>CM046880.1:8701893-13771885 GCA_025667525.1 Glebionis coronaria | reverse complement strand
TTTAATATCAGTCCTATACTTACATGTTAGGCCCAAGTGGGTTAAGCCTAATAAGTAAGTTCATAAGTTTTAGCCAAATTAGTTGGATTAATAGTCCAATAAGGCCAATTTGGCCCGTTAATGTCCATATGTTATAAAGCTTGGGTTTTATCAGTTTTTACTTGTAATATGTACTTATATATCAGTATATGAGTTATAGAAAGTTTACATTAGACGGGTCCGAGCGTCTAAGTTTTAATTGACGAAAACGTTAATTTTACGGTTTTAGCCGAAAAGACGTAAAAATCATGTTTATAGTTTTATAACTTATAAAACTTATCAAATGTCTCATTTATTTATTATTGTACATATTTATATAAATGTAATATATAAGTTAGTGGGTTTTAAGTTTACATTTTATACTATATTTATTTGAGTGCTATTATTATACTATTATACTTTAATTTCACAAATCTGATTTTTAGTTTCACTTTCACCATTTTTATCATATCGTGAGTTCTACAAGAAAATAGAATCTCATTTTTGGATGACATAAACTTCATATTATGTGCTACTATTAACTTAGTTTTAGCTACTGCTCAATCCAAGTCTAAGTGTCTCTAACAGTCCTCACAAAACAGAATATTCAGATTGGTATATCAATTTTGTTTTGATCATATCTCACTCATTATAATGATTCCATTGTATGGCCAACTCTCACATGTGTACAAGACTTAATACTTACTGTATATTGATTCAACTATGCCATTTTATCAGTTTAACATATGGTTGTTTACTGTTTTTATACAGCCTCCTAATTTAAGTAAGATTTACCACTTTTACATGTAGTTTTTTTATCTTTTTAACCATGTTTATCAACACATGATCCCCACATAACATTTTTATCATAATTCATCATCATATACATATACATAAATAAAGAAAATACAAGATTACATATTCAAAATAACAAAAGGATAGGAAGAACAATCTCTATACCACCAAAGTGATGAAAAGATGGGATTGATGATGAACAAGACTTGGTTTTGGGTAACCAATCTTATGAGATATCAACACCACTTCAAGGATCACCAAATATTTGTAGACTTCTCTAAAAAGCAGCCCTTGATATCCATGGAAACTCGTTGCTAGTTGTTAAAATCACTTCCAATCAGTAAGTCTTCAAAAGGACATCATCATATGTAGAAATAACATAGGATTCATGGTTAAATTTGATCAAATGAGGGTGTTTGGTGGTTGATTATGGACGGCCAAAAGAGGCTAGAGAGAGAGATGAGAGAGTTTTGCATGTTGAGAATGAAATTAAATGGTTTCAAGTTGCTAGTTTTGTGTTTTGTAGTGTTGGTCAAATGAAGAGGACATGAGTCCTTGCTTACTATGTAAGCTTGACACATCTCATGTGTCTTAGTTAAGATTTTCCGCCCATGAGTGGGGGTGGGGCAAGTTTATTCTTGTCTCATCCCCATTTAATTATGGGTACTTCTCGATTCTAGTTTCCTCGATTTGCGTGCCCTCGGGTTGTTTTACGAAAAACGTGTTATAAATTATGAATAAATGACACAAAACGAATCTAATAAAAATTGTCTCATCAAAAACGGAGTTCGAAAACGTAAATACGTAAACCTAGGGTTTCCTGTTTAGTCGTAAATGACGTTAAATTATTCACGTAAGCTATAAATTCTTCTCGTAAATTTGTGAGTTTATGAACCAACACAAATTAATAATTCCAAAATAATATTCACGGATACATTTATTTCCTGAAATGTCGGACTGTCACCAAAAACGGTGTATGTAAACGTAAGCACGTAACGTAGAGTCCTCCGGTTTAGACGTAGTCGATGCCACTTCAAGACGTAAACCCAAATTTCTTCCCAAAAATGAGTGAGTTCATAATATAACATTAAAATAATGTTTTTAAATAATACTTGAGAATAAAATATCAGCCATAAATTGACGGATTGTCACATGAACAGTTAGCATTTAAAAAAAATCAAGGTTTACTTACCTTTCGTTTAGGTTTTATAAATCGAAAATCAAGAATCACAACTCCTGCTCTTGATCGAACCCACGGCTGTTTTTCTTTGTTTCTTGGTGATGAAAACCCACGACAGAAGGAGCCCCAAAGAAAAAGATGTCGGCTTGAAAAGTATCTAGGGTTTTTTATGTTTTCTTGTCTAAAAATAAGGCCAATATACTCCCCTCATGTCTGTTTGTTTTAGTCGGTTGTGTACAACAGGGCCTCGGCCCACAAGTCTTGCCCCATTCTAAACGCATACAAACAATTCAGCCCTTATACTTCCATTAATTTCGCGACTCGTTAATGTTACGCGATTCGTGTTTAAAATGTCGTGAATTTTCCCATGGTTACCCTTATACGTGTAAAACGTAAATATTATATACGTAATAATATTCATTTAAAATATTCGTGTCGTGTGATTTAAATGACGTGATTTAGTATCTTGCGGTTTTATTTATTATACGTAAATTCATGTCGTATATTAATAATAACCATAACATACGTAATTACTTACCGTACGTAATTAATATACGTAATTACTCGTCGCATCTATTTAATAAATGTGATAACCATGTTAGATGCTCGTGATATAAGTTCGTGATTTATTCATCATAGTTAATAATTATCGTGTATTAACACGTACGTAATAATTATCGTGTAATAACACGTACGTAATTCTTGTAATTAATATTCGTGAAACGTATTCATGTTATAAAAGGAAAGTTTTGATCTTGTACGTACGATTATTAGTGTACTGTTCATGGTAAAATCATGCGGGTTTTACATTGTGAGAAGTAGTTCATCTTACCAAGTAAGGAACAAAAAGCAAAAATTTCTTGCCAAATTTTCATATTGAGACAGTCATAGCGTATAGCACATAAGTGAAATTTGAGGATTGTCATAGTCTCTCCCTATAGAAATGTGTAAATCTTGCTTATGTTTTTAGAGAGAGAAAGAGATAGAGAGATGGTGGATTACACATAATTCTAGAGAGAGAAACTTATGTTTACTATGTGAAAAATGAATAACCACACACCCTCTCCATCTAAGGAGAGGGTTTATATACCCAAGCCTTGTAATGGGCTTGGGCTTACATGTTTGGGCCGGCCTACACATGTTGTAGGCTAGGCTTGGGCATGTTTGTTAAATAACGATGTCTAGACTATGAGCTACTACTTAGTATATTGTCGGAGTGACCGAATCTTCCTAAATACGTAAAAACATATTTCCAACAATCTCCCCCTAAGGGAGGTCACTCCAAACAAGGGTGTTAACCTAGTTACAATAATAAAATAAACCTAGCATACTATGCTTGTCTTGAGCTCTTAGTCTTCGTCTTTCTCTTCTTTTTCTTTTCTGGTGAACATGCTGATGTGATCTTTGATATCAATCTTTAGCATTAATCTCTTGCCTTGATCTCGTCCATCCATCACTTGTGATCTTCGCCTCTTCGTGACACCATGTCCCACATGCTTATACCTTTGTAATTCTTGAAAGCTTCAGAGTTTGATACAGCGGAAGACTTAACTTTTAGGCTTTCTTGAATTAGATGAGGTATTAAGTGCATAAAATATAAGCATGCGGGGACGACTTCTTCTCGGATTCCGCAACGCCACCGTCTTCAAATGCCGCAACATAAGTAGACACGAACGAAATGGCTTTGAACATTTCACTCTAATTCGGTAGAATTTTACCTCCGGTCGGTGAAGACCGTTGGACGATATAAAATATCGTACTTGTGGCAGGTAGATATAATTAAAAATCTCCTTGACAAGATTTCGTGGGTAAACCCGTTCTCTTTACTCGACCGTCCAAAGCTGACTGCGAACATAAAGAGTGAATCATTTGGATAAAATTATCCGCATGATTGAAGCCGTCAATTCTGATTCCTGGAACAAGTTTGATTCATTAAAGAATCGCACCATCGTTGCTTTCCAGTTGTCACGAGTTTGATTCATATTGAATCTTGCAAGTTACCTACCAAGTGATGTTTGAGGTTAACACTAGAAGGATTTCCACCCATCACTGTGAACACTAAGGTATCACTTTGAGTGTTCTGGCAAGATCACTAAGATATTGCGTAGAGGCCTGGAATGTGTTTAAATTCAGTTAAGATATAAACCACTGTTGCTTTCCAGTTATCACAAGCTTGATTCATAAAGAATCGCACAAGTCACCTACCATGAGCTTTTTGATATTCGCTCAAGAAGGATTTCCATCTTCATTGTAAATACTTTCGTATTACTCGGATGTTCAGGCAAGATCATGAAGATTTTGCGTAGGACTCTTAAGATCTTTCTCACTTTTCACAGTGTGTGAAGAAGCAAGGAAATATGAAAGTGTGTCCTAATGAGATATTTGATGATCTCAAATGGCTCTAGACTCGATCGTGCATTTTGGATTTTAGTGATCGGAGGCTGGAGAGGAGTGCCACCATTTCAATACCAATTTATTCGGAGTGAATAAATCGATAGATAATGCGTTTTCTTCGCGTGAATAAAACAAATACCTTTTGAGAGATATCTGAGTTAGCTGAGATGGGTTGTGCATTGCATCACTGGGTCTATGATGTCTATCTTCAATATCGAGCATCATTAAAATGATCTCAATAGCATATGTGTTGACCCGGTTTCTACCTAAAGTTGTAAGGAGGGCTTCTTTCTTTACACCCTTTATCTTTACAATTATTTTTCATTCTTCAACCCCTTCAATGCTTACCAATACGTCATAACTAGCACCTTGTTGTGATTGTTCCAGTGCTAACTTAAGTATTTGGTCGGCATTCAGCTACGTTCACAATCTTTCTCCATCTTTCCTAAGGACTACTATTTCTAGCTATATAATGTCCTTGGGAAGATTCCTCTGGTTCTAGAAGAATCATTGAACTTAACCTATCCTACCATCCTTATGTCCCCACAATCTTCATCGTCGTGAAATAAATGGGTTTTGGGTAAGTATATGTCATCATGAAAATCCATTTTGATATGCAAATCCGTTTTGCTCCCCCTTAACATATGCCACGATATTCGAAAACATTTCGCATATGTCGGGATGAGCTATCACATTAAGTCAAACCATTTGTGATAATATACCATATTAAATCACATTTTCTCCCCCATATTAAAATTATTAATCCAATCGATGTTTTTAATATCAATTGATTTAATGAAGTTTTAACACAGGTTTTGGGAAGAAAAATGCAAGTCCTTTTAATCTTCATGATTCCAAATGTATGAAATATGATACCGATTGGTAACATGATCACATATTCACCATATTTAAAAAGAATTGACAAGGTTGGACTTGATTGATGAGAACATCATATGATAAGATCAGATGGTTCTTGTCAGCATATGGTGGTCACCTCGTCACGTCTGAAGTCATCTCTTGACACCACATGTATGATTAGTATTGTATTCTTGACACCAACTTGTGAACTTGGCACTTTCGGCATCGAAGATTCTGAATGCTTGACAATTGCTCCCCCTCAATTGTTGACCCGTGTTCTATTGAAAGAGCTGTAGTCGTCGGTTGAGTAGTCGTATCTACGGTTTCCATTCTAATCCATTTTTTCGGGCATGCATCTCATTCACATGGTCAATAAGGCAAGAATCATGAAGACTAGGAAACATACATTCATTGCAATTCCAACATTTCAAATTAGAATTCACAGTAGGCTTAGAACGCTGCACAACCGCAGAGCCTTTAGGTTTAGCTACATGATTCTTTTTATTCAAAACAGAAATAACATTCCTAGGATGGACTTCTACTTTCTTCTTCACTTGACTACTAGATGGGTGCAAGATCATATCATTCTTCTTGTTTCTCTTAAGCTTATATCTTTGAGCCTTAGTAGTGGTGCTTACTCCTGTAGAAGGCAACACGGGAATATTAGAAGCTGGTTTTGATTCCGCCTTATCTTTAGTGACCAAAGTTTGAGATGGTTTAGTCCTAGGGCCCTTGTTAAGTGGTGTGACGGCTATTAGGTTCCTTTTGATTGCACTAGAGGACGATGCTGAGATAGTGGCTGCGTTATCCACAACATTCTTACCTTTTAGAGTATGAAGTGTTTCCTTTAACTCAGCCAAAGCCAGATTTTTATCACAAATTTGTTCCCTCAAATCAGATATTTCCACCAACTTTTGATTCAATTGTTCAATCAATGATTGATTCTGTGCAGTGGTATGAGCACATGCTGGCTGTACTGAATCAAAAAGTCGTGTATTTTTCTATTTTAAGTTTTCAACTTTGGAAAAAATCTTGGAAACTCGATTATCTAGATCAAGTTTAAAATTCTCAGCGGCCTCAAGTACGTTCACACAGTGAATCTCCTTAGATTTCTCTATGTCTATCGGCAAAAGATTTAGCAACTTTGTCACTTGGCTGGCGCTGTTTTGATTGTAAATTAAATCAAAAATTCTTCTCAAAGTTTGCATCATCGATATTAACACCTTCGAATGACGTTTCAAAGATTTCTTTAATAAATTGTAGCTTGCATTCAAGCGAAATACAATGTGTTTGAATCTCATCAAAACGTTTTGAAAGCGAAGAATATGAATCTTGAAGCTTTAAAAATTTAGCGTCAGATTCGTGCAATTACTATCTACCACATTATCCACAGATTCAACATTATGCACAATAGAATCATCATCAACACTTTTATTCACACAGACGGAAACTATATCATGAGACATCACTTGCTTCAGAAGCTTGTTGGGAATAAATTATAGCCAGTCTACTTAAGCGCTGACAAGAGTAAAACAAGCGTTGATGGGAAGAAAACAAACGCTGACAGATCAAGCGTTGACAAGAAGAAGTCAAGCGTTGACACATTGAAGACAATCACTGATGGAAGGATATGATCTACGCGTTTATTATTTTCTAGATTACTTCTAGTAAAGATAGGAACAACAATGTATTTTCTATATTTATCTTTACCTAGAATAGTTGATACGTAGATTATTATACAAGGCTTCTTATGTCTATAAAAGAAGACCTTTAGGTTATTGTTTAATATATGTTTTCATACGTAAAAACACTTTCATTGTAAGCAAGTTTGATATCATTAATCAAAGTGAAAGTTTGTTTACATCTTGTGTGTTCTTGTTTAAGTGTTAATTCCGCATAACACTTAGATTGTCATATACATATACAAAGGTTTCTCTAAGTGTATTACTTGATCTAATCTCATATACATAAAGCTAAATCGATCTAAGTTTGGGATCAATAAAGCTGATCATTTTGGCGTGAAACCCGTTCTATTGCAAGTAAACTGTTTTCATAAGCATCTTCCATTTCATTGAAAACACGTCTAACTTCTTCTATATCTAAAAGCAAATCTTGATCAAGATTACTAAGACAAGCTTTAACATTCTTTACAAAGGAACAATTTCGTCTCGAAACGCAGCTCTAGTGTGCTCAAAATTCCATTCACCTTCCGTTATGGCTGAAGCCGTCGTACGTTCCAAAATGACCTTGTCAAAATCGGCTAAGTGTTGGTGTACCGCATTTAAGTTAACGGACGCCTTACTTACCGGTGGAATTAACTTCGTTAAATCCGTTTTGACAAGAGTAGGAGACGTACTAGGAGAGTTTTCATTTGACAAAATTTGGGGCACAAGAACTGTCAATTCAGCTAATTCCTTTTGTAAGCGAATGCGGGTCTTTTTAGAAAATTGATCTTTGTTATGTTGATCATAATCAATTGTATGGAATTTTGTAAGCATTTTAGAATGAGTTTCATCCGCAAGCGACTGTGTCTTCTCAGTACTACGAACAAAAGGTGCTTCTTTCGATTTGCCAATTAGGGTCATATCATAAAGACACGGAATATATTCCTGAGCTTGTTTTGCATAACATGGATTAGGTGGTAAATCTTGAAGACGCTTAAGTTCGAGTTCTTTAAATGATTTAGTTAAAAGATGAACCTTTTCTGTTGAAGCGTATTGTTTTAAAAGCTGTTGTTCTTTGAATTTAAGAAGTTTGGTAGCATTAATTTCCGATTCAAACTTTTTAGACTCGAGGGTTTCGAAATCCATTTTAAGTTTCTGAAAATCATTGACAATCGACTCTTTTTCTTTTAATTCACTCGAAAGATTAGCTTTTAATGATTCTATTTCTTTCAAGTGTTCAATCTTTTCAAAACGAAATTGGTCAAATTAAGAACATGTTATTTTCTCTGCTTGAGGGACCATTTCAAAAGTTTTGACCTTTTCTTTATGCAACGCAAGCTCAGCAGTTAGGGTGGAATTCGTATCTACGGATTGTCTGAGTGCCATATGCATTTGATCAATAATATGTTTAGGCACCATGACCAAATCATGTTGAGCATAAGATTCCATACCCGTCGTAGCATTTGGTTGAGGTTCACTCAAATGTGTTGGATTGGATACCACATCATTTGAGTTACTAGTTCCCGAATGCTGTTCGAGGATGTCATTTTCATGCCCAACTTGATGTTGGCTATCATCATTACCAAGATTGGTTGTGGTGGGTACCTCACTGATGACATCAGAACCGTAGTGAGAGAGATTAGCAACGAGAGCATCTTGGGCAGAGTGAATGTCATCACAATCCGAATCATATGCGTCAAGATCATCTGCTTGATAAGCTGCATTAGAAGTGGAAACGACTGCAATGCCTTCAGTATCTGCTGCCCCTTGGTCTGCAAGAAATGCTAACTCCTCTGAATCCAAAATATTCCCCTTAGACTGAGCATCAACCAAATACATCTTCTCACGAAACCATGCATCATCCCTCCTCCTTTTTGGTTGAGTGCATTTCCCTAGCCATATGACCTTGTCCTCGGCAATTGTAGCAAGTCACAACCTTTTTAGGACCAATGGGGCTTCCACTTCCATTAGCTTGAGAATTCACAGCTTGAGCATTCACAGTCCTTGTAGGAGGTCCATATGAATTTTTCCTTCCCTGAATAGGTTGCACTGTTACTTGACCATCTTGAATAGTAGCTTGTTGTCGAGGATTTGAAGAGGTGCGGAGCTGATTGTTTGTTGGTGGAAATCCTCTAGTTGCAATAAGTTTTGACAAGTAGGCAGTGAGATGGTTTAGTACATTAGCTGGCGTATCATTTGGAGTAAAGACCGGTGCTTGGATTGGTGGAAGTTCATTAGAGTAGAAAGCTTGTGCTGGTTGTGCTTCTATTGGAAAATATCCTTGCTGAGGAGTATAGCCCATTGGAGAAGTGTTGGCTTGTGATGGTGATGTCTGATATGTTGGTTTATGTGGAAAAGATTGTTGATGAACACTTTGTTTAAATGCTTGTTGTGGCATCATTGGTGGCTGATATGATGGTTGTTGTGGTTGCTGATAGGTGTGTGGTGGTGGTTTCTGCAAGTATGATGGTTGTTGATAAGTATAAGCCATGTTTTATTGAGAAGCATACATGGCAAGTGGATCATGAACTTGAGGTGTAGACAACCGAGCCTCGATCGCATGACATTCGTGTTGTTGAAGAAAAGCTTGAAGTTGATCCACATTGGTGTTATGCAAGTCCTTAGCCAATTTAACATCCGTCACGTATTTTTTCCATTCTGGAGGAAGAATGTTCAAATACTTGGTGTTCAATTGAAAGGTAGGAATTGCCATGCCATAGATATTAAGCTCATTCAACAATAGGGTATATCTCAGATAGTAATCATTGAGAGTCTCCCCTGGCGCATAGGCAAACTTATCTAAAGTATCATAAAGCTTACACTCTCGTTCTTGTTTAGTTAACGAGGTGCCTTGCATGAGAACACGAATTCTATCCCATAACTCTTTGGCAACTTTATGTTTGCTGAAGAGTTTGTATACATCTGGAGGAAGGGCTTGGAGAATGATATTTGTAGCTTGTTTGTCACACTTGTCTTGTATCTTAGCATCTCCAGTTAGTTCACCCGTTGTGCGAGGACGAGTAACAGCACCTTCCGTCACATTACCATATACCAATGGTACATTGATCACCGATGCCCAAATAAGATGTCCATTTTCCTTGTTCAACATATAAAGTTCCATTCGGGAAGCCCATTCCTCATACATAGTCTTCACCAACATTGGTGGACGATTATCCGTACCCGAGAGGAGGGACTTATCCGTAAGAGATGTGTACTCCATTTCAATAAGTTAAGATTTACAAACGTTGATCGATCAATGAAATAAGGTTAAGTGTTTTTGTGTTGTTTTGAGTTAAAGTCGAGAAACAATGTTAAAATCCCCTAAAATATGTTCTCGATAAACCAAAAATTCCAAGTCAAAATTACACACGATTGTTCGAAATTTTTTAAGGAATAATTTTTGGATTGTCGGAATGTTGATTTCTGTCGGAATGTTCTTTTCTGTCGAAATGTAGCTGGTATCGGAATGTCCAGATCGGAATGCCACTATCGGAATGTCACACTTATCTGAATGTTCAGATCGGAATGTCCAGATCAGAATGTCACTATCATAATGTCACTATCGGAATGTCACTATCGGAATGGCCAGATCGGAATGTCCAGATCGGAATATCACTATCAGAATGTCCAGATCGGATTGTAGCTTGATAGGTGTGTAAACACCCATCCTTTTTACCACTTAATTACAATAATAACCGAGCCAAAACGTGTATTTTATGTCATTTATGTCGGAATTATGCGTGGTTTGTGTTTTTGTTGTGATTTAGGACGAAAAGGTGAAAAGTGGAGAAAACACGGTCATTCACGGGCTTTTATCGAAGAAAAAGACGAAAGACAAAGTCAAGAAGTCAAGAGTGCAAAAAGAACGGAAGTCCAAGACCAATTCTGAAGATTTATCGAAGAAAAAGTCAAAAGACGGAAGTTTACTAAAAGCCGAAGAACTCAAGTCTAATTTATTGAAGAATTACAAGACGAGTTCAAAGAAATCCCGAGACAAAGTCATTAAAGTCCAAGATTTAAGAAGATTAAGAAGATTAAGGACTTAATCTTGTAATTAAGGAAAAGAAGAAAGAGGGGAGGGAGCTTCCTAAGCACCTCCTAATCCTCCCCTATAAATAGATTAGATATGATTTACATTTCTCTAGTTGGCTAGTTTGACAAACTATGCTCTTCCACTTTAATTTTTGCACATTTAATTACATGTCATTTAATTAATTGTCTTGCACCTTAAATTCCTTTAATTTCAAGTAAGTTTCCTTTTAATTCTTGTCAATCTTTATTTTTATTGTTTGATCTCCTATCTACCTTTCTTTAATCTTTGATCTTTATGTTTATGTTCATGTTTATGTTTTTGAGTTTTTATTGATTAAAGTGGGTTTTGATTATTTTGATTAGTATTGTTAGTTTGATTGTTTTGGATTGATTGTTTATGATTAATAGATGTTTATTGATTAGTTTGACTTAATCTCTTGGTTGATTTTGATTAGTTTTGGATTAGATTCGTGTTTCCTTGTATCCAGTGTTCTTCGTTTATGTTACTGTTTTCCCAGGTATATTTCGGATTAAGGCCCAGGTTATTCCTAGTGAAGGGTGTTGTTGAAAGTTGTTCCGAATCAAAGTCTTCCATCCGGAATAAGTGACATATTCCGGATCAAGCCCATATTCCGGATCAACCACACATTCCGAATCAAGGCTGTGTGAAGAGGACATTCCGAATCAGATTATATTCCGGATCGGCAAGTTCATCCGGAATAATTTATTATTCCGGATCAAAGTGCTTTATTCGGAATATATTCCGAGTCAGTAAAACATTCCGGATCAAGGTTTTAGCCAAAGTGTTCATCCGGAATATCCAATATTCCGGATCAAGGAAGATATTCCGGATCAAGGGAGATATTCCGGATCAAGGAATATATTCCGAATCAAGGCAATATTCCGGATCAAGCTTAAGTATTCCGAATCAAGACTTTATTCCGGATAAGTGACATATTCCGGAAAAAGGATTTATTCCGGATCAAGGTTTTTGGTAAATATTCCGAGTGAAGAAGAATCATTCCGAACGAAGGTGACATTCCGGATGAGTGATTATTCCGAACGAAGGTTTATTCCAGATGAGCTATTTTCAGGTTCTTTTTAGTTTATGTTTTTAATTTTTCTGTTTTTAATTTTCAAGCTTTACTTTTCTCGCCTTTTTACTTAGTTGCACTTTAAGTTTATTTGCCTTAGATTTATTTTAGCCTTGCCTTAGTTTTTAGTTTTAGTTGCGTTTTAAGTTTGCCTTAGATAGATTTAAGTTTGCGTTGTTTACTTTAATTGCCCTTTTAATTTTCGTCACACTTTTAATTTCTCGCCATTTATTTTAAATTAGATTTAGATTTAAATTAACGTCATTTACTTTTACGTCTTGCACTTTTAATTACTACAACGACACAACTATTTGTTCCACCAAAGAACGACTGAGTCACATAGCTAATCGGAAATCAATTTGATTAGACCACGACAAAGAACTTTAATTTTTATACGAGGTGTCAAAAGCCTTGTATCAAATGGCGCCGCTGCCGGCTCTTTCCGTAAAGATTAACGGTTTACTGTGAGAGATGCGTTGTTTTTTTTGGGATCCGTTCACTCGTGAACGTTATTTTTCGTGTCAAAAATTTTCCAAAAATCCCAAAAATATTTGAAAAATCATAAAAAGCATATCTTTTTCAAAAGTTTTGCACCAAAAATATTCCTCTTTATCCTCTATTATGTTTAATTCTTTTCTTTTCCCCTCTTATTTATAATTCTTCATGGATTCGTCTTGCGTACGGTGTGGGAGACCATGGCATGGTTTTCAAACATGTCAATGGTGTACTTGTGAGCGGTGTGGTTTTGATATCGACGATACACAATTTGGATTTTGTCTATTTTGCAATTCAACAAATTCATACTTCTCCTCTTACAATACTTTCTCACCTTCTCCCGTCTATGACAATCTTTATCCTCAAGATGCACCGGGTTTTTCTCCATACCCGTGGTGCTATATTTGTGGGGGCCCTCACGATGCTTCTTCTTGTGATCCGTCGAAGGACTTTGAGAAAGTTCCGTGCTATCATCCCAGTGTGTATAACTTTGAGCCCCCACGTCACATCGTCAATCATCAACCCTTTTGTGCACTTTCTCCTGAGCAACTTGCCACAATTTTTGACAACTTTCACAAAGTTCAAGAACCTTGCAACAAGATGATGGAGAAATGTCAAGTGGATCAGCAACACGAGAAAGTATCTAACCTTAGTGCTTATACTCCTCCTCTTGTGCCTCCATATTATTAAGATTGTGATGACGATGAGAGTCCTATTTCTTGGAACGATGAGAATTCTATTCCTTCTCCCGACTTGCAGGCTCTGGAGCCTAAGGATTCACCCATCCTAGGGGATGAGGATTGATGAGACTGCTTTTATACATGGTCTCATCTTCCAAATCGGGCTTAAAATGCATAAAATATCATTAAATATGCCAAATATATGCTCGTGTTTGTTACTTGTGTATTTTTAGGTACGGATATTGAGGAAATGGCAAATTATCACAAGAATCATTCAAAAACGAACACGGGAAACGAAGTCGCACAATGAACTGGGCCCAAGTTTGGATTTTATAAAAATGCCCTTGAAGAATTGAAGATTGGCAACTTTAGTCCCTCATCTTTGAAGAACTTGTCACAAATGACCCTCCAAATGTCAAATGTACAAGAATGGTCCCTAAAGTTTGAAGACTTTACAAGATCAGTCTTTGAAGAATGAAGAAAGTACATTTGAAGCCCTTGGAAAAAGTTTATAAAAAGGTTGTGCCAAAAATGAAAACTTTCCAAAGTTAAATACAAAGGGATGGAAGTTAGTTGCTATTTTATACAAACTGAAAGGAAAAGGAAAGCTTGGGGACTATTTCTGGCCAGACAAGAAACATTTAACCACCACTCCTGGCACGCCACCTCACCCTCACCTTCCACCTCACCCTCCACGTCTGAATCCCACCCAACCAAAACCAATTAGTTTAATAACTAATTTTTCCCACCAAAACACCTTTTTAAACCCATTAATCCCCCAAATCGGATTAAATACCCCCTCTTAATCCCCAAGAACCCTAATCCCTAAAAACCTTATAACAAAGGGGTTTTTGTTAATTGTTTCTAGAACCTTAATTAAGGTCGCTCTCATCCCATCCCAACCAAAACCCCCCTCACTAGACAACCCCATGTGTCTTGTGGACCTCCCCTGCAACGTCTTATTCACCCCAAAACCCTAGAAGAGACAAGATGAACGCTTAGGATGCAACTCCTTGACCCCAAGCACAAATGGACGTCCCAAGATCATTCATCACAGCTGGACATCACCAAGACAGTACAAGATCACATGTTCACCTCTTTGACTGATTTTGAAGAAAGATTCCAAGGGCATTATAGGACTTTCATATATTAGGGTTTTGTAATTCTAGAATTTTCTTTTCAGTAGTATATATAGGAGACGTATGTGTCCCTATAAGTTGTTCCAGATTTTTACTCCAACTTGTAATTCCTTTTTAAATTAATTAAAAGTTTGGTATTTTCTTGTGTTGAAATTGTAATCCATTTTTACTTGTTTTAAAAGTTGGTAATGTTTGTTGAGTGAAAATCTGAGTTCCATATAATCTTTTATAAACACTTGGTGTTTATTTCATTTTCAAAAGGTTTTTGAAAAAGTGTTTCTATTTTCAGAAAAGCCAAGAGTTTGTGAAGTGAAAGTAGATCATACTCTTGGATTTTGTGTTATTGTTCTTGTTTTTGAAATGAGTTAAAGGTTTCAAAGTTTGAGGAAAAGGTTTAAGGAAGTTTGAAAAATCAGGTTTAGCATATTTGCTTGTTTCTTTACTTTTCTCTTAGCAGGATTGTTGATATTTGTTGTCCAAGGTTCAGCTCAGGCCCCAGCCTGAAGGAGGTGACCTTGCTGTCACTAAGGGTCCTGGATGTAGGACCCTTAAAGTAGTCTTGTTTCCCTTTTTTTTTCAGTTTGTATGTGATTTGCATGAATTTTGTGAAAAATGTTGTTTGACCTGTTGATTTGAGTTCATTTGGTGATTATATGCATGTTATAGGTGATTAGATTCATTTTGGTTGGATGTTATAAGCATTTACTTTGTTAAAAATTCAGTTTCAAGATATAAAGGGGTGTTTGGATTGGTGTTTTAAGGAACAAGTTTGAAAGATTGTGAGTTTAAAATCCTGTTAGACACACTCTTAGGGTTGCTATAGGTTGTGTGTTGCTTGTTTGTTCAGTTTTGGTGAAGTTTACACACATTTGCATGCTCAAACTTTGAAAACGTTAGCAAAATCAGAAAACTGCCATAAGTGACTGTTTTTGTGAAATTTGTACTTGATTTTTGCTAAGCTGCTAAATTTAAGGTTGTTTGAGGGTTGTGAATCAATTGTATGCTAATTGATCAGCTTGTATGCATGTTATGAGACCTTAAAATCCATCTTGTGTGCACATTGAACCAGATAATCTTATCAGACCTGCATTTTTAAGCTAATCAGTAACTTGGTTGAAATTTGGTGCTTGATTCTGCTTATGCTTGTTGTTTTTTCTGCATTTGATTGACTCCCTACACTCCAACTGAGTGTAGCGGTGCCATATTGCCCATCAACAACCATCAACAAATCAAAACCAAGCCCTCTTGGTTCTATATTCACAAGTGAATATTTACTTGTGATCATCAGAAAGAACAAGCCTAACTGGCACGTTTTTGCTCAAATCTTACCTGAACCTTGATAAATTGGATTGAAGTTTGTGTTTTTAAGAGTAATTAAGTTACTGTAAGTGTTAAAAGTAAAAAAAAAAAAGAAAATAAATTGCAAAAACCTCACCTTGCCTGGGCTCGAACACGCGACCTCTCTATTGGAGGAGTAACGTGTTAACCAGTGATCCAGATGGGTTTTTACGTTATTGCTTCATTTCATTAGATACTTAAGGTATTTGAGTTTTGGTTTTTGAAAAATAAGCCGTAGCTTATTTGGGCTTTTCTAGCTTATTCAATAAGCTATTTTGGCCAGGCTTATTTTTCCTAGGTTTTTATTATCATTTTAGACTTTTCTGTTTAAAAAGTAGATTTCTCCCTTTATTTATTTATTTATTAGGATTATTTTTAGTTTAATTTTTAGAAAGTAAATTAAAAATAGTAAAAAGCATTTTAAAAATCCAGAAAAATAGTTTTTAGGTTTTGATTTATATTTTTGAGGTTTACATATCAAAAAGTTTTCAAAAAGTCTAATTTTTAATTTTATTTGATTTTTAGGTTTTTAGACAACTTTAAAAATTAATATAAAATTAATAAAAAGGTTTTAGGAACTTTTATTTGTATTTTTGTTCTAGTTACATTATTTAGGATTTTTGGTAATTTTTTAGAATTTATTTAAAAACTTTTTATTTTTTTGATTATTTTATTATTATTTTATTAGTAAAAATTCAAAGTTTGTTTTTTCTATTTTTTTTCATTTTTCCTAGATTGTAGTCATTAAATTAGGAACTTTGTAACTTTCCAAATATTTTATAGGCTTTTCAATTAATTTTTAGAATTAATTTAAGTTTTAATAGATTTTAATAGTTTTTAAGTAATTAAAAATAGTTTAATTTGGTTTTAAAATTTTTAAAAATAGTTTTTAGCTTAATTAGGTCATTTTTGAGGTTTACAAACTTTAAAATCTTGTTTAAGGCTTTTTAATAATTAAAAGTGATTTTTAGGGCTTTAATTAGCATTAAAAAGTCATTATTTAATTAATTAAAAGGTTTTAGCAAGTTTTGATTTTTTGTAAACTCTTAGAATTTTATTGTGGATTTTTAGTAAATTTTAGGAATTTTTAGGTTAAAATTTTAATTTTCGTGGTTTTTAAGGTTCTACGTCTTAACTTTCTAGTAGTGATTTTTTTTCGTCCTCGTCATTTTCTCTTCTCTTTTCTTCTTAATAAAATCATCAATCAAAATCAATTCATTACACAACACACGTGCCTCCTCGAGAGAACGATCCCCATTTGGGTCATAACTTGTGGTTTTCCTAAATCACTCGTTAATACTTACCCTAATTACCTTGTTTTCCTAAACAAGTGTATTTCTACGATCATCATTTTGGCGCCGCTGCCGGGGAGGCGTGTTGTGTTTTGATTGAACCATTGTTGTTTTTTTATATTAGCCATAATAGTATTTGTATTAGTAGCACTCTACTAATACGTATTATCGTTTTTCGGTTTTTGTGTGAATACTATTACTATATTGTATACGTAGAACAATAAATTTACAAGTACTCCAAATACGTGAGCAATCACAACCTTGATTCGGGATTTCATCACTCGATCATTGTATTCGAGTCTCAAACCAAAGAAAAAAGGCAAAAATAGATAAATACTTTCGTGAAGCTTAATCTTGATAATACAAACTATAAGGTGGGTATAAGGCGGTTGTATTTCACGACCTAAAGGAAAAAGGCTCTTAAGTGCTTTGCGCCGCCTCGTTTCCTCCGCTTGCTTGTGCGTATTTGATTTTGAGAGTGAATCGAGGGTTTTTCCGCCCAAAGTATTATTACATATCATATATATTTTCTTGGTTTCTATTGATTAAACCCTCTTGAACGATTTGGTGTTCCACCATCGTTCTAAAGTCATCGAAGGCGTTCACTCCACGTGATCGTTTTCATTCCTTGAGGCTTCTTTAATCAAGAGATTTGATTAAGGAGGAGATTTGTGGACTTTTTGTCTACTTAATACATTTCACCAATTTCCAAAAAAAGTTAATACAATCAAAAATCACAAAAAAATTGAAAAACACAAAATACCAAAAAGAATCTTCTTTGCTCGACTCCACATTGTACGTGACGTTTATGCTCACTCGTAATCAAGCAAAACGTGCACGTAAACGAAAGAACAAAACTCCCACTCCAACTCATTCTAGTGAGGAGTCTCCTATTGACGAACCCATTGTACGAGAAGCACCTACCATGGCGAATCGAACTATGATGGAGTTACTTCAAGCACCCACCGAGGGCTATGGAGAAGCTATTATGATTCCCGCAATCCTTGCGGAGAATTTTGAGGTGAAACGGGTTTGTTGTCGATGATCCAAAACAACAAATTCCGTGGTGATGAGAAGGACAATCCCCACAACCATATCCGCCAATTCAATCGTCTTACCGCCACGTGCAAATTTAAGGATGTCTCGAATGACTCGATTAAGATGATGCTTTTTTCGTATTCCTTAGCGGGGCCCGCTAAAATTTGGTTAGAGAAAGAGCCACCCAATTCTATATTGACGTGGAAGGATCTCGTTTCAAAGTTTGTGAACCAATTTTTTCCGCCCTCTAAGACTACGCATTTGAAAAATGAGATTTCTAAATTTTCACAAGAATCAAATGAAAGTTTTTCTACGGCTTGGAATAGGTTTAAGGAGATGTTACATGAATGTCCTCATCACGGTTTTTCCGACTTGCACCAAATAGACACGTTTTACAATGGACTTAATGATCATGAAAGAGATTATTTGAATGCCGCCGCGGGTGGTAATTTTTTGTGTAAAACGGTTGAAGAAGCTTTGGTCATAATTGAGATAGGGTCTAAGGTTTATTGCCCTCGTCACACACCGAGTGTTGCCAAAATGGGCTCATCATCGTCTCGTAGTATCAATTCTTTGCAAGATGAGGCAAATGAAGAAAATCGATTTTTCGATAGATTTGCTAATCTTATGTCCCATTGGAAAGCTCAAGAAGCTTCGAATTCCGCTTCGGTTAAAGCGGTTTCAAAAAGTTGTTTGTCGCGTGGTGGAGCTCATGATCTTTCCGAGTGCATTACCGCGGATGGTAACACTTCGAATGCTTTTGTAGCCACGGGAACTTATAACCAAATCGGTCAAGGTTCCCGCCAAAATCAAGCTCCACCAAATCAAAATGCTAATAACTATCGCAACAACAACCAAGGTGGAAATTACCAAGGAAATCAAAGGAATTCTAACAAGGGTAATTATCAAAGTGGAAATGGGCAAATTTCAAACCAAAACCAAAACCGTGATTTTCAAAACAATGCCCAAGGTTTTCAAAACGATCACACCAAAAATCTTCAAGGAGAATTTTTGAATTATGCAAAGGCTAATGATGCTAAGTTTGATAATATGCAACGTGAAATGGTTAGCTTAAGGTCCGAGTTGAAAAACGAGCTTAAGAACGAACTTGCTAATGAACTTAAAACTCATGCTAATAAAATGGAAGGAAATGTCACACGTCTCCAACAAAATCAACAAAAAATGGAGCAAGGACAACATGAGATTAAGCAAGAATTGTTAAAAGCGGATGCTAGGCAATCTAAGTTTGAAGACCGAATGGCTAAAATGTTTGAAGCTATCATGTGTAAGCCCTCTTCTTCGGGTGGTCTTCCTAGTGATACCATCGTGAACCCGAAAGGAGAATTGAAGGTTATTACTACTCGTAGTGGTAAAACTTTCAAAGAACCCATTTCTCGTCCAAGTACTTCTATGGAGAAGGAAAAAGAGAAAGAACCCGATGTTGTGGTAGAAAAGGAGCAAATTACAAGCCCACGAAGTACCGCTCAAACCACACCTACGGTTGAACCTACACCAATAATGGAACCCGAGATTCCAAGGCCGTTGCCTATGCCTACTTTGCCCCAACCCACACCACCTTTACCCTACCCTTCAAGACGAGACAATGAAAAGGCACAAGAACGAAATAATTATCAATTTGAACTTTTTATGAAAATGTTTCGTGACTTGCATTTTAATATAAGTTTTGCTGACGCCTTAGTCATGATGCCTCGATTTGCCGCGAACTTCAAAAGTATGTTGAATAACAAAGAAAAATTGCAAAAATCGTCTAGTTGTTCATCGGTTTTTCTAAGCCGCATACCTCAAAAAGTCGGTGATCCTGGAAAGTTTTTAATCCCATGTGCTATCCAAGACATGGAAGAATGCTATGCCTTGGCCGATCTTGGTGCTAGTATTAATTTGATGCCTCTTGAGATTTTTAAATCGCTCAATCTTCCAAATCTCACTCCTTCAAGAATGTCAATCGAAATGGCCGATCATTCTACGATTCTAGCTTGTGGAGTTGCCGAGGACGTCTTTGTAAAAGTTGGAAAGTTCTACTATCCTGTAGACTTTATTGTTGTTGATATTCCCATCGATCCTAAAGTTCCGTTAATTTTAGGTCGATCCTTTTTGGATACCTCGAGAGCACTTATCGATGTGCATGCAAGAAAAATCACTCTTCGTTTCAATGAGGAAGAACTCGTCATTAATGCAACCCAAAAGTCCACACTTTCTCATGTGTATTCTATCACATCTTAGTACAATGTCAATCCCATCAAAAACATTTGCAAAAAGATTTCAAATAGAGTTTTAGGAGTTGTTGAGAAAAATGAAGTTCCGTCCCCTCCGCCGGTGGAAGTTAAGAGTGTTAAGCCTACGATTCCAATCTCGAGTGATTCTTCGGATGATGAATACGTTGATCCCGATGGGGAAGTTTTCTTTGTTGACAAAAGATTTGAAAACTTACCACCACCAAAACCAAAAAGATTTCAAAATGTGAGAATTTTTAGTGTGACTAACATTGCTTAGATACACCAAATATTTTTGACATAATCAAATCGGGTTTTCACAAGGAGAGTGTAAAAGATGAAAAAGGAAAAGATTTTAACTTGGATTTAAAAGATTTTTCTACAATTCTAACTCCGTCATCACCGCGTGTATTGAGTACTACAAGCTCGTCTTCTCCTTTTGACGATGCTTTGTGTGGACTTAGTGTGGGGGAATCCCCTTATGTTCCCTCCCCTTTCTCCACCGAGGACGAGATATTTGATCCTGGAATTGCTTATATAGGGAAATCTCGGTCTTCCACCGATGCAATAAATGGAAAATCTTTTCATTTGATTTGTGCGAGTTTACCTCGAGTAGCTCAATGTTTGTATGCCTTACCCATTGTCCCACCCTTCTATTTCTTCTCTCCTATTTTCTTGAAACTCTTTGAGTTTTTGTTGGCACACCTTGAAGTGGCGTTGATTAGTTTTTCCAATGAAAACGAGAACGCCATCTTCGATCCCGGTATTTTGCACCATCAAAGGACTTAGTCCTTAATACCGGTTGTTTTTGGGCCTTGTTTATCATGTAAGCCCCACCAAAAATTGACCACACCATGATTATCCCTAAATGATCACATTTATAGGGATTCGAGTCGAGCTTTTGACTCGGTTATCAAAAACAAGGTGCCTCGTGGGGGAGACCCATGCTTATCCATGTACATATTATTGCTTTCTAATTAGTTTAATGTGAGGGGATTTGTGCCCTTCCAACCTTTGTTCCATGGTTGTTTGTGCATTGTGGTTTTTAGATCATGATCTTCACGATTGGAGCCTCTCGTGTTCGTTTTATGGATCACTCGATCGTTTGCTTTGGAGGCCTTTCCCAATATCCATGATATATCCTTTTATGTTCTAACCTTAGGTTTTTAGCACACTTCATAAACGGCTATTAATTTATTGGTTACACCCTTTCCATGCTAGATTAGGCATTCGACTACGTCTCTAGTATGGGGGTGTTTGCACCCCTAGACTCGAAACATTGAGGACAATGTTTAACTTTAGTATGGGAGGGGGGGGGGGGGTGAATAGATACTTGCCTTGCCAAACCTTCACGCTTTCCAAAGTTTATCGTTTTGTTACCGTTTTTTGTTGCAAAATAAGGCTAAAAATGGCCAAATTTAAAAAATTTTCTCATGTTTTATAAGTGTTTGAAGACACGAATGTAGATTTTCCGATGGCGAGAATAAGAGTAATTTTTGACTCGACCGTGCGTGTTGAGCACTTAGCTTTGATTCCTTAACTATAAATTATGCTAAGTCTCTTAAATGAGGACGAGAAATGATCGAGTTAATTATAAGTTACTATGCTAAACGTAGAGTACTCGTATTCTTTCAAAAACTCATGTGTTCTCGTTGTTTGCTTATTCTCCCTTCGCATGTAAATAATTTTTGCTTAATAAATATTGACTTAGCGGTTTAGTTAGGATTGTTGGGTTTCTAGTCTTTCCTAGTAGCTTCCGTGTAATTAAATTGGGAAGACATTAAGGTATCGCCAGCGTCACGGTTTTGAAGTATTAGCACCCGAATAATCGAAAGCTTCACCCAATAATATGATTTCAAGTGCTCACCTAAATCTAGCAAACAATTTGAAGCCCCACAAGGCCTAAAATCTATGCAAAATTGAAAGTGAATCAAGCCTTAATCTTCGAAGCTTTAAAGATCCAAAATTCGCTTTAGCATGAGGATATACGTCTTTGGCTAATAAAACCACCGATGATGGCGGATAATAAAAGGCAAGGCAAGACCGAAGTCATAATAAAAGCTTCATGGCGAAGTTGAATAAAAGATGGAGGTAAACATAAGATAATAAGGTCCTTCCGTTAGGGGGCGTATAAAAGTCTTGGTAATAAGTCTCATGTTCAAAACCGTGTTTATCGATTCTTCTTGTCAACTTAATTTTTTAACATCGTTGTCTATTAGGAGGGGTTATTGATTTGATGGTCTTAGTTACACCGTTAGGACTCTATTTTTAGACCTAAATCTCTATTATCGCATAAGTCAATGATGTATCCTCGTGAACATTAAAGACATAATAAAATATAAGAGATACAACTTAGGAATAATGGGAGAATAAGTACGTGATTAGGGCATATGAGTAGTGTTAGCATTACTAACTTATAATGACAATGATCTCGTTGCACGCTTGGCATGGAATTAGAGTGAAAATCGAGGACGACGAAATTATTTCTAACGAAGCATTCACGTGTTCTTATTCTATGAACCTAAAGGTCCCATTTTGCGATGAAAATCATACATTATGTCTAAAACGCAAGTAGTAGTAGTAGCTAGTTTATCATTTCAATAAAGTGAAATAAATTGAATTTTGGAGATGCTTTGATACTTTATTCTAGCATTGCGTGAGGGCACGACAATGGTTTAGTATGGGGGAGTGATGAGACTGCTTTTATACATGGTCTCATCATCCAAATCGGGCTTAAAATGCATAAAATATCATTAAATATGCCAAATATATGCTCGTGTTTGTTACTTGTGTATTTTTAGGTACGGATATTGAGGAAATGGCAAATTATCACAAGAATAATTCAAAAACGAACACGGGAAACGAAGTCGCACAATGAACCGGGCCCAAGTTTGGATTTTACAAAAATGCCCTTGAAGAATTGAAGATTGGCAACTTTAGTCCCTCATCTTTGAAGAACTTGTCACAAATGACCCTCCAAATGTCAAATGTATAAGAATGGTCCCTAAAGTTTGAAGACTTTACAAGATCAGTCCTTGAAGAATGAAGAAAGTACATTTGAAGCCCTTGGAAAAAGTTTATAAAAAGGTTGTGCCAAAAATGAAAACTTTCCAAAGTTAAATACAAAGGGATGGAAGTTTGTTGCTATTTTATACAAACTGAAAGGAAAAGGAAAGCTTAGGGACTATTTCTGGCCAGACAAGAAACATTTAACCACCACTCCTGGCACGCCACCTCACCCTCACCTTCCACCTCACCCTCCACGTCTGAATCCCACCCAACCAAAACCAATTAGTTTAATAACTAATTTTTCCCACCAAAACACCTTTTTAAACCCATTAATCCCCCAAATCGGATTAAATACCCCCTCTTAATCCCCAAGAACCCTAATCCCTAAAAACCTTATAACAAAGGGGTTTTTGTTAATTGTTTCCAGAACCTTAATTAAGGTCGCTCTCATCCCATCCCAACCAAAACCCCCCTCACTAGACAACCCCATGTGTCTTGTGGACCTCCCCTGCAACGTCTTATTCACCCCAAAACCCTAGAAGAGACAAGATGAACGCTTAGGATGCAACTCCTTGACCCCCAAGCACAAATGGACGTCCCAAGATCATTCATCCCAGCTGGACATCACCAAGACAGTACAAGATCACATGTTCACCTCTTTGACTGATTTTGAAGAAAGATTCCAAGGGCATTATAGGACTTTCATATATTAGGGTTTTGTAATTCTAGAATTTTCTTTTCAGTAGTATATATAGGAGACGTATGTGTCCCTATAAGTTGTTCTAGATTTTTACTCCAACTTGTAATTCCTTTTTAAATTAATTAAAAGTTTGGTATTTTCTTGTGTTGAAATTGTAATCCCTTTTTACTTTTTTTAAAAGTTGGTAATGTTTGTTGAGTGAAAATCTGAGTTCCATATAATCTTTTATAAACACTTGGTGTTTATTTCATTTTCAAAAGGTTTTTGAAAAAGTGTTTCTATTTTCAGAAAAGCCAAGAGTTTTTGAAGTGAAAGTGGATCATACTCTTGGATTTTGTGTTATTGTTCTTGTTTTTGAAACGAGTTAAAGGTTTCAAAGTTTGAGGAAAAGGTTTAAGGAAGTTTGAAAAATCAGGTTTAGCATATTTGCTTGTTTCTTTACTTTTCTCTTAGCAGGATTGTTGATATTTGTTGTCCAAGGTTCAGCTCAGGCCCCAGCCTGAAGGAGGTGACCTTGCTGTCACTAAGGGTCCTGGATGTAGGACCCTTAAGGTAGTCTTGTTTCCCTTTTTTTTTCAGTTTGTATGTGATTTGCATGAATTTTGTGAAAAATGTTGTTTGACCTGTTGATTTGAGTTCATTTGGTGATTATATGCATGTTATAGGTGATTAGATTCATTTTGGTTGGATGTTATAAGCATTTACTTTGTTAAAAATTCAGTTTCAAGATATAAAGGGGTGTTTGGATTGGTGTTTTAAGGAACAAGTTTGAAAGATTGTGAGTTTAAAATCCTGTTAGACACACTCTTAGGGTTGCTATAGGTTGTGTGTTGCTTGTTTGTTCAGTTTTGGTGAAGTTTACACACATTTGCATGCTCAAACTTTGAAAAAGTTAGCAAAATCAGAAAACTGCCATAAGTGACTGTTTTTGTGAAATTTGTACTTGATTTTTGCTAAGCTGCTAAATTTAAGGTTGTTTGAGGGTTGTGAATCAATTGTATGCTAATTGGTCAGCTTGTATGCATGTTATGAGACCTTAAAATCCATCTTGTGTGCACATTGAACCAGATAATCTTATCAGACCTGCATTTTTAAGCTAATCAGTAACTTGGTTGAAATTTGGTGCTTGATTCTGCTTATGCTTGTTGTTTTTTCTGCATTTGATTGACTCCCTACACTCCAACTGAGTGTAGGGGTGCCATATTGCCCATCAACAACCATCAACAAATCAAAACCAAGCCCTCTTGGTTCTATATTCACAAGTGAATATTTACTTGTGATCATCAGAAAGAACAAGCCTAACTGGGCACGTTTTTGCTCAAATCTTACCTGAACCGTGATAAATTGGATTGAAGTTTGTGTTTTTAAGAGTAATTAAGTTACTGTAAGTGTTAAAAGTAAAGAAAAAAATAATAAATTGCAAAAACCTCACCTTGCCTGGGCTCGAACACGCGATCTCTCTATTGGCGGAGTAACGTATTAACCAGTGATCCAGATGGGTTTTTACGTTATTGCTTCATTTCATTAGATACTTAAGGTATTTGTGTTTTGGTTTTTGAAAAATAAGTCGTAGCTTATTTGGGCTTTTCTAGCTTATTCAATAAGCTATTTTGGCCAGGCTTATTTTTCCTAGTTTTTTATTATCATTTTAGACTTTTCTGTTTAAAAAGTAGATTTTTCCCTTTATTTATTTATTTATTAGGATTATTTTTAGTTTAATTTTTAGAAAGTAAATTAAAAATAGTAAAAAGCATTTTAAAAATCCAGAAAAATAGTTTTTAGGTTTTAATTTATATTTTTGAGGTTTACATATCAAAAAGTTTTCAAAAAGTCTAATTTTTAATTTTATTTGATTTTAGGGTTTTTAGACAACTTTACAAATTAATATAAAATTAATAAAAAGGTTTTAGGAACTTTTATTTGCATTTTTGTTCTAGTTACATTATATAGGATTTTTGGTAATTTTTTAGAATTTATTTAAAAACTTTTTATTTTTTTGATTATTTTATTATTATTTTATTAGTAAAAATTCAATGTTTGTTTTTTCTATTTTTTTCATTTTTCCTAGATTGTAGTCATTAAATTAGGAACTTTTTAACTTTCCAAATATTTTTTAGGCTTTTCAATTAATTTTTAGAATTAATTTAAGTTTTAATAGATTTTAATAGTTTTTAAGTAATTAAAAATAGTTTAATTTGGTTTTAAAATTTTTAAAAATAGTTTTTAGCTTAATTAGGTCAATTTTGAGGTTTACAAACTTTAAAATCTTGTTTAAGGCTTTTAATAATTAAAAGTGATTTTTAGGGCTTTAATTAGCATTAAAAAGTCATTATTTAATTAATTAAAAGGTTTTAGCAAGTTTTGATTTTTTGTAAACTCTTAGAATTTTATTGTGGATTTTTAGTAAATTTTAGGAATTTTTAGGTTAAAATTTTAATTTTCGTGGTTTTTAAGGTTCTACGTAGGGCTGAGCATCGGTCCAGGACCGGACCGGACCGGCCAAGACCGGACCGGACCGAGGACCTAAATGGTCCGAAACCCCGGACCGAGACCGGACCGAAATGGTCCGGTCCGGTCCGGGTTGGTCCGGTCCGGTTCGGTCCTCGGTCCGGTCCGGTCCTATTAGGCATGATTGGAGAAATTTTGGTAAGACCGAACCGGACCGGACCGGACCGACCGGACCGAGGACCGATTTAGCTCAAAACGCCGGACCGAGGACCGGACCGAAATTTTTCGGTCCGGTCCGGTTCGGTCCGGTCCGGTCGGTTTTTACGGTCCGGGTCGGTTTTGGGTCTGCCGTGCTCAACCCTAGTTCTACGTCTTAACTTTCTAGTAGTGATTTTTTTTCGTCCTCGTCATTTTCTCTTCTCTTTTCTTCTTAATTAAATCATCAATCAAAATCAATTCATTACACAACACACGTGCCTCCTCGAGAGAACGATCCCCATTTGGGTCATAACTTGTGGTTTTCCTAAATCACTCGTTAATACTTACCCTAATTACCTTGTTTTCCTAAACAAGTGTATTTCTACGATCATCAAGGATCTTAGCACAATTCCTGCAAAGGAATCCGACGAATTTAATACGTCTAGTGCTGATAACCTTGTCCCAATTCCAAGTGAATATGAGTTGACATCCGACAGTGATGATGAGTATGATGCACTTTCTTCAGATGATGTTCCTTCCACCAACACTTTGGGAGAGGATTCTTTGGCTTTCTCTAATCCTCTTTTTGATCAAGATGATGATTTTACTTTTAGTGAGGACGAGTCACTATCTGATGAAGACGTTCCGAAGGAAACTTTCAAGATTTATTCGAACCCTTTATTTGATTTTGATGACGCTTACATATCTAGTGAGGTGAATCCTCTCTTTGACGAAGGGATTGAGGACATTGATAGCTCTGCTTCTCTTGCTATTGATGAGCATACTTTGTTAGCCATGCCCCCTTCTATAGCAGAGGTGGAGAGATTTGAGTCTACTGGACGGATGGAAGGTAATTTTTCTCTTACTTCTCATACTATATTGCCCCCTCATCCTACTGAATGCACGCCCAAGCGGGTGATGTATCAATTTCACTCTCCGGGAAATGAGGATGAGTGCTTTGACCCGGGAGGTGACAATGACCATTCTATGATTGATAACCTTACGGCTTTGCCAATTGGTCAGTATCCATTGTCTTTGGAGGATGACAATGTGATTCCTTTACCCACCCCACCTCCCGTGGATCAAGATTTCACATACTTCTCGTATGTTGAAAGGACCTTCCTACCATTCAAGACTTATCCTCCTGCCTCTCCTTTGTTATACTCCTCCGGGAACGAGGACAAGGTCTTTGATCCCGGTATTACATTCGAGCCTTCCCCATGGACCATTTAATTCGGGGACGGCTCAGGCTCGTGACTCGGTTAACAAAAACAAGCGCTTCTCGGGAGGCAACCCGACTATCTATCTATCTTTTTCTTTGTTTTTACCATAAGTGTAGGGGGAGACCCGTTGGTGTTTGCTATTTCCTCTCTTCTACTATTCAGGGATTCAAGCGCTCAATGATCCACTCTTGATGATTTTTGACGACCCGTGATTCCGTGTTCTCATTTTCTCGGTTCTATCCTAAACTCTTTTCGATTCACTATTTTATATTTTCCAATATTACAATAGGAATCTTGTTAGTTGTCTTTTCCTTAACGAGATTTAAACAACGTGCACAATGTCCTAAGTGTAGGGGAGTTTTCTCCCACATGCTTAAACATTGAGGACAATGTTTATATTAAGTGTAGGGGGGACTTCTATCGAAGTTAAGTGGTCTTTTCCTTGTATTTGTCCTCATTTTAACCGGAAAATCAATTTTTCGACATTTTCAAAATTTTTGATCTATTTTGGCCTATTAGTTTTTCCCTTTGTATAGTTATTTTCTTTCTTTGCTAGAATAAATTTTTAATAAAGTGGTTTTAATTTTCAAACGTTGTGAATCTTTTGACTCAACCCGAGTTTACTTATCTAAGTTTACTCTAGCTAGTATCCTTAACGTGTTTAAGTCAAGTTTTGCTAGGCTTTTATATAGGGAGCTATAAAACGCGAAAGTCTTAACTCTCACAGGTTAAGAACAAGAACTTTTCGCAAGTTCCTATAATTGATCCTAGAGAGTCGTTTATCAAGGGAACTTTAAAATGCGATTTCTAAACTTGAAAAAGTCTAAGAACTTACAAGATCCTATAGGCGACTCGAAAACCCAAAACTTTGATTTAATAGGCTAAGCATCCACGAGTCTCATTCCTTGAGATTTTAAACTGTGGAGAATGAGAAATGATAGAGCCAATTATAAGTTTGGTATTCTTTCGTGAATTTATGTGAGTTAATATGAGCCTATCCCATCGCCTACTAATAAATTTATCTGCAATAAATAAGGTTGTACAATTTGAAAAGTTACTTAGCTTCTAGCCCAAGATCGTTTAAAAGTTGCTCGGTATGGATTAGAGTTCATAGCCAAGGCATAACTTATTGAAGCGGGATGCGAAGATTGGCGAGTCCAAAAAGGTCCTAACAAGACATGAGGGCTACATTTTGTTGCTAAAGATCCAAAGTGATGTGAAGAATCATTTATCAAAGATCAATATGAAGGATCGAGACACACGACAAAAAGCAAATACTCCCAAAAGATCATGGAGAAGTCTATCCAAAAAGGCCCTAACAAGGTATGAGGATAAATAGATCCACGTCCAAAAAAGGAGGCGGATCGTTGTATATCAAAATCCCAAGTAAAGATTGGAGAAAAATGAAGAAGTCGTGGTCCAAATATGAAGAATCTCTCAAAACTTCAAGTGAAGAAATTCCTATTATGAAGAGAAGACCATTATTTCATGAACGTCTCTCAAGGTTTGAAGTATGAAGTCGTTGCCAAATATCGGTCTGAGAAAGGTCTCAAATCGCGAAGCGAGTTATGCCAAGATATGAACTTTTTGAGGTCCCGAGAAGCAGTTTTAAAAGATTTTGTCCTTTAGCTAACTATTGATTAAATCATCCCACTTTATTTTCAGCCTAATAAACTATCGAAATAAGTCAACAATGCATCCTCGTGATCATTCAAGACAACAATAAAATATAAGAGATACACCTAGGAATAAGGGAGTCTAAGTGAATAATTGGCCCACATGAGTTCGTGTTAGTTTGCTAACTTATAATAACAATGATCTCGTTTTTAAGCTTGGTATGGAGAAAGTGAAAACTTGAGGATGATGATTATTCATGACATTTCCAAAACCCAAGGTATGTTTTTGATTTCTTTACTTTGAATGTTTATAATTTTCTATCTCTTTAATAAAGGCCAACGTGGATTGACTTTGATGAAAAATGTAAACGTGCTTTGTAACTAATGCATTGCATGAGGACATTACAATGGTAAAGTGTAGGGGATTTGATAGGTGTGTAAACACCCATCCTTTTTACCACTTAATTACAATAATAACCGAGCCAAAACGTGTATTTTATGTCATTTATGTCATAATTATGCATGGTTTGTGTTTTTGTTGTGATTTAGGATGAAAAGGTGAAAAGTGGAGAAAACACGGGCATTCACGAGCTTTTATCGAAGAAAAAGACGAAAGACAAAGTCAAGAAGTCAAGAGTGCAATAAGAACGGAAGTCCAAGACCAATTCTGAAGATTTAGCGAAGAAAAAGTCAAAAGACGGAAGTTTACTAAAAGCCGAAGAACTCAAGTCTAATTTATTGAAGAATTACAAGACAAGTTCAAAGAAATCCCGAGACAAAGTCATTAAAGTCCAAGATTTAAGAAGATTAAGAAGATTAAGGACTTATTCTTGTAATTAAGGAAAAGAAGAAATAGGGGAGGAAGCTTCCTAAGCACCTCCTAATCCTCCCCTATAAATAGATTAGATAGGATTTACATTTCTCTTGTTGGCTAGTTTGACAAACTATGCTCTTCCACTTTAATTTTTGCACATTTAATTACATGTCATTTAATTAATTGTCTTGCACCTTAAATTCCTTTAATTTTAAGTAAGTTTCCTTTTAATTCTTGTCAATCTTTATTTTTATTGTTTGATCTCCAATCTACCTTTCTTTAATCTTTGATCTTTATGTTTATGTTCATGTTTATGTTTTTGAGTTTTTATTGATTAAAGTGGGTTTTGACTATTTTGATTAGTATTGTTAGTTTGATTGTTTTGGATTGTTTATTTATGATTAATAGATGTTTATTGATTAGTTTGACTTAATCTCTTGGTTGATTTTGATTAGTTTTGGATTAGATTCGTGTTTCTTTGTATCCCGTGTTCTTCGTTTCTGTTACTGTTTTCCCAGGTATATTCCGGATCAAGGCCCAGGTTATTCCTAGTGAAGGGTGTTGTTGAAAGTTGTTCCGAATCAAAGACTTCCATCCGGAATAAGTGACATATTCCGGATCAAGCCCATATTCCGGATCAACCACACATTCCGAATCAAGGCTGTGTGAAGAGGACATTCCGAATCAGATTATATTCCGGATCAGCAAGTTCATCCGGAATAATTTATTATTCCGGATCAAAGTGCTTTATTCGGAATATATTCCGAGTCAGTAAAACATTCCGGATCAAGGGTTTAGCCAAAGTGTTCATCCGGAATATCCAATATTCCGGATCAAGGAAGATATTCCGGATCAAGGAAGATATTCTGGATCAAGGAATATATTCCGAATCAAGGCAATATTCTGGATCAAGCTTGAGTATTCCGAATCAAGACTTTATTCCGGATAAGTGACATATTCCGGATAAAGGATTTATTCCGGATCAAGGTTTTTGGTAAATATTCCGAGTGAAGAAGAATCATTCCGAACGAAGGTGACATTCCGGATGAGTGATTATTCCGAACTAAGGTTTATTCCGGATGAGCTATTTTCAGGTTCTTTTTAGTTTATGTTTCTAATTTTTCTGTTTTTAATTTTCAGGCTTTACTTTTCCCGCCTTTTTACTTAGTTGCACTTTAAGTTTATTTGCCTTAGATTTATTTTAGCCCTGCCTTAGTTTTTAGTTTTAGTTGCGTTTTAAGTTTGCCTAAGATAGATTTAAGTTTGCGTTGTTTACATTAATTGCCCTTTTAATTTTTGTCACGCTTTTAATTTCTCGCCATTTATTTTAAATTAGATTTAGATTTAAATTAATGTCATTTACTTTTACGTCTTGCACTTTTAATTACTACAACGACACAACTATTTGTTCCACCAAAGAACGACTGAGTCGCATAGTTAACCGGAAATTAATTCGATTAGACCACGACAAAGAACTTTAATTTTTATACGGGCAAAAGAATTGTATCATAGCTAAAATAAATTAGACAGAGTGACAACACAAGAATCCTTAAAGCCGTCGGAATCCCAGATCACAATGCTAGATCGGAATGTCACGTCGGAATAAGGTGTTTAAATCCAATGATCGCAAAGTGGAACCAATAGGTTATTGCGATCAAACCCTCCTCACGTTGTACTTTCCGATGGAAACCTTGCAAGAATTTCGGAATGGTGAGAAACAAGAAATTTTGCAACTTTCGATCCAAAAAACTTGAGTTTTATCCAAAAACCAAGATACCCAAGATACTACGACACGATTAAAGACTGTATTCGACTTTAGAACACAAACAAACACCAAAAAAATTTGATGATTCGGCAAAGAAAACTAAAAAACCTACGATATGCTTAAGAAAGCATACACAACACGGAAACCAACCTATATTTCATCCCAAGCTCGTGATACCATTTGTAGAAGTGTGTAAATCTTGCTTATGTTTTTAGAGAGAGAAAGAGATAGAGAGATGGTGGATTACACACAATTCTAGAGAGAGAAACTTATGTTTACTATGTGAAAAATGAATAACCACACACCCTCTCCATCTAAGGAGAGGGTTTATATACCCAAGCCTTATAATGGGCTTGGGCTTACATGTTTGGGCCGGCCTACACATGTTGTAGGCTAGGCTTGGGCATGTTTGTTAAATAACGATGTCTAGACTACGAGCTACTACTTAGTATATTGTCGGAGTGACCGAATCTTCCTAAATACGTAAAAACGTATTTCCAACACTCCCCCTTAAAGAAATCTCGTCCCGAGATTAAAAGGGTAACATAGCATATCAAGGACAAACATAGTTCTTAGGTGCTCAAATTATATCTCAGAATTTTATTCACATATCAAGAATACAACTTTATGGTTGGTATTTAGTTTCAAATCGATCTCTTTTATCATCATTTTTATTAAAATGGTTGTATATGAAATATCTTCATATTTTAGTGATCAAGGAATATTGAAAACATACTAGTTAATCACATAAATCTTCCTTAGATTCCAAAATATGAAAATGATTGTGATTATTACTAAGTTCTTTAGGAAACACAAGTCAATATGTCACTGCTCAGTTCAAAATCTTATATTGATTATCGCTTTTTCAAAATCAATTTGAGTAATTGACAGAGAAGATATCCTTTTGACATAGATACTGTTTAATACGGTGTAGTTTCTCATTCACAGTGAGAAATTTTCATCAAAATAATCCCTTGGATTATCTTAAATCACCATTTTAATCAAGCGAATACCTAATTATCAGAAATCAACGCTCTACGAAGTTCTATTCTAATATAATATTTCCAATAGTTTCATGAATTAATTTGGGTTTCGTAAGTTGAAAAGCTCCAACTTTAGCCTAGCAGATACGTAAATGTCACTTCTTTCGATAGAGTGATTCAAGTAGTATTGCTTTGATTCTAGCATGAAAACTATAGTTATACGGGAAAATTTTTCAATGGTAAGTGTCCTTTCCAAAACTTATAACATATACATGGAGTATGTAGTTTAGTATTTGGATAGTTCTTCCACTTAACACATTAGTATACACACAAATTTTAAGTATATTTTTAGGATCAAGATGTGAAACACTCGTTATGATCTTAGATGATAGATATTGATACTCTATGTTAACAGATTATTTCACATATAATCTAGTCAGAGTTTTCATATTATCAATTTCCTATATCGGAATAGATCATGTAGCCTTAGTAAAACAATCGACAATGATCTGGATGTTATCATGTTAAAATCCTCATTGTTCTTTCCTATTTCCATGGAGAAAATTCAGGTTGAACTAGTAAATCAGATGACTTAATATTCCGCTTTAAAAGCATGATATAAGGATTTAAAAATTTCTTCGAGTTGAATGGAATACTTCAACTTCCAAGTATGTTAAAAATTCTAAATCTACGATGAACATTGACGTACTTTTCTAATACACGTAATTTCTCACATAGAATTCTAACGTTTCATTAAGTCTACACTTGTCTTATATCGAATCTCTTTAAGTCCATTTATAAATTCTCACTAACATAACGATGCGTCCAACTTTATGCAAGGAAGAAATTATAAATTTGGTGATTTAGATTTATTCATTTGACTAAAGAAGCATCCTAATTTAATCAAATAAACAGAATGTAAATCATTGACTTAGAAATTTCCGACATAACACAAATATAAACAAATATTCTACCCATAAGTTTCCTTTTTACGTTGGCGTGTGTAAGACGTCTTGTATTTAAAATCTAAGAATACAGTTTCCTAGACACGAACGACGTTAAAAAGAAAATGGTATTTTATTCCCTATAAAATACAGAACAATCTTACCAAGCCTGTGATTTATAAGGCCACTTTCCCTAACAAATCTTAGTCTAATGATTTGCTATGTTGAAAATCCGACACCAGATGGTGCGAATTTCTGTGTGATGCAGGGTGCATTTCTTACACAGAAGAAAATTTCCATCATATTCACCGTAGGTTGGATTTATAATCCTATGTTCTGGTTTACTAGACTCTACGGACGTTCATTCACTGGCGAGTTTATGCTTAAGATTTCTCTGATTTTTGCACAGGATTGTGTTTAATCACCTTTGATAGGTGTAAAAACACCCATCCTTTTACCACTTAATTATAATAATAACCAAGCCAAAACGTGTATTTTCTGTCATAAATGTCGGAATTATGCATGGTTTGTGTTTCTATTGTGTTTTAGGACCAAAAAGATGAAAAAGGAAGAAAACACGGGCTTTCACGGGCTTTTATTGAAGAAAACGAGAAAAGACGAAGTCAAAAGATCAAGATTGCAAAAAGAACGGAAGTCCAAGACCTATTCTGAAGATTATCGAAGAAAAAGTCTAAAGACGGAAGTTTAATGAAGTCGAAGAACCAAGTCTAATTAAAGAAGAAAATTATAAGACGAGTTCAAATAATATCGACAAATCCCGAGACGACGTCGAGAAAGACAAAGAATTTAAATCGAGTCGAGACAAGAAGAAAGAAGGAAGAAAGCACCAATAATTTACTCCTCCTATAAATACCCTCCTAATGTGTCATTATGAGGTGGTTAGAAAATTAGGAGTAGATTAGTTTTAGGATTAGGAGTTGATTAATATACTTTCTCTCTCTAGCTTGTCTTTAATGTTTTAATCTTTTTCATTAATCTTGTATTAGATCTTAATCATCATCTTAATATCAAGCTTTTCAATTAATCATTCTCATTCTTCCTTTCTTTATTATTAATCTTGTGTTGATTTAGATGATCTTGTAGTTGCTTAATCTTGATGTTTATTGATTTATTGATGCTTTTGATTGATTGAGCTTATTGGTTTTTATGTGTTTGATTTTTATAGCTTATAGTGTTTTAGTGCTTATTGTGTTAATTTTCTTATTTTTAATTAAGTGCTTATTAGTTAATTTTAATAAAAAGTTGTTTTTAAATATTTTTATTATTTAGTGTTTTTAAAAGTTTTTAAATTTTGGCTTATTAGCTTTTTCTAAAAATCAATTTGGCTAAGTTTTTAGATAAGTGCTTATTAGTTTATTTTATAAAAAGTTGATTTTTAATTTTTAGATTAATTAGTATTTTTCAAGTTTTTGATTTGTGGTTAAATTAGTTTTTCTTAAAAGTGTTTTAGATTAAGTTTTGGTTAATTGCTTATTTGATTTGTGCTTTTTTTGGCTTATTTTCTTATTGTTAGTGTTACTGTATCTGTTTTTTCACTTTTTCGGATTAGGGTGAATTATTCCGAAATTTTCCTTTTCTCTGAATTTGTCATTTCTATGAATTTGTCACTTTTCTGAAATTGCCTCTTTTTCTGAAATTTTCCATTTCTCTGAATTTAGTCATTTTTCCGAAAAATGATTATTCTGAAAAAAGTTCTGAAAAGATTTATTCCGAAGAAAGTTGTGAAAAAGATTTATTCTGAAGATTTTTATGAAAAAAAATATTCCGAAGATTTATTTTCTTTTTTCTGAAAATACTGTTTTTCTGAAAATGCAAATTTTGCGAAATAGCAATTTTTCTGAAAATGCTAGTATTCCGAAATAGCAATTTTTCTGAAAATGGAAGTATTCCGAAGAAATCAATTCCGAAATAGCCTTTTTTCTGAAAATCAAGTTTTTCCTAAGAAATCAACATTGTGAAAAAATCTTCGAAATGTACTGTTCATTTTGCAAAGAAGTTCACCAGCTAGCTTGCCAACTTGGTGATTTTTGGCGCCAAAATGACCTGTGTGGTTGCTAGCTTCCAGCTAGCTGCCTGATAGCTTGGTTAGTTTTTCATTGTTCCGTAATTGTTTAGATTAATCAGAAAGTTGTTCCGATTTTAATTTTGAAAGTTATGTATTTTTAGTTGAATTTTTCGTCTATTTTAAAAATTAATTTTTTTCGTAAAGTTTAAGTTTTATCTTTTATTTAGTACCCGCCTTAGGTTTTACCTCGTTTAACTTTAAAGTACCATTTTAGTTTTATTCTATCCTTTTTCATTTAGTAAACTTTATTTTCGAGTCGATAGTTAATTTCGTGTTTTAGTTTTATTTTTATTAATCGTTTTGTGTAAAATTAGGTTTTTATTATTCGTTTCGTTTCTTTTTAAAATAGTTTTATAATCCAATTGCTTTCATTTTTATTTAAGTAAGTTTTATTTTAATTCGAAAAGTTTATTTTTATTTTTATTATTTTCGCTTTTACTTTTATTAATTGTTTCTTTAAATATTTGTTTTAATATTCGTTTTAATATCGTTTTAATTTTTAGTTTTTAATATTCGTCTTGTTTTACGTTTCTTTATTATTGTCATTCGTCTTTAGTTTATTTTTATTATTTTCGCATTTACTTTTTAATTAGTTATAGATAATCAACGACATTTTCTTTTTATTCACCAAGAACCACCGAGTCACACTTTTAACCGGAGATCAATTCGAATTGAATCGAGACGAACAAATTTTCATACTTGGCAAAATCCTTGTATTAAATGGCGCCGCTGCCGGCTCTTTTCGTGAAGATTAACGGTTTTTTTCTGAGAGACGCGTTGGATTTTGGGATCCGTTCACTCGTGAACGTTATTTTTCTTGTCAAAAATTTTAAAAAATCCATAAAAATAAAAAATTTCAAAAATCCAAAAACATTTGAAAACCTATAAAAGCATTTCTTTTTCAAAAGTTTTGCACCAAAAATATTCTTCTTGCTTATCTATTGTGTTTAATGGATTTGTTTGTTGACTGTGTAGGGTGTGGGAGACCATCTTCTGGTAGTCAATCCTATCAATGGTGTTCATGCGAACGGTGTGGAATGGATATCCCTAATTACGAATTTGGCCGTTGTCTATTGTAACACCCCATTTTGGAAATGGAAATATCACAGTATTATGGCGTGTCATCAAAGCATACAAGGTAAAATGTCTAAACATTACTTGACCATAAAAAGGAAAATACCAGAATCAAACATCGGTAGTCCAAAAGTAAAAGTCATCACACACAAACATAGTATCATAAAGGAAAGGACTAAACAATGTCCAAAGCATAAGTATCAAAAGAAAGGAAATGCATAATGTAAAGAAGGCTAGACAGCTTCCAGTCCATATGCACGTACTCGTAGTGTCTACGAGCGTCCCTGAGTACCTGCCGTTTTGGGAACATAGAAAAGGAAAACGACTGAGCAAATATGCTCAGTGCACGGATGTACAATAAAGCATGAATAGGATAAGCATATAACATAATAACAGCGGAAGAAAACTAAGTCCCGAGTAACCCGGTTAAGTCTTAAATAAACTGGTTTAATAGTTTGAAAGTCTTATGTTTATCTTATTAAAACTGTTTGTCATATTTTACCATTAGCCAATATAGGTCATGAAAATCCACCGTGCATAAATAATTGGAGGGGTGACCTCATCATGCAAATTAGAGGGGCTACCTCTAATTTAATATACTGGTTTTTGGGTAGGAGGGATCAGCTCCTTGTGAAGGATGCAAGGCACACACCACATTCACCATGTAATCCTGAATAAAAACATGTAACTAGGATGCACCCATACGCCCCACATGATGAATATAAATAAATGGCCAAAAGCTGAAGGGACGCCACGAGCAATCACTCCGCCGAGGTGAAGTCATAACATCAGTGCCTCTAATGTTATGGTTATGGTACCTTCATAACTAGGTGAAACTGGTCATGCATGTATATGGCTATAGGTAATCTTAATTAAACATAAGCAATCAAACTCATAACTTATACTACGGGAAAACAGTTGGCTGCATACGAGGAATCCTAATAAGGAAAGAATGTCCATACTGAAAGGACGAGAATCCGTACCTTATGTCTAGTGAACGAGAAAGACGAACTGCGAGAATCCTACTTCCGAATCACTAGTGCTACATAAATACGTACATGAATAAGTATCTGCTTACTAAATACATAGCTGGTTTTATGTCATGTCTTAGCTTATTTCATGTGTTCTTACTATGTTTTACTGTTTTAAAGCCTTAAACTGTGTTAAATCTTATATTCTGTTTAATCTGATTAAGCATTTATGGTATTTCATGTGTTATTATACTTACTGTGTAATAATAAGTAACTTTCCAAAAATAGCAGGTTTCCTAGAATAGAAAGTTTCCAAAAATAGAAAGTTTCCAAAAATAGAAAGTTTCCAAAAATAGAAAGTTACCAAAAATAGAAAGTTTCCAAAAATAGAAAGTTTCCAAAAATAGTAAGTTTCCAAAAATAGAAAGTTTCCAAAAATAGAAAGTTTCCAAAAATAGATTTACTGCTTAAAAAAGATAAGTTTCTAAAAATAGAAAGTTTCCATAAATAGATTAGCTGCCTTAATTAAATAAGTTTCCATAAATAGATTAGCTGCCTGAAATAAATAAGTTTCTAAAAATAGCTGGTTTCCATAAATAGATTAGCTGCCTTATTTAATTAAGTTTCTAAAAATAGAAAGTTTCCATAATTAGAAATAAGCTGGTTAAATAAGCTAAGTATATAAGCCTAAGTGTTTTTCATGATTATTTTCTAAGTCATATGGTATATTGTATAGTTTAATAATTATTTCATGTAATTTAATTAAACTATAGGTTATAATATTTAATTAAAGTATAACATGTTTTTAATTAAATAAGTTAAATACTTAGGTTAAAATATGTATTATTATATATTAATAATATAACCTAAGTCATGTTAATTAATTAATTATATCCATGGTTTTTAAAATAATTAATTAATTATAAGTCTTAAAAATATAATTACTTAGGTTAAAATAATTTCATGATCATTAATAATTAAATAACCTAAGTCATGTTATTAAATTAATCACATCATTTTTATTAATTTAATTTTAACATAAGTTCATAACATAAAAAAACTAACATACACCATGAACCGGATCTAGGCTAAAAACATGAACCGGACATGAAATCGACACTGTACCCCGAACCAACTCGGGGTACCCCGTGTTTCCCTTGCTACCATATGGTCTTGGTGGTGGTCGGCTTGGCAAACCGAAACCCCTTCGAGTTCGGTTGCAGCCTGCAGCCAAAACAAACACCCCCTTAAAACAACCATTTGATTTAATTTAACACCAAAACATGTTAGATCTATATTTAATTATTATGTTTTTATAAAAACATCACATGTTCATAATTAATAAAAAGATTAAATCAAAAGAAAAGGGTTAAAAAGGTTTTACCGAATTCGTGGATCAAGAGAACGAAGAACCAACACGATAAATCACTAGAATTCTGAGATCCAAGATCAAAAACCACCTTGTATGATGGTTGTAGGGTGGCGGAACAAAGGAGAAGGAGGAAGGAGGGTTTTTAGGTTTTCTTAAAAATCTTCTGTAAGTTTATTTTGTGTAGTGTAAAAAGTAATTAACCCCCTTTAGTAAAATTGACAAATGGGCTTGGCCCATTTGTCCTTGTTTGGCCGCGGGTAGGGACCCCACTTGGGGTTCCCGTACCTTTTTCCGTGTCTCGTTATTTAGTTACTCGTTTGTGATTATTTATGTTCGTGTTTTAAATGTTCTCGTTACGTAAATACCGTGATCTAATATATTTAATTACACTCGTAATAAATATATATACGTAATTAATAATAGTTCGTGTTTTAATTACGTTCATGATTTCATGATCGCATGTTCGTGATTAATTATTGTTAAATAATTATTACGTGATCGTGCATATTAAATACTTATCGTGTTCTAACACGTACGTAATACGTAAACTCCTAACACGTAATCGTAATCATGCTATATTAGGAAAGTTTTAACTAGTACATACGATCCTAAGGGTACTATGCATGGTAAAAGCATGCGGGTTTTACAACTCTTCCCCCCTAAAAAGAATAATTCGTCCCCGAATTATAGATAAAGTAAACTGGAAAAGAAGAACAAAACCGAATTCAAAATATGAAATGAGGGTAAGAAACTCAGATAGACTCCTCCGTTTCCCAAATGGCTTCCCGCTCGGTATGATCCCTCCATAGAATTTTGACGAATGGAATCGTCTTCTTTCTCATGACTCGTTCTTGTCTGTCAAGAACTCGTTCGGGTTCTTCTATAAAAGTGAGATCTTCACGTATCTGTTCCAGTAGATACTGAACCATGTGAAGGGGATGATACTGGTACCCTCTGAGTAAGGACACATGAAACACATTGTGCACAAGCGAAAGCTGCGGAGGTAACGCCAATCGGTAAGATACTTCACTGACTCGTTCAATGATATCAAACGGTCCGATGAAACGAGGACTGAGCTTCCCTTTAATCCCGAGCGTCTAACACCGCGTGCCGGCGAAACCTTAAGGAAGACGTGATCTCCTACGTTAAAGTGTATATCTCTATGATGCTTATCGGCGTAACTCTTTTGACGTGACCGTGCCTCCTGAATCTTCTGCTTAGCTACTGCGATCTTCTCATTGGTCATCTCTATGATTTCTGGTCCTTCAAGTGTTCGCTCGCCAACCTGATCCCAGCAGATTGGGGCGCGACACTTTCTGCCATACAACATCTCAAATGGGGCACATTTGATGCTTGCGTGCCAGCTGTTGTTGTATGTAAACTCCACCAAATAGATGTATTCGTCCCAATCACCCGTCCATTCAAACGCACATGACCTCAACATATCTTCCAATGTCTGAATGGTTTGCTCCGACTATCCGTCCGTTTGAGGATGAAAAGCCGTGCTAAGCTTAAGTTGTGTACCCCAAGCTTTCTGTAGACTTTTCCAAAAGCGCGAAGTGAATCGAGGATCTCTGTCTGAGATGATGCTAGATGGTGCACCTTGGAGTCTCATGATCTCTCGTCTATACGTATCTGCGAGTTTACTTACCGGATCTTCCTTGCGGATCGGTAAGAAATGAGCTGATTTGGTAAGTCGATCAACGATAACCCAAATTGCATCGTGCTTCCTTTTGGTAGGCGGAAGACCGGTAACAAAATCCATGGTGATTTTGTCCCACTTCCACTATGGGATATCTAACGGTTGAAGGAGACCGCCAGATCGCTGATGCTCGATCTTAACCTGCTGGCAGGTAAGACATTTGGAGACGTAAGTGGCCACATCCTGTTTCATACCACTCCACCAAAAGTACTGCTTGACGTCATGGTACATCTTTGTCGAACCAGGATGTATCGATAATGGAGAGCTATGAGCTTCAGCTAACAAGGCTTCCCGGAGTTCTTGGTCATCAGGAACACAAAGTCTCGTGCCCTGCCATACGATACCATCTGCATCTACTCTGAATTCTGTCTGCTTCTCCAAATTCTGTACTATCGCCCAGATTTCTCCGTCATCCTTCTGAGCTTCCTTGATCTTAGCTAGTAACTCAGGTTCTACTCTAAGATTAGCCCAGTAACCGTGTTGTCCACGTACCATGATCTCGATGTCTAGTCGCTCCAAGTCTCTGATGATTTTCTCTTCGAGTTTAATGCCGTTGATCATTCCGGAATTCCTGCTAAGAGCATCTGCTACTACATTTGCCTTTCCGGGATGATACTGTAGATTAATGTCATAATCCTTCAACAGCTCTAACCATCTCCTCTGCCTCATGTTCAATTCACGCTGAGTGAAGATATACTTCAAGCTCTTGTGGTCTGTGAAAATGTCACATGATTCTCCATATAAGTAGTGTCTCCATATCTTCAATGCAAACACGACTGCAGCAAGTTCCAGATCGTGCGTGGGGTAATTTTCTTCATAAGGCTTAAGCTGCCGTGAAGCATACGCGATCACTTTCCCATGTTGCATGAGAACACAACCAAGTCCCTTCCCTGATGCATCGCTGTAGATTTGAAATCCACCCGTACCAGATGGTAGAGTAAGAATAGGTGCAGATACTAGCTTCTACTTCAGGTCTTCAAAGCTCTTCTCTCGATCTTCAGTCCAGACGAATTTCTCCCCTTTCCGCATCAGTTTGGTCAATGGTAGTGCTAGTCGGGAAAAGTTCTCCACGAACCTACGGTAATAGCCAGTTAAGCCTAAGAAATTGCGGACTTCCGTCGCTGATGTCGGCCTTGGCCACTTAGTAATGGCCTCAACCTTCGCTGGATCCATAGTGATTCCTTCTGCTGATACAATGTGACCTAAGAATGCCACCTTGTCTAACCAGAACTCACACTTGGAGAATTTAGCATACAGCTGCTTCTGGCGAAGAATCTGTAGTACTGTACGAAGATGGTCTTCGTGTTCCTCCTTGGACTTTGAGAAAATCAGGATGTCATCGATGAAAACAATGACGAATTTGTCCATAAATTCATGGAAGATTCTGTTCATCAGATCCATGAACACTGCTGGAGCATTTGTCAGGCCAAATGGCATAACTACAAACTCGTTGTGGCCATAACGAGTACGAAAGGCAGTCTTAGCGATATCCTGCTCCTTGACCCGTAGCTGATGATAGCCTGACCTAAGATCAATCTTGGAGAAGTGTTTGGCCCCTTGGAGTTGGTCAAACAGATCATCAATGCGTGGTAGTGGATACTTATTCCGAATGGTAATCTTGTTGAGCTCGCGATAGTCTATGCAAAGACGCATACTGCCGTCCTTCTTCTTAACAAACAAAACCGGTGCGCCCCATGGAGATGCGCTCGGTCGAATGAAACCTCGCTCAAGAAGTTCTTGCAGTTGATCCTTCAGCTCCTTCAGCTCTATGGGAGCCATGCGATAAGGAGCCTTGGAGATTGGTTCAGCTCCTGGAATCAGCTCGATACTGAATTCCACTTCTCGTGCAGGTGGTATGCCCGGAAGTTCTGTCGGAAACACGTCTTGAAATTCCGACACTATTGGTTGATCCTGAATCGATGGAGATTCAGCATCCATGTCGTGAACCGTAGCTAGATAACCCTCGCAGCCATGTGACAGTAGTGCACGCGCTTGCAGGGTGGATATGACTTGTACAGACCGTCCGGGTACGAACCCATTATGAATGTACTCTGGTGCATTGACATCACCGAAGATAACTCGATATGAATGGCAGTCTATGGTAGCATGATACTTGGATAGCCAATCCATGCCCAAAATCATGTTGAAGTCATTCATGTCCAGCGGAAGTGCGTCGACAGGTCGAACCTTATCATCAAATTCTAGCGGAAGACTCTTGTATACATGGGTGATTAATACAAAGTCCCTCAAAGGCGTGGAAATAGTAAGCCTATTTTCTAGTGGCAAGGGAGGCATCCTAATGTTCTTAGCATAAGCAGTAGAAATAACCGAGTGAGTAGCACCCGTATCGAAAAGAACACATGCAACACGACCATACATATACAAGATTCCAGTGATGGTACCTGTAGAATTGTTGGCCTAGTCTCGAGATGTCGTGTAAACACGCCCGGCAGTAGGAGGCGGCTTGGTATCAGCATGTCCCGATGTACCCTCCATCTCGCCCTTACCGCAATCCTTTATAATATGGCCAGGAAGACCACACTTGAAGCACGCATCAGTATTACGGCGACATGGTCCTGGGTGCCTACGGTGGCAAGTAGAGCAAAGAGGATGAGTGTATCCTCCAGCAGGTGCTCTGGCTGGCTGAGGACCAGTGATAGCTGGACGCTAGGCTGCGAACCTCTCTGATTCTGGTCCCTACCGTTTCCATGATTCATGCTGTTGTTGGAGTGCCCGACATTGTTAGGGTAATTGTCATTGCCGCCACGCCTATCCGTAGCAGAACGGTCGTTAGTCTGACCGTTTCCCTTGGGCTGATGAGGCTGCTGCTGAGTAGCCGGCTGAGACCAGTCCCCAGTTTTCTGCCTCTTGTCGGGTCTTTCAGCTTCCCCTAACTCATCCCTCTCCTGCAGCATCTCCAGTTTTCGTGCTGCATCGGCCACTTTTGCTACAGTGTTGAACGTAGCACACACCAGATTGTTTGCGACCGATGTGCGAAGAGCCCATCTGAAGTGATGTGCCTGCTCTTCAGGAGTACCTGCTGCCGCACCAAGGAAACCAGCCAAGCGAAGAAAGCGCTGCATAAACTCGTTGCTATTCTCCCCAGCTCTCTGTCGGATCCCATGGTACTCTCTCTTGAGCTTGTCCTGCTCAGCCTTGGGAAAGAACTGCTCCATCACCCTGTCCTTGAACTGAGCCCAAGTCAAACCAGCAACCCACTCATCACCACCTTCAGATTGCATCAATGCTAACCACCAGTTGAGTACATTGCCTTCAAACCGATAGCATGCCAACCTCGCCTTGTATGCGGGGTCACAACCCATAGCGTTGAAAATCTTCTCGATGTGAGCCAACCAGCTTTCAGCATCGCTGGGGCTATCTGTCTTCTCAAAAGCTCGAGGGCGGAGCTTGTTGAATCTCTACAGCCATACTGCTAATGTCACTGGAGGAGGAGGAGGAGGTGGCTGATTGTGCTGCTGATTGTTGGCAGCTTAAACTTCAGCCCGGAGGTCATTCCTCAGTTGAGGAAGCAAGGCTTGCATGGCAGCCTGAATTGCAGCATTGAGCTGCTCCTGTTCGCGTGTGAGAACCATCTGACAGTATAACATAAAACATATGATTAAACAGATCAAAACATAAAATATAAATATATACATGAAAAAAAATTTATACTCAAATTTCACGAGAAAAATTTTATGCAAGAAAATTTTGTGTATGAATGCATGATGCAGTTTTATGAAAACTTATGTATGCTCGAGAGTGAACGCCTCTGGTCAATTCACCCAAAACAAAGGACATAGCGAGGGGACGCCTATGGGTCGGTCCCAAATCTAAAAGATTCGATAAAACACATGCGACTAAATAGGGCCAGTCCTGTACCAACCATTACTTAGTCAAAAACCCTGCAACAATGACATGTATATGTATGCTTAAAAATGATGAATGCATGAAAACAACTGTCAGTTCTAGGAAGACCGTAGTGACAACCCACTAATCACAGGTCATTTTTGAGAGCCTACAGGTCGAAGCCTTGGCTCTGATACCATAATTGTAACACCCTATTTTGGAAATGGAAATATCATAGTAATTATGGCGTGTCATCAAAGCATACAAGGTAAAATGTCTAAACATTACTTGACCATAAAAAGGAAAATACCGGAATCAAACATCAGTAGTCCAAAAGTAAAGCTCATCACACACAAACATAGTATCATAAAGGAAAGGACTAAACAATGTCCAAAGCATAAGTATCAAAAGAAAGGAAATGGATAATGTAAAGAATGCTAGACAGCTTCCAGTCCATATGCACGTACTCTTAGTGTCTACGAGCGTCCCTGAGTACCTGCCGTTTTGAGAACATAGAAAAGGAAAACGGCTGAGCAAATACGCTCAGTGCACGGATGTACAATAAAGCATGAATAGGATAAGCATATAACACAATAACAGCGGAAGAAAACTAAGTCCCGAGTAACCTGGTTAAGTCTTAAATAAACTGGTTTAATAGTTTGAAAGTGTTAAGTTTATCTTATTAAAACTGTTTGTCATATTTTACCATTAGCCAATATAGGTCATGAAAATCCACCGTACATGAATAATTGGAGGGGTGACCTCATCATGCAAATTAGAGGGGCTGCCTCTAATTTAATATATTGGTTTTTGGGTAGGAGAGATCAACTACTTGTGAAGGATGCAAGGCAAACACCACATTCACCATGTAATCCTGAATAAAAACATGTAACTAGGATGCACCCATACACCCCACATGATAAATATAAATAAATGGCCAAAAGCTGAAGGGACGCCACGAGCAATCACTCTGCCGTGGTGAAGTCATAACATCAGTGCCTCTAATGTTATGGTTATGGTACCTCCATAACTAGGTGAAACTGGTCATGCATGTATATGGCTATAGGTAATCTTAATTAAACATAAGCAATCAAACTCATAACTTATACTACGGGAAAACAGTTGGCTGCATACGGGGAATCCTAATAAGGAAAGAATGTCCATACTGAAAGGACGGGAATCCGTACCTTATGTCCAGTGAACGAGAAAGACGAACTGCGAGAATCCTACTTCCGAATCACTAGTGCTACATAAATACGTACATGAATAAGTATATGCTTACTAAATACATAGCTGGTTTTATGTCATGTCTTAGCTTATTTCATGTGTTCTTACTATGTTTTACTGTTTTAAAGCCTTAAACTGTGTTAAATCTTATATTCTGTTTAATCTGATTAAGCATTTATGGTATTTCATGTGTTATTATACTTACTGTGTAATAATAAGTAACTTTCCAAAAATAGCAGGTTTCCTAGAATAGAAAGTTTCCAAAAATAGAAAGTTTCCAAAAATAGAAAGTTTCCAAAAATAGAAAGTTTCCAAAAATAGAAAGTTTCCAAAAATAGATTTACTGCTTAAAATAGATAAGTTTCTAAAAATAGAAAGTTTCCATAAATAGATTAGCTGCCTTAATTAAATAAGTTTCCATAAATAGATTAGCTGCCTGAAATAAATAAGTTTCTAAAAATAGCTGGTTTCCATAAATAGATTAGCTGCCTTATTTAATTAAGTTTCTAAAAATAAAAAGTTTCCATAATTAGAAATAAGCTGGTTAAATAAGCTAAGTATATAAGCCTAAGTGTTTTTCATGATTATTTTCTAAGTCATATGGTATATTGTATAATTTAATAATTATTTCATGTAATTTAATTAAACTATAGGTTATAATATTTAATTAAAGTATAACATGTTTTTGATTAAATAAGTTAAATACTTAGGTTAAAATATGTATTATTATATATTAATAATATAACATAAGTCATGTTAATTAATTAATTATATCCATGGTTTTTAAAATAATTAATTAATTATAAGTATTAAAAATATAATTACTTAGGTTAAAATAATTTCATGATCATTAATAATTAAATAACCTAAGTCATGTTATTAAATTAATCACATCATTTTTATTAATTTAATTTTAACATAAGTTCATAACATAAAAAAAACTAACATACACCATGAACCGGATCTAGGCTAAAAACATGAACCAGACATGAAATCGACATCGTACCCCGAACCAACTCGGGGTACCCCGTGTTTCCCTTGCTGCCGTGGGACCCACACACACACCAACCAAGACCATATGGTCTTGGTGGTGGTCGGCTTGGCAAACCGAAACCCCTTCGGGTTCGGTTGCAGCCTGCGGCCAAAACAAACACCCCCTTAAAACACCCTTTGATTTAATTTAACACCAAAACATGTTAGATCTATGATTAATTATTATGTTTTTATAAAAACATCACATGTTCATAATTAATAAAAAGATTAAATAAAAAGAAAAGGTTTAAAAAGGTTTTACCGAATTCGTGGATCAAGAGAACGAAGAACCAACACGATAAATCACTAGAATTCTGAGATCCAAGATAAAAAACCACCTTGTATGGTGGTTGTAGGGTGGCGGCACAAAGGAGAAGGAGGAAGGAGGGTTTTTAGGTTTTCTTAAAAATCTTCTGTAAGTTTATTTTGTGTAGTGTAAAAAGGAATTAACCCCCTTTAGTAAAATTGACAAATGGGCTTGGCCCATTTGTCCTTGTTTGGCCGCGGGTAGGGACCCCGCTTGGGGTTCCCGTACCTTTTTCTGTGTCTCGTTATTTAGTTACTCGTTTATGATTATTTATGTTCGTGTTTTAAATGTTCTCGTTACGTAAATACCGTGATCTAATATATTTAATTACACTCGTAATAAATATATATACGTAATTAATAATAGTTCGTGTTTTAATTACGTTCATGATTTCATGATCGCATGTTCGTGATTAATTATTGTTAAATAATTATTACGTGATCGTGCATATTAAATACTTATCGTGTTCTAACACGTACGTAATACGTAAACTCCTAACACGTAATCGTAATCATGCTATATTAGGAAAGTTTTAACTAGTACGTACGATCCTAAGGGTACTATGCATGGTAAAAGCATGCGGGTTTTACAAATCTTCCCCCCTAAAAAGAATAATTCGTCCCCGAATTATAGATAAAGTAAACTGGAAAAGAAGAACATACCCGAATTCTAAATATGAAATGAGGGTAAGAAGCCCGGATAGACTCCTCCGTTTCCCAAGTGGCTTCCCGCTCGGTATGATCCCTCCATAGAATTTTGATGAATGGAATCGTCTTCTTTCTCATGACTCGTTCTTGTCTGTCAAGAACTCGTTCGGGTTCTTCTATAAAAGTGAGATCTTCACGTATTTGTTCCAGTGGATACTGAACCATGTGAAGGGGATGATACTGGTACCCTCTGAGTAAGGACACATGAAACACATTCTGCACATGCGAAAGCTACGGAGGTAACGCCAATCGGTAAGATACTTCACCGACTCGTTCAATGATATCAAACGGTCTGATGAAACGAGGACTGAGCTTCCCTTTAATCCCGAGCGTCAAACACCACGTGCCGGCGAAACCTTAAGGAAGACGTGATCTCCTACGTTAAAGTGTATATCTCTACGATGCTTATCGGCGTAACTCTTTTGACGTGACCGTGCCTCCTGAATCTTCTGCTTAGCTACTGCGATCTTCTCATTGGTCATCTCTATGATTTCCGGTCCTTCAAGTGTTCGCTCGCCAACCTGATCCCAGCTGATTGGGGCACGACACTTTCTGCCATACAACATCTCAAATGGGGCACATTTGATGCTTGCGTGCCAGCTGTTGTTGTATGCAAACTCCACCAAACAGATGTATTCGTCCCAATCACCCTTCCATTCCAACACACATGACCTCAACATATATTCCAATGTCAGAATGGTTCGCTCCGATTGTCCGTCCGCTTGAGGATGAAAAGCCGTGCTAAGCTTAAGTTGTGTACCCCAAGCTTTCTGCAGACTTTTCCAAAAGCGCGAAGTGAATCGAGGATCTCTGTCTGAGACGATGCTGGATGGTTCACCGTGGAGTCTCATGATCTCTCGTCTATACGTATCTGCGAGTTTACTTACCAGATCTTCCTTGCGGATCGGTAAGAAATGAGCTGATTTGGTAAGTCGATCAACGATAACCCAAATTGCATCGTGCTTCCTTTTGGTAGGTGGAAGACCGGTAACAAAATCCATGGTGATTTTGTCCCACTTCTACTCTGGGATATCTAACGGTTGAAGGAGACCGCCAGATCGCTGATGCTCGATCTTAACCTGCTGGCAGGTAAGACATTTGGAGACGTAAGTGGCCACATCCTGTTTCATACCACTCCACCAAAAGTACTGCTTGATGTCATGGTACATCTTTGTCGAACCAGGATGTATCGAGAATGGGGAGCTATGAGCTTCAACTAACAAGGCTTCCCGGAGTTCTTGGTCATCAGGAACACAAAGTCTCGTGCCCTGCCATACGATACCATCTGCATCTACTCTGAATTCTGTCTGCTTCTCCAAATTCTGTACCATCGCCCAGATTTCTCCGTCATCCTTCTGAGCTTCCTTGATCTTAGCTAGTAACTCAGGTTCTACTCTAAGATTAGCCCAGTAACCGTGCTGTCCATGTACCATGATCTCGATGTCTAGTCGCTCCAAGTCTCTGATGATTTCCTCTTTGATTTTAATTCCGTTGATCATTCCGGACTTCCTGCTAAGAGCATCTGCTACTACATTTGCCTTTCCGGGATGATACTGTAGATTAATGTCATAATCCTTCAACAGCTCTAACCATCTCCTCTGCCTCATGTTCAATTCACGTTGAGTGAAGATATACTTCAAGCTCTTGTGGTCCGTGAAAATGTCACATGATTATCCATATAAGTAGTGTCTCCATATCTTCAATGCAAATACGACTGCAGCAAGTTCCAGATCGTGCGTGGGGTAATTTTCTTCATAAGGCTTAAGCTGCCGTGAAGCGTACGCGATCACTTTCCCATGTTGCATGAGAACACAGCCAAGTCCCTTCCCCGATGCATCGCTGTAGATTTGAAATCCACCCGTACCAGATGGTAGAGTAAGAATAGGTGCAGATACTAGCTTCTGCTTCAGGTCTTCAAAGCTCTTCTCTCGATCTTCAGTCCAGACGAATTTCTCCCATTTTCGCATCAGTTTGGTCAATGGTAGTGCTAGTCGGGAAAAGTTCTCCACGAACCTACGGTAATAGCCAGCTAAGGGCCTAAGAAACTGCGGACTTCCATCACTGATGTCGGCCTTGGCCACTTAGTAATGGCCTCAACCTTCGCTGGATCCATAGTTATTCCTTCTGCTGATACAATGTGACCTAAGAATGCCACCTTGTCTAACCAGAACTCACACTTGGAGAATTTAGCATACAGCTGCTTCTGGCGAAGAATCTGTAGTACTGTACGATGATGGTCTTCGTGTTCCTCCTTGGACTTTGAGAAAATCAGGATGTCATCGATGAAAACAATGACGAATTTGTCCAAAAATTCATGGAAGATTCTGTTCATCAGATCCATGAACACTGCTGGAGCATTTGTCACGCCAAATGGCATAACTACAAACTCGTAGTGGCCATAACGAGTACGAAAGGAAGTCTTAGCGATATCCTGCTCCTTGACCCGTAGCTGATGATAGCCTGACCTAAGATCAATCTTGGAGAAGTGTTTGGCCCCTTGGAGTTGGTCAAACAGATAGTCAATGCGTGGCAGTGGATACCTATTCCGAATGGTAATCTTGTTGAGCTCGCGATAGTCTATGCAAAGACGCATACTGTCGTCCTTCTTCTTAACAAACAAAACCGGTGCGCCCCATGGAGATGCGCTCGGTCGAATGAAACCTCGCTCAAAAAGTTCTTGCAGTTGATCCTTCATCTCCTTCAGCTCTATGGGTGCCATGCGATAAGGAGCCTTGGAGATTGGTTCAGCTCCTAGAATCAGCTCGATACTGAATTCCACTTCTCGTGCAGGTGGTATGCCCGGAAGTTCTGCTGGAAACACGTCTTGAAATTCCGACACTATTGGTTGATCCTGAATCGATGGAGATTCATCATCCATGTCGTGAATCGTAGCTAGATAACCCTCGCAGCCATGTGACAGTAGTGCACACGCTTGCAGGGTGGATTTGACTTGTACAGACCGTCCAGGTACGAACCCATTATGAATGTACTCTGGTGCATTGACATCACCAAAGATAACTCGATATGAATGGAAGTCTATGGTAGCATAATACTTGGATAGCCAATCCATGCCCAAAATCATGTCGAAGTCATTCATGTCCAGCGGAAGTGCGTCGACAGGTCGGACCTTATCATCAACTTCTAGGGGAAGACTCTTGTATACATGGGTGATTAATACAGAGTCCCTCAAAGGCGTGGAAATAGTAAGCCAATTTTCTAGTGGCGAGGGAGGCGTCTGATGAGACTGCTTTTATACATAGTCTCATCTTCCAAATAGGGCTTAAAATGCATTAAATATCATCAAAATACCCAAATATATGCTTGTGTTTGTTGCTTGTGTATTTTAGGTACGGATATTGAGATAATGACAAAAGATCACAAGAATCATACAAAAACGAACACGGGAAACGAAGCCGCACAATGAACCAAGCCCTAGTGAAGACTTTCCCAAGACAACCCTTGAAGATTTGAAGAATTATGAAGAAGGGTCCTCCAATTATGAAGAATTGACACTTTATACCCTTGTATCCTCATAATTACAAGTTTGGTCCCTAAAGTTTGTCAAAATTACAAAAAAGGGCCCTTAACTTTGAAGAATTGGCAAGTTTAGCCCCTCAACAAAGCTAAATTGTCAACCAATATCATCCACAAAGTCAAATATATCATGAAGTCCTTCAAAGTACAAGAAATGACAAGTTTGGTCCTTTGAAAATCTCAAAATTACACAAAGGACCCTCAACTTTCAACAATTGGCAAAAATGGTCCCTCAATCATCAAGACTTGGCAATTTCAGTCCTCCAAATTATCAATATTGCAAGTCTAGACCATTATTATTGAAGAAAATACCAATTCAGCCCTTGAAGAATTCAAATATGGCAAGAATTACCCCTGATTTCACTTTGCAAAAGTTTTTGGGCCAGAAGTGTAAAAAGGCAAAAGTTGACAAGGAAGAAAGTGGGCGTTGATAGAATTAAAAGTGAAAAGACAAGAAGAAGGAAAACAAGGGACCAAAGCTGGCCAGACATGATTCTAACCTAGACCAACCAGCATCTCCCACGTGTCCCACTCAACCCTCTCCTCCAATCACAACCCACCAAAACTCCACCTCACATTCCACTCACAATCTGTTATAACTAACCCTTAATTAATTATTTAAATTAGGTGGTTAACACTTATTTAAAAACAAAAACAGATCAAAAACATGTTCTTGGTGTTCTTAAGCCGATTTGGGTTTTCTTAATCTTGTCATAATTAGGCCTTGATAAAGTGCAGATTTATGATTAAGGTGGCCTTAATCACATCCCAACTTTCAAACAGCTTGCCACATCACCAACCAAGTCACATGTTTACCCTGCTTTTTCACTTTGAAGAAGAAGACAAAACAGTAAAGCAAATCCAACGTCCCACAACAAAGCTTGAAAGTTAAGCTTATTGGAGACCTTTGATCAACCTCACATGCTTGCCAGCTCCACAAACAGCCAAGAAATCAGTCACATGAAGCCAATCCTCAAGGGCATTTTTGGAAGATCAAGTAGCTAGGGTTACACGTTTTTCAGCTTTCATAGTTCACTTGTAAGGCTATATAAAGCCACTTAGGCCTTCATTTTTCAGCTGCTTTTGGTTTTTCCTTTGTTCAAACACTTGTAAATCCTTTTTCAGATTAATGAATTTGAGTTAAGTGCTTTGAAGAAAGACCAAGTGCCATCTTTATTCTGCTTGTCTATGTTCTTAGTTTACTGCTTTTGAAGTTTAAAACCTGTTTTCAAAGAGGAGTGTGCACAAGTTTGCATATTTTCCTCATTTTCTTGATATTTTGCTAAGTCTTGTTCCAATCTTGGAATTCTTGGGCTATAGGGCTGATCATAACATCCTAACTGAGTTGGTTAAGGTGTGGTGAGGCTTATAACTTGGGGATAATCAAGTGTGGGGTAACAAGTTTGCATCAATCAAGATTTTTCCAAGTTTCTGATTTTTCATGTTATTGTGCTTAACCCTTGTTTAATCTTAGCAGGCTTTTGTGGAAGCTTGTGCTTGTTCTTGCTAGCACATAAGCTCAAAATTCGTGGGTGTGGATGTACATCCATGAGGTTTGCATACTTAATCTCCAAATCTGCATAAATTGTGATTTTTGGTGATATTTGTATGAAACTGTTGTTCTTGTGAATTTTGTGGCTTGTTCTTGCTTGAATCTGTTTATTAGACTTGTTTTAGTGTTAATTGATGCTTGGGTGGCCTGAAATCTTGTTTTGATTTTGAAAATCTTGATTTGAAAAAGTTAAAGGGGTGTTTGGGTCTACTGGTTTATGCTTGTAATCTGTTTTTGTGTTAAGGGAAAGTGTTGTTTATGCTTTGTATCTGCTATACCTTTGTTTGAGAGTGTTTTGCTGCAAGTTTTTGGGTTTGAACACTTGAATTGATCAATCTGCTATAAAGGCCTTGTTTCTGCTTGTTTTGACCTAGGATTTTGGGAACACTTAGTGTGTATGCATGCTTAGGGATAAAAATGGTTTAAACAAAGTTAACATAACCTGTTTGAAAGATTTGAGGTAATAATCCCTTTCATGATCATTAAGTCCATTGTAAAACGTGTCAACTTGATGCAAATCGGAAAAACCGTGATGAGGACATTCATGTAACATTTCCTTAAACCTATTCCAAGCCGTTGAAAAACTTTCATTAAATTCTTGTGAAAACTTTGAAATCTCGTTTTTCAAGTGCGTAGTCTTAGAGGGCGGAAAAAATTGGTTCACAAACTTAGACACGAGATCCTTCCACGTCAATATAGAATTGGGTGGCTCTTTCTCTAACCAAATTTTTGCGGGCCCCGCTAAGGAATACGGAAAAAGCATCATCTTAATCGAGTCGTTAGAGACATCCTTAAACTTGCAAGTAGCGGTAAGACGATTGAATTGGCGGCTATGGTTGTGAGGATTGTCCTTCTCATCACCACGGAATTTGTTGTTTTGAATCATGGACAACAAACCCGTCTTAACCTCAAAATTCTCCGCAAGGATAGCGGGAATCACAATAGCCTCTCCATAACCCTCGGTGGGTGCTTGAAGTAACTCCATCATAGTTCGATTCGCCATGGTTGGTGCTTCTCTTACAATGGGTTCGTCAATAGGAGACTCCTCACTAGAATTGTTGGGAGTGGGAGTTTTGTTCTTTCGTTTACGAGCACGTCTTGCTTGATTTCAAGTTAGCATAAACGTCACGTACAACGAGGGGATGAGCAAAGAAGATTCTTTTTGGTGTTTTGTATTTTTTCAATTTTTTTGTGGTTTTTGATTGTATTAACCTTTTGGAACTTGGTGAAATGTATTAGGTAGACAAAAAGTCCACAAATCTCCTCCTTAATCAAATCTCTTGATTAACGAAGCCTCAAGGAATGAAAACGAACACGTGGAGTGAACGCCTTCGATGACTTTAGAACGATGGTGGAACCTATTTTTGTAATGACCAATTCGAAAGGGTTCTAAGGAAATATGGGGTTACAAATCGTCTTTCTACGGCTTATCACCCACAAACGAGTGGGCAAGTCGAGGTTTCAAACCGAGCATTGAAGAGGATCTTGGAGAGATCCGTAGGAGAAAACCGACAATCTTGGTCGGATAAGTTGGACGATGCTTTATGGGCCTTTAGGACCGCTCATAAGATGCCCATTGGGTGCACTCCCTATAAGCTTGTGTATGGAAACAATTGTCATTTGCCTATCGAGTTAGAACACAAGGCTTATTGGGCCCTAAAGCATTGTAATGATGACATGGAGACCGCGGGAAAACACCGGAAAATGCAATTAAATGAATTAGATGAATTGAGAGACATTGCTTATGAAAATTCATTGATTTACAAAGAGAAAACTAAAAAGTTGCATGATTCAAAAATTAAAAACCGGGTTTTTAACATTGGGGATCAAGTATTGCTTTTTAATTCAAGATTGAAAATCTTTTCCGGTAAATTGAAATCCCGTTGGTCCGGTCCGTTCACCGTGACTCAAGTGTTTCCTTATGGGACCATCGAGCTAGCTCAAGATGATGGTCCTAACTTCAAGGTGAATGGACATAGGTTGAAGCACTACTTTGGTGGGGAAGTTCCATCCTTGAACTACCTCGACCAAGTCACCTTCCCCAATGATAATTAGTATTGAGGGGATCGAGTCGAGCTCATGACTCGGTAATCAAAAACAAGGAGCCTCGTGGGGGAGTCCCATGCTTATCCTATGTACATATTATCGCTTTCTAATGTAGCTTACGTGTGGGGATTCGTGCCCTTCCAACCTTTGTTCCGTGGTTGTTTGTGATATGTGGTTTTTAGATCATGATCTTCACGATTGGAGCCTCTCGTGTTCGTTTTATGGGAGCACTCGATCGTTTGCTTTGGAGGCCTTTCCCAATATCCATATGATATATCCTTTATTGTTCTAACCTTAGGTTTTTAGCACACTTCATAAACGGCTATTACTTATTGGTTACACCCTTTCCATGCTAGATTAGGCATTCGACTACGTCTCTAGTATAGGGGTGTTTGCACCCCTAGACTCGAAACATTGAGGACAATGTTTAACTTTAGTATGGGGGGGTGAATAGATACTTGCCTTGCCAAACCTTCACGCTTTCCAAAGTTTATCATTTTGTTTATCGTTTTGTTGCAAAATAAGGCTAAAAATGGCCAAATTTTAAATTTTTCTCATGTTTTATAAGTGTTTGAAGACACGAATGTAGATTTTCCGATGGCGAGAATAAGAGTAATTTTTGACTCGACCGTGCGTGTTGAGCACTTAGCTTTGATTCCTTAACTACACATTAGGCTAAGTCTCTTAAATGAGGACGAGAAATGATAGAGTTAATTATAAGTTACTATGCTAAACGTAGAGTACTCGTATTCTTTCAAAAACTCATGTGTTCTCGTTGTTTGCTTATTCTCCCTTCGCATGTAAATATTTTTTGCTTAATAAATATTGACTTAGCGGTTTAGTTAGGATTGTTGGGTTTCTAGTCTTTTCTAGTAGCTTCCGTGTAATTAAATTGGGAAGACATTAAGGTATCGCCAGCGTCACGGTTTTGAAGTATTGGCAACCCGAATAATCGAAAGCTTCACCCAATAATAAGATTTCAAGTGCTCACCTAAATCAAGCAAACAATTTGAAGCCTCACAAGGCCGAAAAATCTATGCAAAATTGAAAGTGAATCAAGCCTTAATCTTCGAAGCTTTAAAGATCCAAAATTCGCCTTAGCGTGAGGATATACGTCTTTGGCTAATAAAACCACCGATGAGGCGGATAATAAAAGGCAAGGCAAGATCGAAGTCATAATAAAAGCTTCATGGCGAAGTTGAATAAAAGATGGAGGTAAACCAATGATAATAAGGCCCTTCCGTTAGGGGGCGTATAAAAGTCTTGGTAATAAGTCTCATGTTCAAAACCGTTATAAAACCGTGTTTATCGATTCTTCTTGTCAACTTAACTTTTTAACATCGTCGTCTATTAGGAGGGGTTATTGATTTGATGGTCTTAGTTACACCGTTAGCACTCTATTTTTAGACCTAAATCTCTATTATCGCATAAGTCAAACGATGTATCCTCGTGAAACATTCAAGACAAAATAAAATATAAGAGATACAACTTAGGAATAATGGGAGGATAAGTACGTGATTAGGGAATATGAGTAGTGTTAGCATTACTAACTTATAATGACAATGATCTCGTTGCACGATTAGCATGGAATTGGAGTGAAAATCGAGGACGATGAAATTATTTCTAACGAAGCATTCACGTGTTCTTGTTCTATGAACCTAAACGTCCCATTTTGCGATGAAAATCATACATTATGTCTATAACACAAGTAGTAGTAGTAATAGTAGTAGTGTAGCTAGTTTATCATTCCAATAAAGTGAATAAAAATGAATTATGGAGATGCTTTGATACTTTATTCTAGCATTGCGTGAGGGCACGGCAATGGTTTAGTATGGGGGAGTGATGAGACTGCTTTTATACATAGTCTCATCTTCCAAATAGGGCTTAAAATGCATTAAATATCATCAAAATACCCAAATATATGCTTGTGTTTGTTGCTTGTGTATTTTAGGTACGGATATTGAGATAATGACAAAAGATCACAAGAATCATACAAAAACGAACACGGGAAACGAAGCCGCACAATGAACCAAGCCCTAGTGAAGACTTTCCCAAGATCAACCCTTGAAGATTTGAAGAATTATGAAGAAGGGTCCTCCAATTATGAAGAATTGACACTTTATACCCTTGTATCCTCATAATTACAAGTTTGGTCCCTAAAGTTTGTCAAAATTACAAAAAAGGGCCCTTAACTTTGAAGAATTGGCAAGTTTAGCCCCTCAACAAAGCTAAATTGTCAACCAATATCATCCACAAAGTCAAATATATCATGAAGTCCTTCAAAGTACAAGAAATGACAAGTTTGGTCCTTTGAAAATCTCAAAATTACACAAAGGACCCTCAACTTTCAACAATTGGCAAAAATGGTCCCTCAATCATCAAGACTTGGCAATTTCAGTCCTCCAAATTATAAATATTGCAAGTCTAGACCATTATTATTGAAGAAAATACCAATTCAGCCCTTGAAGAATTCAAATATGGAAAGAATTACCCCTGATTTCACTTTGCAAAAGTTTTTGGGCCAAAAGTGTAAAAAGGCAAAAGTTGACAAGGAAGAAAGTGGGCGTTGATAGAATTAAAAGTGAAAAGACAAGAAGAAGGAAAACAAGGGACCAAAGTTGGCCAGACATAATTCTAACCTAGACCAACCAGCATCTCCCACGTGTCCCACTCAACCCTCTCCTCCAATCACAACCCACCAAAACTCCACCTCACATTCCACTCACAATCTGTTATAACTAACCCTTAATTAATTATTTAAATTAGGCGGTTAACACTTATTTAAAAACAAAAACAGATCAAAAACATGTTCTTGGTGTTCTTAAGCCGATTTGGGTTTTCTTAATCTTGTCATAATTAGGCCTTGATAAAGTGTAGATTTATGATTAAGGTGGCCTTAATCACATCCCAACTTTCAAACAGCTTGCCACATCACCAACCAAGTCACATGTTTCCCCTGCTTTTTCACTTTGAAGAAGAAGACAAAACAGTAAAGCAAATCCAACGTCCCACAACAAAGCTTGAAAGTTAAGCTTATTGGAGACCTTTGATCAACCTCACATGCTTGCCAGCTCCACAAACAGCCAAGAAATCAGTCACATGAAGCCAATCCTCAAGGGCATTTTTGGAAGATCAAGTAGCTAGGGTTACACGTTTTTCAGCTTTCATAGTTCACTTGTAAGGCTATATAAAGCCACTTAGGCCTTCATTTTTCAGTTGCTTTTGGTTTTTCCTTTGTTCAAACACTTGTAAATCCTTTTTCAGATTAATGAATTTGAGTTAAGTGCTTTGAAGAAAGACCAAGTGCCATCTTTATTCTGCTTGTCTATGTTCTTAGTTTACTGCTTTTGAAGTTTAAAACCTGTTTTCAAAGAGGAGTGTGCACAAGTTTGCATATTTTCCTCATTTTCTTGATATTTTGCTAAGTCTTGTTCCAATCTTGGAATTCTTGGGCTAATGGGCTGATCATAGCATCCTAACTGAGTTGGTTAAGGTGTGGTGAGGCTTATAACTTGGGGATAATCAAGTGTGGGGTAACAAGTTTGCATCAATCAAGATTTTTCCAAGTTTCTGATTTTTCATGTTATTGTGCTTAACCCTTGTTCAATCTTAGCAGGCTTTTGTGGAAGCTTGTGCTTGTTCTTGCTAGCACATAAGCTCAAAATTCGTGGGTGTGGATGTACATCCATGAGGTTTGCATACTTAATCTCCAAATCTGCATAAATTGTGATTTTTGGTGATATTTGTATGAAACTGTTGTTCTTGTGAATTTTGTGGCTTGTTCTTGCTTGAATCTGTTTATTAGACTTGTTTTATTGTTAATTGATGCTTGGGTGGCCTGAAATCTTGTTTTGCTTTTGAAAATCTTGATTTGAAAAAGTTAAAGGGGTGTTTGGGTCTACTGGTTTATGCTTGTAATCTGTTTTTGTGTTAAGGTAAAGTGTTGTTTATGCTTTGTATCTGCTATACCTTTGTTTGAGAGTGTTTTTCTGTAAGTTTTTGGGTTTGAACACTTGAATTGATCAATCTGCTATAAAGGCCTTGTTTCTGCTTGTTTTGACCTAGGATTTTGGGAACACTTAGTGTGTATGCATGCTTAGGGATAAAAATGGTTTAAACAAAGTTAACATAACCTGTTTGAAAGATTTGAGGTGTTGAAATTGGCTTGTGTGTCAAATACATCAGCAAAAGTTAAAAACTACATGTGTAGTGTTCATCAGTAACTTTCATTGCTTGAATCTTGCTTAAGTCTTTGAACCAGTGCATGAAACCTGTTTAGACTTGCTTATTGGAGTTTATTATAGCTTTTGTGTGCATTTGGTTGAATTTGGCTGGCTGAATTGTGCTTAAACTGCTCTTGAATGCTAAACTGCTTATTGTTCATGTCTGTGCAATGTCTGGTGATTAATTGATTAAACTGTATCAATTGGGTGTTTTTGATTGTGTTATTTTGATTGTAATTGACTCCTTTTGATCCAAAGATCAATTGGGTGCCTTTGTGAAATCTGAATCCAAGAAAAAGTCACTAAAGACAACAAGTCAAAATAGTCAAGCAGTGGGAAAAGTTCCCACTGCTCAACATCCAAAACTAGCCCCTGCTAGTGCAATTTTATCATCAGCTTATCAATAAGCTATTCTAGCTTATTCTGACTTGCAACAACTTATTTTTTGTTATAGATCTTCATTATTTGACCCATTTAAGTGAACTGGAGCTTATGAGACTTTGACTTTGACTTTTTACTAGAAAATCAACTTGTTTGACTTTTAAGATAAGTGCTTATTTGATTTTCCAGCTTATTGAGTATGCTTATTTGAAAGGTCTTTGGTTTTTAAGCTTAGTTTTGTCAAAAGAAACATTTTGCAACTTGAATCAGCTTCTGAGGTGGTCTAGATCATAAAAACGACTATTTTGTCATTTTGTGAATAAGTTGTTGACTTGTTTCTGGCTTATTAAGTGGGCTTATTTGAAATTTCTTTTTGCAGAAGTCTTTGTTAGGTCAAAAGAAGGTTTTGTGTTAAATTTTAGCTTATGGCAACAGCTTATGGCTTAATGGGCCAAAAAGCCCATTAAGAATAAGCTGCTTATTATAAGTTAGCTTATTTCACATTTTCAGCTTTTGGGCCTTTGGAAAAAGTTGTTTAAAATCAAATTTTGAGTCAACCTGTGCTTTTTGAGCTTATTTTGAGCACTTTTTCTTATTGGGCCTTAATTAAGCCCAATAAGGGACTGTTTTGGGTTTGGCCCATTTTCTAGGCCCAATAGGGGTATTTAGGTAATTTCACTTTCATTTCTGAGTTATTTAGGTTAAATTAAGCTAGTTTGCAAGTTTTTAGAATTTTTTATAATTTTTGGATTTTTAATATTATTTTAATATTATTTTATTATTAAAAATTAAAAGTCTGATTTTCTAGGTTTTTATATTTTTCCTAGGTTCTAAATACTTAATTAGGATTTTTGCAACTTTCCAATTATTTTCTAGGTCTTTTAATTATTTTCTATAATTAATTTAAGATTTAATTGATTTTAGGAGTTTTTAATTAATTAAAAATAGTTTTAATTGGTTTTAAAATTTTGAAAAATAGGTTTTAGCTTAATTAGAGTATTTTTAAGGTTTACAAACTTGAAAATCTTGTTTAGGGATTTTTAATAATTAATTTTGATTTTTAGGGCTTTAATTAGCATTAAAAAGTCATTATCTAATTAATTAAAAGGTTTTTGCAAGTTTTGATTTTTTGTAAACTCTTAGAATATTATTAGGGATTTTTGGTAATTTTTAGAAATTTTTAGGTTAAGATTTTAATTTTGGTGGTTTTTACGACTTTACGTGTACGCCTTTTTAGACTTAGTTTAATCCGTCTTCATAACCGTCATTCTCTTCTAATCCCTTTTCTATTTTTCTTTTCTCAAACATAATCACAAATTAATCCAAATCATTACACACATAACACACTAGCCTCCTCGTGAACGAACTTGAACCTAATTGGTCATTAGTGCTTGGTTTTCCTAAACCGACACTTAATACTTGCCACTTTTGTAATCCTTTTCCTAAAGGTGTACAAAAACACAACATCAGCGTCCTAATGTTCTTAGCATAAGCAGTAGAAATAACCGAGTGAGTAGCACCCGTATCAAAAAGAACACATGCAGCGCGACCATACATATACAAGATTCCAGTGATGGTACCTGTAGACTTGTTGGCCTGGTCTCGAGATGTCGTGTAGACACGCCCGGCAGTAGGAGGCGGCTTGGTATCAGCATGTCCCGATGTACCCTTCATCTCACCCTTACGACAATCCTTCATAATATGGCCAGGAAGACCACACTTGAAGCACGCATCAGTATTAAGGCGACATGGTCCTGGGTGCCTACGGTGGCAAGTAGAGCAAAGAGGATGAGTGTATCCTCCAGCAGGTGCTCTGGCTGGCTGAGGACCAGTGATAGCTGGACGGCTAGGCTGCGAACCTCTCTGGTTCTGGTCCCTACCGTTTCCATGATTCCTGCTGTTGTTGGAGTGCCCGACGTTGTTACGGTAATTGTCATTACCGCCACGCCTATCCGTAGCAGAACGGTCGTTAGTCTGACCGTTTCCCTTGGGCTGATGAGGCTGCTGCTGAGTAGCCGGCTGAGACCAGTCCCCAGTTTTCTGCCTCTTGTCAGGTCTTTCAGCTTCCCCGAACTCATCCCTCTCCTGCAGCATCTCTAATTTTCGTGCTGCATCGACCACTTGTGCTACAGTGTTGAACGTAGCACACACCAGATTGTTTGCGACCGATGTGCGAAGAGCCCATCTGAAGTGATGTGCCTGCTCTTCAGGAGTACCTGCTGTCGCACCAAGGAAACCAGCCAAGCGAAGAAAGCGCTGCATAAACTCGTTGCTATTCTCCCCAGCTCTCTGTCGGATCCCATGGTACTCTCTCTTGAGCTTGTCCTGCACAGCCTTGGGAAAGAACTGCTCCATCACCCTGTCCTTGAACTGAGCCCAAGTCAAACCAGCAACCCACTCATCACCACCTTTAGATTGCATCAATGCTAACCACCAGTTGAGTACATCGCCTTCGAACCGATAGCATGCCAACCTCGCCTTGTATGCGGGGTCACAGCCCATAGCGTTGAAAATCTTCTCGATGTGAGCCAACAAGCTTTCAGCATCGCTGGGGCTATCTGTCTTCTCAAAAGCTCGAGGGCGGAGCTTGTTGAATCTCTCCAGCCATACTGCTAATGTCACTGGAGGAGGAGGAGGAGGTGGATGATTGTGCTGCTGATTGTTGGCAGCTTGAACTTCAGCCCGGAGGTCATTCCTCAGTTGAGGAAGCAAGGCTTGCATGGCAGCCTGAATTGAAACATTAAGCTGCTCCTGTTCGCGTGTGAGAACCATCTGACAGTATAACATAAAACATATGATTAAACAGATCAAAACATAAAATATAAATATATACATGAAAAAAAATTTACACTCAAATTTCACGAGAAAAATTTTATGCAAGAAAATTTTGTGTATGAATGCATGATGCAGTTTTATGAAAACTTTTGTATGCTCGAGAGTGAACCCCTCTGTTCAGTTCACCCAAAACAAAGGACACAGCGAGGGGACGCCTTTGGGTCGGTCCCAAATCTAAAAGTTTCGATAAAACACATGCGACTAAATAGGGCCAGTCCTGTACCAACCATTACTTAGTCAAAAACCCTGCAACAATGACATGTATATGTATGCTTAAAAATGATGAATGCATGAAAACAACTGTCAGTTCTAGGAAGACCGTAGTGACTACCCACTAATCACAGGTCATTTTTGAGAGCCTACAGGTCGAAGCCTTGGCTCTTATACCATAATTGTAACACCCCATTTGGAAATGGAAATATCACAGTAATTATGGCGTGTCATCAAAGCATACAAGGTAAAATGTCTAAACATTACTTGACCATAAAAAGGAAAATACCGGAATCAAACATCGGTAGTCCAAAAGTAAAGCTCATCACACACAAACATAGTATCATATAGGAAAGGACTAAACAATGTCCAAAGCATAAGTATCAAAAGAAAGGAAATGCATAATGTAAAAAAGGCTAGACAGCTTCCAGTCCAGATGCACGTACTCTTAGTGTCTACGAGCGTCCCTGAGTACCTGACGTTTTGGGAACATAGAAACGGAAAACGGCTGAGCAAATACGCTCAGTGCACGGATGTACAATAAAGCATGAATAGGATAAGCATATAACATAATAACAGTGGAAGAAAACTAAGTCCCGAGTAACCTGGTTAAGTCTTAAATAAACTGGTTTTATAGTTTGAAAGTCTTATGTTTATCTTATTAAAACTGTTTGTCATATTTTACCATTAGCCAATATAGGTCATGAAAATCCACCGTGCATGAATAATTGGAGGGGTGACCTCATCATGCAAATTAGAGGGGCTGCCTCTAATTTAATATACTGGTTTTTGGGTAGGAGGGATCAGCTCCTTGTGAAGGATGCAAGGCACACACCACATTCACCATGTAATCCTGAATAAAAACATGTAACTAGGATGCACCCATACACCCCACATGATAAATATAAATAAATGGCCAAAAGCTGAAGGGACGCCACGAGCAATCACTCTGCCGTGGTGAAGTCATAACATCAATGCCTCTAATGTTATGGTTATGGTACCTCCATAACTAGGTGAAACTGGTCATGCATGTATATGGCTATAGGTAATCTTAATTAAACATAAGCAATCAAACTCATAACTTATACTACGGGAAAATAGTTGGCTGCATACGGGGAATCCTAATAAGGGAAGAATGTCCATACTGAAAGGACGGGAATCCGTACCTTATGTCCAGTGAACGAGAAAGACGAACTGCGAGAATCCTACTTCCGAATCACTAGTGCTACATAAATACGTACATGAATAAGTATCTGCTTACTAAATACATAGCTGGTTTTATGTCATGTCTTAGCTTATTTCATGTGTTCTTACTATGTTTTACTGTTTTAAAGCCTTAAACTGTGTTAAATCTTATATTCTATTTAATCTGATTAAGCATTTCTAGTATTTCATGTGTTATTATACTTACTGCGTAATAATAAGTAAATTTCCAAAAATAGCAGGTTTCCTAGAATAGAAAGTTTCCAAAAATAGAAAGTGTCCAAAATAAGAAAGTTTCCAAAAATAGAAAGTTACCAAAAATAGAAAGTTTCCAAAAATAGAAAGTTTCCAAAATAGAAAGTTTCCAAAAATAGAACGTTTCCAAAAATAGATTTACTCTTAAAATAGATAAGTTTCTAAAAATAGAAAGTTTCCATAAATAGATTAGCTGCCTTAATTAAATAAGTTTCCGTAAATAGATTAGCTGCCTGAAATAAATAAGTTTCTAAAAATAGCTGGTTTCCATAAATAGATTAGCTGCCTTATTTAATTAAGTTTCTAAAAATAGAAAGTTTCCATAATTAGAAATAAGCTGGTTAAATAAGCTAAGTATATAATCCTAAGTGTTTTTCATGATTATTTTCTAAGTCATATGGTATATTGTATAGTTTAATAATTATTTCATGTAATTTAATTAAACTATAGGTTATAATATTTAATTAAAGTATAACATGTTTTTAATTAAATAAGTTAAATACTTAGGTTAAAAAATGTATTATTATATATTAATAATATAACCTAAGTCATGTTAATTAATTAATTATATCCATGGTTTTTAAAATAATTAATTAATTATAAGTCTAAAAAATTTAATTACTTAGGTTAAAATAATTTCATGATCATTAATAATTAAATAACCTAAGTCATGTTATTAAATTAATCACATCATTTTTATTAATTTAATTTTAAAATAAGTTCATAACATAAAAAAAACTAACATACACCATGAACCGGATCTAGGCTAAAAACATAAACCGGACATGAAATCGACACCGTACCCCGAACCAACTCGGGGTACCCCGTGTTTTCCTTGCTGCCGTGGGACACACACGCACCAACCAAGACCATATGGTCTTGGTGGTGGTCGGCTTGGCAAACCGAAACCCCTTCGGGTTCGGTTGCATCCTGCGGCCAAAACAAACACCCCCTTAAAACAACCCTTTGATTTAATTTAACACCAAAACATGTTAGATCTATGATTAATTATTATGTTTTTATAAAAACATCACATGTTCATAATTAATAAAAAGATTAAATCAAAAGAAAAGGTTTAAAAAGGTTTTACCGAATTCGTGGATCAAGAGAACGAAGAACCAACACGATAAATCACTAGAATTCTGAGATCCAAGATCAAAAACCACCTTGTATGGTGGTTGTAGGGTGGCGGCACAAAGGATGTTAAACATGGATTCACTATGAACACGGGTTTATGATCCGGAGGTCGGGGAGGATACAAGTGGTGTTTAGCCATTTTATAGAGAGAAACAAGAAACTAGAAAAGTGTGTTTTATTCTAGAGAGAGAAAGGTAAGACAAGAAATGAAAAGCCTCACCCCTCCATGGAAGTATGGAGGGGTTTATATAGCACGGGACTTGGACTTTACATATGACAATATTAGTCCCTGCAAGTCCCGGCTATGAAACTAATGTAATTCCGTTAGTCGCACACATTTTAAGGCTAACAATCTTCCCCCAACGTGGTGACATACGGAATTACTTACAATGTTCCTAACAAATGCAAATACAACAAAAATATGACAATATTAAGTTTGCTTCCAATGCTGAGGATGACACCGTTGTCTTCAAGTCTTCTAGAAAAACTTATACCCTAGTTTGAATCCTCTTTGTCTTTACTTGTTGAGGAACCATTGTATCATGTATGAACTGGATTAACTTCCCCCCAATTCATACCACATGTCTTGAAAAGCTTTCTTCATAGACTTCTTTTTGACGAAGCTTCTGAATCAGCTTCCCCCCAAACCAAAATCCCTGTCTTGAGTTGAACCTGTAGCTTTAGCAATCTTCTATCTTTGACATTTAAAGTGCACAGCGGAATTTTGTAGACGAAGAAGTAAACCCCACCAAGTAACTGCTACCTTGACATTTTTGGTCTTAATGATTATGTGTTTGGGGGAACATGTAAGAAATCAGCAACAAATCTTCTCACGCTTGTAGAATACTTCCCCCTGGAAGTTGAACTAAGTACCCAAAAGTACACGTTCTTCCCCCATGATGGTTACGAACTCTCGGAAGCATCATCTGATTGTACTTGTCAAATGATGCTCCCGAGTGTTCTTAACCACCATACTCTTGACAAGAACATCTCACGATTCTGTGCGTACACGACAGATGATGCTTCCGAGTGTTCTTAACCTTTTTACTCCTGATAAGAACATCTCGCGATTCTGAGCGTACACGTCAGATGATGCTTCTGAGTGTTCGTCACCATCATACTTTCCACAAGAACATCTCGCGATTTTGACCGTACACGTCAGATGATGCTTCCGAGAGTTCGTAACCATCATGGGGGAAGAACGTGTACTTTTGGGTACTTAGTTCAACTTCCAGGGGGAAGTATTCTACAAGCGTGAGAAGATTTGTTGCTGATTTCTTACATGTTCCCCCAAACACATAATCATTAAGACCAAAAATGTCAAGGTAGCAGTTACTTGGTGGGGTTTACTTCTTCGTCTACAAAATTCCGCTGTGCACTTTAAATGTCAAAGATAGAAGATTGCTAAAGCTACAGGTTCAACTCAAGACAGGGATTTTGGTTTGGGGGGAAGCTGATTCAGAAGCTTCGTCAAAAAGAAGTCTATAAAGAAAGCTTTTCAAGACATGTGGTATGAATTGGGGGGAAGTTAATCCAGTTCATACATGATACAATGGTTCCTCAACAAGCAAAGACAAAGAGGATTCAAACTGGGGTATAAGTTTTTCTAGAAGACTTGAAGACAACGGTGTCATCCTCAACATTGGAAGCAAACTTAATACTGTCATATTTTTGTTGTATTTGCATTTGTTAGGAACATTGTAAGTAATTCCGTATGTCACCACATTGGGGGAAGATTGTTAGCCTTAAAATGTGTGCGACTAACGGAATTACATTAGTTTCATAGCCGGGACTTGCAGGGACTAATATTGTCATATGTAAAGTCCAAGTCCCGTGCTATATAAACCCCTCCATACTTCCATGGAGGGGTGAGGCTTTTCATTTCTTGTCTTACCTTTCTCTCTCTAGAAAAGTGTGTTTTATTCTAGAGAGAGAAAGGTAAGACAAGAAATGAAAAGCCTCACCCCTCCATGGAAGTATGGAGGGGTTTATATAGCACGGGACTTGGACTTTACATATGACAATATTAGTCCCTGCAAGTCCCGGCTATGAAACTAATGTAATTCCGTTAGTCGCACACATTTTAAGGCTAACAATCTTCCCACAATGTGGTGACATACGGAATTACTTACAATGTTCCTAACAAATGCAAATACAACAAAAATATGACAGTATTAAGTTTGCTTCCAATGCTGAGGATGACACCGTTGTCTTCAAGTCTTCTAGAAAAACTTATACCCCAGTTTGAATCCTCTTTGTCTTTGCTTGTTGAGGAACCATTGTATCATGTATGAACTGGATTAACTTCCCCCCAATTCATACCACATGTCTTGAAAAGCTTTCTTCATAGACTTCTTTTTGACGAAGCTTCTGAATCAGCTTCCCCCCAAACCAAAATCCCTGTCTTGAGTTGAACCTGTAGCTTTAGCAATCTTCTATCTTTGACATTTAAAGTGCACAGCGGAATTTTGTAGACGAAGAAGTAAACCCCACCAAGTAACTTCTACCTTGACATTTTTGGTCTTAATGATTATGTGTTTGGGGGAACATGTAAGAAATCAGCAACAAATCTTCTCACGCTTGTAGAATACTTCCCCCTGGAAGTTGAACTAAGTACCCAAAAGTACACGTTCTTCCCCCATGATGGTTACAAACTCTCGGAAGCATCATCTGACGTGTACGGTCAAAATCGCGAGATGTTCTTGTGGAAAGTATGATGGTGACGAACACTCAGAAGCATCATCTGACGTGTACGCTCAGAATCGCGAGATGTTCTTATCAGGAGTAAGAAGGTTAAGAACACTCGGAAGCATCATCTGTCGTGTACGCACAGAATCGTGAGATGTTCTTGTCAAGAGTATGGTGGTTAAGAACACTCGGGAGCATCATTTGACAAGTACAATCAGAATCGCGAGATGTTCGTATCTGAAGTAGAAATCTTTCTTGACATTTTGTAGCTCAAGTTGCTCGTGAGAATTGTTTGCTGATCACATCTCTACTCTTGTACTCTCTGGCTAAACTTACCGACCTCGTATTCTTTCGGCTATCTGTAGTGACCACTGGTGAAGTAAATCTGATATTCCAAACTTGAAACTGAAGTACAATCTCCCAAATTTGTTACTTACGCTTAGCACTGTTGTTGATTGACGAACGGTGCAGAGAAACGTCTCTTAGTACCTTATACATAAAAGAAGAGAGAAGTATAAGATGTAAAACACCTCTTGAATTACCCACAACTACAGATGAGTGTGACACTGAGCATTACAACGTAACTCCTTAAGTGATAGTTGTCCATGTCGTCGACCGTCCACCCCTTGACAGTGGAAACTAGATAAATCAAGTCTCAATCATAAATGCTGAAGCGAATCATCAATCGATAGAGGGGGTGAAAAGGCTCGATGATGAATTGAGTAGACGCCTTCGTGATATTCCACTTCACCTTCAAATAATAAATACCAAATCCACTTCGTAATCACTTGACTTTACTTTGCCCCGTATACTAGCCGTTTTTGACAATTTCAGTGAATCTTAAAAGGATCGTTTTGGTGTTTGTTTGTTTTTGTCTTCGTGTTTGTTGTGTGTGTTGAGTTTGAGTGTCATTAACTAAAGAATAACATTGACTAAAAGAGATGAGAAGCTGTCAATGTCATCTAGTTAACTTTACTTGGAAGCCAAATCAATCATATACCCAACTGATGCGCGGATCGACCTGAGCACTTAATCATCAATATAGGGGTTCAAAACAAGGCTATTCTTTGATCGAAATGAGCACTTAATCATCAATATACTCGGTCCATCACTTTGGCACAAAAACACTGGCTCAATATTCATACCATCCAACGTGATCCAATAATCAAGTAGATAAGCCCAGATGCATCAATATAATATTTGGCCTGTTCAAAATTCGTTTGCCAGCATATACTTTAAGTAGTATACGAAAGCCCGAAATTCCATGGTCATTGTAAACTGTTTAATCATGTTCGGCCCATCATCAAAATATGTCAAAACCAATGATATACGTGTGTCAGCTTGTTAATGAAACAATATTTGAAGATGCCAGCTCATTGTCCGCTAAATCTTGCAAAGTAGGGATATAAATTACTAGAAAACTAACCCTAATAATATAAAATCCCTAATATCACTCATTGTTTACACCGTCTCATTATTTTCTTTCGTCCCCATCTGTTATCATCCCATCTGGGAAATATAACCACCAAATCTCCCATGGACTACAATCATCTCATCACCCACACCAATAAACATCAATCTATTTAACATAGATCTTCCAAATCTCAAACAAAAACCTTCATTCGACAATTACTATGAGGAGAGCACAAGGTTTTCGACATAAAGATCTTGTTATAAGGTCTAAGGTAGGTTGCATGTGAAGGGATTTGATTTAATTAACGAAATAAAGAAAGATTATTAACACACTTGTTCTTGATCTTTCTTGTATATTTCGAAAATCAAAGTAAACATAGGTTTGACATTTGATCTATGATGAGTTATCCTTTTGTGTTTCTGGATCTGTTAAGGTCTTGATATGGTTGGTATTTTAACACGGATAAAGTGAAATAACTGAGATCTAATATGAATTGTGTATTCTTGAATCGAAACAAATCAAGAACTAAGCTTGCATGTTTATGTTCTTCCGTTTTGAATCAAAGATTAAAGGGATCGAGTCATGTGGTGTTTGTGTACAGATGATTGGATATGGGATTAGTTAATGATGGGTAGGTTGTTGCTTGATGATGGATGTTGATGGTTTCACAGTAAGAGTCTTAGATCAGTTTTTTTTTCTTTTTTTTTTTTAATAACAAAAATGATCTCGACCCAATGTTTCAAAGAGACATCATCACAATAACTCATACACCCCATCGCAATGGTAAGCTTCCATCGCAAAACAAAGCCCCCCATCGCAATAGCATCTGAATATCCATCGTAGTGAGTCAACCCATGCTATCGTAATATTTCAAAAATCCCATCGTAATATTACGAGTCACCATCGGAATATTTCTGAAAAAGGCATCGCAATGTTGGAAAAATTTTGGCAGCATGTCGACATGAATGCCATTGCGATGGATTAAGCCACCCATCGCAATGAGACCCATAGGAATGAGTCCCATCGCAATGGATACAACCCTACCCATCGGAATGTGTAAAAATACCCCATCGGAATAAATCCGAAAAACGAAGCCGTCGGAAAATCCATCTGGAAAAGCATCGGAATATCCATCTGAAAAGGGTTTTTGACCAAGTTTTTTTGTAACCCCCCAAAAAATGGTACTGGTCCAATAATTTTTGTCCTTACCCCACGAAGAGAAACACATGAATACAGGGATAACCACACAAAAAACGGGTACAAAAAGGGACAAAAACAATAATATGACGAGGCTACATCAGACACATGATTTGAACAAAAAGGTTGATATTTTGAGATATGAATTAATAAAATCTTAAAATGTAGAAAATAATGAATCAAGAATACCAACCGTGAACGAGAATTGAACAAAATCTGATAACACGACACAAGCATGAACCACACGGATCAAAAACACGAAACCGTGAGACAAAAACACGAAACACCCCCGGTTAGCTCTGATACCAATTGTTAAACATGGATTCACTATGAACACAGGTTTATGATCCGGAGGTCGGGGAGGATAGAAGTGGTGTTTAGCCATTTTAGAGAGAGAAACAAGAAACTAGAAAAGTGTGTTTTATTCTAGAGAGAGAAAGGTAAGACAAGAAATGAAAAGCCTCACCCCTCCATGGAAGTATGGAGGGGTTTATATAGCACGGGACTTGGACTTTACATATGACAATATTAGTCCCTGCAAGTCCCGGCTATGAAAGTAATGTAATTCCGTTAGTCGCACACATTTTAAGGCTAACAAAGGAGAAGGAGGAAGGAGAGTTTTTAGGTTTTCTTAAAAATCTTCTGTAAGTTTATTTTGTGTAGTGTAAAAAGTAATTAACCCCCTTTAGTAAAATTGACAAATGGGCTTGGCCCATTTGTCCTTGTTTGGCCGCGGGTAGGGACCCCACTTGGGGTTCCCGTACCTTTTTCCGTGTCTCGTTATTTAGTTACTCGTTTGTGATTATTTATGTTCGTGTTTTAAATGTTCTCGTTACGTAAATACCGTGATCTAATATATTTAATTACACTCGTAATAAATATATTTACGTAATTAATAATAGTTCGTATTTTAATTAAGTTCATGATTTCATGATCGCATGTTCGTGATTAATTATTGTTAAATAATTATTACGTGATCGTGCATATTAAATACTTATCGTGTTCTAACACGTACGTAATACGTAAACTCCTAACACGTAATCGTAATCATGCTATATTAGGAAAGTTTTAACTAGTACGTACGATCCTAAGGGTACTATGCATGGTAAAAGCATGCGGGTTTTACAACTCTTCCCCCCTAAAAAGAATAATTCGTCCCCGAATTATAGATAAAGTAAACTGGAAAAGAAGAACATACCCGAATTCAAAATATGAAATGAGGGTAAGAAGCCCGGATAGACTCCTCCGTTTCCCAAGTGGCTTCCCGCTCGGTATGATCCCTCTATAGAATTTTGACGAATGGAATCGTCTTCTTTCTCATGACTCGTTCTTGTCTGTCAAGAACTCGTTCGGGTTCTTCTATAAAAGTGAGATCTTCACGTATCTGTTCCAGTGGATACTGAACCATGTGAAGGGGATGATACTGGTACCCTCTGAGTAAGGACACATGAAACACATTGTGCACATGAGAAAGCTGCGGAGGTAACGCCAATCGGTAAGATACTTCACCGACTCGTTCAATGATATCAAACGGTCCGATGAAACGAGGAATGAGCTTCCCTTTAATCCCGAGCGTCAAACACCACGCGCAGGCGAAACCTTAAGGAAGACGTGATCTCCTACGTTAAAGTTTATATCTCTACGATGCTTATCGGCGTAACTCTTTTGACGTGACCGTGCCTCCTGATTCTTCTGCTTAGCTACTGCGATCTTCTCATTGGTCATCTCTATGATTTCCGGTCCTTCAAGTGTTCGCTCGCCAACCTGATCCCAGCTGATTGGGGCGCGACACTTTCTGCCATACAACATCTCAAATGGGGCACATTTGATGCTTGCGTGCCAGCTGTTGTTGTATGCAAACTCCACCAAACAGATGTATTCATCCCAATCACCCTTCCATTCCAACACACATGACCTCAACATATCTTCCAATGTCTGAATGGTTCGCTCCGACTGTCCGTCCGTTTGAGGATGAAAAGCCGTGCTAAGCTTAAGTTGTGTACCCCAAGCTTTCTGTAGACTTTTCCGAAAGCGCGAAGTGAATCGAGGATCTCTGTCTGAGACGATGCTGGATGGTTCACCGTGGAGTCTCATGATCTCTCGTCTATACGTATCTGCGAGTTTACTTACCGGATCATCCTTGCGGATCGGTAAGAAATGAGCTGATTTGGTAAGTCGATCAACGATAACCCAAATTGCATCGTGCTTCCTTTTGGTAGACGGAAGACTGGTAACAAATCCATGGTGATTTTGTCTCACTTCCACTCTGGGATATCTAACGGTTGAAGGAGACCGCCAGATCGCTGATGCTCGATCTTAACCTGCTGGCAGGTAAGACATTTGGAGAGGTAAGTGGCCACATCCTGTTTCATACCACTCCACCAAAAGTACTGCTTGATGTCATGGTACATCTTTGTCGAACCAGGATGTATCGAGAATGGGGAGCTATGAGCTTCAGCTAACAAGGCTTCCCGGAGTTCTTGGTCATCAGGAACACAAAGTCTCGTGCCCTGCCATACGATACCATCTGCATCTACTCTGAATTCTGTCTGCTTCTCCAAATTCTGTACTATCGCCCAGATTTCTCCGTCATCCTTCTGAGCTTCCTTGATCTTAGCTAGTAACTCAGGTTATACTCTAAGATTAGCCCAGTAACCGTGATGTCCATGTACCATGATCTCAATGTCTAGTCGCTCCAAGTCTCTGATGATTTCCTCTTCGATTTTAATGCCGTTGATCATTCCGGACTTCCTGCTAAGAGCATCTGCTACTACATTTGCCTTTCCGGGATGATACTGTAGATTAATGTCATAATCCTTCAACAGCTCTAACCATCTCCTCTGCCTCATGTTCAATTCACGCTGAGTGAAGATATACTTCAAGCTCTTGTGGTCCGTGAAAATGTCACATGATTCTCCATATAAGTAGTGTCTCCATATCTTCAATGCAAACACGACTGCAGCAAGTTCCAGATCGTGCGTGGGGTAATTTTCTTCATAAGGCTTAAGCTACCGTGAAGCGTACGCGATCACTTTCCCATGTTGCATGAGAACACAGCCAAGTCCCTTCCCGATGCATCACTGTAGATTTGAAATCCACCCGTACCAGATGGTAGAGTAAGAATAGGTGCAGATACTAGCTTCTGGTTCAGGTCTTCAAAGCTCTTCTCTTGATCTTCAGTCTAGACGAATTTCTCCCCTTTTCGCATCAGTTTGGTCAATGGTAGTGCTAGTCGGGAAAAGTTCTCCACGAACCTACGGTAATAGCCAGCTAAGGGCCTAAGAAACTGCGGACTTCCGTCGCTGATGTCGGCCTTGGCCACTTAGTAATGGCCTCAACCTTCGCTGGATCCATAGTGATTCCTTCTGCTGATACAATGTGACCTAAGAATGCCACCTTGTCTAACCAGAACTCACACTTGGAGAATTTAGCATACAACTACTTCTGGCGAAGAATCTGTAGTACTGTACGAAGATGGTCTTCGTGTTCCTCCTTGGACTTTGAGAAAATAAGGATGTCATCGATGAAAACAATGACGAATTTGTCCAAAAATTCATGGAAGATTCCGTTCATCAGATCCATGAACACTGCTGGAGCATTTGTCACGCCAAATGGCATAACTACAAACTCGTAGTGGCCATAACGAGTACGAAAGGTAGTCTTAGCGATATCCTGCTCCTTGACCCATAGCTGATGATAGCCTGACCTAAGATCAATCTTGGAGAAGTGTTTGCCCCTTGGAGTTGGTCAAACAGATCGTCAATGCGTGGCAGTGGATACCTATTCCGAATGGTAATCTTGTTGAGCTCGCGATAGTCTAAGCAAAGACGCATACTGCCGTCCTTCTTCTTAACAAACAAAACCGGTGCGCCCCATGGAGATGCGCTCAGTCGAATGAAACCTCGCTCAAGAAGTTCTTGCAGTTGATCCTTCATCTCCTTCAGCTCTATGGGAGCCATGCGATAAGGAGCCTTGGAGATTGGTTCAGCTCCTGGAATCAGCTCGATACTGAATTCCACTTCTCGTGCAGGTGGTATGCCCGGAAATTCTGCTGGAAACACGTCTTGAAATTCCGACACTATTGGTTGATCCTGAATCGATGGAGATTCAGCATCCATGTCGTGAATCGTAGCTAGATAACCCTCGCAGCCATGTGACAGTAGTGCACGCGCTTGCAGGGTAGATTTGACTTGTACAGACCGTCCGGGTACGAACCCATTATGAATGTACTCTGGTGCATTGACATCACCGAAGATAACTCGATATGAATGGCAGTCTATGGTAGCATAATACTTGGATAGCCAATCCATGCCCAAAATCATGTCGAAGTCATTCATGTCCAGCGGAAGTGCGTCGACAGGTCGGACCTTATCATCAAATTCTAGGGGAAGACTCTTGTATACATGGGTGATTAATACAGAGTCCCTCAAAGGCGTGGAAATAGTAAGCCTATTTTCTAGTGGCAAGGGAGGCGTCCTAATGTTCTTAGCATAAGCAGTAGAAATAACCGAGTGAGTAGCACCCGTATCGAAAAGAACACATGCAGCGCGGCCATACATATACAAGATTCCAGTGATGGTACCTGTAGACTTGTTGTCCTGGTCTCGAGATGTCGTGTAGACACGCCCGACAGTAGGAGGCGGCTTGGTATCAGCATGTCCCGATGTACCCTTCATCTCGCCCTTACGACAATCCATCATAATATAGCTAGGAAGACCACACTTGAAGCACGCATCAGTATTAAGGCGACATGGTCCTGGGTGCCTACGGTGGCAAGTAGAGCAAAGAGGATGAGTGTATCCTCCAGCAGGTGCTCTGGCTGGCTGAGGACCAGTGATAGCTGGACGGCTAGGCTGCGAACCTCTCTGGTTCTGGTCCCTACCGTTTCCATGATTCCTGCTGTTTTTGGAGTGCCCGGCGTTGTTACGGTAATTGTCATTACCGCCACGCCTATCCGTAGTAGAACGGTCGTTAGTCTGACCGTTTCCCTTGGGCTGATGAGGCTGCTGCTGAGTAGCCGGCTGAGACCAGTCCCCAGTTTTCTGCCTCTTGTCAGGTCTTTCAGCTTCCCCGAACTCATCACTCTCCTGCAGCATCTCCAGTTTTCGTGCTGCATCGACCACTTGTGCTACAGTGTTGAACGTAGCACACACCAGATTGTTTGCGATTGATGTGCGAAGAGCCCATCTGAAGTGATGTGCCTGCTCTTCAGGAGTACCTACTGCCGCACCAAGGAAACCAGCCAAGCGAAGAAAGCGCTGTATAAACTCGTTGCTATTCTCCCCAGCTCTCTGTCGGATCCCATGGTACTCTCTCTTGAGCTTGTCCTGCTCAGCCTTGGGAAAGAACTGCTCCATCACCCTGTCCTTGAACTGAGCCCAAGTCAAACCAGCAACCCACTCATCACCACCTTCAGATTGCATCAATGCTAACCACCAGTTGAGTACATCGCCTTCGAACCGATAGCATGCCAACCTCGCCTTGTATGCGGGGTCACAGCCCATAGTGTTGAAAATCTTCTCGATGTGAGCCAACCAGCTTTCAGCATCGCTGGGGCTATCTGTCTTCTCAAAAGCTCGAGGGCGGAGCTTGTTGAATCTCTCCAGCCATACTGCTAATGTCACTGGAGGAGGAGGAGGAGGTGGTTGATTGTGCTGTTGATTGTTGGCAGCTTGAACTTCAGCCCGGAGGTCATTCCTCAGTTGAGGAAGCAAGGCTTGCATGGTAGCCTGAATTGCAGCATTGAGCTGCTCCTGTTCGCGTGTGAGAACCATCTGACAGTATAACATAAAACATATGATTAAACAGATCAAAACATAAAATATAAATATATACATTAAAAAAATTTATACTCAAATTTCACGAGAAAAATTTTATGCAAGAAAATTTTGTATATGAATGCATGATGCAGTTTTATGAAAACTTTTGTATGCTCGAGAGTGAACGCCTCTGGTCAGTTCACCCAAAACAAAGGACATAGCGAGGGGACGCCTATGGGTCAGTCCCAAATCTAAAAGTTTCGATAAAACACATGCGACTAAATAGGGCCAGTCCTGTACCAACCATTACTTAGTCAAAAACCCTGCAATAATGACATGTATATGTATGCTTAAAAATGATGAATGCATGAAAACAACTGTCAGTTCTAGGAAGACCGTAGTGACTACCCACTAATCACAGGTCATTTTTGAGAGCCTACAGGTCGAAGCCTTGGATCTGATACCATAATTATAACACCCCATTTTGGAAATGGAAATATCATAGTAATTATGGCGTGTCATCAAAGCATACAAGGTAAAATGTCTAAACATTAATTGACCATAAAAAGGAAAATACCAGAATCAAACATCGGTAGTCCAAAAGTAAAGCTCATCACACACAAACATAGTATCATAAAGGAAAGGACTAAACAATGTCCAAAGCATAAGTATCAAAAGAAAGGAAATGCATAATGTAAAGAAGGCTAGACAGCTTCCAGTCTATATGCACGTACTCTTAGTGTCTACGAGCGTCCCTGAGTACCTGCCGTTTTGGGAACATAGAAAAGGAAAACGGCTGAGCAAATACGCTCAGTGCACGGATGTACAATAAAGCATGAATAGGATAAGCATATAACATAATAACAGCGAAAGAAAACTAAGTCCCGAGTAACCTGGTTAAGTCTTAAATAAACTGGTTTAATAGTCTGAAAGTCTTATGTTTATCTTATTAAAACTGTTCGTCATATTTTACCATTAGCCAATGTAGGACATGAAAATCCACCGTGCATGAATAATTGGAGGGGTGACCTCAACATGCAAATTAGAGGCGCTGCCTCTAATTTAATATACTGGTTTTTGGGTAGGAGGGATCAGCTCCTTGTGAAGGATGCAAGGAACACACCACATTCACCATGTAATCCTGAATAAAAACATGTAACTAGGATGCACCCATACGCCCCACATGATAAATATAAATAAATGGCCAAAAGCTGAAGGGACGCCACGAGCAATCACTCCGCCGTGGTGAAGTCTTAACATCAGTGCCTCTAATGTTATGGTTATGGTACCTCCATAACTAGGTGAAACTGGTCATGCATGTATATGGCTATAGGTAATCTTAATTAAACATAAGCAATCAAACTCATAACTTATACTACGGGAAAATAGTTGGCTGCATACGAGGAATCCTAATAAGGAAAGAATGTCCATACTGAAAGAACGGGAATCCGTACCTTATGTCCAGTGAACGAGAAAGACGAACTGCGAGAATCCTACTTCCGAATCACTAGTGCTACATAAATACGTACATGAATAAGTATCTGCTTACTAAATACATAGCTGGTTTTATGTCATGTCTTAGCTTATTTCATGTGTTCTTACTATGTTTTACTGTTTTAAAGCCTTAAACTGTGTTAAATCTTATATTCTGTTTAATCTGATTAAGCATTTCTGGTATTTCATGTGTTATTATACTTACTGTGTAATAATAAGTAACTTTCCAAAAATAGCAGGTTTCCTAGAATAGAAAGTTTCCAAAAATAGAAAGTTTCCAAAAATAGAAAGTTACCAAAAATAAAAAGTTTCCAAAAATAGAAAGTTTCCAAAAATAGAAAGTTTCCAAAAATAGATTTACTGCTTAAAATAGATAAGTTTCTAAAAATAGAAAGTTTCCATAAATAGATTAGCTGCCTTATTTAAATAAGTTTCCATAAATAGATTAGCTGCCTGAAATAAATAAGTTTCAAAAAATAGCTGGTTTCCATAAATAGATTAGCTGCCTTATTTAATTAAGTTTCTTAAAGTAGAAAGTTTCCATAATTAGAAATAAGTTGGTTAAATAAGCTAAGTATATAAGCCTAAGTTTTTTTCATGATTATTTTCTAAGTCATATGGTATATTGTATAGTTTAATAATTATTTCATGTAATTTAATTAAACTATAGGTTATAATATTTAATTAAAGTATAACATGTTTTTAATTAAATAAGTTAAATACTTAGGTTAAAATATGTATTATTATATATTAATAATATAACCTAAGTCATGTTAATTAATTAATTATATCCATGGTTTTTAAAATAATTAATTAATTATAAGTCTTAAAAATATAATTACTTAGGTTAAAATAATTTCATGATCATTAATAATTAAATAACCTAAGTCATGTTATTAAATTAATCACATCATTTTTATTAATTTAATTTTAACATAAGTTCATAACATAAAAAATACTAACATACACCATGAACCGGATCTAGGCTAAAAACATGAACCGGACATGAAATCGACACCGTACCCCGAACCAACTCGGGGTACCCCGTGTTTCCCTTGCTGTCGTGGGACCCACACGCACCAACCAAGACCATATGGTCTTGGTGGTGGTCGGCTTGGCAAACCGAAAGCCCTTCGAGTTCGGTTGCAGCCTGCGGCCAAAACAAACACCCCCTTAAAACAACCCTTTGATTTAATTTAACACCAAAACATGTTAGATCTATGATTAATTATTATGTTTTTATAAAAACATCACATGTTCATAATTAATAAAAAGATTAAATCAAAAGAAAAGGTTTAAAAAGGTTTTACCGAATTCGTGGATCAAGAGAACGAAGAACCAACACGATAAATCACTAGAATTCTGAGATCCAAGATCAAAAACCACCTTGTATGGTGGTTGTAGGGTGGCGGCACAAAGGAGAAGGAGGAAGGAGGGTTTTTAGGTTTTCTTAAAAATCTTTTGTAAGTTTATTTTGTGTAGTGTAAAAAGTAATTAACCCCCTTTAGTAAAATTGACAAATGGGCTTGGCCCATTTGTCCTTGTTTGGCCGCGGGTAGGGACCCCACTTGGGGTTCCCGTACCTTTTTCCGTGTCTCGTTATTTAGTTACTCGTTTGTGATTATTTATGTTCGTGTTTTAAATGTTCTCGTTACGTAAATACCGTGATCTAATATATTTAATTACACTCGTAATAAATATATATACGTAATTAATAATAGTCCGTGTTTTAATTACGTTCATGATTTCATGATCGCATGTTCGTGATTAATTATTGTTAAATAATTTTACGTGATCGTGCATATTAAATACTTATCGTGTTCTAACACGTACGTAATACGTAAACTCCTAACACGTAATCGTAATCATGCTATATTAGGAAAGTTTTAACTAGTACGTACGATCCTAAGGGTACTATGCATGGTAAAAGCATGCGGGTTTTACATCTATCGTGCAATTCGATCAATTCATACTTCAATTCATTCTTTTCATCTAATGACACTATTTCACCCTCTCCCATATATGGCGATCCATATCAACAAAATGCACCGGGTTTCTCTCAATACCCGTGTTGCAATCATTGTGGGGGCCCTCACGATACTTCTTATTATCAGCCAATGAATTATTATGAGCCAAATCCGTGTCCTCATTTTTCTTCACCGATGGATTATTATGAACCAAATCCGTGTTCTAATTCTTCTCAACCGATGAATTACTATGAGCCACATCCGTGCTATAATTCCGGTTTTCAAAAATCTGAGCCCCCACAATACACCCTCGATCATCAACCTTCTGTTGGAATGTGTGAAGAAGAACGAGCCAATTTTTTGAATACACTTCAATACGTTCAACAAGAATTAGCTAGCATACGCGAAGCAAGGGAGGAGGAAAAGCGACAACAACAAGAACAAGTATCTAATCTTAGTGATTATACTCCTCCTCTTGTGCGTCCATACTAATATTATGATGATGACGAGGATGATATCTATGATCTCAACCCATCTTCTGAGATTACTACTCCTGCTCTTGATATCCCAAATGCGTCTAAGGATAGTGATACATCGAGTGAGATTAGTGATTTTGGTCTTGATAAATTCTTTAATGAGATTTGTGATGTCCCTACTTTTGCTGAGCTTACGGACGAGGTCGCTCTTAATGATGATGATTTTTCTCCATGCTATGAGAATTTCACTTTTGAAATTTCTCCTTCTCATCCGGGCGATGTTGATTTATTCTCTCCGACATACGAGAAGTTCACCACTGAACTTGGTCTTGTAGATGAGGTGGAAAACGTTATTCTTCGCGACAAATTACTGAAAGTTCATCTTCTTATTGCTAAGATTGAAGCGTTGAATTCTGCTCCTATTTCTGAGTCTTTGCCCCCATCTATTACTCCCGTCGAGAATAATGACACATTTATGGAAGAAATCGACATTCACTCAATACCTCCGGGTATTGATGATGATGACACGGAGGGGGATATTCTTTTTGATAATTTGCAGCATGAAGATATTGTCCCAAGTCCCCCTCCCGAGCACCTTTCATCCACTCCTTTAGACACCATTACGGAGGATGAGTGTTTTGACCCGGGAGGTGACATTGACCATTCCATGATTGAAACCTTTACGGCTTTGCCGCTCAGTGATAATCATATGTCTTTTGGAGATGACATTTTGATTCCTTTACCCACCCCACCTCCCGTGGATCACGACCTCACATACTTTTCGTATGTTGAGAGAAACTTTCTACCCTTTAAGACTTATCCTCCGTCCTCTCCTTTATTAATATCCTCCGGGAACGAGGACAAGGTCTTTGATCCCGGTATTACATTCGAGGCTTCCCCATGGACCATTTAATTCGGGGACGAGTCAGGCACGTGACTCGGTTAACAAAAACAAGCGCTTTTTGGGAGGCAACTCGATTATCTATCTATCTTTATCTGTTTTTTATAATAAGTGTAGGGGGAGACCCTAGTATGTGTTTGTTCTTTTCTTTCTTATCATGTGTAGGGATTTGAGCTTTCAAAGATCCATTCTTTATGACTTTTGACAAACCGTGATCTCGTGTACCCGTCTTCCCGGTTTTATCCTAAACTCTTTTAATTCTCTGTTTTATATTTTCCAATATTAAAATAGGAATCACTTTAGTTGTCTCTCCCTTAGCAAGATTTAAACAACGTGCACAATGTCCTAAGTGTAGGGGAGTTTACTTCCACATGCTTAAACATTGAGGACAATGTTTATATTAAGTGTAAGGGGGACTTCTATCGAAGTTAAGTGGGATTTTCCTTGTATATGTCCTCATTTTAACCGAAAAATTGATTTTTCGACACTTTTCAAAATTTTTGATCTATTTTGTCCTTGTAGTTTTTCCTTTGTTATAGTTATTTTCTTTCTTTGCTAGAATAAATTTTAATAAAGTGGTTTTAATTTTCAAACGTTGTGAATTTTTTGACTCAACCCGAGTTTACTTATCCAAGTTTACTCTAGCTAGTATCCTTAACGTGTTTAAGTCAAGTTTTGCTAGGCTTTTATATAGGGAACTTTCATTTGCGAAAGTCTTAACTCTTACGGGTTAAGAACAAGAACTTTTCGCAAGTTCCTATAATTGATCCTAGAAAGTCGTTTATCAAGGGAACTTTAAAATGCGAATTCTAAACTTAAAAGAGTAAGAATTTGCAAGATCCTATAGATGACTTGAAAACCCAAAACTTTGATTTAATTGGCTAAGCATCCACGAGTCTCATTCCTTGAGATTTTAAATTGTGGAGAACGAGAGATGATAGAGTCAATTATAAGTTTTGTATTCTTTCATGAATTTATGTGAGTTGATTATAAGCGTTTTCTCCCATCGCTTGCTAATAAATTTATCTGCAATAAATAAGGTTGTACGATTTGAAAAGTTACTTAGCTTCTAGCACAAGATCGTTTAAAAGTTGCTCGGTATTAATTAGAGTTCATAGCCAAGGCATAACTTATTGAAGCGGGATGCGAAGATTGGCGAGTCCGAAAAGGCCCTAACAAGGCATGAGGGCTACATTTTGTTGCTAAAGATCCAAAAGTGATGTGAAGAATCATTTATCGAAAATCAATATGAAGGATCAAGACACACGACGAAAAGCAAATACTCCCCTAAAGATCATGGAGAACTCTATCCGAAAAGGCCCTAACAAGGTATGAGGATAAATAGATCCAAGTCCTAAAAGGAGGCGGGTCGTTGTATATCAAAGTACAAAATAAAGATTGGAGAAAAATGAAGAAGTCGTGGTCCAAATATGAAGAATCTCTCAAAACTTCAAGTGAAGAAATTCCTATTATGAAGAGAAGACCATAATTTCAAGAACGTCTCTCAAGATTCAAAGTATGAAGTCGCTGCCAAATATCGGTCCGAGAAAGGTCTCAAATCATGAAGCAAGTTATGCCAAGATATGAACTTTATGAGGTCCCGAGAAGCAGTTTTAAAAGATTTTGTCCTTTAGCTAACTATTGATTAAATCGTCCTACTTTATTTTCATCCTAATAACTATCGTAATAAGTCAACAATGCATCCTCATGATCGCTCAAGACAACAATAAAATATAAGAGATACACCCAGGAATAAGGGAGTCTAAGTAAATAATTGGGCCACATGAATTCGTGTTAGTTTTCTAACTTATAATAACAATGATCTCGTTTTAAGCTTGGTATGGGGAACGTGAAACTTGAGGATGATAAACATTCATGACAACTAAATCCCCAATGTAAGTCTTTAATCTTTTAATTTGTTTTTCTTCCTTTAATTATGTCTTATGTTTAATAAAGGCCAAGGTGGGTTAATTATGATGCAAATGTAAATCTTGCTTTGTAATTAATGCATTGCATGAGGGCATTGCAATGGTCAAGTGTAGGGGATTTGATAGGTGTGAAAACACCCATCCTTTTACCACTTAATTATAATAATAACCAAGCCAAAACGTGTATTTTATGTAGTAAATGTCGGAATTATGTGTGGTTTGTGTTTCTATTATGTTTTAGGACCAAAAAGATGAAAAAGGAAGAAAACACGGGCTTTCACGGGCATTTATCGAAGAAAACGAGAAAAGACGAAGTCAAAAGATCAAGATTGCAAAAAGAACGGAAGTCCAAGACCTATTCTGAAGATTTATCGAAGAAAAAGTCTAAAGACGGAAGTTAGTCGAAGAACCAAGTCTAATTAAAGAAGAAAATTATAAGACGAGTTCAAATAATATTGACAAATCCCGAGACGACGTCGAGAAAGACAAAGAATTTAAATCGAGTCGAGACAAGAAGAAAGAAGGAAGAAAGCACCAACAATTTACTCCTCCTATAAATACCCTCCTAATGTGTCATTAGGAGGTGGTTAGAAAATTAGAAGTAGATTAGTTTTAGGGTTAGGAGTAGATTAATATACTTTCTCTCTCTAGCTTTTCTTTAATGTTTTAATCTTTTTCATTAATCTTGTATTAGATCTTAATCATCATCCTAATATCAAGCTTTTCAATTAATCATTCTCATTCTTCCTTTATTTATTATTAATCTTGTGTTGATTTAGATGATCTTGTAGTTGCTTAATCTTAATTTTTATTGATTTATTGATGCTTTTGATTGATTGAGCTTATTGGTTTTTATGTGTTTGATTTTTATAGCTTATAGTGTTTTAGTGCTTATTGTGTTAATTTTCTTATTTTTAATTAAGTGCTTATTAGTTAATTTTCATAAAAAGTTGTTTTTAAATATTTTTATTATTTAGTGTTTTTAAAAGTTTTTAAAATTTGGCTTATTAGCTCTTTCTAAAAATCAATTTGGCTAAGTTTTTAGATAATTGCTTATTAGTTTATTTTATAAAAAGTTGATTTTTAATTTTAGATTTATTAGTATTTTTCAAGTTTTTGATTAGTGGTTAAATTAGTTTTTCTTAAAACTGTTTTAGATTAAGTTTTGGTTAATTGCTTATTTGATTTGTGCTTTTCTTTGGCTTATTTTCTTATTATTAGTGTTAATGTATCTGTTTTTTCACTTTTTCGGATAAGGGTTAATTATTCCGAAATTTTCCTTTTCTCTGAATTTGTCATTTCTATGAATTTGTCACTTTTCTGAAATTGCCTCTTTTTCTGAAATTTTCCATTTCTCTGAATTTAGTCATTTTTCCGAAAAAACGATTATTCCGAAAAAAGTTCTGAAAAGATTTATTCCGAAGAAAGTTGTGAAAAAGATTTATTCCGAAGATTTTTCTGAAAAAGATTTATTCCGAAGATTTATTTTCTTTTTTTCTGAAAATACTATTTTTCTGAAAATGCAAATATTGCGAAATAGCAATTTTTCTGTGCTAGTATTCCGAAATAGCAATTTTTCTGAAAATGGAAGTATTCCGAAATCAATTCCGAAATAGCCTTTTTCCTGAAAATCAAGTTTTTCCTAAGAAATCAACATTGCGAAAAAATCTCCGAAATGTACTGTTCATTTTGCAAAGAAGTTCACCAGCTAGCTTGCTAGCTTGGTGATTTTTGGCGCCAAAATGACCTGTGTGGTTGCTAGCTTCCAGCTTGCTTGGTTAGTTTTTCATTGTTCTGTAATTGTTTAGATTAATCTGAAAGTTGTTTCGATTTTAATTTTGAAAGTGACGTATTTTTAGTTGAATTTTTTGTTTATTTTTAAAATTAATTTTTTTCGTAAAGTTTAAGTTTTATCTTTTATTTAGTACCCGCCTTAGGTTTTACCTCGTTTAACTTTAAAGTACCATTTTAGTTTTTATTCTCTCCTTTTTCATTTAGTAAACTCTATTTTCGGGTCGATAGTTAATTTCGTCTTTTAGTTTTATTTTTATTAATCGTTTTGTTTAAATTTACGTTTTATTATTCGTTTCGTTTCTTTTTAAAATAGTTTTATAATCCCATTGCTTTCATTTTTATTTAAATAAGTTTTATTTTTAATTCGAAAAGTTTATTTTTATTTTTATTATTTTCGCTTTTACTTTTATTAATTGTTTCTTTAAATATTTGTTTTAATATTCGTTTTAATATCGTTTTAATTTTTAGTTTTTAATATTCGTCTTGTTTTACGTTTCTTTATTATTGTCATTCGTCTTTAGTTTATTTTTATTATTTTCGCATTTACTTTTGAATTAGTTATAGATAATCAATGACATTTTCTTTTTAAATTCACCAAGAACGACTGAGTCACTCTTTTAACCGGAGATCAATTCGAATTGAATCAAGACGAACAAATTTTCATACTTGGCAAAATCCTTGTATTAACCTTGTTCATCAACTTTTGGGATATGTTAATGACTTCTTCCAATAATTTAGGATTTTTGGAAGTGGTAATCTTTCTTCAAGATCTTTGATACTAAATTAACAAAATCTTCTGATGGAGTCTTCTTAATAGAATTTCAGATGAAATTCCATGATATAATTCCATGATAAAATCTTCGGATGAAGGCTTTTCTCATTCTACGAAATAGGATTTAACTCTACTAACTCTTGAAATTTCCTCGTGTATGTCTCGAGGTTAATTCCTTTTTATCATTAGTTAGCGAAGTTCTTCTTTCATCTTCTCGATAAGAAATATTTGAAATTTAATCAAGCGATCTTATATACTCCTTTAATCTTATATACTCCTTTTATCTCAATGGGTTGAGTATAAAGAATTTACCAAGATATCTGAAGAAGTGCTATCTTCTTATAGCAAGCTTCATTTCTTAATTCCATATATGATAGGAAACTGAATTGGCTCTTTCAATCCAACGGTTGATACTAATAGCATCTTTTCTTCCTTGGATATCAAAAACTAACTAGTCATCGAGTCTTCTTCCGAATAATACTTCCTATTGACAGTTTTCACTTGCAGGATTGCAGCCACATCATTGTCAATTCTTTGTCAAATACTTTTAGGGTTTAGAATGGAGGGAAAGAATAGAAATAGTTCAAAATCCAAGGCATACTTATATCAAAATTCATTTGTCATATATGTATAGGAATACATATAAATGTTCATCGAACACAAGGTATATCTTTTGGGTTTACAAGAAACTTACTATGTTGATTATCACTCATATCTAAGGATAATAAATCTAACTATGAAATAGGATTTCAAAGTTTACCACGGATTTATAAAGATATGACTCATGCATAATCGTAACATAATTTTTCCATGATATGGAATGGAGGAATATAACGGAAAATGTAATAACTCGTCTTATAAAACAAGCTTCTCTTTACATATCCTATAGAAGAATCTTTTGATGGACAAAAGTCGAGAATATAATATTTCTAGAAAACTTGGGAAGTTTTCTTTCTCTTTCTTTAAACTTGCGGGTTGTGTTCAACTGATAATTCGTTCTGTCATCGAAGATAACAGAAATTCCAAAAATATATACTTTGTCAAGTATATGCTTTCTTCTTGAATTAACGCAATTTACTTAATAATCATTTAGGAGAAATCCAAGAAATAGGAGTTTCTTATTCCTCAAAAATAAATATGAAACGACAAGATGAGAAACATAAATTTTATTTATTAACAACTTGTCTTGTATAAACTTACAAGACAAGCTTCTCTGTTAATATAAAAGTAAAGACATAAATTTGAAAGTATTCACAACTTAATAGTCTAATGTTTTCATTTCTCCCTCTTAAGTTCTTTTATGGCATCGAAAATACTTCGTGTGTTGGCTCAATGTCTAATTTGAATGTCGTCAATGACTAACTCAAGAGTAGAAACCTTTAGTCGAGCTTGAACAATCTCTTCATCGTGTATCATTTGTCTTCTCCACAACTTAGCCTTGATTTCTTCAAACTCTCCTTTTAACTTCTCAAAATCTCGTTGTATAATTCTTCGGCCTTTCCTAAGCCCTTCAACTTTATCTTCAAGATCTTCAATATGCTCGGGAGGAAATTCTTTCATATAGGGTAGGACATCTATAAATTGTTGTTCATAGGTATTTTTAGGTAAGGTTTCAGATATAGGTGATGGTTCATTAATAGGGTAAGGTGATGGAAAATATTGGTGTCGAGGTGTAAAATCTACTTCTTTATTATATTCTCGTATAACTTGCTTATAGGGGTCGTCATCAAAGGGTAAATGGACTTTGGGATTTTCTGTTCTTTGGGTGTATTTTCTTAAGTAGCATAAGGATTATTCATTGGGAGAGTGGAAATGTACTTTGGGAAGTTATCAGGAACACTTGTAGAATGCTATTCTTGTGAATCCGGTAAGATGATAATAGGAGGGAGATAGGGATACCTATTTCTAGAGACGTCGATAAATCCTAACTTATTACTTACTCATAAGTATTTACACATAAACATGGTATCATTTACACATTGTTCTACAGGGTAGCAGTACTAGTATTGGTATTACCTAATTCTTGTAGCAGCACTGGCATTGGCACGAAGGACTTTCTTGAAATTATTTTAAAAGTATTTATAGTCAAGATTTTACTTGTTCTCTATAACCATGGCTCTAATACCAATCTGTAACACCCCCATTTTACCTTTACGTAGCGAAACATTGATCTGGAGTATTATTTCATAGAACACAAGTCATAGTAATAGAAAACAACTCAAAAGAGTGATGAAATTAACTTTCTTTATATTTCATTGAAAATCCAGAGTTTTAGAATATGAGGTTCCCAAAATCTAGAATAATTTCAGTCTTGTGCCTCTTCATGCCATCCTTGTGCTGCTCCATGCTATCAGTCACCATTTATCTTTAATATATGCTTAAAGTTAACAAAGGTTGAGTGAATTCATAGGTTTGTAATAAAAGTTTTGAATACAAGAATGTTCTCCGGGCTACGTTGTTATGCACCCACATAAAATAGTTATCATACTGCACTATGCTCATACACTGCTACTTGACTTAAAGAAACCAGCAAATTGCCCTTATGCAGACAGTTTGCCAAACTCCTGGGTTATGTAAAATAAAGTGTATCTGTTTAGCCTAGGTAGGAACCTTCAGCTACTAGCAAGCGCGACTTGCCCAGATAGGGGATGTCAACCCCTAAATAGTACTATTCACAATATTAGCGCTCATTTTGAAGAAATGATTAGCAGTTCATGATTAAAAAGGGACTTTCATAGCAGTAGTAAACATAGTGTCAATAATCATACCATACAGTTTTAAAAGCACTTGTATTCCAGTTTTAGCATATATCCCCCCTCACGGGTTTTCAAATCATTTATAAAGCATTTAAAAGTGAGGCTATGAACTCACCTTATGTCCATAGAATCCGAGCTATAATCAGATATATTTCATTCACAGATAATCAACGTGATCATACAAACCACAACTTGGTCTCATAAACAACAGCTTGATCTCACACAAACCTGGATTAATACATTGTGTATAGTATCAAGTCTTTGATTTTTAGTTTAATATTGTTAAGTGTTGGTTTAATATTCTTTCATTATTATTTGGTGCTAATTCTAGCATCATTGTTCGGGCCATTATACTTAGAAGCCATTCTATAAACGTTTGAGGAGCGAAGACACTTTAAATCGTAAACCCAACCACTCAGTCAGAACGTAATATCGAGATGGAACATCTTGTATAGAGATCCCTACTAACATGATACTTTAATTACTTTCAAATATTCATGATTAATCTTATTTAGTTTCAAAATTGGCAAAATTAGTCCTTTTGGTTATACTTTGGTATAGTTGCACTTTTAACCCCTTAAGTGTATAGTTTTAGTATTTGCAATTTAAACCTTCAATATTTAACCTTAGGCCCTCAAACTTTAAAAAATTTATTCTTATAGCTTATACTTTCATAAATTGACATTTTTGGCCCAAAATCTTAAATAGTTTCAGAATTGACAGTTTTAGTCCCTATACTTGTAAAAATCACATAACAACCTTAGAAATGATCCAAATAATCTAGTATTTGAAAACAAAGTTTCTAAACAAGTTTACAATCATAATAAAAATATTTATTAAGAATTATAACTTTTGAAATGGGTTTTTGCTTATTATTTCATGTAAATTACAAAACTAGGGTTTTAAGACATTTTTAGCATATAACTTCCATTTAAAATGATGAAATGACTTAGTTTCTTTTATATTATATTTCTAACATAATTTTGGAATTATAAAAACAATAAGAAAGTATTATAACAATATCAAAGCATAGCTAACATAGAAATTACCTAGGATGCTCCAAAATGGCTCCTAATGGCTTCCTATGAGCATGTCTTGTTATCAAAGCCTCAAGAGCTTCAATGGATAGCTTCTATACCTGGTTTCTGGTATTGGGACATGTCCTAGGACGTATATAGAAGTGGAAACAGAATGGGTAATGGAAGTTAAGAGAAAACAGGGTGCAAGTGTAAAGTATGTCCATTCGCCCCTATTTCTACCCTTTTCAACACTTAGCCTCCAAGAAAAGCCTTGAAACGTGTAAATGGATAGATTAATGACTAAGGGAATCTAGGAAAGGTCTTTGCAAGTTTGTAGACTCTAGGAACAAAATATCTAAGACTTGTGGCTAAAAATGTATTTCGGTAAGATAGGGATAAGAATGGTGATGTGTAGCAAGCAAGGAGGTGATCCACCAGCTCTTAGGCAGCCAAAAATATCTTATAACATGTGAAGTATCTAATTTTCAAAGTTGGAATGGGAGGGAAAGAGTTTAAAATGAGTTTTGGAGGGAAAACCAAAATCGGGTTCAATTCTAGGGCCTGTAACTTGTAACTTTGTAATTTTGGTGATTTAGGATTTAGAAATGTAATTAGTGATGTATTAGGGTTTAATTATGGTATATACAATGTAATTAAGAATTTTGGGTCTCTGGTTTGAAGTTTAACAAAGGTTTGATGTGAAAATAGGAAGAAAACTTAGGCGGGTTAGGGTTTCTAATGATTTATGGTTAAGTCTTAGTAAAAGTGATTATAATTCAATTAGATACTGATGTAATCTCATTTTATACATCCAAAATTTTGTTTAATGTGTTCATGAAGTCCTTACAATGGTTTTATTAAGTTGTTCTAAGTAAACATGTCCAAAGGGTGAAAATACTCATTTTGACCTAATTTACAAGCCATGCATTGAAATCTTGTACCTTGTGTATTAGGGTACTTGTACATTGTCTTAAAATAATCTTATAACCTTAATGAATTCCTATCAAAATTTATAGACTTGTCCAAAAAGAACTAGGTGATGATTCCATGTAGATATCTTAATATAAGGGTTTTTAGGTCATTAATCCTAATGATTTTCTATCTTGGGTAATTAGTGTTTGTACCTTTATAAACACTTATTCTAGGGATTATATATTATGTTTATGACTTCTAGGGGTTCTTTATTTTTAATTTAAGGGTTTGTATAGGTTGATCATATTCTAGGGTTGATTAAGGGAGCTTAAGATCCTATGCTTTGATAACTTGTACTTTATGCATTACCAACTTGTAACTTGACTTGAAATCAATGTATAATCTTAATATGATACACAATTGAGTTTGTTAATTTATGGAAAAATATTAGACTCTAATTCAATGTATAATGAATTTATATGCTAATATTGGTTACTAGGTCTTAACATGTAATTAGCCTTGGATTAGTGAATATTAGCATTTTGTAATCAATTAACTTTCCTTTATTTGATAGATTGTAATTAGTATATTTTTCTTGATAATAGTACATGGATTTTATGTAGTTACATTGCTTGAAATATTGTTTATCAAGGGTTTCTAGGTGGTGATCTAGACTATTATGTACAATTACTTGTACTTAGCTTTGTATGATTTGTTCTTGCCATTATTTGGTATTATTAGGTCTTAAAAGTATAGTTTACAACTTGTTTATAATCCATAATGACTTATTCATGTGTATTCTCCATTCATAGTTTACCATTCTTGAGTTTACAACTCATTTATAGGGATTCTAGGGTTTCTAAAGGAATTTAGGGCATCATGGTTACTTTTGAGATGTTCTTATTAATATTGAAATTATTAGATCGCTTTTAGATCTTCAGACTTGATATATAAATTGTATTGACAACATATAGGAATATGTTGTAATGGCAGTTCAGGTTGTGAGAAGTAGTTCATCTTACCAAGTAAGGTACAAAAAGCAAAAATTTCTAGCCAAATTTTCAAATTGAGACAGTCATAGCCTATAGCAGATAAGTGAAATTTAAGGATTGTCACAGACACTCTTTAGTGTTCATAGTGATGAGTGGAAATCCTTCCAGTTTCATCATCAAACAACACTACGGTAGGTGACAAGTAAGATTCTATTAGAATCAAGCTCGTGACAACTTGAAAGCAACAATGGTGAAAATCTTAACTGAATTTCACTTGTTCCAAGTATATGAATTGACGTCTTTAATCATAGGATAATTTAATCCAAATGATTCACTCTCTATGATCGTAGTCAGCTTTGGACGGTCGAGTAAACGGAACGGGGTTACCCGCGAAATCTTGTCAAGGAGATTTTTATTAAATCTACCTGTCACAAGTACGATATTTAATATCGTCCAACGGTCTTCACCGACCGGAGGTAAAATGCTACCGAATTAGAATGAAATGTCAAATCCATTTTATTCGTGTCTACTTATGTTGTCGTATTAGAAGACGATGGCGTAGTGGTGTCCGAGAAGAAGTCGTCCTTACGTACTTATACTTTCTGCACCAAATATTCCAACAAAATTCAAGAAAGTTCAATCTAATGTCTTCCTCTGTATCAAACTCTAAATCTTTCAAGAATTCAACAAAGTATAAGTGTGTGGGACATGATGTCACGAGGAGGCAAGTATCACAAGTAGACGAAGGTCACACGTGAAGATGATCTCTAACCACATGACAAGTCAAAGGTCAAAAGAACATGCTTCAAGCCAAAGCCTAAAGACTATCAACACATATTCGCAAGAAGAAAAGAAAAAGAAAAGAGAATGGACTACGAGTAAAATAAAAAAGATCTAATATGTTAGATTTTAGGACTTTGTAATTTGGAGTGACCTCCCTTAGGGGGAGATTGTTTTAAATCTGTTTTCTCGATAGAAGACTCGGTCACTCCAACAATATAGTTACAAGCTCGTAGTTAGAATAGTATTACAATATTTATTTAACCTGACCCATGGGCATGTCCATGGGCCGGCTTCACAAGTCCATTTTTGTACTTGCGTATATAAACCCTTTCCTTCAATGGAAAGGTTGTTGGTTGGTTTCACTTTTCTAATATATTTCACACATTTTCTCTAGTTTCTCTCTTAACTTTCTCTCTTTAGAAAAACCTTCAACCTCACTCTAGATTTAAGATTAGCAATATTCTTGTAACACCCCACTTTGATAAGTAGACCGTTACATGACAGTTATGGCGTGTCATCAAAGCATACATGGTAATATGTCTTAAACATAAATGACCATAAAGGAAAACCGGAATCAAACATCGGTCCCCAAACATAAACTCAAAACATGCATAAAGTAAATGAAGTGTAAAAGGAAAAGAAAAATAAGGTAGCTCCCATCCTATGCACGTCCTCTCAATGCTCAAGTCTGTCCTCAGGTACCTGCCGTTTGGGTCATGGAAAGAAAATATACGGCTGAGCAATACGTTCATGAACGGATATACTGACATGATAAGAATGACAGAAACATAATTAAAGATTTGAAATGCAGCGGAATATGTGTAAGTTCTGGAAAACCTGGAAGTTGTTTAAAACTAATTTATACTGAAAAGTCTGATGTTTATGTTTATACTGAAAAGTTTGATGTTTATGTTTATACTGAAAAGTCTGATGTTTATGTTTATACTGAAAAGTCTGATGATTATGCATGCAAAGTAATTTAAATTCAAAAGAGCTCATATAGGTCATGATATATAACAACGTGCATAAATACATAGAGGGGTGACCTCGTCATGCAATTAGAGGGGTTGCCTCTAATTATATCAGTCTTGGTGGAGGGATTAGCTCTAATGTGACGGATGTAGAGTACACACCATAGTCACCTTGTAAACCTGCAAAACATGTACTATGATACACCCATTCGCCCCACATGATAATAATAATGGCCAATAGCTGAAAGGGACACCGCGAGAAATCACTCCCTTCGCAAAAGAGTCATAACACCAGCGCCTCAAGTGTTATGCTTATGGTGCCTCCATAACTAGGTGGACATGGTCATGCATGTATATAGCTCAGGCAGTTTAAAATGGCATGTAAAGTACTAGGGAAAATAGATGGCAACAAATGGGGAATCCTAATCATAGAAAGAGAATGTCCTTACTAAAGGACGAAATATCCCTATCTTATGTCCAATAATGAAATGAAGATGAAAGCGGAAAGTAACTACTCAGACTTCACGAGTGCTACATAATAAAGGACGTGAATGAGTTGTATGTTCAATGTATAATCTATTGATTCTTTGTTTACTTTACTTTATGTGTTCTTAACTTGTTTTACTTGTTCTTGACTTGTTTTACATGTTCTTGACTTGTTTTACTGTTTCATGTTTTATCACGGGTTTCTTAGTGTTTCATGTGTTATTGATTAACATATTTTATGTTTTATGTGTTATTATATTTGATGTTTCATAATGTGTAACTTTCCAAAAACAACAGGTTTCCATATATAGAAACTTTCCAAAAATAGTAAGTTTCCATAAATAGTATGTTTCCAAAAATATAAGGTTTTCATAATTAGTATGTTTTCAAAAATAGAAAGTTTCCATAAATAGTACCATAAATAGCATGTTTCCATAAATAGTATGTTTCCATAAATAATAATAAACTTGTTTAATAAGCATATGATATAAGTTTAAGCTTAATGAGTATATTTAATAAGCCATGATTAATTAAACATCATAATATAGTAAAGTTTATTAATAAATCAATACTTTAGTCTAACATAATAATTATTAATTAATAATATAAGATAATAGTTTAGAAGTGATTATTAAATAATAATATAACATGATTTATATTAATAAAACTTTACCATAACTGATAATTGTATAACTAAATTAAAGTATAGTATTAATTTAATTAAACCATGATTAGAATGTAATTAAATAATTAAGCTAAGTTCTTAATTAAATTAATTAAATGTGTCATGTAATTTATCATGAATAATTATATTAAATAATTATTATAAGTCTAAGTTAAATTTAATTAATGCGACCATGTTAATTTCATGCATAATTATATAACATAAATATTTATATCCTAAGTCTTGATTTAATTAATTAAAACATGATTTATATTAATATAACTAATTAAATTAATATAATGTAATTTAGCAAAACTAAAAACCAAACACACCCTTGTGTGTTTCGTGTGTACCCGAGCCCCGAACCGAGCCCTCACGGGGACCCCATGGTCTCGGTTTACTTTGAACAACGACACCACCACAGCCACTAAGGTTGTGGTTTTGCCGCCGCTTGCCCAAAAGAGCCACCGACCTAGCCGTGTTCCCGCTGGCTGTTCAACATTCCCACTGAGAGCCTATGCTCTCGGTTGCCACTGCTCGACCAACGTTCCCCTTGTTGGGGTCTTCCTGCTTGCGACCGATAGAGGAGTCCAACCACCGAGCCAAATGGTCGGCGGCTGTGGCTTATAAATCCCACGGAGAGCTCCCCTATAGGGAGTCTCTCGGTTTTCGTGACCAATCCAAACAGAACCTGAATCCAACACAATATTATACATGTTTTAATCATTCAAATCATGTGTTTTCATGTTTAATTAAATAAGTCCATAAATCAAAGATTGAAAATGTAAGAGATATAAGATTAGTGTTTACCGAATACGTATAGATCCATGATGAACAACATAAACATACCCGAATTAATTAAATGATCGAGAGTTTTTCCGTTCCTTTTTTTTGTGTATTAGGTGGCCAAATGAACACCAAGGCTAGGGTTTGTTTGATTTTTGTGAAAACTTGTTTATTGAAAGAAATGTATATTTCTTGTGAATGTAATTTTCCCTAATGGGCCGGGCCATAAGCCCTCTTGTTCTTTTCTCTTTATGCCGTCCAAACACCCCTTTATAATTAGTTTCATTTTTCGTGTTTTAAACAATTCCCGTGTATTATTATTTGTGACGTGTGTTCGTGTTTAACTCGTTTTAATTCTTGTCATGTTTTTTAAGTATTGTACGTAAATACTTATCGTTTACATACGTAATACTTGTCGTAAATAAATAATTAATATACGTAATACTTTTCTTGATATATTAAATATTCATTATACATGTCGTGTATAAGGTTATCATAAAGTTTTAATTAATCGTGTTTTCTTGTAATTAATATTCTTCTGTATTTTATGCAGGTTTTACAACTCTTACCCTCTAAAAAGAATAATTCGTCCTCGAATTAGAGATACGTTGCGGCTGAAAAGAATATGGACGTGACGTGACTGAAGAGACCGGAACGTGACGTGACTGAAAAGAACATAACCGGATTATGGAAGGAAATGAGGATAAGAAGTCCGGATGGACTCCTCCGTTTCCAAGTGGCTTGTTGCTCTGAATTGTTCCTCTAAAAGATCTTGACGAAAGTACTACTCTTGGTCTTCATGACTCTGTCTTGACGATACGGAATTAGTTTCTGATTCCTTAACTTAAGATGGATCCTCATGAGACTGATCGAGTGGATGATAAATAACATGTAAGGATACATGAAACGATATGATAAGAAATATCCTGAAATAATGATATTAGTAACCTCTGAGCAATGATGCGCGAGACATATTGAAACGTAGTACATGAACAATTGTGAACGTGATACATGAAGATATGGTGAATGTAATACGTTGAACATATGGTGAACGTGATACGTGTAACATATCATGAACGTGATATGAGAAACGTAGGGTAAACATGATACGTGAAACATATCATGAACGTGCGATAACTGAGGAGGCAACTCCTACGATAAGAGATGAGACGTGAAATGTGACTTGAAATGTGACGTGAAACGTCTGTCTGAGGATGTAGCTTAGTGTGTAAAAACATACACTTTTCCCTTTTTTTCTCAATCCCTTTCAGTTAGCATTCCTAACCTCTCAAGGTGTCTGACAAACACTTTGAGAGTTAGTTAGTTTGTTAGTTTAGTTGTAAGAACAATTTCATTAATGAAATTTAGTTTTAACTAAATTCACTCTTATTCTCATTATACTTGCATACTTCTACTATCCTACTGTTCTCCTTTGATTATGTTGTTCTCATTGAACAATGGAGTTTCTTAATTGATTTAGAAGATTGTACAAGTATTCAACAGTTGTAGTTCATAGCCATAGCATAGCCATAGCCTAATTCTTTGATCAGACATTATTGTAGGGCAGATTTGATGATAATGATGATTGATGTGGTTTGTAGCTGTGTAAAGTTGATTGATTGGGGTTGATAGAGTTAAAAGTGAGCTCGGCGCTCACTTCTGCATCAAAGGAGCCTTCAATAAGTCTCATAAGTGATTTATTACAAATTCCACTAAAAACTTAGTCTGCATGCTCATTTTTTATATTATAGTGTAATCCTACTTGCTAATGCATGCTACTTGTTCATTCTGAGATATCTGATATGTTTTGATTGGTTACTAGCTATATCAGCTGGATTTGATAGTTCTCATAGCTTAATTCTTGTGCTTATCAGATAACTAGTGTTTGGATTAGTTCATATATCTTTAATCAGTGTTAGGAAATTGTTGTTAGGAGTTGGTTTACACTTAGTAGCTGATAATAAGTAGATTGTGTAGTCAAACAACAAGTCAAACAGGCAATTAGTACTTAAAAATCTTTGGGTCAAATTTCAAAGCAAAAACATGCCTAATTCAAACCCTTGCCAAATCTTTAAAACTCAGATTTAGGAAGTGATTTTTTTTTCTGAGTAGACCTTATCATATCAGCTTTCTAGTGATATAGGGTAGAGTACATAGTTCTCACTATTAAGCAAGAAATAAGCCATAGTGTAAGCACTTGAGCAAATGCAAGTTTCTGTGATAAGTCCTATACTGATTTCCATTATAGGCTTATTCTTTTCATAAAAGTTGTTATTTTCTTCCACAATTCAGCAGCATAAGCTTAGAAATTAAGATTGGACCAAGGTCAAACTTGGTCAACGCTGGTTAACGTTTGGTCAACATAAGCCAAAATAGCTTATTTGATTTTCTGGCTGATTCTTTAGAGCTTTTTGAGATTTTCTTGGATAGGTTTTCCTTATTTGGCCTATAGAACATATTTTGAGCTAATCAGCTTTAGTGCTTATCTGAATAAGCAGATCTCATAAAAGTGCTTATTCCAAAAGTGCTTATTGAGCTTTTAGACCATTTCAGCTAAAATCCTTTGAACTGACTAAGTGAATTTGCATTAGAAGTTTTTTGAAACAAACCTCAGCTTATTTGGTGGCTTAATTCTCGTGATCTGGCTTATTGATCCAAGTTGCCCGTTTTTACTAATACATTAGTTATATTTGCATATTAGTCCCTGGATTTTAGGAGTTGTTGTAATCTGTTTTAAAAGAGTTAAACTTTTGTTTGGTTTTGCAAATCAGTCCTCAGTTTTGATTGTTTGTTACAAATTCAGTTATATAGTTTGGAAGTTTGTTACATAGTTGTTAATAGTTTGTTATAATTTCAATTTCAATCCTTTAAGTTTCTGAATTTACATTTTCAGTCCTTATACTTTTGAATACTTTACATTTTGAGCAATTTTATATTTTGTGCATTGATTACTTGTACATTTGGCATTATGTGTGGTATGTTCACTTTGTTTTAGCTTAGTACGAATACGTAGAGATCATATTTTTACATTTTTACGTGCTTTGTGATAATTAGACCTAGATTACCAAAACTTTATAGAATCTAACACCAAAAACAATTTGTTAACCTGATTTCTATTGGATAATCAATTCGTATTGAGTCGAGAATAACGAACTAAAAAGACAAATATTAAATGGCGTCGCTGCCGGTTCTTTTAGTGAAGATTGACGGTTTCTAGTGAGACATATTAGATTCTGGGATTCGTTCATTTGTGAACGTTACTCTTTGTTAAATCAAAAACATAAAAATCAAAAATAAAAAAGATAAAAATATAAAAAATAAAAAATCACAAAAATCACAAAAATCAATTCTTTCCTAAGAATTGAAACAAAAAAAATCAAAAAGTAATCTTTTTCCTAAAAGATACACCAAAAATATATTGTATATATTGAATTTAATCATTTTTATGTACAAACTATATTTTCATAAATAACAAATAAATACAAAAATATTTTTGATATATATTATTATATGTAAATATGTATACGTAGATACGAACAATTAATATACCTACTTTCATAAGTATTGCATTGCAATACACCGTTTGTGGCGGCGTTCTGATGCTACTTACGTGTATCGATCATTTATAATTAAGGCACAATAGATAAATATTGTAATCTACTTGAACTTGAGAAAGAGGCCACTGTGTGGGGGGTATAAGGCGAGTGTATTTCACATTCTAAAGAAGCAGGCTCTTAAGTGCTACGCATCGCCTCGTTTCTCCGCTTCCTTGTGTGTCTAATGAAGGTGATAGTAGTGAGTGGTGTGCCACCGAATTAGTACTACATATCTACATATTTTCTTGTGGATATTAATTATTGAACCTCGAGAGAGATAATCTCTTTTTTCTCAAAGGTCGACCGAGAGCTCCTCTCTCACTTCTCGAGTTTATTTACACGTGTACTCGCACGCGTGTAACCATACCACATTTGGTGTAATACTTCATCCCTCAAGGAAGTGTTAAAACGTCATTCACTTGTATATACATTCTGCCACCTTGTTACACATGGATACTCGTTCCATGTTGGAGATGTTGCAACAACGATCCGCCAAAGCTAATTATTTGCCTTGTTCGAATTGTGGTGGTCCACATGATACTTATTTATATTATCAAAACAATGGCTATTTTGGGGAGGGTTATGATCATAATGGAACCGAGAACCATAATTTCAACCTAACCTTCAAATGGACTACCCTTGTAATGACTATATGGGATATTCTGGTTTTTCATCACAAAATCCACCATCATTTCATGATCAAACCTTTAATGAGCAATACCAAAACCAAGGACTTTCCAATCATGAGGGTTTTCAAAATGATGATAACTTTCAAGGCTATAATCAAGAAACCTATCATAATCAAGGATTTTCAAATAACGAAGGCTTTCAAAATGATGAAAATTTTCAATACTATAATCAAGATACCTTTCAAAATCAAGGATTTATACATCATGAGGGTTTTCAAAATGAAGGGAATTTTTAAGGTTATAATCCTAAGAACTTTTATAATCAAGGCTCTTTCCAAACTTATCATCAACCTAATTATGGAAATCCACCTCCACCCTATTCTTCGACTTATTCATATGAGTTTTGTGGAAACGCACCCCATTATGGTTATGATTGTCGACCGAGGGTTCCTCCTTCCTATGCCCCTAATATTTGCAATGAGTCTCATTCTTTACTTGAGAAAATAAACGAGTCGATCGATGACGTGTCTAAGGAAATTGATAGTATGAAAGACATAAGCCTCGAGGAAATGAAAGACACGTGTCGGTGGTTAAAGGAAAAAATTAAGTCTCATGAGGAAATGGAAATTAATTCTTGGCAATTTAATGACAAGGAACTTGGTGATATGTTTCGTAAATCGTTGAACAAATTCTCTCGTTACCTCAAGAAATATATGATGCTTTACTCATTAATATTGATGCAAAGGAAGAAGAAGAATATCTTGCTACTCGTAGGCCTTATCGATTCTTCTATGACAATGATGAGGAACCTTCGATTTGTATGACAATTAATGATGACACACCGTCATCACATTTACCTCACATGGAAACCAACAACTCTTTAACCATGGGGGACGAGCCTGTTGGCACTAATACAAACACCAATTCAGATGAATTAACCGCTTCTAGTGTTGAGAAGCTTATCCCAATCCAAAGAGAGCTTGAGGGTGTTTCCGATGAACCATGTGACGAGTCTTGTCATGCTACCTCTTCTCCTCATGATCACATCGAGATTTCATCACATGATGACATTCATGCTACTACTAGTGATTTTGGTGATTTTGATCTTGGTGAATTGTTCAAAGAAAGGGATAATGAGATTAAGGAAGAGTTTTTGCAAGACTTGCCACAAATAGAGGATGATGATTGTGATTCTAGTGAAGCATCTTATGATATATCATCCGATGACTTTTCATGTCAAGATGACCTTCCTAATTTGGATGAAGATATTGCTCATATAAGAAGTGTAAGATGTTCATTCGTGAGGTTTTATCAAACGTTTATCTTCTTATCTCTTTGATTGAAGCATTGAATGCAGCTCCTAATGATGAGTCCATAGAAGAAGAACGTTTCATTGATATTTCCTCACCTGTTTTTGAGGTTGTACCTATTGATTTTCATGATCATATTATCCCTTTGAGTGATTCTCTTATTAATACACCTTATTTTGAGCCTTCTATTCCTACTTTCCATCCTTGAAGTTGGTTATTGATGAAGAAGATCCTATACTCTTAGAGATTGATCCTTTTTCACCTAAGGTACCTTTAGAACCAAAAACCTTTGGTATGGATTCTCTTATGGAGATTGATGCCACCATAGAGGCTAATCTTGCTAATATTGATATTGAGGTTGATGATAGTGTTTATAATTGGGAAGAGGATGTTCGTCTTAGTGAAACATTGCTTTTTGGGAATATAGAGCCTACATCTCCTCCACAAGACACTATTACTCTTGATCCTCCTTTCACTATGCCTTCTATGGAAGACTCCCCACCTTTTGATAATGATGAGGAGCACCACATTGGTATACTTGTTATGAATGTTTTGATTCCTACACCTTCATTATCTCATGATGATTTGATAACTAAAAGGGGAATCTCATATGGTTGATACGAGCTCATCTTCTTATATTCCCATGAAAGGAAAGGTTTTTGATCATGGGATACGTATGTTTGGGAAATATTGGTTTTCATCTATTCCACTTTTGAGTGTGACTTTGCTTGATATGGGGTTCTCGTATGAGCTTACTTTGTTGATGCTACATAGTTTGAAGTTGTTCACGTGTAGAGATGGAAACTATGTATTTGATCCTGGGGTGCTTACTATATGAGAGATTTAGTATGTTTGACAAACTTGAGACACATTGGACCGTTCCATTTATCGAGGCAGATATTGTAAATCTTATAGTAAATGGCAACGTGCTAAGTTTGAGTGTATCATGTGAGATGTGCTTCAAAGTGGATATCCTTTATTGTCCATGATTGTTTCCCCATGGACAACCTAATTCGGGGCCGAGTCGAGCTAGAGAGTTAAGGTTAAAAAAATCAAGCATTGAATAACTAGGTGAGAAAACGTAGAGTAGATCTAAATAGGTTAGGTTTAATAAGAGGGTGTTATAGTAGAGTTGAAGTGGAGGGGTGCCTTTTTTCGTGTTTTGGTGTTTGTTTCAAGGGTTTCTCTCTCTCTCATTTCATTCTTGGAGCTTATGGAGGAGGCCCGTGTATCCTGTTCACTTTGATTAGTTTTTGCTATTGTGTTATTCAACACTTGTGCTTAAAACAAATACACTTTAGTTGTCTTTTCCTTAGCTCGAGTTAAATAATGTACGCAATGTCATAAGTGTAGGGGAGTTTACTCCAATACTCTTAAACATTAAGGACAATGTTTATCTTAAGTGTAGGGGAGACTTCTATCGAAGTGACCTTGCCTAGACCATTGGCTTAGCTTCGTGATAATTGGGAACATTAATTTTTCAACATTTTTCAAATTTTTGATATACTTTGGCCACCAAAAATATGCATTCATAATTTTTGCTTTAAACATTTTTCATTTGCATAACACATTTGCATTGTATATATTTCTTTTTTTATTTTTCATCAAAAATATATAGAAAGGAAAAAAATATAATAAAGAATATGGTTTAACAATTTAGGAGTCTTTGACATATTAGGCCCGCCTTGAATATTTTGACTCAACCCGAGTTTGCTTACTCAAGCTTACTCTAGCTAGTATCCTTAACCATGTAGACCTTTATTGGTTTATTAGGCTAAGCATCCACTAGTCTCATTATTTGAGATTTTAAACTGTGGAGAACGAGAGATGATAGAGTTTGAAGTAAGTGTAAAAGGCTAGATAAATCTCATATTAATTAATTGTGGCTTTTATATCCCCTTTTGTAACCTTTACTTTCTTGTCAACGCATGCATATATGTTAATAAATAATCAAGAACGGTTTTAATCGGTTTGTAGTCTCTTATGCATTTTTGACTAATCATTCATGGTTGGTATAAGTATGTCTTAAGATTCTAAGTTAGAACGTTTTATGTGTACTAGACTTATGTCATGCTTAATACTTAGCGGGTGTTTTTTCTTTTATTCTTTTCAACTTTCTTTGTGAGGAATAAAGAAAAATAAGAGCGGCTTATAGAAAAATGAGTGGCTAGAAAAAAAAGAGAAAAAAGAAAGAAAAAATAATAGTTATACAAGACTCCCAAGAGAGACAGTGAAGTGTTAATTATAGTAGCTATTAAATTCGAATATTACTCTCACAAGGGTTGCGGGGATTTAACAATTGCTCCAATCCAATATTACCTTGACGGGTTGCGGGATAAAAGATCCAAGGTTTAAAAAAGGCGGCGGATATAAATTATTGCGTGAGTTTTCTTTTTCTTTTCTTAGCGAGTGTGTAGCTACTTATTTTGAGTCGGACTTATATTAATTGTGGGCGGTTTTTCGAGTAATGGATATGTTAGCCGTATTTAAAGTGATGGTCATATAATATACCGTTGCGAAGCTCATGAAAAATACTATTCAATGGTGTCGAGAGTTCTTAGTTATTAATGTTTATGTAACGGGAATTAGTCCCGAACACACAAATGAGGAAGGCCTCCTAAACACTTAGTACTTAGTATAAAAGGCCTCCTAAGCCTCATTTGTGTGTGTGTTTTCCATTTCATTCGTTTTGTAGAGAGAGAAACGTATGTGTTTCTCTCACTAGGAATTCACAACTTTGTTTTCTCTTTTCCTTCATCTAATCTAATCTTTCTTTTTTGGTTTAATCTTCATCTACATTTCTATATCATATATAGTCGTGTGATTCATTCCAACAAGTGGTATCATTCGCCAAGGGATTCGTATTTGAGCATTTCGTGTGATTTTGATTGTTTTTCGCCAAAACATCAAACAAATTTTGTGTTTGTTTGTGTTTCTAAGTCGTATACCTTCTTTAAATCGTGTAGTAGTGATTTGGGCATCTTGGTTTTGACTAAAACACAAGTCTTTTGGATCAAAAGTTGAGAAATTTCTTGTTTTTTCATCTTTCCGAAATTCTTGCAAGTTTCACCATCGGAAAGTACAAAGGGAGTGTGGCCAGATCGCAATAACCTCTAGGTTCTACTTTGCGATCTAAAGATTTCGATACCTTATTCCGATCTGGACATTCCGATCGTTCTTTGCGATCTGGGATTCCGAGGTTTTTAAGGAACTTTGAGACGTTACTCTGCCAAATTGATTTTAGCCACATTCCGATCTGAACATATTCCGATCTGAAGTTATTCCGATCTGAAGATTCCGATCTGGACATTCCGATAGAAGCACATTCCGATAGAATATTCCGATGGGCATTCCGATGGAAATTTTGTTTGAGTAATTTTTAGTCTTAGCCACCATCTAGACTTGTCTCGGAACATAGTTTACACGAAGATTAAAAAAAAAAAATTCTACTAATTTTTGGCTATCTCGAACTCAATTTCAAAATTTGGCGATTCACAATTTTTCAGCTTACCGTTTTTGTCGGACTGAGGAATTTATTGTCGGACTGAGAAAAAAATCGGAAGTTTCGGAATTTCTACAACATCACACGCTTTGTACGAATTGAGATCCTGTTTTTCACACGACTTCTACGATGACGTCTCAACAAGATATTTATGCTGCGGGTACTGAGAATCGTCCACCCATGCTTACCAAGGAGAACTACACTACATGGGCTAGTCGTCTCCTTCGTTATGCAAAATGTAAACCTCTGGGAAAGTTGATTGTCAACTCGATTCAAAAGGGTCCGTATGTTAGAAGAACAATTATTGTGCCAAGGGACCCTACGAATGCTAACCCACTGGCTGACTCTAGTCATGAGCAAACGGATGAAGAATTAACTGAAGCTGAATCCAAACTACTCGACGCTGATGATCAAGCAATTCAAGTCATTCTTATGGGACTTCCTGAAGATGTTTATGCTGCTGTCGATAGTTGTGAAACCGCACACGAGATGTGGCTTAGGATTCACAAAATGATGAAGGGCAGTGAAATCGGTTTACAAGAAAAGGAAACTAAGTTGCTTCGTGAATGGGAGAAATTTACGTCTACTGAAGGGGAACAAATTGAACCTTATTATCATCGGTTTTCAACCCTCATGAACCATCTTAGAAGAAACAAACATGAACCTGCACAAATTGCTGCCAACATCAAATTTCTTGATAATCTTCCTTCTGAATGGTCACGATATGTCACTCTTGTCAATCAAACCAAGGATCTTCATGTCGTGGACTACACTCAATTTTATGACTATTTGAAGATGAATCAAGATGAAGCTAACGAAGTTAGGGCAGAAAGACGTGCCAAGACACAAGATCCATTGGCTTTTATGGAAAACTCTCCATCATCTATGTCATATCCCATGGTACCCTACCATCAACCCTCATCAAGTAACTTCCTGCCACAACAACAACAACAACAACTCACCGCTTATGGATATCAACATCCTGCTGCTATGAATTACTTACAACAACCCATTGCCTGTTTTGATGACATCACAGATCCTACTCATGCTATTAATACTGGTCTTGCCCTACTTGCAAAGGCATTCAAATTCACCATTAACCCCACCAACAACAATCAGAGAATCTCCTCAAACACTAGAAATAGGCAGATTGCTCAACTGTTCATGAATGCGAATCAAGATCGTCAATTGGTAGTTGCTGGAAACACGGGGACTCAATTTCAACAATATGGTCAGAATGCTGGGCAGACCGTTGGCAATGCAGGAAATCAGTATGGTCAAAACCGTGGCCAAAATCCGGGTGTTTCGAATGTGGGTAATCAGAATGGATTAATAGTTGTGCCAGCGGTTGGTAACCAGATGGGAAACATTGTGGCTGCAAGGGTTGAGAATACTGGTACGGGCAATGGAAACAACAATCGTCAAGTTCAGTGCTACAACTACAGGGGATTTGGTCATTATGCGAGAGATTTCACAGCCAAAAAGAAGAGGGATGCTGCTTATCTTCAGACTCAGCTTCTCATAGCACAAAAGGAAGAGGCAGGGATTCCACTTCAAGCTAAGGAATTTGATCTTATGGCTTCTGCTGCAGAATATGACGAGGAAGAAGAGGTGAATGCCAACTACATCTTGATGGCAAACTTACAGCAAGCATCAACCTCAGGAATGCATGATGACATAGCTCCCGTCTGTGATTCAGACGGTCCCTCTGAGGTACATCCAAGTCTTGATGATAATGATATATATAATATGTCTATCAGGAGGAAGAGTATACTGAGATGCTTGAGCCCTACATTGAGACACACGAGGATCAAACGAATAATAGTAATATTATTTCGAATGAGCCTAGTGTGGACCTTAGTGTGGATCAAGTTGCTCAGCCTACAACCCTTCCTGATGAGACACATGCGTATTATAAATCTCTATTTGATAAGCTTGCTAAGGATGTAGATCATGCTACAGTGGTTAATAATAAGTTTACAGAAACTAATGCCAAATTGACCACTGAGCTTGCGGGATATAAGGAACGGGAGAAAAGTTTTGAGATTCATCATGCTAAAATCAAGGAACTTGAACAAGCTCATGCTACATCGGTTTATCAAGAAAAATGCACCACTAAGAAATTAAATGCCTTACACTTAAGTAGTGCTAAAAAGATAAGCGAATTGAATGATGAAATCACTTCTCTTAATAAACAGCTTTCAACTGAAAAATCTATTGTTTTTGATTTAAAAGAAGAAAGAAAAAAGCTAAATCATGATTTCAAAATTCGAGAAGATGGGCTTCTTGAGGATTTTTGCAAAGCGCAGGATAGGATTAGAGAATTAGACAACCTTTTAGTAAAACGTGGACAAACTATGCAGACGATAAATATGCTCGCACCAAAAGTGAATGAGATAAATTACACTCGATACAAAATGGCTTTAGGTTGTCCTCTTCCCCCTAATCCAGGATAGCTTAAGCAAGTTCAGGCCACTAATGAAACTTTATATAATGGTAGTGTGCTATTGTCTGATGAGCATGATCCTCCTAGTGTGCATGATTCCGAGGAAACTACTGAACTTGCTGTAGAGACTCGTTTAAGAATGAAAAAGCTTGATAAAGAAGTGATACCCGTTTATTATCTGAAAGTTGATCCTCCAACTGTTTTTGTTCGGTCTAAAACGAGTACTGAAATGCTTTTGCTACCAAGTGAGGAATTGTCTGATGACCCTCCTAAACCGAGTATCACTCGCCGATTTCTAAACGAGCTTAAAGATAACTTTGTCATCCTTAAACGTGTTGTTAATTCAAAATAACTGGAGGTAATTTTACATCACCTGTTTAGATTGAGGTTCAGAAAATTCTTCAAAACGATATTAATCCGATTATTAATCAAGCTGATGCTCGGTTAGGAAATTTGGAAAACGCTTTTCTAAAAGAATTAGCCAACTTTGTTGAAGACTTTAAATCATTGACGAAGGAAGCTGATGAATCTCTTGATAAAATCAAAGTTTTGGAAAACGATCTTGAACGCCTCTCTAAAGCTCGTGATTGTATTGATAGTATCCCTGTTGAGTTAGGTACCTCTATGTCGCATGATGAAAACCTCCAAACTGAGCTTGATCTTATGAAAGAGAAAATGGAATCTTATGTCATTAAAAAGGATAAATAATTCACCGATCTTTGGAATAAATTTGTCAAAAAATGTGACGAATGCAAATATGACAAGATTTCGTATGAAAAAGCTCACAATGAAATGCAACAAACTATCGCACGGTTGCAGGCTCAGTTAGGAGGGGTTTCGGAAACGAATTTGGCATCGTCAGGGTTAGAGAATGTTAGTGGTGGTAATGTTCAGAAGCTTAAGGCTAAGATTGCAGATTTAGAATCTGTTGTTGTTTCATATAAGCGGGCTGTTGAACAAAGTAAGTCTGTCTATCAGAAACTTATTGATAAAATCTGTGAGAACTGTAAGTTAAAGGCCTTGTTAAAAGATAAGACTTCTGAATCTAGCTCGATTGTGGATATGATGATCCAGAAACCAGCAACCTCAGGACCCACTCGTATTGCTGTGACACCTTTTCCCAAGGTTGCTGGAACGAAAACTGCTGTGATTGCCCCAGGAATGTTTCGTGTTAGTTCTCCCTCTGTACCTAGCAAACAACGTAAGGCAAGCGTTAGGACAAAACCGATCACTATAACTCAACCACAAGTTATTGATTTAAAAAGTGCTAATTCTAATAGACGTGTGTCTTCTTCTACAGGAATAAACAACTACACTAAGAGCAGAAGGCCACAGCCTACGAGCAATACAAGGAATGATAGGGTCCCTTTTGCCTCTAGAAGTAGTCGCCCCAAGATCAATAATGTGGAAGTAGAAGAACACCCTAGGAATTTACCGCTTTTTAATCATAATCAGAAACCTAATTCATCTGAATGTAATGACTTTAAGCTTGCTATTCGGAATGAAAAATCTGAAGTTATTTGTGCTAAACGTAATAAATGTTTCTTTGCTTTTAGTCATGATGCTTGTGGTTTGACTAGGAATGGGTTGAATTATGTTGGTTACACTCGAATTGACAAGCTGTCAGTCAGTGAACAACAACGCACTCCTAAGGCTAAGGTGTATGTTCCAAAAAGTACGCATGTAGGGTCCACAGAAAGTCTTGCTAAGCCTAGTAGCCCTAGACTCACCTCTAAATGGTTGCCTACTGGTAGAAATTTTGACTGTAGTGGCAAAATTATCAACACTAGTAGATCTCATACTGATAGTGAAACGTCGGTATGTGATACGGCTTAATTATCTTCTAACCCTACAAGAACCTATTTCATCGGTTGCCAAAATATTTGTTTCTCTTATCATTGGCAGGCTGTTGAAATTTGTCTCTGGTGCGTGGACTCAGGCTGTTCCAAACATATGACTGGGAATCGAAGCCTTCTCAAGAACTTTGTATGGCATTTCATGGGAACTGTTCGATTTGGAAATGATCATGTTGCGGCAATTCTAGGCTATGGTGATCTTCATTGGGGAAATATAATCATCACCAGAGTCTCTTTTGTTGATGGCTTGGGACATAACTTGTTCTCGGTTGGGCAATTTTGTGATTCAGACTTGGAGGTCGCTTTCAGAATTCATACATGTTTTGTAAGAGATCTTGAAGGAATTGATCTGCTGAAAGGAAATCGTACCACCAACCTTTACACCATTGATCTTTTTCAAATGTTTGCTGCTTCTCCAATTTGTCTCATGGCTCGAGCCACATCAACAAAGTCGTGGTTATGGAATCAACGGTTATCTCATCTCAATTTCGATACCATCACCCATCTCGCGAAAGATGATCTCGTTACCGGTCTTCCAAAGTTCAAATATACAAAAGACCATCTTTGTCCTTCATGTGAGCAAGGTAAAAGTAAGAAGAAGCCTCACAAACCCAAACCTGTTCGCAACTCAACGAATAGGTTACATCTCCTACATATGGATTTGTGTGGCCCAATGAGAATCAAAAGTATTAATGGAAAGCGGTATGTCCTTGTCATTGTGGATGACTATTCTCGTTACACATGGGTTCATTTTCTTGCTTCAAAAGATGAAACCCCTGATGTAATTATTAACTTCTTGAAGAAAACATCAGTACTACTGCAAGCCCCTGTCATTATTGTGAGAACGGATAACGGTACAGAATTCACCAATCAGAAATTGAAAGCTTATTTTGACGAAGTTGGGATTTCTCATCAAACTTCGGCTGTAAGAACTCCAGAGCAGAATGGAGTTGTGGAACGGAGGAATCGTACGTTAGTTGAAGCTGCTCGAATGATGCTTCTCTCCTCTAGTGCACCGTTATTCCTTTGGGCCGAACTATAGCAACTGCACGTTATACTCAAAACCGCTCCATTATTCACACCCGTTTCAACAAAACAGCTTATGAGATCATTAATGGAAGAAAATCGGATATTTCATTTTTACATGTCTTCGGTGCATTATGTTATCCGAAGAATGATCGTGAAGATATCGGTAAACTTGAACCTAAAGGTGATATTGGCTTTTTCATTGGTTATTCTTCAACTGCTTGTGCTTACAGGATTTATAATCGAAGGACAAGAAAGGTAATGGAGACTATGAACGTTACCTTTGATGAACTCTCGGGTATGGCCTCTCAGCATAGAAGTTCACATCCCGAGCTTCAAGGTCAGACTTCTGGACACGTAAGTTCAGGACTCACGCTTCAATTTGCACCGTCAGCAATCTCATCGTTACAATCATCGGAACGCAACTTGAAAGTTTTATTTGGGCCAATCTATGATGAATATATGGAGGGCCCTTCGTCATTTGGTGTTCCTCAAAATGCCACGGCTGCACCTGCTTCGGTAGTTCAAGAACCTCCGATTGCATCTACACCAACGGCATCTACTTCTGCACCATCTACATCAACCTCAACGATATTGCCTCCAAATATTCCAACCACTTCTCCGACTGCTGACACAACTCAACAACATTCTCAGCAAATTCCTAATCATGTTCATCTTCAGAATGAAATAGTTGCTGAAAATGCAAACAATGCGATGCTCAACGAACATGAGTTTGTTAACCCATTTGCGGCTTCCACAAGTACTACTCAGCCTTCAACACCATATGTGGATCCGTCGAGCTTGCATCAAGTTTCTCATACACTTCCACATGAACACAAATGGACTAAGAATCATCCTTTGGTTCAAGTGATTGGCAATCTCTCACGACCGGTCTCAACACGAAATCAGCTGCGTACCGATGGTGATATGTGTATCTACGCACTATCAGTCAGCATAATGGAACCAGCAAGTGTGAAAGAAGCAATGACCGATGCATCATGGATTGAGTCTATGCAAGAAGAACTCAATCAGTTCATCTGGCTTGATGTATGGGAGTTAGTACCTCGACTAGACAATATCGATCCCCTCACTCTGAAATGGTTATTCAAAAACAAGATGGATGAGGAGCAAACGGTCATTAGGAACAAAACTTGGTTAGTTGTGAGAGGTTATAAACAAAAGGAGGGAATTGACTTCGCAGAATCCTTTGCCCCGGTTGCTCGGATGGAAGCTATTAGGATTTTCTTGGCATACGCTGCACACAAATCATTCACAGTGTATCAAATGGACGTGAAGACGGCTTTCTTGCATGGGCCGTTAAAAGAAGATGTGTATGTATGTCAACCTGAAGGTTTCATCAATACTGAACATCCAAGCCATGTCTACAAGTTGAAAAAGGCAATTTATGGTTTGAAACAAGCACCGAGGGCATGGTACGACGAATTATCATCATTTCTTCTACAAAATCACTTCAGCAAAGGAACCATTGATCCAACGTTGTTTATCAAGCACTACGGCAACGACATCTTGGTGGCTCAGGTCTATGTAGATGATATTATATTTGGTTCTACTAACCTAAAATATTCCATATTATTTGCCGACCTTATGAAAAGTCGATTCGAAATGTCCATGATGGGGGAAATGACGTTCTTTTTTGGTCTCCAAGTTCACCAATCCCCTCGTGGTATTTTCATAAATCAGTCCAAGTATGTGCTTGAGATTCTAACGAAATTTGGCATGGAAAACTGTGATCCTATTGGTACTCCAATGGACACTAAACACAAGCTTGATTTGGATAAGAAAGGGACATTTGTAGATGCTACAAAATACCGAAGTATGATCGGGTCCCTTATGTACTTAACCTCAAGCAGACCGGACATTGTGCATGCTACTTGTTTATGTGCTCGGTACCAGGCTCAGCCAACCGAGAAGCACCTCAAGGAGGTTAAAAGGATCTTTCGTTATCTCCGGGGAACCATTAACATGGGTCTCTGGTATACGAAGGATTCTGGTTTTAATCTCACTGGTTTTTCAGATACCGATCATGCAGGGTGCCATGATACATTCAAGAGCACTTCCGGTGGAGCACAATTCTTAGGCGAGAAGCTAGTGAGCTGGTCATCAAGAAAACAAGGCTGTACGGCGTTGTCAACCGCGGAAGCAGAATATGTGTCTCTATCCGTGTGTAGTGCTCAAGTCCTTTGGATGAGAACACAACTCACGGATTATGGCTTTTACTTTAACAAAGTCCGTATTTATTATGATTCACAATCGGCCATAGCCATATCCTGCAACCCGGTCCAACATTCCAAGACCAAGCACATAGCTGTCCGATTCCATTTCATTAAGGAGCATGTGGAAAAAGGAACGATCGAACTGTTCTTTGTCAAGACGGACTACCAACTAGTCGACATCTTCACCAAAGCTCTTCCTCAAGACAGATTTGAATTCTTGGTTCGTCGACTTGGTATGCGTAGTTTCACTCCTGATGAACTTGAACGTCTTGCACATTCGCAGTAATCTTGTATATATTTATCAGAAAATCAAAATACAAAAAATATAAAACCTATAAAAACGAAATAAAAAATGAGAAAATCTTTCAAAAATACCAAAAATATTCTTCTCCGACATGTCTCTCAGCATCGATAATATTGACGTACTTAGAAATGTTGTTCAATAACGACAGGGGTACGTACATAAAGTTCGAATGAGAGTTCAAATGCTTTCAAAACATGTCTTTTCTATTTTCTTCTCATAATGGCTTATAGTCACATGTCAGACTATAACCCGGTCCCCAAAATAAAGGAAAGTCGTTGACTTATCCTCAACAACGAGAAATTCGCTTTTCTCGGTCATGAGATTTTATCAAAACATTCAAAGTTTTAAGCTCATGAACCCAATTTTCACGGACTTTTGAGCATAATTTTTCAAGGTATTTCAAAACAATGTGCTCATATACTCCCCTATTTAAATAGAATCTCTTTTCAAGGGGGAGTATAATGATTTCATAAACATTTGTTCCAAAGTTTCATGACACATTATTCTCTCCATGTTTCATCACTAATTTCACAAAAATTTCAATTTCATGCAATTTTTGAGGGGGGGAATAGTGATTAAAATGTGTTGTCTTGGATAAGATCTTTGATGTAAGTGCTTTCTATTCCTAATATGTGCAAAAACCTTTCCTTTTTTTGATGCACATATGTAGGGGGAGCGTTTTTGGTGATTAAGAAAGTCTTTTCTGGCTACGATATCTATACCTTCAACACATTAATTCACGACGATATTGGTGTCAAAAGGTGGTTAGGTATTCGTCCTATGATCCAACCAGAACCGGAGGGATCTTCCCAAGGACAATCCCTTAGAAAATAGATGTCCTTAGGAAAGATGGAGTAGTTGAGTGTACGGGAATAATGCCGACTAATGACTTAAGCTAGCACTGGAACAATAACAACAAGGTGCTAGTTATGACGTCTTGGTAAGCATTAAAGGGGTTGAAGAATGAAAAAGAAATGTAAGGATAAAGGGTGTAAAGAAAGAAGCCCTCCATACAACTTAGGAATAAACCGGGTCAATACATCTACTATCAGAATCACGTTGATGCTTTCTGGTATTGAAGACAAAGCATCATGGACCCAGTGATGCAATGCACAACCCATCCCAGCCTACTCAAGATTCTCTCAAAAGAAGTTTGTTTTATTGTCACGGAGTTCAACTCATTTCTATCGACTTTCTCACTCCGAGATAGTAGATATTAAATAGGTGGCAGTCTGCTCTAGCCTCCGATCACCAAATAAACGTGCACTTATAGAGTCTAGAGCCAACGAGATTCACCAAAAAATCTCATTACGAAACTTATTCCATACATCAATTGTTGTTCATCATTAGAACACAAGCGATGATTTACTGAGTCCTACGCTCTATCCTTGTGGTATTGCTAGAACATTCAGAGTGATACTCTTTAGTATTCACAGTGACGAATGGAAATCCTTCCAGTGTTAACATCAAACAGCACTACGGTAGGTCATATGTACGATTCAGTTTGAATTAAACATATGCTAACTGGAAAGCAACAGTGGTTTGATTCTTAATTGATTCAAACTCGTTCCAGATCTCTACGCAATATCTTTATGATCTTGCCAGAACATTCTGAGTAATACTTTTCAGTATTTACAGTGACGAATGGAAATCCTTCCAGTGTCATCATCAAACAGCACTGCGGTATGTAACTTGTGCGATTCTATATGAATCAAACTTGTGTCAACTGGAAAGCAACGATGGTTTGATTCTTAATTGATTCAGACTTGTTCCAAGAAAGTGAATTGACGACTTAATCAGCAGAATGGAACTGCATGATTCACTCCTTACTTTGAATTATCTTTCGATATATTCAAGTATTGAGAACGGCTACCACAGCTAGAAATCCTGTCAAGGAAGTTCTTTGAACTTACCTGATCACAGGTACAGTATTCGTACTGTATAACGGGAAACCGGTGGAATGCAAACGGTGGCGTTATCTCAAGAGTCGCAATTCAAGGCCACATATTCAGGATTCTTGAAGAAAGCTCAAGAACATCTAAAGACAAAGACTTCCGCTACTCTGATGATCTAGGGAGATTGTTTACAAGCTTTCAAGTCAACACAAAACATGAGTATGTGGAGTAAGACACAAGAACACAAGCTGGCAAAGATCAAAGATCCAAGATCACAAGTCATGAAAGGAACTATGAAAGAACTCTCGAGACAACGAGCTTCAAAGTCTGCAACACCAACGAAGTGAAGTCACATATTACATAACCACCCCTTAGGGGGAGATTGTTAGCCGTATTTAAAGTGATGGTCATGTAATATACCGTTGCGAAGCTCATGAAAAATACTATTCAACGGTGTCGAGAGTTCTTAGTTATTAATGTTTATGTAACGGGAATTAGTCCCGAACACACAAATGAGGAAGTCCTCCTAAACACTTAGTACTTAGTATAAAAGGCCTCCTAAGCCTCATTTGTGTGTGTGTTTTCCATTTCATTCGTTTTGTAGGGAGAGAAACGTATGTGTTTCTCTCACTAGGAATTCACAACTTTGTTTTCTCTTTTCCTTCATCTAATCTAATCTTTCTTTTTTGGTTTAATCTTCATCTACATTTCTATATCATATATAGTCGTGTGATTCATTCCAACAGGATAAGTTGGTTACTTGGGATTAAAACTGTGCCTCCTTATTTCAGATTTTACACTTCTTATATTTCACGCTTTAAATAATGACAAATTTTCCCAAAAGCAATTTGCTCAAATAATAACCGGTCTTAGAGGCATAATAAGTGGGGGTATATTAGTAACACAATTAATTTGTATGAATAAGTCGATGCACTTTCATTTATGGATAACAATGATCTTGGTTTTAAGCTTGGTATGGGGAAATTAAAACTTGAGGATGATAAGTGTTCATGGTAGTAAAGCCCTAATTTAAGTCAATGATTTCTTTATGAGTTATTTCCATCGAAATCATTTCCAGAAAAATAAAAAAAAAATATAAATTGAATTATTTTCCTTGCATTGCATTGTAAAAATCAAAATCATGCATCATATAGTGTAGTGTAGTGTAAAAGCATTTCAACATGGCCAAGGTGGATTAATTAAGAGAAAAGTTTATTCTAGAGCTTTGAAATATGGCATTGCATGAGGTTATGGCTGTGACAATCCGTCAATTTATGGTCGATATTTTATTCTCAATATTTATTTGAAAACATTATTTTAATGTTATTATATGAACTCACTTATTTTTGGGAAGAAATTTGGATTTACGTCTTGAAGTAACATCGACTACGTCTAAACCGGAGGATTCTACGTTACGTGCTTATGTTTAACATACACCGTTTTGGTGACAGTCCGACATTTCAGAAAATAAATTTGTCCGTGAATATTATCTTGAGATTTTAAATTTGTGTTGGTTCATAAAGTCACAAATTTACGAGAAGAGATTAGGACTTACGATTTTAATTTAACGTCCTTTACGACTAAACCGGAAACCTTAGGATTACGTATTTACGTTTTCGAACTCCTTTTTTGATGAGACAATTTTTATTAGATTCGTTTTGTGCCGTTGATTCATAATTTATAAAAACGTTTTTCGTAAAACGACCCGAGGGCACGTAAATCGAGGAAACTAGAATCGAGGAGTACCCGTAAATTAGTGGAGATGAGACAAGTGGGACACTTGTCCCACCCCCACTATAACTACCTAACACAAGCCTTGTGGCAAGTTTATACATAAACTTGCAAGACACATGTCTTGCAAGCTTAATAAACAAGCTAACAAACCACAAAACCATCTAGCCAAAACCATTCACTCATTCAACACATGCAAACCACCAACTCCTCTCTTCCTCTCTCTAAAATTCGTCCAAGAACCACCCCTAATCACCCTTATTTGATCAATTTTAACCATGAGATCATGTGTTATTCACACATATGATTAAGCCCTTTTGAAGCTCTATAGATTGGTGGTGATTTTAACATCCAAGGAGAAGATTTGGTGATGTTCAAGGGCTGATTTTTACATGAAGTTTACATGTATTGGTGGCCATGAATATTGGTGTTGATCTATCACAAGTTCTTCCATCAAAATCTAAGCCTTGATCATAAACTACACAACCTTGGTGGTATAAAGATTGTTCTCCCCATCTTCTTGTTATTTTGATTATGTAATCATGTATTTTATTTCCTATTTTATATGTATATGATGATTATATGATGATAAAAGTATTGTGTGGGGATTTGGTGTTGATAAATATGATTAAAAAGGTGAAAAACTATAAGAAACAAGGCTAAAATCTTGCTTAAAAATGATGGCTGTATAAAACAGTAAAGAAACATGTCATGAACTGATAAAATAGCATAGATCAATGGATATACAGTAACTAATATGTCTTGTACACATGTGAGAGTTAGCCATGCAATGGAATCATTAGGATGAGTGAGATATGATCAAAACAAGTTTAGAGTATAAATCTGAGTTTACTGTTTTGGACGATTTTTAGAAAATACTTAGAGGCTGATTCGACAGTAGCTATAGAATAGTTAAATGGAGAACATATCATGTAGTTTATGTCATAAAAATTTGAGCTTCTATCTCCATATAGAACTCTAGATATGGCAGTTTTGGTGAACATGAAAATAAAAATCAGATTTTGGAAATTAAAGTATAATAGTATTATATAAGCACTCAAATAAAAATAGTATAAAATGTGAATTAAAACCCACTAACTCATATAATACATTTATATAAATATGTATAAGTATAAATAAATGGACATTTTATAAAAATGGTAGTTTGATAAGTTTTATATGTTATAAAACTATAAACATGATTTTTACGACTTTTTCGGCTATTACTATAAAATTAACGTTTTTGTTAAATAAAACTTAGACGATCAAACCCGTCTAATGTGAACTTTATAAAACTCATATACTGATATGTAAACATATATAACAAGTAAAAACCGATAAAACCCGAACTATATAACATACGGACATTAATGGGCTAAGTTAACGTTATTCGACTAATAATACAATAAAATGGGCTAAAACACTTATAAACTAATTTATTGGGCTTAACCCATTTGGGCCCAACATGAAAAGTGTAAATACTGATAATATAAGTATAAAATAGATTAATACAAGTTAAAGAACTTATAATAAGTTTATTGGACTGATAGGCGTGTAAACACCCATCTTTTCTACCACTTAATTACAATAATAACCGAGCCAAAACGTGTATTTTATGTCTTTTATGTCGGAATTATGCGTGGTTTGTGTTTTTGTTGTGATTTAGGACGAAAAGGTGAAAATTGGAGAAAACACGGGCATTCACGGGATTTTATTGGAGAAATAGATTAAAAGACGAAGTCAAGAAGTCAAGAGTGCAAAAAGAACGGAAGTCCAAGACCAATTCTGAAGATTTATCGAAGAAAAAGTCAAAAGACGGAAGTTTACTTAAAGCCGAAGAACTCAAGTCTATTTTATTGAAGAATTAAAAGACGAGTTCAAAAGAAATCCCGAGCCACAAGTCATTTGAGTCCAAGTTTAAAGAAGATTAGAAGAACAAAGGACTAATGGTGAAATTAATGAAGATTAAAGAAGGAAGGACTTAATCTTGTAATTAAGAGAAATGTAAAGAGGGGAGGAAGCTTCCTAATCCTCCCCTATATATAGTTTAGACTAGTTAATTATTTTCTTTGTTGACTAAGTGTGACAATTAGTCTTCCATTTTATTTACCTTGCACCTTTAATTCATGTCAATTTAAATACTTGTCAAATTTAAATACCTTGTCTTGCACCTTAAATTCCTTTAATTTCAAGTAAGTTTCCATTTAATTCTTGTCAATCTTTATTTTATCTTGTTGATCTCCTATCTACCTTTCTTGATCTTTGATTTTTATGTTTATGTTTGTGTTCATGTTCATGCTTTTATTTTGATCAAGTGGGTTTTTGATTATTGTGGTTAAATTTGTTAGTTTTGTTGATTTAGATTGTTTGTTTATGATTATTGAATGTTTTGTTATTAGTTTAGTTTAATCGATTGTTTGATTTTGGTTAAATTTGTGTTTAGATTCTTGTTACTGTGTTCCCTTGTTCTTCGGGGGTGTTTGTTTCTGTTACTGTATTCCCAGGTAAAGTTCCGGATCAAGAGGGCTTCATCCGGAAGAGTTCCGGATCAACACAAAAGTTCCGACTCAAGCGAGGTTCATCCGGAACATTAAAAGTTCCGGACGAAATCTTCCGAACGAAAGTTCCGGACGAAGGAAAAGTTCCGGATCAGCAATCTCATTCAGAACATTGAAAGTTCCGAACGAATCTTCCGAGTCAAGACTTCCGAACGAAGTTCCGGACGAAACCTTCCGAACGAAGTTCCGGACGAAAACTTCCGAACGAAAGTTCCGACTCAAAAAGTTCCGGATCAAGAGGGTTCATTCGGAACTCAAAAAGTTCCGAGTCAAGAGTGTTTCATTCGGAAGAAGTTCCGGATCAAGAAGTTCCAGATCAAGAAGTTCTGGATCAACATCTTTTTGTTCATTCGGAAGTTAAGAACTTCCGAACCAAGGGTTGACCAGAAAGTTCCGAATCAAGGGTTTCTGTCGGGTTCTTTTTAGTTTTTCTTTTTAATGTTCTGTCTTTTATTTTCAAGCTTTATTTTTCCCGCCTTTTATTTAGTTGCACTTTAAGTTTGCCTTAGATTTATTTTAGACTTGCCTTAGTTTAAGTTTCAGTTGCGTTTTAAGTTTGCTTTAGGTAGATTTAAATTTGCGTCATTTACTTTTAGTGCCCTTTAATTCTCGTCTCGCTTTTAAATACTTGCACCCACTTACTTTAAGTTAAAATTAGATTTATTTTAATTGCACTTTTACTTTAAAGTTACGCACTTTTATTTTAAAAACAACCAAAATATTCTTTTTCACCAAAAACAATAGAGTCATTCTTTAAGCTGGAAATCAATTCGTTAAGATATCGAGAACTAGAACTTTAATTTTTATACGGGGTGTCAAAAGCCTTGTATCAAATGGCGCCGCTGCCGGCTCTTTTCGTAAAGATTAACGGTTTTCTGTGAGAGACGCGTTGCTTTTTGGGATCCGTTCACTCGTGAGCGTTATTTTCTTGCCTAAAAAAATTCAAAAAATCATAAAAATTAAAAATTGATAAAAATCCATAAAAATTCAAAAAAAAAAATTCAAAAATCCAAAAAGATTTTATCTTTATTGTGTATATATATTGTCTTTGTGTTTGGTTTCTTTTTCTTTTGCATTTTCAGGTGTATGCGTACTAGATCTTCTAATTATCAAGATCCCGAGACTCCAGAAGATTTAGCTATGTCAGGTGTTAACAACAATAATCCACCACACCTTAATAATAACAACAATGTTCTTCCACAGCCCGATCTTCGGACCATGGAGGAGCTTTGTCAACCTACAATGTTTGGACGAGGAGGACCGATTGCGCCGATGCAAATCAACGCTCCTGAGTTTTCGTTGAAGCACCACATGATTCAGCAAGTGCAAACTAACCCATTCCGTGGATTGCCTGATGATGATGCCAACAAACACCTCGACAAGTTCATTACAATCACCCAAAGAATGAAGTTGGCTGGTGCCACAATGGATGAACTTCGCCTACAACTCTTTCCACATACTTTATTACATCATGCCGAGAAATGGTTTGATCGTCTCCCGAAGAATTCTATTCACACTTGGGATGACATGACTCAACGCTTTTTGTCGCGCTACTTTCCACCATCCATGGTCACGAGCCTTCGCAATCAAATCAGCGGTTTCATGCAAGATCCTGATGAATCTCTTTTTGATGCTTGGGAGAGATATAATGTCTGGATTGATCGTTGTCCAAACCACAACATGCTTCCCGTCACATTGATTGATACTTTCTACAACGGATTAACTTTTCGTGATCGTGATACGATTAATGCAGCCGCCGGTGGCACATTTATGAAAATTTGACCCGAGGAGTGTAGAGAGCTTATTGAGAACATGACTACTCACCACAAGTACTGGGATTCCTCTGCTTCTTCAAGGAACAACCCGAGAGTCAATGTTTCTTCCACCTCAGCAAACCCTGATATGACCGAACTCACCCGCATGATGACTGAAATGAGCAAAAGTATCACGCTTCTCGCTTCAAACCAACAACAACAACAAGTTAAAGCGTTTGCTAATCCTTGTGAAACATGTGGCGGTCCTCACTCATACACCGATTGTCCTTCTACACAAGGAAATCCGGAAAATGTGTATGAAGCTTATGGTAATTATTCACCGGAAAATTACCAAGCTCGACCTCAAGGGGATAGAAATCTGCTGAGTTACCGGTCCAACAACTACCTTTCACCCGGTTTTTCTCCTCAAAACCAAAACTCCGCCAACAACTACAATAGAAGCAACCAAATCCCACCAAGAGCTTCTAATCCTTATCACCCACCCGCCCAACAAGCCCCACCCATTAACCCCGATGTTGAAGCCATCATGAGAACCCAAGGTGAGCAAATTAAGAATCTGCAGAGCCAAATTATCAATTTGAAAGGAGATATCATAAAGCAAGGAAATGAGATTATATCCGAGCTTCGAGATAACATTCAATCCTCCTTCAGCAATCAAACGAATGATTTGAAGAATATGCTTGCTAGTTTCTTGCCCGCAGCTCAACCTTCTACTGCAAGTTCTCTACCTTCAAACACCGTCGCCAATCCGCGAGTTAATGTGAGTGCTATTACTACTCGTAGAGGAGTTACCATCGTAGGACCACCAGTCTCACCCCCATCATCTACACCTCCTCCACCACCATTTATCCCTACTCCTCCTACACCTAGTATTAGTGCACCATTACCGTCTCCGCCTCGTCATGACGATGTCTCTAGGAAAGACCCTTCAACATCTCAACCTTTACCTTCACCTTCACCACCAAAACCCAACATCCCTTATCCTTCTCGTTTAGGCAAAACCAAAATGCTAACCAAGGATGACTCCGACGTGACACGCTATGTGAAGATGATCTCTCAGATGAACTTCAACATTAGCTTTCTTGAAGCACTTGTCCACATGCCCAAATTTGTTAAAGCATTTAAGGAATTGCTTAACAAGAAGGAGAAGCTGATTGAACTCGCCAACACACGCTTAAATGAAAACTGCTCTGCAGTTATTCTTAAAGAACTTCCGGAAAAACTTGGAGATCCCGGTCGTTTTGTGTTGCCTTGCGTGTTCAACAAAACTGAAGAATTTACTGCCCTTGCTGATCTCGGGGCCAGTATTAATTTGATGCCACTAAGTGTTTGGAAAACACTATCATTACCCGACCTCACTCCAACAAAGATGACTCTTGAACTTGCAAATCGCACTCTCGCTTACCCCGTTGGTATAGCCGAAGATGTGTTTATTAAAGTTGGCACATTTACTTTCCCGATCGATTTTGTCGTAGTTGATTATGAAATGGACCCTCGTATTCCTTTAATACTTGGTCGGCCATTCTTGAGAACCGGACGAGCTTTAGTGGATGTGGCCGAAGGCGAGTTAATCTTAAGAGTCGGGGATGATTCACAAATTTTTAAAATGGGGAAGCTTACAGGCAAATCCTTTGGAGGCCGAGAATCAGTGAATATGATTAATGTGCATGATGACTTTGTTGTCTACGACAATCCTCTATTCAATTCTTCCATTGATAATCCACTTTTTGAAGATGATTTGGATGATTCTCGGTCCAATTTGGAAGCTTCTCCCATTTATGATTCTCCACCGGTCTTTGATGCTTATGGTGATGATGATTCTAGCTCAGATTTGGATGATTATGATGACCTTACTTCTGAGTATCCCGACCTGCCACATATGATGATTTCGATGAGGCTGATACTCTTTCGAGCGATTCTTCTCACGATGAAGATCCTCCACCATCACTTGATCCTACTTTGGACGATTACTCATTTGAGGATGACTTCTCTACATTTCTTAATACTTACTTCCCTCATGAGAGTGATGCTCCTCCTTTAGATTTTGAAGATTATCGTCTTGATCCTACTTTGGATTTGAAGCACATTCTTTCTAAGGAGAAGAAACCGGTCGACACCAATATCCGCAGCACATATGATTTAACACCTCTTTGTCCCCCTTCTGAGGATGAGGTTGTGCTTCTTCGCGGATCTTCTTCACACTCTGCTGAGCCTGAGTGCTATTTTCCCTTAAAGGAAAAGGTGTTCGACCCTGGTATTGAAATCTTTAAGCCATCTCAGTATCCACCTGATGAAATAAAAGGAAAAATCTTTGGAAATATTGAAGACATGCTTGCACCTCACCATACTTGCTTCCACCGTGCTCCATCACTGTTTAAGGGAACCTTGCCTACTCTTCTTTGGCTTGCCTTGTTCGCCTTAAGCCTGTGCTATTTGATGGACGAAAACTATGTCTTCGATCCTGGTGGATATGTTTCATGCTTCTTCCTATGATGATCAAGGTCGAGTCAGGCTCATGACTCGGTTAACAAAAATCAAGCGCTTCTTGGGAGGCAACCCATGCATCTATCTTTTAGTTTTCTTTATCATAAGTGTAGGGGAGACCCGTTGGTTTGATTTCCTCCCCTCTCTTCTTAATCAGGGATTCAAGCGCTCAATGATCCACTCTTGATGATTCTTTACGACCCGTGATTCCGTGTTCTATTTTCCCGGTTCTATCCTAAACTCTTTTCGATTCACTATTTTATATTTTCTCAATATTAAAATAGGAATCTCTTTATTTGTCTTTTCCTTAGCGAGATTTAAACAAAGTGCACAAAGTCCTAAGTGTAGGGGAGTTTACTCCCACATGCTTAAACATTGAGGACAATGTTTATCTTAAGTGCAGGGGGACTTCTATCAAAGTTAAGTGGTCTTTTCCTTGTATTTGTCCTCAATTTAACCGGAAAATCAATTTTTCGACATTTTTCAAAATTTTTGATCTATTTTGGCCTATTAGTTTTTCCTTTGCATAGTTATTTTCTTTCCTTATTAGAATAAATATTTAAATAAGTGGTTTTATATTTCAAAACGTTGTGAATCTTTTGACTCAACCCGAGTTTACTTGTCTAAGTTACTCTAGCTAGTATCCTTAACGTGTTTAAATCAAGTTTTGCTAGGCTTTTATATAGGGAGCTATAAAACGCGAAAGTCTTAACTCTCACGGGTTAAGAACAAGAACTTTTCGCAAGTTCCTATAATTGATCCTAGAGAGTCGTTTATCAAGGGAACTTTAAAACGCGATTTCTAAACTTGAAAAAGTCTAAGAATTTGCAAGATCCTATAGGCGACTCGAAAACCCAAAACTTTGATTTAATAGGCTAAGCATCCACGAGTCTCATTATTTGAGATTTTAAACTGTGGAGAACGAGAGATGATAGAGCCATTTATAAGTTCGGTATTCTTTCATGAATTTATGTGAGTTAATTATAAGCCTATTCTCCCATCGCCTGCTAATAAATTTATTTGCAATAAATAAGGTTGTACGATTTGAAAAGTTACTTAGCTTCTAGCCCAAGATCGTTTAAAAGTTGCTCGGTATGGATTAGAGTTCATAGCCAAGGCATAACTTATTGAAGCGGGATGCAATGATTGGCGAGTCCGAAAAGGCCCTAACAAGGCATGAGGGCTATGTTTTGTTGCTAAAGATCCCAAGTGATGTGACGAATCATTTATCAAAAATCAATATGAAGGATCGAGACACACGACGAAAAGCAAAAAATCCCAAAAGTCATGGAGAAGTGTATCCGAAAAGACCCTAACAAGGTATTAGGATAAATAGATCCAAGTCATAAAAGGAGGCGGATCGTTGTATATCAAAGTCCAAAATAAAGATTGGAGAAAAATGAAGAAGTCGTGGTCCAAGTATGAATCTCTCAAAACTTCAAGTGAAGAAATTCCTATTATGAAGAGAAGGCCATTATTTCATGAACGTCTCTCAAGGTTTGAAGTATGATGTCGCTGGCAAATATCGGTCCGAGAAAGGTCTCAAATCGCGAAACGAGTTATGCCAAGATATGAACTTTATGAGGTCCCGAGAAGCAGTTTTAAAAGATTTTGTCCTTTAGCTAACTATTGATTAAATCGTTCACTTTATTTTCGGCCTAATAAACTATCGAAATAAGTCAAACAATGCATCCTCGTGATCATTCAAGACAGAAATAAAATATAAGAGATACACCTAGGAATAAGGGGGTCTAAGTGAATAATTGGCCCACATGAGTTCGCGTTAGTTGCTAACTTATAATAACAATGATCTCGTTTTTAAGCTTGGTTTGGAGAAAGTGAAAACTTGAGGATGATGATTATTCATGACATTTCCAAAACCTAAGGTATGTTTTTGATTTCTTTACTTTGTATGTTTTTAATTTTCTATCTCTTTAATAAAGGCCAATGTTGATTGATTATGATGAAAAATGTAATCTTGCTTTGTAACTAATGCATTGCATGAGGACATTGCAACGGTCAAGTGTAGGGGATTTGATAGGTGTGTAAACACCCATCATTTCTACCACTTAATTACAATAATAACCGAGCCAAAACGTGTATTTTATGTCTTTTATGTCGGAATTATGCGTGGTTTGTGTTTTAGTTGTGATTTAGGACGAAAAGGTGAAAAGTGGAGAAAATACGGGCATTCACGGGATTTTATTGGAGAAATAGATGAAAAGACGAAGTCAAGAAGTCAAGAGTGCAAAAAGAACGGAAGTCCAAGACCAATTCTGAAGATTTATCGAAGAAAAAGTCAAAAGACAGAAGTTTACTTAAAGCCGAAGAACTCAAGTATATTTTATTGAAGAATTAAAAGACGAGTTCAAAAGAAATCCCGAGCCAAAAGTCATTAGAGTCCAAGTTTAAAGAAGATTAGAAGAACAAAGGACTAATGGTGTAATTAATGAAGATTAAAGAAGGAAGGACTTAATCTTGTAATTAAGAGAAAAGGAAAGAGGGGAGGAAGCTTCCTAATCCTCCCCTATATATAGTTTAGACTAGTTAATTATTTTCTTTGTTGGCTAAGTGTGACAATTAGTCTTCCATTTTATTTACCTTGCACCTTTAATTCATGTCAATTTAAATACTTGTCAAATTTAAATACCTTGTCTTGCACCTTAAATTCCTTTAATTTCAAGTAAGTTTCCATTTAATTCTTGTCAATCTTTATTTTATCTTGTTGATCTCCTATCTACCTTTCTTGATCTTTGATTTTTATGTTTATGTTTGTGTTCATGTTCATGCTTTTATTTTAATCAAGTGGGTTTTTGATTATTGTGGTTAAATTTGTTAGTTTTGTTGATTTAGATTGTTTGTTTATGATTATTGAATGTTTTGTTATTAGTTTAGTTTAATCGATTGTTTGATTTTGGTTAAATTTGTGTTTAGATTCTTGTTATTGTGTTCCCTTGTTCTTCGGGGGTGTTTGTTTCTGTTACTGTATTCCCAGGTAAAGTTCCGGATCAAGAGGGCTTCATCCGGAAGAGTTCCGGATCAACACAAAAGTTCCGACTCAAGGGAGGTTCATCCGGAACATTAAAAGTTCCGGACGAAATCTTCCGAACGAAAGTTCCGGACGAAGGAAAAGTTCCGGATCAGCAATCTCATTCGGAACATTGAAAGTTCCGAACGAATCTTCCGAGTCAAGACTTCCGAACGAAGTTCCGGACGAAATCTTCCGAACGAAGTTCCGGACGAAAAATTCCGAACGAGAGTTCCGACTCAAAAAGTTCCGGATCAAGAGGGTTCATTCGGAACTCAAAAAGTTCCGAGTCAAGAGTGTTTCATTCGGAAGAAGTTCCGGATCAAGAAGTTCCGGATCAAGAAGTTACGGATCAACATCTTTTTGTTCATTCGGAACTTAAGAACTTCCGAACCAAGGGTTGACCAGAAAGTTCCGAATCAAGGGTTTCTGTCAGGTTCTTTTTAGTTTTTCTTTTTAAAGTTCTGTCTTTTATTTTCAAGCTTTATTTTTCCCGCCTTTTATTTAGTTTCACTTTAAATTTGCCTTAGCTTTATTTTAGACTTGCCTTAGTTTAAGTTTCAGTTGCGTTTTAAGTTTGCTTTAGGTAGATTTAAATTTACGCCATTTACTTTTAGTGCCCTTTAATTCTCGTCTCGCTTTTAAATACTTGCACCCACTTACTTTAAGTTAGAATTAGATTTATTTTAATTGCACTTTTACTTTAAAGTTACGCACTTTTATTTTAAAAACAACCAAAATTTTCTTTTTCACCAAAAACAATAGAGTCATTCTTTAAGCCGGAAATCAATTCGTTAAGATATCGAGAACTAGAACTTTAATTTTTATACGGGGTGTCAAAAGCCTTGTATCATGGACTTAAAATATGTAAATAGGTAAAACTAGTAAACTAGTATAAAAATTATCGACACATAACACTAAAATGAGTAAATGAGAATATGTAAACCCACTTGATCATCATATATATATAATCATAGTATGTATACATAATTGTTATTTTTATAAAGTCATTGGACATGAGTCTAAGACGAGTATTATTTGTCTAGGTTTCCGTGATTGAAGCACGTACCGTACATCCGAATTGCCGATAACCCGCTTTCCCACATCAATGTGAGTTCATAGCCTCGCACTCTTTTAAATGTTTTTATGAAATATTTTATAAACCCGCGAGGGAGATAACATGTTAGTTTTTATAAAATAGGACACCATTTGTCCCGATTGTTTGTTTATTGATTTGGACCCGAATGATTGTATGACCCGATTGTATGACCCGATAAATGATTAAATGACCCGATAGATGAAATTAAATGGATTATTAAAGTTAGGTTATGTCACTAAAAGTCTCATTAGCATGAATTGTGAACTACCGGGATTTGGTAGACGCTTATGCATATAATAGTACTATTTGGGGACGATCACCCCAGTTCGCGCCTTGACGGTTGATCCACGTCGTGCCACATTAATTGGTAAGCGAATTTATGTATGAGAAGATTTACATAGCGTGACCTTTGTGACGACACACTAATTTAGATGGGAAAATTGAGTTTCGGGCTAGCTACACGTTGTTTGGTTTACTAAGGTAACAATGTCATGCGGCTTATAATAATCCAGTTAACGAAATACTACTATACGCACCGAATTACGATGTATTGCCTGACTAGCAATACGGGGCCATACTATTGATATTATGTTCGTGTTTTGGTTTTTCATAACCATATTCATATAACGGTTTTTATTTAACTTTATACAACGTCATAAGACGTATTGTATGTTGTTTTTACGACATTGGCTCGTACAATGATTTTTAAGGCAAATGCCTATATTATGATTTTCGACAAGGATTTGTATAAAAATGACTTTGGCTATTTTATTGCCTATTACAAAGATTCGTACAAAATGATTTTCAGTAATAATTTTATACTGATATTATATTGATGGATTTTATAAACTCTATGAATTCACTCGGCGTTATCGCTGACCTTTTCTTTTAACATGTTTTGTCTCAGGTACTTGAAGGTAATTTTCGGGAAGACGAAAAGAACTCATGGCCCGCACTTAAACAATATTTTCCATTCAAATACTTTGTAAAACTTTGTATGAAATAATATGACTTGGGACCTATGTAAACTTGATATTTATGAATGGAAATGCTTTTATTATTAAATGACGCTATTTTTATGCGTTGTCTATGATGTGAGTAATGTGCTATTTCGTAACACCAACTAGTCTTCCGCTGTACTGAATTGTATAAAATTTGGGGGTGTTACAGTTTGGTACCAGAGCTCTCGTTATAGAGAACGAAAGATTTTTAAAATTTAGGTTTTGAATAAAACATTTCAAAATCTTTTAACTATAAACATTTTTCTAAAAATGTCTAAAAATCTTTTGACTATAACGGTGCCGAAGAATTCCCGAGTTACCGACAAGGCCAGACTGAGAAGTGTTATTATAATATATATATATATAACTTGGATTATATATATATATATATATGATGTAATTTTATTACATGATTGTTTGATGATTATTTTGATATTTATACGAGGTATTTATACGACGTAGATTGTCACAAGGAACCCTAAATCCCCTAGTAAATTAATCGAAACTATTCTCGTAGGAATTCTAGCTATCCTAGATCTAAACCAATTTGTGGATGTTTATGATCCCAACAAATGGTTGATATTCGTAGAAATGTAGATATTAGTTGATTGTTATATTGAAAAAGAATTGGCGAGATTAAATCTGATATCGATGTCATGACGATCTTCCCTTATAGAGTGGAGTTTGACAAAACGTTATCACCTGGAAAGATGTCATCTGATTCGTTATCACACAATTCTTAAATTTGAAATCGAAAGGGTGAATGTTGCACTTGAGGCTGTCATTGGAACCATTACCCAAAAGCCTCATGCCACTAGTACCTTTCCGAGAAGTCTAATTGAATGTGTGAGTCATTTCATACTAGTGACTCATTTGATAATTGTTGCTGTAAGAGCTATAGGATTGGAAATTAAGTGTTGATCATATCGAGCTTTTATTGTCCTATTAAGGTCTAAGAATAAGGTTGTAAGTATTGGCGAATGAGGTAGGATATCGCATTGAGTATAAGTTGGTTGAGACTTGAATAAAGTAAAATTTAACCCGTATGGAATATGAGATTGTTAATATAAGTCGTTAAGTCCTGTGATTGAATTATAAGGTTTTAAATGATTGTTGATTCGTGTTAAGGGTTGTTCCTAGGCCATTGTCCACTAACGAGGATGCACAGTGTCCAAGAAATAAATTGAAGAAATCTTCTTCTGAATTGGGACCGATGAATCTTTCGGGACATGTGGAACACCTAATGACTCTTGTAGATTAGTATTCATTGTGGTATCTTTTAAAAATCCCTAACTTAACTGACACATCAGTTGGTAGGATGAGTTCATGGAATTGTATGACATAGTGACACGTAATGTGTTACGGTACAATTTAGACTTGTTTGTGATTAATGAAAAGACTACATTTGATTGCTAAATCCTACATGTATCGATGATATCTATCTTTTATTGCTTCATTCTAATGTTCGCATTAGTGATGCAACCATTGAACAAGTACTCATCTCGATTTGAGTTACGTTGTGGATTATTCTCTTTGAGTGCCATCGAGGTCATGAACCTTATAATTAATTGGCTAAGCTCATTTCCTATTATATTGTAGTTAGTTCTTGGTGAACAACTCTTCATCACTCTTTTGCAGACCACTCATTGTTTTTATAAAGTTAAAGCAGTATCCCTTGAGAAAAAATTGGGGTTTCATCACCATATGGATTATTTAAAGTGAGACTTACAAAATGATCGTTATTAAAATGAAGTTGTTTATAAAACACCTTGGAAAACTTAATTGTTTTCATAACAAAGAAAATCTTTGTAAATTTATTCTTGATTCTTATTTAAGAATTAAGCATGTAAATGTTTTTATTATAAACATGATGATAAAGTTTTGACGAACTGAGTATTGCATCGTTAATCTTGAAATTGTATATAGTTGTGCGCCTACATACAATTTGGAATGGACCATGCAAGACTGATTAGTAGTCACCATGAAATTATTAATAAACACTAAATTTTCTTTGAGGTTATGAAAGATTGAAATTTTATGAGATCTGCAAGAAGTGAAAAATAGGGACATATTGATAGGGACACCTACTTATGTGCCTGTAGCATCTATTCTTCTAAATCGAATTTACTCATCTGTAGAATTGTCTTATTTGACAATTGACAATTCTTTCTTGTCCAATTCTCCCATAGTGAGATTCTTAGGAAAAGTATATGATTACCGAGTGTTGATACCCGACTGGATGTATCGACGTTCCTATCATTTCTTTGGATTTGATTTCATTTGAATGACCTGGGTAACGATCCAAGGAGCTTTCGAATGCGTACTCAAATTATGAAAACATGGGATATATTCATATTCGTTAAATGTTTTCGTCTTTATCTGATTTAAAATTCTCTCCCGTAGATTATGCCTTGACCTTACTCTTATAAGGTTAGTTACGTATCCAGATATCCTTGAATTTTTGAAGGATTATGAGTTATTATTAGTCTTTTGAGAAGTTTACATCTTATCGACGGTAATAAAACCGGAAAGTTAATAGTGCCAGTAGAATGGATTGATTGATTATGACATGACGACATTGTCTTAATTGATGGGAACTCGAGTAGAATTCCCCTAAATGATAAGATGTTGATTATCAAAAGTGATCTAAATAATTCTTGATGGATGACCATATCCTGCATTTAGACTTGAAATTATACCGTGAATGGTTGTGAATTAGTCATAGATATTATAATCTAGATAGAACTTAATATGAATGTATTAAAAGATGTTTCCGTTATCTGAAACTTTAGGAGGTATTTATTAGTGAATTACCTAGACTTTCCCCATTAAGGCAAGTTGAAATTGGTATTGATTATATTCCCGGTGCTGCACCTGTGGCTTGTGCACTGTACGTCAGCACCATCTGAATTAAAAGAATTACCGTACAACTGAGAGAGTTGTCGGAGTAAGCTTTTATTCTACCAAGCTCGTCATCATGAAGAGATATGGTGTTATTATTCCTTATATTTATGGATTACTGTGAACTGAGTAAATTGAAAATCGAAAACGATATCCATGACTCGAAATGGAAGATTTGTTCGATCATTTACAAGGTTCTAGCGTATATTCGAAGATTTGATCCACGGCATGGTTATCATCAATTTCGCATCCGCGAAAAAGATTATCTATTCCAATCACTACATCCGGTACTTGTAATGAACATTATGAGTTTCACGTGATGACGTTTGGATTGACTAATACACGTGTAGCATTCATAAATTGGGTGAATCACGTGTGTAGGCTGTAATTTGATAAATTCATGCTCGTGATCATTAATGACCATTTGTTTGTTTATAAGAATAAGAAGAAGTTAATAATTAATTATAGATTTCCCTGAATTGGCCGAACAATAAAAACCTGTACCTTAAATAATTAACATGTGATTTAAGACTTAATCCTTTATATTAAATGACCGTTTGATTAATGATGGTAAGATATATATATATATATATATATATATATATATATATATATATATATATATATATATATATATATATATATATATATATATATATATATATATATATATATATATATATATATATATATATATATATATATATATATATATATATATATATATATATATATATATATATATATATATATATCTTTACATTATATATAACAGGAGGGAAATGCCACATAAGCACTCCATTAATCCACGTCATCATTTTCTTTTTTTTAATTTTTGTAATTTAATAATTCTTATTTTTAAACTCACGTCATGACTATTTTGTAAATTCAGAATTTTGCAAAAATATCACTGCCAAGAATCGAACCTGGGTCTTGACAACTACATAAACAATGCCTCGACCACCCAACCAGACTAATAGTTGTGATGCTAATTACAAAATTAAATTCATAAACAACATCGAAACATTAAAATTACAAAGATTTTTATACGGTTTAGGATATTTACCAAACAGATTGACATTCTAATCTTGATATTCACCTGCAAAACCATGCTTATATCCCGCAAGAAAAAAACTCAGAAGACTAACATGGATCTTTTTTCTTTTTCCTTAAACCCTAATCTCCATCGTCGATCACACAAACCATATCAATTAAAACACCAAGCAAAAATCTGAAATCAAATTCATAAACAAAAAAAAAACTCACTATGCAAATCGAAGATTCAATCAGGTACTCGATTTGATTCTAAATTGATTTTAGCTTATGAATATCAGATGTTATTGTTCTTAAAAAAATATATTATTCTTACCAAACCATAAAATCTTAACAAATATATATCAAAAGATTACATTAAACCTCATAAGATCATAAATCAGGAAAACCCTAAAACAATTCAATCACCAATACCTGCCGATGTATCCTTTAATTCAGTCGCTACAGAAAAGATCATGCTCCAAGGTGTGTAATTTTTTGTTAATGTATATTCACTCCTTTGTGCAGTTTTGAATTGTATCATGAATATATATTTTATTTTAGATTATACTGAATCAAAGGCATTGCTTAAAATTGTTTTGATCTCTTTATTTAATTTTTTTACTCTCATCAGCATGATTCCTCAGCAAGAAGAAGTCAAACCCAATGAGGTTTAAGGTATAATTTAATTGCAGATTTATGTATCCCTTTAAATGTTTACATTCTTTTTTGTTATATAAGTAATGTTTTCTTATATCTATTTATGTACCTTTGTCGCAGGTTAATCAATAGCGGACAGAAATTGACATATACAAAATGGTATCCTTAATGGATCTCGTAGGATACCCACTTCGCAGAATATGTAATAAGCTGCAAAAAACTTTGTCGTCTATGAGGAAGTACTCATCGGGAACTAAAAAGGTGATTTATTTAAGTTTCACGTTTTTTGTTGTATAAAGTTTATATTCGGTTTTACTTTAGATGATACTATTAGATTCTTAGTGGTCGATAAAAAGAAATAGCACTTGCGGAAAATTTAAATTTTATTACAGAAAAAATTATGGTTGAAAAATATAATCTATTAAAGAAATCCTGATAGGGAAATTTAAAGTTGAAAAATATGTGGTGCATTAGATATTGAATAGATGTGTTGTCAAGTTAGAAGATTATGTGTATAATATAGAGGACTATAGACTTCACAGGTTGAGTTGGGAGGGTTTATGATCTCATTACCTGGATATCTTGTGACTATATTGATGTGGAGAATAAATGTTAATAGAACAGTGTTTGTTTTTAGTTTTTGAAACAAATCCATATGAATGAGGCGAGTTCAAATTTAGTTGCTTTTGGTCACTAAATAACTTGACGTGAAACTTTCAATTTATAAGCATTCAATTTATAGCCAAATACCTGTTTACGTCTACATATAAATCGGTTAATAAAAATATCTTCATATCTTTCTTTGATGCTGCATTAAGAAATAAGAAGTTGGTTCCTTGCAATTTCATGACACACGTACTTAGGCAATACTTTGTTATCTTATATAGAACTAGAATGGTACCCGCGCAATGCGACACGAGTACCTAATAACGAATTTTAAGACTAAAAACATTAATCTCTTACTCATTGTAAAGTTATAAAAAATCGAATTAAAAAACAACTAAAACTAAAAAAGACTAAAAACTAATAAAAATATATCAAAATGGATATCGAATTAAAAAACACAAAATTTTAAAAAATATAGTGAAATTAGATTATTAAAATAATAAATAAATAAAAAGATTTTTCAATTTAAAAGAAAAAATGTTATTTTAAAAAGTTGTTACTAAAGTTTGTTACAAAAGGTTGTTTGAAAAAAGTTATAGTATATAATGTTGATGAAAATATCAACAACTTGCTTTATTTAGTAGGTAAAAAAGTCTGAATTTTCAGCCTTGCTATTTTAGGAAGGTCCCAAATGCTTTATAAAGTAGTATAGATAATGAAAGTTCAAAAAGTGTTTGATAATGTAGCAATGATGGTTTCTGATTATGGTTGGAACTGATGTTAAGGGGGTGTTTGGATTCGCTTATTTTACGTATTTATCCGCTTTAAATTGTATAGTTATAGGGATTCAGATTATGATAGTTGTTAAATAAATGTTGTTTGTATGGCTGGGGAGGAAGTTATGCACAATTGTGGATGCATTAACTCAGTGGGAGCCTCACTCGATGCTTGCAGCTACGTTTAGTGGTTGCCACACTATTTGCAGTAGGAGCAATATTTTCTACAATAGATTCTATTTCTACTCCGCAGGTACAAATCACATTACTTCTCATATTTCATACCTTGGGTGGTTTGTTCGTGATGTACACCATTGTTTTAAGAGAATTTATAAGGGTGTCCATTTGGCTCACCGTAATAAACCTGTCTACTCATCCAATCTGTACCAAAAGGGAAAAGGGGAAACCAGAATAACTGCACATGTAGAAGGTACGCGTAAAAACTTTTCAATAGGTTGTATTATTTATTATTCTTGAAATAAAGCCAATCCTATAACATTGAACTCACCCATGTCAAGCTCATTAATAAGCATTGAATGCATCCCTATAGGTAAAAATGCCATAAGTTGGTCAACAAGTTGACAATGACTGCTCTTGGAGTACGGTTTGTCACATGATGTTTAGCAAAGATGAACAAACAGCTAGGATAGAATAGACTACACAACAATTTTAATTAACCAACACAGGCTATTAGGTTAATGAGGTAAAAAGTGTCAATATAGTTTTCCATGTTTAGCGATCAACCACAACTAAGTAAGCTTCCTTTATAAGTTGATAATTAATGGGATCTGCTGATGCAAATTCTGCAGGATGACTCTGCTCTTTGTACTACGGGGTGTGGGAAAACCACATTTTTAAACCACTTTCGGGGAACCTACGAAAATCTCTCAAGGTTTCGAACTTTTTTTTTGTCGAATTCCCTAAGAATACTATTAGTAAAATAGAAACTTTAATAAATTATAGCATTGAAATGTTTCTCATATTCTGCTATGATTTGTGTCTTTTAGGCAAAATTTGATGGGTCAAATGCGTATGTTAATTATCAATCATAACTGAATTTTTGTCAGGATGGGATCAATTCACACACAAGCTCAACTCATTTCATCAATAAAACCATATATGAAGATGTTGCTCATTTTAAGTATCTCTGTGACTGTTTTGCTCATTTATATAGTTCTAAGATATACGAGTAATATATCTAACAGCTTATCTTTATTTTATCTTGCAGTGGAAAACATGAATTTGATTTTTATAATATTCGATCTTTCTATATCACTCGATCGTGATTCCGGTCGAGAGTGTGGTGTTCTCGCTGAGCTCATGTGCTACGTTCGTGCAGACAACCGAGCTATATTTTGGTGAATAAAAAAAATGTTTGTTTCGTTTCCCGTGACATTTTTCTTGCACATCATGTAGTCTGCACGCTATTTTTCTAAATTTTTTATATGCATAGTATTGAAAATGAGTCATGCATGTTTTGATATTGGAGAACCTGATTTATTTTGCGCTAAAATTGGATATGTTTTTTTAAGATGCATTTTGGTGATTTGACCTGTTATCTATGATTGTTTAATCTCAGATTAACGTGGTTCATGCCCCTGTAAATAGACAATTTGTTAGTTTAACAAAAAATGGATCCATTCTAGAAGGAACCAATGACCGCCAACGAGATGGGCAGATCATCCATTGCATATAAGTAACTAACTAGGGCAAATATATGTAATGCATATGACTTTAATGGCACTAACATTTTCCCTAATTCTGTGTCGTTGGACGAGTCTTCTACACCCCATAGACGAAGGCTATGAGTAATAGATTGAAAACTGGAAGTCAGTCAAAGTACATGCTTGATTGCGTCTATTGAGAATCCAAATTAATAATGTTCCACCGTCATTATTTTGCATTAATTGCCAGAAAAGTACTTATGTAATAATAGACATAATGTGTATGGCCAACCTGACCAATCCTTTCGGTAATAAAATGAGGAGTTTCAATTCGAACCTATTTTGACCCATCACCCAAGCCACCTCAGGTAATACTAATATCTTTGTTTATATGATATACATTTGAAAAAGGCTAATACACAGCAAGTGGTTTCTTCATAAGCTTGGGGTGGGTTGCGGTTAGCAGTCCAAACAAAAGTGTGATCTTAGAATTCGATGTCTTTAAACATCACATTAAGTTTACATTTTTTAAAACATGACCTTTTTTACATTGGGTAGTGAGTGATTAATATGTTTTAAATATTTAAAGTATATGGTTCTGGAATCCTGACAGTGAGCTTGACATATGTGTTAAAACTTTACCCAACTTTCTTAATTTGTAGCAGATATATGACTTTTGAAGCTACTGCATATATGAATTAATTTGAAAAACCTCTCTTCAGAATGGAAATATGTGACAGAGGTGTAAGCATGTCAGATTCAGTAATAGACAATGGGATCCGAACTCTACTAATTGGTTGCAACAAACTTTAACCACTTAGTATTTGCTTTATATCCTAGGCTATTTACTTACACTAGGATTATTAATCAATCTAATATAAGTAGAATTAGGCAAAATGATAGCATGATGATTAGGGTCATTTTATAGTGTTCCCAAATATTTAGTGCATGTTATTAAATTTCATATTAAGAGGAAAAAAGAGGAGGGTCATTTTATGTGGATTAAGTTGCTAAGCAACAGAATATTAGTACGCCTAGCTTGAAGACTAATAGTAAAGCAATTACTAAAAAATGATGCATGTTATATGTTAATGGTTATCTTATGATAATGTATCATTACGAATCATATGACGCACTACATAGTAAATATGTGTGTGAACCACTCCATCTGTTCCAAGACACCAATACCTAATAGAAGTTCCTTATGGATTTATCAAACATATGTCACCATTTCTATCTTGGGTTTCACCGTAAGTGGCTTTTATTTGTGCAAAAACAGGTTCTTAGGTTCTTAGTGTACTATCATGCATGACTCCTTTAAAAATGTTTATATGACGTTGTTGAAAGGGTATTGCAAGGACTTGATAATAGACGAGGCAATGCATATGTTTCAAGAAATAACTAAAAAGGTATGGAACCTGACGTCTTTACTTACAGCACAATGTTACAAGGATTGTTTCAGGGTAAAGGTTGTAAAGATGCTCGCAGAATCTTTGCCGAGATCCAAGCAGAAGGCCGCGTTCAAAATGAACACACATATGGCATAATGCTGAAGGGTCTTTACAACAACCATCAACTGGAAGAGGCACTATCGTTTTTGGATGAGTGAAAACACGATGGGTAGTTTGTATATTGTTGTGTATAATATCCTCATCGATGGTGCAAGTAAATGTGGGAATCCTGACATTGCAAAGAATCTTTTCCTTGAAGTAAAGGTTAAATGTTTAACCTTTTACACTGCAATGATCGCGTTTTGGCGAGGCAGGTTTACCCAAAGATACAAAACAGTTATCTTTGAAAAATGAAAGCGAGTGGCTGCTTGCCAGATAATCAGACTTACGATGTTCTTCTCCATGGAAGTCAATTAACAATATGATGATGCAAAGATGCTTTTAGTAGAAATGGATTAAAGAGGTTAGTTACTTTGGGCTTCAACTTTATCACTGCTAAAGAGTCCGATCGCAGCCAACATATGAATCTTTGTTTGAGTTGATTGGTAAGTTTGTGCCAGACAATTCTACAAATTCTTTATAAATACATACTTCAGTTTCGTGACGACAAGCTGGTATTACTTAAGATTTGTGTATGGTCTTCTATTCGTTTATCAATTTTTGTGTTCAGTTTGTTGCTAATATTTTAGTCATGACCTACAAACTTTACTATTTAGGTATATAGCCTTACATTTTTTAGGTTTTAATTTTTTTAACTTGGTTTGGAAAACAGATTTTTGACCCAAACAGTGGAGACGAAACACCTGTTACAATCTCAGTTGACCATGCCATCCATCCAGGAATTTCTTTGGCTGATCTTGCGAAACTGAAGCCTGTATTTATGGAAGACGGGTTGACCACTGATGGTACGTAACGAAGCTTTCTTCATTAGCCACAAGTTGTATTTCTTGGCACACTATCTTTTATCCTTTTTTTTCGTAACAAGTACTTTCATCAGGTGAGTGACGGTACTGAGCTGTCCTCTTGATGAAGAGAAGTCTTGCTTTGCGATAGGGATTACCGATTCTTGGTGTCTTCGGGTATATAGTTTCTTCACTATGCAGTTACTATTTTATCTATATCAGAAAGCGAAAATCCACAGAATCCTGGATGCTTAGGTTGTTGGTTATATTTCAGGTTGTACTGCAAGTGGTCAGTGCATTATTGGACTTATCCTTTACGAAATCAAGCTACTCGGCACATTGTGGTAATTCACATATAAGGAGTACGCAAGATGTCCTATCAATATTCTCTTTTTAAAAGCTATATCTTTTTGGAAAGGTAGGAATATTAAAATAAATATATCCTTTTCTACTGTGTCTTTTTAGGATTCACAACTCTTTAATTTGTGTGACGCAGTTGGGCACCCATGAGTAACAGATTATGGTAAGTACGTATACTCAAAGTCAACAACCACTTGCACTGAAAACAGAGAGAAAATCTCGAAAATGTGGATTGTAGCTGATTCAATTTGATATTATTTTTTAATTAGGTGCTCAAACCATGAAATGGTTGCTTGAATTAGTTTTATTCTCCTGTTAAAAAAAATAGTTTTATTCATTTTTTGTTAATAAATATTGCATTTTCATTGTCTCAAATGCTCAAAATCATTTTCTTTTAACGGGGCGAGTCCCATTTACCCAAAAGAAAAAGCACAAAAGTATTTATAAGAGATAATGTAGCGGGGGAGATGCCACAAATAGAACCTGGTGTCGAAACTCATCAGAAGATGATGGACATACTTAAACGTTTACATTTAAAGGAAGAGGCTCATGTCATAGAAAATGATGATGATACTTTATTAATTAGCCAGTTTACCCTGGAACACGAAGATAAAGTTAAGTTTTTTGTACAATATTCAAATACAAGTTACGAACATAGCTCAGAAAGATTGACTTTATGTACCTGATATGCACTGTCAAAAGACGATAACACGCTTTTGATCTCATTAACTTCCTTATCTCCTAACTCTGCTAAACGGTTGGATAGACCCCTATTGGGTTGTGAGCACATGCGTGATGGGGCATTACCCAAATCCTCCAAAACACCAATGTTTTGAAACCTGGTTTCTAAATTGATTTGGTCGCGTCATCGGGTTCAGGTAAACTTGGGTTAACCCGGTTTTCAAAAAATATTTTTTTCTTTCGGATTTTTTTAAAAAAATTTAATATAAGACATCAAAACTTCTTTATATTGAAGTATAAATTGTTTACCAACCGATATAATATGAAAAAATAAAATTTTGTGGCAAATACGTAAAATTTACGTATTTTTTTTCAAAAAAAAACCCGAAACCCTGCCGGGTTTCGAGAACCGGGTTGACCCGGGTCACCTCAAATCCGTCGGATCTAGACGGGTTCCGAAAATATAAAACCCACGGTCAATATGACCTTTTTTTGTTGGAACCGAGTCGACCCGAATTTGAAAACATTGCAAAAGACATTTGTACACGCAAATATGCCATCAATTTAATATACAATCTAACCAAAAACAAGTGTAGTATTATACCTTGGAAGCCAAGCCCACGTGTGGCAGGATCATAGTAGTTGTATGTCTTCATGGACAATCCAGCTAAACTAAAGATCTTTGGATGGTTTCCTACGTTGGTGATGGAATGTATACGATTTTCTTGGAAACGAGGCGATTTAATCATGACGTAACCTATCATTTTGTAAATGGAATAAGAGATGAAAGAGCAAGGAATAAGCTTACGATGAGTAAAAAATGAGTTACTTAAGTAGAGGGGGAAATGGGTAGGTTAAAAACGTTAAAATTTTCCTTTTGGACCGTTTATAGACAAAAAGAAAATGTAACCCGTTGACATATCCCATACGTAAATTTGTCAAAAATTTTACTTTGGTGAGGATCCAGTTCGTTGCCATATAAGTGGTAATCACATAAATTCAATTTAAGAGATTATGACTTTTAATATATTTATTTACACTTTTTGACTTGCGTTTTTAAAATTGTTTCTAGCTGTTTTAACTTGGTTGAAATTTGTAAAATCGTTCAATCAAGCAAACGAAGAAAATGTTTCTTAAGAAAATGTTAGAAATTTGGTTAATAATAGTAATCTAAGAGTTGTGTCAAACATTTTCAGATCAAAGTATTTCGTTGGTTCTATCGAAATCTCCAATCGGATAAAACTCAGAATTGAACTGAGAATGCGTTTTTTGTGTAATGATAACACAATAACGTCATACAAGTGTGCATTCCGGACAACCTCGACTTCATGAACATTTATCACGATTATACATTGGTCAAATAAGTCAATCCATTACACTTAAATTATATTGGCAATACAAAATCACCAACATAAATGGATAGGCAATTACAGGCGGAAACGACAGAGTCCCAAAGGTAAGCAATAAACGAAAAGGTGAAACTAACTCATATCAATTCATAACATGCGCAAGTGTTTGAGAAATGCCATGTTCTTTTAACCATACTTAAATCAACACAAGATAAAATTAAAATCATGTGATCATTCTCGGCTGGAACCACTTAGAGAAAATTTTAACCAAACACGACTTTCAATCCGTGATTTCACCTAAGTGCATATAGTCATTGAACAATGTGATTTCAATTTGAAATGAGTAAGATAAAGGAGCAATGATCAAATGTAACTATAACAAGTAATCTCAAACACCTCTTTTGGAGTAGTAAGTTTTGTTGTGTCGACTATTAATACTATATATTAGTTACTATGAAAAAATTAGTAGTAGAAAAAGGATTATGACTGCTTTTTTTAGCGCATGGTAAAATTATACTTAGGATGTGTTTATTTTTATAAAAAAACGTCTGAATTGCCTCTAACTATTACCGGTTAGACGCGGTCAGACATGATGTTTGTTTGTTTTTTTTTGTGATTTAGACGCCGGTCAGATCTATAAAATCTTAATGAGTCAATGTTGGGAAGTTGGTCTGACTGTCTCTTAATACTACAAAATCAAGTTGGGCTGATTATAGCTTTTATTTTAAAAAGTAGCATAATTTATTTGAAGAAGACGATGAGATGTAATAGGAGAGAGAATAATTAAATATTGAACATAAATGATGTTATAGTCAGGTGTGGATGAGGTTTTATCAAAGATAAGATAAATAATATTAACATCAGTTACACCAGTTATAAATAATTATCAAAAGTCACATGTCTTATTATGTAACAAATCCTTCTAATGTTACCTAATGTTTAAATTTATATGATTTTTGTTGTTTTATGCATAACATATTTTTTTATCGGTTTTTCTGTTTGCATTTTCTGGAGTTTATAAACCAATTTAGCAACTATAACAATAGTTCACGAAAACAAAAGTTAATAAATTTAGTGAAAATGGAAGCAACATAAACGTACCAAGCAAGCATCAATAACACCTGTGTGAGCAACTTGCAGATCAGAACATAGATGCTCAATTCCTTTAGGATTGTTCGCATCCAATTATACATGTTAAAATCATGATTTTGAACTTGTCAAAAGCATATTTTTTATAGAATGGTATGGAGAAGGATTACACACCGTGATTATGGCATAAGAATTAAGTATTATCGGCAGTTCTATCCCTTTTCCTTAAGGTCAGGTCTAGGACTTATTAGGCTTAGGATTTCTCACTCGAATTATTTAAGTTCTTAATTTTTATATGTCGATCGTGAAAAGTACTCTAAGTGAGCTTATGAAATCCGTTTTATTTCTAATTTGTAAGTTCATGTAATTTAAACGTGGTTGAACTTTAATTGTAGTTGAATTACTATGTAATGGTGACGTATGTTTTCATTTAGCACTTAAAGTTTATTTACTATAATAAATATAAATGTCGTGAATATTTGTGTTTCATTATTCACATACGTTCTATTAGAAATTTCAAGTAATAGTACGAATCTTATCTCGCAAATGGTCAATACCCCTTAGGACAAAAAAAAGGTTTCTCAAGTTAAATAGAAAAGTATATTTTGATATGAAAATTAACAAAAGCTAAGGCCAATGTCACAAGTTGGTATGATTCTACAAAGGCTATCATTCAAATAAAAAAATTAGAAACAAATAATTTGCCAAAATAAATCACGTAAACGAAAATCATAAGTCATACCCGCCCATCGGGCGGGTTTTGCAACTAGTATATATATATATATATATATATATATATATATATATATATATATATATATATATATATATATATATATATATATTGACTCTTTAAAAATTAGAGCTATTTGAAACTTTGGGTTTTACCAAAAAGAAAGTGCAAATGTGTTTTGACAAATGTTTTATCGAAAAGAACTTTAAAGGGATTATTCCCTTATACCCAGAACATTTAACTAAACTCCTGTTTAGGGGTAAATGTTTTTGCATACCTTAAGTCAACTTAAGAAGGATTGAGTAAAACCATTTATACCATGACCTGAAAATTTGAAACGATACTTTTTGCTTTTCAAGTAAGAAAATTTTGACCGAAGTATAACCAAAGATTTTTCAAACATTTACGAATCTTATTAATTATTTTCGATAAATCAACAAAAATCTTGTTAATTAAATTCAAATTTTTTTTTGAACATTTTTATAATTGGTCGAACTAAGAAAATTAAATTTTTTACGTTATGTTTCATAAAAACTAAATGTTTATTATTTAATTAGTTGTAATAATTATCGACGCTTTAAACATCGGATTAAGCAAAACAGATAAAAATGATAGTTGAGATAGAACTAAGACTTAGAAAATGTGAAGAAAGAAACTTTGAATAAATACGGATATGATATTTATATCATCAGGAGAGGTGAATTTAGATACCGACGCATTATGTAAAAAGAATAAAGAATAAATTAGGACATGTTCCTTAATAATGAAGGTGCAAAATAAATTGCCGAACGATTTAAAAATAAACAATGTTTGTAAAAAGGATAATATAAATAGTGAAAGGTTTCGTGGCTAATCTGAACCATTAGAATTGAGAAGCCAATGGCGTTAAATATTTTAAAGGCTGCTTGTGGTTACCTGAATATGGAGATTTTGAGATATAGTTATGTTGGAGTCTTGTAAGTATAAGTATTCTATTCATGTCATTTCTGACTGAATGTATCTTTATCTGAAGAAGTTGTACTAATGGAAAATTATGAAGACAGACATTGCCTCATACATTAGTAAACGTCTAGCTATTGCAAAGGTCATCATCTGAATTTGATTCGATTTGGGTCATCGTCAACAGACTGACCAAATCTGCTAATATCATTCCTGTTAATGATAGATTCTTGATGAAGAAATTGACTCTTTTGTATTTAAAGGAGTTGTGTAAACATAGTGTACCTGTATTGATCATCGCTATCAAGATGCTCGTTTCGCATTGAATTTCTAGAGATTTGCTCAGAAGTCATTAAAGAACGAATCTTGATGAGAGTACTGTGTACCACCCCAATCGAAGGGACGAGGTAAAGTAACGATACAAGATACTATAAGTACTGTTCTATGTTTGAATGATTGACCTTTGGTAATAAACCGTATAATCGGTTTCCTTTAGAGAGATTATCGTTGATAATTATCGTATTAGGATCAAGATCGAATCTTGTTAGGATCTATATTAGAGCATTTGTAAGCAGGAGTTGAGATGAAGACACCCGACATACACCCATTGTGAGTTGGACATGTCTTTTAGGTTTAAGGTTTCCTATGATGGCGAACCTAACCTTACAAAATACTTGACCCACGAGACCTGAAATGATTGTTGAAATTAGGATCTGATTATTGACTGCCGGTAGTGGGCAGGAGGTTATGTGAATATGAAATGTAGATCTTGAAGTGCCAGATGGGTAGCGAAGTTATGCCAAAAATTTTAACCATGGAAAATGAATAGATGATCTGAAAGATCATGGGATATAAGTCCCCGTTGTATGGGACCATTGAGAATATGTAAAAAGATTGGGTTGAAAGGCATATAAGCTAGATCTACCCTAGGACTTCAAGAACTGCGTGAATTATGTTTCGTATATCAAACTTGATAAAATGTCTATCAAGTGAAAATCTGATTGTTTCTTAGTAATGTTTAGATCGGCGAAAAGTTGCATTCATCAAAAACCCGTGAACATCATGGATAGAGAAAGTAAGTCAACATTTAGCCTGATCTTATTCCCGTAGTCATGTATGATGAAACTCACGTATTGTAATGGATTACACTTGTGAGAAAAGACCGAATGTGGAGGAAATACCCACATGGCTTTAACTCTATAAGAAGCGAGTAGTAAGATAAGATGATCTTTGAGGACAAAGATCTTGTTTAGGGGTAAATGCTGTGACAATCCGTCAATTTATGGTCGATATTTTATTCTCAATATTTATTTGAAAACATTATTTTAGTGTTATTATATGAACTCACTTATTTTTGGGAAGAAATTTAGATTTACGTCTTGAAGTAACATCGACTACGTCTATACCAGAGGATTCTACGTTACGTGATTATGTTTAACATACACCGTTTTGGTGATAGTCCGACATTTCAGAAAATAAATTTGTCCATGAATATTATTTTGAGATTTTAAATTTGTGTTGGTTCATAAACTCACAAATTTACGAGAAGAGATTAGGACTTACGATTTTAATTTAACGTCCTTTACGACTAAACCGGAAACCTTAGGATTACGTATTTACGTTTTCGAACTCCGTTTTTGATGAGACAATTTTTATTAAATTCGTTTTGTGCCGTTGATTCATAATTTATAAAAACGTTTTTCGTAAAACGACCCGAGGGCACGCAAATCGAGGAAACTAGAATCGAGGAGTACCCGTAAAATAGTGGAGATGAGACAAATGGGACACTTGTCTCACCCCCACTATAACTACCCAACACAAGCCTTGTGGCAAGTTTATACATAAACTTGCAAGACACATGTCTTGCAAGTTTAATAAACAAGCTAACAAACCACAAAACCATCTAACCAAAACCATTCACTCATTCAACACATGCAAACCACCAACTCCTCTCTTCCTCTCTCTAAAATTCGTCCAAGAACCACCCCTAATCACCCTTATTTGATCAATTTTAACCATGAGATCATGTGTTATTCACACATATGATGAAGCCCTTTTGAAGCTCTATAGATTGGTGGTGATATTAACATCCAAGGAGAAGATTTGGTGATGTTCAAGGGCTGATTTCTACATGAAGTTTATAAGTATTGGTGGCCATGAAGATTGGTGTTGATCTATCACAAGTTCTTCCATGAAAATCCAAGCCTTGATCATAAACTACACAACCTTGGTGGTATAAAGATTGTTCTCCCCATCTTCTTGTTATTTTGATTATGTAATCATGTATTTTATTTCCTATTTTATATGTATACTATGATTATATGATGATAAAAGTATTGTGTGCGGATTTGGTGTTGATAAATATGATTAAAAAGGTGAAAAACTATAAGAAACAAGGCTAAAATCTTGCTTAAAAATGATGGCTGTATAAAACAGTAAAGAAAAATGTCATGAACTGATAAAATAGCATAGATTAATGGATATAAAATAATTAATATGTCTTGTACACATGTGAGAGTTGGCCATGCAATGGAATCATTAGGATGAGTGAGATATGATCAAAACAAGTTTAGAGTATAAATCTGAGTTTACTGTTTTGGGCGATTTTTAGAAAATACTTAGAGACTGATTCAACAGTAGCTATAGGATAGTTAAATGGAGCACATATCATGTAGTTTATGTCATAAAACTTTGAGCTTCTATCTCCATATAGAACTCTAGATATGGCAGTTTTGGTGAACATGAAAATAAAAATCAGATTTTGGAAATTAAAGTATAATAGTATTATATAAGCACTCAAATAAAAATAGTATAAAATGTGAATTAAAACCCACTAACTCATATAATACATTTATATAAATATGTATAAGGATAAATAAATGGACATTTTATAAAAATGGTAGTTTGATAAGTTTTATAAGTTATAAAACTATAAACATGATTTTTACGACTTTTTCGGCTATTACCGTAAAATTAACGTTTTTGTTAAATAAAACTTAGACGATCAAACCCGTCTAATGTGAACTTTATAAAACTAATATACTGATATATAAACATATATAACAAGTAAAAACCGATAAAACCCGAACTATATAACATACGGACATTAACGGGCTAAGTTAACGTTATTGGACTAATAATACAATAAAATGGGCTAAAACACTTATAAACTAATTTATTGGGCTTAACCCATTTGGGCCCAACATGAAAAGTGTAAATACTGATAATACAAGTATAAAATAGATTAATACAAGTAAAATAACTTATAATAAGTTTTTGGACTTAAAATATGTAAATAGGTAAAACTAGTAAACTAGTATAAAAATTATCGACACATAACACTAAAATGAGTAAATGAGAATATGTAAACCCACTTGATCATCATATATATATAATCATCATATGTATACATAATTGTTATTTTTATAAAGTCATTAGACATGAGTCTAAGACGAGTATTATTTGTCTAGGTTTCCGTGATTGAAGCACGTACCGTACATCCGAATTGCCGATAACCCGCTTTCCCACATCAACGTGAGTTCATAGCCTCACACACTTTTAAATGTTTTTATGAAATATTTTATAAACCCGCGAGGGAGATAACATGTTAGTTTTTATAAAATAGGACACCATTTGTTCCGATTGTTTGTTTATTGATTTGGACCCGAATGATTGTATGACCCGATTGTATGACCCGATAAATGATTAAATGACCCGATAGATGAAATTAAATGGATTATTAAAGTTAGGTTATGTCACTAAAAGTCCCGTTAGCATGAATTGTGAACTACCGGGATTTGGTAGACGCTTATGCATATAATAGTACTATTTGGGGACGATCACCCCAGTTCGCGCCTTGACGGTTGATCCCCGTCGTGCCACATTGATTGGTAAGCGAATTTATGTATGAGAAGATTTCCATAGCGTGACCTTTGTGACGACACGCTAATTTAGATGGGCAAATTGAGTTTCGGGCTAGCTACCCGTTGTTTGGTTTAGTAAGGTAACAATGTCATGCGGCTTATAATAATCCAGTTAACGAAATACTACTATACGCACCGAATTACGATGTATTGCCTGACTAGTAATACGGGGTCATACTATTGATATTATGTTCGTGTTTTGGTTTTTCATAACCATATTCATATAACGGTTTTTATTTAACTTTATACAACGTCATAAGACGTATTGTATGATGTTTTTACGACAATGGCTCGTATAATGATTTTTAAGGCAAATGCCTATATTATGATTTTCGACAAGGATTTGTATAAAAATGACTTCGGCTATTTTATGGCCTATTACAAAGATTTGTACAAAATGATTTTCAGTAATAATTTTATATTGATATTATATTAATGGATTTTATTAAACTCTATGAATTCACTCGGCGTTATCGCTGACGTTTTCTTTTAACATGTTTTGTCTCAGGTACTTGAAGGTAATTCTCGGGAAGACGACAAGAATTCATGGCCCGCACTTAAACAATATTTTCCATTCAAATACTTTGTAAAACTTTGTATGAAATAATATGACTTGGGACCTATGTAAACTTGATATTTATGAATGGAAATGCTTTTATTATTAAACGACGCGATTTTTATGCGTTGTCTATGATGTGAGTAATGTGCTATCCCGTAACACCAACTAGTCTTCCGCTGTATTGAATTGTATAAAATTTGGGGGTGTTACAATGGCAATGATCAAGTGTAGAGGATTTGAGTGAAATCTCATGTCAATTATATCATATTTAACCCTAAAACAAAAAGTAAATACCAGATTTTAATGTGTAAAAGCAGTATTATGGGTATTCTTTGTTGTTTGTGCTTGTGTAGGTAAAAAGATAAAAATTTGATGCAAACATGGAAATCAAGGCATTTTTATGAAGAAAAGACAAAAGAAGGACAAAAGATGACAAGTCAAAACAAGTCAAAGGACCTTTCTTGACAACTTACAAAGAAGAGGACTAAAAGTGTCAATTTGTAAAAATCAAGAACAAATTCAAATCTGGTCAAATTCAATAAGTCTAGGGTTCAATTATGGTCAAGTATGAAGTCCAAGGGCCAAAAATGTCAAGTCTATGAAGATTGGAACACAAGTTATAAAGCTGATAACAAAAAGGACCTAAATTGCCATATTTGGAAAGTTAAACAAGTTTGATCTGCTTTGCCTCTCATCCAATCACAAGCCAAGAAGACTGAAACAAGGATCGTTGACTGAGAAATAAATGAGGAGAGAAGTGGAATGTTTATTAATGCAGCGAATCCTATCAGTGTAAACGCACTATCTCCTTTCCCACCAATCACATGCTAGCAGCTCACATACCTTCACTGTTATAGTGGATAACGATCCGAGTGAAATTTAATGGACCATTCAGAGCAAGAGACGTGGCTTCTTCATCCCTAGATCATGGAACAAGATTCATACACTTTCCAAAAGAACTTTCAACATCAAAAATAATCTAAATGATGAGACGAACTCAACCCACTTGGTTAATCAACAATTCATCCACTGAATAATATTCCCCCAATTTGGATCAAGAACACGAATTTGGAATTAAGAAGATGAAGACACACTGTATTTTCTGGTTGGACGCAACACGTCACTGGACCTCCTCAACACCTAATTTCACTCTATAAATAGACCTTGTATCATTCATTTGTACCATGTAGCTTAGTGTGTAAAAACACACACTTTTCCCTTTTTCTCTCAATCCTTTTCAGTTAGCATTTCTAACCTCTCAAGGTGTCTGACAAACACTTTGAGAGTTAGTTAGTTTGTTAGTTCAGTTTTAACAACAATTCCATTAATGAAATTCAGTTTTACCTAAATTCACTCTCATTCTCATTACACTTGTATACTTCTACTATCCTACTATTCTCCTTTGATTCTGTTGTTCTCATTGAACAATGGAATTTGTTGATTGATTTAGAAGATCATACATTGTAGCAGAGCAGATTTGATGATGATGATGATTGATGTTGTTTGTAGCTGTGTAGAGTAGATTGATTGGGGTTAATAGAGTCAAAAGTGAGCTCAACGCTCACTTCTACATCAAAGGAGCCTTCAATAAGTCTCATAAGTGATTTTGTAAAACCCGCATGCTTTTACCATGAATAGTACCCTTATAATCGTACGTACATGATTAAAACTTTCCTTTTATAGCACGTTTATGTTTCACGAATAGTAATTACGAGTGTTACGTACGTTTTATTACACGATAAGTATTTAAGCATATTAATACACGATAATTATTATCAACAATAATTATAATCACGAACATGAAAAACATGAGCGTAAATAATCACGAGCATATTATTATGTATTTACGTAATTATGATTACGGTTACGTATAGATATATATTAGAACACGAACAATTAATAAATAAATCACGTAAACACGACCACGAGAACACGTAAATAATAAGAACACGGAAAACGATGGGTTTCCCCTTGTGGGCCCCACCTACCCACGGCAAAGACAAAGCAAAGGGTCCAAGCCCACTTTGATTTTTGCTAAAATAGAAAAAATTGGAAACATGTTTTCATATTACAGAGTTTTCTAAAAAAACACAAAACCCTAGCTTCTTTTCTCCTTCCCTTTTGGCCGCCGGTTTTAAACACACCAAGGGAGGTGTTCGTTGATTTTTGGTGATCCAATTCAAGTGGAATAGTTCGTGTTACCGTTCTACTTTTGTTCACGCATTGGAAATCCTTAAACCTTTTCTTTTTAATTATTTTATTAGATCTAGAACACATGAAAACATGATAATTAAATAACAAGATTAAAAACATGTAGATCTAATCATGGGGTAAATAACATGGTGGTTTCTAGGGTGTTTTTGGTTCAGCCGACGCAGGAAACCGAGAGCCGAAGCTCTCGGTGGTTGTATGATCACCACCAACTGAGACCCTATGGTCTCGGTGTGGCTGTGTGTCTCGGCCGCAAGGGACAAGGGACCCCGACACATGTCGGGGTGCCCTTGTGGTGATGTTGGGGGTCTCGGCATAAACAAACAAACACCACCGGCCCAAGCTGGTGGCTAGTTCGACCAAGCAAGGGCAACCGGTCAAGCCGGTTCGCCACTATTAAGGGGTTGTTTGTTTGGTCCGGTTCAAGGGTAAACACGGTCCGGTTCACGACATGTCTAGATTAAACGCACGGGTCCGGTTCACGACTTAATTTTACAAGCCTAATTAATTTTACAAGTTAAATTATTTACAAGATTAATTAAAGTAATTTGACATGTTATATGATTAATTTAATTAAAACATGACTTAGGTTTATTATTATTATTAATAATACATGATTTTAACCTAAGTATTTTATTATTAAATTTAGACTATAGGAATTAATTAATTATTAAAACATGACATATAATTAATTAATTTCCATGACTTAGGTTATATTAATAATAAATATTAATATATGTTTTAACCTAAGTATTTTATGCACTTTAATTTAATTAAATCATGCTATATTTAATTAAATCTTATAACATATATTTTATTTAATTTATATGTATTAATTAATAAACTATACTATTAATCACATGACTTAGAATATTGATCAGTAAAACTTAAGCTTATCTTATTAGCTTAATAATCCAGCTTATTCTATTTATGGAAACTTTCTATTTTTAGAAACTTATTTATTTTAATCAGCTAATCTATTTATGGAAACTTTCTATTTTTAGAAAGTTATTTATTTTAGGCAGCTATTCTATTTTTGGAAACTTTCTATTTTTGGAAACTTTCTATCTTTGGAAACTTTCTATTTTTGGAAACTTTCTTCTTTTGGAAACTTTCTATTTTTGGAAAATTTCTATTTTAGGAAACCTGCTATTTTTAGAAAGTTACTTATTATTACATAACAAGTATAATAATACAAGAAATACAAGTAATACTTAATCAGAATATCCAAAATACATAATAAACCCAACATAACGTTAAGATCAGTAAAACAAAACATGAACATATAAAACAAGCTAAGACATGATATAAAACCAGTTACGTACACAGTAATCAGAACACTTATACACGTATATTATTTATGTAGCGATAGTGAGATCGAAGTAGGACTCTCTTCCGTTCGTCTTCTTCGTTCACTGGACACAAGGTACGGATTATCCGTCCTTTCAGTATGGACATTCTTTCCTTATTAGGATTTCCCGTATGCATCCAACTGTTTTCCCCAGTAGTTACATATTAAATGCTTATGTAATATTAGTTACCTCAGCCATATACATGCATGACTAGTTTCACCTAGTTATGGAAGTACCATAAGCATAACACTAGAGGCACTAGTGTTATGACTTCACCACGGCGGAGTGATAGCTCGTGGCATCCCTTTCAGTTATTTGGCCATTATATTTATTATATTATCATATGGGGCGTATGGCTGCATCCTAGTTACATGTTTCAGTCAGGATTTCATGGTGAATGTGGTGTGTGCCTTGCATCCTTCACAAGGAGCCGATCCCTCCTACCCACTTACAGTTAATTAGAGGCATCCCCTCTAATTTGCATGACGAGGTCACCCCTCCAAGTATTCATGCACGCTATTGACCTCATGACCTATATTGGCTTTTGGTACATTAACTAATACAGATTTTCATAAGTAACATAAGCTATGTTTTAAGAACTAAAGCCAGTTAACATGAAAGACAACTAGGTTTTCCAGGAGTTATACATTTCCGCTGCTATTAGTCTTAGTTATGTTTCAGCCATTTATACTATGTCATATATCCGTACACTGAGCGTTATGCTCAGCCGTTACTTTCCATTCCATGTCCCAAAACGACAGGTACCCAAGGACGGACTCGAGCATTTGGAGGAAGTGCATAGGGTGGAAGCTACCATAGACTTCTTCTCCTTTTTGCCATATGCTTATGCTTGTTTAGTATTCTCTTGTTCATTTACTTTATTAATGTTTTGGGCTTATTTTTAGGAACCGATGATTGATTCCGGTTTTCCCTATGGTCATGTATGTTTTACTACATATTACCTTGCATGCTTTGATGACACGCCATAATCACGCGTGACATTCCATTTACCAAAATAGGGCGTTACAATTATGGTATCAGAGCCAAGGCTTCGACCTGTAGGCTCTCAAAACACGACCTGTGATTAGTGGGTAGTCACTATGGCCTTCCTAGAACTGACAGTCGGTTTTCATGCATTCATTGTTTTCATGCATTCATATATATGTCATTGTTGCAGGAATTTTTACTAAGTAATGGTTGGTACAGGACTGGCCCTATTTTGTCGCATGTGCTTTTATCGAAACTTTTAACTTTAGAACCGACCCATAGGCGTCCCCTCGATATGTCTTTTGTTTTGGATAAACTGACCATTGGCGTTTACCCTCGCGCATATAAAGGTTTTTATAAACTGCGTCATGCATTCAGGTACTGTTTTTATGCATAAAATTTTTCTCATGATTTATTGGCATAAATTTTTTTTCATGTCCCCTCATAAGTTACTATGTTTTTATGTCAAGTATGTTTTCATATTGTCATTGTTAACTTCAGATTCATGCTGATTATGTTATACAATCCTTCATGTTAGGTTGTTTCATGTTTCTTCATGATGATTTCATCTTCATGTGATTACGTCTTACGTCTCTTTTGTTGTTTATGATTTCATGCAAGACATTGTTGGATTTCATTTAAATCCTGCTTTCACGATAGTCATGGTTGGTATTCATTAATCATTCTTTCAGGAAAATCATCGTTGAAATTCGTTTAACCACACGTTAGCGTTTCTCTATGCAACCTGAATGATGTCTATGCTGGCATTGCCAGGTTGTCATGATGGTTTTCTAACCGTTCAACCGATTATCTTTCCTTTCAAATCATGTCAGATCATCGACCCCATAACAATCATTGCATGTGCATTCCATGGGTACTCCATGTACCGTATGCCATGTGTATTATATATACCATAATCCATGTGTATCTCACTTGCAATACTCCACGAGTATTCGCTAGTCGATTCTAAATCATCTCAAGTGTACTCCACTTACTGATACTCTACAAGATTGTTGATGCCACTCATAACTTGGAGATGTTACGGAAGTTGATGCTGCTGATTATTTTAGAGACGCTACGAGATGCTGATGTTGTTCACAAACTGGAGGTTTTACCAAACGAAGACAAAGGCGTTAGATCAAAGCGATCGAACGAGAAGATGCTTCACCACCAGACGATTTCCATCAATCATTGTGCCAAATTCTTAGTTACATGTCACACGTCATTCAATTGTCGTTTTAGTCATATGAGTGGGAACCGTTACCAGCCGGCCACTCAGCTAAATAGTTACATGAATCACAGTCATGAGAATGACTATCATGGAACTGACAGACAAGATGATAGTAACCACTATTGTGACAGCAACTATCCTAGCAATCGCAACAGAAGCTCCAGCCACGGACGTGATCAGAAATACAAGGGCTAGCAGTCTAACCGATCCGCCAATTCTGGCATAATAACCTAAGAGTTTCAATTTTTTTTGTTTTGCATCTAGGGACACATGTCAAGACACATGTCTCACGTACTTTTGCTGAAGACACACGTCAAGACATCAGTCAAGACATATGTCATAAGCACTTTTCTCAAGACACGAGTCAAGGCACATGACTCACGTTTTTTCTGGAACATTGCTAAGAAATTCAGAGTGCCCTCCAAGGGGTATATCCATGTTGTTGTGCCATGTAGTAAGAAGGCCACAAGAATTTCATTACCTTCGCCGGCGTATTAGTCGCTTCTGGACACGCAGACAGGCAAAGCACATTCAGTGAGACCTGTCATGTTTGCTTCACGACAGTTTCATTTTGATTTCATATTTCATACATCCAAGACCATAAAGGACGCCATTCGTATCACCCATATATACGAAGGTTTTCCTCCAGTCTAATGAAAAGAATCTATCTGCTAACGATCTTACCTCGAACAGATGCGACTTGAATTCAATCCTAACTATTGGACTACGAACAACACACCATGCTATGATTCATGATAATGTACTAATGTATGAATTTTTGCTAATTAAAAGTTCGTTTTCTCGGTGTCTAATCGAATTGATTTCCGGTTAATTGTGTGAGATTAGTTGTTCTTGGTGAAACAAATATTTTTGGTTTTGAAAAAGTAAATGTGCAAGACTTAAATAATAAAGGACGGGAAATTAAAATTAAAACAAGTTAAAATGAAAATCGGTGCAATATTTAAAATGTTAAAAGTAAATTACGAGAATTTAAATGAAGTGAAATTAAAACTTAACGAAAAGTAAAATGACAATTAAATGAAAATGCAAATCAAAACTAAAATAGACTAAAAATAAGACGAGTGAAATGGCGGAAGAACAAACAAAACAAAATGTTCCGATCGGAATACATTCCGATCGGATGATCGGAATACAGAGAAACGTTCCAATCGGAATGTTAACAGAACTTGAACAATCGGAATGTATGAAAAACGAGAACCAATCGGAATGAACGAAACATGCATAATCGGAATAATTGGAAAATGAACAATCGGAATATACGAACACGTACCAATCGGAATATAGCAAAAATCAAACGATCGGAATAGCTAAAAAGGTCAAATCGGAATACATGGAAGATTGCTTAATCGGAACATAATAACACGCACAATCGGAATCGACTGAAAATGGTGCAAATCGGAATACGGGACTAGAGACCCAATCGGAAAAGGGTTTCCATTTTCTGATTGGACTCAATCGGAATCTACGATGACTAAATCAGAAAGCAGTGGTCGGAAAAGGGTTTTACCCTTTCCGTTTTGTCTCTTGATCCGAAAATAAAGGCAAGGTTTTAAGCTATTAGATTAAGCTCAAACCCAAAACTAGCACGAATCTAAAGTGAAATTAATCGAATAAGCACAAATATAACTTAACAAAACTTAAAAGAAACAAACTTTTGGAATCAAAACATAAAAAATATGGACTTTTAAAAGTGCATAACAATTAACTAAAGTGCGAGAAATAAAATGACAAGAAATGAAAATGGTGGAAGAGTGGTTTGTCAAACCACCAACAACTTGAAAAATGAAGACTAATGGCCTATTTATAGTGGTGATTAGGGAGGGGCTTAGGAAGTTTCCTCCCTCTTTCCTCTTTTCCTTAATTGCAAAGTTAAGTCCTTTCCTTCTTTATCTTTTGGTAATCTTGGACTTAATGACTTTGTCTCGGGATTTCTTTGAACTCGTCTTGAATTTTCTTCATAAATAAGACTCGAGTTCTTCGGCTTTTGGTAAACTTCCGTCTTTTGACTTTTTCTTTGATAAATCTTCAGAATTGGTCTTGGACTTCCGTTCTTTCTCCACTCTTGATCTTTCGACTTCATCTTTCGTCTTTTTCTTCGATAAAAGCCCGTGAATGCCGTGTTTTATCCACTTTTCACCTTTTCGTCCTAAATCACAACAAAAACACAAACCACGCATAATTCCGACATAAATGACATAAAATACACGTTTTGGATCGGTTATTATTGCAATTAAGTGGTAAAAAGGATGGGTGTTTTCACACCTATCAAATCCCCTACACTTAACCATTGCAATGTCCTCATGCAATGCATTAGTTACAAAGCAAGTTTACACTTTTCATCATAATCAATCCACATTGGCCTTTATTAAAGAAATAGAAAATTATAAACATACAAAGTAAAGAAATCAAAAACATACCTTGGGTTTTGAAAATGTCGTGAATGATCATCATCCTCAAGTTTCATGTTCCCCATACCAAGCTTAAAAACGAGATCATTGTTATTATAAGTTGGTAGACTAACACGAGCTCATGTGGGCCAATTATTCACTTAGACTCCCTTATTCCTATTGGTATCTCTTATATTTTATTTTTGTCTTGAATGATCACGAGGATGCATTGTTTGACTTATTTCGATAGTTATTTAGTCTGAAAATAAAGTGCACGATTTAATCAATAGTTAGCTAAAGGACCAAATCTTTTAAAACTGCTTCTCGGGATATCAGAAAGTTCATATCTTGGCATAACTTGGTTCGCGATTTGAGACCTTTCTCGGGCCGATATTTGGCAGCGACTTCATACTTCGAATCTTCGAGAGACGTTCTTGAAATTATGGTCTTCTCTTCATAATAGGAATTTCTTCATTTGAAGTTTTTGAGAGATTCTTCATCTTTGGACCATGACTTCTTCATTTTTCTCTAATCTTTATTTTGGACTTTGATATACAACGATCCGCCTCCTTTTAGGACTTGGATCTATTTATCCTCATACCTTGTTAGGGTCTTTTTGGATAGACTTCTCCATGACTTTTGGGGAGTTTTTGCTTCTCGTCGTGTGTCTCGATCCTTCATATTGATTTTCGATAAATGATTCTTCACATCACTTTTGGATCTTTAGCAACAAAACATAGCCCTCATGCCTTGTTAGGGCCTTTTCGGACTCGCCAATCTTCGCGCCCCGCTTCATAAGTTATGCCTTGGCTATGAACTCTAATCCGTACCGAGCAACTTTTAAACGATCTGGGGCTAAAAGCTAAGTAACCTTTTAAATCGTACAACCTTATTTATTAGCAGATAAATTTATTAACAAGCGGAGGGAGAATAAGCTTATAATTAACTCACATAAATTCACGAAAGAATACCGAACTTATAATTGACTCTATCATCTCTCGTTCTCCACAGTTTAAAATCTCAAGGAATGAGACTCGTGGATGCTTAGCCTATTAAATCAAAGTTTTGGGTTTTCGAGTCGCCTATAGGATCTTGCAAATTCTTAGACTTTTTCAAGTTTAGAAATCGCATTTTAAAGTTCCCTTGATAAACGACTCTCTAGGATCAATTATAGGAACTTGCAAAAAGTTCTTGTTCTTAACCCGTGAGAGTTAAGACTTTCGCGTTTTATAGCTCCCTATATAAAAGCCTAGCAAAACTTGACCTAAACACGTTAAGGATACTAGCTAGAGCAAACTTAGATAAGTAAACTCGGGTCGAGTCAAAATATTCACAACGTTTGAAAATTAAAACCACTTTATTAAAATTTTATTCTAATACGGAAAGAAAATAACTAAACAGAGGTAAAAACAACTATACAACTAGGCCAAAATAGATTAAAAATTTTGAAAAATGTCGAAAAATCAAATTTTCCGGTTAAAATGAGGACAAATACAAGGAAAAGACCACTTAACTTCGATAGAAGTCCCCCCTACACTTAATATAAACATTGTCCTCAATGTTTAAGCATGTGGGAGTAAACTCCCCTACACTTAGGACATTGTGCACTTTGTTTAAATCTCGTTAAGGAAAAGACAACTAAAGAGATTCCTATTTTAATATTGAGAAATATAAAATAGTGAATCGAAAAGAGTTTAGGATAGAACCGGGAAGAAGGGAACACGGAATCACGGTTCGTCAAAAGTCATCAAGAGTGTGTCTTTAAAGCTCTAATCCCTGCACATGATAAGAAAGAGAACAAGAAACACCAACGGGGCTCCCCCTACACTTATGGTGAAATTAGATAGATAATTGGGTTGCCTCCCAAAAAGCGCTTGTTTATATTAACCGAGTCACGAGCCTGACTCGTCCCCGAATTAAATAGTCCATGGGGAAGCCTCGAATGTGATACCGGGATCAAAGACCTTGTCCTCGTTCCCGGTTGACATCAACAAAGGAGAGGCGGGGGGATAAGTCTTGTATGGGAGAAAAGTCCTTTCAACATACGTGAAGTATGTGAAATCAAAGTCCACGGGAGGTGGGGTGGGTAAAGTAAGCACATTGTCGTCCCCCAAAGACAATAGATGCTGAGCAAGCGGCAAAGCCGTATTGTTATCAATTATAGCATAAGCAATGTCACCTCCCGGGTCAAAGCACTCATCCTCTGAGATAGTCTCTAAAGGGGGGGGATGAAAGGTGCTCGGGAGGGGAACTTGGGACAATACCTTCAAGTAGCAAATTATCAAAAATAATGTCCCCCTCCGTGTCATAATCATCAATACCTGGAGGGATGGAGTGGATGTCAATTTCTTCCAGCAATGGGTCATTATCTTCAACGGTAGGAGGAGATGGAGGTAAAGGCTTAGAAATAGGAGAAGTCAACTCTTCGATTTGCGCAATAAGAAGGTGCACTTTCCGTAATCTATCGCGAAGAAGCACGTCTTCTACCTCATCCACAAGATCATGATGATCGGTGAACTTTTCGTAAACCGGAGAGAATAAATCGTCATTGCCCGCATCTCCCGGTGAAGATTGAGAAATTTCAAAAGTGAAATTCTCATAGCAAAAAGAAAAATCGTCATCACTAGGATCGACCTCTTCCGTAAGAGTAGCGTCGTCCTCAGGCTCCATAGCAGGTAAGTCACAAACCTCATCATCCAATACTTTGTCGAGAACAACATCACTAAGCTCATTCAACGAATCTAGATCCTTAGATGCAGTAGGAACATCAACAGTAGGAGCATCAACTTCAGAAGATTGGTTGAAAGTGTAGACATCATCGTCGTCGTCATCATCATAATAGATGGGACGAGTCCAGTTAGGAGTGACATAGTCGGCTAACTCTTCCTTGATAACCTCCACATCTTTAAGAAGCTCATGCAGCAACTTTTGTTGTTCATCGCCCCGAGTATGTTCAATTTCACCGATTCTATCCCACGCTGTAATTAAACATTTTGGTGTAGAAAAGAAGGGAAAATGACTAAACTGGCTCAAAAAGGTGTCGGTGGTTTTCAAGGTTTCGTCCACATCAAGCAACGGTTGCCTTTCCTGATGTAAGTCAGCTCGGAGTTGAGCTAGACTTTCTAGAATGCCATTTAAAGAAGTGAGTTGGTGATCAAGACTAGTTTGCTCATTGGATTGATGATTGAGGGTGTGATGTGGGGGCTCAAAATGTTGAAAACCTGAATTATAGCATGGTTGTGGCTCATAGTAGTTCATCGGTTGGGAAAAATTAGAAACCGGGTTTGGTTCATAATAATCCATAGGTGAAGAAAACGGAGGACACGGATTTTGCTCATAATAATTCATTGGTTGACAATAAGAAGTATCGTGAGGACCCCCACAGTTGTTGCAGAACGGTTGAGGAGAAAGACTGGGTGCGTCTTGTGGATAGCTATTATCATAGTCATAATTATACCCCGGTTCTTGCCCGTGATCATACGGGTATGGAACCGGGCACGAAATATGCCAATGAGAATCGCTTCCACAATAGGTACACGTGGGAATAGGAGGTGGGTTCAAAAAGGACGAATTAGTCGAGTTGCACAAAGGAAAAAATCCGAATTGTGTGTTGTCGATATCGTTTCCGCACCGCTCACATGTACACCATTGACAAGAATCGTTCCCGTACAGTTGTCTCCCACACCCAACACAATGGACATAAAAATCCATAAAGATAGATAAGCAAGAAGAATATTTTTGGTGCAAAACTTTGAAAAAGAAATGCTTTTTAAAGATTTTTCAAATGTTTTTGGATTTTTGAAAATATTTGACACCAAAAATAACGTTCACGAGTGAACGGATCCCAAAAGCCGACGCTTCTCTCACAAAAAAACTTTCGATCCTCACGAAAAGAGCCGGCAGCGGCGCCATTTTAATGTATGAATTTTTGCTAATTAAAAGTTCGTTTTCTCGGTGTCTAATCGAATTGATTTCCGGTTAATTGTGTGAGATTAGTTGTTCTTGGTGAAACAAATATTTTTGGTTTTGAAAAAGTAAATGTGCAAGACTTAAATAATAAAGGACGGGAAATTAAAATTAAAACAAGTTAAAATGAAAATCGGTGCAATATTTAAAATGTTAAAAGTAAATTACGAGAATTTAAATGAAGTGAAATTAAAACTTAACGAAAAGTAAAATGACAATTAAATGAAAATGCAAATCGAAACTAAAATAGACTAAAAATAAGACGAGTGAAATGGCGGAAGAACAAACAAAACAAAATGTTCCGATCGGAATACATTCCGATCGGATGATCGGAATACAGAGAAACGTTCCAATCGGAATGTTAACAGAACTTGAACAATCGGAATGTATGAAAAACGAGAACCAATCGGAATGAACGAAACATGCATAATCGGAATAATTGGAAAATGAACAATCGGAATATACGAACACGTACCAATCGGAATATAGCAAAAATCAAACGATCGGAATAGCTAAAAAGGTCAAATCGGAATACATGGAAGATTGCTTAATCGGAACATAATAAGACGCACAATCGGAATCGACTGAAAATGGTGCAAATCGGAATACGGGACTAGAGACCCAATCGGAAAAGGGTTTCCATTTTCCGATTGGACTCAATCGGAATCTACGATGACTAAATCAGAAAGCAGTGGTCGGAAAAGGGTTTTACCCTTTCCGTTTTGTCTCTTGATCCGAAAATAAAGGCAAGGTTTTAAGCTATTAGATTAAGCTCAAACCCAAAACTAGCACGAATCTAAAGTGAAATAAATCGAATAAGCACAAATATAACTTAACAAAACTTAAAAGAAATAAACTTTTGGAATCAAAACATAAAAAATATGAACTTTTAAGCACGAACACATGAATGAACAACACGGATCAAATGTAATCGCACCAAAAGCAAACAAAAATCAAGACAGGAAGATGAAAGATTAAGGCAAGAAAAGTAAAGATTAAAGAACGAATAATGGAAACTTACTTGAAAATTAAATTGATTAAAAGTGCATAACAATTAACTAAAATGCGAGAAATAAAATGACAAGAAATGAAAATGGTGGAAGAGTGGTTTGTCAAACCACCAACAACTTGAAAAATGAAGACTAATGGCCTATTTATAGTGGTGATTAGGGAGGGGCTTAGGAAGCTTCCTCCCGCTTTCCTCTTTTCCTTAATTGCAAAGTTAAGTCCTTCCCTTCTTTATCTTTTGGTAATCTTGGACTTAATGACTTTGTCTCGGGATTTCTTTGAACTCGTCTTGAATTTTCTTCATAAATAAGACTCGAGTTCTTCGGCTTTTGGTAAACTTCCGTCTTTTGACTTTTTCTTCGATAAATCTTCAGAATTGGTCTTGGACTTCCGTTCTTTCTCCACTCTTGATCTTTCGACTTCATCTTTCGTCTTTTTCTTCGATAAAAGCCCGTGAATGCCGTGTTTTATCCACTTTTCACCTTTTCGTCCTAAATCACAACAAAAACACAAACCACGCATAATTCCGACATAAATGACATAAAATACACGTTTTGGCTCGGTTATTATTGCAATTAAGTGGTAAAAAGGATGGGTGTTTTCACACCTATCATGTACAGTGATGTTCAGGCTCCTGAATACATTCAGCATTGTTTTCCATCAGGAAAATCTATACAAATTATCTATGCTTTACAAGCACGTGATTTGATGGCCATGTCTATTGAAATTTTCTAGCTGTTAGTTAAGACACGACCACTAAAGTGCCTTTACGCATAACCATCCGATTATTCCAAAATCTTCCCATACATTCTAGAAGACCTCCAAAGAGGAGGACAGTACCATGAGATTATGTGTCGACTACCGTCGATTTAAGTAAATACCATTCATAACCGTTATTCTCCTCCACGTATAGATTACATGTCCAATCGACTTTAGGGTGTTAAACATTGTTTCCCAAGATTGAATTCATGATCATGCTGCCAACAGTGACGAGTGAAAGAGCAGGACATGTCCATGACTACTATTCGTACACGACTCGGTCATGCTAGATTCATGATTTCGAATTACTCTCATCAAAGCTCCAGCAGCATTATGGACTTAATAAAATGAGTTTCCATGAACTCATAAGCAAATTCATCAGTGTTTTCATTAAGGACAACCTGGTTTTCTCTAAGTCTAGAGAAGAGCAAGAAGACCATATTTGCACTATGTTGCAAATTCAATGACACGAGAAATTTCACCCTAAAATTTTCCAGTATCAATTCTAGTTGATTAAAGTGACACGCTGAATCACATAGATTCTCACGGTTAATCTTACCATGGCTCAGCTTATGCTTAAAGGTGAGAACCCTACTCTACATTAGGTGTTCCAAAAAATCCTACTCTGAGAGAAGTCTAATTTCAGAGACTCATAGTTTCGCAAACTCCAATGTATCAAGTTTCTACGAAGCAAGATGCAGTTACATTCATATCTAAGTACCTGACTTACCAACAGGCAAAGATAGAACACCAACAGACTAGGATGTTTTTCCATCATCAGAAAATGTGAACAGAAGTGGGACAAGATCTCCATGGATTTTGGTTACCAGAATAACGCAAACTCAGAAGAAGCATGATGCTATCTGGGCTATTGTCAATAGTTTGATCAAGTCTACAAAATCCATACATCCACAAGGATTTCAAAGCCAACATGTTGATCGGACATGCTCCAGCCAAGGCTAATCCAATCACTTGGTAATCCGTCAGCTATCAGGTCAGACAAAGGTTCGCATTTGTGCTCCTTATTTACGTTCTCGTTCTCGTTCTAATTTTACAACTTGCTTTCACACTCACGTTCATGACACTATTCACGTTCATGATCGTATCCTGTCTTACGATTTTACGTTCATTTTCGTTCTAGGAGGTTTTGCAAGAACTTGAGAGACCAGACTCAAGTTTAGCATAACTCTCTATCCTCAGATAGACGTTTCACGTCACATTCCACGTTTCACTTTATAGCGTTTGGCATTACCTCCGCCGTATTCCATGTTCACGATATGTTTCACATGTCATGTTCATTCCACGGTTCCCAAATCACGTTGACGATATGTTACACGTATAATTGATCACGATATGTTTTCCATATTACACTCACCATATCTCCACGTACCACATTCAAAATTGTTCACTTATCACTTTTTCACGTACTACGTTTCAGTATGTCTCGTGCATCATTGCTAAGACGTTACTATTATCAGTTAGGTTAGGTTATTTTGCATTGTAATGTTTCAATTACCCTTGCATGTTAATTCTAATCCACTCGATCAGATTCATGCAAATCTATCTTACGCTGACAACCAGAAAGTTTTAAGTATTTTCAAGTCAAGGTCAGGAGGACCAAGATTTATCATTTGTGTCAAGATCTTGTGGAGGAACCATTCCGAGTGGGAAGCCACTGGGAAATGGACGAGTCAATCCGGATTTTATCCTCTCATCCTTCCATAATTTAGTAAGACTCTTTCAGTCACGTCACGTTCCATGTCCTTTTTATAGCCATGTCACGTTCCACGTTCTCTTGTACCATGTCACCGTCATATTCCGTTATCTTACATACCCTTTCCCGTTTGATTCGGGTATGTTTCTCTTTCAGTTTACGTTATCTATAATTCGGGGACGAATTATTCTTTTTAGGGGGGGGGGGGAGTTTTGTAAAACCCGCATGATTTTACCATGAATAGTACCCTTATAATTGTACGTACATGATTAAAACTTTCCTTTTATAGCACGTTTATGTTTCACGAATAGTAATTACGAGTATTACGTACATGTTATTACACGATAAGTATTTAAGCATATTAATACACGATAATTATTATCAACAATAATTATAATCACAAACATGAAAAACATGAGCGTAAATAATCACGAGCATATTATTATGTATTTACGTAATTATGATTACGATTACGTATAGATATATATTATAACACGACCAATTAATAAATAAATCACGTAAACACGACCACGAGAACACGTAAATAATTAGAACACGGAAAACGATGGGTTCCACTTGTGGGCTCCACCTACCCTTGGAAAAGACAAAGCAAAGGGGCCAAGCCCACTTTGATTTTTGCTAAAATAGAAAAAAAGGGAAACATGTTTTCATATTACAGAGTTTTCTAAAAAAACATAAAACCCTAGCTTCTTTTCTCCTTCCCTTTTGGCCGCCGGTTTTAAACACACCAAGGGAGGTGTTCGTTGATTTTTGGTGATCCAATTTAAGTGGAATAGTTCGTGTTATCGTTCTCCTTTTGTTCACGCATTGGTAATCTGTTGGGAATTATTTGTTAAGTGTCAAGTACCGTTAGTATTTTCTAAGTACTGTTAGTGTTATGTAAGTACCGTTAGTGTTAACGCGGTACATAGTAAGTACTGCTACTTATAGAGTAAGTACTTCTATGATGATTAGGACGAATATATCTTTGTATAAGATATGTCATAGTTATAGTTAGCGTATATCTTATGTGATATACCTAAATAGTTAAAATATTGATAATATGTCGTTTGTGATATAGTTATCTTTATAGAATATTGTAAGGTTTCTAGGGTTCCTTACTCTATAAAAGGAACATAGGTACAATGTCTTCCATGTACCTCATTCAAGTCATATAATAACAGAATCGAATAGTTAAAAGTAATTATGTTCTTCTGTGCTTTATAAGTTAGATTTCGCATAACTTATTTAGTATTAGTGAGAGTGCTCAAAGTGTTTTAGTTTGATTACAAACTATTATACTAATTCTTAACAGAATATAGATCCAACCAAAGGGATCAACAAGTGGTATCAGAGCTTGTTGAGAAACTTTGAAAAAGAAGAACACGACCCCAAACACTTCACACATACCAAATCTCAATGTCTCAACCAGATGGTAATAATGCTCACTTGGATGATGTTCAGAACCCTGATCCTGTTCTGCCACAGGGACAACCACAAGTTGTGCATCCTGCACCAGCACAAGGTGCTCAAGCCGTGAATGTTGTAGCTACCTCTACAACAACACCTTCTCATACTCTGTCTGCTTTTAAACTCCCAGTTCTTAAAGGTGACAATTATGAGACATGGGCTATGCAGATGGAACATTACTTGAATCACACAGATCATACTGTGTGGCAAGTTATCAAGAATAGGAATACACCAAATAAGCTACACTGGTTAACAGACAATACATGCTATGTTCTACCTGCTGTGACTGCTGAGGAGGTACAAGCAGAGATCAGAGAAAGAAAATCCAGAACTGCTTTGGCTATGGCTCTTTCTGAAGACATTCTACCAAGCTTTCATCATTATAAAGATGCCAAAGCTATGTGGGATGCTATAAAACTTAGATCTGGAGGCAATGACAAATCTAAGAAAATTAAGAAGATTGTTCTTAAGCAAGAATTTGATAACTTCTCAATTACCAGTACAGAGGGGATACATGGTGGATATGGAAGGTTCAACAAGTTGCTTATTCAGTTAGCAGTTTATGGACAAGTAATTCCTAATGAAGAAGCCAATCTAAAATTCTTATGAAGTGTTCCACCAGAGTGGAAAGCAATGGTTATGCACTTCATCACAAGAGATGATTTGGAAACAATTCCTTTTGATCATCTCTACAACAATCTTAGAGCATATGAGATGGATGTGAAAGGCACTGAAGTAAATACAGCAACTACTTCAAAGTCTAACTTGGCTTTTTTGTCAGATGGGAACAGCGGTACTTACTTTCAAAATACCGCTAGTGGATTTAGCAGCGGTACATACTTCACAAATACCGCTGGAGGACTTACAAGCAGTACTTACCCACAAAGTATTGAAAGTAGTCCAATAGTCTATCAAAATCCACATGGAAGGTCTTCACCATCGTTTAGTGACAATGATGCCTTCTCATTCTTTGTTGGACAAGACAACAGGCCAAGATTAACTCTCAATGACTTGTTCCAAATGGATGATGCTGATGTTGAAGAGATAGATCTTAAATGGCACGCTGCTATGGTATCAGTAAGATCTAATAGGTTCTTCAAGAAGACTGGAAGAAAAATGACTGTTGATCCTAATGAGCCATTAGGATATGAAAAGTCCAAAGTTGAATGCTATAATTGTGGAAGGAATGGACACTTTGCATGAAAATGCTCTAGAGATAAAGCTGAGACTAGCAATCAGAAGTCCAAGAACAGTTATAGAACCAGTCCAAGAATAACTGAAAGATTTCCAAAAGGAAACAACAGAAGTCCTAAAGGAACCAAAGCATTGGTTACTATAGATGAAATGGTGAATTGGGCAGAAGAAGAAGAAGAAGAAGAGCTTGGATTAATGGCTCTCTCGCATGAAGATACTGAGGGGCATCTCATTGATGAATTAAAAGATAAAGGAATTTTAGATAGTGGATGCTCAAGACACATGACAGGAAACAAAGATTTTCTTGCTGGATTTGAAGAAGTCAGAGGAGGTCTAGTAGCCTTTGGGGGTAGCAAAGGTAGAATCACTGGCAAAGGGAAAATCAACACAGGAAAGTTGAAATTTTAAGATGTTTTCTTTGTAAAAGAATTGAATGAGTTCAATCTATTTTCTGTATCACAAATGTGTGATAAGAAGAACAAGGTGCTATTCACAGATAAAGACTGCTTGGTGCTGTCCAAAGACTTTGAGATGCCTAAGGAATCTCAAATACTGCTTAAAGTGCCCAGGCAAGAAAATATGTACACCTTTAATCATCATACTATTACTCCAACAGGTGGTATTACATGTTTGCTAGCTAAGGCTTCTTTAGATGAGTCAAATTTATGGCATAGAAGGTTAGGTCATGTAAATTTCAAGAATCTTAATAGATTGGTGAAAAGGAATTTGGTTAGAGGTTTACCTAACAAATCTTTTCAAAATGATTTCACATGTGCTTCTTGTCCAAAACTTAAACAACATAGAGCCTCTTGTAAGACCAATACTGTAAACACTGTGACAAAACCTTTGCAACTTTTGCATATGGATTTATTTGGTCCAGTTTCTATCAGAAGCATTAGTCATAAGACCTTTTGTCTAGTCATAACTGAGGATTATAGTAGCTTCAGTTGGGTTTTCTTTTTAGCCCTTAAAAGTGAAACAAGTGAATTACTAAAGGATTTTATCACTTTAGTTGAAAAACAGTTCACTAAACAGGTATTAATCATTAGGACTGATAATGGAACAGAATTTAAGAATGCCGATTTTGATGAATTATGTAGGTCTAAGGGAATTAAGAGACAATTTAGTAATCCTAGAACTCCACAACAAAATGGAGTAGCTGAAAGGAAGAATAGGACATTAATTGAGGCTACTAGAACTATGCTGGCTGATTCACTTTTTCCAAATACCTTTTGGGCAGAAGCAATCAATAATGCATGTTATGTGTTAAATAGAGTCCTAGTAACTAAGCCTAAAAAACACCTTATGAACTCTTGACTAATGTAAAGCCTAACATAAGTCATTTAAAACCTTTTGGGTGTCATGTGTCTATACTAAATACTTTTGATTATTTGGGAATGTTTGATGGAAAGTCTGATCCAGGATATCTTGTAGGATATTCATTGCAAAGTAAAGCATATAGGGTTTTACAATTTAGCAACTAAGAAAGTTGAAGAAAATGCTCATGTCAATTTCTTAGAAAATCAACCCAATGTTCCAAGAATAGGTTATGCTTGGATGTTTGATTTAGATTATCTAACTAACTCCATAGATTACTACTCTTTGCAAAAGGATCGTCAAACTAACAATGCAGGTAGTAAGTCAAGTGCAACTAATTCAGGTGCTCAAGAAGATGTTTCTTCATCAGATGATGATGTTCATGTCTATGTGCCCAACATGCCTACTGTTACTCCTATGTCTGCAACTCACAAGAAGCAAACCATGCCATCAAATGATGATCAAGCCTCTAAGGAGATTCAGAGGCTTCAAGATCAAGAAAAGAATGCTACATCTGCCAATGAGCATTCAGGAGAAGAGTCTTTTGAGTCACAACACTCAGCAGTACATACTATACCTAGCGGTACTTCATCTACAAGTACTGCTAAGTCAAAATCTACCAAATCTGTTGACTTACTAGAAGAGATTTTATAAGCATTGGACGTTGAAGACTTATATGCCAGTCCAGGTGAAGGAATCTTCTCCAAAGCTTCCTATGATGAGCAGGGTGCAGTAACTGATTTCAACAATTTGGAAACAGAAATTCAAGTCAGTTTTATTCCCACTCATAAAGTCAACAACAACCATCCTACTACACAGATTATTGGTGATCCAAAATCTGTTGTACAAACCAGAAGACAACTGCAAACCAATATTGAAACTCATGCACTAGTGAGTTATGTCAAACAACAACATAGAACAAATCATAAAGATACTCAGCATTGTTTGTTTACCTGTTCTTATCTCAAGTAGATCCAAAAAAACATCTCTCATGCTCTTGATGAAGAAAGTTGGGTAGATGCCATGCAAGAAGAATTAACACAATTTGAGCTACAAAAATTTTGGATTCTTGTGGATCTTCCCTTATGTAAAAGAGTAATTGGTACTAGATGGGTCTTCAGGAAAAAGAAGGATGAAAGAGGGGTTGTTGTAAGGAACAAGGCAAGACTTGTTGCTCAAGGCTATAGACAGAAAGAAGGGATAGACTATGATGAGGTTTTTGCACCAGTGGCAAGGATAGAAGCCATTAGGTTATTTTTGGCCTTTGCATCATATATAGGATTTATAGTCTATCAAATGGATGTGAAAGTTGCCTTTCTATATGGTACTATTTTAGAGGAGGTATATGCCTCACAACCTCTAGGTTTTGTAGATCCTAAATTCCCCAATAGAGTCTACAAGGTTATCAAAGCACTTTATGGTCTGCATCAAGCTCCAAGAGCTTGGTATGTAACCTTATCCAACTTTCTGCTAGAACATGGATATAGGAGAGAACCCATTGACAAAACTCTGTTCATCAAGAAAAATGCCAAGGACATCATTCTAGTTCAAGTTTATGGTGATGACATCATTTTTGGTTCTACCAAGAAATACATAGTGTGAAGAGTTTGAAGCTTTGATGAAAGGAAGATTTCAAATGATATCTATGGGAGAACTAGCTTTCTTTTTGGGACTGCAAGTCAAACAAAGGAAAGATGGAATATTTATTAGCCAAGATAAATATGTTGCTAAAATCTTAAAGAAATTTTCATGTATGGATATAAGGAGTACAAGCACACCTTTTGAAGCAAAGAAATCTTTATCAAAAGATGAACATGGAGAAGATGTTGACATTCATCTATATAGGTCAATGATTGGTTCATTGATGTATCTTACTGCTTCAAGACCATATATAATGTTTGCTGTGTGTGCCTGTTCAAGGTTCCAAGTTCATCCAAAGGTGTCACATCTACATGCTGTGAAGAAGATTTTTAAATATCTTAAAAGTCAACCCAATTTAGGATTATGGTATCCTAGAGATTCCACCTTTGAATTGGAAGCTTACTCAGATAGTTATTATGTTGGAGCAAATCATGATAGGAAATTCACAACAGGAGGTTGTCAATTCCTAGGCAGAATAATCATATCATGGCAGTGTAAGAAGCAAACCATTGTTGCTACTTCTACAAATGAAGCTGAATATGTTGCTGCTGCTCATTGTTGTGGACAAGTACGTTGGATTCAAAATCAATTGTTGGACTATGGGTTTAACTTCATGAACACCAAGATTTACATTGATAATGAAAGTACTATATGCATTGTCAAGAATCCAGTATTCCACTCCAAGACTAAGCATATTGAAATAAGACATCACTTTATAAGAGATGCTTATGACAAAAAGCTTATTCAAGTCTTGAAGATTCATACAGACAACAATGTAGCTGATTTGTTGACCAAGGCATTTGATGCAAAGAGATTCGAATTCTTGGTGACACACATTGGTATGCTCAACCAATAACATGCTGCATATGTTGAGGGGAGGTAATGGCTGTACAAATTTTTATAATTTTTATTGTATAGTCTATGTTTTGTGTTTTTAATGTTATTGCAGGTTTATAGAAAAAGATAAAACAGGATACATTTTTAGTGGAAAGCATGAACTGGTCAAAATTGTGAGGTACCGTTGTCACTCTAAGTACTGCTAGCACAAAACCAAGTACCGCTTATGTTCCATGTACTGCTACATATCCCTTGTACCGTTAAGGGTCTCTTTTGTAAATTTGGCGGTTTCTTCGCGCTTGGGTTTGTTATTTACTTAAATACTTACCCCAATTACACAACTGATTCACATAACCTCCTCTTTAATCTTTCGATCATCAAAAATACTAATGGCTGCTTTACAAGTAATCTCTAATCATAATTTGGTTGCGAATCTTGCTACGAATGATGACTCTCTTGGTTTCCATGAGATGCTTGGTTTCCTATCTCGAAGTCATGTTCGCTTCGCACTCACTATAAGTCCAGTTGTCTCTATACCCATTGTTGAAATTTTTTGGGATACTGCTGTATTAGGTACTCGTTTTGGTCAACCTTGCATTAAGGCTAGGGTGAATCATAGAAATATATATGTCACTGAGGTACTGCTACGAGCAAGTTTGAGATTAAATGATGAAAATGGACTTAGTATGCTTAATAATACAGAGATACATGATGGCCTTGCAGCCATGGGCTATGGTGGTGGTAGGGAAAGTCTTAATTTCTTTAAAGCTTTATTTTCACCTCAATGGAAATTGCTTTTTCATCCTATTATTCACTGTTTAAGTTCAAAAAGTACATCTTTTGATCAAATACCTGGTGCATTGGCATCAGCTGGTAGTTGTCTAGCAAATAACAGGGTTTTTAATTTTTCAAAATTAATTTTTGAAGGCATGACTAGGAATTTGGAATGGACTAAGAAGTTTTTAATGTATCCTAGATTCATTCAGACTTTAGTTAGTGACCAAATACCAAACCTACCAGAATTAACTGATACATGGGATGTTCCTTCATTCACAAAGAGAACTTTCTCTTTCTTGACCAAACAAGGCAATGCCTTTACAGGAACAGTAACACCATATTTTGCTCATATGTTAGCCCAACGTGCCAATCAAGAAGGTGAGGAACCTAGCAATGCTAGTGCTGCTCAGCAAACTCCTTCTCACCAGAGCTCCCACTCTCTAGAAGATTCACAATCTTCTTCTCACAATGTTGGTGTTCCACCAAACACTGATGAGATGATCCACGCACCTGCTGCTTCTATTGCTACTAATGGTTCACCACAAGCACAAGCACCAGAGGTGGTGGATGTTGCAAATTTAACTGCTTTGTTTACAAGTTTGTCCCAAAAGGTACTAGTATTGCAAAAAGAAAAACTTGTTCAAGACAAGAGAATTGCTGAATTGGAAACTAGCCTACTCAAGTTAAGGAACAAAGTGTCACCTTGGATGAGGCAATATAGATCTGTTCAGAAATCTACAATCAAGAAGCAAAGATTCAGGAACCACAAGAAAAGGCAACTGAATGCAACCAAACAGGGGAGGAATTATGAAGGACAACCACCTTCTTCTGATAATCAGACAAGGATCTCTGGAAATGACATCAATTTGGAATTGGATGAAGATGTCATAGGGACTTATGAAGATGGAACTGGTTTAGAGACTGGTGTGGATGGACCTTCAAACATGGAGATTCAACATGAAGAACCACAACCTACTCATGAGGAGACACAAGTTGAATAAATTTTGGTAACTCAGCCAGCACCACCACCTCAATCACCACTTCAAGCCAATTGGAGTGCTTTCTATAAGAAGTTGGAGGAAATTACTATTCAGTTTCCTGTATATTCAACTCCATCACCACAAAGACAAGTATGGTTTCAAAGGAAACAGACTTTGCAAGTACTGTCTAGATCAAGAATGAGCAATGAATCTGACAAGACTGAAGAGGTGCAAGTTGATATGATGGCTTCTATGGAAGAAAGAGTATCTGGGATACACATGTGATTGAAGAAACAAGTGTGTCTAATACTGGTGAAGTCAACATTGTTGAAGATCCAAGTACTGCTAAGCCAAGTAAGTCGACTGCAAGTACTACTAACATTGTTGAAGACCCAAGTACTGCTAAGCCAACTAAGCCGATTGCAGGTAACGCTGGTGATCATCCTTCACTAGAAAGTCAAACTCCTTTTGGAGAAGATGAGACTTTAGCCCAATTGCTGCTTGATTTAAGAAAGAAGAATTTAGTTGAGAAGACTAAACAAGCAGAAGTAGAGAAAAAGACACAACAAGAAGTTCTTGCCAAAAAGGATCAAATTCAAGGTAAGAAAGTTCAAGCTTCACACCCTACTAAAGGTATAGTCATTCAACAACAAGCTAATGAAGAAACAGCTACCAAGCTGAAGAAGAAGCTACCTAAGATTAATCCAAAGGATAAGGGGAAGAAGCAACTATTATCAGAATCTGAAGATGAAAGTGATTCAGATAATGATATAAACAAAGTCATGTACATATTTAATCAAATAGACCATGATGAGGAATTTTCTTACAGAATGCAAGCACAAATTCGTGAAAATGAATTGCAGGAAGAACTTGCAGCAAAGCAGGATTTGCTAGAAGCTAAAAGAATACAGCAAGAATGGAACATACAAGAGTATGACAGGATTCAAGCTGAAATACATGCAAGTGAGCTTCTTGCAGACTCATTGATAGCTGAAGAGAGAGATGCATATGATGAAGAAGAGAAATCAAAATTGATTGATGATCTGGTAAGGGAGCAACAAAGATTCTTTGCTGAAAAGAGAAGGAAAGAAAAGATTAAGCCTCCAACTACTATGCAGATTAGAAATCAGATGATGAACTTTCTAAAGAAAGTTAAAGGATTTACTCATATTCAGCTGGTCAAGAAGAATTTGGAAGAAATCAAGACTTTGTATGAGCAAAGTAAGAAGACTGAATTGAATTTTGTTGAGATTGGATCTGAAGCAATAGAAAAGATGTTGAAGAATTTAAGAAACATCTGCAACAACAAAGACAATTTGGTAGTACTCCTAGAATTGAGCCAAATACTACTGAACCTACAAATACATCTCCACCTATCAAGACCACTTATGTGAGGAAGAATAAAAAGGGGAAGGTAAGTTCAAGGGAGGAAGAGACTGCTCAAAGAATGAATACAGGAGTTGAAACTCAAGATATTGCTCAGACTGAAAATGTACAAGCAGTACATACACAGTCAACAGTACATACAAAAGTACATACTGAGGAGACGGTACATACAAACTTGGAAGAGGCTTCAACAGAACTTGAGGGAATTTCCAAGGGTGTTAAAAGGAAAAGGTCAACAAAGATAAAGAATAAAGCTAAGAAAGCTAAAACAACAGCAGAGGATAGTGATGATGATGAGAGCTTAAAGAAGTACTCGAAGGTTGTGAAATTTGAAGATCAATGTATTGATACAGAGATTTTTGGAAAGAGACCATCCATTACTAGGTGGATTTACTCTACAGATCAAGGACTTGAAGCTCATGGAATTCAGAGAACTGATGGCACAACAAGAGTATTCAGACTTTTGGAGGATATTCTTCACATTCTTGACAGACAAGATATTCAAGATCTTTCAAGGTTAGTTCAAGAAGGGAGTGCATGTAAAACTGAAGTATCACTATTATACTGGGAATTTGTCTTTATGTATGAGCCACACAATTATATCAAGAAATGTTGAAGGAATTAGAGAATCAGGTTCCTAGTTACTGGAGATATTACAGGTCATGTGGATTGCATATTTTGGATGTAGAAGATGTTACATACTATATGCTGCAAGAGAAAACTTACCCTTTCAAAATAAAATTGTTAGAAAGGATGTTAGAACAACTATTAGAAGTTACAGAAGAGTCTGCTGATGCTTTGGAGTTGATCAGAATGGTTAAACAACAAATCAAGGATTTGAAAGATGAGGAAGAAGCTGAGAAAGAATCTTAAGTGTTTGACTTTCGGTCACACTTCACAAATGGTTCTCAGTTCACCATGTCTAACAAACATAAGAACTGGCTAGTCCATAAGCAAACGGTTTGTGGTAAAGACTTATCAAATTCGTTGAAACCTGATAGTTTGCTAAAAACTATATGGTTCTAACTCACCTTGTTTCAAGACAAAGAGTTGGCTAGTCCAAGACAAACGGTACTAGGTAAAGACTTCATCAAATCCGTTGATGGTTGACAATTTACCAAAAATTGTAAGGTTTTCATTACACCTTATTCTTTGTGAATAAAGTATTGGCTATTCCAGAGTGTACGGCTAACTGGTAAAGAATTTATCAAATCCGTTGATAGCTGGTGATTTGCTAAAAATCATGAAGCCAATACAGATTGGTGTTTGATGTTAACTGTTTTATTTCAGGTATAAAGGTTGCAGGCAAATAAGTATTTACAAAAATACTTAGAAGGTTTTGTCATCATCAAATCAAGACAAAGGTTTATGATTAAGAGTTCAAGGACTAAACTCAAGAAGACAATAACTGATGCTGTAAAGATAAATGATTGTTTAAAAGACACAAGAAGATCATAGTTTGAAGACAAAGATGATACTCATGATGTTTCAAGATTGTCTTATCAGAAGAAGATCTACATTTGAAGTGTTTGGCTACATTCAGTTAGATACATATACAAATTACCAAGTTCAATCCAAGGATGAAGGAAAGACTAAAGACATGTATTTTTAATACATCCAGTACAAGAGAAACAAGAAGACAACAAGTTATCATTTCTTGTTTAGGGGAGGATTGTTGGGAATTATTTGTTAAGTGTCAAGTGCCGTTAGTATATTCTAAGTACTGTTAGTGTTATGTAAGTACCGTTAGTATTAACACGGTACATAGTAAGTACTGCTACTTATAAAGTAAGTACTGCTATGATGATTAGGACGAATATATCTTTGTATAAGATATGTCATAGTTATAGTTAGAGTATATCTTATGTGATATACCTAAATATTTAGAATATTGATAATATATTTTATGTGATATAGTTATCTTTATAGAATATTCTAAGGTTTCTAGGGTTCCTTACTCTATAAAAGGAACATAGGTACAATGTCTTTCATGTACCTCATTCAAGTCGATTAATAAGAGAATCGAATAGTTAAAAGTAATTATGTTCTTTTGTGCTTTATAAGTTAGATTCTGCATAACTTATTTAGTGTTGGTAAGAGTGCTCAAAGTGTTTTAGTTTGATTACAAACTATTATACTAATTCTTAAGAGAATATAGATCCAACAAAGGGATCAACATAATCATTAAACCTTTTCTTTTAAATCATTTTATTAGATCTAAAACACATGAAAACATGATAATTAAATAACAAGATTAAAAACATGTAGATCTAATCATGGGGTAAATAACATGCTGGTTTTTGGGGTGTTTTTGGTTCGGCCGACGCAGGAAACCGAGAGCCGAAGCTCTCGGTGGTTGTTTGATCACCACCAACCAAGACCCCATGGTCTCGGTGTGGCTGTGTGTCTCGGCCGTAAGGGACAAGGGACGCCGACACATGTCGGGGTGGCCTTGTGGTGATGTTGGGGGTCTCGGCATAAACAAACAAACACCACCTACCCAAGCCGGTGGCTAGTTCGACCAAGCAAGGGCAACCGGTCAAGCCGGTTCGCCACTATTAAGGGGTTGTTTGTTTGGTCCGGTTCAAGGGTAAACACGGTCCGGTTCACGACATGTCTAGATTAAACACACTGGTCCGGTTCACGACTTAATTTTACAAGCCTAATTAATTTTACAAGTTAAATTATTTACAAGATTAATTAAATTAATTTGACATGTTATATGATTAATTTAATTAAAACATGACTTAGGTTTATTATTATTATTAATAATACATGATTTTAACCTAAGTATTTTATTATTAAATTTAGACTATAGTAATTAATTCATATAATTAATTAATTTCCATGACTTAGGTTATTGTTGGAAATACGTTTTTCGTATAAACAAAGTCTCGGTCACTCCAACAATATTGTTATAGGCTCGTAGTAGTGTTTAAGTAACATTTATTGAATAGCCCGACCCATGAGCATGTTCATGGGCCGGATGCCCAAGTCTATTAAGGACTTGGGTATATAAACCTCTTTCCACCATGGAAAGAGGTGTTGGTTGTTTATTTTCTCTAAAGTAATACACATAGTTTCTTTCACTTCTCTCTCTTGTTTCTCTCTCTAGAAAAACATCAACCCTCTTGAAATAAAAAGATTATCACACTTCTATAATTGGTATCAAGAGCATGGGATGAAATATAGGTTGGTCTTTGTGTTGTTCATGCTTTTTTAAGCATAACGTGAGATTTTGATTGTTTTTTACCAAAGCTTCAAAAAAATTTCGTGTTTTTTTTAGTGTTCTTAAGTCGTATACCTTTGATACAAGGATTTTGCCCGTATAAAAGTTAAAGTTCTTTGTCTTGGTCTAATCGAATGGATCCTGGTTAACTATGCGACTCAGTCGTTCTTTGGTGAAACAAATAGTTGTGTCGTTGTAGTAATTAAAAAGTGCAAAACTTAAAACTAAATGACGTTACATTAAATCTAAGTCTAATTTAAAATAAACGAAAAGTATATAAAAGCGTGACAAGAAATTAAATGGGACTAAAAGTAAATAACGAAAACTTAAAACTATCTAAGGCAAACTTAAAACGCAACTAAAACTAAAACTTAAACTAAGGCAAGGCTAAAATAAATCTAAGGCAAGTAATCTTAAAGTGCGACTAAGGAAAAAGGCGTAAAAAAAATAAAGCTTGAAAATTAAAAACAGAAAGTTAAAAATTGAAATTAAAAAGAACCTGAAAACAGATCATCCGGAATAATCCTTCGTTCGGAATAATCACTCATCCGAAATGTCACCTTCGTTCGGAATGATTCTTCTTCACTCGGAATATTTACCAAAACCCTTGATCCGGAATAAATTGCTCACTCGGAATATGTCACTTATCCGGAATAAACTCTTTATTCGGAAAATAAGCCTTGGTTTGGAATGTTTTTGCTGATCCGGAATAAAATGAGATAAAAGCTTGATTCGGAATATATTCCGAATGAACTTCCTTGATCCGGAATATTTCTTGATTCGGAATATCTTCCTTGATCCGGAATGTTGAAGATTCCGGATGAAGACCTTGATCCGGAATAATTAATTATTCCGAATAAAACTCCTTGATCCGGAATATTTGGTATTCCGAATGAAAGGTTTGATCCGGAATGTTAAATTATTCCGAATAAACAAGACTGATCTGGAATGTTTAATATTCCGGATGAACAACCCTTGATCCGGAACTTCTTGAACAACACTTTGATTCGGAATGTGTGGTTGATTCGGAATGTACATGGGAAACAGATAAGACAGCGAAGAACAAGGAGGGACAAATATAACACGAATCCAAACAAATCCAATCTAAATCAACCACAAGATTAAATCAAACTAATCAAATAACATCTATTAATCATAAACAAACAATCCAAATCAATCAAACTAACAAAACTAATCAAAATAATCAAAACCCACTTTAATCAATATAAACTCAAAAACATAAACATAAAGATCAAAGATTAAAGAAAGGTAGATAGGAGATGAACAATTAAAATAAAGATTGACAAGAAGTAAAAGGAAACTTACTTGAAATTAAAGGAATTTAAGGTGCAAGACAAGTATTTAAATTTGGAAATTAAGTAAATGACATGTATTTAAATGTGCAAGGAAATGAAAATGGAAGAACTAGTGTCACTCTAGCCAACAAGAGAAAATGAATGAAATCCTAATCTATTTATAGGGGAGATTAGGAAGGTGCTTAGAAAGCTTCCTCCCCTCTTTCTTCTTTCCTTAATTGCGTCATTAAGTCCTTGCTCTTCTTAATTCTTTGTTAATCTTCTTAATTCTTTGACTTTAACGACTTTGTCTCGGGATTTCTTTGAACTCGTCTTGTAATTCTTCAATAAATTAGACTTGAGTTCTTTGGCTTTCAGTAAACTTCCGTCTTTTGACTTTTTTTCTTTGATAAATCTTCAGAATTGGTCTTGGACTTCCGTTCTTTTTGCACTCTTGACTTCTTGACTTCGTCTTTCGTCTTTTTCTTCGATAAAAGCCCGTGAATGCCCGTGTTTTCTCCACTTTTCACCTTTTCGTCCTAAATCACAACAAAAACACAAACCACGCATAATTCCGACATAAATGACATAAAATACACGTTTTGGCTCGGTTATTATTGTAATTAAGTGGTAAAAAGGATGGGTGTTTACACACCTATCAAATCCCCTACACTTGACCATTGCAATGTCCTCATGCAATGCATTAGTTACAAAGCACGATTACATTTTTCATCATAATCAATCCACGTTGGCCTTTATTAAAGAGATAGAAAGTTATAAACATTCAAAGTAAGAAAGAAATCAAAAACATACCTTCGGGTTTTGGAAATGTCATGAATGATCATCATCCTCAAGTTTTCACTTTCTCCAAACCAAGCTTAAAAACGAGATCATTGTTATTATAAGTTAGCAAACTAACACGAACTCATGTGGGCCAATTATTCACTTAGACTCCCTTATTCCTAGGTTTATCTCTTTTATTTTATTGTTGTCTTGAATGATCATGAGGATGCATTGTTTGACTTATTTCGATAGTTATTTAGGCTGAAAATAAAGTGGGACGATTTAATCAATAGTTAGCTAAAGGACAAAATCTTTTAAAACTGCTTCTCGGGACCTCATAAAGTTCATATCTTGGCATAACTCGCTTCGCGATTTGAGACCTTTCTCGGACCGATATTTGGCAGCGACTTCATACTTCAAACCTTGAGAGACGTTCATGAAATAATGGCCTTCTCTTCATAATAGGAATTTCTTCACTTGAAGTTTTGAGAGATTCTTCATATTTAGACCACGACTTCTTCATTTTTCTCCAATCTTTATTTTGGACTTTGATATACAACGATCCGCCTCCTTTTTGGACTTGGATCTATTTATCCTCATACCTTGTTAGGCCTTTTCGGATAGACTTCTCCATGACTTTTTGGGGAGTTTTTTGCTTTTCGTCGTGTGTCTCGATCCTTCATATTGATTTTCGATAAATGATTCTTCACATCACTTTGGATTAGCAACAAAATGTAGCCCTCATGCCTTGTTAGGGCCTTTTCGGACCCGCCAATCTTCGCATCCCGCTTCAATAAGTTATGCCTTGGCTATGAACTCTAATCCATACCGAGCAACTTTTAAACGATCTTGGGCTAGAAGCTAAGTAACTTTTCAAATCGTACAACCTTATTTATTGCAGATAAATTTATTAGCAAGCGATGGGAGAATAGGCTTATAATTAACTCACATAAATTCACGAAAGAATACCAAACTTATAATTGACTCTATCATCTCTCGTTCTCCATAGTTTAAAATCTCAAGGAATTAGACTCGTGGATGCTTAGCCTATTAAATCAAAGTTTTGGGTTTTCGAGTCGTCTATAGGATCTTGCAAACTCTTAGACTTTTTCAAGTTTAGAAATCGCATTTTAAAGTTCCCTTGATAAACGACTCTCTAGGATCAATTATAGGAACTTGCGAAAAGTTCTTGTTCTTAACCCGTGAGAGTTAAGACTTTCGCGTTTTATAGATCCCTATATAAAAGCCTAGCAAAACTTGACTTAAACACGTTAAGGATACTAGCTAGAGTAAACTTAGATAAGTAAACTCGGGTTGAGTCAAAAGATTCACAATGTTTGAAAATTAAAACCACTTTATTAAGGTAAAAACTAATAAGCCAAAATAGATCAAAAATTTTGAAAAATGTCGAAAAATTGATTTTCCGGTTAAAATGAGGACAAATACAAGGAAAAGACCACTTAACTTCGATAGAAGTCCCCCTACACTTAATATAAACATTGTCCTCAATGTTTAAGCCTGTGGGAGTAAACTCCCCTACACTTAGGACATTGTGCACTTTGTTTAAATCTCGCTAAGGAAAAGACAACTAACGAGATTCCTATTTTAATATTGAGAAAATATAAAATAGAGAATCAAAAAGAGTTTAGGATAGAACCGGGAAGAAGGGAACACAGAATCACGGTTCGTCAAAAATCATCAAGAGTGGATCATTGAGCGCTCGAATCCCTGATTATAAGTGTAAAACCTCTGTTTTTACCCTCATTGACTTTGTCAACTGTAGTACTATTTATATTTGGAATTTATATAATTTTACTTTTATATGACTTATTAATTATCATATACCTATTGTCATACTACCTTTCATATTTATTTTATATAGTATATGAACCTTTAGTCATTTGTTGACTACCTTGGCAATTGACTGGCCACTTGATTGAATAATATATGAACCTTTAGTCATTTGTTGACTACCTTGGCATTTGACTGGCCACTTGGTTGAATAATGAAATTCATCACCTCAGTACATATTTGAGATAAAACTGTAACCTTACTTAATTTATTTTATTAAGTACTTGAGTTACTTTTATATGTACATATTTACATATAATACTTAAAAGGATTAAATGCCTAAACATTTTAAAAACAATGTATATTATTTTACATTGTCACCTATTTACTTTAATATAGTAAATTAATTTTAGTAATGTATTTAATAATACACTTTCACTAAGTTATCTAAAAGCTTCAACAAAAATACCTACAACACAACAAGTACCTATAATAATATACAATGACTATTATTATCATACAACACTTGGCAAAATTTACCCAAAACCTTTCCCATGCCTATATTAAAACGTGTGTATGTATGCATGCATGCACTACCATCATTTGATTTAACTAGCTACAAGTAACCTAGTGTAATCATACACTCCACTAATACCCTATACTTATACATGCATAAGCCTTACTTTACTTACAACTAACCATGCTTTGCTTACACAAAGCATACTTAGTCACTTACACACTCAAACCCCATGCATACTACTATGCCATGTAAGAACTTGTCCCCCCATTTGACTTACCAAACCACACGGTTGGAACCAAAAAGAGGAAAGGAAGGAGTTGCTAGTTTTTGCCACATGTTGAAATCAACTAGGAAGTATCCCAACTAGATACATCATATCTTGGATATATCATTAGTACTAGGTACAAGATTTACTAAATCTTGGTTCTCTTTCTTCTTAAGCCGAAACAAACACACAACACACAACACATTATATTTTCCAATCTCACTTCACTCTTTCTCTCTAAAACCTATGGCTAAACACCCCTTTCCACCATTTTTAAACCTTCAAGCTTTACTACTACTCCTATACTATGTCTTCTACAACCTAAAGGTTAATCCTAAGCTCAACCTACAAGAAACCTTGATCATTGAAGCAAGAACAAGAACCCTAGAAGACTCCTTGAAGCCCACGGCATTCTTATGTTTTCCTAGACCTCCATTGTTGAAAGCTTGTCACTTGTTTCTATCTATTCTCATATCATTCCTAAACCTAACTAAACAAGTAAGTCCAAGTTAAAACCTATCTTTTCTAATACATTACATTTATATATATTGATGTGTACATGTTTATTTTGGTAAAGTTAACATTTAAACAAGTATGGAAACCCTAAAAACATAAGTAAAACCCACGGCAAAATTTTATATATAAAAAAACTTGATGTAAAAACTTGTCAACCTTGAAGAACACATCAACATGATCTTGTTTAACTTGTAAAATCATGAAAACCTAACCATGCAAATAATATGGGACGTGAGCTTTAAGCTCATATTATGATTTTGAGTGATCTTGTAATAGTTAGATATAACTAGAAATATTAGCTTCATGTTATTAGGTGCCTTAAAATGTTAAGATCACTACTAGGCCTCATAAGATTAGTTTAAGCTCACTATAATACTTTGCCTAGATAAATAATCATTTTTATTAAATAAATGTTTTATAAGACTTTTAGTGTCAAAAATATGATTTTATAAAGTTACATGTTAAAAATATAGATCTATGATTATTTTGGATTTAAATGATAGATCTAAGAAGTTTTGGACTAAAATAGTATATATATAACCTTTCGGGTTAAAAATGGCACAAATAATACTTTCGGACTAAAATGTAATTTTAGTAAGTAAAAGGGGTCTAAATGAATAAGTGTAGAAATTGGTATTTCAAAAACATAAACTTTGATCCACTTTTAAAAATAAGCCGAGAGTTCAAGGGTGTGTTTTGAACATATCCGAAACTTTGTAAAGTTAAAAAGGAATAAAAATAGATTACTAAAACATTAGGGTAAGTTGTGTAAACTTTGAAAAGCCTAAGGACTACTTTGGACACAAGCCGTGACATAATATAAACCTTAGGGACTAAAAGTGTCAAGTTACTAAACTTAATAAAACCCTAAGCAACCCTAGGGACTAAACCTGCCTAAAGCCGAAACCTATGCAAGCCCTAGGGGCATAAATGTAACTTATAATAAACCCTAATATTAGCCGAAACTATAGGGACCAAAACTGCCATTAAGTGAAACTATAACAAGCCCTAAAATATGCCGCATACTATAAGGACCAAAATTGACATTTTAGGAAACTTTAAGAAACCCTAGTTACACGTGTAACTAGGAGGGACCAAAACTGTAAATACTTGAAAGATTTAGAAACCCTAGGGGTATAAAAGTAATTTAGTCGCGATTATCTGTTTATTTAAAAGGATTAAAACGTATTTTTATACAATTACTACGAACCTTAAAATCTTATATATTTTAAGTCATTATTTAAACGTAAAACCTAAATAAATGTAACAATTGTTATTTTTCAAACCTATAACTTAATAAATGTAAATCTTACGTAAACTTGGATTTTAAATAAATGTTATACATTTATAAACCTTATTTATATATTAAATATAAATTGAAAATGGTTAACTTATAAAATAAATATATTAACTATATTTATTTTCCCATCACTTTAAAAGTATATAAAACCATCCTATATGAATATTTAAAGTGTTTTATAAACAACGTAAGTACAAAATATTAATTAAGTGAATTAATTAATTAAACCTTATTATTTATTTTATACCTAAAATAAATACTATTAGAACTTGTACTACGACGAACAAATTACAAGTATTGTAATTAAATACTTAAACCCGTTTAAACATGTACAGATTGATTCTGGAACTTTTATGCATTATGTTATGCAATTACTGAGACCTTATAATTATTTAGGTCATTGACTGTATCGTGAGCATCCTTATCAGATTTATCTTCTGACTTATTGCTGTACCACTGAGGTGAGTTCATGGCCCCACTTTATATATTGACAAACTTTTAAATCTTTTAATGGGGAAGAAAACATGCAACATATTTGATTTTATGGACTTAGATTGAATTGCGAAACCTTTGATTACCATGCCTATAGTAGATGAACAGCATGACCCGTGCATCCGAAACTGTTAGAATTATTGAATTACCTGAATGTTATAAATAGATCTATTTGGGATTGACCGTCCCCATCTGGGTGAGTCATGCTCACTGTGCCTCGGCCGGGACAACAGATGTTTCACATGTCAGTACTTATTTTTGTTCTGGGTGCCTTATAAGGCGAAGGGTCCTTATCTGTTAAGGACTTAACTGTCAAGTTTCAGTTTCGGGCAATATGGAAATGTAATAACTTTTAAGTATTATTGCTTTGTGCATTACTACTTCTGGGAATACCTACTGTCCAAACTTATCTTAATTAAACCTGTGAATTCACCAACTTTATGTTGACTTTCTAAGCATGTTTTCTCAGGTAACTGAAGCAGGTAATGGTGTGCATGAAGTCAAGCATCATGGTAGATTGCATTTATAGAGCTCATCTGGGGTTTTATAAATTGGGAATAAATTCAAACTTCTAAACAATGTTAAAGACTACTGTAATACTATTTACACTTTTGACAATGTAATAAATGTAAGGATAATCTTTTATCTGTTGCTCTATGTTCTGTCTGCTGTTGATCCACCTACGTGACACCCAAATATTATTTTCCGCTGCGTTGACTCAATTTGGGGGCGTCACAAAAATGGTATCAGAGCGACAGTTATAGAGAATCGGAACCAAGTTTAAAATAAATATAAAAATAAAATTTTTATATAATCTGAACTATAACTGCTTTAAAAATCTTTTGGGATTTTCGGGACTAGAATAGTTAAGCATATAGACCGTAGAGCATACATCGATTGTGTGATTTCCTATGCATTGATTATTAACATCCAGTTAATTGATCTTATAAGTATTAACGTAGCCTTTAGCATGGCGAGTGTTAAATGGCATTATTATATAATTTTAAATTATATTTCTCAAAAATTTTAACTTGAGTAAGTTTATACATATATCAATTAAAACTATATTACTTTCATATTTATCATGACTTTACCTACTGATACACCTGTCGTCGTATCTTCGACGACCGTCTTGTGTGGATGGTTATCTGCTAGTGACTCCGGCGATAGTCACGCATCTGTCGACGCTGCATCCATTGAGGCGCTTATTTCTTCACCACCTGTTTCCCCCGCTGGGGAACAGGTCCAGCCTCCTACTGCTACACCACCTGTACCACTCGTGACTATAGTACGGGAGCGTGCACCCGAGTCTCTGCCACCTCGTAAGAAGAGGTACGAGGCACCTCTCGATTCTACCTTCGAGATTGGTGAGGGTTCCCGGGCCAGACATGCTAATCCTGTCCAGGCCCAGATCACGGCACTTGCCGCACGCCAGGCCCAGGACGTAGCAGACATTCTTGCTCTGCTAGCGGCCGGACAGACTGAGCGTACTGTTCTACAGCAGCGCCAGGACCTTTTATCGTGGACCGTGAGCTCAGAGGCACACGCTGCCCGAGGAGTGTGGTCGACTACTTACCATTCTCTCCAGTGGTTGCTGGATGAGAACGAGTTCCTTCGAGAGCAGATCCACCTACTGCAGAGTCAGCAGACAGAGACTGACACCGCCCTTATGACCATGGAGCAGACTCTTGCCATATTCTTCGACCTCCAGGATGTCCGCCATCAGGGGTTGACGTCAGAGACCGCTCATCTCCGGGGAGTTCAGCAGACTCTCAGAGACAAGTTCCGTGAGGCACTCCGACTGCTCACAGAGACCAGGACTGCTATGACCACGATGCAGGCACCGGCTGTCTCATCTCCGCCTGTGGCGCCAGCCGTATCCGAGGAGTCAGTTAGGCATCAGTAGATTAGATGTGCTAGATCTTTTGTACATCATGATAAGCTATTAGGGTTGCATCCCGACTATCATGATATAGGATCTCTAGTATTTGTACTTTTCTTTAGTCAGTTGTATTCCTGTACTGTACTATTTAGATTAGGGATTCATAGATGATGTACTTAGATTTCATGTACCACCATCCCAGACAGGCGGGCTGTGCTCTATCTTGGATTAGGTTTTACAGTTTGTACTGTATTCCTATTCTATACTTATGGCATGTACTCATTAGCTTTTGTTATATCCGTATTGTATTAAAATTGTGAACTTTAAACAGGTTATCCAATTTGTTGCAAAGTATCTGCATGAAATTCCTTTTCGTGTAATTATATAAAACTGTGCTAACACCTTGAACTACTGATTTCATTTTTGGTATAATTATAGAAAAATGGTAAACACTAGAACGAACCCCATCAATGCCGAGACTACCCAAAGCGTCACTTCTGCCCAATTAAGGGAAATGATTGACCAAGGCATCGCATCTGTGATGGCTGCCAGCAGGAACGTGGATGACAGTCAAAATTCCAACAACCGCCAGAATAATCAGACCACTAGGGGTTGCTCATACCCCGACTTCTTGAAATGTAAACCTTCCTATTACAAGGGCAAAGAAGGAGTGGTGGAACTGATGCAGTGGTTTGAGAGGTTGGAAACGGTATTTCGCATCAATGATTGTGTAGAAGAGAACAAAGTGAAGTTTTCCGCCTACACCCTACTTGAGAGTCCTCTTACTTGGTGGAACTCTATTGATGCTACTCTTGGACACGATGCTGCCTATGCTCTCAACTGGACTGAGTTGAAAGAGAGGATGAGTGAGAAATACTGCCCAAGGGGAGAAATGAAGAAGCTGGAGATCGAGTTATGGGATCTCAGATGCAAGAACAATGACATCACTGCGTACAACCAAAGGTTCCAAGAGTTGACCCTAATGTGCGTCAGGATGTTTGTAGAGGAGGATGAAAAGATTGAGAAGTACGTGGGTGGACTCCCATACGCCATTCACGACAGCGTGCTCGCATCTCGACCTACTACCGTCGAGAGTGCCATTGAGTTCGCTACTGAGTTGATAAACAAAAGAGTCCGTACCCTATCCGAGAGGCAGACTGACAACAAGCGAAAGGCAGACGAGCACTTCCGCAATCAGCACCAACAGCATCCTAAGAAGCAGAATGTTGGACAAGTTTACAGTGCTACTACTGCAGGAACTAACTCGTACGGAGGCACCAAACCTATGTGCCCAAAGTGCAACTATCATCATACTTTTGATAGCCCATGCCAGACCTGCTACAGATGTGGACAAGTAGGTCACTTTGCTAAAACCTGCCGAGTTAATGCTGTCACCCAGGCCCGACCCACTCAAAACACTGGAAGCTACAACAACAGGGGTGGATACAATGCCCGTGGGAACGGGAATGGACAGCAGGGGAACCGCAATGCTACTGGAGGAAACAACAATGGACCCAAGAAGGGAGTTGTGTGCTACGAGTGTGGAGCATCAGGACACACGAGACCAAGTTGCCCTAAGCGGGCAAGCCAGAACAAGAACAGGGGAGGAGCTTCATCTAGAGTGTACGTGGTCGGCAATGCAAAAGCCAACCCCGATTCAAATGTCGTAACTGGTACGTTTCTATTGAACAATCGTTATGCATCTGTCTTATTTGATACTGGAGCAGACCGAAGTTTTATATCCACTGAATTTAGTCAAGTACTAGAAGTTGTCCCTACAAGCTTAGATCACCGTTACTCTGTAGAATTAGCTAACGGTAAAACTGTAGATGCTGACACTATCATTAGAGGTTGCACCTTAAATATTTCCAAACACCCGTTCAACATTGACCTTATCCCCGTAAACCTTGGTAGTTTTGATATTATTATCGGCATGGACTGGTTAGCAAGATACCGTGCAGTCATTGTTTGTGACGAAAAGCTAGTCCGTATTCCATGGGGAAACGAAACTCTAATCATTCGAGGTGACGGTAACACCGACCTCGCTGACACTAGACTTAGTGTTATCTCTTGTACCAAAGCTCAGAAATATTTGTTGAGAGGATGTCCTATCTTCTTGGCCCATATTTCTCGAACAGATGAAGAAGAAAAACCCGAGAAGAAGCAAATCAAGGACGTACCCATTGTCCGAGATTTTCCAGAAGTCTTTCCTGATGAGTTGCCAGGCTTACCACCGACTCGACAAGTGGAATTTCAAATTGATTTGGTTCCCGGAGCAGCACCTGTAGCTAAAGCTCCATACCGGTTGGCACCATCATGATGAAGGAATTAGCTGAACAACTTCAAGAATTGTCTGACAAAGGATTCATACGACCCAGTTCCTCACCATGGGGAGCTCCTGTGTTATTTGTCAAAAAGAAAGATGGTTCTTTTCGAATGTGCATCGATTACAGAGAGCTGAATAAGCTAACTGTGAAGAATCGTTATCCGCTTCCTCGCATTGACGACCTATTTGACCAACTGCAAGGGTCAAGTGTGTATTCCAAGATTGACTTAAGATCTGGATACCACCAGCTACGAGTCAGGGAGGAAGATATTCCAAAGACAGCTTTTAGAACCCGTTACGGCCATTACGAATTCCAGGTTATGCCATTTGGGTTGACCAATGCACCAGCTATTTTCATGGACCTTATGAACCGTGTGTGCAGACCCTACCTGGATAAATTCGTGATAGTCTTCATCGACGACATACTCATTTATTCCAAGAACGAACAAGAACATGGGGAACATCTTGCACAAGTACTAAAGGTACTCAAGGAGGAACAGCTCTATGCCAAATTCTCTAAATGTGAATTTTGGATTCCTAGAGTGCAATTCCTTGGTCATGTCATCGATTGTGACGGTATCCATGTGGATCCAGCAAAGGTCGAATCTGTCAAGGATTGGGTATCTCCTAAATCACCGACGGAGATCCGCCAATTTCTAGGCCTTGCCGGATACTATCGTAGATTCATTGAGGATTTCTCCAAGATAGCCAAATCGGTGACCAATCTCACACAGAAGGGAATAAAGTTCGAGTGGGGATAGAAGGAAGAATCAGCTTTCCAACTGATTAAGCAGAAGTTATGCAGTGCACCTATACTGGCCTTGCCTGAAGGCAACGATGATTTCATTGTATACTGTGATGCCTCGCACAAAGGCTTAGGAGCCGTATTGATGCAGAGGATGAAAGTGATTGCCTACGCTTCAAGTCAATTGAAGAAGCATGAGAAGAATTACACCACTCACGATCTAGAACTTGGATCCGTAGCTTTTGCTCTCAAAATTTGGAGACATTACCTATACGGAACAAAGTGCACAGTGCATACTGACCACAAAAGTTTGCAACACATATTGGATCAGAAGGAGTTGAACATGTGACAACGCCGTTGGATTGAGTTACTGAGTGACTACGACTGCTAGATCAAGTACCACCCGTGAAAAGCAAACGTGGTTGCTGATGCTTTAAGTCGTAAGGAAACGGACCCTCCTATGAGAGTTCGGGCATTGGTGATGACAATTAGTTCGGATCTACCCAAACAAATTTTAGAAGCTCAGACTCAAGCCCAATTGCCTGAAAACCTCGTGAAGGAAGATGTCGGGGGAATGCTCAGAACTGATCTTAGCAAAGAAAAGTTAGAACCTAGAGCAGACGGAACCCTATGCCTTCACGGACGAAGTTGGTTACCATGTTATGGAGATTTGAGGAACTTGATCATGCACGAATCTCATAAGCCTAAATATTCTATACATCCTGGATCTGAAAAGATGTATCAGGATATGAAGAAGTTATATTGGTGGCCGAATATGAAAGCCAACATTGCCACCTACGTTCAGAAATGTTTGACCTGTGCTCGTGTCAAGGCTGAACACCAGAGACCATCGGGTTTACTAGTACAACCCAAGATACCGGAGTGGAAATGGGAAAACATCACTATGGACTTTGTTACCAAACTCCCAAAGTCATCTCACGGTTACGATACTATATGGGTAATCGTCGATCGACTAACCAAGTCCGCTCATTTCCTGCCGATTAGGGAGAATGATCCCCTTGCCAAACTAGCAAAGACGTACCTGAAGGAGATTGTGACCAAACATGGAATACCAGTGTCGATAATCTGTGATCGAGATGGTAGGTTCACATCAAACTTTTGGAAGGCTTTTCAACGAGCCTTAGGTACCAATTTGGATATGAGCACTGCTTATCATCCACAGACTGATGGTCAAAGTGAACGAACCATCCAAACTCTAGAGGACATGCTTCGAGCATGTGTGACTGATTTTGGAAATGGATGGGTTGACCATATTCCTTTAGTGGAATTCTCCTACAACAACAGTTATCATGCTAGCATTAAGGCTGCCCCTTTTGAAGCACTGTACGGTCGCAAATTTCGTTCGCCTGTGTGCTGGGCAGAAGTAGGTGAATTTCAGCTCACTGGACCCGAGTTAATCCAGGAGACTACTGACAAGATCGTCCTCATCAAACAGAGAATTCAAGATGCTCGCGATCGAAAAAAGAGCTACGCGGACCTGAAACGCAAACCTATGCAATTTGAAGTAGGTGACCATGTTATGCTCAAGGTATCACCTTGGAAGGGTGTTGTACGTTTTGGCAAACGTGGGAAACTGAATCCACGTTATGTTGGCCCTTTCAAAGTAATAGCCAGGATCGGGGAAGTAGCGTATCGTTTAGAGTTGCCCCAGCAACTGAGTCGGGTACACTCTACCTTTCATGTTTCTAACCCAAAGAAGTGCTATGCCGAAGAACCATTGGCTATGCCATTGGAAGGAGTTTAAATTGACGACAAACTCCAGTTTGTAGAAGAACCATTGGAAATCATGGAGAGGATAGTTAAGAAGTTGAAACGCAGTCACATCCCGTTGGTCAAAGTACGTTGGAACTCTAGGAGAGGCCCTGAGTTCACTTGGGAACGAGAAGACTCGTTCAAGACCAAGTATCCACACTTGTTCACCTAACCAATGGCTTCATCTTAAGCTTTGAGGACAACCTCTGTTTTTACCCTCATTGACTTTGTCAACTGTAGTACTATTTATATTTGGAATTTATATAATTTCACTTTTATATGACTTATTAATTATCATATACCTATTGTCATACTACCTTTCATATTTATTTTATATAATATATGAACCTTTAGTCATTTGTTGACTACCTTGGCAATTGACTGGCCACTTGATTGAATAATATATGAACCTTTAGTCATTTGTTGACTACCTTGGCAATTGACTGGCCACTTGGTTGAATAATGAAATTCATCACCTCAGTACATATTTGAGATAAAACTGTAACCTTACTTAATTTATTTTATTAAGTACTTGAGTTACTTTTATATGTACATATTTACATATAATACTTAAAAGGATTAAATGCCTAAACACTTTAAAAACAATGTATATTATTTTACATTGTCACCTATTTACTTTAATAAAGTAAATTAATTTTAGTAATGTATTTAATAATACACTTTCACTAAGTTATCTAAAAGCTTCAACAAAAATACCTACAACACAACAAGTACCTATAATAATATACAATGACTATTATTATCATACAACACTTGGCAAAATTTACCCAAAACCTTTCCCATGCCTATATTAAAACGTGTGTATGTATGCATGCATGCACTACCATCATTTGATTTAACTAGCTACAAGTAACCTAGTGTAATCATACACTCCACTAATACCCTATATTTCCCAATCTCACTTCACTCTTTCTCTCTAAAACCTACGGCTAAACACCCCTTTCCACCATTTTTAAACCTTCAAGCTTTACTACTACTCCTATACTATGTATTCTACAACCTAAAGGTTAATCCTAAGCTCAACCTACAAGAAACCTTGATCATTGAAGCAAGAACAAGAACTCTAGAAGACTCCTTAAAGCCCACGGCATGCTTATGTTTTCCTAGACCTCCATTGTTGAAAGCTTGTCACTTGTTTCTATCTATTCTCATATCATTCCTAAACCTAACTAAACAAGTAAGTCCAAGTTAAAACCTATCTTTTCTAATACATTACATTTATATATATTGATGTGTACATGTTTATTTTGGTAAAGTTAACATTTAAACAAGTATGGAAACCCTAAAAACATAAGTAAAACCCACGGCAAAATTTTATATATAACAAAACTTGATGTAAAAACTTGTCAACCTTGAAGAACACATCAACATGATCTTGTTTAACTTGTAAAATCATGAAAACCTAACCATGCAAATAATATGGGACGTGAGCTTTAAGCTCATATTATGATTTTGAGTGATCTTGTAATAGTTAGATATAACTAGAAATATTAGCTTCATGTTATTAGGTGCCTTAAAATGTAAAGATCACTACTCGGCCTCATAAGATTAGTTTAAGCTCACTATAATACTTTGCCTAGATAAATAATCATTTTTATTAAATAAATGTTTTATAAGACTTTTAGTGTCAAAAATATGATTTTATAAAGTTACATGTTAAAAATATAGATCTATGATTATTTTGGATTTAAATGATAGATCTAAGAAGTTTTGGACTAAAATAGTATATATATAACCTTTCGGGTTAAAAATGGCACAAATAATACTTTCGGACTAAAATGTAATTTTAGTAAGTAAAAGGGGTCTAAATGAATAAGTGTAGAAATTGGTATTTCAAAAACATAAACTTTGATCCACTTTTAAAAATAAGCCGAGAGTTCAAGGGTGTGTTTTGAACATATCCGAAACTTTGTAAAGTTAAAAAGGACTAAAAAGAGATTACTAAAATATTAGGGTAAGTTGTGTAAACATTGAAAAGCCTAAGGACTACTTTGGACACAAGCCGTGACATAATGTAAACCTTAGGGACTAAAAGTGTCAAGTTACTAAACTTAATAAAACCCTAAGCAACCCTAGGGACTAAACCTGCCTAAAGCCGAAACCTATGCAAGCCCTAGGGGCATAAATGTAACTTATAATAAACCCTAATATTAGCCGAAACGATAAGGACCAAAACTGCCATTAAGTGAAACTATAACAAGCCCTAAAATATGCCGCATACTATAAGGACCAAAATTGACATTTTAGGAAACTTTAAGAAACCCTAGTTACACGTGTAACTAGGAGGGACCAAAACTGTAAATACTTGAAAGATTTAGAAACCCTAGGGGTATAAAAGTAATTTAATCGCGAGTATCTGTTTATTTAAAAGGACTAAAACGTATTTTTATACAATTATTACGAACCTTAAAATCTTATATATTTTAAGTCATTATTTAAACGTAAAACCTAAATAAATGTAACAATTGTTATTTTTCAAACCTATAACTTAATAAATATAAATCTTACGTAAACTTGGATTTTAAATAAATGTTATACATTTATAAACCTTATTTATATATTAAATATAAATTGAAAATGGTTAACTTATAAAATAAATATATTAACTATATTTATTTTCCCATCACTTTAAAAGTATATAAAACCATCCTATATGAATATTTAAAGTGTTTTATAAACAACGTAAGTACAAAATATTAATTAAGTGAATTAATTAATTAAACCTTATTATTTATTTTATACCTAAAATAAATACTATTAGAACTTGTACTACGACGAACAAATTACAAGTATTGTAATTAAATACTTAAACCCGTTTAAACATGTACAGATTGATTCTGGAACTTTTATGCATTATGTTATGCAATTACTGAGACCTTATAATTATTTAGGTCGTTGACTGTATCGTGAGCATCCTTATCAGATTTATCTTCTGACTTATTGTTGTACCACTGAGGTGAGTTCATGGCCCCACTTTATATATTGACAAACTTTTAAATCTTTTAATGGGGAAGAAAACATGCAACATATTTGATTTTATGGACATAGATTGAACTGTGAAACCTTTGATTACCATGCCTATTGTAGATGAACAGCATGACCCGTGCATCCGAAACTGTTAGAATTATTGAATTACCTGAATGTTATAAATAGATCTATTTGGGATTGACCGTCCCTATCTGGGTGAGTCATGCTCACTGTGCCTCAGCCGGGACAACAGATGTTTCACATGTTAGCACTTATTTTTGTTCTGGGTGCCTTATAAGGCGAAGGGTCCTTATCTGTTAAGGACTTAACTGTCAAGTTTCAATTTCGGGCAATATGGAAATGTAATCACTTTTAAGTATTATTACTTTGTGCATTACTACTTCTGGGAATATCTACTGTCCAAACTTAACTTATTTAAACCTGTGAATTCACCAACTTTATGTTGACTTTCTAAGCATGTTTTCTCAGGTAACTGAAGCAGGTAATGGTGTGCATGAAGTCAAGCATCATGGTAGATTGCATTTATAGAGATCATCTGGGGTTTTATAAATTGGGAATAAATTCAAACTTCTAAACAATGTTAAAGACTACTGTAATACTATTTGCACTTTCGATCATGTAATAAATGTAAGGATAATCTTTTATCTGTTGCTCTATGTTCTGTCTGCTGTTGATCTACCTACGTGACACCCAAATACTATTTTCTGCTGCGTTGACTCAATTTGGGGGCGTCATAGAAATGGTATCAGAGCGACAGTTATAGAGAATCAGAACCAAGTTTAAAATAAATATAAAAATAAAATTTTTATATAATCTGAACTATAACTGCTTTAAAAATCTTTTGGGATTTTCGGGACTAGAATAGTTAAGCATATAGACCGTAGAGCATACATCGATTGTGTGATTGCCTATGCATTGATTATTAACATCCGGTTAATTGATCTTATAAGTATTAACGTAACCTTTAGCATGGCGAGTGTTAAATGGCATTATTATATAATTTTAAATTATATTTCTCAAAAATTTTAACTTGAGTAAGTTTATACTTATATCAATTAAAACTATATTACTTTCAGATTTATCATGACTTCACCTACTGATACACCTGTCGCCGTATCTCCGACGACCGTCTTGTGTGGATGGTTATCTTCTAGTGACTCCGGCGATAGTCACGCATCTGTCGACGCTGCATCCATTAAGGCGCTTATTTCTTCACCACCTGTTTCCCCCGCTGGGGAAGAGGTCCAGCCTCCTAATGCTACACCACCTGTACCACTCGTGACTATACTACGGGAGCGTGCACCCGAGTCTCTGCCACCTCGTAAGAGGAGGTACGAGGCACCTCTCGATTCTACCTTCGAGATCGGTGAGGGTTCCCGGGCCAGACATGCTGATCCTGTCCAGGCCCAGATCACGGCACTTGCCGCACGCCAAGCCCAGGACGTAGCAGACATTCTTGCTCTGCTAGCGGCCGGACAGACTGAGTGCACTATTCTACAGCAGCGCCAAGACCTTTTATCGTGGACCGTGAGCTCAGAGGCACACGCTGCCCGAGGAGTGTGGTCGACTACTTACCATTCTCTCCAGTGGTTGCTGGATGAGAACGAGTTCCTTCGAGAGCAGATCCACCTACTGCAGAGTCAGCAGACAGAGACTCACACCGCCCTTATGACCATGGAGTAGACTCTTGCCATATTCTTCGACCTCCGCCATCAGGGGTTGACGTCAAAGACCACTCATCTCCGGGGAGTTCAGCAGACTCTTAGAGACCAGTTCCGTGAGGCACTCCGACTGCTCAGAGAGACCAGGACTGCTATGACCGCGATGCAGGATGCCATGCAGGCACCGGCTGTCTCATCTCCGCCTGTGGCGCCTGCCGTATCCGAGGAGTCAGTTGGGCATCAGTAGATTAGATGTGCTAGATCTTTTGTACATCATGATAAGCTATTAGGGTTGCACCCTGGCTATCAAGATATAGGATCTCTTGTATTTGTAATTTTCTTTAGTCAGTTGTATTCCTGTACTGTACTATTTAGATTAGGGATTCATAGATGATGTACTTAGATTTCATGTACCACCATCCCAGACAGGCGGGCTGTGCTCTGTCTTGGATTAGGTTTTGCATTTTGTACTGTATTCCTATTCTAGACTTATGGCATGTACTCATTAGCTTTTGTTATATCCGTACTGTATTATATTGTGAAATTTAAACAGGTTATCCAATTTGTTGCAAAGTATCTGCATGAAATTCCTTTTCGTGTAATTATATAAAACTGTGCTAACACCTTGAACTAATGATTTCATTTTTTTGTATAATTATAGAAAAATGGTAAACACTAGAACGAACCCCATCAATGTCGAGACTACCCAAAGCGTCACTGTTGCCCAATTAAGGGAAATGATTGACCAAGGCATCACATCTGCGATGGCTGCCAGTAGGAACGTGGATGACAGTCAAAATTCCAACAACCGCCGGAATAATCAGACCACCAGGGGTTGCTCATACCCCGACTTCTTGAAATGTAAACCTTCCTATTACAAGGGCAAAGAAGGAGTGGTGGAACTGATGCAGTGGTTTAAGAGGATGGAAACGGTATTTCGCATCAGTGATTGTGCAGAAGAGAACAAAGTGAAGTTTTCCGCCTGCACCCTACTTGAGAGTGCTCTTACTTGGTGGAACTCTATTGTTGCTACTCTTGGACACGATGCTGCCTATGGTCTCAACTGGACTGAGTTGAAAGAGAGGATGACTGAGAAATACTGCCCAATGGGAGAAATGAAGAAGCTGGAGATCGAGTTATGGGATCTCAGATGCAAGAACAATGACATCACTGCGTACAACCAAAGGTTCCAAGAGTTGACCCTAATGTGCGTCAGGATGTTTGTAGAGGAGGATGAAAAGATTGAGAAGTACATGGGTGGACTCCCAAACGCCATTCACGACAGCGTGCTCGCATCTCGACCTACTACCGTCGAGAGTGCCATTGAGTTCGCTACTGAGTTGATAAACAAAAGAGTCTGTACCCTATCCGAGAGGCAGACTGACAACAAGCGAAAGGCAGACGAGCACTTCCGCAATCAGCACCAACAGCATCCTAAGAAGCAGAATGTTGGGCAAGTTTACATTGCTACTACTGCAGGAACTAACTCGTACGGAGGCACCAAACCTATGTGCCCAAAGTGCAACTATCATCATACTTTTGATAGCCCATGCCAGACCTGCTACAGATGTGGACAAGTAGGTCACTTTGCTAAAACCTGCCGAGTTAATGCTGTCACCCAGGCCCGACCCACTCAAAACACTGGAAGCTACAACAACAGGGGTGGATACAATGGCCTTGTGAACGGGAATGGACAGCAGGGGAACCGCAATGCTACTGGAGGAAACAACAATGGACCCAAGAAGGGAGTTGTGTGCTACGAGTGTGGAGCATCAGGACACACGAGACCAAGTTGCCCTAAGCGGGCAAGCCAGAACAAGAACAGTGGAGGAGCTTCATCTAGAGTGTACGTGGTCGGCAATGCAAAAGACAACCCCGATTCAAATGTCGTAACTGGTACGTTTCTATTGAACAATCGTTATGCATCTGTCTTATTTGATACTGGAGCAGACCGAAGTTTTATATCCACTGAATTTAGTCAAGTACTAGAAGTTGTCTCTACAAGCTTAGATCACCGTTACTCTGTAGAATTAGCTAACGGTAAAACTGTAGATGCTGACACTATCATTAGAGGTTGCACCTTAAATCTTTCCAAACACCCGTTCAACATTGACCTTATCCCCATAAACTTTGGTAGTTTTGATATTATTATCAGCATGGACTGGTTAGCAAGATACCGCGCAGTCATTGTTTGTGACGAAAAGCTAGTCCGTATTCCATGGGGAAACGAAACTCTAATCATTCGAGGTGACGGTAACACCGACCTCGCTGACACTAGACTTAGTGTTATCTCTTGTACCAAAGCTCAGAAATATTTGTTGAGAGGATGTCCTATCTTCTTGGCCCATATTTCTCGAACAGATGAAGAAGAAAAACCCGAGAAGAAGCAAATCAAGGACGTACCCATTGTCCGAGATTTTCTAGAAGTCTTTCCTGATGAGTTGCGAGGCTTACCACCGACTCGACAAGTGGAATTTCAAATTGATTTGGTTCACGGAGCAGCACCTGTAGCTAAAGCTCCATACCGGTTGGCACCATCAGAGATGAAGGAATTAGCTGAACAACTTCAAGAACTGTCTGACAAAGGATTCATACGACCCAGTTCCTCACCATGGGGAGCTCCTGTGTTATTTGTCAAAAAGAAAGATGGTTCTTTTCGAATGTGCATCGATTACAGAGAGCTGAATAAGCTAACTGTGAAGAATCGTTATCCGCTTCCTTGCATTGACGACCTATTTGACCAACTGCAAGGGTCAAGTGTGTATTCCAAGATTGACTTGAGATCTGGATACCACCAGCTACGAGTCAGGGAGGAAGATATTCCAAAGACAGCTTTTAGAACCCGTTACGGCCATTACGAATTCCAGGTTATGCCATTTGGGTTGACCAATGCACCAGCTATTTTCATGGACCTTATGAACCGTGTGTGCAGACCCTACCTGGATAAATTCGTGATAGTATTCATCGACGACATACTCATTTATTCCAAGAACGAACAAGAACATGGGGAACATCTTGCACAAGTACTAAAGGTACTCAAGGAGGAGCAACTCTATGCCAAATTCTCTAAATGTGAACTTTGGATTCCTAGAGTGCAATTCCTTGGTCATGTCATCGATTGTGACGGTATCCATGTGGATCCAGCAAAGGTCGAATCTGTCAAGGATTGGGTATCTCCTAAATCACCGACGGAGATCTGCCAATTTCTAGGCCTTGCCAGATACTATCGTAGATTCATTGAGGATTTCTCCAAGATAGCCAAATCGATGACCAAGCTCACACAGAAGGGAATAAAGTTCGAGTGGGGAGAGAAGGAAGAATCAGCTTTCCAACTGATCAAGCAGAAGTTATGCAGTGCACCTATACTGGCCTTGCCTGAAGGCAACGATGATTTCGTTGTATACTGTGATGCCTCGCACAAAGGCTTAGGAGCCGTATTGATGCAGAGGATGAAACTGATTGCCTACGCTTCAAGGCAATTGAAGAAGCATGAGAAGAATTACACCACTCACGATCTAGAACTTGGATCCGTAGTTTTTGCTCTCAAAATTTGGAGACATTACCTATACGGAACAAAGTGCACAGCGCATACTGACCACAAAAGTTTGCAACACATATTGGATCAGAAGGAGTTGAACATGAGACAACGCCGTTAGATTGAGTTACTGAGTGAATACGACTACGAGATCAAGTACCACCCGGGAAAAGCAAACGTGGTTGCTGATGCTTTAAGTCGTAAGGAAACGGACCCTCCTATGAGAGTTCGGGCATTGGTGATGACAATCAGTTCGGATCTACCCAAACAAATTTTAGAAGCTCAGACTCAAGCCCAATTTCCTGAAAACCTCGTGAAGGAAGATGTCAGGGGAATGCTCAGAACTGATCTTAGCAAAGAAAAGTTAGAACCTAGAGCAGACGGAACCCTATGCCTTCACGGACGAAGTTGGTTACCATGTTATGGAGATTTGAGGAACTTGATCATGCACGAATCTCATAAGCCTAAATATTCTATACATCCTGGATCTGAAAAGATATATCAGGATATGAAGAAGTTATATTGGTGGCCGAATATGAAAGCCAACATTGCCACCTACGTTCAAAAATATTTGACCTGTGCTCGTGTCAAGGCTGAACACCAGAGACCATCGGGTTTACTTGTACAACCCAAGATACCGGAGTGGAAATGGGAAAACATCACTATGGACTTTGTTACCAAACTCCCAAAGTCATCTCACGGTTACGATACTATATGGGTAATCGTCGATCGACTCACCAAGTCCGCTCATTTCCTGCCGATTAGGGAGAATGATCCCCTTCCCAAACTAGCAAAGACGTACCTGAAGGAGATTGTGACCAAACATGGAATACCAGTGTCGATAATCTGTGATCGAGATGGTAGGTTCACGTCAAACTTTTGGAAGGCTTTTCAACGAGCCTTAGGTACCAATTTGGATATGAGCACTGCTTATCATCCACAGACTGGTGGTCAAAGTGAACGAACCATCCAGACTCTAGAGGACATGCTTCGAGCATGTGTGATTGATTTTGGAAATGGATGGGTTGACCATGTTCCTTTAGTGGAATTATCCTACAACAACAGTTATCATGCTAGCATTAAGGCTGCCCCTTTTGAAGCACCGTACGGTCGCAAATGTCATTCGCCTGTGTGCTGGGCAGAAGTAGGTGAATTTCAGCTCACTGGACCCGAGTTAATCCAGGAGACTACTGACAAGATCGTCCTTATCAGACAGAGAATTCAAGCTGCTCGCGATCGACAAAAGAGCTACGCGGACCTGAAACACAAACCTATGCAATTTGAAGTAGGTGACCGTGTTATGCTCAAGGTATCACCTTGGAAGGGTGTTGTACGTTTTGGCAAACATGGGAAACTGAATCCACGTTATGTTGGCCCTTTCAAAGTAATAGCCAGGATCGGGGAAGTAGCGTATCGTTTAGAGTTGCCCCAGCAACTGAGTCGGGTACACTCTACCTTTCATGTTTCTAACCTAAAGAAGTGCTATGCTGAAGAACCATTGGCTATGCCATTGGAAGGAGTTCAAATTGACGACAAACTCCAGTTTGTAGAAGAACCAGTGGAAATCATGGAGGGGATAGTTAAGAAGTTGAAACGCAGTCACATCCCGTTGGTCAAAGTGTGTTGGAACTCTAGGAGAGGCCCTGACCAATGGCTTCATCTTAAGCTTTGAGGACAAAGCTAAAATAACGGGATGGTGCTGTAAAACCTTTGTTTTTTACCCTCATTGACTTTGTCAACTGTAGTACTATTTATATTTGGAATTTATATAATTTCACTTTTATATGACTTATTAATTATCATATACCTATTGTCATACTACCTTTCATATTTATTTTATATAATATATGAACCTTTAGTCATTTGTTGACTACCTTGGCAATTGACTGGCCACTTGATTGAATAATATATGAACCTTTAGTCATTTGTTGACTACCTTGGCAATTGACTGGCCACTTGGTTGAATAATGAAATTCATCACCTCAGTACATATTTGAGATAAAACTGTAACCTTACTTAATTTATTTTATTAAGTACTTGAGTTACTTTTATATGTACATATTTACATATAATACTTAAAAGGATTAAATGCCTAAACACTTTAAAAACAATGTATATTATTTTACATTGTCACCTATTTACTTTAATAAAGTAAATTAATTTTAGTAATGTATTTAATAATACACTTTCACTAAGTTATCTAAAAGCTTCAACAAAAATACCTACAACACAACAAGTACCTATAATAATATACAATGACTATTATTATCATACAACACTTGGCAAAATTTACCCAAAACCTTTCCCATGCCTATATTAAAATGTGTGTATGTATGCATGCATGCACTACCATCATTTGATTTAACTAGCTACAAGTAACCTAGTGTAATCATACACTCCACTAATACCCTATACTTATACATGCATAAGCCTTACTTTACTTACAACTAACCATGCTTTGCTTACACAAAGCATACTTAGTCACTTACACACTCAAACCCCATGCATACTACTATGCCATGTAAGAACTTGTCCCCCCATTTGACTTACCAAACCACACGGTTGGAACCAAAAAGAGGAAAGGAAGGAGTTGCTAGTTTTTGCCACATGTTGAAATCAACTAGGAAGTATCCCAACTAGATACATCATATCTAGGATATATCATTAGTACTAGGTACAAGATTTACTAAATCTTGGTTCTCTTTCTTCTTAAGCCGAAACAAACACACAACACACAACACATTATATTTTCCAATCTCACTTCACTCTTTCTCTCTAAAACCTACGGCTAAACACCCCTTTCCACCATTTTTAAACCTTCAAGCTTTACTACTACTCCTATACTATGTCTTCTACAACCTAAAGGTTAATCCTAAGCTCAACCTACAAGAAACCTTGATCATTGAAGCAAGAACAAGAACCCTAGAAGACTCCTTGAAGCCCACGGCATGCTTATGTTTTCCTAGACCTCCATTGTTGAAAGCTTGTCACTTGTTTCTATCTATTCTCATATCATTCCTAAACCTAACTAAACAAGTAAGTCCAAGTTAAAACCTATCTTTTCTAATACATTACATTTATATATATTGATGTGTACATGTTTATTTTGGTAAAGTTAACATTTAAACAAGTATGGAAACCCTAAAAACATAAGTAAAACCCACGGCAAAATTTTATATATAACAAAACTTGATGTAAAAACTTGTCAACCTTGAAGAACACATCAACATGATCTTGTTTAACTTGTAAAATCATGAAAACCTAACCATGCAAATAATATGGGACGTAAACTTTAAGCTCATATTATGATTTTGAGTGATCTTGTAATAGTTAGATATAACTAGAAATATTAGCTTCATGTTATTAGGTGCCTTAAAATGTTAAGATCACTACTAGGCCTCATAAGATTAGTTTAAGCTCACTATAATACTTTGCCTAGATAAATAATCATTTTTATTAAATAAATGTTTTATAATACTTTTAGTGTCAAAAATATGATTTTATAAAGTTACATGTTAAAAATATAGATCTATGATTGTTTTGGATTTAAATGATAGATCTAAGAAGTTTTGGACTAAAATAGTATATATATAACCTTTCGGGTTAAAAATGGCACAAATAATACTTTCGGACTAAAATGTAATTTTAGTAAGTAAAAGGGGTCTAAATGAATAAGTGTAGAAATTGGTATTTCAAAAACATAAACTTTGATCCACTTTTAAAAATAAGCCGAGAGTTCAAGGGTGTGTTTTGAACATATCTGAAACTTTGTAAAGTTAAAAAGGACTAAAAAGAGATTACTAAAATATTAGGGTAAGTTGTGTAAACTTTGAAAAGCCTAAGGACTACTTTGGACACAAGCCGTGACATAATATAAACCTTAGGGACTAAAAGTGTCAAGTTACTAAACTTAATAAAACCCTAAGCAACCCTAGGGACTAAACCTGCCTAAAGCCGAAACCTATGCAAGCCCTAGGGGGCATAAATGTAACTTATAATAAACCCTAATATTAGCCGAAACTATAGGGACCAAAACTGCAATTAAGTGAAACTATAACAAGCCCTAAAATATGCCGCATACTATAAGGACCAAAATTGACATTTTATGAAACTTTAAGAAACCCTAGTTACACGTGTAACTAGGAGGGACCAAAACTGTAAATACTTGAAAGATTTAGAAACCCTAGGGGTATAAAAGTAATTTAATCGCGAGTATCTGTTTATTTAAAAGGACTAAAACGTATTTTTATACAATTATTACGAACCTTAAAATCTTATATATTTTAAGTCATTATTTAAACGTAAAACCTAAATAAATGTAACAATTGTTATTTTTCAAACCTATAACTTAATAAATATAAATCTTACGTAAACTTGGATTTTAAATAAATGTTATACATTTATAAACCTTATTTATATATTAAATATAAATTGAAAATGGTTAACTTATAAAATAAATATATTAACTATATTTATTTTCCCATCACTTTAAAAGTATATAAAACCATCCTATATGAATATTTAAAGTGTTTTATAAACAACGTAAGTACAAAATATTAATTAAGTGAATTAATTAATTAAACCTTATTATTTATTTTATACCTAAAATAAATACTATTCGAACTTGTACCACGACGAACAAATTACAAATATTGTAATTAAATACTTAAACCCGTTTAAACATGTACAGATTGATTATGGAACTTTTATGCATTATGTTATGCAATTACTGAGACCTTATAATTATTTAGGTCGTTGACTGTATCGTGAGCATCCTTATCAGATTTATCTTCTGACTTATTGTTGTACCACTGAGGTGAGTTCATGGCCCCACTTTATATATTGACAAACTTTTAAATCTTTTAATGGGGAAGAAAACATGCAACATATTTGATTTTATGGACATAGATTGAACTGTGAAACCTTTGATTACCATGCCTATTGTAGATGAACAGCATGACCCGTGCATCCGAAACTGTTAGAATTATTGAATTACCTGAATGTTATAAATAGATCTATTTGGGATTGACCGTCCCCATCTGGGTGAGTCATGCTCACTGTGCCTCGGCCGGGACAACAGATGTTTCACATGTCAGCACTTATTTTTGTTCTGGGTGCCTTATAAGGCGAAGGGTCCTTATCTGTTAAGGACTTAACTGTCAAGTTTCAGTTTCGGGCAATATGGAAATGTAATCACTTTTAAGTATTATTGCTTTGTGCATTACTACTTCTGGGAATATCTACTGTCCAAACTTAACTTAATTAAACCTGTGAATTCACCAACTTTATGTTGACTTTATAAGCATGTTTTCTCAGGTAACTGAAGCAGGTAATGGTGTGCATGAAGTCAAGCATCATGGTAGATTGCATTTATAGAGCTCATCTGGGGTTTTATAAATTGGGAATAAATTCAAACTTCTAAACAATGTTAAAGACTACTGTAATACTATTTGCACTTTCGATCATGTAATAAATGTAAGGATAATCTTTTATCTGTTGCTCTATGTTCTGTCTGCTGTTGATCCACCTACGTGACACCCAAATATTATTTTCCGCTGCGTTGACTCAATTTGGGGGCGTCACAATAAGAAGAGAGGAGAGAGCAAACACCAACGGGTCTCCCCTACACTTAGGATAAAGAAAGCTAAAAGATAGAAACATGGGTTGCCTCCCAAGAAGCGCTTGATTTTTATTCACCGAGTCGTGAGCCTAACTCGACCTTGATTAGCATAGGAAGAAGCATGAAACATATCCACCGGGATCAAATACATAGTGTTCGTCCATCAAGTTGCATAAGCTTAAGGCGAACAAGGCAAGCCAAAGAAGAGTAGGCAAGGTTCCCTTAAGCAAAGATAGAGCACGGTGGTAGCAAGGGTGAAGTGGTGCAAGAAGATTTCCATAAGTTCCAAAGATATTTCCTTTTATTGCATCAGACGGATACTGAGATGGCTGAAGAATATCGATACCGGGGTCGAACACCTTTTCCTTTAGGGGATAATAGCACTCAGGCTCAGCAGAATTTGAAGAAGATCCGCGAAGAAAATGCACACCCTCGTCCTCAGAAGGTGGACAAAGAGGTGTCAAAACATACGAGTTGCGGATGGTGGTGTCGTCCGGTTGCTTCTCCTTTGAAAGAATTTTATTCAAATCCAAAGTAGGATCAAGACGATAATCATCAAAGTCTAAAGGAGGAGCATCACTCTCATGAGGGAAGTATGTATTAAGAAAAGTAGAGAAGTCTTCCTCAAATGAGTAGTCATCCAAAGTAGGATCAAGTGATGGCGGAGGATCTTCATCATGTGAAGAATCACTCGAAAGAGTATCAGCCTCATCAAAATCATCATACGTGGGCATGTCGGGATACTCGGAAGTAAAGTCATCATAATCATCCGAATCTGAGCTAGAATCATCATCATAAGCATCAAAGATCGGTGGAGAATCATAAATGGGAGAAGGTTCCAAATTGGAGAGAGAATCATCCACATCATCTTGAAAAAGTGGATTATCAATGCAAGATTCTAATAGAGGATTGTTGTAGATGACAAAATCATCGAGCACATTAATCATATTCGTAGATTCTCGTCCATAGGATTTGCTTGTAAGCTTCCCCATTTTAAAACCTTGTGCATCATCCCTGACTCTTAAAATTAATTCACCTTCGGCAACATCAATTAAAGCTCGTCCGGTTCTCAAGAATGGCCGACCAAGTATTAAAGGAATACGAGGGTCCATTCCATAATCAACAACAACAAGTCGACCGAAAAAGTAAAGGTGCCAACTTTGATGAACACATCTTCGGCTATACCAACAGGGTAAGCGAGAGTGCGATTTACAAGCTCAAGAGTCATCTATGTTGGAGTAAGGTCGGGTAATGATAATGTTTTCCAAACACTTAATGGCATCAGATTTATACTGGCCCCGAGATCAGCTAGGGCAGTAAATTCTTCGGTTTTGTTAAAAATGCAAGGCAACACAAAACGACCGGGATCTCCAAGTTTTTCCGGAAGTTCTTTAAGAATAACTACAGAACAGTTTTCATTTAAGCGTGTGTTGGCGATCTCAACCAGCTTCTCCTTCTTGTTAAGCAATTCCTTGAATGCTTTGACAAATTTCGGCATGTGGACAAGTGATTCAACAAGGCTAATGTTGAAATTCATTTGAGAGATAATCTTCAAAAAATTCGACACTTGAATGTCGTCCTTGGTTTGCATTTTGGCCTTGCCTAAGCGAGAAGGATATGGGATGTTGGGGTTATAGGTGGAAGGTGTAGGTGTAGCAGGTAAAGGTTGAGATGGTGAAGGGTGAGATGTTGAAGGGTTCTTCTTGGGTACATCGTCATGACGAGGTGGAGACGGTAATGGTGTACTACTACTAGGTGTAGGAGGAGTAGGGATAAATGGTGGTGGAGGAGGTGTAGATGATGGGGGCGGGATAGGTGGTCCTACTATGGTAACTCCTCTACGGGTAGTAATAGCACTCACATTTGCTCGCGGATTGGTGACGGTGTTTGAAGGTAGAGAACTCGAGGTAGAGGGTTGAGTTGTGGGCAAGAAACTAGCCAGCATATTCTTCAAATCATTCGTTTGATTGCTGAAGGAGGATTGTATATTATCTCGAAGCTCGAATCTGATGTCATTCCCTTGCTTGGTAATATCTCCTTTCAAATTGATAATTTGGCTCTGCAGATTCTTGATTTGCTCACCTTGGGTTCTCATTAAAGCTTCAACATCTTGATTGATGGGTGGGGCTTGTTGAGCGGGTGGGTGATAAGGATTAGAAGCTCTTGGTGGGATTTGGTTGCTTCTATTGTAGTTGAGGTTTTGGTTTTGAGGAGAAAAACCGGGGGAAAGGTAGTTGTTGGATCGGTAACTCAGCAAATTTCGATCCCCTTGAGGTCGGGCTTGGTAATATTCTGGTGAATAATTACCATAGGTTGCATACACATTTTCCGGATTTCCTTGAGTAGAAGGACAATCAGTGTATGAGTGTGGACCGCCGCATGTTTCACAAGGATTGGCTACCGCTTTAACTTGTTGTTGGTTTGTAGCGAGAAGCAAGATATTTTTGTTCATTTCAGTCATCATGCGGGTGAATTCGGTCATATCGGGGTTTGCTGAAGTAGAAGAAACATTGACTCTCGGGTTGTTCCTTGAAGAAGCGGAGAAATCCCAGTTTTTGTGGTGAGTAGTCATGTTCTCAATAAGCTCTCTACACTCCTCGGGTCTTCTTTTCATAAATGTGTCACCAGCGGCTGCATTAATCGTATCACGATTACGAAAAGTCAAACCGTTGTAGAAAGTATCAATTAAGGTCACAGGGAGCATGTTGTGGTTTGGACAACGATCAATCAAAACATTATATCTTTCCCAAGCATCAAAATAGATTCATCAGGTTCTTGCATGAAACCGCTGATTTGATTGCGAAGGCTCGTGACCATGGATGGTGGAAAGTAGCACGACAAAAAGCGTTGAGTCATGTCATCCCAAGTATGAATTGAATTTTTTGGGAGACGATCAAACCATTTCTCGGCGTGGTGTGATAAAGTATGTGGGAAGAGCTGTAGGCGAAGGACATCCATTGTGGCACCGGGCAACTTCATGCTTTGAGTGATTGTAATGAACTTGTCGAGGTGTTTGTTGGCATCATCATCAGGCATTCCTCGAAAAGGATTTGTTTGCACTTGCTGAATCATGTGGTGCTTCAACGAAAACTCCGGAGCCGTGATTTGCATCGGCGCAATCGGTCCTCCTCGTCCAAACATGGTAGGTTGACAAAGCTCCTCCATTGTCCGAAGATCGGGCTATGGAAGAACATTGTTGTTGTTATTATTGAGGTGCAGTGGATTATTATTGTTGTTAACACCTGCCATAACTAAATCTTCAGGAGTCTCGGGCTCATGATAAGTTAGAAGATCTAGTACGCATACACCTACGAAGGCAAAAGAAAAAGAAACCAAACACAAGTACAATATATATACACAATAAAAATAAAATCTTTTTGGATTTTTGAAAATTTTAATTTTAATGGATTTTTAACAATTTTTAATTTTTTTGATTTTTTTGAAATTTTTGAAGCAAGAAAATAACGCTCACAAGTGAACGGATCCCAAAAAGAAACGCGTCTCTCACAGAAAACCGTTAATCTTTACAAAAAGAGCCGGCAGCGGCGCCATTTGATACAAGGCTTTTACCCGTAAAAAAGTTAAAGTTCTTTGTCGTGGTCTAATCGAATTGATCCTGGTTAACTATGCGACTCAGTCGTTCTTTGGTGAGAGAAATAGTTGTGTCGTTGTAGTAATTAAAAAGTGCAAAACTTAAAACTAAATGACGTTAATTTAAATCTAAGTCTAATTTAAAATAAATGACAAGTATTTAAAAGCATGACAAGAAATTAAATTGGACTAAAAGTAAATAACGCAAACTTAAAACTATCTAAGGCAAACTTAAAACGCAACTAAAACTAAAACTTAAACTAAGGCAAGGCTAAAATAAATCTAAGGCAAGTAATCTTAAAGTGCGACTAAGGAAAAAGGCAGAAAAAAATAAAGCTTGAAAATTAAAAACCGAAAGTTAAAAACTGAAATTAAAAAGAACCTGAAAACAGCTCATCCGGAATAATCCTTCGTTCGGAATAATCACTCATCCGGAATGTCACCTTCATTCGGAATGATTCTTCTTCACTCTGAATATTTACCAAAACCCTTGATCCGGAATAAATTGCTCACTCGGAATATGTCACGTATCCAGAATAAACTCTTTATTCGGAATATAAGCCTTGGTTCGGAATGTTTTTGCTGATCCGGAATAAAATGAGATAAAAGCTTGATTCGGAATATATTCCGAATGAACTTCCTTGATCCGGAATGTTTCTTGATTCAAAATATCTTCCTTGATCCGGAATGTTGAAGATTCCAGATGAAGACCTTGATCCGGAATAATTAATTATTCCGAATAAAACTCCTTGATCCGGAATATTTGGTATTCCGAATGAAAGGTTTGATCCGGAATGTTAAATTATTCCGAATAAACAAGACTGATCCGGAATGTTTAATATTCCGGATGAACAACCCTTGATCCGGAACTTCTTGAACAACACATTGATTCGGAATGTGTGGTTGATTCGGAATGTACCTGGGGAACAAATAAGACAGCGAAGAAAAAGGAGGGACAAATATAACACGAATCCAAACAAATCCAATCTAAATCAACCACAAGATTAAATCAAACTAATCAAATAATATCTATTAATCATAAACAAACAATCCAAATCAATCAAACTAACAAAACTAATCAAAATAATCAAAACCCACTTTAATCAATAAAAACTCAAAAACATAAACATGAACATAAACATAAAGATCAAAGATTAAAGAAAGGTAGATAGGAGATGAACAATAAAAATAAAGATTGACAAGAATTAAAAGGAAACTTACTTGAAATTAAAGGAATTTAAGGTGCAAGACAAGTATTTAAATTTGACAATTAAGTAAATGGCATGTATTTAAATGTGCAAGGAAATGAAAATGGAAGAACTAGTGTCACTCTAGCCAACAAGAGAAAATGAATGAAATCCTAATCTATTTATAGGAGAGATTAGGGAGGTGCTTAGGAAGCTTCCTCCCCTCTTTCTTCTTTCCTTAATTGCGTCATTAAGTCCTTGCTCTTCTTAATTCTTTGTTAATCTTCTTAATTCTTTGAATTTAACGACTTTGTCTCGGGATTTCTTTGAACTCGTCTTGTAATTCTTCAATAAATTAGACTTGAGTTCTTCGGCTTTTAGTAAACTTCCGTCTTTTAACTTTTTTTCTTCGATAAATCTTCAGAATTGGTCTTGGACTTCCGTTCTTTTTGCACTTTTGACTTCTTGACTTCGTCTTTCGTATTTTTCTTCGATAAAAGCCCGTGAATGCCCGTGTTTTCTCCACTTTTCACCTTTTCGTCCTAAATCACAACAAAAACACAAACCAGGCATAATTCCGACATAAATGACATAAAATACACGTTTTGGCTCGGTTATTATTGTAATTAAGTGGTAAAAAGGATGGGTGTTTACACACATATCAACCTTCTTTATTCGTGTGTTAGTGATTTGAGTATCTTGGATTAGTGAAAATACAAATCTTTTGGCTCAAAAGTTACGAATTCTATTGTTTCATCTTTCCGAAATTCTTGCAACTGATTCCATCGGAAAGTACAAGAAAGTAAGGCTCGATCGCAATAACCCAAGGGTTTTACTTTACGATCACAAGGATTCAGACACCTTATTCTGACGATTATTTCGATCCCTCATTATGATCGAGGATTACGACGGTTTTTAAGGGTTATTGGGACGTTACTCTGTCCAAATATTTTTAGCCATATTGCGATCAGGATTCCGATAGTATCACATTCCGATACTTGGTGCATTCCGACAGATCCTACATTCAGATAGAAGGACATTCCGATAGAGGCACATTAAGATAGAAGGACTTTCAGATAGAAGGATATTCCGATAGAACCAACATTCCGATACTTGAGATATTAAGATAGAAGAAGTATTCCGACAGAAGCAACATTCCGATACTTGCAACATTCCGACAGAAGGGGTATTCTGACAGAATCTACTTTCCGACACTTAACACATTCCGATAGAATTTGCTTTTTGGATAAAAGTCGCATAACTTAGAGGATTTTTCTATTGTGCATTAATTTTGTAATTTTCAAAAGCACACACAACAAAAAGATAACAACATCTTTCATTCAACAATACAAAAACACATAACCTTATTTCATTGCTCGATCATTTTTGATAATCTTTATTCAAGGGATCATAAAATGAATTCAAATTCATATATGCCAACAATGACTTCGCTTACCGATATCTTAATCATCTCGGGTACCGACACACGCCCACCATTGCTCATCAAAGATTTATTTGAAGCATGGCAAGGTCGTATGAAAACTTACATCATGGGCAAACCCAGTGGTAGACTTATGCTTCAATCCATTGAAAAAGGTCCACTAGATTCGAGAGAAGTTACTGTCAACAATGTGACGAGGAAAAGGTTGTATCACGAGTTAACTGATGCTAAAAACTCATTGCCGATGCTGATGAAAGGGCCGTTCAGACAATACTTCAAGCCCTTCCACCCGATATCTATAGAATGGTAAGTGAACACACAGTGGCAAAGGATCTTTGGGATTGATTAGCTGTTTTGTTACAAGGGACCTCTCTAACTAAGCAAGAACGAGAGTGTCAATTGTATGACCTGTTTGATAGGTTTACATACATTCCAGGGGAGACTCTTCACGATTACTACTGCCGTTTCACTATAATGAATGATATGAACGTGTGTAATCTAAGGATTTCTCAGTTTCAACTAAACACAAAGTTCTTGAACACGTTACCCCAAGAATGGAGTCAGTATGTCACCGATGTTAAGATGATTCGAGATTTGCACAAGTCAAATTTAGATCAACTCTATGCCTCCTTGCAACAACACGAGAAACACGTGATCCAAAAACGCATCTCTCAGGGATCTTATCAAGAACCATTAGCATTAATGGCAAACCATCCAACATTGTCATACCACAACTCTCCGTTTGCTTTGGGACATCAATCTTCCTATCAACCATTGTATCAAACACCAAGTTTCCCACAGTATTCGATCTTTCCACAACCGGCTGCATCTTATCACCAACAATACAAGCAACCAGCAACATCATCACAAGGAGATTCACATCAGTTACCTTATGCTTCATAACAGTATTCACCTTATCAACCTCCAACAAACCCTGCTATTACCTATCAACAACTTGAGGCTCCTCAACCCCATTACTCACAACAAGTTAGTGTTCCATCAAATCAGCTTGTAGCTTAATCAGCACCAGCATTCTATTGTGATGATGAGATCCTTGTCCCTGAGTTTAGACAAGGGGATAGTCCTACTGATATACTTGCTTAAATGTCTACTTATCTTACTCAAACATTGAACAAACGAGGTTACAGAGGACCAGCAACAACAAACAATCAGTTAAGGAAGTCTTCTAACTCTCGACAACAGGCTACAATTCAAGATGGCAGAGTCATGATGCAACCACTTCAGGGGAGAACCAATTCATCTACTGCTAGTACACGTTCATCTAACACTGTTGCTACAAGAGGTAATAGCACTGGTAAAATGAAGATGATTATATGTTATAACTGCAAAGGGGAAGGGCACATGGCCCGAGGGTGTAAGCAGTACAAGAGGAAAAGGGATAGCACATGGTTTCAGGAGAAGATCTACTTGGTGAATGCTCAAGCCCAAGGACGTGAGCTCGATGAAGAAGAGTTGGCATTTCTCGCAGATTCGGGAGCAGCGGACACTGACGGTCTCACAACATCCATCACAAACAATGTCGCATATCAATGTGATGATTTGGATGCATACGACTCTGATTGTGATGATCTCAATACCGCCAAAGCAACTCTCATGGAAAATCTTTCACTTTATGGAGCTGACACAATTTCTGAGGTACCAAATACTGCTACGGATACTAGTATTGTACCTTATCAAGTTGAGCAAGTGTCTGAGTATCTGGAACAACCTCCGGTGTTTAGCTACTCAATCGAGGAGACAAACAATGATAACAATATCAATGCAAGTCCCCAGACTTTGAGTGAACCACAACCGGGAGCTATTACGACTACAGATTTGTTTGCTCAACCTGATTTGGTTATGGTGTCGGCATCTATGCTTAGTCAAATGAATAATGCGGTCCTTGAAACCCTCAGTGTTAATCAGACATTATCTGCCGAGCTTGCTTTGCATAAGGAAAAGGTTAAAACCTTGGAATTAAATCCAGTGTCCACTACCTTAACCAATCCTGAATTCGATAGGTTTAGGCAAGTCCAAATGGATAATCTGCTAGAAATTGAGAGTTTAAGAGCAAATCTTTCGAAAGAACTTAAAGAAAAAGAGTCATTCGTTAATAATCTTCAAAAACTACAAATGGATTTCGAAATTCTCGAGTCTAAAAGGGTTGAAACGGATATTAAGGCGTCTGAGAAAGTTAAAAAGACTGAAATTTTGCTTTTAAAACAATACTCTGCTTCACATTTAGTACACTTGTTTCATTCTTCATTTCAAGAGTTCAATCTATCACGTCTAATAGACCTACCACCTAACCCGACGTATGCAAAGCAAGCATTCACCACAACCCACGACTTTATGATGCAACCAAGTTAGGATTGGTTTTAGATCCGATTGTGTTTTTAAATGAATCTGAGAGCATCTCACTACATGAAGAGAATCGGTTAAAATTACTTCCTACATATCATGAGTATGATTATGCACAAATGAATGCATCTTATGCAAAAATAGATCTTAGAACTCGATTTAATATGCAAAAGGAATTTATCCATACACCCGCTTACATGCCTACTAGAGAAAGCCTTAGTATACTTCCTACACTTGTCAACTCGGACGAACCGCAGGAAATTCCTAAGAATCTTCCACCGGTAAGTATGGTAAAGCTAATGGAAGAGATTGAGCGATACCTTACCGAGTTTGACAAGGTCATCCTGGAATGTACGACTTTAACGGCTCAAACCGCTGGAGAATGGGCTTTCGAACACATGAAAACGGTGTTTGAGAAAGAGATCGTTCCGTTTGTAAACAATATTAAAAATGGAGTCTATTATCTCGCGGGAAATCTAAGTTTTGAAATGGGTGAAGTTCAAAAAGTTTTCTATGAAATGGACGATGTTTATGAACAACATTTAATTGAGAAAGAAAATATTTTATCCGAATATGACCGATTCTTAGAACATATAGTGTCTCTCGAAGTGATGCAAGTTGTTACTATTAAATATGCTCATGAGATTTCATCTACTATGAATAAATGTGATGATGTGCATGATATGTCTGTGAATATTGTTGAGCCTGTGATTGATGTAGATAATCATTCTTGTCATGAATCTAACGCTGAATTTTGAAAGTTTCAAGATTCTTATAACACACTTTTAAAACGTTTTAATGAGCTTCAACAACATTGTATATCTCTTGAAATTGAAAATCAATCTAAAAATGAAACTCTTTCAAAAACAAATGATTGTGAAAACTCCGTTGAGACAAGTGACAAGATGATTCAGGTGGTTCAGGCATTAGAGGAAGAAATTATGAGACTTAAGAGAGAATCTGTAGAAGATAAATTGGAACTAGAGGCTGCAAAGATTAAAAATCATGCCCTAGAAGATAGAATTAATTCTATGCTAGGGGAGTTTGATAAAGTAAAGCAGGGTTTCTCATATATTTATGGTTCGTTAGAAGAACGCTTCGCTTTTAATGCGGCAGAGCAAAAGTCACTCGTTGCCAACTGAACCATAAGTGTGAGGAAATCTCTAACTTAAATATTCAACTCATAGACAAAAACATGGTTTTGGCTGAATTAAAGGATACACTTCAACTCAAAGGACAAGAAGTTGTTGATAATCCAACTCCAATCTCTGCCCTTACATCTAGTGCTCCAAAAACCAACAAGGTATTGATCATTAAGAACCCGTACAATAAGAAAAACTCACTATCATATAAGTGGTATATGAAAGATGTAGTTAAGCACGCGGAGCTTGCTAGGGATGTGGTAGATGATTACTATGAAATTGATCCTATGAACAGTCATTATTACTCTGCTCATGCTTACATTGAGAGGGTACAACAATGCTTAGAGCACTTGAAGTACATAGGACAACCGGGTTCTACACCACTTAAACAACAAACCCCCACCATTGCTATAACTCCATTCAATAAGAATCAAGGATCTAAGCCTATATTAAACACACCTATCAAGGCTAAATCAAAATCTGTCACTAATGTTCCCATGGCTTCTACAGGAGTAATTATGTCTACTAAGGCTAAAGTATCTCAAGACAAGAAAGATAGGATCAAGCCTTCCACTAGTAGGACTGCCAAGAAGAAAGTAGAAGTTTACCATAGGAATGTTATTTCAGTTTCAAATAAAAAGAATCATGTATCTAAGACAAAAGGATATGCCTCTGTGCAGAAGCCTAAGCAAAATGTGAATTCGAATTTGCGATGTTAGAATTGTAATGAATGCATGTTTTCTCACCGTCATGATTTATGTCTTATTGATCACGTGAATGAAATGTATGCGATTAGGGACAATCTTGAATGGATTCCAACGAGGAAGAAATTCACCCAAGTTGGTTGGCAATGGAAACCCACTGGTAGGACCTTCACTGCAAATGGAACTAAGTGACCTTTAACTAGGATCACATCCATGGAAGTTAGGTCTCAGCGTCCTTTAAATAGGAATACTAGCACTAAGAAATGGAAAAAGCGCCCTTTAACTAGGTTTGCCCCCCTATTGTGCCTACCAGTGAAGAAGTACCTCAGGATCTTAGACAACTAGAATCTAAGCCGGTATTTAGTAAGCATGTTTGGAAGCCTAAGAATTCTTCGGTTAGCAAATCTAAGATAAATATATCTGTACCTGCTAACACAGAGGAACTACTAGATTCCGATACATCGTCTTTGTTTGGTGATATTTTCAGGTGGTCCAAATCATCCTCCGGTACTTGGACTCTGGATTCTCAAAGCATATGACCGTAGATCGCTCGATGCTCAGAAATTTCGTCAGCAAGTTTCTAGGAACGGTTAAATTCGGCAATGACCATATTGCGAAGATCATGGGTTATGGTGAATACCAAATTGGGAATGTTACGATTTCAAGGGTATATTATGTGGAGGGTTTAACACCCCCAAATTTACACGCAACGGAATACATCTTTGGGTGCTAAACAATGATACTACAACACATAATTTATAAAGAACGACTCAAAAAGAAACGTTTTAGATTTATCGTTCCTAAAACATTTGTCAGAGTAGCGTAGTCCCAAGTAATCGTTACCAAAAGATAAGTTAAAACAACATATTAGTTTGTTTTAAAAATTGAACGATAAATAAATCAAAGAGTTTGAACAACAAAAGTAGTGCACAACTTCATTCTCGTGACCTCCAAGCTTCCACTTCTTGATTACCTGAAATACATGTGAGAAAAACAATCAGCAAAAATGCCGAGTGAATCTATAGGTTTATGAAATCATTTTGAACACAAGCAAAGATTATAAGTTTCTGGCATGCTTATAAGCATCAAATAATAATTTGCATCAACAATGATAATTGTATATAGCATAAATTGCAATAAGCTCATAGAACCGAGCCCTTAGACACTCCCTTTAGAGGTCTGATAAGACAGGAGATTTATTAATTGTCGGTTACCTCTAGATTAATGGTACATTGCCGTATACCTGACTTCTCAATACAATATGCTCAAACAGTGTGGAGGTCGGACCTAAGCTTCTATGACAAGTCCATAAAAACTGAATCGGGGCGGCTTCCCCCATAGATCTATTAATTGTACTAGCGTTTAACCCATCATAGATTAATTAACGGTCCATAATTGAGGTTTTAACAAAGGCAATCACTTAATGCAATTTAAAGGCAACCACGGGTCCATTCATAGAGGGACAAAGCATACCATAAAAATCTTGTGTTCTAAGTTTATATAACATGTATTCCCCCTCACGGGTTTAAAATCATTAAATAACTAGTATAAAGCGAGGCTATAGACTCACCTTAGTACTTATAGTAGTTGAAGACGATCGCCGACGATAGTAGATGCCCGAAAAACACGACAACCGCAACCTAGCAAATAAGGTGCGTACGTTAATAATAGACTCGAGAAATAAACCATACATACGAATATAAAAATCGCCTCATAAAATCACGGCAAACTCGAGAGAAAACGATACAAGTGATACTATTACACTCTCCTATATATTCATTTTATTGTTCTATGCCTTTAACAAAAATCTGCCAGAACATACCAAATGTCCAAGCTGTTTTCCCATACTTAGACACATCAACTTTTTATGATACTACTCAGAGAACTTACTTACTGTATGTAGAAAGTCCTCCCAAGAGCCCATTAAAAGATTTTACTTCTAAAGTTTCCTGCCCGACTCATCTTTGAATCACAAAATCCGGACAGTTTAGCGACCTTGACTTACGAAACCATTTTGACCATTCTAAACAACTTCATTTATAAAACCGCCACTTGATTCTAAAAATAGACTCAAAATGCTAAACTTGGAGCCTGAGAACAGCCCTTGAATCATTTTGAAACTCATTTTATAGTCCTCGAGATTCGATCCAAATATCGACAACAATTTTCGGATTGTGTCGACACTCGTCTCCCGGTACACGAAAATCAAACTAGTGTATCTTCCACCTCGTTTGGAGTTGGAAGGCCTACTTTATATCAAATCGAAGCTAACGAAATTCTCTACAACATAATCCCATAATATCAACCTATTTTCAGACTTAAGACTTCCGAAAATGACCTCAAACCTACTACCCAAAATTGACTATTTAAAAATCATACAAAATCATGTTTTTGATCAAAACAAATCATTTTTATCATCAACCTAAGCCCCTAATATCATCATAAACCAATCCTAACACTTGTATCATCACAAAAATCAAATCCCAAAAATTAAAAGTTCATCTTTTTAACAAAAACATAGCATAAACATATATTGATCATCAATACTAATACATGCATGATCAAAATCTCCACCTAACAATTCAAAAAAATAAAACTTGATGCATGTAGCTAAAATTTGTACCAAAATGTAGCCCTTTGAATTCTAAGGATGGGACTTTGATTTGTTTTGGAAGATTCAAACAAGATAATCAAGAAAATTGAAAGATTTGGTGTGGTGTTCTTGGTGTTGTATGGAAAAGAAGGAGAGAATGGGTGGGGGGTTTGTTTTTATTTTTTTAAACATTTTGTATGTGTAAAAGTGTAAGTGGAAAAAGCTTATATAGTCCAAGGTTAGGGTAGTTTTTGCCAGTTTGTGATAGTTTTGGTCTAAAATGTAATAAAATAGTTTAAAATGGTAGAAAATGTAAATTGTAAATTTTTAAATATTTACGAGACTCGGGTTTCGTAAAAATACTTTTTAAAACTTTAAACGCACACGAAAAATAATAATATAACGACTCGATACGTAATTAAAACGATATCGTCGAAAGTATTAAATATCGAAACGATCGATAATAAAATATAAAAATTTTGGCATCCGTCGGTATCGCGATCACTAGTAGTCCTCGTTACTCGTCAAAATATTAAAATATAATATTCAATATCGGTTTCAACTTAAACCGTTATGCATAATAGTATTTAACGTTATAAAATACTTCAAAATAATTGAAAATAGAATTAAATTATGACCTTATTTTTACGGGTTTTACATCCTCACCACCTTAAGGGAGCGACGTCCCGACGCTCAACTCACCTAATACTCGAGTTGTTCACTACCCGGAAGGATGAGGGCATTCCTTATAAAGAAATCCTCACGTTCCCAAGTGAATTTCGATCCACGATCTCCACTGGTTCTTCTACAAAACGCAACTTGTCGTCAAGTTGTATCTCACCAAAAAGGAATAATTAAATCCTTATCCACCAGTCACCCGTTAAGCTTGACACATGAGAATTTTATGAATCACACGAAGCTCATTCGACGACAAGAATAGATGACAGGATTGTCGGGTAAGTCCAGTTATAAGAAATGTTGCAATTTAAAGGATATCCATCGTCCGGATAGCCATGGACACACATAAAAAAGAACTAACAAGAAAAACATTTTTGTCATCGGTGGGTGCTCACACGCGGGTCCCTACTCAATAGATAATACAAAGACACCATCTTACTTTCGCCAACGCGCATTAAAGTCTCAATAAACATCGTCGTTGAAAGTCAAAAAGATATTACATAATATATGTTCTACATGATCGGACGTCATCGGATGCTGCCGTCTCAAGTTCTCACAACTTACGATCATTTGACTAGATCACATACCACATAAGTACATAAAAATAAAAGGTCGAACATAAACATCGAGTATAGATATCCACCGTTAATCATCGAGAAAACCTTGAACAAACCCTTGATAATAACTACTTGATCTCAAGAGTCTTTCCACTTGCGGTGTCGGCTTCAACATACTCCTCGAGGTTGTAACAAATTTATTAACTCAATTCATTAAGAGATTCGGTCCTCAATCATTCCACAAGTACACGCATAAATCCTGGTGACACTTATCGTTTCTTCTTATACACTGCTTCCCGAGATTCATTTTAAACTCAGAATAAAATAGTGATCTTCAATACAAGGAACAGAACGAGATAAAAATGAATTCAATAAACGCATAAAGAACAAGATGTGGTAAAATGATTTAAGGTTGACGATCGACGAGGGATCTCGAATCACGTAACCGTAAAACATAATAAATCACAATACTAGAAAAATGAGAGCGAAGAATAAATTATACATTATCATTAAAATAACATTTGTCACAATTATCCGTCCCGGATTTGGTATTACCTTAAAACACAATTGAGGTACTTTCTATATAAGGAAGATATATCAAAAATAGGAGTAAAATAGTCTCAAAATTTATTTGGTCGTCTTAAGAAGCTTTGAAAGAATGACATGAATTTATTAATTAAACTCATACTGATGGTTACAATTAGGAAATATAATTTCCAAACTAAATCATTATTAGGAATATAAATTAAACCGATAATTACATTACATTAAAAGTAAAGTATGATAAGTCAATTAGTTCAAAAGGTAGAACATAATTTTATTTTAAACATTAGTTTTAGTTATACAAAATATGGTGTATAAATTTGACCTTTTACTTGTGATGGTTATTTCGATAATTGAAAATCATTAGAAAATGTAGACAAGTTCCATAAAAAATTTTTTTATAATACTTTGTACGAATACATAAAGGTGTTTATCATTCCAAAATAAATATGGGTTACATTCGGGTTTCGAAATGTGACAAGATAACAAACGAATACGAATGGAAATAATAGTCAACAATTAGTACGAAATCAATGGTACAAAAGGGGACGAAGCAAATGTCGTATAAATTCTTAAAGAGAATAATAAAATAAAGGCGTTGATGGTAAGACGATAAGAAATAATAGATTAAACAAGTTGTCAATTTTGTTAGTGCGGTTGATGGTTCACCAATATCAGCTCGTTAACTTAGTGGTGGTCGATACATGGTCGGAAAGAAGATCCACACAAAAATTTTAATAAATAAAATTCCTAATAATCACTTGTAATTAAAACAAATCAAATGAACGATGTTAGTGTTTAAAGAGAGAAGTCAAAGCACGGTTCACAAGAGTGGATTTCGAGACAAACGAGAGTGACGGACGTCATCCCGGATATACGGAAATCACTCTAATGATAATTCATTATTCACGCGCGGAGATATTCCAAAGATCTACCCAGTCGCATAAATAAGATTAGACGAGAAGGAAGGATAAAAAATTGAGACTTTCAAGTCATTTATCAACAGTCAGTAATTAGACGAACGGTCAAAAGAAATCAGTTATAAGACAAAATGAAGTAACAAGTGGAAAAACGATCGTCGAGTAAAACGTATTCGTAAGCGCGTAATTCGTTCAAGAGAAGGTAAGTAAACGTAAGCGGATGCATAGAAATTGTGCTACTTGCATAAAATATAAGGGTTTTCAAAACTTCTTTTCATTTTATTTCATTTTATTTTATTCTATTATGAATACAAGTAAAAAGTTCCTTATTCTCAAAATTTTTAAGGTGACTACTATTCAGCCTAGCATGGCTCCTTCTAAATTAGACATAGGTGATCAGGCCTTGTATAATTTAGGGCTAGCAATGCAGTGCTCCATTTCGTCGAAAAGTATTACGTTTCTTATGTTTATATATAAACCATGCCATTTGAAAAATGGAATTTAAAAATATTTTATAAATTTATAGGAAACAGGTAATTTGTGAAATACTCAATAAGCAACTTTGAATGTCACGAAAAGTATTTTATAAGACCAAAGTAAAAATAATTGGTGAAAATAATCGTAAAACAATATCAGATTTATTTATAATATGACATTATGACAACGTATAAAGTAGTAAAAGTTTTGCAAAAAGTAGCAAATAGTAGCTCGTAAAACAATCAATGAAATGGTTACAGGTTGTTAAGTTTTCAAAGGGTTATAAGGTTTAGACGAAAACGTCATGAGATACGCGATAAGAATGTCAACGAAGAATGTGAAGGCAAAACTTCAAAACTCAACTCAAATCAGTGGAAGGTTAGAAGAAAACGAAAATAAAATAACATCGAATGACAAATGAGTCATATATATGAAAAGAATAAAACAATCCACATGTGTATTCTTTGTAAGATACTCGACACAACATGCTTTTAAGAAAGTATGTTATTCGTTTTTAAATTACACCATTAATCCGGTAATTGTTAATCCTGTACTGTTTCTATTTTTAAATATTTTCACATGCAACTAGTATTCGTTAGTTGTAAAATAATATTTGTTAAAATTTTACGATCTCAAATGAAATCAAAATAGCTTAGAAACATTTAAAACTCATGTTCTAAATTTTCTATCAGATTTAACTTTTAAATATGAGCCGATTAATTGACCCGATAAACGACATCTCCAAGACTCAGAGTCTAAAGCATTTTGATGCATAACGACGTTTCAGACGACTTTCTAGTTTTACCCGAGACCTGAAAACCAATGTAAAATGACCCAAATACCCCTGCAAGTTCTGTGCAGGTTTGACTATTTTATTTTAAAAAACGCAGGTTTTACTTTTAAGTTTTGACCTGTTTATACTGCCCCTACAGTTTTTGCATAAAGTGTATTTTTCGACACTTCTTAACGACTCAAAATATATACATATATACACACATGTCTTGTGGATTTTATAACAACGAAAAATAAATCTCGTAATGAGCATCAAATAAAATATAGCATGATGAATGACAGAAAATGCTTCAAGGTATTCAACACGAAATTTAGGAAGCAAGACGGTGAAAGACGTTCGTAATTTAAATTTCAAAATGCAATGTAGGCAAATCTCCTTGGTGCCACAATTGTCCAAAAACACAAAACATAACAAGAAAAGAATGGAACATTAACATGCTACACTCCGGGAGCGAGAAGGTTAATGAAAAACAAATGATACAATTTTATATAAGTAAAATCGTATTCCAATTCTAGTGCCATAATCTAGACGATGATTTATGACATAACGATGACGTTACCGAGATATAAGTGAACAATACACTTCGGAGTCGATACATATAAATGTCAAAGAATTAAATCTTCGCATGTCGTGTAAAACGATAATAAAAATCAACAAAATATTATGAAAAACCATGGTATTAGTCAACACTATTTTAAGAAATGTTTCAAAATGTGTGACTCACACGATAGCGGTTAGTCTATTCCAAAGACACATTGAGCTACACAATGGTCTAGAAATTACGTTAAAAGACGTCCAGGCACAAATAGCCGGAAGACGATTTGAATATCTATATAGATATCACAAAGGGTTAAACAATGAAAGTAACGCACGTAGATGAAGTTATGTAAGGTCATAATATAAAAAAATTTGCAATAAAAGCAATTTAAATAGTTCAAAAATAAATACAGAAAGATCTTGAAAATTCATTGTATTTATTTAAGTTAATCATTAATAAATGATAAACTTTTATCGAAAAGTTTAACGACATAAATATATATCGATAAAGGATTATAGTATTTATTTAGAAATACTTAGCAATAAGGCATACATAATAATGTATACTAAAGTTGTAATCCCAGAAGTAGCTTGAACCTGAAGTCACGCGAAATCATGTGCACCGACTCTTTGAAAAATAAAACCGACAGTTATAGTTTAGGTTTTTAGAAAAAGACCTAGTTCTCTATAACTCATGGCTCTGGTACCAATCTTTAACACCCCCAAATTTACACGCAGCGGAATACATCTTTGGGTGCTAAACAATGATACTACAACACATAATTTATAAAGAACGACTCAAAAAGAGACGTTTTAGATTTATCGTTCCTAAAACATTTGTCAGAGTAGCGTAGTCCCAAGTAATCGTTACCAAAAGATAAGTTAAAACAACATATTAGTTTGTTTTAAAAATGGAACGATAAATAAATCAAAGAGTATGAACAACAAAAGTAGTGCACAACTTCATTCTCGTGACCTCCAAGCTTCCACTTCTTGATTACCTGAAATACATGTGAGTAAAACAATCAGCAAAAATGCCGAGTGAATCTATAGGTTTATGAAATCATTTTGAACACAAGCAAAGATTATAAGTTTGTGGCATGCTTATAAGCATCAAATAATAATTTGCATCAACAATGATAATTGTATATAGCATAAATTGCAATAAGCTCATGGAACTGAGCCCTTAGACACTCCCTTTAGAGGTCTGATAAGACAGGAGATTTATTAATTGTCGGTTACCTCTAGATTAATGGTACATTGCCGTATACCTGACTTCTCAATACAATATGCTCAAACAGTGTGGAGGTCGGGCCTAAGCTTCTATAACAAGTCCACAAAAACTGAACCGGTGCGGCTTCCCCCATAGATCTATTAATTGTACTAGCGGTTAACCCATCATAGGTTAATTAACGGTCCATAATTGAGGTTTTAACAAAGGCAATCACTTAATGCAATTTAAAGGCAACCACGGGTCCATTCATAGAGGGACAAAGCATACCATAAAAATCTTGTGTTCTAAGTTTATAAAACATGTATCCCCCCTCGCGGGTTTAAAATCATTTAATAACTAGTATAAAGCGAGGCTATAGACTCACCTTAGTACTTATAGTAGTTGAAGACGATCGCCGACGATAGTAGATGCCCGAAAAACACGACAACCGCAACCTAGGAAATAAGGTGCGTACGTTAATAATAGACTCGAGAAATAAACCATACATACGAATATAAAACTCGACTCATAAAATCACGGCAAACTCGAGAGAAAACGATACAATTGATACTATTACACTCTCCTATATATTCATTTTATTGTTCTATGCCTTTAACAAAAATATGCCGGAACATACCAAATGTCCAAACCGTTTTCCCATACTTAGACACATCAACTTTTTATGATACTACTCAGAGAACTTACTTACTATATGTAGAAAGTCCTCCCAAGAGCCCATTAAAAGAATTTACTTCTAAAGTTCCCTGCCCGACTCATCTTTGAATCACAAAATCCGGAAAGTTTAGCGACCTTGACTTACGAAACCATTTTGACCATTCTAAACAACTCCATTTATAAAACCGCCACTTGATTCTAAAAATCTATACTACATTATAAAGGGTGTATCCCTTTGGTTGAAAGTTGAAAATGTTGAATGGTTGAAAAATGTGGGTCCCACTAATCTATATACAACATTTATTTATACTACATTATAAAGGGTGTATCCCTTTGGTTGAAAGTTAAAAATATTGAATGGTTGAAAAATGTGGGTCCCGCTAATCTATACTACATTATAGGGTGTATCCCTTTGGTTGAAAGTTGAAAATGTTGAATGGTTGAAAAATGTAGGTCCCGCTAATCTATACTATATTTATCTATACTAAATTATAAAGGGTGTATCCCTTTGGCTGAAAGTTGAAAATGTTGAATGGTTGAAAAATGTGGGTCCCACTAACCTATACTACATTATAAAGGGTGTATCCCTTTGGTTGAAAGTTGAAAATGTTGAATGGTTGAAAAATGTGGGTCCCACTAATTTATACTACATTTATCTATACTACATTGTAAAGGGTGTATCCCTTTGGTTGAAAGTTGAAAATGTTGAATGGTTGAAAAATGTGGGTCCCGCTAATATATACTACATTTATCTATACTACATTATAAAGGGTGTATCCCTTTGGCTGAAAGTTGAAAATATTGAATGGTTGAAAAATGTGGGTCCCACTAACCTATACTACATTATAAAGGGTGTATCCCTTTGGTTGAAAGCTGAAAATGTTGAATGGTTAAAAAATGTGGGTCCTACTAACCTATACTACATTTATCTATACTACATTATAAAGGGTGTATCCTTTTGGTTGAAAGTTGAAAATATTGAATGGTTGAAATATATACTACATTTATCTATATCTATACTACATTATAAAAGGTGTATCCCTTTGGTTGAAAGTTGAAAATGTTGAATTGTTGAAAAATGTGGGTCCCACTAACCTATACTATATTTATCTATACTACATTATAAAGGGTGTATCCATTTGGTTGAAAGTTGAAAATGTTGAATGGTTGAAAAATGTGGGTCCCACTAATCTATACTACATTTATAATTTAAACATCTTAATGTATATATAAACTATATTATATGAACACACTAAAGTCAGTTGGAGATGAATTATTGACGTGCAACGAAAATAAATAAACATATGAAGTTATGAACGATGCCATTTTTCAATGTTTTGAAACCCGGTTTTTAAATCGACCTGGTCGAGTCATCGGGTAAACTCGGATTAACCCAGTTTTCTAAATTGTTTATCAACTAATATAATATGTAGGGTTTACGTAACGAGTAACGTGTGTTATTATTTAGCTCATAAACTGTGATGTAATGTTTTAGTTTCAGCTTTACTAAAAGTTTTTATAGGCTTTTTGATACATGTTTATTTAATATTTTATCTAGCATTATATTGTCATATGTTAAAACATTCTATAATTTCAATTTGATCTTTTCATGTTTTATTTTGAACGTACACGAAACACTTACCACAATATTGCATACTGTAAATTATTTGCCACTAACCAAATTACGCCGCTAAGCGCGGGTACTCGTCTAGTAGACTCAAAATGCTAAACTTGGAGCCTGAGAACAGCCCTTGAATCATTTTGAAACTCATTTTATAGTTCCCGAGATTCGATCCAAATATCGACAACAATTTTCGGATTGTGTCGACACTCATCTCCCGGTACACGAAAATCAAACTAGTGTATCTTCCACCTCGTTTGGAGTTGGAAGACCTACTTTATATCAAATCGAAGCTAACGAAATTCTCTACAACATAATCCCATAATATCAACCTATTTTCAGACTTAAGACTTCCGAAAATGACCTCAAACCTACTGCCCAAAATTGACTATTTAAAAATCATACAAAATCATGTTTTTGATCAAAACAAGTCATTTTCATCATCAACCTAAGCCCCTAATATCATCATAAACCAATCCTAACACTTGTATCATCACAAAAATCAAAACCCAAAAATTAAAAGTTCATCTTTTTAACAAAAACATAGCATAAACATATATTGATCATCAATACTAACACATGCATGATCAAAATCTCCACCTAACAATTCAAAAAAATAAAACTTGATGCATGTAGCTAAAATTTGTACCAAAATGTAGCCCTTTGAATTCTAAGGATGGGACTTTGATTTGTTTTGGAAGATTCAAACAAGATAATCAAGAAAATTGAAAGATTTGGTGTGGTGTTCTTGGTGTTGTATGGAAAAGAAGGAGAGAATGGGTGGGAGGTTTATTTTTATTTTTTTAAATATTTTGTATGTGTAAAAGTGTAAGTGGAAAAAGCTTATATAGTCCAAGGTTAGGGTAGTTTTTGCCAATTTATGATAGTTTTGGTCCAAAATGTAATAAAATAGTTTAAAATGGTAGAAAATGTAAATTGTAAATTTTTAAATATTTACGAGAGTCGGGTTTCGTAAAAATACTTTTTAAAAGTTTAAACGCACACGAAAAATAATAATATAACGACTCGATACGTAATTAAAACGATATCGTCGAAAGTATTAAATATCGAAACGATCGATAATAAAATATAAAAATTTTGGCATCCGTCGGTATCGCGATCACTAGTAGTCCTCGTTACTCGTCAAAATATTAAAATATAATATTCAATATCGGTTTCAACTTAAACCGTTATGCATAATAGTATTTAACATTATAAAATACTTCAAAATAATTGAAAATAGAATTAAATTATGACCTTATTTTTACGGGTTTTACAGAGGGACTTGGTCACAATCTATTTTCAGTGGGAGAATTTTGCGATTCAAACCTTGAGGTGGCTTTTCGACAACATACTTGCTTTATTCGTGATCTTGCAGGAAATGATTTGTTAAAGGGTTCTCGAGGGGATAATCTCTACACACTCTCCATTCAAAACATGATGGCCGCCTCTCCTGTATGCCTTCTCTCCAAAGCATCCAAGACCAAGTCATGGTTGTGGCATCGCCGGTTATCTCATCTTAACTTTGATGCTATAAACCATTTGGCTAAAAACAAACTTGTTCGTGGTCTTCCAAAACTTAAGTTCGACAAGGATCATTTATGTTCCGCGTGTTCTTTGGGGAAAAGCACCAAGAAATCATACAAACCTTAAGCTGAAGACACCAACCAAGAACCATTGTATCTTTTGCATATGGATCTTTGCGGGCCAATGCGTACGGCTAGTGTGAGTGGTAGAAAATACATCCTCGTCATGGTGGATGATTTCTCAAGGTTTACATGGGTGAAATTTTTAGCATCCAAGGATCAAGCACTAAAGTATATTATTACTTTCTTAAAGATGATCCAAGTACATCTTCATGCTACTGTTCGCCGCATTCGCACTGATAATGGAACTGAGTTTGTTAATCAAACTCTACGATATTATTATGAAAAGGTATGTATTTCACATGAAACTTCTGTTGCCCGCACACCACAACAAGACGGTGTCGTGGAAAGACGTAACCGTACACTTATGGAAGCTGCTAGAACTATGTTGATTTATGCAAATGCTCATTTATTCTTATGGGCTGAAGCAGTGGCAACCACATGTTATACTCAAAACCGCTCCATCATTCGTAAACGCCATGGTAAAACTCCATATGAGCTACTTCATGGACACAAACCCGATATTTCATTTCTTCATGTGTTTAGTGCACTGTGTTATCCAAATACAAATAGTGAGAATTTGGGCAAACTTCAACCGAAGGCTATATTGGAATTTTCATTGGTTACTCGCCTGCAAAGAAAACTTACTGAATTTATAACCATCGTCTTGGCAAGATAGTAGAAACTTTGGATGCCAATTTTGTTGATCCCAAACTTAGATCGATTTAGCTTTATGTATACGAGATTAGATCAAGTAATACACTTAGAGAAACCTTTGTATATGTTTATGATAATCTAAGTGTTATGCGGAATTAACACTTAAACAAGAACACACAATGATATAAACAAACTTTCACTTTGATTAATAATATCAAACTTGCTTACAATGAAAGTAGTTTACGAATGAAAACTTATATAAAACAATAACCTAAAGGTATTCTTTTATAGACATAAGAATCCTTGTACAATAATCTACGTATCAGCTATTCTAGGTAAAGATAAATATAGAAAATACATTGTTGTTCCTATCTTTACTAGAAGTAATCTAGAATACAATAAACGCGTAGAGTATATCTTCCCATCAGTGCTTGTCTTCAATGTATCAACGCTTGACTTTGTCTTTTCAACGCTTGAGCTGTCAGCGCTTGTTTTGCTCCTGTCAACGCTTGTTTTACTCTTGTCAGTGCTCAAGTGATATGGCCTTAATTTATTCCCAACAATCCTCCCCTAAACTTGATATCCACTCTTATGATCAAGTTTCTGAATAAACATTAAGGACTAGGAGGAATCTTACAAACCTTCTCATATTGGTAATAAATAAATCTGATCAAGTCTTTTGCCACGTCACTTGAATAATCAATTTCCAGCTGAGTGTTCTTCTTCTTTTCCAAGATATCCTTGGATATGAAATACTGACCATCCACAAGTAAATACTCAGCAAACTTTGTAGAACTCAAATGGTAAACACCAGCAGCTGAATATAATCTCCATTGAAGACCACTGAGGTCATCTTCAAGATCCTTCCAAATAGCAGGATCCTCATCTTTTGGTCCACACATTCTCTTGAATGTGGACCATAGTTTTATTCCATTAGCTGAAGTTGGTGCTTCAGCCTCATACTTGGTCTCCAGCAACCTCCATAGGTCTACCAAGTCTTCTCTATCACAACTTGCAAATAAAGATATAAGAGTGGTAAAAGTGTGTACCTCTTTTCCATACCTGCCAATTTTCCAAAACCCACATTCATCTTCTTCATAGCTCACAATTGGGTTTCTGGAATCTACTGGTAACACTTGCACCATATCTGAAGCTTCTAATGGTGAGAGCTTGAGTCTCTTTCTTAACAGCTTCACTTGGATATAGTGGATCCATATCTTTGGGAAACTCAAGAGAAACTCTCTTTTTCACTTTCTTGAGCTCCATTTCTTCTGCAAGTTCTTCTTTCCTTTCATCCATAAAGAAGTCTTAGAGTGTTTGCCTCCTGCACTCTAACCCAGATGGGATAAGCTTTGCATTCCAACTCATCAGATGTCAATGCCCTCAATTTCTGATAAGTCCATCCTACTCCATGACATCTGAGCAACATGTAGTATAGCTCCCTTCTATCCCTTTTCAACTATGAGAGAATATTGCTTGCCTTGTGTTTCAAAATAACCTGGCAGTCTTTTTGTACTCTGAGGAGAATCTCCAAACCCCATATTTGATCTGAAATGGTCAAGTGTGGATTCTCCATACATCTTTCTTCCCAAGCATGATACATTTGAACCACCTCTGGCATATCAAAGTCAACCTGCAATTTCAATTCTCTCAATTTCTCCTTGGCCAACTCATCTCCATACTCAAGTCTTTCTGGTTCTATAATCATAACACTTGAGTCTGAGCTAGCTCCATCACTTCCTTCTTCTGAAGTAATAACAAATGGTGACTCTTTCACCTCCTTTCTGTCTTGTTTCATGATTTGTGCAGCCAACCTTCTATCAAACTCAACTTGAGCTGCATCCTTTGGAACAATCTCTTCTACCAGAATACCCTTACCCTTATCTAATGGATCAATTGTTGGTAAGGTATATGGTGATACCTGTGAAGAAACCTCTTTGATGATGGATGATGACTGGGATACATCACCCTCATGTGTAGGTCTGTCAACGTCCAATTTTTCTCTATCAGCGCCCAAAATATTTCTATCAGCGTCCAAATTCTCCTTGTCAACGGCCAAATTTCCTGCCTCAACGCCTTTTGCAATCTCTTCCAACATGGCTGTAAATGATAAATTTAAGTTTGTAGGAGAGACTAAGGACGTATCAAAACCTGTCTGTTTCTTCAAACTTATAAGGGCCTCAGCAATATCTAAAGATTGACCATCATGGTTGCCCTTATCACTCACATTTATTGGATCTTCCTCCCCTTTGGAAGATTACTCCATCCCTCTCCTTGCACTGGCAGTCTCCAAAACAACAATCCTCTCCCTCAATTGCTTGAGTTCAAGGCCTTGTGAGTTGACAAATTGTACTAAGTCTGCATTTTGCTTTTGCAAGCTCATGTAGACTGCCGTCAATTCAATTAGGGTCATTAGTTCTAGTCTGCCCTCTTCTAAAATGGGGATTTTACCTCCCAAGTCAGATTCATTGGGCATGGATGAGGACTTAATGATGGTGGGATTGCCTTGGCCAGCTTCTAAGCCAGAACCAATAGTCCTAGCCGCATCCATGTCACCAGCCACACCTGTGGTGGTGGTTCTCTCTGCTACATGGCTAGGACCACCAGAGGAGAACACTCCAGTAGTCCTTTGGCGTTTCATCAACCTATATTCATGGGGTGTGGAAGATGATGTGGATTGGGTGGATGTGGGTTGGTTAAGGGGTGTTTGGGTTTGTGAAGGTTGTATGTCAACGTTGGAAATAGGCACATCAACACCAACAGTTAATGTGTCAGCGTTGAAGGGTTCTTGGTCAATTTGCATATGTTCAGGTGAAGGTAATGGTTCAGGTATTGGGTCAATTTGGGGTTGGGGGTCTGGTTGGGGTTGTGCTGCTGCAATGACAGCAAGCATAGCTTAGGTTAAGGGTAGGTCACGATGGGGGGGTGAGTTCATCTTCATAAAAATTGCTTTCTTTTGCACAGGGATCTCATAAAAATCATTATGATCCCTTGTGCAGTATCCTTGAACATAAAAAACATTTTGCAAAAATCGGGGATAAGCTAAAGTCATTTGTTCCCCTTATTTTTACACATGCCCTCAAAAATCATTTTAGAATAATTAAATTTTAGCCCAGTTGCAATACACACAATAGCACTAGCAATAGATCTATTGATATCATTGTGTGCAGTGCATTTGGGACTCAAACATTGAAGGAGGACATGTATGAGGTACTTCCAGGCTGGGGGAAACTCCTGTTTATGATACTTGTTTAAAGTTCCATCATCAGGAAAAGGATAACCCAAAGCCCTTAGACCCTGTTCTATTTCTCTAATGGGAAGGGTGGCTATACCATCAGCATCATCAAGATGCAAGGCTTGGTGTACCAAAGCCTCAGTAACCACCCAAGGTCTCCCATGAACAATAGAAGTTAATGTAGTCACTCTATTAACTATTGAGGAACTAACAGTGTTCCAAAACTGTTTAATATGTGTGACTTGAATGAGTGGTGCATGAGAAAGAGCATACCTAAGGGGGGATGTGTTCAAATACGCAACCATTTGTGTATATTGGGGAAACAAAGTATCATCAGCTTCAAGATACGCGATCATGTTGTGTTGGCTTCTGAACCCCAATTCCAATTCTGATGGTTTAGACTTTGGTGCCATTGTTGAAAGCTGTTAAAATTGGTTGAAGAAGATGAAGATGATAAGAGAAAATTGTGTTAGACAAGAATTATAGATACCCTGTTTAAAAATAGGAGCCAAATTTATAGGAGAAGAAAATGCATGTGATTGGCCGAAAAATAGGCAAGTATTTTCAAAATGTAATCATGAAAATATTGAAAAATTATAAGTTTATCTCATGCATTAAATGAAAGTTAACAACTCCCAAAATTACGGCCTAAAAATATGTCAAAAAGTAACAGCTGGGTAGGACCCATTGAGTGTCAATGGTCAAAAATAACCTATCAACGTCCAACGGCTATAATCTTGTCAACGTTTGCCTATAGCCATGTCAGCATCTAAATTGGTCACAACAACGCTTGGAAAAATACTTGTCAGCGTCCAAAAATAAAAATGTTTAAAAATGAATATGACCTTAACAAAGTAATTTATCCTAGAGAAGATAAACAAAAAGCTGATAATTATTATAGGGCGGCAAGCACTGTCCAGTTATGCACACTTGCTTATGCAAGATAGACATAACAGTCCTCTAGTGTCCCTTGCTAACCAAAACTCTTAACAACCAAGTTACCTTATAAAATTCCTTGTTACTCCCAGGTAAATCCCATAACAAAATTATTCCCAAGTCTCCCAACATACCACAACCAATTCTAGACCAAAAAATGTCTTGGCAGCATGCATAGTATATCAACTTTGCATGCTACAGTGCCTCATGATTTAGTAAAACTAACTCATACTCACCTGTGGACATAATCTAGAATTGTGATAAGAGTATCATATGGATACCCAAACATCTTAAAGGTTCCTAAAACCTCCCCTTAAACTATGATACACAAGTTGCCAAAAATATGCATGAACATAAAAAATTTATGTCAAGATAGGAATTAAAAATTCCAACCATCATCCATAAAGAAAAACATGTCCAAATTGAGTCATTCCTAGTAGCTTCAAAGATCTATAAGCAACTCTGTATCCAATGGTATACTGCTAACACCACCTGCACATTTAGATTGAAAACCACAAAACTAACATTGTTGCTGACAACGCCCCGATAACACATGACAGCGTTGAGGGAAGCTTTGTCAGCGTTAGACAATTATATTGCTGACAACGTTACAAAAACACTTATCAGCGTTCAAGCAACCTTTGTCAGTGTTAGAAAAATATAGTGGAAAATCTAAATCTTCATAAGACCAATAACAATGCATCATCCTGTACATACTTTTACAAAAAGACTCCAAAACACATATTATGTAAGATTGATCATTCCAATACTTGTTACCAAGTATTGAAACCTCCCAGCATCAAAAGGTTTAGTTAATAAATCTGACACATTTTCCTCAGTGACAACCCTATCTGGTTGTATTAAACCTTTTTCAAAACAATCTCTTATAAAATGGTGTCTAATTTCTATGTGTTTAGTTTTAGAATGATGTACAGGATTTTTAATGATGCATAAAGTGCTGTTATTGTCAACAAATATTTTGGTATGTATGAAATTATACCCATAGTCCAACAGCTGGTTCTGAATCCACAAAACTTGTCCACAACAAGCAGCTGTAGCAACATACTCAGCTTCAGTTGTAGAATTAGCCACCACTGTTTGTTTCTTACATTGCCAAGATATCAACCTGCTCCCAAGAAACTGACATCCACCAGTTGTGGATTTCCTATCAAATTTATCACCTCCATAATCACTATCAGAATATGCAATCAGCTCCAATGGGGAATCCTTTGGGTACCACAAACCAAGACTAGGATAGCATCTTAGGTACCTAAAGATCATCTTTACAGCAAAAAGGTGACAGTCTTTGGGAGTCACTTGATGGCGTGCACAAGCACACACATCAAACATGATGTCAGGTCTGGAGGCAGTAAGATACATCAAGGATCCAATCATGGATCTATAGTGTCTGACATCAACATCTTTCCCATCTCCAATCTTTCCCCAAGGGTGTTCTCTATCCATAGGAGTAGTAGCCCTCTTTTCATGTGGAGAAAAGCAAAACTTCTTCAAGATCTCAGCCACATATTTATCCTGGGAGATGAAGATACCATCTTCTTTCTGCTGAACTTGTAAACCAAGAAAGAAGTTCATCTCCCCCATAGCACTCATCTTGAATTTGTCTGTCATAAGCTTGGAGAAATCCTCACTCATCTTTGGATCAGTAGACCCAAAAATGATGTCATCAACATAGACCTGGACAAGCAACACATCCTTGCCTTTCTTCTTTGTAAATAATGTCTGATCTATGGTGCCCCTCTTGAATCCATTGTCCACCAAGTAGGTAGACAAAGTACCATACCATGCTCTAGGGGCTTGATGAAGTCCATACATAGCCTTTTTGACTCTATACACCTTGTCTGGATTCTCTGGATCCTCAAAACCAGGAGGCTGCATCACATATACCTCCTCAACAATAGTTCCATAGAGGAAGGCACTCTTGACATCCATTTGATAGACAGTGAAGCCCATGCAGGATGCATAGGCTAAAAAGATCCTTATAGCTTCAATCCTTGCAACTGGTGCAAAGACTTCCTCATAGTCTATCCCCTCCTCTTGTGTATATCCCTGAGCCACTAACCTTTCCTTGTTTCTGACCACAATTCCTCTTTCATCTCTCTTGTTTCTTAGAACCCATCTTGTCCCTATAGGTCTGACATATCTGGGACAATCAACCAGCTCCCAAACATCCTGAATTGCAAATTGGTGAAGCTCATCCTGCATTGCTTCCACCCAACTTGGTTCTTTGAGAGCATCAAATATCTTCTTGGGTTCCTTTTGTGACAGAAAACAGGCAAACAAACATGCTTGCACAAGAGGGGTATCAACCTTCTTGTGTATATTAGCAATAAACCCACCAAGACCTTGATGAGATCTTCTAGTCTGAACTGGAGTATTAACATTACCAATGATTTGAGAAGGAGGATGATTCTTCATGACTGAAGTAAGGACTCCTCCCTCAAAAAGTCTGGTATCTTCAACCTCATTCTCCATGTTGCCAATATCTTCTTCATTAGACTCTCTTACATCAACATAGGGATGACCTTCTTCATATAAATTGGAAGGTTCACCTTGTTCAAAAGTGGAAGAGAAGAGATGTGCAAAGGTGTTGTCAACGCCTGAATCTTGGTTGTCAGCACCTGGGCTAACAACGCTTGAACTGTTGTTGTCAACGTCTGAGTCATCAACGTCTGAATTTGTCTTGTCAGCGCTAGATTTGCCTTTGTCAGCGCCTGAAGGACCATGCATGTTTGTATCTGGTGGTACTTGGGGACCACCACTATCTTTACCAGCAGCAGCAGCAGCAGCAAAAGCATCTATCCATATGGGAATTGTAACATATTCTTGTATAGGAGATGTCTTTTCTGCTTGTGATCCAACCCCTTCATGAACCTGTGTACCTGAAACATCAACAACTTGTTCCTCCACAACATTTGAAGTTACCTTCACAATGTCTGGATTAGTGACAGGCATATAATTTAAAGCTCTAGATAAAGGCTCCAAGTCAAACAACCAATTAGGACCACTTTCAGGATCACTAGGTTTATTTTCTAAAAACCTAACATGTACTCTTTCAAGTATACGTTTTTCTTCTTTAAGATAAACCCTATATCCCTTGCTTTGCACTGAATACCCCATGAAGTAGCCTTCATCACCTTTTGCACTAAATTTACCTAAGGCATCACTAGTGTCTAAAACTACTACATGACAACCAAAAGGTCTGAGAAAACCAATATTAGGTTTTCTTCCCCAAAGTAACTCATAAGGTGTTTTGTTCTGAATTTTGTTAACCAATGCTCTATTTTGAACATAACAAGTTGTATTAACAGCCTCAGCCCAAAAGGCTATAGGAAAATGAGCATCAGCCAACATTGTTCTGGCTGCTTCAATTAGGGTTCTATTTTTCCTCTCAGCAACCCCATTTTGCTGTGGGATTCTTGCAATACTAAATTGCCTAGTAATTCATTTCCTGGCACATAAATCATCTAGCTTCTTATTCCTAAATTCACCACCATTATCACTCCTAAGCATTTTAACTTCATTGCCAGATTTCTTCTTAATCTGAGTGATAAAATCAATTAGAATATCAGCTGTGTCACTCTTCATAGCTAGAAAGAATGTCCAAGTAAACCTAGAAAAGTCATCTGTGATAACAAAGCAATATGACTTACCATTCAAACTTTCTATATTGGTTGGACCAAAGAGGTCCATATGAAGCAAATGAAGAGGTCTAGAACTAGAGTGCACCTGTTTGGACTTGAATGAGACCTTGTGCTGCTTGCCTTTAAGACATGCAACACAAGAGTGGTCATTGTGGAAGGCCTTCTCAGGCAAACCATCAACCAAGCCAAGTCTCACAAGCCTATTTATATTCTTAAAATTTATGTGCCCTAGTCTCCTGTGCCACAAATTACTCTCATCTACTGAAGGTTTAGCATAAAAACAAGACATATTATTATTCATTCTAATCCCATTAAGATTCACATTGTATATGTCTTTATGCCTAGGTGTTCTATACTCAATATATTTCTCATCAAGGATCTTATAATCCTTGCTTAACACCAAACACTCAGTATCAGTAAACAGAACTTTATTTTTGTTATCACAAACTTGTGATACACTAAAAAGATTGTAATCAAGTTCTTTTACCAAAAATACGTTTTCAAAACGCAAATTCTTGGTGAGAAGGGTTCCTTTGCCTGTGATAGTACCATATTCGCCTCCAAAGTAGACCTTATCACCATCCTTTATGGGAGTGAAGTTCGTTAGATAGTCTTCCTTCCCTGTCATGTGCCTTGAGCATCCACTGTCCCAATATCCATAATCATTGACCTGTTTTTGAATGCCCTACACATAAAGAAAACAAATTAGTTTTCTTTGGGAACCCAAGCCTTAGAAGACTTGGATTCATCTGGTTGTTCAATAAGAACAAACTTAGTTCTCATAACAACCCCATTTTCATCCTTCTTAGGATGAAATACCCAGTTAACCCCAATAGGTTTTGTAATGACCTTTGAAATGTAATTAAATTTGTTGCAGGTCATTGAAATCCCATTATCAATAGGGTTTTGATTTTTCTTGGGTCTCCATGTCAAGCTTGAAGAAGCTTTAGACCCCTTTCCTTGTGGTTACAAATATTTAGGTCTGGTCACGTTTCTGTCAGCGTTGGAATTGGTCTTGTCAACGCTGAAATTCCCTTGTCAGCGTTGAACCTAGGGTTTGCTACAGAAACCCATTGCCTATTAGACCAAGTGTTTGTCTTTTGAAATGGTCTTTGTCCATGAGTGTTAGACCCTCTAGTGAAGAATGGGGCAGGTCTAACAACTTGTGGACTTTGCTCCACACAAGGTTTGGGTCTGACAACGTTTGACTTCCTAACAACGTTGACTTTGTTCCTGACAGCGCTGAATTTGTTCTTGTCAGCGCTGGCTTTGGGAGCGTTGACACACTTATATGCCAAGTGTGAAAAGCTACCACAAGTGTAACAGGCTTTTCTAGACACAACCCTAGGTCTAGAAGAGAAGAAGCCTGTTCCATTATTGCTAACCTGGCTTTTGGGTGACCTAGTATTCCTATACATCTCTACATACTTAATGCTAGGTTTTCTAACAGTGTTTGAGCCTAGGTCAACAGTTTTACCAGTGATTGGGTTAGTAAACTTAATGGGAGTTGACTCACTGGGACTTTCACATAGCAAGCCATCCTTAACAAATAATGTAGGGTTAGCTTTCTTCCATTCATTTAGGTCAGTCAACTTTTGTTGATACTCTTCAACTAGAGTGACAACTCTTGGTGGAGGAATGAATTCCTCCTCTTGGAGTTCTGGCAAACCAGTCCAAGATAAGTCCTTTTGTTGGACACCATAGAAGTCACCAGCTGGTGGTGGAACCACTGAGTAGTCTTTCATCCCAATCCCAGTCATGTCCTTAGGATCCCTTTGTTTACCCACACAGTCTCCTAGGGTTTGAGTGGCTCTATCAAATCTTTGAATTTTAAGGCCAACATTGTCTTTATTCTTAATGGCCTCATCTAATTTAGCCTGTAACTCACCATTAACCCTTTCCATGATGTTTCTAATATCCATGCTAGCATTTAACTCATGTTTTAAGATATTTATTTTACCTTTAAGTCAAATTCCATTTTCTTGTATTCAGAAACTGTCTTCTCAGTTTCAGTGAGAACTAGTTGGTAATTAGACAGTTTGCATCTTTCAGTACTCATATCATCTAATAATCTTAACACCTCTTTGTTAAGTCTTTCACTATTTAACCTACAACCTTTACTACAAAAAGCATCATCATATACCTCATTATCAGATGAAGAGGAGGAGTGTGCCATGAGAGCATATTCAACATGCTCTTCTTCTTCAATTTCAGCAACCAAAGCTTTATCCTCTTCCACATTCTTAGCCAGATAGCTCCAATCCCATCCCGTTCCATCAATTCCTTGAACTGCAACCATGGCTTTAGGATCTTGAGCTTTAACAATTTGACTTGAGGGTTTACCAGCATCAGATCTTCTAGGAGATCTGCATTCCCTCATGAAGTGCCCCATACGATGACAGTTGTAGCATTCAACTTTGGATTTATCAAATCCAGCTGTGTCTTTTGCATTGAAGGTCATCTTCTTCTTAAACCTTCTGTTCCACCTGTTTGCTCTTATACTAGCAAGAGCCATGTTCCACTTAATGTCCATCTCTTCCAAATGCTCATCACTTATATGCTCAAGGTCCTCATATGTAATCACTGAACCATTGGGCAAAGAAGCAATATAAGCACATACAGTATCCAAATCCAAACCAGCAGGTTTAACTCTTGGTGAGTCACTTTTGAGTGTGTCAGCGTCTGAAAAGGAGACGTTGACAGGACATGTTCCAGCGCTGACACATGATGATCCAGTAACTGGATGCATGTAGGAGTCCTTCTGATTGAATTGACCTTAACTATGACAAAAGAAGGCCATGTTACTATTGGTGGACTTGCTTCCATGCTCTAAAAGAGTTTCATCTTCCAACAGCCTTAGTTTGTTGTAGATATCATCAAACGTGGAACTTTTGTGAGTATTATTGGCAAGAATAGATCTTGCCTCAAATTTCCACGCCTCACCAAGACTTTTAAAAAAAGTAGCATTGATGTCAACATCACCAAGTTGTGTCCCCATGAAGGACAATTTGCTTGTAATATCAAGCAATCTGCTTCTCACACTACTGAGCTTTTCATTAGGTTGAGCCTTGAAGACAACATAATCATGCATGAGTTGCTTCTTCTTCTCTTCCTTAGTATCTTCATTGCCACCATATGTAACTTCAAGAGCTGCCCAAAGGTCCTTAGCAGATTCATAACCTCTGTATTTATGCTGGTTCTCTTGTCCCAAAGAGAGTTTCAGAATATTTAGGGTTTTCATGTCAACCCTTTTCTTTGCTATGTCTTCAGCAGACACAGCTCTACTATAACACCCCCAAATTTATACAACTCAATACAGCGGAAGACTAGTTGGTGTTACGGGATAGCACATTACTCACATCATAGACAACGCATAAAAATCGCGTCGTTTAATAATAAAAGCATTTCCATTCATAAATATCAAAGTTACATCGGTCCCAAGTCATATTATTTCATACAAAGTTTTACAAAATATTTGAATGGAAAATATCGTTTAAGTGCGGGCCATGAATTCTTGTCGTCTTCCCGAGAATTACCTTCAAGTACCTGAGATAAAACATGTTAAAAGAAAAGGGTCAGCGATAACGCCGAGTGAATTCATAGAGTTTAATAAAATCCATCAATATAATATCAGTATAAAATTATTACTGGAAATCATTTTGTACAAATCATTTTAATAGGCCATAAAATAGCCAAAGTCATTTTATACAATTCTTCATCAAAATCATAATATAGGGGTTTGCCTTAAAAATCATTATACGAGCCAATGTCGTAAAAACATCATACAATACGTCTTATGACGTTGTATGAAAATAAAAACCGTTATATGAATATGGTTATGAAAACCAAAACACGAACATAATATCAATAGTATGACCCTGTATTGCTAGTCAGGCAATACATCGTAATTCGGTGCGTCAAGGAGTATTTCGTTAGTTTGGATTATTATAAGCCGCATGACATTGTTACCTTACTAAACCAACAACGGGTAGCTAACCCGATACTCAATTTGCCCATCTAAAGTAGCGTGTCGTCACAAAGGTCACGCTATGGAAATCTTCTCATACATAAATTCGCTTGCCAATCAATGTGGCACGACGGGGATCAACCGTCAAGGCGCGAACTGGGGTGATCGTCCCCAAATAGTACTATTAAATGCATAAGCGTCTACCAAATCCCGGTAGTTCACAATTCATGCTAATGGGACTTTTAGTGACATAACCTAACTTTAATAATCCATTTAATTTCATCTATCGGATCCTTTAATCATTTATCGGGTCATACAATCGGGTCATTCAATCATTCGGGTCCAAAATCAATAAACAAGCAATCGGGACAAATGGTGACCTATTTTATAAAAACTAACATGTCATCTCCCTCGCGGGTTTATAAAACATTTCATAAAAACATTTAAAAAAGTGCGAGGCTATGAACTCACGTTGATGTGGGAAGGCGGGTTATCGGCAATTCGGACGTACGGTACGTGCTTCAATCACGGAAACCTAGACAAATAATACTCGGTCTTAGACTCATGTCCAATGACTTTATAAAAATAATAATTATGTATACATATGATGATTATTTATATATGATGATCAAGTGGGTTTACATATTCTCCTTTACTCATTTTTTTTTTTTTTTGCTTAAAGGTAAATTTTATTAAGCCATGAAAATAAAGAACAAGGTCAAAAAAGCACAAAACTAACCAGCATAGGACAAACCCCTATCTTGGCTAAGAATTGGCATGTCAAAAAACAAAATGGCAATGGCAATGGACAATACCCATGCTCATTACATATAATGATACAAAGCAACAAGATGAATACTAAAGTAGAATCCAAAGCTGCATATCCCAAAAGACTTGATCCAACAAAGAGAAATGACCAAGCTTCCTGCTAACCAATGGCACACCAATACTCAATCTCAGCCCAAAATTTGAAGTATACTTCTGAATCCATGAAGTGCCCATAGCTCAGACCAACAAAGGGAAAAAGCCAGGAATCACCCCAATCCATCACAATACACTCCCAATTCTGGGCTAAGAAAAATAAGTAGCAGGCAAAGATACCTACTGAAATCGCCATCTAGAACTGCAGGAAAATACAAACAAAGGGGAGTTGCCAGAGAAGCAGCCCCATACTCTTTGCCCCCTCAAAACCCCATCCAAGTAAAACCCAAAGGGAAACCTTGAAAGGGGAAAGGGTACAACAAAGCATAGAACACTCCCCTAGATATCAAGTAAATGCAAACCGGCCAAATACTTATAAATACATCACCACCATGACAGTTAAATACTAAAGCCTACTAGACCAGAAAATCCTAGCCCTACCAGAACCGAGAAAGGAATGACCCTACCCTGCATCATCCAACCCCAGAAGGGTAGTCTAGGCACCCAGCTTTCAGCTCTAATACCTAACTATCATACCAGACACAAGGATCTCCAAAACACATTCTACTTTGACAGAAAATCCTGACCCCACCAGAACTAAGAAAACATGGCACTTCGTCTACACCATGCAACCCTAGAAGGATGGTCCAGGCACCCATCATTTCGAAAGCTAACGTCTTGGAGGTGTCCCAGGCCTGGAACCCATCATCCAAACAATAACCACTAAACAAACCTATACTTTCAGGAATCAAGTCCAAATGAACCCAACTCCTATTACATTCCCAGAAGCCAGTCCCTTCATGAGACCAGCGACACCACCAACATGTTTTAAGATTCATCATCAATATCCATATAGTCACTTCCATTATCCTTAGAGCAAGACCTCACAGGGAAACCCCAAATACTAGACGCTAAAATCACATCTGGGGTCTTCCTAAGAGTTAAGCTCATCAATCTATACTTAACACTATTAATAATGATTCTAAATAGCTCTTCCTCAGACCTAAACTTATTCTCAAAAAACCTAATATTGCGTTCTTGCCAAATAAAGTAAACAACTGCCCCCCATAGAATTCTCTGAATAACACTCCAAACAGAGTTCTTAGCAGGAATATTAACAATGAATGAAATAATTTGAGGCCAAGAATTACTAATACCTTCAAGCTTTGCCATTCCTTTTAATCTTTCCCAAAGTCTTCTTGGATAGCCACAGTCAAAAAACAGATGAGAATGCGAGTCCTTACAGTTCTTACAAAAAGGGCAACTGAGATCAGCAAAATTAAGCCATCTTGATACTCTGTCTTGAGTCTTGAGCCTTCCCTTAACTGCCAGCCAAAGAATAAAAGAATGCCTCGGAATACACTGAGTAAACCAGACATGATCATACCAAATAACTTTAGCCGCATCCATTTTGAGACCCTTCCAGACCTCATGCACACTAAAAGGTTTAGTCTGGCCCTTCTTATCAATCCATAAAACTTTATCATTCAAATTCGGATCAAGGTGTGGATCAGGGATATTACTTACCTCATGATACTTTGAAGCCCAACCTCGAGGCCATTTCCAGCATCCATCTTTAATCAAGTCAGCAACCTTAAAGCATCTAGCAGTCTTGTCATTAGACAGATGGTTGCTAACTAGTAGATCACATAAAGGCTTGTTGTTGAACCAATTGTCAAACCAAAAGAAACAACGATCACCCTGTCCTATCTTAGTAGCAAAACAGCTCCTAATTTTACATCTAAGGTTGAGCAACTGCCTCCAACACCATGAAATGTGTTGAATACACTTCACAGCCCAGAAACTCTCACCCTTAAGCCACTTAGATCTCACCCACTTGACCCAAATAGAGTCTCTGTTAGACACTATACTCCAAATATGCTTAACCATAAGAGCTTCATTCCACTCATGCATAGACCTAAGCCCAAGGCCGCCCTCATCCTTCTGTTTACACACTTCCTTCCAAGACACACTATGCATATATCCCCTCTTTCCCTCAGCATTCCATAGAAAACATTTAAAGATCTTGTCAATCTCTTCACATACACCCACAGGTAGAACAAAAATGGAAGCCCAAAAAACACTCAGAGAGCTCAAAACAGAGGCAATGAGCTGCAACCTACCAGCAAACGAAAGGTCTTTATTCCTCCAATCATGTATTCGCTTCTTAACCCTATCCAACAGCATAGCACAATCCTCTCTAGCAATCCTTCTCGCATCAAGAGGTATACCAAGATATTTCACAGGGAGTCTACCATCTTGAAACGGCATAACTAACTTAATTTCATCCCTAACATGACTAGGCACATTGCCAAAAAAGCAAGTGCTCTTGGCCATACTAGGTCTAAGACCAGAAACTATACAAAACTCATCCATAGCACGTCTTAAAACTGAAGCCGAAACAAGGTCACCATGGCTAAACATCATTAGGTCATCCGCAAAGCATAAACTTACAATACCTAGTTTCTTACATCCCCAATGATATCTAAATTTCTTTTCTTGGCTAACCTGCCTTCTAAGCATAAGCGTGAATACTTCCATTACTAGAGTGAATAAGTACGGAGATATGGGATCCCCCTGCCTAAGACCCCTTTTAGCTTTAAAAAACCCCTGAGACTCCCCATTAACACAAATAGAAAAGGAAGCAGACTTCAGGCAAACCAAAATCCAATCCACCATCACCTTATGAAAGCCAAACTCTACAAGACAGTTCTCTAAAAACATCCAAGAAACTGTATCATAAGCCTTCTGGATATCTACTTTAAACGTACACCTAGCAGGCTTCTTTTTAGTATTATATCCACACATTAATTCTTGAGCTAGAAGGATATTATCACTAATTTGCCTACCTTGAACAAAAGCACTCTGATTAGCATCAACTAGACCATTAAGGACAGTTTTAAGCCTATTCGTAATCACTTTACTAATGCACTTATAGACAACATTACAACAAGCGATAGGCCTATAGTCAGTCACTTTCCTAGGAATACTGCATTTAGGGACAAGGGAAATTAAAGTGGTATTAATCTCACCAAGCATTTTACCTGAGGAGAAGAATTCCTTCACAGCATTACACAGATCATCACCCACTGTCGCCCAAGACGCTTTAAAGAACTTAGAAGTAAACCCGTCAGGGCCTGGAGCCTTATCGTCTCTGATGTCAAATAGAGCTTCCTTAATTTCTTCTACAGAGACATCTCTAATCAGGTGCAACGCCATCTCTTCATCAATCTTCTTGGTAAATAGGTTCTCCGGCATTTCAACTGGGAAGACTTCATCACAGGTACCCAAAAAAGACTGGAAGTGACTAACAAATTGGCCGGCAACATCTTCATTAAAGTACTCTGTGCCCGCATCATCCACAACACTAATAATCCTACTCTTCTTCAACCTACCTTTCAAGATGTTATGAAAATAGGCTGTGTTGAAATCACCCTCCCTTAACCATTCAATCTTCGCTTTCTGCATTAGGACCCTCTCTTCATCAGCAACCGCTTCTCGATAAGCAGCATTAAAGACCATCTCCATTTCCTTCAATTCTGCATTTTGGGGGTCCCCATCTAGTTCAGATTGAACCGCTTTTAATTCAGTTCTCAACATCTTAGTTTTTTCAAACACATTCCCATTTTGTCTATTTAGCCTCCTAAGATGAGCCTTCATACTCTTAAGCCTCTTAGTAAAAATATACATCGCATGACCTTTCACAGGAATGCTCCAATTTTCCTTAACAGTCTTGTGGAACTCATCTTTATGCACCAGGAAATTCATAAACCTAAACGACCTCCTTCTCTTCATAGAAACATCCGAGAGAACTAACATAGCCGGACTATGATCAGATGTAACATAAGGTAAAAACCTAGCATAGCACGTACCAAAAAGATCAATAAACCTACCATTTCCCATAATTCTATCTAACTTCTTTAACATCCCATTCTCCGGATTTCTCCTTTTCTGAACCCAAGTAAAGAATAACCCAGTCATAGGAATATCATCCATATCTAACTGCTCAATACAATTCCTAAAATCCTTAGTCGCACCATATTTGTCATTATCACCCAATGAATGTTCTTCAGGGTTCAAAATGACATTAAAATCACCTAGCATAACCCATGGCTTATTATTGACATGAACCATGTGGCTGCATAGGTTCTCCCATAATCTAACTCTATCCTTTGGATTCACCTCACCATAAACAAAGGAAATGAAAAACTTCCTACTGTCGTTAATAATTTGAACCTCAAAATGTAACACTTGATCAGACATAGAAATTAGGGTAGCCCGAATAAAACCAGGATCCCAGCCAACCATAATCCTACATCCTTTGCTGCTATCTATTGAATTCGATACCCAATCCCATCTATCAAAAACTTTATCACCCACCAAGTTCACTTTCTTCTTGCAAACTTGGGTCTCAATAACCCCACACATCTTTAAATTATTTTCACTAATAAGAATTTTAACTTCGTCTTGCTTAGAGGTATCACACATACCTCTAATGTTCCACGCAGCTAATTTGATACTCATTGGATACTAGAAGATGAAGCACCATCCCCATTCACAAATACATTTACCATCTCTGCATCAATTGGCCCTAAAACATTATTCTGGACCATGAATTCTGCATGAGATGACTTATCATCACTAATCTCATCAATTTGTTTGTCAATATAATCAGAGACATCTTGAGCATTCTCAATAGAAATCCTAGCCCTATGATGATTCTTCATCTCTACAGTCCAAAGGCTTTCATCTCCTTGAGAAGGCACTAACCCCGATAATAGGTACAAATCAACTTCATAACAATTTTTCTTAATCTCTAATTTACGAATTTCATTCTTTTCCACCATCATAGCTTCTTCATACATAGCTGAACTCACTTGGTCAAAGGTACCACCAGTCCTAGCCATCACAGAGCTAATATTCTCATTAACAACTTTCCTAACCGTTATTTCTGCATTCTGGTTCTTAGTTTTAAGCTCATTTGCCAACTGCATAACTTTCTTTCGAACCATCTTAATCTTAATACTCTTATCCAAAGTTTTCCACTTATTCCTATAATATCCTTGGGCCTCTACTGGCCATTGCTCAACAACATCTTCATCACATACAAGCTCTTCCTGAAAAGCAACATCTATATTCCTCTTAAAGCTCTCTGCATTTTTACTAGTATCACTCATATTGTCTTCACCGTTATCATCAGCAAGGGATTCAAAGCTATTTTTCGTAGTCACAATATTTTTCGCTATTTGTATAACATTTTTAACCTCAGGCTTCTTAGCCTGACCCTGTCCATTAGCTTTCACTCCAACATTATTACTAGTCCCAACTCCATTCTGATTAGTGTTATCACTACCCGTATTGCCTACATTATATCCTCCTCTGCCCATAGTCATGCCCCCTCTACCATACATATTCCCCCTTCCTCTATTATTCCATCCACCTCTATTCATATTATATCCACCCCTGTTACTAGAATAACTTCCTCTACCATTAGCACCCACCTCAACCTTTGGCTGACTAACTTGAGGTTGAACTAGGTCACTCTTCCTAGCACTACCATTCTTAGCAGGTACTGATTGCCATTCTTCACTCCCTGGTTTAGACTGCATTCCCTTACCATCCTTCTGAGAAGACCCACCAGCCTTCTCAGCCTTCTCAACATCACTCCTAACACGAACCTTACACGTCTTAAAGTCATGACCAAACACCTTACAATGCTTGCAGCAAGGAGGCTGCCAAGCATACTCCACCCTGAGTTCCATACTCCTATTAAGCTCTTCATACCAACATTCTACCTTGTCAATCATACCATCCGCCGCATCTACTTCCACAAGAACCCTAGCAAAACTAGCTCTCCCAAAACCATTCTCACACATAGCCGTAGTAACCTTGTCCATGATGATAGGAGTGCCAATTCTACTAGCAATCCTGCTTATTCCATCTCTGTTCCATGCTTCCAAAGGAATGTTGAAAATTCTTACCCATAACGGCACTCTTGCAGGTTCATTCTTATCTAGACACAAACCCGGAGCCCACCTCTGAACAAACATAGGCCTTTGATCAACTAGCCAAGGTCCATTCTCTATAACAGATTGCACACCATCTTCTGAATTAAACTTAAAAAAATAGAGACCCTCATTCACAATGACTTCCCTAAGTTGATAAGGCCTCCACATTCTTCTTAGATGACTTAAGATCTCCCTATAACTCATTTTGAAGCCCACAAAATACCCTACCACAGTTAATCCCCATTTCTTACTACCCTCACTAATCACCGGATCCATTTTGACAACTAGCCTACCATTTCTATCCACACAGGGAACTTTAGTGAGCTTGTTATCATAGGACACCCCATTACCTTGGACAGCATTACTAAACGAAACCGCTTTCTTAAACCCACTATTCTCCTTCTGCTCAACCTCAACTTCCATCTCCTTCACACCATTAGTCCCACTAGCAATCTTTTCACGGCTTACCTCTTCCTTCACTACTCCACCACTACCATTTAAATTCACATTCATAGCATCACTCTTCAAACTATAAATATTCACATTCATACTGGCCTTAGAATTACCTAGATCACTATTAACCACTAAACTTTCATCAACAAACTTAGGCTTAGGCAAAGTAGAACTAAGCTCAGGAAACATAGCATTAAAATTACTAGGGTCTATACTCATAGCTTCATTACCTGAGTTTTTACCTGAGCTATCACCTTTTTCAACAACAACCTGATTCACCCCTCCTCCTAATTCCTTACTCAACTCATCAACAGCAACAATACCTTCAATCCTCTTCTCCTTGGTAACATTCACAGACGAACTGTCCTTTACATTCACCTCGTTAATTGATTCAACTAATAAATCAGCCGTAGCATTCTTCATGGTGACTCTCGGATCTGGATTCATGGTTCTAGTGGTTTGACGAGTTTTAAGAGACTTGCCACTTGATTTCTTCGAAGGAGGATTCGGTACCAGAGGTGGTATAGAGATCCCAGGATCCATAACAGGGTTTGGGGTTGGATTAGACATAGAACATGGTTAGGAGGGAAAGGATTTAGGAAAGATAAACAGTGGTTTAAGGATTTAATTAAACGGTTAAGAGGGAAATGGGTCCGATGAACAGGAACCCAGAAAATTAATAAAATGGGTTTAAATGGTTAAGAATGGAATGTTTTGTGAATGAATTTTATATGAGTAGAAAGGGAATTGAATGAAAAACAAGGATCCAAAATAAAATTTAAGATCCCATGGTTGGATCTAAATTAGATGATGATTCAATGAATAAAATTCTAGGGTTTTTAGAGAGAGAAAGGTATTTTTTAGAGAAAGTCTTAATTCATTCGGGTTAAGAACAAGAACTTTTCGCGTCAACCCTTTTCTTTGCTATGTCTTCAGCAGACACAGCTCTACTATAACACCCCCAAATTTATACAACTCAATACAGCGGAAGACTAGTTGGTGTTACGGGATAGCACATTACTCACATCATAGACAACGCATAAAAATCGCGTCGTTTAATAATAAAAGCATTTCCATTCATAAATATCAAAGTTACATCGGTCCCAAGTCATATTATTTCATACAAAGTTTTACAAAATATTTGAATGGAAAATATCGTTTAAGTGCGGGCCATGAATTCTTGTCGTCTTCCCGAGAATTACCTTCAAGTACCTGAGATAAAACATGTTAAAAGAAAAGGGTCAGCGATAACGCCGAGTGAATTCATAGAGTTTAATAAAATCCATCAATATAATATCAGTATAAAATTATTACTGGAAATCATTTTGTACAAATCATTTTAATAGGCCATAAAATAGCCAAAGTCATTTTATACAGTTCTTCATCAAAATCATAATATAGGCGTTTGCCTTAAAAATCATTATACGAGCCAATGTCGTAAAAACATCATACAATACGTCTTATGACGTTGTATGAAAATAAAAACCGTTATATGAATATGGTTATGAAAACCAAAACACGAACATAATATCAATAGTATGACCCTGTATTGCTAGTCAGGCAATACATCGTTATTCGGTGCGTCAAGTAGTATTTCGTTAGTTTGGATTATTATAAGCCGCATGACATTGTTACCTTATTAAACCAACAACGGGTAGCTAACCCGATACTCAATTTGCCCATCTAAAGTAGCGTGTCGTCACAAAGGTCACGCTATGGAAATCTTCTCATACATAAATTCGCTTACCAATCAATGTGGCACGACGGGATCAACCGTCAAGGCGCGAACTGGGGTGATCGTCCCCAAATAGTACTATTAAATGCATAAGCGTCTACCAAATCCCGGTAGTTCACAATTCATGCTAATGGGACTTTTAGTGACATAACCTAACTTTAATAATCCATTTAATTTCATCTATCGGATCCTTTAATCATTTATCGGGTCATACAATCGGGTCATTCAATCATTCGGGTCCAAAATCAATAAACAAGCAATCGGGACAAATGGTGTCCTATTTTATAAAAACTAACATGTCATCTCCCTCGCGGGTTTATAAAACATTTCATAAAAACATTTAAAAGAGTGCGAGGCTATAAACTCACGTTGATGTGGGAAGGCGAGTTATCGGCAATTCGGACGTACGGTACGTGCTTCAATCACGGAAACCTAGACAAATAATACTCGGTCTTAGACGCATGTCCAATGAATTTATAAAAATAATAATTATGTATACATATGATGATTATTTATATATGATGATCAAGTGGGTTTACATATTCTCGTTTACTCATTTTTAGTGTTATATGTCGATAACTTTTATACTAGTTTACTAGTTTTACCTATTTACGTGTTTTAAGTACAATAAGCTTATTATAAGTTCTTTAACTTGTTTTAATCCATTTTATACTTATATTATCAGTATCTATACTTTCCTTGTTGGGCCCAAATGGGTTAAGCCCAATAAGTACTTTTTATAATTGTTTAACTTATTTAGTCCAATTATTAATCCAATATGTTTACTTAGCTCGTTAATGTCCGTATGTCCTATAGTTTGGGTTTTATCGGTTTTTACTTGTTATACATGTTTATATATCAGTATATAAGTTTTATAAAGTTTACATTAGATGGGCCCAACCATCTAAGTTTTATTTAACAAAAACGTTAATTTTACGGTATTAGCCGAAAAGTCGTAAAAATCATGTTTATAGTTTTATAACTTATAAAACTTAACAAGTTACCATTTTTATAAAATGTCCACTTATTTACCATTGTACATATTTATATAAATGTATTATATAAGTTAGTGGGTTTTAATTTATATTTTATACTATTAAATTTTGAGTGCTTATATAATAGTATTATACTTTAATTTCCAAAATCTGATTTTTATCTTCACTTTCACCAAAACTGCCATATCTAGAGTTCTATATGGAGATAGAAGCTCAAATTTTTATCACATAAACTACATGATATGTGCTCCATTTAACTCTTCTATAGCTACTGTTTAATCATCCTCTAAGTATTTTCTAAAAATTGTCCAAAACAGTGAACTCAGATTTGTACCTTAAACTTGTTTTGATCATATCTCACTCATTACAATGATTCCATTGCATGGCCAACTCTCAAATGTGCACAAGACTCATAGCTTACTGTATATCAATTCTAATTTATCATTTTATCAGTTCATGACATGTTTCTTTACTGTTTTTATACAGCCTATTATTTAAACAAGATTTACCCATTTTACATGTAGTTTTTCCATCTTTTTACCCATGTTTATCCAATCTATCAACACCAAATCCCCACATAACATTTTTATCATCATATAATCATCATATACATATACAATAGGAAATAAAATACATGTTTACATAATCAAAATAACAAGAAGATGAGGAGGACAATCTTTATACCACCATGTTGATATAGGTTTTGATTTGGACATGGATTTTGATGGAGAAACTTGTGCATAACCAAGACCATCTTCAAGACCACCAATCTTCATATACTCCTTGTGGAAAATCAGCCTTAGTACTCCATGGAAACTCCTCCTTGGATGTTATAAGCACCACCAATCAATAGGGTTTCAAAGGGGCTTCAACATATGTGTAAATAACACATGATTTTGTGGTGGAATCAATATCAAAATTGGGTGTTTTTGGGTGAGATATGGACGAAATCCTAGAGAGAGGAAGAAAGGATTTAGCTTGTTTTGCATGGGTGGAAATGGGAAGAGTGGTTTTGGTTTGTTGTTTTGATGTAAGCTTGGCTTACTTTGTAAGCTAAGTAACAAGTGTAGTATGGAAGCTAGTTACTTGACACATAATGGGTTTGTGGCTTTATTTTAGCCATCCTTGAGTGGGGGTGGGGCAAAAATGGTTTTGTCTCATCCCCATTTATTTACGGGTACTCCTCGATTCTAGTTTCCTCGATTTGCGTGCCCTCGGGTCGTCTTACGAAAAACGTTTTTATAAATTATGAATTAACGGCACAAAACGAATCTAATAAAAATTGTCTCATCAAAAACGGAGTTCGAAAACGTAAATACGTAATCCTAAGGTTTCCGGTTTAGTCGTAAAGGACGTTAAAATAAAATCGTAAGTCCTAATCTCTTCTCGTAAATTTGTGAGTTTATGAACTAACACAAATTTAAAACTCCAAAATAATATTCACGGATAAATTTATTTTCTGAAATGTCGGACTGTCACCAAAGACGGTGTATGTAAACGTAAGCACGTAACTTTGAATCCTCCGGTTTGGACGTAGTCGATGCTACTTCAAGACGTAAATCCAAATTTCTTCCCAAAAATAAGTGAGTTCATATTGTAACATTAAAATAATGTTTTCAAATAAATATTGAGAATAAAATATCAACCATAAATTGACAGATTGTCACATCTACCATCATCAGGTTTTTCCTTCTTGTCTGCTTTTGAACATCCAGCAACAGCTGTTCTTGCAGCAATGGCATTAGCAATCTTTTGAGGCTTATTGAATGTGTTTCCATATTCAATAATCTCCCAGAGTGTGTAGTCCTAGATCCCTAGATATTGCTCAAAGTTGAATTTCCACAATTCAAAGTTGGTTGCATCAAGCATAGGAATCTTGATGTTTGGTAAGGGAGAGGAGGAGGAGGTTATTTCTGGAGTTGACATGATGTTGTTAGGGTTTTTGAGAAAATTAGGGTTTTGGTGATTTTTAGGGTTCTTGTGTTCTTTAAGATCAAAAGTTCCTCAACAAGCTCTGATACCACTTGTTGATCCCAAACTTAGATCGATTTAGGTTTATGTATACGAGATTAGATCAAGTAATACACTTAGAGAAACCTTTGTATATGTTTATGATAATCTAAGTGTTATGCGGAATTAACACTTAAACAAGAACACACAATGATATAAACAAACTTTCACTTTGATTAATAATATCAAACTTGCTTACCATGAAAGTAGTTTACGAATGAAAACTTATATAAAACAATAACCTAAAGGTCTTCTTTTATAGACATAAGAAGCCTTGTACAATAATCTATGTATCAGCTATTTTAGGTAAAGATAAATATAGAAAATACATTTTTATTCCTATCTTTACTAGAAGTAATCTAGAATACAATAAACGCGTAGAGTATATCTTCCCATCAGTGCTTGTCTTCAATGTATCAACGCTTGAATTTGTCTTGTCAACGCTTGAGCTGTCAGCGCTTGTTTTGCTCCTGTCAACGCTTGTTTTACTCTTGTCAGCGCTCAAGTGATCTGGCCTTAATTTATTCCCAACAGATTTTGATGAGCTGACAGCGATGGCTTCTGAGCAACACAGCTCTGAACCCGCATTATATGAGATGGGAACCGGTACGATTAGTTCCGGATTAACTCCCAACAATCCTACTTCTCCATCATTTATACCACCTACAAGGCCCGAGTGGGATGATTTATTTCAACCTATGTTTGATGAATTCTTTATTCCACCTAGTGATGATTCTCCAGCACCTGCAGCAGTAGCTTCGTTTCCCGAAGTTGTTGCTCAAGATAAGGAAATCAGTCTGAGACATCTACTGTTACTCTTGAACCAGATGTCCCATCCCCCACCAATTCACAAACTACCCCTGAAACATCACCCCCACTCGTTCCTAGTGATGTTAAGGAGGATCACTATGATCACGATTTGGAAATTTCTCATTTATAAGAGCTTCCGTTCTTTGGTTCATAAATACCCGAAAACCCTAACGGTGCGTCTACTTCAGAGGAAGCTCCTACAATCGTTCACCCCCGACCACCACGGATTGAAACTCACAACACCTAATGGACAAAAGATCACCCAATCCGCAATATTATTGGTGACATCGATTGACCAGTCTTTACACGCCACCAACTCCAAGAACATGCATTATATTGCTATTTTGATTCATTTCTTTCCGATACTGAACCTAAGAACTGGCAACAAGCCATGACTAAATCATCTTGGATTGAAGCCATGCAAGAGGAACTTAATGAATTTCAACGTCTTGAAGTGTGGGAATTAGTTCCTTTACCCATCAACGTTGAAATCCTTACATTTTTGTGGGTATATAAGGTTAAACTCGATGAGTTAGGTGGAGTACTGAAGAACAACGCTAGATTGGTTGCTATAGGTTACAAACAAGCTTTAGGTATTGACTTTGAAGAATCCTTTGCTCATGTTGCACGATTGGAGGCAATTAGACTATTCCTTGCTTATGCTGCTCACATGAACATAATCGTCTACCAAATGGATGTTAAGACGGAATTTCTTAATGGTGAACTAAGGGAAGATGTCTACGTAAGCCAGTCGAATGGATTCGTCAACTCGGAGTATCCTAATCACATGTACAAGCTTAAGAAGGCTCTTTATGGGTTCAAACAAGCTCCACGCGCATGGTACGATCTCCTATCGTCTTATCTCATTTCGAAAGGCTTCTCCAAAGGCAAAGTGGACCCAACATTATTTATTCTCAAGGAGGACAACGACATGATACTGGTAAAAATTTATGTTGATGATATAATATTTGATGCTACTAATCAAAGACTATCTGACCATTTTGAAAAAATTATGTCCACACGTTTTAAGATGTCGATGATGGGAAAAATTTCATTTTTCTTAGTGTTACAAATTTCTCAGAATCCCAGAGGCATCTTCATTAATCAATCCAAATTTGCTCTTGAATCATTAAAGAAGTATCATTTTGAAAATTGTGACCCCGTGGATACTCCAATGGTGGAGAGATCCAAGTAAGATGAAGATAAGGAAGGGATAGTTGTCAATCCTAAACTTTACCGTGGAATGATCGGCACCCTTCTCTATCTGACTGCTAGCAGGCCTGATTTGCAATTTGCTATATGCATGTATGCCCGGTATCAGGCTCGGCCTACCGAAAAGCACTTACATGTTGTGAAAAGGATCTTTCGGTATCTTAAAGTAACACTTAATCGTATTCTGTGGTATCCGAAGGATTCCTCTATTGCACTAATCTCATATGCAGATGCGGATTATGTTGGGTGTCAAGATACTAGACGTAGCACTTTTGGCAGTGTGCAACTTCTTGGAGATAGACTTGTTAGTTGGGCATCTAAAAGGCAGAAAAGCACTGTGATATCAAGTACAGAGGCTGAATACATTGCTATGTCCGGTTGTTGTGCTCAAGTCCTTTGGATGAGATCACAATTAACTGACTACGGTCTTGGATTCAACAAAATCCAGATGTACTGTGATAACAAAAGTTCAATTGCTCTATGCTGCAACTACGTTAAACATTCTCGGGCGAAGCACATTGACATACGCTACCACTTCATCAAAGAGCAAGTGGAAAATGGAGTGATCGAACTGTACTTCGTCAACACTGAGTATCAGCAGGCAGATTTATTCACAAAGGCCTTAGATTGAGGACGTATCGAGTTTTTGATCGAAAAGCTAGGCATGAAATCATTCTCACCAGCGACACTTAAGGAGTTGGCAGAAGAATCTGAAGAATAGTGGAGCTAAACTATTCTTGAGTATCCTTTGATCGTGACCTTGTATATTGTCGTATATATTTAAACCACCAAAAGAAAAATACAAAAATATAAAACATACAAAAACCATAAAATCAAGAAAATCCAAAAATATTTTTCATTTTAAAACGGGCATGTCTTTTAGTACGGTAATATTTACGGCCTTAGAAATGTCGATTAAAATTGACACGACGCCATAAATAGAGTCCGTATAAAATTTGTACATGTTTTAAAACATGCCCATTATGGCTTGTAGTTATTTCAGACTGCAACCTGCTTTTCGCATTAAAGTCACGTATTTCTTATGAAAACGTTGGCTCACAACGGCAATTAATTTTCTCGGGCAAGGTTTACTTTACAACCTTGTAAGGTACCAAGTTTACTTTATAACTTTGTCTAACACAAATTAGTGTACGTTTCAGTGCACTTATTTTATAAAAATAAGAGAAATCTTATTGCCACCAGAATCGTTCCAGCCAATCACTTAACCGGAAAAAGTCTTCATGAATATTTGTTCTTTTAATATCATTGACTACAGCTCTTTAAATGGAAAACGGGTCCGTGTTTAAGGGGGAGAAAATATTAAATGTTTTGGAAGTAAAATTGATCTTCAAAAAGGGTTTTGTTTCAGAAAATTTAAACCGTTCATCGTCATCATTAAATGCTAAGTGTGCTTTGTGTGGAATATCGTTTAAGGTCTAGGTGTTGTTTGTACTTAAGCATTAAGTGTATATGATTTTGTTGGTTTTTAACATTAAAACTTTACGGGTTAGTACTGTGTTAAATCACTTGGTAATCCAAGTGTTATTTGATTAACATGTCTAACGGGGGGACTACGTTTTCAATTTGTGCATTCAAGGGGTCAAAAGTGTCAAAAGGTATAACACCCTTTGACCAAGTCAACACTATTACTCCCCCCACTCCCGTTTGTCTATATCGCAAAAACACACGCGACGTAATCTCAACCGCCATTGTTGACCCCATTCCACTTTAATTTTTTTTTTGATTGCTTGTACTCCGTTCATTCATCTAGGTATCCTTTCATGCTTTAACTATTATCACTTTTCTCATCTTAAAACTGACACAAACAACCCGAGATCATTATTAATAAAAAATTAGGGTTTTTAAGTTTTGCGATGAAACTGTAAATTGATTAGTGGGATATGCTTAGATTGCCTAGATACACATAGGTCTTGCCCAGTTTTGCTTAAAACATTGCCAAAGTCCAGGAATTGTAAAGTCTAACTTAAAATCAAATCCCAGTCTCGGATTGTGATGATCATTGCGACACCACATTGCGATGCATAGTCATTGCGAGGAGTCATTCCGATAGCTCATTGTGATGGGTTATTACGATGGGTCATTCCGACGGGACATTGCGATGGCTCATTGCGATGGGTCATTACGATGACGCATTGCGATGGCATATTACGATGGTGCATTCCGATGCATTATTGCGATGGCATTGTAATGGTATTGCGATGGGGACATATTGCGATCATTTTTCAAACATTGCGATGGAAACACACTTATTACGATGGAACTTAGATATTGTGATGACTTTGTGATTGCGATAGGACAGGATTTCCATAGGATTGCGATGGTTTCACATTGCAATAGGTGTAAGATTGCGATGCTTAAACATTTCGATGTTTGTAGGATTCTGATGGATGGTTGTAAGATTGCGATGGATTTAGGATTGTGATGCACTTTTTATTCCGATTACTTGAAAGATTGTGATGAGTTGTTTTGGCATATATTGTGATAGCTTATAGTCTTATGTTAACACTATAAGATTGTGATGACTAATAGGATTGTCATGCTAGTATTATGTTAGGTGGCACCTATAGACTTATGTCGTGATCAAGTTTTTGTTGTTCTATAAATGTAATACGCTAATGATTGTCATTTGTTTCTGCAAATGCTACAACCTGACATAGGTTTAAGATATATATGTTTTGTGTATATCATTTGTGTTTATGTCATCTGAGCAGGAAGATGTCGATCACAGAAGAACAACAGCGGCAACGTGATCTCGAACTTGTTTCACTCAACAATAGGCTACCATATGCTGAGAACAACTCTCGTTTACAAGAGGATTTTGATCCGTCTTTAGCAGCTTTCAAGATCGCCACTGATATCCTTGACATTTCACCTATCAAAGATGCATTCAGACGTACTGCCTCTGTTCTCGAAGTCTACATGCACGAGTTCTGGACCACTGCAACACTTTCTAAAAAGACTATCTCATTCCAACTAAACAAAACGCCAATGGTACTTAACTTCGAGCATCTTTCGGCAACTGTTTAATTTTCCTAAGTTAGCACAAGGAGAACAATTTGTGGCTAACCCAAACACCGATGAATTGTTTCGAGTCATTCGTGCTCTGAATTATGAAGGTGAAATCCACAACCTATCCTAGTTCAATACATCACACATAGGGCAACCCTGGAAAGCACTTATCACCATCATTGTCAAATGTCTTACTGGAAAGACTCAGGACTCCGACGTAATGAGACAACCTCAGGCTCACATATTTTAGGGACTTTACACGGCATCTAAAGTAGACTATGCACTCCTTATCTGGAAAGAATTTTGTTATCAGTTTACTGGAACCAAGAAGAAATCCGTGCATCTTCCATTCCCAAGATTCACCAAGCTCATCATCAACCACTTTATGAAGAGTGACCCAACCATTGACACTCGCGGGAATTTCTTCTACCACACAAAAGATGATGACTATGTGATCCTACAAATGAATGCGGATACTCACTCCACAAAGTATTCATTACGTCCAGCCCTAGTACCTGACACAATGATCAATGAAGGAATCAAGGAAAGTGATAAATATCAAGAGATGCTTAACGATATTGACACACAGTTTCGACGAGCAAATTCACTTCCCTTAGAGAAGCAAAAAGGTAAACTAAAGAAAAGAGTTTCAAGCGACAATCGACTGCTTCCTCCAAAGATAAAGGCATAGGGAAAATGCAAATAGTTGATGAAGATGATGATGAAGATGAGATGATCCATACTGAGAATGAACAGGAAGAAGAAGTACCACTCAGAAGGCCAAAGAAAGCGAAGCAAACCAAAGGTAAAGAAGCAAGTGCTTCAGATGAACCAGCTCAACAAACTATTTCTGAAGCCAAACGACTGCGTATTATTCTTCAACAAAGCAGAGAGGAGGCTTTTGCAACATCCACATGATCAGGCTCAAGACTGTTTGAGGACTTAGCGGATTTTGGTGATCCCGATGCCGATATGGCCTTTTATGAAGATCCTAACGATGAAGATGCTTATGAAGATGCTGATAACTTCCATTTTGAAAGTCGTGAGCAGAGTGAAGAGGGTGTTAGCAGTGAAAACATAGATACAAATTTGTTGTATCATGATGTCAATATCAACACATCTTTACCGGAACCAACTCACACGGTGATAAACGACGATGCTCATGCAACTTTCATACCAGAAACTCAACTTCAAAGTAAGTCTACTTCTGGCTCTGACGATGTTATGAAATATCTTAATTTGGAAGGGGATGGTGTCGAGGTTACAAATACTGATCCATCGACAAATGAAAACATGGTGGATGTTCCTATAACTTCTGTTACATCAACTACCGTTCCACCATTATCCACCCCGGTTATCACTGATGTCATAACACCAGCTATCACACCCGTACCTGTTGAACAACCTGTATCAACTACCACCCCAACGACTGAATCTACACCGTCATCAATAGCTGAAAAACCTGTATCAACTACCACCCCAATCACTGAATCTACACCATCACCTATCCTTGAACAACCCGTATCATCCACCACCACTTTAACAGTTATGGTTACACCTTCACCATCAGTACAACAAGTATCATCCACCTCCAACCCATTCCTCACAGTCAGTGATCCACGGATCCAGTCTCTTCAACAACAACTGGAGGCTCAAACAAAACAAATAGCTACATTGACTAAAAGATTCACCACTCCTGACACACAACCTCTCAAGGAACCGCAACCTGATGAGCCTACACTTAAGAAAATATCTGACAGAGTGTCTAAACTTAAAGAACAACACAAAACATTTCTTGGAGAGAAGAAAACTCGTGACAAAGAGAATACTGCCTTTCTTGGGTCAATTAATGAGAAGATGACCACGATCATTCAACGAGAAGTAAAGTCATACGTTGATCAGGAGCTACCAATTCTTTTTGGTACTGGTTTATCTACCCTCCAACTAATGACATTGTTGCAGACACGACTGAAAGACATGGGGGCTCATAAATCTAAAAATAAACGAAAAGTTCTGCAATATCTCAACAAATCAATTATTGAAGATACACCTGCAGATACTACCGACTCTGAGTCTGACAATGAAGACGAGCTAGAGGAGGAAGATAACGAGGGTAACGGTGATGAGGATGATGGTGATAACGATCAAAATGAGGAAGAGGATAAGGATGAAAATGATGAGGAAGAAGAGGATGAGGAATAAAAGGATAAGGATGAAGATGAAGATGAGGACGAGCATACAGATGAGGATGAGGATGATGATGATGATAATGACTACGAAAATGGAACCAAAGAGGGGGACAAGAATAACAAAACGGGTACGAATGCCAAAGAGTCAAATAAGGATAAAGGTGATAAGGCAACTGAGAAACGTATGAAGAAGAACCCACAGGGTCAATGCTAGAAGACGAACCTCATGATGATATACCGGCGACACAAGAACAACCTTCAACACCATCTGAATATTAGCACAACTCTGATATGGAAGTTGAAGACTTAAATGTGCCAGAACCAACGTTTACTGAATCTCTTATCATCGTTGACACGGTACAAGAGCAAGTCTGGCTTACAAATGCAGCACCTCAGCATCCTTTCGCCACAGCAACTGAAATGGGGCTCACTCAATTCCTAAACAATCCTATCGATTTCTCGGCCTTTCTAAGGTATTCTCATGGGAAACCGACAATGACTCCGAACCTTATCAAAATGGCAGCCGCAGATGTGGACTTCTTTGATACCTTGAAGATCAGCCATAATGAGGCAGAATATCACTTAAATGAACTTACAAAGGCAATGAGATCGACGAATACGGGAATTCAGACTCCAGTGCTACGACCTCTTACACCCACAGTCATCGACGGTTATGCAACGATTCCAATAGAGCACTTTGTATCTTACGATCTCGAGTATCTTGAAAAAGGTGCGAAGAAATATGCCACATCACTTACTATGCTCAAGGCTGTTAATCTGGAGAACTGTTAGAAATACGTTTTTACGTATATTAGAAGTATCGGTCACTCCACAATATCATTAATGTTGTAATAGCTCGTAGTTAACAAATAGTTATTAGTTACTTATTTAGTTAAGTAAGAACCGGTCCATGGGCTTGTCATGGACCGGCCCAAGCCCAATGTAGCTTGGAAGTATAAATACCCCTTTCCACCATGGAAAGGGGTTGGTTGTTGTCATTTGTTCTAGTTCCACTTAATAAAATACACATAGTTTTCTCTCTCTTTCTCTCTCTAGTTTCTCTCACTAGAAAACATCAACCCACTTCATAGATTCATAGGTTATCAATATTCTACATTTGGTATCAAGAGCTATGGGGTGATTTAAGGTAATGATTTGTGTGGTTTTTTAGTTTTTGATTGTATTAGTGTTCTTTAAGAAGATCATCTTGATTCTTGGTGTTTTTGGTGTTTTTGTGATTGGGATTAGTAGATAAGTACTAGTTTTTACTTATTATTGTAGAAATCACAAAACTTTTTGGGTTATTTGGTAAAAATCTGGGTTTAAATCACCATTTTTGATCGACTGTATACCTCGAACAAACCTTCTGTTTTTCCCAGTAAAAGTTCCAAACCAAGAACCAAAAAAGTTCCGAACCAAGCACTTCCGAACCAAGCACTTCCGAACCAAGAACCAAGAACTTCCGAACCAAGAACTTCCGAATCAAGAACTTCCGAGTCAAGAACTTCCGAGTCAAGAACTTCCGAATCAAGAACTTCCGAATCAAGAAGTTCCGAACCAAGAAGTTCCGGATCAAGCCAAAAGTTCCGAACCAAGAAGTTCCGGATCAAGCCAAAAGTTCTGAACCAAGAAGTTCCGAAACAAGAAGTTCCGAACCAAGAAGTTCCGAACCAAGAAGTTTCGAACCAAGAAGTTCCGAACCAAGAAGTTCCAAATCAACACTTCCGAATCAACAAAAGTTCCGAATCAAGGGTTATTTTGCTTCTTTTTTCGACGATTTTTTAGAGGATTTAATCTTGGTTTCTTACAACAAAAACTCAACACAATTCACAAAGCTTTACTTCACTGCTCGATCAACCGATAATCTTTGTCTCTTTGAAGTTGACAAAATGAATCCGAATTCAGTAATGCTTCAGATGACATCACTGACGGATATTTCCGTCATTACGGGAACGGATAATCGCCCGCCAATGCTCATCAAAGAAGTTTTTGAAGCATGGCAAGGCCGGATGATGTCTTATCTTAAGGGAAAACCGGTTTATGGGAGGCTTATGGTTAAGTCAATTTTAAATGGTCCACTTGACTATGGTACCATAGTGGTCAACAATGTGACTCGACCAAGAGAATTTGAAGAACTTACACCAGCTCAACAACTTGTTGCCGATGCGGACGAAAAGGCTCTTCAAACCATTCTCCAAGCTCTTCCCCATGACATCTATAGGATGGTAAGTCAGTATACTGTGGCAAAGGATTTATGGGAACGTCTTAAGGTATTGTTACAAGGTACGTCTCTCACCAAACAGGAAAGGGAATGTCAGTTGTATGATCTGTTTGATAGATTCACGTACAACCCAGGGGAAACGCTTCACGATTATTACTTCAGATTCACCACACTCATGAATGATCTGAATGTATACAATCTTGTGATTGCTCCATTCCAGGTTAACACCAAATTCTTGAATACTCTACCTCAAGCTGAATGGGGTGAGTACATTACCGATGTTAAGTTAACCAGGGATTTGCATAAGTGCAATTTGGATCAACTATATGCTTTTCTTCAGCAGCATGAGAAACATGTGATCATGCACCGTTCTCCACGAGGTATGTACCCTAATTCATTAGCTTTGATGGCGAATCAACCAAGCTTGTCTCACAACAACACTCCTTATAGTTTGGGACATCAAGCCTATCATCCATCACCTTACATGACACCAACCTTTCCCCAATACTCGATTCTACCGCAACCACCCACCTCACATCAGCAACAATATCGGTTTAGTGCACCTTCATCACAATATGCTACACAACCTCACCCAGCAAGTATTGCACCTTATGCTCAATCTTCATATTCTTTTTATCAAGAGAATGCAGCATATCCAACAAGCTACCCTGATCAAATGAGTATTCCTTCTAGTGATTATGCAGCTCATCAAGACCAAGCAATGTACTGTGATGATGAGGAAGTCCCCGTTCCTGTATTCAACCAAGGTGCTGACCCAGTTGAAGTGTTAACCACTATGTCTGCTTATCTCACAAGGACTTTAAGCAAACGAGGATTTAGGGGATCGGCTCCTACCAACAATCAGTTGAGGAATTCATCCAATTCTCGCCAACAAGCTACTATTAAGAATGGCAGGGTAATGGTTCAGCCTATTCAACCATATCAGGGGAGACCTACTACATCAACTACCAATGCTCGCACAGTCAATCAGGCTCTAATGGTCAATCCTGCTCCACGGGCTAATTCCACAGGCAAGTTGAGAATGATTACATGCTACAACTGCAAGGAAGAGGGTCACATGTCCAGGGATTGTAAGAAACCCAAGAGGAGAAGGGATGGACAATGGTTTGCAGAGAAGATCTATCTGGTGAATGCTCAGGCACAAGGAAGGGAACTTGATGAAGAGGAGCTTGCATTTCTTGCTGATCCAGGGATTGCTGAACAAGACACTGTTACCACACAGAATGCAGCATACCAAGCAGATGATCTTGATGCGTATGACTCAGACTGTGATGACTTTCAATCTGCAAAGGCTGCTCTCATGGCAACTATCTCTAGCTTAGGGCCAGAAAAGAGATCTGAGGTACTTATTAATACCACTGATAATACCACTGATGCTAGTATTCAACCACATCAAGTTGTGCAAGAGAGTGCTGTTTCGAATGATTCTTCGGTGGTGAGTATTTCAAATGAGGAGACAATCAATGATAGCAATATCAATGTGAGTCCCCAGACTTTGAGTGAATCACAACCGGGAGCCATTTCGCATACGCCTACTCCTGCTCAACAAGATTTGGTCATGGTTCCTGTTACATTACTTAGCCAAATGAATGCTGCTCTCTTAGAAACCCTAGCTAAGAATAAGAATTTGTCTGATGAGCTTGCCTTAAGTAATGAGAAAGTTCAAACCTTGGAATTAGTGCCTTCGTCTAGTGTTCTAACTAATCCCGAATGATCATTTTAGAAACAAACAAATGGGTCACTTGCAAGAAATCGAAACCTTAAGAGCAAATATTTCTAAAGAACTTAGCGAAAAGGAGTTAGTGGTCACTAATTTTCAAAAACTTCAAACAGATTTTAAGTCACTCGAGTCTAAGAAGAATGAAATGGAGATTAATGCTGCTAATAAGATTAGAAGTCTAGATTACTTGCTTTTAAGACAATACGCTGCTTCTCAACTAGTACACTTATTTGATGCTTCGTTTAGAGAATTTAACTTATCTCGTCAAAAAGGCCTTCCCCCTAATCCACGGTATGCAAAACAAGCTTTAAGACATAGTCCTAGACTTTATAATGCAACTCAATTAGGATTGGCCTTAGACCCGATTGTTTTTCCCGATGATCGAACAAGTAAGGATCTAGTTGATGAGGATCGGTCATACAATTCTGCAAAATATCCCGAGTGTGATTATTTTAAAATGAATAAGGAGCTTGCAAAAACGGATTTTAGAATTCGCTTCCATATGGAAAAAGATCTCATCACAACACCAACCTACATATTAGATGAAGAAAACCCTAGTACATTTCCTACACTTGTCAATATGGAAGGCCCTAAGGAAATTCCAAAGGATCTTCCACCTGTTAGCACTGTATGGTTAAACTTGCAAGAGATTAATCAATACTTTACTAATTTTGACAAGGTCATTTTGGAATGTACGACTTCAAATGGCTTAAATGCCGGAGAATGGGCTTTCGAACATATGAACGAGGTGTTTAAAAATGAGATCAATCCGTTTGTCGAAAGTCTAAAAGGAAGTTTTGCATCCCTTAAGGAAAATCTTGTGTTTGAAATTGGTGAAGTTCAAAAAGTGTTTTATGAAATGGACACCGCTTACGAACTACAACTAATTAAAAAAGAAAAGATTTTAACCGAATATGACCGATTCTTGTCTGCAGTAATCTCGTGTGATGTGCTTACTACTGTAAATGTTAATTATTCGAATGAGCTTACATCCGCTATGATTAATTATGATGCTGTGCATATATGTGATGATGTTTGTGATCTCTCTGTAAATGTTGCTGATACTGTAAATGAGGTAGATAATCATTCTTGTCACGAATCTAACGCTGAGTTTTTAAAGCTACAAGATTCTTATAATTTACTTTCAAAACGCTTTAATCAACTAGAACAACATTGTATATCTTTAGAATTAAAACAACAAACTCAAAATGAGGATCTTTTGATATCAAATGTTTGTGAAAACGGTGTTGAGACGAGTGATAAGATGATTGCAATTGTTATGGCATTAGAGGAAGAAATCATGAGATTGAAGAGAGATGTGTCATCAAATGAAACATTAAAATTGGAACTAGAGGCTGCAGAGTCTAAAAACCAGGCCTTAGAAATTAGACTTTCGTCTATTCTAGGGGAGATGGATCGTGCAAGACAGGGAATGTCCAAACTTTATGGTTCACTAGAAGAACGCTTCGCTTTTAATGTGGCACAGCAACAATTTTATGTTGAACAATTGAACCAAAAATGTGAGGAAATCTCTGACTTAAACATCCTGCTCATTGACAAGAACATGGTTTTGGCTGAGTTAAAGGAGACACTTCTTCTCACCCGACAAGAAGTTGTTGATAACTTAGCTACCGACTCTGCACCGTCCACTAGTGCTCCAACAACCAAGTCAGTAGTGCTTTATAAGAATCCGCTTCATAAGAGAAACCCGGTTACCTACGATGATTATATGAGGAATGCCATTAAGCATGTAGATCTTGTTAGGGATATCTTAGACGATCTTTATGCCTTAGATCCCTCAAGTAGCTACTATTATTCGGCTCATGAATATATTAAGCGAGTTCAATATTGCTTAGCATATTTGCAATACATAGGTACACCAGGTTCTGCACTACTCACTAATAGGCCCATTGCTGTCACTCCATTTAATAAGACTCCAGGAGCGAAACCGTCATTGGTACAATCAAGTAAGGCACCTTTAAAATCTGTTGCTAATGTTCCCACTTTGCCTTCTACAGGATTAAAAGAGACTACTAAGGCTAAAGGATCGCCTCTCAAGAAAGATAAGATCAAGCCCTCCACTAGTAGTGCCAAAAAGAAGAAAGTAGAAGTTCACAATAGGAATGCTAGTTCAGTTTTAAATAAAAAGAATCATGTTAAGACTAAAAGCTCTGCGCCTGTGCAGAAGCCTAAACCATTCGTGAATTCTAATTTGAATTGTTGGAATTGTAATGAATGTATGTTTTCCCAACGTCATGATTTGTGTCTTATTGATCATGTGAATGAAATGAATGCTATTAGGAATGGTCTTGAATGGAAGCCAACGGGTAGAACTCGTGCCCAAGTTGGCTGGCAATGGCGTCCCACTGGTAGGACCTTTACATTAGATGGAAAAATGTGCCCTTTAACTAGGAATGCATCCATTGAGGTTAGGTCTGAGTGTCCTTTAGTTAGGAACACTCGCACTCAAGTATGGAAACAGCGCCCTTTAATTAGGTCAGCCCCCACTATAGTGCCTATCAGTGAAGAAATACCTCAGGATTTAAGCCAACTAGAATCTACACCACCAATTAGGAAGAAGAAGGCTAGGAAATCTAAGAAACCTAGAGATAGCAAATCTAAGATTATTAAATCTGTACCTGCTAATAACAAGGAACACTCAGATTCCGATACCTCTACATTGTCTTCGTGTGGTGATATTTTCAGGTGGTCCAAATCATCCTGTGGTATTTGGACTCCGGTTGTTCAAAACATATGACCGGAAATCGCTCGATGCTCCGAAATTTCGTCAGCAAGTTTCTTGGTACGGTTAAATTTGGGAATGATCATATAGCAAAGATAATGGGGTATGGTGAATATCAGATTGGAAACGCTACGATTTCAAGGGTATACTATGTAGAAGGTCTTGGTCATAACTTATTCTCAGTAGGACAGTTTTGTGATTCCAACCTAGAGGTTGCTTTTCGACAACACACTTGTTTCATCCGCAACTTGGAAGGAAAAGATTTGTTGAAGGGATCTCGTGGTGCAAATCTTTATACCTTGTCCTTACAAGACATGATGGCCGCCTCTCCAGTATGTCTTCTCTCTAAAGCATCTAAGACCAAGTCATGGTTATGGCATCGCAGATTATCTCATCTTAACTTTGATGCTATTAATCATCTGGCTAAAAACGATTTAGTTCGTGGTCTTCCAAAGCTTAAATTTCAAAAGGACCATTTATGTTCCGCGTGTTCAAGGGGGAAAAGTACCAAGAAATCTTACAAGCCCAAAGCTGAAGACACCAATCAAGAAAAACTTCATCTTTTGCATATGGATCTTTGTGGGCCAATGAGAACTGAAAGTGTGAGCGGTAAGAAATTCATTCTGGTTATTGTGGATGATTTCTCCAGGTTTACATGGGTAAGATTTTTACGTACAAAGGATGAAGCACCGAAGGCTATCATCACTTTTCTGAAATTCATTCAGGTACGTTTGAATACTACTGTCCGCCGTATTCGTACAGACAATGGAACAGAGTTCGTCAACCAGACTCTTCGTGATAACTATGAAGGAGTTGGTATTTCACATGAAACATCCGCTGCACGCACTCCACAACAAAACGGTGTCGTTGAAAGACGGAATCGTACGCTTATGGAAGCTGCTAGGACCATGCTTATTTATGTGAACGCTCCATTGTTCTTGTGGGCAGAAGCGATTTCTACTGCATGTTTTACCCAAAACCGTTCTATCATTCGGAAACGCCATGGAAAAACACCTTATGAGCTTCTACATGACCGTAAACCCGATGTTTCATTTTTCCATGTGTTTGGTGCTCTTTGTTATCCAAACATTAATAGTGAGAACTTGGGTAAGTTTCAACCGAAAGCCGATATAGGTATTTTCATTGGTTACTCACCGTCCAAGAAAGCATACCGAATCTATAACCGTCGTCTTGGCAAGATTATAGAAACTATGGACGCAGATTTCGACGAGCTGACAGCGATGGCTTCTGAGCAACACAGCTCTGAACCCGCGCTTCATGAGATGGGAACCGGTGCTATTAGTTCCGGATTAGTTCCCAATAATCCTACTTCTACATCATTTTTACCACCTTCAAAGCCCGAGTGGGATAAACTGTTTCAACCGTTGTTTGACGAATTCTTTGATCCCCCAAATGATGAAGTTCCAGCACCTGTAGTGATAGCTCTAATTCCTGAAGTTGTTGCTCCAGCCAATGAAGCTTTATCTAATGCACCTTCAATTCACATTGAACAGGATGCACCTTCACCAAGTGATTCTCAAACTACACCGGAATCGTCACCCCTACTTGTGCCTAATGACGTGGAAGAGGATTCTATTGATCACGACTTGGAATATGCTCACCTACAAGAGCTTCCTTTCTTTGGTGTAGCGATCCCTGAAAACCCTTCAGCCGCGTCTACCTCAGAAGAAGCTCCTTCTATTGTTCACTCCAGACCACCTAGGATTGAAAATCATAGCACTAAATGGACAAAAGATCACCCAATTAGGAATGTCATTGGAGATCTAGATCGACCAGTCTCTACATGCCATCAATTACAAGAGAGTGCACTCTATTGCTACTTTGATGCATTTCTCTCTAAAGTTGAACCTAAAAATTGGCAGCAGGCTATGACTCAATCATCTTGGATTGAAGCCATGCAGGAGGAACTAAATGAATTCCAACTACTTGAAGTATGGGAATTAGTTCCTCTCCCTGACAAGGTTAACATCCTTACCTTGTTATGGGTTTATAAGGTTAAACTTGATGAGATGGGTGCGGTATTGAAGAATAAGGCTAGATTGGTCGCTAGAGGATATAAACAAGCCTTGGGTATAGACTTTGAAGAATCTTTTGCTCCTGTGGCAAGATTGGAGGCGATTAGACTATTCCTTGCGTATGCTGCTCATATGAACATGATCGTCTATCAAATGGATGTGAAGACGGCATTTTTGAACGGTGAACTAAGGGAAGAAGTCTATGTTAGTCAGCCGGATGGGTTCGTCAGTACGGAGTTTCCTAATCATGTGTACAAGCTTAAGAAGGCTCTCTATGGGTTGAAACAAGCTCCACGCGCGTGGTATGATCTCCTGTCAACATATCTCATTTCGGAAGGCTTCTCCAAAGGCAAGGTGGACCCCACTCTATTCACTCTCAAGGAAGGCAACGACATGATTCTGGTACAAATTTATGTTGATGATATAATATTTGCTGCCACTAACATAGAATTGTCAAATCGCTTTGAGAAGATAATGTACACACGCTTTCAGATGTCGATGATGGGAAAATTTTCATTTTTCTTAGGATTACAGATTTCTCAAAATCCCAGAGGCATCTTTATTAATCAATCCAAATATGCTCTAGAATCTCTTAAGAAATATAACTTTGAAAATTGTGACCCCGTGGACACTCCAATGGTAGAGAAATCCAAGTTAGATGAAGATAGGAATGGGACTATTGTCGATCCAAAACTTTACCGTGGGATGATCGGCACCCTTCTATATCTGACTGCTAGCAGGCCTGATTTGCAATTTGCTGTATGCATGTGTGCCCGGTATCAGGCTCGGCCTACCGAAAAGCACCTACATGTAGTTAAAAGGATCTTTCGGTATCTAAAAGGAACACTTCACCGTGGTCTATGGTATCCGAAAGATTCCTCGATTGCTTTAATATCATACGCAGATGCCGATCATGCTGGATGTCAAGACACGAGGTGTAGCACGTCTGGATCTGTGCAACTCCTTGGAGATAGATTGATCAGTTGGTCTTAAAAAAGGCAGAAAAGCGCTGCAATATCAAGCACGGAGGCTGAATACATCGCCATGTCCGGTTGTTGTGCTCAAGTCCTTTGGATGAGATCACAATTAACTGACTACGGTTTGGGATTCAACAAAATCCCGATGTATTGTGTCAACAAGAGCGCCATTGCCCTTTGCTGCAACTACGTTCAACACTCCCGGGCCAAGCACATAGACATCCGCTACCATTTCATTAAAGAGCAGGTGGAGAACGGAGTGATCGAGCTGTATTTTGTCACTACTGAGTACCAGCTGGCGGATATGTTCACCAAAGCATTAGATCGAGGACGAATCGAGTTTTTGATCGACAAGCTTGGTATGAAATCATTCACTCCAGCGACTCTCAAAGAGTTGCCAGAAGAATCAGCTGAATAGTCGTGGTAAACTATTCAAAGTATCCTTTGTTCGTGATCATGTATATTATCGTAAATATATAAACCACTAAAAGAAAATACAAAAATATAAGACCAACAAAAATCATAAAAAATATAAAACCTAGAAAAACCATAAAAATTATAAAATCAAGAAAAACCAAAAATATTTTTTGTTTTTAAAACGGGCATGTCTTTTAGTACGGTAATATTTACGGCCTTAGAAATGTCGATTAATATTGACACGGTGCCATAAATAGAGTCCGTATAAAAGTTGTACATTTTTAAAACATGCCCATTATGGCTTGTAGTTATTTCTGACTGCAACCCGGTTTTCATATTAAAGTCACGTATTTCCTTGGAAAACGTTGGCTCAGAACGGGAATTAATTTTCTCGGGCATGATTTACAAGCCAAATCATGCAAAGGGATCAAGTTTACTTTACAACTTGGTCTAACACGAATTTATGTACGTCTCAGTGCATTAATTTGTTAAAATAAGAGAAATCTTATTGACACCACGAATCAAACTTTTTCAAGATACTAAACTGGAAATGCTTTTATCAATATTTGACTCTTTAAACAATGACTACAACTCTTTAAATAGAAAACGGGTCATCGTTTAAGGGGGAGAAAATATTAAATCATCTTCGTCATTAAATCGATCTTTTCAAAAGTGATTGTGGAAAATTAATGGCTACATGGTAAATGAGTGGTATTGCTCTAGAAAACGACTTGAGCTCGTTCAATGTGATAGGCATTGCTTTTAGATCTTGGAGATATGCTAATAGGTTGAAATACTTAAGTTGTGTTGGCGAATTTTAACTATGCTTAAGAAAAAATGAATAGATAAGTTATAAATAAAAAGGAAAAGAATAAGGAGTGTAGGGTATAAAGTGACATTGTATGAAACTTGTAAAAATTTGACCTATGTCAAATAGATACCCCCGCCCCCTTTTCCCTTCACTCACTGTTCTTGCATTATTATCTTGCCGCCATTGTTAAAATACACACACAAGCTCTCAAATCTTTCGTTTATTCATCAATCCGTTCCATTCATTCGATTAATAAGGTAATTACATCAATATTTAAACTTCTAATTCATCTTATTCATCCTGTAATTACTCAATTAATCAGTTTAAATCAAATTAGGGTTTATGATTAATTTAGGGTTAATTAACTAAGGATTTGTGGTGGGTTTTTCTCGGAATAGCTTTAGATGATGTTTAATTACCTTAGATTGCCTTAGAACTCACAAACGCGCTTAGAATTAATCATCATATCTACGTTTGAAAAAGTTCCGGATGAACATGGATATAAACTTCCGAATGAAGGATTTTTCTGAAAAACTTCCGAATGAGGAAGTTCCGAATGAAGGACTTCCGAATGAAGGAAGTTCTGAATGAAGAACTTCCGAATGAAGAAGTTCCGAATGAAGAACTTTCCGAATGAAAGAAGTTCCGAATGAAGAACTTCCGAATGAAGAAGTTCCGAATGAAGAACTTCCGAATGAAGAAGTTCCGAATGAAGGACTTCCGAATGAAGAAGTTCCGAATGAAGGACTTCCGAATGAAGAACTTCCGAATGAAGGAAGTTCCGAATGAAGAACTTCCGAATGAAGGACTTCCGAATGAAGAAGTTCCGAATGAAGAACTTCCGAATGAAGGAAGTTCCGAATGAAGAACTTCCGAATGAAGAAGTTCCGAATGAAGGACTTCCGAATGAAGAAGTTCCGAATGAAGAACTTCCGAATGAAGGAAGTTCCGAATGAAGAACTTCCGAATGAAGGAAGTTCCGAATGAAGAACTTCCGAATGAAGGAAGTTCCGAATGAAGGAATGTTCCGAATGAAGAAGTTCCGAATGAAGGAAAGTTCCGAATGAAGAGTTGTTTTGTTTACCTGTTATATGTACTTGTTGTATTATGTTATGAAATGTGTTATGCTTAGAAGTAAGAATGATATATATCTATATGTTTTTGTGAATCAACCTTTCATGTCTTATCTTAAGCAGATACAATGACTAATCCAATAGTACAAGCAATCCAAGACTCTAGAGAAGCCGCTATTGCTAAAGCACGAACCCTCAAGTTCATACCAAACAATTACCGGCTGAAGCAAGTTTCAAAATCCACTCACCATGGATTTAAAGTAGCCATAGCAATCCTCGATAACTCTCATTTCAAGAACGCCCTTAGGAGTACTGCCTCGGTGCCGTATGAGTACATGTATGAGTTCTGGGCTACCAAGGAGAGTACATCAAACAAGATCACCTTCACCATCGACAACAAGAAGCAGACGCTCACAGTTTCAGACTTCCGTAAGATTTTTGGTATACGGGATACACCCAAAGGCATGTCATTTTCGAGGGATCGTACTAAAGATGAACTAGTGGAAATGTTCGAGGCTCTTGAATGTCCTGACATACGAGTTGCGTCTGAGTTTACCACTGCTAAAGTAGGACAACCTTGGAGAGCATTGTTGGGTATTCTCAGTAGATGTCTTACACCAAAAACAAGTGGCCATGTGTAATAACCCGAACTTTAAAATCAACATTTAGACCGAGTTCTAATACTAATTCTGTTATTCAGAGCAATATTTATTAATCGACTTTTATTTGTCATGTTCGTTCGACGAATAATATTGATTTCTCGACTAGACGGCAAGATTAAGATTTTAACATATCGAATATGTGTTATTTATTAGTTGTCGGCAAAGTCTATATCCGTCGTCAACCGTAAATATTCTCGTTATGACATAAAGATATTTTTATTTGTCGTCGTATTAATTTCTCGTTTTATGAGCATTATTCGTAATTTACGTTAAGGCTTTAAGCGTCATTCGTTTACACGACACGTTAACATTTATTATATTATAAGCCCTCATTTATTTATAGAAATATCAACATTCTCCGAATGTCAATGTTTTAATTTTATATTGAGTGTTTACTTTTTGTGGTCAACGCGCATCTTTTAAATCACGTAACTTTTAAAATATCGGACCTCGATAATACCCGCTTTACCAAATCGGGGCAAGATTTTATAATAAAACCTCACCCTACACATCATATGTACGTAAACTACAAAGATTGAGGTGTCTCTTTGTAGTTGATGTTAACATATCTTTAAGACACCTGTACAACTCTCATTAACCATATTTAAAGCCTTAACTAAAACAATTCTCACATAGTTCATATGAAAATCATCCTTTCATTTCTCTATTTAACCGTAACTCATCATCACCATAATAACACAATCTTGTTAATTTATATAAAGGTTAAAGTGTTGATTGCTCTAGCTATATTCTTGGTAAATATTTCATAAACAAAAATAATCATTGGGTTGGATTCATTGGTGGGTGCTCAAGGCTTGAATTTGATAAAGTGTAATAGTGATGTTTCTTCCTATCTTTGTAAGGTTTATTTGATTTCTATAAATTTTATGTATATATTATTTGTGTATTTATTTAATTATTATTTTCATACTGAGATTTATGAATATAATAGTTTAATTGGGTTTATGGACATTGTATATAAATTTTGTTTACATAAAAATCGAGCTAAACAAGCCTTGTTGATAGATGTAGTTTATTAATTTTGACCAGCAGTAAAAACGTGGTTTTTGTGATTAATCAGTAGGTTATGAACCTTAGTTGAGTATATTGGGTTGTGGTATATTATTTTGTGGTGATTTGGCCGGGTCGCTCGTCCCGTGACGATACCCGATGAATTAGATATTGTCGAAACGGTAAAAAGTACCAAATCTGAACATGCTGTATAAACCGACTGAAAACTCATAGAAGCACTCCGAACCAATGAAAAATGTACAACTATGGGTTGTAGCTAAACTTATATAGAACACACACGAATCGGATAGTTTTCTACGGATAAACGGTTTGGAAATGGCGGCCAAAACGGTGAAACTGAAGTTGGCTGCGAAAAACAGCCAACTCTTTTAAATGATAAAATGGGTAAATGATTTATGATAAATATAAATTAGGGGCAATTGAACTTATAATAAGTAAACCACATAAGTTAATAATGACTTTGGTAAAAATAACTCATCTATATTATTTCTGGTTTAAGAGAAACGATCAAATTTATGGGGTATGTCGAGAATTTGTAAAAATTGAACCATATGAATATAACATAAAACTTGACCATTTTTATATAAAACGAGGTGGTAGGACCCACTTGTCGAGAAATATAGACTCATCTATATACTGAGATTTATGAAACCCGAGACTCGACCAACGTGAAATATTAAGTGGACATCGTTTGGAGGCGTTTTAGAACCTGTAATGCATATCAAGTGGATTTGGGCCATAAAAGCCCAAGATACACTTATAGTGGCTATTGGGTCATTATTGGGCCTGAAATTAATAATGTATTTCGGGATCAATACTGAGTTTGAAATGGGCTTAGATCATATAAACTTGTAATGGGCCACTAGTGGGCTTTGGTGGGATTATGGTCATAATGAGACAATACATGGTAAATTGTCACCAAAAGTCTTATGAAAAGTTTTACAAACTTATACAATGTCCAAACTTACTAAAGTGAACTATTTACATATATGTATGACTTATATATAGTCCCGAACCTAAGACATGTTTCGTCATTATTAGGTATCGTTCGGTTATATATCCATCGTTGGGCATCTCGTTCTCGATCAATGAGCGATTGATATCTCGTAAAGTCGTGTATCGACTATTGGACGTTTGTTCCTTGATCTACGTGAAATAGCTATATCAGGTGAGTTCATAGCCTCGCTTTTAATGTTTTATATATGTTTATAAACCCGCGAGGGGGAATACATGCTCTTGGTGAATAAGTATACGTGTTGTATCCTTTTGAAAGGATACATGATTGTGAATAAACATTCGTTGTTGGAATATATGCTTTGAACGAATACAAGCTGTTGTTAATAAATGTAAATAAGTTTGATTGAATACTTTTGGAAAATGAACACAAGCGTTGATTGTATAGGTAATGAGCCACTATTAGTAAGGCTAAGTTTCTTATTGCCAGTGAAAAGTCCCTATAAATCGTGAACCGTTAACTACCTATGATGGGTAGGCGCTCGTACAGACGAATGGATCCATTGGGAATGATGACCCCCACCCAGGCAGGTCGCACCTGTGAGTTGGAGACTCAGCTGGGTGTGTTGTACGTGAAGTATGGGGTATTTGGCAAGATACCTGACTAGGGCAAACTTATTGATTAAGGCATCGGTGTCATGAGCTTAGCGTAATAGTGTGGAATATAGGTATTGTATGTGTTGCAATATCGCCAATGGATGAGATTCTTGTGTTCAAAAGCTTTATGGTTTATTTAAAACCCATTATTGTTTATTTAAAAACCTATGAACTCACTCAACCGTTGTGTTGACTGTTTAGCATGTATTCTCAGGTGTATAGGTTTATGATCAGCTGGAGCATGGAGCCGCGCGAGATAATGTAAAGGCAAAACAAACAATTTCCATTCGATAATTTTGACAAACTTTTATATTTATTAAGGTTTGTATAAACTGTTGGGACCTCTTTTGTTGAACTCTGATTTTGTCGAATGGTTTATTTTATAAAACGTCTCTTTTGAGGTCGTTTTCTATGACTATGTGTGATGTGCTATGAAGTAACGCCCAATGTTGATATTCCGCTGCCTTGTGAAATTGGGGGTGTAACAGATTGGTATCAGAGCACTAGTTATAGCGAACTTGGTCATTTTTTTAAAACCTAGACTATAACTGCTCTTTCGTAAAATTGTTTGATTGCCTTACAAAGTATCTGCGCGCTCATGGCTCCTAGAAACCAATGCTTGGTTGTGATAATGTGATCCTACGTATATGTAGAAATGGTTGTATGTATATGAATGTATATACTACGGTATTTAAGGGCATTGCACATGAAGCAATGGTCCTTGCGTGATTATCGTACATTTTATGTTACGACTTTATAGAGAGTTTGGCCTCGCCGCCAATCACTTTTCTCGGTAGTTAATTTATTATCCGAATATGAGAATTAAACTCGTTTGATAATTTGGGTACGTATATATTGTTTCGTAGTTGATCGCATATCGACTCATTTGAACTTGATTATTGTCATCGTATCGTGATGTGCCATTTTAGGGCATATCCTTTCAAAACGTAATTGATTATTATGTTATTTGTATTTTCGATTAATCCTTATGATTTTAAAGAATTATTTCTCCAAGGAGACATCTTATACGTGATGTAACGTTTAATTTGGTTGCGATTGATTATGTTTTATTGACGAAAAGGAGAATGCCTGTGTTGGACCTAAAATATATATATACCCAAAACAATTATATATAATTTGGGTATAACAAAGATATGCTCATAGTAGTCATCAGTTGAGTGACTTAATACCTTGTATTTAAATGGAATGAGACATTTAAATATGGAGATTTTAATCGCCCAACTATGTGTCGTTTAAGGTTCTCTTATTAAAATGGATTGGGACATTATAATAAGAGAGTTTTAAACCTGGTTTCTTTATTCAGATGGAATGGGACGTTTGAATACGGAAATCATGATGTAAGTTTATTAACACCTTGTATTTACTATGGTATTTGGATATGATATCGTGTTGAGAGGTAGTAATACTTGAGTAGGATGACTTATAATCGTCTCGTTGAAATGGATTGGGACGCCTTTTCATTTGAACAAGAAAGTTATAAGTTCCCGAACCATAAATTTATAAACTCTTTTATACATGAAATGGGACGCCTTTTGATGTGTACAAGGAGTTATAAATGAGTGGGCTCGAGTATGTCTGGCTCGATTTGTGGATGTTTGGTGTGCGTACGTCATTCTTCGAATCGTGTTTCGTTGATATGAATCGTTCAGTGTCGTCGTCATTATGATGATCGTCGATTTTCATCTATGTACCAGTAACCTGTTAGACTTCTCTCGAGATATATTTATTTCTATGGACCATTTCTAATGTGTCCCGACAATTGCAAGCTTGAAAAGTTAGTCGTTAAGAACAGTTAAAAATGTTCTGAGAATAGCCGACTTGTCTAATGTATACAATGATTTAAGTGTGTACTTGTGGATTGACCGAAGTTTAAGTTATTAACGAAAACTCATCATGAAAGAAAAAAAAAATCTGTAATTTTGCTTGTTATTATGGATGGTTTATCAAAGAATTTTTCAAACGTAACGAGATAATATTTTGGGTATGGATCCGTGTGTGAGCACCCTCTGATGACGAAAATATTGTTCGATATGCATCTATGCAATCAAGATCATGAACATCCTTTAATTTGCAAACTTTCCTTTGACTGGACTTATCTGAAAATTCTATCAAATATTCTTATTTATCATAGCTTGGCTACTTAGCAAGCATGATTTAACTCGATTGAACTTATTTGATTGGCGTGGCTTGGCTATTTTGTAAGCATGTCATAATGTGATTATATCTGCCTAGTGATGTTATTTTTTTTTGTTTGACTTGGATCTTAGTGCTTTCGATAGAGTAATGTATACTCTGAACGATTTTCGTATCGATGAATTCCCCTTTGACGAAATAGGCAAGCGTGTTTGAGATCATGCCAATAGGTGATTTTGTATGACTAGTACTAATTACCTCGTCTTGATTATTTTGTAACGTTTCGATGGACTTATGCGTGATCCATGCGATTTTCATTTACGATGTAATTGTTTTCATGAGACCCGTGGACGATATGTGTTTTAATTTGATCGACGTGATCACCGATTGTTTTAAATTGATTGCCGCATTGGAAAATTTCTCAAATGCGCCCAATTCTTTTAACTCATCACTTTTCATGTGCAATTTTTCTAACTTATATCGACCGTCTCAAGTTTGGTAAGCTAGTAGTAATGTACCTTGAGGCACTTCCAAAAATTGACGGCTTGTTAATTGTTCGCTTTCAATGGCTTCTCATTCGTGTTATGTATTATTCTTTACTTATAAGGGTTAAAGCTACATTTAAAACGTTCATTCATGGTTGTTATATATACTCGTTGCTTTGAATTTTGTTCATTTAACATTCGTTAGAAACCTCAGCGATGATTTGTCTATCTCTCACCTCTTCGCCCTTTAATCGAAGACTATTTAGACGAATTAAGCGCTGGGACATCGCTTCCTAAAGGGGTAGATGATGTAATAACCCGAACTTTAAAATCAACATTTAGACCGAGTTCTAATACTAATTCTGTTATTCAGAGCAATATTTATTAATCGACTTTTATTTGTCATGTTCGTTCGACGAATAATATTGATTTCTCGACTAGACGGCAAGATTAAGATTTTAACATATCGAATATGTGTTATTTATTAGTTGTCGGCAAAGTCTATATCCGTCGTCAACCGTAAATATTCTCGTTATGACATAAAGATATTTTTATTTGTCGTCGTATTAATTTCTCGTTTTATGAGCATTATTCGTAATTTACGTTAAGGCTTTAAGCGTCATTCGTTTACACGACACGTTAACATTTATTATATTATAAGCCCTCATTTATTTATAGAAATATCAACATTCTCCGAATGTCAATGTTTTAATTTTATATTGAGTGTTTACTTTTTGTGGTCAACGCGCATCTTTTAAATCACGTAACTTTTAAAATATCGGACCTCGATAATACCCGCTTTACCAAATCGGGGCAAGATTTTATAATAAAACCTCACCCTACACATCATATGTACGTAAACTACAAAGATTGAGGTGTCTCTTTGTAGTTGATGTTAACATATCTTTAAGACACCTGTACAACTCTCATTAACCATATTTAAAGCCTTAACTAAAACAATTCTCACATAGTTCATATGAAAATCATCCTTTCATTTCTCTATTTAACCGTAACTCATCATCACCATAATAACACAATCTTGTTAATTTATATAAAGGTTAAAGTGTTGATTGCTCTAGCTATATTCTTGGTAAATATTTCATAAACAAAAATAATCATTGGGTTGGATTCATTGGTGGGTGCTCAAGGCTTGAATTTGATAAAGTGTAATAGTGATGTTTCTTCCTATCTTTGTAAGGTTTATTTGATTTCTATAAATTTTATGTATATATTATTTGTGTATTTATTTAATTATTATTTTCATACTGAGATTTATGAATATAATAGTTTAATTGGGTTTATGGACATTGTATATAAATTTTGTTTACATAAAAATCGAGCTAAACAAGCCTTGTTGATAGATGTAGTTTATTAATTTTGACCAGCAGTAAAAACGTGGTTTTTGTGATTAATCAGTAGGTTATGAACCTTAGTTGAGTATATTGGGTTGTGGTATATTATTTTGTGGTGATTTGGCCGGGTCGCTCGTCCCGTGACGATACCCGATGAATTAGATATTGTCGAAACGGTAAAAAGTACCAAATCTGAACATGCTGTATAAACCGACTGAAAACTCTAATAAGAACTTAGAATCATTGAAAAAGGTAAAACTATGGGTTGTAGATAAAATCATAAACAACTAGAATCAGTTGGATAGTTTATCAATTCAATACGGTTTGGAAATGGCGGCCAAAACGGTGAAACTGAAGTTGGCTGCGAAAAACAGCCAACTCTTTTAAATGATAAAATGGGTAAATGATTTATGATAAATATAAATTAGGGGCAATTGAACTTATAATAAGTAAACCACATAAGTTAATAATGACTTTGGTAAAAATAACTCATCTATATTATTTCTGGTTTAAGAGAAACGATCAAATTTATGGGGTATGTCGAGAATTTGTAAAAATTGAACCATATGAATATAACATAAAACTTGACCATTTTTATATAAAACGAGGTGGTAGGACCCACTTGTCGAGAAATATAGACTCATCTATATACTGAGATTTATGAAACCCGAGACTCGACCAACGTGAAATATTAAGTGGACATCGTTTGGAGGCGTTTTAGAACCTGTAATGCATATCAAGTGGATTTGGGCCATAAAAGCCCAAGATACACTTATAGTGGCTATTGGGTCATTATTGGGCCTGAAATTAATAATGTATTTCGGGATCAATACTGAGTTTGAAATGGGCTTAGATCATATAAACTTGTAATGGGCCACTAGTGGGCTTTGGTGGGATTATGGTCATAATGAGACAATACATGGTAAATTGTCACCAAAAGTCTTATGAAAAGTTTTACAAACTTATACAATGTCCAAACTTACTAAAGTGAACTATTTACATATATGTATGACTTATATATAGTCCCGAACCTAAGACATGTTTCGTCATTATTAGGTATCGTTCGGTTATATATCCATCGTTGGGCATCTCGTTCTCGATCAATGAGCGATTGATATCTCGTAAAGTCGTGTATCGACTATTGGACGTTTGTTCCTTGATCTACGTGAAATAGCTATATCAGGTGAGTTCATAGCCTCGCTTTTAATGTTTTATATATGTTTATAAACCCGCGAGGGGGAATACATGCTCTTGGTGAATAAGTATACGTGTTGTATCCTTTTGAAAGGATACATGATTGTGAATAAACATTCGTTGTTGGAATATATGCTTTGAACGAATACAAGCTGTTGTTAATAAATGTAAATAAGTTTGATTGAATACTTTTGGAAAATGAACACAAGCGTTGATTGTATAGGTAATGAGCCACTATTAGTAAGGCTAAGTTGCTTATTGCCAGTGAAAAGTCCCTATAAATCGTGAACCGTTAACTACCTATGATGGGTAGGCGCTCGTACAGACGAATGGATCCATTGGGAATGATGACCCCCACCCAGGCAGGTCGCACCTGTGAGTTGGAGACTCAGCTGGGTGTGTTGTACGTGAAGTATGGGGTATTTGGCAAGATACCTGACTAGGGCAAACTTATTGATTAAGGCATCGGTGTCATGAGCTTAGCGTAATAGTGTGGAATATAGGTATTGTATGTGTTGCAATATCGCCAATGGATGAGATTCTTGTGTTCAAAAGCTTTATGGTTTATTTAAAACCCATTATTGTTTATTTAAAAACCTATGAACTCACTCAACCGTTGTGTTGACTGTTTAGCATGTATTCTCAGGTGTATAGGTTTATGATCAGCTGGAGCATGGAGCCGCGCGAGATAATGTAAAGGCAAAACAAACAATTTCCATTCGATAATTTTGACAAACTTTTATATTTATTAAGGTTTGTATAAACTGTTGGGACCTCTTTTGTTGAACTCTGATTTTGTCGAATGGTTTATTTTATAAAACGTCTCTTTTGAGGTCGTTTTCTATGACTATGTGTGATGTGCTATGAAGTAACGCCCAATGTTGATATTTCGCTGCCTTGTGAAATTGGGGGTGTTACACCATGATGCTTTGCGCAGTCCTATTATGAACCTCTTCTATGGCATGTACAAAGCTGCAAATGCAGATTATGCATTGTTGATATGGGAAGAATTCACCTTTCAACTCTTCCATAACAAGAAGCTGAAGACTAATTTCTTTCCTTATCCTCGGTTTATCAAGCTTATCATTAATTATTTTATGAAAAATGATGCTACTATTGATAGGCGTGCAGCAAGTCGTTATCACACTGAAGAAGCTGATGATACTGTGGATCTAAGGCATGAAGGACCTTTCTGGTGGTGTGATTCCTGGTCCTATTCCTGATTATCTTCTGACGGATAAAATCAAAGGTTCTGCTGATTACAAGCTACTGCAGCTAGAAATCAAGAAGCTGAAAGCAAACCTTCAGACTGGAGAAGATTCGTCCACTACGGTCAAGAGTAAAGGTAAACGCAAGGAACCAGCTGCGTTACCTGAACCCGAAACCAAGAAGAAGAAGACTGAGGTTAAGAAGGGAAAGGGTAAGGCTGATGAGATGGTTCTACGTGACGAAGAAGATGTTGTTGATCCTACTCTTGACAAAACGGAGAGAAAAATGATGAAGATAGCTATTCAAAGGAGTAGGAAAGATACGGGCGGTAGTGGTTCAGGTGCAAGGGTAAATATTGAAGAAGAGTACGAGGAACCAGAGGATATTGATGAGTTTGGGTCACCTGAACGGTATTCTACTTCGAAGGAGCCATCAATCCCTGTTTCAGCAAGTGTTGAAAAGGAGTCCGGTGCTCCTACAATCATGGTGTCTACTCAACCGTTAGTAACTCAACCTATAGCAACTCAACCTCCAACAATACAACCCTTACCAACCAGACCGGCTTCAACACCATTCCTTCCACCATCAATAACTCCTATCCTTAGTACCGTGGTAACAACCGAGCCTCTTCAATCAACCCAGAGCAGCTCTGCAACATCTACAATGGCTGCATTGGTGATGGCCGAAATGTTGGATAAACATGTGGATAATCACAAGAGAGAAATGGATGAACTTCGCCAAGAGTTACGTAGACGAGCTCAAAGTGAAGAAGCATCTAGGAAAGCCCAAGAGGAGATGCTTGCTAAGTTCGCTGCAGATATGGAGTTGACTCGAAAAGCACATGCAGAAGAACTAGCTCGGGTTAAGCAGGCTGAGGCTGATAAGCATGCTGCACGTATCACCAGACTTCAAGCGATGAGGGATAAATACAAGGAGCAAAAAGAAGCACTTGAAGCTTCTGTTGAAGAAAGAGTGAAAGAATCTGTTGAATCCATTATGCCTAGACTGCGTGATGAGTTGAAGACACTTGCAGCTGACAACTTGAGGATCAAGTCATCCAATCCTTTTGAATCCGCCTATAAAATTGCTTATGAGTTAACGGATATTGAATTAAAAGAGATCCTCAAAGCTCGTATGGTGGAACTTGGATCGTTTGATAAGTCTAGGATTCAACGGGCTCTTCACAAATCCCTGAATGATGCTATCATGGAGGATGATAGGTTATTCAAAACGTTTGGAAGTGTGGTACCTTATCACATTCTACCTGAGGAGGATAAAGATGATAGTGAACAGGAAGAGGGTACTGGTGAAGAGGAAGAGGAAGAAGAAGGAGAAGAAGAGGATGAGGATGATGATGATGATGATGATGATGGCGATGATGGTGGAGATGGTAATGAGGAGAGTGCTAGGGGAGCAACGGGGATAACAATGAGGATGATGATGGGGGTGAACAGCCGAAAGAGGGAGATAAGGTTACCAGCTCCAAGAAATCTGCTAAGTCTGGAACCAAGTCCAAGAAAGATGCAGCACAGAAGGACAAATCAACATCATCGGAATCAAGATGATCTAAGTGGCGCCACGATGTGAATGCTACTACAGCGTCTTCGATTCCCGGTATCTCTATTGCTGTATCTATACCTATTACCACTAACCCCATTAGTTGTGTTGTTGTTGCTCCTGTGATTGCAGAATCGGTAACTGAACCTGAAGCTGCACAACACTCACCCGTTCACGACACTGCCGAAATGCCTGAATCAGAACCAGCAGATGTTCGCATTTCTACTCCTCTACAACAAGCACAACAATCTACGGTTCCTGAACCAAGCACACGAGACTGGGCAGACACGTTGGAGATTGACAAAACTGCACCACCACAGGCTTGGATCACGGCAGCAACGCAATATGATCCGATCACAAATGCTGACAAAGATGTGTTGTATCTCGGTATCCGCAGTCCGATTGACTTATGTGCATTTCTTGCTCATGAGTATAAGACTTCGGTTACTCCATCTTTGGTGAAGAAAGCGCTGAAGGATAAGAGGCTTCGCGCCAAAACCCGTTTAGCCCAAATGGAGTTCGAGTATTATGCCGATGAGATCCTGAAGGCTCTGAATACCGTTCAACGGCCAGGTCTTCATGAATCAGAAAGAGCTCCACCTCCACTTGATCCTACTCAAGATAATCAGATAGCTCTCGACTTCTTCGTCACTTATGATCTTGAGTATCTTCTGAAGGGTTCATCAAAGTACGCAACATCTTTGAACTTGCTGAAAGCTGCCAACTGGGGGACAATACCCTGGATCGAGGAAAAGGTAAACAGACTCTGGGTCCCAAGGGTAACTCGTAATTATGATATGTATGCTGTTATAGGTGCATCTCATTGGGACGAACGAGTCCGAAGGGCGTACAGGGGTTGCTGCCTAGTCAATTCTGGAAGCAACGTTAGATCCGATATCCGCATCTCCAGCATCTTAGGGTTGAAAACTGAAGCCAAGAATGGCTATTATCATGTGACGGAGATTCGTTTGAAAAGGGAGGATGACAGAGAATACAAAATCCTGTAGGGAGATTTTTCTATCATTCGCCTTGAGGATATCGAAGATATGTTGCTCCTGATGACCCGCGATCAACTCACACATATTCCTCGTGAAGACCTCATTGCCTTGAATACAGCACTTCGTATGTTCACACGAAGCGTTGTTATCAAGAAAAGAGTTGAAGATCTTCAGTTGGGAGTCGAAAGCTACCAAAGGAAGCTCAACTTAACCCGTCCAGTAAATCAAGTTCTACCTCAACATGTAGATAGATGTCCTTATACCGGCATTTCTGTTCCGAATTGCGGCATTTTCTACTTGAACAGTCGAGGTTTAATGAAGTTTATGAGGGTGGGTGAGCTATATAAGTACAGTGATGGGACTCTTCTACAAGTCAGAGGAAAGTTGGAGCATCTTAACTCGGGTGGGACTTTGCCAGAGATGACGGAGGATTGGCATCCGGGTTATCGGCAGATGGCGAAGTATGTGATCAAGAAGATTGATCAAAAGCTCCGTGAACGTAGATTGATGAGGAGCTTGGAAAGATTCGTTGGTGGTAGACCATATTTAGTGCACCACAAGCTACTGCAACGATCCATCTAATGGGTCGTACACTTCAGGTCCACTTTATATTGGTTTTTAATTGTGAATATGTATATTTGTGAATATTGTGCTTTTGCGGCTTGATGTAGCGTTAAGGTGTGATAATTTTTCAAGAATTTCTCACGAGATTCTAAATCTTTCAAAATATATCATACTAAAGCACTACAAATATCCCTTATTAAATTAAGGGGGAGCATTAACTTGTTCTATGGCCAAACATCGATTTCATTTTTTACCCAAAGACCGGTTAATCCATTCAATATCCCAAATATTAATGGTTAACATTTTGGATAAGGGGAGAAAATGGGATTAAGGAGACTTAAGTGATACTTGGCTAAAAGATGAAAAAGATTTAACGATAATCCAACTTAATATGTGTAAAGCACGTATTAAGGGGGAGCGTTTCTGATGATCAAAAACACCTAAGGTACGAAACTTTTGATTTCAATATCACAAGTACTTTAGGTGATTTTCAATGATTTTTCATGGTGGCAATTCCTTCCCAAAACACGCTTAAATTCACAACGAATGTGGTGACAAAAGGGTGGTAGGAATAGGTTTAGTCCAATGATTCATCAGAGCTGATGGAATCTTCCCAAGGACAATTCCCTAGATAGAATTAGAAGTCCTAGGAAAGATGGAGAAAGAATGTGAACGTAGCTGAATGCCGACCAAGTACTTAAGCTAGCACTGGAACAATCACAACAAGGTGCTAGTGATGACGTATTGGTAAGCATTGAAGGGGTTGAAGAATGAAAAAGAATTGTAAAGATATAGGGTGAAAAGAAAGAAGCCCTCCTTACAACTTTAGGCAGAAACCGGGTCAATACATATGCTATTGAGGTCATTTTTGCTAATGATTCTCGGTATTGAAGAAAGACATCATGGACCCAGTGATGCAATGCACAACCCTTCCCAGCTAACTCAAATATCTCTCAAAAGGTATTTGTTTTAATCACACGGAGATCAACACGTTATCTATTGGTTTATTCACTCCGAATAGACTGGTATTGAAAAGATGGCACTCCTCTCCAGCCATCGCTCACTAAATCAAAACGCACAATCGAGTCTAGAGCCAAGAGATCATCAAAAGTCTCATTAGGACACTTTCCATTTATTCCTTGCTTTCTCACACACTGTGAAAAGTAAGAGATTTTCATGAGTCCTATGCAGTATTCCTGTAATACTGCCAGAACATCTGAGTGATACGCAAGTATTACAATGAAGATGGAAATCCTGCTTGAGCCAACATCAAACAAGCTCATGGTAGGTTACACGTGCGGTTATTTTAGAACCAATCTTGTGAAAAACTGGAAAGAAACAGTGGTTTAATTCTTAATTGAACTTAAACTCGTTCCAGGCCTCTTCGCATTATCATATGATCTTGCCAGAACACTCAGAGTGACTCTTTATTGATCACAGTGACGAGTGGAAATCCTTCTAGTGTTAACATCAAACAGCACTTGGTAGGTGACGTGCAAGATTCTTTATGAATTGAGCTCGTGACAACTGGAAAGCAACGATGGTGAAAATCTTAATTGAAATTCACTTGTTCCAAGTTTCATGAATTGACGGCTTCAAATCACAAGGATAATTTATCCAAGTGATTCACTCTTTATGTTCGCAGTCAGCTTTGGACGGTCGAATAAAGAGAACGGGTTTACCCGCGAAATCCTGTCAGGAAGTTACTTAATTGAAACTATCCGTCACGGGTACGATATCTAATATCGTCCAACGGTCTTCACCGACCGGAGGTAAAATGCTACCGAATTAGAATAAAATGTTCAAAGCCATTTTATTTGTGTCGTTGCTGTGTACCTGTTAAAGACGGTGGCGTTGCTGTGTACCTGTTGAAGACGGTGGCGTTGCTGTGTACCAGTGAAGACGGTGGTGTTGCGGTGTACCTGTAGAAGTCGTTCCCACATGCTTATGTTTTTCTACATCAAAGTTTAGCAAAAATTCAAGAAAGTACAAGATAAAGTCTTCCGCTATACCAAACTCTGAAACTTTCGAGAATTCAACAAAAAGACATAAGTGTGTGGAACATGGAGTCACGAGGAGGCAAGTTTCACAAGAAGGCAAAGATCGCACGTGAAAGGCCAAAAGAACAATGCTCTCAAGCCAAAGCCTAAAAGATCAAACCAACATATTCACAACAAAAGAAAGAAAAGAAGAAAAGACTACGAGCTAAAGAACGAAGACTTAGTATAGTATGCTAGGTTTAGAACTTTGTAACGTGGAGTGACCTCCCTTAGGGGGAGATTGTTAGAAATACGTTTTTACGTATATTAGAAGTATCGGTCACTCCACAATATCATTAATGTTGTAATAGCTCGTAGTTAACAAATAGTTATTAGTTACTTATTTAGTTAAGTAAGAACCGGTCCATGGGCTTGTCATGGACCGGCCCAAGCCCAATGTAGCTTGGAAGTATAAATACCCCTTTCCACCATGGAAAGGGGTTGGTTGTTGTCATTTGTTCTAGTTCCACTTAATAAAATACACATAGTTTTCTCTCTCTTTCTCTCTCTAGTTTCTCTCACTAGAAAACATCAACCCACTTCATAGATTCATAGGTTATCAATATTCTACAAGAACGTTCCATGGATCAAAGATAAAGTACCTGATGCATTATGGAGAAGGAAACTGCTCAAGTTTTATGATACTTTTGCATCACTTGGCATCTCTCACTGGACTGCAAAGAAAAGGTTAGCTTACAATCACTTCCATCGTCCAAAGAGAGGTTCTTCTATTGTCTCAGCTCACAGAATCAAAAGCATCCAAGGAGCAACCACTCAGACTGTATTCAGTTATGATTACTTGAATGTAATCGTGTTCAAACTTACTGATGAGAAAGAATACCGAATTGACGAAAGAGATCTCCAGTACCTTCAACTTGAAGACATCGAAGATCTTCTGTTGTTATTGGCTCAAGAAAAATTCGACCATCTACAACCTGAGATTGTCATTGCATTGAGCTCCAACCTTCGTCAATATGAAAGAAAAATTGTCATCCAAAACCGGGTGGAAGATTTTCAACTTGGAGTGGAGAGCTATCAAATGAAGCTAAATCTGCAACGTCCCCATACGACTCCGCTCAGTAATTTTCACAAGAACAAGAAGCCGTACATGGGGACCACGACACCGAAAGCAGGGATATTTTATCCAAATGAGACTGGCGTCATGTAGTTTATGTGATTCTCCGAACTGGACAAATTCAGCGATGGTACGCTCAAGCATGTTCGAGATGATCTGACGGTTCTCAATGCCTACCTACCGCTTCCAGCAGTCAAGTACACCTGGACGAGCCAGTGCAAAAAGGGAGCTAAGTAAGCGATCAAGAAGATCGAGGAACTTTTAAGGAAGCGCCGGTTGCTACGAAGTGTGGAACGATTCGTAGGTGGAAGGCCATATAGAGCTCACCATAGGTTCACGGAACGATCCATTTAATTATGGATCGTCTTATAACAGGTCAACTCCATATGTCTATTATTGTGAATATGTTAATTTTTGTATAATCAGCTTTTGTGGCATGATGTAGTGTCAAAGTATGATATTTTTCAAGAATTTCTCTCGAGATTCTAAATCTTTCAAACATATCGTACTCGAACACTACAACTAACCCTCATTAATTTGAGGGGGAGCATTAATATGTTCTTTGGCCAGCATCTAATTTTATTTTATTACCCATAGACCGGTTAATCTATTAATATCCAAAATATTGATGGTTAACATGTTGGAAAGGGGAGAAAATGGGATTAAGGAGACATATGATACTTGGCTAAACAATGAAAAAGGCTTAAAAGATAAACCAACTTAATATGTGTAATGCACATGTTAAGGGGGAGCGTTTTTGATGAACAAAACACTTAAGGCACTAAAACTTTGATTATAATATCACAAGTGCTTTAAGTGATTTTTCAAGGATTTTTCATGGTGACAATACTTACCCAAAACACACTTAATTCACGATGGATGTGGTGACAAAAGGGTGGTAGGTTTAGGTATTATTCCAATGATTCATCAGAACCGATGTTATCTTCCCAAGGACAATTTCCTAGATAGAATTAGTAGTCCTTAGGAAAGAAGGAGAAAGATTGTGAACGTAGCTGAATGCCGACCAACTACTTAAGTTAGCACTGGAACAATCACAAGAAGGTGCTAGTTATGACGTATTGGTAAGCATTGAAGGGGTTGAAGAATGAACAAGAATTGTAAAGATAAAGGGTGTAAAGAAAGAAGCCCTCCTTACAACCTTAGGCAGAAACCGGGTCAATACATATGCTATTGAGATCATTTTTTTAATGATTCTCGATCTTGAAGATAGACATCATGGACCCAGTGATGCAATGCACAACCCATCCCAGCTAACTCAAATATCTCTCAAAAGATGTTTGTTTTAATCACACGGAGTTTAACACGTTATCTATTGGTTTATTCACTCCGAATAGACTAATATTGAATAGGTGGCACTCCTCTCTAGCTAATACGTGTGAAAACACTTATCCTTTTACCACTTATTTCCAATAATAAAAAGACAAAAACGTGTATTTTATGTCGTAAAAGTCGGAATTATGCGTGGTTTGTGTTTTTATTGTGTTTTAGGACCAAAAGATGCAAAAGGAAGAAAACATGGCTATCATGGGCTTTTATCGAAGAAAAACACTAAAGACGAAGTCGAAAGATCGAGAATGCAAAAAGAACGGAAGTCCAAGACCTATTCTGAAGATTTATCGAAGAAAAAGTCTAAAGACGGAAGTTTAATGAAGTCGAAGAACTCAAGTCTAATTTTAGAAGAAAATTATAAGACGAGTTCAAATTACATCGGCAAATCTTGAGACGACGTCGAGAAAGACAAAAGAATTTAAATCGAGTCGAGAAGAAAAGAAAGAAAGAAGAAAACACACATGCATTCCCCATTTGCCTATAAATACCCTCCTAAACACATTAGGAGGGTGTTGTTAGTTGTTAGTTTTAGTAGCTAGTTTTCATTTTCATTTTTTCCTTTCTAGTTTTTAGAGAGAGAAAGTTTCAAACTTTCTCTCACTAATTTTCATCTTTTTCTTTCAAGTTTTAAGGTTTGAATCATCCTTGTATTTAGATTTCATTAATAAAGTTCAAGTTTAAACTTTTTGTTCTTTAATCTCTTTCTACATTTCTTGATTTTACCTTATCCTTGATCCGAAATTTCAATTTTGATCCGAATAGTTCTTTATTCATGTTTGAATTTGATGTTTTAGTGTTTAAAAAGTTAATCTTTCCATTCTTACGTAAGCTTTTGTACGGTATAAGCTATAAGCTCTTTGTGCTTATTGGCTTATTTGTATTTTGCTTATTTACTTTTAAGCTTTCTAAAAAGTTTTATTGTTTTAAAGTTCGGTTTATAAAGTTCACGTGTTTAGATTACAAAAAGTTTCGAATTTGTTCTTATTTATTCTTGTCTAAAAGTTTGAAAGTGCTTATTGTATCAACTGCTTATTCGTTTAAGCTTGGTTACCTTTTGGACGTCATTCCCATCTTAGGAGGGTTTTCCCCTGGATACGATCACTTGGCTTCCATCGCACTGATTGTGATCCCATTTGTTTTTCCCTGGTACGATCCACACCACGATCACTCATTGCGATCTGTGGGTGCGATCGTGGCACGTTTCCTTGTTACGACCGCATTGATTGCGATCATTGTGTTACGATCTGACACCACGATCAAGGACCACGATCTACTTGTTGTGATCGAGGTTGCGATCCGTGAGTGCGATCACTCTGTCCCATCGCGTCGAGTGCGATCTAACTCTTTGGTTGTGATCGCATTGAGTGCGATCTGGAGCACAATTTGAGTACGATCGCATTGGGATCTGACTCAGGCTTTTGTTTTGTTTTCCTTAGTTTTCAAATTTAATCTTTCCCGCCTTTTGTCTTAGTTTATTTTAAACAAGTTTTCAAGTTTTTGATTATCTAAGTTTTAATTTCCAAAGATTGTACGCTTTTATTTGTATTTTAAGTTTTAAAGCTTTCACTTTACTCAACGACAATTTTCTTATTTGCTTTTAGTTTTAAAATAGATAATCAAACAAAACATTTTATTTGTCTACCAATAACAATTGAGTCGCACTTTCTACCAATAATCAATTCGAAGAGACTTGGAATAACGAACTTTGATACTTAGTTAAAATCTATGTATTAAATGGCGCCGCTGCCGGCTCTTTTCGTTAAGATTAACGGTTTTTAGTGAGAGACGCGTTGGATTTTGGGATCCGTTCATTCTTGAACGTTATTTTCCTTGCTTTAAAATTTTCAAAAATCCATAAAAATATAAAATTTTCAAAACTACAAAAAAATAGAAAAACCAAAAAAAACCAAAAATATTTCTTGTCTATTTTTCTAATCCTTTTGTAGGTGTGCATGCGTACTCGTGCTCGTAAGAAGAAAGCAGCTCAAGCCGAAGTCATTACTACACCAATTGTCACCATGGACAATCAACCAATGATCGAGCTTTTGCAATCTCACGTAGAGGGTAACACCGATGCAATTGTCATACCTGAGATTGGAGCCAACCACTTTGAGCTCAAATCAGGCTTCATTCAAATGGTCTCCGCTCAACCTTTCTTGGGGCGTTCACTTGATGATCCTCATGACCATATTAAAAGGTTTCTTCAACTCACCAATACGGTTAAGTACAATGGGGTATCACAAGAAGTGATTCGCTTGCAACTTTTTCCTTTCTCCTTAGAGGGACAAGCCCAGAATTGGCTTGATAAGGAACCGCCACAAAGTATTCTTACGTGGACGGATTTAGAGACTAAATTCATTAACTACTTTTTCCCACCCTCACGTACTACCACTTTGCGGAATGAAATAATTACCTTTGAACAAAAGTACGGTGAGACATTTAGTGAATCTTGGGACCGTTTTAAGGAACTTTTAAGAAAGTGTCCACAACATGGTTTAACAAAAGTACATCAAATCAATACCTTTTACAATGGTTTAAGCCTGAATGACCAAGATTCACTAAATAGTGCCTCGGGGGGGTAATATTTTGGTTAAGTCTTCTAATGCTGCTTGGGATATTATTGAGAACAAATCTAGAGTGCAAACCAAGAGTGTTCGAACAAATGTGGCGAGTGCTAGTACTAGTGATGCCGACAAATGAATTGATAAGCTTACTTCACTTGTGGAATCGCTTGCTCTCCAAACAGCCAACAATGCCAAACAAATCACCGCCCAAGCTAATGCTTTGAGCCAATCATGTGAAATATGCGGGGGATCTCACTCATACACCGATTGTCCTTCGACTCAAGACAATCCGGAAAATGTGTATGCCGCTAGCGGTAACTTTTCTACGGGAGGCTATCAAGCACGTCCTCAAGGTGACCGTAATTTGCTCAGCTATCGCTCAAACAACTTTCTTTCACCACCCGGTTTTCCCCCACAAAACCCAAACAACCTCAATCGCAACAATCAAAACCCACCTCGTGAAATAAATATCAAAACCAAAGAACCCCATATCCGCCTCAAAGAAACAACCAAGTTTACCAACAACCCGCTTATCAACCACCTGCCTACCATGCTTCCCCCAATCAACCCACCGCATTACACCAAGACGTTGAAACTTACATGAGGACTAATGATGCGATAGTGTAGAATCTTCAGCGGGAAATGGCCAACATGAAAGCAGATATGGTGAAGCAAGGGAATGATCTTCGAGCTGATATGCGAAACACTTTGGCAAGTCAAACGAATGACTTAAGGAACATGATGGCTAGTTTCTTCCCAAGTAATCAAGCCTCTGGTTCGGGTTCTCTCCCGAGTAACACCGTTGCTAATCCAAGAGGGGAGATGAAAGCAATCACCACTCGCAGTGGAAAAGGTTTAAAGGAACCTGAGCTTCCTACACCTACACCGGTGATTGTGACAAAGGAAAACGAGTCTCCTTCTCCGATTCCTCCACCTTCTATTTCTCTAACACCTCCAACTTCTACTTCCACCCCTCCACCACCCAAGGATGTGAGTGAGAATTCCATACCAAAGCCTTCATCTCAACCCAATATACCTTATCCTTCAAGGTTGAGGAAAGAGAAATTGAAGAACAAGGATGACATTCAGGTTTCTAACTTTCTTAAAATGTTTAAACAACTGAATTTCAATATCTCCTTTGCTGAGGCTCTCGCTCACATGCCCAAATACGCTAAAATGTTTAAAGACCTTCTCAGTGATAAGGAGAAACTCCTCGATATCGCTCAGACCCAACTTAATGAGAATTTCTCCGCAGTGCTCTTAAGGAAATTACCAACCAAACTTGGTGATCCGGGTCATTTCTTGATTCCTTGAAACTTCCCTGGGGTAGAGAATTGTATGGCCCTAGCCGATCTAGGTGCTAGTATAAACTTAATGCCATTAAGTGTCTGGAAACAATTATCTCTACCCGAGCTAGTCCCCACACGAATGACTTTGGAATTAGCTAACCGTACGGTTGCTTATCCAGTGGGGATAGCCGAAGATGTTTTCGTTGGTGTCGACAAATTCACCTTTCCGGCGGATTTTGTTGTCGTTGACTACGAGATGGATCCCCGTGTTCCATTAATCGTTGGACGTCCATTCTTGAGGACCGGTCGCACTCTCATTGATGTAGCCGCTGGCGAATTAATAATGAGAGTTGGTGACGATAAAATCGTCTTCAACATGGGTAAAATTTCTAAGCAGCCTTCTGAAAACGAGAGTGTTAATTTCATTGACGTTCTTGATGAGGCTCGTGAAGAACACTTCAAAGACGCTTGTAAAAGTGGTTCTTCTTCTCTACCCACTGTTGAGACCGTTTCCTCTATTGCTCCTTCACTAACTCCATTTGGAGAAACTGATATTCTCTTGAAAGAATTTGAAGCTAATTTGGGAGATGTGGACTTAAAATATGACGATTCTCCCACCAATTGGGATGAAGACATTCGTACCATTGAGAAACTTCTCAATGAGGACCATTTTCTCCACCATCTCCTAAGGATACCTCTACCGATGATCTGAATGTGACTACGCCTTCCATCGAAAATCCTCCGGATTTTGAGCTTAAGGATCTGCCGTCTCATCTCGAGTACGTGTTCCTTGACGACAACAAGAAATCACCGGTCATCATCGCAAAGGACTTGAAAGCGGAAGAAAAATCCCGACTTATCGCCGTGCTGAAAAATCATAAGAAAGCGATTGCTTGGAATATCTCCGATATTCGTGGAATTGATCCTCACTTTTGCACACATAAAATTCTCATGGAGGACGACTTTAAACCCACTATTCAAAGCCAAAGAAGGGTGAATCCCAAAATCCATGACGTTATCAAAAAAGAGGTAATCAAACTTATTGATGCGGGCATGATCTATCCTATCTCGGATTCACCATGGGTAAGTCCGGTCCATTGTGTGCCTAAGAAAGGCGGAATCACCATTGTGCCCAATGAAAACAACGAGTTGATTCCTACTCGTCTCGTTACAGGGTGGAGAGTCTGTATAGACTATCGCAAACTCAATGATGCTACGAGAAAGGATCATTTTCCCCTTCCTTTCATGGACCAAATGCTTGAACGTCTAGCCGGTAATGACTATTACTGCTTTTTAGACGGTTTCTCGGGTTATTTTCAAATACCCATCGATCCCCAAGACCAAGAGAAAACCACATTCACCTATCCTTATGGAACATTTGCTTACAAAAGAATGCCTTTCGGCTTATGCAATGCTCCATTGACATTCCAAAGGTGTATGATGGTGATAGGTGTGTAAACACCCATCTTTTCTACCACTTAATTACAATAATAACCGGACTAAAACGTGTATTTTATGTCTTTTATGTAAGAATTATGCGTGGTTCGTGTTTTTGTTGTGATTTAGGATGAAAAGGTGAAAAGTGGAGAAAACACGGACATTCACGGGCATTTACGGACTTTTATTGAAGAAAAGGATGAAAGACGAAGTCAAGAAGTCAAGAGTGCAAAAAGAACGGAAGTCCACGACCAATTCTGAAGATTTATCGAAGAAAAAGTCAAAAGACGGAAGTTTATCAAAAGCCGAAGAATTCAAGTCTATTTTATTGAAGAATTTAAAGACGAGTTCGAAGAAATCCCGAAGCCAAAAGTCCCTTAAGTCCAAGTTTAAAGAAGACTAGAAGAAAAGGACTAATGACGCAATTAATGAAGAATTAAAAAGAAAGGGACTTAATCTTGCAATTAACAAGAAAGGAAGGAGGGGAGGAAGCTTCCTTAATCCTCCCCTATAAATAGATTAGGATGTTTATCATTTTATTCTTGTTGGCTAATAGTGACAATTAAACCTTCCACCATTTACTTATCTTGTCAATTTAAATTCATGTTATGCACCTTAATTACCATTTAATTCCAAGTAAGTTTTCATTTTAATTCTTGTCAAATCTTTACTTTATTTTGTTAATCTATCATCTACCTTTCTTTATCTTTAATTTGTTGTGTTTATGTTTATGTTCATGCTTTTTATTTTGATCCAAATTGGTTTTTGATTATTGTGGTTAAAGTTGTTTGATTTCGTGTTTTTAATTGTTTGTTGATGTTTATTTGTTGATTCGTTACTGTTTATCTTTATCCGTATGTTTGATTTTGATTAATTAGTTTTAGATCTGCTGTTACTGTTTCCTTGTTCTTCGGAAGCTTGGTTTCTGTTTCTTTGTTTCCAAGAAAAGTTCCGAGCCGAATCAAGGGGAGGAGTGTTCATTCGGAAGTCCAATGTTCCGAGCCAAAGGGTTTCATCCGGAACTTCAAAGTTCCGGATCAAGAGTGTTCATTCGGAACTCCAAAAGTTCCGAATCAAATACTTCCGAACGAAAGTCCGACTCAAGCTTTAGTTCATTCGGAACTTGAAAGTTCCGGATCAATTCACTTCATTCGGAACTCAAAAAGTTCCGGATCAAGGAGATTCATTCGGAACTCAAAAGTTCCGAATCAAGGTGCTTCATTCGGAACTTCTTAGAAGTTCCGAACCAACTTCCGGATCAAGGCAAAGTTCCGATTCAAGAGGTGCTCATTCGGAAGTTTCAAACTTCCGAATCAAGGAGGTTCATTCGGAAACTTCCGAATCAAGGGTGACCAATTTGTTCCGGATCAAGGCAAATTTTACAAGTTCCGAATCAGTAAAGTTCTGAACGAAGCATTGTTTTGGATAAGTGACATATTCAGATCAATTTGTTCCGGATCAAGGATTTTGGTAATATTCCAAGTAAAGAAGAATCATTTCAACCGAAGGTGACATTTAGGACGAGTGATTGTTCCAAACGAAGGATAATTCCAAATGAGCTGTATTCAGGTTCTTATTAGCTTTTGTCTTTGATTTTTATTTTCAAGCTTTATTGCACTTTAAGATTATTTGCTTTAGTTTTATTTTAGACTTGCCTTAGTTTTAGTCGCACTTTAAGTTTGCCTTAGATAGATTTAAGTTTACATCATTTACTTTAGTGCCCTTTAATTTCAGTCAAGTTTTTAAATACTTGCACTTTACTTTAATTAGACTTAGATTTACTTCAAGAGCACCTTTTCTTTAATTGTTTTGCACCTTTTATTTTTAAAACTACAACGACACATCTTTGTTTCCACCAAAATAAAACGAAGTCACATAGAGAACTAAGATCAATTCGATTAGACATACTTAAACGAATCTTTTTAATTAGGTAAAACCAAGTGTATCAAATGGCGCCGTTGCCGGCTCTTTTCGTTAAGATCAAAAGTTTTCTGTGAGAGACACGTTGCTTTTTGGGATCCGTTCACTTGTGAACGTTACTTTTCGTGCATAAAAAATTTCAAAAACTCATAAAAATTAAAAATTGATAAAAACCATAAAAATTAAAAATCTCAAAAAAATCCAAAAAGATTTTATTTTTATCGTGTATATATATTGTCTTTGCGTTTGGTTTCTTTTTCTTTTGCATTTTCAGGTGTATGCGTACTAGATCTTCTAATTATCAAGAGCCCGAGCCTCAAGAAGATTTAAGTATGGCAGGTGTTAACAACAACATTCCACCGAACCTCAATAATAATAATAACAACAATGCTCTTCCACGGCCCGATCTTCGGACCATGGAGGAACTTTGTCAACCAACCACGTTTGGACGAGGAGGACCGATTGCGCCGATGCAAATCAATGCTCCTGAGTTTTCGTTAAAGCACCACATGATTCAGCAAGTACAAACAAACCCATTTAGAGGATTGCCTGATGATGATGCCAACAAACACCTCGACAAGTTCATTACAATCACCCAAAGCATGAAGTTGCCTGGGGCCACAATGTATGTACTCCGCCTACAACTCTTTCCACATACTTTATCACATCATGCCGAGAAATGGTTTGATCGTCTCCCGAAGAATTCTATTCACACTTGGGATGATATGACTCAACGCTTTCTATCGCACTACTTTCCACCATCCATGGTCACAAGCCTTCGCAATCAGATCAGCGGTTTCATGCAAGACCCTGACGAATCTCTTTTTGATGCTTGGGAGAGATATAATGTCTTGATCGATAGATGTCCAAACCACAACATGCTTCCCGTCACATTGATTGATACTTTCTACAACGGATTGACTTTTCGAGATCGTGATACGATCAATGCAGCCGCCAGTGGCACATTCATGAAAAGGAGACCCGAGGAGTGTAGAGAGTTAATTGAGAACATGACTACTCACCACAAGAACTGGGACTCCTCTGCATCTTCTAGGAACAACCCGAGAGTCAATGTTTCTTCTACCTCAGCAAACCCTGAGATGACCGAACTCACCCGCATGATGGCTGAAATGAGCAAAAGTATTACGCTTCTCGCTTCAAACCAACAACAACAACAAGTTAAAGCGGTTGCTAATCCTTATGAAACATGTGGCGGTCCTTACTCATACACCGATTGTCCTTCGACACAAGGAAATCCGGAAAATGTGTATGCAGCTTACGGTAATTATTCACCGGAAAATTACCAAGCTAGACAACAAGGGGATAGAAATCTGCTGAGCTACCATTCCAACAACTACCTTTCACCCGGTTTTTCTCCTCAAAACCAAAATCCCGCCAACAACTACAATAGAAGCAACCAAATCCCACCTCGTGCTTCTAATTTATCAACCACCCACCCAACAACACCCACCCATTAATCCCGATGTCGACACCATCATGAGAACTCAAGGTGAGCAAATCAAGAATCTACAGAGCCAAATAATCAATTTGAAAGGAGATATCTTGAAGCAAGGTAATGACATCAGAACCGAGGTTCTTGATAATCTTCAATCCTCCTTCATCACTCAAACAACTGAATTAAAGAATCTGTTGGCTAGTTTCTTGCCCGAAGCTCAACCTTCTTCTTCTTCGGGTTCTCTACCTTCAAACACCGTCACTAATCCGCGAGCTAATGTGAGTGCTATAATTACGTGTAGTGGAATTACCATTGTCGATCCACCTATCCCACCACCATCATCTACACCTCCTCCACCACCACGTATCCCCACTCCTCTTACACCTAGTAGTAGTACACCATTACCGTCTCCACCTCGTCATGACGATGTATCTCGGAAGGACCCGTTAACATCACAACCTTTACCAACCACACCTTCACCGTCTCCCTATCAACCCAGAATTCCATACCCTTCTCGCATAGGCAAGACCAACGATCTAACCAAGAATGATTGTCAAGTATCGAAATATGTGGATATGCTATCTAAAATGACCATCAACATTAGCCTTGTTGAAGCACTTTGCCACATGCCGAAATTTGTCAAAGCATTCAAGGAATTGCTTAGCAAGAAAGAGAATCTGATTGAACTCGCCAACACACGCTTAAATGAGAACTGCTCTGCAGTTCTTCTTAGAGAACTTCCGGAAAAGCTTGGAGATCCCGGTCGTTTTGTGTTGCTTTGCGTGTTTAACAAAACTGAAGAATTTACTGCCCTTGCTGATCTCGGGGCTAGTATTAATTTGATGCCACTGAGTGTTTGGAAAACACTATCATTGCCCGACCTTATTCCAACAAAAATGACTCTCGAGCTTGCAAACCGCACTCTCGCTTACCCCGTTGGTATAGCCGAAGACGTTGTTGATGCAAAAGTTGGTTGATCCTTGCTAGACCCGAATTAGGCTTAATTCGGGTTGGCTGGGCTCCGGCTCCTGCACCAAGTGAATCGTCTAGTTGGGATCCTGCACACTAAACAACACGCGTTAAGCTTACCGTGGGAAGGTTTCCCACGATTAGACTCCGGCGTGAGAGTAAGTAATCGGTTTAGGGTTGTATGAGCGTTTAGAGTATAAGTCGTAATACCTTTGTGGAACCCTTAGGGGGTTCCTTTTATAGGCAGTGAAACCCTAGTGGGCTTTCACTGATCCTTCGGCCCCAAGGAAGAGATAAGCACCAGAATTAGAATGATTGTTATCTTCTAATTCTGGTAGTGAATATCCTCTCCTTATTGGGGTAAAGATATTCCTAGACAGAATATCATTCTGTCTAACCCTATGTCGGTCGTGTCGGGCGTACTGGGCCGTGGGCCGCAAACATGTGTGCGGTTACTGTTCATTCAAGCCCATAAGCCTGACTGACATTATCCCACCCATTTGTGATGGGCCGGATACGGGTAGTACCCTTGGGCCAGGCCCATGACCCGGCTGGGGACTATACGTCATCATGTCCCCCCAGTCTAGTTGTTACAACCGTAGGTGGAACCTCTAGACTACAGAGATGCTCCCGGACGTACCAAGGAAACCATAGCAAAGGACCATTTTGTCCAAGAACTTATGTTGGCCGCACGTGGCAACCTGGCTTAAGAAGTTATCTTGTCACTACCTCATCCATACATAGCAGCCGAGACAAATTAAATATACCATTAAATGTCAAGTCTTACGTAAGAGCCGCATAACCCGACATGAACAACTGTTCATCTGACTTGTTTGACTGACAAAAGTGCAGACAGTCAGAACCTTGAGCAGTGCAAACGTGTGGGTCAGATATGACCCGTGGGTCCCATCTGACGTTTCACTTGCCACTTGCCCCCTAGCCACACGATTAAGAATAGTGGCCGACACGTGTCACACATCCAACAGGCTGTGACCCTTGAGGCAACCCTATAAATAAGCCACCCCTACGGCTGTGTGAAACACACAGTTCATAACCTCAATTTCTGCCATTAAAGCTTTTCTCTTAGCTTGAACCAAGTACGCACGGATCCCTTCACACGCAGGTTAGAATACCACGTCCTTACACTCTTTTTTAATAATGGCTCATAGAAACAGCCCTACCATCGGATCCGTGCTAAATGTCATGACCCAAGACCAATTAAACCATTTTTGTACAAATTACTTCATCCCTACCAACCTACACCCCTCACTTCCTGGCGCCGGAGACCTCATAACTGAGGCTCTAGCGGGTAAGATAGGCCTTTATACTCGCCTGTTTGACGCGGCTAATTACCGCATCCCTTTCACCCACTTTCTCGTGGATCTGCTAGGATATTATAATGTACACATTAGTCAGCTCCACTGCATAGGTGCCTGTAAGATTAGCCAATTCGAGATTCTTTGTCGTGCTAGGAGAATCCCCCCAACCGTAGAGTTATTCAGGTTGTTTTATACCCCCAACTTAGTGAACGGTTGGGTATCTTTCAAGAAACGAGCCTCCAACAGTCCACAATCACACAACAAACCAATGGATTCACTGAAAAATTGGTATGATCATTACTTTTTCATTGACGCAGTGGTATGGCCGGGTGATTATGTCATTAGAACCAGAATTCCGCACGACCCCAAGCCGCACACCAGTACATACAATCCTCGTCACTCCCAAGATTTAGATCTAAATAGGACTGGATTCCACAGAAACCTACCCGAATCATTCCTATGCTTGCTAGGAATTAGCCGCAATTACTTTGGTCCTTCCAATAGGTATCCCGTTTTTTGGAGAAGGCAGGGCGAAGGTAGGCTAATCATCCGTACGCCAAGAAAAATGTATACATGTGTTTGCATAATAACTAACATTTGTTGTTTTGTGCTGGACAGAAATGAACTTTTTTGGACTGTTGCGCCAGGGTGATCCAAGGCTTGTGCCGGAAGGTCTCCGTCCTCTCCATGAAAATGAACAACCCCTTCTCGAGCACACCCGACCCATGACGGTTGCCTTGGAAGCCGTGCCTGATCCCCACTCTGACGAGGAGCATGGAGAACACGGCGATGGTGACCACCAGATGAACGAGGGAGGGGTCGGGCCCTCCTCACCAAATAGAGAACAACAGGGAGACAATATTGAACAAACCGACTCCAGCATTCGCCGACTGATGGGTGATGATGATGATGAAGTGCAACAACATATCAACTTGGAAGAAGAGGAGGAGGCCGAAGAGGAGATTGCTGAACTAACAACGCAGCCCCTCACCAGGCGTACCCGGAAGAGGGGGAACCGTGCGAGAGGGGCTGCCTCGGTCGAGATTGGTGAACATAATGCTCCCGCCAAGAGGCTTCGAGAAGACCACCCCATGTATCAATCTGTTGGGAGTGCCACCCAGGGTTCCGAGGCTAACCGAGCCGCTCATGTCGATCCCGTCACCCAAATTGCCCCAACCGCCTCCGAAGTAGCAAGAAGCAATATGTAAGAAACCATCTCCATATGCAAAAATTTCCGCTTCTTTTTTTTTTAAAAAGCCATACTTAAGATATTTCGTAATACTTGTGCCGCAGGGACAACCAGGCTGGTGCCGCGCCTCCTTCTGACACCCAAGTGGATAAGGAGAAAGGAAAAGCTGTCGAAGAAAACCCCACAGCCCCCATAAGGTCCGGCCCTGTGTTTGAAGATGGTTCACCCCTAGCTTCCCAAGACTTCCCCACGTCCGGCGCTCCCCAACCTTTTAACCCGGTGTGGACTATTACCACGGTGTCGCGATTGAGAAATGCTGACGAGTGCCGGGAGTACCTCAATAACTGCATACCACCAAGCTTGGTGCAAGAGGTAAACTCGCTCAGTCATGCGGATTTGGCAGATGAGTATAATGGGACGCTGGTACATCAAATGGCGATGGGAACCTCAATGAGGGTTAGGTTTGAAGCTGCGCTTGGGCATGTTGACTCTCTCAAGAGGAAAGTTGGACGGAGAGAAAAAATGATTGAAGATAATGAAGCCCTGATTGCTGACCTCCAATCCCAACTAGTGAATGCCGAGGCGACCATCAAAAAACAGTCAGCCCGCGCGAGTGAATACGATCAGCAAGTAACCCACCTTGAGTCTCAACTAGATGCTGCAAACACCAAGGTACATATCCGTGCCGCGCCACTCATATATATATTAAAAAAAATGAATGTGCTAACACGTTTTTCCCTATAGGTAACCACGGCGGAAGCTTCTGCCCATTCTTACTCCAGCCAAGTAGATGTTCTGAACCAGAAACTAGAGGACGCGCACTTGGCCGTCCAAAATATGGAAAAAGTGCAGACAGACCTTGCTGAGGAAAGGGCCGTCATCCAAGAACTGAAAGAGGCAGTTGCCCAAAAAGAATTGATGATTGATGCCCTGATCGCTGAGCGTGACAACGTACTATGCCCCCAACTGCTAACAGCCATTGCCGGCCGTAGGTGGATGGTTGGGCATGGAGCACGCCTAGCTGTTATGAAGGTGATAGAGGCCCTATCCTTTGTACAACAGTTCGCCAACCTTGTATCTGATGGTATTGACCATGGACGAACGAAGGAATGGTCGAGGCTGCTGAGCTGATTACGAAAGGGGGAGACATCGCCCGTCATACCTTCTTTAAGCCCGAGGCTGCCAGCAAGATGACTGCCTCCATGGCCGCGATGCAAGATCTACACTACCCATTCCTGGATGAGCTGGAGGCCACAAAAGATGCCCCAACACTGAAATCATGGAAAAGCTCAGACTTAGCAGGCCTTCCAATGCTTCCTTTCCTCTAACCCTTCCTATATACGAGGACGTAACCAGGGTCGTGCTTGACGAGGAACCTTTAGGTGTGGTGTTGGAAAGAACTGCGGCTCAAGCCCAGAAGCGGGGAGAAAGTGATGAATGGTTGCCGCATCTGATGGAAGAGCAAGTAGAAATGGGTAGGTTTCTCCCCACTATTTAGGATGCTCCTTTTTCATGATCAGACACTTTTGTAATCTATGAATATGTATTGTTTCTATTCGTCCATGTATGTACACGGCTAACAATATTTATGTTTTGTATATAAGTCCGTGAGTAACCACGGCAATTTTGATATGTTTGGAAACCTGTGTATTTTTACTTGTGTTCGAAATATTGTAGCTCAATACTGCATGATATATCACGTCTTACTCACAAAGAAAATACATACAAGTCTATAATTTACTAGACATGCGACGTGCGTCTTTACTATGCGGAGCACCGTATGGCTATAGCATATGAAACTTACCCAAACGTCTTGTGAGTAAGGTGTCTAGTAAGGATTCATGATCCGTGCGGCTGGGGTTGCATCCCTCTTACGCGGCAAGTTGAATTAGTAGGTTCACTTAATCCTCTTACCCCACCTGGAGGCGTATGGTACATGTACGGTATTTTGAGAGAATGCATACGAATGAAACATGGCATATTATAATACAAGTAAAATTCATACGGCTAACAAAGAATCTAACAAAGAAAGGAAAATGATTTGCACGAAACAGGCCGTGGAGCTAGCTAGGCACCACGGCATTTTATTAGAACGTTTACACTTTTGTTTGAATAATGACGACAAGTCCTAAAAAATAAGAAAGGAAACTTAAACAATCATAAGAAGAACAAACAAAACAAATAACCCGCATGGTTCTTTATTAAGACCGCCTATAGCGAAGTACCCATGCGGAAGCCGTAGCTTTCAAAGATAGCACCTTTTGAGATTGGAAATGTTCCATGTGCGCTCTAGGTCGCGGCCATCCATGTCACGTAACTTGTACGCGCCTCGTCCCAAGGTTTCAGTAACCTCATACGGTCCTTCCCATTTAGGGCCCAGTTTTCCTGTATTCTCCACTCGACTCGCTTCGTTAGCACGATAGACGTAGTCTCCCGGTCGAAAAGAAACACCCTTGACCTTGGCGTCATAATAAGCCTTCATCTTAGCCTTGGACTTAGCCTCATTGATGGCTGCTATTTCCCGTTTCTCTTCCAACAGATCCAGGTTGATTCTCAGTTGCTCATCATTTGTGACAACATTAACCTCCGCCGTGCGGATGGTAGGCATCCCTATTTCTGCTGGTATGACGGCTTCAGTGCCGTAAGCCAATGCAAACGGAGTATCCCCGTTGGCTGTTTTTATCATGGTTCTATGTGCCCATAGCACGTGTGACAATTCATCGACCCATTTGCCCTGTCGTTCATCCAGCCGCGCCTTGATTCCATTCCCCAAGCTCCTATTTGCTCGTTCGACAAGGCCGTTCGTTTGTGGATGCTTAACAGATGTGAAGCGTCGTTTGATGTTCAATGATGCACACCAGTCTTTGAATGGGTTTTCCGTGAACTGCTTGCCGTTGTCCGATATAATTTCTCCTGGTAGACCGAAACGGCATACGATGTGTTCCCACACAAACTTCTTGACCTGCTTACCTGTGATAGACTTGACTGCCTTGGCTTCTATCCATCGTGTGAAGTAGTCCATTGCAACAGTCAAGAATTTAACCCCTCCCGCAGCTACAGGAAATGGTCCTGCAATGTCAATTCCCCACTTGTAAAATGGCCATGGGGACGTGATAGGTGTAAGCTCCTGCTGCGGGTGTCGCGGTACTGGCCTATGCACTTGGCAATCATTGCACCTGCGAATCATGTCGCGCGCGTCACTGTGCATAGTGGGCCAATAGTATCCTGTTCGTAAGGCTCGGGCTACCACGGACCGTGGGCCTGCATGCATGCCGCACAACCCTTCGTGTATGTCACTGATGACGTAAGCCGCCTGGCGTGGTCCAACACACCGCAGCCACGGCTGCAGGAAAGAGCGTTTGTAAAGGATGCCTTCTCGGAGTTCGAAATGTTGTGACTTCCTTTTAACGCGCCTTGCTGCTTTTTCCTCGTCTGGAAGGGTTTCATCAGTCAAATAATTGATGATTGGGGTCATCCACGTAGGTCCCTCCTCCTCAACTATAGCGGCCACTTCCCCTTCCGTGATAGATTTCTCCATGAGTATTTCCACCAAAACCTGTTTAGACAAGTGGGCGAAGCTCGTGGATGCGATCTTGCTGAGAGCGTCCGCTTTCTTGTTCTCGCCCCTTGGCACCTGCTTGATGGAAAACTTACTGAAAGTTGTGATCAACGACTTGACTTTTTCCAAATACCTGACCATGTTGTCCTCCTTAGCCACATACCCACCTAGAATATGGTTCACGACAAGCCGTGAGTCCACGTAGGCCTCAAGGTTGCGGACTCCCATTCTAGCGGCGATTTTTAAACCCGCAATTAATGCTTCATATTCCGCTTCGTTATTGGTGGCCGTGAACTCAAAACGGAGGGCGTATGTGAATTCCATTCCTTCTGGATTTGTGAGGATGAGACCTGCCCCGGACCCGTCTGTGCATGAGGAACCGTCCGTGAATAGCACCCAAGGTTCTGCTGGGACCTCGTCTTGCTTAATGATTGGTTCTTCCTCCTCCGGCTTCTCGATCAGGAAATCTGCCAAGATCTGGCCTTTAACCGCCGTCCTCGGTCTATAAGATATATTGTGCCCCCCCAATAAGATACTCCATTTCTTCAGCCTCCCTGCCACGTCTGGCCTAGAGATAACCTGCTTGATTGGCTGATCCGTAATCACCACAATTGGGTGCGCCTGAAAGTACCCGGCGCAACCGCTTTGCAGCAAATACTAGTGCTAACACCAATTTTTCCATGGAGGAATAATTCAGCTTCGCCCCTTGTAGTGTTCTACTTATAAAGTAGACCTGGGTTTGTATTGTATCTCTATCCGTCATCAGTACCGCGCTTATTGCACCATGAGTAGCTGAGAGATACATAACGAGTTCCTCCTTTGGCCGGGGAGCTACTAGCATGGGTAGAGATGCGAGGTGCTGCTTGAGTTGACAAAAAGCTTCCTCAGCTTCCTTCGTCCAACGGAAGTCTCCCTTTCTAATACACTTCTTGAGTGTCTTAAATAGGGGTAATGACTTTTCTGCGGATTTAGATAGGAATCTATTCAGCCCGGCTAACTTCCCATTCAGGGACTGCACCGCCTTCCGTGTCTGCGAGGACGGTAACCGTATCACTGCGTCCGTCTTCTCTGGACAAGGTTTGATGCCGTTTGGGTCAATTAAATATCCCAGGAACATTCCTTCTGTTGCCCCAAACGTACATTTCTTTGGATTTAACTTCATGTTAATCCTTCTCAGCGTGTCGAATGTCTCCTGGACATCCCGGAGAAGTGCCTCCTCCGTGTGGCTTTTTATCACCAAGTCATCAACATATACTTCCAAGTTGCGTCCTATTTGTGATTCGAAAGCTTTATCCACCAACCGCTGATACGTAGCGCCGGCGTTCTTTAATCCGAACGGCATTTTCGTATAGCAATATACGCCCTGGCTCGTGTGGAACGCCGTTTTTTCTGCATCCTCCTCCGCCATCTGGATTTGGTGATACCCTTTATATGCATCCAAGAAGCATTTGAAAGGATATCCACACAAGGACTCTACTTTCCAGTCGATTTCTGGTAGCGGGTAACAGTCCTGTGGGCAGGCCTTGTTCAGATCCGTGAAATCCACGCACATGCACCAACTTCCGTCATGTTTCTTAACCATGACCGGATTAGATAACCACTCGTGGTAGTATACCTCGCGCATGATGCCTGCGTCCACCAACTTCCGCACTTCCTCCAGTATAACTTGACTTCGCTCGGGCGCCTGGCCGCGCTTCTTTTGCTTGATGGGTTGGTACCCTTGGCGGATTTGGAGCTTATGCTCTGCTATCGCACGTGGCACACCCGTCATATGTTTTGGCTCCCATGCGAATATGTGCATGTTTGCACTTAAAAGAGAGCACATGGCCCTTTTGCCGCTATCCGAGAGCGCCCCTCCTATGGATACCTCCTGTTCCGGATAGTCAGGATGAATGGCCACCTTCCAATTGGGTGGTGGTGCTCCATCCTTGGGTGGGACAGGTGGTGCCGGTGTTGTCACAGTGTGACACTCGGATGTTGGCACGACTGTGTTGTAAATAGTAACGATACCCCCATCAACGGGGAATTTAATCATTCCGTGTGCCGTAGAGGGTACTGCCCGGATAGCCAAAATGCCTGGTCTGCCTATGATTCCATTATAAGGAGAGTGTGAACGTATCACCATGAAGTTCATCCATGTTGTAGTGGAATGTTCCTCATTCCCAATGGTGACAAGCAAACGCAACTGCCCTATCGGCCAGATAGTGTCTCCACTAAAGCCAGTAAGCGGCGACGTGGCCGGTACTAATTGGCTTCTTATTTCTGGGCATAACTGCACAAAGCAGTGTTCATACAGCACCTCTGCTGACGACCCCCCATCCACATACATGCGACGAACATTGTGTGTTCCAATGCTTATCTCAATAGTGAGAGGCGCATCAATCACGTCGCTTGCTGTGATGAGAGGGAATGAGATTTCCTTGCCACGTGAAAATTTTTGGCCAATTTTCTGTCTCGTGCGGCGCTGTCTGGATTGGATCATGTATATGGTAGAAGGCTTGTCCTTTTGGGGATCCTTCTTATCATACTTCTTGTTGTTGTCTTTTCCGTCTTTCCAATCCTTAACTAGGTGCTTGAGTTTGCCTGACTTGATTAGCGACTCAATATGCTTCTTGAGCTGGATACACTCCTCCGTGCCGTGTCCTTTGTCATTATGGAATTCGCAGAAGCGACTTCCTTGCCGACGTTCCGGGGGTGTGGTCATTGGGGGAGGCCTTGGAAAGTTCGCCCCTTCAGTCAACAAGATCTCCCGGTAGGACATCTTTAGGGGGGTGAACTTGTCGTCCGACCGTCCGCCCTTGCTTTGGCTCTTATAGTCCGAGCCCTTGTTATTGTTCTGGTTGCCTTGACCGCCCGACTGTCTCCGGGACTGGTCATTTGACCGGTACCCATTTCCTCTGGATGGGTAGGCTGCGGCAACAGCTGTCTCTCCCTCTATGAAATTTCTGACCCTTTCCATGAGGTCATCATATCTCTCTGGGCGCTTGTCGTTGAGGCGCCTGATTAGTTCTCTGTCTGTTATGGCGTGCATGTAGTCAGAGATTTTCAGGAGCTCTGGCATGGTTCTTGTGCGTGTGCACTCATCATTGAAGCGCTCAGTGAAGGCTTCTGTGGACTCCCCCGGCCGTTGCTTAACGGTTGCCAATGAGACCGGATCCCTATTATACTTCTTCCTTTGAGTATAATTGTTCTCGAACGCAGTGCGTAGTTCCGTGAAACTATCAATGCTCCGTGGGGGGAGTGCCTCGAACCAGTCACGAGCGTTTCCAATCAAGGTCGAATTAAACATTTGGCACCATATAGGCATGGGCCATCGCTCAATTTTAGCCTGAGTATCGAATATTTTGAGGTGATCCACAGGATCACCGGACCCATCATAAGTCTTGATACATGTCGGCATGCGACGTTTGGTGTCCTCAGAATAGTTCCGTATGCGGAGGGTAAACGGGTCTTCCCTGGGATCAGCCCATGGCCGTGTGAGCCTAGGGTCATCCCATGGTTCACACCATGGACGCGAGAGGTCCTCTGCTTCCGTATCCCGATAGTAAGGGCCACCATAATATTCCTCATTGTTTGGTGGTGGAGGCGTGCGCCTTGGCCGGCGGCGCTTAGGTGGATGGTCATCCGAGTCCTCCCCAGACGGATCTGGGGACGGTGGTGGTGCCCCCCCCCCTTTGAATATGGACCACTTTTTTGAGACGAACCAGGAGCCTTTCTCCCAGTGTTCATTCTATCCCACACACTTGGGCGGCGTGTGGTTCTGGTCAACTCTCGATCTGGCCGCTCGGGTGAGCCATCCGACCTTTCTCCTTCTTGGGACTGTGTTAGTTCTTGCATAAGGCGGTCCCCTATGCGTTCAAACACATTCCGGGGTTGAGGGTTTTCCTCAAAGGTCCCCTGTTCCTGAGGACGGGTCCTCCTTTTCCTCTGGTTTTGGGAGGGGGTGGTTGGTCCACTGTCACCAAAGTTGAGTCTGGCTTGGAGGTTCCTCCCCAGACTCAATCTTGATGCGATCCCTGGGACGATCCTTTCAAAGTTCTGAGTGAGAACTCGAGTAAGATCCTCCTCACTGAGTGGTAGGGCTTCCACTTCTTCCTCCGTCGAAGGTCTGCGTGGTTCCTTGTTAGGAGGGTCTGGCGCACTCCCTGGATCAGGGTTGTCCAGGGTTGAAGTAGGCGGGGGTGTCACCGAGATCGTGCCCGTCACCCCCGCAGGTTGAAAACCGCTACGGTTACCCAGCCCGCCTGCGGGGCGGTTGGGTGATTGGTTGGGGATGAGAATCCCTTCCCCTTGGGACTTCCGGTTCCCAGGATTCACATTCCTGGGGTTAGTTGGTGGATGTCCCTTCGTCATTGGAGATTCGAGCTGAGGTTTTGTTCTAGCTTAGTGTTACTGGTCCCACGGATGGCGCCAACTTGTTGATGCAAAAGTTGGTTGATCCTTGCTAGACCCGAATTAGGCTTAATTCGGGTTGGCTGGGCTCCGGCTCCTGCACCAAGTGAATCGTCTGGTTGGGATCCTGCACACTAAACAACACGCGTTAAGCTTACCGTGGGAATGTTTCCCACGATTAGACTCCGGCGTGAGAGTAAGTAATCGGTTTAGGGTTGTATGAGCGTTTAGAGTATAAGTCGTAATACCTTTGTGGAACCCTTAGGGGGTTCCTTTTATATGCAGTGAAACCCTAGTGGGCTTTCACTGATCCTTCGGCCCCAAGGAAGAGATAAGCACCAGAATTAGAATGATTGTTATCTTCTAATTCTGGTAGTGAATATCCTCTCCTTATTGGGGTAAAGATATTCCTAGACAGAATATCATTCTGTCTAACCCTATGTCGACCGTGTCGGGCGTACTGGGCCGTGGGCCGCACACATGTGTGCGGTTACTGTTCATTCAAGCCCATAAGCCTGACTGACATTATCCCACCCATTTGTGATGGGCCGGATACGGGTAGTACCCTTGGGCCGGGCCCATGACCCGGCTGGGGACTATACGTCATCATGTCCCCCCAGTCTAGTTGTTACAACCGTAGGTGGAACCTCTAGACTACAGAGATGCTCCCGGACGTACCAAGGAAACCATAGCAAAGGACCATTTTGTCCAAGAACTTATGTTGGCCGCACGTGGCAACCTGGCTTAAGAAGTTATCTTGTCACTACCTCATCCATACATAGCAGCCGAGACAAATTAAATATACCATTAAATGTCAAGTCTTACGTAAGAGCCGCATAACCCGACATGAACAACTGTTCATCTGACTTGTTTGACTGACAAAAGTGCAGACAGTCAGAACCTTGAGCAGTGCAAACGTGTGGGTCAGATATGACCCGTGGGTCCCATCTGACGTTTCACTTTCCACTTGCCCCCTAGCCACACGATTAAGAATAGTGGCCGACACGTGTCACACATCCAACAGGCTGTGACCCTTGAGGCAACCCTATAAATAAGCCACCCCTTTCTGCCATTAAAGCTTTTCTCTTAGCTTGAACCAAGTACGCACGGATCCCTTCACACGCAGGTTAGAATACCACGTCCTTACACTCTTTTTTAATAATGGCTCATAGAAATAGCCCTACCATCGGATCCGTGCTAAATGTCATGACCCAAGACCAATTAAACCATTTTTGTACAAATTACTTCATCCCTACCAACCTACACCCCTCACTTCCTGGCGCCGGAGACCTCATAACTGAGGCTCCAGCGGGTAAGATAGGCCTTTATACTCGCCTGTTTGACGCGGCTAATTACCGCATCCCTTTCACCCACTTTCTCGTAGATCTGCTAGGATATTATAATGTACACATTAGTCAGCTCCACTGCATAGGTTCCTGTAAGATTAGCCAATTCGAGATTCTTTGCCGTGCTAGGAGAATCCCCCCAACCGTAGAGTTATTCAGGTTGTTTTATACCCCCAACTTAGTGAACGGTTGGGTATCTTTCAAGAAACGAGCCTCCAACAGTCCACAATCACACAACAAACCAATGGATTCACTGAAAAATTGTTATGATCATTACTTTTTCATTGACGCAGTGGTATGGCCGGGTGATTATGTCATTAGAACCAGAATTCCGCACGACCCCAAGCCGCACACCAGTACATACAATCCTCGTCACTCCCAAGATTTAGATCTAAATAGGACTGGATTCCACAGAAACCTACCCGAATCATTCCTATGCTTGCTAGGAATTAGCCGCAATTACTTTGGTCCTTCCAATAGGTATCCCGTTTTTTGGAGAAGGCAGGGCGAAGGTAGGCTAATCATCCGTACGCCAAGAAAAATGTATACATGTGTTTGCATAATAACTAACATTTGTTGTTTTGTGCTGGACAGAAATGAACTTTTTTGGACTGTTGCGCCAGGGTGATCCAAGGCTTGTGCCGGAAGGTCTCTGTCCTCTCCATGAAAATGAACAACCCCTTCTCGAGCACACTCGACCCGTGACGGTTGCCTTGGAAGCCGTGCCTGATCCCCACTCTGACGAGGAGCATGGAGAACACGGCAATGGTGACCACCAGATGAACGAGGGAGGGGTCGGGCCCTCCTCACCAAATAGAGAACAACAGGGAGACAATATTGAACAAACCGACTCCAGCATTCGCCGACTGACGGGTGATGATGATGATGAAGTGCAACAACATATCAACTTGGAAGAAGAGGAGGAGGCCGAAGAGGAGATTGCTGAACTAACAACGCAGCCCCTCACCAGGCGTACCCGGAAGAGGGGGAACCGTGCGAGAGGGGCTGCCTCGGTCGAGATTGGTTAACATAATGCTCCCGCCAAGAGGCTTCGAGAAGACCACCCCATGTATCAATCTGTTGGGAGTGCCACCCAGGGTTCCGAGGCTAACCGGGCCGCTCATGTCGATCCCGTCACCCAAATTACCCCAACCGCCTCCGAAGTAGCAAGAAGCAATATGTAAGAAACCATCTCCATATGCAAAAATTTCCGCTTCTTTTTTTTTTAAAAAAAAAGCCATACTTAAGATATTTCGTAATACTTGTGCCGCAGGGACAACCAGGCTGGTGCCGCGCCTCCTTCTGACACCCAAGTGGATAAGGAGAAAGGAAAAGTTGTCGAAGAAAACCCCACAGCCCCCACAAGGTCCGGCCCTGTGTTTGAAGATGGTTCACCCCTAGCTTCCCAAGACTTCCCCACGTCCGGCGCTCCCCAACCTTTTAACCCGGTGTGGACTATTACCACGGCGTCGCGATTGAGAAATGCTGACGAGTGCCGGGAGTACCTCAATAACTGCATAACACCAAGCTTGGTGCAAGAGGTAAACTCTCTCAGTCATGCGGATTTGGCAGATGAGTATAATGGGACGCTGGTACATCAAATGGCGATGGGAACCTCAATGAGGGTTAGGTTTGAAGCTGCGCTTGGGCATGTTGACTCTCTCAAGAGGAAAGTTGGACGGAGAGAAAAAATGATTGAAGATAATGAAGCCCTGATTGCTGACCTCCAATCCCAACTAGTGAATGCCGAGGCGACCATCAAAAAACAGTCAGCCCGCGCGAGTGAATACGATCAACAAGTAACCCACCTTGAGTCTCAACTAGATGTTGCAAACACCAAGGTACATATCCGTGCCGCGCCACTCATATATATATTAAAAAAATGAATGTGCTAACACGTTTTTCCCTATAGGTAACCACGGCAGAAGCTTCTGCCCATTCTTACTCCAGCCAAGTAGATGTTCTGAACCAGAAACTAGAGGACGCGCACCTGGCCGTCCAAAATATGGAAAAAGTGCAGACAGACCTTGCTGAGGAAAGGGCCGTCATCCAAGAACTGAAAGAGGCAGTTGCCCAAAAAGAATTGATGATTGATGCCCTGATCGCTGAGCGTGACAACGTACTATGCCCCCAACTGCTAACAGCCATTGCCGACCGTAGGTGGATGGTTGGGCATGGAGCACGCCTAGCTGTTATGAAGGTGCTAGAGGCCCCATCCTTTGTACAACAGTTCGCCAACCTTGTATCTGATGGTATTGACCATGGACGACACGAAGGAATGGTCGACGCTGCTGAGCTGATTACGAAAGGGGGAGACATCGCCCGTCATACCTTCTTTAAGCCCGAGGCTGCCAGCAAGATGACTGCCTCCATGGCCGCGATGCAAGATCTACACTACCCATTCTTGGATGAGCTGGAGGCCACAAAAGATGCCCCAAACACTGAAATCATGGAAAAGCTCAGTCTTAGCACGCCTTCCAATGCTTCCTTTCCTCTAACCCTTCCTATATACGAGGACGTAACCAGGGTCGTGCTTGACGAGGAACCTTTAGGTGTGGTGTTGGAAAGAACTGCGGCTCAAGCCCAGAAGCGGGGAGAAAGTGATGAATGGTTGCCGCATCTGATGGAAGAGCAAGTAGAAATGGGTAGGTTTCTCCCCACTATTTAGGATGCTCCTTTTTCATGATCAGACACTTTTGTAATCTATGAATATGTATTGTTTCTATTCGTCCGTGTATGTACACGGCTAACAATATTTATGTTTTGTATATAAGTCCGTGAGTAACCACGGCAATTTTGATATGTTTGGAAACCTGTGTATTTTTACTTGTGTTCGAAATATTGTAGCTCAATACTGCATGATATATCACGTCTTACTCACAAAGAAAATACATACAAGTCTATAATTTACTAGACATGCGACGTGCGTCTTTACTATGCGGAGCACCGTATGGCTATAGCATATGAAACTTACCCCAACGTCTTGTGAGTAAGGTGTCTAGTAAGGATACATGATCCGTGCGCTGGGGTTGCATCCCTCTTACGCGGCAAGTTGAATTAGTAGGTTCACTTAATCCTCTTACCCCACCTGGAGGCGTATGGTACATGTATGGTATTTTGAGAGAATGCATACGAATGAAACATGGCATATTATAATACAAGTAAAATTCATACGGCTAACAAAGAATCTAACAAAGAAAGGAAAATGATTTGCACGAAACAGGCCGTGGAGCTAGCTAGGCACCACGGCATTTTATTAGAACGTTTACACTTTTGTTTGAATAATGACGACAAGTCCTAAAAAATAAGAAAGGAAACTTAAACAATCATAAGAAGAACAAACAAAACAAATAACCCGCATGGTTCTTTATTAAGACCGCCTATAGCGAAGTACCCATGCGGAAGCCGTAGCTTTCAAAGATAGCACCTTTTGAGATTGGAAATGTTCCATGTGCGCTCTAGGTCGCGGCCATCCATGTCACGTAACTTGTACGCGCCTCGTCCCAAGGTTTCAGTAACCTCATACGGTCCTTCCCATTTAGGGCCCAGTTTTCCTGTATTCTCCACTCGACTCGCTTCGTTAGCACGATAGACGTAGTCTCCCGGTCGAAAAGAAACACCCTTGACCTTGGCGTCATAATAAGCCTTCATCTTAGCCTTGGACTTAGCCTCATTGATGGCTGCTATTTCCCGTTTCTCTTCCAATAGATCCAGGTTGATTCTCAGTTGCTCATCATTTGTGACAACATTAACCTCCGCCGTGCGGATGGTAGGCATCCCTATTTCTGCTGGTATGACGGCTTCAGTGCCGTAAGCCAATGGAAACGGAGTATCCCCGTTGGCTGTTTTTATCATGGTTCTATGTGCCCATAGCACGTGTGACAATTCATCGACCCATTTGCCTTGTCGTTCATCCAGCCGCGCCTTGATTCCATTCCCCAAGCTCCTATTTTCTCGTTCGACAAGGCCGTTCGTTTGTGGATGCTTAACAGATGCGAAGCGCCGTTTGATGTTCAATGATGCACACCAGTCTTTGAATGGGTTGTCCGTGAACTGCTTGCCGTTGTCCGATATAATTTCTCCTGGTAGACCGAAACGGCATACGATGCGTTCCCACACAAACTTCTTGACCTGCTTACCTGTGATAGACTTGACTGCCTTGGCTTCTATCCATCGTGTGAAGTAGTCCATTGCAACAATCAAGAATTTAACCCCTCCCGCAGCTACAGGAAATGGTCCTGCAATGTCAATTCCCCACTTGTAAAATGGCCATGGGGACGTGATAGTTGTAAGCTCCTGCTGCGGGTGTCGCGGTACTGGCCTATGCACTTGGCAATCATTGCACCTGCGAATCATGTCGCGCGCGTCTCTGTGCATAGTGGGCCAATAGTATCCTGTTCGTAAGGCTCGGGCTACCATGGACCGTGGGCCTGCATGCATGCCGCACAACCCTTCGTGTATGTCACTGATGACGTAAGCCGCCTGGCGTGGTCCAACACATCGCAGCCACGGCTGCAGGAAAGAGCGTTTGTAAAGGATGCCTTCTCGGAGTTCGAAATGTTGTGACTTCCTTTTAACGCGCCTTGCTGCTTTTTCCTCGTCTGGAAGGGTTTCATCAGTCAAATAATTGATGATTGGGGTCATCCACGTAGGTCCCTCCTCCTCAACTATAGCGGCCACTTTCCCTTCCGTGATAGATTTCTCCTTGAGTATTTTCACCAAAACCTGTTTAGACAAGTGGGCGAAGCTCGTGGATGTGATATTGCTGAGAGCGTCCGCTTTCTTGTTCTCGCCCCTTGGCACCTGCTTGATGGAAAACTTACTGAAAGTTGTGATCAACGACTTGACTTTTTCCAAATACCTGACCATGTTGTCCTCCTTAGCCACATACCCACCTAGAATATGGTTCGCGACAAGCCGTGAGTCCACGTAGGCCTCAAGGTTGCGGACTCCCATTCTAGCGGCGATTTTTAAACCCGCAATTAATGCTTCATATTCCGCTTCGTTATTGGTGGCCGTGAACTCAAAACGGAGGGCGTATGTGAATTCCATTCCTTCTGGATTTGTAAGGATGAGACCTGCCCCGGACCCGTCTGTGCATGAGGATCCGTCCTTGAATAGCACCCAAGGTTCTGCTGGGACCTCGTCTTGCTTAATGATTGGTTCTTCCTCCTCCGGCTTCTCGATCAGGAAATCTACCAAGATCTGGCCTTTAACCGCCGTCCTCGATCTATAAGATATATTGTGCCCCCCCCAATAAGATGCTCCATTTCTCCAGCCTCCCTGCCACGTCTGGCCTAGAGATAACCTGCTTGATTGGCTGATCCGTAATCACCACAATTGGGTGCGCCTGAAAGTACCGGCGCAACCGCTTTGCAGCAAATACTAGCGCTAACACCAATTTTTCCATGGAGGAATAATTCAGCTCCGCCCCTTGTAGTGTTCTACTTATAAAGTAGACCGGGGTTTGTATTGTATCTCTATCCGTCATCAGTACCGCGCTTATTTCACCATGAGTAGCTGAGAGATACATAACGAGTTCCTCCTTTGGCCGGGGAGCTACTAGCATGGGTAGAGATGTGAGGTGCTGCTTGAGTTGACAAAAAGCTTCCTCAGCTTCCTTCGTCCAATGGAAGTCTCCCTTTCTAATATACTTCTTGAGTGTCTTAAATAGGGGTAATGACTTTTCTGCGGATTTAGATAGGAATCTATTCAGCCCGGCTAACTTCCCATTCAGGGACTGCACCGCCTTCCGTGTCTGCGGGGACGGTAACCGTATCACTGCGTCCGTCTTCTCTGGACAAGGTTTGATGCCGTTTGGGTCAATTAAATATCCCAGGAACATTCCTTCTGTTGCCCCAAACGTACATTTCTTTGGATTTAACTTCATGTTAATCCTTCTCAGCGTGTCGAATGTCTCCTGGACATCCCGGAGAAGTGCCTCCTCCGTGTGGCTTTTTATCACCAAGTCATCAACATATACTTCCAAGTTGCGTCCTATTTGTGATTCGAAAGCTTTATCCACCAACCGCTGATACGTAGCGCCGGCGTTCTTTAATCCGAACGGCATTTTCGTATAGCAATATACGCCCTGGCTCGTGTGGAATGCCGTTTTTTCTGCATCCTCCTCCGCCATCTGGATTTGGTGATACCCTTTATATGCATCCAAGAAGCATTTGAAAGGATATCCACACAAGGACTCTACTTTCCAGTCGATTTCTGGTAGCGGGTAACAGTCCTGTGGGCAGGCCTTGTTCAGATCCGTGAAATCCACGCACATGCGCCAACTTCCGTCATGTTTCTTAACCATGACCGGATTAGATAACCACTCGTGGTAGTATACCTCGCGCATGATGCCTGCATCCACCAACTTCCGCACTTCCTCCAGTATAACTTGACTTCACTCGGGCGCCTGGCCGCGCTTCTTTTGCTTGATGGGTTGGTACCCTTGGCGGATTTGGAGCTTATGCTCTGCTATCGCACGTGGCACACCCGTCATATGATTTGGCTCCCATGCGAATATGTCCAGGTTTGCACTTAAAAGAGAGCACATGGCCCTTTTGCCGCTATCCGAGAGCGCCCCTCCTATGGATACCTCCTGTTCCGGATAGTCAGGATGAATGGCCACCTTCCAATTGGGTGGTGGTGCTCCATCCTTGGGTGGGACAGGTGGTGTCGGTGTTGTCACAGTGTGACACTCGGATGTTGGCACGACTGTTTTGTAAATAGTAACGATTCCCCCATCAACGGGGAATTTAATCATTCCGTGTGCCGTAGAGGGTACTTCCCGGATAGCCAAAATGCCTGGTCTGCCTATGATTCCATTATAAGGAGAGTGTGAACGTATCACCATGAAGTTCATCCACGTTGTAGTGGAATGTTCCTCATTCCCAATGGTGACAAGCAAACGCAACTGCCCTATCGGCCAGATAGTGTCTCCACTAAAGCCAGTAAGCGGCGACGTGGCTGGTACTAATTGGCTTCTTATTTCTGGGCATAACTGCACAAAGCAGTGTTCATACAGCACCTCTGCTGACGACCCCCCATCCACATACATGCGACGAACATTGTGTGTTCCAATGCTTATCTCAATAGTGAGAGGCGCATCAATCACGTCGCTTGCTGTGATGAGAGGGAATGAGATTTCCTTGCCGCGTGAAAATTTTTGGCCAATTTTCTGTCTCGTGCGGCGCTGTCTGGATTGGATCATGTATATGGTAGAAGGCTTGTCCTTTTGGGGATCCTTCTTATCATACTTCTTGTTGTTGTCTTTTCCGTCTTTCCAATCCTTAACTAGGTGCTTGAGTTTGCCTGACTTGATTAGCGACTCAATATGCTTCTTGAGCTGGATACACTCCTCCGTGCCGTGTCCTTTGTCATTATGGAATTCGCAGAAGTGACTTCCTTGCCGACGTTCCGGGGGTGTGGTCATTGGGGGAGGCCTTGGAAAGTTCGCCCCTTCAGTCAACAAGATCTCCCGGTAGGACATCTTTAGGGGGTGAACTTGTCGTCCGACCGTCCGCCCTTGCTTTGGCTCTTATAGTCCGAGCCCTTGTTATTGTTCTGGTTGCCTTGACCGCCCGACTGTCTCCGGGACTGGTCATTTGACCGGTACCCATTTCCTCTGGATGGGTAGGCTGCGGCAACAGCTGTCTCTCCCTCTATGAAATTTCTGACCCTTTCCATGAGGTCATCATATCTCTCTGGGCGCTTGTCGTTGAGGCGCCTGATTAGTTCTCTGTCTGTTATGGCGTGCATGTAGTCAGAGATTTTCAGGAGCTCTGGCATGGTTCTTGTGCGTGTGCACTCATCATTGAAGCGCTCAGTGAAGGCTTCTGTGGACTCCCCCGGCCGTTGCTTAACGGTTGCCAATGAGACCGGATCCCTATTATACTTCTTCCTTTGAGTATAATTGTTCTCGAACGCAGTGCGTAGTTCCGTGAAACTATCAATGCTCCGTGGGGGGAGTGCCTCGAACCAGTCACGAGCGTTTCCAATCAAGGTCGAATTAAACATTTGGCACCATATAGGCATGGGCCATCGCTCAATTTTAGCCTGAGTATCGAATATTTTGAGGTGATCCACAGGATCACCGGACCCATCATAAGTCTTGATACATGCCGGCATGCGACGTTTGGTGTCCTCAGAATAGTTCCGTATGCGGAGGGTAAACGGGTCTTCCCTGGGATCAGCCCATGGCCGTGTGAGCCTAGGGTCATCCCATGGTTCACACCATGGACGCGAGAGGTCCTCTGCTTCCGTATCCCGATAGTAAGGGCCACCATAATATTCCTCATTGTTTGGTGGTGGAGGCGTGCGCCTTGGCCGGCGGCGCTTAGGTGGATGGTCATCCGAGTCCTCCCCAGACGGATCTGGGGACGGTGGTGGTGCCCCCCCCTTTGAATATGGACCACTTTTTTGAGACGAACCAGGAGCCTTTCTCCTAGTGTTCATTCTATCCCACACACTTGGGCGGCGTGTGGTTCTGGTCAACTCTCGATCTGGCCGCTCGGGTGAGCCATCCGACCTTTCTCCTTCTTGGGACTGTGTTAGTTCTTGCATAAGGCGGTCCCCTATGCGTTCAAACACATTCCGGGGTTGAGGGTTTTCCTCAAAGGTCCCCTGTTCCTGAGGACGGGTCCTCCTTTTCCTCCGGTTTTGGGAGGGGGTGGTTGGTCCACTGTCACCAAAGTTGAGTCTGGCTTGGAGGTTCCTCCCCAGACTCAATCTTGATGCGATCCCTGGGACGATCCTTTCAAAGTTCTGAGTGAGAACTCGAGTAAGATCCTCCTCACTGAGTGGTAGGGCTTCCACTTCTTCCTCCGTCGAAGGTCTGCGTGGTTCCTTGTTAAGAGGGTCTGGCGCACTCCCTGGATCAGGGTTGTCCAGGGTTGAAGTAGGAGGGGGTGTCACCGAGATCGTGCCCGTCACCCCCGCAGGTTGAAAACCGCTACGGTTACCCAGCCCGCCTGCGGGGCGGTTGGGTGATTGGTTGGGGATGAGAATCCCTTCCCCTTGGGACTTCCGGTTCCCAGGATTCACATTCCTGGGGTTAGTTGGCGGATGTCCCTTCGTCATTGGAGATTCGAGCTGAGGTTTTGTTCTAGCTTAGTGTTACTGGTCCCATGGATGGCGCCAACTTGTTGATGCAAAAGTTGGTTGATCCTTGCTAGACCCGAATTAGGCTTAATTCGGGTTGGCTGGGCTCCGGCTCCTGCACCAAGTGAATCGTCTGGTTGGGATCCTGCACACTAAACAACACGCGTTAAGCTTACCGTGGGAATGTTTCCCACGATTAGACTCCAGCGTGAGAGTAAGTAATCGGTTTAGGGTTTGATAGGTGTGTAAACACCCATCTTTTCTACCACTTATTTCTTGCTAAAACAAGACCAAAACGCGTATTTAATGTCATTTGTTTGGAATTATGCGTGGTTTGTGTGTTTGTTATGTTTTCAGAGCCAACCGGATTAATATTGGAGAAAACATGGGATTGCACGGGTTTTATAAAGGAAAAAAAAAAGACTGAAGACGAAGTCTATTGTCCAAGAGATGCAAAAGATTTGAAGTCAATGGGCCTATTTGAAGATTTATCAAAGAAAAGGACCAAAGACGGAAGATTTACACATGTCGAAGAAACTCAAGTCTATTTAACGAAGAAATTAAAAGACGAGTTGAATTTAATCGACGACAAATCCCGAATCAGAATCGAAAACGTCAACTTTTCTGAAAAGACGAGAAGACAAAAAGAAGGGAAGAAAGCCCACTCACCAACCAAGGGAGAAGCCTATAAATACTCCTCCCACTCACACATTCGACACTCTCTCTTCTTCTTTTTCCAGTTTTTAGTTTTCCTAGTTCTTAGGAACCATCTCCCTTAAGGAGTGGTTTTCTTTTTAGTTTGATTTCTAAAATCTTGTAAGTTTGATCCTGGAATTTGTTTGTTGAACCTTAAATCATTAATACAATCCTTACTCTAATCTTTTGATTCATCTTGTTCTTCTTCATCTTTTTCTTTCAAGTTCTTAAGTTCTATTTGGTTCTAGTTTGATTCTAAAAAGTTGTTGAATTGGTGTTTTTATGATTGGGATTTGATCCTTGTAGTTAGTAGATGATTTGTGGTTGATTTGGTAAAACCTTTTTGCTTCGTTGAGTCCGATTTGGACAAATCCGTGTATCCTTGTTCTTCGTCCCAGCTACTGATCTTGCCCAGATTCCGAATAGGGAATCTGGGGTTGTGTCTATTCGGAACTTTTCTTTTATTCCGAATAGGGTTTAAATTTCGTGTCTATTCGGAACTTTCCATTATTCCGAATAGGGTTCTCTCCTTTTTGGTTATTCGGAACATTTCAGATTTTCCGAATAGAAGACTTTTTCCGCATAGGATTGTTTGTGTTTCTCTATTCGGAACTTTTTCCGAATAACCCAATTTTCCGAATAATCTTACATTCCGCATAGAGATATTTTCCGAATAGGGCATTTTCAAAATTATTCCGAGTAAGGCAAATCTTCCGAATAGGGTTTGTTTTCCGCATAGCACTTATATTCCGCATAGACTTTCCGAATAGGGGTATTTTCTGCATAGCAATTATATTCCGAATAGCTCTATCTTTCCGTGTAGCTAATCATTCCGAGTAAGGGAAAGATTCCGAATAAAGAAAATTTTCCGCATGGCATTGATTATTCCGAGTAAGGGGAACTTTCCGAATGAAGCAACATATTCCGCATAGGGATCCAGAGTTGGGTTTTCCATTCAGTGTTGAGGTACTTATTCTCAGTTATAATTTTTAGTTTAATTTAACTATTTCTAGTTCTTACATTTTAGTAGATTTAGACCAAAGCTCCCCCTTTTTAGTCACCAATTACAACGATTCCACTTTTGACCGTGTTCGATTCGAGAAGATACCGAGAACGAAACAACGATATATATCAATTGGGTACGAGCAACGCAAAGAGAGATCTTGCAAGCAAAAACCTTTTATTAACCAACCAAAAGTCAGTTATTAAAATGGCGCCGCTGTCGGCTCTTTTCGTAAGGATCAACGGTTTCTTATGAGAAAAATTGGATTTTGGGATCCGTTCTTTCGGGAACGTTATTTTCAAGCACAAAAATTTTCAAAAATCCATAAAAAATATATAAAATTTCCAAAAATACAAAAACAATATAAAACCTATAAAAACCAAAAATATTTTCTCTTGCATTTTCTTTTTAGTGTATGCGTACTCGATCCACGTCTTATTCAGAGCCCGAGACTCTCGAACAATTAGACATGGCAGGTGTACACAACAACAACAATAATATTCCACCCCCCCCCCCCAAAACAACAACAATAATAATAACCCACCCAACCAAAATATGAATAATCCACCCGATTTACGAACCATGGAGGAGCTATGTCAACCCACAATGAACGGACGTGGAGGCCCGATTGCACCGATGCATGTCACGGCTCAGGAGTTTTCGTTGAAGCATCACATGATCCAGCAAGTACAAACGAATCCATTTCGCGGAATTCCGGATGATGATGCCAACAAACACCTCGACAAATTCATCACTATTACCCAAAGCATGAAATCTCCCGGTGTTTCTATGGATGACCTTCGCCTCCAACTCTTTCCTCACTCGCTTTCTCACCATGCCGAAAAATGGTTTGACCGTCTTCCAAAGAATTCTATTCATACGTGGAACGACATGACTCAACGCTTTTTATCGCGCTACTTTCCCCCATCCATGGTCACTAGCCTTCGTAACCAAATCAGTGGATTTATGCAAGAGAATGATGAATCACTTTTCGATGCTTGGGAACGTTACAATGATTTGATCGACCGCTGTCCTAATCACAATATGCTCCCCGTCACTCTCATTGACACCTTCTACAATGGTCTCACCTTTCGTGATCGTGACACGATCAATGCCGCCGCCGGTGGTACTTTTATGAAAAGGAGACCAGAGGAGTGTCGAGAGTTGATTGAAAACATGACTACTCACCACAAGAATTGGGATTCATCCGCATCCTCAAGATCTAACTCGAGAGTCAATGTTTCTTCTACTACTTCCAATCCCGAGATGACTGAAATTTCTCGACAACTTGCTGAAATGAACAAGAATTTCATGACCATAGCCACAAACCACTTTCAACAAGCTAAAGCCGTTGCTATTTCTTGTGACACATGTGGTGGTCCTCATTCTTATAATGATTGTCCTTCCACTCAAGGCAATTATTCTGAAAACGTTAACGCGGCATACGGTACATATCCCACGGGAGGCTATCAAGCTCGCCCTCAAGGAGACCGTAGCTTGCTAAGTTATCGTTCCAACAATTATCTTGCACCCCCCGGTTTCCCTCCTGCAAACCAAAACCAACAACAAAGCTATAACCGAAACAACCAATCCCAACCTCGTGCTCAAAACCAATATCCATCCCAAAGAAATACCTACCAAACTCAAGGAAATTCTCAAGCTTACCAAGCTCCACCTCTCATTCAACCGATGGTAGTGAATCCCGACGTTGAGTCGTTCATGAAGACTAATCGTGAGATGGTGACGAATCTTCAGAGTCAATTTGTCAACTTGAAGAATGACATGGTGAAACAAGGAAGCGATATTCGAGCCGAGCTAAGGAATGATATGGCCAAACACAGCGATGCTATTAATGCCAACATGCAAAACTCTTTCAATAATCAAGCTCTTCACCTTCGTGATATGATTGGTTCGCTCATCCAAGGTAATCAACCCTCTTCTTCGGGTACTCTTCCGAGTAATACCATTGCGAATCCAAGAGGGGAGATGAAAGCAATCACCACTCGTAGTGGAAAAGGTTATATGGAACCCGAGCTTCCTACACCTCCACCCGTGATTGTGAACAAGGAAAAAGAGCAACTTTCTCCACCTCCTTCACCTTCTATCCCCATTTCCCCACCACCCGTGGTTGTGAGTGATCCTATCCCCTTAAAGCCTTCTTCTTCATCCAATATACCTTATCCTTCAAGGTTGAGGAAAGAGAAGCAAAAGAGCAAGGATGATATTCAAGTTTCAAACTTCCTAAAAATGTTTAAACAATTAAATTTTAACATCTCCTTTGCCGAGGCTCTCGCTCACATGCCCAAATATGCTAAGATGTTTAAAGATCTTCTAAGTGATAAAGAAAAGCTTCTTGACATTGCTCAGACCCAACTTAATGAGAACTGCTCCGCAGTGCTCTTAAGGAAATTGCCCACCAAACTTGGTGATCCGGGTCGCTTCTTGATTCCTTGCAACTTCCCGGGAGTAGAGAATTGCATGGCCCTAGCCGATCTAGGTGCCAGTATAAACTTAATGCCTTTAAGTGTTTGGAAGCAATTATCTCTCCCCGAGCTAGTCCCCACACGAATGACTTTGGAGCTAGCCAACCGTACGGTTGCTTATCCAGTGGGGATAGCCGAAGATGTCTTTGTTGGCGTTGATAAATTCACCTTCCCGGCGGATTTTGTCGTCGTTGACTACGAGATGGACCCTCGTGTTCCATTAATCGTTGGACGTCCATTCTTGAGGACCGGTCGCACTCTCATTGATGTAGCCGCAGGCGAATTAATCATGAGAGTTGGTGACGATCAAATTGTCTTCAACATGGGTAAGATTTCTCAGCAACCTTATTCATATGAGAGTGTTAATGCTATTGATGTTCTCGATGAGGCTTGTGAAGAACATTTTTATGATGCTTGCAAAAGTACTCTCTCTTCTCTACCCATTGTTGAGACCGTTGCCTCAATTGCTCCGGCATTTACTCCTTTTGGAGAAAGTGACTTGGATGAGTTCGAAGCCAGCTTGGGTCCTCTCGACATTAAGTATGATAATTCGTCCACCAATTGGGATGAAGATATTCGTACTATTGAGAGACTTCTCAATGAGGACCCATTGTCTCCTCCTACTCCTAAAGAGGTGACTAATGATGATCCATCGTTAGTTTCACCATCTACTGAGGATCCTCCTACTCTCGAGCTTAAGGACCTACCGCCTCATCTTGAGTACGTTTTCCTAGAAGACGACGAGAAGTTACCGGTCATCATCGCAAAGGATCTGAAAGAAGACGAAAAAGCCCGACTTGTCGCTGTGTTGAAGAAGCATAAACGCGCTATCGCTTGGAAAATCTCCGACATCCGTGGAATTGATCCTCACTTCTGCACACATAAAATTCTCATGGAGGATGACTTTAAGCCCACTATTCAAAGCCAAAGAAGGGTGAATCCTAAAATCCATGAAGTCATCAAAAAAGAGGTTATCAAACTTCTTGATGCGGGTATGATTTACCCTATTTCGGATTCCCCGTGGGTTAGTCCAGTCCATTGTGTGCCTAAGAAAGGTGGTATAACCGTTGTGCCCAATGCAAACAACGAGTTAATTCCTACCCGTCTCGTTACTGGGTGGAGAGTTTGTATAGACTACCGCAAACTCAATGATGCCACGAGAAAGGATCATTTCCCTCTACCTTTTATGGACCAAATGCTTGAACGTCTAGCAGGTAATGAATATTACTGCTTTCTGGATGGTTTCTCGGGTTATTTTCAAATACCCATCGATCCCCAAGATCAAGAGAAAACAACATTCACTTGTCCCTATGGCACATTTGCTTACAAAAGAATGCCTTTTGGCTTATGCAATGCCCCCGGGACTTTCCAAAGGTGCATGTTGGCTATATTCCATGACATGGTTGAGCAAACCATGGAAGTCTTCATGGATGATTTCTCCGTCTTCGGGGATTCCTTCTCTGCTTGCCTTGCCAATTTGGAACGCATGCTTAAGCGGTGCGAAGACACTCGCCTTGTTCTGAATTGGGAAAAATGCCATTTTATGGTAAAAGAAGGCATTGTGCTAGGACACAAAATCTCTAAAGCCGGTCTTGAAGTCGACCGTGCTAAAGTTGATGTCATAGCCAAATTACCTCCACCTTCAACCGTGAAGGGTGTGAGAAGTTTTTTGGGTCATGCGGGCTTCTATCGACGATTCATTCAAGATTTTTCTAAAATCGCTCGCCCGATGACCCACCTCTTGGAAAAAGATACTCCTTTTATCTTTTCTAAAGAGTGTCTCGAAGCATTCAATCTTCTCAAGGATAAGCTGACTAAGGCACCGGTCTTGGTTACCCCTAATTGGGAGCTGCCTTTTGAATTGATGTGTGATGCTAGCGACTTTGCTATTGGTGCGGTTCTGGGCCAAAGAGTGAATAAACACTTCCAACCAATCCACTACGCTAGCAAAACAATGACGGGGGCTCAATTGCATTATACGACAACCGAAAAAGAGCTTTTAGCTGTTGTCTATGCTTTTGAGAAATTTCGCCCCTATCTTGTTTTATCCACCACCATCTTATACACGGACCATTCCGCGTTGAAGTACTTGATGACTAAGAATGATTCTAAGCCAAGACTTCTCCGCTGGGTTTTACTCCTTCAAGAATTCAACATTGAAATTCGTGACAAGAAGGGTGCTGAAAACTTGGCCGCGGATCATCTGAGCAGACTTGAGGATCCATATCAAGGGGACCATCCAAACAAAGAGATCAATGACTCTTTTCCCCTTGAAACCTTAATGTCTATAAATCCCAATCTTGATGGCACCCCGTGGTTTGCCGATATTGCAAACTATTTAGCGGGTGGTGTTCTCATCCAAGGGTTAACATCCCAACAAAAGAAGAAGTTCTTGAACGATGTTAAGACTTACTTTTGGGAGGACCCTTTTCTATTCAAACAATGCGCTGATCTGATTATTCGTCGGTGTGTTGACGGACCGGCAGCTTTTGATATTCTCCAAGCGTGCCACAAAGGACCCACTGGTGGTCACTTTGGTCCCAACTACACCGCCAAAAAAGTGTTTGACTCGGGATTTTATTGGCCCACCATTTATCGTGATGCTCACGAGATGGTTAAACATTGTGATGCTTGCCAAAAACAAGGCAAGATTACACATAAAGATGAAATGCCTCAAAATTTCATACAAGAATGTGAAATCTTTGATGTATGGGGCATCGACTTTATGGGGCCATTTCCGTCTTCTAAAGGCAACAAATACATCCTTGTCGCTGTCGACTACGTTTCTAAATGGGTTGAAGCAAAAGCTTTACCCACTAACGACGCGAGGGTGGTTTGTAATTTCTTGAAACAACTGTTTGCTCGTTTCGGTGTTCCTCGTGCTATTATCAGTGACCGCGGGACTCATTTTTGCAACGATCAATTTGCAAGAGTCATGGCAAAGTATGGTGTCAATCACCGTCTTTCCACCGCCTATCATCCTCAAACCAACGGTCAAGCCGAGATATCCAACCGTGGATTGAAGAGAATTTTGGAACGTACTGTGGGAGAGCATCGTGCCTCGTGGGCCGATAAACTTGATGATGCTCTGTGGGCTTTCCGTACCGCCTTTAAGACGCCGATTGGTTGTACACCTTATCGTCTTGTGTACGGGAAAGCCTGCCACCTTCCCATCGAGCTGGAACATGAGGCATACTGGGCCTTGAAGTGGGCTAACTTCGACATCAACAAAGCCGGTGATTTTCGGAAGATTCAACTCAACGAGCTTCAAGAATTGAGGAATCAAGCTTACGAGAACTCATTGATTTACAAGGAGAAGACCAAGATTATCCACGATGCCAAAATCAAGAACCGAGAGTTCAACGTTGGTGATCAAGTCTTACTCTTTAACTCTCGGTTGAAGATCTTCTCAGGCAAGTTGAAGAGCCGCTGGTCTGGTCCATTCACCATCGCCAATGTCTTTCCCTATGGTACCATTGAGCTTTCTCAGCCAAATGGGCCTAACTTCAAGGTGAATGGCCAGCGTTTGAAGTTGTACGTTGGTGAGGACATCTCTAAAGAGATGATTCCATCCCTCACTACGTTTCCCTTAAATTAGTTCGGGACCGAGTCAGGCTCGCGACTCGGTAAACAAAAACAAGCGCTCCTCGGGAGGCAACCCGGGTATCTATCCCTCTTTCCCGTTTTTCATCATAAGTGTAGGGGGAGCTATATAGGTTGCTTGTTTTTGGATGGTGATGTGATTACAGGGATTATTGCACTCTTGGAATCTTTGAAGAACCGTGATCCCATGTTATCCGAAATCTGGTTCTATCTCTCAACTATCGTGATTCAATTTTCTTCATACTCACATTTGAAATTGATCACTTTAGTCGTCCCCTCCTTAGCTTAATTTAACCAACGTGCACAATGTCATAAGTGTAGGGGAGCCTCTTCCCACATGCTTAAACATTAAGGACAATGTTTATCTTAAGTGTAGGGGGGACTTCTATCGAAGTTTTAAGTGGACTTTTCCATGAAAATGCCTTCATTTAACCGGAAAATCATACTTTTCAACATTTTTCAAATTTTTAATCAACTTTGGCCATTTTGTCGTAAATTTTAAATTTTTATCGTTGCTTTCATATGTATATATCCCGCAATAAAGTCAAAAATATTAATAAAGTGGTGTAGCTAGTTTAGAAGTCTTTGACATATTAGGCCCGTTGCGTTTATTTTGACTCAACCCGAATAGACTTATCAAAGTTTATTCTAGCTAGTATCCTTAACCATGTAGACCTTAATTGGTTTATTAGGCTAAGCATCCACGAGTCTCATTCCTTGAGATTTTAAATTGTGGAGGACGAGAAATGATAGAGTCAATTATAAGTCGGTATTCTTGCACAAGCTCACTTGGTGTAATTATTTGCCTATTCTCCCATCACTTGCTAATAATTTATCTGCAATAAGTAAGGTCGTACGATTTGAAAGGTTACTTAGCTTCTAGCCCAAGATCGTTTAAAAGTTGCTCGGTAATGACGAGAGTTCATAGCCAAGGCATAACTTATGAAGCGGGGCGCGAAGATTGGCGAGTCCGAAAAGGCCCTAACAAGGCATGAGGATTCAATTTTATTGCTGAAGATCCAAAAGTGATGTGAAAAGCATTATTCCCAAAATCAATATGAAGGATCAAGACTCACGACGAAAAGCAATCAACTCCCATAAAGATCATGGAGAAGTCTATCCGAAAAGACCCTAACAAGGTATGAGGATAAATAGATCCAAGTCCGAAAAGGAGGCGGATCGTTGTATCTCAAAATCCCAATTAGAGATTGAAGAAATAATCATGAAGTCGTGGTCAACAAAGTTGGAGTACCCCTCAAAAGTCTCCAAAGTGAAGAAACTCTATTATGATGAGAAGACCATTATCTCAAGAACGTCTCTCGAAGATATGAAGTATGAAGTACATGCCAAATATCGGCCCGAGAAAGGTCTCAAATCGTGAACCAAGTTATGCCAAGATATGAACTTTCTGATATCCCGAGAAGCAGTTTTAAGAGATTTTGTCCTTTAGCTAACTATTGATCAAATCGTCCTACTTTGCTTTCAGCCTAAATAAATTATCGAAATATGTCCAAAATGCATCTACATGATCATTTTAAGACAAAAATAAAATATAAGAGATACACCTAGGAATAAGGGAGTTTAAGCATTTAATTAAGCCATGTGTGTAATTGTTTGAATTGCTAACTTATAATAACAATGATCTCGTTTTTAAGCTTAGTTTGGGGAACGTGAAACTTGAGGGTGATAAATCTTCGCAGCACCAAAGCCCTAATGAAAGTCCTCGATCTCTTTACGAATTATTCCCACATAGCTATGTTCTATCCTTTTGTTAACTTTAAATTTCTCTTAGTGCTTTAATTTTTGTTTAGTAGTATTTGAATAAGGCCAAGGTTAATTAATTATGAGAAAAGTGTAATGTTGCTTTATCACTAAGCATTGCATGAGGGCATGGCAATGGTTAAGTGTAGGGGATTTGATAGGTGTGTAAACACCCATCTTTTCTACCACTTATTTCTTGCTAAAACAAGACCAAAACGCGTATTTAATGTCATTTGTTTGGAATTATGCGTGGTTTGTGTGTTTGTTATGTTTTCAGAGCCAACCGGATTAATATTGGAGAAAACATGGGATTGCACGGGTTTTATAAAGGAAAAAAAAAGACTGAAGACGAAGTCTATTGTCCAAGAGATGCAAAAGATTTGAAGTCAATGGGCCTATTTGAAGATTTATCGAAGAAAAGGACCAAAGACGGAATATTTACACATGTCGAAGAAACTCAAGTCTATTTAACGAAGAAATTAAAAGACGAGTTGAATTTAATCGACGACAAATCCCGAATCAGAATCGAAAACGTCAACTTTTCTGAAAAGACGAGAAGACAAAAAGAAGGGAAGAAAGCCCACTCACCAACCAAGGGAGAAGCCTATAAATACTCCTCCCACTCACACATTCGACACTCTCTCTTCTTCTTTTTCCAGTTTTTAGTTTTCCTAGTTCTTAGGAACCATCTCCCTTAAGGAGTGGTTTTCTTTTTAGTTTGATTTCTAAAATCTTGTAAGTTTGATCCTGGAATTTGTTTGTTGAACCTTAAATCATTAATACAATCCTTACTCTAATCTTTTGATTCATCTTGTTCTTCTTCATCTTTTTCTTTCAAGTTCTTAAGTTCTATTTGGTTCTAGTTTGATTCTAAAAAGTTGTTGAATTGGTGTTTTTATGATTGGGATTTGATCCTTGTAGTTAGTAGATGATTTGTGGTTGATTTGGTAAAACCTTTTTGCTTCGTTGAGTCCGATTTGGACAAATCTGTGTATCCTTGTTCTTCGTCCCAGCTACTGATCTTGCCCAGATTCCGAATAGGGAATCTGGGGTTGTGTCTATTCGGAACTTTTCTTTTATTCCGAATAGGGTTTAAATTTCGTGTCTATTCGGAACTTTCCATTATTCCGAATAGGGTTCTCTCCTTTTTGGTTATTCGGAACATTTCAGATTTTCCGAATAGAAGACTTTTTCCGCATAGGATTGTTTGTGTTTCTCTATTCGGAACTTTTTCCGAATAACCCAATTTTCCGAATAATCTTACATTCCGCATAGAGATATTTTCCGAATAGGGCATTTTCAAAATTATTCCGAGTAAGGCAAATCTTCCGAATAGGGTTTGTTTTCCGCATAGCACTTATATTCCGCATAGACTTTCCGAATAGGGGTATTTTCTGCATAGCAATTATATTCCGAATAGCTCTATCTTTCCGTGTAGCTAATCATTCCGAGTAAGGGAAAGATTCCGAATAAAGAAAATTTTCCGCATGGCATTGATTATTCCGAGTAAGGGGAACTTTCCGAATGAAGCAACATATTCCGCATAGGGATCCAGAGTTGGGTTTTCCATTCAGTGTTGAGGTACTTATTCTCAGTTATAATTTTTAGTTTAATTTAACTATTTCTAGTTCTTACATTTTAGTAGATTTAGACCAAAGCTCCCCCTTTTTAGTCACCAATTACAACGATTCCACTTTTGACCGTGTTCGATTCGAGAAGATACCGAGAACGAAACAACGATATATATCAATTGGGTACGAGCAACGCAAAGAGAGATCTTGCAAGCAAAAACCTTTTATTAACCAACCAAAAGTCAGTTATTAGGGTTGTATGAGCGTTTAGAGTATAAGTCGTAATACCTTTGTGGAACCCTTAGGGGGTTCCTTTTATAGGCAGTGAAACCCTAGTGGGCTTTCACTGATCCTTCGGCCCCAAGGAAGAGATAAGCACCAGAATTAGAATGATTGTTATCTTCTAATTCTGGTAGTGAATATCCTCTCCTTATTGGGGTAAAGATATTCCTAGACAGAATATCATTCTGTCTAACCCTATGTCGGCCGTGTCGGGCGTACTGGGCCGTGGGCCGCACACATGTGTGCGGTTACTGTTCATTCAAGCCCATAAGCCTGACTGACATTATCCCACCCATTTGTGATGGGCCGGATACGGGTAGTACCCTTGGGCCGGGCCCATGACCCGGCTGGGGACTATACGTCATCAGACGTGTTTATCAAAGTTGGCACATTTACTTTCCCGGTCGATTTTGTCGTAGTTGATTATGAAATGGACCCTCGTATTCCTTTAATACTTGGTCGGCCATTTTTGAGAACCGGACGTGCTTTAGTAGATGTGGCCAAGGTGAGTTTATCTTACGAGTCGGGGATGATTCAAAAGTTTTTAAAATGGGGAAGCTTACAGGCAAATCCTTTGGAAGCCGAGAATCAGTGAATATGATAAATGTGCTCGATGACTTTACCGTCTATGACAATCCTCTATTCGATTCTTCCATCGATAATCCACTTTTTGACGATGATATGGATGATTCTTGCTCCACTTTGGACGCTTCTCCCATTTATGATTCTCCACCGGTCTTTGATGCTTATGATGATGATGATTCTAGCTCAGATTCGGATGATTTTGACTGTACTTCTGAGTATCCCGAGCTACCCACTTTCGATGATTTTGATTAGGCTGATACTCTCTCGAGCGATTCTTCACATGATGAAGATCCTCCGCTGAAGGTCTACTTATTCTAAGGATTTGGTCATTGATGGATTGATCTATTGATTAGATGGTGGAAATGGGGAAGAAGAAGATGAGGTATAGAGAGAGAAAGGAGAGAAAAGAAAAATAGAGAGAGAAAGTGAAATTAAATTAAATGAAAAGTTGTTGAATGAAAGAACCACCCCTCCTAACATGCTAGGAGGGGTATATATAGCCCACCCTACATGTGGGCTATATGGACTATATTTACTACAAACTGGATCACGAGCCTAATACAATAATATATCGTTGGAGCGACCGATCCTTCATAAATACGTAAAAACGTATTTCCAACAATCTCCCCCTAAGGGAGGTCGCTCCAAGTTACAAAGTTCTAAATATTCTATAGCTCGTGATCTATGCTAATAATGATGTGACCGAGACTTTCTTTGGGAAAACATATTTCCAACAATCTCCCCCTAAGGGAGGTCACACCATTTTACAAAATCTTAAACCTAGCATCTATGCTTGAGTCTTCGATCTTGTTCTTGTGAATATGCTTGATGTGATCTTTGACTTTAGTCTTGAGCATGTTTCCTTGCCTTGACCTTGTGCATTCATCACTTGTGAAATTTGCCTCTTCGTGACTTCATGTTCCACATACTTATACCTTTAAATTCTTGAAAGCTTCAGAGTTTGATATAGCGGAAGACTTGACCTTCAGACTTTCTTGAATTTGTTGAAGTACTAAGTGTATGTAGTATAAGCATGTGGTGACGACTTCTTCTGGATTATACACCGCAATGCCACCTTCTTGTTACGCTGCATAAGACAGTTAGCAACAAACCATATACACGGATGAAATGGCCTTGAACATTTCATTCTAATTCGGTAGCATTTTACCTCCGGTCGGTGACGACCGTTGGACGATATTAAATATCGTACTTGTGACAGGTAGTTTCAATAAAGAACCTCCTTGACAAGATTTCGCGGGTAAACCCGTTCTCTTTACTCGACCGTCCAAAGCTGACTGCGAACGTAAAGAGTGAATCATTTGGATAATATTATCCGCATGATTTGAAGCCGTCAATTCATGTTCCTGGAACAAGTGAGGTTCAATTAAGAACCGCACCATCGTTGCTTTCCAGTTGTCACGAGCTTGATTCGTATAGAATCTTGCAAGTTACCTACCAAGTGCTGTTTGATGTTAACACTAGAAGGATTTCCATTCGTCACTGTAAATACTTAATAGTATTACTCTAAATGTTCTGGCAAGATCACTTAAGATATTGCGTAGAGGCCTGGAACGTGTTTAAATTCATTTAAGAGTTTAAACCACTGTTTCTTTCCAGTTATCACAAGTTTGATTCATAAAGACTCGCACAAGCACCTACCATGAGCTTTTTGACGTTCGCTCAAGAAGGATTTCCATCTTCATTGTAAATACTTTCGTATTACTCGGATGTTCAGACAAGATCATGAAGATTTTGCGTAGGACTCTTAAGAACTTTCTTACTTTTCACAGTGTGTGAAGAAGCAAGTAAATATGAAAGTATGTCCTAATGAGATATTTAATGATCTCAAATGGCTCTAGACTCGATCGTGCATTTTGGATTTTAGTGATCGGAGGCTGGAGAGGAGTGCCACCTTTTCAATACCAATTTATTCGGAGTGAATAAATCAATAGATAATGTGTTGATCTCCGTGTGATTAAAACAAATACCTTTTGAGAGATATTTGAGTTAGCTGGGAAGGGTTGTGCATTGCATCACTGGGTCCATGATGTCTTTCTTCAATATCAAGAATCATTAAAAATGATCTCAATAGCATATGAATTGACCCGGTTTCTGCCTAAGGTTGTAAGGAGGGCTTCTTTCTTTACACCCTTTATCTTTACAATTCTTTTTCATTCTTCAACCCCTTCAATGCTTACCAATACGTCATAACTAGCACCTTGTTGTGATTGTTCCAGTGCTAACTTAAGTACTTGGTCGGCATTCAGCTACGTTCACAATCTTTCTCCATCTTTCCTAAGGACTACTATTTCTAGCTATGGAATGTCCTTGGGAAGATTCCTCCGGTTCTAGAGAAATCATTGGACTTTAACCTATCCTACCATCCTTATGTCACCACAACCTTCACCGTCGTGAATAGAGATGTTTAGGGTAAGTGTATGTCACCATGAAATCCATTTTAAAGTGCAAATCCATTTTGCTCCCCCTTAACATATGCTACGATATTCGAAAACATTTCGCACATGTCAGGATGAGCTAACACGTTAAGTCAAACCATTTATTGATTAATCATTTCCCATATTAAATCACATTTTCTCCCCCATATTAAAAATATTAACCCAATCGATGTTTTTAATATCAATTGATTTAATAGCCTTTTAAGAAAATTTGGGAAGAAAAATGCAAATCTAATTATCTTCATGAATTACACAAGCTCCGCCTCAAATTAATGAGGGTGTACTTGAAACGTAAATTAAATACCTTTTAAACACAAGTGTAAGGTATTTATGACGTGCAAAGATCATATATGATAATGAATTCACAATATTAGCAATTTACGAGGTTGGACCTGAATGATGGAGAACATCATATGAAAGATTCACATGGTTCTTGTTCACGAATGTTGGTCTTCCTCGTAACGTCTGAAGTTATCTCTTGGCTCCATGTGTATGATTGATATCGTTGTCTTAACACCAATATATGAACTTGGCACTCTCGGCATCAAGGATTCTGAATGCTGGACAATTGCTCCCCCTTAATTGTTGACCCGTGTTCTATTGAAAGAGCTGTAGTCACCGTTTGAGTAGTCGCGTCCTCGAGTATGTAGATATCAATTGCAACGAACTTTGGATTGTGGAGTTGATAACTTCGGATTCTGAAGTCAAAGCTTTCCGGTGAAATGCTTGACTTCAATGTGAAAAGCGGGTTACTATCAGAAATAATAGCAAACCATATGGAGCATGTTTTAAATCGTTTAAACTTCTGCTCGAACTTTATTTACATCCCCGTGTCATTATTGATTGACATTTCTAGGTTCGTAAATATTATCGATTCCAGAAGACATGCTCGTTTTATCAAAACGTTTTTGAACACACAATTTTGAAAGATTTAGAAAAACCTTTTGAAAAATTCTTGAAAAATTGTGTTCAAAGTTTTGAAAACCAATTACTTGAGCTGAAGATGTTGAATATCTTAAAAGCGAGCTCAAGTCCGAGAAGTTGTAAACTTCCCGTTGTTAAGGATAAGTTACCATCGGCGATAAACTTTCCTTTTATCTAAAGGACGAGTCCTAAGCTGACATTTACTTAGAAGTCGTTTTCATGAGCTTGAAAACTTTGACTGTTTTAACGGAAAGCTCATGACCGAGAAAGGTTAATTTCTCGTTATGAGGAAAAGTTCTCTTATTTAAAAGATACACTTTCCTTTCTGAGCTTAAAACTTCGAATGTTTTAATACAAGCTCATGACCGGGAAAGGTGAATTTCTCGTTAAGAGGATAAGTTATCATAAAAGATAATCTTTCCTTTATTTTAAGTTCGAGTTACAGTCTGACATTTAACTGTAAGTCATTGTGCATGAGCTTAAAAACTTTGAATGTTTTCGATATAAGCTCATGCCCGAGAAAAATTAATTTCTCGTTGTAAGGATAAGTTTATCATCGGCGATAAACTTTCCTGCCTTTGAAGAACGGGTTATAGACTGTCATTTATCTATAAGCCTTAATGCATGAGCTTAAAAACTTGGAATGTTTTTTATATAAGCTCATGCCCGAGAAAAATGAATTTCTCGTTTTTAGGATAAGTTTATCATCGGCGATAAACTTTCCTTTCTTTTGAGATCGAGTTACAGTCTGTTATGTGACTGTAAGTCCTGTTTGCAGCTTAACCATGAATCCCCTGAGACATTTGTTTCTCTGATATCTGCTTCTTCAGCAACCAAACTCTAAGAGTGTCCTTAGTTGAACGGTATACAACGATTGGACAGCTTCGTTCTTTTGGAACATTAACTTTGGTACCTGCATTCTCATTAGGAGTTTGTATACTTTTGCATGGGTTAGAGATATCTATTTTTGAAGCACGTGGGGGTTCACAGTTGGCTTTACTTGTGTCAGAGGCGACCTGAGTAGATGATTCACTTATCTTAGCTGGCAAACGTTTCCTTTTATAGAAAATCTTAAGTTTAGGCTTAAGTGAAGTATCATCTTTATCAATTTCCTCCCTAGTAGTCTTAGAAGAAACGAAGACTATCCTAGTTAAAGGGCACTCGTTTCCTACAAGAGTGAAAGTTCTACCAGTGGGGCGCCAATCTTTACCAACGGGTTTGATTTTAGCTATCTACTGGGACTTAATTCTAGCACGGGAGTTTACCTCATTAAGTAATTTCTTGATACAGGAATCATGATTTGCCGTAAAGACACATTTTCTACATGTTTTACAAGTAGCATATTTAATGTCCGAGTAAGATCTAGAATCCCTAGATGATTGATTGATGCTCCTAGGATTGGGCATGCTACGGTTAGCAGTGTTGGGTAAACTAGAAGGAATCTGACTAGGTTTGAAATTCCTATCTCTTACTTGTGTCTTTTGAATAGCTTCCCTTTGACCAAAATCATGGCGCACATCATTTGAACTAGTTCTAGACGTGTTCATTGAACTATTCTTAGGGAAATTAGAGGCAATCATGTGATTAGGTCTTGCTAAAACTGATTTAGTCACATTTGGCCTAGTTGGTGGAGTGACTGTTCTAGAAATAGGACCCAAATCAACTTGGGAGGCAAACCGCGGTCTCGAGGATTGTGATCGCTCGGATCTAAATGCAGTAGGTTGTCTGACAATCGGTTGTCTGACGAACTGATTTGTAGGCGGTTTCCCCAAGATTGATGGTTTTTCAAGCTTAGTGTCCACACTAGGTCCTTTACTTTTCCTTAACTAGTTTTTCAACGCGGCTATAGCAAAAACCTTTTCCTGTACTTGGGCCTTTAAACTCTCATTCTCTTTGAGCAAGTTATCTTGGGATGCCAACTTAGATTCAAGCAGTTGAATTTGTTTCAAAAGATTATCCTTTTCAGCTTTGGAATCTAGAACTATTTGATCCAATTTTCGTTCAAGAACAACGTTTGACTTTTCAAGTTTTTCAAAATATGTTTCATATTTCTCCGTTTTCTTTGAAAATTCAATTTTGGCATCCTCAAGCTCTTTGGATTGCTGAGCTACAATCGTTTCGAGCTCTCTAATCTTGGAATCAGAAGCAGTCAATGAAGCAGTTATAATACAATTATCATGATGTACTATAGCATTCTGAACAATCTCTCCCCCATTATGACTTACATCGGATGAATCAGAAGTGGTATTGCTATCACTCTTTTCCATCCCATGTTTGTCATAATTAGGTTCAGAATGCTCAATATGCGGTATATCATCAGCATATACATCATAAACAACATTACATTGTACCATATTTGCAGGCTCTTCGTCATAAACGGGTAAGGTGTCATCAAGAAGGATCTCGTAAACATTCCCTGACGTGTCACTGGTATTATGTTGTCCTTCTGATTCCGAGCTCTTGCAATCGTTAGGCTCCAAGTTGTCAACCGTGTGACCATTCTCTTCTTGCATATGCGTCATTGATTCTTGCACTCCATTATCATACGCTTGCTGAAGTTGTGATCTTTGATAAATCGAAGACGAGACCAATGTCATGAGTTTCAAAATTGTATCACGGAAAACTCGAAGCTCGGTATGTATATCTCGAAGAAAAGATTGGCAAATCACTGAACTTTCAGGCTTGATGATATTGAATTGGAGGAAAGGCGTGAGTTGTGTCACAAGAGCCTTATATGCAAGTGCCGATGCAGAGTGATTAAAGTTGTTATGGTTGAGTTGCTCGGCGAGTTGGGTCAAAGTGGTGAAGATTGAGTCGATGAATATATGACGATCTTGTCCAAAGACTGTCACAAATTCGCTCCCTCCTTGAATCCCCGAAAGAGTGACAAGATGAGACTGGAGCATTTGAAAGGAGGTGATGCCACTTTTCCTAACATCGTTTTGCATTAAATACGAATCTCCCTTTTGACATGTCGAATCGAACGAATCCATTAAAAATCGATTAAAAATGACGTGGATGGTATTGTTTTCGGGATTTTATAATTCGAGAAGAAACGAAAGATCCATAAATGACACTTAAAAAACCTCGATGGATGATAAAGATCTTTTCGCAGCTCAAAAATTGATGTCGATTCAAACGTTGATCAAAAACCCGTCAGCAAAATAAATCTTGGCACTTTATCACGTTGTCACGTCATCTTTCTCCCGACTATAACTTAATATCACAAGATTTTTCCAAAATAAAAGTTTAAATAATAAAAAATAAAAATAAAAATAAAAATAAAAATGAAAATAAAAATAAGAATTGATTATCAAAAATAGAATTAATATCTAAAATAAGAATTTTCAAAATAAAAACGAAAATTAACTAAAACGTTACCCTCACCAGTTACTTAACTAAAACGTTACCCTCACACCAGTTACTTAACTAAAACGAAAATAAAAATAAGAATAATAACGAAAAATAAGAATTGATAATCTAAAACGTGGCCCAGTCCAAATAACTACCCATGTTTCCTACACACGTGGCCTTTCTAAAATGCTTCTTGTTTTCTCCGTCCACACTTATCTTTAAACAAGTATATAAAACTGTCCCATTGTTTTGTCCGCCCTTAACTTTATCTGCTTACACACACTCAAATCTCTCTCTTATCTCTCAAAAACCAAATCTATCACAATAAACCTAATCTCTCCAATGTTTTGTCCGCCCCCTCTCTCTCTTGATTACTTCCAACAAACAACATCTAATCTCACAGAAACTCCGCCCCCTTCTCTTCACTCGTTTCCTCCGCTACTTTTTCGCTCAACAAACTTTCTCAGCCCCCGTTATCACTCTCTCTCCTCAATCAAAAGATTGAAAGAAAACCAAATCGAAACCAAAACTTGCTCAAAAAGATGAATCTTCAAGGTCTCTTGATTGAGGTCTCGGGTAGGTATTATAACTTTGTTGCATGCGTGTGTCTGTCTTCTATCTTCTGTAGTGTCCTTCTGTGTGTGTCAGTTTGGTAGGTATTTTTGTAACTTGTTTTTTGTTGTCGTGGGTGGTTTGGTATAGTTTTGGTCAGTCGAAGCAAGAGATGCTTCAAAAGAGATCCATGATGATATTTGTCTTATGATTATTGATCTGATTACACGATTAAAAGGAAATAACTGAGATCATTAATCAGTTTTTATGTGGGTTTTGTTGGACGAGGGTGTCCGAGAGAGGGTGTGAGGTTGTGGGGGTGTTTGTGTCGATGGGTTTACGAGAGGGTGAGTTTTGTGAGTCTTGTGGTAGAGAGGTGAGGTGTTCGAGAAAAAGAGTTGGATTGGGGGAGAGTATTGAGTCGAGAGGTGTTAAGTTGGTCTAGTCTTGGTCGATAGTTTGTGAAAAAATGAGTCGAGTCTAGAGTTGAGGCGTAGTGTTGTTTGGTTTAGAATCTTTGTGTGAGATCGAGTGTGAGGGTGTGACGAGTCAAAAGCTAGATTCCCGTTTTGTTTGAATTGTCGAGTGAGGAGTCGGTCTTATACGGAATAGTCGATTCGAAAAGGTCTATTCGGAAAGTCTATTCTGAAAGTCTATTCGGAAAGTCTATTCTGAAAGTCTATTCGGAAAAATGGTCTATTCGGAAAACTTTGTCTATTCGGAAAACTTTGTCTATGCGGAAAACCGTCTATGCGGAAAACCGTCTATGCGGAAAACCGTCTATGCGGAAAACCGTCTATGCGGAAAACCGTCTATGCGGAAAACCGTCTATGCGGAAAGTCTATTCGGAAAGTTTTTCAAAATTCGTCCATACGGAATGTTTTACAATAGCTTGATTGAACAGATACGAGACTTTTGACAATGATTGAATAAAACAGAGACGGATGTTGGACAGATTGATGGGATATGGATTATTGGACTGATTTGAACAAAAAACCTGATACTTTGGACAGATTTGAAAATGAAGAAGAAAATTGATTAAAAATGACTCATAAAAAAAATGATTAAAAAATGACTGAATAAAAAATGATTAGACAAAGTAGTACCAGAACTGATAAACGAAAAAAAAACAAATAAAAAATTTAAAAAACTAATTAGTTTAAAAATTTGATAAAAAAACTGATTAATTTGTAAAAATGCAACACGATCCAAAAATAACTTTATAAAATTGAAAAAACTTTATAAAATTGATAAACTTGATAAATAACTTTATAAAATGGATAGATAAAAAGATGATAAAAAAATAGAGAGACAATAAGAAAAGAAAAGATTTTTACCACTAAATCAAAAGATAAAAAAAATATGCAAATCCTAAGATTTAACCATGGCTCTTGATACCAATTGAAGGTCTACTTATTCTAAGGATTTGGTAATTGATGGATTGATCTATTGATTAGATGGTGGAAATGGGGAAGAAGAAGATGAGGTATAGAGAGAGAAATGAGAGAAAAGAAAAATAGAGAGAGAAAGTGAAATTAGATTAAATGAAAAGTTGTTGAATGAAAGAACCACCCCTCCTAACATGCTAGGAGGGGTATATATAGCCCACCCTACATGTGGGCTATATGGACTATATTTACTACAAACTGGATCACGAGCCTAATACAATAATATATCGTTGGAGCGACCGATCCTTCATAAATACGTAAAAACGTATTTCCAACATCCGCCATCACTCGATCCTAATTTGGACGATTATTCATTTGAGGAAGATTTCTCTGAATTTCTTAACACATACTTCCCTCATGAGAGTGATGCTCCTCCTTATGTCTTTGAAGACTATCGTCTTGATCCTACTTTGGATTTGAAGAGCATTTTGTCAAAGGAGAAGAAACCGGTCGACACCGAAATCCGTTGCACTTATGATTTGACACCTCTTTGTCTTCCTTCTGAGGACGAGGTTGTGCTTCTTTGCGGATCTTCTTCACACTCGGCTGAGCCTGAGTGCTATTTTCCCTTGAAGGAAAAGGTGTTCGACCCCGGTATTGACATTCTACAGCCATCTCAGTATCTACCTGATGAAATAAAAGGAGAAATCTTTGGAATTATTGGAAATCTGCTTGCACCACTTCAACCTTGCTTCCACCGTGCTCCATCGCTGCTTAAGGGAACCTTGCCTACTCTTCTTTGGCTTGCCTTGTTAGCCTTAAGCTCTTGCTTATTGATGGATGAAAACTATGTCTTTGATCCTGGTGGATATGTTTCATACTTCTTCCGTTGATGATCAAGGTCGAGTCAGGCTCACGACTCGGTTAACAAAAACCAAGCGCTTCTTGGGAGGCAACCCATGCATCTATCTTTTCGCTTTCTTTACCATAAGTGTAGGGGGGACCCTTTGGTTTGCTATTTCCTCTACTCACTTCTTAATCAGGGATTCGAGCTTCAATGATCCACTCTTGATGATTCTTGACAACCCGTGATTCCATGTTCCATTATCCCGGTTCTATCCTAAACTCTTTTCGATTCACTATTTTATATCTTCTCAATATTAAAATAGGAATCTCTTTAGTTGTCTTATCCTTAGCAAAATTTAAACAATGTGCACAATGTCCTAAGTGTAGGGGAGTTTACTCCCACATGCTTAAACATTGAGGACAATGTTTGTCTTAAGTGTAGGGGGGACTTCTATCGAAGTTAAGTGGTCTTTTCCTTGTATTTGTCCTCATTTTAACCGGAAAATCGATTTTTCGACATTTTTCAAAATTTTTAATCTATGTTGGCCTATTAGTTTTTCCCTTTGTATAGTTATTTTCTTTCCTTATTAGAATAAATGTTTAATAAGTGGTTTTAATTTTCAAAACGTTGTAAATTTTTTTGACTCAACCCGAGTTTACTTATCTAAGTTACTCTAGCTAGTATCCTTAACGTGTTTAAGTCAAGTTTTGCTAGGCTTTTATATAGGGAGCTATAAAACGCGAAAGTCTTAACTCTCACGGGTTAAGAACAAGAACTTTTCGCAAGTTCCTATAATTGATCCTAGAGAGTCGTTTATCAAGGGAACTTTAAGATGCAATTTCTAAACTTGAAAGAGTCTAAGAATTTGCAAGATCCTATAGGCGACTCGAAAACCCAAAACTTTGATTTAATAGGCTAAGTATCCACGAGTCTCATTACTTGAGATTTTAAACTGTGGAGAACGAGAGATGATAGAGCCAATTATAAGTCCGGTATTCTTTCGTGAATTTATGTGAGTTAATTATAAGCCTATTCTCCCATCGCTTGCTAATAAATTTATCTGCTAATAAATAAGGTTGTACGATTTGAAAGGTTACTTAGCTTCTAGCCCCAGATCGTTTAAAAGTTGCTCGGTATGGATTAGAGTTCATAGCCAAGGCATAACTTATTGAAGCGGGACACGAAGATTGGCGAGTCCGAAAAGGCCCTAAAAAGGCATGAGGGCTATGTTTTGTTGCTAAAGATCCAAAGGGATGTGAAGAATCATTTATCAAAAATCAATATGAAGGATCGAGACACACGACGAAAAGCAAATACTCCCCAAAAGTCATGGAGAAGTGTATCCTAAAAGACCCTAACAAGGTATGAGGATAAATATATCCAAGTCATAAAAGGAGGCGGATCGTTGTATATCAAAGTCCAAAATAAAGATTGGAGAAAAATGAAGAAGTCGTGGTCCAATTATGAATCTCTCAAAACTTCAAGTGAAGAAATTCCTATATGAAGAGAAGACCATTATTTCATGAACGTCTCTCAAGATTTGAAGTATGAAGTCGCTGCCAAATATCGGTCCGAGAAAGGTCTCAAATCGCGAAGCGAGTTATGCCAAGATATGAACTTTATGAGGCCCCGAGAAGCAGTTTTAAAAGATTTGGTCCTTTAGCTAACTATTGATTAAATCGTGCACTTTATTTTCAGACTAAATAACTATCGAAATAAGTCAAACAATGCATCCTCGTGATCATTCAAGACAACAATAAAATATAAGAGATACACCTAGGAATAAGGGAGTCTAAGTGAATAGTTGGCCCACATGAGTTCGTGATAGTTTACTAACTTATAATAACAATGATCTCGTTTTTAAGCTTGGTTTGGAGAAAGTGAAAACTTGAGGATGATGATTATTCATAACATTTCCAAAACCCAAGGTATGCTTTTGATTTCTTAATTTTGAATGTCTTTAATTTTCTATCTCTTTAATAAAGGCCAACGTGGATTGATTATGATGAAAAGTGTAATCTTGCTTTGTAACTAATGCATTGCATGAGGGCATTGCAATGGTCAAGTGTAGGGGATTTGATAGGTGTGTAAACACCCATCTTTTCTACCACTTAATTACAATAATAACCGGACTAAAACGTGTATTTTATGTCTTTTATGTCAGAATTATGCGTGGTTCGTGTTTTTGTTGTGATTTAGGATGAAAAGGTGAAAAGTGGAGAAAACACAGACATTCACAGGCATTTAAGGACTTTTATTGAAGAAAAGGATGAAAGACGAAGTCAAGAAGTCAAGAGTGCAAAAAGAACGGAAGTCTACGACCAATTCTGAAGATTTATCGAAGAAAAAGTCAAAAGATGGAAGTTTATCAAAAGCCGAAGAATTCAAGTCTATTTTATTGAAGAATTTAAAGACGAGTTCGAAGAAATCCCGAAGCCAAAAGTCCCTTAAGTCCAAGTTTAAAGAAGATTAGAATAAAAGGACTAATGACGCAATTAATGAAGAATTAAGAAGAAAGGGACTTAATCTTGCAATTAAAAAGAAAGGAAGGAGAGGAGGAAGCTTCCTTAATCCTCCCCTATAAATAGATTAGGATGTTTATCATTTTATTCTTGTTGGCTAATAGTGACAATTAGACCTTCCACCATTTACTTATCTTGTCAATTTAAATTCATGTTATGCACCTTAATTACCATTTAATTCCAAGGAAGTTTTCATTTTAATTCTTGTCAAATCTTTACTTTATTTTGTTAATCTATCATCTACCTTTCTTTATCTTTGATTTGTTGTATTTATGTTTATGTTCATGCTTTTTATTTTGATCCAAATTGGTTTTTGATTATTGTGGTTAAAGTTGTTTGATTTCGTGTTTTTAATTGTTTGTTGATGTTTATTTGTTGATTCGTTACTGTTTATCTTTATCCGTATGTTTGATTTTGATTAATTAGTTTTAGATCTGTTGTTACTGTTTCCTTGTTCTTCGGAAGGTTGGTTTCTGTTTCTTTGTTTCCAGGAAAAGTTCCGAGCCGAATCAAGGGGAGGAGTGTTCATTCGGAAGTCCAAAGTTCCGATCCAAAGGGTTTCATCCGGAACTTCAAAGTTCCGGATCAAGAGTGTTCATTCGGAACTCCAAAAGTTCCGAATCAAATACTTCCGAACGAAAGTCCGACTCAAGCTTTAGTTCATTCGGAACTTGAAAGTTCCGGATCAATTCACTTCATTCGGAACTCAAAAAGTTCCGGATCAAGGAGATTCATTCGGAACTCAAAAGTTCCGAATCAAGGTGCTTCATTCGGAACTTCTTAGAAGTTCCGAACCAACTTCCGGATCAAGGCAAAGTTCCGATTCAAGAGGTGCTCATTCGGAAGTTTCAAACTTCCGAATCAAGGAGGTTCATTCGGAAACTTCCGAATCAAGGGTGACCAATTTGTTCCGGATCAAGGCAAATTTTACAAGTTCCGAATCAGTAAAGTTCCGAACGAAGCATTGTTTTGGATAAGTGACATATTCAGATCAATTTGTTCCGGATCAAGGATTTTGGTAATATTCCAAGTAAAGAAGAATCATTTCAACCGAAGGTGACATTTAGGACGAGTGATTGTTCCAAACGAAGGATAATTCCAAATGAGCTGTATTCAGGTTCTTATTAGCTTTTGTCTTTGATTTTTATTTTCAAGCTTTATTGCACTTTAAGATTATTTGCTTTAGTTTTATTTTAGACTTGCCTTAGTTTTAGTCGCACTTTAAGTTTGCCTTAGATAGATTTAAGTTTACATCATTTACTTTAGTGCCCTTTAACTTCAGTCAAGTTTTTAAATACTTGCACTTTACTTTAATTAGACTTAGATTTACTTCAAGAGCACCTTTTCTTTAATTGTTTTGCACCTTTTATTTTTAAAACTACAATGACGCATCTTTGTTTCCACCAAAATAAAACGAAGTCACATAGAGAACTAAGATCAATTCGATTAGACATACTTAAACGAATCTTTTTAATTAGGTAAAACCAAGTGTATCAGATGGCTATCTTCCATGACATGGTTGAAGAAACCATGGAAGTCTTCATGGATGATTTCTCGGTCTATGGCGATTCTTTCTCCTCTTGCCTTGCCAATTTGGAACGCATGCTTAAGCGGTGTGAAGACACTCGCCTTGTTCTAAATTAGGAAAAATGCCATTTCATGGTAAAAGAAGGCATTGTGCTTGGACATAAAATCTCTAAAGCCGGTCTTGAAGTAGACCGTGCTAATGTGGATGTCATAGCCAAATTACCTCCACCTTCAACCGTGAAGGGTGTGAGAAGTTTCCTTGGTCATACGGGCTTCTATCGTCGATTCATTCAAGATTTTTCTAAAATCGCTCGCCCGATGACCCACCTCTTGGAAAAAGATACTCCTTTCATCTTTTCCAAAGAGTGTCTTGAATCCTTCAATCTTCTTAAGGATAAGCTTACTAAGGCACCGGTCTTGGTTACCCCTAATTGGGAGCAACCTTTTGAATTGATGTGTGATGCTAGCGACTTTGCTATTGGAGCGGTTTTGGGCCAAAGAGTGAACAAACACTTCCAACCAATCCATTATGCTAGCAAGACAATGACGGGGGCTCAATTGCATTATACCACTACCGAAAAAGAGCTTTTAGCTGTAGTGTATGCTTTTGAAAAGTGTTGCCCCTATCTTGTCCTTTCCACCACCACCGTGTACACCGACCACTCCGCGTTGAAGTACTTGTTGACTAAGCAAGATTCTAAGCCAAGACTTCTTTGTTGGGTTTTGCTCCTTTAAGAATTTAAAATCAAAATTCATGACAAAAAGGGTGCCGAAAACCTAGCCGCGGATCATCTAAGTAGACTTGAGGATCCTTATCAAGGGGATCATCCGAACCAAGAGATCAATGACTCTTTTCCCCTTGACACCTTAATTTCTATTAATTCCAATCTTGATGACACCCCGTGGTTTGCGGACATTGCAAACTACTTAGCGGGTGGCATTCTCAAGGAAGGGTTAACGTCCCAACAAAAGATAAAGTTCTTTAAAGACATTGAACACTATTTCTGGGACGACCCTTATCTTTTCAAACAATGTGCGGATCTTGTCATTCGTCGATGTGTTGATGAGCCGATAGCTTTACAAATCCTTGATGCTTGCCATAAAGGACCCACCGGTGGTCACTTTGGTCCCAATTACACCGCGAAGAAAGTATTCGACTCTGGATTTTATTGGCCCACCATTTATCATGACGCTCATGAAATGGTTAAATGTTGTGATGCTTGCCAAAGACAAGGCAAGATCACACATAAAGATGAGATGCCTCAAAATTTCATATAAGAATGTGAAATCTTTAATGTATAGGGTATCGACTTTATTGGGCCATTTCCATCATCCAAAGGGAACAAGTACATCCTCGTAGCCGTTGACTACGTTTCCAAATGGGTTGAAGCTAAGGCTCTCCCAACGAACGATTAGAGGGTGGTTGTGAACTTTTTGAAGCAGCTTTTTGCTCGATTCGGTGTTCCTCGTGCTATTATCAGTGACCGCGGGACTCACTTCTACAACGCTCAATTTGCACGAGTCATGGCTAAGTATGGTGTCAATCACCGTCTTTCCACCGCTTATCATCCTCAAACCAATGGTCAAGCCGAGATTTCCAACCGTGGATTGAAGCGAATTTTGGAGCGTAATGTGGGAGAGCATCGTGCCTCGTGGACCGATAAGTTAGATGATGCTTTGTGGGCTTTCCGTACCGCATATAAGACCCCGATTTGTTGTACACCTTATCGTCTTGTGTACGGGAAAGCATGCCACCTCCTTATCGAGCTGGAACACAAGGCATACTAGGCCTTGAAGTGGGCTAACTTCGACATCAACAAAGCTGGCGATCTTCGGAAGATTCAACTCAACGAGCTCAACTAACTACGGAATGAAGCTTACGAGAACTCGTTGATCTATAAGGAGAAGACCAAAATCATCCATGATGCAAGGATTAAGAACCGAGAGTTCCACCTTGGTGATCAAGTCTTACTTTTTAACTCTCGGTTGAAGATCTTCTCGGGAAAGTTGAAGAGCCGCTGGTCTGGTCCATTCACCGTCGCTAAAGTCTTTCCATATGGCACCATTGAGCTTTCTCAGCCAAATGGGCCCAAATTTAAGGTGAATGGTGAGCGTGTGAAGTTGTACTTTGGTGAGGACATCTCTCATGAGATGATTCCATCCCTCCCACGTTTCCCATGAACTAGTTTTGGGTCGAGTCAGGCTCGTGACTCGGTTATCAAAATCAAGCGCTTCTCGGGAGGCAAACCGTGATCTATCCTTTACCGTTTTCATAATAAGTGTAGGGGAGCCCCGTATGTGTTTGTTGTCTTGTTTCTTCTTATGCGCAGGGATTAAAAGCTTCAAAGATCCACTCTCGATGACTTTTGACGAACCGTGATCCCGTGTTCCCGTCTTCCCGGATCTATCCTAAACTGTCGTGATTCAATATTTCATATTTTATATGTTCACATTCACATCACTATAGTTGTCCTTTCCTTATCAAGATTTAAACAACGTGCACAATGTCCTAAGTGTAGGGGAGTTTACTCCTACATGCTTAAACATTGAGGAAAATGTTTATATCAAGTGTAGGGGGGACTTCTATCGAAGTAAGTGGTCTTTTCCATGAATTTGCCCTCATTTTAACCGGAAAACTTGATTTTTCGACATTTTTCAAAATTTTTAATCTATTTTGGCCTAGTAGTCTTTCCTTTGTTAGCGTTATTTACTTTCTTTGCTAAAATAAAGTTTAATAAAGTGGTTTTAAATTTTTCAAAGTCGTGAATATTTTGACTCAACCTGAGTTTACTTATCTAAGTCTACTCTAGCTAGTATCCTTAACGTGTTTAAGTCGAGTTTTGCTAGGCTTTTATATAGGGAACTTTAAAACGCGAAAGTCTTAACTCTCACGGGTTAAGAACAAGAACTTTTCGCAAGTTCCTATAATTGATCCTAGAGAGTTGTTTATCAAGGGAACTTTAAAATGCGATTTCTAAACTCGAAAAAGTCTAAGAATTTGCAAGATCCTATAGATGACTCGAAAACCCAAAACTTTGATTTAATTGGCTAAGCATCCACGAGTCTCGTTCCTTGAGATTTTAAATTTTGGAGAACGAGAGATGATAGAGTCAATTATAAGTTTGGTATTCTTTCGTGAATTTATGTGAGTTGATTATAAGCCTATTCTCCCATCGCTTAATTTATCTGCAATAAATAAGATTGTACGATTTGAAATGTTACTTAGCTTCTAGCCCAAGATCGTTTAAAAGTTGCTCGGTATTAATTAGAGTTCATAGCCAAGGCATAACTTATTGAAGCGGGATGCGAAGATTGGCGAGTCCGAAAAGGCCCTAACAAGGCATGAGGGCTACATTTTGTTGCTAAAGATCCAAAAGTGATGTGAAGAATCATTTATCAAAAATCAATATGAAGGATCGAGACACACGACGAAAAGCAAATACTCCCGTAAAGATCATGGAGAAGTCTATCCAAAAAGTCCCTAACAAGGTATGAGGATAAATAGATCCAAGTCCTAAAAGGAGGCGGATCGTTGTATATCAAAGTCCAAAATAAAGATTGGAGAAAAATGAAGAAGTCGTGGTCCATATATGAAGAATCTCTCAAAAAGTTCAAGTGAAGAAATTCCTATTATGAAGAGAAGACCATAATTTCAAGAACGTCTCTCAAAGATTCGAAGTATGAAGTCGCTGCCAAATATCGGTCCGAGAAAAGTCTCAAATCGTGAAGCGAATTATGCCAGGATATGAACTTTATGAGGTCCCGAGAAGCAGTTTTAAAAAATTTTGTCCTTTAGATAACTATTGATTAAATCGTCCACTTTATTTTCGGCCTAAATAACTATCGAAATAAGTCAAACAATGCATCCTCGTGATCATTCAAGACAAAAATAAAATATAAGAGATACACCTAGGAATAAGGGAGTCTAAGTAAATAATTGGCCCACATGAATTCGTGTTAGTTTGCTAACTTATAATAACAATGATCTCGTTTTTAAGCTTGGTATGGGGAACGTGAAACTTGAGGTGATAAACGTTTATGACAGCCAAAATCCAATGTAAGTCTTTGATTTCTTTACTTGTTTTTATCTTTTTATTTTCCCTAAATTTTTAGTATTTAATAAAGGCCAAGGTAGGTTATTTATGATGGAAAATGTAAACCGTGCTTTAAAATTAATGCATTGCATGAGGGCATTTCAATGGTCAAGTGTAGGGGATTTAATAAGTGTCAAAACACTTACCCTTTTACCACTTATTTCCAATAATAACAAGACCAAAACGTGTATTTTATGTCGTAAAAGTCGGAATTATGCGTGGTTTGTGTTTTTATTGTGTTTTAGGACCAAAAGAAGCAAAAGGAAGAAAACATGGGCTATCACGGGCTTTTATCGAAGAAAAAGGCTAAAGAGGAAGACGAAAGATCGAGAATGCAAAAAGAACGGAAGTCCAAGACCTATTCTGAAGATTTATCAAAGAAAAAGTCTAAAGACGGAAGTTTAATGAAGTCGAAGAACTCAAGTCTAATTTTAGAAGAAAATTATAAGACGAGTTCAAATTACATCGGTAAATCCCGAGACGACGTCGAGAAAGACAAAAGAATTTAAATCGAGTCGAGAAGAAAAGAAAGAAAGAAGAAAACACACATGCATTCCCCATTTGCCTATAAGTACCCTCCTAAACACATTAGGAGGGTGTTGTTAGTTGTTAGTTTTAGTAGCTAGTTTTCATTTTCATTTTTTCCTTTCTAGTTTTTAGAGAGAGAAAGTTTCAAACTTTCTCTCACTAATTTCATCTTTTTCTTTCAAGTTTTAAGGTTTGAATCATCCTTGTATTTGGATTTCATTAATCAAGTTCAAGTTTAAACTTTTTGTTCTTTAATCTCTTTCTACATTTCTTGATTTTACCTTATCCTTGATCTGAAATTTCAAATTTGATCCGAATAGTTCTTTATTCGTGTTTGAATTTGATGTTTTAGTGTTTAAAAAGTTAATCTTTCCATTCCTACGTAAGCTTTTGTACGGTATAAGCTATAAGCTCTTTGTGCTTATTGGCTTATTTGTATTTTGGCTTATTTACTTTTAAGCTTTCTAAAAAGTTTTATTGTTTTAAAGTTCGGTTTATAAAGTTCACGTGTTTAGATTACAAAAAGTTTCGAATTTGTGCTTATTTATTCTTGTCTAAAAGTTTGAAAGTGCTTATTGTATCAACTGCTTATTCGTTTAAGCTTGGTTACCTTTTGGACGTCATTCCCATCTTAGGAGGGTTTTCCCCTGGATATGATCACTTGGCTTCGATCGCATTGATTGCGATCCCATTTGTTTTTCCCTGGTACGATCCACACCACGATCACTCATTGCGATCTGTGGGTGCGATCGTGGCACGTTTCCTTGTTACGATCGCATTGATTGTGATCATTGTGTTACGATCTGACAACACGATCCACTTGTTGCGATCGTGGTTGCGATCCATGAGTGCGATCACTCTGTCCCATCGCATCGAGTGCGATCTAACTCTTTGGTTGCGATCGCATTGAGTGTGATCTGGAGCACAATTTGAGTACGATCGCATTGCGATCTGACTCAGGCTTTTGTTTTGTTTTCCTTAGTTTTCAAATTTAATCTTTCTCGCCTTTTGTCTTAGTTTATTTTAAACAAGTTTTCAAGTTTTTGATTATCTAAGTTTTAATTTCCAAAGATTGCACGCTTTTATTTGTAGTTTAAGTTTTAAAGCTTTCACTTTACTCAACGACAATTTTCTTATTTGCTTTTAGTTTCAAAATAGATAATCAAACAAAACATTTTATTTGTCTACCAAGAACAATTGAGTCGCACTTTCTACCAATAATCAATTCGAAGAGACTTGGAATAACGAACTTTGATACTTAGTGAAAATCTATGTATTACCAGCCATCGCTCACTAAATCAAAACGAACTATCGAGTCTAGAGCCACGAGATCATCAAAAGTCTCATTAGGACACTTTCCATTTATTCCTTGCTTCTTCACACACTGTGAAAAGTAAGAGATCTTTATGAGTCCTACGCAGTATTCTTGTAATATTGCCAGAACATCCGAGTGAAGATGGAAATCCTGCTTGAGCCAACATTAAACAAGCTCATGGTAGGTGACACGTGCGGTTCTTTAAGAACCAATCTTTGTGAAAACTGGAAAGAAACAGTAGTTTAATTCTTAATTGAACTTAAACTCGTTCCAGGCCTCTACGTATTATCATATGATCTTGCCAGAACACTCAGAGTGACACTCTTTAGTGTTCACAGTGACGAGTGGAAATCCTTCTAATGTTAACATCAAACAGCACTTGGTAGGTGACAAGCAAGATTTTATTTGAATCAAGCTCGTGACAACTGGAAAGCAACGATGGTGAAAATCTTAATTGAAATTCACTTATTCTAGGTTTCATGAACTGACGGCTTCAATCATAAGGATTTTTAATTCAAATGATTCACTGTTTATGTTCGCAGTCAGCTTTGGACGGTCGAATAAAGAGAACGGGTTTACCCGCGAAATCGTGTCAGGAAGTTACTTAATTGAAACTATCCGTCACAGGTACGATATCTAATATCGTCCAACGGTCTTCACCGACCGGAGGTAAAATGCTACCGAATTAGAATTAAATGTCAAAGCCAATTTATTCGTGTCTTATTATGTTGCTGCCTTCGAAGACGGTGGCGTTGCGGTGTACCTGTTGAAGTCGTCCTCACATACTTATTCCTTCTGCATCAAATATTTCTACAAATTCAAGAAAGTATGACCTAAAAGTCTTCCACTGTATCGACTCTGAAACTTTCAAGAATTCAAAAAAGGATAAGTGTGTGGGACATGAAGCCACGAAGAGGTGAACATCACAAGAAGATAAAGATTTCACGTGAAAGGCCAAAAGAACGTGTTCCAAGCAAAAGGCTGATATTATTCAACACATATTCACAAAAAGAAGAAAATTTAAAGAAAGAAAGAAAGAAAAAGTGGACTACGAGCTCAAGAACAAGATCTAACGTGCTAGATTAGGACTTTATAAATTTGGAGTGACCTCCCTTTGGGGGAGATTGTTGGAAATACTTTTTTCGTATAAAGAAAGTCTCGGTCACTCCAACAATATAGTTATAGGCTCGTAGTAGTGTTTAAGTAACATTTATTGAATAGCCCGACCCATGAGCATGTTCATGGGCCGGAGGCCCAAGTCCATTAAGGACTTGGGTATATAAACCTCTTTCCACCATGGAAAGAGGTGTTGGTTGTTTATTTTCTCTAAAGTAATACACATAGTTTCTTTCACTTCTCTCTCTTGTTTTTCTCTCTAGAAAAACATCAACCCTCTTGAAATACAAAGATTATCACACTTCTACAGTTATATTAATAATAAATATTAATACATGTTTTAACCTAAGTATTTTATGCACTTTAATTTAATTAAATCGTGCTATATTTAATTAAATCTAATAACATATAGTTTATTTAATTTACATGTATTAATTAATAAACTATACTATTAATCACATGACTTAGAATCTTGATCAGTAAAACTTAAGCTTATCTTATTAGCTTAATAATCCAGCTTATTCTATTTTTGGAAACTTTCTATTTTTAGAAACTTATCTATTTTAAACAACTCTTCTATTTATGGAAACTTTCTATTTTTAGAAACTTATTTATTTTAGGCAGCTATTCTATTTTTGGAAACTTTCTATTTTTGGAAATTTTCTATTTTTGGAAACTTTCTATTTTTGGAAAGTTTCTATTTTGTAAACTTTCTATTTTTAGAAACTTTCTATTTTAGGAAACCTGCTATTTTTGGAAAGTTACTTATTATTACACAGCAAGTATAATAATACAAGAAATACAAGTAATACTTAATCAGAATATCCAAAATACATGATAAACACAACATAACGTTAAGATCAATAAAACAAGACATGAACATATAAAACAAGCTAAGACATGATATAAAACCAGTTACGTACACAGTAATCAGAACACTTATACACGTATATTATTTATGTAGCGTTAGTGAGATCGAAGTAGGACTCTCTTCCGTTCGTCTTCTTCGTTCACTAGACACAAGGTACGGATTCTTCGTCCGTTCAGTATGGACATTCTTTCCTCATTAGGATTTCCCGTATGCAGCCAAATGTTTTCCCTAGTAGTTACAGATTAAATGCTTATGTTTTATTAGTTACCTCAGCCATATACATGCATGACCAGTTTCACCTAGTTATGGAGGTACCATAACCATAACACTAGAGGCACTAGTGTTATGACTTCACCACGGCGGAGTGATAGCTCGTGGCGTCCCTTTCAGTTATTTGGCCATTATATTTATTATATTATCATGTGGGGCATATGGGTGCATCCTATTTACATGTTTCAGTCAAGATTTCATGGGGAATGTGATGTGTGCCTTGCATCCTTCACAAGGAGCTGATCCCTCCTACCCACTCACAGTTAAGTAGAGGCATCCCCTCTAATTTGCATGACGAGGTCACCCCTCCAAGTATTCATGCACGTTGTTGACATCATGACCTATATTGGCTTTTGGTACATTAACTAATACAGATTTTCATAAGTAACATAAGCTATGTTTTCAGAACTAAAACCAGTTAACATGACAGACAACTAGGTTTTCCAGGACTTATACATTTCCGTTTCTATTAGTCTTAGTTATGTTTTAGCCATTTATATTATGTCATATATCCGTGCACTGAGCGTTATGCTCAGCCGTTACTTTCCTTTCCATGTCCCAAAATGGCAGGTACCCAAGGACGGACACGAGCATTTGGAGGAAGTGCATAGGATGGAAGTTGCCATAGACTTCTTCTCCTTTTTGCCATATGCTTATGCTTGTTTAGTCTTCCCTTGTTCATTTACTTTATTTATGTTTTGGGCCTATGTTTGGGAATCGATGATTGATTCTGGTTTTCCCTATGGTCATGTATGTTTTACTACATATTACCTTGCATGCTTTAATGACACACCATAATTACGCGTAACGGTCCACTTATCAAAGTGGGGTGTTACAGATTTCCTTACAAATTCCACTAAAAACTTAGTCTGCATGCTCATTTTTTATATTCTAGTCTAATATTACTTGCTAATGCATGCTACTTGTTCATTCTGGGATATCTGATATGTTTTGATTGGTTACTAGCTTTATCAGTTGGATTTGATAGTTCGCATAGCTTAATTCTTGTGCTTATTAGATAACTAGTGTTTGGATTAGTTCACATATCTTGAATCAGTGTTAGGAAGTTGTTGTGAGGAGTTGGTTTCCACTTAGTAGCTGATAATAAGTAAGTGTGCAAGATTGTGTAGTCAAACAACAAGTCAAACAAGCAATTAGTACTTAAAAATCTTTGGGTCAAAATTCAAATAAAAAACATGCCTAATTCAAACCCTTTCCAAATCTTTAAAACTCAGATTTAGGAAGTGATTTTTGTTTCTGAGTAGAGCTTATCATATCAGCTTTCTAGTGATATAGGGTAGAGTATACAGTTCTCGCTATTAAGCAAGAAATAAGCCATAGTATAAGCACTTGAGCAAATGCAAGTTGTCGTGATAAGTACTATACTGATTTCTATTATAGGCTTATTCTCTTCATAAAAGTTGCTATTTTCTTCCACAAATCAGTAGCATAAGCTTAGAAATTAAGATTGGACCAAGGTTAAACTTGGTCAACGCTGGTCAACGTTTGGTCAACATAAGCCAAAATAGCTTATTTGATTTTCTGGCTGATTCTTTAGAACTTTTTGAGATTTTCTTGGATAGGTTTTCCTTATTTGGCCTGTAGAACATATTTTGAGCAAATCAGCTTTAGTGCTTATCTAAATAATCAGATCTCTTAAAAGTGCTTATTCCAAAAAGTACTTATTGAGCTTTTAGACAATTTCAGCTAAAATCCTTTGAACTGACTAAGTGAAATTGCATTAGAAGTTTTTTGAAACAAACCTCAGCTTATTTGGTTGCTTAATTCTCTTAATCTGGCTTATTGAACCAAGTTGCCCGTTTTTACTAATACATTAGTTATATTTGCATATTAGTCCCTGGATTTTAGGAGTTGTTGTAATCTGTTTTAAAAGTTAAACTTTTTTTAGGTTTTGTAAATCAGTCCTCATTTTTGATTGTTTGTTACAATTTCAGTTATATAGTTTGGAATTTTGTTACATAGTTGCTACTAGTTTGTTATAATTTCAATTTCAGTCCTTTAAGTTTCTGAATTTACATTTTCAGTCCTTATACTTTTGAATACTTTACATTTTGAGCAATTTTATATTTTGTGCATTGATTACTTGTACATTTGGCATTATGTGTGGTATGTGCACTTTCTTTTAGCTTAGTACGGATACGTAGAGATCATATTTTTATATTTTTACGTGCTTTATGATTATTAGACCTAGATTACCAAAACTTTATAAAATCTAACACCAAAAGCAATTTGTTAACCTGATTTTTATTGGATAATCAATTCGTATTGAGTCGAGAATAATGAACTAAAAAGACAAATATTACGTGTGCGAAAGGCAGTCACGGAAATGTCTTGCTCTTCCCTCGCAACTGATGGTAGCCTGATCGTAAACTAATCTTGAAAAACTGATTAGCACCATGTAGTCGATTAAATACGTCATCAATACGTGGAGAGGGATAATGGTTACGAATGGTGATTTGTTCATTTTATGGTAATCGATACATAATCTCACGTTATCGTTCTTCTTCTGTGAAAATAAAATCAGTGCACACCATGGTGATACACTTGGGCGAATAAGACCTCGTCCCAGAAAACTCTTGCAGTTGATACTTCAACTCTTTTAGTTCAAGGACTTCATGCGATAAAAACATGCTCGATGTTAAACTCCACCTTGCGGATAGGAACTATACTCGGAAGTTCTTCTGGGAATACATCCGGAACTCGGAAACAACCAGCTGGTCATGGATAGGATGAACTTCAGAAGTTGCGTCATAAATGGTAGTTAGAAAATCTTCGTAGCCGTGGGATAATAAAGCACATGCTGGTAAAAGTGAAATCATTTGTACAGATTTTTCCTTGTAGAAAAACATGATGAATGTATTCAGGAGCCTGGATATTGCCGAATATGACCGGATATTAATGGAAATCAATCGTAGCACGATGTGCTGCTAACTATTCCATAAACGAAATCATATCGAACTCGCACAAGTCCAAATGAATTACGTTAGCAGAATGAATCTTGTCATCAAACTGAAAGAAAATTTGTTATACCGGGTGATACGAACGGAGTCGTTTCTGGGCATGGAAATACATAATATGTGATCAAGAAGTGAAGGTGCCATGTCAATAAATGAAGTAAACGTGGCAGATCTCATTAAATATGTTTCGCCTGTTTCGCACGGAACGAACACTACGTGTCCAAATGTGAAAAATAAGTCGGTGATGGTTCCTGGAATTTTAGTGGTCTGATTCACACATGGCACAACAGAATGGGTGTACCCCTTGGAGGGTATCGTGAATTACTGATGTCCTGGTAAAGAAGAAATACGTGAGTTATGTGTATTGACTCTTACCTTGAGAAAGTACTCATATAACATGTGTCTTGACTGGTGTCTTGACATGTGTCTTCAGAGAATATACTTGAGACATGTGTCTTGACTGATGTCTTGACATGTGTCCTCAGAAAATATACGCGAGACATGTGTTTTGACGGACGTCTTGACATGTATCTCGAGGTGTGAAAACGAATAAAGTTTAATATTTTGGTTATAATGCCAGAATTGGCGGGTCGGTTGGACTGCTGACCTTTTGTATTTCTGAACACGTCCATTACCGGAGTTTCTGTCGTTATTGCCAGAGCATTTGTTGTCACGTTAGTTGTCACTATCGTCTTGTCTGTAAGTTTCATGACGGTCATTATCACAACCGTGATTCATGTAACTATCTTGCTGAGTGGCCGGCTTGGTACCGGTCCCACTCTTATGCCTGAAAGAACAACTGAGTGACATGTGAAATTTAACTGAGAAGGTAATAACATGTGAAACTTGGTGGTGAAGTATCTTTCTCGTCTGGTCGTTTCGATCTAACGCCTTCGTCTTCGTCTTGTAGGATCTCCAAGTTGTGAGCAGCATCTACACTCGTATAATATCGGCAAGTAGAATACGCCTGAGATGATTGAGAATCGACTAGCGAATACTCATGGAGTATTGTAAGTGAAATACACATGACTTACGGTATATGTAGTACACATGGGATATGGTATATGGAATACACATGAGATTATCGGTATGGGTGTCAACCATCTGACATGATTGTTAAAATAATAATTGATTAGATGGTTTAGAAGACCGAACTGAAGCGAGCAACATGATAGCCTAGCAATTACAACGTAGGCATAATTCTGGTTGCATAGAGAAACACAAAAGTATGATTAAACGAAATTCAACGACGATCAGTGAAAGCCTGATTAATGAAAACCAACCATGACTATCATGAAAGGAGGATTAAATGGAATCCATCAATGTCTAGCATGTAAGCATAATCAACATGAAACGTAATCAACATGAGAGTATGAAAACAAAGTTTTCATAAATAACATAAAAGCATAATCAACAGACATTTAACATTGACTGGTGTGGACGGTTATGGTTTAAATCACAAAATTCAAAGAAAAGCCATGTGACTAAGTATGGATTATTATGGTTCAATCCATACTTGTCAAATTTCGAGAAAAAACATCATGGATAGAAATTAACAACATGGGACTAAATATAGGTGGTTGTGGTCCAATCCATACTAGTAAAAACATCAATGAAAACATCGGGAGTAAGGATCAACAATACTAAAAAATATAATTATCGTTACATGGAATTTAACAAACGTCATTTCAGGACAAGCCTGGTGACTACCCACTAGTCACAGGTCAAGTTTTGAGCCTACAGGTTGAAACCTTGGGCTCTGATACCATAGTTGTAACACCCCACTTTGATAAGTGGACAGTTACATGATAATTATGGCATGTCATCAAAGCGAGCAAGGTAATATGTCTTAAAACATAAATGGCCATAAAGGAAAACCGGAATCAAACATCAGCCCCCAAACATAAACTCAAAACATGCATAAAGTAAATGAAGTGCAAAAGGAAAGAAGTATAAGGTAGCTCACATCCTATGCACGTCCTCTCCATGCTCAAGTCTGTCCTCGGGTACCCGCTGTTTGGGTCATGGAAAGAAAATATGCAGTTGAGCAATACGCTCAATGAACAGATATAATGACAGGATAAGAATGACAGAAACATAATTAATGATTTAAAATGCAGCAGAATATGTGTAAGTCCTGGAAAACCTGGAAGTTGTTTAAAACTGATTTATACTGAAAATTATGATGTTTATGTTTATACTGAAAAGTCTGATGTTTATGTTTATTTTATGTTTACACTGAGAAGTCTGATGTTTATGTTTATACTGAAAAGTCTGATGATCATGCATGCAAAGTAATTTAAATGCCAAAGAGCTCATATAGATCATGATATATATCAACGTGCATGAATACATAGAAGGGTGACCTCGTCATGCAATTAGAGGGATTCCCTCTAATTATATCAGTCTGGGTGGAGGGATCAGCTCCAGTGTGACTGATGTAGTGCACACACCACAGTCACTTTGTAAACCTGCAAAACATGTTTAACACCCCCAAATTACATTGCGCAGTGGAAATACACATTTGGGTGCTAAATACAAACATGTTATACAAGAAATTTTGAACAATCTCAAAATGGTACATTTGAAATATAAAAGGAAATAATTTAATCATAGTCTAAAACTTTCGATCCCAAGTAAAACAATTTTAGAAATATCAGAGTTACATTTAGGTCCCCCAAAGACTTTATCAAATCCACAAACAATTTACCAAAGTACTTGACCGTATATTATTATTTTTATGACAACAGGGAAAGAAATCCGTTTTAAACCAATCACCACAAAAGCAATCCGCAATCCTTCTCCAGCAAGCTCCAATAGCAATCCACTTCAATCACCTGAAATACATGCTTAAAATCATCAACACAGCGGTTGAGCGAGTCTATAGGTTTTCCAAATCATCATTTGAACACAAGAGAAAAATCAATCAAGATCATTTAATAGAATTGTCGTGCACACAATCTATTAGTCAGGCATTCTGGTATATAGCAATAGCTATTGAATTGTATTAAGCTCATGACACCGACCCCTAACTTAGTCACCCACGCCTAAAGCCGGCATGACTAGATGAAATTCCAGTGCCCCTACTAGGGTATCAATTGCAAGAATACCAATTCTCATTCTCGTAAAATTATCATTCCCAACGGGTTACTCAGCGTAAAGCCCTGGTCACAGATAGGGTCGTCAGCCCAATAGTACTATTATTAGAATAAGCGGCTATTCCCAACTCACAACATCAAGTCAGAAGATAGTTAACGGCTCATCAATTTAGGGACTTTTGCAATTTAGGTACTTATACAATTCAAAACAACAAAGGCAACAAGGCAACATTCGGGTCCAAACAATCAATCATGACTTGTGTTCATTTTACTTTCAAATAGCATGTATCCCCCTCGCGGGTTTTAAAATCATTCGACACAATTACAAAAGCGAGGCTATAGACTCACCTGGAGTAATAGCAGTAGCAAGACGATCTTCGACGATAGTTGATGCCCGATAAACACAAAAACCGCAACCTATCAAAATAAGGCGCGTTCATCAATAATAAACTCGAATAATATCCATACTTAGTAACATCAAACTCAAAATAATAAAATCACAACCAACCCAAAATGAGAACAATACAAGTGACATAAACTCAACATCCTCATACATAACACTTAACATCAGTCCATGACACATTTCAAAATCCTTTTTATAGTCCCCGAGATTCGATCCAAATATCGACAACAATTATATATCGTGTCGATACTCGTCTCCCGCTACACGAATAGTCAAACTAACGTAACTTTGCGCTCGTTTGGAGCTAGAAGCTCTACCTTATATCAAATCGAAGCTAAAATAATTCTCTACAACATCATCTTATTAGTTTGTTCATTTTCAAAATGTAAGTTAGCCAAAATTAGCCTTGAACCTACTGATCTAAATTGCCTCTTTAAAAACCATACTAAATCAATTTTTCAACCAATTTTAATCAATCCCATAAACCTAAAATCATCCTCATATCATCACCAACAACTTAACTAACCCATAACACCCTTGAATGATCATACAAAAATTTACCCCCTCAAAATTTCAAACTTGCAATAATTAATATATATATATAAAACAACACTAACAACAACTATATCATAAGAAATTAGATCAAACCTCCATGGATCATCATCAAAAATTAAATGTTCTTGCATGTTGTTAAAAATTACATCAAAATGATCACCATTGAATTTCCAAAATGGGATATGTTTTAGTTTTTAAAGATTCAAAGTAAATTTTTGAAAATCAAATGATCTAGGGGTGAGGGGGTGTACGGTTTGTAGAGAGAGAGGGAAGAGAGATGAAGATTTTTGTTGTATATGCTTTTAGGTGAGAGAAAACATCTTTTATATGGTGGTGGAGGGACTAGTTTTGCCAATTTGTGATAGTTTTGGTCCAAAATGAAAATAAATAGTTGTAAGGGTGGAAAACGTAAATTGTCAATTTTGAAAATATTTACGAGTCTCGGGTTTCGTAAAAATACTTTTCAAAAGTTAAAACGCACTCAAAATATGATAATAGTATGATCCCGGTTCGACTTAATACGAACTTAAAATAAAAATGTTAAAAATATAAACATCGAGAAAAAAAATAATAAAACATAAAATCTTGGGTATCCGTCGATATCGTGGTCACTAATAATCCTCGCTATTAATAAAAAGATAAAAATAAGACCTCCAACGTCGGTTTTAAATAAAACCATCAATCATCATATCATTCAAATCTTTTAAAAATTTCAAAATCATTCGTAAAATAATATTATATAATATTAAATAAATGACCTCGGGTTTGGGTTGTCACATCCTACCCTCCTAAAAGAGAGCGACGTCCCGGCGCTCGACCCCTCTTATATTAACATTCCATACCTCCAGAACAAAAGAGAACTCTTTTCCTTAAAGAAATCCTCATGCTTCCTTCACAATTTTAGATTCCACTGCTGGAATTCTTGTATCTTCACAATATAATTCTCACTATGTTTCGACCTCATAAGAACTCTTCACAGTTCTTTCTTATGAAAAGCAACTTATCTTCAAGTTGAATTCCTTCCTTGTTGTTCTCAAAACAAATTTCACCCGTCATAACGACACCTTAAGCATAACCACGTTTCCCAATTTCAAACTCCATCGATTTACTTTGATTGCCAACATAACTCTTCTGACAACTCCTTGTTACTAATAAACGGTCCTTAACCTATACAATCTTATCAATATTGTCAATATCACTTCCAGTTCAGTCATTCAATTCCACCTACATTTCTACAATGCACCAAAAACCTAATCTTACGTCCATAACTCACGATCTTTAACCTTCACCAATTGAAGTTCTTTATGTACCATCAATAGTACAGACTTACTACTAGCATGATAATCATCGTCATATAAAAATTACAACAATTTCTATGTCAATCACACGCGCACAAGCATACCGTTCAATGTTCGAATCGTCTTTTCACTCTGCCCTTCATTCTCTGTATAACACACAGTACTCAACTCAACTTTCATTCTTTACCCAAATCAAAATGTATCGATTACTTGACTTGTGAGATTCCTTCATCACTAAGTCTCACTTGCTCAACTAAGGTATGTTAGGAGTGCTCAATATACCACGTCTAACTTGGCTTTTCAACAACATCCTTTTCATAAGTTTGACAAAATATTGAATTCACTTATCTTGACCTCCTTCTCAAATCAGACCACTAACTTAAAATTTCATATCCTTGCTATCAAGCCCACACTTCTTGTCATTACCAAAACTCAAATCTTAAAAGATTTTCCCCTTTTTATCCCTGATAAGTGCATTAGCTACCACATTCGCCTTTCCTGGATGGTAACGAATCTCGTAATCATAATCACTCACAGTCATAATCATCAACATACTCAAATACTCGAAATATATAACTGGTAATCCTCTACTCATTTCCTTTATCATCCCAGGAAATTAATTATGAAGCAACTTCTATGATCCTTTATCACTACACACTTGATTCCATACTAGTAATATTTCTACCATCTCAAAGAAAACACCACAACTACATAACCCTTATGAGACACATCACAGCAACAACAAACTATAAATACTTCAGATCCTTTCAACAATGACAACATCGGTGCAGAACACAACTACCCTTCAGTGTTCAGAATACAGCTTCCCCATCTAATAAGGATTAGATCTCGAAACTTACAATTTAGATGTATAAGTGGGACTCACACATCCAATTCTTCTTAGTAAGCTTTAATCCATGGTTTAACAATCAGTGAAAACCTTTCGATAAACCTCCGATTATTCCCAGCTTAGACCAAGGAATTAACAGATTTTTGTCGGCGTCGTTGGTACCGACCAATCCTTAATCGTTTCAATCTTGGTAAGATCTTCACGAATACCTTTGTTGTCAATCAACTGCCTTAAAAACGCAATTATTTCAACTAACATTCACACATAGGAAACTTTACATACAGTTTCTCTTTTTCCAACCATCCCAAAAATCATCCTCATATGCTACTATGTTCCTATTTTCCACTTGGAATAAAATAGAATATCTTCAATAGATATAATAACTAACTCATCCTAGCACATCTTACACACAAGATTCACCCAGTTCATGAATATGGCAGACGCATTCGTCCATTCCAAAAACGTCACTTGAAACTTAAAGTACCCACATCAAGTACGAAGAACAACTATAGGAATATCTTCCTTCTAAAATTCTCAGTTAATGATAACTAGAACTCAAAGCGATCTTTGAGTACACACTGGATCCAGACAAGTTGCAAGGATCAAACGAATCATCAATCCTCGGTAATGGATACTGATTCTTGGCTGTCAATTTGTTAAGATCTAGATAATCAATACACATCCGAAACAATTCATCCTACTTGGTAAACAACACAGCGATCGTCGTTGGCAACAAAACTTAATGTAATTCATCCCTTATCCATCACTTCTCACAGTTGACCGGATAACTTATTCCATTCTGACGGTGCCAAATGGTAAGGCATACAAATACTACTCAACAAAACGCAGAAGCACTACACAACGAAATGCAGAAGCACTACACCTATCGCTTAAAACACTCAATCGAAAAGAATCCCTCTTCACAAGACTGCAGCAACTCTGCAAAACTTCAGGAAAAACCTCAGAATACTCTCGAGTCATTAACAGATCTCCCAACTTCTCCTCAACTACCCTATCACTAATTACTTGAGCTAGGAATACAGCATATCCTTCTTCTACATACTTCCTTGTTTCCAAACAAGATACTTTTTTCAAACGGAAAGTTCACTCATCACTTCTCACAGTAAACACTCAGTTTCTCAGCAAAATCTAAATCAGCAGCTATCAATTTATAGTGAAAATTAGTCCAATCTCAAGGATCAGCACTACGCACCACTAACCAATTCATACCGAAAATCTACATCTAAAAGTTCCAACTCTTTGAGCATCAAGTCGATACTAAACACCTACCTTCCTAAATTCAAGGAACATACTCTCAGTGTAAAACTAACACTAGCAACCTTTCCATCGGTTAACTCCACATCATAGTTAATTGTCAATCTTATTGACTCTCCGTTGATAAAACAACTGAATCTTTACATTTCTACAGTTGCTACCAGATCTAAAATCAAACAACATACTGACATAAAGAATCACAAGTAAGAATATACCATTTACAACATTCTGACCTTAAGGTTTGCCAGCATCATTCAAACGTAAATCGGAGCGACAGCATTCCTATCTTCTCAATTTCCTTTCCTTAGACAATTCCCTTGCTTGTATTCTTTCTCACCACGGCTAAAACATATCACTACTCCAGGGGTACTAATTACAATGACTAATTGTAGAAACGCTAAATCGGATCCGGTAGTCTAATATGGTGGTAGATGGTGGTGGAAGCCATTGTTGGTTTAGAGAGAGAGAAGAGAGGTTGAATGTGTGTGATAATAAAAGAAAATGTATTAAACTAGAAATGTGACACCACCAACACCCCTCCTTGGAAGCTAAGAGGGGTATATATAGTCACACACGATACGCTTAACTATACATGAACCTAGTCTAGTCTAAACGTGTGTGACTATGATAACTAATGGGAATTCTTAAATGTCGTCACATAAAGTGAGTTTCCAACAATCTTCCCCCATGGGACGACGTGTAGAATTCCTTACAATATTTTTTCCTAACAAGTACATAATGATAAGAACAAGAGCTTTCATGAAGCGTCCATTGCTGATGATGTCTTCTAAGGCCTTTGACTTCAAAACGACTCATCTTTAACTTGTAGTAGAAATACTGTAACGGCACGAGCTAAGTAACTCATACACTTCTGGTTAAGGAGAAGCTTCTGAATTAGCTTCCCCCTAATTCATGCTACATAAACTTGATGTAGAAGCTTTTAAGTAGCTTCCCCCTAAATCGACGATCCTCGTAAGCAACTTCAAAGCTTTCAATAAAGCTTAGAATGATTAAGCGCACAGCGGAATCCAACAAGTAAATCCCATCATATAACATGATAACGTTGCTAAGAGGAATTGAAAGTAAGGGGTACACCAAGTAGATCAACAACTTCTCTTCTCACGCTTGAATAATTCTTCTGAATTTTTCTTCCCCCTGAGAGTTCAAGTTATGCATACGAAAAAGAATCAAGACATTTCTTCCCCCACATAGTTGAAGAAAGTAAATCAATCCCAATTATGAAGCTCAAATACTGAAGTGGACACTTTATCCCATTCATGAAGTTGACATCGTAACACCAGAGTTAATTAAGTCCCGGAAATGCACATATCTTCTTCCGGAGATGCACTAGAGTCAATTAAGTCCCGGGAGTGCATATAGGATAACGATGATGAATAATTGCAACAACCAAACAATTAATCATCGAAACAGTAGTGTACCGTTTAGAGATTGATAACGCCACGAGTTAAAACACTGATTTTCTCTACGGCTATGACAAAAGTCATCCCGGAATGTCTTCAAATCAAAAGAAGGTATGAAGTTCATCACGTGTACTCATTGTGCGTTCGATGTGTCTTCTTCTTCCCCCTTGATGGTTTCGAAACTCGGAACCATCAATAAATCTTAAGCACATAAACCTGAAAATCTCGAGAGAATAATAAATAAGCTTAATTATATTCGGTGAGAATCAGTAGTTGATTGAAAATCTCTTCTCATAAACTCTCCATGGCCATCTTTACCAACCCACTTGAAGGCAATTTGAAGTGACCATTGATAGAATGAACCAGATACATCAAACGTGAAACTGAATAAGAATTCTTCGATCTTGTGACTTAAGCTTGCACTATTGTTGAATGAAGAACGGTGGAGAAATTTTTAAGTACCCAATGCATCACTGAAGATGTCTATAAGCACAACACCTCTTGAAATTATCCACGTCGACTATGCGCGTGACACTGAGTACAACAAAGTAACCCCTTTAAGTGATAGTTATCCGAGTCATCAACCATCCACCCCGATCCCGGAAACCAGATAAACAAGTCTTCATTCTGAGATTAAGCACGAGCAAGTTATCTGTTCAAGGATAAAATAAGTACACGCCTTCGAATAAATTCGTCTCCGTCTTCAAATAATTAATATCTGATACAAAAAAAATCTGTAGTCACTAAAAAATCGCCCATTTTTTCATTGGTCTCGTCTCAAATGAATTCTCATCACAATTGTCTCGTCACTAAATCTCGTCACTTTGTCTCGTTACCCTATCCCACCAAAATGTAGTAATTAACTATATATATCTTATAACATCAAAATTTAGTCAAAAATCACAAATTTGACATAAATTTTGAGCATGAGTAATATAAAGTTAAAATACATTATGTAATATTATCTGTCATTTAAAAACCAATGAGGATCACCCATATGTCACTTAACCCCTACGGCCCAAATTTTAGTCAATACCTCGAAGGTGATTATCTATGGCCCAAATTGTCACTTAACCCCTACGGCCCAACAAGTCACTCAACCCGATCCATGGAGGATTAAGGATATATAATATACATTTACCCTAACATGACTCACACCAAACCCTAATCACCTAAGCACACGCAGTTTAATCCTCCTCTCACCTAACTCATCTCCTCACCCATCACCTAATCTTACGCAGCCACAAAACCAAAACAGATATTCATTTTACTTTGTTTACTCCGTCTCTTTCACCTCATCCCCCATCTAATCAGATAAACACCTCTCGTACCAACCATAAAATCACTCTCCATAAAGAGTAACACATCTTTGATCTATTCCATCACATATCAACCTAATCAAATGACCCCTTTTGATTATTAATTGCTAACAACAAACTATTCCCTTGATGTTAATTGTTAATTGTTTCCGAGGCAAATAAAAAATCATCAAGTCTTCAAGATCTTTTAATAAAGATCTCAGGTAGGTGTTGCATGTTTAACTTTTTAGAGCCGATCAAAACAAAGAAAGTATGTAAACACTGTTGTTTATATATTTCTTTAATTCGAATATCAATAGATGGGTGAAACCATACAAAAAATGGATCTGTGATGCATGTTGTTCAAAGAAAAAAAACTGTAAAGATTTTATTATATTGAACCAAACTGAGATCTTGATTAATTATGTTTTGTTGATCGAGTCTAGATGTGGAATGGAGATAGGAGACGTTGGGTTAGGTTAGTTATGGTGTTGTGGAGTTATAAGGATGGTGAGATGATGAATTGGTTCAGATTTTGGGTCGACTCAGTGAGTTAACTGAGTCTACTCGGTAAATACCGAGTTGACTCGGTTGCGATGGATTATGTTTTGGTCATAGTTTTGTCCACTGTCTAAAATACAACCCATCGTACTCAATATATTAACCCTATCGCAACATGAGTCCCATCGCATTCTAAACATGTGAGTCCATCGTAGTCAAGACCTTGGACCCATTACGATGGAACCCATCGCAATGAGAGTCCATCGCAGTCAAAGACTTTAAGCCATCGCAGTCAAAATGAAACAGAGTCTATCGAAGTCTGATGTCTCGTTACGATGGAACCCATTACGATGGTACCCATTGCGATGGTACCCATCGCAATGGTACCCATCGCAATGTTGGGAGAATTTGGGCAGCATGACGATATTACTACCATTGCGATGGATCAAACCATCCATCGCAATGAGGACGGCCCTACCCATCGGAATGAAAAAGAAACCTATCGGAATACATCCGTAGAAGAAGAAACCGCCATCGCAATAATCCAAGCATCCCATCGTAATACATGAAAGTTTCCATCGCAACATAGACAAATCCACCCATCGCAATATGCCATCTGAATAGGTTTATGACCAAGTTTTTGTAACCCCGAAAAAAAAATGGTTGGACCATAAATTTTTCGTCCTTATCCACATTATGCAAATCAGATGAATACCAGGATAAAAACAACAAAAAAACGGGTATACAACTTGGACAAAGATGATTTCGAGACTGAGATTGGGACATATAATGATATATTCAGACATAGAATGATATAGTGGGACATAGAATGATATAAAAGACAGTGACAAATTTGTGACAGATTGGACCAAGATTCTTAGGAAATAAGACGTGACAAAAAAATGATATATTCGGACCCAAGAAAAGATTTTAAGACCACCAAAATCGAAGCAAAAAACATGATCCAAGCAATGAACCAAGGCTCTGATGCCAAATGTAGAAATGCTAAATCGGATCCGGTGGTCTAATATGGTGGTAGATGGTGGTGGAAGCCATTGTTGGTTTAGAGAGAGAGAAGAGAGGTTGAATGTGTGTGAAAATAAGAGAAAATGTATTAAACTAGAAATGTGACACCACCAACACCCCTCCTTGGAAGCTAAGGAGGGGTATATATAGTCACACACGATACGCTTAACTATAAATGAACCTAGTCTAGTCTAAACGTGTGTGACTATGATAACTAATGGGAATTCTTAAATGTCGTCACATAAAGTGAGTTTCCGACACTAATCCTCTTGTTCTGCACTTAGCAGCTTTATGACCAGGTTGTCCTAACTCTAGTCGCAATTGTGGAAAATTACCTACATGGTATAGAGTACAGCAAACACACTTGAGATTTATCTCGTTACTTCTAGACACAGTGACAGCACGAATTTCCTCATTCCTTCCATAGTTTAAATACTGGGTTCTATCTTTAGTTATTTTTATTACTTTAATCCCCACGATTCTAACATCAATTCTGGTTGGACTTAGCAGATTCCCACTTTCTCTTATTGTTTTCAACAATGCTATCTTTCCTATCTTACACTTTCACGTCCATTAAATCAAATGCCATATGAACAGCTTCATCGAAAGATTTAGGTTTTGAAGAAATAGTCTCGCCCTTGATGTCACTAGACAATCCTCTAATGTACCTTACAGTCATTCACAAAAGTATCAGGACATAGCAAATATAGCTCATAAAATTTCCCAATAAGCAGTATTAACATCGTCCCTTAGCACGAATTATCTCAATTCGAGTTCCAACTGTCCTAGTTCCTATTTGGGACAAAACCTAGCAGTCAATAGTCCTTTCATCACGGTCCATGCCTTACTATTAGCCACAACCAACCCTAAAGTAGTCACTTGGTTATTACACCATCTTAATGCACCATCCTGAAATATGGCAGCAGCAAATTTCACCTTATTAAATTTTGAACACCCAATAATCTCAAAAGTACTCTCTATCTTATCAATCCATCTATGCAATTCTAATGCACCACTAATACCACAAAACTGCGTAGAACCCCACTTCTGAAAACCAACATATATATTCTTTCGAACTTGCAGAACATCAGCAACACTATCATCTGGATCAGTAGCATCATCATTATGTTCAGCAGCATCATCATTATTCTCGGCAGCATCATCATTATTGTCGGCAGTATCAACTGCAGCACCATTATCTCCAGCACAACTAACCCCAGCATCTTGATTCCTTGCATCACAACCGGCTCCAAATGCTCTAGCAATAACTTGTTCGATCATAGCGTTTACAGTAGCAGTTGTTAGCTTTGGCAACATATTTCAAGACACTCAGTCACGTGGTTATCCACTAATGACAGAAATATGATTCCCCTACTCCTTCTCCATCATCACAAAAGAAAGAAACATGATAAGTATACATATCAAGATAAAAGAAGGAATTCTTTATCAGGACATCTCATGGATACTACATGTACGAACAACACAAGTTACAATGGTTCATCAACCAAAACTCAAAAGAGTTAATAAAGGCACATCATAGATCATGAGGGTAATTCAGATTGCGTTGAGGAATCAACAGGATAGTGGCAGTGTTTGTCACTACAACCATCTACCGAACAAACTTAAAAGATAATAAGTTCCATCACAATTCTATGACACAAGGTTTAAATAGGTTCGTTCACAAAAAGAAAATAAGATACAAAGAAATCCATTACGCGATTAGTTCCTTAGACACCAGCTCCTCATACTCCTTAACATTACTGTCAGCTTCATCACACTCGTCTATTTCCCCGTTCGCACTTCAAAGTTGAATCCCTAACATGATGGCAGCTCACTCTCAAAATCAAAATACTCACTACTACACGGCAGATTAATCATCAAGCAAATCTCAGTACGACTTTCAACATTCCTAAGCTTCCAAGCTTGACTCAAAACTGATCTCACATGAGGCTCCCATTCACTTATCCTTTCAAAACTTACCTACTTCTCTTTAAACCTTTCAATTCAAGTACACTAATTCATCACAATCGACCCAAGACTAGCAATCTCATCCATCTTCCAAATCCTAACAAACTCAAATCTCCACATACCAAATACAACCTTTAAAACCACTTTTCTTTCACATCAACCACTTAATCACACCCGTTTCAACCACATATCTATTATACATCAGCTATTCAAACATCCTCATACCCGACACAAGTCGTAAGAAATCAGTTGTAAAACCGTTCATCATCTGGTCTACTGTTCTAGACCATCGATGGTATATAAAGTCATTATTTAAAATTATATACATATGCATTACATAAAGAAAATTACGATAACAAGTACTCAACGTACTTTCAACAACATCAATACATCATCAATACATCATCATATATCATCATATATCATCATAGTATTTACTTAATAAATACTTTAAAAATCATTTCAGTTTTAAGGGATACATCTAACTAATAAATAATACAAAACAAATAATCTTAGCGGAGCCTTGCGGAGAAGTTGCGTTGCTTTTGTAAAATATTTTCGACACCAAAGTTATAGTTTAGGAGATTTTTCAAAATCGACCTAATTCGCTATAACTAAAAAGCTCTGATACCAATCTTTAACACCCTCAAATTACATTGCGCAGCGGAAATACACATTTGGGTGCTAAATACAAACATCGTTATACAAGCCATTTTGAACAATATCAAAATGGTACATTTGAAATATAAAAGGGAATAATTTAACCATTGTCTAAAACTTTGGATCCCAAGTAAAACAATTTTAGAAATATCAGAGTTACATTTAGGTCCCCCAAAGACTTTATCAAATCCATAAACAATTTACCAAAGTACTTGACCGTACATTATTATTTTTATAACAACAGGGAAAGAAATCTGTTTTAGACCAATCACCACAAAAGCAATCCGCAATCCTTCTCCAGCAAGCTCCAATAGCAATCCACTTCAATCACCTGAAATACATGCTTAAAATCATCAACACAACGGTTGAGCGAGTCTATAGGTTTTCCAAATCATCATTTGAACACAAGAGAAAAATCAATCAAGATCATTTAATAGAATTGTCGTGCACACAATCTATTAGTCAGGCATTCTGGTATATAGCAATAGCTATTGAATTGTATTACGCTCATGACACCGACCCCTTAACTTAATCACCCACGCCTAAAGCCGGCATGACTAGATGAAATTCCAGTGCCCCTACTAGGTTATCAATTGCAAGAATATCAATTCTCATTCTCGTAAAATTATCCTTCCCAGCGGGTTACTCAGCGTAAAGCCCTGGTCACAGATAGGGTCGTCAGCCTAGTAGTACTATTGTTAGAATAAGCAGCTATTCCCAACTCAGAAAATCAAGTCAGAAGATAGTTAACGGCTCATCAATTTAGGGACTTTTACAATTTAGGTACTTATACAATTCAAAACAACAAAGGCAACAAGGCAATATTCGGGTCCAAACAATCAATCATGACTTGTGTTCATTTTACTTTCAAATAACATGTATCCCCTCGCGGGTTTTAAAATCATTCGACACAATTACAAAAGCGAGGCTATAGACTCACCTGGAATAATAGCAGTAGCAAGACGATCTTCGACGATAGTTGATGCCCGATAAACACAAAAACCGCAACCTATCAAATAAGGCGCGTTCATCAATAATAAACTCGAATAAAATACATACTTAGTAACATCAAACTCAAAATAATAAAATCACAACCAACCCAAAATGAAAACAATACAAGTGACATGTTACTCCCTTCTATATGTTTACTTTATTAGTCCATACACTCGATAAAAATCTGTCGGTACACACCAAATGTACGAGCTCATTTACCCCACTTAAACACGTCAAATACTTATGATACTAACCAGAAATCTCACTTACTATATATAGAAAGACCTGTTAAAAGTCCATCAAAAGATTTTACATTTAAAGTTCCCTGCCCGACACATCTTTGAACTGCAAAAACCGGACAGTTTTACGTCAACAACTCATATAGTCTTTTTAACTTATTTATTTTTCTCCGTTTACAAAACCGACACTCTACTTTGAAAATAAACTCAACATCCTCATACTTAACACTTAACATCAGTCCATGACACATTTCAAAATCCTTTTTATAGTCCCCGAGATTCGATCCAAATATCGACAACAATTATATATCGTGTCGATACTCGTCTCCCGGTACACGAATAATCAAACTAACGTAACTTTGCGCTCGTTTGGAGCTAGAAGCTCTACCTTACATCAAATCGAAGCTAAAAGAATTCTCAACAACATCATCTTATTGGTTTGTTCATTTTCAAACAGTAAGTTAGCTACAATTGGCCTTGAACCTACTGACCTAAATTGCCTCTTTAAAAACCATACTAAATCAATTTTTCAACCAATTTTAATCAATCCCATAAACCTAAAATCATCCTAATATCATCACCAACAACATAACTAACCCATAACACCCTTGAATGATCATACAAAAATTTACCCACTCAAAATTTTAAACATGCAATAATTAATATATATATATAAAACAACACTAACAACAACTATATCATAAGAAATTAGATCAAACCTCCATGAATCATCATCAAAAATTAAATATTCTTGCATGTTGTTAAAAATTACATCAAAATGATCACCACTGAATTTCCAACATGGGATATGTTTTAGTTTTTTAAGATTCAAAGTAAATTTTTGAAAATCAAATGATCTAAGGGTGAGGGGGTGTACGGTTTGTAGAGAGAGAGGGAAGAGAGATGAAGATTTTTGTTGTATGTGTTTTTAGGTGAGAGAACCCACCTTTTATATGGTGGTGGAGGGACTAGTTTTGCCAATTTGTGATAGTTTTGGTCTAAAATGAAATTAAATAGTTGTAAGGGTAGAAAATATAAATTTTCAGTTTTGAAAATATTTACGAGGCTCGGGTTTCGTAAAATACTTTTCAAAAGTTAAAACGCACTCAAAATATGATAATAGTATGATCCCGGTTCGACTTAATACGAACTTAAAATAAAAACGTCAAAAATATAAACATCGAGATAACAAACAATAAAACATAAAATCTTGGGCATCCGTCGATATCGTGGTCACTAATAATCCTCGCTATTAATAAAAAGATAAAAATAAGACCTCAAACGTCGGTTTTAAATAAAACCATCAATCATCATATCATTCAACTCTTTTAAAAATTTCAAAATCATTTGTAAAATAATATTATATAATATTAAATAAATGACCTCGGATTTGGGTTGTCACAACATGTACTGTGTGACACCCCCAAATTGGTCAAATGCAGCAAAAATAATATTTGAGTGTCACGTAGGTGGATCAACAGCAGATTGTATGTAGAGCAACAGATAAAGATTATCATTACAATTATTACATGAATTACAGAGCAAATGTTATAAAAATTGTCTTAAACATTATTCAATAGTTTGGATAATTTCCCCGTTTATAAAACCCCATATGAGCTCTATAAATGCAGCCTATCATGATACTTGAGTCCATGCACATCAAATACATGCTTCAATTTCCTGAGAAAAACATGCTTAGAGAGTCAATATAAAGTTGGTGAATTCACAGGTTTAAATAAATAAATTAAGTTTGGACAATAAACATTCATTGAAGTAGTAGTGCACATAGCATCAGCACTTTAAAGGTAACTACATTTCCTATTGCCCGAAATGACCATTCACACGTTAGGCCGTACAACTTATGAGGACCCTTCGCATTAATAAAAATGCACCCAATATTCCGTTCCGACATGATAAACATCTGTTGTCCTTGGCCCAGGCACAGTGAGGGCTACTCACCCAGATGGGGATGGTCAATCCCAAATAGATCTATTTGTACAATCAGGCAATTCATTAAATTTTAACAGTTCCAGTTCCCGGGTAAGGGAGGCATTCTACATTAGGTAAATGTAATCAAAGGTTTCGTAGTTCAGTCTATGTTCATCAAATAAAAATATGTTGCATGTTTTCTTCCCCATAAAGGTTTAAAAGTATGTCAATATATAAAGTGGGGTCATGAACTCACCTCAGTAGTACAGTAATAAGTCACAAGAAATCCAATATGATGCTCACGACATAGTCAACAACTTAAATAATTATATAGTCTCTGTAAATGCAGAAAATAATGCATAAAAGTCTCTGAATAATCTGTGTATGCTTATACTGGTTTTAAGCATTTTATTACAATTCCTGTAATCTAATTTATCGTTGTACAATTAATAGAAGTATTTATTTTTAAGTGTGTAATAAATAATATCGTTCAAGTAATTAATTGATTTAATTAATATTCCCGTACTCGTATCATTGTAAGGTGACTTAAATATTTATAAAGAAAGTTTTATATATGTTTAAAATGTAGAAGGTTAATAATAAATATAATTAATATATTTACTTTTATAAATTAATGGTATTCAGTTTATATACACTTACATAAATAACGTTTATAAACATTTTATTTAATTTAATTTAAAGTCACTGAAGTTGTATAATTTATTTAAATTATATGTTTGGGAAAAAATAAAAATTTATACTTATAGATTTATTTAAGCTACACCGTTTTAATATTAGGTATATATATAAATTTAGGGTTTAGTTTAAGTCTAGGGAAATTACATTTTCGTCCCTCGATTATATATATTACCCGCGACAAATTATATAAATACCCCTAGGGTTTATTTTAATTTCAAATATTGGCAAAACAAGTCACCCTAGTTACACGTGTAACTAGGGCTTGCAGATGTTTCATATATTGCCACTTTTGGTCCTTGTTATTTTCGGTTTAGGGTTAGGTGTAAACGAATTTACAAAACAGCCCCGTAGGGCTTGGAATAGTTTCGGCTAATGACCATATTACTCCCTAGGGTTAGAGTTAGGGTTTATAACTTTCTAAATGTGGCGAAAATGGTCCCTAGGTTTTCTAAGGGTTTGGCAATTTGCACATTTGGTCCTTAAAGTTCTATTTAGTTTACACAATGTTATATAACTTATAACAAATTACAAAAATAGTCCCCAGACTTTAGTTAAGTCACGAATAGGGTATTTCCCTACCTTGTACTTTCGGCTAATTACAAAATGGGTCCTTACATTTTGTATTCTGTTAAAATGAGTTTCCAAAAGTCACAATTTAAATCCTTAGACTTTATTAAATTTACTTTTTAATCTGAAAGTTTTATAAATCACTATTTAGGTCTGAAACTTTCAAAATTTACATTTTTAAACCCGAAACTTTAATAATTCATATATTTGACACAAAAGTTTTGTAATATGTTTATTTAACACATGAAAAGTTTAACTTAAGCATAAATATCTTAATGGACTTTATGAAGCATAAGTGGGCCTTGTGGGCCTCTAGTTTTTATTGGGCTTACATAGTGGGCTTAATGGGCCTAAATATATTAAGTACTATTCATTGGGCTTACTAATCCACTAAAACAAACTAGTTAAACATGTTAAGGAGTAATATGGATCTAATGATTTTCTAGGCTTTCTTTAACATTTCTAAGTTATCCATCACCCTAAAATCTATAGTGTAGCTCACGGCATAATATACACATGCATAGGTTTTTATGTTTTTTCTAGGCTAGCATGTTTATAAGATCATGGTTATCATAGTTAACAAGATTTCTCATAACTTTAAGTGATACCTTATTTTTAGCCATGACTTTCATCAAGTATAGGTTTTCTAGATTTGTGTTAATATTAAGTTTATGCTAGGAGTTCCATATATATGTTCATGTGGATGATAAATTAAGGTATTTAAGAAAGAGTTAAGCTTCATGATACTTACTTGTTAAGTGAGTTTAAGGAAAGAAACAAATGAACTAGGGATAGCTTGAGCTTGTGATCAACAATGATGGATAGCCTAAACAATTCCTAGTCGTGGCCTTCTATGGTGCTTCTCGGGTTTCCTTTGTTGCCTTGTAGTGTAAGTTAGATGTAGTAAAGAGTGATGATTAGTATTTATGTTGCATGAGACATGTTTTTAAGTTAGTAAATGAAGAAGTAAATGAGTTTTGGAGGATTTTGGTGTAGGAAGTAAATGGAGCCGTGGGTTTTGGAGAGTGAGTGAGGACTTGGGAAATATTTATTTTTGCTAAGATTGTGAGATCCGAACATATGAAGAGAGAGGGAGATCTTATGTATCTAGTTAGTGTACTTATGTATCTTAGCAAGATACTTGTAAGATATGAAAAGATTGTTGTAAGATATACATGCACATGCCAAATATAGCAACATGTTCTTTCTTCCAAATCTTGAGTTCTTGCCGTGTGTTTTAAGGTCAAATGGGACAAAATGTGACATGAAATAGTAGTGTAAGTATGGTGTATAGTATGGTGCATAGTTGAAAGGTGTAGTAAGTGATAATGGTAACTTGTAAGTTTGTACGAATTAATGGAAGTGTATGTATATATACACGGCTAGTTATGGGTTTTAGGGTAGAAAATGTGTTGACTTGTCTAAAATTGGGAGTTAACAATAGTCTATGTATTATAGTGTAGGTACTTGTAAGGTTTTTAGGTACTTTGGTTAAACCTTTAGGTTATTTGGTGAAAGTATATAATGTGTATAATGTTATAATTATTATACTTGAACAAAATAAATAAATGTCAATGTGAGATGATAGACATTGTTTTATGGTGATAGATGTTTGTTCATAGTATAAGGTATATGTAAACATGTACATATAATAATAAAGTAGGTACTTAATAAATTAAGTAAATAAAATTATAGTTTTCCAAAAATATGTACTGAGGTGATGAGTTCTTGTTTAAAAAAATGTGGCCAGTCAATTATCAGAGTAGTCAGAAAGACTAAGGGTTCATATATATATTAAAATAAATATGAAAATGACAGTATGACAAAAGAAGATGATACTCAATTAACCATATAAAAGTGGAATTATAGAGATTACAAAAATAAAGAGTACAACCGTTGACAAAGTCAATAAGGTAAAATCAGAGGTTTTACATGTATTAGGATGCACCCATTCGCCCCACATGATAATAATAATAATGGCCAATAACTGAAAGAGACGCCGCGAGAAATCACTCTCGTCGCGGAAGAGTCATAACACCGGTGCCTCAAGTGTTATGGTTATGGTACCTCCATAACTAGGTGGACATAGTCATGCATGTATATAGCTCAGGCAGTTTAAAATGATAACATAGTAATTACTAAAAAGTATTATGACATGTAAACTACTTGGGAGATGGTAGCAAACGAGGAATCCTAATTATAGAAAGAGGATGTCCTTACTAAAGGACAAAATATCCGTACCTAATGTCCAGTAATGAAATGAAGATGAAAGCGGAAAGTAACTACTCCGACTTCACGAGTGCTACATAATAAAGGACGTGAATGAGTTGTATATTCAATGTATAATTTAATGATTCTTTGTTTAGTTTAATTTACGTGTTCTTGACTTGTTTTACTTGTTTTTGACTTGTTTTACATTTTCTTGACTTGTTTTACTATTTCATTTTTTATCATGGGTTTCTTAGTGTTTCATGTGTTCTTGATTAACGTATTTCATGTTTTATGTGTTATTATATTTTATATTTCATAGAGTAACTTTCCAAAAATAGCAGGTTTCCATATATAGCAACTTTCCAAAAATAGTAAGTTTCCATAAATAGTAAGTTTCCAAAAATAGAAGGTTTCCATAATTAGTATGTTTCCAAAAAATAGAAAGTTTCCATAAATAGTATATTTCCATAAATAGTATGTTTCCATAAGTAGTATGTTTCCATAAATAACAATAAGCTTGTAATATGATATAAGTTAAAGCTTAATGCGTATATTTAAAGCCATGATTAATTAAACATCATCATATAGTAAAGTTTATTAATAAATAAATACTTTAGTCTAACATAATAATTAATAATTAATAATATAAGATAATGGTTTAGAAGTGATTATTAATTAATAATACAACAGGGTTTATATTAATAAAACTTTGTTAATAACTGATAATTGTATAATTAAATTAAATTATAGTATTAATTTAATTAAACCATTATTAGAATATAATTAAATAATTAAGCTAAGTTTTTAATTAAATTAATTAAATGTGTCATTTAATTTATCATGAATAATTATATTATATTATTATTATAAGTCTAAGTTAATTTTAATTAATGAAACCATGTTAATTTCATGCATAATTATATAACATAATTATTTATATAATAAGTCTTGATTTAATTTATTAAAACATGATTTATATGAATATAACTAATTAAATTAATATAATGTAATTTAGAAAAACTAAAAACCAAACACACCCTTGTGTGTTTCATGTGTACCCGAGCCTCGAACCGAGCCCTCACCGAGACCCCATGGTCTCGGCTTGCTTCGAACAACGACACCACCACAACCACTGTGGCTGTGGTTTTGCCGCCGCCTACCCAAAACAGTCATACGCCTAGCCAGGTTCCCGCTGGCTGTTCAACATTCCCACCGAGAGCCTAGGCTCTCGGTTGCCACTGCTCGACCAACATTCCCCTTGTTGGGGTATTCCGGCTTGCGGCCGATAGAGGAGCCCAGCCACTGAGCCAAATGGTCGGCGGATGTGGCTTATAAATCCCACCGAGAGCTCCACCATGGGGAGTCTCTCAGTTTTCGTGACCAAACCGAACAAAACCAAAATCGAACTGGATATTATGCATGTTTTAATCATTCAAATCATGTGTTTTCATGATTAATTAAATAAGTCCATAAATCAAAGAATGAAAATGTAAGAGTGATAGGTGTGAAAACACCCATCCTTTTACCACTTAATTCTGGCTAAAACAAGACCAAAACACGTATTTAATATCATTTGTTTGGAATTATGCGTGGTTTTTGTGTTTATTGTGTTTTCAGAGTCAACCGGGTGAAGATTGAAGAAAACATGGGATTGCACGGGTTTTATCGAAGAAAAGGACTCAAGACGAAGTCTATTGTCCAAGAGATGCAAAAGATTTGAAGTCATTGCGCCTATTTGAAGATTTATCGAAGAATAGAGCCAAAGATGGAAGATTCATATATGTCGAAGAACTCCAGTTTATTAAACAAAAGATTATAAGACGAGTTGGAATTATTCACCGACACTTCTCAAAATCCAAAGTCGGAAACGTTTATTTAAAAGAAACGTAAAGACTAAAGACTAAAGAAGAAAAGAAGCCCAAAACAAAGCCCATTCACAAAGCCCACAAGACACGCCTATATATAGGATTCCACTTCACAAATTTGGAGACTAGTTTTAGTTTTAGTTAGTTTTTAGTTTTTCATTCTCTCTAGTTTTAGAGAGAGAAAGTTCTCAACTTTCTCTCACTAGTTTTCATCTTTCTTTCTTTCAAGATTAAACTTTTGTATTGTTTTTCATTAATCAAGTTTAAATTCAAGCTTTTAATCTTTAATCTCATTCTACCTTTCTTTGATTTTGATTCACTTTTGGTACGAATTACTTATGATCCGTGTTGTTCATCTATGTTTTCGTGCTTAAAAAGTTAATCTTTTTATGTTTCCTTAAGTTTCTATACGAACAAGCTTTAAGATCTTTGTGCTTATTGGCTTATTTGTAAGTTTAGCTTATTTACTTTTTAAAGTTTTCATAAAAAGTTCATTTTTTATTGTTTGATTTATAAGTTTGCTTAATTTAAGTTTAGATACGTTGTATTTGTGCTTATTTGATATGCTTAATATCGGATTCGAGCTAGTTTGGGTATTAGCTTATTCCAATAGCTTATCACCTAGCTTTTGTCTCGAATCCCACTTAAATCGGAAAAGGGATAAACCCATTTCCGATCTGCTTATTCCGACTGCACCCCTTTTTCCGATCATCAAATCGGAAAAGGGTTTTGGTGGATTCCGATTGGGGGCTTGTTGCCATTATTCCGATTAGGGTGTTTTTGGGTTATTCCTATTGGTACTAATTTCAACATTCCGATTATGGCTTATTTCAAGTATTCCGATTTTGATTTTTGATTATTCCGATTAGTACTTATTTTCCCAACATTCCGATTTAAGCTTTTTGTCCCTTATTCCGATCAGCTGTGCTCCTCTACATTCCGATCAACAGGTCGGAATATATTCCGATCTGGACCATTAGTGATATTCCGATTTGAGTTGTTTCCAACATTCCGATCAGGTTTCGATTTTGTTTTCCGATGGTTTAGCTCATGTTTTTACAAAAGTTTCCAAGTGTTAGTTGTATTTAGTGTACAAGTATTTTTTCTAAATTTGTCTTTAAGTTTTCAAGCATTTGTTTTCAACTTGTCAATTTAGTTTAATCTTTTAAAGCTTTCATTTTACTCTTCGACACTTACTTATTTGTTATTAGTTTAAAATAGATAAACAAACCAACCCTTTTTATTAACCAAGAACAAATCATTCCACTTAGAACCGTGATCAATTCGAAGAGATACCGAGATTAATCTTGAACCCATCTAAAAAGCTTGTATCAAATGGCTTCGCTGCCGGCTCTTCTCGTTAAGATTACCAGTTTTTTGTGAGAACTTGGATTTTGGGATCCGTTCACCGTGAACGTTACTTTTTCTTAAAAATTTCAAAAAAAAAACCCTAAAAAATATAAAATTTTCAAAAATCATAAAAATTAAAAAACATAAAAAACCAAAAATATTTATGCTTTGTTTTTGCCTTGTTAGTTCTTTTGCAGGTGCATGCGTACACGATCAACGTCTTATCAAGAGCCCGAGCCTCTCGAAGAATTAGACATGGCCGGTGTACAAAACAACAACAATAACCCACCTCTCAACAACAATAATAACAACAACAATAACAACCCACCTCTTAACAACAATAATAACAACAACAATGAGCCTCTACCGGATAATCGCCCGATGATTGAACTTCTGCAAGCACATGTAGACGGCAACAATGATCCAATTGTCATACCCGCGATTGCAACCAACAATTTTGAGCTCAAATCCGGCTTTATCCAGATGGTCTCTGCTCAACCATTCTTGGGGCGTACCATTGATGATCCACATGACCACATCAAGAGATTCCTGCAACTCACGAATACGGTCAAATTCAATGGTGTTCCACAAGAGGTAATCCGTTTGCAACTTTTTCCCTTTTCTTTAGAGGGACAAGCCCGGCATTGGCTTGCTAAGGAACCACCACAAAGTATTCTTACGTGGACGGATTTGGAGACCAAGTTTATCAACTACTTTTTCCCACCCTCTCGTACTACCGCTTTGCGGAATGAAATCATTAATTTTGAACAAAAGTACGATGAGTCTTTTAGTGAATCTTGGGACCGTTTTAAAGACCTTTTACGAAAGTGCCCACAACATGGTTTTACCAAAGTGCACCAAATTAATACTTTTTATAATGGTTTAAGGATGAATGACCAAGATTCACTAAACAGTGCCTCGGGGGGTAATATTTTGGTTAAGACTTCCAATGCCGCTTGGGATATTATTGAAAATAAGTCTCGTGTGCAAACCAAGAGTGTTCGGACCAATGTTGCTAGTGCTAGTACTAGTGACAGCGACAAGCGACTTGACAAAATTACTACGCTTCTTGAATCGCTTGTTACCCACACCGCCAACAACACCAACAGCATCAACGCTAAAAACGCTCAAGATGCTCAAGTCAATGCTGTTAGCCAACCATGTGAGATATGCGGGGGTCCTCACTCTAACACCACTTGTACCGCCACCCAAGACTATCCATCTGAGAATGTGAATGCAGCATACGGTACCTATCCTCCAGCCGCTTATCAAGCTCGTCCTCAAGGTGACCGCAACTTGCTTAGCTACCGCTCTAACAACTATCTCTCACCACCCGGTTTTCCTCCTAACAACCCAAACCAACAACAAAACCTCAATCGCCCTCCTCAACAACAACAACAACCTCGTGGACCATTGAAGGTCTACGGGATCATTGGCCTATTCTATGTGATGTATTTGATGGATTAAGATGGTTGATTAATTGATAGATATAAAAGAGATGAAGAAAGGAGATGAGGGATTAGAGAGAGAAAGGAGAGAAGGGAGAAGAGTTAGAGAGAGAAAGTAAAGATGGAAAATGATTAAGTGTGAAAATGAACAATCAACAACCCCTCCTAACATGCTAGGAGGGGATATATATAGCCCATCCTACATGTGGGCTATATGGACTATACATAAACTAAATGGATCACGAGCCCGTTACATAAATATCGTTGGAGCGACCGATCCTTCATAAATACGTAAAACGTATTTCCAACAATCTCCCCCTAAGGGAGGTCGCTCCAAGAAACAAAGTTCTAAATAGTCTATAACTCGTGATCTATGCTAACTAAGATGTGACCGAGACTTTATAGGGAAAACGTATTTCTAACAATCTCCCCCTAAGGGAGGTCACATCTTTTTACAAAATCTTAAACCTAGCATCTATGCTTGAGTCTTCGATCTTGTTCTTGTGAATATGCTTGATGTGATCTTTGACTTTAGTCTTGAGCATGTTTCCTTGCCTTGACCTTGTGCATTCTTCACTTGTGATATTTGACTCTTCGTGACTTCATGTTCCACATACTTATACTTTTAAATTCTTGAAAGCTTCAGAGTTTGATACAGCGGAAGACTTGACCTTCAGGCTTTCTTGAATTTGTTGAAGTACTAATTGTATGTAGTATAAGCATGTGGTGACGACTTCTTCTGGATTGTACACCGCAATGCCACCTTTTTGTTACGCTGCATAAGACAGTTAGCAACAAACAATATACACGGATGAAATGGCCTTGAACATTTCATTCTAATTCGGTAGCATTTTACCTCCGGTCGGTGAAGACTGTTGGACGATATTAAATATCGTACTTGTGGCAGGTAGTTTCAATAAAGAACCTCCTTGACAAGATTTCGCGGGTAAACCCGTTCTCTTTACTCGACCGTCCAAAGCTGACTACGAACGTAAAGAGTGAATCATTTGGATAATATTATCCGCATGATTTGAAGCCGTCAATTCATGTTCCTGGAACAAGTGAAGTTCAATTAAGAACCGCACCATCGTTGCTTTCCAGTTGTCACTAGCTTGATTCATATAGAATCTTGCAAGTTACCTACCAAGTGATGTTTGATGTTAACACTAGAAGGATTTCCATTCGTCACTGTAAATACTTAATAGTATTACTCTGAATGTTCTGGCAAGATTACTAAGATATTGCGTAGAGGCCTGGAACGTGTTTAAATTCATTTAAGAATTAAACCACTGTTGCTTTCCAGTTATCACAAGTTTGATTCATAAAGAATCGCACAAGTCACCTACCATGAGCTTTTTGATATTCGCTCAAGAAGGATTTCCATCTTCATTGTAAATACTTTCGTATTACTCGGATGTTCAGGCAAGATCATGAAGATTTTGCGTAGGACTCTTAAGATCTTTCTTACTTTTCACAGTGTGTGAAGAAGCAAGGAAATATGAAAGTGTGTCCTAATGAGATATTTGATGATCTCAAATGGCTCTAGACTCGATCGTGCATTTTGGATTTTTAGTGATCAAAGGCTGGAGAGGAGTGCCACCTTTTCAATACCAATTTATTCGGAGTGAATAAATCAATAGATAATGTGTTGTCTCCGTGTGATTAAAACAAATACCTTTTGAGAGATATTTGAGTTAGCTGGGAAGGGTTGTGTATTGCATCACTGGGTCCATGATGTCTTTCTTCAATATCGAGAATCATTAACAAAAATGATCTCAATAGCATATGTATTGACCCGGTTTCTGCCTAAAGTTGTAAGGAGGGCTTCTTTCTTTACACCCTTTATCTTTACAATTCTTTTTCATTCTTCAACCCCTTCAATGCTTACCAATACGTCATCACTAGCACCTTGTTGTGATTGTTCCAGTGCTAACTTAAGTACTTGGTCAGCATTCAGCTACATTCACAATCTTTCTCCATCTTTCCGAAGGACTACTATTTCTAGCTATGGAATGTCCTTGGGAAGATTCCTCCGGTTCAAGAGGAATCATTGGACTTTAACCTATCCTACCATCCTTATGTCACCACAATCTTCATCATCGTGAATAGAGATGTTTTGGGTAAGTGTATGTCACCATGAAATCCATTTTGAAGTGCAAATCCATTTTGCTCCCCCTTAACATATGCCACGATATCCAAAAACATTTCGCACATGTCGGGATGAGCTAGCACGTTAAGTCAAACCATTTGTGATAAATCATTTCCCATATTAAATCACATTTTCTCCCCCATATGAAAAATATTAACTCAATCAATGTTTTTAATATCAATTGATTTAATAGCGTTTTAAGAAAATTTGGGAAGAAAAATGCAAATCCAATTATCTTCATGAATTACACAAGCTCCCCTTCAAATTAATGAGGGTGTGCTGAAACGTAAATTAAATACCTTTTAAACACAAGTGTAAGGTATTTATTACGTGCAAAGATCATATATAATAATGAATTCACAAGATTAACAATTTACGAGGTAGGACCTGAATGATGGAGAACATCATATGAAAGATTCACATGGTTCTAGTTCACGAATGTTGGTCACCTCGTCACGTCCCCGAGAAAATTAATTCCCGTTGTTAAGTCAAAGCTTTCCGGTGAAATGCTTGACTTGATTATGAAAAGCGGGTTGCTATCTGAAATAATAGCAAACCATTTTGAGCATGTTTTAAAAGTTTGAACTTCTGCTCGAACTTTATTTACAACCCCGTGTCATTATTGAATGACATTTCTAGTATCGTAAATATTATCGATTCCAGAAGACATGCTCTTTTTATCAAAACATTTTTGAACACACAATTTTGAAAGATTTAGAAAAAAACCTTTTGAGAAATTCTCGAAAAATTGTGTTCAAAGTTTTGAAAAACAATTACTTGAGCTTAAGATGTTGAATATCTTAAAAGCGAGCTCAAGTCCGAGAAGTTGTGAACTTCCCGTTGTTAAGGATAAGTTACCATCGGCGATAAACTTTCCTTTTATCTGAAGGACGAGTCCTAAGCTGACATTTACTTAGAAGTCGTGTTCATGAGCTTGAAAACTTTGACTGTTTTAACGGAAAGCTCATGACCGAGAAAGGTTAATTTCTCGTTACGAGGAAAAGTTCTCTTATTTAAAAGATACACTTTCCTTTCTGAGCTTAAAACTTCGAATGTTTTAATACAAGCTCATAACCGAGAAAGGTGAATTTCTCGTTAAGAGGATAAGTTATCATAAAAGATAATCTTTCCTTTATTTTAAGTTCGAGTTACAGTCTGACATTTAACTGTAAGTCATTGTGCATGAGCTTAAAAACCTCGAATGTTTTTTATGTTAGCTCATGCCCGAGAAAACTTAATTTCTCGTTGTTAGGATAAGTTTATCATCGGCGATAAACTTTCCTTTCTTTGATGCACGGGTTATCATCTGATATTTAATGATAAGCCATATACACGAGCTTAAAACCTTTGAATGGTTTTAGGATAAGCTCGTGTCCAAGAAAACTTAATTTCTTGTTAAGAGGGTAAGTTATCATTGCGTAGATAAACTTCCCTGTCTCTGAAGTCCGGGTCGTCGTCTGTCATTTAACGAGGAGCCATAGTGCATGAGCTTAAAAACTTGGAATGTTTTTGATATAAGCTCATGCCCGAGAAAAATTAATTTCTCGTTGTTAGGATAAGTTTACCATCGGCGATAAACTTTCCTTTCTTTGAAGATCGAGTTATAGTCTGTGATGTGACTATAATTCCTTGTGTAAGCTTTAACTATGAATCCCCTGAGATACTAGTTTCTCTGATATCTGCTTCTTCAGCAACCAAACTCTGAGAGTGTCCTTAGGTGAACGGTATACAATGATTGGACCGCTTCGTTCTTTTGGAACATCAACTTTGGTACCTGCATTCTCATTAGGAGTTTGTATACTTTTGCATGGGTTAGAGATATCTATTTTAGAAGCACGTGGGGGTTCACGGTTTTCTTTTCTTGTGTCAGAGGTGGCCTGAGGGGATGATTCACTTGTCTTAGTTGGCAAACGTTTCCTTTTATAGAAAATCTTAAGTTCAGGCTTAAGTGATGTATCATCCTTTGCAATTTCCTCCCTAGTAGTCTTTGTAGAATCAGAGACTATCCTAGTTAAAGGGCACTTGTTTCCTACAAGAGTGAAAGTTCTACCAGTGGGGCGCCACATTTTGCCAACTGGTTTGATTTTAGCAACCCACTGGGATTTAAGTCTAGCACGGGAGTTCACCTCATTAAGCAATTTTTTGATACACGAATCATGATTTGCCGTAAAGACACATTTTCTACATGTTTTACAAGTAGCATATTTAATGTCCGAGTAATTCCTAGATGATTGATCGATGCTCCTAGGAGACGTCGTGCTACGGTTAGCAGTGTTGGGTAATCTAGAAGGCATCTGACTAGGTTGGACATTGCTATCTCTTACATGTGTCTTTTGAATAGCTTCCCTTTGACCAAAATCATGGCGCACATCAGTTGAACTAGTTCTAGACGTTTTCATTGAACTATTCTTAGAGAAACTAGGGGCAATCATGTGATGAGGTCTTGCTAAAACTGATTTAGTCACGTTAGGCCTAGTTGGTGGAGTGACTGTTCTAGAAATAGGACCCAAATCAACTTGGGAGGCAAACCGCGGTCTCGAGGATTGTGATCGCTCGGATCTAGATGTAGTAGGTTGTCTGACAATCGGTTGTCTGACGAACTGATTTGTAGGCGGTTTCCCCAAGATTGATGGTTTTTCAAGCTTAGTGTCCACACTAGGTCCTTTACTTTTCCTTAACTCGTTTTTCAACGCAGCTATAGCAAAAACCTTTTCCTGTACTTGGGCCTTTAAACTCTCATTCTCTTTCAGCAAGTTATCTTGGGATGCCAACTTAGATTCAAGCAGTTGAATTTGTTTCAAAAGATTATCCTTTTCAGCTTTAGAATCTAACACTTTTTGATCCAATTTTCTTTCAAGAACAACATTTGATTTTTCAAGTTTTTCAAAATATGTTTCAAATTTGTTCGTTTTCTTAGAAAATTCAAGTTTGGCATCCTCAAGATCTTTTGATTGCCGAGCTACGATCGTTTCGAGGCTCTTTAATCTTGGAATCAGAATCAGTTAACGAGGAAGTTGTAAAGCATTTATCATGATGTACTATAGCATTTTGAACACTTTCTCCCCCATTATGACTCACATCAGATGAATCAGAAGTGGTATTTCTATCACTCTTTTCCATCCCATGTTTGTCATAATTAGGTTCAGAATGCTCAATATACGGCATGTCATCAGCATATACATCATAAACAACATTACATTTTACCATGTTTGCAGGCTCTGCGTCATAAATAGGTAAGGTGTCATCAAGAGAAATCTCGTGAACATTCCCTGACGTGCCACCGGCATCATGTTGTCCTCCTGATTCTGTGCTCGTACCATCGTTAGGCTCCAAGTTGTCAACCGTATGACCAGTTTCCTCTTGCATCGAAGAGTCTTGCACTCCATTATCATACCCTTGCTGAAGTCGAGATCTTTCATAAATCGAAGACGAGACCGAGGTCATGAGTTTCAATATTGTATCACGAAAAACTCGAAGCTTGGTATGTGTATGTCGAAGAAATGATTGGCAAAGCATCGAACTTTCAGACTTGATGATATTGAATTGGAGGAAAGGCGTGAGTTGTGTCACAAGAGCCTTATAAGCAAGTGCCGATGCAGAGTGATTAAAGTTTTCATTGTTGAGTTGCTCGGCGAGTTGGGTCAAAGTGGTAAAGATAGAGTCGATGAATATATGACGATCTTGTCCAAAGATGGTCACAAATTCGCTCCCTCCTTGAAGCCGTGAAAGAGTAACAAGATGATATTGAAGCAATTAAAATGAATTTATACCACTTTCTCTAGCTTTGTCTTGCATTTGATGCAAGTCTCCCTCTTTAAGTGTCGAATTGAACGAATCCATTTAAAATCGAGGAAAGATAAAGAAAAAATGATGTGGATGTTGATGTTGTCGGGTTTTAACAATACGACTCGGCTCAAAAATTGTTGTCGGCTCAAACGATTATGAATTAAACCTGATCAAAAATCCCGTGACGTTGACTCGTCACTTTGTCGTCAAATCCGGCCACAAAAACGTTTATCCCGACAAAAAATTTTCCACGTTAACTTTTTAAAAATACCCGCCTCGACACGATTTGCCAAAAATTAATAAACAAAATTTACTAAACCAAAAAAACAAAAGTGACAAAAAACTTTAAAATAAAAATAAAAATGAACTTGACTTAAAAAACGTATAAAAACTAATGAGTCAATCGTGGCTCAAAAACGTATAAAAACTAAAAACGTTTATAACGAAAGTAACTTTTAAATATTGTAAAAAAGAAAAAGAAAAATCAGTGAATCAATCGTGGCAAAAAATAAGTGAATCAATCAGAGAATTAAATACGTGTATCCCCCTTGTTTCCTCCGCCTATTAAAAAAATCTGTGTTGACTTCCAAAATAGTCCTCTCCGTCCCTTAAAAGCTTCTCTTCCCAAAAAAAAAAAATAAAGCCTCCCAACGGTTTTATTGTTTTCTCCGTCTTCACCAGATAATAAAACTCACTCAAAAACTCAAAAACTCTCTCTCTCAGTTTATCTCTCAATTCTCTCAATCACAGATAACAAAAAAAAAACACTCCCAACTAAATCGAATCTCTCTCTCTCGCACACCTAATCTTACTCTCTCCAAAACACAACACAAATCACAATCTTTCCCTAAAACCAAATCAAAGAACTTCTTCAAGATCCTTTTAGGGATCTCAGGTGGGTATTTTTTTTTTTGATTTGTTGAGTCCCTCTCTCATCTGTAGTGTCTTTCTGTGTGAGGTTTTTCTTTGATAATTGCCTCAATCGAAAAAATGAAATAAAGAATACAACAAGTTGTGTGATAAAACTTTATTTAATTTCGAAAACGAATCTGTGATGATAGTGTTTTTTGTGTGTTTAGATCTTAATAAATCTTGACATGCAAGTCATAACACGAATCTGAGATCTTTGAATTGGTTTTGATGTTGGTTTTTAAGTTAGGTTGAGTCGCGTGATGTTGGAGGGGGTTTTGTTAAATGGTTGTGTCGATTTGTTGAAACCGTGAGGGTGTGAGGGTCTTGTGACGAGGGAGGGTGTGAGGGTCTGTGGAGGTGAGAGGTTCAAGGGTGTCAGTTTGGTTTGAGAGGTTGGGGAGTTGTGTCGAGACAAGGTGAACTGGGTTGGGGGGGGGGGAAGAGGGTCTTGTTTTGATGAGATGAGTCGAGGGTGGGGGTGAGAACGAGAGGGTTTGGATGGGTGTTTGTGTTTTCAGAATGTGATGTCGAGTCGTGTGAGGTGTGTTGTTTGGTTGGCCGTTATGTTTGAATTGGATGCTTCGTTCGGAAGTGTCATTCGTTCGGAACTTGTTCGTTCGGAACAGTTTCGTTCGGAACTTGTTCGTTCGGAACTGTTTCGTTCGGAACTGTCTCGTTCGGAACTTGTTCGTTCGGAACAGTTTCGTTCGGAACTTGTTCGTTCGGAACAGTTTCGTTCGGAACTTGTTCGTTCGGAACAGTTTCGTTCGGAACTTGTTCGTTCGGAACAGTTTCGTTCGGAACTTGTTCGTTCGGAACTGTTTCGTTCGGAACAGTTTCGTTCGGAACTAGTTCGTTCGGAACAGTTTCGTTCGGAACTTTGAGTGGAAGAATACTTGATTCTGAACTACGTTGATCCGGAACAATATGAAACTGAGATACGATGAAGGACAACTAGGACAAAAATGGTAGACAGAACTCGAGATCCAATGAAAAAAAATAAATAAAAAAATAAAATAAAAAAATTATATAAAAACTGATAATATAAAAAAATAAAAAAGGTTATATAAAAATAAAATAAAATAAATAAATAAAAAATAAAAAAATTATAGAAAACTGAATATAAAAAACTGGATAAAAGTGAAAATGGATAAACGAAAAATAAATAAATAAAAAAAATACAAACTTTAAAAGAAAAAAATTGATAAAATTGATAAAAATTTAGAAATTGATAAAATTGATAGATTAAAAACAATAAAAAATACAAACCTTTTATAAAAACACAAACTTTTTAGGATTTGATAAAGAAATTTTTGATTTTTGTATAAAAATTTGTGATTTTTATCTAAAAAGTAAGTAAATTTGAAGATTTGACATGATTTAACACATAGAAACACAAACTTTTTATAAAAAATACAAACTTTTTATGATCTAAAACATAAAAATACAAACTTTATATATAAAAAATACAAACTTTTTAATATAAAAGCATGATTAAATCAAAACCCACCAAAATCAAAAAGAAATAAAAGTAAGAATAAACCAATCAAACCTTGGCTCTGATACCAATTGAAGGTCTACGGGATCATTGGCCTATTCTATGTGATGTATTTGATGGATTAAGATGGTTGATTAATTGATAGATATAAAAGAGATGAAGAAAGGAGATGAGGGATTAGAGAGAGAAAGGAGAGAAGGGAGAAGAGTTAGAGAGAGAAAGTAAAGATGGAAAATGATTAAGTGTGAAAATGAACAATCAACAACCCCTCCTAACATGCTAGGAGGGGATATATATATCCCACCCTACATGTGGGCTATATGGACTATACATAAACTAAATGGATCACGAGCCCGTTACATAAATATCGTTGGAGCGACCGATCCTTCATAAATACGTAAAACGTATTTCCAACAACCATACATACCACCTCACAAACAACCATATCCATCTCAAAGAAACAACCAAGTTTACCAACAACCTGCTTATCAACCACCCGCATACAATGCTCCTCCCAACCAACCCACCGCATTACAACAAGATATTGGAACCTACATGAGGACTAATGATGTGATCATGGACAATCTCCAACGGGAAGTGCTCAACTTGAAAGCAGACCTAGTGAAACAAGGGAACGATCTGAGAGCTGATATGAGAAACACTTTGGATAGTTAAACGACTGACTTAAGGAACATGATGGCTAGTTTCTTCCAAGGTAATCAACCCTCTTCTTTGGGTACTCTTCCGAGTAACACCGTTGCAAATCCAAGAGGGGAGATGAAAGCAATCACCACTCGCAGTGGCAAAGGTACCAAGGAACCCGAGCTTCCTATACCTCCACCGGTGATTGTGACTAAGGAGAACGAGTCACCTGCTCCTATTCCTCATCCTTCTACGTCCCCAATTTCTCCACCTCTTACTTCTACCCCTCCTCCACCCAAGGATGTGAGTGATCCTATTCTCCTAAAGCCTTCTTCTTCTTCTGATATACCTTATCCATCAAGGTTGAGGAAAGAGAAGCTCAAAAGCAAGGACGATATTCAGGTTTCGAACTTTCTCAAAATGTTTAAACAATTGAATTTCAACATCTCCTTCGCTGAGGCTCTCGCTCACATGCCTAAGTATGCGAAAATGTTCAAAGATCTTCTTAGCGACAAGGAGAAGCTTCTTGATATTGCTAACACCCAACTTAATGAGAATTGCTTTGCAGTGCTCTTAAGGAAATTGCCAACTAAGCTTGGTGATCCGGGTCGTTTCTTAATCCCTTGTAATTTCCCGGGAGTAGAGAATTGCATGGCCCTAGCCGATCTAGGTGCCAGTATTAATTTAATGCCTCTAAGCGTTTGGAAGCAATTATCTCTCCCTGAGCTAGTCCCCACCAAAATGACTCTGGAATTAGCTAACCGTACGGTTGCTTATCCAGTGGGGATAGCCGAAGACGTCTTTGTAGGAGTCGACAAATTCACTTTTCTTGCCGATTTCGTCGTTGTTGACTACGATATGGACCCTCGTGTGCCATTGATTGTGGGTCTTCCATTCTGAAGGTCTACGATTTCTAAGGATTTAGTAAATGATGGATTGATCTATTGATTAGATGGTGGAAATGGGGAAGAAGGAGATGAGGTGTAGAGAGAGAAAGGAGAGGAAAGAAAAGTAGAGAGAGAAAGTGTTTATTTGATTAATGAAAAGATATTTAAATGAATGAACCACCCCTCCTAACATGCTAGGAGGGGTATATATAGCCCACCCTACATGTGGGCTATATGGACTATATTTACTACAAACTGGATCACGAGCCTAATACAATAATATATCGTTGGAGCGACCGATCCTTCATAAATACGTAAAAACGTATTTCCAACAATCTCTCCCTAAGGGAGGTCGCTCCAAGTTACAAAGTTCTAAATATTCTATAGCTCGTGATCTATGCTAATAATGATGTGACCGAGACTTTCTTTGGGAAAACACATTTCCAACAATCTCCCCCTAAGGGAGGTCACACCATTTTACAAAATCTTAAACCTAGCATACTATGCTTGAGTCTTCGATCTTGTTCTTGTGAATATGCTTGATGTGATCTTTGACTTTAGTCTTGAGCATGTTTCCTTGCCTTGACCTTGTGCATTCATCACTTGTGAAATTTGCCTCTTCGTGACTTCATGTTCCACATACTTATACCTTTAAACTCTTGAAAGCTTCAGAGTTTGATACAGCGGAAGACTTGACCTTCAGACTTTCTTGAATTTGTTGAAGTACTAAGTGTATGTAGTATAAGCATGTGGTGACGACTTCTTCTGGATTGTACACCGCAATGCCACCTTCTTGTTACGCTGCATAAGACAGTTAGCAACAAACAATATACACGGATGAAATGGCCTTGAACATTTCATTCTAATTTGGTAGCATTTTACCTCCGGTCGGTGAAGACCGTTGGACGATATTAAATATCGTACTTGTGGCAGGTAGTTTCAATAAAGAACCTCCTTGACAAGATTTCGCGGGTAAACCCGTTCTCTTTACTCGACCGTCCAAAGCTGACTGCGAACGTAAAGAGTGAATCATTTGGATAATCTTATCCGCATGATTTGAAGCCGTCAATTCATGTTCCTGGAACAAGTGAAGTTCAATTAAGAACCGCACCGTCGTTGCTTTCCAGTTGTCACTAGCTTGATTCATATAGAATCTTGCAAGTTACCTACCAAGTGTTGTTTGATGTTAACACTAGAAGGATTTCCATTCGTCACTGTAAATACTTAATAGTATTACTCTGAATGTTCTGGCAAGATCACTAAGATATTGCGTAGAGGCCTGGAACGTGTTTAAATTCATTTAAGAATTAAACAGCTGTTGCTTTCCAGTTATCACAAGTTTGATTCATAAAGAATCGCACAAGTCACATACCATGAGCTTTTTGATATTCTCTCAAGAAGGATTTCCATCTTCATTGTAAATACTTTCGTATTACTCGGATGTTCAGGCAAGATCATGAAGATTTTGCGTAGGACTCTTAAGATCTTTCTTACTTTTCACATTGTGTGAACAAGCAAGGAATAATGAAAGTGTGTCCTAATGAGATATTTGATGATCTCAAATGGCTCTAGACTCGATCGTGCATTTTGGATTTTAGTGATCGGAGGCTGGAGAGGAGTGCCACCTTTTCAATACCAATTTATTCAGAGTGAATAAATCAATAGATAATGTGTTATCTCCGTGTGATTAAAACAAATATCTTTTGAGAGATATCTGAGTTAGCTGGGATGGGTTGTGCCTTGCATCACTGGGTCCATGATGTCTTTCTTCAATATCAAGAATCATTAAAAATGATCTCAATAGCATATGAATTGACCCGGTTTCTGCCTAAGTTGTAAGGAGGGCTTCTTTCTTTACACCCTTTATCTTTACAATTCTTTTTCATTCTTCAACCCCTTCAATGCTTACCAATACGTCATCACTAGCACCTTGTTGTGATTGTTCCAGTGCTAACTTAAGTACTTGGTCGGCATTCAGCTACGTTCACCATCTTTCTCCATCTTTCCTAAGGACTACTATTTCTAGCTATGGAATGTCCTTGGGAAGATTCCTCCGGTTCTAGAGAAATCATTGGACTTTAACCTATCCTACCATCCTTATGTCACCACAATCTTCATTGTCGTGAAATAAATGGGTTGCGGGTAAGTATAAATCACCATGAAATCCATTTTGAAGTGCAAATCCATTTTGCTCCCCCTTAACATATGCCACGATATCCGAAAACATTTCGCACATGTCGGGATGAGCTAGCACGTTAAGTCAAACCATATGTGATTAATAATTTCCCATATTAAATCACATTTTCTCCCCCATATTAAAAATATTAACTCAATCGATGTTTTTAATATCAATTGATTTAATAGCATTTTAAGAAAATTTGGGAAGAAAAATGCAAATCCAATTATCTTCGTGATTTTAACAAGCTCCCCCTCAAATTAATGAGGGTGTACTTGAAACGTAAATTAAATACCTTTTAAACACAAGTGTAAGGTATTTATCACGTGCAAAGATCATATATGATAATGAATTCACAAGATTAGCAATTTACGAGGTTGGACCTGAATAATGGAGAACATCATATGAAAGAAGCACATGGTTCTTATTCACGAATGTTGGTCACCTCGTCACGTCCCCGAGAAAATTAATTCTCGTTGTTGAGTCAAAGCTTTCCGGTGAAATGCTTGACTTGATTATGAAAAGCGGGTTGCTATCTGAAATAATAGCAAACTATTTTAAGCATGTTTTAAAAGTTTGAACTTCTGCTCGAACTGTATTTACAACCCCGTGTCATTATTGAATGACATTTCTAGGTTCGTAAATATTATCGATTCCAGAAGACATGCTCTTTTTATCAAAACATTTTTGAACACACAATTTTGAAAGATTTAGAAAAACCTTTTGAGAAATTCTCGAAAAATTGTGTTCAAAGTTTTGAAAACCAATTACTTGAGCTTAAGATGTTGAATATCTTATAAAACGAGCTCAAGTCCGAGAAGTTGTAAACTTCCCGTTGTTAAGGATAAGTTTATCATCGGCGATAAACTTTCCTTTTATCTGAAGAACGAGTCCTAAGCTGACATTTACTTAGAAGTCGTTTTTCATGAGCTTGAAAACTTTGACTGTTTTAACGGAAAGCTCATGACCGAGAAAAGTTAATTTCTCGTTATGAGGAAAACTTCTCTTATTTAAAAGATACACTTTCCTTTCTGAGCTTAAAACTTCGAATGTTTTAATACAAGCTCATGACCGAGAAAGGTTAGTTTCTCGTTATGAGGATAAGTTATCATTAATGATAAACTTTCCTTTATTTGAAGTTCGGGTCACAATCTGTCATTTAACTGTGAGCCATAATGCATGAGCTTAAAAAACTTGGAATGTTTTTGATATAAGCTCATGCCCGAGAAAAATGAATTTCTCGTTTTTAGGATAAGTTTATCATCGGCGATAAACTTTCCTTTCTTTGATGATCGAGTTATAGTCTGTGATGTGACTATAAGTCCTTGTTTGCAGCTTAACCATGAATCCCCTGAGACATTTGTTTCTCTGATATCTGCTTCTTCAGCAACCAAACTCTAAGAGTGTCCTTAGTTGAACGGTATACAATGATTGGACCGCTTCGTTCTTTTGGAACATCAACTTTGGTACCTGCATTCTCATTAGGAGTTTGTATACTTTTGCATGGGTTAGAGATATCTATTTTAGAAGCATGTGGGGGTTCACGGTTTTCTTTTCTTGTGTCAGAGGTGGCCTGAGGAGATGATTCACTTGTCTTAGTTGGCAAACGTTTCCTTTTATAGAAAATCTTAAGTTCAGGATTAAGTGATGTATCATCCTTTGCAATTTCCTCCCTAGTAGTCTTTGTAGAATCAGAGACTATCCTAGTTAAAGGGCACTCGTTTCCTACAAGAGTGAAAATTCTACCAGTGGGGCGCCACATTTTACCAACGGGTTTGATTTTAGCTACCCACTGGGATTTAAGTCTAGCACGGGAGTTCACCTCATTAAGCAATTTTTTGATACAGGAATCATGATTTGCCGTAAAGACACATTTTCTACATGTTTTACAAGTAGCATATTTAATGTCCGAGTAAGATCTAGAATCCCTAGATGATTGATTGATGCTCCTAGGATTGGACATGCTACGGTTAGCAGTGTTGGGTAATCTAGAAGGCATCTGACTAGGTTGGACATTGCTATCTCTTACATGTTTCTTTTGCATAACTTCCCTTAGACCAGATTTATGGCCAACGTCATTTGAACTAGTTCTAGACGTGGTCTTGGTATTTTTAGGGAAACTAGAGGCAATCATATGATTTGGTCTTGCTAAAGCTGGAGTGATCACATAGGGCCTAGTTGCTGGAGTGTCTGGTCTAGAAGGATGAACCAAATCACCTTGGGAGGCAAACCGCGGTCTCGAGGATTGTGGTCGCTCGGATCTAAATGCAGTAGGTTGTCTGACAATCGGTTGTCTGACGAACTGATTTGTAGGCGGTTTCCCCAAGATTGATGGTTTTTCAAGCTTAGTGTCCACACTAGGTCCTCTATTTTTCCTTAACTCGTTTTTCAACGCAGCTATAGCAAACACCTTTTCCTGTACTTGGGCCTTTAAAGTCTCATTCTCTTTGAGCACTCTATCTTGGGATGCCAATTTAGACTCTAGTAACTGAATTTGTTTCAAAAGATTATCCTTTTCAGCTTTAGAATCTAGAACAGTTTGATCCAATTTTCTTTCAAGAACAACGTTTGACTTTTCAAGTTTTTCAAAGTATGTTTCAAATTTGTCCGTTTTCTTAGAAAATTCGAGTTTGGCATCCTCAAGATCTTTTGATTGCCGAGATACGATCATTTCGAGCTCTTTAATCTTGGAATCAGAAGCAGTCAATGAAGCAGTTATATGATAATTATCATGATGTTTAGCATTCTGAACAATCTCTCCCCCATTATGACTGACATCGGATGAATCAGAAGTGGTATTGCTATCACTCTTTTCCATCCCATGTTTGTCATAATTAGGTTCAGAATGCTCAATATGCGGCATTTCATCAGCGTATACATCATAAACAACATTACATTGTACCATGTTTGCAAGCTCTTCGTCATAAACGGGTAAGGCGTCATCAAGAAGGATCTCGTGAACATTCCCTGACGTGCCACTGGTATCATGTTGACCGTCCGATTCCGTGCTCTTGCCATCGTTGTGCTCCAAGTTGTCAACCGTATGACCAGTTTCCTCTTGCATCGAAGAGTCTTGCACTCCATTATCATACCCTTGCTGAAGTCGAGATATTTCATAAATCGAAGACGAGACCGATGACATGAGTTTCAAAATTGTATCACGGAAAACTCGAAGCTCGGTATGTGTATCTCGAAGAAACGATTGGCAAATCACTGAACTTGCAGACTTGATGATATTGAATTGGAGGAAAGGCGTGAGTTGTGTCACAAGAGCCTTATAAGCAGAGTGATTAAAGTTGTCACGGTTGAGTTGCTCGGCGAGTTCGGTCAAAGTGGTGAACATTGAGTCGATGATTATATGACGATCTTGACCAAAGATTGTCACAAATTCGCTCCCTCCTTGAATCCTCGAAAGAGTGACAAGATGAGACTGAAGCATTTGAAATGAATTTATACCACTTTCTCTAGCTTTGTCTTGCATTCGATGCAAGTCTCCTTCTTTAAGTGTCGAATTGAACGAATCCATTGAAAATCGAGGAAAGATAAAGAAAAAATGATGTTGATGTTGTTGTTGTCGGGTTTTTACAATTCGAATCGGTTCAAAAGATGTTGTCGGCTCAAACGAAGATAAAATAAACCGGAGATCAAAGCAAATTCGGCTCACTTCAAAAATAAAACCCGCCAACAAATAAACCAAGCTACGATAAATATAATAATCGGACCATCAAATATTTTACCACTTTAATTTTTTCGGAATACCCGCCTAATCTGATGTACCAAAAATTTACTAGATTAAAATAAAAATGACAAATATTAATTGACAAACATACTAAATTAACTAAATTAAAAAGTTAACTTAAAATTAGAAAAAAAATAAAAATAAAAGTAAAACAAATAAAACAAATAAAAAATAAAATAAAAAAAATCGGATATATTGATGCGTGTCCCAAAAAAACAAAGTTGCCAAAAAAAACGTGGCAATCTTCCGTCCAATTTAATTTCTCCTTTGACTTTCTATGTAACCCTAAATCCCCTCTTCTTGTTTACTCCGTCCCTTTCTCTTTTATCTCTCTCTCTCACAAACCTAACAAAAAACCTCCGGTCTTCTATACTCTCTGTTATCGTCGCCCCCCAAGATCCTCTCAATCGACACCCAATCAATCCAGCCAAAACCAAATCTCATAAACACGTAGCCGGTATCTCTTTCTTTTGCCCCATCAAGAAGTCAAGAACCAAGATGAGTTTGTCTTCAAGATCATCCTTATGGTCTCGGGTAGGTTTATTTTCTTGTTGCATGTTGGTTAATTGAGTCTGTCTTCTATCATCTGTTCGAGTCTTTCTTGTCAATTGTTAGAGTCAAAATCTTTGTTGAAAAGTCTAAGGTTTTGGTGTTGGGTTTTGAGTCCGAGAGTGTTTGTAAGAATGGATTTGAGTCGGGTCAAAATATGTGATAAAGAGTGTTTCTTGTCAATAGTTTTGGTTTGTGAGAAGAGTGTTGGTGAGTCGAGGGTCTGTTTGTCGAGAGAGTTGTGGTGAGATTGAGTGTTAAGGTTTTTGTTGTGCGAGGTGAGGGGAGGATTGTCAGGGTGTGGTCGAGAGGGTATAGGGACGAGAGTATTGTGAGGGTATAAGGTGATGGTCGAGTGAGGCTGAGAGTTTGAGTTGTGAGATGGATGTGTTTGTGACGAGGGAGGGTGTGAGGATGTGTGAGTGGTGTTTTGTAATACGAGAGGGTGTGGGTTTGTGTGTGTGAGTCGAGTCGAGGGTGAGTTTTGAGTTGAGAGTTCTGTTGGTTTGGTTGAGTTTGAGAGAGGTGTGGGTTAATAGTTTATGTGTGTTCGAGAGTCGAGAGACGAGAGGGTTTGGGTTGGGGTCAGTGTCTGTGTCGAGAGAAGGAGTCGAGGGAGTCGAGAGTGTTGGTGTTTTCTTGAATGTGATGTCGAGTCGTGTTGTTAGAAAAGTCCTATTCGGAAAGTCCTATTCGGAAAGTCCTATTCGGAAAGTCCTATTCGGAAAGTCCTATTCGGAAAGTCCTATTCGGAAAGTCCTATTCGGAAAGTCCTATTCGGAAAGTCCTATTCGGAAAAAATGTCTATTCGGAAAAAATGTCTATTCGGAAAAAAAATGTCTATTCGGAAAACCTATGCGGAAAGACGGAAATCTGATCCGAGAACTGATAACTTTCTAAGGATATGTTCGGACAAATTGATGGGAGATGGATTATTGGACTGATTTGACCAAAAAACCTGAGACTTTGGACTGATAAGAAAAAGAAGAAAAGAAACTGATTAAAAAAAATTACTGATTAAAAAAATGATTAAAAAAAAACTAAAAACTGATCTAAAACTGAGACAAAACGGATGATATAAAAAAAACTGATTATTTAAAAAAACACACGGAAAAATAAAACTGATAATAAAAAATAAAAATTGATAAAATTGATAGAAGAAAAGTAGATAACTTTATAAAATTTGAAATTTTTTATAAAATTGATAAACAAAAAGATGATAAAAGATGATAAAAAATAAGAAAAGAAAAGATTTTTACCACCAAATCAAAAGATAAAAAAAATATGCAAATCCTAAGATTCAACCATGGCTCTTGATACCAATTGAAGGTCTACGATTTCTAAGGATTTGGTAAATGATGGATTGATCTATTGATTAGATGGTGGAAATGGGGAAGAAGGAGATGAGGTGTAGAGAGAGAAAGGAGAGGAAAGAAAAGTAGAGAGAGAAAGTGTTTATTTGATTAATGAAAAGATATTTAAATGAATGAACCACCCCTCCTAACATGCTAGGAGGGGTATATATAGCCCACCCTACATGTGGGCTATATGGACTATATTTACTACAAACTGGATCACGAGCCTAATACAATAATATATCGTTGGAGCGACCGATCCTTCATAAATACGTAAAAACGTATTTCCAACACATTCTTGAGGACCGGTCGCACTCTCTTTGATGTTGAAGCCGGTGAGCTTATCATGAGAGTGGGTGACGATAAAATTGTCTTCAACATGGGAAAGCTTTCTAAACAGCCTTATTCTAACGAGAGTGTTAATTGTATTGATGTTCTTGATGAGGCTTGTGAAGAACACTTCAAAGATGCTTGTAAAAGTATTCCTACCTCTCTTCCCAATGTTGAGACCGTTTCCTCTATTGACTCATCACTATCTCTATTTAGAGAAAGTGATTTCCTTTGGAAAGATTTGGAAGCCACCATGGGAGATGTGAACCTAGACCATGACGATTCTCCCAACGATTGGGATGAAGATCTTCGCCTCATTGAGAACATTCTTAAACAAGACAATATTTCCCCACCATCTCCCACGGTTATTGCTATTGATGCTCCGACTTTGAAAACGCCTCCCATCGAAAATCCTCCGGATTTAGAACTTAAGGAGTTGCCGCCCCATCTCGAGTACGTGTTCCTTGAAGAAAACAAGAAGTCGCCCATCATCATCGCGAAGGACTTGAAAGAAGAAGAGAAAACTCGCCTCATCGCCGTGCTTAAAGATCATAAGAAGGCAATTGCTTGGAAAATTTCCGATATCCGCGGAATTGATTCGAACTTTTGTACTCACAAGATTCTCATGGAAGATGACTTTAAACCTGCAATCCAGAGCCAAAGAAGGGTTAATCTCGTATTCATGACATCATCAAACAAGAGGTTATCAAACTTCTTGATGCCGGCTTGATTTACCCTATCTCGGATTCGCCTTGGGTAAGTCCCGTCCATTGTGTGCCCAAGAAGGGCGGAATAACCGTTGTTCCCAATGAACACAACGAGTTGATTTCCACTCGTCTCGTTACTGGGTGGAGAGTTTGTATTGATTATCGCAAGCTCAATGATGCCACGAGAAAAGATCACTTTCCTCTTCCCTTCATGGATCAAATGCTTGAGCGTCTAGCGGGTAATGATTATTACTGCTTTTTAGACGGTTTCTTCGGGTATTTTCAAATTCCCATCGATCCCAAGGACCAAGAAAAGACCACATTCACTTGTCCCTACGGAACATTTGCTTACAAACGCATGCCTTTTGGTTTATGCAATGCTCCTGGGACGTTCCAAAGGTGTATGATGGCTATCTTCCATGACATGGTGGAAGACACTATGGAAGTATTCATGGATGATTTCTCGGTTTATGGCGATTCTTTATCTGCTTGCCTTGCCAATTTAGAACGTATGCTTAAGCGGTGTGAAGACACTCGCCTTGTTCTTAATTGGGAAAAATGCCATTTCATGGTAAAAGAGGGCATCGTGCTAGGACACAAGATCTCCAAAGCCGGTCTTGAAGTGGACCGTGCTAAAGTCGATGTTATTTCTAAGTTGCCTCCACCTTCAACCGTGAAGAGTGTGAGAAGTTTCCTCGGTCATGCGGGCTTCTACCGTCGATTCATCAAAGATTTTTCTAAAATCGCCCGCCCGATGACCCACCTCTTGGAAAAAGATACTCCTTTTATCTTTTCCACAGAGTGTCTTGAAGCCTTCAACTTGCTTAAGGATAAGCTAACTAAGGCACCCGTCTTGGTTACCCCTAATTGGGAGCTGCATTTCGAGTTGATGTACGATGCTAGCGATTTTGCTATTGGGGCGGTTCTGGGTCAAAGAGTGAACAAACACTTCCAACCGATCCATTACGCTAGCAAGACAATGACGGGGGCTCAATTGCATTATACGACAACCGAAAAAGAGCTTTTAGCTATTGTCTATGCCTTTGAAAAATTTCGCCCTATCTTGTCCTTTCCACCATAATCGTTTACACCGATCATTCCGCGTTGAAGTACTTGTTAACTAAACAAGATTCGAAACCAAGACTTCTTCGCTGGGTTTTGCTACTCCAAGAATTTAAAATCGAAATTCGCGATAAAAAAGGAGCTGAAAACCTAGTCGCGGATCATCTCAGTAGACTTGAGGATCCTTTCCAAGGGGAACATCCGAACAAAGAGATCAATGATTCTTTTCCCCTGGAGACCTTAATGTCTATCAACTCGACTTCTGATGAAACCCCGTGGTTTACGGACATTGCAAACTACTTAGCGGGTGGAATTGTCGTCTACGGGTTAACATCCCAACAAAAGAAGAAGTTCTTTAAAGAAATTAAGACTTACTTTTGGGATGACCCGTATCTATTCAAACAATGTGCTGATTTGATTATTCGCCGATGTGTTGATGGACCGGCAGCTTTAGAAATCCTTGACGCTTGCCACAAAGGACCCACCGGTGGTCACTTTGGTCCCAACTACACCGCCAAAAAAGTGTTTGACTCGGGATTTTATTGGCCCACCATTTATCGTGATGCTCACGCGATGGTTAAACGTTGTGATGCTTGATATAAGCGTTTTGCAATGGGTTCAAAATATGTCTCTCGGAATCCTCTCGAATTGATCTCAGTCTTAAGTGGAATGATTGTTCTTGGTTACTAAATAAAAGGGTTAGGTTTTCTAGTCTAATAAAAAGTGGAAATGAAAATTTAAATCAAAGACAATTACTTTAATTATGATTAACCAAGACTTGTATTAAACTTAAGATTAAAATTAAGATTAAAATTAAGATTGAAATTAAAGTTCAATAAACATAAAGAAACAGTAAAGCAGACAAACAGTAACCTAAAAGGAAAATTGATTCGGAACTTTAACCTTGGTTCGGAAGTTTACACTCATCCGGAACTTACTGATCCGGAAGTTTTGGAAAATAAGTCGGTTCGGAACTTTCTGCTTTGGTTCGGAAGTTTCCGGATGAAGGCTTGGTTCGGAAGTTTTAGACTTCCGGATGAAGGGTTGGTTCGGAGACTTCCGGATGAAGGGTTGGTTCGGAAGTTTTGAGACTTCCGGATGAAGGGTTGGTTCGGAAGTTTTGAGACTTCCGGATGAAGGGTTGGTTCGGAAGTTTTCAAAGTAAACTCATTCGGAACTTTTGATAGACAAACTCATTCGGAACATTTGCTTCGTTCGGAAGATTAAGCTTCATTCGGAACTATTGCTTGATTCCGAAGTTCTGGAAACCCAGATACAGTAAGAATACCCGAAGAACAAGGAAACTATTTTTAATCCAAAAATCACCAAGTTTTTCACCAAAAATTTAAATAAATCAATCACAAAACTTCTACTAACCATAAACTACAAATCCCATCAACAAAAACACAAATCCCAACAACTTTTGAAGATCAAATCAAGAAAAATAAAAACTTAAGAACTTGAAGATAAATATGAAGATGAACAAGATTAAATGGAAAGATTACACAAGACTTTGTATTGAATGATTAATGTTTTAACAAGATCAAACAAGAATTAAAATAACAAGATTTGGAAAACAAAGATTAAAATCACCAATCACCCTAGTGGTGATGGTGATGAAACGGAACAGAGAGAAAGAGTGGGGAAGAAGAAAGACTAAAAAAACTTGTCTAATTATGTGAGGGGAGGGCTATTTATAGCCTTGTCTTTTGGTTGGTGAGTGGGCTTTCTCCCGTTCTTGTCTTTTCGTCTTTTCAGAAAAGTTTCCGTTTTCGATTCTGATTCGGGATTTGTCGTCGATTGAATTCAACTCGTCTTTTAATTTCTTCGTTTAATAGACTTGAGTTTCTTCGACTTATATAAATCTTCCATCTTTGGTCCTTTTCTTCTATAAATCTTCGAATAGGCCCAGTGACTTCAAATCTTATGCATCTCTTGGACAATAGACTTTATCTTGAGTCTTTTTCTTCAGTAAAACCCGTGCAATCCCATGTTTTCTTCAATATTCATCCGGTTGGCTCTGAAAACACAATAAACACAAAAACCACGCATAATTCCAAACAAATGATATTAAATACGTGTTTTGGTCTTTTTTTAGTCCGAATTAAGTGGTAAAAGGATGGGTGTTTACACACCTATCAAATCCCCTACACTTAATCATTGCCATGCCCTCATGCAATGCTTAGTGATAAAGCAATTTTACACTTTTCTCATAATTAATCAACCTTGGCCTTATTTAAATTCTACTAAACAAAAATTAAAGAAATAAAGCTTCAAAGATAACAAAGGGATAGAAAACCATTTTCTCTTTGAAAATAGCTACATGGAAATATCTTGCAAAGAAATCGATGACTTACATTAGGGCTTTGGTGCTGCGAAGATTTATCACCCTCAAGTTTCACGTTCCCCAAACTAAGCTTAAAAACGAGATCATTGTTATTATAAGTTAGCAATTCAAACACTTACACACATGGCTTAATTAAATGCTTAAACTCCCTTATTCCTAGGTGTATCTCTTATATTTTATTTTTGTCTTAGAATGATCATGAAGATGCATTTTTGGACTTATTTCGATAGTTTATTAGGGCTGAAAGCAAAGTAGGACGATTTGATCAATAGTTAGCTAAAGGGCAAAATCTCTTAAAACTGCTTCTCGGGATATCAAAAAGTTCATATCTTGGCATAACTTGGTTCACGATTTGAGACCTTTCTCGGGCCGACATTTGGCATGTACTTCATACTTCATATCTTCGAGAGACGTTCTTGAGATAATGGTCTTCTCATCATAATAGAGTTTCTTCACTTGGAGACTTTTGAGGGGTACTCCAACTTTGTTGACCACGACTTCATGATTATTTCTTCAATCTCTATTTGGGATTTTGAGATACAACGATCCGCCTCCTTTTCGGACTTGGATCTATTTATCCTCATACCTTGTTAGGGTCTTTTCGGATAGACTTCTCCATGATCTTTATGGGAGTTGATTGCTTTTCGTCGTGAGTCTTGATCCTTCATATTGACTTTAGGAATAATGCTTTTCACATCACTTTGGATCTTCAGCAATAAAATGGAATCCTCATGCCTTGTTAGGGCCTTTTCGGACTCGCCAATCTTCGCGCCCCGCTTCATAAGTTATGCCTTGGCTATGAACTCTTATCATTACCGAGCAACTTTTAAACGATCTTGGGCTAGAAGCTAAGTAACTTTTCAAATCGTACGACCTTACTTATTGCAGATATATTATTAGCAAGTGATGGGAGAATAGGCAAATAATTACACCAAGTGAGCTTGCGCAAGAATACCGACTTATAATTGACTCTATCATTTCTCGTCCTCCACAATTTAAAATCTCAAGTAATGAGACTCGTGGATACTTAGCCTAATAAACCAATTAAGGTTTACATGGTTAAGGATACTAGCTAGAATAAACTTGGATAAGTCTATTCGGGTTGAGTCAAAATAAACGCACGGGCCTAATATGTCAAAGACTTCTAAACTAGCTACCCACTTTATTAATATTTTTGACTTTACTGCGAGATATATACATATGAAAGCAACGATAAAAATTTAAAAATTACAACTAAATGGCCAAAGTTAATAAAAAATTAGAAAAATGTTGAAAAATAGGATTTTACGGTTAATTGAAGGCATTTTCATGGAAAAGTCCACTTAAAACTTCGATAGAAGTCCCCCCTACACTTAAGGTAAACATTGTCCTCAATGTTTAAGCATGTGGGAAAAGTTTCCCCTACACTTATGACATTGTGCACGTTGGTTAACTCGAGTTAAGGATGGGACGACTAAAGTGATCAATTTCAAATGTGAATATGAAGAAAACTGAATCACGATAGTTGAGAGATAGAACCGGATTTCGGATAACACGGGAGCACGGTTCTTCAAAAATTCCAAGAGTGCACTTATCCCTGTAATCACACCATACACAGACAAACTTCGAAGAAGTCCCCCCTACACTTAGGGGATTAAAACATAAAAGGATAGATACTCGGGTTGCCTCCCGAGGAGCGCTTGTTTTTGATAACCGAGTCACGAGCCTGACTCGACCCAAAATTAGTTCATGGGGAACGTGGTGAGGGATGGAATCACCTCTTGAGAGGTGTCCTCACCAAAGTACAACTTCACTCGTTGGCCATTCACCTTAAAATTTGGTCCATCAGGTTGAGCGAGCTCGAGAGTACCATATGGAAAAATTTGGGCAATGGTGAATGGGCCGGACCAACGAGATTTTTGCTTGCCCGAAAAGATTTTCAACCATGAGTTAAAAAGTAAGACTTTGTCTCCAACATGGAACTCTCGGTTTTTGATCTTATAGTCGTGAATGAGCTTAGTTCTTTCCTTATAGATCAAATAATTTTCATAAGCCTCATTACGGAGTTCATTCAGCTCATTGAGTTGGATCTTGCGTAGGTCACCGGCTTTGTTTATATCAAAATTAGCCCACTTCAAGGCCCAATAAGCCTTGTGCTCCAACTCAATGGGGAGGTGGCACGCTTTCCCGTACACAAGACGATAAGGCGTACAGCCGATCGGGGTATTGTAAGCAGTACGGAAAGCCCACAAAGCATCATCAAGTTTATCAGCCCATGAGGCACGATGCTCTCCCACGGTTCTTTCCAGAATTCGCTTCAGTCCTCGGTTTGATATTTCAGCCTGGCCATTAGTTTGTGGGTGGTAGGCTGTGGAAAGACGATGATTTACACCGTACTTAGCCATGACTCGAGCAAATTGGTCATTGCAGAAATGAGTCCCACGATCACTAATAATGGCGCGAGGCACACCGAATCTAGCGAATAGAGCCTTCAAAAAGTTACAAACCACCCTTGCGTCATTAGTAGGCAAAGCTTTGGCTTCAACCCACTTTGAAACGTAGTCAACGGCTACAAGGATGTATTTGTTTCCTTTAGACGAAGGGAATGGCCCCATAAAGTCGATACCCCAAACATCAAAAATTTCACACTCTTGAATGAAATTCTGAGGCATCTCGTCTGTATGTGTGATTTTGCCTTGCTTTTGGCAAACATCACATCGTTTAACCATATCGTGAGCGTCACGGTATATGGAGGGCCAATAAAATCCAGAATCAAACACTTTTTTAGCGGTGTAGTAAGCGGTGTAGTTGGGACCAAAGTGACCACCGGTGGGTCCTTTGTGGCAAGCATTAAGGATTTCAGACGCTGCCGGTCCATCAACACATCGGCGAATAATCAGGTCGGCACATTGTTTGAATAGGTAAGGGTCGTCCCAAAAGTAAGTCTTGATGTCGGTGAAGAACTTTTTCTTTTGCTGGGACGTCAACCCTTCCTTGAGAATTCCACCCGCCAAGTAGTTTGCAAAGTCCGCAAACCACGGGGTTTCATTCGGCTTCGAGTTTATAGACATTAAGGTCTCCAAGGGAAAAGAATCATTGATTTCTTTGGTCGGATGATCCCCTTGGTAAGGATCCTCAAGTCTGCTAAGATGGTCCGCGGCTAGGTTTTCTGCTCCTTTTTTATCGCGGATTTCGATTTTAAATTCCTGGAGTAGCAAAACCCAGCGAAGAAGTCTTGGTTTGGAATCTTGCTTTGTCAACAAGTACTTCAGCGCGGAATGATCGGTATACACAATGGTGGTAGAAAGGACAAGATAGGGGCGGAATTTTTCAAAAGCATAGACAACAGCTAAAAGCTCTTTTTCGGTTGTCGTATAATGCAATTGTGCCCCTGTCATTGTCTTGCTAGCGTAATGGATCGGTTGGAAGTGTTTGTTCACTCTTTGTCCAAGAACCGCTCAAATAGCAAAATCGCTAGCATCGCACATCAACTCAAAGGGAAGCTCCCAATTAGGGGTAACCAAGACGGGTGCCTTAGTTAGCTTATCCTTAAGCGAGTTGAAGGCTTTAAGGCACTCTTTGGAAAAGATAAAAGGAGTATCTTTTTCCAAGAGGTGGGTCATCGGGCGAGCGATTTGAGAAAAATCTTTGATGAATCGACGGTAGAAGCCCGCATGACCCAGAAAACTTCTCACACCCTTCACGGTTGAAGGTGGAGGCAACTTTGCGATAACATCGACTTTAGCACGGTCAACTTCAAGACCGGCTTTCGAGATCTTATGTCCAAGCACGACGCCTTCTTTTACCATAAAATGGCATTTTTCCCAATTCAGAACAAGGCGAGTGTCTTCGCACCGCTTGAGCATACGTTCCAAATTGGCAAGGCAAGAAGAGAAGGAATCCCCGAAGACCGAGAAATCATCCATGAAGACTTCCATGGTTTGTTCAACCATGTCATGGAAGATAGCTAACATACACCTTTGGAAAGTCCCGGGCGCATTACATAAGCCAAAAGGCATTCTTTTGTAAGCAAATGTGCCATAGGGACAAGTGAATGTCGTCTTCTCTTGATCTTGGGGATCGATGGGTATTTGAAAATAACCCGAGAAACCATCAAGAAAGCAGTAATATTCATTACCGGCTAAACGTTCAAGCATTTGGTCCATAAAAGGTAGAGGGAAATGATCCTTTCTCGTGGCATCATTGAGTTTCCGGTAGTCTATACAAACTCTCCACCCAGTAACGAGACGAGTGGGAATCAACTCGTTGTGTTCATTGGGAACAACGGTTATTCCGCCCTTCTTGGGCACACAATGGATTGGACTAACCCATGGTGAATCTGAAATAGGGTAAATCATACCCGCATCAAGAAGTTTGAGAACCTCTGTTTTGATGACTTCATGTATTTTTGGATTCACCCTTCGTTGGCTTTGAATTGTGGGCTTAAAGTCGTCCTCCATGAGAATTTTGTGTGTGCAGAAGTGAGGATCAATTCCACGAATATCGGAAATCTTCCAAGCGATAGCCTTCTTATGATCTTTCAACACAGCGACGAGGCGAGTCTTCTCTTCATCTTTCAAATCCGTTGCAATAATGACGGGCGACTTCTTGTTGTCGTCAAGGAACACGTACTCGAGATGAGGCGGCAACTCCTTAAGTTCCAAATCCGGAGGATTTTCGACGGGAGGCGTTTTCAAAGTCGGAGTATCGTTAGCAATGACCGTGGGAGATGGAGGCGAAGGATTGTCTTCGGTGAGAAGATTGTCAAAGAAATTCATGTCTTCATCTCCATCGATAGGAGAATCATTAGTAGCTAAATTCGCATCTCCCATGGTATCTTCAAGATTGTTCCAAAATAAATCACCATCTCCAAATAGAGACAACGATGAATCAATAGAGGACACGGTCTCAACATTGGGAAGAGAGGTAGGAATACTTTTGCAAGCATCATTAAAGTGTTCTTCACAAGCCTCATCAAGAACGTCAATACAATTAACGCTCTCATATGAATAAGGCTGTTTAGACAACTTTCCCATGTTGAAGACTACTTTATCGTCACCCACTCTCATGATAAGCTCACCGGCTTCAACATCAATGAGAGTGCGACCGGTCCTAAGGAATGGACGACCAACAATCAGTGGTACACGGGGGTCCATCTCGTAGTCGACGACAACAAAATCAGCAGGGAAGGTGAATTTGTCGACTCCTACAATAACGTCTTCGGCTATCCCCACTGGATAAGCAATCGTACGGTTAGCTAATTCCAAAGTCATTTTGGTGGGGACTAGCTCTGGGAGAGATAATTGCTTCCAAACACTTAGAGGCATGAGATTAATACTGGCACCTAGATCGGCTAGGGCCATGCAATTCTCTACTCCCGGGAAATTGCAAGGGATAAGAAAACGACCCGGATCACCAAGCTTGGTTGGCAATTTCCTTAAGAGCACTGCAGAGCAGTTCTCATTAAGTTGGGTGTTGGCAATATCGAGGAGCTTTTCCTTGTTGCTCAGAAGATCTTTAAACATTTTGGCATACTTGGGCATGTGAGCGAGAGCCTCAGCGAAGGAGATATTGAAATTCAGTTGTTTGAACATTTTAAGGAAATTCGAAACCTGAATATCATCCTTGCTCTTTTGCTTCTCTTTCCTCAACCTTGAAGGATAAGGTATATTGGAAAAAGAGGAAGGCTTTAGAGGAATAGGATCACTCACAACCACGGGTGGAGGAGGGGTAGAAAGAAGAGGTGGAGGAATTGGGGAAGGAGAAGGGTAAGGAATAGGAGCAGGTGACTCGTTCTCCTTAGTCACAACCACCGGTGGAGGTATAGGAAGCTCGGGTTCCTTGGTACCTTTACCACTTCGAGTGGTGATTGATTTCATCTCCCCTCTTGGGTTCGCAACGGTGTTACTCGGAAGAGTACCCGAAGAAGAGGGTTGATTACCTTGGAAGAAACTAGCCATCATGTTCCTCAGATCATTAGTTTGGCTATCCAACGTATTTCTCATATCGGCTCTCAAATCGTTTCCTTGCTTGACCAAGTCTGCCTTCAAATTGCGCACTTCCTCTTGGAGATTTCCCACTATCACATCATTGGTTCTCATGTAGGTTGCAACCTCTTGGTGTAAAGCAGTGGTGGTTTGGTTGGAAGGAGCATTGTATGCAGGTGGTTGGTAAGCAGGTTGTTGGTAGACTTGATTGTTACGTTGAGGTGGTTGTTGCTGCTTGTGAGGTGGGATGTATGGTTGTCGAGTTTGTTGTTGTTGTTGAGGAGGGCGGTTAAGGTTTTGTTGTTGGTTTGGGTTGGTAGGAGGAAAACCGGGTGGTGAAAGATAGTTGTTTGATCGATAGCTAAGCAAGTTACGGTCACCTTGAGGTCTAGCTTGATAAGCAGGTTGAGGATAGGTGCCATATGCCGCATTTACATTCTCAGCAGGGTAATCTTGGGTGGCGGTACAAGTTGTGTAAGAGTGAGGACCACCGCATATCTCACAAGGTTGGCTGACAGCGTTCACTTGAGCGTTTTTGGCGTTGTTGCTGTTGTTGTTGCTGACGGTGTGGGTGACAAGCGATTCAAGAAGCGTAGTGATTTTGTCTAATCGCTTGTCGCTGTCATTAGTGCTAGCACTAGCGACATTGGTCCGAACACTCTTGGTTTGCACACGAGATTTGTTCTCAATGATGTCCCAAGCAGCATTGGAAGTCTTAGCCAATAGATTACCCCCCGAAGCACTGTTCAGTGAATCTTGGTCACTCATGCTTAAACCATTGTAAAAAGTATTGATTTGATGTACTTTGGTAAAACCATGTTGTGGGCATTTTCTTAAAAGATCTTTAAAGCGATCCCAAGATTCACTAAATGACTCATCGTACTTTTGTTCAAAATTTATGATCTCATTCCGCAAAGCGGTAGTACGAGAGGGTGGAAAAAAGTAGTTGATAAACTTTGTTTCCAAATCCGTCCACGAGAGAATACTCTGTGGCGGTTCCTTAGCAAGCCAATGCCGGGCTTGTCCCTCTAAAGAAAAGGGAAAAAGTTGTAACCTTATAACCTCTTGTGGAACGCCATTGAACTTGACAGTGTTGGTGAGTTGTAGAAATCTCTTGATATGGTCATGTGGGTCATCAATGGTTCGTCCCAAGAACGGTTGAGCGGAGACCATCTGGATAAAGCCTGATTTAAGCTCGAAATTGTTGGCGGCAATTGGTGGTATAACAATTGGATCCGTGTTGCCATCGACATGAGCTTGCAGCAATTCAATCATCGGGCGATTATCCGGAAGGGGCTCATTGTTGTTGTTATTGTTCATGTTGTTGTTGTTATTGTTTGGAGGTGGTACACCGGCCATGTCTAAGTGATCGAGAGGCTCGGGCTCTTGATATGACATGGATCGAGTGCGCATACACCTGCAAAAGAACGAACAAAGAAAAGCAAAGCACAAATATTTTTGGTTTTTATGGTTTTTAATTTTTTTTTTGTATTTTTTTGAAAATTTTATATTTTTTTAGTTGTTTTTGAAGATTTTCTTGAAAAAGTAACGTTCACGGGGAACGGATCCCAAAATCCAAGTTCTCACAAAAAAACTTTTGATCTTAACGAGAAGAGCCGGCAGCGGCGCCATTTGATATAAGCGTTTTGCAATGGGTTCAAAATATGTCTCTCGGAATCCTCTCGAATTGATCTCAGTCTTAAGTGGAATGATTGTTCTTGGTTACTAAATAAAAGGATTTGGTTTTCTAGTCTAATAAAAAGTGGAAATGAAAATTTAAATCAAAGACAATTACTTTAATTATGATTAACCAAGACTTGTATTAAACTTAAGATTAAAATTAAGATTAAAATTAAAATTGAAATTAAAGTTCAATAAACATAAAGAAACAGTAAAGCAGACAAACAGTAACCTAGAAGGAAAATTGATTCGGAACTTTAACCCTGGTTCGGAAGTTTACACTCATCCGGAACTTACTGATCCGGAAGTTTTGGAAAATAAGTCGGTTCGGAACTTTCTGCTTTGGTTCGGAAGTTTCCGGATGAAGGCTTGGTTTGGAAGTTTTAGACTTCTGGATGAAGGGTTGGTTCGGAGACTTCCGGATGAAGGGTTGGTTCGGAAGTTTTGAGACTTCCGGATGAAGGGTTGGTTCGGAAGTTTTGAGACTTCCGGATGAAGGGCTGGTTCGGAAGTTTTCAAAGTAAACTCATTCGGAACTTTTGATAGACAAACTCATTCGGAACATTTGCTTCGTTCGGAAGATTAAGCTTCATTCGGAACTATTGCTTGATTCGGAAGTTCTGGAAACCCAGATACAGTAAGAATACCCGAAGAACAAGGAAACTATTTTTAATCCAAAAATCACCAAGTTTTTCACCAAAAATTTAAATAAATCAATCACAAAACTTCTACTAACCATAAACTACAAATCCCATCAACAAAAACACAAATCCCAACAACTTTTGAAGATCAAATCAAGAAAAATAAAAACTTAAGAACTTGAAGATAAAGATGAAGATGAACAAGATTAAATGGAAAGATTACACAAGACTTTGTATTGAATGATTAATGTTTTAAAAAGATCAAACAAGAATTAAAATAACAAGATTTGGAAAACAAAGATTAAAATCACCAATCACCCTAGTGGTGATGGTGATGAAACGGAACAGAGAGAAAGAGTGGGGAAGAAGAAAGACTAAAAAAACTTGTCTAATTGTGTGAGGGGAGGGCTATTTATAGCCTTGTCTTTTGGTTGGTGAGTGGGCTTTCTCCCGTTCTTCTTGTCTTTTCGTCTTTTCAGAAAAGTTTCCGTTTTCGATTCTGATTCGGGATTTGTCGTCGATTGAATTCAACTCGTCTTTTAATTTCTTCGTTTAATAGACTTGAGTTTCTTCGACTTATACAAATCTTCCATCTTTGGTCCTTTTCTTCTATAAATCTTCGAATAGGCCCAGTGACTTCAAATCTTATGCATCTCTTGGACAATAGACTTTATCTTGAGTCTTTTTCTTCAGTAAAACCCGTGCAATCCCATGTTTTCTTCAATATTCATATGGTTGGCTCTGAAAACACAATAAACACAAAAACCACGCATAATTCCAAACAAATGATATTAAATACGTGTTTTGGTCTTGTTTTAGCCCGAATTAAGTGGTAAAAGGATGGGTGTTTACACACCTATCAATGCTTGCCAAAAGCAAGGCAATATCACACATAAAGACGAGATGCCTCAGAATTTCATTCAAGAATGTGAAATCTTTGATGTTTGGGGTATCGACTTTATGGGGCCATTCCCTTCCTCTAAAGGAAACAAATACATCCTTGTAGTCGTTGACTACGTTTCAAAGTGGGTTGAAGCCAAAGCTTTACCTACTAATGACGCAAGGGTGGTTTGTAACTTTTTGAAATCGATATTCGCTAGATTCGGTATGCCTCGAGCCATTATTAGTGATCGCGGGACTCATTTTTGCAATGACCAATTTGCAAGAGTCATGGCTAAGTATGGTGTAAATCATCGTCTTTCCACCGCCTATCACCCACAAACTAATGGCCAGGCTAAAATATCCAACCGAGGATTAAAGTGAATTCTTGAAAGAATCGTGGGAGAGCATCGTGCCTCATGGGCTGATAAACTTGATGATGCTTTGTGGGCTTTTCGTACCGCATACAAGACTCCGATTGGTTGTACACCATATCGTCTCGTGTACGGAAAGGCGTGCCACCTCCCCATTGAGTTGGAGCACAAGGCTTACTGGGCCTTGAAGTGGGCTAATTTTGATATCAACAAAGCCGGTGACCTACGCAAGATCCAACTCAATGAGCTGAATGAACTCCGTAATGAGGCTTATGAAAATTCTTTGATCTATAAGGAGAAGACTAAGCTCATTCACGATTCTAAGATAAAGAACCGAGAGTTCCAATTTGGAGACAAAGTTTTACTCTTTAACTCTCGGTTGAAAATCTTTTCGGGCAAGCTGAAATCTCGTTGGTCCGGCCCATTCACCATTGCCCAAATTTTTCCATATGGTACTCTCGAGCTCGCTCAACCTAATGGACCTAATTTTAAGGTGAATGGCCAACGAGTGAAGTTGTACTTTGGTGAGGACATCTCTCAGGAGATGATTCCATCCCTCACCACGTTCCCCATGAACGAATTTTGGGTCGAGTCAGGCTCGTGACTCGGTTATCAAAAACAAGCGCTCCTCGGGAGGCAACCCGAGTATCTATCCTTTTCTATTTTAACCTCCTAAGTGTAGGGGGACCTATATAGGTGTTTGTATTTGTGTGGTGATGTGATTACAGGGATGAATGCACTTTCGGAACCTTTGAAGAACCGTGCTCCCGTGTTATCCGAAATCCGGTTCTATCTCTCAACTATCGTGATTCAATTTTCTTCATACTCACATTTGAAATTGATCACGTTAGTCGTCTCTTCCTTAACTTGAGTTAACCAACGTGCACAATGTCATAAGTGTAGGGGAGATTTTTCCCACATGCTTAAACATTGAGGACAATGTTTATCTTAAGTGTAGGGGGACTTCTATCGAAGTTTTAAGTGGACTTTTCCATGACAATGCCTTCATTTAACCAGAAAATCATTTTTTTTTCAACAATTTTCAAATTTTTAATTAACTTTGGCCATTTAGTCGTGATTTTTAAATTTTTATTGTTGCTTTCATATGTATATATCCCGCAATAAAGTCAAAAATATTAATAAAGTGGTGTAGCTAGTTTTGAAATCTTTGACATATTAGGCCCGTGGCGATTATTTTGACTCAACCCGAATAGACTTATCCAAGTTTATTCTAGCTAGTATCCTTAACCATGTAGACCTTAATTGGTTTATTAGGCTAAGCATCCACGAGTCTCATTATTTGAGATTTTAAATTGTGGAGAACGAGAAATGATAGAGTCAATTATAAGTCGGTATTCTTTCACAAGCTCACTTGGTGTAATTATCTGCCTATTCTCCCATCATTTGCTAATAATTTATCTACAATTAGTAAGGTCGTACGATTTGAAAAGTTACTTAGCTTCTATCCCAAGATCGTTTAAAAGTTGCTCGGTAATAATAAGAGCTCATAGCCAAGGCATAACTTATGAAGCGGGGCGCGAAGATTGGCGAGTCCGAAAAGGCCCTAACAAGGCATGAGGATTCCATTTTATTGCTAAAGATCCAAGGTGATGTGAAAAGCATTATTCCCAAAATCAATATGAAGGATCAAGACTCACGACGAAAAGCAATCAACTCCCATAAAGATCATGGAGAAGTCTATCCGAAAAGACCCTAACAAGGTATGAGGATAAATAGATCCAAGTCCGAAAAGGAGGCGGATCGTTGTATCTCAAAATCCCAATTAGAGATTGAAGAAATAATCATGAAGTCGTGGTCAACAAAGTTGGAGTACCCCTCAAAAGACTCCAAGTGAAGAAACTCTATTACGACGAGAAGACCATTATCTCAAGAACGTCTCTCAAGATATGAAGTATGAAGTACATGCCAAATATCGGCCCGAGAAAGGTCTCAAATCGTGAACCGAGTTATGCCAAGATCTGAATTTTTTGATATCCCGAGAAGCAGTTTTAAGAGATTTTGTCCTTTAGCTAACTATTGATCAAATCGTCCTACTTTGCTTTCAGCCTAAATAAACTATCGAAATAAGTCTAAAAATGCATCTTCATGATCATTCTAAGACAAAAATAAAATATAAGAGATACACCTAGGAATAAGGGAGTTTAAGCATATAATTAAGTCATGTGTGTAAGTGTTTGATTTGCTAACTTATAATAACAATGATCTCGTTTTTAAGCTTAGTTTGGGGAACGTGAAACTTGAGGGTGATGAATCGTCGCAGCACCGAAGCCCTAATGTAAGTCTTAGATCTCTTTGTAAGTTGTTTCCACGTAGCTATTTTCTATCCTTTTGTTTGCTTAAAAGTTTTAATTTCTCTTAGTACTTTAAATTTTAGTTTAGTAGTATTGTAATAAGGCCAAGGTTGATTGATTATGAGAAAAGTGTAAATTTGCTTTATCACTAAGCATTGCATGAGGGCATGGCAATGGTTAAGTGTAGGGGATTTGATAGGTGTGAAAACACCCATCCTTTTACCACTTAATTCTGGCTAAAACAAGACCAAAACACGTATTTAATATCATTTATTTGGAATTACGTGTGGTTTTTGTGTTTATTGTGTTTTCAGAGTCAACCGGGTGAAGATTGAAGAAAACATGAGATTGCACGGGTTTTATCGAAGAAAAAGACTCAAGACGAAGTCTATTGTCCAAGAGATGCAAAAGATTTGAAGTCATTGCGCCTATTTGAAGATTTATCGAAGAATAGAGCCAAAGATGGAAGATTCATATATGTCGAAGAACTCGAGTCTATTAAACAAAAGATTATAAGACGAGTTGGAATTATTCACCGATACTTCTCAAAATCCAAAGTCGGAAACGTTTATTTAAAAGAAACGTAAAGACTAAAGACTAAAGAAGAAAAGAAGCCCAAAACAAAGCCCATTCACAAAGCCCACAAGACACGCCTATATATAGGATTCCACTTCACAAATTTGGAGACTAGTTTTAGTTTTAGTTAGTTGTTAGTTTTTCATTCTCTCTAGTTTTAGAGAGAGAAAGTTCTCAACTTTCTCTCACTATTTTTCATCTTTCTTTCTTTCAAGATTAAACTTTTGTATTGTTTTTCATTAATCAAGTTTAAATTCAAGCTTTTAATCTTTAATCTCATTCTACCTTTCTTTGATTTTGATTTACTTTTGGTACGAATTATTTATGATCCGTGTTGTTCATCTATGTTTTCGTGCTTAAAAAGTTAATCTTTTTATGTTTCCTTAAGTTTCTATACGAACAAGCTTTAAGATCTTTGTGCTTATTGGCTTATTTGTAAGTTTAGCTTATTTACTTTTTAAAGTTTTCATAAAAAGTTCATCTTTTTATTGTTTGATTTATAAGTTTGCTTAATTTAAGTTTAGATACGTTGTATTTGTGCTTATTTGATCTGCTTAATATCAGATTCGATCTAGTTTGGGTATTAGCTTATTCCAATAGCTTATCACCTAGCTTTTGTCTCGAATCCCACTTAAATCGGAAAAGGGATAAACCCTTTTCCGATCTGCTTATTCCGACTGCACCCCTTTTCCGATCATCAAATCGGAAAAGGGTTTTGGTGGATTCCGATTGGGGGCTTGTTGCCATTATTCCGACTAGGGTGTTTTTGGGTTATTCCGATTGGTACTAATTTCAACATTCCGATTATGGCTTATTTCAAGTATTCCGATTGTGATTTTTGATTATTCCGATTAGTACTTATTTCCCAACATTCCGATTTAAGCTTTTTGTCCCTTATTCCGATCAGCTGTGCTCCTCTACATTCCGATCAATAGATCGGAATATATTCCGATCTGGACCATTAGTGATATTCCGATTTGAGTTGTTTCCAACATTCCGATCAGGTTTCGATTTTGTTTTCCGATGGTTTAGTTCATGTTTTTACAAAAGTTTCCAAGTGTTAGTTGTATTTAGTGTACAAGTATTTTTTCTAAATTTGTCTTTAAGTTTTCAAGCATTTATTTTCAACTTGTCAATTTAGTTTAATCTTTTAAAGCTTTCATTTTACTCTTCGACACTTACTTATTTGTTATTAGTTTAAAATAGATAAACAAACCAACCCTTTTTATTAACCAAGAACAAATCATTCCACTTAGAACCGTGATCAATTCGAGGAGATACCGAGATTAATCTTGAACCCATCTAAAAAGCTTGTATCAAAGAGATATAAGATTAGTGTTTACCGAATACGTATAGATCCATGATGAACAACACGAACATACCCGAATTAATTATATGATCAAAAGTTTTTCCCTTCCTTTTTCTTTTGTGTATCCAGCAGCCAAAGGAACACCAAGGCTAGGGTTTGTTTGATTTTTGTGAAAGCTTGTTTAATGAAAGAAATGTATTTTTCCTGTGAATGTAATTTTCCCTAATGGGCGGGCCATAAGCCCTCTTGTTCTTTTCTCTTTTATGCCGTCCAAACACCCCTTTATACTTAGTTTCGTTTTTCGTGTTTTAAACAACTCTCGTGTATTATTATTTGAGACGTGCGTTCGTGTGTTAACTCGTTTTAATTCTTGTCGTGTTTTAAGTATTATACGTAAATACTTATCATGTAATAATTTACGTACGCAATACTTGTCGTAAATAAATAATTAATATACATAATACTTGTCTTGATATATTAAATATTCATGGTACGTGTCGTGTATTAATTAATCATCAAGTTTTAATTAATCTGTGTTTTCATGTAATTAATGTTCTTCTGTATTTTATACGGGGTTTACAATTTTAATGCAATTGTTTACGCCCTTTTGAATTAAATGTGGTTATTCATTCGTAAAGTTTTTATTCAAAACGACGAACAAATAAAATATTTTAAAAATATTTGCTCGCCCAACGCCGCATTGTACATGTATCCTATTATAACAAATTCATGTAAACAATGATCATAAAAAACATTGTTCGTTACGAAATTAGTCACTCGTACCCGTCGTCGCATTGACTAGTCTTTTTCTAAACATATAAACCTTATTAGAAAAGTTTAATAAAGTAAATAGAAGCATTCAATCAAGAAAGACGAGAAAAGACATTTAAGGGCCGTTTGTTTACCGGCTATGGAATGAAAGTAATAGAATCACCCTCTAATAATACATACGTTTGGTTCACATTCAACTAGGGATGAGCATTTGGACCCGAATCCCGAATTGAACCCGAACCGTTCCCGGAACCGTACCGATTCCCGATACCCGAATCCCGTTTGGTACGGTACCGGGACTACGAAATAAGGTGAAAAAAAATTCGGGACCACTAATTCGGGACGGGACCGGTACCAAATCGGGAAATTCCCGAAAAAGAACGGGAAAATCCCGATTTCCCGGTACCGGTACCGATTCCCGTACCGGTACCGATACCCGAATCCCGTTCGGTACGGTACCGGTACCATAATTTTATGCTCGGGAAATAATCGGTACCACTAATTCGGGACGGGACCAGTACCGTGCTCATCCCTACATTCAACAATGACACTCTGAATCAAAATTGTCAGAAAACCCATTCAACTCATTCCTCATATGGCTGGTAACTTTTCTACCCATTCCCTCATTGATTTTCTCTCTCTCTATTATCATCATTATCTCTATATTTAACCTTTTTACTCCTCTTTAATTTCTAACAATCTTATCAAATGTTTATACAAAAAAGCTTCAATCTATGGATATAAACCACATTAATTTGGATTTTTGCAAATTGTTTTTCTTTGGTACAATAGGATAGGAGTTGCATGTGCAGATTTTTAGATCTCATTTTTTTTTACAATCTGAATACCGGATGAATATAACATCAAACATGACATTTTCAATATACATGTGATAGTTATTTTAATGCTTTTTGTATTTTAATGGATCGATGCAAATTCAGTTTTGTTAAGGTTTCTGAAGCAAAGATGAAAAGAGTACATGTTTTCTTTTGGTATATGAAAAGAGGATCATATTGATATACACAATAAGTCAAAAGTTGTGTTTTGATTAACAAAAATTTGTTATCGTTTTTTCTTTTCTTTTCTAGTAGTGTTGGAAGATGAAGATGAAAGTATTATTAGATGAAAGAGTGGATACTTGTATTTCGTAAATCAATCTAAACGGGAGTAATGGAAATGATAGATCCATTATCATTCTACCTCATAATGATACTCATACTCATACTGATTCATGTCGACAAACCAAACGGCCTCTTAACTGATTCAAAAATCAAATTTGTGAGCTGCTTACATTTTTCGGATTAGAAAGATGATGAAATGTGTGTACGTTTATTAACAAGATTGCCTTTTCTTCATTTGCAAGCCTTTTCCACCGGGTCTGCCAAACGTGCATTGAAAATCACACTACTCGGCGTTTCTAGATAATCGTTAAAGCTCCGCGCCAAATACATGCATAAATGTTCATAAAATTTGGTGTTCAATTTGAAGTACCGTGCAATTATTCAACCTTTTTCGCAAAAGTATATGATCAAATAATAAGTGTAGCCATCAAAAAAATAAAATAGTAAGTGTAGTATATTTTTTTATTTAAGTTCGTTTGCATATCAAACTTTATTTTGAATACTAAAGGATTAATCTCTACCATCCATCTCTATTTTATCCAATGAATAAGATTAAACCAAAAACTTATTTTTCATTTTTTTAAACGTTAATATCTTTTAAACCGTTAATCGTTATGCGAAAAAATATATTATTACGACAGTCATTTAATTATCTTTTTACAAATATGTTATATGATATATTTTCGACAATTTTTGTTTTCTTCGTTTTTTTCACGTTTTTTTTTTCGTTGCGAAAAACTATCATATATGATATACTTATCATATATGATATAAACTAATATCATATATGATTATGTAATAATTTGTAACATAACATTAATATCATATATGATAAACACTATTATCATATATTATATTTTACGCAAATTTAAAGAAAACGAAATTTTTTTTCTTTAAAAGTATATCATATTCCATATCTGTATAAACATAATTAAATGCTCGTCGCGATAATATATTTTTCTTCGTTTAATACTTAACAGTTTAAAAGATATTTAAATTTTAAAAATATGTAAAATAATTAAATATTTTTAATTTTATCCATTGGATATGATAAAGATAGATGATGGAGATAAATCCCTTAATATCGATAATAAATATGGTATTAAAAATAACTTTACTCATATTTTTTAAAATATTTATGAAAGAAATATGTTGTCAATGGGTAATTGTCGTTATGCAAATTTGCGTAAGCAAGGAAGTCATCTATTTTATACGCATTTTTGGGTGGACATAATAGTTTTCAATACCAACCGGAATCTTAGCAAATCAACACAAGTCACATTCTATTTGATTATCCATTTGTAATCATTGATTTTTTTGCTCACTAATAATTATTTAGATCCTATCAAGTAGTAAGACGTCGAATATCCTAGGTTAACTTAATCAGATATCATTTATACTAATTTTAATTTTAATGTATGTGCACGTAAAGGATAATTAAGTAATAATTATGTTATTATGATTATATGTACATATTATATTTTTCTTAAAATACTTAACGTTTATATGTTTGATTATATTGTTGTGTTACTGTGCACTGTGTAAATTAATATAAACTCATTTAAATTTTTATTTTTCGAATTTAATACTCTTTTTACTTTTGATAATTTATTACAAACAGTTATATTTCAATTATTAATTAACAAACCATTTACATCAACCTTACACATACACGATTTATAAATTCATGATTTTTAATATTATTTTATAAAATAATATTAAAATTTAAATATTTAAATAGTTACGATCCTCATGGACCCATGAGTTTTACATGTTTTTCATTACGTGATAATATTAATTGATATTTTGTATAAATATTTGTTTCATAATGGATTTGACTTCATTTCACTGAAATTTTAGCGATTCTTTTCTAGAAATTGTGTGTTTAGTAATATATAACGACCTTTAAACAATATATGTTGTTGTAATATGTAGAATCTTGTCTATCTATTTTCATTTCACACCGATTTTTGAGGTCTTGCATTCATTTTGATATTTATATTCATGTTAATAATAATTTACGTAGGTTGCATTGCTTGAATTTGTTAGTGTCAAAATATAAATATATAATATTTTGTGTTTTTATTTGAATATTATAATTATGTGATTTTTTGATATTTTAATATAACATATATACTGTATTTTTAAAATACAAAGTTTAGAGGGTATAAAGTTTAAGGAGGTAATTTGTTAATTTTATAAAGTTAGTACAAAAATATAGAAAATTATAAGTTTACACTTAATTTCATCTAATTTATTTAAAATTCAATAATTAAAATTTTATTAATCCCCTCCTCATTTTTTAAGTTCTTATTTTCACAAATTTCACACATATATCTTTGTGTGTTTTTATCAAATTACTCCACCAATTTTTTTAATTTTGACTAAATTCAATTTTATTTTGACTTTTTTCCACCAATCATATTGTTCAATTTTATTTATGTGTCAAAATCAAGCAATTTGATTGGTCCAATTAGTTATTCTACAACCTCCGCTTTTCAATAAAATTCTTAAATAATATAATTCTTTTATTATATAAAAGATAGGTCGTGAGTCTTGTACGAAAATAGTCGGGTAACATTATGTTTTTTTAAAAATGATGGTAACTAACTAGACGGAAAAATAACTAGAAAAAAATTTATGACGTTTTATTAAATTTAAATAAATTGACGTAATTTCCTGATTAGATGCCCAATCCGGAATATGAACCATAAAAGAAAACGCTTATTTTATGCCTTTAAAAGAAAGAAAAAGACGATGCAAATCTTCCGCTGTTGCACTTAAAGATCAAAACAACCATTATTTTTTAGTTATATTAGTTTTTTTCTCCGATAACTATCAGTTGACTTTACACTCGCGGCAAGATAGTCATCATATTATTAACAAAATGACTAAATAATTATTTAAATACTAAAAAACATTATAAAATAATAAAATAATACATAGTAGCAACAATATTACATAATAATAAAAATGTTAAATAATAACAAATTAAAATAATGCATAGATTTTTTTGAACAACATTTTATTCAAATAAAAGACTAGCAAAGAGTTAGAATTACAAAGTTACAAGATACGGGTTTTTAAGCCAACTATTCTAACTAAACGATGCTTCACAACGATACCTACACCAATAAAATGACCTAATACAATATCGTCAAAAATCATTGCCTTCAATGGTTTTTTAGAGTAAAAAAGAAGCTTATTCCGGTATGCCCAAAGATGCCACCACAAACATAAAATACGCCTTCAAGAATGAGTTTATGTATGGATGGAAGCCGCAAAGACACAATCCAAGAGCACCAATCATCATAAGAATTTTCTTCAGCATACGGATATTCCACCATTGAGAAATTTTTCAAACAAGTTGAGTAGAGAAGTTACATGTGAAGAATAAATGACATCTAGACTCCACACCATTACACATATGGGGCACAAAATAGAATCTATCAGCATACCTTGACGGGATATGTCACGTCCCCTAAATTCACCGCGACGGAAGACTGGTTTTGGGAGGCTGTGACTTCATGAGTAATCGAGAGCTTGATCCGAGAACGACATCTACATGCCAAAATCACATAGAATACTCCTAATAATCTGTTGGGAATTATTTGTTAAGTGTCAAGTACCGTCAGTGTAATTTAAGTACTGCTAGTATTATGTAAGTACCGTTAGTGTTAACGCGGTACATAGTAAGTACTGCTACTTATAAAGTAAGTACTGCTATATTGATTAGGACGAATATATCTTTGTATAAGATATGCCATAGTTATAGTTAGAGTATATCTTATGTGATATACTTAAATAGTTAGAATATTGATAATATATCGTCTTTGATATAGTTATCTTTATAAAATATTTTAAGGTTTCTAAAGTTCCTTACTCTATATAAAGGAACATAGGTACAATGTCATTTATGTACCTCATTCTAGTCGATTAATAAGAGAATCGAATAGTTAAAAGTAATTATGTTCTTCTGTGCTTTATAAGTTAGATTCCGCATAACTTATTTTGTTTGAGTAAGAGTTCTCAAAGTGTTTTAGTTTGATTACAAACTACTATACTAGTTCTTAGCAGAATATAGATCCAATCAAAGGGATCAACAAGTGGTATCAGAGCTTGTTGAGAAACTCTGAAAAAGAAGAACACAACCCCATACACTCCACACACACCAAGACTCAATGTCTCAACATGGTGATGACGCTCACTTGGATGATGTTCAAAACCCTGATCCAATACCACAGGGACAACCACAAGTTGTGCATCCTGCTCCAGCACAAGGTGTTCAAGGCGTGATAGTTGTAGCTACCTCTACAACTACAACACCTTCTCATACTCTTTCTGCTGTCAAACTTCCAGTGCTCAAAGGTGACAATTACGAGACATGGGCTATGTAGATGGAACATTACTTGAATCACACATATCACACTATGTGGCAAGTTATCAAGAATGGGAATACACCTAAGAACCTACACTGGTTGCCTGATGGTACATGCTATGCTCTACCTGCTGTGACTGCTAAGGAGGTACAAGCAGAGATCAGAGAGGGAAAAGCAAGAATTGCTTTGGCTATGGCTCTTTCAGAATACACCTTACCCATATTTCATCATTATAAGGATGCTAAAGCTATGTGGAGTGCCATAAAACTTAGATTTGGAGGTAATGACAAATATAAGAAGATGAAGAAGATTGTTCTTAAGCAAGAATTTGATAACTTCTCAATTTCCAGTATAGATGGAATACATATTGGATATGGAAGATTCAGTAAGCTGCTTATTCAATTGGCAGTTTATGGACAAGTAATTCCTAATGAAGAAGCTAATCTAAAATTCTTAAGGAGTGTTCCACAAGAGTGGAAAGCAATGGCTATGCACTTCGTCACAATAGATGATCTGAAAACAATTCCTTTTGATCATCTATACAACAATCTTAGAGCATATGAGATGGATGTGAAAGTTATTGAGGTGACCAAGGCATCGACCATAACAAAGTCTAACTTGGCTTTTGTGTCAGAAGGAAACAACGGTACTTACTTTCATAATACCGCTAGTGGATCAAGCAGCGGTACATACTTCACAAATACCGCTGGAGGACTTACAAACGGTACTTACCCACAAAGTACTGAAGGAAGCCCCATAGTCTCTCAAAATCCACATGGAAGATCTTCACCATTGTTTAGTGACAATGATGCCTTCTCATTCTTTGCTGGACAAGACAACAGGCCAAGATTAACACTCAATGACTTGTTCCAAATGGATGATGCTGTTGTAAAAGAAATGGATCTTAAATGGCAAGCTGCTATGGTGTCAGTATGATCAAACAGGTTCTTCAAGAAGACTGGAAGAAAGATGACTGTTGATCCTAATGAGCCATTGGGATATGACAAGTCCTGTTGGAAATACGTTTTACGTATTTGTGAAGGATCGGTCGCTCCAACGATAATTATGTAATGGGCTCGTGGTCTACTTAATGATGTATAGTCCATATAGCCCACATGTAGGGTGGGCTATATATATATACCCCTCCTAGCATGTTAGGAGGGGGTTGGTCATTCATTCATTTAATCTAATCCCTTTCTCTCTCTACTTTTCTTCCCTCTCCTTTCTCTCTCTTCATCTAATCTCCTTCTTCCCCATCTCTTCCACCAAATCCATAGATCTAATCCATCTTTTACCAAATCCTTAGAATAAGTAGGCCTTCAATTGGTATCAAGAGCCATGGTTAAATCTTAGGATTTGCATTTTTTTATCTTTTGATTTGGTGGTAAAAATCCTTTCTTTTCTAATTTTCTATCCAATCTTTTCATCATTTAATCAAATTTTTATCAATTTTTTTTATAAATTTTATCAATTTTCATTTTTTATCAGTTTTATTCTTTTTCGTATGTTTTTTACCAACAGTTTTTTTTTTATTATCAGTTTTTTAGTATCATTTTATCAATTTTTTTAAAATAATCAGTTTTTCTTTTTCAATAATAAGTTTTTTATAATCACATTTTTTTTTTAATTTTTTTTAATCAAGTCAAGTTTATCTATTTTTTTATTCAGTCAAGTTTTTTTTTTATTCAGTCGTTCTTTTTTCATTTTTTAATCAATTTTTTTTAATCAGACACTTTTTAATTATTTTTAATCAAATTTTTTTTTTAGCTCAGTTATCAGTCCAAAGGTTTTTTCTTGGTCAAAACAGTCCATGTGTCCAATCCAAACAGTCCAAAATTGTCAAGTATCATCTGTCTTTTTCCATCAGTCTTTCAATTTTTTTGAGATCGAACGATTTCATTTTTCAGCATAAGAAAACTTTCCGAATAGACAACACTTTCCGCATGACAAAAAATTCCGCATGACAAAAAGTTCCGCATGACAAAAAGTTCCGCATAGACAAAGTTCCGCATAGACAAAGTTCCGCATAGACAAAGTTCCGAATAGGGAAAGTTCCGAATAGGGAAAGTTCCGAATAGGGAAAGTTCCGAATAGGGAAAGTTCCGAATAGGGAAAGTTCCGAATAGGGAAAATTCCGAATAGGACTCTCATTTGACTCCCTCGACACACTTAACACTCTCTCAAAACCTTTAGACTTAACCAAAACTTCTTAGACTCACCCAATCACACCCATTTCGACATTCTCACACTCACCCTCTCGTTACGGCTCTCTCCCTCGCAGCCCAGACCTACTCTAATATCAACAAAGAGTCCCAACTCTCGACCAACATCTCACAGACTCTCGACCAAGACACCCTCTCGTCCCCACACACCTCACAACTCTCTCACACACCCAAGACCTCTCGAAACCACCCTCGTCACAACTCTCGTCACAAGACACACTTGACACCCCTTACACCCTCGTCTCATTTTTTCTGACCCTCGACACAGACTACATAACACCCTCACCAAAAACCAAAACCTGGACTCCCTCACACCGACACCTCTCGACCAAAATATCAAGACTCGAAACTCTCTCTCTCGACTAAAACCAAACCCTCGTTACACTCAATCACCATCACAGACTCTCCCTCGACAAAAACAAACACTCCCTCGTCTCACAGCCCCTCACTCCCTCACCGACGCCCTCAACCCTCACGACTGATTCCCTCTCTTTAACACAACATACACCCCCCACCCTCACCGATTCATCTTTAATTAATTTTGAAAACCCTCGAATCACAAACACTCGCAGACCCTCACACTCGACTCATCACAGAAAGACACTACAGTAGAAGAGAGAGACTCAAATAAAGATTAGAACATACTTAAACAGAAAATAAACCTACCCGAGATCCTTACAGATCTTGATGCCGTCATGATTCTCTTTCGTGGGTTACTAATACAAGTTGGTGGGTTTAGGTTATAGATTGATTGGATTACAGTAATCAAAACATTGGAAAGATTAGTTTGAGGAGATTGGATTGACAGGCGGAGTTATCTAAGTTCTTGGTTATCTGTGTGAGGAGAGAGAGAGATTAGGTTTTGTGTTTTTATCTGTGTAAGAAGTGAGTGGGGCGGACATAACTAAGAAAGAAGGTGTGGGGCGGTGGAAGGATTTCATTGGGCCACGTTTCTAGGGCGGAGGATACAAGAGAAGCTTTGGGCCACGTTTCATTGGGTCACGATATGTTTCAGATTTTTTTTTTATTTTTAATAAAGATTATTTCTGAAAATTTTTGAAAAACAGTTATTTTTTTTTCTATTTTTTATATTCTATTTTTAAATATCAGATTTTTTGTTATTTTCTATTTTTAGTCAAAGTTTGGGAAAAGTTTTTTTTTTGGGAACGTGTATACACGTTTTGTGTGGGAACGAGACTATCTATCTTTTCTAGTTTCATTATCAATTTTTTTTCTTTAAATAGATAAATCATATTTTTTCTATTTCTTAGTTTAAATTTCAAAATTTTTCTAATTTGTTTAGTTTAAATAGATAATCACAATTTTCTTTTTTAAAATAAGTTAATTTTTTATATTAATTTTTTGGCAAAATCGTATTGAGGCGGATATTTTAATAGAATTAACGTGGAAAAATATTTGACGGGTTCAAATTTTTCTGGCCGGATTTGAAGTCAAATTTACGAGTCCACGTGACGGGATTTATTTTTAGCCACTACGGATTTTTTGATCGCGTTTAATTCATAATCTTTTGAGCCGATAACAATTTTTGAGCCGAGTCGTATTGTTCAAACCCGACAACAACAACAGCCACATCATTTTTCCTCGATCACCAATGGAATCGTTAAAATCGACACTTAAAGAGGGAGAATCGCATCAAGTGCAAGCCAACGCTAGGGAAAGTGGTATAACTTCATTTCGAATGCTTCAGTATCATCTAGTTAATCTTTCACGGATTCAAGGAGGGAGCGAATTTGTGACAATCTTTGGACAAGATCGTCATATATTCATCGACTCAATTTTCACCACTTTGACCGAACTCGCCGAGCAACTCAACCGTGACAACTTTAATCACTCTGCATCGGCACTTGCTTATAAGGCTCTTGTGACACAACTCACGCCTTTCCTCCAGTTCAATATCATCAAGTCTGAAAGTTCAATGATTTGCCAATCATTTCTTCGAGATACACATACTGAACTTCGAGTCTTCCGTGATACAATTCTGAAACTCATGACGTCAGTCTCGTCTTCGATTTATCAACAATCACAACTTCAGCAAACATATGATAATGGAGTGCAAGAATCAATGCCGCAGATGCAAGAGGAGAATGGTCATACGGTTGACAACTTGGAGCCTAACGATGGCAAAAGCACGGATTCAGAAGGACAACATGATATCAGTGGCACGTCGGGGAATGTTCACGAGATTTCTCTTGATGACACCTTACCCATTTATGACGAAGAGCCTGCAAACATGGTACAATGTGATGTTGGTTATGATTTATATGCTGATAACATGCCGCATATTGAGCATTCTGAACCTAATTATGACAAACATGGGATGGAAAAGAGTGATAGAAATACCACTTCTGATTCATCCGATGTAAGTCATAATGGGGGAGAGATTGTTCAGAATGCTATAGTACATCATGAAAAGTGTATTATAACTGCTTCATTGTCTGCTTCTGATTCCAAGATTAAAGAGCTCGAAACGATCGTAGCTCGGCAATCAAAAGATTTTGAGGATGCCAAACTTGAATTTTCTAAGAAAACGGTCAAATTTGAAACATACTTTGAAAAACTTGAAAAATCAAACGTTGTTCTTGAAAGAAAATTGGATCAAACTGTTTTAGATTCTAAAGCTGAAAAGGATAATCTTTTGAAACAAATTCAACTGCTTGAATCTAAGTTGGCATCCCAAGATAACGTGCTCAAAGAGAATGAGAATTTAAAAGCCCAAGTACAGGAAAAGGTCTTTGCTATAGCTGCGTTGAAAAACGAGTTAAGGAAAACTAAAGGATCTAGTGTGGACACTAAGCTTGAAAAACCATCAATCTTGGGGAAACCGCCTACAAATCAGTTCGTCAGACAACCGATTGTCAGACAACCTACTGCATTTAGATCCGAGCGACCACAATCCTCGAGACCGCGGTTTGCCTCCCAAGTTGATTTGGTTCATTTTATTAGACCAGTCACTCCAGCAACTAGGCCCAATGTGATCACTCCAGCTTTAGCAAGACCAAATCATATGATTGCCTCTAGTTTCCCTAAAAATACCAAGACCACATCTAGAACTAGTTCAAATGACGTTTGCCACAAATCTGGTCAAAGGGAAGCTATTCAAAAGACACATGTAAGAGATAGCAATGTCCAACCTAGTCAGATGCCTTCTAGATTACCCAACACTGCTAACCATAGCATGCCATCTTCTAGGAGCATCGATCACTCATCTAGGAATTATTCAGACATTAAATATGCTACTTGTAAAACATGTAGAAAATGTGTCTTTACGGCAAATCATGATGCTTGTGTCAAGAAATTACTTGATGAGGTGAACTCCCGTGCTAGAATTAAGTCCCAGTGGATAGCTAAAATCAAACCCTTTGGTAAAGTTTGGCGCCCCACTGGTAGAACTTTTACTCTTGTAGGAAACGAGTGCCCTTTAACTAGGATAGTCTCTGATTCTACGAAGACTACTAGGGAGGAAATTGCAAAGGATGATACATCACTTAAGCCTGAACTTAAGATTTTCTATAAAAGGAAACATTTGCCAACTAAGACAAGTGAATCATCCCCTCAGGCCACCTCTGACACAAGTAAAGCCAACTGTGAACCCCCACGTGCTTCAAAAATAGATATCTCTAACCCATGCAAAAGTATACAAACTCCTAATGAGATTGCAGGTACCAAAGTTGATGTTCCAAAAGAACGAAGCGGTCCAATCGTTGTGTACCGTTCAACTAAGGACACTCTTAGAGTTTGGTTGATGAAGAAGCAGATATCAGAGAAACAAATGTCTCAGGGGATTCATGGTTAAGCTCGTGTAAAGGACTTATAGTCACATCACAGACTATAACTCGCTCTTCAAAGAAAGGAAAGTTCATCCCGATGATGACTTATCCTAAAAACGAGAAATTCATTTTTCTCGGGCATGAGCTTTTGTTAAAAACATTCCACGTTTTTAAGCTCATGCATTAAGGCTTATCATTAAATATCAGATGATGACCCGATCTTCAAAGGCAGGAAAGTTTATCGCCGATGATAAACTTATCCTTACAACGAGAAATTAAAATTTTCTCGGACACGAGCTTACATTAAAACCATTCAAAGGTTTTAAGCTCGTGTATATGACTTACAGTTAAATGTCAGACTGTAACTCGAACTTCAAATAAAGGAAAGTTTATTATTAATGATAAACTTATCCTCTTAACGAGAAATTCACCTTTCTCGGTCATGAGCTTGTATTAAAACATTCGAAGTTTTAAGCTCAGAAAGGAAAGTGTATCTTTTAAATAAGAGAACTTTTCCTCATAACGAGAAATTAACCTTTCTCGGTCATGAGCTTTCCGTTAAAACAGTCAAAGTTTTCAAGCTCATGAACACGACTTCTAAGTAAATGTCAACTTAGGACTCGTTCTTCAGATAAAAGGAAAGTTTATCGCCGATGATAAACTTATCCTTAACAACGGGAAGTTCACAACTTCTCGGACTTGAGCTCGCTTTTAAGATATTCAACATCTTAAGCTCAAGTAATTGTTTTTCAAAACTTTGAACACAATTTTTCGAGAATTTCTCAAAAGGTTTTTCTAAATCTTTCAAAATTGTGTGTTCAAAAACGTTTTGATAAAACGAGCATGTCTTCTGGAATCGATAATATTTACGAACCTAGAAATGTCATTCAATAATGACACGGGGTTGTAAATAAAGTTCGAGCAGAAGTTCAAACTTTTAAAACATGCTCAAAATGGCTTGCTATTATTTCAGATAGCAACCCGCTTTTCATAATCAAGTCAAGCATTTCACCGGAAAGCTTTGACTCAACAACGAGAATTAAACTTCTCGGGGACGTGACGAGGTGACCAACATTCGTGAACAAGAACCATGTGCTTCTTTCATATGCTGTTCTCCATTATTCAGGTCCAACCTCGTACATTGCTAATCTTGTGAATTCATTATTATATCTGATCTTTGCACGTAATAAATACCTTACAATTGTGTTTAAAAGGTATTTAATTTACGTTTCAAGTACACCCTCATTAATTTGAGGGGGAGCTTGTGTCATTCATGAAGATAATTGGATTTGCATTTTTCTTCCCAAATTTTCTTAAAATGCTATTAAATCAATTGATATTAAAAACATCGATTGGGTTAATATTTTTAATATGGGGGAGAAAATGTGATTTAATATGGGATATGATCAGTCATAAATGGTTTGACTTAACGTGTTAGCTCATCCCGACATGTGCGAAATGTTTTCAAATATCGTAGCATATGTTAAGGGGGAGCAAAATGGATTTGCACTTCAAAATGGATTTCATGGTGACATACACTTACCCAAAACATCTCTTTTCACGACGATGAAGATTGTGGTGACATAAGGATGGTAGGATAGGTTAAAGTCCAATGATTTCTCTAGAACCGGAGGAATCTTCCCAAGGACATTCCATAGCTAGAAATAGTAGTCCTTAGGAAAGATGGAGAAAGACTGTGAACGTAGCTGAATGCCGACCAAGTACTTAAGTTAGCACTGGAACAATCACAACAAGGTGCTAGTTATGACGTATTGGTAAGCATTGAAGGGGTTGAAGAATGAAAAAGAATTGTAAAGATAAAGGGTGTAAAGAAAGAAGCCCTCCTTACAACCTTAGGCAGAAACCGGGTCAATTCATATGCTATTGAGGTCATTTTTAATGATTCTTGATATTGAAGATAGACATCATGGACCCAGTGATGCAAGGCACAACCCATCCCAGCTAACTCAGATATCTCTTAAAAGATATTTGTTTTAATCACACGGAGATCAACACATTATCTACTGGTTTATTCACTCCGAATAAATTGGTATTGAAAAGGTGGCACTCCTCTCCAGCCTCCGATCACTAAAATACAAAATGCACGATCGAGTCTAGAGCCATTTGAGATCATCAAATATCTCATTAGGACACACTTTCATATTTACTTGCTTCTTCACACACTGTGAAAAGTAAGAAAGTTCTTAAGAGTCCTACGCAAAATCTTCATGATCTTGCCTGAACATCCGAGTAATACGAAAGTATTTACAATGAAGATGGAAATCCTTCTTGAGCGAATATCAAAAAGCTCATGGTAGGTGACTTGTGCGATTCTTTATGAATCAAACTTGTGATAACTGGAAAGCAACAGTGGTTTAATTCTTAAATGAATTTAAACACGTTCCAGGCCTCTACGCATTATTATATGATCTTGCCAGAACACTCAGAGTGACTCTTTATTGATCACAGTGACGAGTGGAAATCCTTCTAGTGTTAACATCAAACAGCACTTGGTAGGTAACTTGCAAGATTCTTTATGAATCAAGCTAGTGACAACTGGAAAGCAACGATGGTGCGGTTCTTAATTGAACTTCACTTGTTCCAGGAACATGAATTGACGGCTTCAAATCATGCGGATAATATTATCCAAATGATTCACTCTTTACGTTCGCAGTCAGCTTTGGACGGTCGAGTAAAGAGAACGGGTTTACCCGCGAAATCTTGTCAAGGAGGTTCTTTATTGAAACTACCTGCCACAAGTACGATATTTAATATCGTCCAACGGTCTTCACCGACCGGAGGTAAAATGCTACCGAATTAGAATGAAATGTTCAAGGCCATTTCATCCGTGTATATTGTTTGTTGCTAACTGTCTTATGCAGCGTAACAAGAAGGTGGCATTGCGGTGTACAATCCAGAAGAAGTCGTCACCACATGCTTATACTACATACACTTAGTACTTCAACAAATTCAAGAAAGTCTGAAGGTCAAGTCTTCCGCTGTATCAATCTCTGAAGCTTTCAAGAATTTAAAGGTATAAGTATGTGGAACATGAAGTCACGAAGAGGCAAATTTCACAAGTGATAAATGCACAAGGTCAAGGCAAGGAAACATGCTCAAGACTAAAGTCAAAGATCACATCAAGCATATTCACAAGAACAAGATCGAAGACTCAAGCATAGATGCTAGGTTTAAGATTTTGTAAAATGGTGTGACCTCCCTTAGGGGGAGATTGTTGGAAATGTGTTTTTCCAAAGAAAGTCTCGGTCACATCATTATTAGCATAGATCACGAGCCATAGTATATTTAGAACTTTGTAACTTGGAGCGACCTCCCTTAGGGGGAGATTGTTGGAAATACGTTTTACGTATTTGTGAAGGATCGGTCGCTCCAACGATAATTATGTAATGGGCTCGTGGTCTACTTAATGATGTATAGTCCATATAGCCCACATGTAGGGTGGGCTATATATATACCCCTCCTAGCATGTTAGGAGGGGGTTGGTCATTCATTCATTTAATCTAATCCCTTTCTCTCTCTACTTTTCTTCCCTCTCCTTTCTCTCTCTTCATCTAATCTCCTTCTTCCCCATCTCTTCCACCAAATCCATAGATCTAATCCATCTTTTACCAAATCCTTAGAATAAGTAGGCCTTCAAGTCCAAAATTGAATGTTATAACTGTGGAAGGAATGGACACTTTGCAAGAGAATGCACAAGAGATAAAGCAGAGAGTATCAGTCAAAAGTCCAAGAACAACTATAGAACCAGTCCAAGAATAATTGAAAGCTTTCCAAAAGGAAACAGCAGGAGTCCTAAAGGAAACAAGCATTGGTAACTATATATGGAGTGGTGAACTGGGCTGAAGATGAAGAAGAAGAAGAGCTTGGTTTAATGGCTCTCTCACATGAAGATACTGAGGTACATCCTTGTTCTAAAGACCGTGTTCTTAAATTTAGTAGCTTAAAAGTAGAACTAGAGGAACAGTACCAAAAAGTCAACACATGCAATGTAGAATTAAATGCTTTTAAACATGGTGTTGCTAAGTTAGAAGAAAATATAGTTTTGTATAAAAAGGCTCAACAAAACTATGAAGAGAAAATAAGAATTTTAACTCTTCAAATGAGGGAAAAGATGTGGAAATTAAGGCATTTGAAAGACAAATTTTGAAAGTGTCAGCAAAAAATGAAGCTTTAAAAGCTAGTCTTTATAATGAAAGGGAAGTGATTAATCATTGGCAAAAGTCCTCTAAAGGATTGGGAAAACTGATTAATTCACAAATGGGGTATTATGATAAGTTAGGCCTAGGATATATTGAGGACTAACCTGGGATAACTTTAACTGACAAGGACTTATCAAAGGGGATTTTTGATAGTTCTAGTGAGTCAAATAATACACCTGAGAATGATAGATATGCTGAAGGAATGAAAGCAGTTCCTCCACCATTATCTGGAATTTTCATGCCTCCTAGTAATGATACAAGTATAGAGTTAGAAGAACCAAAGGTTAAAAATACCTCAAACTCTAGTACTTTGTCCCAAGATAAGACTGTTGTGACCAAGAACACTGTTTATCAACCTTTAATTAACAATTTTGTTTCTGAAGAATCTAAGACTAGTTCTGCTCCCAAGCAGGTAAAAACTCCTAGTAAGATATTAGAAAATGATGTAAAACATAATAAAACCAAGAGGGGTGGTTTAGGTTTTAATAAATTTAAGTCAAAACAACCTTTTGGGTCTTCTTTAAGAAGAAAAGGATGTTATGTTTGTAGTAGTCTAAGTCATTTTATCAAAGATTGTACTTACATCAAGATAAAATTGTGAAACAAAAGGCTGCACAAAAGGTCATGAAAAACAGTAATGGGAAAAATGCACAAGTTAATAGGAATCAGAAACTTAAGAATGACAAACCTAAGTTTGATCACTCAAGGGTAACTAAACAAGTTAAAAATAACTCTACCAAAAGTTTTGTTTCTAGAGCAGTACTTATGAAACAAGTTCTAGTACCTTTGAAGTCTGGTAAACCATGTACCGGCAAGTCTAGACCTGCAAGTACTGCTAGACCAAACTTAAGTATTGTTGGTTCAAAGTTCGTCAAACCAAAGTTCTCTAAGACTTCTAAGAATGTTGTTGAAAAGGCCAAAACATCTAGAAGTAAGTTTAATAACAAACCAGTGCAAATGTGAGTTCCTAAAAGAGAAAAATCATGTGTTAAAGCAAGTACCGCTAAAGCAGTACTTAAGGCAAAGAAGTCTGAGCACGTAGAGTCACCCTATGTCTTTGACTATATAACTGAAACCATGAAGTATACGAGTAAAAGAAGTATCACTGGGAATGCTTCTGAACAGACTCTTAAGTGTGTAGGTCCCATAAGATCCGAGCCAAATATGGCTTGGGTCCCTGTTAAAAACTAATAAGTTTTGTTTATGTGCAGGGGCATCTAATTGATGAATTGAAAGACAAAGGTATAATAGATAGTGGATGCTCAAGACACATGACAGGTAATATAGATTTTCTTGCTGAATTTGAAGAATTCAGAGGAGGACCAGTAGCCTTTGGAGGTAGCAAAGGTAGAATTACTAGCAAAGGGAAAATCAATACAGGGAAGTTGGAATTTAAAGATGTGTTGTTTGTGAAAGAATTGAATGATTTCAATCTCTTTTCTGTATCACAACAGTGTAATAAGAAGAACAAGGTGCTGTTCACAGACAAAGACTGCTTGGTGCTGTCTAAAGACTTTGAGATGCCTAAAGAATCTCAAGTACTGCTAAAAGTACCCAGGCAAGAAAATATGTACACCTTTAATCTTCATACTATTACTCCAACAGGTGGTATTACATATTTGCTAGCTAAAGCTTCTTATGATGAGTCTAATTTATGGCACAGAAGGTTAGGTCATGTGAATTTCAAGAATCTTAACAGATTAGTGAATAGGAATTTGGTTAGAGGGTTACCTAACAAATCTTTTCAAAATGATTTCACATGTGTTGCTTGTCAAAAAGGTAAATAACATAGAGCCTCTTGTAAGACCAAGATTGTCAGTACTGTGACAAAACCTTTGTAACTTTTGCATATGGATTTGTTTGGTCCAGTTTCTGTAAGAAGCATTAGTCATAAGACCTTTTGTCTAGTCATAACTGATGATTATAGCAGATTCAGTTGGGTTTTCTTCTTAGCTCTTAAGAGTGAAACCAGTGAATTACTTAAGGATTTTATCACTTTAGTTGAGAAGCAGTTCACTAAACAAGTTTTAATCATTAGGACAGATAATGGTACAGAATTTAAGAATGCTGAATTTGATGAATTCTGTAGGTCTAAAGGAATTAAGATACAATTTAGTAATCCTAAGACTCCACAAAAACATGGAGTAGCTGAAAGGAAAAATAGGACACTAATTGAGGCTGCTAGAACTATGTTGGCTGATTCTCTTTTGCCAAATACCTTTTGGGCAGAAGCAATCAACACTATATGTTATGTGCTAAATAGAGTCTTAATAACCAAGCCTCAAAACAAAACACCTTATGAACTTTTAACTGGTTTGAAGCCTACCATAAGTCATTTAAGACCTTTTAGGTGTCATGTGTCCATACTAAATACTTTTGATCATTTGGGAAAGTTTGATGGAAAGTCTGATCCATGATATCTTGTAGGACATTCTTTGCAAAGTAAAGCATATAGGGTTTATAATTTGGCATCTAAAAAGGTTGAAGAAAATGCCCATGTTAATTTCTTAGAAAATAAATCCAATGTCCTAGGAATAGGTTATGCTTAGATGTTTGATTTAGATTATCTAACTAACTCCATGGATTACTATTCTGTGCAAAAGGATTGTCAAACTAACAATGCAGGTGAGGAGTCAAGTGTAACTAATGCAGGTACTCAAGAAGATGTTTCTTCATCAGATGATGATGTTCATATCTATGTGTCCAATATGCCTACTGTTACTCCCATGTCTGCTACTCCCAAGAAGCAAACCATGCCATCAAAAGATGATCAAGCCTCCCAAGAGCTTCAGAGGCTTCAAGATCAAGAAAAGAATGCTACATCTGCTAATAAGCATTCAGGAGAAGAATCTTTTGAGTCACAACACACAACAGTACATACTAAGCCTAGCGGTACTTCCTCTGCAAGTACTGCTAAGTCTAAATCTGCAAAGTCTATTGATTCATTAGAAGAAATTTTACAAGCTATGGACGATGAAGACGTATATGCCAGTCCAGCTGAAGGAATCTTCTCCAAAGCTTCCTATGATGAGTAGGGTGCAGTAACTGATTTCAACAATTTGGAAACAGAAATTTCAGTCAGTTCTATTCCCACTCATAAAGTCAACAACAACCATCCTACTACACAGATCATTGGAGATCCCAAGTCTGCTGTACAAACTAGAAGACAACTTCAAACCAATACTGAAACTCATGCACTTGTGAGTTATGTCAAACAACAGCAGAGAACAAATCATAAAGATACTCAGCATTGTTTGTTTGCCTATTTCTTATCACAAGTAGAGCCCAAAAACATTTCTTAGGCTCTTGATGAAGAAAGTTGGGTAGATGCCATGCAAGAAGAATTAACACAATTTGAGCTACAAAAAGTTTGGATTCTTGTGGATCTTCCCTCAGGTAAGAGAGTAATTGGTACTAGATGGGTTTTCAAGAACAAGAAGGATGAAAGAGGAGTTGTTGTGAGGAACAAGGCAAGACTTGTTGCTCAAGGCTATAGACAGGAAGAAGGGATAGACTATGATGAGGTTTTTGCACCAGTGGCAAGGATAGAAGCCATTAGGTTATTTTTGGCCTTTGCATCATATATGGGTTTTATAGTCTATCAAATGGATGTGAAAAGTGCCTTTCTTTATGGTACTATTTCAGAGGAGGTATATGTCTCACAACCTCCAGGTTTTGTAGATCCTAAATTCTCCAACAGAGTCTACAAGGTTATCAAAGCACTTTATGGTCTACATCAAGCTCCTAGAGCCTCGTATGCAACTTTATCCAATTTTCTGTTAGAACATAGATATAGGAGAGAGACCATTGACAAAACTATATTCATCAAGAAGAATTCTAAGGATATTATTCTAGTTCAAGTCTATGTTGATGACATCATTTTTGGTTCTACCAAAAAGTCATGGTGTGAAGAGTTTGAAGCTTTGATAAAGGAATATTTCAGATGAGTTATGTGTGAGAACTAACTTTCTTTTTGGGACTGCATGTCAAACAAAGGAAGGATGGAATATTTATCAGCCAAGATAAGTATGTTGCTGAAATCTTGAAGAAATTTTCATGTATGGATACAAGGAGTACAAGCACACCTTTTGAAGCTAATAAGTGTTTATCAAAAGATGAACATGGAGAAAATGTTGATATTCATCTATATAGATAAATTATTAGTTCATTAATGTATCTAACTGGTTCAAGGCCAGATATTATGTTTGCTGTGTGTGCCTGTTCAAGGTTCCAAGTCAATCCAAAGGTATCACATCTACATGTTGTGAAGAAGATTTTTAAGTATCTTAAAAGTCAACCCAATTTAGGATTATGGTATCCTATAGATTCCACCTTTGAGTTGGAAGCTTACTCAGACAGTGACTATGCTGGAGCTAATCATGATATGAAATCCACAACAGGAGGTTGTCAATTCCTAGGCAAAAGACTCATATCATGGCAGTGTAAGAAGCAAACCATTGTTGCTACTTCTACAACTGAAGCTGAATATGTAGCTATTGCTCATTGCTATGGACAAGTACTTTGGATTCAAAATCAATTGTTAGATTATGGGTTTAACTTCATGAACACCAAGATTTACATTGATAATGAAAGTACTATATGCATTGTCAAGAATCCAGTATTTCTCTTCAAGACCAAGCATATTGAAATAAGACATCACTTTATAAGAGATGCATATGACAAGAAGCTTATTCAAGTCTTGAAGATTCATATAGACAACAATGTAGCTGATTTGTTGACCAAGGCATTTGATGCAAAGAGGTTTGAATTCTTGGTGACACATATTGGTATGCTCAACCAATAGACTGCTGCATATGTTGAGGGGAGGTAATGGCTGTATAAATTTTTATACTAATTTTTATTCTATAGTCTATGTTTTGTGTTTTTGATGTGATTGCAGGTTAATAGAAAATGATAAAAGAGGATTACAATGATATTGGAATGCATGAACTGGTCAAAATTGTGAGGTACCGTTATAACTTCAAGTACCGCTAGCACAAATTCAAGTACCGCTTATGTTCCATGTACCGCTACATGTCCGTTGTACCGTTAAGGGTCTCTTTTGTAAATTTGGCGGTTTCTTCGCGCATGGGTTTGTTATTTACTTAAATAATTACTCCAATTACACAATTGATTCACCTAATCGTTTATTTTTATCTCTTGATTCTATAACCTTCTCTCTAATTTTTCGATCATCAAAAATTCTAATGGCTGCTTTACAAGTGATCTCTAAGCATAATTTGGTTGCGAATCTTGCTGCGAATGATGACTCTCTTGGATTCCATGAGATTCTTGGTTTCTTATCTCGAAGTCATGTTCGTTTTGCACTCACTGTAAGTCCCATTGTCTCTATTTCCATTGTTGAGCAATTTTGGAACACTGTTGTATTAGGTACTCGGTTTAATCAACCTTGCATTAAGGCTAGGGTGAATCATAAGAATATATATGTCACTGAGGTACTGCTAAGGGAAAGTTTGAGATTAAATGATGAAAATGGACTTAGTATGCTTAATAACACAGAGATTCATGATGGCCTTGCAGCCATGGGCTATCAGGGTGGTAGGGAAAGTCTTACTTTCTTTAAAGCTTTATTTTCACCTAAATGGAAATTGCTTTTTCTTGCTATTATTCACTGTTTAAGCTCTAAAAGTACATCTTTTGATCAAATTCCTGCTGCATTGGCATCAACTGGTATTTGTCTAGCAAATAACAGGGTTTTTAATTTTTCAAGATTAATTTTTGAAGGCATGACTAGGAATTTGGAAGGAACTAAGAAGTTTTTGATGTATCCTAGATTCATTCAGGCTTTAGTTAGTGACCAAATACCTAACCTACCAGAGTTAACTGATACATGGGATGTTCCTACTTTCACAAAGAGAACTTTCTCTTTCTTGATCAAACAAGGCAATGCCTTTACAGGAATAGTTACACCATTGTTTGCTAATATGTTAGCCCAACCTGCCAATCAAGAAGGTGAGGAACCTAGCAATGCTAGTGCTTCTCAGCAAACTCCTTCTCACTAGAGTTCCCATTCCCTAGAAGATTCACAATCTTCTTCTCACAATGTTGGTGCTCCACCAAACACTAATGAGATGATCCATACACCTACTACTTCTATTGCTGCTAGTGGTTCACCACCAGCACAAGCTCCATAGGTGGTGGATGTTGTGAATTTGACTGATTTGTGTACTAGTTTGTCCCAACAGGTACAGGTGTTGCAGAAAGAAAAACTTGTTCAACACAAGAAAATTGCTGAATTGGAAGCTAGCCCAATCAAGTTGAGGAACAAAGTATCACCTTGGATGAGGCAACATAGATCTATTCAGAAGGCTGCACTCAAAAAGCAAAGATTCAGAAACCACAAGAAAAGGAAACTGAATGCAACCAAACAGGGAGGAATTATGAAGAACAATCACCTTCTTCTGATAATCAAACAAGGATCTCTGGAAGTGACATCAATTTTAAACTGGATGAAGATGTCATGGGGACTTATGAAGATGGAACTGGTTTAGAGACTGGTGTGGATGAACCTACAATATGGAGTTTCAACAGGAAGAACCACAGCCTACTCATGAGGAGTCACATGTTGAAGAAATGATGGTAACTCAGTCAGCACCAACACCTCAATCACAACTTCAAGTGATCTGGAGTACTTTCTATGAGAAGTTGGAGGAAATTAATATTCATTTTCCAGTTTCTTCAACTCTGCCACCAAGACAAGTATGGTTTCAAAGGAAACAGTCTTTGCAAGTATTGTCCAGATCAAGAATGAGCAATAGATCGGACAAGACCGAAGAGGTGCAAGTTCAAATGATAGCTTCAATGGAAGAAAGGGTATTTGGAGATACACGAGTGATTAGAGAAACAAGTGTATCTAATAATGGTGAAGTCAACATTGTTGAAGATCCAAGTACTGCTAAGCCAAATAAGCCGACTGCAAGTACTGCTGACATTGTTGAAGACCCAAGTACTGCTAAGCCAACTAAGCCGATTGCAAGTACCGCTGGTGATCATCCTTCACTAGAATGTCAAACTCATTTTGGAGAGGATGAGACTTTAGCCCAATTACTGCTTGACTTAAGAAAGAAGAATTCAGCTGAGAAAAAAAAACAAGCAGAGGCAGAGAAGAAGACACAACAAGAAGTTCATGCCAAAAAGGATCAAACTAAAGGTAAGAAAGTTCAAGCTTCTCACCCTACTAAAGGTATAGTTATTCAACAGCAAGCTGATGAGGAAAGACCTTCCAAGCTGAAGAAGAAGCTACCTAAGATTAATCCAAAGGATAAGGGGAAGAAGCAAATACCATCAGAATCTAAAAATGAAAGTGATTCAGATGATGATATAAGCAAAGTCATGTACAGATTTAATCAATTAGACCATGATGAGGAATATGCTTTCAGAATACAAGCACAAATTCGTGAAGATGCATTACAAGAAGAACTAGCAGCAACGCAGCATTTGCTAGAAGCTAAGAGAATACCGCAAGAATGGAACATACAAGAGTATGATAGGATTCAAGTTGAATTACATGCAAGTGAGCTTCTTGCAGACTCATTGATAGTTGGAGAGAGAGAGATGCTTATGATGAAGAAGAGAAATCCAAGTTGATTGATGATCTGGTTAGGGAGCAACAAAGATTCTTTGTTGAAAAGAGAAGAAGAGAAAAGATTAAGCCACCAACTACTATGCAGATTAGGAATCAAATGATGAACTTTCTCAAGAAAGTTAAGGGTTTCACTCATATTCAGCTGGTCAAGAAGAATTTCGAAGAAATCAGGACTTTGTATGAGAAAAATAAGAGAACTGAATTGAATTTTGTTGAGATTGGATCTGAAGCAGATAGAATGGCTGTTGAAAGACATAGAAGACATCTGCAACAACAAAGACAATTTGGAAGCATCCTAGAATTGAGCCAAGTACTGCTGAACCTACAACTACATCTCCACCTATCAAGACCACTTATGTGAGGAAGAATAGAAACGAGAAGGTGAGTTCAAAGGAGGAAGAGACTGCTCAAAGAATGAATGAAGGAGATGAAGCTCAAGATATTGCTCAAACTGAAAATGTACAAGCAGTACATACACAGTCAACAGTACATACTGAAGAGACAGTACATACAAACTTGGAAGAGGGTTCAACAGAATTTGAGGGAACCTCCAAGGTGTTAAAAGAAAAAGATCAACAAAGACAAATAAGAAATCCAAGAGGGCTAAGTCAACAGCAGAAGATAGTGACGATGATGAGAGCTTGAAGAAGTACTTTAAAATAGTAAAATTTGAAGATCAATGTATTGATACAAATATTTTTAGAAAGAGATCATTTATTTTTAAATGGATATACTCTTTGAATCAAGGACTTGAAGCTCATGGAATTCAAAGAACCGATGGCACAACAAGGATATTTAGACTTTTGGAAGATATTCTTCACATTCTTGACAGACAAGATATTCAGGATCTTTTAAGGTTAGTTCAAGAAACCAGTGCAGGTAAAATTGAAGTATCACTATTGTACAGGGAATTTCTCTTCATGTATGAACCATATAATTGTGATCAAGAAATGTTGAAGGTATTAGAGAATTAGGTTCCTAGTTACTGGAGATATTATAGGTCATGTGGATTGCATATTCTGGATATAGATGATGTTACATACTATATGCTGCAAGAGAAGAGTTATCCATTCAAAAGAAGATTGTTGGAAAGAATGTTGGAACAACAATTGGAAGTTACAGAATAGTCTGTTGATGCTTTGGAGTTGATCAGAACGGTTAAACAACAAATCAAGGATTTAAAAGATGAGGAAGAAGCTGATAAAGAGCCTTAAGTGTTTGACTTTCAGTCACACTTCACAAATGGTTCTCAGTTCACCATGTCTAACACACACAAGAACTGGCTAGTCCATAAGCAAACGGTTTGTGGTAAAGACTTCTCAAATCCATTGAAAGCTGGTAGTTTGCTAAAAACTATATGGTTATGACTCACCTTGTTTCAAGACAAAGAGTTGGCTAGTCCTAGACAAACGGTACTAGGTAAAGACTTCATCAAATCTGTTGATGGTTGACAATTTATCAAAAATTGTAGGGTTATCAGTACACCTTATTCTTCATGAATAAAGTATTGGCTATTCCAGAGTGTACGGCTAACTGGTAAAGAATATATCAAATCCGTTGATAGCTGGTGATTTGCTAAAAATCATGAAGCCAATACAGATTGGTTTTTTGTTAACTGTTTTATTTCAGGTATGAAGATTGCAAGCAAAGAAGTATTCAAAAAGAAAATACTTATAAGGTGTTTGTCTTATCAAATCAAGACTGAAGTTTATGATTCAGAGTTCATAGATTTAACTCAAGAAGACAATTCCTAATGCTGCAAAGATAAATGGATGTTTACAAGACACAAGAAGATCATAGTTTGAAGAGAAAGATGATGTTCATGCTGTTTGAAGATTATCTTATCAAAAGAATATCTACATTGAAGTGTTTGGCTACATTCAGTTGGATACAAATACAAATTACCAAGTTCAATCCAAGGATGAAGGAAAGACTGAAGACATGTATTCTAAATACATCCAGTACAAGAGAAACAAGAAGACAACAAGTTATCATTCTTGTTTATGGGAGGATTGTTGGGAATTATTTGTTAAGTGTCAAGTACCGTCAGTGTAGTTTAAGTACTGTTAGTACTATGTAAGTACTGTTAGTGTTAACGCGGTACATAGTAAGTACTGCTACTTATAAAGTAAGCACTGCTATATTGATTAGGACGAATATATCTTTGTATAAGATATGTCATGGTTATAGTTAGATTATATCTTATGTGATATACTTAAATAGTTAGAATATTGATAATATATCGTCTGTGATATAGTTATGTTTATAAAATATTCTAAGGTTTCTAGGGTTCCTTACTCTATAAAAGGAACATAGGTACAATGTCATTTATGTACCTCATTCAAGTCGATTAATAAGAGAATCGAATAGTTAAAAGTAATTTTGTTCTTCTGTGCTTTATAAGTTAGATTTTGCATAACTTATTTAGTTTGAGCAAGATTTCTCAATGTGTTTTAGTTTGATTACAAACTATTATACTAGTTCTTAACATAATATAGATCCAATCAAAGGGATCAACGTAATCTATATAGTCAAGTACCAGAAAATACATGCTTAAAAATGTCAACATAAAGTTGGTGAATTCATAAGTTTGTGTTAAAATATTTATGAAAAATTAGAGTTTATTCCGACCGCTGCACTTTGCAGTAAAATGTAAAAGTTTAAAAATCACAGTTTCTTGTTAAATAGACTTTTTGACGATTTCAAAGTTTATAAATAAAGACCGAGTTTATTGATAAAACAGAGTTCACTGATAATAAATATAGTTTTAGATAAAAACAGAGTTCACTGAAGATAAATAGAGTTTTCTGATAAACCAGATCTCATTGATGATAAATATAGTAGAGTGATAGAAACAGAGTTCACTAGAATTAAATAGAGCTTTTTGATAAGACAGAGTTCACTGATGATAAATATAGTTCACCGATTAAAACAGGTTCACAGATAACAAATAGAATTTTCTGATAAAAACAGAGTTCACATATAGAAAATAGCATCTTCTGATAAAAACAGAGCCCAGTGATAAATAATAGAGTTTTCAAATAGAATAGAATTGTTTAATGAACCACGGAATTTTTCAACCACTTAGTGACAATATAACAAATACAGAGTCACTAAATATAATAAAGCGTTTATTATTGTCTAAGCTCATGACACCGAAACGTTAACATAACCTACAGTTTAGTAATATAAAGTAGCCCAAACGGGTGCCTAACCCGCGATACCCGTAGCAAACTCAAATGTAAGTCTACCTAAATTGACCACACAACCACAATTAGGTAGGGATGTCAGTCCCAATAGATCTATCTATAAGATTCGCGCTTTCGACCGGTCATCTGGTCCAAAATTAACGGTTCATGAAAGTGGGCCAAAAGCAACTTGGGTTAAATAGGAACTTAGACCAATAACTAAAAGAGTAAGTGTACTTGTGTTCATGCGTTAAATTAAGCAATCATATAGTAGAAAAATGAGTAAGTGTTGAAATAATTTACAGAGTTCACAGATGAGCACTTAACAATTAAGCCAGATTATAGATAGTCTATAACCAACCAAGTAAGCTTAAAATTAGCTTAAGACAACCCTATAATTCATAAACAGTTATTGACAATCAATAAGTTTATAAATAGTTTCTGACAACCACGTAAGTTTTTAACTAGTTTATGACCAAGCATGTACCTCCCCCAAAGAGAAATTATAAAACATTATAATTCGATTTTAAGCAAGAAAATGTGGGGTATGAACTCACCTCAACATAGTAGCGCGAACAATAGTAATAGTGATGATAGTAATACGCTTCGCGTAAACAGAAATTGATACGGCTCGGTCATGGTGTGGTGGTTTAACTATATTTGAGTTCCCGATGGATATTTACATCAACGTGACCCGTTGATAAAATATTTAAGTTCTAATTTATAATAATTTGGTGGTTGGTTAAATAAAATGAATAAATTAGGCACACACACTAAGTATGTAATGTATTCCATACGCATTACATATAACTAGACGATTATATAATTCTTTTGTTGAATTATATAATAGAGATCAACAATTTTTCTGAATAAATCGAAGTATATATTTATTTTACAGTTGTTGTATAAAGATCGTGATAAAAATAATTAGACAAAACAATTCGATACTTTTTAGGAACATCACCACTTAATTAATAATTGCCATGTTTAAGTAAAAAATAACATTCGTTCGTTGTTGAGTTATTGTATATTAGTAATTAATACGTATCTTAAAAAAATAATTTTTCCATTTTATCACTTTTAAATATAGTATAAGTTTATAGGAAAAATTATGAAGTATAGAGTTTTACTGAAATTTCGACATAACCTATTCGTTTATACTACGTTTCCCGTATTTACCAATTCTCAATATTTTCCATTTTTCAAAACAACTTACGTTACGCAATTCATGTTTTAACATATATCAAACTAGATTATTTAATCACCACAATTAAATAGAAGCAAACACAACCTATGTGTTATAAATTATAAGCTAAACGCCCGATGTGGGCTATTTAAACACATAATTAAACGTATAATCATTTTTATAGTTCTCATGATATCAATAGTATTCAACATTTTTATTTAACCATTTTCATACCATCATTTAATCCGTTTTTATAATTAATAAAGTTAGATAGTTTATTAGCCGAATTAAACCACAACGAACCATGAACTCAATCGTACCAAGTACTCCAAAGTCTCGACAACCCGCGTCAAGACGCACTCAAAATCTATAAATCAACAATCCCAATTGCACCCTTACTAGCATTCTGCAAACCCAAACAACCCCTTATATCAAATCTGCTAACCGAAACACCTCCTGTTGGTGTTTATACCTGAGCCAAACACCCCCAAGGCTGTTAAACCGTGAACCAGACACCCCACACTGCTGTTAACCCGCGATCCGAACGCCCCTTTTGCTGTCATCGGTAACAAACACCCCAGGCTGTTATGCTAACCACAACGCACCATTCGAGTTGTGTAACCTACAACGAACATAACAACGGTGACTTTTTACCCTCACGTCAAACCACCCTCGTGGTGGTGGCTGGTCGAAGTTCTCAACGGCTAAAGTCCACAGCCGTGGTGTACGGCGGGTGGTGGTTTTTGTGGGTGGTTGTGGTGGTGCTAAGTGGTGGTTATTTTGTTAAATACCACAGCGTGGTGATAGATCTAATGTTTTAGATCCGATGCAAGATGAAGGGTCTCATGGGTGGTCCAAGATGGTGCACACCTGGTGGCTAGCGATGGGGTGGTGACGGGTCTGATGTAGTAGTGGTGACGGTTGGTGATTAATAATGATGGTGACTATGATCTTATGGAGGCGTATCTGTGGTGTTAGACTACGAATGTGGCATCCGAATGGTGGTGATGGTGAATAGCGACGATGATTTCGAAGATGTATAGTATCTTGATGGCGGCAGTGGTGAAATGTTGGCGTTTTCTTCGTGACGGTGGTAAGGCAACAGCGGCCGCTGGTTGCACCAAGTGGTCGGAAGTGGTTATGATGATAGATCGGATAATGAATATCACATATTTATTCGATCTATTAATACGAAATAGCGGCGGTAGATTTTCTGGTGACCGGAAATCTTCGCCGAAAAATGATGGGTGCAAAGAGAGAAGGAGTGTGGGTGTGTGTTTCTATTTAGGGCTTGGGTTTGAACAATATGAAGCGAAAACCCTAATTTGAGTTATTTATACTTTCTAAATTTTGTTAAACAAAGTGAAAGGAGCTATATAGTGGAGGATCTAAAATGGAATTATTTACTTTATATTTCATGTATCCTTGTTTAAATGTGGCTCGGGGCTCGTTTGAACTTGATAAAATTTGATTCGGTTTTCAAAATTCATGCCATTCATTTTAAATTAATTTTTCCAATAAAATAATGTATTTACATGCCTAAAAATTTGTAACTAAACAATACGTTCATTTAAACTCTTAATTATTTATTGATTATCAGGGACAAGTATCGTTTTAAGAAAATGGGCTTTAAATTAAATGCTCACGTTTTCAATATACATTATAAAAAAATAAGTGTATTATTTAATTTAATAAATCCTATTTATTAAATATCTCTGGATAATTAAATGTAAAGTTAAATTTGTATCGCGTCAGTTCTCAGGTTTAGCGTAGTCTTTTACAATATGTAAAATAAACTCCCGTTTTTGAATCAAATAAATTTGATATCTCTCAAGAACAAATTTTGATTTATAAATAATATAATTTATTATTATTTAATGCCTGGAAAATTCCCGATTGTTACATGTTAAGCCTCGTTAGTAAAGCATCCAACTTGCCTTTCCATGCATGCACGTTCACTTTGATGGGGACAGACTTGATCCACTTAGTATTAGAATTAGTGGCTTTCATTATCAATTTCAGTTCGGCATAGAGGCTACTGAAAAGTCCCCTGAGCCTTCCCAAGTCCAAATTCACCTATTCGACATCGGAGTGAGAGTAATAGTCTGCATAAAATCCAGTAACTCTGAGAACTGGGCATCTTCAGCACCACCTCTCGTCATACGACGAAACGAAGCATCCAAATCCTGATCAACTAATTTCATGCGGACCGTCACCTGTTTACAGTTTTCTAAAGCATAGATACGAGGATACAAGTTTTTTAAAGTATTTCCGCCAATCTTGTTGTCATTCCAGAAAGAAATGTTGGCCCCGTCGCCTAGCTTAAGACGCATGAGATCGAAAAAATTATAACTTTGGTGTTTTAGAGTGGTAAGTTCGTTTACAATATTTAACCAACAAGATGGTTGCACGCCTTTAGATCTTTAGTAATTTTCCCATCTTCGCCATGTATAGCCTTCATAACTCTCGTCCATAAAGAGGAGTTTTGGGAATAAAATTTCCAAACCCATTTGAGCATTAAAGCGCGATTTAAAGCCTAAAGACTAGAGACCCCAAGCTCACCTTTATCTTTAGAAGCTAAAACACTATCCCACTTAATCCACATCGCTTTCCTACAAGCTTGATCGTGACCATTTAAAAAATGACTCTGGTTTGAGGAGAGTTTAACGACCCCCTATAGAAAAAGTTTTCATTTTCCATCTAGATAAAAGAGAACTCACCTTATCAATGACATCCTCCCACGTATGTGTACGAGACATAGAACCACCCACTTACGTGCCTAGATAAGTGAAAAAAGGATTGAGCATAAGACATCCAAGTTTAGCCACTGCACCCTTGACTTTAAAGTCTTCCATATGAATACCCATGATTTTGCTTTTGCTCATGTTTATCTTTAAACTTGATGCCCGATGAAAGCAATCAAGCACAAGAGTTAGGATATCTATATAATTGTCTGATTTCGACCCTTGCGGATTGTATTTTGATATGGCACCACTTTAAGCGGGTGCGAGCTCCTTAAGAAAGAGAAAAAGAAAACCAGAAGATTATTTGACAAACTATGACTGTGATTTATTTAATGGTTCGGTATTTATGCCAAACCAAACCCTAATCTTGGAACACAAGTCGCAACAAGATAAACTCCAAAAACAAAGAGATAAACATCAAGAATAACGATACCTTAATAAACAACACATTCCTAAACTGACTCAAAAATAAATTAAGTAAAGATAGTGATTATATGACATAATTAGGAAGCCAAGATTGATGGTTTTTCAAGCTTAGTGTCCACACTAATGCCCTTAATTTTTCTTAGCTCATTTTTCAGAGCAGCTATAGCAAAAACCTTTTTCTGAACCTGAGCCTTTAAGTCAGCATTTTCAGTAGTTAACAAGGTCATTCACTCTAGAGTTTTAGACCTCATCTCTATGATAGTATTATTTAACTCATTACAACGTTGTTTTAAGGTCTCTTGTTCCTTTTGTAAGAGGTCTTGGGATGCCAACTTAGATTCTAGAAAAATAATTTCTTTCACAAAATTATCCTTTTCCGCTTTAGAATAATTTTTTGATCCAATTGTCGTTCAAGAACAACGTTAGAATTTTCAAGTTTTTCAAATTTCTCCGTTTTCTTCGAAAGTTCAATTTTGGCATCCTCAAGCTCTTTTGATTGTTGAGGTAAATTTATTTCAAGCTCTTTAATCCTAGAAGCAGAATTGGTTAAAGAAGCAGTCATAAGGCATATATCATGATTTTGAGCATTTTGATCATTCTCTCCCCCATTATGACTCACATCGGATGAATAAGAAGTGGAATCACCCTTTTCCATCCCATGTTTGTCATGGGTGGGTTCTGAGTTCTCAACATGTTGTAGATCATTGTGAGATTCAATATTCAATTATACCTCAACTAGTGGCTCTTCGTCATGTATGCTTGAGTCATGTTGTCGTGATGCATTGACGCTGCTGTCATCGTTAACCAAATTGGTCTCCTTTGAGTCATCCGTAAGGCTATTTGTTTCCTCTGGCATCTGCATTGGATTTTCTTGCTTCCAAGTATCATAAGCAATTTGAAGTCGTGATCGTTCTTGAAACAGATGTGTGAGAGAAGTCACGTATTTGAACAAAGTACCACGTAAGTCTTGAATCTCTTTATGCATGTCTTCAAGGAATGACTGACAGGGCATTGAATTTTCTTTCTTGGCAACATCGAATTGAAGAAAAATCGATAATTGTTTCAAAAGAACTTGAAGTGTAGATGCAGATTCAATATGATTAAAGTCTTCTTTGTCAAGTTTCTGCTGAAGAATATCCAAGTTTATCATAATAGCCTCCATGAAGAAAGGAGCATCTTGACCAAATACTGCCACAAAGAATGGTCTGTAGTCTAGCTTGGTAAGCTCGTAGAGATGACATTCAAATTGTCTAAATGAGACCTGACATTTTTGTCTTGCTTCTTCTTGCATCTTCTGCAATTCTCCCTCTCGAGATGTCGAATTCAACGAATCCATTGAAAATCGATGATAAATGAAGTTAAGGATTACTTATCAATCAAACAATGAAAGAAAGTAATTGTGTTTGTTGTTGTGTGCAGAAGCCGAGAAATAATGTTGAAATCCCCTAAAGTATGTTCTGGATAAACCAAAAATTCCAAGACAAACAAAAACTCACAAGGAATAAGTTTGGGATCTTCGGAACACTGATCGGAATATCTGATCGGAATAATACCCTGTCAGAATAATACCTTGTCGGAATAATCTATCAGAATACCCTGTCGGAATTAACTGTCAGAATAATCTGTCAGAATACCCTAGTCGGAATAAACTGTCGGAATACTCTGTCGTAATAATCTATCGGAATAACAAATCGAAATGACCTGTCGGAATAATCTGTCGGAATACCCCGGTCGGAATAAACTGTCGAAATGAACTGTCGGAATATCACTATCGGAATCACTATCGGAAGAATGATCGGAATATGTAAACCCTTTTCCGATGGAAGATATCGGAATATCTAAACCCTTTTCCGATGGATTCTGTCGGAATAGTACCCACTTTTCTCGGACAAAACTCAGCCAATTTGAGATTTTAAGCCAAATAATGATCAAAACACCCAAAAGTTTTGTGTTTTTAACCAAAGTAACAATACCAAATCACTACCACAACTATGTAGATGATTTGTATCAAGAAAACCATAAAAAACATAAAGAAAATGTGGTTCGAATGATTTAGATCAAAATAGGCACGAAAATCAAGAACACAAACACAAAAACAAAACAATCATCACATGGCTCTGATACCAATTGACAGTTTATTGTAATCCTTGGATTATACAATAGATGGAATGATTACTAGAGAGAGAGATAGATGAAGATGTAGAGAGAGAAAGTAGAGAGAGGTTGGAGAGAAAATATAAAATATTAGATTAGAAGTATGTAATGTGAGTACCAACCCCTCCTAACATGCTAGGAGGGAGTATATATAGCCCACCCTACATGTGGGCTTCATGGGTTATATGGTTACATATTGGATCACGAGCCCATACTACGTATATATCGTTGGAGTGACCGATCCTTCCTAAATACGTAAAAACGTATTTCCAACACTTGGGTCGCCCTTCCTCCTGCAACATGGTCCTAACATTCTCCTCTCCTTCAAAGCTCACCTTGTCCTCAAGGTGATAAGATGGATAAGTGGCCTGAAACTTGGACAAGTCTTCCCAATTAGCTTCCTCAGATGAACGACCAAGCCATTAAACCAAAACCTGACGTATTGATTCCCTATTTTGCAAAATGATACGCGTGTCACAAACAGCTATCGGCTGCTCCACTAGATGACCTTCATGTACTTTCTGAGGCAACAGAGCAATTGTTTCTACCCCGATTCCGGTAAATGGTTTGAATAACGAAACATGGAAAACCAGATGTATTTTACTGGTAACCGATAGACCGAGACGATAGGCTACCTTACCCACTCATTCCAACACCTCAAACGGTCTGTAATACCTTTTGGTCAGCTTGATGGAAACGCGTTTTGCTAACGTTACTTGTCGATACGACTTTAACTTAACAAGCACCTTGTCACCCACGTTAAAGTTAACATCACGCCAGCCACGATTTGCTTGAATTTCCATCCGATTCCTTATTGCGGATAAATTCTCTCGAAGTTGTCATAACAACAAATTTCGCTCGACCAAAACCTCATCTACTGCCACTACCTTAGATGAGCCGGGCGGATATGGAATCATAGAAGGAGGTACACGCACATAGGCAACCTGATATAGAGTCATTTGATTACTACTATGATAACTCGTCTTATAGCTACATTCAACCCAAGGTAATAAACACACCCATTGGTGAGGGCGGTCCAAAACAATTGCGCGTAAGTATTGTTCCAGCTCGCGGTTAACCACCTCCGTTTGTCCGTCAGTTTGCGAATGATAAGTCATGCTATGGTTTAATTTTGTCCCACTTGCCTCAAACAACTGTTTCCAACTTACTAACAAAAACGGGGTCTCAATTCGATATGGTTTTGGGCAACCCATGTAGCTTTACAACCATATCGATAAATAATTTAGCAACTCTTGAAGCATTAAAACTAGTAGGTAAAACCCCTAAGTGAGCATATTTAGTAAGCCGCTCCACCACAACCAATATAGTTGTGATCCCCTTTGATGTTGGTAAACCCGTAATAAAATCCATGGACACATCTTCCCACACTACCGTTTATAATGGAAAAGGTTGTAACAACCCACCCGATGCATGCATCGAATATTTGGTTTGTTGACAAACCAAACACTTTATTATATACTCTTCCACCGACCGACGCATGACTTTATAATAAAAGAACGTTGACAACCCCACAAGCACTTTCTTCATACCGACGTGGCCCACATTAGGTGTATCATGAAATTCAAATACCAACTTTTCTTTCAACTGTGAATCAGAGCCGACAAAATAACGACCTTGAAACAAAAGCAACCCTTGCTTACGCTCCAACCCTTCCAAAAGTTCCCCATTGTCTAATCGTTGGTGAATCTGAAAAAGCTCATCCAAAGACGCATTTTCTCGTTTCAAGTCATCAAGCAATCCCACAACCAGCCGGTTGAAAGCCATAATAGTTGTTATATTACCGACGTCTTCAAACACGCGAGACAACACATCAGCCACCATATTTGATCCTCCCGTCTTCTACTAAATATAATAATCAAATCCCATGAGTTTCCTTACATATTTTTGCTAAACCAGAATTTGGATCACTTGCTGCATTAACTCCTTGAGACTCTGATAATCAGTCCGAATAGTAAACTGTCATCCAACCAAAAACTAGCACCATTTATACACAGTCTCGACAGTAGCAAATAGTACCTTTTGATACGTTACCGCGATATCATGATGGGACCCAATTTGCGACTAAAATAACCAAGTGGTTGACCCTTCTAAAGTAAAACGACTCATTTTTCCATGGATGAGGTATCAACCTCAATCACAAAGGTATCGTGAAAATTTGGAAGTCCCAATATTGGTAACAAGTTAATCTTTCCTTGAGCTCACAAAATGGCGCCTCTTTACGATCACCCCAATTAAAGCCATTCTTGAAGAAGATCAGATAAGGGTGCGAATATAGTACCATAGTCTATGATGAAATGCCAATAATACCCCGCGAGTCCTAGAAACCCCCATACATGTCGTTGTGTTCGGGGCATCGGCCAATCATCGACAGTGGACACTTTTTTCGATCCACTATAATACCATTACTAGAAATAATATGTCCCACATACTCCAGTGTTGAAGCCACATAAACACACTTCGCCTTATTAACATAGAACTCGTGCTCCTATAAGCATTGAAAAACACACTGCAAGTGTTCTATGTGCGTCACGAGAGAGGCACTATAAATCAATATATCATCAAAGAAAACGATAATAAACTTCGTAAGTAAGAAGAAAATAACCGATTCATAGTTGCTTGGAAGGTAGATGGAGCATTGGTAAATCCAAAAGGAATTACCAAATACTCATAGTGCCCATCATGCGTCCAAAAAGTTATTTTATACACATCATGATCATGTACCCGAATCTGATGGAATCTTGCCCGTAAATTGAGTTTGGTAAAAATCACGAACCCTCCTAATTCATCAAACATCTCATCCGCTGTTAGAATGGGAAATTTATCCTTAACAATCACGAAATTTAATGCAAGATAATTAACATAGAAAAGATAACTCCCGTCCTTCTTTTTTGCTAACAACACCGAAGATGGAAAAGGACCATGGCTAACATCAATAATCCATTGGCTTAACGTCTCGTTAACCAACTTTTCCATTTCCCCTTTTTGGTAATGGGGATAACGATAGGGTTGGACATTCATAGTTTTGATATGAGGATGTAAATGGATGCAATTTTCAGTACTAAGATGGGGAGGGAAGAGATGTGGGAACCTGAAACAAAACTGCAAATTATTCAATAAGCTGCTCGATCTACAGATGTACGAAAACCCCTGTATCACATGAACTAGTTTCTACCGCCCACTAGCGATGCTATATAACTCGTAGATCCCATAGATGTCTTCGGACTCCATCAAAGACCTCATGTGATGCAAACTAATACGCTTCATGGCGTAAGGTCTCCTCTCCCTGGCGATGGAAAAGGACTATGGTTGACACGGATGATCCCTTGGCTTAACAACTCGTTAACCAACTTTTCCTTTTCCCATTTCTGGTAATGGGGATAATGATAGGGTCGTACATTGATATGAGGATGTAAATGGATGCAATTGTCAATACTACGATGGGGAGGGAAGAGATGTGGGAACCTGAAACAAAACTGCAAATTGTTCAATAAGCTGCTCGATCTACGAATGTACGAAAACCCATATATCATGAACTAGTTTATGCCGCCCCACTAGCGATGCTATATAACTCGTAGATCCCATAGATGTCTCCGGAATCCAATAAATCCCTCATGTGATGAAAACTAATACGCTCCATACGTAAGGTCTCCTCTCCCCGTAACTTATGCACACTATCCTTCTACGTAAACTCCATGTTTTGCATGGAATAATCGTGATTCACTTTATCTAGTTGTCGCAACAATTCTATACCCAATACGGTCTCCGGTCCTTTCATGGGCAGCACGTACACGTCAACAACCATATGAAACCCCTGAATATCAACCAGAACCGTGACACACATTTTCACATAAAAGTGTTTCCGAATGCCAATATAAACTTGGAAAGGTTTTGTACCTGTGACGGCGAGTTGCTTGCGCTAGACGAATTGCATGCGCTCGACGAGTTACATGCGCACGACGACTCTAGGTTGCATAAAGTTATGAGTGCTACCATTATCGATAAGGATGTGCACTTTACCGATCCCTAATTTACTCCATAACTGTAGGGATCATGGATTGACATGGCCCACCAACGAATTAAGAATAGAGATATCCCCACTTTCCATAGTATCGTCATTCTCTACGTCACTTGATCGCTCTGTAATATCCTCCTCATGCGCCATAAGCAACAAGAACTTCCCTGGACACTTATGCCAGTGGACTCACTTATTGTCATAATTAAAACAAAGACCTTTAATAAGATGCTCTTATCGTTCTGCTGGCGATATCCACTTATTAGGAAGTAGTGTTACGCCAGAATTAACCCCCTCTTTCAGTGGTGTAGGTTTTGGCAACAAAGGTTGTTTAGGGGTGTCGGATCGATTCTGTGACAATCGGGAAATTTTAGGTCATTATTTAAACCTATTTTATAAGCATCTTAAATGTTTCGATGAACTCGAGTATTGTTATTTTATACGGTTTAAGTTAAAACCGATAATTAAGGTTTTATTTTATCTTTTGACGAGTAAAGCAGACTATTAGTACACGTGATATCGACGGATGCCCAATATTTTACGTTTTATTGTTGATTTCTCGATGTTTGATATTTTCGATGTTTTCTTTTAATGACGTGTTAAGTCGAGTCGGGAAACGATATTATTATATTTGAGTTACGTTTTAACTTTTGAGAAGTATTTTTATGAAACCCGAGCCCCGTAAATATTTGCAAAATTTACTAATAGTCATTTCCCGCTTTATAGCTAGCTATTTTCATTTTAGACCACAACTATTGCAAATTGACAACAATAGTCCCTCCACTACCATATAGAAGCTTAAATATTACACCTAATTACACATAGATCCACTAACCTAGAAAAAAATCTTTCTCTCTTTTTTTTTATACATGTCGTGACCCCCCTCCATTCCCCTAGCCATCTTTGATCAATTTTCTCTTAAATTCTAGCTTGATCTAAGCTATACCAACACAATACCCATCCTTAAAATTGTAAGGAGATCATTTTGGTAGTAAATTTGGGTACATGCATGATGTTTTATTTTTTTTTGGTTTGGTAGGTGAGAACTATGATCATGAATGTGGTTTTGACGATGATCAAAGAGTTGTCATGCTAAAATTTTGTTAAAAACTTGATTTTTATTTTTGGGTTTTTGATTTGATGATGATACAAGTGTTATAGATGAGTTATGTTTGTATTAGGGTTATGGGATGATGATAACAATGAGTGATTTTGGCTAAACGCATGATTTTAGGAAGAAATTTAGATCAATGGGTAAAAGGCTGATTTTGGGTATTTTATGATTTGATTATTGATTAAATAATAGAATAGGCTTATAGAGAATTTAGTTAGCTTCGATTTGATATAAAGTAGGACTTCCATCTCCAAACGAGGAGGAAGTTATGATATTTTGATTTTCGTGTACCGGGAATCGAGTATTGACACAATCCGAGAATTGTTGTCGATATTTGGATCGCATCTCGCGGACTATAAATGAGTTTCAAAAAGAGTCAAGGGCTTTTCTCAGTCTCTAAATTTAGTATGTTGAGTCTATTTTTATAATCAAGAGTCGGTTTTACAAATGGAGATGTTTAAGTTGGTTAAAATGGTTTCGTAAGTCGAGGTCGCTAAACTGTCCGAATTTTGTAAATCAAAGATGTGTCGGGCAGGGAACTTTAAAAGTAAAATCATTTGATAAAATTTTGGGAGAACTTTCTATATATAGTAAGTGAGTTCTCTGTGTGGTATCATAAACTTTTGACATGTTTAAGTGGGGTAAATGACTTAGTACATTTGGTATGTGCCGGCTGATTTTTATCGATAGAACGGTTTAATTAAGTAAACATATAGAAAGGTGAAATAGTATCACTTGTATGGTTTTCTTTCGGTTTTGTCGTTATTTTATGACTTTGAGTTTGATGTTATTATGTATGGTTTTTACTCGAGTCTATAATTAACGAGCGCGTCTTATTTGATAGGTTGCGATTTTCGTGTCTAACGGGCATCACACATCATCGACGATCATCTTGCCACGTCTCTTATAATAAGGTGAGTCTATAGCCTCCCTTTTAAATATGTAAAGATGATTTATAAACCCGCGAGGGGATAACATGCTTGTTTTGAAATTAGAACACAAGGGACCCGATTTATGATTGTTGCCTTGATTATTATAAGTTTGCTATGTCGCTAGATAAAAAGTCCCAATTATATCATGAATTGTTAGCTACCGAGTTATGGTAGGCACTTATACATGGAATAGTACTATTCGGGAGGCACACCTCCCGTCCGGCAACGATTAGCTATCGTTTTAGCACAAGTTGCTCGAAGTGGATACATGTGCGAGAGTTTTCCTATACACTTAGCGAGGTGTATGGTGGGCAAATATTGTGGTAACGTTTCAATGTCACGAGGCTTATAATAATCTATATAACGTTGTTTGATCCACATCGTTAATTCTTGATGGTTTTAAAATATACTTGTGTTCGGTAACGTTTATTTATAAACTCTATAGATTCACTCAACTGTTGTTGACAAGTTTAGCATGTTTTATCTTAGGTCCTTGAAGGTAATGGCAGGAGGGATTTTAGTGCTTGTGGATTTATAATATAGGTGTTAAAGCTCACCAGTTTGTAAAAATCGTTCAATGACTTTTATTATGAAAAGATGTTGTGTACTTGTTTAATAAATGTTTTGGGACCATGTTATGAACGATTTATAAACTTTTTTTCTATCCAATGTTTACTTTTAAAACGATTCTTTTCGAGTCGTTTTGTATTACTTGAGCTGTTATGTTATGAAGTAGCACCCCAAATGAGCTTCCGCATATGACTCAAAATTGGGGGTGTTACAGATTGGTATCAGAGCTTAAGTTATAAAGAACAAAAGATTTTCCAAAATAAAAGTTTTGAAATCTTTTAACTATAAGTATCGCAAGAGAAATCTCCGAATTACCGATGGGACCGGAAAGAGAGTATTTATATATATAGGATATATATGTTATGATTTAAATCATTGGTACTTGTAAGTTACAATTCATGTTTTCATTTATTTAATTATAAATGTTAATTTTATATTAACACGAGGTATTATTATGACGTAGATTGACACGAAGCTATTTCCAAACTAAATCCAATTATTCCCGAGTTTAACTGAGTTGTGGATGTCTATAATCCCAACAAGATAGTTACTATTCCCAATGATAATTATTTGGTTTCAAAGATTTTATGTTCCTTAACTCTTATTCTTGATTTATCGATCCATTCATATTGTTTAGTAGATTCGCTCTTCGTTCTCATTTGATCATCAACTTCCTATTGTTTTATAAATTTGTGTTGATTGGTACGGTGTTTACATGCCTACTAAAATTCCATACCATATCACAAAAATTTCGTCATATCGGTCTTTGTTGTATTCGATCTTGATCTTTTATGTTAAACAAACGGTGCCCAAATAAAGTAATTTTTCATTATCTTGTTGAAATAAATTGACTGTTTATTTGAACAAGGAAATTATAAATTGTTGAACTATTAGTTTATAAAAACTTATTCACATAGGTTTGGTCAACCCATGGAAATAAGAGCTTATAAATAGGTAGGCTTAAGCATAAAGAGTTTGCATGAATAAATTCGATTGCTTGGTTTAGGGTCTTGATCCCTTCATGATTAGATAATCTTTGATTAATTATTTCCTTCTCGATATCTATTTCGTTTTTCTTAGTTCCTCATTTCTTCCATCTATTTCTTTTGTTATTCAAATACAATCATTGAATGAATACTCATTATGATTTGAATTGTGTTGTAACGGAATCATGCCACCAAAGAATATGAATGAGACGCAAATGCGTGCACTTATCAGTGAGCAAGTTGCAACGGCTATGGTAGAATTTATGGCTAACTACACTGCTGGTACTGGAGGTTCTGGTGGAGATGGAGGTTCTGGTGGAGCTGGTGGTTCTGGTGGGGCTGGTGGTTTCGGGAATAGAGCTGGCGGTTCTGGTGGAGCTGGCGGTTCAGGCGGTGTAACTGGTGATACTTGAACTAATGGTGCCGGAACTGGTAGAGCTGGTGCAAATATTGGCGGTGCAAACTTACCTAATGCACCTACATTAAGGGGCTATGATTACAGTACATTTATGAAGTGCAAACCACAAACTTTTAAGGGAACTGAGGGTGCCGTGGGTTTGTGCCAATGGTTTGAAAAGCTGGAGTCTGTCTTCCGGATAAGTAACTATGATGAAGCTGATAAGGTCAAGTTTGCTACGGCTACTCTACATGGTCGTGCTTTGACTTGGTGGAATAGGAGACTTGCCTCTATGGGTATTGATACTGCTTATAGGACACCATGGGCTGTGGTAAGAAGGTGGATGACTGAAGAATTTTGTCCTCGTAGTGTGATTCAGAGGATAGAACAAGAGTTGTATAACCTAAGACTAAAGGGAACTGACATCGATCGGTATACTAATCGTTTTCATGAGTTAGCGCTTCTATGCCCAATAATGGTGGAACCTGAACAAGTTAAGGCGGAACAGTACATCCATGGACTAACCAAGAATATCGTGGTGATGTGACTTCATCTTAACTGACTGACAATGATAAGGCTGTCCGTATGGCTTACCAGCTTATGCGACAAATTATTCAAGATAAGGCAGATGAGGCCACTTCTGGTGAGAAAAGGAAGGGTGAAGCTGATCATGAGAGTCGTGCTGTTAACAAACGTGACCACAACCATCATCAAAACCAAAGGAGAGTTAATGCAACTACTATGGTTGATGCTACACCAAACAACAGGGATGCTTGCCCAATTTGCAAAAGCAAGAAGCATGCTGGTGATTGTTAGAAGTGTAATAACTGTGGTAAGTTGGGACACAATGCCAACAAGTGTTGAGCCATTGTTAAGAATGTGACTCGCTTCAACTGTAATGAAAATGGACATATGAAAAGGGATTGCCCAAAGCTGAACAAGGGTGGTAAAGGTGGTAATAATCGTGGTGTTGCTTTTCAGTTGGGAGCTGTTGAGGCTCAACAAGATCCTAAAATCATTACTGGTACGTTTTTACTCAACAACCGTTATGCTACTATTTTATTTGATTCGGGTGCCGAAAAGAGTTTCGTATCTACAACTTTTAGTACCCTTATTGATATTGATCGAGTTGAGTTAGATGTTAATTATGAAATCGAATTGGCCGATGGAAAGATAATAAGTACCAATAACATTTTAAGGGGGTGTACTCTTAATCTTTTAAATCACTCCTTCTCAATCGACCTAATAGTTGTAGGATTAGGAAGTTTTGATGTTATAATTGGGTGGATTGGTTGTCCCAGTATAATGCATCTATCCTGTGTGGTTAGAAAAAGGTTAGGATTCCTTTGAATGGCAGAACTTTGGTTATCTAAGGCGACAAGAATAATTCTAGGTTAAAGATCGTTTCGTGTATTAAGGCTAGAAAATACATAGAAAGAGGTTGTGAATTATTCCTAGCTCAAGTGACCGAAGTTGAATCTGAAAAGAAGCAATTTGATGATGTTCTTGTCGTGCGTGATTTTCCTGATGTATTTCCTGATGAGCTGCCCGGACTTCCGCCACCGAGGCAAGTTAATTTTCGTATTGATCTTATTCCTGGTGATGCACCTGTGGCGCGTGCTCCATATCGTTTAGCACCATCTGAAATGTAAGAATTATCGGAGCAATTGCAAGAATATCCGAGAAAGGCTTTATTCGACCGAGCTCGTCACCATAGGGAGCTCTGGTATTATTCTTGAAAAAGAAAGATGGTTCATTTCGTATGTGCATTGACTATCGGGAGCTGAACAAGTTAACTATCAAGAACCGATACCCTTTACTAAGGATCGATGACTTATTTGATCAGTTCCAAGGTTCTAGTGTTTATTCGAAAATTGATCTGCGGTTTGGTTATCATCAACTTCGCGTTTGCGAGGAAGATATTCCAATTACAGCTTTTAGAACTCGATATAGATATTATGAGTTTCAAGTAATGTCGTTTGGATTGACCAATGCACCGGCTGTGTTCATGGATTTAATGAACCACATGTGCAAGCCGTATCTTGATAAATTCGTGATCGTGTTCATCGATGGTATTCTGATTTATTCCAAGAATAAAGAAGAACATGGCGAACACTTGTAGACTATCTTGGAGTTGCTAAGGAATGAAAAGTTATAGGCAAAGTTTTCAAAATGTGATTTTTGGCTTGAGTCCATACAATTCCTCGGTCACGTGATTGATAACAATGGAGTTCATGTCCATCCCGCAAAAATCGAAGGCATTAAAAATTGGGCTGCACCTACTACTCCTACCGAAGTGCGACAATTTTTGGGTTTGGCCGGTTACTACAGAAGGTTTATTGAAGAATTTTCGTTAATATCCAAACCATTAACAAAGCTTACCCAGAAAAATAAACCGTATGTATGGGGTGACGATGAAGAGGAGGAATTTCAAATGCTGAAATTCAAATTGTGTAGTGCGCCAATCTTGTCATTACCTGAGGGCAATGAGGATTTCGTCATCTATTGTGATGCATCTCTAAAAGGATTTGGAGCTGTTTTGATGCAGCGAGAAAAAGTCATTGCGTATGCTTCTATTCAAATTAGGAAGAACGAGTAAAACTATACCACTCATGACTTGGAATTGGGCGCAGTGGTTTTTGCTCTTCGCTTTTGGAGACATTATCTGTACGGAACTAAGTGTACGGTATTCACCGATCATAAGAGTCTGCAGTATATTATGGATAAAAAAGAGCTGAACATGAGGCAACGTAGATGGATCGAGCTTTTGAGTGATTACGATTGTATAATTCGTTATCACGCGGGAAAAGTAAACGTGGTAGCTGATGCATTAAGCAGGAAGGAAAGGGACACACCTCTCTGAGTGCGTGATTTAGTAGTAACGGTACATAACAATCTACCGGAACAGATCCGAAAAGCACAAGCTGAAGCTATGAAATCTGAAAACATTAAATCTGAAAACTTTCGTGGTGAAGGTGAACCCTTTGAAATTAGATCCGATGGTACAAGATGTCTAAAGGGACGAGTATGGTTACCATTATTTGGAGGATTGAGAAATCTAATTATGTTGGAATCTCACAAGTCCAAGTATTCAATTCATCCGGGGTCAATAAATGTATCATGATTTGAAGAAGCTGTACTGGTGACCGAACATGAAGGCGGATATTGCAACATATGTTAGAAAATGCTTGACGTGTGCTAAGGTCAAGGCTGAATAGCAAAAGCCATGTGGGCTACTTCAAAAACCTGAAATTCTTGTTTGGAAATAGGAACGTATTACCATGGACTTTATTTCTAAGCTTCCAAGAACTCCATCCGGTTATGATTCTATTTGGGTGATTGTGGATCGATTGACCAAATCAGCCCACTTTATTCCGATAAACGAAAAGTTTAAGTTGGAGAGACTTACTCTTATTTACTTGAAGGAAATTGTTTGTAAACACGGTGTTCCTGTATCCATCATCTCGGACTGTGATAGTCGTTTTGCATCAAAATTTTGGGAATCTCTCCAAAACTCATTGGGGACTAATTTGGATATGAGCACTGCTTATCATCCTCAAACCCATGGGCAAAGTGAAAGGACAATACAAACATTGGAAGACATGCTGCGGGCTTGCGTGATTGACTTTGGTAGTAGTTGGGATAAGCACTTACCGTTGGCGAAATTCTCCTACAATAATAGCTATCATGCTTGCATTAAAGTTGCACCTTTCGAGGCTCTCTATGGAAGGAAATATCGATCGCCTGTATGTTGGAGTGAAGTTGGGGATGCTCAACTCACTAGACCAGAAATGATTCGCGAGACGACCGAAATGATTATTCAAATCAAGAATAGTTTGTTAGCTTCTCGTAGTAGACAGAAAAGTTATGCTGATGTGAGGCGGAGACCTTTAGAGTTCAAGGTAGGTGACAAAGTTAAGCTAAAAGTATCACCATGGAAAGGTGTTTACGTTTTGGGAAGCGTGGGAAGTTAAGTCCCCGCTATATCGGACCATTCAAGATCATATCAAGAGTCGCTCTGGTGGCATATAAACTTGATTTACCTCGGGAGCTACAAGGAATCCACAATACTTTTCATGTGTCGAATCTAAAGAAGTGTTTGTCCGACGAATACCTTATTATTCCATTGGAAGAAGTCAAGATCGATGACAAGTTGCACTTTATCGAGGAACCCGTCGAGATCATGGATAGGGAGGTGAAACAACTAAAGCAAAGCCGGATCCCTATTGTCAAGGTCCGATGGAACTCAAGGCATGGACCGGAGTTTACTTGGGAAAGAGAAGATCAAATGTGGAAGAAGTATCCGCATTTGTTCGATTTCAACAAGAAACTGGACCATCAGGCGAATTGATCTTCGAGACGAAGATCCCAGTTAGATGGACATGTTGTGACAATCGGGAAATTTCAGGTCATTATTTAAACCTATTTTATAAGTATCTTAAATGTTTCGATGAATTCGAGTATTATTATTTTAGACGGTTTAAGTTAAAACTGATAATTAAGGTTTTATTTTATCTTTTGACGAGTAAAGAAGACTATTAGTACACGTGATGTCGACGGATGCCCAATATTTTACGTTTTATTGTTGATTTCTCGATGTTTGATATTTTCGATGTTTTCTTTTAATGACGTGTTAAGTCGAGTCGGAAGACTATACTATTATATTTGAGTTACGTTTTAACTTTTGAGAAGTATTTTTATGAAAGCCGAGCCCCGTAAATATTTTCAAAATTTACTAATAGTCATTTCTCGCTTTATAGCTAGCTATTTTCATTTTGGACCACACTATTGCAAATTGACAACAATAGTCCCTCCACTACCATATATAAGCTTAAATCTTACACCTAATTACACATAGATCCACTAACCTAGAAAAAAATCTTTCTTTTTTTTATACATGTCGTGACCCCCCTCCATTCCCCTAGCCATCTTTGATCAATTTTCCCTTAAATTATAGCTTGATCTAAGCTAAACCAACACAAGACCCATCCTTAAAATTGTAAGGAGATCATTTTGGTACTAAATTTGGGTACATGCATGATGTTTTATTTTTTTTGGTTTGGTAGGTGAGAACTATGATCATGCATGTGGTTTTGATGATGATCAAAGAGTTGTCATACTAAAATTTTGTTAAAAACTTTATTTTTATTTTTGGGTTTTTGATTTGATGATGATACAAGTGTTATAGATGAGTTATCTTAGTATTAGGGTTATGGGATGATGATAACAATGAGTGATTTTGGCTAAAAGCATGATTTTATGTAAGATTTTAGGAGGAAATTTAGATCAGTGGGTAAAAGGCTAATTTTGGGTATTTTATGATTTGATTATTGATTAACTAATTGGATAGGCTTGTAGAGAATTTCGTTAGGTTCGATTTGATATAAAGTAGGACTTCCAACTCCAAATGAGGAGGAAGTTATGATATCTTGATTTTCGTGTACCGGGAATCGAGTATTGACACAATCCGAGAATTGTTGTCGATATTTGGATCGAATCTCGGGGACTATAAAATGATTTTCAAAAGATTCAAGGGCTGTTCTTAGGCTCTAAATTTAGTATGTTGAGTCTATTTTTAGAATCAAGAGTCGGTTTTACAAATGGAGTTGTTTAAGTTGGTTAAAATGGTTTCGTAAGTCGAGATCGCTAAACTGTCCGAATTTTGTAAATCAAAGATGTGTCGGGCAGGGAACTTTAAAAGTAAAATCATTTGATAAACTTTTGGTAGAACTTTCTATATAGAGTAAGTGAGTTCTCTGTGTGGTATCATAAACTTTTGACATGTTTAAGTGGGGTAAATGAGCCAGTACATTTGGTATGTGCCGACAGATTTTTATCGATAGAACGGTTTAATTAAGTAAACATATAGAAAGGTGAAATAGTATCACTTGTATGGTTTTCTTTCGGGTTTGTCGTTATTTTATGACTTTGAGTTTGATGTTATTATGTATGGTTTTTACTCGAGTCTATAATTAACGAGCGCGCCTTATTTGATAGGTTGTGGTTTTCATGTCTAACGGGCATCACACATCGTCGACGATCATCTTGTCACGTCTCTTATACTAAGGTGAGTCTATAGCCTCACTTTTAAATATGTAAAGATGATTTATAAACCCGTGAGGGGGATAACATGCTTGTTTTGAAATTAGAACACAAGGGACCCGATTTATGATTGTTGCCTTAATTATTATAAGTTTGCTATGTCGCTAGATAAAAAGTCCTAATTATATCATAAATTGTTAGCTACCGAGTTATGGTAGGCGCTTATACATGGAATAGTACTATTCGGGAGGCACCCCTCCCGTCTAACAACGATTAGCTATCGTTTGAGCACAAGTTGCTCGAAGTGGATACATGTGCCAGAGTTTTCCTATACACTTAGCTAGGTGTATGGTGGGAAAATATTCTGGTAACGTTTCAATGTCACGAGGCTTATAATAATCTATATAACGTTGTTTGATCCACATCGTTAATTCTTGATGGTTCTAAAATATACTTGTGTTCGGTAACGTTTATTTATAAACTCTATAGATTCACTCAATTGTTGTTGACAAGTTTAGCATGTTTTATCTCATGTCCTTGAAGGTAATGGAAGGAGGGATTTCAGTGCTTGCAGATTTATAATATAGGTGTTAAAAGCTCGCCATTTTGTAAAAATCGTTCAATGACTTTTATTATGAAAAGATGTTGTGTACTTGTTTAATAAATGTTTGGTACCATGTTATGAACGATTTGTAAACTTTTATTTCTATCCAATGTTTACTTTTAAAACAATTCTTTTCAATTTGTTTTCTATTACTTGAGCTGTTATATTATGAAGTAGAACCCCAAATGAACTTCCGCATATGACCCGAAATTGGGGGTGTTACAGATTCGCCCCAAAACGTGGCGTTGCTTTTGCGAGAGTTTGGGTTTAGAGTCCACCTGTAGTAGATAGTTTTCTGGTAGACGTGACTAACCCTTAATCACCTAAGCGCGCCTCCGTTTCACGAGCTAACGAAAAACCATCACCAAGATATGTTGGTTTAGACACCAACAGTTTGCGTTGCAATGCGGGTGGTTTAGACACCAACAGTTCGCGTTGCAATGCGGGTTTCTAGTCTAGACAGGTAGAAAGAAATAAGCAAGCCCTCTAATATACCCATGACTCAATTCATCAATTTTTCAAACTCGCTTTCATATTGAGAAACTGACCATGTTTGTAACAGTTTTGACACAAGCGTTGATCAATGGGTGTGGTTAAAAGAATAAAATATTATGTGATCGAAAAAATCCAACTTTCGCGATCGGCCCCCGAAAATTTTGGCACGTCCAACCTCATAGACAACGGTAATTGTGATGCCAGCTCACCACCACCCCCATAACGTCCACCTTGAATCAAGTTTTTAGTGGTTGCAAGACAAGCATCTGGTCCTGAAACAATTACGCTTGATGCTTACTAGCAGCCACTTGGTCTTTGATCCGAAACCGTAGTTCTTCTAGTTCTACCATAGCAATGAAATCACCAGTTGATACGACCCTTGTGGATTGTATCGGGATATGGCACCATTTAAGCGGGTGCAAGCTCCTTGAGAAAGAGAAGAAGAAAACTAGAAGATTATTTGATAAACTATGACTATTATTTATTGAATGGTTCGATATTTATGCCGACAAAACCCTAATTTTGCAACACAAGTCGCAGCGAGATAAACCCCAAAAATAAAGAGATAAACATCAAGAATAATGATACCTTAATAAACGCCACATTCCTGAACTAACTTAAAAACAAATTAAGTAAATATAGTGATTGTATGACATAATCTGCTAGCCATACGGGCTTGGACACGACTCGCTTGGGCCGCCCTTTGATAGGTGTGTAAACACTCATCTTTTCTACCACTTAATTACAATAATAACCGGACCAAAACGTATATTTTATGTCTTTTATGTCGGAATTATGCATGGTTTGTGTTTTTGTTGTGATTTAGGATGAAAAGGTGAAAAATGGAGAAAGCACGGACATTCACGGGCATTAACAGACTTTTATTGAAGAAAAGGATGAAAGACAAAGTCAAGAAATCAAGAGTGCAAAAAGAACGGAAGTCCACGACCAATTCTGAAGATTTATCGAAGAAAAAGTCAAAAGACGGAAGTTTATCAAAAGCCGAAGAATTCAAGTCTATTTTATTGAAGAATTTAAAGACGAGTTCGAAGAAATCCCGAAGCCAAAAGTCCCTTAAGTCCAAGTTTAAAGAAGATTAGAAGAAAAGGACTAATGACGCAATTAATTAAGATTAATAAAAGGAGGGACTTAAACTTGTAATTAAGAAGAAAGGAAAGAGGGGAGGAAGCTTCCTTAATCCTCCCCTATATATAGATTAGGATAGTTATCATTTCACTCTTGTTGGCTAAGGTGACAATTAGTCTTCCACCATTTAAATACTTGTCATTTACTTTTCATGTTATTTTAATTCATGTTATGCACCTTAATTACCATTTAATCCCAAGTAAGTTTTCATTTTAATTCTTGTCAAATCTTTATTATATCTTGTCAATCTCTTATCTACCTTTCTTATTCTTTGATTTGTTGTGTTTATGTTCAAGTTCATGCTTTATTTTGATCCAAAGTGGTTTTTGATTATTGTGGTAAAAGTTGTTTAATTTCATGTGTTTAATTGCTTGTTGATGTTATTTCATTGAATCGTTGCTGATTTTATTCATACGTGTGTTTGATTTTGGTTAATTTGTTATTATACCTGCTGCTACTGTTTCCTTGTTCTTCGGGAATATTTTCTTGTTTCTGATCTTTCCAGATAAGTTCCGAATCAAGACTTCATCCGGAAGATTTGGGATTTGAAAAACTTCCGAACCAAACTTGCTCATCCGGAACTTTCAAAGTTCCGGACGAAGTGAAAACTTCCGAACCAAACATACTCATTCGGAACTCCAAAGTTCCGAACCAAGGGTTTCATCCGGAACTTTTCAAAAGTTCCGAATCAACTCAAAGTTCCGAATCAAGGACCAAAGTTCCGAATCAAGGCTGCTCATTCGGAAGTCAAAACTTCCGAATCAAGGTTGTTCATTCGGAAGTTCTAAAAGTTCCAGATCAAAGGTAATCTTCCGAATCAAGGGTGTTCATTCGGAAGTTCCAAACTTCCGAATCAAGGAGCTTCATCCGGAAAGTTCCGAATCAAGGAGTGACCAAAGACTTCCGAATCAAGGCAACAAGTGAGAGTTCCGAATCAGTAAGTTCCGAACGAAGCATTGTTTTGGATAAGTGACATATTCAGATCAATTTGTTCCGGATCAAGGATTTTGGTAATATTCCAAGTGAAGAAGAATCATTTCAACCAAAGGTGACATTTAGGACGAGTGATTGTTCCAAACGAAGGTTTATTCCAAATGAGTTGTATTCAGGTTCTTATTAGTTTTTGTCTTTGATTTTTATTTTCAAGCTTTATTTTACTTGCCTTTTTATTTAATTGCACTTTTAGATTATTTGCCTTAGTTTTAGTCGCACTTTAAGTTTGCCTTAGATAGATTTAAGATTTAAGTTTACGTCATTTTACTTTAGTGCCCTTTAATTTTAGTCACGTTTTTAAATACTCGCACTTTACTTTAATTAGACTTAGGTTTACTTTAAGAGCACTTTTACTTTTAAGTCTTTGCATTTAAATTTTAAAAACACTACAACGACACACATCTTTGATTCCACCAATTTAGAACGAAGTCACATAGAGAGCTAAGATAAATTCGATTAGACCAACACAACGAACTTTAATATTTTTAACTAGGTAAAACCGAGTTATCACCCTTCCTCCTATAACACGGTCCTAACATTGTCAGACCATTATCCCATAAATACTACATCATCCACATAAAACATGTGCGAAATAATTAACGAGGAGTTTAATTGAGCACCTTTAAACATACCCACATCCACTACATGTTGAAACAAAATATGAAGAGTTTCCATAGATAGAATGAACAAAAAAGGAGATAACGGGCCTCCTTGCTTTAAACCTAACTGAAAATGAAACTCTTCCGTGGGACTTCCATTAATGAGAATAGAACCTCTCGACAATATAAGACAACTTGAATCCATTTGCACCATTTATCACTAATATTTTCTTTTAAGTTCGTTTTTCACTAGGTATCTTTACAAATTGATCAATCGATATCAATCAAGTCACTTAATTGTTCTTGGTATTTGATTGTAAACATTTTGGTATTCTATTTCTACTTTCCACAAAACCGTCAAAATGGTAAATCGTCTACGTAACCGTACTATGCTAAAAACAAGTTGCACATACCATTCAATAAGCACAAAGTACAAGCTAACAATGCACAACAAGAATTAATTGCGAAAATGTAAAGTTTATAAAAGTACAAGTACTAAAAATGTAAATATGAAAGGTATAAGGACTAAAATTGTTAAATGTGTAAACTAGATACCAAATTTAACAACTTTACCAAACCTGTAACTGAAAATAACAACCCTAACAAATTCCAGGGACTAAACAGCAACCCTAATTAGTTATAACCAATTTTCCAACAAACTAGCAAGTTTACTTAATCCAGGGACCTAATGGCAATTAATGAAAAAGTTTAAGTGAAAAATAGGCTTAACAAGTTTTATGTTGTATCTCAAGTTTTAGTGGACCAAATAAGCTCAAACCAGTTTCATTAGATTCAGAATTCAAAATAAGCTAGCCAATGTCAAGGAATTAAGCTGAAACTTGCTAAATCTCAAATAACCTATTTTCAATAAGCCACTTTTAATTGATAAGCTCTTCTAGATAAGCACTTGGTCTAAATTTCACAAGAAACATTCATAAGCTCAAAATATTGACACCTGTCCAAGAAAATTCAATTTTCATCCACTAAATAATCCAGATAGTGAAATAAGCTCAAAGTGGCTTATGTTGACCAAGTTTGATTTGCGTTGAGCAAATTTTGACCAAGTCCAAATCTTGTTTATATCACTTTTACAACTGATCTGTGAAATAATATGGCTACTTTTATGAAGAAATTCAGTGAGAAATGGAAATAAGCCTTGACATATTTGCTTATTTATCACAAAGACTTTTAGAGGACGACAACTTATTCTACAGTGCAATCTAGACCTAGAGGCTTATCAATCTTGAAAGTCTGGATGTTAAGCTTTCCAATGAACCAAAAATCAAGTCCTAACTCCAAGAATTGAGCAAATTATTCTTGTTTGAAAGTAGCTATTTTAAGCATGAACAACTGACCCAAAGAATTTTAGAGTCATTTTCCTGTTTGACTATGTGATTGACTTTGAAAACTTGCCAATTGTATTAGACCAGTTACTAAGTGCATAAAAACAAGTATATCTCCAAACCAATGGCTGAATCAACAGATTTCAACTAAACCAAACACCACTTATAAACTAAAACATAATTTAATGCTATGAAAACATATTAAAGCTAACAGAATCAAACTACAAACTAGCAAAGCATATAAGATAGATCAAATGAAGCAAGAAACAAGAAATATCAAGCAAATTTACACTAAGTTCTAGAATTGAGCATGCAAAGACAATTTAGAGGAAATGTAAAACAAAATTTAGAACTTTTTAACTAAGAAGCCTCCTTTGGTGGAGAAGAGAGTGCTGAACTCTCTTTTGAGCTTATTCAACACCTTATCACCAATCAGCAATCATCCACTCAACATCAAACACCAAAATTCATCATCATCAACTCTGCTACTTCTCTGATCATGAAATATGGCTAGAACTGGTTAAGTAGGCTTGTGAACTACAACTTCTGAACAATAAATCTTCTCAAAACATCAACACAACTATGTTATTCAATCATGAATAACAGAATCTATGTAATGAAGGTAAGAACAACAGGTATAGTAGAGTAGAGATAGGATCAAGTGAAAAGTGAAATGTGTTTATTCATTAATGGTGGAAGGTAGGTAATTCTGTTACAACTAATATAACAGACTTAATAGTGGTTGTTAATCACTCTTAAGCTGCTAAAACTGAAAGAGAAGTAAAATGAGAGAATTCTACCAAGTGTGTGTTTTTCACACACTAACTACACACACACAAATGAGCTATCTACAAGTATTTATAGACAAAATGTAAAGCTGAGGTGAGGTGTATGACGTGTCCCATCCAAGTAGCTTCTTACACGTGTCAACTTAGCTCAATTGATTTTAGTGTTCTTGGCCAGAAATTGGGGGATTTTGAACTACTTGATTTCATTATAATTAAGTGGTTGGGATGAGTTCGTCTTGCCTCAACGATCCCTTTTCATGTATAACACTTCTTGTGAAGTTGCCTCCTTCGATATCTGAATTCTAGAGTTAGCTTAGCCACGTGGCGTTCTTTGATTTGCCCAATAATTGTCACACGGATCATAATCCGTTTTATAGTGAAGATTATTGAGTAGGCAAGTTGTGATTGGTGGAAAATGGATAGTGGGCTGCACTGTGTAGATTCGTATCTCTCCTCACTAAATGAGCTATATGTGGCAATCCGTGGCTTCCAATTCCTCGATTCTCATTGGTTTAAACATCAACACACAGATTAAGCTTGTATAAGTTTCCAAATTTGGCAGATTAACTCCTCCAACTTTGGCAGATTGTTGTTTTGAGCTAGGAACTTCATAAATTAGACATCTTCAGTACTTATACTTGTGAAATCAAGTAGTTAGGCCCTTTAACTTTGGTTGATTTGAATCTTGATCTCTTTAAATTTGTTGAATTTACACTTCAAGTCCTTTATCTTTGGCAGATTGTCATGAAAGGTCCTTGAACTTTGGAGACTTGTCAAAATGAGTCCTTCTTTTGTCTTTTTCTTGATAATAATGCCTTGAAATCCGTATTTGCGCCAAATCGTATCATTTTACCTACAAAATCATAAACAACAAAGAATACCCCATAATTATGCTTTTTAACATAAAACTTGGTTGTTTTTCTTTGTGTTTTAGGGTTTGATTTGTTATAATTGGTTTGAGATTTCACTCATATCAAGTCCGCTACACTTTATCATTGCCATGGCCTCATGCAATGCGACATTTTAAAGCTCTAAATTACATTTTTCTCATAATTAATCTACCTTGGCCAAGATGAAATGCTTCTATACTATGCTACACTATATGATGCATGATTTTGATTTTTACAATGCAATGCAAATAAAACAACTCTATTTATATATTTTTGTATTTTCTTAAAATGATTTGATGGAAATAACTCATATAGAAACAAATGACTTTGATTAGGGCTTTTGAACCATGAATACTTATCATCCTCAAGTTTCACTTTCCCCATACCAATCTTAAAAACGAGATCATTGTTATTCATAAGTGAAAGTGCGTCGACTTATTCATAAAAATTAATTGTGTGGTACCATTATACCCCCACCTATTTTTCTTTTATCTATTTTTATTTAATCAAATTGATTTTGAGCAAATTTGTCTTTGTTTAGCATGAAATATAAGAAATGTAAAATCTGAAAATAAGGAAGCACAGTTTTAATCCTAAGTAACCATCTTATCCATTACTTGAAAAACCGCCCACAACTAATATAAGTCCGACCCAAAATAATAAGTCATTCGCCTTATGTGTAAGATCCTTATGTCATGCATTAATAAGTAGCTACTCACCCGCTAAGAAAAGAAAAATAAAACTCACGCAATAATTTATATATGCGGCCTTTTTGAGACCTTGGATCTTCAATCCCGCAACCCGTCAAGGTAATATTGGATTGGAGCAACTATTAAATCCCTGCAACCCTTGTGAGATTAATATTGGAATTTAATATCTACTATAATTAACGCCACACTACCCCTCTTGGGAGGCTTGTATTATTATTATTTTCATTTTCTTTTTTCTTTTTTTTGTTCTAGCCACTCATTTTTTTTATAAGTTGCTCTTATTTTTCTTGATTCCTCACAAAGAATTGAAAATAATTAAAAGAAAAACACCCCCTAAGTATTAAACCTGACATAAGTCTAGTACACATAAAACGTTATAACTTAGAATCTTATGACGTACTTATACCAACCACGAATGATTAGTCAAAAATGCATAAGAGACTACAAACCGATTAAAACCGTTCTTGATTATTTATTAACAATATATACATGCGTTGACAAGAAAGTAAAGGTTATGAAAGGGGATATAAAGGCCACAAGTAATTAATATGAGTTTTATCTAGCCCTTTACACTTACTTCAAACTCTATCATCTCTCGTTCTCTACAGTTTAAAATCTCAAATAATAAGACTCGTCGATGTTTAGCCTAATAAACCAATAAAGGTATACATGGTTAAGGATACTAGCTAGAGTAAGCTTGGATAAGCAAACTCGGGTTGAGTCAAAAGATTCACGATGGTCCTAATATGTCAAAAACTTCTAAACTTGTTAAACCATATCCTTTATTATATTTTTTCCTTTTTCATATATTTTTGATGAAAAATAAAAAAAGAAATATATACAATTCAAATGTGTTACGCAAATGAAAAATGATTAATGCAAAAATTATGAATGCATATTTTTGGCGGCCAAAGTAGATCAAAAATTTGAAAAATGTTTGAAAAATTAATTTTTGCAATTATCATGAAGCTAAGGCAATGGTCTAGGTAAGGTCACTTCGATAGAAGACCCCCTACACTTAAGATAAACATTGTCCTCAATGTTTAAGAGCATTGGAGTAAACTCCCCTACACTTAGGACATTGCGTACTTTGTTTAACTCGAGCTAAGGAAAGGTCTACTAAAGTGAATTCATTTTAGACATTATTAAGAGTCAAATTTGAATCACAAAAGTATCAAAGTGAACCCGATACGAGGGCCTCCTCAATAAGCTCCAAGCATGAAAATGAGAGAGAGCAACCCTACAAACACCAAAAAGACAAAAGATAGGCACCCCCTACACTTCATCTTGACTATATTACCCTTTTATTAATCCTAACCTACAACACTCTATTATAGATGACCTAACCTAGTTATTCAAGCTTGATTTAAGGAGTCGCTAGCTCGAATCTTCTCACAATGAATTAATTTATGGGGAAACTGGGGGTCTATTGGACCATTTCAACAGAAATGTCCTCCCCAAAATAATGCTTCACACGATGACCATTCACTTTGAAATTTGGGCCATTTGGTTGAGACAACTCAATAGTCCCATATGGAAACACTTGAGCTATAGTTAATGGACCGGTCCATCGTGACTTAAGCTTGCCGCAAAAAGTTTCAATCGTGAGTTATAGAGTAAAACCGACTCTCCAACTTTGAACTCACGGTTCTTAATCTTTGCATCATGAAATTGCTTAGTATTTTCCTTGTAAAGCAATGAGTTTTCATAGTCATCGGTTCTAAGCTCATTCATCTCATTGAGTTGGTCTTTCCTATGTGAACCGGCTTAGTTAAGATCAAAGTTAGCCCCTTTTAAAGCCCATGAATCCTTGTGTTCCAACTCAAAAGGGAGGTGGCATGTTTTTCCATATACAAGCCGATAAGGTGTGCAACCAATAGGTGTCTTAAATGCGATTCGAAAAGCCCATAATACATCATCAAGTTTATCCGACCAAGAAGCTCGATGCTTTCCCACCGTACGTTCCAAAATTATTTTCAAACCATGATTTGTGACCTCAGTTTGCCCATTGGGTTGTGGGTGATACGCGGTAGAAAGTCTATGGTTAACACCATATTTCTTCATGACTCTTGTAAATTGATCATTACAAAAATGAGTCTTGTGATCACTAATAATGGCACGAGGTACACCAAATTTAGAAATTATTGCTTCAAGAATTTCACTACAACTCGAGCATCATTAGTAGGCAAGGCTTTAGCCTTAACCCACTTTGAGACACAACTCACCGCTACGAGTATGTACTTATTTCCCTTAGAAGATGGAAAAGGTCCCATAAAATCTATATCTCACACATCAAGTATCTCACACTCTTGTATGAAATTTTGTGGCATCTCATCTCGTTGATTAATTTTTCCTTGTCTTTGACATACATCACAATATTTCACCATATTTTAGGCATCCTTGTAGATTGAAGGCCAATAGTAACCCGAATCAAAGACTTTCTTAGCCGTATAGTTAGGCCCAAAATAGCCCCCTGTGGATCCTTTATGGCAAGCCTCTAAGATCTTAAAAGCTTCAGGCCCATCTGCACATCGTCTTATGATTTGATCTGCACATTGCCTAAAGAGGTAAGGGTCAACCCAAAGGTAGTATTTTTCTTCTTTGAGAAACTTCTTCTTTTGTTAGGAAGTAAGACCCTCAATAAGCACATCCCCCACAAGATAGTTTGCAGTATCCGCAAACCAAGGGGTGGAATCCTCTTGTAAAGATATAGACATGAGTTCCTCAAGTGGAAAGTATTCATTTATTTCCTTATGAGGCAATTCTCTTTGAAAAGGATGCTTAAGTCTACTCAAGTGATCCACGACTAAATTCTCGGCTCCCTTTTTTTTATCACGATTCTATATAGAAAACTCTAGCAAGAAAACCCATCTTAAAAATCTAGGCTTAGCATATTGCTTTGTCATAAGGTATTTAAGGGCGGAATGGTCCGTATACACTATGGTCTTCGAAAGAACAAGATAGGGGCGAAATTTCTCAAAAGCATACACAATGGCCAACAATTCTTTTTTCGTGGTAGTGTAATGCAATTGAGAACCCGTCATTGTCTTACTATAGTGTATAGGTTGAAAGTGTTTATTTATCCTTTGTCCCAAAACGACACACATGGCATAATCACTAGCATCACACATGAGCTCAAAAGGCAAATCCCAATTTGGTGAAACCAAAACTGGAGCCTTAATTAATTTTTCCTTAAGGATCTCAAAAGATTCTAAACACTCTTGTGTGAATATGAAAGGAGCCTATTTTCTAAGAGCTGGGTCATGGGTCTAGCTATCTTAGAGAAGTCTTGTATGAAACATCTATAGAAACCCACATGTCCCAAAAAGCTCCTAACTCCTTTCACAATAGTTGGTGGGGGGAGTTTGGCAATAACACCGACTTTAGCACGATCCACTTCTAGTCCTTTCTTAGAAATATTATGTCCCAAAACTATTCCTTCTTTAACCATGAAATGGAACTTCTCCCAATTTAGAACAAGGCGAGTTTCTTCACACCTTTTAAGCATACGTTCTAAGAGACAAGAAGTGAATGAATCTCCAAACACCGAGAAATCATCCATAAACACTTCCATGGTGTGTACTATCATATCATGAAAGATTGCCATCATACACCTTTGAAATGTCTCAGGAGCATTGCACAAGCCAAAAGGCATTCTCTTGTAAGCAAATGTGCCATAGGGACAAGTGAATGTGGTGTTTTCTTAATCATTTGGATCAATGGGTATTTGGAAGTAACCCGAGAATCCATCAAGAAAGCAATAGTATTCATTTCACGCTAAACGTTCTAGCATTTGGTCCATGAAAGGTAAGGGAAAATGGTCTTTCCTAGTGGCATCATTAATCTTTTGATAATCTATACAAACTCTCCAACCCGTGACAAGTCTTGTGGGAATCAACTCCTTGTTTTCATTTTGAACAACGGTAATTCCACCCTTTTTAGGCACATAATGCACCAGGCTAACCCGTGGCGAGTCAGAAATTAGGTAAATCATACCTACATCAAGGAGTTTGATAACTTCCTTTTTGATGACTTCATGGATTTTTGGGTTAACCCTTCTTTGGTTTTGAGTGGCGGGTTTATAATCATCCTCCATAAGAATTTTATGAGTACAAAAGTTAGGATTAATCCCCCTTATGTCGTATATTTTCCAAGCAATAGCCTTTTTGTGCTTTTTAAGAACTTGAATAAGCATCTTCTTCTCATCTTCTTTCAAGTCTTTAGCAATGATAACGTGTAGCTTATCCTCCACCTCTAAGAAAGCATACTCAAGGTGTGATGGTAAATCCTTAAGCTCTAAAGTAGGTGGACTCTCAATAGAGGGGTTGACCAATAATGGATCATCATTGGTAACTTCCTTAGGAGTATGTGGAGAAGTATTATCTTCATTGAGAAGTTTCTCAATGGTACGAATATCTTCTTCCCAATCGATGGGAGAATCGTCATATGGTAAATCCATATCTCCTAAACTTGTTTCAAATTCTTGTAAAAGAAATCACTTGCTCCAAATGGAGTTAAAGAAGGAGCAATGGAAGCTACGGTCTCAACATGTCGAATGGCCTAACTACTAATCTTGCAAGCATCATGAAAGTGTTCATCACAAACTTCATCAAGAACATCCATAATGTTAACGGTTTCACAACCTTGAGATTTATTAGTCACTTATCCCATCTTAAACACAACTTTCTCATCCTCTACCCTCAAAATGAGTTCCCCTTCCGCAACATCAATAAGAGTGCGACCGGTCCTTAAGAAGGGTCTTCCTACAATAAGGGGAACTCTAGGGTCCATATCATAGTCCACAACTACAAAATCCGCCGGGATTGTGAATCTATCAACTCCTACAAAAACATCTTCCGCTATCCCCACCAGAAAAGCAATTGAACGGTTTGCTAATTCGAGTGTCATTCTAGTAGGAGTAAGCTCGGGAAGGGAGAGTTGTTTCCAAACCGAAAAAGACATCAAATTAATGCTAGCACCAACGTCCGCTAGTACCATACAATTCTCTACCCCGGGAAATTACATGGAATCAAGAACCGGACCGGATCACCAAGTTTAATAGGTAAAGTCTTCAACAACACCGCATAACAATTCTCATTCAATGAAGTGTTAGGCATATCAACCAATCTTTCTTTGTTTAAGAGAAGGTCCTTAAACATCTTGTCAAACTTAGGCATGTAATCTAAAGCCTCCGCAAAAGATATGTTGATATTCAATTGCTTAAACATCCTCAAGAAGTTGGAAACTTGTATGTCATCTTTATTCTTTAACTTCTCTTTCCTCAACCTAGAAGGGTATGATAGATTGGGTTTGGGTGAAGGTTGAGTAGAGGGTTAATAACCAGATTTTACTTAGTTATGAAAGTTCATTGAATCCGATCTTTTCGAATTGATTACCGGTTAAAAGTGCGACTCAGTCGTTCTTGGTGGAAAATAAAAAGGTTGTCGTTGTCTATAACTATTTAAAAAGTAAATGCGAAACGTAATTAAAATAGGCTAAAAGCAAATCTAGAAAAACTGTCACTTTTTTTCTAAAATTAGAAAAACACTTGGTAAAAATAAAGATTTCGGGAAGCGTGCAATTTTTGGAAATTAAAACTTTGTAAAAACAAACATTTAGCCCCATCGGAATAATCCTAATCTGAATCCCATCGGAATGACTGTCAGAATAGGATCGTAATCCACTTAATCGGAATATCCAAAAATACTACTGTCGGAATATAATCGGAATAAGCTTAAAATAAAACTATCGGAATGTCTAAATCGGAATGAGTAAAAAGGAAGCTGATCGGAATGTTGGAAAGAAATCCTATCGGAATGTGAAAAACAAAGGAACAATTGGAATGTTGAAATATAAAAGTTGTCGGAATGTGTAAAAAGGAAAATGATCGGAATCCAGAAAAACAATGCTATCGGAATCCAAAAAGGAATCCAGGTCGGAATAACTAAACCCTATTCCGATCCAATGATCGGAATACAAGTGGTGCTTGTCAGAATAAAAGAGGCCAAATCGGAAAGTTGGTCGGAATAGGAAAACCCTCTTCCGAAAGACTGATCGGAATACAGAAGGTAAATCAAGAAAACTTTTGACGAAATCAAAAGGGAAATAAGCAAAAACGAATAAGCTGAGTTTAAAATAAGCACTAATCTAAGCCTTATCAAATCTATATTTAAACTAACTAAATAAGAATGATTAAAACTTACAAAACTATAAATAAGCAACTTTTTAAATCAAACTTTAAAAGGATAAGAAAACTTTAAATCAATAAGCTAAATACAAAATAAGCCAATAAGCATGTCAAGCTCAAATCTCATTCGTATTAAAACTTATAGATGAATAAAAAGATAAACTTTTTAATCAATCAAACATCAAAACTAAACAAGATCAAAGAGTATATTGAATCAAACATAATTAAAAAGATCAAGAAAGGTAGAAGAAGATGATTGTAAAAAGCTTGAAATAAGATGAAGACTAAAGATTCAAAAGTACAAGATTAATGAAAAAGCTTGAAAAAGATTAAGAAAACTAGAGAGAGAAAGTGAAAACTATAGAGAGAAAGTAATCTACTCCTACTCCTAAAACTAATCTAACTAACCACCTCCTAATGACACATTAGAAGGGTATTTATAGGAGGAGTAAAATGTTGGTGCTTTCTTCCTTCTTTCATCTTGTCTCGACTCGATTTAAATTCTTTGTCTTTCTCGACGTCGTCTCGGGATTTGTAGATATAATTTGAACTCGTCTTATAATTCTCTTCTTTAATTAGACTTGGTTCTTCGACTTCATTAAACTTCCATCTTTAGACTTTTTCTTCGATAAATCTTCAGAAGAGGCCTTGGACTTCCGTTCTTTTTGCACTCTTGATCTTTTGACTTCGTCTTTTCTCGTTTTCTTCGATAAAAGCCTGTGAAAGCCCGTGTTTTCTTCCTTTTTCATCTTTTGGTCCTAAAACACAATAAAAACACAAACCACGCATAATTCTGACATTTACGACATAAAATACACGTTTTGGCTTGGTTATTATTATAATTAAGTGGTAAAAGGATGGGTGTTTTCACACCTATCAAGGGTATTGGAGAACTCTTCTCGTGGGTTTCTTCAAGGGTAGGCTTAGAAGGTGTAGGGTCGGTTAATAGTGGAATATCATAAGGAGGGACCGTGGGAGGAATCACCGAAGGGTGAGTAGGAGTACTCATTTTTACCTTCGGGCCTTGTTCCCCCTTTTATGGCGGAGGAATGGAAGGTCCCACGATGGTTTTCCCACTTCTTGTAGTAATGGCATTAACATAGGCCCTAGGATTGGTTTGGGTATTTGAGGGTAAAGCACCGTGAGGTCTTCGATTTAAGAGCAACATAAACTTCTTGTTTGTCTCCTCTTCCATGTCCCTTATCTCCTCTCATTGCCTTGAAAGCTCCTTTCATTATCTTGATTCATCTTATGAAGAAGCTCAATAGTGTTAAAATCATTTGGCCCATTCCCTTGAAATACTTGGTTTTGGAAAGGTGGAGGTGGATTGTAAAACCCTTGGTTATTGCCATGAAAGTTGTTCCTTTGGTTTTTCCCTTGAAAGTTATTTGGCCCTCTATTGTTGTTATTGCCTTGATGATTTCCTCTTGGCCCTTGGTTTCTATTTAGGATTTGTGGATTGTTTGCTTGGGTTTGGGTGGGTTGTTGGGGAGGGAAACCCGATGGAGCAAGGTAATTGTTGGATTTTTATGAAAGGTGATTAGGATTGATGTTTGGTTTGAAATGTGCCTTACCATCATCATTGTAAGCATAGCATTCTCCTTGATAGTTTTGAGCTTTGTCACATTTCAAGTATGAGTGAGGGCCTCCACATGTCTCACATTGAAGGGTGATGGTATTAACATTGTTGGTAGAAGAGTTGCTCAATTGAAATTCACAAAGTTTTTTTAACCATATCACTAAGTTTATCAACCTTTTGATATAAAGCCTTGTCAATTGGTTGAGTAGCACCCTCTTGCACCACATGTACCACCTCATCTCTATCCCAGGTACTTTGGACCATGGATTTTGTTTCAATGATATCCATTGCCTCTTGGATAGACTTAGCAAGAATGTTTCCACCCTCGGCCGAGTTAAGGGAATCTTGATGGTGTGGTCTCAAACCATTGTAGAAAGTGTTGATTTGGTGGACTTGATCAAAATCGTGGTTATGGCACTTTCTTAACAACTCTTTGAATTATTCCTAAGCCTCACTATAGGTTTGATCTCTCTTTTGTTGGAAGCCTATGATTTGATTCCTTAATGCGGTGGTTCATGAAGGTGGAAAGAACTTGTTCACAAATTTCTTCTTTCTGTCCTCCCAAGTGAGAATGCTATTAGAGGGTTGCTTATCTAGCCAAATCCTAGCATTTCCTTCCAAAGAGAAAGGGAATAATATCAACTTAACCGCCTCTTGAGGTACCCCATTATACTTGATAGTGTTACAAATGGGCAAGAATCTCTTGATATGGTCATGAGGGTCATCTATATCCCTAGGTTAGGTATAAATAGAAACCATTTGTATCACACATGTAGAAGTATAGTAATCTAGTATTTATCAAGAGGGTTGTTGTTTCTAGAGAGATAAAGTAATGAGAGAGATGAGAGAAAATGTAAATGTATTATGTGTGAAATGAAAACAACCAACACCCCTTTCCATGGTGGAAAGGGGTTTATATACCCAAGTCCCTTAGTGAACTTGGGCCTCCAGCCCATGAACATGCTCATGGGTCAGGCTAACGTAAACTTTAATTAAACTATACTATGAGCCCTTAACTATATTGTTGGAGTGACCGAGACTTTCTAAATACGAAAAACGTATTTCCAACAATCTCTCCCAAAGGGAGGTCACTCCAAATTACAAAGTCCTAATCTAGCATGTTAGATATTTGTTCTCGCGCTAGTAGTCCACTTTCTCTTTACTTCTTTTTCTTTACTTTATTCTTGTGAATATGTGTTAATTACCATCAGGCTTTGGCATAGAACATGTTCCTTTTGGCCTTTCACGTGCAGTCTTTGCCTTCTTGTGATGTTCGCCTCTTCGTGACTTCATGTCCCACATACCTCTCCATTGTTGAATTCTTAAAAGTTTCAGAGTTGATACAGCGGAAGAATTTTTGGTCAGACTTTCTTGAATTTGCTGAAATGTTTGATGCAGAAGGAATAACTATGTGAGGACGACTTCAGCTGGTACACTGATTGTAGTGTTTTACTACTCTTTAGATAAAAGAGCGTAAATAGTGGAAAGTATTAACGAGTGATTTAGGAAAACCACAAGTTATGACCCTTAATCACATAAAATGATAGAAAAAGTTCGTTTCCCAAGGAGGTATATGTGTTGTGAATTAACTTGTAGTTATTTGAGATTAATATTGAGAAGAATGGGGATGAGAAGATGAAAGACGGTTACGTTAAAATTAAACTACGACGTAAAAGACGTAAAGTCGTGAAAAACTACCCAAATTAAAAATTTTAATACTAAGACCAAAAACAAGATCAAAAATTAAAAAGACTAAAAAGAAGTCAATAATAATATAAATAAAGACAAAAATCCAACAAAGATATTTTAAAACCTTTTATTAATTAAATATTTAATTTTAAATGCTAATTAAAGCCCTAAAATTAAATATAACTAATTCAAATGTCTAAAATATGATTTTATTGGACAAATACTTAACTTATATTATTATAAGACTAAAAAGTAATTTTCTAAAAATTAAAAGCTATTAAAACTATTTTTAAAACTCTAAAAATGATTAAAAATGATTAAAAACTAATTAAACTTAAAATAATTATAAAAATTAATCTAAAAGCTAGAAAATTATTCTAAAAATGGAAAAGGTCTTAATTAATGCTAAAGAATCTAGGAAAAATGAAAAAGAAAGAAAAATAAAACTTTGATTTTTAATTAATAAAATAATATTAAAATATTCCTAAAAATAAAAAGTTTTCAAATAAATTCTAAAAAATTCTCAAAAATCCTAAATATTCTAACTAAGAGAAAAACACAAATTAGAGCTCCTAAACCCTTTTTAATAATTTTATAAAAATCTTTAAAGTTTATAAAAAACCTTAAAATAATATAAAATTAAAAATTAAAGTTTATAAAACCAAAATTAGATGTAAACCTCAAAATATTTATTAAAAGGCTAAAAACTATTTTTCCTAAAAATTAAAAATCTTTTTTCTATTTTTTAATGACTTTATAAAAACGGGTATTAAATAAATCCTAGAAAATAATTTAATAAACGGAAAAATATAAAACTAAGCTAGGAAAATCTGTAAACCTAATATTATTCTAAGAAAAATCAAAATAAGCAAAAACGCTAAGCAAATAAGCTGAAAAGTTGATAAATAAGCTACGGCTTTTATTTAAGCAAACAAATGCAAAACTGGTTAACTAAATAACCTTTGCAACCTTGGTCAGTAAAAGACCCAAGGGCGCAACGGTTAAGTATGATGTGTGTGAGTGTGGTGGCGGGGGTTCGAGCCTGAAAAACCCCTTTTTGCACTTCTTATTTTTTTTTTCTTTTTCCAATCAATCCAATGATCCTTAATAAGCTTATAAACACACTCCAATTTCCTTTTTAGCCAAGATTTAGCCAAGTTTTAGACCAAAAACGTGCCAGGTTCAATATTGCACACAAGCAGTTGAACCTTGTGTATGCTTTAGGATTTTAGCCAAGAGGTCTCAGCTAATGGCTTATTTGGTGGTTCTTTTTGGAGCAATGGGGCACCCTTGTGCTCATAGAAGCACAAGGAGTCAAGTTATAAGCAGATTCAAACACTTAGCACACAAAGACTCACAATCCAAAGCACATACTAGCCAAAGCAAGTTGCTGATATAAAATCCCTAGACCTATGGACTGTTTAAGCTTTTTACATGCACTTCAATGAGATTTAGACTGCAATCTTTTGCACACACAATCACCAATCAACTCACAAACCAAATCAAACCTATAACACTCTAGCACTTAACCAGATTTCAAAGATCAAGCACAAAATAATCAACAAAACAGGCAGATTATGGCATAAGCAGATCTTAGCTATATGTTTTCCTTTTTAATACACCAACTTACTCAAAACTTGTACCAAATTATAACACAACAAGCAAACAACCTATCCTAACCTTTCTTACTTACTCTAACATGTTTTAAAATCATTAATCAAAACTTGTGCCCTGCTAAACCTTATATCCAAACACCCTTTTATATTTCAGATTTCCACTTTTAACAAACCAAAACCTCCTAAAACTTATTCAAACTGGTTCTCATAGCATTTAACATGTATAAGAACATAATATAACACAAAATCAACAACTAACACACAAACAACACCAAATCAAACCAAATCACATACACTTGCTATTTTTCTGAAATTTCAAAAAGGAAAAAGTGTTTTTACCTCAGGACCCTACATCCAGGGCCCTAGTGGATGTATAATCCACCTCCTTACCAACTGGGGTTGGTGCAGATCCTTGGATCAACAACTCTTCACCTGTTTAAGAACAATCAAAGAAAAACAGAACAATAACAAGCTATATGATACTGTTTTCTTTTCTTCTTACTTAAACCTTTCAAAAAAACTTTTAAACCTTATCAAACACGTTTTCTAAACACTAAATTACCAAACTTAATGAACCTCTTAAACACCAAATCCTTAAACAGATTATACCAAATAATCTCAAATTCCAGAAACCTTTAACTAAATTTTGAAAAACAAAATCAGTTAACCAAATGACAAATGGAACTCAGAATCAAGCTTATACACATCACACAACTTTTTATAAACCTAAAAAGGAATTATACTTGTTTTAAAACAAAAACCAAACTTTTATTTCATAAAAAAGGAATTACATGTGTAAAGCTTTAAAACTGGAACAAGGGGTCATCACAGGTTGATGCCTCCTTTTATAGTAGTCTAATGAACATACTAGAAGCTTAAAATCAAAACCCTAATCACTAGAAATCTCTAAAATGCCCTTGACGGTTTTGAGTTGTGAGTTGTCACATTTTGATCCTGGACGTTTATTCTTGCGTTGTGAGTAAGCAATAAACATCCACTGTTGATTTGGGACACGTCACATGCCTTGGAGGCCAAGGTGTGCTCTCATTGGGTGAAAGGGAATTTGGGGGTAGGGTCCACAATGAGTGGTTTGAGGATTTTAGGAGTGGGATGGGTTTTGGTGGGTGTGAATCAAGTGTGTGCAGGTTTAATTGAATTTTACCCAAGGTTAAGTGGAGGTAAATTCTGGGTGGGGGTGAAAGTGAATAGTTACTCCTTTGATCCGATTTTGGGGGAACAGGTAGTGTTAGGCGCGTTTTTGTGTTTAAATCTTTCAAAGTTAACACATTTGGTCCTTAACCTTCCTTTCTTTTGTCTTTTCTCTTTTAAAACCCATCAGCGCCCTTATAAGCTTGTATCAACTTTCTCACTTTGTCATTTTTGACACAAACTTTGACAAAAAGGTTTCAAAGGTAATTTTTGACATTTTTGAATATTTCAAGGGCTGTTCTTGGACAATGTTGATCTTCAAAGGTCTTCAATGTGTCTTTCACTTCATGAGGGACCATAATTGACAAATTGATTTTGTTGAGGGACCAATCTTGTCATTTCTTCAAAGTTGAAGGACCTTTTTGCAATTTTGACAAACTTAAGGGACCAAACTTGTAATTATTAATATACAAGGGTTTTAAGTGTCATTTCTTCAATAAATAAGGATCAATCTTGTTTGTCTTCAAGTCTTCAAGGGTATTTGTTGAAAATTCCATGATTAGGGCCCGGTTCATTGTACGGCTTCGTTTCTCGTGTCCGTTTTTCCTTGTATCTTGTGATCTTTTGTCTTTTTCACGATATCCATACCTAAAATACACAAGTAAACAAACACAAGCATATATATGGTATTTTATGACATTTTTATGCATTAAAAGCCCGAAAAGAACGATGAGATCATGTATAAATGCCATCTCATCATACACCGCAACGCCACTGTCTTCAAATGCATCAAATAATAAGACACAAATAAAATGGCTTTGACATTTTACTCTGATTTGGTATCATTTTACCTCCGGTCGGAGAAGACCGTTGGACGATAACAAATATCGTACTTGTGAAAGGTAGCTCTAATTAAAGATTTCATTGACACGATTTCGCGGGTAAACCCGTTCTCTTATTATTCGACCGTCCAAAGCTATCTGCGAACATAAAGAGTGAATCATTTGGATTATAAAATCCGCATGATTGAAGTCGTCAATTCATGAACCTGGAACAAGTGAATTTCAATTAAGATTTTCACCATCGTTTCTTTCCAGTTGTCACGAGCTAGATTCTGATAGAATCTTGCTAGTCACCTATTGCAGTGCTGTTTAATGTTGACACTGGAAGGATTTCCACTCTTCACTGTGGACACTAAAGAGTGCCACTCTGAGAGTTCTGGCAACATCACTTGGATAATGCGTAGAGGCCCTGGAACAAGTTTAATCTCAATTAAGAGTTAAACCATCGTTTCTTTTCAATTATCACAAGATTAGTTCTTAAAGAACCGCACGTGTCACCTACCATGAACTTGTTTGATGTTGGATCAAGCAGGATTTCCATCTTCATTGTAATACTTTCGTATCACTCAGATGTTCTGGAAGTATTATAAGAATACTCCGTAGGACTCATAAAATTCTTTCTTGTTTAAAATTGTGTCCTGATGAGACTTTTGATGATCTCGTGGCTCTAGACTCAATAGTGCATTTTGTTTTGGTGATCGGAGGCTGGAGAGGATTGCCACCTTTTCAATATCAATTTATTCAGAGTGAATAAACCAATAGATAACGTGTTGAGCTCCGTGACATTAAAACATATATCTTTTGAGAGATATTTGAGTTGGATGGGAGGGGTTGTGCATCGCATCACTAGGTCGATGATACTTTTGTCTTAAACCCCTTCAATGCTTATCAATACATCATCACTAGCACCTTGTTGTGATTGTTCCAGTGCTAGCATTAGTACTTGGTCGACATTCAGCTACGTTCACAATCCATTCCCCATCTTTCCTAAGCACTTCTATTTTCTAACTATGGAATTGTCCTGGGAAATTCCTCCAGTTTTGGAAAAATCATCGGACTAGTACCTAATCCTACCACCCTTTTGTCACCACAACCGTCGTGATTTAAGTGTGTTTTGGGTAAGTATTCGTCTTCATGAAAAATCCTTAAAATCAATGTGGTACTTGTAATATAAATATCAAGATCTTTTGTACCTTCAGTGTTTTTGATACCAAAATGCCCCCCTTAACATATGCATAGCACATATCAAGTTGGATTTTCTATTCAGCCTTTTTCATTTTTTAGCTACGTTTAATTACAAGTCTCCTTAATCCTATTTTCTCCCCTTGTCCAAAATGTTAATCATCAATATTTTGGATATTAATGGATTAATCGGTCTTTGGGTATCAAAAAGAAATTGGTTGATGGCCATAGAACATATTAGAGCCCCCCTCAAATTAATGAGGGTTAGTTGTAGTGCTTAAGTATGATGTGTTTGAAAGATTTGGAATCTCGTGAGAAATTCTTGAAAAATTTCATACTTTTGCACTACACTATGACACAAAAAGCCTATTATAAATATATTAACACATTCACAATAAAATACATATGGAGTTGACCTAAGAGGAAACGATCCATATTAAATAGATCGTTCCGTAAGCCTGTGGTGAGCTCCATATGGTCTTCCACCTACGAATCGTTCTAGACTTCTTATCAACCGTCGCTCCTGTAACTTTTCCTCGATCTTCTTAATCGCGTACTTAGCACTTTTCTTGCATTGGTATGTCCAACTGTACATAACTGCTGGAAGCGGTAGTCCGGTATTGAGAACGGTCAGGTCATCACGAACGTGTTTGAGTGTGCCATCACTGAATTTATGCAGTTCGGAAAATCTCATGAATTGCATGACTCCTGTCTCGTTCTGATAAAATATCCCTGCTTCCGGTTTCATAGTCCCCATGTATGGCAATTTTCCTCTGTGGTATTTACTGAGCGGATTTATGAGGGGACGTTGTAGATTTAGCTTTTGTTGGAAACTCTCCACACCAAGTTGTAAGTCTTCAACTCGACATCTGATGACGATCCTTCGAGTGAACTGACGAAGATTTGAACTTAATGTAATTACCATGTCAGGAGATAAGTGGTCGACCTTTTCTTAAACCCATATCAGTAGAATGTCTTCAATGTCTTCAAGGCGAAGGTACTGGAGGTCACTTTCATCGATTCTGTATTCTTTTTCGTCAGTGCGATTGAACCGAATGACATTCAAATAGTCATAACCGAATACCGTATGAGTGGTGGCTCCTTGTATGCTTTTAATTCTACGATCTGAGATAATAGGAGAACTTGGTTGTGCACGATGGAAGTGGTTGTAAGATAACCTCTTCTTTGTATTCCTGTGAGAAATTCCAAGTGTTGCGTAAGGGTCGTAGAATTTTAGCAACTTCCTTCGCCATAAAGCATCAGGTACTTTGTCTTCAATCCAAGGTACATTCTCCAGATTTATGTCCTTGACCATGGTGAGTGATGTAGCATATTTCTTTGCACCTTGTTCTAGATAATCGAGATCATGACAGACGAAATAGTCCATTAGAATCTTTGTAGAACTGGAGATGACTGTGGGTGTAAGAGGCAGTAATACTAGAGACTGAATTCCCGAAGTCGTCTCTCTCATGGTCTTCGTAAGCTCATTTATGTGATATTCAGCCTCATTATTGTTGATCTTCAAGGTATCAAAGAAATCCACATATGCGGCTGACATTGTGAGAAGATCTGGAGTCGTTTTGGTTCTCCCGTATTTATACGTAAGGAATGCAGAAAAGTTGATTGGATTTTTGAGGAATTGAGTAAGTTCAATCTCTGTTTTCGTGGGGAAAGGATGTTGTGGTGCTGCATTGGTAAGCCACTGTTGCTCCTGTACACTCTCGTCTATCATAAGAGATTCGGAAAATGTCGGTCCTAGTATATTTAGATGTTCGACTTCCATGTCAAAGTCATGCTGATTCGTTGTAGGAGGTGGAGAGTGAGGTGTAGCAGGATTATCTTCATGCATAGACATTGTAGGTTCATCTTAATGCATAGACACTGTGGGTTCATCTTCATGCATAGACATTGGATGTTCGTCTTCATGCATAGATTCTACATGTTCTATAAGAGAAACAGTAGTAGTAACCGGTTCAGTGGGCATACATGTGTCTTTAGTCTGAGATTCTCTGGAGATGAAGGTACCATGGAGATTCTTTTGACGATTTTCTCTATTGCCATCATCACTGGTAAGTGATATGCATGGTGAATCCTCCTTGCTGCTGTCAGTGGTTTCATCATCTATTTCGTCTTCTTCTTGTTCACTCTCCATTGGTTCTTCATCCACATCCTTTTCTTTGGTTCGAGTAACACTTTGTAGAAATGCTAAATATGATCCGGTGGTCTAATGTGGTGGTAAATGGTGGTGGAAGCCATTGATGACTTAGAGAGAGAGAAGAGTGGTTGAGAGTGAAAATGTAATGTATTCCCAAATGAACAAAATGACAATCAACACCCCTCCTTGGAAGCAAAGGAGGGGTATATATAGTCACGCACACAACCTAAACTTTACAACGATCCTAGTCTAGTCTAAATGTGTGTGACTATGATAACTAACGGGAATTCTTAAATGTCGTCACATAAAGTGAGTTTCCAACAATCTTTCCCCATGGGACGACGTGTAGAATTCCTTACAATATTCTTCCTAACAAGTACAAAATGATTACGAATAAGAGCTTTCTTGAAGCATCCAATGCTGATGAAGTCTTCTGAGGCCTTCGTCTTCAAAACGACTCATCTTTAAAGTAACTTGTAGAAGAAATACTGTAACGGCACGAGCTAAGTAACCCATACACTTCTGGTTAAGGAGAACCTTCTGAATTAGCTTCCCCCTAATTCATGCCACGTAAACTTGATGTAGAAGCATTTTAAATAGCTTCCCCCTAAACCAAGAATCCTCGTAAGCAACTTCAAAGCTTTTAATAAAGCTTAGAATGATTAAGCGCACAGCGGAATCTAACTAGCAAATCCCATCATATAACATGATAATGTTGCTAAGAGGGATTGAAAGTTTGGGGCACACCAAGTAAATCAACAACTTTTCTTCTCACGCTTGAATAATTCTTCTGAATTTTTCTTCCCCCTGAGAGTTCAAGTTATGCATACCAGAAAGAATCAAGACACTTCTTCCCCCACATAGTTGAAGAAGGTAAATCAATCCCAATTATGAAGCTCAAACACTGAAGTGGACACTTTATCCCATTCATGAAGTTGACATCGTAACACCAGAGTCAATTAAGTCCCGGAAATGCACACGTCTTCTTCCGGAGATGCACCAGAGTCAATTAAGTCCCGGGAATGCATATAGGATAATGATGATGAATAATTGCAACAATCAAACAATTAAACCTCGAATCAGTAGTGTGCCGTTTGGAGATTGATAACGACACGAGTTAAAACACTGATTTTCTCTGCGGCTATGACAAATGTCATCCCGGAATATCTTCAAATCAAAAGAAGGTATGAAGTTCATCACGTGTACTCGTTGTGCGTTCAATGTGTCTTCTTCTTCCCCCTTGATGGTTTCGAAACTCGGAACCATCAATAAATTGTACACACATGAACCTGAAATCTCGTGAGAATAATAAATAAGCTGAATTATATATTTTGTGAGAATCAGCTGTTGATCGAAAATCTCTTCTCATAAACTCTCCATGGCCACCTTTACCATCCCACGTGAAAGCAATTTGAAGTGACCACTGAAAGAATGAACCGGATACATAAAACGTGAAGCTGAATAAAAAATCCTTCGATCTTGTGACTTAAGCTTGCACTATTGTTGAATGAAGAACGGTGGAGAAATCTCTAAGTACTCAATGCATCACTGAAGAAGTCTATAAGCACAACACCTCTTGAAATTATCCACGTCGACTACGCGCGTGATACTGTGTACAACAATGTAACCCCTTTAAGTGATAGTTATCCGAGTCATCAACCATCCACCCCGAACCCGGAAACCAGATAACCAAGTCTTCATTCTAGGATTAAGCACGAGCAAGTTATCTACTAAAAGATAAAATAAATACACGCCTTCGAAAAAATCCGTCTTCAACGTCACGTAATTAATACCCGATCAAACAAAATCTGTAGCCACTAAAAAATCGCCCATTTTTTTTTTCTTGGTCTCGTCTTAAATAAATCCTCGTCACATTTGTCACTTCATTTTGTCACGTCACTTTTCTCATCACCCAATCAGTGTCAAGAATAATTAAAGAACCACAAATGCAACAAAAAAAACTACAAATTCAAAAAAAGGAACTTGTTTGTTTGAGCATTCATTCTCCTTAACAATGTCTCGTCACTTTTTGTCTCGACCCGATGTCACAATGAATTAAACTTAATACACAACAAATTTATTTAAAAATTTGTATGTTTAAAAAATTTGTGTGTATGTGTTATCAAAACACACGGTTCAAATTATTGTTGTTAAAAGAATGTGAGTCCATCAATAATTTCAGCCTTCATGGCCCAAATCGCATGTCTGGCCCAAAGTGATATGATAACCAAAAAAATTGAGGCCCAATAGTGTGCTTATACCCGGTCCAAGATTGTGAGGTAATAACACACTCAATCCCTAAATATCTCTCACACAATCCTAACCTAATCACATAGATTACTCCGTCCCAAACCAAATACACTCACAACTCCCTTCCTTGTAACCTCCATCGCTCACAACATCACCTCAAACCTATTACCCCTTTTCTCTCCACCCACCATCTCAATCCAAATAACAACACTAATCTCATCTAATCTCATCAATCTCACAATGATAATCTATTCATTTCATGAACCCATCTTTTTGCTATCAAACCCCAACGGCAAACCCCAACAGCAACAATAAATCCGGCTTCAAGATCATATAAAATGGTCTCGGGTAAGGTGAAAATCATTGCATGTTGGTTTTATACAATAAATCGAAAAAAATAAAGTTTGTAACAATTTTGTTATAAAGCTTTATTTAATTTCGTATATTAAAAAATTGGTTTAAAAGACCAAACACGGATCAGTGATGATTTCGATTTCGTGGTAAGATCTTAAAAGATCTCAACATGCATGTTTAAACACGAAAAATGAATCTGAGATCTTTATTAGTTAAGTTTCTGTTTGAGTCTTAGATTGGATTGGGGAATAGGAGACGATGGGTATAGGTTAGATTGTGGTGTTGTGGAGGTATAAGGATGGATGGGATTGGATTTGATTTTTTGGTCGACTCGGTGAGTTTAACTGAGTCAACTCGGTAATTACCGAGTTGACTCGGTTGTGATGGGTATAGTTGTCACAGTTTTGGTTCACAAGTATTTGGTTCACAAGTTTTAACAAAACAGTCCCATCGGAATGTCAAAAAATGTTCCATCGGAATAGTCAAAAAGAATCCCATCGGAATATCTTTTAAATTGGTCTCATCGTAAAGTTTTTGGGAGTCTGTCATCGGAATCAAACAATCACCCCAATCGGAATAACCAATCCGAAAGTACAATCTGAATATCTAATCTGAATATCCAATCGGAAACCCAATCTGAATCCCAATCTGAATGTGCAATATGAATATCCAATCGGAAACCCAATCTGAATATCCAATCTGAAAGTTCAATCGGAAACCCAATCTAAAAAGGGTTTTGAAGGACCCGAAAATGATGGATCTGCACATTTGTCCTTTTCTAACCCAAATCATGTGACATTTTGGACAGTTTGGACAAAAGAATAAGACGTGACCCAAAAACAATTTGTGACAATGGACAGAAATATTATATAACGAGACACAAAGAATAAAATAGACCACCAAATCGCATATACGAACTCGATCCAAGGATAGAACCGAGGCTCTGATGCCAAATGTAGAAATGCTAAATATGATCCGGTGGTCTAATGTGGTGGTAAATGGTGGTGGAAGCCATTGATGACTTAGAGAGAGAGAAGAGTGGTTGAGAGTGAAAATGTAATGTATTCCCAAATGAACAAATGACAATCAACACCCCTCCTTGGAAGCAAAGGAGGGGTATATATAGTCACGCACACAACCTAAACTTTACAACGAGCCTAGTCTAGTCTAAATGTGCGTGACTATGATAACTAACGGGAATTCTTAAATGTCGTCACATAAAGTGAGTTTCCAACACACTTTCTTCTTCTTCCTCAACACCCTTTTCAGATTCCTTATCATCTTCACCCTGCTTTGACTCTTTTCCAGTTTTACCCGTATTCTCGCCCTTATCACCCTTTCTAATACTATATCTATCACTATTATCATCATCATCCTCATCCCCATCATCCTCATTTTTATCCTCATTATCATCATTTTTACCATCATCTCCATCTTTATCCTCATTATTGTTACCCTCATTGTCTGTGTTCTCGACATCATCTTCATCTTCATTCTCAGACTCTTCATCATCTTCAGGTGTATCTTCAATGATAGCCTTTTTGAGATAGTGCAAAAGTTTTGTGTTTTGTCTTCGTTGTCTCAAACCCATATTGATCAATCGGGTTTCCAATAGTTGCATTAATTAAAGATCAGATAAACCTGTGGTGAATAGAGTTGGTAGCTCTTGATCGACATATGAATTCACTTCATGTTGAATGATGTTGGTCATAGTATCATTAATGGAACCGATAAAAGCAGCATTTTCTTTGTCACGTTCGTCCTTTTCTTTAAGAAACTTTTTATGCTGACTTTTAAGTTTTGAGACGCTATCGGATATCTCCTTGAGTTTAGACTCATCACGTTGTTGTTATTTAGGGCTTGTTTGTATCAGGATTAGTTATCCGTCCATTCAGTATTTCAATCTGTTTTGCCTGATCCTCCAGTTGTTCTTAGAGGTGCTGAATTAGTGGATCATTGACCAAAAGAAATGGATTGAGGTAGATGGTACTTGTTGTACTGTACTTGATGGAGGAGGTGTAACCACAAGTGTTAGAGGGGTTGTGGATGATAGAATTTGTTCGAGGATTGGTGGCGGTGTTGGTATAGTCACTTAGGCGGTGGTTGGTACTTGTTGTGGGATGATCGATGGCGGTGTAGGAACAGTCATTTGGGCAGTGGTTGGTACTGATTGTTCAACGAGTTCAGGTGTGGGAGTTGGTGTGATGACATTGGTGATTACCGGGGGGATAAATGTTGGAATGGTAGTTGTTATAATTGAGGTTATAGGAACATCTACCATATTCTCATTCGTCGAGGGATCAGTATTCTTTACTTCAACGCCTTCCCCTTCAAGATTAAGATATTTCATTACATCATCAGAACCATAAGTAGACTTACTTTGGATTTGAGTTGCTGGAATAAGAGTCGTATGAGCATCTTCTGAAATCAAAGTGCAAGTTGCTTCCGGTAATGATGTGTTGATATTAACATCGTGGTACAGTGAATCTATTTCTGTGTTGTCACTGCCACCACCCTCCTCACTATGCTCAAGACTTTCAAAGTTGAATGCACCAACTTCTTCGTCATTAGGGTCTTCATAAAGGTAAGTGTCTTCATCACGGTTACCAAATTCATCTAAGTCATCAGCTGGTCTAGAGCCTGAACCCTTGGATCTCGCGAAAGCCTCCTCTCTGCTCTGCCTAAGGGTGAGACGCAGCTGTTTATCTTGAGAGATAGTTTCTTGAACTGGTTCATCTTCATCAACACGCTTTTCTTTACCTTTATTTTTCTTTGGCTTCTTTGCCTTTTTCCTAGGCTCTTGCTCTTTCTCTTTGTCATCAGTTCTGATCATCTCATCTTTTTCTTCGAAATCTTCATCATAGAGTCGCTCTTTCCCTTTGCCTTTAACTTTGGATGAAGAAGTCTTTTGGCGCTTGGCTGTCCGTTTCTTCCTTTTACCAGTTTGCTGATCAGAAGGAATGTCGTTTGCTCTTTTCATTTGTGCTTCAATGTCCCTGAGCATCCTTTTGTATGGTTCACTCTCCTTAATTCTTACATTGATCAGTACAACGGGCACGAGAGCTGGACGTAGTGAGTACTTTGTAGAATGATTATCAGCAGTCATATGGTCCATCACATAGTCTCTATCTTATGTATGGTAGAGGAAATTCCCACGAGTATCAATGGGTGGGTCACTCTTCATGAAAATATTGATTATGAGCTTTCTGAACCGTGGAAATGGAAGATTTGAAGACTTCTTCTTGGTGCCTGTGAATTGATTGCAGAATTCTTCCCAAACTAATAGTGCGTAATCCACTTTAGCTCCAGTGTAAAGTCCCCAAAATACATGAGCTTGAGGGGGTCTCATTGCGTCTAATCCATGAGCCTTTGAAGTGAGGCACTTGACGATGATAGTGACAATTGCTTTCCATGGTTGCCCAATGTGTGAAGTGTTAAAATGAGATAAATTAAGAATTTCACCCTCATAGTTTAGAGCTTTAATTACTCTAAGCATTTCATCTGTCTCTGGGTTAGGCACATACTTTTCTCCTTTTGCTAACCTAGGAAACTTGAAAAATTGCCGAAAGTGACTCAAATCAAGCATCATTTTCTTATTGTTGAGCATAAAGGTGATATTCTTCTTTGATAGTTGAACGCCCTGTGAGATTGACGCTGTTGCCCAAAACTCGTGCATATAAACTTCAGGAACTGATAAGGTAGCTCGTAAGGCATCCTTTATCGATGAAATATCTAGGATATCCATTGCAACTTTGAAGGCTGCAAGAGATGGATCAAAGTTGTCTTTCAGACGAGAATTGTTCTCTGCAGGTGGCAACCGGGCACTGAGTGGAACAAGTTCAAGATCAAGTTGTAGTTGTTGTTCTTCGGTGATTGACATTTTCCTATTTAACTAACCGAGACACAATTGATATATACGCATATATATATCTCAGAATCCGTGTAAATAACACAAATCTAGAATAATAATTTTAGTCTTGTGTCTCTTCATGCCATCCTCATGCTGCTCCATACTAGTATTCTTTAAAACCTGAGATATATGCTTAAAATCAACACAATGGTTGAGTGAATTCATAGGTTTAAAATCATTTTAAATACAAGATCCTTTTCTTGAGATACATTACTATTCACTCATATAAAATAATCAATTATTATTGCACTAGCTCGTACACCTCTACTTGACATATCGGAACCCAACAAATTTCCCTTAAGTAGGCAGTCTGCCAAACTCCTGTATAAGCAAAATAATGTGTATCCGTTTAGCCTAGGTCAGAGCCATGCATTCCAGCAAGTGTGACTTGCCCAAATAGGGGATGTCAGTCCCCAAATAGAACTATTCACAATATTAGCGTTCATTAAATGATTAACGGCCACGATTAAAAAGTGACTTTTTAAAGGCAGCAGTAAACGTAGTATCAATAATCATATCTAAGAAGCATAACAAAAATATTTTATTTCATTTTAGCATATACCCCCCTCACGGGTTTTCAAATCATTTAATAATCAGGCCTAGTGAGGCTATGAACTCACCTGGGATCCATAGAGTCTGAGCTATATCAGATATATTTCATTGACAGATAACCAGCTTGATCACACAAACCACAACTTGGTCTTATAAACAACAGCTTGATCTCACACAAACTTGGATTAACACATTTTGTATAGTATCAAGTCTTTAATCTTTGGTTCCATATTTCTAAGTATTGGTTATATATTCTTTGTTTGATATTTGGTTGTAATTCTAGTATCATTGTTCAGGCCATTATACTCAGAAGCCATTCTATAAACGTTTGAGAAGCAAGGGCGCTTTAAATCGTAAACCCAACCACTCAATTAGAATGTAATATCGAGATGGAACATCTTTGTACAAAGCTCCCTAATAACATGATACCTTCATTACTTCCTTATATTTATAGTTAGTCTTCTTTAGTTTGAAAATTGACAAAATTAGCCCTTTCGGTTATACTTTGGTTTGATTACAATTTTGACCCCTAAAGTATATAGTTTTAGTATTTTCATTTTAAACTCTTAATATTTAACCTTAGGATCTCAAACTTTTCAACAGTTATTCTTATCGCTTTAACTTTCAAAAAATGAAAATTTTGTCCCAAAATGTTAAATAGTTTCAAAATGGCTTCCTATGAGCACTACTTGCTATCAAAGATTCAAGAGCTTCAATGGCTTCCTTCTAGACCTGGTTTCTGGTCTTGGGGGATGTCCTAAGACGTTTATAGAAGTGGAAATGGAGAATGGGTAGGAGGTAAAAGAGAAACGGGGTGCAAGTTCTAACTATCTACATTCGGCCCTATTTATAGTTTTTCCAATACTTAGGATCCAAGTTAAGGCCTAGGACGTGTCACAAGGATAGAGTACTGACTAAGGAAGGCTATTGAGGGTCTATGCAAGTTCCTAGAGTCTAGGATGAAAATACCAAGGTCTTGTGGCTTAGAGTAACTCACGGTACATATATGATAAGAATGGTGATGTGTAGCTTCAAGTAGGTGATGCACCTACTTAAAATCACATGGAAAATATCTTACAAAATCCTAAATATATGATTTTTAAACTTAGAATGGGAGGGAATGGTTTGAAATAGGTTTTTGGAGGGAAAACATAAAATCAGGTCTAAATTAGGGCTTGTAACTTTTTACTTTGAGATTTTGGTGATTAAGGGCTTAAGAATGTGATTAGTGATGGATTATGGTTTAATTGGGGTATATAAATTGTAATTAAGAAGTTTGGATCTTTGGTTTGAAGTTTAACAAAGGTTTGATGTACAAATGGGAAGCAAACTTTGGCGGGTTAGGGTTTCTAATGATCTAGTGCTTAATCTTTATAAAGGTGATTATCCTTCAATTAGCTACTGATGTAAACTTATTTATACATCCTACGTTATCCTTGATGTTTTCATGAAGTCCCTACATTGGTTTTACTAAGTTATTCTAAGTAAACATGTCTAAAGGGTGAAAATATTCATTTTGACCTAATTTACAAGTTATGCATTGAAATCTTGTACCTTGTGCATTAGGGTACTTGTACATTGTCTTAATATAATATTATAACCTTAATGAAGTTATATGGGTGTTTGTAGATTTGTTCTAAAAGACTAGGTAGTGATTCTATGTAGATTTCTTAATATTAGGGTTTTTAGGTCATTAATCCTAATGACTTTCTATCTAGGGTAATTAGGGTTTATATCCTTATGTACACTTCTAGGGCTTATATAATATGTTTATGACTTCTAGGGTTTCTACATTCATAGTTTAAGGGTTTATATAGATTCATCATATTCTAGGGATGATTATGGGAGCTTAAGATCCTATGATTTGATAATTTGTACCTTATGCTTTATTAACTTGTAACTTAACTTGAAATAAATGGATAACCTTAATATGATACTAAGTTGAGTTTTATAATTAGTGGTAAAAGATTAGACTATAATTCAATATGAAATGGATTTTGTATGTTAATCTTGGTTATAGGTCATTTACTTGTAATTAGCTTTGGATTAGTGAATATTAGTATTTTGAGATTAACTATATTTTCTTATATGATATATTATAATTAGTATAGTGTTTTTGATAATAGTATATAGATATTATGTAGTTATATTTCTTGAAACATTGTTTACCAAGAGTTTCTAGGTGATGATCTAGACTATTATGTACATTTACTTGTACTTAGCTTTGTATCGTTTGCTCTTACTATTCTTAGGTATTATTAAGTCTTTAAAGTATAGGTTATAAATTGTTTATAATCCTTAATGACTTATTCATATGTACCTTCCATTCATATTTTATCATTCTTGAGTTTACAACTCATTTTTAGGGATTCTATGGGAATTTAGGGCATCATAGTTATGATTGAGATGTTATATCAATATTGAACATAGAAGATTACTTTTAGATCTTAGCCTTGACATATACATTGTGTTTAAAACATATAGGAATATGTTGTAGTGGCAGTTCAGGTTATGAGAAGTAGTTTATCTTACCAAGTAAGGTATAAAAAGAAAAAATTTCTAGCCAAATTTCATATTGAGACAATTATAGCACATAATGCATATGTGAAATTTGAGGATTATCACAATTTTCTCTTCCTGAAGGGATCTTGTTGACATAGTAAACTCGAGAGTGATACTCGGAGAGTGAAATAATGCTAAAAGTGCTTCATTTGTGGTTTGACCACTCTTTGTCTTTCCTTTATTAGTAATTATCAATTATATTTCATATGCTATTTATAATGTCTTGTAGTTAGATTGTGTCTGTTCATATTATGTTGGTTTTTTTTTTTTTTTTTTTTGATCGTATATTATGTTGGTTGATATCACATAAGTTAGCATAGTTAAGTTTTTAAAAATATTTTAAAGTAAGAATTAATCAGTAAACTACTGAGACCATCTCTAGTTTCAACATGATATATAATTAGAAGAAAATATAATTTTAAACACGTTAAGAAACTTTAGCATTGTTTATGTTTAAAGTGCTTTCTGTATTATTGATCTAACAGTTTCAACACATCATTGGTTTGCATGAAAAGCGATCTAACTTAGTTTCAATCTGTTGGAATCAAGTGACATGAATACTTACAAAAATGTACCTCTATCTTTCATTTTATTTTATTGATGTGCTCACATGATTAGATCCGAAGGGGCGGTGGGTGAGAAACTCATCGTCATCTCACGTCACTTCAACTTTCTCTTTTCACTTACTCAACTTATTTTTAATCGTAATAATAAGTGAAAAACACACACACACTAAAATGCGCATTTTAAATAAAATATGACTCGTTGAATATCGTACTTACTCACAAATTAATAAAATATATTAAATATATAGAAAGGTTTATCACTTGTGGGTAACCTACCTTTTCTTTGACAGCTCACATGCGAGTTTTGTTGCCAGGATAAACACACGCACGAATTTAGTATGTTCGCCCTAAAACATGATCAATTTTAATTGAAGTCCACCTTTATTCTCAAAATTAACCAATTTCCTCGTCTTGCTTTTGAGTTCTCGCATGGCTAAATTTGATATGACCTGCGATACATGTGGACTAACGTACTGTATGTTAAGGGTGAGCATTTGGAGCGTCGGACCGGAACGGACCGGAAAACCGATTCGGACCGGACCGAGCAAATTTGGTCCGGTCCTCGGTCCGTGATTTTGGATCATTTCGGTCTTCGGTCTGGTCGATCCGGTCCGATCTAGTTCGGTCTTACCAAAAAAATGTTTATTTTATGTAGTTAGGACCGGACCAGACCGAAGAACGGACAGACCCGGACCGGATCGGACCATTTGGGTCCGGTCTTGGTCGGGGTTTTGGACCAATTCGGTCCTCGGTCCGGTCCGGTCCGGTTTTTGTCGGTCCAGTTCGGTCTCGATCCGCGGCTCAGCCCTACTATATGTAGATATTTACTTTAAATTGAATCTGACTTACCTAACTTATTTCCACTTCACCTTTTTGGGTTTCTTTTTCAAAACAAATTTAAAAAATCTGAAATGTGTTGTATATGCTCATAATATCTTAAATAAATTTTCATTCTCAAATATATGGTAATAAACACAGTTAAGTTCAAAAAATATGTCATCTCTGACGTCTTTTTACGTTTAGGCTCTGTTTGGATGGAGTTTTCAAAGGTGAGATTTGACTTTTGGCTTTAATATTGTTGTTTGGTTAATTTGTTTAGAAACGTTTGTGAATTTAGTAGCCACTAACAGTCACTATTCACAATTTGATATATTTGGTGAGTTTTTCATTTGATGTAGGCTCATATTGAAAGTTTATGGACACAAATTTAATAGTCGTGTGTTAGGATCGAACATGGGATTACGGGATTGCACACAATACGTAAAGAGTTAATTTATTTAATAAATATATTTATATGTTTGTTAAATTAAATCGAGCAATAACTTTAACCGTCGTTAAATTTAAAAGTTAAGGAATTAACGTTTATGTGGAATAATTAACAAGAGTTAAAGAAAGACTCAGAATACCCTTTGTGGGTTGGGCCGGCGGTGGAGAAAAGAAGGAAAACGAAGAAAAGATTTCTTGCCTTATTTAGTTTATTACTTGGGATCCAAGATTTGCTAGCCTATATAAACACATTAAAACCTTCATTATTTTTTGACCCACTTTCACTTGTCTCTCTTCCTTGGCCGATCAACTCCCACGAATACCCTAAGGATTTCGTTTGGTTTTGGTTTGGTTTTTGGCTTATCTATTGCGATCAACACCAAAGGAAAAACACCTTTTTCTAGGGTTCCTTTTATCCTTTGGTTTTGGTTTAGCAATAATCTAGTCCTAGCCCCTCTCTAGGGTTGTTGGGTAGATTTTCCACAAGCGTAGAAGCTCGGTTTACACGTGCTAGAAACACGGTTAGCTCGTTGTATTATGTGTGTACAAGAACGTAATGTAGTCTTACTTTAGACTATATCTTGGTAGTATTCGTCATAAACCCTAATTGGTGATTCTTTGGTGATCTTGTGGATCTTCGTTAGGATAATGGTATGTAACCCTAATTTGATTAATTATAATTGTGTTATTAATTATGATCTTGTTAAATCGCTTCCGATATATGTGTTTTGATCTTATTTAGGGTTTTGTATAATTGTTATGAACTTTATAAACCTTCAGTGGCATCGAGAGCCGTTTTAACATGTGATAATTATCGAAAATCTAAAGTTTTTTAACTAATAATTGTTCTGAGTTAAAACTACATGTTTTTTAGGTTTTCTTAAAATTAGGGTTTTGTTTTTTAAAATTAGGGTTTTGGCCGAATTTTTAATAAAAAAATTGTTTTGAAACCCTAAATTACATGTGGTATAATTTTAGATTATATTGCATGATTAATTGTTATGTCATGTATGGTTACGATACAAAGAGATTTAATTGTTAAGATTTATGGGGAATCCATGACCCGTGCATGTTTTCATGGATCGTAAAATTATATGCTTATATGAATTTATGTGATACGTGATTATTTGATTCAATAAATCTAGAATTATGGAAGACTTTTATATAAATATAAAGACCTAGATTTGATTATTATTGAATAAATCGTATGCATGTAGCTATTTGATTCATTTATTGTACATATAAATTGTTATTATTTGTTTATAATTTAGTTTTTTACTTGTTTATATTTAAAATTGTTGAATTGTTGTAAACAAGGGTTTTTTATGAAAAGAAATAATATGGACTAAATCATATTAAAATAATGATTTGTTAGAGATTTAAATTACATAAGATTACGTTGATTGGTTAATTGCAATAATAATCTAATGGCCTTCTCCTTTTGACAAACTATAAAGTGAGTTTAACGCAGCGCTGGTCATGTACCCGGTTATAGAAGGAGGTGTTATGCAATTAGTCGCTGACCAAATTCCCGGCTCGCCTGCGCGTCAAATTGAAATTACCTATGATATTAATTGAATTATACCTTAAGTTTGATTTACTGCAAATTCACATCCAAAACACAATGAATAAGGGTATTGCTTTGTGCTTTAGTCGAGTTCTAAAAAAAGTACGTTGTGAATAGTTGTAGGAAATTATTTGATTCGTTTAACCAATACCTCAACATAATTTATGTAGCAAATTTAGTCTCGTGAAAAAGTTTACTAAATGTATTATTAAACTTATTCTATTGAGTTGTATGCATGCTTCTCCATATATTGATTTTTAAATCAAATTTTATACCCTTAAAATTTAAGTCGAATGCTCCTAATTGACGAACACTTGAAATTACTACGTCATCAAATGAGATTTTTGGGTGATGTTATAATGGAGAGAAAACTTCATGACTGGATGAGATTGCACATGATGGTTTTACGTTACTCAGATTAGATGACTTAATTAAGTTACTCGGTGAGATATGGAAACATAAGGCATTCAGAAGGGATGAAACATGTTTACAATGCATAACGTTCTTTTAGCAATGTAAATCCCTTAAATATCTAGAAATTGCAAATTGTTTTGTCAATTATTGTTCGACAAGTTACTATGTTGAATACATTCATTACTAGCAGATCAACTGATGTAATGGGTTTATGTCAGTATGGATTCTAGGATTCAAGGAAAATACTATGGTTTATATACCGGGGTAATTTTATTTTCTTGAAAGTATTTTGTTATCAAAAATACTAAAATTGAATTTTGTAAATTCTTTTACAATGTATTAATGCAACGTTACACCGTAAACGTGGTTTTTTCCAACAATCTCCCACATGAATAGAGATTGGTCGTAATACACAAAAGTTTCAATAAAATTTCAACAGTTGAATCTTGCATAGGATAGGTAGGTGTGACCCTTTGAACCTTCCCTTGTGAGATGCACTTAGTCTCCTAGATCTGAGTAGACGCGATCTCTTTGAACTCAACCGCTGTTTACGTAGACGACAAAACACACTCACACAAGACTCTCCCTGACATTGTCAAGTCCTCATAGTCGTGTTCGTTATGGTTATGAACACTAGCCTGGTTCTTCAAGAGCTCTTAGGAATTGCGCCCCCCATATTTCCTTTCAAAGAGACCAAACTTATCTCTCACATAGGTGATTTCATCTTGGATCATTTAAAACATATGTTTGCGATTTCACCTTGAACATTATGCCTTATGATTTCATCTTGAATCATTAAGCCATATGTTTAACCTCTCAACAAGTCACATTTTATTGGAATGGACTAGGAAAATTACTATTTTAAGTAACTCCCCCATATTGATGTGACTTTCCCCTACATTTCTATGATTAGGTTGTCCTATTGAACCCAGATCTTGGGATCTCTAGTCAACTGGGTTAGGTTTTCCTTCATAAAAACTTATTCCTTCAAGGGCTTTAGTCTCATTCCTTTAGACGACTCACTATCTAACTCTCTGATTATGCCTTTTGTAAGCGGATCCGCGATGTTATCCTTTGACTTTACGTAGTCAATCGTGATAACTCTAGTTGAGAGTAGTTGTCGCAACAATCATTATCTATGATGACTATGTCTTGACTTACCGTTTTACATTGTGATATGAGCTCTATCAGATTCTATTGACAATCACACTTTATAAACATGGTTGTTACCGGTATATGCCATCTTGGTATGTCCTTTACGAATTAGCGTAAACTTTCTTGCATATTTTATAAATTTATCTCAAATAATAAATTCATATATCATCATAGATTTAGCTATAACCGTCTCTTTAAAATACGTTCAAGATTTCTAAGACATATCTTTCCACTAAGCATAAATACATCCGCTCTAGTGGATCTAGATTCTTATATGTTAGAATCCATATTTGCATTACTCTATCACTTGATAGTAGTCGAATATTCCATAATTCTACATACTTAGTGTTATAGTACTCAAGATATACTTATTCAGATGGTCCCCTTGAATTACAAATATATATGTTTAACTTGATTATAAGTTCTAAACCAGGTCACACACATGTCATTAGACATATATGATGCCCAATATTCTTTGAGTATTCAAAATGGGCAACACCTTTACCAATAGATTTAAAAAGATGTCATTGGGTTCTATCTAGGCCGGAATCCCTCACATTGAACCTTTCAATAATATTGTTTGACTTCAAAACAAATTCATATGGGTTCAAAACAAACCTAACAACTAATGAAGTTCATGACAAATCTTGACTACAACATATCATTAGTAGATTTATTCATCTTGTTATCACTTCTAGTGATAAACATACCAGTTCTATATAAGCACAAGAGTACATATTTACTACTGATCACACATACATACATTAATTTTGAATCAACATTCCAACATGATGTGGTCAAAAAGTTTGATGTCATTGTTTGGGGGCTTGCCATAAATTATATACTACCTTTGTCCCATAATTATTGTCCATGTTTGACTTTTTAAGTCTTTCTTCCTCAAATTTGGCCTTACATATATTTGTTTGTGTTATTTAATATTTGATGCATAATACATGAATGGATAGAGTTTTAAATGTATTTTTCATTCATATAACTTTTATCAAGTAATATATAACACAAACAAAATAATTTTAGGTCAAAGTTAACGAAGAAAGACCCAAAAAGTCAAAAGTGGACAATAATTATAGGACGGAGGTAGTAATGACTTAATTATCCTACAAACTTTTCTCTATAGTATAGGAACCATGAAACCCTCAGGTTGGTTCATGTATAGTTCCTTTTCTAAATCCGCATTTAGAAATATCGTTTTCACATCTACATAAGGAACTTCCAAAATTTCTTAATACGACAATGAAGTACCATCCTAATTTAGGTTATTCATGTAACATGCGAATAAGTATCAAAGGAAGTTAGACCTTGTTGGTCCCTTGTAAATCGTTATTACTTATCAACCTTAAGTAATAACTCTTTACTACGACTCAAGTGTGTTGTTTTAACAATAGATAAGAACTATGAACAATTAAAACAACAATCCAATAACTTTTCAACGTATAGACTTTTATTAGAATCAAATAAAGAATCTATAACCCACTTTGTTTGCGGAATAACAAAGTGGTTGAATGAAAATAGGTTGTGATCTCCTCTACTTAAATATCTAACCAAGTTAAAGTCTAAGCTCCAATCTAAACGTTCATATGCATCTTGGCTATATGGTTTAGTTGGTATCGAGAGAGAAAGGTTTTCCAGAGTTAATACTCTTGTATTGGTTAACTCTTTCTCTCCCAATGTACACTCCTTTTATAGGCAGTGTAAACTAGGGTTTGCATTTGCATGTTTCAATGCATGGGTCTATCCAGTGGGTGGTTAATGCCCATGCTGGATAAACAGTACAAAGTACATATTAAACTATTCTAGAAAAAGATAAAGGTTGTACTTATATCTAAGTATACAAGCAACCTACTTTGACTTAAAGTTATCTTTTCCTGCCTAATGCAAACCATAAAAATACTAAAGAGTCTTCAGTATCCTAGAGGAGATCGACATCATTCAGTTTGGTATTGTCAAACCAAACTAAACTGAAAGCCCTTCTTCAGTCCTTGTCCTTCAGCAACTAGACCGCCTAGTATTTGAAACGAAGACTCCTTTGTCTTTTAAGTTCACTAGAAGGGGATTGCTGAACTTTCTTCAGCTATAAAGTCTTCAGTGGGAACTTTGTTCCTCTGGTCATCCTTCAGCAGACTGGCCTTACTGCTGAGCATGAAACACTTAGGGGGATTTTATATTCAAATCCTAGAGTTGCTTCATGGTCAGTAAATACTGACCCAACAATCTACCCCTATTTGGATATACAAATAGCCTAAGCCTAATGTCAGTAGTAAGTGAGCATAACAACTTCTTCTTACTTGCACTGAACATTTAAATACTTATAAACATCAGATAAACATTTATTCATGAACATTACAAATTACAACAAAATCAATACAAATGATTATTCAATTATCCTTTGTCCTAAGTTCTTCAATTATAGGAGTCTGAGTTAATGGATCAGAGTTTCTGTGGTCCAATTTAGCAAGTAAGCACATGTTGAATGTTTTAGCAACATCAGTACGTCCTGGACCACCATGCTACGAGTAAAAGATCCTTTGAACATTCGAGAGAAGTTCATTGTTCATTTCATCAAGATCAATTAAGCCCACAATGATGATTTATGACATTCATAACAAAGATCAAAGCACATTATAGCGGAAGCGATTTAACAAGATCATATTAACACAATTATAATTAATCGATTAGGGTTACATACCTTTATCCTAGCGTAGATCCACAAGATAACCGACGAATCACCAAATAGGGTTTGTGAAGAAAAATACCAAGATATAGTTTAAAGCAAAACTATATTACGCTCTTGTACACACGTAATGCAACAGGCTAACCGTCAGTCTAGAACTTGCAATCGGAACTTCAACGCTTGTGGAATTTAAGAAAAATCGAAAACCAAAGAACCCTAAGGTGTGTTTGGTTTGGTCGATCGCAAGAGAGAAAGAGGAGAAGGGATGGAGTAAATTATGAGGGGTTATGGGTGTTTATATAGTGCTTAATAAAACTTGATCACCAAGTAAACACAAATTAGGAAACAAAAGTTTCCCTTTGCCCCCCCCCCCCCCCCCCCCCCGTTTGGCCGACGGTCGACTAACCCCCAAGGGGTGTTTCCGTAAATTTTCCGCTTTCCTTTTCCTTCTATAATTCCATAACGATTATTTAACTTAACTCTTAATTTATTTTAACCATCGTTTAGTTAAGTTCGGTTTGATTTAATAAATATATATATAATATATTTAATAAATAAAATTAACCCTTTACGTATTGTGTGCAATCCCGTAATCCCGAGTTCGTTCCTATCACGCGAATATTAATTTTATGTCCATAAACTTTCAGCTCCCACTTGGACAAAATTGAATATTGTGATTACATTGACTAGCGTCTAGTTACACTAGCAATGTCACTAGCACAACACGAGTACGGTCTCTTGGCAAAACCTTTTAAATGATTCATCATTTATTATTATCCTTTCATTTCAAATACAACGTTAATAGGATATGGATCTCAGTCATTCCTTCATTAACCATTCTGTTTCTCATTTACGGATATAGCAAGATTACCAAAACACATTTGGGTGTGGCCACACAAACATCTTACTACTTCCCCGAAGGGCCTAGCTGTATTATACTTCAAAATAATTTTGAAGGAAACAAATCCTATTTTGACTACAAGAGAAACTTACGAACTTTGCAACACTTCTAAAAATAACCCTTATAGCTACCAGTTACGTTTACCGTTAGGTTATCTCACATAAATACACTACATTCTAGTCAGTTTCCTGGTATCTCAAGTCTAAGGATAACTATTTACGATTTACTCAAGACGAAGATCCATAAAGTAAAATCATATAGTTGGGATAAGTCCAATATTTGATCCATCAAATATCATCCAAAATTGACCAATATACTTTCAAGTATACTCTGTCACTATTTTGATTTGTCTTAGTTTAATAATACTCCCATATTATTAATCGACAACGGACATTTAGAACATAACAATTATTCATGGATTAAAACATGTAAAATAGGATACAAAATCAAATAACAGAAAATAAACGAAACTCTATCTTTATTTCATCAAGTCAATAATGTCTAACATCCTTTATTCAAATACTAATCAACAGATTTATTGCATGAATTCGCTAGCTAGTTTCAGCCCAATCGCCTTGTCGTGCTTAATTACCTTTGGTCTAGGCAAAGCCTTAGTAAAAGGATCAACTACGTTATCATCTGTGTGAACTTTTATTAATTTTATTTCACGAGCTTCAACTTGTTCTCGAACGTAGTGATATCTACGTTTAAAGTGTCCGGCACCTTTCATGACTCCAGGGTCATTGGTGAATATTATTGCAGCAGAATTGTCACTATATATCAATAGGTTCTTTAATTGAAGGCATCACTCCAAGATCTCCAATAAACTTCCTAATCCAAACAGCTTCCATTGCATCTTCTGAAGCAGCCATGTACTCAGATTGAGTCGCATGCATATCAATGGTTGTCTACTTCTTGCTCTTCCAGTCAACTGCTCCTCCATTGATGACAAACACGTAACCCGTCTGAGACTTCGTATCGTCTTTATCACATTGCTAGGACGCATCACAGAAACCTGTAACTTTCAGTTCTGTGTCTGGTTTACCCCCAAATACCAAAAACATATCTTTCGTATTCCCCAGATACTTTAGTATATGTTTAACAACAGTCCAGTGAAGCTTCCCTGGATTCTGTTGGTATCTACTGACCAAGTTCTGAGCAAACGCCACATCAGGCCTTGTGCATCTTACAACATACATAATAGATCCTATAGCCGAAGCATAAGGCACCTTTTGCATGTAAGCCACATCTTCGGGTGTTGATGCATCTAACTCATGACTTAATTCATGCTTAACTTCCATAGGTTGAAAACCATTCTTGGAATTATGCATGATATACTTCTTTAATATCTGATCAATATAAGCATCTTGACTAAGACCAATTAACCGTCTTTTCCTATCTCGATAGATTTTAATTCCCAGAATATATGCAGCATCTCCCAAACCCTTCATAGAAAAACATTTACCAAGATAATCCTTAACTTCCTTAAGTCTTGGAATGTTACTTCCCATGATTAATATGTCATCGACATATAAAATTAGGAACACTACATCACTCCCACTAGCTTTGCGATATACACATGGCTCATCACGATTTTGAATAAATCCGAACTTTTTGATTTCTGCATCAAATCGTTTATTCCATTGACTTGATGCTTGGTTCAAACCTTAAATAGATCTTTGAAGTTTGCACACGCGGTTTGGATATTTAGGATCAACGTACCCTTCAGGTTGTTGCGTATAGATGTATTCATCTAAGCGACCATTCAAGAAGGCAGATTTAACATCCATTTGCCATATCTCATAGTCATAGTATGCTGCTATAGCTATGAGAATCCTAATAGCTCATAAGTCTGCTATAGGAGAAAATGTCTCCTCGTAGTCTATGCCAAAAGTTTGAGTAAAACCTTTAGCTACTAAACGTGCTTTTTAGGATTGTACTTCACCATCCATGTCGTTTTTCTTCTTGTATAACCACTTATTTATCACTACTTTATCATTTTTAGGTGTATCAACAAGAATCAAAACATCATTGATTTTCATGGATTTCATTTCCTCATTCATCTCATCTATCCATTTAGACTTTTCTTGATCAAGCATTGTGGATCGATAGTTAGCAGGTTCACCAAGATCCCCTACCTCCTCCTCATCATCCTCTATGTTAAGACATAGTTTGCTTGGCGCACGTACGGTTCTCTTAGACCTACGTGGAGGAGTTAATTCTGGTGGAGCTCCCAGACTTTCTGGCTCTATTGAAATTTCCTCGCTAGTATTTTCCGAAGGTAATGTATCTTCTTGAATTTCTTCAAGATCATAATTTCTCCCACTGAATTCTTTATTTACAAGATCATTTTCAAGGAAGTCTCCATACCTAGCCACAACAACTTTGTTCTTAGGCGGATAATAAAGTAGTAACCCATAGTTTCCTTAGGGTAACCTACAAAGATACATTTAACAGAGCGTTGTTGGAGTTTATCTCCAGAGTCACGTTTCACATACGCCTCACAACCCCAAATATTCAAATAAGACAAATATGGCTTTTTGCCATGCCATAGTTCATATGGTGTCTTATCAACCTTCTTTGTGGGAACCATATTCAGAATACGAACATCAAATTCTAAAGCATAGTCCCAAAAGGATAAAGGTAAAGTTGTAATATTAAACATAGATCGTACCATATCCAATAATGTACGATTTCTCCTTTCGGATACACCATTTTGTTGTGGAGTATATGGAGAAGTAAGTTTCTGAACAATTCCATTCTCACTTAAATAATCTTTAAACTCTTGACTTAAATATTCACCACCTCGATCAGAACGAAGAGCTTTAATCTTCTTTCCTAGCTGCAGTTCTACTTCCGCTTTAAACACTTTGAATGTTTCAAATACCTCATGTTTATGCTTAAGTAAATAAACATAACCATAACGTCTATTTTAACACCCCCAAATTTACACGCAGCGGAATACATCTTTGGGTGCTAAACAATGATACAACAACACATCATTTATAAAGAACGACTCAAAAAGAGACGTTTTAGATTTATCGTTCCCACAACATTCATCAGAGTAGCGTAGTCCCAAGTAATCGTTACCAAAAGATAAGTTAAAACAACATATTAGTTTGTTTTTTTTTTTAAAAAAATGGAACGATAAATAAATCAAAGAGTTTGAACAACATAGCAGTGCACAACTTCATTCTCGTGACCTCTAAGCTTCCACTTCCTGATTACCTGAAATACATGTGAGTAAAACAATCAGCAAAAATGCCGAGTGAATCTATAGGTTTATGTAATCAATTTGAACACAAGCAAAGATTATAAGTTTGTGGCATGCTCATAAGCATCAGATAATAATTTGCATCAACAATTATAATTGTATATAGCATAAATTGCAATAAGCTCATGGAACCGAGCCCTTAAACACTCCTTTTAGAGGTCTGATAAGACAGGAGATTTATTAATTGTCGGTTACCTCCAGATTTTTGGTACATTGCCGTATACCTGACTTCTCAATACAATATGCTCAAACAGTGTGGAGGTCGGGCCTAAGCTTCTGTGACAAGTCCACACAAACTGAACCGGGGCGGCTTCCCCCATAGATCTATTAATTGTACTAGCGGTTAACCCATCATAGGTTAATTAACGGTCCATAATTGAGGCTTTAACAATGGCAATCACTTAATGCAATTTAAAGGCAACCACGGGTCCATTCATAGAGGGACAAAGCATACCATAAAAAAAACTTGTGTTCTAAGTTTATAAAAACATGTATTCCCCCTCGCGGGTTTAAAATCGTTTAATAACTAGTATAAAGCGAGGCTATAGACTCACCTTAGCCGATAGTGGTAATGAGACGATCGCCGACGATAGATGATGCCTTTCAAACACGAGAACCGCAACCTATCAAATGAGGTGCGTTCATTATAATAGACTCGAGAAGTAAACCATACATAAAAATATAAAACTCGACTCATATAATCACGACAAACTCGAGAGAAAACGATACAAGGGATACTATTACACTCTCTTATATATTCATTTTATTATTCTATGTCTTTAATAAAAATCTGCCGGAACATACCGAATGTCCAAGCCGTTTTCCCATACTTAAACACATCAAATTTTTATGATACTACTCAGAGAACTTACTTACTATATGTATAAAGTCCTCCCAAGAGCCCATCAAAAGATTTTACTTCTAAAGTTCCCTGCCCGACTCATCTTTGAATCACAAAATCCGGACAGTTTAGCGACCTTGACTTACGAAACCATTTTGACCATTCTAAACAACTCCATTTGTAAAACCGCCACTTGATTCTAAAAATAGACTCAAAATACTAAACTTGGAGCCTGAGAACAGCCCTTGAATCATTTTGAAACTCATTTTATAGTCCCCGAGATTCGATCCAAATATCGACAACAAGTTTCGGATTGTGTCGACACTCGTCTCCCGGTACACGAAAATCAAACTAGTGTATCTTCCACCTCGTTTGGAGTTGGAAGGCCTACCTTATATAAAATCGAAGCTAACGAAATTCTCTACGACATAATCCCATGATATCAATCTATATTCAGACTTAAGACCCTTGAAAATGGCCTTAAACCTACTGCCCAAAATTGACCTTTTAAAAATCATACAAAATCAATTTTTCAACACATTTTACCCATTTCCATACCACCAATATGATCATTCTAACACTCCTACATTATGATCAAACCTCTAACACACTTGCATGTACAAATCTAATAAATAAAACTCAAAAAAATAAACATGCAAACCCACCACTATGTAATATAATATTATTAACACTTATTTATTCCTTCAAAATGGATCAAACAAGTATAGTTCATCAAGAAAATAAATTTTTAAAAAAAATGTTAATGCATGTTGAAGAGAATCATACCAATGTGATCACAAGATCAAAACTAAGATGGGTCTTGTTTTAGTTTAGCTCAAATCATCCTAAATCTTGAGTTAAATTGAAAATGGTATGGATTTGGGATGGGGTGTTGAAGTTTCGGCAAAATGGAGAAAGAAGAGAGAGAGAAAAAAAAAATTGGAAGTAAAAAGTGTGTGTGTGTGTGTGTGTGTTTAGTTTATTTAATTTTTGTTAGTGGGGTGAGGACCAAATGGCAATTTGGCAAGAGTTTGGTTAAAATTTGTAAATAGCTAGTTTAAAAGGTGGGAAATTGTCACTAGTCAATTTTTGAAAATATTTACGGGACTCGGGTTTCGTAAAAATACTAAAAAGTTTAGACGCACACGAAAAATAATAATATAACGACTCGATACGTAATTAAAACGATATCGTTGAAAATATTAAATATCGAAACGATCGATAATAAAATATAAAATTTTAGGCATCCGTCGGTATCGCAATCACTAGTAGTCCTCGTTACTCGTCAAAATATTAAAATATAATATTTAATATCGGTTTCAACTTAAACCGTTAAACATAATAATATTTAACGTTATAAAATACATCAAAATAATTGAAAGTAGAATTAAATTATGACCTTATTTTTACGGGTTTTACATCCTCACCACCTTAAGGGAGCGACGTCCCGGCGCTCAACTCAGCTCATACTCGAGTTGTTCACTACCCGGAAGGATGAGGGCATTCCTTATAAAGAAGTCTTCACGTTCCCACGTGAATCTCGATCCACGATCTCCACTGGTTCTTTTACAAAACGTAACTTGTCGTCAAGTTGTATCTCACCAAAAAGGAATAAGTAAATCCTTATCCACAGTCACCCGTCAAGCTCGATACATGAAAATTTTATGAATCACACGAAGCTCATTCGATAACAAGAATAGATGACAGGATTCTCGGATAAGTCCAGTTAAAAAGAATGTTGCAAGTTAAAAGATATCCATCGGCCGGATAGCCATGGACACACATCAAAAAGAACTAACAAGAAAAACATTTTCGTCATCGGAGGGTGCTCACACGCGGGTCCCTAATCAAAAGATAATACAAAGATACCATCTCACTTTCGCCAACGCGCATTAAAGTCTCAATAAACATCGTCGTTGAAAGTCAAAAAGATATTACATAATATGTGTTCTATATGATCGGACGTCATCGGATGATGCCGTCGCAAGTTCTCACAACTTACGGTCATTTGACTAGATCACACACCATAGAAGTACATAAAAAAAAAGTTGAACATAAACATCGATTATAGATCTCCACCGCTAATCATCGAGAAAACCTTAACCGAACCCTTGATAATAACCACTTGATCACAAGAGTCTTCCCACTTGCGGTGTCGGCTTCAACATGCTCCTCGAGGTTGTAACAAATTTATTAACTCCATTCATTAAGAGATTTGGTCATCAATCATTTCACAAGTACACGCATAAATCCCGTTGACACTTATCGTTTCTTCTTATACACTGCTTCCCGAGATTCATTGTAAACTCAGAATAAAATAGTGATCTTCAATACGAGGAATAGAACGAGATAAAAATGAATTCAATAAACACATAAACGGACAAGATGTGGTAAAATGATCTAAGGTTGACGATCGACGAGGGATCTCGACTCACGTAACCATAAAACATAATAATTCGCAATACTAGAACAATGAGAGCGAAGAATGAATTATATATTAACATTAAAGTAACATTTGTCACAATTATCTATCCCGGATTTGGTATTACCTTAAAATTCAATTGAGGTACTTTCTTGATAAAGATGATATATTAAAATAGAAGTTAAATAGCTTCATAATTTATTTTGGTTGTCTTAAGAAACATTGAAAGAATGACATAAATTCATTAGTTAAACTCATACTGATGGTTACGATTTAGAAATATAATTTCCAAATTAAATCATTATTAGGAATATAAATTAAACCGGTAATTTCATTACATTAAATGTAAAGTATGATAAATCAATTACTTCAATAGATAGAACATGATTTCATTTTAAACATTAGTTTTAGTTTATACAAAATATGATGTATAAATTTGACCTTTTACTTGTGATGGTTATCTCGATAATTAAAAATCATTAGAAAATGTAGACAAGTTCCATAAAGATTTTATAATACTTTGTAGAAATATAAAAAGGTGTTTATTATTTCAAAATAAACATGGAATATATTCGGGTCTTGAAAGGTGACAAGATATCAAACGAATACGAATGAAAATAATAGTCAACGATTAATACGAAATCAATGGTACCAAAGAGAACGAAGCAAATGTCGGATGAATTCTTAAAGAGGATAATAAAATAAAGGCGTCGATGGTAAGACGATAAGAAATAATAGGTTAAACAAGTTGTCAATTTCATTAGTGCGGTCGGTGGTTCACCAATCATCAGCTCGTTAACTTAGCGGTGGTCGATACACGATCGGAGATAAGATCCATACAAAAACTTTAATAAAAGAAAATTCTTAATAATCACTTGTAGTTAAAATAAATCAAATGAACGATGTTAGTGTTTAAAGAGAGAAGTCAAAGCACGGTTCACAAAAGTAGATTTCGAGACAAACGAGAGTGACGGACGTCATCACGGATATACGGAAATCACCTTAGTAATAATTCATTATTCACGTGCGGAGATATTCCAAAGATCTACCCAGTCGCCTAAAGAAGATTGGACGAGAAGGAAGGATAAAATATCGAGACTTTTAGGTCGTTTATTAACAGTCAATAATTAGACGAGCAGTCAAAAGAAATCAGTTACAAGACAAAATGAAGTAACAAGTGGAAAAACGATCATCGAGTAAAAACGTACTTAAAATCACGTAATTCGTTTAACAAAAGGTAAGAAAACATATGCGGATGCATAGAAATTGTGCTACTTGCATAAAATATAAAGGTTTTCAAAACTTCTTTTCAATTTATTTCATTTTATTTATCTTTATCATAAATACAAGTAAAAAGTTGATTATCATCAAGATTTTTAAGTGGACTACTATTCAGCCTAGCATGGCTCCATCTAAATTAGACATAGGTGATCAGGCCATGTATAATTTAGGAATAGCAATGCAGTGCTCAGTTTCGTCGAAAGTATTATGTTTCTTATGTTTATATATAAACCATGCCATTTAAAAAATGAAATTTAAAAATAGTTTATAAATTTATAGGATACAAGTAATTTGTGAGATACTCAATAAGCAACTTTTAATGTTACGAAAAGTATTTTATAAGACCAAAGTAAAAACAATTGGTGAAAATAATCGTAAAACAATATCAGATTTATTAATAATGTGACATTACGACAACGTATAAAGTAGTCAAAGGTTTGCAAAAAGTAGCAAATAGTAGCTCATAAAACAATCAATGAATTGGTTACAAGTTGTTAATGTTTCAAAAGTTTATAAGGTTTAGACGGAAACGCCATGAGACACGTGATAATAATGTCGACGAAGAATGTGAAGACAAACTTCAAAACTCAACCCAAATCAGTGGAAGGTTAGAAGAAAACGAAAATAAAATAACATCGAATGACAAATGAGTCATATATATGAAAAGAATAAAACAATCCACATGTGTATTCTATGTAAGATACTCGACACAACATGCTTTTAAGAAAGTATGTTATTCGTTTTTAAATTACACCATTAATCCGGTAATTGCTAATCCTGTACTGTTTTTATTTTTAAATATTTTCACATGCAACTAGTATTCGTTAGTTGTAAAATAATATTTGTTAAAATTTTACGATCTCAAATGAAATTAAAACAGCTTAGAAACATATAAAACTCATGTTCTGAATTTTCTATCAGATTTAACTTTTAAATATGAGCCGATTAATTGACCCGATAAACGACATCTCCAAGACTCAGAGTCTAAAGCATTTTGATGCAAAACGACGTTTCAGACGACTTTCTAGTTTTACCTGAGACCTGAAACCCAATGTAAAATGACCAAAATACCCCTGCAAGTTCTGTGCAGGTTTGACTATTTTATTTTAAAAACGCAAGTTTTACTTTTAAGTTTTGACCTGTTTATACTGTCCCTGCAATTTCTGCATAAAATATATTTTTCGACACTTCCTAACGGCTCAAAATATATATATACACACATGTCTTATGGATTTTACAACAACGAAAATTAAATCTCATAATGAGCATCACATGAAAATATAGCATAATGAATGACATAAAATGTTTTAAGATATCCAACATAAAATTTAGGAAGCAAACGGTGAATGACGTTCATAATTTAAGTTTCAAGGTGCAATGTAGGCAAACCTCCTTGGTGCCACGATTCTTTAAAAACACCAAAACATAACGAGAAAAGAATGGAACATTCATAGGTTGCGTTCCGAGAGCAAGAAGGTTAATGAAAAACAAATGATACAATTTTATATAAGTAAAATCGTATCCCAATCTAGCGCCATAATCTAGACGATGATTTATAAAATGACGATGACGTTACAGAGATATAAGCGAACAATACACTTCGGTGTCGATACATATAAATGTCAACGAATTAAATCTTCGCATGTCGTATAAAACGATAATAAAAATCAACAAAATATTATGAAAAACCATGATATTATTCAACACGATTCTAAGAAATGTTTCAAAATGTGTGACTCACACGATAGCGGTTAGTCTATTCCAAAGACACATTGAGCTACACAATGGTCTAGAAATTACGTTTCAAGACGTCTAAACACAAACAGTCGGAAGACGATTTGGATATCTATATAGATATCTCAAAGGGTTAAACAATGAAAGTAACGTGCGCAGATGAAGGTATGTAAGGTCATAATATAAATTTTGCAATAAAAGCAATTTAAATACTTCAAAAAAATAAATACAGAAAGATCTTGAAAATTCAATGTATTTATTTAAGTTAATCATTAATAAATGATAAACTTTTATCGAAAAGTTTAACGACATAAATATATATCAATAAAAAGATGCTAGATATAAATATATATCCATAAGTGGATCATAGTATTTATTTATAAATACTTGCCAATAAGGTATACGTAATAACGCATACTAAAGTTGTAATCCCAGAAGTAGCTTGAACCTGAAGTCACGCGAAGTCCGGTGCACCGACTCTTTGAAAAATAAAAACTGACAGTTATAGTTTAGGTTTTTAAAATAAAGACCTAGTTCTCTATAACTCATGGCTCTGGTACCAATCTTTAACACCCCCAAATTTACACGCAGCGGAATACATCTTTGGGTGCTAAACAATGATACAACAACACATCATTTATAAAGAACGACTCAAAAAGAGACGTTTTAGATTTATCGTTCCCACAACATTCATCAGAGTAGCGTAGTCCCAAGTAATCGTTACCAAAAGATAAGTTAAAACACATATTAGTTTGTTTTTTTTTTAAAATGGAACGATAAATAAATCAAAGAGTTTGAACAACATAGCAGTGCACAACTTCATTCTCGTGACCTCTAAGCTTCCACTTCCTGATTACCTGAAATACATGTGAGTAAAACAATCAGCAAAAATGCCGAGTGAATCTATAGGTTTATGTAATCAATTTGAACACAAGCAAAGATTATAAGTTTGTGGCATGCTCATAAGCATCAAATAATAATTTGCATCAACAATGATAATTGTATATAGCATAAATTGCAATAAGCTCATGGAACCGAGCCCTTAAACACTCCTTTTAGAGGTCTGATAAGACAGGAGATTTATTAATTGTCGGTTACCTCCAGATTTTTGGTACATTGCCGTATACCTGACTTCTCAATACAATATGCTCAAACGGTGTGGAGGTCGGGCCTAAGCTTCTGTGACAAGTCCACACAAACTGAACCGGGGCGGCTTCCCCCATAGATCTATTAATTGTACTAGCGGTTAACCCATCATAGGTTAATTAACGGTCCATAATTGAGGCTTTAACAATGGCAATCACTTAATGCAATTTAAAGGCAACCACGGGTCCATTCATAGAGGGACAAAGCATACCATAAAAAAAAAACTTGTGTTCTAAGTTTATAAAAACATGTATTCCCCCTCGTGGGTTTAAAATCGTTTAATAACTAGTATAAAGCGAGGCTATAGACTCACCTTAGCCGATAGTGGTAATGAGACGATCGCCGACGATAGATGATGCCTTTCAAACACGAGAACCGCAACCTATCAAATGAGGTGCGTTCATTATAATAGACTCGAGAAGTAAACCATACATAAAAATATAAAACTCGACTCATATAATCACGACAAACTCGAGAGAAAACGATACAAGGGATACTATTACACTCTCTTATATATTCATTTTATTATTCTATGTCTTTAATAAAAATCTGCCGGAACATACCGAATGTCCAAGCCGTTTTCCCATACTTAAACACATCAAACTTTTATGATACTACTCAGAGAACTTACTTACTATATGTATAAAGTCCTCCCAAGAGCCCATCAAAAGATTTTACTTCTAAAGTTCCCTGCCCGACTCATCTTTGAATCACAAAATCCGGACAGTTTAGCGACCTTGACTTACGAAACCATTTTGACCATTCTAAACAACTCCATTTGTAAAACCGCCACTTGATTCTAAAAATAGACTCAAAATACTAAACTTGGAGCCTGAGAACAGCCCTTGAATCATTTTGAAACTCATTTTATAGTCCCCGAGATTCGATCCAAATATCGACAACAATTTTCGGATTGTGTCGACACTCGTCTCCCGGTACACGAAAATCAAACTAGTGTATCTTCCACCTCGTTTGGAGTTGGAAGGCCTACCTTATATCAAATCGAAGCTAACGAAATTCTCTACGACATAATCCCATGATATCAATCTATATTCAGACTTAAGACCCTTGAAAATGGCCTTAAACCTACTGCCCAAAATTGACCTTTTAAAAATCATACAAAATCAATTTTTCAACACATTTACCCATTTCCATACCACCAATATGATCATTCTAACACTCCTACATTATGATCAAACCTCTAACACACTTGCATGTACAAATCTAATAAATAAAACTCAAAAAAATAAACATGCAAACCCACCACTATGTAATATAATATTATTAACACTTATTTATTCCTTCAAAATGGATCAAACAAGTATAGTTCATCAAGAAAATAAATTTTAAAAAAAAATGTTAATGCATGTTGAAGAGAATCATACCAATGTGATCACAAGATCAAAACTAAGATGGGTCTTGTTTTAGTTTAGCTCAAATCATCCTAAATCTTGAGTTAAATTGAAAATGGTATGGATTTGGGATGGGGTGTTGAAGTTTCGGCAAAATGGAGAAAGAAGAGAGAGAGAAAAAAAAAATTTGGAAGTAAAAAGTGTGTGTGTGTGTGTGTGTTTAGTTTATTTAATTTTTGTTAGTGGGGTGAGGACCAAATGGCAATTTGGCAAGAGTTTGGTTAAAATTTGTAAATAGCTAGTTTAAAAGGTGGGAAATTGTCACTAGTCAATTTTTGAAAATATTTACGGGACTCGGGTTTCGTAAAAATACTAAAAAGTTTAGACGCACACGAAAAATAATAATATAACGACTCGATACGTAATTAAAACGATATCGTTAAAAATATTAAATATCGAAACGATCGATAATAAAATATAAAATTTTAGGCATCCGTCGGTATCGCAATCACTAGTAGTCCTCGTTACTCGTCAAAATATTAAAATATAATATTTAATATCGGTTTCAACTTAAACCGTTAAACATAATAATATTTAACGTTATAAAATACATCAAAATAATTGAAAGTAGAATTAAATTATGACCTTATTTTTACGGGTTTTACATCTATAATCATCCGTAAATGTTAAGAAGTAGCTAGCACCTTTCCTTGACGTATGTCTAAGTGGTCCACACACATCAGTATGTATATGTCCAAGTAGATCAGTAGCTTGTTCATCTTTCCAGATATACAAGACTTGTATTTATCAAATGATTCATCATTGATATTTTCTAAAAGACCATCACGTTGAAGCTTTTGTATGCGAGTCTTCCCAATATGGGCAAGTCTACAATGCAAAAGATAAGAAGAGTTCTTGTCTAACTTTCTCTTCTTATTCATGCTAAAAACAGAATTAATCTTTCTCTTAGAATTATTATCATGCATGTTAATTTCAAAAACACCATTAACAGAAATTGCATCAAAATAGAATAAACCATCTTTAAAAACAGAAATTCTATTATTATCAGTAGTGTGAATAAATCCAAGATCCAACATACATGAAAATGAAATAACACCCCTAACAATTTTAGGTGCAAAATGACAATTATTTAATCTCAGTACCAGACCCGAAGGTAAAACTAGATTAAATGTTCCTATAACTTCAACCGCTACTTGTGCGCCACTGCCCACATGCAGAAATTGTTCCCCATAGGTAAGCTTCCTCTCCAACTCAAATCCCTGCACGATATTACAAATGTTAATACCACACCCCATATCATATACCCAGGAATTTGATTTGTATGTAATATTAAATAACTCTATAAAATATAAGTTACCTGAAGATGTTGCAGCACTAAGCTCAACCTTCTTCTTTATTTCTCGCAACTCCTCGAGATAAAGAGGGTAGTTCCTCTTCCAGTGTCCACTTGCCTTGCAATGGAAACAAGTCTCATCCTTCTGAGATTGATTCTTCTTGACAAAGTTTTGCTTGGTTTTAGAATAAGTCGCAACTTGTTTTCCCTTATCACCCTAGCCTTTGCCTTTGCCTTTCTTGTTGTTCTTGTTCGGTTTTGCCTTACTCACTCCACCCTTTTGTACATAAAGCACAGGAGGAGTAAAAGTAGATGCCTTGTCCTTTAACCCCTTTTTGTAGTCAATGAGCATTGCATGCAAATCATTAATTGTCTTCCCCGTGCAATGCATATTATAGTTACGAACAAAATCATTGAAGTCCTTGTTAAGGGACCTATTGATCAGGTTGATAGCCATATTATGATCATAGGGTTGTCCTAGTGTAATGAGCTATTCCATATAACCCCTCATCTCCAAATAATGGGCACTTACAGACTTTCCAGGAGCTTGCTTGCAACTATGCAGAGCATCTACCAAGTCATAGATTTCCACAGCTTGTGGCTTTTCGAACATAGCCTTGAGTTCATCAATCATTCGCTTAGGAGAACATAGCTCATACTTCTGTTGAAGTGGAGGTGCCATTCTTCCTAACATTAAAGCAACCACCTCAGAGTGCTTCTTAACATTAGTAACGTGTTCACGCCTTTGCGCATCAGATGCTCCTTCAGCAAGATCCTCCGGATAAGGAGTAGTCAAGATATCGATAGTACCCCCTGCTCTCAGAACTATTCTTAGTGAGCTATACCAATCATTGACGTTAGGGCCAGTAAGTTCAGGACGATCAAAGAAACTGTTGAACGCATAACTCATAGTCATATTGTTTTCGAGTTGAGCCATTTCTACAGAAATAAGTTCAAACATTAGTATTTTTGATAATACCATTCAAGAAAATAAAATTACCCCGGTAATAAAACCATAGTATTTTCCTTGAAACTAGAATCCACATTGACATAAACTCATCACATCAGTTGATCTGCTAGTGATAAATGTACTCAACATGGTAACTTGTCGAACAATAATTGACAAACGAATTTGCAATTTCTAGATATTTTAGGGATTTATGTTGCCAAAAGTCTCTTTGCATCGTAAACATGTTTCATCCCTACTTTATGCCTTAAGTTCCAGATCTCACTGAGTAACTTAATCAAGTCGACTAATCTAAAGAATGCAAAACCTTCATGTGCAAACTCATTCAGTCATGAAGTTTTCTCTGCACTACAACATCGTCCAAAATCTCATATGACGACAATTGTAACTTCAAGTGTTCGTCAATTAGATGGCATAAGACTTAAATTTAAGGGTATTGATTTTGGTGTCAAAATCATGTATGGAGAAGCATGCATACATCTCCACAGCATTATTTAATAAAAAACTTTTAGTAAACTTTTTGGTGAGACTAAAAATTCGCCACATATTTACAAGTTGAGGTCTTGGTTAAACCAATTAAAGATTTTACCCACAACAATTCACGCCTCACGTTCCTAGAACTTGGCTAAAGCACAAAGCAATAACTTTATTCATAGTGTTTTGGATGTGAATTTGCGGTTAACTCAACCTTAAGGAATTATGTAAATAATAACCGTAGGTAATTCCAACTTTGACGCACAGGCAAGCCGGGAATTTGGTCAGCGCTGAAGCATAACACCTCCTTCCTTAACTGGGTACATGACTAGCGGTGCGTTATACCCACTTTATAGTTTGTCAAAATTGAGTAGGCCGTTAAGTTATTATTGCAATTCCAATCAACGCAAATCATATGTAAATTAGATCTCAAAACAATTCATTAATTTTTATATGATTTAGTCCATATTAATTTTTCTTGGAAAAAATTACCCTTGTTTATAACATACAATTAATATAAAACGTATGAAAACAAGTAGGTACAAAAAAAATTAAATCAAATAGCCACATGCATAACAATTTATTCAAAGAACATAAAGTCTAGGGTTTTTATAACATAAAAAGACTTCCCTAATTTTAGTACATTGAATCAAATAAAGAAAATAGCTAATCCCATATGATCCGTGAACATGCATGTTCATCACGGATCTCCCACGTATTCTTAACAATTAAAAAACTACGGATTGTAACCACACATGACATAACAATTAATTCATGCAATCATCTAAAGATTTTTACCATGTAATTTTAGGGTTTACAAAAAAAAATTTAAAAGAATTCGGCTAGGCCGATTTTAAAAAAACAAAAAAAACAAAACCCTAATTTTTGTTAAAACCTAAAAAACAACATGTAATTTTAACTCAAATCACCATTAGTTAAAAAACCTTTAGATTTCGATAATTATAACATGTTAAAACGGCTCTCGATGCCACTGATGGTTTATGACATTCATAACAAAGATCAAAGCACGTTATAGCGGAAGCGATTTAACAAGATCATATTAACACGATTATAATTAATCGATTAGGGTTACATACCTTTATCCTAGCGTAGATCCACAAGACTGTAACACCCCAAAATGTGATATGCGGAAGCGGTGAAGCTCGGGGGCTGTTACGTCATTGTATCATAGTTCAAGGTACAAGAGAACGACTCTAAATGAGACGTTTTATAAAAATACCTCGTTGAATTTAAATAAAAGCATCACAGTACAAAAGGTCTCAGTTTCAAAAGATAGTGCAGCGGAATGTAAAAGTTTTAAACATCAACGAGATAATAGTTCAAAAGCATAAGTAAATAAATGTCCGAAGATAGCCAAGAAATGCATGCGGACTCCAAGTACTTCATACAGCAGGTACAACACATCATCAACTACCTGAGATAAATGCTAAATTGGGTCAACATAAAGTTGGTGAGAATATAGGTTTCAAGTAAAAATTCATAGTCATTCAATTTCATATTTCATTTCATGTACACATGCAACTATGAGAGATATAGTGCCAAGTGTAGGATAAATTGGGTGTTCACAATATTTATGATAGCGCTAAGCTCGTGACATCGAAACTAGTGATCCAGTGTATACAATAGATTGCATACATAAATTTTGCCCCAATGGAGTACCTAGCCAAGATAACTCCGTTCATACAAATGGTACACACTCGTCCGGCGTCAGAATGCCCGAGTGGAGGTTGTCAACCCTCAATAGATCTATCCGTAACATAAGAGCTTACTCCAGCAGAGTAACTAACGATTCACGATAGTGGGGATTATGGCTAAAGCAACTTAAGCTATCTCATAAATAGTGTTCACAAAGCGTTCACAGAAATCAAGTTTTACTTGCGTCCAGAAGCAAGTCATCAAAGCATTTATCACATCCCAAAACATTAAACATACAAAAATAGTTTAATAGGGATCTATAAACTCACCTCAAGCAACGATTCAAACCGCACAAGTAAGATCAAATAGTAGCGATCAACTCTAGCAACAACCTAAATATAATACTATAGTTTAGGCGCTAGCAAATAAGTCACAAAAGTTCATCACGTACGTTACTCATCAATCAAGTATATATTTTGTTGTTAAAATCGTGACTTGTAAATGTTACATCGTTATAAACATTATAGTATATATATATACTTAGGCAAAAATATTTATTTTTGACTCGACGAAATTTCGACAGCCTTTCGGCGTAAATTTTAATTTACCAAAATTTATCTTAACAAATTTTCCTACGTAAATTCTAACGAAAATTCGGCAGCCTTTCGGCGTCACATAAACATTTGCCATTTTTAGTAAGTACTCAAATCTCGTCCTAAATCCCCTATTTTCAACAATTTCTCAATCGCCAACAATTCAACAATTCATTTTTCACAATCGTAACAATTTCAACTTCCAACGTTCAAACTTTCAATAGTATAACAAGTATTCCCTTTTCGAGCTAACACGCTTTTACAAAACAAGTCCAACATCCATACATACTATTTAGTAACCATTTCGACACTTAAAACAACTCCGTTTAACTCGAAAATGTCGTTTCGACCACTTTAAAAATCTGGACAGCAACCACTTATAGTGTTGTTCTCCAAAAATAAAGTTTTCCGACAACATAATTTAAACGACCACAACTTACTCATTTGAGCTCCGTTTTTAGGCCATAATATATCGAAACGAAGGTATTAACTTATACATTCATAATCTCGTAGTAAACTAGTGTCAAAACAATTTTTACGACTCTCTACGCCTCTTACAAAAGTCGGACAGATTGTACGTATTCCGTAAAAACTCGTTTTCGACCATTTTCAAACGTAACCACTAGTAGTAACACTACTAGTTTCTTCTAATTTTTCATATACAACAACAATATCAAAGATTTTTCTTCAAGTTTACAAATCAAAAATGTATATACTTATATTTTTCATAAATCTTTCAATTATCCCATTTTCATGTATGGATCTAATAGATCCACACTTAATTCCCACAAATCTTGAAATATTTCATGACCAAAAATAGTTTTCATCATTTTATTTCATAAAATGCATGCATAGATCTACAAAGATCATGCATGGAAAAATGAATAGATGAAAATGTTTAAGAAATGACCTTGTGTAACGATCCTACGTAACCACAACGACCCGATCTACAATAATACCCACTAATAATCAACAAGAACTTCTACCCTAATATTCAACCCAAAAACTACTCAAATCGTCAAACCAAGAAAATCCATTCTTCTATATGCTTATACAAGCTCTAGGGTGTATTTGTTTTGTGTTGAATCTTGGTAAAATGAAGCTTTTCAAAAATCAACAATGGTGGAAATGGATATGTGTTTGTGCCGTGTGTTTTAGAGAGAGAGAGAGAGGAGTTGTGTGTGTTTTTGGTTGAGTGAAGTGAAGTGTATAAGTGTGAAGTGATTTAGAGTAAGGTGGTAATAAGTTAAAATGTGTAGGAGTAGTGTAAGTTAAGCTTATTTTGGTAATGTGTAAAAATATGGTGTATCTTGCACATGGTGATGGTTTGGCCGGTTATGGGGGGGTCCCACATGGGGTAAATTATTCAAAAATTTTACTATGGTAATTAGTTAAAAGGTTTAAGGTAAAAAGGTTAGTTAGTTTTAGGTAAATATAAAAAAGTATATAGTTAAGTTAAAAATTACGTAAAACTTAAAAATTTGACGAAATATATTAAATTTACGATTTTTCGACGAAAATTGGCATTTTACGATTGGTAAAGTATTTTATGCATGTTAACGACGGTTAAACGTAAAAACGACGTAAAACACGAAAACGCGATACGTTAATTAAATATTCACAGTAAATACGATTTATTACTATAAATAGCAAAAATACTAAAATAAAGGCATATATAAACATATACAGAAATATTTAAATACGCTGCTCAAGAAGATACGATCACGCTGCCAAAAACTAAACAGTTAAGCACATAACTCACAGATAACGAATAATCTCATGGATTATCGTCAATTCATTGACCGTCTTAGCACTTTGGTCAGGTTCACAGAAAATGTTCAGAATAATGACTGAGCTTAGTGTCAGGCCATTACTCATCAGCAAACAGTTTTTCAGAAAACGCGGGATAACTTCCCGGTTCCAACACAGTTAAATCACATAGTTGACTAAATAAAAAGTCAAAGGGTAAAATAGTCATTTTACAAAGTAGGGAAAATTACCAGGTGTTACATCATCCCCTTGATAGAGAAGCTTTGTCCTCAAAGCTTAGGAGTGTCACGGTTTCTAGAATTGTCAAAGAGTTGCGGATATTTCTTGCGAAATTGATCCTCACGCTCCCAGGTGAATTCAGGACCACGTTTAGAATTCCACCTCACCTTGATGATTGGAATACGACTCTGTTTCAATCGTTTGACCTCACAGTCCATGATTTCAACAGGTTCCTCGACAAATTGCATCTTGTCGTCGATTCGGAGTTCCTCCAATGGTATAACGAGTGTTTCATCAGACAGGCACTTCTTCAAGTTCGACACATGAAAAGTGCTGTGCACGCGGCTCAACGCTTGCGGTAATTCGAGACGATAGGCTATAGTTCCAACCTTTGCCAGAATTTTGAAAGGTCCAATATAACGGGGGTTCAGCTTTCCTCGCTTGCCAAAACGTACCACACCTTTCCAAGGCGATACTTTTAGCATTTTGTCTCCCACTTGAAATTCGAGAGGCTTACGTCGAATGTCGGCATAACTATTTTGACGATCACGGGCTGCTTGAATTCGGCTCTTGATTTGAACAATCTTTTCAGTCGTTTCACGGATGAGTTCAGGGCCAGTGAGTTGACTATCCCCAACCTCACTCCAACACACAGGCGAGCGACATTTACGACCATACAACGCTTCAAACGGTGCAGCCTTAATACTGGTATGATAACTATTGTTCTAAGAGAATTCTACTAGAGGCAAATGTCTGTCCCATTGCTTTCCAAAGTCAAGCACACAAGCACGCAACATGTCCTCTAGTGTTTGAATAGTTCTCTCACTCTGTCCGTCAGTCTGCGGGTGATAAGCAGTACTCATGTCCAATTGCGTACCCAACGCTTTCTGAAGTGATTTCCAGAATTCCGAAGTAAATCTACCATCTCTATCGGAAATTATCGAGATCGGTATTCCATGTTTTGTGACTATTTCCCTCAGATAAAGTCTCGTAAGCTTATCCATCGAATCATCTTCCTTCATAGCCAAAAAGTGTGCAGATTTCGTAAGTCGATCCACAATTACCCAAATTGTGTCGTATCCGTTTGTCGTTTTAGGTAGCTTAGTTATGAAGTCCATGGTTATATTTTCCCATTTCCACATAGGAATTACAGGTTGAACCAACAATCCAGATGGTTTTTGGTGTTCTGTTTTCACTCTAGCGCAAGTCAGGCACTTCCCTACATACTTAGCGATTTCAGCTTTCATGTTTGGCCACCAATACAGCTTCTTCATATCCTGATACATTTTATCAGATCCTGGGTGAATCGAATACTTAGATTTATGCGACTCGTGCATAATCACGTCCCTTAGTCCTCCAAACCGTGGTAACCATCTTCTACCATTCAGACATAGCGTTCCATTAGTGCTAGTCTCCAATTTCTTAGTAACCATTCCTCCTAATTTATCAGCTTCAACATTTTCAGGCTTAAGAGCTTCGGTTTGTGCTTCACGAATTTGCACAGGTAAGTTCGGATTGATAACCATAGCTAACGATCTAACTCTACGTGTCACCAGTTGTTCCTTTCTACTTAGCGCATCCGCCACTACATTGGCCTTCCCAGGGTGGTAACGGATTTCACAGTCATAATCGCTGAGCAACTCGATCCATCGACGTTGTCTCATGTTCAGTTCCTTCTGATCAAGAATATGTTGTAAACTCTTGTGATCGGTATAGACGACACACTTGGTTCCATACAAGTAGTGTCTCCACAATTTCAAGGCAAATACTACCGCTCCTAGCTCCAAGTCGTGCATGGTATAGTTTTTCTCATGCGTTTTCAATTGTCGTGACGCGTAGGCGATAACTTTCTTCCTCTGCATCAACACAGCTCCCAATCCTTTTGCTGATGCATCACAGTAGACCACAAAGTCTTTCGATCCTTCTGGTAACGATAGAATAGGCGCACTACACAACATTTGTTTCAACTTTTGGAATGCTAATTCCTCCTTATCTCCCCATTCGTATTTCACCTTCTTTTGAGTCAACTTTGTCAATGGTTTCGCGATCTTCGAGAATCCCTCGATGAATCTTCGGTAGTATCCGGCGAGTCCTAAGAATTGGCGAATTTCAGTCGGTGTCGTAGGAGCAGTCCACTCCCTAATTGATTCAATCTTAGCAGGATCAACATGAATCCCCTTGATATCTATAACGTGTCCTAGAAATTGTACTCTTGGCAACCAAAAATCACACTTCGAGAACTTAGCGTACAATTCCTTCTTCTTAAGAAATTCCAATATTATCTTAAGATGTTCCTCATGTTCCTTCTCATTCCTTGAGTAAATCAGTATGTCATCGATGAACACAATGACAAACTTGTCCAAATACGGTTTACACACCCGGTTCATGAGGTCCATAAACACAGCAGGTGTATTTGTCAAACCGAACGGCATCACTTGGAACTCATAGTGTCCATACCTAGTCCTAAAAGCAGTCTTTGCAACATCTTCCTCACGGACTCTCAATTGGTGATAACCAGACCTAAGGTCAATCTTTGAGTAAACACTCGATCCTTGCAACTGATCAAACAGATCATCGATCCTAGGTAACGGGTAACGGTTCTTGATGGTAAGTTTGTTCAACTCACGATAGTCGATACACATCTGAAAACTCCCATCCTTCTTCTTTACAAATAAGACTGTAGCTCCCCAAGGTGAAGAACTCGGTCTTATGAATCCTTTATCAGTCAACTCTTGTAGTTGCGTCGCTAGTTCTTGCAATTCCGACGGTGCTAAACGATAAGGCGCTCGAACAACAGGTGCAGCTCCCGGTATTAAATCGATCTGGAATTCAACTTGTCTAGCCGGCGGTAATCCAGGCAAATCTTCAGGAAAGACTTCCGGAAAATCCCGTACGATAGGTATATCTTCCAACCGTTTTTCTTCCGTCTGCTTTTCAGTAACACAGGCTAAAAATACGTGGCAACCTTCCGACAACAACTTCTGAGCCTTGACACGTGAGATAATGTTCAGTCGTGACTTCCCTTTTCCGTTACTTGTATCCCCTTGTACCTCCAAAACTTCATCACCAAATGGTAAACGAACGATCTTCTCGTCACATACAATCGTAGCACGATATCTCGACAACCAATCCATTCCGACAATCACGTCAAAACTCCCTAACTCAACAGGCATAAGGTCTATTACGAAAGGATGACCTAGAAGATTTAAAGTGCATCCACGAAGTATAGTGTCGGCTTCTATCAACTTCCCATTAGCTAACTCAATAGTGTACTTAGTGTCTAAGGGCGAAGGGGTCACATCAAGTAAAACACTAAAAGCAGTCGACACAAAACTCCTATCGGCTCCAGTATCAAATAAAATAGAAGCATAACGACCATTGAGAAGAAACGTACCCGTCACAACGTTGGGGTTTTGTTGCGCTTCTCCTCCTCCTATCACATAGACCCTTCCACGAGCTTCCCCAGCTTTAGTATTCTTTCCTTGGTCCTTGTCCTTGTTCTTTTTCTTTGGGCACTCATTGCTGTAGTGTCCCTTCTGCTGACATTCATAGCAAGTGACGTTGGCTTTCGTGTTGGGTGGTGACTTACAATCCTTAGCAATGTGTCCAGTTTTCTTGCAGTTGTGACACTGTACATTGCATTGTCCATTGTGGTGACGCTTGCATCGATTGCACAGAGGTAACGTCCTATTGTACACTCCCTTTTCCCCAGTACCAGCAGTGTACGCTTTCACAGTGTCTTGCCTCTTATTCGGATAGTTCCCATGGTTGTTCCTTTGGTTATTCCCCCACTTTCTCTTGTTGTCCGCGGCATACCCAGCATTTGCTCGAACAACTTGGTCCATCAGACTGTGAGCCATCCTTATAGCATCACTAACTTTTGTCGGTCCAGACGATGTCACATTCCCTTGAATTCTACCCGGTAAACCCCAAATATAGCGCTCAACCTTCTTCTCTTCATCCGGAACCATTCCAGGACATAGCAAACACAATTCTTGAAACCTCCTAGTGTACGTCCCAATATCATTGTTCTTCACAGTCAAGTTCCACAATTCGACTTCCATTTTCTGAATCTCATTACGAGGACAGTACTCCTTAGTCAACAACTTCTTAAGTTCCTCCCAACTCATTCCATACGCCTCCTCGGCTCCAGCCGTCTGCACATGTGTGTTCAACCAGGTCAACGCTCCAGCAGCTAAAGTACAAGTAGAATAAGTCACTTGGTTCTCAACAGCACATCCACTAACACGGAACACAGCTTCCATCTTTTTGACCCAACGAGCTAATCCGACAGCTCCTTCAGTACCATTAAAAGTCAAAGGGTCACAGCTCCTAAAGTCCTTGTAAGTACACGGCTTAGGCGGTCGATTGTCAACATTGTTCGGTGGTGCTTCGTTCACGTTGTTGTTAGCTTGAACGTTTGCCAGTGCAGTAGTCACTCGTTGCGTAATCAGCGCTTCCGATTGAGCGTCAGTCATTCCGTTACGTGTGTTCACCATTGTTTCTCCGCGTTAAGACAACAATACAAATAAGGTTCAAGCACGAATATACACGTTATATATTTCTTATGCTAAAATAGAATGCATAATTTAACAGTACAACAAACATAGAAAGGATAGTCACTGGTCAAGGTCATAAAGTTAAATTCCCATTCATAATCAAAATATCGAGTACATAGTCATAAAATAAGAGTTTCGATTAAATACCAAAGATCAAAATAAAACCAAAAATAACACCTAAAATGGTGATTGATCAGACTATAGATGTAATCGAAATGATACGTGATAGTATGCGATGACATATCCTACAACGACCAAAATGCGTATTAAAGCAGTTGTAGGGTATGAATGAAATAATCGTGTATAGAAATTAAAGTATGCAAATCAACGAAATGCATATGTATATAATACATATTACGTATTACATAATATATATTACATATTACTTACAGTGTTATTCTACGTAATACATTATGTAGTACACATATATATACAGAGTAACAAGTAGCCACATCGGTTATAGTCTAGGCCTAAGATGCAAACCTAGTTCTCTATAACCAAGGCTCTGATTACCAATTCTGTAACACCCCAAAATGTGATATGCGGAAGCGGTGAAGCTCGGGGGCTGTTACGTCATTGTATCATAGTTCATGGTACAAGAGAACGACTCTAAATGAGACGTTTTATAAAAATACCTTGTTGAATTTAAATAAAAGCATCACAGTACAAAAGGTCTCAGTTTCAAAAGATAGTGCAGCGGAATGTAAAAGTTTTAAACATCAACGAGATAATAGTTCAAAAGCATAAGTAAATAAATGTCCGAAGATAGCCAAGAAATGCATGCGGACTCCAAGTACTTCATACAGCAGGTACAACACATCATCAACTACCTGAGATAAATGCTAAATTGGGTCAACATAAAGTTGGTGAGAATATAGGTTTCAAGTAAAAATTCAGTCATTCAATTTCATATTTCATTTCATGTACACATGCAACTATAGGAGATATAGTGCCAAGTGTAGGATAAATTGGGTGTTCACAATATTTATGATAGCGCTAAGCTCGTGACATCGAAACTAGTGATCCAGTGCATACAATAGATTGCATACATAAATTTTGCCCCAATGGAGTACCTAGCCAAGATAACTCCGTTCATACAAATGGTACACACTCGTCCGGCGTCAGAATGCCCGAGTGGAGGTTGTCAACCCTCAATAGATCTATCCGTAACATAAGAGCTTACTCCAGCAGAGTAACTAACGATTCACGATAGTGGGGACTATGGCTAAAGCAACTTAAGCTATCTCATAAATAGTGTTCACAAAGCGTTCACATAAATCAAGTTTTACTTGCGTCCAGAAGCAAGTCATCAAAGCATTTATCACATCCCAAAACATTAAACATACAAAAACAGTTTAATAGGGATCTATAAAATCACCTCAATCAACGATTCAAACCGCACAAGTAAGATCAAATAGTGGCGATCAACTCTAGCAACAACCTAAATATAATACTATAGTTTAGGCGCTAGCAAATAAGTCACAAAAGTTCATCGCGTACGTTACTCATCAATCAAGTATATATTTTGTTGTTAAAATTGTGACTTGTAAATGTTACATCGTTATAAACATTATAGTATATATATAGACTTAGGCAAAAATATTTGTTTTTGACTCGACGAAATTTCGACAGCCTTTCGGCGTAAATTTTAATTTACCAAAATTTATCTTAACAAATTTTCCTACGTAAATTCAAACGAAAATTCGGCAGCCTTTCGGCGTCACATAAACATTTGCCATTTTTAGTAAGTACTCAAATCTCGTCCTAAATCCCTTATTTTCAACAATTTCTCAATCGCCAACAATTCAGCAATTCATTTTTCACAATCGTAATAATTTCAACTTCCAACGTTCAAACTTTCAATAGTATAACAAGTATTCCCTTTTCGAGCTAACACGCTTTTACAAAACAAGTCCAACATCCATACATACTATTTAGTAACCATTTCGACACTTAAAACAACTCCGTTTAACTCGAAAATGTCGTTTCGACCACTTTAAAAATCTGGACAGCTACCACTTATAGTGTTGTTCTCCAAAAATAAAGTTTTCTGACAACGTAATTTAAACGACCACAACTTACTCATTTTAGCTCCGTTTTTAGCTCATAATATATCGAAACGAAGGTATTAACTTATACATTCATAATCTCGTAGTAAACTAGTGTCAAAACAATTTTTACGACTCTCTACGCCTCTTACAAAAGTCGGACAAATTGTACGTATTCCGTAAAAACTCGTTTTCGACCATTTTCAAACGTAACCACTAGTAGTAACACTACTAGTTTCTTCTAATTTTGCATATACAACAACAATATCAAAGATTTTTCTTCAAGTTTACAAATCAAAAATGTATATACTTATATTTTTCACAAATCTTTTAATTATCCCATTTTCATGTATGGATCTAATAGATCCACACTTAATTCCCACAAATCTTGAAATATTTCATGACCAAAAATAGTTTTCATCATTTTATTTCATAAAAATACTTGATGAGTAACATGCATGCATAGATCTACAAAGATCATGCATGGAAACATGAAAAGATGAAAAGGTTTAAGAAATAACCTTGTGTAACGATCATACGTAACCACAACGACCCGATCTACAATAATACCCACTAATAATCAACAAGAACTTCTACCCTAATCTTCAACCCAAAAACTACTCAAATCGTCAAACCAAGAAAATCCATTCTTCTATATGCTTATACAAGCTCTAGGGTGTATTTGTTTTGTGTTGAATCTTGGTAAAATGAAGCTTTTCAAAAATCAACAATGGTGGAAATGGATATGTGTTTGTGCCGTGTGTTTTAGAGAGAGAGAGATGAGTTGTGTGTGTTTTTGGTTGAGTGAAGTGAAGTGTATAAGTGTGAAGTGATTTAGAATTAAGGTGGTAATAAGTTAAAATGTGTAGGAGTAGTGTAAGTTAAGCTTAATTTGGTAATGTGTAAAAATATGGTGTATCTTGCACATGGTGACGGTTTGGCCGGTTATGGGGGGGTCCCACATGGGGTAAATTATTCAAAAATTTTACTATGGTAATTAGTTAAAAGGTTTAAGGTAAAAAGGTTAGTTAGTTTTAGGTAAATATCAAAAAGTATATAGTTAAGTTAAAAATTACGTAAAACTTAAAAATTTGACGAAATATATTAAATTTACGATTTTTCGACGAAAACTGACATTTTATGATTGGTAAAGTATTTTATGCATGTTAACGACGGTTAAACGTAAAAACGACGTAAAATACGAAAACGCGATACGTTAATTAAATATTCACAGTAAATACGATTTATTACTATAAATAGCAAAAATACTAAAATACAAGCATATATAAACATATACAGAAATATTTAAATACGCTGCTCAAGAAGATACGATCACGCTGCTAAAAACTAAACAGTTAAGCACATAATTCACAGATAACGAATAATCTCATGGATTATCGTCAATTCGTTGACCGTCTCAGCACTTTGGTCAGGTTCACAGAAAATGTTCAGAATAATGACTGAGCTCAGTGTCAGGCCATTACTCGTCAGCAAACAGTATTTCAGAAAACGCGGGATAACTTCCCGGTTCCAACACAGTTAAATCACATAGTTGACTAAATAAAAAGTCAAAGGGTAAAATAGTCATTTTACAAAGTAGGGAAAATTACCAGGTGTTACAAAGATCACCGACGAATCACCAATTAGGGTTTGTGAAGAACGATACCAATATATAGTTTAAAGAAAAACTATATTACGCTCTTGTACACACGTAATGCAACGGGCTAACCATGAGTCTAGCACTTGCAAACCGGAACTTCAACGCTTGTGGAATTTAAGCAAAATCAAAAACCAAAGAAACCTAAGGTGCGTTTGGTTTGGTCGATCGCAAGAGAGAAAGGGGAGAAGGGATGGAGTAAATTATGAGGGGTTATGGGTGTTTATATAGTGCTTAACAAAACTTGATCACCAAGTAAACACAAATTAGGAAACAAAAGTTTCCCTTTGCCCCCCCCCCCCATTTTGGCCGACGGTCGACTAACCTCCAAGGGGTGTTTCCGGAACTTTTCTGCTTTCCTTTTCCTTCTATAATTTCATAACGGTTATTTAACTTAACTCTTAATTTAATTTAACCATCGTTTAGTTAAGTTCGGTTTGATTTAATAAATATATATATAATATATTTAATAAATAAAATTAACCCTTTACGTATTGTGTGCAATCCTGTAATCCCGAGTTCGATCCTATCACATGAATAATAATTTTATGTCCATAAACTTTCACACAAACTCTTGACGTTCTTGATGATTGAACATAATCATTCCTAGTTCTGGTTCGTCCAGTACATGACCAGGGAGATGATTATGAAACTGAACAAAGCCTTTGTATTTCTTAGTAGTGACAAAGATGTCACCCACTTAAGGTTGTATCAGATTTTCTCTTTTGTTCAGCTCCAGTATTGGATCTTGATCCTCCAGAGAAACTTAAGTGTTGATGTTCAGAATCTCACCCAGTCTTTCATGATTTCTCATATAGTGCTCAATTCTGGTGCGAACTTCATCCCATCTCTTGGATTTTCTTTTCTCGATCATCACACTCATTTCAATCCATTCAGTGTAAGAAAGTTATTTTCCTTGAAAGTTTTCAAGTATCTCATCAGTTCCATCACCCCTATAGAACTTGAGATGGATGTCACCTCTGCTGGTCAGCATATCAACGTTGGTGATTGGTGAGATATTTCTTCTGTTGAGCCTTGTTATACAAAACTTTTCATATAACACTTTCTTCTTGAAGAGACTTTCTACTTCAGCTTTCCCAATTTGTTCATACAAGCTTAGCTTTAGATCTCTTAGCTTTTCTTCTTGCTGAAGCTTGTACAACTTGTCTAGTTCTTCCTGATTGGCCACCCCAGCTTTGATCAGTCGATCATTCAATGTATAATCTCCTTTGTTCTTGGGTATAAAAGGAGGTGAACCACTATTAGTTGTTTCCCCACTTGTGGTCAGCCCTTCCATATGATCATTTTTGGCAGATGACTCCCCCTTAACCTTTGCTGGGCTCTTTTCAGTGATAGGTGACTCATAGACAACATATTGTTTCTAAGCCTTCTTTTGGGCATGTTTCTGAAAGAGTTGTTGGATGGTGTTTTTCTCCCTGTTAGGACCATTGTAATAGTTATATGTAATAGGTAGACTAGGAGGTATGTAGTTCCTCCTGGTCCTAGTAGTAGTAGGAGCAAGTCCTGCTCCTGGTCCTAGTCGAAGTCAAACTTTATTATTTACTTAATATTCTGTTAGGACATGCATGAGATATGTTAGGAAAGGATATGCATATCAGTTTTACACGTTTTCTTTAATGATGTATTAGGGTTTCCTTGTAGTATAAAAGGAACCTTAGGCAGAAGGGTTATACACACCTTCACAAAACGTAGTTCTAGTGATTATCAATATTAGAAATCCTTAGAAAGGATCAAGTCTTTATAGTTATTCTGTTCTTCTTGATTACATTTATATTTTACATTCATATTGTGTATAGAGTCTCTTTGTGATTTGACTTGTGATTACAGAAGTCATTTACCGGTCCTGACAGGCTGCAAGATCTACATCTGGTAGACCCAACAAGTGGTATCAGAGCCTGGAAGGGTCTCTATACAAGAAGAATCAAGTTTTCTTATTACTGACATTTTGTTTATCATGTCTGCCTCAACTTCTACTCAAACAGGAGAAGACAGCACTCCTAAAATTGTGCAACCTCAGCAGATCCTGGCTACGGTCTCTAACACGAATGGTAAATTCCCTCTTCTGAAAAAGGGTGAATATGATAACTGGGCAATGAAGATGGAATGGTGGATCACCAACACTGATCAAGACCTTTGGAAGATCATTCTGAATGGGAACAGCAGAAAGCTTACTGGACGAGACAAGAATGGTAATATTACTCTTCTTGGCCCTAAATCTCATGAGGAAATCATAGCTATTCAGAAGGAGGTAAAAGCAAAAACCATTTTGCTTCAATCTCTTCCTGAAGATCACATGGGTGACTTCTACCATTTGGATGATGCCAGAGAGATCTGGAATGGCATAAAAGCAAGGTTCGGCGGGAATGAGGAGTCAAAGAAAATGCGAAGGTCCATGCTGAGAGATGAATTCACAGAATTCAAAATCTCAGAAACTGAAGGTCTAAATCAAGGGTATGATAGGTTCCAGAAGATATTGAGCCAGTTGAATCAACTTCGGTCAAAGCCTGATGATGGTGACATTAATGCAAGGTTTCTTAAAGCCTTACCCTACTCATGGAATCAGGTGGTGATCTCTCTCAAAGCCAAAGGTGGGCTTGACTATCTCACTTTTGATGATCTGTTTCATAGGCTCAGAACTTTCGAACCCCATGTAAGAGGATTTTCAAGTGACTCTTTTCCCACTCCTGCTAATTCAGCCTTTGTGAGTTCTATGGCATCTAGTCCCATGTCATATGCAAGTAGCCCAAGTAATACTGTCTCCTCTCAGCATACTGTTCAGCATACTTCTGCTCCTGATCCTGCTGCCAAGTTTGGTAGTATGGTAGAAGTTGTTCTTCATTCTTTTGTGGCTGATGTTAATGCTAAACAACAACTTGCTTTTGATGACTTCAAACAGGTCGATAAACTTGACCTGGATGAGATGGATCTTAAATGGCAGATGGCCATGCTTACTCTTAGGGTACACAAGTTTGAGAAGAAAGCAGGAAGGAAATTTAATTACAACCCTCGGGAGCCAGCAAGATTCGATAGAAGCAAGGTGCGATGCTATAACTACCAGCAACAGGGTCACTTTGCAAGGGAGTGCCCTAGTAAGAATGATCAGGAGAAGAGCAGGTACTCCGCTTTCAAGGTTCAGGAGATAAAAGATGACAGGAAGGCATTGGTATCTGTTGACTCTATGGTCAACTGGAATGATCATCAGGCTTCTACTCTGGAGTCAGCTGAGTCCTCGACTGACGTGTTTGCAATGATTGCTGGGAATCTCTCTGATGCAGAAGAAGCAGACGAGTTTGCTCTTATGGGCATCTCACCTCAGGTACAACATTGTCCTCTTGGTTGTCATGATAAATACTCAGAATTGTTGTCCCAATTTAATGAAGTAAATGATCAAAATGATAAGTATTTTTTAGAGGTTCAAGCCTATAAGGCTTCATTAAACACATTGGAACAACAAAAGAGGTGGTTACAAGATACACAACGTGCGTATGAGGATAAAATCAGGATACTAAGCATTGATTTAGAAAACACTACAAATATGCTTAAATATACAGAAACTGAAAGAGATGCTAGTATCAAAGAAAAAGAGGAGATGCAAGCTAAATTAGATGCTACAATGCTAAGATTTGACAAATGGCAAAAGGCACCTAAAAATCTTTCAAAATTAATTGATAGTAGCATGTCTGGCAGAACTAAAAGAGGCTTAGGATTTGAAAAATATATTGATTCAGAAGATGTATTTGATTTATCTTTCTCAAGTGTCTTTGATGCCGACAAAGAGGATGAGGGCAAACCTAGTTACAATAGGTTTAAACCAGCAGCAGAAATGCATGCTGTCCCTCCTCCTCTTACTGGAACTTTTATGCCCACCACATGGCATAATGACTCGGATGGATCACAAATGCTTGAGTCCCCAACAAGTTCTACTAATACTAATGACTTTGTCTCATGTACTTTCAGTGACAAAGCCGGTGACTCTGCATCTAGTGGTTCAAGTGAAGAGTCAAGACCTACAAGTTCCAAGTTGAATGAACATGCTGCTACTGGTGCTAGGAAGTGTGAAGAAAAATTTGCTGTCAAGTCAAGTGTGTCTGGTCCTAGTTTATTGAGTCCTAGGAAGAATGTTTTTCCTAGAAATGTGTGTAATAAAGTAGGCAGTATGAAACAATCTCGTTCTAATAAAAGGTCTTTCAAAACATATTTTGTTTGTGGCAGTGCCTTTCATTTAATTAAAGATTGTGATTATTATGACACACATGCATCTGTTAATCATGCTTTTCCTGCTCCTGGTCCACCAGGAGCTGATTCATATGCTTCTAGAAGACTTAATCCTAGTGCTCCAACGTTTAATACTTCTAGAGTATCCTCTCCTTTAGCTTCTGATTATTGGAGAAATAGTGGATTCCAAACAACCAGTCATTATTTTCAAAATTTTAATCCAATCTATTCACATAATTTGGACCACACGTATTTTGGTTTGGGAAATTTGGGAACTGCTGTTAAGCCCTCAGCAGGTTGTTCTTGGTCAAATAATAATACCCAAATGATGCATAGGCAACCAAGGAACAACGGTGGATCTCATCAATCTTCTTGGCACTATTCTAAAGATCCATAAAGCAGGCTCAAACCTGAAAAGGTTTGGGTCCCCTTAAGACACTAACTTTTGCATTTTTATTATCTTGTTGTTGTAGGTTACTCCATACCAGGATCCTAGTCTAGGCATTGTTGATAGTGGTTGCTCCAGGAGCATGACTGGCAATAAAAGTCTTCTCTCTAACTTTGTACCATTCCATTGAGGCAAGGTCTATTTTGGTGGGGGTGAAGGCAGAATCACTGGCAAAGGAACGATAAAGACTCCTAATCTGAATTTTGAGCAGGTCTACTATGTGGAAGCACTTCAACACTTCAACTTGATATCAGTCTCTCAGATTTGTGACAAGAATCATTTTGTTCTCTTCACCGATACTGATGCACTTGTGCTTTCCAAAGACTTTCAGCTTCCAGATGACTCACAAGTTCTACTCCGAATCCCTAGAAGACACAATCTCTATAGCATCAAGTTGAATGAAGTCAACCCTACTGGTCAACTAGCTTGTCTGGTTGCTAAAGCCTCAGAAGATGAAGCCACTAAATGGCACCGAAGGATGGGGCATGTGAACTTCAAGACCATTCACAAACTTGCAAATCTGAATCTGGTCTCTGGTTTACCTCCCAAGACGTTTAGAAATGATATAAATTGTATTGCCTGCAGCAAAGGCAAACAGCACAAAGCATCCTTCAAGGCCATTACTGCTCTAAGTCTTATTACTGAACCATTGCAGCTACTACACATGGACTTATTTGGTCCTACTTCCATCAGGAGCATTGACCACAAGCAATTCTGTTTGGTGGTAACTGATGGATATAGCAGGTTTACGTGGGTGTTCTTCATGGCTGCCAAGAGTGAGACCTACTCAATTCTTAGAGATTTTCTTACCTTGATCGAGAACCAGTTGTCTAAGAGAGTTAAAGGTATTCGTTGCGACAATGGAACCGAGTTTAAAAATAAAGACCTCATCACACTTTGCAATGCTAAGGGCATCAAAAGAGATTATAGTGCTGCTAGGACTCCTCAACAGAATGGTGTGGCAGAAAGAAAGAACAGGACACTAATAGAAGCAGCAAGAACTATGCTTGCCGATTCCAAGCTTCCAACCATGTTCTGGACAGAAGCTGTTAATACTGCAAGTTATGTTTTGAATAGGGTTTCTATTACCAATCCTCACAAGAAGACTCCTTATGAGCTGCTCACGGGAAAAGTTCCAAATATTGCTCATTTGAAGCCTTTTGGGTGTCCAGTCACCATTCTGAATACTAGTGACTATTTGGGGAAGTTTGATGGCAAGGCAGATGAAGGATACATTGTGGGATATTCAGCTCATTCTCGGGCGTATCGTGTCTACAATCTTCAAGCCAAACGGATCATTGAAACTATTAATCTCAGGTATTTTGAGGAGAAGTCAAACATCCAAGGCAAAGGTCTAGAATGGTATTTTGATCTTGATTATCATAGTGATTCGTTAGGATATTTTTGTTTCAAAACTAACCATGATGCAGGACCACAAGTGTTTGCAACTTCTAGTACTGGTGTTCCTTCTAGTCTTTCTGATTCAGATGATGAGGATGACATTTTTGTGGTTCCATCCTATTCCACCACAGTTTCTCCTACTCCTCCTAGTGATGCAACTCCGTTGGATGTACAGGATTCCCAAGCAGCTCTTGACACTCTTCTTAAGCAACAACAAGAAGCTACAAAAGCAGATGCTCAAGGTAGTTTTGAGTTTCCCTTGGTTGAGCCTACTGACAAAGTTGCACCTAGTACTCCAGCTTCTGCTCCTAGTGCTAGCTTATCACCTACTGGTACTCCGGCTAGTGAGTCTGCTTCCAATACTCGTTTCTCCAGTCCTTCTGATTTGGGGAATCATCAAAAGAAGTCTTCTACCAAGCTGGATGATATTCATAGACAACCAGTAGATGGGATCTTCCAAAATTCTTCATATGATGCTGACTTTGTTGGTGATCTCAATAACTTGGCACCAGAAGTGGAGGTTTCTTCTAATCCAGTCTTGCAATCACATAAAGATCATCCTACCACTCAAATTATTGGAGATCCTGGTTCTACTGTCAAGACACGCAGAATGCAGCAGAAGGCCTCGTCTGATCATCATGCTCTTGTGGGCTATATTGAGGATCAAAAGCGTAATAATCATACGGACTTTCAACACTGTTTGTTTGCTTGTTTTCTTTCACAGGTGGAACCTAGGTCTGTTTCTCATGCTCTTGAGGATCAAAGTTGGGTGGAGGCTATGCAGGAGGAAATGCAGCAATTCTTGTTTCAGAATGTTTGGGTTCTGGTTGACTTACCAGATGGAAAGACAACTATCAGTACCAAATGGATTCTTAAGAACAAGAAGGATGCACGGGGAATCGTCGTAAGGAATAAAGCTAGGCTTGTCGCACAAGGACACACTCAAATTGAGGGCATTGACTATACTGAAGTTTTTGCGCCGGTTGCAAGGATAGAGGCCATTCGTCTGTTTTTGGCCTTTGCTTCTTATGTTGGCTTTACGGTGTTTCAGATGGATGTCAAGAGTGCATTTCTCTATGGCAAAATTGATGAGGAGGTGTATGTCACTCAACCTAAGGGATTTGTTGATCCACTTCATCCCAAGAAAGTCTACAAGGTGGTCAAAGCTCTTTATGGGTTACATCAGGCTCCTAGAGCTTGGTATGAGCGTCTTTCAACTTTCTTGTTAAAGAATGGCTATAGAAGAGGTACTATTGACAAAACACTATTTCTTCAGCGGAATTCCAAGGATATTATCCTTGTTCAGGTTTATGTGGACGACATTATCTTTGGTTCTACTAGGAAGGAGTGGTGTGATGAGTTTGAACACTTGATGAAAGGCGAATTTCAGATGAGTGCGATGGGAGAACTGTCGTTCTTCCTTGTTCTTCAGGTCAAGCAACAATCGGATGGGATTTTCATCAGTCAAGATAAATATGTCCATGAGATTCTTCAGAAGTTTGACATGGATCCTCTTAGACCAGCAGCAACTCCTTATGAAGTTGCTAAAATCAAACTTAAGAATGAGCCAGACCCCTCGGTAAATGTTCACATGTACAGGTCTATGATTGGCTCCCTCATGTATTTGACTGCATCACGTCCGGACATAATGTTTGCAGTAAGTGCTTGTTCTAGACACCAGGTGACTCCCACGGTTTCGAACTTAAATGCAGTGAAGAAGATTTTCAAATATATCAAGGCTCAACCTAAATTGGGTCTATGGTATCCTAGAGAATCTCCTTTTGTTCTAGAAGCCTATAGTGATAGTGACTATGCTGGTGCTAATAATGACAGAAAGTCTACTACTGGTGGTTGTCAGTTTTTGGGTCGTCGACTTATTTCAAGGCAATGCAAGAAACAGACAATAGTAGCTACTTCTTCAACAGAAGCTGAATACATTGCGGCTGCTAGTTGTTGTGGACAAGTTTTGTGGATCCAAAATCAGATGTTGGACTATGGTTTCAATTTTATGAATACCAAAATTTTTATTGACAATCAAAGCACGACTTTAAGATATGATAGAACACAAACTCGCGAAAATCTTCTTCAATCATCAATCTTACCATAAGAATTCTTCCCCTTAAGCTAACACTTCTTCATGAAGAAACTTAATTTTCATATCATATGTAAAAGAGACAATACGGATAACTCTTTTACAAGGCTACCCCGATTACATAATCAAATCCAATAAATTACCTCACGAATTATTGCTAACTCGCATTAAAATCATTAATCCATTTAAATATATCCGAGCCATAAATATCATCATGATATTCTGAATTAAACGGAGATTCCATGTACCTTTGTGTGTATTATCCTCCTTTTTGTGTGCTTAAAACGTACCCATTTTCTCAAACAGCAGCAAACAGTGTGTTGTCCAATATCCTCTTCTGCCCAATATCTTTGGCAGATGTATTGTCCAATATCAGACAATACCTATCAGCGTTGAAGCACATATATCGGACGACACTGTCAACTCTATCAGCGTTGACTTATTCTGTCAGCGTCAAACTTCCTTCTGTCAGCGTCAACATTACTCTTGTCAGCGCCAACCATAAACCTTGTCAGCGTTCATTCTTTACTTTGTCAGCGTCTAAATTAATTCTTGTCAGCGTCCACTTTTTCCTGCTGACGTCATCTAGGGCAACAATCCTCTTTTATTACTTGGACTTTTTCTTTGCAGCATCGTCCATCCAAAAGCCCAAGTGTATATTCACGTAACAAAGTAATATGGATATCATAATATAAGAGATATACAATATCCCTTTAGTACACGATTGTACCATTATCTTGTCATCCAATTATAACTGTAGAATCGTGTGAACATATGATATATCAACCAATCAGAAACTTCAAACCGTGTGAACACTTCTTGTTTTGGCAGATCATGTGAACACAGTAACACAAATTACAATTTAACCGTGTGAATACACAACGTTTCCACCAATAACATTCCTTTAACCGTGTGAATGCATCCTTTTTCCACCAATGGGAACGAGGGACTCATGGAAGTACTGTGAACTCGTATGTAGAGGATTCACCATATATAACGAATTAGGGTTTGGCCATGTGAATACAAAACTTCTTAACCAATCACGTTAAGAGCATCGTGTGAACACAGAAAGCATATCTTCCAATCACACAGTGATGATTATTCTAGGGTTTATATAAAACCCTAAAATCGAATCGTAGATCTAGGGTTTTGGATGAAACCCTAAAACTTTATCACCTCCAATTCGTCATAAAACATCAGATCTTCCATTATATGCAATGATCTAGGGTTTTCAGAAACCCTAAATCATGATTTCATGTGAATATAAAAATCTGAAAATCACCTCTGCTGCCAACTTCGACGCTTAATAACTTTTGCCTGGGGATAAAACTCGACAATCCCTCCGGTGGATGTTTAGATCTATGTATGTAGAACACACATCTAAAATTTCGTGACGATCCAACGGTTCAATCAAAAGTTATGACCTTCTGAATACTGCTGCGCACACAAAAACGTCCAGAAAAATCCAATACGAATTTTTCTTCTTCACCATACACGAACACCTCGTCGTACCTAGATATCAAGAGCCTTAGGCTCTGATACCAATTGATGAGTCCTATTGATCGTTCGACTCAATGGTTATGAACCATATATCTAGGTTTGATCATCGTTCATATGATAACATAGCGGAAAAGAACAATGATCATGACAAGGTGTTTAGACACAAAGAACACGAATTAAAACAAATGGGGATGTTCATTATATTAATAACAAACATCCACTAGACGTGTATACATTGAATCCCACGTCTAGTGCGACACACACTTTAGGTTTACAAACTTAGATCGATTAAGCTTTGTGTATACGAGATTAGATCAAGTACTACACGTAGAGAAACCTTTGCTTATGAATAAAGTAACAAAGTGTTATGCGGAATTAACACTTGATCTAAAACACAATGATGTTAAACAAACTTTCACTTGTATTAGAATAATCGTGTTGATTACAATGAAAGGTTTAACTTGCGAATACTATGAAAACTGATATTAAACATTAACCTAAAAGATCTTCTTTTATAGAACAAGAAGTCTTGTACAATAAGCTACGAATCAACTATTCTAGGTAAAGATAAACATAGAAAATACATTGTCGTTTCTATCCTTACTAGAAGTAATCTAGAATATAATAAACGTGTAGCTCACATCTTCCATCAGTGCTGGTCTTCAATCTGTCAACGCTTGACTTTATCTTGTCAACGCTTATGCTGTCAGCGCTCACTTTGCTCTTGTCAACGCTTAAGTTGTTCTTGTCAGCGTTCAAGTGTTCTGGCCTAGATTTATTCCCAACAATCCTCCCCTAAACTTGATATCCACTCTTATGATCAAGTTTCTGAATAAACATTAAGAACTTGGAGGAGTCTGACAAACCTTATCATATTGGTAATAAATAAATCTGATCAAATTCTTTGCCACGTCACTTGTATAGTCTATCTCCAACTGGGTGTCCTTCATCTTCTCCAAAACAGCCTTGGATATGAAATACTGAGCATCTACAAGTAAATACTCAGCAAACTTTGTAGAACTCAAATGGTATACACCTGCAGCTGAATATAACCTCCATTGAAGACCACTGAGGTCATCTTCAAGATCCTTCCATATTTCAGGATCTTCTTCTTTTGTCCCACACATTCTTTTGAATGTGGTCCAAAGTTTTATTCCATTGGCTGAAGTTGGTGCTTCAGCCTCATACTTGGTCTCTAGCAACCTCCAAAGGTCTACCAAGTCTTCTCTGTCACAACTTGCAAATAAAGATATGAGAGTGGTAAAAGTGTGTACCTCCTTGCCAAATCTTCCAATTTTCCAGAATCCACATTCATCTTCCTCATAACTTACAATTGGATTCCTGGAATCTAATGGTAACACATGAACCATATCTGAAGCTTCTAATGGGGAGAGCTTGAGGCTCTTTCAAATGATTGCTTCACTTGGATATAGTTGAGACATATCTTTTGGAAACTCAAGAATAAATCCCTTCTTTACTGGTCTAGGGACTATCATAGCTTTCTTGATTGCCATCTCTTCTGCAAGTTGCTCCTTTCTTTCATCTGAAAGAAGTCTGAAAGTGTTCTCTTCCTGCACTTTCACCCAAATAGGATAAGCCCTATGTTCCAACTCATCAAATGTCAAAGCCTTCAGCTTCTGATGTGTCCATCCAACTCCATGAAATTTGAGCAACATAAAGTAGAGCTTCCTTCTATCCCTTTTCAATTCAGAGAGAATGTTGCTTGCCCTATACTTCAACATCACCTTACAATCCTGCTGAACTCTAAGAAGAATTTCCAAACCCCATATTTGGTCTGAAATGGTCAAGTCTGGATTATCCATACATCTTTCTTCCCAAGAATTGTACATTTGAACTACCTCTGGCATATCAAAATCAATTTGCAACTTCAAATCTCTCAGCCTTTCCCTAGCAAGCTCATCACCATACTCAAGTCTTTCTGGTTCAACAATCATCACACTTGAATCTGAGCTGCCTCCATCACTTTCTTCCTCAGAAGTCACAACAAATGGTGACTTTTCCTTCTCACCTTGTTCCATCATTTGCTCAGCCAATCTTCTATCAAATGCAACCTGAGCTGCATTCTTTGGAACAATTTCTTCTACCAACTTACCCTTACCCTTATCTGTTGGTTCAATTGTTGGTAGGGTAGATGATAATACCTGAGTAGGAACATCTTTGATGATAGATGATGACTGGAATACATCACCTCCATATGCAGATCTGTCAACGCCCAAATTTCCTCTATCAGCGCCCAAAATACTTCTGTCAGCGTCCAAACTTGTCTTATCAACGCTTAAATATTTTCCCTCAGCGCCTTGTGTAACCTCTCTCAGCATATCTGTAAATGATAAATTTAAATTTGTTGGAGAGATTAAGGACGTATCAAAACCTTTTTGTTCCTTCAATGTAGTAAGAGCTTCAGCAATATCCAATGATTGACCATCTTGACTGCTCTTATCACTCAGATTTCTTGCTTCCTCCCCTTTGGAAGACTCCTCCATACCTCCCCTTGAATGAGCACTCTCCAAAACAACAATCCTCTCCCTCAATTCATTGAGTTCAAGGCCTTGGTTACTGACAATTTGTACTAAGTCTGCATTTTGCTTTTGCAAGCTAATGCAGACAGCCGTCAATTCTAAAAGCGTCATTGGTTCCAGTCTGCCCTCTTCCAAAATGGGAATTTGACCTCCCAAGTTAGGTTCATTGGGCATGGATGAGGACTTAATTATGGTGGGACTGTCTTGGCCAGCTTCTAAGCCAGAACCAATAGTCTCAGCCTCATCCAGGTCACCAGCCACACTTGTGGTGGTGGTTCTCTCTGCTACATGGCTAGGACCACCAGAGGAGAACACTCCAGCAGTCCTTTGGCGTTTCATCAACCTATATTCTGGTGGTGTGGAAGATGGTGTAGAAGATGGTGTAGATGTAGGTTGGTTAAGGGGTGTTTGGGATTGTGATGGTTGGGTGTCAACGTTGGAAATAGGCATATCAACGCCCACATTAGATGTGTCAGCGTCGAAGGGATTTTGGTCTATTTGCATTTGGTCAGGTGAGGGTAAAGGTTCAGGGATAGGTTCAAGTTGTGGTTGAGGGTCAATATGAGGTTGAGGGTCTGGTTGGGGTTGTGCTGCTGCAATAACAGCAAGCATGGCTGGGGTTAATGGTAGGTCTCTATGAGGTGGTGAATTCATCTTGGTAAAAATAGCCTTCTTTTGTTCAGGGATCTTATAAAAGTCATTGTGATCCCTTGAACAATATCTTTGAGCATCAAAAACCATTTGCAGAAAACGGGGATAAGCTAAAGTCATTTTTGTCCCCTTGTTTTTACACATTCCTTCAAAAATCATTTTAGACCAATTATAATTTTGCCCTGTTGCAATACACACAATAGCAGATGCAATGGATCTATTGATCTCATTGTGTGCAGTACATTTGGGACTCAAACATTGAAGGAGAATGTGAATTAGGTACTTCCAGGCTGGGGGAAATTCCTGCTTATGGTACTTATTTAGAGTACCTTCATCAGGAATAGGGTATCCCAAAGCCCTAAGCCCTTGTTCTATTTCAGATATGGGAAGCATGGTTATACCATCAGCATCATTAAGATGCAAGGCCTGGCGTACCAAGGCCTCAGTAACCACCCAAGGTCTCCCATGTACAATAGAATTCAATGTTGTCACTCCATTAACTGTTGAGGAACTGACAGTGTTCCAAAACTGTTTAATGTGTGTGACTGGAATGAGTGGGGCATGAGAAAGAGCATACCTTAATGGGGATGCATTCAAATACTCCACCATCTGTGTGTATTCAGGGAACAAAGTATTATCAGCAACAAGATAAGCAATCATGTTGTGTTGAGACTTGAACCCCAAATCCAATTCTGCTGAGTTAAATCTTGGTGCCATTGATGAAAGCTGTTAATTTGATGTATAAAAGATGAAGGTTGATAAGAGAAAAGTGTTAGACAAGAATTATAGATACCCTGTTTAAAATAGGAGCCAAATTTATAGGAGTGGATGAATGCACGTGATTGGCCCAAAAATAGGCAAAGATTTTCAAAAATCAATCATGAAAATATTGAAAAAGTTTATAAGTTATCTCATGCATTTAATGAAAGTAACAACTCCTAAAATTACGGCTTGAAAATATGTCAAAAAGTTACAACTGGGTAGGTCCCATTGTTTGTCAACGGTCAAATATAACCCATCAACGCCCAACGGCTATAATCCTGTCAACGTTCGCCTAAAGCCATGTCAGCGTCCATTTTGGTCACAACAACGCTTGGAAAAATCTTGTCAGCGTCCAAAAATAAAATTGTTTTAAAAAGTAAAAAATGACCTTAACAAGTAACTTATCCTAGAGAAGATAACCAAAAGCTGATAATTATCATAGGGCGGCAAGCACTGTCCAGTTATGCACACTTGCATAAGCAAGATAGACATAACAGTCCTCTAGTGTCCCTTGCTAACCAAAATTCTTAACAACCAAGTTACCTCATAAAATCCTTGTTACTCCCAGGTAAAACCCATATCAAAAGGATTCCCAAGCCTCCCAACAGACCACAACCAATTCTAGGCCAAAAATGTCTTGGCAGCATGCAAAGTTGATATACTATGCATGCTACAGTGCCTCATGGTTTAGTAAAACTAACCCATACTCACCAGTGGACACAATCTAGAATTGTGATGAGAGTATTCTAAGAATACCCAAGAGTCCTAAAGGTTCCTTAAACCTCCCCTTAAACTATGATACATGAGTTCTCAAAATATATATATGAACATTAAAAATTTATGTCAAGATAGGAATATAAATATTCCAACCATCATCCATAAATAAAACATGTCCAAATAGCTCTTCAAAGGTCCATAAGCAACTCTGTATCCAATGGCATAAAGCTACCATTACCTGCACATTTAGATGAAAACCACAAAACTAACATTTGTTGCTGACAGCGTCCCGACAACACTTATCAGCGTTGAAGGAACCCTTGTCAGCGTTAGACAATAATATCTCCAACAATGGCAAAATAACACTTGACAGCGTTGCATTTACCTTTGTCAGTGTTAGAAAAAGATGTGGAAAATCTAAATCATCACAAAGACCAATAACAATGCATTATCCTGTACATACTTTTACAAAAAGGTTCCAAAACACATATTAAGTGAGATTAACCATTCCAATATTTGTTACCAAATATTGAAATCTTCCAGCATCAAAAGGTTTAGTTAATAAATCAGCTACATTATCTTCAGTATCTACCCTATCTGGTTGTATTAAACCTTTCTCAAAGCAATCTCTTATAAAATGATGTCTAATTTCTATGTGTTTGGTTTTAGAATGATGTACAGGATTTTTAATAATGCATAAAGTACTGTTATTGTCTACAAAAATCTTGGTATGCATAAAATTATACCCATAATCCAACAGCTGGTTCTGAATCCATAAGACTTGTCCACAACAAGCAGCTGCTGCAACATATTCTGCTTCAGTTGTAGAGTTGGCCACCACTGTTTGTTTCTTGCATTGCCAAGATATTAATCTGCTCCCAAGAAATTGGCATCCACCAGTTGTGGATTTCCTATCAAACTTGTCACCACCATAGTCACTGTCTGAATATGCAATAAGATCCAATGGAGAATCTTTTGGGTACCATAATCCAAGATCTGGATAACATCTTAAGTACCTAAAAATTCTCTTCACAGCAAAAAGGTGACATTCTTTGGGAGTCACTTGATGACGTGCACATGCACACACAGCAAACATGATGTCAGGTCTTGAGGCTGTAAGATACATCAATGATCCAATCATTGATCTATAGTGCCTAACGTCCACATCCTTTCCAGCTCCAATTTTTCCCCAAGGGTGTTGCCTATCCATAGGAGTGGAAGCCTCCTTTTCATGTGGAGAAAAACCATATTTCTTCAAGATTTCAGCTACATACTTATCTTGTGAGATGAAGATACCATCTTCTTTCTGCTGAACTTGTAAACCTAGAAAGAAGTTCATCTCACCCATTGCACTCATCTTGAATTTATCTGTCATGAGCTTGGAAAAATCCTCACTCATTTTTGGATCAGTAGACCCAAAAATGATATCATCAACATAGACCTGCACCAGCAACACATGTTTTCCTTTCTTCTTTGTAAATAGTGTCTGATCTATGGTCCCCCTTTTGAAACCATTTTCCACCAAGTAGGTGGACAATGTACCATACCATGCTCTTGGAGCTTGATGAAGTCCATACATTGCTTTCTTCACTCTATAAACCTTGTCTGGATTTTCAGGATCTTCAAAACCAGGAGGTTGCATGACATATACTTCCTCAACAATTGTCCCATAGAGGAAAGCACTCTTCACATCCATTTGGTAAACAGTAAAATTCATACAAGAGGCATAAGCTAGAAAAATTCTTATAGCTTCAATTCTTGCAACTGGTGCAAAAACTTCTTCATAATCAATTCCTTCCTCTTGTGTATATCCCTGGGCTACCAAACGTGCCTTGTTTCTGACCACAATGCCTCTTTCATCTTTCTTGTTTCTTAGAACCCATCTTGTCCCAATTGGTCTCACATATCTAGGACAATCAACCAGCTCCCAAACATCCTGTATAGCAAATTGGTGAAGCTCATCCTGCATAGCTTCCACCCAACTTGGTTCTTTGAGAGCATCAAAAATTTTCTTGGGTTCTTCCTGTGACAGAAAACAGGCAAACAAACATGCTTGTACAAGAGGGGTATCAACCTTCTTGTGTATATTGGCAATAAATCCACCAAGACCTTGATGGGATCTTCTTGTCTGAACTGGAGCCATAACATCACCAATGATTTGAGATGTGGGGTGATCCTTTGCTGTGGAAGTGAGAACTCCTCCTTCAAAAAGTCTGGTGTCCTCAATTTCACGCTCCATGTTGCCAATATCTTCTTCAGATTCTTCTTGATCAACAGGAATCTCTTCATGGATATTGGAAGGTCCACCCTGTTCAAAATGGGAAGAGAAAAGCTGTGTAAAGGTGTCTCCAAAGTCTGATCCTTGTTTGTCAGCGTTTGGGCTAACAGCACTTGAACTGGTGTTGTCAGCGTTGGAGCCATCAGCGTCTGAATTGGTCGTGTCAGCGCTTGATTTCTCTTTGTCAGCGCCTGAAGAATCATGCATGTTTGTATTTGGTGGTATTTGAACACCACCATTATCTTTCCTTGCAGCAGTAGCAGCAGCATAATACTCATCTGTCCATATAGGAAGTGTAACATATTCTTGTGTGGGAGATGATTCAACTGCTGGTGGTCCATCCTCCTTAGCAACCTGTATACCTGAAACATTACCAATTCTCTTTTCCAAAACACTTGAAGTTACCTTCACAATGTCTGGATCAGTAACAGGCATATAATTTAAAGCTCTAGATAAAGGTTCTAAGTCAAACAACCAATTTGGACCACTCTCAGGATCACTAGGTTTACTTTCTAAAAACCTAACATGTACTTTTTCAAGTATACGTTTTTCCTTTTTAATGTAAACCCTATATCCTTTACTCTGCACTGAATAACCCATGAAGTAGCCTTCATCACCTTTTGAATCAAATTTACCTAGGGCCTCACTAGTTTCTAGAACAACTACATGACATCCAAAAGGCTTTAGAAAACCAATATTTGGCTTCCTTCCCCAAAGTAATTCATAAGGTGTCTTATTATGTATCTTGTTGACCAATGCCCTATTTTGAACATAACAAGCTGTGTTAACAGCTTCAGCCCAAAAGGCTATAGGAAAGTGGGCATCAGCCAACATGGTTCTGGCTGCTTCAATAAGGGTCCTATTCTTCCTTTCAGCAACCCCGTTTTGCTGTGGGGTTCTAGCTATGCTAAACTGCCTAGTAATCCCTTTCTTGGCACAAAAATCATCTAACAACTGATTTCTAAACTCACCCCCATTGTCACTTCTAATAATCTTGACCTCATTACCATTCTTCTTCTCTATCTGGGTAATGAAATTAATTAGACTTAGGGCAGTTTCACTTTTCTTGGCTAAAAAGAAAGTCCATGTGAACCTGGAGTAATCATCAGTAATGACAAAACAATATGATTTACCCTTCAAACTTTCTATATTAGTTGGACCAAAGAGGTCCATATGCAATAAGTGAAGGGGTTTAGAACTAGAGTGCACCTGTTTAGACCTGAATGAGACCTTGTGCTGCTTGCCCTTAAGGCATGCAACACAAGAGTGGTCATTGTGGAAAGCCTTTTCAGGCAAACCATCAACTAAACCAAGCCTCACAAGCCTATTAATATTCTTAAAGTTTATGTGCCCTAGTCTCCTGTGCCAAAGATTACTTTCATCTACTGAGGCTTTAGCATACAGACATGACATTTTATTATTTACCTTAATCCCATTAAGATTCACATTATATATGTCTTTATGCCTTGGTGTTCTAAAATCTATGTATTTCTCCTCAGGGAGCTTATAATCTTTGCTTAACACCAAGCACTCAGTATCTGTGAAAAGAACCTTATTTTTGTTATCACACACTTGTGATACACTAAACAAATTATAATCCAGGTCTTTCACCAAGAAGACATTATCAAACCTTAGATTGTTGGTGACAAGGGTTCCTTTTCCTGTGATTGTGCCGTAGCCACCTCCAAAGTATACCTTATCACCATCTTGAATAGGAGAGAAATTGGTCAGATAGTCTTCCTTTCCTGTCATGTGCCTTGAGCATCCACTATCCCAGTATCCATAATCATTGATCTTCTTCTGAATGCCCTGCACATAAAGAAAACACATTAGTTTTATTTGGGAACCCAAGCCTTAGAAGACTTGGATTCATTTGGTTGTTCAACAAGAACAGACTTGGTTCTCATAACAACCCCATTTTCATCCCTGTTTGAATGAAATTCCCAGTTAACCCCAATTGGTGTTGACAATGCTTTAGAAATATAATGAAACCTGTTGCATGTCATAGAAATACCAGTATTATTAGGGTTCTGGTCCTGTTTTGGTCTCCATGTTAAGCTAGTAGAAGCTTTAGACCTATTTCCCTGTGGCTGCAAATACCTAGGTTTAGCAGTGTTTCTATCAGCGCTGAGATTTCTCTTGTCAGCGCCCCGATTACTCTTATCAGCGTTGCACCTAGGGTTTGCTACAGGAACCCATTGCCTATTTGACCAAGTATTTGACTTTTGAAAAGGTCTTAGGCCTTGTGTGTTAGACCCTCTAGAAAAGAATGGGGCTGGTCTAACAACTTGTGAACTTTTGTTCACAAAGGTATTGGGTCTGACAGTGTTTGACCTATGTTGACTTTTGTCAGCGCTGAAATGGTTCCTATCAGCGTTAACATTGGAAGCGTTGACACATTTGTAGGCCAAATGTGAGAAGCTACCACATGTATAACAAGCTTTTCTAGACATAGTCTTAGGTCTAGAAGCAAAGAAGCCTGTTCCATGATTACTAACTTGGCTTTTTGGTGACCTAGAATTTCTATACATCTCTGCATATTTAACACTAGGTTTTCTAACAGCTTGTGGGCCAAGGTCAACAGGTTTGCCAGTGGTAGGGTGTGTGATATTAATAGGTTTAGGATCATCAATTGGTTTTGTGATTGGCGTGGGCTCATTTGGACTCTCACACAACAACCCTCCCTTAACAAACAAAGTGTGGTTAGCTTTCTTCCACTCTTCTAGGTCAGTCAGCTTTTGCTGATATTCCTCAACTGGGGAAGTCACTCTAGGTGGAGGAATGAATTCCTCCTCTTGGCATTCTGGCAAGCCAGTCCAAGATAAGTCCTTTGATTGGACACCATAGAAATCCCCAGCTGGCGGTGGAACAACAGTATAATTATTCATCCCAATCCCACTCATATCCTTAGAGTCTCTTTGTTTGCTAACACACTCTCCTAGGGATTGTGTGGCCTTATCAAACCTCTGGATTTTAAGACTCACATTATCTTTATTTTTGTTAGCCTCCTCTAACTGAGCTATCAAATCAAGATTAACCCTATTTACTATATCTTGCACATCTTTACTCTGAAATAACTCATGTTTTAAGATGTTTATTTGATCCTTTAAATCAAACTCCATTTTCTTATACTCAGCTACTGTCTTTTCTGTTTGGGTGAGAGCAATTTGATAGTTAGATACTTTGCATCTTTCAGTACTTGCCTCATCTAATAATTTAACTATCTCTTGTTTTAATTTTTCAGTATTTAAACGACAACCCTTAGAACATAAAGCATCATCATATACCTCATTATCTGATGAAGAGGAGGAATGTGCCATGAGAGCATATTCAGCATGCTCTTCTTTAACCTCAGCAACCAAAGCTCTGTCCTCTTCCTCATTCTTAGCCATCCAGCTCCAATCCCATTCTCCAACGCCATCAATTTGTTGAACAGCAACCATGGCCTTGGGATCTGGGTTCTTAATCATTTGGCTAGAAGGCTTCCCAGCATCAGATCTTCTTGGAGATCTACATTCCCTCATAAAGTGCCCCATCCTATGACAGTTGTAGCACTCCACCTTGGATTTATCAAATCCAGCAACATCCTTAGCATTAAAGGTCATCTTCTTCTTGAACCTTTTATTGAACCTGTTTGCTCTTAAACTTACAAGAGCCATAGTCCACTTGATGTCCATCTCTTCCAATTGTTCATCACTTATCTGCTCAAGATCTTCATAAGTAATCCTTGAATCACTAGGCAAAGAAGCAATGAATGCACACACAGTATCAAGATCAAAACCAGCAGGTTTAATTCTATCAGCGCCATGATTGTGTGTGTCAGCGCTTGAGTACAAAGCGTTGACAGGATATGATCCAGCGCTGACAGATTGACATCCAGCGCTGACACCTTGAGATCCAGTTGCTGAATGTCCATAGAAGTTCATGGAATCAAATTGGCCTTCACTTTGTGAAAAGAAAGCCATGTTGCTGCTGGAAGATTTGTTATCACTCTCCAATTGCCATTCATTCTCCAACAGTCTTAGTTTGTTGAAGATGTCATCAAACCTGGAAGTCTTGTGGGTGTTATTGACAAGAATAGATCTTGTCTCAATCTTCCATACATCACCAAGGCTTTTGAGAAAAGTAGCATTTAATTCAGGGTCATCAATCTGTTTTCCCATGAAGGAAAGTTGACTTGTGATGTCAAGAAGTCTACTTCTCACACTGCTGAGATTCTCATTAGGTTGAGCTTTAAAGACAGCATACTCATGCAAGAGTTGCTTCTTCTTTTCTTCTTTTGTGTCAGCATTGCCACCATGTGCTACTTCAAGAGCTTCCCAAAGCTCTTTTGCAGACTCAAAACGTTTGTACTTATGCTGATTCTCATGACCTAGGGCATGTTTCAAGATGTTCAAAATTTTCATGTCCACCCTCTTCTTGGCTATATCTTCAACAGCTACCGCTCTCCCATCATCAGGCTTTTCCACTTTATCAGCTTCAGGACAATTAGGAACAGCTGTCCTTGCGGCAATTGCAGCAGTAATCTTTGCTGCTTTATCGAATGTGTTCCCATATTCGATAATTTCCCAAAGAGTGTAGTCATGAATAGCTATGTATTGCTCAAAGTTGGACTTCCAAAGCTCAAAGTTCCTGGCATCAAACATGGGAATTTTGATACTAGGGTTTGAGAAGTTGTTTTGTAGCAAAGCAGGAGGTTGATTTGTGCCAGACATGATGTTTTTAGGGTTTTGAGAATTTTAGGGTTTTTAGGGTTTGGTGTTTTAGGGTTCTGCGTTACTTAAAGATCAAAAGTTTCTCAACAGGCTCTGATACCACTTGTTGATCCCAAACTTAGATCGATTAAGCTTTGTGTATACGAGATTAGATCAAGTACTACACGTAGAGAAACCTTTGCTTATGAATAAAGTAACAAAGTGTTATGCGGAATTAACACTTGATCTAAAACACAATGATGTTAAACAAACTTTCACTTGTATTAGAATAATCGTGTTGATTACAATGAAAGGTTTAACTTGCGAATACTATGAAAACTGATATTAAACATTAACCTAAAAGATCTTCTTTTATAGAACAAGAAGTCTTGTACAATAAGCTACGAATCAACTATTCTAGGTAAAGATAAACATAGAAAATACATTGTCGTTTCTATCCTTACTAGAAGTAATCTAGAATATAATAAACGTGTAGCTCACATCTTCCATCAGTGCTGGTCTTCAATCTGTCAACGCTTGACTTTATCTTGTCAACGCTTATGCTGTCAGCGCTCACTTTGCTCTTGTCAACGCTTAAGTTGTTCTTGTCAGCGTTCAAGTGTTCTGGCCTAGATTTATTCCCAACAGTTTTTCATCAGCGGAGGAATCATATTGAGATTCGGCATCATTTTATACGGGATGCCAATGAGAAGAAGCTGATACAGGTTCTTAAAGTTCATATGGATGACAATGTTGCTGATTTGCTGACTAAAGCTTTTGATGGTCCTCGGTTTAACCACTTGGTGGTTCATATTGGGATGGTCAATCCTTGAAGTCTAGGATTGAGGGGAGGCAAAGCATAAGGGGAGGTTTTATGTACATATTAGGACAGACTAACGTATTGATAGAATTTAACAACATATTTTCTTGGTTCTGATGGTGTGTGGTGCTTCTGATGGAGGATTTTGCTCTCTTCTGGTGGATATGGCCTTACATGACTGGCTTCTGGTCCTCCTTGGTCAGCTTCTAGTTATACTTGGTTGGCTTCTGGTGGTTTTAAATCCTTCCATGTCAAGTGGTGTTTGGCTCCTGGTACTGGTCTGGCATACTGTTCATTCTTTTTGTCCTTTGTTAATCACGTTTTGCTCCTGGTCTGATCATTGTGTGCCTTGACTTTTGGTCAACGCTCCCAATCCTGGTATTTATAGTTTTAAATTATGCATGGTTAATTGGGAGTTGGTAATTATGTTAAAAAGGGCAAGTGGTTACTATGCAATTATGGTTTAATTTGAAAGGGCAACCCCCCATTAATAGGGGTCAATGAACAGTTACCACTTTCTTTATATATGGTCAACATACACCCTTGACTCACTCATTACAATTAACACACACACAAAACCGCTTCTACTCTCTTCACCCTAATCACAATCCTTCTTCCATCAATTAATCAAGATCCTTGGCTGCTCTTGCTAACCAACCTGCTCACAACCGAGTTGCTTATCTGGGTGATGGTCCACATCGTGAACATTTTGCTGACATCTTGGATTTCATTAAAGCTTCTAACCTAAGGTTTGCATTTACTGTCTGTCCCACCATATATGATAGTGTGATTCGTCAATTTTGGGCGTCTGCTCAACTTGTGAATGTGGCTGGTCGTCCACGTGCACTCCATGCTACCATAGATGGACGTGCATATGTGGTGACTGAGGCTTCTATTCGCTTTTCTCTTCATCTTCAGGATGAGGGTGGTGTTGAATCCATCCCCAATGTTGAAGTATTAGAGGGGATGGCCGCTTTAGGATATGAACATGGGGGGAAGTTTAACTTCCAGAAAAATAGGTTTTCCCCCCAATGGAAGCTTCTGGTCCACTTTTTAATCCATTGTATGAGTCCCAAGTCTGGGAGTTGGGATGCTTTCCCTACTCCTTTGGCTACTGGTCTTATTTGCTTAGCCCAGGGTAGAGTGTTTAACTTTTCTCATTATCTATTTGAGGGGATGGTTAGTAATTTGTCTACTGCTGGTTCGAGAAAGAAGTTTCTTATGTACCCTAGGTTTCTTCAGCAAATCCTTGTTTGCATTCCTCGTGATAGGACTGAGCATGTGCCGTCTAAACTTACAGCTAAAGTGTATTATAATATGGTCAATGGGTTTACTGGGGAATGGAGGCCCCTGACTGAAGCCATGTTGGGATTGGCTCAGGGTCCTATGGGTGAGGAGGAGGAGGCTCCTGAGTTTGTTGTGATTGATGATGACCCCATGGAGGAGGAGGCTCCTACTGCTGGTGCCACTCATGTGGTTGAGGAGGAGCTGCTGCTTCTCCTGCTGCTGTTGAGGTTAGGGTAAAGGTTGAATCCACTCCTAGTGATCCCACACCTAGACGTTCCCTTCGCCAGAAACAAGCTCGTCGTATTCGCCGTGGTAAGACAGTTCCTTTTGAGAAGCGTGATCCTGAGAATTTAATTGATGCAGCTTCTGACAGCGATTCTGACTTACCCTTGGGCAATGGGAACATTACTAGTTATATGGTTGAGCGTTCTACGACACTTCCTGGTGGCGTATCCCATTGGATTACTTTGAGTGATGGGTCTGTGCGATTGGCAACGGGTTTGCAGGGTGTGTTGTCTTGGGCTGACCGTATGGATCTTATGGCGTTGTATGGACTTGTTGATTCTAGTATGCCTTTGACCTAATGGTTGTGTCTTCATGGCCTGGTCTGCGAATCTGGGCTGATCTCAAGCTGATGTTGGATGCTCCTCCTAATGCTCCTGTTTCGGGCATATGGAAGGATCAAATGCAATGGGAGATCCTGCGCTGGAAGCTATATGCTGGATGTGGTGTTCATATGTTGGAATTAGAATCTGGTCATATGGTGTTTATGCTGACGGACGTGGAGTATCCTTTGACTATTTCTTCGATGGAGGCGATGTTGGCGAGTCACTTGGAAATTTCTACTGCTCCATCTGGAAATGAGTCATCTATGGCCACGGCATTGGTAGAAGGTATTCAGGCGCGATTGATAGCAGATAAGAAGGCTGCTTCTGGTATGTGATGTGATTGGATTGTAAGTGTTTATGTTTTGTATTTTTATTCATTTGTTCTTATTTTTATTCTTTTCACCAATATGTACAGTGATTGGTGAACTTCATTCTTTATAGTTTAAAAAAAAATTATTAAAAAAAAAAAATACTTTTTATATAATATCTGCTTATACTTTTAACACAGTTTAGATTTTATACTTGTGAATAATATCCCTTGGCTGCTTCACATTGTGGGTTCTTGTTACTGATTTGAGCTTGTCCTGGTACTTGGCTTCACTTGGTGTTGGACGTGGTCCACACAACAAATGGTTCTCAACTTACCATGTCTAATCGACAAGAAAAAGTTGATTCACCTTGAGGGTACGGCTCCTGGTGCGATTCTCAAATCCGTTGATGGTTGCCAGGTTACCCAAAACTGGATGGTTTTCACTTGCCATTGTCTTGGATTGAAAAGTGGCTAATCCAAGGGGGTACGGCTCTTGGTAAAGATCTTATCAAATCCGTTGATAGCTGTAATAGCTTGCTTAAAGCTATAGGGTGTTCAACTCACCGATGCTTCATTGCTAAGAGTTGGCGAGTCCAGAGGGGTACGGCTTCTGGTAAAGACGCATCAAATCCGTTGACGGCTGTGATGGTTTGCCTAACATTATCAGGGTACTCCCACTCACCATTGATTCACGTTCTAAGAGTTGGGCTGGGTTCTAGTCTCCCAGGGTGATGCTTATTCCACCAGAATGACTAGCTAGCCCAAGAGCGAGCAGCTACTTGTAAAGGCTCATCAAATCTGCTCATGTTGCTGAAAAGATTCAACACGATGCTGATTTGTTCCAAGCTTTGGAGAAGCTTCTAGTGTTTCATGTTGCGGCGGTTACTCTGATTCTTATCTTGTTGATGCTGATATTTGTTTTGCTGATACAATCCTCGGGCTTTCTTTGCACGTTTTCCAAGAAACTTGAACTCAACAGGTCAAATTCAAGTTTAGGGGAGGATTGTTAGGACCATTGTAATAGTTATATGTAATAGGTAGACTAGGAGGTATGTAGTTCCTCCTGGTCCTAGTAGTAGTAGGAGCAAGTCCTGCTCCTGGTCCTAGTCGAAGTCAAACTTTATTATTTACTTAATATTCTGTTAGGATATGCATGAGATATGTTAGGAAAGGATATGCATATCAGTTTTACACGTTTTCTTTAATGATGTATTAGGGTTTCCTTGTAGTATAAAAGGAACCTTAGGCAGAAGGGTTATACACACCTTCACAAAACGTAGTTCTAGTGATTATCAATATTAGAAATCCTTAGAAAGGATCAAGTCTTTATAGTTATTCTGTTCTTCTTGATTACATTTATATTTTACATTCATATTGTGTATAGAGTCTCTTTGTGATTTGACTTGTGATTACAGAAGTCATTCACCGTTCCTGACAGGCTGCAAGATCTACATTTGGTAGACCCAACACTCCCCCTTAGTAGAAGACTGCCCAGCAGCTTCTGATGACCCACCAGCAGGGAAGAGGCCACAATGATGATCAAGAGTGGCAGTTACCGTGGCCAGCATGGCTGGAACAGTGTCAAGAGCATTTAGTTTCTTCTGAACTTCATCATATATGGTCAGCTTTTGTTTCTCCAGCAACGCCACTCTATCTTTGATCTTGGACACAGAATCACACAAAGTATTAACTTGGACAGGTACTAGTGTGAATTCTAGTGGAAACTCCATGGAAGCACCGTTGATGGAATTTATAAGAGAGGACATTTATTGCTTTAAAGAAGTGGCGGTGGCTACATCTTGGACTAGAGGCTTCAAAGCATCAATGATGACATCCTTGATTTGTTCAACAGAAGGAGGAATTGGTCTTGCTTTGAGAGTTGAGATTGCAGCGTCAGCAAGCTCCTTTTCTTCCTTCAGTCTAGCCACCTGTGGTTGAAGAATAAACACTTGATTTGTTAATTCTTTTACATGTTCAGTTCTGGGGGATGGTGGCTTTGGTGTTGCATCAATAGTCTCTTCATCACTGTCATCTAGGTTGACTGGAATTCTTTCACTGAACCCTAGTTCTTTTTCCAAATCATCCCCAAACATGTTGAATAAAAATGAAGGAAAGTGTCCCACCTTAGCGCCAGTGGTGAGATTCACTTCCTTGGGAATCTTCTGGGCATCACCTTTAGTGTGTGGATCAGTTTCAAGCCCTTCCCCACAAGGGTTGGTTGTACCTGATGGATTCTGAGAAAGAGTCCCTGATAAGTTAAGATCAATGATAATGTTTTTGGTTCCTTCAGTAGGACCCTGTTGTGGGGGAACTACATCATTAGAAACAGATAGGCCAGGGTCAGCATCAACTGTTGGATTTGCTGATGCATCATTCCCTGATGCAGACTCAGAGTGACAAATGATAGGAATTGGTAATGAATTATGAATTGTATTCAGATTTAAAGTACTTACCAATGCTGACTCCACACTACTGAGCTGAGGGTAAGTTCCATCTTCACCCTTCTCTCATAAAGAAGTTGAGAGAGAGGTTGCCTTCTGGGCCTCTTTATGCATGTCACCTCCAGCAGGGACTGAAGGTGACGGTTGGCTTGGGCTCTTGTCCTAGGCCAGGGACTTAGTCTTCTTCAAAGCATGGCCTTGGGATTCATCAGCAATCTTATTTGAGGAAGATTGTGTGAGGGCTTTCCTCTTTCTGGACTCACGTCTAACCTTCTTAGTATTGACTGACGTTTGCTTCTGACGGGGTCCAGATGAAGCTCCAGTCTTTTTGCCTTTCAGATCCCCTTCTCTAGTTGGAGAAGTGTCTTTTGGAGCTTTATACACTACTGGACAATCTGTTGAGCAGATGTCCAGCATGGGTTGTGTAAGAGGAGGATCAACGGAGCTGACTGGAATGTTTCAGCGAGTGAGATCAAACGATCGAAAATTAAGTTTATCTCCATTGAGTTTAGAAAAATCATCACCAAGATGGTCAGCAAAGAGGAGAGATAGAAATCTGGTGTAAACAATGTTTTTCTCTCTTGTCTTTTTCTCCAGCTTTCCATGGAGATCTTCAAAAATAAGCCTCCCAAAATCAGCTTTAATTCCCTTGGCCAGACAGTATGAAATAACAGCATCTTTTTGGTTGATCTGGTCAAGGCTGTAAAACCTCTGATTTTACCTTATTGACTTTGTCAACTGTTGTACTCTTTATTTTTGGAATCTATATAATTCCCCTTTTATATGACTTATTATTAATCATATATCTTTTGTCATTCTACCTTTCATATTTATTTTATATTTATATGGACCTTTAGTCATTGTTGACTACTCTGGCAACTGACTGGCCACTTGAATGAACAAGGACTCAGCACCTCAGTACATATTTTGAGATAAATTGTAACCTTACTTAATTTAATTATTAAGTACTTGGACTTATTTTTATATGTACATATTTACATATATTTCATAATAGGAATAAACACCTAACACCTTAAAACAATGTACATTAGTTTACATTGACATTTATTTACCTTATTTAAGTAAAATAATTATAATGATGCATTCATTATATACTTTCACTAAATTACCTAAAGGTTTAACTAAAATACCTATAACTTGACAAATGTATACAATATCATACAAGGACTATTATTATCACCCAATACTTGATACAAGTTAACACATTTACCCTAAAAAGCATATATATGCCGTGTACATATATGTATACACTACCCTAATCATGAGAACTTTTGTCAACCCCATCATACAAGCCTTACACAAGTCACTATTTGGGACATACCATGTCCCCCTTGCTTACTTACACACGTCTAAACCACCAAGTGGGAAGGAAGTTGAATTTTACTAATTTTGGCATGTGCTCATACAAATCCTACAACAAATCTACCAAATATCTTGTATATCTTTCCTAGATACATAGGACATAGTACCAAGATACACTTGGATCCCATCTTTCCTTAATTGATCCGAAATCTACATGCATACATACACACACAAAACAATTCACTTGATACTCATCACTTCACTCTCTCTCTAAAAAACATACGACTATAAGCCTTTCCTCCATTAACAAGACCTTCAAGCTCATTTACTAGGTCTCCTCCATCTTGATGCTAATCATTGGTTCACTCCTACAAGTATCTTGATCATCAAGTCAACAAAGAAGCCCTAGAAGCTCCATTGAAGCCCACGGCTTGATTTTGGTTACTAGAATCACCATTGTTGAAGCTTAGCTCTCATTCCTACTCATTCTCCTATCCATTCCTAAACCTATCTAAACAAGTAAGTAAAACTTAAAACCTATCTTTCAATATATTTACTTTCATTCACATTAACATACACATGGTTATTACTAGTAAAACTTGATGTTGAAACAAAAACATGAAACCCTAGATCCTATATGGGTCACGGCTTAAAATGTTTCATGAACTTAAATGATGTAAAATCTTAATAACCATGATGAACATATCACTATGAACAAGTTAAACTTGAAAAACTTTGAAAAACATAAACATGCATATATTGGACGTGGGGTTATAACCCTATGGTTCAATATTGGTTAATCTTGTAATGTTTAAACAAGTCTAGAAATATGATATCTATATTATTAGTTGCCTTAAAATGTTAAGCTCACTATTTTTGCCTTATAGGTGTTAGTTTAAAGTCCACTATTATAAGCTTGCCTAAATAAACGTCATTATTACTAAATAATGTTTTTATAAAACTTTTGGTGTCAAAAATTATAACGTTATAAAGTTTCGGGTTAAAAACATAAATATATAAATATTTTGGACTAAAATGATAGATCTATGAAGTTTTGGGTTAAAAATGGTAAATCCATAATGTTTCAAATTAAAAAGGAAAAATGTAATACTTTCGGGTTGGATTTGTAACTTTATTAAGTTTGGGGATCTAAATGAACAAGTATAGAAACTCATTTTCCAAAAATATAAACCTAAGGGTTAATTTTGTAATTAGCCGAGAGTTGAGGGTACTGTTTTGACACTATCCAAAACTCCAAATTAACAAAAAGGACTTAAATGAGATTTATATAATGTTAAGGTAATTTTTGGAATTTAGTAAAAACCTAGGGATTCCTTTTGCCATTTACCGAAACCTAATAGAAACCCTAGGGGACCTATTTTGCCATTATAGCAAACATTAGTAAGCCCTAGATAAACCCTATGGGTGATTTTTGGCATAAGCCGAAAGTTATTGGAGCCCTAGGGGGCATTTGTGAAGCTTATAATAAACTTAATATAAGCCGCATATTATAAGGACCAAAATTGCCATCTTATGAAACTTAAACAAACCCTAGTTACACGTGTAACTAGGGAGGGACCAATGTTGTATTTACTAGAAACATTAGAAACCTTAGGGGTATAAAAGTAATTACACCGCGGGTAATTATATAAGTAGAGGGACTAAAATGTAATTTATACAAAGTATAACAAACCCTAAAAATTACTATATGTTTATACCCGATGTTTAAGACGTAAAACTTAAATAAACACAACATTCGTTATTTTCCAAACTTATAATTTAATAATTATAAACACTACGAAAACGTGGAATTTAATTAAAATGTTATACGTTTTATAAACCTTATTTATATATAAAATATAAATTAAAAATGATTAACTTATAAAAATAAATATATTAACTATATTTATTTTTCTATTATTTTAAATATATATAAAACTTCCTTTTATAAATATTTACATTATTTTATAAACAATACAAGTATAAAAAAATTAATTAAATAGATTAATTAATTTAACATTATTATTTATTTTATACTTAAAATAAATACTACTATAACTTGTATCATGATGAACTAAAATACAAGTATCGTAATAAAATGCTTAAAACCAGTATAAGCATGCACAGATTTGTTCTGAAACGTTATGCATTATGTTATGCATTTACTGAGACCTTATAATTATTTAGGTCGTTGACTGTATCGTGAGCATCATATCAGATTTACTTGTGACTATTTGCTGTACTATTGAGGTGAGTTCATGGCCCCACTTTATATATTGAAAAACTTTTAAACCTTTTTATTGGGGAAGAAAACACGCAACATATTTTATTTTATGGACATAAATTGAACTGTGAAACCTTTGATTACATTTGCCTATTGTAGATGAACCCGCATGACCCGTGCATCTGAAATAGTTAGAGTTATTGAATTACCTGAATGTTATAAATAGATCTATTTGAGAATGACCATCCCCATCTGGGTGAGTCATGCTCACTGTGCCTAGGCCAGGATAACAGATGTTTCACATGTCAGCACTTATTATTTTTGGGTGCCTTTTTATAAGGCGAAGGGTCCTTATTTGTTAAGGACTTAACTGTCAAGTCTCAGTTTCAGGCAATATGGGAATGTAATTACTTTTAAGTATTGATGCTTTGTGCATTACTACTTCAGTGAATATTTATTGTCCAAACTTATTTTATTAAACCTGTGAATTCACCAACTTTATGTTGACTCTCTAAGCATGTTTTCTCATGAAACTGAAGCAGATATTGATGTGCATGGAGTCAAGCATCATGATACGCTGCATTTATAGAGCTCATCTGGGGTTATAAACTGGGGAATAATTCAAATTGTTGCAAAATGTTTAAGACAATTTTAATACTATTTGCACTTTTATCCATGTAATAAATGTAATGATAATCTTTTATCTGCCGCTCTATACGCTATCTGCTGTTGATCCACCTACATGGCACCCAAATATTGTTTCCGCTGCATTTGACTCATTTTGGGGGTGTCACAGAATGGTATTAGAGCGATAGTTATAGAGAACCAGAACATAATTTAAATAAATATAAAAATAAAAATTTTATATAAACTAGACTATAATTGCTTTAAAAATCTTTTGGGATTTTTGGGACTAGAATAGTTAAGCATGTAGAGTGTAGAGCATACATTCTTACGTGGCTACCTATGCATTGATTATTAACATCCGGTTAATTAATCTTATATGTATTAACGTAACCTTTAACATCGTCATGTTAAATGGCACTAATATATAACTTAATCATTATTTCCCAAAAACTTTTAACTTGAGTAAGTTTATACTTATGTCAATTAAAATGATATTATTTTCAGATTATTATGGCATCACCTACTGATACTCCTGTTGCTGCATCACCGACGTCCGTCTTTTGTGGATGGATATCTGCTAGTGACGCAGACGACAGTCACACATCTGGTGACACCGCTCTCGTTGCTGCCCTCATTGCTACTCCACCTGTTTCACCTACTTCCCCCGTTGGGGAAGAGGTTCATCCACCTGCTGCCATACCACCCATACCACCAGTTTCTTCACTGCGGGACTACGCACCCGAGTCTCTGCCGCCTCGTAAGAGGAGGTATGAGGCACCTGTCGACTCTACTTTTGAGGTCGGCGAGGGTTCGGGTACGAGGCGCGTGGATCCTATCCAGGCCAGATCACTGCACTGGCTGCACGCCAGGCAGAGGATGTTGCGGAGATTCATGATCTGCTATCTGCTGGACAGCTTGGACGCACTGCTCTGCAGTCACGTCAGGACCTTCTGTGTTGGACAGTTAGTGCCGAGACACATGCTGCTCGTGGAGCATGGTCCACGACTTACCATTCTCTCCAGTGGTTGTTGGAAGAGAATGAGTTCCTCCGTGAGCAGATCTACCTACTACAGAGTCAGCAGACGGAGACTCACATCGCTCTCATGACCATGGAGCAGACGCTTGCCATCTTCTTCGATCTCTAGGACGTCCGTCACCAGGGATTGACATCAGAGACCGCTCATCTTCGGGGAGTTCAGCAGACCCTCAGAGACCAGTTCTTGGAGGCACTTCGACTCCTTAAGGAGGCCCGGGAGGCCATGACTGCAATGCAGGATGCCATGCAGGCACCAGCCGTCTCATCACCACCAGTGGCACCAGCCGTATCTAAGGAGTCCGTCAGGCATGAGTAGACTAGGTGTACTAGATCTTTTGTACATCATGATAAGCTATTAGGGTTGCATCCCGGCTATCATGATATAGGACCTCATGTATTTGTACTTTCCTTTATCAGTTGTATCTTTGTACTGTACAATTTAGATTAGGGATTCATAGATGTTGTACTTTATATTATGTGTACCACCATCCCAGACAGGCGGTCTGTGCTCTGTCTTGGATTGGTTGTGCAATTTGTACTGTATTCCTATTCTATACATATGGCATGTACTCATTAGCTTTTATTATATCATGTATTGTATTATATTATGAACTTTTAAACAGGTTATCTAATTTGTTGCAAATTCTATGCATGAATTTCTTTTCGTGTATTTATATAAAACTGTGCTAACACCTTAAACTAATGATTTCATTTTTTGTGTATAATTATAGAAAAATGGTAATCACTAGAACGAACCCCAACAATGCCGACACTACCCAAAACGTCACTGATGCCCAACTAAGGGAAATGATTGATCAAGGCATCGCAACTGCGATGGCTGCCAGCAGAAACGTAGACGATACTCAAAACTCCAACAACCGCCAGAATAATCAGACCACCAGGGTTTGCTCTTACCCCGACTTCTTGAAATGTAAGCCTTCCTACTACAAGGGCAAGGAAGGAGTGGTGGAGCTGATGTGGTGGTTTGAAAGGTTGGAAACTGTGTTCCGCATCAGCGACTGTGCAGAAGAGAACAAAGTAAAGTTTCCACCTGTACCTTACTTGAGAGTACTATTACTTGGTGGAACTCTGTAGTTGCTACTCTTGGACACGACGCTGCCTATGCTCTCAATTGGACTGAACTGAAGGAGAGAATGACAGAGAAATACTGCCCAAGGGTTGAAATGAAGAAGCTTGAAATCGAATTATGGGATCTCAGATGCAGGAACAATGACATCACTACATACAACCAAAGGTTCCAAGAGTTGACATTAATGTGTACTAGAATGTTTGTGGAGGAGGAAGATAAGATTGAGAAGTATGTGGGTGGACTCCCAGATGCCATTCACGACAGTGTGCTCGCATCTCGACCTACTACCGTCGAGAATGCCATCGAGTTCGCTACTGAATTGATCAACAAAAGAGTCCGTACCATATCCGAGAGGCAAACTGACAACAAGCAAAAGGCAGATGAGTATTTTCGTAGTTAGCACTAGCAGCATCCTAAAAAGCAAAATGATGGGCAAGTTTACAGTGCTACCTCTACAGGGACTAATTCGTACGTGGGCGCAAAACCTTTGTGCTCCAAGTGCAACTATCATCATACTGTTGATAGTCCATGTCAGACCTGCTACAAATGTGGACAAGTGGGTCATTTTCCTAAAACATGTCGAGTTAATGCTGTCACTCAGGCCCGACCAATCAAAACACTGGGAACTACAACAACAGGGGCGTATACAATGCCCGTGGTAACGGGAATGGACAGCCGGAGAACCACAATGCTGCTGAAGGAAACAACAATGGACCCAAGAATGGATTTGTGTGCTATGAGTGTGGAGCACTAGGACACGTGAGACCAGGTTGCCCTAAGCGGGCGAACCAGAACAAGAATAGTGGAGGATCTTCGTCAAGAGTGTACGTGGTCGGCAATGCAAAAGCCAACCCCGATTCAAATGTCGTTACTGGTACGTTCCTACTAAACAATCGTTATGCATCTGTTTTGCTTGATACTAGAGCAGACCAAAGTTTTATATCTACTGAATTTAGCCAAGTACTGGAAGTTGTTCCTACAACTTTAGATCACCATTACCCCGTAGAATTAGGTGACGGTAAAACTGTAGATGCTGACACTATCATTAGAGGTTTTACCTTAAATCTTTCCAAACATCCGTTCAACATTGACCTTATCCCCGTAAACCTTGGTAATTTTGATGTTATTATTGGTATGGACTGGTTAGCGAGATACCGCGCAATCATTGTTTGTGATGGAAAACTAGTCCGTATTCCATGGGGAAACAAAACTTTAATCATTCGAGGAGACGGTAACACCGACCTCACTGACACTAGACTTAGTGTTATCTCTTGTTTTAAAGCTCAGAAATATTTGTTGAGAGGATGTCCTATCTTCTTGGCCCAAACAGATGAAGAAGACAAGCCCGAGAAGAAACAAATCAAGGACGTACCCATCGTCCGAGATTTTCCAGAAGTCTTTCCTGATGAGTTGCCAGGCTTACCACCGACCCGACAAGTGGAATTTCAAATCGACTTGATTCCCGGAGCTGCACATGTAGCCAAAGCTCCATACCGGTTGGCACCATCAGAAATGAAAGAACTAGCTGAACAACTCCAAGAACTATCTGACAAAGGATTCATTCGATCCAGTTCCTCACCATGGGGAGCTCCTGTGTTTTTTGTCAAAAATAAGGACGGTTCTTTTCGAATGTGCATTGATTACAGAGAACTGAATAAGCTAACTGTGAAGAATCGTTATCCGCTTCCTCACATTGACGACCTATTTGACCAACTACAAGGGTCAAGTGTGTATTCCAAGATTGACTTGAGATCTGGATACCATCAACTACGGGTCAGGGAGGAAGACATTCCAAAAACAGCTTTTAGAACCCGTTACGGTCATTACGAATTCTAGGTTATGCCATTTGGGTTGACCAATGCACCAGCTATTTTCATGGACCTTATGAACCGTGTGTGCAGACCTACCTGGATAAATTCGTGATAGTCTTCATTGACGATATACTCATTTATTCCAAGAACGAACAAGAACACGGGGAACACCTTGCACAAGTACTAAAGGTACTCAAGGAGGAGCAGCTCTATGCTAAATTCTCCAAATGTGAATCCTGGATTCCCAGAGTGCGATTCCTCGGTCATGTCATCGATTGTGACAGTATTCACATAGATCCAGCAAAGGTCGAATCTGTCAAGGATTGGGTATCTCCTAAATCACCGACAGAGATCTGCCAATTTCTAGGCCTTGCTGGGTACTACTGCCGATTTATTGAGGATTTTTCCAAAATAGCCAAGCCAATGACCAAACTCACGCAGAAAAGAAATAAAGTTCGATTGGGGAGAGAAAGAAGAATCAGCTTTTCAGCTAATCAAGCAGAAGTTGTGCAGTGCACCTATATTGACCTTGCCTGAAGGCGACATGATTTCGTTGTATACTGTGATGCTTCACATAAAGGTCTAGGAGCAGTATTAATACAGAGGATGAAAGTGATTGCCTACGCTTCAAGACAAATGAAGAAGCATGAGAAGAATTACACCACTCACGATCTAGAACTTGGATCCGTAGTTTTTTCTCTCAAAATCTGGAGACATTACCTATGCGGAACAAAGTGCACAGTGCATACTGACCATAAAAGTTTGCAACACATATTGGATCAGAAGGAGCTGAACATGAGACAACGCCGTTGGATTGAGTGACTACGACTGCGAGATCAAATACCACCCCGGTAAAGCAAATGTGGTTGCTGATGCTTTAAGTCGTAAGGAAACGGACCCTCCTATGAGAGTTCGGGCATTATTTATGACAATCAGTTTGGATCTACCCAAACAGATTTTGGAAGCTCAGACTCAAGCCCAATTACCTAAGAACCTCGTGAAGGAAGACGTCGGGGGAATGCTCAGAACCGACCTTAGTAAGGAGAAGCTAGAACCTAGAGCAGATGGAACCCTATGCCTTCACGGACGATGTTGGTTACCTTGCTATGGAGATTTGAGGAACGTGATCATGCATGAATCTCATAAGTCTAAATATTCTATACATCCCGGATCTGAAAAGATGTATCAGGATATGAAGAACTTATACTGGTGGCCGAATATGAAAGCCGACATCGCCACCTACGTGCAGAAGTGTTTGACATGTTCACGTGTCAAGACTGAACACCAGAGACCATCGGGTTTGCTTGTACAACCCGAAATACCGAAATGGAAGTGGGACAAAATCACCATGGACTTTGTCACTAAACTCCCAAGTCATCTCACGGTTACGATACTATCTGGGTAATCGTCGACCGACTCACCAAGTCCGCTCATTTCCTGCCAATTAGAGAGAACGATTCCCTTGCAAGACTAGCAAAAACGTACCTGAAGGAGATTGTGACCAAACATGGAATACCAGTGTCGATAATTTGTGATCGAGGCCGTAGGTTCACATCAAACTTTTGGAATGCTTTCCAACGAGCCTTGGGTACCAATTTGGACATGAGCACTGCTTATCATCCACATACTGGCGGTCAAAGTGAACGAACCATCCAGACTCTAGAGGACATGCTACGGGCATGTTTGATTGATTTTGGAAATGGATGGGTTGACCACATTCCTTTAGTGGAATTCTCCTACAACAACAGTTATCACGCCAGTATTAAGGATGCCCCTTTTGAAGCACTGTACGGTCGCAAATGCCGTTCACTTGTGTGCTGGGCAGAGGTAGGTGAATTTCAGCTCACTGGACCAGAACTAATCCAGGAGACTATAGACAAGATCGTCCTCATTAAGCAAAGAATTCAAGCTGCTCGCGACCGATAAAAGAGCTACGCGGACCTGAAACGCAAACTTATGCAATTTGAAGTAGGTGACCGTGTCATGCTCAAGGTATCACCTTGGAAGGGTGTTGTACGCTTTGGCAAACGTGGAAAACTGAATCCATGTTATGTTGGCCCTTTCAAAGTAATAGCCAGGATCGGGGAAGTAGCTTACCGTTTAAAGTTGCCCCAACAACTGAGTCGGGTACACTCTACCTTTCATGTGTCTAACCTGAAGAAGTGTTACGATGAAGAACCATTGGCTATGCCATTAGAAGGAGTTCAGTTTGACGACAAACTCTAGTTCCTAGAAGAACCAGTAGAGATCATGGAGAGGACAGTCAAGAAATTGAAATGCAGTCGCATCCCGTTGGTCAAAGTACGTTGGAACTCTAGGAGAGGCCCTGAGTTCACTTGGGAAAGAGAAGACTCGTTCAAAACCAAGTACACACACTTGTTCACCTGACCAATGACTTCATCCTAAGCTTTGAGGACAAAGCTAAAATAACGGGATGGTGTTGTAAAACCTCTGATTTTACCTTATTGACTTTGTCAACTATTGTACTCTTTATTTTTGGAATCTATAAAATTCCACTTTTATATGACTTATTATTAATCATATATCTTTTTTCATACTACCTTTCATATTTATTTTATATTTATATGGACCTTTAGTCATTGTTGACTACTCTGGCAACTGACTGGCCACTTGAATGTACAAGGACTCAGCACCTCAATACATATTTTAAGATAAATTGTAACCTTACTTAATTTAATTATTAAGTACTTGGACTTATTTTTATATGTACATATTTACATATATTTCATAATAGGAATAAACACCTAACACCTTAAAATAATGTACATTAGTTTACATTGACATTTATTTACCTTATTTAAGTAAAATAATTATAATGATGCATTCATTATATACTTTCACTAAATTACCTAAAGGTTTAACTAAAATACCTATAACTTAACAAATGTATACAATATCATACAAGGACTATTATTATCACCCCAATACTTGATACAAGTTAACACATTTACCCTAAAAAGCATATATATGTCGTGTACTTATATGTATACACTACCCTAATGATGAGAACTTTTGTCAACCCCATCATACAAGCCTTACACAAGCCTTACACAAGTCACTATTTGAGACATACCTTGTCCCCATTGCTTACTTACACACGTCTAAACCACCAAGTGGGAAGGAAGTTGAATTTTACTAATTTTGGCATGTGCTCATACAAATCCTACAACAAATCTACCAAATATCTTGTATATCTTTCCTAGATACATAGGACATAGTACCAAGATACACTTGGATCCCATCTTTCCTTAATTGATCCGAAATCTACAAGCATACATACACACACAACACAATTCACTTGATACTCATCACTTCAATCTCTCTCTCAAAAACATACGGCTATAAGCCTTTCCTCCATTAACAAGACCTTCAAGCTCATTTACTAGGTCTGCTTCATCTTGAATGCTAATCATTGGTTCACTCCTACAAGTATCTTGATCATCAAGTCAACAAAGAAGCCCTAGAAGCTCCATTGAAGCCCACGGCTTGATTTTGGTTACTAGAATCACCATTGTTGAAGCTTAGCTCTCATTCCTACTCATTCTCCTATCCATTCCTAAACCTATCTAAACAAGTAAGTAAAACTTAAAACCTATCTTTCAATTTATTTACTTTCATTCACATTAACATACACATGGTTATTACTAGTAAAACTTGATGTTGAAACAAAAACATGAAACCTTAGATCCTATATGGGTCACGGCTTAAAATGTTTCATGAACTCAAATAATGTAAAATCTTAATAACCATGATGAACATATCACTATGAACTAGTTAAACTTGAAAAACTATGAAAAACATAAACATGCATATATTGGACGTGGGGTTATAACCCTATGGTTCAATATTGGTTAATCTTGTAATGTTTAAACAAGTCTAGAAATATGAGATCTATATTATTAGTTGCCTTAAAATGTTAAGCTCACTATTTTTGCCTTATAGGAGTTAGTTTAAAGTCTACTATAATAATCTTGCCTAAATAAACTTCATTATTACTAAATAATGTTTTTATAAAACTTTTGGTGTCAAAAATTATAACTTTATAAAGTTTTGGGTTAAAAACATAGATCTATAAATATTTTGGACTAAAATGATAGATCTATGAAGTTTTGGGTTAAAAATGGTAAATCCATAATGTTTCAGATTAAAAAGGAAAAATGTAATACTTTCAGGTTGGATTTGTATCTTTATTAAGTTTCGGGATCTAAATGAACAAGTATAGAAACTCATTTTCCAAAAATATATACATAAGGGTTAATTTTGTAATTAGCCGAGAGTTGAGGGTAGTGTTTTGACACTATCCGAAAATCCAAATTAACAAAAAGGACTTAAATGAGATTTCTATAATGTTAGGGTAATTTGTGGAATTTAGTAAAAACCTAGGGATTCCTTTTGCCATTTACCGAAACCTAATAGAAACCCTAGGGACCTACTTTGCCATTATAGCAAACATTAGTAAGCCCTAGATAAACCCTAGGGGTGATTTTTGGCATAAGCCGAAAGTTATTGGAGCCCTAGGGGCATTTGTGAAACTTATAATAAACTTAATATAAGCCGCATACTATAAGGACCAAAATTGCCTTATTATGAAACTTAAACAAACCCTAGTCACACGTGTAACTAGGGAGGGACCAATGTTGTAATTACTAGAAACATTAGAAACCCTAGGGGTATAAAAGTAATTAAACCGCGGGTAATTATATAAGTAGAGGGACTAAAATGTAATTTATACAAAGTATAACAAACCCTAAAAATTAATATATATTTATACCCGATATTTAAGACATAAAACTTAAATAAACACAACATTCATTATTTTCTAAACTTATAATTTAATAATTATTAACACTACGAAAACGTGGAATTTAATTAAAATGTTATACGTTTTATAAACCTTATTTATATATAAAATATAAATTAAAAATGATTAACTTATAAAAATAAATATATTAACTATATTTATTCTTCTATTACTTTAAATATATATAAAACTTCCTTTTATAAATATTTACATTATTTTATAAACAATACAAGTATAAGAAAATTAATTAAATAGATTAATTAATTTAACATTATTATTTATTTTATACTTAAAATAAATACTACTATAACTTGTACCACGATGAACTAAAATACAAGTATCGTAATAAAATGCATAAAACCAGTATAAGCATGTATTTGTTCTGAAACTTCTATGCATTATGTTATGCATTTACTGAGACCTTATAATTATTTAGGTCGTTGACTGTATCGTGAGCATCATATCAGATTTACGTGTGACTATTTGTTGTACTATTGAGGTGAGTTCATGGCCCCACTTTATATTTGAAAATTTTTTAAACCTTTTTATTGGGGGAGAAAACATGCAACATATTTTATTTTATGGACATAAATTGAACTGTGAAACCTTTGATTACATTTGCCTATTGTAGATGAACCTGCATGACCCCTACATCTGAAACTGTTAGAATTATTGAATTACCTGAATGTTATAAATAGATCTATTTGAGATTGACCATCCTCATCTAGGTGAGTCATGCTCACTGTGCCTAGGCCAGGACTGTTTGAAATACGTTTTTACGTATTTAGGAAGATTCGGTCACTCCGCCAATATATTAAGTTGTAGCTCGTAGTCTAGATATCTTTTAATTAACTAAACAAGGAAAATCCCGGTCCATGCTTGTATGGCCAGCCCAAATGTAAGCCCAAGCCCATCTTATGGGCTTGGTATATAAACCCTCTCCATTGATGGAGAGGGTGGTGATTTCATTTGAATAACACATAGTTCTCTTAAACTTTCTCTCTCTAGAAGTGTGAAATCCACCATCTTTCTATCTCTTTCTCTCTCTAAAACATAAGTATAGATTTACATATCCTACAAATGGTATCAGAGCCTCGGTTCCATCCTTGGATCGTTCTTATTTTCGATCTTGCTGGTCTAATTTTTTTCTTTGGTCCCGATCTAAATTTTTTTTGTCACGGTTTGTTGTGTTTTTCATCACCATCACAAGCCAACACTTCTCCAATGGGCTATACCCCTCAGCAAGGATACTTTCCTATTGAAGCACAACCAGCACAAGCTTTCTACTCTAATGAACTTCCACCAATCCAAGCACCGGTCTTTACTCCAAATGATACACCATCTGATGTTCTAAACCATCTCACTACCTACTTGTCAAAACTTGTAGCTACTAGAGGATTTCCACCAACAAACAATCAGCTCCGCACCTCCTCAAATCCTCGACAACAAGCCACTGTTCAAGATGGTCAAGTGACGGTGCAACCTATTCAGGGAAGGCAAAATTCATATGGACCTCCTACAAGGACTGGGAACAATCAAGCTGTGAATTCTCAAGCTAGTGGAAATGGAAGTCCTATTGGTCCTAAAAAGGTTGTGACTTGCTACAATTGCCGAGGACAAGGTCATATGGCTAGGGAATGCACTCAACCGAAAAGGAGAAGGGATGATGCATGGTTTCGTGAGAAGATGTATTTGGTTAATGCTCAGTCTAAGGGGAAGATCTTGGATTCAGAGGAGTTAGCATTTCTTACAGACCCAGGGGCAGCAGATACTGAAGGCATTGCAGTCGTTTCCACTTCTAATGCAACTTATCAAGCGGACGATCTTGATGCATACGATTCGGATTGTGATGACATTCACTCTGCCCAAGCTGCTCTCGTTGCTAATCTCTCTCACTATGGTTCTAATGTCATCAGTGAGGTACCAACCACATCTAATAATATTGATGATAACCAACATCAAGTTGGGCATGAAAATGACAACCTCGAATAGCATTCGGGGACTAGTAACTCAAATGATGTGGTATCCAATCCTACACATTTGAGTGAACCTCAACCAAATGCTACGACGGGTATGGAATCTTATGCTCAACATGATTTGGTCATGGTGCCTAAAGATATTATTGATCAAATGCATATGGCCCTCAGACAATCCGTAGATACGAATTCCACCCTAACTGCTGAGCTTGCGTTGCATAAAGAAAAAGTCAAAACTTTTGAAATGGTCCCTCAAGCAGAGAAAATAACATGTTCTGAATTTGACCAATTTCGTTTTGAAAAGATTGAACACTTGAAAGAAATAGAATCATTAAAAGCTAATCTTTCCAATGAATTAAAAGCAAAAGAGTCGGTTGTCAATGATTTTCAGAAACTTAAAATGAATTTCGAAACTCTCGAGTCTAAAAAGGTTGAATCAGAAATTAATGCTACCAAACTTCTTAAATTCAAGGAACAACAGCTTTTAAAACAATACGCTTCCACAAAAAAGGTTCATCTTTTAACTAAATCATTTAAAGAACTCGAACTTAAACGTCTTCAAGATTTACCACCTAATCCCGGTTATGCAAAACAAGCTCAGGAATATATTCCGTGTCTTTATGATATGACCCTCATTGGAAAATTGAAAGAAGCACCTTTTGTTCGTAGTTCTGAGGAGACACAGTCACTTGCGGATGAAACTCATTCTAAAATGCTTTCAAAGTTCCATACAACTGATTATGATCAACATAACAAAGATCAATTTTCGAAAAAGACACGCATTCGCTTACAAAAGGAATTAGTAGAATTGACAGTTCTTGTGCCCCAAAGTTTGTCAAATGAAAACCTTCCTAGTACGTCTCCTACACTTGTCAAAACGGATTTAACAAAGTTAATTCCACCGGTAAGCAAGGCGTCCGTTAACTTAAATGCGGTTCACCAACACTTAGCCGATTTTGACAAGGTCATTTTGGAACGTACGACGGCTTTGGCCATAACGGAAGGTGAATGAAATTTTGAGCACACTAGAGCCGCGTTTCGAGACGAAATTATTCCGTTTGTAAAGAATGTTAAAACTTGTCTTAGTAATCTTGATCAAGATTTGCTTTTGGAAATAGAAGAAGTTAGACGTGTTTTCAATGAAATGGATGATGCTTGTGAAAACAGTTTACTTGAAATAGAACGGGTTTCACGCCAAAATGATCAGCTTCTGAAGCAAGTGATGTCTCATGATATAGTTTCTGTCTGTGTGAATAAAAGTGTTGATAATGATTCTATTGTGCATAATGTTGAATCTGTGGATAATGTGGTAGATAGTACTTGTCACGAATCTGACGCTGACTTTTTAAAGCTTCAAGACTCATATTCTTCGCTTTCAAAACGTTTTGATGAGATTCAAACACATTGTATTTCGCTTGAATGCAAGCAACAATTTATTCAAGAAATATTTTAAACGTCATTCGAAGGTGTTAATATCGATGATGCAAACTTTGATAAGAATTTTCGATTGAATTTACAATCCAAACAACGTCAGCCAAGTGACACGGTTGCTCAATCTTTGCCGATGGAAATAGAGAAATCTAAGGAGCTTAACTGTGTGAACGCACTTGAGGCCGCTGAGAATTTTAAACTTGATCTAGATAATCGAGTTTCCAAAATTTTTTCCAAATTTGATAACTTAAAACAAAAAAATACACGACTCTTCGACTCAGTAAAGCCCGCATGTGTTGATACCACTGCACAGAATCAATCATTGATTGAACAATTGAATCGAAAGTCGGTGGAAATATCTGATTTGAGGGAACAAATTTGTGATAAAAATCTGGTCTTGGCTGAGTTAAAGGAAACACTTCGTACTCTAAAAGGTAAGAATGTTGTGGACAACGCAGCCACTGTCTCAGCATCGTCCTCTAGTGCAATCAAAAGGAACCTTATAGCCGTCACACCACTTAACAAGGGCCCTAGGACTAAACCATCTCAAACTTTGGTCACTAAAGATAAGGCGGAATCAAAACCAGCTTCTAATATTCCCGTGTTGCCTTCTACAGGAGTAAGCACCACTACTAAGGCTCAAAGAGCTAAGCTTAAGAGAAACAAGAAGAATGATAGGATCTTGCCCCCATCTAGTAGTCAAGTGAAGAAGAAAGTAGAAGCCCATCCTAGGAATGTTATTTCTGTTTTGAATAAAAGAATCATGTAGCTAAACCTAAAGGCTCTGCGGTTGTGCAGCGTTCTAAGCCTAGTGTGAATTCTAATTTGAAATGTTAGAATTGCAATGAATGTATGTTTTCTAGTCGTCATGATTCTTGCCTTATTGACCATGTGAATGAGATGTATGCCCGGAAAAATGGACTAGAATGGAAACCGACTGGGAAAGTGTTAACCCAAGTTGGTTGGATGTGGCGTCCCACTGGTAGAACTTTCACTATAGTAGGAAATACGTGCCCTTTGACTAAGATCACTCCCACTAAAGCGAAGAAAGCGTGCCCTTTAACTAGGAGTACCAACGCTACCAAAACACAAGCGTGTCCTTTAACTAGGAACACCGACACTACCGTAGGAACCAAATGCCCTTTAAATAGGTCTACTCCCACTGTAGTGCCTGCGAATAATCCAAAACCTAAGAAAGTTGAAACAGTAAAACCTGTTAGTGCTAAGACTCACATTAGAAAACGCAGGAAATCTAAGGGTCACAAAAATGTTAGCAATTCTGATAATATTTTATCTGTATCTGCTAACACTCTGGAACCAATAGTTTCCAATGCATTGTCTACTGTTGTTGTTGAAAACAGGTGGTCCAAATTGTTCTCTGGTATTTGGACTCTAGTTGCTCCAAGCATATGACCGGAGATCGCTCTCAGCTCAAAAATTCCGTCAGCAAGTTTCTTGGTACGGTTAGATTTGGAAATGATCATATTGCAAAGATAATGGGTTATGGTGAATATCATATTGGGAATGTTATAATTTCAAGAGTGTATTATGTGGAAGGTCTAGGTCACAACTAATTTTATGTGGGACAATTTTGTGATGCAAACCTAGAAGTTGCTTTTTGAGAGCATACCTGCTTCATTCGTAATTTGGAAGGGGTTGATTTATTGAAAGGTACTCGAGGGAATAATTTGTATACTTTGTCTCTACAAGACATGATGGCCGCTTCTCCCGTATGTCTTCTCTCCAAAGCATCGAAGACTAAGTCATGGTTATGGCATCGACGGTTATCTCATCTTAACTTTGACGCTATTAATCACTTGGCAAAAAACGAACTTGTTCGTGGTCTTCCTAAACTATCATTTCACAAGGATCATTTGTTTTCTGTGTGTACAATGGGGAAAAGCACTAAGAAGTCATATAAACCCAAGACTGAAGACACCAACCAAGAGAAACTTTATCTTTTGCATATGGATCTTTGTGGGCCAATGCGTGTTGAAAGTCTTAGTGGCAAAAAGTACATCCTCGTCATTGTCGATGATTACTCTCGGTTTACATGGGTGAAATTTCTTAAAGCAAAAAATGAGGCACCTAAGTTCATCATCGGATTTCTCAAGATGATTCAAGTGCGTCTCAACACTACTGTCCGACGCATTCGTACAGATAATGGAACTGAATTTGTGAATCAAATTTTGCGTGATTATTATGAAGAAGTTGGCATTTCTCATGAAACATCTGTTGCTCGCACTCCACAACAAAACGGTGTCGTTGAAAGGAGAAATCGCACACTTATGGAAGCTGCTCGAACGATGTTAATTTACGCAAAGGCTCCGTTGTTTTTATGGGCAGAAGCAGTATCTACAGCAGTGTACACCCAAAACCGGTCACTAATTCGTAAACGCCATGGTAAAACACCTTATGAGCTTCTCCATGGTAAAGTACCAGATTTATCATATCTTCATGTATTTGGTTCTCTTTGCTATCCAAATAATGATGGTGACAATTTGGGAAAACTTCAACCAAAGGCTGATATTAGTATTTTCATTGGTTACGCACCCGCAAAGAAGGCATACCGAATCTACAATCGTAATTCTCGCAAGATCCTTGAAACTATGAATGTTGATTTTGATTAGCTGACAGCAATGGCTTCTGAGCAAAGCAGCTCTGAACCCGCACTTCATGAAATGGGACCTAGTAACATTAGTTCTGGTCTTGTCCCAAATAACCCTACTTCATCATCATTTAAACCACCTTCTAGGACTGAATGGGATACGTTGTTTCAATCGTTCTTTGATGAATTCTTTACTCCTCCCAGTATTGTTGCTCCAGATTCTGAGGTAATAGCTCCGGTCACCGAAGTTGTCGCTCCAGCAACCGAAGCACAATCAGACACATCTGCACCTACAATTGGTCAAGATATACCATCAACAAGTAATTCTTAACCAACACCTGTTTCAACTACCCATGTCATGCCTATTGATGATGAAGAGGATGATGATAATCACGATTTGGAATTCGCTCAAATGCGTGAACTTCCATTCTTAGGTGTACCTATTCCCGACCCTAATCAAGTCGGGTCGTCCACCTCAGAGGAAGCTCCTACACGGTTTACTCCAATCCACGGATTCGTGAACATGATAGCAAGTGGACAAAGGATCATCCTATAGATTCTATTATTGGTGACCCCAATCGTCCGATATCCACACGAAGCCAATTAAAAGAAAATGCAATGTTTTGTCATTTTGATGCTTTTCTCACTTAAGTTGAACCTAAGACATGGCAACAAGCTTTTACTCAATCCTGTTGGATAGAAGCTATGCAAGAAGAACTTAACGAATTCATACGTCTTGAAGTTTGGGAACTTGTCCCATGCCCGAATCAAGTGCAGTTACTCACTTTGAAATGGGTTTACAAGGTGAAACTCAACGAGTTAGGCGGAATATTGAAGAACAAAGCTAGACTAGTAGCTCGTGGATACAAGCAATTATTGGGCATCGACTTTATGGAATCCTTTGCACCTGTTGCCTGTTTGGAAGCTATTAGACTATTCCTCGCTTACCACATGAATAGATCGTCTATCAGATGGATGTGAAGACGGCATTTCTGAATGGTGAAATCAAGGAAGAGGTCTATGTTCAACAGCCGGATGGTTTTGTGAATCCTAATATCCTAATCATGTGTACAAGCTTAAGAAGGCTCTCTATGGGTTGAAGAAAGCTCCACGCGCATGGTATGATCTATTATCACAATTCCTCATTACGCAAGGCTTCGCTAAAGGCAAGGTGGATCCCACGCTGTTCATTCAGATACGAGGTAAAGATATGATTATGGTACAAATATATGTTGATGATATTATATTTGAAGCCTCGACCCAAACATTATCCGACGAGTTTGGGACACTCATGTCTTCCAAGTTTAAGATGTCAATGATGGGCAAGGTATCATTCTTCTTAGGTCTTCAGATATCTCAGAGTCCCAGAGGCATCTTTATTAATCAATCCAAGTATGCCCTTGAGTCTCTTAAGAAATATAAGATGGAATCTTACGACCCCGTGGATACTCCAATGGTGGAACGAACTAAGCTTGATGCAGATCCAAATGGAGTTGCCGTTGATCCGACACTGTATCGTGGAATGATCGGTACTCTTCTGTATATCACAGCTAGTCGACCTGATCTTCAGTTTGCTATATGTATGTGTGCTCGGTATCAAACTCGACCTACTGAGTTACACTTGTCTACTGTGAAACGGATCTTTAGATATCTTAAAGGAACTATTAATCAGGGACTTTGGTATTCGAAGGACTCTTCGATTGCACTTATGGCATATGCAGATGCGGATCACGCGGGTTGTCAAGATACAAGGCGTAGCACGAGTGGAACTTTGCAACTACTAGGAGATCGACTAATCAGTTGGGCATCGAAAAGGTAGAAAAGCGCTGCAATTTCAAGTACGGAAGTAGAATACATAGTTATGTCCGGTTGCTGTGCTCAAATTCTTTGGATGAGATCGCAATTAACCGACTATGGTCTAGGTTTCAACAAAATTCCGATGTACTGTGACAACAAGAGTGCAATTGCCTTATGCTGCAACAACGTTCAATTCTCCCGGTCGAAGCACATTGACATTCGCTACCACTTCATCAAGGAGCAAGTGGAAAATGGAGTAATAGAGCTTTACTTTGTCCGATCTGAGTATCAATTAGCGGATATTTTCACGAAGGCTTTAGATCGTGCCCGAATTGAATTTTTGGCCGACAAGCTAGGAATGAGAACTTTCTCGCCTGAGACTCTAAAGGAACTGGCAGATGAAGCGAAAGAATAGTGGTGGTAAAACTATTCTCCGTATCCTTGGTGATCATCTGTATATATTGTTTATATCTTTATCCACAAAAGCAAAATACAAAAATATAAAACCATATAAAAACCGTAAAAATTGAAAAATCTAGAAAAATCCAAAAATATTTTTACTTTATTTTTCAAAGGCATGTCTTTTGGTACGATAATATTTACGGCCTTATAAATGTTGATTAATATTGACACGGCGCCATAAATATAGTTCGTACAAAAGTTGTAAATATTTCATAAAACATGCCTAAATGGCTTGTAGTTATTTCAGCCTACAACCCGGTTTTCACATTAAAGTCAAGTATTTCTTATGAAAGCTTTGGCTAACAACGGGAATTAATTTTCTCGGGCAAGGTTTACTTCAAAACCTTGTAAGGGATCAAGTTTACTTTATAACTTGGTCTAACACAAATCTATGTACGTCTAAATGCATTTATTTGTTAAAACAAGAGAAGTCTTGTTTTTATGAAGCTATCATCTCTACAACCATAGCAATCTACAATTGGTATCTACATACTCGACGATGCGACTACTCAAACGACGACTACAGCTCTTTCAATAGAACACGGGTCAACAATTGAGGGGGAGCAATTGTCAAGCATTCAGAATCTTCGATGCCGAACGTGCCAAGCTCACTAATTGGTGTCAAGACAACAATACCAATCGTACACGTGGTGACAAGATATGACTTCAGACGTGACGAGGCGACCAACATTTGCCGACAAGAACCATTTGATCTTATCATATGATATTTTCATCAATCAGGTCCAACCTTGTCAATTCTTTTCTAATATGGTGAATATGTGATCATGTTACAAATCGGTATCATATCTCATACGTTTGATATCATGAAGATTAAACGGACTTGCATTTTTCTTCCCAAAACCTTTGTTAAAACTTCATTAAATCAATTGATATCAAAAACATCGATTGGGTTAATATTTTTAATATGGGGGAGAAAATGTGATTTAATAAGGGAAATTATCACAGATGGTTTGACTTAATGTGCTGGCTCATACCGATATATGCGAAATGTTTTCGAATATCGTGACATATGTTAAGGGGGAGCAAAACGGATTTGCATATCAAAATGGATTTTCATGGTGACATATACTTACCCAAAACCCATTTATTTCACGACGATGAAGATTGTGGTGACATAAGGATGGTAGGATAGGTTAAGTCCTATGATTCTTCCAGAACCGGAGGAATCTTCCCAAGGACATTCCATAGCTAGAAATAGTAGTCCTTAGGAAAGATGGAGAAAGATTGTGAACATAGCTGAATGCCGACCAAGTACTTAAGTTAGCACTGGAACAATCACAACAAGGTGCTAGTTATGACGTATTGGTAAGCATTGAAGGGGTTGAAGAATGAAAAAGAATTGTAAAGATAAAGGGTGTAAAGAAAGAATCCCTCCTTACAACTTTAGGCAGAAACCGGGTCAACACATATGCTATTGAGATCATTTTAATGATTCTCGATATTGAAGACAGACATCATGGACCCAGTGATGCAATGCACAACTCATCCCAGCTAACTCAGATATCTCTTAAAAGATATTTGTTTTAATCACACGGAGACAACGCATTATCTATTGATTTATTCACTCCGAATAAATTGGTATTGAAATGGTGGCACTCCTCTCCAACCTCCGATCACTAAAATCCAAAATGCAAGATCGAGTCTAGAGCCATTTGAGATCATCAAATATCTCATTAGTACACACTTCCATATTTCCTTGCTTCTTCACACACTGTGAAAAGTAAGAAAGATTTTAAGAGTCCTACGCAAAATCTTCATGATCTTGCCTGAACATCCGAGTAATACGAAAGTATTTACAATGAAGATGGAAATCCTTCTTGAGCGAACATTAAAAAGCTCATGGTAGGTGACTTGTGCGATTCTTTATGAATCAAACTTGTGATAACTGGAAAGCAACGATGGTGCGATTCTGTAATGAATCAAACTTGTTCCAGGAATCAGAATTGACGGCTTCAATCATGCGGATAATCTTATCCAAATGATTCACTCTTTACGTTCGCAGTCAGCTTTGGACGGTCGAGTAAAGAGAACGGGTTTACCCGCGAAATCTTGTCAAGGAGATTTTTAACTAAATCTACCTGCCACAAGTACGATATTTTATATCGTCCAACGGTCTTCACCGACCGGAGGTAAAATGCTACCGAATTAGAATGAAATGTTCAAAGCCATTTCGTTCGTGTCTACTTATGTTGCGGCATTTGAAGACGGTGGCGTTGCGGAATTCAAGAAGAAGTCGTCCCCGCCTGCTTATACCTTATGCACTTAATACCTCATCTAATTCAAGAAAGCCTAAAAGTTAAGTCTTCCGCTGTATCGAACTCTGAAGCTTTCAAGAATTATGAAGGTATAAGTATGTGGGACATGGTGTCACGAGGAGGCGAAGATCACAAGTGATGGATGCACAAGATCAAGGCAAGAGATTAATGCTAAAGATTGATATCAAAGATCACATCAGCATGTTCACCAGAAAAGAAAAAGAAAATAAAGACGAAGACTACGAGCTCAAGACAAGCATAGTATGCTAGGTTTATTTTATTATTGTAACTCGGGTGACGCCCTTGTTTGGAGTGACTTCCCTTAGGGGGAGATTGTTGGAAATACGTTTTTACGTATTTAGGAAGATTCGGTCACTCCGACAATATATTAAGTTGTAGCTCGTAGTCTAGATATCTTTTAACTAACTAAACAAGGAAAAGCCCGGTCCATGCTTGTATGGCCGGCCCAAATGTAAGCCCAAGCCCATCTTATGGGCTTGGTGTATAAACCCTCTCCATTGATGGAGAGGGTGGTGATTTTATTTGAATAACACATAATTCTCTTAAACTTTATCTCTCTAGAAGTGTGAAATCCACCATCTTTCTATCTCTTTCTCTCTCTAAAACATAAGTATAGATTTACATATCCTACAAGGACAACAAATGTTTCACATGTCAGCACTTATTATTTTGGGTGCCTTTTTATAAGGCGAAGGGTCCTTATTTGTTAAGGACTTAACTGCCAAGTCTCAGTTTCAGGCAATATGGGAATGTAATTACTTTTAAGTATTGATGCTTTGTGCATTACTACTTCAGTGAATATTTATTGTCCAAACTTATTTTATTAAACTTGTGAATTCACCAACTTTATGTTGACTCTCTAAGCATGTTTTCTCAGGAAACTGAAGCAGGTATTGGTGTGCATGGAGTCAAGCATCATGATAGGCTGAATTTATAGAGCTCATCTGGGGTTTTATAAACTGGGGAATAGTTCAAACTATTGAACAATGTTTAAGACAATTTTAATACCATTTGCACTTTTATCCATGTAATAAATGTAATGATAATCTTTTATTTTCCGCTCTATACGCTATCTGTTGTTGATCTACCTACGTGACACCCAAATATTATTTCCGCTGCATTTGGCTCAATTTGGGGGTGTCACAAAGGCCTCCAGTTTTCCCCCCAAACATTCAATAAGAATAGACATCAGCAACTTCCACCTTGGTGGCAAATAACTTCTTTTTAACCCCCCTTTTTCTGCAATCTCTTCAGTATACCCAATCTCTTTAAAGAAATTTTTTACAACCATAAAATCATCAGGTATAGCCTCATAGTCACTAGGGTTTTCCAAATAATCTAGACCCAAAACCTTTCTAAATAACTTTAACCCAAATCTACCCTGAATCCCAACCGTGGTAGAATCAAACTCAATGGACTTCTTGTTGTTAGAAGCCTCTACTGTAAACCAAAATTCTTTTAGTAAGTTCTAAAACATCATACCAGGATCCTCAAATAATGCCTACCTTAAAACAATTTTGGATAGATAAGTCAAAACCTGTTCCCTAGGAACAGACTTAATGGATTCAGGTTTGAGTAAGGTGATGTTGTTGGGTTTGAATATGATGTCTTCAATGGGAAAAAACACGTGGGTGGATGGGTTGAGTGTGATCTTTGCAATCTTTGGGGTAGAGGAAGATTCAACCATTGTTGTTCTTGTGTGTGTTTTTTTAAAGTGAGAGAGTTTGTGTGTGTTTTTTGATGAAAAGATTTGTAAGCGTGGAATGAAATCCAATTGTTAGGGATTATATAAAAACTTGAACTGATTTGTAAAAAGTTTTTATAACCATTTGAAAAAATTATAAATCTTTTAGGGTTTCTTTTGAACATTTGGCACAAAATTTCTCATTAATTTCTGCAAAAAGGTATGATTTTCTGTTGCTTTGAAGAGTGAAACGCCCCATGTGTCAGAGAGTTGTTGACTGTGGATGGAGACGTTTGAAATTTCCTTAATTAACAAATGACACCTCTTGAAAGAATGTTTGTTTTATTCATAAGAAAATTCAATGCCATTTAATACATTTCATCACATGATTGATTTGTTTTAAATGTTGTTGCTCAGGTATGCTGAAGCCGATGGCAATACTTGTGAGCTTTAGTGCGTCAGATGAGGCGACAAAATCCCATATACATGTTCACATAAGTGAACAAGACATATGACATTGCGCGCTCCTCTACTCAGGCCTAGCTACTCAGTTGTATTAAAATTTTGTTCAGCATTGTTGAAGGAACCTTTTGATGACTGGTGATCATTTGTTCAGCTTCAGTGAATCAGCTAAGGCGACAAAACATCATATACACAATCAGATAAAGTGAAATAGACACATGACATTGCACACTCCTTCACTCAGACACTTCTACTAAACATTAATCAAAATCTTTTATGAAATGTTGAACCTTCAAGTTTCTTCAGTGAATGCTGAAGGTTCAGGTTTTGTATCATCAATGTTCAGCATACCAGGCTCCATTATTAATCTTTTGAAAGTTGGTTCATCCAGTGGTTTGGTGAAGATATTAGCCAATTGATACTGAGTAGGGATGAAATGTAATTTAATGTCCCCTTTCATAATGTGATCTCTGATAAAGTGATATCTGATATCAATGTATTTTGTTCTTGAGTGAAGGACTGGATTGTTAGATATTGAAATAGCCCTAGTGTTATCACAAAAAATTGGTATCTTTTCATAATCTATGTCATAATCAGCCGATTGGCTTTTCATCTAAAGAACATTGGCACAACATCCAATAGCTACCACATATTCAGCTTCTGCTAAGGACATGGCAACAGTTTGTTGCTTTTTAGCACTCCAACACACAAGTTTGCCACCTAGCAATTGGCAAGCACCAGAAGTGCTTATTCTGTCCAAATTGCATCCAGCATAGTCAGAATCTGAATACCCCTTTAGATTAAAACCTGAGTATTTGGTGTACCAAAGACCTAGACATGGTGTACCTTTTAGGTATCTGAAGATTCTCTTTACAGCAGTAAGGTGTGATTCCTTTGGATCTGCTTGGTATATTGCACTAAGGCATGTAGAGAATTGAATGTCAGGTCTGCTTGGAGTTAAGTACATGATATACCCAATCATACTTCTATACTAAGTCTCATTGACTGATTGTCCATTGAGATCAGGTCCTAAGTTGTTAGGGGGTACCATTGGAGTCTTCATTGAAGCACAATTGATATCATACTTTTTCAGCAGATCCTTGACATAATTTTCTTGATTGATGGAGATGCCTTGGTCAGATTGTTTAATCTGATGACCAAGGAAGTATGTGAGTTCTCCCATCATACTCGTCTCAAACTTGCTGGTCATAAGCTTGGCAAATTGTTTGCAAAGTTTCAAGCTTGTTGAACCAAAGATGATGTCATCCACATAAATTTGTACTAGAATGGTGTCAGTTTTAGATTTATAGATAAACAAGGTGTTATCTATTTTTCCACTGACAAACTTATGCTCAATGAGAAATGTTGAGAGAGTTTCATACCATGCTCTTGGAGCTTGCTTCAGTCCATACAAAGCTTTGTAAAGCTTGTAGACATGATTTGGGTATTTACTACTCTCAAAGCCAGGAGGCTGTGTAACATAAACTTCTTCTTTTAGGTCACCATTTAGGAATGCACTTTTTACATCCATTTGATAGATGATGAAGTTCATGTAAGTGGCATAAGCATGGAAGAATCGTATGGCTTCCATACGTGCAACTGGAGCAAAGGTTTGATCAAAATCAACACCATGCTCTTGATTGAAACCTTGGGCCACCATCCTAGCTTTGTTTTTTGTCACGGCATTGGCTTCATCTCTTTTGAGCTTGTAAACCCATTTGGTGCCAGTGGTTGATTTACCATATAGAAGAGGAACCAATTTCCAGACTTTGTTTCTTTCAAATTGATTGAGTTCCTCTTGCATGGCATCCACCCATCCAGGGTGAGTGAGTGCTTCAGAAATCTTTGTAGATTCAATTTCTGAAAGAAAATTTGCATAGAGGCATTCTCTAGATGAAGCAGCACTCAGTTTCTTTACCATAGATCTAGTGACTCTACCTTCACCAGGATTGCCTATTATGTTCACCAACTGTATGTGACTATTTTTAGTCCAAGATTTTTGTGGAGCTGTAGAATAGGCACTGGTATCATGATTAGAGCTAGAACTTGGAAGTCCATGACATGGACTTGGACTTGGATTATCTCTAGTGTCTACTGAAGGATATTCAATGGACAAAGGTTCAATCAATGGAGAGCTTCCTTCTTGGTCAGAAGCAACACATCCAAGACCTAATTCCCTAGAGATGGTAGGAGAGCTATGAGCAAGGGGCTCAGATTGTTCATCAGCAGCTTCATATGATTGATCATTTTTATCATGTGTGTCAGCGTGTTGATTGTTTTGAAACTGACCATTTTGGTCATTTGTGTTGCCTTGCTGATCATTTTGAGACTGGTTAATATTTGATTGAAAGCCATCAGTATGTGATACTGAAGGATTTCCTTTTGTAGGACTTGTCATATCTTCAAATGGATCAATGTGAGGGACTGAGTTGCTTGTTTGATATCTTTGAGAAGGCTCATAATGTTGAAATTCATCAGATGGATAATTGTGAGATTCATGAATATGAAGTTCATCATCTGATGGATTTGTAAATTTGAGAGCTTCAGAACTTTCATTGAAGGTGATGTGATAAGTTTCTTCAATACATTGTCTTCTTGTGTTGAAGACTCTATATGCTTTAGATACTAGAGAGTATCCAAGGAAGTAACCATCATCAGATTTTTCATCAAACTTTCCAAGGTGATCCTTGTGACTGTGAATGAATACAGGACACCCAAACACATGTAAGAATGAGATGTTTGGAATTCTCTCCCTAAAGACTTCATAGGGAGTCTTCATGTGTCTTTTCACAATGATAGATCTATTTTGAGTGTAAGAAGCAGTGGCTACAGCATCAGTCCAAAAATGCTTAGAGAGAGCAGATCTAGCGAGCATTGTCCTTGCTGCTTCAATCAAAGTTTTGTTCCTTCTTTCAGCCACACCATTTTGTTCAAGTGTGTAAGGAGATCAGAACTTTTGGGAAATTCCTTTGTCATCACAAAATTTGATGAGTGTGTGATTTCTGAATTTAGTACCATTGTTAGTTCTGAGTTGTTTGACATGAGTGTCATTTTGATTTTCAACTCTTTTGATGAATGACATAATGGCATCTGGTGCATGGCTTTTCTTTTTCAGAAAATATACCCAGGTGTACCTAGAGTACTCATCAACAATGACAAGTGTATATTCTTCATGACAAATGGCCCTAGGTGATACTAGGCCAAATAAGTGAAGCAAATGAAGACTTTCTTTGATTGAGAAAGTTTGCTTTGTTTTGAAACTGGCCCTATGGTGCTTTCCTTTTTCACATGCTGAGCATGGTTTGTCCTTGGAATAGACAAGTGGAGGAAGACCAATAACAAGATTTTGTTTTGCCAGCAGAGTTATTGTTTTAAAATTGAGATGTGAGAGCCTCTTATGCCAAAGCCAGTTGGTAATATTGGAAGCTTTAGCAAAGAAGCATGTCTCTTGAGTAGAGTTCATGTTCATGACATAAACATCTTTGACTCTGGGAGCAATCATCACAATTTCATGATTGGAGTTGAAGACTGTACTTTTTTTGTCATCAAATAGCACAAGATACTTTGCATCACAAAGTTGACTTATGCTGATGAGGTTGTGCTTCAATCCATTGACATATGCTACCCTTGAGAAAACTATACCATTGCATTTTACTGAACCAAATCCTTCAGTAGTAGCTGATGAGTTATCACCAAAAACAACTTTAGGACCTTGTTCCTCCTTATACTTGTGTAGATAACTTTTGGTGCCAGTCATATGCCTTGAGCAGCCACTATCTAGGTACCAAATAGGCTTCCTGAGATCACACTGCACAAGTTAAGGAAATGGTCAGTTTTGTTTTGAAACCCACCTTTGTTGGGTGGTAGTTTTAGATCTGGAAGGTGTTCTAGATCTGAAGGGTCCTCTTGAAGAGGGTGTGTGTTATTGCTCAGAAGAAGAAGAGGTCTGAACAGCTTTTGCTTTCTTAGCCTGGAGGGCTTCACCTCTTTTGAACCACTCTATATGGTTGTGATCAGATGCAGTGTGGACATTGCTTCCACAAGTTTCACAACATTTGGTAATAGAGTTTGGGTTTCTTGGTTTAATGCCTCTTCTAAGTGAGATGATTCGATTATGTCCATGGGTGTCATGGTCATAACTTCCACAAATATTACAAACAGGGTAATAGTGACAGTCATCTGAGTGATGATTGCCCGTACCACAATAAATGCATGGTGGGAAAGGCATATTTCGCCTGGAATGAGATGCTTCAGTATTGTGAGCATCAGCACTAGTTTTGGACAGCATATACTGAGTATGTTCACAAGTGCGATGATGAGTCCTCTCACATTTAGTACATAAATCACTCTTAGGCAAGTTTCAGTGAGATGGTTGTTTAGACCACATAAACCACAAGCCCTTTTAAATTGTGTCTTGTACTTTAAATGAGAAGAGTATGAAGGTTCATCTTTGAACCGAGTTGGTGTTTGCTACTGCCTGAGTTGCATTTTGAGATCATTGATCTCTTGTATGACAAAAGACATTCTCTCATCATCCTCAGATCTAGCATTCTTTAGTTTATTTGTTGAAACTGAAGAGGTAGTTCCCATATGTGAACCTTTATCAGGAGCTGAAGAGTTCTTTGAAGTGTCAATTTTGACATGGTTTGACCACATAAATCACAAGCCCTTTTAAATTGTGTCTTATACTTTAAATGAGGAGATTCTGAAGGTTCATCTCTAAACCGAGTTGGTGTAAACTGCTGCCTGAGTTGCATTTTGAGATCATTGATCTCTTGTATGACAAAAGGCATTCTCTAATCATCCTCAGATCTAGCATTCTTCAGTTTATTTATTGAAACTAAAGAGGTAGTTCTCATATGTAAACCTTTAGCAGGAGTTGAAGAGTTCTTTGAAGTGTCAATTTTGACATGTTTGGAAGAACTACCCTTGTGTGCTGTTTGAGACTTGATGATTGACTGGATTGTTTTTGGACCAGTAGAGGGTTCAACACCAGCCAATTTCTCCAAAGGAGGAAGTGGGGTACTTACTTCATTCTCCAAATCATCATCTGAGTCATCCTTAGTGACTGAGGATTCAACAGGTCCTGAAGAGTCAGCATTTGCTTGAAACTCAGGAAGAAGAATTCGTCCAGTGTCATGATTGGGTAAATTCTCTTCACCTGACCTTTCAATGTAAGGGATCGAGCTACCATCCTCATTTGAGGCTTTGACAAAGACAATAGAGTTGGTGTTGGAGGATCCTTCAGCACCAAGCATTTTCCTTTTTTGAGCAGGAATTTGTTCATTGATGCATTGATTTACCCTATCAGAGTTTCTAAGCCAAGATTTTACAATATCTTTTGCTTCTTTTAGTTCAACTCTTAGGGAGTTATTTTCATCAAGAATCTCTTTGTTCAATTGTTGAAAAGTAAGAATATCAAGTTTAGATTCTTTTAGCTCTATTTGCTTACTTTCAAAATCTTCAAGTTATAGAACAAGTTTGTGAAATTTTTCAAGAAAATTGTTTCTTTGTTCTTCAACAAATTTTAGATCAATACACAGGTAATCAAAGACATATTTAATGTCATCTTTATCTTCTAATTCAAGAAGATTTTGTACCTTTTTTATTGTGATATTGACCCATTCATCAATTCTGGCACTTTCTCTGGCCACAACATTGGAGTTAGCCCCTTCATCATCAGCAAGTGCCATTGGCACTTTCACATTAACCAATTCATCATCATCTGAAGAAACATCTTCTTCATCCCATTCATAAGCTTCAACAACAAGTCCTTTGTTCTTGTCTTACTTGGGGGCCTTGGAAGAAGAACTTTCAGTACTCGTGAGGGTCAGTCTAGCTTTAATTTCTTTGTATTTGGCCTCAAAGTCTTTTGTTGGTCAAAGTTCAACCCTGTTTTACTGAAATGAAGTAGAATCAATTTTTTTGGTTGAAATGATGATTGACCGGATGGTCTTGATTGAGCTGGTGAGGAATAGGAAGGGAGGGATGTTTTTAAATAACAATCCCTAGCATAGTGACCAATCTTACCATATTTGTAGCATTCAGTGTCAACTGAAGCTTTTGTGGAGCTGGAGAACTTGCCTCCTTTCTTAAAGAACCTTCTAGACTTGGCCTGAAGTGCTCTTTCATGAAATTCCTCTTTGAGGTCATTCAGATATGCCTCACTAGTTCTGGTATCTTCCTCATCATCAGGACTATCTTGGTAGTCTTGAATGACAGCCTCACTGAAGAAGCATGTGGACAAGGGAGTAGAAATGGTTAATGCTTTACTCTTGCTTGAGCCTTCATAAATCCTATCAACTAGGTTTTCTTCATATTTAAGTTTCCTAAAAAGAGAGGCTAGATCACAATCTTTAATGTGATTAGCATTTCTCAAGCTTTGACAGAAACTGAGTCACTTTTTTGGCAATGCATTAAAAAAACTGTGTTGATTTCAAGTTTAGCTCAACACCATCATTCACAAGTTCATTCATCAGTGCTTTGTATCTGGTGAGTGTCTATGTGAGGGTTTCCCCTTCTTTGTGCTTGAAGGTGTTGTATTGAAGCTTTAAATCCATGATTCTTGTTTCCTTCACATCAGAGGGTCCTTCATGGTAAAGAATAAGGTCCTCCCATGTAGCTTTGGCTGTTTTGCAATTTACAACAGAATTCATTTGGTTATCTGGAAGCACAGACATGATGAGACTTTTGAGACGCTAATCTAGGTTAGCAGCTTTTCTCTCATCAGCAGTCCATTGTGCTTCAGGTTTTCTATTGTCCCCAACCATGGGAACAAAAGGACCATTTTCAATGATTCTAAGGAATTGAGGTTCTATTCCAACCATGTGGACAAGAAACATTTTCTTCCAATTTGTAAAATTTGCTACCTCTAGTACAGGAGCAGCATTGAGTTGGCCACCCCTATATTCTAGGGTTTGTGGTATAACTTGAGCCATTTTTGGATCTTGATTTGAAAACTTTTAAATGATCAATTTAATAAAATAAGAGTTTAGCTAATCAAACTGCTCTGATACCACTTGTTGGTCCCTTGTAAATCGTCATTACTTATCAACCTTAAGTAATAACTCTTTACTACGACTCAAGTGTGTTGTTTTAACAATAGATAAGAACTATGAATAATTAAAACAACAATACCAATAACTTTTCAACGTATATACTTTTATTAGAATCAAATAAAGAATCTATAACCCACTTTGTTTACGGAATAACAAGGTGGTTGAATGACAATGGGTTGTGATCTTCTCTACTTAAACATCTAACCAAAGTTAAAGTCTAAGCTCCAATCTAAACGTTCATATGCATCTTGGCTATATGGTTTAGTTGGTATCGAAAGAGAAGGTTTTCCATAATTTATACTCTTGTATTGGTTAACCCTTTCTTTCCCAATGTACACTCCTTTTATAGGCAGTGTAAACTAGGGTTTGCATTTGCATGTTTCAATGCATGGGTTTATCCAGTGGGTGGTTGATGCCCATGCTGGATAAACAGTATAAAGTACATATTAAGCTATTTTAGAAAAGATAAAGGTTGTACTTATATCTAAGTATACAAGCAACCTACTTTGACTTAAAGTTATCTTTTCCCGCCTAATGCAAACCATCAAAATACTGAAGAGTCTTCAGTATCCTAGAGGAGATCGACATCATTCAGTTTGGTATTGTCAAACCAAACTGAACTGAAAGCCCTTCTTCAGTCCTTGTTCTTCAGCAACTAGACCGCCTAGTATTTGAAGCGAATACTCCTTTGTCTTCTAAGTTCACTGGAAGGGGATTGTTGAACTTTCTTCAGCTATAAAGTCTTTAGTAAGAACTTTGTTCCTCTGGTTATCCTTCAACAGACTGGCCTTACTGTTGAGCATGAAACACTTAGGGGGATTTTATATTCAAATCCTAGAGTTGCTTCAGGGTTAGTAAATACTGACCCAACAGACCTTCTTGTTGTCTAAATTCTTTGATTACCAATCTTGCTTTGCACATGTCAATGGTGATGCCATAGAATTTCATCTTCTTCTTAAAGATCCATTTATAGCCTAGTGGTTTACAAACTTAAGGTAAATTCACGAGCTTGTAAGTTTACTTTTGTAAAAAAGAATCTATTTTACTTTTAATGGATTCTTTCTATCGATTCCCTTTCAAAGAAGTTAAAACAAATTCATATGGTTTCAAAACAAACCTAACAACTAATGAAGTTCATGAAAAATCTTGACTACAACATATCATTAGTGGATTTATTCATCTCGTTATCACTTCTAGTGATAAACATACCAGTTCTATATAAACACAAGAGTACATATTTACTACTGATCACACATACATACATTAATTTTGAATCCACATTCTAACATGATGTGGTCAAAAAGTTTGAAGTCATTGTTTGGGAGCTTGCCTTAAATCATATAATGACTTAATTATCCTACAAACTTTTCTCTCTAGTATAGGAACCATGAAACCCTCAGGTTGGTTCATGTATAGTTCCTTTTCTAAATCCGCGTTTAGAAATATCGTTTTCACATCCACATAAGGAGCTTCCAAAATTTCTTAATGCGAAAATGAAGTACCATCCTAATTGAGGTTATTCATGTAACATGCGAATAAGTATCCATGGAAGTTAGACCTTCTCGTTGTCTAAATTCTTTGATTACCAATCATGCTTTGCACATGTCAATGGTGATGCCATAGAATTTCATCTTCTTCTTAAAGATCCATTTATATCCTAGTGGTTTACAAACTTAAGGTAAATTCACGAGCTTGTAAGTTTACTTTTGTAAAATAGAATCTATTTCACTTTTAATGGATTCTTTCTATTGATTCCCTTTCAAAGAAGTTACCACTTCTCAATAAGAAGTAGGCTCAATTTCTACCATAAAAGAAACAAAAACCGAATCCAACTAATCTCTCGGTTCATGCCATTTCGTTTCTTCTAGATTCAACCTCTCCTTGGGTCAATCTTGTCTCTCATCTAAGAGATCATATCATCTTGTTGTCTCTAACCTTGGACAACCTCTTCATCTATTCTAGATGATCTTCCAATTTCTTTCGTAAACAAGGAAATATATTTCCAAAGAAGGAATCGTTCCTTAATTCTATTATTGTGTCTATTTTCGATTCATGTACAATGAAACGATAAGCAATGCTATATGAATTTCGTACGCATATCTTAGCTAGATATCCCCACATTTATAAGTACTTATAAAATAGTTTTTTTCTCACGCATAGTTCGTAAGAAGTATCTTATTTTAATTACAAGGAATCTTATCTAAAAGATAAGTAGTCGATATAATCGATTTCCCCCACATGCCATAGCTTAAACCTGTACTTAAGAACATGGCATAAACCATATTTTCTAAGGCATGATTCTTTTCTATATCAAGAGCAATGAATTTGTGTCTTATTCTAATTTTAGCATACAAATTTAGAAATGGAGACACATATTTAACTCCTATTACTTCGAATCACCTTGTTATAGATAATAAGTTGGTTCTCAACTTACTTATATAGATCATCTTGTCTATATCCTTACACTCAAGTAAGTGTAAATAGCAATATTTTATACCACAGTCAGCCAATATGATAAAGTACCCAATATTCGCTACCTTAGTAGGTATCCATTCCAAATCACATAAAACCATGTGAATCATATCAAGATTTTCGGTTATTTTTGTTCAACCAAGAGAAAAGACTTGTCAATTTGGCTTCAACGCAATTTTTAATTTTGCAGTCCGTGTCAATATAAAAATGGGTATCTAATTTGGTCTAATTGGAAAACATGTTGAGTAAAATTTAAAACATGTCAAAGTAAGTCATACAATACATTTAAAAAAATAAACAAATAAGCCGAATTCACCCTCATTTTCCTAAAATGACCATTTGAAAACATAATCAACTTAACCATTTTAAAAGCGTAGCCGGTCTGCACTTAATTTATGTTATTGGTTAACTCAAAATTTATTTGATTCAAACACAAATGAAACCCAAGTTTCATTAAGCAACCATCCAGACACAAGATTCATATGAATCTCCAGCACACGCAACGTTGGTTGACTTAGTGTCTTTTCTAGATGTGAATCACATCTTCTTTTTCCTTGATATTCGCAGTTGGAGAGTTGCTCAAGCTCGTTCTCTCCATTCTCAACCGCATTATAAGAGTTAATCAAACTCTTATCACCATATACATGACATGATACTGTAGTGCTAATGCACCATTATATATGGTTGGATTCACTCTTGGCCTCAGTTTTCATGTCATTCTATCCATTTAACACATAGTTACGACACAAAAGCTTTCTGAATGCTTTAAAGCATCTACCATTGTGACAACCCTGGATTTGAGGTTCGTCACTTAGTTTTATTTTGTGCTAGTTACGTGTCTTTACGTGTTTATGTGCTTATTGGTCTGTATAGATTGTGGTTTGGATATCGTTTCCGGTACGGGGTACCTTGTGAGTGAAACGATGTGTGATGATTTCATGTTCATGAGTTCACATGGTAGTGACTATGAAGTGAGATGGTGTTATTTGGTGGTTTTACGTATACGTATATGTATTATAGAAAATCGTATTTTTACGATTTACGGTTTAGCGTTTAGAGGTCTCGGATGAGGAAATTGGTCATATGGATATTTTTCGGGATGGTTTTAAGTCATTTAGGACTTAGTTATAAAGTTTATTTCAAAATTTGAGATTTTTTTTAAAAGTGTATATTTTACGTCTTTTACGGTAAAACGCGTAAATTTGACTAGTTTTACGGTTTTGAGGTTTTGGAGGCTTTAGGAGCTGAAATAAATTAAGGAAAATTAAGGTAATATTATTAATACAAATATTAATAATAAAAAGGAAAAAAACGAAATTAAATGGGTATAGGTCAGTTATGTGAAAAAAAGAAAAGAAAAGGGGAAAAAAGGGAAAAAGGGAACCGGGCTTTTGTACATGGGCCAAGGACTTGTTAAGAAAGTATATAAAGTCTTTTTATTAATCAAAGCACTCATAAAATCCCTGGAGATCAAGGTTTGGTCGGCATAAATGGTGTTTTTAGGGTTCTTCATTAATTTTTCTTCTTTCAAAAATTCTAAGGTAAATTCTTTAATACTCTTTTCAATTAAATTGTTTAATGTTTTCTATAATCATCTTATGATGGATTTAGGTTAGGGTTTCATTTAAGAACAGTAAAGTAATGTTATAATAATGAGTTCATAATGATTAAATAAATTAGGGCTTGTAATTAGAGGGATTAGGGTTAATTAATGTGGTTGATTTTGTTAAACCCGTTTTTAAAATCTGGGCAGAATTTTGAGTCAATTGTTTTGATCATATCGGGAGTTCTAGGAACATTCAAGATGCGATCCAAGTATCCCTGAAAAGGTAACTGAAGTGGCTTTCTAATGCAAGAAACTAGACCTAAATTGGAGGTCGGGAAGTGGGACAAAAACAGGTTACAACAGTCGGAGGTCAATACAGTTTTGAAGTCAGCCTGTTTTCTTTTTAAGTTTTGGGTTGTTTTGGGTACTTAGGGTTGCATTGGGATCTTCTCACGGACATGAGAGATGTTTTATATATTTTAAAAAGTATCTGCACTTGGGATAAGATTGTGGTTTAGGGTAAGACCCTCTAATGATAATGAACGTTTCATACGTTTAAAATCAGTGAATTCTGGATAGGTAGCAATATATACACATATATCGGGGCCTTAACAGTAGCTTTAAGGTTAGGGTAAGTGGGAGGTTTTAGCTAACATATGTAAAAGTATGAATATTCATTTTACAGAGATCATGGGTATGTTTAAGGGGGAGATCGACCCATAGTTTAAGGTATGAAAAACGGGACTGTTTTGGGTAAAATATTAACGGGACGGGTTATGAAGTAAAAGGAGTTAAGGGCTTTATAGAGGGTTGTAATGAGATGCTTAGAGCATATAAATGAGGTATTTATATAGGAGGAGGCTAGATGTCCATCATAGGTTGATGAGCCGTTTTGGTGATTGGTTCATGTTTTGATTATGTGTTTTTGGTTTGTTAGCTTTTTGCTAGTGCGAGAACATTTGGAGAAGCTCAATCAGGTGAGTTTCATAGTCCCATGTTTAATATTGATTTTGACTTCCAGATGGGATGGAAGAGACACTGTGTTGAGTTATTTTCTAAATTGATGTTGTGAATGTGTTTGTGATTTGAGATGGACTTGTGTGTACATTATGTGATTAACTGCTCTTTGGTTTTTGATTGTGTATGATTTGGATCGGGGGACACGTTCCGTCTCAGTTATTGTAGTTTGACAAGGTAGTGGCCTTGTGGTTTGACAAGGTAGTGGCCTTGTGGTTTGACAAGGTAGTGGCCTTATGGTTTGCCGAGGTAGTGGCCTTGGGATAGGTACATATTGTGATCATCTATGGTACCATGTTGTTTGGCAAGGTAGGAGCCTTGGATTTTGGTTTAGAATGATTGATCTTGAATGCTAGTTGTTAATACATAATTGTAGCACATTGTCCATATGTTATTGTGTTGATGGTTGTTATTCACAGCTTGTAACTGATTTAGCGTTGGAGTCTAAACCTATGACTCTCACCAACATTATGTTGACGTGTTTTAGTGTCTCTTTCAGGTGATGTTATGGTTAAGCTTGAGAACATAAGTGGCTAGGATTTGGAGAGCGTAGGATATGCATTTAGAAGGGGATCCCCGTTCCTTCTTAGATTCTTTTGCTTGTTTTATAAGTGATACTGTTGGCACCTATATGTTTGATTTGTTGTGTTATTTGTTTGTCTTAGGTAAGAGGTAGGACTGTTACCTACTTACCTAGACACCTGCATTTGATGAGATACTGTCATGACTTTTGTGTCACCATTTTATGACATTTCTTATTTCATATAGTTATCTCTATAGACACGCCATGTTGTGATGATATCCATACGTCGCGCCCCATATTCCGCCATGGTGGGGTGTGACAGAATGGTATCAGAGACAATGGTTATAGAGAATTAGGTTGCCTAGTCGCGTAGCCTAGTTTATAGCTTAAGGGTCCCTGCATATATGCGTCATAGGAGTACGTGTGCATTTTATATTAATTGATGTGTTTGGATGTTATTTATTGCGATGTTTTGAATAGTATGGATTGAACCGTAGTATGTTCATACTTAGTCACATGTTATTTTATTTTCGGGTTTGTGACTAGTGCGGGTTGAACCATAATCGTCCACGCTAGTCACTGTTGTATTTTGCTTAAATTGTACATTATAGTACATAATTTAGTACAAGGTAGTTTCTATCTTTTATCGAGTTATTTTACATACCTGAGGTATGTTATTTTTGTTTTGATGTTTAAGTCATGTTCCCTAAGAATCGTGTGGTTGTTCGAGTTACTAGGAGTAGGTGGATAGGAAGGGTTTTAAGTTGTTTCCACTCTTACGGGCGACATGACTTATAACTGATTATGTTTTCGTTTTGGATTTAGTCTATGTTGTTTTAGCTAGACTATGGATTTTGGTATTCCAAGAGTTTTACTATGTTATTTTAATAGATGGGGTTTTGGACCTATTTGGTTATGTGGTTATGAGCTTATGTGAGTAGATGGATTTATGTGTTATATGTTGTATTGATTCTTATAAGTGTCATCATAGGAGGGAGTGCATTGGGGAAAGGGTAATTGTATAAGTATGGTGGCCAACATAGTTATACAAGTACCACAACTTCAATGGGGTCTCAAGTATGATTGCATGAAAGAGGATTAGTACATGCTTGTATATGGTGAGATGTAGATATTGGGTATACGTATAATATATGGGTTTATGTAACGGCTGCCTACGATATGGCTATTTTTATTAGTGTGTTATATGTTTTGGGATTATAGTGGTGTTGTGTGATTTTGGGGTCACACGATATGGTTTGGTTTTGGAGGTGGGCTTTATGCCTTGTTGTGGCACGGTGAGATGGTGATTACTCGTATGGATAAACGAGCGTATAAAGCGATTTATTGACTTACGTGTATGATAACGAGTATGTTTTGGGAGATTTAATAGGTATATATATGCGGATGTATGTATACTACTATGTGTTAAGTTATGGTATATGGTCGTTCACCAGTTATTATAACTTGAACGTACCTTGTGTTTGTTCGTGTTTTATGGTGCTGGAGTTTAATGGAGTTCCAACGACGTTTTGAGTCTTTTGAAGTGTGTCTTGTAGCGTATTCTTTGAGTTTCGTATTTCACGTGTACGTTTTAAAATGGTGTTTTTGGTTTCAAGCCTATTGAAATAACTTGGGATTTCTTTTGAGATAATGGAATCTTTTGTGTTGGGTCTTACATTTCTTTTGGTCGGTATATATTGAGAAAAAGGGGGACTTGGAAATCTATTATAGGGTTAGATAATTGGTTGTATTCGGTAAAATAAGGGTAAGGTGTTGGAGTCGTGTTTGAAACAAGGTGCAACATAAGATTTTTTTTTTTAATCAACACTTATTTATTTCAAATTCTAAAAGACTTTCTTTAAAATAAAGCGAAGTAAAATTTCTTTCTACTTACATAGTTTATATAATTGGGTTTAACCGATTCACGTCATTTATAATTATTAATTCGAGGTTAAATTGAGTTTATGAAGGTTACACATACAATTATATGTTTCATTTAAAAGGATTGCATTAATCACTAAGTTTATTCTTTAATTTTAAAACAACTAGTATAAAATTGTTTTGGTCATAACTTGTTCGCTTTTAGAGCTTTTTGGATGATTCAAAAGACTAAAATTATTTACTCGGAACGTACTTTTCAAATATTCAGAATGTATAGTCATGGGAGGTCAGTATCCTGGTTGAAATTATTGTACAAGTGTCGTGTTAAAGGTTGAGTTTGAATAGTAGTTTATTTTTTATAATTTGGGATGCACGGGATACCTAGTTTTTGAGTTGAGTTTTGAGTTCGTCAAGAGGGTTGTTTGTAGATTGTTTGAGTCACATAGATATGGGAGGTAATAATAAGTAAAAAGGATAAGATATAAGTTCTTTTGGAAAAGTCGATCTTTTGCACGGTTTAAATAATATGTCACGGGGCGTAATACGTTTGGTTGCCATTGGGTGTTTCTTGGATTATTTTTCGTTGTGATGGGTCATTTTGAATTGATACACGTTTTGGGTTTGAGTTTTATTTTGAGTCTCATGGTTTTTGACTTGTTTTAACTGGTGCACGTGAAATGTCGTTAGTTATCCGTTGGTTTGATTCGTTGATTGTATCTGGTGGATTCAGGATGTAGTTTTGGTTTCGTATTGTTCGAGAGCGTTGAGGTAGTCATATGAAAGACTTGGTCGTGCCTACACGCTTAAGTAGGTGACCATGAGAGAACAGTCGGAATACCCTTAGTGGGGAGGAAAGAAGTTCGTAGACGAACTAGTGTGGTCATGAGGTCTCTTAGGAGTACTAAGGACATGAATAGAGATTTGTAGGATACTAGCACAAGTAACGCGCCATAGAGAGTGTTGGAAGGGGATATAATACCTCAAAGGTATTTATGATTGTTCATAGGGCATGTAAGTTTTCCAAAAATTTCCTGAAATTTAGTAGGTTTGCCTATTACTGTGAGGTAGAACCATAAATAGAGCAAGTAGGGGAGGTGAGAGGAGTTGTAGTTAGTGCCTTTCCAAGGAAAATCATTGATGGAGTGATTTAAAAACAAGAGCTGTTAGAAATTGCAAGGAATGCCGGATAAAGGTTGAGTTGCCTGGTAGTAAATGTGATGTGGAAGCGGTTGAGTGGTCTGATAAGAGGAAGTATTGGCCTTATAGAATACATGTAGATTTTCGCGAGTAGAACGAGGTAGAAATTCATTCGTATTGCCGCTGAGAGAGGATGCAATGAGGACGTAATTGAAACTGCTAAGGATGTTGTATGAACGCCTTGGGTTTACGGTTATGCATTTGGCTTCGCCAAAGCACTAGCGGTTTTCATGGAGTCAATGAACCGAGTGTGCATGAACGGGTATAAACAAGTTGTCATCGGGAGCATCGACGACATCTTGATCTACTCAAATCTTAGAAAGAGAGTGAGGCAAATTATGAGTTGGTTTGGAGTTGTTGGGAAGTTGGAAGAATTAATGGATATGTGAAAGACCGTCATAGGTCACTTTGTAAGGAAATTGGAATTTTTAAGTAGTTTAGGATACGGACTGAAGGGAGTTGATGAACATAATTGGACATGGGTCATTGATTTAGAGGTAGTTCGGAAACTCGTTAGCGATGGCTGAGTTTTCATATAATGATAGTTATCGTACTAGAAGTCGATAAATGCCATTTGAGGCACGATATGAAAGGATAGGGTGAGTTGTCCCTATTGTGGACTAGAATTGGTAAAAGAGGCAACTAATGTGGTAATGGTGTTTGTGGACAGAATGAGAGCAACAAGGGATGCTATGTAGAAAAGGAGGAAACCACTAGATTTAGTGACAAAGTTATGTAGGGAGTTTCACCCATAGTAACGGGTGGTATGATTTGATAAAATGGAAGAGTTGATGTAGAGTTTTGTAGGTCCATTTATGATCTTTGGAAAGATCGGACCATTAGCTTATGAGCATAGAATTACCTGGGGGAAATGAGTTGTATACATGATACATTTCATGTATTGAGATTGGTAAAGGTTGTTTGAGAATGCATTTTGCATGTACGGTTATTCGGGACTTGTGTTAATAAGAGTCTTTGTTTTATCAAAGAGTCATCTGTGAGATTTATTGACTGTGAGGTCAAGAGTTTGGCAATGACTTTAATTATTTTTTGGTTTGTATATGTGGTATTTTGAAACTTGAACTAAAGTTCACGTGGAAATGAGGGGAGTTCGTTTAGAACAAGTATCCTCGTGTGATTTGTTGGTTGTGTGTTGACCCTAAGGAGTAAATCTCGGGACGAGATTTCTATTAGGAGGGAGTGATGTGACAACCTTGGTTTTGAGGTTCATCATTTAGTTTTATTTTGTGCTAGTTACGTGTCTTTACGTGTTTATGTGCTTATTGGTGTGTATAGATTGTGGTTTGGATATCGTTTCCGGTACGGGGTACCTTGTGAGTGAAACGATGTGTGATGATTTCATGTTCATGAGTTCACATGGTAGTGACTATGAAGTGAGATGGTGTTATTTGGTGGTTTTACGTATACGTATATGTATTATAGAAAATCGTATTTTTACGATTTACAACGTTTAGAGGTCTCGGATGAGGAAATTGGTCATATGGATATTTTGCGGGATGGTTTTAAGTCATTTAGGACTTAGTTATAAAGTTTATTTCAAAATTTGAGATTTTTTTTAAAAGTGTATATTTTACGTCTTTTACGGTAAAACGCGTAAATTTGACTAGTTTTACGGTTTTGAGGTTTTGGAGGCTTTAGGAGCTGAAATAAATTAAGGAAAATTAAGGTAATATTATTAATACAAATATTAATAATAAAAAGGAAAAAAACGAAATTAAATGGGTATAGGTCGGTTATGTGAAAAAAAAAAGAAAAGGGGAAAAAAGGGAAAAATGGAACCGGGCTTTTGTACATGGGCCAAGGACTTGTTAAGAAAGTATATAAAGTATTTTTATTAATAAAAACACTCATTAAATCCCTGGAGATCAAGGTTTGGTCGGCATAAATGGTGGTTTTAGGGTTCTTCATTAATTTTTCTTCTTTCAAAAATTCTAAGGTAAAATCTTTAATACTCTTTTCAATTAAATTGTTTACTGTTTTCTTTAATCATCTTATGATGGATTTAGGTTAGGGTTTAATTTAAGAACAGTAAATTAATGTTATAATAATGAGTTCATAATGATTAAATAAATTAGGGCTTGTAATTAGAGGGATTAGGGTTAATTAATGTGGTTGATTTTGTTAAACCCGTTTTTAAAAACTGGGCAGAATTTTGAGTCAATTGTTTTGATCATATCGGGAGTTCTAGGAACATTCAAGATGCGATCTAAGTATCCCTGAAAAGTTAATTGAAGTGGCTTTCTAATGCAAGAAACTAGAACTAAATTGGAGGTCGGGAAGTGGGTCAAAAGCAGGTTACAACAGACGGAGGTCAATACAGTTTTGAAGTCAGCCTGTTTTCTTTTTAAGTTTTGGGTTGTTTGGGGTACTTAGGGTTGCATTGGGATCTTCTCACGGACATGAGAGATGGTTTATATATTTTAGTAAGTATCTGCACTTGGGATAAGATTGTGGTTTAGGTTAAGACCCTCTAATGGTAATGAACGTTTCATACGTTTAAAATCAGTGAATTCTGGATAGGTAGCAATATATACACATATATCGGGGCCTTAACAGTAGCTTTAAGGTTAGGGAAAGTGGGAGGTTTTAGCTAACATATGTAAAAGTATGAATATTTCTTTTACAGAGATCATGGGCATGTTTAAGGGGGAGATCGACCCATAGTTTATGGTATGAAAAACGGGAATGTTTTGGGTAAAATGTTAACGGGACGGGTTATGAAGTAAAAGGAGTTAAGGGCTTTATAGAGGGGTGTAATGAGATGCTTAGAGCATATAAATGAGGTATTTATATAGGAGGAGGCTAGATGTCCATCATAGGTTGATGAGCCGTTTTAGTGATTGGTTCATGTTTTGATTATGTGTTTTTGGTTTGTTAGCTTTTTGCTAGTGCGAGGACATTTGGAGAAGCTCAATCAGGTGAGTTTCATAGTCCCATGTTTAATATTGATTTTGACTTCCAGAAGGGATGGAACAGACACTGTGTTGAGTTATTTTCTAAATTGATGCTGTGAATGTGTTTGTGATTTGAGATGGACTTGTGTGTACATTATGTGATTAACTGCTATGTGATTTTTGATTGTGTATTATTTGGATCGGGGGACACGTGTCGTCTCAGTTATTGTGGTTTGACAAGGTAGTGGCCTTGTGGTTTGACAAGGTAGTGGCCTTGTGGTTTGACAAGGTAGTGGCCTTGTGGTTTGCCAAGGTAGTGGCCTTGGGATAGGTACATAGTGTGATCATCTATGGTACCATGTTGTTTGGCAAGGTAGGAGCCTTGGATTTTGGTTTGGAATGATTGATCTTGAATGCTAGTTGTTAATACATAATTGTAGCACATTGTCCATATGTTATTGTGTTGATGGTTGTTATTCACAGCTTGTAACTGATTTTAGCGTTGGAGTCTAAACCTATGACTCTCACCAACATTATGTTGACGTGTTTTAGTGTCTCTTTCAGGTGATGTTATGGTTAAGCTTGAGAACATAAGTGGCTAGGATTTGGAGAGCGTAGGATATGCATTTAGAAGGAGATCCCCGTTCCTTCTTAGATTCTTTTGCTTGTTTTATAAGTGATACTGTTGGCACCTATATGTTTGATTTGTTGTGTTATTTGTTTGTCTTGGGTAAGAGGTAGGACTGTTACCTACTTACCTAGACACCTGAATTTGATGAGATATTGTCATGACTTTTGTGTCACCATTTTATGACATTTCTTATTTCATATAGTTATCTCTATAGACACGCCATGTTGTGATGATATCCATACGTCGCGCCCCATATTCCGCCATGGTGGGGTGTGACAACCATACACATAAATCGAGTATCGGTCTCCTTTTTACAAGTAAGGGAGCAGATCCTTTAGATATCACTCGTGACATTCCAAATAATTTGTTAATCCGATGTCTCATAATTAGTTTGAAACTAATTTTTGTTACTATTAACAACGTTCTACATCACATAGTGTTTCTTATCCAAAATGAATTAGATCGAGTTTTGTTTGAAACCACTAATATTTTGTAAGATCCGTTACACAAAACCACTTTAAAGAAAGTCTTTCGACTAAACAATTAAAGAATGTCTCCTATAACCTAATATTTCTAACAAAACCACATATGTTTTCAATCTTCATCACGAAGATCTTAATAGATCAATTCCATATGATCAATTTTTACAATGAAACTCAACAAGGTTTCACTAGATCCATTCTTCTAAAGAAACTCAACACGGTTTCTATAGATATGCCTTTAAACTCAACAATGTTTCTATAGGTATATCTATAAACGCAACAAGGTTTCTATAGGTATATCTATATACTCAACAAGGTTTCAAGAATATATATGGTTTATAATTAAACTCGGCCCAATTTAAAATAAATTACACAAGTCAAACAAACACTTCCACTTATTTAGTAAAATAGTGTATGTAATCTGATATTTAATGATAACTCGTACCATTGTCAATATCTTGTTTCAAAAAAATTCTTTTTGATTTCATTGAACACGTTCCAAAAGTCTAATAAAATAACAACTTGCATTATATGAGATCAATGAATACATTCTAATAATCTCATAAAATAACAACTTATATTTTACGAGATTTGTATCAAAGAAACTCCACATGGTTTCAATGAATCTAAATTCATCATGATTGTAATCATGTTGTAATTGGCGCACCAATTAAATTTACAAGAGACACTAAGGTTATAATTGTGTTACCACAAGTTAAGAACTATTAAAACAATTTGGTATCTAATAAGCTCAGCATGGTTTATATAAACTTGTACCAAATCTGATTCAAAGAAACTCAATCGTGACTTCAGTAAATCAAGGTTAAAACTATAACATATGTAATAAATAAACTAAATGATCAGTTTGAAAACAAACTCATCATGGTTTCAATACAAATTGATACAATAAACCGGTTTTAAAAATCATTTATAAATCTGTAACACCAAATCTGTTAATTAAAATTTTGTTTACTTAAAAACTGATTTTTTAAAGAAACACAATCTTGGTTTCGAGAGAATATTTTAGCAAAAAAATGTTTAATTCTGTTACACAGAATCTGTTTTAAGACTGTAAGAAAATTATAACACTTTCATTTATAAATCAAATTAATTAAATTAATCAAATTAATTAAATTAACATAAAACAAATAACATAATATAAATAAGAAAAAAAACAAATACAGACATAATTATAAACGATAATTAAATAAAACAATAAAATAATAAAAAGACTTAATAAATCACCAGCAAGTCGAGGCACGCGTAAGACACGTTTAGAACTAAAGAGCCGAGGCACGTGTTTGACACGCTTCCCTTAAAACAGATTCGCCGTCTGTTTCCCAGGGTACATGTGACAACCGTGGTTTTGAGGTTCGTCACTTGGTCTTACTTTAAGGTTAATTTATGTGTGACTATGTGATTTGCGTGTTTACATGTTATTTTGGGTGAACGAGGTTGGTGTGGATATCGTCTATGGGTAAAAAGTACTCATAAGTAAATCGAGGAACGGTTATTTCATGTTCATGAGCTCACAAATTAGTGACTATGAAATGAAATGGTGTTATTTTGGTGTTTTACGTATACGTATAAGTATATAGTAAATTGTATTTTTTTTAGGATTTGGGGTTTAGCATTTAGAGGTCTCGGGTAAGGTGTTTAGTCATGTGAGTATTTTTCGGTATGGTTTTAAGTCATTTAGGACTTAGTTATAAAGTTTATTTCAAAATTTAAGATTTTTTTTAAAACTGTATATTTTACGATATACGCGTAAATTTGACTAGATTTACGGTTTTGAGGTTTTGAAGGCTTTAGGAGCTGAAATAAATTAAGGAAAATTAAGGTAATATTTTTATTATAATTATTAATTAGTTTAATAAAAAAACAAAATTATGGGGGGTAAGGGTCGGTTAAAACAAAAGGAAGGAAAAAAAAGAAAAAAGGAAAATGGGCAATTATACTTGGGCTAGGACTTGTCAATAACTATATAAGGTGTAAAATAAGATGGAAAAGACATAATCCCTGGAGCAAAATAAAAAAAACGACGGCCAATTGCGAAAAGTTAGGGTTCTTCAAAAAAATCTTGGTTTCCATTAATCTTAAGGTAAAACCTTCAAATCCCTTTCAATTTAATTGTTTTTAATTCTTTCTCAATCATCTTATGATGGATTTAGGTTAGGGTTTAAATTAAAATCTATATATTAATGATATTATAATGATTAGGTGAATTAGGGCTTATAATTAGTGGAGTTATGGGTAATTAATTAGACTAATTATGTTAAAATCGTTTTTTAGAAACTAGGCAGAATTTTAGGTCAATTGTTTTGACCATATATAGAGAGTTCTACAAACTCTTATTTTGTGATCCAAGTATCCCTGGAAAGGTAAACTCTTATTTTGTGATCCAAGTATCCCTGGAAAGGTAATTGAGTTGGCTTTCAAATGCAAGAAACGAGAACTAAATTGGAGGTCGGGAAGTGCGTCAAAAACAGGTTACAACAGTCGAAGGTCAAAACAGTTTTGAAATCAGTCGAGTTTAATTTACTGTTTTAAGGTGATTGGGGTACTTAAGAGTACACTTGAGCCCTATAATGAGCATGGGAGTTGGTTTATATATTAAATAAGAGGCCTGGAGGAGGGCTAAGAAAATGGGTTAGGGTAAGACCCCCTAATCATAACAAACTTTTTGTATGTTCAAAATCAGTAAAATCTGGATAGACAAAAGTATATATATATATATATATATATATATATATATATATATATATATATATATATATATATATATATATATATATATATATATATATATATATATATATATATATATATATATATATATATATATATATATATATATATATATATCGGGGCCTTAACAGTAGCTTTAAGGTTGGGGAAAAAGGTAGGAGTTAGCTAACATATGTAAGGGCATAGGGTTTCCTTTACAGAGATCATGGGTATGTTTAGGTGGGCGTTTGGATTATAGTTGGGAGACCTAAAAACCGGGACTGTTTTGGGTAAAAATGTTAACGGGTCGGGTTATGAAGTAAACTGAGTTAAGGGCTTTATAGAGGGGTGTAATGAGATGCTTAGAGCATATAAATGAGGTATATATATGGGAGAAGGTTAGATGTCCATCATAGGTTGATGAGCCATCTTAGCGTTTGGTTCATGTTTTGATTGTGTGCTTTTGTTTGTTAGCTTTTTGCTAGTGCGCGGACTTTTGGAGAAGCTCAATCAGGTGAGTTTCATAGTCCCATGTCTACTAATGATTTTGACTTCCAGATGGGATGGAAGAGACACTGTCTTGTTTTTATAAATTATGCTGTGAATGTTTTGTGTTTGGTGATGGACTTGTGCATACTTATGTGATTAACTGCTAGTTGATTCATGATTGTTTTATGTTTTGACTTGGTACCAAGGGGATGTTGACAAGGCGGGGCCTTGGGGAGGTACATAGATGTGTGAGCATCTATGGGACCAATGGATAATGACAAGGCGGGGCCTTGGGATTGGTACATAGGTGTATGGGCGCCTATGGTACCATGGTGTTTGGTAAGGCTGGGAGCCTTGGATTTGGTTTGGTTTGTTAAATCTTGAATATTAGTTGTTAATGCATGTTTGTATCACATTGTCCATATGTTCATTTGTGAGTGGTTGTTGTTCACAGCTTATGGTTTGATTTTGGCGTTGGAGTCTAAACCTATGACTCTCACCAACATTATGTTGACGTGTTTTAGTGTCTCTTTCAGGTGATAAAGTGGTTAAGCGTGAGAACATATGTGGCTAGGATTGGAGTCGTGTAGGAATGCATTTAGAAGGAGATCCCCGTTCCTTCTTAGTTTATTTTTCTGTTTGTTTCAATAATTGATACTATGAACCTATATGTTGATTTCTTTGTGTTATTTGTTTGTCTTGGGTAAGAGGTAGGACTGTTACCTACTTACCTAGACTCCTGCATTGATGAGATATTGTCATGACATTTGTGTCACCTTTTATGACATTTCTAATTCATATAGGTCTCTCTATGGACACGCTATTGTTGTGATGATATCCATGCGTCGCGTCCCATATTCCGCCATAGTGGGGTATGACAGAATGGTATCAGAGACAATGGTTATAGAGAATTAGGTTGCCTAGTCTAGTAACCTAGTCTATAGCTTAAGGGTCCCTGCATATAGGCGTCATAGGAGTATGTGTGCATTTTATATTTATTAAAGTTTTCTGGATGTTATTGGTTTTTACTTGCGATGTTTGTTAAGTTTTGACTAGTATGGGTTGAACCATAGTAGTTCATACTTAGCCACATGTTATTTTCTTTTCGGGGTGTGACTAGTGCTGGTTGAACCATAATCATCCACGCTAGTCATTGTCGTATTTTGCTTAAACTGTACATTATAGTACATAATTTGGTAGATGGTAGTTTCTATCTTTTGTTGGGTTATTTCATGTACCTGAGGTATAGTATTTTTCTTTTGATGTTTAAGTCATGTTCCCTAAGAATCATGTGGTGGTTCGAGTTATTAGGAGTAGGTGGATATGCAGGATTTTAAGTTGTTTCCACTCTTATGGGCGACATGACTTATAACTGATTATGTTTTCGTTTTTTGATTTAGTCTATGTTGTTTTAGCTAGACTATGGATTTATTTATTTCAAGAGTTTGACTATGTTATTTTAATGGATGGAGTTCTGGACTTTTTTTGGTTATGTGGTTATGAGCTTATGTGAGTAGATGGATATATGTGTTATGTGTTGTATTAATTCTTATAAGTGTCATCATAGGAAGGAGTGCATTGGAGAAGGGTAATTGTATAAGTATGGTGGCCAACATAGTTATACAAGTACCATAACTCCAATGGATTCCTAAGTATGATTGCATGAAAGAGGGTTAATACATGCTTGTATAGTAGATGTTAGACGGATTTAAGTATATGTATCTCGATATGCCTATATATGTATGATCCCCTACAATTATCGATTGTATCCTTAGGAGGGTGGCTAGCTCGCTTTTTTTTATATTAAACCTCCGTTGTAGCGTATTCTTTGAGTTTCGTATTTCACGTGTACGTTTTAAAATGGTGTTCTTGGTTTTAAGTCTATTGAAATAACTTGGGATTTCTTTTGAGATAATGAAATCTTTTGTGTTGGGTCTTACATTTCTTTTGGTCGGTATATATTGAAAAAAAAGGGGACTTGGAAATCTACTATAGGGTTGGATAGTTGGTTGTATACGGCAACATAAGGGTAAGGTGTTGGAATCGTGTTTGAAACAAGATGTAACATAAGAATTCTTAATCAACAATTATTTATTTCAAAATTCTAAAAGACTTTTTTTTTTAAATAAAGCGAAATAAAATTTCTTTCTACTTACATAGTTTATATAATTGAGTTTAACCGATTTACGTCATTTATAATTATTTATACAAGGTTAAATTGAGTTCATGAAAATTTAACATACAATTATTTCTTTCATTTAAAAGGATTGTATTAATCACTAAGTTTATTCTTTAGTTTTTAAAACAACTAGTACAAAAATTGTTTTGGTCGTAACTTGTTCGTTTTTAAAGCTTTTTGGGTGATTCAAAAGCCTAAAATTATGTACTCGGAACGTACTTTTCAAATATTCAGAATGTATAGTCATGGGAGGTCAGTATCCTGGTCGAAATTATTGTACAAGTGTCGGGTTAAAGGTTGAGTTTTGAATAGTAGTTTATTTTTATGATTTAGGATGCACGGGATACCTAGTCTTTGAATTGAGTTTTGAGTTCGTCAAGAGGGTTGTTTGTAGATTGTTTGAGTCACATAGATGTGTGGAGGTAAAGAAAAAAAAATATAAAAAAATATTCTTTTGGAAAAGTCGATCTTGTGCACGGTTTAAATAATATGTCGTGGGGCGTAAGATGTTTAGGTTGCCATTAAGTGTTTCTTGGATCATTTTTCTTTGTCATGAGTCATTTGAATTGGTAGCTGCTTGAGTTTTCCTTTTGAGTTTTCGTGGTTTTGGTCTGTTTTAACTCGTGCACGTGAAATGTCGTTAGTTATCCGTGGGTTTGATTCGTTGATCGTATCTAGTGGATTCAGGATGTAGTTTTGGGTTCGGATTGATTGGGAGCGTTGAGGTAGACATATGAAAGAATTGGTCGCGCCTACACGATTAAGTAGGTGGCCCTGAGAGAATGGTCGGAATGCCCTTAATGGGGATGAAAGAGTTAAAATTTCGTAGACGAACTAATGTGGTCATGAGGTCTCTTAGGGGTGCCAAGAGAGATGAATAGAGATTTGTATAATGTATGGATATTGGCACAAGTAACGCACCATAGAGAGTGTTGGAAGGGGATATAATACCTCAAAGGTATTTATGATTGTTCGTAAGGCATGTAAGTTTTCCGAAAATTTCCTGAGATTTAGTAGGTTTGCCTATTACTGTGAGGTAGAACCATAAATAGAGCAAGTAGGAGAAGTGAGAGGAGTTGTAGTTAGTGCCTTTCCAAGGAAATTGTTGATGGAATGATTTTAAGAGCAAGAGTTGTTAGAAATTGCAACGGATGCAAGGTAAAATTTGAGTTGCTTAGTAGTAGATTGACTGTGAAAAGCGGTTGAGTGGTTTGATAAGAGGAAGTATTGGTCTTTTAGAATACGTGTAGATTTTCGTGAGTAGAACGAGGTAGAAATTTATTCGTATTGCTTCTAAGAGAGGGTGCAAGGAGGACGTAGTTGAAACTGCTAAGGATGTTGTATGAACGCTTTGGGTTTACGATTATGATTTTGGCTTCGCCGAGGCGCTAGCAGTTTTCATGGAGTCAATGAACCGGGGGTGCATGACAATATATAAACGAGTTGTCATCGGGAGCATCGACGACATCTTGATCTACTCAAATCTAAGAAGGAGAGTGAGGCGAATTATGAGTTGGTTTTGGAGTTGTTAGGAAAGGGAATTATACGTGAGATTTTCAAGTGTGAGTTTTAGGATTAAGTTGGCCAGGACGAGTAGTCAGAGATGATGGCATATCGTGGAACCAGCAAGGGGCAAAGTGAAGAAGGGTGAGGAAGCGTTTTGGAGGCTGAAGAGGTGGATTGGATAATGAGCAGATCTTGGAATTATCGGAAGGACTGGATGAATTCGCGAAGCATGACGATACGTGGAGCAAGGATTTGGATGTATACGAGAACGACAAAGAAAGGCGATTGTTTATACGTTGGGGGAACTAAAGATTTTGAAGAAGTAGATAGACTTAGTTAGTGGAGCTGGATTGTTATATCTCCCTAGAATGTTAGAGGCATTTGGGGTACGAGACGTAGAAAATGATCTATACAGATAATGAATGTCTCCAACACATATTTAATCATCTTGATTGAACATTTGGAAAAGGTGATGGGTGGAGTTAAGTGATGAAAGAAAATTACAAGGCCAAGTACCATCTAGGAAAGGAAAGCATGGTTGATGAGACATGGAATAAAAAGAATGAAGTGAAGCTGAGACGAACTTGAACTATATGGATGACGTATTAGGGTGGTTTGGATGAAGGATGTAGGTTGCACGAGTTGAGTTGTCTAAAGCAGAGAATGCGTCAACATGTATGTTGCGTGGCTTGGACAATCATATGGAGAAAAGGGACGTAGACTATACTTCCTACATAGATATGAGTAGCTTAGAAAGGGCGATGTAAGGACGAAGTTGGTGAAAGGGATACATAATGGGGTGGAGGAATAAGTACGACGAGAGTTTGGTGATAGTCGATAGACTGACTAATTCATCTCATATTTCAAGAGGAATGAGAAGTCACGTAGTTGAGAAGTTGGAAGGATTGCGTACGGATGTGATGGAATAGAGGGTTTTGCGTAAAAGTTAGCCTAATATGTATGGAATGCCTTATGAAGGATTATGGCAAGGGAAGAAACGATGGGAAGCAAGCGTAGTATACCGTTGATAGACTAATGTTTGGTATGAGCATACTATGTGGGTAATTGAGAAAGACGCCTAGAGCATTGGCGTGAGATTTGGAGATAGTTGGAGAACGCATTATATTAGGAAGAATTCTCCTACAAAGAGAGAGTCACCGGTGAGAGGGGCATATTCCCCATTGATGAGGATGTAAGGAATAAAGGAGGAAACACCTAAATTATAGGCTGAAGACAGGATATAAGATGGTATGGAAATTAAGATTGTGGAGAGACAAGCGAAAAGTAGTATGGAGGAAGAATGATTCGAGGGAGCAAGAGGTTGTGAAGATAGTGGGGTGATATTGAAGAGAAACCGTTAGAGCAAGAGGTTAGTAGTCATGAACAATGGAACGTCCACCTAGAGAAAAGGTGTAACACATGTTAGTATGAAGGATGGTTAGTTACTTGGTGCCGAGCATGGGAAAGCAAGGATGAGGTGGTGGTTATGACATGTTTCTTGTGAATATTATGGGAAGCTTTTGGTTATGCAATCCTACATATACCATTGGATGTGTTTAAGGTTTGGAGAACTTACGAATGATGGAAAATCCGTAGAGGATAGAAGCCGTTAGGTATGGTAATAGGAATTGTAGTAGAAACTGTTGGAGTTAATTCATAGGAGATGAGGTGGATCACCGTTACAGTGGGATGAAGTTAGAAGCGGCCAACGTATTGGATCGGAGGTGGATCAGAAAACTATGGAGGTGGTGGCGATGACTAAGTAGAGGTTGAAAATAGCAAAGAACCGACAATAGAGCTATGCGGACAAGAGGCGTAAGCCGTTGGGATTTGAGATAAAGTTATGCTAAAGGTTTCACCATGGAAAGGGGTGATGCGGTTTGGAAAGAAAAGGGAAGTTAGCACCTAGATTTGTGGGTCCATTTGAAATCCTTGAAAGGATTGGGCTAGTGGCGTATAGGTTGAGATTACCGGAGGAATTGAGTAGTGTGCATGACGTATTTCATGTATCAAACTTGAGGAAATGCTTCGCAAGAACTGACTTGCAAGTACCATTAGATGATATTAGTATGGATACGAGTCTTCGTTTTATCGAAGAGCCGATAGAGATTTTGGGTTGTGAAGCTAGGACGTTGGATAAAAAGGGTAATATACCGTAGATATGGGTAGATGGAATTTGGAACGTGGACTAGAGTTCACGTGGGAACGGGAAGGATTTATGAGGAGCAAGTATCCTCAGCTAAATGATAATGACGATCCTAAGGAGTAAATCTCGGGACGAGATTTCTATTAGGAGGGAGTGATGTGACAACCGTGGTTTTGAGGTTCGTCACTTGGTCTTATTTTAAGGTTAATTTATGTGTGACTATGTGATTTGCGTGTTTACATGTTATTTTGCGTGAACGAGGTTGGTGTGGATATCGTTTATGGGTAAAAAGTACTCATAAGTAAATCGAGGAACGGTTATTTCATGTTCATGAGCTCACAAATTAGTGACTATGAAATGAAATCGTGTTATTTTGGTGTTTTACGTATACGTATAAGTATTATAGTAAATTGTATTTTTTTTAGGATTTGGGGTTTAGCATTTAGAGGTCTCGGGTAAGGTGTTTAGTCATGTGAGTATTTTTCGGGATGGTTTTAAGTCATTTAGGACTTAGTTATAAAGTTTATTTCAAAATTTATGATTTTTTTTTAAACTGTATATTTTACGTTTTTTTACGGTATACGCGTAAATTTGACTAGATTTACGGTTTTGAGGTTTTGAAGGCTTTAGGAGCTGAAATAAATTAAGTAAATTAAGTAAAATTAAGGTAATATTGTTATTACAATTATTAATTAGTTTAATAAAAAAACGAAATTATGGGGGTAAGGGTCGGTTAAAACAAAAGGAAGGAAAAAAAAAGGAAAGTGGGCAATTATACTTGGGTTAGGACTTGTCAATAACTATATAAGGTGTAAAATAAGATGGAAAAGACATAATCCTTGGAGCAAAAGAAAAAAAACGACGGCCAATTGAGAAAAGTTAGGGTTCTTCCAAAAAAATCTTGGTTTCCATTAATCTTAAGGTAAAACCTTCAAATCCCTTTCAATTTAATTGTTTTTAATTCTTTCTCAATCATCTTATGATGAATTTAGGTTAGGGTTTAAATTAAAATCTGTATATTAATGATATTATAATGATTAGGTGAATTAGGGCTTATAATTAGTGGAGTTATGGGTAATTAATTAGACTAATTATGTTAAAATCGTTTTTTAAAAACTAGGCAGAATTTTAGGTCAATTGTTTTGACCATATATAGAGAGTTCTACAAACTCTTATTTTGCGATCCAAGTATCCCTGGAAAGGTAATTGAGTTGTCTTTCGAATTCAAGAAACGAGAACTAAAATGGAGGTCGGGAAGTGCGTCAAAAACAGGTTACAACAGTCGGAGGTCAAAACAGTTTTGAAATCAGTCGGGTTTAATTTAATGTTTTAAGGTGATTGGGGTACTTAGGAGTAGACTTGAGCCCTCTAATGAGCATGGGAGTTGGTTTATATATTAAATAAGAGGCCTGGAGGAGGGCTAAGCAAATGGGTTAGGGTAAGACCCCCTAATCATAACAAACTTTTTGTATGTTCAAAATCAGTAAAATCCGGATAGATAAAAGTATATATATATATATATATATATATATATATATATATATATATATATATATATATATATATATATATATATATATATATATATATATATATATATATATATATATATATATATATATAAATATATATATATATATATATATATATATATATATATATATATATATATATATATATATATATATATATATATATATATATATATATATATATATATATATATATATATATATATATATATATATATATATATATCGGGGCCTTAACAGTAGCTTTAAGGTTGGGGCAAAAGGGAGGAGTTAGCTAACATATGTAAGGGCATAGGATTTCCTTTACAGAGATCATGGGTATGTTTAGGTGGGCGTTTGGCTTATAGTTTGGAGACCTAAAAACCGGGACTGTTTTGGGTAAAATGTTAACGGGACGGGTTATGAAGTAAACTGAGTTAAGGGCTTTATAGAGGGGTGTAATGAGATGCTTAGAGCATATAAATGAGGTATATATATGGGAGAAGGTTAGATGTCCATCATAGGTTGATGAGCCATCTTAGTGTTTGGTTCATGTTTTGATTGTGTGCTTTTGTTTGTTAGCTTTTTGCTAGTGCGCGGACTTTTGGAGAAGCTCAATCAGGTGAGTTTCATAGTCCCATGTCTACTAATGATTTTGACTTCCAGATGGGATGGAAGAGACACTGTCTTGTTTTTATAAATTATGTTGTGAATGTTTTGTGTTTGGTGATGGGCTTGTGCATACTTATGTGATTAACTGCTAGTTGATTCATGATTGTTTTATGTTTTGACTTGGTACCAAGGGGATGTTGACAAGGCGGGGCCTTGGGGAGGTACATAGATGTGTGAGCATCTATGGGACCAATGGATAATGACAAGGCGGGGCCTTGGGATTGGTACATAGGTGTATGGGCGCCTATGCTACCATGGTGTTTGGTAAGGCTGAGAGCCTTGGATTTGGTTTGGTTTGTTAAATCTTGAATATTAGTTGTTAATGCATGTTTGTATCACATTGTCCATATGTTCATTTGTGAGTGGTTGTTGTTCACAGCTTATGGTTTGATTTTGGCGTTGGAGTCTAAACCTATGACTCTCACCAACATTATGTTGACGTGTTTTAGTGTCTCTTTCAGGTGATAAAGTGGTTAAGCGTGAGAACATATGTGGCTAGGATTGGAGTCGTGTAGGAATGCATTTAGAAGGAGATCCCCGTTCCTTCTTAGTTTATTTTTCTGTTTGTTTGAATAAGTGATACTATGAACCTATATGTTGATTTGTTTGTGTTATTTGTTTGTCTTGGGTAAGAGGTAGGACTGTTACCTACTTACCTAGACTCCTGCATTGATGAGATATTGTCATGACATTTGTGTCACCTTTTATGACATTTCTAATTCATATAGTTCTCTCTATGAACACGCTATTGTTGTGATGATATCCATGCGTCGCGTCCCATATTCCGCCATGGTGGGTGTGACAGTACAACAGCCGAAACAGTAAGTTGTACTGTCGGACTTAATAATACTGCCTGAAATTTCACCTTTTCAGATGCGTACTCCATATGTTGGAAATCAATAATAATACTTATTGATTTGATGTGTGAAAAAACAATAGAATTAGGCCTCTATTTATACATAGTAGACTCCCTTTCAGTTTACTCATCCCACCGATGTGGGATAAAAAAATAAACTATTTTCTCTTTAAGCATGGTATCAAATGCCTAACTTTGAGACACGATATCTCATTCACATCAACTTCATTTTGGACACATAAAGACTCATTGCGAATCTCTCTTCAAGAAAAACACAAACCTATAAATTATCACTATTATATATGATACATACATATACATAATTGTGTCCAAAATTGATTAAAAGTTATTTTACCAACAATATTTTTCAACATTTTAAACCCGCTTACGAACCAAACGGACCCAATTCTAATCTCACGTCATGTCTAAGCCATGTCTAAGCCATGTCTTACATCGCACCTTAACGACGACATAAGGCACTTTTTAGAACATGCTAATAAATTTCATGTTCTCGATTTGCTTAATTGCAACGACATTAGATTTCCAAATCTAAAATCAAGTTTTTGGTCCATAGACAGTAGTATTTATGTTTGTTAGATGGTATGGTAAAACTTTTGCCATTTGGTGATTGTTGGATTGTTGTATATAACAAGATTGGCTAGTGGGAGCTTGAGGTGTGAGAGTGACTAATTTATAATTTGTAATGTGAATGAGACAAGTTACATTCACATCTTGTCATGACTCATCTATACCACTATCTTCATCTAAATGATTGAGTTCACTCAATTACTATAAATTCAGTGGCTCCCATTCATGGAGTTAAACAAGAGCAAAATGTCTGTAAACAAAGAAGATGAGAATGGTGACACAAAGTATGAAGAGATGATCACCAATGGCAAGAAAACTCTTGGAGGCATCAAAACAATGCCATTTATTCTAGGTATCTTCTTCTGTCCACTTATATTGTAGATGCTTGCTCAAATTCTTACATCAATTGCTCCTTTAAAGAGCACAACCTCATTTTAAAAATGGGTTAATTATAAAAAAAAGTCCACTAAATTTGACTTCAAGTTTCATTTCAAAAAACATGTTTTTTCTGAGTTCAGGGTAACAAAGAATATAGAGCAACAAGCGTCAGATGTTGATAAGTGTCCTAAAAATAGAGTAATTTAGACAGATTGTCCAAAAAAATAAGACAAACGCATTCTACACGCAGTTGTACTAGTTGCCCAAAAAGATAGTCCTTTGGGGAAAAAAAAAATTTGGATCTATTTCAAAATTGGAACTGAATTATTAGACCTTTTGATAATTAGCCCTTTAAAATTTTATTGAAACATACATATGACATACCTATACGATTGAAATGGCATTTGAATCTATGATTGACACCTAAATAAGTGTTGCTAATAATTTTATTTTGTTTGTTCTTGCATTTCTTGTTTGAAGAATGTAGCATGCTTGACTTCTATTGATATTTTGTAATAGTTCATATGAAGTTGTACGTGGACTAGATTTTTTTAAGTTTATGACAGTTTATTAGCATAACGCAGGCATAACTTTTGATTTAAATTTTTTAACTTTTTGACGATTATGGAAACATAATTTATTTTTTATAACCTTTTAAGTTTTAAAGTCATAAAATGAATTAAAAAAACAATTAAGTGGATAAATTCAAAACATGACAAATAAACAGAACACCGAATTGAACAAGATTCAGAGTTACGACCACTACTGACTTTGAGTTATTCACGGGATGTCGATAGGATATAATATAGTAATAAAATTCATGCAATAATATCTTATTAATCCATTATTAGAAAACTAACAAATGGTTTTTTAGATACTAATAATCATTGGTATTTCATAATTGTATTTTGGGTTATTATTAATTAATAGATTATTTTTAAAAACAGATAATAAATGTAAATTAAGTTGATTATAACATCTTCCTTTGAGAGTATTATTAAAAAAATAAATAAGTTGTAAATTAATTGATTAAATATAAAATTGTTATCGTGTAAAACGTAAGAGATGGAGAGAGCAGTACTTACTACTACGTAACACACATCGTTTTCATATCAGATAGAAATAGAAGTGAGTTGGCCTGATTAACAAATTAACACATTAAACCATATTATTAGTAAACGCTCTTATTGACGTGGTTTTGTTTTAAAATTTGCAGCAAATGAAGTATGCGATAGATTTGCGGGAGTAGGGTTCCATGCCAACTTGATAACGTACCTTACTAGACAATTGAACCTTCCTTTGGTGAAGGCTTCAAACATACTAACCAATTTTGGTGGCACATCAAGTTTCATGCCTCTTATTGGAGCTTTGATTGCCGATTCTTTTGCTGGCCGCTTCTATACAATCGTCGTCGGTCTTCTTATATACTTATTGGTGTGTCTTCTTACTCTTTTGATATGTTACTCCGTATTGTTTAGATGTGTATTTGCATAATTTACTATACGTACATACACATGATTATGGTTTTACTTACTTATTCAATATGTGGACTTAGGTACTAAGAAATAAACTACAAATTGTAACCAAGATATGCTTTGATTCATTAGTTAATTACCAAACCTTTGTAGCTGACGTATTGTGACATTTGACTATTTGAGTAAGATCCAGTGTAGCTTTTGATGTTAGTTTCGACCCAGTACACCAAACCTTTCAATAATCTGCTATCTTTCATTCTTTCTGTTAGTTTTATGAGTACAAGTAGCATAATTTTCAATATATGAGAACAACAATTAGAGCACAAGGAACGGTTATATCCAAAAAGTAATGCCACGTGAGTAAAATGGGTTATGGCCCGAGAAATGCTATGACACCAATTTTTAGTGGCATTGGTAATTTTTGGTGCCATATGGTATTTTTTGTGCCATAGAGAGTATATAGTACTATATACCCTTTAGATTCTAAAAATAAAAAGTTTAAATCCATCGCGTGAGCCGGTAGCCATGGCGCCAACCCACGGAATGGTGCGCCAAACCTTTTTCTCGCGCCATAGCTTGGCGCAGGCGAAAAAGGCCACCGCTCCCCCTGCTGTTAAACCTAATTGATGGTAATATTAGTACTAGTATTTAGGAAATGAACATAAGACCTTTTCATCACCACCGATCTAGTATAACTTTATTTCAACATAATTCAGTTACTATCTAAAACATGTGATGAACTTAAATAGAAACATGTATAAGAACATAGGTACTTTTTGTTCAAATCTGTTAATGAAACCTGTTGACTTCAATCTAGAAGCAATTAAAGAAAACTTACGAAGACGTAAAAAACCGACAAAAACGTTAAAAAGCGAACGAAAACGTAAAAAAACCGACAAAAAGATACAAAAACGTGAAATATGATGAAACGTAAAAAAAACTGACGAAAACGTGAAAAAACGTAAAAGAAATTGGAGAAAACGTAAAAATGTGACGAAAACGTAGGAATGGGTTTAGAAAATCTTTTATATACCTTGAAGTGGCCACGCCAACCTCCTGAAAAGGGAGGGCTTTACCTGGTTTGAGTCTGTGTGGCGGTGGGCTCAAACCCCGTGGATTAGTCGGCCAATGAGTCGGAAATCACGGTTACCAAAAAAAAAAAAAAAAAAAAAAAAAAAAAAAAAAAAAAAAAAAAAAAAATCTTTTATATAATAAAAGAATTAGATTTTTTAAGAGTTTTAGTAAAAAGTGGAGGTTGTAGAAAAATTAATTAGACCAATCAAATGACTTTATTTTGACACATAAGCAAAATCAAGCGATGTGATTGGTGGAGAAAAGTCAAAATTGAATTCAATTTGGTCAAAATTAAAGATTTTGATGGAAGATTTTGATGTAAACACAAAAAGATATATGTGTCAAATTTGTGAAAATAAAACTTAAAAAAGGAGGAGTGGATTAATAAAACTTTCATGGTTGAATTTTAAATATAATTAGATGAACTTAAATGTAAGCTTATAATTTTCCATGTATTTTATTAATTTTATAAAATAAACAAAATACCCTTTAAATTTTATACCCTCAAAATTTATATTTTAAAAATACAACATATATGTTATATTAAAAATATCAATAAATCACATGATTATAAAATTCAAATAAAAACATAAATTATTGTCTATATGTATTTTGACACTTAACAAAGTCAAACAATGAAATCTACGTAAATTATTATTAACATAAATATAAATACAAAAATAAATGCAGGACCTCGGACATCGGTGTAAGATGAAAATGAATAGACGAGATTCTACATATTACAACAACATATATTTTTCCAAGGTCGTTATGTGTTACTAAACACACAATGTCTAGAAAAAAATATCTAATATTTCAATTAAACAAAGTTAAATCCTTTGTGCAACAAATATTTATTCAAAATATTAATTAATATGATCATATAATGAAAAATCAAGTAAAACTTGTGGGTCCATAAGCATCGTATCTATTTGAGTATTAAAACTTCAATACTGTTTTATAGAATAATATTAAACATTACAAAATCATGAATTTATAAATAGTGTACGTGTAAGGTTTATGTAAATGGTTTGTTGATTAATAAATAAAATATAACTATTTTTTAGAATAAAAATTTCGAAAGTAAAAAAGAATATAAAATTTGAAAAATAAAAATTAAAGTGAGTATATATTAGTTGACACATTGCACAGTAAAACAACAGTATAATCAAACATATAAACATTAAATGTTTTTAAGAAAACATATATAATATATATAAAATCGAAATAACGAAATTATTACTTAATTTATTTTTTATTTTTAATTCTCGTGCGTGCACGGGCATTAAAACTAGTGATATTGTTGCTAGATTTTATATTAATTTTAGAAAAAAAAAATTAGAAAAGTGTAATATGAAATATAACTAGACAAGTTACATGACCCTAAACTTTTGCAAACGCTCTTATTTTTCCATCAGTATTTCTTTATTTCAACATAATTCAGTAGTATTATTTAAAACATGTGATGAAATTAAATAAAAACATGTAAAAGAACATGATCTTTCTGTTCAAATCTGTTACTGAAACCTGTTGACTTCAATCTAGATGCAATTAAAGTCAAAATTGACATATGTTGAATGTCCAGGGGATGGTATGTATCACAACATCTTCAATCCTACCACAACTAAGACCGCCACCTTGTCCTACTAACGAAAACTGCACAGAAGCCTCTTCATCTCAACTATGGATACTCTACCTTTGCCTTCTCCTAACCTCTCTTGGCTCGGGTGCCATTCGTCCTAATGTTGTCACATTTGCAGCTGATCAGTTTGACATGACTACTGCTAAATCAAACCCGAGTAGTGCTGGTCGCAACTTCTTCAACTGGTACTATTTTTGTATGGGAGGAGCAACGCTCACGGCTCTAACTGTTGTAGTTTATATCCAAGATCATGTTGGATGGGGCCTTGGGCTCGGGATACCTACCATTGCAATGGTTTTGTCATTTGTTGCATTTGTAGTTGCAGCTCATCTTTATTTAAGGGTTAAACCTGAAGGGAGCCCGTTGGTTCGGGTGGCTCAAGTGGTTGTGGCTGCTTTTAAGAAGAGGAAACTTGTCGTACCTGAAAACAAGACGGTTTTGTATGAAAATAAAGAGTTGGATGCTGGGATTTCGTCAAATGGAAGGCTGTTGCATAGCAATACCTTACGGTATTTCACTTAATTTTTAAGATAAGATGAATTGCACTTGCACCAAAGTGCCAAAATTATACATTTGCTATTATGATGGTTTTTGAATCTAAACCTGTTGTTACCAATATCACAGGTGGTTTGATCGGGCTGCGATAGTGACCAGCGATGAAAGGAAAGATGGTACCTCCCCAAATCTTTGGCGACTAGCGACTGTCCACAGGGTAGAGGAGATAAAATCTGTTATACGAATGTTACCTATATGGGCAGCCACTATTCTACTTGTAACATCACAATCCCATCAACATAGCTTCATTATCATACAAGCCGGAACCATGGACCGTCATATGTCCCCTTCTTTTGAAATACCACCCGCGAGCCTATCAATATTCAGTGTACTCACCATGATGCTGTGTCTATCACTCTACAATCGTTTATTTGTCCCATTTGCTCGGCGTTTCACCAAAAACCCCGTAGGCATTACATGCTTACAACGAATGGGAATTGGCTTCGCCATTAATATACTTGCAACAATAGTCTCGGCACTAGTCGAAATAAAGCGAAAGCAAGTTGCTTCAGATCATAATCTAATCGACAAACCAAACGCTGTAATTCCCATTTCGGTATTTTGGCTTGTTCCACAATTTTTCCTGCACGGTGTAGCTGAGGCGTTTGGTTCAGTTGGGCACCTAGAGTTTCTGTATGATCAATCACCTGAAAGTATGCGAAGCACTTGTATGGCATTGAATTCTATTTCAGTGTCCATAGGGAGTTATGTTGGTACATTTGTGGTATCGGTAATTCATGACAAAACTGGAAAGGAACATAACTGGCTACCAGACCGAAACTTGAACAAGGGGAAACTAGATTATTACTATTGGGTAATGAGTGGTATACAAGTAGTGAATATAGTGTACTATGTGACTTGTGCTTATTTCTATACGAATAAACCACTCGAATTGATCAAAGATAGTGACAGCCAAGGAGATTTGGAGTTGGCAACCAAGAAAACAGTCTTATCGGAGTCGTTGTTGCAAGGCCAAAACCGAGACAGTGATGAAAAAGTGGATCAAGAGTTCCATGACAAGAGAAGGTGATCATCATGAATTACTTTTGGAGGCGCTTATCAATATGGTTAGATACTAAACCACATTGCAATAGAATAAAATGTGTTATGCTCTCACACGTATGTAAACATTAAGTCTATAAGAATATGTATGTGTACTGTCGTTTCTTTGTATATGTTTTATTATAATATAGTACTACTTATATTTGTTAAAATGTACTTCCTAATTTGCCAACCCATGCCTTCTTAGAGGACTTATTGTGTCTTTATTGTATCTACACGGACTTAAGCTGGACATTTGATAACTGGTGTTGAACTATTGTGGACTCTGGATACAGTGGATTCAAGCCCACATATTGGAAGCCCATTTGCTCAAACGGCTCTATTTTTTCTTTGTCTGTTATATTGACCAAGGGAGGCAGGGAGCGTCTTGCTTAGTTATTATCGCCTCATTCACTTTGTGTGTTTTTCATAAAACACGCAGCTACTCTCTCTCTCAGAAACTTGTTTAATCTTTCCATTTGTTTTTTTATTGTAAAACTATTATCATGTAGATAATAGAGCTAGCCCTGGTAGCTTATCTTTTCATTTATTCTGTTTTGTCTTTGAATCTTTGATAATAAAAGTTGAAAGTGTTTTGAGGTGATTTGATATAGGGGTGAGCGCGGTTCCGGAACCGCAAAGAACCGAACCGGAACCGCAAGAACCGAGAACCGAAAATGACATATTTTAAGAACCGAGAACCGAACCGAAGTGCTTGGGTCGGTTCCACTTCGGTTCTCGGTTCGGTTCGGGTATTTCGGTTCTTACCCATTGGAACCGCTTTCTGATTTGTCAACTTGTATTTAAACTTGAAAACATATGATATGATATTGTTTTCTACTACTCTCTTAATTAGCAACATAGTTTTAATGTCTGTGGTTCAAAATGAACAAAAAAATACAAGTATGATAACCTTCTGTGTTTTCATGGTTGTTTTCTAGGTATATACGCCAACTCAATCTAGCGTGGGACAAAAACATGCAAAGGAAAAGAAACAAAACGACCTTAAGTTCTTAACTAGGTAGGATGATCGATGCGACTACCACAAAAGAACATTTGAAAGATGATGCAATATAACCAAGAAATGCATAAAAAATCTGCATATATTTAGCTAAACCCTCTCAACGCCCTGCTGTTGTATAATAAATAAACAAGACAACAAAATAGCATTTCATGACTTAAACTTCGAACATTTTAAAACTTAAACTTACAACATCCAGTTAACTTACAACATCTAGTTAACTTACAACATCCAGAGTTAGACTTACAAGAAAATAACTTACACTTGCAGAAACATCCAGTTAACAAAAAGATAGGAACACAATATATGAGTTCTGGCCTTCTGAGCATGAACATAATATATAAAAACTGGATGTTTTCACAAGTAGCATTTCATAACTTTCTATTCCATGTTTTGATCCCCTTTCCTGTTTTCACTGATCTTCTCTAGTGCACATTCCATGTCTTTCACAATCTCGTCATCATTCAATAGGTCTTCAAGGGTATCTTCATTTATCGGCTTTCTAGACTTCCTCACCCAATCTTGGCTGCAGATTAACGCCTCCACAATTTTTGTTGACAATGAAGTTCTGTAAGGGTCTAACACACGTCCACCCGTACTAAAAGCGGATTCTGATGCAACAGTCGAGATTTGAATTGCCAATACATCTAACACAACAAAATTCAAAAGAGTATATAAAAGTTAATGTAAGACATCAATTTGAGAAGTGAAAACATGTAAAAGTTTTGTTAAGTGAAGTGTTACCTCTGGCCATTCTTGCGACAACTGGGAATCGTGGACCATTTACTTTCCACCATTGAAGAATGTCAAAGGATTGTCCTTTACGTAATTCTACCCTAGGCTCTTTAAGGTACCTTTGTAACTCAGTTTCAGGTTCAGTTGAACAAGTATCATCACCATTATAAAAATCATTCAGAAAATCATTATCTCCGTGACTAGGAGACGTAGCTTCAGTCTCCATTGAGACATACATACCTGAGCTCGAGCTATCAAAACCACACCTTTGTTTGTACATCTCAAACAGCACACCCATTTTTCCCTCAACCTCATCGACCATATTCAACACTATCTGCTCAAGGTCTTTGTTACTCATAGAGTTCTCTTGTGTTATACCATACCTGATCTTTTTTTTAAACCCATGTGCAATCAAATGAGACTTCATGGTCGGATCTAACAAAACAGCAAAATACATGAAATCATTAATTTCAGACAATTTCCCCCAATACTTTTCATATATTGTTCTCATTTTAGTCGCCATATCCTTGAAACCAGGTTTTGCTTGCCATTTACGAATATGGGTGTCTATATCAAGAATCTCGCTAAAGAACAAATGAGATAACGGTTTACTAGAGGCTGACATGTTTTCGGTTTTTACTTTGAATTTTTCAAGAAACTCAACAAACCTCGCACATATTCCAAAATCAAAAGTTTCAGGAACTTTTTCAAGGTCACTCCTATAGTCTGAGTTTCGAATATCATACTTATAAAATGCATCCTTTAACTCATAAGCAACTTTCAACATATCAAATGTCGAATTCCACCTCGTCGCACAGTCACTAACCAAAAACCGTTTTGTTGTGATTTCAGAATCTTCAATACATTTTTTAAACTTAGTGATTCTTTGTGTCGAGTTCTTAATGTACCTAACAGACTTAGTCACACTTTGAACTGAATCGTCTATGTCCTTCAAACCTTTCTTAACAATCAAATTCAGAATGTGCGTAAAGCACCTAATCTGAAAGTGTTTTCCACTATCATATACATTAGGTAACCTTTCAATCAAAAAATCAAGTGCCTTATCATTCGTAGAAGCATTGTCAACGCTTACGGTCATAACATTTTTTATTCCCCACTCATGTATGCATTCTAGCAACTTTCTACCTATATCATCCCCCTTGTGACTATTTATTGGTCTAAAGTTAATGATACGTTTATGCATTACCCATTCCTCGTCAATAAAATGAGTTGTTAAAGCCATGTAGTTAACCCTTTGACAGTGTGATGTCCAAGTGTCTGTGGTAAGGTGCACTGTGTTGGTTGCCTTACTTAGATAAGTTTTTAACTTATTTCGCTCTTCTACATAAAACTTAGATACATCCCTAGACAACTTGTGGCGGGATGGCAAAATGAACCTAGCATTTAGAGATTCTGTGAACTCTACAAAAGCCTCATTTTTTACAAATGCAAATGGCAACTCGCCCACAACAAACAACTTAATCAAGGCTCTCTTAATTCTTTCATCGTCATGCTTCCAAGTTGCAACACTACTACTATTACCCTCCCCACTAGCATCTTTTTTAAACTGTAAATTACCTTGATTATTTCCTTCTCCTGATCTGTCTGGGTGTTTCTTACAACTCTTCACAATATGCTTTTTTAAACTCGACGTACCATTTGTGTGTGAGTCAGCGGCAAGTAAACGAGCACAAAATTTGCACTTTCCTTTCCTAACTTGCTCTCCGTCTTCATCTATTACATACACTGAATCAAAGAACGCCCACCATTCTGATTTTTGTTCTTGCTCTTCGGTATGAGGTTTCTTCTTGGTAGGTGCTTTCCGTTTAGAGCTTGTCGTCTTTCTTTTAGCTCGTTTATCAGCATTCTTTTCAACACCCAATTCCGAAGCTGAGTTTTCAGGATCAATTTGTGCTGAATTTGAAGCATCCTAATCAAATAGATTGTACAAACAAATGAAACATATTAGTACAGGCACCGGGTCTAAATGGCTCTAGTTGACTCGCATACAATTATTGTGTCTATATTATAATGAACAGTTAATCAGTTAGGTATGATTCAAATGATTATGCGATTTAAAATTTGATAATTTACGCGCTATAGCCTATAAGCATTGTTAATACATTCTAAACGACTTTCAAAAGAGCTACAAAACCAACCAAGTCAGCTGAACATTTCATATGTAAGTAATGTAACTACTACAAAAGTCAGCTACTACGTCTTTCAACTACCAAAACAACAACACCATGAAAAGGTCAGAGGATGTTCAGAACAATAAACAATTTAAGTTAGTTCATTCTTCCCTTTCTATATAGCTATATATAGATGGTTATCCTCGCTAACAAATATCATAACCAAATAGATTGTACAAACAAATGAAACATATTAAAAGATTTGGTATTTCATAAACCATAATATGCCATTCAAATTAATTTGTAAAAACAAGATCTGATCAATATTCTTATGATATCAAAAAACATGTTAACGTATCTAGCAATGATTAATATACAAAAAATGAACAATAATTAGCAAGAAGCATATCGGTAATGGAATATTGACAACCATCGTGATAATCATAACCAAAATTCATAGTGATAATACAAAATCCCAACTGATTAAAAGTTAGTATATTGTTACATAGTACTTTTTTATTCACATTCAAGAATCAAGAATCATAATAGTGGATCCTATTATAATCAAAATACTAATGCATAAAGTAGTATATAATTAAAATAATTTAAGGATCCAAGAACTTACATCTGCTTCCATGGTTGACTTAGATAGTTAGATTTGTTAATGTTGTTTTTGTCGGTTGTAAAAGGGTGGGCGACATTTTATATATCATCTACTAACCTTATAAAAAATGGATGACCTAATGGGCTAACATGTGGGCTCATCTAAAATTGAAACATTATTTATACTACGTATCTCCTATTTTCGGTTCCATCGGGTCTTAACCGAGAACCGTCGGTTCGGAACCGAACCGAACCGAGAACCGACATTATCAAAATTAGAGAACCGAGAACCGAACCGCGGGTCCAAATTGCGGTTCGGTCTGGGTCGGTTCCGGTTCGGTTCTCGGTTCCGGTTCGGTTCTCGGTCCATATGCTCACCCCTAATTTGATACATGTTTTTCTACATGGTATCAGAGTCTGGTTCTTGAAAATCGATGAAAATTTTTTTTTAGGGTTTCAAAAATTTTTGGGGTTTTTTAAATACATACTTTTTGAGAAGATCTGCTATTGAGATAGCTGGATCTGTTAATATTACTTATAGATTCATAGTTTTGATGCCTCAATTTTTATTTTAAAAAATAAGGGTTTCTTGGATCTGGATTCACATATTATTTGGTTACTTGTTGATCCCAAACTTAGATCGATTTAGCTTTATGTATACGAGATTAGATCAAGTAATACACTTAGAGAAACCTTTGTATATGTATATGATAATCTAAGTGTTATGCAGAATTAACACTTAAACAAGAACACACAATATGTAAAACAAACTTTCACTTTTATGATAACAAACTTGCTTACAATGAAAGTGTTTTAACGTATGAAAACTTATATTGAACAATAACCTAAAGGTCTTCTTTTATAGACATAAGAATCCTTGTACAAGAGTCTACGTATCAACTATTCTAGGTAAAGATAATTATAGAAAATACATTGTTGAACTTATCTTTACTAGAAACAAACTAGAAACAATATACGCGTAGACTAAATCTTCCCATCAGTGCTTGTCTTCAATGTATCAACGCTTGACTTCTTTGGTCAACGCTTGATCTATCAGCGCTTGTTTTCTTCCTATCAACGCTTGTTTTACTCTTGTCAGCGCTCAAGTAGACTGGCTATATTTTATTCCCAACAATCCTCCCCTAAACTTGATATTTACTCTAATAATCTTCTGAATAAACATTAAGAACTAGGAGGAATCTTACAAACTTTCTCATATTGGTAATAAATATGTCTGATCAAATCTTTGTCCACGTCACTTGAATAATCAATTTCCAGTTGTGTAGTCTTCATCTTCTCCAAGACTTCCTTGGACATGGAATACTGAGCATCTACAAGAAGATACTCAGCAAACTTTGTAGAACTCAAGTAGTATACACCAGCAGCTGAATACAATCTCCATTGAAGACCACTGAGGTCATCTTCAAGATCCTTCCAAACAGCAGGATCTTCATCTCTTGGTCCACACATTCTCTTGAATGTTGACCACAGTTTTATTCCATTGACTGAAGTTGGTGCTTCAGTCTCATACTTGGCCTCTAACAACCTCCATAGGTCTACCAAGTCTTCTCTATCAAAACTTGCAAACAAAGATATAAGAGTGATAAAAGTGTGAACCTCTTTTCCATACCTGCCAATCTTCCAAAACCCACATTCATCTTCTTCATAGCTTATAATAGGGTTCCTGGAATCAAGAGGTAACACTTGCACCATATCTGAAGCTTCCAATGGTGAGAGTTTGAGACTCTTTCTTATAACAGCTTCACTTGGATTTAACCTATCCATATCTTTGGGAAACTCAAGAGGGACTCCCTTCTTCACAGGTCTAGGAACAACCATTGCCTTCTTAAGCTCCATTTCTTCTGCAAGTTCTTCTTTCCTTTCATCAGAAAGAAGTCTTAGAGTGTTTTCTTCTTACATTCTAACCCAAATGGGATAAGCTTTAAACTCCAACTCTTCAAATGTCAATCCAATCAATTTCTTATAAGTCCACCCTGTTCCATGACATCTGAGTAGCATGTAGTACAACTTCCTTCTATCCCTTTTCAAATTTGAGAGAACATTGCTTGCTTTGTGTTTCAGAATGACCTTGCAATCCTTTTGTACTCTGAGAAGAATCTCCAAACCCCATATCTGATCTGAAATAGTCAAATGTGGATTCTCAATACACCTATCTTCCCAAGCATGATACATCTGAACAACTTCTGGCATATCAAAATCAACCTGCAATTTCAACTCATTCAACTTCTCTTTTGCCAACTCATCACCATACTCAAGTCTTTCTGGTTGTTCTATGATCATTACACTTGAGTCTGAACTAGCTTCATCACTTCCTTCTTGTTCTTCTGAAGTGACAACAAAAGGTGATTCACCCACCTTCTTTCTTTCTTGTTCCACAATTTGTGCAGCCAACCTTCTATCAAACTCAATCTGTGTTGCATCCTTTGGAACATCTACTTGTACCATAATACCCTTACCCTTATCTAATGGATCAATGGAGGGTAAGGAAGATGGTAATACCTGTGAAGAAACATCTTTGATGATGGATGATGATTGGAATACATCAACCTCATTTGCAGGTCTGTCAACGCTCAATTTTGCTTTGTCAGCGCCCAAGTTACTCATGTCAGCGTTCAAATCTGTCTTGTCAACGCCCAAAGTACCTGTCTCAGCGCCTCTTGTGATTTCCTCCAACATGGCTGTAGATGAAAATTTTAAGTTTGTAGGAGAGACTAGAGACGTATCAAAACCTGTCTGTTTCTTCAAAATTGTTAGGGCCTCAGCAACACCCAAAGATTCACCATCATGGGAGCCCTTATCACTCACATTTATCTGTTCATCCTCCCCTTTGGAAGAGTCCTCCATCCCCCTCCTTGTGCTAGCATTTTCCAAAACAACAATCCTCTCCCTCAATTGATTGAGTTCAAGGCCTTGTGTACTAACAATATGTACCAAGTCTGCATTTTGCTTTTGCAAGCTTATGCAGACAGCCGTCAATTCCATTAAGGTCATTGGTTCCAATCTGCCCTCCTCTAAAATGGGTATTTGACCTCCCAAGTTAGATTCAGTGGGAATTGATGAGGTCTTAATAATGGTAGGACTGTCTTGGCCAGCTTCTAAGCCAGAACCAATAGTCCCAGCCTCATCCATAGCACCAACCACACTTGTGGTGGTGGTTCTCTCTGCTACATGGCTAGAACCACTAGAGGAGAACACTCCAGTAGTCCTTTGGCGTTTTTGCAACCTATATTGTGTTGGGGGAGAAGATGATGTGGATTGGGTGGATGTGGGTTGGTTAAGGGGTGTTTGGGACTGTGAAGGATTGGTGTTAACATTTGGAATAGGCATGTCAACGCCAACATTTAACGTGTCAGCGTTGAAGGGTTCTTGGTCAAGTTGCATGTGTTGTGGTGAAGGTAAAGGTTCAGGTATCGGGTCAAGTTGGGGTTGTGGGTCTGGTTGGGGTTGTGCTGCTTCAATGACAGCAATCATAGCTAGGGTTAGGGGTAAGTCACGATGTGGGGGTGAGTTCATCTTTGTGAAAATAGCTTTCTTTTGCACAGGGATCTCATAAAAATCATCATGATCCTATGTGCAGTAATTTTGGACATAAAAAACCATTTGCAAAAATCTGGGATAAGCTAAAGTCATTTTGTTCCCTTTATTTTTACACATGCCCTCAAAAATCATTTTGGAATAATTAAACTTTTGCCCAGTAGCAATGCACACAATAGCACTTGCAATAGATCTATTGATCTCATTGTGTGCAGTACACTTGGGACTCAAACATTGCAAGAGGACATGTATTAGGTACTTCCAGGCTGGGGGAAACTTCTGTTTATGATATTTGTTTAAAGTTCCCTTATCAGGGAAAGGATAACCCAAAGCCCTTAGTCCTTGTTCTATTTCATTAATGGGGAGGGTGGTTATACCATCAGCATCATCAAGATGCAAAGCTTGACGAACCAAAGCTTCAGTAACCACCCATGTGCGCCCATGAACAATAGATGATAATGTAGTCACTCTATTAACTGTTGAGGAACTAACATTGTTCTAAAACTGCTTAATATGTGTGACAGGAATGAGTGGTGTATTAGAAAGAGCATACCTAATAGGGGATGCGTTCAAATACGCCACCATTTGTGTGTATTGGGGAAACAGAGTGTCATCAGCGTCCAAATATGCTACCATGTTGTGTTGACTCCTGAATCCCAATTCCAAATACGATGGTTTAAATTTTGGTGCCATTGTTGGAAGTTGTTTGAAAGATTGATAAAGATGAAGTATAGGAGAAAATATTGTTAGACAAGAATGATAGGTACCCTGTTTAAAATAGGAGCCAAATATATAGGAGAGAAAAATGCATGTGATTGGTCAAAAATTAGGCAACTATTTTCAAAATACAATCATGAAAATATTGAAAAGAAATAAGTTTATCTCATGCATTAAATGAGAGTTATCTGCTCCCAAATATTACGGCCCAAAAATATGTCAAAAAGTAACAACTGGGTAGGTCCCATTGAGTGTCAACGGTCAAAAATAACCCATCAACGCCCAACGGCTATATTCTTGTTAACGTTTGCCAAAGCCATGTCAGCGTCTAATTTTGTCACAACAACGCTTGGAAAAATACTTGTCAGCGTCCAAAAATAAAAATTTATAAAAATGAAAAATGACCTTAACAAAGTAATTTATCCTAGAGAAGATAACCTATAAGTTGATAATTATTATAGGGCGGCAAGCACTGTCTAGTTATGCACACTTGCTTATGCAAGATAGACATAACAGTCCTCTAGTGTCCCTTGCTAACCAAAACTCTTAACAACTAAGTTACCTTATAAAAATTCCTTTTTACTCCCAGGTAAAACCCATGAGAAAATCATTCCTAAGACTCCCAACAGACCACAACCAATTCTAGGCCAAAAATGTCTTGGCAGTATGCATAGTATATCAACTTTACATGTTACACTGCCTCATGATTTAGTAAAACTAACTCATACTCACCTGTGGACACAATCTAGAATTATGATAAGAGTATCATAAGGATACCCAAAAGTCCTAAAGGTTCCTAAAACCTCCCCTTAAACTGTGATACAAATGTTGCCAAAAATATGCATGAACATAAAAAATTTATGTCAAGATAGGAATAGAAAATTCCAACCATCATCCATAAATAAAAACATGCTCAAATGGTTCTCCAATGATCCATAAGCAACTCTGTATCCAATGGTATAATGCTAACACCACCTGCACATTTAGATTGAAAACCACAAAACTAACAATGTTGCTGACAACGCCCCGATAACACTTGACAGCGTTAAGAAAAGCTTTGTCAGCGTTAGACAAATATATTGCTGACAACGTCACAATAACACTTATCAGCGTTGAAGTAACCTTTGTCAGTGTTATAAAAATATAGTGGAAAATCTAAATCCTCAAAAAGACCAATAACAATGCATTATCCTGTACATACTTTTACAAAAAGACTCCAAAACACATATTATGTGAGATTGATCATTCCAATACTTGTTACCAAGTATTGAAATCTTCCAGCATCAAAAGGTTTAGTTAGTAAATCTGACACATTTTCTTCTGTGTCTACCCTATCTGGTTGTATTAAACCCTTTTCAAAACAATCTCTTATAAAATGGTGTCTAATTTCTATGTGTATAGTTTTAGAATGATGTACAGGATCCTTAATAATGCATAAAGTGCTGTTATTGTCAACAAATATCTTGGTATGCATGAAATTATACCCATAGTCCAACAGCTGGTTCTGAATCCATAAGACTTGTCTACAACAAGCAGCTGCAGCTACATACTCTGCTTCATTTGTAGAATTGGCCACTACTGTTTGTTTCTTGCATTGCCAAGATATCAACCTGCTCCCAAGAAACTGACATCCACCAGTTGTGGATTTTCTATCAAACTTATCACCTCCATAGTCGCTGTCTGAATATGCTATAAGCTCCAAAGGTGAATCTTTTGGGTACCACAAGCCAAGACTAGGATAACATCTTAGGTACCTAAAGATTCTCTTGACAACATAAAGATGACATTCTTTGGGAGTCACTTGATGGCGTACACAAGCACACACAGCAAACATGATGTCAGATCTGGAGGCTGTGAGATACATCAATGAACCAATCATTGATCTATAGTGCCTGACATCCACATATTTCCCATCTCCAATCTTTCCCCAAGGGTGTTCTCTGTCCATAGGAGTAGTAGCCCTCTTTTCATGTGGAGAAAAGCCAAACTTCTTCAAGATCTCTGCCACATATTTATCCTGGGAGATGAAGATACCATCTTCTTTCTGCTGAACTTGTAACCCTAGAAAGAAGTTCATCTCCCCCATAGCACTCATCTTGAATTTGTCTGTCATAAGCTTGGAGAAATCCTCACTCATCTTTGGATTTGTGGATCTAAAAATGATATCATCAACATAGACCTGAACAAGTAGAACATCCTTACCATTCTTCTTTGTAAACAATGTCTGATCTATGGTGCCCCTTTTGAATCCATTGTCCACCAAATAAGTGGACAATGTGCCATACCATGCTCTTGGAGCTTGATGGAGTCCATACATAGCCTTCTTGACTCTATACACTTTGTTTGGATTCTCTGGATCTTCAAAACCAAGAGGCTGCATCACATATACCTCCTCAACAATTGTTCCATAGAGGAAGGCACTCTTCACATCCATCTGATAGACAGTGAATCCCATGCATGAAGCATACGCTAGAAATATCCTTATAGCTTCAATCCTTGCAACTGGTGCAAAGACCTCCTCATAGTCTATCCCTTCCTCTTTTGTATATCCATGAGCCACTAATCTTGCCTTATTTCTGACTACAATACCTCTTTCATCTCTCTTGTTTCTTAGAACCCATCTTGTCCCTATTGGTCTGACATATTTGGGACAATCAACCAGCTCCCAAACATCCTGAATTGTAAATTGGTGAAGCTCATCCTGCATTGCTTCCACCCAACTTGGTTCTTTGAGAGCATCAAATATCTTCTTGGGTTCCTGTTGTGACAGAAAACAGGCAAACAAACATGCTTACACAAGAGGGGTATCAACCTTCTTGTGAATATTAGCAATAAATCCTCCAAGACTCTAATGAGATCTTCTAGTCTGAACAGGGGACATAACATCTCCAATAATCTGTGATGGAGGATGATTCTTCATAGTAGAAGTGAGAACTCCTCCTTCAAAAAGTCTGTTGTCCTCAATCTCATTCTCCAAGTTGCCAATATCTTCTTCTTCAAATTCTCTTTCATCAACATGAGGATGAACCTCTTCATATAAATTGGAAGGTTCACCCTGTTCAAAATTAGAAGAGAAAAGACGCTCAAAAGTGTTGTCAACGCCTGAACCTTGGTTGTCAGCGTTTGGGCTAACAACGCTTGAAATGTTGTTGTCAACGTTTGAGCCATCAACGTCTGAATTTATCCTGTCAGCGCTAGATTTTCCTTTATCAGCGCCTGAAGGACCATGCATGTTGTTAACTGGTGGTTCTTGGGGACCATCATTATCCTTTCCAGCAGCAGCAGCAGCAAAAGCATATGTCCATATGGGAATTGTGACATACTCTAGTATATGAGAAGACTTTTCTGCTTGTGATCCAACCTCTTCATTAATCTGTGTACCTGAAACATCAACAACTTGTTCTTCCACAACATTGGAAGTTACCTTCACAATGTCTGGATTAGTAACAGGCATATAATTTAAAGTTCTAGATAGAGGTTCCAAGTCAAACAACCAATTTGGACCACTTTCAGGATCACTAGGTTTACTTTCTAAGAACCTAACATGTACTCTCTCAAGAATACATTTTTCCTTCTTAAGGTAAACCCTATATCCCTTGCTCTGCACTGAATACCCCATGAAGTAGCCTTCATCACCTTTTGCACTAAATTTACCTAAGGCATCACTAGTATCAAGAACAACTACATGACAGCCAAAAGGTTTAAGAAAACCAATATTAGGTTTCCTTCCCCAAAGTAATTCATAAGGTGTTTTGTTCTGTATCTTGTTGACCAATGCTCTATTTTGAACATAGAGCTGTATTCACAGCCTCAGCCCAAAAAGCTATGGGGAAATGAGCATCAGCCAACATAGTTCTGGCTGCTTCAATTAGGGTTCTATTCTTCCTCTCAGCAACCCCATTTTGTTGTGGGGTTCTGGCAACACTAAACTGCCTGGTAATCCCTTTCTTGGCACAAAAATCATCTAAAAGTTTATTTCTAAACTCACCACCATTATCACTCCTAAGCATTTTAACTTCATTACCAGTCTTCTTCTCAATCTGAGTGATAAAATCAATTAGAGTGTCTGCAGTATCACTCTTCATAGCTAAAAAGAAGGTCCAACTAAACCTAGAAAAGTCATCTGTGATGACAAAGCAGTATGATTTACCATTCAAACTCTCTATATTAGTTGGACCAAATAGGTCCATATGAAGCAAGTGAAGTGGTCTAATACTAGAGTGCACCTGTTTAGACTTGAATGAGACCTTGTGTTGCTTGCCTTTAAGACATGCAACACAAGAGTGGTCATTGTGGAAAGCCTTTTCAGGCAAGCCATCAACCAAACCAAGTCTCACCAGCCTGTTTATATTCTTAAAGTTTATGTGCCCTAATCTCCTGTGCCATAGATTACTCTCATCTACTGAAGCTTTAGCATAAAAACATGACATATTGTTATTCATCCTAATCCCATTTAGATTCACATTATATATGTCTTTATGTCTAGGTGTTCTATAGTTAATATATTTCTCATCTGGGATCTTATAATCCTTGCTTAACACCAAACATTCAGTATCAGTAAACAAAACTTTATTTGTTATCACAAACTTGTGATACACCAAAAAGATTGTAATCAAGTTCCTTTACCAAAAATACGTTTTCAAAACGAAAGTTCTCGGTGAGAAGTGTTCCTTTGCCTGTGATAGTACCATATCCGCCTCCAAAGTAAACCTTATCACCATCCTTAATGGGAGTGAAGTTAGTCAGATAATCTTCCTTCCCTGTCATGTGCCTTGAGCATCCACTGTCCCAATATCCATAATCATTGACTTGTTTTAGAATGCCCTGCACATAAAGAAAACAAGTTAGTTTTCTTTGGGAACCCAAGCCTTAGCAGACTTGGATTCATCTGGTTGTTCAACAAGAACAGACTTAGTTCTCATAACAACCCCTTGTTCATCCCTCTTTGGAGGAAATACCCAGTTAACCCCAATAGGTTTTGTAATGACCTTTGAAATGTAATTAAATCTGTTGCAGGTCATTAAAATCCCATTTTCATTAGGGTTTTGATCTTTCTTTGGTCTCCATGTCAAGCTTGAAGAAGCTTTAGACCCCTTACCATGTGGTTGCAAATATTTAGGTCTGGTCACGTTTCTATCAGCGCTGGATTTGGTCTTGTCAACGCTAAAATTACCCTTGTCAGTGTTGAACCTAGGGTTTGCTACAGAAACCCATTGCTTGTTAGACCAAGTATTTGTCTTTTTAAAGGGTGTTTGTCCATGAGTGTTAGACCCTCTAGTGAAGAATGGGGCTGGTCTAACCACTTTTGGACTTTGATGCACACACGGTTTGGGTTTGACAACGTTTGACTTTTTAACAGCGTTGACATTGGAAGCGTTGACACACTTATATGCTAAATGTGAAAAGCTACCACAAGTGTAACAGGCTTTTCTAGACACAACCCTAGGTCTAGAAGAGAAGAAGCCTGTTCTATCATTACTAACTTGTCTTTTAGGTGACCTAGTATTCCTATACATTTCTGCATACTTGACACTAGGTTTTCTAACAGTGTTTGAGCCAAGGTCAACCGCTTTACCAGTGATTGGGTTTGTTACCTTAATAGGGGTTGACTCGTTTATACTTTCACATAACAAGCCACCCTTAACAAATAAGGTGGGGTTGGCTTTCTTCCATTCATTCAAGTCAGACAACTTTTGTTGATACTCTTCAACTGGGGTAATGACTCTTGGTGGAGGAATAAATTCCTCCTCTTGGAGTTCTGGCAGACCAGTCCAAGATAGGTCCTTTCTTTGGACACCATAGAAGTCACCAGCTGGTGGTGGAACCACAGTATAGTCTTTCATCCCAATCCCAGTCATGTCCTTAGGATCCTTTTGTTTATTAACACATTCTCCTAGGGTTTGTGTGGCCTTATCAAATCTCTGAATTTTAAGGCCAACATTATCCTTATTCTTAATGGCCTCATCTAATTTAGCCTGTAACTCACCATTAACCCTTTCCATAATGCTCCTAATATCATTGCTAGCATTTAACTCATGTTTTAAAATGTTTATTTTGTCTTTTAAATCAAATTCCATTTTCTTGTACTCGGAAATTGTCTTCTCAGTTTGAGTGAGGGCAAGTTGATAATTAGACAGTTTGCATCTTTCAGTACTCACATCATCTAATAATCTTAACACCTCTTTGTTAAGTTTCTCAGTACTTAACCTATAACCCTTACTACAAAAAGCATCATCGTATACCTCATTATCTGATGAAGAAGAGGAGTGTGCCGTGAGAGCATATTGAACATGCTCTTCTTCTATTTCAGTAACCAAAGCTTTATCCTCTTCCCCATCCTTAGCCAAATAGCTCCAGTCCCATCCCATACCATCAATTTCTTGCATTGCAACCATGGCCTTAGGATCCTGAGCCTTAACAATTTGGCTTGAGGGTTTACCAACATCAGATCTTCTAGGAGATCTGCATTCCCTCATGAAGTACCCCATACGATGACAATTGTAGCATTCAACCCTGGATTTATCAAATCCAGCAGTGTCCTTTGCATTGAAGGTCATCTTCTTCTTAAACCTTCTATTCCACCTGTTCGCTCTTATACTAGCAAGAGCCATGTTCCACTTAATATCCATCTCCTCCAAGTGTTCATCACTTATCTGCTCAAGGTCCTCATATGTAATCATTGAACCATTGGGAAAAGAAGCAATGTAAGCACATACAGTATCCAGACCCAAACCAACAGGTTTAACTCTTGGTGAGTCACTTTTGTATGTGTCAGCGTCTGAATATGAGGCGTTGACAAGACATGTTCTAGCGTTGACACATGATGATCCAGTAACTGGATGCATGTAAGAGTCCTTCTGATTAAATTGACCTTCACTATGTGAGAAGAAGGCCATGTTACTGTTGGTGGACTTGCTTCCATGCTCCAAAAGAGTTTAATTCTCCAACAGCCTCAGTTTGTTGTAGATATCATCAAAAGTAGAACTTTTGTGAGTGTTATTGGCAAGTATAGATCTTGCCTCAATCTTCCATGCTTCACCAAGGCTTTTAAGGAAAGTGGCATTAATATCAACATCACCAAGTTGTGTCCCCATGAAGAACAGCTAGCTTGTAATGTCAAGCAGTCTGCTTCTCACACTGCTGAGCTTCTCATTGGGTTGAGCCTTGAAAACAGCATACTCATTCATGAGTTGCTTCTTCTTCTCTTCCTAAGTATCATCATTACCACCATATGCAACCTCAAGAGCTGCCCAAAGGTCCTTAGCAGATTCATAACCTCTGTATTTATGCTGGTTCTCTTGTCCCAAAGAGAGTTTCAGAATATTTAGGGTTTTCATATCAACCCTTTTCTTTGTTATGTCTTCAGCAGACACAGCTCTACCATCATCAGGCTTTTCTTTCTTATCTGCTTCTGAACATCCAGCAACCTCTGCTCTTCTAACAATGGCATCAGCAATCTTTTGAGCTTTATTGAATGTGTTTCCATATTCAATAATTTCCCAGAGAGTGTAGTCATAGATCCCCAAATATTGCTCAAAGTTAAATTTCCACAATTCAAAGTTGGTTGCATCAAGCATGGGAATCTTGATGTTTGGTAAAGGTGAGGAGGAGGAGGTTACTTCTGGATTTGACATGATGTTTTTAGGATTTTGAGAAAATTAGGGTTTTGGTGATTTTAGGGTTCTTGTGTTCTTTAAGATCAAAAGTTCCTCAACAAGCTCTGATACCACTTGTTGATCCCAAACTTAGATCGATTTAGCTTTATGTATACGAGATTAGATCAAGTAATACACTTAGAGAAACCTTTGTATATGTATATGATAATCTAAGTGTTATGCGGAATTAACACTTAAACAAGAACACACAAGATGTAAAACAAACTTTCACTTTTATGATAACAAACTTGCTTACAATGAAAGTGTTTAACCGTATGAAAACTTATATTGAACAATAACCTAAAGGTCTTCTTTTATAGACATAAGAATCCTTGTACAAGGGTCTACATATCAACTATTCTAGGTAAACATAATTATAGAAAATACATTGTTGAACTTATCTTTACTAGAAACAAACTAGAAACAATATACGCGTAGACTAAATCTTCCCATCAGTGCTTGTCTTCAATGTATCAACGCTTGACTTCTTCCTGTCAACGCTTGATCTGTCAGCGCTTGTTTTCTTCCTATCAACGCTTGTTTTACTCTTGTCAGCGCTCAAGTAGACTGGCTATATTTTATTCCTAACATTAATTTTTTGAACGATTGGTGGTATTGTCTTTCGATTAAGGTGATTTTCCCTAATTTTCCTTGAGAAAAAATTAGGGTTTCACTTTTTATTGAAAGATTTCTTGATTGGTGATGCTTTCTTAAAAGGGACTTGTGTTTCTGTTGCTGGTTCGTTGTTCTTTGGTCATTTTCCCTATTTTTCCTTGAAGGAAAATTAGGGTTTGTGACTAGGAGGTTCTGTTACTCCTAGACTAAGTGAATCTAGGTGTGACAGTTTGATTAAGCTTTTTTAGGAGCGTTGTAACACCTCTCTACTCTCTCTTTACTTGTTATCTGCTTATTTGTGATTCTTGCTGTTCTTGTTTTTTTATTGGGTTGGTAGTACTTTATTTTTTCTACCTTATTATTTGGATCCTCACTTACTGCTTGCCCTTGACCTACCACCCTTAAGTGGTTTTGGAAGCTTGAGAACTTTGTTTGCAGTGTAGTGGGTTCTTTTTTGACCTTTTGACCCTTCACCATGTCTGACCATGAGGAGTCTGCACATGGTGATGATGATACTCTAAGTGTGACTGATCCAGTTACACTTATTAGTAAGCTTGACCTATGTGGCCCTTTACATTTTCACCCTAATGATACTGATGTGTTAACTGTTGTCACTGTTAAACTAAAGGGGACTGAAAATTATCAAGTTTGGGCTAATGCTATGTTGCTTTCTTTGGAAGGTAAAAACAAAATTGGTTTTATTGATGGATCTTGTAGAAGGTCCATAACTGATGAGATTTTGGGAAAACAATGGGATAGGGTGAATGCTGTTATACTTGGGTGGATTTTAAACTCTATTTCTGAGGAATTGTTCCTTGGTCAAATTTTTTCTAAGAAGGCAAAACATGTTTAGAATGAGCTTAAAGAAACTTATCATAAAGTTGATGGTTCTATGATTTGTAATCTTCATCATAAAATCAACACACTTAAGCAGAATGGGTCTAATTTGTCTGATTACTATCATAAACTTAATGCCTATTGGAAAAAATATGATGCTATGATTAAATTACCTAACTGTTTGTGTACTGCTGCTGGTGATTTTAAAAAACATAATCATTTGTTGAAACTTATGCAATTTTTGATGGGTCTTGATGATTCATATGATGATTCGTATATGAGTATTAGGAGTTATATTCTCTCTAGGGAGACTTTGCCAGATGTCAAGGGTGCCTATGCCATTATCTCTAGTGAGGAGTCTCACAGAGTTGCATCTGGCACTCTTACTGGATCCTCCCAAAGGACTCAGACATCTGCTTTTCTTTCTAATGGGCCTGCTAGAAACAATGTTCAAATAACTCATAATACTAACAATGGTAACTTTAGACCCACTTATGGCAACAATGGCAATTTTAGACCCAACTCAAGCACCACTTGATTTAGACCTAACACACCAAACAATAGTGTCTTTAGACCTTATGGTAATTCTAATGTTGAAGTTATCTGTGAAAACTGTGGTTATAATGGTCATACTATTGATAGATGTTTTAAGATCATTGGATACCCTAATGACTTTGGGAAGAAAAGGGGGGCAGAACTTTAAGGGGAAGAATGTGTCTAACAATTCTGTGGGCACATCCTCTTCATCTAGATTTACTGATGAACAACTGACCACCTTGATCTCTCTCATAAAAGACAATAAGGGTACTTCTAGTGATTCTGGAAAGGGGATTCATGTCAATATGGCAGGTACTTACTTCAATAATAGCAAGATTTTTAATGAAAACTTTGGAAAAAAAATTTGTTCTAACACTAACATCAAATTTAAACTTGGATACAATGGGAAGGTTGTTGATTCTGGGGCAAATCAACATATGACCAATAATGATACTGAATTGGATAATGTGTTTGACATTTCCCACTTAAATATAAGAGTGGATCATCCTAATGGGACTGAAGCCATCATTTCTAAAATTGGCAACCTTAAACTTTCAAATGGATTGGTTTTGTTTGATGTTCTTGTTATTCCAGATTATTGTGTTACTTTGATATCGGTTCATAAACTTGCTAAGGATAATAAGATTTTGGTTGTTTTTTATGAAAATAAATGTTTTTTTATGAATCAAGATTTGAATCTCAAAAATGTTTTAGGGACTGGTAGGAAATGTGGTGGTCTTTACTATTTAGATGTTGAAGGTACCAAGTTTGTGAATCATTCTAATGTGGTTACTTGTTCTTTGTCTAAACATGATTGGAACTTAAGATTGGGCCACCCTGCTGACCCTGCTCTGAATGTTCTTAAAAAACACTTGAACATTGATAATTCTGATCAAACTGACTTTTGTGAAATATGTCAAAGGGCTAAACAAACTAGAGAACCATTTCCTTTAAGTGAACATAAGATTAAAATGCTTGGTGACATTGTTCATTTAGATTTGTGGGGTCCTGTAAAACCCGCATGCTTTTACCATGAACAGTACACTTAGTAACGTACGTACATATAAAAACTTTCCTTATATAGCATGAACACGTGTCATGATTATTAATTTCAGAAGTTACGTACGTGTTATTACACGATAAGTATTAAGTACGCGATAGTACACGATAATTATTAATAATAATTATTATAATAACGAACATGAAATCATGAACGTAAAAATCATGAACATGTAATTACGTACTTATGTACGTTAATACGATTAATATCGTTATGTACAAGTATTTATATATAACACGAACATTTAATTATATATTAACACGAAAACACGAACATACGAACACGTAAAATATTAGACACGGGAAAACTTCGGGTTTTCCCTTGTGGACCCCACATGTCGCGGACACCAAAGACAAAAGGGCCAATCCCATGTTTGGTTTTATTTAAATAACAAAAAGGGGAAACATGTTTTCACTTTACAGAGTTTTTCATAACAATCAAAAACCCTAGCCCCTTTTCTCTCTTTGGTCGTCGGCAACAACAAGACCAAAGGTGGTGTTTGTTTGATTTTTGGTTAATTAAATTCAAGTAGAGGGTTCGTGTTATTAACCTCCATTCTAAAATTTATATTAAAGTAATTATAAATTTTAGAAGGATATTGATGTAATAACAAAGATTTGCAAGGATATGAATGTAAAGGGCCCAATAACTTATATTGATTAACATACCTTTTCATCAAATACTCCCTGTCAAACTCCAAAGTTGCAATGATAGGTTTTTCTCTTCCACCAACAAGCTTCCCATTAAAAACTTCACACATATTATTCAATAACACATCTGATTTTGCCCTACCTGTTTACAAGTATACCACAAATATTCAACAACAAGTACACAAGCATATATAACATGTATCAACAAGTACACATACCTGAGAAGTGGTATCTTGACCAGTGTTGTGGAGGTATTGCATTCAACCATTCAAAATATTCTTTGCTCAAGTCCTTCAACTTTTTCATTGCATATTCAAAGCTTGGTACTATTGTTGCTTTAGTTGCTTGCCACAACAACAATTTGTATGTAATACCACTCCATTTCTTCTTCATATTCTCATGAATATGTTTCACACAATATCTATGCCCTGCATTTGGATACAAATTGCCTATTATTGGTATAATTCCCTGAAATGACGTATTAAGTTAACTTATTAGCATACATATAACAAAGTAATATAGAGAGAGGCATTGAATTAACTTAAGTAATTAGCATACCTTCTGCCTGTCACTTACAAAAGTGAAGTTGGAATTTCTGTATAGATCTAGGTCATCTCCAAGCTGAGTAAGAAACCAAGTCCATGACTCAGTGTTTATAGTCTCAACAAGCCCATAAGCCAATGGATAGATACCATTGTTTGAATTAACACTCACAGCTGTCAATAATTGTCCTGGATATGGAACCTTCATGAAAGCCCCATCCAATACTAGCAAATCCCTCATCCTAGCTTTAAATCCAGCTTTAAGAGGACCCAAACATACATATATCCTCTTAAAAAACCTAGTTGGAACTATATGGTCAACTTTAGATTGAACATGGATTTTCACAGTTGTGTTTGGATTAGCTTGTTGTAACTCCATAACATAGTCTCTCAACATCTTTTACTACAATTGGTAATCACCCCTTAGTTGCCTTTCAGCTACTTGTTTTGCCCTAAAAGCCTTACTCTATGTAACAACTAGTTCATGCTTCCGTTGAAGTTGCTCTTGGACGGCTCTAACTAGAATCTTAGGGTTTTTTTTCAACTGCTCAACTAACTGTTTAGAATACCATTCATATGTAGCATACAAATTAGTCTTTGATTGTAAACATTTATGGACTGATTTGTATTTTTTGACCTCCTATGTTTTAGTATTTCTTAGCTTGGAAATGAGCAAAACCCAAGGACATTTATTCTTATCCAACTATTTGAAGGTAGTAGGTTTTTCACCATTTGTTATCTTATCCTTGGTCAATTTGTCTTTACATGGGCTTTTGGATCTAGTGTACTTTGCAACTTTGGCCTTTGACCCACTAGACTGACCTACCTCATTATGATCCCCATGTCTTCAAAAACTTCTAGAGAAGGAATAACGCCCTTGCAAACAGCTCTCACCCTTTCATTGCCATCCTTTACCATCCTGATTTCCCTCCTAGTCTCAATTGAATGCTCCTTAATGTATTTTTTTTACCTTCTGTTTATTAGGAAACCTTTTCCCAACATAGAAATAGGTTTTGTAGATTTTTTCACTAGCATGGGCTTGTTTTCTAAGTTGTTTCAACTTTCTTTTCCTTATCCTGCTATCTTCATCATCACTGTCAGGCCCCACTCTCAAAATAGTCATTGTCTAAAACTTCTATCTCTTCATCTCCTTCCATATCAAGAGCTGGTTCATAAGTCTCTCTACACCCCATAAACTCTACATTTTCATCTATATGGTATTCAAAGTCTTCCATGTTAACATCCACATCCTCTAGCATGGTCCTCATCCACTATGTAATCACTATCTTGACTATCACTATCATCCTCAACCTCTTTGTCATTACACTCGGCCTCAACCTCTATTTCATCACCCTCAGCCTCAACCTCTGTTTCATTACCCTCAATCTAAACCTCTGTTTCATTACACTCTAACTCTGTAGCATTTACCTCAACCACAACCTCTGTTTCATTACCCTTATCCCTATTTTCACCTGTTGGTAACATTGTGTCTATGTAAAACCCGCATGGTTTTACCATGAAAAATAAACTTAATAATCGTACGTTCAGACTAAAACTTTCCTTATATAACATGAACATGTGTCATGAATGTTAATTACAAGAATTACGCACGTGTTAATGCACGATAATAAGTACGTGCGTGGTAATACACGATAAATATTAATTATAATAACTATAATCACGAACATCTAAAACACGATCATTTGAGCCACGTATATATATTAATACGCGATAAATAATTATTACGCATTATAAATATAACATGAACATTTGAAACATGAACTACACGAATATTAGAAATATATGAACACGCTTTCGTAGTGATTTAAACACGAATTATTATACAAATAAGGGGTGTGGCGTTAGGCTGGCGTCCAAAAGAAGGGAAGTGGGCTCAAGGCCCACATGGGCCTCCAAACCGTATGATAATAATAAAAGTCGGGGGTGGATATGTTTTATTTTAGACAACATGTATTAAAACCCTAATTACAATAAAACAAACGATTGTTTATTAAACCTCCTGGCTGCTGTCGTGTTCTACTACAAGAATCAAGAAGAAAACGTAGGTTAAAATCAGACGAGGGTTTGTGGTGTTCGTGATTGTTTTTCCTAAACCCTAAGCATAATAGGTAATCGTTAATTTCTTGTTTTCTTTTATTAATTATGTGTTAAGGGATCAAGAACCTGTGATTAATAATTAGAAACATGTAAAAACAAGACGAATAAAAGGGGAGAATCGTTTGGTGTTGTTTAGGTGCGGGTTACACACAAACCGAGACCGCACACGGTCTCGGTGGTGATTTTCTGTCCAACCAGGCGCACCCTATAAGGGTCGGTGGTAACTACCTTCCACCAGCCGCAACCCTTAATGGGGGTTGGCTTGATGTTGGTCTGTCAGTGGCAACCCCAGCAGGGTGCGTTTGTTCAGGCAGTGGGAACCGGGACCTTTGTGGTCTCGGTGGGAACTTTGACTCGAGCATGGGGAAACTGCCACTGCCGGTGGGAAACCCAGGCCAGGCAGTGGCAGCAGCAGCAACACAAGGGAGTGTTTGGCTGGGGGTTTTAGTCAGGGTGTTTGGTTCGCAGTTTAAGGGAATTAAGGGGCTGTTTGGTTCGGCTTATATGTAAAACACAACTAAGGCATGGGTTTTATGTTTACAAGCTAAACATTTTTCTACAAGTATATTTTTTTTACAAGCATATTTTACAAGGTTAATTAAATTAAATTAAACATGACTTAGAATTAATTTAATTTAATCAAGACTTAGGTTATATTTATTTTTGATAAATAATACGTGTTTTTAGCCTAAGTATTTTTATCATTTAGTTTTAGGCTATAGTTTTATTATTAATTAATTATCAAAACATGGTTAACCTAAGTAATTTATATGTCTTAATTTAATTAAATCATACATTTATTTAATTAAATCTTATAACCTATAGTTTATTAATTTACATGCTATTTATTTAATAAACTATACTAATTAACTATGATATGTTATTAATTAATAAAGCATGAGCTATACTTATTAATTAATAATCAGTTATAACCTATAGTATTGAATTAGTAAACTATACTATAATCACATGACTTAGTATATTTAATCAGTAAAACTTAAGCTTATTTTATTAGCTTATTAATCCAGCTTATTTCTAATTATGGAAACTTTATATATCAGGAAACTTACTATTTCTTAGGAACTTTCTATTTTTAGAAGCTTATCTATTTTAAGAAGTTAATCTATTTTTGGAAACTTTCTATTTTAGGAAACCTGCTATTTTTAGAAAGTTACTTATTATTACACAACCAGTATAATAATACAAGGATAGCAGTTAATACTTAATCAGAAGACTTAAAATACATGATAAACACAGTATAATGTTAAAATCAGTAAAACAAGACATGAACATATAAAACAAGCTAAGACATGGTATAAAACCAGTTATGTACTCAGTAATCAGAATACTTACACACGTATACTATTTATGTAGAATTAACGAGATTGAAGTAGGACTCTCTTCCGTTCGTCTTCTTCTTCACTAGACATAAGGTACGTCCTTTCAGTATGAACATTCTTTCCTTATTAGGATTCCCCGTATGCATCCAACTGTTTTCCCAGTATATGTTTTATATGTTTGATTTGCTTATGTTTAGTTTAAATGTCTAAGCCATATACATGCATGACCAGTTCCACCTAGTTATGGAGGTATCATAACCATAACACTGGAGGCACCAGTGTTATGACTTCACCACGGCGGAGTGATAGCTCGTGGCGTCCCTTTTCAGTTGTTGTGCCATTATATTATTATATTGTCATGTGGGGCGTATGGGTGCATCCTAGTTACATGTTTCAGTCAGGATTTCATGGTGAATGTGGTGTGTGCCTTGCATCCTTCACAAGGAGTTGATCCTTCCTACCCACTTACCAGTATAATTAGAGGCAGCCCCTCTAATTTGCATGACGAGGTCACCCCTCTAAGTATTCATGCACGTTGTTGACCTCATGACCTATATTGGATTTTGGTATATTCACTAATACAGATTTTCATAAGTAACATAAGCTATGTTTTCAGAACTAAAACCAGTAAACATGACAGACAACTAGGTTTTCCAGGACTTATACATTTCCGTTGCTATTAGTGTTAGTTATGTTTCAGCCATTTATACTATGTCGTATATCCGTGCACTGAGCGTTATGCTCAGTCGTTATTTTCCTTTCCATGTCCCAAAACGGCAGGTACCCGAGTACGGACTCGAGCATTTGGAGGAAGTGCATAGGATGGAAGCTGCCATAGACTTCTTCTCCTTTTTGCCTTATACGTGTGCTTGTCTAGTATTTCCTAGTTTATTTACTTTATTTAAGTTTTGAGCTTATGTTTGGGAACCGATGTTTGATTCCGGTTTTCCCTATGGTCATGTATGTTTTACTACATATTACCTTGCATGCTTTGATGACACGCCATAATTACGCGTAACGGCCCACTTATCAAAGTAGGGTGTTACAATTATGGTATCAGAGCCAAGGCTTCGACATGTAGGCTCTAACACTTGACCTGTGACTAGTGGGTAGTCATCAGGAGCTTCCTAAGCCAACGCTTGTTATTCCATGTATTTATGTTTTCAGCACCTTGTTGTTTTAACCATGACGTTTTCAGCACCTTGTTCTTTTAACCATGATGTTTTCATCAGTATTGATTTTACTAATATGGAATAAACAACCGTCATCCATACTTGGTTACGTGTCATTATTTCATGTACGATGTTCCTTGTGAACTGTGGCTAATGTGAACTGAACCCCAGTAGTTCATAATTGGTCACATAAAATTTTTTTCTATTAAGTTTTGAGGGCTGAGTTTCATTCATTTATCATTGTCGCAGGTTTATGACTAAGTAATGGTTGGTACAGGACTGGCCATATTTAGTCGCATGTGCTTTTATCGAAACTTTTAACTTTGGGACCGAACCATAGGCGTCCCCTCGCCATGTCTTTTGTTTTGGGTAAACTGAGCATAGGCGTTTACCCTCGCGCATATAAAGGTTTTCATAAACTCATCATGCATTCACGCACTGCTTACATGCATAAAAAATTTCTCATGATTTATTGGCATAATTTATTTTTTCATGTCCCCTCATAAGTTACTATGTCTTTATGTCAAGTATGTTTTCATACTATCATGCTTAACTTCATTTTCATGCTGATTATGTTATGTACCCCTTCATGTTAAGTTGTTCCATGTTTCTTCATGATGATTTCGTCTTCATGTTGACCACGTCTTACATCTCTTTTGTTGTTTATGCTTTCATGCAAGACACTGTTGGAATTTATTTAAATCTTGCTTTCATGATAGTCATGATTGGTTTTCATTAATCATGCTTTTAGGAAAATCATCGTTGAAATTCGTTTAACCACACTTAGTGTTTCTCTATGCAACTAGAATGAGGTATGTACTTGCATTGCCAGGTTATCATGATGGTCTTTCTAACCGTTTAACCAATTATTTTCCTTTAAAATCATGTCAGATGATCGACCCCATACCGATCATTTCATGTGAATTCCATGTGTACTCCATGTACCGTATCCCGTGTGCGTATTCCACTTGCTGATACTCTACAAATTGTTGATGCCGCTCATAGCTTGGAGATGTTACTAAGGGTTGATGTTGCGGATTTTAGAGACGCCACGAGATGATGATGTTGTTCACAACCTGGAGATCTTACAAGACGAAGACAAAGGCGTTAGATCAAAGCGATCGGACGAGAAAATGCTTCACCACCAGACGATTTCCATCAATCATTATCCCTAATTCTTAGTTACATGTCACACGTCATTCAGTTGTCGTTTCAGTCATATGAGTGAGAACCGGTATCAGACGGCCACTCAGATGAATAGTTACATGAATCACAGTCATGAGAATGACCGTAATGGAACTGACAGACAATACGATAGTAACCACTATTATGACAGCAACTATCCTATCAATCGCAACCGAAGCTCCGACCGCGGACGTGATCAGAAATACAAAGGATCAGTAGTCCAACCGATCCGCCAGTTCTGGCATAATAACCTAATATTTGTAGTTCTATTTGTTTCACATCTCGAGACACATGTCAAGACATCAGTTAAGACACATGTCTCACGTATACTTTCTGAAGACACATGTCAAGACACCAGTCAAGACACGTGTCATGCTTATATTTCCCAAGACACGAGTCAAGACACATGACTCACGTCTAATTCTGGAACATCCCTAAGAAATTCAGGGTACCCTCCAAAGGGTATACCCATTTTGTGGTGCCATGTATTAATCAGGCCACAAGAATTTCAGTACCATCACCGGCGTATCAGTGAGATCTGTCACGATTGCTCGATGACACTTTCATTTCTTGCACCCATATTTCATATATTCATGACCATAAAGGACGTCATTCGTATCCCCCATGTATACGAAGGTTTTCCTTCAGCCTAATGATGAGATCCAAGCTGCTAACGCATTACCTCGGACAGATGCGAGTTGAATTTAATCCTAATTATGGACTACGAACAGCACACCTTGCTACGATTCATGATTTTGTACAGTAATGTTCAGGATCCTAAATACATTCATTATTGTTTTTCATCAGGAAAATCTGTACAAATTATCTATGCTTTACAAGTACGTGCTTTGTTAGACATGACTGCTAAAACTTTCTAGATGTCAGTTAAGACACGACTACGGAAGTTCCTTTTACGCATAACCAGCCTATTATTCCAAAATCTTCCCATACATTTCAGAAGAACCTTCAAGGAGAAGGACAGTAACATGAGATTATGTGTCGACTACCGTCGATTTAAACAAATCACCATTCATAACCGTTATTCTCCTCCACGTATTGACAACATGTCCAATCGACTTTAGGGTGTCGAACATTTTTCCAAGATCGGACTCATGATCATGCTGCCAACAGTGACGAGTGAAAGAGCAAGATATGTCCATGACTGCTATTCGTACACGACTCAGTCATGTTAGATTCATGATTTTGTATTAGTATCATAAATGCTCCAGTAGCATTATGGACCTAATAAATCGAGTTTCCATGAACTCATAAATAAACTCATCAGTGTTTTCATCGAGGACAACCTGATTTTCTCTAAGTCTAGAGAAGAGCGGGAAGACCATATTTGCACTATGTTGCAAATTTTACGACAGGAGAAATTTCACCCCGAATTTTTCCAATATAAATTCTGGTTGATTACAGTGACACGCTGAATCACATGGATTCTCACGGTTAATCGTACCAACACTCAGCTTATGCGTAAAGGTGAGAACCCTACACTACGTTAGGTGTTCCAAGAAAATTCTACGCTCAGAAAAGTCTAGTTTAGGAGACTCATAGCTTTGCAAACTTCTACGTATCGAGTTTCTATGAAGCAATATACAATTACGTTCATATCTAAGTACCTGACATATTAATAGGCTAAGATAGAACACCAACAGACTAGGATGTTTTTCCATCATCAGAAATTGTGAACTGAAATGGGACAAGATCTCCATGGATTTTGGTTACCAGATTAACGCAAACTCGGAAGAAGCATGATGCTATCTGGTTTATTGCCAACAGTTTGATCAAGTCTGCGGAATCCTTACATCCGCAAGGATTTCAGAACCAACAGATTGATCGGACATGTTCCAGCCAAGGCTCATCCGATCACTTGGTAATCCCTCAGCTATTGGGTCAGACAAAGGTTCGCATTTGTACTCCTTATTTACGTTCGTGTTCTTGTTCCAATTTTACGACTTGCTTTCACACTCACGTTCATGACACTATTCACCTTCATGATCGTATCCTGACTTATGATTTTACGTTCATTTTCGTTCTGGGAAGCTTTGCAAAAACTTGAGAGACCAGACTCAAGTTTAGCATAACTCTCTATCCTTAGACAGGCGTTTGACGTCACAGTACACGTCTCACCTTATAACGTTTGGCGTTACCGCTACCGTTATTCCATGTTCATGATATGTTTCACATGTCATGTTCATTCCACGTTTCTCATATCACGTTCACGATATGTTACACATATCATGATCACCATATGTTTTCTCATTTTACACTCACCATATCTCCACGTATCACGTTCACAATTGTTCACGTATCACGTTCACAATTGTTCACGTACTATGTTTCAGTATGCCTCGCGTATCATTGCTAAGACGTTACCATTATCAGTTAGTTTAGGTTATGTTGCATCATAACGTTTCAGTTACCCTTGCACGTTAATTCTTATTCCCTCGATCAAATTCAGGGGATATGTCTTACGTTGATAAACATGAACTTTTACGTATTCTCAAGTCAAGGTCAGAGGACCAAGATTTATCATTTGCGTCAAGATCTTGTGGAGGAACCGTTCCGAGAGGGAAGCCACTTGGAAACGGACGAGTCCATCCGGATTTTTATCCTCTCATCATTCCATAATTCGGTTATGCTCTTTTCAGGCACGTCACGTTCCATGTCCTTGTCGGTCATGTCGCGTTCATGTTCTATTCAGATTATCTTATCTATAATTCGGGGACGAATTATTCTTTTTAGGGGGAAGAGTTGTAAAACCCGCATGCTTTTACCATGAACAGTACACTTAATAATCGTACGTTCAGACTAAAACTTTCCTTATATAACATGAACATGTGTCACGAATGTTAATTACAAGAATTACGCACGTGTTAATGCACGATAATAAGTACGTACGTGGTAATACACGATAACTATTAATTATAATAACTATAATCAGGAACATCTAAAACACGATCATTTGAACCACGTATATATATTAATACGCGATAAATAATTATTACACATTATAAATATAACATGAACATTTGAAACATGAACTACACGAATATTAGAAATATATGAACACGCTTTCGTAGTGATTTAAACACGAAATATAGTACAAATAAGGGGTGTGGCGTTGGGCTGGCGTCCAAAAGAAGGGAAGTGGGCTCAAGGCCCACATGGGCCTCCAAACCGTATGATAATAATAAAAGTCGGGGGTGGATATGTTCTATTTTAGACAACATGTATTAAAACCTAATTACAATAACCTCCTGGCTGCCGTCGTGTTCAACTACAAGAATCAAGAAGAAAACGTAGGTTAAATTCAGACGAGGGTTTGTGGTGTTCGTGATTGTTTTTTCTAAACCCTAAGCATAATAGGTAATCGTTAATTTCTTGTTTTCTTTTATTAATTATGTTAAGGGATCAAGAACCTGTGATTAATAATTAGAAACATGTAAAAACAAGATGAATAAAAGGGGAGAATCGGTTGGTGTTGTTTAGGTGCGGGTTACACGTAAACCGAGACCGCACACGGTCTCGGTGGTGATTTTCTGTCCAACCAGGCGCACCCTATAAGGGTCGGTGGTAACTACCTTCCACCAGCCGCAACCCTTAATGGGTGTTGGCTTGATGTTGGTCTATCAGTGGCAACCCCAGCAGGGTGCGTTTGTTCAGGCAGTGGGAACCGAGACCTTTGTGGTCTCGGTGGGAACTTTGACTCGAGCAAGGAGAAACTGCCACTGCCGGTGGGAAACCCAGGCCAGGCAGTGGCAGCAGCAGCAACACAAGGGGGTGTTTGGCTTGGGGTTTTAGTCAGGGTGTTTGGTTCGCAGTTTAAGGGAATTAAGGGGCTGGTTCGGCTTATATGTAAAACACAACTAAGGCACGGGTTTTATGTTTACAAGCTAAACATTTTTCTACAAGTATATTTTTTTACAAGCATATTTTTACAAGATTAACTAAATTAAATTAAACATGACTTAGAATTGATTTAATTTAATCAAGACTTAGGTTATATTTATTTTTGATAAATAATACGTGTTTTAGCCTAAGTATTTTTATCATTTAGTTTTAGGCTATAGTTTTATTATTAATTAATTATCAAAACATGGAATTTTAATTAATTAATAAATCATGACTTAGGTTGTAATTAATAAATTATTAATAAATGATTAACCTAAGTAATTTATATGTTTTAATTTAATTAAATCATGCCTTTATTTAATTAAATCTTATAACCTATAGTTTATTAATTTACATGCCATTTATTTAATAAACTATACTAATTAACTATGATATGTTATTAATTAATAAAACATGAGCTATACTTATTAATTAATAATCAGTTATAACCTATATAGTATTGAATTAGTAAACTATACTATAATCACATGACTTAATATATTTAATCAGTAAAACATAAGCTTATTTTATTAGCTTATTAATCCAGCTTATTTCTAATTATGGAAACTTTCTATTTTAGGAAACTTACTATTTTTTAGGAACTTTCTATTTTTAGAAGTTTATCTATTTTAAGAAGTTAATCTATTTTTGGAAACCTTCTATTTTAGGAAACCTGCTATTTTTAGAAAGTTATTTATTATTACACAACCAGTATAATAATACAAGGATAGCAGTTAATACTTAATCAGAAGACTTAAAATACATGATAAACACGGTATAATGTTAAAATCAGTAAAACAAGACATGAACATATAAAACAAGCTAAGACATGGTATAAAACCAGTTATGTACTCAGTAGTCAGAATACTTATACACGTATACTATTTATGTAGCATTAGCGAGATCGAAGTAGGACTCTCTTCCGTTCGTCTTCTTCGTTCACTGGACATAAGGTACGGATTCTCCGTCCTTTCAGTATGGACATTCTTTCCTTATTAGGATTCCCCGTATGCAGCCAACTGTTTTCCCAGTATATGTTTTATATGTTTGATTTGCTTATGTTTAGTTTTAATGCCTACGCCATATACATGCATGACCAGTTCCACCTAGTTATGGAGGTACCATAACCATAACACTGGAGGCACCAGTGTTATGACTTCACCACGGCGGAGTGATAGCTCGTGGCGTCCCTTTTCTGTTGTTTGGCCATTATATTATTATATTATCATGTGGGGCGTATGGGTGCATCCTAGTTACATGTTTCAGTCAGGATTTCATGGTGAATGTGATGTGTGCCTTGCATCCTTCACAAGGAGCTGATCCCTCCTACCCACTTACCAGTATAATTAGAGGCAGTCCCTTTAATTTGCATGACGAGGTCACCCCTCCAAGTATTCATGCACGTTGTTGACCTCATGACCTATATTGGCTTTTGGTATATTCACTAATACAGATTTTCATAAGTAACATAAGATATGTTTTTAGAACTAAAACCAGTAAACATGATAGACAACTAGGTTTTCGAGGACTTATACATTTCTGCTGCTATTAGTCTTAGTTATGTTTCAGCCATTTATACTATGGCGTATATCCGTGCACTGAGCGTTATGCTCAGCCGTTACTTTCCTTTTCATGTCCCAAAACGGCAGGTACCTGAGGACGGACTCGAGCATTTGGAGGAAGTGCATCAGATGGAAGCTGCCATAGACTTCTTCTCCTTTTTGCCTTATACTTGTGCTTGTCTAGTCTTTCCTAGTTTATTTACTTTATTTATGTTTTGAGCTTATGTTTGGGAACCGATGTTTTATTCCGGTTTTCCCTATGGTCATGTATGTTTTACTACATATTATCTTGCATGCTTTGATGACACGCCATAATTACGCATAACGGTCCACTTATCAAAGTGGGGTGTTACAATCTAAGTCTGTAATGGGTCAAATGATTCTTCATAGGGGTCATATGAAGAATAAAATTCATTGACAAATTGAAAAGGTACTTGGCTAGATACTTGAGAAATTGTTGGCTCATACCTATTCTCAACTACACTACTACTCTCACCTATATCTTGTTCATTAACATCAACAACTAGTTTCCTAGCAACTGTTGTTATCCCTGCCTTAGAAATCCTTGGTTCAACATCTAACTCCTCTATCGCTAGTTTCTTAGCTTTTGGAGGTGTGTATATGTCATGGTTAGTCTTTCCATGCTCAACATAAACTTCAACTAGTTTTAGCCCTTGAGTCACATAGTTAGCTAACAACACAACATCTTTATCACACGTTAAAGGTTCTAATCCATTGTCTAAATCTCTTTCTGGTTTCACGAAATGGTAAAACATAACCTTATGGCCATCATGTCCTAAGTCTTCTAAGATCGAATCTATTTCATGCACAGAAAACTGATCTGTGTCTATCAAATCAACGAAGGTTATCTTACCATTTTTGTAAGTCCTATTTGGGGATTCTATGAAAGAACCACCATGATGAAGCTTGATGGAAAATAAAGTAGACTCAGGCTCTGCAAATTTTTTTTTTAAAAATCAATTATTTTAGGGATTACAACCATAAACATCAATTATATTATTTGAAATTCAATTACTAATACTAAAAGTCAATTAGAATGATAAAAACACATGTACAATAATCAACATTGTAAAAAAATTGAAAAGTCAAAGAAGTACTTACTGTACATCTTGTATGGATCACGATCAACAATCCCATTAACCCTGATGTTATACAATGGAGCGACCATCCCAGTTTTAATCAAATGATCCTTAATTAGGGGTTTTGAATTATGATTTTAAGGAAGAAGGTGGATGGTTTTAAAGAGAGAAAAAACGGGACAAGTATAAGGACTGAGAGAGAAATGAGGTGGGTGAGAGCTTTAAATGATTTTGAACAAGTGAAATGACGCCTTTATCCCTGTGGCAATATTACTTAACGATCAAACGTGGCGGAAAATGTTTCAAAGTTAAGACTTAACGATACAACTTTTTTTTTCTTTTAGGAACTAGTTTTAATACCCGTGCACGCACGGGATTTAAAATAAATGATTCATTAAGTAATACTTTCGTTATTCCAATTTTATGTATATTATATATGTTTTTAAGAACATTTAATGTTTATATGTTTTATTATCTTATTTGTTTTACTGTGTACCGTGTAAATTAATATAAATTACCTTAATTTTTATTTTTTAAATTTCATATTCTTTTGACTTTTGATAGTTTACTCTAAATAGTTATATCTTAATTATTAATCAATAAATCATTTACATCAACATTACACGTACATGATTTATAAATTCATGATTTTGTTATGTTTATTATTATTCTATATAACAATATTAAACTTTAATATTTAAATAGTATAATGCTCATTGATTCACAAGTTTTTACATGATTTTTCATTATGTGATAATATTAATTGATATTTTGTATAAATATTTGTTGTATAAAGAATTTGATTTTGTTTAACTGAAAGTTTAGCTATCATTTTTCGACATTGTGTGTTTAGTAACAAATAACAACCTTGAAAAATATATGTTGTTCTAATATGTAGAATATCGTCTATTTATTTTTCATCTCACACCGATGTTTGAGGTCATGCATTCATTTTAATATTTATATTCATGTTAATAATAATTTACGTAGATTTCATTGCTTGACTTTGTTAAGTGCTAAAATAAAAATAGACAATAATTTGTGTTTTTATTTGAATATATATAATTATGAGATCTGTTATTTTTTTAATATTACATATATGTTGTATTTTAAATTTATAAAAATATATAGTTTATAAAGTTTAAGGGGGTATTATGTTTATTTTCCAAAGTTACTGAAAAATATGGAAAAATATAAGTTTAAACCTAAGTTTATCTAGTTTATTTAGAATTCAATCATATTCTTTTGACTTTTGATAGTTTACTCTAAATAGTTATATATCTTAATTATTAATCAATAAATCATTTACATCAACATTACACGTACATGATTTATAAATTCATGATTTTGTTATGTTTAATATTATTCTATATAACAATATTAAACTTTAATATTTAAATAGTATAATGCTCATTGATTCACAAGTTTTTACATGATTTTTCATTATGTGATAATATTAATTGATATTTTGTATAAATATTTGTTGTATAAAGAATTTGATTTTGTTTAACTGAAAGTTTAGCTATCATTTTTCGACATTGTGTGTTTAGTAACAAATAACAACCTTGAAAAATATATGTTGTTCTAATATGTAGAATATCGTCTATTTATTTTTCATCTCACACCGATGTTTGAGGTCATGCATTCATGTTAATATTTATATTCATGTTAATAATAATTTACATTGCTTGACTTTGTTAAGTGCTAAAATAAAAATAGACAATAATTTGTGTTTTTATTTGAATATATATAATTATGAGATCTGTTATTTTTTTAATATTACATATATGTTGTATTTTTAAATTTATAAAAAAATATAGTTTATAAAGTTTAAGGGGGTATTATGTTTATTTTCCAAAGTTACTGAAAAATATGAAAAAATATAAGTTTAAACCTAAGTTTATCTAGTTTATTTAGAATTCAATCATAAAAGTTTTATTAATTTCCTCCTCTTTTTTTAAGTTTTTATTTTCACAAATTTAACACATATATTTTTATGTATTTTCATCAAATTCCCCTACCAAAATTTTTAATTTTGACTAAACTAATTCAATTTTGACTTTTTTGTACCAATCACATTGCTCAATTTTGCTTATATGTCAAAATCAAACCATTTCCAAACTTTTTTTCTACAACCTCCACTTTTCACTAAAACTCTCAGGCTAGGCACAACGCCCCGGATTTTTTTCGGTCGAGTCTAGGTCGCGACCGAATCGTCGCGTTGCGGCGATTCGGTCGCCGGTGCAAATCGAGCGAAAACGACCCTAACCGCGACCCCTTTTGTGTTTGTGTTTGTGTTTGTGTTTGTGTTTGTGTCTGTGTGTTTTATAAAAAAAAAAAGTTTTTTTTTAAATTTAACATGTTTTAATTATATAAATTTTATAAAAAAATTCCAAATTTTAATATATTGAGTTTTTTTTAATTCCTCACAGCATATATTAATTTGACAATTTTTGGAGTTAGTTTTAGCTAATGCATTATACCCTCTTTACTTTTAAGTTTCCTAATGTTTTTTAGTTTATGTAATGTTTTTTTTTTTTTTATTATAACGCGTGTTGTATGGAATAAAATGTTATTTTTATTAAATATAAAATGTTATTTTTATTAAATATAAAATGTTATTTTTATTAAAAATAAAAAAATAAATTTTAAATTAGGTCGCACTAGGTCGCCGGGTTGTGGCAAATAGGTCGCACTAGGTCGCCGGCCGAAAAAACTAGGTCGCGACCCCATGCGTTGTGCCTAGCCTCAAAAAAAATCTAATTCTATAAAAGATGGTGTAATTTACTCGTTATAAACAGTATTAGCAGAAATAAAGTGTGGAGATCTAAACAGGCACAAGAAAGAAAGAAAGGGAAGTGGACAGTTGAACTGTTTGGTGGGTGAATTGGGCGTCATTGGATCCCCGTCCCTCTATCACTTGTTGTAACCACCATCACAAATTTATTCATCATTCAGCACAAGTAGAATTAATAAAATAAATAAAAAAGATGGAGAAGATGAGCCAGGCGATGGAGAAGATGCGTATGCTGGTCGGGATCGAACTCGAAGACGACTCTTCGCAACAAGTAGACGAAGAATCATCATTCTCATTCATGGATGATTTCAATCGCAACTGCACTTTAACCACTAAACAGGTTTCATACTATCTTTTACCATCAAAATGCGGAAAAAAAAACTAGTAAATCGCCTATTTTTACTTAGAAATGAGGGATTTATAAGGTGTTAGAGCGTTGAATGTTGGTTTTTAATATAAGGTCGGGGCACTTTCGAAAGCTTCTCAAAATGCAAAGAACATTTATACTAATATCTCATCTTGTCGGGCTAGCCATACCATACAAGTATGTCCGCCCTGGTCATCGTTAGTGCCTATTTATTTAGGTTTATTAATTATTACTATATCATAATAAGCTTTCTACGTAAAGGCGATTTAAACACTAGAGTGTCTAGGAGCCTTTTATTCAGTTGAACTGGCTTTTTATGTTATTCAGACTTGTTAATACCAAGAACGAGGAATCACCAATTTACAATCCAAGGGCCTGTTTGCATTAGATCTGGCTATACTGGTTACTCGTAAGATGCTCATGTTTGGAGAAACCCATGATTTATTATACCATAATATATGTTGGTTTTCCACATAAGAAGCCCTCTTTCTTCATTTTTTTTTTTTTTTTTTTTATTTTTTATTTTTTTTTTTTTATAGTTTCACGATAATGATGATTTCATCTCACATAATTTACATATTAGGAGAAGGCAAACGGGCAACAAGCTGCGCCGCTAGCCCTTTTTGTATAGCAAAACCAAGTCTGTTAAATACAACGTTTGTGGATTTAGGAGTCAAAACATTACTATTCATAACACGTTGTATTCTCGTAAGTAGCTCCACCGCCTCAGGTGCAAGGAAACCAAATGTATCAAACGCGAAAGGAATAAACACATGTTGATTTTCAACACATGCTTTCTCGTGTTTAGTCACTTTGCACGAGGCGGCTTTTATAGCAGCCTGACCCGCTGTAAAATCTCGACTGCCTAGCCCTACGAGAGGAGAAACACCTGTCAAATCAACGCAAGCATGTTTACCTCCAACCCATCCAAAAACCAAAATATCAGCGGGTCTCAGTGTGGATCTTCCATCTGACGGGTCGGTCAAGAAATTCACAGGTGCCTCTTTTTTGGCGGAGATCCCAGCACGCCTACATATGTCGTAAAGAACGTCCCTAACAAAATCATGTCGATACTTGAAGCCCGGAAGTTCTTTACAATGAACCGCATGTTCCCCAAAAGAATCCAAACATGCCTTGCGACAAATAGGGCATATAGCATCAACCGGAAATAATGGAATCATAAGGCGATACTTAAGGATAGTGCGGTATTCCACCGGCGACATATGTTGACCGAGCCCGTCTATGGGGATAGCTTGTAGGAAATCTTGGGCATGTGGTGCGCGAAGACACTCGAAAACTGCTTTCTGTCTAACCGTCATGTCAAAGTGGGCTTCCATATCCTTGACCATCTCACTAAAAAGGGCACTCGCCAATGTTTCTTGGGCTTTAGATGGGGCGGTGTCCTTATTAGCAAAAACGCTAAAATCAAAGCTTGGAATCGTATCACGAAGACAAGCCAAAGCAGAAACGTAATCATCGTCCATACCACATATACCACTGTCACGTAAGATGTGGTCTTGTAGCACCCAAGATTGGGCCCTCGAGGCCACAAAAGCATAGGAGGAGACCACTTTTGCTGAGTACAAGCCCAACCCACCAAGACGAATGGGTAAAGAAGCAAGTCTCCACTGCAAGTCACCAAAAAAAGGTCCTCCACAAACCACTATATTTTCGATTGAACCACGCAACCCTTTGTCAAAAAAAAAAGCCGCCTCCTCCATGTGTATAGGTTGACATGTCCTTAAACCAAAATAAAGTTTAGCAATACCCATTCATTAAGATTAATGTTCAAATTCTGTGATTCTTTGCATCTCACTTTTGGCCCGCATTGCAACGCGTAATTAAGAAATGCTCGTTTTATGATATTCGTACTTGATAATACCACGAACGGTAAATTACCAATTTACAGTCCAAGGGCCTGCTTGCATTAGATCTGGCTATAAGGGTTACTTGTAAGATGCTCATGTCTCAGTTATTGGGTTTGAAGAAACCCATGATTAATAACATAATATATGTTTGTTTTCGACATATGATATATCTGCTGTAATGAATTATTTATATCACAACTTTACCCAATTGTTCTGTCCTGTATATATAAAGGGAACCTGTCGTTTTGTTTCAACTACTATATATATTTACTTAATTAGGGTTCATTTATGCTGAAATGTTCACTGTTATTGTGAGCCTTTTGAACTGAACGACCCAGGCTACTTACTGACTTGCTTTGTCTCTCTCTTTTTTGAACAGAGACTATACGGTTTCGCCATATGTTTGGTTTCAGGTTTGACATGTACACTTATGGTAAGTTCCTTGCCAATTTTACATCATCTTTTTTTACACTGATATGAAGCATAACTGCCATCACATACAATTTGCCACCATCGTGGTTCACTGTGAAGGGATTGAATAGCAGTCTAAACTCTTAATGATTAGGTTTCAGTTTTTGTACTAATTTAAGGCCATAGAGGCATAGACGTTAAGAATCAGCCCGTATTAATAGTCAAGTAGCATCTTTATGTTGTTTAATAGGGGTGCCCAGTTGATTACGAGGGTGTGTCAATGTTCAGACAACATAAGCTAATGATACATTTCAATTCGACCATGTTATTTTTGTGTGTGAACACAAGCTAATGATACATTCATGCCTTTACTGTTTGAGCTGATTGTCCTAGTGCCACTTTATGTTTTCCACCATTCCTGGATAATAATACAGTAATGCCTCAATGTCAATCTGATACGATCCTGGAGTTATTTAGTTTATTATTATTATAAGTTAATTATTTAGTTTATTTACTTTCCTTTTATTGTTTTATCTTAGGGACCAAGATAAGTTTAGGATGTCTTTTATTATAAATAGATTATGAAGTCTGTAATTCTGATTATGTTTTAATGATAATGAAGTATTGGTTTTATTAATCAATTGGGGAGTCGGTTTATCTCACTAATATAAGCCATTGGGGGGTCGGGTTATCCCATTAATATAATCTATCTATCCTTCTATCTCTATTATCGATCCGGTTCGTATCAATTGGTATCAGAGCTGTTTCGATTCTAGGGTTTCAACAAAAAAAAAAAAAAAAAAAACTATTCATCTGTTACTGTTCGGCGTACGGCTACTGTTCATCAGCAGTTGTCGCTCGGTCCAGATTGTTGCTCAAAAGAAGGAATGGAAGTAAAGAGTTTTGAAGAAGGGTTAATTGAGGTCACAAAGTTGGTGCAACAGTTACAATCGGCGTGTGAAGATTTGAAACAAGATTTCTCACTGGCACGACAAGAATTCACATTGGCACGTCAAGATTCCTCAGTGTGGTTTGAGAAGCTTCAAGGGAGGATAAATGCAGTAAAAGAAGACATCAAGCACGAAGGAGAGGTTCATTCATGGAGGGTCAAACTAAATCAATGGAGTCCTAACAGGAAGGAGAAGGCAAAGTTGTTTTGGAAAAAGTTTGTCCCAACCAGAAAACCTAGAAATATAGGTACTTCACATACCGGATTTGAAAGTTGTGGATCTTATGAACAACTACAAGTGCGCATAAGAAATCTTAAGAAGCTTAAGAAGATATTGGAGGACTGCTACATGCATTTGAAGCACGCAAACGGCTTACAACGAAGAACATGGGATCCCGGAATCACGTGAGGGAGGCAAGATTTTGGAGCAACACCTTGAGGACAAGGTGTTCTTGCGGGGCGGAGTAATGATACGATCCTGGAGTTATTTAGTTTATTATTATTATAAGTTAATTATTTAGTTTATTTACTTTCCTTTTATTGTTTTATCTTAGGGACCAAGATAAGTTTAGGATGTCTTTTATTATAAATAGATTATGAAGTCTGTAATTCTGATTATGTTTTAATGATAATGAAGTATTGGTTTTATTAATCAATTGGGGAGTCGGTTTATCTCACTAATATAAGCCATTGGGGGGTCGGGTTATCCCATTAATATAATCTATCTATCCTTCTATCTCTTTAATCGATCCGGTTCGTATCACAATCCTTATCATTGTACTAGAGTATTAGAGTCTAGGCTTATGCTATAACCTTTAACAACCAAACAATAGCTAGTATAGTCTTTCTTCTAGCTGCCGTTTTTTATCTATCACACAGAAGTATTTGAGTGCCTCCTGATATGTGCCGAATGGTTTAAGGATCTTTTTTGGAATGTCAAACGAAATTTTGTGCGAGATCATTTGCATGCATTTTAGGGGTATGCTACGAACCTATCCCATACTAGGCTCGTATCGGTCCATAAGTCCAAGTGTAGAACTCACTCAAAAAGCTAGCTTGTTTGAGGAGGGGACACTTGGGCTTTATAAACCATCAACCAATCCCATACTTTGCCGATGTGGGATCGTAACACGGTGTATATAAAGTTATCTTTTAGCGCCTCTGAGGGAAATTTGTGGTCAGTTACCCACCTTCTACCCTATGTATCTGCACATCTATCAGAAACATATTTGTGGGGTCTTTGGTAGGATGAATCACAGATAATGGATCTGAGCAGATAATGAAAATGTGGAAAGAGAATGGGTTTGAAGAATGGGAAGCATGAAATCCCACGTTTGGTTATTCCATGTAGTGGAATGGAAACAGAGTTAAATGCTTGAATTACTCTTCTTCACTCTTAAAAGAATGATGCACATGTGAGTTTTTTTAAGATGTCCTCAGTTTTAGAAATCGATGTACGTATACATGTTAACTCTGTTAGCAGTAAATTTTTGGATGTTAACATATACTTTTTCATAACTTATGTATAATTTTTGGATGTCATCTAGGAGACAAGTGTTATCTTCATCTGTAAATCATAATATATACAAAAACATAAGTTGACCCGAGTCTTTATAGTAAAATAGAGAGTTGATAAGGAGGATTCAGGCAATTAGATCCATTTCCATACACCGATAGGAAACTGAATTCTCAGTTGTCAATTCTATGTTTGTACCAAAGTCCATATTTTTGTTCAGCACTGGTGGCATCACTAATTGAAATATTAGGGGGTTATGTAGCCTGCAAGGCTTTCATTTTTCACTTAATGATAAGTTCAGAATTTCCCGCATTTGTTTCTCACCTTGATTGTTTGGTAGAAGATTTAGCGTCACGAGTTGTTGATGTCGAAGGTTCTTATTAGACTCTTAGATTATAGTAAATTCAGTTAGTGATGCCATCATTGGTAACTATGATGGTCCTTTGTTTTGCCAGACATTTGTTTACAATAACATGAGCACAATGAAGAAAAAAACTGTTAAGTTTATACATTGATATCGTACTTTTACCATCCGTGTTGTAATTAAGCCTAGCACTTATACGTTCAAATATCAGCAAAATTCATGATTGTTTGTAGATATGCAATTTGTGAAGATAGATGGTTAAATCTAATTTGTTTATAAAAAGACTGACAGCTAATTTTCTTGCTAAAATTTCTTATTGGCAGTCGATGTTAGTTTTCTTCAACCCAATCAAGTTTGGCGTAGCATTCACCTTTGGAAATTTGCTTTCACTTGGGAGGTTAGTGTTAAGATCATTAGCATCGTATATGAATGATTTTCACAGCCTTTCAATTATTTCAGTTGCCAAATTAATTTGATTCATGAAATAATGCATGCGTATTTCTCATATTCATTCATATCAATCACCATCTTTTCATTTTCAAAGTGGTTGCTGATGTACTAAAAACAATTGATCCCATTAGTGATTACTCCAAGGCTTAATACGTTATAAAAGTGTTTGAACAATGCATAATCTAGGAAGGCCTGTTGGCCTGTTTAACTTTGTAATTAGATAATAGAATATATGCCGCGGTTATTTATGAAACAACATAGACTTGTCTTAGACACACTGTAAAACGAAGTCTGAAAAATCCACATGTCACTCAAGTCAAAATGAAATTTACATTTTTTTAGGAGTGCCTTCAGAATGAATAGATAATCTGTGTTGCAAGTTGAATTTGGTGAGTGAAAATTTAGTCATGAATATGATACACATTGAGATTTCCGTTTCTTTATAATGCTACCCTTTCTTCTTATTTTACTTTATTTCTAATATGTTGTTTCTATGCAAATGGACCTTTTTGGGTTTTTAATACTTTAATTTATTCCAGTGACATGTTCTGCTAAAAACATTTTTTTGACAGTTACAATAAGAGTATTGTCGTAGTGTATAGTCCTCAGTTGTGGTCATACAACAAGGATAATTCGATATACTAAATACACACATTTACAATAAATTAAAGCAGGGAACTGTGTGCATCGTATTAGTGTCTAATAGGGGTTGCAATGAGGACGTAAATAGAGAATACAGCGTTACAAATAAACACATTCCCTTAAATATCATGAATACATCTATGCTAACACGATTGATTGGTTTTGTCAGATTATCATATATGAAATTTGTTTTGAGCTCATGCCTAGTTTATGGGTGTTTTTAAAGCTCTTTCACAAATTATATTTACATGTGCTATGATTTTCTATTGTATGGCAGCACAGGATTCTTGATTGGCCCTAAGCGGCAAGTGAATATGATGCTTGATCCTGTCCGAATTTATGCAACTGCCTTATATCTTGCAAGCATTTTACTCGCCTTGTTGTGTGCTCTCTACGTAAGTTGATCATCCTTTTTTGCTCTTAAAGTTGCTATAAGTATTACTCCTCTTTTATTCTGTCTTCCACTGATGACAACAGGTTCATAACAAGCTACTGACACTTGTGGCAATCATCTTAGAGTTTGGTGCTCTCATTTGGTACGTAATAGATTTGATTCATGCTGTTGGTGTAACTGTTCTACTATCAGATTATGCTCTACTTAGGTTTACGGTATTTAGATAATTTGTATTGATAATTTGTATTTCGATTATGAGAGGTTTCTTAGTATGACTCTTACACAAATAAAGATAAGGAATAGATAGATTCAAATTGAATTAAGCATCTTGGCATTTATCATTGGCTGTTTGCCCCAAGATGCACATAACGCGTCGAACCCCAATGTGTTATAGGCTATCAGTTTCTACCCACCTCTATGTGTAGGCACCTTTTTTCAATGATAAGAAGTATTATTGGGCACGTTTACATGACATGTGTACCAGTTTCTTGAGAGAATAATATAATAATGTAATTTCTAGTCTAGCTTTAATAATGCTGTTGTCTATGATCGTTTACTGTTGCAACTATTGGCTTGATGCTCATGTTTGTAGATGTACTTTTTTGATCCTTTATTTTGCTTAAATCGTCAATATGGTGCTGTCCAACCTGTCTGTCTGAATCTTTCTTCAACCCAACTCATTCCTGATAATCCGAAAACCTATTGATGTTTCATGCTTGTCATACTAGCATTGCTTATGCTTGCTGGTATGTGATTGTAGTCGTTTTGGTGGCATGGCGTCGCTGTTACAAAATGAATAATTCAAGGCCCTGGTCTGTTTTGGCTCCCAATTTACAAACCATAACTAGATAATATCTGTACAAATCAAGTCACGAATGTACATGGGTTGCCATGACAAGACATAAGTGTTGCTACACCTAGGGATTAAAACTATGGTTACTTTAACTAACAAGGATAGTCAGATATATATGATTGTGTCTTGTAAAAAGGCGTTCGTTTATGGAGCCCATGTGTGACTCAAGCAAATTAGATGTGTGTGTGTGTAGGTTATTAGGGCCACAAAAGACAGTTACATTTGCATTATGTTACATTGGTATTGTTGTGCTCTAGATATTTCCTTCCCGCAGCAATCTAATCTGATCCTTTTTTCAACTATTGATGAACAGGTATAGCATGAGCTATATTCCGTTTGCTCGGGCAATGGTGTCTAGAATCATGGTAGCTTGCTTTGATACCGAGTTTTAAGTCGAGTTGAGGCAAATCTACTCTTGTTACATATATGAGAATCTGGCTTAGAGATTGTGAAAGGTGCAGCATATACTAGTATTTAGTCGTTGTAATGAATCTCCCATGTTTTTCTTTTGATCTTTATTGAGGAAAATTGCCTGGGCTTCCATATGTATGAATGATGGTTGATAGTTGATACGATTTTTTTAATGGCTTTTTTCGGAGGAGGTTATTTCTCATATTTGATTAGTTTGGCTGCACGTTTCTTGATACCTACTTGAGTCGCTATTTGCACATTTATTCACATGTATGCCAGGAGCAATATGCAACCTAGGCGATATGATGTAACTAAACATCGGTAACTGATCAAAACTTGAATAAATGTCAGCTACGAAGAAAATTATGAAAGTGTAAGTAGGGGGTGTTCAAATAAACCGAGAAACCGACGAACCGCACAATCCGAAACCGAAAAAACTCGAAACTGAAGAATCTGAAACCGAAAAAACCCGCTTATCACGGTTCGGTTTCGGTTTTCATTTTTAGATATCCGCGGTTAACCGAACCAAACCGTACATATTATATACGAAATTTTTATAATTAAGTCTATTTACTTAATTCGATTATATAGAAGACAATGCTACAACATAAAAGCGTTTGTAGTCCAACGGTTAGGATAATTGCCTTCCAAGCAATAGACCCGGGTTCGACTCCCGGCAAACGCATATGTTACTTTTTTTTGTTTCTTTTCACTTGGGACACTATAAAATCACATTGTTACCTGTATATTTTTGCCGCGATAATTCCAATAAAATTCTTTTCATAAAAAACTTGACTAATTTACTCATAACTATATGTTTCATATAAAGGTCAGAATCTATTGCTGCAATTCATGGATAAGCCTTTTTTTTAATCTATTTTATGTAACTAGCCGGGTACTCGTGCAATGCGGCGGCGGGTACCTGTGACTATATTTTGAAGCAACCGAATGAATTATGATAAAAAAATCACTGCACATTCAACACGATCGGCTAAACTATATAAACATGTGCCACACACAATTGCAGCGCAACACCGTCAAAATAACCAACAAAAACAATTTAAACATAAGCAGACTACATATGTTGTGACGAAGATGTAGATGTAGATGTAGATGTAGATGTAGTAATTTCTGAATATAGTGGCAGCAAAGGGTTGAGTTGTATGTTCGAGGGGTTTGAAACAAAAAACGACAGTCAACATCGTCTTAAGCATGCTTTAAAACCGTTGTGCAAGGGCTTTTATAAGTTTGGTTGATATGAGTTGTTATCAGGGTTCTAAATAGCGCGCTATAGCGCGCCTTATAGCGGGCTATAGCGTGAAGCGTGGCCTCCACGTTACGAAACAGACTAAGGTGGTGTCTTAAGGGGCAGCGTGCTAAAAAGCGCCATAAAACGTAATTTAGCGCGCTATAGCGCGTAACGTGGCGCTTTTTTCGAATCTTTTTGCTGATTTACAAGAATTTTGCTCGTTTACTAATTTTTGACTATTTAGTTGACTTGGGCTTAGTAATTTTATTATGGAGATAAATCCTTGAGTAACTAATAGCCAGTTTTGTTTTCAACCAAAATTAAAATATTGCTCCATTTTATAAACTCGCTATATAAATATTAATTTATAAATATTTTGTGCCGCTATATATCACGCTTCGGAAAACGTCATAGCTTCGCTATAGCTTCTGTAGCTTGTAGCTTGACAATAACGCTACGCCACGCTTCACGCTATTTACAACCTTGGTTGTTATAGTATAGGAGGACATTTACAACCATGGTTTTAAAGAAATTTAATTTTGAAGGGTTGTTATTGACTCAACATTAAAAAAAAAACGTATACATTTATTACATAATAAATACTTTTAAATTATGATATATGATATTTAATTTTCTTAAATGTGTATACATAACTCCTAGGATTTTAAATGAATATTAAACATTGTATGCATAAACTTTCTTAAATAAGAAATGTTTTAAGCTTAAAATTTTAAGACTACTAAATTTAGAACATGGTTTAAATGTTTTATAAGGTATTAAGATAAGGGCTAAGTACAAAATAAGACAAAAAAGTACATATGTTATCCCAAGTAGGACAACTTTTTTTTTCTTCCAAAATGAGACATGTACTTTTGATAATCTGATCAACTAGGTTTATTGTGTGACACGTGTCCATCTGATCAACCAACTTTTTTTATATTTTATTAATATCTTCTTCCAATGTTTGGCCTATACATGTCCCCACCTACTAATCAACCGACGGCGGATCATCTGATCAACCGACGACGGATCATCTGATCAACCTACTTTTATATCTTGGAAATTGAAAAAGTAAAAAAAAAATTATACTTTTGTACTATAAGATTTATTAAATCTTTTATGGGAAAAGAAAACATTTTATTGAGAAATAACACTTTAAATAAAAAAATTGTGAAAAAAAACACTATGTAATCTAAAATTACACACACTACACACTGAGATTAATCAAAACGGTGGTTCATTGATTTTTCCGTTGCCATTCAATATAATCCTTCATTCGGTCGCTCAGATTCACCTATATTTCAAACATTATATGGAATCCCGATTAAGAGTAAGTTTTTTAATTATATAATTTAATTTTAGTTTAATCTGTTAATGATATACTGTAATTTATTATTGTTAATTGATAACGGCCATTGCATTAGTTGATTAAGTATAGGTTAGGTGATAGTTGGTTTTTGAATGAATGATCGTAATGAACGAATCGTCCATCCCTTTATTAGTTAATAAATTAGTTGATAAATTGATAAAAGTTTTGATAAATTGGATGCTAATCATTATTATTGTTAATCCTCTCGGCCCATACTATCCCTTAGTATTGTTGTTAATGGGAGTAAGTAGTAGTTTGCGATATCATGAAATTAGGTTTTGCTTACAGGTTTAGATGTTTCCCCTCATCTTAAAATTAAGCTAAAACATATTGTCCCTTAGTATTGTTGTTAATGGGAGTAAGTAGTAGCTCAGCTGTCTTTTTACTTATAAGCAAGAGATTGATCGTGTTCTTGAGTTTGTGTGTGCTGGTGTGCGTGTGTGTGAGAGAGAGGTGTATAAGGGCTAGGTGTTGGAAATACGTTTTACGTATATAGAAAGTCTCGGTCACTCCAATAATGTAGTTATAGGCTCGTAGTAATGTTAAGTGTCATTTATTACATAGCCCGACCCATGAGCATGTTCATGGGCCGGAAGCCCAAGTCCATTAAGGACTTGGGGTATTTAAACCTCTTTCCACCATGGAAAGAGGTGTTGGTTGTTCATTTCTCTCATTTCAATATACAAGTTTTCTTTCACTTCTCTCTCTAACTTTCTCTCTCTAGAAAAACATCAACCCTCTTGATTCATAAGATTATCATTGTTCTACAATTGGTATCAAGAGCCATGGGATGAAATAAAGATTGGTTTTGTGTTGTTCATACTTTTTTAAGTGTGTTCATGTGTTTTTGATTGATTTTTCCAAAAGTTACAAAATTTTTTCGTGTTCTTTGATTCCAAGTGATTTACATATCTTCTAAATAGTTCTAGTAACGATTTGGTGATATTCGTTTGGTTAGAATCACGTTTTTCAAGGTAAAAATCCTTTCTTTCTTGGTGATCTTAAGTCTCGGACTGTTTTTAGGGATACGATCTAACTCTGTGTTTGCATAAACCCTTGGGGTTTCTACTTGCGATCCTTAGTTACGATCCATCAGTGCGATCCAGCTACGATCTATAGGTCCGATCCGTTGTTCATTACCTAGTGCGATCCCTCAGTGCGATCTAGTACTACGATCAGGATATAATCACTTCACCACGATCAGGCTACGATCTTCTTCCTACGATCAGGGTTCGATCACTCATCACGATCAGGCTACGATCATCTTACTGCGATCAGGGTTCGATCATTCACCACGATCAGGTTACGATCATATCAACACGATCAGGCTACGATCATCACTACGATCAGGGTTCGATCACAACAGGATACGATCAGGATACGATCAGACATAGTTTTTCAACACTTAGAGGATTTTCAATCTTGATTTTTATTTGGAAACATTAGCAAAAAACACACAATCAAAAGATATTAATATCTTTAGTTACACAACATTAAAATACATAATCTTATTTCATTGCTCGATCATAATTGATAATCTTTTTTCAAGAGATCACAAAATGAATTCACATTCATTTATGCCAACTATGACTTCACTCACCGATATATCGATCATTTCGGGTACCGATACTCGCCCGCCTTTGCTCATCAAAGATTTATTTGAATCATGGCAAAGTCGCATGAGAACGTACATCATGGGCAAACAAAGTGGTCGACTTATGCTAGAATCAATTGACAGAGGTCCTTTAGATTAGGGAGAGGTTACAGTCAACAATGTGACAAGGCCAAGGCAGTATCATGAGTTAACCGATGCCAACAAACTCATTGCAGATGCCGATGAAAGGGCTGTTCAGACAATTCTTCAAGCCCTTCCACCTGATATCTTCAGAATGGTGAGTGAACATAAAGTGGCCAAGGATCTTTGGGATCGACTTGCGGTTTTGCTACAAGGGACATCTCTCACTAAGCAAGAACGAGAATGTCAATTATATGATTTGTTTGATAGATTCCAATACATTCCAGGGGAGACTCTTCATGATTTTTACTGGCGTTTTACCACTCTGATGAATGACATGAATGTCTATAATCTAAGAATTAAACAATTTCAGTTAAACACCAAGTTTTTGAACACACTACCCCCTGAATGGAGTCAATATGTGACTGATGTCAAAATGATTCGTGATCTACACAAGTCCAATTTAGATCAACTCTATGCCTTCTTACAACAACATGAGAAGCATGTGATCCAAAACCGAATTTCTCAAGGACCTTATCATGAACCAATGGCATTATTGGAAAACCATCCTACACTGTCATACCATAACTCTCAGCTTGCTTTAGGACACAAATCTTCATATCAACCTGTGTATCAAACACCAAGCTTTCCACAGTACTCGATTCTGCCACCGCCGCCAACATCTTATCACCAACCAGCAACATCATCATCACAAGGAGATTCACACCCATCACCTTATGCTTCACACCAGTATTCACCGTATCAACCTCCCACCAATCTTGCTAGTACTTATCCACAACTCGAGGCTCCTTAACATCATTACTCACATCAAGTAAGTGCTCCAACCAATCAGTTTGTTGCTCAACCAGCATCAGCATTGTACTGTGAAGATGACATCCCTGTCCCTGAATTTAGACAAGGAGATAGCCCTACTGAAATCCTTGCTCTGATGTCTGCATTTTTAAGTCAAACTTTGAACAAACGAGGTTACCGAGGTTCAGCACCAACTAATAATCAGTTAAGGAACTCGTCTAATTCTCGACAACAGGCAACAATTCAGGACGTAAGGGTCATGGTGCAACCACTTCAAGGGAGATCAAATCCGTCCACTGCGGGTGCACGTTCATCCAATACTACTGCTACAAGGGCTAACAGCACTGGTAAAATGAAGGTGGTTATTTGCTACAACTGCAAAGGGGAAAGGCACATGGCCAGAGAATGCAAGCAGCCTAAGAGGAGAAGGGACGACACATGGTTTAAGGAGAAGATTTATCTGGTGAATGCTCAAGCACAAGGTCGTGAGCTTGATGAAGAAGAATTGGCATTCCTTGCAGATCCGGGAGTAGCGGAAACTGATGGTCTCACAACAGTCATCACCAACAATGCTGCATATCAATGTGATGATTTGGATGCATATGACTCGGATTGTGATGATTTTAACACCGCCAAAGCCGCTCTTATGGCAAACCTTTCACTCTATGGAACTGATACCATTTCTGAGGTACCAAATACTGCTACAGATACTAGTATTGTACCTCATCAAGTTGAGCAAATGTCTGAGTATTCGGAACAGCCTCCGGTGGTTAGTAACTCAATCGACGAGACAAACAATGATAGCAATAACATTGCAAGTCCTCAGACTTTGAGTGAACCACAACCGGGAGCTTTTACGACTATCAATTCGTCTGCTCAACCTGATTTGGTTATGGTCCCTGCATCTTTGCTTAGCCAAATGAACAATGCGGTCCTTGAAACCCTTAATGCTAATCAGACTTTATCTGCCGAGCTTGCTTTGCATAAGGACAAGGTTAAAACCTTGGAAATGACTCCTGTGTCCACTACCTTAACCAATTCTAAATTTGATAGGTTTAGGAAAGTTCAAATGGACAATCTGCTTGAAATTGAAAGTTTAAGAGCAAATCTTTCGAATGAGCTTAAAGAAAAAGAGCCAGTCGTTACTAATTTTCAACAACTTCAAACGGATTTTGAAATTCTTGAGTCCAAACAGCTTGAAATGGAAATTAAGACGTCTGAAAGAATAAAAGAAACGGAAATTAAGCTTTTAAAACAATATGCTGCTTCACATCTAGTACACTTGTTTCATGCATCATTTAAAGAGTTCAATCTATCGCGTCTTATAGACTTACCACCTAACCCGGGGTATGTAAAGCAAGCACTTAACCACAACCCACGACTGTATGATGCAACAAAGTTAGGATTGGTATTAGATCCGATAGTGTTCTCAAGTGATTCCATGACACCATATGATGAAAAGCAGTTAAAATTACTTTCGACATATCCTGAATATGATTATGCTTCAATGAATGCAAAAAATGCCACAATAGATCTTAGAATTCGTTTTAATATGAAAAAGAAAACTCTCCAAACATCCACTTTCATGCCGACTAGAGAATGCCTTAGTATAATTCCTACACTTGTCAACTCGGACAAACCAAAGGAAATTCCTAAGAATCTTCCCCCGGTTAGTACGGTAAAGCTCAGCTTGGAAGAGATTGGGCAATACCTTACCGATTTTGACAAGGTCATTTTGGAATGTACGACTTCAACGGCTCAAACCGCTGGAGAATGGGCGTTCGAACACATGAAAACGGTGTTTGAAGAAGCGATCGTTCCGTTTGTGGACCATATTAAACAAGGAGTCTATGATCTAGCGTGTAATTTAAGTTTTGAAATTGGTGAAGTTCAAAAAGTTTTCAATAAAATGGATGATGCTTACGAACAACACTTAATTGAAAAGGAAAATATTTTATCAGAATATGACTGTTTTTTAGAACATATGGTGTCTCTCGAAGTGATGCAAGTTGTTACTGTTAAATATACTCATGATATTTCATCTACTGTGAATATTTGTGATGATGTGCATGAATCTGTGAATACTGTTGAACATGTGAATACTGTAGAAAATCATTCTTGTCATGAATCCAACGCTGAATTTTTAAAGCTTCAAGATTCGTATAATATACTCTCAAAAAGTTTTAACGAGCTTCAACAACATTCTATATCTCTTGAAATTGAGAATCAATCTAAAAATGAAACTCTTTCAAAACTAAATGATGGTGGAAACTCTGTTGAGACAAGTGACAAGATGATTCAGATGGTTCAGAATTTAGAAGAAGAGATGATGAGACTTAAGAGAGAATTACTAGAAACAAAAACGGAACTAGAGGCTGCAGAGGCTAAGAATCATGTCCTAGAAAATAGAATTAATTCTATACTAGGAGAGCGTGAACAAGTAAGGCAGGGAGACTCACAAATTTCTGGTTCAATAGAAGAACACCTCGCGTTTAATGCGATATAGCGAAAGTCTTTAATCGACAAACTGAACAAGAAATGTGAGGAAACCTCTGACCTAAAAATTCAGCTCATAGACAAAAACATGGTTTTGGCCGAGTTAAAGGAGACACTTCTTCTCACCCGACAAGAAGTTGTTAATAACTTAGCTAGCAACTCTGCACCGTCCTCTAGTGCTCCAACAACCAAGTCAGTAGTGCTTTATAAGAACCCGCTCTATAAGAAAAACCCGGTTACCTACGATGATTATATGAGGAATGCAACTAAGCATGTAGATATGGTTAGGGATATTTTAGATGATTTGTATGCGTTAGATCCCTCAAGCAGTTACTACTATTCAGCTCATGAATATATTAAGCGTGTTCAATATTGCTTAGCATATTTGCAATACATAGGAAAACCGGGTTCTACACTACTCACTAATCGACCCATTGCTGTAACTCCATTTAATAAGACTCCAAGAGCAAAACCGTCATTGGCACCATCAAGTAAGGTACCTTTAAAATCTGTAACTAATGTTCCCTTGGCTTCTACAGGAGTAACTGTGTCCACTAAGGCTAAAGGATCTCGAGGAAAGAAAGATAGGATCAAGCCTTCCACTAATAGGACTGAGAAGAAGAAAGTAGAAGTGCACCCTAGGAACGTTATTTCAGTTTTAAATAAAAAGAATCATGTAGCTAAGACAAAAGGTCCTCTTTATGAGTGGAAACCTAAGCAAAATGTGAATTCTAATGCGAAATGTTGGATTGTAATGAATGCATGTTTTCTCAGTGATAGGTGTGTAAACACCCATCTTTTCTACCACTTAATTACAATAATAACCGGACCAAAACGTGTATTTTATGACTTTTATGTCGGAATTATGCGTGGTTTGTGTTTTTGTTGTGATTTAGGACGAAAAGGTGAAAAGTAGAGAAAACACGGACATTCACGGGCATTTACGGACTTTTATTGAAGAAAAGGATGAAAGACGAAGTCAAGAAGTCAAAAGTGCAAAAAGAACGGAAGTCCACGACCAATTCTGAAGATTTATTGAAGAAAAAGTCAAAAGACGGAAGTTTATCAAAAGCCGAAGAATTCAAGTCTATTTTATTGAAGAAATTAAAGACGAGTTCAAAGAAATCCCGAAGCCAAAAGTCCCTTAAGTCCAAGTTTAAAGAAGATTAGAAGAAAAGGACTAATGTGTAATTAATGAAGAATTAAGAAGAAAGGGGCTTAATCTTGCAATTAACAAGAAATGAAGGAGGGGAGGAAGCTTCCTAATCCTCCCCTATAAATAGACCATTAGTGTGTTCATTTGTTTTTGTTGGGTGACAATTAGTCTTCCACCATTTAATTACCTTGCACCTTTAATTACCTTGTCAATTTAAATACTTGTCAAATTTAATTACCTTGTCTTGCACTTAATTACCATTTAATTCCAAGTAAGTTTTTCTTTTAATTCTTGTTAATCTTTATCTTTATCTTGTTAATCTCATTCTACCTTTCTTTAATCTTTGTGTTGATTTGTTTATGTTCAAGTTCTTAATTTTTGTTGATTTGATTAAAGTGGTTTTGATTATCTTGTTAATTTTATTTTTTTGGATTGATTGTTTATCATTTATAGTTGTTTATTTACTTGTTTGATTTAATCTTGTGTTTGATTTAGCTTTGTTTTGGTTTAATTCGTGCTATTTTCTTATCCCTTGTTCTTCGGATCTTGTTTCTGTTCTTTCCCTGGATGCAGCCCCATTTATTCCGAATCAAGGTTTTGAAAGGCTGTTTATTCGGAATATTGAATTATTCCGCGTAAGTTTTTTGTAGAGATTGCTATTCGGAATATCCAATATTCCGAGTAAGGGTGATTTTCCGAATAGACAACTATTCCGTATAGGGGTTATTCAGTATAGCCCTGACATTCCGAATAGCATGTTTTTCCGCACAGACCTTTTATTCCGAATAGGGAGTATATTCCGAATAGGAGGACATTCCGAATAGGTGACAAAATTCCGAATAGGCCAATTATTCCGAATAGACTTGATATTCCGGATAGGGAAGAAGATTCCGAATAGTCACTTTATTCCGCATAAGACTTTATTCCGAATAGGGACAGATATTCCGGGTAGGTTTTTATTCCGAATAGGGTGATTATTCCGAGTAGGCTTGTATTCCAGGTAAGGCCAATTATTCCGCATAGTGACAGTACTCCGAATAGGGGTTTTATTCCGAATAGGGTTTATTCCGGATAGAGCTTATTTTTAGTTTCTTTAAATTTAGTTTTTAAGTTTCTGCCCTTTTATTTTAAGCTTTATTTTTCCCGCCTTTTTCCTTAATCGCACTTTAAGTTTATTTGCCTTAGTTTAAGATTTAGTTTTAGTTGCGTTTTAAGTTTGCCTTAGTTAGATTTAAGTTTGCGTTATTTACATTTTTGCCCTTTAATTTTAGTCGCGCTTTTAATACTTGCATTTTACTTTATTAGATTTAGATTTACTTTTAATTGCCCTTTTACTTTATTTGTTCTGCACCTTTTATTTTAAACACTACAACGACACATATTTTTTTCACCAAAGATCAACTGAGTCGCACATTAAACACAAGTTTTTCAATTTGAAGAGAACAACACAACAAACTTTAATTTTTATACGGGCCAAAACCCTACTATCAAATGGCGCCGCTGCCGGCTCTTTTCGTAAAGATTAACGGTTTTCTGTGAGAGACACGTTGCTTTTTGGGATCCGTTCACTTGTGAGCGTTATTTTTCTTGTCTAAAAAATTCAAAAAAATCATAAAAATTAAAAATTGATAAAAATACATAAAAATTAAAAAAATTTTCAAAAATATAAAAAGATTTTATCTTTATTGTGTATATATATTGTTTTTGTGTTTGGTTTTGTTTTCTTTTGCATTTTCAGGTGTATGCGTACTAGATCTTCTAATTATCAAGAGTCCGAGCCTCAAGAAGATTTAGATATGGCAGGTGTCAACAACAACATTCCACCGCACCTCAATAATAATAATAATAACAACAATGCTCTTCCACAGCCCGATCTTCGGACCATGGAGGAACTTTGTCAACCAACAATGTTTGGACGAGGAGGACCGATTGCGCCGATGCAAATCAACGCTCCTGAGTTTTCGTTGAAGCACCACATGATTCAGCAAGTACAAACAAACCCATTCCGTGGATTGCCTGATGATGATGCCAACAAACACCTCGACAAGTTCATTACAATCACCCAAAGCATGAAGTTGCCTGGTGCCACAATGGATGTACTTCGCCTATAACTCTTCCCACATACTTTATCGCATCATGTCGAGAAATGGTTTGATCGTCTCCCAAAGAATTCTATTCACACTTGGGATGATATGACTCAACGCTTTTTGTCGCGCTACTTTCCACCATCCATGGTCACAAGCCTTCGCAATCAGATCAGCGGTTTCATGCAAGATCCCGATGAATCTCTTTTTGACGCTTGGGAGAGATATAATGTCTTGATCGATAGATGTCCAAACCACAATATGCTTCCCGTCACTTTGATAGATACTTTCTACAACGGATTGACTTTTCGAGATCGTGATACGATCAATGCAGCCGCCGGTGGCACATTCATGAAAAGGAGACCCGAGGAGTGTAGAGAGTTAATTGAGAACATGACTACTCACCACAAGAACTGGGATTCCTCTGCTTCTTCAAGGAACAACCCGAGAGTCAATGTTTCTTCTACCTCAGCAAACCCTGAGATGACCGAACTCACCCGCATGATGGCTGAAATGAGCAAAAGTATTACGCTTCTCGCTTCAAACCAACAACAACAACAAGTTAAAGCGGTTGCTAATCCTTGTGAAACATGTGGCGGTCCTCACTCATACACCGATTGTCCTTCGACACAAGGAAATCCGGAAAATGTGTATGCTGCTTACGGTAATTATTCACCGGAAAATTACCAAGCTAGACAACAAGGGGATAGAAATCTGCTGAGTTACCATTCCAACAATTACCTTTCACCCGGTTTTTCTCCTCAAAACCAAAACCCCGCCAACAACTACAATAGAAGCAACCAAATCCCACCAAGAGCTTCTAACCCTTATCAACCACCCACCCAAAAACACCCACCCATAAACACCGATGTTGATGCCATCATGAGAACTCAAGGTGAGCAAATCAAGAATCTACAGAGCCAAATAATCAATTTGAAAGGAGATATCTTGAAGCAAGGAAATGACATCAGAACCGAGGTTCGTGATAATATCCAATCTTCCTTCAGCACTCAAACGACTGAATTAAAGAATCTATTGGCTAGTTTCTTGCCCGAAGCTCAACCTTCTTCTTCGGGTTCTCTACCTTCAAACACCGTCACCAATCCGCGATCTAATGTGAGTGCTATAACTACGCGTAGTGGAATTACCATTGTCGATCCACCTATCCCACCACCATCATCTACACCTCCTCCACCATCATGTATCCCTACTCCTCCTACACCTAGTAGTAGTACACCATTACCGTCTCCACCTCGTCATGACGATGTATCTCGAAAGGACCCTTCAACATCACAACCTTCACCAACTACACCTTCACCGTCTCCCTATCAACCCAGAATCCCATACCCTTCTCGCATAGGCAAGACCAATGATCTAACCAAGAATGACTGTCAAGTATCGAAATATGTGGATATGCTATCTAAAATGACCATCAACATTAGCCTTGTTGAAGCACTTTGCCACATGCCGAAATTTGTCAAAGCATTCAAGGAATTGCTTAGCAAGAAGGAGAAGCTGCTTGAACTCGCCAACACACACTTAAATGAAAACTGCTCAGCAGTTATTCTTAAAGAATTACCGGAAAAGCTTGGAGATCCCGGTCGTTTTGTGTTGCCTTGCGCGTTCAACAAAACTGAAGAATTTACTGCCCTTGCTGATCTCGGGGCTAGTATTAATTTGATGCCACTGAGTGTTTGGAAAACACTATCATTACCCGACCTCATTCCAACAAAGATGACTCTCGAACTTGCAAATCGCACTCTCGCTTACCCCGTTGGTATAGCCGAAGACGTGTTTATCAAAGTTGGCACATTTACTTTCCCGGTCGATTTTGTCGTAGTTGATTATGAAATGGACCCTCGTATTCCTTTAATACTTGGTCGGCCATTTTTGAGAACCGGACGAGCTTTAGTAGATGTGGCCGAAGGTGAGTTAATCTTACGAGTCGGGGATGATTCAAAAGTTTTTAAAATGGGGAAGCTTACAGGAAAATCCTTTGGAAGCCGAGAATCAGTGAATATGATTAATGTGCTCGATGACTTTACCGTCTATGACAATCCTCTATTCGATTCTTCCATCGATAATCCACTCTTTGACGATGATGTAGATGATTCTCACTCCACTTTGGACGCTTCTCCCATTTATGATTCTTCACCGGTCTTCGATGCTTATGATGATGATGATTCTAGCTCAGATTCGGATGATTTTGATTGTACTTCTGAGTATCCCGAGCTGCCCACTTTCGATGATTTTGATGAGGCTGATACTCTCTCGAGCGATTCTTCACATGATGAAGATCCTCCGCCATCTCTCGATCCTATTTTGGACGATTACTCATTTGAGGAAGATTTCTCTGAATTTCTAAACACTTACTTCCCTCATGAGAGTGATGCACCTCCTTTGGACTTTGAAGATTATCGTCTTGATCCTACTTTGGATTTGAAGAAAATTTTGTCAAAGGAGAAGAAACCGGTCGACACCGAAATCCGTTGCACGTATGATTTGACACCTCTTTGTCCCACTTCTGAGGACGAGGTTGTGCTTCTTTCCGGATCTTCTTCACACTCGGCTGAGCCTGAGTGCTATTTTCCCTTAAAGGAAAAGGTGTTCGACCCCGGTATTGAAGTCTTTAAGCCATCTCAGTATCCACCTGATGAAATAAAAGGAAAAATCTTTGGAACTATTGAAGACATGCTTGCACCTCACCATACTTGCTCCCATCATGCTCCATCACTACTTAAGGGAACCCTGCCACTTCTTCTCTGGCTTGCCTTGTTCGCTTAAGCTCGTGCTTATTGATGGATGAAAACTATGTCTTTGATCCTGGTGGATATGTTTTATGCTTCTTCCATTGATGATCAAGGTCGAGTCAGGCTCACGACTCGGTTAACAAAAACCAAGCGCTTCTTGGGAGGCAACCCATGCATCTATCTTTTCGCTTTCTTTACCATAAGTGTAGGGGGGACCCTTTGGTTTGTTTTCCTCTCCTCACTTCTTAATCAGGGATTCGAGCTTCAATGATCCACTCTTGATGATTCTTGACGACCCGTGATTCCGTGTTCTACTTCTTCCCGGTTCTATCCTAAACTCTTTTCGATTCACTATTTTATATTTTCTCAATATTAAAATAGGAATCTCTTTAGTTGTCTTTTCCTTAGCGAGATTTAAACAACGTGCACAATGTCCTAAGTGTAGGGGAGTTTACTCCCATATGCTTAAACATTGAGGAAAATGTTTATCTTAAGTGTAGGGGGGACTTCTATCGAAGTTAAGTGGTCTTTTCCTTGTATTTGTCCTCATTTTAACCGGAAAATCAATTTTTTGACATTTTTCAAAATTTTTGATCTATTTTGGCCTATTAGTTTTTACCATTGTATAGTTATTTTCTTTCCTTATTAGAATAAATGCTTAAATAAGTGGTTTTAATTTTCAAACGTTGTGAATCTTTTGACTCAATCCGAGTTTACTCTAGCTAGTATCCTTAACGTGTTTAAGTCAAGTTTTGCTAGGCTTTTATATAGGGAGCTATAAAACGCAAAAGTCTTAACTCTCACGGGTTAAGAACAAGAACTTTTCGCAAGTTCCTATAATTGATCCTAGAGAGTCGTTTATCAAGGGAACTTTAAAACGCGATTTCTAAACTTGAAAGAGTCTAAGAATTTGCAAGATCCTATAGGCGACTCGAAAACCCAAAACTTTGATTTAACAGGCTAAGTATCCACGAGTCTCATTACTTGAGATTTTAAACTGTGGAGAACGAGAGATGATAGAGCCAATTATAAGTCCGGTATTCTTTCGTGAATTTATGTGAGTTAATTATGAGCCTATTCTCCCATCGCTTGCTAATAAATTTATCTGCTAATAAATAAGGTTGTACGATTTGAAAAGTTACTTAGCTTCTAGCCCTAGATCGTTTAAAAGTTTCTCGGTATGGATTAGAGGGTCATAGCCAAGGCATAACTTATTGAAGCGGGACGCGAAGATTGGCGAGTCCGAAAAGGCCCTAACAAGGCATGAGGGCTATGTTTTGTTGCTAAAGATCCAAAGTGATGTGAAGAATCATTTATCGAAAATCAATATGAAGGATCGAGACACACGACGTAAAGCAAAACTCCCCAAAAGTCATGGAGAAGTGTATCCGAAAAGACCCTAACAAGGTATGAGGATAAATAGATCCAAGTCATAAAAGGAGTCGGATCGTTGTATATCAAAGTCCAAAATAAAGATTGGAGAAAAATGAAGAAGTCGTGGTCCAAGTATGAATCTCTCAAAACTTCAAGTGAAGAAATTCCTATATGAATAGAAGACCATTATTTCATGAACGTCTCTCAAGATTTGAAGTATGAAGTCGCTGCCAAATATCGGTCCGAGAAAGGTCTCAAATCGCGAAGCGAGTTATGCCAAGATATGAACTTTATGAGGTCCCGAGAAGCAGTTTTAAAAGATTTGGTCCTTTAGCTAACTATTGATTAAATCGTTCACTTTATTTTCAGACTTAATAACTATCGAAATAAGTCAAAAATGCATCCTCGTGATCATTCAAGACATAATAAAATATAAGAGATACCCCTAGGAATAAGGGAGTCTAAGTGAGTAATTGGCCCACATGAGTTCGAGATAGTCTACTAACTTATAATAACAATGATCTCGTTTTTAAGCTTGGTTTGGAGAAAGTGAAAACTTGAGGATGATGATTATTCATGACATTTCCAAAACCCAAGGTATGCTTTTGATTTCTTTATTTTGCATGATTTTAATTTTCTATCTCTTTAATAAAGGCCAACGTGGATTGATTATGATGAAAAGTGTAATCTTGCTTTGTAACTAATGCATTGCATGAGGACATTGCAATGGTCAAGTGTAGGGGATTTGATAGGTGTGTAAACACCCATCTTTTCTACCACTTAATTACAATAATAACCGGACCAAAACGTGTATTTTATGTCTTTTATGCCGGAATTATGCGTGGTTTGTGTTTTTGTTGTGATTTAGGACGAAAAGGTGAAAAGTGGAGAAAACACGGACATTCACGGGCATTTACGGACTTTCATTGAAGAAAAGGATGAAAGACGAAGTCAAGAAGTCAAAAGTGCAAAAAGAACGGAAGTCCACGACCAATTCTGAAGATTTATTGAAGAAAAAGTCAAAAGACGGAAGTTTATCAAAAGCCGAAGAATTCAAGTCTATTTTATTGAAGAAATTAAAGACGAGTTCAAAGAAATCCCGAAGCCAAAAGTCCCTTAAGTCCAAGTTTAAAGAAGATTAGAAGAAAAGGACTAATGTGTAATTAATGAAGAATTAATAAGAAAGGGGCTTAATCTTGCAATTAACAAGAAATGAAGGAGGGGAGGAAGCTTCCTAATCCTCCCCTATAAATAGACCATTAGTGTGTTCATTTGTTTTTGTTGGCTAAGTGTGACAATTAGTCTTCCACCATTTAATTACCTTGCACCTTTAATTACCTTGTCAATTTAAATACTTGTCAAATTTAATTACCTTGTCTTGCACTTAATTACCATTTAATTCCAAGTAAGTTTTTCTTTTAATTCTTGTTAATCTTTATCTTTATCTTGTTAATCTCATTCTACCTTTCTTTAATATTTGTGTTGATTTGTTTATGTTCAAGTTCTTAATTTTTGTTGATTTGATTAAAGTGGTTTTGATTATCTTGTTAATTTTATTGTTTTGGATTGATTGTTTATCATTTATAGTTGTTTATTTACTTGTTTGATTTAATCTTGTGTTTGATTTAGCTTTGTTTTGGTTTAATTCGTGCTATTTTCTTATCCCTTGTTCTTCGGATCTTGTTTCTGTTCTTTCCCTGGATGCAGCCCCATTTATTCCGAATCAAGGTTTTGAAAGGCTGTTTATTCGGAATATTGAATTATTCCGCGTAAGTGTTTTGTAGAGATTGCTATTCGGAATATCCAATATTCCGAGTAAGGGTGATTTTCCGAATAGACAACTATTCCGTATAGGGGTTTATTCAGTATAGCCCTAACATTCCGAATAGCATGTTTTTCCGCACAGACCTTTTATTCCGAATAGGGAGTATATTCCGAATAGGAGGACATTCCGAATAGGTGACAAAATTCCGAATAGGCCAATTATTCGAATAGACTTGATATTCCGGATAGGGAAGAAGATTCCGAATAGTCACTTTATTCCGCATAAGACTTTATTCCGAATAGGGACAGATATTCCGGATAGGTTTTTATTCCGAATAGGGTGATTATTCCGAGTAGGCTTGTATTCCGGGTAAGGCCAATTATTCCGCATAGTGACAGTATTCCGAATAGGGGTTTTATTCCGAATAGGGTTTATTCCGGATAGAGCTTATTTTTAGTTTCTTTAAATTTAGTTTTTAAGTTTCTGCCCTTTTATTTTAAGCTTTATTTTTCCCGCCTTTTTCCTTAATCGCACTTTAAGTTTATTTGCCTTAGTTTAAGATTTAGTTTTAGTTGCGTTTTAAGTTTGCCTTAGTTAGATTTAAGTTTGCGTTATTTTCATTTATTGCCTTTAATTTTAGTTGCGCTTTTAATCTACCTGCACCATTTATTTTAATTAGAGTTAGATTCACTTTTAAGTCATTTACTTTAATTCTTCTGCACCTTTAATTTTAAACACTACAACGACACATCTTTGTTTCCACCAAGATCAACTGAGTCACACATTAAACACAAGTTTTTCAATTCGAAGAGACCGAGAACACGAACTTGAACTTTAATTTTTATACGGGCCAAAACCCGTGTATCACTCAGCATCATGATTTATGCCTTGTTGATCACGTGAATGAAATGCATGCTATTAAGAACAATCTTGAATGGACTCCAACAGGGAAGAAATTTACCCAAGTTGGGTGGCAATTTAAACCCACTGGTAGGACCTTTACTGCAAATGGAACTAAGTGCCCTTTAACTAGGATCACATCCACGGAAGTTAGGTCTAAGCGTCCTTTAAATAGGAACACTAGCACTAAGAAATGGAAAAAGCGCCCTTTAACTAGGTCTGCCCCCACTACTGTGCCTACCAGTGGTAATGTCCCCAGTCAAAAAGTACCTCAGAATACTAGACAACTAGAATCTAAGCCAACCACTAGTAAGAAAATCTGGAAACCTAATGTTTCGTCTGATAGCAAATCTAAGATAACTGTATCTGTACCTGCTAACTCAGAAGAACAATTATAATCCGATACATCGTCTGTGTTTGGTAAAATTTTCAGGTCGTCCAAATTATTCTTTGGTATTTGGACTCGGGGTGCTCCAAACATATGACTGGAGACCGCTCGATGCTCAAAAATTTCGTCAGCAAGTTTCTAGGAACGGTAAAATTAGGCAACGACCATATTGCAAAGATTATGGGTTATGGTGAATACCAAATTGGGAATGTCACGATTTCAAGGGTTTATTATGTGGAGGGACTTGGTCACAATCTATTTTCAGTAGGACAATTCTGTGATTCTAACCTTGAAGTGGCCTTTCGACAACATACTTGCTTCATTCGCGATCTGGCAGGAAATGATTTGTTAAAGGGTTCTCGAGGGGATAATCTCTACACTTTGTCTATTCAAAACATGATGGCCGCCTCTCCTGTTTGCCTACTCTCCAAAGCATCTAAGACCAAGTCATGGTTATGGCATCGACGGTTATCTCATCTTAACTTTGATGAGATAACCGTCGATGCCACAAACCTGATATTTCCTACCTTCATGTGTTTGGTGCACTTTGCTATCCAAATACAAATAGTGAGAATCTGGGAAAACTTCAACCGAAGGCTGATATTGGAATTTTCATTGGATACTCGCCTGCAAAGAAAGCTTACCGGATTTATAACCGTCGTCTTGGCAAGATTGTAGAAACTTTGGATGTCGATTTTGATGAGCTGACAGCGATGGCTTCTGAGCAACACAGCTCTGAACCCGCATTACACGAGATGGGAACCGGTACAATCAGTTCCGGATTAATTCCCAACAATCCTACTTCTCCATCATTTTTACCACCAACAAGGTCCGAGTGGGATAAATTATTTCAACCTATGTTTGATGAATTCTTCGATCCACAGAGTAATGATTCTCCAGCAACTGCAGCAGTAGCTCCGATTCCCGTAGTTGTTGCTCAAGATAATGGAAATCTATCTGAGGCATCTACTGTTACTCTTGAACATGATGTCCCATCCCCCACTAATTCTCAAACAACACCTGAATCATCACCCCCACTCGTTCCTAATGATGTTGAAGAGGAACTATATGATCACGATCTGGAATATGCTCACTTACAAGAGCTTCCCTTCTTTGGTTCACATATACCTGATGACCCTACGGGTGCGTCTACCTCAAAGGAAGCTCCTGCAATCGTTCACTCCCGACCACCACGGATTGAAACTCACAACACTAAATGGACAAAGGATCACCCAATCCGCAATATTATTGGTGACATCGATCGACCAATCTTAACACGCCATCAACTCCAAGAACATGCATTATATTGCTATTTTGATGCATTTCTTTCAGACACTGAACCTAAAAACTGGCAACAAGCCATGACCAAATCATCATGGATTGAAGCCATGCAAGAGGAACTTAATGAATTCCAACGTCTTGAAGTGTGGGAATTAGTTCCGTTACCCAGCAACGTTGAAATCTTGACACTGTTGTGGGTATACAAGGTTAAGCTCGATGAGTTAGGTAGTGTGCTGAAAAACAAAGCTAGATTGGTCGCTAGAGGTTACAAACAAGCTTTGGGTATCGATTTTGAAGAATCCTTTGCTCCTGTTGCACGATTGGAGGCAATTAGACTATTCCTTGCTTATGCTGCTCACATGAATATGATCGTCTACCAAATGGATGTTAAGACGACATTTCTTAATGGTGAATTAAGGGAAGATGTCTATGTAAGCCAGCCGAATGGATTCGTCAATTCAGAGTATCCTAATCATGTGTACAAGCTCAAGAAGGCTCTTTACGGGTTGAAACAAGCTCCACGCGCGTGGTATGATCTCTTATCGACGTATCTCATCTCCAAAGGCTTCTCCAAAGGCAAAGTGGACCCCAAATTATTCATTCTCAGGGAGGACAACGACATGATACTGGTACAAATTTATGTTGATGATATAATATTTGCTGCTACTAATCAACGTTTGTCTGACCATTTTGAGAAAATTATGTCCACACGCTTTAAGATGTCGATGATGGGAAAAATTTCATTTTTCTTAGGGTTGCAAATTTCTCAGAATCCCAGAGGCATCTTTATTAATCAATCCAAATTTGCTCTTGAATCCTTAAAGAAATATCACTTTGAAAACTGTGACCCCGTGGATACTCCAATGGTGGAGAGATCCAAGTTAGATGAAGATAAGGAAGGGATAGCTGTCGATCCTAAACTTTACCGTGGAATGATCGGCACCCTTCTCTATCTGACTGCTAGCAGGCCTGATTTGCAATTTGCTATAGGCATGTGTGCCCGGTATCAGGCTTGGCCTACCGAAAAGCACTTACATGTTGTGAAACGGATCTTTTGGTATCTAAAAGGAACACTTAATCGTGGTCTGTGGTATCCGAAGGATTCCTCTATTGCACTAATTTCATATGCAGATGCAGATTATGCCGGGTGTCAAGATACCAGACGTAGCACTTCTGGCAGTGTGCAACTCCTTGGAGATAGACTAATTAGTTGGGCATAAAAAAGGCAGAAAAGCGCTGCGATATCAAGTACTGAGGCTGAATACATTGCTATGTCCGGTTGTTGTGCTCAAGTTCTTTGGATGAGGTCACAATTGACTGACTACGGTCTTGGATTCAACAAAATCCCGATGTACTGTGATAACAAAAGTGCAATCGCTCTATGCTGCAACTACGTTCAACACTCTCGAGCAAAGCACATTGACATCCGCTACCACTTCATCAAGGAGCAAGTGGAAAATGGAGTGATCGAACTATACTCCGTCAACACTGAGTATCAGCTGGCAGATATATTCACAAAGGCCTTAGATCGAGGACGCATCGAGTTTTTGATCGACAAACTAGGCATGAAATCATTTTCACCAGCGACACTTAAGGAGTTGGCAGAAGAGTCTGAAGAATAGTACTGGTAAACTATTCTCGAGTATCCTTTGATCGTGATCTTGTATATTATAGTACATACTTAAACCATCAAAAGCAAAACACAAAAATATAAAACTAAGAAAACACCATAAAAAATATAAAACCAAGAAAAACCATAAAAAATATAAAACCAAGAAAACCCAAAAATATTTTTCTTTTCAAATCGGGCATGTCTTTTAGTACGGTAATATTTACGGCTTTAGAAATGTCGATTAATATTGACACGGCGCCATAAATAGAGTCCGTATAAAAGTTGTACAAGTTTTAAAACATGCCCATTATGGCTTGTAGTTATTTCTGACTGCAACCCGGTTTTCGCATTAAAGTCACGTATTTCTTTTGAAAATGTTGGCTCACAACGGGAATTAAGTTTCTCGGGCAAGGTTTACTTTAAAACCTTGTAAGGGGCCAAGTTTACTTTATAACTTGGTCTAACACAAATTCGTGTACGTTTCAATGCACTTATCTTGTTTAAAATAAGAGAAATCTTATTTCCACCAGAATCGTTTTATATAATCACTTGACCGGCAAATGTCCTAATTAATAGTTGTGTCCTTAATATCTTTGACTACTGCTCTTTAAATAGAAAACGGGTCAGGGATTAAGGGGGAGCAAATATTAATTCTTCGTGGTAACAAATATGGTCATTAAAAAGGATTGTCAGAAAATATTAGCTACCCGTCATCTTCAGTTACGCTATGTGTGCCTTGTGTGATTTAAGTATCTCTTGCATAGGTCATTAACATTTTGGTGTCAAGTAGTTGTGTTAGTGTTTGGGAACGAGTTTATTGTATGTTAAGTTAACTTTAACTTTAACTAACAATTTAAATAGGGGGACCAGTTTTGCACTTTTGCAAAAAGTGGTGGGTGCTTGAATCAATTTTGACCAAGTCAAAACCATACCCCCCCTCCTTCCCGGCGTTATTGAAAAAACACACAAACACACTCTTCTCCGCCATTTTCGAGACCTCAAGCTCCATTTTGATCCGTGATTTGTAACTTATTTCTTGCTGCTTTATATCTAGGTATTTTGTTATAACTGCTATCATTTAATCCATCTCATATCCATACATCTAAACAGGAACGATAGATCACATTTTTTCAATTTAGGGTTTATTGATTATTGATAAAACCTAGTTTTTTTATTGCTGGGATGTGTTCTTCTCGCCTAGATAAACATTGGATTTTAACAGGTTTGCTTATAACATCGTACTTGTCCCGAAATTGCTCACTTTAGATTCACCTCGGTTCTATCACCAAGAATGCGATCATTGGCTGCGATCCATTCTCATCGCATTGAGTGCGATGGCTTTACCCTTATCCATTCGCTGCGATGGTTCATTACGATGGGCCTGTTGCGATGGTCCATTGCGATGGATCGTTGCGATGGTCTGTCAAGATAGATCGTTGCGATGGTCTGTCAAGATGGATCGTTGCGATGGTCTGTCAAGATGGATCGTTGCGATGGGTCTGTTACGATGGCTCCCATGCGATGGCGTAGGTTGCGATGGTAGGATGCGATGGGATAGGATACGATGGATAGGATACGATGGATAGGATACGATGGATAGGATACGATGGATTTGATACGATGGATAGAATGCGATGGGGTAGGATACGCTGGATAAGGATACGATGGATATGATGCGATGGGATTGAATGCGATAAGTAGAGTGCGATGGCTGGGCATGATGGATAGAGTTAGATGGACTTAATACAATGAATTCACTACTATGGACCACATTTGCTAAGTGTTAAGATATGTGTTGCACTATAATGGACTTAGTTTTGCCATGTCTTTGCCTTTATATCTCGTTATGTGATTCTGAATGTATGACTTTGGTCCATATGCTCTATACTTGTCTTTGCTACTCAAACTTATGTGGTGATAATTTGTTGTGATTTATATCCAATGCTTAGAATTTACATGTTTATGAGATATATATGTTTATATATCTACTGTGCTTGTATTTATCTATAAGCAGGAAAATGTCGATAACCGAAGAAGAACAAAAACAATTAGACCTTACCCTTGTTCCACTTAATGCTCGAATGCAACATGCACCAAATAATTTTCGTCTAAGAGACGATTTTGATCCTTCTTTGGCGGCATTCAAAATCGCAACAGATATCCTAGATTGTTCACCAATAAAGGATGTATTACGTGTCACTGCATCGGTTCCTGAAGTATACATGCATGAATTTTGGGCAACTGCCTCAATCACACAAGCAAAGCAACTGTCAAAGAAGATAATCTCCTTTACTCTGAACAACAAAGCCTTGACATTTGATCTGCGTCAGTTTAGGCAATTATTTAAGCTTCCAAAGCTTGCAAAAGGGGAACACTTTGTGCCTGATCCAGATGCAGAAGAACTACTTAGAGTAATCCGAGAGTTGAACTATGAGGGTGAAATTAGTTTTCTTTCTCAGTTTAACACATCACATATCGGACAACCTTGGAAAGCAATTGTCATCACTTTAGTGAAGTGCCTTACTTCCAAGATTCGTGGATCAGATGCAATGCGACCCGCTCAGGCAATCATCTTTTGGGGTCTCTATACCGGATCTAAAGTGGATTATGCTTTACAACTTTGGGAAGAATTTTGTCATCAATTCACAAGTTCCAAAAGAAAAGCAGTACATCTTCCATTTCCAAGGTTCACAAAACTCATCATCAATCACTTCATGAAGAGTGACCCAAATATTGATCATCGCGGGAACTTCTTCTATCATACTCAAGATGATGACGATGTGTTAGACACTATGAATGCGGATAATCAATTCACAAAATATAAACACAGACCAGCTCAAGTGCCTGCAATCATGATGAATGACGGTATAAGGGAAAGTGATCACTACAGAGAGATGCTTAAAGATATTGATGCACAGTTTATACGAGCAAATGCAGATCCTTCCGAAAAACAAGCAGAGACGCAAAAAGGAAAACGAAAGAAAAGAATTTCCAAGCGCGTATCGCCTGTTTCATCAAAAGACAAAGGCACAAGAAAAGAGCATTTAGTTGATGAAGAGGCTGAAGATGCTGAGATGACCCAAACAGAGGAAGAACAGGAAGAAATACCACTTCGAAAGACAAAGAAAGCAAAGCAGACCAAGGGTAAAAGTGTTGCTTCCGAAGAACCTGCTCAACAACAGAGTTCTGAAGCCAAACGACTGCGTATTGTTCTTCAACAAAGCAGACATGAAGCTTTTACCAAAGGTTCAGGTTCTAGAATGTTTGAGGACTTAGCAGAATTCGGCAATCCTGATGCTGACTTGGCATTTTATGACGATCCTCTCGACGAAGATACTTATGAAGATGCTGGTAATTACCACGTTGAAAGTCGTGAGCCAAGTGAAGAACGTGAGAGTAGTGCAGACACAGATACAAGTATGATGTATCGAGACGCCAATATTACCACTTCTTTACCAGAACCAACTCACATGGTGTTAAACGAAGATGCTCATGCAACTCTCATGTTGGAAATACGTTTTTACGTATTTAGAAAGGATCGGTCACTCCAATAATATTGGGCTCGTGATCCAATATAGCCCATATAGCCCACATGTAGGGTGGGCTATATAAACCCCCCTCCTAGCATGTTAGGAGGGGTTGTTGGTTCACTTACCATTCATTTTAATCATATTTCCATCTTTCTTAACTCTCTCCTTTCTCTCTCTTCTTTCTCTCTTTAAAGTTCTTCCATTTATCATCCATTCAATAGATAATCCATAACTTGTCTAATCCTTAGAAAACTAAGATCCTACAATTGGTATCAGAGCATGGTTGAATCTTCGGATTAGCGTGTTTTTTATTTATTGATTTGGTGGAAAAGTTTCCTCTTTTACAAATTGTTATTTCCTTCGTATAATTTTTTCTTTAAGTTTAAGTTATTAAGAATAAAATGGTTTTTATATTCTAAAATTTTTTCCTAAAAAGTTCTCAAATTTATTTCTTTACGTTATCAGTATTGAATACTTTTGTTCTTAAAATTTCTCAAATATATTTTTAAGTATTCAATATAGTCAAACGTTTGCTCCATCTTAAAAGTTTACTTATTTATCAACTTTTGTCAAATTTATTTTGAGTATTGTCTACTGTACTACATCAGCTTTTTCAGTACATCATTTTTGTCTCAAACAGGCTTGTACTATTTCGATCTATACTCCATACGGTAAGGTCACCAGGTTTGTATTTGCGTTTTACACATCCATCGGAAAGTACCAAGTTTGGACATTCCGATCGCAATAACCCTCGGGTTCTACTTTGCGATCAAGGATTCCGATACCTTATTCCGACGTGGATTCCGATCGTACTGTACGATCGTGGATTGCGACGGTTTTTAAGGGTCCTTGTAACGAAACTCTGTCGAATTTTTTATCAGGACATTCCGATGGAAGGGTTTTGATGAATTGCGATGGAAGTTTGAGTATATTGCGATGGGTTGCACTATATTGCGATGGAATTTCTTTTAAATCCTGCGATGGGTTGTGAGTTTTTTGAGTATTGCGATGGAAATTTTTTTTTTTTGCGATGGTTTGAAAGTTGACACAAAACAAAAGGACTCGAACATCTCTCAAGACTCGACTCAATCTTCACTTTAGACTCGTCTCGACTCTCTCAGAAACCTCTTAATCTCAACAGACCCTCGTACAAAAACAATACTCGACACCAAAACATCAAGACTCCACACCACAGACCCACGACAACCCCACCACAGACCCACGACAAACCCATCACTCAAAACTCTCGTCTCATCAGCCTAGCCGACACTCGACTCACGAAAATCCCAACTCGACTCCAACACAAACACAAACACACCTCTCTCACACTCTACACCTCTCGAACAACCAAAACACTCTCGACTCACACTCTCACACCTCTCAATCAACTCTCGACCAACAAACCTTTTTGTCCAAACTCGACAAACCTTTTTGACCAAACCAAACAGACCTATTAATCCAAAACCCTTAACACCCACCCACCCTCGTCACAAACACACCCACGGACCCGACTCGACTCCCAACCACACCCTCACCCTTGACTTGAACACACCCACCCATTCTCGACCAACAGCCTCAAACTCTATCGACCAACAAAACCCTCGAAACCCACCCTCGTTTCATCTCTTACAAACAAACAAGACTTACCCTGAGCTTCGACACAAACAACCCCGACACACCCTCAACTCTTTTCTAACCCCACACCCTCGACAGACTCACAACCACTCAACTCGACTTGACCCTCGCCAACCAAAACACTCTCGACTCAAAACCAAAACACACCAGACTCACTTGCGAATCTACACTCAACCCCAACAGACTCGAAAAACAGAACACACTCCAGATCTCAGAAAAACCATCATTGATCGAAGACCTTTAACGAAAATAAAGAACATTAATCTAAAAAGACCTACCCGAGACCATTTGAAATGATCTAAGTCGAATCATTGCACCGTCTTGTTCTTCGATTCATTGCTAATGGATTGAGATTTGTTTTGTTCTTTGAGGCGTGAACTGAGATTAGAATTGGTTTGAGAGAGAGACAACAGGAGTGTTTTGATTTTTGAGATCTGTGTTTGATAGTGACGTAGGGTTTAAGTGATTTTTTTTTATATATAGGCGGATATAACAAGAATTTTTGTAGGATTAGTTATCTTATATTCAGCCACATATTTTTTTTAACTATGCTACACGTTTTGAGATTTTTTTTAGCAATACACGTTTCGAATTAAAGTTATACACGTTATACGTGTATCGATTTTCAAAATAAATTATTTCTTATATTTTATATATTTTAAAAGTTGAATTTTAGATAAATTACTTTTTTTTTATTTTTTTATTTTTTTATTTTTTTATCTTGTTTATTTTTTTTTATATATATACTTTTATATTTTAAAATTATTTTTGATTTGGCACATCGTGTTGAGGCGGATATTTTGACAGAACCAAAGTGTTAAAATATTTGATGGTCCAATCATCATATTTACCGTTGCTTGGACTTATTTGTTGACGGGTTTCATTTGAATTGGTCTCCGGTTTATTTTATAATCGTATTGAGCTGACAAATATATCCGCATCATTCTTCATCGACTTACAATGGATTTTTCGAACTCTACATCGAACGAGGGAGACTTGCATCACATGCAAAACACAGCTAGAGAAAGTAGTATAATTTCATGTCGACTACTTCAGTCACATCTTAGGACTATTGCATGGGTTCAAGGAGGAAGCGAATTTGTGACACTCTTTGGTCAACATCATTATACATTCATCAATTCACTATATCTCAACTTGGACCACCTAGCTGAGCAACTTCACAAAGAAGACTTTAATCAATCTGCATCAGAAACTGCTTATCAGGCTCTTGTGACACAACTCACGCCTTTCCTCCAATTCAATATCATCAAGTATGACAATTCAGAGATATACCGGTCATTTTTTCAATACACACAGAACGATGTTAAAGATTTCCGTGATAAACTGTTGAAATTTATGACATCAGTTTCGTCTTCGATTTATGAAAGATCTAGACTTCACCAAGTGTATGATAATGGAGTGCAAGAATCTATGATGCAAATACAAGAGGAGAATGGTCATACGGTTGACAACTTGGAGCCTAACGATGGCAAGAGCACGGAATCAGGAGGACAACATGATACCAGTGGCACGTCAGGCAATGTTCACGAGATCTCATTTGATGACACCTTACCCGTTAATGACGAAGAGCCTGCGGACATGGTACAATGTAATGTTGATGATGTATATGCTGATGAAATACCGCATATTGAGCATTCTGAACCTAACTATGACAAACATGGGATGGAAAAGAGTGATAGAAATACCACTTCTGATTCATCCGATGTGAGTCATAATGGGGGAGAAAGTGTTCAAAATGCTAGACATCATGATAATTGTCTTATAACTGCTTCATTAACTGCTTCTGATTCCAGGATTAAAGAGCTTGAACTGATTTTAGCTCAGCAATCAAAAGAGCTTGAGGATGCCAAAATTGAATTTTCGAAGAAAACGGAGAAATTTGAAACATATTTTGAAAAACTTGAAAAGTCAAACGTTGTTCTTGAACGAAAATTGGATCAAACTGTTCTAGATTCTAAAGCTGAAAAGGATAATCTTTTGAAACAAATTAAGTTGCTTGAATCTAAGTTGGCATCCCAAGATGAGTTGTTCAAAGAAAATGAGACCTTAAAGGCTCAAGTACAGGAAAAGGTCTTTGCTATAGCTGCGTTGAAAAATGATTTGCGGAAAACTAAAGGACCTAGTGTGGACACTAAGCTTGAAAAACCATCAATCTTGGGGAAACCGCCTACAAATCAGTTCGTCAGACAACCGACTGTCAGACAACCTACTGCATTTAGATCCGAGCGATCACAATCCTCGAGACCGCGGTTTGCCTCCCAAGTTGATATGGTTCATCTTTCTAGAACAGTCACTCCACCATCTAGGCCCAATGTGACTAAAACAGCTTTTGCAAGACCTAATCACATGATTGCCTCTAATTTCCCTAGACATAGTCCTAAGAATACGTCTGGAACTAGTTCAAATGACGTTCGCCATACTTTTGGTCTAAGGGATGCTAAGCAAAAGACACAAGTAAGAGATATGAATTTCAAACCTAGTCAGATGCCTTCTAGTTTACCCAACACTGCTAACCGTAGCATGTCACATCCTAGGAGCATCAATCAATCATCTAGGAATTCTAGATCTTACTCGGACATTAAATATGCTACTTGTAAAACATGTAGAAAATGTGTCTTTACGGCAAATCATGATTCTTGTATCAAAAAACTACTTAATGAGGTGAACTCCCGTGCTAGACTTAAATCCCAGTGGGTTGCCAAAATCAAACCCATTGGTAAAGTGTGGCGCCCCACTGGTAGAACTTTCACCTTTGTAGAAAACGAGTGCCCTTTAACTAGGATAGTCTCCGATTCTATTAAGACTACTAGGGAGGAAACTGAAAAGGAGGATGCATCACCTAAGCATGAACTTAAGGTTTTCTATAAAAGGAAACGTTTACCAGCTAAGACAAGTGAATCATCTCCTCAGAACACCTCTAGCACAAGAAAAGAAAACTACGAACCCCCACTTGCTTCTAAGATAGATATCGCTAACCCATATCAAAGCATGCATATTCCAAATGAGAATGTAGGTACCAAAGAGGACGTTCCAAAAGAACGAAGCGGTCCAATCATTGTATACCATTCAATTAAGGACACTCTCAGAGTTTGGTTGCTAAAGAAGCTGATATCTAAGAAACAAGTGTCTCAGGGGATTTCCAGTTAAATTTACAGTGTGTAAAGGACTTATAGTCACATCACAGACTATAACTCGATCTTCAAAGAAAGGAAAGTTTATCGCCGATGATAAACTTATCCTAACAACGAGAAATTAATTTTTCTCGGGCATGAGCTTATATCAAAAACATTCCAAGTTTTTAAGCTCATGCACTATGGCTCCTCGTTAAATGACAGACGACGACCCGGACTTCAGAGACAGGGAAGTTTATCCACGCAACGATAACTTACCCTTTTAACGAGAAATTAAGTTTTCTTGGACACGAGCTTATCCTAAAACCATTCAAAGGTTTTAAGCTCGTGTATAAGGCTCTTCATTAAATTTCAGATGATGACCCGATCTTCAAATTAAGGAAAGTTTATCGCCGATGATAAACTTATCCTCACAACGAGAAATTAATTTTTCTCGGGCATGAGCTTATATTAAAAACATTCAAAGTTTTTAAGCTCATGCACAATGACTTACAGTTAAATATCAGACTGTAACTCGGACTTCAATTTTAGGAAAGCTTATCTTTAAAGATAGCTTATCCTCGTAACGGGAAATTAAATTTTCTCGGTCATGAGCTTGTATTAAAACATTCCAGGTTTTAAGCTCAGAAAGGAAAGTGAATCTTTTAAATAAGAGAACTTTTCCTCATAACGAGAAATTCACCTTTCTCGGTCATGAGCTTTATGTTAAAACATTCAAAGTTTTTCAAGCTCATGAAAACGACTTCTAAGTAAATGTCAACTTAGGACTCGTTCTTCAGTTAAAAGGAAAGTTTATCGCCGATGATAAACTTATCCTTAACAACGGGAAGTTTACAACTTCTCGGACTTGAGCTCGTTTTGTAAGATATACAACATCTTAAGCTCAAGTAATTGGTTTTCAAAACGTTGAACACAATTTTTCGAGAATTTCTCAAAAAGGTTTTTCTAAATCTTTCAAAATTGTGTGTTCAAAAAATGTTTTGATAAAAAGAGCATGTCTTCTGGAATCGATAATATTTACGATACTAGAAATGTCATTCAATAATGACACGGGGTTGTAAATAAAGTTCGAGCAGAAGTTCAAATATTTTAAAACATGCTCAAAATGGTTTGCTATTATTTCAGATAGTAACCCGCTTTTCATACTCAAGTCAAGCATTTCACCGGAAAGCTTTGACTCAACAACGGGAATTAATTTTCTCGGGCATGGTTTACTTTATAACCATGTAAGGGATTGTGTTTGCGTAATAACACAATCTAACACGAATATATGTACGTGTCAGTGCATTTATTTGTTAAAACAAGAGAAATCTTGTTTTTATGAAGTTATCATCTCCACCAACCGTAGCAATTTACAATTGATATCTACATACTCGACGAGGCAACTACTCAAACGGTGACTACAGCTCTTTCAATAGAACACGGGTCAACAATTGAGGGGGAGCAATTGTCCAGCATTCAGAATCTTTGACGCCGAAAGTGCCAAGTTCACATGTTGGTGTCAAGACAACGATATCAATCAAATGGAGTCAAGAGATAACTTCAGACGTGATGAGGCGACCAACATTCGTGAACAAGAACCATGTGCTTCTTTCATATGATGTTCTTCATCATTCAGGTCCAACCTCATAAATTGCTAATCTTGTGAATTCATTATCATATATGATCTTTGCACGTGATAAATACCTTACACTTGTGTTTAAAAGGTATTTAATTTACGTTTCAAGTACACCCTCATTAATTTGAGGGGGAGCTTGTGTAATTCATGAAAGATAATTGGATTTGCATTTTTCTTCCCAAATTTTTCTTAAAATGCTATTAAATCAATTGATATTAAAAACATCGATTGGGCTAATATTTTTAATATGGGGGAGAAAATGTGATTTAATATGAGATATGATCAATCATAAATGGTTTGACTTAACGTGATAGCTCATCCCGACATGTGCGAAATGTTTTCGGATATCGTGGCATATGTTAAGGGGGAGAAAAATGGATTTGCACTTCAAAATGGATTTCATGGTGACATATACTTACCCAAAACATCTCTATTCACGACGGTGAAGATTGTGGTGACATAAGGATGGTAGGATAGGTTAAAGTCCAATGATTCCTCTAGAACCGGAGGAATCTTCCCAAGGACATTCCATAGCCAGAAATAGTAGTCCTTAGGAAAGATGGAGAAAGATTGTGAACGTAGCTGAATGCCGACCAAGTACTTAAGTTAGCACTGGAACAATCACAACAAGGTGCTAGTGATGACGTATTGGTAAGCATTGAAGGGGTTGAAGAATGAAAAAGAATTGTAAAGATAAAGGGTGTAAAGAAAGAAGCCCTCCTTACAACTTAGGCAGAAACCGGGTCAATACATATGCTATTAAGATCATTGTTTAATGATTCTTGATATTGAAGATAGACATCATGGACCCAGTGATGCAAAGCACAACCCATCCCAGCTAACTCAGATATCTCTTAAAAGATATTTGTTTTAATCACACGGAGACAACACGTTATCTATTGATTTATTCACTCCGAATAAATTAGTATTGAAAAGGTGGCACTCCTCTCCAGCCTCCGATCACTAAAATCCAAAGTGCACGATCGAGTCTAGAGCCATTTGAGATCATTAAATATCTCATTAGGACACACTTTCATAATTCCTTGCTTCTTCATACACTGTGAAAAGTAAGAAAGATCTTAAGAGTCCTACGCAAAATCTTCATGATCTTGCCTGAACATCCGAGTAATACGAAAGTATTTACAATGAAGATGGAAATCCTTCTTGAGCGAATATCAAAAAGCTCATGGTAGGTGACTTGTGCGATTCTTTATGAATCAAACTTGTGATAACTGGAAAGCAACAGCTGTTTATTTCTTAAATGAATTTAAACACGTTCCAGGCCTCTACGCAATATCTCAGTGATCTTGCCAGAACACTCAGAGTGATACCGTTGTGTTCACGGTGATGAGTGGAAATCCTTCTAGTGTTAACCTCAAACAGCACTTGGTAGGTAACTTGCAAGATTCTATACGAATCAAGCTTGTGACAACTGGAAAGCAACGATGGTGCGGTTCTTAATTGAATTTCACTTGTTCCAGGAACATGAATTGACGGCTTCAAATCATGCGGATATTATTATCCAAATGATTCACTCTTTATGTTCGCAGTCAGCTTTGGACGGTCGAATAAAGAGAACGGGTTTACCCGCGAAATCCTGTCAGGAAGTTACTTAATTGAAACTATCCGTCACGGGTACGATATCTAATATCGTCCAACGGTCTTCACCGACCGGAGGTAAAATGCTACCGATTTAGAATGAAATGTTCAAAGCCATTTCTTTCGTGTCTACTTATGTTGCGGCATTTGAAGACGGTGGCGTTGCGGAATCCAAGAAGAAGTCGTCCCCACATGCTTATACTGCATACACTCAGTACTTCAACTAATTCAAGAAAGTCTGAAGGTCAAGTCTTCCGCTGTATCAAACTCTGAAGCTTTCAAGAATTATAAAGGTATAAGTGTGTGGAACATGAAGTCACAAAGAGGCGAATATCACAAGTGATGAATGCACAAGGTCAAGGCAAGAGAACATGCTCAAGACTAAAGTCAAAGATCTCATCAGCATATTCACAAGAACAAGATCGAAGACTAAAGCATAGTATGCTAGGTTTAAGATTTTGTAAAATGGTGTGACCTCCCTTTAGGGGAGATTGTTGGAAATACGTTTTTCCATGGAAAGTCTCGGTCACATCATTATTAGCATAGATCACGAGCTTTAGACTATTTAGGACATTGTAACTTGGAGTGACCTCCCTTTGGGGGAGATTGTTGGAAATACGTTTTTACGTATTTAGAAAGGATCGGTCACTCCAATAATATTGGGCTCGTGATCCAATATAGCCCATATAGCCCACATGTAGGGTGGGCTATATAAACCCCCCTCCTAGCATGTTAGGAGGGGTTGTTGGTTCACTTACCATTCATTTTAATCATATTTCCATCTTTCTTAACTCTCTCCTTTCTCTCTCTTCTTTCTCTCTTTAAAGTTCTTCCATTTATCATCCATTCAATAGATAATCCATAACTTGTCTAATCCTTAGAAAACTAAGATCCTACATCTCATACCAGAGACTCAACTTCAAAGTAAGTCTACTTCTGGTTCTGATGACGTTTTAAAATATCTCAATCTGGAAGGGGAAGGCGTTGAGGTCACAAACACTGACCCGTCAACAAACGAAACCACGGTGGATGTTCCCATAACTACTATTACATCCACCACCACTCCACCATTATCCACCCCGGTCATCAGTGAGGTCATTACCCCAGCTATCACCCCGACACCCGATGTACAACCAGTATCAACCACCATCATCACCACTGAATCTACACTGTCATCCGCAGCTGAACAACTTGTATCAACCACCGCCCCAATCACTGTATCTACATCAACACCTATCCTACAACAACCAGTATCATCTACCACCACGTTAACAGTTATGGTTACACCTTCACCAGAAGCACCACAAGTATCATCCACATCCAATCCCTTCCTCACAGTCAATGACCCACTAATCCAGTCTCTTCAACAACAGCTGGAGGCTCAAGCTACACAAATAGCTACATTGACTGAAAGGATCACCAATCCTCCCAAGGAACCACAACATGATAAGCCTACACTTCAGAAATTAATAGAAAGAGTGTCTAGACTTAAAGCAAAACATAAATCATTTCTTAAAGAGAAGAAAACTCGGGATAAAAAAAATGTTGCTTTTCTCGGGTCAATTGACGAGCAGATGACCACAATCATTCGACGTGAAGTCAAGTCTTATGTTGATCAACAACTACCACATCTTGTCGGTAATGGTCTATCTACTCTTCAGCTAATGACATTGCTACAGACACGTCTACTAGATATGGGCGCTCATAAATCGAAATACAAACGCAAAGTTCTGCAATATCTTAACAAAGCAATTCTTGAAGAGAATCCTGCAGACACTACCGACTCTGAGTCTGACGATGAAGACGTACTAGAGGAGGAAGAAGATGAGGGTAACGATGAGGAGGATGATGGTGACAATGAACAAAATGAGGAAGAAGATAAGGAAGGAGATGAGGAGGAAGAAAAGGATGAAGAAGAAGAGGATAAAGATGGTGATGAAGATAAGGACAAAGATACAGGCGACGATGACGATGACGATGATGATAATGACGACGGTAATGGAACTACCAAGGGTGATCAGAATGACGAAACCGGTACTAATGCCGAAGAGCCTAATAAGGATGACGGTGACAAAGCTACTGAGAAGGGTTTAGAGGAAGCTGTAGAAAACATTGCTGAAACCGCTGAAAAGACAATCGAGTCTACTATACCAGAAACTCAGCAAATCGATACAGGTATATCTACTGCACCAGCTCTTACTACTGATTCTCACAATGAATCCGTAGAATATATGCAAGCAGAAGAACCGATACAACCAATGATTGAAGAAGAACCTCACGGTGATATACCGGTAATGCAAGATCAACCTTCCACAACAGTTGAAGATCCACACAATAGTGACATGGAAGTTGAAGATCTAAATGTACCAGAACCAACGTTTGCTGTATCTTTAATCATTGATGACACGGTACAGGAGCAACTTTGGCTAACAAATGCAGCACCACAGCATTCTTTTGCCACTGCAACTGAAATGGAGATGACTCAATTCCTAAATAACCTTATCGACTTCTCGGCCTTTCTACGGTATTCTCATGGGAAATCGACAATGACTCCAGATTTGATCAAAATGGCAGCTGCAAACGTGGAATTCTTTGATACTTCGAAGATCAGCCATAACGAAGCAGAATATCATTTCAATGAGCTTACCAAAGCAATGAGAGCGACAACTACAGGAATTCAAACTCCCGTATTGCAACCTCTCACACCAACGATCATTGCCGGTTCTGCAACAATCCCAATAGAACACTTTGTGTCTCACGACCTTGAATACCTGGAGAATGGAGCAAACAAATATGCCACGTCACTCACCATGGTTAAGGCAATCAACTTGGAGAATGTTCCATGGATAGAGGATAAGGTACCTGGAACCATATGGAGAAATAAAGTGCTCCAATTCTATGACACTTATGCAGCACTTGGTATTTCTCACTGGAATGCGAAGAAAAAACTTGCCTACAACCATTTCCACCGTCCTAAGAGAGGTTCTCCCATTGTATCAACACACAGGATCAAAAGTATTCTAGGAGCAACCACTCAGACGGTCTTCGGCTACGATTACTTGAACGTAATCCTCTTAAAACGTACTGATGAGAAAGAGTACCGAATTGATGAAAGTGATCTTCAGTACCTTCAACTTGAAGACATTGAAGATCTCCTGCTGCTATTGGCTCAAGAAAAAGTTGACCACTTATCACCTGATATTGTCATTGCCTTGAGTTCCAACTTTCGCCAATATGCTAGGAAAATCGTCATTCAGAACCGGGTGGAAGACTTTCAACTTGGTGTAGAAAGTTATCAGAAGAAGCTAAACCTAGAACGTCCCCATACGACTCCATTCAGCAATTTCCATAAGAACAAGAAGGTATACATGGGGACAACCACACCGAAAGCATGCATCTTCTACCCAAATGAGATTGGCACCATGCAGTATATGCGATTCTCTGAAATGCACAAATTCAGCGATGGCACGCTTAAGCAAGTTCGGGATGATCTGACGGTTCTCAATGCCAAACAACCGCTTCCAGCAGTCACCTACACTTGGACAAGCCAGTGCATCAGGGGATCAAAGTACGCAATCAAGAAGATTGAAGAACTTCTCAGGAAGCGCCGGTTGCTTCGAAGCATAGAACGATTCGTCGGTGGACGACCATATGGAGCTCACCATCGGTTCACGGAACGAACCAAGTAATTTTGGTTCGTCTCATTACAGGTCAACTCCATATGTATATTATTGTGAATATGTTATCTTTTTACTTTATCAGCTTTTGTGGCTTGTTGTAGTGTAAAAGTATGATATTTTTCAAGAATTTCTCTCGAGATTCTAAATCTTTCAAACAAATCATACTCAAGCACTACAACTTACCCTCATTAACTTGAGGGGGAGCATTAATATGTTCTTTAGCCAACATCTAATTTCATTTTATTACCCAAAGACCGGTTAATCCATTAATATCCAAAATATTGATGGTTAACATTTTGGAAAGGGGAGAAAATGGGATTAAGGAGACTTTATGATATTTGGCTAAGACAATGAAAAAGACTTTAAAGATAAACCAACTTAACATGTGTAATGCACAAGTTAAGGGGGAGCGTTTTTGATGATCAAAACACTTAAGGCACAAAATCTTTGATTTTAATATCACAAGTGCTTTAAGTGATTTTCAAAGATTTTTCATGATGACTATATCAACCCAACCAAAACACACTTAACTCACGACGATGTGGTGACAAAAGGGTGGTAGGTATAGGTATTAGTCCAATGATTCATCAGAACCGATGGAATCTTCCCAAGGACAACTCCCTAGATAGAACTAGAAGTCCTAGGAAAGATGGAGAATGAATGTGAACGTAGCTGAATGCCGGCCAAGTACTTAAGCTAGCACTGGAACAATCACAACAAGGTGCTAGTTATGACGTATTGGTAAGCATTGAAGGGGTTGAAGAATGAAAAATAATTGTAAAGATAAAGGGTGTAAAGAAAGAAGCCCTCCTTACAACTTAAGGCAGAAACCGGGTCAATACATATGCTATTGAGATCATTAGTTAATGATTCTCGATATTGAAGAAAGCCATCATGGACCCAGTGATGCAATGCACAACCCTCCCCAGCTAACTCAAATATCTCTCAAAAGGTATTTGTTTTAATCACACGGAGCTCAACATGTTATCTATTGGTTTATTCACTCCGAATAGACAGATATTGAATAGGTGGCACTCCTCTCCAGCCATCGATCACTAAATCAAAACGCACTATCGAGTCTAGAGCCACGAGATCATCAAAAGTCTCATTAGGACACTTTCCATTTATTCCTTGCTTCTTCACACACTGTGAAAAGTAAGAGATCTTTTATGAGTCCTACGCAGTATTTTTGCAATATTGCCAGAACATCTGAGTGATACGCAAGTATTACAGTGAAGATGGAAATCCTGCTTGAGCCAACATCAAACAAGCTCATGGTAGGTGACACGTGCGGTTCTTTACGAACTAATCTTGTGACAACTGGAAAGAAACAGTAGTTTAATTCTTAATTGAACTTAAACTCGTTCCAGGCCTCTACGCACTATCGTATGATCTTGCCAGAACACTCAGAGTGACACTTTTTAGTGTTCACAGTGACGAGTGGAAATCCTTCTAGTGTTAACATCAAACAGCACTTGGTAGGTAACAAGCAAGATTCAATTTGAATCAAGTTTGTGACAACTGGAAAGCAACGATGGTGAATATCTTAATAGAAATTCACTTGTTCCAGGTTTCATGAATTGACAGCTTCAATCATAAGGCTTTTTAATCCAAATGATTCACTCTCTATGTTCGCAGTCAGCTTTGGACGGTCGAATAAAGAGAACGTGTTTACCCGCGAAATCCCGTCAGTAAGTTACTTAATTGAAACTATCCGTCACGGGTACGATATCTAATATCGTCCAACGGTCTTCACCGACTGGAGGTAAAATGCTACCGAATTAGAATAAAATGTCAAAGCCATTTTATTCGTGTCGTTGTTGTGTACCTGTTAAAGACGGTGGCGTTGTTGTGTACCTGTTGAAGACGGTGGCGTTGCTGTGTACCAGTTGAAGACGGTGGCGTTGCGGTACCTGTTGAAGACGTCCTCACATGCTTATTCCTTCTGCATCAAATACTCCTGCAAATTCAAGAAAGTATGACCTAAAAGTTTTCCGCTGTATCGAATCTGAAACTTTCAAGAATTCAACAAAGTGTAAAGTGTGTGGGACATGAAGTCACAAAGAGGCAAACATCACAAGAAAATAAAGACTGCACGTGAAAGGCCAAAAGAACGTGTTCCAAGAAAAAGGCTGATATCATTCAACACATATTCACAAAAGAAAAGAAAAAGAAAGAAAGGAAGACTACGAGCTCAAGACCAAGATCTAACATGCTAGATTAGGACTTTGTAAATTTGGAGTGACCTCCCTTTGGGGGAGATTGTTGGAAATACGTTTTACGTATATAGAAAGTCTCGGTCACTCCAATAATGTAGTTATAGGCTCGTAGTAATGTTAAGTGTAATTTATTACATAGCCCGACCCATGAGCATGTTCATGGGCCGGAAGCCCAAGTCCATTAAGGACTTGGGGTATTTAAACCTCTTTCCACCATGGAAAGAGGTGTTGGTTGTTCATTTCTCTCATTTCAATATACAAGTTTTCTTTCACTTCTCTCTCTAACTTTCTCTCTCTAGAAAAACATCAACCCTCTTGATTCATAAGATTATCATTGTTCTACACTAGGGTATGTGGATGTTGCATAAAAGCGTTCTCGAGATGTTGAGTGCGAGTTGTTGATAGCATACCCCTTTTTTATGACATGGGCATCTACTAATCACGACAATCAGGGTAGAACTTTTGGTTTATCTCTTTGCCCCTGGTTTAAATGCTCTGAGTGTACGTGATAGACAACTTGCTTCCAAAGCAACAGACAAGGGAAAGGCAAGTAAATGCGCTAATTTTAGGATCAAAAATAATGATTAAGTAGTTGTGCAGTTGAAAGTCGGTATTCTAGTGTTCTGAAGCAAATGTTTAGTACCATATGACTTTTGTTGTGTGTTCAAATATGGCCTAGTGTCCTGAAGCAAATGTTTAGTACCATATGACTTCATATGCAGTATTTGTTTTTACTAGCCAAAGGCGACTTTGTATTGTTGGGTTGTCATAAAAAATGCATGATCTGCGAATGTCAGGCTTACATACCCTTCCTAGGCTGCTTTAAAATGTAGCTGTGATTATACAATTACTAAGAAACAGGCTATAAATAAACACCGCTGGGTCTTTCCGGATCTTTGGACCCAGGGATAATAATAATAATCTAATGATACTTGTTAATTACGTATGTAGTTGGTCTATGACATTTCCTTTGCCCTGCTTTGCAAAACACAACACATGCATTCGACTCAAAAAGACGATAGTATGATAGTTTTGGTATGTTGATTTTTTCTCTCAGAAAGACGTCAATAGCATTCGACTCAGTAGGTTTCTTTTTTTATTAAATGTGACATTGCAGTACTTGAAGGCTGTAGCTAGAGGCTTATTGGCACTTCCAGTTGGTTAGTCTTTACTCTTACATCTTTTGTTGTTATGGTGGTTGAACATAAATAGAAATGGCAATACGATTTGAGAAACTTGTGCATGTTGGCTAATAGGCTACATACAAAGGGCACATGAAAGTGCCTTTATTTATTGATGTCATTGTGTAAAACTTTCTACTCTGATAATCGAAAAAAAAATCAGTTTTTCTAAAACTAAGTAGAGTATCTTTTTTTTCCCTTTATAGCAATATAATAATTATTTTTTATTAACGTACATTGACACTTGGCTTACTTTGATTTCCAGGGGTTATTGTCGATGCACTTGGAGCTATTGCTTTAGGGGCACCTGTTGGAACTCAGTATGTAATTATTTTTCTTTTAATTTCAGTTATGGAACTTAAATATAATGTCTAAAGGTCTTCCGGCAAGCCTAAATTTTTAACCAGATGTTAACATAACCTATAGTTACTCTCATAATTAAGAATCTTACAGTCGTTCCTTTATTCAAGTTTACGCACTTGCAATTTTTAACTAATATATATTCTTCCAAATGCAGGTACTTTTTAAGAACCCTCATCTGGTCTCTTCTGATGTCTGCATTCACTGTGAGTGTAAAGCTATAGAATTTTCTCTTGCATGAATATATAATGAGATGCTCGTAATTCATATGATATCTCTTAGTCGATCAGATCATTTTTTACTTGAGACTTCAATTGTCTTTTCGCTCTGCTGGTAGTTTACCTTGCAGGTGAAAAGATGGGTGGGCAGTGGGTTGGGTAATAAATCAAAATAAAGTTTATAGGGGACGTCAAATCGGGTTGGGTTGCGTTAACATCTTTTCTTTTTTAGTTTTATAGATGATCAATATGTTCCGTATAATACTAATAAACATTACTATTACACTATAAATCAGCTACATGCTCACAATTTGACCCGTTAGCGTTAATAAATCTCACATTGACCCATATTCACATAAACAAACTGAAATTACCGCAGAAAATGTTTATGAGGGTTATAGTGTGTATGTCTCTTGTTGGTCATGGTGTTGTTTTTTTTGTTGCAGCTTGTCCTTGCAGCTTCCGTTTATGGTTCATCTTGGACTAATTGGTATCATATATTTGCACAAACAAAGTAAGTTCTTGATTGTATCAAGTGTTCATATGACTTCATTCTAACACCGTTAGAGGTAATATGGCATTAAAGTAACAAGTGCTTATCATTAAAACTGAGGAATTAAAGTATGGGTTTAAATATTATAAACGGGTGCGGGTACGGGTTCAGTAAAACTCCACCCAAACCCGACCCGTTGCCATCCTTATTGTAGAAAGAGCTAATTTTGATGATATATGTCTGTGAAATGTACACTGATGTATAAATGCTTTTGAAGTCACTACAAAAAATGTTTTTCTCTTCACTCTTAGAACTTGTCATTGTCAATCGTGTTTTCTGGAAGATATTATACAAGACATCTCCAGTTCTCAAGTTTTTGTTATTTTCTGGTAAATGAGTCCTTTTGGTTGTTTTACAGGAATGGCCAATTTGTGTAACTTATGGAGCTATAATTGGGTACTTGGTGGGAATGTTGGCTTCTATCGATTTTGTAGTCTTTACTGCTTCACGTCATCGCATGAAGGGAGATTAATGTGTCACTAACTTTCAGAAAATCATCATCTCTCAGTACAAAGCTAATCTAGATGTCTTGAGAAACTTTTATTTTCAAGGTTGCGTGAATCTTGTGTTCTTGCCTGAATTGGGAAATGATAGAAAATAGAATTACCGAGTAGTGGATTCGAATCAATTTGTTATGAAAGTTTGATTCATTCACAGCATCCTTGTAACTTATTGTTCCAATGCAGTTTTGGCCTGCTAATGAAACTTATATTTGTACCTTTTTCCTCATCTAACGTCTCCCCCTACTTTACGTTCTAAAAAATAACCTGTATTGAACTTATAACAGCAATCTCTACTGTAGTAACATATTATACAAATTGACACATCGTTCATGCAAATAGGGGTTTAAATCGGGAGTCAGGTCAAAGCTAAAATAACATACCCAAACGTGAGACTATTTGAACTCGGGTCAACCTGGTTTGGGCCAGGTCAGCTCCGGTCAGGGATGGTCAAGCCCGGGTCGGATATGGTCAAACCCGGATCAGGAAGGGTCAAACATGTGACACAATGATCTAACCCGGGCATGGCAGGGTCAACACCCGAACCTGGAAGGGTCAAACCGGGGCTGGAAGGGTCAGACTCTCAGACCCGGGTCGAGAACGGTCAAACCGGGGCCTGGAAGGGTCAAACGAGGGACGTAGTAGGGTTAAACGCGGCAAGGGAAGTCGGCAAAATGGATCCGTAACCTCGGGAAAAGGATTGGCTTTGAGGGCTGGGCACGGGGGTCCCAGCTTTGAACCCGTCGACTGTCGGCGGACTGCTCGAGATGGTTACATGGCAATAACCCCGGGAAAAGAATTGGCTTTGAGAGCTGGGCACGGGGGTCTTAGTTTCGAACCCGTCGACTGTCGGCGGACTGCTCCAGCTGGTTACATGGCAAACGCGGATCGTCGCGTGTTGGCCGGGGGACGGATTGGGAACGGCTCTTTTGGGGGCCATAGAGAATGAAATTTTATTCACTTTTTACAAGCAAAATTTATAAAACTAGCATAAGTTACAAAATTGAGGCTTTTTAAGACAACTTAAAAAACTACTATATCAAACAAGCTTATCCAAACAAGCTTAAACTTAACATGATACAATACATGTTACTCTCGTTGTAATCTTAATAATTCTTGTATGTTTTACCTACCAATATATCTTTTATTGCATATTCTTTAAATTCACTTGACACTAGTTTTGTATCAGTATACTCCAGTGTCTTTGGATAACTTCGGAAAATGCTCTAACCAAATAATTAAAAATGAAAACACATTGCTTAGAATTAGATTTATAAGAACTTTGTCTAAATGAAACAAAGCCAAACTTAAATTTCCATTATTCAAAAGCAGTGTGAGATTTGTGCGTCAAACATACTACTAACAAACTGAGAGTTAAGTTCTCAGGAACATACAGAAAGTCAAATTTGCTCGAGACAAGAAACAAGTAGGTGACTTCAAAGATGGTCTTGTCAAGATCATCAAATACAAATAAAGAACACTGGTCGAATCTCTTCATGCCAGTTCTTGATGTTACTCGCTCCACGTGATATCTCTTCATTCGGATTACCCAACAACCTGGAAACACACAACGATAATCACACTTTCGTTATACACAAGTTCAATATATGACAAAATGATACTTCATTTCAGACACTGGTTTTTAGTTAGGTACCTAAACATACACAAAAACTGTTGAAACTCTGAGTCTCCAGCAAATAAAGCCTTAGTTGTAACTAGTTCAGCTACATATATGTAAAGAAAACGACTATCAGAAACACATAGCGCAAGTACAATAAGTTGACCATAAACTAGTCTTAACCCATACTAGATATGCAGCCAACATAGCATATATCAAGATCAGTCGAGTAATTAGCAGCTCATAAAAGAACCTCAAGAGCCCTGTACTAAAGAATCAAAATCTCCATTTGACTTACAGACTTGTGACTACACAGAACTTGAAACAATTCTACTCGTGCAAAAAATGAAACCAGGCCTACACTGTAATGTTTATTCAGATGAAATAATGTTTATCCTTTCTGCGTGATCTTAATATCATCTTTCACATTGTAATCAAACAGAAAACCACTTACAGACCACATTGACATCACAACGTACCATATAGTGTTGCTACATCAGTACATTTACATTACACTAAACTATATGCATCCTAGTAAACTCGAAACACGAATACATAAGTACATTTATTGAGCAATCTTAGTGAGCACTACTTAACCATACGATAGTGATAAACATATTATTCAGCAATCTTAGTGAGGCACTTAATCTAAAGAACTATCCCCAAGCATTTGGATGTAGATAATTTTGTCTTGTACGACCAGGTTTTCGTTCACTTTCAGGGACCTAACTTTAACATATGTTCCATCTAAGGCTCCTACGAAACCCTTCACACACACTTAATGGAGATGATATGAACTTGTAACTGACATTGGTAATTTTATGATTACCAAGTCATAAAATTCAAGCTGATATTTAAATTGTTATGCAACTTTACCATAACAACGAGATATTTTAATGAATCATTTAACCTTGATAAGTAAACCTAGCTTTCAATATAATCAAAAGTTTTCCAGGGTTTCAAATCGACTAGAGTTTGATCATAATCACAGAGAGATATATAGAATAGAAATATGAAAGAACATGAATTGCGTTAGTTGGGATATATAGCAACTTCAGTAAACAAATATATGATGATGACGATGATGATGGGGATATATAGCAACTTCTATCAACTAATTTATTAACTTCTACCCTGATTGTCGTGATTAGTAGATGCCCATGTCATAAAAAAGGGGTATGGTATCAACAACTCGCACTCAACATCTCGAGAACGCTTTTATGCAACATCCGCATACCCTAGCCCTTATACACCTCTCTCTCACACACAAACGCACACCAGCACACACAAACTCAAGAACACGATCAATCTCTTGCTTATAAGTAAAAAGACAGCTGAGCTACTACTTACTCCCATTAACAACAATACTAAGGGACAATATGTTTTAGCTTAATTTTAAGATGAGGGGAAACATCTAAACCTGTAAGCAAAACCTAATTTCATGATATCGCAAACTACTACTTACTCCCATTAACAACAATACTAAGGGATAGTATGGGCCGAGAGGATTAACAATAATAATGATTAGCATCCAATTTATCAAAACTTTTATCAATTTATCAACTAATTTATTAACTAATAAAGGGATGGACGATTCGGTCATTACGATCATTCATTCAAAAACCAACTATCACCTAACCTATACTTAATCAACTAATGCAATGGCCGTTATCAATTAACAATAATAAATTACAGTATATCATTAACAGATTAAACTAAAATTAAATTATATAATTAAAAAACTTACTCTTAATCGGGATTCCATATAATGTTTGAAATATAGATGAATCTGGGCGACCGAATGAAGGATTATATTGAATGACAACGGAAAATCAATGAACCACCGTTTTGATTAATCTCAGTGTGTAGTGTGTGTAATTTTAGATTACATAGTGTTTTTTTTCACAATTTTTTATTTAAAGTGTTCTTTCTCAATAAAATGTTTTCTTTTCCCATAAAAGATTTAATAAATCTTATAGTACAAAAGTATAATTTTTTTTACTTTTTCCAATTTCCAAGATATAAAAGTAGGTTGATCAGATGATCCGTCGTCGGTTGATCAGTAGGTGGGGACATTTATAGGTCAAACATTAGAAGAAGATATTAATAAAATATAAAAAAGTTGGTTGATCAGATGGACACGTGTCACACAATAAACCTAGTTGATCAGATTATCAAAAGTACATGTCTCATTTTGGAAGAAAAAAAAAGTTGTCCTACTTGGGATAACACATGTACTTTTTTGTCTTATTTTGTACTTAGCCCTTAAGATAAAACAAAAGATTTTACAACCCTTTAAAGCACAAACCTTTAATAATGAATTAAAAACATTTCTTAATATAGATTTAAGTACAACTTCTTTATGCAAGAACAAATTAATTCATTACCTTAATTAATCTTTTGTAGTTCACAGCTTATAAAAAACCGGATAGCAGAAGCCCATAAAGTATAATGGACTAAAATAGTATTTGTTAAAAGCCCATAACGTGGGTTTCACAAGCCCATACGCAATAGGAAACAAATAACCTGAATTTTAAAAAGTTTATGCTACGTATTTTATTTTATGTATAAGCAAAAATTGTAAATAATTTAAAAAAATATAAAAAAATATAGATAATATAAAAAAAAGATTATTTTGGTTCTTATAAGCAAAAATTCTGAATAATTTAAAAAACTATATGTATTTGACGTTTAGTGTTTATAAAATGTAATTTTTTACAAAATTATGATTTTGAAAACATTTTGGCAGTTACTATGTTACATTTCTATTTATGTTAAATTTTAATGAAATTAACTAGACAACATTTTATTTGGAAACACGTTAATGTATAACGCGTTTCATATCAAAATAATTTGTTCTTATCTTTCACAATTTTTTCAAGTTTTAAATATTGGTAAGTATTTTGTAAACAAAATCACTATTAAACGATACCTTCCTGGAAAATTGGGTGGAATCAAAGTATAATATAATCATGGGAAAATTTTTTGCCCTAAATAAACCAATAACCACGACCCTATAAAATTGCCATTAGCGTTGTGTTTCTTTTCACATTCCAAAAATTCCAAAAAAACCATATACAACAATCATTTAATCATACCTATGGCTACCTTTGTTGCAGGTTTTCTTAATGATTTGTCCCCAATGAAGGACAATATCATTTTACGTGTGAGAATTCTTAGGACATGGATGCAAAAAATATATGGCAAATCACATATCCAGAACTTGGAACTCATCATTATGGATGAGAATGTAAGTGAGATTTTAATTTTAGCACGTTTATATGATATTTTTTTGGAATATTATTGTGTTAAATAGATGTTGTTTTGCAGAACACAAGAATGCAAGCGACTGTGCGTATGGCTTTGGTGAATCAATTCAAAGATCAGCTTGTGGAAGGAACCACTGTTAGTTTTGAACGCTATAGTTTGGGTGAAATTCAGCCTAAATATCGTATGGTTAATAAAGCCCTGCAAATCAGTTTTTTGTCCAACACTGTTGTGAAACCATTGACTGATTATACTGGATCAGTTTATGGTTTTGATTTTAGAGCTTATCCTACCATTATTGGGCTGAAACAAGAAGAAGATGGCCAATTTGGTGAGTTATTTTCCTACATAGTTTTTGAGATTTACTTATAATCGTCTTTATTCTTAAAAATTATGATGTTATACTAATGGTAAACAATTCTAAATGATTTACAGATATCATCGGACATGTGACTGCGTGTGACGATTTGGACAACTATGACAAGAACGAAAAGGCTGGAAAAAAAACCATTGACTTTGCGTGATCATGAGTATGAACATATTTTTTCCCAGTTAAATATAATTTTATCGTTGTTTATGTTGAACTATATTTGATATTCTGTTTTTTAAATCTTTAGCGATAACGAACTTAAATGTACATTGTGGGGTAACTTTGCTCAACAATTCAACGACTTCTTGAGTACTTGCACCGATCATGGAAAGATCGTTGTAGTTCTTCAACTGGCAATGATGAAAGTTTGGGACGGTTAGTTTTAAACTTTTTATGCTAATAATACAAATAATCATATACGTGAACTTATTATATTTCTCCTACTAAAATAAAACTGTATTCTTTACAGGTCAAATGTGTGTGCAAAATGGATATAACGGCACTAAGTTGTTCCTGTTTGATGCTACAATCCCAATGGTTAAGGAGGAATTTCATGATGTGAAGGAGTACCTCCAAAGTTAATGTTTGTAAACATGTTAATTTATTATAAATATGTTGATTATGGCCTAAAATGTAATCAAATCATATTTTGGTACACAGGTTGTTAAATGCAGATGTGAATGAAAACTCTGAGAATACTCTACAGCTTCTAAAAACTCAACCAAAGACCTTTTCACCACTCAACATCCTCCAAAAAATATTGCTGAGTTGTTGGACGTTTCTTAGTTAAAGTTAAATACAATATATGTTTTTTCATTAATTTTTTATTTTTGTTGTTGTTTACGACAATAGTATGATAATAATAATTTGTTTTCTTACCTTTTTAGGGTGTTACTACTATTATTGTTGGAACTATAATAGCAATTCACGAAGATGAAGGTTGGTGGTACATTGGTTGTCACAAATGTAACAAAAAGGTTGTGCGTTCAAAAGATATTGTAGACCTTGAAAAATCGATACAATGAAAACTGTTGGAGGGAAAGATGATTGGTATTGCACCAAGTGCAAATGCACCACCAGTATTAAAACATTGTGAGTTTGATTTTAAGTGTACTATTTATAATTATATCATCATTTTGGTTTAACAGTTGTTAATATTACTAAACATTGTATTTTTATGCCAGGTTCAAGGTTCAGTTACGTGTTCAAGATGAAACTGGAACCATATCATTAACCTTATGGAACGACGAAGTCCAACCGTTAGTTGATAGATCGGCTTATCAAATGTGTGAAAAGTATGGGAAGGTATTAAACAGTACCTTTTAAAATTAATCCATTAACTTTTATATTTATATAAAACAGATTGTTTAAAATCTGGACTTTAACATGACTCTAAATCTGTTGTAGGTTGAGTTCAAAGATAAGTTCCCAACTGAGATTACGGCATTGGTTGGAAAAAGATATGCCTTTAAGGTAACAATTGATTCTTACAACATCAAAAAGTTGCTTCGAGTGTTCACCGTGTTGTGATTGTCCGATGATCCCGATATCCTTGATAGTATCCGTATTGAAATCACACCAACAAAGGTAAATATTATCATATATGACTGAAGTTATTTATTGGATTCTAAGGCATAAACTAAAACGTGTTGAATATTTGTGCAGAACGATTCTGAAGCAACAAGTTCTATCGGCCGTAACATAACTCCATTGGATTTGGAGTCACAAGATGAAAACACCACCCCGGTGCAGACACAAAATAACAAAAACCGTGAAGATGGCGAAGTTGAAGTTATTTCTGATGGGAAGAATAAGAGGCCAGCAGATGGTGAAGTTGGTAGTGAGTCTACCAATGTGAAGAAAAAGGCCGTCGAAGTGAAGATTGAGAAAGGCCTTTGAACTTTTCTGCAATATGGCTGAATCAAAATGGATTCATACTCAATGATTTGTGCTATTTCTTTTTGTTTGTGTGTTTGTGTTTGCTTAAGTAACATTTTGTTCTTATGTGTTTCCTTTTCAATAATTTCCTTGCAAAACAATATGGTTGCTTTAATGTCTGATTCGTTTGAGATCAGGATTGATTTTTTGTTTGTGACTTTTGGAAGTCATTTAATACATTGAGGAATTTTTGCTTAACTTATTTTCTATTACTTTGACTTCATTTGTTTATAAAATTACAAAGTTTATTTTATTATGTTTGTCTTTTACTTTCTTTTGAAAATCAAGCTGTTAAATTGATTTTATGTTTTGTTTTATTTGAGTTGTTTATCATTTATTTGTGTAAAAGTTGTATCTGGAAAAATTGGGTGGTATGTTGTTTTCTAGGAAGGAAAATGATTGTTGCCAATAAAGCAACCACAAGCACAAAATCAATGTTGATTATAAGTCAAATAGAAGCTATATGAATGTTGATTTTCAGTCATGATAAGTTTTACTTGATTTGTTAATCTATGTGGCTTCGAATACAAGTTTGATTAATGTTGTTTACAAGTCATGAACACATACTTTTGTGCAGCTATCTATGTGGTTTAACTGATAAAGCTGCAAAATTTGTTTTGCAACATGAACAAATCAAATTTGTGGTATTGGATACTAATTTAACATCACATTTGCTGCACAATACCACATAAACAGTTACTAACCATAATAGATTTAATACATAACTAATTAAGGTTCAAAGTACACAATATTCATAAATTGGTTGGCGGTACGGATACTTATAAGCAAATTTACATGGATTTGCGTACCCAAAATGCGACTAAGAGCATAAATTGTTTACCAAAATTTAGCACCAAACGCCAACCAAAAAGCCAATATCAACATAGCATTAGTCTTAAATTATTTCACATTAGTCTAAAAGTTAAACAGACAAGGTACTTAGCGCACGAATACCGATAATGGAAAATACACCATCAAAAACACGGGCCTTCATCCAGCAGATTCTTTATCACATATGAAAGACTGGTATCATGACTGGGTGCATTTCATCAACTATCTGAGCACCGACACGAACTTTCTCTACCATTTTGAATCTGACCATTTTGTTAGTCTTGAAACCACATGTCTGCACCAAATTCTGCCACTTAGTTCTGATAGTCATGTGATCTTTTCTTTCAGGACTTTCTGGATGAGGTTCCAAATTAATATCCACATAAAATGCCTTTTCATCATGCAACAAAATTGCATTGTGATACTTGATAATCTTGTGCTTCCTAACGTAGTCGGCTGGTATTCTCTACAAATTAAAAATAAATACATAATTATAAACATTAAATTAAAATCATGCTATTAAAGAATTCCTCGAAAAACTTACAAGACGGTTCCGTGCAGTAACATATGTCAAAATGGGACTATAAAAGCATTTGTTTTCATTCTCATGTTCAGAATGTTGTTTCCGTACACATTCATGTTGCATCCTTCCGTCTACGATTGGCAAAAAAACAAATTTTATTTAACAACTGTATTTGAACTAATACCAAAACTAATTAAGGTACATAATATTAAAGCTTCAAACGAAAAGAGTTTTTTCAGTTTTTTTGTGGTTGGTTTGACTTGAGTTGTTTATCAGATTTTTTGTCTCTCAAAAGTTATATCATTTGAAGTAATACCATAACCAATTCATTTATGTACCTTATATTTCAACTAATACCAAAACCAAAAAACGTACAAAATCTGATAGCTTCAATAAACCAAACAGAGGTACAGTTTATACAACATGTATCTTAATAAACTTTTAAATTAAGAAAGATGTTACAAGCGACATACCTTTATCAGTTGGGTTTCGCCTGAATGGAAATCGAGTGTTCAGAGGCATCCTTGGGACGGTTTCAAAACGAAGCCTAATCCCATTATCATTAAATGGTACCATAGAGACACTGTTTTCCAACAGATTAGTGGACACTAGTCTGTTACCAGCTCCAAGGAAGTCAACGTTAGTCACAGTCTTCCATCCCTTACCATAAAAGACATGGCCAACACGGTTATCAGATAGTTTCACTGACGCTGAAATACTGTAGAAACATCCGTATCAGAAACCTTAACATTTATTTGATTCCCAGACATTTCTTAAAGGAATTGATAAGGAAGTGGCTGCCATCAAAAAAATAAATGACGAAACGAGTTACATTATTTTACATTGTATATTAATACACAACTAATATATCAATATAAACAGCTGGGGAGTGTACTTATAGGAGTTTCATTGATGCTTCCCAGAGTTACAAAGCATCTCTTTTACCTGTAACCAACTTTATCCAAGTCATACCCATTGATTTCAGCCCCACTATTGTCATATGCTGTTGCATAAAATTCATCTTCACCTTCACGAATGAAGTGGAAAATACTAACACGAGTATATTTGTTGTCATCCAGAAAATCCTTCCATTCACTGGAGTAGAAAGCATAGGTGTTTGTACCACTTAATTTCTTAATCCACACTTTATGTTTTGTCCCTTTTTTGTTGACCAGATACACCCATGGGCTGCCGGACCAAACAATTGGAGTGAAAAAATGTGGTAAAACCTGTTTAGTGTGGATACAAAAATTAAATAACTATGCCTCATTTTGTAAAATTGATTTCAATCAAAATTAAATGACAATGATCGTAATGGAAAAGTTTGAGAAAAGCATCAATGAATAAACTTACTTGCTCTATTGTAATGTTTCGTTGGTTGGCTTCAAAAATAAACTGCATACTCATCCTGTGTTTGATAAACAAAAATATACATATTGTAAGTAAACAGCAAAGTTTACTGATATCAGTCAAACTGTTTATTTGTTTATGACATAAGTCGAACCATAAGTATATAATCATCTATAATTTTATGACATAACCATAACCATAAGTATATAATCATTTGAATAAGTATTACTATTTATTTGTTGTTGTAAACCAATTCTGTGCTTTACATGGCCAAAAAACATACCAGTTACAAGGTCCATTAAAAAGGAAAAATTGCATACCCGTAGCCCATACCATTTAATGGACTAAAATACTACTAGATAAAAGCCCACGATGTGTTTTTTACAATCCCAAAAAAAGAACATGCATACAACGCAAATGTTAATAAGTGCTATCATGAAAATTCTTCCATGTTCTTCAAAAACATATTGGTATCATAAAAAAAGTAAAATCTAATTTAATTATTACAAAAAATAATTTAATTGTATCTTTTTTTTGTCGTTAAAATTATTACTTATTTTTAAAATTTGTAAATAATTTAAATAATAATAAAAAATATGTGTGTGTGACGTTTAGTTTTTATAAAATGTTTATTTTTACAATTTAAAATTTCTAAAAAATTTAGGCAGTTACGATATAATTTTCTTATTTATGTTAATTTATAATAAAATTTAATGACAACATTTATTATTTGGAAATACATTAATGTAAAACGCGTTTCATAACTATTTTTATAACTATAAAATAATCTTAAAACTAAATAAATTGATTTTGCATAGCAAAAAATTAAGATGCGTGAGATTTTTTAGCATAAATATACGAATATTAGGAAATAATTTATGGGTTAAATAGTTTCCACAAAAACAATCATGTATTAATAACAAAAATCAAATTAAATCATTCAAATCACATAAAATTAAAAACATTGATAACATAGACAATCTACTGATGTCTATTATGAACCGATCTATAGACATGCAAATTGATTTATAAATTTCAAATATTAATAGATATGAAATCATCTACTATCGAAAACTATATGTTATACTACATCTCATCATTTTAACAAAACAAAAAAGAATAAGTAAATGGTGTTGAAAAACATACTGGATAGGTTATGGAGGATCCGGTTTTGATGATGAAGGCCACTGTTTTGGGAGGATGAAAACACTAATGAAGATGGCGGTTGAGTGTTGTGGTTATAGTAATAGATAAGTCATAATAAATGACAAAAGCAAGTTGTGTGTGTTATGATTAGTTAGTAGAAATGTTTATATGAATAAAATAGATACCATTTTGTTTGTGTTACACTACCTAATATGAAAATAATGTATATGGATTTTTGTTTACATATTTTATACATTTAGCAGTGTTATGAACTTCTTAAAAGGACCATCATATGTAGTTTTTTTACGTATAATATCTATTTTATAAAATAAAAGTTTTGCTTAAATATCTTAATGTAACAAAGTAATGGATAACTACTTAAAAAATTAAGAATAACTAACAACTTTTATCATCAAGTCATACAACTAATGTATTTGATTTGTAGTATATTTTCCTAATATATTTATCTGATATTCTCCACTATAAATTCTATGTGTTTTTTTAACTTAAGTCATTATCAAAAGTAAGAAACTTAAAGTATGGATCCTAAAATACCATGCAATGATGACGATAGGGCTACACACTTTAACACTATCGATGTCTCCAAAGACAAGTCGGTTATCAATTTATCCGATGATGATGACGTAAGAATTTCATTACCATTTCATACGTGTAAATAATATATATATATATATATATATATATATATATATATATATATATATATATATATATATATATATATATATATATATATATATATATATATATATATATATATATATATATATATATATATATATATATATATATATATATATATATATATATATATATATATATATATATATATATATATATATATATATATATATATATATATATATATATATATATAGTGTAACTTTCTTTTCAGAACTACTAGTTTAAAACCCGTGTAATACACGGGCTGAAAAATATATTTTATTTTTATTAACAGAAATATAAGTGTGACTTGATTAAGCGTGAGATTAATTATGTATTTTATTTTCCTCAAACAAATTTGTGAGTACTGCATCTTGTTATATATTAATTAGATAAGCAATGACAAAGCATTGAACAGTTTGGTTTATATTTCAAACACTCGTGATTAATACTACAACTTTCAAACATTAGCGACTAAAAGCATTCATAAGCTTATGGTGATAAGTTGCTAATAGAACTTATAAGTAGAATGATATCTTCAAACATGGCTAGGTTGTCTAAAAATAGTTTCCTTGAGAAACAAAAAGTCTAAACATGGGATATTCAAACTAAACCAACTAAAAAGTGATCATTTATTTTTAAAACACATCCATTTTCTGAGAAGTCTAGAGAACAGCCCCATAACACACCTTACATAGCTAATTATGTGCAACCGAAAGCAACAATGGTCGTTACATAGGTAACTGCAAAATGGGTTTGAACTATCAGTTCAAAATAAAAACATCAGGAAAACTACAAATAATTAAGCATCATATTTAAATCTCATTGATGGGATAATAAGCTTTTAGTACAAATCTGTATTGAAAATAAAAATGTGAAAGTTTTAGTTCAGTGAATAATATGTCGCCTTTCATTATAATCATATACCCATTACACATGCTTTCTTTTTGGTAGCCAGCGCATTAAAAGAAGCAGCCATTAATGTTTTCACGAAACTCAGAAGAAATCCAAAAGATTAGATTCTCTAATGAATATCCAGCAATCTGATACATTAAAATATATGAAGAAGATTCAGAGTAAGTATATAAACTAATATCAACAGCTTGAAGAAGTTAAGTGAGACATAAGCATAAATACAGCGTGCAGAACAAACCTTAAGTTATTTTAGAATATATGCACTCCTAATATCAAACGTGTAACAAAAAAATATTACATACTTTATAATAGTTATTTAAAACAACTATGGCATGACCATTGTCTAAGAAACTTGATAAAAGTTAGTAATTGTTACAAAAGTAAAAAACAATTAAAAAAAACCTTGATATACAAAGGCTCATGATATTTTAAATGAACAAACTGGTTTTGAAAAATATAAACCAAAAGTTTCAACCCAGAATAAAGCACCAATCCTCGTCTTTCAAGTACCCGTGACGACTATTATATTTTAAATGAACAAACTGGTTTTGAAAAATATAAACCAAAATTTTCAACTCAGAATAAAGCACCAATCCTCATCTTTCAAGTACCCGTGACGACTATTATATTTTAAATGAACGAACTGGTTCTGAAAAATATACTCACTCAAGTTAAGTGTAGTAGAGGCCGGATTGTTAAACATCAAATTCACAAAATGTAAACAAACATAGATATCAATGAAGGTATAGTTTTTGTTGTATAGCTATCAATGAAGGTCCATTACCTGAGTCCACAAGCTTTAAGTCTTTCTATAACTTGTCCTATAAGTCATGGAGAAACTTCAAATAGCTGCAAGTAACTACAATTGAAACAGACTACGAAAATAAATAAAGCAAAATCATTGATTAAGATCAAACTTTGATTTTGTGTGTCAAGTAAACCAAAGTTAGTGTTCTTACTTGTTCTATGATTTAGACTTTTCACTTTTGCATGTCCTTTATTAGTGCATCTTTCTTCTCAGCTAAAGCTTTTACAGAAACACTATCTATAAGAAACACAACATCAATCATAATAAGTAACTTATTTAACAGTTTCAAGTATTCAGTTAGCATATACAATGACCTCATTAAACCTTAATTTTAACAGATTAACCATGTTACTATTCAAATAATACATGCACCAATAAGGAAAAAAACTACTTGTCAACAATGTCACTTAACATTGTCGTAAATTTCCATTCAATACACACCCTTGAGGCCTTGATCATTGAGAATCATTGCATCTCTATAGTCAGATAAGTATAATGAAATAAATTTGTAGCAAGAATTTCGTCGAACGCTTGGTATTGGTCAAGTAAACCTAAACTTCAAGGTCAAACTCATAAAAGAAAAACACGTATATAGCTGCTTCTCTTAGAAATTTCATTAAGCACTTGTTGATCATCAAATACTAAGCGATATTTTGGAGGATTGAACTTACATGCGCATATTTAAGAATACATGTTTCAGTTTGGTACTGATTACAATCATGCGACCTTGGATCTGCAACAACGCCTTGTTAATCAAAATCAATATCTTCGATCAATCATCTTTGTTGATGTCCTTGAGTATGTGCAGAATTGAAAGAACTATGAACATAGAATTAAGTTAAGAGACGAAGAATGGAAGAGAAGAACAGTTTTTGAATTTCAAATGAGTAAAAAGTTCATGCAGATTGTCTCGGGAATGATATATTAGTGCGAATGGTCATTGGAGAAGAAAGGAGGCATCTACTTTATTAAAAAATCAAAAGAAATGGACGAACAAAGATTTAAATGGACTATTTGTATGATTTAACAAAATAAATACTCCGTATCTTTTAGATTTATTGCATCAGCATTAATATTTTTTAATTGCAACACCCAATAGAAAATTAACATCTATTAAAAGATGACATATGCATAAACCTTCTTTTAATAGAGTAAATAGATTTTTAGTGTTAGAACTGTCAGAACCATAAATTTTACAATAAATATTGCATTGTATACATGTGTTAAAGCACAATGGCATTACTGTAAATAAAAAATAAAATATTACATAAGAATTAATAACTAAGGGCAAATGTGGTATTATATATTTAGCCAAAATAAGTAACTTCATATTAAATGAATTAGGGTATTAAATATCCACTTCTCTCTCTTCCTCATATCACCCTCCGTTTACATTTCTATTCCTCATTCTCCCTGCCCTTTAGCCGTCGTCGATTTTCACCTATCCTTAGGTACGTTTTTTAAAATCAACAACTTTAGAGATCTGATAGTTTCGATGCATGTAATATTTTCTTTTAATTTTTCAGATCTGGATTGAATCTTTAGTGGTAATAAATTCCCCATGAAGTGTTCGAATAGCAACCATCTGTTTATCGGTAAGTTATATAGTTATTCAAATCATGCACTATTGTTTTAAAGCCGATTTTTTATTGGATCTGAAAATTGTCTATGGTTATTATACATATAACCGAATCATTGAGTTTGATATTGTTGCAGGTATAGACAATTACCACTACTTTTTTGTTATTTAACTTTTTGGTAGAAACAAAATAAAAGTCAAACTTTGTGTACAAATTTGTGCTTCTCACGTTTAGATGAGAAGTAATTATCAAACATTAAATGTGATATAATGCTTCTGTTGACTAACTATTATATTAAGTCACTTAATGATATCATATGTTTGTTACAAAATTTATGTATATCTATTTGTGTGAATCTATTATGTCACTTATGATGTGTCATATCTGTAAATTTAAATGGCTTTGATTTATTGTTGGCCTAGTTGTATTTTCGTGGTTTGCATGCTAGATCTATTTTGCACTGTATGAACACAGACTTGTTTGGTGGTTTTTGGTTACATTTGTTTTTATAAAATGACTACAACATTATTTTGTTTTTGCAGTGTTGTGATTTGTAGTATCTAGTTTATGTTTATTTTGTTACTATTAAAATAATCTTTTACGTGTTAAAAAATTTTTGTTTCAAGTATAAGGTTTATCGTCATTATACATATATGTTTTATGCAAACATGTATGTTTTGTAAAAAATACATGTACGTTTTGTTAAAAATACATACATATTTTTGTAATAATAGATGTATGCTGTTTTAGTATAACATGTTTTTTAATAATACGTGCACGCAATTTAATATTTTTAAATAGTTATTGGCAAGTTAAGTTGACATAATATATTGTTACTCTTTTGTTCTTTTGCTCAACTATTGTGTAATCCTAATTATTTTTTGCATTTTAGAAAGCTCATACTAAACATGTATGTTTTTTACTAATACATATATGTTTTTTTAAATAAACATGCATGTTTTTTTAAATAAACATGCATGTTTTTTAAAATAAACATGCATGTTTTTTACTAATACATGTATGGTTTTTTAAATAAACATGCATGCTTTTTTTAAATAAACATGCACGTTTCTTTTAAATAAACATGCATGTTTTTTACTTAACATGTATATTTTTTTACAAACATGCATATATTTTTTACAAATATGTGTGTTGTTTTGTTATAAACATGTATTACTAATACATACATATTTTTAATAATACAAACACCTTTTTTTGTAATAATACTGACACATTTTTTTGTCATAATACATACATGTTTTTTTGTAATAATACATGCATGTTTTTTTTGTAATAATACATGCATGTTATTTATTACTTTTTAGAAAATAATCGTATGTTAAGTTGTTTTAATATATTGTTAACTTGTTGTAATAATTATATTATTGTTTCATGTGTACAGATATATATTTCTTCTTATAGCAAGGCGTGCATGTATGTTGTTGCAAGCGTGTATATTTTGAAAATTTTGATGAAAAACGAAGTACATATATGTTTTCTGAACGGGCGCATATATGTTCTTGGAAGGCGTCCATGTATGTTTTGAAGATTTTGGTAGAAAACGAGATCTACATATATGTTTTCTGAAGCGTGCATATATGTTCTTGGAAGGCGTCGAATGATTCGATTCATTTATTTTTCGCTTTTTAGAAATTTGTATTTTAGTTGTATTTCAATTGATATCAAATCCTATGTATAACATTTATGTTTTTGAATGTTAATGAAATGTTCACTACATAAATTTACGAAACTATTATCTTGAGCAAACACATGAAAATAAATTAAACAATTGGGCACAATAAAATGATATAAATTTGTTGCTTTTGTCTTAAATAAGAATATATATGAAGTTCCCATCACTTTTATATGTTTAAAAGTAACAGATCGACATGTTTAAAACAAGTAACATATTTTTTTGTTTTGAAAACTTTCTAAAAATTTTAAACAATCACTTTTATATTTATGCCCTTATGCATTTTAATCTAATAAATTAAATCAAATTCATTATCTACTTCTTATTGGTCTATTATGGTTTTGATAGTTCTGACGCTAATAATGGTTCTGAAAAGAAAGCATATATATATATATATATATATATATATATATATATATATATATATATATATATATATATATATATATATATATATATATATATATATATATATATATATATATATATATATATATATATATATATATATATATATATATATATATATATATATATATATATATATATATAGATATATATATATATATATATATATATATATATATATATATATATATATATATATATATATATATATATATATTTGTTATTTAATTATAAAAAGTAACGTTTTCTTTAATTATTTTTTTAATCTTCAGTCTATGCCCATCAAACGCGGAGCAATCGTTGATAATGATGAGGTTGTAAAAAACAATGTTGTTGACGTGATTGTCGTCGATGATGTTAAGGAGGTAGTTGATATTTTATCTTCTGACGATGAAAAAGATGTCAAATTAACAAAAACAAAAGTAGTTGATACGGATTTGCAAAAGAATGAGAAGGTTGTACGTGTGATACAATTTATTTCGTTATAATATATTTTTTATATAACATATTTTAGTATATATAATTTTATACAGTACATATTTTTTTGAACTAAAACAGTTTTTCTTGGTTTGTGTAGGAAGATGATGATGGGGAGCCAATTATATTTAAGCGTCCAAAGAAAAAAGAACAACATTCACGTGCCAAAGTACCAAAATCACTCTTATGGATGAAGATACGGATGAAGAGAGTTATGAAGAAATAGAAGAAATTTTAGAGAAAAACAACAATGATATGGGAATTGATTTAGAAGATTCTGAAAATGGTGACGATTTTTTGGAAGATGATTTAATAGATGACGTAGAAGACGACGATGATGATTTCATTAATGATGATTCTGAAACTAACTACGAAAGCGATGATGAAGATACCGATGAAGATATTTGATTGAAAAAATAAATGCTTTTACACGAAATTGTTTGCATGTTTGTTTGCTTTTCTTAAGTTGTTTGTTTTTTTAAGACTTTATGTTTAAATTTATGATGTTTCTTTTGTTTGATCTTTTTTATAAATCAATAAAACTTTGTTTGATACTTCTATTTTTATGTACACTTAATTATTAACGCTAAGAAACTTTATTATATAAAATAGATTGTAGTGTGTAATTAAGTTTATGTTATAGGGTTTTAAAATTATAAATATGGTGTTTTAATTAAAAAAACCAACCTATAAAGATTTTAAGGTTTTTCCATTTAGTGGAAATTATTTTACGTTCAAAAGTTTGGTTAATATTTAATTGACTTTTTAGGTTAACAAAAAACTATTCATTTGATTTTTTAAATGCCAAAAACTTTATCCCCCATTTAATAATATATTTGAGTGACGTTTTTTTAATTTATTTGTATACACAAAAAAATAATTCAACGTTTAATATAAAATTACACTATAATTTATTTATGATATAACCAAAAACTGCATATACATTTTCAATCAAGAAGGACTGTATTTGTAAATATGAACAATAAAATCATCTATAAATATACTATGTAGCCATATTATGTTCATGTGAATTACAGTTTTTCATTAACCATGTCTACATCAAAAACTGATATGGCTGAAGGGAAAAAAAGGTATGCAGATCATGAAGTTTCGAAATTTCATGCTCCGACGACTGACTCATTCAACCCATCGTACGTTTCAATACGTGAACAGCCAGTTCTTGACGAGGAGAAAAAAAATTCAATGATAAAGTAGACGATGCGTTGAAGTTTCTTACATCAGTATTTGAATCCGGTCACACATCTAAAGGATATAAAGGTAACTAATTATATATTTGTTTTTTGGAAATCAACCTAATTGTATGTATTTACAATGTTTTTTGTTTTTGTTATTGTTTTACAGATGACCTTAATGAATCCGTTTTTATTGACTGGCTTAAAGCAAACTGTTGTGATCATGCTGAATGTCTACAAGTCTTTAACGAAGTGAATGAAAGGATTTCTAAGGCTGATTCGTTGTGCAATGAAATCCGTGGAATGGGTCATGACTTAGATGATCACGACTTAGTGAATGTCAACTTATTCCGTAAAGATTAAAAGTTTCAAAATCTTCGTACGGTCTCCAAGTCGAAGTGTTTCACATTTAATAATTTCATGTGTTTTTTTAAACTGTTTGCATGTATTTAAATTGATGTTAAGAAAGTTTTCTAATGAATGGAAAACATTTATTTGCAATGTCATTTTGATGTTAAATTAATTGAATGGTGATATTTCATAATATTTTGTCAATTATAATTACTCTCCTTGATTATCTACTTACTCTCAAATTTTATTTACTTAAAATTCAGTTATGATTGCAAATATCTGTAATTAATATGTAATTATATTTAACAAGCAATAAATGATATAGATTGTAACTGTTGGCCGAAATTTTAGCAACTAAATATTTTGCTTTTACAACTTTTCATTTGATAATACCTACAATATAGCCGAATCTTTTGGAAGGCAAAGTGTTCATATCAAATATTTTCTTAAAAAGTAAAACTAATACTTAATTTTCAAGCTAACTTTTCATCACAGTAGTTAATACAATGGATGAAAACAACCAGGTAGATACAAGAAAAAGGAAAAAGAAAGTCTGTTCGACCAACAAAACACAACCTTCATTAGAAATTTCATCGCAATCTACTACATCTCTTTTTAATTCGTTGAAACCTAATGCTTCAGATGTTGTCACACCGTCTACAAACAGGAGAGTTTCGTTGGCTGAGTTACTAAAATGTATGATTTATTCATATGATTTATATAATCTATATATGCAAACATTTATTCATATAGGTATATGCATATGCGTATAACAAGGAATTGTTTTTTCATTAGATGATCCACTCTCTTCAAATTCGGCAACCTTATCAAACATCACAGGTAAAAAATGTTGTAAATCTCCAAGATACATAATGTTAAAGTCTTTTTTTTATCCGTTAGTAATATGTTAGGAACTTTATAAGTGAATTGAATTATATTTAGCTCTCAAAACGTTTCTTCAAGATAATATTTGTTATTTGTAATTCTATTTAACTAATAGCATCATCAACGCAACCAAGACATACGCAGTCCTCTGGTCACAAGAGAATACCTTTTAAAGACGTTACTAATGGTTAGTAGCTGCATTTTTTCATAACCATAGTTTTATAACAATATCATTATGTAAAATGTTATACTCATACATATATAATTATATTTTATGAAAAAACAGATTTGGATCAAAGATGGAATTCATTACAAAACAGTGGTGGTCGGACTACATGTTCAACATTTGTTTCAGGTACGTATATGCTAAGATTAAACTGTTGGATTAGTTTTAAATAATTTTTCTTTTTAATTAAATTAATTGTGCACAACAAATATTTGGTTTTTAGGACTGAACTTAATATCCACACAAACTGCCGGGCAAGCAAGTGGTCAAAAAAGTGGTGCAACTAAATTACTGCCATTAGGAGGCAATGTGTGTACACCTTTTAGACAACGTATACTTCCAGGTTTAGGTACAAATAATGTACCTCATAATGTTTCAAGGAAAACGCATAACAATGCCACACAAAACACGAGCCGTGTTACTCATATTCAACAGACACAAACATATAATCTGTTTCAGAACTCATCTTTTGATCCTGGATGGAGATCAAGTAAAGAATACCCTATGGTTAGTAAAACACATAGCTTTCATTTAATTTTATGTTTTTATTTTCAAATGTACAATTCTTAACACTGATTTATATTTGTGTATACTCTCACAAGCAACTACTGTTCGCAACACCACTAACAGTGTTAATAATAATGGAGTTGATACAAATTCATTGGGAACAAGCCTTATTCAACATACTCCTGATGTAGCACGAGGCAAACGTCAAACACATTCCAGTCCAAGCTGTATGGTTTCACCTTTTACTATGTCTTTGGTAACATCTGTTGATCAAGTTACACCAGTTGTTGGTATACGAAAATGACAAACTCCTTTGGTTGATAGTTCTAAAGGTACTTTTATCCATACTGATTATATTTATATATTGAATTTTTATGAGTGGTAACACTTATTTATTTTTAAGTTAATTTGAAAAATAATGCGTTTTCATTTTCAGTTACGTCAAGACAATCAAAAAAGGCAACAACAAGTACAAATTCAGCAGACTTACTTCGTAAGCAACATATCCGTATTTTATGTTTGTTAACATTCATTCACCATTATAGTTTGTTTAACTCATTTCATTGTTATTGCAGTATCACCGTCACCATTTATTTCGAACACGGTCAACAATGTTAATCGTAATATAAGCGTTTCGTGTTCGTTTCCAACAAACAGTAACCAACTAACTCCAACTGCATCCAAACGTAACCAAGAAAGTTCACGTAATTTACTTTCAAACGGTAATTTAATTACACATGTTGTTACAATTCTTTTTATCACAGTATGAATGGTTACTTAAAAATACGTTTTGTGTTTTAATTCAAAATACTTTATGTGTTCATGTTTTTTCAGATGGTTTCACTACACCTGTGGTTGGTAAGGTTACGCAACGCACAAGACAAAAAACAACAACAACATGGCTTACAACATCTACAAATTGTTTACCAAAAACAAATTCGACATATGAAGCAGGTGAATCACCACGACAAACCAAAAGATCTAAGAGAGTAACTATACCACGGACGCCAGTTAGTTTTAGTCTTAATGATGGTGATGGAAATGTTAGAAAAGTGTATGATAAATACGTTGGTATATCTGAAGGTACTTCTATATTTACTTTACACACAATTGAAAAAATCATACATAACAATATTTTAAATAAAATTCCTTTTTAAATTTGCAGAATATTATGATCATGGTGATCCTGTATTTGAGTGTACGGAATGTGAGAACACGGAATTTCGATAAATTTCTTTTAACTGTTATACGTGCTTATTCACGCTTTCACCACATTCCCTAATTATTTTACAGTGATTACGTGTCATCCTCGAATTTTAGTTAAATATAAAATTTATGAATTTCGCTAATTTACGATATTATTAGCAAAATGTCCAAACTTCATGTTTGTATTTTCTATGAGGTTTTATCATATTTTATATGTCTTATTATTGACTCTTTGCCTAAAAAATAATGAAAAACGACATCTTGAGCAATTACGGACGCAATGGTGAACTTTTGCGTTTTTGCGTTTTCTGACTGTCGGACTGGGTTTTCGGGTCCGAACGTCGCAATAAAAATTTTTTTTATGTGATTTCTAGTTACTCTTTACTCCTTGATCCAACTTAGTGAAATCCGGGCCAAACTAGTGTTTACGAGTAATTTTAAAGAAATTTCGTTTTAAAAATAAACGAGTCTCGGTTTTCATCGGAAACGGCACGTTATTTAAACCCTTAAAATTTCGAGAGTTAACACCAAATACTTTGGGCCTTTTCTTGGGTATTCAGCTGGGCTAGGCTCAAGGGAGCCCAAATTTGACTTTATTTGATCCATTTTAGCCTTATACTTAAACAAAAAAATCAGTAACTTTCAAACAAAAAAAAAACATCGATGGTCTCCTTCTTTCCTTAGGCCGACACATCACCAACACCACTCAAAACCTCTGATTGTTTTTTAATTGAGGTAAATTAATACTAATTCCATGTCTAATCTTTGATTCTTATTCATACCCATGTGTTAATTACAACATGCATCAAGTTTTTGATTGAGGTCAAAAAATCATCAAATCTTATGATTTGATGATGTTTTTGTAAAATTCCATGTTTGTTTTTGATGTTTCTATGCATAAAACCTTTATATGTTGTGAAATTTTTTTATTTGGGTATGTTATGATGACCTAGGGCCACGAAATTTCTAAGGATCAAAGAGGAGGAATTGTTTAATTTGCGTGTTTGGATTAATCCCTACTTGTTGTGAAGGTATAGTCCCTCCTAGCATTTTAGTTTTGATATTGCTAGTATTTTGATTCTCCTTGTTCATGTATTTTGAACTCCTTGGGTGAAACCCACTGAGATCATTGATAATTAGGTCATACTAGGACTTAGGACACTTGTGTGGCGATTTGGTATAGCTTAAGTGGTGCTTGATTAAGGTTAGGTAGCCGAATGGAGTCGTTTTCGTAGTATGAAAATTATCACAGAAACAAACAGGTTATGGCAAAATTTTCTTAGAAATATGACTGTGTTTTTATTTGGAAATTTGATACCCACTGATGTGCTTAGTATATGGTGAGTTGGATGGAAACGGGAAGTGTCCGGATGTGCCCGGAACGGCCGTTTTACTAAACTATGTCAAATCTGAATGTTATGCTTAAAACGTGGGTTAATTGACTTGGGTAAAAAGGATGAATTTATGATTTTATAACTTTTTACAGTAGGTGCAATCATAAGACAACTTCTCTTTTTGGTTTGGTGTCAAAATCTTATACCATTTGGGATTTGTGCTCAAGTTACCGAAGGCATCGTAAGACGTTTACAACTTTCTGTTTTGATAGTCTGCCATTAAAAATGGAATTCCCGTTGATTGAAAATAGTTCTAGGTCTATTTTTGCCCAACTTAGAAAGGTAAGAGAAATACCTATACATTTCAAGAAATTTCACCTCCTGTACTATTATAGATTTTTAGATATGACCAAATCTTCACAGCCTTTTTCAGAAAACTGAATGCAGTCCCTTGTTTTGGTTTTTCAAACCGAGTCTTAAACGTGTTCGGAACCCACACATAAATGCTTGGACCATCATATAAGGTTAATATTATGTTATTACAGTAGGTTCAAGGTGTTTGGGTCAAATTTTTATCTTAATCTTAGGTCTCGCCATCGCACGCAAGTTACCTAGTCATATTATGTCCCGCCACTTCTAAAACGTTATTGCTTCATTGAACGCATTCTTATTACGCGTCACCATTGCATAGGTCCGTGAAGACTTCTTTTTGCTCAGCCCCTTTTACCTTGTGATTACTTACTAAAGGTGAGTTCATAGCCCCTTTTCTTATATACTTGTTACAAATTGCGGGGTGAGAATAACATGCGTGGAATACAATCATTTAAAACTTTTAGTATGCTATTCAAGAACGGTATGCTTTCCCCAGATTATACATTTACTTATTGCATTAGTACCTTAGTCAAAAGCCCCTACATCATGAACCGTTAATTCACATTTTGCAAGCGCGAATGTTGTGGATGGATCCATCGGGATTAACAATCCCCGTCCCGATTACCTTGACGCACTTACATTTAATTACCTAAGTATTTTGACTAGATACTTACTAGGGGTAAAACATTTATGTTAAAGCTTCGGTGTCATGAGCTATTGCAATAAATTAATATAAATGATTTTGTACGACGGTACTAAATCATATCCTGTTGCCATTTTATATAACTAATGTTTGTATTTCACATTACCACTTATTAAACCTATGAATTTCACTCAGCTTTATGTTGATATATTTACATGTTATTTCTCAAGTAATGCTAATGCTAAATTTTGCTAAGGATGGGAGCCCGCAGGATCCGGCAGCTGGACGATTCCATGTCATTATTGGTTGAAACTTTTGGGGAAACTAATTATGCCATGTTAATCATGCCAAATAAAAGTACTTTTATGCACTAAGACTATTATGAGTATGTTGGTAAAATTATGTGACTTTTGTTGATGTCATATTATGCAAATCTGGGACCATATTTATATATTTTATTCCGCAGCTTTTGAATAAACTCGTGAAGTGTGTCATATTATTTGCTTTGTCTTTTATTTACCTTATTGCCATGTATGTTGTTACCATGATGTGGGACCCCACAGTGCTTACCTGTCCCGTTACCAGATTTTTGGGGTCTTACACGGAATGCCATGCTTTGGTGTGGGAAGCGGAGGCAAGAAAAGGAAACACAAATCCAAATAACAAACCATACAATATATGTTGTATCAAGGGAAAAAGTTTTTATTAAGCAACCAGAACGCGCTCCAAAAGAGATTGTTGATTTGTTTCTTAATGATGATGCAAAAAGTAAAAATTTTAGAAACAAAATTCGATCATACAATACCATGTTTGCGTTTACTTCGATGGGTGGAAAGGTCGATGAAAAAATCAACCAAAGAGGTCGTGGTCCATATTTTTTTCGGTTGCATGGACAAACATACCATAAAATCGGTAGTTTGCTGCCAAAACAAGGTGAGACACCAAAGTTTGCACAACTGTATATATATGATACTGAGAACGAAGTTGAAAACCGGGCAAAAGCGTTAAGGTAACAGTTATTGCATTGTTCATTTTCCCTTTTAAAACTCTCATTATACTTTTTCGTTCTATAATTTCATGTATGTTATTTCTTACTTCAGTTTTAATATATTACAGTAACTCGGCGTCAAACTCTGATAATTCAAAGTCAAGTCATCCAATTGATCGAAATATTATACGTGAAGTGAGAGACGTTTTAGATACTTCAAGTGACTTGGTTAAAACTTTTAGAAGGGCGCGTGACAGAATCAATGAAGACAACGAAAAAAATATTAAAATTAAGTTGGTAGCAAAGAGAGGAAAAGATAGAAGAACTTACAATCTTCCTACTGCTAACGAGGTTGCTGGTCTTATCGTATGTGACTTAGATACGTGCGTAGAGCAGAGAGATATAGTTATAGAAAAACACCGTGAAGTTTTTGAACGTATAAACCTTTTTCATCCTTTGTATATACCTTTGCAATACCCGTTGTTGATGCCACGTGGGCAGGATGGGTATATTTGGAAATACCGCATAGAAAGCAACGTTTTCAAACTGAAGAAAGTGATGATAATGAAACGGGTGCCCCACAACCTGCTCCACATCAGTCAACAACTAATGTTGCAACAGATAAAACAAAAAAGAAGAAAAAAATGGTTTCTATGCGAGAGTGGTTTGCGTTTCAAATTCAGGATCGACCGAATCAAGAAAATTTGTTTGTTCACGGAGGTCGTTTGTTTCAACAATTTCTTGTGGATCGATACACTATGGTTGAGACAGAACGGTTGTATTTCCAAAGAGAAAAACAGACAAAGATGAGGTGTGATACATACTCCAGCATAGTTAAAAGCATTGCTTCAGGGAATTCTGACCCAACAGTCCTTGGAAAATCTATTGTCTTGACATCTTCATTTACTGGTGGACCAAGGTACATGAAACAAAACTACATGGATGCCATGGATTTGTGTAGATGGTATGGTTGCCCCGATTTGTTTATTACAATGACTTGCAATGCTAACTGGCCGGAGATCGGACGATTCATGAGAAAGCATAATTTAACATCTTCGGATAGGCCTGATGTGATATCAAGAGTTTTTAAACAGAAACTGGACCTACTGACAAAGGATTTGAAGGACTTACGTTTATTCGGTCGTATGCAAGCACGTATGTTTCAAAGGATCTATTTATATACTATGCTACATTCGTGTTATGTCATTAACATATGCTTATATAGAACTTCTGTTTATTAATTTAACAAGTTACTTTTTGATGCAGTTGTATACACAATTGAGTTTCAAAAAAGAGGGCTTCCACACGCACATATATGTTTGTTCTTCCACACGCACATATATGTTGGACATAGTATGTTTGAAGGTTGGATGACAATGTATGAACTTTATCCGGCAGCACGTGAGCTAACGTATGCAGAGTTTCCTACTAAGTTTGTGTGGAACATGACACAACGAAAATGGACATTCAGGAAGCAAGGAAAATCCATTGGTAGAATTCGTAGTGTTCCTATTGCGACCGGAGATGCGTACTATTGTAGAATGCTACTAAATAGTGCAAAAGGATGTTTTAACCATGATCAAATAAAAAAGGTGAATGGTATTATTTATCCTACTTTCAAAGAAGCTTGCTTTGCTACGGGTCTTTCAGAGGACGATAATGAGTACGTTGATAGTATTAAAGATGCCGCACACTGGGCACCACCTGCACAACTTCGAGACCTGTTTGCTACATTGATGTCTCAAAAAGAACTTACCATGCCGTTGACAGTTTGGTTACAAACATGGCACCTAGTGGCTGACGATGTTCAACACCAAAGAAGAATATTACTAAAGATTCCAGGTTAGATTAAATAAGTTTTTTTATTATTTGTATTTATGTTAGCTTAAATCTAAACATATCACCAACATATACTTTAATCCTTTAAGACTTTACTATTTTTTTAAGTCAAACAGAAAACCATTCATAATTATTTAGTGATCTATTTTGTGAATGACAACTTCATATCAGCTATAACTACACGTGGTACTGAAATTATACATTTACACCTATACGTTTCCGTTTGACATGAAAAACTACTTTTGTTATTGGTTTAGACCAAATACATGTATCCTGCAACTATAAATGCGTGTTAAGTTTTGCTGTAATGTGATGGTGTAGCTATTCTCATTAGTGAACTTATTTGAATGTAATCCATAATTATATGTTAATTATAACTAATAACATGTTAAAGTAATACTCCATATTTCAAAACTGTAAACTTTCTGATGATTCCAATCATGAGTATATGGTGCCTATTAACTGGAAATTATAACTCATATGTGTATAATTTTGTTAATGATGTCTAAAACAGTAACAAATAATTGTATTACTGGTATAATACACTGCATGTATTATACAGCATATGTTACATGCTGAATGTTGTTGCTATGTCATGTCCTATGCTGTAGTTACTTATACACGTACACTAATAAGATGTTAAAGTGATAATATTAATGTTGGTTACAAGCGAAAAGTGAAAACTTGTGTCTATTTACTATAATGTGTTGCGTAATGGGAATTAAAAATAGATATTGCTTTATGGCTAACAACACTACGCTTTGTATCTTACGTATGCAGATTTGATCATTTCTCACGACGAAAAGAAAAATGTTTGTTTGTTCTACATTGAAAATTTTTTGCAATCACGAGGTTGTTCTTTAAAAAGTTGGCCTGAAATGCCTTATCCGGATGACAGATACATAACTAATTTCGGTAATCGACTTATACATGACGAGACAGATTACAACCCAATAACGTTAGATGCTGAATATCAACAGTTATACGGATCTTTAACCAATGAACAGAAAGGTGTCTACGACACAATAATGGGTTCTGTTGAAGCAGGTACTCGTGGAGTATACTTTGTATACGGATATGGAGGAACAGGGAAAACGTTTTTATGGAAAACACTTGCTGCCAGAATTAGAAGAAAAGGAGATATAGTACTAAATGTGGCATCAAACGGTATTGCATCATTACTAATGTCTGGAGGTAGAACAAGGTTCCATATACCAATAAATGTAGATGAGACTTCCACTTGCTCCATTAGCCCAAATAGTGACTTGGGAGCATTATTAAAGAGATGTAAACTTATAATTTGGGATGAGGCACCAATGGCGAACAAGCTTTGTTTTGAAGCATTAGATCGTTCATTGAGAGACATACTACGTAAGAGTAGGTTTGAAATGTGTGAACAACCATTCGGAAACATGACTATGGTATTCGGTGGTGATTTTAGGCAGATTCTACCTGTTGTTCCTAAAGGTTCACGACAAGACATTGTCAGTGCCTCTTTAAAGGAATCTTATTTATGGGATAATTGCAAGGTTCTAAGGTTAACCGCCAATATGAGGCTAACCGTTGGAGCACGACCCGAAGATGTGTCTGAGATACGTGAATTCGCTGATTGGATATTGAAAGTTGGAGACGGGGAACTCGGTGAGCCCAATGACGGTGAGGTTGAAATAGATGTACCGGAAGAAATGCGAGTGGACGAAAGTGATGACCCAGTGAAATCTATTGTCGACTTTACCTATCCAAACCTTTTGGATAATATTGATGACCCTGCATACTTCCAAGAAAAGGCTATCCTTGCTCCAACAAACGAAATTGTAGACAATATTAACGAGAAATTGTTGGAGAAATTCCCCGGGGAAGAAATGGTTTTCTTAAGTTGCGATAGCATAGATAAAACCGAACGTGGCGCTGCTATAGATCAGTTGGTTTTCTCTACAGAATTTATTAATGGGTTAAAATTCTAAGGTGTTCCAAACCATAGAATCATTTTAAAAGTTGGAGTTCCGGTTATGTTGTTGTGAAATATAGATCAATCAAATGGTTTGTGTAATGGGACAAGACTCCAAGTTCTACATTTAACAAGAACTTCGATTAGTGCACAAATCATTAACGGAACAAACTTTGGAAAAAAAGTTATTATACCGAGGTTGAGAATTACACCAAGTGATAAACGCTTAACGGTAAAGATTGTAAGAAAGCAGCTTCCTTTGTCACTTTCTTTCGCAATGACTATAAACAAAAGTAAAGGCCAATCTCTTTCCAAAGTTGGTTTGTATCTTCCACGGCCTGTTTTCAACCTATGGACAGCTTTACGTTGTTGTTTCACGAGTAAAAAGCAAAAAGGGCTTGAAAGTTGTCATTTGTGATCAGGATGGTAATATTTCCAAGACTACTACGAACGTTGTGTACAAAGAAGTTCTTCACAATCTCTGACCAATCTTCAACAGGTGTGTTAATTTTATATTTGTGCATTATAATACATGTTTTGTCAATGATTCATATTTATTCCAACACATCATGTGTAACTATAGTCTAATTGCATTTTATATCAATAAATAAATTGGTCTTCACTTATTGGAGTTTGGCAAGCAACTACGCATCTATGCCAAACATCGTGGCATACTCAAGATCATCAACTTTTGGAATTCAAAACACATGGAACTATCTATTTTTTTTTTTTTGGAAAATAATAACATTACCGTGTAATGATACATGTTTACTCTTGGTTTTTATTTATTTCATATATTAATCATTCATTCTTACATTGTTCATTGTCTATTTCTCTTAATTTACTTCTTCATAACACTTTTTACAAATTATTTTTTCTAAGGTACCCCGTGATTCCACGGGTCTTTAAGCTAGTGGACTATATCAGAATCTATCATTATAATTATTTTATCTATAACTATATGTTTCATAAATTAATCGCTTTATCGTTATGTTTTGTATTATTGGTAACTGTTACTTTTAATGCGTACTAATTTGTAAGGGGTGTTACGGCTAATCTAGATATGAAAACTACTAAATAGTGCATTGACATAAATCGAACCGAAAAAAATAAATTAGTCGGCCAACGAGTCGGAAACCATGGTTACTCAAAAATAAAATAAACTGAACCGAACCGAGAAAAACCTAACGGAATATATAGTTTAGGCGTATTATTGTTGGTTTTAACCCGAAACCAAGCCGAACCGAGCAAACCGAAAATCAAACCAAAAATGATTGGTTCGGTTTCAGTCGCCGGTTAGTTTTGCACAACCTTAGCCACCGGTGCGACTAGCAAATAAAAGTCGTCCGAAAACGAACCGACTGAAACTTATAAAAATGAGTGAACCGGGCCTAATTGGAATCATTTTTTTTCTTGTTATTCTCCGGTTAATCACAGGATACCCGCTGGCGCATCGCGCAAGTTTATCATACTCCTTTGTTATTTATGGAATACTTGAAATTTCAAGTTACAACATCATTAAGCTATTTGTACAACCAAAACAAGCTCACATAGTAAAAGTAAAAACTTGAAACATGTAATTATAACATATTACATTAAATGCTATAATTAAAACACCCACTCATCCTATTTTACAACTAAAACAACACATGGTACAAGTATTAATACATAATTAAAAATCAATTTAAACATAAGCATATAATTTAGTACATTACTAATATTAAAACTAAGTAATACATAATAATTAATACACACTTAAATATAAAATTAATTAATACTAATTAATTAATATATTTAATACACCTCATTAATTAGAAATACAATTATATATACACATTATACACCAATTAAAAGCATATATCTACAAAATAGTACGTATGTTATCTACCTAAATTAATGGTGTACATAGTTTTGAAACCGAACCGGACCAAGGGTTCAACTGGGAGTCGGAGTCACAATCGGTTCGGCTAGCCTAAACGCCGCCCGAATAAGAAGCAAAGAGGCCACATCGAAACACATAAAAACAACCCCATTACATAAATATGTACTACTTATAAATTTGGATATTCGAAAACACATATCGTCTATGTATGTATTTAGTACAAGAGAAATACTAGATCCACATAACTTTTACAAACAAACTCACACATAATGATGTGGCAAATGACATGGACCAATGATGTTGTATCATGTTTTCTCTTTCCTATTTTCACAATCTATAAACTAAGTGCCACATATGTATGTGAATTTCTTTTTGTAAAAATTATGTGGATGTAACATTCCTCTTAGTACAAATTAGTGAAATACTAATCATTTTGCTAATTAATTCGATTAAATCGTACGTATCAAAATAAGAAGATTTTAAGGCTATTATAATAAATGAAAACGTGTACACACATAAACTACGATTTTTCTATATCTACACGTTATATTTATGACGAGTATTAAAAAGATTAACAAATATCTTTCACGATCAATCATCACAATTTCATAATATCATTTTCTATATGAAGTGGTTAAAATGGAGGCATTCCGAGAATCGAACTCGGGACCTCTTGCACCCAAAGCGAGAATCATACCACTAGACCAAATGCCCTTTTCTTTCATATGTCTGCTGGTATTCTTTATAACATTGATCCAGTGAGATCCAAACTTTGGTACCTCTGGCAGGAACAATATGCAACCTAGGTGATGTACTGTATGCTGGACTGCTGCATCTACTGTCAGTTGGATACAACAGTTGAAGAGTCACTACAAAAGCATGAGAGTATATAACTTTAGGATCTGAAACAAAAAACCCGAGCATATATAGAGTCCCTAGGGTTTGTAGCAGCCTTGTTCAGTAAGACTGATAGATCGAGTTATCTGCTTGATCTAGTTTCGGCCGTGGTATCAATATATATGTCTCGCAACTCACAATGTCCGGATAGAGCTGTGTTTATGTTTTGAACATGGTCATAGCCAGTTAACTTGGTTGTTCACAACACTCCTCATAAATATAGTTGATAGGGCTTATAGCAGCCTGGGCACTCGCAAGACTGACATGGGGCGGTCTGTTGATAGTATATTCTTAGGTCACTGTATTAATATATATTTCCCAGGAATTGCGGGAGCACTTGTTATGGGTAACCATGGGTTTCTGGCACACTGGCCGACTAAACCACGGGGCTTAAACCCGCCCACCATAAACCGAACAATTCTGGATTTGACAACAGGTTTTTGCTTTTTAAGGACGGTGGATGTTTTTATAGGTATTTAGTGCGAGAGGAATTTGGTTGACTAAATCATTGCTTATTTAATTGATCGTTAATCAGGATGCTACCAGCAAGTGAAAAGGGACGGTTTGGTTTATCATTCTTGCAATCTTGGTTAGTAAGTTCTTTGTTCACAAATTTACGGATAAATTATATGATAACTGACTTGACATGTAATATATCACACTTTACGCGTTTCTTGTATTAACATAACCAGAATTACATATCATGTATTCATGTACAATAAATAGTTTTGTCTTCCTCAAATTATGCTGTAGGGTAGGACGCTTGCATCGCAATGCCGCAAATGCCTTCTTTGGCATCAACATCTCTTTCCATCATTATATACCCCTCTTGACCCCAACTTGTTCCCCATGAGTTCTTCACCAGCCAATACTTAGTCCCGTCATCACTCGTTCCATAGCCAACTGCAGTAACACCATGGTCAAGCTCCGTCCCACACTCTCCTGTAAACACACCGCTAGAGTAGAACTGGAAGTCGGACCCACTTGCATCGATGGCAACAGAAACAGGCTGACTTGCTACAGCTTTCAAAAGTGCACTTTCACTGTTAGCAGGAACATCTTCATGACCCGTAATTGTTGCAGCATTGTTAGATTCCTCGTTGCTGTTGCAGGTGCCATCAACTCCTTTGTATGGATAATTGCTCTCTGTAGTGAGACCTTTATTGCTTACGATGAAGTCAAAGGCGTTGTCCATAAGACCACCCTCACATCCCTGATCTATACCACTTGTGTCACAGTCCACGAGCTCTTGTTCAGATAAAGAGATCAATTTACCTGTTTTGAGTTGAGTTATTCCTTCCATAGCGGCCACAGCCGAAAAGGCCCAGCAACAACCTACATATGATCAGGAAATATCGTTAACTACTTTGAGTGTTTGACTATCTCTGATAAGTGAAATTCTGAAAATACTCGAGGCTTACCACATTGGCCTTGGTCTTTAATAGGTGTTACCGCACCTTTCGCTCTCCAATCCATTGATGATGGAACTGCTGTAACATTTTCATACCTGAAATCAGAGGTTGATGGGGAGCATTCATGTGCCATAAACCGGTTCCTTGTGGTTCTGAACTCTTGGTTTGTAAGGTCTGCAAACTCATTGACTGCGAGTTTGTAACCTTTGTTCATGGCACTGTTGAATGACTGAATGTACTGAACATTCTCTTGGAAAATTTTAGAACGTTGTTCTTTCTCGTAAATGTCCTTGTACACACGTCCATAACGAGCCATCCATTGCTCATGGCTCTCGTAGCTTGAAGTTTCAGTGAGCAACCTGGATGCAGTAGTTGAAAGCAACGTAGCTGAGAAAAAGAGTAAAACCAAACAAATGCGTGAGGAGTGGTTTGTGGAAGACATAGTGCTTCTTGTCTGCTTGGTATAAGAAACAAGGGGAATGAATTAATGTGTTGGAGTGAAGTCTTTAAGCAGGGGTTAGGTTTATATATAGTGATATGATTTCGCCCTTATATGCAAAAGTAAAATAATTCTGTTCAACTTCGTGGAAGATAAGATATCCAGTGTATGATGTATTTAGTTAACGTTAGCTAATAACGCATTCTATATGCTGTTTAGATTAATGGTCTTTCAATTTTTGGGTTCTTGGATTTTCCTGCTGGAGTCTCCTGCACAAGGGGAAAACTATTTTGTACTGTTGGGATATACACATGCTTCCAAAATAGAGGACCATAAAATTGCAATTTGGTTTTGATCCATGTCCGAGAAATTTCAAATGACTCAGATAAAACATTTCTTCTTTCGGTTACCTTTTAAATGTTTTAAAGGCAGACGTTCATGCACAGAATTGCACATCGGATGCAAGTCTCTAAATAGCCACTTTAGCAACCATCTGCACAACCTTGTTCCCGGTACCAGTAATAGAGTTATAGTGCACCATTGTCTGTTTGATTAAAGTTATGACTGTATCAAGTTAAAGCACAGCTTTATCCGATTAATGTTCTTAGTTGGTAAAGCCGTAAAACATTAATCCGATTAAAGCTATGCCATCTACTTCAGTAAGGCGGGCGATTCATGATCGTGAAGTTTGGATACCATCTGTTGTGTCGGAGGTATAAGGTTGGCAATAATGTTCTATTTGGTAAAACATTTACTAGCATGTATCAACATATGTTCTTGATTTGTCCATATATGCTAGCTTCTTACTAGCATGTGATTTTTATTATATCTCTGCCATTCAAAAAAAAAAAGTTATTTTCTAAAACATTTACTGATAAAAAATCAAACTTTACGCGTTTCTTGTATTAAACCTAATATGTACGATAAATAGTTTTGGTCTTCCTTAAATTAGGCTGTCGGGTAGGAGGCTTGCATGGCAATGCTGCAAATGCCTTCTTTGGCATCAACATCTGTTTCCATCACTATATATGTTCTTCACCAGCCAATGCTGAGTCCCATCACCACTCGTTCCATAGCCAACTGGAGTAACACCATGGTCAAGCTCCGTCCCACACTCTCCTGTCAACACACCGCTAGAGTAGAGCTGGAAGTCGGACCCACTTGCATCAATGGAAACAGTGACTATCATGACCCGTAATGGTTTCAGTATTGTTAGATTTTGTTGCTGTAGCAGGTGCCATCAACTCCTGCTCTCTGTAGTGAGACCTTTATTGTGTACAATGAAGTCAAAGGTGTTGTCCATAAGACCACCCTCGCATCCTTTATCTATACCACTTGTGTCATGGTCCACGAGCTCTTGTTCGGATAGAGAGATCAGTTTACCTGTTTTGGGTTGAGTTATTCCTTCCATAACTGCATCAGCCGAAAAGGCCCTGCAACACCCTACATATGATCACAGAGATATTGTTATCTTATTAACTACTTCGAGTGTTTGACTATCTTTGATAAGTGAAATTCTGAAAATGTCCGTGTACACATGTCCATAACGAGCCATCCATTGCTCATGGCTCTCGTAGGTTGAGGTTTCAGGAAGCAACCTGGATACTGAAAGCAATGTAGCTGAGAAAAAGAGTAAAACCAAAAAACGAGTGAGGTGCGGTTTGTTGGAACCCAAATCAACCCATAAATATCTATACGGTTTACCACACACTAAGACACCAATTAATTGCGGTTGATATGAGATCATTTTCAATTGCTGTTTACATTCAGTCTTTTAGTTATATAAACTAACGCAACAATCCACTTGAAATACACATAAAGTTACGCAAGTTCTAGATATGACCACCTCAGAGCTTATTTTCATCCCATCACCCGGAGATGGCCATCTACCCTCGATGGTTGAGTTTGCTAAGATCCTCCTCGACCGTGATCAACGGCTTTCCATCACCGTCATCATCATGAACCTTCCCCTCCAACCAAAACACAAGATCATAAATCAAACGCCTACTTCTCGTCTATGCTTTGTTGACATCCCTAGCGATGAGTCATCCAAGGACCTCATCTCACCCAACACCTATATCCATGATTTTGTCCAACACCACAAAGCACATGTTCTAAACATAGTCCATGAAATCTTTGAGTCTGGCAAGGTTCAACTTGCTGGCTTTGTTGTTGACATGTTTTGCGTTGCAATGATAGATGTTGCAAAAGTGTTCGGAGTTCCCACATACATGTACTTCACCTCTCCTGCAGCCATGCTTGGCATGGTGTTTTACGTACAGACTAAGCATGATGAGGGGGAGCATGATATTTCCAAGTTCAAAGACTCGGATTTGAAGTTACCAATCCCGAGTTACATCAATGTGGTCCCGGTGAAGATATTACCTGCAGTGGTGTTTGATATGGAAGGTGGATTGGAATGGAGTCTCTACTTGGCTAGAAAGTTTCGTGAGACAAAAGGCATTTTGGTTAACACATTTCAAGAACTTGAAAGCCATGCCATTAATACCTTTGTAAGAAACAAGGACGGCATCCCACCGGTGTCTGTTGTTGGGCCAATACTGAACATACGAAACATAGCAGAAAACAGTACCACTCATGAAGAAATTATGACATGGCTAAGCAGCCAACCGGAGTCCTCGGTGGTTTTCCTATGCTTTGGAAGCATGGGATGTTTTGACAAGCAACAAGTGAATGAGATAGCAGTTGCCATCGAACGAAGTGGACATAGATTCCTATGGTCGCTTCGTCGTCCACTACTAAAGGAGAAAAGTTGGATCGTACCGATTGAACATCCACAAGAGTATGAGAACCTTAGTGAAGTCCTTCCAGAAGGATTCCTTGAAAGAACATCAAGTATAGGAAAGATAATTGGATGGGCGCCACAGATGGAGGTGTTGTCCCACTCTTCGATTGGAGGGTTTGTTTCGCACTGTGGTTGGAACTCAGTATTGGAGAGCATATGGTGTGGGGTTCCAATAGCGGCTTGGCCACTTTACGCTGAACAACAACTCAACGCTTTTCAGTTGGTAGTGGACATGGGTATAGCAGTGCCAATTGACATGAGTCTGTTTGGAAACAAGATGATGGTGAAGGCCGACGAAATTGATCGTGCAATTAGAAGGCTGATGAGTGACGGCGATATGAGGAAGAAACTGAAAGAAATGAAAAACAAGAGCAGGCTTGCAGTGTCTAAAGGTGGATCTTCTCATGAATCCATTGGATGCTTTATTGATAATGTCGTGATCAACTAACGTCATGTTTTCTTAAAAATACTACTTATAAGGTGTGAATGTGTGATCGTAGTTGATGAAAACGATATTACATATCAAATAGTAATATGATTATGTCTGCAAAACTTGCTAAGGTTTAAGTCGTTGCATGGCTAGATGGAAAACGCGAATGTTGTTTTGATTACAATGTATCTATATCACATATATGTCTAACCACAACACAAATGAAAGGACTTAAACAAGAACTTACGCGAATGTTGTTTTAGTAGGCATACGATGATAAACCTTCGGTGTCACCATCATTCATTAACCTCCTAGTTCCACTCTCGATTTCATCCGCTTTACCAGCATCTTGTTGCTGCCAGAACTCGGCTGCTATTCCCAATTCCACCACCAATTTAAAAGCATTAAGCTGTTGTTCAGCGTATAGAGGCCAAGCTGCCTCAGGCGCCTCAAACCATATATATGCTCTCCAAAGTCGAGTTCCATCCACAATGGGACACGAACCCTCCAAAGCATCCCATACTTCCAAAACAAAGAAAAACCACCGATCAAGTTTTTGGATGTTTTCTACCATGCCATGATCTCGGTTGTTTTACCATCATTTTCGTGTTCTTTAGATCGAGTATCGGGCCCACCAGAAACACGGGAGGGATGTTGGGGTCGCCTTCCACCCCATGACTTTCAAGCTCTTGAAAAGAATTTATGATAATTCCCTTCGATTCAGGATACTTTTTAGCTAGATCGATAAACGTCTTAGACCCACCTTGCTTATCAAATAGAACTGAAGGTAACAACTTAAGCAGGAACAGGGTTGACATAACTCGGGATAGAAATTCAAATGCCTGAGATTAAACGTTTCTTCTTCCGGTTAGCTTTAAAATGTTCTAAAGACAGACATGCATGCACAGAACGCACATCGAATCACCTCTGCACATCTCTAAATAGCTACTTTAGCAGCAATCTTCGCATGTTTTCATATGTATGAAATGTTTCTATGGTATGGCAGGAACAATATGCAACCTAGTCGGTGTACTCCAGAAAATAAACCATGGCTGTCTGTTGGACTGCTGCGTCTACTACTTCCAGTTGGTAGCAATGTAGTACCCTGACCAAAAACTTGATTTACTGTCGGTTACTAAGATAATTGCAACAGTTGAGTCGCTACTAAAGCATGAGATTGTATAACTTTAGACTTCATGGAGTTTGTAGCAGCCGTGTTCCTGTACCAGACTACCAGTAAGACTAATAGAGTTATAGTGCGCCATTGTCTGCTTGATCTTATTTTGGCCGTGGTATCGATATGTATATATCTCACAACTATCATTGTAACATTATATCTGCATCGGATGTGAGCGGGAAGCGAGTGTTCCATACTGGCAAAGAGAACCCAAAAGACTTTATGTACATCAGTATAAAAACTTTTATATAAGGTACCTCTACAAAGTAACCAAAAACATGTATTTCTAACTAGTATACAAGATATCAACAATACTTTATAATGATGCATATATCATACACATTTTATGATAGTCACGAGCCAACATTCCCTCATTTTAAATCCCATAATCAAGAAGTTTGTGTTGCACGGTTTTCTTGGCGTGGGGATTCTGCATAAGCTTGGCCTTGGTCTCTTACATCTCTAAACATAGAAAGGAACGAGTTGAGACCTTCAGAAGAAGCCCCACCCAAGATCCATAGCAACATGGAACTGAATGAATTCATTGCACCAGGGTTCCCACCATTGTCTGGCTGTCCTGGCGCTTGAAGGTGATTACCTACCCTATTTATGTCCTCATTCTCGTGTTGCGTTTGTGTTTCTGTGTTTTCTGACATAACGTTTGTTTGAATGGGTGCAGGAACAGGTTGACTACCTCTCAATCCAGGTCCAGAAACCGGATTTGTTGTATTAACAGGGGGGGCTATCACATTCCTTGCGGGGTTTAATCTGGTAATATGCAAAGTGGAGGCGAGGATGGTTGAGGATGTAATATGAAAGTCTGGTTGTTGCTGAAATTGTGAGCGTCTATTTAGCATAAATCTTTGAAGAGCTGGAACCTGTGATATATTAATGAAAATAGAGCATAAACGAAACAATACAAGCCAGACTAGAGAAAGCATAAAGACATTTCCAGCAGCCTGAGGGCCCGCCTCAGTTCTCAAATAATATTTCAAAATATGAAAGTACCAATTTTAATGAAAAAGGGAATAAGAAATCAACAAACGAGAATGCACTTGGACTGACATTTATGAACACCAGTTAATTTTCAGCCATCTCCCATACTAAATTTGAGTTCAATCTTATGAAATGTGAAAAAGGGGATTATATATCGAAATGTTCTCACCTCAAATCGGTTCCAAAAGTATAGGATGAGGTGTTGCATAAATGCAGCCGTTGTTGAGAGTGCCAAATAGGAAAATCCTGAAAATTTTCATTCTACAATGAGCAACTGATAACACAAGTGCCAAAGTTAAGGATTGGGGAGTGCAAGTGAGAGGAATTAACCATGGCTGTACGAGAAGAAATAGATATGGAACACCAAAAAGTATAGTAGAAAGAAGCGCGGGAAAAACTTCATTGATATTGGTGTACGGACACTGATAAGAGTGAAGAGCTCACAAAGCCAGACAAGAATCAGCACCATGAAGGCTAAAAGCTGGTCGTCATAGAACTCGAAAAGAAAAAACAGGATGCCTATCATTATCTGCAGACACAAATGTAAATGTGAAGAATTATATAACTTGTGGTAGTTAAAGAATAGCAATAAGATAAAATACACTTACAGGTACAAAAACTAGAGACTCAATTACGTGTACGAATATCAACTGAAAAGTTGGGAGACGATGCCGAGCATGGTGCTGGAGCTGCACTATATAAAGAGAAAAACATAAACAATTTACATTGGCGTACAATTACATTATTATATGATTACCTTATAGGTATAGCACTACAAACCTGTGAACTTGAGCATGCGAGTCTGCGTCTCCCTAAGTGTAAATGAAACTGACATTGTCGTGGTGAAGAAAACAAAGAGAGACATCATAAGCACCCCACACTTCGTGGCAAAATAGTCTCCAAATTTCGCTGACCCTTCTGGTTGCTCATGCGCATATGTAAGATTGTAGAATTCTTTTGTTTGGTAATTATATAGGTATCCTGTATCAGATTTCAAACAAAATTCCTTAAAACTTAATACAGTAACATGACTTAATAGCTTATCAATTAAAACAAAAAACTTTGTCCTACCTTGACCCGGAGAATTCAGTAAACTGTTCATCAAAATAGTATCATATCCTACAAGCCTATTGATCATAAGCTGCTGCCACCTGTAGAATTGATATGAATATAAAAACTCTTGAAATTTACATTTAACAGTACAGGTGGCAATTTTTGACACAACACCAAGGCAAACGAGCTCGAGTTGGGTCTTAACGGGTTTGGGGCAGCCCATCTAACCCATATGATTGTGGATCGTGTTTGGGTTCCGAATCTGTTATGATTGCCACCCCCAGTAAGTAGCTATTGGGACTTAAGTGCTAACCAGATCGACAGTATATTTACATTTATAAATTGTCGATATGTTAGTTTATTCAGTGTACAAAATCCTAACAGCTATGCCAATATAAAATGACCGAATTACAAATTATGAGATGGCCAGTACCTGTTCCCAAAGCAGGAATCACGTGCTGAAAGGCTGATGTTGATTGTTCGGATGTTATGTCGAGATTTAGCTCTTTCAGGCAGCAGAAAGTAACCCTGCAAAAATGACCTTGAATATTTTACACACGCGTCGTTTCCAATTGAACATATTTAATAAATAAGAAGATACAAAAGGAATAACCAGTGAGGCTCTCTTACCTTTTCCATTGTGTATAGATAAGTTGGTTCAAAGGCGTTGCTTCTGGTTTCAAGCCACTGCACTAAATCACCAAAAAACATTTGCAATGAGAATATATTTGAGGAGATATGTTGTATATCAAAAGTTATCTATTAATACGTATACAGCACATCTTATTAAACAACAACAACAACAACAAACCCAATCCTGCCGGAGCAGGGTACGGGGGAGGTAAAAATGTAGACAGATCCTACCCCTACCACCAGGATACACCTGTCAATAGAGAGACTGCTTCCAAAGACCTCCAGCCATAAAAAGAGCAAAAGGAGGGTACAACGTGCAAAAGGGGAAACACATGAAGCGAGCGACACGAAGCAGGCAACAACGCACATCATCAAAGATCACACAAGCAACCAGACCAAAAAGGCACAACAAGCAACATACAAACCAGGCAAGAGGCCGAGGCCACACGGAAACATGCAAAAAAGCAAAAACAGGCAGCGACACCAGCAAGCAAGTAGCACAAACAACAATCCCGAAAAGAGACAAAACTAAAACTAAAAAACGAGCATAAGCAAAGAGCAAAGAGGCAGGGAAGCACTACAAAAGATCTAAGGGCATAAACTAATATAAGGAAGAACAACGCATAATCACTAACGTAACATAAAAAGGGGACAAAAACACATGCAAGGAAGAGGGCAAAATGGAGGCAAACATACCCTAAAAAGCCTAAGAACACCATAAAACCACAGTATGACCAACTTACATCACCACAATCGTTATCGAAACTACTATGCGTTAATCTTATAGAATAATATCAAGGAATGAAAGTCACTATAGCAGCGAATGATCCTCAATAACACTAGATTTCTGAACTTCCTAGACAAGCCATATGCGCGTAGATGAAAACTTTAAAAAGTCACAGACTTGTGAGTATGGGATCAAAATACCGCATATCTTTTCTTCACTCGATTCACAGTCTATCAATAACAAAGTTATAAGACACTATAACAATGTTGCAGAGCCAGTGATTACAATCCCAATTTTCTTGACAAACAAAAAAACGTAGGCCAGATATCCTAATAACAGTTGCCGTCAAAAACCCCCCATACTGTGAGGCTATAACCTAACATGAATTGTCACTTGACATATAGATTCGTGCAGCAAAGCTTGAGACTGAAATAAGTCAGAGAGCAAGGTCAAATGCATCTGGATAGATACTTACCTGCGAATGAATTAATCTTGTCCAGGTGAAGTATACGAAGGCATTTATTGACATCGATATTTAAATGGATACCTGCAATGTCCTGCATTTTCAAGTTCAAATTAACCAATCAGATACGTATATTGCAAGTCGGGAAACTAAACAACAAACTCGAACTGGATCATAAATACACAGATTACAGTTTAGCAAGTCCGATAAGATAGCTTTCACTCACCCATAAACTTCCAAGAATTCGAGTCGAATGTTTCCAGAGAAATGAAAAGCGACCATGCCACTTCCTAATAACACGTAACATTGCAGCTTTCAATGATTCTTTGGCTGACATAGGAAACCTGCTACGAGGAGGCTCGTCTATCTTGGTTTTCCTATAGGTATCTTCGATAACATCACTACTGATAGAAGTCTCAGGTTGTGATTCTTTATCCATCTTCCAAAATTCTATAGCTGATTTCCCACTCATGCCACCTGAACTAACCCAATTTGACCAGAACTGTGCATCCAAAGAGGTTGATTCATCACCATTTTGATCTGCAAGTTTCTGATCACTAGCATTAGTTTCTATGTCAACGATATCTTTGGCATCATCCTGAGGTTCGTTTTGTGACCACAAGCCAGCACTAGTAATCTGCACAATGAAGGGGCTCCGTAAAGCATTACTGAATATAATAATATATGGTGAAGCAATTGCAGAAGCATACAAACATTTATTTAAAACTATATCCAAGCTGATAAGCCAAAACGTTTGAGATTTTCAAAAGTTCCATAAGGCCATAAGCCATCTAAGCCTAAACAAACACTCCATCATCTGGGATTCAGTTTAACGTCACTAATATGCATCTCCACTAAAAGACTAGTTACCATACAAATGAAGGAAAATACACACCCTAAGATCGATCTGATATTGCCAAGGCGCATAAGATAATATAAAATTCATTGGGTAAATAATCCCTCCTGAATAATGAAACGTTTTTTAAAACCGTCTGAATCCTAGACCCCTAACTGCATCTAGTCTGCAAGTTCAACAAACGCTACTGCATTTAGTATTTTTGTGACTAGGTCGGGCATCATATTATTTTCAGAAAACAAGTAGTGGCTACAAATCTTTATAGGCAGTTTAGTTGACAAGATCTTAAAGCCCAAAAAGTTGAACTTATGAAAATTTTAATAAGCCGGCCAAATAAGCTCAATCAAACACCCCGTAAGTCTTGTCCTGTTGTGAACTGGAGTAATATGGCTACATACAAGTTTCACTTGAGACTATCAGATGAGATAAGAGTAGTTCGGACTTATAAGGGCAAAGGTTACCGCATAGTAACATACGGGATACCTTGACAGTATATGACAGCTTTTTGTAATTGCGGGGGTTACAGCACCTTATCAGACCAAAGTACAAAAACAGGAGGTTGAGAAAACATCAACCAGATTTTGATTCTAAGGCTCATCCAGTCACCCACCTCAATAATTTAGTTTTGATTTAGATTTTTGTAAAATACATATAAAAAAACTCGGAACTTTCAGAAAAGATAATAACTTGAATAATGACACGAAATGAACAATGTGCAAAACTTGATCTCTCGTAACAGCACTAAACAACCGGAAAACATTGCACATAAATATTATAACAGTGTATGTCGAAAATAGCAAACCTTAATTTGGATAAGTTGGGCTTCTGTAGTTGCAACTCCAGTAAGTTCACTTGAGCATCCAGGCTACAAAACATGGAATCCATTTAAAACAACAAACAAGAATTATTATATAAAAAAAGATACATGCTAAGCAGAATACGAATAACTCAACAAAATCTTCCAAGCTGGACCTAAACAATCTCATCAAGTGTATCAAATGACATGCCAATAAATCCTATTACATTACTTTGCAAGTTAGTAAAGCGCCAACTTTCTTGTTTACAGTAGCACAAAGTTCTTTCTTCAAATCTACACAGAAGGACCACATGACCTAACAAATAGCCTTCATTCTAAAGTTGTTCACATCTTTTTCTATTAATTTTGCCTCCTTACCAGGCTCGTTTCTGAAATATGTTGTTTTAAACTTGCCACCATAGTTTATTGTATGTGCGTAGCTATACTCTCTATCACTGTCATATTGAACAAACTTTTGATACTGCTATGTTCGACACAGGGCTTATGGGGTCTTATTGAGGCGTGAGCTTTTAAAATAAACCTCGTTGTCACACGGGCTAATAAAATCTTTTATAAGCCACAAGCCTCTATAAGCCCAAGCCCATACAAAAAGGCCTTATGATTGCTTATAGCTAGTCTTACACTCTTACTTAAATACCCTAGAAAATATAATAGATTATCATGCAACTCCAACCCCAGCCCATTGTGCCAAGCATACCCTAATAGCAAATATCTCACAGTTATACATAACCGAGAAAGTCACGAAAACCTCGATTTAGGGTTCATTCTTTCAATCAATGTATATTAAGGCATATCTCCCAAAAACAGTAACAAAAACCAGCTCTGGTGACTGGGTATCCCTCTATCTGAGATTCTAGTAAATACTTACCAAGAGAGTCATATTTACTTTTTAAAGTGAAAAGAAGTTCGTTTATGCTGTTTTACACCTATACGGTTATATTATACTACATCCAAAAGAAAAAAGTTTCTAATTCAAGTAACTAAGTATGTTTGGTACGTAGAATATTCTATTTGCCATTTCTAATGAACCTTGTATTTCAGACATCATCGTACTAGCTTAATCCCCCCAGCATATTTGAATGAATATGGTGCTATGATCCCACATGGTCCAAGTATGGGACTGGCCGATGGTTTATAATGTGTACGTGTCCCCTCTTTTTTGACTAATGAACCGATATGAGTCTAGTACAGCAAAGATGAAGATACATAGTAACCCCGGTACATTATAAACTGGCACAAGGGTGGAAAACTAGTGGGAATTTTAAGGATAGAAGGCGCTATATAGTTGTAAATAAAATGTTTGTCTGTCTAATAAAATCCTAAATTATGAAGACATATATCCACAAAGGTGAATTAGAAGAAATAGGTGCGGCAAGTCTCCTGGCCAGTGAGGAACTAACTCGCAGGACCTGAGGCTTGAACCCTTGACCTTTAATAAGTAACAATTAGAACCTGTTGGACGTAACTGGCAAAAGGGTGGGAAAACTAGTTGGGATTTTAAGGATAGAACGTGCGCCTGAGGCACGCCTGAGGCGTGACTGAGGCTGATGCACACCCCTATTGCATCGGACACCCTGAGGCAATGCAATTACGGGATGCGTGGTGAGGCGCACGCATCGGGCACGCATCAGCTAAAGCGTGCATCGGTGCTTTATTGCGCATCATGTACTTAGGCATTATAAATTGAATTTGGTCTTAGTCATATGTATTGGGCTTTTTCTTATGGGCTTTTCTTTTTAAAATAGTGTCAATTTGACCAATTATAACAAATAAATCACATATAAAAATCACATATATGATAACACTTCCGAAGATATTCGTAATATTTATGTATTCTATCGAATGGAATTGTGAACTATGAAAATCCATGGTATATTTTGATCGTAAATTTGGTATTTTTGAAATTTATAAGTATTTTTTTTAAGACTTGTCGCCTCAGGTACGTGATGCGCGCGCTTTCGCCTCAGCGCCTCGGCTTTTTGACCCTCGACGCCTCGGCGCGCTTCGCGCTTTTTAAAACCCAGACGCGCGCTATATAGTTGTAAATAAAATCTTAAATTGTAATTAATGAAGTGTGAATAAACGTAAAGGGACATGATGAAGATACATATGGACCCTGTACATTATAAATTCGCACAAGGGTCAAAAACTAGTGTGAATTATAAGGATAGAAGGTGGAGCTAGTAGGGGGAATTAACCTATTTCATACATTATCTATGTATATTACAAGTTGCCTTTCTACTACTTCTTACATTGAGCCCCCCCCCCCCCCCCCCCCCCCCCCAACCCCCCATATGACTATGACTTTTTGCCTTAAGTATGGTTGCCCCCCTTAACTAAATCCTGGCAACCCAAACTCCCCGGCAACACCCGATGGAACGTTTAAAACCCATCTCCGAACGTAAAACTTTTGCGTCCACAAGTATTCTATGCGCACAACCAAAACCCACCGTACCGTAATCCGGCACCGGATATGTATCAACAGCAAGGTTACCGTCAACCCCAGCCAAACCCGTACCCCTTTACTCAGTACTCAACAAACGCTTTTCACGAAATGGCATCGAACCAGGGCTCGATTCCGTTTACGAACCCCGACGTTGGTGGCGGTTCTTCATCACAACCGGCAAATCCGGCCATCTCTCCCGTGAATCAATTTCCAAGACTTGTAGACACCCGAATACTCGAGCGCTATAGTAGTAAATAAATGCTTGTCTATCTAATAAAATCCTAAATAATTTATCAGCATCAATAGCTTAAGACATACAACAAGTGGACATAATAGCTCCGGCAACGCCTAGGTAACACTAACTAAAATTATAAAAATTAGAATTAAGGACAGAACGCGCTATATAGTTGTAAATAAATGTTAATCCGTCTAATAAAATCCAAAATTATAATAAATCAAGTGTGAATAAACCTAAGGAGACATAAATTAAGGTTTGGACCTGTTGGACATGATTGGCACAAGGGTGGAAAACTAAATGAAATGCTTGTTTGTCTAAATAAAATCCTAAATTATACTTTATCAAGTGCAAATAAACCTAACGGGACATAAAATAAGGTACCTGTTGGACATAATTGGCACAAGGGTGGAAAACTAGTTGGGATTTTAAGGATAGAACGCGCGCTATATAGTTGTAAATAAAATCTGAAAATCATAGTTTACGAAGTGCGAATAAACCAAAGGGGACATGAATTAATGAAGGTAAAAAAGGAGGGACCTGTTGGACAAAATTGGCGTGCATAACAACGAGGATGCAGAAAAGAGTGATGGCAATGAAGAGGTAAATGTATTCGAGTGACGCTCTTATTCGCGGTGTCAACACGTGTGAGAATCTCTCCTGTACTCTGATAAACGTCTGCTCTGGATCCATTTATTCTATTCTAATTTCTTTAGGATCAATCAATTGAATTGGAATTGGTAGAAATTGAGATGTGTTTATTTAGAACAAGAACCCCCAAGACCTTGCTTTCATCACCATTTGCAAAAATAAGAAGAAGAAGAAGAAATGGTGGATAGGTACTAACTAGTCTGTAAAACAAACAAACATACTCCATGATATTATATATTTATATGCCCTTTTTTATTTTTAATGTTTGCCCACTCCCCCATTTCCTTTAGTATATATATATTTTTTAAAATTTTAAATTTTAAATTTTCACATCTATATTAATTAATAAAACAAAATAATTTACAAGTTCTTTAAACTTAAAAAATTAAAAACATTACCTTAAATAATCCAAATATACAACCACATTATACATGCACATTAAAATCGTCATAAAAACCTTTCCTAAATTAAGAAGTTTTTTTTTCTAAACCCGGTTGGGCTGCGTAGCACATATAATGTGGAGATTGAAAAAACAAGTTTTTAGCCCATGACTTTTACAAAATAAAGAAACTATTCATATTGTTTCAACAACAACATGTAACGATGGCTATATCTAAAACTAACCACTGAACTTTTGAAAATTTGAATTTTGTTTTGTTATGAAACGCTTTGGTATATAAGGAATGCTATTTATAGGCTTTAATAACAATACGCTCCTCCAATTCAAAACTAAAATCTGAGGCCTATATATACACACTGCCAATTCTCTGTTGATGCACAATCATCACATGAACCCTAAATATGTTACAACTCTCTCTTCTTGATCTCCTATCTCTGATAAAATAATGAAATTGCTTAGATCAAACACTATCTTCTTGATCTCCATTCTTTGTGTTCCTGTCAATAAGACGAATGGGTGTTCCTTACAGGATATACAATAATGATCTAAGCTGTTTCGAGAAAAATTTAAATCTTTAGGGTTCGTGTAATCATCAGCACTGTTAATGCAAGTGATGCCCAAAAACATTATTAGTGTTAACTAATCTTTCTTAGTTTTGATCACAACAAACCATACAACACATTTAGTGTAAAACACAAAATGAATTATTTAACTAACACTATCATCAAGGTAATAATTATTGTTTTTAGAGGGGAAGAATTGTAAAACCCGGTATAGTCGTATCTTTAATTCGGGGACGAATTATTGTTTTTAGAGGGGAAGAATTGTAAAACCCGTATTTAAAAATCAGAATATTTAAATACGCGGTTTAATATTAATAAACTATATAAGTATTAATTATTAGACAGAGATAAAACGCAGAAATTAAATACGACAGTAAAATAATTATTTAGAAAATAATTATTGAGTTCAGAAATATTACATATGTATTATTTATTTTACAGAAATAATTAAACAGTAATAGTAAATACGCGTAGTCTCTGTTTATTTAAAGATTACAAACGAATAATTATTCAGAAAATAATTATTAAGTTTCAGAATATATTACGTATGTGTTATTATACGAAAAATAATTATCGCATTTCAGAAACAAAAACGCGAGAGAATAAAGTATACAAGTATAAAAAAAAAAAAAAAAAGGAAAGTAAAAAGGGCCGGTTTGTAAAAAAATTAAAAAAAGGAAAGAAAATTTGGGCTAGGCCCATTTTACTACAAGAAAAACGGGGAGCCCCCCTTTTGTCACATCAGTAACAAAAAAAAAAAAAAAGGAAGATTAGGGTTGTGAGTGCCGCCAGAAAAAGACAAAGACAAAAAGATATAATGTGATTTTTATTTCACGCGAACCAAGGTAATTCCAATCATATTTTTTTTCTGCTTGTTTATTCACGACCCAAACAGGGGCGTCGGGTTTTGGTGAAGTCAGGGCAAAACCGAGACCAATTGGTCTCGGTGTGGTGATTCTACTGCCAGTCGCGACCCGCATAGGTGTTGGGTGGTGGTCTTGGTGCGTCGGCAGACAACAGCAACCATCAAGGGTGTTGGCTCGGTGGGATTTTGGTGGTAGCCGAGACCACAAAGGGTCTCGGTCTGTTTTGTTTTCGGGACCAGCCGCGACCTCAAAGGGTGCGCTGGTGGTTTTTTTTGGGGCGACTGCAGCGACCAAACAGAACGCAGCAGGGTGCGTTTGGGACTGCAGTTCCAGCAGGGGTGTTTGGGACTGCAGTTCCAGCAGGGGGCTGTTTGGGATTGCAAAACGGGGGGAACTAAACAATTAACAGTGGGAACTTAGACAAACGGTGGAAACAAGATCAATAGCAGTGGGAACACAAAGAGTAACAGTGGGAACCGTATACTAGCAGTGGGAAAACTGCATTAGCAGTGGGAAAACTGCTTTGGCAGTGGGAAAACAAACAAAACAGTGGGAACCACGAATTATTCGAATCGGTAAATCATTTTATAATAAGTTTTTATATTATAAAAATAAAGTTAAACATATTTGTTATTTTAAATCATTTAATTAGTAAAATTATATTGATTTCTCGCTTGATTGTTTATCCTATTTAAAAACATATGATTTATTAATGATTTAAATTCAAAGATATTAAATTAGAAATATTTTCTAAATCAGGAAACTTTCTATGTATGACAGGTTACTATTTTTAGTAAGATCGTAAAAATTAGAAATACATATCATACGGTAATCAGAATTACAAGAATACACCTATCAGAAATAATACAGAACATTCAGATTTATCAGATTTTATAGTATTATAATACAAAGACAGTTTGGAATCAAACCAAGAACAGATAAGAGTCAGTAATTGTAAACAGTGATCAGACAACTTATTTTCGCATCCCTTATTTATGTAGTATCCGTGAAGTCAGATTCGATCCGTCAGCTTTCAGTCTTATTTCAGTACTGGACACGAGGTACGGATTTCCCGTCCTTTCAGTAAGGACTTCCTTTATATGCATGATTAGGATTTCCCATCTTCAGCCGAATGTTTTTCCCCAGTATATGTTAAAGTTATCAGTAATCATGATAATAACTAAATAGAATTGCCTGAGCGTTATATACAAGCACGACCAGTTTATGTACTAGTTACGGAGGTACCGTAACCACGACACTAGAGGCACCGGTGTCGTGACTCACATGCAGGAGAGTGATATCCTGCATCGTCCCACTCATGTTTAGTTTGGCCATTTTTATATGTATGTTTTAGTGGGGCGTATGGATGCATCCTAGGCTTATAAGTGTTTCATGTATATCAGGGTGAATGTGGTGTGTGCTCTACATCCTTCACATTGGAGCTGATCCCTCCACCCAGCACAGTTATTTAGAGGTCACCCCTCTACAGCATGATGAGGTCACCCCTCCAGTTATTCATGCACGGTTGTTACAGCACGTGACCTATATAAGCTCTGGCAAATAAAATACAGTAAATGCATGTTTTCAGAATTAATAGTTATATTTCAGTATCATTATATATGAACCAGATTGCTCAGATTTTATGCAGAGTTCTACCACATGTTACATATCAGTCTTACAGCTCCAGTATTCTATCGCCTGTCTCATTCAGTGTATTCTTATCATGCTTATATCCGCTCACTGAGCGTTATGCTCAGCCGTAGTTCCTTTCATGTTCTAACGGCAGGTACCCCAGGACGCTCTTAGGATTCTGAGAGCATGTGCATTTGGACGGAAGCTATCCAGACTTCTTACTTTATGCATTTCTTACATTATTCTGCTTTTGGACATTGTTTAGTCCTTTCCTTCAGTATTTTACTTTTCATGTTTTGAGCTTATGTTTGGATTACCGATGTTTGATTCCGGTACTCCTTTTTTTGGTCAGTTAATGTTTTAGGACATTTACCTTATGCTTTGATGACACGCCATAAATACACGTAACGGTCCACTTATCCAAGTGGGGTGTTACAATTATGGTATCAGAGCACAAGGTTCGACCTGTAGGCTCTAAAACTTGACCTGTGACTAGTGGGTAGTCACCAGGAACTTTCCAGATTTTGGCGTTGTTATCTTTCATGTTCTCCTGCATTTATTAGTCATTTTTCTTCAATTATCAGTCAGTTTTCTTAAAGTTTTTGACTAAGTAAAAGGTTGGTACAGGACTGGCCATATTTAGTCGCATGTGCTTTTCTACGAATTTTGTTTTGGTGAACCGACCCATAGGCGTTCACCCTTGGCCGTTCAGATTTTTGTATTGGTGAACCGAACCAATGGCGTTCATCCTTACTCATGTCAGATTCATGTTTTCAGTCAAATATTACTTAGTGAACCAGCCATAAACGTTCACCACCATTCAGGTCAAATTTTCATGCTTTCAGTCGAATATTGTTTTGTGAACTGAACCATAGATGTTCACCTTTGCTCATATCAAGACATTTTATAAAGTTTTGACAAGTATGAATTGGACTACAGCCATCCATATTTAGTCCGAGATTATAAATTTCCATACATGACAGTTCTCAGAAAATTTTGACCAGTATGGATCGAACCAGAATAGCCCATACTTAGTCTCATGTTTCCTTCCTTGAAGTACGTGGATTGAACCATAGCCGTCCACATCAGTTAATATTACACCTCAGTTGATTTAACTTTTTGTGTTCCTTATAACAGTCAAAATTTTCATACCCTCACGTTGAAGTCATCTACATGATGATTCAGTTTCATGTCTCCTTACGAGGATTATATTTTCAGCAAGGTGATGATGCCTTCAGGCTAAAATATAGAAGGATTATAGTAAAATCCTATTTCATGATAAATCATGTTCTGGCCTTTATCAATCATGTCTTCTATCTTCATACTGAACATTGATGAAACTCTGTTTAATCATACTTTCAGCCTCTATACAACCATCATTAAGTCTACGCAGGAATTACCAGGCTATCACGTTACCCATTTCAGTTCAGTTTACTACCGTTTAAATCAATTTATGTCTTGGATAATGTCAGACAAGCGACACCAGTATCGATCATCCCATAAAATTTCCACCAGCTCCATGTACAGTATTCCATATGTACCCCATGTACAGTGTCTCAGTTATACTCCATGTATAATATTTCACGTGTACTCCAGGCGTTTCCACTTGTCGATATTCTACCAGGTGCTGATGCTGCTCGTGAGTTGAAGATTTTACCAGATGCTGATGCTGCTAACACTCTGAAGACCACACAGATGCTGATGCTGCTGAACCTTGGAGATTTCTCAAGATGCTGATGCCACGGAACGAGGACGAAAACTATAAACTTGAAATTTCTGACTAGAATAAATTTCAACCATCAGACACTAACATTCCACTCCATACTTTTACCTTCTCAGTTAGATGTCACACTTCACTCAGCCAACCGTTCATTCAGAAGAGTGGGAACCGGAACTCAGTCGGCCACTCAGCAGAATATTTACATGAATCACGGTCATGATAATGACCGTCATAAAGTGACAGACAAAGCAGTAGTGACAACCACCGTGCTTATAATTAATCAGTCAGTAACCATCAGAACTCCGGAACGGACGTGACAGAAATACAAGAGGTCAGTAGTCTAACCGGTATGCCAATCCTAGCAGTTACCAAATATTTTCCGCCTTGTCCAGGTTCATCCATTAAAATACATGTCCAGACAACAGTCAGGACACAGTTCTCAAGTATCGTTTCAGAAGACACTAGAACACCAGTCATTATACACGTCATACGAATATCTTCTCAGAGTACGAGTCAGAACTCCTAACTCTAGTATGTTTCCAAGCGAGACCCACAATAATTCAGGGTACCCTTCAAAAAGGGGTATACCCATTCTATTATGCCACACATGAATCAAATCTTTTAAAAATTCAGCCACCACCACTAGAAAATTTATCAGATTAAACAAATAGTATTCACTCTGTGAGCTTACAGACAAACATATTCAGTAAAAAGTCACCATGTTTACTTCATGTGTTCCTATGTCAGCTTTATCTCAAATCAGGTAATTACCTGCCTCTCAGCCATAAGGACTCAACAGTGTCACCATATTAATTAAAGTCTTATTTGGTGTTAACGACGAGATCCGTCTTACTAAATCCACAAATATATTCATTATATATTTCTGCCAGAAGAATCAGTACAAGTTGTTTCTTCCTTACATGCGCGTGACTTATCAGTCCATAGTTACGAAGACTTTTAGCTACCAGTTATAAATTCACTTTTGGAATTCCTTAAATTCATGATCAGCAGACCATTCCAGAGTTCCAGATATAATTTCAGAAAGTTTTTCAGAAATTCATTCCTGACCACGAGACCGGAATTAACATCAAGCTTATCCCAAGAACAGGACCTGTTTTCAAACTCTTTATTCTAAGGCTGCAGCTAAGTTAAAAGAGTTGCATCAATTGCTGCAAGAATTACCGGAACGAGGCTTTATAAACGATACTCATTCCACGAATAGGAGGTTACCTGACCTGCTACGATGTATTAAACATGTTCTAGAACAAAGTTCTGATCATGCTACCATCGATGGTGAGAGGAAAATATGATGTTTCCAGACTGCTGTTGCACATATTATAGTCTCTCTAAAGATTTCGATTTTATACTTCTGAACTCCCCAATGCTCCAGCAATAGTGTGGAATTTATGATTAAAATTTTTCTACGATTCTCAGACAAAATCGTCAGCGTATGCATTGATCACATTTTGGTCGGCTAAATTTTAAAGAAGAACACGAGAATCATCTTCTCCCAGTCGTATAGAATCTTCGATAGGAGAAAATTTTATATACAGCTTTCCGGATATGAATTCAAATTGAATAAGGTGGAAATTTCTGAGCCATCCTACTTCAGCAGAAAGAAAGTTCAGACAATCCTGCGAAGGTGAAGGCCATCACCTGATGGTCCCGACTGACGACTGCGAACGAAGTACAAATTTTCTAGAAATCAACTGACTGCTAACGCAGAAATTACTGACAGTCATCACAAAAACTCCTTCTATGACTATTCGACCAGATTTCCACCAGAATGTTACATAATCCCAGACAAAACTTTAATAGAACCCGAAACACACATTAATGCAGCTATGTTCATATCTAGATGCCTGACCTACTGCAGGTTCAAGATAGAACGCCGTTATGTCAGTGAGTTACTACAACCCTTAGAAATTTCTGAACATAAATGAGATGAAATTCTATGAAATGGTTATCAGCTACCACAAGCTCAGAAAAAGTATGATACTATCTAAGTTATCGTTAACCATGTAATCAGCCCGCGCGTTTCTTTTATCCGAAAGGATCACGCAGTAGCAGATCTGCAGAAAATTTAGAAATTCAGCATCAAATCGTACGAATTCAAGGCATTCCATCGACCATCATATCAGGCAGAATTCATGTTCACGATCAAGTGTATGTTTACGCCCACCTTAAATTCATGTTTATTTTCACTGTCACGTTTACGTCTCATTCGCGGTATGATGCTATTCCAGTTCACCTTTATGCTATCTCTTGATTTAAGCTCACGATAGTGTTCATAACGTGGTTCACGTTCAAGTTCGTGTTTCCACTTCACGATACACGTCTCTCAGTTTATCACCGTATACGGTTACAGAAAGCTTGAGAAATCGGGCTCAAGGTTAGCACAGCTATTCCATAACCAGGCAGACGTTTCACATCTCAGGCCGTATCGTTTGGCATTCATTCCTCAGTCAACATACCTTCATGATATGTTCTAGTATCACGTTCACAGTATGATTCACGTATCACATTCATGATATATTCCATGCCAGCGCTCCTCATATAATTCTGAACCACGTTCACAATTGCTCACTTAGCATGTTCAAAATTGTTCACGTAGTTCGTCCCTATATATATTCTCAACAGCTTGCTCAGAGATATAAATGTTATCTTTTCAGGATAATTGTACGTACCGTTTCATGTATACTACATGCTATAGCTTATTCATTCAGGTTCGGAAAATCCATCTTAAATATGGAACCAGAAGCTTTTCAGCATCATCAGGACAGGGTCATCAGGACCAAGATTTTATTTAGTATGTGAGCCCTTTGAAGGAATCGTTTCGAGCGGGAGGCCACTCGAAATAGAGGAGTCCATCCGGACCTCTCATTCCCTTTACTTCAATAAATCCAGTTGAATTCTTTTAGTCATGTCACGTTCCATGTTCTCTTCAGCCATGTCACGTTACATGATCATGACAGTCATGTCAGGTTTATACCTATCAGCAGCATTATGTCTTAATTAGAAGACAATTCATCCTTCAGCTAAATTGTCTTTTCAGTCTACGTGTTCTTTCAGTCCTTATAACTTCATCAGCTTATTACCTTTAATTCGAGGACGAATTTCTCCTTTTTAGAGGGGAAGAATTGTAAAACCCGGTATAGTCGTATCTTTAATTCGGGGACGAATTATTGTTTTTAGAGGGGAAGAATTGTAAAACCCGGTATAGTCGTATCTTTAATTCGGGGACGAATTATTGTTTTTAGAGGGGAAGAATTGTAAAACCCGTATTTAAAAATCAGAATATTTAAATACGCGGTTTAATATTAATAAACTATATAAGTATTAATTATTAGACAGAGATAAAACGCAGAAATTAAATACGACAGTAAAATAATTATTTAGAAAATAATTATTGAGTTCAGAAATATTACATATGTATTATTTATTTTATAGAAATAATTAAACAGTAATAGTAAATACGCGTAGTCTCTGTTTATTTAAAGATTACAAACGAATAATTATTCAGAAAATAATTATTAAGTTTCAGAATATATTACGTATGTGTTATTATACGAAAAATAATTATCGCATTTCAGAAACAAAAACGCGAGAGAATAAAGTATACAAGTATATAAAAAAAAATAAAAAAATAAAAGGAAAGTAAAAAGGGCCGGTTTGTAAAAAAGTTAAAAAAGGGAAAGAAAATTTGGGCTAGGCCCATTTTACTACAAGAAAAACGGGGAGCCCCCCTTTTGTCACATCAGTAACAAAAAAAAAAAAAGAAGATTAGGGTTGTGAGTGCCGCCAGAAAAAGACAAAGACAAAAAGATATAATCTGATTTTTATTTCACGCGAACCAAGGTAATTCCAATCATATTTTTTTTTCTGCTTGTTTATTCACGACCCAAACAGGGGCGTCGGGTTTTGGTGAAGTCAGGGCAAAACCAAGACCAATTGGTCTCGGTGTGGTGATTCTACTGCCAGCCACGACCCGCATAGGTGTTGGGTGGTGGTCTTGGTGCGTCGGCAGACAACAGCAACCATCAAGGGTGTTGGCTCGGTGGGATTTTGGTGGTAGCCGAGACCACAAAGGGTCTCGGTCTGTTTTGTTTTCGGGACCAGCCGCGACCTCAAGGGTGCGCTGGTGGTTTTTTTGGGGCGACTGCAGCGACCAAACAGAACGCAGCAGGGTGCGTTTGGGACTGCAGTTCCAGCAGGGGTGTTTGGGACTGCAGTTCCAGCAGGGGGCTGTTTGGGATTGCAAAACGGGGGGAACTAAACAATTAACAGTGGGAACTTAGACAAACGGTGGAAACAAGATCAATAGTAGTGGGAACACAAAGAGTAACAGTGGGAACCGTATACTAGCAGTGGGAAAACTGCATTAGCAGTGGGAAAACTGCTTTGGCAGTGGGAAAACAAACAAAACAGTGGGAACCACGAATTATTCGAATCGGTAAATCATTTTATAATAAGTTTTTATATTATAAAAATAAAGTTAAACATATTTGTTATTTTAAATCATTTAATTAGTAAAATTATATTGATTTCTCGCTTGATTGTTTATCCTATTTAAAAACATATGATTTATTAATGATTTAAATTCAAAGATATTAAATTAGAAATATTTTCTAAATCAGGAAACTTTCTATGTATGACAGGTTACTATTTTTAGTAAGATCGTAAAAATTAGAAATACATATCATACGGTAATCAAAATTACAAGAATACACCTATCAGAAATAATACAGAACATTCAGATTTATCAGATTTTATAGTATTATAATACAAAGACAGTTTGGAATCAAACCAAGAACAGATAAGAGTCAGTAATTGTAAACAGTGATCAGACAACTTATTTTCGCATCCCTTATTTATGTAGTATCCGTGAAGTCAGATTCGATCCGTCAGCTTTCAGTCTTATTTCAGTACTGGACACGAGGTACGGATTTCCCGTCCTTTCAGTAAGGACTTCCTTTATATGCATGATTAGGATTTCCCATCTTCAGCCGAATGTTTTTCCCCAGTATATGTTAAAGTTATCAGTAATCATGATAATAACTAAATAGAATTGCCTGAGCGTTATATACAAGCACGACCAGTTTATGTACTAGTTACGGAGGTACCGTAACCACGGCACTAGAGGCACCGGTGTCGTGACTCACATGCAGGAGAGTGATATCCTGCATCGTCCCACTCATGTTCAGTTTGGCCATTTTTATATGTATGTTTTAGTGGGGCGTATGGATGCATCCTAGGCTTATAATTGTTTCATGTTTATCAGGGTGAATGTGGTGTGTGCTCTACATCCTTCACATTGGAGCTGATCCCTCCACCCAGCACAGTTATTTAGAGGTCACCCCTCTACAGCATGATGAGGTCACCCCTCCAGTTATTCATGCACGGTTGTTACAACACGTGACCTATATAAGCTCTGGCAAATAAAATACAGTAAATGCATGTTTTCAGAATTAATAGTTATATTTCAGTATCAGTATATATGAACCAGATTGCTCAGATTTTATGCAGAGTTCTACCACATGTTACATATCAGTCTTACAGCTTCAGTATTCTATCGCCTGTCTCATTCAGTGTATTCTTATCATGCTTATATCCGTTCACTGAGCGTTATGCTCAGCCGTAGTTCCTTTCATGTTCTAACGGCAGGTACCCCAGGACGCTCTTAGGATTCTGAGAGCATGTGCATTTGGACGGAAGCTATCCAGACTTCTTACTTTATGCATTTCTTACATTATTCTGCTTTTGGACATTGTTTAGTCCTTTCCTTCAGTATTTTACTTTTCATGTTTTGAGCTTATGTTTGGATTACCGATGTTTGATTCCGGTACTCCTTTTTTTGGTCAGTTAATGTTTTAGGACATTTACCTTATGCTTTGATGACACGCCACAAATACACGTAACGGTCCACTTATCCAAGTGGGGTGTTACAATATGATCACTTAAACTGTTAAGGATGTTTACATATGATTATCCTCTTGATCCCCTCCTTTACCTTGTCCAATGAGAAGATCACTCACTCATTAGTGTTGTGATAAAGATGAATCTATGAGCTAGTCATATTCATCATGATACCCTTTTTGTTTTAGGTCAATCCAATGTATTTATGAATACTTGGACTAGTTGTGTTCATCCAAGTTATTTGTGGATACTTGGATTTGTTGTGTACATCCATTGCATATGTGTTTGCTTGGATTTGTGTTGTGTAAATCCAAGCTACATGTGTGTACTTGGATAAGTCTAGTTGAGTTGTAATAGATTTGATTAGGAGTTCTCACTAAACTATAAAGTGATGTGGTTGTGTCTTGTGAGTTCTCACTAAACTTAAAAGTGATTAGTAGTTGTGTTGTGTGAAGTTCTCACTTAGCTTCAAAGTGAAGAGTCGTGAAGATTGGTTCTAGCTTTCGATTAGAACCCGACATCTAGCCTTGTGTCGTTAAATTGTGAAGTAGGCAACGTCGTGTAGATTGGTCCTAGCTAAAGATTAGGTCTCGACATTTAGCTTAGTGTCGGAAAATAATGTAAGCAATGATGTAAGGTTTTCTCCGCCGAGAAGGGAGCTTGTGGATATAGTGGAAATATCGAGTAGGTGTACTCGAGGAGTGGAGCAAAACGAGGATAGAGCCTCGTTGTCGAACCACTATAAATCTTGGTGTCTTCCCACTAGGTTGTCTCTTTCCTTACTCTTTACTTATTTCATTATAATTATACTTACCTATTATCCTTGCTAGTGCATTTGAATTGAACCTAATCATTATGCAACTTAGTCTCAAGTAAAAGATAGTTTTGATACAAACCAAATTGAAAGTAATTTTAATTTGGTCACCAATCGAAGAGAAACTATTCAACCCCCCCCCCCCCCCCCCCCTTCTAGTTTCTACAATTGGTATCAGAGCGATGGTCACTCAAGATCTTTGAAGTATATTGTACTTTGAAACTTGGATCGATCCATTGTCTCCTCAAATTAGAAGGTCTAGTTGTACTAAAGTTTCTCTTTGGTCAAAACTATGTTTTCTTTGAAAATAGGTCTTTTAATTGATAATATTGCATCCCACTTAAGATTAGTAGCCTTTATGCATTTTAGATATACTCTTGACATGTATCTACTAGTTTGCATCTTGCTTTGTGTAGGTACTCATGAAGATCAATCACTTAATTGGTTGTGGATTGAGTTACTTGCACTTGTAGAAGAATCATCTTCATTGATCTTAACATCTTTGAATGATGATACCAAGATGATTGAGAATGATACTAGTCCTTGAAGACTTAGTACTCATCATAGTCATTGATTGGGCATAGCACTTATTCCTTCATGGATTGCTCTTTGTGGCCAAGGTACGCTTTCGTTCTTCCACACGCCCTTTGATCATTCTTTTGATCATTACTTGACTATGTGCTTGTTCTCGGCATCCTTGCCTTGACATTTATTTGTGGTTTGTGTTTCTTTTCTTTCATCCTCTCAAACCTTCATAGCTTGGATACTTGACTCACTATGGTGATGTAGAGTGAGTTAGTATAAGCTTAAAGTATCAAGCATGATTTCCATGGTTTGCACCCATACGGTTAGTAGGCCCTTTGTGGGAGAGAAAGTGAATTAATACCTTGCTCATATTTTGGTTTAGACTAAGACTATTATTGAAAGTGATCTTAGTCTATACTTGAATAATTGCTTTGTGCTTATTCATTACCAAAGCCGTTTAATGTTTCGCCGGAAAGGCACGTCTTAAACCACTATATATGACACAAGCTCTTCGAAGATTGTCATTAATCCCTTGAGCATTGATCCTAGTCTTTATTCACTTCCCTTGACTTCTCTCCACTTAGTCGTTTTGCTACGAGTAGTCGTTTGTCCGTTTCGGTTCTTTTCGATCTTGATTTAACTCGTAATCCTTCATTAAGGCATATTGCTTAGTGTTATGATGATCCAATGATATTCTAAAAGGCTCATGATTTAATTTTAAGTATTTTAGAAAAACTTGGTTTTCAAAATTTGGCGTTTTTCATAGATAAAAACCTGCCTCTGTAGGCGGTTCCTTATCTCTGCGGCTCAAACCCGCGGTTCCTTATCGATAAGGTACCGCGGGCAGTAACTTTTGTTAGAGCGCCAGTTTGAGTTTTTTATTCTTTTTCAAACCAAACTCTCTCTCTCCCAAAAACATACAGCCGACGGGTTTTACCTTTTCCACCATTGTTGAAGCTTCCAAAACCTTCAATCACTCAAATTAATTGATTCCAAGTTGTGTGTTTCACTCATCCTTCATCTAACATCAATTAATTGTAAGTATTTTCTTTCAATTTCATCTATTTTGTTCTAGGGTTCATCCTTTCATAATTGGGGATTTTTAAAATTGAAATTAAATTAAAACCTTAATAGGAATGTGGGTTGACATGATTATTTTACTATGATTCCTTAGGTTGATATTCATTAAGATTTCACTAAAACCCACTTGTAGAACAAATCCGAATTTAGGCTAAATGATTTTGGTTGAATGATGGATTTGAGATGAACCCATGAACAAGTAGGTAATTGTTAATGCTTACCTAAAAACCTTGTTTTGAAAAACCAATGTTCTAATCCATTGTTGATCTAACATAAATCATGTGTTCTTGGTTAATGATGGAATAGACACATTGTGAACATGAAAATGATATGGATTCAATCCTATGTTTGTCAAGAAATTTATATAACACATTTTCATTTTTCGTTTTCCTTTTTGATTTTCATATGAGTGATTGGAAATATTTTTGTTTGTATTTAGGTACTTAATCATGCCTTCTCAATATCAAAAAGATCATCAATTCACTAGAGATTATATGCCCGACATCTCTCAAACCTTTGTTTCCCCTCAACTCCAAAACGCTTTTCCATCCCTTTCCTCTCTTTGTTTCCATGAGGGTAGGATTGTAGATTCAAGAATAGCGGGAGATAATTTTATCAACTCTATGTTCGAGCTTATTGGGTTTGATTGTTTGCTTTACATAGACGAGGTAATTTATCCCTTGTTTCTTCTTGAGTTCTTTAGTACTTACTCCATGCTTGAAATCAACGACCAAATCTTTATTCGTTTCTTGTTGAATCGTCAAATCATTCAATATTCCCTCGATGACTTTGGTGATATTCTTGGTGTGCCATTTGAAGGCACTTGTCGTTTCACTGATAAGTGGAGACTAGATGCTCTCTTGGAGTCTAACGATAAACCTCCAAATGACACCACCGAAGTTGATCTAAATTTCATCCTTGAAATCATCACGAAAGAGCGTAGTGGAAATGTTGTGAGAAGCCTTCATACAAATGTGTGAAATGTGAATAGGTATGAAGTGCTCTCAAGCGACCTTAAGGATTACATGCTCCAATGGGCAAACATCCTTAGGGAAAATGTGTTTTGTCTTGGTGGGAACCGAGATCATATCCCGGCTTGCATGGGGCATATGTTGTTTTGCCTATTTACTTCCACCAAGTACAATCTTGCATATTACATCGCTCGACGTATAAATTATGCTCTTTCCTAACCCAAAACAAACCTCCCTTATGCTATGCTTCTTACTCGCCTCTTTAGAAGGGTTGGTCAAGATTTTCCTCAACTCGATCTTTCTCGCTTTCACCCGGTTCAACGGGTTATGATGCCTATTCAAGAGGCGTATGAACGAAAGCCAAGAAGTGACCGTGGTTCGAGAAAATCCGACCATCAAGAGCCGGATGAGGAGGACACCGATATACCACCAAGTGATGGTGATGGCATCGGTCCTAGTTCTCATCTTGACTCTTCGAGTAACTCCCATCCATCCTCAAATCAATTCGAGGATGATTTTGAAGACTTAGCTCTTCCTCCTCACCCTTCTAGTGATGTTCCTGAAGATCTCAATATGGAGCATCTTTGTCGTGAGAATCTTAGAACTCGGGGAGAATTACATGAACACCGAGTGGAGTCAAGAAAAGGATTCAAGTATTTGGGAAAGATGATCAAGGGTTTAGGAAAGAAAAGGAGGTGAAGACTTTGAAGTTGTGTCAAAGTTTGGATTTGATAGTTGAACATTTGGTTATTAACACTTTGGTTTAATTGTTTATTAACTTGTGTTGCTTGTTTGGATTACTATTTATTTTGATCCTTAATGTTGCTTATGCAATAATGTTTGTGTTTTACATAGCTTTGTGCATGCCTTATGATAGTTAGCTTATTAGATTATGATCTGTAGTTAACTTTGGCTTGTGAAACTTTTGGGAAAAATCTGGGTTTATCAAAATCTGGGATGGGAAACTTTTGTAAACCAACTGGTCACGGTTCCATATCGACCCGCGGTTCCTTATCGATAAGGTACTGCCGATCCTAGATAAGGAACCGCCGGTCACTGTGCACGACAGCATCTTTGCTTTACACTGTTTTCTTAAATTTGTGTAAACCTTGCATGATTTTCAGTAATAAACTGCACATTTCCTAAACTAGGTTACCTAAATTCATTATTCACCTAAAATGATTTTAACCCATTACTAGTTTGGATCATCCCCTCACCCATTTAAACCCACCTTGTTTGCCATGTTCTTCACATCAAACATACTTCCTGTAGAAACTAGAAGGGGGGTTGAATAGTTTCTTATATTTACTTGTTAAAGTATGGTTTCCAAAAATCCTTTTTCAAAAACTTAGGCTTGAGGAAATATGTGAAATCTTCTTATGCACAATATGAACAATGATAGTGTAGCTAAACTAATACTAACAAAAATATATCCACAAAGAATAAAGAATGATAGTGTAGCTAATCTAATACTAACACATGTATATGCATAAAGAATAAAGAATGTAAAGAGTTAAGGGTAAAGAAAGATCAAACCAAACACCAAGGATTTATAGTGGTTCGGCAACGAAGCTCACTCCTCGTTCCTACTCCACTCCTCGAGTACTCCTTACTCGAGAGTTCACTACACAACAAGCTCCTTATGGTGGAGAAAACCGTACACGTCGCTTAACCAATTTCCGACTCTAAGCTAAAAGTTGAGCCCTAATCGTAGCTAGGACCAATCTACACAACTATACTTAGTACATACACAACTTCCAAATAGACACAACTACTTGTATCTTCACAACTATGACACAACTACAAGTGTATAAAATTAGATCTTCAATGGATCTTTGGTGGTGGACTCAACACTTCACTAGGATAGTGTTCTTCTCTTTGCACTTGGAGAGGAAGGGATGGAAGAACAAGATTCACTTCTTAAACAAGTAATAATCAAACAAATGATCAAAGATTTGAGTGATTAAAGAAGGGGTTTGAATCTGGAAATAAATGTGCAAAAGAGGTGAGGTGAAAAACTGAGAATGGTCCACTATTTAAAGGACAAAGGAGCCAACGGCTATATCTGCCCGCGGTACCTTATCGATAAGGTACCGCCTAGGTGCTAAGGTACCGCCGGACTAGACTCCGCTCCTTTTTGTCCTTTAGTGGTGGAGGTCTTATCTGGGTATATAAAAAATATCCTGAAAGGATATTCTTAGCCAAATAAGAATATGCCATTTTCAAATTTCAAATAATTAATTTAATAAAACATTTTCTTAAAAATAAAGTATAATAAAAACTTGTCACATTTAATAAAAAGTGAGTTTTAAGAAAAGATTAAATCACTTGATCACTTGATTAAGGTTAGTACTTTTTTATCCATACCTTAAGTGAAAATGGGTAAAATGAAAAATACTTGAACTAAAGAATTCGTTTTTCGTTGTTTTCGTAAATGCTTGTTTTTACATATTGTCGTAATCAAAACTAAGCGATACCAAAAAATGCAAGTAACGTTTTTAGTCATTATTGCATTAACAATCTCCCTCTTTTTGATACTGATAATACATAAACTCAATCACACAAAAATAAGATTTTCGAAGACGAGTTTATTCATTTCTCCCCCTTTGTCGAAGCAAAAAGGTTGCGTAATCCGGTGTTGAAGAAACGGACTTTGCAAAGACTCCCCTTGGTGCTTACTCCCCCTAGCTTGGGGCACCGAGGAATCGAGATATGGTGACAAGCTACATAGAAGGGTTAGTTGAACAAAAGAAACAACCAACAATATATAGCAATAGGTCACATAAAAAAATTAAAAGAGAAGAAAAAACACAAAGACAAAGATCCAAGATAGGTTACTAAAAGAACATCATACAAAGAAGTATGGAAAAAGAAACAAGCCAAAAGCATAAATCTAATCCTAGTTATTCTAGAATTCTAAGATTTGCTTGAATTTGGTGTCTTGTGGATAAGCAATCAATGCTTATATGAAAGATAAGGTAATAGCGGAGGGTGGTGGTGGTGGCTTGTTGGAGATCTCATAATCAAAGTGAAGAGGAGGCTTGATTAAGAGACTCTTGATGTAGCTCAACTCCTCATAGATGTGTGCCATAGCAAGATGTTGATATTGACAACAATGACAATATGTTCCATGGTGCATGACATTATCATGAGAAGGAGGAAGAACACTAAAGGGTGGTGGTGGAAGAAAAGAAGTTCCACAATCAACATTCTTGGTAGGAGAAATGTGATTAAGAGTGTTCTTGGGTGGGTTTGGATTGAAAGCAATTGGAGAAAATGGAGGAGATTCAAGGCTTTCATTGGGAGAATAAGACATTTTGGATGTGAAGTAATGCAAAATGCTTATGGTTTAAATAGGGAAGGCTTAGGGTATTTTTGGGGTGGTCAAAGGGTTTGAAACAAAGATTCTCAAAAATGTTGGAGCAAATCTGAAGTTTCAGACAAAAACCCGAAAAAGGAAGGCCACTGTAGGCGGTTCCTTATCTATGGTGGCGGTACCTTATCAATAAGGTACCGCGGTTCACATATGGAACCGCCTGCAGAAGCAGGGTTTGGTGTTTGGAGGAAGATTTCTCAGCAAATCTTATTTTTCTAGTCTAACTTATCATAGGGATATGCTTAAAAGCAAAGATAGACAAAGAAAACATATGCAAACTTACCAAATAGAGATTTGACCAAAATACATGGATAAAAAGAAAATCAATGTAGGAGGTGTGTAAGATAAGACCTTGAGTCATGACACAATGATCCTCCATGATTCAATATTGTTCTTGCTATGTTTGAGAGAATCATACATATGAATTATGTAAGCTCTAGATTAATAGCGAGAATCTATGAAAAATCGTTTTTAGATTGAATTAACAATGTCAAACGAATTTCTCAACCATTTTCGAACGAGACTTTGAGAGTTTTAAAAAGGAGAGGAGAAGATTTTTCAAGGACTCAAAGTGGTAAAAGGAAACACACAAGAAGAAAGGAATTTAAGGAAGATGTTCCATTAATCCTAGACCTAGACGCAAGTAATTAAAAGATTCCCTCTTAAGTGGCTTAGTGAAGATATCGGCTAAGTTGTCCTCGGAGGGCACCTTTTCAATAGTAATGTTCCCCTTTTGAACATTATCCCTAAGGAAATGGTGTCTAATTTCTATGTGTTTGGTTCGCGAATGTTGCACGGGATTCTTGCTTAGGTCTATAGCGCCTTTATTATCGCACATGATGGGAACATCATCAAGAGAAATCCCGTAATCAACAAGCGCTTGCTTCATCCATAGAGCTTGTTGGCATGCTTTTCCGGCACTCACATACTCGGCTTCCATGGTGGATATCGCAAGAGCGGTTTGTTTCTTGGAGAACCAAGAAGTTAAACAACAACCCATGAAGGTACAAACTCCACTAGTGCTTTTCCGGTCCACATAGTCTCCCGCATGATCCGAGTCCGCGTAGACAATGGTTTCTACGCCGGTCCCTTTAGGATACCATAATCCTAAATGTATAGTGCCTTTAATGTATCGGAAGATACGCTTAACCGCTTCAAGGTGAGAGGTTTTGGGAGCCTCTTGGAAGCGAGCACAAAGGCAAACACTAAACATGATATCCGGTCGACTTGCCGTTAGGTACAACAAACTACCAATCATACCTCTATATTTGGTGTTGTCTACCGACTCACAATCATCATCTACGGTGAGTTTAGTATCCGAGGCCATAGGGGTCTTCATTGGTCTAGATTCTTCTAATCCAAATTTCTTTAGCATTTCTTTAGCGTACTTAGATTGACTAAAGAAAATACCATCGTCCATTTGTTTAATTTGGAGTCCTAGAAAGAAGTTAAGTTCTCCTATCATACTCATTTCAAACTCATCATGCATGATTTTGGCAAAGTCATCACATAATTCGTGACAAGTTGAGCCAAATATAATGTCATCAACATATATTTGTACGATTATGAGGTGAGAGCCTTTCTTCTTTGTAAAGAGTGTATTGTCTACCATTCCCATGGTATACTCATGTTTAACAAGAAACGCTTTAAGTCTATCATACCAAGCTTTGGGTGCTTGTTTGAGTCCATAAAGTGCTTTCTTAAGCTTGTAAACATGGGCCGGTTTCTCAAAATCAATGAAGCCGGGAGGTTGAGCCACATATACCTCCTCATTGATCAAACCGTTAAGAAATGCACTCTTTACATCCATTTGTTGAAGCTTAATATCTAAGGCACAAGCGTAGGCTAAAAGGATTCTAATTGATTCTAATCTAGCTACCGGTGCATATGTCTCGTCATAATCAATCCCTTCTTGTTGATTATATCCTTGAGCTACAAGTCTAGCATTGTTACGAGACACAACACCATTCTCATCTAGCTTATTCTTAAATACCCATTTGGTTCCTATAATGGTAGAACTTCTAGGTGGAGGAACAAGTTCCCAAACATCATTGGCAACGAATTGATTCAATTCTTCTTGCATCGTAATGACCCAACTCTCATCCGTCAAAGCTTCTTTAACATTCTTTGGTTCAATCAAGGAGACAAAACAAAAGAAGTTGCTTTGGTTTTGGACTTGAGATCTTAGGGTCCTTTGATTTAAGTCACCAATGAAATTATTGAGAGTATGATCCCTAGACTCCTTAATGTTTACTTCCTTTTCAACACTAAGGTCTTCAACTCCTATTTTTCTAACCTCTTTGGCTTTAACTACTTCTAATTCATCCAAGTCATCATCAACCAATGGTGGTGTCTTGGGTGAAGGAGGGGTTTCATCAAAGGTTACGTTGAGTGATTCTTCAATAACCCCCGAGGTTCTATTTAGGACTATGTAGGCTTTACTAGTTTGGGAATAACCTAAAAGGATACCTTCGTAAGACTTTGGGTCAAACTTGGTAAGGTAGTCTTTGGTGTTGAGGATAAAGCACTTGCTTCCAAACACCCTAAAGTATTCTAATGAGGGTTTCTTACCTTTAAGAATCTCATAGGGGGTCTTTCCTAGGAAAGGTCGAATAAGAATTCGGTTGAGAATATAAGTCGATGTGTCCACGACATTGCACCAAAACTTTTGAGGCAAAGATTGCTTGTTTAACATCGTCCTACTCATTTCTTGGAAAGTCCTACCCCATTTTATTGTGGAGTGCGAGGAGCCGAGAAGTTATGGGTAATACCATGAGCTTCACAAAAGGCACCAAATTGCACTTCATTATCAAATTCCCTACCATGATCCGTCCTAATAGAAACAATTGAACATCCTAGTTGATTTTGAATTCTTCGACTAAAGATTTCGAAGTGATCGAAAGCTTCATTCTTAGATGCCAAAAATCTAGTCCAAGTGAATCTAGAATAGTCATCAACTATAACTAGGGTATAAAGGTTACCTCCATAACTCCGTATGGCGGAAGGTCCAAAGAGATCCATATGTAGGAGCTCTAAGCACCGAGAGGTCGAAACCAAATTCTTGGCTTTGTGACTTGAGTGAACTTGCTTTCCAACTTTGCAAGCATCACAAAAGTGACTATCAAACTTAATCTTGGGGAGGTGTCTTACCAACTCCTTAGAGACTAAAGATTGAATTAAACGCATATTAGCGTGACCTAATCTCCTATGCCAAAGAGTAGAACTATCATCTATAGTCGCAAGACATATGTTGTCTTTTGACTTCTTATTAACCTTCATGACATAAAGTCCATGCTTTCTAACACCTTTTCCAATGACTTTTCCATCTTTTACGATTTCACTGTCATGTTCCGAAAAGATGACCTTACACTTATTATCACAAATTTGACCTATACTTAAAAGGTTAAAACCTAAGTTATCTACGTGCTCAACATTTTCAATGGTCATGGAGTCAAGAGAAACCGTACCTTTGCCAATGATATTACCACGTAGACTACTAGCGAATGTGACGTTACCTCCATCATATGCTTTGTAATGCGAGAACAAACTTCGATTACCCGTCATGTGTTTAGAACATCCACTATCCTTAATCCACTCATCGGGATCCAAATCAATTCCCAAGCATATCTAGGTAACAACACACAAGATCAAACATTTGGTCCCCAATATCTCATGGGTCCAAAATTGTTAGTTCCAAACATCCCTTGCATTTGGTTGGGATGCATGAATGAGGAGGGGATTCCCCATAGAGAACAAAATGGAGGAGGGTAGTAATTCATGTAACTATTTTGTTGTTCATTACTTCTCCTAGGTGTGTTCGATCTAGGTTTAGAGTTATTATTATTCCTTCTAGGTGTTGGAGTTTTACTTCTAGGTCGTGAGTTGTTTTGATTATCTCTTGAAGGCGTTGTCGTACTACTTCTAGGCTTAGACTCATTCCGTACTCTAGGTGGAGTAGAGGATAGTTGATAAAGAGATTTTGTTTACCCTTTTTATTTTCTATTATCGTTCCTCGACTCGACTCGAATTGAAAGCCAACTTTATCGTAGAGATTAATTGTTTTTGGTGACGATGTCTTTTTGAATTTTTTAAACTATTAGAAAACAATTTAAAATTAAACTAATGTAAAAAGACTATTTTAAAAATAAAACTTTAATTCTAAATTGAAAACCAACTAAATTAAAAATCTATTGAAAATTATCTCTAAGAATAAAACTATTTAATAAAAACTTTTTATATCTAAAATCTATTTTAAAGAAAGCTATTTAAAAAACTTTTAAATGAAAACTTAAAAAAACTATTTTAAAACAAACTAAATTTTATGAATACTAATTTTTATGAAAACCAAATTTAAAATCATAAAATAAAACTACTTGAAATAAAAGTAATTTTAAATCTAATTTAAATTTGTAAAAGCAAATAAAGAGAATATACTTTTTTGTCCTTTTTAAATTTTTCAAAATAAACTGGATTAAAACAAAACTTAATTAAAACTTTTATCTAAATTTAATTATGCCTAAAATTAATTTAAACTAACTTAATTAAAAACTGCCAAATTTTAAAGAACCTATATTAATTTGTTGTTGCAAAGTAATACACAAAGAAGGGTGTTAGCACAATGGTTGAGTCGCTGGACTGATATGCGAGAGGTCCTGGGTTCGAACCCCAGGACAGACAAATATTTTGCTTAATATTTATTTTATTATACTTTTTTTGATATATTTGGGAACCAACAGTTCAAATGTTTATCAGCAAAACCAGTAAACTAATAAGCTATATCAGCAAAATAAAAAAAACAAACAGACATCTTAACAAATAAGCAAAGCAAAAAAACTAAATAAAAATAAGAAAATGAGAAAACCAATTAAGCTATCAAAACTAAACACATAAGCAGAAAGACAGAATCAGATATTAAGCAACTAAAATCAACTGACCAATGAAACAATAAGCAGACATAGTAGAATAAGTGGATAAAATAAAACAAACAGATATAACGAACACCAGACTGCAACAGATTCAACATATCTTAAACTAAAACATTCAAATCAAATAAACATTAAACAAATCAAACTTAACCAAAAATTAAAAGAGAAAAAGAAATTAAAACCTTGATGTCGAAACCCTTTGTGCCGAAGGATTGGCGCTGAGCCACCTTGTGGTCGGAACAACACCAAACAAACACCACCTTTGAATCGAACCGAAACAGCCTCGCTTGACTCGAACCAATAACACCAACAGTATCCTTAAAAACTTTCCCAGTAGGGGAAAATTGTTTCCACTTTCTTTTTATTTCTCTTTTTTTATTTTTATTAACTTTTTTTATTTTTTTTTTAATTATAAATAACCCGAGAACAGTGATAATAAATATAAAAATAAACTGAATTAAACTTTGAAAATAAACAGATCTGGAAATAAAAAAAAGTGAGACGAAATTAAAATTAAATATTAACTTTTCATTAATTTAAAATAAAGATTACAAGTGCTGGAAATCAAAAATTACAAGATTTAAAACTAATCTAATTTACTGAAAAATAAAAATTAAAGAAAAGTGTTGCCTCCAATTACATGATGTGAGGGGTTTTATAGGCAACCCCTAATGCCTTGGTGCCCACGGTGTAAAATCACAGCCCTTCAATCTTCATTCTCCTTTCTCTTTCTTCTTGTTTGCTTAATCTTGCGGCTGAGATCAATTCTTGAGTCATGGATTGCCAAGGTGGCTTATTTGATGTTTTAATCCAATGAAATTAAAGGGGTTAGCCACGTCATGAGGAATTGAGGACCACAGTGTGGGTGCTTGATCCGAAAATTAGGGGGATTTAATTCCCTTTGGGTGAATTACCCATTAAGGGTAAAAGCCCCAAAAATGGTGGGTCATTTTTTTATGATGGTGAATTTAGGGTTTGAGTATAGTAAGAAAAGGGTGGCTGTGTGTTTTGGTGAGGGAGAGAAAATAGTGAAACATAGTTTTTGACGAAAATAAATTGGAGAAGTGGGGATAAAAAAATGTTTTTATCAATTGTGAAGTGGGGGTAATCGGGTGTGTGTGGGTGTATGGGAAGAGTCGGTTTGGGGTGCAGGGTAATAACTTTGTTTTATTAAAATTGTGTGTTGGGGTAACACGTGTGGGTAAGTAAACACAGGTTTTAATGTGTGAGTTGAATTGTTGACTAGTAACTTGCAAATCTTCACTTCTATCGTCCCACAACATCACCAAAATGGGCTTTTAATTTTTCCTTCAATACAAACGTGTGATGGTTGACAAATAAAAGTGAAATAACTTCTTTTTTTCACTTTTAAAACCAAACGTCCCATGTTTATCAATTGGGCCAGGCCCAAATTTTTTTTCTTTTTCATCCGTTTATTTTATTAGCAAATGGGCTTATTGGATTGTAATTCTAAAATGGGCTTGTGCCATAAGTGTATAAAACGAGGGCTTTTAAATGGGCTTTTGAGCCCATTAACTAAATGTGGGACCCACTTGGCTCGAAATCTTCGTAAATAATTAAATCCACTAAGACGAGCTTGATTTCGGCTTTCTTTATCATTTCTTCAAAATCGTGTTGGTTCACGTGAACTTGGGCACACTCTTGGTCTTTTGACTTTGTCTTCGTCTCTTTTTGGTCTTTTCTTCAAAATTTGACAGTGAAATCCCGTGTTTTCTTTCCTTTTGATCATTTGTACCTATTTAATCACAAAAACACAGAACCACGCGTAATTCCAACATTTATGATATAAAACACATGATTAGGTCTTGTTTTACCTTGATTTTAGTGGCAAAAGGATAAGTGTTTACACACTTATTAAATCCCCTACACTTGACCATTGCAATGACCCCATGCAATGCATTATTTTAGAGCATAAAGTTACATTTCTCTCATAATTAATCCATCTCGGCCTTTATTACTATTACTACTACCACTACAACGAAAAGATAAAACTTAAAAGGAGACAAAAGTTATAACAAATTATTAACTTGGAAATTATTTGATGGGAGAAACTTGTAAAGAAATCTAAGACTTAAATTAGGGCTTTGGTGTCATTAATATTAATCACCCTCAAGTTTCACGTTCCCCACACCAAGCTTAAAAACGAGATCATTGTTACTACAAGTTAGCACAACTAACACTTACTCATGTGGTTTAGTTAATCACTTAGACCCCCTTATTCCTACGGTGTATCTCTTGTATTTTATTTTTGTCTTGAATGATCACGAGGATGCATTTTTGACTTATTTCGATAATTTATTAAGGCCGGAAATAAAGTGGGACGATTTAATCAATAGTTAGCTAAAGGACAAAATCTTTTAAAACGGCTTCTCGAAACCTCATAAAGTTCATATCTTGGCATAACTCGTTTCACGGTTTAAGACCTTTCTCGGACCGATATTTGGCTTGTACTTCAAACTTCAAATCTTGAGAGACGATCTTGAAATTATGGTCTTCTCTTCATTTTGGTATACATCTTCATTAGGAGTGAAAGATGCTTCAAACGTTGACCACGACTTCTTCATTTATCCTCTTCTTTATTTAGGATTTTGATATACAACGATCCGCCTCCTTTTCGAACTTGGATCTATTTATCCTCATACCTTGTTAGGGTCTTTTTGGATAGACTTCTCCATGATCTTTAGGGGAGTAATTGCTTCTCGTCGTGTGTCTTGATCCATTATAATGATTTGGATTAATGATCTTCACAATCTCTTAGGATCTTTAGCAAAAAAAAGTGAATCCTCATGCCTTGTGAGGGCCTTTTTGGACTCGAGTATCCTCATGCCTTGTTAGGGCCTTTTTGGATAAGCCAATCTTCGCGTCCCGCTTCAATAAGTTATGCCTTGGCTATGAACTCTAATTAATACCGAGCAACTTTTAAACGATCTTGTGCTAGAAGCTAAGTAACTTTTCAAATCGTACAACCTTATTTATTGCAAATATATTTATTAACAAGTGATGGGAGAAAAAGCTCATAACTAACTCACATAAGTTAATGAAAGAATACCAAACTTATAATTAACTTTATCATCTCTCGTTCTCCACAATTTAAAATCTCAAGGAATGAGACTCGTGGATGCTTAGCCTAATAAACCAATTAAGGTCCATATGGTTAAGGATACTAGCTAGAGTAAACTTGGATAAATAAACTCGGGTTGAGTCAAAATATTCACGACGGGCCTAATATATCAAAGATATCAAAACTTGTTAAAACCATTTTCTTTATTTATTTATTTTTGATTTTTAGTTTTTAAAATGGAAAATATTAATACGATGCGATGACAAAAGAAAAGAAAATAAAAGAAAAATACTACAAGGCCAAAATAGATCAAAAATTTGAAAAACGTTGAAAGTTTTTTTAAAATTTTCCGGTTAAATGGGGTCAAATTCATGGAAAAGGCCACTAAAATTTCGATAGAAATCCCCCTACACTTAATATAAACATTGTCCTCAATGTTTAAGCATGTGGGAGAATAAACTCCCCTACACTTAGGACATTGAGTACGTTGTTTAAAATCGAGCTAAGGAAAGGACAACTAAAGTGATTACATTTATTCGTTTTATTTATATACAAGATTGAATCACAATAGCAAAAACTTATCGAAGGAACCGGGTACACGGGTAACACGGGTCTCGTTAAAAGTACCAAAAGTGGATCATTAAGCACATGTCCCTGCACACAACATCACAACACAAACAACCTACTTGGCTCCCCCTACACTTATTGGTGAAAATGGGAAGAAGGTGAAAAAGGGTAAAAATCTAACCTAGTTAAACGATGCTTGATTTTTCATCACGAGTCTCTAGCTCGACTCAATTTCCCGAATGTCATCATTCAAATGGGAAAATCATGGAAAAACCGAGATTTCTAAGGGATGAAAATCTCTCCATGATAAAGGTGAAACAAAGTCATATAAGGCATACCCCATGAAACTCCACCCGGGTCAAACACATAATTTCCATCACAAAAGGAAATAAACCCCGAGGTGGTACGCAAGTCAAAGTAAAGTGGGGTATCCTTAGGTAAAAGTCTCTTACTAGGGACGGTGTTATGGAGATATGGCAATGAAAGCACAAAAGTCTCTATTCCGGGATCAAACACCGATTCCTTAACGGGAAAATAGCAAGAGGTATTGACATTTAAGCTCAAAATATCATCAAAATCCATAGTGGGAAAGTCATCCTCTTCCAAACTTGATGTGAAAACATAAGTATCGTCGGAGTCATAGGAAAACTCTTCCTCATGAGAAAAATAGGTATTTAGAAAGATATCTAAATCCTCCTCAAATGGAATAACCTCTAAAGTAGGTATGATCTCTAAGAGTGGAGGATCCTCCTCAAAAGTCATGACCTCTAAAATTGGAGTATAGAAGTCAAAAGGAGTCTACATGGACGAATCACTCATAGGGATATGAAGTGCATTAAGATTATGGGGTGGGTCATCAAAGTTGATGAGATCACTTAAAGAAGTGTCATCATCGTAGGTATCAAAGATCGGTGAATCATAAATGGGTGGGTCGAAAGTGGGTGGGTCAAAAGACGAGTCGTCTAAGCCGAAGATAGCGTGACCACTTGAAGAAGTGTCATCACTATCGGTGTCATAAATGGGAGTATAAAAAATTTGAGGCTCTAAGGGAAGGGATGAGTTTATCACAAAATCATTTTGAGTAGACTTTTCAATTCCAAAAGGATTAATAAAAATCTCTTCATTATCGTAATTAAGAACATCAATCATATTGACCGACTCTTTTCCATTTGATTTTGTTGTGATTTTTCCCATTTTAAAAACTTGTTGTTCATCCCGAACCCTAAGAATTAACTCCCCTTCGGCTACATCAACTAAGGCTCTTCCGGACCTTAAGAATGGTCTACCAAGTATTAACGGAATACGAGGATCCATCTCATAGTCGACGACGACAAAGTCCACGGGAAAAGTAAATGTACCAACTCGAACAAAAACATCTTCGGCAATACCAACGGGGTATGCGAGAGTTCAATTAGCTAATTCGAGAGTCATACGAGTCGGTACAAGGTCGGGTAATGACAATTGTTTCCAAACCGAAAGTGGCATAAGATTGATGCTAGCACCGAGATCCGCTAAAGCCATACAATCATCGATTTGAGGAAACGAGCAAGGTAACACGAATCGTCCGGGATCTCCTAGCTTTTCGGGAAGCTCTTTGAGAAGAACCGTGGAACAATTCTCATTTAAACGGGTGTTAACGAGCTCAACCATTTTTTCCTTCTTATTGAGCAAATCCTTAAACATTTTGACAAATTTTGGCATTTGAGCAAGTGCTTCAATAAGGCTTACGTTAACATTCACATTGGAAATCATTTTCAAAAAATTAGAGACATGAATGTCATCTTTGGTGAGCACTTTAGTCTTGCCTAACCTAGATGGATAAGGAATATTAGGCCTAGGTTAAGAAGGAGAAGGACTCGCTTCTTGAACAACCATAGGAATAGGCTCTTTCGGCAATGGAGGACTAGAACTAGGAGTGGTAGTGGGGGGAATCACCGGAGGGGGAGTAGGATTACTCATTATGACCTCCGGGCCTTGTCTCTCCTTTATGGGCGAAGAGATGGAAGGTCCCACTAAATTGGCTCCACTTCGAGTATTGATAGCACTCACATTAGCACGAGGGTTAATCTCGGTATTGGATGGTAAGGCACCTTGGGGTCTAAGGGTTTGCAACATAGTCAAAAATCTCTTATCGTTGGACTCTTGCATTTGTCTAGTAGACTCTTGCATAGCTTTCATGATTTTCTCATGTTCGGTCAATTTTTGTAGAACCAAGTCCATTTGAGGGTTTTGCATATTCATTTGATTGAACCCTTGATTATTAACCCCTTGATTAGGAAAACCTTGGTTTTGATATTGAGATTGAAAACCGTTGTTATTAGAAAAACCTTGGTTATTATTTTGAAAACCTTGATTTTGACCATTAAAATTCCCTTGATTAGCATTCCCTTGAAAATTACCCATTTGAGGACCTTGGTTCCTATTTTGGTATTGGGTATTTTGGGCGGGTGGGGGTGGTCTTTGTGGTGCTACAAAACCCGGGGGAGCCAAATAATTAGTACTATTGTAAGACAAATGGTTAACATCAACATTAGGTTTAAATGGAACCCTTTCATTAGCATTAAAAGCACAAACTTGTTGTTGTTGATTAAAAACCTTGTCACAACTGAAATATGAATGTGGTCCACCACAAGTCTCACACGTTTCAATATTATCTTTCACGGCATGCACATGTGTAGTGAGGGCGTCGGTTTTTAGTGCAAGGTGTTTCACAATGGAAGTAAGCTCCTTAATTTTATTATTCACCTCATTATCACTAGCACTAGCTATTGTAGTCCGAACACTCTTAGTTTGCACTTTTGCCTTGTTCTCAATAATGGCCCAAGCCTCGTTCATGGTTTTCACAAGAATATTGCCCCCCGCGGCACTATTAAGTGAGTCTTGGTCATTTAGAGTTAAACCATTGTAAAAAGTATTAATTTGATGCACTTTGGTGAAACCGTGTTGTGGACATTTTCTCAAAAGCTCTTTAAATCGATCCCAAGACTCACTAAAAGTTTCCCCATATTTTTGCTCAAAAGTAATGATTTCATTCCTTAAAGAGGTGGTCCGTGATGGTGGAAAAAAATAGTTAATGAACTTGGTCTCTAAATCAATCCATGTTGTAATACTTTGGGGTGGTTCCTTATCAAGCCAAATCCGGGCTTGTCCCTCGAGGGAAAAAGGAAAAAGTTGTAGGCGAACGGCCTCTTGTGGCACCCCATTGTATTTGACGGTATTTGCTAATTGGATGAATCGTTTGATATGAGCGTGTGGGTCATCATTAGTACGACCTAAAAATGGTGTAGCGGAAACCATTCGAATAAAATCCGGTTTAAGTTCAAAATGATTAGCTCCAATGGTCGGCACCACAATCGCGTCATCGTTTCCTTCAACGTGAGATTGAAGAATCTCAATCATTGGTCGATTATCCGTTGCCATCGTTATGTCGAAAGCTCGATTCTCGGGATCGGCTTGAATGACGGTCTTTTTGTTTTTCTTCTTCTTCTTCTTTTTGGAAGAATTGGAAGAGTTTGGTACACCAATCGGTATGTATGTATGCACGCGAGTGCGCATACAATTAAAACTTTGGAATGAGGTAGGTGACCTCGGTCGACTTTGAGAGGAAAAGGATTTTCCCTCTCGAGGAGCAATATGAAAAATCTACAAAAATATATACTTAATTACTACTTGAGTTGGCAAACCAATAATCGGTCGTCCCTCTCAATATACGCACAAGCAAGCGGGGAAACGAGGTGGCACAAAGCACTTAAAAACCTTTTTCCTTAGACGGCCTTTTATAGCGCGTCGCCTTATACCCACCTTATAGTTTGTATATTTTGAGTTCAAACGTCTTACTAGTATTTATCTATTTTGCCTTTTTATTTCGTTTAGGATTCGACTACAATAGTTAGGTGATGAAATCCCAACTAAGGCTTATTTGAAAAGTAGGTAAATTATTGTGCTACGTACTATAATATAGTAAAAGAAAAATCTTTTTGTATTTTTTTAGAAAAATATATATTCACAAGAAAAACGAAAGAAATTGAACTAAAAATAACACTAATACGTAATATTTTTGGTGTAATGCTTTTAGGAAAAAGTATTACGTTTTGATTTTTTAATTTTCTATTATCGTTCCTCGACTCGACTCGAATTGAAAGCCAACTTTATCGTAGAGATTAATTGTTTTTGGTGACGATATCTTTTTGAATTTTTTAAACTATTAGAAAACAATTTAAAATTAAACTAATGTAAAAAGACTATTTTAAAAATAAAACTTTAATTCTAAATTGAAAACCAACTAAATTAAAAATCTATTGAAAATTATCTCTAAGAATAAAACTATTTAATAAAAACATTTTATATCTAAAATCTATTTTAAAGAAAGCTATTTAAAAAACTTTTAAATGAAAACTTAAAAAAACTATTTTAAAACAAACTAAATTTTATGAATACTAATTTTTATGAAAACCAAATTTAAAATCATAAAATAAAACTACTTGAAATAAAAGTAATTTTAAATCTAATTTAAATTTGTAAAAGCAAATAAAGAGAATATACTTTTTTGTCCTTTTTAAAATTTTCAAAATAAACTGGATTAAAACAAAACTTAATTAAAACTTTTATCTAAATTTAATTATGCCTAAAATTAATTTAAACTAACTTAATTAAAATCTGCCAAATTTTAAAGAACCTATATTAATTTGTTGTTGCAAAGTAATACACAAAGAAGGGTGTTAGCACAATGGTTGAGTCGCTGGACTGATATGCGAGAGGTCCTGGGTTCGAACCCCAGGACAGACAAATATTTTGCTTAATATTTATTTTATTATACTTTTTTTGATATATTTGGGAACCAACAGTTCAAATGTTTATCAGCAAAACCAGTAAACTAATAAGCTATATCAGCAAAATAAAAAAAACAAACAGACATCTTAACAAATAAGCAAAGCAAAAAAACTAAATAAAAATAAGAAAATGAGAAAACCAATTAAGCAATCAAAACTAAACACATAAGCAGAAAGACAAAATCAGATATTAAGCAACTAAAATCAACTGACCAATCAAACAATAAGCAGACATAGTAGAATAAGTGGATAAAATAAAACAAACAGATATAACAAACACCAGAGTGCAGCAGATTCAACAAATCTTAAACTAAAACATTCAAATCAAATAAACATTAAACAAATCAAACTTAACCAAAAATTAAAAGAGAAAAAGAAATTAAAACCTTGATGTCGAAACCCTTTGTGCCGAAGGATTGGCGCTGAGCCACCTTGTGGTCGGAACAACACCAAACAAACACCACCTTTGAATCGAACCGAAACAGCCTCGCTTGACTCGAACCAATAACACCAACAGTATCCTTAAAAACTTTCCCAGTAGGGGAAAATTGTTTCCACTTTCTTTTTATTTCTCTTTTTTTTATTTTTATTAACTTTTTTTTTATAATAAATAACCCGAGAACAGTGATAATAAATATAAAAATAAACTGAATTAAACTTTGAAAATAAACAGATCTGGAAATAAAAAAAAGTGAGACGAAATTAAAATTAAATATTAACTTTTCATTAATTTAAAATAAAGATTACAAGTGCTGGAAATCAAAAATTACAAGATTTAAAACTAATCTAATTTACTGAAAAATAAAAATTAAAGAAAAATGTTGCCTCCAATTACATGATGTGAGGGGTTTTATAGGCAACCCCTAATGCCTTGGTGCCCACGGTGTAAAATCACAACCCTTCAATCTTCATTCTCCTTTCTTTTTCTTCTTGTTTGCTTAATCTTGCGGCTGAGATCAATTCTTGAGTCATGGATTGCCAAGGTGGCTTATTTGATGTTTTAATCCAATGAAATTAAAGGGTTTGGCCACGTCATGAGGAATTGAGGACCACAGTGTGGGTGCTTGATCCGAAAATTAGGGGGATTAATTCCCTTTGGGTGAATTACCCATTAAGGGTAAAAGCCCCAAAAATGGTGGGTAATTTTTTTATGATGGTGAATTTAGGGTTTGAGTATAGTAAGAAAAGGGTGGCTGTGTGTTTTGGTGAGGGAGAGAAAACAGTGAAACATAGTTTTTGACGAAAATAAATTGGAGAAGTGGGGATAAAAAAAAAGTTTTTGTCAATTGTGAAGTGGGGGTAATCGGGTGTGTGTGGGTGTATGGGAAGAGTCGGTTTGGGGTGCAGGGTAATAACTTTGTTTTATTAAAATTGTGTGTCGGGGTAACACGTGTGGGTAAGTAAACACAGGTTTTAATGTGTGAGTTGAATTGTTGACTAGTAACTTGCAAATCTTCACTTCTACCGTCCCACAACATCACCAAAATGGGCTTTTAATTTTCCTTTAATACAAACGTGTGATTGTTGACAAATAAAAGTGAAATAACTTCTTCTTTTTTTTCACTTTTAAAACCAAACGTCCCATGTTTATCAATTGGGCCAAGCCCAAATTTTTTTTCTTTTTCATCCGTTTATTTTATTAGCAAATGGGCTTATTGGATTGTAATTCTAAAATGGTCTTGTGCCATAAGTGTATAAAACGAGGGCTTTTAAATGGGCTTTTGAGCCCATTAACTAAATGTGGGACCCACTTGGCTCGAAATCTTCGTAAATAATTAAATCCACTAAGACGAGCTTGATTTCGGCTTTCTTTATCATTTCTTCAAAATCGTGTCGGTTTACGTGAACTTGGGCACACTCTTGGTCTTTTGACTTTGTCTTCGTCTCTTTTTGGTCTTTTCTTCAAAATTTGACCGTGAAATCCCGTGTTTTCTTTCCTTTTGATCATTTGTACCTATTTAATCACAAAAACACAGAACCACGTGTTGATGCAAAAGTTGGTTGATCCTTGCTAGACCCGAATTAGGCTTAATTCGGGTTGGCTGGGCTCCGGCTCCTGCACCAAGTGAATCGTCTGGTTGGGATCCTGCACACTAAACAACACGCGTTAGGCTTATCGTGGGAGTGTTTCCCACGATTAGACTCCGGCGTGAGAGTAAGTAATCGGTTTAAGGTTTATGTGAGTTTAGAGTATAAGTCGTAATACCTTTGTGGAACCTTAGGGGTTCCTTTTATAGGCAGTGAAACCCTAGTGGGCCTCTACTGATGCGTCGGCCCCAAGGAAGAGATAAGCACCAGAATTAGAATGATTGTTATCTTCTAATTCTGGTAGTGAATATCTTCTCCTATTGGGATAAAGATATTCCTAGACAGAATATTATTCTGTCTAATCTTATGTCGGCCGCCTTGGGCCGTGGGCCGCACACATGTGCGGGTACTGTTCGCTCAAACCCATAAGCCTGAATGACATTTATCCACCCATCAGTGATGGGCCGGATACTGGTAGTACCCGTGAGCCGGGCTCATGACCCGGTTGGGGACTATACGTCATCATGTCCCCCCAGTCTAGTTGTTACAGCCGTAGGCGTAACCTCTAGACTATCAAGATGCTCTCCGGACATACCAAGAAAGACCTAGGAAATGATATTGGAAAATTTGCTCTCGGCCGCACGTGGCAACCGGTCGTAGGAATATACTTTAGTGAATACTACCTCAGCCGCATGTAAGAGCCGAGACAAATTAAATGCAACATTAAATACGGTCTTACGTAAGAGCCGCATAACCCGACAAGAATCCAGTCGCATTAATGATATTCAATAATCCAGTCGCATGTCTGCAAAAAAGTGCATGATTACTGACCACCCTTGAGCCACGCGAAACTGTTTAAGAAGTGACCCGTGGGTCCCCCACTGACGTTACAGAAATGTCAGAAACCCTATCCATTGGATAGGGTATGTGACTGACACGTGTCAAAGATCTACGGCACCTCGGAAACCGAGGCAACCCTATATAAGAGTAAGTATGCGTGTATGTTACACACACAACTCACTCATTCTTCCGCCATTGTTAACTTCAAGCTTTTCTCTCCAAAAAATTTTGCCTTCTTTTCCACGGATATCCATCACCGCAGGTTAGATTACCACGCCTTTAAAAACCTTTTCATAAAATATGGTCAAGGATAACCCCCTCATCACGGACGTCCTGAATGTGATGTCAGGGGAGAAATACCTCGACTTCCTGTCGAAGTATTATGTGCCCGAAAGCGTACACCCCACCTTTCCGGGTGATGGTGAAGCTATTACGGATGCACCGGCGGGGAAAATAGGCATATACACACGCCTGTTTGACTCAGCCAACTACCGTATTCCGTTATCTAAGTTCTTAGTAGACCTTCTTTTGTATTATGACTTTCATATCACCCAGCTCCACTGTATAGGGGCGTGTAAAATCAATCAGTTTGAGATTACATGCCATACCTGCAGGTTAACCCCCACCGTGAACCTTTTTAGGGCTTTCTACTTCCCCCAATTAGTGAACGGGTGGTTGTCGTTCAAGAAACGACCCGGGAATGCCCCGATGACATATAGGAAACCCCTTGACTCCCTGAAGAATTGGTACGACCATTACTTCTTTGTGGATGAGAAAGTATTCCTCACCCCCTTCGTACTTAAAACCAAAGCCCCAAAAGACTATCCGCCCAAATCGAAAGATTATAGTAGCTGGGACCTGAAAATACTAGATACCCATCGCACGGAATTTCATAGAGGGTTGCCGGAGCACTTTCTGTGCTTAGTAGGGATAAGCCGCCGTTACTTTGGGAGGGATGACTTGTATCCGTGTTTCTTAACGGAACAGGGGGAGGGTAGGTCATATATATCTTGTAAATTTGATCTATCACATATGTGTAAAATGTTACTAACCCGTATACTTCTACAATCATTTGCAGAGATGAACCTCCACGGATTACTTCGTCAAGGTGACCCCAAGAAGGTGGCGGAAGGATTCCGGCCATTAAAGCCGAATGAGCTCCCTTTGCTAGAAGCTTTAGCCGACCGTACGATTCCGCTGGAGGAGACAACCGAACCTAGGTCGGACGAAGAAGAGCCTGTTATCGAGAAGTCCCCATTGGACTTTCACAACGAAGATGGCGACGACCCCTTGCTGGAGGGAGGCCCCACCAACCAGGAGGAGGAGCGCGATCCTAATGAAGACACTACGCAAGCTTCCGGATCCACCACACTTACTTCAAAAAAGAGAAAAACAACCAGGCGTGTGGCGAAGAAGACTGGGGAAGATGCCGGAGTTGCAAATGCTCCTCCCAAGAAGTTGCGGAAAGACCATCCTCAGTATCAAGAAGGAGGCAGCACCATGACTGGTCAAGCCGACCCCACCCCGACCATGGAAGGGCCAGTGCTGCGAGTCGCCCTTGTGAGCGCCGTAGCTCCTACCGGCCCAGACCCTGCTATTGGCACCTCGTAAGTACCCCTCATGATTTATGATTTGTATCTTCGTATGATATATGTAGACTAAAAAGTTTTTTTTTTTTTGAACGACAGGGTGAATCCGTCAGCCGCAGTTCAAGGAGAAAAAGTGGGGAGAAATCCATCCCCCGCGGCTACTAACAATCCCCCTTCACCCATCACCGCATGTGCCAAAGAACCGTGCCCCGAGGGGCTAGAAGAGAGCTTGCGTTTAGCATGGAACCTATCAAGCTTGACACGGCTGGAGGCCGAATCAGAGTGTTCGGAATTCATCGAACACATCACCCCCGCCTGCCCTCGCACAGGATTTAGATGAACTAGACCATGAGGCCTTGATTGAACAGTTTGATGTGTCATTTGCACATCAGGTGACGGTGGGTGCCGCGTTGAGACGCCGACTGATCAAGGCCCTCACCAATGTGAGCCGTGCCGACAAAAGGATAGCCCGACGTGAGGCATTGGTCGTAAAGAACGAGAAGACTATCACATCCTTGCAAGCGGCGTTATTGACTGCCGAGGCAACGGTGAAGGAGCAGGCGCTTCATGCCGATACAAGAGAGAAGCGTATCGCTGAGTTGGAGGCCCTCGTAGCCGCATCAAACGAGAAGGTAAATTTTCAAACATGTTGTTCATATATTCCTACTCCTTGTATGCATGTAGCCCAAATATATATTCGTGTAGTAACTCCAAATTTCATACGCAGATGTCTGCGGCCGAGGCTGCTACTAAGGCGGTGACCGCTCAATCGTTCAGCATTGCCCAAGAGCGTGACTCACTAAAGGAGGAATTGACGCAGGCTCAAACCAGTCTTGAAAATCAAGTTGCCTTAGCGGATGAAGAGTTGAGCAAGGTGGTTGTCAGCTGTGCGCAAAGAGTATGCCCCCCCTACTGACCGCGACAGCCGGTCGTAGGTGGATTATCGGGCAAGGACTGCGGCTTGCCGTAAGTGGGGCCCTTAACGCTCCACATCTATTGCAGGCCTTTGCTGGGGTTGTATCTGACGGGATCGACCGTGGTAGGCATGAAGGCATGGTCCAAGCTGCGGAGATGATCGCAAAGAATGAGAATATCACACAGCATCCGTATCACAACCCCTCCGCAGCGGGTAAGATGACAGCGTCCATGGATGCCTTGGCAGACCTTCAACACCCCCTCCTTGACGAGCTTGAAGCCATGAAAGATGCTCCCAATGAAGCAATAATGTCCCGGCTGAGTGCTGATCCACTTCCCTTGACGCTGGCTACCTATGATTTCGTATCCAAAGCCATGTCAGGTGAGAAGCCGCTTGGTGAAGCCTTAGACGCTCTTGCAGTCAAAGTTCAGGACGGGAAAGATGCTCGCGAGGAGGCCCTTCGTGCTTTAATTGAGGAAGGGAAGAAGGATCTAGAAGAATTCCTTCCCCCCTTGTAACTGATATGTTGTAAACATTTGTGACTATATTCGTCCGTGTATGTACACGGCTAAGACATATATGTAATAACTTGTCCTTTTATTTTATAAGTCCGTGACAACCACGGTCATTTTGTTTATTGTTAATTTTGAAACTTGTGTATTTCATTGTATTCTAATGCCGCGTGACGTATCACGTCTTACACATAAAGAAAAAATACATACAAGTCTATAATTTACTAGACATGCGACGTGCGTCTTTACTATGCAGAGTACCGTGTGGATACGGTACACAAAAAACTTACCCCAACGTCTTGTGAGTAAGGTGTCTAGTAAGGATACATGATCCGTACGGCTGGGGTTGCATCCCTCTTACACGGCAAGTTGAATTAGTAGGTTCACTTAATCCTCTTACCCCACCTGGGGGCGTATAGTACATGTACGGTAATTTGAGAAATGCATACGAATGAAACATGGCATATTATAATACAAGTAAAGTTCATACGGCTAACAAAGAATCTAACAAAGAAGGGAAAATGATTTGCACGAAACAGGCCGTGGGGCTAGCTAGGCACCACGGCATTTTATTATAACGTTTACACTTTTGTTTGAATAATGACGACAAGTCCTAAAAAACAAGAAGGGAAACTTAAACAAACACAAGAAAAACAAACAAAACAAATAACCCGCATGGTTCTTTATTAAGACCGCCTATAGCGAAGTACCCATGCGGAAGCCGTAGCTTTCAAAGATAGCACCTTTTGAGATTGGAGATGTTCCATGTGCGCTCTAGGTCGCGGCCATCCATATCACGTAACTTGTACGCGCCTCGTCCCAAGGTTTCAGTGACTTCATACGGTCCTTCCCATTTAGGGCCCAGTTTTCCTGTATTCTCCACTCGACTCGCTTCATTAGCACGATAGACGTAGTCTCCCGGTCGAAAAGAAACACCCTTGACCTTGGCGTCATAATAAGCCTTCATCTTAGCCTTGGACTTAGCCTCATTGATGGCTGCTATTTCCCTTTTCTCTTCCAACAGATCCAGGTTGATTCGCAGTTGTTCATCGTTTGTGACAACGTTAACCTCCGCCGTGCGGATGGTAGGCATCCCTATTTCTGCTGGTATAACGGCTTCAGTGCCGTAAGCCAATGCAAATGGAGTATCTCCGTTGGCTGTTTTGATCATGGTTCTATGTGCCCATAGCACGTGTGACAACTCGTCGACCCATTTGCCCTGTCGTTCATCCAGCTGCGCCTTGATTCCATTCCCCAAGCTCCTATTTGCTCGTTCGACAAGGCCGTTCGTTTGTGGATGCTTAACGGACGCGAAGCACCGTTTGATGTTCAATGATGCACACTAATCTTTGAATGGGTTGTCCGTGAACTGCTTGCCATTGTCCGAGATGATTTCTCCTGGCAGATCAAAACGGCACACAATGTGTTCCCACACAAACTTCTTGACCTGCTTACCTGTGATAGACTTGACTGCCTTGGCTTCTATCCATCGTGTGAAGTAATCCATTGCGACAATCAAGAATTTAACCCCCCCCCCCCCCCCCCCCGCAGCTACAGGGAATGGTCCTGCATTGTCAATTCCCCACTTGTAAAATGGCCATGGGGACGTGATAGGTGTAAGCTCCTGCTGCGGGTGCCGCGGTACTGGCCTATGCACTTGGCAATCATTGCACTTGCGAATCATGTCGCGCGCGTCTCTGTGCATGGTGGGCCAATAGTATCCTGTTCGTAAGGCTCGGGCTACCACGGATCGTGGGCCTGCATGCATGCCGCACAACCCTTCATGTATGTCACTGATGACGTAGGCCGCCTGGCGTGGTCCAACACACCGCAACCACGGCTGCAAGAAAGAGCGCTTGTAAAGGATGCCTTCTCGAAGTTCAAAATGTTGCGACTTCTTTTTAATGCGCCTTGCTGCTTTTTCCTCGTCTGGGAGGGTTTCATTAGTCAAATAGTTGATGATTGGAGTCATCCACGTGGGTCCCTCCTCCTCAACTATAGCGGCTATCTTCCCTTCTGTGATAGATTTCTCCTTGAGTATTTCCACCAAAACCTGTTTAGACAAGTGGGCGAAGCTCGTGGATGCGATCTTGCTAAGAGCGTCCGCTTTCTTGTTCTCGCCCCTTGGCACCTGCTTGATGGAAAACTTACTGAAAGTCGCGATTAACGACTTGACTTTTTCCAAGTACCTCACCATGTTGTCCTCCTTAGCCACATACCCACCTAGAATATGGTTCGCGACAAGCCGTGAGTCCACGTAGGCCTCAAGGTTGCGGACTCCCATTCTAGCGGCGATTTTTAAACCCGCAATTAATGCTTCATATTCCGCTTCGTTATTGGTGGCCGTGAACTCAAAACGGAGGGCGTATGTGAATTCCATTCCTTCTGGATTCGTGAGGATGAGACCTGCCCCGGACCCGTCTGTACATGAGGATCCATCCGTGAATAGCACCCAAGGTTCTGTTGGGATCTCGTATTGCTTAATGACTGGTTCTTCCTCATCCGGCTTCTCGATCAGGAAATCTGCCAAGATCTGGCCTTTAACCGCCGTCCTTGGTCTGTAAGATATATTGTGCCCCCCAATAGGATGCTCCATTTCTCCAGCCTCCCTGCCACGTCTGGTCTAGAGATAACCTGCTTGATTGGCTGATCCGTGATTACCACAATTGGGTGCGCCTGAAAGTACCGGCGCAACCGCTTTGTAGCAAATACTAGTGCTAACACCAATTTTTCCATGGAGGAATAATTCAGCTCCGCCCCCTGTAGTGTTCTACTTATAAAGTAGACCGGAGTCTGTATTGTATCTCTATCCGTCATAAGTACCGCGCTTATTGCGCCATGAGTAGCTGAGAGATACATAACGAGTTCCTCCTTTGGCCGGGGAGCTACTAGCATAGGGAGAGATGCGAGATGTTGCTTGAGTTGGCCGAAAGCTTCCTCAGCTTCCTTCGTCCAACGGAAGTCTCCCTTTCTAATACACTTCTTGAGTGTCTTAAATAGGGGTAATGACTTCTCTACGGATTTAGACAGGAATCTATTCAGCCCGGCTAACTTCCCATTCAGGGACTGCACCTCCTTCCGTGTCTGCGGGGACGGTAGTCGTATCACTGCGTCCGTCTTCTCTGGACAAGGCTTGATGCCGTTTGGGTCAATCAAATATCCCAGGAACATTCCTTCTGTTGCACCAAACGTACATTTCTTTGGATTTAACTTCATGTTAATCCTTCTCTGCGTGTCGAATGTCTCCTGGACATCCCGGAGAAGTGCCTCCTCCGTGTGGCTTTTTATCACCAAGTCATCAACATATACTTCCAAGTTGCGTCCTATTTGTGATTCGAAAGCTTTATCCACCAACCGCTGATACGTAGCGCCGGCGTTCTTCAATCCAAACGGCATTTTCGTATAGCAATATACGCCCTGGCTCGTGTGGAACGCCGTTTTTTCTGCATCTTCCTCCGCCATCTGGATTTGGTGATACCCTTTATATGCATCCAAGAAGCATTTGAAAGGATATCCACACAAGGACTCCACCTTCCAGTCGATTTCTGGTAACGGGTAACAGTCCTGTGGGCAGGCCTTGTTCAGATCCGTGAAATCCACACACATGCGCCAACTTCTGTCATGTTTCTTGACCATGACCGGATTAGATAACCACTCGTGGTAGTATACCTCGCGCATGATGCCTGCGTCCACTAGCTTACGCACTTCCTCCAGTATCACTTGGCTGCGCTCGGGCGCCTGGCCGCGCTTCTTTTGCTTGATGGGTTGGTACCCTTGGCGGATCTGGAGCTTATGCTCTGCTATCGCACGTGGCACACCCGTCATATGTTTTGGCTCCCATGCGAATATGTCTAGGTTTGCACTTAAAAGAGAGCACATGGCCCTTTTACCGCTATCCGAGAGCGCTCCTCCTATGGACACCTCCTGTTCCGGATAGTCAGGGTGAATGGCCACCTTCCAATTGGGTGGTGGTGCCCCGTCCTTGGGTGGGACAGGTGGAGCCGGTGTTGTCACGGTGTGACACTCGGATGTTGGTACGACTGTGTTGTAAATAGTAACGATTCCCCCCTCAACGGGGAATTTGATCATTCCGTGTGCCGTAGAGGGTACTGCCCGGATAGCCAAAATGCCTGGTCTGCCTATAATTCCATTATAGGGAGAGTGTGAACGTATCACCATGAAGTTCATCCACGTCGTAGTGGAATGTTCCTCATTCCCAATGGTGACAAGCAAACGCAATTGCCCTATCGGCCAGATAGTGTCTCCACTAAAGCCAGTAAGCGGCGACGTGGCCGGTACTAATTGGCTTCTTATTTCTGGGCATAACTGCACAAAGCAGTGTTCATACAGTACCTCTGCTGACGATCCTCCATCCACATACATGCGACGAACATTGTGTGTTCCAATGCTTATCTCAATAGTGAGAGGCGCATCAATCACATCGCTTGCTGTGATGGGAGGGAATGAGATTTCCCTGCCGCGTGAAATTTTTTGGCCAATTTTCTGTCTCGTGCGGCGCTGTCTGGATTGGATCATGTATATGGTAGAAGGCTTGTCCTTTTGGGAATCCTTCTTATCATACTTCTTGTTGTTGTCTTTTCCGTCCTTCCAATCCTTAACTAGGTGCTTGAGTTTGCCTGATTTGATTAGCGACTCGATATGCTTCTTGAGCTGGATACACTCCTCCGTGCCGTGTCCTTTGTCATTATGGAACTCGCAGAAGCGACTTCCTTGCCGACGCTCCGGGGGAGTGGTCATTGGAGGAGGCCTTGGAAAGTTTGCCCCTTCGGTCAACAAGATCTCCCGGTAGGACATCTTTAGGGGAGTGAACTTGTCATCCGACCGTCCGCCTTTGCTTTGGCTCTTATAGTCCGAGCCCTTGTTATTGTTCGGGTTACCTTGACCGCCCGACTGCCTCCGGGACTGGTCATTTGACCGGTACCCACTTCCTCGGGATGGGTAGGCCGCGGCGACAGCTGTTTCTCCCTCTATGAAATTTCTGACCCTTTCCATGAGGTCATCATATCTCTCTGGACGCTTGTCGTTGAGACGCCTGATCAGTTCTCTGTCTGTTATGGCGTGCATGTAGTCAGAGATTTTTAGGAGTTCTGGCATGGTTCTTGTGCGTGTGCACTCATCATTGAAGCGCTCAGTGAAGGCTTCTGTGGACTCCCCCGGCCGTTGCTTGACAGTTGCCAATGAGACCGGATCCCTATTATACTTCTTCCTTTGAGTATAATTGTTCTCAAACGCAGTGCGTAGTTCCGTGAAACTATAAATGCTCCGTGGGGGGAGTGCCTCGAACCAGTCACGGGCGTTTCCAATCAAGGTCGAATTGAACATTTGGCACCATATGGGCATGGGCCATCGCTCAATTTTGGCCTGCGTATCAAATATTTTGAGGTGATCCACAGGATCACCGGACCCATCATAAGTCTTGATACATGCCGGCATGCGACGTTTGGTGTCCTCAGAATAGTTCCGTATGCGGAGGGTGAACGGGTCTTCCCTGGGATCCGCCCACGGCCGTGTGAGCCTAGGGTCATCCCATGGTTCACACCATGGACGCGAGAGGTCCTCTGCTTCCGTATCCCGATAGTAAGGGCCACCATAATACTCCTCATTGTTGGGTGGTGGAGGCGTGCGCCTAGGCTGGCGGCGCTTAGGCGGATGGTCATCTGAGTCCTCCCCGGACGGATCTGGGGACGGTGGTGGTGCCCCGCCTTTTGAATAGGGACCACTTTTTTGAGACGAACCAGGAGCCTTTCTCCCAGTGTTCATTCTATCCCACACACTTGGGCGGCGTGTGGTTCTGGTCAGCTCTCGATCTGGCCGCTCGGGTGAGCCATCCGACCTTTCTCCTTCTTGAGACTGCGTTAATTCCTGTATAAGGCGATCTCCTATGCGCTCAAACACATTCCGGGGTTGAGGGTTTTCCTCAAAGGTTCCCTGCTCCTGAGGCCGAGTTCTCCTTTTTCTCCGGTTTTGGGAGGGGGTGGTTGGTCTACTGTCACCAAAGTTGAGTCTGGCTTGGAGGTTCCTCCCCAGACTCAATCTTGATGCGATCCCTGGGACAATCCTTTCGAAGTTCTGAGTGAGAACTCGAGTAAGATCCTCCTCACTGAGTGGTAGGGCTTCCACTTCTTCCTCCGTCGAGGGTCTGCGCGGTTCCTTGTTAGGAGGGTCTGGCGCACTCCCTGGATCAGGGTTGTCCAGGGTTGAAGTAGGCGGGGGTGTCACCGAGATCGTGCTCGTCACCCCCGCGGGTTGAAAACCGCTACGGTTACCCAGCCCGCCTGCGGGGCGGTTAGGTGATTGGTTGGGGATGAGAATCCCTTCCCCTTGGGACTTCCGGTTCCCAGGATTCACATTCCTGGGGTTAGTTGGCGGATGCCCCTTCGTCATTGGAGATTCGAGATGAGGTTTTGTTCTAGCTTAGTGTTATGGGTCCCACGGATGGCGCCAACTTGTTGATGCAAAAGTTGGTTGATCCTTGCTAGACCCGAATTAGGCTTAATTCGGGTTGGCTGGGCTCCGGCTCCTACACCAAGTGAATCGTCTGGTTGGGATCCTGCACACTAAACAACACGCGTTAGGCTTATCGTGGGAGTGTTTCCCACGATTAGACTCCGGCGTGAGAGTAAGTAATCGGTTTAAGGTTTATGTGAGTTTAGAGTATAAGTCGTAATACCTTTGTGGAACCTTGGGGGTTCCTTTTATAGGCAGTGAAACCCTAGTGGGCCTCTACTGATGCGTCGACCCCAAGGAAGAGATAAGCACCAGAATTAGAATGATTGTTATCTTCTAATTCTGGTAGTGAATATCTTCTCCTATTGGGATAAAGATATTCCTAGACAGAATATTATTCTGTCTAATCTTATGTCGGCCGCCTTGGGCCGTGGGCCGCACACATGTGCGGGTACTGTTCGCTCAAACCCATAAGCCTGAATGACATTTATCCACCCATCTGTGATGGGCCGGATACGGGTAGTACCCGTGAGCCGGGCTCATGACCCGGTTGGGGACTATACGTCATCACCACGCGTAATTCCGACATTTATGATATAAAACACATGATTAGGTCTTGTTTTACCTTGATTTTAGTGGCAAAAGGATAAGTGTTTACACACTTATTAATAGTCTAGATAAACTTCTATTTCCCATGAGAGGTTTACTTGAAGGCTTGTAGAACTTATCAATAGCATTGTCGTCAAGTATGGGTAATTGTACCTTATTAACAGTAAGATGCTTTAGTTTTTCATTTAACTTAGATTTTTCAGAAAGTTCAGAATTTTCACAAAATTCAACTTTTGGCCGCGGTACCTTATCTATGGCCGCGGTTCCATAGTGATAAGGAACCGCGCCATACAATGTGGAACCGCGTCCAGAGGGTGTTTTCTGTGAAAACCTGACTTGTTTTGGTTCACTAGTCGAGGCTTCATTTGAGTTAAAACCTAGACCAAGTCTTTCCTTAGAATGAACTTGTTTGTTTAACATATCATCAAGAGCACTAGTACCTTTCATGAACTTTTCCAATTTAATGGAGGTGCTCTTGAGATCTTCATTCTCTAATCTAAGTTTCTCACAACTTAAGCAACCTAAATCAACCTCTTTGTTTTTCTCAAGTTTAGCCAATTTCTCCCTAAGTTCATTGATCTCATTTTCAAGCTTAGTTTTGGTTGATTTTAAGGTTTTATTCTTTTCTATGAATTTAAGACTAAGTTTGTGTAAGCTATCATATTTGCCTTCAAATTCAATATCATCTAAAGTGGAACTATCATTGCTATAATATTCGGTTTCAGAATGTACCTCTTTAGAAGTGTGAGCCATAAGACATTTCTCCTCTTTGGGGTTGTCATCATCATCTTCACCGCTATCGCTCCAAGCGCCACTAACGAATGTCGTGTGGTTCTTATCACGAGCGGGCTTTGGACAATCACCAATGAAGTGATTTGGATCACCACATCTAAAGCAATTCCTATCACCTTTTTCGTTCTTGACAAACCGATTCTTTGACAATGGTTTCTTGTCATAGTTGGGTTGCCTAACGTGTTGACCTCGTCTCTTGAAGAACTTCTTGAAATCTCTCAGCGCCAATGCATACTCCTCGTCATCGCTTTCCGAGGAACTATCATGGTCACTTTGTGCCTTCTTGGCTTTAAGTGCAAGAGATTTCCTTTCACTCTTGGTTTTCACTAATTCCGAGTCCTTCAAAATTATCATCTCATGAACCTTCAAGTTTCCTATGAGTTCATCGAGTGATAAAGTTGAGAGATCTTTCGACTCTTCAATCGCCGTGACTTTTGCTCTCCACATTGGATGTAAGGCCCTTAGAAACTTCCTAACATTGTTCATGCTAGAAAAACCTTCATCAAGGGCTTTTAGACTAGTAATAATGGTGTTAAACCTAGCAAATGCACTATCAATAGTTTCATCTTCTAAGATGACAAATTGTTCATATTGTTGGACAAGAAGATCAATTTTACTTTCTTTGACTTGGCTATTACCTTGGTGGGTTACTAAAAGAGTGTTCCAAATATCTTTAGCGGTTTCACATAAAAATTCTTTCATACTCCTTCTTAGGCAAAGCATTATAAATCATCATTTTAGCCTCATTATTTTTTGAAAGTTTCTTTTTAGTATCATCATTAGCTTTGTCAAAAGTGACCAATTCTTTTGTTTTAGAAACTTCATTAAATTGAAAGGGTAAAAAATCACCATTGGTAATAACATGCCAAAAATCTAAATCTTTTGATTTCACATAAGTTTCAAATCTATTTTTCCAATAAATAAAACTATCGGTTTCAAAAAGTGGTGGTCTTTGTATAGATTGCCCTTCTAGGTACTTGTTGGAATCCATAGATCGATTCAAGTTTTAAAATACAATATGCTTTAAAAATTCTTGAGCAATCCGCTCTGATACCAATTGTAGAAACTAGAAGGGGGGTTGAATAGTTTCTTATATTTACTTGTTAAATTATGGTTTCCAGAAATCCTTTTTCAAAAACTTAGGCTTGAGGAAATATGTGAAATCTTCTTATGCACAATATGAACAATGATAGTGTAGCTAAACTAATACTAACAAAAATATATCCACAAAGAATAAAGAATGATAGTGTAGCTAATCTAATACTAACACATGTATATGCATAAAGAATAAAGAATGTAAAGAGTTAAGGGTAAAGAAAGATCAAATCGAACACCAAGGATTTATAGTGGTTCGGCAACGAAGCTCACTCCTCGTTCCTACTCCACTCCTCGAGTACTCCTTACTCGAGAGTTCACTACACAACAAGCTCCTTATGGTGGAGAAAACCGTACACGTCGCTTAACCAATTTCCGACTCTAAGCTAAAAGTCGAGCCCTAATCGTAGCTAGGACCAATCTACACAACTATACTTAGTACATACACAACTTCAAAATAGACACAACTACTTGTATCTTCACAACTATGACACAACTACAAGTGTATAAAATTAGATCTTCAATGGATCTTTGGTGGTGGACTCAACACTTCACTAGGATAGTGTTCTTCTCTTTGCACTTGGAGAGGAAGGGATGGAAGAACAAGATTCACTTCTTAAACAAGTAATAATCAAACAAATGATCAAAGATTTGAGTGATTAAAGAAGGGGTTTGAATCTGGAAATAAATGTGCAAAAGAGGTGAGGTGAAAAGCTGAGAATGGTCCACTATTTAAAGGACAAAGGAGCCAACGGCTATATCTGCCCGCGGTACCTTATCACAGCCCGCGGTACCTTATCGATAAGGTACCGCCTAGGTGCTAAGGTACCGCCGGACTAGACTCCGCTCCTTTTTGTCCTTTAGTGGTGGAGGTCTTATCTGGGTATATAAAAAATATCCTGAAAGGATATTCTTAGCCAAATAAGAATATGCCATTTTCAAATTTCAAATAATTAATTTAATAAAACATTTTCTTAAAAATAAAGTTTAATAAAAACTTGTCACATTTAATAAAAAGTGAGTTTTAAGAAAAGATTAAATCACTTGATCACTTGATTAAGGTTGGTACTTGTTTATCCATACCTTAAGTGAAAATGGGTAAATGAAAAATACTTGAACTCAAGAATTCGTTTTTCGTTGTTTTCGTAAATGCTTGTTTTTACATATTGTCGTAATCATAACTAAGCGAGACCGAAAAATGCAAGTAACGTTTTTAGTCATTATTGCATTAACACTTCCCTAAACCTTAAACCACCTTAATCAACCATGGTGTGTACCAAAACCTCAAACACTTCCAAAACCTCCACCCCAAGGAAAACACTCAAAATAAGGGTTAAGGTAGCTAAGCCTAACTCCTCACCTTTCCACACACCTAAGAATGAGATGGCTCCAATTCTCATTTCTTCATCACCTTCCCCGCCTCTTGCACCATGCAAGACTTCATCCACCCATGGTACTAACCACTCCATTGGTTCTACCTCCTCTTCATTCAACTCAAGAATGAATGAGCTCTCTTCACCTTCACTCCAAGTGCACCCTTGGAAGTGACCACACAACCCCAACCTATCCAAAGCTTTCCTTTTGTGAATGACTTTGATGACACTTTGGTGACTTCACCATTTACCCCTCACAACTCACCCATTTCACCAACCTTGGAGAATTTACCTCCACACTCACCCATTTCCCTTCTAGGGAACATGCCTCCACTTTCACCCACATCACCCTTGGAGAACTTGCCTTCTCCACCTTCACTCAACTCAAACATCCCAATTTTGGGTGTTCCACTTTCCCTCCTCTTGGGTGATCCTTACTATGGGTTTCAACAAACTCATGGTCCAAGTTGTCCCGTTGTCTCTACAACCACTACATCATCCATAACCTAAGGATGGATATGTATGGACTACATAGGAGGTTGCAAGAGTTCTTGCTTGCCTTGTTCTCCATGCCTCCTCCTAGGAGATGAATGATGGAGTTTTCTTAATAAGAGTTTTCAACAAAACCAAGCCTAAGAAAACTACTTATCTAGATTTAATGCTAAGCTAGCTATGTATTAGTTAGTTTTTATTTGTCTTTGTACTTGCATCATTAATGAATGTTTCATGTTGTTGACTTATGTATTTAGCTTTGTGTGTTTCTATCCTTTTGTGCACACTAATCAACTTTAATTTGAAATTAAAATTGAACCTAAATCTATCACAACCCCTAAACTTGACTAAAATTGGTTCAAAATGATATCTAAATTATTTTGTCACCCTTTGTCAAGACATTCTTTGTGAATGTGTTGCTTTATGTAACCCTAGCATATTTTGGTGCTAATAGAGGTAAAATTCCAAGATTTGCAACTTTTTAAAAAAGTCTTAGTTTTTCCCAAAACCCAGGAAAAACGTGGTTAAAAGTCCACTGGACGCAGTTCCTTAAAGTCCCGCGGTTCCTTAGCGATATGGAACCGCCGGTCCCTATAAGGTACCTTGGACAGTAAGTGGCTTTTGACGAATTTTTGGTCAAAACTTTTAAAACCCTATTCCCTGTCAAGATTCCTTGTTTACTCAAATTGACTAAACATTCCTTGACACTACACATTTTGTATTCGAATTCTTACCTTGATTACATTTTACTTATACCCCAACCTTGAGAATTCATTCTCATATAACCTTGAGATATCATTCTCACACTCTCACAATGCCTAACTCCTACATTCCTAACCTTGACATTTCTTTGTCACAACCCCACTCACCCAAAGCTTCCTCATCCAAGCTTTCAAAGAAACCGAAAATCTCGGTTCGACCTATTTGGGTTAAGAAGAATGAACCATCTTCGTCCAAACCACCCAAAAACCCTACCTTCTCTCCAATCAAGTATTGGAATGAGACTTATACCATAAACCCCATCACCGGAGCTAAAGAAAATGTTCCACCACCACCACATCCTTCAATACCCCTCAACTCAATTACCTTTCAACCTTCCCAAACCTCACAAGGCATTGTGAAAACATTCCCAAACCCATTACCCCACCACCACCAAACCCTAAGTTTGATGCCATACCCCCATCAAACGATTTTGTGTTGCATCATGGATCCTCGTGTGATTGTTGCCGATTTCAACAAATTGAACTTGCTCATGTGTATGAGAAGTTAAATTTTCTTGAATTCCTCCTCACTCGACCATCTATTCAAGTTTTCGTTCCGGTGGACAAAACTTCGAATGATGCATGGTCGTCTTTTTAGTTTTTTTTAGCAATCTTGGAAAATATCACTATTAGACTAGCTTATGCTTAGTGGTTTATTTTCCATATTTATTGCTTTTAGATACTCATATTGTGTGTATGACTATCTTCTTTGTTGTATTTTTTTTATGTAACCTTTGTGTTATTTGTGTGCTATTTCATTAGTTCTATTTTGAGTTGATCTTGGTTAATTTTTTTACAATTGCTTATGGGTGATTCCATCAATTCTAAAGCTTTAACCCATTGACAAGCTTATCATCTTCATTGGATTGAAGTTTGATTTTGTCAATTACCTCTTTGGACATACTTAGCAAAATACTTGCTTCTAATTTGAGATTTCTTCTCTTTCTCCCTCTCAAGTTACTTAGTAGGTAGTGATCATATATACATTGGTGTTTCTTTCCTTTCTACTAACCTTTGTGTAGCATGTCACCTTAGCTCACAAACTTGGTGCCCCAAGCAAGGGGGAGCAACCACCAAGGGGGAGCTACTAGCAAAGTTCGATGTTCTTCAAAGACTTATGCTAACCTTTTTGCTACGACAAAGGGGGAGAAATGATAGTGATAAACTAGTTAATAATTCCATATTTTGTGTTTCTACGTAAATGAGTTTATCCTTTGTCGTAATAAAAAAGGGGGAGATTGTTAATGCAGGTGATGCCTAAAAACATTATTAGTGTTAACTAATCTTTCTTAGTTTTGATCACAACAAACTATACAACACATTTAGTGTAAAACACAAAATGAATTATTTAACTAACACTATCATCAAGGTAATAATCATATCACTAACCTTTCTTAATCATACTTAGTGATCATCAAAATGATTATCCTTAAAACTCACTTTTGTTAATATGACAAAAGACTTTTTAATAAACTTTCTTTTTTAGAAAATGTTTTATTAAAATGGAAAATGAAAATTTGAAAATAGCATATTCCAAATGCTGTTAGAATATCTTTTGAAGGTTTCAAATACCTCAGATATTCCCACCCCACTAAAAGACAAAAAACGGAGCGGAGTCTAGTGGCGGTACCTTAAGTACCTACGCGGTACCTTAGCGATATGGTACCGCGGGGTGAGATAAGGTACCGCGCACAGTAGCCATTATAGATCCGTTATACTTTGTCTCCTTTAAATAGTGGGTCAAATCTCATTCTCCAGTAAGCCTTTTGGACGTTTTTCTCAGCCCTCTTTCTATTTTCTATAGCATAATCATGAGTAAATGATCACTTAAATTGTTAAGGATGTTTACATATGATTATCCTCTTGATCCCCTCCTTTACCTTGTCCAATGAGAAGATCACTCACTCACCAGTGTTGTGATAAAGATGAATCTATGAGCTAGTCATATTCATCATGATACCCTTTTTGTTTTAGGTCAATCCAATGTATTTATGAATACTTGGACTAGTTGTGTTCATCCAAGTTATTTGTGGATACTTGGATTTGTTGTGTACATCCATTGCATATGTGTTTGCTTGGATTTGTGTTGTGTAAATCCAAGCTACATTTGTGTACTTGGATAAGTCTAGTTGAGTTGTAATAGATTTGATTAGGAGTTCTCACTAAACTATAAAGTGATGTGGTTGTGTCTTGTGAGTTCTCACTAAACTTAAAAGTGATTAGTAGTTGTGTTGTGTGAAGTTCTCACTTAGCTTCAAAGTGAAGAGTCGTGAAGATTGGTTCTAGCTTTCGATTAGAACCCGACATCTAGCCTTGTGTCGTTAAATTGTGAAGTAGGCAACGTCGTGTAGATTGGTCCTAGCTCAAGATTAGGTCTCGACAGTTAGCTTAGTGTCGGAAAATAATGTAAGCAACGATGTAATTTTTTCTCCGCCGAGAAGGGAGCTTGTGGATATAGTGGAAATCTCGAGTAGGTGTACTCGAGGAGTGGAGTAGAAACGAGGATAGAGCCTCGTTGTCAAACCACTATAAATCTTGGTGTCATCCCACTAGGTTGTCTCTTTCCTTACTCTTTACTTATTTCATTATCATTATACTTACCTATTATCCTTGTTAGTGCATTTGAATTGAACCTAATCATTATGCAACTTAGTCTCAAGTAAAAGATAGTTTTGATACAAACCAAATTGAAAGTAATTTTAATTTGGTCACCAATCAAAAAGAAACTATTCAACCCCCCCTTCTAATTTCTACAAGCACAAATAAACTTCTCTTCTTTATCTCTATTCTATGAAAAAATAATGCAAGCGCTTAGATCCAACAACTATCTTCTTAATCTCCATTCTTTGTGTTCATGTCATTAAAAGAATGGATGTTCGTTATAGGATATATAACAATTATAACAATGATCTAAGCGCTTTCAAGGAACCTGATTAGTTACAACGTTCTTTATCTATTATTGAAAAGAATTTTATATATTTGTTTTAAATTAATAACCTATTAAGTATTTCATTATTATTTGGATTTGACTCTCATAGTACAACACGTGTGATGTGTTTCTTTTGTGCAGATTAAATTCACAGTATTCTTGATCTTCGATTAAGCAAACCATCAAATTAATAGAGGGGTTTGAGTAAGACTATTATGATGTGTTTTTTTTTTGTTTATGGTCTCTTCAATTTAAAAAATTATAATTCCTTTTTTTATTCTTTGATTATGCAGGATAAAAAGATGGTACTTTGCGTAGATCATTCGTTGTATTCTTCTAGGTAAGTGTTTTATCTAATTCATGATTATTTAATCTTTAAATGATCATTTTGCTATTATTTTGAGCTTCACTCCTGATTAGCTCTTCAAACTTCTTAAAAGACCAGTTTCAGTTTATCCTTGAAAGACATAGTGTAATGGCCATGGCTAAAATGGGTTAAGATGAGGTTTTTCTTTACGAATATGGGACTTTGTATTGCTCATCGATTTCTTATTAGCTTAAATTTGAGTAGTGTGCCTAATGATTATCCGAAACTTTTTGTTATTGCTGTCATGGTGACTGTTTACACAATTTTCAGCAGTGAGCCTAACATGTTCCATTCTTTTTTTGATTGAAGAATAAGTACAAGTGGGTAAGTTATGCTCAACAATATTATTACAATAACATTTAAAAGCAGGTAGAGCAGCAGATTGTGTGCACTAGATAGAAGAAAAAGACAATTGAGTGTATTTAACATATTTAACCTATTCGACCGGTTCCTTTTTTGTCCAATTTTTTGATGTAATCTCATATAACCCAATTGACCTTCAAAAACACTAGATTTCTATGAAGTGCTGAAGTTACCACTTTTATGAAGTGTTTAAGTTACCACTTTTAGTTTTCATAGTATTAATCCATTCTTAAAATTTTTGTATCTTCCACTTCGTGCATCATGTTCCTCTTTGTGTATTAGGTCTTTGTCAGGCACCAGCTTCTAAAGCTCCTTATCAATGTTTTATAGGGGATCACTAGATTTCTATGCGGTACATAAAGTCTTGATAGTTAAAGAAGTTCCTCTGCGTCTGTAAGATCCTCTGCTCTTTTTCAATGTTTTGCAGGGGATCACTAGATTTCTTACCATTATGCAGACGATAGGTTAAAGACCCTATATTTTTATGAACTCTTTATAGATATAATTGAAGAAAAGGTTTCAGAGGGGGTGTGGTTTTTTAATCAGGTTGTATAAATGTTGCGCAACTGTTCATCTTTTTGTGGTTTCAGCAAGCTGAAAACTAAGAAGCGCGTTTATTATGGGAGCTTGGTCTATGTTTTCTATTTAAATATGTTAGATTTTTGGTTTATGTGTTTTTCATTATAAAAATAATATGCTTCTCAAACAAGTGCAGACAATATGTCATGTGGCAAGTCTTTTTAATTCATTTGTTTTTTAATCTTAAATGTTAAATATTTCTGTTGCTGAAGCATATCTTGCAACAAGTCACTAATGTAGTGATTATTGTTCGTGTGTTTATAGTGACAAACAAAGGCATACAACAAAGGATGCTGGTACACTTGCTGGACTGCATGTCATGCGCTTGATTAGCGAGCCAACAACCGCTGCAATTGCATATGGTCTAGAGTAGAGTTCTGACACAAAAGGTAGAAAGAGAAAACTATTTTCATTTGGGTGGTGGGACGTTTGATGCGTCTATTCTGAATCACATGAGAGGACTTTGGCATCCAGAATGTTTTTGTTGCTCTTTATGTATTTTTTAAAATAAAGAACAGGGAGATGAGATGACGGAATTAAATAATGTACCATTGTATTCAACTTATTCTACGGAATTGGAAGTTTAACATTGTTTTGGGATAAAGAAGAGCAAACCATCATTTTCATGTAGTGGAAAAACGTAACATTGTTCTGTGAAAGATTACATCCAAGTTAATTTTTACCTATTGCTTTTAGTGTTCATTGTTATTACTTTGTACCTTATGCAGGTTTGTTTAGTTTCATGACAAAATGTTGCTAAAATCTTGACAAAATTGTAGTCTATTACTTATAATCAGTTTAGAAACGCAAATTTAAACACCCCATAACTGATTTAAAGCTACATTATGTTTTGGGGGGCTGAAAAAATTGCACGAAAACATAGTTATGAGCATCACTTTGTATGTGATGACGACATGAAGTTGTCAAAACTTCATGTTTATGCTCACAATGGTTTTAACTGTGGTTCTATCACATATACAGAAGTGTGTATAAAGTAGGGGTATATAAGAGCAATTATATAGTTTTTAAGTTTTAGTCATTGTTTTGGAGTGATACCACATAAGATGATCAACGTAAGTCACCTTCCATGTCTTCACAAATATTATAGATTCTTTATAAAAATATAAAAATATTCAATAAAAATTACATGGACTATCAAAGTCTTAACCTTTAAAATTCAAAACCTACATTAGTGAAGCATAGCAGAGATGGTAAATAAAAGGCATTAATATATAAAAACCTCCACAAGGGAATGTTCCTTTTACACACTCTATTGTTAGCATTCTATTAAGGCACTGATTTGACAACTTGTGTGCCCCGGATAGAAGTTTGCAGTGGCAAACGATAATCTAAAATAACGAAGAACATATATGTTAATAGAAACAGTTACAAATAGACGTCTTAATGGACTGTTAAAAAATAGATGTCTTAATGGTTTAGAATGACTTCTTTAATTTGCTTTTGTTCCAAACAAAAAATTAAGAATTATCTAAAAGCATGATAAAATTGTACGTAGTTCTATTTTTAACTTTTGAAAGTAAGAAATGGTAGCTCTTTTTGATGTGTAGTTTGCTTTGCTTTCAAGCAAAAAGCGATGAATTGTATTAGGTCGTTTGAACAAAATGAAAGTTAAATATTTTATAGAGTTTTTTCATTAAGATGTTTTATCAATTTTGAATACGTATGCAACACAAGTGACTTACTAAAAGGGTCATATTTGTGACCATTTATGTAGAGGTTTTCAAGTTTATTAGCAGAAGTATGTAACTACAATTATGTGCAACACCAACAATTTGTCACTATGTGAATACAAAAAGTGAAACAATTCTACCTTAGATCCTAAGGGAAATTGCAAAGGTTTTTTTATTTTTACATAACGATAAATGGGTTAACTTTTTACACTTATAATGACATTTTTTCACACTTTAAAATATATAAATTTGAAAAGTTCACACCACTATTAGTTTTTTGGTGTAACAAATAATTTCACACTTTTAAATATAAATATTTATAAGTGTGAATACTTTTACATGTGAGAATTTTGAAACGATATTCTTAACACTCATAAATGTGAATATTTGATAAAAATAAAGTTCACGCTTCCTAAAGTATGAATAAAAAAACATAATGATTTATTTATTCATTATCCAAGGTTGACTAATATTTTATTTGTATTACATTTCTATTAAGTAAAGAAAAAATTGTTATAGTTTGTCTAACCATTATGTGTTACATCATTCTTTCATTAGATTTATCTATAGATGGGGAAATGGTGCTAATAGTAAAGCCCATTAAGTCTCATCCTTAGAAATTGCTTTGCGTAACGGGTCACTATGGGTGATTTAGTCTAACGTGTCGATATGAGTAATTTTACGTAACGGGTCGATATGGGTGACTTTTTTTTTGTAAAGAGTGAGGTGATTTTGTGAAACTGGACGATATACGTGATTTTGTTACATGCCGAAATGGCCATTAAAAACCCCAGGGACAATCCCTTTCAAAAGTGAGGAATTCTACCCCACGTCCTGTTTTCACTTACGGAACTATACGTAGCGGTTTCAAAAGTGAAAAGTAAGAAAGGATCGAAGGTTGTTGTTTGTTATCTGGTGAGAACGTATCTAAAACGACTACAAATGTGGTTTACAAAGAATGTTACAAGGCCTATGAACGAGTTTATTTCGGTATGTAATATATTTGTAAAAAATGCTTTATCAAATAATTTATAATTAAAAATAAATTATTGTCCACACTTTTCTTTTAAATTCTTTTACGTTCAACTTTTAGGTGTTCACGTAATGTGCATTGGTTGTGCACTTTATGGGGATTCACATACGTCATGGTAGACCATAATGCATGGAAGGCTATTTTTATGATTCTTACAAAATTAAACGCTTATCGAATACTTCATGTTTCATCTATTACCAGACCATTTCTTATAATATTGACATCCGTTTATTATTTCTTACAAAATTACTCATTAAGCTAAACCCGACGTTAGACGGGTCTTTAAGCTAGTTTCATATTATACATATATATAAAAAAAGGTGCTTGTGCTTTAAGTAGCATTTACTTACCTTCTTCATCGAAGGCTTCCATATTTAAGATTGATTTTTTTTACACCACCATTATCGAGTTACAGATTTGATCACCGATCAATCTGTACAAGTCATCACAACAAAAAAAGCATCGAAAAAAGTCAAGCATATATGTTTTATGAAATGATCAGGAATAATTAATCATCGAATCAATCTGATTAAATCATCGGGTCAATTCATCGAGTGACAAGGCATAGGTTCAATCTAATATGATTTGTATATCTATATTTGTCAAAAGCGTAAATTACTTTTTTGTCGATATTTGAAATATATTACATCTAGAGTTGAGATCAGTGTAAATTCATAATTTATCTCGTTTATTAAAAAAAACCTACTTCTTACCTTTTTTTAAATTAAATATTTCACAAACAATAAATAATCACGCGATAAATAAGACACTATTATAACAAGAATTAAATCCTTTTACCGAGGGCACATGTATAAATTTTTGACGAATTTTCTTTTTCTGAGAAAATCATATATGATTCGTATCACGGATTATATATGATTTTATGATCCGTGATACGAATCATATATGATTTTCTCAGAAAAAATAATTTCGTCAAAAGTTTAGAAAGTTAACCCTCATTAGAAAGATGACTTAATTCTCGCTGTAATGGTTTATTTTTTAGGGCTAATGATCAAAAAGGTCCTCTCTTTTTTTAACAACATGTAATTTAGTCCAAAAAACATGTTTTGCCTAAAAAAGTCCAGGGCAACACATAAATTGGGCAATGATGGAAGAATCCGCCATGTGTCCGTATAAAATACGTATCGTGTAAGAGATGTTTTTTGGGCAATCTTACATATATGGGCAATTCGAACATTGAGCAACTTGGGTTTTTGGTCATTTTATTAAAAGTTGTTGAATAATATATATTATTATTTTTGGCAATTGTACTATGGGCAACACGAATAATAGGGCAACCGAGTATTTTAGAAAAATGCTACAACCACAAATTAAATTCCACAAAAAAATTTACAAAATGATTTGTCATGTGGTTAGTGGTTTTCTTAAAGTTACTTTTGATTTCTCTTTCTTACATGTATCCACTAGATACATGACAAATCATTTTGTAAAAATTTTTGTGAAAGTTAGTTTGTGGTTGTATCATCTCTCAGTATTTTGTTACTTTTATTACCCTCACTCTCCTCCTTCAAAACACACACACAATCTACCCAAACTAAATCAAAACCGGGTACTCTATGTTCTTCAATGAATTAACTCATCATATTACAATATCAATTCACCTTTAATAAATCAAAACACACACGTCAGGTACCTAAAATAAATCAAAACAAACCCTCTATGTTCTTCAATGAACGAAACCATCATATCAAGATTTAAAATCCAGTTATAATATCATGCGCGAGTTTAATGTTTTTTACGATGTCAGAGTTGTTGTTAGGTAAACAGTGAGATTGCTTCAAGAAATCAAAGGGTTATTGCAAACAAATATCGTCAGGAACAATTTGTTTAGAAGTACTGTTTTTGGGCCGTGGTTGGATATCCCTTTCGTGGATAATGATTGCCATTTGATGAATTATGTTTTGTAACACCAGGTATATGTTGAACAAATTCCTAGTCATGCACCCCCTATGATATTCAAAATTGGTGATCATTCTCTACGATTTGGTAGGAATGAATTTTGTTTAATTACTGGATTTCGATTTGGTAATGTTTCAACTAGTGCTGGTTTGAAGAGTTCTTTTTGCATTCGTGTTTTCCCAGGAAAAATTAAAAAAAAGGTTTTAGAAAAATTCATGGGTTTGAACTTTTGCAAATTATTAGAAATCAAGATAAGTGGTTAGGATTATCTGATGTGGATGCTGTTATGGTGCGTCTTTTAATTGTTGTCGAGTTGGTATTTATGGGCAAAGAGGATAGGAATTGCATCGAAAACCATTTAGTGACTATGGTGGATGATTTTGAAGCCTGGAATTCTTATCCCTGGGGTGAGTTGAAAGTCCCTAATCCTAGCTTGAAACGATTAAGAAAGATAATTGACACAAGTAAATACTTTTCAAACGTGATACTTTATTATTGTATAACAAGTATTACATGTGTTATGGATAACACAGTTTGATGACAATGTGTTGTGTACACTTTGGACAAAATAAAGCTAACTTAAGAACACAGGCACAGCCAAGGGCGGGACTATGTAGACGGTGCGGGGGGCGGCGCCCCCCATGGCTCGCAAAAAAAAATCAAATTTTAGTGTAAAAAGAAAATTTTTAGGACCATTTTATTAAAGTGCACCCCATTAGAAAATCGTATTGCCCCCCACTCGGAAATAAAACAATGTAAAACTTTTAAATTGCCCACAAAAGGAAAAAAACAATGTAAAAACCTTATATTTGTATCTTTATTTTGGTATATACAACGACTTTTATAAAAAAAAGTTTTTTTGCCCCCACTCCTTCAACTTCTTGGTTCCGCCACTGGGCACAACTGTTCGTTCTACAAGTTCTAAAGAGTTAATGTGTGAATTCTAACAAAGTGAACCACATTAACTCTTGGCTACATAACCTATTTATAGTGGTACGAGGTTGACTTCTAGTGCTGGTTGATAGTGATTACACAAAACAGACAATGTCAGACATCTGTCACAAGATGCTCTTCTATTCTTGGTAGTCTGTCACGACGCTTTAGGAAAACAGGGCTGACACAGTTTCCCTTTTCTTTATAGACTCGTACTTTAGGCTGTAAAACTTCCCACCTAAATACTTAGGTAAATCCAAAGTGTACTGAGTGTTAACAGGGTATTGCCATCCCTGTTAACACTCAACCACTCAGAGTCCCTGATACATCTTGTTTGTTATCCATCACAGCCAATGAGTATGTCTTCAAGTAATCTTCGACTTCCTTGACAATGTCTCTGACATGGACTCCTCTGTGGTTGCTCACAGAGGCTTAGAACTCTGTGAGTCTTGTGTTACTTGCCTGTTACCTTGACACAGGCAAGTTAATATCAAACAACTTATTTACGTTTAAATTTATGACTAAGGGAAATCTAACAAACTTAAATTCCCAACAATCTCCCCCTATTTAAACATAAATACTGCTAGACCTAAATTAGTTATAGTAAGTGAGATAACAGCTTCTTCTTACACATAACAGATCTAACAAACAACTTCATAATTCATTAATACTTAGAAAAATTATAAGTACAATACACGAGTAAAACAAAATATGAGTGTAAACGTTCAGCTGTGAATACTTCAGTAATCATCATTCTTGATTTTCTCTTCAGCTTCAGCTATGTCTGTTCTAGTATCCAATTCAGCCTGTAAAGTTTGATCAAATCCCTTGGAATACTCTGTGTTGATTTTGAAAAGAGTACCTACCTGTTGGACATAATTGGCGTGCATAACAACGAGGATACAGAAAAGAGTGATGGCAATGAAGAGATAAATGTATTCGAGTGACGCTCTTATTCGCGGTGTTAATACGTGTGAGAATCTTTCTTGTACTTTGATAAAGGTCTGCTCTGGATCCATCTAATCTATTTTAATCTATCTATTTTGTTTCTTTAGGATCAATTGAATTGGAATTGAAGTGTTCAATTAGAAGAAGAACCTTTAGACCTTGCTTTGATCACCATACCCATTTGAAGAAGAAAAAAGAAGAAGAAATGGTAGATACATACTGAATAGAAAATACTAGTATGTAAAACAAACATACTCCATGATATTATTATATGCCCTTTTTATTTTTAATGTTTGCCCACTCCCATTTTATTAGTTTAGTAGACGTGTAACCGTGCATAGCGGCTGATATTTTATTATATTTTAATTGACTTCGGTTATTCGATTGGTTGATTCGGTAGTCAAATTCGTGACTCGGTGGTTCGATCGGGTTGATTCGGTGAGCGAACTTGCAAATGACTCAACCGAATTAACCCGGTGATCGAACTTGTAATAAGGTGATTCGATCGGGTTGAAATGATGATTAAACATGTCACCCGATGGTCGAACTCATGATGTAGTGGCTAATATACTTGTTATTATATTTAAATATTTTGTTTATATATAAAAATGTAGAATTTTCGAGTTTATATCGTGTAATTGAGTTGTATTTGGTGTTTGAAGGGCGTGCATATATCTCTACTACATTATAAAAGCTCTATCCAAATGGTTGAAAAATTCTAATTTTGGAAATGTTGAAACCACTAATACACATAGAATGGTTGAAAATGTCAACAGAAAATAGCTAATATCTATACTCTATCCCCAACCAAAGACCAACCCTACCAACTTTAAGATTCAAACTTTAGAACCTACATCCAAACCTAAATTTACACACACCAAACCAATATCAAAATCTAAAAAATTTACCGAACCTGAAAAAGTAAATAAACCATACCTTACACAAATACCCCACAAACAAAATACTACACCAGAAAAAAATACACACATTAAAAACACTCTCTCCCCTCACAATAATACACTCTCACTTCCATCAACTAAACCCACCACCACAACTGTTCGTCACCATCGCGGTTACATCGCCCCGACCGCCATCACCACGGTTACATCGCCCCGACCATCATAATAACTGTTGCATCATCCCGACCGTCACCTCCACGGGTCGTCATCACTCGCCACAATAAAGGTATGTTTAGATTTATTAATTTATTTAATTTAAGAGCTTTTTATAGATCTATATTTCTTATATTTAGAACTTTTGGGTTTACTAGAAGATCTATAGTGTACAAATATAGATCTATAGATTATATTTATATATTTAGATTTTAATAATTTGTTCTTGCGTTTTTTACCAGCCTTCGGAAATGCGCCGGAACTTTCTAACTCGATGGAAAATCTTCTTACCTACACGAAACTAACACATCATAATCGCCGAAAAATCAGCCGCCGCTGACTCGTTGATGAAGGTCGCCGTTAATTAACCGGAAAAGGTTGCCGCTGAGTTACAACAAACGTAAGTTGTTGATGTGCATATGTACGATCTGAATTCTTATAGATCTAAATTGTTTTCAAATGTACATCTATAATCTTTAAATGTGAATCTATATTTTGTATTTATAGATCTAAATTGTAACTAACTTTTTCTATGTTTTTAGGCCAACCGCCACCACGCCATTACCAACACCACCGCTCCGCGAAAGGACATCAATTCGCCGTGAGCCCAACAACCACAAGAAGTATATCACCAAAATCTACGATCATTCAAATGTGTTTTCAAGATTTGAGGTGTTTTGAGTTTTTAATAGATCTGTGATTTTTTTTGAACTAATAATAGTCCTGTGATTATTAGTTAAGTTTTGAAGGAAACCTTATTGATTTTTATATGTTGTATGTTCATCTGTTTTTATTTTCGGAAAAGCTGCTGTGTAGCAAAAAAAACTCTAGCAAAAGCTGAGTTGCAAAAGTTTTTGGGTAACTGTATTATTCAAGTGTTGAAGTTTCTTTGTATAAATTTTTATGATAACATTTTTATAGATCCATATTTTGTATTGTTAGTATAAAATGTTACTGGGTAAATTTTGTTATAAAAATTTGTTGTGAAAGATTATATTACCTCTAAATTTTATAATGTTAGTGTAAACCCTTATTTAAATTTTCGGCTGCTCAAGATTTTGATATTTTTGATATTTTTACATGTTGGAGTTTTTTTACTAATGTTTAGAATTCAATTTTTTTTGCTTCGTGAGTGCAAATTTAATTATGAGACGAAGAGAGTACTATTTTGTAAGTCTTGGGGATTAATAAAGAATTTGATTCGGAACCTTTAAAATTTCAAACAGGTGAAAAACTTTTGAATTTAAAAATATTAATTTTTATAGATAAGTTAAATTTACTGTTTTACTTTCTTTTATAGATTCATATTCATATTTGATCACAAAAATATTACTTTCATACAAATACATTTTGATTTTAGTTAACACCTTGTTTTCCATTAATGTGATTTTAAAATTCAAATTTGAAAGTGAATTGAGATTTTGACATTATTTAAAAACAGAAATCGATCTTTGTGAAAAGAATGAATGTGTGGTAGACATGTGAACATGATATTAATACAAAATTAAAGAAGTGTCGAGATTTGTGCAAAGCAAGCAAAATATGTGGTAGTAAAAAGTTTAAGGTGTTATTGTGTTAATGAGACAAATATAGTTTGTGAAAAATGTAATTTTTTCAGTCTGTTGTAGTATTTTTTTTAAATGTTTGATAATTAAAATAAGATTTTTTTTAAATGTTTAAGGTGTTATTGTGTTAATGAGACAAATATAGTTTGTGATAAATGTAATTTTTTCAGTCTATTGTAGTATTTTTTTTAAATGTTTGATAATTAAAATAAGATTTTTTTAAAATGTTTAAGGTGTTATTGTGTTAATGAGACAAATGTTTTAAATATTCGATTTATACAATTATGTATCGAAACAAAATTGCTAAAATCTTGGAAGTAGAAAAAAATACTACCTATTTTATTTATTTTTTTTAGATGGTGACGATGGACTTATGAGTTGGTGTTGTCAAAAATGACAAATTTGTACTCCAAAGAAATACTGATGCTTATGTAAATGAATTAAGAAATACGTGTGTGAAGGTATAATTAATTTGAAATACTACCATCTCATATTGGATATTAGAATATTGTAATGGATGAAGATTGTTCGTCGAAACTATTCAGTTTCAATAAACTGCTTTATCAAAACTAAAAACAGGTGCCGCTAGGCGCGGGTACTCGGCTATATATAAATAACTATAAAAACTCACGTATATTGAATATATAAATTGTATACCAACCAATATAATATATAAATATAAAGTTTTGTCGCAAGTACTAAAAAAATCGAAACCCGGCCGGGTCTCGGAAACCGTGTTAACCTGGGTTTCGAAAATTTTGATTTAAAATTGAATTATTACATGTTACAACATTTTGCAATTATACTTAGATCTTACCAGGATGTAACGTTTCGTTTTCGTTAATTATCTGCCGCTATGCGCGGATACTCGTCTAGTATATATATATATTTAACATTGCATTGTCAAACCACATGAAAAAACAAAAAACCGTGAAAGGTATATATATCAAATCACATAAAAAAACGAAAAATAAAAAGTGACGAGTTACAACCGAATTATGAGTGTTCGTTGGTTAGCGTTTATCGGTTATTTGTCTTACTCGGTTACTTAGATTAAATTTTTATTTTTTTAATGTTTTTTACAAAAATATATTAAATTCTTCATTTTGCGATAACGATACCCGGAAACAAAATATCTAATGCAGTTACAAATTTAGTTTGGATTTTTTGGTAAGGTTACAAATTTAGTTCGAGTTTGTTTGATTCGGTTCGATTTTAATTTCGGTTTCCATTTAAACCCGAAATCTGCACACTCCTGCATCTCATTCAATCATGGTGCCCATACTCTTCCATTATCATTCATTCTATCCGATGGATCCTCAACCTTTTGCATAACATATCATCCGATCAATAAAACCCTATCTTTTATCCATAACAGTTTGTCTTTTATAAGTTAGTTTATGTTTTGCACATCTTACCACTACTACAATAGGTGGAAATGGGATCGGGTTAGTCGAGTTCGGTTATTCGGGTCGAGGCTAAAATTAATATATCTGAACTCGATCTTATTTCTAATTCGCGTAGAAATCCGAATATGGGTAAAATATAGAAAAAAATCTTTTTTTATTCTTTCTAAATAGAAATGATATAAAATTTATCTAAAAAATAAAATAATAATAAAAAAAATACGGGTCAATCGGGTTGATTTGGACTTGAGTTCAAGTAACTTTCATACCCGATACCCGACCCGATTTTGAATTTGAGTTAATCGGGTTGACACGAGTTAAATTTGAACCCAGTAACCCGACCCGAATATACTCGATCGGGTTCAAATCGAAATTATTGACACCAACTATATGTAAACAATAAATAGGTATCGGATAACATCTAATATCATACGAGTAGTATTCAGTAATTCACACAGTAAGTTACAAACTGAGTATTTTACAATCAAGCCGACAAGTTACACGTCTCTTGAAACAATGGCTATGGGTTCAAGACTTGTCGTTAAGTAACTAAGTGTTTCAAATATTACAGAAAAAATAGTATACAAAAGAAAAAGACTACCGAGTCAAGCTGGAACAGTGAACTTATAGGATGCATATGAAAGAGAAGACAGACCCCAGCTATGATGGATAAGTTCGGCTTTAGAATCTGCGCCTGATGCACCCATGGCAACATGCAACGGATAGAAATGATCAGGCCATGGATGAGCCACGGTTGCATGTGGAGCCTTCTCCTTGTAGTCATTTACATCTTGATACCTTCCATCAATTAGTGCTTCTTTGAGCCACGCATCAAACTCTTGGGCCCATGGTTGTACTGAAGTAGTGTTGCGCAGCATTTTGAGGTTGTGGGTGGTGGCTCCTGAACCAACAATGAGAACCCCTTCGTCTTTGAGGGGTGCCAATGCTTTACCTAAATTGTAATGGTAAGTGGCGTCATTGTTTGTTTGGACAGACAGTTGACATACTGGAATATCGGCTTCCGGATACATAAGCATTAGTGGGACCCATGCACCGTGGTCGAGCCCACGTTTCTTATCTTCGTCAACTCTGTCAAACCCGGAAGACATGAGCAGTTCCTTGACTCTCTTGGCCAGTTTTGGAGCTCCAGGTGCAGGGTACTTGAGCTGGTTTTGAAACAAATTCCAGAAAGTTAGTTGAGAATGAAACAGCCATTACACAATTTTTTATAAAAACTTAAAAAGCAATATGCGCCGTGCATATACATATGTAGTTGTACACGTATAAAGTAGCCAAATGCGACTGCATTTCTATAAACTTTTTCATCTACTTGCTAACTTGTTGCAATTATACCAATCAAAAGTGTTTGCTGCACATCAAACCCCTTAAAACACTCCTCTCAAGCAATCATAAATGAGCCGTTCCCTTCCCCAACCACAGAACTAGACTTTTTTGAAACAAAAAGTAACGTTTTAGCTTTATAACATCATTTCTCTTGGACATAATTCTAGCTGTAACAAACAGAATTTATATACACGTGATGTTCATTGGTTTGGTTTTCAGGTTTGTGGGAAATACGGTTCGGGTTCATAGGTTTCAAAAAGTTTTACATCCAAACCAAAACCAATTAGAGCGGATAAAACCAAACCGTACACCAAACAAGAGTTCACTTTGGTTTCCTTAAGTCCAAAAAATCCAAATTCAAGTAAACTTCATGATATCGTTTATCGTTTGAAAGGCATAAATAAAGACCTAAAAGTTCAAATCAGATGTTCTCACAAAGTGGTCAAGCAAATCAACAGAACTTAAAGGAAGTAAAATAATGGTAGGATTAAACAAAAATTTCAAACAAATATACTTTGTGATTTTATTGCATACAAAGGGTGTATCTAAATGTTTAAAATGTTGAAAATTTTAAACAACAATTTTGTAAAAAAAGATTAATTACAAGTCACCCGGTCGAGTCACCAAATCAACCGGTCTAGTTATCGGGTCATGGTTCAACCAACAAGTCAACCCGTGCTGTTCTAAAAAAATCACCCCTAAAACAAGGATATATATTGGTTGAAAAGTCAACTTCATCATATAATTTACATCTTACCTACCAAACAATCCAAATCTTGATCACGTTGACTTTACCAAATATGATCATCAGATAACTAAAATCCAAATTGCAACACTAAAAAATTAGTCATACCTGGTACATTTTCTTAGGGAAATTGTAAAAATCATAAATAGTATCATTAGGGCCATCAGAAACAACGTTAACAGTGGGAAAACTAGTCTCCCAATGACCAGAGACGACAAGAATCGAGCTAGGACGAGGAGCATAGACTTTTTTCTGAAAAGATTGTAAGAAATGTCGAGCTGGCATGGTTTCATCGATTGATAAGGTTGGCGATCCATGTGATATGTAAAATGTCTCGTGAATTTTGCTTACTGCGTTCATCGTTTATATTTTTTTTTAATGGATATTTTGGTGATATGAAAAGTGAGTTGGAATGATTTGGTTTAAGGTGTTTTTATATAGGAGATGAAATGGTGTGGGAAATATGGTTACCGACGGACGTTTCGTGAGTCATTGCTTACGTTATGGTATCGACATATGTATGTATGTGTACGCGAACACGCCTTTCCCACATGTGGTTTTTTTATTTATTTAATACTTTATTATTTGAATAATCTCTGCTTTATATATTTCTTTCCTTCTTAAATAAAGGCTTGTTTACTTTTTTAAATGTTGTCATCTTAGCGTCTTAATTAGCTTCGACAAAATACATACTAATTGTGTCCCAAATTAATAGTCCTCGACAAAAAACACATTATTTTAAAAAATATCACACTATCATTGCATTTTTCTTTTACTTTTTTTGCAAAATAACACTCTTACCCTTATACAATTAATTAAAATTTTATATATAGTTTGTAATTTCTAGTAATACTAGATGCAATATAGTAAATTTGTTACATTACTTACATTTATTTTTGAAAGGGGACTATAATTTAAGACATTAAAAAATTGATATAGGGACTATAATTTTGGGACGAACATAGTACATTCTTAGAAAAAAGTAATAATTAGAACATTCTCTCTTATTTTTTTGTAAAATGACAATCATACCCTAATACAATTAATTAAACCTTTTGAATAAAATTTTTGTTTTTTAATACTACTAATTGCAATATGTTAAATTTGTTAAATTACCCACAATAATATTTGGGACGTCCCGAAATAAAAAAAGAACTATCAATTTAGGACGGAAGGAGTATTTCTTTTAATCAAATACATAAGATTAAACCCAAAATTTAATTCTTCATTTTCTAATCATTTATACCTCTCAAACCTTTAGTCGTTATGCGAAAAAAAATATCATCACGACGAGCATTTAATTATCTTTATATAGATAGGTTATATGATATATGTTTTTGACAAAAAATTCGTTTTTTTTCGTTGTCGAAAACTATCATATATGATACTAATATCGTATGATGTAACACTCGTATCATAAATGATATAACTTATCATATATATATGATATAAACTGGTATCATATATGATTTAATAATATTTTGTAAACTAACACTAGTATCATATATGATGAAACACTTTTATCATATATGATATTTCACGCAAGTTTCAAGAACGATTTTTTTTTCTTTAAGAGTATATCTTAATGCATATTTATAAAAAGATATATTGTATATCTATAAAAAGATAAATAAATGTTGTATATCTTTTCGTTTAACACTTAACGGTTTAAAAGATAATTAAATTACTATAAAAAATAAGTGAAATAATAAAATATTTTTGATCTTATCATTGAATGTGATAAAAATAGATTGTGAAAATAAGTCCACTGGTATTAAAGATAAATATTTGTACCCAAAATAATTCTTTTTATTTATTTATCTATTCATTTATGAGAAAATTGCTTTTAGTCTTTTTAGTTTTCTTAAATTATAGGTTTGGTCATAACTCTTTTAGATATTTAAATGACGCTTAGTTTAAAAAACACACTTTTAAGGTTAGATGTTTTTTATGGAACTAGACGAGTACCCGCGCATAGCTGCGGATATTGCATAGTGGCAGATATATAACGATACGCTATTTTGTGACATGCAGTTCGTGTAACGTGCAAATAGAAAGTGAAAAGATCAAAATGTATTTGTAAAAGGTTCTAAAGAGACGACACAAACTTAATATAACATACAAGCCTTTGTATAAGTAGGGTGTGGTTTTAAAAAAGTATATAGAAACTCCTATTACAAAGAGATATTACTTGTTGAACTATGGTACAAGTTGTATAAGTAATATGTGGTAAACTTCTCACTGATTAAAATATGCACTGTTTTACCATAACAACTTTATATCTCACGAAACAAAATGTAATCTAAAGCATAAATAAGAAAATGTAATGTAAATGTAAAATGCAAAATTATAGTTGTACTGTAGAAAGCTAAGAGACCTTGAAATGGTGCATAGAAAAACCATCATTTGGTATCTCATAGAACTTTGCAGTCAGTGATATGTGGTAAACTTCTCATTGTGGTCTTGACTTTTTCGCATATGTATTAGTTGGTTAAGCGGTTGCAATACTCCACTTAACGGAACAAAGTAGCTCTTGTCATGTGTGTTTGTGACAACTTGAATTAAACATCCCTATTATAAGATGGCAGTAACCATCAAAATAGAAATACATATTCAATTGACTGCAACTACGTACACAATAGTTACCTTGGGCAGCTAGGGCAGGGACCACATACTTGTTGCTATGACGGATAATATACCTGCTAACAACATTTGTTATTTTCAATGCCCTTTTAAATATATCATATACATCAAGATGACTATCAAAATAAAGTTATATTTGAGTCTGAGATCATTTCTTCTTGACAGCTCTTAACTCTAAACCCATGGGGCTGCATGTCAATGACATTCTCTAATACATATATTACCATGCTACAAAAAGTAACTTATAACTCTACTTTTATGCACTACTTAGAGTGTCATTATGTCTAGTTTATATGTACATAGCACAGAAGTTATTTTCTTATTTTCTTGCGCCTACATGGGTACTTTGTTGAGGCGGAATTTATATGGATTGTACTAATTTTAGTTGGTGTTTAAGACTCGCCAAAGTTCTAATGATGAATAGATACCAATAAGAAAGATAATGATAAGATTTATAAAAACTCACAGAACAATCATATCATGTGCGCCGTAAGTCCGTTACACACTCCCTCATCCAATAACAACTCAAACTTGTTAATATTTTGGTTCTTCGATGTAGCATGAACATAATATGCAAAGATAAAAAATAACAAACTTTCAGGGATAACAATCAAATTAATATAAACTAAAAAAAACTAATTTGTAAAGAATTCATGCAATGTTGGAGCTACAATACCAAACTACTCTCATCCTTGGTAAAAGAGTGTCATTACCAAAATCAAGAATTAATTACAATAAAAAAAAATTACGATCCAAAAAAATAAGTTTTACAATCTTTTACCTCATGAGACCAGTCCAAAGATGCCCCCTAGCGACGATAACCAACCTTTTTGTGAATTAGAGTTATCTTCCTACACAATGTTCTTCATGAAATGAGCAGGCTTTACCTATACACAAAACATCATCATGAAATGAGCAGGCTTTACCTATATACAAAACATCAATCCAATTAAGCACTACATAAAAAAGCATAAAATAAGTTATATAAAAAAATACTAAGCGTCTGCTTTTCGAAGCATATAAAAGGATTGAAGAATACCCAATTTATTCAAAGCACAAAATAAAAAACAAATAAGCAGATATAAAATAAAAATCAAATTTATTACAACGATTCAGTATATAAAAACACATATCAGAAACTAACCTTTAAATCTTACAACGATTCAGTATATAAAAACACATAACATAGACTAACCTTTAAATCTTGTAAAATACGTTTGACATCTTTCAACTGTGAATTGACAGATCAAAACAAAAGTAAACGTTTAAATCATAAAAAATACAAAAAACTGATAAAGAATTACAGAATCATATATGAAGATGATGATGTTATAGATAAAGATACTTTAAAAAACGACATCCTCTCGCTCAATAAAATCTGAAAGAATCAAAGATCTTATTTATGAGGCTGAGACAGGGTTCCTCAACACTATTGAATTTAGGGTTTAATACAAAACGATATTAGTTTTGTAGGAAGAATAGTGGGTTACAACTGGTGTAGGGAGGCCCGAAAAAGAAGAGGCTTATCGAAGAAACTGTAAAAAGTCTTAATTCCTTAATTGATGGTTTAATTCAATCTAGAAAGTCATTTTGTTTGAAACAGCTTTGGGCGTGAGCTGTTAAGGAGTAATCGGATTCTATATTTTTAACATGTCCTAAATTAAGGATTTCTATATTATAGATGGTCAACAGGATAGCTTTTTTGACAATTTCAAAATAGTGACATTAAATTTTTCAACATTTCTTAAATTAGAGGGTTTTTCAACATTCAAGGTTTATGGGTTTTTCCTTTATAAGTAGTAGAGATAAGTGTCATTCATATGAAGCACTTAATTAGCTATTTAATGGATAGAAGAAGATTTTGGTGTGTATAAAGTAAGAATATATCATCATCGTCATTTATATATAAAGATCGAGTTCGAATCATTCAATTTACAACATTGATGATTTGGCTCAACTTATATATGAACCATAATTGAATGCGAAGCATGCGAAAAGTAGCTGGAGTTACAATGAAGATATATGAAGAGATGTTGTAGTTACATGTAATTAAACTTCACAATCTTTATTGTTTCCGTAATTAAACAGTTATATGTGAGTTTCCAAACAAAACACTCACATACAATATATCAAAATAGTATATCAAAATGATGTGTTGTGTATTTGTTTGTTGTTGCTTCACATAGAGTTGCTATCGATGTTTACGGTAGTGTTGCTTATGAATCTGATTCTTCTTAAAGGATGACTCGTTCACTTGCTTTTCTTTATTTAATGGTTATAAGAATTTACTGCTACACATGCTTAATTAGGTTAATAAACACTAATGCATTGGCCAGTACCATGTAGGTCATTTACTGACACTAACAAAACCTTTGGTAACAGCTATATGTAAAAGTTCATATGCATTGTCCTAACTTTATCCTATTTACAGGTGCTAGCAGACGACCAACAAACGTTTCTGTTACACGAGATTCCAATAACAGTCGTGGTCGACCACGAGTCCCAAGTGGGTGTATTTATGATTTATTGATGTCAATGTATTATCTCACATGTCGTACGATTTCCATTTTATATACCGTCGAGGTAAGCTCAACTTCCTATGTATTGCTCCATGTGCTATATGATTGCCACTTTATATTATATTAACTTTTTCTAAATTGTTTTCATTGCAGGTACCACTGAGAGGTTGAGTTCACTAACTATCAAAACCCGTGGAAATAATCGGGTTGGTTTAAATAGTCACCTTTACCACCTGTCATAAAGGTATTTGACCTGATAAACGCTACTCACATAAAATATATGTTTTAGGACCCGTACTAACCTATTTTCACCCATACCCAACCAATCTATTTTGACCAACCCGTAATGTAAATAAGTTATACGAGATTATAAGGAAATAGCTTACATTTGCTCCAACCAGATACCTTTGTTAAGCTACAATATAACCGAGTTAAGGAATCATAACCGACTAATGATGGAAAATAAAAGCTTAAAATTCAGTGGAAAAATGAAAATTTTAGTTTATTTTTAAACTTGAATGTCTTGGTGGAAAATCAAAGCAAATTTTTTTTCATTATCTATTCTAATGCATAATTGTTTAACTCATGGTTTTAGAGTGACTTATAACGAGTGATGTGTTGGGAAACTAAGGCTGTTAGTTTTCTCTTAATTCTAGATTTAATTATAAATATGCTAAGTATTATAAACTTGCTTGTGCCAAGGTGGCAAGCAAGTAGTGAAAGTCTCTCAGAGGTTCCAACCTCTGTGAGCAACCACAGATCGAGAAGTTCAAGTCAGAGACATTGTCAATGGAGTCGAAGATTAGTTAAAAACATACTCATCAACTGTGATGGATAACATTTAAGATGTATCAGGGACTCTCAGTGGTTGAGTGTTAACCGGGGTGACAATACCTTGTTAACACTCTGCACCCCTTGGATATCTCCTAGTGCTTGGACGGGAACTATTTGAGCGGGAAAAATAATATGCTTTGAAATAAAGCTGCCTAAAGTACGAAGTTGTGAAGATAAGGCAAAAGTTGTTAGCACTGTGTGGAAACTAGAAGGGGGGTGAATAGTTTATCTTGTTTAAGGTCCTAATTAATATCTTTGTGTTCTCCTCGATCTTCGCAACGAGCTAAAGTATGTTCAATATGGAGTTAATATGAATGAGATATCGTGTCTCAAAGTGAGGCACGTGAAACACAATATTTGGAAAATATATTTGTTCCACCTCGCTTAAAACATGAAGTGAAAACATGTTTATAAGGAAATCTAAGTTTCTACCTCCAATATTCATTTGTGGGTTTTTACTCCCACGCCTACGCGCGCGCAGGGGTGTAGAAAGTGAGATTTCAAGACCAAAAATAGGTTCGAAACTACTGAACTTGTGCATGAGCGCGTGACCTACGGACATGAATGCAACTCTGAAATCTGCTTGGGTGCGGGCAGATTCGGTATATTTTTTGATACTCATTCGAATTTAATAGATTGTAGAATGTATGATGTTAGCCATGGATGTCACCACATGGATGATTTTTGTAGTTTACTATCAACTTAATTTTATATTAAAAAGTTACTTTGCGAGAATGCAAAGTTTTCTCATGCCAATCCGCTCTAAAAACTCATCATCCTACAACATTCTCCATCCTATGATATCTCTTGCAGCCTTATGCTGGTCAAAAGGACATAAAGACATGATGAATTACAAAAGTTATGCACATTAGCTCGGAGATAGGCACGACAAAAGAATGAATAATGTGACAGAGATAGGATTAGAATATAAATATAGGAATAAATAATGAGTGTAACTGTATTAGAGCTATTTTCAAGTTATAGAAAGATAATTGTTTAAATGTCCGTTGGGTAACGGTTATTGATTGAGGTCGTTTTCATACACTCGAAAGGTTATCGTAGTTCTGGCGAAGTGTGAATGGAAATCCGCGTTTATGTCTCAAGTTTGATGCTCGAATAAAAAAGGTTTTGATTTTTATATTTAAATCTACTAATTTAACGACTAAATATTAAAATGTATAAAAGTGATAAGGATGAAAATTAAACTACAATTATAAAGCGAAAGATATCTAAAGATACCAACTAACGATAATAAACTATAACGATAATAAACTAAAGAAGGAAAAAAGGAAATCTAAATAAATCTACATGATCAAGCAAACGGTTATATGCCTAAAGATATAAATCTAAAGCATACTAATTAGCTACTCGCATATAATAAAATCTACACTACTGGAAATTTTATAAAAAAAACTAAGCTAAACATAACAAACGATAGAATAATAATATGTGAATTATAATAAGTGAATAATAAAAAGAGAGAGAAAAGGGAAAGAAAATAGAGCCCGTAGCTCGCTTGATTCGACGCGAATATAATGACGGCTCCATCAACTATCAAATTAACAAAACAAAAATCTAAACTTTTTATAATAGAAACTACTTTCTTTTTCTTGTTTTTTTTACAAATATGAATAACAAGATTTCATACCCGCAACGAAGTTGCGGCACGTTTAGCGTAATGTCCTTAATTCAACTCATTAAAGGTTTCTTAGAGGGTGTTTGGTTAAGCTTATATGATGGGCTTATAAGCTTATTAGCTTATATGTGTTAAATAAGCCTAAACAAGTGTTTGGTTAAGCTTATATGACTTGGCTTATAAGCTTATATAAGGGGGTTTTGGTAAGCCAAAACTTTGAGGCTTTTATATGGAGGTGTAGGCTTATATAAGAACTAGACTATAGACCCGCGAGTTTCGCGGGTGACAATCAAAAAATTATAATTAGAGATAACTTGAAAAGTAAAACACCAATATATGCTGAAATTAAACATTCACAAATCACAAAGACATTTGGGGTGTATATTATCTAAGTTCTTTACCAACATTATTTATACACGATTAAGAAATTCTTAATACACCTTAGTGTAGAAACCATTACAGGTTACCTTCTGTTCAATGGAAAAGACTTATTATTTCACAACTTAATACGGTACAAAGTACAATTTTTTAAGTTGAAATTTACACATTACATCTCTTCAATGTTACAAAATTACCACTTCAACAGTTCAACTTGTGCCTGTGATAGAAAAACAAACATGATAAAGATAATGTTACAAAATGTCACATTTCAACTAATGTGTTTAAAATTATATGATAAAGATAATGTTAGGTGATTTACATCTTCCATGAAGCTCTTTAGCTAATTCTAGCAGGGCCAAACTCCCGTCTAAAAGCTTTGCATGTTTTTCCGCCTCTTCATAAGCTTTAGTCGCCTTATGTTACCAGTTTTCTGGTATGGAAATCATTCGTGCAACAACCATCGCATCATCTTCCAATGTATCTATCAGTCGGATTTGTAATACTTACCCGTGCAGTTTGTGTTGCTATTGTTAAGTGCTGACTTTTTAAGCATCTAGTAACATGTCATACAGCTCTCCTGCAAAGGAAGCAAAACAGACTTCTAATAGCTATGACGATATAAAGATCCCTCTTGCAAAGGAAGGAAAACAGAATTCTCCTAATAGCTATAACGATATAAAGCTCCCTCTTTTACATCCTAATTATCGATTACCTCAACAAATATCGCAAAACAAATTACATTTATCTATAAAAATATTGCACAATCACATTAGGAGAATCTAAATCAGGATATTTTTCAGAAAACATGTTACCACAGCTTCTCCAGATTCAAGCCCTTGGCAAATTGTTGGTCTTGAAATATGAGGTTAACAAACATGATACAGCATCAGCCATTTAACAGTGCCTAAACACAGATAAAAATCCACCCGTAATACAACTATAGCCATTCGGCATCGAAAATCTTAAAATCTTCAGGATGTGTTTTAAATTGCTTAAATAACTATTAACCATTCAAAAATGAAGATAAGCAGTTCTAATTCACATTTTCACACATTTATTTAATCACACACATGCTTTACCAATTTTTAATCTCCGGTACCCTTTGACCTTCTATCAATATTTGCGAGTAAACTCAAGCATCAACCGACCCACCCAATTTGCCACATCTAGCATGAAAGTGAAACTGAAGCAGTCATCTTTTTAGAGATCGTCTGACAACATCTAACCTGTGATGCTTTAGAAGCTTGTGGTCATGTGACATTCCATTAAATATTGATGTAAAGTTTGCGGAATCTGAAAGTGCAGAGAAAGAGTGGTAATAATAAACATGAAAATAGGACGGACATGTATTGATAGTGTTCTTAAATAATGGCAGAACTCAGAATGTGATTCGTTTTAACAAAATAATGTATTGAGTTGGCAACACAAGAAGATGCAAGATTGCGATGACTACCTGTCATCCAGTTTTTCAAGGGAAAACATAGATCGAGGAAATGTCAAAATAACTTTCGGTAATGATCGATAGAGACCTATACAATATTCACGGTCAGCTCAGATGAATACAAGCACGAAGTCACCTTTTTCAGCAAGTTTACTGTACATATCTATCAAATTCATTATGAACATTTGTCATGGTGGGCACCAGGATGTAGAGAAATTTAGGCCCACTTTTTTTCCCATTTGAGTTGCTAACTGCAACCTGTCAATATTTGGCTAGAGAGCAATATTTGGCAAGAGAGCAAAACTTGATGAGGTTAGCACGTACATAGCAGAATGTAAGAGGTGGCCAACGACAGACAAGCAATGGGAAAATATGTTGGACTATTATTATACAAATATGAAACAAAAAAGAGATTGCATAAGTATGCCGGCACAAGTATACAGGAACACCATATTTCGTGTGCAATTGGTGCAAAAACGTAACAAAATTCTGTGAGGCAATGTGCTTCCAATAAAAATGACTTTTTATTTCTCATATATACAATTCATGTAGATTAACAACCATATTTTCTAAAATCAAGGCATATCTAAAGCTCCATAAAAACTGACAGCTTACAGTATTCACGAATCATATGCAAGAAAAAAAAAGTCAACATGATCCATGTCTCCCTAATTAGCATTCACGTAATAATACAAAAAGTGGCAAAATTACCTATTACACACAAGACCTTCTTGCAGTTGCATTTGGCCCATATCCTCTTAATAGCTAATCAGTTTTTGCCTATGCATCTAGAATCTATTTTGAAGTTAATTAAAGTATATACTTAAGGAGCCTACACATATCATTTGGAAACAACACTAACTTCATGTATATACTCGTTCTAAATTTAATCCTTCGGTAACGCCATTTTAGAAATATATATACTAACAGCTATATATTAGAACACAGGAACTACATAAAAGCACACAATATAAAATTGATAGAATCAATTTTGTATGACTTTGACCTTGAACCACATAAACAGCCAAATCAAAGTGTGACTATTAATCAAACAAAATTAGGTTAAAATTAACACAACAATAATAATCTAGCAATGAGGTAAGCAAGGAACTTAATATGAACAATAGATGAGTTAAGGATAAAAGAGGAACCTTAAGCCCTTCATACAGAGCACGAGAATGACATGAACGCAAGCATCACTAAGTGCCAAGTGGATATTTCAGAAAGATCCTTGAGTTCTAATTAATGCTACCTATGCACTCTGATTGTGTGTACAACATTGTAAATAAATTATGCCATCCAACTATCCACTGAAAATTATATCTAATTTTTTCGATTCCTCTAACGACTAAACATATTATACTAATACAATGAAGCTTCAGCTAAGCTTCACCTAAGCTTCACCTAAGGGGATTCTATACAATGCGTTTATGCTCGCATTTGAAGAAGCCTAAGGAGGCCACAAAATTAAGTTTATAAGACACTAAACTGCATTACCTTATTATGAACATCTTTTAATATGGCAGTGATCCTTGCTAGAGTTTAGATCTTTTATTCCATTCACTCACATGTGTCGAGTCCACATCATCTTATCTTCCTGAAAGGCCTATAAAGAAATCAATAATTACAAAAAGGTCTATAAAACCACATCAACAACTCACTATGCACCAGAACGGATGACTGGTACATTCTCCATCTCAATAACTAAAGAGCATAGACGGGTAGCTTTCGAAAGGTATAATGGTAGATTTCAAAAAGTATAATCGTAACAAAACCCCTAGTATGGATCATCATAATGAAAACCCCTGTATAGAAAAATTCAATTCAAAGAAGTATACTTAAAATGGGTTATACGGATTTCTTTTGGAATCGGTCTGGTTTATAAAACATGGTTTGTAAAAAATAGGAGCAGTTTGTTTTTTGAAATTAAAAAGCACGTGATTTTGTATCCTATTTGTCGTCATTTCCGCACACAACTCGGTCACGCTTGGTCGAAACTTGTTTTACACATATATCCACGACATTATAAATAAATTTCATTGAACATAACATAGTGGGGAATTTTGTCAAACAGTTAGTCTACATATACAATCCGCAACTATTTTTTGACTCATTCAAACACTATATCCAGACTCATGTCACTGCTTCATAACATTAAAAATATCAGTTAATAAAATTTGTATAGTAGAATACCCAAATTAAAATCACTAAAAAGATGAAACTACAAATTACCAAACTAATCAATATTTACAACTAAGATGAAGCATCATAACACAACCCTAATATGAATCGTCATAATAAAAAAATTGAATGAGGGTGATATGTTAGCCAAAAAGATATGTTAAATAAAAACATACCTGAAACAATAAAGCGTAATTAGCCAAAAAGATATGTTACGACCCTCACGAAAATAACAAATTATCATATGATTGTAATGGGAGTATTTCGTTTAGAATCGATTTGGGTACTGGGAAGTGTTGGGCGATATTAAAGAGTATGGTGTCAAAATAAATTGATCCGATAATTACTGAGAAGTTTAGGAAACCGTTTTAGTTCAATAATTGTAAGGGATGAACATGGATATAAAAGTGGAGTGAGTAAATATGACGTCAATATATGACGTCAGAATGAGGGTGAATGAAATTCAAAAACATTTTCATTTATTAAAGAATATAGATATCATATTAAAAGACTTTTATACCCTTATTTAATTCATTACACCCATTTTATTTTTATGTATTTTTTGGTCATTCTACCTTATTAGTTATAAAAGCTAAACCAAACACTAATTAAAGACTTATGAGCTTATTATATATAAGCCATAAATAGCTTATATAATATAAGCCTAACATCAATTCATAAGCTTAACCAAACACCCTCTTATATTGAACTTTGTGGTTAGACTTGGTACAACCGACCTTATATGGTACAACAAAATTTAGAATACAACTGAAACATAATTTTACATAATTCTGTTTCATTCTCTCTTGTGCTTTCAAAGATTATAAGCGACAGACCTTCATTCAAAGAGAATACGTTCCTCTTCAGCATGAACCTATGACATCAACATGCATGAATATAAACAAATCAGTCTAAATCTAATGTTAGTAGAATATGAAACAATAACATAACAAAACTCCTTGTAAACTTTGATTTTGGACAAAAATGATGGTCGATAATAAAATATCACAACAATAGACAACTCGATATAGACATAAAGCAAGCGGATTTTTTAATTTGGGGTGTTGAGGAAGATATCGACATAAAGCAATCAATAAATAATGGAAGAAGAAAAAGAAGCACTAAACTACACTATATTTAACATGGTGTTTGGATTAACAGGTAAACTGATGCATTAACACAATGTTAAAAACTAACGAACCTAATCGATCAAAAACCTTGAAACATGAGGCATCTTCATATGTAACTTGTAGTTGAGTCTTCTCCTCAGCATCCTAAAGATTTAAAGTCAAGGTCAATGTTAAATTAAATCTATGCAAATCTGAACGCGACAAAATCCAATGGAAGGTGAAGGTGCATACCGCAATTACCTGCCCTAGACGACACCTTCATTCCTCTTGATATTCTAAATCATCCACCCTTGGTGCCCCTGCAACATGTCATAAGCCACGATCCTATAAGTTTCTCGGTTAGCAACAAAATTGAACCATACGATAACGTATAACAATAGTCCAACAAACCTTCCTATCAAACTTTGTTAAATCGATCTATAACCTTTCGTTTTGAGGAACTGGATTTTTCATGAAATGAGCAGGCTTTACCTATACACAAAACATCATCATGAAATGAGCAGGCTTTACCTATATACAAAACATCAATCCAATTAAGCACTACATAAAAAAGCATAAAATAAGTTATATAAAAAAATACTAAGCGTCTGCTTTTCGAAGCATATAAAAGGATTGAAGAATACCCAATTTATTCAAAGCACAAAATAAAAAACAAATAAGCAGATATAAAATAAAAATCAAATTTATTACAACGATTCAGTATATAAAAACACATATCAGAAACTAACCTTTAAATCTTACAACGATTCAGTATATAAAAACACATAACATAGACTAACCTTTAAATCTTGTAAAATACGTTTGACATCTTTCAACTGTGAATTGACAGATCAAAACAAAAGTAAAAGTTTAAATCATAAAAAATACAAAAAACTGATAAAGAATTACAGAATCATATATGAAGATGATGATGTTATAGATAAAGATACTTTAAAAAACGACATCCTCTCGCTCAATAAAATCTGAAAGAATCAAAGATCTTATTTATGAGGCTGAGACAGGGTTCCTCAACACTATTGAATTTAGGGTTTAATACAAAACGATATTAGTTTTGTAGGAAGAATAGTGGGTTACAACTGGTGTAGGGAGGCCCGAAAAAGAAGAGGCTTATCGAAGAAGCTGTAAAAAGTCTTAATTCCTTAATTGATGGTTTAATTCAATCTAGAAAGTCATTTTGTTTGAAACAGCTTTGGGCGTGAGCTGTTAAGGAGTAATCGGATTCTATATTTTTAACATGTCCTAAATTAAGGATTTCTATATTATAGATGGTCAACAGGATAGCTTTTTTGACAATTTCAAAATAGTGACATTAAATTTTTCAACATTTCTTAAATTAGAGGGTTTTTCAACATTCAAGGTTTATGGGTTTTTCCTTTATAAGTAGTAGAGATAAGTGTCATTCATATGAAGCACTTAATTAGCTATTTAATGGATAGAAGAAGATTTTGGTGTGTATAAAGTAAGAATATATCATCATCGTCATTTATATATAAAGATCGAGTTCGAATCATTCAATTTACAACATTGATGATTTGGCTCAACTTATATATGAACCATAATTGAATGCGAAGCATGCGAAAAGTAGCTGGAGTTACAATGAAGATATATGAAGAGATGTTGTAGTTACATGTAATTAAACTTCACAACCTTTATTGTTTCCGTAATTAAACAGTTATATGTGAGTTTCCAAACAAAACACTCACATACAATATATCAAAATAGTATATCAAAATGATGTGTTGTGTATTTGTTTGTTGTTGCTTCACATAGAGTTGCTATCGATGTTTACGGTAGTGTTGCTTATGAATCTGATTCTTCTTAAAGGATGACTCGTTCACTTGCTTTTCTTTATTTAATGGTTATAAGAATTTACTGCTACACATGCTTAATTAGGTTAATAAACACTAATGCATTGGCCAGTACCATGTAGGTCATTTACTGACACTAACAAAACCTTTGGTAACAGCTATATGTAAAAGTTCATATGCATTGTCCTAACTTTATCCTATTTACAGGTGCTAGCAGACGACCAACAAACGTTTCTGTTACACGAGATTCCAATAACAGTCGTGGTCGACCACGAGTCCCAAGTGGGTGTATTTATGATTTATTGATGTCAATGTATTATCTCACATGTCGTACGATTTCCATTTTATATACCGTCGAGGTAAGCTCAACTTCCTATGTATTGCTCCATGTGCTATATGATTGCCACTTTATATTATATTAACTTTTTCTAAATTGTTTTCATTGCAGGTACCACTGAGAGGTTGAGTTCACTAACTATCAAAACCCGTGGAAATAATCGGGTTGGTTTAAATAGTCACCTTTACCACCTGTCGTAAAGGTATTTGACCTGATAAACGCTACTCACATAAAATATATGTTTTAGGACCCGTACTAACCTATTTTCACCCATACCCAACCAATCTATTTTGACCAACCCGTAATGTAAATAAGTTATACGAGATTATAAGGAAATAGCTTACATTTGCTCCAACCAGATACCTTTGTTAAGCTACAATATAACCGAGTTAAGGAATCATAACCGACTAATGATGGAAAATAAAAGCTTAAAATTCAGTGGAAAAATGAAAATTTTAGTTTATTTTTAAACTTGAATGTCTTGGTGGAAAATCAAAGCAAATTTTTTTTCATTATCTATTCTAATGCATAATTGTTTAACTCATGGTTTTAGAGTGACTTATAACGAGTGATGTGTTGGGAAACTAAGGCTGTTAGTTTTCTCTTAATTCTAGATTTAATTATAAATATGCTAAGTATTATAAACTTGCTTGTGCCAAGGTGGCAAGCAAGTAGTGAAAGTCTCTCAGAGGTTCCAACCTCTGTGAGCAACCACAGATCGAGAAGTTCAAGTCAGAGACATTGTCAATGGAGTCGAAGATTAGTTAAAAACATACTCATCAACTGTGATGGATAACATTTAAGATGTATCAGGGACTCTCAGTGGTTGAGTGTTAACCGGGGTGACAATACCTTGTTAACACTCTGCACCCCTTGGATATCTCCTAGTGCTTGGACGGGAACTATTTGAGCGGGAAAAATAATATGCTTTGAAATAAAGCTGCCTAAAGTACGAAGTTGTGAAGATAAGGCAAAAGTTGTTAGCACTGTGTGGAAACTAGAAGGGGGGTGAATAGTTTATCTTCTTTAAGGTCCTAATTAATATCTTTGTGTTCTCCTCGATCTTCGCAACGAGCTAAAGTATGTTCAATATGGAGTTAATATGAATGAGATATCGTGTCTCAAAGTGAGGCACGTGAAACACAATATTTGGAAAATATATTTGTTCCACCTCGCTTAAAACATGAAGTGAAAACATGTTTATAAGGAAATCTAAGTTTCTACCTCCAATATTCATTTGTGGGTTTTTACTCCCACGCCTACGCGCGCGCAGGGGTGTAGAAAGTGAGATTTCAAGACCAAAAATAGGTTCGAAACTACTGAACTTGTGCATGAGCGCGTGACCTACGGACATGAATGCAACTCTGAAATTTGCTTGGGTGCGGGCAGATTCGGTATATTTTTTGATACTCATTCGAATTTAATAGATTGTAGAATGTATGATGTTAGCCATGGATGTCACCACATGGATGATTTTTGTAGTTTACTATCAACTTAATTTTATATTAAAAAGTTACTTTGCGAGAATGCAAAGTTTTCTCATGCCAATCCGCTCTAAAAACTCATCATCCTACAACATTCTCCATCCTATGATATCTCTTGCAGCCTTATGCTGGTCAAAAGGACATAAAGACATGATGAATTACAAAAGTTATGCACATTAGCTCGGAGATAGGCACGACAAAAGAATGAATAATGTGACAGAGATAGGATTAGAATATAAATATAGGAATAAATAATGAGTGTAACTGTATTAGAGCTATTTTCAAGTTATAGAAAGATAATTGTTTAAATGTCCGTTGGGTAACGGTTATTGATTGAGGTCGTTTTCATACACTCGAAAGGTTATCGTAGTTCTGGCGAAGTGTGAATGGAAATCCGCGTTTATGTCTCAAGTTTGATGCTCGAATAAAAAAGGTTTTGATTTTTATATTTAAATCTACTAATTTAACGACTAAATATTAAAATGTATAAAAGTGATAAGGATGAAAATTAAACTACAATTATAAAGCGAAAGATATCTAAAGATACCAACTAACGATAATAAACTATAACGATAATAAACTAAAGAAGGAAAAAAGGAAATCTAAATAAATCTACATGATCAAGCAAACGGTTATATGCCTAAAGATATAAATCTAAAGCATACTAATTAGCTACTCGCATATAATAAAATCTACACTACTGGAAATTTTATAAAAAAAACTAAGCTAAACATAACAAACGATAGAATAATAATATGTGAATTATAATAAGTGAATAATAAAAAGAGAGAGAAAAGGGAAAGAAAATAGAGCCCGTAGCTCGCTTGATTCGACGCGAATATAATGACGGCTCCATCAACTATCAAATTAACAAAACAAAAATCTAAACTTTTTATAATAGAAACTACTTTCTTTTTCTTGTTTTTTTTACAAATATGAATAACAAGATTTCATACCCGCAACGAAGTTGCGGCACGTTTAGCGTAATGTCCTTAATTCAACTCATTAAAGGTTTCTTAGAGGGTGTTTGGTTAAGCTTATATGATGGGCTTATAAGCTTATTAGCTTATATGTGTTAAATAAGCCTAAACAAGTGTTTGGTTAAGCTTATATGACTTGGCTTATAAGCTTATATAAGGGGGTTTTGGTAAGCCAAAACTTTGAGGCTTTTATATGGAGGTGTAGGCTTATATAAGAACTAGACTATAGACCCGCGAGTTTCGCGGGTGACAATCAAAAAATTATAATTAGAGATAACTTGAAAAGTAAAACACCAATATATGCTGAAATTAAACATTCACAAATCACAAAGACATTTGGGGTGTATATTATCTAAGTTCTTTACCAACATTATTTATACACGATTAAGAAATTCTTAATACACCTTAGTGTAGAAACCATTACAGGTTACCTTCTGTTCAATGGAAAAGACTTATTATTTCACAACTTAATACGGTACAAAGTACAATTTTTTAAGTTGAAATTTACACATTACATCTCTTCAATGTTACAAAATTACCACTTCAACAGTTCAACTTGTGCCTGTGATAGAAAAACAAACATGATAAAGATAATGTTACAAAATGTCACATTTCAACTAATGTGTTTAAAATTATATGATAAAGATAATGTTAGGTGATTTACATCTTCCATGAAGCTCTTTAGCTAATTCTAGCAGGGCCAAACTCCCGTCTAAAAGCTTTGCATGTTTTTCCGCCTCTTCATAAGCTTTAGTCGCCTTATGTTACCAGTTTTCTGGTATGGAAATCATTCGTGCAACAACCATCGCATCATCTTCCAATGTATCTATCAGTCGGATTTGTAATACTTACCCGTGCAGTTTGTGTTGCTATTGTTAAGTGCTGACTTTTTAAGCATCTAGTAACATGTCATACAGCTCTCCTGCAAAGGAAGCAAAACAGACTTCTAATAGCTATGACGATATAAAGATCCCTCTTGCAAAGGAAGGAAAACAGAATTCTCCTAATAGCTATAACGATATAAAGCTCCCTCTTTTACATCCTAATTATCGATTACCTCAACAAATATCGCAAAACAAATTACATTTATCTATAAAAATATTGCACAATCACATTAGGAGAATCTAAATCAGGATATTTTTCAGAAAACATGTTACCACAGCTTCTCCAGATTCAAGCCCTTGGCAAATTGTTGGTCTTGAAATATGAGGTTAACAAACATGATACAACATCAGCCATTTAACAGTGCCTAAACACAGATAAAAATCCACCCGTAATACAACTATAGCCATTCGGCATCGAAAATCTTAAAATCTTCAGGATGTGTTTTAAATTGCTTAAATAACTATTAACCATTCAAAAATGAAGATAAGCAGTTCTAATTCACATTTTCACACATTTATTTAATCACACACATGCTTTACCAATTTTTAATCTCCGGTACCCTTTGACCTTCTATCAATATTTGCGAGTAAACTCAAGCATCAACCGACCCACCCAATTTGCCACATCTAGCATGAAAGTGAAACTGAAGCAGTCATCTTTTTAGAGATCGTCTGACAACATCTAACCTGTGATGCTTTAGAAGCTTGTGGTCATGTGACATTCCATTAAATATTGATGTAAAGTTTGCGGAATCTGAAAGTGCAGAGAAAGAGTGGTAATAATAAACATGAAAATAGGACGGACATGTATTGATAGTGTTCTTAAATAATGGCAGAACTCAGAATGTGATTCGTTTTAACAAAATAATGTATTGAGTTGGCAACACAAGAAGATGCAAGATTGCGATGACTACCTGTCATCCAGTTTTTCAAGGGAAAACATAGATCGAGGAAATGTCAAAATAACTTTCGGTAATGATCGATAGAGACCTATACAATATTCACGGTCAGCTCAGATGAATACAAGCACGAAGTCACCTTTTTCAGCAAGTTTACTGTACATATCTATCAAATTCATTATGAACATTTGTCATGGTGGGCACCAGGATGTAGAGAAATTTAGGCCCACTTTTTTTCCCATTTGAGTTGCTAACTGCAACCTGTCAATATTTGGCTAAAGAGCAATATTTGGCAAGAGAGCAAAACTTGATGAGGTTAGCACGTACATAGCAGAATGTAAGAGGTGGCCAACGACAGACAAGCAATGAGAAAATATGTTGGACTATTATTATACAAATATGAAACAAAAAAGAGATTGCATAAGTATGCCGGCACAAGTATACAGGAACACCATATTTCGTGTGCAATTGGTGCAAAAACGTAACAAAATTCTGTGAGGCAATGTGCTTCCAATAAAAATGACTTTTTATTTCTCATATATACAATTCATGTAGATTAACAACCATATTTTCTAAAATCAAGGCATATCTAAAGCTCCATAAAAACTGACAGCTTACAGTATTCACGAATCATATGCAAGAAAAAAAAAGTCAACATGATCCATGTCTCCCTAATTAGCATTCACGTAATAATACAAAAAGTGGCAAAATTACCTATTACACACAAGACCTTCTTGCAGTTGCATTTGGCCCATATCCTCTTAATAGCTAATCAGTTTTTGCCTATGCATCTAGAATCTATTTTGAAGTTAATTAAAGTATATACTTAAGGAGCCTACACATATCATTTAGAAACAACACTAACTTCATGTATATACTCGTTCTAAATTTAATCCTTCGGTAACGCCATTTTAGAAATATATATACTAACAGCTATATATTAGAACACAGGAACTACATAAAAGCACACAATATAAAATTGATAGAATCAATTTTGTATGACTTTGACCTTGAACCACATAAACAGCCAAATTAAAGTGTGACTATTAATCAAACAAAATTAGGTTAAAATTAACACAACAATAATAATCTAGCAATGAGGTAAGCAAGGAACTTAATATGAACAATAGATGAGTTAAGGATAAAAGAGGAACCTTAAGCCTTTCATACAGAGCACGAGAATGACATGAACGCAAGCATCACTAAGTGCCAAGTGGATATTTCAGAAAGATCCTTGAGTTCTAATTAATGCTACCTATGCACTCTGATTGTGTGTACAACATTGTAAATAAATTATGCCATCCAACTATCCACTGAAAATTATATCTAATTTTTTCGATTCCTCTAACGACTAAACATATTATACTAATACAATGAAGCTTCAGCTAAGCTTCACCTAAGCTTCACCTAAGGGGATTCTATACAATGCGTTTATGCTCGCATTTGAAGAAGCCTAAGGAGGCCACAAAATTAAGTTTATAAGACACTAAACTGCATTACCTTATTATGAACATCTTTTAATATGGCAGTGATCCTTGCTAGAGTTTAGATCTTTTATTCCATTCACTCACATGTGTCGAGTCCACATCATCTTATCTTCCTGAAAGGCCTATAAAGAAATCAATAATTACAAAAAGGTCTATAAAACCACATCAACAACTCACTATGCACCAGAACGGATGACTGGTACATTCTCCATCTCAATAACTAAAGAGCATAGACGGGTAGCTTTCGAAAGGTATAATGGTAGATTTCAAAAAGTATAATCGTAACAAAACCCCTAGTATGGATCATCATAATGAAAACCCCTGTATAGAAAAATTCAATTCAAAGAAGTATACTTAAAATGGGTTATACGGATTTCTTTTGGAATCGGTCTGGTTTATAAAACATGGTTTGTAAAAAATAGGAGCAGTTTGTTTTTTAAAATTAAAAAGCACGTGATTTTGTATCCTATTTGTCGTCATTTCCGCACACAACTCGGTCACGCTTGGTCGAAACTTGTTTTACACATATATCCACGACATTATAAATAAATTTCATTGAACATAACATAGTGGGGAATTTTGTCAAACAGTTAGTCTACATATACAATTCGCAACTATTTTTTGACTCATTCAAACACTATATCCAGACTCATGTCACTGCTTCATAACATTAAAAATATCAGTTAATAAAATTTGTATAGTAGAACACCCAAATTAAAATCACTAAAAAGATGAAACTACAAATTACCAAACTAATCAATATTTACAACTAAGATGAAGCATCATAACACAACCTTAATATGAATCGTCATAATAAAAAAATTGAATGAGGGTGATATGTTAGCCAAAAAGATATGTTAAATAAAAACATACCTGAAACAATAAAGCGTAATTAGCCAAAAAGATATGTTACGACCCTCACGAAAATAACAAATTATCATATGATTGTAATGGGAGTATTTCGTTTAGAATCGATTTGGGTACTGGGAAGTGTTGGGCGATATTAAAGAGTATGGTGTCAAAATAAATTGATCCGATAATTACTGAGAAGTTTAGGAAACCGTTTTAGTTCAATAATTGTAAGGGATGAACATGGATATAAAAGTGGAGTGAGTAAATATGACGTCAATATATGACGTCAGAATGAGGGTGAATGAAATTCAAAAACATTTTCATTTATTAAAGAATATAGATAGATATCATATTAAAAGACTTTTATACCCTTATTTAATTCATTACACCCATTTTATTTTTATGTATTTTTTGGTCATTCTACCTTATTAGTTATAAAAGCTAAACCAAACACTAATTAAAGACTTATGAGCTTATTATATATAAGCCATAAATAGCTTATATAATATAAGCCTAACATCAATTCATAAGCTTAACCAAACACCCTCTTATATTGAACTTTGTGGTTAGACTTGGTACAACCGACCTTATATGGTACAACAAAATTTAGAATACAACTGAAACATAATTTTACATAATTCTGTTTCATTCTCTCTTGTGCTTTCAAAGATTATAAGCGACAGACCTTCATTCAAAGAGAATACGTTCCTCTTCAGCATGAACCTATGACATCAACATGCATGAATATAAACAAATCAGTCTAAATCTAATGTTAGTAGAATATGAAACAATAACATAACAAAACTCCTTGTAAACTTTGATTTTGGACAAAAATGATGGTCGATAATAAAATATCACAACAATAGACAACTCGATATAGACATAAAGCAAGCGGATTTTTTAATTTGGGGTGTTGAGGAAGATATCGACATAAAGCAATCAATAAATAATGGAAGAAGAAAAAGAAGCACTAAACTACACTATATTTAACATGGTGTTTGGATTAACAGGTAAACTGATGCATTAACACAATGTTAAAAACTAACGAACCTAATCGATCAAAAACCTTGAAACATGAGGCATCTTCATATGTAACTTGTAGTTGAGTCTTCTCCTCAGCATCCTAAAGATTTAAAGTCAAGGTCAATGTTAAATTAAATCTATGCAAATCTGAACGCGACAAAATCCAATGGAAGGTGAAGGTGCATACCGCAATTACCTGCCCTAGACGACACCTTCATTCCTCTTGATATTCTAAATCATCCACCCTTGGTGCCCCTGCAACATGTCATAAGCCACGATCCTATAAGTTTCTCGGTTAGCAACAAAATTGAACCATACGATAACGTATAACAATAGTCCAACAAACCTTCCTATCAAACTTTGTTAAATCGATCTATAACCTTTCGTTTTGAGGAACTTGATTTTTCATGCAGCCATAATTTTTTCTGGATCCGTTTATGCATTAAATGTGTTTTATGTGCCAAATCAGGCAGGTGTATTTATTTATTTTGTGGGTTTCATGACAGGTGTACACAGTAGATGGGGAAAGGGACACGTGTATATAGTAGAGATAGATGAATCATTGTTTGTATTGTGATTGCTGAAGCAAGCGCACTCAAGTTTTAACACATACCAAGATAGTGGTCGCACCATAACAAAGGAGAAACAAATAAAAAAATCAGAAAAATATAAAAAAGTATATCACTATTCATTACTCTCTCACATACTGTGAATAACAAATTATTATAAGTTACTATTTAGCTACTGTTCCTAAGAATTAAATAAACTTTTTTTCATGTTACTGTGCAAATGTGAGGGAGAAGCATCATGATATTTGTTATATATTGTAATAAGGTTTTTATAAAAAATAATATAAACACTTAAAAAGAAAAAGGAAAACTTTATGACATAAAAGAAGAGTTACAAAGACTAGTTTAAATACATAAAATTAAGAAAAAAAAAGAGAATTTGTAGTTGATAGTCACTCGATCCATGTTGAATGAAAGTCATTTATTAAATTGGTGAAGAATTAAACCCTTGTTGACTACTTTTGAAAAAGTGACGTTCAAAAGATATAAAAAAAATTGAACATTAACTACCTTTAATGAAACCAAAATGAAGATAAGAAATATAAATGATTCATGAACACAATGACTTTAATGAAACCAAAATAAAGATAAGAAATATAAATGATTCATGAACACAATGACCGAATCATTTACTGCCCATAAATTCAACGTCATTTACCTTTCTCCAAATCTCTAACATAACAGAACCATAACAACCGCAACATTAGTCTGAATCAGAAACTTCAACAATTGCAAACGCAACCTAAATTGGGAACTTCACTATCTAATAAATTCCAGAAATCAACTCCAACTCTCCACCCTCCTTACAACTGGGATAAAGATATTCATATATATTTCTATGCATGTATATTAAGCAAGAAATGCTATCTCCCCCAATCTGATCTTTTGGACGTGAAGTTGGCCTCATGGGCTTTGCTAATTGTTGCGTCTTTATCACCATATGGGCTTTTGTTGCCTCCAGTTCTGGGCTTGTTGGGCTTGTGGCTTTAAGATGTATTAATGGGTCGGTTCGACCCATTTAAATGGTGTTGGGCCGGCCCAATAAAACACGAATGCACCGCTAAACTCGACTTTTCGTGCTCTTTCCATTTCTCGTGCTCGTCTTTGCTCTTTTTCCTCGTTTTAGCTCCTTTTCTTTAATATTCGTACCTATAATAATAAATAGCAAATATAAACGATATATGCACTAAAAATACATTTTTGCTAGTTATTATGCGAAAAATGAAGGCAAATTCTCACTAAATGCATGAATAATTACGTGTTTAACACATCTCTACACTTAAGCGTTGCTTGCCCCCAAGCAACTATTATCACAAACGTTAAATCCAAAAACAATTTAAAACTACTTTATTCGAAATCGACTTGTTAATAAAATAAAAATAAAAATACATTGTGACCCGCCATGCTCGACTTTTTATTCAAGGTATAAGGATCATAGAACGGGAAACACGCAAACTGGGTATCTCCAGGGAATAAATATCGTCATCCTCTTTTTATTACTCCCAACTAAGCTAAGATTCCTTGTGCAAACGTTTTGGCAAAGTGCTAACATTATTTATACTAATAACCTATGTAAATATAACTTTCACTCCTATAATTATAAAAAGACTATGCAAGTGTGTTCATTTTCAAAGTTTTGATCGTTCAAATCGACATTTGATATAGTTGCTAATCATCTAAGTGGAATATTAGACTCACCGAAAATGACGAGATTTAAGTTTCAAAAATGGCTATTCCCATGTAGCGGGTTTCTTCTCGGAACGTCTCAACCTCATCGGTTAAGTGCCCGGGCTTTTGACACCCCACGGAGAGTAGTACCGGGATTGGCGGGATTTTGAAATCAAAGATCTTGAAATTACCGCTAAGCTAATAAAAGACACTTAGATGAAAAACAACGACTGTAATTAGAGATTGAAGATTCAAAGGAGAGATCACTCCATGTAGCGAGTTTCTTCTCAGCTTGTCCTTTAGCAAAGCTTAGGAGGCTAGGTTTTTACACCCTCGAGAATAGTATCGGAGCTCACGGGACCTTTGACTTCTACACTCTCTAATACCGTCTAAACTCTTATACAAAATTGACGAATTCTAGTTCAACTTCGGATTTAAATTTAAAAAAAGCAAGTTTCTCACAATTATAATTAAAGCAACAAAAAACACTTATTCATTCACTCGACTCTTCTAACTCTATTGAACACTCTTTTTTTTCAATTTCTTTTTTTTTTTCAAAATTTTCTTTTTTTCTTTTTTTTTCCTTTCTTCTTTTTCTTTTTTTTCGATTTTCCTTTTTTCTCTTTTTTTTCGATTCGATTTTTTTTTCAACATATTTATTCACGCAACATTATTTCAAATTTAAGAAAGTATGCTTTCACTCAAATTTTAATAAAAAGTTGATAAAACGATTTCCTTTGTTATTTAAGTTTCAGAATTCACATATTGGCCACAAAACTTTGGTGAAAGGGTTTCAAGGGTTATTTTTGTCATTTTTGAATATTTCAAGGGCTGATCTTGGACATTTCTCATCTTTGAAGGTCTTTATTGGATGTTTGACTTCATGAGGGACCATTATTGATAATTTAGTTTTGTTGAGGGACTAAACTTGCCAATTCTTCAATCTTGGAGGACCTTTTTGTAATTTTGACAAACTTAAGGGACCAAACTTGTAATTATGAATATACAAGGGTATTAAGTGTCATTTCTTCATAAATGAGGGCTCAATCTTGTACATCTTTAAATCTTCAAGGGTTTTTCTTTGATAATTCACAAACTAGGGCCCGGTTCATTGTGCGGTTTCGTTTCTCGTGTTCGTTTTTCCTTGTTTCTTGTGATCTTTTTTCTTTTTCATGATATCCATACCTAAAATACACAAGTAAACAAACATAAGCATATATATGGTATTTTATGACATTTTTATGCATTTAAAGCCTGAAAAGAACGATGAGATCATGTATAAATGCCATCTCATCACTTCCCTTTAGGCGAATATATCTATATGATAGAGTATGTTCTTGTCAGATCTTGTCGCAGTGCGATGAGGACACAGTTAAGTAACAAACCGTATATGCGACAGCGACTTACTAGGCCTCCTGGGATGTGCGCACATCGCATAAGTAAATCCATTCCTGATGGATACGGGTAGTACCCGTGAGTCGGACTATCTAGCCCGACTAGGGACTATACGTCATCATGTCCCCCCAGTCTAGTGGTCACAGGTTCTAACCATGGCTACTATACTACCACCTTCTAAGTGCTCAAATAATATTTTCATAGCCGCTATATGAGTATCCAAGAAGAATTCAAATACTCCCACCAAGAAGATATTCATCCCCCATTGTTACCTAACCTCCTCGAAACTGGGGAAAAGCGTCTACCACGTCATATTTACCCCTTCATATTCTACCGTTGGATGTAGAAAGTGAACAACATGTGGCACAGATCCAAGCATGGAACAATAAATTTGGGAGGACTATATATACTATTGACACCGCCCATTTGACTGTCCATCACTTCCAAACACCCAAGCTTACATTAACGATTCATAAAACCGTAATTTCTACCAGATTCTTTCGAAGGTAATCCTTGCTAGTTGCTACTACATAATTTATCTACGCCATCATGGTTAGATAACTTTCTGACGTCACTTAGATCCTGACCATAGGGGAACTTGACTAGTTCACGACGGACTACTACATCCCCAATTATCTACACCCAGAAGTTCCCAACCCCCGACACAACATCAGGCAGGCTCCAGGGGGAAAATATGAATATACACCCGTTTTTTTACTACTCGAATCAGTGTATACCCATGTCACGTTTTCTTATCAGTTTGTTAATGCATTACGATATCCATGTATCTCAATTGCATTGTATAGGAGTGGCCAAAATTTTGAATTTCAAAATTAATTTCCGTACTCTAGACATAGAGCCGACTGTAGACTTATTCCGTGTATTCTACCAACGACAACTTGCCAATGGTTGGGTTTCATTCGCTAAGCGAACGGAATGCAGTGCTATGATGGAAAAGTGGACTCTTTAAGGGATTAAAATGATAGGTTTTTCTGGATTGACGAAGCCGCCTTCCCCTTTCATTTTCCCTTTTTGACCCCTGGAACGGTGAGGAAGGACCCAATGCATGGCCCTAACTCCTACAATACTGGGGACGCGGAGACCTTGAACGACAATCGCATTCCTGTGCAACCGTACCCTGAAGCTCTGTTAGTTATTCTTGGCCTGAGTCACGCAGTCATCTGTGGCGCACATCAGATACTTGTCTTCTGCACCCACAGTGGCCAGGGTTATCGGTTCTTCCCGCGTTCTTCATATCATCCTGTAAGTACCATATTTATCTGAAAAACTAAAATTTTGTTTTCTTGTTTGTCTGTTTTGTCGTTGTACAACATGGATATACTCGATCTTGTTCTTGGTGCGTTCCCTGATGATTTGATAGTCTACACCCTCCCTGAGAGAGAAAATGAAGAGTCGCTGCAGGAACGTGCACATAAGAATACCATGGATCTGGAGGCTGGGGAAGCTTCCACAGCATAGGAACAAGAAGACACCAGCGCAGATGTGACAACCCTAGATTTTGGATTTTTTACTTTTGACTGTTTGATGTTGATCATGTGCTTGGTGTGCGTTTATGTGTTATGTGCTCATATTTGAGACTTTATCATGATGTTAGACATTGTTTATGTAGTACATGGTACGTTATATGATGATGTGATGGGGTTGGTTCGTGCTCATGAGTTCATATGAATGTATAAATCATGGTATAAGTTGGAAATGAAATGAAATGAAATGAGTTCAGAAATGAACTGCATTAAAGTTCGGGTATCGTTTTGATAAGGTTTCGTGTACGTATCGTATGTTGTATGTATGTATTAAGTATATATATAATATGGTTAGGATAAGTTTTATAGTTACTTTCTATATTTAGAAACTTTTAGAAATGAAGGCTAGTTCAAAAATCGCGTAAAAAGTCGAAAAATTAGCAAAAGGGTACCCGGTTTGGTCCCGAAAGTGTATAGGAGTATAAGTAAACATAAAATAGAAGGGGGAGAGTGTAAATATGATTAAACACAGAGAGGAGTCGAATTTGTGGGTCCCATAGCCTTAAATTTAATAATTAAATTAATAAAAATAGGATAATTACCATTTAAAAGTCCTAATTGGGCCTAAACTTGTCCAGAAGGTTACCAAGGCCTATATAAACACCCCTAGACCCCTAAAAACGACTAATAACCCTAAATAAACCTAAAATCAGTCTAAATCTTCCATGGATATCAAGATAAGTCGAAATTATGATTAGGGTTCATTAATTTTCTTGTTTCAAGGTAAGTGATCAATTAAACCTTAATATAATTTATGTTTTTATTAATTAATCATAATTGTATTGTTAATTAACCATCATTGAGATGATTAGGGTTTTATTAATTTTATAGAAAAATATATTAATTAAGATCCATTAATGATTTTAGGGTTTGTGTAATAAATTTAGGGATAATTAATGATGTTTAGAGGGTTAGTGCATAAAGGCGTAAAACAGTCTGATTTTTAAGGCTGTCTTGTGTCGACTGTTCCGGACAGTAGGTAGCACCTTTGGTCGAGTTTCTTTTTTTTAAAATTAATTTCAAAGAGTCTACTTTTCAAAAATGTAAGGTTGGTCGAAAATGGAGTTCGGGAAGGTCGTCAAATAAGTTTTACAAAAATAGTGCGCTGTTCAGGAATAAATTTTGATTTCGGGGATTTGAGTCAAAACCTAACCAAACGGATGAGATAGCCAAAGATTTTTGATTTAGGAACTCCTTATAATGTATATAAAAGTACTGTAGGTTTTCAATAAAAGTTATGGTGTTTAGGTCGGTCTTTTGGTGTCGAACATTTAGCATATACAGAAAATCAGTTTTGGTGAAAACGACTTTTGGCGTAGAGACTAAACGAAAGGGTTAAACGTGTAATTAGAAAGTAAAATTGGTTTTTGAAGTTCTTAGATCATATAACAACATAACTCCAGTAGGGTAGGAGTCAAGTGTGGTGTTAAGTTCACTTCATGTGATCGTTTAGTGACTAGTAAACCGTACCGGAGAAAAACTGGAATTTTACGTATAGAATAGCTTGTAGTGGGAGAACTAGATAGTGGGGATTGGGGGATTAGATTCATCTCCTTGATTGTTACTTAACTTGGGTGTTAAGACCTGAGCTAAGGGTGTCGTGTATGATTTTATAGGTTTGCAGGAGTGCTAGCTTGTTGTGCTATCAGGTGAGTTCATAGTCCCATTTTGCTACGTTTTTAAATGTTTTTCCAGTATGGGATGGAGATGACACTTGCAATGTTCTTTAACATGATTTAGTACTATGTTATAAAATGTGTGGACATAAATGTGTTATTGTGTGACTTGCGTGCTTATGTGTTCTCATATGTGCTTTGATATGTGTTCTGCTATGTGAATCTTGTTTGGGTTGTGATTGGCTTTGGTACATAGATGTATGGGCGTCTATGGGACCAGTTGTGATGTGTGTGGAGCGTGGGGCACGATCCGTCCTGAGTTCTTGGTTCTGAGTTCTTGGTTCGTGGGGCACGATCCGTCCTGAGTACTTGTGCATCGTCTCTTTGGAGGCAAGATATCTCGACGGGGATATAGTTCATCTTCCACAGGTGGTGTGGGAAAGATCCGGATAGTGTGGTGTGTGTGATGGGATACTTCTTGATTGTTATAGCGTGCTTTGAGAATTGTAGATGTGATTGGTACTTGGCTTGAGTTTTGTTATGGATGCATGTAGCATGATTATCACATTATGGTCCATTACTATAAATTGTTTTCCTTCAACTTATTTGCAGCGGATGTAAAGGCTTCTTATGATGTTCTAGATAACTTAAACCTATGTTCTCACCAACTTTATGTTGACAGATTTTAGTGTCATTTTCAGGTGAGGTAGTTGTGCAAGATGATGTTAGAAGTGGCTAGAGTATAGAGGCTGCTAGGATTGCATTAGGAGGATTCCCTTTCCTCTTAGATTTTATTTTGTATTTTGATTAAGTGAACTTTATGGTACCTATATCTTTGATGTTTGTTCATTTGTATGTCTTTGGTAAGAGGTAGGCCTGTTACCTACTTACCTAGACGCCTGCATTGTTGAGATATTGTCACGACATTTCTGTCGCCAATTATGATATTTCAATTTCATTTAGTTCTCTCTATAGACACGTTGTTGTTGTGATGATATCCATACGTCTCGCCCCATATTCCGCCATGGTGGGGTGTGACAGAATGGTATCAGAGCCAATGGTTATAGAGAATTAGGTTGCCTAGTCGCGTAGCCTAGTCTATAGCTTAAGGGTCCCTGCATATAGGCGTCATAGGGGTATGTGTGCATTTTATAAATGTTGATGTTTTTGGATGTTATTTTTGCGATATTTGTTAAGTTATGAATTAGTATGGTTCATACTTAACTACATGTTATTTTCTTTACGAGTTTTGACTAGTGCGGGTTGAACCATGGTCGTATACGCTAGTCATTTTTGTATTTCGCTTAATTATGTTTTCATGTTCTTTATACATTTTGAATTTTGTCTACGCTGGTTCAGCTGGAATACGAGTTTATTTGTTTCATGCATTGGCTACGTTATTTTAATACATGGATTTTGGATCTTATTTTATGTTGTGGTTATGTGCTTATATGAGTTGTAGGATCTATGTGCTTATTTGAGTTGGTAGACCGATGTGTTATGTGTTGTATCAATTCTTATAAGCGTCATCATAGGAGGGAGTGCATTGGTGAAAGGGGACTTGTATAAGTATGGTGGCCAACATAGTTATACAAGTACCACAACATCAATGGATTCCTAAGTATGGTTGCATGAAAGAGGGTTAATACATGCTTGTGTTGTATATGTTGTATGGATTTGAGTGTATGTACGCCTATGCCTATATATGTGTATATCCCTTCTACTTATCGGTTGTATTCTTGGGATGTTTTGCTAGCTCGTTCCTCTTCGAGATGTTTAACTTCCGTAGTAGTACATTTATCAAGTTCTCATTTCTTGTGTTCTTTTGTACGGTACTTTTGGCGTGAAGGCTTTTGAGATAGTGGAGATTTCCTTTTTGGGGTAACGATGTCTTTAAATTCGAGTTATACATGGTAAAAAAATAGAACTTGCAAATTGAAAAATAGTTGTTGGTAGTCTATGAAATAAGGAAGTGTCGGAAACATGTTTCAAATAAGGTGGAATATAAATTCTTTAACATATAAGCATGACTCGGTTATTTTAAAATATTTTGGTTTTGAGCACCTAAAGTTATTGTTCTTAAGTTAAAACTTTGTTCTTATTTAGTGAAATATGTTAAAATCATGTAATTAATAGAGTTTTAATTTTCTGGAATTAAAATAAATTAGGTCTTGAATTTTGTAATTAATGAGGGGTTTTAGGGTTTCAAATCGTTTTTTTTTTGTTAAAAATCGGAGTAGGCAGAAACTGTCGCTAAAATGTCAAAATTTATCGCTAAACTGTCAGAAACTGTCGCTAATGTCTGGGCAGATTTTAGGTAAAATCGTTTTGGTCATAACTTATTCGTTTTTAAAGCTTTTTGGGTCATTCAAAAGCCAAAAATTATGTACTCGGAACGTACTTTTCAAATATTTAGAAAGTTTAGTAATTGGAGGTCAGTAGCTTGGTCGAATTAATTGTACAAGTGTCGAGTTCAAGATTACTTTTCAAACGATATGGTTTAAACTTGTGTTTTGGATATTTTGGGATAGTGAACACTTAGAGGGCTAACATAGGGCTTATTTGGGATAGGATTTGAGATGTATCCACCATAAGGATTGTACATTGATGAAGGATGTGGGTTCCGGAGTCAATGTTGACGTGTGATATTGTGTTGTGTGCTTTAGACAATTGATCGTTCGTGAAGAGACTTTAGATTGATTTTCGTTAGATGATTACATATTACTAATGTAATACCATGGGTTTAGAACAACTAATATACAATTACATACAAAATCCATTCTGGGGTAAAATTTGGTTTTGCACAAGGTTTTAATAGTATGTCACCGGTCGTAATACGTTTCGGTTGTCGCTGGGTGCTTCTTGTGTCATTGGTCCGTTTTCATGGTTCGTTGGGAGTCGATACATGTTTTATGTTGAGTATCTTTTGGAGTCTCAGGTTTTGGTTCATATTTTTAAATTCTTTCACGTAAACGTCCGTTAGTTGTCCATGGGCTTGATCGTTTATCCGAAGTTGGGGGTCCTAAAATTTGTCTTGAGCTTATATTCATTGAGGGCGTTGTTGTAGTCATACGGATGATCCGGTTACGTTCTTATGAGAGAGATAACGTGTTGGTTGTGAAATGAAGTCTTTTGAGCTTATGGAGTAAATCTCGGGACGAGATTTCTATTAGGAGGGAGTGATGTGACAACCCTAGATTTTGGATTTTTTACTTTTGACTGTTTGATGTTGATCATGTGCTTGGTGTGCGTTTATGTGTTATGTGCTCATATTTGAGACTTTATCATGATGTTAGACATTGTTTATGTAGTACATGGTACGTTATATGATGATGTGATGGGGTTGGTTCGTGCTCATGAGTAATGAATGTATAAATCATGGTATAAGTTGGAAATGAAATGAAATGAAATGAGTTCAGAAATGAACTGCATTAAAGTTCGGGTATCGTTTTGATAAGGTTTCGTGTACGTATCGTATGTTGTATGTATGTATTAAGTATATATATAATATGGTTAGGATAAGTTTTATAGTTACTTTCTATATTTAGAAACTTTTAGAAATGAAGGCTAGTTCAAAAATCGCGTAAAAAGTCAAAAAATTAGCAAAAGGGTACCCGGTTTGGTCCCGAAAGTGTATAGGAGTATAAGTAAACATAAAATAGAAGGGGGAGAGTGTAAATATGATTAAACACAGAGAGGAGTCGAATTTGTGGGTCCCATAGCCTTAAATTTAATAATTAAATTAATAAAAATAGGATAATTACCATTTAAAAGTCCTAATTGGGCCTAAACTTGTCCAGAAGGTTACCAAGGCCTATATAAACACCCCTAGACCCCTAAAAACGACTAATAACCCTAAATAAACCTAAAATCAGTCTAAATCTTCCATGGATATCAAGAGAAGTCGAAGTTATGATTAGGGTTCATTAATTTTCTTGTTTCAAGGTAAGTGATCAATTAAACCTTAATATAATTTATGTTTTTATTAATTAATCATAATTGTATTGTTAATTAACCATCCTTGAGATGATTAGGGTTTTATTAATTTTACAGAAAAATATATTAATTAAGATCCATTAATGATTTTAGGGTTTGTGTAATAAATTTAGGGATAATTAATGATGTTTAGAGGGTTAGTGCATAAAGGCGTAAAACAATCTGATTTTTAAGGCTGTCTTGTGTCGACTGTTCCGGACAGTAGGTAGCACCTTTGGTCGAGTTTCTTTTTTTTAAAATTAAGTTCAAAGAGTCTACTTTTCAAAAATGTAAGGTTGGTCGAAAATGGAGTTCGGGAAGGTCGTCAAATAATTTTTACAAAAATAGTACGCTGTTCAGGAATAAATTTTGATTTCGGGGATTTGAGTCAAAACCTAACCAAACGGATGAGATAGCCAAAGATTTTTGATTTAGGAACTCCTTATAATGTATATAAAAGTACTGGAGGTTTTCAATAAAAGTTATGGTGTTTAGGTCGGTCTTTTGGTGTCGAACATTTAGCATATACAGAAAATCAGTTTTGGTGAAAACGACTTTTGGCGTAGAGACTAAACGAATGGGTTAAACGTGTAATTAGAAAGTAAAATTGGTTTTTGAAGTTCTTAGATCATATAACAACATAACTCCAGTAGGGTAGGAGTCAAGTGTGGTGTTAAGTTCACTTCATGTGATCGTTTAGTGACTAGTAAACCGTACCGGGGAAAAACTGGAATTTTACGTATAGAATAGCTTGTAGTGGGAGAACTAGATAGTGGGGATTGAGGGATTAGATTCATCTCCTTGATTGTTACTTAACTTGGGTGTTAAGACCTGAGCTAAGGGTATCGTGTATGATTTTATAGGTTTGCAGGAGTGCTAGCTTGCTGTGCTATCAGGTGAGTTCATAGTCCCATTTTGCTACGTTTTTAAATGTTTTTCCAGTATGGGATGGAGATGACACTTGCAATGTTCTTTAACATGATTTAGTACTATGTTATAAAATGTGTGGACATAAATGTGTTATTGTGTGACTTGCGTGCTTATGTGTTCTCATATGTGCTTTGATATGTGTTCTGCTATGTGAATCTTGTTTGGGTTGTGATTGGCTTTGGTACATAGATGTATGGGCGTCTATGGGACCAGTTGTGATGTGTGTGGAGCGTGGGGCACGATCCGTCCTGAGTTCTTGGTTCTGAGTTCTTGGTTCGTGGGGCACGATCCGTCCTGAGTACTTGTGCATCGTCTCTTTGGAGGCAAGATATCTCGACGGGGATATAGTTCATCTTCCACAGGTGGTGTGGGAAAGATCCGGATAGTGTGGTGTGTGTGATGGGATACTTCTTGATTGTTATAGCGTGCTTTGAGAATTGTAGATGTGATTGGTACTTGGCTTGAGTTTTGTTATGGATGCATGTAGCATGATTATCACATTATGGTCCATTACTATAAATTGTTTTCCTTCAACTTATTTGCAGCGGATGTAAAGGCTTCTTATGATGTTCTAGATAACTTAAACCTATGTTCTCACCAACTTTATGTTGACAGATTTTAGTGTCATTTTCAGGTGAGGTAGTTGTGCAAGATGATGTTAGAAGTGGCTAGAGTATAGAGGCTGCTAGGATTGCATTAGGAGGATTCCCTTTCCTCTTAGATTTTATTTTGTATTTTGATTAAGTGAACTTTATGGTACCTATATCTTTGATGTTTGTTCATTTGTATGTCTTTGGTAAGAGGTAGGCCTGTTACCTACTTACCTAGACGCCTGCATTGTTGAGATATTGTCACGACATTTGTGTCACCAATTATGATATTTCAATTTCATTTAGTTCTCTCTATAGACACGCTGTTGTTGTGATGATATCCATACGTCTCGCCCCATATTCCGCCATGGTGGGGTGTGACAGCAGAGCAGCAACCACAACAACCAGTGCAACAAAAGCAACAACCACCACAAAAACAACCACCACCACCGTTTCTCAGCTCCTCTCTATCATCGGATAATTTCACTGAGGATGCTGAGCTCGCCGCTCTAAAATTTGAGGAGGAGGAGGAGAAATCTAATTTATTGGAGAAGAGGCGGAGGATCCCCCCAACAACTTCTCGTAAGTCCGCTCACACGGGGGCTCGGCCCTCGTCGTCAGAGGCATGCGTGGCTGAAGAAGATATCGAGGAGGATGCTGCGAGGACTCCTCCACGAACTCCTCCTGCCACCATCAACTTAAGGTAAATATACTCGCCCGCTGTCTTAATACTATCGTACTTGTGTTTGCTTTTTAATCCTTTAATCCCTCTTTTCCTTGTAACAGTGATGACCAGGAAGATTCGTATGTGAAGGCGGATGTCGCACTCTCCCCCCCAAAGGAGACTTCAACAGTGGGAGGAAGCGCATTCCCCCAAGACCCCGTGTTCGCCCCAAACTGGGATCTGCCCGTGTCTTCAGAGCTGACCGGTGCTTTTGACTGTTCCATCATCTTGGACAATCTCGTGCCCCCTGGCCGAGCTGCTGTGATAGATCATATGAATGATGTAGTTCTTGCGGACGAGGTAAGTTATATCTCGTCGCAGAACATGACACTAATATCACACATCAAGAAGAGGTTTTTAGAGCTATCCGCCCAAGTCCAATCCACTGAAGAGAGACTTGGGCAAGTTTTTGAGGAGAAGAATCTTGCCCTTGGGGAGATGCATGCAAGGATTAACCAAGATGCCGAGAGAGGGCGACAAGATGCTACCCTCATCTATTCTTTAACTGAAGAGAGGGATGAGCTAGCCACCGCGCTTGATGATGAGCACACCCAGCTCAATCTGCTAAAGGTCTATAATCAAGAAGCAATGAGGGCCTTTGAGCAGGGAAAGGACCATTTTGTGGCTAATGTAGATACGCTAGGTGCAAGGGTGAAAGGTGATGTGAGCGATCTCAACAAGAAACTGAAGAGATTGAGCGTTGAGTTTGATGAAGACTTGTATCCACGCTTGATGCGAGAGGTAGCTGGGAAGCGTTGGCTGGTGCGCCACGGTCTGCGCCTAGCTGCCATGGGTGCCCTAGAAGACCTACTCTGCGGTCCTCCTTCGCCTAGTCCATCATTGCTGCGGTGAATGAGGGCACCTCCAAGGGCCTAGTAAAAGTGCACAAAGCCGAATTGTTGAAGAAGGACTTGGCAGAGGTGCCCTTCTATGATCCTGCTGCTGAGTCTAAGCTCACGGCCGCACTGAAGAACATGAGTGTATGTCCTCTGCCATCTTCCGGACTTGGCGACAACGATCATGAGCTACCACTTGAAGTTGTTATGGAAGGACTGACTCTGTCACGCCATAAGGCTGGAGGCGCGGAGACACAGGTTGACTTTCGCTTGAAGCCTTCTCTAGAACAACTGATGGTACCAATATTTCCTCATTCCAAGGATGTGCTTGACCCTTTTAGGGTTGAGAGGGAAGTTCCATTATCTGAAGTGCTTGTGGCGCATGCTAGTCATGCCGCTGCCAAGAAGTCTGCCCTGAGTTTAGAGGCTGGACCTTCTGTTGGTGCCACCCACCTTACTTCCTCCATCCATGTGTTGCCCTTGCCACTGTTGGAGAGAGAGGCGCGTGTGCTTGGATTAATGGAGAAGGAAATGAAAGAGCACCGCGTCGCAATATAATGTCCTCCCTTGTTGAATCTGAAGAGATCTTCCTTTGATACAAATGTACTTTCAAACACTAGTTGTAATTTGTGAACATTTATTTGTATGTGCGAATGTTCGCACTTTATCTGTAATGAAATTTTCCACTTTTGTTTATGAATATATGTTTCCACACTTTAATGTTTTAGCGCAGACTTGGTTTATGAATTAGTGTAATTACATAAGTGGTCCTTATGGGTGAGGCAAACTCATTACGTGCGGTAGACCGCTACTACCATAAGGACGACCAGGTGAGGCTGACCAGTTGTTAGGTGTGCACGATTGTGTCTTTTCAGTCTCAGAATATACTGGCTGTAAAACTTGCCACGACTTCATTAATAGCAAGGGGCCTAACAAGGATACATGATCCGTGGTCGATGGGGTTGCATCCCTCTTACTCGAGGAGTCTAATTAGTAGGTTAGACCCATTCCTTTTATTTCTCCTGGAAACGTTGTGCACGTGTGCGCCAGTAGGCAATATATAATATATACAAAGTGTATGTATGATAAAAATAAACGTTTTTAGAACGCGTCGTGGAACTAGCTAGGGACCACGACAGTTTTATTAATACTTGCAAGATTTTAAATACATGATATAAAAGATAAAAGAAATATAATACATTGGTTTCAGAAGTTCACTTCTAAAGGTAGCACTTCTTTAGATGACATATGTTCCAAGTCCTCCGTAGGTTGCGAACATTCATGTCACGTAGTCGATATGCGTCGTTACCGAATGCATCTATTACCATGTAAGGTCCCTCCCACTTAGGTCCAAGTTTTCCTGTGTTCTCAGCGCGGCTGGCCGCGTTTGATCGATAAACAAAGTCACCTGGCCTAAAGGAAGTCTTTCGTACCATAGCATCGTAATAACCCTTCATTTTTGCTCTTGACTTGGCCTCGTGAATAGCTGCCAATTCTCTCCGCTCATCAATTATGTCCAAGTTTAGCCGTAATTCGTCATCGTTTGTGATCATGTCTACTTCTTCTGTGTGGAGCATTTTGTAACCTAATTTCGGATGGGATAACTGCCGCTGTTCTGTACGTTAGGGCGAAAGGGGTATGGCCCGTAGCTGTTTTCATCATTGTGCGATGTGCCCACAAGACATGTGATAGCTCGTCGACCCATTTTTTTTGTTGTTTTCCACTAATCGCGCCTTTATGCCGTCTCCCAAACTCCTATTTGCTCTTTCCACAAGTCTATTTGTCTGTAGATGGGCTACCGATGCGAACCTTTGATTGATGTTGTTTTTTGGGCACCAATCTTTGAATGGGTTCTCCGCGAATTGTTTTCCATTATCAAAAACGATATCTCTAGGTAGCCCGAAGCGACATACTATATTGTACCATACAAACCTTTTTACTTGGTTTCCTGTGATTGTTACGACTACCTTTGCCTCAATTTACCTCGTGAAGTAATCCATCGCGGCTATTAGGATCTTAATTCCATATGCGGCCACGGGAAAAGGTCCTGCGATGTCTATTCCCCACTTGAAAAATAGCCAAGGGGAAGTGATGGGTGTTAGCTCCTCTTGGGGTTGACGCGGTACCGGCTTGTGTACCTGGCAGTCATTGCATTTGTATATGAGTGTACATGCCTCCGCGTTCATGGTTGGCCAATAATATCCGCTGCACAGCACTGTCGCCACTCCTGACCTTGGTCCTGTGTACATGTCGCAGGATCCCTCGTGTATTTCACTAATGGCATACTACGCTTGCCACGGCCCCACACACCTTATCCATGGCTGAAGGAATGAGTGTTTGTAAAGAGTCCCGTCCCTGACTTCAAACTGCCTCGAGCGTCTTTGTATTCGTCGCGCTTCGGTTTCGTCATGTGGGAGTGAGTCTTTCGTCAAATAGTCTACGATCGTTGTCATCCATGTCGGACCTTCTTCCTCCACGACCGATGTGACTTCTTGCTCTTTTATGGATTTGTCTTTAAGGATCTCTACCAGGACCTGCTTTGATAGGTGTGCAAAGCTGGTGGACGCTATCTTGCTGAGTGCGTCTGCTTTCTTGTTTTCCCCTCTAAGTACTTGGCGTATTAGGAACTTTTTGAATCCTTCAATCAATGACTTGGCTTTTTGCAAGTACTGTATCATATTTTCCTCATTTGCTTCATATTCACCAAGTATGTGGTTTGCTACCAGGCGAGAATCTACATTTGCTTCGAGATTGCGCACGCCCATTTGGGCTGAAATTCTTAGTCCTGCTATAAGCGCCTCATATTCCGCCTCATTGTTCGTAGTTGTGAATTAAAAACGCAGCGCCTATGTGAATTCCATTCCTTCGGGATTGGTTAGTATGAGTCCTGCGCCAGATCAATCAGTGCAGGATGATCCATCAGTGAATAAGATCCATGGGTCTTGATCTTCTTCCTCCTGTTTTGGCTCTTGATCGTCTTCTTCTGGTTTTTCGAGGATGAAGTCTGCCGAAATTTGTCCTTTTACGGAGTTGCGCGATCTATACGTAATATTTTTTTCCCCAGGTAAAACACTCCACTTCTGTAGTCTACCCGCTACATCCGGTTTTGATATTATTTGTTTTATGGGTTGATATGTGATCACCACTATGGGATGTGCTTGGAAGTATCTGCGCGACCTTTTCGCCGCAAATACTAGTGCGAGTACCAACTTCTCCATTGAGGTATAATTCAGTTCCGTGCTTTGCAATGCTCTGCTTATGAAGTATACTGGTGTTTGCACATTCTCCCTATCCGTCATTAGCACCACGATGATCGCTCCATGTGTAGCTGACAAATACATTATTAGTTCTTCTTTTGGTCGTGGTGCGACTAACATACGGAGCGACGCTAAATGTGTTTTTAGTTCCCCGAAGGCATTTTCAGCTTCTTTTGTCCAATTAAAGTCTCCCTTTTTATACACTTCTTTAGTATTTTAAATAAAGGAAGTGATTTCTCTGCGGATTTGGACAAGAACCTGTTCAACCCTGCGAGTTTCCCCTTTAGCGATTGCACTTCCTTTTTTGCCTTTGGGCTTTAAAGCTAAATGACTGCGTCTGTCTTTTCCGGGCAGGGTTTGATGCCATTGGGGTCAATCATGTATCCTAGGAACATGCCTTCTGTTGCCCCAAAAGTTCACTTTTTTAGGTTTAACTTCATGTTTATTCTCCTAAGTGTTGAGAATGTTTCCTCTATATCCCTGATAAGTTCATCCTTTGTGTGACTTTTTATCACCAGGTCATCAACATAGACCTCCAAATTTCGCCCGATTTGACCTTTGGCGCCTTATCAACCAATCGCTGGTAAGTGGCCTCTGCGTTCTTAAGTCCGAATGGCATTTTTGTATAGCAATACACACCCTGACTGGTATGAAATGCTGTTTTTTCTTCGTCTTGCTCTGCCATTTGTATCTGGTAGTATCCCTTTTATGCGTCTAGGAAGCATTTAAAAGGATGTCCGCATAGAAATTCTACCTTCCAATCTATCTCTAGGAGTGGATAGCAGTCTTGGGGACAAGCTTTATTGAGGTCTGTAAATTCAACACACATGCGCCATCTGCCATCTTGTTTTTTAACCACACTGGGTTAGCGAGACAGTCATGGTAGTAGACTTCTCGCATGATTCCTGCATCCACCAGCTTCTTCACTTCCTCAAGTATCACCTTGCTGCGCTCTAGAGCCTGTCCTCTTTTCTTTTGCCTGAATGGGGGATATTCTTCGCGGATTTGATTCTTGTGTTCGGTAATTGACCTTGGTACCCCCCGTCATGTCTTTAGGTTCCCACGCGAAGATATCTAGGTTTTCCCTTAAGAGGTGGCACATGTCAACCTTTCCTTTGTCAGACAATGTCCCTACAATCATCATTTCTTGATCTAGATATTGTGGATGGACTGCCACTATTAGGTTCGGTGGTGAATCTATCTTAGGTTCCGTTGTGACCCGAGGGGGTTCCGCGATTGTGTTGCACTCTGGGAGTGTGATGGCTGTGTTGAAGATCGTTACGATTCCTCCCTCCACTAGGAACTTCATCATGCCATGGGCCGTAGAAGGTACTGCTCGCATTGCTAGTATGGCAGGTCTCCCAATGATTCTGTTATACTGCGATGGTGATCGTATTATTAGGAAGTTCATTAAACCTTCGTTGAATGTTCGTCGCTTCCCACTTTCGCAACTAGCTTTAGTTGCCCCAAAGGCCACACCGCTTCTCCACTGAATCCGATGAGCGGTGAGGTCGCAAGTACCATCTGGCTCCTTACTTCTGTGCTGATTTTCAGGAAACAGTGTTCACACATTATTTCTGCTGATGAGCCTCCATCGACATACATACGATGTATAATGTGTTCACCGATGCTTATTTCTATCACTAACGGACCTTCTGCTACATTCTTTGCGCTGGGGGGGAGAGATGTATCTTCCTTTCGAGAATTTTTGGCTCACCTTTTGCTTTGTCCTCCCGCTTCCACGCTTGTACCATGTAAACATTTGCGTTAGCGGTTTTTGGTTTCCCGTCCTCCGCGGTTTCTTTGATAAGGTGTTTTAGCTTGCCTTCTTTTACCATATTCTCGATATGTTTCTGCAGCTGAATACATTCATTCATAGTGTGTCCCTTTTCATCATGATATTCACAATATATGTTGCCAATGCGCCTTTCTATTAGAGTGGTCATTGGCAATGCTCTTGCGAAGTTTGTGCCTTTTGATATAAGGATTTACCTTGGAGTTAACTTAAGGGGAGTAAACCTGAAGTTATTGGCTCGTCCCTCTCTTTTATTTCCTTGGTAGTCAAGACCCCTAGGCCTGCTTTGTCTACTAGACCCTTTATTAGGCGCGTCACGGGGTCTATAACCATGGGCGTTTTGTATGACTTCTGGGGCAGCTGATTCCCCCTGTATAAAGGATCTTACTCACCGTAGTACCCCATCAAAGGTTTCTGGGTTTTTTCATTTAGATTTTTTATTAGATCACTGTTGCGTATACCTGCCATGAAGCAAGATACTTTTAAAATCTCTGGGCATTCTTTTCTTTGAAGACATTCACTTTTGAAACATTCTAGAAAGTCCTCCAGGTATTCGCCCTGGTTCTGCTTAATTCTTGCGAGTGATACAGCACTCCTATCATGTCTTTTCTATTGCACACAGTTTCTTTTGAATGCTTTTCGCAATGCTTCAAACCCATTAATTGTTCGTGGCGGAAGTCTATCAATCCAAATCCGTGCGTTTCCTACAAGTGTAGAATTGAACATCTTCCACCATACAGGTTCTGGCCATTGCTCAATACCTGCTTGGGATTCGAAGACTTTTAGGTGGTCTTTTGGATCTTAGGTGCCATCGTATGTTTTTACATTTTTGGCATGCGACACTTTCTTGTATCTGAGTAATATTGTATGCGTCTTGTGAAAGCATTTTTTCTAGCTCTTCTCCAAGGTTGTGAGAATTCTAGGTTATCTGAAGAGTAATATTCACGCCAGCGCTTTGCAGGGTGGTTATCACCCGATCTTGATGGATCGCTTTCAGATGATTGACCGCGTTTTGCGCACTCCTTTCCTTTTGTTCCCTTCTGATTTTTCATATGTTTGGAAACTAGTGGGATGAGGTCTTGCAGATTATTCGCTACATATTCTTCCATCGTGCGTGCCTCAGTAGCGATTACTTCCCCGCTTTCTTATGATGTGAGGGTATCCTTGTTTTGTCTTTATTAAGAGGAGGTTGAGCTGACTCCAGCCCTACATTTCTTTCCTCAACAATAGGTAGGGAGTTGAGAATAGTATACTCGTTCCTCTAAAAGGTGGATTTATTACATCCCGACTATTTGCCTCGTTGGCGGATCTAGGAGTAACATTCGCGGATGCGATGTGACCATCTACCATTGAAGATCTTCGATGGCCTTCGTTCACACCGTCTTTAGTCATTGCTTAGAGTTAGTGTAGGGTCCCACAGATGGCGCCAACTTGTTGATAAAAAAGTTGGATGGGCCGAGCTTGACTCGAATTAGGCTTAATCTGGGGTCTTGTGGACTCCGGCTCTTGTACTAAGTGAAACTTGTTTAAGGACACTGCGTACTAAAAACAGACACCGTTAGGCTTACCGTGGGTTTGTGACCCACGATTAGACTCCGGCGTGAGAGTAAGTAATCGATTTGAGTATGTTAGGGTTTAGGGTATTATGTGTGTCGTACCTTTGTGGAACCATGGGGGTTCCTTTTATACCCGAGAGAGTCCTGGCTGGGCTCTCTTACTCTTGCGGTCAAAGGAAGAGATAATGACCCAGAATAGTTTTATCCTTATCACATAACCAAGGAAAGTGTATATCTCTTCCCTTTAGGCGAATATATCTATATGATAGAGTATATTCTTGTCTGATCCTGTCGCAGTGCGACGAGGACATAGTTAAGTAACAAACCGTATGCACAACAACGACTTACTGGGCCTCCTGGGCTGTGCGCATATCACATAAGTATTAATCTATTCCTGATGGATACGGGTGGTACCCGTGAGTCGGACTATCCAACCCGACTAGGGACTATACGTCATCACATGATAAGTCCTATTTGCTTCAAACTTATTGTCTAAGAGATCTTTTAGTCTAACGAGAGTAAATTGGAATGATAGAATAACTAGGAAGCTTCTAAAATAATAATAAATCATTACCGTAAAAATTGGGGTGTTACACCTCCTCATCTTGCTTGGCCTGAAGTTCAAACATAAGGCCAAGCATGAATGCTAATTAAAACTTGGAACTACAAAATCATTTGCTACATCAGCCATGCCCATGCAAAACATGTGTATAACGAACGCATCAAGTCGAACTGAGTTTGACTCAATGATGTTCGCACGTACTATATTTCTTACATGAGTCTTGTTATGTTCTAAAAAGGTGGACAGGAAGGTTTCGGGGGTGATGAAAGAGCCATGGTTGATTCGTCACAAGAGATTTCAAAATATCGGTAGAAACTGGACTAACCCTAGTGTCATGTTTTGCTCCGATGTTAGGTATTTTCATGATGATGATTTTGTAACGGAAAGGAGCCTATCGCGATTGAGGAGAAGCTTAGATAGCTCCACTGATTAAGTGAATGAGAAGGTGGGAAGGTACCTAGGTAATACAATCAATTTGATAAATAATAGATGGATCAGATGAGTTTATATGGTATAAATTTAAAGTTTATACCGAACATTTTTCCTTAAGCAAACATTTAGGGATTAAATCAATAAATTATTAACGTACTTTTTTTTACATTATCAAAATGGAATATATATATTGTTATTATCATTATTAAAACTTGTTGATACCGACTAATATAGATAGCGTAATTTTCATAATTTCCAAATCATTATTTGTTTTCCGCGTGGTTTTAATTTTCGTTAACTTTTCAACCATCTTCATCTTCCTCATCCTCAATACTACACCACCGTCATCAAAAAATCCCAAAATGTTTCTCTACAAAAATCATAATAAAGAACAAAATACGATGGCAAACTATTTAACCCTTTCATTATAAATATTCCTAATCCTTTCCTAGATCGAAATTAGCCACACACATCTAGCTGGAACAACTACAAAACATTTAGTAATTTTCTTATATATTCTCAACTCTTTTAAGACCTCACATACCTTCCATCAAACTTCGTCTATCCCAATTTATCATCATGTAATATAAAGTAATCCCTTTCTTTAGCAAGATTCAGACCAATAACTAGTAAAATATTTATTTAAAAACAAACTCAGACCCAAATAAAAAGAAAGGATGAAGAAAATATTTTAACAAATAGAGATATGAGAAAAAACAAGTGAGAAGTGATAATAAGGTTGGATGAGTTGGATAAGAGTTTACCCATCTAAATGTAAATAAAAAATAAGAAAAAAATAACCTGCTAATTGGATGAGGTGTAGGTTAACTGTATTTGGTAACCGACTATCGCAAGTCATTATTAAAAATGTTTTTAGTTCAAAAGTATGAATGGTAATAATCAAGGTTGTTAAGACCCCGATCTTAATCTTAGGATTTTATGATTTTACGATACTGTAAAGGAAAAATGATCCGGATCTTACGTAAGATCTTTGCATGCTTAAGATTTTATAGGATCCCGATCTTGATCATACGATCTTAAGATCTACTACGATCCGATCTTACTTTTTCTCGAACGACAAAGTAAAAAACTATAAATTTATAGGTTCTATTTTGTATAATCTAAGAAACAACGTGTAAATCTTATACATTTCATAATCATAAAAACTACTAAGAAAATTACAAGATAGTAGGATCTTACGATCCCGATCCTACTTTACGATCTCGATCTTGTAAAGACGAAAACGATCCTAGGTAAGATTCCGATCTTAAAAACCTTAGTAATAATAGTAGTATTTATTTCATTTTAGTAATATCACGTAAAAAAAGCAAATTACGTTGATAATTTATGACTTTAAGCTTACATTTTGTTATCTATTTTGACATGAAGATCGTATAACAAATTGAACACATATATAGAATCTTTAGAGACGCTAATCTTAACAGATTGTAACCTTTTACACGATATTGTAAACATCATTTGTAAGATGAAATGTATAAAAAATACTGATCTCCGCGGTTGTATACGAGTTGCTGAATGCCTGGGGAAATTGGATGCTGTAGATGCAAAAGTCCACTGGGCCTCTTAGTGGGCCGAGAATGCCGCTGGGCCGCCCGGTCTTCCTATCCACAAGCCTATAAGAAAGCAACACACGTTAGCTCGCCTCGGGTGGAGAGCCCGAGACCAACTCCGGTGTGAGAGTAAGTATCTGATTGAGCCGAGTGGCCAATATCATGCAGAGCCGAATGGCCACGTAAGTATGTGTATTAAATGACTGTGTGTGTATATGATGTGACTTACATTGAATGAAGGGTATTTATAGTACCCAAAGTACTGTAGTGGACTGTTGTCCTTGAAGGCAACGCTCCTTGAGCCTTGGGATCTGACAGGCCAAGCTTCGGTCCAGGAGGTTAAGCAAGGCATCTGGGTAAAAGGATGTGCCGTTTGTTCCCGAGGGAATCTACCCTGCTTTTGAGGTGTGCAGGCGGGTGACTCCTTTATCCGAGCGCCAGGCGTATGTCCACTGGACAATAGAGTATGCCGTTCCTTCCCGATGCGTTGGCATTGCTTTCAAGGACATCCTCTAGGTCTGTGCCCAATAAGTGGGCCGGTCCGTCAGGCCGTGTGGCCAATCTTGTTTCTAGAAGGCTTGGCACGTGGGAGCGGCCCAGCGGCTATATACGCGAACATGTCCCCCCAGTATTGGATTATCAATGTGAAGCATTGATGATTCAATACTTAACCGTGCGGCCATCCCCTCCATCTTTTCTTTTGTCTTGTACTCGTGGTTTCTGAATATTTTATTCCTCGCCCTTTTTTTTTTTTTTTTTTTTTTTTTTTGTGAGTGCGTACCTACCCTCATAATTACTCTCGGTTAAAAATACTGATAATCGTGCTCATTTAATACCTCTGTTTGTTTTGTCGGCCAGCTGGCTAGCAATAGCGCTTTGCGTGGCTGAGAAAGGTGCCACGTGTTTTTACTGTTTGATGGAATGACCTTTGGTCGGCCCTTGGGGTCTATAAATACCCCTTTTTCCTTCTCATTTCTTACTTTTCCCCTTTTTTACCGTCGAGAGCCGTGAGGTACATCTCTTCTTCCCAGGTCTGTCTTTCTCTTTATTTTCTTTTCTTGTCTTTTCCTTGGTCTTCCCCGGCCTGTCATTATGTCCTCCGACGGGTCTTATGAGCTTGGCCTCCCTAGCCAAGAACAGCGTGAGGCCATTAACGAGGCCCAGGTTATGCCCAAATTTGATATGCATCTTTACCACTCCGACTTGAGTTCGGATCATGTGCGCCGCGTGGCCGCGGCTTATCACATTCCCTCAGATCTGAACCCTTCTGCTCCTTCCCGTAATTTTCGCATGAATGAACTTCCCTCTCATCTTATTGGTCTTTACGTCCACCACTTTTCTCAAGGTGGTCTTCGCATCCCTTTTTCCTCCTTCTTTCTTCGGGTCGTTGAACATTTTGGTGTACATATCTCGCAGCTTGTTCCTATTGGTGTTAATAAAGCTACTCTCTTCGAGGTCTATTGTCGTGGCTTGGACGTCACTCCTACCGTCGCATTGTTCCGATTGTTTTATAAACTTTGTAAAGTAGGGGACTGGTTCTCCTTCCAGAGTCGTGGTGCCAAACCTTATCGTGCCTTTCTTAAGGATGGCCCCACTAGCTTAAAAGGCTGGAAAGGACTTTTTTTCTTTGTCGATCGCAGGGCTGCTCCCATCGCTATGCCATGGAGGCATCATGACTCCAGCGTGGCTGATCCCCTTCCCCAAGCTTCGGAGTATGATCCTTTGGATGCCAAAAAACTTTGTGAATTTGCTATACCCCTTCGGAGGCCTTACCAAAGTCTTTTGTATGCCGGCCGTCTTTCCCCTTTTTGGAAGTATCCAGGCTTCGATTGTGTACTCCATGGGCCGGCCGGGGAAAGTAATGTCTTCCTCTTTTCCCTTGCTTGGTTCTTTACGTCTTATATGTTGACTAATTTTCCTCCCTTTTGCAGGTGTCACCATGTCCGAGTTTTTGAGAATTCCTCGTTTTGCTGGTGCGTCCATTCGCAAGGGTGATCCTTTGCCGCAAGGCACGGTTGTCCCTACCTACACCAGCTCTCCTTTGCCTAAGGATGCTCCTATCCCTCAAAAAACTCTTGCTATGGAGCAAGCTGAGACCGTCGATGCTAGGGTTGTTGCTGATCGCGAGAGGAAGCAAAGGCGTGCCGTTGAGAAGGCGGCTCGTGAGGATGCAGCGGCTGGCGGCTCTCATAGCGCTGGCACTAGGGCTACCCGGGCTACCACTCATTCCAGGAAGAGAAAGACCGACGGTGAGGGTTCCTCTCACAAAAAGAAAGAATCCTCTCACAAGAAGAGTAAGGCCTCCAGAGCTCCCGTTGTTCCTCCTTCAGCTCCCCTAGTCCTGTTGAGGTGAATGATGCTGACAAATCTCACCCTCCAACTCCTTCAGCCGAGGGGCCTAATGCTATGGAGGACCTTCGACAACATACTGATGATGCCTTCTCTCAACCGCAAGCTTCTGAAGGTGGGCCTTATGAAGAGGAACATCCCCCCTCATCTGCCTCTCGTCCTCCATCTGTTGTTCCTAGTGGGCGCCACGTCTCTCTTGATGGCGAAAATCTTGCCTTCCCTGGAGGTTGGTTCTCGTTCACTTCTCTCCTCTATACACATGTGTACGCTTCTTATGCCTTTATCACATATACCTTTTCTTACATTTGTTGCTCTTTTTTTTTTTTTTTTTTTTTAGGTGCTGCTTCTAAACCCATCAACTTGGACGCAGATGTTACTCCTGTTGAGGCTGAGAGTTCCTACCGTAAGGACATTTCTCTCGTCCATTGTGTTACTGCCATTCGGATGGCCTGTCCCTCCTCTTATGTTTATTTTGTCCTTGCAGGTGATCCTTACAAGCGTTTTGGGAAGCGGCCCTTCAATCCTCAATGGGGCATCACTGAATCTACTCGTGTGGACAAATCCAAGGACTGTCGCGACCTGCTTGCCAATCTCTTTACTCCTGCTGACCTTGTGTACTTTAATGAAGGTATTGACCATGAGGTGGCCATACGGTCCAGCTGGCGTAGGTTGGCCCAGAGTACTCAGATGCAATCCAATGTTCTACTCCGCTTCGAATCTTTGCTAGAGGAGCATAAGACTTGTGTGTCTTCCCAATCTGAGTTGGAGGCTTGTCGTACCTCACTTGATACTGCCAATGAGGAGCTTCTGAAGAGCCGTAGGGATTATGATAGGCTTCTTGGTGAGCATGACCTTCTCCTCTCTTCGGAGATGGACATGGCCGGGCGTTTGGCCGCTCTTGAGAAGGCACAGAAACTTCACGCTGATGTGATCGCGGCCAGAGATGAGAGGATTGCCACCTTGGAAAACGAGCTAAAGGCTGCTGAGGAGGATGCCCAAGGGCTGAGGACTGATAACACTAGGTTGGCCGTTGACTTAGGCCGTGAAGCTACTTTGAGGAAGAACTTGGTGAAGGATCTCTTCCCTGTGTTTGTTCGACGCCTCCTGGCAAGCCGAGAGTACAAATCTGCTCATGGGGACGTTTTCAGCCTTGCAATGTCTTTGGGTTTTATGCAAGCCGTTAGCCGTGGGAGAACTGAAGAGGAAATTGCTGCTGCTCTGGCTGAGGCGACCGGTGTTGACCCCTCCGTGACAGAGACTGACTTGGTGGCAGCATTCGAGGCCTTGTTTGTGAAGAAGTATCCTTTCGTGGAGAAGATCTCTCGGGCGTGCTTTAGAAGTCCCATGGAGCTCCAAAACTTGATGCCCGATGGAGAGGTGACTCCTGGCCAAGGACCCCTTATGCAGGACTGTTCCTCTGCTCAGTGATCTGTTATGAACTTTTATGCCAATGTCTGTAATAACAATTATGTGGCCCTCGGCCTTAACTTACTCGTATATTTTTCAGTCTCTTTGTATGTTTGGCCGTCGTGCCTGCTCATCTATGCATCTTTTCATTGTCCTCCCTTTTAGCCTTTCATTCCTGACTCACATATTTTTTCTTAAGAGTGAACCTTGGCTACATTGATCGGCCGGGAGGAATCACCTGCCCTTCGGAGCCACTTGCATATTTATCCAACTCTCGGCTTTGGTTGGGGAGTATTGACTACATATATCGAGTGGAGGGATCTAAGTTCCACTCGGAGCCACTTAACCTTTGACTCCCCTTCCATAGACATCGACCATATTTATCGATTCCGGAGGTTGCGAGCCTTCCGTCGAGGTCGCTTGTACTTTGCCTATTTTGTTAGATATCGATCACGTTGGGATCGCTTTTTGTTTATCTATGCACATGGGTTATTCAGAACCATTCATGCGTTTATTCTTTCCCAAGGGTGATTATAAACACTGGCCACACGTTTCCTACCGAAGGTGATTGGCCTTACGGAGGGGGCCACTTTTCCTCTTATGTTTATACTCCTTTACCATATAGGGAAAATTGCTATTCCTCAGCTGGGATATAGCTTTTGATTAATTTCACAATTAAAACGTTACAATGACAATACAAGCTTAAGCATTACGCTAGATGTGGCATTCCCTTAAGTTAATTGCGTGCCAGGTGCGTGGTACGGCCTTGCCGTTCACTTTTTCAAGCTTATATGAGCCGTTCATGTAGGCCTCAGTCACCTTGTAAGGACCTTCCCATGTTGGGCTCAGTTTTCCTGGTTTTTCCACGCGGCTGGCCTCGTTCCTTCTGTAGACATAGCTTCCTACCTTGAAAGACTTGGCTCTGACCCTCTTGTTGTAGTACTGTTCCATCTTTTTCTTGTATTTGGCCTCCCGGATGGCTGCGGCCTCCCTTCTTTCTTGTAATAGGTCCAAATTGAGTCTGAGCTCTTCATCGTTGGCTTCCTCGTCCTTGATCACAAGTGTCCTATGTGTTGGCATTCCTATCTCCGCAGGGATCACGGCTTCACTTCCGTATGTTAGGCTGAAGGGGGTCTCTCCATTGCTTGTTTTTAATGATGTTCTGTGTGCCCAGAGTACATTCGGGAGCTCATCTACCCAACCTGTTCGGTCTCGACCTAGCCTCGTTTTTAACCCTTCCATGAGTGACTTGTTTGCCCTCTCCACAAGACCGTTGGCCTGTGGGTGTGCAACCGCTGTGTTCATTTGCTTAATATTGAGTTTCTTGCACCACGTCTTGAATGGGTCATCCACAAAGTTAGTCCCGTTATCAGTCACTATTACATGTGGTAGGCCAAATCTACAGACAATGTTATCCCACACGAATTTTATCACGTCCTTGCCTTTTACATTGGCCAAGGGCTTCGCTTCCAACCATTTAGTGAAATAATCGATTGCCACAATGATGTACTTGACCTTACCTGGTGCCGCGGGGAATGGCCCCAACACATCCATGCCTCACTGAAAGAATGGCCATGGGGCCATAATTGATGTCATCAGCGTTTTAGGCATCTTGGGCACTGGTGAGTGAATCTGACATGCGTCACACTTTTTTGTTTCCTCCCTCACGTCACGGTGCATCGTAGGCCAATAGTATCCCTGCCTGAGCGCCTTGGCCACCACTGACCTTGTCTTTAAGTGCATGCCACAAGCTCCTCGATGTATCTCTCGGATCACATAGTTGGCTTGTAGTGGTCCCACACACCGCAACATCGGCATTAAGTAAGATTTCTTGAAGAGCACACCTTCCTCCATTACGTACTGGTTGATTTTCATGCGAAGGGCACGTGCCTCGTTGTGGTTTTGCGGCCATATCCCTTGCTCCAAGCACCTTATGATGGGCGTCATCCAATTGTCTTCCTCTTCTTCCACAATGGCATTCACTTCCTCCCTATCTGTTGAGGGTTTGTCCAACACTTCCACCAATACTTCTTTTGTCAAATGGTTGAATGCTACTGAGGCCAGCTTGCTTAGTATGTCAGCTTTTTGGTTCTTACTTCTCGGTATGTTCATGATTTTGAAGCTCTTGAACCGTTCTACGTGCTCTTTCGCCTTTCTCAAGTACTTAATCATGCTTTCATTGGTGGCCACAAAATCCCCGTTGATTTGGCTGGCTACCAATTTTGAGTCCACCTTTACTGCCAAGTGTTCTACTCCCATATCTTCTGCTATCCTTAGGCCAGCTAGCAAGGCCTCATATTCTGACTCATTATTTGTGCTGCCGAAGTTCAACCTCAAAGCATACGTGTATTCCATGCCGTTAGGGCTAATTAACACTAAACCCGCTCCGGAGCCCTTTGGGTTGGACGCTCCGTCCGTATATAGTACCCAATCCTCCTCTTTGTCGGCCTTTTCCTCCTTGGAAACATGTGTTTCCAGGTCTTTCGAAGTGTCCGTCCCCACCGGTACTTCATTCAGGAAGTCTGCCAGCACCTGGCCCTTTATGGCACTTCGGGGTTCATAGGCAATGTCGTATGTCCCTAACTCTATGGCATACTTGGCGAGTTTGCCCGATGCTTCGGCTTTGTTTAGGATTTGCCTTACGGGCTGATCTGTGATGACCTTGATTGGGTGCCCTTCGAAGTATCGCCTGAGTCTTCTCGATGTGCTTAGAAGTGCCAAGGCCAGCTTCTCCAGAGGAGCATAGTTTCTTTCCGCCTCTTGTAGCGTTCGGCTGACATAGCGGACTGGCTTTTGGATTCCCTCTCTTTCTGCTAGCAGTACTGCGCTTATGGCTCCTTTCGCTGCCGCTAGGTATAAAGAAAGCGTCTCTTTGGGCCTGGGCGTGGTGAGGGATGGCAGTTCTATTACCATTCTTTTCATTTGCTGGAAAGCCTCCTCTGCTTCTTCCGTCCATCTGTACTCTTCCTTGTTAGCCTTGGTTATGTTCTTCAGAGTGTCAAAGAAAGGCAGCGACTTCTCGGCGGATTTAGAGAGGAAGCGGTTGAGCGCGGCCAACTTCCCAGCTAAGCTTTGCATTTCGTTCCATGTTCTAGGCGATTGCATATCGGTGACATCTTTGATCTTGGTTGGATTGGCCCTTATTCCTTCTGACGTCACCATGTACCCTAAGAATTTGCCCTCCTCAACCCCGAAAGAACACTTTTTTGGATTAAGCTTCATGTTTATCTTCCGTAAGTTGTCAAACGTTTCAGCTATGTCTGCTAGCATTTCTTTCTCGGTCTTGCTCTTTATAACCATATCGTCCACATATGCCTCCAAGTTTCGTCCAATCTGTGACTCGAACGCCGTGTCCACCAACCTTTGGTAAGTGGCCCCTGCGTTTTTCAAACCGAAGGGCATTTTGGTGTAATAGTACGTGCCTTGATCGGTGTAAAAAGCTGTCTTTTCTTCATCTTCTTGGGACATTTGTACTTGGTGGTAACCCTTGTAGGCGTCCAAAAAGCTTTTGTATTTGTATCCCATGACGGCCTCTATCTTGGCGTCGATCTCTGGTAAAGGGTAATAGTCCTTCGGACAGGCAGAATTCAAGTTTTTGAAGTCTATGCACATTCTCCACGCCCCATCTACTTTTTTGACTAACACTGTGTTGGATATCCATGTGGGATATCTAACCGGTCTCACGATTCCTGCCTTTACCCATTCTTCCACCTCCTTGGCCACAACTTCACTTTTCTCAGCAGACAGTACCCTTCGTTTCTGACTCACCGGCGTAACCGATGGGTTCACGTTGAGCTTGTGTTGAGCAATCCTTCTCGGCACTCCGGTCATGTCTTGCGGTTCCCACGCGAAGACGTCCAAATTGTTCTTCAGCAGTTGTTTTAACTGCTCCGAGCCTTCCTTTGATAAGTTTCCCCCAATCGTGACTAGCTGTTCAGGGAAGGCTGGGTTGATCATCACTTCTTCTGTCAAGTTGACGTTTTGGCGCTCCTCCTGCTTTTCTGGCTCGCCTTTTGCCACTTTCCTTTTTCCTATCTCTCTGCACTCGTTAATAATTGAGGATGATGTGACGAGAGTCGCAATACCTCGGGGCGTTGGAAATTTCATCATGGCGTGGATGGTAGACGGGATAGCCCTCAACCTTCTTATTCCTGGCCTCCCTAGGATGATATTATATGGGGAGGGGGCACCTATAACAGTGAACTTCATCATGGCCCTTCGGAACAACCCTCCGTCTCCGAAGCACACCTCTAGCTCTATTTTTCCCAACGGCTTCACACTTTCCCCCGAGAATCCTGACACCGTGCTTTGCGTCTTAGTCATCCTAGCTTGTATACTTGGGTGAAGGTTGTTGAAACAATGTTCGTACATTATTTCTACGGACGCACCACCATCCACGTGCACCCTCCTTATCAGGTATCCTTCGACCTCGGCTTCTATCACAATTGCTTCTTCCGACAAGTCCTCATCTGGGCACGATGGGAATGTTATTGGGACATTCATCCAGTCCTCATTGATCCATCTTGACTTCCTCTTCCGGTTATCACTATGCCCCGATACCATGTTTATCACCTTGGTCTTTTGGGGGTGGCCCTTCTGGCCCCCTTTGCCTTTCTGCCTCACGTCCTTAATCAAATGGTTAAGCTTTCCGGATTCTAGGGCGGCCTCCAATTGCCTTCTCAATTGAAAACAATCATTCGTATAATGTCCCTTTGCGCAATGGTAGTCACAATATCTGTCCATGTTTTCTTTTTTTGGTGTTCCTATCATGGGAGGTGGTGCCGGGAGGTTTAATTGGTGTTCTGCCGCTAAGATTTCCTTCGGCGAGCTGGATAAGTCCTCTAGGGTAAATATTCGATTCACCTCTTGAGGGCGCTGCGGGTTATGGTAAGGCAAGGTATAGGGTTGGGTGTAGGGGCTTCTATTTTGATAGGCTCCTCGCCCACCCCCTCTTCTTCCTCCAAAACTCCTTTTTTGGGCCCGGTCGTACCTTTGGCCTCCCGACGGAGGACCGTCTCCTCGGATGTACTCTCCTCTGGGCAATTCGGCATCCCTAAACGCTGTTTCAGCACGGACGTAATCGTCCACATGCTTCAACATCTCATCCACCGTTTTTGGGATGCTCTCAGCAAATCGTTTGGCCAAACCAGGGCACTTATGTGCGCCCATGAATGAGGATATTCTCATGAGATCTGGCACATTTGGGATAGAATTGGACTCGCTTACCCACCTTTCCTTGAATACCGGTAGGCTCTCATTGGCCTTTCGGATGATCTTTGTGATCTCCGTTGGGTCCTTTGCACACGCTTTCAGCATCCCAAACCGTGCGAGGAATTTGGCCTCCAAATCATCCCAATCATCTATGCTTCCTGCCGGCAACTCGTCAAACCAAGCCCTGGCCTTGTCGTCTAGCGTTTGTTGGAACATTCAGCACCACACGGGCATGGGCCATTCCCCTTGGTTCCCCATCCCTTTAAAATGGTTGATGTGGTCGGCCGGATCTCCCGTCCCCGCGTAAATCCTAACGTTGGCCGGCATCCTGTGGCTAGGGGCTGAGTACTCGATGATCCTCCGGCTGAGGGGGCATTTGGCCAGTGATTTGAAAGGTTTTCCCAAATCATCATCTGCCACTTTCTTTCCCTTCGTCTTCTCTCCCTCGCCCTGACTCTCCTTCTTCTTTTCCTTATCTCCCGAGTGTTCTTCCCCTTCATCAAAACTGATTAGCCTTGGCTTGATGTAGTCCCGGTTGCTTTTGTCTTTTATTAGTTCCTTCAGAGCCGAGAGGTGACCCTCGATAATTTCTTCATTGGTGAGGCTATTGTGGTTGTCATCGTGAATTTCAACTTCAGGTGATGTTGGGGTAGGACCTGCCATTCTTTAGCTACTTGGTAGATCGAATTTAGGGTCCCACGGATGGCGCCAGTTTGTAGATGCAAAAGTCCGCTGGGCCTCTTAGTGGGCCGAGAATGCCGCTGGGCCGCCTGGTCTTCCTATCCACAAGCCTATAAGAAAGCAACACACGTTAGCTCGCCTCGGGTGGAGAGCCCGAGACCAACTCCGGTGTGAGAGTAAGTATCTGATTGAGCCGAGTGGCCAATATCATGCAGAGCCGAATGGCCACGTAAGTATGTGTATTAAATGACTGTGTGTGTATATGATGTGACTTACATTGAATGAAGGGTATTTATAGTACCCAAAGTACTGTAGTGGACTGTTGTCCTTGAAGGCAACGCTCCTTGAGCCTTGGGATCTGACAGGCCAAGCTTCGGTCCAGGAGGTTAAGCAAGGCGTATGGGTAAAAGGATGTGCCGTTTGTTCCCGAGGGAATCTACCCTGCTTTTGAGGTGTGCAGGCGGGTGACTCCTTTATCCGAGCGCCAGGCGTATGTCCACTGGACAATAGAGTATGTCGTTCCTTCCCGATGCGTTGGCATTGCTTTCAAGGACATCCTCTAGGTCTGTGCCCAATAAGTGGGCCGGTCCGTCAGGCCATGTGGCCAATCTTGTTTCTAGAAGGCTTGGCACGTGGGAGCGGCCCAGCGGCTATATACGCGAACAGATGCTTAGAAGATTTGGAAGAGTATAATGTTGAAGGTACAAGTATATATATAATATGTCTTCCACAAAGTATTTTTTAGTTGAAAGATCTACGTATTGTTGGGTCGATACGACTTCTTGATACATACGTTTTATTACTCAAAAGACGAAGAACCACTACAACAAAAATGACCTAATGCAACCGTTGAAAAACGATGCAAATCGGTTGCAAAAGGCGCTTTGCAACGGAAATGCAACGGATTTTGACTATTGCAAAAAGGCTCCATGCAAATTTAATTTGCAACCGAATTGCAACAAGGAGACAAAATTTTGCAACCGTTTTGCAACAAAAGATAATTCGTTGCAATTACATACTCTTTTTGCAACGAAGAAATTTTCTCATAATTTTGCATCGAAGACTTTTTCCAACAATTTTGCAACGAGTATATTTTGCTACGAATTTTGCAATGGTGTAACTTTTGCAACCGCAACATATTGCAACAATTAAAATTTCATCAATGAAGATGCAAATCCGTTGCAAAAACATTTACGATTTTTTATAAAAAATAGCATTATTTAGCCCTTCGGCCTTCTAGTTTTATCCTATATCAAGGTTAACAAAAATTAAATTCCATGAGATTATCACTAATTATAACACAAAAGGAGAACAAAATCCAAGTTGTATTATTGCAAATTATGAGTAATAACAGTATATTAAGTCAGAAAAAAAGAAAATAGATATTTGCTTGAAGATACTTGTAAAGCTACAAATTTCTGTGAATGATCATGCTCTATCAAGTTGCTTCGAATGTTTCTGCGTTTTTCAGGCCATTTTAGCGCAGTCTTGTCCGTAACCCGATTGTCTGAACTCTACAGAGACATAAACCAAACATAGCCAGCAATATTCATATCTTCATTGCAATATCGATTCGGTCTGAGATTTACATATACCAAGCAATTTGTATGGCAACTAACTACCGCTAGTTAGCTTTGTCAAATATAGCCTTAGGGGGTGTTTGTTTAAGCTTATATGCGGGATTATGAGCTTATTGATTTAGGCTTACGAGCTTATTTTTCAAAAGCCTCAAATTTTCTGCTTATTTCAAGACTTTGGAGCTGATACAAGCTTATAATATACAGTAACAAACTTATATTAGCACACAGGTATCAAAATAAGCCAGAAGATTAGGCTTATGAAATATAGGCCGAAACACAAATAAGCTCATAAGCCACATATAAGGTTAGACATACACCCCTACTTTTTTAGCTTAATCATGTGTGTATGAGCTTATATGTTTTCGGATTATATTTCATAAGCTCATTTTTTGGCTTATTTTAGAACTTGTAGGCTTACATACAGTACCAAAATCGAAATAAATTGCAGACTTTAACTAATTCACAAAATTATTAAAAATATCTTTAGCTAATAACACATAATTATTAAAAATCAAATATTTAATAAATCAATGAAAACAACCTTAAATGTAGTTGTGGTAATAACGTCGAAGATAGTGGTCATCGGTATGCAGCTACAGTGAAGATGGTGGATTGGTGGTCTGTGATGGTGACGAGAGTTGCAGAAGCTCGAGTGGATTGGTGTTCTTCGATGGTTGCTGTGGTGAAGTAAGTGGTAGGCCGGAGTGGTGACAGATTGAACGATACATATTTATATTTTTGTGGTAGAAGATGATGGAAAAGAGATAAGATAAGATCTGGTTTTTGTGGTAGATGGAATGAAAAGTTAAAAAGTATTTCACGAATCTTTAAGAGGGAAATTTGACTTTTCGTGAAATTTTTGGAGGGACAAATATTTTTAGAGGATAGATCTAGTTAATTAATGTTTTTATTATGTATATATTTTTATTTTTGTAACCGTGAGTTTTTATTTATAATTTGTACAATTATTTTTTATAAAACATATAAATAATTTATAAACTATTTATAAAAACATATAATAAAAAAAATTTAATTTTGTCGTTGGGTTCGGTTCGGTTTGTCTGGTCCATCATGTCGTTTCGGTCTGGTGTATTCAGTTCTCCATTGGGTCCGGTTCGTTAGGGTTTCAAGTCAATTTGATATATTTGTATATGAGATGTTTAATGGTGTAGTCGGGATTCTATTGTTATACATGAGAAGTCCACGGATGAGTTGAGATGGTATCTTTGTACATCAAATGATATCGTTCGCGGGGAAAAACTATCCTCACAACAAACAACATATCAGTCACCTTTACCATCACAATGACCAACAAATCACACACACTTACAATCATAACCACCAACATACACATTGTTATTATGAAAATGGTGTCATATGAAACTTTTGCGTCTTACTGTGGAGTCGGAGTATGTCTACTGGTTGGTTCTCTTGAAGCTTGAACCACTCCAAGTTATTATCGAGGACCTTCAACGACTCCGAGTTATTTTCAAGAATCTTCAACAACTGCAAGTCATTCTCGAGGTGATATCGTTATACATATTGTAGAAACTATAAGGGGGGTTGAATAGTTTCTTTTCGGTTTATGTCCTAATTAAAATTCATTTCAATTAGGTTTGTCTCAAAACTACCTTTTGCTTGAACATAATAGTTAGGTTCAGTTCTAGTGCATTAACAATGACAAATGATAATGGTGTGTGAAATAATAATGAAAGTAAGTAAAGAGTAAGGAAAGGAACAAACTAATACGAAGACGCCAAGATTTATAGTGGCTCGGCAACGAAGCTCTATCTTCGTTCCTACTCCACTCCTCGAGTACACCTTACTCGAGATTTCCACTATATCCACAAGCTTCCTTCTTGGCGGAGAAAACCTTACAACGTCGCTTACATTATTTTCCGACACTAAGCTAAATGTCGAGACCTAATCTTAGCTAGGACCAATCTACACAACGTCGCCCACTTCACTATTTTACGACACAAGGCTAGATGTCGAGTTCTAAACGAAATGTAGAACCAATCTTCACAACGTTGCCTACTTCACCATTTTCCGACACAAGGCTAGATGTCGAGTTCTAATCGAAAGCTAGAACCAATCTTCACGACTATTTACTTTGAAGCTAAGTGAGAACTCACAAGACACAACCACACCACTTTATAGTTTAGTGAGAACTTACAAGACACAACCACGTCACTTTATAATTTAGTGAGAACTCACAAGACACAACTATTACAACTCAATAAAACACATATCCAAGTATACACATGTAACTTGGATCTATACAACACAAATCCAAGTATACACATATACAATGGATTTACACAAAATTTAATCCAAGTATTCACAAATACAATGGATCAACACAACTAGTCCAAGTATTCACAAATACATTGGATCTACACAAGACTCAACGGCTCCTTGAGCGCGGTTACTTAATTGTGCCTGCGGTGCCTTATACTAATAATGTTTTTAGGCATTACTTTGCATTAACACATATGATGTTAAACGAAGGAATCAAGATAGTATAGTTGTACATAAGATGTTCAATGGAGGAGTCCAGGTGGTGTCGTTATACATGAGATGTTCAATGGAGGAGTCGAGATGTTATCATTGTATAGTTGTGAATTAGTTGTATACATGCATAAAGATACATTTTCATGCATAAAGAAAAAGACACTGGGACAAGCTTAAATAAGATGACATTGAGACATACATATAAATTAAGACATTGGGACGAGCTTAAAAACGAAAGGTGTAATTAAGGAGGTCTCCATTTGAAAGATCCGAAACAAACATCAAGGTAATTAGTGTAATTACATAATTAGTATTATAGGAAGTCAAAAATTCAAATTAATCTCTTACAGGGGTGTTGGTCGGCCGAACCTAGCAAAGAAAAGGGAAGAAGAGTTGTTGATTCTAGAAGGATTATTTACTTAGAGAAAATGTATGTTTTCTTCATTTTTATGTTAATTACATTATGCGCATAGATGTTTGATTATATCCGCTACGTTTTGCTCTTGATTCATGTATGTTAGATACTTTAGGTTGTTAAATTTCAAAAGTATAAGAGTCAAGCATAAAGGGATTGTCACGTTTAGTAGCAATGAAACTTAAACCATCATCACTAAATGCCCTATGTGGACACCATGATGTTTAACCTAAACTTGAACATTACCAACATATTCGATTAAAAAATTCACATATAAATCCCACTTTTTTAAGGATAACTGAATTATTTCGAATAAACAAGGATCTTTTTTTAGCATTGCATATCCTAGGGTAGAACCAGAAATCAGCACATAGAACCAAATCAACAGGGATGTACCAGCCCTAAAGCTAATGTATTTTGTATGTTTTGACAAGAAAGCATACAAAGTTCATATTTAGTATTTTTGATAATTATCCTTTTAAAATTAACTACCCAAGTTTATAAAAAAAACAATTAATTTTACCAAAAGGCTAAGATCCTCATTAAGGTTCCACCATCACATCAGTTGATCTGCTAGCAATGATAGTATCACTAGGTAGATGACGTTCATCAATTGTAAAATCATGTGCAATTCTTAGATTCTTATGGGTTCATGACTCAAGTAAACATTTCACTAAATGTTAAACTGGCATGTAATTAATTTGTAATTAAGATAATAGATTAGTTGTTATAACTAAATCAATTTTATTAATTACTACACATGTTACACATGATCACCTTAATCTTTTTATTCTTTTTCTCTTTCACTCTAATATATTTATCTAAGTCTTAACATAGTAAATAGTGGTCCTTATTGATCTCGAGTTACGTAGGTTATTTTATATACCTTAAATACTATAAACATGGTATATTAAGTTATACCTCAGTGTATATGTGTGTGACTCCATAAGCTCACATGTGTCTAGCCGTATAATTATTTATTATGACACGAGCATACTCTGACATTTTGACCATGTTAAAGATGAATGACTCGATCACTTGTTGGTCACTAAGACATGAGACCTTAATTGTTTCATTGCTGAACCTTTTTCGTGAAGTCTTTTGATTGACTATCCTGGTCCCGCCTTGATGGTTGTAGGTCGATTATGTTCCGAGTTTATTGATTATTGCCCCGAATGACCATATGTAGGAATTATGACTCGTCGAGCCCTCAATATGTGTTGATATTCGTAACATGACTCTTTTTTTGCTAGTAAGTACACTACACTGGTTACATGCACTACCTTGAGGGTTCCTTTAGTGTTTCAACCCATCACATCAAACTAACAGATAAATTCTTTACATTTTATTGTAATCTTATGTTGCAAATCCGACGCTATTATAGGTGTTCACGGGTCGGTTCGATTCAGTTAGTTGGAAGATTTAAAACATAAAACTTCATTATAGTAAAATTACATAGCAATATATGGATTTAATTCATATTAAAGCTGTTCCTTTAATAAAAATAGGTATCGTATTAACATACGTATTATTCGACGTTTACATGTTAACATCTAGTTAATCAATTTTCACACATATTTTCATTGTGAGCAAAAAAGTCTTTATTGAGTAAAAATAGTGCAATAATAAAATCAATATTTGTACAATTATTAGAACACTTTGCTAAACCTTTTATGTATATTATAAAATGTTCAGTGCGGTCACATATGCAATCGCAAAAAAAAAAAATCAAACCATGATAAGCGGGTTTCTTCGGTTTTAATTTTAAATTTTTTAGTTTTAGATTTTTTCGATTTCTTCAAAAGTAGTTTTTTGCAACTGGATTGCAACACAAAATCAGTGATAGTTTATTTTAGATTTATTTGTTGTCTTCCATTGCAATTTCGTTGCAAATTTTGAAATTTGCAACCGAATTGCAACGGAAAACAAATGATAATTTTTCTTCATATTTAAATATGGTTTTCGGTTGCAATTCCGTTGCAAAGTATGAAAATTTGCAACGTTTTGCTTCTTCGTTGCAATTTTTTACATTTTGCAACGAATTTGCAACGGAAAAAAATAAAAATAATTCAAACAAAAAATAGTTTAGATTTTGCAACCGATTTGCAACCATATTTCTGACGTTGCTTTTTCGGTTGGTAATTCGTTGCAATACGGTTGTATATTTGCATCGGAATTTGACCGTTGCAAACTTTTCGTTGCATTAGCCTGTTTTTGTTGTAGTGAACCTTCTATAATGATGAAATAGTCTACCATCACTACAAAATTTACGATATTTACTAATTAAATTAAATATATGAAAAAAATATAAGTAATAAAAAATCATTAAAAATATTTTTTATCAACTTTATTAGATTTTTTTATCAACTCATACTAAAAAGAAAAAAAGTAATAGAACGATAATTAAAAGATTATTCTAAATATTCAATGTGTTTTAGTAATTAAAAGCTATAATAATTTAAATAATTATGTATATTTTATTAGTAATAAGCAAAAATTATAATAAATAAATATTTTTTATTTTGTAATGTATGAACCCTTACTAACACATGCCAAAAAAGTCGATACATGAAGAGTTAATTTAACACGTGCTTAATTTTGAAATTCAAAATTGATAATGGAAATATTTATTGTCTTTACAATTTATGTGTGTTTTATTATAATTTTAATAATGTAACCAGTTTGTGCAATTTAACCATTTTGTGCTACTAAAAGGTCGGCGATCAGAGAGTATCAATCAACACATAAAAATTATCCAAATTAAACCCAATCGAGTAAATCATTAAGCAACTAGAACTGTCTCTTGTAGGGTATAGTGTATCATGCATATTTTACATTTTTCTAATATTTTGTTTCAACTTGATCTTTCATGGTCCGGTGAGCATGAAACAATTGTCACTCAACTAAGAAAGTAATCTAAAACTCATATCGCTACATCTATTCCCATGGGCATTGTTGATCGTTATTGATTGTCAAGTGATTTTAGCTCAATCCATTTTGGTTGTGGATAGTTTTCTCTCGTACACTCCCAAAGTACGATTGTTTGCAAAAAGTCATGATTGTCATTTTACCTTCCAGTGTCACAATTTGTATTTATTTTATACTATTAATTTAACTTCACATAAATTATTTTTACGGCCCCCGCATAGTCCTAAAACGTAAATTATTTTGGACCTGACACTAGATAAAATTTAGTTCACGTTTTATGCATTTCTATCACTTTTATAGTACATTTTGTATGTTGTTATTTTAATTTATTTTCACTTTTGTGTTTATCTCGCGTGTTTCCGTTTAACTCTTGCAATATAACCTTTTTACGTTTTACTCTAACTAACCCCACCTAATCAAAAGTTTAACACAAAAAAAATTAATAACACCATCCGATGGCATCATGGGTGGAGTCGCACCGCAACACACAAGACATATTTCTTGTGAGTCTCTTCATGTGCCAAGTGTTTAATGCATTTGCACGAATATAATTTACACCAATAGATCTCACTAACTTAAAAAAATACTCACTTCCTTTCACTTCTTTTTTCCCGAGCGTAACCAAACACCAAAGCTGTAAACCCCCCATTTTTACCATATAGCAGCGGAAGCTAATTTGGGGTATTACTATCAAGGTATCATAGTCACAATAATAGAAAATGCTCAAAAGACATTTTATAAATATTTAAGTTATTCAGAGATTAATAAAAACAACTGTAAACAGGTTTCCCCAAAGATCTAGTTTTATTCTTTAGAATAATAACTTTTCAAGACACCACCATCCGCAACCCACCTGTCCTCATTCACATGAAATATATGCATTAAAGTCAACACAATGGTTGAATGATTTCATAGGTTTAAACAATATTTGAATACAAGTACGACTCCAGGGCTACAATATTATACACCCTAATTTCAAATTCATCGATTCTTATTTATTATTGCACTAGCTCATGACCTCGCGACTAGACATTATCAGAAAAACCAACAAATTTCCCTTAAGCATGTAGTTTATCGGACTATCATGAGTTTAGCAAAATAAAGCATATTTGTTTAGCCTAGGTGAGAACCATTAGCTGCTGACAAGTGCGACTTGCCCAGATAGGATATGCTAGTCTCCAATAGTACTATTCACAGTATTAACGTTCATTAAATGATTAGCGGTCCATTATTAAAAAGGGACTTAATAGCAATAAGTAAAGGTAGTGTCAGTAATCATATAGGCAACATACAAAAGCACTTGTATTCCAGTTTTAGCATATATCCCTCTCACGGATTTTCAAATCATTTATAACTTTCAAAAGTGAGGCTATGAACTCACCTTAGCCTATAGAGTCTTGAGTTATTCTGCTATAACCAATCACAACCTTCTCACAAAATCTGAGTTGACACACAATATGTAATATATCAAGTCAGAATCTCTGAGTTCATTTTTTCATATTTTGTATATATATTCTTTGATTCATATATTTTAGTATCATAGTATCATTGTTCAGGCCATCATACTCGGAAGCCATTCTATCAACGTTTGAGAAGCGATGGCACTGTAAATCGTAAACACGACCACTCAGTCAGAACGTAATATCGAGATGGAACATCCTTGTAAAAAGTTTCCTACTAACATGACATATAGTATATTATTATATTTTCCTCTTTAGTTTCAATATTGGTAAAAATAGTCCTTTTAATTATATTTTGGCATAATTATAATTTTAACCCCTAATGTATATAGTTTTACTATTTGCAATTTCAGCCCTTAATATTTAACCTTAACGTCTCAAACTTTTCAATATTTATATAGATTTAACTTTTACAAATTGACACTTTTGGCCCAAAATGGTAAATAGTTATACTTGTAAAAATCATATAACAAGCTCAAAATTGTACCAAATGATCTAGAATTTTAAAACAAAGTTTCAAAACACATTTGTAATCACAATAAAAACATTTTACCAGAATTATAGCTTTTGAAATGGATTTTAAGTCATTATTTCATGTAAAATACAAAATTAGAATTTTAAGACATCTTTAGCTTATAACATTCATTTAAAATGATTATATGACTTAATTATTTTTAGATTATCTTTCTAACATCATTTTGGAATTATAACAAGTCTTGGTATTCATTATAACAAGATCAAAGCTTGCTTAACATAAGAATTACCTAGGTAGCTCCAAAATGGCTCCTTATGGCTTCTTATGAGTAAAATTTGCTATCAAAGCTTCAAGAGCTTCAATGGCTTCCTTATAGACCTAGTTTTTGGTCTTATGAGATATCCTAGGACGTATATAGAAGTGGGTATGAAGAAGGGGTAGGGGATATGTAGGATATGTAAATCTTACTTATGTTTAGAGAGAGAAAGAGATAGAGAGATGGTGAGAAAACACACACTTCTAGAGAGAGAAACAAGAGTAAACTATGTGAAAAGTGAATGACCACACCACACTCTCCATCAAAGGAGAGGGTTTATATACCCAAGCCCTCATCATGGGCTTGGGCTTACATTTTGGGCCGGCCTACACATGTTGTAGGCTAGGCTTGTTCTTGTTTAATAAATAAAGAAAGTTAACTAAACTACGAGCTATTACATGGACTATTAATGGAGTGACCGATCCTTCTTAATACGTAAAACGTATTTCCAACAATCTCCCCCTAAGGGAGGTCACTCCAAACAAGGGAATTACCCAAGTTACAATAATTAAATAAACCTATCATACTATGCTTGTCTTGAGCTCGTAGTCTTCGTCTTTCCTTTTCTTTTTCTTTTCTGGTGAACATGCTGATGTGATCTTTGATATCAATCTTTGAGCATTAATTTCTTGCCTTGATCTCGTGCATCCATAACTTGTGATCTTCGCCTCTTCGTGACCTCACGTCCCACATACTTATACCTTAGTAATTCTTGAAAGCTTCAGAGTTCGATACAACGGAAGACTTAACTTTTAGGCTTTCTTGAATTAGATGAGGTATTAAGTGCATAAAGTATAAGCATGCGGGGACGACTTCTTCTCGGATTCCGCAACGCCACCGTCTTCAAATGCCGCAACATAAGTAGACACAAACGAAATGGCTTTGAACATTTCATTCTAAATCGGTAGCATTTTACCTCCGGTCGGTGAAGACCGTTGGACAATATTAGATATCGTACCCGTGACAGATAGTTTCAATTAAGTAACTTCCTGACAGGATTTCGCGGGTAAACCCGTTCTCTTTATTCGACCGTCCAAAGCTGACTGCGAACATAAAGAGTGAATCATTTGGATAATAATATCCGCATGATTTGAAGCCGTCAATTCATGTTCCTGGAACAAGTGAAATTCAGTTAAGAACCGCACCCTCGTTGCTTTCCAGTTGTCACGAGCTTGATTTGTATGGAATCTTGCAAGTTACCTACCAAGTGCTGTTTGAGGTTAACACTAGAAGGATTTCCACTCATCACTGTGAACACTAAGGTATCACTCTAAGTGTTCTGGCAAGATCACTAAGATATTGCGTAGAGGCCTGGAACGTGTTTAAATTCAGTTAAGAATTAAACAGCTGTTGCTTTCCAGTTATCACAAGTTTGATTCATAAAGAATCGCACAAGTCACCTACTATGAGCTTTTTGATATTCGCTCAAGAAGGATTTCCATCTTCATTGTAAATACTTTCGTATTACTCGGATGTTCAGGCAAGATCATGAAGATTTTGCGTAGGACTCTTAAAAATCTTTCTTACTTTTCACAGTGTGTGAAGAAGCAAGGAAATATGAAAGTGTGTCCTAATGAGATATTTGATGATCTCAAATGGCTCTAGACTCGATCATGCATTTTGGATTTTAGTGATCGGAGGCTGGAGAGGAGTGCCACCATTTCAATACCAATTTATTCGGAGTGAATAAATCAACAGATAATGCGTTGTCTCCGTGTGATTAAAACAAATACCTTTTGAGAGATATCTGAGTTAGCTGGGATGGGTTGTGCGTTGCATCACTGGGTCCATGATGTCTGTCTTCAATATCGAGAATCATTAAAATGATCTCAATAGCATATGTATTGACCCGGTTTCTGCCTAAGGTTGTAAGGAGGGCTTCTTTCTTTACACCCTTTATCTTTACAATTCTTTTTCATTCTTCAACCCCTTCAATGCTTACCAATACGTCATAACTAGCACCTTGTTGTGATTGTTCCAGTGCTAACTTAAGTACTTGGTCGGCATTCAGCTACGTTCACAATCTTTCTCCATCTTTCCTAAGGACTACTATTTCTAGCTATGGAATGTCCTTGGGAAGATTCCTCCGGTTCTGGAAGAATCATTGGACTTAACCTATCCTACCATCCTTATGTCACCACAATCTTCATCGTCGTGAAATAAATGGGTTTTGGGTAAGTACATGTCACCATGAAAATCCATTTTGATATGTAAATCCGTTTTGCTCCCCCTTAACATATGCCACGATATTCGAAAACATTTCGCATATGTCGGGATGAGCCAGCACGTTAAGTAAATCCATTTTTGATAATTTCCCATATTAAATCACATTTTCTCCCCCATATTAAAAATATTAACCCAATCGATGTTTTTAATATCAATTGATTTAATGAAGTTTTAACAAAGGTTTTGGGAAGAAAAACGCAAGTCCGTTTTATCTTCATGATACCAAATGTATGAGATATGATATCGATTTGTAGCATGATCACATATTCACCATATTAAAAAAAATTGACAAGGTTGGACCTGATAATGAGAACATCATATGATAAGATCAAATGGTTCTTGTCAGCATATGTTGGTCGCCTCGTCACGTCTGAAGTCATCTCTTGACACCACGTATACGATTGGTATTGTTGTCGTGACACCAACTTGTGAACTTGGCATGTTCGGCATCGAAGATTCTGAATGCTTGACAATTGCTCCCCCTCAATTGTTGACCCGTGTTCTATTGAAAGAGCTGTAGTCGTCGGTTGAGTAGTCGCATCGTTGAGTATTTAGATACCAATTGTAGATTGCTATGGTTGTAGAGATGATACCTTCATAAAAACAAGACTTCTCTTGTTTTAACAAATAAATGCACTGAGGCGTACATAGATTTGTGTTAGACCAAGTTATAGAGTAAACTTGATCCCTTACAAGGTTTTAAACTAAACCTTGCCCGAGAAAATTAATTCCCGTTGTGAGCCAAAGCTTTCATAAGAAATACTTGGCTTTAATGTGAAAACCGGGTTGCAGTCTGAAATAACTACAAGCCATATAGGCATGTTTTATGAAATATTTATAACTTTTGTACGAATTCTACTTATGGCGCCGTGTCAATATTAATCGACATTTCTAAGGCCGTAAATATTATCGTACCAAAAGACATGCCTTTGAAAAATAAAGTAAAAATATTTTTGGATTTTTATGAATTTTTCAATTTTTATGGTTTTTATATGGTTTTATATTTTTGTATTTTGCTTTTGTAGATAAAAATATAAACAATATATACAAATGATCACCAAGGATACGGAGAATAGTTTTACCACCACTATTCTTTCGCTTCATCTGCTAGTTCCTTTGGAGTCTCAGGCGAGAAAGTTCTCATTCCTAGCTTGTCGGCCAAAAATTCAATTCGAGCGCGATCTAAAGCCTTCGTGAAAATATCCGCCAATTGATACTCAGATCGGACAAAGTAAAGCTCGATTACTCCATTTTCTACTTGCTCCTTGATGAAATGGTAGCGAATGTCAATATGCTTTGACCGGGAGAATTGAACATTGTTGCAGCATAAGGCAATTGCACTCTTGTTGTCGCAGTACATCGGAATTTTGTTGAAACCTAGACCATAGTCGGTTAATTGCGATCTCATCCAAAGAATTTGAGCACAGCAACCGGACATAGCTATGTATTCTGCTTCCGTACTTGAAATTGCAGCACTTTTCTGCCTTTTCGATGCCCAACTGATTAGTCGATCTCCTAGTAGTTGCAAAGTTCCACTCGTGCTACGCCTTGTATCTTGACAACCCGCGTAATCCGCATCTGCATATGCCATTAGTGCAATAGAAGAGTCCTTCGAATACCAAAGTCCCCGATTAATGGTTCCTTTAAGATATCGAAAGATCCTTTTAACAGTAGCTAAGTGTAACTCAGTAGGCCTAGTTTGATACTTGGCACACATACATATAGCAAACTGAAGATCAGGTCGACTGGCTGTGATATACAGAAGAGTACCTATCATTCCACGATAAAGTGTCGGATCAACGACAACTCCATGTGGATCTGCATCAAGCTTAGTTCGTTCCACCATTGGAGTATCCACGGGGTCGCAAGATTCCATCTTATACTTCTTAAGCGATTCAAGGGCATACTTGGATTGATTGATAAAGATGCCTCTGGGACTCTGAGATATCTGAAGACCTAAGAAGAATGATACCTTGCCCATCATTGACATCTTAAACTTGGAAGACATGAGTGTCCCAAACTCGTCGGATAAGGTTTGGGTCGAGGCTGCAAATATAATATCATCAACATATATTTATACCATAATCATATCTTTACCTCGTTTTTGAATGAACAGCGTGGGATCCACCTTTCCTTTAGCGAAGCCTTGCGCAATGAGGAATTGTGACAAAAGATCATACCATGCGCGAGGAGCTTGTTTCAACCCATAGAGAGCCTTCTTAAGCTTGTACACATGATTAGGATAATTAGGATTCACAAAACCATCCGGTTGTTGAACATAGACCTCTTCCTTGAGTTCACCATTAAGAAATGCCGTTTTCACATCCATCTGATAGACGATCATATTCATATAGGCTGCATAAGCGAGGAATAGTCGAATAGCTTCCAAACGGGCAACAGGTGCAAAGGATTCCATAAAGTCGATGCCCAATAATTGCTTGTATCCACGAGCTACTAGTCGAGCTTTGTTCTTCAATATTCCGCCTAACTCATCGAGTTTCACCTTGTAAACCCATTTCAAAGTGAGTAACTGCACTTGATCCGGGCATGGGACAAGTTCCCATACTTCAAGACGTATAAATTCATTAAGTTCTTCTTGCATAGCTTCTATCCAACATGATTGAGTAAAAGCTTGTTGCCATGTCTTAGGTTCAACTTCAGTGAGAAAAGCATCAAAGTGACAAAACATTGCACTTTCTTGTAACTGACTTCGTGTGGATACCGGACGATTAGGGTCACCAATAATAGAATCTATAGGATGATCCTTTGTCCACTTACTGTCATGTTCACGAATCCGTGGATTGGAGTAAACTGTAGAAGGAGCTTCCTCTGAGGTGGACGGCCCGGCTTGATTAGGGTCGGGAATTGGTACACCAAAGAATGGAAGTTCACGCATTTGAGCGAATTCCAAATCGTGATCATCATCATCCTCTTCATCATCAATAGGCATGACGTGGGTAGTTGTTACATGTGTTGGTTTAGAATTACTCGTTGAAGGTATATCTTGACCAATTGTAGGTGCAGATGTGCCTGATTGTGCAACGGTTGCTGGAGCGACAACTTCGGTTACCGGAGCTATTACCTCAGGTTCTGGAGCAACAATACTTGGAGGAGTAAAGAATTCATCAAAGAACGGTTGAAACAACGTATCCCATTCAGTCCTAGATGGTGGTGTAAATGATGATGAAGTAGGGTTGTTTGGGATAAGACCAGGACTAATGTTACTGGGTCCCATTTCATGAAGTGCAGGTTCAGAGCTGCTTTGCTCAGAAGCCATTGCTGTCAGCTCATCAAAATCAACATTCATAGTTTCGAGGATCTTGCGAGAGTTACGGTTGTAGATTCGGTATGCCTTCTTTGCGGGTGCGTAACTAATGAAAATACCAATATCAGCCTTTGGTTGAAGTTTTCCCAAATTGTCACCATCATTATTTGGATAGCAAAGAGAACCAAATACATGAAGATATGATAATTCTGGTACTTTTCCATGGAGAAGCTCATAAGGTGTTTTACCATGGCGTTTACGAATTAGTGACCGGTTTTGGGTGTACACTGCTGTAGATACTGCTTCTGCCCATAAAAACAATGGAGCCTTTGCGTAAATTAACATCGTTCGAGCAGCTTCCATAAGTGTGCGATTTCGCCTTTCAAAGACACCGTTTTTTTGTGGAGTGCGTGCAACGGATGTTTCATGAGATATGCCAACTTCTTCATAATAATCACGCAAGATTTGATTCACAAATTCGGTTCCATTATCTGTACGAATGCGTCAAACAGTAGTGTTGAGACGCACTTGAATCATCTTGAGAAATCCGATGATGAATTTAGGTGCCTCATTTTTTGCTTTAAGAAATTTCACCCATGTAAACCGAGAGCAATCATCTACAATGACGAGGATGTACTTTTTGCCACTAAGACTTTCAACACGCATTGGCCCACAAAGATCCATATGCAACAGATAAAGTTTCTCTTGGTTGGTGTCTTCAGTCTTGGGTTTGTAAGACTTCTTAGTGCTTTTCCCCATTGTACACGCGGAACACAAATGATCCTTGTGAAATGATAGTTTAGGAAGACCACGAACAAGTTCGTTTTTCGCCAAGTGATTAATAGCGTCAAAGTTAAGATGAGATAACCGTCGATGCCATAACCATGACTTAGTCTTCGATGCTTTGGATAGAACACATACGGGAGAAGCGGCCATCATGTCTTGTAGAGACAAAGTATACAAATTATTCCCTCGAGTACCTTTCAATAAATCATCCCTTCCAAATTACGAATGAAGCAGGTATGCTCTCGAAAAGCAACTTCTAGGTTTGCATCACAAAATTGTCCCACAGAAAATAAGTTGTGACCGAGACCTTCCACATAATACACTCTCGAAATTATAACATTCCCAATATGATATTCACCATAACCCATTATCTTTGCAATATGATCATTTCCAAATCTAAGCGTACCAAGAAACTTGCTGACGAAATTTCTGAGCTGAGAGCGATCTCCGGTCATATGCTTGGAGAAACCAGAGTCCAAATACCAGAGAACAATTTGGACCACCTGTTTTCAATAACAACAGTAGACAATGCATTGGAAACTATTGGTTCCGGAGTGTTAGCAGATACAGATATAAGATTATCAGAATTACTAACATGTTTATGACCCTTAGATTTCCTGCGTTTTCTAATCTGAGTTTTAGCACTAACAGGTTTTACAGTTCCAACTTTCTTAGGTTTTAGATTATCCGCGGGCACTACAGTGGGAGTAGACCTAGTTAAAGGGCACTTGGTTCCTACGGTAGTGTTAGTGTTCCTAGTTAAAGGACACGCTTGTGTTTTGGTAGCCTTGGTACTCCTAGTTAAAGGGCACGCTTTCTTCACTTCAGTGGGAGTGATCCTAGTTAAAGGGCACATATTTCCTACTATAGTGAAAGTTCTACCAGTGGGGCGTCACATCCAACCAACTTGGGTTAACACTTTCCCAGTCGGTTTCCATTCTAATCCATTTTTCCGGGCATACATCTCATTCACATGGTCAATAAGGCAAGAAGCATGACGACTAAAAAACATACATTCATTGCAATTCCAACATTTCAAATTAGAATTCACAGTAGGCTTAGAACGCTGCCCAACCGAAGAGCCTTTAGGTTTAGCTACATGATTCTTTTTATTCAAAACAGAAATAACATTCCTAGGATGGGCTTCTACTTTCTTCTTCACTTGACTACTAGATGGGGGCAAAGATCCTATCATTCTTCTTGTTTCGTTTAAGCTTAGATCTTTGAGCCTTAGTAGTGGTGCTTACTCCTGTAGAAGGCAACACGGGAATATTAGAAGCTGGTTTTGATTCCGCCTTATCTATAGTGACTAAAGTTTGAGATGGTTTAGTCCTAGGGCCCTTGTTAAGTGGTGGGACGACTATAAGGTTCCTTTTGATTGCTCTAGAGGACGATGCTGAGATAGTGGCTGCGTTATCTACAACATTCTTACCTTTTAGAGTACGAAGTGTTTCCTTTAACTCGGCCAAGACCAGATTCTTATCACAAATTTGTTCCCTCAAATCAGATATTTCCACCGACTTTCGATTCAATTGTTCAATCAATGATTGATTCTGTGCAGTGGTATTAGCACATGCGGGCTTTACTGAACCGAAGAGTCGTGTATTTTTTTGTTTTAAGTTATCAACTTTGGACAAAATCTTGGAAACTCGATTATCTAGATCAAGTTTAAGATTCTCAGCGGCCTCAAGTACGTTCACACAGTTAAGCTCCTTAGATTTCTCTATGTCAATTGGCAAAGATTGAGCAACCTTGTCACTTGGCTGACGCTGTTTTGATTGTAAATTCAATTGAAAATTCTTTTCAAAATTTGCATCATCGATATTAACACCTTCGAATGACGTTTCAAAGATTTTTTGAATAAATTGTTGCTTGCATTCAAGCGAAATACAATGTGTTTGAATCTCATCAAAACGTTTTGAAAGCGATGAATATGAATCTTGAAGCTTTAAAAATTCAGCGTCAGATTCGTGACAAGTACTATCTACCACAGTATCCACAGATTCAACATTATGCACAATAGAATCATTATCAACACTTGTATTCACACAGACAGAAACTATATCATGAGACATCACTTGATTCAGAAGCAGATCATTATGGCGTGAAACCCGTTCTATTTCAAGTAAACTGTTTTCATAAGCATTATCCATTTCATTGAAAACACGTCTAGCTTCTTCTATTTCCAAAAGCAAATCTTGATCAAGATTTCTAAGACAAGCCTTAACATTCTTTACGAACGGAACAATTTCATCTCGAAACGCAGCTCTAGTGTGCTCAAAGTTCCATTCACCTTCCGTTATGGCCGAAGCCGTCGTACGTTCCAAAATGACCTTGTCAAAATCGGCTAAGTGTTGGTGTACCGCATTTAAGTTAACGGACGCCTTACTTACCGGTGGAATTAACTTAGTTAAATCCGTTTTGACAAATGTAGGAGACGTACTAGGAGGGTTTTCATTTGACAAACTTTGGGGCACAAGAACTGTCAATTCAGCTAATTCCTTTTGTAAGCGAATGCGTGTCTTTTTCGAAAATTGATCTTTGTTATGTTGATCATATCAATTGTATGGAATTTTGAAAGCATTTTAGAATGAGTTTCATCCGCAAGTGACTGTGTCTCCTCAGTAATACGAACAAAAGGTGCTTCTTTCGATTTGCAATTATAGTCATATCATAAAGACCGGGAATATATTCCTGAGCTTGTTTTGCATAACCGGGATTAGGTGGTAAATCTTGAAGACGCTTAAGTTCGAGTTCTTTAAATGATTTAGTTAAAAGATGAACCTTTTCTGTGGAAGCGTATTGTTTTAAAAGCTGTTGTTCTTTGAATTTAAGAAGTTTGGTAGCATTAATTTCCGATTCAAAATTTTTAGACTCGAGAGTTTCGAAATCCATTTTAAGTTTCTGAAAATCATTGACAACCGACTCTTTTGCTTTTAATTCGTTGGAAAGATTAGCTTTTAATGATTCTATTTCTTTCAAGTGTTCAATCTTTTCAAAACGAAATTGGTCAAATTCAGAACATGTTATTTTCTCTGTTTGAGGAACCATTTCAAAAGTTTTGACCTTTTCTTTATGCAACGCAAGCTCAGCAGTTAGGGTGGAGTTCGTATCTACAGATTGTCTGAGGGCCATATGCATTTGATCAATTATATGTTTAGGCACCATGACCAAATCATGTTGAGCATAAGATGCCATACCCGTCGTAGCAATTGGTTGAGGTTCACTCAAATGTGTAGGATTGGGTACCACATCATTTGAGTTACTAGTTCCCGAATGCTGTTCGAGGTTGTCATTTTCATGCCCAACTTGATGTTGGTTATCATCAATATTATTAGATGTGGTTGGTACCTCACTGACGAAATCAGAACCGTAGTGAGAGAGATTAGCAACGAGAGCAACTTGGGCAGAGTGAATGTCATCACAATCCGAATCATATGCGTCAAGATCATCTGCTTGATAAGCTGCATTGGAAGTAGAAACGACTGCAATGCCTTCAGTATCTGCTGCCCCTGGGTCTGCAAGAAATGCTAACTCCTCTGAATCCAAAATCTTCCCCTTAGACTGAGCATCAACCAAATACATCTTCTCACGAAACCATGCATCATCCCTCCTCCTTTTCGGCTGAGTGCATTCCCTAGCCATATGACCTTGTCCTCGGCAATTGTAGCAAGTCACAACCTTCTTAGGACCAATAGGACTCCCATTTCCACTAGCTTGAGAATTCACAGCTTGATTGTTCCCAGTCCTTGTAGGAGGTCCATATGAATTTTGCCTTCCCTGAATAGGTTGCACCGTCACTTGACCATCTTGAACAGTGGCTTGTTGTCGAGGATTTGATGAGGTGCGGAGCTGATTGTTTGTTGGTGGAAATCCTCTAGTTGCAACAAGTTTTGACAAATAGGCTGTGAGATAGTTTAGAACATCAGCTGGCGTATCATTTGGAGTAAAGACCGGTGCTTGGATTGGTGGAAGTTCATTAGAGTAGAAAGCTTGTGCTGGTTGTGCTTCTATTGGAAAATATCCTTGCTGAGGAGTATAGCCCAATGGAGAAGTGTTGGCTTGTGATGGTGATGTCTGATATGGTGGTTGCTGTTGAAAAGATTGTTGATGAACACTTTGTTGATATTCTTGCTGTGGCATCATTGGTGGTTGATAAGATGGTTGCTGTGGTTGCTGATAGATGTGTGGTGGTGGCTGCTGCAAGTATGATGGTTGTTGATAAGTATAAGCCATGTTTTGTTGAGAAGCATACATTGCAAGTGGATCATGAACTTGAGGTGTAGACAACCAAGCCTCGATCACATGGCATTCGTGTTGTTGAAGAAAAGCTTGAAGTTGATCCACATTGGTGTTATGCAAGTCCTTAGCCAATTTAACATCCGTCACGTATTTTTTCCATTCTGAAGGAAGAGTGTTCAAATACTTGGTGTTCAATTGAAAGGTAGGAATTGTCATGCCATAGATATTGAGCTCATTCAACAATAGGGTAAATCTCAGATAGTAATCATTGAGAGTCTCTCCTGGCACATAGGCAAACTTATCAAAAGTATCATAAAGCTTACACTCTCGTTCTTGTTTAGTTAACGAGGTGCCTTGCATGAGAACACGAATTCTATCCCATAACTCTTTGGCAACTTTATGTTTGCTGACGAGTTTGTAGACATCTGGAGGAAGGGCTTGGAGAATGATGTTTGTAGCATACTTATCACATTTGTCTTGAATCTTCATATCTCCAGTCAATTCACCCGTTGTGCGAGGACGAGTAGTTGTACCTTCCGTCACTGTACCATAATCTAATGGTCCATTGAGCACCGATGCCCAAATGAGATGTCCATTCTCCTTGTTCAACATATAAAGTTCCATTCGGGAAGCCCATTCCTCATACATAGTCTTCACCAACATTGGTGGACGATTATCCGTACCCGAGAGGATGGACTTATCCGTAAGAGATGTGTACTCCATTTCAATAAGTTAAGATTTACAAACGTTGATCGATCGATGAAAGAAAGTAAATATGTTTGTTGTTGTGAGTTGAAGTCGAGAAACAATGTTAAAATCCACTAAAATATGTCCTCGATAAACCAAAAGTTCCAAGTCAAAATTGCACACGATTCCAAACTGCAAGTTTGTTCGAAATTTTTTATGGAATAATTTTTGATTATCGGAATAGTGATCGAAATAGTGATCGGAATGCTGATCGGAATGTGTTATCGGAATACTTCGATCGGAATGTCTTATCGGAATACCTTGATCGGAATAAACCCCAATCGGAATGTCAAAGATCGGAAAGTCCTAAATCGGAATGAACCAAATCGGAATGTCCCTTTTCAGAATGGCAAATCGGAATACCTAATCGGAATACCTAATCAGAATACCAAATCGGAATACCTGATCGGAATGTACCCAAAATCGGAATCCCTAAACCCTATTCCGATTACACTGATCAGAATGTCCTATAAACCCTTTTCCGATGACCTGATCGGAATATTTCCCACTTTTCTCGGACAAAACTCAACCAATTCGTGATTTTAAGCCAAAAAATGATCAAAACACCCAAAAATTTTGTGTTTTTAGCCAAAGTAACTATACCAAATCCCTACCACAACTATGTAGAAGATTTTTATCAAGAAAAAACCATCAAAAACACAAAAAAAAAATTTGGACGTGTGAAAATGGATCAAAAATGGCGTATGAATCAAGAACACAAACACATGAACAATACAATCATCCCATGGCTCTTGATACCATTTGTAGGATATGTAAATCTTGCTTATGTTTTAGAGAGAGAAAGAGATAGAGAGATGGTGAGAACACACACACTTTTAGAGAGAGAAACAAGAGTAAACTATGTGAAAAGTGAATGACCACACCACCCTCTCCATCAAAGGAGAGGGTTTATATACCCAAGCCCTCATCATGGGCTTGGGTTTACATTTTGGGCCGGCCTACACATGTTGTAGGCTAGGCTTGTTCTTGTTTAATAAATAAAGAAAGTTAACTAAACTACGAGCTATTACATGGACTATTAATGGAGTGACCGATCCTTCTTAATACGTAAAACGTATTTCCAACAGGATACAAAGGAAACAGGGTGCAAGTCTTCAAGGTATGCCACTCGCCCCTATTTATAGTTTTTCCAACAATTAGGCTCTAAGCTAAGGTCTTAAACGTGTAACATAGATATCTTAGTGACTAAGGATGGCTATTGAAGGTATATGAAAGTTTGTAGAGTCTAGCTTCATTCCAATCTTTTCGTGTGGTCTAAAATAGGTCACGACAACATTTAGACAGGAATGGTGATGTGTAGCTTCAATTAGGTGATGCACCTACTTGTCATCACTTATAAAATATCCTATAACATTTAAAATATATTATTTTCAAACTTATAATGGGAGGTAAAGGCTTTAAACAAGGTTTTGGAGGGAAAAAGCAAAACCAGGTTTAAAAACTAGGGCTTGTAACTTATACTTTGTAATTTTGGGGACTTAGGAAAGTTATTAGTGAGTAATTAGTGTTTCATTTGGGTATATACATTGTGTTTAGAATATTTGGGTCTTTGATTTGAAGTTTAACAAAGGTTTGATGTGAAAATAGGAAGAAACATTATGTAGATTAGGGTTTTCTAATGATCTAGGTTTAAATCTTAGTAAAAGTCATTATCCTCCTCTTAGCTACTGATGTAAACTCAATTTAGGTCATATAAATGTTTTTAAGTGTCTAGTGAGTTCTCACACTTGGTTTGATGGCTTGGTTTAAGTAAACATGTCTAAAGAGTGAAAATACCTATTTTGACCTAATTTACAAGTCATGCATTGAAATGTTGTACCTTGTGCTTTAGGATACTTGTAAATTATCTTAACATAATCTTATAACCTTAATGAAGTTCTATGAGTGTTTGTAGACTTTTCTTAAAAGACTAGGTAATGATTCTATGTAGATTTCTTAATATAAGGGTTTCTAGGTTATTAAGCCGAATGACTTTTTATATTGGGTAATTAGGGTTTATATCTTATTTTAAGCTTAATATAAGTCATATATAGTATGTTTATGACTTCTAGGGTTTCTACGTTCTTAGTTTAAGGGTTTATATAGGTTGATCATATCTTAGGGTTAAGTAAGTGAGCTTAAGGTCCTATGCTTTGATAACTTATACGTTGTGCTTTAATAATTTGTAACTTGGCTTGAGATTATTGTATTAAATTATTATGATACTTAGTTGATTTTATAATTACTTGCAAAATATTAGACTCTAATTCATTATAGAATGGATTTTATATGCTAATCTTGGTTACTAGGTCATTTACTTGTTATTAGCCTGAGATTAGTGAATATTAGTATTTTGTGATCAATTACATTTCCTTTATATGATAGATTATAATTAGTATAGTGTATTTGATAATAGTACTTAGATATTATGTAGTTATATTGCTTGAAACATTAGTTTACAAGGGATTTCTAGGGTTTTTGAGGGTCTTTTAGGAATTTAGGGTATCCTTGTTGTATTTGACTTGTTCTTATTCATTGTATATACATATTGTTACTTTTAGAACTCCGACTTGATATATACATAATGTTTATAACATATAGGCATATTTTGAAGTGGTAATTGAGATAGTGAGAATCTATATATTCAATAATTCACTCACATACCATAGCAAAATGCATAAATTTCTTAGCAAAATTACCTCTTTATTTATGAACATAGATATTATATTAGTCAAAATTACTGGATGTTATAGTCTATTCCCCTTATTTTTAAATCTCGTCCCAAGATTTAGCTAGAACTAGGGTTAACAAAAGAAAATAGATACAGATATTTAGCTTGAATTTGATCTTCACGTTCCCAAGTATACTCAGGCCCTCTCTTCGTGTTCCATCGTACCTTGACTATCGGGATACGGCTCTGCTTCAATCGTTTGATCTCCCTATCCATATTTTCCACAAGCTCTTCAACAAAATTTAACTTATCTTGAAGTTCTTTCATCGGTATGATGAGAGATTCATTAGATAAGCATTTTTTCAGAATCGAAACATGAAAAGTATTGTGAACATTACTAAGCTCTTCAGGAAGCTCTAGTTTATATGCCACAGGACCAATTCTTTTGGTTATTTTAAATGGTTATATATACCTTAGGTTCAATTTCTTTTTCTTTCTGAATCGAATAACTCCTTGACGAGGTGATACTTTTAACATAAAACGATCTCCAACTGCAAATTCTAAAGGTTTACGTCTAGTATTAGCGTAACTCCTATATCTATCTTGTGCAGCTTGTAATCATTGTCCGATTTGAATAATCTTTTTAGTAGTATCATGTATTATTTTTGGTCCTGTTAGTTGAACATCTCCAAATTCGGCCCAGCAAACAGGCGATCGACACTTTCTTCCATAAATTACTTCAAAGGGAGTTGTTTTAATACTAGCATGATAACTATTGTTATAAGAAAATTCTACTAGAGGTAGATGTTTCTCCCATCCTTTTCCAAAATCTATCACACAAGCTCTAAGCCTATCTTTGAGAGTTTGAATCGTCCTTTCACTTTGTCCATCTGTTTGTGGATGATATGCCGTACTCATGTCCAATTGAGTACCTAAGGCACTTTGCATAGATCTCCAAAATACATATGTAAAATGACTATCACGATATGAGATAATAGATATAGGCACTCTCCATGTTGAGAGATTATGTCCTTAATGTATAATCTCTAATAGTTTCCATACTATCGGTCTCTTTAATAGGAAGAAATCGTGTAGATTTTGCAAGACGATCGACAATAACCTAGATGGTGTCATGTCCATTTGATGCCTTAGGTCATTTAGTCACAAAATCCATCGTAATTCTTTCCCATTTCCATATTGGAATCTCTGGTTGTATCAACAATCCAGATGGCTTTTATACTCTGCTTTAACTCTTTCACACGTTAAACACTTACTAACGTATTCTGCTATGATTGCCTTCATGTTAGGCCACCAATAGAGTTTCTTCAGATCTTGATACATCTTGTGGGAACCAGGATGTACATAATACTTCAATTTTTGAGACTCATGCATAATCAAATCTCGTAAATTACCATAGGCAGGTAACCAACTACGATTTTTAATACAACGTATTCCATCTTGACGGATCCTAAATTCTTTATCTATTCCTCTCAACTTCTCAGCTTCTACATTATTTGCCTTAAGTGCTTCTTTTTGTGCTTCGAGAATTTGGGTAGGTAACTTTGGAAAAATAGTTATCATTAATGATCTAACTCGTAATGGCTTAGCATGCTCCTTCTGACTCAAAGCATCGGCTACCATACTGGCTTTGTTGGGAAAAAATTAGCAAAGTTACTCGAACGCTGACAAGAGGAAACTGGACGCTGACAAGAGTAAACGAGGCGTCGACAGATAAGACGCTGATAAGAATTGTCAAGGCGCTGACAAGAAGAATCTTAACATAAAGTCAAGGACTAAATCTGCCAAGGATGAATTTTTCAAGCTGGTGGACAAAATATGAAGATAAGAATTCAGAATATATTCTTAATGTTTAAAAAGATTTAGTCAATAAGTTATTTTTCTATGTTTATCTTGTGTCTCTTCCTAATATAGTTTATCTTAGCTTTTTGTACAAGGCTCCTTAACCTATAAAAGGAGGCCTTAGGGTTAGACATAAGACACACCTCTTCCACATATGTTTTCCACTTTCATTGTACGCAAGTTTTGATCATCAATCAAAATGAAAGTTTGGGTTATTTTGTTTTGTGTGTTCTTGTTCAAAGTGTTAAATTCCGCATAGCACTTAGATTGTTTCATAACACAAAGTTTCTCTAAGTGTTAATCTTGATTCAATCTTGTTAACACAAAGCTAATCGATCTAAGTTTGGGATAAACAAGTGGTATCAGAGCTTGTTGAGAAACTTTGATTTGAAGAACGAAATCCAATATCGTGAGGTAAACCAGGCTAAGGAAGAAGGTGAAGAAGAATCTGATGATGTTTTCAGTTAAGGCCAAGTCTACTTCAAGTTCCACAAGTTCCAAGTCATCTTCGTCATCTGATAATGAGGTATGTGATGAATCTTCTTGTAGGATAAATACTTAAAGACTTAATAAGGAAGTTTTAAAATTAAAATCAAATGTTTTAAACGTAGAAGCTAGACTTTCAAATTATAAAATCGCACTTGCACAAACTGAAAAGACTGTATAAGAATATAAGAAAATGGATTTTGACCTAAAAGATCAAATTAACGTTTTGTCTCATGACCTTAAGGTTAGTGTTGAAGTTAGGGATATTCTGATGAGATCTAGAGGAGAGGTGCAACTTAAGTTAGATGAAGCTATTAAAGATAAAGCAAATGTAGGGCTTAAAATTGAAAAGTTTGATAAAGCCAGCCAAACCCTAGAGAAGTGTGTTAGTGAGCAAAGAGACCATGGGGATATGTCCGGGATTGGGATGAAAGAGTATGCTGCTGTTCCACCACCTGTTGGGAACTTCTATGGTGTCCTGAAAATGATCTCTTTTAGACTGGTATACCAGAATTCCAAGAAAAGGAATTCATTCCTCCACCAAGAGTTCTTTCTCCAGCAGAGGAGTATAAGAAGAAAGTAACTAACTTGGAACAATGGAAGAAAGTCAATCCTACATTATTTGTTAAAGGTGGAATGCTTAGTGAGAGTCCACTTAAATCTACACCCATAACTGTGACCAACCCTTCTACTGGAAAACTTGTTGACCTTGGCTCATATGTTAATAGAAAACCTAGTGTTAAGTATGCTGAAATATATAGGAAACCTAGGTCACCACAAATCCATGTAAGTGTTAATGGGACAAGGTTTTGTCAGGCTAAGTCTAGGTTTGTGTCCAAAAAGGCTTGTTACTCATGTGGGATCTTCTTACATTTAGCCTATAATTGTGTCAGTGGATACAATTCATTCGCTGACAATAGGGCACCCAATGTCAACCATAGACCTTTTGTCCATACTAGACCACAGGCTACTAGACCAACTCCTTTCTTCTCTAAGGCAGCTAATACCCAATGTCAAAGACCCTTTCAAAAGGCCAACACTTGGTCAAACAGACAGTATGTTCCTATAGCAAACCCTAATTTGGGCGCTGACAAGAACAAATTCAACACTGACAGGAACAAATGCAACACTGACAGATCTAGGTTTTGCATGAAAATGCCACAACTGGCTTCTGTCATACCTTATGTTAGACCATATAAACAAAGATACTTGGTTACTATGGGTCAAGGGTCTAGGGCATCATCTCATTTAACTTGGAAACCTAAACAAGAGCAAAACTCTAATTTTAATGGTATTTCAATGACTTGCAATAGATTTAAATATCTTGAGAAAGTCATTACTAGTCTCATTGGAACAAATTGGGTGTTTAGGTCACAAAGGGATGAATAGGGATTTGTGGTAAAGAGTAAGACCACTATAGTCGAACAACTAGATAGATCCAAGTCTGACAAGGCTTTGATCTCTAATGAAAACTAATTTGTTTTCTTTTTGAGCAGCCTATCTAAAAGCAGGTTAATGATCAAGGGTATTGGGATATTGGATGCTCAAGGAACATGCATTGTTGATCTTTTCACTGTTATTATTTTTATCCACTAACATGTTATTATTCGTAAGAAATGTAGCCTTTGTTGGTGTGTTTTTGTGGTTTTTTTCTAACTATACAGGAATGTGGAGCTACATTAGGATGGATACAGAGTTGTAAACTTTTATTCATGATGGTTGGAATGTTTGCATTCCTATCTTGAAATAAAATTTTGCTTCTTCACATATAATGATTTGTATGCTTCTGTTAAAGGGAGGTAAACCTTTAGGTTTTTAGGTATTCTTAGAGTACTATTATCATAATTCTAGATTGTGTCCACTGGTGAGTGGGGGTTAGAAATAATGAATTCTCTTTCTTTATGAAATTGTTGGAATCTCTAAACCTCGAGGCACTGTAGCATGCACGTATTTTAGTTTGCATGCATGCTGCCAAGACATTTGACCTAGATTTGGGATTGGTCGGATGGGAGACTTTGGGTATATGCATGGGTTACTTGGGAGTTGCAAAGGTTTTATATGAGTTAACTTTCTCTTTGGGGCATTTGTGAACAGAGGACTCTAGAGTTCATGTGTGTCTATCATGCTTTTGCATGAGTGTATACATGAACAGTGTTTGTTACTCTTGCTTATTAAAGACTGGTTAATTTCCTTAGGATTACTTCCTTTATTTATGTTTTAACTAAGGTTGTATGCATTCTTAAGTCCATTTTATGCTATGACATCTTAGCTGGTGTCATTTATAAACTTCTTTATAGACCCAAAATGTTTCATCACCCTTTCATTTTTAAGGATTTTTGGATATCTTGAAGCCTAATGATCATTGAGATGTTTTTCCTAGTGATTAACATCTAGTAGCAGCAGAGATCACTTTCACAAGGGTGAATAGTGTTATGGAGATGGCTGAGACTATTGGCGCTAGCTTTAATGCAGGTCAAGTCAATCTTATCATCAGTAAGTCCATCCCCATGTACTATGAATCAACATTGAGGATTCATTTCCCGAATGTGGATGAGGACAATATGAAACCTTTGACATTAATGGAATTGACAAAAATCTGTATTAGCTTGCAAAAGCAAAATATAGAACTGGTACAAATTGTCAACACTATTTTGAACTGATAGACTTGTTGTTTTGGAAGCTGATGCAAGGAGGATATTCTTGGTTTCGTCCTTTTATATTGATCTTGGAGAGGAGTCTTAAAAAGGGGAGGAGCAATCGAATTTGAGTGACAAAAGTTATAAAAAAGGCCCCATTGATTCTACAAGTATGATAGAGGTAGCAGATGTTCTTACAGGTTTGAAGAAGCTATGGAGTACTCTATTTCTATGAGAATATTGGGAGTTAAGAATTTGTTAAGAGTTCAGCACAAAGTTAAAGGTCGACTACACTAGTGATATGAGTGTTGACTTTTGATTCACACTCAAATTTAGGGATACAACATGTTTGTAAGAATCCTCTCTGTATGTTTTATTTTATTCAGAAACTTGATTACTAGAGTAGATATCAAGTTTAGGGGAGGATTGTTGGGAATGAAATTAGCTAGGTCACTAGAACGCTGACAAGAGGAAATTGGACGCTGACAAGAGTAACGAGGCGCCGACAGATAAGACGCTGATAAGAATTATCAAGGCGCTGACAAGAAGAATCTTAACATAAAGGCAAGGACTAAATCTGCCAATGATGAATTCTTCAAGCTGGTGGACAAAATATGAAGATAAGAATTCATAATATATTCTTAATGTTTAAAAAGATTTAGTCAATAAGTTATTTTTCTATGTTTATCTTGTGTCTCTTCCTAATAGTTTATCTTAGCTTTTTGTACAAGGCTCCTTAACCTATAAAAGGAGGCCTTAGGGTTAGGCATAAGGCACACCTCTTCCACATATGTTTTCCACTTTCATTGTACGCAAGTTTTGATCATCAATCAAAGTGAAAATTTGGGTTATTCTGTTTTGTGTGTTCTTGTTCTAAGTGTTAAATTCCGCATAGCACTTAGATTGTTTCATAACACAAAGTTTCTCTAAGTGCTAATCTTGATTCAATCTCGTTAACACAAAGCTAATCGATCTAAGTTTGGGATCAACAAGAACTGTGGAAACCTTGGTTTCCTAGGATCTTTAAGCTACTAGGAATGATTCCCATTCACTTGATTGAATCAAGGCGGAATAGAATGAAAACAGTTAACAAGGTGTATAGGGCACAAGAACACAAAGATTAATCAAAGGGTTGCTCATAATATTAATAACAAACAACCACTAGACGTGTATACATTTAAACCCACGTCTAGTGCGACACACGCTTTAGGTTTACATCTTGTATGAATGATATGAATAAAACCTAAGACCCTTGTTCCTTTTATAGACTAAGGATTAGGGTTTACAAGAGATAAGTATGAATAAACATGTATATCTTCTATTTAGATAACTATATACTAAATATATTATAAAGAATATATTCAATATATTCTCTAATTAGAAGATTCTATTAAACCGTAGACATCCATCAACATCCAGAATACATGTGTCAACTTCTAGCTTTCACATGTCAGCGTCGCTTGAACAAACGTCTTGTTTCTTCATTTTGAGTTTCTGCCACATCAACTTTTTGACCCAACAATCTTCCCCTAGTTGATGTCGACAAAACTCTTTGTGTATCTCTTGTAAGTGGCACATCATCTTCAAATTGCTTCCCCTCAAGTGTAGCATGTATATCTTCCCCTTTTGTCACATCAAACAGGGAAGGAAACAAAGTATGCAATTGAAGATTCTCCAAATGTAGGCTCTATGTAATGATCTTGAAGAAAAATAAATAAAGTAATTTTGAAGTAGAACTAGAGTAACCCAAACATATGTCCCATGTCTTGTACTATTCATGTGACGTTGAACTTATATGAAGACATTTAAAGTATAAGCAGACCTCGATCTCTTGTCAAAATCCTCATCCTTTATGAGACACTGAGCACAATAATGTAACTCCTTAAAGTGATAGCAATAGGCATTTTGCTAGATTTGACAAGTCTTCGTCACCAACCATATAAGCACAAACAAGTTATTGTTAAATTCAATGGCTGATGTCCACAACTTTAACAATATGATAAAACACAAACTCGTGAAAATCCACTTCAAGCATCAATTTTACCATAAGAATTCTTCCCCTTAATCATATACTTCTTCTAAAAATATTCGAGCCATTAATATCAAATTGATATTCTGTATAAAAACGAAGATCCCATGTACCTTCGTGTGTAAATACCTCGTTTTGTGTGCCAAAATCTTAACCAATTTTCCAAACAACAGTAATTCCTTTGTCATCCGAAATCCTTCACTTTCCAATATCTTTACCATATGTATTGTCCGATATCGGACAATACCTATCAGCGCTTTGAATAGAATTTATCGGACAACACGTGTCAGCGCTTACTGTCAGCGCTTAACTTATTACTGTCAGCGTCTATTCTTGTCAGCGTCTCATTCAACCACTGACACCTCTGTGGCTACGTTTCTCTTGAAAGTGACTAAAATATAATAGTATATAAAGGTAAAAGTGGCTAAGATATTATCCTTCTATAACCATGGCAGTTTCTCTTTGTATACAGTATCTTTTACCCAATAGTCACGATCACTTAGTATACTGCCTACGTCTTTCAAGTAGATCTTATCCAAAAATAAATGTGAAGGAGAATCTATCTCCTAAAAAATAGAAACTAACCTTTAGACGTAAGAAGGTTGTGTAAATCACTATTCGCATGACAAACCAATCCCTACAAAGCAGGGATTATATCTGCTTCCCCAAAACTGATTACACGTCTGTTTACTTCTCTTCACAAATCATGCAGCCACATAACACATGATATTCACTTTTCCTGAGCATGATGCCCGTCCTTATTCCCTTGATGATTATTACACATGTGATAATCTCACATGCTAATCATAACAGTAAATAATTAAGGACCAATTGCTGCCTTCTATAATCACGTAGCAGCCATCAGAAAATAATATACAGACATGAAGATTGTATTCCTCGTATGCCCATGATCTGCTTTGTTTTTGTAATATCACGTCTTCATTACTTGAAGCCATATTGAAAACAAGACTACCGTGTTTCATTGTGGTTCATTAATAACAAATCTAGGGTTTTTCATAAACCCTAATTTTTTTTACACAGCTTCAACCACGCTTCGTAGTACTTGATCAGCTTCAAGCATGTTGTTAGGGTTCATCACCAGTTCATAATGAACTGATTCCCCAAGGCTAACAACATGTAATCGATATCAACAACAACGAACAACCAATCTAGGGTTTTTAAACAAAACCCTAAAAACAAATATCTATTATGCTGTAAAATTTGATGCCTAATAACTTTTTCTTCGGGATAGATCTTGACAATCCTTCTGGTGGATATCTAGATATATGTGTGTAGAACACACACAAACATTTTCGTGGCGATCCAACGGTTCAAGAAAAAGTTATGACCTTCTGAATACTGCTGCGCACACACAAAACCGCCCAGAAAAACCCTAGACGGATTTTTCTTCCTTCTCACCATTACGAACACCTTGCTGGTCCTAGCATCATGATCCACGAGTCTCTGATACCAATTGTGGAAACCTTGGTTTCCTTGGATCTTTAAGATACTAGGAACGATTCCCATTCACTTGATTGAATCAAGGCGGAATAGAATGAAAACCGTTAACAAGGTGTATAGGGCACAAGAACACAATGATTAATCAAAGGGTTGCTCATTATATTAATAACAAACAACCACCAGACGTGTATACATTTAATCCCACGTCTAGTGCAACACACGCTTTAGGTTTACATCTTGTATGAATGATATGAATAAAACCTAAGACCCTTGTTCCTTTTATAGACTAAGGATTAGGGTTTACAAAAGATAAGTATGAATAAACATGTATATCTTCTATTTAGATAACTATATATTAAATATTTTATAAAGAATATATTCAATATATTCCCTAATTAGAAGATTCTATTAAACCATAGACATCCATCAGCGTCCAGAATACATGTGTCAGCATCTAGCTTTCATATGTCAGCGTCGCTTGAACAAACGTCTTGTTTCTTCATTTTGAGTTTCTGCCACATCAACTTTTTGACCCAACAGGCTTTACCTGGGTGATAACGAATTTCACAATCGTAATCAGCAAGTAACACTAACCAACGTCGCTGTCTCATATTCAATTCCTTCTGATGAAGACTATATTGAAGACTCTTATGATAGTTAAATACTATACACTTCGTACCATAGAGGTAATGTCTCTATATTTTAAGAGAAAATATCACCGCTCCTAATTCTAGATCATGAGTAGTATAATTCTTCTCATTCGGTTTAAGTTGACTTGATGCATAAGCAATAACTTTATTCCTTTGCATAAGCACTGCTCCCATTCCTTGAATAGATGCATCACAATAAACAATAAAGTCATCGTTACCTTCTGGTAATGCTAGGATAGGCGCTTCACACAACTTTTGCTTCAATAATTGAAAAGCTATGTAAAACCCGTATTTAAAATTAGAATATTAAATACGCAGTTTTGATTTTAATAAACTATATATGTATTATTTAGCATACGGAAATATAAACGCGGGAATTAAATGAGAGCGTACGAATAAGATTAAAAAAAGCAAATGGAAAACTACATAATATAAAAGGGGGTCGGTTTTAGTAGTAACAAAGGAAGGATTATGGGCTTTTGGTCCAGCCCGGTTTACAAATCAATACATAGAAAAATAAAAATAAAAAGAGGTTCCCATTATTTTTACGTAACAAAAAAAAAAAAGAAATTAGGGTTTCACCCTTTTTCCTTGTGGCCGCCAGGTATAGAACAAAAGAAGGGGGTCTCGGCTCATTTTATCCTTGATTCCTGTGCATTGTTATTCTCCTTAGCAATCTTACAATGGTAATTGTTTTCCTTCCCTTTGGATTTAGTCTATACCACGATTTGGGTTCTTAAAGATTTAAAAAAATGGGTTTTAATAATTAAACATGGAATCATAACCTAGGGTGTCGGGTTTTGATGGATTCTAGGGGAAACCAAGACCCGCAGGTCTCGGTATGGTTGTGTATGATCCAGCCACGAACCACTAAGGGTGCGGGGTGGTTTTGGTTTAGGACAGCAGCCACAGAAAAGCATCAGGGGGTCATTCCTTATGTTTAGCACGAAAACCGAGACACACTAGTGTCTCGGTGTATTTTTTTCTCGGCCAACAACCGATCGGGGGTGTTTTGAGGTTGACAACAGTGACCAAAAGCCAAACAGGTGCGTTTAGGTTTGGAAACTACATGTACAGACAATAAGGGGGCGTTTAGATTTGTAAACTGGGTGTACAACAAAAACAGTGGGAATAAATAGGTAGCAGTGGGAACCACTGCACTAGCAGTGGGAACCACTACACTAGCATTCTGAGAGCATGTGCATTTGGATGGAAGCTATCCATACTTCTTACTTTATGCACTTATTACATCATTCTGCTTATTCGGACATTATTTAGTCCATTTCTTCAGTATTTACTTTTCATGTTTGAGCTTATGTTTGGATTACCGATGTTTGATTCCGTCTCCTTTATGGTCAATTAATGTTTTAGGACATTTACCTTATGCTTTGATGACACGCCATAAATGCACGTAACGGTCCACTTATCCAATTGGGGTGTTACAATTATGGTATCAGAGACTGGTTCGACTTGTAGGCTCTAAAACGTGACCTGTGACTAGTGGGTAGTCACCAGGAACTTCCCATATTTTGGCGTTGTTATCTTTCATGTTTCTCATGCAATTATCAGTCAGTTTTCTTCATTTATCAGTCAGTTTTCTTAAAGTTTTGACTAAATAAGGTTGGTACGGGACTGGCCATATTTTGTCGCATGTGCTTTTCTACGAATTTTGTTTTGGTGAACCGACTCATAGGTGTTCACCCTTGCCTATTCAGATTTTGTATTGGTGGACCGAACCATATGCATTCATCCTTACTCATGACAGATTCATGTTTTTAGTCAAATATATTCCTTGGTGAACCAACCATAAACGTTCACCATTATTTAGGTCAAATTTCATGCTTTTCAGTCGAATGTTGTTTCGTGAACCGATCCATAGCTATTCACCTTTGTCATATGATGAAATTTCATGAAATTTTGACAAGTATGGTTTGAACTACAACCAACCATATTTAGTCTCGGATTGTAAATTTCTATACATGACAGTTCTCATGAAATTTTGACAAGTATGGATCGAATAAGAATCGCCCATACTTAGTCACATGTTTCTTCTTTGAATTCTGTGGATTGAACCGAAACCATCCACATCAGTTGATGTTAAACTTCAGTTGGTTATACTTGCATGTTCCTTGTAACAATCAAGTTTTCATACCCTCACGTGGATGTCGTTTTCATGCTGATTAAGTTCATGTCTCCTTATGAGGATTACGTTTCGGCAAAGTGATGATGTTTTCATGCTAAGATACAGAAGGGTTACAGTAAAATCCTGTTCTCATAATAAATCATGTTTAGTTTCCATCAGTCATGTCTTCATGCTGACCATTGTTGATATTCTGTTTAATCATATCCTTGAACCTCTATACAACCAGCAGTAAGTCGACGCAGGAATTGTCAGCCTATCATGTTACTTATTTTCAGTTCAGTTTACTACCGTTTAAATCAATTTATTTCTTTGATCATGTCAGACAAGCGACACCAGTATCGATCATCCCATAAAATTTCCACCAATGTCATGTACAGTATTCCATATGTACCCCACGTATAGTGTCTCAGTTATACTCCATGTACAGTACTTCATGTGTACTCTAAGTACAGTGTCTCATATATGCTCCATGTGCAGTATTCATTTTGTACTTCATGTAAAGTAGTCCAGGTGTACTCCAGGTACCCTACTCCATGGATATTGCTAATTGATCCTCAATCATCTCAGGCGTTTCCGCTTGTCGATATTATACCAGGTGCTGATGTTGCTCGTGAGTTGAAGATTTCTCTAGATGCTAATTAATACTCGGCTTTTGGCTAAGTATAAAATCTTATCGTCCGATGTTTTCGAATTGAGAAAGGGATTTAAAGTGCGACTCGATTGTCTTTTGGTGAACAAGAGAATGGTTTGGTTGATTATCTATTTTAAACTAATAGCAAGTAATTTAAATGTCGTTAAGTAAAGTAGAAGTTTTAAAGATTAAACTACAATGACTAATTAAAAATAAACGAATTAAAACTTAAGGACAATACTTGAACACTTAATAAAACTAACAATTGAAAACTTTGCAAAAACAATAAACTAAAACAAACCCTAATCGGAATATTGGTCGGAATAAGGCTGATCGGAATATCTATTGTGGCTGATCGGAATAATGGGGAAAAAGCACCAATCAGAATGAATTAAACGCAGGCCAATCGGAATATTAACAACCCCCCCCCCCCCCCCCCCCCTGTCGGAATAATTAAACCCTCAATCGGAATAAGACAACTTGTGGCTATCGGAATAATGATGCTCAAATCGGAATGCTGAAAAAGGAACAAATCGGAATAATACTAAAGACAGGCCAATCGGAATATTAACAAACACCACAATCGGAATACTCAATGCTCCACCAGTCGGAATATTAAATCCCTAATCCGATCACTACGATCGGAATAAGGGGAGGTGCAATCGGAAACCCTTAAAACCCTTTTCCGATTTGCCAATCGGAATATAAGGGTAGTAATCGGAATGCTCTAATCGGAAAAGGGTTTACCCTTTTCCGATTTAAATGGGATTCAAATATAAGCCAAAGAATAAGCTATTATGATAAGCTTATCACCAAAAATAGAACGAATCAATAATGAAACGGATCAAATAGGCACTAATAACAACTTATCCAACTTGAAATAAGCAAACTTTAAAATCAAACAATAAAAAGATGAGCTTTTTAAGAAAACTTTTGATAAGTAAATAAGCTAAACATAAACGAATAAGCCAATAAGCACAAGGAACTTAAAGCTCAATCGAATGAAAGCTTATGTAGGAACAAAAAGATTAACTTTTTAAGCACGAAATCATTAAGAACAACACGGATCATATGAAATTCGCACCAAAATTAATCTAAATATCAAAGAAAGGTAGAAGGAGATGAAAGATTAAAAGCTTAAACTTAAACTTGATTAATGAAATCAACAATACATAAAGATTTAATCTTGAAAGATTAAAAGAAAAGATGAAACTTAGTGAGAGAAAGTTTAGAACTTTCTCTCTCTAAAACTAGAAAGAAAAGTGAAAAATGAAAACTAAAACTAAAAACTAACTCTCCTCCTAATGTGTATTAGGAGGGTATTTATAGGGAAAATGGAAGGAGTGCATGTGTTGCATCTTCTTTCTTTCTTTACGTCTTCTCGACTCGATTTAATTCTTTGTCTTTTCTCGACGTCGTCTCGGGATTTGAACTTATCTTGATAATTTTCTTCTTTAATTTAGACTTGAGTTCTTCGACTTCATTAAACTTCCGTCTTTAGACTTTTTCTTCGATAAATCTTCAGAATAGGCCTTGGACTTCCGTTCTTTTTGCACTCTTGATCTTTTGACTTCTTCTTTTCCCGTTTTCTTCGATAAAAGCCCGTGAAAGCCCGTGTTTTCTTCCCTTTTCATCTTTTGGTCCTAAAACACAATAAAAACACAAACCACGCATAATTCCGACTTTTACGACATAAAATACCTCTTTAGGAGAAGGAGGAGAAAACGGGTCTTCATTGAGAAGTATCTCAATAGTACGAATGTCTTCATCCCAATCGGTGGAAGAATCATCATACTTAAGATCGAGAGGACCCAAGCTAGCTTCGAAATCATCAAAGTCACTTTCTCCAAAAGGAGTCAATGCCGGAGCAATTGAGGCAACGGTCTCAACATTGGGTAGAGAAGAAAGAGTACTTTTGCAAGCATCATGAAAATGTTCTTCACAAGCCTCATTGAGAACATCAATAACATTAACACTCTCATATGAATAAGGTTGCTTAGAAATCTTACCCATGTTCAAGACAGTTTTATCGTCACCAACTCTCATGATTATTTCGCCCGCGGCGACATCAATGAGAGTGCGACCGGTCCTTAAGAAGGGACGTCCAACGATTAATGGAACACGAGGATCCATTTCGTAGTCAACGACAACAAAATCCGTCGGGAAGGTGAATTTGTCAACGCCAACAAAGTCATCTTCGGCTATCCTCACTGGATAAGCAACCGTACGGTTAACTAATTCCAAAGTCATTTTGGTGGGGACTAGCTTGGGGAGAGATAATTGCTTCCAAACACTTAAAGGCATTAAGTTTATACTGGCACCTAGATCGGCTAGGGCCATGCAATTCTCTACTCCCGGGAAGTTGCAAGGAATCAAGAAGCGACCCGGATCACCAAGTTTGGTGGGCAATTTCCTTAAGAGAACGACCGAGCAATTCTCATTAAGTTGGGTCTGAGCAATGTCAAGAAGCTTCTCCTTGTCACTAAGAAGATCTTTAAACATTTTCGCGTGTTTGGGCATGTGAGCGAGAGCCTCGGCAAAGGAGATGTTAAAATTCAATTGTTTAATCATTTTTAGAAAGTTTGAAACTTGAATATCATCCTTGCTCTTTTGCTTCTTTTTCCTCAACCTTGAAGGATAAGGTATATTGGATGAAGAAGAAGGCTTTAGGGGAGTAGGATCACTCACAACCACGGGTGGTGGGGAAATGGGGGTAGAAGGCAAAGGAGGTGGGGAAAGTTGCTCTTTTTCCTTGTTCACAATCACGGGTGGAGGTGTAGGAAGCTCGGGTTCCGTATAACCTTTTCCACTACGAGTGGTGATTGCTTTCATCTCCCCTCTTGGGTTCGCAACGGTGTTACTCGGAAGAGTACCCGAAGAAGAGGGTTGATTACCTTGGATGAGCGAACCGATCATATCACGTATGTTAAGCGCTTGAGTGCTGAAAGAGTCTCTGATGTCTGCGCGAATTTCATTACTTTGTTTTGCCATGTCATTCCTTAGCTCGGCTCGAATATCACTCCCTTGTTTCGCCATGTCATTCTTCAAGTTGACAAATTGACTCTGAAGATTCGTCACCATTTCTCGATTAGTCTTCATGAACGTCTCGACGTCTTGATTTAATGCCATCGGTTGATTGAGAAGTGGATCTTGGTAAGCTTGAGAATTTCCTTGAGTTGGGTATGGGTTTCTTTGGGATTGATATTGAGTGGTAGCACGAGGTTGGGATTGGTTGTTTCAGTTATAGCTTTGTTGTTGGTTTTGGTTTGGAGGAGGGAAACCGGGTGGAGCAAGATAGTTGTTTGAACGATAACTTAGCAAGCTACGGTCTCCTTGAGGACGAGCTTGATAGCCTCCCGTGGGATAAGTACCGTATGTCGCGTTAACGTTTTCAGAAAAATTGCCTTGGGTAGAAGGACAATCATTGTAAAAATGAGGACCACCACATGTGTCACAAGAAATAGCAACGGCTTTAGCTTGTTGAAAGTGGTTTGTGGCCATGGTCATGAAATTCTTTTTCATCTCAGCGAGTTGTCGAGAAATTTCAGTCATCTCGGGATTGGAAGTAGTAGAAGAAACATTGACTCTCGGGTTAGATCTTGAGGATGCGGATGAATTCCAATTCTTGTGGTGAGTAGTCATGTTTTCAATCAACTCTCTACACTCCTCCGGTCTCCTTTTCATAAAAGTACCACCGGCGGCGGCATTGATCGTGTCACGATCACGAAAAGTGAGACCATTGTAGAAAGTATCAATGAGAGTGACGGGGAGCATGTTATGGTTTGGACAGCGGTCGATCAAATCATTGTATCGTTCCCAAGCATCAAAGAGCGATTCGTCATTGTCTTGCATGAATCCACTAATTTGGTTACGAAGGCTTGTGACCATGGATGGTGGGAAGTAGCGCGACAAAAAGCGTTGAGTCATGTCATTCCAAGTATGAATAGAATTCTTTGGGAGACGGTCAAACCATTTTTCGGCATGGTGAGAAAGCGAGTGGGGAAAGAGTTGAAGGCGAAGGTCATCCATAGAAACACCGAGTGACTTCATGCTTTGGGTGATAGTAATGAATTTGTCGAGGTGTTTGTTGGCATCATCATCCGGAATTCCGCGAAATGGGTTAGTTTGCACTTGTTGGATCATGTGATGCTTCAACGAAAACTCCTGAGCCGTGACGTGCATCGGCGCAATCGGGCCTCCGCGTCCGTTCATGGTGGGTTGACACAGTTCCTCCATTGTTCGTAAATCAGGTAGGGGGACATTGTTGTGGTTGTTGTTATTTTTGTTCAAATTGGGTAGAGGTGGGTTATTATTGTTGTTATTAACACCAGCCATATCTAAATCTTCACGAGTCTCGGGCTTAGAATAGTTCGAAGATCTAGTACGCATACACCTGCAGAAGAAAAATATACACAGAGAGAATATCTATATAATCTTTTTGGTGCAAACCTTTGGAAAAGAATTGCTTTTTATGATTTTTCAATGTTTTTGTATTTTTGAAGAATTTTATATTTTTTAGGATTTTTGAAAATTTTTAAAGCAAGGAAAATAACGTTCAAAGAACGGATCCTAAAATTCAATGCGTCTCTCACTAGAAACCGTAAATCGTAACGAAAAGAGCCGGCAGCGACGCCATTTAATACTCGGCTTTTGGCTAAGTATAAAATCTTATCGTCCGATCTTTTCGAATTGAGAAAGGGATTTAAAGTGCGACTCGATTGTCTTTTGGTGAACAAGAGAATGGTTTTGTTGATTATCTATTTTAAACTAATAGCAAGTAATTTAAATGTCGTTGAGTAAAGTAGAAGTTTTAAAGATTAAACTACAATGACTAATTAAAAATAAACGAATTAAAACTTAAGGACAATACTTGAACACTTAATAAAACTAACAATTGAAAACTTTGCAAAACCAATAAACTAAAACAAACCCTAATCGGAATATTGGTCGGAATAAGGCTGATCGGAATGTCTATTGTGGCTGATCGGAATAATGGGGAAAAAGCACCAATCGGAATGAATTAAACGCATGCCAATCTGAATATTAACACCCCCCCCCCCCCCCCCCCGTCGGAATAATTAAGCCCTTAATCGGAATAAGACAACTTGTGGCTATCGGAATAATGATACTCAAATCGGAATGCTGAAAAAGGAACAAATCGGAATAATACTAAAGACAGGCCAATCGGAATATTAACAAACACCACAATCGGAATACTCAATGCTCTACCAGTCGGAATATTAAAGCCCTAATCCGATCACTACGATCGGAATAAGGGGAGGTGCAATCGGAAACCCTTAAAACCCTTTTCCGATTTGCCAATCGGAATATAAGGCAGTAATCGGAATGCTCTAATCGGAAAAGGGTTTACCCTTTTCCGATTTAAATGGGATTCAAAAATAAGCCAAGGAATAAGCTATTATGATAAGCTTATCACTAAAACTAGAACGAATCAATAATGAAACGGATCAAATAGGCACTAATAACAACTTATCCAACTTGAAATAAGCAAACTTTAAAATCAAACAATAAAAAGATGAGCTTTTTAAGAAAACTTTTGATAAGTAAATAAGCTAAACATAAACGAATAAGCCAATAAGCACAAGGAACTTAAAGCTCAATCGAATGAAAGCTTATGTAGGAACAAAAAGACTAACTTTTTAAGCACGAAATCATTAAGAACAACACAGATCATATGAAATTCGCACCAAAATTAACCTAAATATCAAAGAAAGGTAGAAGGAGATGAAAGATTAAAAGCTTAAACTTAAACTTGATTAATGAAATCAACAATACATAAAGATTTAATCTTGAAAGATTAAAAGAAAAGATGAAACTTAGTGAGAGAAAGTTGAGAACTTTCTCTCTCTAAAACTAGAAAGAAAAGTGAAAAATGAAAACTAAAACTAAAAACTAACTCTCCTCCTAATGTGTATTAGGAGGGTATTTATAGGGAAAATGGAAGGAGTGCATGTGTTGCATCTTCTTTCTTTCTTTACGTCTTCTCGACTCGATTTAATTCTTTGTCTTTTCTCGACGTCGTCTCGAGATTTGAACTTATCTTGATAATTTTCTTCTTTAATTTAGACTTGAGTTCTTCGACTTCATTAAACTTCCGTCTTTAGACTTATTCTTCGATAAATCTTCAGAATAGGCCTTGGACTTCCGTTCTTTTTGCACTCTTGATCTTTTGACTTCGTCTTTTCCCGTTTTCTTCGATAAAAGCCCGTGAAAGCCCGTGTTTTCTTCCCTTTTCATCTTTTGGTCCTAAAACACAATAAAAACACAACCACGCATAATTCCGACTTTTATGACATAAAATACACGTTTTGGTCTTGTTATTATTAGAAATAAGTTGTAAAAGGATAAGTGTTTTCACACTTATTACTAATGCTGCTAACACTTTTAAGACCTCACAAATGTTGATGCTGCTGATACTTTGGAGACTTCTCAAGATGGTTATGTTGCTTATACTCTGAAGACTCTGCAGAACAAGGACGAAAACTATAAATTTGAAATTTCTGACAAGAATAAATTTCAACCATCAGACGCTACCATTCCATTCCATGCTTTTAATTCCTCAGTTAGATGTCACACTTCACACAACTATATTTTTTAGTCATTAGAGTGGGAACCGGTACCCAGCCGGCCATTCAGCAGAAATAATTACATGAATCACAGTCATGATTATGATTGTCAAAAAAGTTGGCAAACAAAGCAGTAGTGACAACCACCGTGCTAATAATTAATCAGTCAGTAACCATCGAAACTCCAGAACGGACGTGACCAGAAATACAGAGGTCAGCAGTCTAACCGGTCTGCCAACCCTAGCAGTTACCAAAATTTTTTAGCCTTGTTCAGATTCACCTACTAAAACACATGTCAAGACATTAGTCAAGACACATGCCTCTAGTATCGTTTCAGAAGTCACATGTCAGGATACCAGTCATGGTACAAGTCATACAAATATCTTCTCAAGTACGAGTCAGAACTCATAACTCAAGTGTGTCTTCTAAACGAGACCCTCAGAAATTCAGGGTACCCTCCAAGGAGGTATACCCGTTTTGTCATGCCACACATAAATCATACCATAAAAGATTCAGCCACCACTACTGGAGTATTATTCAGATTGGACACACAATATTCATTATATGAGGTTACAGACGAACACATTCAGTGAAAATCTCCATGTTTACTTCCTGTATTCCTATGACAGCTTTATTTTAAAACAGATATTTACCGACCTCCCAGCCAGAAAAGACTCCACAGTACCACCTATAATTATTAAGGTTTTTCTTTCAGTTAACGACGAGGCCCGTCTTACTAAATCCCAATTATATTCATTATATTTTCTGCAAGAAAAATAAGTACATGTTGTTTCTGCCTTACAAGCGCGTGACTTATCAGTCCATAGTTACGAAGACTTTCTAGCCACTAGTTATAACCCACTTCTGATGTAATAACCCGAGCTTAACGTCATTATTTTATCCTAATTATATAACGGAATTGTAATTTCTAAGTAATGATGAGTATTATTATATATGACGGTTTTAGCTGAAATCGATAATGTGTGACTATAATTAATTGTTGTGGCAAATGAAGAGTAATAATAGTGATCGCGATGCCAATGGATGCCCAAATATTATATTTTAGTATCGATTATTTCGATATTAATATTTCTGAAATTTTTATTTCATTACGTATTAAGTCGAGTCGAACTTTATTATTTCGTTTTGTGTGCATTTAATTATTAAAACGATCGATTTAAAAACGAGATTTATATTTTTATGAACCCGGGACAAATCCCGACTCTCGTAAATATTTATAAAATTGACTGGAAGTCATTTCCCGCTTTTTAACTAATATTTACATTTTAGTCCACAAGAATGTACAATTTGCAACTTTGACCCTTCCTCCACTATATAAAAGAATTTTTTTATAAAACACATACACACATGTTCTCACCCACCAAACTTTATCTCTTTCTCTTTTCTCCTCCCTTTGCCGTCACCCTCTCTAAACAAAACACCCTTGGATCACAATTTTTACTATGATCCATTGAAAACTAATTAAAGTCCCATGTTGGAAATTAAAAGGAGAACATTTTGGTGTAAAAATCTTCCACATGCAAGAACATTGATTTTCAAAATCATTTTTAGTGATGAACATGAGGTTTGATCCATTTTTATTGTTAAAAGAAACTGTTATTATTATTATATATTAAATTTTTGTTATTGCATGTTTGATTTTTGATATGGGTTTTGAAAGGATGAATCATGCAAGTGATTTAGGGATGATATGAGATGTTGTAGATGATGGGTATAGTATATCTGAAGTGTTGATGTTGTTAAAAATGGGTCAAAACGGTTGTAGATGTGATTTTTAAATGGGTGCTTTACATCAGTGGGTTTAAGGCCGATTTTTATATAGTAGATGTTGGATAAAGTTTGATATTATTAGATATTGTTGTTGTAGTCGTCGAGACGCTCGTTTTGATATAAGATAGAGCTTTTAACTCCAAACGAGTCAAAAGTTATGCTAGTTTGATTATTCGTGTACCGGGAGACGAGTATTGACACAATACGAAATTGTTGTCAATATTTGGATCGAATCTCGGGGACTATAAGTTGAGTTTTAAAACTGATCATAGGCTGTTGTTGGGTTCTAAACTTAGCATTTTGAGTCTATTTTCAAATTCAAGTGGCGATTTTATAAATGGGAATGTTTCTTGATCATTCCTTATGCATTCGATTTAGACATAGACTCAGTATTGTCGAGGACGTTAGAATAAAGGCCTTTCACACAAACACAAGTTTTTATTGGACTCATAAGAATACTTGAAAGGTTTCTTATTACAAAAATTCATCTTATCTTATAAGTTGAAATTTCTATAAACTAAAGAGATAAAATTATTTATTCCATATATTGTGTTTTGTTCTCAAGCAATGGAATCAGCTGCTAAGTTCAAACCCACTGAGATTGAGGTTTTACGAACACCTACTGAGGTTGAGGTTTTACGAACATCAACTGAGGTTGAGGTTTTACCAAAATCTACCGAGGTTGAGGTTTTGCCAACACCTACTGAGGTTAAGGTTTTACCAACACCTACTGAGGTTATAGTAATACCTAGGCCTACTGAAGTGGTGGTGGAACTTTGTAGTCCGCTTTATACTAGTTCTCCCACTGAAGTATTGGTCATGACAACCAGGAAACCTAAATCTTCAAGATAATATAACTAGGTTGTTGGGTCCCTTGAATAACATGTCTGTGTCATGCTGCCATGCTTTTAGGTTTCTAGTCTTAATGTATGATTGTGTTTCATCTGGACATTGTCTGTCTTATCTTAATACGTTTAATGTGATGACATTTGTTGTGCTATAATTACCATGCCATGGTTTTATTTAATGGATAATTCTATGTATATGCTTCTATATATCAAATTGTGCTTATATGATCTTAAACAGGAACCATGGCAATCACCAAAGAACAACAACAACAACTAGACATCCAATTAGTTCCCCTTACCGATAGGCTCCTAACCGCAGAGAACAACTTCCGTCTGAGAGAGGATTTTGATCCAAACTATGCTGCTTTCAAAGTAGCAATGGATATTCTTGACATGTCACCCTTGAAGCATGCCCTTAGAATCACTGCATCAGTTCCCGAAATTTATATGCAAGAATTTTAGGCCACCGCATCATTATCCCCGAGATCACAATTATCTAAGAGGGTGATTACATTCTAGATCAACAAGCAGGAATTAAACCTTAATTTATCTCAGTTGCCATTTGTTCAAATTTCCTAGGTTAGCAACCGGTGAAAAGTATGTCTCTAATCCAAATATAGCAGCAATGCTTCAAGTTATTCGCGACTTGAATTATGAAGGAAAGATTAATAACTTATCTCAGTTTCATACCTCCAACATCGGGCAACCATGGAAAGCGATATTCACTATCATCATAAAGTGCTGCACTTCAAACGCTCGTGATTCTGATACAATGAGACCCCCTCAGGCTCATACATTTTTGGGTCTCTACACTACATCTAAAGTGGACTACGTCCTACTTCTTTGGGAAGAGTTCTGCTATCAATTTACAAGCACCAAGAAGAAGTCGAAGCATCTTCCCTTTCCATGGTTTACCAAAATCATCATCAAACATTTCATAGAAAGTATTCCAACCATAAACAGGCGTGGGAATTTCTTCTACCATACATCAGACGATGATTATGTGTTAGATCAAATGACTGAAGATGGTTATTACACTAAGTACTCCCTGTGTCCAGCTTTAGTGCCAGACATAATGATCAACGAAGGAATCAAGGACAACGGACCTTACAAACAAATGCTCAAGGATATTGATGCACAGTTTAAAAGAACAAATGAAGATCCATCTGAAAAGCAAAAAGGTAAAAGGAAAAAGACTGTTGTCAAACGCCAAAAGACCTCCTCACCCCAAACCAAAGGCAAGGCTAAAGGGAAACAACAACTACATGATGAAGATGTAGACGAACAAGATTCTTCAGTATTAATGTCTGAAGAAAAACAGATGCGAATAGCACGTAAGATAAGTAGGATGGAGGCACAGGCTAAGAAAACAGGTAGTGGTTCTAGATCAAAAACTCCTGCAGAATTAGCCCTGGAAGCTTTTGGAGATCTAGACGACTCAAACGATGAAGAAGAACAAGAGGAAAGAATCACAGACCAAACAAACCAAGATGACAACAACATAGATGATTATATCAACTATGATTTTAAAGACCAAACTTTAGAAGGTGGATAAGATATGGAAACATTTCTGTACGAGGACGTCAACCTTAGCAAACCACTTCCAACTCCTTAGAAATGATAGCAGCAGAAGACGCTCATCTGACGATGTTTCTTATCCAACAACAAATACCTCCTCCACAACCAGTATTCAGCACTGTCGTGACAACCGTCCCCCAGATTGAACCTACAATCGAAACCATTCAACTGGTACCAACCACCACCAAAGTAATTACACTGTTGTTCCCTATTAATCCATAACACAAGATTCTTAGAGAGAGAAAGAGAAGAAAAGTAGAAAGAGAAAGTAGAGAGAGAAGTGGAAGGTTTACACTAAAACTATGTGTTTAATGAAATGAACCAACACCCTCTTTCACATGTGAAAGAGGGTTATATACCCCACGGCACTAAGGCCTTTGTGGGCTTCATCTTGGGCCGGGCTTGGCTTTGTTTTGGGCTTACGCCCCTAACTTAGACAATATTAGCTTAAAGTCCAAGCCCGGTTTTCCCGACTAACCTATTACAATACAAGACCATTTAACGACTAAGATGACCTATTACATGTTTCTCTCCCGTCGATTTTTCGGAAAATGTCATATTTTAATCAATTGGTATCTCTAATATTATATTTTTATATTAGAGATAGGGGGAGAAAATGTGATTAAAATGTAATATATCGCAACATGTGATCTTAAAGACTCAAGTGCAACTCTTTCCTTCACATGCCAAACTATTTCGTATATCGATGCATGTGTGTAGGGGGAGCTTTTCGGAAATGTAAAACTTTCAAGTGTTAAAAGTTTTGATTTTTATCAAGCACTTTGAATGGTTTTCAATGGTTTTATGGTTACGATCTTTACCCAAAACAACCTACTATCCACGACAGAACGATGGAGTCAAAAGGTGGTTTAGGATAGGAAACTAAGTCCTATGATCCAACCAGAACCGGAGGGATCTACCCAAGGACATTCCATAGCTAGAAATAGTTGTCCTTAGGAAAGATGGAGTGGAATGAAGCTGAATGCGGACCAAGTACTTAAGTTAGCACTGGAACAATCACAACAAGGTGCTAATGATGACGTATTGGTAAGCATTGAAGGAGTTGAATATTCTATGCAACTTAGGCAGAAACCGGGTCAATACATCTATTGAAGACAAGTCATCATGGACCCAGTGATGCAATGCACAACCCTTCCCAGCCATTCGAGTTTCTCTCAAAAGAAACTTGTCTCATTGTCACGGAGATCAACACGTATCTATTGACTTTCTCACTCCGAGTCAGTTAATATTGAAAAGGTGGCAGTCTGCTCCAGCCTCCGATTACCAAAATGCACTTATTGAGTCTAGAGCCAAACGAGATCTATCTATCATCTCATTAGGACACAATCGAGTCCTACGCATTATCCTTGTGATATTGCCAGAACATCTGAGTGATACGATTCACAATGAAGATGGAAATCCTGCTTGAGCCAGCATCAAACAAGCTCATGGTAGGTAACTTGTGCGATTCTACACGAATCAAACTTGTGAGAACTGGAAAGCAACTAAGTTTCGATTCTTAATTGATTCAAACTTGATTCCAGGTTTCTTCGCAAAATCTATGTGATCTTGCCAGAACATTCAGAGTGACACTCATTAGTGTTCACAGTGACGAATGGAAATCCTTCCAGTGTCAACATCAAACAGCACTGCGGTAGGTAACTCGCAAGATTCTCTATGAATCAAGCTTGTGACAAACTGGAAAGCAACAATGGTGCGATTCTTTTAGAATCAAACTTGTTCCAGGAAATCTGAATTGACGACTCTAATCAAACGGATAACCGTATCCTTATGATTCACTCTTTACGTTCGCAGTCTGCTTTGAGACGGTCGAGTAAGGAGAACTGGCTTCTACCGCCAGGAAACCCTGTCAAGGAGGTTCTTAATCGAATCTACCTGATCACAGGTACGGTATTTTAATACCGTTTAACGGTCTTCACCGACCGGAGGTAAAACGCTACCGAATTAGGATGAAATGTTCAAAGCCATTTTATCCGTGTCTATACATGTTGCTGCATATCAAGAAGGTGGCGTAGCTGTGATACCGATGTCGATTCAGAAGTCACAAGAGCACAAGATGGCGATAATCAAGATACCTAAGAATGTAAGAATGTAATAGGTCATCTTAGTCACAAGGAGTACAGATGAAGATCTCAAGCACTCAAAGTCAAATGACAAATGCTCAAGATAAAGATCACGAAAGCATGAAGGAACAAAGCTGTTACAAACAAGATCAAGACCAAGATACAAGACCAAAGCAGGAAGATCTCCTCTACAAGAATGTATTCACTCAATCATCTTATGCTTTTTAAGCTTTTTAAGATGACCGATACATTGGGGGAGATCAAAATCTCCCCCAATGTATCGGTCATCTTAAAAAGCTTAAAACGCATAAGATGATTGAGTGAATACATTCTTGTAGAGGAGATCTTCTTGCTTTGGTCTTGTATCTTGGTCTTGATCTTGTTTGTAACAGCTTTGTTCCTTCATGCTTTCGTGATCTTTATCTTGAGCATTTGTCATTTGACTTTGAGTGCTTGAGATCTTCATCTGTACTCCTTGTGACTAAGATGACCTATTACATTCTTACATTCTTAGGTATCTTGATTATCGCCATCTTGTGCTCTTGTGACTTCTGAATCGACATCGGTATCACAGCTACGCCACCTTCTTGATATGCAGCAACATGTATAGACACGGATAAAATGGCTTTGAACATTTCATCCTAATTCGGTAGCGTTTTACCTCCGGTCGGTGAAGACCGTTAAACGGTATTAAAATACCGTACCTGTGATCAGGTAGATTCGATTAAGAACCTCCTTGACAGGGTTTCCTGGCGGTAGAAGCCAGTTCTCCTTACTCGACCGTCTCAAAGCAGACTGCGAACGTAAAGAGTGAATCATAAGGATACGGTTATCCGTTTTATTAGAGTCGTCAATTCAGATTTCCTGGAACAAGTTTGATTCTAAAAGAATCGCACCATTGTTGCTTTCCAGTTTGTCACAAGCTTGATTCATAGAGAATCTTGCGAGTTACCTACCGCAGTGCTGTTTGATGTTGACACTGGAAGGATTTCCATTCGTCACTGTGAACACTAATGAGTGTCACTCTGAATGTTCTGGCAAGATCACATAGATTTTGCGAAGAAACCTGGAATCAAGTTTGAATCAATTAAGAATCGAAACTTAGTTGCTTTCCAGTTCTCACAAGTTTGATTCGTGTAGAATCGCACAAGTTACCTACCATGAGCTTGTTTGATGCTGGCTCAAGCAGGATTTCCATCTTCATTGTGAATCGTATCACTCAGATGTTCTGGCAATATCACAAGGATAATGCGTAGGACTCGATTGTGTCCTAATGAGATGATAGATAGATCTCGTTTGGCTCTAGACTCAATAAGTGCATTTTGGTAATCGGAGGCTGGAGCAGACTGCCACCTTTTCAATATTAACTGACTCGGAGTGAGAAAGTCAATAGATACGTGTTGATCTCCGTGACAATGAGACAAGTTTCTTTTGAGAGAAACTCGAATGGCTGGGAAGGGTTGTGCATTGCATCACTGGGTCCATGATGACTTGTCTTCAATAGATGTATTGACCCGGTTTCTGCCTAAGTTGCATAGAATATTCAACTCCTTCAATGCTTACCAATACGTCATCATTAGCACCTTGTTGTGATTGTTCCAGTGCTAACTTAAGTACTTGGTCCGCATTCAGCTTCATTCCACTCCATCTTTCCTAAGGACAACTATTTCTAGCTATGGAATGTCCTTGGGTAGATCCCTCCGGTTCTGGTTGGATCATAGGACTTAGTTTCCTATCCTAAACCACCTTTTGACTCCATCGTTCTGTCGTGGATAGTAGGTTGTTTTGGGTAAAGATCGTAACCATAAAACCATTGAAAACCATTCAAAGTGCTTGATAAAAATCAAAACTTTTAACACTTGAAAGTTTTACATTTCCGAAAAGCTCCCCCTACACACATGCATCGATATACGAAATAGTTTGGCATGTGAAGGAAAGAGTTGCACTTGAGTCTTTAAGATCACATGTTGCGATATATTACATTTTAATCACATTTTCTCCCCCTATCTCTAATATAAAAATATAATATTAGAGATACCAATTGATTAAAATATGACATTTTCCGAAAAATCGATGGGAGAGAAACATGTGTGCACGCATGAATCATGGAACATTTTCAGTCGGGTCGCTCCCCCTCAACAATATATGTGTGTCTTGAGACAAAATTTGACAAAATTTTAGAAAAACGACACCACAAAATATATTGAGGTACGGAGTTGAGATGCCTTTTCCGATATAATATATTACATTTGACAATTTCATATCATTTTCGGAATGTGTTGGATACATAAAATATGACAATTTTAGAGATGTATCCAACAACATTAAAAGGCTTGATTTTAAAACGCTCCCCCTCAAAAATTGATCAAAATAACATATGACAATTTTGAGATATAAAAACCACTTATGAGGAAGGGAGTGTTGAACACACAATTTTGAAAGATTTAGAAAAACCTTTTGAGAAATTCTTGAAAAATTGTGTTCAACGGTTTTAAAATAATCAGGATAGAAGACTTCTCTTCTATTGAATAGGGAAAGCGCACTGAAACGTACACTTCCCTTTCGGGTCCGTTTTTCATGAGCTCAAAACTTTGATTGTTTTGTGACTAGCTCATGACCGAGAAAAATAAATTTCCCGTTGTGAAGGATAAGTTATCATCCGTGATAAACTTTCCTTAAGTTGAAGTTCGAGTTCTAAGTTGACATTTACTTAGAAATCGTTTTTCATGAACTTAAAAACTTTGAATGTTTTTATGAGAAGCTCATGACCGAGAAATATGAATTTCTCGTTGAGAAGGATAAGTTATCGTTCGAGATAAACTTTCCTTAGTTAAGGTTCGAGTCCTAAGCTGTGATGCGCTTAGAAGTCATTTACACAAGCTTAAAACTTTCGAATAGTTTTATTGTTAGCTCGTGTCCGAGAAAATCGAATTTCTCGTTTTGAGGATAAGTCATACTCGGGATGAACTTTCCTATCTTGTGAGCCCCGGTTACAGTCTGTAATTTGACTATAAGCCACGTACACGAGCCAAAAACTTTTGAATAGTTTTAAGAGAAGCTCGTGTCCGAGAAATATTAATTTCTCGTTTTGAGGGTAACTTATCGTTGAAGAGATAAAGTTCCCTTTCTTTGACGTTCGAGTTACAGCCTGAAATGTGACTGTAAGTCATTGTAGAAGCTTAGTTTTGAAGCCCCTGAGACGCTTGTTTCTCTGATATCTGCTTCTTCAGCAACCAAACTCTTAGAGTGTCTTTTGTTGAGCGGTATGAATATGGAAAACCTTTGTGTTCTTGTTGAACCTTTACTTTATTGCCTGCACTTTTATCAGTAGTTTGTATGCTTGCATGTGGGTTAGCGATATCTTGATGAGAACCATGTGGGGGTTCACCTTGAACCTTTTTCGAGCTAGAGGGAAATATCTTTCCAGTAGGAACCCACCTAAGACCAATTGTTTTGAAGGTTCTACCCGTTGGTATCCACCTAAGACAAGGTCTAGGAGACATAGGTTTCTCACGCACAGCGGGAGACTTTGTTGTAGAAAACCTATTGCCTTTAGGGTTCCATCTTTGAGGTGCTCTAGCTTTTTGGTTCACCTTGTTCAGGACTTTAGTGATACAATCATCATGAATGGCATTAAACACGCATTTGTTACATTTTGTGCAAACAAAGTGCTTAGCATCTGAGAAGGCTCTAGAGTTCCTAGGGTTGGAAGAATTGTGCACATCATAGAAGGGTCTAGAATTCCTAGATGTGTGAACAACGCTCCTAGGTTGTGGCATGGTCCTATCTCTTGCTTGTGTCTTGTTTTTAGCATCCTCTAGATAGCTTTTGTGACCCATGTAATTTGAACTACGCCTAGGCATGTTCTTGGAGCTATATCTAGAGTTTCTTGAAGCATTCATGTGATCGGTTTTTGCAGATACAGTCTTTCTTAAGGAGGGTCTAGTTTGTGGAGTGACTGGTTTAGGCAAATTGCTACACACGTCAACTTGGGATGCAAAACTCGGATTCGACGTTTTGGGTCGTTCAGATTTAAACGCACTCGGTTGTCTAGCAACTGAGCGGTTTCTGAATGGTTGAGAAGGAGGTGTCCCCAAGACTGACTGTTTTGGTAACTTAGTATCCACACTATTTCCTTTTATCTTCCTTAATTCGTTTTTCACCGATGTCAATGCAAAAACCTTTTCCTGAATCTGAGCCTTTAATTGCTCATTTTGTAGAAGTAATTGAGCGACACGTTGTTCTAACTTAATATTCATATTGTCAAATATGTCGTTCTCAGAATTTGCGTCATTACTTTCTACAGTGTCGATAGGTTGTACAGATATTTCACTTAATGAAGCAGGCGGAGGACTTGGATTTTGAGAAGCCAACTTTGATTCTAACAAATTTATTTGTTTCACAAAATGTTCTTTTTCCGAGTTGAAATCTTGAATCTTACGATCCAATTTTTGTTCAAGAACAACATTTGCCTTTTCAAGTTTTTCAAAATAAGCTTCAAATTTGTCATTTTTCTTTGAAAATTCGAGTTTGGCATCCTCAAAATCTTTTGTCGTTTGAGCTAAGAGAGTTTCGAGCTCGTGAGTCTTAGAATCAGTATTTAATGGTACCTCAGCCATTGGCTCATTGTCACATGTGGGACTGATAGTTGTAACAACGACTTCTGAATCTTTCCCTGAGCTTGTGCTGGTATGATGAGTTTCTGATTCTGACCTGCTGCTTTCTGTATCAACCGAAGAAGCATCCAATGCTTGATCTTTATCGACAGTGCTCTCTTTCGTCTGCATCAGTCTTTGATTCACCCTTCTTTCCAATTGCCTTTGATGGCGTGTTCTTTCAGCAACTGACTTCTTTATATTACTCATGTGTTGAAGAAGTGTCTCTTTGAACGCTTGAAGATCTACGAGAGTATATTTGGCAAAGTATGTGCTTGTGAACTCTTGATCGTTTTTGGATAAGCCACATGAGTCAATGAATTGCTGGAACTGAAGGTTGAGAGATAAAAGGATTTCCATTGATAGAGTCTCGTGAAGATCATCTTTGTTAAGTTCAAGTTGAAGATGGTCCATATTAAATAGCAACGTTTTGATGAATGTCTCAACATCTTGACCAAATAGTAGAAAGAATACCCGTTTGAATCCAATTTCAAGACGAGTGCCTTTTAGGTCTTCTCTTGAAAGAATCTGAAGGTGTGACTGAAGCAACTTAAAGTGTTCCATGCATCTTTCTTTTGCTTTCGACAACTTGTATTTGATTGCATGAACGGTTTTGGTTGTAGAATCCTTGTTAGTAGGTTTACTTATTGGAGTCTCAGTATTTGTCTGAACCTCTGGATTCTGCATCTTCTCTTTATTCATCTCAGTCATGGACGTTGTTGGTGTTGAATCCACGAAGATGTCCATTGAACGGATGTCTCGAAGAGGATATGATGTGTATGGATTACAGATCTTAGTGGATGTGTTGTGATTAGGTTGTGGTTGAAATTACGAAAATTCCAAAATTTTTCAGTCCGACAATAAATTCCTCAGTCCGACAAAACGGTAAGCCGAAAAAATTTTGAATCACTAAATTTTGAAATCGGGTTAGAAATAGCCAAAAACTAGTAGGGAAAAAATTTGAAAAGTGAAAATTTTGACAAAAATAAAACCTAAAATTGGCCTAAAAGTTTGAATTTTGGTCCGAAAATTCGAATTTTTGGTCGAAAAATTTTTCGCTTCGCCAAAATTTGAAATTGAAGCTTAAATGGCCTAAAAATGGTCTAGGAAAAAATAAATTTTTCTTGAGTTTTCCCGCCAAGTTCAGATCGTAATGTCCTATCGCAATGCACAGATCGCAATGCTCAGATCGCAATCTCAGATCGGAATGTACTGTCGGAATGTGGCTGTCGGAATGCTCAGATCGCAATCCCTATCGGAATGTCCAGATCGCAATGTGGCTGTCAAAATTCAAGCAGAGTAACGACTTAAAATACTTCCTTATACCCGTCGGAATCCAGATCGCAAAGTACGATCGGAATGTCCAGATCGGAATAAGTAATAAAAACCCACGTATCGCAATGTAGAACCAAAACCCTTTCCGATGGTGATGGTTATTGCGATGGAAGCCCAAGTACAATTTGTACTTTCCGATGGAAGTTTCTGCTAGAATTTCGGAATAAAGAAAAACAAGAAATTTCGCAACTTTTGATCCAAAAAATTTTGTGTTTTAGCCAAAACCAAGATACCTAAATCACTACTACTAGTATGTAGATGATTTGTATCAAGAAAAGACCATTAAAAACACAAAAAGAAAGATGGGACGTGAGATATGGATCAAAGAAGCCACGAAAAATCAAGAACACCACACACGAATCTTCAATCACCTATCCACTATAGGCTCTTGATACCAAATGTTGTTCCCTATTAATCCATAACACAAGATTCTTAGAGAGAGAAAGAGAAGAAAAGTAGAAAGAGAAAGTAGAGAGAGAAGTGGAAGGTTTACACTAAAACTATGTGTTTAATGAAATGAACCAACACCCTCTTTCACATGTGAAAGAGGGTTATATACCCCACGGCTCTAAGGCCTTTGTGGGCTTCATCTTGGGCCGTGGGTTTATGACTTGGGCCGGGCTTGGCTTAGTCTTGGGCTTACGCCCCTAACTTAGACAATATTAGCTTAAAGTCCAAGCCCGGTTTTCCCGACTAACCTATTACAATACAAGACCATTTAACGACTGAGATGACCTATTACATTCTTGTTCGACTATATAAAATATAGGGCTAACATACACCAACGCCTCTACCGGTCATCCATCAATCTATACCATCCACCACCCAAGTAATCACACCAACGCCTCCACCAATCATCCATCAATCTGTACCATCCACCACCCAAGTAATCACACCAACGCCTCTATCGGTCATCCATCAACCTGTACCAACCACCACCAAAGTAATTACACCAACGCCTCCCCCTGTCATCCATCAATCTGTACCATCCACCACCCAAGTAATCACACCAACACCTCCACCGGTCATCCATCAACCTGTACAAACCACCATCCAATCTACAACCTCTTTAGCACTTGTGGTAACTCCTCCACCAACGACAACAACAGTACAACTACCATCCACTTCACTCCATTCCTTACGATCAATGATCCTCTCATTCAGCACTTCCAAAAACAGCTGGAAGTATAGGCAAAAAAGATTGAAGATCTAAAGCTGTGTATTACTAAGCCTGATACAAAAGCCTACAGAGTACAAGAACGCGAGAAATCCAAACTTGACGTGGCTTATGGCGGAGTTTTAAGACTTCAAGAGAAAAATCATAAGTTTCTTGCCGAAAAAGAGTCACGTGATAACGAAAACAACGTATTCCTCAAATCCATCAATGATAACATGACTGACATCATTCAACGTGAAGTTAGGTCATGTGTCAATCAGGAGCTTCCAGCATTGTTCACTAAAGGCCTTACTGACTTGCAATTAATGCAACTTTGGAGACTCGATTAACCAACATTGAGTTACTAAAAACAAAAGCTCAACACAAATTGCAACAAGCTCTTGTTAAAGTCATAATGGAAGCTTCCAACACATCCCCATTAGAAGACACTGAAGTTCCCCAATCTTCAAAGAAAAGGAAACGTCAGGAGACTGAAAATGAAGATGAGGTAGAAAATGAGGAAGAAGAGGAAGAGAATGAGGAGGAGAAAGAACATTCTGATAAGAATGAAGAGGAAGAGGACGAGGACGAGGATGACAGGGAAGACGAGGATGACGATAGTGATGGGGATGACGATAATGATAATAAGGACAGTAATGGGAATGGTAAGGATAAGGAGAAAGGGGATGGTGATAAGGATGAAGGTAATGGTACTAATGGTGAAGAATCTGAAGAATCCGAGGACGGTGATGAGGAAGAGGAAGAAAGTGATGCACGTTCAAAAGAAAAAGTTGGCGATCAACAACAAGACGAGAGTGAAAACATCACCAATGACGAGCATGATGAAACCAATGTCAACACCACAGGTAAGTCATCTGAACTGGTTCTTATTAGTGTATCACATGAAGAACCTGTAGAGCCAGTGCTACAAGACGAACCAATGATTGAAAACGAACCATTACCGTCTGTGGAACATCACTCTCCATCGCCTATGCCTGTTCAGCATCACACAGAAACAGACACAGGTATGTCTTCTGTACCGTTTCCTACTAATGTCTCATCAACGACACCTGTAGAACGTAAACCTATGCAAGAAGACGAACCGATACCATCTGTGATGCATAACTCTCCACCTCAACACTACATCGATATGGATATTGACGATATAAATCAACCAGATCCTGAGTTTACTGAAACATTCACTATTGATGAGACGGTTTAAGTGCAACCATGGCTTACACAGGCAGCAAACGCACGTACAATTTCTGACAGTGAAAAGGCGGATCTCACACAATTCCTCAATAATCCAATCGACTTCTCTGGATTCTTGATGGATAAATATGGGGTGCCTACCATGGATACAAATACACTTCAAACAACGATCAAAGACAAGAACTTTTGGGCTTCCATGCAGATTGCCAAAACCGAGGGAGAATATCATTTCAATGAGCTCATGAAAGCAATCAACTCAACAACATCAGGTGAACAAGCTCCAATACTTCTTCCACTAACACCCTCAGTTATTGCCGCAGCCAAGCACCTATCAATGCAACACTTTACCAATCATGATCTGGATTACTTAGAAAGCGGCGCGGACAAGTATGCTACATCATTAACAATGGGCAAAGCAGTAAACTTGGAGGATGTCCCTTGGATTGAAGATAAAGTTCCAGACCTATGGACCAAAAATCTTGTCGAGGTATATGATCAATATGCGGAATTAGGCATCTCACATTGGCGGGGCAACAAGAGGTCGGCTTACTACTTCTATAATCACACCAAGAAAGGTACACCTATACTTGCAAACTGTCAAATACCAAACATACAAGGAGTTAGCTTTCACCATATATTCGGATATTCGTATTTGAAAGATATCAGATTCAAGCGAGAAGACAGTAAGACTTATAGTGTAAGTGAAGGGGATCTTCAATTCCTACTACTTGAAGATATTGAAGATTTTCTACTTATCTTGGCTCAAGGCAAGGTCCCTCACTTAGACCCCGATGAAGTCATTGCCCTAAGCTCCAACATTCGCCAATTTACTCGTAGAATTATGATCAAGCAAAGGGTTGAAGACTTACAACTTGGGGTAGAGAGTTATCAATCCAGGCTAAATCTAACACGACCTCATACAACACCCATGAGTCATTTTCACCAAGCTAAGGAACCATATATGGGTACACTCCAACCAGAGATGGGCATATTTTACCAGAATGAAGCAGAGGTCATGCAATACATGCGACTCTCAGAACTGCACAAATTCAGCGATGGTACTCTCAAGCATGTATGTGAAAAGCTGTTGATGCTCAACTCAGGTCAAGGTCTCACAGAGGTAAAGTATAGATGGGTAGGCCGATTTAAGAAGAGTGCCAACCACACCATCTAGATGATTGAGGAGAAGTTAAAGGATCGACGGTTGATCCGTAGTATCGAACGATTCGTGAGGGGCAGACCATATGGAGCACATCACAGGCTTGTGGACCGATCCACTTGACAGTGGTGATCACACTACAATCAGGTCAACTTAATATACTTACTTGTGAATATGTATATAAATGTGCATACGGCTTTTATGGCTTATTGTAGTGTGAAAGTATGAAAATTTTCAAGAATTTCTCACGAGATTCCAAATCTTTCAAACATTTCATACTAAAGCACTACAACTTACCCTCATTAATTTAAGGGGGAGCATTAATATGTTCTTTGGCCAGAAACTGATTTCATTTTGTTACCCAAAGACCGGTTAATCCATTAATATCCAAACTATTGATGGTTAACATTTTGGATAAGGGGGGAAAATGGGATTAAGGAGACTTGATAATATATTTGGCTAAACATGAAAAAGACTTCAAGTATAAATCAACTTAATATGTGTACGGCACATGTTAAGGGGGAGCATTTTTGATGAACAAAAACACTTAAAGATACAAAACTTTGATATTTATATCACAAGTATCTTAAGTGAGTTTTCAAGGATTTTTCATGGTGACAAGTACTTACCCAAAACACACTTAATTCACGACGGATGTGGTGACAAAAGGGTGGTAGGATTAGGTGCTAGTCCAATGATTCTTCTAGAACTGGAGGAATCTTCCCAAGGACAATTCTATAGTTAGAAAATAGAAGTCCTTAGGAAAGATGGAGAATGGAATGTGAACGTAGTTGAATGCCGACCAAGTACTATGCTAGCACTGGAACAATCACAACAAGGTGCTAGTAATGATGTATTGGTAAGCATTGAAGGGGTTGAAGAATAAAAAAGAAATGTAAAGATAAATGGTGTAAAGAGAGAAGCCCTCCTTACAACTTAGGCAGAAACCGGGTCAACTCATCTTGAAGACAAAAGTATCATGGACCCAGTGATGCGATGCACAACCCCTCCCAGCCAACTCAGATATCTCTCAAAAGATATTTGTTTTAATGTCACGGAGTTCAACACGTTATCTATCGGTTTATTCACTCTGAATAAATTGATATTGAAAAGGTGGCAATCCTCTCCAGCCTCCGCTCACCAAAACAAAAATGCACTATCGAGTCTAGAGCCACGAGATCATCAAAAGACTCATTAGGACACAATTTTAAAAAATAGAAAGATTTTATGAGTCCTACGCAATATTCTTGTAATATTTCCAGAACATCTGAGTAATACGAAAGTATTACAATTAAGATGGAAATCCTGCTTGAGCCAACATCAAACAAGCTCATGGTAGGTGACACGTGCGGTTCTTTAAGAACCAATCTTGTGATAAATGGAAAGAAACGATGGTTTAACTCTTAATTGAGATTAAACTTGTTCTAGGGCCTCTACGCATTATCCAAGTGATCTTGCCAGAACACTCAGAGTGATATCTTAGTGTTAACAGTGATGAGTGGAAATCCTTCTAGTGTTAACCTCAAACAACACTTGGTAGGTAACTTGCAAGATTCTATACGAATCAAGCTCGTGACAACTGGAAAGCAACGATGGTGCGGTTCTTAATTGAATTTCACTTGTTCCATGAACTTGAATTGACGGCTTTAGACATACGGATTTTATAATCCAAATGATTCACTCTTTATGTTCGCAGTTAGCTTTAGACGGTCAAATAAAGAGAACGGATTTACCCGCGAAATCTTGTCAAGGAGATCTTTAAGTAGAACTACCTGTCACAAGTACGATATTTATTATCGTCCAACGGTCTTCACCGACCAGAGATAAAATGCTACCGAATTAGAATAAAATGTCAAAGCCATTTTATTCGTGTCTTATTATGTTGCTGCCTTTGAAGACGATGGCGTTGCGGTGTACCGATACAAGTCGTCCTCACATATTTATTCCTTCTGCATGAAATATTTATGCAAATTCAAGAAAGTATGACCTAAAAGTATTCCGCTGTATCGACTCTGAAACTTTCAAGAATTCAACAAAGGATAAGTATGTGGGACATGAAGTCATGAAGAGGCGAACATCACAAGAAGGCAAAGACTGCACGTGAAAGGCCAAAAGAACATGCTCAAGCTTAAGCACCATGGTTATCAAACATATTCACAAAAGAAAAGAAAAAAAGAAAAGATAAGAACAACTACGAGCTCAAGACAAAGACTTAGTATAGTATGATAGGTTTAGGACTTTGTAATTTGGAGTGACCTCCCTTAGGGGGATATTGTTGGAAATACGTTTTTAACGTATATTAGAAGTATCGGTCACTCCAACAATATTATTAAACGTTGTAGGCTCGTAGTTAGTAGTTTACTTTATTTGTATTAAATCACCTAGCCCATGGAAATGTCCATGGGTTGGAAGGCCCAAGACCACTTAAGCTTGGGTATATAAACCCTTTCCTTTGATGGAAAGGGTGTTGGTTGTTTCATTTTATTAATATCACTTTTACATTTTTCTTTCACTTCTCTCTCTACTTTCTCTCACTAGAAACAACAACCCTCTTGATAAATCAAAGATTATCATTCTTCTACGTTTTGAAACTTTCTATTTTTGGAAACTTTATATTCTAGGAAACCTAACATTTTTAGGAAGTTACTTATTATTACAAAACAAGTATAATAATACCAGAATACAAGATAATACTTAATCAGAATACGTGAAATACATGATTTATACAGTATAACATTTAAAACAGTAAACAAGACAAGAACATATAAAACAAGCTAAGAACATGCAGTAACCAGTTACGTACTCAGTAACCAGAATACTTATACATGTCCCTTATTTATGTAGCATTATTGAGGTCGGAATAGGACTATTCATCCTTTCGTCTTTCCTCGTTCACTGGACACAAGGTACGGATTTCCCGTCCTTTAGTATGGACATTCTTTCCTTATTAGGATTCCTCGTTTGTAGCCAACTGTTTTCCAAGTATTGTTTTATATGTTTGATTACTTATGTTAGTTAAATGCCTAAGCCATATACATGCATGACCTTTGTCACCTAGTTATGGAGGTACCATAACCATAACATTGGAGGCACCAGTGTTATGACTTCCCCACGGTGGAGTGATTGCTCGTGGCGTCCCTTTTTAGTTTTGGCCTATATTTATTATCATGTGGGGCATATGGGTGCATCCTAGTTACATGTTTTGCAGGATTTTAATGGTGAATGCGATGTGTGCCTTACATCCTTCATAGGGAGTTGATCCCTCCTACCCAGACTATTTAATTAGAGGCAACCCCTTTAATTGCATGACAAGGTCTCCCCTCCAAGTATTCATGCACGGTGGAACCTCATGACCTATATAGGCTATTGGCTAAATAATACAGATTTCATATTAAACATAAGTCTTTTCAAACTATAAAATCAGTTTTATAAACATGTTCCAGTTTTCCAGGAATTTTACATTTCTGCCGTTTTAGTCTTATTTATGTTTCAGTCATTCATACTATGTCATATATCCATTCACTGAGCGTATTGCTCAGTCGTTGCTTTCCTTTCCAAGTCCCAAAACGGCAGGTACCCAAGGACAAACTTGAGCATTTGGAGGACGTGTATAGGATGGAAGCTGCCTTAGACTTCTTCTCCTTTTTTCCTTCATATACTTATGCTTGTTTGGACACTTGTCTTGTCCTCCTAGTTCATTTACTTTATTTATGTTTTTGGGCTTATGTTTGGGAACCGATGTTTGATTCCGGTTTTCCCTTTGGTCATGTATGTTTTGGTACATATTACCTTGCATGCTTTGATGACATGCCATAAATACGCGTAACGGTCCACTTATCAAAGTGGGGTGTTATAATTATGGTATCAGAGCCAAGACTTCGACCTGTAGGCTCTAAAACTCGACATGTGACTAGTGGGTAGTCACTAAAAGCTTCCTAAGTTAACGCTTGTTATTCCACGTATTGATGTTTTTAACACCTTGTTGTTTTAACCATGATATTTTCATCGGTATTGTTTTACTAATATGGATGAACAACCATCATCCATACTTAATTGTGTGTCATTGTTTCATGCATGATGTTCCTCGTGAATTATGGTTAATGTGGACTGAACCCCAGTACTTCATAATTGGTCACATAAAAAAAAATTTAGTTAAGTTTTGACAGCTGAATTTCACTCATTTATTCCATGTATTATTGTTGTAGGTATTTTGATTAAGTAATGGTTGGTATAGGACTGTCCATATTTAGTCGCATGTGCTTTTATTCGAACTATTTTGTTTTGGTGGACCGACCCATAGGCGTCCACCCTCGCTATGTCAATTTGGTGAACCGACCCATAGGCGTTCACGTTCGCCCATACAAAAAAAAACTTTTAATAGACCATGTTTTATAAAATATTCCATGCATCATTTTCTTATGTTCTAATCAGATTAATCATGTCAAATTTTTTTTGTGAAACCACTGATGGTCGTTCACACCATCGATTTTTCAGATTTCATGTCATTACAGGTCATATTTTTTTTTGATGTCCCCTAATAAATTTTTATCTCTTTATGTCAATTATGTTTTCATACTATCATGGTTAACTTCGTTTTCATACTGATTATGTTTTATGCTCCTTCATGTAAATCTTGTTCCATGTTTCTTCATGTCGATTTCATCTTCATGTTGATTTCGTCTTCATGCTGATTATGTCTTACTTCTCTTATGTTGATTATGCTTTCATCATGTTGATTATGCTTTCATGCAAGACACTGATGGATTTCATTTAATCCTGGTTTCATGATAGTCATGGTTGGTTTACATTAATCATGATTTCATGCAAATCATCGTTGAATTTCGTTTGACCACACTTTTAGCGTCTCTCTATGCAACCAGAATGATGTCTATGCTGGAGTTGCCAGGCTATCATGATGCTCATTCCAGTTAGGTTTTCTAACCGTTTAACCAATTATTTTCTTTTGAAATCACGTCAGATGATCGACCCCATACCGATCATTTCATGTGCATTTCATGTGTACTCCATGTACCGTATCCCATGTGTATTACACGTACCATAATCCATGAGTATTTCACTTACGATACCCCACGAGTATTCGCTAGTCGATTCTAAATCATCTCAGGCGTATTTCACTTGCTGATATTCTACAAGATTGCTGATGTCATTCATAACTTGAAATGTTACTAAATGTTGATGCTGCTGATTATTCAAAGACGCTACGGGATGCTGATGTTGTTCACAACCTGGAGATCCTACAAGACGAAGACAAAGGCGTTAGATCAAAGCGATCGGACGAGAAGATGCTTCACCGCCAGACAATTGCCATCACACTCCATGTCCCTATCTTTTAGTTATATGTCACACGCCATTCAGTTGTCTTTTCAGTCATATGAGTGAGAACCGGCACCAGTCGGCCACTCAACTGAATAGTTACATGAATCATCATCATGAGAATGACCCATCATGCAACTGACAGACAAGACGATAGTAACCACTACTTTGACATCAACTATCCTAGCAATCACAACAGAACACCGGTCACGTTCGTGATAAAAAATACAAAGGGTCAGCAGTCAAACCGATCCGCCAATTCGGGCATGATAACCTAAGACTTTTAGTTTCATTCGTTTCACACCTTGAGACACATGTCAAGACATCAGTCAAGACACATGTCTCACGTATATTTTCTGAAGACACATGTTAGGACACCAGTCAAGACACATGTCGTACGCATATTTATCGAGACATGAGTCAAGACACATGACTCACGTCTATTTCTGAAACATCCCTAAGAAGTTCACGGTACCCTCCAAGGGGTATATCCATTTTTGTGCCATATATTAATCAGGCCACAAGAATTTCAGTACCAACACTGGCATATTATTCGCATTTAGATATGCAGGATTCGTTCTGCGTGAGGCAGCTAAAACACACTCAGTGAGATCTGTCATGTTTGCTTCATGACACTTTCATTTCTTGATTTCATATTTCATATATTCATGACCATAAAGTACGCCATTCGTATGACCCATGTATACAGAGGTTTTTCCTTCAGTCTAACGATAAGATCCAATCTGCTAACGCACTTACCTAGGACGGATGTAAGTTAAATACGATCATGATTATGGACTATGAACAACACACCATGCTACGATTGGTCACCATTCATGCCAGATCATGTACAACGATGTTCAGGCTCCTGAATACGTGCAACATGTTTTCCATCAGTAAAATTTGTACAACTTATTTATGCTTTACAAGCACGTGTTTGTTACCCTATGACTGCAAATATTTTAAGCTATTATTGATGACACAACTTTTGAAACTCCTTTTTATTCACAACCATCTGATTTTCCAAGAATCTTTCTATATAATTCCAGAAGAACCTTCTAGGAGAAGAACGGTAACACGAGATTATATGTCGACCACCGTCGATTTAAACAAATCATCATTTATGACCGTTATCCTCCTCCACGTATTAACGACGAGTTTAATCGACTATAAGGTGCTAAACACGTTTCCAAGATCGAACAGTGGCAAGTGGAAGAGCATGACATTGCCATGACTGCTGCTGTACATGATTTGGTCATGCTAAATTCATGATTTTGTTTTAGTCTCGCGAGAGCACCAACTGCATTCAGGGACTTGATGGATGGAGTTTCCTGAACTCATGATCAAATTCGTTATTGTTCTCATCAATGACAACCTGATCTTCTCTAAGCCTGGAGAAGGGTACGAATACCACATTCGTACCACGTTACAAATACTACGACAGAAGAAATTTCACCCAAATTTTCCTAGTACAAATTTTTTTTGATTTCAGTGACATGCTGAATCACATTGATTCCCACTGTTAATCCTACCATGACTCAGCTTACGCGTAAATGAGAGAATCATACACTAAACTATGTGTTCCAGAGGATCCTACGCTAAGTGAAGTCTAGTTTATAAAGACTCATGGTGTTCCAAACTTTTATGTATCTAGTTTCTATGAATCAAGATACGGTTACATTCATACCTAAGTACCTGACATACGAGCAGGCTAAGATACAACACCAATGGACTAGGATTTATTTCCACCATTAGAAACTTATGAACGAAGAAGTGACAAGATCCCCATGAATTTTGTTACCGGAATTCCGCAAACTCCGAGGAAGCATGATGCTATCGGGGCGTCATCAATAGTTTGACCAAGTGTGCAAGATCCTATCATCCACAAGGATTTCACAGTCAGCAGATAATCAGACGTTTCCAGCCAAAGATCATCCGATCACTTAATACTCCTCCAGCTATCAGACCGGACAGAGGTGCACATTCACATTAATTGTCACGTGTATGTCCTTGTCTAATTTTACGACTTGCTTTCGCACTCACGTTCATGACACTGTTCACGTTCATGATCGTATCCTGGCTTACGATTTACGTTTCTTTTTCATTCTAGAAAGTTTTGTAGAAGCTTGGGAGACCAGAATCAAGTCTAATAAACTTTTCATCATCTCGTATCAGTGGTGTTACCTCTCTTCAGTTATCTCATGTTCACGATATTTTTCACATGTCATGTTCATTCCACGTTCCTCAATCACGTACACGATAAGTTGCACGTATCATTATCCACCACATGTTTCTTATATTACACTCACCATATCTCCACGTATCACGTTCACAATTGCTCACGTATCACGTTCACAATTGTTCACGTACTACGTTTCAGTATGTATCGTGCATCATTTATAGGATGTTATTAATGTCATCTATGCCAGAGTATTTTGCATCGTATCATTGCATTTAACCTCGCACGTTAACTTTCATCCACTCGATCAAATTCAGGAGGATCTATCTTACGTTGAACACCAAGAACTTGTATGTATTGTCAAGTCAAGGTCATGAAGACCAATATTTTTCATTTGTGTCAAGATCTAGTGGAGGAACCGTTCCGAGAGGGAAGCAACCTGGAAACGGCGGAGTCCATCCGGATTTTATCCTCTCATCCCTCGATAATTCAGTTATGTTCTTTCGGGCACGTTACGTTCCATGTCCTTGTCAGTCATGTCGCGTCCATGTTCTTTTCAGCCTTATCGTTATCTATAATTTGGAGACGAATTATTCTTCTAAAGGGGGAAGAGTTATAAAACCCACTTTAAAAACCCTAGAATACTAATTACATGAAATTACGTATAAATTAAAACCTTACGATTATTTAACATACGACACACGACACGAATATTTAATATGATAGTTACGTATATTAATTAAACACGACAAGTAATTACGTATACTAACATGTATTTACGTATGATATGTATAAGACAATCCAAGAAAAATAATACACGAAAATTTTATTCACGAACACGCGTACGTACTTATATTAACACAAAAATTAAAACAACTAAAAGGGGAATGTTATGGGCTGGCGTCCAAAGAGAAGTGAATGGGCTTAAGGCCCATATGAAAGCCCTAGGCCGTTTATAGACAAAAAGGGATGGGGAGTATTTTTATTTTAGGATGTTTTCATAAAACCCTAAAAACTAAAACAAGTCGATTGTTTTCTTTTCTGCTTTCTCTACCGTCACTTACCACATCAAGAAACCAAGTGAATTCATGGGTTTGGTCTAGAGAACAAGGTATGTGACTCGTATGTTAATTCTTTAAACCCTAGGATGAAAATAGGTAATTTTTTTGATCTCTTCCTATTTTTGTTATGATTAATGAACCAAGAATTCATGATCTGAAATTAATAACGTGTTAAAATAATAGGGATGAAGGGATTCGGGTTTGGACAAATTGTTCGTGGTTTTTGCACGTATAAACTGAGACCATTCATGGTCTCGGTGGTAATAATCTGCCACCAGCCGCAGCCCTTAGTGGGTGTTGGCTTGGTTTAGTCTATCGGTGGTAACCCCCAACAGAGAGTTTGGTCAGGCAGTGGGAACCGAGACCCTTCTGATCTCGGTGGGAAATTTGTTCGAGCAGGGGGAAATGACCACTGTCGGTGAAACCCATGCCAGGCAGTGGCAGCCAGCAGCAACACAAAAAGGGGGCAGGGGTGTTTGGCTGATGGTTTCATTTAGGGTGTTTGGCTAACAGTTTAAGGAATTAAAAGGGGATGTTTGATTTATCATTTACAAGTTATTTTAATTAATTTAATTAGGGTATTAAATTAATAATGCAATATTAATTTTATTTAATTTAATTAATATTGATTTAATCTTGTCAAGTTAGGCTATGTTATTTAAACTTTAGTTATATTTTTACAATAATTATTAATTAATTAAACATGACTTATAATTAATTTAATTTAATCATGGTCTTAGGTTATATTTTATTTTTAATAAATAATACATGTTTTAGCCTAAGTATTTTTGTTATTAATTTAGACTATAGTTATTAATTAATTATTAAAACATGGACTATAATTAATTAATAAATCATGACTTAGGTTATAATTTATAAATTATTAACACATGATTAACCTAAGTATTTTATATGTCTTAATTTAATTAAATCATATAACCTATAGTTTATTAAATTACCATGACATTTAATTAATAAACTATACTATTATTACATGACTTATGATTTCTAACCAGTAAACATTAGCTTATATTATTAGCCTATTAATCAAGCTTATTTTCTAAATATGGAAACTTTCTATTTTAGGAAACTTACTATTTTCGGAAACTTTCTATTTTTTTAGAAACGGATCTATTTTGAGAAACTGATCTATATTTTGGGAACTTTCTATTTTTTGAAGCTTTCTATTTTTGGAAACTTTTCTATTTTAGGAAACCTACCATTTTAGGAAGTTACTTATTATTATACAACAAGTATAATAATACCAGAATACAAGATAATACCTAATCAGAATACGTGAAATACATGATTTATACAGTATAACATTTAAAATAGTAAACAAGACAAGACATATAAAACAAGCTAAGAACATGCAGTAACCAGTTACGTACCCAGTAATCAGAATACTTATACATGTCCCTTATTTATGTAGCATTAGTAAGGTCGGAGTAGGACTATTCATCCTTTCGTTTTTCCTCGTTCACTGGACACAAGGTACGGATTTCCCGTCCTTCAGTATGGACATTCTTTCCTTATTAGGATTCCCCCTTTGCAGCCAACTATTTTCCCAATATTGTTTTATATGTTTGATTACTTATGTTAGTTAAATGCCTAAGCCATATACATGCATGACCAGTGTCACCTAGTTATGGAGGTACCATAACCAAAACACTGGAGGCACCAGTGTTATGACTTCCCCGCGGCGGAGTGATTGCTCGTGGCGTCCCTTTTCAGATTTGGCCTATATTTATTATCATGTGGGGCGTATGGGTGCATCCTAGTTACATGTTTTTTAGGATTTTCATGGTGAATGCGATGTGTGCCTTGCATCCTTCACAAGGAGTTGATCCCTCCTACCCAGACTATTTAATTAGAGGCAACCCCTCTAATTGGATGACGAGGTCTCCCCTCCAAGTATTTATGCACGGTGGAACCTCATGACCTATATAGGCTATTGGCTAAATAATACATATTTCATATTAAACATAAGTCTTTTCAAACTATAAAACCAGTTTTATAAACATGTTCCAGTTTTCCAGGACTTTTACATTTCCGCTGTTTCTCAGTCTTATTTATGTTTAAGTCATTCATACTGTGTCATATATCCTTTCACTGAGCGTATTGCTCAGCCGTTACTTTTCGTTCCATGTCCCAAAACGGCAGGTACCCAAGGACAGACTTGAGCATTTGGAGGACGTGTATAGGATGGAAGCTGCCTTAGACTTCTTCTCCTTTTTGCCTTCATATACTTATTCTTGTTTGGACACTTGTTTTGTCCTCCTAGTTCATTTATGTTATTTATGTTTTGGGCTTATGTTTGGGAACCGATGTTTGGTTCCGGTTTTCCTTTTGGTCATGTATGTTTTAGTACATATTACCTTGCATGCTTTGATTACACGCCATAAATACGCGTAACGGTCTATTTATCAAAGTGGGGTGTTACAATTAAAGCTTTAAGTGAATACTTTGTCATACATAAACTGTTTAATGTTCATAATATCAAAGAGTAAATTCCGTATATTCTTAGGTATTTACTTAAAATTTCTTCTTAGACTTAGTAGAATTTGTTCTACTTTTTATAAATCTACAAGCTAGATTCAAACGGTTAAATGGATAAGCAAGTGGTATTAGAGCTAGTTGAGAAGCTTTGATCTTGAAGATTACTAAAGAACTCTTTATAAAAAAAAGAATGGCTTCAGAAGCTGCAGAACCTAACACAATGAACAAAGTTCCAGTCTTCAAACAAAGAGAGTTTAAAGAATAGAAGTTCATATTCACTCACTTTGTGCAGATGTAAAACTAGGATTTATGGGAAGTCATTTCCCATGGATACACGCATACCAGGCTGGCTACTTCTACAACAAATATTACCCAGGATGAAAAGAAGAAAAGATAAAATGATATGAAAGCCAGAAGTTTAGTTATGTTAGCTATACCGAATGAGCATATTCTTGCTTTTTAACAACATGAAGATGATAAGTCAATGTTTGATGTATTTGTTCTTAGATTTGGTGGTAATGATTCCACAAAGGAGGCTAAGAAGGCATTGTTGAATTCTATGTTTGAAAAAATTGTTCAGAATTAGATTTGATGAGACAAAACAAGAATAATGAAACAAGAAGGACTTATATACAAAATCAAGATTTACAAGAATATAGAGCCCTTTCATACAACAAGGAGGACTTATAAGCAAAAGATGGAAGGACTTCTAATGTAATTAAAGTTTTCTTGTAACAAGGGGTATGTGTAGTATATAAACACATACACCCTACGTGCTTTATTATCCCATTATTCGTAGTCATAAAGCATGTGTCGTGCTCTAGGCGTGTGTCTTCTTTGTAAACACGCCTAGGGTTTTGAGTGTTAACGTTTATTGAGAAGTAAACGTTGGAAGAGAAACACCTTGTTCGTAATTATTATTCCGCTATGATTAAACATCATATGAATGATGATTGCGCCTAGCAGCTTAAAGATCCGTGAATCTTAGGATTCCACAATTGGTATCATAGCGGGTGGTTCCCGATGCTAGGATCAACGATGTGTTCATTCGTAGTGAAGAAGAAGAAAAACCCGTCTAAGGTTTATATGCAGTTTTGTGTGCGCAACAGTATTCAGAAGAGCATAACTTTTTCGTTAACTGTTAGATCGTCGTGAAAATTTTTCTGGGGGTTCTTGGCGCATGTGTCTAGGATCTCACCGGAGGGATTGTCCAGATAAGCCTCCAAGAAAAAGTTACAGGCAGTCGAAGTAGGCTGCAAGGGAGTTTTTCATATTTCCTGTTTTGTTCTAAATCTTGATTTAGGGTTTCTACAAACCCTGAAATCGATTCTATTACAGAAAAGAAGGTGATTTATGACGAATTAGAGGTGATAAATTATTACGGTTTCATTCAAAACCCTAGATCGAAGCTGTACATTGCAATGTTCGTTTTTAGGGTTTACTTGATAAACCCCAGATCCATGATTAAGATGTAGCATCAGGTTTTGACTTCTATCATGGTATGATTTTCCTATTGTTTTTATTCCTATGTATTGTGAACAAATGATCGAAAAGTTGTTGTGATCACGCATCATGAGATGTTTACAAAACAGTCAGGAATAAACCAAGAAAGAAAGCGTGTATCATGAATTTTTGGCTGCCAGGACTCCACATTTTGAAAATTATGGACATTCTATAATTAATTTAGGATGTATATATGGCAGTTATATGCATGCTATTTTTATTAAAAAATTATGAGAAGAGTTTTGATGTGCAGTTCGTGTGAGAATAGAATAAGTAAGAAAAGAATGGTGTCAAAGTAAATAATGTGATGTGAAGCACATCACGTGATACCAAGGAAACAAAAGGGAGTAACAAAGATATGTGTTCACAACATGGAATTGTTTCAAGCAAAAAGGTGGGGCGTGACTTGTTTGATTATAAACAAGGTTACTGTTTGTTGTTTGCCATATAATGAAAATTTATATTGCTACCATGGCAGATTGAATGTAATTTTGGGTTAGACGCAAGAAAAGGATATTCTGTTGAGGGATCAGACACGGAAATCGGATGTGTATCGTGTGAGTTTTACACAACTCGATTGAAGAGAGTTTTATAATCAAAGCAATATCCACTTGTTGAGAATAAATCACGAGGTAATAGTGATATGGTGGAGTACTCGTTTTATTTTATTCACTGATCTCAAAAGGAGCATGGTATGATAAAGACGTAACTTACATTATGTGTGAATCAATAAAGAGAGACGTGAGAACAAAGTCAATGATGTGCAAGGTATCTCCATGTCATTATGGCGTTAGGGAATTTGACAAGGCTTTGTTCAATCGGCTATTTAAAAAGGAAGTACAGCAATGGTGTATTAATAGTAAGTAATTTTCATTGCCACTATTATTATTAAAGCCACTGTTATATGTTTCTAGCCGATGTCAAGAGTGTCGTAGCCACAGATGGTGTCAGCGTCTCGCTCTAGCCGTTGACAAACATATTTTAGCCTCTAACAGCTGTGTTGTCCGATATATGAAGTCTACCCCCTGACAAGTATTGTATGATATTGGACAATACATGCTAAAAGATATATGATAAAACTAGATCTCGGACAGAACTGCCTGTTAAGGTTTTATGGCTCGCTTTTGAAGATGTAATAACATATTATTTTATTATGTGACAAGGGCTGACCTTGCTGTTACGTATCGACTTGGATTAGAAGCAGAACGCCGACAAAGGTAGCGGTTGCATAAAAGAAGAGGATGATATTGTATGATTTCATTGCAAATTGGAGGTTTCGATGAAGACGATTGATTATTGCTTCTTTGGTGTTGGAGTTATTTTTTGCAGGTTTGTATTTTATCATATCTTAAGTCATGAATCCATGCACTGACTTTAAAGGTAACTTGTTCGTGCTTAAACGGTTGGTGATGAAGACTTGTCAAATCTAGCAAACTATTCTTGCTATCACTTGAAGGAGTTACATTATCGTGCCCAGTGTCTCATAAAAAGATGAGGATTTTGACAAAGAGATTGAGGTATGCTTATATTTTGTAACACCCCATTTTGGTAAATGGAACGCGTGATTATGGCATGTCATCAAAGCATACAAGGTAAATGTCTTAAAAACATTAAATGGCCATTAAATGAAATACCGGAAACAAACATCGGTACCCCAACAAGCTCATCACACACAATCATAAGCACTGTAAAGGAAAAGGACACACAATCATAAGCACTGTAGAGAAGGCTAGATAGTATCCAATCCATATGCACATACGCTTAAAGTCTACGAGCGCCCTTGAGTACCTGCTGTTTGGGAACATGAAAGTAAACGGCTGAGCATAACGCTCAGTGCACGGATATACAAGCATGACATGGAATAGCATAAGCATATAAGACTAATAGCAACGGAAAAACATAAGTTCTAAGCAATCTGGAATCATGTTCATAAAACTGGTTTTATAGTTTGAAAAGACTTATGTTTTTATGTAAATCTGTATTAATTAGCCAAATATCCCATATAGGTCATGAGGTTCCACCGTGCATGAATACTTGGAGGGGAGACCTCCTCATACAATTAGAGGGGTTGCCTCAAATTAAATAGTCTGGGTAGGAGGGATCAACTCCTAGTGAAGGATGCAAGGCACACATCGCATTCACTCTAATAATACTGGTAAACATGTAACTAGGATGCACCCATGCGCCCCACATGATAATATAATATAATGGCCAAAACTGAAAAAGGACGCCACGAGCAATCAATTCGCCGTGGGGAAGTCATAACACTGGTGCCTCCAGTGTTATGGTTATGGTACCTCCATAACTAGGTGACACTGGTCATGCATGTATATGGCTTAGGCTCTTAAACTAACATAAGCAATCAAACATATAAAACAATACTGGGAAAACAGTTGGCTGTAAACGGGGAATCCTAATAAGGAAAGAATGTCCATACTGAAAGGATGGGAAATCTGTACCTTATGTCTAGTGAACGGAAAAGAGGAACGAAAGGAAGTCCTACTCCGATCTCACTACATAAAATAGGGTACATGTATAAGTATTCTGTTTACTGAGTACTTAACTGATTATATCGTGTTTTAGCTTGTTTTATATGTTATTGTCTTGTTTTACTGATTAAATGTTATGCTGTGTTTATCATGTATTCTACGTATTCTGATTAAGCATTACTTGTATTTCTTGTATTATTATACTTGTCGTATAATAATAAGTAACTTTCTAAAAATAACAGGTTTCCTAAAATAGAAAGTTTCCAAAAATAGAAAGTTTCCAAAAATATATTAACTTCTTAAAATAGATCAGTTTCTAAAAATAGAAAGTTTCCAAAAATAGTAAGTTTCCTGAGAAAGTTTCCATATTTAAAATTAAGCTGGATTAATAAGCTAATAACATAAGCTTAAGTTTACTGGTTAAATAACATAAGTCATGTGATTATTAGTATAGTTTATTAATAATATCATGTTAATTAAATAAACTATAGGTTATATGATTTAATTAAATATAAGCATCACTTAATTAAATTAAGGTGTATAAAATACTTAGGTTAAACATGTATTAATACTATATTAATTATAACCTAAGTCATGTTTATTAATTAATTATATTCCATGTCTTAATAATTAATTAATACTATAGTCTAAATTAAATAAATAAATACTTAGGTTAAAACATGTATTATTTCATAAATAATATTAACCTAAGTCCATGTTTAACTAAATTAGTTATAAGTCATGTTTAATTAATTTAATTATCTTGTTAAATAAATACTTGTACAATTTTAGTCATGAACCGGACCCGTGAATTTAATTTAGACATGTCATGAACCAGACCGAATAAACCCTTGAACCGGACCAAACAAACACCCCTTTAACAGTGGCAAACCGGCTCGGCCGGTTACCACTGCTTGTGCAACTTCACCACCGGCTGCAGCAGGTGGTTTCCTAATAAGTGTGAAAACACTTATCCTTTTACCACTTAATTATAATAAAAACAAGACCAAAACGTGTATTTGATGTTGTAAAAGTCAGAATTATGCGTGGTTTGTGTTTTTATTGTGTTTTAGGACAAAAATATGAAAAAGGAAGAAAACACGGGCTTTCACGGGCTTTTATCGAGGAAAAGGACAAAAGACGAAGTCAAAAGATCAAATGTGCAAGAAGAACGGAAGTCAAGGGCCTATTCTGAAGATTTATCGAAGAAAAAGTCTAAAGACGGAAGTTTGAAGAAGTCGAAGAACCAAGTCTACTAAAAGAAGAAAATTAGAAGACGAGTTCATTTAATCATTCGACTAATCTTGAGACAAAGTCTAGAAAGACGAGTTATTTAAAAGACGAGAAGACAAGAAGAAAGAGAGAAGCAACAACACCATCTCCTTCTCCTATAAATACCCTCCTAATCTTCATTAGGAAGAGTTAGTCATTTTTTTAGTTTTTAAGTAGGAGTTACTTTCTCTCTCTAGTATTTTCTTTCATGTTTGCTTAATCTTTCATCTTTTAATCTTGTAATTTGAATCTAAATCTTTATTATTAATTCAAAGCTTTTTAGTTAATTCTCATTCTACCTTTCTTAATCATAATCTATTATTTTGTTTCACTAATCATGTAGTTGGTTTATCTTGTTGATTGTGTGATTGATTTGCTTATTAGATTGTGCTTTTTGATTTGGTGTGTTTGATGTTTTAGCTTATTGTGCTTTTTGATTAATTAGTATTTAGCTTATTTTCATTTAAGTTGTTTTTATAGTTTAAATCTTTTAAAAGTTGATTTTTAATATTTTGTTTATTTGGTGTTTTTAGAGTTTTAAATTTGTGGCTTATTAGCATTTTCTAAAAATTAGTTTGGTTTAAGTTTGGTAAGAGCTTATTTGGTTTTTGCTTATTTTGTTTAATCCGGGTTTTAAAATCCTTGTATTCCGAACTAGAACATTGTAACAGATTATTCCGGATTGCAGTTTGTTTTAATATTCCGGATTAGCTAGTAACAAGTGATTCCGGATAAGGTAATTTTGAGTATTCCGGATTGTGCTTTGTTCTTGTATTCCGAATTACATGTGAAACCAGGATTCCGGATAAGGGTTTTTAAACATTCCGGATAAGCAGCACATTGTGGGTTCTGGATTGGAGTTTTTCATTGATTCTGGATAAGGTCTAGCAATCCATATTCCAGATTGCATACGAATCCCATATTCCGGATTGTCGTTTTATTAACATTCCGGATAAGGTTAAACATACCTTATTCCGGATTGTATTGATTTCGTATATTCCGGATTAGTGTCGTCACACATATTCCAGATAAGCTCCTTTTTTATTATGCCGGATTAGGACTAAATTTAGGATTCCGGGTTACTTAATTTTTAAAAATTCCGGATAGTAAGCAAATTCTGTATTCCGGATAGTAAGCAAATTCTGTATTCCGGATTATGCTCATTTTTTGTTATTCCGGATTGTTTGTGTAACGATTATTCCGAATAGTGTCGAGTTCTAGGATTCCGGATAAGGCATTGATTTTTTCAGATTCCGGATTGGTTCAGATTTTAGGATTCCGACTTAGGTCATAATCTATTTTCCCGAACTGTTTTAATTTTCAAACCTTTATTTTATTCCGCCAATTTTCTTAAAGTCAAATTTTAAATTGTTTTGTATTAGATTCATTTAAAGTTTACATTTTTATAAAGTTTTAGTTTTTCAAATTTAATTTTAAAGTTTTAATATTTCATCATTTATTCTTAAAAATATTTATTTTTAGTTTAATCTTTTAAAGTTTTAATCTTTCTTTTTATTTAGTTACTTAATGACATTTTCTTTATATTTACCAAGAACAACTGAGTCACACTTAAAACCAAGATCAATTCGATTAGAACGATTTGAAAGAACAAAAATTCTTATATTAAAATGGCGCCGCTGCCGGCTCTTTTCGTAAAGATTAACGGTTTTTTGTGAGAGACACGTTGTATTTTGGGATCCGTTCATGCTTGAACGTTATTTCTCGTGTCAAAAAATTTCAAAAATCCATAAAAATTAAAATTTTCAAAAATTCAAAAACATTAAAAACTCATAAAAAGCAATTCTTTTTCAAAGGTTTTGCACCAAAAATATTTTCTTTTCACGTTAACCATTATTTTTCTTCTGTTTTGTTATTCTTTTTCTTTTATAGGTGTAGGCGTACCCGTTCAAGAAGGAGGAAATCCATTCAAGCCACTACTATTGAACCTCCTGTTGTAGAGCCTCCCATTGTCAATACAATGGAGAACCGTCCAATGATCGAGCTCTTGCAATCACACGTCGAAGGCCACGATGATGCGATTGTGGTGCCGACTATTGACGCCAACAACTTCAAGCTCAAATCCGGGTTTATTCAAATGGTTTCCGCAACACCTTTTCTGGGCCGTACTCATGATGATCCTCACGATCATATCAAGAGGTTCATACACTTATCAAATACTGTAAAATACAATGGGGTTTCACAAGAGGCAATTCGTTTGCTCCTCTTTCCTTTCTCCCTCGAAGGACAAGCCCGGATTTGGCTTGATAAGGAACCACCCCGGAGTATTACAACATGGGCGGACCTTGAGTCAAAGTTCATAAACTATTTCTTTCCACCCTCACGTACTACTGCTTTGCGAAATGACATCATTAATTTCGAACAAAAGTACGGTGAGACATTTAGGGAATCTTGAGATCGTTTTAAGGAACTTTTAAGAAAGTGTCCACAACTGGTTTTACGAAGGTACATCAAATTAATACTTTTTATAATGGATTAACTTTGAATGACCCAGATTCACTAAATAGTGCCTCGGGGGTAATATTCTTGTGAAAACTATGAATGGGGCTTGGGAAATTATTGAGAACAAAGCAAAAGTCCAAACCAAGAGTGTTAGGGCTACTATGGCTAGTGCTAGTTCTAGTGAGACCGACAAGAAAATTGACGTGCTTACTTCGATAATGACTGACCTTGCTTTACATGTTAAGAACAATGTGCAAGTTAATGCTTTGAATGAGTCATGTGAAATTTGTGGGGGATCACATTCATACTTAAATTGTGATAAGGTTCATGACCCCTCTCAACAAGAAGTAGATGCTTATAACACTAATGAGAGGGTGCATTTTAAACCAAATGTGGATGCTAATAATCTTTCTTATAGATTTACTAATTATTTGGCTCCTCCCGGTTTTCAAACTCATGCTAGACCCCCTCCTCAATTGACCAATGCCCAATACCCACCAAGGAACCAAGGCCAACAAAGGAATAGTTATCAAGGAAATTCTTCCAACAATCAAAGGAATTTTAATTCAAACCAAAGGAATTTCAGTGGTCAAAATCAAGGGAATTTTAATGGGCCAAACCAAGGGTTTCAAAATAACAACTTTAATCAAGGTTTTCATAATAACAATGGTTTTCAACCACAATTTCAAAACCAAGATTTTAATAACCAAGGGTATAATCAAATGAACATGCATAATCCAATGGACTTGGTTCTACAAAAGTTGACTGAACATGAGCGAACAATGAAAGCGCTGCAAGAATCGACCAGAGAGATACAAGAATCAACCGATAGGAAAATTATGCAAATGATTCAAACCCTTCGTCCCCAAGGTGTCCTCCCTTCTAACACCGTGACCAATCCTAGGGCCAACGTTAATGCCATCACTACTAGGAGAGGTAAGACCATCGTAGAAGCTTCTTATTCCCCACCTAACCAAGGACCCGACATTCCTTCTACTTCTACCTACCGTCCTTCACCTTCTACTTGTGACATCCCATCCGTTATGCCTTCGTCTACACCTTATGTTCCACCTATACCTCAAGTTTATACCACACCTTCGATTCCAAAACCGGTTCCTCCACCTTCCACTTCTACCCTTCCTCCACCCAAAGGATGTGAGTGAGAATTCCATTCCAAAGCCTTCATCTCAACCCAATATACCTTATCCCTTAAGGTTGAGGAAAGAGAAATTGAAGAATAAGGATGATATTCAAGTTTCGAACTTTCTTAAAATGTTCAAACAATTGAATTTTAATATCACCTTTGTCGAGGCTCTCGCTCACATGCCTAAATATGCTAAGATGTTTAAGGATCTTTAAAGTGATAAGGAAAAATTGCTCGATATCGCCAATACCCAATTGAATGAGAATTGTTCTGCCGTTCTTTTGAGAAAACTTCCGGTTAAGTTAGGAGATCCCGGTCGATTCCTCATTCCTTGTAATTTTCCTGGTGTAGAGAATTGTATGGCTTTGGCGGATATCAGTGCGAGTATCAATCTTATGCCATTGTTCGTGTAGAAGCAATTATCTTTACCCGAGCTAGTCCCCACTCACATGACATTGGAATTAGCTAACCGTTCGGTTGCTTATCCGGTGGGGATAGTCGAGGATGTGTTCGTTGGAGTTAACAAATTCACTTTCCCTGCCGATTTTGTTGTTGTTGACTATGAAATGGATCCCCGTATTCCCTTAATTGTGGGACGACACTTCTTGAGAACCAGGCGTACATTGATTAATGTAGCCGCGGGTGAACTTATCATGAGGGTCGGGGATGATAAAATCATCTTTAACATGGGTAAAATTTCCAAACGTCCCGATGAGCCCGAATCCGTGAATTTCGTCGATGTGCTTGACGAAGCATGCTAAGAACATTTTCACGAGGCTTGTGAGAACGGGAGTTCTCCTTTACCTCATGTTGAGAACGTAGCTCATATTGCTCCATCATTGAATCCATTTGGAGAAAGTGACTTTCTTTTGAAAGAATTTGAAGCAAGTTTTGGGGATGTGAACTTAAAATATGACCATTCTCCCTCCAATTAGGAAGAAGACATTCGTACCATTGAGAAAATTCTCAATGAAGACCATATTTCTCTACCTTCTCCTATGGAAGTTACAAACGATGATCCGAATTTGATTAAGCCTTCAATCGACAATCCTCTGGATTTAGAGCTTAAGGATTTAGCGTCTCATCTTGAATACGTTTTCCTAGAAGACAATAAGAAGTTACCCGTCATCATTGCAAAGGACTTAAAAGAGGATGAAAAATCTCGACTTATCGATGTGCTCAAAAATCATAAGAAAGCAATTGCTTGGAAAATTTCTGACATCCGCGGAATTGATCCTAACTTTTGCACTCATAAAATTCTCATGGAAGATGACTTTAAACCCGCAATCCAAAGCCAAAGAAGGGTTAATCCAAAAATTCATGACGTCATCAAGAAAGAAGTTATCAAACTTTTGGATGCTGGAATGATTTACCCTATTTTGGATACGCCATGGGTTAGTCCCGTTCATTGTGTGCCTAAGAAAAGCGGAATAACCGTTGTTCCCAATGAAAACAACGAGTTGATTCCTAATCGACTTGTCACGGGTTGGCGAGTTTGCATAGACTATCGCAGGCTCAATGATGCCACTCGTATGGATCATTTTCCTCTTCCTTTCATGGATCAAATGCTCGAGCGTTTAGCGGGTAATGACTACTATTGCTTCTTAGACGGTTTCTCCGGGTATTTTCAAATTCTTATCGATCCAAAAGACCAAGAGAAAACCACATTCACTTGTCCTTATGGAACATTTGGTTACAAAAGAATACCTTTCGGCTTATGCAATGCTCCTGGGACTTTCAAAAGGTGTATGATGGCCATATTCCATGACATGGTTGAAGAAACTATGGAAGTCTTTATGGACGATTTCTCGGTCCATGGTGATTCTTTCTCATCTTGCCTTGCCAATTTAGAACGTATGCTTAAACGTTGTGAAGACACTCGTCTCGTTCTTAATTGTAAAAAATGCCATTTCATGGTAAAAGAAGGCATTGTCCTTGGTTACAAAATTTCCAAAGCCGGTATCGAAGTCGACCGTGCTAAAGTTGACGTCATTGCTAAGTTTCCTCCACCTACCACCGTTAAAGGAGTTAGAAGTTTTTTAGGACATGCAGGATTTTATCGTCGTTTCATCCAAGATTTCTCTAAGATAGCTCGTCCAATGACTCACCTCTTAGAAAATGATGCTCCTTTCATATTTTCTCAAGAATGTCTCGACTCTTTCGAACTTCTTAACGGTAAATTAACTAAGGCACTGGTCTTAGTCTCTCCAAATTGGGAGTTACCTTTCGAGCTAATGTGCGATGCTAGTAATTTCGCGGTAGGAGCAGTTTTAGGTCAACGAGTGAACAAACATTTCCAACCAATCCATTATGCTAGCAAGACAATGATGGGGGCTCAATTGCATTGTTCTACTACCGAAAAAGAGCTTTTAGCTGTAGTGTATGCTTTTGAGAAATTCTGCCCCTATCTTGTGCTTTCCACCACCATCGTTTACACCGATCATTCTGCCTTGAAATACTTGTTGACCAAGCAAGATGCTAAACTGATACTCCTTCGTTGGGTTTTGCTCCTACAAGAATTTAAAATCGAAATTCGTGATAAAAAGGGAGCGAAAACCTCGTTGCGGATCATCTTAGTAGACTCGAGGATCCTTATCAAGGGGAACTTCCTAATCAATTGATTAATGAATACTTTCCCCATGAGGCCTTAATGTCTATTAACTCCAATCTTGACGATACCCCATGGTTTGCGGACATTGTAAACTATTTAGCGGGTGGTGTTCTTATGGAAGGGTTAACGTCCCAACAATAGAAAAAATTCTTTAAGGATATTAAACACTATTATTGGGACGACCCTTACCTTTTCAAGCAATGTGCGGATCTTGTCATTCGTCGGTGTGTTGATGGGCCGGTAGCTTTACTAATCCTAGAAGCTTGCCACAAAGGACCCACCGGTGGTCACTTTGGTCCTAACTATACCGCGAAGAAAGTTTTTGACTCCGGATTTTATTGGCCCACCATTTATCATGACACTCATGAAATGGTTAAGCATTGTGATGCTTCCCAAAGATAAGGCAAAATCACACATAAAGATGAGAGGCCTCAAAATTTCATCCAAGAATGTGAAATCTTTGACGTATGGGGCATCAACTTTATGGGGCCATTTCCATCATCTAAAGGGAATAAGTACATCCTCGTAGCCGTTGACTACGTATCCAAATGGGTTGAAGCAAAGGCTTTACCGACTAACGATGCGAGGGTGGTTGTGATTTTTTTGAAACAATTATTTGCTCGATTCGGTGTACCTCATGCTATCATTAGTGATCGCGGGACTCATTTTTGCAATGATCAAATTGCTCGAGTCATGGCTAAGTATGGTGTCAATCGCCGTCTTTCCACCGCGTATCACCCACAAACTAATGGTCAAGCCGAGATCTCTAACCGTGGAGTTAAGCGAATCTTAGAGCGTACCGTGGGAGAGCATCGTACCTCATGGGGCGATAAGTTAGATGATGCTTTGTGGGCTTTCCTTACCGCTTATAAGACACCTATAGGTTGTACTCCTTATCGCCTTATGTACGGAAAGGCTTGCCACCTCCCCATTGAGTTGGAGCATAAGGCTTATTGGGCCATGAAATGGGCTGATATCAATAAAGCCGGTGTCTTAGGAAAATCCAACTCAATGAACTCAATGAACTTAGGAATGAGGCTTATGAGAATTCATTGATCTACAAGGAGAAAACCAAGCTCATTCATGATTCTAGGATTAAGAACCGAGAGTTTCACATAGGTGATCAAGTTTTACTCTTTAACTCTCGGTTGAAAATCTTTTTGGGCAAGCTTAAATCTCGTTGGTCCGGCCCATTCATCGTTGCTAAAATCTTCCCTTATGGCACCATTGAGTTATCTCAACCAAATGGGCCAAACTTTAAAGTGAATGGCCAACGTGTTAAGTTGTACTTTGGTGAGGAAATCTCTCATGAGATGATTCCATCCCTCACCACGTTTCCCTTGAATTAGTTCTGGGTCGAGTCAGGCTCGTGACTCGGTTAACAAAAACAAGCGCTTCTCGGGAGGCAACCCGCTGATTTATCCTTTTACCCATTTTCATAATAAGTGTAGGGGGATCCATGTAGGTGTTTGTTGTCTTGTTTCTTTTGATGTGCAGGGATTAAAGCTTTCAAAGAGCACTTTTGATGATATTTGACGACCCGTGATCCCGTGTTCCCGTCTTCTCGGTTCTATCCTAAACTTTTGTGATTCAATTTTTCATATCTTACATGTTGACATTGAAATCACTATAGTCGTCTCTTCCTTAGCAAGATTTAAACAAAGTGCACAATGTCCTAAGTGTAGGGGAGTTTACTCCCACATGCTTAAACATTGAGGACAATGTTTATATCAAGTGTAGGGGGACTTCTATCGAAGTTAAGTGGGCTTGTCCATTAATTTGTCCTTATTTTAACCGGAAAATTTAATTTTTTTCAAAATTTTTGATCTATTTTGGCCTAGTAGTATTTTTCAATTATTATATTTTATTTTCTTGCATCATATGTATATATTTCATTTCAAGAATAAAGTCAAAAATAAAGTTAAATAAAATGGTTCTAATGAGTTTAGATATCTTTGATATATTAGGCCCGTCATGAATCTTTTGACTCAACCCGAGTTTACTTATCCAAGTTTACTCTAACTAGTATCCTTCACGTGTTTAAATCAAGTTTTGCTAGGCTTTTATATAGGGAACTTTAAAACGCGAAAGTCTTAACTCTTACGGGTTAAGAACAAGAACTTTTCGCAAGTTCCTATAATTGATCCTAGAACGTCATTTATCAAGGGAACTTTAAAATGAGAATTCTAAACTTGAAAAAGTCTAAGAAGTTGCAAGATCCTATAGATGACTTGAAAACCCAAAACTTTGATTTAATAGGCTAAGCATCCACGAGTCTCATTTCTTGAGATTTTAAATATGGAGAACGAGAGATGATAGAGTCCATTATAAGTTTGGTATTCTTTCATGAATTTATGTGAGTTAATTATGAGCTTCTTCTCTCATCGCTTGTTAATAATATAATTGCAATAAATAAGGTTGTACGATTTGAAAAGTTACTTAGCTTCTAGCACAAGATCGTTTAAAAGTTGCTCGGTATAATTAGAGTTCATAGCCAAGGCATAACTTATTAAAGCGGGATGCAAAGATTGGCGAGTCTGAAAAGGCCCTAACAAGGCATGAGGGCTACATTTTTTTGCTAAAGATCCAAAGTGATGTGAAGAATCATTTATCAATAATCAATATGAAGGATCGAGACACACGACGAAAAGCAAATACTCCCCTAAAGATCATGGAGAAGTCTATATGAAAAGACCCTAGCAAGGTATGAGGATAAATAGATCCAAGTCCTAAAAGGAGGCGGATCGTTGTATATCAAAATCCCAAATAAAGATTGGAGAAAAATGAAGAATTCATGGTCCAAGTATGAAGAATCTCTCAAAAACTTCAAGTGAAGAAATTCCTATTATGAATAGAAGACCATTATTTCAAGATCATCTCTAAAGATTCGAAGTATGAAGTCAATGCCAAATATTGATCCGAGAAAGGTCTCAAATCGTGAAGCGAGTTATGTCAAGATATGAACTTTATGAGGTTTCGAGAAGCAGTTTTAAAAGATTTTGTCCTTTAGATAACTATTGATTAAATCGTCCTACTTTATTTTCAGCCTAAATAAAATATCGAAATAAGTCAACAATGCATCCTTGTGATCATTCAAGACAACAATAAAATATAAGAGATACACCTAGGAATAAGGGAGTCTAAGCGAATAATTAAGCCACATGAGTGAATGTTAGCTTACTAACTTATAATAACAATGATCTCGTTTTTAAGCTTATTATGGGGAACGTGAAACTTGAGAATGATAAACATTCATGACAACCAAATCCCTAATGTAAGTCTTCGATCTCTTTACTTGTTCCTCCTTCTAGCATTTTGTAATTTTCTATCTTTTTAGTATCCTTAGTGTCTAGTATTTAATAAAAGCCAAGGTGGGTTATTTATGATGAAAAATGTTAAACTATGCTTTGAAATTATGCATTACATGAGGGCATTGTAATGGTCAAGTGTAGGGGATTTAATAAGTGTGAAAAAACTTATCCTTTTACCACTTAATTATAATAAAAACAAGACCAAAACGTGTATTTGATGTTGTAAAAGTCGGAATTATGCGTGGTTTGTGTTTTTATTGTGTTTTAGGACAAAAATATGAAAAAGGAAGAAAACACGGGCTTTCACGGGCTTTTATCGGGGAAAAAGACAAAAGACAAAGTCAATAGATCAAGAGTGCAACAAGAACGGAAGTCAAGGGCCTATTCTGAAGATTTTTCGAAGAAAAAGTCTCAAGACGGAAGTTTAAAGAATTCGAAGAACCAAGTCTACTAAAAGAAGAAAATTAGAAGACGAGTTCATTTAATCATTCGACTAATCCCGAGACAAAGTCGAGAAAGACGAGTTATTTAAAAGACAAGAAGACAAGAAGAAAGAGAGAATCAACAACACCCTCTCCTTCTCCTATAAATACCCTCCTAATCTTCATTAGGAAGAGTTAGTCATTTTTTTAGTTTTTAAGTAGGAGTTACTTTCTCTCTCTAGTATTTTCTTTCATGTTTGCTTAATCTTTCATCTTTTAATCTTGTAATTTGAATCTTAATCTTTATCATTAATTCAAAGCTTTTTAGTTAATTCTCATTCTACCTTTCTTAATCATAATCTATTTTTTTGTTTCATTAATCATGTAGTTGGTTTAATCTTGTTGATTGTGTAATTGATTTGCTTATTAGATTGTGCTTTTTGATTTGGTGTGTTTGATGTTTTAGCTTATTGTGCTTTTTGATTAATTAGTATTTAGCTTATTTTCATTTAAGTTGTTTTTATAGTTTAAATCATTTAAAAGTTGATTTTTAATATTTTGTTTATTTGGTGTTTTTAGAGTTTTAAATTTGTGGCTTATTAGCTTTTTCTAAAATTTAGTTTGGTTTAAGTTTTGGTAAGAGCTTATTTGGTTTTTGCTTATTTTGTTTAATCCGGGTTTTAAAACCCTTGTATTCTGAATTAGAACATTGTAACAGATTATTCCAGATTGCAGTTTGTTTTAATATTCTGGATTAGCTAGTAACAAGTGATTCCGGATAAGGTAATTTCGAGTATTCCGGATAGTGCTTTGTTCTTGTATTCCGAATTACATGAGAAACCAGGATTCCGGATAAGGGTTTTTAAACATTCCGGATAAGCAGCAGATTGTGGATTCCGGATTGGAGTTTTTCATTGATTCCGGATAAGGTCTAGCAATCCATATTCCGGATTGCATTCGAATCCCATATTCCGGATTGTCATTTTATTAACATTACGGATAAGGTTAAACATACCTTATTCCGGATTGTATTGATTTTGTATATTCCGGATTAGTGTCATCACACACATTTCGGATAAGCTCGTTTTTTTATTATTCCGGAGTAGGACTAAATTTAGGATTCCGGATTACTTAATTTTTAAACATTCCGGATAGTAAGCAAATTCTGTATTCCGGATAGTAAGCAAATTCTGTATTCCGGATTATGCTCATTTCTTGTTATTCCGGATTGTTTGTGTAACGATTATTCCGAATAGTGTCGAGTTCTAGGATTCCGGATAAGGCATTGATTTTTTCAGATTCCGGATTGGTTCAGATTTTTGGATTCCGACTTAGGTCATAATCTATTTTCCCGAACTGTTTTGAGTTTCAAACCTTTATTTTTTTCCGCCAATTTTCAAAGTCAAATTTTAAATTGTTTTGTCTTAGATTCATTTAAAGTTTACATTTTTATAAAGTTTTAATTTTTCAAATTTACTTTTAAAGTTTTAATATTTCATCATTTATTCTTAAAAATCTTTATTTTTAATTTAATCTTTTAAAGTTTTAATCTTTCTTTTTATTTAATTACTTAACGATATTTTCTTTATATTTACAAAGAAAAACTGAGTCACACTTAAAACCAAGATCAATTCAATTAGAACGATTTCAAAGAACAAAAATTCTTATATTATTTCCTTTCGGCTAGTCGCTGACCACAACAGGTTCCCACCGGCTGTATACCGGTGGTTCCCCTGCTGCAGCCGGCGTTCCCCCTGCTTGACTAAAACCGCCACCGGCTAGGTACCAGTGGTGGTGGCTGCTTGCTGCCGAGACCCCCAAACACCACAAGGACACCCCGACGCGAGTCGGGGTCCCTTGTTCCTACTGTCGACCAAGACCAACACCACCGAGACACTAGATATCGGTTGGTGGTGCGAACCAAGACACGCTAAGAGCCATGGGGCTCTCGGTTGAGTGTCGGCCGAACAAAACCAACCCACCCACAAACACCTTTTAATTTACCCCCATGATTTGTTTAACATGTTTTTAATTCTAGTTTTTACTAACCCATGGTTACATGTTCATAATTAACTAAAAAGAATAAAAGAAAAGGGTTTACGGATTACCGAATGCGTGGAACAAATTGGAGAAAAATAACACGAACACGATGCTTAAATTTAATTAACCAAAACTCAATCAAACACCTCTTTGGTGTTTGTTCTTGTCGGCGGCCAAAGAGAAGAAGAAGGGACCTAGGGTTTTTGATTTTTTTGTGAAAACTCTATAAAGTGAAATTGTGTTTCCCCTTTTGTTATTTTAGTAAAAACAAACATGGGCTTGGCCCTTGTCTCTCTTGGTGTCGCGGCATATGGGGCCCACAATGGAAAACCCGAAGTTTTTCCGTGCTATATTTTACGTGTTCGTATATTCGTGTTTTCATGTTATAATATAATTTAATGTTCTTGTTATATATATAAATACTTGTACGTAATGATATTAATCGTATTACAATAAATAAGCACTTAATTACATGTTTGTGATTTTTACGTTCATGATTTCATGTTCGTGATTATAATTATTATTGTTAATAATTATCGTGTACTATCATGTACTTGATACTTATCGTGTAGTAATGCATACATAACTTCTGTAATTACTAATCGTGACACGTGTTGATGCTATAAAAGGAAAGTTTTTATATGTACGATGTTTACTTAGTGTACTGTTCATGGTTGAAGCATGCGGGTTTTACAACTCTTCCCCCCTAAAAAGAATAATTCGTCCCCGAATTATAGATAAAGTAAACTGAAAGGGAACATACCCTAATTCAAAATATGAAATGAGGGTAAGAAGACCGGATAGACTCCTCTGCTTCCCAAGTGGCTTCCCGCTTGGTATGATCCCTCCAAAGGATTTTGACGAATGGAATCGTCTTCTTCCTCATGACTCGTTCTTGCCTGTCAAGAACTCGTCCGGGTTCCTCTATGAAGGTAAGATCTTCACAAATCTATTCCAGTAGATACTGAACCATGTGAAGAGGATGATAATTGTACCCTCTTAGTAAGGACACATGGAAAACGTCATGAACGTGAGAAAGCAGCGGAGGTAACGCTAAGCGATAAGATACTTCACCGACTCTATCGACAACATCAAACGGTCCTATGAACCGAGGACTGAGTTTCCCTTTGATTCTGAAAAGTCTAACACCATGTGCCGTCGATACCTTAAAAAAGACGTGATCTCCTATGTTGAAATGTAAGTCCCTACGATGCTTGTCTGCATAACTCTTCTGACGTGTACGAGCTTCCTGGAATTTCTGCCTAGCTACAGCGACCTTCTCGTTGGTCAACTCTATCATCTCTGGTCCTTCAATTGTTCGCTCACCAACCTGATCCCAGCAGATTGGGGAGCGACACTTTCTGCCATACAACATCTCGAATGGTGCACACTTAATGATGGCGTACCAACTGTTATTGTACGCAAACTCTACTAAACAGATATAATCATCCCAATCTATTGTCCACTCTAAAGCACATGCTCGGAGCATGTCTTCCAATGTCTGAATAGTTCGCTCCGATTGCCCGTCTGTTTGAGGATGAAAAGCCGTGCTAAGCTTAAGTTTTGTACCCCCAAGCTTTATGCAGACTCTTCCAAAATCGCGAAGTGAACCGAGGATCTCTGTCCGAGACGATACTGGATGAAGCACCATGAAGTCTCATGATCTCCTTCTTGTAAATCAGTGAGTTTGATGACCGGATCATCCTTGCGGATCGGTAAGAAATGAGCTGACTTAGTGAGTCGATCAACGATAACCCAAATCACATCATGCCTCCTCTTTGTCTGTGGAAGACCGATAACAAAATCCATGGTGATCTTGTCCCACTTCCACTCTGGAATGTCTAACGGTTGTAGTAGACCACTAGACTGCTGATGCTCGATCTTAACTTGCTGGTAGGTAAGACATTTGGAGACATAAGTAGCAACATCCTGTTTCATACCACGCCACCAAAAGTACTGCTTGATGTTGTGGTATATCTTGGTTGAACCATGATGAATGGAGAACGGGGAGCTATGAGCTTCAACTAATAACGCTTCCCTAAGAGTAAGATCATCAGGAACACAAAGTCTGGTGCCCTGCCATAAGATACCATCGTCATCTAACCGAAACTTCGTCTGCTAATCCAAGTTCTGAATAAGCGCCCAAATTTCACCATCATCCTTCTGAGCTTTCTTGATCCTAGAGAGTAACTCAGGTTCCACTCTAAGATTAGCCCAGTAACCGTGTTGTCCACGTACCATGATCTTAATGTCTAGTCGCTCCAAGTCTCTTATAATCTCTTCCTCAATCTTAATGTCGTTGATCATACCAGACTTTCTACTAAGTGCATCTGCCACTATATTCGTCTGGCCGAGATGATACTGCAGATTAATGTCATAATCCTTCAATAGCTCTAACCATCTTCTCTGTCTCATGTTTAGTTCACGTTGAGTGAAGATGTATTTCAGACTCTTGTGATCTGTGAAGATTTCACATGATTCTCCATATAAGTAGTGCCTCCATATCTTCAATGCAAACACGACTGCTGCAAGTTCCAAGTCATGCGTAGGGTAATTCTCCTCATAGGGCTTAAGCTGCCGTGAAGCGTACGCAATCACTTTCCCATGTTGCCTGAGAACACAGCCAAGTCCCTTCCCTGAAGCATCACTGTAGATTTGAAATCCACCTGTACTAGATGGGAGAGTAAGAATCAGTGCAGATACTAACTTCTGCTTTAGGTCTTCAAAGCTCTTCTCTTTTTCTTCAGTCCAGACGAATTTCTCCCATTTCCGCATCAGTTTGGTCAATTGCAGTGCTAAACAGGAAAAGATCTCTACGAACCTACGGTAGTAACCAGCTAAGCCTAGGAAAATGCGAACTTCATTCGCTGATGTCGGTCTTGGCCACTTGGTAATATCCTCAACCTTTGCTGGATCCATGGTGATTCCTTCTGCTGATACAATGTGGCCTAGGAACGCCACCTTGTCTAACCAGAACTCACACTTGGAGAATTTGGCATACAACTGCTTCTGGCGAAGTATCTGTAGTAGAATACGAAGATGGTCTTCGTGTTCCTCCTTTGACTTAGAGAAAATCAGAATGTCGTCAATGAAGACAATGACGAACTTGTCCAAGAACTCATGGAAGATACGGTTCATCAAGTCCATGAAAACAGTTGGAGCATTGGTAAGGCCAAAAGGCATGACTACAAATTCGTACTGCCCATAGTGTGTACGAAAATCAGTCTTGGTGATGTCCTGCTCTTTAACCCGTAACTGATGACAGCCCGACCTCAGATCAATCTTGGAGAAATGTTTGGCCCCTTGGAGTTGGTCAAACAAGTCATCAATGTGTGGCAATGGATATCTATTCCAGATGGTGATCTTGTTAAGCTCACGATAATCTATGCACAGACGCATGCTGCAGTCCTTCTTCATTACGAACAGAACAGGTGCGCCCCATGGAGAAGCACTAGGTCGAATGAAACCACGTTCCAACAATTCATGCAGTTGTTCCTTTAACTCCTTCAGCTCTATGGGAGCCATGCGGTAAGGAGCCTTAGAAATTGGCTCAGCTCCTGGGATGAGCTCAATATTAAACTCCACTTCACGAGCAGGTGGTATGCCCGAGAGTTCTTTTGGAAACATGTCTGGAGATTCTGACACGATCGATTGATTCTGGATAGATGGAGATTCAGCCTCCAAATCATGAACAGTAGCAAGATAGCCATCACAACCATGTGACAGTAGTGCACGTGCTTGTAAGGTTGAAACTATTTGTATAGACCTTCCGGGTACGAACCCATTGTGAATGTACGCTGGTGCATTTACATCACCGAAGATGACCCGATATGTATGGCAGTTAATGGTGGCGTGATGTTTGGATAGCCAGTCCATGCCTAATATCATGTCAAAGTCGCGCATATCTAATGGAAGTGCGTCAACAGGACGAATCTTGTTGTCAAACTCTAGGGGAAGGCTCTTGTACCCATGGGTTATGCGTACAGAGTCTCTTAAAGGCGTGGAAATGTTTAATACATTCTCTAATGGCAAAGGGGATATCCAAACATTCTTGAATAAACAGTCGAAATGACCGACTGAGTAGCACCCGTGTCAAATAAAACACATGCCGCTTGACCATACATATACAAGATTCTAGTGATGGTACCTGTAGACTTGTTGGCTTTGTTGGGAATAAAATATGGGTCAGTTCACTAGACGCTGATAAGAAGAATGTCAACACTGATAAGAAGACATTGGACGCTGACAGCCAAGCGTTGACATTGAAGAAGTCAACACTGACAGCCTTGAAGATTGACACTAATGGAATATCTTTTGTTTATTTGTTTCTTTATTTATGTATGGTAAAGATAAGCACAACATTGTATTTTCTATTATTATCTTTACCTAGAATAGTTGATTCGTAGCTTATTGTACAAGACTTCTTGTTCTATAAAAGAAGGTCTTTTAGGTTAAAGTCATATATCAGTTTTCATAAGTATTCGCAAGTTAAACCTTTCATTGTAATCAATTCGATCATTCTAATACAAGTGAAAGTTTGTTTAACATCTTTGTGTTTTAGATCAAGTGTTAATTCCGCATAACACTTTGTTACTTTACTCATAAGCAAAGGTTTCTCTACGTGTAGTACTTGATCTAATCTCGTCTACACAAAGCTTAATCGATCTAAGTTTGGGATCAACAAGTGGTATCAGAGCTTGTTGAGAAACTTTTGATCTTTAAGTAACGCAAGAACCCTAAAACACCAAAAACCCTAAAAACCCTAATATTTTCAAAACCCTAAAAACATCATGTCTGACACAGATCAAGCTGCTGCTTTGCTACAAAACAACTCCTCAAACCCTAGCATCAAAATTCCCATGTTTGATGCCAGAAACTTTGAGCTTTGGAAGTCTAACTTTGAGCAGTATATATCTATTTATGACTACACTCTTTGGGAGATTGTCGAATGGGAACACATTCGACAAAGCAGCAAAGATTACTGCTGCAATTGCCACAAGGACAGCTGTTCCTAATTGTCCTGAAGCTGATAAGCAGGAAAAGCCTGGAGATGGGAGAGCTGTAGCTGTTGAAGATATAGCCAAGAAGAGGGTGGACATGAAAATCTTGAACATCATGAAACACGCCCTAGGTCATGAGAATCAGCACAAGTACAAACGTTTTGAGTCTGCAAAAGAGCTTTGGGAAGCTCTTGAAGTAGCATATGGTGGCAATGCTGACAAAAAAGAAGAAAAGAAGAAGCAACTCTTGCATGAGTATGCTGTCTTTAAAGCTCAACCCAATGAAAATCTCAGCAGTGTGAGAAGTAGACTTCTTGACATCACAAGTCAACTTTCCTTCATGGGAACACAGATTGATGACCCTGAGTTGAATGCTACTTTTCTCAAAAGCCTTGGTGATGTATGGAAGATTGAGACAAGATCCATTCTTGTCAATAACACCCACAAGACCTCAAGGTTTGATGACATCTTCAACAAACTAAGACTGTTGGAGAATGAATGGCAATTGGATAGTGATAATAAATCTTCCAGCAGCAACATGGCCTTCTTCTCACAAAGTGAAGGCCAATTTGATTCCATGAACTTCTATGGGCATTCAGCCCCTGGATCTCATTGTGTCAACGCTGGATCTCAGCCTGTCAGCGCTGGATCATATCCTGTCAACGCTTTGTACTCAAGCGCTGACACACACAATCATGGCGCTGATAGAATTAAACCTGCTGGTTTTGATCTAGATACTGTGTGTGCATTCATTGCTTCTTTGCCCAGTGATTCAAGGATTACATATGAAGATCTTGAGCAGATAAGTGATGAGCAATTGGAAGAGATGGACATCAAGTGGACTATGGCTCTTGTAAGTTTAAGAGCAAACAGGTTCAATAAAAGGTTCAAGAAGAAGATGACCTTTAATGCTAAGGATGTTGCTGGATTTGACAAGTCCAAAGTTGAGTGCTACAACTGTCATAGGATGGGGCACTTTATGAGGGAATGTAGATCTCCAAGAAGATCTGATGCTGGGAAGCCTTCAAGCCAAATGATTAAGAGCCCAGATCCCAAGGCCATGGTTGCTGTTCAACAAATTGATGGTGTTGGAGAATGGGATTGGAGCTGGATGGCTAAGAATGAGGAAGAGGACAGAGCTTTGGTTGCTGAAGTTAAAGAAGAGCATGTTGAATATGCTCTCATGGCACACTCCTCCTCTTCATCAGATAATGAGGTATATGATGATGCTTTCTGTTCTAAGGGTTGTCGTTTAAATACTGAAAAACTAAAACAAGAGATAGTTAAATTATTAGATGAGGCAAGTACTGAGAGATGCAAAGTATCTAATTATCAAATTGCTCTTACCCAAACAGAAAAGACAGTAGCTGAGTATAAGAAAATGGAGTTTGATTTAAAGGATCAAATAAATATCTTAAAACATGAGTTACATCAGAGTAAAGATGTTCAAGATATAGTAAATAGGGTTAATCTTGATTTGATAGCTCAGTTAGAGGAGGCTAACAAAAATAAAGATAATGTGAGTCTTAAAATCCAGAGATTTGATAAGGCCACACAATCCCTAGGAGAGTGTGTTAGTAAACAAAGAGACTCTAAGGATATGAGTGGGATTGGGATGAATAATTACACTGTTGTTCCACCACCAGCTGGGGATTTCTATGGTGTCCAATCAAAGGACTTATCTTGGACTGGCTTGCCAGAATGCCAAGAGGAGGAATTCATTCCTCCACCTAGAGTGATTTCCCCAGTTGAGGAATACAAGCAAAAACTGACTGACCTAGATGAGTGGAAGAAAGCTAACCACACCTTGTTTGTTAAGGGAGGGTTGTTGTGTGAAAGTCCAAATGAGCCCACACCAATCAAGAGCCTTGATCCTAAACCTATTAAGATCACACACCCTACCACTGGCAAAGCTGTTAACCTTGGCCCACAAAATGTTAGAAAACCTAGTGTTAAGTATGCAGAAATGTATAGGAATACTAGGTCACCAAAAAGCCAAGTTAGTGATCATGGAACAGGCTTCTATGCTTCTAGACCTAAGACTATGTCTAGAAAAGCTTGTTACACATGTGGTAGCTTCTCACATTTGGCCTACAAATGTGTCAACGCTTCCAATGTCAACGCTGATAGAAACCATTTCAGCGCTGACAAAAGTCAACATAGGTCAAACACTGTCAGACTCGATACCTTTGTGAACAAAAGTTCACAAGTTGTTAGACCAGCCCCATTCTTTTCTAGAGGGTCTAACACACAAGGCCTAAGACCTTTTCAAAAGTCAAACACTTGGTCAAATAGGCAATGGGTTCCTGTAGCAAACCCTAGGTTCAACGCTGATAAGAGCAATCGGGGCGCTGACAAGAGAAATTTCAGCGCTGACAGACACACTGCTAAACCTAGGTATTTGCAACCACAGGGAAATAGGTCTAAAGCTTCTACTAGCTTAACATGGAGACCAAAACAAGACCAAAACCCTAATTCTACTGGTGTTTCTATGACATGCAACAGGTTTCATTATATTTCAAAGGCATTGTCAACACCAATTGGGGTTAACTGGGAATTTCATTCAAACAGGGATGAAAATGGGGTTGTTATGAGAACCAAGTCTGTTCTTATTGAACAACCAAATGAATCCAAGTCTTCCAAGGCTTGGGTTCCCAAAAAAAACTAATGTGTTTTCTTTATGTGCAGGGCATTCAAAAGAAGATCAATGATTATGGATACTGGGATAGTGGATGCTCAAGGCACATGACAGGAAAGGAAGACTATCTGACCAATTTCTCTCCTATTCAAGATGGTGATAAGGTATATTTTGGAGGGGGCTACGGCACCATCACTGGAAAAGGAACCCTTGTCACCAACAATCTACGGTTTGAGAATGTCTTCTCGGTAAAAGAACTGGATTATAATTTGTTTAGTGTATCACAAGTGTGTGATAACAAAAATAAGGTTCTTTTCACAGATACTGAGTGCTTGGTGTTAAGCAAAGATTATAAGCTACCTGAGGAAAAATACATAGATTTTAGAACACCAAGGCATAAAGACATATATAATGTGAATCTTAATGGAATTAAGATAAATAATAAAATGTCATGTCTATATGCTAAAGCCTCAGTAGATGAAAGTAATCTTTGGCACAGGAGATTAGGGCACATAAATTTTAAGAATATCAATAGACTTGTGAGGCTTGGTTTAGTTGATGGTTTGCCTGAAAAGGCTTTCCACAATGACCACTCTTGTGTTGCATGTCTTAAGGGCAAGCAGCACAAGGTCTCATTCAGGTCTAAACAGGTGCACTCTAGTTCTAAACCACTTCACTTATTGCATATGGACCTCTTTGGTCCAACTAATATAGAAAGTTTGAAGGGTAAATCATATTGTTTTGTTATCACTGATGATTATTCCAGGTTTACATGGACTTTCTTTTTAGCCAAGAAAAGTGAAACTGCCCAAAGTCTGATTAATTTCATTACCCAGATAGAGAAGAAGAATGGTAATGAGGTCAAAATTATTAGAAGTGACAATGGGGGTGAGTTTAGAAATCAGTTGTTAGATGATTTTTGTGCCAAGAAAGGGATTACTAGGCAGTTTAGCATAGCTAGAACCCCACAGCAAAATGGGGTTGCTGAAAGGAAGAATAGAACCCTTATTGAAGCAGCCAGAACCATGTTGGCTGATGCCCACTTTCCTATAGCCTTTTGGGCTGAAGCTGTTAACACAGCCTGTTATGTTCAAAATAGGGCATTAGTCAACAAGATACATAATAAGACACCTTATGAATTACTTTGGGGAAGGAAGCCCAATATTGGCTTTCTCAAGCCTTTTGGTTGTCATGTAGTTGTTTTAGAAACTAGTGAGGCCCTAGGTAAATTTGATTCAAAAGGTGATGAAGGCTACTTCATGGGTTATTCAGTGCAGAGCAAAGGATATAGGGTTTACATTAAAAAGGAAAAACGTATACTTGAAAAAGTACATGTTAGGTTTTTAGAAAGTAAACCTAGTGATCCTGAAAATGGTCCAAATTGGTTGTTTGACTTAGAACCTTTATCTAGAGCTTTAAAATATATGCCTGTTACTGATCCAGACATTGTGAAGGTAACTTCAAGTGTTTTGGAAAAGAGAATTGGTAATGTTTCAGGTATACAGGTTGCTAAGGAGGATGGACCACCAGCAGTTAAATCATCTCCCACACAAGAATATGTTACACTTCCTATATGGACAGATGAGTATTATGCTGCTGCTGCTGCTAGAAAGGATAATGGTGGTTTTCAAATACCACCAAATACAAACGTGCATACTTCTTCAGGCGCTGACAAAGGGAAATCAAGCGCTGACAAGAGCAATTCAGACGCTGATGGATCAGACGCTGACACAAGCAGTTCAAGCGTTGTTAGCCCTAACGCTGACAAACAAGGATCAGACTTTGACAACACCTTTGCACATCTTTTCTCTTCACATTTTGAACAAGGTGGACCTTCTAATGTCCATGAAGAGATTCATGTTGATCAAACAGAGTCAGATGAAGAAGATATTGGCAACATGGAGCGTGAAATTGAGGACACCAGACTTTTTGAAGGAGGAGTTCTCACTTCCACAGCAAAGGATCACCCCACATCTCAGATCATTGGTGATGTTATGGCTCCAGTTCAGACAAGAAGATCCCATCAAGGTCTTGGTGGATTTATTGCCAATATACACAAGAAGGTTGATACCCCTCTTGTACAAGCATGTTTGTTTGCCTGTTTTCTGTCACAGGAAGAACCCAAGAAGATTTTTGATGCTCTCAAAGAACCTAGCTGGGTGGAAGCAATGCAGGATGAGCTTCATCAATTTGCTATACAGGATGTTTGGGAGCTGGTTGATTGTCCTAGATATGTGAGACCAATTGGGACAAGATGGGTTCTAAGGAACAAGAAATATGAAAGAGGCATTATGGTCAGAAACAAGGCACGTTTGGTAGCTCAGGGTTATACACAAGAGGAAGGAATTGATTATGAAGAAGTTTTTGCACCAGTTGCAAGAATTGAAGCTATAAGAATTTTTCTAGCTTATGCCTCTTGTATGAACTTCACTGTTTATCAAATGGATGTGAAGAGTGCTTTCCTCTATGGGACAATTGTTGAGGAGGTATATGTCATGCAACCTCCTGGTTTTGAAGATCCTGAGAATCCAGACAAGGTTTATAGAGTGAAGAAAGCCATGTATGGACTTCATCAAGCCCCAAGAGCATGGTATGGTACATTGTCCACCTACTTGGTGGAAAATGGTTTCAAAAGGGGCACCATAGATCAGACATTGTTTACAAAGAAGAAAGGAAAACATGTGTTGCTTGTGCAGGTCTATGTTGATGATATCATTTTTGGGTCTACTGATCCAAAAATGAGTGAGGATTTTTCCAAGCTCATGACAGATAAATTCAAGATGAGTGCAATGGGTGAGATGAACTTTTTTCTAGGTTTACAAGTTCAGCAGAAAGAAGATGGTATCTTCATCTCCCAAGACAAGTATGTAGCTGAAATCTTGAAGAAATATGGTTTTTCTCCACATGAAAAGGAGGCTTCCACTCCTATGGATAGGCAACACCCTTGGGGAAAGATTGGAGCTGGAAAGGATGTGGATGTTAGGCACTATAGATCAATGATTGGATCATTGATGTATCTTACAGCCTCAAGACCTGACATCATGTTTGCTGTGTGTGCATGTGCACGCCATCAAGTGACTCCCAAAGAATGTCACCTTTTTGCTGTGAAGAGAATTTTTAGGTACCTAAGGTGTTATCCAGATCTTGGATTATGGTACCCAAAAGATTCTCCATTGGATCTTATTGAATATTCAGACAGTGATTATGGTGGTGACAAGTTTGATAGGAAATCCACAACTGGTGGATGTCAATTTCTTGGGAGCAGATTAATATCTTGGCAATGCAAGAAACAAACAGTGGTGGCAAACTCTACAACTGAAGCAGAATATGTTGCAGCAGCTGCTTGTTGTGGACAAGTCTTATGGATTCAGAACCAGCTGTTGGATTATGGGTATAATTTTATGCATACCAAGATTTTTGTAGACAATAACAGTACTTTATGCATTATTAAAAATCCTGTACATCATTCTAAAACCAAACACATAGAAATTAGACATCATTTTATAAGAGATTGCTTTGAGAAAGGTTTAATACAACCAGATAGGGTAGACACAGAAGATAATGTGGCTGATTTATTAACTAAACCTTTTGATGCTGGAAGATTTCAATATTTGGTAACAAATATTGGAATGGTTAATCTCACTTAATATGTGTTTTGGAACCTTTTTGTAATAGTATGTACAGGATAATGCATTGTTATTGGTCTTTGTGATGATTTAGATTTTCCACTTTATTTTTCTAACACTGACAAAGGTAAATGTAACGCTGTCAAGTGTTATTTTGCCGTTGTTGGAGATGTTATTGTCTAACGCTGACAAGAGTTCCTTCAACGCTGACAAGTGTTGTCGGGACGCTGTCAGCAACAAATGTTAGTTTTGTGGTTTTCATCTAAATGTGTAGGTGGTGATAGCTTTATGCCATTGGATACAGAGTTGCTTATGGATCTTTGAAGAGCTATTTGGACATGTTTTGTTTATGGATGATGGTTGGAATATATATATTCCTATCTTGACATAAATTTTTAATGTTCATATATATTTTGAGAACTCATGTATCATAGTTTGAGGGGAGGTTTAAGGAACCTTTAGGATTTTTGGGTATCCATATGATACTCTTATCACAATTCTAGATTGTGTCCACAGGTGAGTATGGGTTAGTTTTACTAAACCATGAGGCACTGTAGCATGCATAGTATATCAACTTTGCATGCTGCCAAGACATTTTTGGCCTAGAATTGGTTGTGGTCTGATGGGAGACTTGGGAATACTTTGGTTATGGGTTTACCAGGGAGTTACAAAGAATTTTATGAAATAACTTTGTTGGTAACTATTTTGGTTAGCAAGGGACACTAGAGGTCATTTGTGTCTATCTTGCTTAAGCAAGTGTGCATAAATGGACAGTGCTTGCCGCCCAGTAATTATTATCAACTTGTAAGATATTTCCCTTAGGATAAATTACTTTGTTAAGGTCTTTTTCTTTTTAAATATTTTTATTTTTATTTTTAGACGCTGACAAGTTTTTCTCCAAACGCTTTTACGTCCAATCGTGACGCTGACAAGGCTTTAGGCAAACGCTGACAAGAAAATATAGCCGTTGGGCGCTGATGGGCTATTTTTGACCGTTGACACCTAGTGGGCCCTACCCAGTTGTTATTTTTGACTAATCTTTGGCCGTAATTTTGGGGAGTTGTTACTTTTAATTAATGCATGAGATAAGTTATATTTGATTCAATATTTTCATGATTGCTCTTTGAATATAACCGCCTCATTTTTGACCAATCAAAATCATGCATCTCTCCTATAAATTTGGCTAATCTTTTTATTCTGGGTATTCATATTTTCTTGTCTAACACTTTTTCTCCTAGATTTTTCCCATATCACATAACTTAACCAGCTTTCAAACATGGCACCCAAATTCAACTCAAAGAATTTAACATTGGAGTTCAAGAGCCAACACAATATGGTAGCTTACTTGACTGCTGATGATGATTTGTTTCCTCAGTATTCACAGATGGTGGCATTTTTAAATGCATCTTCATTGAGGTATGCACTTTCTCATACACCATTAGTCCCTGTCGCACACATTAGACAGTTTTGGAACAATGTAAGTTCCACAACAACTAATGGAGTGACCACATTAACATCTACTGTTCATGGAAGAACATGGGTGGTCACTGAATCCTTGGTTCGCCAAGCTTTGCGTCTTGATGACGCTGATGGTGTGACTACTCTTGCCATTGCAACAATAGAACAGGGTCTTAGGGAATTGGGTTATCCTATTCCTGCTGATGTCACTTTAAATAAATATCATAAGCAGGAATTTCCCTCTGACTGGAAATATTTGATACATGTCCTTTTACAATGCTTAAGTCCAAAATGTACTTCTTTTAATGAAATAAACAGGTCAATAGCAAGTGCTTTGGTTTGTATAACACGTGGGCTTAAGTATAATTTTTCAAAAATGATTTTTGAAGGGATGTGTAAAAACAAGGGAAGTAAAATGACTTTGGCTTACCCTAGATTTTTGCAAATGGTCTTTGATTTACAAGAATATTGTTCTAGGGATCATGACACTTTTTATGAGATCCCTAAACAACAGAAAACCATTTTTGCTAAAATGCGCTCCACAAATGAATCCATACCTCTTACTCAACCCATGCTTGAAGTTATTCAGGCTGCTCAACCACAACCACAACCACAACCAGAACTTGAACCCCAACTTGAGCCTATTCATGAACCATCACCTTCACCAGAAAACATGGACATTGACCAACCCAGCGCTGACACTCAAAATGTGAGCGCTGACACAGCCAATCCCAACACTGATACCATCCCTGAACAAACCCAAACACCCCTTAACCAACCCACACCCACACCATCTACTTCATCTTCCACCCCATTACAATCTAGGTTGACTAAACGCCAAAGGGTTGCTGGAGTGTTCTCCTCTAGTGATCCTAGCCTTGTAGCAGAGAGAACCACCTCCACAAGTGTGGCTGGTGAAATGGGTGAGGCTGGGGCTATTGACACAGGCTTAGATGCTGGTCAAGACAGTCCCAACATCATTAAGACCTCATCCATGCCCCATGATTCTATTTTGGGAGGTCAAATCCCCATTCTAGCTGAGGGCAGATTGGAACCTATGACTATGACTGAATTGACGGCGGCTGTCATTAGCTTGCAAAAGCAAAATGTCAGTCTTGTACAAACTGTCAACAAACAGGGACGTGAACTCCAAGCTTTAAGGGAGAGAGTAACTGTTTTGGAGAATCCAAGTAGCAGGAGTCTAATGGAGGAATCTTCCAAAGGGGAGGATGAAGAGGATGAGGAGGATGAGCTGATTCACACAGCTAGTGAGAAGAGTTCAGAAAAGAGTTCACAATTTAGTGAATCTTTGCAGGTTGCTGAAGCACTCACCAACTTGAAGAAGCACCCAGTTGCTGATACATCCAAGGTGACACCAAAGAACTTGGAAGGATCTTTCAAAGAAACATTGGGCGCTGATACAGGTTTGGACGCTGACACATCCAGTGCTGATAAAGGTAATCGTGGCGCTGATAGGAGCAACTTGGACGCTGACAAAGTTGCAGGTGGTGTTGATGTATTCCAGCCATCAACAATCATCAAAGATGTGTCCACACAGGTTTCTTCTTCTACTTTACCAATAATTGATGCAAAAGACAAAGGTAAAGGGATCCTGATTGAAGAAGATGTTCCAAAGAAAGATGCAGCACAAATTGCTTTTGATGAACAGTTGGCTGCACAACTTGTGGAAAGAGATTTGAAGAGGAGTAGAAGATCACCATTTGTTGTTTCTGAGAGTGAGGAAGAAAGTGGTGATGGAAAAGAAGGTGATAGCTCAGATTCAAGTATTCAAATTATTGAAGATCCAGAAAGGCTTGAATATGGGGATGAGCTAGCAAAGGAAAGGTTGAGTGAGTTGAAGAATCAGATTGATTGGGACCTACCAGAAATCACCAGAATGTACCATGCTTGGGAAGACAAGGTTATGGACAACCCAGATATGAGCTTATCAGATCAAATTTGGGGGTTGGAAGTTCTGCTTAGGGTACAAGATGACATAAAGGTGATTATGAGGTTTAATGCACAAGAGGTCAAGACCTGGCTCAAAAGGGATAGAAGGCAGTTATACTATAAGTTGCTTAGATGCCATCAGCCCAGATGGACATACAAGAAGTTGTTGGCCTTATCTTTTGAGAAGCTAGAGAATAGGGCACATCCTATTTGGAGGAAGGTGCAAGAACAGAATGTCTACCAGTTTCTTTCAGAAGAAAGAAAACAAGAGCTTGCTGAGGAAATGCAGATTCAAAAGGAAATAAGGATTGCTCAAAGACCAGTGAAGAAAGGAGATCCTTTCCAATTTCCTAAAGATATGGATGTGTATTTTCCAACTGAAGGTGTAATAAGGAAGCATCTCAAGCTTTCTCCATTGGAAGCTTCAGATTTGGTAAATGTAGTACCTCTGGATGATAGAAATCCAATCATCAGTTTTGATGAAGATGAGTGTGGATTTTGGAAGATTGGACGATTTGGAAAGGAGGTACATACTTTCACTTCAGTTATTTCTATTTTTGCAAGCATAGACAGGGAAGACTTGGTGCATCTATGGAGATTAATAGAGGCCAAGTATACAGCTGAAGCACCTACTTCAGCAAATGGAATAAGACTTTGGAACACATTTATGACTTTGTGTGGTCCAAAAGAAGCAGATCCTGCCATTTGGAAGGATCTTGAAGATGATCTCAGTAATCTTCATTGGAGGCTATATTCTACTTGTGGTGTATTTCATATGAGCTCTACAAAGTTTTCAGAGTATTTACTTGTGGATGCTGACTATTTCTTGTCCAAAGAAGTGTTGGAGAAGATGCTAGAGACACCCTTGGAGATTGATTATACTAGTGACGTGGCCAAGGACTTGATCAGATATGTTTATCACCAACATAAGAAGTTTTTGCAAGATTCCTCCTAAGTCTTAAGTTTTTATTCAGAAACTTGATCATTGGAATGGATATCAAGTTTAGGGGAGGATTGTTGGGAATAAAATATGGGTCAGTTCACTAGACGCTGATAAGAAGAATGTCAACGCTGATAAGAAGACATTGGACGCTGACAGCCAAGCGTTGACATTGAAGAAGTCAACACTGACAGCCTTGAAGATTGACACTGATGGAATATCTTTTGTTTATTTGTTTCTTTATTTATGTATGGTAAAGATAAGCACAACATTGTATTTTCTATTATTATCTTTACCTAGAATAGTTGATTCGTAGCTTATTGTACAAGACTTCTTGTTCTATAAAAGAAGGTCTTTTAGGTTAAAGTCATATATCAGTTTTCATAAGTATTCGCAAGTTAAACCTTTCATTGTAATCAATTCGATCATTCTAATACAAGTGAAAGTTTGTTTAACATCTTTGTGTTTTAGATCAAGTGTTAATTCCGCATAACACTTTGTTACTTTACTCATAAGCAAAGGTTTCTCTACGTGTAGTACTTGATCTAATCTCGTCTACACAAAGCTTAATCGATCTAAGTTTGGGATCAACAGGCTTGATCGCGAGAAGTCGTGTACACCCGTCCACTAGTAGGAGGTGGCTTGGAATCGGCATGTCCAAATGTGCCCTCCATCCCGCCCTTGCGGCAGTCCTTCATGCAATGACCAGTAAGGCCATAATAAGTGTGAAAACACTTATCCTTTTACCACTTAATTATACTAATAACCAAGCCAAAACGTGTATTTATGTCGTAAATGTCGGAATTATGCGTGGTTTGTGTTTTTGTTGTAATTTAGGATCAAGATGTGAAAAGGAAGGAAAACACGGGCTTTCACGGGCTTTTATCGAAGAAAAAGACAAAAGACGAAGTCAAGAGATCAAGAATGCAAAAAAGAACGGAAGTCCAAGACCTTTTTCTGAAGATTTATCGAAGAACAAGTTCAAAGACGAAAGTTTAATAAAGCCTAAGAACTCAAGTCTAATAAATGAAGAAGTTATAAGACGAGTTTAATTAATCCCGAGGCAAAGTCGATAAAGTCGAAGAACTTAAAAGACGGAAAGACGTGAAGAAAGAAAGAGGAGGCAACACATGCACCTCCCCATTTCTTATAAATACCCTCCTAAACACATTTAGGAGGGTTGGTTAGTTTTAGTTAGTAGTAGTTTTCATTTTCATTTTTGTAGGTAATTGTTGAGAGAGAAAGTGACAGTTTCTATCACTAGGATCTTAATCTTTTATCTTCCTTTCTTGTTTTTAATCAAATCTTTACTTTGAATAGCTTAATTCTTCTTTTAATCTTAATCTTATTCTACCGTTCTTAGTTTTTATATATTTTTAATCCGAAATTTTTATGCTTTTTGTTTAATCTTGATGTTTGGTTGATTAAAAAGTTTATCTTTTTATCAATCCTTAAGTTTTCATACGGAATAAGCTATAAGTTTGACAATCTTATTGGCTTATTTTGTGTTTACCTTATTTGTTTTTCTAGTTTTTCTTAAAAAAGTTTCATCCTTTTTAATATTTATCTTATAAAGTTTGCTTATTTTGTGTTTTTTTAAAAAGTCTTTAAATTCTAGCTTATTAGCTTTTTCTTATACGTGTTATTATTAAGTTTTTAGTTGTGTGCTTACTGTGTAATAGCGTATTAGATTTAACTTATTTTATACATTCCTTTTACATTCCGATCATCTTGATTGGAAAAGGGTTTTACATTCCTTTTATACATTCCTTTTACATTCCGATCATCTTGATTGGAAAAGGGTTTTACATTCCTTTTACATTCCTTTCAGCTTTCCTTTTACATTCTTTTTACATTCCTTTCATCATTCCTTTTACATTCCTTTTACATTCCTTTCAGCATTCCTTTTACATTCCTTTTACATTCCTTTCAGCAATCCTTTTACATTCCTTTTACATTCCTTTTACATTCCTTTCAGCATTCCTTTCAGCATTCCTTTTACATTCCTTTTGCATTCCTTTTACATTCCTTTTAGCATTCCTTTCAGCATTCCTTTTACATTCCTTTCAGCATTCCTTTTACATTCCTTTTGCATTCCTTTTACATTCCTTTTAGCATTCCTTTTATATTCCTTTTTATTCCTTTCAGCATTCCTTTTACATTCCTTTTACATTCCTTTTACATTCTTTTATGCATTCCAATCAGATTCTGATTAGCAACATTCCGATGGGATTAATCCCTTGTTTTTACAAAGTTTTCAAGTTTTAGATTCATTAAGTGTTCAAGTATTTTTTCTAATCTTGTCTTTAAGTTTTCAAGCATTATTTTTTAACTCGTCATTTTAGTTTAATCTTTAAAGCTCTTATTTTACTTATCGCAATTTACATTTTCATTTTACTTAGTTATAGACAGCGACAACCTTTTTATTTTCCACCAAGAACGACTGATTCGCACTAATTAACGATAATCAATTCGAAAAGATTGGAACGAATTTATTTTATACTTGGCTAAAAACCCTGTATTAAATGGCACCGCTGCCGGCACTTTTCGTGAAGATTAACGGTTTTTTGTGAGAGACGCGTTGGATTTTGGGATACGTTCAATCTTGAACGTTATTTTTCTTGTCTAATTTTCAAAAAATTTCAAAAAATCCTAAAAATATAAAATTTTCAAAAATCCAAAAAAATAGAAAAACATAAAAAACCAAAAATATTTCTTATCTATTTTTCTTTTCTTTTGCAGGTGTATGCGTACTAGATCTTCGTCTTATTCTGAGCCCGAGACTCTTGAAGACTTAGATATGGCTGGTTTGCACAACAATAATAATCCACCTCAGCCCAACATGAATAATAACAACCATGAACCTCAACCGGACAATCGACCAATGATTGAGCTTTTGCAATCATACGTAGAGGGCAACACCGATGCTATTGTCATACCCGAGATTGGAGCTAACAACTTTGAGCTCAAATTCGACTTATTTCAAATGGTCTCTGCTCAACCTTCTTGGGGCGTACACTTGATGATCCTCATGACCATATCAAAAGGTTTCTTCAACTCACTAATACGGTCAGGTTTAATGGGGTTTCACAAGAGGTAATTCGCTTACAAATTTTTCCTTTCTCCTTAGAGGGACAAGCCCGACATTGGCTTGATAAGGAACCGCCACAAAGTATTCTTACATGGTCGGATTTAGAGACCAAATTCATCAACTACTTTTTCCCACCCTCACGTACTACCGCTTTGCGGAATGAAATCATTAACTTTGAACAAAAGTACGGTGAGACATTTAGTGAATCATGGGACCGTTTTAAGGAACTTTTAAGAAAGTATCCACAACATGGTTTTACAAAAGTGCATCAAATTAACACTTTTTACAATGGTTTAAGCATGAATGACCAAGATTCACTAAATAGTGCCTCGGGGGGTAACATTTTGGTTAAGTCTTCTAATGCCGCATGGGATATTATTGAAAATAAATCTAAAGTGCAAACCAAAAGTGTTCGGACTAATGTGGCTAGTGCTAGCACTAGTGACACCGAGAGGAGACTTGATAAGCTTACTATGGTTGTTGAAGCACTTGCTTTACAAGCCGTTAATAATGCCAAAAACAACAATGCTCTTAGTATAACTTGTGAAACTTGTGGTGGGCCACACTCTTATGCTAACTGTGATAAAGCTTATGATCAATCTCACGCGGAAGTGTATGCTTACAACACCGCCGAGAGAGTTCATTTCAAGCCTAATGTCGATGTTAATCACTTGTCTTACAACTCGACAAATTATTTGGCTCCACCCGGTTTTCAACAAAGACCACCACAACCTAACCAAAAACAACCAAGGGTCGCCAAGAGCTAATTTTCAAAGTAATGCCAATGGAAGGGGCTCAAATGGAAACCAAGGTAATTATCCAATGCAAAACCAAGGTTTTCAACACCAAGGTTTCAATCATCAAGGTTTTCCACCTTATAACCAATACCCAAATCAAGGTTTTCAACAACAAGGGTTCAATTTACCTCCTCCGCCAATGGACTTGGTTTTGCAAAAGTTGAATGAACATGAGAAAATCATGCTAGCAGTGCAAGAATCTACTAGACAAATTCAAGAGTCCACGGATAGGAAATTTGCTCAAATGTTACAAACCCTTCGTCCACAAGGTTCTCTTCCTTCTAATACCGAAACAAACCCTAGAGCGAATGTGAGTGCTATTACTACCCGAAGTGGAGCAACTCTAGTAGGACCTTATACCCCTCCTCCCGTTACTCCATCTGCACCTCCTCCACCTCCATTTATCCCTCCTACTTCCACACCTAGTACTAGTTCTCCATTACCGTCTCCACCTCTCACAGAAGAAGTACCTAAACAAAACCCTCCACCAACCCCACCTACCACCTCTAAACCTTCTTCTTCTCAACCCTCAACATCTCAACCTGTACCTGCTACACCTTCACCTGCTACACCCACACCACCTAAACCCAACATTCCTTACCCTTCCCGGCTAGACAAAGGTAGAATTCTCACTAAGGTTGACGTTTAAGTCTCCAACTTTTTGAACAAGATTGTCGGCATAAACATCACCTTTAGCCTTGTTGAAGCTCTTGCACAAATGCCTAAATTTGTCAAGATGTTTAAGGACTTGCTTAGCAAGAAGGAGAAGATGGCCGAATTTGTCAATACTCGATTGAATGAAAATTTTTATGCCGTCCTTCTTAAAGAACTTCCGGAAAAACTTGGAGATCCCGGTCGTTTCGTGCTACCTTGCATTTTCAACCAAACCGAAGAATTTACTGCCTTAGCTGATCTCAGGGCAAGTATCAATCTGATGCCTTTAAGTGTTTGGAAAACACTATCATTACCCGACCTTACACCAACAAAGATGACTCTTGAGTTAGCCAATCGCACTCTCACTTACCCCGTTGGTATTGCTGAATATGTATTTGTAAAAGTTGGCACCTTCACTTTTCCGGTCGGACTTTGTTGTTGTTGATTATGAAATGGACCCTCGTATTCCGTTAATACTTGGTCGGCCATTCTTGAGAACCGGAAAAGCATTAGTCGATGTTGCTGAAGGTGAGCTCATTTTAAGGGTCGGGAATGATGCACAAGTATTCAAAATGGGGAAGATCACAACCAAAACAAATGGAAGAGAATCAGCGAATATGATTAATGTGCTTGATGATTTTTCGTCTACAACAATCCTCTGTTTGATTCTTGCTATGATAATCCATTGTTCCATGATGATGTGGATGATTCTCTCTCCAATGAAGATCCTCCACCAATTTATGATCCTCCACCAATCTATGATGATTATGCTGATGATTCTAGTTCCGATGGGGATGATTATGCTGCTTTCGTTTCAGAGTATCCAGACATGCCCACTTATGATGATTTTGATGAGGCTGATACTCTCTCGAGTGATTCTTCACATGATGACATTGCACCTACTTTTGATGAAAATCCTCCGCCAACCATGCTTAATCCTACTTTGGATGACTACTCATTTGAGGAAGACTTTGCTACTTTTCTCAACACTTACTTCCCAAATGAGAGTGATGCTCCTCCTTTGGACTTTGATGATTATGGTCTTTATCCTACTTTGGATATGAAGAAACCCGCTTCAAAGGAGAAGAAGCCGGACGACACTGATATCCGCAACACTTATGTCTTAACTCCTCTATATCCTCCGTCTGAGGATGAGATTGCGAGATTTATGATCGGATCTTCTTCAAGATCTGTTGAGCCTGAGTGTTATTTTCCCCTAAAGGAAAAGGTGTTCGACCCCGGCATTGCACTTTTTAAGCCATCTCAGTATCCATCTGATGAAATAAAAGGAAAAATCTTTGGAACTTATGGAGATATGCTTGCACTTTACCCTTGCTACCACCGTGCTCAATCGCTGCTTAAGGGAACCTTGCCTACTCTTTTTTGGCTTGCCTTGTTTGCCTTAAGCTTGTGTTATTTGATGGATGAAAACCATGTATTTGATCCCGGTGGATGTTCTTCAAGCTTCTTCCTATGCTAATCAAGGTCGAGTCAGGCTCACGACTCGGTTATAAAAAACAAGCGCTTCTCGGGAGGCAACCCGCAGTATCTATCCTTTTTCTCTGTTTTCATAATAAGTGTAGGGGAGACCCTAGTATGTGTTTTTTGTTTTCTTTCTTATGATGTGCATGGATTCGCGCTTTCAAAGATCCATTCTTGATGACTTTTGACGACCCGTGATTCCGTGTTCCCGTCTTCCCGGTTCTATCCTAAACTCTTTTCGATTCACTATTTTATATTTTCCAATATTAAAATAGGAATCTCGTTAGTTGTCTTTTCCTTAGCAGGATTTAAATAGCGTGCACAATGTCCTAAGTGTAGGGGAGTTTACTCCCACATGCTTAAACATTGAGGACAACGTTTATATCAAGTGTAGGGGGGACTTCTATCAAAGTTAAGTGGACTTTTCCATGAAATTGACCTCATTTTAACCGGAAATTCGATTTTTCGACATGTTTCAAAATTTTTAATCTATTTTGGCCTAGTTGTAGTTTCCTTTATTTTTGTTATTTTCTCTTATTGTTAAATAGAATGGTTTTAGCAAGTTTAGATATCTTAGATATATTAGGCCCGTCGTGAATATTTTGACTCAATCCGAGTTTACTTATCCAAGTTTACTCTAGCTAGTATCCTTAACCATGTAGACCTTAATTGGTTTATTAGGCTAAGTATCCACGAGTCTCATTCCTTGAGATTTTAAATTATGGAGAACGAGAAATGATAGAGTTAGTTATAAGTTTGGTATTTTTTCATTAACTTATGTGAGTTAATTATGATCTTTTTCTCCCATCGCTTGTAAATAAATAAATGCAATAAGTAAGGTCGTACGGTCTGAAAAATTACTTAGCTTCTAGCCCAAGATCGTTTAAAAGTTGCTCGGTATTAATTAGAGTTCATAGCCAAGGCATAACTTATTGAAACGGGACGCGAAGATTGGCGAGTCCAAAAAGACCCTAACAAGGCATGAGGATTCCATTTTGTGGCTAAAGATCCAAGATGATGTGAAAAGCATTTTTCCCAAAATCAATATGAAGGATCAAGACACACGACGAAAAGCAATCAACTCCCATAAAATCATGGAGAAATCTATCCGAAAAGACCCTAACAAGGTATGAGGATAAATCGATCCAAGTCCGAAAAGGAGGCGGATCGTTGTATATCAAAATCCCAAATAAGGATTGAAGAAATAATGAAGAAGTCGTGGTCAACATTTGAAGAATATCTCAACTACCCCAAGTGAAGATATACACTATATAGGAAGAGAAGACCATAATTTCAAGATCGTCTTCTCAAGATTTGAAGTATGAAGTAAATGCCAAATATCGGTCCGAGAAAGGTCTCAAATCGTGAAACGAGTTATGCCAAGATATGAACTTTATAAGGTCTCGAGAAGTAGTTTTAAAAGATTTTGTCCTTTAGCTAACTATGGATTAGATCGTCCTACTTTATTTTCGTATTAATAAACTATCGAAATATGTCAACAATGCATCCTCGTGATCATTCAAGACATCAATAAAATATAAGAGTTACCCATAGGAATAAGGGAGTCTAAGTGATTAATTGAACCGCATGAGTAAGTGTTAGTTGTGCTAACTTGTACTAACAATGATCTCGTTTTTAAGCTTGACAAGGGGAACGTGAAACTTGAGGGTGATAAACATTCATGACACCAAAGCCCTAATGCAAGTCTTAGATTTCTTGACAAATTCTTCCTTCTAGCATTTTGTTATTTTCTATCTTTTAAATTTACCTTAGTTTCTATTGTTTAATAAAGGCCAAGGTAGGTTGATTATGATGGAGAATGTAAATCTTGCTTTGTCACTAAGCATTGCATGAGGTCATTACAATGGTCAAGTGTAGGGGATTTAATAAGTGTGAAAACACTTATCCTTTTACCACTTAATTATACTAATAACCAAGCCAAAACGTGTATTTTATGTCGTAAATGTCGGAATTATGCGTGGTTTGTGTTTTTGTTGTAATTTAGGATCAAGATTTGAAAAGGAAGGAAAACACGGGCTTTCACGGGCTTTTATCGAAGAAAAAGACAAAAGACGAAGTCAAGAGATCAAGAATGCAAAAAAGAACGGAAGTCCAAGACCTTTTTCTGAAGATTTATCGAAGAACAAGTTCAAAGACGAAAGTTTAATAAAGCTGAAGAACTCAAGTCTAATAAATGAAGAAGTTATAAGACGAGTTCAATTAATCCCGAGACAAAGTCGATAAAGTCGAAGAACTTAAAAGACAGAAAGACGTGAAGAAAGAAAGAGGAGGCAACACATGCACCTCCCCATTTCTCATAAATACCCTCCTAAACACATTTAGGAGGGTTGGTTAGTTTTAGTTAGTAGTAGTTTTCATTTTCATTTTTGTAGGTAATTGTAGAGAGAGAAAGTGACAGTTTCTCTCACTAGGATCTTAATCTTTTATCTTTCTTTCTTGTTTTTAATCAAATCTTTACTTTGAATAGCTTAATTCTTCTTTTAGTCTTAATCTTATTCTACCTTTCTTAGTTTTTATATATTTTTAATCCGAAATTTTTATGCTTTTTGTTTAATCTTGATGTTTGATTGATTAAAAAGTTTATCTTTTTATCAATCCTTAAGTTTTCATACGGAATAAGCTATAAGTTTGACAATCTTATTGGCTTATTTTGTGTTTAGCTTATTTGTTTTTCTAGTTTTTCTTAAAAAAAAATTTCATCCTTTTTAATGTTTATCTTATAAAGTTTGCTTATTTTGTGTTTTTTTTAAAAAGTCTTTAAATTCTAGCTTATTAGCTTTTTCTTATACGTGTTATTATTAAGTTTTTAGTTGTGCGCTTATTTGAGTAATAGCTTATTAGCTTTAGCTTATTTTATACATTCCTTTTACATTCCGATCATCTTGATTGGAAAAGGGTTTTACATTCCTTTTAGACATTCCTTTTACATTCTGATCATCTTGATTGGAAAAGGGTTTTACATTCCTTTTACATTCCTTTCAGCATTCCTTTTACATTCCTTTTACATTCCTTTTAGCATTCCTTTTACATTCCTTTTACATTCCTTTTACATTCCTTTTACATTCCTTTCAGCATTCCTTTTACATTCCTTTTACATTCCTTTTACATTCCTTTCAGTAATCCTTTTACATTCCTTTTACATTCCTTTCAGCATTCCTTTTACATTCCTTTTACATTCCTTTTACATTCCTTTCAGCATTCCTTTCAGCATTCCTTTTACATTCCTTTTGCATTCCTTTTACATTCCTTTTAGCATTCCTTTCAGCATTCCTTTTACATTCCTTTCAGCATTCCTTTTACATTCCTTTTGTATTCCTTTTACATTCCTTTTAGCATTCCTTTTACATTCCTTTCAGCATTCCTTTTACATTCTTTTATGCATTCCAATCAGATTCCGATTAGCAACATTCTGATGGGATTAATCCCTTGTTTTTACAAAGTTTTCAAGTTTTAGATTCATTAAGTGTTCAAGTATTTTTTCTAATCTTGTCTTTAAGTTTTTAAGCATTTATTGTTTAACTCGTCATTTTAGTTTAATCTTTAAAGCTCTTATTTTACTTATCGCAATTTACATTTTCATTTTACTTAGTTATAGACAGCGACAACCTTTTTATTTTCCACAAAGAACGACTGAGTCGCACTAATTAACGATAATCAATTCGAAAAGATTGGAACGAATTTATTTTATACTTGGCTAAAACCCTTGTATTAGGCCACACTTGAAGCAAGCATCGTTGTCGTGGCGACATGGCCCTGGGTGCCTACGATTGTAGGTAGTGTAGAGAGGGTGAGTATACCCTACAGCAGGTGCCCTTGCTGGCTGGGAGCCTGTTCGGAAAAGTACACATGAGACATGGTTTATAGGTACAAAAGGACAATGCAGAAAATCGTAAGTCGTAATACCAGTAATAGCTGTACGTTTAGGCTGTGAACCTCTTCGGTCCTACTCCCTTCCGTTACCATGATTCCTGGTAGAAGATGCTAAAGTGTAAGAATTATGAATCATAAACGTGTAACATAAGAATGAGTAAGTTTAGGGACCTGCTGCTGTTGGAGTTTCCAACATTGTTATGGTAATTATCATTACCGCCACGCCTATCTGTAGCAGAACGGTCTTGAGTCTGACCGTTACCCTTGGGCTGAGTAGGCTGTTGCTGAGTAGCCGGTTGAGACCGGTCCCCAGTCTTCTGTCTGAAAGATGAATTTTAAAGAGAAAGATAAATATTGGGTAGTACCGAATAATTTTAAAATGATCACCGCGGACAAATACCTCTTCTCGGGTCTCTCTACTTCACTGAATTCCTCTCTCTCCTGCAGCATCTCCAGTTTACGTGCTGCATCGGCTACTTGTGCCACCATGTTGAAGGTAGCACATACCAAGTTATTGGCGCCCGATGTATGAAGAGCCCAATGAAAGTGGTATGCTTGCTCTTCGGCAGTACCTGCTGTTGTGCCAAGAACACCAGCCAAATGAAGAAAGCGCTGCATGAACTCGTTGCTATTCTCCTCTTTTCTCTACCTAATCGTGTAGTACTCCCAAGTCAGCCTATCCCACTCAGTCATGGGGACGATCTGTGGTAGTGGAGATTATTGTTGTTTTGGGGGAGAATGGCTTGCATAGCTGCATTGGCAGCTGCACCCATCTCAAGCTTTGGCAGAAACTGGGCCATTTTTTGGCAAGGCATTAGCGAAAACCATATTGATTTCTTGTTGGGTCAAAAGTTGATGAGTCAAATCACCATGGAAATTAGAAGGACCAAATATGGCATTAGGAAAGAGTTTAAGCTGGTGGAGGAAATTAAAAGAAGATCCCCCTTCTATGTTACTTTCCCCTGTTGTGATATTTCCCCTGCCATAACTAAAAAGCTGGAGATTTGGTCAAGTAGTGATAAGTATGAATATTTATGTTTTGATTTATTCATTAATATATTATTTAGTTTCCATGTATCATGGTTTCCTTATGTTATAAAAGGAACCATACGTAGGTTTTGTTTATCACTTTCACATTTACAATGTAACCTACTGTAAACATTGATCTCTAGGTGTGGGATTAATGTACACACACCTAGAGTAGTTTGTGTTAATCAAATAATACAAACTCTTTGGGAATCATTCATCTTATTAATCATCTTGTTCATGTTAATTGTGCAATTCCGCTGTGTTCATCACATGTACAATTATCATCCTAGATAAAACGGTTTCGACTGTTTGAGTCTAAGGATCTTGGATTCAACATGTGGTATCAGAGCGGGTGGCTCTAGATATCTAGGAGATCAAGATGTTTTTGGTGTTTATGTTGCTGTGAAGTTGTTGTCCAGAATTCGCGATGGTTTTAGTGACAGAATAGCGACGGTTTGCCAGTTCTGTGACAGAAAAAGTGTCGATAAAGGTCCTGATTTAGGGTTTTGCAAGAAACTCCTAATGACGAAAAAGATGAGGTTTGATTCTTGTTCTTATTTCTTTTTAATTTAGTTTTTGTTTACAAGCCATTAATTGCATCTGACAATAATGATGAGCATTGGTCCGGGACCAATCGATTATTATTGTTGTTTCGACTGGTTAGGGTGAATTGATCCGGGATCAATGATGAACCCTAGTTGAGATGCAATTGGTTGTATTATATGCATAAATTCAGAAAAAGAAGAGGTAAAAAGAAGAAGTGGATCTTTGTTTTTTTTGTTTTTAGGGGCTTGATTAAAGAACCCTAGTTTGGTGATTTTTTTGTTTTTGTTGCTGGAAAGATGGATATGTTTTAGGGTTTATTGAGAGGGTGAATTCCTCAAAGCCCTAAAATTATTAATGAATATTTGAAGTTGTGATTTGTATAGACGTAACGTTTGTGATGCTGGTTTGAATACAGTCTGTGTGATTGTATGTTTGTTCGCTGGTCCAATGTTAAAAATTATCAAACAACGAATGGCAAGTAAAGCAAATGGATCACAAGCTTTTCACATGGGCTTTAATTCGTGGTATATGCTGCTAGTGGACATCAGGTGGAGTATTTTCTATTGTCTATATGTATTTAACAATACTTTTAGCCAATTGGAAAAAGACGTAGTGAGCAAGCATTTATGAAAAGATACGAAGGTAGGATTGACTAATGTGTACATCACGTGATCATTGTGGGCCAGAAAATGCAATTTACTTTTGATTCACGTGATGTTTTAGTAGATATAAGGATTTGTTTGCCCTTTGTATTGTCACGTTAGGTATCAACAGGTGTTGGGGTCCCATGAAGTTATGATTGGTTAACTTCACAAGTTGTTTAGTTGTGTTCACACGAAGCAATGGAGCAATGGGATTTGTTTTAAAGAAATAGTACCCACGTGATATGTACATCATGTGGAATTGATGTATCATATTTATTCATTGGTCCAAGACAGCAAAACCATTTATTATTGTGTTGTGGGTTCATGTGCCTATTCAGCAAGCAAAGGAGACATGGGGTTTCAGAAAGCTGTGTACACATTGACATTTCCTCAAGAGAACAGTAGGGTATGACTTTTGTTTCCATTTGTTTTGCTATTCTTCTGTTATAAATTTATTCCCACTATATGCGGATTTGGCACAGTTAATAACAAAAACAGTGGCATTAAAAGTTCCCCCTGCTTTTGAAAATGTTTCCCCTGCTTTCATTAAAAGAAGCCCCTGCTACAATCCCCCTGCCTTCATTAATCCCCCTGCTGCCAGAAAAGTTCCCCTGCTCTCAGATTTGGTTTTTGGGACAGCAAATTTTTTAGAGTATGGGTTATTCACAGCAACTGGTATAATGGTATAAAGGCTTGATTTATTTTCATGATTGTAAAGAATCATTTTTGTGGTGATATTGATGTTTGAGGTAGATTTTCGTGAATTGGTGTTCTATTATATCTTCTACTTAGCAGGGCATGAAGATAACTTGTAGGTGTTTTTAAGTTGTGATAAAGACTTGATAAAAAGGTAGTTGGGTACGAGATCATTCTTAAGACGCTCTATGCTCGTATTCGCTATTATATGTGTCTCATTTACAGGGGTGAGGACTCATTTTATCACGAGGCTTCTACTCATTATTTCCGTGAGTTTTGGGGCCTACTCATTATAGCCGTGAGTTTCGGAGTCACATGGTTAGTACAAGACATGGAACACGAGGTTGGGTTATTCTACTTTAGCATCAAGATTTTTATAATTATTTTTTCTTCATGATCATTCTACTTAGCCTACTAAATTAGAAGATTCATAAATGACTAGCACAATTTAAGGGGAAGCTAAAGTGTTAGTCATTCACATATGACATTAAAGTAAAGGTTTTCGCTACTGATTATTGGTATTACGACAACTAATGTGAGTATCTATTACTTAAAATCATTTTTTTATTAGGACCCCAAGCCTATGTGCTTCATGGAAGGTATTTTGAAAGGTGGAATACTTGGGTTAGAAGTATGGTATTAGTTGGTAGTAGTTGAAAATCAAGGTTGTTCATATAGAAGACCCCTATTTGATCATGTCAAAAAGGGGAAGTTGTCTACATAGAATGTTCAGCCTGTTGATCTTTGGTGTTGTATGCTTAAGGGGAAGTGTTTTGACATCATCAACTAGGGGAAGATTGTTGGGTCAAAAGTTGATGAGTAAAATCACCATGGAAACTAGAAGGACCAAATATGACATTAGGAAAGAGTTTAAGCTGGTGGAGGAAATTCAAAGAAGATCCCCCTGCTATGTTACTTTCCCCTGTTGTGATATTTCCCCTTCCATAACTAAAAAGCTGAAGATTTGGTCAAGTAGTGATAAGTATGAATATTTCTGTTTTGATTTATTCATTAACATATTATTTAGTTTCCATGTATCATGATTTCCTTATGTTATAAAAGGAACCATGCGTAGGTTTTGTTTATCACTTTCACATTTACAATGTAACCTACTGTAAACATTGATCTCTAGGTGTGGGATTCAATGTACACACACCTAGAGTAGTTTGTGTTAATCAAATAATACAAACTCTTTGGGAATCATTCATCTTATTAATCATCTTGTTCATGTTAATTGTGCAATTCCACTGTGTTCATCACATGTACAATTATCATCCTAGATAAAAAGGTTACGACTGTTTGAGTCTAAGGATCTTGGATTCAACATTTCTAACTTTGAAAGTTCAACACCATCATTTACTAATTCGTTCATCAGAGCCTTGTATCTTGTGAATGTTTGAGTGAGAGTCTCCCCTTCTTTGTGTTTGAAGGTTTTATAGGATAGCTTTAAATCCATTATTATCGTTTCTTTCACATCAGAGGGCCCCTCATGATAAAGTATTAGGTCATCCCAAGTAGATTTAGCCGCTAGACAGTTCACAACAGAATTCATTTGGTCATATGGAAGTACAAACATGATGAGGCTTTTTAATCGTTGATCAAGATTAGCATCTTTCTCTCATTAGCAGTCCAGTATACTTCAGGTTTTCTATTATCCCCAGACATGGGAACAAATGGACCTTCCTGGATAATGCTTATGAATTGTGTTAACCTCAAAATATTGATTCAAACAAGAATGTTCGATCATAGGTTTATTATGTATCGTATTTTAGAATGTTGTAATAGGTAGTAGGTAAATAAAACACTTAACGCTAAAACGATCCGATATAAGATTCACTTAAATGACAACGGCTAGTTTTGATTCTTCCAATTGATCATGGAGTAGATTTGGTATTCTTTATTTGAAGTTGAATTAGGATTTCACGAAGACGTCTACTTATTTCATCATCGAGTCTTCTATCTATTTTCTACCCTTTTTCTTTAAACCCAGTCTATCGATTGATGACTTGCTTGGGCGATAAAATTTATGATTGAGACTTGAATTATCTAGTTTCCACTGTCAAGGGGTGGATGGTTGACGACATGGATAACTATCATTGTTGGGAGCTTTGTTGTAGTTCTCAAGGTCACACGCAGTTGCACGTGTGGATAACTTCAAGAGGTGTTGTACTTCTTATACTTTGGAAGTTGGGTATAAGGTACTTAGAGACCTGTTTTTGCATCGTTCTTCAATCAACAACAATGCAAGATTAAGTAACAAATTTGGGGGATTGTACTTCAGTTTCAAGTTTAGAATATCGGGTTTACTTCACATGTGGTCACGACAAATAGCCAAAAGAATACGAGGTTGGTAAGTTAGACAGAGATATGTAATCATCAGTCAATTCTCACGGGATATTTTTGAGCTACACATCGAGAATGGTACTTCATAGTCTAAGCAAAAAAAATTCAAAGTTTCTCAATGACTTTCAAAACTTTTCAAGACATTTGCTTAAGACTAAGAACTTCTCGAGTATATGGACGTCCACGATAATGATGCTTCTGAGAGTTCGAAATCATCATGGGGGAAGATCGTGTACTTTGAAGTAATTAGATCAACTTTCAGGGGGAAGTAGTGTACATGGAATGGTATCTACTTCACTTTTATGATTTTTATCAAGTATTTTGCAGGCGTGAGAAGAATTGTTGTTGATTTCATGCATGTTACCCCAAACGGATTATCACCAAAAACTAAACGACATGAAACAATATACAAGCAGTATTATTTGGTGTAGTTCTTCTACAAATTTTCGTTGTGCACTTAAACCGATTAGCTAGAAGATTGTTCAAACTACATCAAAGTGTCAGAGTCTGCTTAAGATACAGATATTAGTTTGGGGGAAGTTGATTCAGAAAATTCGTAAAAAAGAAGTCTATGAAGAAAGTTTTTTAAGACATGATGCATGAATTGGGGGAAGTTAATCCAAATCATGCATATTACAATTGTTCCACAACAAGTAAAGACAAAGAGGTTTCAAGTTGGGGTACAAGTTATGAAGACCAGAAGACTTGAAGACTCATATATCAATGAGATTATCAATCTCTATAAATCCTCGCATGTCGTAGAGGAATGACCTCTCAGTAAGGGAGATTGTTAGCCACAATATATGGAGTTAAACAAGAAGACTTAGAAGACATCCTCAACATTGGAAGCGCCTTGGAAGACTTTATTTTGTTGTATTTGTACTTGTTAGGAACAATGTAAGTAATTCCGTATGTCTCAACATTGGGGGAAGATTGTTAGCCTTAAAATGTGAGTGCCATTTACGGAATTACATTAGTTAAATATAGCCACACACGCAGGGACTAGTTTTGTTAAGTTAGAATAGTTCGTGTGTGTCTAGGCTATATATACCCCTCCATACTTCCATGGAGGGGTGAGGATTCCTAATTGTTGTATTTCACTCTCTTTATAGAAATACACACACTCCTTCTTCCTTGCTACTTTCTCTCTCTAAAAATGTCTAACCATTTATTTTATCCTCCCCGGCCTCCGAATCACCTCTTGTTACTTTGAATATTATATGATTAACATATCTTTTAAATATGATAACTTATCCTTAACAACGATACATTTAATTTTCTCGGTGATGAGCTTGTATTAAAACATTCCAAGTTTTAAGCTCATAAAGGAAATGTATCGTTTAATTAAGATAACTTATCCTCATAACGGAAAATTCATTTTTCTCAGTCATGAGCTTTCTATTAAAACATTCAAAAGTTTCAAGCTCATGAAAACGACTTCTAAGTAAATGTCAGCTTAGGACTTGCTCTTTATTTAAAAGGAAAGTATATTTGTTTAGATAACTTATCCTCTCAACGAGAAAGTAAACATTCTCAGGTCTTGAGCTATTATCAAAACATTTAAAGTTCTGTAGGTCAAGTCATCAGACAGTGTATATATTTAAAAACCAAAAGCAAAAGAGAAAAATATAAAACCTATAAAACCCCAAAAATCGAAAAATAAAAAAAATCCAAAAATATTTTTCTTTCCGAAAGGCATGTCTTCTAAGACGATAATACTTACGGCCTTAGAAATATCTTTCACAAATGACACGGTTTCATAATAGAGTTCATACGGAAGTTGTAAATATTTTATAACATGCCTAAATGGCTTATAGTTATTTCAGACTATAGTTTGCTTTTCACATTCAAGTCAAGTATTTTTTTGAAAACTTTGGCTCATCAACGGGTATTTATTTTCTCGGGCATGGTTTACTTTATAACCATGTAAGGGGTTGTCTTTGCATAATAACATGAATCTATGTACGATCCAGTGCATTTATTTGTCAAAATAAGAGAAATCTTATTTTTTGGAAGTTGTCTTCTCAACAAATCGGTGTCTACATACTCTACAACGTGACTACTGAAACAAAGACTACAATTTTTTAATATAGAAAATGGGTCAACAATTGAAGGGGAGCAATTGTCAAGAATTCACATTATTAGATGCGGCTTGTTCTACATCTAGTCAATAAGGATTGCCGAGTTTCAGGACGCGAAGATAACTTCAAGCATGACGTTACGCGGGAGACCAACTGTTGGGTCCACTAGATGTGGATCTTGCAGCCTGTTAAGGATGGTGAACAACTTCGGTAATCACAAGTCTATTCACAGAGAGACTCTAGATGAATCACATAGTATAAGTGCGGAATACAAATACTATAAACAAGAAGAAACAGAATAACTATAATGACTTGATCCTTTACTAAGGATTTCTAATATTAATATGAACTAGAATAATGTTTGATGAAGGTGTGTTTAACCCTTCCGCCTAAGGTTCCTTTTATACTACAAGAAAACCCTAATACATCATTAAACCAAAACGTGTAATTCTGATATGCATATCCTTTCCTAACATATCTCATGCATATCCTAACAAACTACTCAAAATAATAAAGTTTGACTTTCTAAAGACCAAGAGCATGTGTGGCTCCTACTACTACTAGGACCAGGAGGAACTACATACCTCCTAGCATACCTACTACAAATGACTATTCCAAAGGTCCTAAAAATCCTACCCTAAACTTGAATTTGACTTGTTGAGTTCAAGTTTCCTGGTAGATCTTACAAAACAGCTTGACGATTGGAACAACAAAACAAACAGCAACATCATAACCATCAATATAAACAACATAAAGACTGCTGCAATAAGTAACACCTAGAAGCTTCTTGAAAGCTTGAAACAAATCTGCACATTGTTGAATCTACACAACAACATGAGCAGATTTTATGAGCCTTTACCAAGTAGTTTCTCGCTCTTGGGCTAGCCAGTCTTTATGGTGGAATAAGCATCACCCTAGGAGACCAGAACCCAACCCAACTCTTAGAACGTGAATCAATGGTGAGTGGGGGTACCCTAATGATTTTAAGCAAATCATCATAGCCGTCAACGGATTTGATTAGTCTTTACCATAAGTCGTACTCTTCTGGACTCTCCAACTCTTAGCAATGAAGCATCGGTGACCTGAAAACCCTATAGCTTTGAGCAAGCTATTACAGCTATCAACGGATTTGATATAGATCTTTACCAAGAGTTGTACCCCCTTGGACTAGCCACTTTTCAGTCTAGGACCATGGCAAGTGAAAACCATCCGGATTTGGGTAACCTGGCAACCATCAACGGATTTGATTATCACACCAGAGCCGTACCCTCATGGTGAATCAACTCTTTCCTGTCTGTAAAACATGGTGAGTTGAGCACCATTTGTTGTGTGGACCAGGTCCAACACCAAAAGTACCTCAAAACAACTCAAGTATGAAAATGTCAAGTGAAAAACAATGTCATGATGGAAAAGTATAAGCAGATATTATATTATGTACAAGTTTGAAATTCCATCATATGTTTAAAGTATATAAGCAGATATTATATAAAAAGTATATTATATTCTCTCTTTTTTTTATAAATTTTTTTTTTATAAACTTTTTTTATAATAATTTTTATTAACTACAATGTGAGTCACCAATCACTGTACAGATTGGTGAACAGAATGTTAGTACAACACAAGAATAGAAGAACCATACCAATCACATACCAGAAGCTGCAACCTTGTCAGCATGCAACCGGGCTTGAATACCTTCCACCAAGGTAGTAGCCATGGCAGACTCATTCCTAGAAGGAGCATTAGATATCTGCAGATGACAATCCAGCATAGCCTCCATAGTAGTAATCGTCAATGGATACTCCATATTCGTAAGCATAAACACCACCGCACCAGTCTCAAGCTCCAACACATGAACCCCACAACCAGCATACAATTTCCACCTCTTGATCACCCAGCGAGGCTGATCTTTCCATACACCATAATGAGGAGAATCGGGAGGGGAATCTAACATCGGCTTCAAATCACCCCATATAGTCAAGCCAGGCCAGTTGGGAAGCTCACTCGGAGATTTTAGAATCTCAGCATCCACCAAACCATATAACAACATAAGATCACGACGCTCCACCCATGTCAAAATGTTTTACAGTCCAGCGACATAGCGAGCATAACCATCACTGGTCTTAATCTATGAGTGAATGTACCACGAACAATAGGGGATGGCCTAACCTCCCAAGCAACAATCCAACCCTTACCCATGTGCAACTCTGTTTCACTATCTGAAGTACCATCAATAAGATTTGCTGGATCTCGCTTTTCAAACGGAACAGACTTACCATGTCGAGCCTTCTTCTTCCTAATAGAGCGACGAGGTGAAGGGACACCTGAAGAAGATTCAACCTTGACCTTTCCAACAGCAGTAGCATCAACAGTAGTAGACTCAAAGTCCTTACCAACCATAGGATCAGCTTTTGCTGCACCAGCGGATGAGGTAGGTTGTGGTTCAGTCACCGGTGTTGAAGTTTGCTCCACAATAGGAGTAGCAGGGGTGGGATCAGTAACAGGAGTGGTAATAGCTTCATTGGTGGTGGTGGTATGAACCTGAGAGTGAGTGGGATGAACAGACGAAGTGGTGGTAGTAGGAACAGCAGTAGAAGCAGCACCAACAGATGGAACACCAGAAGTATCCTTAGGAACACCAGACGAAGAGGTATGAGTAGCAGCAGGCTGAGAAGTGTGAACAACACTTGGAGAAGGGCGATAAATAAAGCGTTCAGGGACCGGTGTGTTTTGACGTTTGATCATCTTCGTGTACAGATCTTTAATCTCATCAAAGGACAACCCCCTAACCCGTTCATGAGTCTATCCAGCATGAAAGTAAGCAACCGACTGATTCTTAACATATTGATGCATCAACTTGCTCTCCTCTGTTCTCGATATAGGTCTGTTACAGCGCTTTTCACGAAGCTGAGCAGCAAGAGACAACTGTTGTTTTTTCATCAAATCCATTGCCCGTGGAATACAATTATGTTGATTGACATCAGCTCCCAAAATATCTGTGAACTGCGAGTAATCAAAAGTAAGAATGGTAAGCACCCTCATCCAGTCATTGTCATCCCAATGCATGGTATCATGCCTTAAGTGCTCACGCCTCTACTGTTGAAGGGCTTCATCCTCAGCCCTAACTTGTTGATCAATCTCCTCTTGTAGTCGCTTTGCAGCCTCTTCCCCCAACCTTTCTTCCTCAATTTGTTTGCGAGTACGCTTCCTTAGAGGAGAGGGTGCATCTGTCATATGGGCTTTGCCCGTGGGATCATGAGACGGACTGATAACGCCTAAATCCAACATGTTTTTAGGAGCGTTATCCATACTTTCGTACATGTATATTGGTTAATTATATGATACTTTTGTGCATATTTGTGCACAATTATGTTTGCAAGTCTTTGTGTAGCCAATTGCAGGAATGGAGTATAAAACAACATAAAAATGAAGAATTGTACAAGTACGAAGAATCCTAGTCAAGTTCAAGACCCGTGTACAAGTTACAAGCCTTTGAAGATCAATTTCGGGTGCAAGAACAAGTATTTCCAAGGAGCAAATAAAGATATTAAGCATGAAAGTTGCCACCATCAACATACATCCAACTTGCCACTGGCAAGAGTGAAGTTGCCACCATCACATGGGAGTTGATTTGCCTCCACCATCAAATGGGAGTTGATTTGCCTCCATCATGAGTGAAGTTGCCTCCAACATTTGTCTAGGCAAAAATGTGTCTACATACATGCAAGATCACACAAGAAGCATTCTAGAAGTACTTTGGCTCCAAGTTATTTTCTTTGGCTCCAAGACAAACATTGAATACCAAGGCCTTAACTCCACTATAAATAAGACCCATGGGGTCATTGTAACATATCATCACTTAATCAATCTCATAACTAACTCCATTATTCATCAAGGGAATTCTCCCAACCTTGGTGAAGACCCCAATTCCCGGATTTAATATTGGTGTGCCAAAAAGTGACATTTTTGAAGCTCCAATCATCAAAATAACCTTGCCAAACTCTAAGGGGTCATTACCCTTATCATTGGTAGTGTTTCTTAATACCTAAATCACCACCAATCTTCACCAAACCTCTCCAAAATCAGCCTCAAATATCAAATACGAATTTCAAATACATAACCCGAAAGACCACATAACTTGTAGTCAACTGGAGGCCTAAGGATTGCTCTAATTCCTTCATTTACTTATTGTAATAGCACTTTGGTAAACTCTTTTTTATATTACAAGAATGATTATGAATGTCATGAATATTATTCGTATGAGTTTTGTTGAAATAATTATGGAGTAGTTTCATATACACTTGTTTGGATGAAGTCGTGACATGAGGATTGTTTATGTTTTATTATTGTTTTGATCAATTTCATGTTATGTTTGAAATCCAATTATGCTTAAATTCCGTTCTATTTGCTTATCATACTTGATTAGTTGTTGATGATTTCATAGGTCGAAAGGGTTATCATTCACCAACTAGTTATAATCGTTTTGTCTATGGATGATTATCTATTGTATTGACCATTTCTTTAGTGGTATGATTATGCAAAGGAACTTAAGTGTGATTGTTAATGATTTTGTGAAACGACCGTGAATCAAACTCGTTAAACTAAACATAGTCTTGAATTGGTTGATTTGTCTTAATGCTTGATTTTATGGATGTATGATCTTTCGCGGAGGTTGTGTGCTTTAAAATTAAAGATTGGAATTTGTGACCATCATCTTCTTTACTTGTAATCAATTTATCAAAACCATCCTCTTATGAACAATCCAAATGTTATGAACTAATCCAAGCAAGTGTTGTCTTTAATATTATTGTTCTCATCTTATTAGCTTAATCATCATTTACTTGTTACTTGTTGCTTATTTTGCTTAATTGTTACTTGTATGGTAATTTTGAGAGTGACAACCATTTTTACCACAAACGTTACATTGTTACAAAGATCCTTTACAACCGAAAACACCCAAATCCTAGTGAACGACCTCGGCTTACCACAACAAGCTAGCTACAAACGAAAGGGTCATACTTGCCCGTGTGTTCTTAGCTTATTCCTAATCCTTGTATAAATTCAAAAACTTGTGTATACTCGCGAGAGCACATCAAGTTTTTGGCGCCGCTTCCGGGGATTTGTTTGTGTTTTTCGTGTGTTAGAATCTTTGTTTCTTGCTTCTTGTTTATTTGTGCTTGCTTGTTTTGTTTATTTTGTAGTAATTAAGTTTTATAATTTCGTGTTAGAATCTCATAATCCGGCATCGCCCGCATCAAGTTTTTGGCGCCGCTGCCGGGGATTTGTGTTTTGTGCTTTTCATGTTTTGAATCTTTGTTGCATATCGTGTATCGTTTAATCTCCTTTGTGCTTATTTGTTTTGTGCTTATTGTGTTTTAAGAAAATTGAAGTGTGTTTACATTAAGCTTTTTAGTCCTTATTTCACCAATCCCATAAAAGTTTTTTTTTTAAGTGTTCTTAGGTTTTAGTTGCCAAAATCTACAAAGTAAAAAAAAAAAAAAAAAAAAAAAAAAAAACTGACAGGAGAGTATTGCCGCCGGCAACACCCTCCTGTCGTCGGCAAGGTCAAACAGAACCACCTTTGCCGCCCGGCAAGGTAGTCCTGCCACCGTCAACTGCTTATCAGTCCCCAACTTGCCGGCCGGCATCCCTCTTTGCCGTCGGCAACTCCAAAAACTTAAAAAAAAAAAAAAAAAAAAAACTTTTTATTTTCTTTTATTTACACCGTGCCTTCACCAAAACCGTTCTTAGTTGTGTTTTAACTCGTCTAACGTCCGTTCTTCGAGTTAGAACTAATTATCCTCTTTTACTCATAACCCACCCAACCGTCCCGTTTAATCATTTTGTGCCTTGTTCGTATTTCTATTCGCTCTGGTTTATTCCCGAACCCCGTGTTTAGAACCCGAAGTCATTTGAACCGTCCGGTTTGATTGATTTGGTACAATAACTCTTTTACATTTTCATTTTTATTTTCTATTGTTTATTTATTTGTTTTCGTTAGTTAAAATATAAATAAAAAATGCAAAAATATTTTCTATTTGAGTTCCTTTATATTTTATTTATCTTTTCCTTTTTATTTTTAGTTGTTAATAAATTTTTCGAATTATTTCGATTTATCATAAAACCACGTCTTATAGTTAAATGCCTCGTTAATAAATTCTACGAACTTAAACGTAAGTTTAAGAAGAAGACTCGTGAACCCGATAAAACCATATTTGACATCGAGTCACCCGAGCCGTTCGTGTTGTCATAATCGACATACTCGAGTCGAAATTCGAAAACCCATTCCATACTGAAGGAATCTTCACCTATGAAACCGAATCTGATTCCTCAACCGTTATAATCATTGATCCCGATGATCAACCGATGTGGTCAAACACTAGGATCGTTGCTGCAACACCTAGTTCCTCTATTGTTCAAATCCCTATTTTGAACAATTTCACTATCAAAAGTAACCACATACAAATGATTCGGGAAAACCAATTTGATGGAGAATCCCTATCCGATCCTCACCGACATGTATTCGATTTTCTTGAGATTAGTAGCCTTTTCCAATATGGTGAAAATCAAGAGGAAGCAATTAACTTGAGGATATTCCCATTCTCATTAACCGGAGAAGCTAAGTCTTGGTTGAGTGAACTAAACGAAGGAACAATTACTTCGTGGAACGAATTAAGAGAAGCTTTCATAAGCCGATTCTTTTCACCCGCAAAGTTTAAACGTCTCCTAAACGACATTCATGATTTTCGCCAACTCAATGACGAGACTCTCGTTGAAGCTTGGCTCCGAATCAAACATATGCTTCGTGCTTGTTATGGACATGATCTAACCAAGATAACGATAATTTAAACATTTTATTGTGGTTTAGACGATCCAACTCAAGTATCTCTCGACGCCGGAGGAATCTTCCTCTACAATACTCAAAACGAAGCATTCCAAATCCTCGAGGACAAGGTCCTTCTTAAAATCGATTATTCGAAGGATTCTCATATCCATCCTAAACCGAAAACCGTTGTTTCCGTCGGTGGAAATAACCTCATCTCCAATCACACCGTGTTGATGGAGAAATTCGAAGCTCTCGCTAGGCTTATCGATTCCTAATTCCTAATCATAAGGAATGAAATAAAAGATATGCGAGAAGATCGTAGAAACGACCACGATTCCCAAACCACCATGAAGGATGACACGCCGATGTGTGAACCTCATGAACCGAATTATGTCCAAGAATATCACGAAGGATATCACGACCAAAATTCGAGGAATTCACATTCCTATCTTACCCTAAACCCGAACCGTCCCATTCCTCAATCTCGACCGCGAGATGTGATGCCATACTCATCACAATATCACCAAAATCCCGAAACCTCAACGGAGGAGATGATGAGAGAATTTATGGATTGGCAAACAGAAGAAAATGAACGTGTCAGGAACAATTTGGTTGACTTGGAATTTCAAATCAATCTAAACTTCCGGAACCATGCAGCCATAATCGATAACTTGGAGAGAATACTCGATCGTATCGAAAAGAAAATCAAACGTACAAAGTCCTTTCCTCAAATCACCAACCCCAAAACGAGAGATAAAATACCCTCCGTACAAAACGAGAGTGATAAGGGCGATGTTGTATTCATTCAGGAAGAAGAAGAACCTATTCCAACCGTACCAAAACTAAAACCCATCATTTCTAACTCAACTTTTCCTAGGGATTGCACCGTGCATATCCCATACAAAAAGGAAAAGGCGTATGAACCTGATGTAATGTTAATTCATGACGCGGGGTTGAAATCAATGAATGGCGTTGGAAGTATCATGATGATAAAGAGGGACGACAATGATGTGCCAAATAAGCCTTTCAAAGTTTAGAATATGAATGACGAATTGCTTCCGTTAAAAGATGATAATTATCAAAAGCAATGGCACCCAACCAAAGTTCCCCATCTTAATCGTATCATCAAAGAATCCTAACATTGAGGGGAAGAGTCTAGCTAACGACTCAATAATAAATTAAGCGCTTCTCGGGAGGCAACCTGTGCTTTAATTTTTTGTGTGTTTAGTTTTTTGTGCTTTAAATAAATGCATACACCCCAAAAGTATTTTTCTAACTTGGAAAATTTTAAGTGTGAGGGGGTGTACTTTGCTAGTAGTGTTTCTATTTTATCTATGTGCTTGTTTGTTTTGTTTTGTTTTGTTTGAATAAATGCAGCAATAGGTAATGGAGGAGGATGTATACATGGAGAAGGAATGAAGTATCAAGAACCGATTGATCTCACAAGCTTATGGTGTAGCATTGAATCACATGGAGATCAATTGCAATTTCTAAAACCCGGGAAGTTTCGTTTCTCTTTGAGTATTTATTTATTTCCTCACTTTTCATGCTTTGATGTTTATTTTTAGCATTGAGTACAATCCAAAACTTAAGTGTGAGTGGGAATAAATCGGAAAACGAAACCAATTTTTGTTATATAAAAAAATAAAGGGGAGTTGTACACTTGTTTGCCCTTAGGATTTAATTTTTTTTTTCTCACACGTTTGTATGTAAATATGTTTCAATAATCGTCCACATGGTAAAAAAACATATAATAAAAAAATATAAAAATAAAAAAAATAAAAATAAAAAAAATAAAAATAAAAAAATAAGTTTTAGTGAGAAGACCACTTGTGTGATAAAAGTGTATATGCGTGACAAAGAGGCAACCTTAGGAATAAAACCCAAATAGCCTTTTCCATTTTCTTTTTAGCTAGTTACATCGATTAGCTAACCACCCATATTAACCCTTTTGTTAGTGTTTTCGTCTAGTGCTAGATACCCTTAGAAAACCCGTTGAGCCTATCTTTTCGTTTTTATTAAATCCACTAAAAAGAAAAAAATATATTTAACCTTAAACCTTAGCCTAAACCATGTCGAAGTCCAAATGCTGGGTTGCTAGTTGCACTGTATGGTGGATCATTTTTGATGATTTATAGTTTCCACACTTCGCTATGTGTATGTGCTATTCCAACAAAGATGGAGATGGCCGCTTATATTTGTATTTTTGTGGCGTATGCTTAAGAGAAGTGTGAGGGGAGCATGTTATGTATGTTGAAGAAAAAAAATTAAAAAAAAATAGTCATCAAAAAAAAGAGTAAACAAAAAGTGATGACAAAAATAGCCAATGAGCTATATTATGAAGATGAAGGAAGAAGAAGTATGTTTAGATATCGATTAGCCAATGTGCTAAGACGTGATATGTTGGGAATTATTTGTTAAGTGTCAAGTACCGTTAGTGTATTTGAAGTACTGTTAGTGTTATGTAAGTACCGTTAGTGTTAACGCGGTACATAGTAAGTACTGCTACTTATAAAGTAAGTAATGCTATGAAGATTAGGACGAATATATCTTTGTATAAGATATGTCATAGTTATAGTTAGAGTATATCTTATGTGATATACCTAAATAGTTAGAATATTGATAATATATCGTCTGTGATATAGTTATCTTTATAGAATATTCTAAGGTTTCTAGGGTTCCTTACTCTATAAAAGGAACATAGGTACAATGTCTTTCATGTACCTCATACAAGTCGATTAATAAGAGAATCGAATAGTTAAAAGTAATTATGTTCTTCTGTGCTTTATAAGTTAGATTTCGCATAACTTATTTAGTGTTTAGTAAGAATGCTCAAAGTGTTTTAGTTTGATTACAAACTATTATACTAATTCTTAACAGAATATAGATCCAACCAAAGGGATCAACAAGTGGTATTAGAGCTTGTTGAGAAACTCCGAAAAAGAAGAACACGAACCTATACACTCTACACATACCAAATCTAAATGTCTCAACCAGATGGTGTTAATGCACATGTGGATGATGTTCAGAACACTGATCCTGTTCTACCTCAAGGACAACCACAAGTTGTGCATCCTACACCAACACAAGGTGCTCAAGTCATGAATAATGTAGCTCCCTCTACACCAACACCTTCTCATACTCTGTCTGCTGTTAAACTCCCAGTTCTCAAAGGTGACAATTATGACACTTGGGCTATGCAGATGGAACACTACTTGAATCACACAGATCATATTGTGTGGCAAGTTATCAAGAATGGGAACACACCAAAGAAGCTACACCGGTTGCCAGACGATACATGTTATGTTCTACCTGCTGTGACTGCTGATGAGGTACAAGTAGAGATCAGAGAAAGAAAAGCTAGAACTGCTTTGGCTATGGCTCTTTCTGATCATTATAAAGATGCCAAAGCTACGTGGGATGCTATAAAACTTAGATTTGGAGGCAATGACAAATCTAAGAAAATTAAGAAGATTGTTCTTAAGAAAGAATTTGATAACTTCTCCATTACCAGTATAGAGGGAATACATGGTGGATATGGAAGGTTCAGTAAGTTGCTTATTCAGTTAGAAGTTTATGGACAAGTAATTCCGAATGAAGAAGCAAATCTAAAATTCTTAAGAAGTGTTCCACCAAAGTGGAAAGCAATGGCTATGCACTTCATCACAAGAGATGATTTGGAAACAATTCCATTTGATCATCTCTACAACAATCTTAGAGCATATGAGATGGATGTGAAAGGCACTGAAGTAAAGACAGCAACTACTTCAAAGTCTAACTTGGCTTTTGTGTCAGATGGGAAAAACGGTACTTACTTTTAAAATACCGCTAGTGGATCTAGCAACGGTACTTACTTCACAAATACCGCTGGAGGACTTACAAGCAGTACTTACCCACAAAGTATTGAAAGCAGTCCTATGATCTCTCAAAATCCACATGGAAGGTCTTCACCATTGTTTAGTGACAATGATGCCTTCTCATTCTTTGCTGGACAAGACAACAGGCCAAGATTAACTCTCAATGACTTGTTTCAAATGGATGATGCTGATGTTGAAAAGATGGATCTTAAATGGCAAGCTGCAATGGTGTCAGTAAGATCTAATAGGTTCTTCAAAAAGACTGGAAGAAAAATAACTGTTGATCCTAATGAGCCATTGAGATATGACAAGTCTAAAGTTGAATGCTATAACTGTGGAAGGAATGGACACTTTGCAAGAGAATGCAATAGAGATAAAGCTGAGACAAGCAATCTGAAGTCCAAGAACAGCTATAGAACCAGTCTAAAAATATCTGAGAGCTTTCCAAGAGGAAACAGCAGGAGTCCTAAAGGAACCAAAGCATTGGTTACTGTAGATGGAGTGGTGAATTGGGCAGAAGAAGAAGAAGAAGAAGAAGAGATTGGATTAATGGCTCTCTCATGAAGATACTGAGGTAGACCCTTGTTCTAAAGATTGTATTCTTAAATTTAATAGTATAAAAGTAGAACTAGAGGAACAGTATCAAAAGGTTAACACATGCACTGTAGAAGTAAAGGCTTTCAAACAGGGTGTTGTTATACTTGAAGATAATATAGTTTTGTACAAAAAGGCTCAACAAAACTATGAAGAGAAAATTAGGATTTTGACTCTTTAAATGAGGGAAAAAGATGTGGAAATAAAAGCTTTTGAAAGACAACTTTTAAAAATAAATACTAAAAATGAAGCTTTAAAAACCAGTCTTTGTAAAGAGAGGGAAGTAATCAGTCAATGGCAACAATCCTCTAAGGGATTAGGAAAGTTAATTAATTCATAAATGGGGTATTATGATAAAACAGGCCTAGGATAATGTTATTACCATATCAATCCATAACATAAGATTTAGTTGATATTTAGAGAGAGAAAGGGAACAAAGTAGAGAGAGAAACAAGAGAGAATTTGGAAGGTTAAACACTTTTAGAGAGAGAAATAAAATGGTAACCAACACCCTCTTCCACACATGGAAGAGGGTTTATATACCCTTGGCATATGGGTCGTGGGTTTAGTATCCTTGGGCCGGGCTTGGCTTTGTTTTAGGCTTACGCCCCTAACTTATACAATATTAGCTTAAAGTCCAAGCCTGGTTTTCCCGACTAACCTATTACGATACAAGACCATTAACGACTAAGATGACCTATTACATTCTTGTTAGACTATATAAAATATAGGGCTAACAATCTCCCCCAATGTATCGGTCATATTAAAAAGCTTAAAAAGCATAAGATGGTTGAGTGAATACATTCTTGTAGAGGAGATCTTCATGCTTTGGTCTTGTATCTTGTTCTTGATCTTGTTTGTAACGGCTTTGTTCCTTCATGCCTTGTGATCCTTATCTTGAGCCTTTTTCTTTTGACTTAGAGTGCTTGAGATCTTCAATCTATCCTTGATAGTGTTCATCTTGTGCTCTTGTGGCAAGATGACCTATTACATTCTTACATTCTTAAGTATCTTGATTATCGCCATCTTGTGCTCTTATGACTTCTGAATCGACATTGGTTACACAGCTACGTAGCGTTCTTGTCAAAAGTATGGTGGTTAAGAACACTCGGTAGCGTTCTTGTCAAAAGTATGGTGGTTAAGAACACTCGGTAGCGTTCTTGTCAAAAGTATGGTGGTTAAGAACACTCAGAAACATCATCTGACGAGTACAATCAGAATCGCGAGATGTTCGTGTCTGAAGCAGAAATCTTTGTTGACATTCTGTAGCTCAAGTTGCTCGTGAGAATTGTTTGCTGATCACATCTCTACTCATTTACTCTCTGGCTAAACTTACCAACCTCGTATTCTTTCATCTATCTGTAGTGACCACTGGTGAAGTAAATCTGATATTCCAAACTTGAAACTGAAGTACAATCCCCCAAATTTGTTAATTACGCTTAGCACTTTTGTTGATTGACGTACGGTGCAGAGAAACGTCTCTTAGAATCTTGTACATAAAGAGATAGTTATAAGATGTAGAACACCTCTTGAATTATCCACAACTCCCGGTGAGTGTGACACTGAGCACTACAACGTAACTCCTTAAGTGATAGTTGTCCATGTCGTCGACCATCCATCCCTTGACAGTGGAAACTAGATAAATCAATTCTAAATCATTAATGCTAAAGCGAATCATCAATCGATAGAATAGGGTGAAAGAGGCTCGATGATGAATTGAGTATACGCCTTCGTGATATTCCACTTCAACTTCAAATAATAAATATCATCCACTTCGTAATCACTTGACATTACTTTGCCCGAATACTAGCCATTTTGACAATTTTAGGGAATCTTAAAGGATCGTTTTGGTGTTTGTTTGTTTTTGTTGTGTGTTTGTCTGTGTCGTGTTTGTTTGAGTGTTGTTAACTTGAGAACCAACAATGACTAAAAAATGAGAATTCATCAATGTCGTCTAGCTAAATTAACTTTGAAGCCTAAAACCGTCAAATACCCAACTGATGCGCGGATCGACTTCCGCGGTGAGGTCGTCGAAAATATATTTCGATAAATAAGGTTTCAAAACGAGCATTTTCTTTAGTCGGAATGAACCCGTAATCACCATATCCCCATAATCCGCACATCCATCATACCCGGCCAAATTTGGAAATAATATGGAGCACAACATAATACTATATCCGGCCCATCATTTGTTTAGCTAAACGTGGCCAAAAATGAGATTAAAACAATTACATCCCAACAACTTGAAGAACTCGCAACCCAAAATCATGATTAAACTGAAAGCGAGAGACGGGCCCAATAAGTCTTCCAAATGTGTGGATATAAATGAGAAGTATTACCTAATATTTCTCAATTGTTAACCTAACCTAATCTCACACATTCACCTCCATCCTTATCAGCCGTTTCTTTACCTAAACTTCTCCATATCAAACTTCTCAAAGAAATCACCAGATCTTATAGTTCATATCAATATTCATTCACTGACTCACATACGCAAACACCTACAAATATAATCCATCGACCTTACATCAAGACCAACGAATCATATAGACAAATCACCCTTAACCATGTATCTTTATTACGTTTTAGCTCAGAATCATTCGAACCCACAAAGTAGAATAAAAAATGAATTCGACTTCATGATCCATAAACGAGTCTCTGGTAGGTATTGGTCTCGGGTAAGGTTTTGTGTTTGAAAGTGATTTTCATGAAACGAAACTAAGGCATGATGATAACATAATTGTTATACATCATCCTTTATATTTCGAATAGTTAATCTAAAAAAGGGATAAACCCTCATAGATTAATGATGATATTCTGATTCGAAAAAAGATCTTTCAAGATCTTGACATGGATGTCAACAGCGGACAGAATCTGAGATCAATCAATTTTCCTGTTTGAAAAACGAGTCTAGATGGGTTTAGGTGACGATGGGATATGATTAGATATGAGGTGTTGATTTTGGAGTGATAAGGTTGGTTGTTGTTTGGTGCAATTCTCGACTCACTGAGTTGACCCGGTCAGCTCGGTAATTACCGAGTTGACTCGGTGAGTGATGTAGGATGGGTTTTGGACAGATGGTTTGAGTCATTGGAATGTTTTTAGAATTATCTCAATCTTTAGAGGCAATAGCAATAATATACATCCCATCGCAAAAAGTCTAAATACCCATCGGAATAATCCCAGTGAAAAGCCATCAGAATGTGTAATCCATCGAAATAATGAAAAAGGGCCATCGGAATGAATAATCTATCGGAATATTCCATCGGAAAAATCCATCGAAATAAACCGTCGGAATAAGTCCGTCTGAAAAACCATCAGAATCACCATCGGAAAACCCATCGGAATAAGCATCAAAAAAACTGTCGGAAAAAGGTTTTGAAACCGAAAATAGTGGATCTGGTCCTTTTTTTTGTCCTTTTCCCAATAAAAAATGGTCATAAAGCAAATAGGAAAAAAATACTTATTGATTTCCTTATTTGTGAAACTGATAGTTGATACTTGACAGGTGTAAAACTGCTAAAAATTAATAAAAAATTTGTAAAAGTACCAATAAAGGAAACTAACGATGGTATGATTATTGATGGAAAAATGGTAAAATAGAAAGTGGATGAAACAAAACCAGTTTAAGAAAGAAAAGATATATGAAAGATAGATAAAAATACCATCAACCAAAATTGGGACCGATTCAGAATGAGACTATCAATCATCATATCAGACACGGACACAAACACACGAACACAAAAACACGAAACACCCCCGGTTAGCTCTGATGCCATTTGTTAACTTGGATTTACTATGAACACGGGTAAAAGATCCGGAGGTCAGGGAGGATTGAACAAGTGTTTAGCAATTGTTAGTGAGAGAAAGAGAGAGGGAGAGTTGCTCTAATAAAAGTGTTTTATTATAGAGAGAAAGTAAAGAAAGAAATGAACAACCTCATAAATCGCTAATCTTGTGAATACATTATCATATATGATCTTTGCACGTGATAAATATCTTACACTTGTGTTTAAAAGGTATTTAATTTACGTTTCAAGTACACCCTCATTAATTTGAGGGGGAGCTTGTGTAATTCATGAAGATAATTGGATTTGCATTCTTCTTCCCAATTTTTTCTTAAAATGCTATTAAATCAATTGATATTAAAAACATTGTCACACACGTGAATTTTTGAATCTAATTAATTTACGTAAAACGCGATGGTTCGGGTTAGACTTGTGAGTCTATTGATGTTCCCGATTGTTTACGCGTATTTTGTGTGCAAATTTAAATATTAATTGAATGACAATCTTGAAATATTACCTGAAAGACTATCATTCGTTTACGAAACGTGCTAGGAAATTCTATTTTTAGAAATCCACATTAATTCAACGTAATTTAATTTGAGAGTCCTGTTAACGCCAATTTAGTATTTGACCCAAATTCATCTTCAAGACACTTAGAAACTTCCCCGTTTTCTCTATCCAAAATCTTACGCTACAAACAAATATATATACTTTCGAAACTTTACATACAATCTATTATACTACACAAACTTAAAACACAACCATGTGCAAGTTGTAAAAATACAACTTAAGAAAAAGAAAGAACTCTTGTCTTGCACTCTTTGTCACAAACCGGTCCCCCCTACTATTGTAAACCCACGTTTTTATAGAGACTACATTATCCCAAATTTGAATTCATGGTACTACACAAAGCCATTAATGTCCCTGTCCCCTCTTTCACTCTCTACCCGTTGGAAACCCTCATCCCACCCCATACTTCGCTTAAATATGATACAAGTCAAACAAGGTACCATGTCCTTTCATTTTTGGCACTGCCCTAGGCGAAACCCAACCCACCTTAACACTTCCCAACACTTTGACACTTCCCCATGGTACCTCATCAAAGGTACATCTAGTTCAAAATGAACCGAACACCATGAAACCCTAACTAGATAATCTTAGTCCTAACTCACACACTCCCTCTATAAATATTAGAGCTTTCACCATCTAAAACACACACTCTACAAGCTCACAAAACATACACTTAGCCGAAATTAAAAGTAATCCCCTGTGGTTTGATTAGGCGCTGCCAAGAACAAGAGAAATAAAAGGGTTCGGACCACTTAGAGGTGGTAATGATATTAGAATGAAGTGTTGATTCAGGGGTAGGTTATGTAGGATGAAGTCGTGATCATTGTATCATTTCCTCCTTTGCTAGGACCAATTGTAAGGTTCCTCTTAATCCTCGCTTAGTCCTTTTCTTCTTGGTTGATATTATACTTGCAAATATTTTGATAACTTGAATCACTCTAAAACTCGAACGCTAAAGTCACGGCGTGGTATTTGGGTTACGATTTAGACATTTGTGAACAAACCTAACGAGCTTAAAGATAACAAAGGGGTCACGACTAGGGCTTAATAAAACGCTTATGTGATGACAAAAGCATAAACAAGCTAAATCAAGAATAGACCAAACCATGCATGTATGCATGCGTGTAGCTAGACCTAAAAGAAAGTCGGACATCGAATGAACATGTATGATTTTATGCAAGGAACAAGCATGCTTTATGTAGGTGAACACGTATGATTTTGTGTGTTGTAAATATGTTAAGCTTAAGTGTATGCCATGGGTCTTATTTGACAATAGTATGATTGATGTGTAATACTTCTAACATGAATTATGTGAAACTCAAGACAAGAAAATGTAGTAAGCTTATGCATACTTAATGCGTGAACCACAATGGCCAGAAAAACAAAGGACGACAATTTCCCATATGATAGTACCTTCCATATTGTGAAATAACTAGGCCCATTTTGAGTAAGAATGACTATGTATGTATGAGTATTCATGTAGGAGTAAACAAGTATACATTCTTTTGATATCTATGATTTCATGTGAACATATTTGTAATTTGAAACTTCCATCCTATTGTGTGAACGCCACCAAAAATCTGCATGTAAATGTATGAAGCGTGAGAAAGGACATAGATAAACCGATACACATATATATATATATATATATATGCGTGTGGGTAGGGCTGCAAGAGTAAAGTCACAGAGTACTTCAACCTTATGTGTGTGTATCTGCTTATATGCATATGCATGAAAAACTCCAAAGAGATTTCTTTGCCATAGTATCTGCATGAAAAAGAAAATCGTGTCACTGTGTACATGTGCGTGTGGAGATTTTGGCCTGCGTAAAATGTTGGTTTTATATCATTATACGTGTATAATTGGGCATATCACAGTAAGGCAGAAAGAAAGTTAACACAAATCCAAATTAGAAAATGAGTAGGTGATGTGTGGGAGTATGACTTCTTGTATGATAAACAGTAGCTAAAAAGAAGCATTGTAGAAGGATATAAGAAAATAATTCATGTATGTTGAGTGTGAATGTAAATCGCCCATATAAAAGTGTATGTGTGTGTGACGTGTGTGTGCTCAGTTGTATGGACTACCATTAAATATAACCAACAGCAAACTAATAAGTAGCCATCCTATCGTCTCTTTGGACCTACTGTATGAACTATTGTGTGCTATGTGGATGTGCTTCGTTATGCTATGTATGCATGTATATTAACATAGTTGATACGATCCTGGAGTTAATTAGTTTATTATTATTATAAGTTAATTATTTAGTTTATTTACTTTCCTTTTACTGTTTTATCTTAGGGACCAAGATAAGTTTAGGGTGTCTTTTATTATAAATAGATTATGAAGTCTGTAATTCTGATGATGTTTTATGTTAATGAAGTATTGGTTTTATTAATCAATTGAGGAGTCGGTTTATCTCACTAATATAAGCCATTGGGGGGTCGGGTTATCCCATTAAAATAATCTATCTATCCTTTTATCTCTATTATCGATCCGGTTCGTATCAGTTGGTATCAGAGCTGTTTCGATTCTAGGGTTGCAAAAAAAAAAATAAAAAAAATAAAAAAAATAAAAAAACTATTCATCTGTTACTGTTCGGCGTACGGCTACTGTTCATCAGCAGTTGTCGGTCGGTCTAGATTGTTGCTCAAAAGAAGGAATGGAAGTAAAGAGTTTTGAAGAAGGGTTAATTGAGGTCACAAAGTTGGTGCAACAGTTACAATCGGCGTGTGAAGATTTGAAACAAGATTTCTCACTGGCACGACAAGAATTCACATTGGCACGTCAAGATTCCTCAGTGTGGTTTGAGAAGCTTCAAGGGAGGATAAATGCAGTAAAAGAAGACATCAAGCACGAAGGAGAGGTTCATTCATGGAGGATCAAACTAAATCAATGGAGTCCTAACAGGAAGGAGAAGGCAAAGTTGTTTTGGAAAAAGTTTGTCCCAACCAGAAAACCTAGAAATCTAGGTACTTCACATACCGGATTTGAAAGTTGTGGATCTTATGAACAACTACAAGTGCGCTTCAGAAATCTTAAGAAGCTTAAGAAGATACTGGAGGACTGCTACATGCATTTGAAGCACGCAAACGGCTTACAACGAAGAACATGGGATCCCGGAATCACGTGAGGGAGGCAAGCTTTTGGAGCAACACCTTGAGGACAAGGTGTTTTTGCGGGGCGGAGTAATGATACGATCCTGGAGTTAATTAGTTTATTATTATTATAAGTTAATTATTTAGTTTATTTACTTTCCTTTTATTGTTTTATCTTAGGGACCAAGATAAGTTTAGGGTGTCTTTTATTATAAATAGATTATGAAGTCTGTAATTCTGATGATGTTTTATGTTAATGAAGTATTGGTTTTATTAATTAATTGAGGAGTCGGTTTATCTCACTAATATAAGCCATTGGGGGGTCGGGTTATCCCATTAAAATAATCTATCTATCCTTTTATCTCTATTATCGATCAGGTTCGTATCAATAGTATGAGCAGTGGAGTACTAAAACTATGGGATGCAATATGTGCTACGTGTATATGTGGGTTCGGAAAGCAGAATATATGAAAGTGAATGTGTGACTCCTGCAAGAAAACTGTGGACATAGTATCAATGAATTTATATTATGGGTATGGGGATAAAATGTATGCTTATGTATGTATGTATGGAGTATAAGTAAAACAAGTGTGAAAACATTTTTAGGACCACTTGTCCTTGCGAGTAGTAGGGATAGACAATGGACAAAAGACAAACTGCCTATAAGTACTTGCTGAAATTGTGTAAGTCTATAACAAGACTAGGACCCATGAAAAGAAAAGGGTCATGCAATGTAAGAAGTGTGTATGTCGAGAATAGGTAGGAACAAACACAAAGGGAAAAGAATAAGATAGTGCATTAAGGTGTGAACACAAAAAAAACTAGTACTTTTATTTTATTTCCAAGATTTTCAGGAGAGTACACTTAACATTATAAATTTCGACCCGTTGAGCCTACTTTGTGTCTAGTTTTAACCGGCCTAAAGGACATGCCCCAAAGATCTGAAAGCACCTTATTAAAATTGACGCGGCCTAGTTTTCATAACAATTTTTCGTTTGTCTTAAAGTTAAGTAACGAGCTTGCAAATAATTTTCGAAAATGCTTGGTTGACACTTGGAAATAATTGAAGCTTTACTTGTTATTTTTTTTATTGTAAGTGAACAACTTTGACTAATTATTTTCCACACTTATACACTTCATAAAAATATGATGTTTATCAAATATCGAAGATCTCGCGGCGTAGTTTGTATAACAAGAACCCGATTATTTTTCGGACAAATAAATAACGAGTTATTAAAGCCCAAAGTCGACCCCGTGACTAAAATTGTTGAACATGAAAAATGTATGAAAACATTTTTATAAATCAAGAGCAAGTATAAATTATCAACCAAGTGCATTGTACGTTATTATTTATTGTATTTAGCCTAAGTATGGGTATTTTACTTAGGTTACAAGTAGATCGTTTGCGCATTGTTTTGCGTGCCTTGATAGTCCGTGCTATCTTTGTTGATCATTTCACTACTGCATCGAGGTGAGTTTCATAGCCCCACTTTTAATTGTTTTAACTATTTGGGGTGAGAACATTGCTTGTTTTTAACGGATGAACATAAGTGCCTTAAACTGATACGTTTGCCTACATGATGTCTAAGTAGCGATATCCCTAGATGCTGTAGCCCACTATCGTGAACCGTTAATTACTTTGTGTAAGCGTGAATGTTATGGATAGATCTATCGGGACTAACCTCCCTATCTAATTTGGTTGTGTGGCCAAAGTTAGATACACTTACATTTGAGGATTTACAAATGCTTCGGGATAGGCATTTGCTCGGGCTCTTATTATTTCTTGTTGGTTGAGGTTAACGCTTCGGTGTCACGAGCTTAGGCGTAGGTGATTAAAACGTATACTTTTGATTATAATTTTGTATTTGTTACAAGATTATATGCCGGTTGCCTTGAAAATCTTATGGTTCATCACACTATTTAAACTTAAACCTATGAACTCACCAACCTTTGTGTTGACGCTTTAGCAATGTTTTTGTCAGGTATCAAGACGGAGGAGTGACGTGGTTAGGCATGGGAGATTTTTAAATGAAAATGGTCGTGACTAGTGTATGAATATTTGAATCAATGTTAAAGACTTTTGAAAACAATGTTTTATTATGATCTTGTGTAATTCGCTTCCGAAACAAGTTTGATGCTTTTAATTAAATTAAAACGGCTTTTAAATAGTCATTCTTTATATCTATGTCTTGTGATAGTCATGACTGTCTCACCCTATTGTGTTGTATTACTCTGATAAATTGGGGGTGTGACAGATTGGTATCAGAGATGTAGTTATAGAGAACTAGGTTATTTTACAAAATGATTTTTATAAACGTGAGTCAAAAATTTATTTATCGGAAAAATAATTCTAGACTATAACTGTCTCTCATAAATCTCCAAGAACCACTTCACTCCACGTCTTCGATACAAGTAAGTTGTGACTTGAGATAGTTTATGATTTTTGCAATGCTAAGTTTTGAATTTGATTGCTAAGTATTATTAGCATTAGGTATACCCTTCCCATGTTTGAGTGATAACCATAGGGACATGTAATAAAATGATTTTTAAAACATCCTTGTATGGATCGTTACGATACGCAAATGGTTTGTGCCATATTTATTTGAATGGTTTGTGCCATTCTTGTTTAAATGGTTTGTGCCATATTTATTTGAATGGTTTGTGCCATCTTTGTTTAAATGGTTTGTGCCATATTTATTTGAGTGGTTTGTGCCATATATATATTTTCCTTTGAGATTAAACGTACGCATATTTATATTTTAGATAGTCTACAAGACTATTATCGACTATCAAAACGTTTTGTGTTTCATATTACTATGCGCCGAATTAAAAATATCGCCATGATTCCTAGAACAAAAACTATATGAATATATTTATTTACCATGGGTTTGGTAGTGTGTTAATTTGTAGTGATACTTGAATCAAGCGATACTATTATAAATGTCGAGAGGAGCAACTATTTACTGGGTTCGGTAAATTGTTACTCCGCTAAACATTTATAGTAGACTCGGTTGAGTAAAAGTGACCTACATTAATTAACGGTTTCGAATTGAAATTGAATGCGACCGAGGAACGACGATGATGTCACTAATTAAAATGACATATGATGATAAAACACTTAGTACAAGTATTACTCTTGTAATGCTCCAAAGAATACTACAATTCAAAGAACAAACAAATTCCGCGATATATGAACTATCTATAAATGCGCTGACGCGTAAGTCAAATGGTTATCAAAGAAAACTTTATTGGAAATAAATTACGCAAAGACAAATCAAAATTCTTTTAGTCCATTGGTTGCGACTAAGTTATTATGACGTTGTTATAAATTTCGAAGTTACGATATAGATATAAATTAAAGGGTTTTACCCTTGGTTAAACAATTATGCCAATATCTACATCAAAGGGATTATCGCGTTGAGCGATATTTGAGAGCCCCAGATGCGAAATGTGGGCGTATATTGAAATCTTAAATACAAGGTATAAACATACAACAATGATTGTAAAGTTTATCTAAGATTGCGAGCAAAACGCTAAACGAGAGCAAGATAAACGAAACATATAAGGTATAACGGAACATATTCCAAGATCGGAGAAATTCTTGTAATAAAATTTAGTAATTGTTCGAATTGAACATTTTGAATGATAACGGTTTAGAAACATATGGAACAATTCTTGTGATAAAATTTTAGTACTCGGCTCGTTTAAATCAAATTAACAATTTTTCAAGGTGTAAAAATTGTCGAAAATATACGAACTAGCAATACTAGGTTGAGGAAAGACTTATAAATGAACAAGAACTAGTATGGGCTCCGTAATGGTCGTAAGCCGGCTAAATCTCAAGAACATACTTACTCATCCGAGTTGATAGACGTTTAACAAGAGGAAATTTCACAAAAGTAAACGTTGTAATAGACCTAAATTGATGAAAGAATTGATCAAGGATAATTGTATTTATCCACCCGTGCATAATCACTACTAAGAGAAAGTACAAATAATAAGTATGTGGAAGAGCATGTTAGAGGACTTTAACATTCCACGATTTACTTATTGTTTTCCATGTAAGGACTACTTGCACATTTAAGTAGACTTATGGATCGATGTACGAGAACTTACTCTAAATAAAAGAAAATTTACAAGACATCATACAACTCAATTCTATTTTTATAACTTTAGGAAAATACTCCACTTTTACCTATCTAATAACCATTGTTTTACATTTGGTGACGGGCGAAAAAGGAAAGATGTCTCTCATTCCATTTGTCATTTTGCAATCCGAATCCTACAAGGAAATTACCCCCATCCGGAGTGTAATCACAATAAATTCGGATGATGAGCAAGATTCGCCAGTCATGATGCCAAATGTCACTACGGAACTTCCTACCATCGTCCCAAATATTTCTACTACTACCACTATGCCAATCCCTACTCCTATACCTTCAACAATGCCTGAAACTTCTAGAAAAAGAAACCGTTCTTCATTACCACCACCTAATGTTGCTCATTCCCCAGAAGACGAGCCTACTTCAGAAGCACTCGAATTCGATGCAGAACACCTGATAGGCCGTCTGGAGGATGTAGAGGGCGATGTAGACTTCCTTACCGCGCAAGATGAGGACAAGGACTTAGTGATAGCCGAGTTGCGAGAATCTCTCGAGGCTGCTGAGTCCGAGATCGCAATCCTACAAATGAGGAATGATGATACCGAGGCTAGGCAAGCTGCAGATCATGCTCAGATTCAAGAAATCCTACGCCATCTAGGTCTTTAGGATTTTCTCGCCTTTCTAATAAAAGTATGATGTTTTGTAATAAATGTATGACGTGTTGTCAAGACTAAAAGAAGCCATTCATTAGTTGAATGGAATTTTGTACTCTAAGTTCCAAAACTATGTATGGAACGTAGTTCAAGAGTGAAATGTACGAATTTTATGATACGATCCCTTGATAATTGTATTACGATAATTGTGAGAAAAGTTTGGTCAAATTTGAACAATCGTAAGAATTGATAACAATGAAAGAACTAACAAAAATATACATCGTTTGTGCGATAATGTACACAGAAAAATTGAAATGACGGAACAAGGTTGCAAGGACCTCAAAGAGGTCATCACTCGTCAATACCAAAATGCCATTAGGGTTGTTGATGCGTTTGAAGCTAGTATCCGCACGGTTGACCGAACCATGGATCCTAGTGTTTACGAAAAAGCTAAGGAAACGAGTGCTACTCCAGTTAACACTTTTAGACCTCGAAAGACCCTTTCGAAAACTAAAGTGAACCACTCCGTTAATGGAAGAAAAATGCCTTATGAGAGGAGGTGCTCTATGATGAAAAACCATCCAAGGTTAAACACCATAAAGCAAAGTGCCGAAAGACTTAAACTTCGCCCTATGAATAAACCAAAGAATCACTCGTGGAAAGCGCCACGTGTTTACCAAGGAAAAAAAATTTCCACCCTCTACTTGTTGTGCAAGGACTAATTTCCTGGAGGATGTGCCCAAGCCAACTCTGATCTTGAACAAGAAGTATCTCGGCAACCTTCCATATTGCCACAAGTGTGACTACCACCACAAAGGTAGTTGCGCGTACCATTGCATGATTTGTGATGAATTTGGGCACTTGGAGGGTGATTGTCGAGTGGTAACGTCCCATGAGAAGAATATGAAGGAACGCTACATGGAGGAATGCCGTTTAAGACAAGAAATACTTGAAATTGCCCAAGAAGGAAGCTCGGGGGCAAAGAGCGTCCAATACCCCACCAACATTTTACACCGATCGTCTTTCAAGAAATATGCGCCGACGATCTTCAAATATCAACCCAAGGGTTTCTACCCTCGTCATGGATAGAGCGTGTAAATTTATGTATTATGAACTATTTTACTTTTATGCAAATCGAGTGACTCGACGTCCGTCGATGTTGCCACCAACAAAACTTAATTATGTAACCGTACTCCAAGTCTTCAATTTTTATTGTGTTGTTTTATCTTTAAAGCCTCTTTTGTTTAACCAACGAGAAAATATTATTTTTATTTTTCATGTATTGGAGCAAAATTCATCTACCAAAAATTTTACTTAAGGAAGATCTTTATTCTACAATATTTTCTTTACCTATCAAGGAGAAATAAATAAAGTAAATTTTACTAAATGATTTTTGGAAAAATATTCTTTAGAAAATATCAAAATTTATCACCGTCAGAAACACTTATTAGTGGGAATAATAACAATTGTAATAATTTAAGTTAGAAGATTAATAAAGGTATTATTAATCAAACGCCGCAACTAACAACGAAATATTTTTGGTAAGAACTACCATGTAAAGTTTTGGGACCTGGTTTGACGACCAACTCAATATGGAGAACAAAGACTATTGATAAACTCGACGAGAACTAGTACGAATAATTATGGAAATTATTTCGTCGATTGTGAAAAGTGAGCATTGGTAACAAATGAAATGCACTATGAACTAACTTGTTGGTTATGAAAAGTGGATAATGGTAACGAACAAAATGCACTGTGGACTACCAATATATAATTACAACCTCAAAGAGTCAAACTGTGATGAAAAGGAGGATACAACCGTTTGTCCCGAGACGTACGTAGCCTGATCAACTACGTATGATCGTGGTCGAACGCGAGTATGCTCATAGTAGTCATCTTAAAAATGAAATATATTAGTACTAGAAAAATATATTCGAGTTTGTTGGGAATAAATTAAGGCCAGATCACTTGAGCGCTGACAAGAACAACTCAAACGTTGACAAGAACAAAGTGAGCGCTGACAGCCTAAGCGTTGACAAGTTAAAGTCAAGTGTTGATAGATTGAAGACAAGCACTGATGGAAGATATAAGCTACACGTTTATTATATTCTAGAATACTTCTAGTAAGGATAGAAACGACAATGTATTTTCTATGTTTATCTTTACCTAGAATAGTTGATACGTAGCTTATTGTACAAGGCTTCTTAGTCTATAAAAGAAGGCCTTTAGGTTAATGTTTAGTATCAAGTTATATATAAGTTTTCATTCGTAAACATCTTTCATTGTAAGCAAGTTCGACATTCATAATCAAAGTGAAAGTTTTGTTTACATCTTGTGTTCTTGTTTAAGTATTATATTCCGCATAATACTTAGAATCACAAAGCATATAACAAAGGTTTCTCTACGTATTATACTTGATCTAATCTCGTATATACAAAGCTAATCGATCTAAGTTTGGGATCAACAAGTGGTATCAGAGCTTGTTGAGGAACTTTTGATCTTTGAAGAACACCAGAACGATACACGAACACCAAAACCCCAATTTTCTCAAAACCCTAAAAACATCATGTCTGAAGCAATAACCTCCTCCTCTTCACCCTTACCAAACATCAAGATTCCCATGCTTGATGCAACCAACTTTGACTTATGGAAGTTCAACTTTGAACAATATCTGGGGATCTTTGATTACACACTCTGGGAGATTATTGAATATGGAAACTCATTCAATAAGGCTCAAAAGATTCAGGATGCCATTAATGCAAGATCAGCTGTTGAGGGATGTCCTGATGAAGATAAGAAAGAAAAACCTGGAGATGGTAGAGCTGTAGGTGCTGAAGATATTGCAAAGAAAAGGGTTGACATGAAAGCCCTAAATATTCTGAAAGTCTCTTTGGGACAAGAAAATCAGCACAAATATAGAGGCTATGAATCTGCTAAGGATCTTTGGGAAGCAATTGAAGTTGCATATGGTGGTAATGCAGACACTAAGGAAGAAAAGAAAAAGCAACTTCTGCATGATTATGTTGTCTTCAAAGCTCAACCCAATGAGAAACTGAGTAGTGTGAGAAGCAGATTGCTTGACATCACAAGCAAGTTGTCCTTCATGGGGACACAAGTTGGTGATGTTGACACCAATGCTACCTTTCTAAAAAGTCTTGGTGAGGCATGGAAGATTGAGGCAAGATCTATTCTTGCCAATAATACTTACAAGAGCTCCTCGTTTGATGACATCTACAACAAACTAAGACTGTTGGAAGATGAAACTCTTTCAGCACATGGAAGCAAAGCTAGCACCAGCAACATGGCCTTCTTCTCTCATAGTGAAGGTCAATTCAATCAGAAGGACTCTTTTATGCATCCAGTTACTGGATCATCATTTGTCAGCGCTGGAACAAGTCCTGTCAACGTCTCCTTCTCAGACGCTGACACATTCATGAATGACTCCCCAAGAGTTAAACCTGCTGGTTTGGATTTGGATACTGTGTATGCTTACATTGCTTCTTTGCCCAATGGTTCAGTGATTACATATGAGGACCTTGAGCAGATAAGTGATGAACACTTGGAAGAGATGGACATCAAGTGGAATATGGCTCTTACTAGTATAAGAGCAAATAGGTGGAATAGAAGGTTCAAGAAGAAGATGACCTTCAATGCTAAACACACTGCTGGATTTGATAAATCCAAAGTTGAGTGCTACAACTGTCATCGCATGGGGCACTTCATGAGGGAATGCAGATCTCCTAGAAGATCTGATGCTGGTAAACCCTCAAGTCAGGTTGTTAAAGCTCAAGACTCCAAAGCCATGGTTGCAGTTCAAGGAATTGATGGTACTGGATGGGATTGGAGCTATCTGGCTAAGGATGCTGAAGAGGACAAAGCTTTGATTGCTGATATTGAAGAAGTAGAGCATGTTGAATATGCTCTCATGGCACACTCCTCCTCTTCATCTGATAATGAGGTATATGATGATGCTTTTTGTAGCAAAGGTTGTAGGTTAAACACTGATAGACTTAACAAAGAGGTGTTAAAACTAAAAGATGATATGAGCACTGAAAGGTGTAAATTGTCCAATTACCAACTAGCTCTTACTGAAACTGAGAAAACCGTTTCTGAATATAAGAAAATGGAATTTGATTTAAAAGATAAGATAAATATCTTAAAACATGAGCTAGAGGGTAGTATGGATATTAGAAATATCATGACAAAGGTCAATAGAGACCTACAGGCTAAGTTAGATGAGGCCATTAAGAATAAAGATAATGTTGACCTCAAGATTCAAAGATTTGATAGAGCCACCCAAACCCTAGGAGACTGTGTAGCTAAACAAAGGGATCCTAAGGACATGACTGGGATTGGGATGAATGATTACTCTCTGGTTCCACCACTAGCTGGTGACTTCTATGGTGTCCTTAGAAAGGATTTGTCTTGGACTGGTATACCAGAATGCCAAGAAGAGGAATTCATTCCTCCACCAAGAGTTGTCACTCCAGTTGAAGAGTATCAACAAAAACTGACTGACCTAAATGAGTGGAAGAAAGCTAACCCTACTTTATTTGTTAAGGGAGGTTTGCTATGTGAAAATCCCAATGAATCACCACCCATTAAGGTTACTCACCCAGTTACTGGTAAAGCTGTTGACCTAGGCTCAAACACTGTTAGAAGACCTACCATTAAATATGCAGAGATGTATAGAAATAATAGGTCACCCAAGAGCCAAGTTAACAATCATGGAACAGGTTTCTTTGCTTCTAGACCTAAGAATGTGTCTAAGAAAGCCTGTTATACTTGTGGTAGCTTTTCACATTTGGCATACAAGTGTGTCAACGCTCCCAAATCTAGCGCTGATAGGAACAATTTCAGCGCTGATAAAAAGAAAGTCAACGTTGTTAGGAAGTCAAACGTTGTCAGACCTAGACCTTGTGTGCAGCAAAGTCCACAAGTGATTAGACCTGCCCCATTCTTCTCTAGAAGGTCTAACACTCATGGACAAAGACCTTTTCAAAAGACAAACACCTGGTTAAATAGGCAATGGGTTCCTGTAGCAAACCCTAGGTTCAACGCTGACAAGGGTAATTTCAGCGTTGACAGGACAAAATCCAACGCTGACATAAACGTAACCAGACCTAAGTATTTGCAGCCACAAGGTAAGGGGTCAAAAGCTTCTTCAAGCTTAACATGGAGACCCAAGAAAGATCAAAACCCTAATAATAATGGAATTTCAATGACTTGCAATAGGTTTAATTACATTTCAAAGGTCATTACAAAACCAATTGGGGTTAACTGGGTTTTTCATCCTAAAAGGGATGATAATGGGGTTGTTGTGAGAACTAAGTCTGTTCTTATTGAACAACCAGTTGAATCCAAGTCTTCTGAGACTTGGGTTCCCAAAGACAACTAATTTGTTTTCTTTATGTGCAGGGCATTCAGAGACAGATCAATGATTATAGATATTGGGATAGTGGATGCTCAAGGCACATGACAGGAAAGGAAGACTATCTGACAAACTTCACTCCTATTCAAGATGGTGATAAGGTATACTTTGGAGGGGGCTATGGCACCATTACAGGCAAAGGAACCCTTCTCACCAATAATCTACGTTTTGAGAATGTCTTCCTGGTAAAAGAACTGGATTATAATCTGTTTAGTGTATCACAAGTGTGTGATAACAAAAATAAGGTTCTTTTCACTGATACTGAGTGTTTGGTGTTAAGCAAGGATTTTAAGATCCCTGATGAGAAGTACATTGAGTATAGAACACCTAGGCATAAGGACATATATAATGTGAATTTAAATGGGATTAAAGTGAATGCAAATACGTCTTGTTTTTATGCTAAGGCCTCACTAGATGAAAGTAATTTGTGGCACAGGAGACTAGGGCACATAAATTTTAAAAATATAAATAGACTTGTGAGGCTTGGTTTAGTTGATGGTTTGCCTGAGAAGGCCTTCCACAATGACCACTCTTGTGTTGCATGTCTTAAAGGCAAGTAGCACAAGGTCTCATTCAAGTCCAAGCAGGTGCATATTAGTTCCAGACCTCTTCATATGCTTCACATGGACCTCTTTGGTCCAACTAATATAGAAAGTTTGAATGGCAAGTCATATTGTTTTGTTGTCACTGATGACTTTTCTAGGTTTACTTGGACATTCTTTCTAGCTATGAAGAGTGACACAGCTGATGTTCTTATTGAATTTATCACTCAAATTGAGAAAAGGTCTGGCAATGAGGTTAAGATGCTTAGGAGTGATAATGGTGGAGAATTTAGGAACAAGAAGCTAGATGATTTTTGTGCCAGGAAGGGAATTACTAGGCAGTTTAGTATTGCTAGAACCCCACAACAAAATGGGGTTGCTGAAAGGAAAAATAGAACCCTAATTGAAGCAGCCAGAACAATGTTGGCTGATGCTCACTTTCCCATAGCCTTTTGGGCTGAGGCTGTTAATACAGCATGCTATGTGCAAAATAGAGCATTGGTTAACAAAATTCAGAACAAGACACCTTATGAGTTACTTTAGGGAAGAAAACCTAATATTGGTTTTCTCAGACCTTTTGGATGACATGTAGTAGTCTTAGACACTAGTGATGCCTTAGGGAAATTTAGTGCAAAAGGTGATGAAGGTTACTTCATGGGGTATTCAGTCCAGAGCAAGGGTTATAGGGTTTATCTTAAAGAGGACAAACGGATTGTTGAAAGAGTACATGTTAGGTTCTTAGAATATAAACCTAGTGATCCTGAAAGTGGTCCTAATTGGTTGTTTGATTTGGAACCCTTATCTAGAACTTTAAATTATATGCCGGTCACTAATCCAGACATTGTGAAGGTAACTTCAAATGTTGTGGAAGAACAAATTGTTGATGTTTCAGGTACACAGGTCAATGAGAGGGTTGGATCACAAGCAGAAAAGGCATCTCCTACATTTGAATATGTCACTATTCCCATTTGGACAGATGCTTTTGCTGCTGCTGCTGCTGCTGGACAAGATAATGGTGGTTTCCAAATACCACCAGATACAAACATGCATGGTTCTTCAGGCGCTGACAAAGGCAAATCTAGCGCTGACAAGACCAATTCAGACGTTGATGGCTCAAACGTTGACAACAACAGTTCAAGCGTTGTTAGCCCAAGCGCTGACAAACAAGGTTCAGATGTTGACAACACCTTTGCACATCTTTTCTCTTCCACTTTTGAACAAGGAGGACCTTCCAGAGTTTATGAAGAGATTCCTGTTGATCAAAGAGAGTCTGATGAAGAAGACATTGGCAATATGGAGCATGAGGTTGAGGACACCAGACTTTTTGAAGGAGGGGTTCTCACTTCTACAATGAAGAATCACCCTCCATCTCAGATCATTGGTGATGTTATGACTCCAGTTCAGACAAGAAGATCCCATCAAGGTCTTGGTGGATTTATTGCCAATATACACAAGAAGGATGATACCCCTCTTATGCAAGCATGTTTGTTTGCATCTTTTCTGTCACAAGAAGAACCCAAGAAGATATTTGATGCTCTCAAAGAACCAAGTTGGGTGGAAGCAATGCAAGATGAGCTTCACCAATTTGCTATTCAGGATGTTTGGGAGCTGGTTGATTGTCCTAGATATGTCAGACCAATAGGGAAAAGATGGGTTCTCAGGAACAAAAGAGATGAAAGAGGTATTGTGGTCAGAAACAAGGCAAGGTTAGTGGCTCAAGGTTATACACAAGAGGAGGGGATAGACTATGAGGAAGTCTTTGCACCAGTTGCAAGGATTGAAGCTATTAGGATTTTTTTAGCCTATGCATCTTGCATGGGCTTCACAGTCTATCAAATGGATGTGAAGAGTGCATTCTTGTATGGCACCATTGTTGAGGAAGTTTATGTCATGCAACCTCCTGGTTTTGAGGATTCTGAGCATCCAGATAAAGTGTATAGAGTCAAAAGGCTATGTATGGCCTTCATCAAGCCCCTAGAGCATGGTATGGTACTTTGTCTACATATTTGGTGGACAATGGATTCAAGAGGGGCACCATAGATCAGACACTATTTACAAAGAAGAAAGGCAAAGATGTGTTGCTTGTGCAGGTCTATGTTGATGATATCATTTTTGGGTCTACTGATCCAAAGATGAGTGAGGATTTATCCAAGCTTATGATAGACAAATTCAAGATGAGTGCTATGGGGGAGATGAACTTCTTTCTTGGTTTACAAGTTCAGCAGAAAGAAGATGGTATCTTCATCTCCCAGGACAAATATGTTGCTGAGATCTTGAAGAAGTTTGGCTTTTCTCCACATGAAAAGAGGGCTTCTACTCCTATGGATAGAGAACACCCTTGGGGAAAGATTGGAGATGGGAAAGATGTTGATGTCAGGCATTATAGATCCATGATTGGATCCTTGATGTATCTTACTGCTTCCAGACCTGATATCATGTTTGCTGTATGTGCTTGTGCACGTCATCAAGTGACTCCCAAAGAATGTCACCTTTATGCTGTGAAGAGGATCTTTAGGTATCTAAGATGTTTCCCTAATCTTGGTTTGTGGTACCCAAAGGATTCACCATTGGAGCTGATTGCATATTCAGACAGTGATTATGGAGGTGACAAGTTTGATAGGAAATCCACAACTGGTGGATGTCAATTTCTTGGGAGCAGATTAATATCTTGGCAATGCAAGAAACAAACAGTGGTGGCTAACTCTACAACTGAAGCAGATTATGTGGCTGCAGCAGCATGTTGTGGTCAAGTGTTGTGGATTCAGAACCAGCTGTTGGATTATGGGTATAATTTCATGCATACTAAGATATTTGTTGACAATAATAGTACTTTATGCATCATTAAGAATCCTGTGCATCATTCTAAAACTAAACACATAGAAATTAAACACCATTTTATAAGAGATTGCTTTGAGAAAGGTTTAATACAACCAGATAGGGTTGACACTGAGGAAAATGTGTCAGATTTATTAACTAAACCTTTTGATACTGGAAGATTTCAATACTTGGTAACAAGTATTGGAATGGTTAATCTCACTTAAATATGTGTTTTGGATTCTTTTTGTAAAAGTATGTACAGGATGATGCATTATTATTATTGGTCTTATTGATAATTTAGATTTTCCACTATATTTTTCTAACACTGACAAAGGTTGTTTGAACACTGATAAGTGTTTTTGCAACGTTGTCAGCAATATAATTGTCTAACGCTGACAAAGCTTCCTTCAACGCTGTTGTGTGTTATCGGGGCGTTGTCAGCAACAATGTTAGTTTTGTGGTTTTTAATCTAAATGTGCAGATGGTGTTAGCAGTATACCATTGGATACAGAGTTGCTTATGGATCAAAGGAGAAGCATTTGGACAAGTTTTTATTTATGGATGATGGTTGGAATGTTTCATTCCTATCTTGACATAAATTTTTATGTTCATGCATGATTTTAGCAAACTTTTTGTATCTTAGTTTAAGGGGAGGTTTTAGGAACCTTTAGGATTTTTGGGTATCCATATGATACTCTTATCACAATTCTAGATTGTGTCCACAGGTGAGTATGGGTTAGTTTTACTAAACCATGAGGCACTGTAGCATGCATAGTATATCAACTTTGCATGCTGCCAAGACATTTTTGGCCTAGAATTGGTTGTGGTCTGTTGGGAGACTTGGGAATGATTTTGATATGGGATTTACCTGGGAGTAACAAGGATTTTATAAGGTAACTTGGTTGTTAAGACTTTTGGTTAGCAAGGGACACTAGAGGACTGTTATGTCTATCTTGCTTATGCAAGTGTGCATAACTGGACAGTGCTTGCCGCCCTATAATAATTATCAGCTTTTGGTTATCTTCTCTAGGATAAATTACTTGTTAAGGTCATTTTTCACTTTTTAAAACAATTTTATTTTTGGACGCTGACAAGAAATTTCCAAGCGTTGTTGTGACCAAATTGGACGCTGACATGGCTTTAGGCGAACGTTGACAAGGTTATAGCCGTTGGGCGTTGATGGGTTATTTTTGACCGTTGACACTCAATGGGTCCTACCCAGTTGTTACTTTTTGACATATTTTCAAGCCGTAATTTTAGGAGTTGTTACTTTCATTAAATGCATGAGATAACTTATAACTTTTTCAATATTTTCATGATTAGTTTTTGAAAATCTTTGCCTATTTTTGGGCCAATCACATGCATTCTTTATCTCCTATAAATTTGGCTCCTGTTTTAAAACAGGGTATCTATAATTCTTGTCTAACACTTTTCTCTTATCAACCTTCATCTTCTACACTTCAAATTAACAGCTTTCATCAATGGCACCAAGATTTAACTCAGCAGAATTGGATTTGGGGTTCAAGTCTCAACACAACATGATTGCTTATCTTGTTGCTGATAATGATTTGTTTCCTCAATACACACAAATGGTGGCGTATTTGAACGCATCCCCCTTAAGGTATGCTCTTTCTCATGCACCACTCATTCCAGTCACACACATTAAGCAGTTTTGGAACACTGTCAGTTCCTCAACAGTTAATGGAGTGACCACATTAACTTCTATTGTTCATGGGAGATCTTGGGTGGTTACTGAGGCCCTGGTACGCCAGGCCTTGCATCTTGATGATGCTGATGGTGTAACCATTCTTCCCATAACTGAAATAGAACAAGGGCTTAGGGCTTTGGGATATCCAATTCCTGATGAAGGTACTCTTAATAAGTATCATAAGCAGGAATTTCCCCCAGCTTGGAAGTACCTCATTCACATTCTCCTTCAGTGTTTGAGTCCCAAATGTACTGCACACAATGAGATCAATAGATCCATTGCAACTGCTATTGTGTGCATTGCAACAGGGCAAAAATATAACTATTCTAAAATGATTTTTGATGGGATGTGTAAAAACAAGGGGACAAAAATGACTTTAGCTTATCCCCGTTTTCTGCAAATGATTTTTGATGATCAAAGATATTGTTCAAGGGATCACAATGATTTTTATAAAATCCCTGAACAAAAGAAAGCTATTTTTACAAAGATGAATTCACCACCTCATAGAGACTTACCTTTAACACCAGCCATGCTTGCTGTTATTGCAGCAGCACAACCCCATCCAGACCCCCAACCTCAAATTGATCCTCACCCACAACTTGAACCTATTCCTGAACCTTTGCCCTCACCTGAACAAATGCAAATAGACCAAGAACCCTTTGACGCTGACACATCAAATGTTGGTGATTGGTGTAAAATTTAGATAACTTGCTTTAGGAAAAACAAGCAACTAAATATGAGCGGTAAGTATCGACGAGTGATTTAGGAAAACCACAAGTAATGACCCACAATCAAATAAAATGAGAGAAAGATTCGTTTCCCAAGGAGGTATGGTGTTGTGAATTAACTTGTATTTCTTTGAGATTAATATTGAGAAGATGGAATGACGGTTTCTTGGAAATTACACTATGACGTAAAAAACGAAAACGTAAAACCGTAGAAAAACCACAAAAATTAAAAATTATTAAAACCAAAAACAAAATATCAAAAATAAAAAGACTAAAAAGAAGTCTCAAATAATATAAATAAAGATAAAAATTCAACAAAGATATTTTAAAACCTTTTATTAATTAAATAATTAATTTTAAATGCTAATTAAAGCCCTAAAATTAAATTTAATTAATTCAAATGTCAAAAATATGATTTTATTGAATAATTACTCAACTTATATTATTATAAGACTAAAAAGTAATTTTCTAAAAATTAAAACCTATTAAAACTATTTTTAAAACCCTAAAAATGATTAAAAATGATTAAAACCTAATTAAACTTAAAATAATTATAAAAATAAATCCAAAAGTGATAAAAATAATCTAAAAATGGAAATAGTCCTATTTAATGCTATAGAACTTAAGAAAAATGAAAAATAAAGAAAAAGAAAATTTTGAAAATTAAATAATAAAATAATATTAAAATAATACAAAAAAAATAAAAGTCACTTAGTTGCGCCGCAACGTTTGTGTCTTGCGCCGCAACTAGTGTTGCGAGATCACCAAGATCAGCAGCACCTTCAGTTGCGCCGCAACTAGTGGGGTCTTGCGCCGCAACTAGTGTTGCGGGAGCACCTTTGGTCAGTAACTCCTTCAGTTGCGCCGCAATGCTTCTGTCTTGCGCCGCAACTTGAATGACGGACTGGATGTTTTCTGATGAACCAAACAAGTGCACACTTGTGCACTTTTGATGCCAAGAGGAGCTTGGTAATGAGCTTGTTTGATGGTATTTTGGATCAATTGGGGCACCCTTGAGCTTGTTGAAGCTCAAGGAGTCAAGCACAAGTAAATGTAAGCAATCAACAATCAAAACTCATAAAATCATGCACCAAAGATCATGAAAGACCAAGCAATTTAACACTTATGCAGATTTTTAACACCCTTTTTACCTTTTTAAACACACAAAATTACTCCAAACTTGTTCCAAAGTAATTAACTACTTACCAATAACCTTAATCAACCCTAAACAAACAATCTAACACCTTTTAATTATCACTAATCAAAACTATGTCCTGCTAAAACGCGTTGCCAAACACCCTTTAAACTTTTTGAAAACCATTTTTTCCAAATCAAAACCTTATGAAACCTAACCAAATTGTTATCAAAGCTTCATAACATGTATATAACATAACATAAACACAAATCAAGTAACTTAAACACACTAAATCAATCAATCAAGCAAATCAAGTAACAAGCACTTTTATGAACTTTTCAAAGAGTAAAAGAGAGTTACCTTAGGACCCCTACATCCAAGGGTCCTAGTGGATGTTGAATCCACCTCCAAACCAACCCGGGTTGGTGCTGAACTAAATCAACAAGCCTTCAACCTGCTCAAATCAAAAACAAAGGAAGAAAACACAAAAACAAGTAATAATATATATTTTTGATTTTCTTTTCTTTCTCTTAAATCTTTCCAAAACCTTTTCAAACTTCCAAATATGTTTTCTAAAACCCTATATTACCAATAACATTAACCAAGAACACCAAAATACCTTTTGAGAAGATTTTACCAAAATCTCTCAAAATCTCAAAACCTTAAACAACTTTGAAAATCAAAGTTGCTTAACCAAATAAAAGTGTGGAACTCAGAATTAAGCTTAACACAACACTCAACTTTTAAAAACAATAAAAAAGGAATTACACTTGAATATTTCAAAAACCAAACTTTTTATTTCTTCAAAAAGGTATTACATGTGCAAGCTTAAAAACTGGAACAAGGGCTTCACACAAGTTGTGAGCTCCTTTTATAGAGTCTATAGAACATCCTAGAAGCATAAAAACATAAACCCTAATACATAGAAAATCCCAAATGTGCCCTTGAATGATTTTGAGTGCATTTTGTCCTCTCTTGATCTTGAACGTTTATTTTGCTTTGGGAGGAAGCAAATAATCTTGGCCATTGATTTAAGCCACGTCATGATGCTTGGGGGCTAAGGAATGATGTGATTGGTGGATTGGGGAATTGGGGGTTTGGTGCACATGAGTGGGATGCAGGATTTTAGGAGTGGGAAGGGTTTTGGCATGTGTGAATTAAGTGTGTGCAAGGTTAATTAGAAATTAACCCATGTTTGAGTAAATTCGGACCTGGGGTGAAAGATGAACAGTAAATGTCATTTGATCCGTTTTTTGGGGGTGGCACATGTGTTAGGCGCATTTTTCTTTCAAATGTTTCAGGTTTGGCGAATTTGGTCCTTTTGTTTTGAAGTTTTTGGCTTTTAAGGTTTCCAGCCCTAAAACTTGCATCTCCTTTGTATTTAAGTTTCATCACTTGACAATTTTGGCACAAACTTTCCATAAAGATGTTTCAAAGGCGATTTTTGTCATTTGATGATTTTTCAAGGACTAATCTTGGACAATGTTGATCTTCAAAGGTCTTCAATGTCTCTTAAACTTCATGAGGGACCATAATTGGCAATTTGAATTTTGTTGAGGGACTATTCTTGCCATTTCTTCAAAGTTGAAGGACCTTTTTGCAATTTTGACAAACTTAAGGGACCAAACTTGTAATTATTAATATACAAGGGTTTTAAGTGTCATTTCTTCAATAAATGATGATCAATCTTGTTTTGTCTTCAAGTCTTCAAGGGTATTTGATGAAAATTCCATGATTAGGGCTCGGTTCATTGTACGGCTTCGTTTCTCGTGTCCGTTTTTCCTTGTATCTTGTGATCTTTTGTCTTTTTCACGATATCCATACCTAAAATACACAAGTAAACAAACACAAGCATATATATGGTATTTTATGACATTTTTATGCATTTAAAGCCCGAAAAGAACGATGAGATCATGTATAAATGCCATCTCATCACTCCCCCATACTAAGCCATTGCCGTGCCCTCACGCAATGCTAGAATAAAGTATCTAAGCATCACCAAAGTTCAATTTTATTAACCTTTATTGAAGAGTAAAAGACTTGCAACATACTACGAGATTGTGTAAAGACATAATGTATGATTTTCATCACCAAAATGTGACTTTTAGGGTCAAAGAATAGAAACAAGTTAATGTCCCTTAGAGTAAATTTCGTCATCCTTGATTGTCATACATTCCATGCTAAGTGCAAAAACAAGATCATTGTTGGTACAAGTCACAATGCTAACACTACTCATACGTCCAAATTGTGTAATACTTTTTCTCCCCGCAATCCTAGTTATTATAAAAGGAAATGGGTTACTAGCATTTTTTATCTATTTGTCATGGATCACAAGTGATTCATATTGACTTATTTGAGTAGTTATTAGTCCGAAAGCAAAGTAGCACGATTTGATCAATAGTTAGCCGAAGGACAAAATCTTTTAAAACGGCTTCTCGTGTATCTCCTTAAGTTCATATCTTGGCATAACTCGTTTCACGATTCGAGACCTTTCTCGGACCGATATTTGGCATGTACTTCATACTTCAAATCTTGGGAAGACGTTCTCGAAATTATGGTCTTCTCTTCATATAATTTGAATTTCTTCACTTGACGTTTTTGAGAGATTCTTCATATAGGACCACGACTTCATCATTTTTCTTCAATCTTTACTTTGGATTTTGATATACAACGATCCGCCTCCTTTTCGGACTTGGATATATTTATCCTCATACCTTGTTAGGGTCTTTTTGGATAGACTTTCTCCATTCTTTAGGGGAGTAATAGCTTCTCGTCGTGTGTCTTGATCCTTTGGAACAATGATACTTCACATCATCTTTGGATCTTTAGCAAAAATAGAGCTCCTCATGCCTTGTTAGGGCCTTTTTGGATGATCGCCAATCTTCGCGTCCCGTTTCAATAAGTTATGCCTTGGCTATGAACTCTATTCAACCCCGAGCAACTTTTAAACGATCTTGCGCTAGAGGCTAAGTAACTTTTCAAACCGTACGACCTTACTTATTGCAATTATGTTTTATTCCTAATGCATTGATCTTATGGGAAGAAAAAGCCACAATTAAAAACATATGAGTTTTTGAAAGAACACTTTCATGTTCTACGTTTAGCATGATCACTTGTCTAACTCTATCATTTCTCGTTCTTCACTATTTAAAGACCTCTAATTAAAGAGACTCGTGAATACTTAGCCGTGCAAGTCAAAATTAAGCCAAATTTGGATTAGCTTTCATTAAGACTATATCAAATCAAAGTTTTGGGTTTTCAAGCCACCTATAGGATCTTGCACTTTCTTGGACTTTTTCAAGTTTAGAGAATGCATTTTAAAGTTCCCTTGATAAGTGACTTTCTAGAATCAATTATAGGAACTTGCGAAAAGTTCTTGTTCTTAACCCGAATGAATTAAGACTTTCGCGTTTTAAAGCTCCCTATATAAAAGTCTAGCAAAACTTGAATTGAGCGGGTTAAGGAATGTAAATGGCTCCAAATGCCCATCAAGTCAAAAATTAACTCTTATTCTACCCATCGGAAAATATACATTCGTGTCTTAAAAACACTTATGAAAACTAAGAAAAATTTTAAAATTTGGCCATTTTTAGCCTTATTAGCAAAACAAAACATTGAAGGTTGGAACACGTGAGGGCGTAGCAAAGCAAGTACCTATTCACCCCCCCATACTAAAAGTAAACATTGTCCTCAATGTTTCGAGTCTAAAGGTGGAGCACCCCCATACTAGAGACGAAGAGTCGAATGCTTAGGATCTAGCATGGAAAGGGTGATCAACAATATATCTAAAGCCGTTTATTAATTATGTTAAAAGATAATTGTTAGAACAATAAAGGATATGTCATGGATTCGTGAAAAACTTCTTCAAACGAACGATGGAGGCTCACGTAAACGAACACGAGAGTCTTCAATCGTAGACGATGATGATGATCTAGATAACACAATCACAAACAACCACGAGACAACGAGTTGGAAGGGTACAAGTCCCCTTATTAGTGAATAATAAGCATAAAGATAAGCATGGGATCTCCCCCACGAGGCACCTCGTTTTTGATTACCGAGTCATGAGCTCGACTCGAATCCCCATAAATGTGAACATTTAGGGATATCATGGTGTGGTCAATTTTTGGTGGGGCTTACATGATAAACAAGGCCCAAAAAGCAACCGGTATAAAGGACTAAGTCCTTAGATGATGCAAAATACCGGGGTCGAAGATGGCGTTCTCGTTTTCATGGAAAAAACTAATTAACACCACTCCAACATGTGCCATAAACTCAAAGAGTTTGAAGAAAATAGATGAGAAGTAGAAGGGTGGGACCATTGGTAAGACAAACGTTCGAGCTACTCGAGGTAGACTCGCACCAAGCAAATAGAAAGTTTTTCCATTTATTGCATCGGTGGAAGACCGAGATTTCCCTTTACATGAAATTCCGGGATCGAATATCTCGTCCTCGGTGGACAAGGATGAGGGAACATAAGGGGCTTCCCCCATACTAGAACCACACAAAACATCGTCAAAAGGAGTAGACGAGTTTGTAGTACTCAAATCACGCGGTGATGACGGAGTTAGATTTGTAGAAAAATCAATTAAATCACATTTAAGATCTTTTCCTTTTTTATCTTTTAAACTCTCCTTATGAAAACCCTTTTTAATTATGTCGAAAATGTTCGGTGTTTCTAAGACGATGTTAGTCACACTAAAAATTCTCACATTTTGAAATCGTTTTGGTTTTGGTGGTGGCAAGTTCTCAAAACGTTTATCGATGAAGAAAACCTCCCCATCGGGGTCAACATATTCATCATCCGAAAGATCTTCCGTAGAAACCGGAAACTTATCAATACTTTTCAAGAATGAATGTTTGAGATGAGGCGAAAAATTTTCCGATTCAAGTATTGATGGTTTCTTTCTTGTAGGCTTAGCACTCATAACCTCCACCGGCGGAGGAAATGGTAAATTGTTTTTGGAGACATTCCCTAAAACTCTTGGTGAAAATTCTTTGCAAACGACATTTGTCGAGTCACCATGGTTTAAAGTTGCAATAGAATATACATGAGAAAGATTGGAGTTTTGTGTTGCATTGATGACAAGTTCTTCTTCATTGAAACGAAGGGTGATTTTTCGAGCATGAACATCGATAAGTGCTCTTGATGTATCCAAAAATGAACGACCCAAAATGAGAGGAACTTTTCGATCGATGGGAATATCTACAACGATAAAGTCAACGGGATAGTAAAACTTTCCGACTTTAACGAAAACGTCCTCGGCTACTCCACATGCCAAAATCGTAGAATGATCGGCCATCTCGATGGACATGTTCGAAGGAGTAAGAGCCGGAAGCGAAAGCGATTTGAAAATCTCGAGAGGCATTAAATTAATACTAGCGCCAAGATCGGCCAAGGCGTAGCATTCCTCCATATCTTGAATTGCACACGGAATCAAAAATTTACCGGGATCACCGACTTTTTGTGGTATGCGGCTTAGAAAAACCGATGAACAACTAGACGATTGTTGTAACTTCTCTTTGTTGTTAAGCATACTTTTGAAGTTTGCGGCGAATCGAGGCATCATGATTAAAGCATCGGCAAAACTTATGTTAAAATGCAAATCACGAAACATTTTCATAAATAGCTCAAATTGATAATTGTTCCTTTCTTGTGCTTTCTCTTTGTTTCGTCTCGAAGGGTAGGGTAAAGGTGGTGTGGGTTGGTCATTAGGCAACGACCTTGGAAACTCGGGTTCCATAATTGGTATTGGTTCAACCGTAGGTGTGGTTTGAGCGGTACTTCGTGGGATTGTAATGTGCTCCTTTTCGACCATCACCTCGGGTTCTTTCTCGATTTCCTTCTCCGTAGAAGTACTTGGACGAGAGATTGGTTCCTTGAAAGTTTTACCACTTCGTGTAGTAATAACCTTCATTTCTCCCTTCGGGTTTGCAATGGTATCACTAGGAAGACCACCCGAAGAAGAGGGCTTACACATGATTGCTTCAAACATCTTAGCCATTCGGTCCTCAAATTTTGATTGCCTAGCATCCGCTTTCAATAACTCTTGCTTAATCTCATGTTGTCCTAATTCCATCTTTTGTTGGTTTTGTTGAAGACGTTGGACATTTCCTTCCATTTTATTTGCATGAGTTTTAAGTTCATTAGCAAGTTCATTTTTAAGCTCGTTTTTCAACTCGGACCTTAAGCTAATCATCTCACGTTGCATATTATCAAATTTAGCATCATTTGCTTTTGCATAATCTAAAAATTCTCCTTGCAAATTTTTCGTGTGAGCATTTTGAAAACCTTGTGTAGTATTTTGAAAATCACGGTTTTGGTTTTGATTAGAGATTTGTCCATTCCCACTTTGATAATTCCCTTTGTTGTAATTGCGTGTGTTGCCTTGGTAATTACCTTGGTTGTTGTTTCGATAATTGTTAACATTTTGATTTGGTGGAGCTTGATTTTGGCGGGAACCTTGGCCGTTTTGGTTGTAAGTTCCCGTTGCTACATAAGCACTCGAAGTGTTACCATCCGCGGTAATGCACTCGGATAAATCATGAGCTCCTCCACACGATAAACAACTCTTAGCAACCGCTTTAACCGAAGCGGAATTGGAAGCTTCTTGAGCCTTCCAATGGGACATTAGATTAGCAAATCTATCAAAAAACCGATTTTCCTCATTAGCTTCATCATGTAAGGCGTTAATGCTATGAGACGATTGTGATGACGATGACGAACCCATATTGGCAACACTCGGTGTGTTACGAGGGCTATAAACCTTAGATCGATTTTCAATGATTTGTAAAGCCTCATTTGTCGTCTTGCACAAAAAATTACCACCCGCGGCGGCATTCAAATAATCTCGTTCATGATCATTAAGCCCATTATAAAAAGTATCTATTTGATGCAATTCCGAAAAATCATGATGAGGACATTCATGTAACATCTCCTTAAATCGTTCCCATGCCATTGAAAAACTTTCATTGTTACGTTGCACAAATCGTGAAATCTCATTTTTTAAGTGTGTTGTTTTCGATGGTGGAAAAAACTTGTTCACAAACTTAGAAACGAGATCGGCCCATGTCAAAATCGAATTTGGCGGTTCTTTCTCGAGCCAAATTTTTGCGGGTCCATCCAACGAATATGGAAACAACATCATCTTAATGGCGTCATGCGGAACATCTTTGAATTTGCTAGTGGCGGTGAGACGGTTGAAATTCCTAATGTGGTAATGCGGGTTGTCTTTCTCGTGACCTCGAAATTTGTTTGCTTGTAGCATCGACATTAAACCCGTCTTAATCTCGAAATTCTCCGCAAGGATGGCGGGAATAACAATGGCCTCTCCAAAACCCTCGGTGGGTGCTTGTAGCAACTCCATCATAGTACGATTAGCCATTACGACTTCTTGTTCTATAATAGGTTCAACAATTGGAGGTTCTTCAACAATCAACGATCCTTGATTTGTTTGCTTTTGAAGACGTTTACGAGCTCGTTTTGCTTGATTACGAGTGATCATAAACTTCACGAAGAATGGGAGGTGAGCAAAGAAGATTCTTTTTGGTTGTTTTGTGGATTTTCAATTTTTTTGTGTTTTTGATGATATTTAATTTTTTTGGATTTTGGGTGTATTACGTAGACAACAATCTACAAAATCTCTCCTCGAATCAAACTCTTGATTAAAGAAGCCTCAAAGGAATGAAAACGATCACGTGGAGTGAACGCCTTCGAATGACTTTAGAACTTTGGTGAAAACCAAATTGTTCACGAGGGTTTAATCACAAAGAAAACCAAGCAAATATAGTATACGTATTAATACTTTGGGCGGCAAAACCCTCGATTAGCCTTCAATCTCAAAATACTCACAAGCAAGCGGGGAAACGAGGCGGCGCGAAGCACTTAAGAGCCTTTTTCCTTAGGGTATATTTTATAATACCCGCCTTATACCCACCTTATAGTTCGTATCTTTCAAAATCGAGCTTCTCGAAAGTATTTATCTATTTTTGCCTTTTCTTTTTGTTTGAGATTCAAATACAATGATCGAGTGATGAAATCCCGAATCAAGGTTGTGTTTTCACACTTTTGGAGATATTGTATTTTGGTTGTGATACTTAATACAATATATTAATAATATTCACAAAGAAAAACCGAGAAAACCGATAATACGTGTTAAGGGAGTTCCACTTAACACAAATACTATTATGGATAATATCAAAAACAAAATTTTCCAAATTAAGACACGACACACCTCCCCGGCAGCGGCGCCAAAATGATTGGCTGTAAAATTTAGATAACTTGCTTTAGGAAAAACAAGCAACTAAATATGAGCGGTAAGTATCGACGAGTGATTTAGGAAAACCACAAGTAATGACCCACAATCAAATAAAATGAGAGAAAGATTCGTTTCCCAAGGAGGTATGGTGTTGTGAATTAACTTGTATTTCTTTGAGATTAATATTGAGAAGATGGAATGACGGTTTCTTGGAAATTACACTATGACGTAAAAAACGAAAACGTAAAACCGTAGAAAAACCACAAAAATTAAAAATTATTAAAACCAAAAACAAAATATCAAAAATAAAAAGACTAAAAAGAAGTCTCAAATAATATAAATAAAGATAAAAATTCAACAAAGATATTTTAAAACCTTTTATTAATTAAATAATTAATTTTAAATGCTAATTAAAGCCCTAAAATTAAATTTAATTAATTCAAATGTCAAAAATATGATTTTATTGAATAATTACTCAACTTATATTATTATAAGACTAAAAAGTAATTTTCTAAAAATTAAAACCTATTAAAACTATTTTTAAAACCCTAAAAATGATTAAAAATGATTAAAACCTAATTAAACTTAAAATAATTATAAAAATAAATCCAAAAGTGATAAAAATAATCTAAAAATGGAAATAGTCCTATTTAATGCTATAGAACTTAAGAAAAATGAAAAATAAAGAAAAAGAAAATTTTGAAAATTAAATAATAAAATAATATTAAAATAATACAAAAAAAATAAAAGTCACTTAGTTGCGCCGCAACGTTTGTGTCTTGCGCCGCAACTAGTGTTGCGAGATCACCAAGATCAGCAGCACCTTCAGTTGCGCCGCAACTAGTGGGGTCTTGCGCCGCAACTAGTGTTGCGGGAGCACCTTTGGTCAGTAACTCCTTCAGTTGCGCCGCAATGCTTCTGTCTTGCGCCGCAACTTGAATGACGGACTGGATGTTTTCTGATGAACCAAACAAGTGCACACTTGTGCACTTTTGATGCCAAGAGGAGCTTGGTAATGAGCTTGTTTGATGGTATTTTGGATCAATTGGGGCACCCTTGAGCTTGTTGAAGCTCAAGGAGTCAAGCACAAGTAAATGTAAGCAATCAACAATCAAAACTCATAAAATCATGCACCAAAGATCATGAAAGACCAAGCAATTTAACACTTATGCAGATTTTTAACACCCTTTTTACCTTTTTAAACACACAAAATTACTCCAAACTTGTTCCAAAGTAATTAACTACTTACCAATAACCTTAATCAACCCTAAACAAACAATCTAACACCTTTTAATTATCACTAATCAAAACTATGTCCTGCTAAAACGCGTTGCCAAACACCCTTTAAACTTTTTGAAAACCATTTTTTCCAAATCAAAACCTTATGAAACCTAACCAAATTGTTATCAAAGCTTCATAACATGTATATAACATAACATAAACACAAATCAAGTAACTTAAACACACTAAATCAATCAATCAAGCAAATCAAGTAACAAGCACTTTTATGAACTTTTCAAAGAGTAAAAGAGAGTTACCTTAGGACCCCTACATCCAAGGGTCCTAGTGGATGTTGAATCCACCTCCAAACCAACCCGGGTTGGTGCTGAACTAAATCAACAAGCCTTCAACCTGCTCAAATCAAAAACAAAGGAAGAAAACACAAAAACAAGTAATAATATATATTTTTGATTTTCTTTTCTTTCTCTTAAATCTTTCCAAAACCTTTTCAAACTTCCAAATATGTTTTCTAAAACCCTATATTACCAATAACATTAACCAAGAACACCAAAATACCTTTTGAGAAGATTTTACCAAAATCTCTCAAAATCTCAAAACCTTAAACAACTTTGAAAATCAAAGTTGCTTAACCAAATAAAAGTGTGGAACTCAGAATTAAGCTTAACACAACACTCAACTTTTAAAAACAATAAAAAAGGAATTACACTTGAATATTTCAAAAACCAAACTTTTTATTTCTTCAAAAAGGTATTACATGTGCAAGCTTAAAAACTGGAACAAGGGCTTCACACAAGTTGTGAGCTCCTTTTATAGAGTCTATAGAACATCCTAGAAGCATAAAAACATAAACCCTAATACATAGAAAATCCCAAATGTGCCCTTGAATGATTTTGAGTGCATTTTGTCCTCTCTTGATCTTGAACGTTTATTTTGCTTTGGGAGGAAGCAAATAATCTTGGCCATTGATTTAAGCCACGTCATGATGCTTGGGGGCTAAGGAATGATGTGATTGGTGGATTGGGGAATTGGGGGTTTGGTGCACATGAGTGGGATGCAGGTTTTTAGGAGTGGGAAGGGTTTTGGCATGTGTGAATTAAGTGTGTGCAAGGTTAATTAGAAATTAACCCATGTTTGAGTAAATTCGGACCTGGGGTGAAAGATGAACAGTAAATGTCATTTGATCCGTTTTTTGGGGGTGGCACATGTGTTAGGCGCATTTTTCTTTCAAATGTTTCAGGTTTGGCGAATTTGGTCCTTTTGTTTTGAAGTTTTTGGCTTTTAAGGTTTCCAGCCCTAAAACTTGCATCTCCTTTGTATTTAAGTTTCATCACTTGACAATTTTGGCACAAACTTTCCATAAAGATGTTTCAAAGGCGATTTTTGTCATTTGATGATTTTTCAAGGACTAATCTTGGACAATGTTGATCTTCAAAGGTCTTCAATGTCTCTTAAACTTCATGAGGGACCATAATTGGCAATTTGAATTTTGTTGAGGGACTATTCTTGCCATTTCTTCAAAGTTGAAGGACCTTTTTGCAATTTTGACAAACTTAAGGGACCAAACTTGTAATTATTAATATACAAGGGTTTTAAGTGTCATTTCTTCAATAAATGATGATCAATCTTGTTTTGTCTTCAAGTCTTCAAGGGTATTTGATGAAAATTCCATGATTAGGGCTCGGTTCATTGTACGGCTTCGTTTCTCGTGTCCGTTTTTCCTTGTATCTTGTGATCTTTTGTCTTTTTCACGATATCCATACCTAAAATACACAAGTAAACAAACACAAGCATATATATGGTATTTTATGACATTTTTATGCATTTAAAGCCCGAAAAGAACGATGAGATCATGTATAAATGCCATCTCATCAGTTGGCGTTGATGTGCCTATTTCCAACGCTGACACCCAACCATCACAATCCCAAACACCCCTTAACCAACCCACATCTACCCATTCTTCCACACCATCTTCCACACCACCTGAATATAGGTTGATCAAACGCCAAAGGACTACTGGAGTGTTCTCCTCTGGTGGTCCTAGCCATGAAGCAGAGAGAACCACCACCACAAGTGTGGCTGGTGACCTGGATGAGGCTGGGACTATTGGTTCTGGCTTAGAAGCTGGCCAAGGCAGTCCCACCATAATTAAGTCCTCATCCATGCCCAATGAACCTGACTTGGGAGGTCAAATCCCCATTTCAGAAGAGGGCAGCCTGGAACCAATGACTATTTTGGAATTGACGGCAGTCTGCATTAGCTTGCAAAAGCAAAATGCAGACTTAGTACAAATTATCAGCTCACAAGGCCTTGAACTCAAGGAATTGAGGGAGAGGATTGTTGTTTTGGAGAGTGATCATGCTAGGAGGGGTATGGAGGAGTCTTCCAAAGGGGAGGAAGATCAAAGAAATCTGAGTGATAAGAGCAGTCAAGATGGTCGATCAATGGATGTTGCTGAAGCTCTTACTACTTTGAAGGAACAAACAGGTTTTGATACGTCCTTAATCTCTCCAACCAATCTAAATTTATCATTTACAGCTATGTTGAGAGAGGTTACACAAGGCGCTGAGGGAAAATATTTGAGCGTTGACAAGACAAATTTGGACGCTGATAGAAGTATTTTGGGCGCTGATAGAGGAAATTTGGGCGTTGACAGATCTGCATATGGAGGTGATGTATTCGAGTCATCATCTATCATCAAGGATGTTCCTACTCAGGTATTACCATCTACCTTACCAACCATTGCACCATCAGATAAGGGTAAGGGTAAATTGGTAGAAGAAATTGTTCTAAAGGATGCAGCCCAAGTTGAATTTGATAGAAGACTGGCTGAGCAATTGATGGAACAAGGTGAAAAGGAAAAGTCACCATTTGTTGTGACTTCTGAAGAAGAAAGTGATGGAGCTAGCTCAGATTCAAGTGTGATGATCATTGAACCAGAAAGACTTGAGTATGGTGATGAGCTTGCTAGGGAAAAGTTGAGAGATTTGAAGTTGCAGATTGACTTTGACATGCCAGAGGTGGTTCAGATGTACAATTCTTGGGAAGAAAGCTGTATGGATAATCCAGACTTGACCATTTCAGATCAAATATGGGGTTTGGAGCTTCTTCTTAGAGTTCAGAAGGATTGTAAGGTAATTTTGAAGCACAAGGCAAGCAATATTCTCTCTGAGTTGAAAAGGGATAGAAGGAAGCTCTACTTTATGTTGCTCAGATGTCATGGAGTTGGATGGACACATCAGAAATTGAAGGCTTTGACATTTGATGAGTTGGAACATAGGGCTTATCCTATTTGGGTGAAAGTGCAGGAAGAAAACACTTTCAGACTTCTTTCAGATGAAAGAAAGGAGCAACTTGCAGAAGAGATGGAAATCAAGAAAGCTATGATAGTTCCCAGGCCAGTGAAGAAGGGATTTACACTTGAGTTTCCAAAAGATATGAATCAACTATATCCAAGTGAAGCAGTTATTAGAAAGAGCCTCAAGCTCTCCCCATTAGAAGCTTCAGATATGGTGCAGGTGTTACCACTAGATTCCAGGAATCCAATTGTGAGTTATGATGAGGATGAATGTGGATTCTGGAAGATTGGAAGATATGGCAAGGAGGTACACACTTTTACCACTCTCATATCTTTATTTGCAAGTTGTGATAGAGAAGACTTGGTGGACCTTTGGAGGTTACTAGAGACCAAGTATGAGGCTGAAGCACCAACTTCAGCTAATGGAATAAAACTTTGGACCACATTCAAAAGAATGTGTGGGACAAATGAGGAAGATCCTGAAATATGGAAGGATCTTGAAGATGACCTCAGTGGTCTTCAATGGAGGTTATATTCAGCTGCTGGTGTATACCATTTGAGTTCTACTAAGTTTGTTGAGTATCTACTTGTGGATGCTCAATATTTCATATCCAAGGCTGTTTTGGAAAAGATGAAGGACACTCAGCTGGAGATAGACTATACAAGTGACGTGGCAAAGAATTTAATCAGATTTGTTTATTACCAATATGATAAGGTTTGTCAGACTCCTCCAAGTTCTTAATGATTATTCAGAAACTTGATCATAAGAGTGGATATCAAGTTTAGGGGAGGATTGTTGGGAATAAATTAAGGCCACATCACTTGAGCGCTGACAAGAACAACTCAAGCGTTGATAAGAACAAAGTGAGCGCTGACAGCCTAAGCGTTGACAAGTTAAAGTCAAGTGTTGATAGATTGAAGACAAGCACTGATGGAAGATATAAGCTACACGTTTATTATATTCTAGAATACTTCTAGTAAGGATAGAAACGACAATGTATTTTATGTTTATCTTTACCTAGAATAGTTGATACGTAGCTTATTGTACAAGGCTTCTTAGTCTATAAAAGAAGGCCTTTAGGTTAATGTTTAGTATCAAGTTATATATAAGTTTTCATTCGTAAACATCTTTCATTGTAAGCAAGTTCGACATTCATAATCAAAGTGAAAGTTTTGTTTACATCTTGTGTTCTTGTTTAAGTATTATATTCCGCATAATACTTAGAATCACAAAGCATATAACAAAGGTTTCTCTACGTATTATACTTGATCTAATCTCGTATATACAAAGCTAATCGATCTAAGTTTGGGATCAACAGAGTTGCCCTATTCGACAAAGAAAAATTTATTATGAGCTATGAACGTCAAACATTTTTATATCGTCTTAAGTAAAAGCGTCGAGTACGCGATACGTGTAAACCTAGTATAATTATTTTTCTTCGCCACTATTTCATACAAGAGCGTATGTGACACGCAAGAACTAAGAGCGCCATATTGATTTTGACGACAATTAGACTCAAAAAGATTAGAGTTAGAAAATCGAAAACAAATTTTAAAAATAATGAGAAGAACAAAACGTCATTTGATTAAAATCCAAAATTAACGGATATCCAGAACTCACCGTAACTTAACCCATGTTAAAGAACAATGGCGTCGAGATAAGCATGCCTTCGTATATAATTGGAATATCAAAACAACTCGGACAAAGATCTATTTTACCTAACGATGTTTGAGCATCACACCGTACTCATAAGCTTAAGAAATATCGTATACCTTCCTCATAGAGGGAATCCAAACGAACTATGGTTTAATTATGTTATAAATTGAGCACCCGTTTTGTTTCCTCTCCATGAAAAAGGAGATAAACGAAGAGGAACGCAAACTAAATTGATTAATTAACGCAATTATCTAATATTGAATGTCATTTACAAGGAAGAAACGTCTTGACCACCATGTGTTAGGACGATTAATTTTGGGAAACCGAATCAGGAAACCTTGACGCTTATGCTACTTATCACTACCAACTAGACGGGTAATATGAACGGGATTAATCAAAATATGTGGAACAATTTTCAAATGTGCGATATATAGTCACCTAGGCGAAAACTGACAATACACGACACCTTAAAGTGGAAATAATATGCGGGACGACGCAAAAACTAACATTGAGAAAACTCGCTAACCAAAACCGACGTCGTCGAGAAAATTTGACATTCAAGAAAAGAGTTAGGGAACGTTGTAAGATCGTGTACATGTCGAAAGAAATTTTCGTTTGTTTTAATCCTAACAAGATTATAGTAATTTTAATCTTAGCAACAAACTAAAAACGAGCGCATTGAACACCATAAAAGGGAGGTAAAAATTTAGTTGACCTCATGTTTTGACAACGACAACGACATGCTAGTTTTGAGGACAAAACTCAATTTAAGGGATTACGAATGTCACACACGTGAATTTTTTAATCTAATTAATTTACGTAAAACGCGATGGTTCGGGTTAGACTTGTGAGTCTATTGATGTTCCCGATTGTTTACGCGTATTTTGTGTGCAAATTTAAATATTAATTGAATGACAATCTTGAAATATTACCTGAAAGACTATCATTCGTTTACGAAACGTGCTAGGAAATTCTATTTTTAGAAATCCACATTAATTCAACGTAATTTAATTTGAGAGTCCTGTTAACGCCAATTTAGTATTTGACCCAAATTCATCTTCAAGACACTTAGAAACTTCCCCGTTTTCTCTATCCAAAATCTTACGCTACAAACAAATATATATACTTTCGAAACTTTACATACAATCTATTATACTACACAAACTTAAAACACAACCATGTGCAAGTTGTAAAAATACAACTTAAGAAAAAGAAAGAACTCTTGTCTTGCACTCTTTGTCACAAACCGGTCCCCCCCTACTATTGTAAACCCACGTTTTTATAGAGACTCCATTATCCCAAATTTGAATTCATGGTACTACATAAATCCATTAATGTCCCTGTCCCCTCTTTCACTCTCTACCCGTTGGAAACCCTCATCCCACCCCATACTTCGCTTAAATATGATACAAGTCAAACAAGGTACCATGTCCTTTCATTTTTGGCACTGCCCTAGGCGAAACCCAACCCACCTTAACACTTCCCAACACTTTGACACTTCCCCATGGTACCTCATCAAAGGTACATCTAGTTCAAAATGAACCGAACACCATGAAACCCTAACTAGATAATCTTAGTCCTAACTCACTCACTCCCTCTATAAATATTAGAGCTTTCACCATCTAAAACACACACTCTACAAGCTCACAAAACATACACTTAGCCGAAATTAAAAGTAATCCCCTGTTGTTTGATTAGGCGCTGCCAAGAACAAGAGAAATAAAAGGGTTCGGACCACTTAGAGGTGGTAATGATATTAGAATAAAGTGTTGATTCAGGGGTAGGTTATGTAGGATGAAGTCGTGATCATTGTATCATTTCCTCCTTTGCTAGGACCAATTGTAAGGTTCCTCTTAATCCTCGCTTAGTCCTTTTCTTCTTGGTTGATATTATACTTGCAAATATTTTGATAACTTGAATCACTCTAAAACTCGAACGCTAAAGTCACGGCGTGGTATTTGGGTTACGATTTAGACATTTGTGAACAAACCTAACGAGCTTAAAGATAACAAAGGGGTCACGACTAGGGCTTAATAAAACGCTTATGTGATGACTAAAAGCATAAACAAGCTAAATCAAGAATAGACCAAACCATGCATGTATGCATGCGTGTTGCTAGACCTAAAAGAAAGCCGGACATCGAATGAACATGTATGATTTTATGCAAGGAACAAGCATGCTTTATGTAGGTGAACACGTATGATTTTGTGTGTTGTAAATATGTTAAGCTTAAGTGTATGCCATGGGTCTTATTTGACAATAGTATGATTGATGTGTAATACTTCTAACATGAATTATGTGAAACTCAAGACAAGAAAATGTAGTAAGCTTATGCATACTTAATGCGTGAACCACAAGGGCCAGAAAAACAAAGGACGACAATTTCCCATATGATAGTACATTCCATATTGTGAAATAACTAGGCCCATTTTGAGTAAGAATGACTATGTATGTATGAGTATTCATGTAGGAGTAAACAAGTATACATTCTTTTGATATCTATGATTTCATGTGAACATATTTGTAATTTAAAACTTCCATCCTATTGTGTGAACGCCACCAAAAATCTGCATGTAAATGTATGAAGCGTGAGAAAGGACATAGATAAACCGATACACATATATATACATATGCGTGTGGGTAGGGCTGCAAGAGTAAAGTCACAGAGTACTTCAACCTTATGTGTGTGTATCTGCTTATATGCATATGCATGAAAAACTCCAAAGAGATTTGTTTGCCATAGTATCTGCATGAAAAAGAAAATCGTGTCACTGTGTACATGTGCGTGTGGAGATTTTGGCCTGCGTAAAATGTTGGTTTTATATCATTATACGTGTATAATTGGGCATATCACAGTAAGGCAGAAAGAAAGTTAACACAAATCCAAATTAGAAAATGAGTAGGTGATGTGTAGGAGTATGACTTCTTGTATGATAAACAGTAGCTAAAAAGAAGCATTGTAGAAGGATATAAGAAAATAATTCATGTATGTTGAGTGTGAATGTAAATCGCCCATATAAAAGTGTATGTGTGTGTGACGTGTGTGTGCTCAGTTGTATGGACTACCATTAAATATAACCAACAGCAAACTAATAAGTAGCCATCCTATCGTCTCTTTGGACCTACTGTATGAACTATTGTGTGCTATGTGGATGTGCTTCGTTATGCTATGTATGCATGTATATTAACATAGTATGAGCAGTGGAGTACTAAAACTATGGGATGCAATATGTGCTACGTGTATATGTGGGTTCGGAAAGCAGAATATATGAAAGTGAATGTGTGACTCCTGCAAGAAAACTGTGGACATAGTATCAATGAATTTCTATTATGGGTATGGGGATAAAATGTATGCTTATGTATGTATGTATGGAGTATAAGTAAAACAAGTGTGAAAACATTTTTAGGACCACTTGTCCTTGCGAGTAGTAGGGATAGACAATGGACAAAAGACAAACTGCCTATAAGTACTTGTTGAAATTGTGTAAGTCTATAACAAGACTAGGACCCATGAAAAGAAAAGGGTCATGCAATGTAAGAAGTGTGTATGTCGAGAATAGGCAGGAACAAACACAAAGGGAAAAGACTAAGATAGTGCATTAAGGTGTGAACACAAAAAAAACTAGTACTTATATTTTATTTCCAAGATTTTCAGGAGAGTACACTTAACATTATAAATTTCGACCCGTTGAGCCTACTTTGTGTCTAGTTTTAACCGGCCTAAAGGACATGCCCCAAAGATCTGAAAGCACCTTATTAAAATTGACGCGGCCTAGTTTTCATAACAATTTTTCGTTTGTCTTAAAGTTAAGTAACGAGCTCGCAAATAATTTTCGAAAATGCTTGGTTGACACTTGGAAATAATTGAAGCTTTACTTGTTATTTTTTTTATTGTAAGTGAACAACTTTGACTAATTATTTTCCACACTTATACACTTCATAAAAATATGATGTTTATCAAATATCGAAGATCTCGCGGCGTAGTTTGTATAACAAGACCCGATTATTTTTCGGACAAATAAATAATGAGTTATTAAAGCCCAAAGTCGACCCCGTGACTAAAATTGTTGAACATGAAAAATGTATGAAAACATTTTTATAAATCAAGAGCAAGTATAAATTATCAACCAAGTGCATTGTACGTTATTATTTATTGTATTTAGCCTAAGTATGGGTATTTTACTTAGGTTACAAGTAGATCGTTTGCGCATTGTTTTGCGTGCCTTGATAGTCCGTGCTATCTTTGTTGATCATTTCACTACTGCATCGAGGTGAGTTTCATAGCCCCACTTTTAATTGTTTTAACTATTTGGGGTGAGAACATTGCTTGTTTTTAACGGATGAACATAAGTGCCTTAAACTGATAAGTTTGCCTACATGATGTCTAAGTAGCGATATCCCTAGATGCTTTAGCCCACTATCGTGAACCGTTAATTACTTTGTGTAAGCGCGAATGTTATGGATAGATCTATCGGGACTAACCTCCCTATCTAATTTGGTTGTGTGGCCAAAGTTAGATACACTTACATTTGAGGATTTACAAATGCTTCGGGATAGGAATTTGCTCGGGCTCTTATTATTTCTTGTTGGTTGAGGTTAACGCTTCGGTGTCACGAGCTTAGGCGTAGGTGATTAAAACGTATACTTTTGATTATAATTTTGTATTTGTTACAAGATTATATGCCGGTTGCCTTGAAAATCTTATGGTTCATCACACTATTTAAACTTAAACCTATGAACTCACCAACCTTTGTGTTGACGCTTTAGCAATGTTTTTGTCAGGTATCAAGACGGAGGAGTAACGTGGTTAGGCATGGGAGATTTTTAAATGAAAATGGTCGTGACTAGTGTATGAATATTTGAATCAATGTTAAAGACTTTTGAAACAATGTTTTATTATGATCTTGTGTAATTCGCTTCCGAAACAAGTTTGATGCTTTTAATTAAATTAAAACGGCTTTTAAATAGTCATTCTTTATATCTATGTCTTGTGATAGTCATGACCGTCGCACCCCATTGTGTTGTATTACTCTGATAAATTGGGGGTGTGACAAACATCGATTGGGTTAATATTTTTAATATGGGGGAGAAAATGTGATTTAATAAGGGAAATGATTAATCACAAATGGTTTGACTTAACGTGCTAGCTCATCCCGACATGTGCGAAATGTTTTCGGATATCGTGGCATATGTTAAGGGGGAGCAAAATGGATTTGCACTTCAAAATGGATTTCATGGTGACATACACTTACCCAAAACATCTCTATTCACGACGGTGAAGATTGTGGTGACATAAGGATGGTAGGATAGGTTAAAGTCCAATGATTCCTCTAGAACCGGAGGAATCTTCCCACGGACATTCCATAGCTAGAAATAGTAGTCCTTAGGAAAGATGGAGAAAGATTATGAACGTAGCTGAATGCCGACCAAGTACTTAAGTTAGTACTGGAACAATCACAACAAGGTGCTAGTGATGACGTATTGGTAAGCATTGAAGGGGTTGAAGAATGAAAAAGAATTGTAAAGATAAAGGGTGTAAAGAAAGAAGCCCTCCTTACAACTTAGGCAGAAACCGGGTCAATACATATGCTATTAAGATCATTGTTTAATGATTCTTGATATTGAAGACAGACATCATGGACCCAGTGATGCAAGGCACAACCCATCCCAACTAACTCAGATATCTCTTAAAAGATATTTGTTTTAATCACACGGAGACAACACATTATCTATTGATTTATTCACTCCGAATAAATTGGTATTGAAATGGTGGCACTCCTCTCCAGCCTCCGATCACTAAAAATCCAAAATGCACGATCGAGTCTAGAGCTATTTGAGATCATCAAATATCTCATTAGCACACACTTTCAGAATTCCTTGCTTCTTCACACACTGTGAAAAGTAAGAAAGATTTTAAGAGTCCTACGCAATATCTTCATGGTCTTGCCTAAACATCCGAGTAATACGAAAGTATTTACAATGAAGATGGAAATCCTTCTTGAGCGAATATCAAAAAGCTCATGGTAGGTGACTTGTGCGATTCTTTATGAATCAAACTTGTGATAACTAGAAAGCAACAGTTGTTTAATTCTTAACTGAACTTAAACATGTTCCAGGCCTCTACGCAATATCTTAGTGATCTTGCCAGAACATTCAGAGTGACACTCTATAGTGTTCACAGTGATGAGTGGAAATCCTTCTAGTGTTAACCTCAAACAGCACTTGGTAGGTAACTTGCAAGATTCTATACGAATCAAGCTCGTGACAACTGGAAAGCAACGATGGTGCGGTTCTTAATTGAATTTCACTTGTTCCAGGAACATGAATTGACGACTTCAAATCATGCGGATATTATTATCTAAATGATTCACTCTTTATGTTCGCAGTCAGCTTCGGACGGTCGAATAAAGAGAACGGGTTTACCCTCGAAATCTTGTCAAGGAGATCTTTAATTAGAGCTACCTGTCACAAGTACGATATTTTATATCGTCCAACGGTCTTCACCGACCGGAGGTAAAATGCTACCGAATAAGAATGAAATGTTCAAGGCCATTTCATCTGTGTATATGTTTTGTTGCTAACTGTCTTATGCAGCGTAACAAGAAGGTGGCATTGCGGTGTACAATCCAGAAGAAGTCGTCAACACATGCTTATACTTTCTGCACTTAATACTTCAACAAATTCAAGAAAGTCTAAAAGTCAAGTCTTCCATTGTATCAAACTCTGAAGCTTTCAAGAATTTATAAAAGTATAAGTACGTGGAACATGAAGTCACAAAGAGGCAAATATCACAAGTGATGAATGCACAAGGTCAAAGCAAGGACACATGTTCAAGACCAAAGTCAAAGATCTCATCAGCATATTCACAAGAACAAGATCGAAGACTCAAGCATAGTATGCTAGGTTTAAGATTTTATAAAATGTTGTGACCTCCCTTTGGGGGAGATTGTTGGAAATACGTTTTTCCAAGGAAAGTCTCGGTCACATCATTATTAGCATAGATCACGAGCTATAGACTATTTAGGACATTGTAACTTGGAGTGACCTCCCTTTGGGGGAGATTGTTGGAAATACGTTTTTACGTATTTAGAAAGGATCGGTCACTCTAATGATATTGGGCTCGTGATCCAATATATCCCATATAGCCCACATGTAGGGTGGGCTATATAAACCCCCTCCTAGCATGTTAGGAGGGGTTGAACACTTACCATTTATCACATTCCATCTTTCTTATCAAAAAAAATAAAAAAATGTTAATTTGGATTCACTAAGAACACGGGTAAAAGATCCGGAGGTCGGGGAGGATAGAAGTAGTGTTTAGCCATTTTAGAGAGAGAAACAAGTAACTAGAAAAGTGTGTTTATTCTAGTGAGAGAAAGACGAGAAGGGAATGATAAGCCTCACCCCTCCATGGAAGTATGGAGGGGTTTATATAGCCCGGGACTTGGACTTTACATATGACAATATTAGTCCCTGTAAGTCCCGGCTATGAAACTAATGTAATTCTGTTAGTCGCACACATTTTAAGGCTAACAGATATATTGAGGATCAACCTGGGATAACCTTAACTAACAAGGACTTATCAAAAGGGATTTTTGATAGTTCTGGTAAGGTAGATGATACACCTGAAAATGATAGATAGGCTGAAGGAATGAAGGCAGTTCCTCCACCAGTATCTGGAATTTTCAAGCCCCCTTGTAATGATACCAGTATAGAGTTAGAAGATCCTAAGATTAATAATGTCTTTAACTCTAGTACTGTGTCTCAAGAAAATACTGATGTGACCAAGAATATTGTTTATCCACCTCTAATGAATAACTTTGTCTCTGAGGAATCTAAGACTAGTTCTGCTCCCAAGCAGGTAAAAACTCCTAGCAAGATATTGGAAAACAATAAACAACATACTAAAAACAAAAGGGTTGGGCTAGGTTTTGAAAAGGTAAAGTCAAAACAACCTTTTGGGTCTTCTTTAAGAAGAAAAGGATGTTATGTTTGTGGTAGTCTAAGTCATTTTATCAAAGATTGTACATTACATGAAGATAAAATTGTGAAACAAAAGGCTACACAAAGGGTCATGAAAAACAGTAATGGGAAAAATGCACAGGGTGATAGGAAACAGAAACTTAAAGATAACAAACCTAAGTTTGATCACACAAGGGTAGTTAAACAGGTTAAAAATTATCCTACCAAAAGTTTTGTTCCTAGGGCAGTACTTACGAAGCAAGGACTTGTATCCTTAAAGTCTGGTAAACCAAGTACCGGCAAGCTTAAATCTACATGTACTGCTAGACCAAACTCAAGTATTGTTGGTTTAAAGTCTGTAAAACCAATGTTCTCCAAGACTTCTAAGAAGGTTTTTGAAAAAGTTAAAGCACCTAGAAGTAAGGACAAGAACAAATCATTACAACTGTGGGTTCCTGATAGGTGTGTAAACACCCATCCTTTTTACCACTTAATTACAATAATAACCAGGCCAAAACGTGTATTTTATGTCTTTTATGTCGGAATTATGCGTGGTTTGTGTTTTTGTTGTGATTTAGGACGAAAAGGTGAAAAGTGGCGAAAACACGGGCATTCACGGGCTTTTATCGAAGAAAAAGACGAAAGACGAAGTCAAGAAGTCAAGAGTGCAAAAAGAACAGAAGTCCAAGACCAATTCTGAAGATTTATCGAAGAAAAAGTCAAAAGACGGAAGTTTACTAAAAGCCGAAGAACTCAAGTCTTATTTATTGAAGAATTAAAAGACGAGTCCAAAGAAATCCCGAGCCAAAAGTCATTAAAGTCCAAGATTTAAGAAGATTAAAAGGCTTAAGGACTAATGGTGCAATTAACAAAAGATTAAGAAGAGAAGGACTAAGCATGCAATTAAGGAGAAAGGAAAGAGGGGAGGAAGCTTCCTAAGCACTCCTTAATCCTCTCCTATATCTAGATTAGGATCATAATCATTTCATTTTTGTTGGATGGATTGACAAACCATTTCTTCCATTTTAAATTTATGCACATTTAATTTCATGTCCATTTACATTAATTGTCTTGCACCTTAATTACCATTTAATTTCAAGTAAGTGTTCTTTTAATTCTTGTTAATATTTATCTTTATTGTTTGATCTCCTTCTTCCCTTCTTTGATCTTTATGTTTATTGTTCATGTTCTTGATTTTTATTGATTTATTTAAGTGGGTTTTGATTATTGTGGTTAGTTTTGTTAGTTTGATTGTTTTGGATTGATTGTTTATGATTAATACATGTTTTGTTATTAGTTTGATTTAATCTTGTGGTTGATTTTGTTTAGGGTTTTCATTAGATTCGTGTATATCTTGTTCCTTGTTCTTCGTGTGTTTGTTACTGTCATCCCAGGTACTGATCTTTTCCCAGGAAAGTTCCGAATCAAGCCCAGCCAAAAGTTATTCCGAGTGAAGGTTGTTGTGGAAAATATTCCGTATCAAAGTCGTCTATCCGGAATAATTAATTATTCCGGATCAAAGTGCTCTATTCGGAATCTTCAACATTCCGGATCAAGGTTTTAGCCAAGGTGGTTCATCCGGAATATCCAATATTCCGGATAAGGAAATTATTCCGGATAGACAGAACATTCCGGATAGACCAAACATTCCGGATCAACAAGGATATTCCGGATCAAGAAGATATTCCGGATCAAGAGCTTCCATCCGGAATAAGTGACATATTCCGAGTAAGGAGTTCTATTCGGAATATTATTCCGAATCAAGGGATATTCCGGATCAAGAGCAATATTCCGCATCAAGACTTTATTCCGAATAGAGAAGATTATTCCGGATAGGTGACATATTCCGAGTAAGCCATTTATTCCGGATCAAAGTTTTGGGGAAATATTCCGAGTGAAGAAAAACATTCCGAACGAAGGTGACATTCCGGATGAGTGTTTATTCCGAATGAGGGTATTATTCCGGATGAGCTAATTTTCAGGTTTCTTTAATTTCAGTTTTTAAGTTTCTGCTTTTTAATTTCAAGCTTTATTTTTCCCGCCTTTTTACTTAGTCGCACTTTACGATTACTTGCCTTAGATTTATTTTAGCCTTGCCTTAGTTTTGAGTTTTAGTTGCGTTTTAAGTTTGCCTTAGTTAGATTTAAGTTTGTGTCATTTACTTTTAGTGCCCTTTAATTTTCCGTCACGCTTTTAAATTCTTGCCCCTTACTTTAAATTAGACATAGATTTACTTTAAAGTCATTTACTTTTACGTCTCGCACATTTATTTTAAAACAACCATAAATATTTGTTTCACCAAAAACGACTGGGTCACACATAGAACCTAGATCAATTCGTTAAGATATCGAGAACACGAACTTTAATCTTTTTACCTGGCCAAAAGCCAGTTATCAGTTCCTAAAAGAGTTATACCATGTGTTAAAGCAAGTATCGCTCAAGCAGTACTTACGTCAAAAAGTCAAAGCACATAGAGTCACCCTATGAATTTGACTACATAAATGAAACCATGAAGTATAAGAGTAAAAGTAGCATTACTAGGAATGCTTCAGTACAAACTCTAAAATATGTAGGTCCCACAAGATCCGAGCCAAATGTGGCTTGGGTCCCTGTTAAAAACTAATAAGTTTTATTTGTGTGCAGGGGCATCTCATTGATGAATTAAAAGATAAAGGAATTGTAGATAGTGGATGCTCAAGACACATGACAGGGAACAAAGATTTTCTTGCTGAATTTGAAGAATTCAGAGGAGGACTAGTAGCCTTTGGGGGTAGCAAAGGTAGAATCACTGGCAAAGGGAAAATCAACACAAGAAAGTTGGAATTTGAAGATGTCTTCTTTGTGAAAGAATTGAATGAGTTCAATCTCTTTTCAGTATCACAAATGTGTGATAAGAAGAACAAGGTGCTATTCACAAACAAAGACTGCTTGGTGTTGTCCAAAGACTTTGAGATGCCCAAGGAATCTCAAATACTGCTTAAAGTACTCAGGAAAGAAAATATGTACACCTTTAATCTTCATACTATTACTCCAACATGTGGCATTACATGTTTGCTAGCTAAGGCTTCTTTAGATGAGTCAAATTTATGGCATAGAAGGTTAGGTCATGTGAATTTTAAGAATCTTAATAGATTGGTAAAAAGGAATTTGGTTAGAGGTTTACCTAACAAATATTTTCAAAATGATTTCACATGTGTTGCTTGTCAAAAAGGAAAACAACATAGAGCCTCTTGTAAGACCAAGACTGTAAATACTGTGACAAAACCTTTGCATCTCTTGCATATGGATTTATTTGGTCCAGTTTCTATAAAAAGAATTAGCCATAAGACCTTTTGTCTAGTCATAACTGATGATTATAGTAGATTTAGTTGGGTTTTCTTTTTAGCCCTTAAAAGTGAAACAAGTGAATTACTAAAGGATTTTATCACTTTAGTTGATAAGCAGTTCACTAAACAGGTTTTAATCATTAGGACTGATAATGGAACAGAATTTAAGAATGCTGATTTTGATGAATTCTGTAGGTCTAAAGAAGTTAAGAGGAAATTTAGTAATCCTAGAACTCCTCAACAGAATGGAGTAGCTGAAAGGAAGAATAGGACATTAACTGAGGCTGCTAGAACTATGTTGGCTGATTCACTTTTGCCAGATACCTTTTGGGCTGAAGCAATCAATATTGCATGTCATGTGTCCATACTAAATACTCTTGATTACTTGGGAAAGTTTGATGGAAAGTTTGATCCAGGATATCTTGTAGGATATTCATTGCAAAGTAAAGCATATAGGATTTACAATTTGGCAACTAAGAAAGTTGAAGAAAATGCTCATGTCAATTTCTTAGAAAATAAACCCAATGTTCTAGGAATAGGTTATGCTTGGATGTTTGATTTAGATTATCTAACTAACTCCATGGACTACTACTCTTTGCAAAAAGATTGTCAAACTAACAATACAGGTGAGGAGTCAAGTGCAATTAATACAGGTACTCAATAAGATGTTTCTTCATCAGATGAAGATGTTCACATCTATGTGCCAAATATGCCTACTGTTACTCCCATGTCTGCAACTCCCAAGAAGCAAACCATGCCATCAAGTGATGATCAAGCCTCCCATGAGATTCAGAGGCTTCAAGATCAAGAAAAGAATGTTACATCTGCTAATAAGCATTCAGGAGAAGAATCTTTTGAGTCACAACACTCAACAGTACATACTATACCTAGCGGTACTTCATCTGCAAGTACTGCTAAGTCAAAATCTGCTAGATCTGCTGACTCCCTAGAAGAGATTTTGCAAGCATTGGACGATGAAGACTTATATGCCAGTCCAGCTGAAGGAATCTTCTCTAAAGCTTCCTATGATGAGCAGGGTGCAGTAACTGACTTCAACAATTTGGAAACTGAAATTCCAGTCAGTTCTATTCCCACTCATAAAGTCAACAACAACCATCCTGCTACTCAGATTATTGGTGATCCAAAATCTGCTGTACAAACCAGAAGACAACTGCAAACCAATATTAAAACTCATGCACTAGTGAGTTATGTCAAACAACAGCAGAGAACAAATCATAAAGATACTCAGCATTGTTTGTTTGCCTATTTCTTATCTCAAGTAGAGCCCAAAAATATCTCTCAGGCTCTTGATGAAGAAAGTTGGGTGGATGCCATGCAAGAAGAATTAACACAATTTGAGCTACAAAAGGTTTGGATTCTTGTGGATCTTCCCTCAGGAAAAAGAGTAATTGGTACAAGATGGTTCTTCAAGAACAAGAAGGATGAAAGAGGGGTTGTTGTGAGAAACAAGGCAAGGCTTGTTGCTCAAGGCTACAGACAGGAAGAAGGGATAAACTATGATGAGGTTTTTGCACCAGTGGCAAGGATAGAAGCCATTAGGTTATTTTTGGCCTTTGCATCATATATGGGATTTATAGTCTATCAAATGGATGTGAAAAGTACCTTTCTATATGGTACTATTTTAGAGGAGGTATATGTCTCACAACCTCCAGGTTTTGTAGATCCTAAATTCCCCAATAGAGTCTACAAAGTTATCAAAGCACTTTATGGTCTGCATCAAGCTCCAAGAGCCTGGTATGCAACTTTATCCAACTTTCTGCTAGAACATGGATATAGGAGAGGAACCATTGACAAAACTCTGTTCATCAAGAAAAATGCTAAAGACATTATTCTAGTTCAAGTCTATGTTGATGACATCATTTTTGGTTCTACCAAGAAGACATGGTGTGAAGAGTTTGAAGCTTTGATGAAAGGAAGATTTCAAATGAGTTCTATGGGAGAACTAACTTTCTTTTTGGGACTACAAGTCAAACAAAGAAAAGATGGAATATTTATCAGCCAAGATAAATATGTTGCTGAAATCTTAAAGAAATTTTCATGTATGGATACAAGGAGTACAAGCACACCTTTTGAAGCTAAGAAATCTTTATCAAAAGATGAACATGGAGAGGATGTTGACATTCATTTCTATAGGTCAATGATTGGTTCATTGATGTATCTTACTGCTTCAAGACCAGATATAATGTTTGATGTGTGTGCATGTTCAAGATTCCAAGATCATCCAAAGGTGTCACATCTTTATGCTATGAAGAAGATTTTTAGATATCTTAAAAGTCAACCTAATTTAGGATTATGGTATCCTAGAGACTCCACCTTTTAATTGGAAGCTTACTCAGATAGTGACTATGCTGGAGCAAATCATGATAGGAAATCCACAACAGGAGGTTGTCAATTCCTAGGCAGAAGACTCATATCATTGCAGTGTAAGAAGCAAACCATTGTTGCTACTTCTACAACTAAAGCTGAATATGTAGCTGCTGCTCATTGTTGTGGACAAGTACTTTGGATTCAAAATCAATTATTGGACTATGGGTTCAATTTCATGAACACCAAGATTTACATTGATAATGAAAGTACTATATGCATTGTCAAGAATCCAGTATTTCACTCCAAGACTAAGCATATTGAAATAAGACATCACTTTATAAGAGATGCTTATGACAAAAATCTTATTCAAGTCTTGAAGATTCATACAGACAACAATGTAGCTGATTTGTTGACCAAGGCACTTGATGCAAAGAGATTCGAATTCCTGGTAACACATATTGGTATGCTCAACCAATAACATGCTGCATATGTTTGAGGGGAGGTAATAGTTGTACAAGTTTTATATAAATTTTATTGTATAGTCTATGCTTTGTGTTTTTTATGTTATTGCAGGTTTATAGTAAAAGATAAAAGAGGTTACATGTCTAGTGGAAAGCATGAACTGGTCAAAATTGTGAGGTATCGTTGTCACTCCAAGTACCGCTAGCACAAAACCATGTACCGCTTATGTTCCATGTACCGCTACATGTCCGTTGTACCGTTAAGGGTCTCTTTTGTAAATTTGGCGGTTTATTCGCGCTTGGGTTTGTTATTTACTTAAATACTTACCCCAATTACACAATTGATTCACCTAATCTTTTATTTTTCTCTCTTGATTCTATAACCCTCTCTCTAATCTTTCGATCATCAAAAATACTAATGGCTGCCTTACAAGTAATCTCTAAGCATAATTTAGTTGTGAATCTTGCTACGAATGATGACTCACTTGGTTTCCATGAGATGCTTGGTTTCCTTTCTCGAAGTCATATTCGCTTCGCACTCACTGTAAGTCCAGTTGTCTCTATACCCATTGTTGAACAATTTTGGGATACTGCTGTTCTAGGCACTCGTTTTGATCAACCTTGCATTAAGGCTAGGGTACATCATAGGAATATATATGTCACTGAGGTACTTCTAAGAGCAAGTTTGAGACTTAATGATGAAAATGGACTTAGTATGCTTAATAATACAGAGATTCATGATGGCCTTGCAGCCATGGGCTATGGGGTGGTAGGGAAAGTCTTACTTTCTTTAAAGCATTATTTTCAACTCAATGGAAATTGCTTTTTCATGCTATTATTCATTGTTTTAGTTCAAAAAGTACATCTTTTGATCAAATACCTGTTGCATTGTGTCACACCCCACCATGGCGGAATATGGGGCGCGACGTCTAGATATCATCACAACAACAGCGTGTCTATAGAGAGAACTAAATGAAATTGAAATATCATAAATGGCGACACAAATGTCGTAACAATATCTCAACAATGCAGGCGTCTAGGTAAGTAGGTAACATGCCTATCTTACCAAAGACATACAAATGAACAAACATCAAACATATAGGTACCATAAAGTTCACTTAATCAAGACACAAAATAAAATCTAAGAGGAAAGGGAATCCTCCTAATGCAATCCTAGCAGCCTCTACACTCTAGCCACTTCTAACATCATCCTCCTCAACTACCTCACCTGAAAATGACACTAAAATCTGTCAACATAAAGTTGGTGAGAACATAGGTTTAAGTTATCTAGAACATCATAAGAAGCCTTTACATCCGCTGCAAATAAGTTGAAGGAAAACAATTTATAGTAATGGACCATAATGTGATAATCATGTTACATGCATCCACAACAAAACATAAACCAAGTATCAATCACATCTACAATTCACAAAGCACACTATAACAATCAAGAAGTATACCGTCACACACACAAGAACACACACCACACTATCCGGATCTTTCCCACACCACCTGTGGAAGATGAACTATATCCCCGTCGAGATATCTTGCCTCCGAAGAGACGATGCACAAGTACTCAGGACGGATCATGCCCCACGAACCAAGAACTCAGAACCAAGAACTCAGGACGGATCGTGCCCCACGCTCCACACACATCACAACTGGTCCCATAGACGCCCATACATCTACGTACCAATCCCAATCAAGATTCACATATCAGAACACATATCAAAGCACATATGAGAACACATAAGCACGCAAGTCACACAATATCACATGTATGTCCACACATTTTAAAACATAGTACTAAATCATGTTAAAGAACATTGCAAGTGTCATCTCCATCCCATACTGGAAAAACATTTAAAAACGTAACAAAATGGGACTATGAACTCACCTGATAGCACAGCAAGCTAGCACTCCTGCAAACCTATAAAACCATACACGGCACCCTTAGCTCAGGTCTTAACACCCAAGTTAAGTAACAATCAAGGAGATGAATCTAATCCCCCAATCCCCACTATCTAGTTCTCCCACTATAAGCTATTCTATACGTAAAATTCCAGTTTTTCCCCGGTACGGTTTACTAGTCACTAAACGATCACATGAAGTGAACTTAACACCACACTTGACTCCTACCCTACTGGAGTTATGTTGTTATATGATCTAAGAACTTCAAAAACCAATTTTACTTTCTAATTACACGTTTAACCCTTTCGTTTAGTCTCTACGCCAAAAGTCGTTTTAACCAAAACTGATTTTCTGTACATGCTAAATGTTCGACACCAAAAGCCCGACCTAAACACCATAACTTTTATTGAAAACCTCCAGTACTTTTATATACATTATAAGGAGTTCCCAAATCAAAAATCTTTGGCTATCTCATCCGTTTGGTTAGGTTTTGACTCAAATCCCCGAAATCAAAATTTATTCCTGAACAGCGCACTATTTTTGTAAAAATTATTTGACGACCTTCCCGAACTCCATTTTCGACCAACCTTACATTTTTGAAAATTAGACTCCCTTAACTTAATTTAAAAAAAAAGAAACTCGACCAAAGGTGCTACCTACTGCCCGGAACAGTCGACACAAGACAGCCTTAAAAATCAGACTGTTTTACGCCTTTATGCACTAACCCTCTAAACATCATTAATTATCCCTAAATTTATAACACAAACCCTAAAATCATTAATGGATCTTAATTATTATATTTTTCCATAAAATTAATAAAACCCTAATCATCTCAATGATGGTTAATTAACAATACAATTATGATTAATTAATAAAACATAAATTATATTAAGGTTTAATTGATCACTTACCTTGAAACAAGAAAAATTAATGAACCCTAATCATAATTTCGACTTCTCTTGATATCCATGGAAGATTTAGACTGATTTTAGGTTTATTTAGGGTTATTAGTCGTTTTTAGGGGTCTAGGGGTGTTTATATAGGCCTTGGTAACCTTCTGGACAAGTTTAGGCCCAATTAGGACTTTTAAATGGTAACTATCCTATTTTTATTAATTTAATTTTTAAAATTAAGGCTATGGGACCCACAATTCGACTCCTCTCTGTGTTTTATCATATTTACACTCTCCCCCTTCTATTTTATGTTTACTTATACTCCTATACACTTTCGGGACCAAACCGGGTACCCTTTTGCTAATTTTTCGACTTTTTACGTGATTTTTGAACTAACCTTCATTTCTAAAAGTTTCTAAATATAGAAAGTAACTATAAAACTTATCCTAACCATATTATATATACTTAATACATACATACAACATACGATACGTACACGAAACCTTATCAAAACGATACCCGAACTTTAATGCAGTTCATTTCTGAACTCATTTCATTTCATTTCATTTCGTTTCATTTCCAACTTATACCATGATTTATACATTCATATGAACTCATGAGCACGAACCAACCCCATCACATCATCATATAACGTACCATGTACTACATAAACAATGTCTAACATCATGATAAAGTCTCAAATATGAGCACATAACACATAAACGCACACCAAGCACATGATCAACATCAAACAGTCAAAAGTGAAAAATCCAAAATCTAGGGTTGTCACACATTGGCATCTGCTGGTATTTTTCTAGCAAATAACAGGATTTTTAATTTTTCAAAATTGATTTTTGAAGGCATGACTAGAAATTTGGAAGGGACTAAGAAGTTTTTAATGTATCCTAGATTCATTCAGGCTTTAGTTAGTAACCAAATACCTAACCTACCAGCATTAACTGATACATGGGATGTTCCTTCATTCACAAAGAGAACTTTCTCTTTCTGGAACAAACAAGGCAATGCCTTTTCAGGAACTGTCACACCATTGTTTGCCCATATGTTAGCCCAACCTGCCAATCAAGAAGGTGAGGAACCTAGCAATGCTAGTGCTTCTCAGCAAACTCCTTCTCACCAGAGCTCCCACTCTCTAGAAGATTCACAATCTTCTTCTCACAATGTTGGTATTCCACCAAACACTAATGAGATGATCCACACACCTGCTGCTTCTATTGTTGCTAGTGGTTCACCACAAGCACAAGCACCAGAGGTGGTGGATGTTGCAAATTTAACTTCTTTGTGTACAAGTTTGTCCCAACAGGTACAGGTATTGCAGAAAGATAAGCTTGTTCAAGACAAGAAAATTGATGAATTGGAAGCTAGCCTACTCAAGTTAAGGAACAAAGTGTCATCTTGGATGAGGCAGTATAGATTTGTTCAGACATCTGCAATCAGGAAGCAAAGGTTCAGGAACCTCAAGAAAAGGCAACTGAATGCAACCAAACAAGGGAGGAATATTGAAGAACGGGGAAGGAATAATGAAGAACAACCACCTTCTTCTGATAATCAAACAAGGATCTCTGGAAATTACATCAATTTTGAATGGGATGAAGATGTCATGGGGACTTTTAAAGATAGAACTGGTTTAGAGACTGGTGTGGATGAACCTTCAGACATGGAGATTCAACAGCAAGACTCACAACCTACTCCAGAGGAACCACAAGTTCAAGAACAAGTTCAAGAAAAATTGGTAAATCAACCAGAGGAGCCACAAGTTGTAGAAACATTGGAAACTCAGCCAGAACCATCAGTTTAATCACCACCTCAAGCTAATTGGAGTGTTTTCTATGAGAAGTTGGAGGAAATTTCTAATCAGTTTCCTGATCCATCACCACAAAGCAATAAGTCAGAAAAGACTGAAGAAGTGCAAATTGATATGATGGCTTCTATGGAAGATAAAGCATCTGGGGAAACACAAGTGATTGAAGAAACAAGTGTGTCTAATACTGGTGAAGTCAACTTTGTTGAAGATCCAAGTACTGCTAAGCCAACTGCAAGTAATGCTGACATTGTTGAAGACCCAAGTACTGATAAGCCAATTGCAAGTACTGCTAAGCCAATTGCAAGTACCGCTGGTGATCATCCTTCACTGGAAAGTCAAAGTTCATTTGGAGAAAATGAGACTTTATCCAAATTGTTGCTTGATCTAAAGAAGAATTTAGTTGAGAAGGCTAAACAAGCAGAAGTGGAGAAAAAGACACAACAAGAAGTTCTTGCCTTAAAGGATCAAATTCAAGGTAAGAAAGTACAAGCTTCACACCCTACAAAAGGTATAGTAATTCAACAGTTAGCTAATGAAGAAGTAGCTGCCAAACTGAAGAAGAAGCTACCTAAGATAAATCCAAAGGATAAGGGGGAGAAGCAATTATTGTCAGAATCTGAAGATGAAAGTGATTCAGATGATGATATAAACAAAGTCATGTACAGATTTAATCAAATTGACCATGATGAGGAATTTTCTTATAGAATGCAAGCACAAGTTCGTGAAGATGAATTACCGGAAGAACTTGCAGCAAAGCAAAATTTGTTAGAAGCTAAAAGGATACAGCAAGAATGGAACATACAAGAGTATGATAGGATTCAAGCTGAGATACATGCAAGTGAGCTTCTTGCAGACTCATTGATAGCTGAAGAAAAAGATGTATATTATGAAGAAGAAAAATCAAGATTGATTGATGATCTGGTAAGGGAGCAACAAAGATTCTTTGCTGAAAAGAGAAGGAAAGAAAAGATTAAACCTCCAACAACTATGCAGATTAGAAGTCAAATGATGAAATTTCTAAAGAAAGTAAAAGGATTTACTCATATTCAGCTGGTCAGGAAAACTTTTGAAGAAATCAAGACTTTATATGAGCAAAGTAAGAGGACTGAATTGAATTTTGTTGAGATTGGATCTGTAACAGACAAGAAAGTTGTTGAAGAATTCAAGAAACGTCTACAACAACAAAGACAATTTGGTAGTACTCCTAGAATTGAGCCAAGTACTGCTGAACCTACAAGTACATCTCCACCTATCAAAACCACTTATGTGAGGAAGAATAGAAAGGAGAAAGTAAGTTCAAGAGAGGAAGAGACTGCTCAAAGGATGAATACAGGAGTTGAAACTCAAGGAATTGCTCAAACTGAAAATGTACAAGCAGTACACACACAGTCAACAGTACATACAACAGTACATACTGATGAAACGGTACATACAAGCTTGGAAGAGGGTTCAACAGAACTTGAAGGAATTTCTAAGAGTGTTAAAAGGAAAAGATCAACAAAGCTAAAGAAGAAAGCTAAGAGAGCTAAAACTACAGCAGAAGATAGTGATGATGATGAGAGCTTAAGGAAGTACTTGAAAATTGTGAACTTTGAAGATCAATGTTTTGATACAAAGATTTTTGGAAAAAGAGCATCCATTGTTAAGTGGATTTACTCTACAGATCAAGGACTTGAAGCTCATGGAATTCAGAGATTTGATGGCACAAAAAGGATATTCAGACTTTTGGAAGATATCCTTCACATACTTGACAGACAAGATATCCAAGATATTGTAAGGTTAGTTGAAGATGTCAGTGCAGGTAAAACTGAAGTATCACTATTATATATGGAGTTTATCTTTATGTATGAGCCACATAAATGTGATCAAGAAATGTTGAAGGAATTAGAGAATCAGGTTCCTAGTTACTGGAGATATTACAGGTCATGTGGATTGCATATTTTGGATATAGATGATGTTACATATTATATGCTGCGAGAGAAGACTTATCCCTTCAAAAGAAAATTGTTGGAAAGGATGTTAGAACAACAATTGGAAGTTACAGAAGAATCTGTTGATGCTTTGGAGTTGATCAGAACGGTTAAACAACAAATCAAGGATTTGAAAGATGAGGAAGAAGCTGAGAAAGAATCTTAAGTGTTTGACTTTCAGTCACACTTCATAAATGGTTCTCAGTTCACCATGTCTAACATACATAAGAACTGGCTAGTCCAAAAGCAAACGGTTTGTGGTAAAGACTTATCAAATCCGTTGAAAGCTGATAGTTTGCTAAAAACTATATGGTTCTAACTCACCTTGTTTCGAGACAAAGAGTTAGCTAGTCCTAGACAAACGGTACTAGGTAAAGACTTCATCAAATCCGTTGATGGTTGAAAATTTACCAAAAAATGTAAGGTTTTCATTACACCTTATTCTTTGTGAATAAAGTATTGGCTATTCCAGAGTGTACGGCTAACTGGTAAAGAATTTATCAAATTCGTTGATAGCTGGTGATTTGATAAAAATCATGAAGCCAATACAGATTGGTGTTTTATTGTTAACTGTTTTATTTCAGGTATGAAGATTGCAGACAAAGAAGTATTAAAAGATATAATACTTAGAAGGTTTTGTTATCATCAAATCAAGTGGAAGATTTATGATCAAGAGTTCAAGGACTAAACTCAAGAAGACAAAAATTGATGCTGCAAAGATGAATGAATGTTTAGAAGACACAAGAAGATCATATTTTGAAGACAAAAATGATGTTCATAATGTTTGAAGATTATCTTATCAGAAGAAGATCTACATATGAAGTGTTTGGCTACATTCAGTTGGATGCAAATACAAATTACCAAGTTCAATCCAAGGATGAAGGAAAGATTGAAGACATGTATTTCTAATACATCCAGTACAAAAGAAACAAGAAGACAACAAGTTATAATTTCTTGTTTAGGGAAGGATTGTTGGGAATTATTTGTTAAGTGTCAAGTACCGTTAGTGTATTTGAAGTACTGTTAGTGTTATGTAAGTACCGTTAGTGTTAACGCGGTACATAGTAAGTACTGCTACTTATAAAGTAAGTACTGCTATGAAGATTAGGACGAATATATCTTTGTATAAGATATGTTATAGTTATAGTTAGAGTATATCTTATGTGATATACCTAAATAGTTAGAATATTGATAATATATCGTCTGTGATATAGTTATCTTTATAGAATATTCTAAGGTTTCTAGGGTTCCTTACTCTATAAAAGGAACATAGGTACAATGTCTTTCATGTACCTCATACAAGTCGATTAATAAGAGAATCGAATAGTTAAAAGTAATTATGTTCTTTTGTGCTTTATAAGTTAGATTCCGCATAACTTATTTAATGTTTAGTAAGAATGCTCAAAGTGTTTTAATTTGATTACAAACTATTATACTAATTCTTAACAGAATATAGATCCAACCAAAGGGATCAACATGATATGTATATATATATATATATATATATATATATATATATATATATATATATATATATATATATATATATATATATATATATATATATATATATATATATATATATATATATATATATATATATATATATATATATATATATATATATATATATATATATATATATATATATATATATGTGTGTTGATCGATATGTGTTGAATAAAGCTCGTAGCTACGATCATTTTTGGGCTTGTAATTTGTTCGGTAACTAGCAACATGGGACTTAGATTTTTAATTTGTATATTCGTGACACCTCTCATAAAATATCCCATGTCTTATCCATACCCATTAACCCTTAGCCATACAACCCAATAAAATTCCTCTTTAGATGTGTACACTAGGTGCTCACGCCATTTGGTTTACTTTTGTTTTGTAATGTGTAGATTTGAATCTTATTTTTCTAACCATTTCATGTACCGTGTGGGAAGTTTTCTTTTCCTTGCTTGAGGACAAGCAACCTTTTAAGTGTGAGGGGGTTTTCACCTTTAGCCATTTCTTATAAAAACCAAAAATATTTTCAATTTTTCATAGAATTTTCAATTTTCCATAAAATTTTAAAAATTTTCTTTTCTTTTAGAACCTAGGTATTTAGTTTCTAACTTTATTTTCTTTTATTTGCTTGAGGGCAAGCAAATTTTTTCTTTTCCTTGCTCGAGGACGAGCAAAACTTAAGTGTGAGGGGATTTGATAACGCCTAAATCCAACATGTTTTTAGGAGCGTTATTCGTACTTTTGTACATGTATATTGGTTAATTATATGATACTTTTATGCATATTTGTGCACAATTGTGTTTGCAAGTCTTTGTGTAGCCAATTGCAGGAATGTAGTATAAAACAACATAAAAATGAAGAATTGTATGAGTATGAATAATCCTAGTCAAGTTCAAGACCCGTGTACAAGTTAAAAACCTTTGAAGATCAATTTCGGGTGCAAGAACAAGTATTTCCAATGAGCAAATAAAGATATTCAGCATGAAAGTTGTCACCATCAACATACATCCAACTTGCCACTGGCAAGAGTGAAGTTTCCACCATCACATGGGAGTTGATTTGCCTCCACCATCAAATGGGAGTTGATTTGCCTCCATCATGAGTGAAGTTGCCTCCAACATTTTTCTAGGCAAAAATGTGTCTACATACATGCAGGATCACACAAGAAGCATTCTAGAAGTACTTTGGCTCCAAGTTATTTTCTTTGGCTCTAAGACAAACATTGAATACCAAGGCCTTAACTCCACTATAAATAAGACCCATGAGGTCATTGTAACATATCATAACTTAATCAATCTCATAACTAACTCCATTATTCATCACGGGAATTCTCCCAACCTTGGTGAAGACCCTAATTCCCAGATTTAATATTGATGTGCCAAAAAGTGACATTTTTGGAGCTTCAATCATCAAAATAACCTTGCCAAACTCTAAGGGGTCATTACCCTTATTATTGGTAGTGTTTCTTAATACCTAAATCACCACCAATCTTCACCAAACCTCTCCAAAACCAGCCTCAAATATCAAATACGAATTTCAAATACATAACCCGAAAGACCACATAACTTGTAGTCAATTGGAGGCCTAAGGATTGCTCTAATTCCTTCATTTACTTATTGTAATAGCACTTTGGTAAACTCTTTTTTATATTTCAAGAATGATTATGAATGTCATGAATATTATTCGTATGAGTTTTGTTGAAATAATTATGGAGTAGTTTCATATACACTTGTTTGGATGAAGTCGTGATAAGAGGATTGTTTATGTTTTATTATTGTTTTGATCAATTTCATGTTATGTTTGAAATCCAATTGTGCTTAAGTTCCGTTCTATTTGCTTATCATACTTGATTAGTTGTTGATGATTTCATAGGTCGAAAGGGTTATCATTCACTAACTAGTTATAATCGTTTTGTCTATGGATGATTATCTATTGTATTGACCATTTCTTTAGTGGTATGATTATGCAAAGGAACTTAAGTGTGATTGTTAATGATTTTGTGAAACGACCGTGAATTAAACTCGTTAAACTAAACATACTCTTGAATTGGTTGATTTGTCTTAATGCTTAATTTTATGGATGTATGATCTTTCGCGGAGGTTGTGTGCTTTAAAATCAAAGATTGGAATTTGTGACCATCATCTTCTTTACTTGTAATCAATTTATCAAAACCATCCTCTTATGAACAATCCAAATGTTATGAACTAATCCAAGCAAGTGTTGTCTTTAATATTATTGTTCTCATCTTATTAGCTTAATCATCATTTACTTGTTACTTGTTGCTTATTTTGCTTAATTGTTACTTGTATGGTAATTTTGGGAGTGACAACCATTTTTACCACAAACGTTACATTGTTACAAAGATCCTTTACAACCGAAAACACCCAAATCCTAGTGAACGACCTCAACTTACCACAACAAGCTAGCTACAAACGAAAGGGTCATACTTGCCCGTGTGTTCTTAGCTTATTCGGTAATCCTTGTATAAATTTAAAACTTGTGTATACTCACAAAGAACGCACCACGGACCAGCAGATGGACCGATAGAAGGACCAGTAGTATCCTCCATTGGTCTAGAATCAGCAGCAGCATTAGGAATTCTTGAAGGGCTAGGAGGAGCAGGCAAATCATCATACGGCTTATCAGCAAAAGCAGCTCTGGCCAAAATAGTCAGGCCATCCTCCTCAACATCCTCATCAGAATCAGAAAGCACAACTTTCTTCTTTTGGCGCCTCTGCTGTGACTCCAATGCTTTAATCTTGTTTGCCAATGGAAGGACAAAGTCTCGGGTGAGCTTGCGATGCTGATTAAGATCATCCTCCAGAGAAACAACTCGTGCATAGTACCTGTGCATAAGAGCTAGCAAAGAAGTAAGTGTAATAGGTTCCTCAGCTTCCCTACCAAGAGGACTTGGCCTGGGAGAAGCATCATTGGGACCAGAATCAACAAATGCGTCATCAACATGAGCATGAGAGCTAGATGGCTTCTCAGCAGAATGCGGAGTTGGACTAGAAGGGGAGTATCAACAAATGGGGACTTATGTGGGAGTGAAGAGGGGGCAGCCTTTGAGGTGGATAGTTTTTCTACCACCACCTCTCAAGCTGGCTCCTCCACCTCCACATGAGGCACACCAGTAGTAGGATGCTCCGCCTCCATAGGATCATCCTCTAAAGGACGTTCCTCCTCAGCTGCAGCAGTCGGAGGAATCACATTAGGATCCCCTTGGGCAAGGCCCAGCATAGCATCAGTAAGAGGCCTCCACAGACCCTTAAAACCAAGTGCCATATTCGAATACACCTTGGAACTAAGCTTTGGGGTCTCATATTCCTCCCTATTCCCAGGAATGCACATAAGAAACTGCTGCAAAAACCTAGGGTACATCAAGAACTTCTTCCTAGAGCCAGTACTACTAAGGTTACTAATCATCCCATCAAACAAGTAACGAGAAAAGTTAAAAACACAACCCTGGGCAATACAAATCAAACCAGTAGCCAGGGGGATGGGAAATGCATCCCAACTCCCAGATTTGCACTCAAGCAATGAATCAAGAAGTGAACCAGAAGCTTCCATTGGGGGGGAAAACCTATTTTTCTGGAAGTTAACTTCCCCCTATGATTATAGCCGAGTGCAGCCATCCCATCCAATACCTCTGAATTGGGGATGGAGACAATGCCGCCTTCATCCTATAGATGAAGGGCAAACCTAATAGAAGCTTCAGACACCACATACGAGCATCCATCTATGGTAGCATGGAGCTCTAGTGGGCGTCCCAAAACATCCACAAGTTTGGCAGTTGCCCAGAACTGACGAATAACACTATCATACATAATAGGGCAAACCGTAAAAGCATACCTCAGATTGGAAGCCTCAATGTATTCCAGAATGTCTGTGAACTCTGCTCGTTTAGGACCATCACCAAGATAGGCCACCTTGTTATGATCGGGTTTGTATTGAAGAGTAACCATTGTTGATGATTGAAGTGATGGAAGATGATTGATTGAAGAGGGAAATAGTAGGAGCGGATGTGTGTGTTTATGGTTGGGATGAATGAGAATGGAGGGATTTGACCATAAATAATGGTCATGAAACTGTTCATTGACCCCTAATTATGGGGGTTGCCCTTTCAAAAGTAAGTAATTAATGCAAGAGTAACCACTTTCCCCTTAACCATTATTTGCATATCCCAGTTACCAAAGATAAATAAAAAGATATATACCAGAAGTAACTTGTGTTGACTAAAAGTCAAAACGCGTAAAGGTCAACACTAGGAGCACAAAAGTGGTCAATGAAAGTCCACGAAGTGAATAGTGACCCAAACCAATAATAGAAGCCACCCATGAATGAAATTGAAGGGTTTGTACCCACTAGGAGCTGAATACAGCCACTAGGAGTAACCACAAACTTCCACTAGAAGTAGCACACACCGCAAATACCTATGAAAACTATTGTTAGAAGCTACCATAAGTTAGACTATGCAATGAAATATGTACACTAAGCCTCCCCTTAGGCTTAGCCTCCCCTCAATCCTAGACCTCAAGGATTGACCATTCCATAGTGAACCACCAAGTGGTTGGGAACTGTGGACCATCAAAGGCTTTAGTCAATAAATCAGCGACATTATCATCCGTATGTACTTTAAGAACCTGTATCAGCTTCTTCTCATTGGCATCCCTTATAAAATGGTGCCTAATTTCAATATGCTTGGTTCGTTGATGAAAAACAGGATTCTTCACAATGTAAATAGTGCTTTGATTATTGATGAAAATTTTGGTGTTCATAAAGTTGAACCCATAATCCAACATCTGATTTTGTATCCACAAGACCTGTCCACAACAACTAGCAACAGCTACGTATTCAGCTTATGTTGAAGAAGTAGCTACTATTGTCTGTTTCTTACATTGCCATGAGATAAGTCTTCTACCCAAAAACTGACAACCACCAGTAGTAGACTTCCTGTCATTATTAGCACCTGCATAGTCAATCACTATATGCTTCAAGAACAAAAGGTGATTCCCTAGGATACCACAAGCCTAGCTTGGGTTGTGCCTTGATGTACTTGAAGATTTTCTTGACTGCATTCAAGTTGGATACCGTTGGAGCTACCTGATGTCTAAAACAAGAACTTACTGCAAACATAATGTCTGGACGTGATGCAGTTAAATACATGAGTGAGCCAATGATGGACCTGTACATGTGAACATTGACCGAAGGATCTGGCTCATTCTTGAGTTTGACTTTAGTGACTTCATAAGGTGTTGCTGCTAGTCTAAGAGGTTCCACATCAAACTTCTGAAGGATCTCATGAACATACTTGTCTTGACTTATGAAGATACCATCCGACTATTGCTTGACTTGAAGACTAAGGAAAATGTAAGTTCTCCCATGGCACTCATCTGGAATTCGCCTTTCATTAGTTGTTCAAACTCATCACACCATTCCTTCTTAGTAGAACCAAAGATAATATCGTCCACATACACTTGAACTAGGATGATGTCCTTGGTATTCCTTTTAAGAAATAGTGTTGTGTCAATAGTGTCTCTTCTGTAGCCGTGTTTCAACAAGAAAGTGGAGAGACGCTCATACCAAGCTCTAGGAGCCTGATGAAGGCCATATAGAGCTTTGACCACCTTGTAAACTTTCTTGGGATGAAGTGGAACCACAAAGCCCTTAGGTTGAGTGACATAAACCTCCTCATCAATCTTGCCATAGAGAAACGCACTCTTGACATCCATCTAAAAAACCGTAAAGCCAACGTAAGAAGCAAAAGCCAAAAACAGACGAATGACCTCAATCCTAGCAACATGAGCAAAGACTTCAGTATAGTCAATTCCTTCAAGTTGTGTGTGACCTTGTCCAACCAACCTAGCCTTATTTCTCACCACAATACCCCTTGCATCTTTCTTGTTTTTGAGAATCCATTTGGTACCAATTGTTGTCATTCCATCTAGCAAGTCAACTAGGATACAAACATTCTGAAACAAGAACTGTTACATCTCCTCCTGCATAGCCTCCACCCAACTAGGATCCTCAAGAGCATGAGAGACTGACCTAGGTTCCACCTGTGAAAGAAAACATGCAAACAAACAGTGAAGAAAGTCCATGTGATTGTTACGCTTTTGGTCCTTAATATAGCTCACAAGAGCATGATGATTAGACGTGGCTTTCTTATGCATGTGACGAGTCTTGACAGTAGAACCAGGATCTCCAATGATTTAAGTAGTAGGATGGTCTTTATGCATCTGTTGTACAGGATTCATAGCTACATCCACTTCTGGTGCCAAGTTATTAAGATCCCCAACAATGTCATCATCATATGAAGCAGAGTCGAAAATACCATCTATTGGTTGCTTATGAACATCATCCAGCTTAGTAGAAGTCTTCTTTTGATAGTTTCTCAGGTCAGAAGGACCAGAGAATCTAGTTGTAGAAGTAGGATCACTAACCGGACTACCAATAGGTGTCAAACTCGCACTAGGCGTAACATTAGGAGCACTAGGAGTGACTTGGACAGTAGGGGTACTCAAGGGAAACTCAAAACCTCCTTGAGCAGCTGTTGTAGTAGCATCTTGTTGTTGCTTGAGCAATGTGTCAAGAGCTCCTTGTGAGTCCACAATGTCTGATGGAGAAGCATCACTAGGAGTAGCATTGGTATTTGGACAGACTCTGGCGGAATAGGATGGAACAACAAAAATATCATCATCCTCATCTGAGTCCGAAAAGCTAGAATGAGCACCTGCACTAGAAGTTGCAAAGACTTGTGGACCTGCATCTTGGTTAGTTTTGAAATGAAAATATCCCAATGAGTCACTAAGATAATCAAGATCAAAATACCATTCAGGACCTTTGCCTTGTATGTTTGACTTCTCCTCAAAATACCTGAGATTAATAGTTTCAATGACACGCTTGGTATGGAGATTATAGACACGATAAGCCCGAGAGTGAGCTGAAAATCCTACTATGTATCCTTCATCAGCCTTACCATCAAATTTCCCCAAATAGTCACTAGTATTCAGAATGGTGACAGGACAACCAAACGGCTTCAAATGAGCAATGCTAGGTACTTTAGCTGTGAGTAGCTCATAAGGAGTCTTCTTGTGAGGATTGGTAGTTAAAACCCTATTCAAAACATAACTTGTAGTATTGACAGCTTCTGTCCAAAACATAGTAGGAAGCTTGGAGTCTGCAAGCATGGTTCTCGCAGCTTCTATTAGTGTCTTGTTCTTCCTTTCTACAACACCATTCTGTTGATGAGTCCTTACAGCACTATAATCTCTTTTGATACCTTTGGAATTGTAAAGTGCTATGAGGTCGACATTTTTGAATTTTGTCCCATTGTCACATCGGATACCTTTCACCTTTTTGGACAGCTGATTTTTAATGAGTGTAATGAAGTCCTTGAGAATTGAGTAGGTCTCACTTTTCGCAGCCAGAAAGAAAACCCACGTAAACATGCTATACCCATCAGTTACCACAAGACAGTATTGTTTGTGGTCAATACTCCTAATGGAGGTAGGACCAAATAAATCCATGTGTAGTAGCTGCAATGGTTCAGTTATGAGACTGAGAGCAGTAATGGCCTTGAAGGATGCTTTGTGTTGTTTGCCTTTGCTGCACGCAAGGCAACTGATGTCATTTCTGAAAGTTTTGGGAGGTAAATGATGTGCTCGTACGGGTATATTAAAAGAATGCAATTACAAATCCTAGACAAGAAGCCAAAAACTTGATATGCGATCTTTTCACACATTAGGTTTTAATTTTATAAACAAGAATTACCGATATTAATTAGGAACACAAATTCAAGCAAGTATACTCTAGTCATGTTGCAATTAGGTTGGTAAGTCAAGGTCGTACCATGGGACTTGGTTATACTCAAGTGTAGTTGTTTGTAACAATGGTAAGTATGATTGTCACGATCACACCACCATGAGAATCGTTTAAAGGCACAAGCACACAAAGAACATAAACGTAAAGTCAAATGATCACATGGACATTAGGATGCTTAGTTTGGAAAACATATTAAAGGTAATCCTTTCGACCTATAGAACCAATAATAAGACACTAGTGCTTTATAAATCAAATATACATAAGTCTCAATCAAGTGGTCACTCATGAGCCTTATGCCTAAACCAATAACAACAAGAATCCTTTTGACCCGTAGACTTGGTTATCAATTTGATAAGTTCCATTTACTTGAAAGATGATTAGAACAATATATTCAAAAGACTCCTTTCGACCTATGATCTAGATTAAACCATTACTTGCTATGTTTATTAAGTCTCTTGCACAATCTTCACAAGCACAAGACCAAATCATTTGTCGATTAATGAATTGACATCAACCATGTTGAGAATAATTTCGACATATAGACTCAAAAATGTTTAACCAAATTGACAAACAAGAACAAGTTCTAATTCAACCAAATATAATGTTATCACCACAATCCAATGATAAGAACTAATAAAATCCAAACATCCATTTATCACAAGTTATCATATAAACAATACAAGTATCATAACATTCACAATATCACAAACACAAGAATCACCATGAACATGAAAATAAACTACATTGAATAATTAAGAAGAAGTTACCCAACATTAGAATCCATAGTTACAAAGTATCCAAATGATTTTAACCAATTGAACAACCAATATACAATTCGTCCTACCCATAACCTTCTTGGACATCAACCTCTTGGTGCGAGTATAGAGCCTTTTGGGGTGTTTGAGAATAAGGATTGTTGGAGATTGAGTTGTTTATGGTGTTTGGTTTTCTTCTCTACATCACCAATGGCTTATTACATGTATATGGCTACCAATTCCACCACCCCTCACCACTTGGGTGAGGGGTGATACCAAAATCACAGAAATATGGGAATATAGGATGTAGAAGATGATGATTGAGAGTGTTAAAAAGATATTGCCTATAAAACAAATGACCCTAAGGTCTAATTTATGCATGATTATGCTTGGAGAGGAGGAAATAAACTCCAGGGAATGTTAATGGGAGGAAAATGAGAAGCCTCTCATTCATGGTGGGAGTTTATGAGTGACTTTTGCTAGACTTGACTAACAACATGCCGGTGGCAACTAATGGTGGATTTGTCGATGGTACAGACTTGCCTGCCGGTGGCAACTGAATGCTACTTTGATGTTGGTGGCAAATGAAGGTTGGTTTGATGGAGACAAGCTAAGTGTTGCTGGTGGCAACTGGGCCATTTTCCATACTTTTCCTTCTAGTCCTTCTTCTTTGTTTCTTCCACCTTTCTTTCTTCCAAACTTTCCAAGACTCTTTATTATTGTATTATTTATCATACGAGAGCTACACTTTCATGTCTCGTTCATCTTTTCACCTCCAATTCATGTATTTTCTTCATTTCTCGTGATGTAACCATTGATGAACCTATAATAGCAAATATGCTTCATTAAGTATCATATGTTCATAATAATCATACAAATATATGCATAAACACCACGAATACGCTCATATAAACATGTTAGATTTGAGTGTTATCAGTAAACCAGAGACCAAGTTCATATTTGTTAATTTGTGAATGGTCTTGAAGTTTACATGTCCCATCCTTCTGTGCCATTTAGTGGCTTCATCTTCTGAGGCTTTAACAACCAAACAGGCTAGTTGACCAGTATGATTAACTTCATTCAGCTTGATACGATAGAGATTGTATCTTCTAGGGATTCTGAGTAGAACTTGAGAGTCATCTGGGAGCTTAAAGTCTTTGGATAACACCAGTGCGTCAGTATACGTAAAGAGAACAAACTGCTTCTTGTCATAAATCTGTGAGACAAAGATCAAGTTGAAGTGTTGAAGTGCTTCCACATAGTAGACCTTCACAAAATTAAGGTTAGGTGTATGTATTGTTCCTTTACCAGAGATCCTTCCTTCAGTACCTCCAAAGTAGACTTTTCCGCCTTGAAATGGTACAAAGTTAGATAAAGTCCTTTATTCCATGTCATGCTTCTATAGCATCCACTATCAACTATTCCTAGAGTGGGATCTTGGTATGGAGTAACCTACAACAACAAGAAAAAAATATATACAAAAATTAGTGTCTTAAGGGGACCCAGACCTTTTCAGGTTTGAGTCTGCCTTGTGTATCTTTTGTAGATAACCAAGAAGATTGATGAGATCCACTGTTGTTCTTAGGTTGCCTATTCATCATATGGGTGTTATTGTTTTACCAAGAACAACTTGCTGAGGGCTTAACAGCAGTACCTAAATTTCCCAACCCAAAATACATTTGGTCTGAATTAAAAGCATAAATCTGATTAAAGTCCTGAAAATAGTTGTTGGTTGGTCTATGATGGGTGAAACCATTGTTTTCCAAAGATCAGAAGCTAAAAGAGAGGTCCTTCTAGAAGAAGAATAAGATTAGGCACATGGGTTTAGTCTTCTAGAAGAATATGGATCAACTCCTGGTGGACCAGGAGCAGGATAAAATTGATAAACAAAAGGAGGTTGATCATAAAAATCACAATCTTTAATCAAATGAAATTTACTTCCACAAACAAAGCATGTTTTAAACGACCTTTTATTCAAATGACATTGTTTCATAGTGCTAAATTTATTACACACAACTCTAGGAGAATCAACATTCTTAGAACTCAATAAACTAGAACTAGACACAGTTGAAGTAGAAACAACTCTCTATTCACTCTTCCTAGCATTAGTAGCAGCAGGGTCATTTGTCTTGGAGCTTGTAGGTCTTGACTCTTCACTTGAACCACAGGATGTAGAGTCACTGGCCGTGTCACTAAAAGTACAAGAGACAAAGTCATTAGTATTAGTAGAGCTTTTTGGAAACCCATGCATCTGTGATCCATCCAAGTCAGTATGCCTAGATATGGGCATGAAAGTTCCTGTAAGAGGTGGAGGGACAGCATGCATTGTTGCAGCTGGTTGAAACCTATTGTAGCTAGGTTTTCCCTCCTCCTCCTTGTCAGGATCAAAGACACTTGAAAAAGATAAATCAAACACATCTTCTGAATCAATATATTTATCAAATCCTAAACCTCTTAGTCCTACCAGACATGCTACAATCAATTAACTTTGAAAGATTCTTAGGTGTTTTTGCCATTTTTCAAATCTTAAAAGTGTAGCATCCAATTTTTCCTACATGTCTTGTTTATCCTTGATACTGTCTTTGTTTAGTTTTTCAGTATATTTAAGCATATTAGTGGTGTTTTCTAAATCAATATTCAGAATTCTAATTTTATCCTCATATTCATGTTGAGTGTCTTGAAGCCACCTCTTTTGTTGTTCCAATGTTTTTAAAGAACTCTTATATGCTTGAACATCTAAAAAATACTTATCATTTTGTTCATTTAATTCATTGTATTGAGACAACAGTTCTGAATATTTATCATGACAACCAAGAGGGAAATTTTGTACCTGAGGTGAGATGCCCATAAGAGCAAATTCTTCTGCTTCCTCGACATCAGATAGATTCCCAACAATCATTGCAAATACATCAGTAGAAGCTTCAGCTGTTTCCAAGGTAGCAGTCTGATGATCACTCCAGTTAACCATAGAGTCAACAGACACCAAAGCTTTCTTGTCATCCTTGAGCTCTTGAACTTTAAAGGCTGAATACCTGTTCTTCTCCTGGTCAGTTTTGTTATGGAATTCCCTAGAAAAATGACCTTGTTGCTGGCAGTTATAGCATCTAACCTTGCTTCTATCAAACCTTGCTGGCTCTCTTGGGTTGTAGTTAAACTTTCGACCGACTTTCTTTTCAAACTTGTGAACCCAGAGAGTGAGCATGGCCATCTGACACTTGAGATCCATTTCATCCAGCTCAAGTTTATCAACCTGTTTGAAGTCATCAAAATCAAGTTGTTTTTGTGGATCGGCATCTGCAACAAAAGAGTGAAGAACAGCTTCTACCATACTACTAATCTTGGCTTTTGGTTTAGGAGTAGAAGTATGTTGAGAAGACACAGTATAGCTTGGGCTACTAGCATAAGACATGGGACTAGATCCCATGGAGCTCACAAAAGCAGAGTTAGCAGGAGTAGGAAAGGAATCACTTGAGTATCCTCTCACATGAGGCTCAAAGGTTTTGAGCTTATAAAACAGATCATCAAAATTAAGATAGTCAAGGCCACCTTTTGCTTTGAGAGAGATTACTACCTGATTCCATGAGTGAGGTAAAGCTCTAAGAAACTTGGCATTGATATCTCCATTGTCAGGTTTAGACCTGAGTTGATTCAACTGGCTAAGTATCTTTTGGAACCTATCATACCCTTGATGAATACCTTCAGTTTCAAAGATCTTGAATTCTGTGAATTCATCTCTCAGCATGGATTTGAGCATTTTCTTTGATTCCTCATTCCCTCCAAACCTTGCTTTTACTCCATTCCAAATCTCTCTAGCATCATCCAAGTGATAAAAATCACCCATGTGATCATCAGGAAGAGACTGAAGAAAAATAGTTTTTGCTTTGATCTCCTTCTGAATAGCTATGATTTCTTCATGAGTTTTAGGATCAAGAAGGATGATATTACCATTCTTGTCGATTCCAGTAAACCTTTTACTGTTCACATTCTGAACAATTTTCCAAAGGTCTAGATCAGTGTTGGTGATCCAGCATTCCATCTTCATTGCCCAGCTATCATACTCATCCTTCTTCAAAAGTGGAAATTTTCCATTTGTATTAGAAACCGTAACAACGATCTGCTGAGGTTGTTGTGTTTTAGGGGTGCTTTCTTCTCCTGTTTGAGTGGAACTAGAGGCAGACATGATTAAACAAAGATGTTAGTAATAAGAAAAATTGATTCTTCTTGTGTAGAGACTCTCCCAGGCTCTGATACCACTTGTTGGGTCCACTAGATGTGGATCTTGCAGCCTGTTAAGGATGGTGAACGACTTCTGTAATCACAAGTCTATTCACAAAGAGACTCTAGATGAATCACACAGTATAAGTGCGGAATACAAATACTATGAACAAGAAGAAACATAATAACTATAATGACTTGATCCTTTACTAAGGATTTCTAATATTAATATGAACTAGAATAATGTTTAATGAAGGTGTGTTTAACCCTTCTGCCTAAGGTTCCTTTTATACTACAAGGAAACCTTAATACATCATTAAACCAAAACGTGTAATTCTGATATGCATATTCTTTCCTAATATATCTCATGCATATCCTAACAAACTACTTAAAATAATAAAGTTTGACTTTCTAAAGACCAGGAGCACGTGTGGCTCCTACTACCACTTGGACTAGGAGGAACTACAAACCTCCTAGCATACCTACTACAAATGACTATTCCAAATGTCCTAACACCAACACTTGCTGAAAAGAACCACATGATTCATTCATATGATGATCTCATCATTCAGGTCCAACCTCGTAAATTTCTAATATTGTGAATATGTTATCATATCTGATCTTTGCTTGCGAATGTTCCTTACAATTGCGTATCAAGTGTTTGAGTATGAAATTTTTCTAGAATTTTTAATTAAATTAAAAATATTTCAAAATCACATACTCAAATATACATACATACCCTCATTAACTTGAAGGGGAGCATGTGAAAATCATAAAGATAATCGAACTTGTATATTTCTTCCTAAGTTTTATTAAAATTTTAATTAAATCAATCGCTATCAAAAATATCGATTGGGTTCATACTTTTTATATGGGGAGAAAATGTGATTTAATATGAGATTAAGTTTAATAAAATGGTTTGACTTAACGTGTTGGCTTATCCCAACATATGTGAAATGTTTTCGAATATCGAGAGGGGGGGCAAATGGATTTGTATATCAAAATAGATTTCAAGATGACATACACTTACCCATAACCTATTTATCTCACGACAATGACGATTGTGGTGACATAAGGATGGTAGGTTAGGTATTATTCCAATTATTCTTCTAGAGCCGGATGGATCTTCCCAAGGACATTCCATAGCTAGAAATAGTAGTCCTTAGAAAAAATGGAGATAGATTGTAAACGTAGTTGAATGCCAACTAATTAGTTAAGTTAGCACTGGAACAATCACAACAGATGCTAGTAATGACGTATTGGTAAGCATTGAAGGGGTTAAAGAATGAAAAAGAATTGTAAAGACAAAGGGTGAAAAGAAAGAAACCTTCCTTACAACTTAGGTAGAAATCGGGTCAATACATATGCTATCAAGATTATTTTAACAATGCTTGGTATTAAAGATAGACATCATGGACCCAGTGATGCTATGCACAACTCATCCCAGCTAACTCATATATCTCTCAAAAGATATCTGTTTTAATGACACGGAGATCAACACACTATCTATCGATTTACTCACTTCGAATAAGTTGATATTGAAAAGGTGGCACTCCTCTCCAGCCTCCGATCACTAAAATCCAAAATGACGATCGAGTCTAGAGACATTTAAGATCACATCATTAATATCATTAGGACACTACTCCATATTTATGTGCTCTCTTACACATTGTGAAAAGTAAGAAAGATCTTAAAGAGTCCTACGCAAAATCTTCATGATCTTGCCTGAACATCTGAGTGCTACGCAAGTATTCATAATGAAGATGGAAATCCTGCTTGAGTGAACATCTACAAGCTCATGGTAGCTGACTTGTGTGATTCTTTATGAATCAAACTTATAACTGGAAAGCAACGATGGTTTAATTCTTAATTGAATTCAAACTTGTTTCAGGCCTCTACGCAATATCCTTGTGATCTTGCCCAAACATTCAGAGTGACACTCTTTAGTGCTCACAGGGATGAATGGAAATCCTTCTAGTGTTAACATTAAACATCACTTGGTAGGTAACTTGCAAGATTCTACATGAATTAAGCTTGTGACAACTGGAAAGCAACGATGATGCAATTCTTAAATGAATCAAAGTTGTTCCAGAATCTGAATTGACGAATTCAATCAGACGGATAATTCTTATCCAAATGATTCACTCTTACTGCGTTGTCTGCTTTGAGACGACCCGGTAACAAGAACAGGCTAGTACAGCTGTGAAACCCTGTCAAGGAGATTCTTAATTGAATTTACCTATCACATGTATGGTATTTAATACCGTCTAACGGTCTTCACCAACCGGAGGTAAAACGCTACCGAATTAGGATAAATGACAAAGCTATTTTATCCGTGTCTATGTTTTGTTGCTAACTGTCTTATGCAACGCAATAAGAAGGTGGCATTGCGGTGTTCTATCTGAAGAAGAAGTCGTTTCCACATGCTCATACTCAATGGTAAAGACTTCAACAAATTCAAGAAAGCTTAAAATCAAGTCTTCCTTTGTATCAAACTCAAAAGCATTCAAGAATACAACAAAGATGAGTATGTAGATTTAAATGTCACAACTTCACAAGGAGGCAAAAGTCACCAGTGATGAAGGCAAAAGTTCAAGGCAAAGAAGCGTGCTCAAGCCTAAAGTCAAAGTTCACATCAGCATATTCACAAAGAAAAAGAAGAACTAAGAAAAAGATAACAAGCTCAAGACAAGCATAATATGCTAGGTTTAAATCGTAACTTGGAGTGACCTCCCTTAGGGGGAGATTGTTGGAAATACGTTTTACGTATTTAGAAGGATCGGTCGCTCCAACGATGACATTAATGTAATAGGGCTCGTAGTTAAGCTAGTTTTACATTATTTAGCAAACCCGGTCCATGGATATGTCTATGGGCTGGCGGTCCAAGTCCATTTATGAACTTAGATATATAAACCCACTTCTTAGATGAAGAGGTTGGTAGGTTGCTTCATTATTTCACACATACTTTCACACACTCTCTCTCTAACTTCATCTCTCTATATTGTGTGTGCTCTAACCTCTCTCTACCCTTTCTTTCTAAAACTAATCAAGGATTACATAATACAAAGGAAGATGAAGACTGAGTTATAGAGTAAAATAAAAAGCTACAACCATACTTTTTTGTTTGACTTTGGTCACAAGATTTAGTACACAGTAAATAAGAGATACAAAACTCTATTTGTGTAACCAAAAAAGAAAGTATTATGGACATATTAGTTAAAGAAAAAGTATTTTCAATTTTAGTTTGGGTGTTGGAATTATTATACGATCATGGAGTTTTTTCCCGACCAATGTAACGTTTGATGAATTATGTCTTTTTTTCGATAAGTGAGACGATATATTTTGCTCGACGTCTCAAGTTTTGCTATAGATGATACAAGTGACACTTGTGCCGATTAAAATTTGACATTCATTCCTTACTGTAACACCCCACAAATCTCGAGGGCGCTACTTCATATCACAAAGTACAATCCATATAAAACGACTCTAAATGAGACGTTATGAAAGTAAGTTATCATTCGATTATAATAAAACATCATAATTTATGACAAGGTCCCAAATAGTTTTACAATGCATAAGAATTTTTGAAACATTTGTCAAACGATAACATAATGTACTGCCTTCAAAATATTTCGTGCGACTCCATGACCAAAGTTAGAAGCTTGAATACCTGAGATAAAACATGCTAAAAGGTCAACACAAAGGTTGAGTGAATCCATAAAGTTTATATAAATGAAACAATAGAACACAGGTATTTCAATGCATCAGATGAATATGTTGTACATACATAACCATTAAAAATTATGGGTATTTATCTATATGTACTTCTAAATGTTTGTAATGTGTCTTTCTTACATACCTTAGTAGCCTACTCCTAATTTATTATTGTGATAAAGTAATCAATTTAATTTTTTTATTTAATAGTACTACGAATACAACTACGTTTAACTTGTAATTCTTAATAAGTCAATTAATTTGTTATGATCATTAAGTTATTTTCCATTTATTGAGTACCATGCAATATTCCGTTAAAAAAAAGAAACAAATGCTAGAAAACGCAAAAAAAACACGATAACACAAGCCGTGATATGGTTCTTACGTCGTCAAGTCGTGTGTATCTGGACCATCTCGGTTGGTGACGACGACTCAAAACTAAAAAACGTGAGGTGAGGTGTGGTTCTTGCGCCATTGAGTCGTGCCGTTGGGGATAGCTTGAGCAATGGCTCACCATACCTAGAGCTCTACATGTTCGTTGAATAACTAAGGATACCACTTGAAAGTCACTTACTTTTTTATATATTATAATTATAAGGAAAAATAATTAAAAAATGTGTTTATTTTGAGACAGAAAATGTAACTTTCTTTTTCGATAGGATACTTTTACAACATACACACATACTACTCGTACAAAAAAAATAGTTTTCATTCATTTATTTTCTTGTTTAAAAAGTGACAAAAAATAAAGTTTAATCGAGACCCCTTCATCATTATCCTAGGAAATGAACCAAATAATTCATTCTCGTTGTCAGTCCCTTGGTTTAGACCTTTTAGTTAAAGAAAAATTATTTTCAATTTTAGTTTCGAGTGGGACTTTTTATGCGATCGTTAAGTTTTTTTCTTGACCAATGTAATGTTTGATGAATCATGTCTTTTTCGAATAAGTAAGACGTTGTTTTTGCTCGAGTTTTGCTATAGATGATACATGTTGCACTCGTGCCCATTAAAATATGACATTCATTCATTACTGTAACACTGATAGGTGTGAAAACACCCATCCTTTTACTACTTATTTCTGGCTAAAACAAGACCAAAACACGTATTTAATATCATTTATTTGGAATTATGCGTGGTTTTTGTGTTTATTGTTTTCAGAGTCAACCGGATGAATATTGAAGAAAACATGGGATTGCACGGGTTTTATCAAAGAAAAAGACTAAAGACGAAATCTATTGTCCAAGAGATGCAAAAGATTTGAAGTCATTGTGCCTATTTAAAGATTTATCGAAGAATAGAGCCAAAGATGGAAGATTCATATATGTCGAACAACTCGAGTCTATTAAACAAATGATTATAGGACGAGTTGGAATCATTCACCGACACTTCTCAAAATCCAAAGTCGGAAACGTTTAATTATAGAAACGTAAAGACTAAAGACGAAAGAAGAAGAGAAGCCCATGAACAAAGCCCATTCACAAGCCCACAAAGCATACGCCTATAAATAGGCCTACACTTCACAACTTGAGAGAATTTTATTCATTTTTCATTTCTCTAGTTTTAGAGAGAGAAAGTTCCCAACTTTCTCTCACTAAATTTTTCTTTGTTTTCATCTTTTAAATTTAAGCTTTCTTTAATTTTTGTATTTTGGATTTCATTAATCTAATTCAAGTTAAGCTTTTAAGTTCTTTAATCTCCTTCTACATTTCTTTGTTTACCTTAATCTTTGATCTGATTGTTTGATTTTATACGGTTTGGATGATTGAAAGAGTTCGTGATTAAAGCTTAATATTTCTTGTTCCTTTTTAAGCTCTTACACGTATAAGCTATAGGCTCTTAATGCTTATTGGCTTATTTCAAGTTCTAGCTTATTGCTTTTCGATTTCACAAACGTTTTAGTCATTTTTAAGTTCATTTCATAAAGTTTTTAATCGTTTATGTTTTACAAGTTTTCGAATTTAAGCTTTTTGAGTTGTTTAAGTTTCGGATGAGTTAGCTTATTGATTGTGCTTATTGAGTTTTAAAGTTGCCACCATTTTCGGATTAAGTTGAGCTTCCATCGCAATCCAAGGGTTTACACACATTCCGACGGATTTCCTGGTTTAGATCGCAATAACCCTTAAGGGTTTTACTTTGCGATCGATTGTATTTACCCCTTATTCCGATCTGGGATTGTGATCGCTCATTGCGATCGCACATTCCGACGGGACTAAGGCCCTTTTTAAGTCGAAACTCTGGCCAATTTTAATTTACCATATTCCGATAGTAGTGCATTGCGTCAGAAGTATTTATGATATTCCGATCTGAACTTTCCAATAGCTTACATCTCGACAGACATCATTCCGATAGATATCATTGCCACAACTTTGATTTGGATTATTCCGATGGTAACTAACATTGACATTCCGATGGTTTGTTTTAGATATATTCCGATGCTTATGACCTTGATGTATTCCAACAGAAATGGCTTGCAAAATTCCGATAGAACATGTTTTTAAGTTTTAAAGTTTTTACATGAAGTTCTAAAATAGCTTTAGGCTTAATATTCAAAACGCTTTATTTTCGCTCAACGACAATTTCATACTTGCTTTTAATTTAAAATAGATAACCAAAACCAACCACTTTAGTAACCAAGAACAACTATTCCACCTTGAGCTGTGATCAATTCGAGGAGATACCGAGAACTAATCTGAACCCAATTAAAACAAGTGTATCAAATGGCGCCGCTGTCGGCTCTTCTCGTTAAGATTAACAGTTTTTTTGTGAGAACTTGGATTTTGGGATCCGTTCACCGTGAACGTTACTTTTTTACAAAAATTTTCAAAAATCCTAAAAAATATAAAATTTCCAAAAATACAAAAAAAAAATTAATTAAAAAACCATAAAAACCAAAAAAATATTTCTTGCTTGCTTTGTTAGTTCTTTTGCAGGTGCATGCGTACACGATCGACGTCTTATCAAGAGCCCGAGCCTCTCGAAGACTTAGACATGGCCGGTGTACAAAACAACAACAATAACCCACCTCAAAACAATAATAACAACAACAATAACAATCCACCTCTCAACAACAATAATAACAACAACAATGAGCCTCTAGCCGACAATCGCCCGATGATTGAACTTCTGCAAGCACATGTAGACAGCAACAATGATCCCATTGTCATACCCGCGATTGCATCCAACAATTTTGAGCTCAAATCCGGCTTTATCCAGATGGTCTCTGCTCAACCATTCTTGGGGCGTACCATTGATGATCCACATTACCACATCAAGAGATTCTTGCAACTCACAAATACGGTCAAATTCAATGGTGTTCCACAAGAGGTAATCCGTTTACAACTTTTTCCTTTCTCCTTAGAGGGACAAGCCCGACATTGGCTTGCAAAGGAACCGCCACAAAGTATTCTGACGTGGACGGATTTAGAGACCAAGTTCATAAATTACTTTTTCCCACCCTCTCGTACTACCGCTTTGCGGAATGAAATTATCAATTTTGAACAAAAGTACGATGAGTCTTTTAGTGAATCTTGGGACCGTTTTAAAGATATTTTAAGAAAGTGCCCACAACATGGTTTTACCAAAGTGCACCAAATTAATACCTTTTATAATGGTTTAAGCATGAATGACCAAGATTCACTAAACAGTGCCTCGGGGGGGTAATATTTTGGTTAAGACTTCCAATGCCGCTTGGGATATCATTGAGAATAAGTCTCGTGCGCAAACCAAGAGTGTGCGGACCAATGCCGCTAGTGCTAGTACTAGTGACAACGACAAGCGACTTGACAAAATCACTGCGCTTCTTGAATCGCTTGCTACCCAAACCGCTAGCAACACCAACAACATCAATGCTAAAAACGCTCAAGTCAATGCTGTAAGCCAACCATGTGAAATATGCGGGGGTCCTCACTCTTACACCACTTGTACCACCACCCAAGACTACCCTTCTGAGAATGTGAATGCAGCATACGGTACCTATCCTCTGGCTGCTTATCAAGCTCGTCCTCAAGGAGACCGCAATTTGCTTAGCTACCGTTCTAACAACTTTCTTTCCCCACCCGGTTTTCCTCCTAACAACCCAAACCAACAACAAAACCTCAATCGCCCTCCTCAACAACAACAACAACCTCGTACACCATACATACCACCTCACAAACAACCATATCCACCTCAAAGAAACAACCAAGTTTACCAACAACCTGCTTATCAACCACCCGCATACCATGCTCCCCCTCCCAACAAACCCACCGCATTACACCAAGATGTTGAAACCTACATGAGGACCAATGATGTGATTGTGGAAAATCTCCAGCGGGAAGTGCACAACTTGAAAGCAGACATGGTGAAATAAGGAAACGATATGAGAGCTGATATGAGAAACACTTTGGCAAGTCAAACGACTGACTTACGGAACATGATGGCTGGTTTCTTCCAAGGTAATCAATCCTCTTCTTCGGGTACTCTTCCGAGTAACACCGTTGCGAATACAAGAGGGGAGATGAAAGCAATCACCACTCGTAGTGGCAAAGGTACCAAGGAACCCGAGCTTCCTATACCTCCACCGGTGATTGTGACTAAGGAAAACGAGTCACCTGCTCCTATTCCTCATCCTTCTACTTTCCCAATTTCTCCACCTCTTACTTCTACCCCTCCTCCACCCAAGGATGTGAGTGATCCTATTCTCCCAAAGTCGTCCTCTTCTTCCGATATACCTTATCCTTCAAGGTTGAGGAAAGAGAAGCTCAAAAGCAAGGATGATATTCAGGTTTCGAACTTTCTCAAAATGTTTAAACAATTGAATTTCAACATCTCCTTCGCTGAGGCTCTCGCTCACATGCCCAAATACGCAAAAATGTTCAAAGATCTTCTTAGCGACAAGGAGAAGCTTCTTGATATTGCTAACACCCAACTTAATGATAATTGCTCTGCAGTGCTCTTAAGGAAATTTCCAACCAAGCTTGGTGATCCGGGTCGTTTCTAAATCCCTTGCAACTTCCCGAGAGTAGAGAATTGCATGGCCTTAGCCGATCTAGGTGCCAGTATTAACTTAATGCCTCTAAGCGTTTGGAAGCAATTATCTCTCCCTGAGCTAGTCCCCACCAAAATGACTTTGGAATTAGCTAACCGTACGGTTGCTTATCCAGTGGGGATAGCCGAAGACGTCTTTGTAGGAGTCGACAAATTCACTTTTCCTGCCGATTTCGTCGTCGTCGACTACGATATGGACCCTCGTGTGCCATTAATTGTTGGTCGTCCATTCTTGAGGACCGGTCGCACTCTCATCGATGTTGAAGCTGGTGAGCTTATCATGAGAGTGGGTGACGATAAAATTGTCTTCAACATGGGAAAGCTTTCTAAACAGCCTTATTCTAACAAGAGTGTTAATTGTATTGACGTTCTTGATGAGGCTTGTGAAGAACACTTCAAAGATGCTTGTAAAAGTATTCCTACCTCTCTTCCCACTGTTGAGACCGTTTCCTCTATTGACTCATCACTATCTCTATTTGGAGAAAGTGATTTCCTTTGGAAAGATTTAGAAACCACCATGGGAGATGTGAACTTCGAACATGACGATTCTCCAACCGATTGGGATGAAGATCTTCGCCTCATTGAGAACATTCTTAAAGAAGACAATATTTCTCTACCATCTCCCAAGGCTATTGCTATCGATGAACCGACTTTGAATACGCCTCCCATCGAAAATCCTCCGGATTTAGAACTTAAGGAGTTGCCGCCCCATCTCGAGTACGTGTTCCTTGAAGATAAGAAGAAGTCGCCCGTCATCATCGCGAAGGACTTGAAAGAAGACAAAAAATCTCGCCTCATCGCCGTGCTTAAAGATCATAAGAAGGCAATTGCTTGGAAAATTTCCGACATCCGCGGAATTGATCCAAACTTTTGTACTCACAAGATTCTCATGGAAGATGACTTTAAACCCGCAATCCAGAGCCAAAGAAGGGTTAATCCTCGCATTCACGACGTCATCAAACAAGAGGTTATCAAACTTCTTGATGCCGGCTTGATTTACCCTATTTCGGATTCGCCGTGGGTAAGTCTCGTCCATTGTGTGCCCAAGAAGGGCGGAATAACCGTTGTTCCCAATGAACACAACGAGTTGATTCCCACTCGTCTCGTTACTGGGTGGAGAGTTTGTATTGACTATCGCAAGCTCAATGATGCCACGAGAAAATATCACTTTCCTCTTCCTTTCATGGATCAAATGCTCGAGCGTCTTGCGGGTAATGATTATTACTGCTTTTTAGACGGTTTCTCCGGGTATTTTCAAATTCCCATCGATCCCAAGGACCAAGAAAAGACCACATTCACTTGTCCCTACGGAACATTTGCTTAAAAACGCATGTCTTTTGGTTTATGCAATGCTCCTGGGACGTTCCAAAGGTGTATGATGGCTATCTTCCATGACATGGTGGAAGACACTATGGAAGTATTCATAGATGATTTCTCGGTTTATGGCGATTCTTTCTCTGCTTGCCTTGCCAATTTAGAACGTATGCTTAAGCGGTGTGAAGACACTCGCCTTGTTCTTAATTGGGAAAAATGTCATTTCATGGTAAAAGAGGGCATCGTGCTAGGACACAAGATCTCCAAAGCCGGTCTTGAAGTGGACCGTGCTAAAGTCGATGTTATTTCTAAGTTGCCTCCACCTTCAACCGTGAAGGGTGTGAGAAGTTTCCTCGGTCATGCGGGTTTCTACCGTCGCTTTATCAAAGATTTTTCTAAAATCACTCGCCCGATGACCCACCTCTTGGAAAAAGATGCTCCTTTTATCTTTTCCAACGAGTGTATTGAAGCCTTCAACTTGCTTAAGGATAAGCTAACTAAGGCACCAGTCTTGGTTACCCCTAATTGGGAGCTTCCCTTTGAGTTTATGTGCGATGCTAGCGACTTTGCTATTGGAGCGGTTTTGGGCCAAAGAGTGAACAAACACTTCCAACCGATCCATTACGCTAGCAAGACTATGATAGGGGCTCAATTGCATTACACGACAACCGAAAAATAGCTTTCAGCTGTTGTCTATGCCTTTGAAAAGTTCCGCCCCTATCTTGTCCTTTCCACCACAATCGTTTATACCGATCATTCCGCGTTGAAGTTCTTGTTAACTAAACAAGATTCCAAACCAAGACTTCTTCGCTGGATTTTGCTACTTCAAGAATTTAAAATCAAAATTCGTGATAAGAAGGGAGTTGAAAACCTAGCCGCGGATCATCTCAGTAGACTTGAGGATCCTTACCAAGGGGATCATCCGAACAAAGAAATCAATGATTCTTTTCCCCTGGAGACCTTAATGTCTATCAACTCGACTTCTAATGAAACCCCGTGGTTTGCGGACATTGCAAACTACTTGGCGGGTGGAATTCTCGTTGACGGGTTAACATTCCAACAAAAGAAGAAATTCTTCAAAGACATTAAGACTTACTTTTTGGATGACCCGTATCTTTTCAAACAATGTGCCGACTTGATTATTCGCCGATGTGTTGATGGACCGGCAGCTTTAGAAATCCTTGACGCTTGCCACAAAGGACCCACCGGTGGTCACTTTGGTCCCAACTACACCGCCAAAAAAGTGTTTGACTCGGGATTTTATTGGCCCACCATCTATCGTGACGCTCACGAGATGGTTAAACGTTGTGATGCTTGCCAAAAACAAGGCAATATCACACATAAAGATGAGATGCCTCAGAATTTCATTCAAGAGTGTGAAATCTTTGATGTTTGGGGTATCGACTTTATGGGGTCATTCCCTTCATCTAAAGGAAACAAATACATCCTTGTAGCCGTTGACTACGTTTCAAAGTGGGTTGAAGCCAAAGCTTTACCTACTAATGACGCAAGGGTGGTTTGTAACTTTTTGAAATCGCTATTCGCTAGATTCGGTGTGCCTCGTGCCATTATTAGTGATCGCGGGACTCATTTTTGCAATGACCAATTTGCTAGAGTCATGGCTAAGTATGGTGTAAATCATCGTCTTTCCACCGCCTACCACCCACAAACTAATGGCCAGGCTGAAATCTCTAACCGAGGATTAAAGCAAATTCTTGAAAGAACCGTGGGAGAGCATTGTGCCTCATGGGCTGATAAACTTGATGATGCTTTGTGGGCTTTTCGTACCGCTTACAAGACTCCGATTGGTTGTACACCATATCGTCTCGTGTACGGGAAAGCGTGCCACCTCCCCATTGAGTTGGAGCACAAGGCTTACTGGGCCTTGAAGTGGGCTAATTTTGATATCAACAAAGCCGGTGACCTACGCAAGATCCAACTCAATGAGTTGAATGAACTCCGGAATGAGGCTTATGAAAATTCTTTGATCTATAAGGAAAAGACTAAGCTCATTCACGACTCTAAGATTAAAAACCGAGAGTTCCAAGTTGGAGACAAAGTTTTGCTCTTTAACTCTCGGTTGAAAATCTTTTCGGGCAAGCTGAAATCTCGTTGGTCTGGCCCATTCACCATTGCCCAAATTTTTCCATATGGTACTCTCGAGCTCGCTCAACCTAATGGACCTAATTTTAAGGTGAATGGCCAACGAGTGAAGTTGTACTTTGGTGAGGACATCTCTCATGAGATGATTCCATCCCTCACCACGTTCCCCATGAACTAATTTTGGGTCGAGTCAGGCTCGTGACTCGGTTATCAAAAACAAGCGCTCCTCGGGAGGCAACCCGAGTATCTATCTTTTTCTGTTTTAACCTCCTAAGTGTAGGGGGGCCTCTATAGTTGCTTGTGTTTGTGTGGTGATATGATTACAGGGATGAATGCACTCTTGGAATCTTTAAAGAACCGTGCTCCCGTGTTATCCGAAATCCGGTTCTATCTCTCAACTATCGTGATTCAATTTTCTTCATACTCACATTTGAAATTGATCACTTTAGTCGTCTCTTCCTTAGCTTGATTTAACCAACGTCCACAATGTCATAAGTGTAGGGGAGATTTTTCCCACATGCTTAAACATTGAGGACAATGTTTATCTTAAGTGTAGGGGGGACTTCTATCGAAGTTTTAAGTGGACTTTTCCATGAAAATGCCTTCATTTAACCGGAAAATCATCTTTTTCAACATTTTTCAATTTTTTTTTTAACTTTGGCCATTTAGTCGTAATTTTCAAATTTTTATCGTTGCTTTCATATGTATATATCCCGCAATAAGTCAAAAATATTAATAAGTGGTGTAGCTAGTTTTGAAATCTTTGACATATTAGGCCCGTTGCGACTATTTTGACTCAACCCGAATAGACTTATCCAAGTTTATTCTAGCTAGTATCCTTAACCATGTAGACCTTAATTGGTTTATTAGGCTAAGCATCCACGAGTCTCATTACTTGAGATTTTAAATTGTGGAGAACGAGAAATGATAGAGTCAATTATAAGTCGGTATTCTTGCACAAGCTCACTTGGTGTAATTATTTGCCTATTCTCCCATCACTTGCTAATAATTTATCTGCAATAAGTAAGGTCGTACGATTTGAAAAGTTACTTAGCTTCTAGCTCAAGATCGTTTAAAAGTTGCTCGGTAATGATAAGAGTTCATAGCCAAGGCATAACTTATGAAGCGGGGCGCGAAGATTGGCGAGTCCGAAAAGGCCCTAACAAGGCATGAGGATTCAATTTTATTGCTGAAGATCCAAAGTGATGTGTAAAGCATTATTCCCAAAATCAATATGAAGGATCAAGACTCACGACGAAAAGCAATCAACTCCCATAAAGATCATGGAGAAGTCTATCCGAAAAGACCCCTAACAAGGTATGAGGATAAATAGATCTAAGTCCGAAAAGGAGGCGGATCGTTGTATCTCAAAATCCCAATTAGAGATTGAAGAAATAATCATGAAGTCGTGGTCAACAAAGTTGGAGTACCCCTCAAAAGTATCCAAGTGAAGAAACTCTATTACGAAGAGAAGACCATTATCTCAAGAACGTCTCTCAAGATATGAAGTATGAAGTACATGCCAAATATCGGCCCGAGAAAGGTCTCAAATCGTGAACCGAGTTATGCCAAGATATGAACTTTTTGATATCCCGATAAGCAGTTTTAAGAGATTTTGTCCTTTAGCTAACTATTGATCAAATCGTCCTACTTTGCTTTCAGCCTAAATAAACTATCGAAGTAAGTCCAAAAATGCATCTTCATGATCATTCTAAGACAAAAATAAAATATAAGAGATACACCTAGGAATAAGGGAGTTTAAGCATATAATTAAGTCATGTGTGTAAGTGTTTGATTTGCTAACTTATAATAACAATGATCTCGTTTTTAAGCTTAGTTTGGGGAACGTGAAACTTGAGGGTGATAAATCTTCGCAACACCAAAGCCCTAATGTAAGTCCTTGATCTCTTTGCAAGTTATTTCCATATAGCTATTTTCAAGTGAAAATGGTTTTCTATCCTTTTGTTTACTTTAAAGATTTTATTTTCTCCTAGTACTTTAATTTTTGTTTAGTAGTATTTTAATAAGGCCAAGGTTGATTGATTATGAGAAGAGTGTAAATTTATCACTGAGCATTGCATGAGGGCATGGCAATGGTTAAGTGTAGGGGATTTGATAGGTGTGAAAACACCCATCCTTTTACCACTTATTTATGGCTAAAACAAGACCAAAACACGTATTTAATATCATTTGTTTGGAATTATGCGTGGTTTTTGTGTTTATTGTTTTTAGAGTCAACCGGATGAATATTGAAGAAAACATGGGATTGCACGGGTTTTATCGAAGAAAAAGACTAAAGACGAAGTCTATTGTCCAAGAGATGCAAAAGATTTGAAGTCATTGTGCCTATTTAAAGATTTATCGAAGAATAGAGCCAAAGATGGAAGATTCATATATGTCGAACAACTCGAGTCTATTAAACAAATGATTATAGGACGAGTTGGAATCATTCACCGACACTTCTCAAAATCCAAAGTCGGAAACGTTTAATTATAGAAACGTAAAGACTAAAGACGAAAGAAGAAGAGAAGCCCATGAACAAAGCCCATTCACAAGCCCACAAAGCATACGCCTATAAATAGGCCTACACTTCACAACTTGAGAGAATTTTATTCATTTTTCATTTCTCTAGTTTTAGAGAGAGAAAGTTCCCAACTTTCTCTCACTAAATTTTTCTTTGTTTTCATCTTTTAAATTTAAGCTTTCTTTAATTTTTGTATTTTGGATTTCATTAATCTAATTCAAGTTAAGCTTTTAAGTTCTTTAATCTCCTTCTACATTTCTTTGTTTACCTTAATCTTTAATCCGGTTGTTTGATTTTATACGGTTTGGATGATTGAAAGAGTTCGTGATTAAAGCTTAATCTTTCTTGTTCCTTTTTAAGCTCTTACACGTATAAGCTATAGGCTCTTAATGCTTATTGGCTTATTTCAAGTTCTAGCTTATTGCTTTTTGATTTCACAAAGGTTTTAGTCATTTTTAAGTTCATTTCATAAAGTTTTTAATCGTTTATGTTTTACAAGTTTTCGAATTTAAGCTTTTTGAGTTGTTTAAGTTTCGGATGAGTTAGCTTATTGATTGTGCTTATTGAGTTTTAAAGTTGCCACCATTTTCGGATTAAGTTGAGCTTCCATCGCAATCCAAGGGTTTACACACATTCTGACGGATTTCCTGGTTTAGATCGCAATAACCCTTAAGGGTTTTACTTTGCGATCGATTGTATTTACCCCTTATTCCGATCTGGGATTGCGATCGCTCATTGCGATCGCACATTCCGACGGGACTAAGGTCCTTTTTAAGTCGAAACTCTGGCCAATTTTAATTTACCATATTCCGATAGTAGTGCATTGCGACAGAAGTATTTATGATATTCCGATCTGAACTTTCCAATAGCTTACATCCCGACTGACATCATTCCGATAGACATCATTGCCACAACTTTGATTTGGATTATTCCGATGGTAACTAACATTGACATTCCGATGGTTTGTTTTAGATATATTCCGATGCTTATGACCTTGATGTATTCCGACAGAAATGGCTTGCAAAATTCCGATAGAAAATGTTTTTAAGTTTTAAAGTTTTTACATGAAGTTCTAAAATAGCTTTAGGTTTAATATTCAAAACGCTTTATTTTCGCTCAACGACAATTTCATACTTGCTTTTAATTTAAAATAGATAACCAAAACCAACCCCTTTAGTAACCAAGAACAACTATTCCACCTTGATTTGTGATCAATTCGAGGAGATACCGAGAACTAATCTGAACCCAATGAAAACAAGTGTATCAAACACCCCCAAATCTCGAGGGCCCTACTTCATAGCACAAAGTACAAGTCATAAAATGACTCTAAATGAGACGTTTTGAAAATAAGTTATCATTTGATTATAATAAACATCAAAGTTTATGACAAGGTCCTAAATAGTTTTGCAATTCAAAAGAAATTTTGAAACATTTGTCTAGTGATAACATAATGTATTGCCTTTAAAATATTCTGTGCGACTCCGCGCCAAAACTAGAAGCTTAAATACATGAGATAAAACATACTAAAAGGTCAACACAAAGATTGAATGAATCCATAGAATTTATATAAATGAAACAGTAGAATACAAATATTTCAATGCATTAGATGACTATGTTGTACATACATAGCCATTAAGTATTATTTCATAAGCTCATGACATTGAAACATTCATGATATAAAGGGCCCATCTTAATGCTCTTGCCCAACGTCGATACTTTACATACAAACGTGTCCGTCTGAGTCGTGATAGTTAGTCGCCACGGACGGGGGTGTCAACCCGAATAGATCTATTTTATGCACAAGCGTTTACTAAAACATAATTAATAATTCATGATTCATAGGTATTTTCAATGGCAAGTGGTACATATGACAATAATATGTGTTCGAGACTAGCATACATTCGGGTCACTTGTGTTTAATTTTGGAAAGTAACATGTATCTCCCTCGCGGGTTTAATAAAACAATTATAATAAAAGAGAGGCTATGAACTCACTCGATTACATAAAGCGTGAACGATATAAATAAAAACGCCGAAAGACTAACGAAAAACTTCTAAACCCGACCTAAAACGAAAAGGTGCATCTTGGACTTAATACGATACAAATAATGACGATGGAAATAATATAAGTAAAATACTATAATGGTATATAGAGTTTGGATTTCACATTGTATAATAGGTTTTAAATTAATTTTACAAAGACTTAGTAAATTTTCACCATTTAAAAGATGTGTAACAAGTACAATATAAGCCAAGACTTAGTAAATTTTCACCAATTTATAAGATGTCTATCTCGTACAATATAAGCCCATTAATAAGCTCACTAGAAGGTTTTGTTAGAGATCAAGTAAGTCCAGATCTTGAATGACATGGTAAGCCCAGAATGTTGGTTCATTAACTAAAACTTATTTAATGGGCACAAAATATTACTTAGTTATTGTATTTTTTTCATGTCCAATTCAACTTAAACACGCTCATACTAAGTATTTTACGATTTCGTGAGTTGAGTCAACATTATGTCCAAAATCTTAGTCGGTTCATAATTTCTGATAAGGGGGTCTTACCAGCTCCGGTTTTTTATATATCAAAAAGCCGAATTACATCTTTATGCTTTCCCAAGCTCAATTAAAGAGTTTATAAAATTTATTTTACAAAAGTTATCATATTTTCCAATCCGTAAAGGGTCTCGATTTGGTATTTATATTCTCGGGTTCTTATGAAAATGTACATTACCGTTTTAACCATCCCGTTCTTATATTTTGAAAACCAAACTTAATCAACGTGTTAAACAAAAAACTAGAGTCGTTATCAATTTAGCTAGTCAATATAAATCGTCTTAGAATGAATGAAACAAAGAGAACCAAAGCCGATAAAAACAGATGAACTAATGTCTTATATTTATTGTCACGTCCGATAAGGGCATCAAAATTGTCAGGACTGTCACTCTCACCATCAATAAATAAATTTTAGTTGAGAGACTCCCCTCTTCTTCTTCTTCTCAAAAAGAAAACAAAAAAACAAAAGAAATCAAAAAGCTTTGAAAGAAACAAAAATGGCGACAACGATATACTCAGGGAAATCAGACTCAAAAGTAGAAGAGATATTGGATCGAATGCTGACACGATTGGCACTTTGAGATGAACCAAAACTCGAAAACTTGCTCAACAAGTTACTTCCCATCACCATTTCTTCACTCTCCCGTCCTTCTTCCCCTGTCAGAACCAAGGTTGGTCACTTTTTCATAATTCCTTCAAGGGTTTTTCTGGGTTTTTCTTCTTGATTCTGATGGTGTCAATTAATTGTAATATGATGCTCGTTTGGTTCCTCAATTTTGGGTTTAATAACTAAGGATACCACTTGAAAGTCACTTAAATTTTTATATATTATAATTTTAAGAAAAAATATTTAAAAAATGTGTTTAATTTAAGACGGAAAAAGTAACTTTATTTTTCGATAGGATACTTTTACAACATACACATATACTACTCGTAAAAAAAATAGTTTTCATTCATTTATTTTCTTGTTTAAAAAGTGACAAAAAAATAAAGTTTAATCGAGACCCCTTCATCATTATCCTAGGACATGAACCAAATAATTCAGTCTTGTTGTCAGTCCCTTGGTTTAGATCTTTTAGTTAAAGAAAAAGTATTTTCAATTTTAGTTTCGAGTGGGACTTTTTATGCGATCGTTAAGTTTTTTTTCTCGACCAATGTAATGTTTGATGAATCATGTCTTTTTCCAATAAGTAAGACGTTGTTTTTGCTCGAGTTTTGCTATAGATGATACATGTTACACTCGTGCCCATTAAAATATGACATTCATTCATTACTGTAACACCCCCAGATCTCGAGGGCCCTACTTTATAGCACAAAGTACAAGTCATAAAATGACTCTAAATGAGACGTTTTGAAAATAAGTTATCATTTGATTATAATAAACATCAGAGTTTATGACAAGGTCCCAAATAGTTTTGCAATGCAAAAGAAATTTTGAAACATTTGTCTAGTGATAACATAATGTATTGCCTTTAAAATATTCTGTGCGACTCCACGCCAAAACTAGAAGCTTAAATACATGAGATAAAACATACTAAAAGGTCAACACAAAGATTGAATGAATCCATAGAGTTTATATAAATGAAACACTATAATACAAATATTTCAATGCATTAGATGACTATGTTGTACATACATAGCCATTAAGTATTATATCATAAGCTCATGACATTGAAACATTCACGATATAAAGGCATCTTAATGCTCTTGCCCAACGTCGATACTTTACATACAAACGTGTCCGTCTGAGTCGTGATAGTTAGTCGCCACGGACGGGGGTGTCAACCCGAATAGATCTATTTTATGCACAAGCGTTTACTAAAACATAATTAATAATTCATGATTCATAGGTATTTTCAATGGAAAGTGGTACATATGACAATAATATGTGTTCGAGACTAGCATACATTCGGGTTACTTGTGTTTTATTTTTAAAAGTAACATGTATCTCCCTCGCGGGTTTAATAAAACAATTATAATAAAAGAGAGGCTATGAACTCACTTGATTCCATAAAGCGTGAACGATATAAATAAAAATGCCGAAAGACTAACGAAAAACTTCTAAACCCGACCTAAAACGAAAAGGTGCATCTTAGACTTAATATGATACAAATAATGACGATGGAAATAACATAAGTAAAATACTATAATGGTATATAGAGTTTGGATTTCACATTGTATAATAGGTTTTAAATTAAATTTACAAAGACTTAGTAAATTTTCACCATTTAAAAGATGTGTAACAAGTACAATATAAGCCAAGACTTAGTAAATTTTCACCAATTTATAAGATGTCTATCCGGTACAATATAAGCCCATTAATAAGCTCACTAGAAGGTTTTGTTAGGTGGTGTTTGTTTCATTAAGATGTTTTAAGTCTGAATCTAATTACCACATCTTACTAGTAAGAGGCGGTAGCAATGTCTGAATCTGATTGAAAAAATGTTGTTTGTTTTTTCATAATTGTCTGAATGGTCTATTTTTTAAGATATATATTTAATAATGAACAAATAACTTGTGTAAACATGAGAAAAAACATTTCTATCACATACTTAACACAAACGTGAACTTTTAAATTAATTATTTTAACACATATCCTAAATTTTAACATAATAAAAAAAATTATATGAGTTGAACCAAAATCGAACTGGTTAAATAAAAAATTCAATGACTTAGCCAAATCAATTTAAAATGTTCATAAAACCATTGTTTCCCATAAAACAAATTCATAACAAATAAATCAAACACAACTAATTACTATCATTTTAATTTCAACCTTTTCAATCCATTTACTAAGCCCATCCAACTAATAAAAGTACCATTTATATGACCAAAAAATAGTTGATATACATACATGCCCATCCTGCCTTCACACAGCCACCACACAGGCACACATACTCATTTCTTATCTTTTCATTATTCTCTTTTTCAACGAAAGTTTCTTTCACAAAAGTCAAAAACTATAAAAAAAACATGTCAAAGAACAAAAGTGAAAAAAGACAAAAGAAAAAGAAAAAAAAGCTTCACACATTCACGTGCATACTGTACATCTTTCTTATCTTTTTTCATCTTCTTCTTCTTCATAACAAAACGTGAAAACCTGCAACTATTTCTAAAATATACAACTTCAAAAAACCAAAAAAAAGCAGAAATTGCAGTGAATCCATTTAAGTTAGAACGTGTTTCATTGTTAAAAGAGAGTCAGACGTAATCGCCACCTCTGATCGCGTTAGACGTTTTTATTTTTCCGCGTCTGACTCACACGTAAAAAACAAACAACCCTTTTGTCTGACCGCGTCTGACTGGTAAGATGTCAGAGACGGTCAGACGTTTTTTTTAAAAAACAAACACAGCCTTAGAGATCAAGTAAGTCCAGATCTTGAATGACATGGTAAGCCCATAATGTTGGTCCATTAACTAAAACTTATTTAATAGGCACAAAATATTACTAACTTAGTTATTGTATTTTTTTCATGTCCAATTCAACTTAAACACGCTCATACTAAGTATTTTACGATTTCGTAAGTTGAGTCAACATTATGTCCAAAATCTTAGTCGTTTCATAATTTCTGATAAGTGGGTCTTACCAGCTCCGGTTTTTTATATATCAAAAAGCCGAATTACATCTTTATGCTTTCCCAAGCTCAATTAAAGAGTTTATAACATTTATTTTACAAAAGTTATCATATTTTCCAATCCGTAAAGGGTCTCGATTTGGTATTTATATTCTCGGGTTCTTATGAAAATGTACATTACTGTTTTAACCATCCCGTTCTTATATTTTGAAAACCAAACTAAATCAACGTGTTAAACAAAAACTAGAGTCGTTATCAATTTAGCTAGTCAATATAAATCGTCTTAGAATGAATGAAACAAAGAGAACCAAAGCCGATAAAAACAGATGAACTAATGTCTTATATTTATTGTCACGTCCGATAAGGGCATCAAAATTTTCAGGACCGTCACTCTCACCATCAATAAATAAAATTTAGTTGAGAGACTCCCCTCTTCTTCTTCTTCTCAAAAAGAAAACAAAAAAACAAAAGAAATCGAAAAGCTTTGAAAGAAACAAAAATGGCGACAACGATATACTCAGGGAAATCAGACTCAGAAGTAGAAGAGATACTGGATCGAATGCTGATACGATTGGCACTTTGCGATGAGCCAAAACTCGAAAACTTGCTCAACAAGTTACTTCCCATCACCATTTCTTCACTCTCCCGTCCTTCTTCCCCTGTCAGAACCAAGGTTGGTCACTTTTTCATAATTCCTTCAAGGGTTTTTCAGGGTTTTTCCTCTTGATTCTGATGGTGTCAATTAATTGTAATATGATGCTCGTTTGGTTCCTCAATTTTGGGTTTAATAACTAAGGATACCACTTGAAAGTCACTTAAATTTTTATATATTATAATTATAAGAAAAAATAATTAAAAAATGTGTTTAATTTAAGACGGAAAAAGTAACTTTCTTTTTCGATAGGATACTTTTACAACATACACACATACTACTCGTACAAAAAAAATAGTTTTCATTCATTTATTTTCTTGTTTAAAAAGTGACAAAAAATAAAGTTTAATAAGACACCTTCATCATTATCCTAGGACATGAACCAAATAATTCAGTCTCGTTGTCAGTCCCTTGGTTTAGACCTTTTAGTTAAAGAAAAAGTATTTTCACTTTTAGTTTCGAGTGGGACTTTTTATGCGATCATTAAGTTTTTTTCTCGACCAATGTAATGTTTGATGAATCATGTCTTTTTCCAATAAGTAAGACGTTGTTTTTGCTCGACTTTTGCTATAGATGATACATGTTACACTCGTGTCCATTAAAATATGACATTCATTATTACTGTAACACCCCCAAATCTCGAGGGCCCTACTTCATAGCACAAAGTACAAGTCATAAAATGACTCTAAATGAGACGTTTTGAAAATAAGTTATCATTTGATTATAATAAACATCAAAGTTTATGACAAGGTCCCAAATAGTTTTGCAATGCAAAAGAAATTTTGAAACATTTGTCTAGTGATAACATAATGTATTGCCTTTAAAATATTATGTGCGACTCCACGCCAAAACTAGAAGCTTAAATACATGAGATAAAACATACTAAAAGGTCAACACAAAGATTGAATGAATCCATAGAGTTTATATAAATGAAACACTAGAATACAAATATTTCAATGCATTAGATGACTATGTTGTACATACATAGCCATTAAGTATTATATCATAAGCTCATGACATTGAAACATTCACGATATAAAGGCATCTTAATGCTCTTGCCCAACGTCGATACTTTACATACAAACGTGTCCGTATGAGTCGTGATAGTTAGTCGCCACGGACAGGAGTGTCAACCCGAATAGGTCTATTTTATGCACAAGCGTTTACTAAAACATAATTAATAATTCATGATTCATAGGTATTTTCAATGGCAAGTGGTACATATGACAATAATATGTGTTCGAGACTAGCATACATTCGGGTCACTTGTGTTTCATTTTGAAAAGTAACATGTATCTCCCTCGCGGGTTTAATAAAACAGTTATAATAAAAGAGAGGCTATGAACTCACTTGATTCCATAAAGCGTGAACGATATAAATAAAAACGCCGAAAGACTAACGAAAAACTTCTAAACCCGACTGTAGGATTGTAAATCTTGCTTATGTGTTAGAGAGAGAAAGAGATAGAGAAATGGTGGATTTCACACAAAGCTAGAGAGAGAAAGTAATGTTTACTATGTGAAAAATAATGAAACCACACCCCTCTCCATCAAAGGAGAGGGTTCATATACCCAAGCCTTGTAATGGGCTTAGGCTTACACTTTTGGGCCGGCCTACACATGTTGTAGGATAGGCTTGGACTTGTTTGATAAGTAACGAAGATTAACTAAACTACGAGCTATTACATGGACTATTGTTGGAGTGACCGATCCTTCTTAATACGTAAAACATATTTCCAACAATCTCCCCCTAAGGGAGGTCACTCCAAACAAGGGCATTACCCAAGTTACAATAATAAAATAAACTTAGCATACTATGCTTGTCTTGAGCTCGTAGTCTTCGTCTTTCTTTTCTTTTTCTTTTCTGGTGAACATGCTGATGTGATCTTTGATATCAGTCTTGAGCATTAATCTCTTGCCTTGATCTCGTGCATCCTTCACTTGTGATCTTCGCCTCTTCGTGACCTCACGTCCCACATACTTATGCCTTAGTAATTCTTGAAAGCTTCAGAGTTCGATACAGCGGAAGACTTAACTTTTAGGCTTTCTTGAATTAGATGAGGTATTAAGTGCATAAAGTATAAGCATGCGGGGACGACTTCTTCTCGGATTTCGCAACGCCACCGTCTTCAAATGCCGCAACATAAGTAGACACGAACGAAATGGCTTTGAACATTTCATTCTAAATCGGTAGCATTTTACCTCCGGTCGGTGAAGACCGTTGGACGATATTAGATATCGTACCCGTGACGAATAGTTTCAATTAAGTAACTTCCTGACAGGATTTCGCGGGTTAACCCGTTCTCTTTATTCGACCGTCCAAAGCTGACTGCGAACATAAAGAGTGAATCATTTGGATAAAGATATCCGCATGATTTGAAGCCGTCAATTCATGTTCCTGGAACAAGTGAAATTCAATTAAGAACCGCACCATCGTTGCTTTCCAGTTGTCACGAGCTTGATTCGTATAGAATCTTGCAAGTTACCTACCAAGTGCTATTTGAGGTTAACACTAGAAGGATTTCCACTCATCACTGTGAACACTAAGGTATCACTCTGAGTGTTCTGGCAAGATCACTAAGATATTGCGTAGAGGCCTGGAACGTGTTTAAATTCAGTTAAGAATTAAACAGCTGTTGCTTTCCAGTTATCACAAGTTTGATTCATAAAGAATCGCACAAGTCACCTACCATGAGCTTTTTGATGTTCGCTCAAGAAGGATTTCCATATTCATTGTAAATACTTTCGTATTACTCGGATGTTCAGGCAAGATCATGAAGATTTTGCGTAGGACTCTTAAAATCTTTCTTACTTTTCACAGTGTGTGAAGAAGCAAGGAAATATGAAAGTGTGTCCTAGTGAGATATTTGATGATCTCAAATGGCTCTAGACTCGATCGTGCACTTTGGGTTTTAGAGATCGGAGGCTGGAGAGGAGTGCCACCATTTCAATACCAATTTATTCGGAGTGAATAAATCAATAGATAATGTGTTGTCTCCGTGTGATTAAAACAAATACCTTTTGAGAGATATCTGAGTTAGCTGGGATGGGTTGTGCATTACATCACTGGGTTCATGATGTCTGTCTTCAATATCAAGAATCATTAAACAATGATCTTAATAGCATATGTATTGACCCGGTTTCTGCCTAAGTTGTAAGGAGGGCTTCTTTCTTTACACCCTTTATCTTTACAATTCTTTTTCATTCTTCAACCCCTTCAATGCTTACCAATACGTCATCACTAGCACCTTGTTGTGATTGTTCCAGTGCTAACTTAAGTACTTGGTCGGCATTCAGCTACGTTCACAATCTTTCTCCATCTTTCCTAAGGACTACTATTTCTAGCTATGGAATGTCCTTGGGAAGATTCCTCCGGTTCTGGAAGAATCATAGGACTTAACCTATCCTACCATCCTTATGTCACCACAATCTTCATCGTCGTGAATTAAATGAGGTTTGGGTAAGTATATGTCACCATGAAAATCCATTTTGATATAGCAATTCCATTTTGCTCCCCCTTAACATATGCCACGATATTCGAAAACATTTCGCACATGTCGGGATGAGCCAGCACATTAAGTCAAACCATTTGTGATAATATCCCATATTAAATAACATTTTCTCCCCCATATTAAAAATATTAACCCAATCGATGTTTTTAATATCAATTGATTTAATGAAGTTTTAACAAAGGTTTTGGGAAGAAAAATGCAAGTCCATTTTATCTTCATGATATCAAACGTATGAAATATGATATCGATTTGTAACATGATCACATATTCACCATATTAAAAAGAATTGACAAGGTTGGACCTGATAGATGAGAACATCATATGATAAGATCAAATGGTTCTTGGCAGCATATGTTAGTCGCCTCGTCACGTCTGAAGTCATCTCCTGACACCACAAGTACGATTGGTAATGTTGTCTTGACACCAACTTGTGAACTTGACACGTTCGGCATCGAAGATTCTGAATGCTTGACAATTGCTCCCCCTCAATTGTTGACCCGTGTTCTATTGAAAGAGCTGTAGTCGTCGGTTGAGTAGTCGCATCGTCGAGTATGTAGATACCAATTGTATATTGCTATGGTTGTAGAGATTATAGCTTCATAAAAACAAGACTTCTCTTGTTTTAACAAATAAATGCACTGAAACGTACATAGATTTGTGTTAGACCAAGTTATAAAGTAAACTTGATCCCTTACAAGGTTTTAAAGTAAACCTTGCCCGAGAAAATTAATTCCCGTTGTGAGCCAAAGCTTTCATGAGAAATACTTGGCTTTAATGTGAAAACCGGGTTGTAGTCAAAAATAACTACAAGCCATATAGGCATGTTTTATGAAATATTTACAACTTTTGTACGAACTCTATTTATGGCGCCGTGTCGATATTAATCAACATTTCTAAGGTCGTAAATATTATCGTACCAAAAGACATGCCTTAGAAAAATAAAGTAAAAATATTTTTGGATTTTTCTAGATTTTTCAGTTTTTATGGTTTTTATATGGTTTTATATTTTTGTATTTTGCTTTTGTGGATAAAAATATAAACAATATATACAGATGATCACCAAGGATACGGAGAATAGTTTTACCACCACTATTCTTTCGCTTCATCTGCTAGTTCCTTAAGAGTCTCAGGCGAGAAGGTTCTCAATCCTAGCTTGTCGGCCAAAAATTCAATTCGAGCGCGATCTAAAGCCTTCGTGAAAATATCCGCCAATTGATACTCAGATCGGACAAAGTAAAGCTCGATTACTCCATTTTCCACTTGCTCCTTGATGAAGTGGTAGCGAATGTCAATATGCTTCGACCGAGAGAATTGAACATTGTTGCAGCATAAGGCAATTGCACTTTTGTTGTCGCAGTACATCGGAATCTTGTTGAAACCTAGACCATAGTCGGTTAATTGCGATCTCATCCAAAGAATTTGAGCACAGCAACCGGACATAGCTATGTATTCTGCTTCCGTACTTGAAATTGCAGCGCTTTTCTGCCTTTTCGATGCCCAACTGATTAATCGATCTCCTAGTAGTTGCAAAGTTCCACTCATGCTACGCCTTGTATCTTGACAACCCGCGTGATCCGCATCTGCATATGCCATTAGTGCAATAGAAGAGTCCTTCGAATACCAAAGTCCCCGATTAATGGTTCCTTTAAGATATCAAAAGATCCTTTTAACAGTAGCTAAGTGTAACTCAGTAGGCCTAGTTTGATACCTGGCACACATACATATAGCAAACTGAAGATCAGGTCGACTGGCTGTGATATACAGAAGAGTACCGATCATTCCACGATAAAGTGTCGGATCAACGGCAACTCCATGTGGATCTGCATCAAGCTTAGTTCGTTCCACCATTGGAGTATCCACGGGGTCGCAAGTTTCCATCTTATACTTCTTAAGCGATTCAAGGGCATACTTGGATTGATTGATAAAGATGCCTCTGGGACTCTGAGATATCTGAAGACCTAAGAAGAATGATACCTTGCCCATCATTGACATCTTAAACTTGGAAGACATGAGTGTCCCAAACTCATCCGATAAGGTTTGGGTCGAGGCTGCAAATATAATATCATCAACATATATTTGTACCATAATCATATCTTTACCTCGTTTCTGAATGAACAGCGTGGGATCCACCTTGCCTTTAGCGAAGCCTTGCGTAATGAGGAATTGTGACAAAAGATCGTACCATGCGCGAGGAGCTTGCTTCAACCCATAGAGAGCCTTCTTAAGCTTGTACACATGATTAGGATAATTAGGATTCACAAAACCATCCGGTTGTTGAACATAGACCTCTTCCTTGAGTTCACCATTAAGAAATGCCGTCTTCACATCCATCTGATAGACGACCATATTCATATGGGCTGCATAAGCGAGGAATAGTCTAATAGCTTCCAAACGGGCAACAGGTGCAAAGGATTCCATAAAGTCGATGCCCAATAATTGCTTGTATCCACGAGCTACTAGACGAGCTTTGTTCTTCAATATTCTACCTAACTCATCGAGTTTCACCTTGTAAACCCATTTCAAAGTGAGTAACTGCACTTGATCCGGGCATGGGACAAGTTCCCAAACATCAAGACGTATGAATTCGTTAAGTTCTTCTTGCATAGCTTCTATCCAACAGGATTGAGTAAAAGCTTGTTGCCATGTCTTAGGTTCAACTTCAGTGAGAAAAGCATCAAAGTGACAGAACAGTGCACTTTCTTGTAACTGACTTCGTGTGGATACTGGACGATTAGGGTCACCAATAATAGAATCTATAGGATGATCCTTTGTCCATTTGCTGTCATGTTCACGAATCCGTGGATTGGAGTAAACTGTAGAAGGAGCTTCCTCTGAGGTGGACGACCCGGCTTGATTAGGGTCGGGAATAGATACACCAAAGAATGGAAGTTCACGCATTTGAGCGAATTCCAAATCGTGATCATCATCATCCTCTTCATCATCAATAGGCATGACATGGGTAGTTGAAACATGTGTTGGTTGAGAATTACTTGTTGAAGGTATATCTTGACCAATTGTTGGTGCAGATGTATCTGATTGTGCAACGGTTGCTGGAGCGACAACTTCGGTTACCGGAGCTATTACTACAGGTTCTGGAGCAACAATACTTGGAGGAGTAAAGAATTCATCAAAGAACGGTTGAAACAACGTATCCCATTCCTTCCTAGTAGGTGGTGTAAATGATGATGAAGTAGGGTTGTTTGGGACAAGACCAGAACTAATGTTACTGGGTCCCATTTCATGAAGTGCGGGTTCAGAGCTGCTTTGCTCAGAAGCCATTGCTGTCAGCTCATCAAAATCAACATTCATAGTTTCGAGGATCTTGCGAGAGTTACGGTTGTAGATTCGGTATGCCTTCTTTGCGGGGGCGTAACCAATGAAAATACCAATATCAGCCTTTGGTTGAAGTTTTCCCAAATTGTCACCATCATTATTTGGATAGCAAAGAGAACCAAATACATGAAGATATGATAAATCTGGTACTTTTCCATGGAGAAGCTCATAAGGTGTTTTACCATGGCGTTTACGAATTAGTGACCAGTTTTGGGTGTACACTGCTGTAGATACTGCTTCTGCCCATAAAAACAATGGAGCCTTTGCGTAAATTAACATCGTTCGAGCAGCTTCCATAAGTGTGCGATTTCGCCTTTCAACGACACCGTTTTGTTGTGGAGTGCGTGCAACGGATGTTTCATGAGAAATGCCAACTTCTTCATAATAATCACGCAAAATTTGATTCACAAATTCGGTTCCATTATATGTACGAATGCGTCGGACAGTAGTGTTGAGACGCACTTGAATCATCTTGAGAAATCCGATGATGAATTTAGGTGCCTCATTCTTTGCTTTAAGAAATTTCACCCATGTAAACCGAGAGTAATCATCGACAATGACGAGGATGTACTTTTTGCCACTAAGACTTTCAACACGCATTGGCCCACAAAGATCCATATGCAAAAGATAAAGTTTCTCCTGGTTGGTGTCTTCCGTCTTGGGTTTGTAAGATTTCTTAGTGCTTTTCCCCATTGTACACGCGGAACACAAATGATCCTTGTGAAATGAAAGTTTAGGAAGACCACGAACAAGTTCGTTTTTTGCCAAATGATTAATAGCGTCAAAGTTAAGATGAGATAACCGTCGATGCCATAACCATGACTTAGTCTTCGATGCTTTGGAGAGAAGACATACGGGAGAAGCGGCCATCATGTCTTGTAGAGACAAAGTAAACAAATTATTCCCTCGAGTACCTTTCAATAAATCAACCCCTTCCAAATTACGAATGAAGCAGGTATGCTCTCGAAAAGTAACTTCTAGGTTTGCATCACAAAATTGTCCCACAGAAAATAAGTTGTGACCAAGACCTTCCACGTAATACACTCTTGAAATTATAACATTCCCAATATGATATTCACCATAACCCATTATCTTTGCAATATGATCATTACCAAATCGAACCGTACCAAGAAACTTGCTGACGAAATTTCTGAGCTGAGAGCGATCTCCGGTCATATGCTTGGAGCAACCAGAGTCCAAATACCAGAGAACAATTTGGACCACCTGTTTTCAATCACAACAGTAGACAATGCATTGGAAACTATTGGTTCCGGAGTGTTAGCAGATACAGATATAGAATTATCAGAATTGCTAACATTTGTGAGACCCTTAGATTTCCTGCTTTTTCTAATGGGAGTTTTAGCACTAACAGGTTTTACTGTTCCAACTTTCTTAGGTTTTGGATTATTCGCAGGCACTACAGTGGGAGTAGACCTATTTAAAGGGCACTTGGTTCCTACCGTAGTGTCGGTGTTCCTAGTTAAAGGACACACTTGTGTTTTGGTAGCCTTGGTACTCCTAGTTAAAGGGCACGCTTTCTTCGCTTTAGTGGGAGTGATCCTAGTCAAAGGGCACATATTTCCTACTATAGTGAAAGTTCTACCAGTGGGGCGCCACATCCAACCAACTTGGGTTAACACTTTCCCAGTCGGTTTCCATTCTAATCCATTTTTCCGGGCATACATCTCATTCACATGGTCAATAAGGCAAGAATCATGACGACTAGAAAACATACATTCATTGCAATTCCAACATTTCAAATTAGAATTCATAGTAGGCTTAGAACGCTGCACAACCGCAGAGCCTTTAGGTTTAGCTACATGATTCTTTTTATTCAAAACAGAAATAACATTCCTATAATGGGCTTCTACTTTCTTCTTCACTTGACTACTAGATGGGGGCAAGATCCTATCATTCTTCTTGTTTCTCTTAAGCTTAGATCTTTGAGCCTTAGTAGTGGTGCTTACTCCTGTAGAAGGCAACACGGGAATATTAGAAGCTGGTTTTGATTCCGCCTTATCTTTAGTGACCAATGTTTGAGAAGATTTAGTCCTAGGGCCCTGGTTAAGTGGTGTGACGGCTATTAGGTTCCTTTTGATTGCACTAGAGGACGAAGCTGAGATAGTGGCTGCGTTATCCACAACATTCTTACCTTTTAGAGTATGAAGTGTTTCCTTTAACTCAGCCAAGACCAGATTTTTATCACAAATTTGTTCCCTCAAATCAGATATTTCCACCAACTTTCGATTCAATTGTTCAATCAATGATTGATTCTGTACAGTTGTATCAACACATGCGGGCTGTACTGAATCGAAGAGTCGTGTATTTTTCTGTTTTAAGTTATCAACTTTGGACAAAATCTTGGAAACTCGATTATCTAGATCAAGTCTAAAATTCTCAGCGGCCTCAAGTACGTTCACACAGTTAAGCTCCTTGGATTTCTCTATTTCTATCGGCAAAGAGTTAGCAACTTTGTCACTTGGCTGACGCTGTTTTGATTGTAAATTCAATCGAAAATTCTTTTCAAAATTTGCATCATCGATATTAACACCTTCGAATGACGTTTCAAAGATTTCTTGAATAAATTGTTGCTTGCATTCAAGCGAAATACAATGTGTTTGAATCTCATCAAAACGTTTTGAAAGCGAAGAATATGAATCTTGAAGCTTTAAAAATTCAGCGTCCGATTCGTGACAAGTACTATCTACTACATTATCCACAGATTCAACATTATGCACAATAGAATCATTATCAACACTTGTATTCACACAGACAGAAACTATATCATGAGACATCACTTGATTCAGAAGCAGATCATTATGGCGTGAAACCCGTTCTATTTCAAGTAAACTGTTTTCATAAGCATCTTCCATTTCATTGAAAACACGTCTAACTTCTTCTATTTCCAAAAACAAATCTTGATCAATATTACGAAGACAAGCTTTAACATTCTTTACAAACGGAACAATTTCATCTCGAAACGCAGCTCTAGTGTGCTCAAAGTTCCATTCACCTTCCGTTATGGCCGTGGCCGTCGTACGTTCCAAAATGACCTTGTCAAAATCGGCTAAGTGTTGGTGAACCGTATTTAAGTTAACGGACGCCTTACTTACCGGTGGAATTAACTTCGTTAAATCCTTTTTGACGAGTGTAGGAGACGTACTAGGAAGATTTTCATTTGACAAACTTTGGGGCACAAGAACTGTTAATTATGCTAATTCCTTTTGTAAGCGAATGCGTGTCTTTTTCGAAAATTGATCTTTGTTATGTTGATCATAATCAATTGTATGGAATTTTGAAAGCATTTTAGAATGAGTTTCATCCCCAAGTGATTGTGTCTCCTCAGTACTACGAACAAAAGGTGCTTCTTTCGATTTGCCAATTATGGTCATATCATAAAGACCGGGAATATATTCCTGGGCTTGTTTTGCATAACCAGGATTAGGTGGTAAATCTTGAAGACGCTTAAGTTCGAATTCTTTAAATGATTTAGTTAAAAGATGAACCTTTTCTGTGGAAGCGTATTGTTTTAAAAGCTGTTGTTCTTTGAATTTAAGAAGTTTGGTAGCATTAATTTCCGATTCAACCTTTTTAGACTCGAGAGTTTCGAAATCCATTTTAAGTTTCTGAAAATCATTGACAACCGACTCTTTTTCTTTTAATTCATTGGAAAGATTAGCTTTTAATGATTCTATTTCTTTCAAGTGTTCAATCTTTTCAAAACGAAATTGGTCAAATTCAGAACATGTTATTTTCTCTTCTTGAGGGACCATTTCAAAAGTTTTGACCTTTTCTTTATGCAACGCAAGCTCAGCAGTTAGGGTGGAATTCGTATCTACGGATTGTCTGAGGGCCATATGCATTTGATCAATAATATGTTTAGGCACCATGACCAAATCATGTTGAGCATAAGATTCCATACCCGTCGTAGCATTTGGTTGAGGTTCACTCAAATGTGTTGGATTGGGTACCACATCATTTGAGTTACTAGTCCCCGAATGCTGTTCGAGGTTGTCATTTTCATGCCCAACTTGATGTTGGTTATCATCAATATTATTTGATGTGGTTGGTACCTCACTGATGACATCAGAACCGTAGTGAGAGAGATTAGCAACGAGAGCAGCTTGGGCAGAGTGAATGTCATCACAATCCGAATCGTATGCATCAAGATCGTCCGCTTGATAAGCTGCATTAGAAGTAGAAACGACTGCAATGCCTTCAGTATCTGCTGCCCCTGGGTCTGCAAGAAATTCCAACTCCTCTGAATCCAAAATCTTCCTCTTAGACTGAGCATCAACCAAATACATCTTCTCACGAAACCATGCATCATCCCTCCTCCTTTTCGGCTGAGTGCATTCCCTAGCCATATGACCTTGTCCTCGGCAGTTGTAGCAAGTCACAACCTTCTTAGGACCAATAGGACTCCCATTTCCACTAGCTTGAGAATTCACAGCTTGATTGTTCCCAGTCCTTGTAGGAGGTCCATATGAATTTTGCCTTCCCTGAATAGGTTGCACCGTCACTTGACCATCTTGAACAGTGACTTGATGTCGAGGATTTGAAGAGGTGCGGAGCTGATTGTTTGTTGGTGGAAATCCTCTAGTAGCAACAAGTTTTGACAAGTAAGCAGTGAGATGGTTTAGAACATCAGCTGGCGTATCATTTGGAGTAAAGACCGGTTCTTGGATTGGTGGAAGTTCATTAGAGTAAAAAGCCTGTGCTGGTTGTGCTTCTATTGGAAAATATCCTTGTTGAGGAGTATAGCCCATTGGAGAAATGTTGGCTTGTGATGGTGATGTCTGATATTGTGGTTGCTGTGGAAAAGATTGTTGATGAACACTTTGTTGATATTCTTGCTGTGGCATCATTGGTGGTTGATAGGATGGTTGCTGATAGATGTGTGGTGGTGGCTGCTGCAAGTATGATGGTTGTTGATAAGTATAAGCCATGTTTTGTTGAGAAGCATACATTGCAAGTGGATCATGAACTTGAGGTGTAGACAACCGAGCCTCGATCACATGGCATTCGTGTTGTTGAAGAAAAGCTTGAAGTTGATCCACATTGGTGTTATGCAAGTCCTTAGCCAATTTAACATCCGTCACGTATTTTTTCCATTCTGAAGGAAGAGTGTTCAAATACTTGGTGTTCAATTGAAAGGTAGGAATTGTCATGCCATAGGTATTGAGCTCATTCAACAATAGGGTAAATCTCAGATAGTAATCATTGAGAGTCTCCCCTGGCACATAGGCAAACTTATCAAAAGTATCATAAAGCTTACACTCTCGTTCTTGTTTAGTTAACGAGGTGCCTTGCATTAGAACCCGAATTCTATCCCATAACTCTTTGGCAACTTTGTGTTTGCTGACGAGTTTGTAGACATCTGGAGGAAGGGCTTGGAGAATGATGTTTGTAGCATACTTATCACATTTATCTTGAATCTTCATATCTCCAGTCAACTCACCCGTTGTGCGAGGACGAGTAGTCGTACCTTCCGTCACTGTACCATAATCTAATGGTCCATTGAGCACCGATGCCCAAATGAGATGTCCATTCTCCTTGTTCAACATATAAAGTTCCATTCGGGAAGCCCATTCCTCATACATAGTCTTCACCAACATTGGTGGACGATTATCCGTACCCGTGAGGATGGACTTATCCGTAAGAGATGTGTACTCCATTTTAATAAGTTAAGATTTACAAACTTTGATCGATCAATGAAAGAAAGTAAATGTGTTTGTTGTTGTGAGTTGAAGTCGAGAAACAATGTCAAAATCCCCTAAAATATGTTCTCAATAAACCAAAAATTTCAAGACAAAATTACACACGATTCGAAATTTTTTTAAGGAATAATTTTGTTATCGGAATAGTGATCGGAATAGTGATCGAAATGATTTATCGGAAAACCTAATCGGAATACTTACCAATCTGAAACCCGGTCGGAATACTGACCAATCGGAATGTTAAACTATTCCTCCTATCGGAATACTTGCCAATCGGAAAGACCTGTCGGAATCCTTACCAATCGGAATACTTGCCAATCGGAAAGCCCTGTCGGAATCCTTACCAATCGGAATCCTTGCCAATCGGAATACATTACCAATCGGAATACCTTACCAATCAGAATACTTTACCAATCGGAATCCTTACCAATCGGAATACATTACCAATCGGAATACTGTACCAATCGGAATACTTTACCAATCGGAATACTTACCAATCGGAATACAGATTGGAATATATAAACCCTTTTCCGATTTGACCAGATCGGAATAATTTCCACTTTTCTCGGACAAAACTCAACCAATTCGTGATTTTAAGCCAAAAAATGATCAAAACACCCAAAAATTTTGTGTTTTTAGCCAAAGTAACTATACCAAATCCCTACCACAACTATGTAGAAGATTTGTATCAAGAAAAAACCATCAAAAACACAAAAAAAATTTTGGACGTATGTAATAAGGATCAAAATAGGCGTGTAAATCAAGAACACAAACACAAAAACCAAGCAATCATCCCATGGCTCTTGATACCATTTGTAGGATTGTAAATCTTGCTTATGTGTTAGAGAGAGAAAGAGATAAAGAGATGGTGGATTTCACACAAAGCTAGAGAGAGAAAGTAATGTTTACTATGTGAAAAATAATGAAACCACACCCCTCTCCATCAAAGGAGAGGGTTCATATACCCAAGCCTTGTAATGGGCTTGGGCTTACACTTTTGGGCCGGCCTACACATGTTGTAGGCTAGGCTTGGACTTGTTTGATAAGTAAAGAAGATTAACTAAACTACGAGCTATTACATGGACTATTGTTGGAGTGACCGATCCTTCTTAATACGTAAAACGTATTTCCAACACCGACCTAAAACGAAAAGGTGCATCTTAGACTTAATACGATACAAATAATGACGAGGGAAATAATATAAGTAAAATACTATAATGGTATATAGAGTTTGGATTTCACATTGTATAATAGGTTTTAAATTATTTTTACAAAGACTTAGTAAATTTTCACCATTTAAAAGATGTGTAACAAGTACAATATAAGCCAAGACTTAGTAAATTTTCACCAATTTATAAGATGTCTATCCGGTATAATATAAGCCCATTAATAAGCTCACTAGAAGGTTTTGTTAGAGATCAAGTAAGTCCAGATCTTAAATGACATGGTAAGCCCAGAATGTTGGTCCATTGACTAAAACTTATTTAACGGGCACAAAATATTACTAATTAGTTATTGTATTTTTTCATGTCTAATTCAACTTAAACACGCTCATACTAAGTATTTCACGATTTCGGGAGTTGGGTCAACATTATGTCCAAAATCTTAGTCGTTTCATAATTTCTGATAAGTTGGTCTTACCAGCTCCGGTTTTTTATATATCAAAAAGCCGAATTACATCTTTATGCTTTCCCAAGCTCAATTAAAGAGTTTATGACATTTATTTTACAAAATTTATCATATTTTCCAATCCGTAAAGGGTCTCGATTTGGTATTTATATTCTCGGGTTCTTATGAAAATGTACATTACTGTTTTAACCATCCCGTTATTATATTTTGAAAACCAAACTAAATCAACGTGTTCAACAAAAAACTAGAGTCGTTATCAATTTAGCTAGTCAATATTAATTGTCCTAGAATGAATGAAACATAGAGGACCATAACCGATAAAAACAGATATACTAATGTCTTATATTTATTGTCATGATCGACAAGGGCATCAAAACTATAGTCATTATCAATTTAGCTAGTCAATATAAATCGTCCTATAATGAATGAAACAGAGTGGACCAAAACCGATAAAAACAGGTGAACTAATGTCTTATATTTATTGTCACGACCGACAAGGGCATCAAAACTGTCAAGACCGTCACTCTCACCATCAATAAATATATGTTAAAATTTTTGAAAACCGAACCAGACCAACATAGATCTTCCACATGTTATGGGTCCTAATACCGTCTAGACAATAAGTGTAGACACCCATACATCTGCCTAATCATTATTTTTTATCACAGAGTTTCCGCAACCGCAACCGCAACACGCGAATAGTTTAGTTTTCTTGTTGAGCAAGGGAGAACAAATAAAGTTTAGTTGAAAGAGAGTCCTCCCCTTCTTCTTCTCCAAAAAAGAAAAATAGAAAGGAAACTCGGTTCATCGCAAAGTACCAATCGTGTCAGCATAAAGGTTCGACTATCGGGTCATGAGTTCGATCAACAGATCAAGTTGGTCGAATCAACAAGTCACAGATTCAACTACCGAATCAGCCCGTTGAGTTAACCGACCATTAAATCATATTTGTTAAATATTTGCTGTTAAGTAATTTATGCAGTTATGTACGAATACACGTTTAATTTTATTTAAGGTTTAAATTTCTGTAGTTATACGCGGATATAGTATTTCTTTTCTTGATGAGCAAGTGAGAACAAATAAAGTTTAGTTGAGAGACTCCCCTCTTCTTCTTCTTCTCAAAAAGAAAAAAAAAAAACAAAAGAAATCGAAAAGCTTTGAAGAAACAAAAATGGCGACAACGATATATTCAGGGAAATCAGACTCAGAAGTAGAAGAGATACTGGATCGAATGCTGACACGATTGGCACTTTGCGATGAACCAAAACTCGAAAACTTGCTCAACAAGTTACTCCCCATCACCATTTCCTCACTCTCCCGTCCTTCTTCCCCTGTCAGAACCAAGGTCGGACACTTTTTAATAATTCCTTCAAGGGTTTTTCTGGGTTTTTGTTCTTCATTCTGATGGTGTCAATTAATTGTAATATGATGCTCGTTTGGTTCCTCAATTTTGGGTTTTTTTCCTTAAAGATTGAGCTTTTTTTGTTACTTGTTTAGAATTAGGTTTTATGGCAGTTATTAGGTTTCCCACTTTTTGGTATATTGTTAGGCGTATGGGTTTATATGAGCTTATTGTCATATAATAAGCTTATAGGTCTCAAAATAAGCCGCATAAATTAGGCTTATGTGATTGAGCCTTATGTTTCTTAAGGTCTAATTTGATGGTGCCAACTAATTGTAATATGATGCTCGTTTTGTTCCTCAATTTTGGGTTTTTTCCTTAAAGATTGAGGATTTTTTTTATTATAATTGCCTTAGGTTTAGTTTCAGCTATTATGTTTATTCATAATTAGGCTTTATCATAGTTATTAGGTTTCCGACTCTTTGGCTGAATAAGTTTTGGTTTATATGTTGGCTTACGAGCTTATTTGATTTCGCCTTATATTTTCGTAAGCCTAAATTTGCTGCCTTATTTTGAGACTTATGAGCTTATATAAGTTAATTCATAATTAGGCTTTGTCACGGTTATTAGGTTTCCGACTCCTTGGCGGACTAAGTTTCGGTTTATATGTGGGCTTACGAGCTTATTTGATTTTGCTCCTCAATTTTGTTACTTGTTTAGAATTAGGTTTTATGGCAGTTATTAGGTTTCCCACTTTTTGGCATATAATTAGGCGTATGGTTTTATATCAGCTTAGTATCATATAGTAATAAACTTATAGGTCTCAAAATAAGCCGCATAAATTAGAGCTTACAAGGTCGGTCAAATTCAATTTCCTTCAAGGGTTTTTCTGGGTTTGATTCTGATGGTGTCAACTAATTGTGTTATGATGCTCGTTTTCTTCCTCAATTTTGGGTTTTTTTCCTTAAAGATTTTGGTTTTTTTGTTACTCAGTTATTATAATAATTCGTTATATTTATTGGTATTCACCTCATAATTAGCCTTTATCAGAGTTATTAGGTTTTCGACTTTTTGCCCGACCAATCCACGCCCAGCATATAATTGCTTATTTTCATGTTTATATGAGCTTATTAGAATAAGCGTACATGTCTTAAAATAATAATTCGGTATTTTATTTTATATAGGTTTAGTTTCAGCTATATTAAATCATAATTAGGCTTTATCACAGTTACTTATTAGGTGGCGGACTAATCCACACCCTGTATAATATATAATTTTTTCTTATCAGAATTACTATTTAGGTAGGTTTAATTACAGCTTATAGGTTTCATCAAGTTTATTTGTGGTATTGTGAGATTATGTGATTGAGCCTTATTTTTCACTACCACCAGTTTTTCCTGCTTATTTGAGGTTTATATGAGCTCATTATCTTATAATAAGCTTATATTAAAGTATAGGTCTCAAAATATGCCGGAAAATTAGAGCTAATAAAAAATAAGCCCCAATCACATAAGCTCACCAATAAGCTTGAACGAACATTCTTTATGCGAGTTATTAGGCACTCTTCTTTTTCCTTTTGGTAGCCATACCTTTTGTCAAAAGATTCATGGCATTTGAGTCCATCGCCACACGGCGTGGCCAGTAGTTCAGAGTTGAGCGATAAGCTGTTTGCACGTAATAACAATTGAAATTGAGACCTCTCACATATTAGTGATGATAGTCATACGCTTTTTACTACCAGGCCACTCCTGAGTAGTGACGGGATTTAAATTTGGTTTAGCTTTTTTCCCGTATTTATTCATTTTCCTATTGTGTAAGTTGGTATGTGGTATAAACAAGTGTAGACATCTTGTTTGCAACATATTGTTGTACACTAAATAATTTGGTATTTGATGTCACGTCGCCGGTATCCGCGTTTTGCAAGAAAAGTGCGGTACGCATTTTTGTCGCTGTGTCATAAGTCAGTTGATCTTATATTTGTCACTAGGTTGGATGTGCTATGTTTAGTTGAGATAAGTTATTATTTTTGTGCGTGTTTACATTATCAGATTTGGCATTCTAATTGTGTCTTTTCATTTTACTTTAGGACTCTCCTTTCGATTGATTTTAAGCTTTGTTTTTAATTAGTTTATTTTGAGATATTTGTAGACATTCGTTAATTATTGTTGGTTGTAATGATAGGTTATGGAAATCTTAAGCCATGTGAACAAGAGGGTGAAACACCAGCAACAAATAGGTTTGCCTTTGGACGAGTTATGGCAGTTGTATATGGAAGATAATGCTGCTCCGATGGTTAGAAATTTTTGCATCGTATATGTTGAGATGGCATTTGACCGTGTCACCAAAGAGGTCTGTTGTTCTTCGATTTATTTTGCATGAATTTGATAGACGTTGGCGATTATTTTTAATTATTTTTGTCTTCTTTTTATTCAGAAAAAAGAAAATATTGCGCCAACTATGATAGCTAACATCTCAAAGCTTCCTTCTCAACACCAAGATATAATATTGAGAATAGTCACAAAGGTATGTTTTACTTTTATGGTCTAAATTATCATCAATCTAGTTTTTCGTCTTTTTTAGTTATTATACTCAGTTTGATGATTGATGCAAACAATCCAGCGTCATTATATACCAGCTTACACTTATTCACCTATTATGTATTATCCGCTTATGTATATGTTAGTTAAAGATCTTTATACGCGGAGAGCGTGTAGTTGTATCCTATGCTTCTCAATATTGTTTTTTGTCAATATGTGTAGTCAAATGACTGATTTATGTATCTGTATTTGTCGTTTTAAATGCAAATGTTTACATATAAAGATGAAGCATTTAGCCGAAAACACTTACAAACGACATAACATTAGTTTCTTGTGCATGTCAAGTTTTTTAATTTAATGTGTTATACTATTCTAGCTATTATGTGCAATTGTGCAAGTGCTGGGGTCACTTAAGGCATTTAGGCACTAACTTACAACCCCTTCATTGGTTTTAGGTGATTGGTGAATGTCACTCGAGCAAGATTAGTGATGAAGTTGCTGCAAAGTATCGACTTATAACCGGATCTCAAGACAGGGAGATATTTGTAGAATTTTGTCTACATACACTTTTGTATCAACCACCATCTGCTAGGTTTGGATCTTGTCTTTTTTTTGTCCCGGTGAAAAAGTGATTGTGTTAATAATCAGAAGAACTTTTACATCAAAACTTAAAAGAAAGGGGTAGTTAAAACCCTATAATCGTTTTCTTGCTGAATAATAACAGCTTATCCCATATTTGCAGCGGGGGATCCCCACCAGGGCTTTCAGTCGCTCAAAGCAACCGCGTCACAGGGAAGACTCCACTGAATCACGACATGCTTTTAGTCAGAAAGGTGAAGCTGGTCGAGTGTTTTTGCTCTGATGTCTGTTTTTTCTCTTATAATTGTTTATGAATTTCTCCACCGTGTTTTCTGTTTTGTAGTTGGGTTTGTTGAATGTTACAGATGTCATGGAACTGCCAGCTGAACTTGTATATCCCCTCTATGTTGCTGCATGTGCAGACAGGTACATCGCTTGTTCATTTTATTTCCAAGCATGCTTGTTGGCTAAGGATGAGCTCGTTATTTACTATGGTTATTCTTCTTTCAGACATGAGCCTGTCATTAGGAGAGGCGAGGAACTCTTGAAGAAGAAAACTTCTGGAGTACAGTTTGATGACGCTAAGCTGATAAACAGATTATTCTTGTTATTCAACGGTATTGAAAGTTTAACTATTCTTTATATTTCATATTTGCTTCAGTATCCTAGTAACGACATCAAGTTAAAGTTCCATACCTTTTTTTGGTCTGGATGAATAGTATAGAGAGAATTATGAATGACCATCTGGATCAAACACATAATACTTTGAAATTGGAGGGATGTCTTTATTTGGTTAATATACATATACCCTTTTTCGAGAAACATATTGTCACTACCAATTGGTCAGGATCTTTTAGGCTATAAAATTATCAATATATTGATTGTATGTGAGGACAGAACCTATTTTGGATATTCATGACTTTTAATTAAGAGACTATAGGATGATTTCCCATCTGTATTGATCTTTGTTATGCAGGGAATGTTGGAGCCGAGCATATTGCTGCAGATTCGAGAGTGGTTCCTGGGAATCCTGCTTTAAGAGTTAGGCTGATGTCAGTTTTTTGCCGGTCAATCACAGCAGCAAATAGCTTTCCTGCAACTCTACAGTGCATATTTGGCTGCATATATGGTATGTGTGTTTTGCGCATGTGTATTTCCATAGTATTCCAGGCTCCAAAGTGACTTTTTGGACCATGTGGCTGTACATCTAACATCTAAGGCTTAAGATTGCCTTATGACTTTATAGCAGCATTTGAGGCTCAGACAAACGTACCCCTCTTATTTCATATTCGCATAGTGAACTGTAAATATGTGGATATACATATATATTTTGTGTGGTCATTAGAAAACATTTCCTGCAAGTAGGGGTGTCAAAAAGCAGGCTGACCAGAGTAACCCGAACCCGACTAAGCCTATTCGGGTGGGTCACTCGGGGGGTCAATAATCTTATCCAGGTTATTAATAACCCAAATGGTAGATAGGGTCGGGTGTCGGGTTAAATATGTTTGTCTAACTTGGGTTTGGGTCGACCCGATGGAACCGAATAAGGATTTTTTAAATATCATCTATGTAAACTATAGAACAAACTTTTTTGATCATTTTACTCGCATTCGGGTTTCCCCGAACCCGAGCGGGACCGCCGACCCGAAATGACCCGACCCGCCTAATTCGAAATATAAATAGGGCCGGGTTCAGGTATGATATTTTAGTCTCAAACCGGCTTGACCCTACTTGAATTGACCGACCCTGACCAACCCAACTCGATTAACATCCCTACCTGCATCTGCAAGCATGTGTATGCAACTATGCATAGCCTTGAATACTAATATATGCATTCAAGCATAGTCACATGCATAGCCTTGAATACTAATATATGCTTAAGCAAGTTTGATCTTGTAATCATAATAAAAGTTTTAGTTGGATCAGACATACTCTTTTATATGTGTAAATTTTGTTGCTTTATACGATCAAGTAAATCTATACTAAGTGACCATTGAACACTGATAACTTTTTTTTATATAATTATGCAACTCATATATCTAATCAAGCTGAAATTCACTTCTCTTGACTTTCCATTGTGGGGATTTGCGAAGAAAATTGGGTTGTTTGGGTCAACTGTTAATATTATGATATTTGGTATATGCTACTTGTTTACATAACCTAGTTCTCGCACAATTATGTGTATTATTTATAGACATGGTTATTAGGTTTTTTTCTTATTTCCTTTCGACTGCTAACCTCACTATTTGTTTCATCAGATTGTCTACATGTTATTTGTTTTCCTATGTTAACAGTTTGCTGAAAATTGTCTTTGTTGTAATGTGTTGCTTCTAGGAAATGGTACCACATCAAGGTTGAAGCAATTAGGGATGGAGTTCACTGTCTGGGTTTTTAAGCACGTAAGTCATATGTTTCTTTTCAAATTACTTGAGGAAATTATAATGCATTGTTCTAGACAAATATATGGAAATATGGAATGATACTGCACGATGATATAGTTATTGTCCATTTAAAGTAGAAAATACTTTTTAATAGGGAGCGTAGGTAGCCCTACCATTGGTTTGACGCGGATCATTTTATGAAATGAACTTATGAACTGATCATCTAGTACATTGTAGTATCACAGCTTTCTTACTGAATTTTCTAGTCATATAGTCCTCAAGGAGCCTTTTATTTTTTCTTGTTATGTGTGCATATGGGCGTAATGCTTAAACTGCAACATCAGGGTGGGTGCTTCATGTTCTTATTGTATAATCTTGCTATTTGAATGACGGTTTAGGCTAACTTTTAGGGTAAACGGGACACTTTATGTCACTTCTATTCGTGTTCATTCATTCATTCAAAACACTTTCATCATACCTAAAAAACTATACGCATAAATGTAACACTTTCTACCATTCCGTCCCGTTCTTCCATTCCAAACCCCCAAAACAGACACCTTCTACATCTTATAGTATCATCCATCTTTCTTCTGTCATCTTCTTTTGTTGGGCTTGCATGTTTGTGCACTTTCTAGTAATTATAATAGGTTTCTTCAAGTATCTTTGGTTCATTAAATATAACTTTAGGCTATGTTTTCGTTACATCTAGATGATGTTTAAAGTCTAATGAGCTTTCCGGTTCACTGTCTCTAAAAATTACAGGCTGAAATTGATCAACTCAAACTTATGGGCCCTGTCATACTTGGTGGCGTTCTCAAGTCCCTTGATGGTTATACAGGCTCCGAATCAGGTATTTTTGTTGTAACTTTTTTACATTAGCATGTTTATGGGGGTAGAAACTTAGAGAGAATGTAATCTTTATTTTCTAAGATCTCATTATTGTAGATACAATTGCACGGGAGACCAAAACTTTTGCTTTCCAAGCAATTGGATTGCTCGCGAAGCGCCTGCCTCAACTTTTCAGGTGCTCTTTTTTTTTTCCTTTCCCAGCCATTTGCTTTTGTTTTAGTATCATTGACTTTGAGTAATGTTATGTTGTATACTTATTTTTCAGAGATAAAACTGACATGGCTGTTCGGCTTTTTAATGCGCTGAAACTAGAGTCCCCCACAATTCGCCTAATTGTTCAAGAAGCAACGAACTCTCTTGCTGTTGCGTATAAGGTATCATCTCTAGTCACACCACTCTTGCAATTTGTTACTTCTTTTTTCTTTTTATGCTGCTGAGTTCTTAATCATGTGTTAATGATTGTCAGGATGCACCTACAACAGTCTTAAATGATTTAGAGTCACTTCTGCTGGAAAATTCTCAAGCGGTATAGTCCATATGAATATCTCTTGATTCTCTTGCCTTATTATTCACAACTCATGCTATTTACTAACTTATTATCTTTTCCATGATGTTATTGATATAAGGAACAAGGCGAAGTACGCTTTTGTGCCCTGAGATGGGCGACGACCCTATTTGACTCTCAACATTGCCCAAGCCGATTTATCTGTATGCTTGGTACCGCAGACACTAAACTGGATATAAGGTCTGTCAACTTGTGTGCTAGCTTTTGTTTTCCACCAGAACTGTTAGCCGTAGTGGTGAAAACATATGTTGCACTATATATATGTTGCCACATTTATTGAATAATGTCTTTTACAGGGAGATGGCATTGGAAGGTCTATTCCTTGGTAAAGATCAAGGAAGATACACTAGTGAAAACATAAATTTCAAACACCCTAAACTGGCAGACATGCTAGATTACATCCTTAGACAACAACCTCAATTGCAATCGAGTGAATTAAGGGAAGAAAGGCTTCTTTTCCCATCTCAAACCTATGCTGCTGCAATTAGGTTTCTGTTACAGTGCTTTGAGGCGGATGTGGAGCAAAACATTGCGGCAGAAACAACTCCTGAGTTTTTGGCTTCACTAGGGAACATGTGTTTACTGTTAGAGCATGCAATGGCCCATGAAGGTTCTGTTGAGTTACATGCTACGGCTTCCAAGGCTTTAATCAAAATTGGATCTCACTTTTCAGAGGTTTATTGCTTGGTCACACACTTTATTTTTTAATAATAGGGATAACTATCTAGAGGCTACTCACTTTTTTTTATTAAATCCGTCCATTTATTTAAACTAACTTATAGGCCACCCAAGAAAGTATGTTTATATCAATTCCGCGCAACTTCCAGCAAAAACTTAGCCGGAATAGATATAAATGAAAGCAAATGCATGTTTGAGTGGGATTTTGTTTAATACTTTTAATATCTCTATACTTTTAATATATCAAATAGAAGTTGAATACTTGGGCGACTTCCAGATTCATTATCCCTTTATATTATGTGTACTGGTAAAATTTTGACGTTAACAAAGTTCTATTTTAGATGTTAGCATCCCGCTATGCTGTCAAAGTACCATGGCTAAAGCAATTACTAGCCCATGTGGATTTAGACACTCGGGAATGTGCAGCTCGGTTACTTGGAATTGCTTCTAGTGGTCTTTCTATTTCTGCTGCTTCTGATCTTATCCTTGAACTGATTTCATCCATCAAACTATCAGTAAAGTCAAGGTTTGTGCATGGTGACTTTATTACAGTTTAAAGCTTATAGGTCTTGTATTTTACATAGTAACTGTTGCAGAATATCGAGTGATTGGTTGGGTTTAACATTGATCATCAGGTTTGAAACTCAGCATGGGATGATATGCGCCCTTGGATATGTCACTGCAAACTGTATGTTGAGAACGCCTAGTGTAAGTCACCACTATTCTTTATCACAGTTCATTTTATTTAGAAACAGAAATTTTAGCCCGTTTACATAAAAACGGTCAACTCGGGTTGCATAATATTGATAGTGGGTCAACTGTGTGCAATAGGAAGAAATAGCTACAGTGGGAAGTGGTGAAGAGTGGTTTTACATGTTACAAGCCTCTTAAATCACTTTATTTCCAGGATTTAGATTTTTCGTGCAGTTCACAAACTTTTTGTAAATGACTTATCTGCATATTTGTATGCAATGGGGAATAAGTGTTAGCTTGACTTGGCTTCTATTAATCCACCAATTATACCACTTGTCTCTGTCCTTTTCTTGATCGACTTTGTAGTTTCTTCCTTCAGTTTCCTTAAGATTCGAGTATGACACTGTATAACTGGTCTGCAGATCACAGATTCATTGCTTCAAGAAACTATGAAGTGTCTAGTTAATGTAGTCAATTCTGAGACTGCTACATTAGCTTCTGTTGCAATGCAAGGGCTGGGTCATGTTGGGCTTTCTTCCTCGCTACCAAAATTGGCGAATGACTCTCGCACAGGTAAATCTATAAACTCTCTGCCAGAACCTAGAGAAGTACTGTATATATGCTGTCCCTAACTATTTGCTGATTCTCTGAATTTCAGATGATGTTTTGACATTCTTGCGTGAAAAGTTAAGCAAGATCCTCTCTGGTGATGATACCAAAGCAATTCAAAGAGTTGTTCTGTCTTTGGGGCATATGTGTGTGAAGGAGTCATCCTCTTCCATTATCAGTGATGCCCTTGACTTGATCTTTAGTCTTGGCCGGTGTAAGGTAGATCGATTTCATTAGTTTTCTTATCCCCGCACTTCAGTTATCTTTATTTGTGGAGATTAACGGGATTGTTGATCCTCGATGTGTCAATCGAACAGGTTGAGGATGTCCTATTTGCTGCTGGTGAAGCTTTATCATTTCTATGGGGCGGAGTTCCAGTGACAACTGATATGATCCTGAAAACCGACTACAGTTCACTGTCCACGACTTCAAATTATTTGATGGCGGACATATCCTCTGGTGTCCCAGCATCTAACCTGATGGGGGTTGAAGAGAATGAAGAGTACCATGCAAATGCTAGAGGTCTGATTACTAAAAAGCTGTTTGATGGTTTATTGTACAGTACCAAAAAAGAAGAGCGGTGTAGTGGAACTGTCTGGTTAGTATCACTGACGATGTATTGCGGTAATGATCCATCAATTCAGAAATTACTTCCAGACATCCAGGTATGTCATGAGCAATGTATACATACTTAAAAGTTGTGACACGTTTTTTTATCCTTATATCCTGTAATCAAATTTGGAAAGTTTACTTCTTGTTTCTCATGAGGCAATGACACTTTCAAAAACAAAACAAATTAGAAATAGACTTGCTATTTTGGTGTATTTCCGAGCTTTCCTCATAGTGCTCTCGGTCATTAGTGGTAGTAATTACCCTCATTAACCAAAACCTTTCTAGCTGTCACCATGACCCCCTACCATCTATTTTACATGGATGTCTTTTGAGTGTCCAAATGTTTACATGAAGGCAAATGTTTTACATGAAGGCAAATTGATGCATCTTAATTAATCGTATTAGCACTTTAGCAGTCGGACCAAATATATCTAAAACTAGAACTTCTGAATTCCAGTTACTGCCAAGCGATTGCATTTCTCCTTATTGCTGGGTACTGAAAAATGATAATACACTTGAAATAAATTAGAATTGGACTATTTTAAGTTATGCAAGATGACCTTTGGTTTTTGGCTTGCTAGAGTCTGATTTGAAATTTAGTTCTATTTGTTACTATACTACAGTATTCTACATTTCAATCTATATGTTCCCCAAATATGGTGTCCAATTTCAATCTATATGTTTGCAGGAAGCATTTTCACACCTGATAGGTGAGCAGAATGAACTCACACAAGAACTAGCATCACAAGGCCTAAGCATTGTTTATGAACTTGGTGACGACTCCATGAAGAAAAACTTGGTGAATGCACTAGTTGGCACGCTTACTGGTTCAGGAAAGAGAAAAAGAGCAGTGAAGGTTGGTATAAGTGATACTTGATAGTTATTCCGATTTTTGTATATCTCATGATATGTTAATATCTTCTAATAAAATTTTGGAACTTTGATTCTTCAGCTAGTTGACGACACAGAAGTATTCCAAGAGGGATCCATTGGGGGAACTCTTAGTGGAGGAAAACTTGGTACTTACAAGGAGCTGTGCAATCTGGCAAATGAGATGGGTCAACCAGACCTTGTCTATAAGTTCATGGACTTGGCCAATCATCAAGCTTCTTTAAATTCAAAGAGAGGTGCAGCTTTTGGATTCTCAAAGATTGCCAAGCTGGCTGGAGATGCATTGCAACCACATCTCCGCCAGTTGGTTCCAAGACTTGTACGCTACCAGTATGACCCAGACAAAAATGTGCAGGTATGCATGTTTCAATATGTCATTGCTCAAGAATAGAGTGTCAAAATAGGTTTTGGGTCATGATGGGCGATTTTTAAGGGCTGGCTTTACATACTAATACTATTCTAGTTCTTTATGTTTATTAATTTTACTAACGGTTAATCATTTATCTGGGCTGAATTGGCCATCTTTATGCAAGAGTTCTCATTCTGTACTTGTATGCATGAGCAAAAGTATTTGATCATATGTCAACCTTGGGCGTTATTTTCATCCATTAGTTGATCGTTTCCTTTTCCCCTATAGGATGCGATGTCACATATCTGGAAATCACTTGTTGCAGACTCGAAAAAAACTATTGATGAGTATTTGGATCTTATCATAGAAGATATGTTGGTACAATGTGGGTCCAGGCTTTGGCGCTCCCGTGAGGCTTCTTGTCTTGCTCTTGCAGATTTAATTCAAGGGCGCAAATTTGATCAGGTTATTCTTTTATGTTCGCTTTTTTCAGAATGGCTCTAACCAAATAATTTTTTAGCTCTGGGATATTTGGAGCAGTACATGGACACCATAATTGAACTGGATAGCAGTGAAAGCGGTAGAAACTAACTATTAAATGAAACATCTAATGAATATTGACCAATAATCCATACCTATCTTTGAAAGTCTAAAACGCGATCTTCTAGAGTATGTTAGTTCTACCCGACCCCTTGGTTTTTCATTTAGTTGAAACTAAACTTTTTCGTTGCATTCCGGCTATCTTGTTTAATCGGTAATCATTCAGTAGGCCCCTCTCTGTTTTCATTGTGTGTCACTTAATACGAGGTTATATTTTCTAGGTTGAGAAGCATCTAAAGGAGATATGGATAGTGGCGTTTCGTGCTATGGATGACATAAAGGAAACTGTTAGAACTTCCGGGGAAAGACTGTGCCGTGCTGTTACATCATTAACTTTGAGGCTATGTGACATCTCACTCACAGAAATTTCTGATGCAAGAAAAGCAATGGATATTGTTTTGCCTTTGTTGCTGACTGATGGTATAATGAGTAAAGTTGACGATATTCGAAAGGCATCAATTACAATCGTTACAAAACTTGCAAAGGTAGTATACCACTACTAATTAATTTTCTATTTCACAAATATTTTCTAGAAGTATAATTTGTATCATCTCTTTATGTATTTTTTTTATGTTGCTAAGTAAGTTTAATGTGATTCTCGGTCTCAAAGATGCAAAAGATTTAAGAGGTTGCAACATGCTTACAGATGAGCTACAAAAAATAAGTGACCACCCTTAAAGTGCGACCATAAACAACAACCAACGTATGAACTAACCTGAAAATTCACATAAAAAAGTACGACTTTGATTGTTGGGTTGTCAGTTGAGTTCAATATTTGAAAAAATGGAGTGTTTGTGGAATAAACACTGATGGGGAGTGATTAGAACTTTTAGAAGTTATTGATGGTGAATGTTATTGATGTGGATAAACAGTTACTAATTTTCTCCGAAATAATATATCGTATTTATTATTATTAGAAAAAACTAGGGGTGGGAAACGAGCATGCGTGCTAGAGCTCGAGCTTGGCTCATTTATAATTATATCTTTTCACGAGTACTTTCTTATATTGTATCTGACCTTCACATTCATGTTTCCAGGGTGCAGGCATTGCAATCCGTCCGCATTTATCTGAATTAGTTGTTTGCATGCTTGAAAGTTTATCAAGCCTTGAGGACCAAGCACTAAATTATGTTGAGGTTTGTCTGTTTTATGTGTCTCTGAGGCGCTAATATACGAGTACTTTATTATAGTCTTCCTTTTTACTCCATGTTCTCAAGCTTTATTCTTTCTTTACAACAGAGACATGCAGAAAATGCTGGGATACAAACTGAGAAGCTTGAAAACTTGCGGATTTCAATTGCCAAGGGCTCTCCACTGTGGGAGACTCTTAGTTTGTGCATTGAAGTTGTTGATGACCAATCACTAGAGCAGTTGGTTCCTCGTCTTTCCCAGTTGGCTCGATCTGGTGTTGGTTTAAATACTAGGTAAACCCCGTTTACATTTAAACTTGTATCGTTCGTTTATCATACATAGATATTCTGGGTATTCTGTACATTGGCAAATACAAATATACGATCAGATCCAAGCATCTGAAGGCTGCTAGAATACCATATGAAAAAAATATGGTAGACAGCAGGAAGTGCATTTGTATAGCTCGAACTGATATTTTTGTTACTTTTACATTTGTGCACAGGGTTGGTGTTGCAAGCTTTATTAGCCAGTTAGTTCAAAAAGTTGGTGATAGTATCAAACCTTTCACAAGCACGCTACTGAGGCTCTTGTTTCTAGTGGTCAAGGAGGAGAGAAGTGGAGCTTCAAAGCGTGCCTTTGCAAATTCTTGTGCTTTTGTTCTAAAATACGCAGCTCCCTCCCAAGTCCATAAGCTTATTGAAGAAACTGCAGCATTGCATTCTGGTGATAGAAATTCTCAGATCGCATGTGCACTTCTGTTAAAAAGCTATGCATCTACGGCTTCTGATATCTTGAGTGGTTATTACGCGACCGTTGTTCCAGTTATTTTTCTTTCAAGGTTAGCTTCAGAAACATGGTTCTCTCTCTATAAAAAAAGCAAAAATCGTGCAAATTACGACAACCAACTTTGTAGGCTTGACAAAGAACTTGTCTTGCTTATCGCAATGCCATACTTTGTGGAATTAATGGCAGTGTTCTATAAGATTATCCCATACATGATTCATATGTTATTGCTATGGTTGTTATGTAGGTTTGAGGAGGAGAAGAGCGTGTCTAGTCTGTATGAAGAGTTATGGGAGGAAAATATGACCAGCGAACGTGTCACCCTTCAGTTGTATGCTAGTGAAATTGTTACTCTGATAACCGAAGGAATTGCGTCATCATCTTGGGCCAGTAAAAGGAAGGTAATATTATTTATTCTTATTCGCGCTTGTTCTAAGTTCCAATTCGTACTAGTTTTACATGGTTACCTACTTTTCTTCGTATATCTTTTGCAGTCAGCAAAAGCAATAATAAAGCTTTGTGATGTCTTGGAAGAATCTGTTTCTTCGTATCATCAAGTGTTGCTCACCTCTGTTATGAATGAAGTTCCTGGCCGTATTTGGGAGGTAGGTTTATTCTTATATTTCAGCAAATATCGAAGACTATTCATTGCAAATATTTTTTTGTACACTAATTGTCTAGTCCCGTCCAACTTTAGTAATTTGACTTCAAAATTCAGATGTTTATATACCAAAATTATAGTTATAATTTACTTTATTATTTTGTCAGCAGTGCATCATTATAGTTGTTGCATCTGTTAATGTAGTTATAACTTTCTTCAGCAATTAAATATGGTATTGTTTGAAGTATTAAGTGTGCTTTAAACTCAAATTAGACCACTTATAGAGAACTGAACATGTTATGAAGTGTTGTGCGAATTTCAGAAGCACCCGCGTGATTATATGATACAGTATCAGTAACTAATGTATACGTTGACTTGGAAGATCAGTAGGGGCATGGTGGACTATCAAAATAACTTAAGTCTTGCTAGCTCTTGGTGGTATTACTGGTAGCTTAGCTACCAATATGTTTGTTTCTTACGAAGTTAACCTGTAAAGTCATGCCACTCGTTACGAGTTTATGACAAGTCACTTATTGTGTGATAGTGTGATACTAACTAATGGTAATATCTGACAGGGAAAGGAGGATCTATTGGAAGCGTTGTCTTCTCTTTGCACATCATGTCATACAGCAATTTCTGCTGCTGATCCAGCCTTTGAAAATTCCATTTTGAGTGTTGTAACGTCAGTATGCAGTAAGAAAGCCAAGAAATTCCGTGATGCAGGCTTTCGCTGTCTAGATAAGGTAAGAGATAACCATTCCCTACATTGTATGCTCTATGTATGATTATGTATATGTGCATCAAAATGACTATCACCATGTAATAGGTACTAAAAGCCTTCAAAAATCCAGACTTCTTTGGTGTGGTCTTCCCGTTATTGTTTGAAATGTGCAATGTCGCCTGCAACTCCATAGCTAAACAAGCGTCTTCACCAAATGATGCTGACAAAGCAGGTCAGATATATAATCAAAAGATAAAAAAGGGGTGGCGGAAGGGGTGTAGCTGAAAACATATGATCACCGGTTGGGTTATATGGTAGTATTTAATATTGCATTTCCAGATGTTAATTAATCCTTGTAATGCAGAGGCACACGAGACAGAAGATTCTTCCGTTCCCCATGACAAGATCATCGATTGTGTTACATCATGTGTCCTTCTTGCCCGATTAAGTGACATCCTCAAATGGCAAAAGGACTTGGGCCAAGTGTATTCAAATTCCCTCTCACCTGGTATTCCTTGGATAGGTATGCATTAGCTTCTTTACTATGTTTCATTTTCCCCATGGACGTCTTTTATGTGATACTTAAAGTTTCTGTCAACAGTTAAAGTTTCAGTGTTCACATCAATTAAAGAGTTATGTTCCAAGATAAATGACGGGTTGAAGGACTCGGATCAATCTGCGCAACATGCTGATATATCATTATTAGTTATAGAGGTAACATAACTTCATAGTCGACCATATTATCCTTCATAATCGAACTTCTAATTCTTATATTCGGTCTGTCTCATTTGGTTTTTACTTGCAGCTATTTAATTCTTTGTCACCAAAGGTGGTCGATTGTATATCTATTGTAAAGATTGCCCAGGTATGCCGTTCTTTCTCATGTTACTCCCTTGGTCCTAAAATCATTGTCCATGGACAGTTTGACACCCTAATCGAGCTTTGTTGGTTCAAATTAGAGATATGCACTTGATAGTTAAAATTTCGCTAGGTTGTATGTAAAACTGAGCTAAAGTAATATCTTATTTGTGGTATATGGTACGGTTTATTGGCAACTATGGAAAATTTTGATCGTCTTGATAGGAAAATTATGTATTCTGCTATTGTTTACCATGCCCATTAGACTTTCTTTAAAGTATCAATTTTTGCTAGAATGTGAACCCAAGTTGACTTTCTTTGACATGTATGTGTGAAACCACTTTACCAGTTAGGGTTGGTGCTAAAAATGTGAGTTCGGACCTGTTTTAGGGCGGATTTAAGCCTAGACCGGTAGCCATTACTAAAAGACGACTTGTTAGTTTTATAGCTCTAGAATCTGATTTATAATCTAAAGTAAGTTTTTTCTGCTATGTTTGGGTGACGGAAACCTAAAACAAATAGAGAGGATCCTTCGACAGAAACCCATTTTTGACCATTGGTCCTATATTATTATCACACGCTTAACATTCCTAAAACAATTGCATGCCTAGTATGTGAAAAAGCTATCAACTGTTTTGTTCATCGTTTATCCTTTAAAAACTCAGGTACACGTTGCAGCATCAGAGTGTCTTCAGGAACTCACCAAACTATACAGTGACCTTCCGGAAGTACCCATATCTGAAGTAACTTTTAAGAGCGAGCTTCTTCATCAGTGGGAGATTGAAAAGAATGAACAGGCCAAGTCATTAATGAAGAACTGTATAGACATGATTGCCGCTGTAGAACAGAAAAGTCTCTAGAAGACTACATTTTGAAGCTTTTTTTTTTGTTCGCACTCTTAGCCTCGGATGTTTTTCTGATATTTGGTACAACACTTGGAGAATGCATAGTTAATCTCAGATATTTATTGAAAACAAAAAAGTTCACTTTCGGGTGGCAAGTAAAAACTTGATTGTTCGTACAGGACTGCAGAAGTAAGGGTACGTGTCTACGATCAGTGGCGGATGTGAGTCCTGAATTTGTTTTTCCGTTTATTCGGATAAAACTAGTTTTATATGGTTTTTGTTCTTGGATCTAGGTAACTTAATCGAAATATCGAAATAATAATAATCTTGTAAATCATAGACGAGATTAAACATTTGACATTTTTATAACTATAGTTGTCTTTACCAAATTAAAAGCAAACAAACTTTCTGAAAATGATTCTGAAATAACAATTACCTCTAAACTCAAAATACTGTATGTTTTTCCATTACCAAAATGACAGCACGCTCGGGAACATCGGCCAAAAAACTAACCGAACTTAAAACCGATTAAGAAAAAACATAAACCAAAAATCGAACCGAAGCCAAACCAAATTGAACATATAGCTTAAGCGTAATTTTTTAGTTTTAACCCGAATTTGAATCGAACGGATGAAAACCGAAACAAATATATGCAAAACCCAAAACCACAAAAAAAATGATTGGTTTGATTTTTGTCGACTCGATCTGATTTAATTTTTGATTAATTTTGTTCGACCCTGCTTGGGACCATCCACGTCCCACTTATATTTATTCAATTAAGAACCAAAATGACCATAATCAAAATTAAGGCTGAGCATCGGGTCGAATCGATCAGAACCGAATTAAGCTGAACCAAAACGTAATTTTTAGTAAAATTAAACCGATGATTGAATCGATTTACCACATATAAAAACCGAAACCGAACCGGTTATAACTGGTTGTGTTCGGTTAAGGCGGTTCGAACAATTTAGTGTCGGTTGTAAGTTGAATCGAACTGAAACCAAAACGAATTTACTCGGCTTGGTTCAATTCGGTTTGATTTTTCGATTCGATTCGATTCGATTTTGGAGTTCAGATGCTCAGCCTTAATCAAAATTACCACCGCCGAGAGAGACGACAAATATGGGAAGATACCTCTAATGATCATTCTTCGTGGTGGCGGGTACGTTTTAGGCCTTGTTTGTTTTTTAGAAAAAAAACTCTTCTTACCTCTTTTTGCATCTTTTTTCTGAAGCGAGAAGAAGATTCTTGTTTGTTTTTTTCAGACAAAAGAGCTAAAAATTTTTTTTCCTCTTCACAATATAAACTATCATTTCCTTTTTTTTTTTCCTCTTTTCTTCTCTTCTTAAAACACAAATCTTAAGGCAGAGGGAAGTGTAGAGTGTAGACCAAAGGGGGTGATGGCCTCCCACAATATTTGGGTGGTAAGTTTATTTTTATGCTATTTGTGTGATATAAATTTTTTATTAACTTTCCGCCCTCTTAAAATACAAAATGTATCTTCTTGGCCCTCCCACAATAAAAGTTCTACCTCCGCTACTGCTTATCCCCACTATCTCAACACCACCTCTTTTCTTCTCTTCAAAAGAGAAAAAAACAAATGGTCTTCTTTTTAAACATATCTTCTTCTGTAGACATGGTTTGCAGATGAAAATGAAAAAACTAAAAGCCTTAATCATTCATCACGATCTGTTTTTTTAATTTAAATTAATTTTATTTATTGGCCTGTATATGTATTTTTTTTTTTGAACGAAGCCTGTATATGTATTATTGATTTATTCCCTTTTCTATTGCCGACACTACTAAGAGAAAAAATGATTAGCTGTCACCATCTTAAAACCATTGGATCACATACACTTTAAATCTTAGCCGTAAAAAATCAAATTGGTACTTATCCACAAGTTTTATATGTCATGTATATGCACATGGGATAAAGATGGTAACTTTCCATTCTATCTTTAACAAACTCCCAACATTTTATGGCTACTTTTGAGTTAAAACTTACGCTCTCAGCTTGTGCCTCTATATAAGGAGGGAAACCAAGACTCCATGCATTGTCACTCTCAATCTTACACTATCACTCGGCCATCCACAATGGATGGTTCAATAAGTGTATAATGTGACATGACAACCGATCAATGCATTGTGAAACCACCATGTGGCAGGTACGTTAAATAACCGTTTAGATCTGAACACACGAGTATAAACCACTTTCTTAGGTCCACCATCATCTGCATACTACTATTAAAAGTATGGCCCATTATATATAACCTATAAATAGTGTGTGCTGTACATACAAACAACTTTTTAATATATTTTTTAATAGTAAAAATCAAACAATTATAGATTCTTTTCTTATGTGGCACATCAGTTCTTTTATGTAAAGGTCAATGGGTTGTGAAGGTTTTTAAGGAAGAAGTATAATGATGATTTGGCATCCTATTGAACTCAAAAATATGATATGCATTGGAGATGCCCTTAATATCATAGGAGTAGTATATACGGAGTAATACATGTTCCAAACAACTTTGAAAATCAACCACTATGGTGAACAACATGTAACACACATAAAGCTTCACATATGTGAACGACGGAGTAACATGTTATAATCTCACAAGTAAGATATTGCGATGTTCTAATGGCACAGATCAAGAGAGCTAAAAACATCATATCAAAATCAATGTCAGAAACAGGTTACTACTTGATGAAGATGAAGACGAGGCTAAGGACCCGTAGGAATTCAGAAAAGTTGATGACGAAGACGACTAGATTTAGGACTTTTTGCTATTTCCATTGTTATCTTATGGGATTTAACCAATAAATGTCTTTTATGATGTTTTCCGGTTAATATAATTCTTAAATTTCTTATTGGTAGAATAATAATAAAGTTTTTAGGACGGTTATGAATAACATCACATCTTTCATGTCGTCGATTTTGCGTCCATATTTGTCCTTACATGTGCAAATCAACTTATTAAGCTTAACTCAAATGAAGGCATCCTTTTAAGTCTGCTATTCAGCTCAACTCAAATGCACCAAATGGTAATAAGTCTTTAAAGTTGACGGTGCATTGTTGGGGTTATGTTGCAGCTTAACTGAAGGGAGAAAAAAAGTTGACAATTCCAAACACTTTTTATAACCTTTTGCTACTCAATAAGTGTAGAGCCAAAAACCCTTTCATATGCTAATTCGATATCACATTTGATGTATAGACTATAGATGATATTAAAGTATATATAAACGATATCTGCATTGTATACAGGGGCGGAGCCAATGGGATGGCAGGCGGGTGATGGGAATCCCCCAACTGGCAGCCCTGTGTGAGAACTTCAGGTGAAAACGTGATGTTAGTTGAGAAATCCGATGTACCATGGATGGGGGTGGGACTGTGAGGTATGTGAGGACTGTGAGGTATGTGAGGTTGCAGGGACGGATCCATGTCTTATACTGTAATGCTTAACCATAGCCTCTATGGTGTTGTCGGTGTAAAAATTAAAAGTAAATTTTCTGCTAGCTTTTGAGAAAGTAAAGGCTGTGGCCTGTGGGAAAGACAAAAGTCTTTACTTTTGGGAAGAGAGTGATAGGAGACCAAAACAATCTATTTGTGCACAAGTTACCCTTTCTTTTTTTAATATGTTTTTTTCATGATAATCAGCTTTTAGTCTTTGGCTATGTTTGGCAAGAGCTTTTTTAAAGCTTTTTTAGAGCTGTTAGCTTTTTTGTTAAAAAAATAATCTAATAGCTCTGTTTGGTATAACAATTTTTAAGAGCTGTTAGCTTTTTATTTTCACCAAATAGCTCTTAAATAAAAAGCTGTCTGATACAGCTTTTTAAATTATCAAGAGCTATTAAAGCTGTAGATTACTGATATACCCTCCAACTATATTATAATTTATCTAAATATGTCCTTTTAAGTCATTTTACATTATAATTTTTACAGTTAACAGCTAATATACCAAACACTTCTATTAAAAATAGAGCTTTTTAGTAAACAGCTTACAGCTAACAGTTTACAGTTAACAGCTTTCAGTTAACAGCTTACAGCTTACAGCTAATTTTACCAAACATAGCCTTTGTATTACATCTGAGCGCACAAGACAACATAATTGAAAGGAGTTAACTTATAATGCTTTTAATTGGGTTTTATTTGATGGACATTCCGATTCTAGCTACAGATAAATTATATGGGTAATGATATGTACACAGAAATAATTGATTAGTACACAAGAAAAATAATGTTGAATGACGATTTTACCTTTTTGTTATATCTCTCATCAAATAACAGATCTTTCTTTTTTCAGAGCTACAAAATCCACAACTGAACTCCAGTTAAAATTACGATTTTAGCATTACATATTTAGGATCGAAACAGAGAGAAGGCCCAACTAAAACCAATTTGTGTAAAACTTCAAATCAAATTTAGCTTGAAACACATTTAGTTGAATATGTTTAGATTTAAAAAGTCCAGGGATGCAATCACAGTTTCAAATTGTAGTTTCGTACTAATAAGAATTCAAATTTAGAATTCCAAGCTTTAATATGAACAACGACGTAGGCTTCCAATTTTTCAGTTATGGATTTATTAGAACTCATATATAATTGGGTTTGTTGAGAAATACTATGTTATTAGAATTTTAAGCAGCACAAAACGGGTCATATTAAACCGGGTTTTACATTTTCGAAACCCGGTTAGACGAACCGTGTTTGAGTGACCCGCATCACCCCGGTTCTTGAGATTTGATGGGGTTTCGATGAGTCGACTGAAACGATTAAAAAAAGTGGTTTTCAAAACATTAGTTATCACACACCTCAACTGAGGTTGTGTTTATTGCCATCAAGTATATATGATAGTGTTTAAAATAATACCCATTAATTAATCACCGTAAGTTATGTAAAACAGAATCATACTCGTATGCCTTTTAACCATTCAAGTTCCAGTTTAATTTTTGACACTATATCATTGTTGAAGATTGATTCTCTGTACTTGTGTATATTTAGTGGGATGGTGGTCGTGATGTAATAAAATTACAAGTGTAAAACTATTGAAAAAGTGATAGGAGGTATTGACGAAAGGGAATTGCAAGTCAAATACATAAAGATAAAAGGGTATGGCAGTAATTTTACTTAGATTTTCTGTGCACATATCAATACTCTCTTTTTTTAGAACGACATTTGAAGTACACTATAAAACTGTCATACTTTAACAAGAAAATTCAACTAATAATTTTAACAATCATCACATATATGGTTGTTTTGTGTTAGATTGTATCCGACTCGACCCCTGTTTATTTGATACTTACAAGATCTTAGTCTTTTAATAATATATATCTTTCATATATAAGAACGTTTCGGCGTTCAAATGCAAAAGTTGATGTTACGATGTGTCAAGACAAAAGAAAAATCCGACCACCTTTAACTTGAATTCTTAATTTCGCCCCTGATTATATATAAAATATATTATTATTAGTAAGTTAACATTTATGATTTTAACATTTTATCAGCAAGTTATAGCGTATAACTCTTATTTTCTCAGTCATATTGTTCATTTTTTTGTACTCTATTTTAAAGTTGTTGCCATGTCACGTGAAATATGGCGTCAAATTGAAAAGTCAAAAGTTGCTAAAAAATGACAGTAGTATTTGATAGTCAAAATACGCATACCCCTTAAAAGTAGTAATGCAAGTTGTGAAAGGGATAAACATCCTTTTTGAATAACAATATTTATCACTTAAATTTCCAACTCCCATATAAAAACTGACCTTTTTTTCAGGTTTGTAATCATGTGAAATTAAAAAAAAAATAGTAACAAAAAGCTTTCAAAATGGGTGATTTTTATCGGTTTACTTTTAAAAGTTACAAAAATGATCGATGAACAAAATTTATATGTATAGTGTGGTTTTCTCCTAGGTTAACCCTTTGTATCATAATTTAAAATAAAACAAAACATATGTTAAAAAGGCAATTATATGTTAGCTTATTCATTTGAGTAGATTTTGTGTGGTTCTAATACTATAAGTCTGATTTTGTTTGGTTCTAGATGTTATAAGAGTGTTTCTAGAATGAGGTCTTTTACAAGATAGTGTTGAAAAGAAACAAAGTTATTGTAAATTAAATAACTCTTATTTTACGTGTGACCCGTGCAACGCACGGGTATTACACTAGTTGTTATTGCTAACCCTAACTAATATTAACAACATTCAGTCGGTTTATTGACATTCTAAATTACTGTAATTTTTTTATATAAGTAAATAAACTTAACCTAATTAATAATTGGTCCTATCGTCTAGTTGGTTTAGGACGTTGGACTTTGAATCCAGAAACCCGAGTTCGAATCTCGGTGGGACTAGCTTTTTTTCGTTTGTTTATTTAATTCTGTATATGTTGCCAACTTGTCTAGCCAACGCATTTTGTATGTTCATATTCGAGAAAACCATGTATCATATGGATTCCTTTTTTGTACGGATTGACGAGGAGGTGGAACCATTAATAGGTTAGAAAATTAAACCGAAAACTCGAAGGTTGGCCCGAATTGCTGCAATGGAGGTAAAAATTGTACAGTTTACTGTTAAAAGAAAATTATATTTTGGTTTTTTAGAGGTAGCATTTTCGACCTATTTACTTATAAATTTGGGTCGATTCTGGTTGTCTTTTCTCTGAAACGTGCCAGCTTAAAAAATCTAGGTATATTAGAACGGGTTGAAGTTGACCCATGAATTCACCTGGTTTACTTGGATATTTAATCTATTTATTCATTATATCTCTTCCTTCTAATTGCAGAATGATGACGATGAAGAGTGGCTTCCATTGGATATACTGGAAGCATTAAAGGAGTTGCGTGATAGGAATGATATTTGATACACAGATATGTACACAATTGTTGATGCTTGGGGTAGGACATGGGAAATGATGTTGGTCACAAGAATGGGAAGTAGAAATGGCTGTTAAGTCATTTGGGCTAGTTGCATAAATTTTTTACCAACTTATTAATGTCTTCAACCTTTGATAAATGTTTTGTTGTAAAGAAAAAGTGGTTACCTTTATATGCGGTTAGCCCATATCGTTGTCTTTTCTGTTCTTAAGATTTTTCTCCGCACGCAATTTTGGTAATTTCTGATGTATATGCATTTGCTGATCTAAAAAATAAACAATTGTTAGGTGGAAGACCAACCATTGGGGACTGCGCCATAAATCTGTATGCAGCAGTACGAGCTTCATATCCTTCGGCCTTCTTATATACTACTAGGAACAACACATAGTCTCGGTTATGTTTTGGGAGGTATGCTGAGTCTCATTGCATATGATACGTTTCCAGTTTACTTCCTTATAATCTAGAATATATCTGGGTCAGTAATATACTATTAAGCGATAACAGGTCCTATGGAATATTTAAAATTCAACGAAGAACGAAACGGGTCAAAATAGCTTTTTTTTACTCATTGGAATCACTGCATTTACCAGTGATCGAAGTTGTCATCTCTAATATTTCCTGCTAATATCTGATTCTATATATTTTGCAGTTTGATGCATATTGCAAGCGAGTGGTATCACAAGACGGGATGAGACACTCAATAGGATCATTCAGGATAGACAAACATTGTATGTTACTTTGGGGTTTTCTTTTCCTCCTCCTATTGTATGTTGCTGTTTATTATTGAAATAGAAACTAACTCGCCTCGTGAGCATCACTGTTTCAAGTTTACTTCCTTATTGATCTGTATATAAAAGTAGACGACACCTCAGGTAGATTGGTTAACAGGTCAACAGACGTGATAAAGGTCGGGCTTGGTTGCAACCCACATCTTGGAAAAAGCCATTGATGGGTATTTTATAGGGTTAATGACATAAAAAATTATCATACTTTTCACTTTATGTTTTTATGGGTCTCGAACTTCTTTTTTTTCCTTTTATGTACCCTAAACTCTTTTTTCGTGCTTTTATAGGGTCTTTTGACAAAAAAAAAAATTAGGGGAAAGACTGAATTTATGTAACTTATTTGTTTAAATTAACTAATGTACGCAAGATACTTTTTTTATTCAAGACCTACGCAACATACTTCCGAGTACTTACTAATCTACGCAATATTGACCAAAATGTGACTTGTTTGACCGGTTATCACTTAGAAAAGTTACAGTTTGGTCCTTTGGTATGCCTGGACTTCTACTGTTAGTCCTTTGACATTCTTTTCATTAGAAAACTTAGTAATGATACCTTAACTTAAACACACAAATTTTTATACACGTTTTTATACGTGTTATTATATACACGTTTTTATACGCGAGAAATTCTGAACTTTGACAGATGATTTTAGCGTCAAAACTGACCTCGTAGACTCCGAAAATCTCACGTTAAGTCAATGTATACGTTCTCTACAACTTTCATGTTTTATGTTTTTCATGAAAAAGACATTTAGATGGTCGAAACCTCGGTTTAAACTGTGACAACAATACTAGTATTTTCGGTAATTAAGTAAATCTGTATTTCGACGGTCTCATTTAGTGCTAAAAACTTACTTTTAAGTGTATAAACCTATCAGTGACTAATTATATACAAACGTGTATAAAAACGAGTGTATAAAAAAAGTGTATAAAATTGTGTGTATAAAAAAGCGTAAAAAAATTTATATACTCACGTTTTTACGCAATTATATAAATATTTTTTTACGCTTTTTAATACACAGTTTTATACATACGTTTTTATACAACTTTTATACACGTTTGTATACATACTACGATACACATTTTTAGACGCATGTTTTGTGTATGAGTTTAATTTTAAACGAGAAGTTTTTCGAGCAACCAGTTTTATCATACTATTATTTTTATAAGTTTTACACTTTGTTTTGTAACATTTTACGTATAGAATGTCTATATTTAGTCATTGATAGGTTTAGAGACTTAAAGAAAAGTATTTAACACTAACCGAGACTGTCGAAATTCGGATTTACTTGATTACCGAAAATACTAGTATTGCTGTCATAGTTTTAAATCGGGGTTTCGACCATCAAAATGTCTTTTTCATGAAAAACATAAAAAATGAAAGTTGTAGAGAACGTACACATTGACTTAACGTGAGATTTTCGGAGTTTACGGGATAAGTTTTGACGCTGAAATCTTCTGTCAAAGTTCAGAATTTCTCGTGTATAAAAACATGTATATAATAACTCGTATAAAAAGTGTGTATAAAAACGTGTATAAAAATGCGTGTATTTAAGTCAAGGTATCATTACTTAGTTTTCTAATGAAAAGAATATTAAAGGACTAACGGTGGAAGTCCACGCAGAACAAATGACCAAAATGTAACTTTTCTAAGTGGTAACCGGTCAAACAAGTTATATTTTAGTCAATATTACGTAGATTAGTAAGTATCTGAAAGTACGTTGCGTAGATCTTGAATAAAAAAAGTATCTTGCGTACATTAGTTAATTTGAACAAATACGTTACATAAATTCAGCCTTTGCCTTTACTGATAGGCATGGGAATCCTAAGCTGTTAAGGTTCTGAAAGTTCCTATCAGGAATACGATTTGATCCGTTACCTAAAGTGACCCATTACTCGACATGATCGACCCACGTGTTTGAAATATCACCCGTTCTGACCTTAAACCCATTACCAAATTGACCGTACCCAACCCTTTTCTCACACACAACAACGAGAAGGGATATCAATTGATCTTATTTATGCCAACATCTCTCATCTAATTGTCTCTTACGTAAGCTATTATTATTTGGTACATTACCACTTTCTGGCGCGAACTCCTATTGTGATTAAAGTTCACTGTTGATTACAAATTATGGAAGGACCGGAGTCTTAATGGTTGCATAGTTGCTGAACACCATATGTTGAGGTGATTATGTCAGCTATAATTTTCCTGAATAGTTTGCAGCGTTTGACTAAAATGTAAGCCATTATTTAATTAGTAATCTTAAAGAGTTCCTATTTCTCTTTTGTTACCTGATTTTTTTAAAATATTTCTACATTTTTTAGATACTTATATACTTCTTCCTGCTACATATATATAACCTACTAAAAGTATGCTTTATTCCTAACTCTTCTGCAGAATTGACACCTTCGAAAATAGATGAAAATCAGGCTATCAATGTTGAGACCTGTTGTTAGTATTACCAGGCACCATGCCAATTAGATACACCGAAAGACACGCTCGAATGATTGGCAAGTACCATTAACCTCAAAATTGATTGTTCATCTGAGTCATTGATTAAATGCGCTTACTAATTTCTTTTACTTATTCATAACAAAGGTCAATGGGAAACTGGATCTCAAGATGGGTATCTTGACTCAAGAGAAGCTCCTCCTGTTAGCTCATTTACTCTAGAAAGTAAGTAAGGAGTTTCAATGCTTTCTTATATACCCTTATCACTAAAATCACAAATCCAAATTACAATATTGGACATATGCTAAACTATTACTGTATTAGATACCATTTCTGTTGTATAAATGTAAGAAATGCATCGTGTTTTAGATATTATAGTGAAGGTATCGTGCTACCAGGTATAGTGGCTCATTAACCACGGAAATCCCCATGAAAAAACATGGCTTCCTGTGCTAATGCAGGTAATTGTTGAATCTTTAACTGTGACGTGTACGTGCTCTATCATGAAGCAGATGAGACGGGACCTGAAAACAAATCCGAAATAGTTACTAATGACTTGCAAGAAGAAAAGGCCGAGATACCATGATGTCATAAAGTTGATGAGATGGAACCTAAATGTGGTTCTGAGAACAATAATTTTGAAACAGATTCACAAGAAAAAAAATGTCAAGATTCGGACTTTTGAAGATGATGAGATGGACGACGTTCAAAAGGTAGAGGATATTCTTTAAGTGCGGCTATAGATGCTCAGACTTTGATATATGAAATTCCACTAGATAACTTCTCCATAGAGGAACATAAATATGAGGATGAAAACTTATTTGATAATGTTCATTTGCAACCTCTTGAGAATACAAGGTGCAAAGATGCAATCTCTAACAAAATCCAAATGAAAAACGTAAGAGATTCCTTAATAACTGATATTATGTTTTATTAGAAGCGATCCTTTAGGTTTAATAATCTGATTAATATTATTTTGTTGAACAGGAAATTCATAAGAAACGACACATGAAAACATAAAGGAGAGACCCCATATACTTCTGGACCGGTATAAGACAAAGTCAACCCTCTATCGGACAAATACATTCATTGTCCTACTCTAAGACAATTTCCCTTTCATCATCATTGAAACGCCCTTGACACGAGTAAAAATTTTTTATTTTTTTTTTCAACGCAGCAATAACGGAAGACTTTTAAAATACTTGACATTTATAAAATAGACTTGTTTAGCATTCATAAACGTGCTTGACATTGCAATCACAATACATGTACTCCATTCTTGAAAGTACTCCAATCCTGAAAGTATTCTATTTCTGAAAGTACTCTATTTCTGAAAGTACCCCATTTCTGAAAGTACTCCATTTCTGAAAGTACCCCATTTCTAAAAGTACTCCATACAAAACTTTAACATAAAATTTATATATATAACCTGGAACATTTTTGTACATAACATGGCAAACGGAAACATACTACTTCAAAATTAGGGAGTTTGCCAAACACTCTCATTTTCGACCCACTACTTACATGACATGTTCATAAACTATTAAGACTACTTGAAACTAGACATAAACATGATTCGACACTGTTTTAGACTTCTGAAAACATAAGGGGCGTTACAAGAAATATCAAAGTGCTAGAATGAGTCGCTCGTCACCTATGTCGAGCGTAAACGTCTTCTCCCAAAATGCACTTCTAGTTACTATCTACAAGCCCCCAACATCTATCTTCAATTACCTACATAAGACATAAACTGAGAACGGTAAGTCCTTGCGACTTAGCGAGATAACAAAATCTGAATAATACTTGTGAATATAATACATGAATCTATAAACAAATAATTCTATATATGGTACGACTATTAGTCGTCATGTAACTTGAATGTGCTTGTTTGACTTGGGTCATCCACAAAGGACGTTATTCCTGAATTAAACACATGTCATCCACTTAGGATGCTTGGGTCATCCACTTAGGATGCTATTATACAAACACGGGTCATCCACTTAGGATGCTTGAACGGTAATTCCATATCATGCACTTCTTGGGCACGCTACATGTCATTAATGCATTTCTAAAGCAATCTATTATACAATGATGCTCTTTGTAAGCATATTTAACATGGATATGATACTCCTTGTGAGTACCCTTAGCATAATAAGGATGCTCCTTGTGAGCATCTTAACTTGACTAGTTTTCGGCTAAACCCGAATTATGATAAATAATACTCGACTACTTCCGAGTCTATAAACATGATAACCTTCGGCTAAAACCGAAGCTACACATCATTCTTACCTCATGTTTAAACTAGTACATGAAGTTAATCCGTTACTCACCTCTAAGTCTTGATTATGCTTTCGTAAGCTTTCAAATAGTACCTAATCATAATATGACCATACTAGGACAATTAGAACCTGAAAATTCATGTATCTAACATGTATTGGGTCTAAACCACTTAAATATAAACACGTAAGATGCTATTTAATCCTTCAACACTTTTTACTAAAAGTCATATATATGCAGAATTTATGCAGTCTGCTGAACTTTCCTGTTTCTCGACCTTATTAATCCTGGAATTCAGACCTGCAACCAATTTTTCTAGAAAGTAGATTCTTTCTCCTTTCCGAAAAGGTTAGGCACACTCCAAACGGAGTTACAGTTATTTTTCTATGATTTTTCAAAGTCTGCGCAAATTTCTGCAAAGCTTGCTGTCCTGTTTTTAAACATGTCCAAAACGACCCAAAACCAATCATAAACTGTTCTAATCATGTGTAAACTCATAACTCAGCTTATATAACATGTTAGGGATCATTTACAAAGAATTAACACTTATATCATGTCTAATATTACTTTTAAAAGCTTAAACCAAACACCCCTTAACTTAACAAACATAAACATGGAGTATGCTCGTAACATGATCTCTTATCCATCTAATATACATAATTCTAACACATGAATTACAACATAACTTCATAATAATATGATTTCTAGTAACATGTTCTATCCCAAATAAAAGCTAGGGTTCATAAAACCCCTAATTCACATAATCCCCAAATTAACACAAACCCTCAATTGGCATAAACCTTTAAGTTCAATATTTAACAATAACAAGGACATGATCTTACCTTGAATATGATATGATTACCAAGACTTTATTACTTCTACAATTCCTTCAAAACTTCACTACCCCTTTTTCTTGATTATGGATTAGACTTAACACATAAACATTGAACAAGTATTATCTCCCTCTAAAACCTGTGAAAGTGATAAGACACGTATGGAACAACTAATGGACACGTGGGTTTTTCTTATTAACTTTCTTGGGCATGAAGTTTATAAGCCCACAAGGTCCAAATGGTAATTCTACATTTTAACGATCGCTAGCCTTGTCGTTAAATCCTTTGCACCATTAGTCATTTCTCTTAACAATTTATAATTTGTTGGCAAGAATGGTACCTTTAGTTCTTTTATCTAATGAAGCATAATATTCTATAAATAATAATGATATTACACTTATAGTTTGACTATCGGGTTTGACTAACCAATCACGTAGAGCATTCAAACTTATAAAGTCGTAGTCAAACATACGCGATGGAATTTTGGTAATAAAATACCTAAAACCCGATTATGGGGTGTTACAACTCTCCCCCACTAGAAATGTTCGTGTCCTCACGAACTCCCTCGAGAAAACTATTCTGCTTTAATTTTATCTATCTTTTAAATCTTCCCTGCTAAGCTTATTCTTATGCATGGGATAAGTTCATTTATACTGATTCTGAATTCTATCTAACATGAATTATAAACATATAGTTACCTGAACCTTCACCGACTTCATGCTTAGCTGCTGCTTCTGCTAATGTCATATGCGCACGACCCCGTGTTCTTGCATTTCTCATTTCTCTACGATCTGCATTTTTGTATTGTCTATCGGTTTGTATCGCGGGTTTCCTTTTCGGGCAATCCTTACTGTCATGATCTATTTCGTTACATACATCACAAACTCTCCTTGGTTTAACACAATCCCTGCTGAAATGACCAGTCTGACCACAACGATAACACTCATTTCTCCCTGCTCGACATTCACCAAAGTGCCTCTTCTTGCAAATCTTACATACTGGATAATTAAACTTTTGACTATTCCCCCTTATTTCTGATTTGTATCTCCTTTCTCCTTCTATTTTTGCCCCCTTTGAAGAAGAATCCCTGTGATCATGCTTTTGTTTCGGAGGAATAGGTATATCTCTCATAGTTTCTTGTTCCCAATCAAGTGCTGCATTCATCAAGTCATTAAAGTTTCGACAATTAGTTGTAGAAACAAACTCCCGAATATCTTTTCTCAGCAATTCTCTATAATGGTCCATTTGTTTCTTCTCATCATCAGCATACTCGGGTACAAATCGGGCTCGATCCATGAACATCCCAGTGAACTCACTGACCGTCTCTGTCGTTTGATGCATTCCGAGAAACGCTCTTCGGATCTTTCTCACTTCCGCTTCTGGTGCAAAAACTTTAAGAAACATATCTTTAAATTCTTGCCATTCTACTCTGTCTATCACTTCTGTTCCCTTACTACGTTTTGTTAAATCCCACCAGTCCTTCGCACGCTTCCTTAGCAAATATGCAGCAAACCTAACTTTAAATTCTGGTGGACATCTGCTTACATTAAATGCCTCTTCCATATCTAGCAGCCACCTGTAACTAAGTATCGGATCTTGTTCACCTTGAAATTCAGGAGGATCACATGCCCCGAAATTTTCGTACCCAAAGTTGTTGTGCTGTTGTTGGTTAATCCCGATTGCATTTTCTGCTATGTTTCCTGTGCGTGGACCATCGTTTCTCTTATTGAATTCATTGCTCACTACCTGAGTAACAGTTTCTGTAACCTTGCTCACGAGAGTTGGAACTAATGTCTCTAATGCCTGAGAAACCTCACCCGCTATCAATTTCTTTAACTGATCTTGATCTTGGTCTATTTCATTCATCTGTATATGATGTATATGATCTGAAGCTGTTTCATGTGTTATGCTCGGTCCAATTGATTCAACATCCACGGGTCGACGCTTTTCTGTACTCATTTCTGTATTTTCTTGAATACTTGTCATTTCTGGTGAACTGAAAGTTAAACACTGACATATAAGATTTAATTGTCTATCTATAATCACAATTCATATTTCTAGAATCATATTCTATTTATTTAGTTGCTAATATCAACACGTATCATTCTATTAGTCGGTGCTCTACTTGTCTGCCTAGGTTCATTTTAGAAGTTCCTCGGGACGTTTTATGATCCCAATAATTTCAAGTTATATGACGTAACTATTATCACGTTGGCCAGGCGTCATAATACTTGCGTCAAATAAACATGTCATTATTGCCATCATATTGCATCCCGAATCATAACTAAAACAACCTATCTGTCATCATGTTCTCTTCTGATATCGCTAGTCTGCTATTTCTGTACTTTGAGCATACAATAAACTTCACGTTCTAACATATAATCTGGTAATTCTAAACATGATCTAATAAAGCATGGTATAAATATTATGCGCGTTCTAGTGGACATGGCATACTATTTATGATAAAGTTAACTAAGCATAACATATCTCAATACTAATCATGAATAAAGATGGTTCTAATCAAATCTACATGGTACGTAATAAGGTCTATATGTTCTATGGCCAATAAAGAGCTATGGTTTAAGTCCAAATACCCTCCTAATGACGGCGGATACTCGGATCCCTCAAACCAAACACTCTGATACCAACTTGAAACGCCCTTGACACGAGTAAATTTTTTTTTTCAACGCAGCAATAACGGAAGACTTTTAAAATACTTGACATTTATAGAATAGACTTGTTTAACATTCATAAACGTGCTTGACATTGCAATCACAATACATGTACTCCATTCTTGAAAGTACTCCATTCCTGAAAGTACTCTATTTCTAAAAGTACTCCATTTCTGAAAGTACCCCATTTCTAAAAGTACTCCATTTCTGAAAGTACCTCATTTCTAAAAGTACTCCATTCAAAACTTTAACATAAAATTTATATATATAACCTGGAACATTTCTGTACATAACATGGAAAACGGAAACATACTACTTCAAAATTAGGGAGTTTGCCAAACACTCCCATTTTTGACCCACTACTTACATGACATGTTCATAAACTATTAAGACTACTTGAAACTAGACATAAACATGATTCGACACTGTTTTAGACTTCTAAAAACATAAGGGGCGTTACAAAAAATATCAAAGTGCTAGAATGAGTCGCTCGTCACCTATGTCGAGCGTAAACGTCTTCTCCCAAAATGCACTTCTAGTTACTATCTACAAGCCCCCAACATCTATCTTCAATTACCTACATAAGACATAAACTAAGAACGGTAAGTCCTTGCGACTTAGCGAGATAACAAAATCTGAATAATACTTGTGAATATAATACATGAATCTATAAACAAATAATTCTATATATGGTACGACTATTAGTCGTCATGTAACTTGAATGTGCTTGTTTGACTTGGGTCATCCACAAAGGACGTTATTCTTGAATTAAACACATGTCATCCACTTAGGATGCTTGGGTCATCCACTTAGGATGCTATTATACAAGCACGGGTCATCCACTTAGGATGCTTGAACGGTAATTCCATATCATGCACTTCTTGGGCACGCTACATGTCATTAATGCATTTCTAAAGTAATCTATTATACCATGATGCTCTTTGTAAACATATTTAACATGGACATGATACTCCTTGTGAGTACCCTTAGCATAATAAGGATGCTCCTTGTGAGCATCTTAACTTGACTAGTTTTCGGCTAAACCCGAATTATGATAAATAATACTCGACTACTTCCGAGTCTATAAACATGATAACCTTCGGCTAAAACCGAAGCTACACATAATTCTTACCTCATGTTTAAACTAGTACATGAAGTTAATCCGTTACTCACCTCTAAGTCTTGATTATGCTTCCGTAAGCTTTCAAATAGTACCTAATCATAATATGACCATACTAGGACACTTAGAACCTGAAAATTCATGTATCTAACATGTATTGGATCTAAACCACTTAAATATAAACACGTAAGATGCTATTTCATCCTTCAACACTTTTTACTAAAAGTCATATTTATGCAGAATTTATGCAGTATGCTGAACTTTCTTGTTTCTGACCTTATTAAACGTGGAATTCAGACATGCAACCAATTTTGCTAGAAATTAGATTCTTTCGCCTTTCCGAAAAGGTTAGGCACACTCCAAACGGAGTTACAGTTATTTTTCTATGATTTTTCAAAGTCTGCGCAAATTTCTGCAAAGCTTGCTGTCCTGTTTTTAAACATGTCCAAAACGACCCAAAACCAATCATAAACTGTTCTAATCATGTGTAAACTCATAACTCAGCTTATATAACATGTTAGAGATCATTTACAATAGAATTAACACTTATATCATGTCTAATATTACTGTTAAAAGCTTAAACCAAACACCCCTTAACTTAACAAACATAAACATGGAGTATGCTCGTAACATGATCTCTTATCCATCTAATATACATAATTCTAACACATGAATTACAACATAACTTCATAATAATATGATTTCTAGTAACATGTTCTATCCCAAATAAAAGCTAGGGTTCATAAAACCCCTAATTCACATAATCCCCAAATTAACACAAACCCTCAATTGGCATAAACCTTTAAGTTCAATATTTAACAATAACAAGGACATGATCTTACCTTGAATATGATATGATTACCAAGACTTTATTACTTCTACAATTCCTTCAAAACTTCACTACCCCTTTTTCTTGATTATGGATTAGACTTAACACATAAACATTGAACAAGTATTATCTCCCTCTAAAACCTGTGAAAGTGATAGACACGTATGGAACAACTAATGGACACGTGGGTTTTTCTTATTAACTTTCTTGGGCATGAAGTTTATAAGCCCACAAGGTCCAAATGGTAATTCTACATTTTAACGATCGCTAGCCTTGTCGTTAAATCCTTTGCACCATTAGTCATTTCTCTTAACAATTTATAATTTGTTGGCAAGAATGGTCCCTTTAGTTCTTTTATCTAATGAAGCATAATATTCTATAAATAATAATGATATTACACTTATAGTTTGATTATCGGGTTTGACTAACCAATCACGTAGAGCATTCAAACTTATAAAGTCGTAGTCAAACATACGCGATGGCATTTTGGTAATAAAATACCTAAACCCCGATTATGGGGTGTTACAATCATTGATGAAGCAGGAGCTCATTTTAGGAATTAGTAAATGTTATTCGATTAAATAAACTTAGTTTGAGAGTTAAACATGGAGGCAAAGTTTGGAACACTAGAGGATTGAAGATGACTGAATAAATTATACACGTCCCTGTGAAATCGTGTCAAGTTAGATTAGCGGTTTTCCTTCTTTATCCGGTGTAGTTTTATCAGCTCAAATGATTAAAAGATCATAACTTTCTTCATGTTCCATTCATATTACATACAACTCCTTGAACCTCAGAAGCTAGGACTGACCTACTTTCAACCTTTTTACTTTGCAGAATCATCTTGATCTTCATGCAGTTCTGTGGCTGGAAGCTTACCTAACTAAGTGGTCAAAAACATTCATTGTTGTTTCTCAGGCGAGGGAATTTTTGAACACGGTAAAACTTTCTAGCTGCAATATTCTTTGTTTGGTAACTGTATGTTCTTATTTGTCACTCAAGTTTGTTGTTATGTCTCACTTGTTTTGTCTTGCAGGTGGTCACAGATATTTTGTACCTTCAAGGGCAGAAGCTCACTGCATATAAAGGGGATTATGATACATTTGAAAGGACTAGAGCTGAACTTCTTAAAAACCAACAGAAAGCATTTGAATCAAATGAGCATGCAAGGGAACATATGCAGGTTTTTGGCTCATCTATTGATAGATCTTAATACTAGGCATTTTGTTAAATATGACAAATAACATTTTATCTGGAATCAATACTTACTCTCTTCTTGTGTTGTAGGCTTTCATCGATAAATTTCGATAGAATGCTAAACGTGCATCTCTTGTTTAATCTAGAATCAAGGTATAGTGTCATACCTCATAATACTAATTATTATGCTTTTATGTCATAATTAAGTTTTTGCTGTTAATCAAATATCAGGCACTGGAACGTTTAGGACATGTTGACGAAGTTGTGAATGATCCTGAGTATGTATGTGCATTCTAATGGTTCATATTGTAACATCGTTAGTTGATATTAGTTCTATTGATTACATACTTTTTTTGTTATTTTCGTATGCATTTACAAGTTTGATTTTTCTACACTAGATGATGGACCTGGTCCACCGATTATAAGTTTTAAGTATGTTTTTAAGAATTGCTATTTTGGCTCTGAATGCTTTATCACCCTTCTTACTTGTCGATTGAATAACCACCAAGGAATAATTAGCTTTTGCTCCTTATTAATCAGTTACATGGGTTTCTATTGACATATGTATATTACTTTCAATGTGATCACGTACAGTAATGCTTCTTTTGGCTATCCTGGAAGCCCAATATTGTTCAAGAATTTGAATTTTGGGATAGATTTGGACAACCGTGTAGTAAGTAAGGATACTCTAATATTTTTTTCTTTGTTTTTCTTCTTTGTTCTCTTCTTGAACTGTGACATGTTAGAGTTACTATCATGTTCTATGAAGCTGTCTTATTATATAAATGTGTCATGTGTGCATGTCCATTTATATACATCTAAATAATACTTATATATAAACATCATGTTGAGGGTTGCCTAAATATATAAACAACTTATGTATATGCAATTGTGCATGTGTGTCTAAATGTGATGTATGAGTGTCGGACAGTGCTTATATATATTAGCCACATTCATTCAACTTTTATAAGCTTTAACTAGCATTGCACGATGAGTGGGAAACTCACGCGTGAGTTGCCACCCCCTTAGAAAAACTCACGCGCGAGTTGCAATACTATGGTGAAGACTTCACTTTGGTGAGTTACACATTTGTGGCCCGTAATTGTTTTTATTTTTATTCTTTTTATTAGTTTGTGAGTGGGGTATTTTAGTGGGTAGGGAAAAACATCAATATCAGATGACTAATGTACAAAACAAGCTTTTGACGGAGGAGACCAAACTACAACCGACCCCTTTTAACAAAGTAAAAGGAAATGCTAAAACCAAGGCCTCAACACAGATCAGAAAAATTATATTTGATCTGATAGTGAATACGGTAACAAATAATTATAAAGAGTTGTTGTTGGTATATGATCACCGTGGAATAGTAGGGCATTCCTTTGGAAGACTATAACATGTAGCATCTTCGGGAATTGCTTCACTATTGCTACCCACAGGAAGGACACACAGACTCTGCTATTGGAAAGTGTATGAACTTGATCGTGTGTATCAGTTTGTGTATGTTATATTTTCGAAGTATTATTCCGTATAACATATAATATGTGACATGTTCTAAGCCCGAAATCCTCCTGAACATCTACTTACTACTTTCAGATAATTACTTGTACTATTTGTTTTGGGTTCATATACGAATCCTAGGTAAACTTTGACTTTTTATGTTTTCATGCATCTGATGTTGATTTTCGAAGTGTTTTAATAATCTATAGGTATCGTGATTTCACTATATGTTTTCAAGTCATGATGACGATGCATCTAAATCTGATCATAATGGTCAAATGTGTTACTATGACCAATTTTTCATTCATGTTCAAGCGAACCGATCACGACTATTAGGGAGTATAATCGATAAACCCATGAAAGTCATATGATAGTGAATTTTATACACATTAAAAGTTGAATCTCTTGATTAAATGATAATGGCCATCGGACTAAAAGATATTTCACTGGACATACTACCTTATACAAGCAACAATGCAACATGTCCTAATATATCAACCTTTTTTGTGCACAAGGTTAATACTCCCTAATCCCTTAAACAGAGACAAGAAGAAAAAAAATATGAAGAGTCAGTTCTAATACAAATCTTCCATTTTGGATCCCTGCATTATACTTTACCAAGTCAACTATATTTAATGTGATAGCATGTAATGCGGCTGAAACTCTTTTACGTGAAACTATTTTCATGTTGGTTTAGAGTCAGGGTACGGTGATGTTATGGGTGGTGCCATATCTCACAACGCATAATCCTATAATGTGTATGACTTACTACACAGCTCTCGTGCCAAAACCTCTCAAGCCATAATCCTCAGCTCATAAATCTTGTGTTATGGAACCACTTTTCTATGGCTCATCACACAAAAAATGGTGTCATAGTATTTCGCGCCATACCATGCATATTTTAATATATTTAAATGTAATAAGTGGGGGACCTATAATAACATTTTTTCTACGGCTCACTGTTGTCTCATAAAATGTGATGCCATAAGATTTTGATGGCATAGCGTACGTGGAAGCACTTTTTGGATATGACATCACTTTTGACTATGGCATCCTTTTGACTATAGCACCATACCACCGTACCGAGTGCTCTTAATAGTCATGGCTTGGTAAGTTGAGTAGCAGGACTTTTTGTATTTTTGCTTGATATTTAATAAAAATTTTGGTCCTCGATTCAGAATAGTCCGAATCCGATGCTCGGCCCTACATATGTATACTCCTATCTTCGGTCACAAAATAAATGTATTTTTTACATGTACTTTGCAATGGAAGGCAATATCAAAGATATAATATGTGCTCATCATCGTCAACGGTTCGTTCAGATACCCATTGGACGGGTTACGAAGTTATTGCTTTATGATTCAAACATATATACGTGTACTCCGTCATCGTCATTGATCACCATATGTCCATATTATATATAGTTGGTGAGTCATTTGTCAAAATACCAGTTGTTGTCATTTGTTCAACACATCGCGTTAACAATATATGTTAAATATTGCATTTAGATCGTTTGCTTTTTTCATATTTTCTTTTTAACTGACTTTTATGGTCAAACAAGGCTAATTACCTTACGTTGGAGAACGCAAACTAATTCAAATAAGAGAAATGGCATATGACGATGGGCAGCTATAAATACCTAAATAGCGACACTATTTAAATGACGTCAACTCATTTTCGAAAACAAGCACGTTGGGTGAGCCAATCCTTAAAAATATAAAAAAAGTCGTTAAAGTTTTCTTTTAACAAAAAAGAGTCCCACTGAAAAAAAATTAACAAACATACTTTTAAAAATAAATTTACAAAACAAACCGCCTAAAGAGTATCAAAACAAAATTCATGAACAAAACCCATCGTTGGATGAGCAATAGCAAAAAAATATCAAATGTTGGTTTGTTATTAATAAAGACCGTAATTAATCGACAAACATAGTATCCAAAAAAATTATGAACCGACCCCGCCCGTTGGGCGGGTTACGACGCTAGTATATATATATATATATATATATATATATATATATATATATATATATATATATATATATATATATATATATATATATATATATATATATATATATATATATATATATATATATATATATATATATATATATATATATATATATATATATATGTAAAATACCATTTGTAAGACATGAATCAAAATAATTTATGAAACGTTCTCAAGAGTAAGTAATTCGTGAAAATACATCGTAAGAATAATATCAAATAACGTTATAAAGTAACATTCAAGTATTTTGTAAAGCCCAAGTAGAACATTTTGTAAAACTATTCGCAAACAATACCAGTTTAAATTTATGTGGTGACATGATGATAGCTTATATAATAGCGAGTGGTTTATACGAGAGTAATATGGAGTAGTTCATAAGAAAATCGATGAAATAGTTACAAGGTGATAAGGTTTCAAAAGGTTTAGCCGAAATCGTCGTGAGACACGTGTCAAAATGATGATACAAGATGTGAAAATGAGAAGTTCAAATCTTGACCCAAATCAATTGTGTGATTGAAGAAAAGAAAGATAAAATGAAATGACAAATGAGTCATGTATAAAAGAAAGGATAAAGGAATCCATATACGTGCATGATACAAGCTTTTTGGCCAGTATAAAAATTATCGTTGTTCCAGTCCCTTCGAATTGATTATTGGTAAACGTGTGACTCAGTCGTCTTTTGGTGAAACAAACATTTTGGTCGTTGTAGTAAATAAAAATTGCAAAACTTTAAAGTAAAAGGCGGTTAATTAAATCTACAACTAATTAAAACTTAAATGGTGCAATATTAAAACTTTTAAAAGTAAAGTAATTAAATGACAGAAAATTAAAGCGTGACGAAAAATAAAATTGACAATGTAATAAAAATGTGAACTTTAACATTAAACTAAAAGAAAAATAGCTGGAAAAATAAATGCTTGAAAAGTAAAAAGAAAGAAAACAGAACCTGAGCCGGGATCCAGAATACTGTCACTTATTCGGAATACCCAACAAAGTACAGCTTATCCGGAATGATGTTCAACGAGTTATCCGGAATATTGTCACCTTATCCGGAATACCTTGTTCTTCACCTTATCCGGAATCAACTTGATCTGCTTATCCGGAATCCTGGTTCCAACGCTTATACGGAATATGGTCTGTCACTCCTTATCCTGAATATTCATCGGATCCTTATCCGGAATAATTCCAGTGTGCTATCCGGAATAAAAATTAGCTCACTATCCGGAATAATCTCCTAAAGCTTATCCGGAATGTTTGCCCAATAGCTTATCCTGAATAATCCTCGGATGCTTATCCGGAATAATCGATCCCCCTTATCCGGGATAACTGCTTATCCGGAATACCCCTCAAATCGGCTTATCCGGAATAAAATTTACCCTACAGCTTATCTGGAATAAACTTGATGTGATTATCTGGAATATGCAAACCTTCGACTTATCCTGAATCCCTTTTGATGAGTTATCCGGAATATCTACCAGCAGCTTATCCGGAATATCCTTCTATCGCTAACCCGGAATAAACAACGGATGCTTATCCGGAATCCACTTGTGCAGACTATTCGGAATACTAGGGTTTTACCGAAACCCGGATAACAGTAGAATCAAATAAGCTATAAACTAAAAATAAGCAAGAATCTAAGCACAAATCTAAAAACTTAACCAAAATACTTTTAAGAAAAAGCTATAAAACCAAAATTTAAAAACTTTTAAAAACACTAAACAATAAAAATATTAAAAATCACCTTTTTATAAAAATTAACTAATAAGCACTTGATTAAATTTAAGAAAAACACAATAAGCTATATAATCAATAAGCTAACAAGATCAAAAACATAAAAGCATAACAAGTAATCAAATAAGCATGACAATAAGATAATAAGCACAAAGATTAAGCAAAAAAAGAAAGGTAGAATGAGAGATTAAAAGAAAAACTTGATTAAGATTAAGATTAAACAACAAAATTAAGAACACTTACTTGGAATTAAAGGAATTAAAGTGCAAGACAAGTATTTAAATTGACAATTAATTAAAATGACATGAAATTAAGGTGAAAAGACTAATGTGTCAAATTAGCTAACAACTCCTAATGACACTTAAGGAGTGTATTTATAGTGATTAGGGAGGTTAAGCATGTGTTGCTTCCTTCTTTCTTTCTTTCTCGCCTTCTTAATTCTTCGACTTTTTCGACTTTGTCTCGGGATTAATTAAACTCGTCTTGTAATTTCTTCATTAATTTAGACTTGAGTTCTTCGGCTTTTATTAAACTTCCGTCTTTAGACTTTTCTTCGATAAATCTTCAGAATAGGCCTTCGACTTCCGTTCTTTTTGGCACTCTTGATCTTTCGACTTCGTCTTTTGTCTTTTTCTTTGATAAAAGCCCGTAAAAGCCCGTGTCTTCCTCCCTTTTCACATTTTGATCCTAAATCACAACAAAAACACAAACCACGCATAATTCTGACATTTACGACATAAAATACACGTTTTGGCTCGGTTATTATTGTAGTTAAGTGGTAAAAGGATGGGTGTTTACACACCTATCAAATCCCCTACACTTGACCATTGCAATGTCCTTATGCGATGCATTAATTACAAATCAAGATTACACTTTTCATCACAATCAACCCACATTGGCCTTTATTAAAGAGATAGAAAATAACAAAACAAGTAAAGAAATCAAAGACTTACCTTAGGGTTTTTGAATGTCATGAATGATTATCATCCTCAAATTTCACGTTCTCCATACCAAGCTTAAAAACGAGATCATTGTAATTATAAGTTAGCAAACTAACATGAACTCATCTGGGTCAATTATTTACTTAGACTCCCTTATTCCTAGGTGTATCTCTTATATTTTATTATTGTCTTGAATGATCACGAGGATGCATTGTTGACTTATTTCGATAGTTATTAGGCTGAAAATAAAGTAGGACGATTTAATCAATAGTTAGCTAAAGGACAAAATCTTTTAAAACTGCTTCTCGGGACCTCATAAAGTTCATATCTTGGCATAACTTGCTTCACGACTTGAGACCTTTCTCGGAACGATATTTGGCAGCGACTTCATACTTCAAATCTTGAGAGACGTTCATGAAATAATGGTCTTCTCTTCATAATAGGAATTTCGTCACTTGAAGTTTTGAGAGATTCTTCATCTTTGGACCACGACTTCTTCATTTTTCTCCAATCTTTATTTTGGACTTTGATATACAACGATCCGCCTCCTTTTTGGACTTGGATCTATTTATCCTCATACCTTGTTAGGGCCTTTTTGGATAGACTTCTCCATGATCTTTAGGGGAGTATTTGCTTTTCGTCGTGTGTCTCGATCCTTCATATTGATTTTTGATAAATGATTCTTCACAAAACCTTTGGATCTTTAGCAACAAAATGTAGCCCTCATGCCTTGTTAGGGCCTTTTCGGACTCGCCAATCTTCGCATCCCGCTTCAATAAGTTATGCCTTGGCTATGAACTCTAATTAATAACGAGCAACTTTTAAACGGTCTTGGGCTAGAAGCTAAGTAACTTTTTAAATCGTACAACCTTATTTATTACAGATAAGTTTATTAACAAGCGATGGGAGAATATGCTTATAATCAACTCACATAAATTCACGAAAGGATACCAAACTTATAATTGACTCTATCATCTCCCGTTCTCCACAATTTAAAATCTAAAGGAATGAGACTCGTGGATGCTTAGCCTATTAAATCAAAGTTTTGGGTTTTCGAGTCGTCTATAGGATCTTGCAACTTCTTAGACTTTTTCAAGTTTAGAAATCGCATTTTAAAGTTCCCTTGATAAACGACTCTCTAGGATCAATTATAGGAACTTGCGAAAAGTTCTTGTTCTTAACCCGTGAGAGTTAAGACTTTCGCGTTTTAAAGCTCCCTATATAAAAGCCTAGCAAAACTTGACTTAAACACGTTAAGGATACTAGCTAGAGTAAACTTAGATAAGTGAAATCGGGTTGAGTCAAAAGATTCACAACGTTGAAAAATTAAAACCACTTTATTAAAATTTAATCTAGCAAAGAAAGAAAATAACTAATACAAGGGAAAAACTAATAGGCCAAAAATAGATCAAAAATTTTGAAAAATATCGAAAAATTGATTTTCCGGTTAAAATGAGGACAAATACAAGGAAAAGGCAACTTAACTTAGATAGAAGTCCCCCCTACACTTGATATAAACATTGTCCTCAATGTTTAAGCATGTGGGAGTAAACTCCCCTACACTTAGTACATTGTGCACGTTATTTAAATCTTGCTAAGGGAGAGACAACTAAAGAGATTCCTATTTTGTATTGAGAAATATAAAATAGTGAATCGAAAAGAGTTTAGGATAGAGCCGGGAAGACGGAAACACGGAATCACGGGTCGTCAAAAATCATCAAGAGTAGATCATTGAACGCTCGAATCCCTGAATATGAGAAGAGAGAAAATAGCAAACACCAACGGGTCTCCCTACACTTAGGATATAGATAGATAAAAGATAGACAATTGGGTTGCCTCCCAAGAAGCGCTTGAGTTTTATTCACGAGTCGTGAGCCTGACTCGACCTTGATTAGCATAGGAAGAACCTTGAAAAACATCCACCGGGATCAAATACATAGTTTTCGTCCATCAAATAGCACAAGCTTAAGGCGAACAAGGCAAGCCAAAGAAGAGTAGGCAAGGTTCCCTTAAGCAAAGATGGAGCATGGTGGAAGTAAGGGTGAAGTGACAGCAAAGCTTCAGCAGTTCCAAAAATTTTTCCTTTTATTTCATCAGATGGATACTGAGATGGCTTAAAAATTTCAATACCGGGGTCAAACACCTTTTCCTTTAGGGGAAAATAGCACTCAGGATCAGCAGAGTTTGAAGAGGATCCGCTCATAAATCGCACAATCTCATCCGACGTAGGTGGATAGAGAGGTGTCAAAACATAAGAACTGCGGATGTTGGTGTCGTCCAGTTTCTTCTCCTTTGAAAGAATTTTCTTCAAATCCGTAGAAGGATGAAGACCATAATCATCAAAGTATAAAGGAGGAGCTTCACTCTCATTTGGGAAGTATGTGTTGAGAAAAGTAGCAAAGTCTTCCTCAAATGAGTAGTCATCCAAAGTAGGATCAAGCGTTGTAGGCGGAGGATCTTCATCATGTGAAGAATCACTCGAAAGAGTATCGGCCTCATCAAAATCATCATAAGTGGGCATGTCTGGATACTCAGAAGTAAAATCATCATAATCATCCCCATCGGAGCTAGAATCATCATCATAAGCATCATAGATCGGTGGAGAATCATATGTGGGTGGAGGTTCCAAATTGGAGAGAAATCCACATCATCTTGAAACAGTGGATTATCATTGCAAGAATCGAATAGAGGATTGTTGTAGACGACAAAATCATCAAGCACATTAATCATATTCGCCGATTCTCTTCCATTATATTTGCTTGTTAGCTTCCCCATTTCAAAAACTTGTGCATCATCCCCGACTCTTAAGATGAGTTCACCTTTATCCACATCGACTAAAGTTTTACCGGTTCTCAAAAATGGGCGTCCAAGTATTAACGGAATACGAGGGTCCATTTCATAATCAACAAAGACGAAGTCGACCGGAAAAATGAATGTGCCAACTTTAATGAACACATCTTCGGCAATACCAATAGGGTAAGCGAGAGTGCGGTTTGCAAGCTCAAGAATCATCTTCGTTGGTGTAAGGTCGGGCAATGATAAATTTTTCCAAACGCTGAAAGGCATCAAATTTATACTTGCCCCGAGATCGGCTAAGGCAGTAAATTTGTCGGTTTGGTTAAAAGTACAAGGTAGCACAAAACGACCGGGATCTCCAAGTTTTTCCGGAAGTTCTTTAAGAAGGATTGCAGAGCAATTTTCATTCAAGCGAGTATTAACAAACTCGACCATCTTCTCCTTCTTATTAAGTAATTCCTTAAACATCTTGACAAATTGTGGCATTTGGGCAAGAGCTTCAACAAGGGTAAAGGTGACGGTCATGCCGGAATCTTGTCTAAAAAGTTAGAGACTTGAACGTCATTCTTAGTCAAAATTCTAGCCTTGTTGAGTCGAGAAGGGTAAGGAATGCTGGGTTTGGGTGGTGTGGGTGTAGAAGGTGAAGGTTGAGATGTTGAAGGTGGGGTTGGTGGGGGATTCTTCTTGGGTACTTCTTCATGACGAGGCGGAGACGGTAATGGTGAACTAATACTAGGCGTGGGAGTAGTAGGGATAAATGGTGGTAGAGGAGGTGTATATGGTGTAATTGGGGGTGGGATAGATGGTCCTACTAAAGTTGCTCCACTACGGGTAGTAATAGCACTCACATTCGCTCTCGGGTTGGTGACGGTGTTTGAAGATAGAGAGCCCGAAGTAGAGGGTTGAGTGGTTGGTAAGAAACTAGCCATCATATTCTTCAAATCATTCGTTTGAGTGCTGAAGGAGGATTGTATATCATTTCGAAGCTTGGATCTAATGTCATTACCTTGCTTAGTGATATCCCCGTTCAAATTGATAATTTGGCTTTGTAGATTCTTAATTTGCTCTCCTTGGGTTCTCATTAAAGTTTCAACATCTTGATTAATGGGTGGGGCTTGTTGAGCGGGTGGGTGATAAGGATTAGATGCTCGAGGTGGGATTTGGTTGCTTCGATTGTAATTGTTGTTGGGGTTGTGGTTTTGAGGAGAAAAACTGGGTGCAAGGTAGTTGTTCGACCGGTAACTTAGCAAATTTCGATCCCCTTGAGGTCGGGCTTGGTAATTTTCCGGTGAATAGTTACCATAAGCCGCATACACTTTTTCCGGATTGCCTTTAGTAGAAAGACAATCAGTGTATGAGTGAGGACCGCCGCATGTCTCACAAGAAATTGCTACCGCTTTAACTTGTTGTTGTTGATTTGTAGCGATGAGCAAGATATTTTTGTTCATTTCGGCCATCATGCGGGTGAATTCGGTCATATCGGGGTTTGCTGAAGTAGAAGAAACATTGACTCTCGGGTTGTTCCTTGAAGAAGCGGAGGAATCCTAATTTTTGTGATGAGTAGTCATGTTCTCAATAAGCTCTCTACACTCCTCGGGTCTTCTTTTCATAAATGTGCCACCGACGGCTGCATTAATCGTATCACGATCACGAAAAGTTAAACCGTTTTAGAAAGTATCAATTAAGGTAACAGGGAGCATGTTGTGGTTTGGACAACGATCGATCAAAACATTATATCTTTCCCAAGCATCAAAGAGAGATTCATCGGGTTCTTGCATGAAACCGCTGATTTGATTTCGAAGGCTCGTGACCATGGATGGTGGAAAGTAGCGCGACAAAAATCGTTGAGTCATGTCGTCCCAATTATGAATGGAATTCTTTGGGAGACGATCAAACCATTTTTCGTCGTGGTGTGATAAAGTATGTGGAAAGAGTTAAAGGTGAAGGACATCCATAGTAACATCGGGCAACTTCATGCTTTGAGTAATAGTAATGAATTTGTCGAGGTGTTTGTTGGCATCATCATCCGGCAATCCGCGAAATCGATTAGTTTGCACTTGTTGTATCATGTGATGCTTCAAAAAAAACTCCGGAGCCGTGATTTGCATCGGTGCAATCGGTCCTCCTCGTCCAAACATGGTGGGTTGACAAAGCTCCTCCATTGTCCGAAGATCGGGCTGTGGAAGAACATTGTTGTTGTTATTGTTGAGGTGCGGTGGATTATTGTTGTTGTTCACACCTGCCATAGCTAAATCTTAACGAGTCTCGGGCTCTGGATAAGTTGACGATCTAGTACGCATACACCTGCAAAAAACAAAAGAAAACAATACCAAAGAAATATACAATATATGTACACTATAAAAATAAAAACTTTTTGGATTTTTGAAAATTTTTAAGCAAGAAAAATAACGTTCACGAATGAACGGATCCCAAAAAGCAACGCGTCTCTCACAGAAAACCGTTAATCTTTACGAAAAGAGCCGGCAGCGGCGCCATTTGATACAAGCTTTTTGGCCAGTATAAAAATTATCGTTGTTCCAGTCCCTTCGAATTGATTATTGGTAAACGTGTGACTCAGTCGTCTTTTGGTGAAACAAACATTTTGGTCGTTGTAGTAAATAAAAATTGCAAAACTTTAAAGTAAAAGGCGGTTAATTAAATCTACAACTAATTAAAACTTAAATGGTGCAATATTAAAACTTTTAAAAGTAAAGTAATTAAATGACAGAAAATTAAAGCGTGACGAAAAATAAAATTGACAATGTAATAAAAATGTGAACTTTAAAATTAAACTAAAAGAAAAATAGCTGGAAAAATAAATGCTTGAAAAGTAAAAAGAAAGAAAACAGAACCTGAGCCGGGATCCAGAATACTGTCACTTATTCGGAATACCCAACAAAGTACAGCTTATCCGGAATGATGTTCAACGAGTTATCCGGAATATTGTCACCTTATCCGGAATACCTTGTTCTTCACCTTATCCGGAATCAACTTGATCTGCTTATCCGGAATCCTGGTTCCAACGCTTATACGGAATATGGTCTGTCACTCCTTATCCTGAATATTCATCGGTTCCTTATCCGGAATAATTCCAGTGTGCTATCCGGAATAAAAATTAGCTCACTATCCGGAATAATCTCCTAAAGCTTATCTGGAATGTTTGCCCAATAGCTTATCCTGAATAATCCTCGGATGCTTATCCGGAATAATCGATCCCCCTTATCCGGGATAACTGCTTATCCGGAATACCCCTCAAATCGGCTTATCCGGAATAAAATTTATCCTACAGCTTATCCGGAATAAACTTGATGTGATTATCCGGAATATGCAAACCTTCGGCTTATCCTGAATCCCTTTTGATGAGTTATCCGGAATATCTACCAGCAGCTTATCCGAAATATCCTTCTATCGCTAATCCGAAATAAACAACGGATGCTTATCCAGAATCCACTTGTGCAGACTATTCGGAATACTAGGGTTTTACCGAAACCCGGATAACAGTAGAATCAAATAAGCTATAAACTAAAAATAAGCAAGAATCTAATAAGCACAAATCTAAAAACTTAACCAAAATACTTTTAAGAAAAAGCAATAAAACCAAAATTTAAAAACTTTTAAAAACACTAAACAATAAAAATATTAAAAATCACCTTTTTATAAAAATTAACTAATAAGCACTTGATCAAAATTTAAGAAAAACACAATAAGCTATATAATTGATGAGAGTCAATTTACTCATCATTTAATACCTATAAAACCTGAAAAATGACTAAAAACACTAAAATATGCTTAATTATATTGCAAATATGTTTGTTTTGTGTTTAATGTCAATTAGGTACAATAAGATTGAAAACGGAGCAAAAACGGTCATTTTCGGATCGACTCGACTACGTTCGTGAATTTTAAGAAGTCAAGACGAAGAAAAGGTCAACTCGACCCGATAATGAAATGAGCACGAAAAACCGAACCTGAAACCCAAATTATTATTTTACGGACCAACCCGCACCCGTCTAACAGGCCGGGTCAGCCCGTTAAATATTAATTGAAACAACATATTTGGTTAAAGTCACGTGTGGCCCAACAACATCAACACAACCCACTTAAACCCCCAGTCCAATCCTATTATCATATGAAAGGAAAATAACAAGATCAGTAGGGTTTTCATCTATCTCCCAGCCACCAAAAACCTCAGCCTCCATCTTGATCTACCTACACAAAAAACTAGCCAAATCCATCTCATCCCCTAACCCACGTGATATCTTACACTCATACCCCACAAGATTCGAAATTCAAATCGAAAGAAGACAAAGATGATGACATATGTTACTTGTACATATGATCAAAGAAGGTGACAGTTCACTCAACCCATGTGCCAAATCCAACCTGGCAATCCATGTGATTGTCTAGCATGAAGAAAAAAATCAAGGGTCAAGATTTATAAGTTGTCAACAAGGTGAATGAAGGGCTAAGATGAAGATCTCGTTTCCTCTCACACAACTAGCACAAGATGAAGCCTATAAATTCAAGGAAGAACAAAGACAAAGACAAGTTTTAAGTTTTTTTAAAAGTAGGTTTTAGTTTTATTGTTTTTCTTTAATGTTCTGTTCTTTCTAATTAAAAAAAAATTGTTATTTCATTTTAATAGAAGTCTTTTACTTTGTGTTAGAAATTTAATTTGAAGTTTCAAATTTTGTTGTTCTTACTCTTTTGAATCGAAGAAAAAAACAGGGTGTTAATGATTTGAATTGTTATTGTTCTAATTTAATGTCTTTTAGTTCTAGTTTAATGATCATCAAATGGATTTAAATTGTTTTTATATATTGCACGAATGATTTGATATGCTTTACGAGAGTTATAATTTCTCATCAAATGTTTTAAATGCTCCAATAAATTGTTTACCTCTCTAGTTTTGATGATCTCGTTTGCTTTTTTTACAAGAATTTTAAGTTCATTAATATGAGTTAATGCTTTTCTTTTTCTTCTATCAGTAACTATTTCACTAAACATTGATAGGGATTGTTGGTACTTGTTAAAGATATATAAAAGCTTTAAAGGTTAATATTTTGGAGCATGGTACTGTAGACGAAAAAAAAATGGTTTATCTATTTGTTTACTGTTCATCAAAGGAAACAGGATAGATGGATTTGAGGTATTGAGTTATGTCTGGGATAATTTGAATTTCAGTTTGAGAATTGTGATATAATTGTTGCTTCAGTATTTTGGTTGTAAGTTCTTTCTTCTTTGAATAATTTGTTTTTATTATGATTAAGTAGTGTTAAAGTTTATGTTTTTGTTAATGCTGTAGTTCAGGTTAATGTTTTATTGTTCTTAGTTAGATTTATTTGTTTTCTTTATTGCAAAAGTGTTGGTTTAAAAGTAAAAACATGTGGTAAGTTTGTTTACAGTGTAACTAAAAAAAAAGGGGGTTTTCAGAAAAAATGTGACTGGTGGGATTCGAACACCAGCCCTTCTGTTCAGTTAGCTAGTAAAACGCCCATTCCTACACCATCTGAGCTAGATTGCCGTTCTTGTTGTAGTTTGCAAAATGTTTTATATAACTTCTGCTTAACCCTTTTCATTTTATAAGACTTTATAACTTATTTACCAGCTTATTTCAACTTATTTCTTTTGCTTTTATTTTTTTAAGCCTTAAATAGTATTTACAACTTTTTGTAAATGTTTGGGATTTTTAATATTTTAAAACATCTAATTAGTTTAAATCTTTTTAATTCCTAATAAATAATATAAAAGTCAAAAAAATTTTAATTCTTTTTTTTAAAATTTTATTTTATCAATTAGGACTTAGGAAAATTAGGTTTGCTTTCCTACGATTTAAAATTTGATAATTTACTTTAAATGTCACGTTTACTTTCATTATTATTTCTCGTTTGCTTCCGTAATTTAATTTACCTTTATTAGTTTTATTTCTCTTTGCCTTCATTATCGTTCCCGTAGACTTAGGATTTATTTCGATGCCTTATCATGCTTTCCTTTAGTTTTAAGTTTAATTTAGTATGCCTTAGTTTTATTTTTCGTTGTTTATTTAAAATTCTTGTTCTTTATATGTTGTTTAGTAGTTTAGAAAACAAATCCAAATCTTTGTTTATTCAAGCATCCAAAAGTTAAACCAATAACGTAACCGTCAATTTCACACTTCGTTGGGAAATGACTCGGGTGATCACTTGCCCGGTATATATATTATATATTATTTTGTGAGTTTTGACTTTTAATTCTTTTTCCTAACGGAATTGTTTGTCGAAAGTCACTTATTTTATATATATTATATATATGTATTATACTTCACATCAAATTTTTTGGCGCCGCTGCCGGGGAAGTGTGTTGTGACAATATCGTTACGGTTTGACGATTAGTGACTTGGAGATCCTTCATCGTGAAGTTATTATTTTGTTTGTGAATATTTAAAAAAAAATACAAAAATATTTTTCTTTTCTTTTTATTATATATATAAGACAAAAAAAAATAGAAAAATAAAAAAAAAACTCTTCTTTTTCTTCTAAATCATTTAATTCTCTTCTTAACCCTCTTATCGTTTAATTCTTATGTCGACGTTTGTCCGATGCGTAGGGTGTGGAGAACCGTTATACGATTTTTCACCTTGTCGATGGTGTACTTGTGAACGGTGTGGCAATGATCTTTGTGGTGGACATTGTTTTCTTTGCAATTCTAGAAACGGAGATTCTTCCGATAATCCTCCCGATCATTCTTCTCCACCTCCACAACCCGCTCGTTTGCCATACTCGTGTGCGCATTGTGGAAACGATTACCATTTTAGTATCGATTGTCCATCTCATCCCTCGTTTAACAATGAGCAAGAACCGGGGTGCAATTATGACTACAATGGAAATAATTATCCACAAAATTCACCGAGTTTTTTCCAACAATATCCTTGTTGTGAAAAGTGTGGGGGGCCTCATGATACTTATTTATGTCAACCGAAGAATTTTTATGAGCCAAATCCTTGCTATGATTCCGGTTATGACCATTTTGAGCCCCCACATCGTCCTGTCATTCATCATCAATCCCTTGCTTCTGAAAATGAGCTTAATGAACATGAGCTATTCATTCACGAATTAGTTCAACAAAAAATGAAAAAATATAATAAAACAAGTAATGAAGCTTTGCTAGACAGAGATAACATTATGACCTCTACAGAAACATTTTTAAAGAAGTTTAATCTTTTTTCTTTTAGAAAGCCAAAGGTTTTATTGATAGCATGGGATAGATTTTTTGAGATTAAGCATACATGTGGAGAAAAGCAAGAACAAGAGTTGCTTCTAAAACTTCTCGAGGATGTAGAAAATGTTAAACAAGAGTTGGCAGAATATATTAATGCTCCAAATTTCAACCATCCTACCTTATACCATGATGATGATGACGAGGATTATACCATTACAGTCACACCCGAGGAGCCCATTGACTCTCTCATAATGGAGGATGAGCATCTTGACACTATTCTGGCAACGGAATCGGACGAATTCATAAAGTCTAGTGTTGAAGACCTTGTCCTAATCCCAAGTGAGCCCGAGGGTATTCTCGACAATTTGTGTGATGTGCCTATTTGTGATCATCCTCCGCCTCTTGATATTTCAAAAGATCAATTTGAGATTTTCTCTGATTCTGACGATGTTTCTACTTCGAGTGATGACGGTTCTTTCTCTATTGAAGACATCGATTATGTTGAGGCATCACCTCCCAATTCGGAGCCCATAAGCTTAGAGGAGGTGAAAGATTTTGACCCCAAAGGGGGAGAAATCGAGGATGTTGGGCTTTGTGAAAAACTATTGAAAATCAATGTTCTCATTGCTAAAATCGAGGCATTAAATACCGATTTTCATAAGCCCGTCTATGAGAAGTTCAGGGATGAACTTACTCTTCTTCATCCATTTCCACCGGGAAATGAGATTGATTTTGATGATACCACATTTGAGAGATTCACTTTTGAATCTACTCCATTTGTTCCATCTCCACCGGGAGATGTTGATTACCATCTTAATGATCCCGATTATGATCAATTCCCATTTGATCCGGATCCTCTTAAGAATTTTGGTAGGACTATTCTTGATCCCGAGCTCGATAAATTCACTTTTGATATTTCTCTCGTCGACTCGGTGATCATTCATGATATTGCTATTCCCACCCTCCCACCCATTGAGAATAGTGATCATCCATATTCTCCCGTGATAAGTTTAGTTTCCATTCTCAAGGGGTTCACCGATGAACCGCCTTTCGAAGAGAATGAGGACTTTTACAAACTCATTATCCGGACCTTTCTTCCATTTATTACATATTCTACTCCATATCTTCTCTCCTCCGGGAATGAGGATACCATTTTTGACCCCGGCATCTCCATGTATCATTTTTATTCTCTTGAGCCGGGTGTATCTCATCGGTGTGGAACTTTCGTGAAATTCAACGTTTATCTAAACTTCTTGAATGAAAGTCCGATGGAGATTTTATTTTCCACATGCTCCCCCATGACCATTAAATTCGGGGCGAGTCAAGCTACGACTCGATAATAAACAAGCGCTTCTCGGGAGGCAACCTGAGGATCTTTTGTGGTTTTTCTTCTTGGTTTTTGCTAACACTAAGTGTGGGGGAGATGCCTCTTCCATTGTTTGTTGCCATGTGTTTGCTCTATGTTTTCAGGATTCCCGTGATCAAGATGATTGAAGCGCCCGTTTTCAGTCCGGCCGCCCAATATCCGATCTTGTTTACTAACGTTTATCTAGGGATATCTTATAATCTTTTTTTTGTGAAAAAAGCTTTTCGTTCCCACACTTGGCTAGTAGTGTTACCTTTTTACGTTCTATAGTGTCGGCTCCGGCCGGTACTTTGAATATTGAGGGCAATATTCAATTCTAAGTGTGGGGGGAAATTCTAGCCGAATTTGATCACATTTGTACCTACTAGTACCCTAGCACCCTCGTTTTGACCATTTTTTTTATATGTTTTTATTAAATAAAATGAAGTGCTTTGCACATTTTGTTAAGTATTTTTGTGTCTAGGTTTAATTTTGACCCGATCGGGCGTGTTGAGCCCTTAGCTTTGTTCCTTAACTATTTTAGGCTAAGTCTCTTTATTGAGGACGAGAAATGATAGAGTCGATTATAAGTTACTATGCTAAACGTAGAGTATTCGTATTCTTTCAAAAACTCATGTGTTTTAGTTGTGTGCTTTTTCTCCCAACGCTTGTATATAAATAAATTGTTAATAAATATTGTTTTAGCGGTTTGATCATTATTGTTGATTTTTAACTAATTCTAGTAGTTTCCGTGTAATTAAATTGGGAAGACATTTAAGGTTCGCCAGCGTTACGGATTTGAAATATTGGCACCCTAATAAAGCTTAAATAATTTTTTTAGTCATTCACAAAAAAATAGCAAAAATTCTAAGCTCAAAAGGCTAAAATCGATGCGAAATATAAGTGAATGGCTTAAAAATTTTATCCATAAGCTCTTAATAAATCCAATTTTGGACATATCGTCTTGCTAATAAAACCACCGATAATGAGGCGGATAATAAAAGGCAAGGCAAGACCGAAGCTAATAAAACCACCGATAATGAGGCGGATAATAAAAGGCTAAGGTAATCCATGATAATAAAACTTCCGATGATGAGGAGGATAATAAAAGGCATGGTCAATAAGTCAAATATTCAAATCCGTTATAAAACCGTGTTTATCGATCTTTCTTGTTAACTTAATTTTTTGACACCGTTACTATTAGGAAAGGTTACTAGTTGATGGTTTTAGTTGCACCGTTATAACTCTATTTTTGGACCTAATCTCTTATCAAAACAAGTCAAATATGAATCCTCTTGATCATCATGACAAAAATAAAATTTAGAGATACCAATTAGGAATAAGGGAGTTTAAGTAATATGATTAACGCATATGAGTAGTGTTAGCATTACCAACTTGTAAAAGACAATGATCTCGTTTTACACTTAGCATGGAATGGGTGAAAATCAGGGACGATGAATGAACCTTAGTTGTTTAAAATTTTTTGTCTTGTCCTTTTAAATTTTAAATAAGAGTCGAAATGGGGTATACTTTGTATCCTTTCATTACTTTATATGATCGGATTGCTAGGGACTAGCAATTGATAGTGTGGGGGGATGATGAGAGTCAATTTACTCATCATTTAATACCTATAAAACCTGAAAAATGACTAAAAACACTAAAATATGCTTAATTATATTGCAAATATGTTTGTTTTGTGTTTAATGTCAATTAGGTACAATAAGATTGAAAACGGAGCAAAAACGGTCATTTTCGGATCGACTCGACTACGTTCGTGAATTTTAAGAAGTCAAGACGAAGAAAAGGTCAACTCGACCCGATAATGAAATGAGCACGAAAAACCGAACCTGAAACCCAAATTATTATTTTACGGACCAACCCGCACCCGTCTAACAGGCCGAGTCAGCCCGTTAAATATTAATTGAAACAACATATTTGGTTAAAGTCACGTGTGGCCCAACAACATCAACACAACCCACTTAAACCCCCAGTCCAATCCTATTATCATATGAAAGGAAAATAACAAGATCAGTAGGGTTTTCATCTATCTCCCAGCCACCAAAAACCTCAGCCTCCATCTTGATCTACCTACACAAAAAACTAGCCAAATCCATCTCATCCCCTAACCCACGTGATATCTTACACTCATACCCCACAAGATTCGAAATTCAAATCGAAAGAAGACAAAGATGATGACATATGTTACTTGTACATATGATCAAAGAAGGTGACAGTTCACTCAACCCATGTGCCAAATCCAACCTGGCAATCCATGTGATTGTCTAGCATGAAGAAAAAAATCAAGGGTCAAGATTTATAAGTTGTCAACAAGGTGAATGAAGGGCTAAGATGAAGATCTCGTTTCCTCTCACACAACTAGCACAAGATGAAGCCTATAAATTCAAGGAAGAACAAAGACAAAGACAAGTTTTAAGTTTTTTTAAAAGTAGGTTTTAGTTTTATTGTTTTTCTTTAATGTTCTGTTCTTTCTAATTAAAAAAAAATTGTTATTTCATTTTAATAGAAGTCTTTTACTTTGTGTTAGAAATTTAATTTGAAGTTTCAAATTTTGTTGTTCTTACTCTTTTGAATCGAAGAAAAAAACAGGGTGTTAATGATTTGAATTGTTATTGTTCTAATTTAATGTCTTTTAGTTCTAGTTTAATGATCATCAAATGGATTTAAATTGTTTTTATATATTGCACGAATGATTTGATATGCTTTACGAGAGTTATTATTTCTCATCAAATGTTTTAAATGCTCCAATAAATTGTTTACCTCTCTAGTTTTGATGATCTCATTTGCTTTTTTTACAAGAATTTTAAGTTCATTAATATGAGTTAATGCTTTTCTTTTTCTTCTATCAGTAACTATTTCACTAAACATTGATAGGGATTGTTGGTACTTGTTAAAGATATATAAAAGCTTTAAAGGTTAATATTTTGGAGCATGGTACTGTAGACGAAAAAAAATGGTTTATCTATTTGTTTACTGTTCATCAAAAGAAACAGGATAGATGGATTTGAGGTATTGAGTTATGTCTGGGATAATTTGAATTTCAGTTTGAGAATTGTGATATAATTGTTGCTTCAGTATTTTGGTTGTAAGTTCTTTCTTCTTTGAATAATTTGTTTTTATTATGATTAAGTAGTGTTAAAGTTTATGTTTTTGTTAATGCTGTAGTTCAGGTTAATGTTTTATTGTTCTTAGTTAGATTTATTTGTTTTCTTTATTGCAAAAGTGTTGGTTTAAAAGTAAAAACATGTGGTAAGTTTGTTTACAGTGTAACTAAAAAAAAAAGGGGGTTTTCAGAAAAAATGTGACTGGTGGGATTCGAACACCAGCCCTTCTGTTCAGTTAGCTAGTAAAACGCCCATTCCTACACCATCTGAGCTAGATTGCCGTTCTTGTTGTAGTTTGCAAAATGTTTTATATAACTTCTGCTTAACCCTTTTCATTTTATAAGACTTTATAACTTATTTACCAGCTTATTTCAACTTATTTCTTTTGCTTTTATTTTTTTAAGCCTTAAATAGTATTTACAACTTTTTGTAAATGTTTGGGATTTTTAATATTTTAAAACATCTAATTAGTTTAAATCTTTTTAATTCCTAATAAATAATATAAAAGTCAAAAAAATTTTAATTCTTTTTTTTAAAATTTTATTTTATCAATTAGGACTTAGGAAAATTAGGTTTGCTTTCCTACGATTTAAAATTTGATAATTTACTTTAAATGTCACGTTTACTTTCATTATTATTTCTCGTTTGCTTCCGTAATTTAATTTACCTTTATTAGTTTTATTTCTCTTTGCCTTCATTATCGTTCCCGTAGACTTAGGATTTATTTCGATGCCTTATCATGCTTTCCTTTAGTTTTAAGTTTAATTTAGTATGCCTTAGTTTTATTTTTCGTTGTTTATTTAAAATTCTTGTTCTTTATATGTTGTTTAGTAGTTTAGAAAACAAATCCAAATCTTTGTTTATTCAAGCATCCAAAAGTTAAACCAATAACGTAACCGTCAATTTCACACTTCGTTGGGAAATGACTCGGGTGATCACTTGCCCGGTATATATATTATATATTATTTTGTGAGTTTTGACTTTTAATTCTTTTTCCTAACGGAATTGTTTGTCGAAAGTCACTTATTTTATATATATTATATATATGTATTATATTTTACATCAATAATCAATAAGCTAACAAGATCAAAAACATAAAAGCATAACAAGTAATCAAATAAGCATGACAATAAGATAATAAGCACAAAGATTAAGCAAAAAAAGAAAGGTAGAATGAGAGATTAAAAGAAAAACTTGATTAAGATTAAGATTAAACAACAAAATTAAGAACACTTACTTGGAATTAAAGGAATTAAAGTGCAAGACAAGTATTTAAATTGACAATTAATTAAAATGACATGAAATTAAGGTGGAAAGACTAATGTGTCAAATTAGCTAACAACTCCTAATGACACTTAAGGAGTGTATTTATAGTGATTAGGGAGGTTAAGCATATGTTGCTTCCTTCTTTCTTTCTTTCTCGTCTTCTTAATTCTTCGACTTTTTCGACTTTGTCTCGGGATTAATTAAACTCGTCTTGTAATTTCTTCATTAATTTAGACTTGAGTTCTTCGGCTTTTATTAAACTTCCGTCTTTAGACTTTTCTTCGATAAATCTTCAGAATAGGCCTTGGACTTCCGTTCTTTTTGGCACTCTTGATCTTTCGACTTTGTCTTTTGTCTTTTTCTTCGATAAAAGCCCGTAAAAGCCCGTGTCTTCCTCCCTTTTCACATTTTGATCCTAAATCACAACAAAAACACAAAACACGCATAATTCCGACATTTACGATATAAAATACACGTTTTGGCTCAGTTATTATTGTAGTTAAGTGGTAAAAGGATGGGTGTTTACACACCTATCAGTGCAGATAGAGATCCGGCTGAAGAAAGGCAATAGTGATACTTTAAGAATTATCAGCGACCTACAAGTGTGATCACGACCTTAGATACTTTTTTTTATAAAAGTATAAAACGTTTGTATAAAATATTTTGTAAAAATTGAGATACATAAGTAACTTGCACAAGTAACCGGGTCTAAGTGTAAACATGACCTATAAAGCTTACAATCTGTAGGAAATACTTATAATGAAAGCTAAGTGTCTTATACTAAGATTCTCAAACAATTTAGAACCCAAAAACGTCAATTATACGTTAACCGCGACCTAATACGTAAAAAGTCAACAAAAGTCAAAGTATGACCCGAGTATGACTCAATAATGAAAAGTTGAAAAAATACATGTAAGTTACTAGAATAAAACAAAATATGGTTATACAAACTTGTTTCATCAAGCTATATAGCTTAGAACTCATTTTTATAAGTTTTGACTAAACGTAGAAAAAATAGTTAACTTTTTGGCTTTTCCGACTTGAGGCGAATTACTAATCATTAGACCTCAATTTCACTTCATTTATGATGTTATACATCCTAAGTATCAATATTGATCATCCCAAATCCATTCCTTAAGGTTTAGGCTTGCTTAAGGGGCGTTTGGGTAATGAACTAGTCATTTACTCGCTTAATGACAAAGTACAGAAAACTCCTTTTCGCGAGGCTTAAAAATCCTATCTAGACTCTTGGAAAAATTCTACCAAAATTCAGAGAAGTCATATACATCATGAAGTTAATATCTTGTGAATTTTAAGAAATTTTTTAGATACCTTTATAAAAATAAAAAACCAAAACGCATTCTGCGCAAAAAAAGTCAAACTTTACAGTCTGTATTTTGCATTTTTGAGTGTCTAATGCCCACTTTAAAGCTTCCGTTTTGGCCAAGGTGACTAAAAACATAATTCCGGACAACTTTGTAGTTTTATCCAAAGGGTGAAAACACTTTTACGACACACTTATCCCTATGACAGTAGCGATAAAAGCATAATTTTATAAATTTTCAAATAAGTCAACAATACCCACTTATGTGTCAAAAACTTAAAGGTAGCTAACGGACACTAAAACTTTGAATCAAAAGTCAGCATAATATGTTTCTCAAATGTTTCAAGTGAGAAATCTTGGCTAAACACTCGTTAACCATACCAAGCACGCTAAACCAAACGCTAGTTTAGGTCGGTTGTTCCATATTAGACTAGTTTCTAAAATGCCCGTCATTTCTTCGTTATGAAGAGATAGACGATGAACCGTATACCGTCGGAAAGGTATTTTCATACCTGACATTCCTAGCTATATGAATTTATCTCAGTTTTCCAAATGGGAAAAATCCATCTTAGAGAAGGTTAAAATTTTAGAAAATTGGTTATAAAATTAGCGATCACCGTTTTAGTCATAAAATTCCATTGGTGATGGCTATTGACGCAAGATCAGCGGCCAAGCTTAGCTTATAATGTTTACTAACTACCCAAGGCAAAACATAAGGGTTAAATGGGTCATAACCTGTAGCAAAACACCAAGCATACCTGCTGGTCTAGAATGGATTTTCAACCGTATTTCGGCCATAACTTCTTCATTCGGGTGAGTTATAACCCGAATTTTATATCAAAACGATCACAAGGACAAACCTCATGATTACAAACTTTAAAATCTCAGGTTATGACATTTTAAATTGTCTAAAACCTAGACCCAAAATCTGGACAACAAGTGTGTTCATATGCAGAAATTTACCACATGAAAATCAAATAATAAATCGGTCATAACTTTCTCATTTTAAAGAGTTAGAAAGCCAATTTTATACCGAAATGAACCTTGTAACATTACCTTTTAAACAAGACCTTAAAAACTCAGTTTGGAAAAGTTTAAATTTGTCTAAATAAACCCCAAACTTGTTGTCCTAAAATGGTCACATCGAAACACCTCTAAACATCAATTTCAATAACATAACTTAGATTTCTATGTATCATAATACCATCCTAATTTCATACCGTTAATCACAAATTATCCAAGAACATCAAAAACAGAAAACCCATCAATAAAAATAAATATTAAAATGAAATTAGATCAAGATAATAAATCTTACAATAGAGGTGGAAATTTACAAAGAAGATTATCAAGAAAGGAATGAAACATTAACTAGTCGCACTCCTGGAGTGAGGAGGTTTAATGAAAGGGAATGATACAAGTTTATAAAAGTAGAATTGTATTCCAAACAATCGCCACGTATTGGAGGATATGAATTACAAGATGACGATGGTGTTTCCAAGGTACAAACGAACGTTGAAATTCAAAGTCGAAACGTAGAATGTTCAATGAAATAATATTTAGTCGATGTACGAGTGTCGTGTAAAACGGTGACATAATGGTCAATCAAAGTTACGGAAACTCGCGATATTATTCAACAAGGATTCAAGGAATGCTTCGATGTGTGTGACTTACACGATTTCCTTTAGTCTTTTCCGGGGACACACTGAGCCAAAGGTCTATAGACTAGACATCCAATCACGAATGGTCGGAAAACAAACTGGATATCTAAATATATATCTTAAAGAGGTTTAACGATGAAAGTAACACGCATAGTAGTAAAATGAAAATCGGAAGTTTTATCGAAAGCAACACTTACTTAATCCCAAACAATAGTTTCACGAGAGTATGCACAACATATAAAGGTGAGTCGAAAAAATAGGCGTTTCAAAACAAACGAGTATATGATGTCAGTCTTATCACGCATAAACGAAATAGCAATAGTACTAGAAAAGTGAGTATGAAAAGTTGGCAACATACGATCTCCGAATAAAAGTATATAATGTCATTACAATATAAATTTATTGCAACAAGATCAATTCACAAGAACAAGAATTCAAGAAATGTAGTAAGGGCATATGTAATCATAGTAATATCCAATGATAATTCATAAAGCACAAAGTATTTGGAAAGCAATAGTAATTATCGTCATTAGGGTAATGTAATATTTCAAAATGTAATCAAGAAATGAAATACTACAACAATAATTTAAAGTAAATAATAAGGACTAGAGAGTTACCCGCGCAGATATCGAGCAGCAATGGCAGATTCTGTGTTTGACACTTAGAAACATGAAATATTTAGACTTCCGGTTATAGACTAAGTTTTGGAAAATGACTCAGTTCCCTATAACTAAAGCTCTGATACCAATCTGCGAGACCCCCAAAATCAGGCAAGGAAACACGTAGACAACATGGGGTGCCACTTCATGGTACAAGAAACAATAAAATATTGTTGACACAAAGTTGACATAATAAAGACATATACATTACATCATAAACATCAGAGTTTTTTAAACAAAAGGTCCCAGAGTTTTATAAGCGGATAAATCTATTATTTAAACATAATTTTGTAATATATAGTTACCAAAAATACAGAAAAAACTTCTGACAGCTTTTACTAAAACCAAACTTAAAAATAACACAGAAATCTCCAAGCTGCGAAAATATCCTGCGGGCCCCCATCCTTAGCAAAATTAAGCATTAGTATTACCTGAGAAATAACATGTAAAAAGGTCAACATAAAGCTGAGTGAAATTCATAGGTTTAATAAGTAGTGATGTGGAATACAAACATAATTATATAAGAATAGCAACATGATATGATTTAGTATCGTCGTACAAAACCATTAATAGTTAATTATTGTAATAGCTCACGACACCAAAGCTTTAACATAATTTTTTTACCCCTATTAAGTATCTAGTCCAAATACTTAGGTAATCAAATGTAAGTGAATCAAGGTAATCGAGACGAGGATTGTCAATCCAGATGGATCAATCCACAAAATTCGTGCTTGTAAAATATGAATTAACAGTTCATGATGTAGGAGCTTTTTGACTAAGGTACTAATGCAATAAATAAATGTGTAATCTGGGGAAGCATACAGTTCTTAAATAGCATACTAAAAGTTGTAAATGATTGTATTCCACACATGTTATTCTCACCCTGTAATGTGAGACCCTCGAAATCAGGCATGGAACAACTAGGCAACAAGGGGTAACACGTCATGGTACAAGAAACAATGAATTACTGTTGACACAAAGTTGACGTAATAAAAACATATACATTACATCATAAAAGATCAGAATTTTAAACAAAGGTCCCAGAGTTTTATAAGCGGAAAATCTATTATTTCATTATGGTTTTGTAACATATAGTTACCAAAAATATATGATAAACTTCTGACAGTTTTTATTAAAACCGAAGTTTGAATATACACAGAAATCTCCAAGCTGAGATAATATCCAGTGGGCTCCAATCCAAGCAAAGCTAAGTAATAATACCTGAGATTAAACATGTAAAATCGTCAACATAAAGTTGAGTGATATTCATAGGTTTAGCAGTAAAGGTGTGAAACACAAGCATTCATTTGTAAACAAGAAATAGGGAAAATGGTTATTTACATTAACCATAGTCCGAAACCATTAGTATTGCTATTTAGTTCATGAACCGAAGCTTAACTCAATGTAAGTTCCTCTAGTGAGTATTCAGCCTAAATACTCAAGTAAAAAATCAAATGTAATGCGTCAATGGTTAAACAACCACAACATGGGACGAGGATTGTCAGTCCCGATGGATTTACCCACAACATTCGCGCTTAGCAACACAAGTAAATTAATGGTTCATGATCAGGAGAGGAAACTTAAGGGCTATAGACTAAAATCAATAATAATAATGAAAATTGTTGGAAACCATACAAGTTCTAGATAGCATACAAGTTCTCGATAACATACAAGTTTTGGATAGCATACAAGTTCTGGATAGCATACAGTTTTTTTTTAAATGGATGTGTTCCACCATGTAAAACCTCACCCCGCGTTTAAAAACAATGTACAAGTAGTAAAAAGGGGCTATGAACTCACCTGATATAGCTATTACACGTAGATCAAGGAACAAACGTCCAAAAGTCGATACGCGACTTCACGAGATATTAGTCGCTCATTGATCGAGAACGAGATGCTCAACGATCAACATATGACCGAACGAGACCTAAAATAGCGAGACGCGTCTTAGGTTTATAAATGAAAACTAAAGAAATAAAACAAAGTTTTCTTTAATGGTTATTTATTAATTGTGCACTTGTATTACTAGCTTGTAGTTTATGTTCCATGAGACGTCTTTAGTCAGTAATTCACTATTTGTCCAATTATTTTCTTTTAAACTCATGTCTTGAAACTTTAGTATAATATAACTTAAATTAAATTTAAGCTAAATTAAATACTATATACTTGTTCGTATAAACATCACCATGATCGAACATAATACCTTTTAAAAATTATGACGTGTGTTCTATCACTAAAAGACACTATATCAAATTTTATTTAATCAAATATGTAGGTTTTAAGTAAAACATATTTTAATTACTATGTTTCATGACCAAATGTCCATGACTTATATATAACTTACTAGATTGACAACTTTGAATCAATTACCGAGACATCTCAAAAGCATATAAACAAACTTGACACAAAAGTCAGATTCTTCCCATCGCGACCCCATCATTGTTTCATATGTACGCGACTAAATTTCAACACTTATATTTTATAAAAAATATATGAGTAAGCCCAAGTATTTCTCCAATTATAATGATTAACTATTTTTCTACAGACATTAGTATATGTATTACACTAACACTACGTATCAAGTATTTCTAAACCATTTAAATTTTCATAGCAAAACTTGTTTGTTATGTCCTTAAAATAACCACAAAAATAGACCGGCCACATGCGTATACAATTTGAGGTAAATATGAACCTTTAATCATTCTTGTGGACATGTTAATGTGACCAATATATGGGATATAAAATAAAAACCAAGCATATAACAACACTATAATTTAAGTCGAGAATCATACCTAGTTTTTGTTATTAAGCTAAATATGAACCTTCACTTTCATGTTAGAAATACGTACATCTTAATTCAAAATTTCCAGAAGTTTGTTAAGAACTCTCTTTCTGTTCCTTTGAAACCTTTACATATTACATACTATTTCCTCCGTCCCACTTTTATTATCCTCATTACTATTTTTGTTTGTCCCAAAATATTGTCCAGTTTCTTAAATAAGAAGTCAGAATTAATTAATTTTCCAGTTTTACTGATAGGTGTGTAAACACCCATCCTTTTACCACTTAATTCGGACTAAAACGAGACCAAAACACGTATTTAATATCATTTGTTTGGAATTATGCGTGGTTTTTGTGTTTATTGTGTTTTCAGAGCTAACCGGATAAATATTAAAGAAAACATGGGATTGCACGGGATTTATCAAGGAGAAAGACTCAAGAGAAAGTCTATTGTCCAAGAGATGCAAAAGATTTGAAGTCACTGGGCCTATTCGAAGATTTATCGAAGAAAAGGACTAAAGACGGAAGATTTTCATAAGTCGAAGAAACTCGAGTCTATTTAACGAAGAAATTAAAAGACGAGTTGGATTTAATCGACGACAAATCCCGAATCAGAATCGAAAACGTCGACTTTTCTGAAAAGACGAGAAGACAAGAAGAAAGGGAGAAAGCCCACTCACCAACCAACCACTAGGAGTATAAATAGATACTCCCTTCACACAATTAGGGAGTTAGTTCATTTTTCTTTTTCCAGTTCTTTGTGGTTCGTAGCATCACAAACACCATTAGGGTGTTTGGTGATTTTTCATTTTCTTTTTCAATCTTGTAATCCTTAATCATTAACCTTGTTACTCTTCTATTAATCAATCTATTCCATCTTTTCATTCATCTTGTTCTTCATCATCATCTATTGCAAGTTCTTAAGTTTTTATTTGATTCAAGTTTGATCTTAAAAAGTTGTTGATTTAGTGTTTTTATTGGTGGGATTTGTTTCTTATGGTATTTAGATGATTATTGGTTGATTTGGTGAAATCTTTTTGAGTATTTTGGTGTTTAGATTGAAAAATCGTTTGGCACCTGCTGTTACTGTTCTTCGCATTCCTGATCTTTCCGAACAGAACAATTATTCCGAATAGGCATTTGGGCTCGTCCCCTATTCGGAATATCTTACTTATTCCGAATCATCTTTATTTGTTCTTTTACTCGGAATATTTCAAATATTCCGCATAGCCAGTTGATTTCTCCCTTATTCGGAATATCTCGTATATTCCGAATAGACCATATTTTTCCGCATAGAATATACTTTCCGAATAAGGCAAGTTTTTCCGCATAGCAAATTTTCCGCATAAGACTTACATTCCGCATAGGGTATGTTTTCCGAATAAGCAATTTTTTCCGAATAGAGTTCTATATTCCGCATAAGCCAAGTTTTCCGCATAAAGGTAATTTTTCCGAATAGGGTTTTTCTTTCCGCATAACATCATTTTCCGAATAGAACCTGTTTTCAGCATAGTCATACTTTCCGCATAGACCATCTTTCCGCATAAGGGTTATTTTCAGCATAGGGCATTTTTCAGTAAGAGTATTTTTCTGCTTTACCATTTAATTGTTTTTATCTACTGTTTCTGGCTTTAATCTTTATTCACTTCATTTATTTAGAATAGAAAACCAAATTCATTTTTTGTCACCAAGAACAATCATTCCACTTTTAACTGAGATCAATTCGAGAGGATTCCGAGAAATCTGAACCCTAACAAAATGCTAGTATCAAAATGGCGCCGCTGCCGGCTCCTCTCGTTAAGATCAAAAGTTTTTTTGTGAGAACTTGGATTTTGGGATCCGTTCCCCGTGAACGTTACTTTTTCATAAAAATTTTCAAAAACACTAAAAAATACAAAATTTTCAAAAATCCTAAAAAGTAAAAAACATAAAAACCAAAAATATTTTTGCTTTGTTTTTCTTTGTTCGTTCTTTTGCAGGTGTATGCGCACTCGATCCACGTCTTATCAAGAGCCCGAGCCTCTCGATAACTTAGACATGGCTGGTGTACAAAACAACAATAACATACCACCTCCGAACAACAATAATAACAACAACAACCCACCTTTCATGAATAACAACAACAATGAGCCCCTTCCGGATAATCGGCCGATGATTGAATTGCTGCAAGCTCATGTCGATGGCAACACGGATCCAATTGTCATTCCACCAATTGCCGCCAACAATTTCGAGCTCAAATCAGGCTTTATCCAGATGGTCTCCGCTCAACCATTCTTGGGACGAACCATTGATGATCCACACGACCACATCAAAAGATTTCTACAACTCACCAACACGGTCAAGTTCAATGGAGTTCCACAGGAAGTTATCAGGTTACAACTTTTTCCCTTTTCTTTAGAGGGACAAGCCCGGCATTGGCTTGCTAAGGAACCGCCACAAAGTATTCTCTCGTGGACGGATTTGGAAACAAAGTTTATCAATTACTTTTTTCCACCCTCTCGTACTACCGCTTTGCGGAATGAGATTATAAACTTTGAACAAAAGTACGATGAGTCATTCAGTGAATCTTGGGATCGTTTCAAAGATCTTTTAAGAAAATGCCCACAACATGGTTTTACCAAAGTACATCAAATCAATACTTTTTACAATGGTTTAAGCATGAGTGACCAAGATTCACTAAACAGTGCCTCAGGGGGTAATTTATTGGCTAAGACTTCCAATGCTGCTTGGGACATCATTGAGAATAAATCTCGTGTGCAAACCAAGAGTGTTCGGACCAATGTTGCTAGTGCTAGCACTAATGACAGCGACAAGCGATTAGACAAAATCACTACGCTTCTTGAATCGCTTGTCACCTACACCGTCAGCAACAACAACAGCAACAACGCCAAAAACGCTCAAGTGAACGCTGTCAGCCAACCTTGTGAGATATGCGGTGGTCCTCACTCTTACACAACTTGTACCGCCACCCAAGATTACCCTGCTGAGAATGTGAATGCGGCATATGGCACCTATCAACAACCTGCTTATCAAGCTAGACCTCAAGGTGACCGTAACTTGCTTAGCTACCGCAGCAACAACTATCTTTCACCACCTGGTTTCTCTCCTGCTAACCCAAACCAACAACAAAACCTTAATCGCCCTCCTCAACAACAACAACAACCTCGACAACCATACATACCACCTCACAAGCAGCAACAACCACCTCAAAGAAACAATCAAGTCTACCAACAACCTGCTTACCAACCACCCGCATACAATGCTCCTCCCAACCAACCCACCGCTCTTCACCAAGAAGTGGAAACTTATATGAGGACTAATGATGCGATAGTGGGAAATCTTCAGAGAGAGGTGCTCAACTTGAAGGCAGACTTGGTCAAGCAAGGAAATGATTTGAGAGCAGATATGAGAAATACGTTGGATAGCCAAACTAATGACTTGAGGAACATGATGGCTAGTTTTTTCCAAAGTAGTCAACCCTCTTCTTCGGGTACTCTTCCGAGTAACACCGTTGCAAATCCAAGAGGGGAGATGAAAGCAATCACCACTCGAAGTGGCAAAGGTACCAAGGAACCCGAGCTTCCTATACCTCCACCGGTGGTTGTGACTAAGGAGAACGAGTCGCCTGCTCCTATTCCTCATCCTTCTCCTTCCCCAATTTCTCCACCTCTTTCTTCTACCCCTCCTCCACCCGTGGTTGTGAGTGATCCCATTCCTTTAAAGCCTTCCTCTTCTTCCAATATACCTTATCCATCAAGGTTGAGGAAAGAGAAGCAAAAGAGCAAGGATGATATTCAGGTTTCGAATTTCCTTAAAATGTTCAAAAAACTGAATTTCAATATCTCCTTCGCTGAGGCTCTCGCTCACATGCCCAAATATGCCAAAATGTTTAAAGATCTTCTGAGCGACAAGGAAAAGCTCCTCGATATTGCCAACACCCAACTTAATGAGAACTGCTCTGCAGTGCTCTTAAGGAAATTACCAACCAAGCTTGGTGATCCGGGTCGTTTCCTTATCCCTTGCAATTTCCCGGGAGTAGAGAATTGCATGGCCCTAGCCGATCTAGGTGCCAGTATTAATCTCATGCCTCTAAGTGTTTGGAAGCAATTATCTCTCCCCGAGCTTGTCCCCACTAAAATGACTTTGGAATTGGCCAACCGTACGGTTGCTTATCCAGTGGGGATAGCCGAAGACGTCATTGTAGGAGTCGACAAATTCACCTTCCCTGCCGATTTTGTTGTCGTCGACTACGAGATGGACCCCCATGTGCCACTCATTGTTGGTCGTCCATTCTTAAGGACCGGTCGCACTCTCATTGATGTTGAAGCCGGTGAGCTTATCATGAGAGTGCGTGACGATAAAGTAGTCTTCAACATGGGAAAGTTGTCTAAACAGCCTTATTCATATGAGAGCGTTAACTGTATTGACGTTCTTGATGAGGCTTGTGAAGAACACTTCAAGGATGCTTGTAAAAACATTCCTATCTCTCTTCCTAATGTTGAGACCGTTTCCTCTATCGACTCATCACTATCTCTATTTGGAGAAAGTGATTTTCTTTGGAAAGATTTGAAAGCCACCTTGGAAGATGTGAAGCAAGACAATGACGATTTTACTGCCAATTGGGATGACGATCTCAGTTTCATTGCAAACCTCCTCAGAGAAGACAATCCTTCCCCTCCATCTCCCACTGTTATTGCTATCGAGACTCCGACTTCGAATACGCCTCCCGTCGAAAATCCTCCGGATTTGGAACTTAAGGAGTTGCCGCCCCATCTTGAGTATGTATTCCTCGAAGAAGAAAAGAAGTCGCCAGTCATCATTGCTAAGGATTTGAAGGATGAAGAGAAAGCTCGACTTGTCGCCGTGTTGAAAGATCATAAGAAGGCTATCGCTTGGAAGATTTCGGATATTCGTGGAATTGATCCTCACTTCTGCACACACAAAATTCTCATGGAGGACGACTTTAAGCCCACAATTCAAAGCCAACGAAGGGTGAATCCAAAAATCCATGAAGTCATCAAAACAGAGGTTCTCAAACTTCTTGATGCGGGTATGATTTACCCTATTTCGGATTCACCATGGGTTAGTCCAATCCATTGTGTGCCCAAGAAGGGCGGAATAACCGTTGTTCCCAATGAACACAACGAGTTGATTCCCACTCGTCTCGTTACTGGGTGGAGAGTTTGTATAGACTACCGCAAACTCAATGATGCCACGAGAAAGGATCATTTCCCTCTACCTTTTATGGACCAAATGCTTGAACGCTTAGCAGGAAATGAATATTACTGCTTTCTTGATGGTTTCTCGGGTTATTTTCAAATACCCATCGATCCCCAAGATCAAGAGAAGACTACATTCACTTGTCCCTATGGCACTTTCGCTTACAAAAGAATGCCTTTTGGCTTATGTAATGCGCCCGGGACTTTCCAAAGGTGTATGTTAGCTATCTTCCATGACATGGTTGAACAAACCATGGAAGTCTTCATGGATGATTTCTCGGTCTTCGGGGATTCCTTCTCTTCTTGCCTTGCCAATTTGGAACGTATGCTCAAGCGGTGCGAAGACACTCGCTTAGTTCTGAATTGGGAAAAATGCCATTTTATGGTAAAAGAAGGCGTCGTGCTTGGACATAAGATCTCGAAAGCCGGTCTTGAAGTAGACCGTGCTAAAGTCGATGTTATCGCAAAGTTGCCTCCACCTTCAACCGTGAAGGGTGTGAGAAGTTTCCTGGGTCATGCGGGCTTCTACCGTCGATTCATCAAAGATTTTTCTCAAATCGCTCGCCCGATGACCCACCTCTTGGAAAAAGATACTCCTTTTATCTTTTCCAAAGAGTGCCTTGAAGCCTTCAACTCGCTTAAGGATAAGCTTACTAAGGCACCCGTCTTAGTTACCCCTAATTGGGAGCTGCCTTTTGAGTTGATGTGCGATGCTAGTGATTTTGCTATTGGAGCGGTTCTTGGACAAAGAGTGAACAAATACTTCCAACCAATCCATTACGCTAGCAAGACAATGACTGGGGCACAATTGCATTATACGACAACCGAAAACGAGCTTTTAGCTGTTGTCTATGCTTTTGAAAAATTCCGCCCCTATCTTGTCCTTTCTACCACTATTGTGTACACCGATCATTCCGCGCTGAAGTACTTGTTGACAAAGCAAGATTCCAAACCAAGACTTCTTCGCTGGGTTTTGCTGCTCCAGGAATTTAAAATCGAAATTCGCGATAAAAAAGGAGCAGAAAACTTAGCCGCGGACCATCTTAGTCGACTTGAGGATCCTTACCAAGGGGATCATCCGACCAAAGAAATCAATGATACTTTTCCCTTGGAGACCTTAATGTCTATAAACTCGAAGCCGAATGAAACCCCGTGGTTTGCGGACTTTGCAAACTACTTGGCGGGTGGAATTCTCAAGGAAGGGTTGACGTCTCAACAAAAGAAAAAGTTCTTCACCGACATTAAGACTTACTTTTGGGACGACCCTTACCTATTCAAACAATGTGCCGACCTGATTATCCGTCGATGTGTTGATGGACTGGCAGAGTCTGAAATCCTTGATGCTTGCCACAAAGGACCCACCGGTGGTCACTTTGGTCCCAACTACACCGCAAAGAAAGTGTTTGATTCGGGATTTTATTGGCCCTCCATATACCGTGACGCTCACGATATGGTCAAACGATGTGATGTTTTCCAAAAGCAAGGCAAAATCACACATAAAGACGAGATGCCTCAGAATTATATACAGGAATGTGAAATTTTTGACGTTTGGGGTATCGACTTTATGGGGCCATTCCCTTCTTCTAAAGGAAACAAATACATCCTTGTAGCCGTTGACTACGTTTCTAAGTGGGTTGAAGCCAAAGCTTTACCTACTAATGACGCAAGGGTGGTTTGTAACTTTTTGAAAGCTCTTTTCGCTAGATTCGGTGTGCCTCGCGCCATTATTAGTAATCGTGGGACTCATTTCTGCAATGACCAATTTGCTAGAGTCATGGCTAAGTACGGTGTAAATCATCGTCTTTCCACAGCCTACCACCCACAAACTAATGGCCAGGCTGAAATATCCAACCGAGGACTGAAGCGAATTCTGGAAAGAACTGTGGGAGAGCATCGTGCCGCATGGGCTGATAAACTTGATGATGCTTTGTGGGCTTTTCGTACCGCTTACAAGACCCCGATCGGCTGTACGCCTTATCGTCTTGTGTACGGGAAAGCGTGCCACCTCCCCATTGAGTTGGAGCACAAGGCTTATTGGGCCTTGAAGTGGGCTAATTTTGATATAAACAAAGCCGGTGACCTACGCAAGATCCAACTCAATGAGCTGAATGAACTCCGTAATGAGGCTTATGAAAATTCTTTGATCTATAAGGAACGAACTAAGCTCATTCACGACTCCAAGATCAAAAACCGAGAGTTCCATGTTGGAGACAAAGTCTTACTTTTTAACTCTCGTTTGAAAATCTTTTCGGGCAAGCTCAAATCTCGTTGGTCCGGCCCATTCACCATCGCCCAAATTTTTCCATATGGTACTCTCGAGCTCGCTCAACCTAATGGACCGAATTTTAAGGTGAATGGCCAACGAGTGAAGTTGTACTTTGGTGAGGACACCTCTCAGGAGGTGATTCCATCCCTCACCACGTTCCCCATGAACTAATTTTGGGTCGAGTCAGGCTCGTGACTCGGTTATCAAAAACAAGCGCTCCTCGGGAGGCAGCCCGAGTATCTATCCCTTTAACCCCCTAAGTGTAGGGGAGGACCTATTTTGGTCGTTTGCGTTTGTGTGGTGATGTGATTACAGGGATAACTGCAATCTTGGAAATCTTTGAAGAACCGTGTTCCCATGTTATCCAAAATCCGGTTCTATCTCTCAACTATCGTGATTCAATTTTCTTCATACTCACATTCGAAATTGATCACTTTAGTCGTCTCTTCCTTAACTCGATTTAACCAACGTGCACAATGTCATAAGTGTAGGGGAGATTTTTCCCGCATGCTTAAACATTGAGGACAATGTTTATCTTAAGTGTAGGGGAGACTTCTATCAAAGTTTTAAGTGGACTTTTCCATGAAAATGCCTTCAATTAACCGGAAAATCATATTTTTCAACATTTTTCAAATTTTTTATTAACTTTGGCCATTTAGTTGTAATTTTTAAATTTTTATCGTTGCTTTCATATGTATATATTCCGCAATAAAGTCAAAAATATTAATAAAGAGGTGTAGCTAGTTTAGAAGTCTTTGACATATTAGGCCCGTTGCGTTTATTTTGACTCAACCCGAATAGACTTATCCAAGTTTATTCTAGCTAGTATCCTTAACCATGTAGACCTTAATCGGTTTATTAGGCTAAGTGTCCACGAGTCTCATTATTTGAGATTTTAAATTGTGGAGGACGAGAAATGATAGAGTCAATTATAAGTCGGTATTCTTGCGCAAGCTCACTTGGTGTAATTATTTGCCTATTCTCCCATCACTTGCTAATAATTTATCTGCAATAAGTAAGGTCTTACAATTTGAAAAGTTACTTAGCTTCTAGCCCAAGATCGTTTAAAAGTTGCTCGGTAATGATAAGAGTTCATAGCCAAGGCATAACTTATGAAGCGGGGCGCGAAGATTGGCGAGTCCGAAAAGGCCCTAACAAGGCATGAGGATTCAATTTTATTGCTGAAGATCCAAAGTGATGTGAAAAGCATTATTCCTAAAGTCAATATGAAGGATCAAGACTCACGACGAAAAGCAATCAACTCCCATAAAGATCATGGAGAAGTCTATCCGAAAAGACCCTAACAAGGTATGAGGATAAATAGATCCAAGTCCGAAAAGGAGGCGGATCGTTGTATCTCAAAATCCCAATTAGAGATTGAAGAAATAATCATGAAGTCGTGGTCAACAAAGTTGGAGTACCCCTCAAAAGTCTCCAAGCGAAGAAACTCTATTATGATGAGAAGACCATTATCTCAAGAACGTCTCTCGAAGATATGAAGTATGAAGTACATGCCAAATATCGGCCCGAGAAAGGTCTCAAATCGTGAACCAAGTTATGCCAAGATATGAACTTTTTGATATCCTGAGAAGCAGTTTTAAGAGATTTTGTCCTTTAGCTAACTATTGATCAAATCGTCCTACTTTGCTTTCAGCCTTAATAAACTATCGAAATAAGTCCAAAAATGCATCTTCATGATCATTCTAAGACAAAAATAAAATATAAGAGATACAACTAGGAATAAGGGAGTTTAAGCATTTAATTAAGCCACGTGTGTAAGTGTTTGATTTACTAACTTATAATAACAATGATCTCGTTTTTAAGCTTAGTTTGGGGAACGTGAAACTTGAGGGTGATAAATCTTCGCAACACCAAAGCCCTAATGTAAGTCCTTGATTTCTTTACAAGTTATTTCCATTCCTTTTGTTTATTTTAAAGTTTTAAGTTCTCTTAGTATTTTAAATGTTGTTTAGTAGAGTTTAAATAAGGCCAAGGTTGATTGATTATGAGAAAAATGTAAAAATTGCTTTATCACTAAGCATTGCATGAGGGCATGGCAATGGTTAAGTGTAGGGGATTTGATAGGTGTGTAAACACCCATCCTTTTACCACTTAATTCGGACTAAAACGAGACCAAAACACGTATTTAATATCATTTGTTTGGAATTATGCGTGGTTTTTGTGTTTATTGTGTTTTCAGAGCTAACCGGATAAATATTAAAGAAAACATGGGATTGCACGGGATTTATCAAGGAGAAAGACTCAAGAGAAAGTCTATTGTCCAAGAGATGCAAAAGATTTGAAGTCACTGGGCCTATTCGAAGATTTATCGAAGAAAAGGACTAAAGACGGAAGATTTTCATAAGTCGAAGAAACTCGAGTCTATTTAACGAAGAAATTAAAAGACGAGTTGGATTTAATCGACGACAAATCCCGAATCAGAATCGAAAACGTCGACTTTTCTGAAAAGACGAGAAGACAAGAAGAAAGGGAGAAAGCCCACTCACCAACCAACCACTTAGGAGTATAAATAGATACTCCCTTCACACAATTAGGGAGTTAGTTCATTTTTCTTTTTCCAGTTCTTTGTGGTTCGTAGCATCACAAACACCATTAGGGTGTTTGGTGATTTTTCATTTTCTTTTTCAATCTTGTAATCCTTAATCATTAACCTTGTTACTCTTCTATTAATCAATCTATTCCATCTTTTCATTCATCTTGTTCTTCATCATCATCTATTGCAAGTTCATAAGTTTTTATTTGATTTAAGTTTGATCTTAAAAAGTTGTTGATTTAGTGTTTTTATTGGTGGGATTTGTTTCTTATGGTATTTAGATGATTATTGGTTGATTTGGTGAAATCTTTTTGAGTATTTTGGTGTTTAGATTGAAAAATCGTTTGGCACCTGCTGTTACTGTTCTTCGCATTCCTGATCTTTCCGAACAGAACAATTATTCCGAATAGGCATTTGGGCTCGTCCCCTATTCGGAATATCTTACTTATTCCGAATCATCTTTATTTGTTCTCTTACTCGGAATATTTCAAATATTCCGCATAGCCAGTTGATTTCTCCCTTATTCGGAATATCTCGTATATTCCGAATAGACCATATTTTTCCGCATAGAATATACTTTCCGAATAAGGCAAGTTTTTCCGCATAGCAAATTTTCCGCATAAGACTTACATTCCGCATAGGGTATGTTTTCCGAATAAGCAATTTTTTCCGAATAGAGTTCTATATTCCGCATAAGCCAAGTTTTCCGCATAAAGGTAATTTTTCCGAATAGGGTTTTTCTTTCCGCATAACATCATTTTCCGAATAGAACCTGTTTTCAGCATAGTCATACTTTCCGCATAGACCATCTTTCCGCATAAGGGTTATTTTCAGCATAGGGCATTTTTCAGTAAGAGTATTTTTCTGCTTTACCATTTAATTGTTTTTATCTACTGTTTCCGGCTTTAATCTTTATTCACTTCATTTATTTAGAATAGAAAACCAAATTCACTTTTTGTCACCAAGAACAATCATTCCACTTTTAACTGAGATCAATTCGAGAGGATTCCGAGAAATCTGAACCCTAACAAAATGCTAGTATCATTTACCTATGTTATTAATTTCTTAAAAGGAAACTATTAATGTATTCAAATGATAAACTTGTTTTTCTTTGCATAAAATGTCTACATTCAATGTATCTATCATAAATCACAAAAAAATTGTTGGGAGACAAATAAAATGAGACGGAGGGAGTAAAATAATTAAATATAATAAGCATAGTTTCAAACTTCATTTTTTAACATGTTTCCACTACGTCAAACACGTAGCATTTACCTAGCCACGTATCTCTCCCATTTTTTTTACATCTTGTTTTTTGTTTCTTTTTATTTTTTGTTAAATTTTAATATATGCGTGTATTATCGAAACTCGATATTTTAAAAGTTACGCGAGATATGAAAAATATGTGTGAAACACGAAAAATAAACCCTCAATATGAAAAAAAAAACATCGACATTCGGATAACATTGATATTTCGATAATTAAATGAGGATTATAATTTAATAAACGTTAACGCGTCGAATAAACGAATGACGCCTAAAAGCTTAACATAAATTAAAAAAAATGCTCGTAAAATAAAAAAAAATTAAAATGACAACAATAGAAAATATTTCTTTGTCATGAAGATAATGTTTACGGTCGATGACGGGCATATACTTTTTGGATAAATAATAATTGACACATATTCGATAGTTAAATCCCTAACCTTGCCGGTTAGTCAAGAATTCAATATTTTCCGGAGAACGAACATGACAAATAAAAGTTGGGTAATAAATATTGGCCCGAATATTAAGAATAAAATTAGAGCTCGGTCTAAATGTTGATTTTGAATTTCAGGTTACTACAGTAAATAAATATGGAAAAACAAAAATAAAACTTTTATAATTCCGAATAAAATATTATCAATGATCAGAAAAATAATTAATATATAATTTAATTAAAATTTTCAAGATCTCGAGATTTACGTATGAAAAAGTAAAGAGGAACAAGTAAAATATTGTAAAATCGAGAATTACGAATAAAAGAAAAAGTAAAACGAATTCAAAGAAGACTAACCTCAAGATCCTCTTCAATATTTATTTCATTGTTTATTGCCATTACAATGTGACACGAATTTACAAGGTGAGACGAATGAAACAGAATTTACAAGGTGAGACGAATGAAACAGAACAGTGTGTGGAATGGCGTTAAAAATGTGTAGTATCATTTCCTTGCTTATTTTAATGCTTGGTTGTTGAAATGTGTAGTATCATTTCCGAATTTTTGATATACAGCTGTCGAAATATGATACGAATGAAACAGAACACTTTCAATACATGACTTTAGGATTGGAATCAAAACTTACATGAAAAATTTTGTTGAAAATTTTCAACTTTCAACAATTGAGATCCCTCCTTTATAGATAGTATAGAAGGTTATAGATATAGATATAGATATAGATTATTGCCACAAATCAACCCTTTACGATACCTCTAGTATATGTCAAAATGTTAACACAAGTTCAACAGGATAAATAAATCAGTGTTATGTCGATTAACAAAATTTAGAAATACTAAAACATTCACTTATTTATCACACGACATTGTTAAAGTCAAATACAATTAGTTGAGACTGCGTATGTTTATAAACAATATATCTTCCTATGTTTGGACAAACTTTAAATACTTACTTTATAACTTGTTATCACACGTCATTTCTTTTGTATAAACAAGTCAATCCTTATTTTTAAACAAATCAAGAAGGCAATTATCTAGTGTCTCTTATAGTCATACATACAAAAAGTAAACGTTGTGGTGGTTTATCAATGAGATAAATTTTAACATGTAACAAAAGTGTAAAGTTAGATACGAGTAGGTAACTTTTCATGTATACCATAAATCATTAAACCTCATAAAACAGTAAAACGTGTTCAAGCCCAAGCTGTTAAGAGAGATCAATTTTTCTTCTTTGATGTGTTAACAATTATTATGATCTTTAAGATGTTTTATATGCTTCTACCGCAAAAGTTTATAATGTTGCATCTTCCTTTACTTGACGTTAACCGCTTAACCAAAACAAGTTTGAAATATGAAGTACCATTAATAAATTTGTCTTGTAAATGCGCCTATTCGACTAACAATACTCATGACGTACGTGCTTTGGTCGTTAGGCGGAGTTGCAAACTTTTGAGTGACATGCACATCGATGCATAATGCATGAATTGGCCCATTTCATTACCTTAGAGGCCGGGAACGCAGAAGGTTAGAAACTAGATTGCTTTTTAACCTAGTAATAGTTGTGTTGTAAAAGCATAACAAGAATAAAATTCATAATTACATAAGATGATTTTGATATGCTACAAATATATGTTATAAAATAATGCGTATGGTTAGTAACTAGATTGCTTTTTAACCTAGTAATAGTTGTGTTGTACACATAATATTTTGATCACTTTGATTATATTGGATTTCGGCACTCTTTTGGAAAACCAACTATCTTTGGAGCGTAAAAATGAATGACATGACAGGTGTGGATACTTAATTCTCATTGAGCAGAATGTCAAATATGGAGTATCATTCACACGTGTTAAATATTTATTTTATTTTTAGGCATTCCATCTCCAAGATACAAACTTACTATACATATGTTGGAAGTAAAATAGACTCAAAGTATAAATACATGTTGACAAGAAGTCAACAACTAAAATCATAAACAAATGTTTATACAAAATTACAAACAAAACCTATGTAGGCACAGTAGGATTCGATTCCTCTTTCACTTCAATTGTTTTTTTTATCATTTCTTGGACAAAGATGGCTTGGGCTTAAATACTTTTGGTGCTAATCATTTTCCCGTGGTTAACACCTTATATCACCTTCGTGGGAGTTATACAACATACATAGTTAAGGTAAAGATCTAACGGTGTTTGGGATTGCATTTTTTATGAAACTTTCTGATCATTGGGTTGCAAAACACAAACAATCAGACACAAATGTATGGAAAACCTTCTCAGAGAAAGAGGATATCTGTGTGTCGAGATAAAATGTCATAGTAAAAAAGAAGGTTAAGACCTGTAATATGCAAATGCATAATCAAATACTATTGGACCATTATTTTTTATTTATAATTAATCTAAATATTACCATCGAAACTCGACCAAACGATCACAGGGTGACATGTGATTCTGATGATACAATGTATTTGAATAAAATATGAAGCTTTACCTCGATACCGAACCGCAACCCGATGTTTCTCGGTGTTACATGCTTACCTACAAAATAGTATTAACTCATTAAAGGGCTAATGAGTGGTTAATCTCTTTTACATCGATTCTTGATTAATATAATCGCAGGTTTTGTTTGAAAAAACTTGATAAAGAAATAGTATAATTTTGTATAAAGAGGAATCAGATCTTGTAATCGCTTACAAACAAAACTTGAGTGAGTAAAACATAGGGAAGCTTATAAGCACACATCTTAAGCATAGCATTTAAAGGTGTCGTTAATGGTTTCTTTTAAACCTCACACAACCTCATTTTCTGTTTTTTTTCGTACCCAACCGAGTTTCATTTTAACAGAACCTTATCAAAGTAAAAGCACACAACTTAAGCATAGCATTCCTTCAACTCATGTTTAAACTGCTCATTTAACCACTGTAAAATAAGCTAATCCAAACAACCTCTTAGCACACAAAAATCAACACCAACTCACATTCACCATTGGTGAATTCGTTTATTATTACATAAAATAGCATACGCATAACCCCCTCATATTTGAAAACCGTATTTACGAAGACAAAAAAGGCTCTACTAAACACCACTTAGTGGTCCCGTTGTAAACAACCCTCATTTCACATATTACTTGTTCTAATCCAATAATCCATATTGTCGTCAGTATAATTTCACCTTAATAAGAGATTACAGTTCGAGTTATCTCTAGATAGACCTCCTAAGTTTGACAAAAAAAAGTTGAAGCGAAGAAATAACCAAAGGACAGTTGATTGCCTAATAATTTATGATCGTAAACGCAGGTACTAAATATTTAGTTGTTGATAAACAAACCGACTGAGAAGTAGGGTGCATAATGTGAAAGTCCTCATATGGTCTTTTCAAAGGTTTATCTCTATTCAAAATTTTATCTAGTTTGCATATAAAATAGATACATAAAATGGTGCATGTATACATACTCATGGAAAATGAGGGCAGTTCGCAGTGGAACATAGTCATGGATTATGCTTCTAGTTTAAGAGTGTGAAAATCAACCACTTTGCTCACTAATGTCAAAATGATAATCCATAAGCATTCTTTTAAAGAAATAATAGAACCCGAAAATAAATGGATAGGTTGGTTGTGTTACCAATTTTTCTTCCCAGCGCCTCACTAAAGCTCTTAGTTCACCTGACTACCATTTCCCTTTAAGACCTAAAACTCAATCACTTGGACTTGTAAAAAGAATGTAATAGACATAACTGAACCCCAATTTAAAGGTTGTAACAAACCATTTTATCTAAAGACACAACATATTATCAAACGAAAAACAATTATTCAATTCAAAAGCCGAATTATGGTTTATGTTGTGACAAGAAAACTAAGATTGCAAGCAGAATCACAAAACAATAAAAGAAGTAGATAACTGGAATTACCTTGCATGACCATCGATCTAAATAATGCTTCTAATCATCAAAAAATGAAGGTTAAATAGAAATTATCTTGGAATGAGTATCATAGAAGCTTTGACTGATTTGGTATAAAAAAAGAAGAAACTCATTAATGGTGGCTGAATGAAACGTAGAGAGTAAGATTCAAAAACTCATTAGCTGTGTTTCATTGTATTGTTTCCTTTATTAGTATGTTGCCTTTTATACCCAAATGTTGAAAATTCATCAACTTTTCAACAATAGTTCATTGTCATGTTCGAACTTCACAAATGAATTTTGATGTTGTACAAGAAGTTATGGTGGTGTGTTGCTGTTTTATAGCCACTGAAAATTGTGACCTTCGTATATTTTCCTTTTGTAACATACTACTACAAATCAAAATTCATGGCAAATCAAAAATTGTAACATACTACCGCAAATTTATTTATTTTTTTTAACGGCAAGTTATCATCATACTTTAATCGGTTAAAATTTAATTACACAGCTGTAGAAGGCAAGCGAGCAACAAGCTGCGCCGCAAGCCTTTTCTGAATAGCGAAACTAATTCTATGAAAAACCACATCTATGGATTTAGGTGTCATAATGTTGCTATATATAACGCGTTGAATTCTCTTCAGAAGCTCCACCGCTTCAGGTGCAAGGAAACCGAAGGTATCAAATGCAAAAGGAATAAACACGTGTTGATTTTCAATGCATTATTTTTCGTGTTTTGTCACTTTGCATGAGGCGGCTTTCAAAGCAGCCTGACCCGCTATAAAACGGCTACCCAACCCCACTAGAGGAGTGATGAGACTGTATTTATACATAGTCTCATCATCCAAATCGGGCTTAAAACGCTTAAAATATCATCAAAATACCCAAAAATATGCCTGTGTTTGTTCATTGTGTATTTCAGGTACGGATATCGTGAATTCACCAAAAGATTACAAGAATCAAGCAAAAACGAACACGGGAAACGAAGCCGCACAAAGAACCGGACCCGATTCATGAATTTTCTTTGAAGTCCTTGAAGTTTGAAGATTTGGCAAAAATGGTCCCTCAAGAATTGAAGACTTGTCATATTATACCCTTGCAAAACTCAGTTATTGCATTAGGGTCCCTAATATTTCAAGAAATTGCATTAAAGGTCCTTGAAGAATATCAAAACTACAAGAGAAGTCCTTAGAATATGATAAAAATACAAGTTTGGTCCTTATGTTAACTTTACCAAAGTTTTTGGGGCAAATGTTGAAAAAAGAAAACTTGGATATAAAGGGATTCCAACTTTTTGGCTGTTAAAAATGAAGTGACAAAGTGAAAGAAATCAAGGGACTACTTTGGCCAGACAAACAAACCTCTCCCCACCACTCCCACAACGACACGTCATCCCCCAACACCCTTCCAACCAATCAACGCCTCCCTTTCCCCCACGTCATGTTTCCACTTACCTTTTTTTTAATAACTGATTAAATCAGTTATTTTCCCCCCTTCCCTCCTTAAACACCAATTTAAAAACAACTTAATCCTAAACAGATCAAAAGTGCCCCTAAACCCACATAAACCCTAATCCCTACTCTCCTTCATAACAAAGGGGTTTGACCCAATTGACTCCAGAATGTTGATTGGTATTATCCTCACTCAAACCCACCAACAAAAACCCCTTTCCCGTGACTCAAGTGGTCCCCACGACCCTCCCCTGCTTCACCATTTTGGGAAAAGAAAGAATCCAGCAGAACATCAACGATTCTCATCAAAACCTTGTTCCCAAAGGACCAAATAAGCGACCAAGATCAAAAGACTCCAGCTGGACTTCACATGTGGCCACTTTTGACCAAAGATCAAGACCAAGACCAAAGGGGCTTTTCTGGAAATTCATATAGCTAGGGTTCACGTTTTTTAGTTTTCTAGGACATTCTATGAGCTGTATAAAATGAGATGCATGTATCTCATTTAGACTGTTCCATTTTTATTGTATTTTTCTTAAAAGTAATGAAAATGAAATTTTTGAATTTTATGCAATAAATACTGAGTTCCTTTAGTTTAATATTTTAATTATCTCAAGTTTAGTTAAATTTTCAAAAGTTTTCTTTTATCTTAAATTTTCAGAAATCCGTTTTGTTTTTCTGTTTGTAAGTTGTGTTGAAAGAAGTTTTTCAAGAGCTTGAAATCACCATCACATTGAAGTGAAAGTGGATATGTGATGGGGATTTCAGGATTTGCCATTGATAGTTCATAGTTTTAAGATTTCAATGTTTGGTTTCAACAAGGATTTTCAAGCAAAAATCTGTTTTTCCAAAAGTTTTACTGTAGCATAAGCTCTCATAAGCTCTCTCTGACAAAGAGAGCTTATAATAGCTTTTGATAACTTGGAGTGTTTCACTTTTTCAGGTGTTCCATTTTTGAAGATATATTGGGTGGTAGGATCTTTGATATCCACCATCATCACCTCTCTACACTAAGCAGCACCTCACAAGTCCTAGCTCAAGCTCCCTGCTTGATGGAGATGGCTTTTCAGCCATAGTGGGGCCCGGATGTGGGTCCCACAAGGTACTTTTCAGGCTTGAACCCTCCATTAGTTTGAATCTTTGGCTTTGGATTTGCATTTGGTATGCTATGTGTGATTTGGGGTAGTTAACTGTTTCATGTTAGTTTCATAGGTTAATTTTGCTTATCCATTTGCATGATATGAATTTGAGTTAGTTTACATCAGTTTGGTTAGGATTTTAATAGAATTGGTGTGTTAATTTGTGATTTGGAAATTTAAAGGGGTGTTTGGCATTAGGTTATTAACTGGTTTAAGGTAACAGTAAGCTAGATAATATTGCCTGAACACACTTGGTTTATCATTTGGTATTGTTTCTCAGTCATTGCCTTAAGTGTTGAATAGGTTTTTAATGATATTGCATGCTAACTTTGGTACAAATAGTCTAAAAAATCAGTAAGTGCTTAAACTGACTGTTTTTATAGAATTTTGCTCACCAATCTTGGTAGTTTGTTAGGCATAGGTAACATCTAGGCTTCTAGATAGTTTGTGTGTAATTTGTTTGGTTTGTGTGCAAGTTATCAGCAGCCAAAATTCGTTTTCTTGCCAAGAACACCAGTACTGTTCATCAGACCCCATACTTAGCATATCAGTGACTAAATTGGCCATTTTGTGTGCATAATTTGTGAAGTACTTGTTGTTTTTATCATTTATTTGACTCCCCACAACCCAACTGGTTGTGGGGGTGCCTTTGGATTTGATTAAAACCAAGAATCAAACAAGTTGCAATAAAAAACGTGATCATACCAATATTTAACACTAGTAGTGGGAACTTAATTACCCCTGCTAGTGTAATTGTTTGTACTGCTTAGCTAAAATACAGAAAGTCCACAAGTGTCACTTTCAGCTTTAAGAATTTTTGTCTTTAGTGACCTAATTTAGGATTTAGGACTTGATTCTTTTTTCAATATTTTTCTTATTTAATTTCTGAATTTTCTGTTTAATTTATATTTTAGTTACTTTTCATTTACTATTTTTTACATTAAATAGCTATTTTTAATTACTTTTAAACTTTCTGTTTTTGTCTTTTAGTGGTAAAAAGTCATATTTTTTAGTTTTAATATTTTTCATAGTTTAAGAAAAATATTTTAAGATTTCTAGTTTAAAAATATTTACTGTTCACTGTTTTAATTATTTTTTATAATTAAATTAGCTTAATTAGGGTTTAATTATTAAACTGTTTTGTCTTTTAGTGAAAATTTTACACTTTTCAAACTTTTTCAATTTTCTACTGTTCATTAGTGTAATTTAGGATTTTTAAAATTGTTAAATTATTTTTGGCATTATTTTATTATTTTTTTATGATTATTTTAGTTTAAAAATAGTTTTTAGTGATTAAAAATAGAAAAATAGTTTTGAAAATTTAGGAAAAATACTTTTTAGTCTTTAAATAATATAAGTAGCTTATTTGTTCAATAAAATAATATTTTGGACATTTTGTTAATTATATTTGATTTTAGAGCTTTAATTAGCATTAAAAATTGAATATTTAATTAATAAAAGGTTTTAAAATATGTTTGTTGGATTTTTATTCTTATTTATATTATTTTAGACTTAGTTTAATATTTTAATTAATTTTAGGTTTAATTTTTAATTTTGTCGCGTTTTACGTATTTACGTTCGTGTTTTACGTCAATCGTCGTAGTGTAATCGTAATCGTAGCTCATCTTTACTTTTTCTCTTCTCAACCAAAAAAAACGTCACTAATCCAAACATTGTTATTTTATATATTGGCACATTAATACACACACCTCCTTCGAGAACGAACTTGCATTTATTCGGTTTTACGTTTTTCCTAAAGCGTAAGACTTAATACTTGCCACTCATACGCGTTTTTCCTAAAACGTGTACGAAAAACCTACATCAAATTTTTGGCGCCGCTGCCGGGGAGGTGTTTAGTGTGCCATTATTATTAGTATCGTGTTTGTGTGAGTAGTGCGTTTTTGCTTTTCAATTTTTTGGAAAGCGTGAATATCGTACATACTCATTTTTGTTATTTTTCCTTATTATATTATAGTATCCAAATAAATCGTGTTTAATTTTCCTAAATTAAACACACAACAATCTCTTACTATATTGTAGATATATTGGTTTTCGTTTTTATTGTGAATATATTATTACTATATTGTATCTACGTAAGAACAATAAAAATACAAGTACTCCAAAAGCGTGAAAACGCAACCTTGATTCGGGATTTCATCACTCGATCATTGTATTCGAATCTAAAGCAAAAGTTTAAAGGCAAAATAGATAAATACTTTCGTGAGGCTTAATTTTGATTAACACAAACTATAAGGTGGGTATAAGGCGGTTGTATTTCACGACCTAAAGGAAAAAGGCTCTTAAGTGCTTCGCGCCACCTCGTTTCCTCCGCTTGCTTGTGCGTGTTTTGAGAAAGATGGCTAATCGAGGGTTTGCCGCCCAAGTATTATCTACGTATATTATATTTGCTTGTTTTCAAGATTAAACCCTCTTGAACGTTTTGGTGTTCCACCAACGTTCTAAAGTCATCGAGAACGTTCACTCCACGTGATCGTTTTCATTCTTTGAGGCTCCTTTAATCGAGAAAGTCGATTCGAGGGGAGATTTGTAGATTTGTGTCTATGTAATACATTCAAAAATCCAAAAAAAATTAAAAAACAATCAAAAACCAAAAAAATTGAAAAAATCGAAAAACCGCAAAAAGAATCTTCTTTGCTACCACCCATTTTACGTTTAGTGCATGCGCACTCGATCGAAGGATTATTCCAATTCTAGCGAAGCTTCGAATCGACGCAATCGTAATCGAAGGAATCGACGACGTAGACGAGAATTAGAAACCGACGTTCCTAATATCGTTGTTGAAGAAACCTTAGACGAGATGGCCGACAATCGTTCGATGATGGAATTGCTCCAAGCGCCCACCGAGGGTTATGGAGACGCGATCGTAATTCCCGCTATCGAAACGGAGAATTTTGAGATTAAGAGCGGAATACTTTCGTTGATCCAAGCTACGAAGTTTCGAGGTCGTGAAGCCGATAATCCTCACGACCATATTCGGAATTTTGATCGTCTTTTGGCCACGAGCAAGTTTAAGAACGTCGACACCAATGTCGTCAAGCTTATGCTTTTTCCGTACTCGCTCGATGGTGCCGCCAAGGATTGGTACGAGAAAGAGCCACCTAATTCGATAACTACGTGGAAGGATCTCGTTTCCAAGTTCGTTAATTATTTTTTCCCACCGTCTAAGACAACGTTTTTCAAGAATGAAATTACGAAATTTGAGCAAAAACCGAATGAATCTTTTAGAGACGCGTGGGATCGTTTTAAGGAATTGCTTAGGCAATGTACTCACCATGGTTTTTCCGAGTTGCACCAAATCGATACGTTTTACAACGGTCTTAATTTTCAAGAACAAGATTCGTTGAATTCCGCCGCCGGTGGCAACTTTTTGTGTAAAACTCCGAAAGACGATTTGATAATTATCGAAAACCGATCCAAGGTTTACCAACTCCGCAACGCACCGAGTGTTGCCAATGTCGCCAATGTTAGTAGTTCTAATCGCGACATTGAGAGAGTTGATGCGAAAGTCGATAAGTTGACGAATGTGTTCACGTCTTTTCTCGTTGAGATGCAAAGGAAAGACGCTCCCGCTACGGTGAAAGCGGTTGAGGTTTCGTGTATGTTCTGTGGTGGACCTCATAATTATTACGAGTGTGCGGCTACGGATGGCCAAACGTCAAATGTGAGTACGTTAAATGGAAACAACAATTTTTCTAATCAAAATAACGCGGGTCCATCACAACAAGGAAATTATAATCAAGGCAACAATTTTCAAAACCGAAACAATTTTCAAGGAAACAATCGACAAGGAAATTTTTCGAATCAAAATCAAGGAGGTTATAATCAAGGTCGTAATATAACTTGGCAAAATCGAGACAATAACCAAAACTCGAATTTTTCAAACACAACAACAATCAAGGCAACAATTTTTCAAGTGGGAATCAAGAAAATTTTCAAAGAAGTAATCAAAACCAAGGGAACTTTAATTCAAATCAAAATAGTTCGTCAAACGATTTTCAAAATTACATGAAAACGAATGAGGCTAATTGAGACGATTAGAGGGAGAAATTGGTACTTTGAAAAACGACTTTTCTAATACATTGAAATTGCAAAACACGAAGATTGAGCAAGGGCAAATTGATATAAAAAAGATGTTTTCGGCCATAATGAACAAGTACTCGGGTGCGTCATCGAGTTCGTTACCTAGTGACACCGTAGCAAATCCGAAGGAACAATGTAAAGTCGCCTCGTCTCGTGAGAAAGGTCGTGTGATTACCCCTAACCTTGAAGGATTTCGAGTTGTTTATGCTTCTCAACCCTCGGCTTCTAAGATGTGTTCTTGTTCTAAATTCGATGGGGTGAACGTGGCGACCAAGGAAAAGAGTGCACACCCTCGTGTACCTCAAATTCCATCCGCGGTTCAAAAAGAAAGCTTTGTCGACCTTACCAATGTAACCCTTGAAGAAACTTGTGCATCGATCCTTCTTAAAAAACCCAAAAGGCGTATGCCGATAAAGGAAAAGGATCCGGACCAATTTCTACTACCTTGTGATTTTTCCGAGATTGAGGGATGTTTAGCCCTTGCCGATTTAGGTGCTAGCATCAATCTCATGCCTCATTCTCTTTGGAAATTGATGAGATTGCCTTCGCTTACCCCCACGAACATGACTATCGAGCTTGCAAATTGTACACCTTTAATACCAATTGGAATAGCCGAGGATGTCTATGTCAAAGTTAGAAAGTTTGTTTTTCTCGCGGATTTCATTATATCCGATTACGAGTGTGACCTTAAATGTCCCATTATTTTAGGCCGACCATTCTTATCGACGGCTCGAACCGTAATCGACGTTCACGAGGGGAGACTTACTATGAGATATGGGGATGAGAAAATAGACTTTTTCGCTAGAAAATCCCAAGGATTTAATGAGAATGAAAAAACCGAGGTTTCAAAACCTAATGATTCAAATCCTAATGATTTCAAAATGTTCACTTTAGCGAAAAGAATGAAGCTTAATGCATGTTTTGAAAGAATTAAGAAAAACGGTTTTAAAGATGATGATTTTAATGATAAAGAATACGTGTACCTAATTCAAAAGGGTATGTGTAAATTTATGGATGAAAACTCACTTTGGGATGTTTTTAGCGAAACAAGTGAACCACCAATTCCAAAGGGCGACGTTAGTGCCATCACGACAAAGACCAAAATGGGCTCGTCTTCACCACCTTCGAAGGACCACGTCTTTGAGGCTTCAACTTATAACTCCATCGAAGTGCCTCCTTTGCCTAGCCCAACACCCGTTGAGGCTAAAGGGTTTATCGACATCGATCCTCTCGTCTTAGAAAAGTCACCTAAGCATAGTCATTCGACTTGTAAGTCCATGGTTGTGAGTGCTCACATCGACTCTTTCTTTGACGATGACGATGGCGATTTTGACGAAATTGATCACGTACATTGAAATCCACATGCCATTTTTGATTCTCCTAAGAAGAAACATGTGAAGTACGATGATTACGAGTTCGATCCCAAGATTGAGGAAATCATTGAACGAGAGCTAGCTCTTATGCCTTCACTTCCACCTACGAGTGAGGTCGACCTTTCCAAAATCGAGGATGAACTTAATGAGTTGGAACGTCTTATTTTCGATGACGAACCAACTCATGTGACCACTAAGAATCCAATTCTCGAGGAGTTACCTCATCAACACTCCTCATTTGAGAATGACGTTTACCACATTCGTGAGGATCTAACTTATCAACGATCCCCACAAAAGAATGATGGTTTCGTGCTTGATCGTGATCTTTTCGAGAGAGTTTCTAAGATACTCAAGGAGGGGAATGACAAACCTTGGTTTGAAAAGCCTATCTTTGATGAAGAAATCGATGAGATCGACGTTCATGAGGATGACGAGTATGTTGACCCCGAGGGGGCGGTGTTCTTTATTGACAAACGTTTTGAGAATTTATATAATCCGCCACCCCCTCCCACCAATGACTTAAATGTGAGGATTTTTAGCGCGACTAATTTTCAATTTGACTCGCCAAATATTTTCGACATTATCAAATCGGGTTTTCATAAAGAGTTTTTGAACGATGAAAAAGGAAAAGATTTTAAAAATGTTTTAAAAGATTTTTCTACATATTTAACTCCGTCATCACATCGTTGTATGAGTGCTACCACCTCGTCTACTCCTTTTGACGATGGTTGGTGTGGTCTTAGTATGGGGGAAGCCCCAAATGTTCCCTCACACTTTACCACCGAGGACAAGATTTACGATCCCGGAATTGCTTGTAAAGGGAAATCTCGGTCTTCCACCTATGCAATAAATGGAAATCGTATCTATTTGCTTGGTGTGAGTCTACCTCGAGTAGCACATTTTGTTGCCTCACCCATTACCCCACCTTTCTACTTCTTATCTATTTTCTTCTACCCCATTGGGGTGCGTGTTGAAGTAGCATTGTTTCGTCTTTCATCCGAAAACGAAGACGCTATCTTTGACCCCGGTATTCGTGTATCGGGTTTTTAAAGTACTCCATGTACTTTTGGGCATTGTTTATCATGTAAGCCCCACCAAAAATGACCAAACCAAGATCATCCCTAAATGATCACATTTATGGGGATTCGAGTCGAGCTTTTGACTCGGTTATCAAAAACAAGGTGCCTCGTGGGGGATTCTCATGCTTATCCTTGTATATATTATCTCTTTCTTAGTTTAATGTAACGAGGGGACTTGTGCTTTTCCAACCTTTGTTCCGTGGTTGTTTGTGATTGTGATTCATTAGGTTCATCGTCATCATTGAAGCCTCTCGTGTTCGTTTTATGTAGCACTCGAGCTTCGATCGTTGCCTTTGAAGATTCCGATATCCGATGATATCCTTTTATGTTCTAACGTTTATCTTATTAGCATAATTCATAAACGGCTTTTAGGTTATTCGTTTTACCCTTTCCATGCTCGAGATTAAGCATTCGACTTCGTCTCTAGTATGGGGGTGTTTACACCCCTAGACTCGAAACATTGAGGACAATGTTTAGTTTTAGTATGGGGGGGTGAGTAGATACTTCACCTTGCTTACGTCACCACGCAATCCAATATTCATCTTTTTGCTATCATTTTATGCAAAATAAGGCTAAAAATGGCCAAATTTTAAAATTTTTCTTGTTTTTCATAAGTGTTTAAGACACGAATGTAGGTTTTCCGATGGTGAGAATGAGAATAATTTTTGACTCGATCGTGCGTGTTGAGCACTTAGCTCGATTCCTTAACTTTTTAGGCTAAGTCTCTTAAATGAGGACGAGAAATGATAGAGTTATTTATAAGTCTCTTAATCGTCATGATCTTATGTGTAGTAATTATTAGCTTATTCTCCCAACGCTTTTGCATAATAAATTGTTAATAAATATTGATTTGGCGGTTTAGTCACTATTGTTGGTTTCTAATTTGTTTTGGTAGCTTCCATGTAATTAAATTGGGAAAACATTAAGGTATCGCCAGCGTCACGGTTTTGAAGTATTGGCACCCGAATAATCGAAAGCTTCACCTAATACTAAGATTTCAAGTGCTCACCTAAATTAAGCAAAAATTTGAAGCTCACAAGGCCGAAAAATCTATGCCCAAATTGAAAGTGAATCAAGCCTTAATCTTCGAAGCTTTAAAGATCCAAAATTCGCTTTAGCGTGAGGATATACGTCTTTGGCTAATAAAACCACCGATGAGGCGGATAATAAAAGGCAAGGCAAGACCGAAGTCATAATAAAAGCTTCATGGCGAAGTTGAATAAAAGATGGAGGTAAACCAAAGATAATAAGGCCCTTCCGTTAGGGGGCGTATAAAAGTCTTGGTAATAAGTCTCATGTTCAAAACCGTTATAAAACCGTGTTTATCGATCCTTCTTCTTGACTTAATTTTTTGACATCGTTGTCTATTAGGATGAATTATTAATTTAATGATTTTGGTTACACCGTTAAGACTCTATTTTTAGACTTAATCTCTATTCACGCATAAGTCAATGATGTATCCTCGTGATCATTAAGACAAAATAAAATATAAGAGATACCAAGTAGGAATAAGGGAGTTTAGGTTCGTAAATAACACTCATGAGATGTGATCGTGTTGCTAACTTATAATAACAATGATCTCGTCACACGCTTAGCATGGAATTGGGTGAAAATCGAGGACGACGAAATTATTTCTAACGAAGCATTCACGTGTTCTTGTTCTATGATCCTAAAAGTCACGTTCTCGTGATGAAAACAATACATTATGTCTAAAACACATATAGTAGTTTATTTAAATTTATGTCTTCAATAAAAGTCATCATAAAATGAATTTTTGAAGTGCTATTGTTAGGTGTGAAAACACCCATCCTTTTACCACTTATTTCTTGCTAAAACAAGACCAAAATGCGTATTTAATGTCATTTGTTTGGAATTATGCGTGGTTTGTGTGTTTGTTGTGTTTTCAGAGCCAACCGGATAAATATTGGAGAAAACATGGGATTGCACGGGTTTTACCGAGTTATGCCAAGATATGAACTTTTTGATATCCCGAGAAGCAGTTTTAAGAGATTTTGTCCTTTAGCTAACTATTGATCAAATCGTCCCACTTCGCTTTCAGCCTAAATAAACTATCGAAATAAGTCCAAAAATGCATCTTCATGATCATTATAAGACAAAAATAAAATATAAGAGATACACCTAGGAATAAGGGAGTTTAAGTATATAATTAAGCCATGTGTGTAAGTGTTTGAATTGCTAACTTATAATAACAATGATCTCGTTTTTAAGCTTAGTTTGGGGAACGTGAAACTTGAGGGCGATAAATCTTCGCAGCATCAAAGCCCTAATGTAAGTCCTTGATCTCTTTGCAAGTTATTTCCATTTAGCTATTTTCAAGTGAAAATAGTTTTCTATCCTTTAGTTTATTTTAAAGTTTTAATTTCTCTTAGTACTTTAATTCTTGTATGTTAATAAGGCCAAGGTTGATTGATTATGAGAAAAATGTAAATTTGCTTTATCACTAAGCATTGCATGAGGGCATGGCAATGGTTAAGTGTAGGGGATTTGATAGGTGTGAAAACACCCATCCTTTTACCACTTATTTCTTGCTAAAACAAGACTAAAACGCGTATTTAATGTCATTTGTTTGGAATTATGCGTGGTTTGTGTGTTTGTTGTGTTTTCAGAGCCAACCGGATAAATATTGGAGAAAACATGGGATTGCACGGGTTTTATCGAGGAAAAAGACGAAAAGATGAAGTCTATAGTCCAAGAGATGCAAAAGATTTGAAGTCAATGGGCCTATTTGAAGATTTATCGAAGAAAAGGACCAAAGACGGAAGATTTACCTATGTCGAAGAAACTCAAGTCTATTAAATGAAGAAATTAAAAGACGAGTTGAAATTATTCGTCGACAAATCCCGAAGCGAAATCGAAAACGTCAACTTTTCTGAAAAGACGAGAAGACAAAAAGAAAGGAAGAAAGTCCACTCACCAACCAAGGGAGAAGCCTAGATATACTCCTCCCATTCAAGACTCCACTAGTTCTTTTTCTGTTATTTTTCTTTCCGAGTTCTTAGGAAGAAACCATCTCCCTTAAGGAGTGGTTTCCATTTTTCTTTGATTTCTTCAAATCTTGTAAGTTTAATCTTTTCACTTTGTTTTTGAATCCTAAATCATTAATACAAGTCTTCTTTTAATCTTTCCATCATCTTGTTCTTAATCTCTTTTTGATTCTTGGTTCTTAAGTTTTATTCTATCGGTTTGATTATCAAAAGTAAGTGGGTTTTATGATTTCGTAGTTTTGGATTGATGTTTACCTAGGGTAAAAGATTAGTGGTAAAATTGGTTTAAGTTTTGATTGAAAACTTGGTAGATTTTGGTGTTAAATTTGTGCTTTTGTAATCCCCTGTTCTTCGCTTAATGATACTGTATTCTCCAGATTCCGAATAGTGGTTTGTCATTTTACTGTTGATTCGGAAGTTTCTTTATTCCGGGTTAAGGTAGTAATTGTCTTGGTTATTCGGAATAAGCAATTATTCCGAGTAGGGCTTGATTTCATTGGTTATTTGGAATCATAAGTTTTTCCGGATAGAGTAGCAATTTCATTGTCTATTCGGAATAACCGAAACATTCCGCATAGAGCTTCTTAAACTTTGTTGGTTCGGAATATCAAAATATTCCGGATCAAGGTGGGAATTTGTTGGTTATTTGGTAATTCGGAATTTCAAGTTATTCCGCATAGAGCATTTTTGGACTTTGTTGATTACTCGGAATATTATATTATTCCTCATAGAGATCATGTCAAAACATTCCGAGTAGAGTTTAAGATTTTTGGTGGGGACTCGGAATATTAATTATTCCGAGTAGTGCTTCTTTTAAAAATATTCTGGATAGAGTTATTAGTCCGCATAGATTTTCTTTTCAAATATTCCGCATAGGGAAATTATTCCTCGTAGGGTTTTTATTCCGCATCACCCAATATTCCGCATAGCATAAGTTCTGCATGGTCTTGATTATTCCGAGTAAGAACCAACATTCCGCATAGGCCAGTTATTCAGAATTAGAGTACTTATTCCGAGTAAGGGCAGATATTCCGAATAGAGACTTCCAGTTTTATTCTTCATAAAGGTATTTACTTACTCTTTCATTTAAATTCTAGATTTATTTTCAGTTCTTATTTCTAGTTTAATTTTATTATTACTTGCCCTTATCATTTTAGTAGATTTAGACCAAAGCTCCTCCTTTTTAGTCACCAATTACAACTATTCCACTTTTGACCGTGATCAATTCGAGAAGATACCGAGAACGAAACAACAACATATATCAATTGGGTACGAGCAACGCAAAGAGAGATCTTGCAAGCAAAACCTTTTATTAACCAACCAAAAGCCAGTTATTAAAATGGCGCCGCTGCCGGCTCTTCTTGTTAAGATCAACAGTTTTTTGTGAGAAAAATTGGATTTTGGGATCCGTTCTTTCGGGAACGTTATTTTCAAGCACAAAAATTTTCAAAAACCCATAAAAATATAAAATTTTCAAAAATACAAAAACATTAAAAAACCTATAAATCCAAAAATATTTTCTCTTGCATTTTCTTTTTAGTGTATGCGTACTCGATCAACGTCTTATTTAGAGCCCGAGACTCTCGAACATTTAGACATGGCCGGTGTACACAACAACAACAATAATAATCCACCCCTCCCAAATAACAACAATAATAATCATCCACCCCACCAAAACATGAATAATCCACCCTTACCCGACCTACGAACCATGGAGGAGTTATGTCAACCCATGATGAACGGACGTGGAGGCCCGATTGCACCGATGCATGTCACGGCTCAAGAGTTTTCGTTGAAGCATCACATGATCCAGCAAGTGCAAACCAACCCATTTCGCGGAATTCCGGATGATGATGCCAACAAACACCTCGACAAATTCATTACCATCACCCAAAGCGTGAAGTCCCCCGGTGTTTCTATGGATGACCTTCGCCTTCAACTCTTTCCCCATTCGCTTTCTCACCATGCCGAAAAATGGTTTGACCGTCTCCCAAAGAACTCTATTCATACTTGGGACGACATGACTCAACGCTTTTTGTCGTGCTACTTCCCACCATCCATGGTCACGAGCCTTCGTAACCAAATTAGTGGATTCATGCAAGACAATGATGAATCGCTTTTTGATGCTTGGGAACGGTACAATGATTTGATCGACTGCTGTCCTAATCACAATATGCTCCCTGTCACTCTCATTGATACCTTCTACAATGGTCTCACTTTTCGTGATCGTGACACGATCAACGCCGCCGCTGGTGGTACTTTTATGAAAAGGAGACTGGAGGAGTGTAGAGAGTTGATCGAAAACATGACTACTCACCACAAGAATTGGGATTCATCCGCATCCTCAAGATCTAACTCGAGAGTCAATGTTTCTTCTACTACTTCCAATCCTGAGATGACTGAAATTTCTCGACAACTCGCTGAGATGAACAAGAACTTCATGACCATGGCCGCAAATCACTTTCAACAAGCTAAAGCCGTTGCTATTTCTAGTTACACATGTGGTGGTCCTCATTCTTATAATGATTGTCCTTCTACTCAAAGCAATTATTCTGAAAACGTTAACGCGGCATACGGTACTTATCCCACGGGAGGCTATCAAGCTCGCCCTCAAGGAGACCGTAGCTTGCTAAGTTATCGTTCCAACAATTATCTTGCTCCACCCGGTTTCCCTCCTTAGAACCAAAACCAACAACAAAGCTATAACTGAAACAACCAATCCCAACCTCGTGCTCAAAATCAATATCAATCCCAAAGAAACCCATACCCAACTCAAGGAAATTCTCAAGCTCCTCTCAATCAACCGATGGCAGTAAACCAAGACGTCGAGATGTTCATGAAGACTAATCGTGAGATGGTGACGAATCTTCAGAGTCAATTTGTCAACTTGAAGAATGACATGGCGAAACAAGGGAGCGATATTCGAGCCGAGCTAAGGAATGATATGGCCAAACACAGCAATGAAATTAATGCAAACATGAGAGACTCTTTTAATAATCAAGCGCTTCACCTTCGTGATATGATTGGTTCGCTCATCCAATGTAATCAACCCTCTCCTTCGGGTACTCTTCCGAGTAACACCGTTGCGAATCCAAGAGGGGAGATGAAAGCAATCACCACTCGTAGTGGAAAAGGTTATATAGAACCCGAGCTTCCTACACCTCCACCCGTGATTGTGAACAAGGAACAAGAGCAACTTTCTTCACCTCCTTCACCTTCTATCCCCATTTCCCCACCACCCGTGGTTGTGAGTGATCCTACTCCCTTAAAGCCTTCTTCTTCATCCAATATACCTTATCCTTCAAGGTTAAGGAAAGAGAAGCAAAAGAGCAAGGATGATATTCAAGTTTCAAACTTTCTAAAAATGTTTAAACAATTGAATTTTAACATCTCCTTTGCCGAGGCTCTCGCTCACATGCCCAAATACGCTAAGATGTTTAAAGATCTTCTAAGTGATAAGGAAAAGCTTCTTGACATTGCTCAGACCCAACTTAATGAGAACTGCTCCGCAGTGCTTTTAAGGCAATTGCCCACCAAACTTGGTGATCCGGGTCGCTTCTTGATTCCTTGCAACTTCCCGGGAGTAGAGAATTGCATGGCCCTAGCTGATCTAGGTGCCAGTATAAACTTAATGCCATTAAGTGTTTGGAAGCAATTATCTCTCCCCGAGCTAGTCCCCACCAAAATGACTTTGGAATTAGCCAACCGTACGGTTGCTTATCCAGTAGGGATAGCCGAAGATGTCTTTGTTGGCGTTGACAAATTCACCTTCCCGGCGGATTTTGTTGTCGTTGACTACGAGATGGATCCTCGTGTTCCATTAATCGTTGGACGTCCATTCCTGAGGACCGGTCGCACTCTCATTGATGTCGCCGCGGGCGAAATAATCATGAGAGTTGGTGACGACAAAATTGTCTTCAACATGGGTAAGATTTCTAAGCAACCTTATTCTTATGAGAGTGTTAATGCTATTGATGTTCTCGATGAGGCTTGTGAAGAACATTTTCATGATGCTTGCAAAAGTACTCTCTCTTCTCTACCCAATGTTGAGACCGTTGCCTCAATTGCTCCGGCATTGACTCCTTTTGGAGAAAGTGACTTGGATGATTTCGAAGCTAGCTTGGGTCCTCTCGATATTAAGTATGATGATTCTTCCACTGATTGGGATGAAGACATTCGTACTATTGAGAGACTTCTCAATGAAGACCCGTTTCCTCCTCCCTCTCCTAAAGAGGTGACTAATGATGATCCATCGTTAGTTACACCATCTATTGAGGATCCTTCCACTCTCGAGCTTAAGGACCTACCTCCTCATCTTGAGTACGTTTTCCTTGAAGACAACGAGAAGTTACCGGTCATCATCGCGAAGGACCTGAAAGAAGAAGAAAAAGCCCGACTTGTCGCCGTGTTGAAGAAGCATAAAAGAGCTCTCGCTTGGAAAATCTCCGACATTCGCGGAATTGATCCTCACTTTTGCACACATAAAATTCTCATGGAGGACGACTTTAAGCCCAAAATACAAAGCCAACGAAGGGTGAATCCTAAAATCCATGAAGTCATCAAAAAAGAGGTTATCAAACTTCTTGATGCGGGTATGATTTACCCTATTTCGGATTCACCATGGGTTAGTCCAGTCCATTGTGTGCCTAAGAAAGGCGGTATCACCGTTGTGCCCAATGAAAACAACGAGTTGATTCCTACCTGTCTCGTTACTGGGTGGAGAGTTTGTATAGACTACCGCAAACTCAATGATGCCACGAGAAAGGATCATTTCCCTCTACCTTTTATGGACCAAATGCTTGAACGTTTAGCGGGTAATGAATATTACTGCTTTCTTGATGGTTTCTCGGGTTATTTCCAAATACCCATCGATCCCCAAAATCAAGAGAAGACAACATTCACTTGTCCCTATGGCACTTTTGCTTATAAAAGAATGCCTTTTGGCTTATGCAATGCCCCCGGGACTTTCCAAAGGTGCATGTTAGCTATCTTCCATGACATGGTTGAGCAAACCATGGAAGTCTTCATGGATGATTTCTCGGTCTTCGGGGATTCCTTCTATTCTTGCCTTGCCAATTTGGAACGTATGCTTAAGCGGTGCGAAGACACTCGCCTTGTTCTGAATTGGGAAAAATGCCATTTTATGGTAAAAGAAGGCATTGTGCTAGGACACAAAATCTCTCATGCCGGTCTTGAAGTCGACCGTGCTAAAGTAGATGTCATAGCCAAATTACCTCCACCTTCAACCGTGAAGGGTGTGAGAAGCTTTCTGGGTCATGCGGGCTTCTATCGTCGATTCATTCAGGATTTATCCAAAATCGCTCGCCCGATGACCCACCTCTTGGAAAAAGAGACTCCTTTTATCCTTTCTAAAGAGTGTATCGAAGCCTTCAATCTTCTTAAGGATAAGCTAACTAAGGCACCGGTCTTGGTTACCCCTAATTGGGAGCTACCCTTTGAATTGATGTGCGATGCTAGCGACTTCGCTATTGGTGCGGTTTTGGGACAAAGGATCAAAAAGCATTTCCAACCAATCCACTATGCTAGCAAAACAATGACGGGGGCTCAATTGCATTATACAACAACCGAAAAAGAGCTTTTAGCTGTTGTCTATGCTTTTGAAAAATTCCGCCCCTATCTTGTTTTATCCACCACAATCGTATACACGGACCATTCCGCGTTGAAGTACTTGATGACTAAACACGACTCTAAGCCAAGACTTCTTCGCTGGGTTTTACTCCTTCAAGAATTCAACATTGAAATTCGTGACAAGAAGGGTGCTGAAAACCTAGCCACGGATCATCTGAGCAGACTCGAGGATCCATATCAAGGGGATCATCCGAACACAGAGATCAATGACTCTTTCCCCCTTGAGACCTTAATGTCTATAAATCTCAATCTTGATGGCACCCCGTGGTTTGCCGATATTGCAAACTACTTACCAGGTGGTGTTCTCATTCAAAGGTTAACATCCCAACAAAAGAAGAAGTTCGTGAACGATGTTAAGACTTACTTTTGTGATGACCCTTTTCTATTCAAACAATGCGCTGACTTGATTATTCGCCGATGTGTTGACGGACCGACCGCTTTGGACATTCTCCAGGCTTGCCACAAAGGACCCACCGGTGGTCACTTTGGTCCCAACTACACCGCCAAAAAAGTGTTTGACTCGGGATTCTATTGGCCCACCATTTATCGTGATGCTCACGAGATGGTTAAACATTGTGATTCTTGCCAAAAACAAGGCAAGATCACACATAAAGATGAGATGCCTCAAAATTTCATACAAGAATGTGAAATCTTTGATGTATGGGGCATCGACTTTATGGGGCCATTCCCTTCTTCTAAAGGCAACAAATACATCCTTGTCACTGTCGACTACGTTTCTAAATGGGTTGAAGCCAAAGCTTTACCCACTAATGACGCGAGGGTGGTTTGTAATTTCTTGAAACAACTGTTTGCTCGATTCGGTGTTCCTCGTGCTATTATCAGTGACCGCGGGACTCATTTTTGCAACGATCAATTTGCAAGAGTCATGGCTAAGTATGGTGTCAATCACCGTATTTCCACCGCTTATCATCCTCAAACCAACGGTCAAGCCGAGATATCCAACCGTGGATTGAAGCGAATTTTGGAGCGTACTGTGGGAGAGCATCGCGTCGCGTGGGCCGATAAGTTAGATGATGCTCTGTGAGCTTTCCGTACTGCTTACAAGACCCCGATCGGTTGTACGCCTTATCGTCTTGTGTACGGGAAAGCTTGCCACCTCCCTATCGAGCTGGAACATAAGGCATACTGGGCCTTGAAGTGGGCTAACTTCGACATCAACAAAGCCGGTGATTTTCGCAAGATTCAACTCAACGAGCTACAAGAATTGAGGAATCAAGCTTACGAGAACTCATTGATCTACAAGGAGAAGACCAAGATTATCCACGATGCTAAAATCAAGAACCGAGAGTTCCACGTTGGTGATCAAGTCTTACTCTTTAACTCTCGGTTGAAGATTTTCTCAGGCAAGTTGAAGAGCCGCTGGTCTGGTCCATTCACCATCGCCAATGTCTTTTCCTATGGCACCATTGAGCTTTCTCAGCCAAATGGGCCCAACTTCAAGGTGAATGGCCAGCGTTTGAAATTGTACTTTGGTGAGGACATCTCTCAAGAGATGATTCCATCCCTCACCACGTTTCCCTTGAATTAGTTCGGGACCGAGTCAAGCTCGCGACTCGGTGAACAAAAACAAGCGCTCCTCGGGAGGCAACCCGAGTATCTATCCCCCTTTCTCGTTTTTCATCCTAAGTGTAGGGGGAGCTATATAGGTTGCTTGTTTTTGGATGGTGATGTGATTACAGGGATAAATGCACTCTTGGAATCTTTGAAGAACCGTGCTCCCATGTTATCCGCAATACCGGTTCTATCTCTCAACTATCGTGATTCAATTGTCTTCCTACTCACATTCGAAATTGATCACTTTAGTCGTCTCTTCCTTAGCTTGATTTAACCAACGTGCACAATGTCATAAGTGTAGGGGAGATTTTTCCCACATGCTTAAACATTGAGGACAATGTTTATCTTAAGTGTAGGGGAGACTTCTATCGAAGTTTTAAGTGGACTTTTCCATGAAAATGCCTTCATTTAACCGAAAAATCATCTTTTTCAACATTTTTCAAATTTTTATTTAACTTTGGCCATTTAGTCACGATTTTTAAAAAAAAAATTTTATCGTTGCTTTCATATGTATATATCCCGCAATAAAGTCAAAAATATTAATAAAGTGGTGTAGCTAGTTTTGAAATCTTTGACATATTAGGCCCGTTGCGATTATTTTGACTCAACTCGAATAGACTTATCCAAGTTTATTCTAGCTAGTAGCCTTAACCATGTAGACCTTAATTGGTTTATTAGGCTAAGCATCCACGAGTCTCATTACTTGAGATTTTAAATTGTGGAGAACGAGAAATGATAGAGTCAATTATAAGTCGGTATTCTTGCACAAGCTCACTTGGTGTAATTATTTGCCTATTCTCCCATCACTTGCTAATAATTTATCTGCAATAAGTAAGGTCGTACGATTTGAAAGGTTACTTAGCTTCTAGCCCAAGATCGTTTAAAAGTTGCTCGGTAATGATAAGAGTTCATAGCCAAGGCATAACTTATGAAGCGGGGCGCGAAGATTGGCGAGTCCAAAATGGCCCTAACAAGGCATGAGGATTCCATTTTATTGCTAAAGATCCAAGGTGATGTGAAAAGCATTATTCCCAAAATCGATATGAAGGATCAAGACTCACGACGAAAAGCAATCAACTCCCATAAAGATCATGGAGAAGTCTATCCGAAAAGACCCTAACAAGGTATGAGGATAAATAGATCCAAGTCCGAAAAGGAGGCGGATCGTTGTATCTCAAAATCCCAATTAAAGATTGAAGAAATAATCATGAAGTCGTGGTCAACAAAGTTGGAGTACCCCTCAAAAGTCTCCAAGTGAAGAAACTCTATTAACGAAGAGAAGACCATTATCTCAAGAACGTCTCTCGAAGATATGAAGTATGAAGTACATGCCAAATATCGGCCCGAGAAAGGTCTCAAATCGTGAACCGAGTTATGCCAAGATATGAACTTTTTGATATCCCGAGAAGCAGTTTTAAGAGATTTTGTCCTTTAGCTAACTATTGATCAAATCGTCCTACTTTGCTTTCAGCCTAAATAAACTATCGAAATAAGTCCAAAAATGCATCTTCATGATCATTATAAGACAAAAATAAAATATAAGAGATACACCTAGGAATAAGGGAGTTTAAGTATATAATTAAGCCATGTGTGTAAGTGTTTGAATTGCTAACTTATAATAACAATGATCTCGTTTTTAAGCTTAGTTTGGGGAACGTGAAACTTGAGGGCGATAAATCTTCGCAGCATCAAAGCCCTAATGTAAGTCCTTGATCTCTTTGCAAGTTATTTCCATTTAGCTATTTTCAAGTGAAAATAGTTTTCTATCCTTTAGTTTATTTTAAAGTTTTAATTTCTCTTAGTACTTTAATTCTTGTATGTTAATAAGGCCAAGGTTGATTGATTATGAGAAAAATGTAAATTTGCTTTATCACTAAGCATTGCATGAGGGCATGGCAATGGTTAAGTGTAGGGGATTTGATAGGTGTGAAAACACCCATCCTTTTACCACTTATTTCTTGCTAAAACAAGACTAAAACGCGTATTTAATGTCATTTGTTTGGAATTATGCGTGGTTTGTGTGTTTGTTGTGTTTTCAGAGCCAACCGGATAAATATTGGAGAAAACATGGGATTGCACGGGTTTTATCGAGGAAAAAGACGAAAAGATGAAGTCTATAGTCCAAGAGATGCAAAAGATTTGAAGTCAATGGGCCTATTTGAAGATTTATCGAAGAAAAGGACCAAAGACGGAAGATTTACCTATGTCGAAGAAACTCAAGTCTATTAAATGAAGAAATTAAAAGACGAGTTGAAATTATTCGTCGACAAATCCCGAAGCGAAATCGAAAACGTCAACTTTTCTGAAAAGACGAGAAGACAAAAAGAAAGGAAGAAAGCCCACTCACCAACCAAGGGAGAAGCCTATATATACTCCTCCCATTCAAGACTCCACTAGTTCTTTTTCTGTTATTTTTCTTTCCGAGTTCTTAGGAAGAAACCATCTCCCTTAAGGAGTGGTTTCCATTTTTCTTTGATTTCTTCAAATCTTGTAAGTTTAATCTTTTCACTTTGTTTTTGAATCCTAAATCATTAATACAAGTCTTCTTTTAATCTTTCCATCATCTTGTTCTTAATCTCTTTTTGATTCTTGGTTCTTAAGTTTTATTCTATCAGTTTGATTATCAAAAGTAAGTGGGTTTTATGATTTCGTAGTTTTGGATTGATGTTTACCTAGGGTAAAAGATTAGTGGTAAAATTGGTTTAAGTTTTGATTGAAAACTTGGTAGATTTTGGTGTTAAATTTGTGCTTTTGTAATCCCCTGTTCTTCGCTTAATGATACTGTATTCTCCAGATTCCGAATAGTGGTTTGTCATTTTACTGTTGATTCGGAAGTTTCTTTATTCCGGGTTAAGGTAGTAATTGTCTTGGTTATTCGGAATAAGCAATTATTCCGAGTAGGGCTTGATTTCATTGGTTATTTGGAATCTTAAGTTTTTCCGGATAGAGTAGCAATTTCATTATCTATTCGGAATAACCGAAACATTCCGCATAGAGCTTCTTAAACTTTGTTGGTTCGGAATATCAAAATATTCCGGATCAAGGTGGGAATTTGTTGGTTATTTGGTAATTCGGAATTTCAATTTATTCCGCATAGAGCATTTTTTGACTTTGTTGATTACTCGGAATATTATATTATTCCGCATAGAGATCATGTCAAAACATTCCGAGTAGAGTTTAAGATTTTTGGTGGTGACTCGGAATATTAATTATTCCGAGTAGTGCTTCTTTTAAAAATATTCCGGATAGAGTTATTATTCCGCATAGATTTTCTTTTCAAATATTCCGCATAGATATTCCGCATAGGGAAATTATTCCTCGTAGGGTTTTTATTCCGCATCACCCAATATTCCGCATAGCATAAGTTCCGCATGGTCTTGATTATTCCGAGTAAGAACCAACATTCCGCATAGGCCAATTATTCAGCATTAGAGTACTTATTCCGAGTAAGGGCATATATTCCGAATAGAGACTTCCAGTTTTATTCTTCATAAAGGTATTTACTTACTGTTTCATTTAAATTCTGGATTTATTTTCAGTTCTTGTTTCTAGTTTAATTTTATTATTACTTGCCCTTATCATTTTAGTAGATTTAGACCAAAGCTCCCCCTTTTTAGTCACCAATTACAACTATTCCACTTTTGACCGTGATCAATTCGAGAAGATACCGAGAACGAAACAACGACATATATCAATTGGGTACGAGCAACGCAAAGAGAGATCTTGCAAGCAAAACCTTTTATTAACCAACCAAAAGTCAGTTATTAGCTATGATACTTAATTCTAGCATTGCGTGGGGACACGGCAATGGTTTAGTATGGGGGAGTGATGAGACTGTATTTATACATAGTCTCACCGTCTAAATCGGGCTTAAAACGCTTAAAATATCATCAAAATACCCAAAAATATGCCTGTGTTTGTTCATTGTGTATTTCAGGTACGGATATCGTGAATTCACCAAAAGATTACAAGAATCAAGCAAAAACGAACACGGGAAACGAAGCCGCACAAAGAACCGGACCCGATTCATGAATTTTCTTTGAAGTCCTTGAAGTTTGAAGATTTGGTAAAAATGGTCCCCCAAGAATTGAAGACTTGTCATATCATACCCTTGCAAAACTTAATTATTGCATTAGGGTCCCTAATATTTCAAGAAATTGCATTAAAGGTCCTTGAAGAATATCAAAACTACAAGAGAAGTCCTTAGAATATGGTCAAAATACAAGTTTGGTCCTTATGATAACTTTACCAAAGTTTTTGGGGCAAATGTTGAAAAAAGAAAACTTGGATATAAAGGGATTCCAACTTTTTGGCTGTTAAAAATGAAGTGACAAAGTGAAAGAAATCAAGGGACTACTTTGGCCAGACAAACAAACCTCTCCCCACCACTCCCACAACGACACGTCATCCCCCAACACTCTTCCAACCAATCAACGCCTCCCTTTCCCCCACGTCATATTTCCACTTACCTTTTTTTTAATAACTGATTAAATCAGTTATTTTCCCCCCTTCCCTCCTTAAACACAAATTTAAAAACAACTTAATCCTAAGCAGATCAAAAGTGCCCCTAAACCCACATAAACCCTAATCCCTAATCTCCTTCATAACAAAGGGGTTTGACCCAATTGACTCCAGAATGTTGATTGGTATTATCCTCACTCAAACCCACCAACAAAAACCCCTTTCCCGTGACTCAAGTGGTCCCCACGACCCTCCCCTGCTTCACCATTTTGGGAAAAGAAAGAATCCAGCATAACATCAACGATTCTCATCAAAACCTTGTTCCCAAAGGACCAAATAAGCGACCAAGATCAAAAGACTCCAGCTGGACTTCACATGTGGCCACTTTTGACCAAAGATCAAGACCAAGACCAAAGGGGCTTTTCTGGAAATTCATATAGCTAGGGTTCACGTTTTTTAGCTTTCTAGGACCTTCTATGAGCTGTAAAAAAATGAGATGCATGTATCTCATTTAGACTGTTCCAGTTTTATTGTATTTTTCTTAAAAGTAATGAAAATGAAATTTTTGAAATGTATGCAATAAATATTGAGTTCCTTTAGTTTAATCTTTTAATTATCTCAAGTTTAGTTAAATTTTCAAAAGTTTTCTTTTATCTTAAATTTTCAGAAATCCGTTTTGTTTTTCTGTTTGTAAGTTGTGTTGAAAGAAGTTTTTCAAGAGCTTGAAATCACCATCACATTGAAGTGAAAGTGGATATGTAATGGGGATTTCAGGATTTGCCATTGATAGTTCATAGTTTTAAGATTTCAATGTTTGGTTTCAACAAGGATTTTCAAGCAAAAATCTGTTTTTCCAAAAGTTTTACTGTAGCATAAGCTCTCATAAGCTCTCTCTGACAAAGAGAGCTTATAATAGCTTTTGATAACTTGGAGTGTTTCACTTTTTCAGGTGTTCCATTTTTGAAGATATATTGGGTGGTAAGATCTTTGATATCCACCATCATCACCTCTCTACACTAAGCAGCACCTCACAAGTCCTAGCTCAAGCTCCCTGCTTGATGGAGATGGCTTTTCAGCCATAGTGGGGCCCGGATGTGAGTCCCACAAGGTACTTTTCAGGCTTGAACCCTCCATTAGTTTGAATCTTTGGCTTTGGATTTGCATTTGGTATGCTATGTGTGATTTGGGGTAGTTAACTGTTTCATGTTAGTTTCATAGGTTAATTTTGCTTATCCATTTGCATGATATGAATTTGAGTTAGTTTACATCAGTTTGGTTAGGATTTTAATAGAATTGGTGTGTTAATTTGTGATTTGGAAATTTAAAGGGGTGTTTGGCATTAGGGTATTAACTGGTTTAAGGTAACAGTAAGCTAGATAATATTGCCTGAACACACTTGGTTTATCATTTGGTATTGTTTCTCAGTCATTGCCTTAAGTGTTGAATAGGTTTTTAATGATATTGCATGCTAACTTTGGTACAAATAGTCTAAAAAATCAGTAAGTGCTTAAACTGACTGTTTTTATAGAATTTTGCTCACCAATCTTGGTAGTTTGTTAGGCATAGGTAACATCTAGGTTTCTAGATAGTTTGTGTGTAATATGTTTGGTTTGTGTGCAAGTTATCAGCAGCCAAAATCCATTTTCTTGCCAAGAACACCAGTACTGTTCATCAGACCCCATACTTAGCATATCAGTGAATAAATTGGCCATTTTGTGTGCATAATTTGTGAAGTACTTGTTGTTTTTATCATTTATTTGACTCCCCACAACCCAACTGGTTGTGGGGGTGCCTTTGGATTTGATTAAAACCAAGAATCAAACAAGTTGCAATCAAAAACGTGATCATACCAATATTTAACACTAGTAGTGGGAACTTAATTACCCCTGCTAGTGTAATTGTTTGTACTGCTTAGCTAAAAGACAGAATGTCCACAAGTGTCACTTTCAGCTTTAAGAATTTTTGTCTTTAGTGACCTAATTTAGGATTTAGGACTTGATTCTTTTTTCAATATTTTTATTATTTAATTTCTGAATTTTCTGTTTAATTTATATTTTAGTTACTGTTCATTTACTATTTTTTACATTAAATAGCTATTTTTAATTACTTTTAAACTTTCTGTTTTTGTCTTTTAGTGGTAAAAAGTCATATTTTTCAGTTTTAATATTTTTCATAGATTAAGAAAAATATTTTAAGATTTCTAGTTTAAAAATATTTACTGTTCACTGTTTTAATTATTTTTTATAATTAAATTAGCTTAATTAGGGTTTAATTATTAAACTGTTTTGTCTTTTAGTGAAATTTTTTACATTTTTCAAACTTTTTCAATTTTCTACTGTTCATTAGTGTAATTTAGGATTTTTAAAATTGTTAAATTATTTTTGGCATTATTTTATTATTTTTTTATGATTATTTTAGTTTAAAAATAGTTTTTAGTGATTAAAAAATAGAAAAATAGTTTTGAAAATTTAGGAAAAATACTTTTTAGTCTTTAAATAATATAAGTAACTTATTTGTTCAATAAAATAATATTTTGGACATTTTGTTAGTTATATTTGATTTTAGGGCTTTAATTAGCATTAAAAATTGAATATTTAATTAATAAAAAGTTTTAAAATATGTTTGTTGGATTTTTATTCTTATTTATATTATTTTAGACTTAGTTTAATATTTTAATTAATGTTAGGTTTAATTTTTAATTTTGTCGCGTTTTACGTATTTACGTTCGTGTTTTACGTCAATCGTCGTAGTGTAATCGTAATCGTAGCTCGTCTTTACTTTTTCTCTTCTCAACCAAAAAAACGTCACTAATCCAAACATTGTTATTTTATATATTGGCACATTAATACACACACCTCCTTCGAGAACGAACTTGCATTTATTCGGTAGGGTTGATCATGGCACATTTTTTATATTGGCACATTTTTTGTCATCTCTACACCTATTTTCTACTTCACTTTTTTATGTCACATACTTTTAAGTAGGGTTGATCATGGCAGACCCAAAACCGACCCGAATCGGACCGACACAAATCGGATTGAACAAATTTTGATCCAGGGTTTTAGACCATTTCGTTACTCAGCCTGGTCAGTCCAATTCGATCTTAGCAAAAATCTCGTTGATTATGCCTAATAGAATCAGACCAAATCGAGGAACAAACCAAACCGGACCGGACCTTTTTGGTCCGATATCGTTCTATAGTTTCGGACCATTTTAGTTCTCGGTCTGATTCAATCTTGTCGGGTCCAGTCCGATCTGAATCCATTGCTTAACCCTACTTGTAAGTGTAACAAAAGACTAGTGTTAACGATAAAATGGAGGGCATATACTAGAATGGAGGGCCTATACTAGAAAAGCCGAAAAACAAATTTTTTTCTAACACTAAACTCTCAATTTTATGGGCCAAGCAAAGAAGACCTTGCTAACCCAGAGCCATATCATACATTTAACATTTCCTTTTATTAATAAGCTGTCTGCTAGCAAGTGTAGGCTTAAACTTATTATACATTTAACGTTTTTTTCCTCTAATTCTGTATAAAAGCAAAAGGTATCATGGATTCATGGGCAAAGCCTTTCGCCACTGCGACTTGTACACTCGCCACTTCTCGCCATTTTTTCCCGTGATATCAGTGTAGCTCGCCAAGTGGCTATTTCGCCACTTAACTCCGGAAAAACACGACAAAGAAAATTCAAACCTTTTGTTTTTTATCGTTGCACAACGACGAATACTTTTTTAAAATTTTCAATTTTTTTACCCCCTTTCTAATATAAATACCACTAAAATAACCCACGTTTTTACACACAATCTTCTCAAATAATCTATTCACACTCTAAAAAAAATATTTTAAAATCCAAACGACGAGTTTTATACCAATCTTCTTAACACCCAACCGCCACAATTTTCACGTTCTTCTAATCTATCTACTCCGTCGTCACAAAATCTGTCAGATTCTCACAACAATATCCGACTAATTTATCACAATTTTCACCCGACCAAAATTACCAATTTGGCTATCAAAATTACCAATCACAACTAGGATTTCAAAATGTTCAAAATCCGAAAAACAACGCACTATTGAGATTATTATTTTGGCTTGCTTTATTTGATAATCATCATTAGAATATATAAAACATCAAGATTATTTTAGAATCAAGTTATAACATGGGCTTAGCCTATTAACTAAATACAAAGCCCATAAACCATAAACACACGTCTAATACCCTCCCGCAGTTTGAGCAAGAGGGATACGCACACTCAAATTGGCACAAAACTCTTCAAATAACGCAATCGATAAACCTTTGGTGAAAATGTCAGCATACTGATATCTAGAGGGCACATGAAGCACTCGAACTTGACATCTAGTAACCATATCTCGAACAAAATGAATATCTATCTCAATGTGTTTTGTCCGTTGATGCTGAACCAGATTAGCTGGCAAGTAAATGACACTCCCATTGTCACAATAAACAAGTGTGGCTGAGAATAATGAGGTATGAAGCCAACTGAGAAGGTTACGAAGCCATGCTGAACTAAACATTTACACACCATAATGCGCCAATATGAACTTATACAACACTACACGTAAATAACAACTCGATTTTCAAATAAAAACTACAACCACTGCATCCAACCCGTGTGCAACGCACAAGTTAAACTATAATATCAATAAAAAGGATGTTACTATTTTCAATATTCCGATTACTCGACTTCAATTTCAAATCATATGCAACCACACTGTAACGAGAGAATCAACCCGTATGCAAATTAAATGCCATTTATAATGTTTTAAAAATTTATTTATATTAAATTAATAATTTTCTATTCATATGATATCACAAATCAATCACTTATCTTTTATATAATAAAAAATTACATCATTTTAGAGTCTTTTTATAAAATTAAAATATTATAAGAAAAATAATTGAACCAATAAAGTAGCTTAATTATGTCACATAAGCAAAATCGTACTATCTGTTTGGTTAATAATAAGTCGAAATTGATATAGATTCAGTCAAGATTTAATAAAATGGTAAAGAAAATTGATAAAGAAAAAAACGAAAATATTGTAAAAATAAGAACTTCAAAAAATAGGAAGTAGCTAATAAAATTTTAGTGGTTGAATTTATAAAAAATCATATGAAGTTAAATGAAACTTATAATTTTTTATATTTTTAATAACTTTAGAAATTATACAAATATCCTTTAAACTTTCTACTTTAAAAATACAACATATATAAATTTTATCTGAAATTTGTTGAAAGAGATCCGAAAAACTTATTAAACAAGCATATTATTTATAACTTGATATTAATATGTAAGTCTGAACAACATTAACATCAACCCTTATTTTTTTAAATAAATGAATTTTTCATCCAACAAAATATTAAACGATATTAATGAATTTTTGAAAAACCGGTATAATTGACCTGGTCAAGCCATTGGTCACGATTTACAAGGGTTTTAAAAAAAACAGATTTCGATCGTGTATATGCAAAAGTCCGCTGGGCCTCTAAATGGGCAAAGGACGCCTCTGGGCCGTCTGGGCTATCTTCTCCACAAGCCTATAAGAAACTAGCACACGTTAGCTCGCCTCGGGTGGGAGTCCCGAGACCAACTCCTGTGTGAGAGTAAGGATCTGACTGAGAGCCGAGAGGCCAATAATATTGAGAGCCGGATGGCCAGTGAATATGTGTAATAAACATGAGTGAGAATGTATAACCTGCATTGAATACAAGGGGGTATTTATAGTGTTGAGAATACGGTAGCTTATTCTAGCTCCTTGGAGGTTGTTCTCCTTGAGCCTTGTGATCTGACAGGCCAGCCTTTGGTCCATCAACTAATTTGAGGTCCCTGAATAATAAGGTGTACCAGTTGTTCCCAATGGAATCTCTCTTGCTTTTGAGATGTGCAGGCGAGTCAACCTTTAATCCGGGTGCAATGTGAGAGTCCCCTGGGTAATAAGGTGCGCCGCTCCTTCCCAATGTTGTGGCACTACTTTTGAGGATTCCCTCTAGACCCATGTTTAGTGGGTGGGCCGGACTGCCAAGTCCGCAAGGCCTACCTTGCTTCTAGAAGGTGGTTTATATGAATTTGGCCGAGCGGCCAGATACGCGAACATGTCCCCCTAGTATTGGATTATCAATGTGAAATGTTGGTGATCCAATACTTTAAGTCGCAGTGCCTTTTCCTCCGTCCTCTTTTTTGTTTTTTTATTAATAACATTACCGAAAAAGCTTTTCTTTTTCTTCCTTTTTTTAGGTCTCACCTACCCTCATAATTACTCTTAGTAAAAATATGGGTAGTCGCGCCTCATTAAATGTCTCAGCATCCTGTCTGCCAGTTGTTCACCACTTGTGCATCTTATGGTTGTTGCTGCGCCACGTGTCTCTACTGTTGCTGAGATGACCCTTGGTTGACCCTTGGATCTCTATAAATAGCCCTCTTCTCTCCTCACTTCTTACCTTCTTCTTTTTTTACCATCGAGAGCCGTGAGGTACATCCTTCCTTTCAAGTGTGTCTTTTTCTCTTTTTATTTGCTTTCTTTTCCTTTCTTTCCTTGGTCCTCCCCGCCCTGTCATTATGTCCTCCGATGGGTCTTTGGAGATGGGTCTCCCTAATCAGGAGCAACGTGATGCCATTAATGAGGCTCGATGCCAAAGTTTGACATGCACCTCTATACATCTGACTTAAATTCGGACCACGTGCGGCGCGTGGCTGACGCCTATTGTAAAATCCTTGTTTTTACCTCTTTGACTTTGTCACCTTATGTACACATCTTTCTTGAATCAATGTAATCTCACTTCATTTGTTTTATGAAGCACCAGTCTTTCATTAAATTACACTGTCAATTCTAGTGTATTATTAAATGTATGGGACTTTTGTCATATTCAATTACCTTAACCTTCACAAAGCTGTCTTATGAACATTTAACATACAACATACTTAAATTAAGAAGTTACCTTCCACCTTATACCTTATCCTAACTAAACTATCACATTTAACATATACACATATTAGAAACCCTAAAATTGTCACTTTTCCCCTTTGGAAGATAAATACTACACGATTTATATATATGGACAAGTATTTGTTTACCAAAAACCTTCTCTAAACATTTAAAACACTACTCACTCCCTTCTAGATATTTTTGAAAACCATTTCCCACATGTTGTATATGTTACTCGGCTAGGAACTCTCCACAACACACAACTATACAATTTTGAACGCTAAACATATACTAGACTTTGACAGAAGCTTGTACAAAAACTCACTCATTATGGTTCACTATTCCTAGTCACTACTTGTCCCCCTTGACCCTTGCAAACCGACGGCTAGACACAAAACCATGGGGCAATGTACATACTTGCCATTAATGACATGATAATAGGATCAAGTACTAGATATGCTTGTACTTAAACATAGGGAACCCCTATTTTTGCTCTCTCTCTTGTCGTATGATCAACCCAAACCACACAAGTGCATCCAACTTGTGTTAGTTACTACCAACCTTAAACACTATCACATATATCCTCCCACATTCGGTTACCAACACACATACACATACGAAACATTTACTTCCAATCATACTCACACAATCTCACATTTACTCCCATGGCTTTGCATTGAGTCAAGGGAAATTGAAGAAGAAAGAAGGTCTCGACTTACCTAAGATTTTGACTTGGAAATCTTCATAGTCCAATCTAGGTCACGGCTAGGGTTCTAAGACGTGTAGAACTCGAGGAGGTTAGCTAGCTTTGTTCACCACCATCATCCTTATCAAGACAAGTAAGTATAGATTTCCTCACCACCTTCCATTTACTCTTACTTCTCATGCATGTCATTCACTCAAATCAAGGCTAAAATGCATGCACACGTAACTATGCTAAAACCTATCTAGCAAACTCACAGTTTGATAATGTTAGTTACAAGAAAACGTGTTATCATGTTTAAGACGTATGAGCTATGAATGTAAACAAGTAACTAACTTAGTTTTACTCCCTAAGAAACTAAGTGCTAGACCTAAATGATGGGTTAGACGAAGCCCTATAACTCTCGACTTATTTTTATTAAGCCGAGTATAAACCGTGGCATGTTAAATTTTTGAGACTAAAACTAATGCATAGGAGTGGAGGATTTATTAGGTAACTTAGAACACCACATAAGCTACCCAAATAAGCCATAAGCCTCGAATCACATAAGCCAAAAGCTAGTTTAAGCCGAAACATTATAAGCCTAAAGAGCCAAGTTATATTTTGGTTACATTGTTTTGGTTAAGTTTAGATTTTCTAAATAATTAAACTAGTCCAATAACAAACCCGTTAGGCCCAATAACCAAGTCGGACCCTTAATGGGTCACCCAAGGCCATTAAGCACCGAATACATTAAATGGGAGACTACTTGGGCCATTTTTGTGAAATAATGATTGTTATTGCCAAAAATGATAAGTTATAAAACTTATATATGATTTTCGAGACATAAACAAGTGTAAGGGCCAAACATGTCAAATTTGATAGTCTAGGGTTTTGGTTATTTATAACCGAGCCTTAATTTAAACCCCAAGGACTATATATGCCACTTTGTAAACTATTTACAAGCCCTAGATATTTTTCGTGCCCTTTTGGACCTAGTTCGAGTCTTGAGGGACTTGTTTTGACCATTTGGTAAACTCATTTAAGTCTAGGTTACTTTTTGTGCCCTCTTTATGTTTTTCAAAACCACAAGGACCCATTCTGCCATTTTGTGAATTTAAACCGAACCCTAGGGGTTGTTGTGTAAATTGTTAACACACCCTAACCTTAACCGAACTACAATGACCTATATTTCTAAACTTTGAAACTTATACAAGCCCTAGGGGCGCTTGTATAAATCTACCGAAAGTATATGTATATACTTGAGGGACTAGAGTCGTAATTTCCCTAAACTTATATAAACCCTAATTTTATACTTTACCTAATAATTAAAAAGCGTAAAATTAAATAACACGATAAATACAAAAACCTTTTTGTTCTTAAACTTGTCATTTAATTAAATTATATAAACTTTGGAGACTTTTATTAATTAAAATGTAACACGTTTTAGTAAACCTTATTTATATAAATTATATATATAAATACAATTAAATTTATAAGAATAAATATATTAAATATATTTATTATAAATCTTGTACGTTTTAATTAAATATAAAACCGTCTTTTATAAATGTTTAAACTCACTTTATAATAGTACAAGTACGAAAACATTAATTAATCGAAGTAGTTACTTGGACAACATAAATTACTACAGAGTTAAAAGTAATTACTTTATTACTTGAACAACGATAAATTAACTTACAAAAATCATAATAAAATACTTAAAACCAGTAGAAGCATATGCAGATTGTTTTAGTGACATTCATACATCCTATTATACTTTTACTGAGACTGAATAATTATTTAGGTTATTGACTGTGTTGTGGGCATTACTTTGAATTCTTGTGACTTTTACTGTTATACTGAGGTGAGTTCATGGCCCCACTTTATATATTGACAAACTTTTAAATCCTTTATGGGGAAGAAATCATGCAATTTACTTTGTGGATATAAACTGAACTGTACCAACTTTAATTACATGTGTCTATTGTAGAATTCCTCAAGACCCGTGAACTGAAACTGTTAGAATTGTAGAATTACCTGAATGTTATAAGTAGATCTATTTGGGATTGACCATCCCCACCTGAGTGAGTCATGCTCACTGTGCCGTGCCCGGGACAACAGGTGTTTACCATGTCAGAACGGAATAATAGGTGCCTTTTTATAAGGAGAAGCGCTCTCATTTGTTGAGGGCTTAACAATGTCAAGTGTCAATTTTGGGCAATAGACAATGTAATTACCTTTAAGTATTGATGCTTTGTGCATCACTGCTTTAGTGACTGTTTTACCATCCAAACTTATTTAATAAACCTGTGAATTCACCAACTTTATGTTGACCCTCAAAAGCATGTTTTCTCAGGTATTTGAAGCAGGAAGTTACACTATGCATGGATCTCAACATTAGGCTAGGCAGCATTCTAGCACGCATATGGGGATTTTTATTACTGGGGACTTATAAACAATCTTTTATTTATATTGGAATCATTTAAACAACAATTTGTACTTTTAATCGTGTAATAAATGTTTGATAATCTTTTATCTGATGCTCTATGTACTATCTGCTATTGATCCACCTACGTGACACCCAAATATTATTTCCGCTGCATTTAACCAATTTGGGGGTGTCACAGAATGGTATCAGAGCGATAGTTATAGAGAACCAGACCAAAAAATAATAAAATATAAAAATAAAAATAAAATTTTTATATAAACTGGACTATAACTGCTTTAAAATCATTTGGAATTTTCGGGACTAAAATAGCTAAGCATATAGAATGTAGAGCATGCATTTATTATGTGATTTATGTGCATTGATTATTAACTTTTGGTTAAACTAGCCGGGTACCCGCGCAATGCGGCGACGGGTACCCGATGACTAATTTTGGGACCAGCCAATATTATTCAAGTCTTACATTTTTCGAACAATATCTTTACGAATAAATGATAACTTTTAATTATAATAAATATATATAAATAGCAATACATTTTTAATCAAACCGATTAATAAGTCCGATTAGTAAAAATTGTGACGGTTAATCTCGTTCAGGAATTATACTGCACATTAATCGACGGTTAAGGCCGATTTTTCAAACTGATTAATAAGGCAGATTTGTGGGTGATCCATCATATCTGTTTTTTTAGTCTGAATTTTTGTTGAATGGTTAACATTTCAGACACATCAAGGTTCCGCAATTGGTATGTTATTGTTTACTGATGATACTAAGAATGTCAGTTTTGAACATGTGAACTCATGTATGAAAGAAAAATAAGCATAGAGGGCAAATGATTCAAAATCCCAAATAGTTCAAATTTGTTACCATGTGAAATTCCCACATACAAACTGCTCACAATACAAGACAATTTAACTCGATCATTTCACCATTGGGTACTCGTATAAATTATGCGGACGCTTTAGTTTTCTTGCTTCTGATATAATCGGGTGGCACTCAATTTTAATAACATTTTTTAGATCATATAATATTAGCTGAAATATATTTATCGTATATTAGTCTTTGATATATAATTTCGTTAATATGCATAGTAACTAAATTTAAAAATGAAGAAACATTTATCATTCGTAAAATTGGAAGCTACCTATTTATCATTCATATATGCTTACGTTTTCTTGTAACTTGCTTTTAAAAGCATTATTGGCAGAGCATCGGGAAGGTGATGAAAGATCACATATATTTCTTGGCCCCTATTATAATTGAATTCAAGATTACTGGGTGGAAAGTTGTTAAAGAGGACAAAGACGTGATAGTTGACAAAGGCCGGGTAGATGAAATGGAACCTCAAAGGTGGAATCAAGGGGGTATAGATAGCATGACCATTGTTATATCAGTTTGGCTATCCAGAATAATTTCCCAATAGTTTTGAACTTTTGATAATGTTATTGTACCTAAACAATGATCTTGTGCCTTCTTTTTATAGTGCCATTTTGTTAAGGATATGACAGGCTATTGCAATATTCAAGGCATAATTGTAGGAAGTATAATTCCTGAACTTGAGGCCCTTTTTTATTATTTGTTAGAAATACATTTTTAACGTATATTAGAAGTATCGGTCACTCCACAATATTATTTATGTTGTAATAGCTCGTAGTTAATGTTGCTTATTAAGTTAAGTAAGAAACCGACCCATGGGTTTGTCATGGGTCGGACCAAGCCCAAATAGTGGCCTTGGATATAAATACCCCTTTCCACCATGGAAAAAGGGTTGGTTGTTGATCATTCTACATTTTCATTTGAATAAAATACACATAGTTTCTCTCTCACTTTCTGTCTCTAGTTTCTCTCTCTAGAAATCATCAACCCACTTCATAGATTCATAGGTTATCAATGTTCTACATTTGGTATCAGAGCTATGGGGTGATTTAAGGTAATGATTTGTGTTGTTATTTAGTTTTTGATTGTATTAGTGTTCTTTAAGAAGATCCATCTTGATTCTTGGAGTTTTTGGTGATTTTGTGATTGGGATTAGTAGATAAGTATTAGTTTTTACTTATTTTAGTAGAAATCACAAAACATTTTGGGTTATTTGGTAAATATCTGGGTTTGTTCTTCATTTTTTTGATCGACTGAATACTCGTACAAGTTTCTGTTTCCCAGACGAAGTTCCGAACCAAAAAGTTCCGGATCAAAAAGTTCCGGATCAACAAAAGTTCCGGATCAAAAAGTTCCGAACCAAAAGTTCCGGATCAAGGAAAGTTCCGGATCAAGGAAAGTTCCGGATCAAGACAAAGTTCCGAATCAAAAAGTTCCGAACCAAAAGTTCCGGATCAAGGAAAGTTCCGGATCAGTACTTCCGAACCAAAAAGTTCCGGATCAAGGAAAGTTCCGGATCAAAGGAAAGTTCCGGATCAAAGGAAAGTTCCGGATCAAGGGAAAGTTCCGGATCAAGGGAAAGTTCCGGATCAAGGGAAAGTTCCGGATCAAAGGAAAGTTCCGGATCAAATCTTCCGAACCAAAAGTTCCGGATCAAGGAGTTCCAAGCCAAAATCTTCCGAATCAACACTTCCGAATCAACAAAAGTTCCGGATCAAGGGATATTTTACTTGTTTTTTCGACGATTTTTTAGAGGATTTAATCTTGGTTTCTTACAACAAAAACTCAAAACAACTCACAAACTTTACTTCACTACTCGATCAACCGATAATCTTTGTCTCTTTGAAGTGAACAAAATGAATCCGAATTCATTAATGCCTCAGATGACATCACTTACGGACATTTCCGTCATTACGGGAACATATAATCGTCCTCCAATGCTCATTAAAGAAGTCTTTGAAGCATGGCAAGGCCGTATGATGTCATATCTTAAGGGAAAACCGATATATGGGAGGCTTATGGTTAAGTTAATTCTAAATGGTCCACTTGACTATGGTACCATCGTAGTTAACAATGTGACTCGACCAAGGGAGTTTGAAGAACTTACACCAGCTCAACAACTTCTTGCCGATGCAGACGAAAAGGCTCTTCAAACCATTCTCCAAGCTCTTCCACATGACATCTATCGAATGGTAAGTCAGTATACGGTTGCAAAGGATTTATGGGAACGTCTAAAGGTGTTGCTACAAGGTACGTCTCTTACCAAACAGGAAAGGGAATGTCAGTTGTATGATCTGTTTGATAGATTCACGTACAGCCCAGGGGACACGCTTCACGACTATTACTTCAGATTCACTACTCTCATGAATGATCTGAATGTATACAATCTCGTGATTGCTCCATTCCAGGTTAACACCAAATTTTTGAATACTTTACCTCAAGCTGAATGGGGTGAGTATATTACCGATGTTAAGTTAACCAGGGATTTGCATAAGTGCAATTTGGATCAACTCTATGCTTTTCTTCAGCAGCATGAGAAACACGTGATCATGCACCGTTCGCCTCGAGGTATGTACCCTGATTCTTTAGCTTTGATGGCGAATCAACCAAGCTTGTCACACAACAACACTCCTTATATCTTGGGACACCAAGCCTATCATCCATCACCTTACATGACACCAAGCTTCCCCCAATATTCGATTCTACCTCAACCACCCACCTCACATCAGCAACAATATCGGTTTAATGCACCTTCATCACAATATGCTTCACAACCTCATCCAGCAAGCATGGCACCTTATGCTCAGTATTCATATTCTTCTTATCAAGAGAATGCAGCATATCCATCAAGCTACCCTGACCACATGAGTATTCCTCCTAGTGCTTATGCAGCTCAACAAGACCAAGCACAATATTGTGATAATGATGAAGTCCCCATTTCTGAATTCAAACAAGGAACTGACCCAGTTGAAGTGTTAGCCACTATGTCTGCTTATCTCACAAGGACTTTAAGCAAACGAGGATTTAGAGGACCAGCTCCTACTAACAATCAGCTGAGGAATTCATCCAATTCTCGCCAACAAGCTACTATTGAGAATGGCAGGGTAATGGTTCAACCTATTCAACCTTATCAGGGGAGACCTACTACATCAACTACCAATGCTCGCACGGTCAATCTTGCTCCAATGGTCAACACTCCTCCACGGGCTAATTCCACAGGCAAGTTGAGAATGATTACATGTTGTAACTGTAAGGAAGAAGGTCACATGTCCAGGGATTGCAAAAAACCTAAGAGGAGAAGGGATGGTCAATGGTTTGCAGAGAAGATTTATCTGGTGAACGCTCAGGCACAAGGAAGGGAACTTGATGAAGAGGAGCTTGCATTTCTTGCTGATCCAGGGATTGCTGAACAAGACGTTGTCACTACACAGAATACAACATACCAAGCAGATGATCTTGATGCGTATGATTCAGACTGTGATGAACTTCAATCTGCACAGGCAGCTCTTATGGCAACTATCTCCAGCTTAGGGCCAGAAAAGAGATCTGAGGTACTTATTAATACCACTGATAATACCACTGATACTAGTATTCAACCACATCAAGTTGTGCAAGAGAGTGCTGATTCGAATGAGTCTTCGGTGGTGAGTCTTTCAAATGAGGAGACAATCAATGATAGTAATATCAATGTGAGTCCCCAGACTCTGAGTGAATCACAACCGGGAGCCATTTCGCATACGTATACTCCTGCTCAACAAGATTTGGTCATGGTTCCTGCTACATTACTTAGCCAAATGAATGCTGCACTCTTAGAAACCCTAGCTAAGAATAAGAATTTGTTTGATGAGCTTGCCTTATGCAACGAGAAAGTTCAAACTTTAGAATTAGTTCCTTCGTCCACTGTTCTAACAAATCCCGAATATGATCATTTTCGAAACAAACAAATGGGTCATTTGCAAGAAATTGAAACCTTAAGAGCAGATCTTTCTAACGAACTTAAAGAAAAAGAGTTAGTTGTCACTAATTTTCAAAAACTTAAAACGGATTTTGAGTTACTCGAGTCTAAAAAGAATGAAATGGAAATTAATGCAGCTAATAAGATTAGAAGTTTAGATTATTTGCTTTTAAGACAATACGCTGCCTCTCAACTAGTGCACTTATTTGATGCTTCGTTTAGAGAATTTAACTTATCACGTCAAAAAGGCCTTCCTCCTAACCCACGGTATGCAAAACAAGCTTTTATCCATAGTCCAAGACTTTATAATGCAACCCAATTAGGATTGGTCTTAGACCCGATTGTTATTTTCGATGATCGCACAAGTAAGGATCTAGTCGATGAGGATCGGTCATACAACTTTGCAAAATATCCCGATTGTGATTATTTTAAAATGAATCAGGAGCTTGCAAAAACGGATTTTAGAATTCGCTTCCATATGGATAAAGATCTCATCAAAGCACCAACCTACATGTTAAATGAAGAAAACCCTAGTACACTTCCTACACTTGTCAAAATGGAAGGCCCTAAGGAAATTCCAAAGGATCTTCCACCTGTTAGCACTGTATGGTTAAACTTGCAAAAGATTAATCAATACTTTACTAATTTTGACAAGGTCATCTTGGAATGTACGACTTCAAATGGCCTAAACGCCGGAGAATGGGCTTTCGAACACATGAACGAGGTGTTCAAGAATGAGATCAATCCGTTTGTCGAAAGTCTAAAAGGAAGTTTTTCATCTCTTAAGGAAAATCTTGAGTTTGAAATTGGAGTAGTTCAAAAAGTGTTTTATGAAATGGACACCGCTTACGAACTACAATTAATTGAAAAGGAAAAGATTTTATCCGAATATGACCGATTCTTGTCCCAAGTAATTTCGTGTGATGTGCTTACTACTGTAAATGTCAATTATTCGAATGAGCTTGCATCCGCTATGATTAAATGTGATGATGTGAATATTTGTGATGATGTGTGTGATCTCTATGTAAATGTTGCTGATACTGTAAATGAGGTAGATAATCATTCTTGTCACGAATCTAACGCTGAATTTTTAAAGCTACAAGATTCTTACAATTTACTTTCAAAACGCTTTAATCAACTTGAACAACATTGTATATCTTTAGAATTAAAACAACAAACTCAAAATGAGGATCTTTTGATAACAAATGGTTGTGAAAACGGTGTTGAGACGAGTGACAAGATGATTGCAATAGTTAAGGCATTAGAGGAAGAGATTATGAGATTAAAGAGAGATGTGTCATCAAATGAAACACTAAAATTGGAACTAGAGGCTGCAGAGTCTAAAAACCAGGACTTAGAAATTATACTTTCGTCTATTCTAGGGGAGATGGATCGGGCAAGACAGGGACTATCCGCTCTTTATGGTTCAATAGAAGAACGCTTAGCTTTTAATGCAGCACAGCAACAATCTTATGTTGAACAACTGAACCAAAAGTGTGAGGAAATCTCTGACTTAAACGTCCAGCTCATTGACAAAAACATGGTTTTGGCCGAGTTAAAGGAGACACTTCTTCTCACCCGACAAGAAGTTGTTGATAACTTAGCTACCGACTCTGCACCGTCCACTAGTGCTCCAACAACCAAGTTAGTAGTGCTTTATAAGAACCCGCTCCATAAGAAAAACCCGGTAACCTACGATGATTATATGAGGAATGCAATTAAGCATGTAGAACTTGTTAGGGATATTTTAGACGATATTTATGCCTTAGATCCCTCAAGTAACTACTATTATTCAGCTCATGAATATATTAAGCGAGTTCAATATTGCTTAGCATATTTGCAATACATAGGTAAACCAGGTTCTGCACTACTCACTAATCGACCCATTGCTGTAACTCCATTCAATAAGACCCCAGGAGCAAAACCGTCATTGGCACCATCAAGTAAGGCACCTTTAAAATCCGTTGCTAATGTTCCCACTTTGCCTTCTACAGGAGTAAAAGAGTCTACTAAGGCTAAAGGATCGCCACTCAAGAAAGATAAGATCAAGCCCTCCACTAGTAGTACCAACAAGAAGAAAGTAGAAGCTCACCATAGGAATGTTAGTTCAGATTTAAATAAAAAGAATCATGTTAAGACTAAAAGCTCTGCGCATGTGCAGAAGCCTAAACCATTTTTGAATTCTGATTTGAAATGTTGGAATTGTAATGAATGTATGTTTTCCCAACGTCATGATTTGTGTCTTATTGATCATGTGAATGAAATGAATGCCATTAGGAATGATCTTGAATGGAAGCCAACTGGTAGAACTCGTGCCCAAGTTGGCTGGCAATGGCGTCCCACTGGTAGGACCTTTACATTAGATGGAAAAATGTGCCCTGATTGTGGTAAAATACGACCTTTTAGGAAAAAGGCGTAAAAGCGGTAAGTATCGAGTGATGATTTAGGAAAATCAACACTAATGACCCTTAATGAAATGAAAGTTCGTTTCCCAAGGAGGTATATGTGTGTGAAAAACTTGTTAAATGTTTGTGATTAATGAATGGTTTAGAAGGGGATGAGAAAAGAAATGACGAAGACGTAAAAATAAAAATTAACAAAAAATCACTACTAGAAAGTTAAAACGTAGAACCTTAAAAACCACAAAAATAAAAATAAATTCTAAAAATTACCAAAAAATTCACCAAAAATCAAATTAAATAAACTAAGAGTTTACCAATGATCAAAACTTTTTCAAACCTTTTAATTAATTAAATATTCAATTTTTAAATGCTAATTAAAGCCCTAAAAATCAAATAAATTATCAAAAAGCCCAAATAAAGATTTTTTCAAATGGTAAACCTCTAAAATATCCTAAAAAGATTAAAAACTGTTTTTAGAAATTTTAAAACTAATAAAAACTATTTAAAATGATTTAAAAACTATTAAAACTTAAAATAATTATAAAAATTAATCTAAAAGAGATAAATTTATTCTAAAAGTTGCTAAATTCCTATTTTAATGTAATTAACCTAAGAAAAATGTAAAAAGTTGGAAAATGTGAAATTTCAAAAATAATAATAAAATAATATTAAAATAATATTAAAAATCCAAAAATTATAAAAATTCTAAAAACTTGCAAACTAGTTTATTTTAGCCTAAATAATCAGAAAATCAAATTGAAATTACCAAAATACCCCTAATGGGCCCTCAAATGGGCCAAATCCAAAATCAGTCAACACAAATGGGCTTTTGGGCCCAAAAAGTCAAACTTGGCCCAATTGACTTGGAAAAGCCCTATCTGACTTAAAATTCAATTCTAAGAACAAAACTCTAAAGGCCCAAAAGCTGAAAATGAGCTTATCACAGCTTATTGAACACTCAGCTTATTCTTATTGGGCTTTTCAGCCCATTAAGCCATAAGCTAATGCCATAAGCTCTGATTTGACACACAACCTTCTTTTGGGATGCTTATGAGATCTGTAAAAAGAATTTTTGAAAAAGCTTACTAAATAAGCCAGAAATAAGCAATGTATTGTTTCACAAAACGACAAAATAGTCGGGTTTGAGAAATAATGCACCTCAGAACTTGATTCAACTTGCAAAAGCTTTCAAATGGACTCAATAAGCAAAATCAATCAACAAAAATCCAATAAGCACAACCAATAAGCCAGAATAAGCACAAATGAACTTATGTAAAAGTCAAAGGAGTTGGTTTTCTAGTCAAACCTTAAAGTCAAACACCCAAATGCTCCAGTATGAACAAATGGGTCAAAATATGAGCACCTATTACAAAAACAAAGTTGTTGCTGGTTGGAATAAGCTATTATAGCTTATTGATAAGCTGACACTAATTTTACACTATCAGTGGTAACCAGCAGGGGAAAGGAGTTCCCACTGCTTTGACTTTTTGACCAAGCTTATATGAGAGTTCTGGTTTGATTCAATTGGAAACAAAGGCACCCTTGTGATCAGTGAATCACAAGGAGTCAATAGCAACAATAAAATCATAAAATGGTTCACACAATAAGCCACAATAAGCCAAACAGTCACCAGATATGCAACAGATAGGGAAATAAGCAGTTAAGCACTTAATAAGCAGGTTTAGCCACAATAAGCCAACCAAACTTAACAGGATGCATACACAAGCTATATAAACTAAGAACAAACACAAATCAACAAGAATCAAACACTGAATCAAAGTAAATAACTAGATCAAGGCACTAGAAGTTTCTGATGAACAATGAACAATTGCAGAAACAAGTTTGCTGATATACTTGACACTTGATCCAATTTCAAGCCTCAAATCCTTCTTCCCTGATGTGATTAACTATGATTTAGAACTTGTTAGCCCTAGCCTAAGCTTAGATCTAGGTGTCCTCAAAATCCTAGCCGATTTTACCAAGTATTTAAGATTTTATAGCCAAATCAAGAATCTATGTGTTCAAAACCCTCAAACCTGCAAACAGATGAACAAAATCACCCAAACAACAGATACCAACTCTTGCTTACACAAAACAAGCACTTAACAAACCACAATCCTAACTTATGCAGTAATCCCAAACACCCTTTTAAAACTTGATTCCACAAATTTTCAAAGGCTTATGAAGATTCAACCCACAAATCAGATCACTAACACCTCACTAACATCAAATCAAACCAAATCAACAATAATCAACAACAATAACACAGATTCAAGCATAAACATGCAATGATCACCAAATTCAGAAAAATAAAAGAGAAAATGAAAAGGGAGAAAGATGCAAACCTCCAAGACCTACATCCAGGCCCTAGATTGTTTGAGCTTAGGTACTAGCAGAACAAGTACCAGCTTCCAAGCTGCTAAGATGAACAAACCACAAAGTGAGATCAAAATAATGCCAACTTTCTAATTTTTGATGTACAAGCTTTATCACTTAAAACCTTGCCTCAAAAACCTTCAAACAAGATAATGGAACTCAGATTTTAGATTCTCAAACACCAAACTTTTATAAATAACAGATTAGAACTCAAAAATTTTAAGAAATTCAAACTTTATTTCATAAAAAGGAATTACAAAGATTTAAAGCTAAAATCTTGAACAAAGCTCTCTCACAGGTTGAGGAATCTTTATATAGGCAAATGCCAAGGCTAGCACTATTCACAAACCCTAGATGTGAATTTCCCTAAATGCCCTAAGTCCTTCTAGACGTTTTCTTGGTGTGAGCTGTCCAAATGCATCCAAACCGTTTATAGTAGCTTTGATATGAAGCAAATGATGTGGGCTGTTGATCTTGACACGTGGCAAGCCTTGGTGAGGAAGTTGTCACATGATGGTGAAACGGTTTTGGTGGTGGGGCCTCTTGGTGAGTGGGAGTGAGTGTTTTAAGGTTGGGATGAGATTATAGGTGTGTGAATCAAGTGTGGGTAAGGGTAATTTCATTTTACCCTTTGTTTTAAGTGGAGTAAAATCTGGGTTCTTGACTGCTACAGTAACATGTTTTGATCCGTTTTTGTAGGATTGGGGAAGTGTTTGGCGCATTTCTTGTTTAAATGTTTCAAATGCCCATGTTTAACCATTATTTTTCCTTTCTTTTGTCATTTGTGTTTAAAACTCCATCAGCGCCCAAATATACTTGTAACAACTTCCAAGACTTGGCAATTTTGGCACAAAAGTTTCTAAAAAGAGTTTCAAGGGTTGTTTTTGCAATTTTGAGATATTTCAAGGACTGATCTTGGACATTCTTGATCATCAAAGGTCTTCAATGTATCTTTGGCTTGATGAGGGACCATATTTGACAATTTGAAATTGTTGAGGGACTAATCTTGCCATTTCTTCAAAGTTGAGGGACCTTTTGTGTAATTTTGACAAACTTAAGGGACCAAACTTGTAATTATTAATATACAAGGGTTTTAAGTGTCATTTCTTCAATAATTGAGGATCAATCTTGTTTGTCTTCAAGTCTTCAAGGGTATTTGTTGAATTTTCCATGATTAGGGTCCGGTTCTTTGTACGGCTTCGTTTCTCGTGTTCGTTTTTCCTTGTAACTTGTGATCTTTTGTCTTTTTCACGATATCCATACCTAAAATACACAAGTAAACAAACACAAGCATATATATGGTATTTTATGACATTTTTATGCATTTAAAGCCCGAAAAGAACGATGAGATCATGTATAAATGCCATCTCATCACTCCCCCATACTAAGCCATTGCCGTGCCCTCACGCAATGCTAGAATAAGTATCTAAGCATCACAAAAGTTCCAATTTATTAACCTTTATTGAATAGTAAAAGACTTGCAACATACTACGAAGATGTGTAAAGACATAACATATGATTTTCATCACAAAAAGTGACTTTTAGGGTCAAAGAATAGAAACAAGTAAATGTCCCTTAGAGTAAACTTCGTCATCCTTGATTGTCATACATTCCATGCTAAGTGCAAAAACGAGATCATTGTTGGTACAAGTCACAATGCTAACACTACTCATACGTCCAAATTGTGTAATACTTTTTCTCCCCGCAATCCTAGTTATTATAAAAGGAAATGGGTTACTAGCATTTTTTATCTATTTGTCATGGATCACAAGTGATTCATATTGACTTATTTGAGTAGTTATTAGTCCGAAAGCAAAGTAGCACGATTTGATCAATAGTTAGCCGAAGGACAAAATCTTTTAAAACGGCTTCTCGTGTATCTCCTTAAGTTCATATCTTGGAAAAACTCGTTTCACGATTTGAGACCTTTCTCGGACCGATATTTGGCATGTACTTCATACTTCAAATCTTGGGAAGACGTTCTTGAAATTATGGTCTTCTCTTCATATATTTTGAATTTCTTCACTTGACGTTTTTGATAGATTCTTCATATTGGACCACGACTTCATCATTTTTCTTCAATCTTTACTTTGGATTTTGATATACAACGATCCGCCTCCTTTTCGGACTTGGATATATTTATCCTCATACCTTGTTAGGGCCTTTTTGGATAGACTTTCTCCATGATCTTTAGGGGAGTAATTGCTTTTCGTCGTGTGTCTCGATCCTTCATATTGATTTTGGAATAATGATACTTCACATCATCTTTGGATCTTTAGCAAAATAGAGCTCCTCATGCCTTGTTAGGGCCTTTTTGGATGATCGCCAATCTTTGCGTCCCGCTTCAATAAGTTATGCCTTGGCTATGAACTCTATTCAACCCCAAGCAACTTTTAAACGATCTTGCGCTAGAGGCTAAGTAACCTTTCAAATAGTACGACCTTACTTATTGCAATTATGATTTATTCCTAATGCATTGATCTTATGGGAAGAAAAAGCCACAATTAAAAACATATGAGTTTTTGAAAGAACACTTTCATGTTCTACGTTTAGCATGATCACTTGTCTAACTCTATCATTTCTCGTTCTTCACTATATAAAGACCTCTAATTAAAGAGACTCGTGAATACTTAGCCATGCAAGTCAAAATTAAGCCAAATTTGGATTAGCTTTCATTAAGACTATATCAAATCAAAGTTTTGGGTTTCAAGCCACCTATAGGATCTTGCACTTTCTTGGACTTTTTCATGTTTAGAGAATGTGTTTTAAAGTTCCCTTGATAAGTGACTTTCTAGAATCAATTATAGGAACTTGCGAAAAGTTCTTGTTCTTAACCCGTAAGAGTTAAGACTTTCGCATTTTAAAGCTCCCTATATAAAAGTCTAGCAAAACTTGAATTGAGCGGGTTAAGGAATGTAAATGGCTCCAAATGCCCATCAAGTCAAAAATTAACTCTTATTCTATCCATCGGAAAATATACATTCGTGTCTTAAAACACTTATAAAACATGAGAAAATTTTTAAAATTTGGCCATTTTTAGCCTTACTAGCAAAACAAAACATTGAAAATTGGAAAGCGTGAGGGCGTAGCAAAGCAAGTACCTATTCACCCCCCATACTAAAAGTAAACATTGTCCTCAATGTTTCGAGTCTAAAGGTGGAGCACCCCCATACTAGAGACGAAGAGTCGAATGCTTAGGATCTAGCATGGAAAGGGTGATCAACAATATATCTAAAGCCGTTTATTAAGTATGCTAAAAGATAATTGTTAGAACAATAAAGGATATGTCATGGATTCGTGAAAAACTTCTTCAAACGAACGATGGAGGCTCACGTAAACGAACACGAGAGTCTTCAATCGTAGATGATGATGATCTAGATAACACAATCACAAACAACCACGAGACAACGAGTTGAAAGGGTATAAGTCCCCTTATTAGTGAATAGTGAGCATAAAGGATAAGCATGGGATCTCCCCCACGAGGCACCTCGTTTTTTATTACCGAGTCATGAGCTCGACTTGATCCCCTTAAAATGTGAACATTTAGGGAAAATCATGGTATGGTCAATGGGGCTTACATGATAAACAAGGCCCAAAAAACAACCGGTATTAAGGACTAAGTCCTTTGATGATGCAAAATACCGGGATCAAAGATGGCGTTCTCGTTTTTATTGGAAAAACAAATTAACGCCACTTCAACATGTGCCATAAACTCAAAGAGTTTGAAGAAAATAGATGAGAAGTAGAAGGGTGGGACAATTGGTAAGACAAACTTTTGAGCTACTCGAGGTAGACTCGCACCAATAAAATAGAAAGATTTTCCATTTATTACATCGGTGGAAGACCGAGATTTCCCTTTACATGAAATTCCGGGATCGAAAATCTCGTCCTCGGTGGACAAGGATGAGGTAACATAAGGGGCTTCCCCCATACTAGAACCACACAAAACATCGTCAAAAGGAGTAGACGAGCTTGTAGCACTCAAAATATGTGGTGATGACGGAGTTAGATTTGTAGAAAAATCAATTAAATCACATTTAAAATCTTTTCCTTTTTTATCTTTTAAACTCTCCTTATGAAAACCCTTTTTGATTATGTCAAAAATATTTGGTGTTTCTAAGACGATGTTAGTCACACTAAAAATTCTCACATTTGTAAACCGTTTTGGTTTTGGTGGTGGCAAGTTCTCAAAACGTTTATCGACGAAGAAAACCTCCCCATCGGGGTCTACATATTCATCATCCGAAAGATCTTCCGTAGAAACCGGCAACTTATCAACACTTTCTAAGAATGAATGTTCGAGGTGAGGCGAAGGATTTTTCGATTCAAGTATTGATGGTTTCTTCTTTGTAGGCTTTACACTCATAACCTCCACCGGCGGAGGAAATGGTAAATTGTTTTTGGCGACATTTCCTAAAACTCTTGGTGAAAATTATTTGCAAACGACATTGGTTGAATCACCATGGTTTAAAGTTGCAATAGAATAGACATGAGAAAGATTGGAGTTTTGTGTTGCATTGATGACAAGTTCTTCCTCATTGAAACGAAGGGTGATTTTTCGAGCATGAACATCGATAAGTGCTCTTGATGTATCTAAAAATGAACGACCCAAAATGAGAGGAACTTTTCGATCGATAGGAATGTCTACAACGATGAAGTCAACGGGATAGTAAAACTTTCCGACTTTAACGAAAACGTCCTCGGCTACTCCACATGCTAAAATCGTAGAATGATCGGCCATCTCGATAGACATGTTCGAAGGAATGAGAGCCGGAAGAGAAAGCGATTTGAAAATCTCAAGAGGCATTAAATTAATACTAGCACCAAGATCGGCCAAGGCGTAGCATTCCTCCATATCTTGAATTGCACACGGAATCAAAAATTTACCGGGATCACCGACTTTTTGTGGTATGCGGCTAAGAAAAACCGATGAACAACTAGACGATTGTTGTAACTTCTCTTTGTTGTTTAGCATACTTTTGAAGTTTGCGGCGAATCGAGGCATCATGATAAGAGCGTCGGCAAAACTTATGTTAAAATGCATATCACGAAACATTTTCATAAATAGCTCAAATTGATAATTGTTCCGTTCTTGTGCTTTTTCTTTGTTTCGTCTCGAAGGGTAGGGTAAAGGTGGTGTGGGTTGGTCATTAGGCAACGACCTTGGAAACTCGGGTTCTACAATTGGTATTGGTTCAACCGTAGGTGTGGTATGAGCGGTACTTCGTGGGATTGTAATGTGCTCCTTTTCGACCATCACCCCAGGTTCTTTCTCGATTTCCTTCTCCGTAGAAGTAATTGGACGAGAGATTGGTTCCTTGAAAGTTTTACCACTTCGTGTAGTAATAACCTTCATTTCTCCCTTCGGGTTTGCAATGGTATCACTAGGAAGACCACCCGAGGAAGAGGGTTTACACATGATTGCTTCAAACATCTTAGCCATTCGGTCCTCAAATTTTGATTGCCTAGCATCCGCTTTTAATAACTCTTGCTTAATCTCATGTTGTCCTAATTCTATCTTTTGTTGGTTTTGTTGAAGACGTTGGACATTTCCTTCCATTTTGTTTGCATGAGTTTTAAGTTCATTAGCAAGTTCATTTTTAAGCTCGTTTTTCAACTCGGATCTTAAGCTAATCATCTCACGTTGCATGTTATCAAATTTAGCATCATTTGCTTTAGCATAATCAGAAAATTCTCCTTGCAAATTTTTAGTGTGAGCATTTTGAAAACCTTGTGTAGTGTTTTGAAAATCACGGTTTTGGTTTTGATTAGAAATTTGTCCATTCCCATTTTGATAATTCCCCTTGTTGTAATTGCGTGAATTGCATTGGTAATTACCTTGGTTGTTGTTTCTATAATTGTTAACATTTTGATTTGGTGGAGCTTGATTTTGGCGGAGCTTGATTTTGGCGGAGCTTGATTTTGGCGGGAACCTTGACCGTTTTGGTTGTAAGTTCCCGTTGCTACATAAGCACTCGAAGTGCTACCATCCGCGGTAATGCACTCGGAAAGATCATGAGCTCCTCCACAAGATAAACAACTCTTAGCAACCGCTTTAACCGAAGCGGAATTGGAAGCTTCTTGAGCCTTCCAATGGGACATAAGATTAGCAAATCTATCAAAAAACCGATTTTCCTCATTAGCTTCATCATGTAAGGCGTTAATGCTACGAGACGATTGTGACGAAGATGACGAACCCATATTGGCAACACTCGGTGTGTTACGAGGGCTATAAACCTTAGATCTATTTTCAATGATTTGTAAAGCCTCATTTGTCGTCTTGCACAAAAAATTACCACCCGTGGCGGCATTCAAATAATCTCGTTCATGATCATTAAGCCCATTATAAAAAGTATCAACTTGATGCAATTCCGTAAAATCATGGTGTGGACATTCATGTAACATTTCTTTAAAGCGTTCCCATGCCATTGAAAAACTTTCATTATTTCTTTGCACAAATCGTGAAATTTCATTTTTCAAATGTTTTGTTTTAGATGGTGGAAAAAATTTGTTCCCAAACTTAGAAACGAGATCGGCCCATGTCAAAATCGAATTTGGCGGTTCTTTCTCGAGCCAAATTTTTGCGGGTCCATCTAACGAGTATGGAAACAACATCATCTTAATGGCGTCATGTGGAACATCCTTAAACTTGCTAGTGGCGGTGAGACGGTTAAAATTCCTAATATGGTAATGCGGGTTGTCTTTCTCGTGACCTCTAAACTTATTTGCTTGCAACATCGACATTAAACCCGTCTTAATTTCGAAATTCTCCGCAAGGATGGCGGGAATCACAATAGCCTCTCCAAAACCCTCGGTGGGTGCTTGTAGCAACTCCTTCATAGTACGATTAGCCATGACGACTTCTTGTTCTACAATAGGTTCAACAATTGGAGGTTCTTCAACAATCAACGTCTCTTGTACTTGCTTTTGAAGTCGTTTACGAGCTCATTTTGCTTGATTACGAGTGATCATAAACTTCACGAAGAATGGGAGGTGAGCAAAGAAGATTCTTTTTGGGTGTTTTGTGAACTTTCAATTTTTTTGTGTTTTTGATGATATTTAATTTTTTTGGATTTTGGTGTATCTTCGTAGACAACAATCTACAAAATCTCTCCTCGAATCAAACTCTTGATTAAAGAAGCCTCAAAGGAATGAAAACGATCACGTGGAGTGAACGCCTTCGAATGACTTTAGAACTTTGGTGAAAACCAAATTGTTCAAGAGGTTTTAATCACAAAGAAACCAAGCAAATATATTATACGTAATAATACTTTGGGCGGCAAAACCCTCGATTAGCCTTCAATCTCAAAATACTCACAAGCAAGCGGGGAAACGAGGCGGCGCGAAGCACTTAAGAGCCTTTTTCCTTAGGGTATATTTTATAATACCCGCCTTATACCCACCTTATAGTTTGTATCTTTCAAAATCGAGCTTCACGAAAGTATTTATCTATTTTTGCCTTTTTCTTTTTGTTTGAGATTCGAATACAATAATTGAGTGATGAAATCCCAATTAAGGTTGTGTTTTCACACTTTTGGAGATATTGTTTATTGATTGTGATACTTAATACAATATAGTAATAATATTTGTACAAGAAAAACCAAGAAAACCGATAATACGTATTAGTAGAGTTCTACTAATACAAATACTATTTGGTTAATATTAAAAACAACAATGCAAATTAATCACGACACACCTCCCCGGCAGCGGCGCCAAAGTGATTGTGGTAAAATACGACCTTTTAGGAAAAAGGCGTAAAAGCGGTAAGTATCGAGTGATGATTTAGGAAAATCAACACTAATGACCCTTAATGAAATGAAAGTTCGTTTCCCAAGGAGGTATATGTGTGTGAAAAACTTGTTAAATGTTTGTGATTAATGAATGGTTTAGAAGGGGATGAGAAAAGAAAATGACGAAGACGTAAAAATAAAAATTAACAAAAAATCACTACTAGAAAGTTAAAACGTAGAACCTTAAAAACCACAAAAATAAAAATAAATTCTAAAAATTACCAAAAAATTCACCAAAAATCAAATTAAATAAACTAAGAGTTTACCAATGATCAAAACTTTTTCAAACCTTTTAATTAATTAAATATTCAATTTTTAAATGCTAATTAAAGCCCTAAAAATCAAATAAATTATCAAAAAGCCCAAATAAAGATTTTTTCAATTGGTAAACCTCTAAAATGTCCTAAAAAGATTAAAAACTATTTTTAGAAATTTTAAAACTAATAAAAACTATTTAAAATGATTTAAAAACTATTAAAACTTAAAATAATTATAAAAATTAACCTAAAAGAGATAAAATTATTCTAAAAGTTTCTAAATTCCTATTTTAATGTAATTAACCTAAGAAAAATGTAAAAAATTGGAAAATGTGAAATTTCAAAAATAATAATAAAATAATATTAAAATAATATTAAAAATCCAAAAATTATAAAAATTCTAAAAACTTGCAAACTAGTTTATTTTAGCCTAAATAATCAGAAAATCAAAGTGAAATTACCAAAATACCCCTAATGGGCCCTCAAATGGGCCAAATCCAAAATCAGTCAACACAAATGGGCTTTTGGGCCCAAAAAGTCAAACTTGGCCCAATTGACTTGGAAGACCCCTATCTGACTTAAAATTCAATTCTAAGAACAAAACTCTAAAGGCCCAAAAGCTGAAAATGAGCTTATCACAGCTTATTGAACACTCAGCTTATTCTTATTGGGCTTTTCAGCCCATTAAGCCATAAGCTAATGCCATAAGCTCTGATTTGACACACAACCTTCTTTTGGGATGCTTATGAGATCTGTAAAAAGAATTTTTGAAAAAGCTTACTAAATAAGCCAGAAATAAGCAATGTATTGTTTCACAAAACGACAAAATAGTCGGGTTTGAGAAATAATGCACCTCAGAACTTGATTCAACTTGAAAAAGCTTTCAAATGGACTCAATAAGCAAAATCAATCAACAAAAATCCAATAAGCACAACCAATAAGCCAGAATAAGCACAAATGAACTTATGTAAAAGTCAAAGGAGTTGGTTTTCTAGTCAAACCTTAAAGTCAAACACCCAAATGCTCCAGTATGAACAAATGGGTCAAAATATGAGAACTTATTACAAAAACAAAGTTGTTGCTGGTTGGAATAAGCTATTATAGCTTATTGATAAGCTGACACCAATTTTACACTATCAGTGGTAACCAGCAGGGGAAAGGAGTTCCCACTGCTTTGACTTTTTGACCAAGCTTATATGAGAGTTCTGGTTTGATTCAATTGGAAACAAAGGCACCCTTGTGATCAGTGAATCACAAGGAGTCAATAGCAACAATAAAATCACAAAATGGTTCACACAATAAGCCACAATAAGCCAAACAGTCACCAAATATGCAACAGATAGGGAAATAAGCAGTTAAGCACTTAATAAGCAGGTTTAGCCACAATAAGCCAACCAAACTTAACAGGATGCATACACAAGCTATATAAACTAAGAACAAACACAAAGCAATAAGAATCAAACACTAAATCAAAGTAAATAACAAGATCAAGGCACTAGAAGTTTCTGATGAACAATGAACAATTGCAGAAACAAGTTTGCTGATATACTTGACACTTGATCCAATTTCAAGCCTCAAATCCTTCTTCCCTGATGTGATTAACTATGATTTAGCACTTGTTAGCCCTAGCCTAAGCTTAGATCTAGGTGTCCTCAAAATCCTAGCCAATTTTACCAAGTATTTAAGATTTTATAGCCAAATCAAGAATCTATGTGTTTAAAACCCTCAAACCTGCAAACAGATGAACAAAATCACCCAAACAACAGATACCAACTCTTGCTTACACAAAACAAGCACTTAACAAACCACAATCCTAACTTATGCAGTAATCCCAAACACCCTTTTCAAACTTGATTCCACAAATTTTCAAAGGCTTATGAAGATTCAACCCACAAATCAGATCACTAACACCTCACTAACATCAAATCAAACCAAATCAACAATAATCAACAACAATAACACAGATTCAAGCATAAACATGCAATGATCACCAAATTCAGAAAAATAAAAGAGAAAATGAAAAGGGAGAAAGATGCAAACCTCCAAGACCTACATCCAGGCCCTGAATTGTTTGAGCTTAGGTACTAGCAGAACAAGTACCAGCTTCCAAGCTGCTAAGATGAACAAACCACAAAGTGAGATCAAAATAATGCCAACTTTCTGATTTTTGATGCACAAGCTTTATCACTTAAAACCTTGCCTCAAAAACCTTCAAACAAGATAATGGAACTCAGATTTTAGCTTCTCAAACACCAAACTTTTATAAATAACAGATTAGAACTTAAAAATTTTAAGAAATTCAAACTTTATTTCATAAAAAGGAATTACAAAGATTTAAAGCTAAAATCTGGAACAAAGCTCTCTCACAGGTTGAGGAGTCTTTATATAGGCAAATGCCAAGGCTAGCACTATTCACAAACCCTAGATGTGAATTTCCCTAAATGCCCTAAGTCCTTCTAGACGTTTTCTTGGTGTGAGCTGTCCAAATGCATCCAAACCGTTTATAGTAGCTTTGATATGAAGCAAATGATGTGGGCTGTTGATCTTGACACGTGGCAAGCCTTGGTGAGGAAGTTGTCACATGATGGTGAAACGGTTTTGGCGGTGGGGCCTCTTGGTGAGTGGGAGTGAGTATTTTAAGGTTGGGATGAGATTATAGGCGTGTGAATCAAGTGTGGGTAAGGGTAATTTCATTTTACCCTTTGTTTTAAGTGGAGTAAAATCTGGGTTCTTGACTGCTACAGTAACATGTTTTGATCCGTTTTTGTAGGATTGGGGAAGTGTTTGGCGCATTTCTTGTTTAAATGTTTCAAATGCCCATGTTTAACCCTTCTTTTTCCTTTCTTTTGTCATTTGTGTTTAAAACTCCATCAGCGCCCAAATATACTTGTAACAACTTCCAAGACTTGGCAATTTTGGCACAAAACTTTCTAAAAAGTGTTTCAAGGGTTGTTTTTGCCATTTTGAGATATTTCAAGGACTGATCTTAGACATTCTTGATCTTCAAAGGTCTTCAATGTATCTTTGGCTTGATGAGGGACCATATTTGACAATTTGAAATTGTTGAGGGACTAATCTTGCCATTTCTTCAAAGTTGAGGGACCTTTTGTGTAATTTTGACAAACTTAAGGGACCAAACTTGTAATTATTAATATACAAGGGTTTTAAGTGTCATTTCTTCAATAATTGAGGATCAATCTTGTTTGTCTTCAAGTCTTCAAGGGTATTTGTTGAATTTTCCATGATTAGGGCCCGGTTCTTTGTACAGCTTCGTTTCTCGTGTCCGTTTTTCCTTGTAACTTGTGATCTTTTGTCTTTTTCATGATATCCATACCTAAAATACACAAGTAAACAAATACAAGCATATATATGGTATTTTATGACATTCTTATGCATTTAAAGCCCGAAAAGAACGATGAGATCATGTATAAATGCCATCTCATCATGCCCTTTAACTAGGAACGCATCCATTGAGGTTAGGTCTGAGCGTCCTTTAGTTAGGCACACTAGCACTAAAGTATGGAAACAGCGCCCTTTAATTAGGTCAGCCCCCACTATAGTGCCTATCAGTGAAGAAATACCTCAGGATTTAAGCCAACTAGAATCTACACCACCAACTAGGAAGAAGAAGGCTAGGAAATCTAAGAAACCTAAAGTTAGCAAATCTAAGATTATTAAATCTGTACCTGCTAATAACAAGGAACATTCAGATTCCGATACCTCTACATTGTCCTCGTCTGGTGATATTTTTAGGTGGTCCAAATCATCCTCTGGTATTTGGACTCCGGTTGTTCAAAGCATATGACCGGAGATCGCTCGATGCTCCGAAATTTCGTCAGCAAGTTTCTTGGAACGGTTAAATTCGGTAATGATCATATTGCAAAGATAATGGGGTATGGTGAATATCAGATTGGAAACGTTACGATTTCAAGGGTATACTATGTAGAAGGTCTTGGTCATAATTTATTTTCAGTAGGACAGTTTTGTGATTCTAACCTAGAGGTTGCTTTTCGACAACATACTTGTTTCATCCGCAACTTGGAAGGAAAAGACTTGTTGAAGGGTTCTCGTGGTGCAAATCTTTATACGTTGTCCCTACAAGACATGATGGCCGCCTCTCCAGTATGTCTTCTCTCTAAAGCATCTAAGACCAAGTCATGGTTATGGCATCGCAGATTATCTCATCTCAACTTTGATGCTATTAATCATCTGGCTAAAAACGAATTAGTTCGTGGTCTTCCAAAGCTCAAATTTCACAAGGACCATTTATGTTCCGCGTGTTCAAGGGGGAAAAGTACCAAGAAATCATACAAGCCCAAAGCTGAAGACACCAATCAAGAAAAACATCATCTTTTGCATATGGATCTTTGTGGGCCAATGAGAACTGAAAGTGTGAGCGGTAAGAAATTCATTCTCGTTATTGTGGATGATTTCTCCAGGTTTACATGGGTAAGATTTTTACGTACAAAGGATGAAGCACCGAAGGCTATCATCACTTTTCTGAAATTCATTCAGGTACGTTTAAATACTACTGTCCGCCGTATCCGTACAGATAATGGAACAGAGTTCGTCAACCAGACTCTTCGTGCTTACTATGAAGGAGTTGGTATCTCACATGAAACATCCGCTGCACGTACTCCACAACAAAACGGTGTCGTTAAAAGACGGAATCGTACGCTTATGGAAGCTGCTAGGACTATGCTGATTTATGCGAACGCTCCATTGTTCTTGTGGGCAGAAGCTGTATCTACTGCATGTTTCACCCAAAACCGCTCTATCATTCGGAAACGCCATGGAAAAACACCTTACGAGCTTCTACATGATCGTAAACCCAATGTTTCATTCTTTCATGTGTTTGGTGCTCTTTGTTATCCAAACATTAATAGTGAGAACTTGGGCAAGCTTCAACCAAAAGCCGATATAGGTATTTTCATTGGTTACTCACCTTCCAAGAAAGCATACCGAATTTACAACCGTCGTCTTGGCAAGATCGTAGAAACTATGGACGCAAATTTCGATGAGCTGATAGCGATGGCTTCTGAGCAACGCAGCTCTGAACCCGCGCTTCATGAGATAGGAACCGGTGCTATTAGTTCCGGATTAATTCCCAATAATCCTACTTCTACATCATTTTTACCACCTACAAGGCCCGAGTGGGATAAACTGTTTCAACCGTTGTTTGATGAATTCTTTGATCCCCCAAATGATGAAGTTCCAGCACCTGTAGTGATAGCTCTAATCCCTGAAGTTGTTGCTCAAGCAAATGAAGCTTTATCTAATGTATCTTCAATTAACATTGAACCGGATGCACCTTTACCAAGTGATTCTCAAACTACACCTGAATCGTCACCCTTACTTGTGCCTAATGATGTTGAAGAGGATTCTATTGATCACGATTTGGAATATGCTCACCTACAAGAGCTTCCTTTCTTTGGTGTACCGATACCTGAAAACCCTTCAGCCGCGTCTACCTTAGAAGAAGCTCCTTCAATTGTTCACTCCAGACCACCACGGATTGAAAATCACAGCACCAAATGGACAAAAGATCACCCAATTAGGAATGTCATTGGAGATCTAGATCGACCAGTCTCTACACGCCATCAATTACAAGAGAGTGCACTCTATTGCTATTTTGATGCATTTCTCTCCGAAGTTGAACCTAAAAACTGGCAAAATGCTATGACTCAATCATCTTGGATTGAAGCCATGCAGGAGGAACTAAATGAATTTCAAAGACTTGAAGTATGGGAATTAGTTCCTCTCCCTGACAAGGTTAACATCCTTACTTTGTTGTGGGTTTATAAGGTAAAACTCAATGAGATGGGTGCAGTATTGAAGAATAAGGCTAGATTGGTTGCTAGAGGATATAAACAAGCCTTGGGTATAGACTTTGAAGAATCTTTTTCTCCTATTGCAAGATTGGAGGCTATTAGACTATTCCTTGCGTATGCTGCTCATATGAACATGATCGTCTATCAAATGGATGTGAAGACGGCATTTTTGAACGGTGAACTAAGGGAAGAAGTCTATGTTAGTCAGCCAGATGGGTTCGTTAGCACGGAGTTTCCTAATCATGTGTACAAGCTTAAGAAGGCTCTCTATGGGTTGAAACAAGCTCCACGTGCGTGGTATGATCTCCTTTCAACATATCTCATTTCGGAAGGCTTCTCCAAAGGCAAGGTGGACCCCACTCTATTCACTCTCAAGGAGGACAACGACATGATTCTGGTACAAATTTATGTTGATGATATAATATTTGCTGCCTCTAACATAGAATTGTCCAAACTCTTTGAGAAGATAATGTCCACACGCTTTCAGATGTCAATGATGGGAAAAATTTCATTTTTCTTAGGATTACAAATTTCTCAGAATCCCAGAGGCATATTTATTAATCAATCCAAATATGCTCTAGAATCTTTAAAGAAATATAACTTTGAAAATTGTGACCCCGTGGACACTCCAATGGTGGAGAAATCCAAGTTAGATGAAGATAGGAATGGGACTATTGTCGATCCAAAACTTTACCGTGGGATGATCGGCACCCTTCTCTATCTGACTGCTAGCAGGCCTGATTTGCAATTTGCCATATGCATGTGTGCCCGGTATCAGGCTCGGCCTACCGAAAAGCACCTACATGTTGTTAAAAGGATCTTTCGGTATCTAAAAGGAACACTTCATCGTGGTCTATGGTATCCAAAAGATTCCTCTATTGCTTTAATATCATACGCAGATGCCGATCATGCTGGGTGTCAAGACACGAGGCGTAGCACTTCTGGATCTGTGCAACTCCTTGGAGACAGATTGATCAGTTGGTCTTCAAAAAGGCAGAAAAGCGCTGCAATTTCTAGCACGGAGGCTGAATACATCGCCATGTCCGGTTGTTGTGCTCAAGTCCTCTGGATGAGATCACAATTAACTGACTACGGTTTGGGATTCAACAAAATCCCGATGTATTGTGACAACAAGAGCGCCATTGCCCTTTGCTGCAACTATGTTCAACACTCCCGGGCCAAGCACATAGACATTCGCTACCATTTCATTAAAGAGCAGGTGGAGAACGGAGTGATCGAGCTGTATTTTGTCACTACTGAGTATCAGCTGGCAGATATGTTCACCAAAGCCTTAGATCGAGGACGAATCGAGTTTTTGATCGACAAGCTTGGCATGAAATCATTCTCTCCAGCGACTCTCAAAGAATTGGCAGAAGAATCAGCTGAATAGTGGTGGTAAACTATTCAGGCGTATCCTTTGTTCGTGATCATGTATATTATCATAAATATATAAACCACAAAAAGTAAAATACAAAAATATAAAACCAATAAAAACCATAAAAAATATAAAACCTACAAAAACCAAAAATATTTTTCGTTTTTTAAATCGGGCATGTCTTTTAGTACGGTAATATTTACGGCTTTAGAAATGTCGATCAATATTGACACGGCGCCATAAATAGAGTCCGTATAAAAGTTGTACATTTTTAAAACATGCCCATTATGGCTTGTAGTTATTTCTGACTGCAACCCGGTTTTCATATTAAAGTCACATATTTCCTTGGAAAACGTTGGCTCACAACGGGAATTAATTTTCTCGGGCATGATTTACAAGCCAAATCATGCAAAGGGATCAAGTTTACTTTACAACTTGGTCTAACACGAGTTAGTGTACGTCTCAGTGCATTAATTTGTCAAAATAAGAGAAATCTTATTGCCACCACGAATCAATCTTTTTCAAGATATTAATTGAAAATGTTTTCATCCATATTTGACTCTTTAAACAATGACTACAGCTCTTTAAATAGAAAACGGGTCATCGTTTAAAGGGGGAGAAAATATTAAATCGTCTTCGTCATCAAAACGATTTTCAAAAGTGTTTGAGGAAAATTAATTGGCTAAATGATTTTTGAGTGGTCTTGCTTTAGAAAAGGGTGCGTTTAGAACTTCCGGATGAACAAGGCGTGCGTTTAGAACTTCCGGATGAACAAGGCTTTTGAACTTCCGAATGAAGGAAGTTCCGGATGAACTTCCGAATGAAGGAAGTTCCGGATGAACTTCCGAATGAAGGAAGTTCCGGATGAACTTCCGAATGAAGAAGTTCCGTATGAAATTCCGAATGAAGAAGTTCCGGATGAACTTCCGAATGAAGAAGTTCCGGATGAACTTCCGAATGAAGAAGTTCCGAAGGAACTTCCGAATGAAGAAGTTCCGAATGAACTTCCGAATGAAGAAGTTCTGGACGAACTTCCGAATGAAGAAGTTCCGGATGAACTTCCGAATGAAGAAGTTCCGGATGAACTTCCGAATGAAGAAGTTCCGGATGAACTTCCGAATGAAGAAGTTCAGAATGAACTTCCGAATGAAGAAGTTTCGAATGAACTTCCGAGTGAAGAGTTCCGAACGAACTTCCGAATGAAGAAGTTCCGAACGAACTTCCGAATGAAGAGTTCCGAACGAACTTCCGAATGAAGAGTTCCGAATGAAGGACTTCCGGATGAAGAGTTCCGAATGAAGGACTTCCGGATGAAGAGTTCCGAATGAAGGACTTCCGGATAAAGAGGTCCGAATGAAGGACTTCCAGATGAAGAGTTCCGAATGAAGAGTTCCAGATGAAGAGTTGTTGGATTAATAGTTGTTTGCCTGTTATAATCACTTGTTGAAATGTGTTATGCTTAGAAGTCATGATGATATATATATATATATATATATATATATATATATATATATATATATATTTTATGTGTATCAACCTCTTATGTCTTATCTTAAGCAGACACGATGCCTAATCCAACAGTGCAAGAACTCCAAGAGTCTAGAGCAGCCGCAATTGCCGAAGCACGAACCCTCAAGTTCATACCAAGAAGATTGATCAAAAGCTCCGGGAACGTAGATTGATGAGGAGTTTAGAAAGATTCGTTGGTGGTAGACCATATTTAGTGCACCATAAGTTACTGCCACGATCCATCTAATGGGTCGTACATTTCAGGTCCACTTTATATTGGTTTTTAATTGTGAATATGTAAATTTGTGAATATTGTGCTTTTACGGCTTGATGTAGTGTTAAGGTATGATAATTTTTCAAGAATTTCTCACGAGATTCTAAATCTTTCAAAATATATCATACTAAAGCACTACAACTATCCCTTATTAATTTAAGGGGGAGCATTAACATGTTCTATGGCCAAACATCGATTTCATTTTTACCCAAAGACCGGTTAATCTATTCAATATCCCAAATATTAATGGTTAACATTTTGGATAAGGGGAGAAAATGGGATTAAGGAGACTTAAATGATACTTGGCTAAAAGATGAAAAAGACTTAACGATAATCCAACTTAATATGTGTAAAGCACGTGTTAAGGGGGAGCGTTTTTGATGAACAAAACACCTAAGGTACAAAACTTTTGATTTCAATATCACAAGTACCTTAAGTGATTTTCAAGGATTTTTCATGGTGGCTATACTTTCCCAAAACACGCTTAATTCACGACGAATGTGGTGACAAAAGGGTGGTAGGAATAGGTTTAGTCCAATGATTCATCAGAGCCGATGGAATCTTCCCAAGGAGAATTCCCTAGATAGAATTAAAAGTCCTAGGAAAGTTGGAGAAAGATTGTGAACGTAGCTGAATGCCGACCAAGTACTTAAGCTAGCACTGGAAAAATCACAACAAGGTGCTAGTTATGGCGTACTGGTAAGCATTGAAGGGGTTGAAGAATGAAAAAGAATTGTAAAGATAAAGGGTGTAAAGAAAGAAGCCCTCCTTACAACTTTAGGCAGAAACCGGGTCAATACATAGGCTATTGAGTTCATTTTTGTTAATGATTCTCGATATTGAAGAAAGACATCATGGACCCAGTGATGCAATGCACAACCCTTCCCAGCTAACTCAAATATCTCTCAAAATGTATTTGTTTTAATCACACGAAGATCAACACGTTATCTATTGGTTTATTCACTCCGAATAGACTGATATTGAAAAGGTGGCACTCCTCTCCAGCCATCGCTCACTAAATCAAAATGCACTATCGAGTCTAGAGCCACGAGATCATCAAAAGTCTCATTAGGACACTTTCCATTTATTCCTTGCTTTCTCACACACTGTGAAAAGTAAGAGATTTTTATGAGTCCTACGCAGTATTCTTGTAATATTGCCAGAACATCCGAGTAATACGCAAGTATTACAATGAAGATGGAAATCCTGCTTGAGCCAACATCAAACAAGCTCATGGTAGGTTACACGTGCGGTTCTTTAAGAACCAATCTTGTGAAAAACTGGAAAGAAACAGTGGTTTAATTCTTAATTGAACTTAAACTCGTTCCAGGCCTCTACGCATTATCATACGATCTTGCCAGAACACTCAGAGTGACTCTTCATTGATCACAGTGACGAGTGGAAATCCTTCTAGTGTTAACATCAAACAGCACTTGGTAGGTGACGTACAAGATTCTTTATGAACTGAGCTCGTGATAATTAGAAAGCAACGATGGTGAAAATCTTAATTGAAATTCACTTGTTCCAGGTTTCATGAATTGACGGCTTCAATCATAACGATTTTTAATCCAAATGATTCACTCTTTATGTTCGCAATCAGCTTTGGACGGTCGAATAAAGAGAACGGGTTTACCCGCGAAATCCTGTCAGGAAGTTACTTAATTGAAACTATCCGTCACGGGTACAATATCTAATATCGTCCAACGGTCTTCACCGACCGGAGGTAAATTGCTACCGAATTAGAATAAAATGTCAAAGCCATTTTATTCGTGTCGTTGCTGTGTACCTGTTAAAGACGGTGGCGTTGCTGTGTACCTGTTGAAGACGGTGGCGTTGCTGTGTACCAGTTGAAGACGGTGGCGTTGCGGTGTACCTGTTGAAGTCGTTCCCAAATGCTTATGTCTTTCTGCATCAAAGTTCAGCAAAAATTCAAGAAAGTACAAAATGAAGTCTTCCGCTGTACCAAACTCTGAAGCTTTCGAGAATTTAACAAAAGACATAAGTGTGTGGAACATGGAGTCACGAGGAGGCAAGATTCACAAAAAGGCAAAGATCGCACGTGATTGGTCAAAAGAACAATGCTCTTAAGCCAAAGCCTAAAAGATCAAATAAACATATTCACAACAAAAAGAAAGAAGAAAAGACTACGAGCTGAAGAACGAAGACTTAGTATAGTATTCTAGGTTTAGAACTTTGTAAACGTGGATTGACCTCCCTTAGGGGGAGATTGTTAGAAATACGTTTTTAACGTATATTAGAAGTATCGGTCACTCCACAATATTATTTATGTTGTAATAGCTCGTAGTTAATGTTGCTTATTAAGTTAAGTAAGAAACCGACCCATGGGCTTGTCATGGATCGGCCCAAGCCCAAATAGTGGCCTTGGATATAAATACCCCTTTCCAACATGGAAAGGGGTTGGTTGTTGATCATTCAACATTTTCATTTGAATAAAATACACATAGTTTCTCTCTCACTTTCTCTCTCTAGTTTCTCTCTCTAGAAATCATCAACCCACTTCATAGATTCATAGGTTATCAATATTCTACATTATTTATCATAATTGAAGGGCTGGAGAAATGTAACTGACAATTTGAAATTAAAATTGGTTTTATAAAGACAGAGAATATTATGTAACAGCTTGTATATACATTTCCTAATAAAGAAATGTTTGATACTTAAAATTTTAAGACTTCTAATTTTAGAAAAAGAGGTAAATACTTTATAAAGTAGTTAAGATAATCTTATAAGTATTAACTAAGCCCTTTAACTCGCGATGTTAAGAGAACACTCACTGCAACCATTATAACTTAATAATACCATTTTTAAAACTTTTTAACTTGAGTAAGCTTATACTTACATCAATTAAAAATGATGTTATTCCCAGATTACTATGACATAACCAGTGACGATACCAGTAGCCGTACCAGATATCGACCCCACTCTAGTTGTACCACCATCACCAACATCCGTGCTTCCAGGATGGTTGTCCGCTTCCGAGTCTGAGGACAATCAGACTAACGGATTAGTTCCAACTATTTCTTCTCCACCTACTGCTTTGATTCCCCCTGTCGAGAAGGAAGGCCCGATGACCTATGCCCTGCCATCCCTGCCACCCACGTCATCTCTCCAGGGCTATGCACCCGGATCTCTACCCCCTCGTAAGAGGAGGTACGAGACTACCCCCGCCTCTATCTTCGAGGTCGGAGAGGGTTTCGGGGCTAGACAGGTTGATCCTGTCCAGGCCCAGATTGCAGCATTGACATCTCGACATGACCAGGACATGGCAGATGTCCATAGTTTATTGTCAGCTAGCCAGGCTGAGCGCTCCATCTAACGAGAGCATCTAGATTCCCTTACTTGGACCACCTGGGCTGAAGCCCAAGTCACCAGAGGGACATGGGCCACAGTCTACGATGCTCTTCAGTGGCTCATGGGAGAGTACGATTTCATCTGTCACCGCATCTACGCTGTGGAGAGCCTACAACACCAGACTCATGCCACCCTCACCGCTCAAGAGTAGACCCTGTCCATGAGCTTTAACTTGGCGACGATTCGTCATGATGGAGTGACAGTGGAGACGGCCCATCTTAGAGGATCCTTGGATACTCTTCGTGCTCAGCTGGTTCAGACGCTTCGACACGTCAAGAGGACCCGCCTTTCCTTGATTGCTCTACAGGATGCCATGCCAGCACTAGTAGCCCCTCCAGCTCCCTCTGTACTAGCCACCTCCAGCGGATCTGTTAGACCTGCGTAGATTTGATGTGCTAGATTTTGTGTACATCATGATAAGCTCTTGGGTTGCATCCCAGCTATCATGATATAGGACCCCATGTACTTTCATTTCATGCATCTTTTGTATCATATCATGTACTGTATCCTATTAGATAGGTGTCTGTATATGTATTACATTTTAGATTGTGTGTACCACCATCCCAAACAGGCGTGCTGTACTTCTATCTTGGATTGGTTGTGCCTGATGATATGTTTTCTTTCTCTCAAGAAATGACTTGTGTTCACTTTCTTTTGTTATATATCATGTGTTGTACTGTATTATTTAAATCTTGATAGGTTATCCAATTTGTTATAAATTTTAAGCATAAATATCCTTGTGCAAATAATATGTGAATTGTACTAACACTAAAGCTAATGATCTCATTATGTGTATGATCACAGACAAATGGCAATCACTAGGCATAATCCTGCCAATAATCCCCCCAATGATGATGCCACACATAATGTCACCACTTCCCAACTTAGGAATTGATTGACCAAGGTATCGCCACTGCTATGGCCGCTAGCAGAAATATGGGTGATAGTGAAAACTCCAATAACCGTAGGAACAACAATACCACTAGAGGTTGTTCCTACCCTTATTTCCTCAAATGCAAGCCGTCCTATTTACGGGGAAGTGAAGGCGTGGTAGAGCATATGCAATGGTTTGAAAGACTAGAGACTGTGTTCCGCATCAGCGACTGCGCCGACGAAAACAAAGTCAAGTTCGCCACCTGCACATTACTTGAAAGTGCACTCACATGGTGGAATTCTGTGGTTGCTACCCTAGGACACGACGCTGCTTACACTCTCAACTGGACCAAATTGAAAGAGAGGATGACAGAAAAGTACTGCCAAGGGGCGAAATGAAGAAGTTGGAAGTCGAACTATGGGATCATAGGTGTAAGAACAATGACATTGTGTTATACAACCAGAGATTCCAAGAGTTGACCCTCATGTGCACCAGAATGTTTCCTGAGAAGGAGGAAAAGATTGAGAAGTATGTTGGAGGACTTCCTGACGCCATCCATGATAGCGTTCTCGCCTCTCGACCCACTACTGTTGAGAAAGCCATGGAATTTTCTACTGAGTTGATCAACAAGAGAGCCCGCACCATATTTGAGAGACATACTGAGAACAAAAGAAAGGTGGATGACAATCTCCGCAGTCACTACCAGCCACCTCAAAAGAGGCAAAATGTCGGGCAGGTATACAGTGCTATCTCCACCCCCGACCCAAGGGCTTACGGAGGTACCAAACCTATGTGTCCGCGGTGCCACTTCCATCACAATATGGGTAGCTCATGCAAATCCTGCTACAAATGTGGAGAGATTGGTCATTTTGCTCGCACTTGCCAAGTGAATGCTGTTACCCAGGTCCGACCCAACCCAAATGCTAGAAACAACAACCTAGGCGGACCTAATGCCTGTGGGAACGGGAATGGACAACCAGGAAACCGCAACGTTGCTGGAGGGAGTAACAGTGGTCCAAAGAAAGGAATTGTGTGCTACGAGTGTGGAGCACCCGGACATGTGAGACCAGGTTGCCCCAAGTTGGCTAGTCAGAACAAGAACAATGGACGAGCCACATCGAGGGTATACGTGGTAGGCAATGCAAAGGCCAACCCAGACTCCAACATTGTTACTGGTTCGTTTTTACTAAACAATCGTTATGCATCCGTTCTATTTGACATTGGAGCGGACAGAAGCTTTATCTCTACTGAATTTAGTAACATACTAGAAGTTACCCCTTCCATTTTAGACCACCAATTCTCCGTAGAATTAGCAGACGGTAAGATCGTAGAGGCCGATACCATCGCTAGAGGTTATACCCTGAACCTTTCCAAACATCTATTCAGTATTGACCTAATCCCAGTAAACTTAGGTAGTTTCGATGTTATCATTGGCATGGACGGTTAGCTAAGTATCATGCAGTAATCATCTGCGACGAGAAACTAGTCCGCCTGCCATGGGGAAACGAGACCTTAATCATCCGAGGCGACAGTAACACTGACCTACTGACACTAGACTTAGTGTTATCTCTTGTACTAAAGCCCAGAAATATTTGTTGAGAGGATGTACAATCTTTTTTGCTCATATTTCCCAAACAGATGAAGAAGAAAACCCAAGAAGAAGCAAATCAAGGACGTACCTATTGTCCGAGATTTTTCCGAAGTCTTTGCTGAAGAATTGCCAGGCTTACCACCAGCCCGACAAGTTGAATTCTAGATCGACTTGATCCCAGGAGCTGCACCTGTGGCTAAAGCTCCTTATCGATTGGCACCATCAAAAATGAAAGAACTAGCTGAACAACTACATGAATTATTTGACAAAGGATTCATCCAACCCAGTTCCTCACCATGGGGAGCTCCAGTCTTATTTGTCAAGAAGAAAGATGGTTCCTTCCGAATGTGCATTGATTACAGAGAAGTGAATAAGTTAATTGTAAAGAATCGTTATCCACTCCCCCACATTGACGATCTATTTGACCAACTACAAGGGTCAAGTGTGTATTCTAAGATTCCTCTGAGATCTGGATATCACCAATTGAGGGTCAGTGAGGAGGATATTTCAAAGACAGCTTTTAGGACCCGTTACGGCCATTACGAATTCCAGGTCATGCCTTTTGGATTGACCAACGCACCTGCCATCTTCATGGACCTTATGAATCGTGTGTGCAAACCCTACCAGGATAAATTCGTGATAGTCTTCATAGATGATATACTCATTTATTCCAAGAATGAACAGGAACACGGAGAACACCTCACGCGAGTGTTGAAGATACTCAAGGAGGAACAGCTGTACGCCAATTTCTCCAAATGTGAATTCTGGATTCCCAGAGTTCAATTCCTCGGCCACGTGATTGATATTGACGGTATTCATGTAGACCCAGCAAAGGTTGAATCTGTCAAGGATTGGGTATCTCTTAAATCACCTACAGAGATCCGCAATTCCTGGGCCTTGCCGAATATTATAGCCGATTTATCAAAGGTTTCTCCAAGATAGCCAAACCAATGACCAAACACACACAGAAAGGAATAAAGTTTCACTGGGGAGAGAAAGAAGAATCAGCTTTCCAGCTGATCAAGGAGAAGCTATGTAGTGCACCTATTCTGGCCTTACCCGAGGGCAACGACGACTTCGTCATATATTGTGATGCGTCACACAAAGGCTTGGGTTCAGTGTTGATGCAAAGAACAAAGGTGATTGCTTATGCCTCCAGGAAACTGAAGAAACATGAGAAGAACTATACCACTCATGATCTAGAACTTGGATCCGTGGTTTTTGCTTTAAAAATCTAGAGACATTATATGTACGGAACTAAGTGCACTGTGCATAGTGACCATAAGAGTTTACAACACATACTGGATCAAAAGGAGCTAAACATGAGGCAATGCCGTTGGATTGAATTGCTAAGTGACTACGACTGCGAGATCAAATACCACCCCGGTAAAGCAGACGTGGTTGCTGATGCTCTAAGCCGTAAGGAAACCGATCCTCCTATAAGGGTCCGAGAACTAGTCACGACAATTAGCCTGGACCTACCCAACCAAATTCTAGAAGCTCAGACTCAAGCTTAGAAGCCTGAAAACCTCGTGAAGGAAGATATTGGAGGTATGCTTAGAACCGACCTCACCAAAGAGAAATTGGAGCCAAGAGCGGATGGAACTCTGTGTTTGCACGGGAGGAGTTGGTTACCTTGTTATAGGGACTTGAGGAACGTGATCATGCACGAGTCCCATAAATCCAAGTATTTCATACATCTTGGATCTAAAAAGATGTATCAGGATATGAAGAAGTTATACTGGTGGCCGAATATGAAAGCAAACTTCGCCACTTATGTTTAGAAGTGTCTGACATGCTCACGTGTCAAGACCGAACACCAAAGACCATCCGGTTTGCTAGTTCAGCCTGAGATACCAAAGTGGAAATGGGAGAACATCTCTATGGACTTCATCACCAAGCTTCCAAAGTTGTTTCACGGTTACGACACCATATGGGTAATCGTTGATCGACTCACCAAGTCCGCGTACTTTCTACCAATCAGGGAGACTGATTCCTTGACAAAACTAGCAAAGACATATCTTTAGGAAATAGTGACCAAGCATGGAATACCAGTCTCAATAATCTGTGATCGAGATGGTAGATTTACATCCAACTTCTAGAAGGCTTTCCAACGAGCTTTAGGGACAAACTTAGACCTGAGCACTACTTACCACCCGCAGACTGACGATCAAAGTGAACGGACCATCCAGACCCTTGAAGACAGGTTGCGAGCATGTGTGATTGACTTTGGGAATGGATGGGTTGATCACATCCCTTTGGTTCAGTTCTCCTACAATAACAGTTATCATGCTAGTATTAAGGTTTCCCCCTTCGAAGCACTATATGGTAGGAAAGAAGTAGGCGAATTTCAACTCACCGGACCAGAACTAATCCAGGAAACTACTGACAAGATTGTCATCATTAAGCAAAGGATCCAAGCTGCCCGTGACCGACAAAAGAGCTATACAGACCAGAAACAAAAGCCTATGCAGTTTGAAGTAGGTGATCGTGTCATGCTCAAGGTATCGCCTTGGAAGGGAGTTGTACGCTTTGGTAAACGTGGGAAACTGAACACGCGTTATGTAGGCCCTTTTAAAGTGATAGTCAGGATCGGGGAGGTCGCATATTGTTTGGAGTTACCACCACAATTGAGTTGAGTGCACTCCACCTTTCATGTATCTAACCTGAAGAAGTGATATGCTGATGAACCTCTAGCTATGCCATTGGAAGGAGTACACTTCGGTGACAAACTCTAGTTCACTAAAGAACCGGTAGAAATCATGGAGAGGATAGTTAAAAAGTTGAAGAATAGCCGCATCCCGTTGGTCAAGGTACGATGGAACTTGAGGAGAGGTTCGAGTTCACTTGGGAACGAGAAGACTCGTTCAAAACCAAGTACCCACAGTTGTTCACCTGACCAGTTACATTAATCTAAGCTTTGAGGACAAAGCTAAAATAACGGGAACGTGCTGTAAAACCCTTGTTTTTACCTCTTTGACTTTGTCACCTTATGTACACATCATGCTTGAATCAATGTAATCTCACTTCATTTATTTTATGAAGCACCAGTCTTTCATTAAATTACACTGTCAATTCTAGTGTATTATTAAATGTATGGGAATTTTGTCGTATTCAATTACCTTAACCTTCACAAAGCTACCTTATGAACATTTAGCATACAACATACTTAAATTAAGAAGTTACCTTCCACCTTATACCTTATCCTAACTAAACTATCACATTTAACATATACACATATAAAAAACCCTAAAATTATCACTTTTCCCCTTTGTAAGATAAATACTACACGATTTAAATATATGGACAAGTATTTGTTTACCAAAAACCTTCTCTAAACATTTAAAACACTACTCACTCCCTTCTAGATATTTTTGAAAACCATTCCCCACATGTTGTATATGTTACTCGGCTAGGAACTCTCCACAACACACAACTATATAATTTTGAACTCTAAACATATACTAGGCTTTGACAAAAACTTGTACAAACACTCACTCATTATTGGTCACTATTCCTAGTCACTACTTGCCCCCCTTGACCCTTGCAAACCGACGGCTAGACACAAAACCATGGGGTAATGTACATACTTGCCATTAATGGCATGGTACTAGGATATCCAAGTACTAGATATGCTTGTACTCAAACATATTGAACCCTCCTTTTTGCTCTCTCCCTCTCTCTCTTGTCGTATGATCAACCCAAAACACACAAGTGCATCCAACTTGTGTTAGTTACTACCAACCTTAAACACTATCACATGTATCCTCCCACATTCGGTTACCAACACACATACACTTACGAAACATTTACTTCCAATCATACTCACACAATCTCACATTTACTCCCATGGCATTGAATTGAGTCAAGGGACATTGAAGAAGAAAGAAGGTCTCGGCTTACTTAAGATTTTGACTAGGAAATCTCATAGTCAACTCTAGGTCACGGCTAGGGTTCTAAGACGTGTAGAACTCGAGGAGGTTAGCTAGATTTGTTCACCACCATCATCCTTATCAAGACAAGTAAGTATAGATTTTATCACCACCTTCCATTTACTCTTACTTCTCATGCATGTCATTCACTCAAATCAAGGCCAAAATGCATGCACACGTAACTATGCTAAAACCTAGCTAGCAAACTCACGGTTTGATCATGTTAGTTACAATAAAACGTGTTTATCATGTTTAAGACGTATGAGCTATGAATGTAAACAAGAAACTAACTTAGTATTACTCCCTAAGAAACTAAGTGCTAGACCTAAATGATGGGTTAGACGAAGCCCTATAACTCTCGGCTTATTTTTATTAAGCCGAGTATAAACCGTGGCATGTTATATTTTTGAGACTAAAACTAATGCATAGGAGTGGAGGATTTATTAGGTAACTTAGAACACCACATAAGCTACCCAAATAAGCCATAAGCCTCGAATCACATAAGCCATAAGCTAGTTTAAGCCAAAACATTATAAGCCTAAAAGCCCAAGTTATATTTTGGTTATATTGTTTTGGTTAAGTTAAGATCTTCTAAATAATTAAACTAGTCCAATAACAAGCCCGTTAGGCCCAATAACCAAGCCGAACCGTTAATGGGCCACCAAAGCTCATTAAGCACCGAATACATTAAATGGGAGACTACTTGGGCCATTTTTGTAAACTAATGATTTTTATTGCCAAAAACGAAAAGTTATAAAACTTATATATGATTTTCGAGACATAAAACAAGTGCAAGGGCCAAACATGTCAAATTGGATAGTCTAGGGTTGCGGTTATTTATAACCGAGCCTTAATTTAAACCCCAAGGATAGTCTAGGGTTGCGGTTATTTTTCGTTCCCTTTTGGACCTAGTTCGAGTCTTGAGGGACTTGTTTTGACCATTTGGTAAACTCATTTAAGTCTAGGTTACTTTTTGTGCCTTCTTTATGTTTTTCGAAACCACACGGACCCATTCTTCCATTTTGTGAATTTAAACCGAGACCTAGGGGCTGTTGTGTAAATTCTGAACACACCCTAACCTTAACCGAACTACAAGGACCTATATTGCCAAACTTTGAAACTTATACAAGCCCTAGGGGCGCTTGTATAAATATACCGAAAGTATATTTATATACTTGAGGGACTAGAGTTGTAATTTCCCTAAACTTATATAAACCCTAATTTTATACTTTACCTAATAATTAAAAAGCGTAAACTTAAATAACACGATAAATACAAAAACCTTTTTGTTCTTAAACTTGTCATTTAATTAAATTATATAAACTTTGGAGACTTTTATTAATTAAAATGTACACGTTTTAGTAAACCTTATTTATATAAATTATATATATATAAATACAATTAAATTTATAAGAATAAATATATTAAATATATTTATTATAATCTTGTACGTTTTAATTAAATATAAAACCGTCTTTTATAAATGTTTAAACTCACTTTATAATAGTACAAGTACGAAAACATTAATTAATCGAAGTAGTAACTTGGACAAAATAAATTACTACACATTTAAATGTAATTACTTTATTACTTGAACAACGATAAATTAACTTACAAGAATCTTAATAAAATAATTAAAACCAGTAGAAGCATATGCAAATTGTTTCATTGACTTTCATACATCCTATTATACTTTTACTGAGACTGTATAATTATTTAGGTTGTTGACTGTGTTGTGGGCATTACATTGGATTCTTATGACTTTTAATGTTATACTGAGGTGAGTTCATGGCCCCACTTTATATATTGACAAACTTTTAAATCCTTTATGGGGAAGAAATCATGCAATTTACTTTGTGGATATAAACTGAACTGTACCAACTTTAATTACATGTGTCTATTGTAGAATTCCTCATGACCCGTGAGCTGAAACTATCAGAATTACAGAATTACCTGAATGTTATAAATAGATCTATTTGGGATTGACCATCCCCACATGAGTGAGTCATGCTCACTGTGCCGTGGCCGGGACAATAGGTGTTTACCATGTCAGAACGGAATAATGGGTGCCTTTTTATAAGGCGAAGCGCTCTCATTTGTTGAGGGCTTAACAATGTCAAGTTTCAGTTTCGGGCAATAGGCAATGTAATTACCTTTAAGTATTGATGCTTTGTGCATCACTGCTTCAGTGACGTTTTTACCATCCAAACTTATTTAATAAACATGTGAATTCACCAAGTTTATGTTGACCCTCAAAAGCACATTTTCTCAGGTATTTGAAGCAGGTAGTTATACTATGCATGGATCTCAGCATCAGGCTAGGCAGCATTCTAGCACGCATTTGGGGATTTTATTACTGGGGACTTATAAACAATCTTGTGGATTTGCTTTTTACTAATCCGGTTGTCTAGTAGGGTGGTGGAAAGTAGCAGCCATTGATGAGTTGAGAGAGAAAAGGTTGTGTGTGAAAGTTAAGAAAATGTATTAAGATGAAAAGAAACACAAGAAAACCCCTCCTTGGAAGCCTTGGAGGGGTATATATAGTCACACAACGCACCTAAACTATACATCGTTTCCTAGTCTAGTCTAAGCGTGTGTGACTATAATAACTAATGGGAATTCTTAAATGTCATCACATAAAGAGAATTTCCAACAATCTTCCCCCATGGGGCGATGTGTAGAATTCCTTACAATATTTTTCCTAACAAGTACATAATGATTAAGAACAAAAGCTTTCATGAAGCGTCCAATGCTGATGATGTCTTCTGAGGCCTTTGACTTCAAGTCTTCACTTCAAAACGACTCATCTTTAAAGTAACTTTTAGTAGAAATACTGTAATGGCACGAGCTAAGTAATCCATATACTTCTGGTTAAGGAGAAGCTTCTGAATTAACTTCCCCTAATTCATGCCACATAAACTTGATTTAGAAGCTTTTAAATAGCTTCCCCCTAAACCGACAATCCTCGTAAGCAACTTCAAAGCTTTCAATAAAACTTAGAATGATTAAGCGCACAGCCGAATTTAAAAAGCAAACCCCATCATATAACATGATAATGTTGCTATGAGGGGTTGAAAGTAAGGGGTACACCAAGTAGATCAACAACGTCTCTTCTCACGCTTGAATAATTCTTCTGAATTTTTCTTCCCCCTGAGAGTTCAAGTTATGCATACTAGAAAGAATCAAGACATTTCTTCCCCCACATAGTTGAAGAAAATAAATCAATCCCAAGTATGAAGCTCAAATACTGAAGTAGACACTTTATCCCATTCATGAAGTTGACATCGTAACACCAGAGTCAATTAAGTCCTGGAAATGCACATATCTTCTTCCGGAGATGCACTAGAGTCAATTAAGTCCCAGAAATGCATATCTCTCCATATAGGATAATGATGATGAATAATTGCAACATCAAAACAATTAAACATCGAATCAGTAGTGTACCGTTTAGAGATAGATAATGCCACGAGTTAAAACACTAATTTTCTCTGCGGTTATGACAAATGTCTTCTCGGAATGTCTTCAAATCAAAAGAAGGTATGAAGTTCATCACGTGTACTCGTTGTGCGTTTAATGTGTCTTCTTCTTCCCCCTTGATGGTTTCGAAACTCGGAACCATCAATAAATCGTACGCACATGTACCTGAAATCTCGTGAGAATAATAAATAAGCAGAATTATATATTTTGTGAGAATCAGCTGCTGATCGAAATTCTCTACTCATAAAATCTCCATGGCCATCTTTACCAACCCACTTGTAAGCAATTTGAAGTGACCACTGATAGAATGAACCAGATACATCATATACATTATATCACCGGATTATGGGTTTGCTTTTTACTAATTACAATTATGGGTTTACTTTTTACTAATTACAATTATGGTTTGATACATTATATCAAACCAGATACATTTCTCTGATACCAATTGTGGATTTGCTTTTTACTAATCCGGTGGTCTATTTGGGTGGTAGATGGTGGTGGAAGCCATGGATGAGTTGAGAGAGAAGGTTGTGTGTGAAAGATAAGAAAATGTATTAAACAAAAAAGAAACACAAGCAACACCCCTCATTGGAAGCCTTGGAAGGGTATATATAGTCACATACCAACACTTAACTATACATTGTTCCTAGTCTAGTCTAAGCGTGTGTGACTATGATAACTAATAGGAATTCTTAAATTTCGTCACATAAAGTGAATTTCCAACAATCTTCCCCAATGGGACAACGTGTAGAATTCCTTACAATATTTTTCCCAACAAGTACATAATGATTAAGAACAAAAGCTTCCATGAAGCGTCCAATGCTGATGATGTCTTCTAAGGCTTTTGACTTCAAGTCTTTACTTCAAAACGACTCATCTTTAAAGTAACTTGTAGTAGAAATACTGTAACGGCACGAGCTAAGTAACCCATATACTTCTGGTTAAGGAGAAGCTTCTGAATTAACTTCCCCTAATTCATGCCACATAAACTTGATGTAGAAGCTTTTAAATAGCTTCCCCCTAAACCGACAATCCTCGTAAGCAACTTCAAAGCTTTTAATAAAGATTAGAATGATTAAGCGCACAACGGAATTTAACAAGCAAACCCCATCATATAATATAATGTTGCTATGAGGGATTGAAAGTTTGGGGCACACCAAGTAGATCAACAACTTCTCTTCTCACGCTTGAATAATTCTTCTTAATTTTCTTCCCCCAGAGAGTTCAAGTTATGCATACTAGAAAGAATCAAGACATTTCTTCCCCCACATAGTTGAAGAAAGTAAACCAATCCCAATTATGAAGCTCAAATACTGAAGTGGACACTTTATCCCATTCATGAAGTTGACATCGTAACACCAGAGTCAATTAAGTCCCAGAAATGCACATATCTTCTTTCGGAGATGCATCAGAGTCAATTAAGTCCCGGAAGTGCATATCTCTTCATATAGGATAATGATGATGAATAATTGCAACATCAAAACAATTAAACATCGAATCAGTAGTGTACCGTTTAGAGATTGATAATGCCACGAGTTAAAACACTGATTTCTCTGCGGTTATGACAATTGTATTCCGGAATGTCTTTAAATCAAAAGAAGGTATGAAGTTCATCACGTGTACTCGTTGTGCGTTAATGTGTCTTCTTCTTCCCCCTTGATGGTTTCGAAACTCGGAACCAACAATAAATCGTACGCACATATACCTGAAATCTCGTGAGAATAATAAATAAGATGAATTATATATTTTGTGAGAATCAGCTGCTGATCGAAATTCTCTACTCATAAACTCTCCATGGCAATCTTTACCAACCCCCTTGTAGGCAATTTGAAGTGACCACTGATAGAATAAACCGGATACATCAAACGAGAAACTGAATAAGAATCCTTCGATCTTGTGACTTAAGCTTGCACTATTGTTGAATGAGGAACGGTGGAGGAATCTCTAAGTACCTAATACATCACTAAAGAAGTATATAAGCACAATACCTCTTGAAATTATCCACGTCGACTATGCGCGTGACACTGAGTACAACAATGTAACCCCTTTAAGTGATAGTTATCCGAGTCATCAACCAACCACCCCGAACCCGGAAACTAGATAAACAAGTCTTCATTCTAAGATTAAGTCCGAGCAAGTTATCTTTCAAAGATAAAATAAATACACGCCTTCTAAAAATCCGTCTTCAACTTCACATAATTAATACCCGATCAAAAATCTGTAGTCACTAAAAATATAACCATTTTTTCTTGGTCTCGTCAAAATAAATTCCGTCACTTTGTCTTGTCACTTTCTCACATCATTTTTGTCTTTTTTTTAAATCGTTAATCAAAATATTAACATTTATCACATAAATGATAAATAATATTTAGATATAACAATTTTATTAGCATAAATCATTAGCAACAAATAGTGAAAACTCAGCCCAATCAGCTATGTATGAATACTTATACTTGGCCTAGAAAATGATAAATCACAATGCATATGAGACATTTAGAAATGGTTAACGAACTCAATTCAAAATGGCCCATATAACACTTTTTGTCATCATAGAATCACTTGGCCCATCATTAGTTCACAAACCAATCAAAATTTTATTTGTGTGTTAATACACGATGTAACATATCCAGCCCAACACAAGTCTTAGTTGTAGTACACCTAATACCCATTTACCGAGTATAAATGTATCACTACCCTAATCATTCTCACAATGCTTGACCTAACCTCATAATAACTTTGTTTCATCCGTCCTCATGCCTCGATTATCCCAATCTCATCTCACCAGTAATCTTACAAACCATCTCAAAACACTCCACCTCTATTCTTTGACAACATCTAAGCCACCATCCAAAATAGATATCCAAGATCAAACATATCGAATCATCAATCTATCATTTAGCCACAAAACTGCAACCATTTCGTTCCCCTCTCATCGATAATCAACACGAATCGAATCTCATCAATTATACTACCAATAATAAAACGAATTTCATCTCATCAGTTATAGATTGAACAATACAATCTCTAATTGTTGCAGTGAAGATTAAAGTTAAGTGCATTTCTTATAATTGATGGCCGAATCATGATCACACAAACGAGGAATAGGCATCATGATCGTTTATACGGTCTCGGGTAGGTTTGTATTGTAACTCATAAATCGAAACAATTAAGGTTTGTAACATATTTGTTATGAAACTTTAATTATTTTCGAATATTAAAGATGGTTAAAACCATTGACAGATCGATGATGGATAGTCGTGTTCTTGTTAGATCTTAAAAGATCCACACATGCATCACGAAAAATTAATTCTGAGATCATGATCTATATTTGCTGTTTGATTTAACTAGATGGAGTTAGGTGTCGATGGGAATAGGATTAGTGATTATTGTGGATTTGATTTGGAGTGACAAGGTGGTGTATTGGATCAAGTATGGTCTCGGTATAGTTTAAAACTAGTCATGCTGTCGTTTCTTTTCATCGCAATGATTTCTTAAAAAAAACTCATCGCAAGCCAAAAAAAATGGGCCATCGCAATATAGTAAAATAATTGCATCGCAATATTTTGTACACCATCGCAATGGTTTTACTAAGCCATCGCAATGTGTTTCTGTTCCATCGGAGTGTTTAAAAAATTTCAGCAGCATGACGTCTTATATGCCATTGCGATAGGTCAAACCACCCATCGCAATGAGACCCATCTGAATGAGTCCCATCGCAATGGGTACGGTTGAACCCATCAGAATGTGTAAAAAAACCCCATCGCAATCCATGCGATTGAAAGTGGCCATCGAAATGCATGCATCAGAAAACTTATCCATAGTACTTTTTTTCCCTTTTTTCAGGGTCAGCTTTTTCTGAATCTGTTTTTCTCTTCTCATCTTCAAAAAAAAATAAGGAAACAAGAAACCCAGAAAAAATCTTATGATAGATCTTGAAAAGACCATATCGTGAAACTCTCAGATTTGAAAAAAATACCAGATCTCGAAAATAAAGAAACCAGAAAAAGTAAACACGACTTTTGACCAGATCTAAAAGTTTGACTGTTTGGACTAGTGGGTTATGAATACCAGATGTGAGACAACTGAAACCAAAACCAGGAGACCAAAAACTAGACTAGACCAGATGTAACTGTTTTTGATAGACAAAGTAACATATCGTGACAAAAAAAAATTATGAATATTGAAAAATAAACACAACCAGTGACAAAAATATGATAGGTTCGGACCAAAAAAAGATTTTAGACCACCAAATCGAAAACAAAAAAACACGATCCAAGGATTGAACCGAGGCTCTGATACCAATTGTGGATTGGCTTTTTACTAATCCGGTGGTCTAGTAGGGTGGTGGAAAGTGGCAGCCATTGATGAGTTGAGAGAGAAAAGGTTGTGTGTGAAAGTTAAGAAAATGTATTAAGATGAAAAGAAACACAAGCAACACCCCTCCTTGGAAGCCTTGGAGGGGTATATATAGTCACACAACTCACCTAAACTATACATCGTTTCTTAGTCTAGTCTAAGCATGTGTGACTATGATAACTAATGGGAGTTCTTAAATGTCGTCACATAAAGTGAATTTCCAACACCTTTGATGGAGTAATAAGCGCTGAGGTTACTATGATCTACAAGAACACCATTTGTCAATCACCAAAAACCATCATATCATCACCATTATCTACAAATCAATTTCCCCTGTTGCAACTGCAATTTTGGCTATGAAATGAACTCTGAAATCGCCTGAATCAGCTACAGGCTTCCAAATGACATCAAACACATTCCATTGATCAAGTTTGATCAACAGAATCACAGTAGTAACAAGAATGAAGGATTATGAAGAATTGAGAATGAGAGTTTGAGTGAAAATGAACTTTCAAGTTTATTAATGGTGTAAAGTTGTTACAAATATATTATAGCTAACTAACTAACTCTCAAGTGGTTGTCAATCACTTGAGAGTAGTATCTAACAAACTAGCTAACTGAAATGAGGGAAATTTAGGAAGTGTGTGAAAATACACACACTAAGTACATGTTAGAAATGAAACACTATTGGGGTATTTATAGCAGTTGGGATGAAGTTTGTTGGAGGTAGGTGATGTGTTCAAGCTAATATTAATCTTCCACGTGGCTTGAATCTGTTGATTGAATATATCCGTTGAAGAACTTGAATTGGGGCTTTTTGTGTAGTCACTTCCAAGCTAATTGAGTGGTTGGGTTGTCTTTGTCTCTTGATTTGGAGTAATTTTCATGTTTATATCAAACTCTGATATGCACTCTAGCTTCCAATCGTTCCTGGGCTCATATAAGTTTGAATGTGCCAGGTGGTGTTATGCTATTGGTGGAAAGAATAAGTCACGGATCATTATCCATTTCATGATTTTCTATTGGTTGAAATAGGTGAGTGGGATTTCATTGTATAGATTTAGTTATTAAATGGTGTGGCGGCTGAGTGGGTGAGGTGGCACGTGATATGGCAATCCAAGTGACAATATTCAAGGCCTCTCATTGGTTGGATAAGCTAACACACGGATTAATATCAAACTTGGTTCACTTTTGGCACTTTTAACCCCTTGACTTGGCATATTGTAAAGTTGAGCTCCAAGCTTTATTTCCTTGTCATGTTTAGTCCTTCTAACTTCAAACTTGTTCAAAAATCATCCTTTGATCATTTGACTTGAGAGTTGACCAAATTTGACTTTGTTCTTGACTTTTACATAATTGCACTTTTAGTCCCTCATCTTTGAAAGTTGTCAAGAAAGGTCCTTTTACTTTGCAAGGCTTGTCACTTTTCATCCTCCTTTTGTCTTTTCTTCATTAATAAAGCTTTATTTCACTTGTTTGCTCCAAAATTGTATCTTTTTACCTATACAAGCACAAACAACAAACTATACCCATAATACTGCTTTTATGAATGAAAATTAGGTATTTGCTTGTGTTTTATGGTGATTTATGATATTATTGATATGAGATTTCTCTAATATCAAATCTCCTACACTTGATCATTATCATGACCTCATGCAATTGCACATTTTAAAGCACTAATATCTTCTATATTGTATAGCATATATATATATATATATATATATATATATATATATATATATATATATATATATATATATATATATATATATATATATATATATATATATATATATATATATATATATATATATATATATATATATATATATATATATATATATATATATATATATATAGTAATTAGACGGTTCACTCTTTAGGAAAAGAATCGAATGTGAAGTCACAAATATATGTGATCGGGAATTATTGATAAGAAAATCACGATTAGGAAAAAGTGATAATCGAATCGCCCCAGGTCATTTCCTCGCGAAATCGTGAACTGAATCGGCGCACGGATTTTGGTATTTGATGCTTGAATGATCGGTTCTTGATTTTGTTTTTTGTTTTTTTTTGTATATGAAAATGCAATTACACTACGAGGAGCATAAATAGTTATCGGGAATGCACATAAACAAACAACAAGTATTATGCTAATGCAAATGCAAATTTAATTACTATAATTAAAAACATAAAATAAAATGAAAGCTACAATTAAACTAGGATGCAAATGCAAAAATGTAAAAATACTAAAATATAAAATAATCAAAGTCTACTTCTATAAAAAAAACTATTTATTTGAAACTAATTAATGTAATTGTTAGCTATTTCTAAACTAATATCAAAATCTAGTTATTAAAATAAAAATTATAAAAGTTCGAAAAATGATTTTTTTTACTTCAAAAACGTAGACTATATGATTAAGGACATAAAAAATATTTTTTTAATTTCTTTTGTAAAGTATTTAAAAAAAACGGATTAAAAAAAGAGTTTAATAAATTTACCTTTAGATTATCCTAAATAAGATATTATGAAAATCTAGCTAACTATCTTATTTAAGAAATGAGATTGCATGTTATAGCAAGAAGTATAACTTGGAACAGTTGGTTTGTAAATGTCGAGTTGTGTTTAATATGAATGAGTGGTCACGTGTTGAAGCCCCGTCACATACATTTTACGAAAGCAATATTTTCCCTTTTTTTTGTTCACACGCAAATATTGATAACACTACTACTACTGTTTTAATACTACCCTCAAGTTTACACCGTCAACTTCCAATTCCTCCTAGATCAGTAGTAAAAAAATGTAAAGCACTTGAAACCTTAGGCTAACTATTTTTACTTTGAACTTATCAAGTGTTTAAGAAACTTCATACACAATATCAGGTTAAGAACAACTTACTAACTACCTAACATTTTGTTTAGCCATACCAACTTATGAATTACTTGGAAAACTAACAACACCATAACTTTAAGTCAAAAAGTGGCTGTTTACTTAATGAAAACTTGTTTTTTTAATTTTACACTATAACATGTTGATTAAAGCTAAAGATGAAAATACAAGATTATAACTAAGCTACATATGAGTAAACAAGTAAAGCATAGTAACTAACAAGCACATAACAAGCAATAATAAGCAAGAATAGCCAATAAGCTTAAGAAAAAGAACTACTCACAAAGTATCCTTTGCTTTTTCTCAGAACCAACAATCAAAACAAGTTACCAAAGCAATCTTAGTTTGTAAACACTAAGCTTTAAACCCATACGAGCCATCTATAATTTACTCTTAACCAATATCAATACTGTTTCAACCTCTGCCTTCAGATAGATTCTTCAAACCAATGATATAGTAGTACAAGCTCTCGAACCGATTTTTTTTTCGAACCAACAATATTTTTTTTATATATATATTTTTTATTTTTGCAACCGAGATAAAAACAACTTGGACAGAGGATATTAAATGAAAACTAAAAAGAAATTTTTATTAATCCCCAAGAAAAGAGTTCAAAGCAGAAATTAAATAAAAAAACTAAAACTTTTTTTGTTCGGATTAAATAGTAACAAGAAGAAAGTTAAATTCAAACTAGCTTAAATATCAAATCCCACTTTTCATTAATTAACAGAAGAGTTCAAAGCAGAAATTAAATAAAAAACCTAAAACGTTTTTTTGTTCGGATTAAATAATAATAAGAAGAAAGTTAAATTCAAACTAGCTTAAATATCAAATCCCACTTTTTATTAATTAAGGTAAATTTGAAATACAATTTAAAAAATGACTGAAGATTAAAGTTGTAGAAATAAAATTAGATGTCTTATCTTTGGCTACATCATCAATATTTATAGAAAAAAATAGAGGTCTTCAGTCTTCTTGTCTTCTAGTTGTGCGCTTCTTATGTGAGGGGAAATTTGAAAATCATCTCCTTCTGTTTCTTTCGCTTTAATTCCAGCCATTGGTGAAAAAAATTTAAATTCATCATTCAATCTTGGCCCTTCTTGAAAATAAATGATTTTGGCGCTCAGATTTTTGGCATGGATTGCCAGTGTGGATTGGTCACATAGGTTGCTTGATCTTTTTATTCAAATTCGAATTATGGGGTAGGGTTTGTAAGGGTTTTGGTTTGTAGCAGAAAAGAGAAAAAAGAGAGGGAATGAATTTTTAGAGATGGATTGATTTAGAGTTGGTGGTTGTAAGATAAAGAAGCGACTGTTAGCAAAACTCACGAACCCTAATATTTTTCTTTTTACCAAACATTGTGACTACAAACAAAAAGAGCCAGTGTATATTTGGATGAATTTGGGCTTTGTGGTGGACTTTTGGTATTGATGGATCAACGAAGCCTAAAGATCTCAAATGGGCTAGTAGTCTTGTAGTAATTTAAAGAGAATGACTTATGGTTGCATTATTATTATTTAAACGGGCTGACTTGGCCCGTTGAACGGGTGCGGGTCGGTCCGTAAAATAAAAATAAGGACTCATATTCGTTTTTCCTTGTTCGTTCCAATGTCGTGTCTCGGGATTAACTTTAACTTTGGTTTCGTCTTTTTGTCGAAAAACCGGATCTGCAAAATAAAATCAGAAAACACAGGATATATGTTCGTTTTTTTACGTGTTTGCCCTTTTTTATCATCTAACTTAGGGTAAAATGATGAGTATTAAGTAACTCATCACGCCCCCATACTAAACTATTGCAACTCCCATGCAATATATCCGATAAAATTTTACGATCACCCCCTAATTTAATTACTTTGAAAGGAGCAAAGTTTTTACCTTAGGGAAAAACGTAAATTTTTAAACGTCCCGTTTTAACCATTTTTAATAAGACACAATTATTTACATACACACACACTTAAAATGACCAACATTATTTATTTACGATCACTATTGCTATGTTATTTATTTTTTGCGAGACCATCTTGTTTAGCCTTTCATTAATTTTGGAAATTAACGTTTAGGGATCATGGAACAAAAAGCATTCATATCTTTGCCCCTCATGGGTAAAATTCGTCGTCCTCGGTTTTCACTTTACCCAATACAAGCTTAAAAAACAAGATCATAGCTCGATTTAAGTAAAGATATTAAAAACTTGTAATTTTTAATTTTTGTACTCAATACTCCTTTTATACTTATTTAATCCGAAGATAAAGAAAGAGGGTTTAATTGATAAGTAATTAAAAACTCGATCCTCAAAAATTCCATATGATTAAATCAAAAGTCCCCGCTAAGGTATAATTTAACACGATATATTATGGATTTGAAATTTGGCTTATTCCACTAGATATCAAATATTGCAACTTTTAAGACCTTGGCCTTTTATTGATTCTTGGTGTACACCGTTTGGTGACTTTTATCGAACGCTTTATTATGACTTTGGTTATTCATCCTCATTCGCGTAGGAATTTTTGGATTTATAGCAACATTATCCTCAACCTTTCGGGTATTATTGGATTTATACATTTTGACAAATTTCGCATCCCATTCCATGACGCTAATTATACCCTAATGCGGACCTTGATTAATCATATGCAAATTTTAAAGGAAGTTGTTTGAAAACTAAGAATCTTTTAGACCGTTCGACTTTATTTAAAGAATTATCATAAGGTGTTGGGATTAAAAAGTACAAAAATTAACCTTTATAATTAAGAAACATCTTTACTTAAATTTTTCTCTATCATTTCTTATTTGTTTCAACAAGTTTAAAATCATCCATGGAAACCATTAATGCAAGTTTAAAAGAAACCATTCTAAATGATTCGCAAAAACAATTAAGCTTTGTAAAGGGCTAGGCTAGAGCTCAACACGCTCAATCGAGTCAAAATTTTTATTTTCGTTCTCACCTAACGGAAAGTCAAACACTTAGGTCTCTTTTTTTTGGTATTTACATACAACTTGCCAATTTTTTTTTAATTTTTTCTTTAAGGAAATATATTTTAGCATTAAAAAAATCATATTTTTGGTGGTAAAACGGGATTACACGTAATTAAGAAAAAATATAGTGTCATATCGATAGATACCCCCATACTAAAACTACACATTGGCCTCAATGTTTTCTAAACGGGAATGCCACCCCCGTACTAAAATCCAACGATTTTAATGCATATTTCTAAAATCGAGGGGTCTCTACGTAAATCTAAAGCCGTTTATTAATTATGCAATAGAAAAACGTTAGTCAAAAGATAAAGGATATCAGCTCCCGACAAAATAGGTACTCAGATCGAGACTCGAGAGGCTACATATCCGTGCAAACCTACACATTCACAACCAACACGGAGCACACAAATGGAAGAGGCAAGCTCCTCGGTCACTTATTAGATAGATAGATAATACAAGGGTTGCCTCCTGAGAAGCGCTTGTTTAACGTCACGAGCCTGACATAACTCCTCGGATTTAGAGATCCGGTGGAGAGGTTTGGAGATCCGGGACAACCAAGGGTGGTATGCCCCCTCCAAATTAGTGCTTAACATGATGACCATTCACCTTGAAGTTTGGCCTGTTGGTTTGAGATAACTCGAAGATGCCATATGGATAAACTTTTTTAACGGTGAATGGTCCGGTCCAACGGGTTTTGAGTTTGCCTGAGAAGATCTTCAATCAAGAGTTGAAAAGAAGGACTCGATCACCAACGTTGAAAACACGGTTCCTGATTTTTGAGTCGTGTATCTTCTTTGTCTTCTCTTTGTAGATCAAAGAGTTCTCGTAGGCTTGATCCCGAAGTTCATTTAATTCATTGAGTTGAACTTTTCGGTGATCACCTGCGGACTTGAGATCGAAGTTGGCATGCTTGAGTGCTCAATAGGCCTTGTGTTCAAGCTCGATAGGAAGATGAAAAGCCTTTCCGTATACGAGCTTGTAAGGAGTACACCCGATGGGTGTTTTGAAAGCGGTACGAAAGGCCCATAATGCATCATCTAGCTTATCGGACCAAGAGGCATGGTTTTCACCAACCGTCCTCTCAAGAATTCGTTTTAAGCCACGGTTGGAAACCTAGACTTGTCCACTAGTTTGAGGATGATATGCTGTGGAAAGTCGATGGGTAACTCCATACTTAAGCATGACCTTTGCAAATTGGTCATTGCAAAAGTGAGTACCCCGATCACTAATGATAGCGCGGGGAGTTCTGAACCGGGAAAAGAGAGCTTTCAAGAATTTCATAACAACTCGGGCATCGTTAGTGGGGAGCGCTTTCGCTTCCACCCATTTCGACAAGTAATCGACGGCCACGAGTATGTACTTGTTCCCTCGTGAAGACGGGAACGACCCCATAAAGTCAATACTGTTGGGAATAAAATGTAGTCAAGACACTTGGACGCTGACAAGAGGAATTTGGACGTTGATAGGAAGAAATCAAGCGTTGACAAGACAAGCATTGACAGGAAGAAGTCAAGCGTTGATAAGAAGAAGTCAAGCACTGATAGGATACTTAGTCTACACGTCTTATGTTTCTAGTATATTTCTAGTAAAGATATGTTCGACAATGTATTTCTTATGTTTATCTTTACCTAAAATAGCTGATACGTAGACTCTTGTACAATGTTCCTTAATCTATAAAAGGAGGCCTTTAGGTTTAGTTCAATATATGTTTTTTCACACTTTCATTGTACGCAAGTTCGATTAATCAATCAAAGTGAAAGTTTGGTTTATCTTGTTTATGTGTTCTTGTTTAAGTATTAATTCCGCATAATACTTGAATTGTTTCATATACAACAAAGTTTCTCTAAGTGTTTAACTTGATTTATTCTCGTTTACACAAGCTAAATTGATCTAAGTTTCGGATCAACAAGTGGTATCAGAGCTTGGTGAGGAACTTTGATCCAAAGAACACAAAAACCCTAAATCGCCAAAAACCCTAATTTTTAAGTAAACTGTGACAACCACCATTTTAAGGTTCGTCACTTAGTTTTATTTTGTCCATATTTCGTGGAATTATGTGTCTTTATGTGTTTATGAGTTATGTGGTGTGAATAGAGTGTGGTTTGGACATCGTTTTCGAATACGGGGTACCATGTGAGTGAAACGATGTGTGATATTTTCATGTTCATGAGCTCACATAGTAGTGACTATGAAATATGATGGTGTTATTTAGTGGTTTTACGTATACGTATATGTATTATAGTAAATCATATTTTTACGATTTAGGGTTGTGCATTTAGGGGTCTCGGATGAGCTATTTAGTCACGGGAATAATTTATGGGATGGTTTTAAGTCATTTAGGACTTAATTATATAGTTTATTTCATATTCTAAGAGCTTTTATAAAACTGTATATTTTTACGTCTTTTACGGTATACGCGTAAATTTGACTAGTTTTACGGTTTTGAGGTTTTGGAGGTTTTTGGAGCTGAAATAAATTAAGGTAAATTAAGGTAATATTATTAATACATTAATTAATAATAAAGATAAAATAAAAATAATAATAATAATAAAGGGGGTCGGTTTGGACGACGCAAGAAAGAAAGAAGGAAAAGCCCAAAACAAGCCCAATAGACTTGTAATGGGAGTAGGGGGCCTTTAGGACTTAACCAAACCCAACCCATAAAAAAAATAATCAGAATTTTTACCTCTATAACGATTTTCTATTGATTTCTAAAATAAAGATTTTCTATTGATTTCTAAGGTAAAACCTTCAAAACCCTTGTTCTATTAATGATTTTAATAAATTTAATCATGTAATTGATCTTATGATGGATTAGGGTTTGTGAGTTTTCTGAGATTAGTGAGATTAGGGTTCATATGAATTGGTTACTTTGGTTATTATGAAGATTAGTGATCGTAATTAGGGTTTAATCATGTTTAAATTCGTTTTTAAAAACTGGGCAGAATTTTTGGTCCATTGTTTTGATCATATCTAGAGTTATACAAAGTTTTAAATTTCGAATCTTATGTCCCTGGAAAGGTAATTGAATTAGCTTTAAAATGAAAGAAACTAGAACTAAATTTGAGGTCGGAAAGTGGGTCAAAAACAGGTTACATCAGTCGGATGTTAAAACAGTTTTTGGATCAGCCTGTTTTCATTTTATGTTTTGAATTGTTTGGGGCACTTAGGGTTATAGTTGGAGCTTCAAATGAACATGAGATTTAGATTATATATTAAATAAAAGATCTGGAGAAGGTCTAAGCAAATGGGATAGGTTAATACCCTCTGGTCATAACAAACATTTCATATGTTCAAAATCGGTAAAATATGGATAGGCAAAAGTATAAGTTGTATATCGGGGACTCAAGATTATCATTCTTGTTGGGGAAAGGGCTGATATTTTAGATAACACATATAAGTTTATGGGGTTTTCATTTCAAGGAATTTGGTTTAGGTTTGGTGGACGTTTGGCTCATAATACGGAGTGTGAAAAACGGGACTGTTTTGGATTAAATGTTAATGGGACGATTTATGAACTCAACTAAGTTAAGGGCTTTATAGAGTGGTGTAATGAGATGCTTATACCATATAAATGGGGTTAAGTTGTAGGAGAAGGTTAGATATCCATCATAGATTGATGAGCCATTTTGGTATGTGGTTCATGTCTTGATTTTATACGTTTGTGTGTTTAGATTTATGCTAGAGCGCGAGTACTTGGAGAAGCTTGATCAGGTGAGTTTCATAGTCCCATGTTTTTATGAGTATAATTGTTTTGATTTCCAGATGGGATGGAAGAGACACTGTATGGTTTTGTAGATAATGATGTGAATGTTTTTATGATTTGTGATGGACTTGTGTGTACACTTATGTTATTAACTGCTATGTTATTCTTGATTGTGTTTATGATTTGGATCGGGTGACACATATCGTCTCAGTTATTGTGGTTTGACTTGGTACCAAGGGTATGTTGACAAGGCGGGGCCTTGGGATTGGTTCATAGGTGTATGGGCGCCTATGGGACCATGGTTATTGGTAAGGTTTGGAGCCTTGGAATTGTGGTTATTGGTAAGGATTGGAGCCTTGGATTTGTGTTGATTGGTTAATCTTGAATGCTAGTTGTTAATACATAATTGTAGCACATTTTCCATATGTTCTTTTGTTAATGGTTGTTATTCACAGCTTATAACTGATTTGGTGTTGGATACTAAACCTATGACTCTCACCAACATTATATTGACGTGTTTTAGTGTCTCTTTCAGGTGAGAATGTGGTTAAGCGTGAGAATAGGAGTGGCTAGCTGGAAGGCTTAGGATTGCATTTGAAGGAACCCCTTTCCTCTTAGTCTTTATTTATGTTTGAATAATTGATACTTTGTACACACCTATATGTTTGTTATTTGTTAATTGTATGTCTTTGGTAAGAGATAGACCTGTTACCTACTTACCTAGACGCCTACATTGTTTGAGATATCTTCATGACAATGTGTCACCATTTATGATATTTCCATTTCATTTAGTTATCTCTATAGACATGCTATTATTGTGATGATATCCATACGTCGCGCCCCATATTCCGCCATGGTGGGGTGTGACAGAATGGTACCAGAGACAATGGTTATAGAGAATTAGGTTTTCTAGCCTAGTCTATAGCTTAAGGATCCCTGCATATAGGCTTCATAAGATTACGTGTGGTCTTGATTGTATTTTCCTAAATTTTAATTTTTGTGAATTTTGACTAGTATGAGTTGAACTGTAATTGCCCATACTTAGTCACCTGATAATTTTTGTTTTGCTCTTGATATATAAATTACTTTCACCATAGTAAGTTATTTGGTGTACCTAATGTATAGTATTTTTCTTTTGATGTTTAAGTCATGTTCACTAAGAATCATGTGGTGATTCGAGTTACTAGGAGTAGGTGGATAGGAAGGATTTTAAGTTGTTTCCACTTTTATGGGCGACATGACTTATAACTGATTATGATGTTGTGTTGGAGTTTGTCTATGCTGTTTTAGCAAGACTATGGGTTTATGTATTCTAAGAGTTTGACTATATTATTTTAATAGATGGAGTTTTGGACCTTATTGTTTATGTGGTTATGAGCTTATGTGAGTAGATGGATTTATGTGTTATATGCTGTATTGATTCTTATAAGTGTCATCATAGGAGGGAGTGCATTGAGGAAAGGGTAATTGTATAAGTATGGTGGCCAACATAGTTATACAAGTACCACAACTTCAATGGGTTCTTAAGTATGATTTCATGAAAGAGGGTTAGTACATGCTTGTATATGATGACATGTGGATTTTGGGTATATGTATAATATATGGGTTTATGTAACGGTTGCCTACAATATGGCTATTTTTTAGTGTGTTATATGTTTTGGGTTATACTCATGTTGTGTGATTATGTGGTCACACGATATGGACTGGTTTTAATGGTGGGTTGATGCCTTGTTGTAAGATGGTGATTACTCGTATGGAAAAAACGAGTGTATGACGTGATTGATTGATCTGACATGTATGGTAACGAGTATGTTTTGGGTGATTTAATAGGTATATATATGCGGATGTATATATACTAGTATGTGTTAAGTTATGATATATGGTCGTTCAGTAGTTATTATAACTTGAACGTACCTTGTGTTTGCTCGTGTTTTATTGTGCTGGAGTTTGATGGAGTTCCAACGACGTTTTGAGTTTTTTTTATGTGTGTATACATTCGGGTATGTATTTTAATTAATGAGAACTACTAAATTTTCTTGCAAATAAGTCTGGCTAATTACAGGAAATCGATTTTGAAAATAATTTGTAAGTGTATGGTATCATATCGTCACTTATATTTCATTTTTAAGTTTGTGGTAGTAAGTTAAAAAAAATCTTGAAAATGATTGGATTAGTTTTCTAGGTAACATGTGATGATACATTTTAAAGGGGTAAAGAAATTTTACAAAAATTTTCTTAAGTGGAGTTAAAATTTTAGAAGTATTTAACTAGACGAAAAAAGTAAAAAGGGAGATTTTATTATAGTAATGATAATAATAACACCACACCTTGTAAACGTGTAGTAGTTTAGTTATAACCAGCCTAAATGGATTTTATAAAATAATAATAATAATAATATAGAATAAAATGAAAAAAAGTACACTATATTTTATAAACATGTATGTTAGCCCTATATTTTATATAGTCGAACAAGAATGTAATAGGTCATCTTAGTCATTAGTGGTCTTGTATTTTAATAGGTTAGTCGGGTTAACCGGGCTTGGACTTTAAGCTAATATTGTCTAAGTTAGGGGCGTAAGCCCAAAACAAAGCCAAGCCCGGCCCAAGATGAAGCCCACAAAGGCCTTAGAGCCGTGGGGTATATAACCCTCTTTCACATGTGAAAGAGGATGTTGGTTACCATTTTGTTTCTCTCTCTAAAAGTGTTTAACCTTCCAAATTCTCTCTTGTTTCTCTCTCTACTTTCTTCTCTTTCTCTCTCTAAATATCTCTTCTAAATCTTGTGTTATGGATTGAATGGGAACAACATTTGGTATCAAGAGCCTATAGTGGATAGGTGATTATAGATTCGTATGTGGTGTTCTTGATTTTTCGTGGCTTCTTTGATCCATATCTCACGTCCCAACTTTCTTTTTGTGTTTTTATGGTCTTTTCTTGATACAAATCATATACATACTAGTAGTAGTGATTTGGGTATCTTGGTTTTGGCTAAAACACAAATTTTTTGGATCAAAAGTTGCGAAATTTCTTGTTTTTCTTCATTCCGAAATTCAAGCAAGTGTCACCATCGGAAAGTACAATTGTGGGGGATTTGATCGTAATAATCTTAGGATTCTACTTTGCGATCACTGTATTGCGATACCTTATTCCGATCTGGATATTCCGATCGTGCATTGCGATCTGGGATTCCGACGGGTTTTAAGGGTTTTTGTTAAGTCGTTACTCTGTCCAATATTTCTCAGCCACATTCCGATCTAACATTGCGACAGCATATTGCGATCTGAACATTCCGACAGCCACATTCCGACAGAACATTCCGATCTGGGCATTGCGATAGAACATTCCGATCTGAACATTGCGATAGGGCATTCCGATCTGAACATTCCGATGGACATTTCGATGGATATTTTGTTTGAGTAATTTTTAGACTTAGCCACTATCTAGACTAGTTTAGGAACATCATTTACACGAAGATTAAAAAAATAAAATAAAAATTAGGTCAAGTAAAATCAAATTTTTTCCCTATTAGTTTTTGGCTATTTCTAACTCAAATTCAAAATTTGGCGATACAAAATTTTTCGGCTTACCGTTTTGTCAGACTGAGGAATTTATTGTCGGACTGAGAAAAATTTTTTCTGGAAATTTCGGAATTTCAATTTTAACCACACATCATCACAACAAATCCACTAAGATCTGCAATTCATTCACAAGTATTCACCATGTCTAACAACAACATCAACATTGCAACTGCTAATCAAATTCGTTTGGAACAAGGTGGCAACGGTAATCCACCTGTGCTCACTGCCGGTTGTTACGTTCAATGGAGATCTCGTTTTCTCAGATTTCTTGACGGAAAAGAAAACCGAACTGCTCTTCGTCACTGCCTTGAGAATCCACCTCCAGTTTTTGAATTCAAACCAATTACCACACAGGCAGAGGATGGTACTTCATCAACCATACGAGCTATGGAGGATTTTGACACATGTTCTGCTGAGAAAAAGAAACTCCTCCAAGCTGAAGCTGATGCTGTAAACTTCATACTCACTGGAATTGATAACGACATCTATTCCACAGTTGATGCATGTCTTAATGCTATGGAAATGTGGAATGCAATTCATCGGTTGAAGCAAGGTGAGTCGATCAATGTTCAAGATCTCGAGACTAATCTACTTTGGGAGTTTGGAAAATTCACATCTGAAGATGGTGAATCCATTGACTCATATTACTCGAGATTCTATAAAATGATGAATGAGCTTGTCAGAAATCAGTGCACCATCTCCAATCATCATGCCAATATTCAGTTTCTACTTCAACTCAAACCGGAATGGCAAAGGTTTGTGACTTTGGTCAAACAAAGAGAGGATATCAAGACTATATCTTACCACAAACTTTATGATATCTTGAAACAACATCAGAATGAAGTGAATGAACTAACGGCTGAAAAGGCAGAACGGTCTGCTAATTCTATTGCTTTTGTCGCTGCTACTTCAACAAAACCCGTTCCCCGTCAACAACCACCTACTCATTCCTCGAAGTCATCAAGCTCATCCACCAAACCTCTAGTTGCTGCTAAACACAAAGCAAAAGCAATTGTCCCCACTCCACCTCCAAAGTATGACACCGAGTCAGATAGAGACAGTGATGATGAACAAACTTCAAGGGACAAGAAGATTGAAGAACTCATGTCTTTACTCACCACAACTTATAAGAAGATCTACAAACCTACCAACAACAACCTCAGATCATCATCCAATGCTAGATATAAGGAAGTTGATCATGCACCTAGGTATGATCGTGATGCTAGGTATGATAATCAGAGGATGCTGAATCAAGTTGGGGCTAGAGATACTGTAGGCACTCTGGTTGTGCAGAAGACTGGGATTCAATGCTTCAACTGTAAGGGATTTGGGCACATCGCTAGGGAATGCAAGAAGCCAAAACGGGTTAAGGACTCAGGGTATCACAAGGAAAAGATACTGCTGTGTAAGAAAGAAGAAGCAGGAATTCCACTCACAACAGATGAAGTTGACTGGCGTGATGACACTGATGATGAAGCCGATGATCAAGAGTTAGAGGCACATTATGTGTACATGGCAAAGATTCAAGAAGTGATCCCAGAGACTGATGATACTTCTGGACCCATCTATGATTCTGAGCCACTTGAAAAGGTACCATCACATGATAACTATAATGTGTTTGCTAATGAACGACGGCATCCTGAGCAACCCGAAAGCATCAATGACACATATGTAATGGACACGGAGGATAGCAATATCTCTACGGATTCACAGCATATGTGTAATGATGACAGAAAAGCTGTTCAGGATACTGACTCGGATGAGGACCGTGATTTGCTTGCGTCTATAATTGATTCTTTAAAACATGAAATTGAGGTAAACAAAGATGCTAATAAACGTTTGAAGCAAGCAAACACATCCTTAGCCGAGGAGATAGACAGGCTTAAAGAGTGTGATTATGTAAAAGAAGCTGATCGACGGGTTGCAATAGCTAATGGTTTGGTATATGAACGTAAGGTGCTCAACGAAAAATATTGTTCTGAAGTAACACACGAAATTCATATGTCAAAACAGAAGATATCGGAACTTGAAGAACAACTGTTGCTACATAAACTCCAAATTACTGAATTAGAGTCGATTAACAAAGAACAAACTGAGCTTTATAAAACTCGTGAAGAAAAGGATATTGAAAAAATTCTTGCTTTGGAAAAGAGAGTCGACACGTTAAACAACATTGTTTACAAAACGGGTCAGTCTATTCAAACTATGAATATGCTCAATAGAAATATGAAAACGAGTTTTGTCAAGCCTGAATATCTCAAGAAAGCTCAAAGTACCAAGCCTGCTCTTTATGATATCGGTTGTTATGTTGATAATCTTGCTCTTATGCTTTCCCCTGACTGCGACGAAATCATTCGTCAACAAGAAGAAAGTCGATCAAACTTATGTGATTTAATAAACCTTTCTGATTCTAACAATCATATTAAGTTTGTCCCTCAAAAAGAACTTTCAAAAGAACAAAAGATGTATAATAGTGTTCCACCACCAAGTGATGAACCACAAAAGAAAGTTTCTTTAAAAAGGAGTTTCAAAAAGCAATCAATTTTGTTAGAAAAGCGAATTTTAGATGAAAAACGTAAATGGGATGAGAAAAGCAAAAGTGTTCAGCAATTTGAGTTTATAAAACAAGGGGTTTTAAATTTGTACAAAGGTGTCGTCGACAATGAAAAAGTTTATAGGGATACCATTTGGAATATTAAACCTAGCCCACAAGTAGAAGTCGTCATTCAACAATGCATTGTTCCAACCATTGATGATCTTTCAAAAAATGTGGAAATGTTTTATAATGCTCTCACTGAAGAAATGTTAACTGATTTAAGCTATGTCAAATCTCTTGAAGATGAAGTTGATTTTCTTCAAATTAAATTAAAGACACAAGAACACCAACTTTCTTACGAAATTGATCGACTTTCTAAAGAATATTTTTATGTTGACCATATGAATGCTATACTTGGTGTATATAACGATCTGGATCAATATTGTCATGTAGCATGTCTTGTGTCAGAATCGGACGCGAAATGTCGCAATCTTGAAGTAGAGCTTTCGAAACAAATTCAGTCATATAACAAACTTTCGAAAAGTTTTTCTCAACTTGAGAAACACTCCATTTCTCTTGAACTTGCTTTACAAAAAGGTGAAAAATCTCATAATCATAAAAAGTGTCAAGAAATGTCAGCTTCTTCGTTTCGTTTACTAAATGAAAAGGATTTCGAAATAAATGATTTGAAAGCTCAGCTAAAAGAAAGGGACATAGCCATAAGTGAGTTACAGAAACTCATTGAGAAAATGAAAGGAAAGTCTGTTTTGGGTAAACCATCCGCTGTTCGTCAACCGAATGCGGTTAAATGCCCTAAATCATCTATTTTGGGACAATCCCCACAGACTTTGCCTAAGATAGGAAATGATAAGAGCACTAATGTGTTAGCACCTGGAATGTATAAGATGAACACTAGGTCCACTCAAACTGGAACAACGCAGTTACCTCAGAATACTAGGAAAACTAATCAACGTGTGTCTTCTTCTACAGGAGTAAATCCCACTACTAGTGTTAGCGGACCACAGCTTAAGAGCACTAGAGTTGAAGATAGAGTCATGCCTAACAATAGTCAAGGGAAGAAGAATGAAGTAGAAGATCACCGTAGGAATTTTAAGTTTTCTAAGAATAAAACGTCTGTAACTGCATGTAATGACAGTTTAAATGCTAAGACCTTGAATGTTGAATTTGTTTGTGTTGAATGTGGCAAATGTGTTCGCACTTTCAATCATGATGCTTGTGCTCTTAATTATAATGGCGTGAATACTAGAACTAGGAAGCCTATTCGTATGCCCACTAGTACTAGTAAACCCACAAGAACTTTGAACCAATCCACTGAGCAACCACTTAAGAAACTAAGTGCGTTAGAATCCACTACTCTACGTAAACAAAGCAGGTTAAAGAAGCTTTATGAGAACATGATTAGGACATGTACACGGGGGTATTCAAGATTTACACCACCTGGATACAAATGGGTACCTAAGACAACCCCCATTCTAATTGGGTCTATGAATGTTAGCTTGCCTTTAGAATCTAGGTCCACTACTATTTTGGAACCCGTTTCTATCAAGGGCTCCCATTTGTCAAATGCTACATTGTCTTCTAATTCTTCTGCAGCTCGTCGAACTCATCCTATTCATAATGGACTCCGGGTGCACAAAGCACATGACGGGCAATCTCAAGCTTCTCATTAACTTCGTGGAGAAGTTTCTGGGTACGGTACGGTTTGGAAATGATCAATTTGCACCGATACTCGGATATGGAGACTTGGTTCAAGGGAATATCACTATAAAACGGGTTTATTACGTCGAGGGACTGAATCACAATTTATTCTCGGTTGGTCAATTTTGTGATGCGGATTTGGAAGTGGCTTTTCAGAAATCTACTTGCTATGTTAGAGACTACGATGGGAATGACCTTCTTACAGGTTCTCGTGGTTCTGATCTCTACACAGTAACTCTTCAAGACACATCTTCAACAAATCCGATTTGCTTAATGGCTAAAGCTTCTTCATCTCAAGCATGGTTATGGCATCAACGATTGTCACATCTCAACTTTGACACCATCAACTTGCTCTCGAAGAATGATATTGTGACCGGTCTTCCTAAGTTGAAATTCGTCAAAGACCATCTTTGTTCTTCTTGTGAGTTGGGGAAAGCAAAACGGAAGTCTTTCAAAACAAAGACCACCCCTAGCTCAAAAGGACGATTGGAACTTCTACACATGGATTTATGTGGTCCCATGCGTGTAGAGAGTATTAACGGGCAAAAGTATATTCTAGTGATTGTTGATGATTACTCTAGATACACATGGACTTTCTTCTTAAGGTCCAAAGATGAAACACCAGAGGTTCTCAAAAACTTTCTCAAGATGATACAACGCAATCTTCAAGCTCAAGTCTTAACCGTAAGAACGGATAGGGGTACTGAATTTTTGAACAAGAACTTGCAATCTTACTTTCAAGAAGAAGGCATCGAACATCAAACGTCTATTGCTCGAACTCCTGAACAAAACGGCGTTGTCGAAAGGCGGAACCGTACTTTGGTTGAGGCTGCTCGAACAATGCTCTCTGCTTCAAAATTACCGCTATTCTTCTGGGCTGAAGCAATTGCAACTGCCTGTTATACTCAGAATCGTTCTCTCGTGATCCCTAGACATGAAAAGACACCTTACCACATCTTCAATGGCAGGAAACCTACTGTCAAATTCTTTCACGTATTTGGATCTTTATGCTACATCCTTAAAGACGGTGAGAATCTCGACAAGATGAAAGAAAAAGGTGATGCATGTATTTTTGTGGGGTATGCGACATTGTCGAAAGGATATCGGGTCTATAACAAGAGAACAAAGATTATTGTCGAAACAATTCATGTGAACTTTGACGAATTGCCACTAATGGTACTTGATCACAACAGCTCAAGTCCCGCACCTCAATGTCCAGAAATGGCACCTACACAAAACAGTGTACGTCCCGTGCAAGAATGTCAACAAAGTACTCCTACAGCAGACTCGACGGATACGACACATATGAATGAGTTGGTTGACCTATATGATCCTATGTTTGATGAATATTACTATGGAAACAATCAAGTTGTGTCAAAGCCTTCCGTTGTCAATACTGCTGATGCACCTGAACAAAATCAACAAGACACAACTGCCTCTACTTCAGCAACCGTTGCTCAAGAGACAATTCCAGTGGATACTCAACAAACTCAAGAAACTGTCATACAACCAACATCACCAACCGTCAATGCTGAAGGAGGAAACAACAATCAAGCAGTCGATGCACAACCTAACGATGAATAATTTATCAATCCGTTCGGTACACCGGTACACGAAGTCGGAGAGTCTTCTAGTCAACATGTTGATCCGTCCAACATGCATACATTCTACCAACCATATCCATCCACTCACCATTGGACACGTGATCATCCATTGGAGCAAGTCATTGGAAATCCTTCACAACCGGTTCGAACACGCATACAACTCGAAACCGATGGTGATGTGTGTATGTATGCACTCACCGTGAGTTCAACTGTACCTACAAACATCAAACAAGCCATGACTGATCATGCGTGGATTGAATCAATGCAAGACGAAATTCATCAGTTTGAACGCCTAAATGTTTGGGAACTTGTTGACCGACCCTATGGAATGTCAATTTTAGATTTCAAATGGATCTGGAAAAACAAACTGGATGAAGAACAAACCATCATCAAAAACAAATCTCGTCTTGTGGTTAAGGGATACCGTCAACAAGAAGGCATAGACTACGATGAATCATTCGCTCCAGTTGCTCGTTTGGAAGCAGTCAGGATATTCCTTGCTTATGCTGCACATAAGGGCTTCACGGTTTTTCAGATGGACGTTAAAACTGCTTTTCTCAACGGTCATTTGAAGGAAGAAGTGTATGTGAATCAGCCGGAAGGATTCATCGATCCTCATCATCTTGACAAAGTCTATCGTCTCAAGAAGGCTGTATATGGACTTAAGCAAGCTCCAAGGGCATGGTACGAAGAACTTTCAAACTTCTTGGTGTCCAAAGGATTCTCCAAAGGTTCTATTGATCCTACTCTCTTTACGAATAAATATGGGGATGACATAATGCTGGTGCAAGTTTATGTTGATGACATTATTTTTGGTTCTACGAACCCAAAACTTTCAAAACGTTTTGAAAAATTAATGCACAGCAGATTTGAAATGTCAATGATGGGGGAGCTAAAATTCTTTTTAGGCCTCCAGATTCATCAATCCCCACGTGGTATCTTCATAAACCAAGCTAAGTATGCTCAAGAGATACTTAAAAAGCATGGTATGACCTCATGTGCTCGCGTTGGTACACCATTGTCGACCACATCCCTAGACGCTGACTTGTACTCATATCCCGTAGATCAAACGCGATATCGCAGTATGATCGGGTCACTTATGTACCTTACAGCCAGCGGGCCTGATATTCATCATGCCACATGCTATTGTGCACGATATCAAGCCAGACCTACTCAAAAGCACCTCAAAGAGGTTAAACGGATCTTTCGGTACCTTAAGAATACCATTCACATGGGACTCTGGTATCCGAGGGAAACCGGTTTTCATCTAACGGCTTTTTCAGATTCTGATCACGCAGGTTGTCTTGATATTCGTAAAAGCACCTCTGGTAGCATACAATTTCTAGGGGAAGACAAGCTTGTCAGCTGGTCGTCAAAGAAGCAGGATTGCACTTCGCTCTCATCAGCTGAAGCAGAATATGTGGCTCTATCCGCGTGTTGTGCTCAAGTCCTCTGGATGAGAACTCAACTCACGGATTATGGCTTCCACTTTGATAAAATACCTATGTATTGTGACTCAAAGTCGGCCATAGCCATATCTTGCAATCCGGTTCAACACTCCCGCACCAAGCACATCGATGTCAGATATCACTTCATCAAGGAACAAGTGGAACGCGGCATCGTGGAATTATACTTTGTCAGAACTGAGTAACAGCTGGCAGACTTGTTTACAAAAGCTCTATCGAAAGATAGGTTTGCGTATCTCGTTGGCCGTCTTGGTATGAAGTATATGACTCCAGAAGACTTGGAGGTTTTGGCAAATGAAGTTGCTTGATATTCTCTCATAATGACTTCTAGGCGCATCACAGCTTAGAACTCGGGCCTCAACTAAGGAAAGTTTATCTCGGACGATAACTTATCCTTCTCAACGAGAAATTCATATTTCTCGGTCATGAGCTTCTCATAAAAACATTCAAAGTTTTTAAGTTCATGAAAACGATTTCTAAGTAAATGTCAGCTTAGAACTCGAACTTCAACTTAAGGATAGTTTATCACGGATGATAACTTATCCTTCACAACGGGAAATTTATTTTTCTCGGTCATGAGCTAGTCACAAAACAATCAAAGTTTTGAGCTCATGAAAAACGGACCCGAAAGGGGAGTGTACGTTTCAGTGCGCTTTCCCTAAGCAATAGAAGAGAAGTCTTCTATCCTGATTATTTTAAAACCGTTGAACACAATTTTTCAAGAATTTCTCAAAAGGTTTTTTTAAATCTTTCAAAATTGTGTGTTCAACACTCCCTTCCTCATAAGTGGTTTTTATATCTCAAAATTGTCATATGTTATTTTGATCAATTTTTGAGGGGGAGCGTTTTAAAATCAAGCCTTTTAATGTTGATTGGGTACATCTCTAAAATTGTCATATTTTATGTATCCAACACATTCCGAAAATGATATGAAATTGTCAAATGTAATATATTATATCGGAAAAGGCATCTCAACTCCGTACCTCAACATATTTTGTGGTGTCGTTTTTCTAAAATTTTGTCAAATTTTGTCTCAAGACACACATATATTGTTGAGGGGGAGCGTCCCGACTGAAAATGTTCCATGATTCATGCGTGCACACATGTTTCTCTCCTGTCGATTTTTCAGAAAATGTCATATTTTAATCAATTGGTATCTCTAATATTATATTTTTATATTAGAGATAGGGGGAGAAAATGTGATTAAAATTTAATATATCGCAACATGTGATCTTAAAGACTCAAGTGCAACTCTTTCCTTCACATGCCAAACTATTTCGTATATTGATGCATGTGTGTAGGGGGAGCTTTTCGGAAATGTAAAACTTTCAAGTGTTAAAAGTTTTGATTTTTATCAAACACTTTGAATGGTTTTCAATGGTTTAATGGTTACGATCTATACCCAAAACAACCTACTATCCACGACGGAACGATGGAGTCAAAAGGTGGTTTAGGATAGGAAACTAAGTCCTATGATCCAACCAGAACCGGAGGGATCTACCCAAGGACATTCCATAGCTAGAAATAGTTGTCCTTAGGAAAGATGGAGTGGAATGAAGCTGAATGCGGACCAATTACTTAAGTTAGCACTAGAACAATCACAACAAGGTGCTAATGATGACGTATTGGTAAGCATTGAAGGAGTTGAATATTCTATGCAACTTAGGTAGAAACCGGGTTAACACATCTTTTGAAGACAAGTGTCACGGACCCAGTGATGCGATGCACAACCCTTCCCCAGCCATTCGAGTTTCTCTCAAAAGGAACTTGTCTCATTGTCACGGAGATCAACACGTATCTATTGACTTTCTCACTCCGAGTCAGTTAATATTGAAAAGGTGGCAGTCTGCTCCAGCCTCCGATTACCAAAATGCACTTATTGAGTCTAGAGCCAAACGAGATCAATTTATCATCTCATTAGGACACAATCGAGTCCTACGCATTATCCTTGTGATATTGCCAGAACATCTGAGTGATACGATTCACAATGAAGATGGAAATCCTGCTTGAGCCAACATTAAACAAGCTCATGGTAGGTAACTTGTGCGATTCTATACGAATCAAACTTGTGAGAACTGGAAAGCAACTAAGTTTCAATTCTTAATTGATTCAAACTTGATTCCATGTTTCTTCGCAAAATCCATGTGATCTTGCCAGAACATTCAGAGTGACACTCATTAGTGTTCACAGTGACGAATGGAAATCCTTCCAGTGTCAACATCAAACAGCACTGCGGTAGGTAACTCGCAAGATTCTCTATGAATCAAGCTTGTGACAAACTGGAAAGCAACAATGGTGCGATTCTTTTAGAATCAAACTTGTTCCAGGAAATCTGAATTGACGACTCTAATCAGACGGATAATTTATCCTTATGATTCACTCTTTACGTTCGCAGTCTGCTTTGAGACGGTCGAGTAAAGAGAACTGGCTACTACCGCCGGGAAACCCTGTCAAGGAGGTTCTTAATCGAATCTACCTGATCACAGGTACGGTATTTAAATACCGTTTAACGGTCTTCACCGACCGGAGGTAAAACGCTACCGAGTTAGGGTGAAATGTTCAAAGCCATTTCATCCGTGTCTATATATGTTGCTGCATATCAAGAAGGTGGCGTAGCTGTGCAACCGATGTCGATTCAGAAGTCACAAGAGCACAAGATGGCGATAATCAAGATACCTAAGAATGTAAGAATGTAATAGGTCATCTTAGTCACAAGGAGTACAGATGAAGATCTCAAGCACTCAAAGTCAAATGACAAAGGCTCAAGATAAAGATCACGAAAGTATGAAGGAACAAAGCTGTTACAAACAAGATCAAGACCAAGATACAAGACCAAAGCAGGAAGATCTCCTCTACAAGAATGTATTCTCTCAATCATCTTATGCTTGTTAAGCTTTTTAAGATGACTGATACATTGGGGGAGATTGTTAGCCCTATATTTTATATAGTCGAACAAGAATGTAATAGGTCATCTTAGTCATTCGTGGTCTTGTATTGTAATAGGTTAGTCGGGTTAACCGGGCTTGGACTTTAAGCTAATATTGTCTAATTTAGGGGCGTAAGCCCAAAACAAAGCCAAGCCCGGCCCAAGATGAAGCCCACAAAGGCCTTAGAGCCGTGGGGTATATAACCCTCTTTCACATGTGAAAGAGGGTGTTGGTTACCATTTTGTTTCTCTCTCTAAAAGTGTTTAACCTTCCAAATTCTCTCTTGTTTCTCTCTCTACTTTCTTCTCTTTCTCTCTCTAAATATCTCTTCTAAATCTTGTGTTATGGATTGAATGGGAACAACAATGTATTGATTTCATAATAATAAATGGAATAAGTTTAATATGAGTAAACAAGATAATGATTAGAATAAGATTGTAGTATACTAACTAATTGATATCTTTGATAAAATAATGAAGATAAAAGATGAGTTTATGGTTAAAAATTAGTATGATTGATTTTAGTATTATTGAAGTTTGGTTCTTACGAGAAGTAACTAATAGGGGCGAAGTTTAAAATTTTCTAAGGTATCGAAATTTGGTGATACTAATCGTGACGAGTCTAATTTTTCATCGTTGGCACACTCTATTGATATTTCGGATTACATTTTTTTGTTTTCAGTTGTTTTCGCTAGGGTTCGTTTTACCCTATATTTTATTTTGGGAAACGATTGTTTGGAATTCTTTTAGTACATGTCATGATTTAGTTATGCGGTTGTGGAAATGTTAGGATGAGAGGATAGAGTTGGGTAGTATTACTTATGGTTAGATATTAGAATGGAGAGATGTGTTTTGGTTTAATGGTTGTGTTGAAGGAATGATTAAGATTTATGGAGTTTTGAAACTTAGATTGGTTACGGGAATAAGGGAGTAAGTAAAGTTAGTTGACTGGTCGTGGGAACGAGATGTCATGCTATGAGAAGTTGGTTGAAGTACCATTAGGAGATTGATGAAAGTGCTAGCAGATGTGAGGGTAGAGTAGAAAGTTTCTACCAATGGAAAGATTGGGCAAATAACATGCAAGGAAATTGGTATATTTATGGAGGCAAGGCAGTAGTAGAGACGTGAAGAAAAACATGGATGTGAAAGAATGATTGGTAAGAAGCTGATTAATGGTGAAGTACAACAAGAGTGAGCCATTGAGGGGTTGAAGTACCTTTAGAAATATTGTGGTAGATGAGTTGAAGTTAGAGGCTACTGGGTAGTGTGAAGTTCCTAGGTAACATAATAGAGACGAGAAGGAGTGCGTGAAGATCTACATCGTGAATCAAGGAGCTGAAAGGACTATGTGCCGGCTGCTAGAAGGAAGCAAGAGATTTCGAAGGAGTCACAGAAGCTGCAAGGACTGGAAAGGTGACAAGCACTATGATGGGAATCTCCGTATGGTTGTTGACGAAGAAGGACAGATCGAGTACCGGAGTGGAGTTACAAAGAGTTGAACTAGTGGATCGTGATGAATTGAATACATAACATGGGAGATTAATAACTCGTTGAGGTAACAAGGGGAGTCGAGTGACTACGCGGATAGAATTGTTGTGCCAATCAATATCGAGGGATGAGTAGTGAAGCTGAGCTGAATAAGTTCATGAAGAAGTGATTAGAGAGTCGGTTTTGTGAAGGTGTTATGAAAGATATTTGGAAGAGACAGTTATACATTATCCAATGCACTAGCGATTTCCATAGAATTGATGAATGAAGTATGTAATTTCTGTTGGACAGGATAGTGTAGGAATTAGGGAGAACCATGGAAGGAGAGAACCAAGTATTCCTAGAAGATGATGATTGAAAGTACCTCATGTTAGGTGCAAGATCAAAATAGAAGTATGAGATTTGAATAAGAATTTAAAATATGACTTAGTTTAGACAAATGGAAACTAATATGGGTATAAGATGAGAGTGTGATCCGCATGGGATCACATAAAACTCTAGTCTGTCCCTATTAGGAGGGGGTAGGAGAACTGATTGTGAAGAAAACAAGTGAAGCTACTTGGAAAAATTTTGAGGTATAGATGACTTAAAAGACGGGAAGCATAACATCGTGATGTATGTCATGAGCTAAGGAAGAAGAAGGAAGCATGGATAGATGCGAATCATGAATGAAATAGGCTGAGATAGGAACCGAAGGTAAAACTTTGGTATAGCCTAATGAGTAGACTAAGGCACTAAGCATGCTAATATTGTTGTAGTGTGGAAAGGAAATGGTACTGACCTATATTGTTTGATTGGAAGGCTTAGTATCAATAATCGAATGGTTGAGGAGTTATAGATGTGATGTGTCATGAGAGACAAAGGGCTTGGTCTAACTGAGACAAGATGAGGAGCACTATGACCTTGAAGGTAAGACATTGTGTAGGTATAAAGGAAGTGTTGAGTATCAGTGAAAAAAAATCTTTCATGGAGAAAAGTGAGAAAGAAGTGTATAGGTGCTACTAATGATCTATCCAAATTTTATGGAAGTAATTGTAGCATGGGTTTGGATGGCAGTTGATAGACTAACTGGGATAACTGTCCTTTTAGTGACGTGTATAGATCATAAGTTTATTTGGATTGGAAGAGCCTCTTTGTGATAAACTAATCAATATGTGAGATATCGTCATAGGTCACTTGTGTAAGGAAATTGGAACTTTTAAGTAGTTTGCGGTATGGACTAAAGGGAGTTGATGAAAATGATTGGATATGAGTATATCCAGCTAATTAGAAAATGATGAACGAAGTGGGAAATTGATACAAGTATATGAGTCGTCTTGAGAGCTTGGGTGACTGATTTAGAGGGATGTGGGAAACTCGTTAACGATGTCTGAGTTTTCATATAATGATAGTTATCATAATAGAAGTCGATGAATGCTATTTGAGTCACTATATGGAATGATAGGGTGAGTTGTCCTTATGGTGGACTAAAATTCGTGAGAGAGACTACTAATGTGGAAATGGTGTTTGTGGAAAGGATGAGAGTAACAAGAGATGATATGTTGAAAAAGAGGAAATCACTAGAGTTTAGTGACAAAGTTATGTAGGAAGTTTCACCCATAGTAACGGGTGGTATGTTTTGGTAAAAAGGGAAAAATTGATGTCAAGTTTTGTAGGTCCATTTATGATCTTTGGAAAGATCGAACCAGTAGCTTATGGGTATAGAATTATCTGGGGAATTAAGTGGTGTACATGATATATTTCATGCATTAATATTTGGGAAATGTGGTTTGAGAATGCATATTTGCATATACGGTTATTCAGGATTTGTGATAATTAGAGTCTTTGATTTTCAAAGAGTCATTTTAAGATTTATGGACTATGAGGTCAAGAGTTTGAGAATGAAGTTAAACATTTTAGGTTAATATATCTAGTAAATTGAGTCATGAACTAAAGTTCACGTGGAAATGAGAGGAATTCTTTTAGAACAAGTATCCTCATGTGATTTGTTGATTGATGTGACTGATCCTAAGGAGTAAATCTCGGGACGAGATTTCTATTAGGAGGGAGGGATGTGACAACAACGGTTTTGAGGTTCGTCACTTAGTTTTATTTTGTCCATATTTCGTGGAATTACGTGTCTTTATGTGTTTATGAGTTATGTGGTGTGAATAGAGTGTGGTTTGGACATCGTTTTCGGGTACGGGGTACCATGTGAGTGAAACGATGTGTGATATTTTCATGTTCATGAGCTCACATAGTAGTGACTATGAAATATGATGGTGTTATTTAGTGGTTTTACGTATACGTATATGTATTATAGAAAATCATATTTTTACGATTTAGGGTTGTGCATTTAGGGGTCTCGGATGAGCTATTTAGTCACGGGAATAATTTACGGGATGGTTTTAAGTCATTTAGGACTTAATTATATAGTTTATTTCATATTCTAAGAGTTTTTATAAAACTGTATATTTTTACGTCTTTTACGGTATACGCATAAATTTGACTAGTTTTACGGTTTTGAGGTTTTGGAGGTTTTTGGAGCTGAAATAAATTAAGGTAAATTAAGGTAGTATTATTAATACATTAATTAATAATAAAAAGAAAATAAAAATAAAAATAATAATAAAGGGGGTCGGTTTGGACGACGCAAGAAAGAAAGAAGGAAAAGCCCAAAACAGGCCCAATAGACTTGTAATGGGAGTAGGGGGCCTTTAGGACTTAACCAAACCCAACTCATAACCAAAATAATCAGATTTTTAACCTCTATAACAGCTCCTAGCCGAAATTCAACAATGGTGGCCAATTAGGGTTTCAACAATAAAGATTTTCCATTGATTTCTAAGGTAAAACCTTTAAAACCCTTGTTCTATTAATGATTTTAATCAATTTAATCATGTAATTGATCTTATGATGGATTAGGGTTTGTGAGTTTTCTGAGATTAGTGAGATTAGGGTTCATATGAATTGATTACTTTGGTTATTATGAAAATTAGTGATCGTAATTAGGGTTTAATCATGTTTAAATTCGTTTTTAAAATATGGACAGAATTTTTGGTCCATTGTTTTGATCATATCTAGAGTTCTACAAACTTTTAAATTTCGAATGTTATGTTCCTGGAAAGGTAATTGAATTAGCTTTCAAATGAAATAAACTAGAACTAAATTGGATGTCGGAAAGTGGGTCAAAAATAGGTTACATCAGTCGGATGTCAAAACAGTTTTTGGATCAGCCTGTTTTCATTTTATGTTTTGAATTGTTCGGGGCACTTAGGGTTATAATTGGAGCTTTAAATGAGCATGAGATTTAGATTATATATTAATTAAAAGATCTGGAGAAGTTCTAAGCAAATGGGATAGGGTAAGACCCTCTACTCATAACAAACATTTTATATGTTCAAAATCGTTAAAATATAGATAGGCGAAAGTATAAGTTGTATATCGGGGACTCAAGATTATCTTTCATGTTGGGGCAAGGGCTGATATTTTAGATAACACATATAAGTTTATGGGGTTTTCATTGCAAGGAATGTGGTTTAGGTTTGGTAGACGTTTGTCTCATAATACGGAGTGTGAAAAACGGGACTGTTTTGGGTTAAATGTTAATGGGACGAATTATGAACTAAACTAAGTTAAGGGCTTTATAGAGTGGTGTAATGAGATGATTATGGCATATAAATGGGGTTAAGTTGTAGGAGAAGGTTAGATATCCATCATATATTGATGAGCCATTTTGGTATGTGGTTCATGTCTTGATTTTATACGTTTGTATGTTTAGATTTGTGCTAGAGTGTGGGTACTTGGAGAAGCTTGATCAGGTGAGTTTCATAGTCCCATGTTTTTATGAGTATAATTGTTTTGATTTCCAGATGGGATGGAAGAGACACTGTATGGTTTTGTAGATAATGATGTGAATGTTTTTATGATTTGTGATGGACTTGTGTGTACACTTATGTGATTAACTGCTATGTGATTCTTGATTGTGTTTATGATTTGGATCGGGGGACACGTACCGTCTCAGTTATTCTGGTTTGGCTTGGTACCAACGGCATGTTGACAAGACGGGGCCTTGGGATTGGTTCATAGGTGTATGGGCGCCTATGGGACCATGGTTATTGCTAAGGTTTGGAGACCGGGAATTGTTGTTATTGGTAAGGATTGGAGCCTTGGATTTGTGTTGATTGGTTAATATTGAATGCTAGTTGTTAATACATAATTGTAGCACATTGTCCATATGTTCTTTTGTTAATGATTGTTATTCACAGCTTATAATTGATTTGGCGTTGGATTCTAAACCTATGACTCTCACCAACATTATGTTGACGTGTTTTAGTGTCTCTTTCAGGTGAGAATGTGGTTAAGCGTGAGAATAGGAGTGGCTAGTTGGAATGCTTAGGATTGCATTTGGAGGAACCCCCTTTCCTCTTAGTCTTTATTTATGTTTGAATAAGTGATACTTTATACACACCTATATGTTTGTTATTTGTTAATTATATGTATTTGGTAAGAGGTAGACCTGTTACCTACTTACCTAGACGCCTGCATTGTTTCAGATATCTTCATGACATTGTGTCACCATTTATGATATTGACATTTCATTTATGATATTTCATGAATAATAAGTGTGAAAACACTTATCCTTTTACCACTTAATTATAATAATAACCAAGCCAAAATGTGTATTTTATGTCGTAAATGTCGGAATTATGAGTGGTTTGTGTTTTTGTTGTGATTTAGGATCAAAGTGTGAAAAGGGAAGAAAACATGGTCTTTCACGGGCTTTTATCGAAGAAAAAGACAAAAGACGAAGTCAAAAGATCAAGAGTGCAAAAAGAACGGAATTCCAAGGCCTATTCTGAAGATTTATCGAAGAAAAAGTCTAAAGACGGAAGTTTAATAAAGCCGAAGAACTCAAGTCTAATTAATGAAGAAATTACAAGACGAGTTTAATTAATCCCGAGACAAAGTCGAAAAAGTCGAAGAATTTAGAAGACAAAAAGACGAGAAAGAAAGAAAGAAAGAAAGAAGCTTCCAACACATGCTAACCTTCTCCCTAATCACCTATAAATACCCTCCTAATATCACATTAGGGGGTGTTGGCTATTTGACACATAGTTCTTCCACCTTTAATTACTTGCACTTTCTTATTTTCATTTACTTAATTGCACCTTTAATTTCTTGCCTTTAATTTCAAGTAAGTCTTTTAATTTTGTTATTAAATCTTAATTTTAATCAAGTTCTTATTTTTAATCTCTCATTCTTCCTTTCTTGCTTTGCTTAATCTTTGTGTTATTGTTCTTCTTGTTATGCTTATTTGATTAAGAGTTTTGTATTTATGCTTTTGATTGTTTTAGATTATTGATTTTATAGATTATTGTGTCTTTCTTTAGTTTACTTAAGTGTTTATAAAAGTTATTTTTATAAAAAAGTCATTTTTAAATATTTTATTAATTAGTGTTTTTATAAGTCTTTAAATTTTAGCTTATTAGCTTTTTCTTACGTGTTTTGCTTGAGTTTTTAGTCGTGTGCTTATTTGGTTAATAGCTTATTCAATCTAGCTTGTTACGTTTTGCCTACTGTATTCCGATCATACCAAATCGGAAATGGGATTTGATATTCTGACCTACATTCCGATCAGTGGATCGGAAAAGGGTTTTGGTTATTCCGACTCGGATTCCTTTTTGGATTCCGACGAAGGTCCTATTTGTGACATTCCGATCAAGGTGTTTTGGATCATTCCGATAAGATTCCGACGAGGACACATTCCAACCACATTCCGATTGGAGAGGTAAGTGTGCATTTCGGTCGGATTCCGACGGTAGGTTTGGTTTTTAATATTTTGTCTTGTTTAATTTTTAAGTTTGCATTATTTTAAGTTTTCAAGTTTTAATTCTTTACGTTTTAATTTCCAAAAATTGTACGCTTCCTGAAATCTCTATTTTTACCAAGTGTTTTTCTAATTTTAGAGAGAAAAAGTGACAGTTTTTCTAGATTTACTTTTAGCCTATTTTAATTACGTTTCGCATTACTTTTTAATTAGTTATAGACAACGACAACCTTTTTATTTCCACCAAGAACGACTGAGTCGCACTTTAAACTGGTAGTCAATTCGAAAAGACTGGAACAACGATATTTTTAACTGAGTAAAATCCAGCTATTAAATGGCGCCGCTGCCGGCTCTTTTCGTGAAGATTAACAGTTTTCTGTGAGAGACGCGTTGAATTTTGGGATCCGTTCACTCGTGAACGTTATTTTTCTTGCTTAAAAATTTCAAAAATCCATAAAAATCAAAATTGTTAAAAATCCATAAAAATTAAAAATTTTCCAAAATCTAAAAAGATTTTTATTTTTATTTTTACACGTACATATATATTCTCTATTTCTTTGGTATCTTTTTCTTTTTCTTTTGCAGGTGCATGCGTACTAGATCTTCAACTTATTCTGGGCCCGAGACTCGTGAAGATTTAGATATGGCTGGTGTGCACAACAACAATAATCTACCCCACCCCAACATGAATAATAACAATGTTCCCCCACCTGATCTTAGAACGATGGAGGAGCTGTGTCAACCTACAATGAATGGACGAGGAGGACCGATTACGCCGATGCAAATCACGGCTCCAGAGTTTTCGTTGAAGCATCACATGATCCAACAAGTTCAAAACACTTGTCCATTTCGCGGATTGCCAGATGATGATGCCAACAAACACCTCGACAAGTTCATTACCGTTACTCAAAGCATGATGTTACCCGGTGTCACTATGGATTTTCTTCGCCTTCACCTATTTCCACACACCTTATCCCACCATGCCGAAAAATGGTTTGATCGTCTTCCGAAGAATTCAATTCATACTTGGGACGAGATGACTCAACGATTTTTGTCGCGCTACTTTCCACCATCCATGGTCACGAGCCTTCGAGATTAAATTATTGGATTTACACAAGAAACTGATGAATCACTTTTGATGCTTGGGAACGATATAATGTTTTGATCGATCGATGTCCAAACCACAACATGCTCCCCGTCACCTTAATTGATACTTTCTACAACGGTTTAACTTTTCGCGATCATGATACGATTAATGCAGCCGCCGATGGCACATTTATGAAAAGAAGACCTGAGGAGTGTAGAGAGCTTATAGAGAACATGACTACTCATCACAAAAATTAGGATTCTTTCGTATCCTCAAGATCAAACCCGAGAGTCAATGTGTCTTCTACTTCTTCAAACCCTGATATCACCGAATTGACCCGTGCAATGGTCGAAATGAGCAAAAATATGCAACTCTTGGCTACAAATCAACAAAAACAAGTTAAAGCTGTTGCAACTTCTTGTAAGATTTGCGGGGGTCCTCATTCATACACTGATTGTCCTTCTACTCATGACAATCCGAAAACGTGTATGCGGCTTATGGTAACTGATACACGGTTTTTGTATGGGTTCTATTTTACTCTCGATATCCTCTCGAATTGATCTCGGTCTTAAGTGGAATGATTGTTCTTGGTTACTAAACAAAAGGGTTTGGTTTTCTAGTCTAATAAAAAGTGGAAATGAAAGTTTAAATCAAAAACAATTACTTTAATTATAATTAACTAAGACTTGGTTTGAAATTAAAATCAAAATCAAAATTAAAATTAAAATTTAAAGTTCAAATTAAAATTAAAGTTAAAATATAAATTGTGAAATATGAGTAAAGAAACAGTAAAACAACAACAGTAAAACAGCAACTTTAAAATACCCAAAGATACCTGATTCGGAACTTTAACCTTGGTTCGGAACTTTCTGATTCGGAAGGTACTATTCAGTCATCCGGAACTCAATGATTCGGAAGTCTTACAATTGATTCGGAAGTTTTTCTTGATTCGGAACCTTCCGGATGAAGAGGTTGATTCGGAAACTTCCGGATGAAGGCTTGGTTCGGAAGTTTTGGTTTGATCCGGAACTTTTCTTCGTTCGGAACTTCTTCTTGATTCGGAAGTTTGAGACTTCCGAATGAAGGTGTCTTGATTCGGAACTTAAAGACTTATTCGGAACTTAGTGCTTGATTCGGAACCTTCCGAATGAAAGCTTCATTCGGAACTTTTAGCTGATTCGGAAGTCTGGAAACCCAGAACAGTAGCAGACATACGAAGAACACGGAACACGGATTTTAATCAAAATCAAACCAAATACTTAAAAAGGTTTTACCAAATTAAACACAAATCATTTAGACACCATAAGCAACGAATCCCACCAATAAAAACACAAATCCAAACAACTTTTGAAGATCAAATCAAGAAAAATAAAACTTAAGAACTTGAAGATAAAAATGAAGATGAACAAGATTAAATGGGAAGATTAAACAAGAACTTGTATTGAATGATTAATGTTTTGACAAGATAAAACAAAGATTAAAATTACAAGATTAAAGAATTAAAGATGAAAATCACCAATCACCCTAGTGGTGATGGTGAAGCTACGAACCAGGAAGAAAAAGTGGGAAGGAAGAAAAACTAAAAACTCCTCTAAAATGTGTGAGGGGAAGGCTATTTATAGCCTTGTCCTTTGGTTGGTGAGTGGGCTTTCTCCCGTTCTTCTTGTCTTTTCGTCTTTTCAGAAAAGTTTCCGTTTTCGATTCTGATTCGGGATTTGTCGTCGATTAAATTCAACTCGTCTTTTAATTTCTTCGTTTAATAGACTTGAGTTTCTTCGACTTATATAAATCTTCCATCTTTGGTCCTTTTCTTCGATAAATCTTCGAATAGGCCCAGTGACTTCAAATCTTTTGCATCTCTTGGACAATAGACTTTATCTTGAGTCTTTTTCTTCAGTAAAACCCGTGCAATCCCATGTTTTCTTCAATATTCATCCGGTTGGCTCTGAAAACACAATAAACACAAAAACCACGCATAATTCCAAACAAATGATATTAAATACGTGTTTTGGTCTCGTTTTAGACCGAATTAAGTGGTAAAAGGATGGGTGTTTACACACCTATCAAATCCCCTACACTTAACCATTGCCATGCCCTCATGCAATGCTTAGTGATAAAGCAAATTTTACATTTTTCTCATAATTAATCAACCTTGGCCTTATTTAAAATACTACTAAACAAAAATTAAAGAAATAAAACTTCAAAGATAACAAAAGGATAGAAAACCATTTTCACTTGAAAATAGCTACATGGAAATAACTTGCAAAGAAATCGATGACTTACATTAGGGCTTTGGTGCTGCGAAGATTTATCACCCTCAAGTTTCACGTTCCCCAAACTAAGCTTAAAAACGAGATCATTGTTATTATAAGTTAGCAATTCAAACACTTACACACATGGCTTAATTAAATGCTTAAACTCCCTTATTCCTAGGTGTATCTCTTATATTTTATTTTTGTCTTAGAATGATCATGAAGATGCATTTTTGGACTTATTTCGATAGTTTATTAGGGCTGAAAGCAAAGTAGGACGATTTGATCAATAGTTAGCTAAAGGACAAAATCTCTTAAAACTGCTTCTCGGGATATCAAAAAGTTCATATCTTGGCATAACTTGGTTCACGATTTGAGACCTTTCTCGGGCCGATATTTGGCATGTACTTCATACTTCATATCTTCGAGAGACGTTCTTGAGATAATGGTCTTCTCATCATAATAGAGTTTTCTTCGCTTGGAGACTTTTGAGGGGTACTCCAACTTTGTTGACCACGACTTCATGATTATTCTTCAATCTCTAATTGGGATTTTGAGATACAACGATCCGCCTCCTTTTCGGACTTGGATCTATTTATCCTCATACCTTGTTAGGGTCTTTTCGGATAGACTTCTCCATGATCTTTATGGGAGTTGATTGCTTTTCGTCGTGAGTCTTGATCCTTCATATTGACTTTAGGAATAATGCTTTTCACATCACTTTGGATCTTCAGCAATAAAATTGAATCCTCATGCCTTGTTAGGGCCTTTTCGGACTCGCCAATCTTCGCGCCCCGCTTCATAAGTTATGCCTTGGCTATGAACTCTTATCATTACCGAGCAACTTTTAAACGATCTTGGGCTAGAAGCTAAGTAACTTTTCAAATTGTACGACCTTACTTATTGTAGATAAATTATTAGCAAGTGATGGGAGAATAGGCAAATAATTACACCAAGTGAGCTTGCGCAAGAATACCGACTTATAATTGACTCTATCATTTCTCGTCCTCCACAATTTAAAATCTCAAGTAATGAGACTCGTGGACACTTAGCCTAATAAACCAATTAAGGTCTACGTGGTTAAGGATACTAGCTAGAATAAACTTGGATAAGTCTATTCGGGTTGAGTCAAAATAAACGCAACGGGCCTAATATGTCAAAGACTTCTAAACTAGCTACACCACTTTATTTAAAATTTGACTTTATTGCGGAATATATACATATGAAAGCAACGATAAAAATTTAAAAATTACAACTAAATGGCCAAAGTTAATAAAAAATTTGAAAAATGTTGAAAAATAGGATTTTCCGGTTAATTGAAGGCATTTTCATGGAAAAGTCCACTTAAAACTTCGATAGAAGTCCCCCTACACTTAAGATAAACATTGTCCTCAATGTTTAAGCATGTGGGAAAAGTTTCCCCTACACTTATGACATTGTGCACGTTGATTAACTCAAGTTAAGGATGGGACGACTAAAGTGATCAATTTCAAATGTGAGTATGAAGAAAATTGAATCACGATAGTTGAGAGATAGAACCGGATTTCGGATAAACACGGGAGCATGGTTCGTCAAAGATTCCAAGAGTGCACTTATCCCTGTAATCACACCATACAAAGACAAACACATATAGAAGTCCCCCCCCCTACACTTAGGGGATTAAAATATAAAAGGATAGATACTCGGGCTGCCTCCCGAGGAGCGCTTGTTTTTGATAACCGAGTCACGAGCCTGACTCGACCCAAAATTAGTTCATGGGGAACGTGGTGAGGGATGGAATCACCTCCTGAGAGGTGTCCTCACCAAAGTACAACTTCACTCGTTGGCCATTCACCTTAAAATTTGGTCCATTAGGTTGAGCGAGCTCGAGAGTACCATATGGAAAAATTTGGGCAATGGTGAATGGGCCGGACCAACGAGATTTGAGCTTTCCCGAAAAGATTTTCAACCGAGAGTTAAAAAGTAAGACTTTGTCTCCAACATGGAACTCTCGGTTTTTGATCTTGGAGTCGTGAATGAGCTTAGTTCTTTCCTTATAGATCAAAGAATTTTCATAAGCCTCATTACGGAGTTCATTCAGCTCATTGAGTTGGATCTTGCGTAGGTCACCGGCTTTGTTTATATCAAAATTAGCCCACTTCAAGGCCCAATAAGCCTTGTGCTCCAACTCAATGGGGAGGTGGCACGCTTTCCCGTATACAAGACGATAAGGCGTACAGCCGATCGGGGTCTTGTAAGCAGTACGGAAAGCCCACAAAGCATCATCAAGTTTATCAGCCCATGAGGCACGATGCTCTCCCACGGTTCTTTCAAGAATTCGCTTCAGCCCTCGGTTCGATATTTCAGCCTGGCCATTAGTTTGTGGGTGGTAGGCTGTGGAAAGACGATGATTTACACCGTACTTAGCCATGACTCGAGCAAATTGGTCATTGCAGAAATGAGTCCCACGATCACTAATAATGGCGCGAGGCACACCGAATCTAGCGAATAGAGCCTTCAAAAAGTTACAAACCACCCTTGCGTCATTAGTAGGCAAAGCTTTGGCTTCAACCCACTTTGAAACGTAGTCAACGGCTACAAGGATGTATTTGTTTCCTTTAGACGAAGGGAATGGCCCCATAAAGTCGATACCCCAAACATCAAAAATTTCACACTCTTGAATAAAATTCTGAGGCATCTCGTCTTTATGTGTGATTTTGCCTTGCTTTTGGCAAACATCACATCGTTTGACCATATCGTGAGCGTCACGGTATATGGAGGGCCAATAAAATCCGGAATCAAACACTTTTTTAGCAGTGTAGTTGGGACCAAAGTGACCACCGGTGGGTCCTTTGTGGCAAGCATCAAGGATTTCCGACGATGCCGGTCCATCAACACATCGGCGAATAATCAGGTCAGCACATTGTTTGAATAGGTAAGGGTCGTCCCAAAAGTAAGTCTTGATGTCGGTGAAGAACTTTTTCTTTTGTTGGGACGTCAACCCTTCCTTGAGAATTCCACCCGCCAAGTAGTTTGCAAAGTCCGCAAACCACGGGGTTTCATTCGGCTTCGAGTTTATAGACGATAAGGTCTCCAAGGGAAAAGAATCATTGATTTATTTGGTCGGATGATCCCCTTGGTATGGATCCTCAAGTCTGCTAAGATGGTCCGCGGCTAGGTTTTCTGCTCCTTTTTTATCGCGGATGTCGATTTTAAATTCCTGGAGCAGTAAAACCCAGCAAAGAAGTCTTGGTTTGGAATCTTGCTTTGTCAACAAGTACTTCAACGCGGAATGATCGGTATACACGATGGTGGTAGAAAGGACAAGATAGGGGCGGAATTTTTCAAAAGCATAGACAACAGCTAAAAGCTCTTTCTCGGTTGTCGTATAATGCAATTGTGCCCCAGTCATTGTCTTGCTAGCGTAATGGATCGGTTGGAAGTGTTTGTTCACTCTTTGTCCAAGAACCGCTCCAATAGCAAAATCGCTAGCATCGCACATCAACTCAAAGGGCAGCTCCCAATTAGGGGTAACCAAGACTGGTGCCTTAGTTAGCTTATCCTTAAGCGAGTTGAAGGCTTCAAGACACTCTTTGGAGAAGATAAAGGGTGTATCTTTTTCCAAGAGGTGGGTCATCGGGCGAGCGATTTGAGAAAAATCTTTGATGAATCGACGGTAAAAGCCCGCATGACCCAGGAAACTTCTCACACCCTTCACTGTTGAAGGTGGAGGCAACTTTGCGATAACATCGACTTTAGCACGGTCAACTTCAAGACCGGCTTTCGAGATCTTATGTCCAAGCACGACGCCTTCTTTTACCATAAAATGGCATTTTTCCCAATTTAGAACAAGGCGAGTGTCTTCGCACCGCTTTAGCATACGTTCTAAATTGGCAAGGCAAGAAGAGAACGAATCCCCGAAGACCGAGAAATCATCCATGAAGACTTCCATGGTTTGTTCAACCATGTCATGGAAGATAGCTAACATGCACCTTTGGAAAGTCCCGGGCGCATTACATAAGCCAAAAGGCATTCTTTTGTAAGCGAAAGTGCCATAGGGACAAGTGAATGTAGTCTTCTCTTGATCTTGGGGATCGATGGGTATTTGAAAATAACCCGAGAAACCATCAAGAAAGCAGTAATATTCATTACCGGCTAATCGTTCAAGCATTTGGTCCATGAAAGGTAGAGGGAAATGATCCTTTCTCGTGGCATCATTGAGTTTGCGGTAGTCTATACAAACTCTCCACCCAGTAACGAGACGAGTGGGAATCAACTCGTTGTGTTCATTGGGAACAACGGTTATTCCGCCCTTCTTGGGCACACAATGGATTGGACTAACCCATGGTGAATCCGAAATAGGGTAAATCATACCCGCATCAAGAAGTTTGATAACCTCTGTTTTGATGACTTCATGGATTTTTGGATTCACCCTTCGTTGGCTTTGAATAGTGGGCTTATAGTCGTCCTCCATGAGAATTTTGTGCGTGCAGAAGTGAGGATCAATTCCACGAATATCCGAGATTTTCCAAGCAATAGCCTTCTTATGAGCTTTCAGCACGGCAACGAGGCGAGTCTTCTCTTCATCTTTCAAATCCGTTGCAATAATGACGGGCGACTTCTTGTTGTCGTCAAGGAACACGTACTCGAGATGTGGCGGCAACTCCTTAAGTTCCAAATCCGGAGGATTTTCGACGGGAGGCGTTTTCAAAGTCGGAGTATCGATAGCAATGACCATGGGAGATGGAGGCGAAGGATTGTCTTCTGTGAGAAGATTGTCAAAGAAACTCATGTCTTCATCCCCCTCGGTGGGAGAATCATTAGTAGCTAGATTCACATCTCCCATGGTATCTTCAAGATTGTTCCAGAATAAATCACTATCTCGAAATAGAGACAACGATGAATCAATGGAGGACACGGTCTCAACAGTGGGAAGAGAGGTAGGAATACTTTTGCAAGCATCATTAAAGTGTTCTTCACAAGCCTCATCAAGAACGTCAATACAATTAACGCTCTCATATGAATAAGGCTGTTTAGACAACTTTCCCATGTTGAAGACTACTTTATCGTCACCCACTCTCATGATAAGCTCACCGGCTTCAACATCAATGAGAGTGCGACCGGTCCTCAAGAATGGACGACCAACAATAAGTGGCACACGGGGGTCCATCTCGTAGTCGACGACAACAAAATCAGCAGGGAAGGTGAATTTGTCGACTCCTACAATGACGTCTTCGGCTATCCCCACTGGATAAGCAACCGTACGGTTGGCCAATTCCAAAGTCATTTTAGTGGGGACTAGCTCTGGGAGAGATAATTGCTTCCAAACACTTAGAGGCATGAGATTAATACTGGCACCTAGATCGGCTAAGGCCATGCAATTCTCTACTCCCGGGAAATTGCAAGGGATAAGAAAACGACCCGGATCACCAAGCTTGATTGGTAATTTCCTTAAGAGCACTGCAGAGCAGTTCTCATTAAGTTGGGTGTTGGCAATGTCGAGGAGCTTTTCCTTGTCGCTCAGAAGGTCTTTAAACATTTTGGCGTATTTGGGCATGTGAGCGAGAGCCTCAGCGAAGGAGATATTAAAATTCAGTTGTTTAAACATTTTAAGAAAGTTAGAAACCTGAATATCATCCTTGCTCTTTTGCTTCTCTTTCCTCAACCTAGAAGGATAAGGTATATTGGAAGAAGAGGAAGGCTTTGGGAGTATAGGATCACTCACAACTACGGGTGGAGGAGGGGTAGAAAGAAGAGGTGGAGAAATTGGGGAAGGAGAAGGAGGAGGAATAGGAGCAGGCGACTCGTTCTCCTTAGTCACAACCACCGGTGGAGGTATAGGAAGCTCGGGTTCCTTGGTACCTTTACCACTTCGCGTAGTGATTGCTTTCATCTCCCCTCTTGGGTTCGCAACGGTGTTACTCGGAAGAGTACCCGAAGAAGAGGGTTGATTACCATTGAAGAAACTAGCCATCATGTTCCTCAGATCATTAGTTTGGGTATCCAACGTGTTTCTCATGTCAGCTCTCAAATCATTTCCTTGCTTGACCACGTTTGCCTTCAAATTGCGCACTTCCTCTTGGAGATTTCCCACTATCACATCATTGGTTCTCATGTAGGTGGCGACCTCTTGGTGTAATGCAAAGGTGGCTTGGTTGGGAGGAGCATTGTATGCAGGTGGTTGGTAAGCAGGTTGTTGGTAGACTTGAGTGTTACGTTGAGGTGGTTGTTGCTGCTTGTGAGGTGGGATGTATGGTTGACGAGGTTGTTGTTGTTGAGGAGGGCGGTTAAGGTTTTGTTGTTGGTTTGGGTTGGTAGGAGGGAAACCAGGTGGTGAAAGATAGTTGTTGCTGCGGTAGCTAAGCAAGTTATGGTCACCTTGAGGTCTAGCTTGATAAGCAGGTTGTTGGTAGGTGCCATATGCCACATTCACATTCTCAGCAGGGTAATCTTGGGTGGCGGTACAAGTTGTGTAAGAGTGGGGACCACCGCATATCTCACAAGGTTGGCTGACAGCGTTCACTTGTGCATTTTTGGCGTTGTTGTTGTTGTTGTTGCTGACGGTGTGGGTGACAAGCGATTCAAGAAGCGTGGTAATTTTGTCAAGTCGCTTGTCGCTGTCATTAGTGCTAGCACTAGCAACATTGGTCCTAACACTCTTGGTTTGCACACGAGATTTGTTCTCAATGATGTCCCAAGCAGCATTGGAAGTCTTAGCCAATAAATTACCCCCCGAGGCACTATTCAGTGAATCTTGGTCATTCATGCTTAAACCATTGTAAAAAGTATTGATTTGATGTACTTTGGTAAAACCATGTTGTGGGCATTTTCTTAAAAGATCTTTAAAACGATCCCAAGATTCACTGAATGACTCATCGTACTTTTGTTCAAAGTTTATAATCTCATTCCGCAAAGCGGTAGTACGAGAGGGTGGAAAAAAGTAGTTGATAAACTTTGTTTCCAAATCCGTCCACGAGAGAATACTCTGTGGCGGTTCCTTAGCAAGCCAATGCCGGGCTTGTCCCTCTAAAGAAAAGGGAAAAAGTTGTAACCTTATCACTTCTTGTGGAACTCCATTGAACTTGACCGTGTTAGTGAGTTGTAGAAATCTCTTGATGTGGTCGTGTGGATCATCAATGGTTCGTCCCAAGAACGGTTGAGCGGAGACCATCTGGATAAAGCCTGACTTTAGCTCGAAATTGTTGGCGGCAATTGGTGGTATAACAATTGGATCCGTATTGCCATCGACATGAGCTTGCAGCAATTCAATCATTGGGCGATTATCCGGAAGGTGCTCATTGTTGTTGTTATTGTTCATGTTGTTGAAAGGCGGATTGTTGTTGTTATTATTGTTGTTCGGAGGTGGTATGTTATTGTTGTTTTGTACACCAGCCATGTCTAAGTTATCGAGAGGCTCGGGCTCTTGATAAGACGTGGATCGAGTGCGCATACACCTGCAAAAGAACGAACAAAGAAAAACAAAGCAAAAATATTTTTGGTTTTTATTGTTTTTTAATTTTTAGGATTTTTGAAAATTTTATATTTTTTAGTTGTTTTTGAAATTTTTTTTGAAAAAGTAACGTTCACGGGGAACGGATCCCAAAATCCAAGTTCTCACAAAAAACTTTTGATCTTAACGAGAAGAGCCGGCAGCGGCGCCATTTGATACACGGTTTTTGTATGGGTTCTATTTTACTCTCGATATCCTCTCGAATTGATCTCGGTCTTAAGTGGAATGATTGTTCTTGGTTACTAAACAAAAGGGTTTGGTTTTCTAGTCTAATAAAAAGTGGAAATGAAAGTTTAAATCAAAAACAATTACTTTAATTATAATTAACTAAGACTTGGTTGGAAATTAAAATCAAAATCAAAATTAAAATTAAAATTTAAAGTTCAAATTAAAATTAAAGTTAAAATATAAATTGTGAAATATGAGTAAAGAAACAGTAAAACAACAACAGTAAAACAGCAACTTTAAAATACCCAAAGATAACTGATTCGGAACTTTAACCTTGGTTCGGAACTTTCTGATTCGGAAGGTACTATTCAGTCATCCGGAACTCAATGATTCGGAAGTCTTACAATTGATTCGGAAGTTTTTCTTGATTCGGAACCTTCCGGATGAAGAGGTTGATTCGGAAACTTCCGGATGAAGGCTTGGTTCGGAAGTTTTGGTTTGATCCGGAACTTTTCTTCGTTCAGAACTTCTTCTTGATTCGGAAGTTTGAGACTTCCGAATGAAGGTGTCTTGATTCGGAACTTAAAGACTTATTCGGAACTTAGTGCTTGATTCGGAACCTTCCGAATGAAAGCTTCATTCGGAACTTTTAGCTGATTCGGAAGTCTGGAAACCCAGAACAGTAGCAGACATACGAAGAACACGGAACACGGATTTTAATCAAAATCAAACCAAATACTTAAAAAGGTTTTACCAAATTAAACACAAATCATTTAGACACCATAAGCAACGAATCCCACCAATAAAAACACAAATCCAAACAACTTTTGAAGATCAAATCAAGAAAAATAAAACTTAAGAACTTGAAGATAAAAATGAAGATGAACAAGATTAAATGGGAAGATTAAACAAGAACTTGTATTGAATGATTAATGTTTTGACAAGATAAAACAAAGATTAAAATTACAAGATTAAAGAATTAAAGATGAAAATCACCAATCACCCTAGTGGTGATGGTGAAGCTACGAACCAGGAAGAAAAAGTGGGAAGGAAGAAAAACTAAAAACTCCTCTAAAATGTGTGAGGGGAAGGCTATTTATAGCCTTGTCCTTTGGTTGGTGAGTGGGCTTTCTCCCGTTCTTCTTGTCTTTTCGTCTTTTCAGAAAAGTTTCCGTTTTCGATTCTGATTCAGGATTTGTCGTCGATTAAATTCAACTCGTCTTTTAATTTCTTCGTTTAATAGACTTGAGTTTCTTCGACTTATATAAATCTTCCATCTTTGGTCCTTTTCTTCGATAAATCTTCGAATAGGCCCAGTGACTTCAAATCTTTTGCATCTCTTGGACAATAGACTTTATCTTGAGTCTTTTTCTTCAGTAAAACCCGTGCAATCCCATGTTTTCTTCAATATTCATCCGGTTGGCTCTGAAAACACAATAAACACAAAAACCACGCATAATTCCAAACAAATGATATTAAATACGTGTTTTGGTCTCGTTTTAGCCCGAATTAAGTGGTAAAAGGATGGGTGTTTACACACCTATCAGTAACTATTCAACGGAAAGCTATCAAGCCCGACCTCAAGGTGATCGTAACTTGCGAAGTTACCTTTCTAACAACTTTCTTTCACCCGGTTTTTCTCCTAAAAACCACAACCCCAACAACTACAATAGGAGCAACCCAAACCCACCTCGAGCTTCTAATCCTTATCACCCACCCGCTCAACAAGCACCACCCATTAATCATGATGCTGAAGCTTTCATGAGGACCCAAGGAGAGCAAATTAAGAATCTTCAAAGCCAAATCATTAACTTTAAAGGAGATATCACTAAGCAAGGGAATGATATTAGATCCGAGCTTCGACAAGATATACAAACCTCTTTTTTCAATCAAACAAATGATTTGAAGAATATGCTGGCTAGCTTCTTACCAACTACTCAACCCTCTACTTCGGGCTCCCTTCCTTCAAATACCGTCACCAACCCGAGAGCGAATGTGAGTGCTATTACTACACGCAGTGGAGCAACCTTAGTAGGACCATCTATCCCTCCCCCAGTTACTCCATCTACACCTCCTCCACCACCATTTATCCCTCCTACTCCCACGCCTAGTATTAGTTCTCCATTACCGTATCCATCACTTACCGACGTAGTACCCAAGAAGAACCCTTCACCAACCCCACCTTCCACCTATAAACCTAACATTCCTTATCCTTCTCGCTTAGACAAGGGCAAATTCTCACCAAGGATGACATTCAAGTGTCGAACTATTTGAAGAAGATTTCAGGACTGACCATCACCTTTAGCCTTGTTGAAGCTCTATCCCAAATGCCTAAATTTGTTAAGATGTTTAAGGAATTGCTTAATAAGAAGGAGAAGATGGCCGAGTTTGTTAATACTCGATTGAATGAAAATTGTTCTGCCGTCCTTCTTAAAGAACTTCCGGAGAAACTTGGAGATCCCGGTCGTTTTGTTCTACCATGTACTTTTAACCAAACCGAAGAATTTACTGCCTTAGCTGATCTCGGGGCAAGTATAAATCTGATGCCTTTAAGTGTTTGGAAAACACTATCATTACCCGACCTTACTCCAACAAAAATGAATCTTGAGCTTGCAAATCGCACTCTCGCTTACCCCGTTGGTATTGCCGAAGATGTGTTTATTAAAGTTGGTACCTTCACTTTTCCGGTCGACTTTGTTGTTGTTGATTATGAAATAGACCCTCGTATTCTGTTAATACTTGGTCGGCCATTCTTGATAACCATAAAAGCTTTAGACGATGTTGACGAAGGAGAGTTAATCTTAAGAGTCAGGAATGATGCACGAGTTTTTAAAATGGGGAAGATCATAACCAAATCCAATGGAAGAGAATCAGCGAATATGATTAATGTGCTTGATGATTTTTTCGTCTACAACAATCCTCTTTTCGAGCCTTGCCATGATAATCCACTTTTCCAAGTTGATGTGGATGATTCTCTCTCTAATTTAGATCCTCCACCAATTCATGAGTCTCCACCGATCTATGATGACTATGATGATGATTCTAGTTCTGACATGGATGATTCTGATGATTTTACTTCTGAGTATAAAGACATGCCAACTTATGATGATTTTGAGGATGTCGATACTCTTTCGAGTGATTCTTCACATGATGACCTTGCACCTACTTTTGATGAAGATCCTCCACCAACAATGCTTGATCCTACTTTGGATGACTACTCATTTGAGGAAGATTTTGCTACTTTTCTCAACACTTACTTCCCAAATGAGAATGATTCTCCTCCTTTAGACTTTGATGATTACGGTCTTTATCCTCCTTCGGATATGAAGAAACCCGTCTCAAAGGAGAAGAAACCGGAAGACACCAACATCCGCAGTACTTATGTCTTGACACCTCTCTATCCACCTTCTGAGGATGAGATTGTGCGATTTATGAGCGGATCCTCTTCAAGGTCTACTGAGCCTGAGTGTTATTTTCCCCTAAAGGAAAAGGTGTTCGATCCCGGTATTGCACTTTTTAAGCCATCTCAGTATCCATCCGATGAAATAAAAGGAAAGATTTTTGGACACAATGGAGATATGCTTGCACCTATTCACCCTTGCTACCATCGTGCTCCATCTTTGCGTAAGGGAACCTTGCCTACTCTTCTTTGGCTTGCCTTGTTCGCCTTAATCTTGTGTTATTTGATGGATGAAAACCATGTCTTTGATCCCGGTGGATGTGTTTCAAGCTTCTTCCTATGCTAATCAAGGTCGAGTCAGGCTCACGACTCGGTGAACAAAAACAAGCGCTTCTCGGGAGGCAACCCGCAGTTCTATCCTTTTTCCCGTTTTTTATAATAAGTGTAGGTGGAAACCATAGTATTTGTTTGTTGTTTTCTTTCTTATCATGTGCAGGGATTCGAGCTTTCAAAGATCCATTCTTGATGAATTTTGACGAACCGTGATCCCGTGTTCCCGTCTTCCCGGTTCTATCTTAAACTCTTTTGATTCTCTATTTTATATTCTTCAATATTAAATTAGGAATCACTTTAGTTGTCTCTTCCTTAGAAAGATTTAAACAACGTGCACAATGTCCTAAGTGTAGGGGAGGTTACTTCCACATGCTTAAACATTGAGGACAATGTTTATATTAAGTTTAGGGGGGACTTCTATCGAAGTTAAGTGGGCTTTTCCTTGTATTTGTCCTTATTTTAACCGGAAAATTGATTTTTCGACATTTTTCAAAATTTTTGATCTATTTTGGCCTTGTAGGTTTTCCTTTGTTATAGTTATTTTATTTCGTTGCTAGAATAAATTTTTAATAAAGTGGTTTTAATTTTCAAACGTTGTGAATCTTTTGACTCAACCCGAGTTTACTTATCTAAGTTTACTCTAGCTAGTATCCTTAATGTGTTTAAGTCAAGTTTTGCTAGGCCTTTATATAGGGAACTTTAAAACGCGAAAGTCTTAAGTCTTATGGGTTAAGAACAAGAACTTTTTGCAAGTTCCTATAATTGATCCTAGAGATTCGTTTATCAATGGAACATTAAAATGCAATTTCTAAACTTGAAAAAAGTCTAAGAAGATGCAAGATCCTATAGATGACTTGAAAACCCAAACTTTGATTTGATTGGCTAAGCATCCACGAGTCTCATTCCTTGAGATTTTAAATTGTGGAGAACGAGAGATGATAGAGTCAATTATAAGTTTGGTATTCTTTCATGAATTTATGTGAGTTGATTATAAGCTTTTTTCTCCCATCGCTTGTTAATAAATTTAATTGCAATAAATAAGGTTGTACGATTTGAAAAGTTACTTAGCTTCTAGCCCAAGATCGTTTAAAAGTTGCTCCGTATTAATTAGAGTTCATAGCCAAGGCCTAACTTACTGAAGCGGGATGCGAAGATTGGCGAGTCCGAAAAGGTCCTAACAAGACATGAGGGCTACATTTTGTTGCTAAAGATCCCAAGTGATGTGAAGAATCATTTATCAAAAATCAATATGAAAGATCGAGACACACGACGAAAAGCAAATACTCCCCTAAAGATCATGGAGAAGTCTATCCAAAAAGGCCCTAACAAGGTATGAGGATAAATAGATCCACGTCCTAAAAGGAGGCGGATCGTTGTATATCAAAATCCCAAATAAAGATTGGAGAAAAATGAAGAAGTCGTGGTCCAAGTATGAAGAATCTCTCAAAAAGTTCAAGTGAAGAAATTCCTATTGTGAAGAGAAGATCATTATTTCATGAACGTCTCTCAAGATTTGAAGTATGAAGTCGCTGCCAAATATCGGTCCGAGAAAGGTATCAAATCGTGAAGCCAGTTATGCCAAGATATGAACTTTATGAGGTCCCGAGAAGCAGTTTTAAAAGATTTTGTCCTTTAGCTAACTATTGATTAAATCGTCCTACTTTATTTTCGGCCTAAATAACTATCGAAATGAGTCAACAATGCATCCTCGTGATCATTCAAGACAACAATAAAATATAAGAGATACACCTAGGAATAAGGGAGTCTAAGTGAATAATTGGGCCACATGAGTTTGTGTTAGTTTGCTAACTTATAATAACAATGATCTCGTTTTTAAGCTTGGTATGGGGAACGTGAAACCTGAGGGTGATAAACATTCATGACAATCCAAAACCCAAAGGTAAGTCTTTAATCTCTTAATTTGTTTTTCTTCCTTTAATTATGTCTTATGTTTAATAAAGGCCAATGTGGATTGATTATGATGGAAAATGTAAATTTTGATTTGTAACTAATGCATTGCATGAGGACATTGCAATGGTCAAGTGTAGGGGATTTAATAAGTGTGAAAACACTTATACTTTTACCACTTAATTATAATAATAACCAAGCCAAAACATGTATTTTATGTCGTAAATGTCGGAATTATGCGTGGTTTGTGTTTTTGTTGTGATTTAGGATCAAAATGTGAAAAAGGAAGAAAACATGGGCTTTCACAGGCTTTTATCGAAGAAAAAGACAAAAGACGAAGTCAAAAGATCAAGAGTGCAAAAAGAACGGAAGTCCAAGGCCTATTCTGAAGATTTATCGAAGAAAAAGTCTAAAGACGGAAGTTTAATAAAGCCGAAGAACTCAAGTCTAATTAATGAAGAAATTACAAGACGAGTTTAATTAATCCCGAGACAAAGTCGAAAAAGTCGAAGAATTTAGAAGACGAAAAGACGAGAAAGAAAGAAAGAAAGAAGGAAGCTTCCAACACATGCTAACCTTCTCCCTAATCACCTATAAATACCCTCCTAATATCACATTAGGGGGTGTTGGCTATTTGACACATAGTTCTTCCACCTTTAATTACTTGCACTTTCTTATTGTCATTTACTTAATTGCACCTTTAATTTCTTGCCTTTAATTTCAAGTAAGTCTTTTAATTTTGTTATTAAATCTTAATTTTAATCAAGTTCTTATTTTTAATCTCTCATTCTTCCTTTCTTGCTTTGCTTAATCTTTATGTTATTGTGCTTTTTGTTATGCTTATTTTATTAAGAGTTTTGTTTTTATGCTTTTGATTATTTTAGATTATTGATTTTATAGCTTATTGTGTCTTTCTTTAATTTAATTAAGTGTTTATAAAAGTTATTTTTATAAAAATGTCGTTTTTAAATATTTTATTAATTAGTGTTTTTAAAAGTCTTTAAATTTTAGCTTATTAGCTTTTTCTTACGTGTTTTGCTTGATTTGTTACTCGTGTGCTTATTTGGTTAATAGCTTATTCAATCTAGCTTGTTACGTTTTGCCTACTGTATTTCGATCATACCAAATCGGAAAGGGGATTTGATATTCCGACCTACATTCCGATCAGTGGATCGGAAAAGGGTTTTGGTTATTCCGACTTGGATTCCTTTTTGGATTCTGACGAAGGTCCTCTTTGTGACATTCCGATCAAGGTGTTTTGGATCATTCCGATAAGATTCCGACGAGGACACATTCCGATTGGAGAGGTAAGTGTGCATTTCGATCGGATTCCGACGGCAGGTTTGGTTTATAATATTTTGTCTTGTTTAATTTTTAAGTTTGCATTATTTTAAGTTTTCAAGTTTTAATTCTTTACATTTTAATTTCCAAAAATTGCACGCTTCCCGAAATCTCTATTTTTACCAAGTGTTTTTCTAATTTTAGAGAGAAAAAGTGACAGTTTTTCTAGATTTACTTTTAGCCTATTTTAATTACGTTTCACATTTACTTTTTAATTAGTTATAGACAACGACAACCTTTTTATTTTCCACCAAGAACGACTGAGTCGCACTTTAAACTGGTAGTCAATTCAAAAAGACTGGAACAACGATATTTTTAACTGAGTAAAATCCAGTTATTAAATGGCGCCGTTGCCGGCTCTTTTCGTGAAGATTAACGGTTTTCTGTGAGAGACGCGTTGATTTTTGGGATCCGTTCACTCGTGAACGTTATTTTTCTTGCTTAAAATTTTCAAAAATCCATAAAAATTAAAAATTGTTAAAAATCCATAAAAATTAAAAATTTTCAACAATCCAAAAAGATTTTTATTTTTATTTTTACACGTACATATATATTCTCTATTTCTTTGGTATCTTTTTCTTTTTCTTTTGCAGGTGCATGCGTACTAGATCTTCAACTTATTCTGAGCCCGAGACTCGTGAAGATTTAGATATGGCTGGTGTGCACAACAACAATAATCCACCCCACCCCAACATGAATAATAACAATGTTCCCCCACTTGATCTTAGAACGATGGAGGAGCTGTGTCAACCTACAATGAATGGACGAGGAGGACCGATTGCGCCGATGCAAATCACGGCTCCAGAGTTTTCGTTGAAGCATCACATGATCCAACAAGTTCAAAACACTTGTCCATTTCGCGGATTGCCAAATGATGATGCCAACAAACACCTTGACAAGTTCATTACCGTTACTCAAAGCATGAAGTTTCCCGGTGTCACTATGGATTTTCTTCGCCTTCACCTATTTCCACACACCTTATCCCACCATGCCGAAAAATGGTTTGATCGTCTTCCGAAGAATTCAATTCATACTTGGGACGAGATGACTCAACGATTTTTGTCGCGCTACTTTCCACCATCCATGGTCACGAGCCTTCGAAATTCAATTAGTGGATTTACACAAGAACCTGATGAATCACTTTTTGATGCTTGGGAACGATATAATGTTTTGATCGATCGATGTCCAAACCACAACATGCTCCCCGTCACCTTAATTGATACTTTCTACAACGGTTTAACTTTTCGTAATCGTGATACGATTAATGCAGCCGCCGATGGCACATTTATGAAAAGAAGACCCGAGGAGTGTAGAGAGCTTATAGAGAACATGACTACTCATCACAAAAATTGGGATTCATTCGCATCCTCAAGATCAAACCCGAGAGTCAATGTGTCTTCTACTTCTTCAAACCCTGATATCACCGAATTGATCCGTGCAATGGTCGAAATGAGCAAAAATATGCAACTCTTGGCTACAAATCAACAACAACAAGTTAAAGTTGTTGCAACTTCTTGTGAGATTTACGGGGTTCCTCATTCATACACTGATTGTCCTTCTACTCATGACAATCCGGAAAACGTGTATGCGGCTTATGGTAACTATTCAACGGAAAGCTATCAAGCCCGACCTCAAGGTGATCGTAACTTGCTAAGTTACCTTTCTAACAACTCTCTTTCACCCGGTTTTTCTCCTCAAAACCACAACCCCAACAAATACAATAAGAGCAACCCAAACCCACCTCGAGCTTCTAATCCTTATCACCCACCCGCTCAACAAGCACCACCCATTAATCATAATGTTGAAGCTTTCATGAGGACCCAAGGAGAGAAAATTAAGAATCTTCAAAGCCAAATCATTAACTTAAAAGGATATATCACTAAGAAAGGGAATTATATTAGATCCGAGCTTCGACAAGATATACAAACCTCTTTTAGCAATCAAACAAATGATTTGAAGAATATGCTGGCTAGCTTCTTACCAACTACTCAACCCTCTACTTCGGGCTCCCTTCCTTCAAATACCGTCACCAACCGAGAGCGAATGTGAGTGCTATTACTACACACAGTGGAGCAACCTTAGTAGGACCATCTATCCCTCCCCCAGTTACTCCATCTACACCTCCTCCACCACCATTTATCCCTCCTACTCCCACGCCTAGTATTAGTTCTCCATTACCGTCTCCATCCTTTACCGACGTAGTACCCAAGAAGAACCCTTCACCAACCCCACCTTCTACCTATAAACCTAACATTCCTTATCCTTCTCGCTTAGACAAGGGCAAATTGCTTACCAAGGATGACATTCAAGTGTCAAACTATTTGAAGAAGATTTCGGGACTGACCATCACCTTTAGCCTTGTTGAAGCTCTAGATAATTGATTTTATAGCTTATTGTGTCTTTCTTTAATTTACTTAAGTGTTTATAAAAGTTATTTTTATAAAAAAATCGTTTTTAAATATTTTATTAAATAGTGTTTTTAAAAGTCTTTAAATTTTAGCTTATTAGCTTTTTCTTACGTGTTTTGCTTGAGTTTTTAGTCGCATGCTTATTTGGTTAATAACTTATTCAATCTAGCTTGTTACGTTTTGCCTACTGTATTCCGATCATACCAAATCGGAAAGGGGATTTGATATTCCGACCTACATTCCGATCAGTGGATCGGAAAAGGGTTTTGGTTATTCCGACTCGGATTCATTTTTGGATTCCAACGAAGGTCCTCTTTGTGACATTCCGATCAAGGTGTTTTGGATCATTCCGATAAGATTCCGACGAGGACACATTCCGACCACATTCTGATTGGAGAAGTAAGTGTGCATTCCGATCGGATTCCGATCGGATTCCGACGGTAGGTTTGGTTTTTAATATTTTGTCTTGTTTAATTTTTAAGTTTGCATTATTTTAAGTTTTCAAGTTTTAATTCTTTACGTTTTAATTTCCAAAAATTGCACGCTTCCCGAAATCTCTATTTTTACCAAGTGTTTTTCTAATTTTAGAGAGAAAAAGTGACAGTTTTTCTAGATTTACTTTTAGCCTGTTTTAATTACGTTTCACATTTACTTTTTAATTAGTTATAGACAACGACAACCTTTTTATTTTTCACCAAGAACGACTGAGTCGCACTTTAAACTGGTAGTCAATTCGAAAAGACTGGAACAACGATATTTTTAACTGAGTAAAATCCAGTTATTAGTGGGGTGTGACAAAAACCCTAAAATCCAAACAACATGTCTACTCTAGAGTTAACCTCCTCCTCAAGCCATAACATTAAGATCCCCATGCTAGACCCAGACAACTTTGAGCTGTGGAAGTTCATTTTTGAGCAGTATCTTCAAATCCATGACCACACCCTATGGAAAATTATTGAATATGGAAACACATTCGATAAGGCTGCCAAGATTCAAGCTGCTATTACTACGAGATCAACTCCAGGCTCAAGTGAGGCTGATCGTAAAGAACAACCTGAAGATAGCAGAGTTGTCTGAGCTGAGGGCATTGCAAAGAGAAGGAATGGCATGAAAACTCTATGCATCCTCAAACTTTCTTTGGGACAAGCAAATCAGCACAAGTACAGAGGCTATGAGTCTGCCAAAGATCTTTGGGCAGCCCTTCAAGTTACTTATGGTGGTAATGATGATACTGCCTCAGAGAAAAAGAAGCAACTCTTGCATGAGTATGCTGTGTTCAAAGCTCTTCCCAATGAAAAGCTAAGTGGAGTGAGAAGCAGACTTCTTGACATTACAAGCAAGTTGTCATTTATAGGAACAGTGCATGATGATGCTGATATCATCACCACTTTCCTTAAAAGTCTTGGTGATGCGTGGAAGATTGAAGCAAGGTCTATGATTGCTAATAATACTCACAAAAGTTCCACTTTTGATGACGCCTACAATAAACTGAGGATTGTAGAAAGTGAAATCCTTTTAGATCAAGGAAGCAAGTCTACCAATGGAAATATGGCCTTCTTCTCACATAGTGAAGGTCAATTTGATCAAAGGGAGTCATACATGTACCCCATTATTGGATCACCTTGTGTCAACGTTGGATCAAGATCTGTCAGTGCCCAACATTTAGACGCTGACACATACAATGTTGACTCACCAAGAGTTAAGCCTGCTGGTATTGATCTAGATACAGTATGTGCATACATTGCTTCATTGCCCAATGGTTCAGTGATTACATATGAGGACCTTGAGCAAATTAGTGATGAGCATTTGGAGGAGATGGACATAAAGTGGAATATGGCACTTGCAAGCATAAGGGCCAATAGATGGAATAGGAGATTCAGGAAGAAGATGATTTTTAATGCTAAAGACACTACTGGGTTTGATAAATCCAAGGTTGAGTGTTACAGTTGCCATAGAATGGGTCACTTTATGAGAGAATGTAGATCTCCAAGAAGATCTGATGCTGGAAAGCCTTCAAGCCAAATCGTCAAGGTTGAAGATACAAAAGCTATGGTTGCCATGCAAGAGATTGATGGTGTTGGCTGGGACTGGAGCTTTTTGGCCAAAGATGTGGAAGAGAACAAAGCCCTGGTTGCAGAAAAGAAGGAAGAGGAGCATGTTCACTATGCTCTCATGGCACATTCTTCATCTTCATCAGACAATGAGGTATATGATGATGCATTTTGTACACTACAAGAAAATGAGCCTAATGCAACATTTTATAAGCAACACTTTTGAATGTGTCACATTATTTACAAGATTTGTAAAAAAAACAACATTTATAAAATAAGTTTTGCATATTAATATTAAAGCCAACACTTTTATTAAAGTGTTGCATGTTCAAGAGTATATTGCAACACATTATAAAGTGCTGCAATCCTATGGCATAAAAACAACATTTATTTTGAAATGCTAAACAAAAAATTCACGGAAAATAAAAAAAATTTAATCTCCCGGTTCCTTTTCTTAGTTTACCGCCCTCTTTTTACCCAAAATTAAAACCCTCACAGTTTTTACCCAAAATATAACAAAAACATTCATGAAAATTGAAAATCCATCTATATCCCTTTTCTCTTTCTTTCTTTTCACTTGCAGATTCACACAAAAGACACACCACCAAGCCGCCTTCTTCTTAATCAACAGTGATAAGGTAGAAAATCATTTTATATTAATTATATTGTAAGCTAGAACTTCTTAATTCTAATTGCAGATCTACCGTCTCCAAAATTAGAGACCCATTTTATTCATAGGTCCTCACTTTACATTTTATATCTGCTTATAGATGCATATTCAATTACTTTATTGATATATTACATCTTCAACAATAAGATTACAGGAGATCCGGGTTTGCAAAACTTAAAGGTACTTAATTTCGATATTTGGAATTATTTTTGTTACCCAGATTGTAACATAGTTTTTATTTGTGTTTGTAAGTGTGTTTTTGGTCAACTTGGTACTACTGATTTTTGGATTGCTTATTTTAAATGCTTATCTGCTTTGAAAATTTTTCATGGGTTTGATTGCATAAAAAGAGGCTACTCGATGCTGCATATGTACTTGAAAAATAAGCAGATCAGCTCTTAGATAGACGTCCCAAACCCCCACTTAAATCCAATTTTTATATTTGCGTTTTCACAAGCCCGACAGTTATGAGCATGATTATCCGAAGCAAATTTTGAGGGTGTTGGGGCTTACCTATACAGATTTGTCTGTGATTATTACATAGTGAAATAAACTTTTTTTTAGTTTGTTTAGGATTGAATACCCAAAGTGATTATATGAATATTTGGTTGAAAATAGGCTTAACAAGTGTTTTTGATAATTGTATAATGTTGAATGTCTATTTTAGTAGATATTTAGACACTCAACGTCATTTCTAGAGATGGTGAAATTGCTAATCCAGGAACAACAGGATTCAATTATTTGACATTCAGACAGGCGTAAATCACACATGAATATAATTAAGACAACTAACGGAAATGCTACAATATGAATAACATCTAAAAGTATCACATAATGAATACGACATATCGACATAAGGGATATCCTATTATTAGACTTTTATATCACTTATGTCTTTCTCTCTTCCTAGTAAAAAAGACAAATCTACTGTAATTACTAAAAAGTTTATTTTCTTTGTTCTGAGATTTGCAAATAGTTGACTACAACACGAAGAGTGTTGATGTATCATAAAGTATATTCACATCAAAGGTGCATAGAAAAAGTGAATTTTTTTCTCAAAGGTTCAATTACGAGGGTATTTCAAGTTGCCCGTCATTACACATTATTGCTATTACATATGAGATCTATATGTTTCTTTACTTAGTCATTGGAAAACTTTTACGACGTGGATATGATAGGGTACTCCTAAAGGTGCATAGTAATTGCTACAGGGTTTTAGAGGGATTTTTACCGTGAAGTTATGAACGGGTTAATTGGTGTTAAGTTTTGTATCTAAAGGCTTATGTTCGTCTAATATCTTAGGAAAATGGATGGCCATTAGGATACACCCTTTGAATATGAGATCTACATCATTCAGTACTTTGTTAAGTGGTTCTCATTTTGCATTCTCTCATTCTTCTTTAGATTAACGTTGAAACATATATATGTTAATAGCTACTTATTATTCCTTTTTATTTTTCAGCTGGCGATATGTGAATGGAGGCATTGTTCAGACGAGGTCACCGGTTCTACAAAGAGTTCAATACAAACCTAGATACAATGAGAGGGATATCACTTGAGACGAGGCTTACCAAATAGTTCCATCAAGATGGAGCCTACACCTAAAATGTGGTGTTTAAAGATGCCTAATTGCCATGTACGTGTACATACCAAATGTTTATAACAGTTGTATGTAGCCTATTGACTATATTAATATATCATGACTGGATAGCAATGAATAAAAATATCATGCAAAGTTTACCTCCGTACATTTTTGTTCAAGAACTGACATGTGAGTTCTGACCTGGTGGTTACTAGACCTGGACTTGTTGCCATCAATTTAGCACACTATGTATTTTAGTAGAAAAGTAGTGGTCATGAAACACTTATGTGCTACAATTTTATAAATTTTATAAAGAAGTGGTAAATGATAAATAATCTACGATGTATCAGATCGTTAATTTGAGTGCAAATATGCATTTAGTAATTTTTTTATCCAAATTGAAAGAATATTCTACCATTTTTACATGAGCGATGATTTTATATTCTATTAAGGTGTTCGAAGAAAGTATTATGTAAATAAATATTGCCATGAAAACGAAACATTTATGAACAAAAACTACATATTGTTCCACCGCTATGCACGGGGTTCCTACTAGTTACTTATAAATATAGTGTACCCTCATATTTCATATGTATATCTATCATATTTTCTTAGAATCCTTGTGATTTATTTGTCTAAAGAGCGTGTCTCAGTTAAAGACGACTTGTTGAGTTATTGATTATCAGTTAACCGCTATAATATTGTAATTATTTTTTAAGAAACATCCTAATGAAACTTATTTTCACAGGTGCTAAGGGATGATTCCATCCCTGTTTGCATGTAAGAAAAAAATTCACGATGTTAAGTTATGAGACTCCGCAAAAGAAAGACACCTTGGTGCTGCAAGTAGTGATAGCTAAAAAATTCCAGCTTCTGGTTCGAGCAGTAGAGGTACTTCTTTTCAGAGCTTATAATCTTCAGATTTAGAACCCCAAATTTGCTAGGTGGCAGTGGTACAATGTCGTTTGCTACGGCCGCCATGGCGTGGAAGAGGTGTCAGGGGTGGTAGAGATCAGGATCGTCAACCCATAATTGGCTCTAATGATTCTATGAGGCTAAATATTTTCTTTACGAGGGAAGCAATTAAACCGCCATCTAAACATCTATCAAGTTATTCAGAGATAGCTCATTTTGGATGAGGTTGATGAAGAGAGGTATAACGGAAGTGATTTTGTATCTAATAATGGAAGCAAATTATGGGGACATATTTATACTCACACCTATATCAAATAGCAAACATCCAAACATACCGGGACCTGTGACCTATATCAAATAATGATCAACGAATCCATAAAATGTCAATTCTAGGTAGTATTTTGCGTGCACAATCATTCACAAACAATTTTACAGAAGGTAAAATATCAAGTCTGACCTTAATATTACTGGTGTTTGGTGTTTGGGTTCTGCTGATGACTTTGTCGACCGAAAAGTTACTCTAATTTTTTAGCTAAAAGTGATAAGGTGTGTTTGGGATTGCTAATTTCTCTACTTATTTTGTTATATTTGTTAATGTACTCAACACCGTATTTCGGTTGCTGATGATGCAAATTGCTAAATCCGCTTGTTGCTGCTTTTGATGCGGTTTGTTGCTGCTGACGCGGCTTATTGCTGCCGATGTCGTTACTAGAGACATAACTTGAGCTACTGACGTGAGTTGTTGTTGATGTGGGTTGCAGTTGCTGATACGGCTTTATTCTGGTTAAACATTACACGCGTCACCTCATGGGTTGCTGCTGCTGACGCGAAGCCTATTGCTGACGACGCCAATTGCTGCTGCTGATGCGGATTGCTGCTACTAACATCTTGGAATCTATCGATGAAGATATACAATAGGTGAGTGCTTGACTTCTTGCCTATACGATTAGTTTTCTAGAAGTCTTTTGTTAAGAGTAAGGATACAAAACTATATATGTGTGTAACACCCCCACATTTGGTATGCGCAGCGGAACTACAACAATGGGTGCTACACAGTATTCATTGCACACAAGATATATCAAACGACGCTAAAAGACGTCAACTTAAAACTTGAAATTTAAAATTTTTAGATAATACATGTCCACAGTTTTTCCAACCCCAAATAGTGCACAGAGTTTAGCGTTTTCGGTCCCCATGAATCTCAACCCAAGAATTTCAGTTTACAACCACATGACATTAAACATAAAAATTGTTTAAGTAGAAAAGGAGGGAAAAACAAGCGGACACCAAGCCGTACACACAACATCCATCCCATGCATGCTCCATCCTACTTCTCAGCGGTTACCTGAAACACATGCCAAAAATTTGGTCAACGAAAACGTTGAGTGGAATTCATAGGTTTTTCAATCCATTTGAACGTATATATAATAAAAACCATTCGTGATCATTTATAGTCTTGTCGATCAAACAAACTATAATCAGGATACTGACAATTGTGTTTAAGCTCATGACACTAATCCGTTAACTCAATCACCCGCGTAAATATACCGGCATGATTCAGATGAAACCAGTGCCCCTTCTAAAGGCATCAGTTGCAATTATACCTTATTTCTCATACAAAATAATCTACCGCAGAACTTACTATAAGTACAGCTTCTCGGCTAGCATTGGGTCGTTAACCCCGTAGTACTACAAATTGCATAAGCGGCTATTTCCCCCTACTCGAGGGCAAGACAATAGTTAATAGTTCATGAATTTAGGGACTTTTGCAACTTTGGTACTCAACACAATTTCTAAGGCAACTTTCGGGTCTAACAATCATTCATGATATACGTTCCTTTTTAAAAACTAGCATGCATTTCCCTCGCGGGTAAAACAATTTGAAATAATATAAGCGAGGCTATAAATTCACACCTTAGATATTAAGTAGTCGGTAGTTCGAGGAGTGATCACTGACGATGTTACGGATGCCCGGGTAAATCAACACCTATCACAAATAACGCGTAATGAGTAATCTCATTTAAATACTTACGGTACTGTATAAAATACATATATACAAGTCACTTAGGACAAATATAACTCACGCCAAAAACAAAAACAACAAGTATCATTCATTTTATTCCATTCGTTCTTATAACCTACGTTGTCCATTTTTACTCATTCTCGCCGGTACTTGACTAAAGTACGGGCTGTTTTACCTTATTAAACCATGCTTATAAAATTTGACAAAATTTCCAAAAATCCTATATGACCTGTAGATAACATGTTTTTAAGCCCAACAAAAGTTTTCACTTTTACGACCCGTTACGCAACTCATTTCCACGACTACATTTTACGGGCTGAAATTGCGCTTCGACCAATTTTGACCTCTTTGACCTATATGAAAAATACCTTTGACTTCTTTGACACCTAAGTCAACATATAGACCCATTTACACAGGTTAGGGACCAAATTTTGACCCTTGACCATTTACCAAATTATACTTGTGACCCTCGGGATTTGACTAAAACTTTGCACAAATTCGGATTGTGAAAGTCCTCGTCTCCCGGTACCCGATCTTTAAAATGTCATAACTTTTAGCTCGTTTTGAGTCACGGGCTCTACCTTATACCAAATTAAAGCTAGAAAGACCCTCTATCACTACATTTAGTTTTCAAGACCTGGAACAAAAATCATTTTTATAAAATAGACCAAATGTTTCTGCCTAAAAATGACCATACCAAAAACATGCTTAGACTCGATTCCAAGACTTCTAACCAACACTAAACATCATCCTAAGCCTTCCCAAACATATCCTAACATCAAACTTCCATCCTACCCCTATTGATCAACCAATCTCAATATCAAGAATCAAAGAAAATAAACATGCAAGTAATAAAACCTATATGAATCATCCTAAAACAACAAACCAAACATAACAACAACATGCAAAATCAACAACCACCATGGCTCCCCAAACACCCCCTTTGCCGTGGGGTTTGGGTGACCCAATCACCACAACCAAATTAATTTTGGTGGGTTTTCATGGTGTTTATACTTCCATAACACTAAATATCAACATGCATTAGCTCTTTTAGCCTCAAAAACAAATTTGGATCATATGGAAAAATCTTGAAAATTTTTTATCAATGCATGTTGGATTTGAGCACATGAATATGTGGGGAATGACCAAACTAAGTGTGGTCTAACCTTAGATTTTTGAAAAATCAAGTGGAAAATGATTTTTGGTGAATTTTTGGTGTTCTTGGGGTGTGCCGTGGGTTTGAGAGAGAAGAGAGAGTGATGGTTTGATTTTTTTCTTGTAAATTTTGTATGTGTTTGTGTGTTTGTTCATTTTGGCCCTTTTGATGGGTTAGGAGGGACCTAAGTGCAATTTTTGGCTTCTTTTGTCCTTAAATAGAAAACGACCTCAAAACTTTGCGGGTTTGACTCATTTGTCAATTTTGAAAATTTTACGGGAGTCGGAAATCTTCCCGAACGCTCCAAAATATTTTTGGGATACTTTAAATGTACTTGGAAGGCTATAAAACTCACCCGACTCAACTTAACACGAACCGTAAATAAAATTCTCGAAAAATTACATTATCGATAAATCGTCAAAATTTATACGAAATTGGGCATCCCTCGGGATCGTAATCGTCATCGTCCTTCTTAAAACGTCAAACGTAAAAATTATCACCTCGAACATCGGTTCTAACCAAAATACTCATAAGTATAGAAATTATAATTTAATAAAAATTTCAAAAATTAGCGTAATTTAGGGTATCGTTAATGACCTCGATTCTAGGGTGTCACATCCACCCCTCCTTAAAGAGAGCGACGTCCCGGCGCTCGCCTCTTCTTGTACTCACATTTCGTCTTACTGGAACAGATGAGGGTACCTTTCCTTGAAAAAGTCCTCACGTTCCCAGGTGTATTCCGGTCCACGCTTAGAATTCCATCGGACCTTCACAATAGGAATCCTACTATGCTTCAACCGCTTGACCTCCCGGTCCATGATTTCCACAGGTTCTTCCACAAAGTGCATTTTGTCGTCTAGTCGAATCTCGTCCAAAGGAATCACCAATTCCTTGTCCGCCAAACTCTTCTTCAGGTTCGATACGTGAAACGTGTCATGAATAGCACTAAGCTCGGTCGGCAATTCTAACTTGTACGCTACCGGTCCAATTCGTTCAACGATCTTAAACGGTCCAATATACCTCGGACTCAACTTTCCTTTCTTTCCAAAACGAATTACACCCTTCCACGGCGATACCTTGAGCATAACCATATCTCCAACTTCAAACTCCAACGGTTTCCTTCGGTTATCGGCATAACTTTTCTGTCGGCTTCTCGCAGCAAGTAGTCGGTTCTTGATCTGCACGATCTTCTCTGTCGTTTCTAAAACCATTTCGGGTCCAGTCAATTGACTTTCCCCTACTTCACTCCAACACACGGGCGATCTACACTTCCTTCCATACAATGCTTCGAACGGTGCCGCTTTGATACTCGCATGATAACTATTATTGTATGAAAATTCCACTAGAGGCAAGTGGCGTTCCCAACTTCCTCCAAAATCAATCACGCATGCTCGGAGCATGTCCTCCATCGTTTGAATCGTTCGTTCACTCTGGCCGTCAGTTTCCGGGTGATAAGCCGTGCTTAAACTCAGTTCAGTGCCCATCGCACGTTGAAGCGATCTCCAAAATTCCGACGTAAATCTACTATCGCGATCCGAAATGATCGATAACGGCACTCCATGCCTACAGGCGATCTCCTTCACGTACACGCTGGCGAGTCTTTCCATGCTGTCCGTCTTCTTCATAGGTAAGAAATGAGCAGATTTCGTCAACCTGTCCACAATTACCCATATCATATCGCTTCCACTAGGAGTCCTAGGTAAACCCGTCACAAAATCCATTGCGATTTTCTCCCATTTCCATTCTGGGATTTCCGGTTGTACCAACAATCCAGATGGTTTCTTATGTTCTGCCTGAACCTTCGCGCAAGTCAAACACTTACTAACGTAACGAGCAATATCCGCCTTCATATTCGGCCACCAATAAACTTTCTTCAGGTCGTGGTACATCTTATCCGATCCAGGATGTATCGAATACTTCGACTTATGCGACTCATTCATAACCAATTCTCGAACTCCAGGCTTTCCTTCCTCAGATGAACACAATGGTAACCAAATCCGATTCTCAAAATATCTTAGTCCGTCTGACCTAATCACGAAGATAGGTTTCAACATTCGTCCCAAGTTCTCGGCTTCAACATTCCCTTTCATTAAACCTCTCTCCTGAGCCTTCAGTATGGTTTCGGTTAAGTCAACGCTCTCACTCATCACTAAAGCTCTAACCCTCAAAGGTTTCTCCCGTTCCTTCCTACTCAAAGCATCCGCTACAACATTCGCCTTCCCAGGGTGATAGCGAATTTCACAATCATAATCACTCAGTAGTTCAACCCAGCGTCTTTGTCGCATATTCAACTCCTTTTGATCTAAAATGTGCTGCAAACTCTTGTGATCAGTGAATACAACACACTTTGTCCCATACAGATAGTGTCTCCACAACTTCAACGCAAAAACTACCGCTCCTAATTCCAAATCGTGCGTCGTGTAGTTCTCCTCGTTCTTCCTTAATTGCCTCGACGCGTAAGCTATCACCTTTTCATGTTGCATTAACACTGCTCCGTAACCCTTACGAGACGCATCACAATACACCACGAAGTCTTCGGTTCCCTCAGGCAATGATAAAATCGGCGCGGAACATAACTTATCCTTGAGCGTTTCGAAAGCAAGCTCTTCCTCATTTCCCCATTCATACACCCTATTCTTTTCGGTAAGCCTCGTCAATGGTTTTGCAATCAACGAAAATCCTTCAATAAACCTTCTATAATACCCAGCTAAACCCAAAAATTGTCGAACTTCAGTCGGCGTCGTCGGTGCTGACCATTCCCTGATCGCTACGATCTTAGCAGGATCTACACGAACTCCCTCACTATCAATCACATGACCTAGAAACTGCACTGATTCCAACCAAAACTCACACTTAGAGAATTTTGCATACAGCTTCTCCTTCCTTAACAACTCCAAAATCTTTCTCAGGTGCTTCTCGTGCTCCTCCCTACTCTTAGAGTAAATAAGTATGTCGTCGATGAAAACAATAACAAACTTATCTAGATACGGCTTGCACACGCGATTCATAAGATCCATGAATACAGCAGGCGCGTTTGTCAACCCAAACGGCATCACTCGAAATTCAAAGTGTCCATACCGCGTACGAAAGGCGGTTACAGGAATATCCTCCTCTCTTACACGCAGTTGATGATACCCTGATCTTAAATCGATCTTAGAGTATACACTGGAACCTTGCAATTGATCGAACAAATCATCAATCCTTGGCAATGGGTACCGATTCTTAACCGTCAGCTTATTGAGTTCCCTGTAGTCGATACACATCCTAAACGAACCATCTTCTTCTTTACGAACAACACTGGCGCTCCCCAAGGTGATGAGCTCGGCCTAATAAATCCTTTGTCCATCAATTCCTTCAATTGATCCGCTAACTCCTTTAACTCAGATGGTGCTAAACGATAAGGTGCTCGTGCAACCGGCGCAGCTCCTGGCACTAAATCAATTCGGAACTCGACCTCACGGGTAGGCGGTAAACCTGGCAACTCGTCTGGAAAAACGTCCGGATACTCGCAAATAACTGGTACCTCTTCAATCCTCGCCTCTACATCACCATCGCTCGAAACCTGTGCCAAAAACACATCGCATCCGCTCTCTACGTACTTCATCATCTTCAAACACGAAATCACCTTCAAACGAGAAGTGCATTCGTCTCCCTTTACCGTCAAAACCCTATTCCTCAGCGGAATCTGCACCAATCTCTCACCACAGACGATCGTAGCACTATGCGCCATTAACCAATCCATTCCCACAATCACGTCAAACGATCCTAGCTCTATAGGCATCAAGTCGATTTTAAAAGCGTAGTTTCCTAACTTCAAGGTACACCCTTTCAGTATAGAATTCGTACTAACAATTTTTCCATCGGCTAATTCAACATTATAACTAGTCATTAACAACACCGGTTCTCTATCGATATGACGACTAAATCGAACGTCTACAAAACTCTTGTCGGAGCCAGAATCAAATAAAATACTAGCATAACAAGCGTCTAGCAAAAACGTACCGGTAACCACATTTGGACCTTGTGGTTTATCAGCAGTTCCCACTTGATACACAGCAGCCGCATTATTACCTCCCCGCCTGTTTCCTGCCTTCGGGCAATTCGCTTGCACATGCCCTCTTTCTCCACAGCTATAACATCCTCTCATCCTGATAGCATTAGCCCCAGTGGCTACTCCTCCCGTTCGACAACTAGCAGTCCTATGACCTGCCTTTCCACACTTGCCGCATGCCGGCGGGCAATTTCCAACATGATACAAATTGCACTTTCCACAATGGGGATTCACTTTCACACCTCTAGGGTTCGTCACTGCCCTCATCCCTTCGTTCCTTCTTTGATTAAACTGCTGATTACGGTTCGGCCCATGGTTGTTTCGGTTTCCACCTCGGTTCTGGCCTTGGGATTGATTACCTTGTGCTGCCTCCCATTTCCTTTTGTTGCCTTCAGCAATGTAGTTCTGCTTGTCCTGAAGCTTAACGTCCATCAAAGCGTGTGCCATTTGAACCGCCTCGTCAAACGTTCCAGGTTTCGACGAAGTTGTTTCACCTTTGATGTTGCTAGATAAACCCTTAATATACTGCTTCATTTTCTTGGCATCATTGGCAAATATGTCTGGACACAAAAGACTTAACTCATTGAATCTCCTGGTGTAAGCAGCTATATCGTTGTTCTTCAAGGTCAAATGTCTCAATTCGTCCTCCAATTGCCCCAATTCCTCCTCTGGGCAAAACTTCTTTGTCAACAAAGCTTTGGTCGCATTCCACGTCCTTGCATTCGCTACAGCCAATCCAACCGTAGCTACCTGGGTATTCCACCAACTTAACGCATCATCCATAAACGTAGCCGCTGCAAACTTCACTTTATCTGCTTCTGCACAACCACTGATTTCAAACGTACTCTCAACTTTCTCCAACCATCGCCTAAGTTCTAAAGCTCCACCCGTTCCACGGAACTGCGTGGGACCGCACTTCATAAAGCTGGAATAGGTACACACTCTCAGGGCTGGTTGTCTCCCCGCGTTCCTTCCTGGATCCTGATTTCTCCCAGCTCGGTCCGCTTGCAACGCATTAGCTATTGCTTCCTGAATCATGGTGTTAACACGATCGGCAGTCAACTTTGGAGGCATTGTGTTATCGAATATCTCTTTCTGCAAGACAAGGAAAAATAGAAAAACCATGTAAGTATTCATATCAAGTTTCCCAGACATAAAATACATACAACGACACATCACTACGGAGTTACTAATATTCATCAATTCACACCACAAAAGATCAAATTTAAGACATATCACAGATCATGAAAGGTAACATAGATTGTATTGATAATTAACCAAAATCGTGACAAGTAATGCCACTACAATCGTTCACCACAAAACATCAAGTACTTGAGTTTCTCGTCATAATACCATCATACAAAGGTCTGAAATAGTTCTATTACAATGATCAAAGAAAAATACAAAACAAGTAACTAGGCATGTGGTGATCCACACAGCCTCTTGGATGGCGGCTCGTCGTCGTCTTCCTCGGTTTCCTCATCACTCACGTCCTCATCCACATCATCCACTTTTCCTTTTCCTTTCTCATCCGGCCCACATTCTGTCTCCTTTCTCATCCCTGATGTGGATCCACACTCAATCGCTACCTGATTTCCCACCGAAATACAAGCACCTCCAGTAGGCGGCTGAACCATGAAGTCGTTCGCCTCCATCTCCACATCGTCCACGAATCTCCAATCCGGGGGCAATGAATCCCTCACACGATGCTCCCAACTCTGCATCCTCGACAACCTCATCTGATCTTCCCTCACACGGTCAAGACTAGCACTTAAATTCGCAACCATTGATTTCAAACTGTTGATGGCACTTGTGTTCATCATCCCATCATACGCAATTCTTGAAGTCCTTTCCAACAGTCTTTCGTCCGCCTTGTCATTCTCGTCGAATCTACTGACCACCCTTGATTCCACTACATACCTCATGCACATCGATCCTTCCAAACCTCTCACAGTCCGTCGTACGTCATGATAATTCCTCGGTCCGGGACAGCAAATTCTTGGGATGCCTTGATGAAGAGAATTTGCGCTCATTGCACCTTCGGCTCTTCTGGGGATATCTGGTACACCAACCAGATGGGAAGTACGCATAGGCGTGGGGCAAGTAGTCCTCCTTAGGTCGGGGTCCTGGGCTCGTACATCGTTACCGTTATCGTTGGGCGGTACCTCGGCCATTCCTGCAATAACAGCGAATTTCGGAGGGTACATAAGTAATTATACAATAATTATAAATATATGCATGCAAATGCAATGCAAAGGTGGTACATATGCCCGAAATGTAATAATATGATGCTCATGCATGATTAATACAAAAATTACGATGTCGGATATTTCACGTAAAATTTAACGTCTACATATAGTAATTCCATACTTATATAATAATTACCCACTTATATATACTTTACTCAAAAGTATACGTCAAATGCCATAAATACAACAATAAATCTTACCGGAGCCATGCAGGATAGTTGTGTGTGCTTGGACCCTTTTTCTTACGACACCAAAAGTTATAGTTTAGGATTTTCAAAAACGACCTAGTTCTCTATAACTCGTGGCTCTGATACCAATCTGTAACACCCCCACATTTGGTATGCGCAGCGGAACTACAACAATGGGTGCTACACAGTATTCATTGCACACAAGATATATCAAACGACGCTAAAAGACGTCAACTTAAAACTTGAAATTTAAAATTGTTAGATAATACATGTCCACAGTTTTTCCAACCCCAAATAGTGCACAGAGTTTAGCGTTTTCGGTCCCCATGAATCTCAACCCAAGAATTTCAGTTTACAACCACATGACATTAAACATAAAAATTGTTTAAGTAGAAAAGGAGGGAAAAACAAGCGGACACCAAGCCGTACACACAACATCCATCCCATGCATGCTCCATCCTACTTCTCAGCGGTTACCTGAAACACATGCCAAAAATTTGGTCAACGAAAACGTTGAGTGGAATTCATAGGTTTTTCAATCCATTTGAACGTATATATAATAAAAACCATTCGTGATCATTTATAGTCTTGTCGATCAAACAAACTATAATCAGGATACTGACAATTGTGTTTAAGCTCATGACACTAATCCGTTAACTCAATCACCCGCGTAAATATACCGGCATGATTCAGATGAAACCAGTGCCCCTTCTAAAGGCATCAGTTGCAATTATACCTTATTTCTCATACAAAATAATCTACCGCAGAACTTACTATAAGTACAGCTTCTCGGCTAGCATTGGGTCGTTAACCCCGTAGTACTACAAATTGCATAAGCGGCTATTTCCCCCTACTCGAGGGCAAGACAATAGTTAATAGTTCATGAATTTAGGGACTTTTGCAACTTTGGTACTCAACACAATTTCTAAGGCAACTTTCGGGTCTAACAATCATTCATGATATACGTTCCTTTTTAAAAACTAGCATGCATTTCCCTCGCGGGTAAAACAATTTGAAATAATATAAGCGAGGCTATAAATTCACACCTTAGATATTAAGTAGTCGGTAGTTCGAGGAGTGATCACTGACGATGTTACGGATGCCCGGGTAAATCAACACCTATCACAAATAACGCGTAATGAGTAATCTCATTTAAATACTTACGGTACTGTATAAAATACATATATACAAGTCACTTAGGACAAATATAACTCACGCCAAAAACAAAAACAACAAGTATCATTCATTTTATTCCATTCGTTCTTATAACCTACGTTGTCCATTTTTACTCATTCTCGCCGGTACTTGACTAAAGTACGGGCTGTTTTACCTTATTAAACCATGCTTATAAAATTTGACAAAATTTCCAAAAATCCTATATGACCTGTAGATAACATGTTTTTAAGCCCAACAAAAGTTTTCACTTTTACGACCCGTTACGCAACTCATTTCCACGACTACATTTTACGGGCTGAAATTGCGCTTCGACCAATTTTGACCTCTTTGACCTATATGAAAAATACCTTTGACTTCTTTGACACCTAAGTCAACATATAGACCCATTTACACAGGTTAGGGACCAAATTTTGACCCTTGACCATTTACCAAATTATACTTGTGACCCTCGGGATTTGACTAAAACTTTGCACAAATTCGGATTGTGAAAGTCCTCGTCTCCCGGTACCCGATCTTTAAAATGTCATAACTTTTAGCTCGTTTTGAGTCACGGGCTCTACCTTATACCAAATTAAAGCTAGAAAGACCCTCTATCACTACATTTAGTTTTCAAGACCTGGAACAAAAATCATTTTTATAAAATAGACCAAATGTTTCTGCCTAAAAATGACCATACCAAAAACATGCTTAGACTCGATTCCAAGACTTCTAACCAACACTAAACATCATCCTAAGCCTTCCCAAACATATCCTAACATCAAACTTCCATCCTACCCCTATTGATCAACCAATCTCAATATCAAGAATCAAAGAAAATAAACATGCAAGTAATAAAACCTATATGAATCATCCTAAAACAACAAACCAAACATAACAACAACATGCAAAATCAACAACCACCATGGCTCCCCAAACACCCCCTTTGCCGTGGGGTTTGGGTGACCCAATCACCACAACCAAATTAATTTTGGTGGGTTTTCATGGTGTTTATACTTCCATAACACTAAATATCAACATGCATTAGCTCTTTTAGCCTCAAAAACAAATTTGGATCATATGGAAAAATCTTGAAAAATTTTTATCAATGCATGTTGGATTTGAGCACATGAATATGTGGGGAATGACCAAACTAAGTGTGGTCTAACCTTAGATTTTTGAAAAATCAAGTGGAAAATGATTTTTGGTGAATTTTTGGTGTTCTTGGGGTGTGCCGTGGGTTTGAGAGAGAAGAGAGAGTGATGGTTTGATTTTTTTCTTGTAAATTTTGTATGTGTTTGTGTGTTTGTTCATTTTGGCCCTTTTGATGGGTTAGGAGGGACCTAAGTGCAATTTTTGGCTTCTTTTGTCCTTAAATAGAAAACGACCTCAAAACTTTGCGGGTTTGACTCATTTGTCAATTTTGAAAATTTTACGGGAGTCGGAAATCTTCCCGAACGCTCCAAAATATTTTTGGGATACTTTAAATGTACTTGGAAGGCTATAAAACTCACCCGACTCAACTTAACACGAACCGTAAATAAAATTCTCGAAAAATTACATTATCGATAAATCGTCAAAATTTATACGAAATTGGGCATCCCTCGGGATCGTAATCGTCATCGTCCTTCTTAAAACGTCAAACGTAAAAATTATCACCTCGAACATCGGTTCTAACCAAAATACTCATAAGTATAGAAATTATAATTTAATAAAAATTTCAAAAATTAGCGTAATTTAGGGTATCGTTAATGACCTCGATTCTAGGGTGTCACAATGTGATTTTCTTGTCACTTTTTTATTACATAAGACAATTTTTATATGTGTATATTGTGTCTACAAACTTGATTGGCTGATACTTTTCACTCATGAAGTGACGCGTGTAATGTTAACAATAGGTGAGTGCTTGACTTCTTTCCTATTCGATTAGTTTTCTAGAAGTCTTTTGTTAAGAGTAAAGATAAAAAAACTATTGATGCTATGCTGATGCGGATTGCTGCTACTAACATCTTTGTATCTATCGATGAAGATATACAATAGGTGAGTGCTTGACTTCTTGCCTATATAATTAGTTTTCTAGAAGTCTTTTGTTAAGAGTAAATATACAAAACAATATATGTGATTTTCTTGGCACTTTTTTATTACAAGACGATTTTTATATGTGTAGATTGTGTCTACAAACTTGATTGGCCGATACTTTTCACACATGAAGTGACGCGTGTAATGTCTAACCAGGTTCCAGAATAAAGCGAGTCACAATTTCAACATGGATGATGCTTTATCTACGAATGAGTGTCTTTTTCAGGCTTTCGTAATACAAACCCTCATGCGTACAAATTAGCTGAGCTGGAAGAAGTTTGTAGCATTTCAATCAAGGGTTTCATGGAGTTGATAGGGACAATAGACCGATTTACATTGAAAGGCTTAGAACTGCTCATCCAAGTAAATTCATGCAAAGGGCAGACGCTAATGAGGAATAGGTCAAGAAAACCACATAAATGTGCACAACTATGCAAAAAGATAATGCCGAGATAAGGAAAATGGGACATGTATTGGAACAACTAGCTCGTTTCACTTGTGCGCAACTTCCTCAAGAATTTGTAAGTCTTATATCTTCCATGTGTACTGGATTATTTTTTGATCGGCTTATATTAACGAGTTAGTTAGTTCTCTTGCTTAGGGGTTCTAAATATGTATAGTTATAAGATATATGTTACCTTTGGACAGGGAAGACTATCTACCTGTTCAAACACATTACATTTGACTATAGGTTCTACATGTTCTAAAAAAGCATCAGAAATGCAACTTAGAAAAATGTTTGTAAATTATTTTGTTGCTACGAGATGTGTAGGGTAAGAATGTGCACATCAATGCTGGTAGTTTCAAAGATGATGACTGAGGGATAATAAAAAAATGCACCGGTCAATATTCATAATAAGATCTATAGAAAATATCTTGTAATCATCCGTAACAAAATATAGTGCAAGAGAGTGGTCGAATGTCCTTCTATATGACAAATTATATAACTTGATGTTTAAATGCTCGTTAAAATCTGATCATATGAATATTTACAGATCGCTTCATTAGAATCGGTAAATCTTATGTTAGGAGCATATGTTTATTTCTTTCAACGAATTTTATTGTGGTTTTCATTCTAGAATATGTACGGGTACCTGCATATTTTGAGCATTCTACTTATGACGAGATGAGAAACTTTTACTCAATATTTTGAGCATTCTAGTTATGGCTGCCATTTTGTGTTTGCAACATGTTCCTTTTTCTCCGGTTCACGTTACATTCTTCTCATATTTACCGGTTACAAAACTAATCTTATTCTTTTGTCAATTTCATGCGTAGGGTACTGTTTTGGTCGATGTCAACCCACCAGTAAAATTTGCAAAGAAGATATCAAGATTAGTAGGATTGTAATTTGATAACTTTATTTTTTGTGGACTAGACAAGTAATACTAGCTGGTTCTATGTAAATGACAAAGTACTGTGATATAATTTAGGCATAATATTATTTCTATTACAGAATGGAAAATATTAATGTACTTGACTTGTTATAAGAAAATGGATATAAGTAGCACTTGTATAGCAAAGACTAAAAGTGTTACAATCATTTAAAAAAGTGTTGCACTATGTGCTAAAAACAACTGAAAGTGTTGCTTTTGATAGATAAAAGTGTTGCCATTATAGTGCTATGAAATAACTGCGTTACATTTTCGTGAAAAAGTGTTGTCTTTAGTGGAAAAGTATTGCACTTAGTTTGTAGTAATGTTGCACTTGATTCAAAAAAGTGTTGCAATCGAATGTTAAAAGTGTTACCCTTGATTAAAAAGTGTTGCATTTAAGTATTAAAACTGTTGCATCTTAAACTATTGCATTTGCTAAATTTAAGCAACACTTTTACAAAGTGCTGCATAATCTTACAAAAAGTGTTGCTTAAACCTAAGGCGACGTTGCATAACATAGCACTTGATAAAGTGTCACATTTGACATAATGCAGCATTTTAAAGACATAATACAACACTTTAGTGGTGTTGCTTTAGCTTCATTTTGTAGTAGTGGTAGTAAAGGTTGTCGATTAAACACTGAAAAACTTAACAAAGAAATTTTAAAGTTAAAATCAGATGTTGTTAATGAAAAATGCAAGTTATCTAAGTATCAACTTGCACTTGTTCAAACTGAAAAGACTGTGGCTGAATATAAGAAAATGGAGCTTGACCTAAAAGATCAAATCAATGTTTTGACTCATGACCTAAATGCTAGTATTAAGGTAAGGGACATCTTGGAGAGGTCCAATGGTGTTATTCAGGCTAAGTTAGATGAGGCCATCAAAAACAAAGATAATGTAGATCTTAAAATTCAAATATTTGATAAAGCTTATCAAACCTTAGAAAAATGTGTTGGTGAACAAAGGGATTCTAGGGATATGACTGGGATTATGATGAAAGAGTATGCTGGTGTTCCACCACCTGTTGGGAACTTCTATGGTGTCCTTAGAAAGGATTTGTCTTGGACTGTTATCCCAGAACTCCAAGAAGAGGAATTTATTCATCCACCAAGTGTTCTTACTCCAGTAGAGGAATACAAGAAGAAATTGACTGATTTGGACCAATGGAAGAAAGCCAACCCTACTTTGTTTGTTAAGGGTGGCATGCTTAGTGACAGCCCAAATGATTCTACACCTATAAAAGTGACCAATCCTACTACAGGAAAGACTGTTGACCTTGGCTTAAACATTGATAGAAAACCTAGTATTAAATATGCAGAAATGTATAGAAAACCTAGGTCACCAAAAAGTCAAGTTAGTGATAATAGGACAGGTTTCTTTTCATCTAGACCTAGATTTATGTCTAGAAAATCATGTTATACTTGTGTGAGTTTTTCACATTTGGCTTATAAGTGTGTCAATGCTTCAAAGGTCAACGCTGATACAAATTCAACCATGGTCAAACCCAAAACTTTTGTCCAGCAAAGTCCACAAGTCATTAGAACAGCTCCATTCTTTACTAAAGGGTCTAATACTTATGGACAAAGGCCTTTTCAAAAGACCAATACATGGTCTAACAGACAATGGGTTCCTGTAGCAAACCCTAGGTTTAACGCTGATAAGGGTAATTTCAGCGTTGTCAAGAACAATTTTAACGTTGACAGGAATGTTTCCAACGCTGTTAGACCAAGTAATGCCAAATACTTGCAACCAAAGGGAAATTGGTCTAAATCTTATTCTAGCCTAACTTCAAGACCTAAACAAGACCAAAACCCTAATTCAGATGTGATTTCTATGACGTGCAACAAATTTCATTATATTTCAAAGGTCATAACTAAACCAATTGGGGTTAACTGGGTGTTTAATCCAAAAAGGGATGAACAAGGAGTTGTTATAAGAACTAAGTCTGTTCTTGTTGAAAAACCAAATGAATCCAAGTCTGCTCAGGCTTGGGTTCCCAAAGAAAACTAATTTGTTTTCTTTATATGCAGGGCATTCAAAAGCAGGTTACTGATTATGGCTATTGGGATAGTGGATGCTCTAGGCACATGACGGGGAAGGAAGATTACATGACAAACTTTACCCCCATTAAAGATGGTGAAAAAGTGTACTTTGGAGGCAGATATGGAACTATCACTGGCAAAGGCACTCTTATCACCAACAATTTGCGTTTTGAGAACGTATTTCTGGTAAAAGAACTTGACTATAATCTGTTTAGTGTATCACAAGTTTGTGATAACAAAAATAAGGTTCTTTTCACTGATACTGAACGCTTGGTGTTAAGCAAAGATTTTAAAATACTTGATGAGAAATTCATTGATTATAGAACACCTAGGCATAAGGACATATACAATGTGAATCTTAATGGAATTACGATGAATAATAATATGTCATGTCTATATGCTAAGGCTTCTGTTGTTGAGAGTAATCTTTGGCACAGAAGGTTAGGGCACATTAATTTTAAGAACATAAATAGACTTGTGAGACATGGTTTGGTTGATGGTTTGCTTGAAAAGGCTTTCCACAATGACAATTCTTGTGTTGCATGTCTTAAAGGCAAGCAGCACAAAGTCTCCTTTAAGTCTAAACTTGTGCATTCTAGTTCTAAACCACTTCACTTGTTGCATATGGACTTGTTTGGTCCAACTAATTTAGAAAGCTTAAATGGTAAATCTTATTGTTTTGTCATAACTGACGATTTTTCTAGATTTACTTGGACTTTCTTTTTGGCTTTGAAAAGTGAAACTGCTGATATTTTGATTAACTTTATTACCCAATTAGAGAAAAAGACTGGGAATGAGGTTAAAATTCTTAGAAGTGATACTGGTGGTCAGTTTAGAAATAAGTTGTTAGATGACTTTTGTGCCAAGAAAGGGATTACTAGACAGTTTAGTATAGCTAAAACCCCATAACAAAATGGGGTGGCTAAAAGAAAGAATAGAACACTCATAGAAGCAACTAGGACAATGTTGGCTGATGCTCACTTTCCCATTGCATTTTGGGCTGAGGCTGTGAATACAGCTTGTTATGTTCAGAATAGGGCATTGATCAACAAAATCCATAATAAGACACCTTATGAACTATTTTGGAGTAGGAAACCTAATATTGGTTTTCTTAAACCCTTTGGCTGTCATGTAGTTGTCTTAGATACTAGTGATGCCTTAGGAAAGTTTAGTGCTAAAGGTGATGAAGGCTACTTTATGGGCTATTCAGTGCAAAGTAGAGGATATAGGGTTTACCTTAAGAAAGAAAAACATATACTTGAAAAGGTACATGTTAGGTTTTTAGAAAGTAAACCTCGTGATCCTGAGAGTGGACCAAATTGGTTATTTGACTTGGAACCTCTATCTAGAACCTTGAATTATATGCCTGTTACTAATCCAGACATTGTGAAGGTGACTTCAAATGTTGTGGAAGAACCAGTTTTTGAAATTTCAGGTATACATGTTGATAAGGAGGTTGGATCACAAGCAGACAAAGCAACACCCATACTTGAGTATGTTACCATTCCTATATGCACATATGCATTTGTTGCTGCTGCTGCTGCTGGAAAGGAAAAAGGTGGTCCACAAGTAACACCAGATGATGAAAACATGCATGAATCTTCAAGCGGTGATAAAGGAAAATCTGGCGCTGACAAGACAAATTCAGGCGTTGATGGCTCAAACGTTGACAGCCCTAATTCAGGCGTTGACAACTCTTTTGACCATTTATTCTCTTCCAGTGTTTTTGAATAAGGTGAACCTTCTAACATACATGGAGAGGTTCATTCATATGATGATGATGGAAGAGAATTTGAAGAAGATATTGGCAACTTGGAGACTGAAATTGATGACAACACAATAATTGAAGGAGGAGTACTTACATCTACTATGAAGAATCACCCTTCTTCTCTAATCATAGGTGATGTGATGACTCCTATACAAACTAGAAAGGAAGATCTCATCATATAACACCCCCAAATCATATGCGCAGCGGAAGTACAACATTTGGCTGCTATGCAGTTATCATCATACACAAGCTATTTCGAACGACTCAAAGAGACGTAGGAATTTAAACATAATTTAAACATTGTTGAAAACATCAAAGTCTACTGTTTTCCAAACCCCAAAGATAATAAAAAACATAGTCGCGTTTTGGTCCCCACTGAATCTCAACCCAAAAGTACATTTTCGTTCACATGACATAATATAAAATTTTTAAGTGCTAAAAGGGAGGAAAAACAAAGTAGACCGCCAAGCCACAACAACTTCCATCCTCGCATGCTCCGCTGCAATCAATCTTGTTTACCTGAAACACATGCTTAAAATCGTCAACACAAAGGTTGAGCGAATCTATAGGTTTATCAAATCATAAGTTGAACATAAGTATTTAAAACCAATCATGACCATTCAATAGCATTGTCGTATACACAATCTATTATTCAAGGATATTATCTTTAGCAACAGCTAATAATTGTGTTTAAGCTCGTGACACTAATCCGTTAACTCAATCACCCGCGCCACATTGACCAGCATGATTAAGATGAAACCAGTGCCCCTTCTAAAGGCATTAGTTGTAATTATACCTTATTTCTTATCACAAGTTATCCGTCCGCAGAGGGTACTCAACGTACTAGCTCTCGTCTCGGATAGGGTTGTCAACCCCATAGTACTATCAATTGTATAAGCGGCTATCTCCAACCCACACAAGGGCAAGACAATAGTTAATAGTTCATGAATTTAGGGACTTTTACAACTAGGGACTCAACACAATTCAAGGCAACATTCGGGTCCAACAATCATTCATGACTTATGTTCTTTTCATTTAAATAGCATGCATCTCCCTCGCGGGTAAAACCGTTTGAAATAAGTAAAGAGCGAGGCTATAGACACCTGGCGTAGTAGTAGTGGTTCTAGCGAAGACGTAACGAGAAATGTCACCGACGACGTGGATGCCCGGGAAAATCTAACACTTGACCTAAAAATCAAGGTACGAAAACCAAATCAATACTCCGCGTACATTATTGTACTAAACACACGCATATGCAAACACACTCAATGCTTATGGAAACTCACGCCAAAATAAAACAAGTAGTTGTTACTAGACTTATACCATTTATCTTCGTAATTAAAGTTGATTCCCATTTTATAAATTGGCCGGTACTTACCAAAAGTACGGGCTGTTTGCTATGACTTAAGCACCTATATAAATTACAAGAAAACTTGTAAAAATACCTTATGACTTGTAGAAAACCCATATTCCCATAAAACGTTTTCACTTTTATTACCCATTACTCGTTACATTACTAAACTTAAAATTTTTCGGACTGATTTTGCACTTCTACAACGTAAGATTTGTTTGACCCATTTAAGGTACACCATTGACCAATCCAACAACTAAGTCTAAAAATAGACTCACAAATTCAGGTTTGAAACCAAAAATTAACTTTCAATCATTTACCAAACTCTATCTATGGTCCCCGGGATTTGACCCAAAACTAAACACAAAATCGGATTGTGTTGGTTCTCATCTCCCGGTACACGAACTTTCAAAAGAGCATAACTTTTGACTCGTTTGGAGTCGTAAGCTCTACCTTATACCAAAACGAAGCTAAGACAACGCTCTACAACTACATCCTATGTTTATGACCTGTTTACAAAGTTAAACTCACGAAAAACAAGCTTGAACAATCTGCCTAATTTTCCTCTTTCAAAATCAATCTAACACTTGTTTCCAATCAATTCTAACATTACCTAGACCTATTCTAACCACTTATGATCATACCCAATCATACCAAACAGCCTATGACACTAAGAACATCAAATAATAATCAAAACCCAATCCTAAATCATACATGCAATAAGTTTAAATCATTTAAAAACACTAAAAACATCACTAAAAACACAAACCCATAACACATTTCATCAAACACCATGAACACCCAAACACTCCCATAATTTGGTGGGTTTTTGGGGCTGTGGAACACCAACAACATAATCCCCATCTTGTTTTATGGATTAATTAAAATTATAAACACATGAATTAAACAATAAATGGGTTTAGTTAGATTAAAACATGTTTTTGAAAAATCATTGATTCTTGAAAAATTAATGTTAATGCATGTTGGATTAAAGGGTGTAAGAACACTTACAATGATTAATTAGGATGTGGTCTAATCTTGGTTTAGATCAAAACAAGGAAAAAAAACGAATTATGGTGGTGGTGGTGATGATGGCCGACGGCCATAGGAGAGAAAGAGAGAAGGAGGTGAAAAATTTTGGGGTGTGTTTGTTTGTGTGTTTTACTTTTTTTCTTTTTGTAAAAATTAGGGGGACTAAAGTTGACAACTTAACTATCTTTTGGCCTCTTAAATAAACGACACAACTTAGTAGCGGGAAACGACTCACTAGTCGGTTTTAAAATTTTGTGGGAGTCGGGGGTCGTCCCGAACACTCGAAAATACTTTTAAATGGTTCAAACGCACACAAAACGAATATACATATGGTTCCGACTCAACTTAACACGTAATAAACATAAAATCTCGAAAAACTCAAATATCGATCAATCGATAATAAAAGGTAAATTTTGGGCATCCGTCGGTATCGTAGTCGTCATCGGTTCTTCTTAAATCGTCAAATGTTAAAATTACGACCGTAAACGTTGGTTTCAACTTAAACCGTCAAATATATAACAAACGAAATTTCTTAAAAATTTCAAAAATATTCGTAAAATAGGATTAAATAAATGACGTTGGGCTCGGGATATCACATCCACAAGTGAGCCACAACTTAAGAGAGGTGCTCATACTGAACAGCTCTTGAGACAATAACTTAACATCATACGGCACATTCACAGGTATCACATCCTCCCCTCCTTAAGGGAGCGACGTCCCGGTGCTCTCCGGTTCTTATACTCGCATTTCGTAGTACTAGAAAGATAAGTGTACTTCATCCTAAAGAAGTCTTCACGTTCTGTTGTGGACTTCGGTTCACGTCTCGGGGTCCATCACACCTTCACAATGAGTATTATACCTTGCTTCAATCTCTTAACATCTCGATCCATGGTCTCCACTTCAATTTCCTAATTTCTTCCTACGGTTATCAAGACATCTCTTCTCGCAGCTTCTCGCGGTCAACAAGTGATTCTTAATCTACACTGTCTCTTCCGTAATCTCTCGAATCATATCAGGTCCATTCAACTGACATTTTCCTACTTCATTCCATCCAACTGGCGATCTATATTTTCATCAACATGATTTTTCAAGTGTTGCAGCTTCAATGCTAATCATGGTAAAGGTCGTTATACAAAGATACTACCAACGGCAAGTGTCGGTCTCAACAACTATCAAAATCAATCACACACGCTCGGAGCATGTTTTCCAACTTTCGAATCGTCCTTTCACTTGGTCCATCATTCTCATAAAAACAATTAATCACTAAGAAAATCGCACGGGCCGCACATAATCCAATCTAAAACGTTCAGAATATACAAAACGAAGTAATCAATACTAGTCGTACAAAATCACCTTATTGCAATATTACGTACATACAACCCTAGCTCATCGAAAATGAACCCATCGATACGGAAATCATTCGGCGTATACATAGCTCTCTCGAAAACATCACACCCAATCAAACACAAAAGCCATTATGAAATACATACAACCACATTACGACACATTTGCAAAATAGCCAAACCATGCCAAGTAAATAAGTTCAATCAAGTTAGCTCATGCTTGCTTATCAGCCAAGTCATGACAAAATAAGAATATTGACATAATTCTCTAATGAGTCCAGTCAAAAATAAAATTGCAAGTTTAAGAAGGTTCACAAGCTTGCTAGCTACGGATGCATATCCAAAAAGAAAGAAAAATACATACACACGTCATCGTAGGGTGCTCACACACGGATCCATACCCCAAAAGACATTACAAGAACACCATCTCACTTTCGTCCCAAACGTGGTCAAAATCTCAATAAGCATCACCGTTCATAGTTAAAAATATATGACATGGCACGTGTTCTCCATGATCAGACGTCATTGGATAATGTCGTCTCAAGTTCTCACAACTTTCGATCACTCGACTAGATCACATACAAAATGAACACATAAAAGGCAAGGGTTTAGCACATAAACATCAACTATGGCTATCTATCATTTAACCATCGATGATCAAAGAAAATCGAGTCAAGCAAAGAGGATTCCTTACTTTGAATAAACGAAGGCGGCAAATGGAATTGTCTTCCAACTACCGACGCACAGTTGGTAAACTTCAACAGTTTATCGTGTGTCGTTGTCATATCAAAAGAACAAGAAAAAGAAGAAAATAAAGTACGATACATTCGATGTAGGAGAAGTCTTCGTCATTTCCCTTAGAGTTACTCGAACTCGGATTTCCTCTACTTCGGCAGTCTTCTATTTTTGTTAAAAACTCTTCTCAGTGTCGATACGAGCCCCTTTGGTATTTCATCAACACCCTCGTGATTTCGATGAAATTCGCATGTTACATTCAACACATAAAACATTTTCCAAAATTACTCAGTCAAGGTGACTTAGTAAGTCAACACAAAATGAAAGAAAAGATTTCAAGGAAACACAAGAAAATTCAAAAAATTTCTCTAGGAATCAACGAGGATACGATTACTTGCATAAGGATCCACCACCTTAAAAACGTTCTCATCCAAACACTTATCAAAACACTACTAGTTTAATGATGACAAATGGATTTGAAACTACATCGCCCTTCCTAACTATGCATAATTAGCTAGATCATGCATACTTAAGGATCAAGCAACGACAACCAACAAAACAGGACTCTTCCTGAATTATGCATAGTTAGCTAAGCTGTGCATAATTGAGGATCGAGTGACGACACAAACATTATTATTACATACCAAAAATGACTACCAAAGTTTTCGACCTAATCTTAAAAATAATTAAATCATTTGAAATGGATTTTGTAATGGGAAAATATTGTTACTATCGTTTTAAGAAACACATCAAACATTTTTCGTCCACTTTGGAAACATACTTTTGCTTCGCCTTTTTATGAGAAAATAAATAAATAATTAAATAAAGAAATCGACACCGTTTGCATTTGGTTCACCAAAACATTTTCACACACTCATACGTATTTTCAAAATAGACTGTTCACCAAATAATGGTAAGGTGGTTCATAATTAAGGATCATTGCAAGCACAACAAGTAATAAAATCGAAAATCAATGAGATCGAATGAGGTAAACGAGCAATATAATTTCCAACTAAAATTAACTACATTAGAACTAAAAATACTTCAAATATATGACAAAAGTCTCGGGGTAACAACAACGATCTACGACTACACGGAGTAAGCATCGAAAATCAACACATACATCAAAATAGGGCAACGATCATAATTCCCATCGTCTCGAACTACACACACACATTCCACCACTTAGGTTCCATTAATCGAAGGAAGAAAAGGTACATCGTCCATGAACAGGATAAAATATACCAGGGGGACATACCCTTATTATCATGTACTAGCGAAGTAGCAATTCAAAAATAAATAATATTAATAATGGTTTCATACCATAGACAATATTAAAATAAACAATTTACATTACTACCCAAATTTAGATATAGACTCGCAAAATCAAAGAAGTGATGCCGTACGATCGAACCATCGTGACTCAAAACATTACGTCTTAAGAAAATAATACAAGTATGCGTTTGTTGGGTAATCCATTTGCATTTTCTAATTAATGTTATCTTGTATATTGTAAAGCGATCATTTGCATATTTTTAATTTATGTTACACCATTAAAGAATTTATACCTTTCATTTTTCAATCTTTACGAAGTTTTCATTTCTAGAAAAATTTCAATCTCTCAGAAATTATTAACATTAGTAGATGCGGTGACTCAGTTATCATAATCGACAAATCATTAGGTTTGAAAATCTCCATACTTGTGTCAAAATCTCGTTAATGTTCATATCTTAAGTACCAAAAACGTACAGAGTAAGAATTTTCAAAGTTTCACGTTATTATTATTACGACTTATCCTATCACATATATACCTATCCAACATGACTCAAACTAGTCCAATTAATTCTTAAAAATCAACCTTTGACTTTTTATTATACACATGTCTTCCTTAAAACTGATTTGTTAAATCATATTCGCGTAATTTGACCCAGATGCTAAAAAGGTTTCACGTAGTATTATCTCCGATAAATTACTAATTTTAGCCAACACTTGAATCTCAATAATAATAATAATAAATAATCAAAATGCTTATTTTAATAATTCTAAAATGTAGAAAATTCAACCTTTAATCCTTAGCCCATTATCAAACATTTTAAAATTAACTCACCTCGCAGCGGAATAAAATAACGTTCCATCAACTTTTAATAATTTATTTCAAGCATTATAATTTCTCACTTTATAGTGTACATTCCGATTTTATCCTAGTTTATTTACTACAACAAGTGACGAGTTCTAGTTTATACCAATGCATATAACATGACCTTATGTTTAAAATAAAACCAGTTTTACAAAGTCTCTAGCTCCAAAATACGTGGTCAATTCTTCTACTCATGTTTTATATTACCAAATAAGCTAAAAGTTTGCTATATTGACTCAAAAATTAAATCATATCAAATCCAAAGCTGCATATGCTCAATAGTCATATCGTAAATTTTATTATAACTCCTTTCTCAAATTAAATTAAACAAATTCGTAACAAATCCATCACAAGCTTCTAGTATCAAATTATTAATATATGAAAACAAGGATTTTACGTGTAATACAAATTACTTATTACGATTTACCAACCAAATTGAAGGAAAGATATTTTCACCTTTTCACTTTACTCTCTACACGAATTTTACTTGTTACAAGATGCCCCATACGTCATTTTTAGCCAAAAGTTTCATTCCCAAATATTAAATATGTAAAACACTTTATATTTAAACCATTCAATCAACCAAGTTTAGTGCTTACTTAACTCACACAAATGCCGGACCTCGTCATATATACTATCAAATTTAAAATAATAAGACAACAAGACGAACGCAATAAACGAAATGAGAATACGTATGTCAACTAAATGTTGTTATCGGCCTCAGATGAGTCTCGAAATCGTACCCCACAAAATAAACACAAACCAACCAAACTTCAAGTTATCACGCTTGATCACAACGCTAGTCTATCCTTAAAATGCATATTTAAATTCAAGTAGGATGATAAAAACGATTAAATGGCGATACGCCTCCATCACGTTTCATAATATACACACATGATTCGCCGCTACGATGTACGCATCGTTGATTATACTTCGTCTATGTTATAGTTACGCCAACCAATATATCAAACCGAATAAGGAAATAAAATAATATGTGAGTAAATTACGTTTCAAAAGAAGATGTCCAAGAATGACACATCACGGTGCGATAACGACAATCGAGATCAATCTAGTCGATATACAATATGTTACGAAGAATTATTTACGTATCTAGAATATCAAACGAGGTTCACACTTGGTTATTCGAACAATAAATTAGTTATCAAGATTGATAATTGGCGGTAAGGCCGAATTCTCAACAAAACCACATTTTAAATGTACGATAATCACCCAAGGACCATTGCTTCGCGTGCAATGCCTCCAAATACCATATTATATACATACCTATACATACAATCATTCCGACATACACGTAGGATCACAACATAGTGTTGCCATGTAATGCAATGTAGCCCGTATGCCAATTACATGCAACACATATGATAGTCGTATAAATGTTTACAAATTACGATATTAAGTACTCGACGTACACAAAAATATATCTCAATATATATCAAAGTATTTACTTACTAAATACTAGGGAATTCATGTCAGTTTGAGGGATACATCTAAAATATAAAGCAATGCTAAAGAAATCTTACCGGAGCCATGCAGGATAGTTGTGTGCTTGGACAATTTCTTACGACACCAAAAGTTATAGTTTAGGATATTTCAAAATGACCTAGTTCTCTATAACTCATGGCTCTGATACCAATCTATAACACCCCCAAATCATATGCGCAGCGGAACTACAACATTTGGGTGCTATGAAGTTATCATCACACACAAGCTATTTCGAACGACTCAAAGAGACGTAGGAATTTAAACATAAATTAAACATTGTTGAAAACATCAAAGTCTACTGTTTTCCAAACCCCAAAGATAATACAAAACAGAGTCGCGTTTTGGTCCCCACTGAATCTCAACCCAAAATTACATTTTCGTTCATATGACATAATATAAAATTTTTAAGTGCTAAAAGGGAGGAAAAACAAAGTAGACCGCCAAGCCACAACAACTTCCATCCTCGCATGCTCCGCTGCAATCAATCTTGGTTACCTGAAACACATGCTTAAAATCGTCAACACAAAGGTTGAGCGAATCTATAGGTTTATCAAATCATAAGTTGAACATAATTATTTAAAACCAATCATGACCATTCAATAGCATTGTCGTATACACAATCTATTATTCAAGGATATTATCTTTAGCAACAGCTAATAATTGTGTTTAAGCTCGTGACACTAATCCGTTAACTCAATCACCCGCGCCACATTGACCGGCATGATTAAGATGAAACCAGTGCCCCTTCTAAAGGCATTAGTTGTAATTATACCTTATTTCTTATCACAAGTTATCCGTTCGTTGGGTACTCAACGTACTAGCTCTCGTCTCGGATAGGGTCGTCAACCCCATAGTACTATCAATTGTATAAGCGGCTATCTCCAACCCACACAAGGGCAAAACAATAGTTAATAGTTCACGAATTTAGGGACTTTTACAACTAGAGACTCAACATAATTCAAGGCAACATTCGGGTCCAACAATCATTCATGACTTATGTTCTTTTCATTTAAATAGCATGCATCCCCCTCGCGGGTAAAAACGTTTAAAATAAGTAAAGAGAGAGGCTATAGACTCACCTGGCGTAGTAGTAGTGGTTCTAGCGAAGACGTAACGAGAAATGTCACCGATGACGTGGATGCCCGGGAAAATCTAACACTTGACCTAAAAATCAAGGTACGAAAACCAAATCAATACTCCGCGTACATTATTGTACTAAACACACGGATATGCAAACACACTCAATTCTTATGGAAACTCACGCCAAAATCAAACAAGTAGTTGTTACTAGACTTATACCATTTATCTTCGTAATTAAAATTGATCCCATTTTATAAATTGGTCGGTACTTACCAAAAGTACGGGTTGTTTGCTATGACTTAAGCACCTATATAAATTACAAGAAAATTTGTAAAAATACCTTATTGCCTGTAGAAAACCCATTTGAATTCCCATAAAAAGTTTTCACTTTTATTACCCATTACTCATTACATTACTAAACTTAAACTTTTTCGGACTGATTTTGCACTTCTACAACGTAAGATTTGTTTGACCCATTTAAAGTACACCATTGACCAATCCAACACCTAAGTCTAAAAATAGACTCACAAATTCAGGTTTGAAACCAAAACTTAAGTTTCAATCATTTACCAAACTCTATCTATGGTCCCCGGGATTTGACCCAAAACCAAACACAAATTCGGATTGTGTTGGTTCTCATCTCCCGGTACACGAACTTTCAAAATAGCATAACTTTTGACTCGTTTGGAGTAGTAAGCTCTACCTTATACCAAAACGAAGCTAAGACAACGCTCTACAACTACATCCTATGTTTATGACCTGTTTAAAAAGTTAAACTCACGAAAAACAAGCTTGAACAATCTGCCTAATTTTCCTCTTTCAAAATCAATCTAACACTTGTTTCCAATCAATTCTAACATTACCTAGACCTATTCTAACCACTTATGATCATACCCAATCATCCCAAACAGCCTATAACACTAAGAACATCAAATACTAATCAAAACCCAATCCTAAATCATACATGCAATAAGTTTAAATCATTTAAAAACACTAAAAATGTGACAATCCGTCAATTTATGGTCGATATTTTATTCTCAATATTTATTTGAAAACATTATTTTAATGTTACAATATGAACTCACTTATTTTTGGGAAGAAATTTGGATTTACGTCTTGGAGTAGCATCGACTACGTCTAAACCGGAGGATTCAACGTTACGTGCTTACGTTTACATACACCGTTTTTGGTGACAGTCCGACATTTCAAAAAAATAAATTTATCTGTGAATATTATTTTGGAGTTTTAAATTTGTGTTGGTTCATAAACTCATAAATTTACGAGAAGAGATTAGGACTTACGATTTTATTTTAACGTCATTTACGACTAAACCGGAAACCCTAGGATTACGTATTTACGTTTTCGAACTCCGTTTTTGATGAGACAAATTTTATTAGATTCGTTTTGTGCCGTTGATTCATAATTTATAAAAACGTTTTTCGTAAAACGACCCGAGGGCACGCAAATCGAGGAAACAAGAATCGAGGAGTACCCGTAAATAAATGGGGATGAGACAAGTGGGACACTTGCCCCACCCTCATCAAAACAGGCCCAAGCAAGCTACACAACACCCTTTGAGGTGTCAAAGTGTAAACAATACACTTACACTTGTCTAGTTAGCTTACAATGTAAGCTATACTTTCCACTAACTAGCTAAACCACTAGCCAAAACCACACACTCATTTCCCACACATGCAAACAACCACATTTTCTCTCTTCCTCCTCCATTGATTTCGTCCATATCTCACCTTCAAACACCCATTTGATCAAAATCTAACCACAAAATCTTATGTTATATACACATATGTTGAAGCCCTTTTAAAACCCTATTGATTGGTGGTGCTTATAACATCCAAGGAGGAGTTTTCATGGAGTAGTAGGGCTGATTTTCCACAAGGTGTTTATGAAGAATGGTGGTCTTGAAGATGGTCATGGTTATGCACAAGTTTCTCCATCAAAAACCATGTCCAAATCACAACCTACATCAACTTGGTGGTATAAAGATTGTCCTCCTCATCTTCTTGTTATTTTGATTATGTAAACATGTATTTTATTTCCTATTGTATATGTATATGATGATTATATGATGATAAAAATGTTATGTGGGGATTTGGTGTTGATAAACATGATTAAAAAGGTGAAAAACTATAAAGAACAAGGCTAAAATCTTGCTTAAAAGTGATGGCTGTGTAAAACAGTAAAGAAACAGGTCATGGACTGATAAAATGATGAAGTAGAATCCATTTACAGTAAGCTATATGTCTTGTACACATGTGAGAGTTGGTCATGCAATGGAATCATTGTAATGAGTGAGATATGATCAAAACAAGTTAGGTGGTCTAATCTGAATAAGCAGTTTTGTAGGGACTGTTAAGGCAAGATGAACTCAAAATGGGCAGTAGCTATAACTAAGTTAAATGTAGCACATAATATGAAGAACATGTCACCCAAAAATGAGCTTCTAATTCATTATAGAACTCTAGATATGGTAAAAATGGTGAACATGAAGATAAAAATCAAATTTTTGGAATTAATGTTTATTATTATTATATAAGCACTCATATTTTAATGTATAAAATGTAAAAATAAAAACCCACTAACTTATAAAACTTATTTATATAAATATATAAAAAGTTAATTAAATGGATAAATTATATAAATGGTAATGAAATAATATTTATAAGTAATAAAAACTATAAACTTGATTTTTACGACTTTTTCGGCTATCGCCGTAAAATTAACGTTTTTCGCCAAATAAAACTTAGACGACCAAACCCGTCTAATGTAAAGTTTATAAAAGTCATATACTGATGCATAGGCAACTAATACAAGTAAAAACCGATAAAACCCGAACTATAAGAAATACGGACATTTACGAGCTAACTAAGCATATTGGACTAATAATTGGACTAAATAAGTTAAACTCTTATAAAAAGAACTTATTGGGCTTAACCCATTTAAGCCCAGCTTGTAAAGTATAGATACTGATAATATAAGTATAACATGGATTAAAACAAGTTAAAGAACTTATAATAAGTTTATTGGACTTAAAACACGTAAATGGGTAAAACTAGTAAGCTAGTATAAAAGTTACCGACATATAACACCAAAATGAGTAAACGAGAATATGTAAACCCACTTGATCATCATATTTTATATAATCATCATATGTATACATAATTGATATTTTTATAAAGTCATTGGACAAACGTCTAAGACCGATTATTATTTATATAGGTTTCCGTGATTGAAGCACGTACCGTACGTCCGAATTGCCGATAACCCGCCTTCCCATATCAAAGTGAGTTCATAGCCTCGCACTCTTTTAAATGTTTTTATAAATGTTTTATAAACCCGCGAGGGAGATAACATATTAGTTTTTATTAAATAGGACACCATTTGTCCCGATTGTTTGTTTATTGATTTTGGACCCGAATGATTGAATGACCCGATTGTATGACCCGATAAATGATTAAAGGACCCGATAGATGAAATAAGAATGGATTATTAAAGTTAGGTTATGTCACTAAAAGTCCCATTAGCATGAATTGTGAACTACCGGGATTTGGTAGACGCTTATGCATTTAATAGTACTATTTGGGGACGATCACCCCAGTTCGCGCCTTGACGGTTGATCCCCGTCATGCCACATTGATTGGTAAGCAAATTTATGTATGAGAAGATTTCCATAGCGTGACCTTTGTGACGACGCGCTACTTTAGATGGGCAAAATTGGTATCGGGTTAGCTACCCGTTGTTTGATTTAGTAAGGTAACAATGTCATGCGGCTTATAATAATCCAAAGTTAACAAAATACTACTAGACGCTCCGAATTACGATGTATTGCCTGACTAGCAATACAGGGTCATACTATTGATATTATGTTTGTGTTTTGGTTTTCATAACCATATTCATATAACGGTTTTTATTTGATTTTATACAACGTCATAAGACGTATTGTATGATGTTTTTACGACATTGGCTCGTATAATGATTTTTAAGGCAAATGCCTATATTATGATTTTCGATAAGGATTGTATAAAATGACTTTGGCTATTTCATGGCCTATCAAAACGATTTGTACAAAATGACTTTCAGTAATACTTCTATACTGATATTATATTGATGGAATTTATTAAACTCTATGAATTCACTCGGCGTTATCGCTGACATTTTATTTTAACATGTCTTATCTCAGGTACTTGAAGGTAATTCTCGGGAAGACAACAAGAATTCATGGCCCGCACTTAAACAATATTTTCCATTCAAATACTTTGTAAAACTTTGTATGAAATAATATGACTTGGGACCGATGTAACTTTGATGTTTATGAATGGAAATGATTTATTATTAAACAACGCGATTTTTATGCGTTGTCTATGATGTGAGTAATGTGCTATCCCGTAACACCAACTAGTCTTCCGCTGTACTAAGTTGTATAAATTTGGGGGTGTTACAAAAAAACATCACTAAAAACACAAACCCATAACACATTTCATCAAACACCATGAACACCCAAACACCCCCATAATTTGGTGGGTTTTTGCGACTGTGGAACACCAACAACATAATCCTCATCTTTTTTTATGGATTAATTAACATTATAAACACATGAATTAAACAATAAATGGGTTTAATTAGATTAAAACATGTTTTTGAAAAATCATTGATTCTTGAAAAATTAATGTTAATGCATGTTGGATTAAAGGGTGTAAGAACACTTACAATGATTAATTAGGATGTGGTCTAATCTTGGTTTAGATCAAAACAAGGAAAAAAACGAATTATGGTGGTGGTGGTGATGATGGCCGACTGCCATAGGAGAGAAAGAGAGAAGGAGGTGAAAATTTTTGGGGTGTGTTTGTTTGTGTGTTTTACTTTTCTTCTTTTTGTAAAAATTAGGGGGACTAAAGTTGACAACTTAACTATCTTTTGGCCTCATAAATAAACGACACAACTTAGTAGCAGGAAACGACTCACTAGTCGGTTTTAAAATTTTGCGGGAGTCAGGGGTCGTCCCGAACACTCAAAAATACTTTTAAATGGTTCAAACGCACACAAAACGAATATACATATGGTTCCGACTCGACTTAACACGTAATAAAAATACAATCTCGAAAAACTCAAATATCGATCAATCGATAATAAAAGGTAAATTTTGGGCATCCGTCGGTATCGTAGTCGTCATCGATTCTTCTTAAATCGTCAAATGTTAAAATTACGACCGTAAACGTTGGTTTCAACTTAAACCGTCAAATGTATAACAAACGAAATTTCTTAAAAATTTCAAAAATATTCGTAAAATAGGATTAATTAAATGACATTGGGCTCGGGATGTCACATCCACAAGTGAGCCACAACTTAAGAGATGTGCTCATACTAAACAGCTCTTGAGACAATAACTTAGCATCATCGGCACATTTACGGGTATCACACATCAGAATCATGGAGGATTTATTGCCAATATTCATAAGAAGGTTGATACCCCTCTTGTTCAAGCATGTTTGTTTGCCTGTTTCTGTCACAATAGGAACCCAAGAAGATTTTTGATGCTCTCAAAGAACCAATTTGGGTGGAAGCAGTGCAAGATGAGCTTCACCAATTTTCTATTCAAGATGTTTGGGAGTTACTTGATTGTCCCAGACATGTCAGACCTATTGGGACAAGATGGGTTCTTAGAAACAAAAAGGATAAGAGAGGAATTGTGGTCAGAAACAAGGCACGTTTAGTTGCTCAAGGCTATACACAAGAGGAAGGGATAGACTATAAAGAGGTTTTTGCACCTGTTACAAGGATTGAAGCAATAAGGATTTTCCTAACCTATGCTTCTTGCATGGGCTTCACAGTTTATCAAATGGATGTGAAGAGTGCTTTTCTTTATGGCATAATTTCAGAGGAGGTTTATGTAATGTAGCCTCCTGGTTTTGAAGATTCAGAACATCTAGACAAGGTATATAGAGTGAAGAAAGCTATGTATGGACTTCATCAAGCCTCAAGAGCATGGTATGGCACATTGTCCACCTATCTGGTGGAAAATGGATTCAAAAGGGGCACGATAGATCAGACTTTGTTTACAAAGAAGACTGGTAAAGACTTCTTACTTGTATAGGTCTATGTGGATGATATCATCTTTGGCTCTTCAAGTCCAAAGATGAGTGAAGACTTTTCCAAGCTCATGACAAACAAGTTCAAGATGAGTGCAATGGGAGAGATGAACTTCTTTCTAGGGTTACAAGTTCAGCAGAAAGAAGATGGTATCTTCATCTCTCAAGACAAATATGTAGTAGAGATCTTGAAGAAATTTAGCTTTTCTCCACATGAGAAACGGGCTAGCACACCCATGGATAGGGAACATCCTTGGGGAAAGGTTGGAGATGGAAAAGAGGTGGATGTCAGGCATTATAGGTCAATGATTGGATCATTGATGTATCTCACAGCTTCAAGACCTGACATTATGTTTGCTGTGTGTGCATGTGCACGCCATCAAGTGACTCCCAAAGAGTGTCATCTTCATGCTGTCAAGAGGATTTTTAGGTACCTTAGGTGATATCTCACCTTGGGATTATGGCATCCAAAAGATTCTCCATTGGAGCTTATTGCATATTCAGACAGTGATTATGGAGGTGACAAGTTTGATAGAAAATCTACAACTGGTGGATGCCAATTTCTTGGGAGCAGGTTGATATCTTGGCAATGCAAGAAACAAATAGTGGTGGCCAACTCTACAACTGAAGCAGAATATGTAGCTGCAGCTGCTTGTTGTGGACAAGTCTTATGCATTCAGAACCAGCTGTTGGATTATGGGTATAATTTCATGCATACCAAGATTTTTGTAGACAATAACAGTACTTTATGCATTATTAAAAATCTTGTACATCATTCTAAAACAAAACACATAGAAATTAGACATCATTTTATAAGAGATTGTTTTGAAAAAGGTTTAATACAACTAGATAGGGTTGACACAGAAGAAAATGTGGCATATTTATTAACTAAACCTTTTGATACTGGGAGATTTCAATACTTGGTAACAAGTATTGGAATGATCAATCTTATCTAATATGTGTTTTTGAACTCTTTGTAAAAGTATGTACAGGATATGCAATGTTATTGGTCTTTGTACAAAATTAGATTTTCCACTTTATTTGTCTAACGCTGACAAAGGTTATTTTAACGCTGACAAGTGTTAAATTGACGTTGTCAGCAACATGTTAGTTTTGTGGTTTTTGATCTATTTATGCAGGCGTTGTTAGCGTTGTATTAATGGATACATAGTTGCTTATGGATCCTTGGAGCTTACTTGGAGCATGTTTAAGTTTATAGATGATGGTTGGAATATTTATATTCCTATCTTGACATAAATTTTTATTGCATGCATTTTATCTAGCAACTTGTATATCTTAGTTTAAGGGGAGGTTTAGGAAACCTTTAGGACTTTTTGGGTATTCATATAATACTCTTATCACAATTCTAGATTGTATCCACTGGTGAGTACGAGTTAGTTTACTAAATCGTGAGGCACTGTAGCATGCAAAGTTGTTATACTATGCACGCTGCCAAGACTTTTTGACCTAGAATTGGATGTGGTCTGTTGGGAGACTTGGGTATGATTTTTATTGGGCTTATCTGGGAAGTTACAAAGGATTTTATAAGATAACTTCACTGCTAAGAACTTTGGTTAGCAAGGGACAGTTGAGGACACTTATGTCTATCTTGCTTAAGCAAGTGTGCATGATTGGACAGTGCTTGCCACCCTATAGTAATTTTCAGTCTATAGGTTATCTTCACTAGGATAAATCACTTTGTTAAGGTCCTTTTTCTTTTTATTATTTTTATTTTTGGACGTTGACAGTTTTTATTTCCAAACATTGTTAGGACCAATTTTGACGTTGACATGGAAAATTCCAACGTTGACAAGAATATAGCCGTTGAGCGTTGATAGGTTATTTTTGACCGTTGACAAACATTGGGTCCTACCCAGTTGTTATTTTTGACGAAAATTTGGGCCGTAATTTTAGGAGTTGGTAACTTTTTATTAATGCACAAGATAAGTTATATCTTTTCAAGATTTTAATCATTATATTTTGAAAAATAACTGCCTCATTTTTTACCAATCACATGTGCTTACCTCTCCTATATATTTGGCTCATTCTTTTGAAACATGGTAACCGCTTATTCTTGTCTAACTAAATTTTCATGCACTTTCATCTTTCATAACATATATCACAGCTTTCTACATCAATGGCGCCTAAGTTTAAACCGAGTGATTTGGTATTGGTGTTCAGAAGTCAGCACAACATGGTTGCCTATATAGAGGCTGACAACACTCTGTTTCCTCAATATACTCAGATGGTGGAGTATTTAAATGCAGCCCCTTTAAGGTATGCACTTTCTCATACTCCTCTTATCCCTGTCACTCATATTAAACAGTTTTGGAATACTTTCACTTCCTCAACAGTTAATAATGTGACTACATTGACTGCTACAGTCCATGGGCTTAAATGGGTGGTTACTGAAGCCTTGGTTCTCCAGGCTTTGCATCTTAATGATGCAGATGGTATAACCACCCTACCCATTGGTGAGCTAGAACAAGGACTTCAAGCTTTGGGTTATCCTTTCCCTGAAGAGGGAACTTTAAACAAATATTCAAAACAGGAATTTCCCCTAGCTTAGAAGTACTTGATACATGTCATTCTTCAATGTTTGAGTCCCAAATGTACTGCACACAATGAAATTAACAGATCAATTGGGAGTGCCATTGTGTGTATTGCTATTGGGCAAAAATATAATTTTTCTAAAATGATTTTTGATGGCATGTGTCATAACAAGGGTAGCAAGATGACTCTTGCTTACCCAAGATTTTTGCATATGGTGTTTGATGAACAAAGATATTGCACCAGGGATCATGATGATTTTTATATGATCCCTATGAAAAAGAAAGCGATTTTTGGAAAGATGAATACACCCCCAAACAGAGACTTACCCCTTACCCAAGCCATGCTTGCTGTTATTGCAGCAGCACAACCTCAACCAGACCCACAACCACAACCAAACCCATTAACTGCACAAGCACCATCACCCCAGCAAATGGATATTGACCAAGAACCCTTCAACGCTGACACGTTAAATGTTGGCGTTGACACTCCAAATCCAAACGCTGACACCCTATTACAACAAACCCAAACACCCCTTAACCTCCAAACTGAAACCCAATCCGCATCATCCTCTTCACCCCCAGACTTTAGGATGGAAAAACGCCAAAGGACTACTAGAGTGTTCTCCTCTAGTGGTCCTAGCCATGGTCCAGAGAGAATCACCACCACAAGTGTGGTTGGTGACATGGGTGGGGCTAGGAATATTGGTACTAGCTTAGATGCAGGCCAAGCCAGTCCTAACATCAATAAGACCCCATCCATGCCCCATGAATCTACTTTGGGTGGTCAAATTCCCATTCTAGAGGAGGGCAGATTAGAACCCTATACATTGTTGGAATCGACGGCTGTCTGCATTAGCTTGCAAAAGCAAAATGCAGACCTTGTACATACTGTCTCTACACAAGGCCTTGAACTCAAGCAATTGAGGGAGAGGATTGTTATTTTGGAAGCTGCTGAGACTAGGAGAAGGCAGACAAGGGTCCTTTCATCAGGGGAGGATTCTTACAAAGGGGAGGAAACTGCTACTAAGCCAATTAATTTAAGTGACAAAGGCTCAGGTGGTTCTATTGGTGTGGAAATGGCTGAAGCATTGACCAGCTTGAAGGAGAGGCCAGTTATTGATGTTTCACTGGCAACTCCAATAAAGATTTCGTTTATGGAGATGCTGGAACAGATTTCTAAGCCAAGCGCTGACAAGAGTAAGTTGAGCAATGACAGACATTTTTTTGACGCTGACAAGCTAAGCGCTGATAGGAGTAAGTTAGGCGTTGACACACAGGTTTTGGACGTTGATAGACCTGCACATATGGTTGATGTATCCCAGTCATCAGCTATCATCAAGGATGTGTCTACCCAGGTACCATAATCATCTTTACCCACCATTAATATATTAGATAAGGGTAAAGGGATTATGGTAGATATAGTAGTTCCCAAGGATGCAGCCCAAGTAAAATTTGATTCCATGTTGGCTGCACAACTTGAGAAAGAAGAAAGGATGAAGGAGACTACTATTGAGAGTAAGGAAAGCAGTGATGATGAGATCACATATTCAAGTGTAATGATTATTGAAGAACTAGAGAGGCTTGAATATGGTGATGAGTTGGCAAAGGAGAAGCTTGTAGAGTTGAAAAATCAGGTGGATTATGAGATGCCTGAAGTTGCTTAGATGTACTTTGTATGGGAGAATAAGGTAATGGACAATCCAGACATGACGTTATCAGATCAAATTTGGGGTTTGGAGATTCTACTAAGAGTTCAAAGGGATTGCAAGGTGATTCTGAAGTATAAAGCTAGCAAAGTTCTTTCACAGACTAAGACAGCTAGAAGGGAGCTCTATTACATGTTGCTCAGATGTTATCAAACAGGTTGGACTTTTAGAAAGTTGCAGGGATTGTCTTTTGATGAATTGGAGTATAAGGCTTATCCTATATGGGCAAGTGTGCAAGAGCAGAACACTATTAGACTTCTTTCAGATGAAAGAAAGGAAGAACTTGCAAAAGAGATGGAGATTCAAAAGGCTTTGGTTACACCAAGACCATTGAAGAAGGGAGTTCCTCTTGAGTTTCCAGAAAATTTGGATAGAGTGAATCCTAGTGAAGCTGTTATTAGAAAGAGTATTAAGCTCTCACCTTTGGAAGCTTCACATATGGTAGAAGTGTTACCTCATGATTCCAGAAACCCTATAGTTAGTTATGAGGAAGATGCAAGTGGGTTTTAGATAATTGGAAGATGTGGGAAGAAGGTACACACTTTTACTACTCTTATGTCTTTGTTTGCAAGCCTGGATAGGGAAGACTTGGCAGACCTTTGGAGGTTGATGCAGGCCAAGTATGAGACTGAAGCACCTACTTCAGTCAATGGAATAAAGATTTGGTCAACATTCACAAGAATGTGTGCACCAGATGAAGAAGATCCAGTTTGGAAGGATCTTGATGATGATATCAATGGACTTCAATGGTGTCTATATTCAGCAGCTGGTGTGTATCATTTGAGTACTACAAAGTTTTCTGAGTATCTTCTTGTGGATGCTAAATATCCTATGTCCAAAGAAGTTTTGAAGAAAATGATGTCAACACAGCTGGAGATGGATTACTCAAGTGACGTTACCAAAGATTTGATTAGGTTTATTTATTTCCAATTTAATAAGATTTGTAAGAATCCTCATAGTACTTAGTTTTTATTCAGAAACTTGATTACTAATGTAGATATCAAGTTTAGGGGAGGATTGTTGGGAATAAAATGTAGTCAAGAAGCTTGGACGCTGACAAGAGAATTTGGACGTTGATAGGAAGAAATCAAGCGTTGACAAGACAAGCGTTGACAGGAAGAAGTCAAGCGTTGATAAGAAGAAGTCAAGCACTGATAGGATACTTAGTCTACACGTTTTATGTTTCTAGTATGTTTCTAGTAAAGATATGTTCGACAATGTATTTCTTATTTTATCTTTACCTAAAATAGCTGATACGTAGACTCTTGTACAAAGTTCCTTAATCTATGAAAGGAGGCCTTTAGGTTTAGTTCAATATATGTTTTTTCACACTTTCATTGTACGCAAGTTCGATTAATCAATCAAAGTGAAAGTTTGGTTTATCTTGTTTATGTGTTCTTGTTTAAGTATTAATTTCGCATAATAATTGAATTGTTTCATATACAACAAAGTTTCTCTAAGTGTTTAACTTGATTTATTCTCATTTACACAAGCTAAATCGATCTAAGTTTGGGATCAACAAATCCTCAAATGTCAAATATCTCACAAACTTGTATGATATTTTGGGGTATTTCATCTTTTTGGGTGATCTTGTCATGACGTTGACAAGAGTCGAAAGATTGGACTAAGTCATGGGCGTCACGGTAGATCGAGGGCCAATAGAAGCCGGAATCAAACACCTTTTTGGCGGTGAGGTTTGCTCCATGGTGTCCCCCGGTGGGTCCATTGTGGCAAGCCGTAAGAATATCAATGGCTTCTTGGCCATGAACACACCGCCAGATGATTTGATCCGCACAAACTTTGAATAGAAAGGGGTCGTCCCAAAAGTAATGTTTAACATCTTTAAGGAATTTTCTTTTTTGTTGGGACAACATTCCTTTGATCAAGAAGTTCCCCGTATGGTAGTTTGCAAAGTCGGCAAACCATGGGGTACTAGAATCTCCACTTAGAGATACCATAACAAGTGTCTCGAGAGCAAATGTTTTGGTCACTTCCTTTTTATCGAGATCACCTTGGTGTGGATTTTCAAGACGTGAGAGGTGGTCGGTCGCGAGGTTCTCGGCTCCTTTCGTATCACGGATAGTGAAATCGAATTCTTGGAGGAGGAGAACCCACCGGAGCAATCTCGGCTTAGCATCTTGCTTTTGGAAAAGATATTTTAGAGCCGAGTGATCCGTATACACTATGCATTTGTTCAAGACTAGGTACGGGCGGAATTTCTCAAAAGCGTACACTACGGCAAGTAATTCTTTTTCCGTAGTGGTGTAGTTCGCTTGAGCCTCGGACATAGTCTTGCTTGCGTAATGTATAGGCTAAAAATGTCGAGCCCTTCGTTGCCCCAAGACGGCACCCATAGAGAAATCGCATGCATCGCACATGAGCTCAAATGGAAGTTCCCAATCGGGGGCAACTAAGATAGGGGCTTCGGTCAATTTTTCTTAAGCGTATTGAACGCTTGAATGCAATCTTCCGAGAAGATGAACGGAGCATCCTTCTCGAGGAGATGAGTCATGGGTCGGGCGATCTTCGAAAAGTCTTGAATAAACCTTCGATAAAAGCCGGCATGACCTAAAAACCTCCGGATACCTTTTACGAAAGTGGGGTGAGGGACATTAGCGATAACGTCCACTTTGGCTTGATCGACCTCAATCCCTGATTTAGAAATTTTATGGCCGAGGATGATGCCCTCTTTGATCATAAAATGACTCTTCTCCTAATTTAGCACAAGATTGGTGTCTTCGCACCTTTGCAACATGCGGTCTAAATTTGAGAGGCAAGATTGGAATGAATCACCGAAGACCGAGAAGTCATCCATGAAGACCTCCATCGTTTTTCGATCATGTCGTGAAAGATGGCGGTCATACACCTTTGGAAAGTGCCTGGTGCATTGCATAAGCCGAATGGCATGCGACGATAAGCAAACATTCCGTTAGGAGATGTGAAGGTGGTCTTCTCTTGGTCCTTCGGATCGATGGGAATTTGAAAGTAGCCGGAAAATCCGTCTAGGAAACAATAGTAATCGTTTCCGGTTAATCTTTCGAGAATGAGGTCCATGAAAGGTAACGGGAAATGGTCTTTATGAGTAGCATCATTCAACTTTTGATAATCGATGCAAACTCGTCATCCTGTCACCAAACGAGTTGGAATTAACTCGTTGTCATCATTTTCCACAACGGTTATTTCGCCCTTTTTGGGCACACGATGAATCGGGCTCACCCATGAACTATCGTAGATAGGGTAAATCAATCCGACATCGAGAAGTTTGATAACTTCCGATTTGATAACCTCCTGAATTTTTGGATTCACCCTTCTTTGACTTTGAACCGCCGGTTTAAAGCCTTCCTCCATCAATATTTTGTGAGTACAAAATCGCGGGTGTATACCCTTGATGTTGGAAAGTTTCCAAGCAATGGCATGCTTGTGAGACTTTGAAACCTTTATGAGAGCGGCTTTCTCCTCATCTTTTAAGTCGTTGGCAATAATGACGGGTAATGTATCATCACCCTCTAAAATTGCATATTCGATATGAGGAGGTAAGTCCTTGAGTTCGAGCTCCGGAGGATCAACAATTGAATTTTCAATTTGCTTGATTTCCTCATGATGGAGTTCTTTCGGAGGGAGAGGTAATGGATCCATGTTAAGAAATTGCTCAATGAGACGAATGTCTACCTCTGGGTCAAAGTCATTAGGATCAAACTCCGGTAGAGTCGAATCACTAGCAAGGTAGGCTTCAATCTCTTCCAAAATGAAGCCACCTCCCTCAAACGGAGTGAGAGAGGGGAAGAGATAGCAACGATGGGGTTTAATGAAGTGGGATTGCCACTTAAAGAATTTTCCGAGAAACTGAGCACCTCTTGTTTATGCTCCTCGCAAACAATATCTATGACGTCAATTTGATTAACTGATTCCTCAAAGTATTTGCGAGGGAATTTTGAAAGGTGCCCGACATTGAAGGTCACGGCTTCATCATCGACTCGAAGAGTAAGCTCTTCTCCGTGCACATCGATTAGTGCACGTGATGTCCTTAAGAAGGGCCTCCCGAGAATAAGAGGAACCCTCGGATCAACATTGTAGTCAACGATGACGAAGTCGGCCGGAAAATAGAACTTTCCTACCTTCACAAAGACATCCTCGGCAATACCCAAAGGTATAGTTACCGATCGGTCGACAAGCTCGAGAGTCATTTGTGTCGGAGTAAGTTCGGGAAGAGAGAGCTTTTTCCATACCGAAAGTGGCATTAGATTGATGCTTGCACCAAGATCAGCCACGGCTAAGCATTCATCAAGCTCGGGAAAGTCACATGGTATGAGAAATTTGCCGGGGTCTCCAAGTTTTTCGAGTAACTTTTTGAGGAGCACCACCGAGCAATTCTCATTCAAAGGAGTTTTGGTCAATTCACCCAATTTTTCCTTGTTTCTTAACATGCTTTTAAACATCCAGGCAAATTTGGGCATGTAGAGCAAAGCATCCGCAAAACTAATGTCGAAGTGTAACTTTTGAAAGATTTCAAGAAACTTCGTCATTTGAGCATTAGTTTTGTCTTGGAGCTTTTCGTTACTAAGACTTTAAGGATATGGAATCGAAGGCTTAGTCTTCGGAATCTCGGGTTCCGGAATGAGAGTTGGAATTGGTTTAACCTGAGGTTGGACTTGAGCGGTACTTTGTGAGCTTTTGGGTTGCTCCTCGTCCTTTGTTTCCTCGGGTTCCTTTGGTTCCGATGTTGGGATCGGAGGTTCTTTATTGGCTTTACCACTTCGTGTGGTGATGGCTTTCAACTCGCCTTTCGGGTTTGCAATGGTATTGGCCGGAAGAGGCCCCGAACCCGAGGCTTGGTTTGCTTGTAAGAAGCTAGCCATCATGTTCCTAAGATCATTAGTTTGATTATTCAAAGAAGTTCTTATATCATTTTTAAGTTCATTCCAAAGATCATTTCCTTGTTTGCTTAAATCACTCCTTAAATTGGTTATTTGGCTTTGCAAATTTTTCACGACCATTTCATTAGCTTTCATGTAGTTAGACACATCGTTAGGAATTTGAGCAAGTGATTGATTAACCGGTGCTTGATAAGCGGGAGCTTGATAAGCCGGTGGTTGATAAGCTTGATTGAAATTTCCTTGATGATAACCTTGAGTGTGGTTATTCCCTCGCTTTTGAACTTGATTGTTCCGAGGTTGGAAATTGTGTTGAGCAACTTGATTTTGGGGTTGATTGATTCCAAGTGGTCCGATATAATTATTTGACCGATAGCTCATCAAATTACGGTCACCTTGATGTTGGTAACCCGTAGTAGCACATGCGGTCTCTTGAGTGTAGCCACCGACGGCCGGGCACTCATGATAAGAATGTGGACCACCACAAGTTTCACACTTAGGATTCATGTGACAACCCTGGTATTTGAGGTTCGTCACTTAGTCTTATTTTTGGGGTATTTTGTGTGACTAGGTGTTCTATGTGATTTATGTGTTTATATGTGGGATTTTGGGGATGAGAATGGACGAAATGAGGTACATGATTTGTAAATCCTGGTACGGGTTAGAAATGAAATGAAATGAAATGAGTTCAGAAATGAATTGCGGGAAAGTTTGGATATCATTTTTACAAGGCTTCGTGTACGTATCTTATGTTGTATGTATGTATTAAGTATAGATTATATGTTTAGGATAAGTTTTAGAGATACTTTCCATAATTAGAAACTTTTGGAAATGATGGTTAGTTCGGAAATCGCGTAGAAAGTCGAAAAAATCAACGTAAGGCTTTCGGGTTATGGTCCGGAAGTAACCCGAATGTGAGATTTAGTTTAAGAATAATATAATTTATAAAATAAGGTTAAAAACCAGATCCTTAGGTGCTTTGGGCTTGGTTTGGGCAGCCAAAAGAAAAGGAAGAAAAAAAATAACCAAAAAGCCCAAAAACAGGCCCAATGGACTAGTAATGGGATTAGGGTGACTTTAGGACTTAACCAAACCTATCCCATAACCAAAATAATCAGAGTTTTCACCCCCATAACATCTCATAGTCGAATTTTAACAATTATGGCCAATTAGGGTTTCAAAGATAAAGATCTTCCATTATTTTTAAGGTAAAATCTCCAATCCCTTTTTAATTAAATTGTTTTTATGCATTTATAAATCAATACATGATGGATCTATGATTATGTATAAATTAAAATCTGAGTTTTAATGATATAATAATGATTAGGTTATTTAGGGTTTATAATTAAACAAGTTATGGATAATTAATTAGGTTTATTCAATTAAATTCGTAATTAAAAACTCGGCACAATTTTAGTCCACTTGTTTTGATCATATCTAGATACTTAGGAGTACAATTCGACTTTCAAACGAACATGAGAGTTAGTTTATATGTTATATAAGATATCTTAAAGAGGGCTAATAAATTGGGATAGTGGAAGACCCTCTTATCATAACAAACTTTTCATATGTTCAAAATCAGTAAATTCCGGATAGGTAAAAGTATATATATATATATATGGAGGCCTTAACAGTAGCTTTAAGGTTGAGGCCAAATATAAGAGTTAGCTAACACATGTAAGGGAATATAGTTGCTTTTACAGGGAATTTTATTTTGGTTAAGGGGGTGTTCGACCCATAGTTTGAAGAATGAAAAAGGGGACTGTTTTGGGTAAGATGTTAACAAGACGAGTTATGAACTAAACTAAGTTAAGGGCTTTATAGAGGGGTGTAATGAGATGCATATGGTATATAAATAGGGTTAAGTTGTAGGAGAAGGTTAGATATCCATCGTAGATTGATGAGCCATTTTGGTATGTGGTTCATGTCTTGATTGTATACGTTTGTGTGTTTAGATTTTTGCTAGAGCACGGATACTTGGATAAGCTTGTTCAGGTGAGTTTCATAGTCCCATATCTTTTAATGATTTTGACTTCCAGATGGGATGGAAGAGACACTCGTTATGGTTTGTAAATTGTTGCTGTGAATGTTTTATGATTGGTGATGGACTTGTGTGTACTTATGTGATTAACTGCTAATTGATTCATGATTGTTTTGTGATTTGACTTGGTACCAAGGGGATGTTGACAAGGAGGGGCCTTGGGATTGGTTCATAGGTGTATGGACGCCTATGGTACCATGTTGTTTGGAAAGGCTTGGAGCCTTGGAATTGGTTTGGTGTGATAAATCTTGAATGTTAGTTGTTAATGCACATTAGTAACACATTGTCCATATATTTTTATTGTTGGTGGTTATTCACAGCTTATTATAACTGATTTGAGGTTGGAGTCTAAACCTATGACTCTCACCAACATTATCTTGACGTGTTTTAGTGTCTCTTTCAGGTGAGAATTGGTTAAGCATGGGAATAGGAGTGACTAGCTTTGGAGGCTTAAGGTTGCATTTGGAGGAACCCCCTTTCCTCTTAGTCTTTATTTGATGTTTGTATAAGTGGTACTTTGTTGACACCTTTATGTTTGTTTTGTTTATGTTAATTCTTTGTATCGGGTAAGCGGTAGGACTGTTACCTACTTACCTAGACTCCTGTATTGTTGAGATATTGTCATGACATTTGTGTCACCATTTTATGACATTTCTTATTTAATTTAGTTATCTCTATAGACACACCATGTTGTGATGATATCCATAGCTCGCGCCCTATATTCCGCCATGGTGGGGTGTGACAGAATGGTATCAGAGAAAATAGTTATAGAGAATTAGGTTTCCTAGTCTAGTAGCCTAGTCTATAGCTTATGGGTCCCTACATATAGGCGTCATAGGAATATGGGTGCATAGGTTTGGCCAATATAAATATATATTTCGAGATATTTTGGATTCATGTTTATGATGTTTCATGTCGGGTTTTGACTAGTATGGATCGAACGATAATCGTTCATACTTAGTCGCATGTTAGTTTCTTTTCGGAATTTGACTAGTGCGGATTGAACCTTAATCGTCTACGCTAGTCATTATTATATGTTGTATTAATATTACATTATAGTACATAATTTGGTTAATAGTAGTTTCCGTCTTTGGCGTTATTTTCGTGCATGATGTTTAAGTTATGTTCCCTAAGAATCATGTGGTGGTTCGAGTTACTAGGAGTAGGTGGATAGGAAGGATGTTAAGCTGTTACCACTCTTATGGGAGACATGACTTATAACTGATTATGTTTTCGTTTTGGATTTTGTCTATGCTATTTTAGCTAGACTATGGATTTATGTATTCCAAGTGTTTGACTATGTTATGTTGATAGATAGAGTTTTGAACCTCTTTTCATGTGATTGTATGATTATGTGAGTTGGTAGATTATGTGTTATATGTTGTATTGATTCTTATAAGTGTCGTCATAGGAGGGAGTGCATTGGGGAAAGGGTAATTGTATAAGTATGGTGGCCAACATAGTTATACAAGTACCACAACTTCAATGAATTCCTAAGTATGATTTCATGAAAGAGGGTAATACATTCTTGTATAGTAGATGTTAGACGGATTTAAGTATATGTATCCCGATATTACCTACATATGTATGATCCCTCGCTATTATCGATTGTATCCGTAGTAGGGTTTGCTAGCTCGCTTCTTTTAGGTATTCAACCTCTGTTGTGGAGTATTCTTCGTGTTTCCTATTTCACGTGTCCGTTTTAAAATGGCGTCCTTGGTATTAAGTATATTGAAATAAATTGGGATTTCTTTTCGGATAATTAAATCTTTTGTGTTGAGTCTTACATTCCTTTTGGTCGGTATATATTGAAAAGACATGGAAATCTACTATAGAGTTGGATAGTTGGTTGTATTCAGTAAAACAAGGGTAAGGTGTTGGAGTCTTGTTTGAAACAAGATGTAACATAAGAATTTAAATCAACATTTATTTATTTCAAAATTCTAAAAGACTCTATAAAATAAAGCGAAATAAAATTTCCTTCTACTTAAATAGTTTATATAATTGAGTTTAATCGATTTACGTCACTTATAATTATTTATACAAGGTTAAATTGAGTTCATGAAAATTTCACATACAATTATTTTTATTTTTTTATTTATAAGGGTTACATTAATCACTAAGATGATTCTTTAGTTTTTAAAACAACTAAGATAAAATTGTTTTGGTCGTAACTTATTCTTTTTTAAAGCTTATTGGGTGATTCAAAAGGCTAAAATTATGTACTCAGAACGTATTTTTCAAATATGTGGGATGTTTAGTTATGGGAGGTCAGTAGCTTGGTCAAAATGTTTGTACAAGTGTCGGGTTCAAGGTTGAGTTTTGAATAGTAGTTTTAAACTTATGATTTGGGATGTTCAGGGTACCTAGTCTTTAAGTGTTGAGATCATCTAGAGGGTTGTTTGTAGATTATTTAAGTCACATAGATGTGGGGAGGTAAAGAAAAATATTCTTTTGGGAAAAGTCGATTTTGCGCACGATTTAAATAATATGTCGTGGGGCGTAAGATGTTTTGGTTGCCATTAAGTGTTCCTTGGATCAATTTTCCTTGTCATGAGTCATTTGAATTGGTACATGTTTCGGGTTGAGTTTTCGTGGTTTTGGTCTGTTTTAACTCGTGCACGTGAAATGTCGTTAGTTATCAGTGGGTTTGATTCGTTGATCGTATCTGGTGGATTCAAGATGTAGTTTTGGTTCGTATTGATTGGGAGCGTTGAGATAGTCATATGGAAGACTTTGTCGCGCCTACGCGATTAAGTAGGTGGCCATAAGAGAATGGTTGGAATGCCCTTAGTGGGGAGGAAAGAGTTAGAAGTTCGTAGACGAACTAATGTGGTCATGAGGTCTCTTAGGAGTGTCAATGGAGATGAATAAAGATTTGTATAAAGTATGGATATTGACACAAGTAACGCATCATAGAGAATGTTGGAAGGGGATGTGATATTTCAAAGGTACTTGTGATATTCGTTGGGTATGTAAAATTTTCCGAAAACTTCTTAAGATTTAGTAGGTTTACCTATTATCTTGAAGTAGAACCATGAACAGAGCCAGTAGAAGGAGCAAGATGAGTTGTAGTTAGTGCGTTTCCAACGTAATTGTTGATGGAATTATTTTAAAGACATGAGTTGTTAGAAATTGCAAGGAATGCAAGATAAAGGTTGAGTTGCCTGGTAGTAAATGTGATGTGAAAGCGGTTGGATGGGTAGATAAGAAGTAGTATCGATCTTTTAGAATGTGTGTAGAATTTCGTGAGTAGAAAGAGGTAGAAATTTGTTTATGTTGCTGCCGAAAGAGGATGCAGGGATGATGTTAAGAATGTTAAATGGTCGCTTTAGGTTTACGGTTATGCATTTGGCTTCACCAAAACACTAGCGGTTTTCATGGAGTCAATGAACTGAGTGTGCATGACCCTGTATAAACAAGTTGTCATCGGGAGTATCGACGACATCTTGATCTACTTAAAGTCTAAGAAGGAGAGTGAGGCGAATTATGTGTTGGTTTTGGAGTGGTCTAGAAAAAGGAATTATACGTGAGATTTTCAAGTGTGAGTTTTAGTATTAAGTTTACCATGATGAGTAGTTAGAGATGATGGTATATCATAGAACCAGCAAGGGGCGAAGTAAAGAAGTATGAGGAAGTGTTTTGGAGGCTAAATAGGTGGATTGGATAATGAGCCAATCTTGGCATTATCGGAAGGACTGGATGAATTTACGAAGCATGACGATACGTTGAGCAAGGATTTGGATGTGTACGAGAACGACAAAGAAAGGCGATTGCTTATATGTTGCAGGAACTGAAGATTTGGAAGAACCAGATAAGACTTAGTTAGTGGAGTTGGATTGTTATATCTGCCTAGAATGCTAGAGGCATTTGGGTACGATACGTAGAGAATGATCTATACGGATCATAAATGTCTCCAACACATATTCAATCCTCTAGACATTTGGCAAAGGTGATGGGTGGAGTTAAGTGATGAAAGAAAATTGCAAGGCCAAGTACCATCTAGGAAAGGCAAGCATGGTTGATGAAACATGGAATAAGAAGAAGGAATTGAAGCTGTGATGAACTTGAACTATATGGATGACGTATTAGGGTGGTTTATATGAAGGATGTAGATTGCACGAGTTGAGTTATCTAAAGCAGAGAACGCGTCAACATTTATGTTGCGTGGCTTGGACAATCGTATGGAGAAAAGGGACGTAGACTATACTTCCTACATAGATAGGAGTGGCTTAGAAAGGGCAATGTAAGGACGAAGTTGGTGGAAGGGATACATAATGGGATGGAGGAATAAGTACGATGAGAGTTGGGTGATAGTCGATAGACTGACTAATTCATCCCATATTTCAAGAGGAATGAGAAGTCACGTATTTGAGAAGTTTAAAGGATTGTGTACAGATACGATGGGATAGGAGGTTTTGTGTAACAGTTAAGCTAATAGGTATGGAATGCCTTATGAAGGATTATAGCAATGGAAGAAACGATGGGAAGTAAGCGTAGTATACTGTTGATAGACTATTGGTTGGTATGAGCATACTATAGGGTAATTGAGAGAGACGCCTAGAGCATTGGCGTGAGATGTGGAGATAGTTGGAGAACGCATTATATTAAGAATAACTCTTCTACAAAGAGAGAGTCACCGGTGAGAGCGGCATATTCCCCATTGATGAGAATGTAGGAATTACAGGAGGAACGCCTAAATTATAGGCTGAAGACGAGATATAAAATGGTATGGAAATTTAAATTTTCGAAAGACAAGCGAAAAGTAGTATGGAGAAAGAATGATTCAATGGAGCAAAAGGTTGTCAAGATAATGGGGTGATATTGAAGGGAAACCGTTAGAGCAAGAGGTTAGTAGTCACGAACAATGAAACGTCCACCTAGAGAAGAGGTGTAGCACCAGTTAGTATGAAGGATGGTTAGTTACTTGGTGCCGAGCATGGGAAAGCAAGGATGAGGTGGAGGTCATGAAATCCTACATATACCATTGGATGTGATTAAGGTTGGGAGAACTTCTGAATGATGGAAAATCCATAGAGGATAGAAGCCGTTAGGTCTGGTGATAGGAATTGTAGTAGAAACTGCTGGAGTTAATTCATAGGAGATGAGGTGGATCACCGTTATATTGGTATGAAGTTAGAAGCGAACAAGGTATTGGACCGGAGGTGTATCGGAAAACTATGGAGGTGGTGACATGTTGAAAATGGCAAAGAACAGACAAGAGAGCTGTGTGGACGAGAGGCATAAGACATTGGGATTTAAGATTGGAGGTAAGGTTATGCTAGAGGTTTCACCATGGAAAGGAGTGATGTGGTTTCGGAAGAAAGGGAAGATAGCACCTAGAATCATGGGTCCGTTCGAAATCCTCGAAAGGATTGGACCAGTGGCTTATAGGTTGAGGAAGTACTGGGACAATTGAGTAGTGTGCATGATGTATTTCGTGTATCAAGCTTAAGGAAATGCTTAGCAATAACCGACTTGCAAGTACCGTTAGATGATATTAGTATGGATACGAGTCTTCGTGTAAAACCCGAGATTTTTCGTTCATTAAATAATAATGAAGTATGTTTCAAAACCCTTTTTGGAACAATACAAAAGTTATTTGAATTGAAAACAAGACAAAAGTCATACAGCCCATGTACCGACAATTTAATAATTTATTTACTTAAATTATCGTCGAGAGATACTTAATAAATGATTTGATTAAATTGTTTAATGTTTCATTTATCTACGAAGAGATTAAATGAGAAGTATCTTCATTAAAACGATACTTATTCTTATTAAAACGATATACGACAAATAATCGTCGTTTAAACGAACACACACATTCTTTATATTATAAGACATATAAATAATACATTTTATCGGAGAGATCGTTTTAAGATTAATGACACGGTTTTCGTAAGACGAATCAACTTCCATAAATCACAAATGAGTCCCGAGTCGTTTATTAATAAACGCATGATAAAATGTTACACATTAGGTCCACTTGTGGCCTTATGAGCCCATCTATTAAACTTTAGATAGTTAATGTACTTAATAAGCCCAATAAAAAGTTTAAGAAGCCCAACAACTCTTTTGGCCCATTAGACAAGCCACCAACACACCTCACTTCCCCATTGGACCAACTCTAGGTGGGTGACACTTGTCCATCATGTCCATCCACCATCCCACCTTCTCATTGGGCCACTCCTGGGGGAGTGACACTTGTCACACTTCCTTTCACCCTATATAAGGACTTTGTCTACTCATACCCTTCATTTCTCTCACACAAAACACACACACACATGCAAAGCTCTCAAGCTTTTCATCCATGGCTTCTACCCCGTAGCCACTTTAGAAAATCGTCCAAAATGTTTAGATCTTATAGATCTACTCGTTCCACCATCAAAATCCACACCCCCACCACGTTTTTACCACCATAGTGGTAGTATGTAGGTGACGAATTCATACATGGTGGTTACATCAATTGAAACTTGTAGATCTAGTCCGGATCTATCTATGCATGGTGGTTACATTAAGTGAAACTTATAGATCTAGTCCGGATCTATCCATGCATGGTGGTTGCATCAAGTGTTGACAAGATCTTGGATGTTTGCTTGCATGCATCACTCATTAGTACCATGACATTGATAAAGCCTCATAAGATCTACATCTCGTTCTTATTTATTTCCTTTTATTTTTCATGATTTTATATATATATATCCCAAATATATATATATATATATATATATATATATATATATATATATATATATATATATATATATATATATATATATATATATATATATATATATATATATATATATATATATATATATATATATATATATATATATATATATATATATATATATATATATATATATATATATATATATACGAATCTATCCATGCATGGTGGTTGCATCAAGTGTTGACAAGATCTTGGATGTTTGCTTGCATGCATCACTCATTAGTACCATGACATTGATAAAGCCTCGTAAGATCTACATCTCGTTCTTATTTATTTCCTTTTATTTTTCATGATTTTATATATATATATATATATATATATATATATATATATATATATATATATATATATATATATATATATATATATATATATATATATATATATATATATATATATATATATATATATATATATATATATATATATATATATATATATATATATATATATATATATATATATATATATATATATATATATATATATATATATATATATATATATACGAAATGGATTAATGAGTATTGGGACATAGTATATGAAATTTTGAACACTAAAAATCAAGCTAAACAAGCTCTAGTAACGATTTGATTTATAACAATTTTTAAACCGTAGCAAAAACAGATTGCATGTCGAACTCAGTAGGTTTCGATACTAAAAACTTATATATTTAGATAGATAATTGATTTGTGATTAATCCCTGGGTGGCTCGTCCCGTGACGAATTTTAGATAGCAAGATATGACCAAAATAGTGAAAACTAGTCAGATCTGAACATACTGTTTTGATGGACTGTTTTCTCGTAGAAATTTTATGCTGACCTACGAATATGTAAAACTAAAAGTTGTAGATAAAATCATGAAGAACTAGAACAATTGGAAGGTTTACCAATTCCTTACGGTTTGGAAATGGTGGCCAAAATAGTGAAAACTAGTCAGATCTGAACATACTGTCTTCACAGACTGTTTTCTCATATAATAACTCAGAATCATTGAAAAAGGTAGGACTGTAGGTTGTAGATAAAATCATGAACAAGTAGAATCAATTGGATGGTTTACCAATTCTTTACGCTTTGGAAATGGCGGCCAAAACGGTGAAAACGAGTTTGGCTGCCCAAAAACAGCCAACTCTTCTAAGTGATAAAATTTGTGCATTAGCTATGGTAAGTATAAATTTGGGGTAATTAGACTTATAATCAGTATAATACATGAGTTAATAATGGTTTTGGTGAAAAGAACACACTTAGATGATTTACGGTTCAAGAGATATGAACAAATTAGCGGGACATGTCGGGAAAATTATAATAAACGGATTATAACTCATTAACGTAAAATGTGATGATTTTTATATAAACCGACGTGGTAGGACCCACTTATCGGGGATCTTGGACTTATGTATATACTGATGACTAGATGACCCGAGACCCGAACAACGTGAAATATTAAGTGTATGTGGTTGTGATGCGTTTTAGAACCCAAAAACTATACAAAGTGGACTTGGGCCATAAAAGCCCAACTTACACTTGTAATGGCTATTGGGCCATTATTGGACCTGAGATTTATAACCAATTTAGATAGTATACTGAATTTAAAATGGACTTAAGTCATATACTTGGGTAGTGGACCACTATTGGGCTTAAGATGAGTTAAAAGTGTCAAATTAGATATTTCACTTAAAATAACTAAGTGTTCACCTAAAAGTTTTATAAAGAATCATAAAACTTATGTAATGTCCAAGAACTTATTAAAACATACTTATTACATATATGTACGATTTATTTCTTGTCTCAAGCCTAAGACGCGTCTCGTTATCTTTAGGTCTCGTGTGATCATGTATCGACTATTGACATTTATTCTTGATTGGCGTTCGTTCTCTATTAACTATTGTGACGATTGTACCAGGTGAGTTCATAGCCTCGCATTTTAAATCTTTTATTATTTTTCAAACCCGCGAGGGGGAGACATGCTATTAAATAACTGCAACCTGTTTTGATAATATGACTATAATTTATTATAGAATATAAATTGAACTGTAACCTGTTTTGACAATATGATTGATAGATATTTAGTTTATAGAACGTAAATAGAACTGTAATTTGTTTAAACAATATGATAGATATTTATTCTATAGAACGCAAATTGAATGTTACTCTTAATTACGATTACCTGTTACAGAAACTGTTAAATTGTTGTAAATCGCCCTAATGTTATAAATAGATCTATTTGGGATTGACCATCCCCATCTGGGTGAGTCATGCTCACTGTGCCTCGGCCGGGACAACAGATGTATACCATGTTGGAACTAGGTTTGGGTATCTTTTTGTAGGACACTACGTTCTCATCTGTTGAGAACTATGGAAGGTTAAGCTTCAGTTTCGAGTAATAGAAAATGTAATTATCTTTTGTAGAAATGCTTTGTGCATTGCTACTATCTATAAGGTTTGCGTTACTAAACTAAATCATATACTACTTAGCAAATACTAAAATGGGAATAATAGAAATGCTAAACTTGGTTACTCTACAATGCTTAGTAAAAATTACTAAACTTGATTATTTTGCCATGTGTAGTAAAATACTGTAATGATAGTATTAGATATACTAAACTTGATTATTTTACACTACTTAGTAAAATACTGAAATGGAAATATAGGAAGTACTAACCTAATCTTGCTCTGCTTAGTAAAACTTACTGAACTTGATTTTTATACTGCTTAGTACATTAAGGAATGGAATAATTGGAAGCTTTAAATTTGACTTTTATATCAAATACTGAATAACACCATGTAGGACAACTTAAAATCCTAAACTATGATTTTACAAAACTCTATGAATTCACCAACTTTATGTTGACTGTTTTAAGCATGTTTTCCCAGGTTATTTAGCAAGATTATTTGAGCATGGATTGAGCATCATTTAGGAGCATAAATGACGGGGGATTATCTTTTACTGAGATATTCATAACAAATGTTATTCAACGATCTAAACGATTGTACCAAATCAATGTTTACAACAGTTGTATTTCAAAAATCATATAATTATGACCTGTGCTTTGTAAGCTATTTGCTCATCGATCCACCACTGTGATACCCGGTCTGAGGGGTTACAGAGAATGGTATCAGAGCTTTAGTTATAGCGAACCAGATAAATTTTTAAATAAAATAAGAATAAAAATATTTTTCTTTTATTTAAAAGCTAGACTATAACTTTATAAAAATCTTTTGGGGATATATTTTTTTGGGGACATACTTAGAAAGCATATAGCATAGAGAGCACGCATAACTATATGATTTAAGTGCGCATTCATTATTATATGCATTGATATATGTCGAGTGTATTATATGATAACTCTGTACGTATTTACGTATTATGACTATTTAATATTTATTATAGAACTATTAAATACTCAAGTTACTTGATAAAACAAATAAACATGCCATGTTAGTAAGGAGCTTTATACAAAAGATGTTCCATCTCGATATTACGTTTTGACTGAGTGGTTGGGTTTACGATTTAATGTGCCCTCGCTCCTCAAACGTTTATAGAATGGCTTCTAAAGTATGATGGCCTGAACAATGCATTGTAACCACGAACAATCTAGTACATAACAAACCATTGGAAATATTTAAATGGAAATTAAATAAAATCTTTGGAAACATTTAGAAATCTAACAGAATCTCTATAACCCATTAGAAAATCTAAGAAGATTTTTAAGCCTCTAAAAATCTAAATAGATCTATCTATTTTACTCAATCTTGGAAAATCTAAATAGATTTTTGTAAAAATCTAACTGAATAATATGCGTCTTGCGAAATCTTGGGGGAAATCTAAACTAGATTTTTATAAATCTTTAGTAAAATTAGATTTTATAAATATTGAAAAATCTAATAAAATATTGGGGAAAAATCTAAAATTAGATTTTATAAATTTTTCTTTGGAGATTTTGACTTAATCTTTATAAACCAGTAATAAGCTTGTAAGGTTTCATAAACTTCACACCTAGATAAATGATTAATATTATTAATGGACTACTTAAGACCATGTAAAAATGGCCTAAAACTTGAATAGACCCATTTAGCGCCTTGTGAGCCCACTTAGCAAATCTTGAAATATTAATGGATCTAAAAATGTAATAGGGCCCATTAAGAAGTCCTTAGCTCAAAAATTGTTAATGGATCTTGTAAGCTTAATAAGGGTTTGGGAAGCCCATTAACTCTTTTGGCACATTTAATAAGCCCACTTAGTGATGTTATACTTGAATAAAGTTTTTATACCAAAAATAATTTATAAAAACTTTTAGACTAAGAATGTTAGTTTATAAGACTTATGGATTAAAACCATGACATTTGAAACTTGTCTTGATAAAACAGAAACTACAAGGACTAATATTGTAAATATTTGAAAGTGTAGGGATTAATAAATGCCATTCGTGACTTATTAGACCTGGAGGACCACTTTGTAAATTCTTGGAAGTTAAACTGTCCTTTTTTGACTCTAAGGACTAATGATGTAATTAGCCGAAACATTTAGAAGCCCTAAGAATTAGTTCGCCACTTATTGGAAGTTATAAAACCTAATGTTAAATAGAGGGACTATTTTCACCATCTCCCAAAATACTAGAAGCCCTAAGGACTAATGTTGTTAAGAACCGGAAAGTGTACATTTGGTAAAATATGGAGGGACTTGTTTTGCCAATAACTTAAACTCAAGCAAACCCTAGAACCTTTATTTCATTTAATGTATAAAAACTTGAGTATACTATCTTTACATAGTTATTCGATGAATAGGAACCGGTTAGTCTATTGACTATTAGGATAACTAACGGGCTACTTAATGAAAACGGATTTACAACAACAGTACATGTTGGATCATTTAACAACATACTAGGGAGCATTATCTCGTACACTACATTTTATTAAATGTTTGAACTTGTCGTTATGTGTGTATATATATATATATATATATATATATATATATATATATATATATATATATATATATATATATATACCTTATTAGAAGGAATTATATGATATAATACCTATGCTTATGATTGTAATATATTATTATATTATTATATTATATTATACATATGAACTCCTTGTTTGATGCGTACTCTCGTGCACGTTATCGCGCTTCAACATGTATTTTCTCTCGCTTATGATTTTGTACGTATATCTACGGAACACGACTTATTAACGACTCATATACGCGTGCTTTTAATAATATCATGTGGTATTATTTGGATAAATTTGCATCTTTAAATGATGCGGTGGAACCCAAAATCAAGGTACTTATGATTCTATATTTTATATATGGGACCTAAGACTCTTGATCCTAAGTTAATTATGATTACGTCTTTAGACGGAATGGGGCGTCTAAAGGTGAAATAATAAGCCACCAGACCAGAAGTTTACTTATAAAATTCGTATCACGATGGAATAGGACGCCCGAAGACGAAAGTTATAACTAAACAGGCTGTAGAGTATCTTAATAATATCTATTATCTTAGATGATATATTTATCCTAAATAATAAGACTTGCCGGGAATATTTAGGTAAGGTGGGCTATGAAATCTTTATTGAAACGAGTAAGGACGCTTGTTCGTTTGAATAAAGAAATCATAGGTCACCGAATGGAGTTGTAAAATTCACCTTACATGGATAAGGACGCTTATCGATGTAAACAGAAATTTATAATCACATGAGCTTAAATATATTCCACATGACTCATTATTGATATTATTTTATATATATAACCAGCTATGTAACATATCCCTCCTTGACTCGCGATTTCCTCCAGTAGTATCTTATCATTAAGATAACTCATAATTGATGTTATTACATCACCATCTAGAAACCTAAGAAGACTCGTATTTATCTCTTTTGGATCATAGCATTGTGCCCTTGATTTTTGGCTTATCCTTAACCCAAATATCATTTCGGTTGCATTCGACCGCTTTAGGGGATGTCCACTTCCGTTGCATTTGACTCCTTTAGGAGTGTCCATTTCAGCTGCATTTGAACCTTTTGAGGGTGCCTACTTTTCGCTGCATCTGACCCCTTTCCAGGAGTGTTCTTTTCCGCTGCATTTTGAACCCTTTTTGGGAGTGCTCACTTCCATTTCATTTGACCCCTTTGGGATGTCACAAAAAATAAAGCTGGTTCATCTACCATGAGTAAACGAAACCTCGATCATTCGAGGAGACGATAACACAGACTTTATCGACACTAGACTTAGTGTCATCTCTTGTACCAAAGACCAGAAATACTTGGTAAGAGGATGCCCAATCTTCTAAGCTCGCATTTCTCAAATCGACAAGGAAGACAGACCCAAGCATAAAAGACATGCCCAACTCTCAATGGGTGTATTTTGTAGGGTTATGTTTGTCATCTCCCAAAAAGCGATAATGGGTGTCCAATAATCTTTTGGACAATCTTATTCCTCTTCGGATCCAATTAGTTCGACAATACCATTGTCTAACAAGCCTTGAAATGAATGACTTCCTCCTTTTAGAAGTCGAAATTTGTGCAAATTTTGGAACCACCAACAGTAAAGGCATGACCCTTTCAGCATCTCACCAAGGATGCACACTTCTTTATTCTTGGTATCTTCTTTGATTTCCATCATCTGAAGTACTTCTTTTCCATGCAACTTATGCCCTGGCTCAGCCACAAATGAAGCAGATTCTTTGCAACTTCCTACCCAAGCAACACCAACAAAAAGCTTAGCCATTTCGCTGAGTGAAGCTTTGGTGTCAAACTAATGTTTGCTTTCCACAGGCTAGAAGTATATCGGGAAGCCCTTCGCGTGAAAATTTTTGACGCAAGAGCGGTACCAGCCAAAACTATATTTCTAACTCGACATAGCATAAGCCTATTAAAGCTTAATAGACTTAAAAAATCTCTTGAAGAACTAGTAGAAACATTAATGAATTGTTATATATGCTCATCAAGACACATTGGGGCCCCGGAGGCACATCCAATGAAAACCAAGACTTAAGACGAATTTTTGCTAGTCAACCCAACCATGTAAACTTAAAACTTGAGTTCACAAGATTACACGTTTAAGGAAAAGTGCCCTCACTTGTTCCCTGAACAAGTAACTTCATCTTTAGCTTCGAGAACGAAACTAAAATTACGGGGTGGTGTAAAACCCCTAAAAATTGGGTTTCTACACACGTCACCGACTTCATTAACGTTATCATTCATCGTACCATATTGTAATAAACTACCTTTACAATGTATCATCACAAGACTTATTGTGTTTTGACGAATGATTTCTTAAACTCCAAATGACTCATGAATTGTGCATAATAGTTGGAATACAACCCGAAAGTTTATCATGCTATACAAAAGATCTATTACATCTACTCAAATCCTGCCCAGCAGGTCTGCTAGATAGGGCTGGTACTGGTAGGGCTGATAAGGCTACAGGTGCCGACAGGGTCCTCTACAATGCCTGTATAAGCCAATCAGGACTCCTTAAGCAAACTGAGTACAATCAGCAACTGGGACCGCAGTCTGCCAACGACTCCTCGAAGGTAGGCGGTCTCTGCTGCCACTCCATCGTGACGAACAGCTGCAAGATCAAAGAAGGGTGGACAAGGACTGCCCTTGCGCAGTAAGAGAAGTGTGGGTCTTATGCTGAAGGCCCCCTCCAAGGTATGAATATGCCGATGGAGGTAGTAATTCTCCTCCAACAACCACTGAAAGACCTCGTCGGTCGTGCCCAAAAACCTCGTGCTATCTGGGCATCTGCCCATATGGTCCAAGAGAGAGAGTCTATGCACTCATGCATGGCAGTGTACCCCACCTGACCTGCTATCAACAGGCTGTGGACGTCCGTCATGTCCTGCTCCTGGCTCATGGCCAGAGCAGTAATCCGAACTTGAACAGGACCAGCATGTCTAGTTCTGGAACCCTCTCCGACCTCAAATCTTGGTTTGTAGGTTTTCCAAATGAACATCTATCGTCATGAGCTTAACCAACTAAGTGTAGTTGACCCTACATTGACTTTTTCTAGTTGAAAACTTCCTAGTTTGTCCTCTCTTAATTATCATTAATCGTTCCGCGAGCTTCTATCGCTTTGTCAGATTAAAGGTCAAACCTTCGGATAGTACTATCCATCCATCGTAGTAGCAGCATCCAAATACTGCACAATCGGATGTATAGAGCGACCTGGATAAAGATCTCTTTGCGTTGCTTTCCGTTCAACCGTAGTGGAAGCAGCACCTAAATACTGCTCAATCGAACTTATAGAGCAATCCAAATAACTATCTCTTTACATTGTTGGCACCATTCGTTTCTGCGCTTATCTAAAACGAACCTTAAAGATCTATGACATCTATACCCTAACAGATGACAAAGTTTTTAATAGCTTCAAGGACGAAGCTAAAATAACGGGGTGGTGCTGCAAAATCCATGATTTTACCATGAGAAAAATGTAATAAAAGTCTACTCAATGATCCTAGATTATTTCTCAACCTAGTAATAGTAATCGAGTTTCAAGGACGAAACTCAAGGTGGCATGTGGATCGTGTAAAACCCGAGATTTTTCGTTCATTAAATAATAATGAAGTATGTTTCAAAACCCTTTTTGGAACAATACAAAAGTTATATGAATTGAAAACAAGACAAAAGTCGTACAGCCCGTGTACCGACAATTTAATAATTTTATTACTTAAATTATTGTCGAGAGATACTTAATAAACGATTTGATTAAATTGTTTAATCTTTCATTTAACTACGGAGAGATTAAATGAGAAGTATTCATTAAAACGATACTTATTCTTATTAAAACGATATACGACAAATAATCGTTGTTTAAACGAACACACACATTATTTATATTATAAGACATATAAATAATATTTTATCGGAGAGATCGTTTTAAGATTAATGACACGGTTTTCGTAAGACGAACCAACTTCCATAAATCACAAACGAATCCCGAGCCGTTTATTAATAAACTTATGAGCCCATCTATTAAACTTTGGATAGTTAATGGATTTAATAAGCCCAATAAGAAGTTTAAGAAGCCAAACGACTCTTTTGGTCCATTAGACAAGCCACCAACACACCTCACTTCCCCATTGGACCAACTCTAGGTGGGTGACACTTGTCCATCATGTCCACCCACCATCCCACCTTCTCATTGGGCTACTCCTTGGTGAGTGACACTTGTCACACTTCCTTTCACCCTATATAAGGACTTTGTCTACTCATACCCTTCATTTCTCTCACACAAAACACACACACATGCAAAGCTCTCAAGCTTTTCATCCATGGCTTCCACCCCGTAGCCACTTTAGAAAATTGTCCAAAATGTTTAGATCTTATAGATCTACTCGTTCCACCATCAAAATCCACACCACCACCACGTTTTTACCACCATAGTGGTGGTATGTAGGTGACGAATTCATACATGGTGGTTACATCAAGTGAAACTTGTAGATCTAGTCCGGATCTATCCATGCATGGTGGTTACATCAAGTGAAACTTGTAGATCTAGTCCGGATCTATCCATGCATGGTGGTTGCATCAAGTGTTGACAAGATCTTGGATGTTTGCTTGCATGCATCACTCACTAGTACCACGACTTTGATAAAGCCTCGTAAGATCTACATCTCGTTCTGATTTATTTCCTTTTATTTTTCTTGATCTTATATATATATATATATATATCCCGAATATATATATATATATATATATATATATATATATATATATATATATATATATATACGAAATGGATTAATGAGTATTGGGACATTGTATATGAAATTTTGAACACTAAAAATCAAGCTAAACAAGCTCTAGTAACGATTTGATTTATAACAATTTCTGAACCGTAGCAAAAACAGATTGCATGTTGAACTCAGTAGGTTTGGGATACTAAAAACTTACATATTAAGATAGTTAATTATTTGTGATTAATTCCCAGGGTGGCTCGTCCCGTGACGAATTTTAGATAGCAAGATATGACCAAAATAGAGAAAACTAGTCAGATCCGAACATACTATTTTGATGGACTGTTTTCTCGTAAAATTTGTATACTGACCTACGAATATGTAAAACTAAAAGTTGTAGATAAAATCATGAAGAACTAGAATCAATTGGACGGTTTACCAATTCCTTATGGTTTGGAAATGGTGGCCAAAATAGTGAAAACTAGTCAGATCTGAACATACTGCCTTCATGGACTGTTTTCTCATATAAGAACTCGGAATCATTGAAAAAGGTAAGACTGTAGGTTGTAGATAAAAACATGAACAAGTAGAATCAATTGGATGGTTTATCAATTCTTTACGGTTTGGAAATGGCGTCCAAAACGGTGAAAACGAGTTTGGCTGCCCAAAAACAGCCAACTCTTCTAAGTGATAAAATTTGTGCATTAGATATGGTAAGTATAAATTTGGGGTAATTAGACTTATAATCGGTATAGTACATGAGTTAATAATGGTTTTGGTAAAAATAACACACTTATATGATTTACGATTCAAGAGATATTAACAAATTAGCAGGACATGTCGGGAAAATGATAATAAACGGATTATAACTCATTAACGTAAAATGTGATGATTTTTATATAAACCGACGTGGTAGGACCTACTTGTCGGGGATCTTGGACTTATTTGTATACTGATGACTAGATGACTCGAGACCCGACCAACGTGAAATATGAAGTGTATGTGGTTGTGATGCGTTTTAGAACCCAAAAACTATACAAAGTAGACTTGGGGCATAAAAGCCCAACTTACACTTGTAATGGCTATTGGGCCATTATTGGACCTGAGATTTATAACCAATTTAGAGTAGTATACTAAATTTAAAATAGACGTAAGTCATATACTTGGGTAGTGGACCACTATTGGGCTTAAGATGTGCTAATAGTGTCAAATAGGATATTTCTCTTAAAATAACTAAGTGTTCACCTAAAAGTTTTATAAAGAATCATAAAACTTATGCATTGTCCAAGAACTTATTAAAACATACTTATTACATATATGTACTATTTATTTCTTGTCTCAAGCCTAAGACGCGCCTCGTTATCTTTAGGTCTCGTGTGATCATGTATCGACTATTGACATTTATTCTTGATTGACGTTCGTTCTCTATTAACTATTGTGATGATTGTATCAGGTGAGTTCATAGCCTCGCATTTTAAATCTTTTATGATTTTTCAAACCGGCGAGGGGGAGACATGATATTAAATAACTGCAACCTGTTTTGATAATATGACTATAATTTATTATAGAATATAAAGTGAACTGTAACCTGTTTTGACAATATGATTGATAGATATTTAGTTTATAGAACGTAAATAGAACTGTAATCTGTTTAAACAATATGATAGATATTTATTCTATAGAACGCAAATTGAATGATACTCTTAATTATGATTACCTGCTATAGAAACTGTTAAATTGTTGTAAATCGCCCGAATGTTATAAATAGGTCTATTTGGGATTGACCATCCCCATCTGGGTGAGTCATGCTCATTGTGCCTCGGCTGGGACAACAGATGTATACCATGTTGGAACTAGGTTTGGGTGTCTTTTTGTAGGACACTACGTTCTCATCTGTTGAGAACTATGGAAGGTTAAGCTTCAGTTTTGAGTAATAGAATATGTAATTATCTTTTGTATAAATTCTTTGTGCATTGCTAATATCTATAAGGTTTGCGTTACTAAACTAAATCATATACTACTTAGCAAATACTGAAATGGGAATAATAGAAATTCTAAACTTGGTTACTCTACACTCCTTAGTAAAAATTACTAAACTTGATTATTTTGCCATATGTAGTAAAATACTGTAATGATAGTATTAGATATACTAAACTTGATTATTTTACACTAATTAGTAAAATACTGAAATGGAAATATAGGAAGTACTAAACCTAATCTTGCTCTGCTTAGTAAAACTTACTGAACTTGATTTTTATACTGCTTAGTACATTAAGGAATAGAATAATTGGAAGCTTTAAATTTGACTTTTATATCAAATACTGAATAACACCATGTAGGACAACTTAAAATCCTAAACTATGATTTTACAAAACTCTATGAATTCACCAACTTTATGTTGACTATTTTAAGCATGTTTTTCCCAGGTTATTTAGCAAGATTATTTGAGCATGGATTGAGCATCATTTAGGAGCATAAATGACGGGGGATTATCTTTTACTGGGATATTCATAACAAATGTTATTCAACGATTTAGACGATTGTACCAAATCAATGTTTACATCAACTGTATTTCAAAAATCATATAATTATGATTTGTGCTTTGTAAGCTATTTGCTCATAGATCCACCACTTTGATACCCAGTCTGGGGGTGTTACACTTTGTTTCATCAAAGAGCCGGTAGAGATTTTGGGTCGTGAAGCTAAGACGTTGAAAAAGGGTAATATACCGTAGTTATGGTTAGATGGAATTTGGAACGTGGACTACAGTTCACGTGGGAAAAGGAATGATTTATGAGGAACAAGTATCCTTATATATTTGCTAATGATGATCCTAAGAAGTAAATCTCGGGACGAGATTTCTGTTAAGAGGGAGTGATGTGACAACCCTGGTTTTTGAGGTTCGTCACTTAGTCTTATTTTTGGGGTATTTTGTGTGACTATGTGTTCTATGTGATTTATGTGTTTATATGTGTGATTTTGGGGATGAGAATGGACGAAATGAGGTACATGATTTGTAAATCCTGGTACAGGTTGGAAATGAAATGAAATGAAATGAGTTCAGAAATGAATTGCGGGAAAGTTTGGATATCGTTTTTACAAGGCTTCGTGTACGTATCTTATGTTGTATGTATGTATTAAGTATTGATTATATGTTTAGGATAAGTTTTAGAGATACTTTCCATAATTAGAAAAATGATGGTTAGTTCGGAAATCGCGTAGAAAGTCGAAAAAATCAACGTAAGGCTTTCGGGTTATGGTCCTGAAGTCACCCGAATGTGAGATTTTGTTTAAGAATAATATAATTTATAAAATAAGGTTAAAAACCAGATCCTTAGGTGCTTTGGGCTTGGTTTGGGCAGCCAAAAGAAAAGGAAGAAAGAAAATAACCAAAAAGCCCAAAAACAGGCCCAATGGACTAGTAATGGGATTAGAGGGACTTTAGGACTTAACCAAACCCATCCTATAACCAAAATAATCAGATTTTTCACCCCCATAACATCTCATAGTCGAACTTTAACAATGGTGGCCAATTAGGGTTTCAAAGATAAAGATCTTCCATTATTTTTAAGGTAAAATCTTCAATCCCTTTTTAATTAAATTGTTTTTATGCATTTATAAATCAATATATGATGGATCTATGATTATGTATAAATTAAAATCTGAGTTTTAACGATATAATAATGATTAGATTATTTAGGGTTTATAATTAAACAAGTTATGGATGATTAATTAGGTTAATTCAATTAAATTCGTAATTAAAAACTGGGCACAATTTTAGGCCACTTGTTTTGATCATATCTAGAGTTTTACAAACTTTTAATTTTCGAATATTATGTCCCTGGAAAGGTAATTGAATTGGCTTTCAAATTCAAGAAACTAGAATTGAATTGGAGGTCGGGAAGTGGGTCAAAAACAGGTTACAACAGTCGGAGGTCAAAACAATTTTGAAATCAGTCGGTTTAATTTAATGTTTTAAGGTGGTTAGGGTACTTAGGAGTACAATTGTACTTTCAAACGCACATGAGAGTTAGTTTGTATGTTATATAAGATATCTGTAAGAGGGCTAATCAATTGGGATAGTGGAAGACCCTCTTATCATAATAAACTTTTCATATGTTCAAAATCAGTAAATTATGGATAGGTAAAAGTATATATATATATATATATATATATATATATATATATATGGAGGCCTTAACAATAGCTTTAATGTTGAGGCCAAATAGAAGAGTTAGATAACACATCTAAGGGCATAGAGTTTCTTTTACAGGGAATTTTAGTTTGGTTAAGGTGGCGTTCGACCCATAGTTGGAAGAATGAAAAAGGGGACTGTTTTGGGTAAAATGTTAACAGGACGAGTTATGAACTAAACTAAGTGAAGGTCTTTATAGAGGGGTGTAAAGAGATGCGTATGGTACATAAATAGGTTTAAGTTGTAGGAGAAGGTTAGATATCCATCATAAATTGATGAGCCATTTTGGTATGTGGTTCATGTCTTGATTGTATACGTTTGTGTGTTTAGATTTTTGCTAGAGCGCGGATACTTGGAGAAGCTTGTTCAGGTGAGTTTCATAGTCCCATATCTTTTAATGATTTTGACTTCCATATGGGATGGAAGAGACACTCGTTATGGTTTGTAAATTGTAGCTGTGAAATGTTTTATGATTGGTAATGGACTTGTGTGTACTTATGTGATTAACTGCTAATTGATTCATGATTGTTTTGTGATTTGACTTGGTACCAAGGGGATGTTGACAAGGCGGGGCCTTGGGATTGGTTCATAGGTGTATGGACGCCTATGGGAACATGGTGTTTGGAAAGGCTTGGAGCCTTGGAATTGGTTTGGTATGATAAATCTTGAATGTTAGTTGTTAATGCACATCTGTAACATATTGTCCATATATTTTTATCGTTGGTGGTTATTCACAACTTATTATAACTGATTTGAGGTTGGATTCTAAACCTATGACTCTCACCAACATTATGTTGACGTGTTTTAGTGTCTCTTTCAGGTGAGAATGTGGTTAAGCATGATAATAGGAGTGACTAGCTTTGGAGGCTTAGGGTTTCATTTGGAGGAACCCCCTTTCCTCTTAGTCTTTATTTAATGTTTGTATAAGTGGTACTTTGTTGACACCTTTATGTTTGCTTTGTTTATGTTAATTGTTTGTCTCGGGTAAGCGGTAGGACTGTTACCTACTTACCTAGACTCCTGCATTGTTGAGATATTGTCATGACATTTGTGTCACCATTTTATGACATTTCTTATTTCATTTAGTTATCACTATAGACACGCTATGTTGTGATGATATCCATAGCTCGCGCCCCATATTACGCCAAGGCGGGGTGTGACAATTCACGGCTTTGACCGATTGATTCAACGTGAGTTGTTTCAAAGCATTGAGAAAATTATTGCTCATCTTTTCCAAAGTACGGACAATCTCCGGGCTCTCGGTAGAAGCCGAGGTAATACCTCTAGTCATCTCATCTCGAGATATCGTAGTGTCCCAATGGTTGTGATGTGTGGTCATGTTCTCGATAAGATCGTAACACTCCTTGGGTTTCATAAACGTCCCTCCGGCGGCCGCATTGATCGTGTCTCGATGCCTCAATGTAAGACCATTGTAAAATGTGTCAATTTGAGTAACGAGAGGCATGTTATGACTCGGGCATCGATCAATGTACCCTTTGTACCTTTCCCAAGATTCGAATAATGATTCGTCGGGCTTTTGTTGAAAGCTAGTGATAGCATTTCTCAATTTGGTAGCCATCGACGGAGGGAAAAATTTCGAGAGAAATTTCCTTATCATGTCATCGAAACTTTGGATAGAGTTCCGAGGTAGACGATCATATCATTCGGCGGCATGAAGGCCTAAAGAGTACGAAAAGAGAGAAAGCCGGAGGGCATCCTCGGGAACTCCATTTTGTTTCATATGTTGAGTTACATCCAAAAATTTATCAATATGTTTGTTTGCATCATCACTTGGTATTCCATTAAATTGAGAATTTTGTACTTGTTGTATCATGTGATGTCTTAAACAAAAACCGTGGCTTGAATCGGGATCGGGACAATCGATCCGCCGCGTCCATTTAAAGTCGGTTGGCACAACTCCTCCATCGTTCGGAGATCGGGAGCCGGTCCTTGAGGTCCTTGAGGCCCACCGCCGCCACCGTTACCATTGTGTGGAAAAGGGGGTGGAATTTGGTTTTGAGGCCCTCCGGGTCTAGGTCCTTACGCGGCCATTTCAAATTATCTTTGTTCAATGTCAATGATTCTTTGTCGGATAAGTTTTTCGGGATTACTTAATGGAGAAAGAAGGTTTGGAGAAGAAGAACGGGTGCTCATGCACCAAAAACAATTCAATGAAGGCGAAAGGCTACGAAAAACGATGAACTTAACCAATAATCATCAAGAGATACGGTAATTCTATTTTGAATAAGCTCACAAAGAAAGGCAGAGGAACGAGGCGGCGCGAAGCTCTTAAGTGCCTTTTCCAATTTGGGTCGTAGTTCGTTGGAACGACCCTCCTTAATCCCTTCTTATATAGTTTGCTAATTCACAAAAGGTACACCCGAATACTCAAGTGATACAAAGGAAGTTTTAATCTTTAAGATTGGAACTTATTATAATATTACCCTTTTTCGTTGAGGAATAATATTGATTAGTAGATTCTATTTATTAAACATTGTAAACAAAAAATCTTTTTGTATTTTTTTTTTTGGTTTTTTAATATGATACTATATACTAAAAAAGAAAAGAAAAATATTTTTTTGTTACTTTTATCTTGTTTTCTTTAAACTTTTAACTTTCGAAAACGAAAGGGTCTTCAAGTCACTAATCTTTAAAAGTCGATGCCAAATTCGTTCACAAATTTCCCCGGGCAGCGGCGCCAAAAATTTGATATCTTCGATATAGTATAGCAAATATATATATATATATATATATATATATATATATATATATATATATATATATATATATATATATATATATATATATATATATATATATATATATATATATATATATATATATATATATATATATATATATATATATATATATATATATATATATATATATATATATATAGTAATTAGACGGTTCGCTCTTTAGGAAAAGAAGCGAATGTGAAATCACAAATATATGCGATCGGGAATTATTGATAAGAAAATAACGATTAGGAAAAAGTGATAATCGAATCGTCCCGGGTCGTTTCCTCGCGAAATCGTGAATTGAATCAGCGCACGGATTTTGGTATTTGATGCTTGAATGATCGGTTCTTGATTTTGTTTTTTTTTTTGTATATGAAAATGCAATTATACCACGGGGAGCATAAATAGTTATCGGGAATGCACATAAACAAACAACAAGTATTATGCTAATGCAAATGCAAATTTAATTAATATAATTAAAAACATAAAATAAAATGAAAGCTACAATTAAACTAGGATGCAAATGCAAATATGTAAAAATACTAAAATATAAATAATCAAAGTCTACTTCTATAAAAAAAACTATTTATTTGAAACTAATTAATTTAATTGTTAGCTATTTCTAAACTAATATTAAAAACTAGTTATAAAAATTATAAAAGTTCGAAAATGATTTCTTTTACTTCAAAAATGTAGACTATATGTTTAAGGACATAAAAACTATTTTTTTTAAATTTCTTTTGTAAAGTATTTTTTAAAAAAACGGATTAAAAAAAAGAGTTTAATAAATTTACCTTTAGATTATCCTAAATAAGATATTATGAAAATCTAGCTAACTATCTTATTTAAGAAATGAAATTGCATGTTATAGCAAGAAGTATAACTTGGAACAGTTGGTTTGTAAATGTTGAGTTGTGTTTAATATGAATGAGTGGTCACGTGTTCAAGCCCCGTCACATACATTTTACGAAAGCAATATTTTCCTTTTTTTTGTTCACACGCAAATATTGATGACACTACTACTACTGTTTTAATACTACCCTCAAGTTTACACCGTCAACTTCCAATTCCTCCTAGATCAGTAGTAAAAAAATGTAAAGCACTTGAAACCTTAGGCTAACTATTTTTACTTTGAACTTATCAAGTGTTTAAGAAACTTCATACACAATATCAGGCTAAGAACAACTTACTAACTACCTAACATTTTGTTTAGCCATACCAACTTATGAATTACTTGGAAAACTAACAACACCACAACTTTCAGTCAAAAAGTGACTGTTTACTTAATGAAAACTTGTTTTTTTAATTTTACACTATAACATGTTGATTAAAGCTAAAGATGGAAATACAAGATTATAACTGATTGTAGTAAATTACAACTCTTGTTTAGGAAAACAAAGAGCGTAAAATAGGGAAAGTATTAAGTGATGATTTAGGAAAATCAAACACTAATGACCCAATGAAGTTCCAAAAGTTCGTTTCCCAAGGAGGTATATGTGTGTGACTAAAATGTAGCAAGATTTGAGATTAATATTGGTTAGAAGGGGATGAGAAAAGAGAATGACGAAGACGTGAAATTTATTACTACGACGACAAAACGTAAAACCGTAAAAAGTACAAAAATAAAAATTAATTCTAAAAATTACCAAAAATTCACCAAAAATCAGAATAAATAAACTAAGAGTTTACCGATGATCAAAACTTTTTCAAACCTTTTATTTAATTAAATATTAAATTTTAAATGCTAATTAAAGCCCTAAAAATCAAATTATTTATCAAAAAGCCCAAATAAAGTTTTTTTATTGGTAAACCTCTAAAATGTCCTAAAAAAATTAAAAACTATTTTTATAAATTTTTAAACTAAGAAAAACTATTTAAAATGATTTAAAAACTATTAAAACTTAAAATAATTATAAAAATTAATCTAAAGATGATAAAATTAATCTAAGAGTTGCAAAAATCCTATTTTAATGTATTTAAGCTAAGAAAAATATAAAAAGTGCAAAATGTGAAATTTGAAAAATAATAATAAAATAATATTAAAATAATATTAAAAATCTAAAAATTAAAAAAAAATTCTAAAAACTTGCAAACTAGTTTATTTTGACCTAAATAAGCAGAAAATGAAAGCAAAATGACCATAATACCCCTATTGGGCCCCCAAATGGGCTAAAAGCAAAAACAGTCCACCTTAATAGGCTAAATGGGCCCAAAAAGTCAAACTGGCCCAAGTGACTTGGAAAAGCCCAATCTGACTCAAAATTCAATTCTAAACACAAAACTCTGAAGGCCCAAAGGTTGAAAGTGAGCTTATCACAGCTTAATGAACAAACAGCTTATTCTTATTAGGCCAATAAGCCCATTAAGCAACAAGCTAATGCCATAAGCTCTAATTTGACACACAACCTTCTTTTGGGATACTAAAGAGATCTGTAAAAAGAAATTTTGAAAAAGCACACTCAATAAGCCAGAAATAAGCAAAGTACAAATCCACTAAAAGATAAAATAGTCGGGTTTGAGATCTAGGGCACCTCAGGACTTGATTCAACTTGAAAAATGTCACAAATGACTTCAATAAGCCAAATCAATCAACAAAAATCCAATAAGCAACACCAATAAAGTGGAATAAGCCAATAAGCACTTATGAAAAAGTCAATTAAGTTGGTTTTCTAGTCAAACCCTAAAGTCAACCCACCAAATGCTCCAGTATGAACAAATGGGTCAAATAATGAGCACCTATTACAAAATCCAAGTTATTGCTGGTTCAAATAAGCTAGAATAGCTTATTGTTAAGCTGAACACAAAATTACACTAGCAGTGGCTAGCAGCAGGGGAAAGGAGTTCCCACTGCTTTGACTATTTGACTTGGCTTTTTAGAGAGATCCAGTTGGATTCAAATGGAAACAAGGGCACCCTTGTGATCAGTGAATCACAAGGAGTCTATATCAACAAAGAAATCACAATTTGGTTCACACGATAAGCCCAGAATAAGCAAACAGTCCACAGATATTGCACAGACCTTAAAAATAAGCAGTTATGAACAAATAAGCAGTTTTAGCATGAATAAGCTAGCCAAATTGAACCAAATGCATACACAAGCTATAATAAAGTCCAATAAGCACAAATAAACTTGTTTCAAGCAGTGGATCAAAGTAAATAAGCAGATTCAAGCACAAACAGTTACTGATTAGCAGAAGTGATTTTCCAAAATCCTTTTGCTGATCTATTTGACCACCAATCCAATTTTAAGCCTTCAAATCTCTTTCCCTGATTAAGTTAACCAAAATTTTACGCTTGTTAACCCTAGTCTACCCTTAGATCTAGGTGTCCCCAAAATTTTAGCCAAAATTCCCAAGTAATTCAGATTTTATAGCCCTTTGATTGTTTTGGTTGTTCAAACCCACAAAACTTGCAGATAAATGTTACTTAGCACCCAATAAACAGATACCAACCCAAAAGAACAAAGAACAACAACAAAGGAAGGGTTAAATCCCTTTGAATCAATTAACCCAAACACCCCTTTGGAATCTGATTTTGCAATCTTCCAAAGGATTGTTGTGTTTTAACCTATCAAACAAGATCCAATCCACCCTAACAACTTCTAAGCAACCTCAGAAACACAAATCAAGCTTCAAAACACAGATTCATCAATAAACATGCAAAATCACCAAAAATCATATGAAAATCAAAATAATGAAAAGGGAGAGGGATGCAAACCTCCAAGACTTACATCCAAGCCTTGGATTGTTTGAGCTGAGGTACTAGCAAAACAAGTACCAGGCTTCCTTGTACCTGCTAAGAACAACAAACCAAAGTGATGAACAAATAACAAGAACTTTCTAATTTTTGAAACACAAGTTTTATTGCTTAAAACCTTGCCTCAAAAACCTTCAAACATGAATAAGGAACTCAGACTTTAGCTTATCAGATACTAAACTTTTATAAAACATAAAGGGAATTCATAAATTTTAATAAAATCCAACTTTATTTAATAAAAAGGAATTACAAAGATTTAAAAGCTAAAATCTGGAACAAAGGGACTCTCACAGGTTGAGGTCTCCTTTTATAGGCAAATGCTAACCTAAGACTATTCATAAACCCTAGATGTGAATTCCCAAAAGTGCCCTTGAAGTCTTCTAGATCTTTTGATGGAATAAGCTGTCCAAATGCATCATGGACGTTCATTTTAGCTTTGGGGTTAAGCTAAGAGTCTTGGTTGTTGATTTGGCCACGTCATTTGCCTTGGGGAGTAAGTTGGATGTTGATAGGTGGACGAGGTTGAGTGTGGGGCCTTTTGGTGAGTGGAGGTGAGGGTTTTGTGTATGGGTTATGTTTCTGCATGTGTGAATCAAGCGTGGGTAGGGTTAATTGCAGTTTAACCTTTGTTTTAAGCAGGGTAAATTCTGGGTTCATAAAGGTGAATAGTGGTAATTTTGATCCGGTTTGGTGGATTGTGTAGTTGTTTGGCGCATTTTCTTTTCAAATGTTTCACTTGCCTAACTTTGGTCCTTGTTCTTTGGCGAAAGATGTATAACAAGTTTTTCAGCCAATATAAACGTGTTCCCTTTGTTTTTGAAGTTATGGATTTCACACTTTTGCCCCAAAACTTTGGTAAAAAGGTTTTAAAGGGTTGTTTTTGCCATTTTTCCATATTTGAAGGACTGAATTTGGACTTTCTTGATCTTCAAAGGTCTTCAATGTATCTTTTACTCCATGAGGGACCATATTTGACAATGTTGAATAGTTGAGGGACTAATCTTGCCATTTCTTCAAAGTTGAAGGACCTTTTTGCAATTTTGACAAACTTAAGGGACCAACATTGTAATTATGAATTCACAAGGATTTTAAGTGTCATTTCTTCATTGTTTGAGGATCAATCTTGCATATCTTCAAGTCTTCAAAGGTAAATCTTGGATAATTCATGAACTAGGGCCCGGTTCTTTGTACGGCTTTGTTTCTCGTGTCCGTTTTTCCTTGTTTCTTGTGATCTTTTGTCTTTTTCACGATATCCGTATCTAAAATACACAAGTAAGCAAACACAATCATATATGTGGTATTTTATGACATTTTAGTGCATTTAAAGCCCGAAAAGAACGATGAGATCATGTATAAATGCCATCTCATCACTCCCCATACTAAGCCATTGCTGTGCCCTCACGCAATGCTAGAATAATGTATCTAAGCATCACCAAAATTCAGTTTTATTATCCTTTATTGAAAAGTAAAAGACTTGTAATAATACTACGAAGATGTGTAAAGACATAATGCATGATTTTCATCACGAATGTGACTTTTAGGGTTAATGAATAGAAACAAGTAAATGTCCCTTAGAGTAAATTTCGTCATCCTTGATTGTCATAAATTACATGCTAAGTGCAAAAACGATATCATTGTTGGTACAAGTCATAATGCTAACACTACTCATACGTCCAAATTGTGTAATACTTTTTCTCCCCGCAATCCTAGTTATTATAAAAGGAAATGGGTTTCTAGAATTTTTTAACTATTTGTCATGGATCACAAGTGATTCATATTGACTTATTTGAGTATTTATTAGTCCAAAAGTAAAGTAGCACGATTTAATCGATAGTTAGCCGAAGGACAAAATCTTTTAAAACGGTTTCTCGTGTATCTCCTTAAGTTCATATCTTGGCATAACTCGTTTCACGATTTGAGACCTTTCTCGGACCAATATCTGGTATGTACTTCATACTTCAAATCTTGGGAAGACGTTCTTGAAATTATGGTCTTCTCTTCATATATTTGGAATTTCTTCACTTGACGTTTTTGAGAGATTCTTCATATTTGGACCACGACTTCATCATTTTTCTTAAATCTTTATTTTGGACTTTGATATACAACGATCCGCCTCCTTTTCGGACTTGGATATATTTATCCTCATACCTTGTTAGGGTCTTTTTGGATAGACTTTCTCCATGATTTTTAGGGGAGTAATTGCTTTTCGTCGTGTGTCGATCCTTCATATTGATTTTTGGAACAATGATACTTCACATCATCTTGGATCTTTAGCAAAAATAGAGCTCCTCATGCCTTGTTAGGGCCTTTTTGGATCTTCACCAATCTTCGCGTCCCACTTCAATAAGTTATGCCTTGGCTATGAACTCTATTCAACCACGAGCAACTTTTAAACGATCTTGGGCTAGAAGCTAAGTAACCTTTTAAATCGTATGACCTTACTTATTGCAATTATTATTTATTCCTAATGCATTGATCTTATGGGAAGAAAAAGCCACAATTAAAGACATATGAGTTTTTGAAAGAACATTTTCGTGTTCTACGTTTAGCATGATCACTTGTCTAACTCTATCACTTCTCGTTCTTCACTATATAAAGACCTCTAATTAAAGAGACTCGTGAATACTTAGCCATGCAAGTCAAAATTAAGCCAAATTTGGATTAGCTTTCATTAAGACTATACCAAATCAAAGTTTTGGGTTTTCAAGCCACCTATAGGATCTTGCACTTTCTTGGACTTTTTCAAGTTTAGAGAATGCATTTTATAGTTCCCTTGATAAGTGACTTTCTAGGATCAATTATAGGAACTTGCGAAAAGTTCTTGTTCTTAACCCGAATGAGCTAAGACTTTCGCGTTTTAAAGTTCCATATATAAAAGTCTAGCAAAACTTGAATTGAGCGGGTTAAGGAATGTAGATGGCTCCAAATGCCCATCAATTCAAAAATTAGCTCTTATTCTACCCATCGGAAAATATACATTCGTGTCTTAAAAACACTTATGAAAACTAAAAAAATTTAAAATTTGGCCACTTTTAGCCTTATTAGCAACAACACAAAACATTGAAAGTTGGAAAACGTGAGGGCGTAGCAAAGCAAGTATCTATTCACCCCCCCCCCCCCCATACTAAAAGTAAACATTGTCCTCAATGTTTCGAGTCTAAAGGTGGAGCACCCCCATACTAGAGACGAAGAATCGAATGCTTAGGATCTAGCATGGAAAGGGTGATCAACAATATATCTAAAGCCGTTTATTAGTATGCTAAAAGATAATTGTTAGAACAATAAAGGCTATGTCATGGATTCGTGAAAAAATTCTTCAAGCAAACGATGGAGGCTCACGTAAACGAACACGAGAGTCTTCAATCGTAGATGATGATGATAATCTAGATAACACAATCACAAACAACCACGAGACAACGAGTTGGAAGGGTACAAATCCCCTCTCATTATTTATTAGTAAGCATAAAAGGATAAGCATGGGATCTCCTCCATGAGGTAGCTCGTTTTTAATTATCGAGTCATGAGCTCGACTCGATCCCATCAATGCTAATTATCATTAGGGAAGGTGACTTGGTCGAGGTCAACCATTGAAGGAATTTCCCCACCAAAGTAGTGCTTAAGCCTATGTCCATTCACCTTGAAGTTAGGACCATCATTTTGAGCTAGCTCTATGGTCCCATAAAGAAATACTTGTGTAACGGTGAAAGGACCCGACCAACGAGATTTCAATTTCCCGGAAAATATCTTAAGTCTAGAGTTAAAAAGTAACACTTGATCACCAACGTTAAAAACCCGGTTTTTAATCTTTGCATCATGAAACTTTTTAGTCTTTTCTTTGAAAATCGATGAATTTTCATAAGCATTGTCTCTTAGTTCATCCAATTCATTCAATTGTATTTTCCGGTGATCTTCCGCGGTCTTCAAGTCAAAGTTTGCATGCTTAAGGGCCCAATATGCCTTGTGCACCAATTCAATGGGCAAATGACAATTCTTCCCATAGAATAACTTATAAGGAGTGCAACTGATAGGTGTCTTATAAGCGGTCCTAAAGGACCATAAAGCGTCATCGAGTTTGTCGGACCATGAAGCACGGTTTTCTCCAATCGACCTTTCTAAAATCCTCTTCAAAGCTCGGTTCGAAACCTCGACTTGCCCACTCGTTTGCGGGTGATAAGCCGTAGAAAGACGATGAGTAACTCCATATTTCTTTAAAACCTTCTCGAATTGGTCATTAAAAAAATGGGTTCCACGATCGCTTATAATAGCACGAGGGGTTCTGAACCGAGAGAATAGTTGCTTCAAAAACTTCACTACCACACGAGCATCATTAGTAGGTAAAGCCTTAGCTTCCACCCACTTAGAAAGGTAGTCCACCGCGACGAGGATATACTTGTTTCCATGAGACGATGGGAACGACCCCATAAAGTCTATGCCCCAAATGTCGAAAATCTCACACACTTGAATTATGTTTTGCGGTATTTCATCACGTTGAGACGATTTTCCTTAACGTTGGCACGAATCACACGACTTCACAAGTGCGTGTGCATCACGATAGATAGAAGGCCAAAAGAAGCCGGCATCGAACACTTTCTTAGCTGTAAGATTAGCACCGTGGTGACCACCCGTGGGTCCCTCGTGACAAGCTCTAAGGATATTAGAAGCTTCGGCACCAAAAACATAACGTCGAATGAGTTGATCCGCACAAATCCGAAAGAGATAAGGGTCGTCCCAAAAATAGAACTAGACGTCACGAAAGAATTTTCGCTTTTGTTGTGTCGTCATACCCTTGATTATGAAATTCCCCGCATGGTAATTTTCAATGTCGGCAAACCATGGGGTAGTGTCTTTAGAATTCACAACACCGAGAGTCTCGAGAGGAAATGTTTCGGTGATTTCCTTGTTCTCAAAAACATCTTTGTGAGGATCTTCTAGACGAGAGAGATGATCGTCCGCTAGATTCTCGGCTCCTTTTTTGTCAAGCACGGTGACATCAAATTCTTGGAGGAGGAGCATCCAACGAAGCAATCTCGGCTTAGCATCTTGCTTAGCTAAGGGATACTTGATAGCCGAATGGTCGGTATACACGATGCTTTTAGTTAAGACGAGATAAGGTCGAAATTTCTCAAAAGCATAGACCACGGCAAGTAATTCCTTTTCCGTTGTGGTGTACTTTAATTGAGCCTCGGTCATCGTCTTACTAGCATAATGGATAGGACGGAAATGCTTTTCATAACGTTGCCCTAAGACGGCCCCTGTAGCATAATCACTTGCATCGCACATGATTTCAAAGGGTAATTCCCAATTAGGAGAAACAAGAATGGGAGCTTCGGTAAGTTTCCTTTTAAGAGTTTTGAAAGATCTAACACAATCCTCATTGAAATTTAAAGGAGCATCCTTCTCGAGAAGGTGTGTCATAGGTCGAGATATTTTCGGAAAGTCTTTGATGAAACGACGATAAAAGCCCGCGTGTCCTAGGAAACTCCTAACTCCCTTAACAGTTTTGGGGTGAGGTAACTTGGCGATGACGTCTACCTTAGCTTTATCGACCTCAATCCCCGCTTTCGAGACCTTATGTCCTAAGACGATTCCTTGTTTACACATAAAATGACATTTTTCCCAATTAAGCACAAGATTGGTTTCTTCACAACGTTTTAACATTTCCTCGAGATTAGATAAACATGACGTGAACGAATTGCCAAACACCGAAAAATCATCCATAAATACTTCCATCGACTTCTCGATCATATCGTGAAAAATTGCCATCATACACCGTTGAAACGTACCCGGTGCATTACAAAGTCCGAAAGGCATCCTACGATAAGCAAACGTTCTATAAGGACACGTAAACGTAGTTTTCTCTTGATCACGAGGGTCGATAGGGATTTGAAGTTAACTGGAAAAACCATCTAAAAAGCAATAGAATTCATTTCCCGCGAGTCGCTCCAACATTTGATCCATGAAGGGCAAAGGAAAGTGGTCTTTACGAGTGGCGTCATTTAACTTTCGGTAGTCAATACACACCCTCCAACCGGTCACAACACGAGTGGGAATTAACTCGTTGTTTTCATTGGGCACAACGGTCATTCCTCCCTTTTTAGGGACACAATGGATTGGGCTCACCCATGGGCTATCGGAGATGGGATAAATCATTCTCACGTTAAGGAGTTTAAGAACCTCCTTTTTAATGACATCGTGAATTTTGGGGTTTACCCTTCTTTGACTTTGAATTGCGGGTTTGTAGTCCTCCTCCATTAAAATCTTGTGAGTACAAAATTTTGGGTCAATACCCTTAATGTCGGAAATTTTCCACGCAATTGCCCCTTTATGAACTTTAAGAACTTTCAAGAGCTCGGTTTTTTCATCATTAGCAAGACCTTTTGCAATAATAACCGGCAACTTGTCATCACCTTCCAAGAATGCGTATTCAAGGTAAGAAGGAAGATCTTTCAATTCAAGGATAGGTGGTTCCTTGATTGAAGATTTTGGTTCAACACTCATAACTTCCATCGGCGGAAGAAATGGTGGAATAGAAGTATCATCACTAATCAACACCTCATCTTCATTGTCGATTTCATTTGAAGTAAAATCGCCTCCTTGGAATGGAGTGAGATTTGGTGTAGAATTAGCAAGAATCGGATCCAAAATAGTGGGATTGCCACTAGACGAGCTATCGAAAAAACCTAACACTTCTTGTGAAAACTCATCGCAAACCACATCAACTATGTCAATGTGATTGATGGTAGCGATTGCATAAACATGAGAAGGTTTTGAGTTTTGAGTAGCATTTATAACAAGTTCCTCTTCGTTGAATCTCAAAGTGATAGTTCTTGCATGAACGTCGATAAGCGATCTCGAGGTGTCTAAAAATGGACGACCTAAAATTAGAGGAACTTGAGGATCCGCGGGGATGTCAACTACTATAAAATCAACGGGATAATAGAACTTCCCCACTTTCACGAAAACATCTTCGGCTACTCCACATGCTAAGATCGTAGAATGACCGGCCATCTCGATGGACATGTTCGAAGGAGTAAGAGCCGAAAGAGAAAGCAATTTCCAAATGGAAAATGGCATCAAATTAATGCTCGCACCAAGATCGGCCAAGGCGAGGCATTCTTTCATATCTTGTATGTCACAAGGAATGAGAAACTTTCCGGGGTCACCAACTTTTTCCGGTATGCGGTTAGGATAAACCGAAGAACAATTAGCAAGCTTTGAAAGCTTTTCCTTATCGCTAATCATACTTTTAAAAGTGGAAGCGAAACGAGGCATATATAACAACGCGTCGGCTAAACTTACATCAAAATGAACTTGTTGAAACATTTTTATAAAAAGCTCGATTTGTTGTTTGTTATGTTCTTGCATTTTCTCGTTGTTTCGTCTCGATGGGTAAGGTAAGGGTGGTGTAGGTTGGACATTAGGCAACGGCCTTGGAATCTCGGGTTCCATAATTGGTATTGGTTCAACCGTAGGTGTCGTATGAGCGGTACTTCGTGGGATTGAAATGTGCTCCTTTTCGACCATCACCTCGGGTTCTTTCTCGATTTCCTTCTCCGTAAAAGTACTTGGACGAGAGATTGGTTCCTTGAAAGTTTTACTACTTCGTGTAGTAATAACCTTCATTTCTCCCTTCGGGTTTGCAATGGTATCACTAGGAAGACCACCCGAGGAAGAGGGTTTACACATGATTGCTTCAAACATTTTTGCCATTCGGTCCTCAAATTTTGATTGCCTTAAATCCGCTTTTAACAATTCTTGCTTAATCTCATGTTGTCCTTGTTCCATCTTTTGTTGATTTTGTTGAAGACGTTGAACATTTCCTTCCATTTTATTAGCATGAGTTTTAAGTTCATTAGCAAGTTCGTTTTTAAGCTCATTTTTTGTTATAGCGATTCACACGACTTATAAGAACAAGAAATATAGATGAATAAGATCAAGATTAAAACTATGAATGGAATATTAGATTAGATGAAGAAGAACTAGAAAGATACAATGGGAGACACACACACAAATGAGGGAGGATGGGCCTTTTATACTAAGGCTTACAAGGTTAGGAGGCCTTCCTCATTTGTGTGTTCGGGACTAATTCCCGTTTCATGCATAATAATGACATAGAACTCTCGACACTGTTGAATAGCATTTTCCACGAGCTTCGCAACGGTATATTATATGACCATCACTTTAAATACTTCTAACAATCTCCCCCTAAGGGGTGGTCATATAATATGTGACTTCACTTCTTTGACCATCACTTTAAATACTTCTAACATTTTTCAACTCGGATCTTAAGCTAATCATCTCACGTTGCATGTTATCAAATTTAGCATCATTTGCTTTAGCATAATCCAAAAATTCTCCTTGAAGATTCTTAGTGTGAGCATTTTGAAAACCTTGTGTAGTGTTTTGAAAATCACGGTTTTGGTTTTGATTAGTAACTTTTCCATTCCCACTTTGATAAGTCCCTTTGTTGTAGTTACGTGAATTGCCTTGATAATTACCACCTTGGTTGTTGTTTCGATAGTTATTAGCATTTTTATTTGGTGGAGCTTGATTTGGGTGGGAACCTTGGCCGTTTTGGTTATAGGTTCCCGCTGCTACGTAAGCACTCGAAGTGTTACCATCCGCGGTAATGCACTCGGAAAGATCATGAGCTCCACCACAAGACAAACAACTCTTAGCAACCGCTTTAACCGAAGCTTCTTGAGCTTTCCAATGAGTCATAAGATTAGCAAATCTATCGAAAAACCGATTTTCCTCATTAGCTTCATCATGTAAGGCATTAATGCTACGAGACGATGATGACGATGACGAACCCATATTGGCAACACTCGGTGTGTTACAAGGGCTATAAACCTTAGATCTATTCTCGATAATCTTTAAAGCTTCATCGGTCGTTTTGCACAAAAAATTACCACCCGCGGCGGCATTCAAATAATCTCGTTCATGATCATTAAGCCCATTATAAAAAGTATCAATTTGATGCAATTCCGAAATATCATGGTGTGGACATTCATGTAACATCTCTTTAAATCGTTCCCATGCCATTGAAAAACTTTCATTATTTCGTTGTACAAATCTTGAAATCTCATTTTCAAATGTGTTGTTTTAGATGGTGGAAAAAATTTGTTCACAAACTTAGAAACGAGATCACCCCATGTCAAAATCGAATTTGGCGGTTCTTTCTCGAGCCAAATTTTAGCGGGTCCATCTAACGAATATGGAAACAACATCATCTTAATGGCATCATGTGGAACATCCTTAAACTTGCTAGTTGCGGTGAGACGATTAAAATTTCTTATGTGGTAATGCGGGTTGTCTTTCTCATGACCTCTAAACTTATTAGCTTGCAACATCGACATTAAACCCGTCTTAATCTCGAAATTCTCCGCAAGGATAGCGAGAATCACAATGGCCTCTCCAAAACCCTCGGTGGGTGCTTGAAGCAACTCCATCATAGTACGATTAGCCATGACGACTTCTTGTTCTACAATAGGTTCAACAATTGGAGTTTGTTCTTCAATCAACGTCTCTTGATTTGCATGCTTTTGAAGACGTTTACGAGCTCGTTTTGCTTGATTACGAGTGATCATAAACTTCACGAAGAATGGGAGGTGAGCAAAGAAGTTTCTTTTTGGGTGTTTTGTGAATTTTCAATTTTTTATGTTTTTGATTGTTTTTAATTTTAATTTTTTTGGGTTTTGGTGTATCTTTGTAGACAACAAACTACCAAATCTCTCCTCGAATCAAACTCTTAAAGAAGCCTCAAAGGAATGAAAACGATCACGTGGAGTGAACGCCTTCGAATGACTTTAGAACTTTGGTGAAAACCAAATTGTTCAAGAGGGTTTAATCACAAAGAAAACCAAGCAAATATATTATACGTAATAATACTTTGGGCGGCAAAACCCTCGATTAGCCTTCAATCTCAAAATACTCACAAGCAAGCGGGGAAACGAGGCGGCGCGAAGCACTTAAGAGCCTTTTTCCTTAGGGTATATTTTATAATACCCGCCTTATACCCACCTTATAGTTCGTATTTTTCAAAATCGAGCTTCACGAAAATATTTATCTATTTTTGCCTTTTTCTTTTTGTTTGAGATTCGAATACAATAATTAGGAGATAAAATCCCAATTAAGGTTGTGTTTTCACACTTTTGGAGATATTTTGTATTGATTGTGATACTTAATACAATATAGTAATAATAATTTCACAAGAAAAACAAAAAAAAAACCGATAATACGTATTAGTAGAGTTCTACTAATACAAATACTATTTATGGCTAATATTAAAAACAACAAGACAAATTAATCACGACACACCTCCCCGGCAGCCGCGCCAAAATGATTGTAGTAAATTACAACTCCTGTTTAGGAAAACAAAGAGCGTAAAGTAGGGAAAGTATTAAGTGATGATTTAGGAAAATCAAACACTAATGACCCAATGAAGTTCCAAAAGTTCGTTTCCCAAGGAGGTATATGTGTGTGACTAAAATGTAGCAAGATTTGAGATTAATATTGGTTAGAAGGGGATGAGAAAAGAGAATGACGAAGACGTGAAATTTATTACTACGACGACAAAACGTAAAACCGTAAAAAGTACAAAAATAAAAATTAATTCTAAAAATTCACCAAAAATCAAAATAAATAAACTAAGAGTTTATCAATGATCAAAACTTTTTTAAACCTTTTAATTAATTAAATATTAACTTTTAAATGCTAATTAAAGCCCTAAAAATCAAATTAATTATCCAAAAACCCAAATAAAGATTTTTTTATTGGTAAACCTCTAAAATGTCCTAAAAAGATTAAAAACTATTTTTATAAAATTTTAAACTAAGAAAAACTATTTAAAATGATTTTAAAACTATTAAAACTTAAAATAATTATAAAAATTAATCTAAAGATGATAAAATTAATCTAAGAGTTGCAAAAATCCTATTTTAATGTATTTAAGCTAAGAAAAATATAAAAAGTGCAAAAATATGAAATTTGAAAAATAATAATAAAATAATATTAAAATAATATTAAAAATCCAAAAATTATAAAAAATTCTAAAAACTTACAAACTAGTTTATTTTGACCTAAATAAACAGAAAATGAAAGCAAAATGACCAGAATACCCCTATTGGGCCCCCAAATGGGCTAAAAGCAAAAACAATCCACCTTAATGGGCTAAATGGGCCCAAAAAGTCAAACTTGGCCCAATTGACTTGGAAAAGCCCAATCTGACTCAAAATTCAATTCTAAACACAAAACTCTGAAGGCCTAAAAGCTGAAAGTGAGTTTATCACATCTTAATGAACAAACAGCTTATTCTTATTGGGCCAATAAGCCCATTAAGCAACAAGCTAATGCCATAAGCTCTAATTTGACACACAACCTTCTTTTGGGATACTAAAGAAATATGTAAAAAGAAATTTTGAAAAGCCCACTCAATAGGCCAGAAATAAGCAAAGTACAAATCCACTAAAAGATAAAATAGTCGAGTTTGAGATCTAGGGCACCTCAGGACTTGATTCAACTTGCAAAATGTCACAAATGACTTCAATAAGCCAAATCAATCAACAAAAATCCAATAAGCAACACCAATAAGCTGGAATAAGCCAATAAGCACTTATGAAAAAGTCAATTAAGTTGGTTTTCTAGTCAAACCCTAAAGTCAACCCACCAAATGCTCCAGTATGAACAAATGGGTCAAATAATGAGCACCTATTACAAAATCCAAGTTATTGCTGGTTCAAATAAGCTAGAATAGCTTATTGTTAAGCTGAACACAAAATTACACTAGCAGTGGCTAGCAGCAGGGGAAAGGAGTTCCCGCTGCTTTAACTATTTGACTTGGCTTTTTAGAGAGATCCAGTTGGATTCAAATGGAAACAAGGGCACCCTTGTGATCAGTGAATCACAAGGAGTCTATATCAACAAAGAAATCACAATTTGGTTCACACAATAAGCCCAGAATAAGCAAACAGTCCACAGATATTGCACAGACCTTGAAAATAAACAGTTATGAACAAATAAGCAGTTTTAGCATGAATAAGCCAAGCAAATTGAACCAAATGCATACACAAGCTATAATAAAGTCCAATAAGCACAAATAAACTTGTTTCAAGCAATGGATCAAAGTAAATAAGCAGATTCAAGCACAAACAGTTACTAATTAGCAAAAGTGATTTTCTAAAATCCTTTTGCTAATCTATTTGACCACCAATCCAATTTTAAGCCTTCAAATCTCTTTCCCTGATTAAGTTAACCAAAATTTTACACTTGTTAACCCTAGTCTACCCTTAGATCTAGGTGTCCCCAAAATTTTAGCCAAAATTCCCAAGTAATTCAGATTTTATAGCCCTTTGATTGTTTTGGTTGTTTAAACCCACAAAACTTACAGATAAATGTTACTTAGCACCCAATAAACAGATACCAACCCAAAAGAACAAAGAACAACAACAAAGGAAGGGTTAAATCCCTTTGAATCAGTTAACCCAAACACCCCTTTGGAATCTGATTTTGCAATCTTCCAAAGGATTGTTGTGTTTTAACCTATCAAACAAGATCCAATCCACCCTAACAACTTCTAAGCAACCTCATAAACACAAATCAAGCTTCAAAACACAGATTCACCAATAAACATGCAAAATCACCAAAAATCATATGAAAATCAGAAAAATGAAAAGGGAGAGGGATGCAAACCTCCAAGACTTACATCCAAGCCTTGGATTGTTTGAGCTGAGGTACTAGCAAAACAAGTATCAGCTTCCTTGTACCTGCTAAGAACAACAAACCAAAGTGATGAACAAATAACAAGAACTTTCTAATTTTTGAAACACAAGTTTTATTGCTTAAAACCTTGCCTCAAAAACCTTCAAACATGAATAAGGAACTCAGACTTTAGCTTATCAGATACCAAACTTTTATAAAACATAAAGGGAATTCATAAATTTTAAGAAAATCCAACTTTATTTAATAAAAAGGAATTACAAAGATTTAAAAGCTAAAATCTAGAACAAAGGGACTCTCACAGGTTGAGGTCTCCTTTTATAGGCAAATGCTAACCTAACACTATTCATAAACCCTAGATGTGAATTCCCAAAAGTGCCCTTGAAGTCTTCTAGATCTTTTGATGGAATGAGCTGTCCAAATGCATCATGGACGTTCATTTTAGCTTTGGGGTTAAGCTAAGAGTCTTGGCTGTTGATTTGGCCACGTCATTTGCCTTGGGGAGTAAGTTGGATGTTGATAGGTGGACGAGGTTGAGTGTGGGGCCTTTTGGTGAGTGGAGGTGAGGGTTTTGTGTGTGGGTTATGTTTCTGCATGTGTGAATCAAGCGTGGGTAGGGTTAATTGCAGTTTACTCTTTGTTTTAAGCAGGGTAAATTATGGGTTCATAAAGGTGAATAGTGGTAATTTTGATCCGGTTTTGGTGGATTGTGTAGTTGTTTGGCGCATTTTCTTTTCAAATGTTTCACTTGCCCAACTTTGGTCCTTGTTCTTTGGGGAAATATGTATAACAAGTTTTTCAGCCAATATAAACGTGTTCCCTTTGTTTTTGAAGTTATGGATTTCACACTTTTGCCCCAAAACTTTGGTAAAAAGGTTTAAAGGGTTGTTTTTGCCATTTTTCCATATTTGAAGGACTGAATTTGGACTTTCTTGATATTCAAAGGTCTTCAATGTATCTTTGACTCCATGAGGGACTATATTTGACAATGTTGAATAGTTGAGGGACTAATCTTGCCATTTCTTCAAAGTTGAAGGACCTTTTTGCAATTTTGACAAACTTAAGGGACCAAACTTGTAATTATGAATTCACAAGGATTTAAGTGTCATTTTTTCATTGTTTGAGGATCAATCTTGCATATCTTCAAGTCTTCAAGGGTAAATCTTGGATAATTCATGAACTAGGGCCCGGTTCTTTGTATGGCTTTGTTTCTCGTGTCCGTTTTTCCTTGTTTCTTGTGATCTTTTGTCTTTTTCATGATATCCATACCTAAAATACACAAGTAAGCAAACACAAGCATATATGTGGTAATTTATGACATTTTAGTGCATTTAAAGCCCGAAAAGAACGATGAGATCATGTATAAATGCCATCTCATCAATAACTAAGCTACATATGAGTAAACAAGTAAAGCACAATAACTAACAAGCACATAACAAGCATTAATAAGCAAGAATAGCAAATAAGCTTAAGAAAAAGAACTACTCACAAAGTGTCCTTTGCTTTTTCTCAGAACCAACAATCAAAACAAGTTACCAAACCAATCTTAGTTTGTAAACACTAAGCTTCAAACCCATACGAGCCATCCATAATTTACTCTTAACGAATATCAATACTGTTTCAACCTCTGCCTTCAAATAGATTCTTCAAACCAATGATATAGTAGTACAAGCTCTCGAACCGATTTTTTTTTTCGAACCAACAATATTTTTTATATATATATTTTTTTTATTTTTGCAACCGAGATAATAACAACTTGGACAGATTAAAAGAAGATATTAAATGAAAACTAAAAAGAACTTTTTATTAATCCCCAAGAAAAGAGTTCAAAGCAGAAATTAAATAAAAAAACTAAAACTTTTTTTTTGTTCGAATTAAATAATAACAAGAAGAAAGTTAAATTCAAACTAGCTTAAATATCAAATCCCACTTTTCATTAATTAACAAAAGAGTTCAAAGAGAAATTAAATAAAAAACCTAAAACTTTTTTTTGTTCGGATTAAATAATAACAAGAAGAAACTTAAATTCAAACTAGCTTAAATATCAAATCCCACTTTTCATTAATTAACAGAAATTTGAAATACAATTTAAAAAAAGACTGAAAATTAAAGTTGCGGAAATAAAATTAGATGCCTTATTTTTGGCTACATCATCACTATTTATAGAACAAAATAGAGGTCTTCAGTCTTCTTGTCTTCTAGTTGTATGCTTCTTATGCGAGGGGAAATTTGAAAATCATCTCTTTGTGTTTCTTTCGCTTTAATCCCAACCATTGGTGAAAAAAAATTAAATTCATCATTTAATGTTGGCCCTTCTTGACAATAAATGATTTTGGCGCTCAGATTTTTGGCATGGATTGCCAGTGTGGATTGGTCACATGGGTTGCTTGATCTTTTTATTCAAATTCGAATTGTGGGGTAGGGTTTGTAAGGGTTTTGGTTTGTAGCAGAAAAGGAAAAAAAGAGAGGGAATGAATTTTTAGAGATGGATTGATTTAGAGTTGGTGGTTGTAAGATAAAGAAGTGGCTGTTTGCAAAACTCACGAACCCTAATATTTTTATTTTTACCAAACATTGTGACTACAAACAAAACGAGCCAGTGTATATTTGGATGAATTTGGGCTTTGTGGTGGACTTTTGGTATTGATGGATCAACGAAGCCTAAAGCTCTCAAATGGGCTAGTAGACTTGTAGTAATTAAAATAGAATGACTTATGGTTGCATTATTATTATTTAAACGGGCTGACTTGGCCCGTTGAACGGGTGTGGGTCGGTCCGTAAAATAAAAATAAGGACTCAGATTCATTTTTCCTTGTTCGTTCCAATGTCGTGTCTCGGGATTAACTTTAACTTTGGTTTCGTCTTTTTGTCGAAAAACCGGATCTGCAAAATAAAATCAGAAAACACAGGATATATGTTCGTTTTTTACGTTTTTGCCTTTTTTATCATATAACTTAGGGTAAAATGATGAGTATTAAGTAACTCATCAAGCACCAAATTACACTTTACTCATAATTAATCCACCTTAGCCAATATGAAATGCATTCTATAAGATGCATGAATTTGATTTTATACAATGCAATGCAAAGGAAAGCAATTCTATTTATATATATTTGGATTTTATTGAAATGGTTTTGATGGAAATAACTCATAAAGAAATCAAGGACTTAGATTAGGGCTTTGAGTACCATGAACACTTATCAGCCTCAAGTTTCACTTTCCTCATACCAAGCTTAAAAACAAGATCATTGTTTTCCACAAGTGAAAGTGCGTCAACTTATTCATATAGATTAATTGTGTTACCATTATACCCCCACTTATTATGCCTCTAAAACCGGTTATTATTTGAGCAAATTGCTTGAGAGAAAATTTGTCATTATTTAAAGCGTGAAATATAAGAAATGTAAAATCTCAAAATAAGGAAGCACTGTTTTAATCCTAAGTAACCATCTTATCCATTACTCGAAAAACCGCCCACAATTGATATACACCCGACTCAAGAATAATAAGTCATTCGCCTTATGTGTAAGATCCTTATGTCATGCATTAATAAGTAGCTACACACTCGCTAAGGAAAGAAAAATAAAACCCACACAATAATTTATATCCGCCGCCTTTTTGGGACTTTGGATCTTCAATCCCGCAACCCGTCAAGGTAATATTGGATTGGAGCAACTATCAAATCCCCGCAACCCTTGTGAGAGTAATATTGGAATCCAATAGCTACAATAATTAACACTTCACTGCCCCTCTTGGGAGTCTTGTATAATTTTTTTTTCTTTTTCTCTTTTTTTTAGCCACTCATTTTTTCATAAGCCGCTCTTATTTTTCTTTATTCCTCACAAAAAAGTTGAAAAGAAAAAAGGAAAAACACCTGCTAAGTATTAAGCATGACATAAGTCTAGTACACATAAAACGTTCTAACTTAGAATTTTAAGACGTACTTATACCAACCACGAATGATTAGTCAAAAATGCATAAGACACTACAAACCAATTAAAACCGTTCTTGATTATTTATTAACATATATACATGCGTTGACAAGAAAGTAAAGGTTACGAAAGGGGATATAAAAGCCACAATTAATTAATATGAGGTTTGTCTAGCCCTTAACACTTACTTCAAACTCTATCATCTTTGTTCTCCACAGTTTAAAATCTCAAATAATCAGACTAGTGGATGCTTAGCCTAATAAACCAATAAAGGTCTACATGGTTAAGGCTACTAGCTAGAGAATGCTTGAAAAACAAACTCAGGTTGAGTCAAAGTATCCATGGCGGGCCTAATATGTCAAAGAAGTCTAAATTTGTTAAAACCATGTCTTTTATTATTATTTTTTTTTTCCTTTTTATATATAAAGAAGAAATATATACAATGCAAATGTGTTATGAAAATGAAAAATGATTAATGCAAAAATAATGAATGCATATTTTTGGTGGCCAAAGTAGATCAAAAATTTGAAAAATATTTGAAAAATTAATTTCCAAATTATCATGAAGGTCAATGACAAAGTTTTAGGTAATGTCACTTCGATAGAAGACCCCCTACACTTAAGATAAACATTGTCCTCAATGTTTAAGAGTATTGGAGTAAACTCCCCTACACGAATGACATTGATAACTTTGCTTAACCCAAGCTAAGGAAAGGTCTACTATAGTGAATTCATTTTTAGCAAAATGTGGTTATGAAAAATCACAATAGTAACAAAGTGAACCCGATACAAGGGCCTCCTCCATAACCTCCAATGCATGCGATGAGAGAGAGAAACCCTACAAACATCATGAAGACAAAAGAGAGGCATCCCCCTACACTTTTCCTCAACTCTATACCCTTATTTCTATCCTACCACACTCTAATCTAAAAACTCTAAGCCTAGTTATTCAAGCTTAATTTATGGAGTCTCTAGCTCGACTCTTCCCACAATGAATTAATTCATGGGGGAAATGGGGATCTCTTGGACCATTTCCACAGAAATGTCCTCCCCAAAGTAATGCTTAACACGGTGACCATTCACTTTGAAATTTGGGCCATTTGGTTGTGACAACTCAATAGTCCCATATGGAAATACTTGAGCAATAGTGAATGGACCGGACCATTTTGACTTAATCTTGCCCGCAAAAAGTTTCAACATTGAGTAAAAGAGGAGAACCTGCTCTCCAACTTTAAACTCACGGTTCTTGATCTTAGCATCATGAAATTGCTTAGTCTTTTCCTTGTAAAGAAACGAGTTTTCATAGGCATTGGCTCTCAATTCATCCATCTCATTGAGTTGGTCATTTCTATGTGAACCGGCTTGGTTTAAATCAAAGTTTGCCCATTTGAGAGCCCGTGAAGCCTTATGTTCTAACTCGAATGGGAGGCGGCATGCTTTTCCATAGACAAGCCTATATGGAGTACAACTAATTGGTGTCTTAAAAGCCATCCTAAAATCCCATAAAGCATCATCAAGCTTATCCGACCAAGATGCTCGATTCTCTCCCAACGTTCTCTCTAAAATCCTCTTTAAACCACGATTTGTGACCTCGGTTTGCCCATTAGTTTGAGGGTGATACGCGGTAGAAAGTCTATGGTTAACACCATACTTCTTCATGACTCTTGTAAATTGATCATTACAAAAATGAGTCCCACGAATACTTATGATAGCCCGAGGTACACCAAATCTAGCAAATAATTGCTTCAAGAATTTCACTACAACTCGAGTATCATTAGTAGGCAAGGCTTTAGCCTCAACCCACTTTGAAACATAGTCCACGGCTACGAGTATGTAATTATTGACCTTTGATGATGGAAAATGTCCCATGAACTCTATACCCCATATATAAAAAATCTCACACTCTTGTATGAAATTTTGTGGGATCTCATCTCGTTGATTAATCTTTCCTTGTCTTTGACATACATCACAAAATTTCACCATCTCTTGGGCATCTTTGTATATGGAAGGCCAATAGAAACCCGAATCAAAGACTTTCTTGGCGATGTAGTTGGGCCCAAAATGGCTTCCCGTAGGTCATTTATGACAAGCTTCTGAGATTTTAAATGCTTCGGGCCCATCTACACACCGTCTTATGATTTGGTCCGCACATTGCCTAAAGAGGTAAGGGTCATCCCAAAAGTAGTATTTTGCTTCGTTAAGAAAGTTTTTCTTTTGTTGGGAAGTGAGACCCTCTATTAGCACATCCCCCACAAGATAGTTTGCAATATCCGCAAACCAAGGGGTGGCATCCTCTTGTGAAGAGATTGGCATGAGCTCCTCTAATGGAAAGGATTCATTAATTTCCTTATGAGGTAATTCATCTTGAAAAGGATGCTCAAGTCTACTCAAGTGATCCGCTGCTAAATTCTCGGCTCCATTCTTATCACGGATCTCTATAGAAAACTCTTGTAGAAACAAAATCCATCTCAAAAGCCTAGGCTTAGCATCTTGCTTTTTCATGAGGTACTTGAGAGCGGAATGATCCGTATACACTATGGTCTTAGAAAGCACAAGATATGGTCTAAATTTCTCAAAGGCATAGACTATAGCAAGCAACTCTTTTTCCGTGGTGGTATAATGAAGTTGAGCACCCGTCATTGTCTTACTCGCATAGTGTATAGGTTGAAAATGCTTATTAACTCTTTGTCCTAACACGGCTCCCATGGCATAGTCACTATCATCACACATGAGTTCAAAAGGCAAATCCCAATTTGGAGAAACCAAAACAGGAGCCTTAGTCAACTTTTCCTTAAGAATCTCAAAAGAGTCTAAACACTCTTGTGTGAATATGAAAGGAGCCTCTTTTTCCAAGAGGTGGGTCATGGGTCTTGCTATCTTAGAAAAATCTTGTATTAAACCTCTATAGAAACCCGCATGACCCAAAAAACTCCTAACTCCTTTCACCGTGGTAGGTGGGGAAAGTTTGGCAATAACATCAGTTTTAGCTCGATCCACTTCTAAACCCTTATTGGATATATTATGTCCCAAAACTATCCCCTCTTTGACCATGAAATGGCACTTCTCCCAATTAAGAACAAGACGTGTTTCTTCACACCTCTTAAGCATAGGTTCTAAATGAGAGAGACAAGAAGTGAATGAATCTCCAAAAACCTAGAAATCATCCATGAAAACTTCCATAGTATGCTCAATCATGTCATGAAAGATTGCCATCATACACCTTTGGAATGTCCCCGGTGCATTGCATAAGCCAAAAGGCATTCTCCTATAAGAAAATGTACCATAGGGACAAGTGAATGTGGTCTTTTCTTGATCTTTTTGATCAATGGGTATTTGGAAATAACCTGAAAATCCATCTAGAAAGCAATAGTACTCATTTCCCGCCAAGCATTCAAGCATTTGATCCATGAAAGGCAATGGTAAATGACCTTCCTAGTAGCATCATTGAGCTTCCTATAGTCAATACAAACTCTCCAACCCGTGACAAGTCTAGTGGGAATAAGCTCATTGTTCTCATTAGGCACAACGGTGATTCCACCCTTCTTAGGAACACAATGTACCGGGCTAACCCATGGAGAGTCAGAAATGGGTTAAATCATACCCGCATCAAGGAGTTTGATAACTTTCTTTTTGATTACCTCATGGATTTTTGGGTTAAACCTTATTTGGCTTTGAATGGCGGGTTTATAGTCATCCTCCATAAGGATTTTGTGTGTACAAAAATTTGGATCAATTCCCCTTATGTCGGATATTTTCCATGCTATAGCTTTCTTATGTTTCTTAAGCACCTCTATGAGTTTTTCCTTCTCATCATCTTTCAAGTCTTTTGCTATGATCACGGGTAATTGGTCCTTTCCCTCTAAGAAGGCATATTCAAGGTGTGATGGAAGATCCTTAAGTTCTAGGGAAGTTGGACTCTCAATGGAAGGTTTCACAATAGATGGATCATCAATGGTAACTTCTTGTAGAGTAGGTGAAGGAATGGGATCCTCATTGAGCAACTTTTGGATAGTTAGAATGTCTTCTTCCCAATTTTTGGGAGAATCATCATTACCAAGGAAGTTGGACTCAAATTCCTCCAAGAGGAAATCACTCTCTTCAAATGGTGTTAACGAGGGAACAATTGAGGCAACGGTCTCTACATGAGGCATGTTCTCAATATCATTCTTACAAGCTTCATGAAAATGCTCATCACACACCTCATCAAGAACATCCACTATGTTAATTTTTTCACAACTTTGAGATTTCTTGGTAACTTTCCCTAGCTTAAACACCACTTTCTCATCCTCAACTCTCATAATTAGTTCTCCTTTCGTCACATCTATAAGAGTATGACCCGTCCTGAAGAATGGTCTACCAACAATAAGAGGAACTCTCGGGTCCATAACATAATCAACCACTACAAAATCCGCGGGAAACGTGAATTTATCAACCCCTACAAACACATCCTCCGCAATGCCTACCAGATAAGCTATGGTATGGTTATCTAACTCAAGGGTCATCCTAGTAGGAGTGAGCTCGGGAAGAGAGAGTTTTTGTCAAACCGGTAAAGGCATGAGATTAATGCTTGCCCCAAGATCCGCTAGTGCCATGCAATTTTCCACCCCGAGAAAATTACAAGGTATCAAAAATCGCCCCGGATCTCCAAGTTTTGTAGGTAGGGTTTTGAGCAACACGGCAGAGCAATTCTCATTAAGTGATGTGTTAGGCAAATCCACCAACTTTTCCTTGTTTGAGAGGAGATCTTTGAACATTTTAGCAAACTTTGGCATATAGGCAAGAGCTTCCGCAAAGGATATGTTTATGTTTAGTTGCTTGAACATTCTCAAAAAGTTTGACACTTGAATATCATCCTTGTTTTTAAGTTTCTCCTTTCTCAATCTTGATGGATATGGAAGACATGGTTTTGGTGTAGGTTGAGTAGTTGTTGTTGAAGGGTTCTCTTTGTTGGTTTCTTCATTAGGAGGTATGGAAGGTAAAGGAGTAGTGGGTGTAGGATGAAAAGGTGTAGGAGTTGAAGTTATGGAGCTTGAAGGTGGTGAGTTTGATGTTGAAGGCTTGTCACAAGGTGGAACCATAGTAGGCTTAACCAAAGGAGTTGTAGGTGGCATGGTAGAATCAATAGTTGTCTTTCCACTCCTTGTTGTGATTGCATTGACATTATCCCTTGGATTTGTTTGTGTGTTTGAAGGTAGAGCCCCTTGAGGTCTTTGAGTGTGCAAAATTTGAGTTTGTAAAAGAGCAAACTTCTTGTTGTTTTCCTCTTGAGTCTCCTTCATTTGTCTTTCATAAGAAGTAAGCTTTTGAAGAATCAAATCCATAGGATTAGGTTGCATATTTCCTTGATAAAAACCTTTGTTTGGATATTGAGGTGGAGGTGGTTGGTTAAATCATTGATTGTTTGCATGAAAGTTGTTTCCTTGATGTTGAAAATTATTGGGTGCTCTAAAGTTGTTGTGTCCTTGGTAATTTGGCCTAGGCCCTTGATTTCTTTGAAGAAATTGAGGAGGATTGGTTTGATTTTATGTGGGTGGTTGGGGTGGAAAGCCGGGTGGAGCAAGCTAGTTATTTCACTTGTAAGAGAGATTGTTGGGGTTGATGTTAGGTTTGAAGTGCTCTCTATGTTCATCTTAATAAGCATAACATTCACCTTGGTAATTTTGAACCTTGTCACACTGTAAGTAAGAATGAGGACCTCCACAAGTTTAACAACTTCTGGTAATAGCATTGACATTATTGGTGGAAGCATTGCCCAAGGAAATCTTCATAAAGTCTTCCATCATTGCTTATTGCATCTTTTGGATTTGGGTTATTTCTTGCATTTGTGAAAGGAATTGACTTTCAAATGATTTAGAAACACCCTCTTGTACAACATGGACCCTCTCATAGCTTTGGTTGTTTATATGCACCATGGATTTAGTCTCAATAATGTACCATGCCTCTTGTATGGATTTGGCAAGAATGTTCCCACCCGCGGACGAGTTGAGGGAATCTTGATGATGTGGTCTTAATCCATTGTAAAAGGTGTTGATTTGGTGAACTTCATTGAATCCATGATTGGGGCATTTTCTCAATAACTCCTTGAACTCTTCCCAAGCATCACTAAAGGTTTGTTCATGTTTTTGTTGAAATCCAATAATTAGGTTTCTTAAAGCCATGGTTTTAGATGGAGGGAAGAACCTATTCAAAAACTTCTTGGTAAAGTCATCCCATGTGGTAATGCTCTTAGGTGGTTGTCTATCTAGCCAATACCTAGCATTTCCCTCTAGGGAGAATGGAACTAAGATCAACTTAATGGCATCATGAGGGACTTCATTGTACTTAATCGTATTGCAAATGGATAGAAACTTCTTGATATGATCATGTGGATCATCATTAGGTCTCCCGAAAAAAGGTGTAGAAGAAACCAAAGTAATCATAGGTGTCTTAAGCTCAAAGGTGTTTGCGGGTATCTCGGGTATAACAATGGCATCGGCATATCCCTCCACATTTGATTGGAGGTGCTCCATCAATGGTCTATTGTCAACGACGGCCATGGATTCTTGTGTGTTGTTCAAAGCACGATGCTCAGGATCGGCTTGATGGACGGTGTTTTTCTTACTCTTTCTCTTGTTCTTACTTTTGTGAGGAAGGGGTTGTACACCAAAAGGTATGTGTGCACACCCTCGGGTGAGCATGCAACTCAAGTCAAGGAGTGAGAGAGGAGCTCTCGTTCGACTTTGGAAAAGAAGGGATTATCCTTTCTGAGATTCAATAAGTAATATCCACAAGAAAATATAGTATATGTAAGTAATACTTTGGGTGGCAAAACCCCCAAACAAGCTTTCCTTCTTAGAATACTCACTAGTGAATGGGTGGGGGGGGGGGGGTTAGGTGGCGCGAAGCACTTAAGTACCTATTAACCCTTAGACGGCATTTTATAGCTCGTCGCCTATCTATTCACCTTGTAGTTTGTATTCTTCGAATTATTGCCTATTGGAAGTATTTATCTATTTTTTCCTTAATTAAATTTGATTGATACACGTGTCAAGGACCGGAACGCTCCCGAACACGGTGTATTGCAAAAGCAATACTTATGGAAGTATGTGTATTGAGTGTTCCTATACGTATATGTATCTACATATAATAATATATCAAAAATATTTTTGTATTTATTGGGTTTTTTAAGAAAATACTATATGTACGTAAAAACGATGAAAACTGATATATACAATATATTTTTGGGTGTAATCTTTTAGGAAAAAGATTACTTTTTGGATTTTTTATTTTTTTGGTTCAATTCTTTAGGAAAAGAATTGATTTTGTGTTTTTTTAGTTTTTTTAGTTTTTATAGTTTTTATTTTTTTATCTTTTGGATTTATGATACGTAAAAGGAACGCTCACGAGTGAACGGATCCCAAAATCCAATCGAAACCGTCAATCAATAGTCTCTCGTAATGTCATGAACCGGCAGCGGCGCCATTTAATATTGACTATTTATTCAAGTTCGTTTTCCAAGCTCAAGACAAATTGAAAGTCCAACCAATTTCAAGTTTATAATTGTTTTTGGTGTTACAAGATTATTTGGTATCTATGTCTATTTCAAACAAACACGTAAAAAGTGGAAAATATTATAGCTACTTAATTGTAAAACAAATTGCAAATACCACAAAGATAGCACAAAGTACAAATATATAATGCACACAATGTAAAAATGCTCAAAATGTAAATGAGATGAAAGTATAAGGGCTAAATGTGTAAAATCAGAAAGTATAGGGACTAGAAATGATATTAGTAACAAACTAGGTTAACAAACTAACAACTTCCCAAAACTGACTAACCAAATGTGTAACAAACCAAAATATAGGGACTTGTTAATGCAAAACCTAAAAACTTGTGATTAATAAGCTGTTTAACAAAGTTATGAAATTTGGAGGACCAAAATGCAATTTTACACAAATCTTTAACAAAAACGGGCACAAGGATGTCAATAAGCTCGTGTAAGCTTATTAATCCACCAAATCGACTCTGGTTTTTTCCAAAATGCTTAAAATGAAAATGAGCTAGACTTGTAAAAGGAATTTAGCTAAAACCAAGTGAATCAAAAACTAGCTTATCTCAATAAGCTAAAAACTAATCCAGACATCCACACTTGGATTTTATTATTGAAAATGGTTAAGCTAGTGTCACAAAGCTTGGAATGTCAATTGGTTTTGAAAATGATCAAAAGAATAAGCTGAAATCTAAAATAAGCCAAAATAGCTTAGCGTTGACCAAGCGTTGACCAAACTTTTTCAAAAAACTGAAATTCTCAAAACCTACTCAGAACATGTTTGTAAAGACATTTGTGAAAGAAAATGGGGACTTTTATGAAATGGATTAAGAGAACTGAGATAAGCAGATCACTATGATCACTGAAACTTGCAAATGCTATAGTGCTTATTAATAAGTTGTTTTCTCACTTAAACCAGCAAACTATATAACTTCCTTAGTAGTCTAGAAAGCTTGTATGTTAAGCTACAATTGAGAACAAGTTTCAGCTAAAACCATCAACAAACAAACTAATGGCATCGAATCAAAAAGTGCTTGTTTTGACTGAAGACCTTTTACAAAGACTGACCCATACTTTTACTAAGCTGTTTGTCTGTTTGACCAAGAAATTGACTACAAAACTTCACCAAAAGACTAGTACTCACCTAATAAGTGTAAGTGAGCTCAGAAGAACAGCTTTTAACAACTAACTTACAAAAATGACTTTGATCCAAACACTACTTATAGACTGATATCAAAAGTTTGTGAAGTCTTTTTGATCAAAAGGATTTGACAGCTAATGAAACTTGTCAAAACTAGTTAAGTGAATGAAATGAGCTAATTAGAAGTCAAAAACCAGCAAGTTTATTTGCAAGAACACAAAGTAAGCCACTGATGGAAATAGGAATGATAAAAGCAAATTTTACCAAACTAAAACTGAAATAAAGCTATAAGAATGCTTGTAAACTATCAGAATACCAAAATCACACCACAAGAATAGTAGCACGATCACAATTCAGCAAGTAAGAGTTATTTCAAGGAATTGGGCATGCAAATTCAGTTTAGAGGAATTTTAAACTAGAAAAGTGTTCCTTTTAGCTTTGATGCCACCTTTGATGGAGTAATAAGCACTGAGCTTACTATGATCTACAAGAACACCATTTATCAATCACCAAAAACCATCATATCATCACCATTATCTACAAATCAATTTCCACTACTGCAACTATAATTTTGGCTATGAAATGAACTCTGAAATCGTCTGAATCAGCTACAGGCTTCCAAATGACATCAAACACATTCCCCTCATCAAGTTTGATCAACAGAATCACAATAGTAACAAGAATGAAGGATTATGAAGAATTGAGAATGAGAGTTTGAGTGAAAATGAACATTCAAGTTTATTAATGGTGTAAAGTTGTTACAAATCTGTTATAGCTAACTAACTAACTCTCAAGTGGTTGTCAATCACTTAAGAGTAGTATCTAACAAACTAGCTAAATGTAATGAGGAAAATGTAGGAAGTGTGTGAAAATACGTACACTAAGTACATGTCAGAAATGAAACACTATTGGGGTATTTATAGCATTTGGGATGAAGTTTGTTGGAGGTAGGTGACGTGTTCCAGCCAATAGTAATCTTCAACGTGGCTTGAATCTGTTGATTGAATATATCCATTGAAGAACTTGAATTGGGGCTTTTTGATGTAGTCACTTCCAAGCTAATTGAGTGGTTGGGTTGTCTTTGTCTCTTGATTTGGAGTAATTTTCATGTTTATATCAAACTCTGATATGCACTCTAGCTTCCAATCGTTCCTAGGCTCGTATAAGTTTGAATGTGCCAGGTGGTGTTATGTTATTGGTGGAAAGAATAAGTCATGGATCATTATCCATTTCATGATTTTCTATTGGTTGAAATAGGTGAGTGGGATTTCACTGTACAGATTTAGTTATTAAATGGTGTGGCGGCTAAGTAGGTGAGGTGGCACGTGATATGGAAATCCAAGTGACAATATTCAAGGCCTCTCATTGGTTGGATAAGCTAACACACGAATTAATATCAAACTTGGTTCACTTTTGGCACTTTTAACCCCTTGACTTTGCAGATTGTAAAATTGAGCTCCAAGCTTTTTTTCCTTGTCATGTTTAGTCCTTCTAACTTCAAACTTGTTCAAAAATCATCCTTTGACCATTTAACTTGATAGTTGACCAAATTTGACTTTGTTCTTGACTTTTACATAATTGCACTTTTAGTCCCTCATCTTTGAAAGTTGTCAAGAAAGGGCCTTTGACTTTGCAAGGCTTGCCACTTTCATCCTCTTTTTGTCTTTTCTTCATTAATAAGGCTTGATTTCACTTGTTTGCTCCAAAATTGTATCTTTTTACCTACACAAGCACAAACAACAAAACATACCCATAATACTGCTTTTATGAATGAAAATTAGGTATTTGCTTTATGTTTTAGGGTAATGTGTGATATTATTGATATGAGATTTCACTCATATCAAGAATATATTTCACAATTGGTGCCTATTGGTGTAAATAAACCTACTCTTTTTTAGATCTATTGTCGTAGTCTGGGTATTGATCCTTCTGTGCCATTGTTACGCCTTTTCTATAAGCTTTGTAAGGTGGGTGACTGGTTTTCTTTTCAGATCTGAGGCTCCAAACCTTATCGCCCTGTCCTTAAGGATGGCCCCACGGGCCTAAAGGGATGGAAAGTTCTCTGTTTCCTTGTTGACCGGAGGGCCGCTCTCATTGCCATGCTTTGGAGGCATCATGACCCCAGTGTGGCCGACCCTCTTCCTATGATTTCTGAGTACAATCTGTTAGCAAAGAAGCTTTGTGAATTTGTTATTCCCCTTCGTAAGCCATACTCTAGCCTTTTATATGTTGGCCGTCTTACTCCCATTTAGAGGCATCCAGGCTTTGATTGCTCCTTCAACGGTCCGGCTGGGGAGAGTAATGTTTTTCCTTCTTCTCTTGTTTGGCCCTTCGTATCTTATGCATTGTATAATTTTCCTTCTTGTTCTTGCAGATATTATTATGGATGAGTTTCTAAGGATCCCCCGCTTCTCAGGTGCGGCCATTCGTCAAGGACATCCTTTTCCGGAGGGCACAGTCATTGCTACCCATATTAAACCTCCTTTGCCTAAGGGTGCTCCCGTCCCTGCAAAAACTTTTGTCATGGAGCAGGCTGAAATAGTTGACGCGAGGGTGATTGCTGATCGAGAGCGAAAGCAAAGACGTTTTGTTGAAAAGGCTGTCCGAGAGGATGCAACAACTGGTGGTTCTCACGGTGTTGGCACTAGGGCCACTCGAGCCACCACTCACACAAGGAAGTCAAAAAGGAAGGCTGATGGTAAAGGTTCTTCTTATAAGAAAAGCAAGGCCACTCGAGTTACTGTTGCTTCACATGATAAGCCTTCCACTCTTGTTGGGGAACCAGTTAATGGGAATAGGTCCCATACTCCCACTCCTTCAGCCGAGGGGCCTAATGTTATGAATGATCTTCGAGACCACACTAATGATGTTCTGTCTCAGCCTCATGTTTCTGAGAAGGAGCCCCACGTGGAGGAACATCCTCCTTCATCCCCTCCTCGTACTGCATCCGTTGCGCCTAGCAATAACCATGTTTCCCCTTGGTGCCGGTGATGAGAATATTTTCTTTCTAGGAGGTGAGTTCTCCTTCCTCTTTCCTTCCTTTTTTTGTACATATTTTTGACTTTGTCTTTCCTCTCTTTTTTCTAATACTTTTCTTCCCATGTAATGCTTCGAAGCCTATTAGTTAGGATGCTAAGGTTGTTCCTGATGAAGCTGAGAGTTCCTTCCGTAAGGCCACTTATCCTTCTTTTCATTTATTGTTTTGTGCACGTTGGTGTGTGCCTCTCTTCTTATACTTGCCTTATCTTTTGGCAGGTGATCCTTATGCACGCTTTGGCAATCGACCTTTCACCTCCCAGTGGGGCCTCACGGAATCTTGTCGAGTGGACAAGTCCAAAGACTGCCGTGATATGCTCTCCAATCTGTTTACTCTGGCCGATCAAGTGTATTTCAGTGAGGGAGTTGACCACCATATGGCCATTCGGTCTGGCTGGCGTCGTTTGGCCCAAAGTACCCGATGCAATCTAGTGTCTTGCTTCGCTTTGAATCCTTGCTAGAAGAGCATATGCTTGTGTTTCTGCCCAGTCTGAGTTGGAGGAATGTCGAAGGTCCCTTGCCACTGCCAATGATGACTTGCTAAAGAGCCGCCATGATTATGATAAACTCCTCGGTGAGCATGATCTTGTTATTTCTTCTGAGATGGAGCTGGCTGAGCGTTTGGCCGCTCTCGAGAAGGGCCAGAAGCTTCACGATGAGGCTCTTGCAGCCAAAGATGCTAATATTGCTGCCCTAGAGAGTGAGTTGCAAGCTTTTGAAGAGGATGCTCGGGGGCTGTTGGGAATTATTTGTAATGTTTCAAGTACCGTTAGTATAAGTATAATTATTGTTAGTGTTGGCAAGTATCGTTATTGTTAACGCGGTATATAGCAAGTACTGTTAGTGGAAGTACAAGTACTGCTATATTGATTAGGACGAATATATCTTTGTAAAAGATATGTCATAGTTATAGTTAGAGTATATCTTATGTGATATACTTAATAGTTTAGAATATTGATAGGATATCGTGTGTGATATACTTATCTTTATAGAATATTCTAAAGTTTCTAGGGTTCCTTACTCTATAAAAGGAACATAGGTACGATGACATTTATGTACCTCATTCAAGTCGATTAATAATAGATCGAATAGTTAAAAGTAATTTTGTTCTTCTTTGCTTTATAAGTTAGATTCCGCATAACTTATTTGGTTGAGTAAGAGTTCTCAAAGTGTTCTAGTTTGATTACAAACTATTATACTAATTCTTAGCAGAATATAGATCCATTCAAAGGGATCGACAAGTGGTATCAGAGCTTGTTGAGAAACTCTAAATAAGAAGAACACGACCCTAAAATCCCCACTCATACCAAAATCAATGTCTCAACCCGATGATGACCCTCACTTGGAAGATATTCCAGATCCTGATCCTATACCACATGGACAACCTCAAGTTGTGCATCCTGCACCACCACAAGGTGTTCAAGCCATAGATGTTGTAGTTACTTCTACAACTACACCACCTTCCAATACTCTATCTGTTGTCAAACTCCTAGTTCTCAAAAGTGATAACTATAAGACGTGGGCTATGTAGATGTAACATTACTTGAACCACATAGATCATACTCTGTGTGAGGTTATCAAGAATGGGAATACGCCTAAGAAGTCGCATTGGTTACCTGATGGTACATGTTATGCTTTACCTGTAGTGACTGCTGAATATGTACAAGCAGAGATCAGAGAAAGAAAGGCTAGAACTGCTTTGGCTATGGCACTTTCAAAACACATCTTACCTAGCTTTCATCACTACAAGGATGCAAAGGCTATGTGGGATGCCATCAAACTTATATTTGGAGGTAATGAGTCTAAGAAGATGAAGAATATTGTTTTGAAACAAGAATTTGATAACTTCTCAATTTCCAGTACTGAAGGAATCCATAGTGGTTATGGAAGGTTCAGTAAATTGCTTATTCAATTGGCAGTTTATGGACTAATAATTCCTAATGAAGAAGCCAATCTAAAATTCTTAAGAAGTGTTCCAAAAGAATGGAAAGCAATGGTTATGCACTTCATCACAATAGATGATCTGGATACAAATCCTTTTGATCATCTCTATAACAATCTTAGAGTTTATGAGATGAATGTTAAAGGCATTGAAGTGACAAAAGAAGCAGCAGCAACAACAAAATCTAACTTGGCTTTTGTGTCAGAAGGAAACAGCGGTCTTTACTCTCAAAATATCGTTGGTGGATCAAGCAGCGGTACTTACTTCCAAAATACCATTGGAGGACTAACAAGCAGTACTTACTCTCAAGGTACTGAAGGCAGCCTAATTGCATCTCAAAATTCACAAGGAAGATCCTCACCATTTTTTAGTGACAATGATGCCTTCTCATTCTTTGTTGGACAAGACAATAGACCAAGGTTAACTCTCAATGACTTGTTCCAAATGGATGATGCTGATGTTGAAGAGATGGATCTCAAATGGCAAGCTGTTATGATCTCTGTAAGATCTAATAGGTTCTACAAAAAGACTGGAAGAAAGATGACTGTTGATCCTTATGAACCATTAGGATATGACAAGTCCAAAGTTGAATGCTATAACTGTGGAAGGAATGGACATTTTGCAAGGGAGTGCAATAGGGATAAGACTGATAGAAACAGTCAAAAGTCCAAGAACAGCTATAGAACCAGTCCAAGAATCTCTGAAAGCTTTCCAAAAGGAGAAAGCAGGAGTTCCAAAGGAACTAAAGCATTGGTAACTATAGATGGAGTGGTGAACTGGGTTGAAGCTGAGGAAGAAGAAGAGCTTGGTTTGATGGCTCTCTCTCATGAAGATACTGAGGTACATCCTTGTTCTAAAGATTGTATTCTTAAATCTAATAGTTTAAAAGTAGAACTTGATGAAAAATATCAAAAAGTTAACACATGTACTGTAGAAACAAATGCTTTTAAACATGGTGTTGTCAAGTTAGAGGAAAATATAGTTTTGTATAAAAAGAGTCAACAAAACTATGAAGAGAAAATTAAAGCTTTTGAAAAACAACTTATAAAAGTAACAGCGAAAAATGAAGTTTTAAAAGCCAGTCTTTTTAATGAAAGGGAAGTGATTAATCAATGGCAAAAATCCTCTAAAGGATTGGGTAAGCTGATTAATTCACAAATGGGGTATTATGATAAAATAGGCCTAGGATATATTGAGGACCAACCCAGGATAACCTTAACTAACAAGGACTTATCAAAGGGGATTTTTGATAGTTCTAATGAGTCAGTTGATACTCTTGAAAATGATAGATATGCTGAAGGAATGAAGGCAGTTCCTCCACCATTATCAGGAATTTTCATGCCCCCTAATAATGATATAGGTATAGAGTTAGATGAGTCAAAAGCTATTATTGATATTAAGTCAAATGATTCAGAATCAAACTCTAGCACCTTGACCCAAGATAAATCTGTTGTGACCAAAAATATTATTTATCCACCTTTAATAAGAAATTGAGTATCTGAAGGACAAGTGTCTACAACTAGTTCTGCTCCTAAGCAGGTAAAAACTCCTAGCAAGGCATTGGATAATAATACAAAACATTATAATGATACCAAGTGGGGTGGGATAGGTTTTAAGAAAACTAAGTCAGAACAACCTTTTGGGTCTTCTTTGAGAAGAAAAGGATGTTATGTTTGTGGTAGTCTAAATCACTTTATCAAAGATTGCACTTTACATGAAGACAAAATTAAAAAACAGAAGGCTGCACAAAAGGTCACAAAGAAAGGTAATCTGAAAAATGCACAGGTAAATAGACAAATGGGATCTAGAGATGACAAACCTAAGTTTGATCATGCTAAAAGGGTAAATAAACCTCATAAGGTTAATAATTTCAAACACCCGCTCTCTACCAAGGACTTTATTACAAGAGCAGTACTTATGAAACAAGATTTAGTACCTTTGAAGTCTGGTAAGCCAAGTACCGCCAAGTCTAGAACTGCAGTACTGCTAGACCAAAAGCAAGTACCGCTAGTCAAAAGTTTGGTAAACCAATGTCCCACAAATCTTCTAAGAGTGTAGTTGAGAATACTAAAACACCTAGAAGTAAGTCTAATAACAAACTAGTGCAAATGTGGGTCCCTAAAGGAGAAAAACCATGTGTTCAAGTAAGTACTGCTAAAACAGTACTTAAGTCAAAAAGGTTCAAGGACAACAAACCCACTTATGTCTTTGATTATTTAACTGGAACCATGAAGTATAAGAGTGTGTGTAGTCTTACTGGAAAAACTACCTATCAAACTCTTAAGTATGTAGGTCCCACAAGATCCGAGCCAAATGTGGCTTGGGTCCCTGTTAAAACTAATAAGTTTTGTGTATGTGCAGGGGCATCTAATTGATGAATTAAAAGATAAAGGTATAGTAGATAGTGGATTCTCAAGGCACATGACAGGGAACAAGAATTTCCTTGTTGAATTTGAAGAATTCAGAGGTAGATCAATAGCCTTTGGTGGTAGCAAAGGTAGAATCACTAGAAAAGGAAAAATCAATACAGGGAAGTTGGAGTTTGAAGATTTGTTCTTTGTGAAAGAATTGAATGAATTCAATCTCTTTTCTGTATCACAAATGTGTGATAAAAAGAACAAGGTGCTCTTTATAGATACAGACTGCTTGGTGTTTTCCAAAGACTTTGAGATACCAAAGGAATCTTAAGTACTGCCTAAGGTACCCAGGCAAGAAAATATGTACGGCTTTAGTCTTCATACTATTATTCCAACAGGTGGTATTACATGTTTGTTGGCTAAGGCTTCTAATGATGAGTCTAATCTATGGCATGGGAGGTTAGGTCATGTGAATTTCAAGAATCTTAATAAATTGGTGAATAGAAATTTCGTTAAAGGGTTACCTAACAAATCTTTTCAAAATGATTTCACATGTACTGCTTGTCAAAAAGGAAAACAGCATAGAGCCTCTTGTAAGACCAAGAGTGTCAATTTTATGACTAAGCCTTTGCAACTTTTACATATGGATTTGTTTGGTCCAGTTTCTATTAGGAGTATTAGTCATAAGACCTTTTTCCTAGTTATAACTGATGATTATAGTAGATTCATTTGGGTTTTCTTTTTAGCTCTTAAGAATGAAACCAATGAATTACTTAAGTATTTTATCACTTTAGTTGAAAAGCAGTTCACTAAACAAGTCTTAATCATTAGGACAGATAATGGGACAGAATTCAAGAATGCTGAATTTGATGAATTCTGTAGGTCTAAAGGAATCAAGAGACCATTTATCAAACCTAGGACTCCACAACAAAATGGAGTAGCTGAAAGGAAAAATAGGACACTAATTGGGGCTTCTAGGACTATGCTAGCTGATTCTCTTTTGCCAAATACCTTTTGGGCAGAAGCAATCAACACTGCATGTTATGTATTAAATAGAGTCTTAGTGACCAAGCCTCAAAACAAAACACCTTATGAACTTTTGACTGGTGTTAAGCCAACCATAATTCATTTGAGACCTTTTGGATGTTATGTGTCTACTTTGAATACTCTTGATCATTTGGGGAAGTTTGATGGAAAATCTGATTCAGGATATCTAGTAGGATATTCATTACAAAGTAAAGCATATAGGATTTATAACTTGGCATCTAGAAAAGTTGAAGAAAATGCCCATGTTAATTTCTTAGAAAATAAGCCCAATGTCCCAGGAATAGGTTATGCTTGGATGTTTGATTTGGATTATCTAACTAACTTCATGGATTACTATTCTGTGCATAAAGATTGTCAAACTAACAATGTAGGTGAGGAGATTGGTACAACAAAGTTAGGTACTCAAGCAGGACCTTCTTAATCAAATTCTCAGGATGATGATGTTCACATTTATGTAACCAGTATGCCTATTGTTTCTCATATGGTTGCTAGTCCCCAACAAAAGCAACCAATACCATCCACTGATGATCAAGCCTCGGAATAGCCTCGGAGGCTTCAAGATCAAGAGAAGAATGTTACAACTACTAATAAGCATTCAGGAGAAGAATCTTTGGAATCACAACACTCAGCAGTACGTATTAAACCTAGCGGTACCTCATCTGCAAGTACTGCTAAGCCAAATTCTACAAAGTCTGTTGATTCATTAGAAGATATTTTGCAAGCTATGGACAGTGAAGATGCTTATACTAGTCCAAATGAAGGAATCTTATACAAAGCTTCCTATGATGATCAAGGTGTAGTAACTGATTTCAATAATTTGGAAACTGAAATTCCAGTCAGTTCTATTCCCATTCATAAAGTCAACAACAACCATCCTACAGCTCAAATTATTAGAGACCCTAAGTCTGCTGTACAAACTAGAAGACAACTTCAAGCTAATACTGAAACTCATGCACTTGTGAGTTATGTCAAACAACAGCAGAGAACAAATCATAAGGATACTCAGCATTGTTTGTTTGCTTGTTTCTTATCACACGTAGAGCCTAAGAACATTTCTCAATCTCTTGATGAAGAAAGTTGGGTAGATGCCATGCAAGAAGAATTAATGAAATTTGAACTACAAAAGGTTTGTATTCTTGTGGATCTTCCCTCTGGAAAAAGAGTTATTGGTACTAGGTGGGTTTTCAGAAATAAGAAGGATGAAAAAGGTGTTGTTGTGAGGAACAAGGCAAGACTTGTTGCTCAAGGTTATAGACAGGAAGAAGGGATAGACTATGATGAGGTTTTTGCACCAGTGGCAAGAATAGAAGCCATTAGGTTATTTTTGGCCTTTGCATCATATATGGGTTTTATAGTCTATCAGATGGATGTGAAAAGTGCCTTTCTTTATGGTACTATTTCAGAGGAGGTATATGTTTCACAACCTCCAGGTTTTGTAGATACTAAATTCCCCAATAGATTCTACACAGTTATCAAAGCACTTTATGGTCTACATCAAGCTCCAAAGGCTTGGTATGCAACTTTATCCACTTTTCTATTAGAACATGGATATAGGAGAGGGACTATTGACAAAACACTCTTCATCAAAAAGAATGCTAAGGATATTATCCTATTTCAAGTTTATTTTGATGACATTATTTTTGGTTCAACCAAGAAATCATGGTGTGAAGAGTTTGAGGCTTTGATGAAAGGAAGATTTCAGATGAGTTCTATGGGAGAACTTACCTTCTTTTTAGGACTACAAGTCAAACAGAGGAAGGATGGAATATTTATCAGCCAAGATAAATATGTTGCTGAAGTCTTAAAGAAATTTTCATGTATGGACACAAGGAGTACAAGCACACCTTTTGAAGCTAAGAAATCTTTGTCAAAAGATAAACATGGTGAAAATGTTGATATTCACCTATATAGGTTAATGATTGGTTCATTGATGTATCTTACTGCTTCAAGACCAGATATTATGTTTGATGTGTGTGCCTGTTCAAGGTTTTAAGTCAATCCAAAGGTGTCACATCTACATGCTGTGAAAAGGAATTTTAAGTATCTTAAAAGTCAACCTAATTTAGGATTATGGTATCCTAGAGACTCAACATTTGATTTGGAAGCTTACTCAGATAGTGATTATGCTGGAGCCAATCATGATAGGAAATCCACAAAAGGAGGTTGTCAATTCCTAGGCAGGAGACTCATATCATGGCAGTGTAAGAAGCAAACTATTGTTGCTACTTCTACAACTGAAGCTGAATATGTAGATGTTGCTCATTGTTGTGGACAAGTACTTTGGATTCAAAATCAGTTGTTAGACTATGGTTTCAACTTCATGAACACCAAGATCTACATTGATAATGAAAGTACTATTTGTATTGTCAAGAATCCAGTCTTTCACTCTAAGACCAAGCGCATTGAGATAAGACATCACTTTATAAGGGATGCCTATGACAAAAATCTTATTCAGGTCTTGAAGATTCATACAGATAACAATGTATCTGATTTGTTAACCAAGGCATTTGATGCAAAGAGATTTGAGTTCTTGGTAACACATATTGGTATGCTCAACCAATAAACTGCTGCATATGTTAAGGGGAGGTAATAGTTGTATAATTTTTAAGCTAATTTTTATTGTATGGTGTTTATTTTGTGTTTTTGATGTGATTGCATGTTGATAGAATAAGATAAAAGAGGTTATAATGATAGTGGAATGCATGAACTGGTCAGATTTGTGAGGTACCGTTTTGGAACCAAGTACCGCTTATACAAATCCAAGTACCGTGTATGTTCCATGTACCTCTACATAACCGTTGTACCATTGAGGGTCTCTTTTGTAAATTTGGCGGTTTCTTCGCGCTTGGGTTTGTTATTTGCATAAATACTAACTCCAATTATACAACTGATTCACCTAATCTTTTATTCTTATCTCTTAATTCTATAACATACTCTCTAATTTTTCGATCATCAAAAATACTAATGGTTGCTCTACAAGTAATCTCTAATCACAACCTAGTTACGAACCTTGTTTAGAATTATGATTCTCTTGGTTTCCATGATATACTTGGATTTCTATCTCGAAGTCATGTTTGTTTTGAGCTTACTGTAAGTCTTGTTGTCTCTATTCCTATTGTTACACAATTTTGGAATACTGTTGTTTTAGGTACTCGTCATAATCAACCTTGCATTAGGTCTAGGGTAAATAATAGAAATATTTATGTGACTGAGGTACTGTTAAGGGCAAGTTTAAGGCTTAATGATGATAATGGACTTAGCATGTTGAATAACACAGAGATACATGATGGCCTTGCAGCCAAGGGTTATGAGGGTGGTATGGAAAGTCTTACTTTCTTTAAAGGTTTATTTTCACCTCAATGGAAATTACTTTTTCATGCCATTATTCACTTTTTAAGCTCAAAAAGTACTTTTGATCAAATCCCTGATGCATTGGCATCAGTTGGTATATGTCTACCAAATAACAAAGTTTTTAAATTTTCAAAAATAATTTTTAAAGGCATGACTAGGAATTTGGAAGGAGTTAAAAAGTTTTTGATGTATCCTAGATTAATTCAAGATTTAGTTAATGACCAAACCCCTAACCTACCAGAATTGACAAATACATGGGATGTTCCTACTTTTACAAAGAGAATATTCTCTTTCTTGACCAAACCAGGAAGTACCTTTACAGGAACTGTTACACCCTTATTTGCAAATATGTTAGCCCAACCAGCTAATCAAGAAGGTGAGGAACCTAGCTTAGCTAGTGCTTCTCAGCAAACTCCTTCTCACTAGAGTCCCCCATCATCTGAAGATACTCAATCTTCTTCTCATAATGTTGGTGATCAACCACATTCTAATGAAATGATCCATGCACCTATTGCTTCCATTGCTGCTAGTGGTTCACCACAAGCAACAACAACAAAGGTGGTGGATGTTGCAAATTTAACTGTTTTGTGCACTAGCTTGTCCAAACAGGTACAAGTATTGCAAAAAGAGAAGCTTGCTCAGGATAAAAGAATTGCTGATTTGGAAGTCAATTTAATCAAGCTAATGAATAAAGTAACTCCTTGGATGAAGCAAAACAGAGTAATTTAGAGAGCTTCTCTTAAGAAGCTAAGGTTCATGAACTTCAAGAAGAGGTAACTGAATGCAACCATACAGGAGAGGAATGATGAAGAACAAGGACCTTCTTCTGATATTCATACAAGGATCTCTGGCAATGACATCAATCTTGAAGCTGATGATGCCATTGGAAATTTTGAAGATGTTGATGGCATAGAGACTAATATGGATAAAGAAAGTTTGGAGCCTACAAACATGGAGCTTCAACAAGAGGAACCACAATCTGCTCATGAGGAACCACAAGATGAAGAAATGTTGGTAACTCAGCCACAGCCACAACCACAACCTTAATCACCACAACTACAAGTTAATTAGAGTAGTTTTTATGAGAAGCTATAGGAAATCAATGTTCAATTTCCTGTGTCTTCAAATCCACCTCAAAGACAATTTTGGTTTCACAAGAAACAGTCTTTCCAAGTACTGTCAAGATCAAGAATAAGTGTTGGATCAGACAATGTTAATACAAGTAATGCCTAAAAACATTATTAGTGTTAACTAATCTTTCTTAGTTTTGATCACAACAAACTATACAACATATTTAATGTAAAACACAAAACGAATTATTTAACTAACACTATCATCAAGGTAATAATCATATCACTAACTTTTCTTAATCATACTTAGTGATCAGCAAAGTGATTATCCTTAAAACTCACTTTTGTTAATATGACAAAAGATTTTTTAAGAAACTTTCTTTTTAAGAAAATGTTTTATTAAAATGGAAAATGTAAATTTGAAAATGGCATATTCCATATGCCATAAGAATATCTTTTGAAGGTTTAAAAAACCTCAGATATTCCTACCCCACCAAAAGATAAAAAAGGGAGCGGACTCTACTGGGCGGTACATTAAATAGCTAGGCGGTTCTTTAGCGATATGGAACCGCCGGGCTAGTTAAGGAATCACGCCCAGCTAGCCGTTACACTTTTTCTTCTATAAATAGTGGATCAAATCTCATTTTCCAATAACCCTCTTGGAAGTTTTTCTCAGCCCCCTTTCTCTTTTCTATAGCATAATCATTAGTAAATGATCACTTAATGTGTTAAGTATGTCTACATATGATTACCCTCTTGATCCCCTCCTTTACCTTGTCCAATGAGAAGATCACTCACTCACTAGTGTTGTGATAAAGATGAATCCATGAATTAGTCATGTTCATTATGTTAGCCTTTTTGTTTTTGTTGATCCATTTGTATTTATGAATACTTGGACTAGTTGTGTTCATCCAAGCTATTTGTGAATACTTGGATTTGTTGTGTACATCCATTACATATGTGTTTTCTTGGATTTGTGTTGTGTAGATCCAAGTTACATGTGTGTACTTGGATATTTCTAGTTGAGTTGTAATAGATTGTGTAGTAGTTCTCACTAAACTATAAAGTGATGTGGTTGTGTTTTGTGAGTTCTCACTATACTTGAAAGTGATTAGTAGTTGTGTTGTGTGAAGTTCTCACTTAGCTTCAAAGTGAAGAGTCGTGAAGATTGGTTCTAGCTTTAGATTAGAACTCGACATCTAGCCTTGTGTCGTTAAATTGTGAAGTAGGCAACGTTGTGTAGATTGGTCCTAGCTAAAGATTAAGTCTTGACATTTAGCTTAGTGTCGGAAAATAATGTAAGCGACGATGTAAGGCTTTCTCCGCCAAGAAGGGAGCTTGTGGATATAGTGGAAATCTCGAGTAGGTGTACTCGAGGAGTGGAGTAGAAACGAGGATAGAGCCTCGTTGTCGAACCACTGTAAATCTTGGTGTCTTGTCATTAGGTTGTCTCTTTCCTTACTCTTTACTTATTTTATTATCATTATACTTACCTATTACCATTGCTAATGCATTTGAATTGAATCAAATCATTATGCAACTTATCTTCAAGTAAAAGATAGTTTTGATACAAACCTAATTGAAAGTAATTTTAATTGGGTGACTAATCGAAGAGAAACTATTCAACCCCCCCCCCCCCCCCCCCCTCTAGTTTCTACAATTGGTATCAGAGCGATGGTCACTCGAGATCTTTGATGTAATTAGTACTTTAAAACTTGGATCGATCCATTGTCTCCTCAAATTAGAAGGTCAAGTTGTACTAAAGTTTCTCTTTGGTCAAAACTATTTTTTTCTTGGAAAATAGGTCTTTTAATTGGTAATATTGCATCCCTCTTAGATTAGTAGCCCTTATGCATTTTAGATCTACTCTTGAAATATATCTACTAGTTTTCATCTTTCTTTGTGTAGGTACTCATGAAGATCAATCATTTAATTGGTTGTGGATTGAGTTACTTTCACTTGTAGAAGACTCACCTTCATTGATCTTCAACATCTTTGAATGATGATATCAAGATGATTGGGAATGATACTAGTCCATGAATACTTAGTAATCATCATAGTCATTATTGGGGTTTGCATTGATTCCTTGATGGATTGGAATGCTCTTTGTGGCCAAGGTACGCTTTCGTTCTTCCACACGCCCTTTGATCATTCTTTTGATCATTACTTGACTATGTACTTGTTATTGGCATCCTTGCCTTGACATTTGTTTGTGGTTTGTGATTCTTTTCTTTTATCCTCTCAAACCTTCATTGCTTGGATACTTGACTCACTATGGTGATGTAGAGTGAGTTAGTAGTAGCTTAAAGTATCAAGCATGATATCTATGGTCTGCACCCATACAGTTAGTAGGCCCTTTGTGGGAGAGAAAGTGAATTAATACCTTGCTCATATTTTGTTCTAGACTAAGACTATTATTGAAAGTGATCTTAGTCTATGCATCAATATTTGGTTTTCATTTTATTCATTACCAAAGCCGTTTAACACTTCGCCGGAAAGGCACGTCTTAAACCACTATATATGACACAAGCTCTTCGTCTCCACGATTTGAAGATTGTCATTAATCCCTTGAGCATTGATCTTAGTCTTTATTCACTTCCCTTGACTTCTCTCCACTTTGCTTTTTTGCTACGAAAAGTCGTTTGTCCGTTTCGGTTCTTTTCGATCTCGATTCAACTCATAATCCTTCATTAAGGCATATTGCTTAGTGTTATGATGATCCAATGATATTCTAAAAGGTTTAAGATATATTTTTAAGTATTTTAGAAAACTTGATTTTCAAAAATTTGGCGTATTTCATTGATAAAAACCAGCCTCTGTAGGCGGTTCTTTATCTCTAGCGGTTCAAACCCGCGGTTCTCTATCGATATGGAACCGCGGGCAGTAAAGCTTGTCAGAGCGCCAGTTTTATTAAATTAATATTTTTCAAACTAAACCCTCTCTCTCCCAAAAACACACAACCGATGGGTTTCACCTTTTCCACCATTGTTGAAGCTTCAAAAACCTTCAATCACTCAAATTAATTGATTCCAAGTTGTGGGTTTCACTCATGCTTCATCAAACATCAATTAATTGTAAGTACTTTCTTTCAGTTTCATCTATTTTGTTCTAGGGTTCATCCTTTCATAATTGGGGATTTTTAAAATTGAAATTGAATTAGAACCTTAATAGTAATATGAGTTGACATGGTTATTTTACTATGATTCCTTAGGTTCATATTCATTAAGATTTCACTAAAACCCACTTGTAGAACAAATCTGAATTTTGGCTAAATGATTTTGGTTAAAAGATGGAATTGAGATGAACCCATGAACAAATAGGTAATTGCATTGTTAATGCTTACCTAAAAACCTTGTTTTGAAAAACCAATGTTCTAGTCCATTGTTGATCCAACATAGTTCATATGTTCTTGGTTAATAACGGAATAGATACATTGTAAACATGAGAATGATATGAATTCAATCCTTTGTTTGTCAAGAAATTGATATAACACATTCTCATATTTTGAGTTTTGATTTTATTTTTCATATGAGTGATTGGAAAAATATTTTCTTGTGTTTATATTAGGTACTAATCATGCCTTCACAAACCAAAAGGATCATCAACTCACTAGACAATATATGCCAAACATTTCCCAAACCTTTGCTTCCACTCAACTTTGAAACTCCTTTTCATCTCTTTCAACTCGAAATTTCCATGAGGGTAGAGTTGTTGATGAGGGAATAACGGGTTATGTCTATATCAAATCTATGTTTGAGCATACGGGGTTTGATTACTTGCTCAACATAGAAGAAGATATTTACCCCTTGTTTCTTCTAGAATTGTTTAACACTTACTCCATGTTTGAATACAATGGCGAAATCTTCATTCGATTCTTGTTGAACGATCAAATCATTCAATACTCTCTCGAAGATTTCGGTGAAATTCTTGGTGTGCCATATGAAGGCACTTGTCGTTTCACGGATAAATGGAGACTTGATGCTCTCTTGGAATCCTACGACAAACCTCCAAATGACCACGCCGAAATTGATCCGGAATTTATCCTTGATATCATTTCGAAAGAGCGTGATGGAAACGTTGTGAGAAGCCTTCATTCTAATGTGCGAAATGTGAATCGCTATGAAGTGCTCTCAAGCGACCTTAAGGATTTTATGGTCCAATGGGCAAATATCCTTAGGGAGAATGTATTTTGTCTTGGTGGAAACCGATATCATATCCCGGCTTGTATGGTTCATATGTTGTGTTGCATCTTTACATCAACCAAGTACAATTTGGCATTCTATATCGCTCGACGAATAAATTATGCTATTTCAAAGCCCAAAACAAACCTTCCCTATGATATGCTTCTTACTCGCCTTTTCAAAAGGGTTGCTTATGACTTTCCCCACCTCGACCTTTCTCGCTTTCACCTGGTTCATCGGGTTATGTTGCCTATTCAAGATGTATATGAAATAAAGCCTAGAAGTGATCGAGGTTCGCGAAAATCCGATCATCAAGAGACGGATGATGAGGACACCTATATGCCAACAAGTGATGGTGATGGCATAGGTTCTAGTTCTCATTTCAACTCTTCGAGTAATTCCCACCCATCCTCAAACTCATTCGTTGATGGACTTGAAGACTTAGATCCTCCACCTTATTATTCCTCTAGTGAAGTACCGGAAGATCTTAATATGGAGCATCTCTACCGTGAAAATCTTAGGACTCGAGGTGAGCTACATGAACATCGGGTTGAGTCAAAGAAGGGATTCAAGTACTTGGGGAATATGATCAAGTGATTGGGCAAGAAAAGAAGGTGAAGACTTTGAAGTGTTTCAAAGTATACATGTTGGCAAACATATAATGTGATGATGAACATTTGCTTCTTTTTACCTTATTTTGGTTGTGTACTAACTAATACTACTTGTTTGGATTATTTGTTATTTTTATCCTAATGATTATCTATGCCATTGTGTTTATAATTTTCATAGCTTTGTGCATCCTATGTGTTAGTTAGCTTCCTATATTTTGGTCAGTAGTTAACTTTGGCTTGTTAATCCTTTGGTAAAAATCTGGGCTAACCAAAGTTTTAGGAAGTGACATTTTTGAACACCTCTGGTCGCGGTTCCATATCGGCTCGTGGTACCTTATTGATAAGGAACCGCCCACCCTAGATAAGGAACCGTCGGCTACTGTGTCTGACATAATCTTTGCTTTACACTATTTTCCTTAATTTGTGTAAACCTTGCTTGATTCTTTGCAAAAACCTGCACATTTCCAAAACTAGGTTACCTAAATTCATTATTCACATAAAATGTTTTTAACCCATTACTAGTTTGGATCATCCCCTCACCCTTTTAAACCCACATTGTTAGCCATGTTCTTCACACATCAAACCATTCATCCTTAACCCCTAACCTCTTACAACCATGGTTTCTAAAAGAACCTCAAACTCATCCAAAACCTCCACTTCAAAGAAAAATCTTAAGATTAAGATTAAGTTGCCCAAACCTAACTCTTCACCCTTTCACACACCCAAGAATGAGATTGTCCCAATTCTCATCTCTTTATCAACCTCACCACCTCTTGCTCCATGCAAGACTACCTCAACCCATGGTACCAACCATTCTCATGGTTCTACCTCCTCTTCATTCCAATCTAGAATGAATGAGCTAACCTCACCCTTCACTCCAAGTACTCTCTTTGATGTGACTACCCAACCTTAACCCATCCAAAGCATTCCCATTGTGAATGAATTTGTTGATACCTTGGTGACTTCACCATTTACCCCTCCAAACTCACCCATTTCACCCTTGGAGAGCATACGTCCACTCTCACCCTCTTCACCTTTGGAGAACATACCTCATCCACTTCCACCTCCCTCAAACACTCTAAACTTGGGTGATCCTAGCTTTTATGAGTATTTCATGTACAATGGCACTAATTGCCCTTGTTGCCTCAACAACTTCTATCTCATTGATATCCTTAGATTAGAGATGATTGGGGCTCACATAGAGTTGCAAAGCTTTTTGTTGAGTCTCTTTGCCAATCATCCTCCTAGGAGATAAATGATGATTTTCCCTAATAAGTGTTTTTTTAAGAAAAACCAAGCCAAGGAAGACTACTCATCAAGACCTAGATTTAAGCTAACCTTGTTTTTAGTTAGTTGTTTTTTTTATTTTTTTTATTTCCTTAATTTATCTCTTTCCCTCCATGAGTTTTTCATGAGAATGAATTATGGATTTAGCTCTATGTGTTTCTATCTTTATGTGCACATTAATCAACTTTAATTCTAAATTAAAATTGAACCTAAATCTATCACAACCTCTAAAACTTGACTAAAATTGGTTCAAAATGATATCTAAATATTTTGTTAACCTTTGTCAAGACATTCTTTGTGAATGTGTTGCTTTTATGCAAACCTAGCATAATTTAGTGCTAATAGAGGTAAAATTCCAAGATTTGCAATTTTTTGAAAAAGTCTTAGTTTTTCTCAAAACCCTGGAAAATCATGGTTTCAAGTCCACTGCACGCGGCTCATTAAAGTCGCGTGGTTCCTTAAGTGATAAGGAACCGCCGGTCCATATAAGGTACCGCGGACAGAAAGCCAAGTTTTGGCTCGTTTTTTGTCTTTCTTCATCACCCTATCCCCTGTCAAGATTCCATGTTTTCTCAATTTGGCTAAACATTCCTTGACACTTTACATTTGATTTTCAAACCTTTGCCTTGTTTACTTTCTTCTTATACCCCCACCTTGAGATTTCATTCTCACACCTCAACGATGCCTAACTCCTCCTTTCATAACCTTGACATTTCATTGTCACAAACCTCCTCACCAAAAGCTTCCTCATCCAAGCTTTCCAAGAAACCGAAGATCTCGGTTCGACCTATTTGGATCAATAAAAATGAACCCTCTTCATCCAAGCCACCCAAAAACCCCACTTTCTCTCCAATCAAGTATTGGAATGAGACCTACTCAATTAACCCCATCACCAGAGAAAAGGAAGATCTTCCCCCACCACCAAAACCTTTTGACACCCCTCAACTCAATGACCTTTCAACCTTCCCAAACCTCACAAGGCATTGTGAAAACATTTCCTACCCACTCTCCTCACCACCACCAAACCCTAGGTGTGATGGCCTTCCCCCATCAACCGAATTTGTGTTACATCATGGATCCTCGTGTGCTTGTTGTCGTTTTCATAAAATTGAACTTGCTTATGTGTATGAGAAGTTAAATTTTCTTGAATTCCTCCTCACTCGACCTCCTCTCAAAGTTTTCGTTCCCGTGGACAAAACTTCGAATGATGCCTCGTCGTCTTATTTTTCCAACTAAAGGACTAAGCACTCTTGGAGTCAATAAAACTTTAGTTGTTTTAGAGTCATTAACGTTTTAAGCAATCTTGGAAAATTATCACTATTAGAATAGCTTATGCTTTGTTGTTTATTTTCCATATCTTTTGCTTTAGATACTCATATTGTGTGTATGACTATCTACTTTGTTTGTTTCTTTCATATTTATGTGATATGAAACCTTTGTGTTGTGCTCGTTTTCTTTATTTGATCATTCTCTCTTTCTTTTGAGTTGATCGTGGTTAATCTTTACAATTGATTATGGGTGATTCCATCAATTCTAAATTTTAACCCCTTGACAAATTTATCATCTTCATTGGTTGGATGTTTCTTTTCTACCTTTATTCCACCAATTGAACTTTGATTTTGTCATTTACCTCTTTGGACATACTTAGCAAATACTTGCTTCTAATTTGAGATTTCTTCTCCTTATCCCTCTCAAGTTACTTAGTAGGTAGTGATCATATATACATTGGTGTTTCTTTTCTTTCTACTAACCTTTGTGTAGCATGTCACCATAGCTCATACACTTAGTACCCCAAGCAAGGGGGAGCTACTAGCAAAGTCCGGTTCTCTTCGAAGACTTGTGCTTACCTTTTTTCTACGACAAAGGGGGAGAAATGATAGTGATAAACTTGTTAATAATTCTATATTTTGTGTTTCTACGTAAATGAGTTTATAGTTTGTCGTAATCAAAAAGGGGGAGATAGTTAATGCAAGTGATGCCTAAAAACATTATTAGTGTTAACTAAATTTTCTTAGTTTTCATCTCAACAAACTATACAACACATTTAATGTAAAACACACAACGAATTATTTAACTAACACTATCATCAAGGTAATAATCATATCACTAACTTTTCTTAATCATACTTAGTGATCATCAAAGTGATTATCCTTAAAACTTACTTTTGTTAATATGACAAAAGATTTTTTAATAAACTTTCTTTTTAAGAAAATGTTTTGTAGAAACTAGATGGGGGGGGGGGGGTTAAATAGTTTCTCTTCAATTAATCACCTAATTTAAGTTACTTTTAATTAAGTGTGTATCAAAACTATCTTTTACTTAAAGCTAAGTTGCATAATGATTAGGTTCAATTCAAATGCATTAGCAATGGAAATAGGTAAGTATAATGATAATGAAATAAGTAAGGAGTAAGGAAAGAGACAACCTAGTGACAAGACACCAAGATTTATAGTGGTTCGACAACGAGGCTCTATCCTCGTTTCTACTCCACTCCTCTAGTACACCTACTCGAGATTTTCACTATATCCACAAACTCCCTTCTTGGCGGAGAAAGCCTTACATCATCGCTTACATTATTTTCCGACACTAAGCTAAATGTCGAGACCTAATCATTAGCTAGGACCAATCTACACAACGTTGCCTACTTCAAAATTTAACGACACACGGCTAGATGTCGAGTTCAAATCTCAAGGTAGAAGCAATCTTCACGACTCTTCACTTTGAAGCTAAGTGAGAACTTCACACAACACAACTACTAATCACTTTCAAGTTTAGTGATAACTCACAAGACACAACCACATCACTTTATAGTTTAGTGAGAACTATTACACAAATCTATTACAACTCAACTAGACATATCCAAGTACACACATGTAGCTTGTATCTACACAATACAAATCCAAGCAAACAAATATGCAATGGATGTACACAACAAATCCAAGTATTTACAAATAGCTTGGATGAACACAACTAGTCCAAGTATTTCATAAATACAAATGGATTAACAAAAATAAAAAGGCTAACATGATGAACATGACTAATTCATGTTTTCATCTTTATCACAACACTAGTGAGTGAGTGATCTTCTCATTAGACAAGGTAAAGGAGGGGATCAAGAGGATAATCGTATGTAAACATCCTTAACACTTTAAATGATCATTTACTAATGATTATGCTATAGAAAAGAGAAAGGGGGCTGAGAAAAACGTCCAAGATGCTTATTGGAAAATGAGATTTGAGCCACTATTTATAGAAGACAAAGTCCAACGGCTAGCTGGGCGCGGATCCTTATCTAGCCGGTGGTACCTTATCAATAAGGAACCGCCTAGGATATTTAAGGTACCGCCCAGTAGAGTCCGTGATGAGATGGCATTTATACATGATCTCATCGTTCCTTTCGGGCTTTAAATGCATAAAAATGTCATAAAAATACCATATATATGCTTGTGTTTGTTTACTTGTGTATTTTAGGTATGGATATCGTGAAAAAGACAAAAGATCACAAGTTACAAGGAAAAACGGACACGAGAAACGAAGCCGTACAAAGAACCGGGCCCTAATCATGGAATTCTCAAACAAAATACCTTAAAGACTTGAAGACAAACAAGATTGATCCTCATTTATTGAAGAAATGACACTTAAAACCCTTGTATATTAATAATTACAAGTTTGGTCCCTTAAGTTTGTCAAAATTACACAAAAGGTCCTTCAACTTTGAAGAAATGGCAAGAATAGTCCCTCAACAAATCAAAATTGCCAACAGTGGTCCCTCATAAAGTCAAAGATGCAATAAAGACCTTTGAAGATCAAGAATGTTCAAAATCAGTCCTTGAAATATCCCAAAATGGCAAAAAGAACCCTTGAAAACCCTTTTGAAAAGTTTTGTGCCAAAAGTGACAAATGGTGAAACGTTGATACATGTAAAATGGGCGCTGATAGAAGTTTGCATCCAAGTGACAAAAGAAAGGAAAGATAAGGGCTGAACTTGTGCATTTGAAACTTTCAAACACGTTTTTGCGCCAAACAACATAACACTCCTACAAAAACGGATCAAACACAAGTACTATTCACCTTTACAGCCCAGATTTTACACAACTTAAATCAAAGGGTAAAAACAAATTACCCAGGCACACGTTTGATTCACATGTGCAGAAACCTATCCCACACACAAAACCCTCATCTCCACTCACTATGGACCCCACCCCAATACCTTTTCCACCAATCAGATTTCAACTTGGCCTCCAAGCTTAGCCACGTGTCAAGATCAACAGCTGAGAGCCTTTGCTTGATCACAAAGCTAAAATGAACGTGTAGGATCATTTTGGACAGCTCAACAACAACAAACGTACTCAAGGACTTAGGGCATTTAGGGAATTTCACATCTAGCGTTTATGAATAGTGTTAGCCAGGCATTTGCCTATAAAAGGAGACCTCAACATGTGAGAGTCCCTTGCTTCCAGTTTTAGGCTATTAATCTTTGTAATTCCTTTTTAAGTTAAATAAAATTTGAATTTCTGAAAATTTGAAATCTCTTTTTGATTTAGTTAAAAGTTTGGTGTTTGAGTAGCCTAATTCTGAGTTCCATTTGATTGTGAAGGCCTACCTTAATCTTGTGGTTAAGGCACGTCTTGTTTCATTAGGTTTTTAAGGTTTGAAAACCTTGAAATCCTAGGTTCTGTTTTGGTTATTTTGTGTACTAACCCTTGACCATTTGCTATAAGCTCTTACAAGCTTGTTGACACCAAGCTTGTGAAGGGATTAGAGCCCTTGGTTGAGTTGTTTGCTGCTTGTGTTGAAGACATCAAGTCCTTGAGGTTCTACTTTGAACCATCAACCAAGGCAATTTGCATCTCCTTATTTGAAGTACCTTGGTCTTGTTCTAGTTGTTGAACAAGGTCCAAGGAGCATTGCTGGCCTTCCTAGGATGTTGTGGAAGGCAGGTATAATCTCTTGTTAAGATTCCCCTAAAAATTTCATGTTTATGACTGTTTTGGATTTGGTGCTTTGATTTTGAGTATTTGTGTTTGTGCTGGTGATTTATGTGGTTGATTGTGTTAGTTGTTATTGTTTAAGTGTTTTTTATCATTGAAATCAGTAGGTTCTTAGTTAAAATCAGAAGTTCCTTTGTTAAGTGCTTGATTAAGGGTTGTTTGGGATTACTGGCTATCAAGGCCTTGTGGCCTTGTGCCCTTGGTTCTTAGGGTTTGGGTGGTCTAAACAAGTCCTAATATACAAGTTTTAGTCATTGGTTTACTCTCTGAAAGTTTGGAAAAGGGATTTGGAGTTTTGCAAAAATCTGATAAAAGTGGTTTTGAATTTGGTCAAACACATCAGATCCAATAACTTCTTTGTTTGTTGGATCTAAGGTCTGAAATTTGGTTTGGGAATAGTTTGGGTGATAAGCTATCTATTGGTTATCTGCTTGTTGATTTTGGTGGCTTATTGTGGTTTTTATAGCTTATCAAAGTCTGCTGAAGTGGTCATTTGCATCAGCAAAGTGACCACCTCATTTGGTGTTGCATTGTGATTTCTAGCATTAGGATTGTTGTTTTGTTGCTTGGACCTTATTTGTTTGCTGCTTGTGAGGATATTTGGCTATTTGGATTGCTTTGTTCATAGCTTATAAGCCCACTGGCTTATTGGCTTATTTGTGCCAAAATACATCAAGTTTACCCAACTGGTAAGCCTTGATTCACAAGGTTTGCACTCAAACCTTGACCAGCAGGGGTGAAAAACAAGTCCTTACACTTCATTAAGTCTGTCAACGCCTATTTTGTTCCTGTCAGCGTTTGATTTCAACTTGTCAGCGTTTGACTTTTGGTCAAACTTGGTTTCTAAGCTTATTGAATCTGTTTTACTTATTGGTACATGCAACAACTTATCTTTTGTAATAGAAATCATTTTTCTCAGCTTAATATCAAGTCTGGAAGGTTACAAGTCTTTTGGTTAAGCTTTTGCTAGAAAACTAGCTTATTTGGCTTTTTCAGCCAGCTTATCTGTTCTTACAGCTTATTCTACTTGGCTTTTTGTGATTTTCTTGATTGATTATTCTTAGTTAAGCTATTTGTGAGCTTTTACAACAAACTAGAGCTTCTAAGGTGCATTATTTCTCAAACCCGACTATTTTGTCGTTTTGTGGATTTTTGCTTTTCTATTTTCTGGCTTATTGAGTGTGCTTATTGGAAATTTCTTTTGACAGATCTCTTAAGCATCAAAAAAGAGGGTTGTGTGTCAAATTAGAGCTTATGGCATTAGCTTATGGCTTAATGGGCTGAAAAGCCCAATAAGAATAAGCTTTGTGTTCAATAAGCTGTGATAAGCACATTTTCAGCTTTTGGGCCTTTAGAGTTTTGTTCTTAGAATTAAATTTTAAGTCAGATAGGGCTTTTCCAAGTCAATTGGGCCAAGTTTGACTTTTTGGGCCCAAAAGCCCATTTAGGTTGACTGTTTTTGGATTTTGCCCATTTGAGGGCCCATTAGGGGTATTTTGGTAATTTCACTTTCATTTTCTGATTATTTAGGTTAAAATAAACTAGTTTGCAAGTTTTTAGAATTTTTTACAATTTTTGGATTTTTAATATTATTTTATTATTATTTTATTATTATTTTTAAAATTTCACATTTTCCAACTTTTTACATTTTTCGTAGGATAAATACATTAAAATAGGAATTTAGCAACTTTTAGAATAATTTTATCACTTATAGATTAATTTTTATAATTATTTTAAGTTTTAATAGTTTTTAATTCATTTTAAATAGTTTTTATTAGTTTTAAAATTTCTAAAAATAGTTTTTAATCATTTTAGGTCATTTTAGAGGTTTATCAATTGAAAAATCTTTGTTTGGGCTTTTTGATAATTTATTTGATTTTTAGGGCTTTAATTAGCATTTAAAAATTGAATATTTAATTATTTAAAAGGTTTGAAAAAGTTTTGATAATTGGTAAACTCTTAGTTTATTATTTTTTATTTTTGGTGAATTTTTGGTAATTTTTAGAATTTATTTTATTTTTGGTGATTTTTTAGGCTCTACGTCTTAACTTTCTAATAGTGATTTTTAGTTAATTTTTATTTTTACGTCTTCGTCATTTTCTCTTCTAATCCCCTTCTAAACCAATCATTAATCACAAACTTTTGGCAAGTTTTTCACACACATATACCTCCTTGGGAAACGAACTTACACACCATTAAGGGTCATTAGTGTTGATTTTTCCTAAAATCATCACTCGATACTTACCGCTTTTACGCCTTTTTCCTAAAAGGTGTAATTTTACCACAATCACTTTGGCGCCGCTGCCGGGGAGGTGTGTCGTGATTAATTTGCATTGTTGTTTTTAATATTAACCAAATAGTATTTGTATTAGTAGAACTCTACTAATACGTATTATCGGTTTTCTTGGTTTTTCTTGTACAAATATTATTACTATATTGTATTAAGTATCACAATAAATTTACAATATCTCCAAAAGTGTGAAAACACAACCTTAATTGGGATTTGATCTCCTAATTATTGTATTCGAATCTCAAACAAAAAGAAAAAGGCAAAAATAGATAAATACTTTCGTGAAGCTCGATTTTGAAAGATACGAACTATAAGGTGGGTATAAGGCGGGTATTATAAAATATACCCTAAGGAAAAAGGCTCTTAAGTGCTTCGCGCCGCCTCGTTTCCCCGCTTGCTTGTGAGTATTTTGAGATTGAAGGCTAATCGAGGGTTTTGCCGCCCAAAGTATTATTACGTATACTATATTTGCTTGGTTTTCTTTGTGATTAAACCCTCTTGAACAATTTGGTTTTCACCAAAGTTCTAAAGTCATTCGAAGGCGTTCACTCCACGTGATCGTCTTCATTCCTTTGAGGCTTCTTTAATCAAGAGTTTGATTCGAGGAGAGATTTTGTAGATTGTTGTCTACGAAGATACACCAAAATCCAAAAAAATTAAATATCATTAAAAACACAAAAAAATTGAAAATTCACAAAACACCCAAAAAGAATCTTCTTTGCTCACCTCCCATTCTTCGTGAAGTTTATGATCACTCGTAATCAAGCAAAACGAGCTCGTAAACGACTTCAAAAGCAAGCCAATCAAGAGACGTTGATTGTTGAAGAACCTCCAATTGTTGAACCTATTGTAGAACAAGAAGTCGTCATGGCTAATCGTACTATGATGGAGTTGCTACAAGCACCCACCGAAGGTTTTGGAGAGGCTATTGTGATTCCCGCCATTCTTGCGGAGAATTTCGAGATTAAGACGGGTTTAATGTCGATGTTGCAAGCAAATAAGTTTAGAGGTCACAAGAAAGACAACCCGCATTACCACATTAGGAATTTCAACCGTCTCACCGCAACTAGCAAATTTAAGGATGTTCCACATGACGCCATTAAGATGATGTTGTTTCCATACTCGTTGGATGGACCCGCAAAATTTTGGCTCGAGAAAGAACCGCCAAATTCGATTTTGACATGGGCCGATCTCGTTTCTAAGTTTGTGAACAAGTTTTTTCCACCATCTAAAACAACACACTTAAAAAATGAGATTTCACGATTTGTGCAAAGAAATAATGAAAGTTTTTCAATGGCATGGGAACGATTTAAAGAAATGTTACATGAATGTCCACACCATGATTTTACGGAATTGCATCAAGTGGATACTTTTTATAATGGGCTTAATGATCATGAACGAGATTATTTGAATGCCGCCGCGGGTGGTAATTTTTTGTGCAAGAAGACAAATGAGGCTTTACAAATCATTGAAAATAGATCTAAGGTTTATAACCCTCGTAACACACCGAGTGTTGCCAATATGGGTTCGTCATCTTCGTCACAATCGCCTCGTAGCATTAACGCCTTACATGATGGAGCTAATGAGGAAAATCGGTTTTTTGATAGATTTGCTAATCTTATGTCCCATTGGAAGGCTCAAGAAGCTTCCAACTCCGCTTCGGTTAAAGCGGTTGCTAAGAGTTGTTTATCTTGTGGGGGAGCTCATGATCTTTCCGAGTGCATTACCGCGGATGGTAACACTTCGAGTGCTTATGTAGCAACGGGAACTTACAACCAAAACGGTCAAGGTTCCCGCCAAAATCAAGCTCCACCAAACCAAAATATTAACAATTATCGAAACAACAACCAAGGTAATTACCAAGGCAACACACGCAATTACAACAAAGGGAATTATCAAAGTGGGAATGGACAAATCTCTAATCAAAACCAAAACCGTAATTTTCAAAACACTACACAAGGTTTTCAAAATGCTCACACTAAGAATTTGCAAGGAGAATTTTTGGATTATGCTAAAGCAAATGATGCTAAATTTGATAACATGCAACGTGAGATGATTAGCTTAAGATCCGAATTGAAAAATGAGCTTAAAAATGAACTTGCTAATGAACTTAAAACTCATGCAAACAAAATGGAAGGAAATGTCCAACGTCTACAACAAAATCAACAAAAGATGGAATTAGGACAACATGAGATTAAGCAAGAGTTATTAAAAGCGGATGCTAGGCAATCAAAATTTGAGGACCAAATGGCTAAGATGTTTGAAGCAATCATGTGTAAACCCTCTTCCTCGGGTGGTCTTCCTAGTGACACCATTGCAAACCCGAAGGGAGAAATGAAGGTTATTACTACACGAAGTGGTAAAACTTTCAAGGAACCAATCTCTCGTACAAGTACTTCTAAGGAGAAGGAAATCAAGAAAGAACCCGAGGTGATGGTCGAAAAGGAGCACATTACAATCCCACGAAGTACCGCTCATACCACACCTACGGTTGAACCAATACCAATTGTGGAACCCGAGTTTCCAAGGCCGTTGCCTAATGACCAACCCACACCACCTTTACCCTACCCTTCGAGACGAAACAAAGAGAAGGCACAAGAACGGAACAATTATCAATTTGAGCTATTTATGAAAATGTTTTGTGATTTACATTTTAACATAAGTTTTGCCGACGCTCTTATCATGATGCCTCGATTTGCCGCAAACTTCAAAAGTATGCTAAACAACAAAGAGAAGTTACAACAATCGTCTAGTTGTTCATCGGTTTTTCTTAGCCGCATACCACAAAAAGTCGGTGATCCCGGTAAATTTTTGATTCCGTGTGCAATTCAAGATATGGAGGAATGCTACGCCTTGGCCGATCTTGGCGCTAGTATTAATTTAATGCCTATCGAGATTTTCAAATCGCTTTCACTTCCGGCTCTTACTCCTTCGAACATGTCTATCGAGATGGCCGATCATTCTACGATTTTAGCATGTGGAGTAGCCGAGGACGTTTTTGTTAAAGTCGGAAAGTTTTACTATCCCGTTGACTTTATCGTTGTAGACATTCCTATCGATCGAAAGGTTCCTCTCATTTTGGGTCGTTCATTTTTGGATACATCAAGAGCACTTATCGATGTTCATGCTCGAAAAATCACCCTTCGTTTCAATGAGGAAGAACTTGTCATCAATGCAACACAAAACTCCAATCTTTCTCATGTCTATTCTATTGCAACTTTAAACCATGGTGATTCGACCAATGTCGTTTGCAAAGAATTTTCACCAAGAGTTTTAGGAAATGTCGCCAAAAACAATTTACCATTTCCTCCGTCGGTGGAGGTTATGAGTGTAAAGCCTACAAAGAAGAAACCGTCCATACTTGAATCGAAAAATCCTTCGCCTCACCTAGAACATTCATTCTTGAAAAGTGTTGATAAGTTGCCGGTTTCTACGGAAGATCTTTCGGATGATGAATATGTAGACCCCGATGGGGAAGCTTTCTTCGTCGATAAACGTTTTGAGAACTTGCCACCACCAAAACCAAAACGGTTTCAAAATGTGAGAATTTTTAGTGTGACTAACATCATCTTAGAAACACCGAATCTTTTCGACATAAAGGGTTTTCATAAGGAGAGTTTAAAAGATAAAAAAGGAAAAGATTTTAAATATGATTTAATTGATTTTTCTACAAATCTAACTCCGTCATCACCACGTGTTTTGAGTGCTACAAGCTCGTCTACTCCTTTTGACGATGCTTTGTGTGGTTTTAGTATGGGGAAGCACCTTATGTTCCCTCATCCTTGTCCACCGAGGACGAGATATTCGATCCCGGAATTTCATGTAAAGGGAAATCTCGGTCTTCCACCGATGCAATAAATGGAAAATCTTTCTATTTGCTTGGTGCGAGTCTACCTCGAGTAGCTCAAAAGTTTGTCATACCAATTGTCCCACCCTTCTTCTTCTCATCTCTTTTCTTCAAACTCTTTGAGTTTATGGCACATGTTGAAGTGGCGTTAATTTGTTTTTCCAATGAAAACGAGAACGCCATATTCGACCCTGGTATTTTGCATCATCTAAGGACCTAGTCCTTTATACCGGTTGCTTTTTGGGCCTTGTTTATCATGTAAGCCCCATTGACCATACCATGATTTTCCCTAAATGTTCACATTTTGAGGGGATCGAGTCGAGCTCATGACTCGGTAATCAAAAACGAGGTGCCTCGTGGGGGAGATCCCATGCTTATCTTTTATGCTCACTATTCACTAATAAGGGGATTTGTACCCTTTCAACTCGTTGTCTCGTGGTTGTTTGTGATTGTGTTATCTAGATCATCATCATCATCTACGATTGAAGACTCTCGTGTTCGTTTACGTGAGCCTCCATCGTTCGTTTGAAGAAGTTTTTCACGATTCCATGACATATCCTTTATTGTTCTAACAATTATCTTTTAAGCATACTTAATAAACGGCTTTAGATATATTGTTGATCACCCTTTCCATGCTAGATCCTAAGCATTCGACTCTTCGTCTCTAGTATGGGGGTGCTCCACCTTTAGACTCGAAACATTGAGGACAATGTTTACTTTTAGTATGGGGGTGAATAGATACTTGCTTTGCTACGCCCTCACGTTTTCCAACTTTCATTGTTTTGTTTTGCTAATAAAGCTAAAAATGGCCAAATTTTTAAATTTTTCTTAGTTTTCATAAGTGTTTTTAAGACACGAATGTATATTTTCCGATGGTAGAATAAGAGTTAATTTTTTACTTGATGGGCATTTGGAGCCATTTACATTCCTTAACCCGCTCAATTCAACTTTTGCTAGACTTTTATATAGGGAGCTTTAAAACACGAAAGTCTTAACTCATTCGGGTTAAGAACAAGAACTTTTCGCAAGTTCCTATAATTGATTCTAGAAAGTCACTTATCAAGGGAACTTTAAAACGCATTCTCTAAACTTGAAAAAGTCCAAGAAAGTGCAAGATCCTATAGGTGGCTTGAAAACCCAAAAATTTGATTTGATATAGTCTTAATGAAAGCTAATCCAAATTTGGCTTAATTTTGACTTGCATGGCTAAGTATTCACGAGTCTCTTTAATTAGAGGTCTTTATATAGTGAAGAACGAGAAATGATAGAGTTAGACAAGTGATCATGCTAAACGTAGAACATGAAAATGTGTTCTTTCAAAAACTCATATGTTTTTAATTGTGGCTTTTTCTTCCCATAAGATCAATGCATTAGGAATAAATCATAATTGCAATAAGTAAGGTAGTACGATTTGAAAGGTTACTTAGCCTCTAGCACAAGACCGTTTAAAAGTTGCTCGGGGTTGAATAGAGTTCATAGCCAAGGCATAACTTATTGAAGCGGGACGCGAAGATTGGCGATCATCCAAAAAGGCCCTAACAAGGCATGAGGAGCTCTATTTTTGCTAATGATCCAAAGATGATGTGAAGTATCATTATTCCTAAATCAATATGAAGGATCGAGACACACGACGAGAAGCAATTACTCCCCTAAAGAATGGAGAAAGCCTATCCAAAAAGACCCTAACAAGGTATGAGGATAAATATATCCAAGTCCGAAAAGGAGGCGGATCGTTGTATATCAAAATCCAAAGTTAAGATTGAAGAAAAATGATGAAGTCGTGGTCCAATATGAAGAATCTCTCAAAAACGTCAAGTGAAGAAATTCCAAATATATGAAGAGAAGACCATAATTTTGAGAACGTCTTCCCAAGATTTGAAGTGTGAAGTACATGCCAAATATCGGTCCGAGAAGGGTCTCAAATCGTGAAACGAGTTATGCCAAGATATGAACTTAAGGAGATACACGAGAAGCCGTTTTAAAAAATTTTGTCCTTCGGCTAACTATTGATCAAATCGTGCTACTTTGCTTTCGGACTAATAACTACTCAAATAAGTCAATATGAATCACTTGTGATCCATGACAAATAGATAAAAAAATGCTAGTAACCCATTTCCTTTTATAATAACTAAGATTGCGGGGAGAAAAAGTATTACACAATTTGGACGTATGAGTAGTGTTAGCATTGTGACTTGTACCAACAATGATCTCGTTTTTGCACTTAGCATGGAATGTATGACAATCAAGGATGACGAAGTTTACTCTAAGGGACATTAACTTGTTTCTATTCTTTGACCCTAAAAGTCGCTTTTTGTGATGAAAATCATACATTATGTCTTTACACATCATCGTAGTATGTTGCAAGTCTTTTACTCTTCAATAAAGGTTAATAAAATTGAACTTTGGTGATGCTTAGATACTTTATTCTAGCATTGCGTGAGGGCACGGCAATGGTTTAGTATGGGGGAGTGATGAGATGGCATTTATACATGATCTCATCGTTCCTTTCGGGCTTTAAATGCATAAAAATGTCATAAAAATACCATATATATGCTTGTGTTTGTTTACTTGTGTATTTTAGGTATGGATATCGTGAAAAAGACAAAATATCACAAGTTACAAGGAAAAACGGACACGAGAAACGAAGCCGTACAAAGAACCGGGCCCTAATCATGGAATTCTCAAACAAAATACCTTGAAGACTTGAAGACAAACAAGATTGATCCTCATTTATTGAAGAAATGATACTTAAAACCCTTGTATATTAATAATTACAAGTTTGGTCCCTTAAGTTTGTCAAAATTACACAAAAGGTCCTTCAACTTTGAAGAAATGGCAAGAATAGTCCCTCAACAAATCAAAATTGCCAACAATGGTCCCTCATAAAGTCAAAGATGCAATGAAGACCTTTGAAGATCAAGAATGTTCAAAATCAGTCCTTGAAATATCCCAAAATGGCAAAAAGAACCCTTGAAAACCCTTTTGAAAAGTTTTGTGCCAAAAGTGACAAATGGTGAAACGTTGATACATGTAAAATGGGCGCTGATAGAAGTTTGCATCCAAGTGACAAAAGAAAGGAAAGATAAGGGCTGAACTTGTGCATTTGAAACTTTCAAACACGTTTTTGCGCCAAACAACATAACACTCCTACAAAAACGGATCAAACACAAGTACTATTCACCTTTACAGCCCAGATTTTACACAACTTAAATCAAAGGGTAAAAACAAATTACCCAGGCACACGTTTGATTCACATGTGCAGAAACCTATCCCACACACAAAACCCTCATGTCCACTCACTATGGACCCCACCCCAATACCTTTTCCACCAATCAGATTTCAACTTGGCCTCCAAACTTAGCCACGTGTCAAGATCAACAGCTGAGAGCCTTTGCTTGATCACAAAGCTAAAATGAACGTGTAGGATCATTTTGGACAGCTCAACAACAACAAACGTACTCAAGGACTTAGGGCATTTAGGGAATTTCACATCTAGCGTTTATGAATAGTGTTAGCCAGGCATTTGCCTATAAAAGGAGACCTCAACATGTGAGAGTCCCTTGGTTCCAGTTTTAGGCTATTAATCTTTGTAATTCCTTTTTAAGTTAAATAAAATTTGAATTTCTGAAAATTTGAAATCTCTTTTTGATTTAGTTAAAAGTTTGGTGTTTGAGTAGCCTAATTCTGAGTTCCATTTGATTGTGAAGGCCTACCTTAATCTTGTGGTTAAGGCATGTCTTGTTTCATTAGGTTTTTAAGGTTTGAAAACCTTGAAATCCTAGGTTCTGTTTTGGTTATTTTGTGTACTAACCCTTGACCATTTGCTATAAGCTCTTACAAGCTTGTTGACACCAAGCTTGTGAAGGGATTAGAGCCCTTGGTTGAGTTGTTTGCTGCTTGTGTTGAAGACATCAAGTCCTTGAGGTTCTACTTTGAACCATCAACCAAGGCAATTTGCATCTCCTTATTTGAAGTACCTTGGTTTTGTTCTAGTTGTTGAACAAGGTCCAAGGAGCATTTCTGGCCTTCCTAGGATGTTGTGGAAGGCAGGTATAATCTCTTGTTAAGATTCCCCTAAAAATTTCATGTTTATGACTGTTTTGGATTTGGTGCTTTGATTTTGAGTATTTGTGTTTGTGCTGGTGATTTATGTGTTTGATTGTGTTAGTTGCTATTGTTTAAGTGTTTTTGATCATTGAAATCAGTAGGTTCTTACTTAAAATCATAAGTTCCTTTGTTAAGTGCTTGATTAAGGGTTGTTTGGGATTACTGGCTATCAAGGCCTTGTGGCCTTGTGCCCTTGGTTCTTAGGGTTTGGGTGGTCTAAACAAGTCCTAATATACAAGTTTTAGTCATTGGTTTATTCTCTGAAAGTTTGGAAAAGGGATTTGGAGTTTTGCAAAAATCTGATAAAAGTGGTTTTGAATTTGGTCAAACACATCAGATCCAATAACTTCTTTGTTTGTTGGATCTAAGGTCTGAAATTTGGTTTGGGAATAGTTTGGGTGATAAGCTATCTATTGGTTATCTGCTTGTTGATTTTGGTGGCTTATTGTGGTTTTTATAGCTTATCAAAGTCTGCTGAAGTGGTCATTTGCATCAGCAAAGTGACCACCTCATTTGGTGTTGCATTGTGATTTCTAGCATTAGGATTGTTGTTTTGTTGCTTGGACCTTATTTGTTTGCTGCTTGTGAGGATATTTGGCTATTTGGATTGCTTTGTTCATAGCTTATAAGCCCACTGGCTTATTGGCTTATTTGTGCCAAAATACATCAAGTTTACCCAACTGGTAAGCCTTGATTCACAAGGTTTGCACTCAAACCTTGACCAGCAGGGGTGAAAAACAAGTCCTTACACTTCATTAAGTCTGTCAACGCCTATTTTGTTCCTGTCAGCGTTTGATTTCAACTTGTCAGCGTTTGACTTTTGGTCAAACTTGGTTTCTAAGCTTATTGAATCTGTTTTGCTTATTGGTACATGCAACAACTTATCTTTTGTAATAGAAATCATTTTTCTCAGCTTAATATCAAGTCTGGAAGGTTACAAGTCTTTTGGTTAAGCTTTTGCTAGAAAACTAGCTTATTTGGCTTTTTCAGCCAGCTTATCTGTTCTTACAGCTTATTCTACTTGGCTTTTTGTGATTTTCTTGATTGATTATTCTTAGTTAAGCTATTTGTGAGCTTTTACAACAAACTAGAGCTTCTGAGGTGCATTATTTCTCAAACCCGACTATTTTGTCGTTTTGTGGATTTTTGCTTTTCTATTTTCTGGCTTATTGAGTGTGCTTATTGGAAATTTCTTTTGACAGATCTCTTAAGCATCCAAAAAGAGGGTTGTGTGTCAAATTAGAGCTTATGGCATTAGCTTATGGCTTAATGGGCTGAAAAGCCCAATAAGAATAAGCTTTGTGTTCAATAAGCTGTGATAAGCACATTTTCAGCTTTTGGGCCTTTAGAGTTTTGTTCTTAGAATTAAATTTTAAGTCAGATAGGGCTTTTCCAAGTCAATTGGGCCAAGTTTGACTTTTTGGGCCCAAAAGCCCATTTAGGTTGACTGTTTTTGGATTTTGCCCATTTGAGGGCCCATTAGGGGTATTTTGGTAATTTCACTTTCATTTTCTGATTATTTAGGTTAAAATAAACTAGTTTGCAAGTTTTTAGAATTTTTTACAATTTTTGGATTTTTAATATTATTTTATTATTATTTTATTATTATTTTTAAAATTTCACATTTTCCAACTTTTTACATTTTTCTTAGGATAAATACATTAAAATAGGAATTTAGCAACTTTTAGAATAATTTTATCACTTATAGATTAATTTTTATAATTATTTTAAATTTTAATAGTTTTTAATTCATTTTAAATAGTTTTTATTAGTTTTAAAATTTCTAAAAATAGTTTTTAATCATTTTAGGTCATTTTAGAGGTTTGTCAATTGAAAAATCTTTATTTGGGCTTTTTGATAATTTATTTGATTTTTAGGGCTTTAATTAGCATTTAAAAATTGAATATTTAATTATTTAAAAGGTTTGAAAAAGTTTTGATAATTGGTAAACTCTTAGTTTATTATTTTTTATTTTTGGTGAATTTTTGGTAATTTTTAGAATTTATTTTATTTTTGGTGATTTTTTAGGCTCTACGTCTTAACTTTCTAATAGTGATTTTTAGTTAATTTTTATTTTTACGTCTTCGTCATTTTCTCTTCTAATCCCCTTCTAAACCAATCATTAATCACAAACTTTTGGCAAGTTTTTCACACACATATACCTCCTTGGGAAACGAACTTACACACCATTAAGGGTCATTAGTGTTGATTTTTCCTAAAATCATCACTCGATACTTACCGCTTTTACGCCTTTTTCCTAAAAGGTGTAATTTTACCACAATCAGTCCGCTCCCTTTTTTGTGTTTTAGTGAGGTAGGAATATCTGAGTTTTTTAAACCTTCAAAGGATATTCTTATGGCATATGGAATATGCCATTTTCAAATTTACATTTTCCATTTTAATAAAACATTTTCTTAAAAAGAAAGTTTATTAAATAATCTTTTGTCATATTAACAAAAGTGAGTTTTAAGGATAATCATTTTGATGATCACTAAGTATGATTAAGAAAGGTTAGTGATATGATTATTACCTTGATGATAGTGTTAGTTAAATAATTTGTTTTGTGTTATACACTAAATGTGTTGTATAGTTTGTTGTGATCAAAACTAAGAAAGATTAGTTAACACTAATAATGTTTTTAGACATCACTTGCATTAACAATCTCCCCCTTTTTGATTACGACAAACTATAAACTCATTTACTTAGAAACACAAAATATCGAATTATTAACGAGTTTATCACTATCATTTCTCCCCCTTTGTCGTAGAAAAAAGGTAAGCACAAGTCTTTGAAGATATCCGGACTTTGCTAGTAGCTCCCCTTGGTGGTTGCTCCCCTTTGCTTGGGGCACAAGTGTATGAGCTAAGGTGACATGCTACACAAAGGTTAGTAGAAAGGAAAGAAACACCAATGTATATATGATCACTACCTACTAAGTAACTTGAGAGGGAGAAGGAGAAGAAATCTCAAATTAGAAGCAAGTATTTGCTAAGTATGTCCAAATAGGTAAATGACAAAATCAAGGTTCAATTGGTGGAATAGAGGTAGAAAGGAAACATCCAGCCAATGAAGATGATAAATTTGTCAAGGGGTTAAAATTTAGAATTGATGGAGTCACCCATAAACAATTATAAAGATTAACCACGATCAACTCAAAAGAAAGAGATAATGATCAAATAAAGAAAACAAACACAACACAAAGATTTCATATTACATAAATATGAAAAAGACAAGCAAAGTAGATAGTCATACACACAATATGAGTATCTAAAGCAAAAGATATGGAAAATAAACCACAAAGCATAAGCTAGTTTAATAGTGACAATTTTCCAAGATTTCTAAAAGAAAATGACTCTAAAACAACTAAAGTTTTATTGACTCCAATGGAGTGTAGCCCTTTAGTTGGAAAAATAAGACGACGATGCATCATTCGAAGTTTTGTCCACAGGAACGAAAACTTTGAGAGGAAGTCGAGTAAGGAGGAATTCAATAAAACTTAACTTCTCATACACATGAGCAAGTTCAATTTGTTGAAATCGACAACAAGCACACGAGGATCCATGATGCAACACAAATTCGGTTGATGGGGGAAGGCCATCACACCTAGGGTTTGGTGGTGGTGAAGAGAGTGGGTAGGTAATGTTTTCACAATGCCTTGTGAGGTTTGGGAAGGTTGAAAGATAATTGAGTTGAGGGGTGTCAAAGGGTTTTGGTGGTGCGGGAGATTCTCCTTTTCTCCGGTGATTAGGTTAATGGAGTAGGTCTCATTCTAATACTTTATTGGAGAGAAGGTGGGGTTCTTGGGTGGTTTGGATGAAGAGGGTTCATTTTTCTTGATCCAAATAGGTTTAACCGAGATTTTAGGTTTCTTTGAAAGCTTTGATGAGGAAGCTTTGGGTGAGGTGTTTTGTGACAAAGAATGTCAAGGTTATGAAATGGAGAGTTAGGCATTGTTGAGGTGTGAGAATGAAATCTCAAGGTTGGGGTATAAGAAGAAAGTATACAAGGCAAAGGTTTGAAAAACAAATGTAAGGTGTCAAGGAATGTTTAGCCAAATTGAGTAAACATGGAATCTTGACTGGGAAAAGGGTGATGAAGGAAGACCAAAAACGAGCCAAAAAGTGGCTTTCTGTGCGCGGTACCTTATAGGGACCGGCGGTTCCTTATCACTTAAGGAACCGCGCGTTCTTTAAGGAACTGTGTGCAGTGGACTTGAAATCTAGATATTCCAGGGTATTGAGAGAAACTAAGACTTTTTCAAAAAATTGCAAATCTTGGAATTTTACCTCAATTAGCACTAAATTTTGCTAGGGTTGCATAAAGCAACACATTCACCAAGAATGTCTTGACAAAGGGTGACAAAAATTTGGATAACATTTTGAACCAATTTTAGTCAATTTTTAGAGGTTGTGATAGATTTAGGTTCAATTTCAATTTGGAGGTAAAGTTGACTAATATCCACATAGAGATAGAAGCACATGATGCCAAGTCCATAATTCATTCTCATACAACATTCATGAAAGAGACACATAAAGAAAGACAATAACTATCTAAAACAAAACTAGATTAAAAGCTATGTCTTGATTAGAAGTCTCCCTTGGCTTGGTTTAATGAAAGACTTATTAAGGAAAGTCATCCTTTATCTCCTAGGAGGATGATTGGCAAAGAGATTCAACAAAAAGCTTTGCAACTCTATGTGAGCCCCAATCATCTCCATTCTTAGGATATCAAGGAGATAGAAGTTGTTGAGGCAACAAGGGCAATTAGTGCCATTGTGCATGAAATACCCATAAAAGCTAGGATCACCCAAGTTTGGAGTGTTTGAGTGAGGTGGAGGTGGAGGAGGAAAGTTCTCCAAGGGTGATGTGGGTGAGTGTGGAGGCAAGCTCTCCAAAGGTGAAAAGGGTGAGTTAGGAGGGGTAAATGGTGAAGTCACCATGGTATCATCAAAGTCATTCACAATGGGAATGCTTTGGATGGGTTGTGGTTGGGTGGTCATATCCAAGAGATTACTTGGAGTGAAGGGTGAGGAAAGCTCATTCATACTAGATTGGAATGAAGAGGAGGTAGAACCATGAGAATGGTTGGTTCCATGGGTTGATGAAGTCTTGCATGGAGCAAGAGGTGGTGAGTTGGATGAGGAAATGAGAATTGGGACAATCTCATTTTTGGGAGTGTGAAAGGGTGAGGAGTTGGGTTTAGCCATTTTAATCTTAAACTTAAGATTGTTCTTTGTGGTAGAGGTTTTGGATGAGTTTGAGCTTCTTGTAGAAACCATGGTTGAGATGAAGGGTTGAAGGTTTAAGGAAGAAGGTTTGATGTTTGAAGAACATGGCTAGCAAGGTGGGTTTAAAAGGGTGAAGGGATGATCCAAACTAGTAATGGGTTAAAAACATTTTATGTGAAAAATGAATTTAGCTAACCTAGTTTAGGAAATGTGCAGGTTTTTGCAAAGAATCAAGCAAGGTTTACACAGATTAAGGAAAACAGTGTAAAGCAAAGATTTTGTCGGACATAGTAGCCGGCGGTTCCTTATCTAAGGGTCACGGTTCCTTATCAATAGGGTACCGCAGGTTGATAAGGAACCGCGACCAGTGGTGTTCAAAAATTGTATTTCCTCAAATTTTGGTTAGCCCAGATTTTTATCAAAGGATTTTCAAGCCAAAGTTAACTACTGACCAAAATCTAGGAAGCTAACTAACACATAGGATGCACAAAGCTATGCAAAACATAATCACAATGGCATAGATAATCATTATGATAATAAACAAATAATCCACACAAGTAGAATTTAGTTAATACACATCCAAGAGAAAAAAAAATGTTCAACATTACATGTTTACCAACATGTATTCTTTGAGAAACTTCAAAGCCTTCACCTTCTCTTCTTGCCCAATCCCTTGATCATATTCCCCAAATACTCGAATCCCTTCTTTGACTCAACTTGATGTTCATGCAATTCACCTCTAGTCCTAATATTTTCACGGTAGAGATGCTCCATGTTGAGATCTTTCGGTACTTCACTAGAGGAGTAATGAGGTGGGGGAGCTAAGTCTTCAAGTCCATCCACGAATGAGTTTGAGGATGGGTGGGAATTACTCGAAGAGTTGAAGTGAGAACTAGTACCTATGCCATCACCATCACTTGTTGGCATATAGGTGTCCTCATCATCCGTCTCTTGATGATCGGATTTTCGCGAACCTCGATCACTTCTTGGCTTTCTTGCATATGCCTCTTGAATAGGCAACATAACCCGATGAACCGGGTGAAAGCGAGAAAGATCAAGGTGGGGAAAGTCATGAGCAACCCTTTTGAAAAGGCGAGTAAGAAGCATAGCATAGGGAATGTTAGTTTTGGGCTTTGAAAGGGCATAATTTATTTGTCGAGCGATATAGAATGCCAAATTGTACTTGGTGGATGTAAAGATGCAACTCAACATATGCACCATACAAGCCGGGATATGAACTCGGTTTCCACCAAGACAAAAGACATTCTCCCTAAGGATATTTGCCCATTGGACCATAAAATCCTTAAGGTCTCTAGAGAGCACTTCATATCGATTCACATTTCACACATTTGAATGAAGGCTTCTCACAACGTTTCCATCACGCTCTTTCGAATGATGTCAAGGATAAACTCTAGATCAATTTCGGTGTGGTCATTTGGAGGTTTATCGTAGGATTCCAAGAGAGCATCAAGTCTCCATTTATCCGTAAAACGACAAGTGCCTTCATATGGCACACCAAGAATTTCACCAAAGTTTTCGAGGGAGTATTGAATCATTTGATCATTCAACACGAAACGAATGAAGATTTCTCCATTGTATTCAAGCATGGAGTAGGTGCTAAAGAATTCAAGAAGAAACAAGGGGTAAATATCTTCTTCTATGTTGTGCAAGCAATCAAACCCCGAAAGCTCAAACATAGATTGGATATAGTCATAACCCGTTATTCCCTCGTCAACGACCCTACCCTCATGGAAACAACGAGTAGAAAGGGATGGAAAGGAGTTTCGAAGTTGGGTGGAAGCATAGGTTTGGGAAAGGTTTGGCATGTATTGTCTAGTGAATTGATGATCCTTTTGATATTGAGAAGGCATGATTAGTACCTAATATAAACATAAGACAATATTTTTCCAATCACTTATATGAAAGATAAACTTAAAAATCAAAATTATGATAATGTGTTATATCAATTTCTTGACAAACAAAGGATTGAATCCATAACATTTTCATGTTCACAATGTGTCTATTCCATTATTAACCAAGAACATATGACCTATGTTGGATCAACAATGGACTAGAACATTGGTTTTTCAAAACAATGTTTTTAGGTAAGCATTAACAATGCAACTACCTATTTGTTCATGGGTTCATCTCAATTCCATCTTTTAACCAAAAACATTTAGTCAAAATTCGGATTTGTTCTACAAGTGGGTTTTAGTGAAATCTCAATGAATATGAACCTAAGGAATCATAGTAAAGTAACCATGTCAACCAATATTCCTATTAAGGTTCTAATTCAATTTCAATTTTAAAAATCCCCAATTATGAAAGGATGAACCCTAGAACAAAATAGATGAAATTGAAAGAAAGTACTTACGATTAATTGATGTTTGATGAAGGATGAGTGAAATCCACAACTTGGAATCAATTAATTTGATTGATTGAAGGTTCTTGAAGCTTCAACAATGGTGGAAAAGATGAAAAACGTCGGCTGTGTGTTTTTGGGAGAGAGAAGGTTTGGTTTGAAAAAGGTTATTTTATTAAAATTGGCGCTCTGACAAGCTTTACTGCCCGCGGTACCTTATCGATAAGGAACCGCGGGTTTGAGCCGCCAGAGATAAAGAACCGCCTGTAGTGGCTGGTTTTTATCGATGAAACACGCCAAAATTTTTAAAACCAAATTTTCAAAAACACTTAAAATATATCTTAAACCTTTTAGAATATCATTTGGATCATCGTCACACTAAGCAATATGCCTTAATGAAGGATTACGAGTTGAATCGAGATCGAAAAGAGCTTAAACGGACAAACGACTACTCGTAGCGAAAAGGCAAAGTGGAGAGAAGTCAAGGGGAAATGAATCAAGACTAAGATCAATGCTCAAGGGATTAATGACAATCTTCAAATCATGGAGACGAAGAGCTTGTGTCATATATAGTGGTTTAAGACGTGCCTTTCCGGCGAAACGTTAAACGGCTTTGGTAATGAATAAACACGAAGCAATTATTCATGTATAGACTAAGATCACTTTCAATAATAGTCTTAGTCGAAACCAAACTATGAGCAAAGTATTAATTCACTTTCTCTCCTACAAAGGGCCTACTAACCGTATGGGTGCAAACCATGGAAATCATGCTTGATACTTTAAGCTACTACTAACTCACTCTACATCACCATAGTGAGTCAATTATCCAAGCAATGAAGGTTTGAGAGGATAAAAGAAAAGAATCACAAACCACAAACAAATGTCAAGGCAAGGATTCTAAGAACAAGCACATAGTCAAGTAATGATCAAAAGAATGATCAAAGGGCGTGTGGAAGAACGAAAGCGTACCTTGGCCACAAAGAGTAATCCATCAAGGAATCAATGCTATGACCAACAATGACTATGATGAGTACTAAGTCTTCAAGGACTAGTATCATTCCCAATCATCTTGGTATCATCATTCAAGGATGTTGAAGATCAATGAAGATGAGTCTTCTACAAGTGCAAGTAACTCAATCCACAACCAATTAAGTGATTGATCTTCATGAGTACCTACACAAAGCAAGATGCAAACTAGTAGATACATTTCAAGAGTAGATCTAAAATGCATAAAGACTACTAATCTAAGAGGGATGCAATATTACCAATTAAAAGACCTATTTTTCAAAAAAAATAGTTTTGACCAAACAGAAACTTTAGTACAACTTGACCTTCTAATTTGAGGAGACAATGGATAGATCCAAGTTTTAAAGTACAATATACTTTAAAGATCTTGAGTGACCATCGCTCTGATACCAATTGTAGAAACTATAAGGGGGGGTTGAATAGTTTCTCTTCAACTAGTCACCTAATTTAAGTTACTTTTAATTAAGTGTGTATCAAAACTATCTTTTACTTAAAGCTAAGTTGCATAATGATTAGGTTCAATTCAAATGCATTAGCAATGGTAATAGGTAAGTATAATGATAATGAAATAAGTAAGGAGTAAGGAAAGAGACAACCTAGTGACAAGACACCAAGATTTATAGTGGTTCGACAACGAGGCTCTATCCTCGTTTCTACTCCACTCCTCGAGTACACCTAATCAAGATTTCCACTATATCCACAAGCTCCCTTCTTGGCGGAGAAAGCCTTACATCATCGCTTACATTATTTTCTGACACTAAGCTAAATGTCGAGACCTAATCATTAGCTAGGACCAATCTACACAACGTTGCCTACTTCACAATTTAACGACACATGGCTAGATGTCGAGTTCTAATCTCAAGGTAGAACCAATCTTCACGACTCTTCACTTTGAAGCTAAGTGAGAACTTCACACAACACAACTACTAATCACTTTCAAGTTTAGTGAGAACTCACAAGACACAACCACATCACTTTATAGTTTAGTGAGAACTACTACACAAATCTATTACAACTCAACTAGACATATCCAAGTACACACATGTAGCTTGGATCTACACAACACAAATCCAAGCTAACACATATGCAATGAATGTACACAACAAATCCAAGTATTTACAAATAGCTTGGATGAACACAACTAGTCCAAGTATTTCATAAATACAAATGGATTAACAAAAACAAAAAGGCTAACTAGATGAACATGACTAATTCATGTTTTCATCTTTATCACAACACTAGTGAGTGAGTGATCTTCTCACTGGACAAGGTAAAGGAGGGGATCAAGAGGATAATCATATGTAAACATCCTTAACACTTTAAGTGATCATTTACTAATGATTATGCTATAGAAAAGAGAAAGGGGGCTGAGAAAAACGTCCAAGAGGCTTATTGGAAAATGAGATTTGAGCCACTATTTATAGAAGACAAAGTCCAACGGCTAGCTGGGCGCGGATCCTTATCTAGCCAGCGGTACCTTATCGATAAGGAACCGCCTAGGCTATTTAAGGTACCGCCCAGTAGAGTCCGCTCCTTTTTTTGTCTTTTAGTGGGGTAGGAATATCTGATGTTTTTTAAACCTTCAAAGGATATTCTTATGGCATATGGAATACGCCATTTTCAAATTTACATTTTCTATTTTAATAAAACATTTTCTAAAAAAGAAAGTTTATTAAAAAATCTTTTATCGTATTAACAAAAATGAGTTTTAAGGATAATCATTTTGATGATCACTAAGTATGATTAAGAAAGGTTAGTGATATGATTATTACCTTTATGATAGTGTTAGTTAAATAATTCGTTTTGTGTTTTACACTAAATGTGTTGAATAGTTTGTTGTGATAAAAACTAAGAAAGATTAGTTAACACTAATAATGTTTTTAGACATCACTTGCATTAACAGTTTTATTAAAATGGAAAATGTAAATTTGAAAATGGCATATTCCATATGCCATAAGAATATCCTTTGAAGGTTTAAAAAACCTCAGATATTCCTACCCCACTAAAAGACAAAAAAGGAGCGGACTCTACTGGGCGGTACCTTAAATAGCTAGGCGGTTCTTTAGCGATATGTAACCGCCGGGCTAGTTAAGGAACCGCGCCCAGCTAGCCGTTACACTTTGTCTTCTATAAATAGTGGATCAAATCTCATTTTCCAATAACCCTCTTGGACGTTTTTCTCAGCCCCCTTTCTCTTTTCTATAGCATAATCATTAGTAAATGATCACTTAATGTGTTAAGTATGTTTACATATGATTATCCTCTTGATCCCCTCCTTTACCTTGTCCAATGAGAAGATCACTCACTCACTAGTGTTGTGATAAAGATGAATCCATGAATAAGTCATGTTCATCATGTTAGCCTTTTTGTTTTTGTTGATCCATTTGTATTTATGAATACTTGGACTAGTTGTGTTCATCCAAGCTATTTGTGAATACTTGGATTTGTTGTGTACATCCATTGCATATTTGTTTGCTTGGATTTGTGTTGTCTAGATCCATGTTACATGTGTGTACTTGGATATGTCTAGTTGAGTTGTAATAGATTGTGTAGTAGTTCTCACTAAACTATAAAGTGATGTGGTTGTGTCTTGTGAGTTCTCACTAAACTTGAAAGTGATTAGTAGTTGTGTTGTGTGATGTTCTCACTTAGCTTCAAAGTAAAGAGTCGTGAAGATTGGTTCTAGCTTTGGATTAGAACTCGGCATCTAGCCTTGTGTCGTTAAATTGTGAAGTAGGCAACGTTGTGTAAATTGGTCCTAGCTAAAGATTAGGTCTCGACATTTAGCTTAGTGTCGGAAAATAATGTAAGCGACGATGTAAGGCTTTCTCCGCCAAGAAGGGAGCTTGTGGATATAGTGGAAATCTCGAGTAGGTGTACTCGAGGAGTGGAGTAGAAACGAGGATAGAGCCTCGTTGTCGAACCACTATAAATCTTGGTGTCTTGTCATTAGGTTGTCTCTTTCCTTACTCTTTACTTATTTCATTATCATTATACTTACCTATTACCATTGCTAATGCATTTGAATTGGATCTAATCATTATGCAACTTAGCTTCAAGTAAAAGATAGTTTTGATACAAACCTAATTGAAAGTAATTTTAATTAGGTGACTAATCGAAGAGAAACTATTCAACCCCCCCTCCCCTCCCCCCTTCTAGTTTCTACAAACAAGACTAAGGAGTTACAATTTGAGAAGACAGCTTCAAAAGAAGGAAAAGTATCTGGAGATACTTTGGTGATTCAAGAAACAAGTGTGTCTTTCACTGTTGAAGTAAATACTGTTGAAGAGCCAAGTAATGTTAAGCCAACTACAAGTACCGCTGGTGAAAAATCTTCACTACCTTCTTTTGCAGAAAGTCAAACTCCATCTTTTGGAGAATATAAGACTTTAGAACAAGTGCTGTTTGATCTTAGGGAAAAGAGCTTAGTTGAAAAGGCAAGACAAGCAGAAGCACAAATGAAGACACAATAAGAAATTCTTGCCAAGAAAGAAAAAGATAAAGGTAAGAAAATTCAAGCTTCACAACCCACTAAAGGTATTATCATTCAACAGCAATCAAATGAATATGAAGAAAGAAGATCTTCAAAGCTATTGAAGAAACTACCTAAGATAAATCCAAAGGATAAGGGCAAAAAGGTATTACAATCTGAATCTGAAGAAGAAAGTGATTCAGATGATGACATAAGCAAAGTCATGAACAGATTTCATCAACTAAAGCATGATGAAGAAGTAGCCTTCAAATTACAAGCACAAATGCCTGAAGAAGAGCTACAAGAGGAACTTGCAGCAAAGCAACAATTGCTTGAAGCCCAAAGAGTGCAGCAAGAATGGAACATACCAGAATATGATAGGATTCAGGCTGAACTTAAAGCAAGTGAGCTTCTTGTAGAATCATTGCTAGCTAAAGAAAAGGATGCTTATGATGAAGAGGAAAAAGATAAATTGATTGATGATTTAGTGAGGGAGCAACAAATATTCTTTGCAGAAAATAGAAGAAGAGAAAGGGTTAAGCCTCCAACCACTATGCAAATCAGAAATTAGATGATGTCATATCTCAAGAATGTTAAGCATTTTACCCATGCTCAATTGGTTAGAAAAACCTTTGATGAAGTAAAGGCTTTGTATGAGCAACACAAGAAGACCAAGTTGAATTTTGTTGAATTGGATCTGAAAAGGACAAGAAAGACATTGAAGAGGTAAGGAAGCATCTCCAACAACAAAGACAATTTGGAAGTACTGATGTGATCGTGATAGTATAGTGATAATAGAACGTTATAGGGTAAATTAGAAAATTACCTTTAGGAAAAAGTAATAGACTAAAATTACCAAAGACGGATTCAATTAAACACGTGATGAACCAAGTTCGTTGTACACGAAGATCTTATGAATTTGAGACGATTTGTATCGATTTGGACAACTGATTCTAATTGGTTGTCGGTTTTTAAACTAATATTAATCCTACAAATTTTAAAACCTAAGTGCATGAATCGTAAACCCGAATTAATTAAATCTAAACACAATTGCTTAAAATTTAAAACTATTTAAAAATTAAACTATTTAAGAATCTATAAAATTTAATCTATTATAATAACTTTAACACTATTTTTTTAAACTCTAATTAGGTAACCAAAATATTAAAACTCTAATTTAAGTAAATTCTAATAATTATTTAAAAACTAATTTAATTTCTAAAATTAATAAAACATTTTATTTTTATTTTATTTATTTATTTATTTAAACTTTATAAAAGAATTATCCTAAATGAATTTTTTAAATTAACAAATTTAAACTATGTATTAACGTAAGAATAAAAGCTGACAGCTCTTAAACTATAGTCTATATTTATTACATTGACTGTTATTAAAACAAAGACAGCAGTTAGCTCAGTTGGTTAACGTACATTGCTTGTGACCAGGAGGTCACAGGTTCGAACCCTATGAAGGACAACATTTTTGTAGTTATTATTTTTGGACGAAAATAAACTAATAGTCACATGAGGTGACTTTTTACAGAAATCTTATGAAAAAGCTGATAAGGATATCAGCTTATGAGTTTATCAGATCAAAGGAATCTGATAGCTTATAGCTTAAACAATAATACAACAAGAACACTCGAATCAGCCAAACAAGCTTAAACTCAACAAAAATACAATTCAGCAATCAGATTACAATAAGCAGTCTATAACAAATAACAAACACAAATTCTACTAGTAATAAAGCAAAATCAGTAAAAAAATCTCAACAGACAAAAACATAAAACTAAACCACAAATAAAACTCAATATCAAAACCTGCTATCACTAAATCACCACAACAATCAGAAAACAGCATACTAAAAACTCAGTTATATCAAATGAAGAAGATCTTAAGCAGATAAGAACTAACTCACATACTCAGATAAATCACAAGCTAAAAACCAGAGAAATCAACAGACCTAGTTTATCAGAATCAATCAGAAACTTAAGTGCAGGCAAATAGTTCTTCTAAAACTCATAAACAATAATTTATCATGGCAACTTCTCAATCACAGTTAACATTCAACAGATACTCACCAGCAGGTAAAATAACCAAATGTGAAATCTCAGCAAAGTAAATCAAAAGCAGTTAAACAAATCTTACCAAAGTAACTAAAACATCACAATAATGATACCTATAATGTCTAGCAGATTCAAAAACATCCTTCAAACTAACAGTCAACTAAAACCACTTCATAAAAAAACAGATCCAAACAATCCCTTTTCATTTATATAATTCATTAACAAATTAATTAAAAGTCATATTTAGCATAAAATTAACTAGAAAACATACCCTTTGAAGAGAACCTTTGAGAAGAAGGTTGTGCTGAACAACCTTGTGAACCCGTAACAACACCTTATTCACCATTCGAACACCACCAAATCAACATTCATCACCATCGAACAATTTAAAACAAATTTCCAGTGGGAAAATTTGTCCCCAAATTTAATCTCATTTATTTAATTAGAGCTATTAATTAGCTTCATCAAATAAACTTATCATTATTATGACAAGAATAGATATAAAGAAGAATTAAAAATTGCAATTAGAATTTAAACAGTAAGATAAATGAACCTTTATTAATTCAAAACAAACTTTTATATTAATAATCAAAGTTGATTACAATACTATGAAAAAGAAATTACAATTATTCCTATACTATTTCTGCATAATAACTCTAAGATAAAAAGTGGGATACCATTACTGAAGAAATAAGGGGGTTTTATAGTTGAATGACAGGGTTGGGGTGAGGTGTTTGTTGAGGAAGAAGCGAATCTTGATCGTCCATTTAGCATCTTGGCTTTCTCTCTCTTTCTTGTTATGATCCAAGGGCTGTGATTAGCCCTTGGTCACACGGATCGCCACTCTGGCACGCATCTGTGCTTCTTGTGCTACTTCCAAGATGAGGTGGCATGATTTCATTGGTGGAATGATGAATCTTTGCTGTCAAATCCAATTATATGGTGCCACGTCTCATGATCTTCCTCTTCTTTGTTCCGAAAACATGGGGGTTTATTTACCCAACGTGAGAATCACACGTGCAAACTAAAACCCCCAATTTATTTGTGTGATTTAACAATTAGGGTTTTGATGAATAGTGTATATTGCGTCTGGTTTATTTTTAGGTTTGGGTGAGAGATGAAGTGAGGGAGAAAACACATAGGGACTATCGAAATGTTTTTGTGGTGGTGAGTTGAAAAGTTGTGGTGAGATAAATGTGTGAGTGAATGAAAACGTGTGAAGTTAATATGTTTGACCATTGGGAGGTATAAAAAACTCATCACTCGTTTATTAAATGTAGCAACCCCTAACCCAATATCTCGTTTTATTAAGGGCATGGGCTTTTGGCCCAATTCTTATTCCAACAGTGTAATACAAATGGGATAAAGGTCATTTAGTTTCCGTTCCTTTGGGCCATATTGGGCCTATCCACTCCAAATATATTTAACTTGATATCCATATTGGGCTTTTGGGCCCAATTCTCGGATGTGGGACCCACTTGTCTTCAAACTCCATAAATGATGAAATCTGCTAAAAATTGAGCTTGATATTGGCTTTGACGATCTTTTCTTCAAACTCGTGCCGATTTCGCCGGTTTTTGCGAACTTTGGTACCTACACACACGAAACAAGAAAACAAGCAAATACAATACAATATTCATGAAATTTATGCATTTATTGATTGTTTTAAGATACAATTGATATGAGTAAAATCACTCATATCAAACTCCCCCTGGCTAAGCAATTGCCGTGTCCTCATACAATGATAAAATAAAACACTAACTACACTTTTATTCAACTTTTGAAACTTTATTTTGCAAAGACATAATGTATTGCTTCAATTATTTGAAAAATAACTTTTAGGATCATAAAACTTAAATAGATTCATCGTCCCCGACTTTTCACTTTTCCATGCCAAGTGTAAAAACAAGATCATTGTCAATCATAAGCCCCAAAATTAAACCAACTCATACAAGTAATTTGTGTTAAACTCAATCTCCTATTATTCCTAATTGTATCTTGATATGAGCTTAATTACTAATATGATTTGTAGCTTAAAACAATGAAATAATGCATTAAATGTATCAAATATGCCTTGGATATACTTGTTTCTTGTTTGAATGTGTGTAGGTACCAAGTTCACGAAAACCGATGAAAACCGGCACGAGATTGATGAAAAAGATCATAGAAGCCAAAATCAAGCTCGACTCTAGAGGATTTAATAAATTATCAAGTTTATAAGCCAAGTGGGTCCCACATGGGCTTATTGGGCCTGAAAAGCCCAATAATGGATATTAAGTGAATAAATTTGGACAAGTCCAAAATCAAGGCCCAAAAATGAGGTTATGCACGGATGGTAAAGTAATATGGGCCCAAGCCCATTGCTTATTAAGAAGAAACGAAGGAACTTGTAAAGGGGCTTTAGGGTTTTCAAGTGAAATATATAAACTCATTTGTTGTCACACGTTTCACCAAACGACTTTTCACTTTTTCCCATTAAATAAATTAAAACTGATCCATTCATTTGATTATCCACCCACTTTATCTCAGTCACATTCTCATCCACTTATATTCCATTCACACACACGAATAAATAATGTTTTCGATAGAAACTATGTGAGTTCTTCTTCCCCATTTTTCATATCATACAAAACCAGTAAAATAACCCTACTGTTCATCAAACCCTAGCCAGTAATTACTCAAAGTTACATGGTGCTTTTTATTATTTCGACTAATTCACATAAAAAGGAATAAAAGCCCCAAGTTTTTAGGAAGAGAGGGTATGGAGAAGCATGGAAACGTGGCATCTTATCATTGGTTTCAACAGCTCATCATTCCATTTCCACCAATCACGGGGCAAGAAAGAAACTCAACTAGCACACGGATGCCACGTTGGCAATCCGTGTGCTATTGTGAATCATATCCACCATCCGATTAAAGAAAGAGAAAGAAAATAAAGATCAAAGGCTGAGAAGAAGAAGGAATATTCCCAAGATTATCCGGATATTCACTCAAGGAAGCCCTTGGGGGGGCTATAAATACCCCCAATTTCTAGTGTAAATTTATCCTTTCTTTTACTTGTAGTGTTACTCTGTAGAAATAGTTTTAGAAAAAATATTGTATTTCTTTTATTAAATCTTGTATTGTTTCTGGAATTAATGAAAGATAAGTTTATTTGATTTTAAATCGCGTCTATTCTTCTTTTACTGCTTACTGTTTAAACTGTTTTCATGAGAGTAATATCTTGAGATGTTAGATTCAAGTTGATTAATAGCTTGAATTTAATATTTAAAGTGAATGATTGGATTTTGTTTATCCCCACTGGATAAACAATATATTGAAGCAAAGTTGAATAGGGTTCGTTCGATGAATATGGTCCGTTTGGTGGTGCGAATGGTGGTTTCGAGTTACGGGTTTTAAGGCAGCTCAGCGCTCGCTTTCTTCTCAAAGGTTATCCCAAAAAGGTGCTTATTTCTTTACTTTTTAATGTTAAGGTCTGATTTAATGTTTAAGTTGTTTAGCTATAAGTGTAGGAATGATGTTAGTTACTGTTTAGCTTGATTGTTGTATTAACTTGATTGTCTTATGAGTAATATGCATCATGCCTGTATGTTATTTGTTTTGCATAAATCTGTTAAGATAGACTGGGAATTAAGTTGTTTATGTTATAGGTCTTATTTGAAGTTTTGATAGTATAATGACTTGATTTGTTAGAGTTTATACAATTTTAGCCTCGAGTTGTTGTGATGAGGTTTTGAGTTAAGACGGTTTAGTTTTATGTATGTATGAGTCTGCTTATTTGAGTTTAGCTGATTTGGGTAAGTTTAAATGCTTTTTATTGTTAAGAATTCGGTTTATTATGATTATGGTTTGAATTTGATGATTAGGATTGAGTTTTATCTATCTGTCTTTAAGTTTCATTTTACTTATTATGATGTTCAGTAATTTCTGATTTTTGCTAGAATGGATTTTAATAAATTCAGTTTGAATTTGGTGTTAATTTGCTGAATAAACTGCCTAGCTGGGATATTGATTTGTTCTACCGGATCATAGTTTTTAACTGATTTGTTTCCAGATTTTTCTGGATAATTGGTTATTTTGTTTACTGAATTATTGTTTTAAATTGTTTGGTTGTTGTTATTATGCTATTTTGTTCAATTTTCAGCTTATCAGATTCATTTTTCTGATAAGTCTCAATAAGCTGTGTCCTCTCAGCTTGAAGAAAATAAGCTTCAAAAGTCTTTCCTAAGACTCTCTCTTATTAATCTGTCAAAAAAAAGAAATTAATCCAAAAATAATGTCAAAGGAGGGGCTCGAACTCGTGACCCTCCTTTCACCTGTCAAACACCTTAACCATCTGGGCTACACGACCTTTTGAGTTTAATTCTCGTTACTAGATTAATATAGTGCACTCGTTTTGGCAGTATTTGTTTGTAGTTATTATTCTTAGTCACGTTTTTCTTATATAAACTTTTTTTTTATTAAAGTTTGTAATAAATAAATCTTAGTTTAAATAAATAGTAGATATAATATTTTAGATATAAAAATATATATATATATATAAATGTTTTTATTTACTTAAAAAGTTTAATTAAATAGATCATTTTAGTTTAAAATAAAGTTAGTTTTTAAATATATTTGTTTTAGGTGTATTTTAAAAGTAAATTAGTTTAATAGTCAATTTTATTAAATAGAATTATTTTAAAGATTTTTAATTAGTTTAATTTTTAAATAGTGTTTTTAATTTCTAAGTAATTAAGTGTTGGTTGATTTTTAAAATAAGCGGGGTTTAACGATTCATGCACTTTAGGATAATTTTAAATAGCTTAATATTTGTAGATTTTAATTGTAGTTTAAAAACCGAAAACCAATTCAAATCGATTGTCCAAATCAAAGCAAAACGTCTCAAATTCATAAGATCTTCGTGTACAACGAACTCGACTCACTCACCTGTTTAATTGAATTCGTCATTGGTACTATTAGTCTATTACTATTTCCTAAAGGTAATTTTCTAATTTACCCTACAACGTATCTAATTATCACCTATACTATCCACGACACATCAAAAATTTTGGCGCCGCTGCCGGGGATCTTGTGTACGATTCGTCTTTTGTGGAGATTTGTTGATCGTGGATTTGAAGACCCTTTCCGTCCTCGGAAAGTTTTGTTATTTTTCTATTATATAGTATGTATCGTTTTTCTCGTTTTTTGTGAATAATATATTGTATTACGTAGCACAATAATTTTACATACTTATCAAATAAGGCCTTAGTTGGGATTTCATCACCTAGCTATTGTAGTCGAATCCAAAACAAAAATAAAAGGCAAAATAGATAAATACTAATAAGAAGTTTGAACTAGATTTACACAAACTATAAGGTGGGTATAAGGAGACGTGCTATAAAAGGCCGTCTAAGGAAAAAGGTTTTTAAGTGCTTTGTGCCACCTCGTTTCCTCGCTTGCTTGTGTGTATATTGAGAGGGAAAACCTATTATTGGTTTGCCGACTCAAGTAGTAATAAATCTTATTTTTGTTGTTTACTTATTGAACCTCGAGACGTTTAGGTTTTCACCTATCGTTTCAAAGTCGACCGAGGGTAATTTACTTCCATAGTAGTTATCCTTATTCCTTGTTTTTTATCGATCATTATTGATTGAGCAATACCAAATAAAAAAACCAAAAATAATCTTCTTCTTGTCTAATTTCTTTTCTTCAATCCTCTAAATTCTCGTCTTTGTAGTGTATGCAATTACGTTCTTCTCGTCTTGTGATTGATTTTAATAGGCTTGAAAATATTCCTCGTAGAAATAGAAATCGTCAACAACGAATAGTGGAACCCGAGCTTCCACCTATTGTTGTAGAGATGGCCGATAACCGAACAATGGAGGAATTGCTCCGTGCACCCACCGAAGGGTATGGGGAAGCAATCGTTGTGCCGGCTATTTTGGCGGATCATTTTGAGATTAAGACGGGTCTTTTATCGCTCATTCGTGCCGACCAATTTCGTGGCAATGAGACCGATAGCCCGCATTCTCACATACGGAATTTTAATCGAATTACCTCGACTCTCAAGTTTAGAGATGTGCCGAATGACGCGATTAAGCTCATGCTTTTTCCGTACTCGCTCGAGGGTAATGCTAAGATTTGGTATGAGAAAGAACCACCGGGTTCGATCTTAACATGGGATTATTTAGTGTCAAAGTACATGAATTATTTCTTTCCACCGTCCAAAACAACACACTTTAAGAACGAGATCACTAGATTTGAACAAAAAGTGCATGAATCGTTTGGGGTTGCTTGGGAAAGATTTAAATATTTGTTGAGACAATGTCCACACCACGGTTTCTCGGAATTGCATCAAATAAATACTTTTTATAATGGGCTTAATATGATTGAATAAGATTCTTTAAATGCCGCCGCGGGTGGTAATCTTTTAAGAAAAACTCCGAGAGGCGCGTGGAGAATAATTGAGGATAAGTCTAGAGCACAATATTCACGAAACACACCAGTTGTTTCCAATGTGAATTCATCTAATATCGAGATTGCTAGATTGGACTCTAAGATTGACACGCTTTTGAATGAGTTTAGGAAGAATCCTCATGGATCAATTAATATGGTTGAGAATGTTTGTGTATCATGTGGTGGAGCACATCCTAATTATGCTTGTTTAAACACGGGGTTTGATCGAGCTAGTGCTTTTGCCGCGACGGGAACTTATGGCTCCAACGGTCAAGTTCCTCGTCAAAATCATGTTGCTCCACCGGGTTTTCCACCGGTTCAAAATAGGTACAACAATGGAAATTATGGGAATAATTTTAACCGTGGTAACCAAGGGAATTTCAATCAAGGAAATGGGTTTAATGCTAATCAAAACAATCAAGGTTTTCAAAGCAATAATCAAAATGATTTGTCAAGCTATATCAAGTCAAATGAGGCAAATATGAAAGCTTTTCAAAATAACATTCAAGGGCAAATTAATACTTTGAAACTTGATTTTCAAAATACGATTAAAGGGCAAAATAACAAGATTGAGCTTAATCAACAAAGGCTAGAGCAAAATCAAAATCGTATGCAACAAAATTTGGAACAAGGTCAAAATAAATTGCTTTCGATGTTTGAGGGATTTATGTCTAAACCATCTACTTCTTCGGGTTGCTTACCTAGTGATACCATTCCTAACCCGAGGGGGAGCTTAAGGCCATAACCGTTTATGATGATGATAATGTGGAAAGAGTGATCGAGAAAATTTATGTTCCACCTAAGCAAAGTTTTCTTAAAGTCACCAAGGCTACTTTGAATGTGATTAGTACTTCGGATTTCTTTGATTTCATTCCTAAAAAATATGAAGATCTGGGTCAATTCTTGATACCTTGTGTTGTTGATGAGCTTGGGGAATACAAAGCTCTAGCTGATCTAGGAGCTAGTATTAACGTAATGCCCCTAGCCCTTTGGAAGACCATTGATTATGAACCACTTAGGCCTACTCGAATGATAATTGAGCTCGCTAATGGTACTACCACCCATCCGGTTGGTATAGCGGAAAATGCCATTGTTAAAGTGGGGGAGTTCATTTACCTAGCCGATTTTGCTATCATTGATTATGAGCCAAATCCTCGTGTGCCTATAATTTTAGGACGACCATTTTTGTGTATGGCCGGTGTTTTAGTTGATATGAGGGAAAAGGAGATTAAAATAAGGTATGGGGATAAACATATGATTTTCAAACCGGAAAAAATTCCTTGATTGGTTTCTAAGAAATTGGAAAGTGTTGAACTTGATAAACCTAATTTTGTTGAATCATGTTGTAATGTTACCTCATCTCCACTCAATCCACACGAGGATGAAAGTTCTAAGATTGAAAAACAAATTGATGATTACTTGAGTGAGCCATTTTATGCTAGTGAGTTTATTAGTGCGAATTTTGATCCCGAGAGTGATATTGCTTTAATTGAACAATCTTTGAAAATGGACTCGTTTTCACTCACTTCTAAGGATCATGTTGATGTTCCTAAGGCACAATCTTCCATTGAAGAGCCTTTGATTCCTAACTTCACACCGAATGAGGTTAGTGATTATTCATTCGATAAGTTTGCCGATGAACTTGTTGATCCACTTCCACGGGGAAGTGAAGACGTTTCCGATCTCGTGATCGAGCGTGATTCTTGTGTTTTACCTACCATTCTCAAGGAATTCTCCGATGAATTTCCTTCTAATGAGAATGATGATCTTATATCCGCGGGTGATGATAAGATTGATGCCACTTTAGTGACTTGCTCAAATCCTCTCTTTAAAGCTTCAATGAACAATAATCCGTTGTTTCAAGAGGATTTTGAGAACATCATACCTCCTACATCTCACAACCTTTGTGATGATGATCTTTTCATTAGGGAGTTTGATAAGTTACTTTCCATGGACATTCCTTCGGAATTTGAGGAAGAGTCTAATGACGGTGATGAAGACTCTTGGTTTGATCACCCGATTTATGATGATGACAATGTTGAACCGGAGGGAGAAATTACTTTTGCTCCTATTATCCTTCCCACTCGCTTTGATCTTAATGTGCGGGTTTTTCATGCGACTCATTTTGAGTACCATGACCCCTTTATTCACATTCATAAGAGTGAAAAGGTCAACAAAGTCATGCAAGTTGAAACCACTATGGTTGAGACTTTTGTACCACCATTACCGTGTGATTCATATGACTTAGGATTAGCATGGGGGACGACACCTTGTTGTCTATTCCTTTCTCCACCGAGGACGAGGTATTCGATCCCGGAATCGTTGATTTAGGAAATCTCGGCCTTTCACCGATGCAATAATTGAAAGATTTTTCTATCATCTTGGTGCGAGTTTATCTCGGGGAGCATTCTATATCCATTCCATCATTTGTGATTTCTATCTCTTTTTAGAGATTTGTGTTGGAGTTTTATCCTTTCGTTTGTCATCCGACAACGAGGATGAGATCTTTGACCCCGGCATCGCGCTTCATGATGGATTTTATCCTATTATGCCGGTTTTCACAACTTTCCCTAAGGACCAATGAATGCGGGGATCGAGTCGAGCTCATGACTCGATGAACAAAAACGAGTACCTTATATCTTCTTTCTATTTTATAACACCTAATAAGGCTTGTTCTTTCAAGCTCGTGTTCGTGTTTTGTTGTGTTGTGATCTTAGGTATAACCCTAATATTTGAAGACTCTCGTGTTCGGTTTTTGTCGGTCTACTTGATCTTCCATTCTTTGAATGCCAAAAAGGGGCGCACTTTCTATCCCTTGATTTTTATTGACTAACGTTTTATCTTGAGGCATACTTAATAAACGGCTTATAGATTTGCGTACTCTTTCCATGCTAGGATTTCGCATTAGACTCTTCGTTTTTTAGCAAGGGGGTGTTACTCTTGAGCTAAGAAACATTGAGGACAATGTTTGGTTTTAGCATGGGGGAGTCAATCGATATAATCGCTTGCAATTGCTTTTGTCGTGTCCAAACGTATTGTTTTTATCATTTTTCAATAAAATTTTAAATTTTTGGTGTTATTTTTAAGTTTTATTAAAGGAAATAAGTGTTTTTTTACACGAATGTAGGCTTTCAATAAGAATAGTTTTTGACTCGACTCGGTTTTTAACCTTAGCTTTTCCTTAACATATTTGAATTAAGTTTTGCTAGGCTATTATATAGGGAGCTTTAAAACGCGAAAGTCTTAATTCATACGAGTTAAGGACAAGAACTTTTCGCAAGCTCCTATAATTGATCCTAGAAAGTCGTCTATCAAGGGAACTTTAAAACGCAAATTCTAAAACTTGCAAAAGTATAAGAAGATGCAAGATCCTATAGATGACTTGAAAACCCAAAACTTTGATTTAATAGGCTAAGTATCCATATATGGAGAACAAGAGATGATAGAGCCATTTATAAGTTTGGTATTCTTTTGGGAATTTATGTGAGTTAATTATAAGCCTATTCTCCCATCGCTTGTTAATAAATTTAATTGCAATAAATAAGGTTGAATGATTTGAAAAGTTACTTAGCTTCTAGCCCAAGATCGTTTAAAAGTTGCTCGGTATGGATTAGAGTTCATAGCCAAGGCATAACTTATTGAAACGGGATGTGAAGATTGGCGAGTCCAAAAAGGTCCTAACAAGACATGAGGGCTATGTTTTATTGCTAAAGATCTCAAGTGATGTGAAGATTCATTTATCAAAAATCAATATGAAGGATCGAGACACACGACGAAAAGCAAATACTCCCAAAAAGTCATGGAGAAGTCTATCCAAAAAGACCAAAATAAGGTATGAGGATAAATGAAGCCAAGTCCAAAAAGGAGGCGGATCGTTGTAAATCAAAATCCCAAATAAAGATTGGAGAAAAATGAAGAAGTCGTGGTCCAAGTATGAATCTCTCAAAACTTCAAGTGAAGAAATATTATGAAGAGAAGACCATTATTTCGTGAACGTCTCTCAAGGTTGGAAGTATTAAGTCACTGCCAAATATCGGTCCGAGAAAGGTCTCAAATCGCGAAACAAGTTATGCCAAGATATGAACTTTATGAAGTCCCGAGAAGCAGTTTTAAAAGATTTTGTCCTTTAGCTAACTATTGATTAAATCGTTCACTTTATTTTCGGCCTAATAAATTATCGAAATAAGTCAACAATGCATCCTCGTGATCATTCAAGACAACAACAAAATATAAGAGGTACACATAGGAATAAGGGAGTCTAAGTGATTAATTAGCCCACATGAGTTCGTGTTAGTCTACCAACTTATAATAACAATGATCTTGTTTTTGCACTTGGCATGGAAAAGTGAAAAGTCGAGGACGATGAATCTATTTGAGCTTTTATGATCCTTAAAGTTATATTATGCTTTACAAAATAAAATGTCTTATGTTGAATAATGGTGTAGTTATAGTTTTATTTTATCATTGCGTGAGGACACGGCAATTGCTTAGCATGGGGGAATTGGATATGAGCTTAATTACTCATATCATTTGTAGCTTAAAACAATGAAATAATGCATTAAATGTATCAAATATGCCTTGGATATACTTGTTTCTTGTTTGAATGTGTGTAGGTACCAAGTTCACGAAAACCGATGAAAACCAGCACGAGATTGATGAACAAGATCATAGAAGCCAAAATCGAGCTCGACTCTAGAGGATTTAATAAATTGTCAAGTTTATAAGCCAAGTGGGTCCCACATGGGCTTATTGGGCCTGAAAAGCCCAATAATGGATATTAAGTGAATAAATTTGGACAAGTCCAAAATCAAGGCCCAAAAATGGGGTTATGCACGGATGGTAAAGTAATATGGGCCCAAGCCCATTGCTTATTAAGAAGAAACGAAGGAACTTGCAAAGGGGCTTTAGGGTTTTCAAGTGAAATATATAAACTCATTTATTGTCACACGTTTCACCAAACGACTTTTCACTTTTTCCCATTAAATAAATTAAAACAGATCCATTCATTTGATTATCCACCCACTTTATCTCAGTCACATTCTCATCCACTTATATTCCATTCACACACACGAATAAATAATGTTTTCGATAGAAACTATGTGAGTTCTTCTTCCCCATTTTTCATCTCACACAAAACCAGTAAAAAAACCCTACTGTTCATCAAACCCTAGCCAGTAATTACTCAAAGTTACATGGTGCTTTTTATTATTTCGACTAATTCACATAAAAAGAAATAAAAGCCCCAAGTTTTTAGGAAGAGAGGGTATGGAGAAGCATGGAAACGTGGCATCTTATCATTGGTTTCAACAGCTCATCATTCCATTTCCACCAATCACAGGCCAAGAAAGAAACACAACTAGCACACGGATGCCACGTTGGCAATCCGTGTGCTATTGTGAATCATATCCACCATCCGATTAAAGAAAGAGAAAGAAAATAAAGATCAAACGCTGAGAAGAAGAAGGAATATTCCCAAGATTATCCGGATATTCGCTCAAGGAAGCCCTTGGGGGGCTATAAATACCCCCAATTTCTAGTGTAATTTTATCCTTTCTTTTACTTGTAGTGTTACTCTGTAGAAATAGTTTTAGAAAAAATATTGTATTTCTTTTATTAAATCTTGTATTGTTTCTGGAATTAATGAAAGATAAGTTTATTTGATTTTAAATCGCGTCTATTCTTCTTGGACTGCTTACTGTTTAAACTGTTTTCATGAGAGTAATATCTTGAGATGTTAGATGCAAGTTGATTAATAGCTTGAATTTAATATTTAAAGTGAATGATTGGATTTTGTTTATCCCCACTGGATAAACAATATATTGAATCAAAGTTGAATAGGGTTCGTTCGATGAATATGGTCCGTTTGGTGGTGCGAATGGTGGTTTCAAGTTACGGGTTTTAAGGCAGCTCAGCGCTCGCTTTCTTCTCAAAGGTTATCCCAAAAAGGTGCTTATTTCTTTAGTTTTTAATGTTAAGGTCTGATTTAATGTTTAAGTTGTTTAGCTATAAGTGTAGGAATGATGTTAGTTACTGTTTAGCTTGATTGTTGTATTAACTTGATTGTCTTATGAGTAATATGCATCATGCCTGTTTATTATTTGTTTTGCATAAATCTGTTAAGATAGACTGGGAATTAAGTTGTTTATGTTATAGGTCTTATTTGAAGTTTTGATAATATAATGACTTGATTTGTTAGAGTTTAAACAATTTTAGCCTCGAGTTGTTGTGATGAGGTTTTGAGTTAAGACGGTTTAGTTTTATGTATGTATGAGTCTGCTTATTTGAGTTTAGCTGATTTGGGTAAGTTTAAATGCTTTTTATTGTTAAGAATTCGGTTTATTATGATTATTGTTTGAATTTGATGATTAGGATTGAGTTTTATCTATCTGTCTTTAAGTTTCATTTTACTGATTATAATGTTCAGTAATTTCTGATTTTTGCTAGAATGGATTTTAATAAATTCAGTTTGAATTTGGTGTTAATTTGCTGAATAAACTGCCTAGCTGGGATATTGATTTGTTCTATCGAATCATGGTTTTTAACTGATTTGTTTCCAGATTTTTCTGCATAATTGGTTATTTTGTTTACTGAATTATTGTTTTAAATTGTTTGGTTGTTGTTATTATGCTATTTTGTTCAATTTTCAGCTTATCAGATTCATTTTTCTGATAAGTCTCAATAAGCTGTATCCTCTCAGCTTGAAGCAAATAAGCTTCAAAAGTCTTTCCAAAGACTCTTTCTTATTAATCTGTCAAAAAAAAGCAATTAATCCAAAAATAATGTCAAAGGAGGGGCTCGAACTCGTGACCCTCCTTTCACCTGTCAAACACCTTAACCATCTGGGCTACACGACCTTTTGAGTTTAATTCTCGTTACTAGATTAATATAGTGCACTCGCTTTGGCAGTATTTGTTTGTAGTTATTATTCTTAGTCACGTTTTTCTTATATAAATTTTTTTTGATTAAAGTTTGTAATAAATAAATCTTAGTTTAAATAAATAGTAGATATAATATTTAAGATATAAAAAAAATATAAAAATGTTTTTATTTACTTAAAAAGTTTAATTAAATAGATAATTTTAGTTTAAAATAAAGTTAGTTTTTAAATATATTTGTTTTAGGTGTATTTTAAAAGTAAATTAGTTTAATAGTCAATTTTATTAAATAGAATTATTTTAAAGATTTTTAATTAGTTTAATTTTTAAATAGTGTTTTTAATTTCTAAGTAATTAAGTGTTGGTGGATTTTTAAAATAAGCGGGGTTTAACGATTCATGCACTTTAGGATAATTTTAAATAGCTTAAAATTTGTAGATTTTAATTTTAGTTTAAAAACCGAAAACCAATTCAAATCGATTGTCCAAATCAAAGCAAAACGTCTCAAATTCATAAGATCTTCGTGTACAACGAACTCGACTCACTCACGTGTTTAATTGAATTCGTCATTGGTACTATTAGTCTATTACTTTTTCCTAAAGGTAATTTTCTAATTTACCCTATAACGTATCTAATTATCACCTATACTATCCACGACAAATCATATCTCTAGATTTTATTTGTCATTCACCCAAAGGCTCATTTGACTTTATTTGGTATTTATTAATCGAAAAATGAAGGCAAGAACGGTGTAAACTCAACACTCAAATCCTAACCTCGACTTCAAAAACCGTTGTCACTAAAGAAAGCCCACATCAAGGATAACTTAACACGATTTGAGGGATAAATCCCCGGACCCGAAATTTGGCTAATAGGACTACTTAAAAGCAACAATAAAAAACTCCAAAGTCAATTATGACCTTATATGGAGTTAGCAACAATTACATCATAACACCTTTTGGCTCTTTAAGATGCAATTGTGCTCCTTATTTAAAATCCACACCCGAAGGCTCCTTGGACAAAAAAAAGGGAATTGACATCACCATCCCACCTTATGTCTCATGATGATGAAGCATTTTTTATTCAACACGTCCCCTTGACATACACCCTAAGGCTCTAATGACAAGGTTAGTGCTACATGACTCCCACCCGAATGCTCCTAGAGAACATGTTGTTATTTATTCTTCTTTATTAGTATGATATATATAGTAAGCCAAATTTCCGCAATCCCATGATCAAAAGTCCATGACGTTGATGTGTTCTCACTTTAATTACAAGGGAAGAAAAAGAAGGAGTTACGAGTTAAGATGTCAAGACTAAACCGCTAAAAACTTCATTTATTAAGCAATTATTATTCAAGTGTGGAAAATAAATACGAGGAGATTAAATCAAACACAAAAATACTTGCACAAAGAAGAGTTAATTTTAGAAACTTATGATTGAACTCTATCATCTCTTGTTCTCCATATTGTAAAATTTCAAAAATGTGAAATCAATGGATACTTAGTCTATTAAATCAAAGTTTTGGGTTTTCAAGTCATCTATAGGATCTTGCATCTTCTTATACTTTTTCAAGTTTTAGAATTTGCGTTTTAAAGTTCCCTTGATAAACGACTTTCTAGGATCAATTATAGGAACTTGCGAAAAGTTCTTGTTCTTAACTCGTATGAGTTAAGACTTTCATTTTTTAAAGCTCCCTATATAAAAGCCTAGCAAAACTTGATTCAAATACGTTAAGGAAAAGCTAAGGTTAAAAACCGAGTTGAGTCAAAAACTATTTTTATTTTCACCAACGGAAAGCCTACATTCGTGTCAAAAGCACTTATTTTATTTATTAAAACTTGAAAATAACACTAAAAATTTAAAATTTTTATGAAAAATGAGAAAAACAATTACGTTTAGACACGACAAAAGCAATAGCAAGCGATTATATCGATTGACTCCCCCATGCTAAAACCAAACATTGTCCTCAATGTTTCTTAGCTCAAGAGTAACACCCCCTTGCTAAAACACGAAGAGTCTAATGCAAAATCCTAACATGGAAAGAGCACGCAAATCTATAAGCCGTTTATTAATTATGCCTCAAGATAAAACGTTAGTCGATAAAAATCAAAGGATAAAGAGTGTGCCCCTTTTGGCATTCAAAGAATGGAAGATCAAGTGGACCGGCAAAAACCAAACACGAGAGTCTTCAAATATTAGGGCCATACCTAAGATTCACAACACAACAAAACACGAGCACGAGCTTGAAAGATCAAGCCTTATTAGTGTTAGAAAATAGAAAGAAGATAGAATGTATGGGACTCCCCACAAGGCACCTCGTTTTTGTTAACCGAGTCATGAGCTCGACTCGATCCCCGCATTCATTGGTCCTTAGGGAAAGTTTGAAGATCCGGGACAACCTCCGTAGGTATGTCCCCTCCAAAGTAATGTTTCACACGATGACCATTCACCTTAAAGTTAGGCCCGTCTTTTTGAGCTAGCTCAACGGTGCCATAAGGGAAAACTTGTGCAATGGTGAATGGTCTGGACCAACGGGATTTAAGCTTGCCCGAGAAAATCTTAAGTCTAGAGTTGAATAAGAGGACTTGATCACCAACATTGAAAATGCGGTTTTTGATCTTTGAGTCGTGAATCCTCTTAGTCTTCTCTTTCTAGATCAAAGAATTTTCATAAGCTTGATCCCTTAATTCACTTAGTTCATTCAATTGAACCTTGCGATGATCACCCGCGGTCCTCAAATCAAAGTGTAAAACCCGCATGCTTTTACCATGAATAGTGCCCTTAAGATCGTACGTCCTAGATTAAAACTTTCCTCATTTAGTATTGATCACATTCATGTGCTAATAATCAAGCAAGTGCATACGTGTATGACATGACAAGTATCGATTACGTACGAACTCATGATAAACAGTTAATAAATATGTCACGTGAACATAATTAAATCATGATCACCATTTAAAATACGAACTAGAATAATTACGTAAATACATATAATATCATTACGAGCGTTAAGATTACGATAAACGACATGATAAAATAAACAGAAACACTTTAAACACGAGCACGTTTAACCACGAACGAACACGAAACATCGGGACACGAGAAAGGTACGGGTACCCCATGTGGGGCCCCCATACCCACGGCACAACAACCATAATGGGCTTAGCCCATGGACTTTTTACAAGAAAAGGGGGGTTATGTAACTTTTCATTTAATTTTCACTTTTTCAAGAAAATAAACAAAAACCCTAAAAGAGTTTTCTCTCCTCCTCTTTGGCTTCTTTTGTGCCGCCACCCATATCAACACCATAGGAGGGTGTTGATTGATTTTTGACATTAAAACAAGTGATAGAAACCGTGTTTGTTCATCATTCTTCAATCCACGTGTTTGGTATATCATTTCTTAACCTTTCTTTTTCATTTCTTTTAATCTTTGATTTTATTATGAACATGTCATTATTATTTTTATTTAAACATGATAATTAAACATTGATCTAACATGTTTTGGTATAAATTAAAATCAAAGGATGTTATAAAAGGGGTGTTTGTTTTGGCCGCATAGGGTAACCAACCCGAGGGGGTTCGGTTTGCTTATTGTCGCCACCACCAAGACCATTTTTGGTCTTGGTTGGCTCATGTGGGACCCACGGCAGCAAGGGGGCACACGTGCCCCGAGTTTGGCTCGGGGTACGGTGTCGAATTCATGCCCGATTCATGGTTCGTTGGTTAAATCATGATCTATGTTACATGTTAATTTTATGAATCATGAACTTAGGATATAAATTAATTAATAACATGAGATATTAATTAAACCATGACTTAGGTTATTCTAATTATTAATTTAGCATGATATTAATTTAACCTAAGTATCTTATGTTATAAGTTATAATTAATTAATTATTTAAAACATGCCTATAATTAATTAATTTAGACATGACTTAGGTTATATTATTAATAATAATAATACATATTTTAACCTAAGTACTTCATTTCATTTTAATTAAAACATGTTATACTTTAATTAAAATGCTTAACCTATAGTTTAATTAAAATACATGAAATAATAATTAAACTATATACTATATCTTTTTGACTTAAGAAACAAGCTTATAAACACTTAGACTTATATGTTAGCTTATGTAACTAGCTTAATTCTAATCTATTAATGGAAACCTTCTATATATGGAAATCTATCTATTTCAGGCAGCTAATCTAATCATGGAAACCTTCTATATATGGAAACTTATTTAATTAAGGCAGCTGATCTATTTTTGGAAACTTTCTATTTTTAAAAACAAATCTATTTTAAGCAGTAAATTCTATTTTTGGAAACTTTCTATTTTTGGAAACTTTCTATTTTTGGAAACTTTCTATTTTTGGTAACTTTCTATTTTTGGAAACTTTCTATTTTTGGAAACCTCCTATTTTTGGAAAGTTACTTATTATTACACAGTAAGTATAATAATACATGAAATACCAGTAATACTTAAACGGATTAATCAGAATACAAGATAAACACAGTTTAAGGCTTTAAACAGTGAACCATGACCTAAAACATACCAAGTCAGCTAAAATGAGACATAAAACCCAGTACGTAATCAGTGAATCGATACTTATACACGTGTGTATTCATGTAGCGTTAGTGATCCAGAAGTAGGAGTCTTTCTTCCGTTCATTCACTGGAATTGAGGTACGGATTCCCGTCCTTTCAGTATGGACATTCTTTCCTTATTAGGATTTCCCCGTATGCAGCCAACTGTTTTCCCCAGTATTTGTTTTATTGTTTTGAACTGCTTATGTTTAAATTAGCATAATCTATAGCCATATACAAGCATGACCAGTTTCACCTAGTTATGGAGGTACCATAACCATAACATTGGAGGCACCAATGTTATGACTTCCCCACGGCGGAGTGATTGCTCGTGGCGTCCCTTTTCAGTTTGGCCATATTATTATATCAGGTGGGGCGTATGGGTGCATCCTAGTTACATGTTTTATTCAGTTTATCATGGTGAATGTGGTGTGTGCCTTGCATCCTTCACAAGGAGTTGATCCCTCCTACCCAAACCAGTATATTAATTAGAGGCATCCCCTCTAATCAGCATGATGAGGTCACCCCTCCAAGTATTCATGCACGTGACCTTTTCATGACCTATATGGGCTATGGTATACATATGTTAAAACAGTTTTCATAAGATAAACATAAGGCTTTTCAAACTATAAAACCAGTTTTCTCAATACTTAACCAGTCTACTCAGAACTTAGTCTTCCGCTGTTATATGTTACATGCTTATCCTATTTCATGCTATATTGTATATCCGTGCACTGAGCGTTTTGCTCAGCCGTTACTTTCCTTTCCATGTCCCAAAACGGCAGGTACCCAAGACTCGAGCATTTGGAGGACATGCATAGGATGGAAGCTGCCATAGACTTCTTCTCCTGTTTCCTTCATATATTTATGCTTGTTTAGTCTTTCATTCAGTTCATTTACTTTGTTATGTTTTGGGCTTATGTTTGGGAACCGATGTTTGATTCCGGTTTTCCCTATGGTCATGTATGTTTTACTACATATTACCTTGCATGCTTTGATGACACGCCATAATTACGCGTGACATTCCATTTATCAAAATGGGGTGTTACAATTATGGTATCAGAGCCAAGGCTTCGACCTGTAGGCTCTAAAACTCGACCTGTGACTAGTGGGTAGTCACCAGGAGCTTCCTAAGTCAACGCTTGTTATTCCACGTATTGATGCGTTCAACACCTTTTTATTTTAACCATGACGTTTTCAGCACCTTGTTGTTTTAACCATGATGTTTTCACCAGTATCGTTTTACCAATATGGAATGAACAACCGTCATCCATATTTAGTTATGTGTAAGTGTCTATGCATGATGTTCCTAGGGAACTGTGATTATGTGAACTGAACCCCAGTAGTTCACGATTTTCACATAAAAAAAATTTTCTGTTAAGTTTTGACAATGACTTTTAATTATTTATGTTTCATGCATTCATGAATTTATATCATATGTCATCTATTGCAGGAATTTTGACTAAGTAATGGTTGGTACAGGACTAGCCCTATTTAGTCGCATGTGCTTTTATCGAAACTTTTAACTTTGGGACCGACCCATAGGCGTCCCCTCGCCATGTCTTTTGTTTTGGAACCAACCCATAGGCGTTCCCTCGCACATATAAAGGTTTTATAAACTACATTACGCATTCATGCACTGTTTTCTTGCGTAAATTTTTTTCTCTTGATTTAAATTGGCATAAAATTTTTTTTCATGTCCCATCATAAGTTATTATGTTTTTATGTCAAGTATGCCTTCATACTGTCATGGTTAACTTCAGTTTCATGCTGATTATGTTATACACTTCTTCGTAATGGATGGTTTCATGTTTCCTCATGATAATTCTGTCTTCATGTTGATTATGTTTCACGCCTCTTTTGTTATTTACGTTGTCCTGCAAGACATTGTTAGATTTCTTGAATCATGCTTTCATGATAGTCATGGTTGGTTCCATTGATCATGCTGTCAGGCAAATCATCGTTGAATTTTGTGTAACCACACTTTAGCGTTTCTCTATGCAACCAGAATGATGTCTATGCTAATACTGCCAGGTTATCATGATGGTTTTCCTAACCGTTTAACCGGTTTACTTTCCTTAAATCATGACAAATGATCGAGCCCATACCGATCATTTCATGTGCATTCCATGTGTACTCCACGTACCGTATTTCATGTGTATTACATGTACCTTAATCCATGTGTATTCCACTTGCAATACTTCACGAGTATTCGCTAGTCGATTCTAAATCACCTCAGGCGTATGTTCACTTGCTGATATTCTACAAGATTGTCGATGCCGCTCATAGCTTGGAGATGTTACTGAAGGTTGATGCTGCTGATGTTGGGAGACGCTACGAGATGCTGATGCTGATGCGGTTCACAACCTGGAGATCCTAAAAGACGAAGACAAAGGCGTCGGAGCAAAGCAATTGGACGAGAAGATGCTTCACCATCAGACAATTCCCATCAATCATTATCCCAAATTCATAGTTACATGTCACACGTCGTTCGGCTGTCATTTCAGCCATATGAGTGCAAACCAGTACCAGCCAGCCACTCAGCTAAATAGTTACATGAGTCACGGTCATGAGAATGACCGTCATGGAACCAACAGACAAGATGATAGTAACCACTACTATGACAGCAACTATCCTAGAAATCGCAACCGAGGCTCCGGCCACAGACGTGATCAGACATACAAATGATCAGTAGTCCAACTGATCCGCCAATTCTGGCATATTAACCTAATATCTGTAATTCTAATTGTTTCACATCTCGAGACACATGTCAAGACATCAGTCAAGACACATGTCTCACGTATACTTTCTGAGGACACATGTCAAGATACCAGTCAAGACATATGTCACGCTTACATTTCTCAAGACACGAGTCAAGACACATGACTCACGTCTAATTATGGGACATTTCTAAGAAATTCAGGGTACCCTCCAAGGGTATATCCATTTTGTTGTGCCATGTATTAATCAGGCCACAAGAATTTCAATACCATTACCGGCGCATCAGTGAGAACCTTCATGTTGCCGGCTTCGCTTTCATTTCTTTCACCATAGTTCATATATTCATAACCATGAAGGACGCCTTTCGTATTCCCACGCATACGAGGGTTTTCCTTCAGCTTAATGATAAGATCCAAGCTGCTAACGCATTTCCTCGGACAGACACGAGATGAATTTTATCCTAATTATGTACTATGAACACCACACCATGCTATGATTCATAATTATGTACAGTAATGTTCAGGCTCCTGAATACATTCAGCTTGATTTTCCATCAGGAAAATCTGTACAAATTATCTATGCTTTTCAAGCACGTGCTTTGTTAGCCATATTGCTAAAATTTTCTAGCTGTCAGTAACACACGACTACTAAGGTCCTTTTACGCATAACCAACGGATTATTCCAAAAGTGTTCCTTACACTCCAAAAGAACCTTCAAGGAGAAGGATGGTACCATGAGATTATGTGTCGACTACCGTCGACTTAAACAAATCACCATTTATGACCGTTATTCTCCTCCACATATTGACAACATGTCCAATCAACCGTATGGTGTTAATCACTTTTCCAAGATCGAACTCACGATCATGCTGCCAACAGTGACGAGTGAAAAAGCAGGACATGTCCATGACTGCTATTCGTACACGACTCGGTCATGCTAGATTTATGATTTTGAATTAGTCTCATCAATGCTCCAACCGCATTATGGGCTTAATAAATTGAGTTTCCATGAACTCCTAAACAAATTCATCAGCGTTTTCATTGAGGATAACCTGATTTCCTCTAAGCCTAGAGAAGAACAGGAAGACCATATCTGCACTATGTTGCAAATTCTATGACAAGAGAAATTTCACCCTGGAAATTTTTCCAATATCAACTCTGTTTGATTACAGTGACACGCTGGATCACATGGATTTGCATGGTTAATCTTACCATGACTCAACTTATGCGTAAAGGAGAGAAACCTACACTACATTAGGTGTTCTAGAAAATTATACGCTAGGAGAAGTCTAGATTCAGAGACTCAGAGTTTCGCAAACTCCTAGGTATCAAGTTCTACGAAGCAAGACACAGTTACGTTCATATCTAGGTACCTGACATACCAACAGGTTAAGATAGGACACCAACAAACTGGGATGTTTTTATCATCAGAAATTGTGAATCGAAATGGGACAAGATCTCCATGGGGTTGGTTACCAGATTAACACAAACTCAGAAGAAGCATGATGCTATCTGGGTTATTGTCAACAGTTTGATCAAGTCTGCAGAATCCTTACATCCGTACGGATTTCAGAACCAACAGATTGAACGAACATGTTCCAGCCAAGGCTCATCCGATCACTTGGCAATCCCTCAGCTATCGGGTCAGACAAAGATTCGTAATTGTACTCCTAACTTACTTCACGTCTTCATTCTAATTCCACGACTTGCTTTCGCGCTCACGTTCATGACACTATTCACGTTCATGATCGTATTTTGGTTTACGATTTTACGTTCATTTCTTTTCTCGTTCTGGGAAGTTTGCAAGAACTTGTGAGACCAGACCCAAGTTTAGTATAACTCTCCATCATCAGATAGACGTTTCGCGTCATATTCCACGTCTCACCTTGTAGCGTTTGGCGTTACCGCCATTATATTCTATGATCACGATATGTCTCACATGTCATGTTCATTACACGTTCCTCGTATCATGATCAAGATATGTTACACGTATCATGGATCACGATATGTTTACTCATACTACACTCGCCATATCTCCACGTAGCACATTCAAAAATTTTCACGTATCACGTTCAAAATTTTTCACGTACTACGTTTCTTTATGTCTCGCGCATCGTTTCTAATTATCAGTTAAGTCAGATTGTCTTACATCGTAATGTTTCAGTTACCCTTGCACGTTAACTCTTATTTTTCCTCGATCGAATTTAGGGGATCTACCTTCCGTTGATAACCAAGAATTTCTTCGTATTCCAAGTCAAGGTCAGGAGGACCAAGATTTATCATTTGTGCCAGGATCTTTTGAAGGAACCGTTCCAAGAGGGAGGCCACTTGGAAACGGACAAGTTCATCCGGACTTCTTATCCATTTTTATCTTATCGATTAGATATGTCCTTTCAGTCACGTCACGTTCCATGTCTTTTCAAGACAGGTCACGTTCCATGTTCCCTCCTACCATGTCACCTTCATTTTCCGTTATTTTGCATACCTTTCCAGTTTGATTCGGGTATGTTTCGCTTCCAGTTACGTTATCTATAATTCGGGGACGAATTATTCTTTTTAGGGGGGAAGAATTGTAAAACCCGCATGCTTTTACCATGAATAGTGCCCTTAAGATCGTACGTCCTAGATTAAAACTTGCCTCATTTAGTATTGATCACATTCATGTGCTAATAATCAAGCAAGTGCATACGTGTATGACATGACAAGTATCGATTACGTACGAACTCATGATAAACAGTTAATAAATATGTCACGTGAACATAATTAAATCATGATCACCATTTAAAATACGAACTAGAATAATTACGTAAATACATATAATATCATTACGAGCGTTAAGATTACGATAAACGACATGATAAAATAAACAGAAACACTTTAAACACGAGCACGTTTAACCACGAACGAACACGAAACATCGGGACACGAGAAAGGTACGGGTACCCCATGTGGGGCCCCCATACCCACGGCACAACAACCATAATGGGCTTAGCCCATGGACTTTTTACAAGAAAAGGGGGGTTATGTAACTTTTCATTTAATTTTCACTTTTTCAAGAAAATAAACAAAAACCCTAAAAGAGTTTTCTCTCCTCCTCTTTGGCTTCTTTTGTGCCGCCACCCATATCAACACCATAGGAGGGTGTTGATTGATTTTTGACATTAAAACAAGTGATAGAAACCGTGTTTGTTCATCATTCTTCAATCCACGTGTTTGGTATATCATTTCTTAACCTTTCTTTTTCATTTCTTTTAATCTTTGATTTTATTATGAACATGTCATTATTATTTTTATTTAAACATGATAATTAAACATTGATCTAACATGTTTTGGTATAAATTAAAATCAAAGGATGTTATAAAAGGGGTGTTTGTTTTGGCCGCATAGGGTAACCAACCCGAGGGGGGTTCGGTTTGCTTATTGTCGCCACCACCAAGACCATTTTTGGTCTTGGTTGGCTCATGTGGGACCCACGGCAGCAAGGGGGCACACGTGCCCCGAGTTTGGCTCGGGGTACGGTGTCGAATTCATGCCCGATTCATGGTTCGTTGGTTAAATCATGATCTATGTTACATGTTAATTTTATGAATCATGAACTTAGGATATAAATTAATTAATAACATGAGATATTAATTAAACCATGACTTAGGTTATTCTAATTATTAATTTAGCATGATATTAATTTAACCTAAGTATCTTATGTTATAAGTTATAATTAATTAATTATTTAAAACATGCCTATAATTAATTAATTTAGACATGACTTAGGTTATATTATTAATAATAATAATACATATTTTAACCTAAGTACTTCATTTCATTTTAATTAAAACATGTTATACTTTAATTAAAATGCTTAACCTATAGTTTAATTAAAATACATGAAATAATAATTAAACTATATACTATATCTTTTTGACTTAAGAAACAAGCTTATAAACACTTAGACTTATATGTTAGCTTATGTAACCAGCTTAATTCTAATCTATTAATGGAAACCTTCTATATAAGGAAATCTATCTATTTCAGGCAGCTAATCTAATCATGGAAACCTTCTATATATGGAAACTTATTTATTTAAGGCAGCTGATCTATTTTTGGAAACTTTCTATTTTTAGAAACAAATCTATTTTAAGCAGTAAATTCTATTTTTGGAAACTTTCTATTTTTAGAAACAAATCTATTTTAAGCAGTAAATTCTATTTTAGGAAACTTTCTATTTTTGGAAACTTTCTATTTTTGGAAACTTTCTATTTTTGGAAACTTTCTATTTTTGGTAACTTTCTATTTTTGGAAACTTTCTATTTTTGGAAACCTGCTATTTTTGGAAAGTTACTTATTATTACACAGTAAGTATAATAATACATGAAATACCAGTAATACTTAAACGGATTAATCAGAATACAAGATAAACACAGTTTAAGGCTTTAAACAGTGAACCATGACCTAAAACATACCAAGTCAGCTAAAATGAGACATAAAACCCAGTACGTAATCAGTGAATCGATACTTATACACGTGTGTATTCATGTAGCGTTAGTGATCCAGAAGTAGGAGTCTTTCTTCCGTTCATTCACTGGACTTGAGGTACGGATTCCCGTCCTTTCAGTATGGACATTCTTTCCTTATTAGGATTTCCCCGTATGCAGCCAACTGTTTTCCCCAGTATTTGTTTTATTGTTTTGAACTGCTTATGTTTAAATTAGCATAATCTATAGCCATATACAAGCATGACCAGTTTCACCTAGTTATGGAGGTACCATAACCATAACATTGGAGGCACCAATGTTATGACTTCCCCACGGCGGAGTGATTGCTCGTGGCGTCCCTTTTCAGTTTGGCCATATTATTATATCAGGTGGGGCGTATGGGTGCATCCTAGTTACATGTTTTATTCAGTTTATCATGGTGAATGTGGTGTGTGCCTTGCATCCTTCACAAGGAGTTGATCCCTCCTACCCAAACCAGTATATTAATTAGAGGCATCCCCTCTAGTCGGCATGATGAGGTCACCCCTCCAAGTATTCATGCACGTGACCTTTTCATGACCTATATGGGCTATGGTATACATATGTTAAAACAGTTTTCATAAGATAAACATAAGGCTTTTCAAACTATAAAACCAGTTTTCTCAATACTTAACCAGTCTACTCAGAACTTAGTCTTCCGCTGTTATATGTTACATGCTTATCCTATTTCATGCTATATTGTATATCCGTGCACTGAGCGTTTTGCTCAGCCGTTACTTTCCTTTCCATGTCCCAAAACGGCAGGTACCCAAGACTCGAGCATTTGGAGGACATGCATAGGATGGAAGCTGCCATAGACTTCTTCTCCTGTTTCCTTCATATATTTATGCTTGTTTAGTCTTTCATTCAGTTCATTTACTTTGTTATGTTTTGGGCTTATGTTTGGGAACCGATGTTTGATTCCGGTTTTCCCTATGGTCATGTATGTTTTACTACATATTACCTTGCATGCTTTGATGACACGCCATAATTACGCGTGACATTCCATTTATCAAAATGGGGTGTTACAAAAAGTTACAATGCTTAAGAGCCCAATACACCTTATGTTCGAGTTCAATTGGCAAGTGGCATGCTTTTCCGTAGACCAACCTAAATGGTGTACAACCAATTGGCGTCTTGTAAGCCGTACGGAAAGCCCACAATGCATCGTCCAATTTATCCGACCATGAAGTGTGATTTCCTCCAATAGAACGCTCCAAAATCCTTTTAAGAGCTCAGTTTGAAACCTCCACTTGACCACTCGTTTGAGGGTGATAAGCCGTCGAAAGTCGATGAGTGACACCATATTTCTTTAGAACTTTTTCAAATTCTTCATTACAAAAATGGGTCCCACGATCACTTATAATAGCCCGCGGAGTTCCAAACCTAGCAAAGAGTTGTTTCAAAAAGTTCACCACAATCGAGCATCATTCGTGGGCAAAGCCTTAGCTTCAACCCATTTAGACAAATAGTCCACGGCTACGAGAATGTATTTATTTCCTTTCGAAGATGGAAATGGCCCCATAAAATCGATCCCTCACATGTCAAAGATTTCACAAACTTGGATAATGTTTTGAGGCATTTCATCCCTTTGTGAGTTCTTTCCTTGACGTTGACAAGCATCACAAGTCTTGATCAAGTCTTGGGAATCACGATATATGGAAGGCCAAAAGAATCCGGCATCAAAGACTTTCTTCGCGGTGGCGTTGGCACCATGATGTCCCCCGGTGGGTCCCTCATGACAATATTCAAGGATATCTTGAGCTTCTTTGCCAAACACGCACCTACGAATCACTTGATCCGCGTACACACAAAACGAATAGGGTTCGTCCCAAAAGTAATAGGATATATCCTTGAAAAACTTCTGTTTTTGTTGGGACGACATACCCTTGATCACAAACTTCCCCGCATGGTAATTTGCTATGTCCGCAAACCATGGGGTACTATCATTACCACGAAAAACAATCATACCAAGCGTCTCGAGAGGAAATGTTTCATTGATTTCCTTGTTCTCTCGATCGCTTTGGTGAGGATTCTCAAGTCGGGATAAATTATCGGCCGCGAGATTCTCGGCTCCTTTTTTGTCTAGAATTTTGACATTAAATTCTTGAAGGAGGAGAATCCACCAGAGCAACCTCGGCTTAGCATCTTGTTTATTAAGAAGATATTTGATAGCCGAGTGGTCCGTATACACTATGGTTTGAGACAAGACGAGATATGGTCTAAACTTTTCAAAAGCATACACAACGGCAAGTAACTCCTTTTCTGTTGTATTATACTTTATTTCAGCATCCGTCATAGTCTTACTCGCATAGTGTATAGGCAAGAAATGTTTTGACTTACGTTGCCCCAAAACCGCACCTACCGCATAATCACTAGAATCACACATAATTTCGAAAGGTAGGTCCCAATCCGGAGCAACTAAGATTGGAGATTCGGTTAACTTCCTTTTAAGCATCTCAAAGGCTTGAATACACTCATCCGAAAAGATGAAAGGAGTCTCTTTTTCCAAAAGATGGGTCATAGGCCGAGCTATCTTAGAGAAGTTTTGTATAAAACGTCTATAGAAGCCGGCATGGCCGAGAAAACTCCTTACTCCCTTAACGGTGGTGGGTGGAGGTAATTTGGCAATCACGTCGATTTTAGCCCTATCCACCTCAATACCGGCCTTAGAGATCTTATGTCCTAACACAATTCCCTCTTTGCACATGAAGTAACATTTTTCATAATTAAGCACAAGATTCGTTTCCTCCCAACGTTGCAACATTCTTTCAAGGTTAGAGAGACATGAAGTGAAAGATTCCCCAAAAACCGAAAAGTCATCCATGAAGACTTCCATGGTTTTCTCGATCATATCATGGAAAATGGCCATCATGCACCTTTGGAACGTCCCCGGAGCATTGCATAGTCCAAAAGGCATGCGACGATAAGCAAATGTTCCATAAGGACAAATGAATGTGGTCTTTTCTTGATCACGAGGGTCAATGAGGATTTGGAAATAGCCGAAAAGTCCATCCAAAAAGCAATAGAATTCATTCCCCGCTAGTCTCTCTAACATTTGATCCATAAAAGGTAATGGAAAATGATCCTTCCTAGTGGCATCATTAAGCTTCCTATAGTCAATACAAACACGCCAACCAGTCACAAGTCTAGTATGAATCAATTCATTATCCTCATTAGTAACAACCGTCATTCCTCATTTCTTTGGAACACAACGCACGGGGCTAACCCATGGACTATCCGAGATAGGGTAGATCATTCCGGCGTCTAGAAGTTTAGTGACTTCCTTTTTTATCACCTCATGAATCTTTGGATTGACCCTTCTTTGATTTTGGATAGCGGGTTTATAATCATCCTCCATTAGAATTTTATGAGTACAAATTTTTGGATCTATACCCTTAATGTCGGAGATTTTCCATGCAATGGCCCGTTTATGTTTCTTAAGCACTTTAATAAGTTCATCCTTTTCATTTTCCTTTAATCCCTTAGCAATAATCACCGGTAATTTATCCGTTCCCTCAAGAAAAGCATACTCCAAATGAGTGGGTAATTCCTTGAGTTCTAATTCGGGTGCTTCCTCAATAGATGTTTTCACTTTAGTTTCATTTTCACTCACAACTTTTAATTCCATTGGTGGTGATTCAAAAGGATCCATGTTCAACAATTTTTCAATTAAAGCAATATCTCCCTCGGGATCAAAATTCTCACTTTCAAACTCACTAGGATCAAACGGTGTGCTAAGGTAATCATCAATTTCCTTATCGATTTTTGAATAACCATTATTCTCAAGCTCTTCAAGAACGAAGTAACTTCCCTCAAATGGAGTGAGTGGAGGTTTAGCCGAAGAGATAATAGGATTTGATGAAGTGGGATTGCCACTTTTAGAAGAAGCCGATAATCCAAGCACTTCTTGAGAATATTCTTCACAAGTAACATCAATCACATTGATTTGATTAATTGATTCCTCGTAATACTTGGAAGAATATTTAGAGATATGACCAATATCAAACGTGATATTTTCATCATCAACTCTTAAAGTCAATTTCCCCGCTTTCATGTCAACTAAAGCATTAGCCGTCATCAAAAACGGTCTTCCCAAAATAAGTGGTACACGAGAATCTTCGGGATAATCGCAAACCAAAAAGTCCGTTGGAAAGACGAGTTTCCCTACTTTGACAAACACGTCCTCGGCTATACCTTTTGGTAAGGAGATCGATCGATCCGCTAGCTCTAGAGTCATCTTAGTATGTGTAAGCTCGGGAAGTGATAACCTTTTCCACACGGAAAAAGGCATCAAATTAATGCTAGCACCAAGATCGGCTAAAGCTAAGCATTCTTCCATATTAGGGAAATCACATGGTATCACAAACTTGCCCGGGTCTCCTAGCGTTTTGGGAAGCTTTTGTGTAAGAACCGCGGAACAATTAGCATCTAAAGATGTAGACACTTCAACCAATTTCCCTTTATCGTTCATCAATTTCTTAATAGTCGAAGCAAACTGAGGCATGTAAAGCAATGCATCCGCGAAACTAACATTAATATAAAGATTCTTAAACATCTCTAAAAAAGTAGTCATTTGAGCATTGGACTTTTCGCGGAGCTTCTCTTGGTTAAGTCTCGAAGGGTAGGGTAGTGTGGGTTTAGTCTTCGGAAGCTCGGGTTCCGGAATAGGCAATTGGTCAACCTTTGGTAGAATAGGAATTACCTTTTCTTTAACCACCTCGGGTTCTTGCTCCACTTCCCTCACCGGAGAGGTACTCACATGTGGAAGCAAAGGTCCATCTAAAGCTTTCCCACTACGTGTGGTTATAGCTTTCATCTCACCCTTCGGGTTTGGAATGGTGTTGCTAGGTAAGCCACCCGAAGACGAGGAAGGTTTTGTCATAAAAGATTCAAACATCGAAAGCAGTTTATTTTGACCTTGTTCTAAACTTTGTTCAAAACGGTTTTGGTTTTGTTCAAATCTTTGTGGATTAAGCTCAATCTTGTTATTTTGCCCTTTAATCGTATTTTGAAACTCATTTTTCAAAGTTGCCATTTGTCCTTGAATGTTATTTTGAAAAGCTTTCAAATTTGCCTCATTCGTTTTAATGTAGCTTGACAAATCATTTTGGTTATTGCTTTTAAAACCTTGATTATTTTGATTAGCATTAAACCCATTTCCTTGATTGTAATTCCCTTGGTTACCACGGTTAAAATTATTCCCATTGTTTCCATTGTTGTACCTATTTTGAACCGGTGGAAAACCCGGTGGAGCAACATGATTTTGACGAGGAACTTGACCGTTGGAGCCATAAGTTCCCGTCGCGACAAAAGCACTAGCTTGATCAAAACCCGTGGTTGAACAAGCATAATTAGGATGTGCTTCACCACATGATACACAAACATTCTCAACCATATTAATCTATCCATGAGGATTCTTTCTAAGCTCATTCAAAATCGTGCCAATCTTAGAGTCCAATCTAGCAATCTCGGGACTAAATGAATTCACATTGGAAACACCCGGTGTGTTTCGTGAATATTGTGCTCTAGACTTATCCTCAATTATACCTCACGCGTCTCTCGGAGTTTTTCTTAAAAGATTACCACCCGCGGCGGCATTTAAAGAATCTTGTTCAATCATATTAAGCCCATTATAAAAAGTATTTATTTGATGCAATTCCGAGAAACCGTGGTGTGGACATTGTCTTAACAAATCTTTAAATCTTTCCCAAGCAACCCCAAATGATTCATGCACTTTTTGTTCAAATTTAGTTATCTCGTTCTTAAAGTGTGTTGTTTTGTATGGTGGAAAGAAATAATTCATGAACTTAGACACTAAATCATCCCATGTCAAAATCGAACCCGGTGGTTCTTTCTCATACCAAATCTTAGCATTACCCTCGAGCGAGTGCGGAAAAAGCATGAGCTTAATCGCGTCATTCGACACATCTCTAAACTTGAGAGTCGAGGTAATTCGAAGAAAATTCTGAATGTGAGAATGCGGGCTATCGGTCTCATTGCCACGAAATTGGTCGGCACGAATGAGCGATAAAAGACCCGTCTTAATCTCAAAATGATCCGCCAAAATAGCCGGCACAACGATTGCTTCCCCATACCCTTCGGTGGGTGCACGGAGCAATTCCTCCATTGTTCGATTATCGGCCATCTCTACAACAATAGGTGGAAGCTCGGGTTCCACTATTCGTTGTTGACGATTTCTATTTCTACGAGGAATATTTTCAAGCCTATTAAAATCAATCACAAGTCTAGAAGAACGTAATTTCATACACTACAAAGACGAGAATTTAGAGGATTGAAGAAAACAAATTATACAAGAAGAAGATTATTTTTGGTATTTTATTTGGTATTGCTCAATCAAAATTGATCGATAAAAACAAGGAATAAGGATAACTAATATGGAAGTAAATTACCCTCGGTCGACTTTGAAACGATAGGTGAAAACCTAAACGGCTCGAGGTTCAATAAGTAAACTACAAAAATAAGATATAATACTACTTGAGTCGGCAAACCAATAATAGGTTCTCCCTCTCAATATACGCACAAGCAAGCGGGGAAACGAGGTGGCACAAAGCACTTAAAAACCTTTTTCCTTAGACGACCTTTTATAGCACGTCGCCTTATACCCACCTTATAGTTTGTATAAATCGAGTTCAAACTTCTTATTAGTATTTATCTAATTTGCCTTTTATTTTTGTTTTGGATTCGACTACAATAGCTAGGTGATGAAATCCCAACTAAGGTCTTATTTGGAAAGTAGGTAAATTTATTGTTTTACGTAATACAATATATTAATCACAAAAAACGAGAAAAACGATACATACTATATAATAGAAAAATAACAAAACTTTCCGAGGACGGAAAGGGTCTTCAAATCAACGATCAACAAATCTCAACGAAAACGAATCGTACACAAGATCCCCGGCAGCGGCGCCAAAATTTTTGATGTGATCGTGATAGTATAGTGATAATTAGATACGTTATAGGGTAAATTAGAAAATTACCTTTAGGAAAAAGTAATAGACTAAAATTACCAAAGACGGATTCAATTAAACACGTGATGAACCAAGTTCGTTGTCCACGAAGATCATATGAATTTGAGACGATTTGTATCGATTTGGACAATTGATTCGAATTGGTTGTCGGTTTTTAAACTAATATTAATCCTACAAATTTTAAAACCTAAGTGCATGAATCGTAAACCCGAATTAATTAAATCTAAACACAATTACTTAAAATTTAAAACTATTTAAAAATTAAACTATTTAAAAATCTATAAAATTTAATCTATTATAATAACTTTAACACTATTTTTTAAACTCTAATTAGGTAACCAAAATATTAAAAATCTAATTTAAGTAAAATCTAATAATTATTTAAAAACTAATTTAATTTCTAAAATTAATAAAACATTTTATTATTTTATTTATTTATTTATTTAAACTTTATAAAAGAATTATCCTAAACGAATTTTTTAAATTAACAAATTTAAACTATATATTAAAGTAAGAATAAAAGCTGACAGCTCTTAAACTATAGTCTATATTTATTATATTGACTGTTATTAGAACAAAGAGAGCAGTTAGCTCAGTTGGTTAACGTGCATTGCCTGTGACCAGGAGGTCACAGGTTCGAACCCTATGAAGGACAACATTTTTGTAATTATTATTATTGGACGAAAATAAACTAATAGTCACAGGAGGTGACTTTTTACACAAATCTTATGAAAAAGCTGATAAGGATATCAGCTTATGAGTTTATCAGATCAAAGGAATCTGATAGCTTGATAGATGTGTAAACACCCATCCTTTTACCACTTAATTACAATAATAACCAAGTAAAAACGTGTATTTTATGTCGTAAATGTCGGAATTATGTGTGGTTTGTGTTTTTGTTGTGATTTAGGACGAAAATGTGAAAAGGGGAGAAAACACGGGCTTTCACGGGCTTTTATCGAAGAAAAGACAAAAGACGAAGTCAAGAAGTCAAGAGTGCAAAAAAAGAACGGAAGTCCAAGACCAATTCTGAAGATTTATCGAAGAAAAAGTCAAAAGACGGAAGTTTACTAAAAGCCGAAGAACTCAAGTCTAATTTATTGAAGAAATTACAAGACGAGTTTATTAATCCCGAGTCAAAGTCGTTAAAGTCAATGAATTAAGAAGATTAAGGACTTAATGACAATTAAAGAAAGAAGAAAGAGGGGAGGAAGCTTCGACTAAGCACCTCCCTAATCCTCCTATAAATAGATCATTAGGATTTCATTTTCATGTTGTTGGCTAAGTGTGACAATTAGCTCTTTCATTTTTAATTACTTGTTCTTTAATTACATGTCATTTACTTAATTGTCTTGCACCTTAAATTCATTTAATTTCATGTAAGTTTCCTTTTAATTATTGTTAATATTTACTTTTATTGTTCATCTCTTATCTTCCTTTCTTGTTTGATCTAAATCTTTATGCTTATTGTTTATGTTTATGTTATTGAGTTTTTATTGATTTAATCAAGTGGGTTTTGATTTTGTTGGTGTTTGATTGTTAGTTTTATTGATTTGGATTGTTTGTTTATGTTTAGTAGATGTTTATTGATTAGATTTGCTTAATCTTTTGGTTTGATTTGCTTGATTTTGTTTAGATTCGTGTTATTCTTGTCCCCGTGTTCTTCGTGATTATTGTTTTTCCAGGTACTGTTGAATTCCAGTATATTCCGGATCAAGGAATTCATTCGGAACATTCCGAATCAAGTGTCTTCATTCGGAATATCATATATTCCGAACCAATCATATATTCCGAATCAAGCACTTGTTCCGAATCAAGGTGGTGTTGTGATTGTTCCGAACAAAGCAAATATTCAGGATAGGTGACATATTCCGGATAAAGCTTTTATTCCGGATCAAGCCAAACATTCCGGATCAGGGAACTCATTCGGAACATTCCGGATCAGTGCTACATTCCAAACCAGCTGACATTCCGGATCAACATCACATTCCGAATCAAAGGTGTTCATTCGGAATATCTTATATTCCGAGTGAAGGTGCTCATTCGGAACATTCCGAATCATGGCACACATTCCGGATCAGTGGTGTTTATTCGGAATAATTTATATTCCGAATCAAGGGGTATTCATTCGGAATATTCTGAATGAAGGCTTTATTGTGATTATTCCGAGTGAAGCTTTTATTCCGAATGAGTGTTTTATTTTGATTATTCCGAACGAAGAAGAATTATTCCGAGTGAAGGCGACATTCCGGACGAGTAATTATTCCGAGTGAGGTATTTTCAGGTTATTTTAAGTTACTGTTTTTAAGTTTTAATTTTTAATTATTAAGCTTTACTTTTCCCGCCTTTTTCCTTAGTCGCACTTTAAGCTTACTTGCCCTAGATTTATTTTAAGTCTTGCCTTAGTTTAAGTTTTAGTTGCGTTTTAACTTTGCCTTTAGGATAGTTTTAAGTTCGCGTTATTTACTTTAATTGCCTTTTAATTTTCTCGTTACGCTTTTAATTTCTCGCCATTTATTTTAAATTAGATTTAGATTTACTTTAAAGTCTCGCACTTTTATTTTTCAACAACGACGACTATTTTTCTTAACCAAAAACAATTGAGTCGTACTTTGAACCAGAAATCAATTCGATTAGACATACGACAAAGAACTTTTTAATTGAGTAAAACCCTAGTTATCAAATGGCGCCGCTGCCAGCTCTTTTCATGAAGATTAACGGTTTTCTGTGAGAGACGCGTTTTTTTTGGGATCCGTTCATTCGTGAGCATTATTTTCTTGCTTAAAAAATTGTTAAAAACCCATAAAAATAAAAAATTGTTAAAAATCCATAAAAAATTAAAAATTTTCAAAAATCCAAAAAGATTTTATTTTTATAGTGTATATATCTTGTCTATTGCTTTGGTATTGTTTTCTTTTGCTTTTGCAAGTGTATGCGTACTAGATCTTCTACTTATCCAGAGCCCGAGACTCGTGAAGATTTAGCTATGGCAGGTGTGAACAACAACAATAATCCACCGCACCTCAATAATAACAACAATGTTCTTCCACAGCCCGATCTTCGGACAATGGAGGAGCTTTGTCAACCCACAATGTTTGGACGAGGAGGACCGATTGCGCCGATGTAAATCACGGCTACGGAGTTTTCGTTGAAGCATCACATGATACAGCAAGTGCAAACTAATCCATTCCGCGGAATGCCTGATGATGATGCCAACAAACACCTCGACAAATTCATTACTATCACTCAAAGCATGAAGTTGCCCGGTGCTACTATGGATGTTCTTCGCCTTCAACTCTTTCCACATACTTTATCACACCACGCCGAGAAATGGTTTGATCGTCTCCCGAAGAATTCCATTCATACTTGGGATGACATGACTCAACGCTTTTTATCGCGCTACTTTCCACCATCCATGGTCACGAGCCTTCGAAATCAAATCAGCGGTTTCATGCAAGAACCCGATGAATCTCTCTTTGATGCTTGGGAAAGATATAATGTTTTGATCGATCGTTTTCTAAACCACAACATGCTCCTCGTGACCTTAATTGATACTTTCTACAACGGTTTGACTTTTCGTGATCATGATACGATTAATGCAGCCGCCGGTGGCACATTTATGAAAAGAAGACCCGAGGAGTGTAGAGAGCTTATTGAGAACATGACTACTCACCACAAAAACTGGGATTCCTCCACTTCTTCAAGGAACAACCCGAGAGTCAATGTTTCTTCTACTTCAGCAAACCCCGACATGACCGAATTCACCCGCATGATGGCTGAAATGAACAAAAATATCTTGCTCATCGCTACAAACCAACAACAACAAGTTAAAGCGGTAGCCAATCCTTGTGAAACATGTGGCGGTCCTCACTCATACACTGATTGTCCTTCTACTCAAGGAAATCCGGAAAACGTGTATGCGGCTTATGGTAATTATTCACCGGAAAATTACCAAGCCCGACCTCAGGGGGATTGAAATTTGCTAAGTTACCGGTCAAACAACTACCTTTCACCAGGTTTTTCTCCTCAAAACCACAATCCCAACAACAACTACATTAGAAGCAACCAAATCCCACCTCGAGCTTCTAATCCTTATCACCCACCCGCTCAACAAGCCCCACCCATGAATCAAGAGGTTGAAGCCTTAATGAGAACCCAAGGAGAGCAAATCAAGAATCTACAAAGCCAAATTATCAATTTGAAAGGGGATATCAGCAAGCAAGGGAATGACATTAGATCCGAGCTTCAAAATGATATACAATCCTCCTTCAGCAATCAAACAAATGATTTAAAGAATATGCTGGCTAGTTTCTTACCCACCGCTCAACCCTCTACTTCGAGTTCTCTACCTTCAAACACCGTCACCAATCCGAGAGCGAATGTGAGTGCTATTACTACCCGTAGTGGAGTTACTCTAGTAGGACCATCTATCCCACCCCCAGTTACACCATCTACACCTCCTCCACCACCATTTATCCCTACTACTCCCACACCTAGTATTAGTACACCATTACCGTCTCTGCCTCGTCGTGAAGAAATACCCAAGATGAATCCTCCACCAACCCCACCTTCAACATCTCAACCTTCACCTTCTACACCCACACCACCCAAACCCATCATTCCTTATCCTTCACGACTAGACAAGGCTAAAATACACACCAAGGATTACATTCAAGTGTCGAACTATTTGAAGATGATCTCTCAAATGAACTTCAACATTAGCCTTGTTGAAGCACTTGTCCATATGCCGAAATTTGTCAAAGCATTCAAGGAATTGCTTAACAAGAAGGAAAAGCTGGTTGAGCTCGCCAACACACGCTTAAATGAAAACTGTTCTGTAGTTATTCTTAAAGAACTTCCGGAAAAACTTGGAGATCCCGGTCGTTTTGTGTTGCCTTGCATTTTTAACAAAACCGAAGAATTTACTGCCCTAACTGATCTCGGGGCAAGTATAAATCTGATGCCTTTAAGTGTTTGGACAGCACTATCACTACCCGACCTTACACCAACGAAGATGACTCTTGAGCTTGCAAATCGCACTCTCGCTTACCCCGTTGGTATTGCCGAAGATGTGTTCATTAAAGTTGGCACCTTCACCTTTCCGGTCGACTTTGTTGTTGTTGATTATGAAATGGACCCTCGTATTCCTTTAATACTTGGTCGGCCATTCTTGAGAACCAGAAGAGCTCTAGTCGATGTTGCCGAAGGTGAGTTAATTTTAAGGGTCGGGAATGAACAACAAGTGTTCAAAATGGGAAAGCTTACAAGAAAATCCTATGGAAGAGAATCCGTGAATATGATTAATGTGCTTGATGATTTTGTCGTCTACAACAATCCTCTATTCGAATCTTGCAATGATAATCCACTTTTTCAAGATGATGTGGATGATTCTTTCTCCAATTTGGAACCTTCACCCATATATGATTCTCCACCGATCTTTGATACTTATGATGATGATTCTAGTTCCGATGGGGATGATTATGATGATTTTACTTCTGAGTATCCAGACATGCCCACGTATGATGATTTTGATGAGGCCGATACTCTTACGAGTGATTCTTCACATGATGAAAATCCTCCGCCCACATCACTTGATCCTACTTTGGATGACTACTCATTTGAGGAAGACTTTAATACTTTTCTCAACACTTATTTCCCAAATGAGAGTGATGTTCCTCCTTTGGACTTTGATGATTATTGTCTTCATTCTTCTATGGAGTTGGAGAAAATTCTTTCAAAGGAGAAGAAACCGGACGACACCAACATCCGCAGCACGTATGTTTTGACACCTCTTTGTCCACCTTCTGAGGACGATGTTGTGCATTTTCTTAGCGGATCATCTTCAAATTCTGCTGAGCCTGAGTGCTATTTTCCCCTAAAGGAAAAGGTGTTTAATCCCGGTATTGCACTTTTTAAGCCATCTCAGTATCCATCTGATGAAATAAAAGTAAGATTTTTGGACCTATTGAAGATATGCTTGCACCTCTACACCCTTGCTACCACCGTGCTCCATCTTTGCTTAAGGGAACCTTGCCTACTCTTCTTTGGCTTGCCTTGTTCGCCTTAAGCTTGTGCTATTTGATGGACGAAAACTATGTATTTGATCCCGGTGGATGTTTTTCATGCTTCTTCCTATGATAATCAAGGTCGAGTCAGGCTCACGACTCGGTGAACAAAAATCAAGCGCTTCTTGGGAGGCAACCCAAGTATCTATCTTTTAGCTATCTATATCCTAAGTGTAGGGGAGACCCGTTGGTGTTTGCTATTTCCTCTCTCCTTATATTCAGGGATTCGAGCGCTCAATGATCCACTCTTGATGATTTTTGACGACCCGTGATTCCGTGTTTCCGTCTTCCCGGTTCTATCCTAAACTCTTTTCGATTCACTATTGTATATTTTCCAATATTAAAATAGGAATCTCGTTAGTTGTCTTTTCCTTAGCAAGATTTAATAAAAGTGCACAATGTCCTAAGTGTAGGGGAGTTTACTCCCCCATGCTTAAACATTGAAGACAATGTTTATATCAAGTGTAGGGGGGACTTCTATCAAAGTTAAGTGGTCTTTTCCTTGTATTTGTCCTCATTTTAACCGAAAAATCAATTTTTCGACATTTTTCAAAATTTTTGATCTATTTTGGCCTATTAGTTTTTCCTTTATTATAATTATTTTCTTTCCTTGCTAGAATAAAATTTAATAAAGTGGTTTTAATTTTCAACGTTGTAAATCTTTTGACTCAACCCGAGTTTACTTATCTAAGTTTACTCTAGCTAATACCCTTAACGTGTTTAAGTCAAGTTTTGCTAGGCTTTTATATAGGGAGCTTTAAAACGCGAAAGTCTTAACTCTCACGGGTTAAGAACAAGAACTTTTCGCAAGTTCCTATAACTGATCCTAGAGAGTTGTTTATCAAGGGAACTTTAAAATGTGATTTCTAAACTTGAGAAAGTCTAAGAATTTGCAAGATCCTATAGATGACTCGAAAACCCAAAATTTTGATTTAATAGGCTAAGCATCCACGAGTCTCATTCCTTGAGATTTTAAACTGTGGAGAACGAGAGATGATAGAGTCAATTATAAGTTTGGTATTTTTCGTGAATTTATGTGAGTTGATTATAAGCCTATTCTCCCATCGCTTGCTAATAAATTTATCTGCAATAAATAAGGTTGTACGATTTGAAAAGTTACTTAGCTTCTAGCCCAAGATCGTTTAAAAGTTGCTCGGTATGGATTAGAGTTCATAGCCAAGGCATAACTTATTGAAGCGGGATGCGAAGATTGGTGAGTCCAAAAAGGTCCTAACAAGACATGAGGGCTACATTTTGTTGCTAAAGATCCCAAGTGATGTGAAGAATCATTTATCGAAAATCAATATGAAGGATCGAGACACACGACGAAAAGCAAATACTCCCCTAAAGATCATGGAGAAGTCTATCCGAAAAGACCCTAACAAGGTATGAGGATAAATAGATCCAAGTCCTAAAAGGAGGCGGATTTTTGTATATCAAAATCCCAAATAAAGATTGGAGAAAAATGAAGAAGTCGTGGTCCAAATATGAAGAATCTCTCAAAACTTCAAGTGAAGAAATTCCTATTATGAAGAGAAGACCATTATTTCATGAACGTCTCTCAAGATTTGAAGTATGAAGTCGCTGCCAAATATCGGTCCGAGAAAGGTCTCAAATCGCGAAGCGAGTTATGCCAAGATATGAACTTTACGAGGTCCCGAGAAGCAGTTTTAAAAGATTTTGTCCTTTAGCTAACTATTGATTAAATTGTCCCACTTTATTTTCAGCCTTAATAACTATCGAAATAAGTCAACAATGCGTCCTCGTGATCATTCAAGACAATAATAAAATATAAGAGATACACCTAGGAATAAGGGAGTCTAAGTAAATAATTGGCCCACATGAGTTCATGTTAGTTTGCTAACTTATAATAACAATGATCTCGTTTTTAAGCTTGGTATAGGGAACGTGAAAGTTGAGGATGATAATCATTCACGACATTCCATAAACCTAAGGTAAGTTTTTGATTTCATTACTTGTTTTGTTATTTTCTATCTCTTTAATAAAGGCCAATGTGGATTGATTATGATGAAAAGTGTAATCGTGCTTTGTAACTAATGCATTGTATGAGGACATTGCAATGGTCAAGTGTAGGGGATTTGATAGGTGTGTAAACACTCATCCTTTTACCACTTAATTACAATAATAACCAAGTCAAAACGTGTATTTTATGTCGTAAATGTCGGAATTATGCGTGGTTTGTGTTTTTGTTGTTATTTAGGAAGAAAATGTGAAAAGGGGAGAAAACACGGGCTTTCACGGGCTTTTATCGAAGAAAAGACAAAAGACGAAGTCAAGAAATCAAGAGTGCAAAAAAAGAACGGAAGTCCAAGACCAATTCTGAAGATTATACGAAGAAAAAGTCAAAAGACGGAAGTTTACTAAAAGCCGAAGAACTCAAGTCTAATTTATTGAAGAAATTACAAGACGAGTTTATTAATCCCGAGGCAAAGTCGTTAAAGTCAAAGAATTAAGAAGATTAAGGACTTAATGACAATTAAAGAAAGAATAAAGAGGGGAGGAAGCTTCCACTAAGCACCTCCCTAATCCTCCTATAAATAGATCATTAGGATTTCATTTTCATGTTGTTGGCTAAGTGTGACAATTAGCTCTTCCATTTTTAACTACTTGTTCTTTAATTACATGTCATTTACTTAATTGTCTTGCACCTTAAATTCATTTAATTTCAAGTAAGTTTCCTTTTAATTATTGTTAATCTTTACTTTTATTGTTCATCTCTTATCTTCCTTTCTTGTTTTATCTAAATCTTTATGCTTTATTGTTTATGTTTATGTTATTGAGTTTTTATTGATTTAATCAAGTGGGTTTTGATTTTGTTGGTGTTTGATTGTTAGTTTTATTGATTTGGATTGTTTGTTTATGTTTAGTAGATGTTTATTGATTAGATTTGCTTAATCTTTTGGTTTGATTTGCTTGATTTTGTTTAGATTCGTGTTATTCTTGTCCCCGTGTTCTTCGTGATTATTGTTTTTCCAGGTACTGTTGAATTCCAGTATATTCCGGATCAAGGAATTCATTCGTAATATTCCGAATCAAGTGTCTTCATTCGGAATATCATATATTCCGAACCAATCATATATTCCGAATCAAGCATTTGTTCCGAATCAAGGTGGTGTTGTGATTGTTCCGAACAAAGCAAATAATCAGGATAGGTGACATATTCCGGATAAAGCTTTTATTCCGGATCAAGCCAAACATTCCGGATCAGGGAACTCATTCGGAACATTCCGGATCAGTCCTACATTCCGAACCAGCTGACATTCCGGATCAACATCACATTCCGAATCAAAGGTGTTCATTCAGAATATCTTATATTCTGAGTGAAGGTGCTCATTCGGAACATCCGAATCAAGGCACACATTCCGGATCAGTGGTGTTTATTCGGAATAATTTATATTCCGAATCAAGGGGTATTCATTCGGAATATTCCGAATGAAGGCTTTATTGTGATTATTCCGAGTGAAGCTTTTATTCCGAATGAGTGTTTTATTTTGATTATTCCGAACGAAGAAGAATTATTCCGAGTGAAGGTGACATTCCGGACGAGTAATTATTCCGAGTGAGGTATTTTCAGGTTATTTTAAGTTACTGTTTTTAAGTTTTAATTTTTAATTTTTAAGCTTTACTTTTCCCGCCTTTTTCCTTAGTCGCACTTTAAGCTTACTTGCCTTAGATTTATTTTAAGCCTTGCCTTAGTTTAAGTTTTAGTTGCGTTTTAACTTTGCCTTTAGGATAGTTTTAAGTTCGCGTTATTTACTTTAAATGCCTTTTAATTTTCTCGTTACGCTTTTAATTTCTCGCAATTTATTTTAAATTAGATTTAGATTTACTTTAAAGTCTCGCACTTTTATTTTTCAACAACGACAACAATTTTTCTTAACCAAAAACAATTGAGTCGCACTTTGAACCGGAAATCAATTCGATTAGACATACGACAAATAACTTTTTAACTGAGTAAAAACCTAGTTATCATAGCTTATAGCTTAAACAATAATACTGGAAGAACACTCAAATCAGCCAAACAAGCTTAAACACAACAAAAATACAATTCAGCAGTCAGATTACAATAAGCAGTCTATAAAAAATAACAAACACAAATTCTACTAGTAATAAAGCAAAATCAGTAAAAAATCTCAACAGACAAAAACATAAAACTAAACCACAAATAAAACTCAATATCAAAACCTGCTATCACTAAATCACCACAACAATCAGAAAACAGCAGACTAAAAACTCAGTTATATCAAATGAAGAAGATCTTAAACAGATAAGAACTAACTCACATACTCAGATAAATCACAAGCTAAAAACCAGAGAAATCAACAGACCTAGTTTATCAGAATCAATCAGAAACTTAAGTGCAAGCAAATAGTTCTTCTAAAACTCATAAACAATAATTTATCATGGCAACTTCTCAATCACAGTTAACATTCAACAGATACTCACCAGCAGGTACAATAACCAAATGTGAAATCTCAGCAAAGTAAATCAAAAGCAGTTAAACAAATCTTACCAAAGTAACTAAAACATCACAATAATGATACCTATAATGTCTAGCAGATTTAAAAACATTCTTCAAACTAACAGTCAACTAAAACCACTTCATAAAAAAACAGATCCAAACAATCCCTTTTCATTTATATAATTCATTAACAAATTAATTAAAAATCATATTAAATAGCATAAAATTAACTAGAAAACATACCCTTTGAAGAGAACCTTTGAGAAGAAGGTTGTGATGAACAACCTTGTGAACCCGTAACAACACCTTTTCACCATTCGAACACCACCGAATCAACATTCATCACCATCGAACAATTTAAAACAAATTTCCAGTGGGAAAATTTGTCCCCAAATTTAATCTCATTTATTTAATTAAAGCTATTAATTAGCTTCATCAAATAAACTTATCATTATTATGACAAGAATAGATATAAAGAAAATTATAAATTGCAATTTGAATTTAAACAGTAAGATAAATGAACCTTTATTAATTCAAAACAAACTTTTATATTAATAATCAAAGTTGATTACAACATTATGAAAAAGAAATTACAATTATTCAACTCTAAGATAAAAAGTGGGATACCATTACTGAAGAAATAAGGGGGTTTGTATAGTTGCATGAGAGGGTTGGGGTGAGGTGTTTGTTGAGGAAGAAGTGAATCTTGATCGTCCATTTAGCATCTTGGCTTTCTCTCTCTTTCTTGTTATGATCCAAGGGCTTTGATTAGCCCTTGGTCACACGGATCGCCACTCTGGCACGCATCTGTGCTTCTTGTGCTACTTCTAAGATGAGGTGGCATGCTCTTCCACTTCTTTGTTCCGAAAACATGGGGGTTTATTTACCCAACGTGTGAATCACACGTGCAAACCAAAACCCCCAATTTATTTATGTGATTTAACAATTAGGGTTTTGATGAATAGTGTATATTGCGTCTGTTTTTTTTAGGTTTGGGTGAGAGATGAAGTGAGGGAGAAAACACATAGAGACTATCGAAATGTTTTTGTGGTGGTGAGTTGAAAAGTTGTGGTGAGATAAATGTGTGAGTGAATGAAAACGTGTGAAGTTAATATGTTTGACCGATTGGGAGGTATAAAAAACTCATCACTCGTTTATTAAATGTAGCAAACCCTAACCCAATATCTCGTTTTATTAAGGGCATGGGCTTTTGGCCCAATTCTTATTCCAACAGTGTAATACAAATGGGATAAAGGTCATTTATTTTCCGTTCCTTTGGGCCATATTGGGCCTATCCACTCCAAATATATTTAACTTGATATCCATATTGGGCTTTTGGGCCCAATTCTCGGATGTGGGACCCACTTGTCTTCAAACTCCATAAATGATAAAATCCGCTAAAAATTGAGCTTGATATTGGCTTTGACGATCTTTTCTTCAAACTCGTGCCGGTTTCGCCGGTTTTTGCGAACTTTGGTACTTACACACACGAAACAAGAAAACAAGCAAATATAATACAATATTCATGAAATTTATGCATTTATTGATTGTTTTTAGATATAATTGATATGAGTAATATCACTCATATCAAGTACCCACAAGCTTGATGCAAGTACTGTCGGACAACATGAAGCATCTTCACCTATCAAGACTACCTATGTTTGAAAGAAGAAAAGGGTGATAGATGTTTCAAATGGAACAGAGGTTAATCAAGAAGTGGATGAGGGGAATACAACTCATGGTGTTGACAAGGAGACTGGAAATGTACAAGCAGTACATACATAGTCAACAGTACTTAAGGAAATGGTACATAAGGGGTTCTGTTCTGATAGGAGCCTCGACCTCCACCCCTTCTTCCTCCAAAACCTCTCCTTTGAGAACGGTCATACCTTTGGCCTCTCGTCGGGGAACTGTCCCCTCGGATGAACTCCCCTTTAGGCAGCTCGACATCCCTAAATGTTGCTTTGCATGAACAAAATCATCCACATGCTTCAACATTTCGTCCACCGTCTTTGGTATGCTTTCGACAAACCGTTTGGCCAGACCGGGACATTTGTGTGAACCCATAAACGAAGAGATCCTCATGAGGTCAGGTACATTGGCTCTCATTGGCCTTGCGGATTATCTTCGTGATCTTGGTAGGATCCTTTGCGCATGCCTTCAACATTCCGTATCGTGTAAGGAATTTGGCCTCCAAATCATCCCAGACGTCTATGCTTCCCGGTGGCAACTCGTCAAACCTAGCTCTGGCTTTCTAGTCTAGCGTCTGCTGGAACATTCGGCACCACACGGGCATGGGACACTCTCCCTGATTTCCCATCCCTTTGAAGTGGTTGATATGATCTTCCAGATCTCCTTTTCCTGCATATATCCTAACATTGGTTGGCATTCTATGACTAGGGAATGAGTACTCAATGATCCTCCTACTAAGGGGGCATTTGGCTAATGACTTGAAGGGTTTTCCCAAATCATCACCTGCCACCTTTTTCCCTTTGTCTTTTTCTCCGTTACCTTGGCCTTCCTTCTTCTTCCCTAGTCTTCCGAAGTTTCTCCTTCCTCATCGAAACTAATTAGCTTTGGTTTAGGTAATCCCGGTTACTTTTGTCCTTTATCAAATCTTTCAGGGCTGAGAGGTGCCCTTCTATGATTTCTTCGTTAGTGAGGTTGTTGTGGGTGTCATCATGAGTTTCGGTTTCAGGTGATGTTGGTGTAGGACCCGCCATTCTTTAGCTATTTGGTAGATTGAATTTAGGGTCCCACGGATGGCGCCAGTTTGTAGATGCAAAAGTCCGTTGGGCCTATAAATGGGCTGAGAACGCCTCTGGGCCGTCTAGGCTATCTTCTCCACAAGCCTATAAGAAAGTAGCACACGTTAGCTCGCCTCGGGTGGGAGGCCCGAGACCAACTCCGGTGTGAGAGTAAGGATCTGACTGAGAGCCGAGAGGCCAATAATATTGAGAGCCGGATGGCCAGTGAATATGTGTAATAAATATGAGTAAGAATGTCTAACCTGCATTGAATACAATGGGGTATTTATAGTGTTGAGAACACTGTAGCTCCTTGGAGGTTGTTCTCCTTGAGCCTTGTGATCAGACATGCCAGGCTTTGGTCAATTAACTAATATGAGGTCCCTGGATAATAAGGTGTACCAGTTGTTCCCAAGGGAATCTCTCCTGCTTTTGAGGTGTGCAGGCGAGTCAACCTTTAATCTGGGTGCCATGTGAGAGTCCCCTGAATAATAAGGTGCGCCGCTCCTTTTCAATGTTGTGACATTACTTTTGAGGATTCCCTCTAGACCCATGTTTAGTGGGTGAACCGAACTGCCAAGTCCGCAAGGCCTACCTTGCATCTAAAAGGTGGTTTATATGAATTTGGCCGAACGGCCAGATACGCGAACAGATCGTCTGACCGATTTACGGTTCAACCAGTCGGGTCAACATGAGTTTTAAAAGGCTAATATTACTATAAAATAATTTTTTGTGTAAAACACTGCATGTACGATTTCATTTTCATAGTGTCTTACATAAAATCTTGGCATATTGTAACCAAAACTCATTGGATTCATTTAATAGCGTTCGAACTAGTGGTCTAATAAAACTTAAGATTTATTATTGACTGAATGTATCCCATACTAATAAGTTTCGAGTATTATATGTCAGTCATACACTCATACTACTATTATCAACCATAAATACTGATGCAATTTTGACCTTTATATATGAGTTAAGGGTCGATTCTAAAAACATGCTTTTATTACCTTTTCCTACTTAAATTTTATACTTTAAAATATAACATATATGAAATTTATTCATAGTATATTTAATATTAAAACATATAAACACGCATATTGTGTCTAACAAGATATTAACGGTTAAATTGAAACAACAAAATTAACAATCCAGTAACATAATTACAAAACGCTAATCGATATTAGTTAATGCTTTAAAAAAGGTTATCATTGAGTCATGATTCAACAATGATTTTCGCAAAATTTAGCTTTTGGTTACCTGACTGATTTACGTTTCAACGCACCTTAAAACACTCATATTAATAAATAATAAATATTATATGTAAAATACGCACATCATAATTAGTTATAGTTATGCTAAAATTGCAATTACAAAACATTAAAAAATAATTATAGGGTGAGATTCTTTTCAGAACCAAATAAATGTAAAGAATTGCGAAAACCGTTTTTTTACTTTTAAAATACACATGTATTTTTATCGTGTTAGTTCACACTGTAGACGTGCATGGTTTCTCATCGTGTTAGGTCATTAGATATATGTATTCAAGGACCATACACATGTATTTTGTTTCGTCTGTATTATTGTAGGAAACGGTGTATACTTTTATTAAAATCAGATTACAATTAATAAAACTAACAGAATATAAAGATAGAAAATAATAACAGTAACCAAGAAAGCAGTAGAACTAAGACGAGGCACGTGTTTAACACGCTTCCCTTAAAACAGATTCGCCGTCTGTTTCCCAGGGTACAACGTCCAAAGCTATTGTACAGCCGGACTAAACAAACTTGCCTGAAAGATCACGGAAGCCTTGCGTGTTTCTGATCGACGAGCTGCTGGAAAACAAACTGGTAATGGAGTAAAGAAAAGCTGCGTTTTTCTGATGTTGAAAAGTGAATGAGAATGGTTTATTTTATAGCTAATTCATGTCGTGGTCGCCAAGACAGAATATATGCTTCTAAAATAATCAGACATACAAATCTGTTAAAAATAAACACGATTTGCATATATTTTACAAACACAGGAAAATTCTGTTATGACTTAATAAGAAAGTTTATATCTATTCCTCAAATAGATGTACAGAATTTCTGGAAACAAAAATCAAATTTGCAGCAAAAAAGATACCGAAATCTGCCCGCACCCAAGCCAGTTTTCGGAGCTTCATTCGTGTCCGCAGGTCGCGCGCTCGTGCACAAGTTCAGTAGCTTCGAACCCGTTTTTAGCCTAGAAATCTCACTTTCTGCACCCCCCCCCCCCCCCTGCGCGCGTAGGCGTGGGAGTAAAAACCCCCAAATGAATATTGTAGGGTAGAAACTAGGATTTCCTTATAAACATGTTTTCACTTCATGTTTCAAGCGATGTGGGACAAAAATATTTTCCAAATATTGTGTTTTACGTGACTCACTTTGAGACACGATATCTCATTCATATTAACTCCATATTGGACATACTTTAGCTCGTTGCGAAGCTCTCTTCGAGGAGAACGCAAAGCTACTAAGTACTACGAATATATATAACATATACATATATAAAATTATGTCCAAAGTATTGCAAAAACCATATTTTGCAAACCATTTTCCAACAATCCCCCACATGAATGGGAATCGGTCAAAAACACACGAAAGTTTCGGCAAAATTTTTGCGGTTAAGTCCTGCATAGGATAGGTAGGTGTAACCCTTTGAACCTTCCCTTGTGAGATGCACTTAGTCTCCTAGATCTGAGTAGACGCGATGTCCTTGAACTCAGCCTCTGTTTACGTAGACGACAATACACACTCACACAAGACTCTCCCTGACCTTGTCAAGTCCTCATAGTCGTGTTCGTTATGGTCATGAACACTCGCCTGGTTCTGGAAGAGCTCTTAGAAATTGCGCCCCCACAATTTCCTTCGAAGCGACCTCACTTCTCTCTCACATAGGTGATTTCATCTTGAATCATTAAAAACATATGTTTTATGATTTCATCTTGAATCATTATGCTTTATAATTTCATCCTGAATCATTAAGCTATATGTTTAACCTCTCAACAAGTCACATTGTTCTAGGAATGGACTAGGAAAGTTTTTGTATTAAGTAACTCCCCCACATTTACGTGACTTCCCCCATATTTCTATGATTAGGTTGTCCTATTGAACCCAGATCTTGGGATCTCCAGTCAACTGGGTTAGGTTTTCCTTCATAGAAACTCATTCCTTCAAGGGATTTAGTCCCATTCCTTTAGACGACTTACTAACTAACTCTCTGCTTAAGCCTTTCGTAAGAGGATCTGCAATGTTATCCTTTGACTTCACATAGTCAATTGAGATAAATCCTGTTGAGAGTAGTTGTCGTACCGAATTATGTCGACGACGGATATGTCTAGACTTTCCATTATACATTGTGCTATGAGCTCTGCCAATTGCCGATTGACTATCACAATGTACACTAATGGCCATTACCGATTTAGGCCACCTGGGTATGTGATGGTTGTAAAAATTAGACACTTGCTTTAGGAAAAACAAGCACCTAAAATATAGGGGTAAGCACGACGATTTAGGAAAACCGTGTGTAAATGTGACCCAAGTAAAAGTGAGTTCGTTCTCGAGGAGGCTAGTGTGTTGTGTAATGAATTGATTAATTTGTTTTTGATTATATTGAGAAAAAGAAAATTAGAAATGGGGTGAGAAGAGAATGACGGTTACGTAGACGAATTACACTAAGACGAAAAAGGCGTACACGTAAAACCGTAAAAAGCTAAACATTAAAAATTTTAAACCTAAAAATTAATTAAAAGCTAAAAGTAAGTCTAAAATAATATAAATAAGAATAAAAATCCAATAAAAATATTTTAAAACCTTTTATTATTAAATATTCAATTTTAAATGCTAATTAAAGCCCTAAAATTAAATATAACTAACCAAATTGTCCAAAATATTATTTTATTGAACTAATAACTTAATTATATTATCTAAAGACTAAAAAGTATTTTTACTAAATTTTAAAAACTATTTTTCTATTTTTAAATCACTAAAAACTATTTTTAAACTAAAATAATTATAAAAAATAATAAAATAATGCCAAAAATAATTTGACACTTTTAAAAATCCTAATTTATACTAAAGAACAGTAGAAAAATGAAAAAGTTTGAAAAATATAAAATTTTTCACTAAAGGACAAAAACAGTTTGAATTTAAACCCTAATTAAACTAAATTAATTCTAAAAAATAAATAAAAAGTGAACAGTAAAAACTTTTTGAACTAAAAATCTTAAAATGTTTTTCTAAATCCAAGAAAAATCTTAAAACTGAAAAATACTGATTTTTGGCACTAAATGCCAAAAACAGAAATATTAAAAGTATTTAAAAATGCAATTTAATGGAAAAAATACTAAATGAACAGTAAATTAAAAACTAATTAAACAGAAAAATCCAAAATAAAATAAGAAAAATATAGAAACTGGTTTCAAGTCCTAAATCAAATTTTTGATCACTAAAGACAAAAAATACAACTTTCTGATAGTGACACTTGACAGATCTTGTCTTTTAGCTGAGCAGTGGTAAAAATAACACTAGCAGGAGGAACTATGTTCCCACTGATAGTGCAAAATAATGGTCAGTTGACCTTATAAGTTTAGGAAAGCTTTTGTGAGCTTTTCTTTGGACAATGGGGGCACTCCCACAACTAGTTGGGTTGTGGGAAGTCAATTAAACAAGAAAAACACCAGGTCTAACACACAAAAATCACAATCAAGCACAAAAAATGTTACTGATATGCATAAGCATGGGCTGTGATTATTTTGTTGGTTCAACTTGCACAAAAATGAGGTTCAAGTGATCAAATCTTGCATATAAGCTCACTAAATCACATAAGAACTATCAGTAACCCTAGATGCTATCAATCTTTAACAAACTTAACAACTTGATGAACAAATTTCAACAAAAACAGTCCCTAAGAGGACTTACTGATTTTATGCTATATTACTCAATATTTATCAAGCAATTTCACTTAAACTCTACCCAAACTGAAAACCTATGATTAATAACACCTACCACCAACCCAATGAGTGATTTAAACAAGTTTTTAAGCCAGATTTGTGTTATTCACCCCAACTTAAACCCTAATCCAAACACCCCTTAATTTTCTGAAACTTAAATATTACACACCAAACCTATTCAAATCTTAACAAAACTGATTTCCTTTATCCTAAACATGCATACTAACATCAAATGACCATAAACAAAGCATGAAAAACAATGAAAACAAAGATTCACAAAAATTCACCAAATCACTTAATTCACAAATTTTGAAAACTGAAACTGAGATACAAGGGATTTACCTTGTAGGACCCACATCCAGATCCCAAAATGGCTGCAATGCCATCTCCAACAAGCCCGGGCTTGTGCAGATCCTCTTTGGAAATCAATCAAAAGCTTCAAGTGGATTCCTGCTAAGAACAACACAAGAACACAATATCCAATATTCTGTTTTCTCTTTTTTAAATCTTTTTCACAAACTTCCCTCAAACACTTTTCTTTCAAAGACACTTAAATAAACCAACTTACAAACCTAGAAAACAATTTTTGGAACAAGATTTATCAAAATACCAACTTTTTCAGAAACTTTGAAAAAAGGAATTAACTTTGAAACATCCGACTCAAAATCAAGTAATTGTGGAACTCAGATTATCTTCAGAAAAAATACCAACTTTTAGTAAACAAAAAGGAATTACATTTAAGAAAAAAACACCAACTTTTATTTAAATAAAAAGGGATTACAAAATTCTTGAAGAAAATCTGGAACAAGGGTAATGCACAACCTGCATACTCCTTATATAAGCTTAAACAGAACATTTTAGAGCTACTGAATAAAATATTAATAAGCTAAAACCCTAATAGATGAAATTCTAATGTTGCCCTTTGAAATATTCGGATTCTTGGTCAAAAGTGGTGGCATGTGATGCACAGCTGTGTGAAGTTGACATCTTGGCTGTTTATGCGTTCCTTTGGGACCAAGGAGTGCAATGGGAGTAGTGGGATGACTGGGGGATTCGTTCTTTGCTATTTTTGAACAAACCATGAGCAGGGGAGGGACGAATGGGGTTCATGGGTGCACATGAGAATGTTTGGTGGGTTGGGTTTTGGTGACAATAAGTTCAATTACCATTCTGCACAAATAGGGGCAAAACCCCTTCGAATTAAGGTGGATTGGTGCTGGGGATTTTTAGGGTTTATGGGGTGTTTAAGCTTGGTTTTAATCTGTTTTGGGGATTAAGGGATTTGAATAAGTGTTTAGTGGGAAAACGGGTTGACTATGTTGACCAAGTTTGTTAAATAAACTGGTTAATGGGGTGTGGGCAGGGTAGGAGTTGGTTTGGGGTTTGACTGGGCTAAAGGTGGGTGTTGACCCGGTTTAAGTTGGGTTTGGGTTTCATTTTCACAGCTTTGCCCCCTATACTCCCCAATTGTCTTCACTTTGTATTAAACAGCCCAACAACTTTGAATTCCTTAATAACAACTTTTGTCAACTTGTCAAATTTGGCACAACATACTTTTCAAACTTTAAACAAGGACTTCTTTTGTAATATCTTCATTCTTCAAGGACTAAACTTGTACATACTTGATATTTTAGGGACCCACAAGTAATTTTGAGGATTTACAGGGGTATAAAATGACAAGTCTTCTAAAGTTGAGGGATCATTCTTGCCAATCTTCAATTCTTCAAGGTCATTTTTGGAAATTCCATCCTTGGGCCCGGTTCATTGTGCGGCTTCGTTTCCCGTGTTCGTTTTTGATTGATTCTTGTGATCTTTTGCCATTTCCTCAATATTCGTACCTAAAATACACAAGCAACAAACACGAGCATATATTTGGCAGTTTTAATGATATCTATGCATTTTAAGCCCGATTTGGACGATGAGACTATGTATAAAAGCAGTCTCATCACTCCCTCATACTAAACCATTGTCGTGTCCCCACGCAATGCTAGAATAAAGTATCGTAGCACCTCCAAAATTCATTTTTATTCACTTTATTGAATGATAAACTAGCTACACTACCACTACTACAACTTGTGTTTTAGACATAATGTATGATTTTCATCGCAAAATGGGACGTTTAGGTTCTTAGAATAAGAACACGTGAATGCTTCGTTAGAAATAATTTCATCGTCCTCGATTTTCACCTCAATTCCATGCCAAGCGTGTAACGAGATCATTGTCATTATAAGTTAGTAATGCTAACACGACTCATATGCCCTAATTACGTACTTATCCTCCCATTATTCCTAAGTTGTATCTCTTATATTTTATTTTGTCTTGAATGTTTCACGAGGATACATTGTTTGACTTATGCGATAATAGAGATTTAGGTCTAAAAATAGAGTCCTAACGGTGTAACCAAGACCATCAAATCAATAACCCCTCCTAATAGACAACGATGTTAAAAAATTAAGTTGACAAGAAGAATCGATAAACACGGTTTTATAACGGTTTTGAACATGAGACTTATTACCAAGACTTTTATACGCCCCCTAACGGAAGGGCCTTATTATCTTTGGTTTACCTCCATCTTTTATTCAACTTCGCCATGAAGCTTTTATTATGACTTCGGTCTTGCCTTGCCTTTTATTATCCGCCTCATCGGTGGTTTTATTAGCCAAAGACGTATATCCTCACGCTAAAGCGAATTTTGGATCTTTAAAGCTTCAAAGATTAAGGCTTGATTCACTTTCAATTTTGCATAGATTTTTCGGCCTTGTGGGGCTTCAAATTGTTTGCTTGATTTAGGTGAGCACTTGAAATCTTATTATTGGGTGAAGCTTTTGATTATTCGGGTTGCCAATACTTCAAAACCGTGACGCTGGCGATACCTTAATGTCTTCCCAATTTAATTACACGGAAGCTACTAGAAAAGACTAGAAACCCAACAATCCCAACTAAACCGCTAAGTCAATATTTATTAAGCAAGAAATATTTACATGCGAAGGGAGAATAAGAAAATAACGAGAACACATGAGTTTTTGAAAGAATACGAGTATTCTACGTTTAGCATAGTAACTTATAATTAATCCTATCATTTCTCGTCCTCATTTAAGAGACTTAGCCTAATGTGAAGTTAAGGAATCAAAGCTAAGTGCTCAACACGCACGGTCGAGTCAAAAATTACTCTTATTCTCGTCATCGGAAAACCTACATTCGTGTCTTCAAACACTTATAAAACATGAGAAAAATTTTAAAATTTGGCCATTTTTTCCTTATTTTGCAACAAAACGATAAACATAAAGATAAACTTTGGAAAGCGTGAAGGTTTGGCAAGGCAAGTATCTATTCACCCCCCCCCCCCCCATACTAAAGTTAAACATTGTCCTCAATGTTTCGAGTCTAGGGGTGCAAACACCCCCATACTAGAGACGTAGTCAAATGCTTAATCTAGCATGGAAAGGGTGTAACCAATAAATTAATAGCCGTTTATGAAGTGTGCTAAAAACCTAAGGTTAGAACATAAAAGGATATATCATCTGGATATTGAGAAAATCTTCAAAGCAAACGATCGAATGCTCCCATAAAACGAACACGAGAGGCTCCAATCGTGAAGATCATGATCATCTAAAAACCGCAATGCACAAACAACCACGGAACAAAGGTTGGAAGGGCACAAATCCCCTCACATTAACTAATTAGAAAGCAATAATATGTACATGGATAAGCATAGGTCTCCCCCACGAGGCACCTTGTTTTTGATAACCGAGTCAAAAGCTCGACTCGAATCCCCATAAATGTGATCATTTAGGGATTATCATGATGTGGTCAATTTTTAGTGGGGCTTACATGATAAACAAGGCCCAAAAACAACCGGTATAAAGGACTAAGTCCTTTGATGGTGCAAAATACCGGGATCGAAGATGGCGTTCTCGTTTTCATTGGAAAAACAAATCAACGCCACTTCATCGTGTGTCAACAAAAACCCAAAGGGTTTCAAGAAAATAGATGAGAAGAAATAGAAGGGTGGGACAATGGGTAAGTCATAAAAGTCATGAGCTACTCGAGGTAGACTCGCACCAATCAAATAGAAAGATTTTCCATTTATTGCATCGGTGGAAGACCGAGATTTCCCTTTATAAGCAATTCCGGGATCAAATATCTCGTCCTCGGTGGAGAAAGGGAAGGGAACATAAGGGGTTTCCCCCACACTAGGTCCACACAAAGCATCGTCAAAAGGAGAAGACGAGCTTGTAGTACTCAAAACACGTGGTGATGACGGAGTTAGAGTTGTAGAAAAATCTTTTAAATCCAATTTAAAATCTTTCCCTTTTTCATCTTTTAAACTCTCCTTATGAAAACCCGACTTAATTATGTCAAAAATATTTGGTGTTTCTAAAGCAATGTTAGTCACACTAAAAATTCTCACATTTGAAAACCGTTTTGGTAGAGGTGGTGGTAAGTTCTCAAAACGTTTGTCAACAAAGAAAACTCCCCCATCGGGATCAACATATTCATCATCCGAAGAATCATTCGTGATTGGAATCGTAGGCTTAACACTCTTAACCTCCACCGGCGGAGGGGACGGAACTTTAATTTTATCATCAACTCCTAAAACTCTTTTTGAAAACTTTTTGCAAATGTTTTTGATGGGATTGACATTGTACAAAGACGTGATAGAATACACATGAGAAAGTGTGGAGTTTTGAGTTGCATATATGACGAGTTCTTCCTCATTGAAACGAAGAGTGATTTTCCTAGCATGCACATCGATAAGTGCTCTCGAGGTATCGAAAAATGATCGACCTAAAATTAGAGGAACTTTAGGATCGATGGGAATGTCAACAACAATAAAGTCTACAGGATAGTAGAACTTTCCAACTTTCACAAAGACGTCCTCGGCTACTCCACAAGCTAAAATCGTAGAATGATCGGCCATCTCGATTGACATTCTTGAAGGAGTGAGATTGGGAAGATTGAGCGACTTAAAAATCTCAAGAGGCATCAAATTAATACTAGCACAAAGATCGGCCAAGGCGTAGCATTCCTCCATATCTTGTATAGCACATGGGATTAAAAACTTGCCGGGATCACCGACTTTTTGAGGTATGTGGCTAAGAAAAACCGATGAACAACTAGACGATTTTTGCAATTTTTCTTTGTTATTCAACATACTTTTGAAGTTCGCGGCAAATCGAGGCATCATGACCAAGGCGTCGGCAAAACTTATAAAAATGAAAGTCACGAAACATTTTCATAAAAAGTTCAAATTGATAGTTATTTCGTTCTTGTGCCTTTTCCTTATCTCGTCTTGAAGGGTATGGTAAAGGTGGTGTGGGTTGGGGCATAGGCAATGGCCTTGGAATCTCGGGTTCCACTATTGGTATTGGTTCAACCGTAGGTGTGGTTTGAGCGGTACTTCGTGGGCTTGGAATTTGCTCCTTTTCTACCACCACCTCGGGTTCTTTCTCTTTTTCCTTCTCCATAGAAGTACTTGGACGAGAAATGGGTTCTTTGAAAGTTTTACCACTACGAGTAGTAATAACCTTCAATTCTCCTTTCGGGTTCACGATGGTATCACTAGGAAGACCAACCGAAGAAGAGGATTTACACATGATAGCTTCAAACATTTTAGCCATTCGGTCTTCAAACTTAGATTGCCTAGCATCCGCTTTTAACAATTCTTGCTTAATCTCATGTTGACCTTGCTCCATTTTTTGTTGATTTTGTTGGAGACGTGTGACATTTCCTTCCATTTTATTAGCATGAGTTTTAAGTTCATTGGCAAGTTCGTTTTTAAGCTCGTTTTTCAACTCGGATCTTAAGCTAACCATTTCACGTTGCATATTATCAAACTTAGCATCGTTTGCTTTAGCATAATTCAAAAACTCTCCTTGAAGATTTTTGGTGTGATCATTTTGAAAACCTTGAGTAGAAGTTTGAAAATCACGGTTTTGGTTTTGGTTTGAAATTTTCCCATTTCCACTTTGATAATTACCCTTATTGTAGTTACGTTGATTGCCTTGATAATTACCACCTTGATTGTTGTTTCGATAGTTATTAGCATTTTGATTTGGTGGAGCTTGATTTTGGCGGGAACCTTGACCGTTTTGGTTATAAGTTCCCGTGGCTACATAAGCGCTCGAAGTGTTACCATCCGTGGTAATGCACTCGGAAAGATCATGATCTCCACCACACGACAAACAACTCTTAGCAACCGCTTTAACCGAAGCGGAATTTGAAGCTTCTTGATTTTTCCAATGAGTCGGTTAGCAAATCTATCAAAAAAAACCGATTTTCTTCATTTTCTTCATCATGTTAGGCATTAATGCTACGAGACGATGACGAGCCCATTTTGGCAACACTCGGTGTGTTACGAGAGCTATAAACCTTAGACCTATTCTCAATTATCACCAAAGCTTCCTCAACCGTTTTACACAAAAAATTACCACCCGCGGCGGCATTTAAATAATCTCTTTCATGATCATTAAGTCCATTGTAAAACGTGTCAATTTGATGCAAGTCGGAAAAACCGTGATGAGGACATTCATGTAACAATTCCTTAAACCTATTCCAAGCCGTTGAAAAACTTTCATTAAATTCTTGTGAAAATTTTGAAATCTCGTTTTTCAAATGCGTAGTCTTAGAGGGCGGAAAAAATTGGTTCACGAATTTGGAAACGAGATCCTTCCACGTCAATATAGAATTGGGTGGCTCTTTCTCTAACCAAATTTTAGCGGGCCCCGCTAAGGAATACGGAAAAAGCATCATCTTAATCGAGTCATTCGAGACATCCTTAAATTTGCAAGTGGCGGTAAGACAATTGAATTGGCGGATATGGTTGTGTGGATTGTTCTTCTCATCACCACGGAATTTGTTGTTTTGGATCATCGACAACAAACCCGTTTTCACCTCAAAATTCTCCGCAAGGATAGCGGGAATCACAATAGCCTCTCCATAACCCTCGGTGGGTGCTTGAAGCAACTCCATCATAGTTCGATTCGCCATGGTTGGTGCTTCTTTTACAATGGGTTCGTCAATAGGAGACTCCTCACTAGAAAGATTGGGAGTGTTTGATTTGTTTCTTCGTTTACGTGCACGTCTTGCTTTGGAGCGAGTTTGCATAAACGTCACGTACAACGAGGGGACGAGCAAAGAAGATTCTTTTTGGTGTTTTTAACTTTTTCAATTTTTTTGGATTTTTGATTGTTTTTACTTTTTTTTGGATTTTGGAATTGTATTAGGTAGACAATAATCTACAAATCTCCTCCTTAATCAAATCTCTCGATTAAAGAAGCCTCAAGGAATGAAAACGATCACGTGAAGTGAACGCCTTCGATGACTTTAGAACATTGGTGGAACACCAAAACGTTCAAGAGGGTTTAATCAATGAAAACCAAGAAAATATATATGATATGTAATAATACTTTGGGCGGCAAAACCCTCGATTAGCTCTCAAAATCAAATACTCACAAGCAAGCGGGGAAACGAGGCGGCGCGAAGCACTTAAGAGCCTTTTTCCTTAGGATATATTTTATAATATCCGCCTTATACCCACCTTATAGTTTGTATTTTCAAAATCGAGCTTCTCGAAAGTATTTATCTATTTTTGCCTTTTTCTTTGGTTTGAGATTCGAATACAATGATTAGGTAATGACCTCCCAAGTCAAGGTTGTGATTTCTCACGTATTTGGAGTACTTGTGAATTTATTGTTCTACGTATACACTATAGTAATAGTATTCACAAAAAATGAAAAACCGATAATACGTATTAGTAGTGTGCTACTAATACAAATACTTATTATGGCTATATAAAAACAACAATTGTTCAAATCAAAACACAACACGCCTCCCCGGCAGCGGCGCCAAAAATGATGGTTGTAAAAATTAGACACTTGCTTTAGGAAAAACAAGCACCTAAAATATAGGGGTAAGCACGACGATTTAGGAAAACCGTGTGTAAATGTGACCCAAGTAAAAGTGAGTTCGTTCTCAAGGAGGCTAGTGTGTTGTTCAATGAATTAATTAATTTGTTTGTGATTATATTGAGAAAAAGAAAAATAGAAATGGGGTGAGAAGAGAATGACGGTTACGTAGACGAATTACACTAAGACGAAAAAGGTGTACACGTAAAACCGTAAAAAGCTAAAAATTAAAAATTTTAAACCTAAAAATTAATTAAAAGCTAAAAGTAAGTCTAAAATAATATAAATAAGAATAAAAATCCAATTAAAATATTTTAAAGCCTTATATTAATTAAATATTCAATTTTAAATGCTAATTAAAGCCCTAAAATTAAATATAATTAATCAAAATGTCCAAAATATTATTTTATTGAACTAATAAATTAATTATATTATCTAAAGACTAAAAAGTATTTTTCCTAAATTTTAAAAACTATTTTTCTATTTTTAAATCACTAAAAACTATTTTTAAACTAAAATAATTATAAAAAATAATAAAATAATGCCAAAAATAATTTGACACTTTTAAAAATACTAATTTATACTAAAGAACAGTAGAAAAATGAAAAAGTTTGAAAATTATAAAATTTTTCACTAAAGGACAAAAACAGTTTGAATTTAAACCCTAATTAAACTAAATTAATTCTAAAAAATAAATAAAAAGTGAACAGTAAAAACTTTTTGAACTAAAAATCTTAAAATGTTTTTCTAAATCCAAGAAAAATCTTAAAACTGAAAAATACTGATTTTTGGCACTAAATGCCAAAAAACAGAAATATTAAAAGTATTTAAAAATGCAATTTAATGGAAAAAATACTAAATGAACAGTAAATTAAAAACTAATTAAACAGAAAAATCCAAAATAAAATAAGAAAAATATAGAAACTGGTTTCAAGTCCTAAATCAAATTTTTGATCACTAAAGACAAAAAATACAACTTTCTGATAGTGACACTTGACAGATCTTGTCTTTTAGCTGAGCAGTGGTAAAAATAACACTAGCAGGGGGAACTATGTTCCCACTGATAGTGCAAAATAATGGTCAGTTGACCTTATAAGCTTAGGAAAGCTTTTGTGAGCTTTTCTTTGGACAATGGGGGCACTCCCACAACCAGTTGGGTTGTGGGAAGTCAATTAAACAAGAAAAACACCAGGTCTAACACACAAAAATCACAATCAAGCACAAAAAATGTTACTGATATGCATAAGCATGGGCTGTGATTATTTTGCTGGTTCAACTTGCACAAAAATGAGGTTCAAGTGATCAAATCTTACATATAAGCTCACCAAATCACATAAGAACTATCAGTAACCCTAGATGCTATCAATCTTTAACAAACTTAACAACTTGATGAACAAATTTCAACAAAAACAGTCCCTAAGAGGACTTACTGATTTTATGCTATATTTCTTAATATTTATCAAGCAATTTCACTTAAACTCTACCCAAACTGAAAACCTATGATTAATAACACCTAACACCAACCCAATGAGTGATTTAAACAAGTGTTTAAGCCAGATTTGTGTTATTCACCCCAACTTAAACCCTAATCCAAACACCCCTTAATTTTCTGAAACTTAAATATTACACACCAAATCTATTCAAATCTTAACAAAACTGGTTTCATTTATCCTAAACATGCATACTAACATCAAATGACCATAAACAAAGCATGAAAAACAATGAAAACAAAGATTCACAAAAATTCACCAAATCACTTAATTCACAAATTTTGAAAACTGAAACTGAGATACAAGGGATTTACCTTGTGGGACCCACATCCAGGTCCCACAATGGCTGCAATGCCATCTCCAACAAGCCCGGGCTTATGTAGATCCTCTTTGGAAATCAATCAAAAGCTTCAAGTGGATTCCTGCTAAGAACAACACAAGAACACAATATCCAATATTCTGTTTTCTCTTTTTTAAATCTTTTTCACAAACTTCCCTCAAACACTTTTCTTTCAAAGACACTTAAATAAACCAACTTACAAACCTGGAAAACAATTTTTGGAACAAGATTTATCAAAATACCAACTTTTTCAGAAACTTTGAAAAAAGGAATTAACTTTGAAAAATCCGACTCAAAATCAAGTAATTGTGGAACTCAGATTATCTTCAGAAAAAATACCAACTTTTAGTAAACAAAAAGGAATTACATTTAAGAAAAAAACACCAACTTTTATTTAAATAAAAAGGGATTACAAAATTCTTGAAGAAAATCTGGAACAAGGGTAATGCACAACCTGCATACTCCTTATATAAGCTTAAACAGAACATTCTAGAGCTACTGAATAAAATATTAATAAGCTAAAACCCTAATAGATGAAATTCCAATGTTGCCCTTTGAAATATTCGGATTCTTGGTCAAAAGTGGTGGCATGTGATGCACAGCTGTGTGAAGTTGACATCTTGGCTGTTTATGCGTTCCTTTGGGACCAAGGAGTGCAATGGGAGTAGTGGGATGACTGGGGGATTCGTTCTTTGCTATTTTTGAACAAACCATGAGCAGGGGAGGGATGAATGGGGTCCATGGGTGCACATGAGAATGTTTGGTGGGTTGGGTTTTGGTGACAATAAGTTCAATTACCATTCTGCACAAATAGGGGCAAAACCCCTTTGAATTAAGGTGGATTGGTGCTGGGGATTTTTAGGGTTTATGGGGTGTTTAAGCTTGGTTTTAATCTGTTTTGGGGATTAAGGGATTTGAATAAGTGTTTAGTGGGAAAACGGGTTGACTATGTTGACCAAGTTTGTTAAATAAACTGGTTAATGGGGTGTGGGCCGGGTAGGAGTTAGGTTTGGGGTTTGACTCGGCTAAAGGTGGGTGTTGACCGGGTTTAAGTTGGGTTTGGGTTTCATTTTCACAGCTTTGCCCCCTATACTCCCCAATTGTCTTCACTTTGTATTAAACAGCCCAACAACTTTGAATTCCTTAATAACAACTTTTGTCAACTTGTCAAATTTGGCACAACATACTTTTCAAACTTTAAACAAGGACTTCTTTTGTAATATCTTCATTCTTCAAGGACTAAACTTGTACATACTTGATATTTTAGGGACCCACAAGTAATTTTGAGGATTTACAGGGGTATAAAATGACAAGTCTTCTAAAGTTGAGGGATCATTCTTGCCAATCTTCAATTCTTCAAGGTCATTTTTGGAAATTCCATCCTTGGGCCCGGTTCATTGTGCGGCTTCGTTTCCCGTGTTCGTTTTTGATTGATTCTTGTGATCTTTTGCCATTTCCTCAATATCCGTACCTAAAATACACAAGCAACAAACACGAGCATATATTTGGCAGTTTTAATGATATTTTATGTATTTTAAGCCCGATTTAGACGATGAGACTATGTATAAAAGCAGTCTCATCAGTATGTCCTCTACGAATTGACGTAGCCATTCCGCCTCTTCTCCGCATTTATCTAATGCGATAAATTCTGATTCCATCGTGGACTTAGCTATTACAGTTTGCTTGGAAGACTTCCAAGATATAGCGGCCCCTCCCAGTGTAAACACATATCCACTGGTCGATCTAGAATCCTTTATGTCAGATATCCAATTTGCATCACTGTATTCTTCAATAAAAGATGGATATCTAGCATAATTCAATCCATAATCACGACTGTATCTCAAATAATGAAGTACCCTAGTCATAGCTTTCCTGTAACACCCCATTTTGATAAATGGAACGTCACGCGTAATTATGGCGTGTCATCAAAGCATGCAAGGTAAATGTCTAAAACATTACATGACCATAGGGATAACCGGAATCAAACATCGGTTCCAAACATAAGCCCAAAACATAATAAAGCAAAAGAAATGAATGAAAGACTAAACAAGCATAAGTATATGAAGGCAAAAAGGAAAAGAAGTCTCTAGCAGCTTCCATCCTATGTACGTCCTCCAAATGCTCGAGTCTTCCCTAGGGTACCTGCCGTTTTGGGACATGGAAAGGAAAGTAACGGCTGAGCAAAACGCTCAGTGCACGGATATAGACATAGTATGAATGACTAAGCATAATAAAGACTTAATAGCAGCGGAAATGTATAAGTCCTGGAAAACCTGGAACATGTTCATAAAACTGGTTTTATAGTTTGAAAAGCCTTATGTTTATCTTATGAAAACTGTTTAACATATTTTACCATTAGCCAATATAGGTCATGAAAATCCACCGTGCATGAATACTTGGAGGGGTGACCTCATCATGAAAATTAGAGGGGTTGCCTCTAATTTAATATACTGGTTCTGGGTAGGAGGGATCAACTCCTTGTGAAGGATCTAAGGCACACACCACATTCACCATGAAATCCTGACTGAAAACATGTAACTAGGATGCACCCATACGCCCCACATGATAAATATAATAATATGGCCAAAAGCTGAAGGGACGCCACGAGCAATCACTCCGCCGTGGTGAAGTCATAACATTAGTGCCTCTAATGTTATGGTTATGGTACCTCCATAACTAGGTGAAACTGGTCATGCATGTATATGGCTATAGGTATTCTTAATTAAACATAAGAAAATCAAACACATAACTTATACTACGGGAAAACATTTGGCTGCATACGGGGAATCCTAATAAGGAAAGAATGTCCATAGTGAAAGGACGGGAATCCGTACCTTATGTCCAGTGAACGAAGAAGATGAACTGAGAGGAATCCTACTTCTGTATCACTAGTGCTACATAAATACATACATGAATAAGTATCTGCTTACTAAATACGTAGCTGGTTTTATGTCATGTCTTAGCTTATTTTATATGTTTTTACCATGTTTTACTGTTTAAAGCCTTAAACTATGTCTATCTTATATTCTGTTTAATCTGATTAAGTATTTGTGGTATTTTCATGTATTATTATACTTACTGTGTAATAATAAGTAACTTTCCAAAAAATAGCAGGTTTTCTAAAATAGATAGTTTCCAAAAATAGAAAGTTTCCAAAAATAGAAAGTTTCCAAAAATAGAAAGTTAACAAAAATAGAAAGTTTCCAAAAATAGAAAGTTAACAAAAATAGAAAGTTTCCAAAAATAGAAAGTTTCCAAAAATAGAAAGTTTCCAAAAATAGAAAGTTTCCAAAAACAGAATTACTGCTTAAAATAGATAAGTTTCTAAAAATAGAAAGTTTCCATAAATAGATCAGCTGCCTTAATTAAATAAGTTTCCATAAATAGATTAGCTGCCTGAAATAAATAAGTTTCTAAAAATAGAAGGTTTCCATAAATAGATTAGCTGCCTTATTTAATTAAGTTTCTAAAAATAGAAAGTTTCCATAATTAGAAATAAGCTGGTTAAATAAGCTAAGTATATAAGCCTAAGTGTTTTCATGATTATTTTCTAAGTCATATGATATAATGTATAGTTTATTAATTATTTCATGTAATTAAATTAAACTATAGGTTAAAATATTTAATTAAATTATAACATGTTTTTAATTAAATAAAGCTAAATACTTAGGTTAAAACATGTATTATTATTTATTAATAATATAACCTAAGTCATGGTAATTAATTAATTATAACCATGGTTTTTAAATAACTAATTAATTATAAGTCTAAAATATAAAAATACTTAGGTTAATTAATTTCATGATTATTATAATTAAAATAACCTAAGTCATGTTATTAAATTAATCATGTCATATTATTAATTTAATTTTAACATAAGATCATAAAAAAAAATAAAAACTAAACATACACCATGAACCGGATCTAGACTAAAAACCATGAACCGGACATGAAATCGACACCGTACCCTGAACCAAATCGGGGTACCCCTTTTCTTGATGCTGTCGTGGGACCCACACCAACCAACTGGGACCATATGGTCTCGGTGGTGGTCAAATGGCCAAACCAAGACCCCCTTGGGGTTCGGTTTAGGCGCGGCCAACACAAAACACCCTAATCATCCTTTTTGATTTACCCAAAACCCAAATTCATGTTAGATCTATGATTTAATTGGGTTTTATAAAAAAACATAACATGTTCTTAATTATTTAAAAGATTAAATCAAAAGAAAAAGGGTTAAAGGATTTACCGAATGTGTGGATCTAAAGAACGATGAACAAACACGAACACTGGCAATAATTCAAAGATCAAAGATCAACAAACACCCCTTTTGGTGTGTTGAAGGTGGCGGCCAAAAAGAGAAAAAGAAGGAGGAGGAGAAGTTTTAGGTTTTCTGTAAAATCCTCTGTAAAGAAAAATGAATAGTGATCTTTTCCTAATTCCCTAATTTCGTGGTATGGGGCCCACTTGGGGTAACCCATACATTTTTCGTGTCTAATTAATAAGTGTGTTCTCGTGTTCGTGTTTTACGTGTTTGTTCGTGTTTATTTGTGTTCGCGTTTTGTGTGTTCTCGTTAAATAATTACCGTGACCTAATATATTTATTTACGCTCGTAATAAATATATATATGTAATTAATAATAGTCCATGATTTAATTACGTTCGTGATTTCATGATCGCATGTTCGTGATTAATTATTGTTTAAATAATTATTGCGTGTTCGTGCGTAATAAATACTTATCGTGTTCTAACACGTACGTAATACGTAAAATCCTAACACGTAAACGTAATCGTACTATAAAAGGAAAGTTTTAATCTAGTACATATGATCTTAAGGGTACTATTCATGATAAAAGCATGCGGGTTTTACAACTCTTCCCCCCTAAAAGAATAATTCGTCCCCGAATTATAGGTAACCTAACTGAAAGAGAAACATACCCGAATCAACTGAGAGGGTATGTAAGATAATTGAACGTGCGGGTTTCCTGGCAGAAGGAACGCGGAACGTGACATGTCTTGAAAGGACATGGAACGTGACGTGACTGAAAGGATATATCTAGTTGATAAGAAAAAAAACGGATAAAAGTCCGGATGAACTTGTCCGTTTCCAAGTGGCCTCCCTCTTGGAACGGTTCCTTCAGAAGATCCTGACTCTAATGATAAATCTTGGTCCTCCTGACCTTGACTTGAAATACGAAGAAATTCTTGGTTATCAACGTAAGGTAGATCCCGTAAATTCGATCGAGGAGAGAAAAAAAAATAAGAGTTAACGTGCTAGGGTAACTGAAGCGTTACGATGCAAGACAATCTGACTTAACTGATAATTAGAAACGATGCGCGAGACATAAAGAAACGTAGTACGTGAAAAATTTTGAACGTGATACGTGAAAAATTTTGAACGTGCTACGTGGAGATATGGCGAGTGTAGTATGAGTAAACATATCGTGATCCATGATACGTGTAACATATCTTGATCATGATATGAGGAACGTGGAATGAACATGACATGTGAAACATATCGTGATCATAGAATATAATGGCGGTAACGCCAAACGCTACAAAGTGAGACGTGGAATATGACGTGAAACGTCTATCTGATGATGGAGAGTTATACTAAACTTGGGTCTGGTCTCCCAAGTTCTTGCAAAACTTCCCAGAACGAAATGGACGTAAAATCTTAAGCCTATATACGATCATGAACGTGATTAGTGTCATGAACGCGAGCGCGCAAGCAAGTCGTGGAATTAGAATGAAGACATGAAGTAAATAAGGAGCACAATTGTGAATATTTGTCTGACCCGATAACTGAGGAATTGCCAAGTGATCGGATGAGCCTTGGCTGGAACATGTCCGATCGATTTGTTGGTTCTGAAATCCTTACGGATGTAAGGATTCTGCAGACTTGATCAAAATGTTTGCAATAAACCAGATAGCATCATGCTTCTTCTGAGTTTGCGTTAAACTGGTAGCCAAAATCCGTGGAGATCTTGTCCCATTTCAATTCACAATTTCAGATGATGAAAACATCCCAGTTTGTTGGTGTCCTATCTTAACCTGTTGGTATGTCAGGTACCTAGATATGAACGTAATTGTATCTTGCTTCGTAGAACTTGATACATAGGAGTTTGCGAAACTCTGAGTCCATGAATCTAAACTTCTCTTAGCGTAGGATCTTCTATAACACCTAATGTAATGTTGGGTTATCTTCTTTACGCATAAGCTGAGTCATGGTAAGATTAACCATGCAAATCCATGTGATCCAGCATGTCACTGTGATCAACCAAAACTGATATTGGAAATTTTCAGGGTGGAATTTCTCTTGTCATAGAATTTGCAACATAGTGCAGATATGGTCTTCCTGTGCTTCTTCTAGGCTTAAAGGAAAATCAGGTTATCCTCAATGAAAACACTGATGAATTTGCTATGAGTTCATGGAAACTCATTCTTGTAATGCCGTTAGATCATTGATGAGACTAATTCAAAATCATAAATCTAGCATGACCGAGTCGTGAACAAATAGCAGTCATGGACATGTCCTGCTCTTTCACTCGTCACCATTGGCAGCATGATCATGAATTCGATCTTGGAAAAGTGATTAACACTATAAGGTCGATTGGACATGTTGTCAATACGTGGAGGAGAATAACGGTCATGAATGGTGATTTGTTTAAAATCGACGGTAGTCGACACATAATCTTATGTTACCGTCCTTCTCCTTGTAAGTTCTTCTGGAATGTATGGGAAGATTTTGGAATAATCAACTGGCTATGCCTAAAAGACTTAAGTGGTCGTGTCTTACTGACAGCTAGGAAATTTTAGCAATCATGGCTAACAAAGCACGTGCTTGGAAAGCATAGATAATTTGTACAGATTTTCCTGATGGAAAAAAAATCAAGCTGAATGTATTCAGGAGCCTGAACATTACTGTACATAATTATGAATCATAGCATGGTGTGCTGTTCATAGTCCATAATTAGGATAAAATTCATCTCGTGTCTGTCCGAGGAAATGCGTTAGCAACTTGGATCTCATCATTAAGCTGAAGGAAAACCTTCATATACGTGGGAATACGAAAGGCGTCCTTCATGGTGATGAATCAATGATTTATGGTTACAAAAATGAAAGTGACATCGGCAACGTGACAGTTCTCACTGATGCGCCGGTGATGGTATTGAAATTCTTGTGGCCTGATTAATACATGGGACAACACAATAGATATACCCTTGGAGGGTACCCTGAATTTCTTAGAAATGTTCCATAGTTGGACGTGAGTCATGTGTCTTGACTCGTTTCTTGGAACTATAAGCATGACATATGTATTGACTGGTGTCTTGACATGTGTCTTCAGAAAGTATACGTGAGACATGCGTCTTGACTGATGTCTTGACATGTGTCTTCAGAAAGTATACGTGAGACATGTGTCTTGACTGATGTCTTGACATGTGTCTCGAGACGTAAAACGATAGAATTACAATATTAGGTTATTATGCCAGACTTGGCGGATCGGTTGGACTACTGATCCTTTGTATGTCTGATCACGTCCGCGGCCGGAGCCTCGGTTGCGATTTCTAGGATAATTTTGTCATAGTAGTGGTTACTATCGTTTTGTCTGTCAGTTCTATGACGATCATTCTCATGACCGTGATTCATGTAACTATTCAGCTGAGTGGCCGGCTGGTACCGGTTTGCACTCATATGGCTGAAATGACAGTCGAATGACGTGTGACATGTAACTAAGAATTAGGGACAATGATTGATGGAAATTGTCTGATGGTGAAGCATCTTCTCGTCCAATTGCTTTGCTCCGACGCCTTTGTCTTCGTCTAGTAGGATCTCCAGGTTGTGAACAGCATTCGCATCTCGTAGCGTCTCCGAATGTCAGCAGCATCAACCTTTAGTAACATCTCCAAGTTATGAGCGGTATCAGCAACCTTGTAGAATATCAGCAATTGAACATACGCCTGAGGTGACTCAGAATCGACTAGCGAATACTCGTGAAGTATTGCAAGTGAAATACACATGGATTAAGGTATGTGTAATACACATGAAATACGGTACGTGGATTACACGTGGAATGCACATGAAATTATCGTTATTGGGTCGATCATTTATCATGATTTAAGGAAAGTATATCGGTTAAACGGTTAGGAAACCCATCATGATAACCTGGCAATGCCAGTATATACCTCATTCTGGTTGCATAGAGAAACGCTAAGTGTGGTTACACAAAATTCAACGATGATTTGCCTGACAGCATGATCAATGAAAACCAACCATGACTATCGTGAAAGCAGAATTCAATGAAATCCAACAATGTCTTGCGTGAAAGCATAAATAACAAAAGAGGCGTAAGACGTAATCAACATGAAGACGGAATTATCATGAAGAAACATGAAACCATCTATCATAAACGAGTGTATAACATAATCAGCACGAACTGAAGTTAACCATGACAGTATGAAAACATACATGACATAAAAACATATTAACTTATAAGGGGACAGAAAAAAATTTATGCCAATAAATCATGAGAAAAATTTTATGCATGAAAAACGGTGCATGGATGCGTAATGTAGTTTATAAAAACCTTCATATGTGCGAAGGGACGCCTATGGGTCGGTCCCAAAACAAAAGACATGGCGAGGGGACGCCTATGGGTCGGTCCCAAAGTTAAAAGTTTCGATAAAAGCACATGCGACTAAATAGGGCCAGTCCTGTACCAACCATTACTTAGTCAAAATTCCTACAACAGATGACATATGATATAAATGCATGAATGCATGAAACATAAATAATTAGAAGTCATTGTCAAAACTTAACAGAAAAAATTTTATGTGAAAAATATGAACTACTGGGGTTCAGTCCACATAGTCACAGTTCTTGAGGAACATCATGCATAGACAATGACACATAACTAAGTATAGATGACGGTTGTTCATCCATATTAGTAAAACAATATCAATGAAAGACATCAAGGTTAAAACCTCAAGGTGCTGAAAACATCATGGTTAAAATAACAATGCGCTGAAAACATCAATACGTGGAATAACAACATTGGCTTAGGAAGTTCCTGGTGATTACCCACTAGTCACAGGTCAAGTTTTAGAGCCTACAGGTCGAAGCCTTGGCTCTGATACCATAACTGTAACACCCCATTTTGATAAATGGAACGTCACGCGTAATTATGGCGTGTCATCAAAGCATGCAAGGTAAATGTCTAAAACATTACATGACCATAGGGATAACCGGAATCAAACATCGGTTCCCAAACATAAGCCCAAAACATAATAAAGCAAAAGAAATGAATGAAAGACTAAACAAGCGTAAGTATATGAAGGCAAAAAGGAAAAGAAGTCTCTAGGAGCTTCCATCCTATGTACGTCCTCCAAATGCTCGAGTCTTCCCTAGGGTACCTGCCGTTTTGGGACATGGAAAGAAAAGTAACGGCTGAGCAAAACGCTCAGTGCACGGATATAGACATAGTATGAATGACTAAGGATAATAAAGACTTAATAGCAGCGGAAATGTATAAGTCCTAGAAAACCTGGAACATTGTTCATAAAACTGGTTTTATAGTTTGAAAAGCCTTATGTTTATCTTATGAAAACTGTTTAACATATTTTACCATTAGCCAATATAGGTCATGAAAATCCACCGTGTATGAATACTTGGAGGGTGACCTCATCATGCAAATTAGAGGGGCTGCATCTAATTTAATATACTGGTTCTGGGTAGGAGGGATCAGCTCCTTATGAAGGATGCAAGGCACACACCACATTCACCATGAAATCCTGACTGAAAACATGTAACTAGGATGCACCCATACGCCCCACATGATAAATATAATAATATGGCCAAAAGCTGTAGGGACGCCACGAGCAATCACTCTGCCGTGGTGAAGTCATAATATTAGTGCCTCTAATGTTATGGTTATGGTACCTCCATAACTAGGTGAAACTGGTCATGCATGTATATGGCTATAGGTATTCTTAATTAAACATAAGCAAATCAAACACATAACTTATACTACGAGAAAACATTTGGCTGCATACGGGGAATCCTAATAAGGAAAGAATGTCCATACTGAAAGGACGGGAATCTGTACCTTATGTCCAGTGAACGAAGAAGATGAACTGAGAGGAATCCTACTTTCGTATCACTAGTGCTACATAAATACATACATGAATAAGTATCTGCTTACTAAATACGTAGCTGGTTTTATGTCATGTCTTAGCTTATTTTATATGTTCTTACCATGTTTTACTGTTTAAAGCCTTAAACTATGTCTGTCTTATATTCTGTTTAATCTGATTAAGTATTTCTGGTATTTTCATGTATTATTATACTTACTGTGTAATAATAAGTAACTTTCCAAAAAATAGCAGGTTTCCTAAAATAGATAGTTTCCAAAAATAGAAAGTTTCCAAAAATAGAAAGTTTCCAAAAATAGAAAGTTTCCAAAAATAGAAAGTTTCCAAAAATAGAAAGTTTCCAAAAATAGAAAGTTACCAAAATTAGAAAGTTTCCAAAAATAGAAAGTTTCCAAAAATAGAAAGTTTCCAAAAATAGAAAGTTTCCAAAAATAGAATTACTGCTTAAAATAGATAAGTTTCTAAAAATAGAAAGTTTCCATAAATAGATCAGCTGCCTTAATTAAATAAGTTTCCATAAATAGATTAGCTGCCTGAAATAAATAAGTTTCTAAAAATAGAAGGTTTCCATAAATAGATTATTTGCCTTATTTAGTTAAGTTTCTAAAAATAGAAAGTTTCCATAATTAGAAATAAGCTGGTTAAATAAGCTAAGTATATAAGCCTAAGTGTTTTCATGATTATTTTCTAAGTCATATGATATAATGTATAGTTTATTAATTATTTCATGTAATTAAATTAAACTATAGGTTAAAATATTTAATTAAATTATAACATGTTTTTAATTAAATAAAGCTAAATACTTAGGTTAAAACATGTATTATTATTTATTAATAATATAACCTAAGTCATGTTAATTAATTAATTATAACCATGGTTTTTAAATAACTAATTAATTATAAGTCTAAAATATAAAAATACTTAGGTTAATTAATTTCATGATTATTATAATTAAAATAACCTAAGTCATGTTATTAAATTAATCATGTCATATTATTAATTTAATTTTAACATAAGATCATAAAAAAAATAAAAACTAAACATACACCATGAACCGGATCTAGACTAAAAACCATGAACCGGACATGAAATCGACACCGTACCCTGAACCAAATCGAGGTACCCCTTGTCTTGATGCTGCCGTGGGACCCACACCAACCAACCGGGACCATATGGTCTCGGTGGTGGTCAAATGGCCAAACCGAGACCCCCTTGGGGTTCGGTTTAGGCGCGGCCAACACAAAACACCCTAATCATCCTTTTTGATTTACCCAAAACCCAAATTCATGTTAGATCTATGATTTAATTAGGTTTTATAAAAAAACATAACATGTTCTTAATTATTTAAAAGATTAAATCAAAAGAAAAAGGGTTAAAGGATTTACCGAATGCGTGGATCTAAAGAACGATGAACAAACACGAACACTAGCAATAATTCCAAGATCAAAGATCAACAAACACCCCTTTTGGTGTGTTGAAGGTGGCGGCCAAAAAGAGAAAAATAAGGAGGAGGAGAAGTTTTAGGTTTTCTGTAAAATCCTCTGTAAAGAAAAATGAGTAGTGATCTTTTCCTAATTCCTTGTTTAGTAGAAATTGATGGGCTAAGCCCATCCTCCCTCCCTAATTTCGTGGTATGGGGCCCACTTGGGGTAACCCATACATTTTTCGTGTCTAATTAATAAGTGTGTTCTCGTATTCGTGTTTTACGTGTTTGTTCGTGTTTATTTGTGTTCGCGTTTTGTGTGTTCTCGTTAAATAATTACCGTGACCTAATATATTTATTTACGCTCGTAATAAATATATATATATATGTAATTAACAATAGTCCATGATTTAATTACGTTCGTGATTTCATGATCGCATGTTCGTGATTAATTATTGTTTAAATAATTATTGCGTGTTCGTGCGTAATAAATACTTATCGTGTTCTAACACGTACGTAATACGTAAAATCCTAACACGTAAATGTAATCGTACTATAAAAGGAAAGTTTTAATCTAGTACGTACGATCTTAAGGGTACTATTCATGATAAAAGCATGCGGGTTTTACATTTCCAATGTGCATCACTTGGATTACTAGTATATCTACTCAGCCTGCTAACAGCATATGCTAAGTCAGGTCGGGTATATGTCATCAAATACATTAACATGCCAATAATTCTTGAATACTCTAATTGGGCAACACCTGCGCCTCTATTTTTAGATAGATGCAAACTGGTGTCAATTAGAGTTCTAGCTAGGCCGGAATCCCCCACATTATGAGTATTAAGAATTTTGTCCACGTAATGTGCTTGACTTAATGCAAGTCCACTTTGAGTTCGTATGATCTTTATTCCAAGGATCACATCAGCCAAACCCATATCTTTCATGTCAAACTTTGATTTCAACATGTCTTTAGTACACTTGATCATCTTGTCGTTACTGCCAACGATAAGCATATCATCGACATAAAGACACAAGATTACATATCCACTATTTGTGTCTTTGACATAAACACACTTGTCGCATTCATTAATTTTGAATCCACCCTCTAGCATGGCGTGATCAAACTTTTGATGCCATTGTTTTGGAGCTTGCTTTAAGCCATACAATGACTTAACAAGCCTACAAACTTTTCTCTCTTGTCCAGGAGCAATGAAACCCTCGGGTTGGTTCATGTATATTTCTTCTTCTAAATCTCCATTTAGAAAATCCGTTTTCACATCCATTTGGTGAACTTCTAAATTTCTTAATGCGGCAATAGCAAGAATCATCCTAATAGAAGTTATTCGCGTAACAGGCGAATAAGTATCAAAGTAATCTAGACCTTCGCGTTGTCTAAAACCTTTAATCACCAATCTTGCTTTATACTTATCAATGGTGCCATCAGCTTTCATTTTCTTCTTGAAGATCCATTTATAGGCTAGTGGTTTACAACCAGGAGGTAAATCCACGAGCTCCCAAGTATGATTTTGTAAAATAGACTCTATTTCACTATTAATCGCTTCTTTCCATCGAGGCCCTTCCGAGGAATTTACAGCTTCTTGATAAGAAGTGGGTTCATTTTCTACCATAAAAGAGACAAAATCGGGTCCAAATGATTTCTCGGTTCTCGCCCGTTTGCTTCTTCTAGGTTCAACCTCTTCTTCCTCGGGTTGATCTTGTCTCTCATCTTGGAGATTATTATCATTTCGTTGTCTCTTATCTTGGACAACTGCATCATCTATTCTAGATATGCTTCCATTTCCATTCTTTAAACAAGAAAATATGTTTTCAAAGAAGGACGCATTCCTTGATTCCATAACTGTGTTCTTGTGTATATCTGGATTTTTCGAATCATGTACAATGAAACGATACGCACTGCTATTCTTAGCGTATCCAATAAATATACAATCCACAGATTTAGGTCCAATCGTTTGGGCCTTAGGTGTCGGCACAACTACCTTGGCTAGACACCCCCACACTCGTAAGTACTGGTATGATGGTTTTATTCCCATCCATAGTTCATATGGGGTTTCTTCTTTATCCTTACGAGGTATCTTGTTTAAAAGATAAGTAGTCGTTAGAATGGCTTCCCCCCACATGTCCCGGCTCAAACCAGAACTTAACAACATGGCATTAACCATTTCTTTCAAGGTACGGTTCTTCCTTTCGGCAATACCGTTTTGCTGAGGTGAATAAGGAGCAGTAAACTCGTGTCTAATTCCATGTTTCGCACATAGATCAGCAAAAGGAGACACATATTCACCTCCTCTATCACTTCGTACAACCTTGATTTTCCTACCAAGTTGATTCTCAACTTCGGTTTTATATTAAAAACTTGTCTATAGCTTCATCTTTACTTTTCAACAAGTAAACGTAGCAGTACTTTGTGCAATCATCAATAAACGTGATGAAGTACTTATTGCCACCTTTTGTGGGTAGTGATTTCAAATCACATATGTCTGTGTGTATCATATCAAGTGGTTCGGTTTTTCGTTCAACCGATCTGAAAGATGATCTTGTAAGTTTGGCTTCGACACAAGTTTCACACTTATAATTTGAATCAATATGAAAATTTGGTATGCCATTAAATTTAATCAAACGACGCATTGAATTAAAATTAACATGTCCAAGACGGCCATGCCACACATTAAAAGACTCAATCAAGTAAGCAGAAGAATTCATTTCATTGATAGCATTCTTAACAACTATTACATTGAGCTCAAACATACCATTCAGGGCATACCCCTTACCAACATACATTTGATTCTTAGAAAGTACAACTTTATCAGACTAAAAAACAAGACGAAAACCAAACTTATTCAAAAGCCATCCGGACACAAGATTCTTACGAATCTCCGGAACATACAAGACTTTAGTCAACTTTAGCTCTTTCTCGGATGTCATTTTCAAAATAACATCTCCTTCGCCCTTGATATCAACAGTTGCAGAGTTGCCCATGTACAGCTTCTCTCCATTGTCAACAGCTCTGAAAGAGTGAAACATACTCTTGTCAGCACACACATGACGGGTTGCCCCAGTATCAACCCACCAATCATTATTATTAGAACCTACCAGGTTAACTTCAGAGATCATAGAAACGACATCAGACACCATAGCAATCATGTCCACATTATCATTCACCATATTAGCCTCGCGTGGAGTGATAGGTGTGTAAACACCCATTTTTTCTACCACTTAATTACAATAATAACCGAGCCAAAACGTGTATTTTATGTCTTTTATGTCGGAATTATGCGTGGTTTGTGTTTTTGTTGTGATTTAGGACGAAAAGGTGAAAAGTGGAGAAAACACGACATTCACGGGCTAATATTGAAGAAAAATACGAAATATGAAGTCGAGAAGTCAAGAGTGGAAAAAGAACGGAAGTCCAAGACTAATTCTGAAAATTTATCGAAGAAAAAGTCGAAAGACGGAAGTTTACTTAAAGCCGAAGAACTCAAGTCTATTTTATTGAAGAATTAAAAGACGAGTTCAAAAGAAATCCCGAACCACAAGTCATTAGAGTCCAAGTTTAAAGAAGATTAGAAGGAAAAAGGACTAATGGTGCAATTAATGAAGATTAAAGGCTTAAGGACCTAATGACGCAATTAAGAAGAAATGAAGGAGGGGAGGAAGCTTCCTAATCCTCCCCTATATATAGATTAGATCATTAATCATTTTTCTTTGTTGGATAGTTTGACACACTATTTCTTCCACTTTTAATTACCTTGCAATTTAATTACCTTGTCATTTACTTTATTGTCAAATTTAAATACCTTGTCTTGCACCTTAATTTCCATTTAATTTCAAGTAAGTTTTTCTTTTAATTCTTGTTAATCTTTATCTTTATCTTGTTAATCTCATTCTACCTTTCTTTAATCTTTGTGTTGATTTGTTTATGTTCATGTTCTTAATTTTTGTTGATTTATTTAAGTGGGTTTTGATTATTTTGATTAAGTTTTGTGAGTTTGATTGTTTTGGATTGATTGTTTATGCTTAATAGTTGTTTTGTTATTAGATTGATTTAATCTTGTGTTTGATTTAGCTTTGTTTTGGTTAGATTCGTGTTATTATTTTGTTCCTTGTTCTTCGCTTGGTTTGTTTCTGATCTTTCCCAGATTCTGCTTTCCCAGACATTCCGAACGGTGTATTTCACTGGTGTTCTATTCGGAATACTAGATATTCCGAGTTGGCTTGTTGTTCCGAATTGAAGACTATTCAGAATAGGGGTATTATTCCGAATAGGATTGGTATTCCGAATAGGCTTCTTTGTTCCGAATAGGGCAGTATTCCGGGTAGACAGGATATTCCGAATAGGGAGCTTTATTCCGCATAGCTTTAATTTAGTTTTATTCCCAATAGGCCTATATTCCGCGTAGTAGTTTATTCCGGATTGAGTTCTTATTCCGAATAGGGTGACAATATTCCGGATAGGGGTACATTCCGAGTAGGCTAAATATTCCGAGTAGACCAATATTCCGAATAGAGGTATATTTCGGATAGGTGACATATTCCGAGTAGGCCATATATTCCGAATAAGGGTAATATTCCGGATAGGCCAATTTCAGTTTCTTTAAATTCAGTTTTTAATTTCAAGCTTTAATTTCCCGCCCTTTTACTTAGTCGCACTTTAAGTTTAATTGCCTTAGATTTATTTTAGCCGTGCCTTAGTTTAAGTTTTAGTTTTAGTTGCGTTTTAAGTTTGCCTTAGTTAGATTTAAGTTTGCGTTATTTACATTTAGTGCCCTTTAATTTTAGTCACGCTTTTAAATACTTGCACCATTTATTTTTAATTAGATTTAGATTTACTTTTAAGTCATTTATTTTAAATTGTTTTTGCACATTTAATATACTACAACGACAACTATTTGTTTCCACCAAAGAACAGCTGAGTCACACATTAAACACAGGTTTTCAATTCGAAGAGACATACAACAACGAACTTTTCAACTAGTAAAATCTCAACATTAAAATGGCGCCGCTGCCGGCTCTTTTCGTAAAGATTAACGGTTTTCTGTGAAAGACGCGTTGCTTTTTGGGATCCGTTCACTTGTGAGCGTTATTTTTCTTGCATAAAAAATTCAAAAAATCATAAAAATTAAAAATTGATAAAAATACATAAAAATTTAAAATTTCAAAAATGCAAAAAGATTTTATCTTTATTGTGTATATATATTGTCTTTGTGTTTGGTTTCTTTTTCTTTTGCATTTTCAGGTGTATGCGTACTAGATCTTCTAATTATCAAGAGCCTGAGACTCAAGAAGATAGAGCTATGTCAGGTGTTACCAACAATAATCCACCGCACCATAATAATAACAACAATGTTCTTCCACAGCCCGATATTCGGACCATGGAGGAACTTTGTCAACCTACAATGTTTGGACGAGGAGGACCGATTGCGCTGATGCAAATCAACGCTCCTGAGTTTTCGTTGAAGCACCACATGATTCAGCAAGTACAAACTAACCCATTCCGTGGATTGCCTGATGATGATGCCAACAAACACCTCGACAAGTTCATTACAATCACCCAAAGCATGAAGTTGGCTGGTGCCACAATGGATGAACTTCGCCTACAACTCTTTCCACATACTTTATTACATCATGCCGAGAAATGGTTTGATCGTCTCCCGAAGAATTCTATTCACACTTGGGATGACATGACTCAACACTTTTTGTCGCGCTACTTTCCACCATCCATGGTTACGAGCCTTCGCAATCAAATCAGCGGTTTCATGCAAGACCCTGATGAATCTCTTTTTGATGCTTGGGAGAGATATAATGTCTTGATCGATAGATGTCCAAACCACAACATGCTCCCTGTGACCTTAATAGACACTTTCTACAACGGTTTGACTTTTCGAGATCGTGATACGATTAATGCAGCCGCCGGTGGCACATTCATGAAAAGGAGACCCGAGGAGTGTAGAGAGCTTATTGAGAACATGACTAATCATCACAAAAACTGGGATTCCTCTGCTTCTTCAAGGAACAACCCGAGAGTCAATGTTTCCTCTACTTCAGCAAACCCTGAGATGACCGAACTCACCCGCATGATGACCGAAATGAGCAAAAGTATCACGTTTCTAGCTTCAAACCAACAACAACAACAAGTTAAAGCTGTTGCTACTCCTTGTGAAACATGCGGCGGTCCTCACTCATACACCGATTGTCCTTCGACACAAGGAAATCCGGAAAATGTGTATGCAGCTTACGGTAATTATTCACCGGAAAATTACCAAGCTCGACCTCAAGGGGATAGACATCTGCTGAGTTACCGGTCCAACAATTACCTTTCACCCGGTTTTTCTCCTCAAAACCAAAACCCCGCCAACAACTACAATAGAAGCAACCAAATCCCACCAAGAGCTTCTAATCCTTATAACCCACCAGCCCAACAAAACCCACCCATTAACCCCGATGTTGAAGCCATCATGAGAACTCAAGGTGAGCAAATCAAGAATCTACAGAGCCAAATCATCAATTTGAAAGGAGATATCACGAAGCAAGGAAATGAGATAAGGTCCGAGGTTCGCGATAACATTCAATCCTCCTTCAGCACTCAAACAAATGAATTAAAAAATATTTTTGCTAGTTTCTTGCCCTCTACTCAACCTTCTACTTCAAGTTCTCTACCTTCAAACACCGTCACTAATCCGCGAGCTAATGTGAGTTCTATTACTACTCGTAGTGGAGTTACCATCGTAGGACCACCAATCCCACCCCCATCATCTACACCTCCTCCACCACCATTTATCCCTACTCCTCCTACACCTAGTATTAGTGCACCATTACCGTCTCTGCCTCGACGTGATGAAGTTCCCACGAATGACCCTTCAACATCCCAACCTTTACCTACACCTTCACCTTCACCACCAAAACCCAATATCCCTTATCCTTCTCGCTTGGGCAAGAACAAAATGCTAACCAAAGAGGACTCTCAAGTGACAAGCTATATCAAGATGATTTCTCAAATGAACTTCAACATTAGCTTTCTTGAAGCACTTGTCCACATGCCCAAATTTGTCAAAGCATTTAAGGAATTGCTTAACAAGAAGGAGAAGCTGATTGAACTCGCCAACACACGCTTGAATGAAAACTGCTTTACAGTTATTCTTAAAGAACTTCCGGAAAAACTTAGAGATCCCGGTCGTTTTGTGTTGCCTTGCGTGTTCAACAAAACTGAAGAATTTACTGCCCTTGCTGATCTCGGGGCTAGTATTAATCTTATGCCTTTGAGTGTTTGGAAAACACTATCATTGCCCGACCTCACTCCAACAAAGATGACTCTTGAGCTTGCTAATCGCACTCTCGCTTACCCTGTTGGTATAGCCGAAGACGTGTTCATTAAAGTTGGCACATTTACTTTCCCGGTCGATTTTGTCGTAGCTGATTATGAAATGGACCCTCGTATTCCTTTAATACTTGGTCGGCCATTCTTGAGAACCGGACGAGCTTTAGTGGATGTTGCCGAAGGTGAGTTAATCTTAAGAGTCGGGGATGATGCGCAAGTGTTTAAAATGGGAAAGCTTACAAGCAAATCCTTTGGAGGCCGAGAATCAGTGAATATGATTAATGTGCATGATGACTTTGTCGTTTACAACAATCCTGTATTCGAGTCTTGTGATGATAATCCACTGTTTCAAGATGATGTGGATGATTCTCTCCCTAATTTGGAACTTTCTCCCATTTATGATTCTCCACCGGTCTTTGATGCTTATGATGATGATGATTCTAGCTCAGATTCGGATGATTTTGATGACCTTACTTCCGAGTATCCCGAGCTGCCCACATATGATGATTTTGATGAGGCCGATACTCTTTTAAGCGATTCTTCACCTGATGAAGATCCTCCGTCATCACTCGATCCTACTTTGGACGATTACTCATTTGAGGAAGATTTCTCTGAATTTCTCAACACTTACTTCCCTCATGAGAGTGATGCTCCTCCTTTGGACTTTGAAGATTATCGTCTTGATCCTACTTTGGATTTGGAGAACATTCTTTCCAAGGAGAAGAAACCGGTCGACACCGATATCCGCAGCACGTATGAGTTAACACCTCTTTGTCCATCTTCTGAGGACGAGGTTGTGCTTATTCGCGGATCTTCTTCACACTATGTTGAGCCTGAGTGCTATTTTCCCCTAAAGGAAAAGGTGTTCGACCCCGGTATTGCAATCTTTAAGCCATCTCAATATCCACCTGATGAAATAAAAGGAAAAATCTTTAGAACTTATGGAAATCTGCTTGCACCACTTCAACATTGCTTCCACCGTGCTCTATCGCTGCTTAAGGGAACCTTGCCTACTCTTCTTTGGCTTGCCTTGTTCGCCTTAAGCCTATGCTACTTGATGGACGAAAACTATGTCTTTGATCCTGGTGGATATGTTTAATGCTTCTTCCTATGATGATCAAGGTCGAGTCAGGCTGATGACTCGGTTAACAAAAATCAAGCGCTTCTTGGGAGGCAACCCATGCATCTATCTTTTCGCTTTCTTAATCATAAGTGTAGGGGAGACCCGTTGGTGTTCGCTCTCTCCTCTCTTCTACCACTCAGGGATTCGAGCTTCAATGATCCACTCTTCATGATTCTTGACGACCCGTGATTCCGTGTTCACTTCTTCCCGGTTCTATCCTAAACTCTTTTCGATTCATTATTTTATATTTTCTCAATATTAAAATAGGAATCTCTTTAGTTGACCTTTCCTTAGCAAGATTTAAACAACGTGCACAATGTCCTAAGTGTAGGGGAGTTTACTCCCACATGCTTAAACATTGAGGACAATGTTTATATTAAGTGTAGGGGGACTTCTATCGAAGTTAAGTGGTCTTTTCCTTGTATTTGTCCTCATTTTAACCAGAAAAATCAATTTTTCGACATTTTTCAAATTTTTTTGATCTATTTTGGCCTATTAGTTTTTATCTTTGTATAGTTATTTTCTTTCCTTATTAGAATAAAATTTTAATAAAGTGGTTTTAGTTTTCAAACGTTGTGAATCTTTTGACTCAACCCGAGTTTACTTATCTAAGTTACTCTAGCTAGTATCCTTAACGTGTTTAAGTCAAGTTTTGCTAGGCTTTTATATAGGGAGCTATAAAACGCGAAAGTCTTAACTCTCACGTGTTAAGAACAAGAACTTTTCGCAAGTTCCTATAACTGATCCTAGAGAGTCGTTTATCAAGGGAACTTTAAAAGCGATTTCTAAACTTGAAAAAGTCTAAGAATTTGCAAGATCCCATAGGCGACTCGAAAACCCAAAACTTTGATTTAATAGGCTAAGCATCCACGAGTCTCATTCCTTGAGATTTTAAACTGTGGAGAACGAGAGATGATAGAGCCAATTATAAGTCCGGTATTCTTTCGTGAATTTATGTGAGTTAATTATGAGCCTATTCTCCCATCGCTTGCTAATAATTTATATGCTAATAAATAAAGTTGTACGATTTGAAAAGTTACTTAGCTTCTAGCCCAAGATCGTTTAAAAGTTGCTCGGTATGGATTAGAGTTCATAGCCAAGGCATAACTTATTGAAGCGGGATGCGAAGATTGGCGAGTCCGAAAAGGCCCTAACAAGGCATGAGGGCTATATTTTGTTGCTAAAGATCCAAGTGATGTGAAGAATCATTTATCAAAAATCAATATGAAGGATCGAGACACACGACGAAAAGCAAAAACTCCCAAAAGGTCATGGAGAAGTGTATCCGAAAAGACCCTAACAAGGTATGAGGATAAATAGATCCAAGTCATAAAAGGAGGCCGATCGTTGTATATCAAAGTCCAAAATAATGATTGGAGAAAAATGAAGAAGTCGTGGTCCAAGTATGAATCTCTCAAAACTTCAAGTGAAGAAATTCCTATTATGAAGAGAAGACCATTATTTCATGAACGTCTCTCAAGATTTGAAGTATGAAGTCGCTGCCAAATATCGGTCCGAGAAAGGTCTCAAATGGCGAAGCGAGTTATGCCAAGATATGAACTTTATGAGGTCCCGAGAAGCAGTTTTAAAAGATTTTGTCCTTTAGCTAACTTTTGATTAAATCGTTCACTTTATTTTCGGACTAAATAACTATCGAAATAAGTCAACAATGCATCCTCGTGATCATTCAAGACAAGAATAAAATATAAGAGATACACCTAGGAATAAGGGAGTCTAAGTGAATAATTGGCCCACATGAGTTCGTGTTAGTTTACTAACTTATAATAACAATGATCTCGTTTTTAAGCTTGGTTTGGAGAAAGTGAAAACTTGAGGATGATGATTATTCATGACATTTCCAAAACCCAAGGTATGCTTTTGATTTCTTTACTTTGAATGTTTATAGTTTCTATCTCTTTAATAAAGGCCAATGTGGATTGATTATGATGAAAAATGTAAACGTGCTTTGTAACTAATGCATTGCATGAGGACATTGCAATGGTCAAGTGTAGGGGATTTGATAGGTGTGTAAACACCCATTTTTTCTACCACTTAATTACAATAATAACCGAGCCAAAACGTGTATTTTATGTCTTTTATGTCGGAATTATGCGTGGTTTGTGTTTTTGTTGTGATTTAGGACGAAAAGGTGAAAAGTGGAGAAAACACGACATTCACGGGCTAATATTGAAGAAAAAGACGAAATATGAAGTCGAGAAGTCAAGAGTGGAAAAAGAACGGAAGTCCAAGACCAATTCTGAAAATTTATCGAAGAAAAAGTCGAAAGACGGAAGTTTACTTGAACCCGAAGAACTCAAGTCTATTTTATTGAAGAATTAAAAGACGAGTTCAAAAGAAATCCCGAACCACAAGTCATTAGAGTCCAAGTTTAAAGAAGATTAGAAGGAAAAAGGACTAATGGTGCAATTAATGAAGATTAAAGGCTTAAGGACCTAATGACGCAATTAAGAAGAAATGAAGGAGGGGAGGAAGCTTCCTAATCCTCCCCTATATATAGATTAGATCATTAATCATTTTTCTTTGTTGGATAGTTTGACACACTATTTCTTCCACTTTTAATTACCTTGCAATTTAATTACCTTGTCATTTACTTTATTGTCAAATTTAAATACCTAGTCTTGCACCTTAATTTCCATTTAATTTCAAGTAAGTTTTTCTTTTAATTCTTGTTAATCTTTATCTTTATCTTGTTAATCTCATTCTACCTTTCTTTAATCTTTGTGTTGATTTGTTTATGTTCATGTTCTTAATTTTTGTTGATTTATTTAAGTGGGTTTTGATTATTTTGATTAAGTTTTGTGAGTTTCATTGTTTTGGATTGATTGTTTATGCTTAATAGTTGTTTTGTTATTAGATTGATTTAATCTTGTGTTTGATTTAGCTTTGTTTTGGTTAGATTCGTGTTATTATTTTGTTCCTTGTTCTTCGCTTGGTTTGTTTCTGATCTTTCCTAGATTCTGCTTTCCCAGACATTCCGAACGGTGTATTTCACTGGTGTTCTATTCGGAATACTAGATATTCCGAGTTGGCTTGTTGTTCCGAATTGGAGATTATTCAGAATAGGGGTATTATTCCGAATAGGATTGGTATTCCGAATAGGCTTCTTTGTTCCGAATAGGGCAGTATTTCGGGTAGACAGGATATTCCTAATAGGGAGCTTTATTCCGCATAGCTTTAATTTAGTTTTATTCCGAATAGGCCTATATTCCGCGTAGTAGTTTATTCCGGATTGAGTTCTTATTCCGAATAGGGTGACAATATTCCGGATAGGGGTACATTCCGAGTAGGCTAAATATTCCGAGTAGACCAATATTCCGAATAGAGGTATATTCCGGATAGGTGACATATTCCGAGTAGGCCATATATTCCGAATAAGGGTAATATTCCGGATAGGCCAATTTCAGTTTCTTTAAATTCAGTTTTTAATTTCAAGCTTTAATTTTCCCGCCCTTTTACTTAGTCGCACTTTAAGTTTAATTGCCTTAGATTTATTTTAGCCGTGCCTTAGTTTAAGTTTTAGTTTTAGTTGCGTTTTAAGTTTGCCTTAGTTAGATTTAAGTTTGCGTTATTTACATTTAGTGCCCTTTAATTTTAGTCACGCTTTTAAATACTTGCACCATTTATTTTTAATTAGATTTAGATTTACTTTTAAGTCATTTATTTTAAATTGTTTTTGCACATTTAATATACTACAACGACAACTATTTGTTTCCACCAAAGAACAGCTGAGTCACACATTAAACACAGGTTTTCAATTCGAAGAGACATACAACAACGAACTTTTCAACTAGTAAAATCTCAACATTATGGAGTCACCCGCTTTGGCGCTTTGCAATTAGCAGCACGATGACCTGGCTTGTCACAGTTGAAGCAATTTCCTTGGAACTTCTGCTTTGCAATTCCACCTTTAGGAGCAAGGTACTCTGACTTCCCTTTGCTCTTCTTGTCATTCTTCCCTTTGCCAAAGCTCTTGCCTTTAGACTTTGAAGAAGACGAACCATGCTCAACCATATTTGCCTTGGCAGAATCAGGTGTATAAGTGTTTTTCTGAGCCAGCTTGTTGTCCTCTTCAATACGAAGACGAACAACCAAGTCTTCAACAGTCATCTCCTTTCGCTTATGCTTCAAGTAGTTTTAAATTCTACCCAGCTTGGAGGTAACTTTTCAATGATAGCAGCAACTTGGAAAGTTTCACTCAAAGTGATACCCTCAGCATGAATGTCGTGTAGCAAAACCCGCAGATCTTGAACCTGAGTTATCACACTCTTTGAATCAACCATCTTGTAATCCAAAAAATGAGCTACCACGAACTTCTTTGTACCAGCATCCTCGGTTTTGTACTTGCGTTCCAACGACTCCATAATTCTTTGGCAGTCTTAGTCTTGTAGTACACATTGTACAAAGAGCCCACTAAACCATTCAGAATATAGTTGTGACACAAGAAGTCTGAATGTTTCCATGCTTCAACAGCTTGCACGGCTTGTTGATTTTCGGGTACACCTTCTTTAGGAGGTTCCACCTGAGGTACAGTCTCCTTTAAGAACTTCGCAAGGTTCAAAGTAGTGAGATAGAAGAACATCTTCTGCTGCCACCTCTTAAAATTCTGTCCATTGAATTTTTCTGGTTTTTCAGCATGATTAGCAACTGTGTGGGTAACTGGCGCAACTGTTACTTTCACAGTAGTAGTTGCAGGAGTTTCAGGAATTCTAGTAGACATTCTGAAAGATCAAAGAAGATCAAAACACAAACAGTTAGACAACTGTTATAAATCTGTATATAAGAAATTCAATCGTGATCTCTATATACTTATAGTGGATCTGCTTCAAAGAAACTCAATCTTGGTTTCGATGAATCAGATGCAATTATCAAATATATCAGTTTAACAGAAACACAATCTTGGTTTCAATAAACTGATTAGAACAACTGCTAAAAAAATGTTAACTGTTAATAAAATCTGTAAATTAAAACTGATTTCCAATGAAACTCAATCCTGGTTTCGGCAGAAACAGTTTATAAATAAATCTGATAAAATTATTAATCCGATTTCATAAAAGTTTTAATTATGTTAAACAGAATCTGTTTTAAGATTGTAGGAAACGGTGTATACTTTTATTAAAATCAGATTACAATTAATAAAACTAACAGAATATAAAGACAGAAAATAATAAAAGTAATCAAGAAAGCAGTAGAACTAAGACGAGGCACGTGTTTAACACGCTTCCCTTAAAACAGATTCGCCGTCTGTTTCCCAGGGTACAACGTCCAAAGCTGTTGTACAGCCGGACTAAACAAACTTGCCTGAAAGATCACGGAAGCCTTGCGTGTTTCTGATCGACGAGCTGCTAGAAAATAAACTGGTAATGGAGTAAAGAAAAGCTGCGTTTTTCTGATGTTGAAAATTGAATGAGAATGGTTTATTTTATAGCTAATTCATGTCTTGGTCGCCAAGACAGAATATATGCTTCTAAAATAATCAGACATACAAATCTGTTAAAAATAAACACGATTTGCATATATTTTACAAACACAGGAAAATTCTGTTATGACTTAATAAGAAAGTCTATATCTATTCCTCAAATAGATGTACAGAATTTCTGGAAACAAAAATCGAATTTGCAGCAAAAAAGATACCGAAATCTGCCCGCACCCAAGCCAGTTTTCGGAGCTGCATTCGTGTCCGCAGGTCGCGCGCTCGTGCACAAGTTCAGTAGCTTCGAACCCGTTTTTAGCCTAGAAATCTCACTTTCTACACCCCCCCCCCCCCTGCGCGCGCGTAGGCGTGGGAGTAAAAACCCACAAATGAATATTGTAGGGTAGAAACTAGGATTTCCTTATAAACATGTTTTCACTTCATGTTTCAAGCGATGTGGGACAAAAATATTTTCCAAATATTGTGTTTTACGTGACTCACTTTGAGACACGATATCTCATTCATATTAACTCCATATTGGACATACTTTAGCTCGTTGCGAAGCTCTCTTCAAGGAGAACGCAAAGCTACTAAGTACTACGAATATATATAACATATACATATATAAAATTATGTCCAAAGTATTGCAAAAACCATATTTTGCAAACCATTTTTCAACAATTATAACTACATTCTCGATGGATAATATAAAAACACATGTGCACTCTTCATATCGCTCATCATACTTGGATTTATAACTAATAAAACAATTATTAAACGTATAATTTAAACATTACGAAGAAAATACATATGCATTATTAAAAATAAAAGGTGGTTCTCGCAGTTCTGTACATTTTATTGGTTCTGAAAAGAACCTTACACAATCTTTTATATAATAAAAGAATTTGATTTTTTGAGAGTTTTATTGAAAAATGGAGGTTGTAGAAAAAATAATTGGACCAATCAAATGACTTGATATTGACAAATAAGCAAAATCAAACAATGTGATTGGCCCAAAAAAAGTCAAAATTGAATGAAATTTAGTCAAAATTAAATGTTTTGGTAGAAGAATTTAATGAAATCACAAAAAGATATATGTGTCAAATTTGTAAAAATAAAAACTTAATAAAGGAGGAGGGGATTAATTAAATTTTAGTGATTGAATTTTAAATAAATTAGATAGACTTAAGTGTAAACTTATATTTTTTTATATTTTTTAGTAACTTTATAAAATAAACGAAATACCCCTTAAACTTTATACCATCTAGATTTTATATTTTAAAAATACAACATATATGTAATATTAAAAAGTCAACAAATCACAAGATTATTAATATTCAAATAAAAACACACATTATTGTTGATTTATATTTTGACACTTAACAAAATCAAAAATGCAATCTACGTAAATTATTATTAACATGAAGATAAATAGTAAAATGAATACAAGACCTCATATATAGGTGTTAGATGAAAATAAATAAACGGGATTCCACATATTACAACAACATATATTTTTTCAAGGTCGTTATGTAACAAAATGTCTAGAAAAAGATTGCTAAAATTTCATTTAAAAAAATTCAAATATTTTATGCAATAAATATTAATACAAAATATCAATTAATATTTACTCAAAAAATATCAATTAATATTATCACATAATAAAAAATCAGGTAAAAACATATATAAATACATAAAATCACAATAACGAAATTATTACTTTATTTATCTTTTATGTTCAAGTCCTGTGCGTGCACGACATTAAAACTAGTAATTATAATACTAAATTATAATTTATTATAAAAGTGCATAGTGCAAAAATCATCCCTGTGGTATATCGAAAAATCGAATTACATCCTTCGTTAACTTTTTGAACAACAGTCATCCCTCCGTTAGTGCGCGGGGCACAATACATCCCTCATGGACTAACGGTGCAAATGTTTTATTATTAAAAATTAACAAAATCTAAAAGAGAGGGTATTCTTGTCTTTTTCCTTTCCCAGGAATGTATTGTGAACTTTATCATAAATAGTTTCAAAAAAAAAATTTATTTTTGAAAAAATAAATTATTTTCAGAAAAAATAAGTTTTATTTTCTCGAAAAAAAATTATTTTCGAACAAAAAATATTATTTTCGGAAAAAAAGTTTTATTTTCTAAAAAAAAAATATTTTCGGAAAAAAAAGTTTTATTTTCTAAAAAAAATTATTTTCGAAAATAAAACTTTTTTTCCGAAAATAAAACTTATTTTTTAGAAAATAAAACTTTTTTTCCGAATATTTTTTCGAAAATAAAACTTTTTTTCCGAAAATAAAACATATTTTTTCGAAAATAAAACTTTTTTTTTCCAAAATAAAACTTATTTTTTAGAAAATAAAACTTTTTTTTTCGAAAATAATTTTTTTTTTCGAAAATGAATTTTTTTTCGAGAAAATAAAACTTATTTTTTCTGAAAATAATTTTTTTTTTCAAAAATAATTTTTTTTTTTTAAACTATTTATGATAAGGTTCACAATACATCCCTGAGAAAGGAAAAAAACAAGAATACCATCTCTTTTAGATTTTGTTAATTTTTAACGAGAAAACATTTGCACCGTTAGTTCATGAGGGATGTATTGTGCCCCGCGCACTAACGGAGGGATGGTTGTTGTCCAAAAAGTTAACGAATGATTTAATTCGATTTTTATATTAAAAATAAAAAATAGAAAAAAAAAATAAAAAAAAAAGCATTGAATGGGGTTTAATAAGAACGAGTTCATAAGGAAAATCCAGGGGATGCTGAATAAAGTTTGAGAGTCGGTGTTTGTTTTTCTATTTCAAAGGTAAATCTTATCTTTGTTGTTGTTTATATATTTAGATTTTGTTTATTTATTAAGAAAACATAAACCTTAGTTTCCGTCTCGTCGGTGGTTCTCTATAAAAACGAAACGATTATTATCATTCTATTCATTCATTGATTTGATTTGATTATTGTTGTTGTTCTAAAGCGAGGGTTTCGCTTTTGTTGCTTATTTTTAGCTTATTTGGTTAGTGCCCACCAAGCGTTTGATGAAATGCCTAAATGAAATAAATAACTAATTTATTCTTAAATATATGTTTCTACTTAAGGTGTTTGATGAAATGAATACATCATTGTTGCAGGAAATTGCTAAGTCAGGGATGGCGCCCCTAAACAAGAGACGAAAAAGACTGATCCGATTAGCAGACATTCCCGACCTAAACAAAGGAAAGAGAAGAAGACTGGTCCAGTTGGGAGATGTTCCCGACTTGGTTCACCTTATACAACTAGCATTGCCACCTGAAGACGCTGTCCGCACCTGCATTTTGTCCAAGTCATGGCTACACGCTTGGTCTGCAACCCCCGCCATCCGCTTTTCTCCGTCCGTCGACTCTTTGAGGAAAAAAAATCAAAGAAAGTACATGAGGTGGATTCACCGGACCTTACTAGGGTATCGCCGGGACAGCTTACCACTCACAACTCTTGATCTTCAGTTTGGCATTCACACTGCTTTGCGTTCCGCTTACAAACTGATTATGCAAGCTACTTCTATCTCTCTTCATGAGCTTCACCTCGCAATCTTGTCAACCACATCATTTACTTTGCCTGATGAGATTTTCTCAAGTGAGAATCTCCACACATTATGTTTGAAACTTATCAGTCGAGTTAGAAGTCTCCTTGTATTTCCCCGTTATTCCCTTCGCTTTACGATCGATCCTTCTATCCACTGCACCAACCTACGTGTGCTCAAGTTGTACGATGTCCACCTAACTCATTATACGCTTGATACATTGTTATCTACATGTAAATTACTTCAAAGGATCGACATCGAGCTCCCTGTTGAATTGAATACTATCGAGGTAAACAACCTCCGTTATCTTGAAGAGTTCAGAATTTTAAATCTATGCGAGTGGGATAATATTTTCGAAGTTGATGATGTCCCATCTCTTCGTTCGCTTGTGTACATCACATTTCCAAGTTTGTTGTGTAGGCCCGTATTATTCAAACTTGGCACAATACACACCTTGAGAGAGTTAACTTTATACAACGTGTCCTTGGATGATGCTTTCTCAAGTATGATCAAAACCAACTTTCCTTTTCTAGAGAGTTTGACCCTTGTGATCAACTCGTGTAGTGTCGAAATCTTGGACATCCGATGCCTTACATTACAGAGGTTGATGTTACGCTTCGTTGATCTCGACAACGAAATCAAGGTACAAGTTTATGCTCCCAATTTACTTTTTTACTCGCACAAAAGCACGGCACCGCCGCCCAGTCTCTTGTTTCCAGCCATTCCTCCCCAGCAAATTGAGCTATTTCTCCAATTGAACGATCCTGTCGATGAGTACTTCTTTCTTAACATGAGGGAAGCACTCGAATTATCAAGCAAGTTTAGCATTACTATATATTCCGCTTTTGGGGTTCTAGTGCCTTTCGACATTGATGATGTGAGAACAATCCTTCCGTTTCCGTCTACAAGTGTTGAAGAACTGGTTTTTATCAAACACTTCGACAGTGCCTTGTGGGAGAACTCACTTCTCTTTGATGCGGTTTTCTCTATTTGCCACCCCTTGTATGTCAAGGCAAATGATGAATCAAACCTCAAAGTTGCTAACTACTTGTTGAACCAGCTAATGGTACATGATAATGGAATAGGACAGCTCGAGTATTGTGAAATAAGAAATCCTCGCAATGGAAGATGGGTAGCACTAACAAGTTATTCCTTAAGTTTGCTTGATGCAACGACTCTTCGTGACTGCAGTGATTCGCTCAAACTTACCGAGTTTAAACTTACCTGGTGTTCACCATAGAAGCTTCTTCTTATTGTTTCAAATTTCTATAGTTATAACTTTGTACTTTTTTCACTGTAAGTTTATGTTTGATGTAAAACTTTTCGTGTGTCGTAATATATGTTTTACTTGGTCATTAGTTGTTTGGTCATAAGTTATATGATTGTACACTTGTAGGGGAATTTCTATTAACGTGATTGATATCAATCACATTAATAATTTCCACTTTCCATATTCTGTTGTAGAATTCTGCATAACCATCTTTCCGTGCAGCGATTGATGGTATATATATATATATATATATATATATATATATATATATATATATATATATATATATATATATATATATATATATATATATATATATATATATATGCTCATTGTCAGCAAGAAGATACGGTTAACCTTACCACTTTATTTTTCGCCCAAGCTTTAGCTTTCTAATTTTGAGTTGATGGTACATTTGATCTACCCCCAGGCCTGTGATGTGTTAACCATGCTTCTTTATGTGCCATCTGTATATAATCTATACTTACTTATATATTATATAAAAAAGTTAACTCAAAACCTAACTCCGATCTTAATCTTGAATATAAAATTATCAAACCTAACTTCAAGACAAAAATTAATATAAAAATGTTATATTTAAATTATGATATAAGTTCATTTGGATACCAAACTTTTATTTGGATACCAATGGACTAATCTCCACCATTCATCTCCATCTTAATCTAATGGATAAGATTAAACATAAAACATATTTCCTTTTTTTTCAAATATTAATATCTTTTAAACCGTCAATCATTATAACAAAAAAAATATACCATTACGACGGGCATTTAATTATCTTTCTACTGATATGTTATATGATATACTTTCGACAAATTTATTTTTTTGTTTTTTTCCGTCGTCTATCATATATGATACTAAATATCATATATGATAGTAACACTGGTATCATATATGATATAACTTACCATATATGATATAAACCAATATCATATACGATTCAATAATAATTTGTAACATAACAATAATATCATATATGATGAAACACTATTATCATATATGATATTTTACGCAAATTTAAAAAAAGGAAAAAAAGACGAATTTTTTTTTTCTTCAAAAGTATATCATAATGCATATCTATAGAAAACTTATTAAATGCTCGTCGCGATGGTATAATTTTTTTCGTTTAACGCTTAACGGTTTAAGAGATATTTAAATTCTAAAAATAAGTGAAATAACTAAATACTTTTAATCTTATCCATTAGATGGGGTTGAGATGGATGGTGGGGATGAGTCCCTTGATATCCAAGATAAATATGATATCCAAAATAACTCTCCTCTTAAACTATTAGATCATATTTGGTAAATTAATCTTATCCATTCATTTTTTGAAACAAACTTTTGTAACAACATTTGTAACAAACTATTTAAAAAACTTTTATTTTTAAATTAAAATATTTTAATTTATTTAGTATTTAATTTTATAATCTAATTTCGTCATATTTTTTAGAATTTCGTGCTCTTTAATTTTACATCAATTTTAATATATTTTTGTTAAGTTTTAGTTTTTCATTCATATTGAGTTTATTTTAATTTGATTTGATTTTTGTATAACTTTCATTTTACTTTGAATATACATTTGATGAGTTAAAATGTAACATTTGTTTCCTAAAAAATAGTTATCGGGTACCCGACGCTGCATTGCGCGGGTACTATGCTAGTATTATATAAAGATGCTAACTCTGATCTTAACTCCAATCTTAATCCCGAACCTAAAATTTCCAAACCTAACTCCAAACCAAAAATTAAGATATGAGGGTTAAATTTAAACCCTTAGATCATATTTTGTTAAATTAATCTCATTCATCCATATGTTTTTATAACAAACTTTTATAACAACCTTAGTAACAAACAATTCAAAACACTTTTATCTTTAAATTGAAATATCTTTTGATATATTTTCTTTTATAATATAATTTCGCCATATTTTTTAATATTTCGTGCTCTTTAATTAAACATCCATTTTAATGTAATTTTATTAAATTTTAGTTTTTTCGTTTTTAATGATTTTATTTAAGTTAATTTTATTTTTTTACTACTTTAACTTTAATTTGAATCTAAGTAAAATTGTAATATTTGTTCGCTAAAAAATTAGTTATTGGGTACTCGCCGCTGCATTACACGGATACGATGCTAATATATATATAATATATCCTGAAGCTTCTTCCCCAAGATTCTACCCATCAAATTTGATTTTGGATCTTGAAACAGGTTTTTATCAAGAAGCTTTTTACTATATTTTATTGTTTATCAACTATTAGACGTGTACCCGCGCATAGCGGCGGAAATTCTTAGCGACAGATAATTAACGGTATGTGATATGTGGTAAGTATTTAGTGTAACGTTCAAAATATGGCGTAAAAATATCAAAATATAATTGCAAAATGCGACTATTTAACTCAAGCAATAATTTTTAACATGTATCATATAACATATTAAAACATCTATAAAGTATGAATCATTGACGAACATATCTCATGTCAAAATTGAACGGACAACCAATTTTAAAAAGCAAAAGAGAAAATTGCATTTGTCATTAATTACACATAGATGGTTTAAATTAGAAGCTACTCCCCCAGAGAATATTCTTACTTCATAAAAAAAAAGGTTATCATAGTGGTTAATTTAGCTTGATTATCCCTTATCAATTACAGAGTCATTATAACCTTGGCATTTAAATATAACATTGTAACCATGAATCATCCAATGTTATTACGACCGTGACCTCTTCCACCACATCCTTTTGTATTTTTAGCGTCATATATATCACCACAATTAGTGTTCATATACGACTCGTCAAGATTGCCTTTATGAACAACACATACATGATACTACCAAAGAACTAAATAACAAACTTGTGTTTGATTAGTGAACCTCTAAAATTCCAACAAATAATAATTAAAACCGGGTAAAATTATCGGGGGAGAGGTTTTCTTAAGGAAGGCGGGTTAAGGCGCGTGTGTCAAATAAAAAAATTATAAATCATTCCCATAACATGTAGAGCACAAAAAATCTAGAAAAATCACTGCACTTCCTTTCTTGTCAATTATTCTAAACATCATAACTTTTGTACAAGACTTGATAATTACCTGGTAACATAGAGAAATGATAAATCATTTCAAGATTGGATACAGTTTTTTTGGGTGCAATAATATCTTACAGAAATAATCAACAAAGAAATAGTAAATCATTTTACATATGAGAAACTCAAAGTTTTTATCAATAATTAAAGAGTGAATTTGATTATGTTCAGTCTAACACATTATATATTCCTCATCATAGCCTCCTCATCAGCAACCTACAATATGAAATATAAAATGGCAACTCAACAATGAAATAAGTATCGGCTTTAGATTAAAAAAACCACTTTTATATCAAGCAACAAATTTATAAGCCCATAAACATTGGCAATCAAACACAAGTTTGTTTTAGCAAATCATCAATATGTCCATTGGCAATCATCAATCTGTCCATTATGATAGGTATGCACGCAGCACGCTGATAAAAGGTTTTAGCAAATATTAACCCGTTTCCCATTTACGGAAACAATTAATTCCATTTGAATTGTTTGAGCTATAAAACAACCAAAATGGACATTTTAATAGATAGATTGGTTAAAACTGATACTAATAATCTAGAGTCAATCCAAAAAGTATTACCAGGAATTTCCAGAAGGTTACGCAAGTTAGTAATAATATCTAAAAGCATCAAAAGACCATAGAATCAAACTAATCCATGAAAAAAAAAGGCTGCATGGGTACCCTTAGCTTTGAGTAAAATGGCATAAGCTAAAATGGCTTCCTTGTACGGCAAAAAATATTTAAACCGAAAGGATTAGTTATTCACACAAACTCAGTTTCTAAACTTACTTAATACCAATCCCATGTTTGTATCCCAAAACTATACGAGATGCACATAATACAAGAGCGCTTGTTGCAATCACATCCAGAAGTATTCCTGATCAGCATTAAAAAATATTATGCATTAAGCCTCTTAATATGAATACATATGAAAAGATATATTACAAACCAGATTTTATCAGTAAATAAAGCCACGTAAAAGATAAAATGACTCCCTAGCAGATCAAAATCAAAAGATTTATTGGGTCATGCTATTATGCAAAATCTCGAACATAAGATAATTATATCTAAAGCAACAAGATACATACCAAAATCTCAATCTCTTGGTCACAAATGTTATATATTGAAGTAATCATCAATCTCCATAGACTTAAGACACTATCTTGTGTCGGCATGATAGCATGGCGACTGCTGATGACTCTTGGCTTTTTGGTCGGTGGTAGGATGACCTTCTGACTTGTGAGCTAAGTTGTCTTAAATCGGTATTAACCTTTTTCAATCTTATAAATTGAGCATATGCTCCATCAAGATCTTGTTGTTCTATCATTAAGTTTTTTGGATCGAATTTGGCTCAAACTACAAAACAAGTTTGAGCTTAGTTTCTTTCACGGCAGAAGGCATAGTGTTTTATATCACTATAATGCATTTCATGAATGAACACATTGTGGGTGTTTATATAAGCAACAAAAAGACTTTATGTTTCAACTTCATATTCACAGCCGTGTATAAATTAGGTTTTCCAGCGTCCAAATTAAAAGTCCAACTGTGTATGTCAATACTTTCCGTGAATCAGACAGTGCATAATGAATACTTTTCGTTAATATAACATTCGAGTTGTGTATATCAATACTTTCCGTGAAGCAGACCTTATACTTTTCATGCATTAAACTTGTTAGTGTATCATCTCCATGTATGTGCTTTATTTCCATCTGAATTTATTTAACATTGAGATGAGGCCTTCATAAATTAGGAGAGATTTAATATGTTGCCATAGATAGAAATTGCTGAAATTTCCTCAGTTTTTCAACATTTGTATTTCTCTTTTAAATTGTGTCAACAATTCCATGAATAGATGAATTTTCAACTTTCAACTTTCAAGATTTCAAAAAATTGGATAAACCCTTTATAGGGTACTAGGCGAGTACCCGCGCATAGCGACGGAAATACCTAGCGATACATAATTAATGATGCCATATTGTAGTAAGCGTTGCATGTAACGTTCAAAATAGAATGTGAAAAGATCCAATTGAAATTACAAACGCTCGTAACATGCGATAAATTCTTAAAATATATCCAACAACATATAAAAACTGAAAATGAAACTGAAAATGAAACATTATATCAATTATGAATGGTAAAACCTAAGAACGCATATTACTCATCACATAAAAATTATTGTCGGTACACGAACAACAATGATATAAAATGCTTCATACTTTATTGGTGCAAACATAGTGTTCCAACATTTGATATATTTTGATAACAATGTATTAAAAAGGCGCTTCACGGTAGGACGTTTTGTTGTGATGTTGGCTGAGATGTAATGCCTTCGATTGTATGATGTTGAAGTGTGCAGTCACAAATTTTCCAATGGTATAGACAATTTTAGATTTATGGTGTATTGTAATGCATTCGTTATTTTGCATTCATTCACTTCTTTGCATATGTTGTAACAGTTTTAGAGATGACAAAGTCCAAATATAAAAGGCACTAGTTGGGATCCCACACTAACTTACACAAATGCAGGTACAACAATGATAAAGAGCAATTCACATTGGGAAATATCAAAATCAAAGGAGAGTATATGTAACAGTTGGGATCCCACACCATGTCTACCAAACAGATTAAAAAATGTAAATAAATTCAAGGTACATAGAGACAATGGGATTTAGAAACCACGGATAACATTTCTAATATAGTTATAAGTTATGTTATATAGAATAGTTGGTCAACAAAAGTTCTAAGCTTTGATTTTTGAAGTTTCTTAGCTTTATTCAGTTTCTGCTTCTTACGGTATGTGGCCTCTTCGTGTGCCTATCTTTAGGCTCTTAGATCGGACCCTTTTTATCAGTTTGCTGGTATTTTGTTGTGGGCGTCGGCGATGTGGTTTTTATTTTTGGTGTTTCGCTAGCAATTAAGAATAAGTGTCTGATAACCATCAAGTTAGATGATTTATAAGAATCACAAGTTAAAGTAGTTGTTCTAACCTGGGCTTTCTTCCCATGCTTTGCTTGTGCGGCCCAATTTTTGTGTTTTTATGATGCTTCATTTCTTGTGACGAACTTGTAAAATTAGATCAGCCGCTCGTAATAGGTATTGTTGAGGCTGTAATTTTTGTATGAATGAGTATAAGAACTGTACTCAGCAGTCATTATTGTAGACTCTTCAATATTTATTTTTGAGAATTTCCTTCAAGTTTCCTCATGCCAAAAAGGACACGACAACGCTCACAAACTCAATAAAATAAAGTCTATAGGTTGAGCCCTGTTCAAGTCTTTAGTAGGATGATGGTCTATGGGGAGATAAAAACACATGTTTAACTAACATATGACTACAAAAAAGACTACAATGACTAAAACGGGACAAATGAAAACATACATTGGGTAATTTATGCAAACTACTCTATTACTAAAGTGAATATATACAATAAGATGGCACTCACTTATTCGGACACCAACAAGAGCAGAGTGAACCACTCGTGCAGCAACCAAAGTAGGAGCTATGGCTGCTCCAGGAGCCGCCTGAACAGCAGTATACAGAGCCAACCCTACACCATCCCCACATTGATACTTTTTCAATGGTGCTTAGACTAACGTCTTAGCTGATTTTCCAAGGCCATCAGTTATTGTTACAAAAGCCTGTCATGTCCAAGCCTTTCTAATGATGCACGACAATAATGATAGTGAATAAAGTTCTGAATTGAAATTGTAAATTTTTTTCTTGATTACCTGTTGTACTCCTTGATGAGCATCTTTTGGCTGAGCAGTTCTTACATTAGGGTTCACTCTGGTTTGCATAGGCTTGATACAGATGCAGGGCTAGTTGAAATTATGTCTTCTGCTTGAACAAGGATGGCATGAGCCCTGGCAGCCAAATGTGCTCAAAGTCCAATAAACTCAACTGACACACTCCTCAAAAAGGCAATAGTACCTAGCCAAATATTTTGACCTAATAAACACCAAAATAATTTTATTCAAGTTTGAAAAGCGTAATAACATTCTAAAGGGATTAAAGCCATATATAACTCGTTGAGATGTATAAAGGTAAAAATATGTACGTACCATTGGTCTCCATATAACTCGTAGTTTTAATTAGTATATTATAATTGTAACTATAAGTATGAGAATTTCAAATAAAGCAACCTTCAAACACAAATTATAATTATGACCAAGCATTTGGTCATAACCCTATCTTAAACGACATACTAAAAGGGAGATAACCTGATTAAGAGAAACTTTAACTCAGAAAGTGGTGTTCGTTAATTTGGTTCAGTAAGACTGATGGTTACCGCGGTGGTGTGCTGAACAGCAAGCCGGCGGCTAGACTGATGGCTAGGGTTAAGGATTATGTGGATGAAACATCTGCTGCCCAAACTCCAAATAGAGTTCTAATAATACGAGCATCCTAAAATCTTTCCATCATTGATACACAGGTTACCCAAAGTTGACCATCCGATATCAACGACATCATGACAGATCATAAGATCCCAAGAATACACTTTAAATGGAATAGGCATGCACAAGTGAGACTAATTGTTTGCAGAAAAATGAAGCAACAAAAACGAATTGGGGATTTTAAAACCTTGAAAACTGATGTCTAAACCACAAAAGAGTGTTTTCCCATCAGGGTGAAATGTAATTGAACGTTCTCCTGTTGCCGCTTGGAGAATCAATAAAAAAGCTGTTAAATAAGGGATTTGGTGGAGCACATTGATACACAAGAGAGGTTTCTACCGTGATAATAGCAGTGGTTTTAAGAATGATGTGTCACATCAGCAAACGTGTCCTGTGAAGGGTAAAAAATGTATATACCTCAGGTTGAGTAGATCCAATCAATTCAAAGGTTTCCAAGTCCCAAAATTTGACAGTATTATCTTATGAACCTGTAACAAGTATTAACATAAGAATGTTTTTTTTTCTAAAGGTACACACACATTTTGTTTAAGGACATGTAAAGAAAGCAATGGTGCACAGATAGCACAATATCTGCATGCAAACACAAGATTAGTAGCACTTAAAGGTACATATTGTGTGAGAACCCGTACTTTCCCAACATTATTTTATTCTTTTTATTCGTGCTTCTTGAATTTTTCCAACATATTACGTTTTCTTGTATTGCTATATGTAAATCCTGAGATTTTTAAATTATACTTTGTAAGTATTTTCTGATCATCGATAAATACTTTGTATGGAATTATAAATTTTTATTTTATTTTTCCACATTTGTTTGAAATCAAAGTTTTTGATTTAAAATCACCCGCGTGCGTTTTACAACGAGTTTATTAAAAATTAATGTACAACGAGAATTTCTAGTGATCGCGATACCGACGGATGCCCAAAACTTTACATTTTAGTATCGATTGTTTCGATAATTAATATTTTCGATGATGTCGTTTTAATTACGTATTAAGTCGTCTCAGAAAATCATATAATCATTTTATGATGCATTGTAACTTTTGAAAAGTATTTTACGAAACTCGAGCCCCGTAAATATTTTTAATATTTACCAATAGCCATTTTCTACCCTTTAAAAACTAGTAATTGTTTTTAAGTCCACAAGTTTCAAACTTGGCAACAATGATCCCTCCACTACCTACCATATATAAACATTTTCTTTTTATTCTTTCTCCACTCAAACACATACATAACATTTAAAAAAAAATCATCACCTCCCCTCCCCATTTTTGTTCTTGCCGTGACTTCACCACCACAAACACCTTCCAAAAAAAAAAAATTGATTTCTACTATGATCAATTCAAAACAAAATCAAGACCCCTTCTTAGATTTTTATGGTGAATCTAAACATGTAAAAATCTTCCACATGCATCAATATTTCAAGAACTTTTGATTTCATGATTGTATGATGATTTTATCATCTTGCATATGTTATATTTGGTAAGATTATCATGTTTTGATCCTTAAAAGTCTTGTTTTTAATCTTTGATTTTTGTTAGATTTTTCATACAAGTGTTTTTAGGAGTGTTTGGTTGATGGGTATGATAGTATAGTGATCCTAGGGGTATGGGAATGATTGGTTTTGAGTGAAAAATAGATTTGTCATGTTTTCTAAAAAGCTAATTTGGGACAACAGCCTTAAACAGTATGTTTCGTGGGTTTAAGGTCTGTAAAAGACTGAGATTATTTGAAATTGTTGTAGAGTTTTCCGAGACGGTCGTTTTGGTATAAGATAGAGCTTATAACTCATTACGAGTCAAAAGTTATGCTAGTTTACCGGGAGACGCAAGTCGGCACAATCCAAAATTATGGCTGATTTTGGGTCGACTCTCGGGGACTTTAGGCTTGGTTAGATAGTTGATACTACTGATTTTCAAAGTTTACAAACTGAGTTTGATGAGTCTAGTAGTGGTTTCAAAAGACGGATTGTCGAGTTAGTACTTTTAAAGTGGTCCAAACGGTTTAACAAAACAAGTGTACAAATCTGTCCTAAAATTTGGAGTCGAGTAAAGTGTCGAGCTGATGGATTTTAAAGTGTGAACTTTGGCTCAAATTTTGGTGAGGTCTTATACAGGTTATAAGTGACCTTGGCACCAATTTTCATGTAAAACGGACAAGTCTAGATAGGGTAGATCGGTGTGTACATTCGGGGTGTACTTGCTGATTTTTATTTTGGACACGTAGTTCAATGCTTGTGTTGCATGAGTTTGAATGTTCACCATCGGACATGGTGACTTACTCAAGTTCTTAGTAATTATATAAATGACTTAGCTACTGGTCCAAATAAGGGTAAAGGATAGTTTGACTTGCGTTGACTTGGCGTCGTATGACGGGTCATTTTCAAGTGTTCAAGTGTTTTAACGTGTAGTGTTGGAATAAAGGGGTAGTAAGAATTCATTTGATTCGTGTCAATGGTTTTGAAACGTGTATACTTTGAAAACATTTGAGTCATGTTATATTTGGTATATATATCGATATTGAGTTCGAGTCTTAACGTGCGCCTTATTGTGATAGGTTGTGGTTTTCGTGTTTTCCCCGGGCATCCATATCGTCGGTGATCGTCTCACTACATTGTTTCTACTCAGTTGCTGAGTACCGTGATTGACTTAACATGTGGCTAAGGGCCACGAAATTTCTAAGGAGGAATTGTTTAATTTGCGTGTTTGGATAAATTCCTACTTGTTATGAAGGTATAGTCACTCCTAGCATTTTAGTTTTGATGTTACTAGTACTTTGATTCTTTTTATTCATGGATTTTGAATTCCTTGGGTGAAAACCACTGAGATTATAGATACTTAGGGCATATTAGGACTTAGGACACTTGCGTGGCGATTTGGTATAGCCTAAGTGTTGCTTGATTGAGGTTAGGTAGCTAAATGGAGTTGTTTTTGTAGTATGGAAATCACCACAGAAACAAACAGGTCATGGCAAAATTTTCTTAAACATATGACCTTGTTTTTATTTGAAAAATAGATACCCACTGATGTGATTATTGTGTTGAGTTGGATGGAAACGGGAAGTGTCCGGATGAGTCCGAAACGGTCGTTTTACTAAACTAGGTCAAATCTGAATGTTATGCTTAAAACGTGGGTAAATTGACTTGGGTAAAAAGGATTAATTTATGATTTTATGACTTTTTACAGTAGCTACAAATATAATAAAACTTCTCTTTTTGGTTTCGTGTCAAAATCTTTTACCGATTGGGATTTATGCTTAATCTACCGTAAGGTACGAAAGACGTTTACAACTTTCTGTTTTGATAGTCTGTCACTAAAAGTGCATTTCCCGTTGATTGAAAATAGTTCTAGGGCTGTTCTTTCTCAACTTTTAAAGGTAAGAGAAATACCTATACATGTCAAGAAATTTCACCTCCTGTACAATTATAGATTTTTAGATATGACCAAATCTTCACAGCCTTTTTCAGAAAACTGAATGCAGTCCCTTGTTTTGGTTTTACAAACCGAGTCTTAAACGTGTTCGGAACCCACACATAAATGCTTGGACCATCATAAAAGGTTGATATTAGGTTATTACAGTAGGTTCAAGGTGTTGGGTCAAAATTTTAACTTAAGCTTAGGTCTCGCCATCGCACGCAAGTTACCTAGTCATACTATGTCCCACCACTTCTAAAACGTTATTACTTCATTGAACACATTCTTATTACGCGTCACCATTGCATAGGTCCGTGAAGACTTCTTTTTGCTCAGCCCCTTTTACCTTGTGATTACTTACTAAAGGTGAGTTCATAGCCCCTTTTACTACTTGTACATTGTTTCTAAACGCGGGGTGAGATTTTACATGGTGGAACACATCCATTTAAAAACTGTATGCTATTCAGAACTTGTATGCTATTCAGACTTGTATGCTTCCAACAGTTTTCATTGATATTATTGCTTATAGTTAATAGCCTTAAGTTTCCTCTCTTGATCATGAACTGTTAATTTTCCCGTATGCTTTGCGCTAAGCGCGAATGTTGTGGGTGGATCCATCGGGATTGACAATCCCCGTCCCGATTACCTTGACGCACTTACATTTGTTTATACTTGAGTATTTAGGCTGAATACTCCCTAGAGGAACTTACTTTGAGTTAAGCTTCGGTTCATGAACTAAACAACAATAATATTGGTTTCAGACTATGGTTAATGATCATAACCATTTTCTCTATTTACTTGTTTTACAAAAGAATGCTTGTGTTCCACACCTTTATTGCTAAACCTATGAATTTCACTCAACTTTGTGTTGACGATTTTACATGTTTAATCTCAGGTATTATTACTTAGCTTTGCTTGGATGGGGGCCCGCAGGATATTATCGCAGCTTGGAGATTTCTGTGATGCTTTTAAAAGACTGGTATAGTATAAACTGTCAGAAATTTTATTATATCTTTTGGGCAACTTTATGTTATAAATCATGATGAAATAATATATCTTTCCGCATATAAAACTCTGGGACCTATGTTTAAAACTCTGATCATTTATGATGTGATATATATGCTTTTATTACGTCAGCTTTGTGTCAACTGTAATTCATTGTTTCTTGTACTATGACGTGTTACCCCCTCGTTGCCTAATTGTTCCATGTCAGATTTTGGGGGTCTCACATATTGGTATCAGAGCGATGGTTATAGGGAACTGAGTCGTTTTTTTTCAAAACTTAGTCTATAACCGAAAGTTCAAATATTTTATTGTTTCTAAGTGTCAAACACAGAATTTGCCATTGCTGTTCGATATCTTCGCGGGTAACTCTCTAATCCATATTATTTATTTTTAATTATCGTTGTAGTATTTCATCTCTTGATTTCATTTTGAAATATTACTTTACGCTAATGACGATAATTACTATGTCTTTTCAAAGCCTACGTGCTTCATGAATTATCATTGAATGTTACTGTGATTACATCTGCCTATACTGTATTTCTTGAATTCTTGTTCTTGTGAATTGATCTTATTGCAATGATATTATATCGTTATGACGTTACATACTTGTATTCAGAGCGCGTATGCTGCCGACTTTTCATACTCATTTTTCTGAGTACTATTGCTATTTCATTTATGCGTGATACGACTGACTTTATATGCTCGTTCGGTTTGAACCGTCTGTTTTTTTTCTTGACTCGCTGATACGTGTTGTGCATACTCTCGCGATACCATTGCTCGGGATTGAATAAGTGTTGTTTTCGATGAACTTCTGATTTTCATTCTACTACCGTGTGTGTGGCTTTCATTGTTTATTTCCCTTAAAATATCTACTTAGATACGCAGATTTTCTTTCTAACCATTCATAATTGAATGTCTAGTCTATAGACCATTGTGTAGCTCAATGTGTCTCCCAGAAAGACTAAAGGACATCGTGTGAGTCTCACATCTCGAAGAATTCGTTGAATCAGTGTTGAATAATATTGTGGGTTTTCATAATCTTGATTTACATTTACGCCACCGTTTTACGCGACACTTGTACATGGATTACATCTTACTTAATTGACCATTCTACGTTTCGATTTCAACTTAGAACATCCGTTGTACCTTGAACACATAATCGTCATTTATTATGTGATGATTGTTTGGAATACGATCCTACTTATATCCTCCCTTTTCATTGAACCTCCTCGCTCCAGGAATGCCACTTGTTATTGTCCCGTTTCTTTCTCGATATATCTTGTGATTTTGGAAATCATGCCACCAAGAGACCTTTCTGCATTGCATCTTGCAGCCGAAGACACGGATGATATGCGTCGTTTTTTTATGTCTCCGATTATCGTTGGCATTCTTGAACCATTTCTATACTGTGTTTTCTTTACATGACTAATTATACAGTTTACCTTCTTTCGTCTTTATGGAATCCACAAGTCCTATGTGTACATTAATTTTGAGTTATCATGAAATTTGGATTTAATTTCAAGCTGTGTCGAAAAATATACTTTGTACAGAAACTTTACAGGAAGTTTAACAGTGTCGAGAAAATATTTTTATAACTTTAGACATAAATAAAAATATATATTTCTACATGTTGAGACGTCCGTTTAGGACATAAAATTTGACCAGTAAACTTTAAAATCGAGCAAGTTACGCTCATTTGAGATTGTAAAATCTAAGAAGTTATTTTCTGAATAATGCTAAAATATCATTTTGTTAACAGATTTAATGCAAGGGCATTTTCGTCCATTTTTATTCCGTTTCAAGTCTCGGGTAAAACTAGAAAGTTGTTCAAAACATTGTTTTACATCGAAATGCATTAGACTTTGAGTCTTAGAATATCGTTTAGTGAGTTAATTGGTCTAGTCAAACCCAAAGGTCAAAACTAATAAAAGTTAAAAACATGGATTGAAGCGTTTTTGAGTTCGTTTGAGCTCGTAAAACTTTAACTAATGATATTTTGTAAACTAAAAACAATGATTGCGTTTGAAAAGAATAGAATAGTAACTTTGAGTTCGGTCATACATGTACCTAGATCTTGAACTTTGAAATTCGGTAACTTCCTAATATAGAAACTTTTCGAAGTGATTGTACTATTTGTTAACTGATACCCTACTTTCTTAAAAGTGTATTTTGTCAAATAAATCACGATGTGCACATACGAATTCCTTTATCCTTTCTTTTATCTATGACTTATTTGTCATTCTACATTGTCTTTCTTTGCTTCATCGTACCACTGAATTAGACCGAGGTTGAAGTTCTTGCTTTCGTATCGTTCGTTACCATCTTGACACGTGTCTCTTGACGATTCCTGCTAAACCTCTTGAAACCTTATCACCTTGTAACCATTTCGTTGACTGTCTTGAACTACTCCTTATTTCCCTCTTGTAACCCACTCGCTACTTTATAAACTATTGTCATGTTACCATATAAGCTCAAACTGGTATTGTTTGCGAAACATTTTTACAAAGGTTCCACTTGGACTTTACAAAATACTTGAAGGTTATCTTATAAAATTAATTTATATTAATTTTACAAAGTATTTTCACACATTGTTCTAATACGGTCTTATAAAGAACCCTTGTAACTATACAAATTGTTGATTTAAACTGTTAGCCAGTAACTTATAGGCGAAAAGTTTCATATGTTATTTTGATTCTTGTTTTTACAAATGCTATTATATACATATTTTAAATCATATGATATGTAATCCTGGTTTGACGAAGCTGAGCATCGCATTGCTAGTCCTAAATTATGCAAGGCCTGATCACCTATGCCTAATTTAGAAGGAGCAATGCAAGACCAAATATCAGTCGCCCTAAATATTTGACCAATAATTTACTTTTTAATTATGTTCCTTAAAAAGTTTGATAAAATAAAGTTTAAAAAGAAAAAACTTTTACTTCTTATGCGAGTATCAACAGTTCGCTACATACACATATGAACCCTTATCTTTTCTTGAACAAAGTACATGCCTCAAGCTCATATTTCTTACTCAACGATCTTTGTTTTACTTGTTACCTCATCATCCTCATGATACAATTTTTGTTACCATTGGCCTAAATTCTTACCATTGATACCCGACTTGAAAGTTTCAACGTTGCTATGCTCCTACATCGATTGACCATCTCTATCTATTTTGGTAGACCTTCGAAACGTCTCTGGACGCGATTAGTGATTTATGACTGCACGTGAACGATGATTACGTGTAATTGCCATGATATGTGTTAAGATACTATCGTCTTGAAATTTCATTCGTGTGAATCATGTGTTGATTTCGCCTCTCATTGCTAATGTTGTTCATCTTACTGGAACTTCTCTCAATTGACTTCTTAAGAATTTTCTTTGATTCGAAAATTCGTTGTGTGGCTTTTCTCCTTCGATCGTGTATCGACTACCGAGAACTATATAAGCCGTTGTTGGTGACGCCAACTACACCCGTGAATTAATCTTGATAAATTCTTGTTTCTTATTTTTTTTATTATCATCGACGCGTCTATTCCATCATGTTTGTTAATAATTGATACGATTTTTGTTTTATTCCCTTGTGTTATTGCTCGTATACAAATTATTGACCTTTATATGATTCATATTCGTTGCTGTCTTGTCACCTTTTGGAACCAGAAAATGTTACGTGTTTATCATTTGATACCTTAAACACTTTCTTGAATTTCTAAAAATTATTATTAATTTTTAAGAACGTTTTATACATTTTATCAAATGTTTAAATTACCAAAATAACTGTTTCAAGTTAAGTACCGGATCTATACATCCTCTTTGGTAAATTTATAACTAGTATTTAAAAAGGATATCAAGTTGTATCTTTTAAAGTATTTGATTATATCATACTTTATTGTCAACCTAATGAAATTATTTAAATTAATTTATAATTTCTAACAATGATTCAAAATAACTTGGAAAAAAAAACTGATTTTTTTTTTCTAATGGTAACGATAAACCTGAGGTTTTAACAATAATTCCATGCAGTCATCCAAAAGTTCTTAAGCCGATCAGGATAACTATTATGAACTGTTCTACTTTTACTTTGAAGTCCCGATCAAGAAAAAGATTTGACAACTGTTTACCCATTCATTTTATATAGAGTTTGATTTTTAAATCACTACATCTGGTAAAATTTTCTTTTAATTAAGAAAATATTTAAACTGAGTTTTTAAAGTAATCCCAAAATGCTAGACAACTGATTGAGACAACTTGTATTTTAAATGATCATATGTTATTCATTTTCTTTTCCCTTCTATTTCGCTTGTGACTGGATTATTACGTTTTAAGATTATCACGTTTTACAGTTGCACGATTTGCGACCCCTTGTTGATTTACAATCTTGGTTCATTTTATCGCACTTTGTCTGTTTAAGCGATTCTTGTGTTCATTCTTGTTAGTTTATCGCACGTATTTCCAACAACTCTATCTCTCGATGTATCTCCGTATTGAAAGATCGTTATCCTAATCCAAGACTGAAAAGTTATACGAAAAGGAGTTAAGAAACTGAAGCGTAGTGAATTTTAACCGTTAAGATTCGTCATGGTACGGAAGTTTACCTGGGATGCAATGAATTTTGTTCTACACTTTGTACCTCCTCTTGTTTGCATCTTCTACTGTTTTCAAGAGAACTCTGGGGACCAGAGTTCCTTTAGGGGGGAAGACTGTGAGAACCCGTACTTTCCCAACATTATTTTATTCTTTTTATTCGTGCTTCTTGAATTTTTCCAACGTATTACGTTTTCTTGTATTGCTATATGTAAATCCTGAGATTTTTAAATTATACTTTGTAAGTATTTTCTGATCATCGATAAATACTTTGTATGGAATTATAAATTTTTATTTTATTTTTCCACATTTGTTTTAAATCAAAGTTTTTGATTAAAATCACCCGCGTGCGTTTTACAATGAGTTTATTAAAAATTAATGTACAACGAGAATTTCTAGTGATCGCGATACCGACGGATGCCCAAAACTTTACATTTTAGTATCGATTGTTTCGATAATTAATATTTTCGATGATGTCGTTTTAATTACGTATTAAGTCGTGTCGGAAAATCATATAATCATTTTATGATGCATTGTAACTTTTGAAAAGTATTTTACGAAACTCGAGCCCCGTAAATATTTTTAATATTTACCAATAGCCATTTTCTACCCTTTAAAAACTAGTAATTGTTTTTAAGTCCACAAGTTTCAAACTTGGCAACAATGATCCCTCCACTACCTACCATATATAAACATTTTCTTTTTATTCTTTCTCCACTCAAACACATACATAACATTTAAAAAAAAAAATCATCACCTCCCCTCCCCATTTTTGTTCTTGCCGTGACTTCACCACCACAAACACCTTCCAAAAAAAAAAAATTGATTTCTACTATGATCAATTCAAAACAAAATCAAGACCCCTTCTTAGATTTTTATGGTGAATCTAAACATGTAAAAATCTTCCACATGCATTAATATTTCAAGAACTTTTGATTTCATGATTGTATGATGATTTAATCATCTTGCATATGTTATATTTGGTAAGATTATCATGTTTTGATCCTTAAAAGTCTTGTTTTTAATCTTTGATTTTTGTTAGATTTTTCATACAAGTGTTTTTAGGAGTGTTTGGTTGATGGGTATGATAGTATAGTGATCCTAGGAGTATGGGAATGATTGGTTTTGAGTGAAAAATAGATTTGTCATGTTTTCTAAAAAGCTAATTTGGGACAGCAGCCTTAAACAGTATGTTTCGTGGGTTTAAGGTCTGTGAAAGACTGAGATTATTTGAAATTGTTGTAGAGTTTTCCGAGACGGTCGTTTTGGTATAAGATAGAGCTTATAACTCATTACGAGTCAAAAGTTATGCTAGTTTTAGTTTTCGTGTACCGGGAGACGCAAGTCGGCACAATCCAAAATTATGGCTGATTTTGGGTCGACTCTCGGGGACTTTAGGCTTGGTTAGATAGTTGATACTACTGATTTTCAAAGTTTACAAACTGAGTTTGATGAGTCTAGTAGTGGTTTCAAAAGACGGATTGTCGAGTTAGTACTTTTAAAGTGGTCCAAACGGTTTAACAAAACAAGTGTACAAATCTGTCCTAAAATTTGGAGTCGAGTAAAGTGTCGAGCTGATGGATTTTAAAGTGTGAACTTTGGCTCAAATTTTGGTGAGGTCTTATACAGGTTATAAGTGACCTTGACACCAATTTTCATGTAAAACGGACAAGTCTAGATAGGGTAGATCGGTGTGTACATTCGGGGTGTACTTGCTGATTTTTATTTTGGACACGTAGTTCAATGCTTGTGTTGCATGAGTTTGAATGTTCACCATCGGACATGGTGACTTACTTAAGTGCTTAGTCATTATATAAATGACTTAGCTACTGGTCCAAATAAGGGTAAAGGATAGTTTGACTTGCGTTGACTTGGCGTCGTATGACGGGTCATTTTCAAGTGTTCAAGTGTTTTAACGTGTAGTGTTGGAATAAAGGGGTAGTATGAATTCATTTGATTCGTGTCAATGGTTTTGAAACGTGTATACTTTAAAAACATTTGAGTCATGTTATATTTGGTATATATATCGATATTGAGTTCGAGTCTTAACGTGCGCCTTATTGTGATAGGTTGCGGTTTTCGTGTTTTCCCCGGGCATCCATATCGTCGGTGATCGTCTCACTACATTGTTTCTACTCAGTTGTTGAGTACCGTGATTGACTTAACATGTGGCTAAGGGCCACGAAATTTCTAAGGAGGAATTGTTTAATTTGCGTGTTTGGATAAATTCCTACTTGTTATGAAGGTATAGTCACTCCTAGCATTTTAGTTTTGATGTTACTAGTACTTTGATTCTTTTTATTCATGGATTTTGAATTCCTTGGGTGAAAACCACTGAGATTATAGATACTTAGGGCATATTAGGACTTAGGACACTTGCGTGGCGATTTGGTATAGCCTAAGTGTTGCTTGATTGAGGTTAGGTAGCTAAATGGAGTTGTTTTTGTAGTATGGAAATCACCACAGAAACAAACAGGTCATGGCAAAATTTTCTTAAACATATGACCTTGTTTTTATTTGAAAAATGGATACCCACTGATGTGATTATTGTGTTGAGTTGGATGGAAACGGGAAGTGTCCGGATGAGTCCGAAACGGTCGTTTTACTAAACTAGGTCAAATCTGAATGTTATGCTTAAAACGTGGGTAAATTGACTTGGGTAAAAAGGATTAATTTATGATTTTATGACTTTTTACAGTAGCTACAAATATAATAAAACTTCTCTTTTTGGTTTCGTGTCAAAATCTTTTACCGATTGGGATTTATGCTTAATCTACCGTAAGGTACGAAAGACGTTTACAACTTTCTGTTTTGATAGTCTGTCACTAAAAGTGCATTTCCCGTTGATTGAAAATAGTTCTAGGGCTGTTCTTTCTCAACTTTTAAAGGTAAGAGAAATACCTATACATGTCAAGAAATTTCACCTCCTGTACAATTATAGATTTTTAGATATGACCAAATCTTCACAGCCTTTTTCAGAAAACTGAATGCAGTCCCTTGTTTTGGTTTTTCAAACCGAGTCTTAAACGTGTTCGGAACCCACACATAAATGATTGGACCATCATACAAGGTTGATATTAGGTTATTACAGTAGGTTCAAGGTGTTGGGTCAAAATTTTAACTTAAGCTTAGGTCTCGCCATCGCACGCAAGTTACCTAGTCATACTATGTCCCACCACTTCTAAAACGTTATTACTTCATTGAACACATTCTTATTACGCGTCACCATTGCATAGGTCCGTGAAGACTTCTTTTTGCTCAGCCCCTTTTACCTTGTGATTACTTACTAAAGGTGAGTTCATAGCCCCTTTTACTACTTGTACATTGTTTCTAAACGCGGGGTGAGATTTTACATGGTGGAACACATCCATTTAAAAACTGTATGCTATTCAGAACTTGTATGCTATTCAGACTTGTATGCTTCCAACAGTTTTCATTGATATTATTGCTTATAGTTAATAGCCTTAAGTTTCCTCTCTTGATCATGAACTGTTAATTGTCCCGTATGCTTTGCGCTAAGCGCGAATGTTGTGGGTGGATCCATCGGGATTGACAATCCCCGTCCCGATTACCTTGACGCACTTACATTTGTTTATACTTGAGTATTTAGGCTGAATACTCCCTAGAGGAACTTACTTTGAGTTAAGCTTCGGTTCATGAACTAAACAACAATAATATTGGTTTCAGACTATGGTTAATGATCATAACCATTTTCTCTATTTACTTGTTTTACAAAAGAATGCTTGTGTTCCACACCTTTATTGCTAAACCTATGAATTTCACTCAACTTTGTGTTGACGATTTTACATGTTTAATCTCAGGTATTATTACTTAGCTTTGCTTGGATGGGGGCCCGCAGGATATTATCGCAGCTTGGAGATTTCTGTGATGCTTTTAAAAGACTGGTATAGTATAAACTGTCAGAAATTTTATTATATCTTTTGGGCAACTTTATGTTATAAATCATGATGAAATAATATATCTTTCCGCATATAAAACTCTGGGACCTATGTTTAAAACTCTGATCATTTATGATGTGATATATATGCTTTTATTACGTCAGCTTTGTGTCAACTGTAATTCATTGTTTCTTGTACTATGACGTGTTACCCCCTCGTTGCCTAATTGTTCCATGTCAGATTTTGGGGGTCTCACATATTGTTTTACAAAGGGATGAACAAGTTGAACATCAAAAATAACATGCAAAAATTGGTGTGCCATGTGAACAAAGTAGAATTTACTAAGACACAAACACAGACAAAGCTATTAAGCAAGTATGATGATTTTCAAACACAATAGTCCTAATGTAATAGATGATGATAATAGCTTTAAATCACCAACTATTGAGAATCAGGATGGTGATAACTTATAAAGCACATCCCGAAAAAGAACAGGGAGTCATCATAAGTTACGATGAGCTGCTAAGTCAAATTCTATCTATATGTAGCTAAATGCATGGTTATAAAATGTTTCGATATAGTAGCAATTCTAAATAGGCTAAAGTGTGATTAGTCGATGTATATGGATTTCATTATACTTGGTTAGATTGAGTTGGGGTTAGACTTCAACTATGATTGCTTCGTGTGATAGGAAAAGAAGAATACTTATGATAAAACGTGTTATCATAGACACATCTTGAACATATAAAGTTGTGCATAATCCAGCTGAACACTTCAGCGTCCATATATGGTACGATGTATGTAAGTGCATAAGTTTATATTGTCTATACGTAACCTATGGAAAGAAAAGACTAAATCGGTAGAAATAAGCTAATCCAAACACCCAATTCCACAAACCATATGCGATGGTTGACCAAGATCAAATTAAATACAACATTTATTTTTTTATAGTTTGCAAAGGTGGATTTGTTTATAGGAATTTTCCTAAGACTATTTAGGATCCTGAATATATCAAATAGCATAAATTTGCTCTAGAAGCGTATATCAAATAGCATAAAAACATAGAAATGAAGCATACCTTTCTTAATAGGTAAGTACGATTACAAGCATGCGAAATTACACGATCCATCTGCAAAGGAATTATCAGATGGTACGTAGATTGATCTAAATATCGGCTTCTTATACTTTTGTAGCTTATGTTTATTTACATGAAAGGTGGGATGCAAGTGAAATATGTGCAATTTTTAGGTGAGCGTCATTAGAATAAGAGACCATTTTCCATGGCGTGATAACTAAAATCAAGAGTCCGTAATAGATCTGATACTTCTATAACTACATATTGATGACAAAAAAATATATAAATTGGCTAATCCGCCTTTTCAAACTGTTAACTGCCATGTGAATGCACGTATGTATCATACCTTTTATGGTATCCACAAAGAGAATGAATGTATTCACTTCATCAATAGGTGATTGCAATTCTTCGCCATTGTTGAAGTCATCATCCGAGTCATATTCATAGTCATCAATTGATCATAATGCCTTTGCCTGGGGTTAAAAATATCGTATTAGAAGCATAAAAAAGGCTTTAATTTCCAAACTGAATCTTTACAAACCTAGGCAGCCAAAATTTTAAGCAATATGATAATTGATTACCAGTTTCCTAAGTAAGCAAGATGTTGCTATGTTTTGTGATCTCTGAGTGCGGCATCTACAACACCACCATCATCCGACCTCAACATTTCGACGACCACCATTGTCAGGCCAGGCCCCAACTGAGACCACCACCTCCAACAACATAATGACCACCACCCGATAACTCAAAACAACCACAAACGCATCTAAGCTACCTAGCACACTAAAACCACCCAGTCTTTCGAAACCATGCCATTAGTTTCGCAGACGACAATAAAAGTGGCGGCGGCGTGGGTCTGTGGTAAGAGAGATGGATTTTGGTTAATGATGGCGGCGGCCGTGTTTATAGGGACGGTGGTGGAGGATGGCGGCTGTTAGGTTAATGTGGCGTTAGAAGGAATTAGGGTTTGTAGAGATGTTGAGATGCAAAGAATAAGGTTTTGGTGTGGCTGGTTCTTTTGGTGGCGGTTAGCTTAATGGCGGCAGTAAACGGGATTTAGGGATTTAGGTCAGGGAGAGAGAGAGGAGATGAGCTGTTTTGTAGTTTCCTAATATACTTTCAACTTTCAACATTCAACTTTTTTCAACATTTGACATACACCCTTTATAGGGTATATAGATATAGATAATACTCGTGTACGTAGAGAGTTTAAAATCATATATTAGTTTCAAATAGGTAATCTTAAAATGTATTGAAGTCTACATTAACTCGTTTACATTATGTTTTCGAGTATCATTTAAAAAGAAAATGAAAGAGAATAAGAGGAGACACAAAAAATTGTGTTTTGAGTGGTAAAGCTTAAGAGCTCAGGGTACGGTTAACATAAGAAGTCTGGTGTTATGGAAAAAGTGGATACCACGTCAGCATCCCACTCAATAACAATAGAATCTTCATAACAACAGAAAACCGACGTATGGTTAACAAAAAAATTGTGATGTTATAGTGGTCCCACTTTTAATAAAAAATAATAAAATAACATTAAAAAATAAAAATCTTTAACCCGAGCCCATAACGCGAGTCAGGGTACAGTCTCGCGTCATAGACTCGCGTTATAGCTATCATTTTGGGCTGGTGAGTACGGCGTTAGAGGTTATAACGCGAGCTGGGGTGTGGTATTTGGCGCCATCGACATCGCGTGAAGGCTATGACTTGAGCCATAGTTTGTTGTACCCTGACCTCTAAAGAAGAAAGTTAAGGAATAATTGATAGCATCCGCATCCAAGTAATAAAATATAAATTTTCATAATACATAATTAAATAAAAAATTTCCTATCAAAATTATCCTATAAGATGGCTCAAAACACACAATTATTATCCAAATATATATATATATATATATATATATATATATATATATATATATATATATATATATATATATATATATATATATATATATATATATATATATATATATATATTTATATATATAGTTCCTTACACAATTCATGGGTGCCTTAACTCGTAAGAAAAAAAAACACATGTCATCATGTTGACATGGAATTGGTATTTGAAATTGATAAGGTTGCTTAGACGAGTATATTTGAGATCATCATTCATCTATTTCCTCTACATTTCCTTTTATTACATCTTTGAAAACACGATTAAAGTTCACTCCAAAAATGCTCATTTATTAATGTCTAGATATAACTCTTTTATGTAACGTGTCATTTCACATATACCATAATAGATTATAAAAAAAACACACAATACTCGGATGTGGACTTATAGATGGAACTTGATCAATTTTAGTGGGAGGGTCGATAGTCTAAACTATCGACGAAACTAGTGAAACTTCAAAACTATTACTGATGACGTATAGTCCTCAGCCGGGTCATGGACCCGGCCTATGGGTACTACCCGTATCTGACCCATCACGAATGTGTTGGGTTAATCAGTTAAGCTTATGGGCTTGAATGAACAGTAGCCGCATAAAGTGTGTGCGGCCCACGGCCCGGTACAGCTGGGACAGGGTTAGACAGAATCACGATCTTATTAGGGTTGGGATTCACCCTAACGTATAAGATATACACTAAACATAATTAGAAGATAACAATCAAGCTAATTATAGTGGTTATTCTATACTTGGGGCCGAAGTAAACAGTGAGCCCATTAGGGTTTCACTGCCTATATAAGGAACCCCCAAGGGTTCCACAAAGGTATTACATTCTCCATACTCCAAACCTCACATCCAATTCTTAACCCTAACCGATTACTTACTCTCACGCCGGAGTCTAATCGTGGGACACATTCCCACGGTAAGCCTAACGCGTGTTGCTTTAGTGTGCAGGATCTCAGCAAGACTATTCACTTGGTGCAAGAGCCGGAGCCCAGCCAACCCGAATTAAGCCTAATTTGGGTCTAGCAAGGATCATTCAACTTTTGTATCAACAAGTTGGCGCCATTCGTGGGACCCGAACACTAAGCTAGAACAAATTTCATCACGATCTCTTTCAATGACGAAGGGACATCCGCAAGGGAATCCTAGGAACACGAATCCTGCGAATCGAAAGTCCACAGGGGATGGGATACTCATCCCCAACCAGTCCCCTGGCAGCCAAACAGGCGGACCGAATAACCGAAACGTTTTTCAGTCTTTGGGTGGGACAGACACGTCCGCTAATACCCCACCACCAACCATGACCATGGATAACCCTGATCCAGGGAGTGCGCCTAATGCTCCTAACAAGGAGCCACACAGGCCATCAATTGAGGAAGAAGTAGAAGTGGAACAACTTAGTGACGAAGACCTCGTTCGTGTTCTCACGCAGAACTTTGAGAGGATCGTCCCGGGTATCGCGTCAAGGTTAAGCCTAGGTAGGAACCTCCAATCTAGGCTCAACTTTGGCTGGGCCGTATCCGGAGCCTCTCCTCAAACTCAAAAGAAGAGGAAGGCGCGCCCACAGGAGCGAAACCACTTGGAGGAAAACTCGCGACCCCGGAATGTGTTCGAGCGCATAGGGGATCGCGTTATGCAGGAACTACTACAATCTCGTGATGAAGGAGATAGGTCCAACGGCTCTGACGAACGCCCGGTGTTGGAATCAACCAGGAACAATCGCCGCACCAACGTTTGGGATAGGGTGGACAGTGGGAAGAAGGCTCCTAGCTCTTCTCACAAAAGGGGTCCTCAGCCGAGAAGTGGAGCACCGCCCCCTTCCCCCGGCCCTAGGGGTGTAATCAAGCCAAGCTTTTATCAAGCAACTCGAGCTCGAGCTCGAGCTTGGCTCGATCAAACCAAGCTTTTATCAAGCTCAAGCCCAAGCTCAAGCCCAAAAAATAGCTCGAAACTATATCAAGCTCAAGCTCAAGCTTTGGATAGCTCGGCTTGAGTTCTTGTCAAGCTTTTTCAAGCTTTATCAAAAATATGTTTTTATGATGAATTTTATATAACCAACTAATTGTTAATTTGAGTATTAACCTAATTTTAAGGGCTAATTTTATAAAAAAATAATATATTTTAGAAGGACTCTTATCTCTGATTAAATTTATATTTTAGTTCTTTGTATTTTAAATGATTCTTTATTTTGTAAATTTAATTATTGCATTTTCTCGGTACTTGGTGAAATACAATATGTGTATAAATACCTTGTGTACTCTTCTTAATACTAAAAGAAATGTGTCTAGATTGTGCTCGCATTCACATCATTCAATGGCCTTTGGGACCTTAATCGTATCAAAATACATTTTGAAACCAACATTGTACGATAAATTTGTTATTAGTTTTATTAATGATAAATAAATCAAATTTGTTTTAAGTAATGATATTTGTATTTATTTTATTTTTATACATATGTTTATTGATGAGTTTTATTATAAAAAAATTAAATTTATTCACATTCAAGCTTTTTAAGCCAAGCTCAAGCTTTTATCAAGCCTTATCAAGCCAAGCTCAAGCCTATATTGGTAAAGCTTGACAAGCTATCAAGCCAAGCTCAAGCCCTACTAAGCTTGAGCTCGGCTCGGCTCGATTACACCCCTACTTGGCCCCTCAGGGTCGGATTCGGATGACCATCCCCCCAAGCGTCTCCGACCTAGGTAAACTCCTCCACCACCATCGGATGATGAGGGATACTACGATGTCCCTTACTATCGTGAGGTAGAGGGGGAAGACCCCTCCCTCCCATGGTGTGATCCTAGGGAGGATCCCTTCACCCTCCGCATACGGAACTACTCCGAGGATAAGAAGCGCCGTATGCCAACATGCGTCAAAACCTATGATGGATCTGGTGATCCGGATGATCACCTAAAGATATTTGACACGCAGGCGAAGATCGAACGATGGCCAATGCCTATATGGTGCCAGATGTTCAATTCGACCTTGATTGGCAACGCCCGTGGCTGGTTTGAGGGGCTACCTCCTCGAAGCATTGATAGCTTCAGTGAGTTGTGTACTACGTTCAAAAACAATTATACTCAGCGAAAGAAGTATAATAGAGATCCGGTCTCATTGGAAACTGTCAAGCAACGGCCCAGAGAGTCTACGGAGGATTTCATGGAACGTTTTAATGACGAGTGCACGCGCACAAAGACAATGCCCGACCTCCTAAAAATTTCTGATTATATGCATGCCATAACGGACAAGGAATTAATTAGGCGCCTCAATGACAAGCGACCGGAGAAGTATGACGACCTCATGGAAAGGGTTAGGAACTTTGTAGAAGGAGAAACCGTGTTAGCCGCGGCCTATCCTACAAAGGGAAACCACAACTATCGATCAAACGACCAACCTAGGAGGCAGTCGGGTGGTCAAAGCAACCAAGGCAATAGAAGGGGCTCGGACTACAAGAGTTAGAATAAAGGAGGGCGATCGGATGATAAATTCACCCCTCTAAAGATGACTTACCGGGACATCTTGTTGACAGAGGGGGCGAACTTACCAAGGCCTCCCCCGATGACGACTCCGGTATTCTGTACAAGCGCTCCTTCTTACAGCCGTGGTTGCGGTGTGTCGGACCACGCCAGGCTACCTATGTGATCAGTAAGATACATGAAGGGTCATGCGGTATGCACGCAGGCCCCAAATCTGTAGTAGCACGAGCTTTACGCACAGGATATTATTGGCTTACTATGCATTAGGATACACGCGACATGATTCGTAAATGCAGTGATTACCAAGTGCACAGACCAGTACCGTGACATCCGCAGCAAGAACTAACACCCATCACATCCCCATGGCCATTATATAAGTGGGGAATCAACATCGCATGACCTTTTCCCGTTGCCGTAGGGGGAGTTAAGTTCTTGATCGTCGCAATGGACTACTTTACACGTTGGATAGAAGCTAAGGCGGTTAAATCCATTACGGGCAAACAAGTCAAAAAGTTTGTTTGGGAAAATATCGTGTGCCGCTTTGGCTTGCCAGGAGAAATCATCTCGGATAACGGGAAGCAGTTCGCGGATAATCCATTCAAGGATTGGTGCGCGGCATTGAACATCACTCGGCGCTTCGCGTCAGTTAAACACCCGCAGACTAATGGTCTTGTGGAACGGGCAAATAGAAGCCTAGGTGAAGGCATCAAAGCACGTCTAGATGAGCGAAGTGCCAAGTGGGTAGATGAGCTGCCGCATGTTCTATGGGCACATAGGACGATGATCAAAACAACCAATAGGGACGCTCCATTCGCGCTAGCTTATGGAACTGAGGCGGTTATCCCAGCAGAAATTGGGATGCCAACCATTCGCACGACGGAGGTTAATGTCGTCACGAACGATGAGCAACTCCGGATTAATCTGGACTTGTTAGAGGAAAAAAGACAAATAGCGGCCATTAACGAAGCCAAGTCCAAGGCACGTATGAAGGCTTATTACGATGCCATAGTTAAAGGTGTTTCCTTCCGACCGGGGGATTTTGTTTATCGTGCTAACGAGGCAAGTCGCGCGGAAAATACAGGAAAGTTGGGTCCCAAGTGGGAAGGCCCGTATGAGGTTACGAAAGCTTTGGGACTAGGCGCGTACAAGTTGCGTGATATGGATGGTCGCGACCTGGAACGCACATGGAATATTTGCAACCTCAAAAAATGCTATCTTTGAAAGGCTACGGCCTCCGCATGGACGCTTCGCCGTGGTCAACTACAATAAAGATCCATGTACTTTTTGTTTTAATGCTTTCTAGGTTCTATTTGTCTTAGGATTCTCATTCTTGTCAAAAAAATCGTAAACGTTCTAATAAAATGTCGTGGTGCCTAGCTAGCTCCACGGCCCGTTCTTGTGCAAATTATTGTCATGTTTTTTAGATTTCTTTATTATTATTATAATATGCCATTCCTTATTCATATGCATTCATTCAAACCGTACATGTACTATTCGCTTCCAGGCGGGGTATGAGGATTAAGTGAACCTAATAATTCAACTTGTCGCATAAGAGGCAACCCAGTGAAGCGGATCATGTATCCTTACTAGACACCTTATTTACAAGATGTTGTAATAAGTTTCCATATGTCGCACTTACATAGTGCCGGACATGGTAAAGACACACGCTGCACGTCTAGTAAAATATATACTTAGTTTTATTCTAGGTAAGACGTGACATGTCATGCGACGCAGATATTTAATATCTAAAGAATATAAGTAAGTTTCCAACAATCAAAATTGTCGTGACTACCACGGACTTATAAACATGATATTCTAAGTGTTCAGATAATGTACAAAAGATAAAAGTGTCGTGGACATCCACGGACGAATATTTTTTACAAACCAAATTGTTCAGAAATTACAGGAACGCCCTACATTGGGGGGAGAAACTTCCCTATCTCCCTCTGCTCTTCAGCTAATCGAGGCAATGCTTCACCATGGTCTTTCTTGTTCAGAGCCCGAGCCGCGTTCACTTCCAACACATCACTTAATAATTGATCACCAACTACGATCCTGGTGACGTCCTCGTAAATGGGAAGAGTGAGTTGGCTGGGGGATGGTGTGAAGTGAGTCCGGAAGTGTCCCTCGCCTTGCGAGAATGCACCTAGGCTTAGCTTCTCCATGATCTCCTTGTTGGACGCATCCTTCGTAGATTCGAGCTCAGCCAAGAATGGGTACTCCAGATCCCGCATAGCAGCCATGGACGCGGTCATCTTCTCTACGATCCCAGGGTTAAAGTAGGCATGTTTAGTAAAATTCTGCTTCTTACTTATTAACTCTGCGGCCATAACCATACCCTCATGATGGCCGTGGTCGATGCCATCTGATACAAGATCCGCAAATTGCTGCACGAATTGAGGGGCTTCCAACACTTTCGTAACGGCTAGGCGCGCCCCATGACCCACCATCCACCTGCGGCCGGCAATGGCTGCTAGTAGCTGGGGGTACAGCACTTCATCACGGTCTGTGTTCAGGGCTTTCAGCTCTATATCCTTTTGTGTGGAAGCCCCATCAACTGTTCCAGCACGGACCTTTCTTTGGCAAGCTCTTCTTTCAGCATCTCCTCACCTTGGACCAATGCCTACGCGTCTTCAAGCTCCTTCAAGAGGGTGGATACTTGGTCAGTGGAGGTCTTCGCCAAAACTTCTGCCACGGCCACCTGCATGCGATACCTTAAGATTAGAATAAAGCATAATGTGGACGTGGGTGTGATACTATGCGAATACATACCTTAGCTGTTGCAGTCTCAAGTTGGGCTTCAAGCTCGACCACACGTTGGCCATGAGCATTGGCATGCACGACTTGTTCTTTGATGGTGGCCTCAGCAGTAGCGAGTTGGGACTGAAGGGCGGCAATCCGGGATTCATTGTCTTCAATCATTTTCTCCCTCCAGCCATTCTTCCTTTTTAGAGATTCAACATGCTCTAGGACGGCCTCAAATCTTACCCACATGGAGGTACCCATAGCCATCTGATGCACCAAGGCACCATTATATTCATCTACTAAGTCTGGATGACTTAGTGAATTTATGTCTTTTACTAGGCCGGGTGGAATGCAGTGGTTCAGGTAGTCCCAGCATTCTTCTACGTCCCTCATTCTAGAAGTGGTAGTTGTCTTCCACTCGGGGTTGAAGTGTGTGGGGGAGCCTGACACCGGTATCTCTTGTGAAGCCGTGGGAGTACCTTCCTCAAAGGTCAGGCCAGATTTGGTCGCTGCAGCATGCAGGACAGGTTCCTTCTCTTTCCTTGTCCCTTGGACAGGTGCGGCACCAGCTTGTTCATCCCTGCAGCATTCATTGACATACACATTAATATTATTGCGGAAAGACATACCTTTTACTTGGAAGAGAGAAGTAATGACAAGCATGTGCGGAGGACTTACATGTTGGTTTTCTCCAGTTCTGACGTAGTGGGAGGCACCTGAGTGACCGACTCCACAACTGGTAGAAACACGTCCTAAGCTATGGGAACACCCTGCGCCGTCCCTGAAGCTTGGTTTGTGCTTTCCCCATATTGGTAGAGGGGGTGGTCCTCGCGCAGTCTTTTTGCGGGGGCATTATGTTCCCCTATCACGGCCTCGGTGGCTCTCCTTACCCGCTTATTCTTTCTACGGGTGCGCTTGGGGACGGGTTGGGGTTCTTCCTCCTCCTCTTCTTCTACTCGTTGCAACTCCTCCTCATCATCACCCAGCATTTGACGGAGGATGGAGGTAGTTATCTCTATGTTATCACCATGCTCCTCCTCATGGGCATGGGTGGCAGTCTTAGGCGGGGAGGAGGGCCCAACTTCATTCTCCAGCATCAGATTGTCCCCATCTTCGTTGTCAAAGTCTTCGGGGGACTTCATAATTGTTGCATCCTCCTCATCAGATTGGGGGTCCGGTACGGCCGCTAGGGCGATTCTCACATTTCGGGTATACTCGAGAAGGGGTAGCTCGTTTTCTCGTCTAGGGCCCGCTCCTTCTGGTATGGTCTTAGGATCTCCCTGGCGTAGGACTCCAAAGAAATTCATTTCTGCAAAAGTAAAAGGGGTACTTTAGTCACGGAAAAAGGATTTATATATCTTTAAAGGTGTGAATGTTATACCTACCTTCGCCAAGGCCTCTCCAGAATACAAGGTATCTGTTGGACGGGCCAAAGTAGTTGCGGCTAATTCCTAGAAGGCAAAGGAATGACTCAGGTAGATTCCTATGAAACCCTATCCTATTCCTATCTATTTCTTGGGCGTGCGGTGCATTGTATGTACCAGCCCGGGGAGGAAAGTCAGGGAGTAATCTATGCTTAAAAACAAACTCGGTTGGCCAAACTACTGCGTCAATAAAAAAGTAGTGGTCGTACCAGTTTTTCAGCGAGTCCATGGCTTTATTGTGAGATGTGGGGCTGGTTGGGGATCGTTTCTTGAAGGAAATCCATCCATTCACTAAGTTAGGGGTATAGAACAGCCTAAATAACTCTACGGTTGGGGGAATGCTTCGTGCACGACATATGATTTCTGATACACTGTTTTTGGATGGGGTTCAGATTTTGTCTCTCGGAATCTTCTCGAATTGATCACAGCTCAAAGTGGAATAGTTGTTCTTGGTGACAAATAGGAGGTTTGGTTTTCTATTCTACTAAAAAGGTAAATGAATGAAGTAAATAAAGATTTAAACCAAAAACAGTTAATGAAATAAAACTTGAATTAAAATTTAACAATTAAACGATTAAGCAGTAAAATAACCTCACTGAAAACTTGCTTGATTCGGAATAATGTTGTTGATGTGGAATAACTGAAGAAATGCTCTATTCGGAATAAAGGTTCTATCCGGAATAAATGGTGATCCGGAATAAATGGTGGTATCCGGAATAATGGTGCTATCCGGAATAATGGTGCTATCCGGAATAAATGGCCATCCGGAATAAAGTGCTACTCGGAATAAATTTGCTACTCGGAATAAATGGTGCTATCCGGAATAAATGGTGCTATCCGGAATAATGGTGCTATCCGGAATAAATGGCCATCCAGAATAAAGTGCTACTCGGAATAAATTTGCTACTCGGAATAAAGGTGCTATCCGAAATATTTGGGGGATGAAGAACAGTAAACAGACAGAAAACAGGGAAACAGGATTTTACCAAAAATCAACCAAGTTTTTAACCAAAACTTAAACGAAACTAACCACAAATCATCTACTAACCATAAACATCAAATCCCAACAATAAAAACACAAAACCCACTAACTTTTGAAGATCAAATCAACCAAATAAGAACTTTAGAACTTTGAATAAAAAGAGAAGATGAACATATGATGAATGGAAGGATTAAATTAAATGATTAAGGTTTAAACAATCAAAGGGAAAGATTAAGAACTTACAAGATTAAAGATTAAATCAAGAAAAATGAAATCACCAAACACCCTAATGGTGTTGGTGATACCTACGAACAAGGAGAAAAAGAGAGAAAAACAAAAACTAAAAACTGGCTAAATTGTGTGAGGGGATCTCTTTATATAGGTCTTCCATTTGGTTGGTGAGTGGGCTTTCTCCCTTTTCTTCTTGTCTTCTCGTCTTTTCAGAAAAATTGACGTTTTCGATTCTGATTCGGGATTTGTCGACGATTAAATTCAACTCGTCTTTTAATTTCTTCGTTTAATAGACTTGAGTTTCTTCGACATATGTAAATCTTCCATCTTTGGTCCTTTTCTTCGATAAATCTTCAAACAGGCCCATTGACTTCAAATCTTTTGCATCTCTTGGACAATAGACTTCGTCTTGAGTCTTTTTCTTCGATAAAACCCGTGCAATCCCATGTTTTCTTCAATATTAATCCGGTTGACTCTGAAAACACAATAAACACAAAAACCACGCATAATTCCAAACAAATGATATTAAACACGCGTTTGGTCTCGTTTTAGCAAGAAATAAGTGGTAAAAGGATGGGTGTTTTCACACCTATCAAATCCCCTACACTTAACCATTGCCATGCCCTGATGCAATGCTTAGTGATAAAGCAATTTTACACTCTTCTCATAATCAATCAACCTTGGCCTTAGTAAAATACTACTAAACAAAAATTAAAGTACTAAGAGAAATTAAAACTTTAAAGTAAACAAAAGGATAGAAAACCATTTTCACTTGAAAATAGCTTAAAAACTTTAAAGTATATGGAAATAACTTGCAAAGAGATCAAGGACTTACATTAGGGCTTTGGTGCTGCGAAGATTTATCACCCTCAAGTTTCACGTTCCCCAAACTAAGCTTAAAAACGAGATCATTGTTATTATAAGTTAGCAAATCAAACACTTACACACATGGCTTAATTATATGCTTAAACTCCCTTATTCCTAAGTGTATCTCTTATATTTTATTTTTGTCATAGAATGATCATGAAGATGCATTTTTGGACTTATTGCGATAGTTTATTTAGGCTGAAAGCAAAGTAGGACGATTTGATCAATAGTTAGCTAAAGGACAAAATCTCTTAAAACTGCTTCTCAGGATATCAAAAAGTTCATATCTTGGCATAACTCGCTTCACGATTTGAGACCTTTCTCGGGCCGATATTTGGCATGTACTTCATACTTCATATCTTCGAGAGACGTTCTTGAGATAATGGTCTTCTCTTCGTTAATAGATTTTCTTCACTTGGAGACTTTTGAGGGGTACTCCAACTTTGTTGACCACGACTTCATGATTATTTCTTCAATCGCTAATTGGGATTTTGAGATACAACGATCCGCCTCCTTTTCGGACTTGGATCTATTTATCCTCATACCTTGTTAGGGTCTTTTCGGATAGACTTCTCCATGATCTTTATGGGAGTTGATTGCTTTTCGTCGTGAGTCTTGATCCTTCATGTTGATTTTGGGAATAATGCTTTTCACATCACCTTGGATCTTTAGCAATAAGATTGAATCCTCATGCCTTGTTAGGGCCTTTTCGGACTCGCCAATCTTCGCGCCCCGCTTTATAAGTTATGCCTTGGCTATGAACTCTTATCATTACCGAGCAACTTTTAAACGATCTTGGGCTAGAAGCTAAGTAACTTTTCAAATCGTACGACCTTACTTATTGCAGATAAATTATTAGCAAGTGATGGGAGAATAGACAGATAATTACACCAAGTGAGCTTGTGCAAGAATACCGACTTATAATTGACTCTATCATTTCTCGTTCTCCACAATTTAAAATCTCAAGTAATGAGACTCGTGGATGCTTAGCCTAATAAACCAATTAAGGTCTACATGGTTAAGGATACTAGCTAGAATAAACTTGGATAAGTCTATTCGGGTTGAGTCAAAATAATCGCAACGGGCCTAACATGTCAAAGATTTCAAGACTAGCTACCCCACTTTATTAATATTTTTGACTTTATTGCGGGATATATACATATGAAAGCAACGATAAAAATTTAAAAATTACGACTATATGGCAAAGTTAATTAAAAATTTGAAAAATGTTGAAAAAGATGTTTTTTCGGTTAAATGAAGGCATTTTCATGGAAGAGTCCACTTAAAACTTCGATAGAAGTCCCCCCTACACTTAAGATAAACATTGTCCTCAATGTTTAAGCATGTGGGAAAAGTCTCCCCTACACTTATGACATTGTGCACGCTGGTTAAATAAAGCTAAGGAAGAGACGACTAACGTGATCAATTTCAAATGAAGAAAATTGAATAACGATAGTTGAGAGATAGAACCGGATTTCGAATAACACGGGAGCACGGTTCTTCAAAGATTCCAAGAGTGCATTCATCCATGTTATCACATCACCACACAAACACAAAGAACCTATAGAGGTCCCCCTACACTTAGGAGGTTAAAACGGAAAAGGATAGATACTCGGGTTGCCTCCCGAGGAGCGCTTGTTTTTTATAACCGAGTCACGAGCCTGACTCGACCCAAAATTAGTTTATGGGAAACGTGGTGAGGGATGGAATCATCTCATGAGAGATGTCCTCACCAAAGTACAACTTCACTCGTTGGCCATTCACCTTAAAATTAGGTCCATTAGGTTGAGCGAGCTCGAGAGTACCATATGGAAAAATTTGGGCAATGGTGAATTGGCCGGACCAACGAGATTTCAGCTTGCCCGAAAAGATTTTCAACCGAGAGTTAAAGAGTAAAACTTTGTCTCCAACTTGGAACTCCCGGTTCTTAATCTTAGAGTCGTGAATGAGCTTAGTCCTTTCCTTATAGATCAAAGAATTTTCATAAGCCTCATTCCGGAGTTCATTCAGCTCATTGAGTTGGATCTTGCGTAGGTCACCGGCTTTGTTGATATCGAAATTAGCCCACTTCAAGGCCCAGTAAGCCTTGTGCTCCAACTCAATGGGGAGGTGGCATGCTTTCCCATACACGAGACGATATAGTGTACAACCAATCGGAGTCTTGTATGCGGTACGAAAAGCCCACAGAGCATCATCAAGTTTATCGGCCCATGAGGCACGATGCTCTCCCACGGTTCGTTCAAGAATTCACTTTAATCCTCGGTTAGAGATTTCAGCCTGACCATTAGTTTGTGGGTGGTATGCGGTGGAAAGACGATGATTTACACCATACTTAGCCATGACTCTTGCAAATTGATCATTACAAAAATGAGTCCCGCGATCACTAATAATGGCACGAGGCACACCGAATCTAGCGAATAGCGACTTTAAAAAGTTACAAACCACCCTTGCGTCATTAGTGGGTAAAGCTTTGGCTTCAACCCATTTAGAACCATCGTCAACGACTACAAGGATGTATTTGTTTCCTTTAGATGAAGGGAATGGCCCCATAAAGTCGATACCCCAAACATCAAAGATTACACATTCTTGTATGAAATTTTGAGGCATCTCATCTTTATGTGTGATCTTGCCTTGTTTTTGGCAAGCATCACAATGTTTAACCATCTCGTGAGCATCACGATAAATGGTGGGCCAATAAAATCCCGAGTCAAACACTTTTTTGGCGGTGTAGTTGGGACCAAAGTGACCACCGGTGGTTCCTTTGTGGCAAGCTTCGAGAATGTCTAAAGCTGCCGGTCCATCAACACATCGGCGAATAATCAAATCGGCACATTGTTTGAATAGATACGGGTCATCCCAAAAGTAAGTCTTAATGTCTTTGAAGAACTTCTTCTTTTGTTGGGATGTTAACCCGTCGACGAGAATTCCACCCGCCAAGTAGTTTGCAATGTCCGCAAACCACGGGGTTTCATCAGAATTCGAGTTGATAGACATTAAGGTCTCCAGGGGAAAAGAATCATTGATTTCTTTGTTCGGATGATCCCCTTGATAAGGATCCTCAAGTCTACTGAGATGATCCGCGGCTAGGTTTTCAGCTCCCTTCTTATCACGAATTTCGATTTTAAATTCTTGAAGTAGCAAAACCCAGCGAAGAAGTCTTGGTTTGGAATCTTGTTTAGTTAACAAGAACTTCAACGCGGAATGATCGGTATAAACGATTGTGGTGGAAAGGACAAGATAGGGGCGAAACTTTTCAAAAGCATAGACAACAGCTAAAAGCTCTTTTTCGGTGGTCGTGTAATGCAATTGAGCCCCCGTCATTGTCTTGCTAGCGTAATGGATCGGTTGGAAGTGTTTGTTCACTCGTTGGCCCAAAACCGCTCCAATGGCATAGTCGCTAGCATCGCACATCAACTCAAAGGGAAGCTCCCAATTAAGGGTAACCAAGACCGGTGCCTTAGTTAGCTTATCCTTAAGCAAGTTGAAGGCTTCAATACACTCATTGGAAAAGATAAAAGGAGTATCTTTTTCCAAGAGGTGGGTCATCGGGCGAGCGATTTTAGAAAAATCTTTGATGAAACGACGGTAGAAGCCCGCATGACTGAGGAAACTTCTCACACCCTTCACGGTTGAAGGTGGAGGCAATTTAGCAATAACATCAACTTTAGCACGGTCCACTTCAAGACCGGCTTTGGAGATCTTGCGTCCTAGGACGATGCCCTCTTTTACCATGAAATGGCATTTTTCCCAATTAAGAACAAGGCGAGTGTCTTCACACCGCTTAAGCATACGTTCTAAATTGGCAAGGCAAGCAGAGAAAGAATCGCCATAAACCGAGAAATCATCCATGAAGACTTCCATAGTTTCTTCAACCATGTCATGGAAGATAGCCGTCATACACCTTTGGAACGTCCCAGGAGCATTGCATAAACCGAAAGGCATGCGTTTGTAAGAAAATGTTCCATAGGGACAAGTGAATGTGGTCTTTTCTTGGTCTTTGGGATCGATGGGAATTTGAAAATACCCAGAGAAACCGTCTAAAAAGCAGTAATAGTCATTACCAGCTAGACGCTCGAGCATTTGATCCATGAAAGGAAGAGGAAAGTGATCTTTTCTCGTGGCATCATTGAGTTTGCGATAGTCGATGCAAACTCTCAACGAGACGAGTGGGAATCAACTCGTTGTGTTCATTGGGAACAACGGTTATTCCGCCCTTCTTGGGCACACAATGGACGGGACTTACCCATGGCGAATCCGAAATAGGGTAAATCAAGCCGGCATCTAGAAGTTTGATAACCTCTTGTTTGATGACGTCATGAATGCGAGGATTAACCCTTCTTTGGCTCTAGATTGCGGGTTTAAAGTCATCTTCCATGAGAATCTTGTGAGTACAAAAGTTTGGATCAATTCCGCGGATATCGGAATTTTTCCAAGCAATTGCCTTCTTATGATCTTTGAGCACGGCGATGAGGCGAGATTTCTCTTCTTCTTTCAAGTCCTTTGCGATGATGACGGGTGACTTCTTCTTTTCTTCAAGGAACACGTACTCGAGATGGGGCGGCAACTCCTTAAGTTCTAAATCCGGAGGATTTTCGATGGGAGGCGTATTCAAATTCGGTTCATCGATAGCAATATCCTTGGGAGATGGTGGAGAAATATTGTCTTCTTTAAGAAGGTTCTCAATGAGGCGAAGATCTTCACCCCAATCGGTGGGAGAATCGTCATGTTCTAAGTTCACATCTCCCATGGTGGCTTCCAAATCTTTCCAAAGGAAATTACTTTCTCCAAATAAAGATAGTGATGAATCAATAGAGGAAACGGTCTCAACATTGGGAAGAGAGGTAGGAATACTTTTACAAGCATCTTTGAAGTGTTCTTCACAAGCCTCATCAAGAACGTCGATACAATTAACACTCTCGTATGAATAAGGCTGTTTAGAAAGCTTTCCCATGTTGAAGACGATTTTATCGTCACCCACTCGCATGATAAGCTCACCCGCTTCAACATCGATGAGAGTGCGACCGGTCCTCAGGAATGGACGTCCAACGATTAATGGCACACGAGGGTCCATATCGTAGTCGACCACGACAAAATCGGCAGGAAAAGTGAATTTGTCGACTCCTACAAAGACGTCTTCGGCTATCCCCACTGGATACGCAACCGTACGGTTAGCTAATTCCAAAGTCATTTTGGTGGGGACTAGCTCAGGGAGAGATAATTGCTTCCAAACACTTAAAGGAATTAAGTTAATACTGGCACCTAGATCGGCTAGGGCCATGCAATTCTCTACTCCCGGGAAGTTGCAAGGGATTAAGAAACGACCCGGATCACCAAGCTTGGTTGGCAATTTTCTTAAGAGCACTGCAGAGCAATTCTCATTAAGTTGGGTATTAGCAATATCAAGAAGCTTCTCCTTGTCGCTAAGAAGATCTTTGAACATTTTTGCGTATTTAGGCATGTGAAAGAGAGCCTCGGCGAAGGAGATGTTGAAATTCAATTGTTTAAACATTTTGAGAAAGTTCGAAACCTGAATATCATCCTTGCTTTTGAGCTTCTCTTTCCTCAACCTTGAGGGATAAGGTATATCGGAAGAAGAGGAAGGCTTTGGGATCGAAGGATCACTCACATCCTTGGGTGGAGGAGGGGTAGAAGTAAGAGGTGGAGAAAGTGGGGAAGTAGAAGGTTGAGGAATAGGAGCAGGTGACTCGTTTTCCTTAGTCACAATCACCGGTGGAGGTATAGGAAGCTCGGGTTCCTTGGTACCTTTGCCACTACGAGTGGTGATTGCTTTCATCTCCCTTCTTGGATTCGCAACGGTGTTACTCGGAAGAGTACCCGAAGAAGAGGGTTGATTACCTTGGAAGAAACTAGCCATCATGTTCCTTAAGTCATTCGTTTGACTAGCCAAAGTGTTTCTCATATCAGCTCGAAGATCGTTCCCTTGTTTCACCATGTCTGCTTTCAAATTGAGCACTTCCCGCTGGAGATTGTCCACGATCACATAATTAGTCCTCATGTAGGTTCCAATATCTTGGGGTAATGCGGTGGGTTGGTTGGGAGGAGCATTGTAGGCGGGTGGTTGATAAGCAGGTTGTTGGTAAACTTGGTTGTTTCTTTGAGGTGGATATGGTTGTTTGTGAGGTAGTTGGTATGGTGCACGAGGTTGTTGTTGAGGAGGGCGATTAAGGTTTTGTTGTTGGTTTGGATTGGGTGGGGGAAAACCGGGCGGGGCAAGAAAGTTGTTTGAGCGATAGCTAAGCAAGTTGCGGTCTCCTTGAGGACGAGCTTGATAAGCGGCCGGAGGGTAGGTACTGTATGCTGCATTAACATTCTCAGAAGGATAGTATTGGGTGGCGGTACAAGTGGTGTAAGAGTGAGGACCCCCGCATATTTCACATGGTTGGCTAACAACATTGACTTGAGCGTCTTGAGCGTTTTTAGCGTTGATGCTGTTGGTGTTGTTAGCGGTGTGGGTAACAAGCGATTCAAGAAGCGTAGTAATTTTGTCAAGTCGCTTGTCGTTGTCACTAGAACTAGCACTAGCGGCATTGGTCCGAACACTCTTGGTTTGCACACGAGACTTATTTTCAATAATATCCCAAGCGGCATTAGAGGTCTTAACCAAAATATTACCCCCCGAGGCACTATTTAGTGAATCTTGGTCATTCATGCTTAAACCATTATAAAAAGTATTAATTTGGTGCACTTTGGTAAAACCATGTTGTGGGCACTTTCTTAAAAGATCTTTGAAACGGTCCCAAGATTCACTAAAAGACTCATAGTACTTTTGTTCAAAATTAATAATTTCATTTCGCAAAGCGGTAGTACGAGAGGGTGGGAAAAAGTAGTTGATAAATTTGGTCTCCAAATCCGTCCATGTCAGAATACTTTGTGGCGGTTCCTTTGCAAGCCAATGTCGGGCTTGTCCCTCTAAGGAGAAAGGAAAAAGTTGTAAACGGATTACCTCTTGTGGAACACCATTGAATTTGACGGTATTCGTGAGTTGCAAGAATATCTTGATGTGGTCATGAGGATCATCAATGGTATGCCCCAAGAATGGTTGAGCAGAGACCATCTGAATAAAGCCGGATTTGAGCTCAAAGTTGTTAGCTGCAATCGCGGGTATGACAATTGGATCATTGTTGCCATCTACATGTGCTTGCAAAAGTTCAATCATAGGGCGATTATCCGGTAGAGGCTCATTGTTGTTGTTATTATTGTTGTTGAGAGGTGGATTGTTATTGTTGTTATTGTTTTGAGGTGGGTTATTGTTGTTGTTGTGTACACCGGCCATGTCCAAGTCTTCGAGAGGCTCGGGCTCTTGATAAGACGTTGATCGTGTACGCATGCACCTGCAAAAGAACTAACAAAGCAAACAAGAAATAAATTTGGTTTTTATGTTTTTTAATTTTTAGGATTTTTGAAAATTTTATATTTTTAGGGTTTTTTGAAATTTTTTATGAAAAAGTAACGTTCACGGTGAACGGATCCCAAAATCCAAGTTCTCACAAAAAACTGTTAATCTTAGCGAGAAGAGCCGGCAGCAGCGCCATTTGATACACTGTTTTTGGATGGGGTTCAGATTTTGTCTCTCGGAATCTTCTCGAATTGATCACAGCTCAAAGTGGAATAGTTGTTCTTGGTGACAAATAGGAGGTTTGGTTTTCTATTCTACTAAAAAGGTAAATGAATGAAGTAAATAAAGATTTAAACCAAAAACAGTTAATGAAATAAAACTTGAATTAAAATTTAAGAATTAAACGATTAAGCAGTAAAATAACCTCACTGAAAACTTGCTTGATTCGAAATAATGTTGTTGATGTGGAATAACTGAAGAAATGCTCTATTCGGAATAAAGGTTCTATCCGGAATATATGGTGATCCGGAATAAATGGTGCTATCCGGAATAATGGCGCTATCGGAATAATGGTGCTATCCGGAATAAATGGCCATCCAGAATAAAGTGCTACTCGGAATAAATTTGCTACTCGGAATAAATGGTGATATCCGGAATAAATGGTGCTATCCGGAATAATGGTGCTATCCGGAATAAATGGCCATCCGGAATAAAGTGCTAATCGGAATAAATTTGCTACTCGGAATAAAGGTGCTATCCGAAATATTTGGGGGATGAAGAACAGTAAACAGACAGAAAACAGGGAAACACGATTTTACCAAAAATCAACCAAGTTTTTAACCAAAACTTAAACGAAACTAACCACAAATCATCTACTAACCATAAACATCAAATCCCAAGAATAAAAACACAAAACCCACTAACTTTTGAAGATCAAATCAACCAAATAAGAACTTTACAACTTTGAATAAAAAGAGAAGATGAACATATGATGAATGGAAGGATTAAATTAAATGATTAAGGTTTAAACAATCAAAGGGAAAGATTAAGAACTTACAAGATTAAAGATTAAATCAAGAAAAATGAAATCACCAAACACCCTAATGGTGTTGGTGATACCTACGAACAAGGAGAAAAAGAGAGAAAAACAAAAACTAAAAACTGGCTAAATTATGTGAGGGGATCTCTTTATATAGGTCTTCCATTTGGTTGGTGAGAGGGCTTTCTCCCTTTTCTTCTTGTCTTCTCGTCTTTTCAGAAAAGTTGACGTTTTCGATTCTGATTCGGGATTTGTCGACGATTAAATTCAACTCGTCTTTTAATTTCTTCGTTTAATAGACTTGAGTTTCTTCGACATATGTAAATCTTCCATCTTTGGTCCTTTTCTTCGATAAATCTTCAAACAGGCCCATTGACTTCAAATCTTTTGCATCTCTTGGACAATAGACTTCGTCTTGAGTCTTTTTCTTCGATAAAACCCGAGCAATCCTATGTTTTCTTTAATATTAATTCGGTTGACTCTGAAAACACAATAAACACAAAAACCACGCATAATTCCAAACAAATGATATTAAACACGCGTTTAGGTCTCGTTTTAGCAAGAAATAAGTGGTAAAAGGAAGGGTGTTTTCACACCTATCAATTTTGAACTGGCTAATCTTACATGCGCCTATACAGTGTAACTGGGTGATATGCACATCATAGTAACCTAGTAGATCTACGAGGAATCTGGTAAAAGAAATGTGGTAATTGGCCGCATCAAAAAGACGAGTGTATTAGCCAATCTTTCCCTGGGGTGCCTCAGTTTTGAGGTCCCCGGCACCAGGGAGAGAGGGATGAAGGTTGCTAGGAATGAAGAAATCAGAGCAAAAGTGCCCTAGTTTCTCTTCCGTCATTATATTTAGCACGGATCTGATGAAAGGGTTTTTTCTATGAGCCATAATTAATTAAAGCAAGATGAAGGCGTGGTATTCTAACCTGTGTAAGGGAGGATCCGTGCGAAAGAAGGTGGTGGTAAGGAAGAAAGCGTTAATGGCAGAAATTGGGAAAAGACTGTGTGTCACACACAGCCGTATGGGCAACCTATTTATAGGGTTGCCTCGTTGGTCATGGTTCGTTAGATTCATGACACGTGTCTTCCACTAACTTAAATCGTGTGGTTGGGAAGTGAGTGGCAAGTGAACAGTCAGGTGGGGCCCACGTGTTACTTCTGACTTAGGAGATTACGTCACTCGAGGTACTGACTGTTTGTACTTTGTCAGTCAAAATGGTAGATGAACAGTCAATTGTGTCGGGATATGCGGTCATACGTAAGACCATATTCAATGTTTCATTTAATTTGTCTCGGTCGTCACGTGCGGCTGGTGTACTATAGGAATAAACTTCCTAACAAAGTTGCCACGTGCGGCCGAAATATGGTTTTCATCCATAGTCCGGGGGGCATCTTGTTAGTCTAGATATTCCACCTACGGTTGTAACAACTAGACTGGGGGACATGATGACGTATAGTCCCCAGCCGGGTCATGGACCCGGCCAATGGGTACTACCCGTATCTGACCCATCACGAATGGGTTGGGTTAATCAGTTAAGCTTATGAGCTTGAATGAACAGTGGCCGCATAAAGTGTGTGCGGCCCACGGCCCGGTACAGCCAGGACAGGGTTAGACAAAATCACAATCTTATTAGGGTTGGGATTCACCCTAAAGTATAAGATATACACTAACCATAATTAGAAGATAACAATCAAGCTAATTATGGTGGTTATCCTATACTTGGGGCCGAAGTAAACAGTGAGCCCATTAGGTTTTCACTGCCTATATAAGGAACCCCCAAGGGTTCCACAAAGGTATTACATTCTCCATACTCCAAACCTCACATCCGATTCTTAACCTTAACTGATTACTTACTCTCACGCCGGAGTCTAATCGTGGGATACATTCCCACGGTAAGCCTAACGCGTGTTGCTTTAGTGTGCAGGATCTCAGCAAGACTATTCACTTGGTGCAAGAGCCGGATCCCAGCCAACCCGAATTAAGCCTAATTCGGTCTAGCAAGGATCATCCAACTTTTGTATCAACAATTACTACACAATTATATTTGGGACGACCAATCAATACATTTTAGGAGGGCCAAATACAAAAAAAATCCTCAAAAATACCCTTAAGTTTTAATATAATTACAATATCAACCTCAAATCTTAAAAGGGCCACAGGTCCTCCAGGTCCCCATGAAAGTCCATCTATGTGTGAACCGACGGTTAAGAGAGCAACCAGCCCAAACAACATCAATATATGCAATAAGCTGAGTAGTAGACGATACATGAAGTTGTAGTCCGTAATCAATGGTACCACGAACATAACGAATAATGCGTTTCAAAGCAATATAGTGTGGATCAAGAGAGCCATGCATATAGAGACATACCTGCTGAACACCATATGATAATTCCAGGTACGTAAATGTAAGGTATTGAAGAGCACCAACAAGGCTGTTATATAAAGTAAGGTCACTAACAGGGTCACCATCTGAACCAAGCTTGGACTCTGTATCAACGGGTGTCTTGCAAGCGTTACAACTCTGCATATGAGCCCGCTCAAGAATTTCCTCTGCAAATTTTGATTGAGACAAAAAAAAGCCGGAGGTCGATCGTGAGGTCGATCGTTGGGCTGAAATACAAAGGAAATAACTGAGAGAGCCAAAATCTGTCATAACAAACTCACTATGAAGCAAAGTAATAATACGTTGTAAAAGAGCTGATGAAGAGGCAGTGAGAATGATGTCGTCCACATATAACAATAGATAAGCAATATCAGACCCGCGATTAAACACAAATAAAGATGTATCCAAGTAGCAAAGCTGGCAAATCGCTGAAACCATGAAAGAGGGGCTTGTTTAAGCCCATATAATGACCTTTTTAAATGGCAAACATGATCAGGATGACGAGAGTCAACAAACCCAGGTGGCTGATGCATATATATACGCTCTCAGATAGATGCCCATTAAGAAAAACATTCTTCACGTCAAACTAATGAATAGGCCAGTCCCGTGAAACTGCAAGGCTTAAAACAGCACGAATGGTAGCTAGTTTAACTACTTGACTAAATGTCTCATCACAATCAATCCCTTGTTGTTGACTACGACCATTGGCAACAAGTTGAGCTTTGTACTTTCTTAATGAACGATATGCGTTTAATATATGGCTGAAAAGTCACATGGAATGAACAATATTAGCGTTAGCTGGACGAGGCACAAAATCCCATGTTCCGTTTGAAATCAAAGCATTATATTCATCTATCATAGCCTTTTGCCATTTAGGATCACTAAGGGCATGTTTGTGAGAACATGGAATAGGGGAAGTGGTAGTGACATGACAGTTCATGCGTTCAATGGGCTTAGAAATACCAGCCTTTGCTATTGGGCCAAAACCACTTTGTATATAAACGAATTTAACATATGGGTCATTGGTAGCATGAGTTAAAATGGTCTGTTGTTGACCATGTGAATTACTAGTAGGTTTAGTTACCTTTTTGAAAACTACGAGACAAACCATAGCTATTATGGCCTACACTTTTGTTAACAGAAGCACTAGTCATATAAGGTGATTCTGGTTTAGTTCGTGTGTCATGCAAGCCATGCACAAATTTACAACGACTTCCATAAGTATACAAGCCACACCTATTACGACATTTCTCATCACCCGAGTTAGGAATGGTAACATTATTTTAGAAACTATAGGGAGAGGGGGTTGAATAGTTTATTATATTTACTTGTTGAAGATGGGTGCGTTTTCAAAAATAATTTTTCTAAAAACTTAGACTTAAGCAAATATGTGAAATCTTCTTATGCACAATATGAACAATAGATAGTGGATCTAAACTAATAATCACAAGTATATGCAAATAAAGAATAATGAATGTAAATAGTTAAGGGAAGGAAAGATCAAACCAAACACCAAGGATTTATAGTGGTTCGTCAACGAAGCTCACTCCTCGTTCCTACTCCACTCCTCGAGCACTCCTTACTCGAGAGTTCACTAATCAACAAGCTCCTTATGGTGGAGAAAACCGTACACGTCGCTTAACCAATTTTCGACTCTAAGCTAAAAGTCGAGCCCTAATCTTAGCTAGGACCAATCTACACCAATATACTTTAAGGCCTAAGTATTAACCACAATACACACACAACTTCCAAATAGACACAACTACTTAGATCTCCACAACAACACAAGAATGAAAATAATGTATGATCTTCAATGGATCCTTGAGGTAGACACAACACTTCAAGGATGAAAGTGTTCTTCTCTTTGCGCTTGAGAGGATGAGATGGGAGGAGAAAGATTCACTTCTAAACAAGTAGTAATCAACCAAATAATCAAGGATTTGAGTGATTTAAGAAGGTGGATTGAATCTGGAAATTTGTGTGCAAAAGAGGTGAAGAGAAAATCTGGAAACGGTCCACTATTTATAAGACAAGGCTCCAACAGCTCTATCTGCCCGCGGTTCATTAAAGGCACATGCAGTTCATTATTGATAAATAACCGCAACGCTATTTAAGGAACCACCGCAACCCTATTTAAGGAACCGCCGAGCGTAGACTCCGCTCTTTTTTTGTCTTTTAGTGGGTTAGTCACATCTGGTGGAGTTCTTTTCCTCAAATGATTCCTAAACCATATGGAATATGCCATTTTCAAAATTTTAAATTTCTAATTTGATAAAATATTTTCTTAAAAATAAAGTTTAATAAAAACTTTTGTTCACACTTAATAAAAGGTGAGTTAAAAAAAAACTAAATTCTTGATCACTTAGTTAGGTTGAGAACTTGTTTATTCATACCTTAAGTGATAATGGATGAAATGAAAAATAATTGAACTCAAGAATTCGATTTTCGTTGTTTTCGTAAATGTTTGTTTTTATATATTGTTGTAATCAAAACAAAGCGAGTCCGAAAAATGCAAGTAACATTTTTAGGCATCATTGCATTAACAATTATTATTGGTTGACTTAGTGGCAACTAAAAGAGTGGGTGAGGAAGATGTGTTGTGATACGAAGATGTACCATGAGTGTGAGAGGCCATATCTCTCTTTTCAAGGAGAACCATAGAACTTACAACGTCAAAAGTGGGAAGCTTTTCCAAATGTCTAATAATATGAGCAATCTCGGGAAAACGAGAACGAAGGCCATTAATAGCGTAAGTAACAAGACTCAAATTACTTACATTGGAACCGAGATTGACAAGTCGATCTGCATTGTCTTCAATATCTTGAGAATATTCGGTGACCGAGAGGTTACCAATATCCATGTTGCGGTTTTCATTATCAAGTTGAATAACACAAGCATCTTTATTGTCATGAAAGATGTCGTTGAGACGTTTCCAAACTCCATGTGCGGTTGTAGTGTCGTCAATGACCATATCAACAAGTTTGAGAAATATTGTAGAATACATCCACATGACTAAAAGAGAGTCATTAATGTCATGGTAGGGATCAACGGGAGTTGTGCTTGTGGATGTATCAGTACTCGGGGCTTCAAGATGATGTTGAACACCGTAGGTTTTACAAAAACGCTTAAAAAGTGCACTCCACGAATTATAATTAAGTTTGTCTAGATCAAGGGGTGGGGATGCACGCCTTGATACTAGCATCGAATAAGTTTATCGATAGGTTGCTTGGTAGGGATATCAGATCCTGTCATGATGCTATGATAAGAGGTATACGATTAACTGACTTGGGAAGCAATAAACAAAGCAAAGAAGGAAAACAAATGTCAGTGAAGCAAGGTGAAGAAGGGTTTTTGTTTAGTATAAGATCGTATAAAAGCTCATGATACCATATTAATTGGTATAATCCCCGTGTCTTTACACAGAGGTGCCATATATGCAAACCATCACACAGTTTGATAAATGAGTGCCAACTAAGATGAGGATAGGCCCATAATTACAATTAGATAAGAGAGCCAAGTATTAAGGATAATATGTACAACTAATAAATAATATTTACGGGTAATAGATTTTATAGCTTTTTTTACTACGATGAGTCATGTCAAAACGCAGTTAGTTTTGTCCATTGCATTTTTTCTTTTAAAAATTTTCTTTTGTTTTTGGCGACATTTCTTTACTAACTATGTGCTAATGTCATACCAACTAAGATACATGTTTAGGCTTTTTCTAATTTTTTCGTAAGTGTCGATTAGATAACAAAATTTTAAATTTTACTCTACATTTAGGCAAAAATAATTAGTAAAAGTCAAGACATTATCAACCATATTAGAAATCCTCTAACTTAACTATAAAATAAACAAAAATATCCCACGTGAACACACAAAAAAGGCCTATATAAAATGTATAAACTTAGTGTTTATTATAAGTTACTAACCACGGAAAATGTTGCGTCAAAATTTCACACATACTCCCTCTCTTTCTCTAAATAAGTATTCACTATTGACTTTTAATTTTTTTTTTTAACTTTGCCATTAAATTACGTTATGAGTAAAGTTATTTTGGATACCATATCTATTATGGATATCAAAGGACTCATCCCACCATCTATCCTTACCATATCTAATGGTTGAGATTAAAAGTATTTAATTATTTCACTTATTTTTAAAACTTAAATATCTTTTAAACCGTTAAATGTTAAACGAAGAAAAATATACCATCACGACGAGCATTTAATTAGCTTTCTACAGATATGCAATATGATATACTTTTGAAAAAAATAAAATTCATTTTTTTTTAAATTTGCGTAAAATATCATATATGATAATAGTGTTTTACCATATATGATATTAGTGTTATGTTACAAATTATTACAGAATCATATATGATTAGTTATATCATATATGATACCAGTGTTACTATCATATATGATATTTAGTATCATATATGATAGATTACGGAAAAAACAAAAAAAAAATTGTCGAAAGTATATCATATAGCATATCTGTAGAAAGATAATTAAATGCCCGTCGTAATGGTATATTTTTTTTCGTATAACAATTGACGGTTTAAAAGATATTAATATTTGAAAAAAAAAGAGGAAATTGGTTTCATGTTTAATCTTATCTATTAGATTAAGATGAAAATGAGTGATAGAGATTAGTCCCTTTATATCCAAATAAAGTTTGGTATCCAAATGAACTTAAATCTTAATCTTATCTATTAGATTAAGATGGAAATGAGTGATGGAGATTAGTCCCTTTATATCCAAATAAAGTTTGATATCCAAATGAACTTAAATCTTACTTTATTTATGTTTTATAATTTTTCAGTAAAAATTATATTGATGAAAACACACTTAAAAACTTATTCCATTCGTATATTTTACTTATATAACGCAAATAAAATAATTTAAATTCAAAGTTGATATAAAAAGACTTTAAAAGTGAAAATTAGACATTTAATTAGCGACGGAGGGAGTATATCTTAATTTAAAAAAGCTTATTTTAAAATTTTTATTTTCACAAATTTGACACATATATCTTTATAGTTTTTATCAAATTTTTTCACCAATTTTTTTTATTTTAGCTAAATTGAATTTAAATTTTTTTTTTCCACCAATCATATTGTTTAATTTTATTTATTTGTTAAAATCAAACTATTTGATTGGTTCAATTATTTTGTTATAACCTCCAGTTTTTAATAGAATCTACTAATAATCTAATTTTTTTATTATATAAAAAAAGAAGATTTATTAACTTTATGTAGTGTAATTTTTTTTCAAAAAGTTTTATTTAACCCCCAATATAGTTTTTGACGTTATTCGGGTTCTAAAAATAGATGTAGATAGAAATGTAAAATGTACACACACGTATTAGGCGTGAGGAGAAAGAAAGAAAGAAGCTTGATACTATTGGACTAGTGGCAGGCAGTATATAATAAAGGAATTAATTTGGGGGTTTTGATAAAAAAAGAAAAAAGAAAAAAAAAAAAAAAATGGGTAGTAAAAAGATTGGAAAGTTTTTTGATTCGATAGGAGAGTTCTTCACTGGAGCTGAATCTATTCCTTGGTGTGAATCTGACATTGTTCTTGTATGTCCCCCTCAATTCTTCCTTAAACTTATTATTATTTCATGTTTCTTGGTTTAGGATTTACGGGGTTTATTTTCGGCTTATATAACATAAGCCTCAATTTGGTAGCTTATTTGGAGACTTATGGGCTTATTTAAGTTTATTATGATATAATAAACTTATGTAAAACATAAGCCCCAATTTTGTGGTTTATTTTGAGACTTAGGGGCTTATATAAGTTTATCATGATATAATAAACTTATATAAACCCATAAGTCTTTAGATAAGCCACAAAACTTATTATTATTATTCATTCATCATTGTTGGTTTAGGATTTACGGGGTTTGTATAAGCCCACAACTCTCTAAATAAGCCGCAAAATTGAGGCTTATGAAACCCAAATTAACTTAGGGGCCGTTTGTTTTAGCTTATATAACGGAATCCCATTTCGGCTTATATAACATAGGCCCTAATTTACTGCCTTATTTGGAGACTAATGGGCTTATATAAATTTATCAACATATAATAAACTTATATAAGCCCATAAGTCTCTCAATAAGCCGGAAAATTGAGGTTTATGAAACCCAAATAAACTTAGGGCTGTTTGTTTTAGCTTATATAATGGAATCCCATTTCGGTTTATATAACATAAGCCCCAAGACTTATGGGCTTTTATAAGTTTTTTTATATATTATAATAAAATTCTAATACAGTAATAAACTTATATAAGCCATAAGTCTCCAAATAAGCTTAAAAAAATAGGGTTTATGAAATATAAGCCCAAATATGCCTTATTTTTGGCTTATAAAACGTAAGCCCCAATTTTGTGGGTTATTTTGACACGTAGGGGCTTATATAAGTTTATGAAGATAGTAATAAACTTATATAAGCCCATAAGTCTTCAGATAAACCACAAAATTGGGGCTTATGTTATATATAGGCTTACGTTAGTATAAGCTAAAAACAAACACCCCCTTATTTTCAGACTTATATAATAAAGCTTATGAAACCCAAATAAACATTAAGTAAGGCAACATATATTTTCTGTTACCTTATTATCCTTATCATTTTTAGAGACACGCTAGTTACCACTAAATTTTGATGTTTAGGGTTTAGTCGCCAAAAAATTCTATCAACTGATGTTATGCCAACTAGATAACTTTTGTGTATCTGTTATATGTGGTTTGTGTGTATTTGTGTCAAGTTTTCAAACAATTGCGAATCCGATCCCCTTGTAGCTTGTTATTGGTCAAATTGGATTGGCATTTACGGCAAGTTTTGGAAATTTCCGGTAAATATGACCACCATTCACCCCGTTGACCATGGTTGACCGATTTGTTCAACCGATCTCCTTTTTTTGCAATGCTAATTTGAATTACCAAATATCTGGCTCTTTTAGCGTAGTTTGCAATGCTAATTTACACAAATCGGCTAGATGAAAATATATATAAAAAGGAACTCTTACATTTAATAGAGTAGTTTGTGTTTTGCTTTTGGAAGTTTGTTGAACTACAAATATAGACCTCAATCAAAATACATGTATGCACTTTGTGTGCTACGTTAGGCATCATAGTTTTTAATTGATGATCAGCTTCATCTTTTGTATGGTTCTAGCCTAATAGCCCTCTAGATAATGATATACAAAAGTAGACTGGACTGGACTATTGTAGAATTATGCAAATGGAACATTTAAGGTTACTTTCAACATATGGGTTTTAAAGTAGAGAAATTAAGAGGCACAACCACAACTGAGAAAAGGTTCGGCGTCATAAAGAACATCAAGGTAATTTAAAAGAACTAAGAGTTCTTTGAACTAGGAGAAAACGATAAATTTTTAAATTTATGATTATTATTCATTCATAGATGCTTGTTGGTTTCAAAATAGACATTATATAGATGATGCTTGTTGGTTTAGGATTTAGTTGATATATCCATTTTTTAAGTGATTGTTATCAGGACAACTTGAACTAGCTAGGTGTATAAACAAGTTCATTGAGTATTGTGCTACTTCTAACTCATGAATTGTACAAAAATATTATACCCAAGGTTGCAAAAATCGCGAATCGGTTAACTGTCTAGGCGTGATTAATCGGATTGCCATTTTCGGCAAATTTTGGGTATTTCCTGCAAGATTTTCCTTAACAACCAACTTATAATAGATACAAACAACTACCATAAGTTTTGGGTATTTTTACCAAGATTTGCAGGTTTCCAGCAAGTTTGACCACCGTTGCCGTCTTTGACCATGGTTGATTGATTGTTTGACCGATTAATTGGTAGCGGAAAGGTTGGTGGCCCGGTAGCGCCTAGGCGGCGATTAATCGGCCTTGTAGGTCTTTTTTTCAACACTGAATATACCAAATCCCGCCTAACCAGCTAGTCACAAGTGTGTATGTGCAGGTGAATGTGTTATTGTAGGATACTATATATGCTTAGGGTTAGGGCTTCTGTTACCTGATGTTATCGTAATCATTATAGTTATATGAAGAATCTATCAACAGATGTTGACTATGTTTTACAATAGACATAATATCAAGTGGTGTGGGTGTGGCACATTACAAGGTGGTTGTGTATTTGAGTTATCAAATACACAATAAATGGTTCGAGTTTTGATTTTGGAAGTTTATGTACTACGTAGCATTTTTGAACTTCACTTTAAATTTAGACATCAATAGAACACATGTATGCACTTTGAGGAACCTGTAGAACCGATATGATACTTTAGGTATGTTCTTATGTATTGTTTTGGCCTAGTAGCCTTCTAGATGGTCAAGTGACACGTAAGCTGGATGTTTGTAGAATCACACAAAATGGAAATTTCAAGGTCACATAAGTATTATAGAATCAGGGAAATTAAGAGGCACAACACAGCCAAGAAAAGGTTCGACTTCATAATGCTATAGAAGACCTAAGAGTTATTGGAATTTGGAAAAAACTTACCTGCTTCTACAAAAAGGAACATCCTTGGCCTATTTTATCGACAATATACAAACCAAGTAAATTCTAAATATGGAGTTAAGTCCTGAGATTACATTGTACCGACTACTCATCTATAATGTTCTCGTTTGGAGTATGTCGATCATTGATTTCTAATTGTTCCTTTTGCAAATCGTCTTTCATTCAAACCCCTCAATATCTTCAGAAATTTTAGTTTTTTTTGTCAGACAGAAAAACATAACCAGACAGCAGATTCACTCTGTCAGGACACTGCAAGTTTTGACTGAAATTAACTGACGGTTAACTGGAGTTATGTATCGAGTCTTGTTTCATAGGCATTGCAGTTACTTTGAATGCAAAATTATGTTGGAAATGATTTTATCTGCAATCTGGTTTAGAATTACTGTTTCTGCACATGAGCACCCGCTCTTTCCAAATAATATCAAGGATAATTCAAGGGTATATAGAAGTTGTTCTAGGATGAATTGAACATATATAGATGGGTCTGCTGAAAGCACATTTCTAGGCTGTACTGTAAGCGTCTAATAACATGTAGCAATTAGGATCCAAAAGCTTAGTAAGAAGAAAAATGGTGCAACTTGGAACCAAATATACACATGAAAATGTGAAAGTATTCTACAGCTGTAACATAAGAAGGACCCTAAACCCTGATAATAATTTTACAACTTTACATATATCACCTACCTTTCTTTTGAAAGCATTTTTGGTCACAAGACCCTGTTGACCAGCTGTATCTTGCACAGTAGATTCTGTTGCATTTCGAAATGTTAGATCCTCTTGTATCATAGTATTGCTTGCAGCTATCACAGACTAGGAACCTTCTTATAACTAATTGTCGCTCCACATAATTAGCTACTCAGAAAAAGAAGAATTAGGTACTACTATTGGGTCATTTGGGTGGTGGCTTGTTCTGTTCAGGATCTGAACTCTATAGAACTTGAATCATGGAGACTATAGTAATGTCACAGACTTGATTCAACATGTTATATGCTTGGTTTAAAAAAGCACGCCTTTTTACGCCTAAGGCGTGAGGCGAGGTGAGCCGAGGCTTTGGGCTCATCGCCTCGGGACCACTGATGCGCAGCCACTACAAAAAGCGATTGGAGGCGGTGCTTTTTTACGCCTTAGAGGAAAGCTTTTTACCGCCTCAAGTGCTTTTTGTTCTAAAAATGCCAAAGGGTTTGAGTGGACTTCTAAACTCAAAAGGGTTTTTTGTTCTAAAAATGACATTTGGACTTTTATTAGTCTAAAAATGACATTTAAGCTCAAAGAGTCGCAATCGTTGTGTAGAAAGTAAGCGCCTCGCCTACGAGAGGTGTGCGCTTTTGCCTCATTGCCCGTCGCTTCTCGCTTCGGATCCTTAGCGCAACGGACCGCTTCTCGCTTTTTAAAACCAAGGTTATATGGTAGGCAAATTGACGACCCACAGTGATCTGTATAAATTAGGGTAATTATTAAGACGTGCAAACAAAAGCCTGAAAACTTGCAGTGATGTGAAGTGCAGTGGCTTAATATTAATCCTTGAAACCCGTGTTAGAGGTCATTTGTTGATGTGATGGAGGCAATTGGATTATTCTATAATTATTCAATGGAAAAGTTTCCTTTCACGTGTACCATAAGTATTTCCTGGTTTATATAACAATATATTGCAAGGGACGTTTTCATGAACACATCAAACTGCTGAGTGCCGATGGCGTGCACTTTTTTGTTACTGAGATTAATCTAAATGCTGTATTCATACTGTATCTTTCATGCTTGAGTGTTCGATCCTGTTAAGCAATCAAGTGTGCATTTAAATATGATATCCAGATTAGTAGAATCTAAACTTCGATGCTTTTGCTTATTTCCTTGACTTCCATTTGTCCGGTTTCTCTGGCATATATACTACTAGTAACAAGTAGTGGTGATAGTATCTGCAAGATTAGATTCTACTAATCAAAAGGACCTATGGCTTATACATCTTCTAAAGGCCTCCTCCTTTACTGGTGACATTTTTATGGTTTCAGGGCTGTGAGCGCGAGGTTATTGCAGCTGAGAAAGATTCTTCTGAGGAATTCAAAAGTGAATGTCGTCTGCGCTTATCATGGGCTCTTGTTCATTCAAAGCGTCCTGAAGATGTACAACGTGGGATAGCTATGCTTGAAGGTGAACACATGAACCTCAATATATTTGGTTATTAGTTCTGAGTATCTGTCTTTTTCATTAATAGTAAACCTTTGACAGTTTCAACAACAGTTCAGTTCTCTTTATAATGAAGGTGACAGATTAGTTCCCTGAGGTTGTTGGACGTAAACTAAAAACTAAAATTGGTTTATAATGGTCACATGCAATTTCTTTCAACTTCTATTGTGCTTTAGCTAATGAGGGTACCTTATTTACTTGATTGTGCAGCTGCATTGCCTAGCACTAGTGACCCGTTGCAAATGAGAGAAAAGATGTATCTGCTTGCTGTTGGGTATTACAGAAGTGGGGACTACTCGAGGAGCAGACAACTTGCTGATAGATGCTTGGAGGTATCATCTTATATGGAACTTATATCTATTCTGCTTTCTTTGCTCATTCTAGAAAGTTTGTAATTGTTGTGTATGACATTCTATTAGGGGTGTAAACAAGTCAAATTGAATCGAATTTTGGCAGAGCTCGACTTGATAAAAAAATACTTTGTTCTGTTTCCAGCTCGAGAAAGTTTGAATTAGGCTCGAGCCCGCTCGAAAAGCTCGAATTATTTGTAATGATGTGTTTTTTAAACCAACTAAAACTGATCTATAAGATAAGATTTAAATACGGCTCGAGCTTGGCTCAAAAAGCTTGACACATTCATAAATTTACATAAACTTTTAAAATATACATATTATATGTAAAGAAAACATGTATATTACTTAAAAGCTCGATAATAACTCGAGTCAAGCCTACATAAGCTCGGTCCAACTTGTTTAGCATTTCGAGCTTATTTTCTAGGCTCGTACGAGCCCAAGTCGAGTTCGAGTTACTTGATTAAAGAGCGACTCATTTACACCCCTACTCTATATGTAAGGGAAAATCTTGCTTTGCAAAGCCTAGGGGAATTAGTCTCTATTGAAAATCTTGATCATTTTAGACTGTTTCTTTTGCACTAATGGTCTTTTTGAGGAAAAAGAGTTTGGAAGGCTTTAATAGCGGTGCTCTGTAATACCCCGTCTCTTTATTATCCTCCCCTCACTCCTTTCCAATTCAAACACTCTTTTAATACCCCTATATCCTATGATGCACGGAATCGCCTATAAGGGACCCGTGTGGGAGCGGCTGGGGATCGGATTCGCCGGCAAAACGGCACCGAATCGTTTCTTGACCGACTCCCAAAACATGGGAGTGATTGTTGACCGAATATGGCGACGTTTCGGCTTCCTAAGCCCGTATCTTGCATTTTTTCAAACTGAAAATGAAAAGCTGTGTTTGCTATGCAAAGAATTAAAAATATTTAGAAGCTTTAAAGAAAAAGGTGATTGTAATGGTGAAGAAGATGAATGATTAGATGGAGAAGACTGAAGATAATAAATATAATATAGAAAAAGTAAGTTACTTTTGTGGGGATATGTGATGGTCACGTGAAGTTTACGTGAAGTTTACATTCAAAAAAGTGGAAGTTTAATTTTCGTATTGCTAATAGTCATTATTTTTGTATTCTCATTTGACTCTGACAATTTTTTTACTTTTAACAATCTATCGCATTTTCCAGTCTATAGTCATTCTGATAATCTGATGTAAAATTTTTTTATGCCTCTCCTCTTAAAAGTAATTATTTTGAATTTACATCAATAAATTTTTATTTTGAATTTTCTTTAATATATTTAATTTTTTTTATATATTTTTATTGCCATATCCATGCCGTTCCCGTATCTTGATTTTTTTATTTTTGCCGTTTCCCGTTCCCGTATCCCCGGGCCGTTCCCGTTTCGGTGCTACATTGCCTATATCCCTAATCACCCTGGAAGATCCTCAACACCAGTCCTTCTCCACACCTCCTTCGCGCTGGCACTACATCAATCCAGCCATCCTCCACACAGAATTTTTCGCCCTCGTAATCTCTCGTTGGATTCCTTCACACCAGAGATCTTGTCTTCCACAGTGACTGGACTGTCAAACCGATGACTTGGATCATTTTTTTTCTGTTGGTTACACATAGACTCTTTCACAACACGACAACCCCTCTTTTTGTTTCTTGCTGTTGCAGATCTTTTATATTAGGGATTCGAAATTGATTTTTGAAAAGCTAAAACTCTATTAATTAGTTTCAAAGGACACGTAGATATTATTCATATTCGTAGTATATAACATAGTGGGTTCTTGGTTATATGGTTTATCATTCTTCAAGGTATTTGGATTGTTAACTTATGTTTTTTGCTACTAATTTTCTGTGGTAAAGTTATTAACAATTTTATAAATTGATAAGTTAATATGGTAAGAAATATGTCAGTAAACTTTCTTGAGCATCTAGTTTTTCAGCCGACTCAAAATCCAATATCATAAAAGCACAAACCGACAACATTTCTACACAGATATATCTATATAACTAGACATGTTATCGGCGCAGCACTTGATGCCTATTATTTTCAATTTACTATAAAATGTGGCTTTGTTACAGATTGTACCTGATTGGAGGCAAGCGATTACTCTCAAGAAATCAATTGAAGATCGTATCAAGAAGGGTAAGTCAAAACATCTCCCAACTTAGTTTTTGTTTGGTACTGCTTGTTATTTTATATTATTGACGGTTTGTTACCGTTCTGTTATGAGATGCAGATGGGGTGATTGGCATTGGTATCGCTGCCACAGCTCTAGGGGCTGTTGGTCTTGTTGCTGGTGGACTTGCAGCTGCCTTATCTCGCAAGAAATGACAACATAAATCACTGTCTTATCGTTCTCTATCACAATGTGTATAACTCAAGTCATATTTCCCGTCCCCAGGCAAGGAAGCATATGAATTACATGGCTTCTCTTTCATGTACCTTTGTTACCTCTAAACTCGACGCCCCCCCTGAGCTGGGGACATGAGAAGTCGATATAACTGTTTCTTTGCAAGCTTATGAATTCTAGTTTAAGGTTTGATAAGCATAGTTAATGTTCTTGATCCAAGTTGTGGTGGTTTTAAGGATCAATATTATCGCGGTTGAAGTGTTATTTCTTAAACAATATAGAAAAACATTAAATGTGTTTTGTTAGGTTAGGTTTTTTATGAGACTGGTGGTTAGAGGTGTTTATCGGGTTGGATTGATCGGGGTTAGTCTAGGCTAAAAATAACGTACCCGAACTCGACCCCATTTGACCTTGGGTTAGTCGGCTTCGGGTCGAGTCCACTCAGATTCGGGTCAACCCGTATATGAGTAAAATGGTCATAAAAATTTGATAATTTATAAAAAATGTATTAAGAAATAAAAACTCTTATTCATGCCAAACGGGTTGACCAAACCCGAGTTAGCCAAAAAAAATTAACCCAGTACCCAACCTTCTTTAACCTATGCTGGTGTTTCGTTGCCCTTTCCCGTTCAGGAAAAGTTTTTTTGGAGTAGATTATAGATTATGGTGTGTTGGTTTGCTTATGTATGACCTTCCACACTAAGAGCACGAGGTATACGTTAAGTTCATTACTTTTCTCTTATAACAAAGGATATCATTTTTTTCATCGCTTGCGTTATAAGACACAATGCCACACGCATAATACAAAAGAACACAAACAGTAAAATAAAAAGAGTGACTAATGTATGGCGTAGGCTAGCTGGCATGGAACCAATCCCTACGGCATGAACCCTGGTGTCATCTCGATGTTATTGGATGACGCGAGGGTTAGCAGCCAACCACGATACGTTAACCTTATAATTAGATTGTAGTTGTAGCTTGAAAGGACAAACTAAACTACTAGGCAGCCTTTAACTGCAGGCCGATCCCGATTAAGTAGTAGTCCGCCTGATATAATTCTTAACCGATATTACCTCAACTTGAAGAAATGTCGACGATCAACTAAGAAGAAATGTCGATTAAGACAACTACAATAGTTTTAAAACTTATCAACTCTTTCCCCTTATAAAACAATTTACCTAACATTCTATTTTTGATTTGGCATGCAACAAAAGACACATTTAAGAGAGTGGTTTACCAAGTATATAAAAGTTTTGGTCCAAAAGTTTAAAAAGTAATGGATCTAATTCTATTTTGTTTGACTCGTAACACTTTTAGTGCCAAACTTTAGTTGACTAACATTTGACTGTTAACTGGAGAGTATTTTTGTCTTTTCACATATATAACAAAAAAAATTGTTGACCTTTTAATTACACATAATCAAAATTTCAGTTCTATTCGTGTCACCCTATTCATTTCATATCTTTTTTTATGTTTGCCAACAACCTCCAACAACTACCGCCAGCCACGGCCGTTCATCTAAAATCTTCATAACAACCGTCAACACCACCGAGCAACCAAAGCCACCATGACATCAGCACCAAATAATCACAAACCTTAAATCACTCACAAAGATGTAAATGTAAGAACTAAGAACTGCTTTTGTTATAGAAAATTGAAACAAGGTGGCTTTTTTATTTGTATTGCAAAAGTGATGGGCCGAAAAAATGTATCCAAAAAGTGTTGGCCGTAAAGAGCAAAAGTGAGGAGATAGTGTTGGTGAAGATGAAATAGGATATATTAATTTTAGTGGTGGTGAATGAAAAGACAAATATGCCCTTACAGTTAACAGTTAAAGTTAGTCAAATTAACGTTGGGACCAAAAGTGTTGCGGATCGATTAAAATAAGACTAAATCCGTTACTTTTTAAACTTTTGGGCTAAAAGCGTTATATCCGACAAACAATAAAGATCATAAATGTAGTTAACTCTACTTAAAACATACATTGTTTTTAGAGCATTGTTATATCCTCCTACCAAATCATCCTACTTATCTTTCTACACTCACACTAATATAATATACATTTTCTCCACTTATTATCTCTCCAAATCTAAACCTTCAATTCCGCCACTTGTCAAGATCTCGTGTGTAGGAGGATTTGTAGGAGGTTTTTGTAGGAAGAGTTATCATTTTCCTTGTTTTTATTAGACTAGGATTAATGCCCGCGCTCCGCCGCGGGGTAGATACAAAATGTGTTTACTAAAAAAGAATTTGTAGAAGCTAATAAGCGATATATAGGATCGGGGCTGATTCTATTTCTATAAACTGCATTAGCGATTTGAAGATCATTTACAAATAGAAGCCTCAGGACTAAATGTAAGAAATTGTTTCAAAAGGCGTTGGCTCCTGGGCATTAGAACATACAAAAGCAGTTACTGGATTGTTTGCGAATTAAGGGAGGGTACCAAGATTTTTTCTTTTTGACTCTGATTCTAGTTCACGAAGGATAGATCTTTTCACCGGTTTCTGCTGGGCAACACTGGGTTTCCTTTGCAAGATGGGCCAACTGTTTCAGCAACATGGATCTGTCATCTAACATGGATCTGTCATCTATCAACGATATTCGATTTCAAAACTGTTAATGGTTTTCAAACTTTAGGTTACCTGCGGAGAAAGTCCATGCCTTTGTCAGTTTACCAAAAAATCCATTCCGTTGGTAATGCTTTGTCCTTCTTTTCCAAGTTATATGAATACAACAGATACAACAAATTAATCCAACATCAAATGCTTTTGAGACAACAGATTTAAACGGTGATTAGGACTGTGTATTGAGTGTGATGATCTAACACTTGATAATAAAAAATGAGCGTTCAAAAAATCATTTTAAGCAGTCATTATCTGCGATTCTAGAGACATATCACAGTTTTGAAAAGACAATCCCAAACACTCGCCTTTTTATAGACTATGATCGAGATATTTCTAACCAAAAGTCATAATTCTTTAAAGAAAGTCGTGGTGAAAACTCGTGTCACTTCATGCATCATAGCTTGATATAATACGCAAAGCAAACATTTAAAAAATAGAAATAGACTAACCATACTTGAAATCCGGTTGAGCGGTTGTGCATGGTTTATACCTACCGTTCAGATGGACGTTTACGTAGGCGAGATATTTCCGTATGCAGCTAATAAAGCAAAGGAATACAGTAAACTAAAGATTAAAATAGACATTAAAAACAAAAGGTAAAACTTACAGGAAAGACTTTATAATTTGCTTATGTACCGCACTTTCGCCATGATACATTAACAATAGAAGGTAAAAGTTAGAGCACGTGTGGTCATGAAGAAACGAAGATCCAGCAAGTAGTTTAAGATGTGACACGTAATGCAACGTCAACTGGAAAAGAAGCCAATTATTCACTATCAGATGGCAAAGTTTGGCCGTTTGTAAAGTTCCAGCATCTTCTTTTTGATGTTATAGAGCTCGAGCCCTGCAAGTTCAAACATTGATTACATATGTTGTGCTATGTTTATTGATTGAATGGTAAAAAATATTGAACAAAATAAACCAAAGTGTATAAATCAATGAATATAAGCACTCCGTATATAACAAACCAAATTTTCTTTCTTTTATAAATCATCATCATATTTGGAGTGATATCGTTAGTTAACCTACACATATGTTAGTTCAAAAAAAAGTAACCTACACATCTGTGACATGACTATGATATTCAAGTATAAAGATTCATAAAAGTGGATGCCAAATAACCCCAGTTTGACCAACTTGATAATTTCTGTGTTTTAGACTTTTAGCAAGAGTATCATATTCTGTTACTAAAAAACTCATTGCAAAAGTGTGATGACATTGTACTTACAACTGAATTTCTATACATTCTCGACTACAACAAAAATTTTAAACAAACGAAAGGTTTCGAATAAGAGTTACAGAGTTTGGTTTCAAATAACCATTAAAGTTATGTCCTTAACTTAAATACCTAATCCAGCGAGCTCCCTATCCCTCCACTGACAATGACAGTTGTGTTTGAAGGAAACGAAAAACAATATCCCTACCAAAAGAAAACAGCCAGTGTCTCAATCCCTTCACTTTCAATAAACTTACCTTTCCTCCCTTTTTGTTTCTATCCTTTTGGTTCCCCGCAAATCTGGTACTTGCCCTCAAACCAAAACAACACATAAATAAAAAAACAGTGTTTCATTCTACACTTTATGTCCACCATACACAGTGACCCTTAAATTCATTAACCAGACTACCTTTTGTTTTCTAGAAAGAAACTCATCATCATATATTCATATTATGAAGTAATTTAATGGCGCTTATTACTTAAAGAAAGATATGTTAAAGCTTATTAAAAGAATTGAGGATTATCTTTCCTTCAAGATTAATTAAATCTTAAAACAAATTTGTAGTCCTTTATCTAAAAGCCAAACCATTTTTCAGCAATAAAAGAAACTACGTATATGATTGGTTATGCAACAAATATTTTTTTCCAAAATTACTAAAACCATAAGACTGTATAAACTCTATATTTATGATAACGATATCAGACATTCTTTTTTCTATCATATACTTTTTTCTAGCAGAACGCTTGAATCAAACCGACCCGATAAGCCCATCAACCAGACAATCTGAACCGAGAACACTCTAAATTTGAGTAAAAGAATGTAACTGTTGCAACGTCAAAGTAGCAGGTTTACCTTTGTTATGAGAAGAACTACAACCTGTTGTATTGTTACCGCGTGTATGTTTTTGTTTCTGACTACTAACATCAGACGTAATAAGTTGATGTGAATTGGTGCCCATAGTTTGCAAAACCTAAAGAACAGCAGCCAATGTGCCTTAAAAAAAGAATCCATAGTTAAATACAAAACTAAATTCTAAATTGTGACAACACTTTTAAGGTTATTATAGCATTTTACCATAAACGCATGTTGACGTTCCACAAAGGGGGTGATTGTTTCGGCTTTTATAGGCTGCTTATGGCTGCTTGATTTTGGCTTATATAAGCCAAAGAGCTTCAAAATAAGACACAAAAGTGAGCTAATGAAACATAATCCCTAAACCAAATAAGCCGTAAGCTGCATATATAAGCCGAGAGAAAAACCCCCTACGTAATAACCTTACCCTGATGAAATCATAACATGATATACCTTACCCTAACCCTAATTAATTATATTTAATCTAATCGAGTGGCACAACATGAATTATACCTTGTATGAGGTTGTTTCCAGCACCATCGTCAAACTCCCATCAAGAATATAAGGGATCAATAGAGTGAAGAAGTTCCATCTAGATCAATTCCCTCGAACAAACAAAAATCAAGAACTAAAACTCACCAGTTAGTCTTGTTAGCAGGAAATCCAAAACCCTAAGCCTAATTACAATAATTGGAGCGCAGAAATTAATACCCTTGAAGAACCCAGATCCAAAAAATCAAGAACCAAAACTCACCAATTATTAATCTTGTTAGCGGGAAATCCAAAACCCAAATCCTAATTACAATAATTGGAGCGTATAAATTAGATAAAGAACTAAGCAGAAAGTTTCCCAGAATCACATATCCCATCTTAGTTTTCAGCCCTTCATTTACAAAAACAAAATTTCCGTACCTGATAAGTAATGAGTAAGCCTGCTGTTCCATCTTGATTATTGCAAACCTACAAAAATAAAAATAAAAAACCCAATCAATGGCTACAAAAGTGGTTTTGGAAAAGAACCCAGTGTTTTGATATGTGATGAGGATAAGATTAATGGACGGCTGAAAGAAAATGAAAAAAGCAATCAACATGGTATACGAAAAATCAATGGCTACAAAAGGGTTTTGGAAAGAACCCATACCGGTGAACAGTTTTCTAAATCAATAAACGGTTCAGATCTATATTGTTGAGGAACCCATACCAGTGAACAGGGAAGGGATCAAAATGAATGGCTGATAAGAGGGGAAGACTTTCTCCTCTCACACCCTTATAATGTTTTTTAATTGTGTGTTTTCCAATTCCCCTTATTGTATAAAGGGGGTAATGAGTAAACTAGATCTAAGCTCGACTTGTAAGATGGTGCATTAAAGATATATTGTATAATTCTTGTATATATATTGTATCAATAAAACATACACTTTATGAGGTTTTTATAGTCTAACATGAAAAATAGCCATAAGATATATGTTTTATTGATACAAAATATATAGAGATTATACAATAAAACCTTAATGCATCATTTCACCAGGATCGTTTTGTGAAATTTAAAGACGCCGTGCTATAGCAATATTTAAGACCCCCAGCAAAAAATTCATCACATATAAAATTGGATTATGTAATGAAAATGAGCAAAACCACATAAAAATAAAAATAAGTGTTTGAATGATTTATAGGTACCATCCTCTTGATGTTTTTTTTAACATACTGGTGATATCAAAATATATTAGAAACTATTTTCTAAACTTTGTCTCAGAAATAAGAGGGGGTTATTTTGAATACCTTGTATCTCTTGGATATAAAGGGATCAATCTCAATCTTTTATCTACTAAAGATTAAGAGCTGAGATGAATCCTCACTTTTATTAATTAAAAAAACGGAGGGTCATTTTAGTCATTTAACAACTCACCCACCCACCTCCTAAAATACTCCAATCTTCTCTTTTTCAGATCGAAACAAAAAAACACACCGAGACATACAAAAAACACACAGTTCTTATATTATCATCGATCTATCATCGATTGACCATCAATTAGCGTGGTGAGGGGTATCAGTAGTAATCAACAAATACCGAATTGTCAACTATACAAAAGACGAAGATTTCATCCCTTGACGACCTTATCTCCTTTGATGACGTCATTGCTCTTGATCCACTTATCCTAAAGCTAACAATGTTGCTTCTACTAAAGGTTTACATTATATATTTATTCATTTCTATATTAATTGCCATTTATAAATGTTCATATATTTTGTAGATGTTTAAAGTCACTAGCTACTACATTCCATTTTACTAGTGTTGCAATTGCTAGTTATGGGGGGCAATTTTTTAGCGATAGTGTTGCGTTGTGATGATCTTTGATTCTCGTTTGGCAAGTAGTAATTTATCTATTTTTCAGCATGCTTGGTATCATAAATAGAGTACGTGAATAAGCTTATTAGGAGAGTTGTGCTGAAACCGTAGGCTACACTGAACATATGTATCAAATATGATATCTCCAAACATCATATATGATACATATATCATATATGATATATGGAGGTATAAGATATAATACTATGATAATGTGCTTAAAAAAAATTACAAGCAAGTCTGTGATATCTTTGTTGGTAATTATAAGTTAGTTTGTGTATAATATCATATTTGATAATCTGGTTGAAATTCAGCTTTTGTACTACATGATATTTGATAATCTGGTTGAAGTTCAGCTTCTGTAATATATCATATTTGATAATCCAGTTGAAATTCAGCTTTTGTAATATATCATATTTGATAATCTAGTTGAAACTAAAACCAAATCTCCCTTCAAAATCCAAATTATAGGAACGTGCTCTTTTTTGAAATTTTCAAATCACTAAAGTAGTACTTATTTTGCGAATTACTTTTTAGATTTGTTTGCAGGAACATTAACTTGATGACTCCAATCTCATGAGTACCAGTGTGCATTATGTGTTAGATATTTGCTTGACCTCCTAAGGGTAGTTTGGTATTTTTAGTACTGAGGGTATTTTGGTCATCCTACTCATGTATAACTAGAGGGTGTGTATCTCAGGTTTCTTTGGCTATATAACTAGGGGGCCGGTATGTTGTAACCACATTTTTGATATAATAAAACACCATTTTCTTTTGCTCCCACTTCTGATATTCTGGTCTGTTTTGATCTAGTTCCCATGTTATAAGTTTGTTGTTGTTCCTCGCCCTATTATTTTCTATTGATTTACTCTCTCATTCTTATAAATTGGTATCTGAGCCAATGGGTCGTGTTTAAAGCAAGCTTTTAATTGATTTCAAGATTCGATATCTTGATATGATTTTGGATTTGTTTTCGTTTGGTGTTTGTTGTTCGACCCGTTTGAAGTTAGGAGATATAAGGGTTTGTAGTTTTGGGACTTTTATTTGATAGATTGAAGGTGTTTTGTTGGGTGAGATTTAGGATAACCAGGATTTGTGTTGTGGGAAGTTTTGTTAGAGAACATTAGTGATCCGAACAGTAGTGAAAATTAGTGACCAATGATCAGAACAGTATTGAACATTAGTGACCAGAACATTATTGAACCCATTTGAATAGTTATGTCTTCTCAAACATCATCATCATTGGTTAGTATTGAGAATTTTAATCGCAAAAGTAATTTAAGTTTATGACGAATTAAGATTCGAGCCTTATTGAAACAACAAAGTATTTAGGCACCTCTAGCCGGTCCGAAACCGGATGATATGACGAATGCCAAATGTAGCTCACAAGATGACAAGGCGCATCCCACTATTTTTCTATCTTTATCAAATGAGGTTCTTTACGAGGTTTCCAATGCGTAAACGGTTGCCGGTGTGTGGAAGAAGTTAGAAAAGTTGTATATGACAAAATCGTTGACGAATAAGTTGTTGTTGAAACAACGTTTGTTCTCGCTTCAAATGAAAGAAAGTTCATCATTGAAAGAGAATCTTGGTTCGTTGAATTCAATCTTGATGGATTTGAAAAATGTTGAAGTGAAGATTGAAGATAAAGATGCCACACGTGTTCTTCTAGTGTCGTTACCTCCTTCGTTTGAAAGTTTTGTTAGCTCATTTGCTATTGGTAAAGACACTATCACTTAAGAAGATGTTAGGTCTAGTTTGCATACAAGGGAGCTTCGTCAACAAGCGTCAGGAAGTGCTTATGAGTCACAGCCCATGGGTTTATTGATAACAAGTCATGATAGGGGTTGATATCGGTTTAAAAAAGGTAAAGAAAAAGGTGGAGCATCGTTGAGTTCTCCGGATCCTAATCCGAGAGATATTTGTAACTATTTCCATGAGGAAGGCCATTGCAAGTTTGATTATCCTAAAGGGAAAAACTCTGGTAGCGGCTACTGCTAAAGACGAATCGTGCTATGTGGGTTTCGAATGCGATTTGCTTTGAATTTGGTACTTGGATCGTAATTCTTATTTATATAAGTGGACCATTAGAATTTTGGTATTAGAGTTTGAAGATCGATTTGTTTTTTTGAAGACTTGACTATCATCATGTAGTTTGAAGTTCATTCCATCGTTTAGAATTTGAAAATTTAGATCTTCGTTTGTCGGGCATTTGAAGTTGGCTGCCCGAATTTGATTGTCTTCGTTGAAGATCGTTTGAGCCGATTTGTTTATGGTTGACCAAGTTTGAATTTGACGGTTAACATTTGGTTGTTCGTTCACTACAAAAATCGTAAGATCAGGTGACGGGTGTTTCCCCGATGACACAATGTCGCCAGGGAAACCATATAATCCCTGGCGACATCGCTGACGTGGCAAAAAGTCATAAAGACTTTTTGGTAAAAGTTTGACCAACTTATCCGTGGCGACATGTCGCCGGGGAATCTATGGCCAAAATAATCAACCAAAAGAAAAAGCGAGATATTTTCCCTCCAGATTATCCCTGACGACATGTCGCCGGGGATAAGTGATATAAGGATAATTAACCTTAATCTTGTTAATAAACTGACCAAGTTTTCCTGGCGACATGTCGCCAGGAATACCCTTGCTAAACGAAAAATTAAAATTGTTAGCAGAAAATTTTGGCGGGCTTTTACCCGCCAAAAGCACCAATGTTTCCCCGGCGACACGTCGCCAGGGAAAAGCCCACTAAACAACAAACTGACAAATTATTTAGCAAAATGATAGGCGGGCTTTTACCCGCCAAACTTTTCCTGGCGACATGTCGTCGAGGAAACTCTCTGGCAATGATTTGTAATTGTGTTTTTGCTTATTATGAAAAATTATAAAATTATTATTTGTTTTTACTTATTTAAGATATAATTATTATTTAAGAAAAAAAATATAATTATTTATTCCATATATAATTTTTTTACTTATTTAAGATATAATTATTATTTTAACTATCGATCCGATGTCATTTTATTTTTGCGACGTTTACATAATAAAAAACGAGACATTTGTAAAACAAATATTTATTTATTTCAAACATTACATAAAACCCCTTGTGTAAACACATGGGAGACTTACAGACAGACACGCCTAAACATAATTTTATTCGACACGGACACTTAAACACGCGCTTAATTAAACATGGATATTACAACGATATTAGACTCATAAACACGAAAAAAACACACATCACAAACTAGTTCAAACTAATGTTCCCCATGTCATCGTAAAGGTCGTGAAGTAGTGCAACTGAATCCACTGTGTGCCTATCGCCATGACAGTACAACTCTATTGTACTCTCAAGTACCTTTATCTTTCCATTCAAGTGCACACAGTTTTCTCACGTTGAAGAGCTTGGAGAAGAAATTGGAGTCCTTGAAGGTCTCGAAGAAGAGCTTGGAGGAGAAAAGCTCGTTGAAGGTCTCGAAGAAGAGATTGGAAGAGAAAATCTCATTGAAACTCCAAGAGAACTGACAAGTAGTCTGACTTGTTCGTCTTTCCATAAAACAAATTCGCCTCCATATTAAACTGGATGTTCCACCTGTGAACGTGGACAAGCATAGTACTGTCTACCAAGGGAATCACGTTGCCACGATTGTCGAAGAACTACATCTCCATGTCCACACCTACACGGAAAAGTTTCGTGCTTTAACATCTTCATAATAACAATGTGTTTGTGATGATAAGTGTCTGTGATCTGCTGGTGGTTGTGATGATAAGGAGTGTGTGTGGTTGTCCTTTTATGGCAAAAAAGTGAGGGAAATGGTTAACATTTTCCCGCCAATGTTTTCCCGCCAACTTTTTCCCGCCAACGCTTTCCCGCCAACATTTTCCTGCCAATGTTAATCACGATTAGTTACCATTAATCACGATTACTTAAGATTCATCCTGATTAGTTAACATGTTCCACGCATCACCGGTATGTATTATATTGGTTACACGTTACATGTTCCACGTATTCCCGGTATGTATTGGTTACACGTTATATGTTCAATGGATGAGACGGTAGGTTATGGTTACACGTTAGATATTCAATAGATGAGTCGGTAGGTTATGGTTACACATTACATGTTCAATGGATGAGTCGGTAGGTCATGCTTACACGTTACATGTTCCACGTATCTCTGGTATGTATTGGTTACGCGTTATATGTTCAATGGATGAGTCGGTGTGTATTGGTTACACGTTATATGTTCAATGGATGAGTCGGTATGCACTGGTTACACGTTAGATGTTCAATGGAGGAGTCGGTGTATGTTCAATGGATGAGTCGGTATGTATTGGTTACACGGTAGATGTTCAATGGATGATTCGGTGTGTATTAGTTACACGTTATATGTTTAATGGATGAGTCGGTGTGTATTGGTTACACGTTAGGTATTCAATGGATGAGTCGGTATGCATTGGATAAACGTTATATGTTCAATGGATGAGTCGGTATGCATTGGTTACATGTTATCTATTCAATGGATGAGTAGGTATGCATTGGTTACACGTTAGATGTTCAATGGATGAGTCGGTGTGTATTGGTTACACGTTATATGTTCAATGGATGAGTTAGTATGCATTGGTTATGTAGAAACTAGAAGGGGGGGGGGGGGGGGGTTGAATAGTTTCTTAAATTTACTTGTTAAATATGGGTTTTCAAAAATCCTTTTCAAAAAGTTAGGCTTGAGCAAATATGTGAAATCTTCTTATACACAATATGAACAAGGGATAGTGCAACTAAGCTAATAATCACAAGTATATGCAAGTAAGAATAACGAATGTAAAGAGATAAGGAAAAGAAATATCAAACCAAACACCAAGGATTTATAGTGGTTCGGCAACGAAGCTCACTCCTCGTCCCTACTCCACTCCTCGAGTACTCCTTACTCGAGAGTTCACTAATCAACAAACTCCTTAAGGTGGAGAAACCGTACACGTCGCTTAACCAATTTCTGACTCTAAGTTAAAAGTCGAGCCCTAATCTTAGCTATGACCAATCTACACCAATATACTTTAAGGACTAAGTATTAACCTCACTACATACACAACTTATAAATAGACACAACTATTTGGATCTTCACAACACAACTTCCAAATAACACAAGTACTTGGATCTTCACAACACAACTAGAATGAATAAATAAAACTTGATCTTCAATAGATCTTGAGGTAGACTCAACACTTCAAGGATGAAAGTGTTCTTCTCTTTGCACTTGGAGAGGAAGAGATGAGAGGAGAAAGATTCACTTCTAAACAAGTAGTAATCAACCAAATAACCAAGGATTTTAATGATTTAAGAAGTATGATTGAATTTGGAAATTTGTGTGCAAAAGAGGTGAAGAGAAAATCTGAGAATGATCCACTATTTATAAGACAAAAGCCCAACGGCTCTTATTGGACGCGGTTCATTATTGATGCCTACGGTTCCATATCGATAAGAAACCGCATAGGCATTTAAGGAACCGTAGAGGTAGACTCTGCGCCCTTTTGTCTTATAGTGGGGTAGTCACATCTGCTGGAATATTTATCCATAAGGGATATTCCTAAACCATATGGAATATGCCATTTTCAAATTTTAAATATTTAATTTAATAAAAAAATTTCTTAAAAATAAAGTTTAATAAAAAACATTGTCACATTTAATAAAAGGTGAGTTTTAAGAAAACTTAAATCCTCGATCACTTAATTAAGATGAAAACTTGTTTGTTCATACCTTAAGTGATAATGATTGATATGAAAAAAAATACCTGAACTCAAGAATTTGTTTTTCGTTATTTTTTCGTAAATGCTTGTTTTTATATATTGTCGTAATCAAAACAAAGCGAGACCGAAAAATGCAAGTAACGTTTTTAGACATCATTGCATTAACAATCTCCCATTTTTTGATTTCGACAATACATAAACTCAATCACATGAAAAACAAGATTTTCAAAGACGAGTTTATTTCATTTCTCCCCCTTTGTGAAGCAAAAAGGATGCAAAGTGTTTGTAGAAGAAAAGAATCGGACTTTGCAAATGCTCCCCTTTGGTGCTTACTCCCCCTTTCTTGGGGCACCAAAGAATCTAGCTATGGTGACAAGCTACATGGAAGGGTTAGTAAAAGAAAAGAAACACCCAACAAGATATAGCATAGGTCACACAAAAAGAAAAATAAGATAAGAAAAGAGAAGTTAACAAAGATCCAAGACAATTCATGTTAAAAGGAAACATGAAATAAAGATACAAGAAAATAAATCAAACAAAGATGTATGAGAAAGAAAACAAGACAAAAGAAAAGAATAAATCTAATCCAAGTTAAACTAAAACTCTAATATTTGCTTGAAATAGATGTCTTAGAGATAAGCAATCCACATGCTTAAATGAAAGACAAAGTGGTGGCAGAAGGAGGTGGTGGTGGCTTGGTAGTAATCTCATAGTCATAGTGAAAAAGGAGGTTTGACTAGGAGACTCTTGATGTAATTCAATTCCTCATAGATGTGAGCCATAGCAAGATGTTGATATTGAAAACAATGACAATATGTCCCATGATGCATGACGGGATCATGTGAGGGAGGAAGAACACAAAAGGCTAGTGGTGGAAGAGAAGAAGTTCATAATCAATATTCTTAGAAGAAGAAGAAATATGATTTTGAGTGTTCTTGGGTGAATTTGGATTGAAAGAGATTGGGGAAAATGGAGGAGAATCAAGGCTTTCATTTGGTGAATAAGACATTTTGATATGAGAAAGGATGCAAAATGCTTAGGGTTAAATAGAGAAAGCACAAGACACTTTTGAGATGTTCAAAGGTTTGAACCAAAGATTCCAAAAATTGTTGGAACAAATTTGGAGTTACAGAAAACTCAAAATTTGAAGGTTCTGCCCGCGGTTCCTTATCCCCACCCGCGGTTCCATATATATATGGATCCGCCGGATATTTAGAGAACCGTCCACAGAAGGTTATTTTTGGTGGATGAGGAGAATATTCTAATTCAGCAAATCCTGATTTTCTAGTCTAACTAATCATAGAGACATGCTAAAAAGCAATAATAGACATAGAAAACACACAAGAACTCATCAAACAAGATTTTGACCAAAATACATAGATTTAAAATAAAATTGATGTTGGAGGTGTGTTAATCTAGACACATAGTCATGACACAATGATCCTTCATATTTCATTACGTTCTTGCTATATTTGAGTTAACCATACAGATGAATTATGTATGCTTGTTGTCAATAGCAAGAAGCTATGAAAAACGTTTTTAGATTAAATTAACAATGCAAAAACATTTCTCGACCATTTTCGAAAGAACTTTGAGAATTTTGAAAAAAGGGAAGAAGAATTTTTCAACAAGAGTTTAAGAGACTCAATGACTCAAAGTATGAAAAGGCTCAAAAGAGAAAAAGACTCGATTAATGAAATGCGCAATTAAGAAATATGTTTCATTAAACCTAGACCTAGACGTAAGTAATTAAAAGGTTCCCTCATAAGTGGCTTAGTGAAGATGTCGGCTAAGTTTTCTACCGAGGGCACCTTATCAATCGAAATGTTTCCCTTTTGAACATTATCCCGAAGGAAATGGTGGCGAATCACTATGTGCTTAGTTCGCGAGTGTTGCACGGGATTGTTGCTAAGGTCTATTGCACCCTTATTGTCACACATGATTGGAACATCATTAAGTGAAATCCCGTAATCAACAAGCGCTTGCTTCATCCATAGAGCTTGTTGACAAGCTTTACCGGCACTCACATACTCGACTTCCGTGGTGGATATAGCAAGAGCGGTTTGTTTCTTAGATAACCAAGAAGTTAAACAACAACCCATAAAGGTACAAACTTCACTAGTGCTTTTCCGGTCCACATAGTATCCCGCATGATCCGAGTCCGCGTATACTATGGTTTCTACGCCGGTCCCTTTAGGATACCATAATCCTATATGTATAGTGCCTTTAATGTATCGGAAGATATGCTTAACCGCTTCAAGGTGAGAGGTTTTGGGATCCTCTTGGAAGCGAGCACAAAGGAAAACACTAAACATGATATTCGGTCGACTTGTTGTTAGGTACAACAAACTACCAATCATACCTCTATATTTGGTGTTGTCTACCGACTCACAATCATCATCTACGATGAGTTTAGTATCCGAGGCCATAGGGGTCTTCATTGGTCTAGAGTCCTCTAATCCAAATTTCTTTATCATTTCTTTAACGTACTTAGATTGATTTAAGAAAATACCATCGTCCATTTGTCTAATTTGGAGTCCTAAAAAGAAGTTAAATTCTACCATCATGCTCATTTCAAACTCGTGATCCATGATTTTGGAAAATTCATCACAAAAGCTTTGACAAGTTGAACCAAATATAATGTCATCAACATATATTTGTACGATAATGAGGGGAGAACCTTTTTTCTTTGTAAAGAGTGATTGTCCCCATGGTATACTCATGTTTTATAAGAAACGCTTTAAGTCTATCATACCAAGCTTTGGGTGCTTATTTAAGACCGTAAAGAGTTTTCTTAAGCTTGTAAACATGACCCGGTTTCTCAAAATCAATGAATCCGGGAGGTTGAGCCACATATACCTCCTCATTGATCAAACCGTTAAGAAATACACTCTTTACATCCATTTGTTAAAGCTTAAAATCTAATGCACAAGCATAAGCTAAACTGATCCTAATGGACTCTAACCTCTCTACCGGTGCATATGTCTCATAATAATCAATCCCTTCTTGTTGATTATAGCCTTGAGCTACAAGTCTAGCCTTGGTACGAGACACAACACCGTTCTCATCCAACTTATTCCTATATACCCACTTGGTTCCTATGATGTTTGTACTTCTAGGTGGAGGAACAAGTTCCCAAACGTCACTAGTAAAGAATTGATTCAATTCTTCTTGCATGGCGATGACCCAATTCTCATCCATTGAAGCTTCTTTAACATTCTTTGGTTCAATCATAGAGACAAACAAAAGAAGTTACTTTGATCTTGGACTTGAGATCTAAGCGTCCTTTGATTTAAGTCGCCTATGACGTTTTCGAGAGCATGATCCTTAGACTACCTAATGTTTACTTCCTTTTCAACATTAAGGTCTTCAACTCCTATTTTTCTAACCTCTTTGGCTTTAACTATGTTTACTTCATCCAAATCATCATCTACCAAAGGTGGTGTCTTAGATGAAGGAGGAGTTTCATCAAATGTCACGTTGAGTGATTCTTCGATTACACCTGAGGTTCTATTGAGGACTATGTAGGCTTTACTAGTTTGAGAATAACCTAATAAGATACCTTCGTACGTCGAACTTAGTAAGGTAGTATTTGGTGTTGAGAATGAAGCACTTGCTTTCAAACACCTTAAAGTATTCAAATGAGGGCTTCTTACCTTTAAGAATCTCATAAGGGGTCATTCCTAGAAAAGTTCGAATAAGAATTCGGTTGAGAATATAGGTCGATGTGTCCACGGAATTGCACAAAATTTTTGAGGTAAATATTGCTCTTTTAACATTGTCCTACTCATCTCTTAGATAGTCCTATTATTCCTTTCAACTACCCCATTTGATTGCGGAGTGCGAGGAGCCGATAAGTTATGGGTAATACCATGAGCTTCAAAAAAGGCACCAAATTGCACTTTGTTATCAAATTCCCTACCATGATCCGTCCTAATAGAGACAATTGAACATCCTAGTTGATTTTGGATCCTTCGACTAAAGGTTTCGAAATGATCGAAAGCTTCATTCTTAGAAGCCAAAAATCTAGTCCAAGTGAATCTAGAATAGTCATCAACTATAAATAGGGTATAAAGGTTACCTACATAACTCCGTATGGCGGAAGGTCCAAAGAGATCCATATGTAGGAGCTCTAGGTACCGATAGGTCGATACCAAATTCTTGGCCTTATGACTTGAGTGAACTTCCTTCCCAACTTTGCAAGCATCACAAAAGTGACTATCAAACTTAATCTTGGGGAGATGTCTTACCAACTCCTTAGAGACTTAAGATTGAATTAAACGCATATTAGCGTGACCTAATCTCCTATGCCAAAGAGTAGAATTATCATCTAAAGTTGCTAGACATAAGTTGTCCTTTGACTTCCTATTGACCTTCATGACGTAAAGCGCATGCTTTCTAACACCTTTTCCAATGATCTTTCCATCTTTTACGATTTCACTATCATGTTACGAAAAGATGACCTTACACTTATTGTCACAAATTTGACCTATACTTAGTAAGTTAAACCCTAGGTTACCTACGTGTTCAACATTTTCGATGGTCATGAAGTCAAGAGAAACTGTACCTTTGCCAATGATGTTACCACGTAGCTTACTAGCGAAAGTAACGTTACCTCCATTATATGCTTTCTAAGTAGTGAACAAATTTCGATTACCCGTCATGTGGTTAGAACAACCACTATCCTTAATCCACTCGTCGGTCTCCAAATCGATTCCCAAGCATATCTAGGTAACAACACACAAGATCAAACATTTGGTCCCCAATATCTCATGGGTCCAAAGTTGTTAGTTCCAAACATCCCTTGCATTTCGTTGGGATGCATGAATGGAGGACACATTCCCCACGGAGAAAAACATTGTTGATAATTATTCCAATTCATATGATCATTTTGATGTCCATTGTTTTTCCTAGGAGTCTTTGATCTAGACCTATAGTTATTGTTGTTTCTAGGTGTTGGAGTTTTACTTCTAGATCTTGGCTTAGAGTGATCATCCCTTTTATGTGTTGGTGTTCTACTTCTAGGCCTTGAATCATTATGTACTCTTGGAGGAGTAGATGATTGTCTTGATGTATTTCTAATTCCCATTAGGGGTTTATTTAAAGGCTTGTAGAATTTATCAAGTTCATTTTTATCAATTATAGGTAATTCAACATTGTTAACAACAAGATGTTTTGACCCTTTACCTAAATGGAATTTTCAGAAAGTTGAGAATATTCAAGAATCTGATCTTCTATCCACGGTTCCTTATCATACTCCGCGGTTCCATAATTATAAGGAACCACGCCATAAATTGGCGAACCGTGGACAGAGGGTCGTTTTTCTGAAAATCTAACTTGTTTTGGTTCACTAGTGGATGCTTCATTGGTGTTAAAACCTAAGCCTAGTCTTTCTTTAGAGTGAGTTTGCTTATTTAACATGTCATCAAGAGCACTAGTACCTTTCATGAACTTTTCCAATTTAATGGAGGTACTCTTAATATCTTCATTCTCTTGTCTAAGGTGTTTACATTTTGAACAACCTAAATCAACTTCCTTATTTTTCTCAAGCTTAGCTAATTTATCTTTTAGCTCACTAATCTCATTTTCAAGCTTGGTCCTAGTTGATTTTAGCAATTTGTTATTTTCAATGAAATTTAGACTTAGTTTGTATAGGTTGTTATATTGACTTTCCAATTCTAAATTGTCAAGTGAAGAACAATCATTGCTATAATATTCGGTTTTGGAATGTACCTCTTTGGAAGAATGGGCCATGAGACACTTCTCGTCTTTAGTATTATCGTCACATTCTTCACCACTATCGCTCTATGAACCACTAACGAAGGCCGTGTGATTCTTGTCGCGAAATGGCTTGGGACAATCACCGATGAAGTGGTTTGGGTCACCACATCTGAAGCATTTCCTATCACCATTGGCATTCTTCACAAATCGATTTTTCAAAAATGCCTTCTTGTCATTGCTTGGTTGTCTAACATGTTGACCTCGCCTTTTGAAGAACTTCTTGAAGTCTCTAACCGCCATGGCATATTCCTCATCATCACTTTCTGAGGAAGAGCTATCATGATCACTTTGCACCTTCTTGGCTTGGAGTGCTAGAGACTTTCTTTTACTCTTGGTTTTCACCATTTCCGTCTCCTTCAAAATTATCATTTCATGAACTTTTATGTTGCCAATAAGTTCATCAAGTGATAATGTAGTAAGATCGTTTGACTCTTCAATTGCCGTGACTTTAGCTCTCCACTTTGGATGCAATGCTCTAAGAAACTTCCTAACGCTGTTCTTGCTAGAAAAATCTTCATCAAGTGCTTTTAGACTTGTAATAATAGTATTAACCTAGCAAGTGCACTCTCAATAGTTTCATATGATAAGATGACAAATTGTTCATATTGTTGAACAAGAAGATCGATTTTACTTTCTTTGACTTGGCTATTACCTTGGTGGGTTACTAAAAGAGTATTCCAAATATCTTTAGCGGATTTACACATGAAAATCCTTTCATACTCTTTCTTAGGTAAAGCATTATAAATCATCATTTTTGCCTAATTATTTTTGGCAAGTTTCTTCTTAGTGTCATTAATACAAGGTTTTATCCAAGTATATAAAAAGTTATCGTCCGATCTTTTCAAATTGATTACTAGTAGAAAGTGTGACTCAGTCGTTCTTGGTGGAAAATAAAAAGGTTTGTTTGATTATCTATTTTAAACTAAAAGAAAATATGAAAATGTCGTTGAGTAAAAATAAAACTTTAAAAATTAAACTAAAATTACGAGTTGAAAATAAATGATTTAAAACTTAAAAACTTAAAAGCGAATTTAAAACTTAAAACTTTGTAAAACTAAAACTTTAACTCATCGGAATGTCTAAATCGGAATCCCATCGGAATGTGTAAAAAGAAGTTCTGCCGGAATATTTTGTCTGAATGACCATCGGAATGTAACAAATGAAATCTATCGGAATAAAGATTTAAGTATCGGAATAATAGTAAATTAATTCTATCGGAATACAGTGCTATCTGAATGTGAATGTAAGCTGTCGCAATATTTAAACCATCGCAATATCCTATCTGAATGTAAGGTCTATTGGAATATGGATGTTGAAATTTTGGCAGCGTTTCGTCACAAATAGCCTTATACCCGATCGCAATGTACGATGCCAGGAGCAATCGCAAAGTACGGTCGGAATAAGTGATCTGAATACTTGATCGCAAAGTAAAACCCTAAGGATTATTGCGATCGCAATGAATCCGTCGGAAAGACTGTCGCAATATGTAAACCCTAATAATATTAAGATGGAAAAACCAAAAGGTATTCGGATGGAATACAATAAGCCTCAACCCGAATAAGCATTAATTAAGCAAAGACGAATAAGCATTTATTTAAATCTCAACCAAATGAAAACAAGCATAAATTTAAAAACTTTTAAAACACGAACTAAGCAAACTTTATGAATCAAACTTTAAAAAGACTAAACTTTTTTTAGGAAACTAAAAAGTAAATAAGCTAAACACAAAATAAGCCAATAAGCATGATAAGCTCAAAGCTTAATCCGTATAAAACTTAGATAGAAACCAAAAGATAAACTTTTTAATAAATCAAACATCAAGATTAAACAAATTCAAAGATAATTTTTGGATCAAATAAGCAAAAATCAAGAAAGGTAGAAAGAGACTGAATATGAAAAACTTAACTTGAACTTGTAGATAAATGATTCCAAAATACAAGATTGAATTAAAACTTAAAAATGAAAGAAAGAAAAGATGAAGTTTTAGTGAGAGAAAGTTAAACACTTTCTCTCTCTAAAAACTAAAGAAAGAAAGAAAAAAAGTGAAATAGCTAAATTAACTAGCACCCTCCTAATGTGTCATTAGGAGGGTATATATAGGAGGTGGGGAGTGCATGTGTTGCTTCCTTCTTTCTTTCTTCTCGTCTCGACTCGATTTAAATTCTTTGTCTTTCTCGACGTCGTCTCGGGATTTGTCGATATAAATTGAACTTGTCTTATAATTTTCTTCTTCTATTAGACTTGAGTTCTTCGACTTCATTAAACTTCCGTCTTTAGACTTTTTCTTCGATAAATCTTCAGAATAGGCCTTGGACTTCCGTTCTTTTTACACTCTTGATCTTTTGACTTCGTCTTTTCTCGTTTTCTTCGATAAAAGCCCGTGATAGCCCGTGTTTTCTCCCTTTTTCATATTTTTATCCTAAAACACAATAAAAACACAAACCACGCATAATTCTGACTTTTACGACATAAACTGCACGTTTTGGTCTTGTTATTTACTGGAAATAAGTGGTAAAAGGATAAGTGTTTTCACAAATTAAATCCCCTACACTTGACCATTGCAATGCCCTTATGCAATGCATTAGTTTCAAAGCACAGATTATATTTCTCATCATAAATAACCCACCTTGGCCTTTATTGAATAATAAACTTTAAGGAAATTAAAAAGATAGAAATATGTACAAAACAAGTAAAGAAATCAAAGATTTACATTGGGTTTTGGTTGTAATGAATGTTTATCATCCTCAAGTTTCACGTTCCCCATGCCAAGCTTAAAAACGAAATCATTGTTATTATAAGTTAGCAAACTAACACGAACTCATGTGGCCTAATTATTTACTTAGACTCCCTTATTCCTAGATGTATCTCTTATATTTTATTTTTATCTTGAATTATCACGAGGATGCATTGTTGACTTATTTCGATAGTTATTTAGGCTGAAAATAAAGTAGGACGATTAAATCAATAGTTAGCTAAAGGACAAAATCTTTTAAAACTGCTTCTCGGGACCTCTTAGAGTTCATATCTTGGCATAACTCGCTTCACGATTTGAGACCTTTCTCGGACCGATATTTGGCAGCGACTTCATACTTCAAATCTTGGGAGACGTTCTTGAAATTATGGTCTTCTCTTCATAATAGGAATTTCTTCACTTGAAGTTTTTGAGAGATTCTTCAAATTTGGACCACGACTTCTTCATTTTTCTCCAATCTTTATTTTGGACTTTGATATACAACGATCCGCCTCCTTTTAGGACTTGGATCTATTTATCCTCATACCTTGTTAGGGCCTTTTTGGATAGACTTCTCCATGATCTTTAGGGGAGTTTTTGATTTTCGTCGTGTGTCTCGATCCTTCATATTGATTTTTGATAAATGATTCTTCACATCACTTGGGATCTTTAGCAACAAAATGTAGCCCTCATGTCTTGTTAGGACCTTTTCGGACTCGCCAATCTTCGCATCCCGCTTCAATAAGTTATGCCTTGGCTATGAACTCTAATTAATACCGAGCGACTTTTAAACGATCTTGTGCTAGAAGCTAAGTAACTTTTCAAATCGTACAACCTTATTTATTGCAAATATATTTATTAACAAGCGATGGGAGAAGAAGCTTATAATCAACTCACATAAATTCATGGAAGAATACCGAACTTATAATTGACTCTATCATCTCTCGTTCTCCACAATTTAAAATCTCAAGGAATGAGACTCGTGGATGCTTAGCCAATTAAATCAAAGTTTTGGCTTTTCAAGTCATCTATAGGATCTTGCAACTTCTTAGACTTTTTCAAGTTTAGAATTCGCATTTTAAAGTTCCCTTGATAAACGACTTTCTAGGATCAATTATAGGAACTTGCGAAAAGTTCTTGTTCTTAACCCTTGAGAGTTAAGACTTTAGCGTTTTAAAGTTCCCTATATAAAAGCCTAGAAAAACTTGACTTAAACACGTTAAGGATACTAGCTAGAGTAAACTTAGATAAGTAAACTCGGGTTGTGTCAAAAGATTCAGAACGTTGAAAAACTAAAACCACTTTATTAATAATTTTATTCTACCAAAGAAAGTAAATAACGATAACAAACGAAGATACTACTAAATAAACTACTAGGCCAAAATAGATTAAAAATTTTGAAAATTGTCGAAAAATCAAATTTTCCGGTTAAAATGAGGACAAATTCATGGAAAAGCCCACTTACTTCGATAGAAGTCCCCCTACACTTGATATAAACATTGTCCTCAATGTTTAAGCATGTGGGAGTAAACTCCCCTACACTTAGGACATTGCGCACGTTGTTTAGATCTTGCTAAGGGAGAGACAACTAAAGTGATTTCAATGTGAACATATAAGATATGAAATATTGAATCATGACAGTTTAGGATAGAACCAGGAAGACGGGTACACGGGATCATGGTCGTCAAATGTCATCAAAAGTGCTCTTTGAAGCTTTAATCCCTGCACATCATAAGAAACAAGACAACAAACACATACGGGGCTCTCCCTACACTTATTATGAAAACGGTAAAGGATAGATGAACGGGTTGCCTCCCGAGAAGCGCTTGTTTTTGTTAACCGAGTCACGAGCCTGACTCGACCCAGAACTAATTCAAGGGAAACGTGGTGAGGGATGGAATCATCTCATGAGAGATGTCCTCACCAAAGTACAGCTTCACACGCTGGCCCTTCACTTTAAAATTTGGCCCATTTGGCTGAGAAAGCTCAATTGTGCCATAAGGGAAGACTCTGTCGACGGTGAATGGACCAGACCAACGGCTCTTCAGCTTGCCCGAGAAAATCTTCAACCGAGAGTTAAAGAGTAAAACTTGATCACCAACGTGAAACTCTCGGTTCTTAATCCTTGAATCATGGATGATCTTGGTCTTCTCCTTGTAGATCAATAAATTCTCATAAGCTTCATTCCTCAGTTCATTTAGCTCGTTGAGTTGAATTTCCGAAGATCACCGTCTTTGTTGATGTCAAAATTGGCCCACTTCAAGGCCCAGTACGCCTTATGTTCCAGCTCAATAGGGAGGTGGCATGCCTTCCCGTACACAAGACGATATGGAGTGCAACCAATGGGTGTCTTATATGCGGTACGGAAAGCTCACAAAGCATCATCTAACTTATCGACCCACAAGGCACGATGCTCTCCCACAGTTCTCTCTAATATTCTCTTCAATCCACGGTTAGATTTCTCGGCTTGACCATTTGTTTGAGGATGATAGGCGGTGGAAAGACGGTGATTGACACCGTACTTAGCCATGAATCGAGCAAATTGATCATTGCAAAAATGAGTCCCGCGGTCACTGATGATAGCACGAGGAACACTGAATCGAGCAAAAAGCTGCTTTAGAAAGTTCACAACCACCCTCGCATCGTTCGTAGGGAAAGCCTTAGCTTCAACCCATTTAGATACGTAGTCAACGACTACGAGGATGTACTTGTTCCCTTTAGATGATAGAAATGGCCCCATAAAGTCGATACCCCATACATCAAAGATTTCACATTCTTGTATGAAATTTTGAGGCATCTCATCTTTATGTGTGATATTGCCTTGTCTTTGGTAAGCATCACAATATTTCATGAGCTTCATGATAAATGGAGGGCAAATAGAATCCAGAGTCGAACACTTTTTCGCGGTGTAATTAGGACCAAAGTGACCACCGGTGGGTCCTTTATGGCAAGCTTCAAGGATTAGTAACGCTGCCGGCCCATCAACACACCGACGAATAATCAGATCAACACATTGTTTGAAGAGATAAGGGTCATCCCAAAAGTAAGTCTTAACATCTTTAAAGAACTTCTTCTTTTGTTGGGAAGTTAACCCTTCGATGAGAATACCACCCGCTAAGTATTTTGCAATGTCCGCAAACCATGTGGTGTCATCAAGATTGGAATTGATAGACATTAAGGCCTCAAGGGGAAAAGAGTCATTGATCTCTTGATTCGGATGATCCCCTTGATAAGGATCCTCAAGTCTACTTAGATGATCCGCGGCTAGGTTTTCGGCTCCCTTCTTGTCACGAATTTCAATTTTAAATTCTTGAAGGAGCAAAACCCAATGAAGAAGTCTTGGCTTGGAATCTTGTTTAGTCAATAAGTACTTCAACGCGAAATGATCGGTATAGACAATGGTGGTTGAAAGAACAAGATAGGGGCAGAACTTCTCAAAAGCATACACTACAGCTAAAAGCTCTTTTTCAGTAGTGGTATAATGCAATTGAGCCCCCGTCATTGTCTTGCTAGCATAATGGATTGGTTGGAAAACACTCTTTGGCCCAAAACCGCTCTAATGTCCAAGTCGCTAGCATCGCACATCAATTCAAAAGGTAGCTCCCAATTAGGGGTATCCAAGACCGGTGCCTTAGTTAGCTTGTCCTTAAGAAGATTGAAGGAGTCAGTACACTCTTTAGAAAAGATAAAAGGAGTATCTTTTTTAAGAGGTGGGTCATCGGGCGAACGATTTTAGAAAAATCTTGAATGAATCGAAGATAGAAGCCCGCATGACCAAGGAAACTTCTCACACCCTTCACGGTTGAAGGTGGAGGTAATTTGGCTATGACATCAACTTTAGCACGGTCTACTTCAAGACCGGCTTTTGAGATTTTATGTCCAAGCACAATGCCTTCTTTTACCATGAAATGACATTTTTCCCAATTTAGAACAAGGCGTGTGTCTTCACACCGCTTAAGCATGCATTCTAAATTGGCAAGGCAAGTAGAGAAAGAATTACCATAGACCGAGAAATCATCCATGAAGACTTCCATAGTTTCTTCAACCATGTCATGGAATATAGCCATCATACACCTCTGGAAAGTCCCGGGAGCATTGCACAAGCCAAAAGGCATTCGTTTGTAAGCAAATGTTCCATAAGGACAAGTGAATGTGGTTTTCTCTTGGTCTTTAGGATCGATGGGAATTTGAAAATACCCGGAGAAACCATCTAAGAAGCAATAATAATCATTACCCGCTAGACGCTCGAGCATTTGATCCATGAAAGGAAGAGGAAAATGATCCTTACAAGTGACATCATTGAGCTTGCGATAGTCTATGCAAACTCGCTAACCCGTGACAAGTCGAGTAGGAATCAACTCGTTGTTTTCATTGGGAACAACGGTTATTCCGCCTTTCTTAGGCACACAATGGACGAGACTAACCCATGGCGAATCCGAAATAGGGTAAATCATTCCGGCATCTAGAAGTTTGATAACCTCTTTCTTGATGACGTCATGAATTCGAGGATTAGCCCTTATTTGGCTTTGGATTGCGGGTTTAAAGTCATCTTCCATGAGAATTTTATGAGTACAAAAGTTCGGATCAATTCCGCGAATATCGGAAATTTTCCAAGCAATTGCCTTCTTATGATTCTTCAGCACGTCGATAAGTCGAGATTTTTGTTCTTCTTTCAAGTCCTTAGCGATGATGACGGGTAACTTCTTATTGTCTTCAAGGAAAACGTACTCGAGATGAGACGGTAGGTCCTTAAGCTCTAAATCCGGAGGATTTTCGATGGAAGGCGTAGTGAAATTCGGATCATCGATAGAGATTTCCTTAGGGGACTGTGGAGAAATATGGTCCTCATTGAGAAGTTTCTCAATGGTACGAATGTCTTCATCCCAATTGGAGGGAGAATCGTCATATTGTAAGTCCACATCTCCCAAAAGTGCTTCAAATTCTTTCAAAAGGAAATCACTTTCTCCAAATGGAGTTAGTGATGGAGCAATAGAGGCAACGGTCTCAACAATGGGTAGAGAAGAAGAACCACTTTTACAAGCGTCTTTGAAATGTTCTTCACAAGCCTCATCAAGAACGTCAATGAAATTAACGCTCTCGTTTTCAGAAGGTTGCTTAGAAAGTTTACCCATGTTGAAAACGATTTTATCGTCACCAACTCTCATGATTAATTCGCCCGCGACTACATCAATGAGAGTGCGACCGGTCCTCAAGAATGGACGTCCAACGATTAATGGAACACGAGGATCCATCTCGCAGTCAACGACAACAAAATCCGCCGAAAAGGTGAATTTGTCGACACCGACGAAAACATCTTCGGCTATCCCCACCGGATAAGCAACCGTACGGTTAGCTAATTCCAATGTCATTCGTGTGGGGACTAGCTCGGGTAGAGATAATTTTATCCAAACACTTAATGGCATTAAGTTTATACTAGCACCTAGATCGGCTAGGGCCATACAATTCTCTACCCCGAGGAAGTTGCAAGGAATGAGAAAACGACCCTGATCACCAAGTTTGGTGGGTAATTTCCTTAAGAGCACTGCGGAGCAATTCTCGTTAAGTTGGTTCTGAGCGATATCAAGAAGTTTCTCCTTATCACTGAGAAGATCTTTAAACATTTTAGCATATTTCGGCATGTGAGCGAGAGCCTCAGCAAAGGAGATGTTGAAATTCAGTTGTTTAAACATTTTAAGAAAGTTAGAAACCTGAATATCATCCTTGTTCTTCAACTTCTCTTTCCTCAACCTTGAGGGATAAGGTATATTGGTTTGAGATGAAGGCTTAGGAATGGAATTCTCACTCACATCCTTGGGTGGTGGAGGGGTGGAAGTAGAAGGTGGAGGAATTGGAGAAGGGGACTAGTTTTCTTTTGTCACAATAACCGGTGTAGGTGTAGGAAGCTCAGGTTCCTTTAAACCTTTTCCACTTCGAGTGGTGATTGCTGATATTGTAGTTTTTGTACTTTTTATTTTAGGAAAAACAAGAATACAAGGCGGAAAGTATTAATCGACACGATTTAGGAAAACCGTGAAGACGAAAAAGTCCAAGTTCGTTCTCGAAGGAGGTGTGTGGATTAATGTGCCAATATATAAAATCAAGCTTGGATTTGTGACGTTTTTGGTTTAGAGAGAGAAAAAGTAAAGACGAGCTACGACTACGGTTACACTACGACGATTCGACGTAAAACGATAACGTAATTACGTAAAACGCGACGAAATTAAAAATAAAACCTAAAAAATTAATTAAAAGTTTAAACTAAGTTTTAAATAATATAAATAAGAATAAAAATCCAATAAATATATTTTAAAATCTTTTATTAATTAAATATTCAACTTTAAATGCTAATTAAAGCCCAAAAATTAAATATAATTAAGAAAAAGCCCAAAATATTATTTTATTGAACTAATAAATCACTTATATTATTCAAAGACTAAAAAGTATTTTCCTAAATTGTTAAAACTATTTTTTTTAATTTTAAAAGGGTAAAAACACTTTTTAAACTAAAATAATCATAAAAATAATAAAATAATGTTAAAAATAAATATTATTTTTCTAAAAAACTTTTTTTAACTAAATTAACAAGGGAAAAATGAAAATTTAAAAAAAAAACTAAAAAAATTGGCTAAAAACGAAAGTACCCCAAAGTACTCCAAGGTGGAGTACTTTTGTGTTGTCCAAGATCTTACCAGACAACAGACTTGTCCAAGATCAGTGTTGTCCGATATCGGACAACACTAAAAAAATAAAAAAAGTTGCAGCGTTCTCGGACAACAAAGAAAAACCTACTGTATGGTTTTTTCGGTTCGTTTTCGCTTGTTTTAGGCTTGTTTGTTGGCGTTTTTGGGCACAAACGGCACCCCTACAACCAGTTGGTTGTAGGGAGTCAATAATAACACACAAACAAAGATCACAAACACAATAAACACCACATCACCCAAGATCAGATGGAAAAAGGACAAAAACAGAAAAAAAAAATGGGAAGATGAACTATTTAGCAATAATAGTGACTTCAAAGGCTAGTTCTAACCAACAAAAGCTGTCGAAACTATACGAACAGCAAATGCACACACACACTACCTTATGAACTATCTAGTGAACAAAAAACGAACGCACCAAACATAAATTTGTGACTCAATAAGCTGCTGGTGTATTAGTGATTAGCAAATGGGAGTTGGGGGTTCTGCTAAGTCAAACAGTGGGCGATCAAGCATTTGGCCTCTCTAGTCTCCCAAATCTCCTAACACCTGCTGACAAAGCTATAAAACTATCCTATCCTTAACTAAATATCAAACTTAAAGGTCCAAAATTCGGACCTTAAACCTGCTGATATGCAAATGAAAGCCGAAAGTGGGGGTTGTGGTTCTAAAATCCTACAGCGAGCTACCCGGCTAGGTTACGCCACCAAAGAACCTTACAACCCTACTACCAGCTATCTAAATCTTATAACTACCCTATTACTACCCTTGTACCAAAGATTTAGTGATGAATCCCAAAAATGAACTCTCTACGCCTGCTGGTGCATTTAGCACTAAGAGAATTAACTTACTGGTTTCTATGACCTAAAAGTGAATTTTGAGGCAACCAAGATTGATTTAAATCCAACTAAACCTCAAAAAAACTTGTGCACACCCCTATACTAACTCTAAATCTAGCGAACGTCAAGATTTAACAAGCAAAACTTCATAATTAACCTTACAACAGTTTGCTGGTTACTATGCAGTTTTTATGAAAATTTGCACTAAAAAAAAGAACTTGTTTCACCACTAATCTAGCTAAACAACTAGCTAACAATACCTAATACTCCTAAACAAAGTTGTCTAAACCTATTTGGCTGGTTCATGTGGTCATACAAAAACAAACAGATCCAAACCTCTCTTAACAACCTAAAACTAAGATTTAACTCAAAATCAAGCCGTAACTTATCTAAACTTATCAGAGAATACTCAAAACAGCTCAAGCATCGTAACCTAACAATAAAATTCACTTATCAAACATAAAAACTCAAATTCATACAATCACATGAATTTCAGAAAAGAAGGAGAAAGGGGTTCAAACCTATCTTGACGTTTTACAAGTCAAGTTGATAGGTGATGCCACCGGCTTCTGTTTCCAAGAGTCAAGGAAGGTAATATTGTTGTTGCTTAATAAGGAAGTGGTGCAAGACTCTTTGATGGACTACAACAGTCCACCAAAATAGGCACAAATAACGATAGCGATATGGTGCTGAGTGAAGTTTGGAACCGCCAACCTACAAAAAAAAAAGATAACAGTCTTCAAGTTTAATAAGCAGTCTAAAAGCTCTTTGTCAAGGAGCTTTTGGGCTGCTTATTAGACAGTAAGTACTCTAAAAAAATGAACAATTCCAGTATTTAGGAAAATACCATTTTAGAACCAAAGATTTGAGACTTATAAGTAATTTGCAAGAAAAAAGTTTGAAAAAATCCAAGAAGCTGGACCTATAAGCTTGGTTGTCAAACAAGCTTATGGGGAGCTTATTTGACTTTGGGTCTTATAGATTTAACCAACAAAATTGGACAAAGACTTAATAATTTACACTACTCTAGCATGAATCATTAAAGCATTACACTAAAAACATGAATTTAAAATTGGAACTCAGAAAGAGATAAATGCAAGGCCAAATTTTCACACTTTAACTATTAATGAAAAAAAGGATTTACAATTTAAAAAATTCTGGAACATTAACTGATATTATACTAAATGGAACACAAATCTTGAAAAACTTCCAATTTCCATTAAATAGTAAAAAAGAAAGCTTTTACAAAAATTCGAAACAAGAAATATGGGATACAAGTCATCTCATATTTATACTTGATTAAAGAACTATCTAGAATACATGGAATAAAAACCCTAATGCTATTAAAATCCGAAACTGCCCTTGGAGGTCTTCAAGCTTGAAATCTTCAATCAAAGCCCATGTGATTGATGTAGAAGGAAGAAATAATCTGGAGCGTTTGATTTTGTGTGGAGAACAAGTAGTAGCCTCTAAACCCTTGATTTAGTCAAGATGTTCTGGCAAGATTCACTTTTTTCTTCCACCCGTGACTTGAACAGCTGGGGAGGGGACCTTGGGGTGATGTGGAAGTATTTTGGGAGTTGGGTTTTGCTTAGAAGAGGTTTAATTAGCGTTTTGCATATAATCATCCATTTCCCCTTTGTTTTTAGTGGGTTAAGATTCTAGGGTTTATGTTAAAAGAAAGGGGTGTTTGATTTTGGTTTAAGGAGATGATTATGTTTCCCGGTCCTAACTATTGTATTAAAACTTTTTTTAAGAGTTTTAATAAAATAATAAGATTTTTGGGTGGGTTGTTGACATGGCTGGATGGTATTGGTGGGTATAGTTTGGTTGTCTTGGCATAAAAGGTCCCCTGGCTTCCTTTTTCTTGTCATAGAAAGTTTCAAACAGCATTCTTCATTTCCCTTTGTTATTACTTTGGATAAGTTGTATAAATTGGCACAATGTATTTTGCAAACTTTAAATCAAGGACCATTAGTGCAATTTGACCATACTTCAAAGACTAAACATGCATTCTCTTGACATTTTAGGGACCCTTATGTAATTTTTGAGTTTTACAAGGGTATAAAATGACAAGTCTTCAAAAGATGAGGGACCAATCTTGAAAAATCTTCAAACTTCAAGGACTTCTTTGGATAATCAACAATCGGGTCCGGTTCTTTATGCGGCTTCGTTTCCCGTGTTCGTTTTTGCTTGAATCTTGTTCTCTTTTGGTGAATTCACGATATCCGTACCTAAAATACACAATGAACAAACAAAGGCATATATTTGGGTATTTTGATGATATTTTAAGCATTTTAAGCCCGATTTAGACGATGAGACTATGTATAATTACAGTCTCATCAATTGCTTTCATCTCCCCTCTTGGATTAGCAATGGTGTTACTCGGAAGAGATCCCGAACCAGAGGCTTGATTACTTTGGAAGAAACTAGCCATCATATCCCTTAAGTCATTCGTTTGACTACTCAAAGAGTTTCGCATATCAGCTCAAAGATCATTCCCTTGTTTTGCCATATCTCCCTTCAAGTTGATGATTTGCCGCTGAAGATGCTGCACTATCGCATCATTAGTCCTCATGTAGGTGTCAACCTCTTGATTAAATGCGGTGGGTTGAGTGGGAGTAAGAGCATGGTAGGCAGGTGGTTGATAAGCGGGTGGTTGGTGAACTTGATTGTTTCCTTAAGGTGGATATGGGTTTCTTTGGGTTTGATATTGATTTGGAGCTTGTGGTTGGTTTTGATTGTTGCGATTGAGGTTGTTTTGGTTTTGAGGGGGGAACCGGGTGGTGAAAGGAAGTTGTTTGAACAGTAACTGAGCAAATTGCGGTCACCTTGAGGACGTGCTTGATAGCCTCCCGTTGAAAAGTTACCGTTGGCGGCATACACATTTTCCGGAATGTCATGAGTCGAAGGACATTCGATGTATGAATGAGATCCCCCTCATATTTCACATGACTAACTCATAGCATTAACTTGCGCATTGATGCTTTTGGTATTGTTAGCGGTTTGTAGAGCAAGTGTTTCAACAATCGAAGTGATCTTATCAATTCTCTTATCGACATCACTAGTACTAGCACTAGCCACATTAGTCCGAACACTCTTAGTTTGCACTCTAGACTTATTCTCAATAATATCCCATGCGGCATTAGAAGACTTAACCAAAATGTTACCCCCCGAGGCACTATTTAGTGAATCTTGGTCATTTATGCTTAAACCATTGTAAAAAGTATTAATTTGATGTACTTTTGTGAAACCATGTTGTGGACACTTTCTTAAAAGTTCCTTAAAACGGTCCCAAGATTCACTAAATGTCTCACCGTACTTTTGTTCAAAGTTAATGATTTCCTTCCACAAAGCGGTAGTACGTGAGGGTGGGAAAAAGTAGTTGATGAATTTAGTCTCTAAATCCGACCACGTAAGAATACTTTGTGGTGGTTCCTTATCAAGCCAATGTCGGGCTTGTCCCTCTAAGGAGAAAGGAAAAAGTTGCAAACGAATCACCTCTTGTGAAACCCCATTATACTTAACCGTATTACTGAGTTGAAGAAACATTTTTATATGGTCATGAGGAACATCAAGTGTACGCCCCAATAATGGTTGAGCAGAGACCATTTGAATGAAGCCGGATTTGAGTTCAAAATTGTTGGCTCCAATCTCGGGTATGACAATAGCATCGGTGTTGCCCTCCACTTGCGATTGCAAAAGCTCGATCATTGGTCGATTGTCCATGGTGACAATAGGTGGAGTTACGACTTCGGCTTGAATTGCTTTCTTCTTATGAGCGCAGGTACGCATACACACCTACAAAAAGAAAAGAAAGATAGACAAGAAATATTTTTGGTTTTTTATGTTTTTCTGATTTTTTTGAATTTTTTTGAATTTTTATATTTTTTAGGATTTTTGAAAATTTTTAAGCAAGAAAAATAACGTTAAAAAATGAGCGGATCCCAAAATCCAACGCGTCTCTCACTAAAAACCGTTAATCTTAACGAAAAGAGCCGGCAGCGGCGCCATTTAATACAAGATAATCCAAGTATATAAAAAGTTATCGTCCGATCTTTTCGAACTGATTACTAGTAGAAAGTACGACTCAGTCGTTCTTGGAGGAAAATAAAAAGGTTTGTTTGATTATCTATTTTAAACTAAAAGCAAATATGAAAATGTCGTTGAGTAAAAATAAAACTTTAAAAATTAAACTAAAATTACGAGTTGAAAATAAATGATTTAAAACTTAAAAACTTAAAAGCGAATAAACTTAAAACTTTATAAAACTAAAAACTTTAACTCACCGGAATGTCTAAATCGGAATCCCATCGGAATGTGTAAAAAGAAGTTCTGTCGGAATATTTTGTCTGAATGACCATTGGAATGTAACAACTGAAATCTATCGGAATAAAGATTTAAGTATCGGAATAATAGTAAATTAATTCTATCGGAATAAAGTTCTATCTGAATGTGAATGTAAGCTGTCGCAATATTTAAACCATCGCAATATCCTATCTGAATGTAAGGTCTATCGGAATATGGATGTTGAAATTTTGGCAGCGTTTCGTCACAAATAGCCTTATACCCGATCGCAATGTACGATGCCATGAGCAATCGTAAAGTACGATCGGAACAAGTGATCTGAATACTTGATCGCAAAGTAAAACCCTAAGGGTTATTGCGATCGCAATGAATCCGTCGGAAAGACTGTCGCAATATGTAAACCCTAATGATATTAATATGGAAAAACCAAAAGGTATTCGGATGGAATACAATAAGCTTCAACCCGAATAAGCACTAATTTAAGAAAAGACGAATAAGCATTTATTTAAATCTCAACCAAATGAAAACAAGCATAAATTTAAAAACTTTTAAAACACGAACTAAGTAAACTTTATGAATCAAACTTTAAAAAGACTAAACTTTTTTTAGAAAACTAAAAAGTAAATAAGCTAAACACAAAATAAGCCAATAAGCATGATAAGCTCAAAGCTTAACCCCCATATAAAACTTAGATAGAAACCAAAGATAAACTTTTTAATAAATCAAACATCAAGATTAAACAAATTCAAAGATAATTTTCGGATCAAATAAGTAAAAATCAAGAAAGGTAGAAAGAGATTGAATATGAAAAACTTAACTTGAACTTGTAGATAAATGATTCCAAAATACAAGATTGAATTAAAACTTAAACATAAAAGAAAGAAAAGATGAAGTTTTAGTAAGAGAAAGTTAAACACTTTCTCTCTCTAAAAACTAAAGAAAGAAAGAAAAAAATTGAAATAGCTAAATTAACTAACACCCTCCTAATGTGTCATTAGGAGGGTATATATAGGAGGTAGGGAGTGCATGTGTTGCTTCCTTCTTTCTTTCTTCTCGTCTCGACTCGATTTAAATTCGTTGTCTTTCTCGACGTCGTCTCGGGATTTGTCTATATAAATTGAACTTGTCTTATAATTTTCTTCCTCTATTAGACTTGAGTTCTTCGACTTCATTAAACTTCCGTCTTTAGACTTTTTCTTCGATAAATCTTCAGAATAGGCCTTGGACTTCCGTTCTTTTTACACTCTTGATCTTTTGACTTCGTCTTTTCTTGTTTTCTTCGATAAAAGCCCGTGATAACCTGTGTTTTCTCCCTTTTTCATATTTTTATCCTGAAACACAATAAAAACACAAACCACGCATAATTTTGACTTTTACGGCATAAACTACACGTTTTGGTCTTGTTATTATTGGAAATAAGTGGTAAAAGGATAAGTGTTTTCACACTTATTAGTCACTGTTAGAATTTTCAAAAGTTACTAACTCTTTATTTTTAGTGTAACACCCCATTTTGATAATAGAAATGTCACGCGTAATTATGGCGTGTCATCAAAGCATACAAGGATAAATGTACAAAACATTACATGACCATAGGGATAACCGGAATCAAACATCGGTTCCCAAACATAAGCCCAAAACATAATAAAGCAAAAGAAATGAATGAGAGACTACACAAGCATAAATATATGAAGTCTAGCAGCTTCCATCCTATGCACATCCTCCAAATGCTCAAATCTTTCCTAGGGTACCTGCCGTTTTGGGACATGGAAAGGAAAGTAACGGCTGAGCAAAACGCTCAGTGCACGGATATAGACATAGTATAAGTGACTAAAACATAATAGAGACTTAATAGCAGCGGAAATGTATAAGTCCTGAAAAACCTGGAACATGTTTATAAAACTGGTTTTATAGTTTGAAAAGCCTTATGTTTATCTTATGAAAACTGTTTAACATATTTTACCATTAGCCAATATAGGTCATGAAAATCCACCATGCATGAATACTTGGAGGGGTGACCTCATCATGCAAATTAGAGGGGCTGCCTCTAATTTAATATACTGGTTTTTGGGTAGGAGGGATCAGCTCCTTGTGAAGGATGCAAGGCACACACCACATTCACCATGTAATCTTGAATAAAAAAACGTGTAACTAGGATGCACCCATACGCCCCACATGATAAATATAAATAAATGGCCAAAAGCTGAAGGGACGCCACGAGCAATCACTCCGCCGTGGTGAAGTCATAACATCAGTGCCTCTAATGTTATGGTTATGGTACCTCCATAACTAGGTGAAACTGGTCATGCATGTATATGGCTATAGGTAATCATATTTAAACATAAGCAACCAAACTCATACTTATACTATGGGAAAATAGTTGCCTGTATACGGGGAAATCCTAATAAGGAAAGAATGTCCATACTGAAAGGACGGGAATTCGTACCTTATGTCCAGTGAACGAGAACGATGAACTGCGAGAATCCTACTTCCGAAACACTAGTGCTACATAAATACGTACATGAAATGAGTATCTGCTTACTAAATACATAGCTGGTTTTATGTCATGTCTTAGCTTATTTTATGTGTTCTTACTATGTTTTACTGTTTAAAGCCTTAAATTGTGTTAAATCTTATATTCTGTTCACTCTAATTAAGTATTTCTGATATTTCATGTGTTATTATACTTACTGTGTAATAAGAAGTAACTTTCCAAAAATAGCAGGTTTCCTAAAATAGAAAGTTTCCAAAAATAGAAAGTTTCCAAAAATAGAAAGTTTCCAAAAATAGAAAGTTTCCAAAAATAGATTTACTGCCTAAAATAGATAATTTTCTAAAAATAGAAAGTTTCCATAATAGATTAGCTGCCTTAATTAAATAAGTTTCCATAATTAGATTAGCTGCCTTAAATAACTAAGTTTCTAAAAATAGTTGGTTTCCATAAATAAATTAGCTGCCTTATTTAATTAAGTTTCTAAAAATAGAAAGTTTCCATAATTAGAAATAAGCTGGTTAAATAAGCTAAGTAAATAAGCCTAAGTGTTTTCATGATTATTTTCTAAGTCATATGATATATTATATAGTTTAATAATTATTTCATGTACTTTAATTAAACTATAGGTTATAATATTTAATTAAAGTATGACATGTTTTTAATTAAATATATTAAATACTTAGGTTAAAATATGTATTATTAAATATTAATAATATAACCTAAGTCATGTTAATTAATTAATTATATCCATGGTTTTTAAAATAATTAATTAATTATAAGTCTTAATAATATAAATACTTAGGTTAAAATAATTTCATGATTATTAATAAATAATTAACCTAAGTCATGTTATTAAATTAATCTCATCTTTTATTAATTTAATTTTAACATAAGTTTATAACATAAACAAAACTAACATAACCATGATCCGGATCTAAGCTTAAAAACATGAACCAGACATGAATCGACACCGTACCCCGACCCAAATCGGGGTACCCCTTGCTGCCGTGGGACCCACACACACCAACCAAGACCAAAAGGTCTTGGTGGTGGTCGGCTAAAACAAAACGAAACCCCCCTTGGGGTCGGTTGCATCCTGCGGCCCAAAAACAAACACCTCTTAATCGACCCTCTGATTTAATTAATGATCAAAACATGTTAGATCTATGTTTAATTAATGTGTTTTTATAAAAAACATCACGTGTTCATAATTAATAAAAGATTAATTAAAAAGAAAAGTTAAAAAGGTTTTACCGTATTCGTGGATCAAGAGGGTGAAGAACAAACACGAACAAACAATAAAACTTCAAGATCCGAGATCAATGAATCACCTTGTTTGGTGATTAGAAGGTGGCGGCACAAAGAGAGGAGAAAGAGAGATTTTAGGTTTTTCTTGAAATCTTCTGTAAAAGTGATTTTGAGTAGTAAAAATCTATTTAACCCCCTATTAGTAAAATTGGTAATGGGCTTGGCCCATTACCCTTGTTTGGCCGCGGGTAGGGACCCCCCCATGGGGTTCCCGTACCTCGTTTCGTGTCTTGTTATTTAGTACTCGTTTATGTTTAATTATGTTCGTGTTTTAAATGTTCTCGTTACGTAAATACCATACTCTTATATATTTAATTACGCTCGTATTAAATATATATACGTAATTAATAATAGTTCGTGTTTTAATTACGTTCGTGATTTCGTGATCGTATGTTCGTGATTAATTATTGCTAAATAATTATTACGTGATCGTGCATATAAAATACTTATCGTGTTTTAACACGTATGTAATACGTAAACTCCTAATACGTAATCGTAATCATGCTATATTAGGAAAGTTTTTAACTAGTACGTACAATCCTAAGGGTACTATGCATGGTAAAAGCATGCGGGTTTTACAACTCTTCCCCCCTAAAAAGAATAATTCGTCCCCGAATTATAGATAAAGTAACTGGAAAAGAAGGACATACCCGAATTCAGACTGGAAAGGTATGTAACATAACGGAAATGAAGGTGACATGGTAGAAGGGAACTTGGAACGTGACATGTCTTGAAAAGACATGGAACGTGACGTGACTGAAAGGACATATCTAATTGATAAGAGAAAAACGGATAAAAGTTTGGATGAACTTGTCCGTTTCCAAGTGGCTTCCCTCTTGGAACGGTTCCTTCATAAGATCTTGACACGAATGATAAGTCTTGGTCCTCCTGACCTTGACTTGGAATACGAAGAAGTTCTTGGTTATTAACGTAATGTAGATCCCCTTAATTCGATCGAAGGAATAAGAGTTAATCGTGTAAGAGTAACTAAAACGTTACGATGAAAGACAATCTGACTTAACTGTTAACTAGAAACGATGCGCGAGACATAAAGAAACGTAGTACGTGAAAAATTTTGAACGTGATACGTGAAAATTTTTGAACGTGCTACATGGAGATATGGCGAGTGTAGTATGAGTAAACATATCGTGATCCATGATACGTGTAACATATCTTGATCATGATATGAGGAACGTGGAATGAACATGATATGTGAAACATATCGTGAACATAGAATATAATGGCGGTATCGCCAAACGCTAGAAGGTGAGACATAGATTATGACGAGAAACGTCTATCTGAGGATAGGGAGTTATACTAAACTTGGGTCTGGTCTCCCAAGTTCTTGCAAAACTTCCCAGAATGAGAAAAAAACTTAACATCGTAAGCCGAGATACCATAATGTCATGAACGCGAGCGCGAAAGCAAGGCGTGGAATTAGAACAAGGACGTGAAGTAAATAGGGAGCATAATTATGAATATTTGTCTGACCTGATAACTGAGGAATTGCCAAGTGATCGGATGAGCATTGGCTGGAACATGTCCGATCAATCTGTTGGTTCTGAAATCCTTGCGGATCTAAGGATTCTGCAGACTTGATCAAACTGTTTGCAATAAACCAGATAGCATCATGCTTCTTCGGAGTTTGCGTTAAACTGGTAGCCAAAATCTGTGGAGATCTTGTCCCATTTCAATTCACCATTTCAGATGATGAAAACATCCCAGTCTGTTGGTGTCCTATCTTAACCTGTTGGTATGTCAGGTACTTAGATATGAACGTAAGTGTATCTTGCTTCGTAGAACTTGATACATAGGAGTTTGCGAAACTCTGAGTCTTTGAATCTAGACTTCTCCTAGCGTAGGATTTTCTAGAACACCTAATTTAGTGTAGGGTTCTCTCCTTTACGCATAAGCTGAGTCATAGTAAGATTAACCGTAGAAATCCATGTGATTCAGCATGTCACTGTAATCAAACAGAATTGATATTGGAAAATTTTCTAGGGTAAAATTTCTCTTGTCATAGAATTTGCAACATAGTGCAGATATGGTCTTCCTGTTCTTCTCTGGGCTCAAAGGAAATCAGGTTATCCTCAATGAAAACACTGATGAATTTGCTTATGAGTTCATGAAAACTCAATTTATTAAGTCCATAATGCTGTGGAAGCATTTATGAGATTAATACAGAATCATGAATTTAGCATGACCAAGTCGTGTACGAATAGCAGTCATGGACATGTCCTGCTCTTTCACTCGTCACTGTTGGCAGCATGATCATGAGTTCGATCTTGGGAACGTAATTAACACTATAGGGTCGATTGGACATGTTGTCAATACGTGGAGGAGAATAACGGTCATGAATGGTGATTTGTTTAAGTCGACGGTAGTCGACACATAATCTCATGGTACCGTCCTTCTCCTTGTAAGTTCTTCTGGAATGTATGGGAAGATTTTGGAATAATCAACTGACTATGCGTAAAAGACTTAGGTGGTCATGTCTTACTACAGCTAGAAAATTTTAGCGACCATGGCTAACAACGCACATGCTTGTAAGCATAGATAATTTGTACCCATTTTCCCGATGGAAAATCAAGCTGAATGTGTTCAGGAGCCTGAACATTTCTGTACATAATTATGAATCGTAGCATGGTGTGCTGTTCATAGTACATAATTAGGATAAAATTCATCTCGTGTCTGTCCGAGGAAATGCGTTAGCAGCTTGGATCTCATCATAAAGCTAAAGGAAAACCTTCATATACGTGGGAATACGAAAGGCGTCCTTCATGGTCATGAATATATGAAATATGGTGAAAGAAATGAAAGTGACATCGGCAACGTGACAGTTCTCACTGATGCGCTGATAATGGTATTGAAATTCTTGTGGCCTGATTAATACATGGCACACAAAATGGATATACCCTTGGAGGGTACCCTGAATTTCTTAGAAATGTTCCATAGTTGGACGTGAGTCATGTGTCTTGACTCGTGTCTTGGAACTATTAGCATGACATATGTCTTGACTGGTGTCTTGACATGTGTCTTCAGAAAGTATACGTGAGACATGTGTCTTGACTGATGTCTTGACATGTGTCTTCAGGAGGTATACGTGAGACATGTGTCTGGAGTGATGTCTTGACATGTGTCTCGAGACGTAAAACAATAGAACTACAATATAAGGTTATTATGCCAGAATTGGCGGATCGGTTGGACTACTAATCCTTGTATTTCTGATCACGTCCGTGGCCAGAGTTTCGGTTGCGATTTCTAGGATAGTTGCTGTCATAGTAGTGGTTACTATCGTCCTGTCCGTCAGTTCCATGATGGTCATTCTCATGACCGTGATTCATGTAACTATTCAGCTGAGTGGCCGGCTAGTACCGGTTTGCACTCATATGGCTGAAATGACAGTTAAATGACGTGTGACATGTAACTAAGAATTAGGGACAATGATTGATGGGAATCGTCTGATGGTGAAGCATCTTCTCGTCCAATTGCTTTGCTCCGACGCCTTTGTCTTCGTCTTGTAGGATCTCTAGGTTGTGAACAGCATCAGCATCTCGTAGCGTCTCCGAACGTCAGCAGCGTCAATCTTTAGTAACATCTCCCAGTTATGAGCGGCATCAGCAATCTTGTAGAATATCAGCAAGTGAACATACGCCTGAGATGATTCAGAATCGACTAGCGAATACTCGTGAAGTATTGCAAGTGGAATACACATGGATCAAGGTACGTGTGATACACATGAAATACGGTACGTGGAGTACACGTGGAATGCACATGAAATGATCGGTATGGGGTCGATCATTTATCATGATTTAAGGAAAGTATATCAGTTAAACGGTTAGGAACACCATCATGATAACCTGGCAGTATTAGCATAGACATCATTCTGGTTATAACGGAAACGTTAAAGTGTGGTTACACCAAATTCAACTTTGATTTTCCTGACAGCATGATCAATGAAAACCAACCATGACTATCATGAAAGCAGAATTCAATGAAATCCAACAATGTCTTGCAGGACAACGTAAATAACAAAAGAGGCGTAAAACATAATCAACATGAAGACGGAATTATCATGAAGAAACATGAAACCATCTATTACGAAGAAGTGTATAACATAATCAGCATGAAACTGAAGTTAACCATGACAGTATGAAAACATACTTGACATAAAAACATAATAACTTATGAGGGGACATGAAAAAAATTTATGCCAATTTAAATCATGAGAAAAATTTTATGCATAAAAACAGTGCATGAATGCGTAATATAGTTTATAAAACCTTTATATGTGCGAGGGAACGCCTATGAGTCGGTTCCAAAACAAAAGACATGGCGAGGGGACGCCTATGGGTCGGTCCCAAAATTAAAAGTTTCGATAAAAGCACATGCGACTAAATAGGGCCAGTCCTGTACCAACCATTACTTAGTCATAATCCCTGCAACAATGATACATGAAACATAAATAAATGAAACTCATATGTCAAAACTTATCAGAAAAAAAAATTTATGTGACTAATTATGAACTATTAGGGTTCAGTCCACATAGCCACTGTTCACGAGGAACATTATGCATGAAACAATGACACATAACTAAATATGAATGACGGTTGTCCATCCATATTAGCAAAACAATATCGATGAAAACATCAAGGTTAAAACCTCAAAGTGCTGAAAACATCATGGTTAAAACAACAATGCGCTGAAAACATCAATACGTAGAATAACAGACGTTGGCTTAGGAAGCTCCTGGTGACTACCCACTAGTCACAGGTCGAGTTTTAGAGCTTACAGGTCGAAGCCTTGGCTCTGATACCATAATTGTAACACCCCATTTTGATAATGGAAATGTCACGCGTAATTATGGCGTGTCATTAAAGCATACAAGGATAAATGTACAAAACATTACATGACCATAGGGATAACCGGAATCAAACATCTGTTCCCAAACATAAGCCCAAAACATAATAAAGCAAAAGAAATGAATGAGAGACTACACAAGCATAAATATATGAAGTCTAGCAGCTTCCATCCTATGCACGTCCTCCAAATGCTCAAATCTTTCCTAGGGTACCTGCCGTTTTGGGACATGGAAAGGAAAGTAACGGCTGAGCAAAACGCTCAGTGCACGTATATAGACATAGTATAAGTGACTAAAACATAATAGAGACTTAATAGCAGCGGAAATGTATAAGTCCTGGAAAACCTGGAACATGTTTATAAAACTGGTTCTATAGTTTGAAAAGCCTTATGCTTATCTTATGAAAACTGTTTAACATATTTTACCATTAGCCAATATAGGTCATGAAAATCCACCGTGCATGAATACTTGGAGGGGTGACCTCATCATGCAAATTAGAGGGGCTGCCTCTAATTTAATATACTGGTTTTTTGATAGGAGGGATCAACTCCTTGTGAAGGATGCAAGACACACACCACATTCACCATGTAATCCTGAATAAAAAAACGTGTAACTAGGATGCACCCATACGCCCCACATGATAAATATAAATAAATGGCCAAAAGCTGAAGGGACGCCACGAGCAATCACTCCGCCGTGGTGAAGTCATAACATCAGTGCCTCTAATGTTATGGTTATGGTACCTCCATAACTAGGTGAAACTGGTCATGCATGTATATGGCTATAGGTAATCATATTTAAACATAAGCAATCAAACTCATACTTATACTACAGGAAAACAGTTGGCTGCATACGGGGAAATCCTAATAAGGAAAGAATATCCATACTGAAAGGACGGGAATCCGTACCTTATGTCCAGTGAAGGAGAACGATGAACTGCGAGAATCCTACTTCCGAAACACTAGTGCTACATAAATACGTACATGAAATGAGTATCTGCTTACTAAATACATAGCTGGTTTTATGTCATGTCTTAGCTTATTTTATGTGTTCTTACTATGTTTTACTGTTTAAAGCCTTAAACTGTGTTAAATCTTATATTCTGTTCACTCTGATTAAGTATTTCTGATATTTCATGTGTTATTATACTTACTGTGTAATAATAAGTAACTTTCCAAAAATAGCAGGTTTCCTAAAATAGAAAGTTTCCAAAAATAGAAAGTTTCCAAAAATAGAAAGTTTCCAAAAATAGAAAGTTTCCAAAAATAGAAAGTTTCCAAAAATAGATTTACTGCCTAAAATAGATAAGTTTCTAAAAATAGAAAGTTTCCATAAATAGATTAGCTGCCTTAATTAAATAAGTTTCCATAATTAGATTAGCTGCCTTAAATAACTAAGTTTCTAAAAATAGCTGGTTTCCATAAATAAATTAGCTGCCTTATTTAATTAAGTTTCTAAAAATAGAAAGTTTCCATAATTAGAAATAAGCTGGTTAAATAAGCTAAGTAAATAAGCCTAAGTGTTTTCATGATTATTTTCTAAGTCATATGATATATTATATAGTTTAATAATTATTTCATGTAATTTAATTAAACTATAGGTTATAATATTTAATTAAAGTATGACATGTTTTTAATTAAATATATTAAATACTTAGGTTAAAATATGTATTATTAAATATTAATAATATAACCTAAGTCATGTTAATTAATTAATTATATCCATGGTTTTTAAAATAATTAATTAATTATAAGTCTTAATAATATAAATACTTAGGTTAAAATAATTTCATGATTATTAATAGATAATTAACCTAAGTCATGTTATTAAATTAATCTCATCTTTTATTAATTTAATTTTAACATAAGTTTATAACATAAACAAAACTAACATAACCATGATCCGGATCTAAGCTTAAAAACATGAACCAGACATGAATCGACACCGTACCCCGACCCAAATCGGGGTACCCCTTGTTGTCGTGGGACCCACACGCACCAACCAAGACCAAAAGGTCTTGGTGGTGGTCGGCTAAAACAAACCAAAACCCCCCCTTGGGGTCGGTTGCATCCTGCGGCCCAAAAACAAACACCCCTTAATCGACCCTCTGATTTAATTAATGATCAAAACATGTTAGATCTATGTTTAATTAATGTGTTTTTATAAAAAAACATCACGTGTTCATAATTAATAAAAGATTAATTAAAAAGAAAAGTTAAAAAGGTTTTAAATTATTCGTGGATCAAGAGGGTGAAGAACAAACACGAACAAACAATAAAACTTCAAGATCCGAGATCAATGAATCACCTTGTTTGGTGATTAGAAGGTGGCGGCACAAAGAGAGGAGAAAGAGAGATTTTAGGTTTTTCTTGAAATCTTCTGTAAAAGTGATTTTGAGTAGTAAAAATCTATTTAACCCCCTATTAGTAAAATTGGTAATGGGCTTGGCCCATTACCCTTGTTTGGCCGCGGGTAGGGACCCCCCCGTAGGGTTCCCGTACCTCGTTTCGTGTCTTCTTATTTAGTACTCGTTTATGTTTAATTATGTTCGTGTTTTAAATGTTCTCGTTACGTAAATACCATACTCTTATATATTTAATTACGCTCGTATTAAATATATATACGTAATTAATAATAGTTCGTGTTTTAATTACGTTCGTGATTTCGTGATCGTATGTTCGTGATTAACTATTGCTAAATAATTATTACGTGATCGTGCATATAAAATACTTATCGTGTTCTAACACGTACATAATACGTAAACTCCTAATACGTAATCGTAATCATGCTATATTAGGAAAGTTTTTAACTAGTACGTACGATCCTAAGGGTACTATGCATGGTAAAAGCATGCGGGTTTTACATTTAGAAACTTCATTATATTGATAAGGTAAAAAGTCACCATTGTTAATAACATGCCAAAGATCTAAATCTTTTGATTTAACATAAGTTTCAAATCTATTTTTCCAATAAATAAAACTATCGGTTTCAAAAAGAGGCAGTCTTTGCATAGATTGCCCTTCTAGGTACTTGTTGGAATCCATAGATCGATTCAAGTTTTAAAATATCTTATATTTTGAAAATGATTGAGCAACCACTCTGTGATACGAATTGTAGAAACTAGAGGGGGGGGGGGGGGGTAATAGTTTCTTAAATTTACTTGTTAAATATGGGTTATCAAAAATCCTTTTCAAAAACTTAGGCTTGAGAAAATATGTGAAATCTTCTTATACACAATATGAACAAGGGATAGTGTAACTATGATAATAATCACAAGTATATGCAAGTAAAGAATAATGAATGTAAAGAGATAAGGAAAAGAAAGATAAAAACCAAACACCAAGGATTTATAGTGGTTCAGCAACGAAACTCACATCTCGTCCCTACTCCACTCCTCGAGTACTCCTTACTCGAGAGTTCTAATCGACAAACTCCTTAAGATGGAGAAACCGTACACGTAACTTAACCAATTTCTGACTATAAGCTAAAAGTCGAGCCCTAATCTTAGCTAGGACCAATCTACACCAATATACTTTAAGGACTAAGTATTAACCTCACTACATACACAACTTCCAAATAGACACAACTATTTGGATCTTCACAACACAACTTCCAAATGACACAACTACTTGGATCTTCACAACACAACTAGAATGAATAAATAAAACTTGATCTTAAATAGATCTTGAGGTAGACTCAACACTTCAAGGATGAAAGTGTTCTTCTTTTTGCACTTGGAGAGGAAGAGATGGGAGGAGAAAGATTCACTTCTAAACAAGTAGTAATCAACCAAATAACCAAGGATTTTAATGATTTAAGAAGTATAAATGAATCTAGAAATTTGTGTGCAAAAGAGGTGAAGAGAAAATCTGAGAATGGTCCACTATTTATAAGACAAAATCCCAACGGATCTTTCTGGATGCGGTTCCTTATTGATGCATGCGGTTCTATATCGATAAGGAACCGCATAGGCATTTAGGGAACCGTGGAGCTAGACTCCGCGCCCTTTTATCTTTTAGTGGGGTAGTCACATCGGGTGGAATATTTATCCACAAGGGAAATTCCTAAACCATTTGGAATTTGCCATTTTCAAATTTTCAAATATTTAATTTAATAAAACATTTTCTTAAAAATAAAGTTTAATAAAAAACTTTGTCACATTTAATAAAATGTGATTTTTAAGAAAACTTAAATCCTTGATCACTTAATTAAGATGAAAAATTGTTTGTTCATACAAAGTGGTAATGGTTGAAATGAAAAAATGCTTGAACTCAAGAATTCGTTTTACGTTGTTTTCGTAAATGATTGTTTTTATATAATGTCGTAATCAAAACAAAGCGAGACCAAAAAATTCAAGTAACGTTTTTAAGCATCATTACATTAACAGGTTACACGTTAGATGTTCAATGGATGAGTCAGAATGTATTGGTTACACGTTAGATGTTCAATGGATGAGTCGATGTGTATTGGTTACACGTTATATGTTAAATGGATGAGTCGGTGTGTATTGGTTACACGTTATATGTTTGGAGGAGTCGGTGTGTATTGGTTACACGTTAGGTGTTCAATGGATGAGTCGGTATGCATTGGTTACACGTTATTTGTTCAATGGATGGGTCAGTATGCATTGGTTACACTTTAGATGTTCAATGGATGAGTCGGTGTGTATTGGTTACACGTTATATGTTCAATGGATGAGTCGGTATGTATTGGTTATACGTTATATGTTCAATGAATTAGTCGGTGTGTATTGGTTATACGTTATATGTTCAGTGGATGAGTAGGTATGCATTGGTTACACGTTAGGTGTTCAATGGATGAGTCAGTATGCCTTGGTTACATGTTATATGTTCAATGGATGAGTCGGTATGCATTGGTTACACGTTATATGTTCAATGGATGAGTCAGTATGCATTGGTTACATGTTAGACGTTCAATGGATGAGTCAGTGTGTATTGGTTACACGTTATATGTTCAATGAATTAGTCAATAGGTTATGGTTACACGTTATATGTTCAATGGATGAGTCGTTATGTATTGGTTACACGTTATATGTTCAACGGATGAGTCAGTATGTATTGTTACACGTTATATGTTCAATGAATTAGTCGGTGTGTATTGGTTACACGTTATATGTTCAATGGATGAGTCAGTATGCATTGATTACACGTTAGATGTTCAATGGATGAGTCGGTATGCATTGGTTACACGTTATATGTTCAATGGATGAGTCGGTGTGTATTGGTTACACGTTATATGTTCAATGGATGAGTCGGTGTGCATTGGTTACACGTTAGATGTTCAATGGATGAGTCGGTGTGTATTGGTTACACGTTATATGTTCAATGGATGAGTCAGTGTGTATTGGTTACACGTTATATGTTCAATAGATGAGTCGGTATGCATTGGTTACACGTTAGATTTTTAATGGATGAGTCGGTGTGTATTGGTTACATGTTATATGTTTAATGGATGAGTCGGTGTGTATTGGTTACATGTTATATGTTCAATGGATGAGTCAGTATACATTGGTTACATGTTAGATGTTCAATGGATGAGTCGGTGTGTATTGGTTACACGTTATATGTTCAATGGATGAGTCGGTGTGTATTGGTTACACGTTATATGTTCAATGGATGAGTCGGTATGTATTGGTTACACATTATATGTTCAATGAATTAGTCGATAGGTTATGGTTACACGTTATATGTTCAATGTATTAGTCGGTATGTATTTGTTACACGTTATATGTTCAATGAACGAGTCGATAGGTTGTGGTTACACGTTACATGTTAAATGAATGAGTCGATAGGTTATGGTTACACGTTACATGTTTAATGGACGAGTCCCTAGGTTATGGTTACACGTTAGATGTTCAACGGATAAGTCGGTAAGTTATGGTTACACGTTATACGCTCAATACTAATAATAATATTTAAAATAATAATAATTGTATAAATAATTTTAATAATATTTAAATAATAATAGTAATAATTTTATAAATAATCATAATAATAACTTTCTAAATAATAATAATTATTATTTTATAAATAATAATAATTATTATATTTATTAATAAAAATAATTATATTTATAAATAAAAATAACTATTTTATAATACTAATTATATTTATAAACAAAATAGCTATTTTATGATACGTATCCCCGGCGACATTAGACACAATCCCTGGTGACATGTCGCCGGGGAAGATTCAAGGAAACCGACAAAAGTAGGTGCGTGAATACGCGTTGACAAGTCAAAGAATCCCTGGCGACAATCCTTGTCACATGCTTCCCAAAAATTTTCAATCACGCGCGTTTTTTACTTGACGACAAAATCAAAAATATCCCCAGCGGCATGTCGCCAGGGAAAGTCGCCGGGGAAACGTAAGACTTTTTTGACCAGATCTGCTCACTTTTCTCGTAACACTTCATATCAAAAAAAAAAAAACCGAGGAAACATCATATATCATCATCACCATCTTCAATCCATCACAAACATCACCACCACCATCTCCATCACAGACACCACCACCACCACCTCCATTTGTTCACGGCACCACCACCTCCATCTCCCCGGTGGCTACACCACCACCATCCGGGCACCACCACCATCGTCTCTTTCAATTCTTCTTAACACAATTCTGTCCTTAACCCTCTAAATATAATTCTAAACAAGTTTGGTGGTGGTGGATTTTCGTTTTTGGAAATTTATGGTTTTAATTTTGATTTTTGATTTTGAAATTAAAATTGTTGTTTGTTTAATTCTAAAATGGTTGTTTGTAGCCCCGACCACAGCCGGAGCCAGAGCCACAGCCAGAGTCACAACCGGAGCCACAGCCGGAGCCACAACCACATCCCCGACGCCGACGCCGACGGCAGCCGAGACTACAACTAACAAGTATGCTTTTTTTTAATTCTAATTGATAATTCGTATGGGTTTTTACTTGTTTTTATCATTTTGGTTTCCTCGGTGACATGTCGCCGGGAATGTATAAACTTGTTAATTTTTGTTAAACGTAAATCCAAACACTCTTTATGTTACCTATTTGATGAAAAGAAGCTAATAAGCTTTTTCGGATAAGCTGTTTTCAAACAGCTTACCCTGATAAGCTTATCAGAATAATCTGTTTGAAAGCAACTTACTCTGATAAGCTTATCAGGATAAGCTGGTTGAAAATAGCTTATCCGAATAAGCTTACTGAAATAAGCTATTTTCAAACAGCTTATCCTAATAAGCTTATCTGAATAAGCTGTTAGGATAAGCTTACTAGAATAAGCTGTTTTCAACCAGCTTATCCTGATAAGCTTATCAGAACAAGCTATTTGAAAATAGCTTATCCTGATAAGCTTATCAGGATAAGCAGTTTGAAAACAGCTTATCCTTATAAGCTTATCAGGATAAGCTGTTTGAAAACAGCTTATCCTGATAAGCTTATCAGAATAAGTTGTTTGATATAAATGTTTGATTGAATTAAACCTTAGGAATGTTTTAGAATTTCAGCGATCAATTTTGGAAAATTCCCGTCTGAAATTGATCAACCTATAGAAAACCCGTCCGAAGTTAATTTATTAGGAATTAACTTCGGAAAGTCCCCTGTTTGGGACTGCTTTTTGAATGTTTTGTCTCATTTAGGATATGAATGCGTATAATTGATTTACTATTTAAGATGATTTTGACAGTGTTTCTCCTTTATTCCTACGAATATGTCTTTAAACACATATTTGGGGAGTTGAGGGGAAATGCTGCCGAAATTTTCTCAAGTAGTAAATCAGTTATATGCATTCATATATGAGACGAAACATTCAAAGGGTGGGTTAGGATTTCCTTCCATAGTTGCACTAGGTGAACATACTAACTTCTATACTTGATAATTATATCTTTTATAAATAATATTATAATATTATATACTTTATAAATAATAATTATATATTTTAGAATTATTTTTTATAATTGGATATAATACATATTACTATTTATGAAATATATAATAATTATTTTTTTAAAATCCTTGTTTTAATTAAGTTGCATATAATAAGTAAATGTATCGTTAAAACACAGTTATGGTACTCATTGATAAGAGTTGGACACGGTTACCGCGTCATGAGCCAGAATTTATAATGGGCCTTGACAGTTTTGTCAAGCATTCCAAGTCGTTGGTGAATAGTTTGAACAAGATAACATGTCCGTGCAAGTCTTGTTGAACAAGACTCCCGGTACATATCGACCGTCTTTCGGACCACATTATGAAATACGGGTTTGAACAAGGTTATACAACATGGGTACACCATGGTGAACCGGCTCCTGCTACACCTACACCTCTTCCACGACCACCGCCACCACTGCCAGTAATAGATAACACAAGACAACCTTTGATTAGTGACATGACATCGTTACTTGATGATCTTAGCTATATTTCGCCAAACTATATTCCTCCTCCACCTCCTCCCAACTCAAGTAACAGATCGGCTCAAGCTAACGAGTTTGAAGAGTTATATGCCAGTGCCAATGAGGAGTTGTACCCTGGTTGTGTAGAAATGACTCGATTAGACTTTATGGCAAATTTTACACATTTTAAGGCCAAAGGTAAAATCACCGATACCATTCTCAATGAAGGAGTTTATGCAAATTATCTTTCCCCCAAGTAGAGGATTCAAGCTCCCACCGTCATACTATGCAATAAAGAAGACATTTAAAATGATCGGGTTAGGGTACGGGTCGATACATGCTTGTGAACACGATTGCTGCTTTTTCGGGGGGAAGCAAACATGGATTTGGATTTCTGCTCGGTGTGTAATACAAGTAGATGGAAAGATAGTAACACACCGGGGAAGAAAGTTCCTAAGAAGGTGTTGTGTCACTTTTCGATCATTCCTAGACTAAAAAGTTTGTACAAGTCTAGTAAAAGTGCAAAGGATATGATTTGGCATGGTACTGGAAAGTGTACGGAGCCCGGTAAGATGCAACACCCGTGTGATGGTGCAGCTTGGAGGAAATTTGACGCCATGTATGCTGATTTTGCAGCAGAACCAAGAAATGTTCGATTAGGGTTGGCTGTTGATGGTTTCAATCCATTCGACAACCTTAGTCAGACTTACAGCATGTGGCCGGTGATATTGGCAACATACAACCTGCCTCCGTGGTTGTGTATGAAAGAGAGTTCTTTAATGCTGACGCTGTTAATTCTTGGCCCTAAATCCCCAGGCAAGGATATTGATGTTTACTTGAGACCTTTAATTGATGATCAAAAAATTTTATGGAATGGTGTCGATACTATAGACCAAGCTAAAGGCGAGACATTAACCATGAGAGCGATGCTTTTATGGACCATCAATGATTTTTTGGCTCGAAGTAGTTTGACTGGGTGGAGTGGGAAAGGTTACAAGGCTTGCCCTACATGTAATGACGACACTTCATCTGTTCATGTGACAAGAAAAGTACTTTATGTTGGCCACAAAAGATTCTAACCGCCTGCCATAAATTTAGGTCTTCACGTGAATTCAATGGTGTACCCGAACACAATCCCCGTCCTAGAACATTTAACATGGACCAGATTAACGCTCAACATGCAACACTGCCAAATCGACGGCCAGGTAAACATAAGAATTATGGGGGTGTGAAGATAACACGTAATTTTCGTTTTTATCCTAACTGCTCTAAACGGTCTATTTTTTACGAGCTTGAGTATTGGCCTTTTCTTTCGCTAAGACACAATTTAGACATCATGCATATCGAAAAAAATGTGTTGGAGGCCATCCTGAACACTTTGTTGATGAATGACAAGGCAAGACAATACTTGCAAAAGTTGGGCATTTGAAAAAGCTTGTGGCTCACCCAAAATAAAAACGGGAAGTGTAATAAGCCTCAAGCTTCGTATTCCTTCACAGCAGAGAACAGGAAAAAGTTTTGTCAATACATCAAAGGAGTTTAACTAATAGATGGGTTCGGATCCAAATTCAAGCACAAAGTGACCGATAACGATACCAATATAACGGGCATGAAGTCTGATGACTGTAATATAATGATGCAATGTTTACTTCCTTTCACACTTTAGGAATACTTGCCTAATAAGATTTCAAGACCACTAATCGATCTATGTAACTTGTTTAAGCAACTCTGCTCTACAACTTTAATGGTGGATGACATGTTGAATGTTGTGAATAAGGTGGTTGACATTCTGTGCGATCTTGAGCTCATATATCCTCCTGATTTCTTTGACATTATGGTTCACTTGGTTATCCATTTACCTGATGAGGCCATTGAAGCCGGGCCTATCTGCCCCCGGTGGATGTTTACATTTGAAAGATATATGAAAACGCTAAAAGGTTATGTACGAAATAGAGCTAAGCCAGAAGGTTCGATTGCGGAGGGTTATGTTGCACAAGAAGCATTGAATTTCAGTTCTAAGTATTTTCGGGATGATGCTACCACTAAATTTAATCGTCTCGACCGTAATGTGGACCCCCTCCCCCAACGTGTCAGTTTCAGGTGTTCTGATTGGTATGTAACCCGATTGGGAAAAAGTTGTTTATTCCGTTTCCCTATCAAGAGTTCAAGAAAGTTGAATGGTATGTACTAAACAATAGTCCTGAAATCGACAAGTACATTTCCGAGTTCAAGAGGTACGCGTGTTTTATTTTATTTTGAAACTTATTTTTCTTAACAATAACGAATTATTCTATTACCATGAACGTTTTTCAGATTATATCCTGACAAAGACACAAAAAAGAATACCGCGCCTTGTTTGGGTCGAAGGTAAACTTAGACTTATTTTGTGAACTTAACTGTAAAAAATAATAGTATTATATATAGTTTTCTGTATCTAATCCTTTCTTCATCATAGATCCGTCAACGTCATGTAGACAATGACAAAGACCCAGAGGTTATAAGAACCAGCGAGTTATTCGCTTTGGCTTGTGGACCATCACCGAATCCAATCTCACTAAACTCTTGCATAGTCGATGGTGTGAGGTATATCGTGCACAGTCGGGATGAATGTCGTTCAACTCAAAACAGCGGCATTTGTGCGCCTGGCCTTGACACAATGTCTTATGGTCAGCTTCAACAGATCCTTGTGTTTAAGTATTTGTCGTTCAGTGTTGTGTTGTTCCGAGTTATGTGGTTCGACACTCGTAACGTATCACGTAAACGTCGTCTTATCTATAGAAACAACATGACACAACTCACCGACACAAGAGGTGAGTGGTGGAAAGATGATCAATACATTCTCGCAACACAAGTTAAACAAGTGTTCTACATTGAAGATAAGAACAAACCCAACTAGAAGGTCGTTGAACATGTTAATCATAAAACTTTTTCCAACGGGGATGTCATCGTGTTAGATGCCATTCCTGATATTATACATTTCGACAACTCATCTGATCTACCACTTTCCACTGCTTTGAATGACTTGGGTGATGTGACCTTGCATATAGATTGCCAATCAATGGAGGTGAATGCACCGCCAAATATCATTGATGTTGATGACGAAGACGATGGTATTACTGATGATGAAGACTCCCCTCATGATTTAAGTTATGAAGAACGTATGAATGATGATGATGGTGAAGATAAAGTTTATTCCAATGAAGAAGAATATTGACCTTTAGTTGTAACTTACAAAAGACACTTATTTGTTTGAATGAATGAATCTAATTGTTGTGGATTGTTTAAATTTCTATATTTAGTTGGATGTGTTGTATTTGGATTTGTGCATGCTTATATTATTTTTACATGAATTTGTCTATGTTATGCTAATTGTACTTGTACAGATGTCGTCATCAGATGTTGCACGATCACACGGTGGTGACGGTGGCGGTGAGGATGAACCTCCTACACCAAACATCTGCAGCGGTTGCTTCACCATATTTAGAAACAAAGGTAAGAATACTTGGATTATTGTAACACAATCATAAATTTGGTACATATATGTTGCTTGCCTTGAATTTTTATTACTTTGTCACTCACTTGATTTTTGCAGGTAAAGGCAAACGGAAAGAAAATTTGGATAAAAGACAGGCCGATAGGTTAAAGACTCGGTCCATTAACAAAAATATTAATTTGTTGAACACCGTTGAGATGCATGGCCCTGTCCCGATATAGTTTGAGGGGCAACCACCCTCTTTCCGGCCTCTCGGAGACCATGCTCAACATTTCTCTAATTTCATCGGGGAGGCTCTCAGGAGGCTCGTGCCAATTTACTAACCAAGTTGGAATACCGTCCCTAAAGAGTTCGAGGCGAAAATTTGGGCAGATATAGAGGTCGGTTATCATTTTTATTTTTATGTTTATTACATTATTTTATTTATTTATTTAATGGCGTATATATTTATATAAATTTGTTTATTTACTTATATCATATAAATAAATCACAAATTTAAATAAATATACAAATTATATCTTATTTATTTATATAATATACGAAGTAAATAAATAAATAAATTTAAATAAATATATATTTGATGAGAATAAGCTAATAAGCTTTTTTGGATAAGCTGTTTTCAAACAGCTTATCCTGATAAGATTATCAGAAAAAGATGTTTGAAAATAGCTTATTCTGATAAGCTTATCAGGATAAGCTGGTTGAAAACTGCTTATCCGAATAAGCTTATCAGAATAAGCTGTTTTCAACCGGCTTGTTCTGATAAGCTTTTCAGAACAAGCTGTTTGAATACATATTATCCTGATAAGCTTATCAGAACAAGCTATTTTCAAAATGCTTATCCTGATAAGCTTATCAGAATAAGCTGTTTGAAAACAGCTTATCATGATAAGCTTATCATGATAAGCTGTTTGAAAACAACTTATCTTGATAAGCTTATCAGGATAAGCTGTTTGAAAACAGCTTAAACAGCTTATTCTGATAAGCTTATCATGATAAGCTGTTTGAAAACAACTTATCTTGATAAGCTTATCAGGATAAGCTGTTTGAAAACAGCTTATCCTGATAAGATTATCAGGATAAGTTGTTTTATTATGAAAATTTAAATAAATATATACGTCATTAAATAAATAAACACAATAATGTATAGATTATATCTCTAACTCTAACTCTGTGTTCGTTTTATTTGTTGTATATGAATGCAGAGTAAGTTTGATCTAACACCCCACAAGCATGATAGTACAACATGGGATGTACATGGCGGCATCAATTCTATGCTTCAGAAGACTTAAAATTTGAACAATTCTTGGTTCAAGTCAGATCATTGGCGCCGAGACCCCGAAACCGGTAGGGTTGACTTCGACAGGATCCGGAGGAGGCGTCATGAGAAAATTACTGCCGAAGAGTGGGAAAAGTATATAACCTTTTGGAGTGATCCGGCCAACGAAAAAAGATCCCAGATAAACTCGCAAAATCGGGCTAAGATGAAGACCCTGAGTCGGCGGGGATCCCGATCACTAGCCCTCCTTCGAGACAGATGGGTGAGAAATTCTAAAATTAATTTACATACATATATGTCTTTGATTATATGTTTTGGTGTGTTGTGTTTTTTTGTTTTGAATTTGTTTCATTATATATGCGTGTCTATATGTATGTACAGACGCAAGCTGCAACATCAGCTGATCAGGAGCCCCCTCTGTCATTGATCGCTTCTTCTTGACGCACACCGACACCAATGGAGAGTTTATTTGCGAGGAGGACCGCCTTATGCATGTAAGTATTTTTTTATTTTTTAAATTAATTAATTTATTATTTTTTTGGACATACCTTGGTTTCCGATTATTATCTGCCGAGAAATAATGTAGCAACCCGAATAATAAATAATATATTAACTATCGTCTGTTTTTGTCACTTCATTAGAAGGAGATGCTTGAGTTGAAGGCTACAGGCAAATATACGGACGACGAGATCAACCGTAGAGTCAGACGCGGTAAGCAGCGCAGTCACATGCTAGGTGCCGGTCAGATAGTGCCGGGAAGGCGCCAAAATATCCCATATACTCCCCCACCCGCCGTCTACCCGCGAACGAAGCAAATGTGGAATTTTTTAAGAAGTGACGATAGGTTCGCTGATGCGTTATCACAATACCAATCGGGTGGTGCTAGCGGGAGTGGAGCGGGAGGCAGCGAGAGTGGAGCGGGCGGGAGTGGCACCGGAGGGAGTGTCGGTAGTGGTAATGAGCATCATGATGGCACTAGTGGTTAGTATTTCTTGTTTTTCCTACCTTAGCATGCAAGTTTAATAATTGTAAACTCCGAATTGCAAGTTTAATAATTGTAACTAGGAACCAATGTATTTGTACTCAAGTTGTGATGTGTGTATTTGTATTGAGTTAATCGATCGAGAGGTTACATGTTATTGTGTTTTGGTACTAGCTTTGTGAATGTTTTATAGCAGATTCTATTCCCAAGTTTTGGTAGTTTTTCTCCATAAAAATTCCAGAAAAAAATCTGGAAATAGCCTGCTGTGCAGGTTGCACTAAAAAAATATCAAAGTTTCCTTGGAGACATATCGCCGGGGAAAACATTGGCGCGTTTTGACTTTTTGAAAAGTCATCTAAGTTTCCCTGGCGACATGTCGCCAGGGAAACTTTGGTGCGTTTTGACTTTTTAAAAAGTCATCAGTGTATCCCTGGTGACATGTCGCCGGGGGAACTTAGTTAAAATTTTTTTTAGCAACGTGGCAAGTTTGACTTGTCAACGTAAGGGAAGGTTTCCCAGCGACATGAGTTCAATTAACATATTAGTTAAGTGTGATTAATCACTCTAGTTTTTCCTAGCGACATATGTCACCGGGGATACCTTCCCTTATAAGAGCCAGCGTGGCACTAACTGCATGACCAAAACGCAGTGGGTACACTTAGTCGCCAGAGAAAACGTTATTTGTCAATAGGGGAACTATCCCTTACGGCTGATCCCTGGCGAATTTTCCCTGGTGACTTGTCGCTAGGGATTCGTTTCTCTGGCGACATGTCGCCAGGGATAAGGGCAAAAATTATCCGGGGAAGAGCTCGAATTTTGTAGTGGTTTTTGAAGCCATCGGAATTTGATTTGGATGGATTGGTTTTGGATCGTTTTCGGATTCGGTCATCTGAATTAGGCTGGTTTCACTAGCATTTGGAAATTTGAATTTGATTTAGAACATTTGGTATCCCTTAGGAGTTTCAATCAAAGTGGAGATTGTTTGATATTTGCTTGACCTCCTAAGGGTAGTTTGATAATTTTAGTACTGAGGGTATTTTGATCATTCTGCTTATGTACAACTAGGGGCGTGTATCTCAGGTTTCTTTGGCTATAGGGGGCCAATACGTTGTAACCCCCACTTCTCATATAATAAAACACCATTTTCTTTTCCTCCCACTTCTGATATTTAGATCTGTTCTGATCTTAGTTCCCATGTTCTAACATTTGTTGTTGTTCCTGGTCCTATTGTTTGCTACTAATTCACTCCATCATCCTAACATTATGTCGTGTTGCTTTGGAAAAAGTTACCAAGGAAGTTGGACAAAGAAAAAGATGCCTTGGAAAAGGCCACGAACGCTTGTACGGGCTGTAGGTATTCATGAGGCGTGTCTTTAATAGTTACATGTGTTTTGGTGAATTTTGATTATAACAAGCTATTTGTTTGCAGAACGAGTGCTTGCAGATGGCTGACTTGGCAAAACAGATTGTTATCATGAATGGTTATTCAAACACTAATTAGTCTTTCAAATTTAGAGTATTCGACTGACTATGAAACTAAATCGTTGTTTTTCAACCTTAATGTTACAGTTATAACTATTTTGAAGGGAAAAGTTGAAGAGATTGACCTTTTGGTTCCTCACATAGATATTATTATTTGTAATTAGATGATGTACTTAGCATGTTAAATAGAGTTTTGTATGTTCGCGTCAAATGGCTAATGTTTAGTTTTAGGAATTTTGCCTTTTATGTTGGATCATTGGTTATCACCTTTACATCCTGAGAGGGAGGTCAGGGGTTCGATCCTTATTCCTCGCAAGGTCGGAGGTCCTTTTCTACCTTGGTAGAACCGGAACCAACCTCTCTACCTTAGGTAGGGTTAGGTAGGGGTATGGATGTCTACGTCTCAACCTCCCCATACACCGTCTTAGACGGTATTGTGACCCATAACTCGTGGAAGACGACATTGGGTGTTACCTTACCTTACCTTTTTTTTTATTTTGCCTTTTTTGTTGTTGACATTTTTTTCCTCGGGTTAACATTGGAACTGTTTCTTTTTCTATGTTTTTCTTGCTAGAGATGGTTGCTGTAATAACTATACATCCAATGTGTGTGTTAGTTGAATCCACCTGAGCCTTACGTCGTGAACTTAAAGGCAAAATGGTCATTAAAGAAGAGGGAACTGCGATTTAATGCAGCTATAGATGCACCTACCGCTGAAAAATGTGCATCGGCGATTTTGAATGGGATCGGTTTCAACAAGCATATGAAAAGAACACGGAAGTTGGACCATGCCTATTCCTCGGTAAGTGTTTCGATAGAATTCGACTTTGCTGAAGCAAAAAACTGGCAAATATCAGTAGGTGGTTTGAATAAGACGATAGTTACACAATTTTATATTCACGTGTTCTACGATATTCTCTATATTGGATTTTATAGCAACATAATTCACTTACTAAAGGATTTAGATAAACAAAGAGCTCCAGCTTTTGGATCATAACGGCGAAATGGGGTTTGGTTGGTTTTGTTACTGATCTGGAGATATCTGTAGGAGATTGAAGAGGTTCGTTGGTTTTGCATTTACCCGGAAATTTGCAAGTGTTCTCTTTTTTCTAAGAATGTGATTTAGAAAAGTTAGTATGTCGTTGCAAAATAAGCAGAAAGAGAAGTGAATTAGGTTGTGGTGATAAGTTATGTATAAACTAAGCAAATTTAGACACTCAAGTGTTTTTTTCTTTTCTAATTCTGTGTTTACGATCACATGCCGCAAATTAAGCTGAAAGATAAGTGAGTGTTAAGATGTGGTCATAAGTTGTGTATAAGCTTATAACCACAACTTAACTCAATCTAACTTTTATTTGTTGGACCAGACTAATGTCTTGGATATCAAAAGAAAAAGGAAAATTGAAGCCTATATAATATTCTGGTTTGGGCCGCAGGACAAGCAAACCCAATAGATGGAATATGACGGTTATATAATTTAGGGATACAACGATTAGGGTTGTGTCCTTTACTTTTCCAGAACCGTTGTCAACATACTGATAGATTCATTATATATAGATAGGAATTTTGTAATTCGATGCAACCCACTTCATTATAATATCAGATTACTTTTGGGTTCAAACCCCTTGTTCTTTATTTTCTTTTATTTTATTATGATATGATGATTGCTAGAAATCATGATGCTTGTTTGGTTATGATCGATCATGGAGATATGACGACGAAGACCTGTGCAACATTGGTATCAGAGCGACAAGGAACCAAGCAACACCACATCATGATTCAATCACAAGAAGAATAGGCAGCACAGAAAAGAAAAAAAGGAGAAGGACAGAAAGAATAATAGAACGAATGAAAGAAAGAAGAAAGAAAGGAAAGAAACGATTCAGGGAATCGTTCCAAAAAAGAGAGACAAACGATTCAGGGAATCGTTCAAAAAAGAGAGAGGGAGAGACAAACAATTCGGGGAATTGTTCCAAGATAAGAGGAAGAACAACAATTTTGGGAATTGTTTTTTCAAAAAAGAGAGACCAATTGATTCAAGGAATCAATAAAAAAATAGACAAGAAAGATTCGATATCAGAGGAAAGAAGGAGAAACAGGGAGGGAGACCTGCGTAAGGCAGAATTGAATATCAACATCAGAATAGTTAGGATTAACAGCATGAAAGCAGGTTTGATTGTCAGAAACAGAGAAGCAGGATTGATTTTCATTAGCAGAAGGCGGGATTGACAAATCATTGGTAAGACGAGTTTGACTTTCAACAGCGAGGCAGGTTTAATCAAGAACTAGAGGGAACATTGTTGTGGAAGATAAATACGTATACGTGGAACACTATACGGTATGAAGCAAGTTTGCTAGGATTTGAACAAGGAATCAAGGGGCGATCAAGGAGTACATTAGAATGCTGAAGGTATACTATGAGGAAGCGAAGAGATCAAGGCAGGAAAGGCCGAGAATAGTGGTCGGACTGGAGACACCACAGGCCTTTGCGAAGATAAATGCTAAAGTATAAGGTTCACCAAATGGTATCAAGACAGGATCGCAAATGATGGTTTCAAGGCTGGAGAAAACAAAGATTTTTGGCATCTCGACATTAGGGGGGGAACTGTTCGACCAGACTAATGTCTTGGATATCAAAAGAAAAAGGAAAAGTGAAGCCTGTATAATATTCTGGTTTGGGCCGTAGGACAAGCAAACCCAATAGACGCAATATGAAGGTTATATAATTTAGGGATACAAAGATTAGGGTTGTGTCCTTTACTTTTCCAGAGCCGGTGTCAACATATCGATTGATTCATTATATATAGATAGGAATTTTGTAATTCGATGCAACCCACTTCATTATAATATCATATTACTTTTGGGTTCAAACCCCTTGTTCTTTATTTTCTTTTATTTTATGATGATATGATGATTGCTAGAAATCATGATGCTTGTTTGGTTATAATCGATCCTGGAGATATGACGATGAAGACCTGTGTAACATTGGTATCAGAGCGATAATGAACCAAGAAACACCACATCATGATTCAATCACAAGAAGAATAGAAAGAATGAAAGAAAGAAGAAAGAAAGGAAAGAAACGATTCAGGAAATCGTTCCAAAAAAAGAGAGACAAACGATTCAGGGAATCGTTCAAAAAAGAGAGAGAGTGAGACAAACAATTCAGGGGATTGTTCCAAGAGAAAAGAGGAAGAACAACAATTATGGGAATTGTTTTTTCAAAAAAAAGTGACCAATTGATTCAGGGAATCAATAAAAAAACAGAAAAGAAAGATTCGAGATCAGAGGAAAGAAGGAGAAATAGGGAGGGAGACCTGCTTAAGGCGGGATTGAATACCAACAACGGAATAATTAGGATTGACAGCAGGAAAACAGGTTTGATTATCAGAAACAGAGAAACGGGATTCATTGTCATTAGCAGAAGGAGGGAGATGAGTTTGACTTTCAATAGCGAGGCAAGTTTAATCAAGAACTAGAGGAACGTTGTTGTGGAAGATAAATACGTATACGCGGAACACTATACGCTATGAAGCAAGTTTGCTAGGATTGGCACAAGGAATCAAGGGGCGATCAAGGAGTACTTTGGAATGGTGAAGGTGTACTATGAGGAAGCGAAGATATCAAGGCAGGAAAGGCCGAGAATAGTGGTTGGATTGGAGACACCACGGGCCTTTGCAAAGATAAACGCTGAAGTAGAAGGTTCACCAAATAGGACTCAAGACAGGATCGCAAAGGATGGTGTCAAGGCTGGAGAAAGCAAAGATTTTTGGCATCTCGACATCAGGGGGGAACTGTTGGACCAAACTAATGTCATGGATACCAAAAGAAAAAGGAAAAGTGAAGCATGTATAATATTCTGGTTTGGGCCGCACGACAAGCAAACCCAATAGATGGAATATGACGGTTATATAATTTAGGGATACAACGATTAGGGTTGTGTCCTTTAATTTTCCAGAACCGGTGTCAACATACCGATTGATTCATTATATATTGATAGGAATTTTGTAATTCGATGCAACCCACTTCATTATAATATCAGATTACTTTTGGTTTCAAACCCTTTATTCTTTATTTTCTTTTATTTTATGATGATATGATGATTGCTAGAAATCATGATGCTTGTTTGGTTATGATCAATCTTGGAGATATGACGATGAAGACCTGTGCAACATTATTTAACTTTTCTTTTGGCTTAACTTGCTTTTCTTTCAGCTTATTTGCTATATGAACTTACTTTGGGTTTTCGGTTGTGAGAGGATGATAATGTGAAAGAGAAACACGAGGCCATAGTGGGATGATTCATCGGCACAGGTCCTGGCAATAGAACAACGGGTGGAGATGAATTAGAAAGTGTTGATTTATCTAAGACAACAGAGGGTGCAACATTTTCAGCTTATGCAAGGGATGATCAACTAGGTAAAACCATACGTTCTGAAGGTGAATGCAAAAAAAAACAAGAAGTTTTCTAATGGTTTCAAGGTCATCCATATTTTGTTTAACCTTTAACTTATGAAAACAATAAAACATTATGAGTGAAGGTGACAAACTAGAAAATGGTCGGCGTGAGTGGTTTGTGTAACTAGCCAAAGTGGGGCGGCTTTGAATGTGTTGAGACTTGAGACGATTCCAAAACTTTTGGCTACGTAATATATATTGATTATTTCATTTGCAGTAGCAACTTAGATAACATTTCTCTTTTCTTCGCATCATATGCATAACTATGGATTAAAGAGTCTGATTTGTATGCTTATAGGTACCTATTGTAGCATAAAACCAAATTGGTAAAAAGATCGACGAGACAGAATATGATAGAAGTGAAATAACAATCTATGTCAACTCTTTCACAACACGTATGTAATTCTAATCATTGCTCTAGACCAAAAATTTGGTTGGTTATTACTTGATTTGGATAAATAGACGAGTTTAGCAATGGTCAAAGCGGGTTCGGAAAAAAGTTAGTTTTTCTATGTGTCAAGACGGAATAATTGACCTGATTTACTTTCCACTGGGTCGATTGGTCACATCCGATGCAAGCTTTTAGTTCCTGAACTTTGTGACCGTGGTGGGAAAGTAATTAAAGGCAACGCCACACTTGAAAATGTACACAACAGTTTATGGTCCATGAGTAACGTGCTCTTAAGTTTTCAAAACTCTTTAAGGATATTAAAAGATATGCATTTGGAATTGCTGTTGCGACTAAGAATTCACCTAGCTCTTTTCATTTTCAACAAATTGTGGTAAGGTTTTCCTAGTTAACTGAAATCATTAATCTTCAAATGTACTCTTCGTGTTAGTGTTTATGATGACCATGGAAATTATTTAGGTTCATTTGATTCCATAGAAGTCGATCGCAAGAAAATTGATGGCATGGGACACTAAACGAACACATGGACCACACAGTCGCTTTGGTTTAGTGAATTTGTTACTATAAATATGCATTTGTTATTAATATTTTTTATTACTTTTACTGATATGAACCTCTCGGATAGTATCGGGATAAGGCACCTCTTCAAGCGTGATGCTAGCTACTTAAGAAATAGAGATGAGAAGACCAAACATTTTGTTTAACTTTAACTTGATTGAATGATTACAATGATAACAATGACATGGTATTTATAAAGCATAATAATAAAACCCTAACTTTAAGATAGATAGTAATGGCCCATTCGGCTCGACCCACACAACCTCGGGTGTATCATTCCCCACTCCTTCGAATCTACCTTACCCTCAAGGTGATGTCTTGAAAAGCACAATTGATTCCGAGATCACATATCCTAATCATACCACAACCTCACCTTTCACTCCCGCGGTTACCCCGCCTTCCGCGACCACAAGCAACGCACTTTTGCCTCTTCCTCCTTCCGCTACCTTGGACATAACACAACACCATTCTTCCACCTTCCGCTGCCCTATCACTAATATTCCCTAGTCCTTCAAAATCCACCTTGCCCTCAAGGTGACACGAAGAAGAATATGCCAATTGGGAGTTCGAAATCCATTCCCACACATTCGGCTGAACATAATGGATGCGCCAAATATCCATGAGCTCATGAATATCACCGATACCAATTCTTTTCCATAGTTGGAGAGTTAGCGATTTTTCATGTTCAACCAAAGAAGTGAGTGCATAATTATTTTCGTTCTCCACTATTGCCTCCGCTCATGTCTCCGGACATGAAGCTTTCAAATCATCACCACCATCCTTAAGTACCGATATCACTTTATTCTACTCATCCTCGTCAACCTCACACACTTCACCGCCATCCACAAGAGATTTATCAACGCTCCCTGTATTTTCCGAAAACTCGTCAAACTTGTTAAGAACTTCCATGCTTCCCACATTACTCTCAATAATATCAATAACATTGTCTATCGTGCCACTAACCTCAACAACACTAATATATTCATTAGCATCTAAGGGCCTTTGAACCACGGTGGTGCTTCTTCACTTGACCAAACGACATCTAATTTTTCTCCAATACTAAGCTTTTTCCCTTCAATTGCCGCAAAACGAGCCTCCATTATACGGGCTAAGGAAAAGGCTTCTCCTAAATTTGTAGGCACCGATCTTGAGAGTGCACTTTGTAAAAGCGGTTGAATTCCACATACATAAAAATATGTAAGTAAATCTCTCGAAATTCCCGTTACTCGACTTGAAAGTATCACAAAATCCTTTTCATATTCGGCCACAATACCCTTATGCAAAAGCTTAGATAATGCATCTTTCGCGTCCTGATCGCGGATGCCCAATGTCATGTACAATAAAACAAAAAAATAAAAATAATTTTTTTTTCTGAAGAATAGTACCGGATGAACAGCACCCCTGGATGAACAGTAGCCGATGAACAGTACCTCGGAACAGTGTCGGATGAACAATAACTTTTTTTTTGGATTGGAACCTTAAATCAAAATCCCTCAACGAATTGAGGACTCTCAATGAAAGCACCAATTGATACGACCCTCTCGGATAGTATCGGGATAGGGCACCCCTTCAAGCGTGATGCTAGCTCCTTAAGAAATAGAGATGAGAAGACCGGACATTTTGTTTAACTTTAACTTTGATTGAATGATTACAATGATAACAATGACATGGTATCTATAAAGCATAATAATAAAACCCTAACCCTAAGATAGATAGTAATGGCCCATTCGGAACGACCCACACAACCCCGGGTGTATCATTGTCTATCGGGTAGTATCGGGATAGTGGCACACCTTCAAGCGTGATGCTAGCTCCTTAAGAAGAAGATGAGAAAACCAGACTTTTTTTGGAAACCTTGATCAAAATCCCTCAACGAATTGAGGGCTCTCAATGAAATCACCAATTGATACGACCCTCTCAGATAGTATCGGGATAGGGCACCCTTTCAAGCATGATGCTAGCTCCTTAAGAAATAGAGATGAAAAGACTAGACATTTGGTTTAACTTTAACTTTGATTGAATGGTTTCAATGATAACAATGACATGGTATTTATAAACATAATAATAAATCCCTAGCCCTAAGATAGATAGTAATGTCCCATTCGGCCCGACCCACACAACCCCGGGTGTATTTTTTACTCCAAGTTAACGTCTTATTATAAATAGGGAGCCACCGAACTCCAACATCGATCATCTTCACCCATCATAGCTTCGTAACCCTAAATTTATTTCGAGTGGCTTCAAAATCATGTACGAAATAAAGCAAGATAGAATAAGTTTGTTAATGGATTGCTTATTACTCGAAATCATCTCTCGTTCAGAGGTGTCAACGAAATAGGTAATTAAGACATCTACGATCTCCAAACGATGGCAACATCTATGGACTAAACTTCCTACTCTCGTTTTTATATATGAGGATGACGTCCCTGACCTATGTTACATTAGTGATCTCAGTGATTACTTTTCATTTATTGACAATACCCTAACTCAATGTCCTACTGATTTGAACCTCAACAAACTTAAAATTAAAATTAGAAACAATAGTGAGGTTTATACTCAGCCAAAGTCGCAAGTCTATAATTGGATTCGACATGCTATTACTCGTAATGTTCAAGAGATTGATTTATCGATATGGGATAATGTGACATGTCCAGAAAAGTTTAGCTATGATGATGAGTTGTTTTTCAACAATTCATGTCTTGTGAGTATGAAAATTTCCGAATGGTGTATTTAATCCTCCTAATGTTTTTATTCGTTAGGATAAACTTAAGTGTCTTTATATGAAACATGGGGAAGTAGATGAAGATTCAATAAGAAAAATATTATCCGGAAGTCCTTGTTTCTAAACTTTGGAGTTGGACGATTGTGTGATTGTTGGGCGTATCCCAAGTCTTTGTTTGGAAACTTTGGAGTTGAACAATTGTCCTGTTGTATAGAAACTTACGAAAGCTTTAAATATGGCAATGAGTTGTCTTTGGAGGATTTATATCCAATACCTATGAGTATGAAACTTTCCCGTTGTATATTTAGTCCTCCTAATGGTTCGATTTTCTTCGATAAACTTAAGTTTCTGTGTATTGACGGGAAATAAGCTGAAGATTAAATTGGAAAACTATTATCCGGAAGTCCTTGTTTGGAAAATTTGAAGTTGGAATGTTGTTCTGGTTTTAGGCGGATCGATGTTACTTCAAAGAGTGTTAAGAACTTGGTGTTATCTGAATACGGCTGGTTTAACGGTAGGGGGTATTGTATCGATACTATGGAAATCAATGCTCCTTATATCTTGTGTAACACCCTATTTGTTAGGATATGATGCTACAGTAAATTATGACGTGTCATCAAAGCATGCAAGGTAAATGTCTAAACATTCATGACCATAAATAGAAATACTGGAATCAAACATCGGTAGTCTAGTAACTCACACACAAGCAATATTAAGTACTGTAAATGGAAAGGACTAAACAATGTCCAAAAGAAGTAAAGTATGATAAAGTAGGAATAAATGCATAAGGTAAAAGAGGTCGGATAGCTTCCAATCCGAATGCACATACTCTGAAGTTCCTACTTGCGTCCTTGGGTACCTACCGTTTGGGAACATGGAAAAGTAGACGGCTGAGCATAACACTCAGTGCACGGATATACAATAAAGCATGGAAGACAAAGAATATGAAAGCATATAAAGAGTATAAAGCATGAATAGCAGCGGAAATGAATAAGTCCTAGAAAACCTAGTTGTCTATCATGTTAACGGGTTTTAGTTCTGAAACATAGCTTATGTTACTTATGAAAATTTGTATTAGTTAATGTACCAAAAGCCAATATAGGTCATGAGGTCAACAACGTGCAGAGGGGTGACCTCGTCATGCAAATTAGAGGGGATGCCTCTAATTAATTAGTAAGTGGGTAGGAGGTAGGGGTGGAAATCGGGTCAGGTTGGTCGGGTTCGGGTTATTCGGGTCGGGTTGAATTCGGGTTGAGGGTAAAAATATTTTACCCGAACCCGATCCGAGTTGAACTCGGGTTAGTCGGGTTCGGGTCTATTCGGGTCCGGTTTACTCGGGTCGGGTCTATTCGGGTTCGGGTCAACCCGACTACGTGTAAAATATAAAAAAAAACTTTTTTTAATTTTTTAATAGAATTAAAATTTCAACCCGACCCGATTTCGAATTCGGGTTAGTCGGGTTGACCCGACTAACCTGAATTGAAATTTCAACCTGAGTAACCCGACCCGAATATGCTCGGGTCGGGTCGGGTTAGAAATATTGACACCCCTAGTAGGAGGGATCAGCTCCTTGTGAAGGATGCAAGGCACACACCACATTCACCATGAAATCCTGACTAAAACATGTAACTAGGATGCACTCATACGCCCCACATGATAATATAATAAATATAATGGCCAAATAACTGAAAAGGGACGCCACGAGCTATCACTCCGCCATGGTGAAGTCATAACACTAGTGCCTCTAGTGTTATGGTTATGGTACCTCCATAACTAGGTGAAACTGGTCATGCATGTATATGGCTAAGGTAACTAATAAACATAAGCATTTAATCTGTAACTACTGGGGAAAACAGTTGGCTGCATACGGGAAATCCTAATGAATGAAGAGATTGTCCTTACTGAAGGACGGGAAATCCGTACCTTATGTCCAGTAGAAGCTAATGAAAACGATGAAGACTAATCCACCTCGACGGATAACACTACATAAGAAATATGGACGTGTATGAGTTATCTGAATTACGTGTGTTCTTACTGGTTCCATGCGTTATTAGCTTGTTATACGTATTTTATCATGTTTTACTCTTTACTGTGATAACTGTAGTTATTCTGATGTTCTGTTGTGTATTATTCATGTATTAGTGTATTATAATACTTGTATTGTAATACTAAGTAACTTTCTAAAAATAGCGGGTTTCCATAAATAGTAAGTTTCTAAAATAGAAAGTTTCCAAAAATAGTAAGTTTCCATAATTAGAAATAAGCTGGATTATAAATAATAATTAAAGTTTAAATTAGTACAATACAAGTCATGGTTATAGCTTATTAATTAAATAACTGGTTAATTAATTAAACTATACGTTATATGGAATTTAATTAAAAAGTACTTGTTTTAATTAAATTAAGCTAAGTTAAATACTTTAGGTTATACATGTAATATTAATTTAATTTTAAACCTAATTCATGAAATTAATTAAATTAAAAGTCTAGTAATTAATTTAATTAACACGTTTTTCTGATTTTAACATTTAACCCGAGACCCGAACCCGTGTTTTAAAAATTAACCCAAGCCCGAAACCCGGTTTACATATAAGCCGAGCCAAACAGCCCTACCAGTGGCTAGACCGGCTAGCCGGTTGCCACTGGTGACTTGTGGTTCCCACTGCCGAGCCACGGTTGCCACCGGTGGTTCGGCCGGTTCACACCCGTTCACACCGGTTCATACCGGTAGTGGACCGGTTCCCCTTGGGGGTCTCGGTGGCGTCGGATCAAACAAGCCGAGAGTCCCCCGACTCTCGGTTGTGTCTCGGCTAACCCAAAGCAGAACCAAACACCCCATAATCCAGATTTAATTAATCCCCATGTGTTCTTATTACTTGTTTTTAAGATTAATTAAATAAAACATAAATTCCATAAGAATTAAATAAAAGAAAAGGGTGATTGATTTACCGAACACGTGAAAAGGAAAAGGTTATGAACACGATCACGTACACGTAAATGATCAACCAAGAAAATTATCCGGTTTGTTCTCGTGGTTTATGGTGGCCGGCGGCAATAGACACAAAAGGAGGCAAGAGAGCTTTTTCTGAAAACCTAAAATTATGTTTATGTTTTCCTGTGTTTTGATATTTGTGGATTTAAGTTAGGTCATGGGCCAAAGCCCATTTCCTCCGTTCTTTCTTGTGTAGCCGCGGCCTATAGGGTGTCCACGGGGAAACCCATAACTTTTCCGTGTTCAAATAATTACGTGATCGTTTATGTTTTAATGTCGTGATTTTTATACGTCGTGTACTTAACACATTTATAATATTTACATAACTACATGTTATTTAATACCGTGACACGGGAATTATATTATAAATCGAATGTTTTAATTTTACCGTATTTTCATGTGTGTACTGTTCATGTGTACTGTTCATGGTATTTTAATGCGGGTTTTACAACTCTTCCCCTCTAAAAGAACAATTCGTCCTCGAATTGGAGAAACGTAAAATGAAAGAAAACATACCCGAATCAGAATTGGAAATGAGGGTAAGAAGTCCGTATAGACTCCTCCGTCTCCCAAGTGGCTTCCCGCTCAGGATGATCCCTCCAGAGGATTTTGATGAAAGGGATCGTCTTCCTCCGCATGACACAATCTTGTCGCTCAAGAACTCTCTCGGTTTCTTCGACATAAGAAAGATCCTCTCGAATCTGATCAAGTGGATACTGGACAACATGTACTGGATGATAGTTGTATCCTCTAAGTAAGGATACATGGAACACGTTGTGAACGTGTGATAGCTGATGCGGTAACGCTAAACGGTATGACACTTCACCAACGTGTTCTATGATGTTGAACGGTCCGATGAAGCGAGGACTAAGCTTCCCTCTGATTCCAAAATGATTAACTCCTCGTGCAGGTGATACCTTGAGGAAAACGTGACCACCCACGTTGAAAGATACATCTCTACAACGTTTATCAGCATAACTCTTCTGACGAGCATGAGCTTCCTGAATCTTCGCCTTGGCGATAGAGACCTTCTCATTGGTCACCTCAATCATCTCTGGACCCTCGAGCAGTCGTTTACCCACCCGATCCCAGCAGATTGGGGCGCGACACTTTCTGCCATACAACATCTCAAAGGGAGCACACTTGATGCTAGCGTGCCAGCTGTTGTTGTATGCGAATTTTACTAGGAATATATAATCATCCCAGCTTCCTGACCACTCTAGAGAACATGATCGCAGCATGTCCTCCAATGTCTGAATGGTACGTTCCGACTGTCCGTCGGTCTGAGGATGAAAGGCAGTATTGAGCTTAAGTCTGGTGGCCCAAGCTTTCTACAGAGTCTGCCAGAAACATGATGTGAAACGGGGATCTATGTCAGAGATGACTTCTGATGGAGTACCATGTAGTCTCATGATCTCCTTCTGGAAAATGTCTGCTAATTTGCTGACTGGATGTTCCTTGAAAATCGGCAGAAAATGAGCAGATTTAGTCAACCTATCCACAATAACCCAGATAGCGTCGTTCTTCTTCTGAGTAACCGGAAGACCAGTAACAAAATCCATGGAGATTTTGTCCCACTTCTATGCTGGAATATCTAATGGCTGTAGTAAACCACTAGCTCGCTGATGTTCGATCTTTACCTGTTGGCAGATCATACATTTAGAAACGAAGGTGGCAACATCCTGCTTCATACCACTCAACCAAAAGTGTTGCTTGATGTCGTGGTACATCTTGGTAGAACCAGGATGTATGGTAAATGGAGAACTGTGAGCTTCAGTCAACACAGCTTCCTTGAGTGTAGAGTCATTAGGAACTACTAGTCTAGTGCCCTGCCGTAAGATACCGTCTTCGTCAACACGAAACTCCGTTTGCTGATCAAGGTTCTGAATGATAGCCCAAATCTCACCATCGTCCTTCTGAGCTTCCTTGATCCTAGAATGTAAGTCTGGTTCCACTCTAAGATTTGCCCAGTAACCGTGATGTCCTCGTACACAAAAATCAATATCAGTCATCTCTAGATCACGAATGATCTCCTTTGCAATCCAAATGCCAGCAATCATACCCGGCCTTCTGCTTAGAGCATCTGCCACCACATTCGCCTTACCAGGATGGTACTGAATGTTGGTGTCGTAGTCCTTCAATAGCTCTAACCATCTCCTCTGTCTCATGTTCAGTTCCTTCTGGGTGAAGATGTACTTGAGACTCTTGTGGTCGGTGAATATGTCACATGATTCACCATACAAATAATGCCTCCAGATCTTTAACGCGAAAACCACTGCTGCAAACTCTAAATCGTGAGTAGGATAGTTTTCTTCATAAGGTTTTAGCTGTCGTGATGCGTATGAAATAACCTTCCCATGTTGCATGAGAACGCAGCCTAAACCCTTTCCTGAAGCGTCGCTATATATCTGAAATCCACCTGAGCTAGATGGGAGAGTAAGAATAGGTACAGTCACTAACTTCTGCTTCAGATCTTCAAAGCTATTCTCTCGCTCTTCCGTCCAGACAAATTTTTCTCCTTTCCTCATCAGCTTAGTCAAAGGCAAGGCTAACCGTGGAAAGTTCTCTACAAACCTGCGGTAGTAGCCAGCTAAACCCAGAAAACTTCTAACTTCATTTGCAGATGTAGGTCTCGGCCATTTAGTGATAGCTTCAATCTTTGTAGGATACATGGTGATCTCCTCTACGGATACAATATGGCCCATAAATACCACCTTGCTTAACCAGAACTCACACTTAGAGAACTTGGCGTACAACTGCTTCTGACGAAGAATCTATAAGACTGTACGAAGGTGTTCCTCATGTTCCTCCTTGGATTTGGAGAATATCAGGATGTCATCAATGAACACGATAACGAACTTGTCCAGAAATTTATGGTTCATCATATCCATGAAGACAGCTAAAGCATTAGTGAGTCCGAATGGCATGACTTCGAACTCGTAGTGCTCATAACGTGTACGGAAAGCAGTCTTGGAGATGTCCTGCTCTTTAACCCGTAACTGATGGCAGCCGGACCTCAGATCGATCTTTGAGAAATGCTTGGCGCCCTGAAGTTGATCGAACAGGTCATCAATACGCGGCAAAGGGTAACGATTCCTGATCGTGATCTTGTTCAGCTCACGATAGTCTATACATAAACGCATGCTACCGTCTTTCTTCTTCACGAACAGTACCGGTGCACCCCATGGCGATGCACTGGGACGGATGAAACCTCGTTCCAGAAGTTCCTGCATCTAATCTTTTAATTCCTTAATCTCTATAGGAGCCATACGGTAGGGAGCTTTGGAAATCGGCTATGCACCTGGTATGAGCTCGATTCCAAACTCGACATCACGAACAGGTGGTATGCCCGGAAGTTCATCTAGAAATACGTCAGGAAACTCTGACACAATAAGTTGATCTTGGATCGATGGAGACCTGACAGCCGTATGATAGCAATGCACGCACCTCTATGGATGAAATAATTTGTACTGACCTCCCTGGCAGAAAACCATGGTGTATGTACTCTAGAGATTTAACATCACCGAAGATAACCCGATAAGTATGGCAGTCAATCGTAGTCTGGTGTTTGGATAACCAGTCCATGCCCAAAATCAAGTCAAAATTGCACATGTCCAAAGGAAGTGCATCAACTCTGCGGATCTTATCATAAAATTCTAGGGGAAGATCTCTGTACACCTGAGTGATTCGTACAGAGTCCCTAAGTGGCGTGGAAATGCATAAGGCATTATCTAATGGCGTCAGGGAAATCCTAACACGTACAGTAAAAGTAGTGGATATGACTGAATGCGTCGCTCCAGTATCAAATAGAACATATGGTGCCAAACCATTCATAAAGAGATTTCCGGTGATGGTACCTAAAGTCTTATTCGCCTGGTCTCTAGTAGTAGTGAACACACGACCAAAAGTAGGAGGTGTCTTGGTGTCGGCGTGTCTAGAGGTGCCTTCTATCTCACCTTGGCGACAGTCCTTCTGTTGATGGCCTTGTTGTCCACATTTGAAACAACCACCAGTACCTCGGCGACAAATACCGGAGTGTCTGCGCAAAGAAGTAGGACAGACAGGATGCGTGAATCCTCCAACAGGCGTCCTAGTTAGCTGAGAGCCTGTTTAAGGATTACATGCATGAGACATGATTGTGGAACATAAAAATGATTACATAGAAGGTGTAAAATTTACCAGATGAGGTAGAACGGTTAGGCTGTGAACCCTTACGGTCCTGATCCCTGCCATTACCATTGTTCCTGAATTTACAATACAAATTTAAAATACAAAATTCTACACTACACATACAAAGTATAAATCTAAAACTAATTTTTTATAAAACTAGAATGTAATTTTATAAAAGCTTAATGAAAAACATTTGAAATTCGTCTATAACAAAACAAATTTACTCCATATTAAAATCACTAAAATGAACTGGCCCAACTATTAAGTCTTGAGCCCAACAAACTTAAACAAAACTCACAGCCCACCAGATTTTAACATAAAGGACCAGTTATGCAATTCTCTCTAACTAACAAGGACATTCAGGTATCTACTAAATCTACCAACTAACGATACATGACTGGAACTGCAATTAGACATATCACTATGGAGGACTACAATTGACAATTTATAAAACTTGGACAAATTGACTTGTAAAAACACTTGGAGAAACGCTTACTGTAAGTGATTTATTATTTCTTATAGTTCTCCTAAGGAATCAGATATTTGTTCAAATAAAACCTATATAACTTGTTATGTGAATAAAGACCTTACTGATTAACTTGTATGATACATCTAAGTAATCCAACAACCTATATAAACTTCTATATCAAATTAAATTCTAGCTAGCTACAAGATCTGCTATGAACTGATAGACAAGTACTACAGCTATAACAACCAAATCCTCAAATTCACTAAAGCCTAAAAAGCTTACACTAGCTACTGGAATGCACAGTAATGCTGAAAAGCTAATAAACTTGAATCAAAAGATAAGCCTAATAAGCATGTCAAAGGTAATCACATAGAGCAATTTGCAAAAGGATTAATCACTAAACAAATGATCTAGCATTCTAACTACTACTACAGTAACATAAAATGTGCTTAACCTGTTCATCCGGAGTAAGTCCGTTGAGTCGAAGGCCAACGCTGTGCTGCCTTGTAACTACTACCGAAATCGAAGCTACGCCTATAAACTGAAATCGGAACTCATCCTGCTATCATCATACAACAAATCTGAAACCTACAAAATTGTAACAAAACAAGAAAAACTCGACGAAATATATGTCTTCAATTTGCTACAGTACCTGTAAACTTCAAACTAATATCCTACACCGAACTAATCAGAACTGAGCAACACTATATGAGTTTTGGATCAGTAATATCCACAAAATATTATGGAATCAATACTCCGAGTTTGCTGTTGCATCACTATCGAAAACATCAGCAGGAGTAAAACTAATTCCTCAACTTTAAACAACTGAAACTTCTGCAACCAACTAAGTACGACAGTTTATGCAATTAAACCAATTAACAAACGCAGATGATCTATCTCCTCTTGCTGAATCAAATCTGAGTTAAACTGCAAACTACAACTGCCTAGTTCATTTCTTTAGCTAGATACCTGATGTAGTGTTTTTACTACTCTTTAGGAAAAGAGAGCAAAAGTGGCAAGTATTAAGTGTCGGTTTAGGAAAACCAAGCACTAATGACCAATTAAGTTCAAGTTCGTTTCCCAAGGAGGCAAGTGTGTTGTGTTCGGAAATGATTAATGGTTTGTGATTATATTGATGAGAAATAAAAAGAAGAAAATAGATTAGAAGAGAATGATGGTTACGATTATGAATAAGACGAATAGTCGTGCACGTAAAACCGTAAAAAGTGACCAAATTAAAATTTTACCCTAAAAATTCCTAGGAAATTACAATAAATCCTGAAAAATGTAATTAGAGTTTACAAAAAATAAAAATCACTCAAACCTTTTATTTAATTAAATAATAATTTTTTAATGCTAATTAAAGCCCAAAAAATCAATTTAATTAACAAAAAGCCAAAAATGAGATTTTTTCACTTGTAAACCTCTAAAATGACTTAACTAAATTTAAAACTATTTTGGAAACTTTTAAAATTAATAAAAACTATTTAAAAACAATTAAAAACTATTAAAACTTAAAATAATTCTAAAAATTAATCTAATGACAATAAAAATATTCTAAAAATTGTAAAATTCCTAACTCAATATATTTGAACTAAGAAAAATGAAAAACTTTGAAAAATCTAAATTTTAATTTTTAATAATAAAATAATAATAAAATATTAATAAAAATCCAAAATTTATAAAAAATTCTAAAAAGTTGCAGACTAGTTTATTTTAACCTAAATAACACTGAAATGAAGTTAAAATTACAAAAATACCCCTATTGGGCCTTGAAATGGGCCAAAAGTCCAAACAATCCCTTAATGGGCTTGAAATAGGCCCAATAAGAAAATTGTTGTTCAAATAAGCCCAAAATCTCCTATCTGACTTAAAATTTGATTTTAAGAACAAAACTCTGAAGGCCCAAAAGCTGAAAATGTGTTTAAGCTAGCTTATTTCAAAGAAGCTTATTCGTAATGGGCTTTTTGGCCCATTAAGCTATAAGTTGATGCCCTAAGCTAAAATTTGACACACAAGCTTCTTTTTAGTTACTTAAGAGATCTTTATAAAGAAAATTGGAAAAAAAAGCACAAGAAATAAGCCTGAAATAAGCCAAGACTCTCTTCACAAAACGATAAAATAGTCGTTTTTGAGTTCTAGACCACCTCAAGTGCTGATTCAACTTTCAAAAGCTTCTAAATGAATTAATTAAGCAAAATAATCAAAAAGTTTTCAAATAAGCACAAGCAATAAGCCAGAATAAGCAAATAAGCACTTATGTAAAAGTCAACTTAATGAGTTTTCTAGTAAAAAGTCAAAGTCAAAGTCTAATAAGCTCCAGATCAAATAAATGGGTCAAATGAGGAAGATCTATCACAAAAAATAAGTTGTTGCAAGTCTGGATAAGCCAAAATGGCTTATGAATAAGCTGTTTGATGTTTTACACTAGCAGGGGCTAGTTTTTTGTGGTTGAGCAGTGGGAACTTTTCCCCCAGCTTGACCAAATTGACTTTTTGTATTTTGTGGCTTTTTTATGGATTCAAGTTAAGCAAAGGCACCCAAATGATCAGTTAATCATAAGGAGTCAATATAAGCAACAAAAACACAATTTCAATCAGCCAATCAGTGCAGTTAATTCAAAACATCCACAGACCTAGCCCAGCTATGAACAATAAGCAATTTTGGTTCAATAAGCACTTTTAGCAAAAATCAGCCAGCCAAACTTCACCAAATGCATACACAAGCTATAATAAATTCAAATGAACAAATTTTAACAGGTTTCATGCATTGATTCAAAGTATAGATCAAGATTCAAGCAATCAAAAGTTTCTGATGAACAAAGAACATGCAGTTATGAACACTTGTTGATATACTTGACCACACAACCAAATTCAAACACTTAAATCTTCTTAACAGGTTATGTTAGATATTATTTATCACTTTTTATCCTAAGTCTAATCCTAGAACTAGGTGTGCACCAAATAACAGTCCAAAATATCAACTAATCAAGATTTTATAAGCATATGATTGATTCATGTGTTCAAAAGCATACAACTTGTAGATTATCACTCTACTACACTTCTTAAACAAGAACTAGTACAATACAACAGCAAACACTTAACCAATAACACAATAACTTTAATATGCAGTTGACCCAAACACCCTTTTATTTTTTCAAATCAAGATTTTCAAATCAAAAGTTGGATTCAGGTTAGCACATGCATACATAAGCCTCAAAAATCAATCTTAAACACAATCAACAAGATTTGGATCACAAAATCAACACATACACAAGTAGAACTCAAATATCACAAATATCCAATTTCTTGACAGATTTTGAGATTAAGGGTTCAAACCTGATGGATGTACATCCACGCCCACGTATGTTTGAGCTGATGTGCCTAGCAAAACAAGGCACAAGCTTCCAATATCAGGCTGCTAAGATAGAACAAGGTTAGAAGCAAAAATATAAAAACAAAAAGGTGACAAATCTTGATTGATGCAACCCTTGTACCCCACACTTGATTATCCCCAAGTTATAAGCCTCACAACACCTTGATAACTCTTTATCAGGGTGCTATGATCTACTTATAGCCCAAAAATTCCAAAGGTGTACCAAGGAACTTAGCAAAATATCAAGGTTTTTAGAAAATATGCAATTTCTTGAACACTCTTTAAAAACACGTTTTAAGATTCAAGATTAGCAAACATTTAACAATAACAAGCAGCTATAAAGATTGGCACTTGGTTTTTCTTTCACAATTTCAAACACTTCTCATTAATCATGAACAAGGATTTACAGAAAAGTGAACAAGGAAAAATCAAGAGCAGTTGTACAAATGAGACCCTATGGATTTATTTAGAGCCTTACATGTGAACTAAGAACAAATAAAATCAATAAACCCTAATGCTTGAAGTCCCAAAAATGCCCTTGTCGATTTTGAAACTTTGAGCTCATGTGACTGAATTTGGCTGTTTGTGTGAGTTGTCATGGGTGAGATTGCATCCAAAGGCTCATATTGATGCTTAGGAACAAAGCTAAACAAGGTGTGTTGATTCCCTGGCAAGCTTTGGCAGTATCCTGAAAAACGTGTGATGAGGGTTTAACATGTGAGCACATGAGTGACGTGGCAAGGGTTTTAGAGGTTGGGATGTGTTTAGGGACACCCTAATCTTAATTCTGGAGAAGATTAGGGTTTAATTGTTGGTAAATAACAAATGCCCAAATTTGTTCAAGAACACCAAGAACATGTGTTTAATCCGTTTTTGTTTTTGAATGGGTGTTTAGCGCCTTAATTAATTTATTAATTAAGGTTTGTTAAATCTGGTATGGGCTGGAAATGAGGTGGCAGAAAGGTGAGTTTTGATTGGTTGTGGGAGGTGAGTGGGGCACGTGTCACCCCCTCACAAGTTAAGGTAAGTATTGTGTCTCCCATGTTTAGCCCCTTGTGTCTTCTTTCTTTGTCATTTCAGTTTAAACTCAACCAAAAATGAATTCCTTTGTTTTTGAAGTTTCCATTTTCACACTTTTGCCCCAAATACTTTTCCAAAGTATTTTCAGGGGTATTTCTTGCCATTTGTTGATTCTTAAAGGGTTGTTTTGGCATTTTCTTCATAGATTATGGTCTTGACTTGTATGATTGACTTTTTGAAGGACTAATATTGGCAAGTATTCATTGTTGAGGGACCATTCTTGCCAATTCTTCAAAGTAGAGGGCCCTTTTTGTAAATTTGACAAAATTTAAGGACCAATCTTGTAATTATGAATAAACAAGGGTTTAAAGTGTCAATTCTTCAATATTGGAGGACCCTTCTTGCATAATCTTCAAATATTCAAGGGTTTTTCTTGGAAAATCTTCATTAGGGCTTGGTTCATTGTGCGGCTTCGTTTCCCGTATTCGTTTTTGCATGTTTCTTGTGATCTTTTGTCATTTTCTCAATATCCGTACCTAAAATACACAAGTAACAAACACAAGCATATATTTGGCATTTTTGATGATATTTAATGCATTTAAAGCCTGTTTTGGACGATGAGACTATGTATAAAAGCAGTCTCATCACTCCCCCATAATAAACCATTGTCGTGCCCTCACGCAATGTTAGAATAAAGTATCGTAGCACCTCCAAAATTCATTTTTATTCACTTTTTATTGAATGATAAACTAGGTACACTACTACTATTACTTCTACTTGCGTTTTAGAAATAATGTATGATTTTCATCGTAAAATGGGACGTTTAGGTTCATGGAATAAGAACACATGAATGCTTCGTTAGAAATAATTTCATCATCCTCGATTTTTACCCCAATTCCATGCTAAGCGTGCAACGAGATCATTGTCATTTTAAGTTAGTAATGCTAACACTACTCATATGCCCCTATTCACGTACTTATCCTCCCAATTTCCTAAGTTGTATCTCTTATATTTTATTTTGTCTTGAATGTTTCACGAGGATACATTGTTTGACTTATGCGATGATAGAGATTTAGGTCTAAAAATAGAGTCCTAATGGTGTAACCAAGACCATCAAATTAATAGCCCCTCCTAATAGACAACGATGTCAAAAAAGTAAGTCAACAAGAAGGATCGATAAACACGGTTTTATAACGGTTTTGAACATGAGACTTATTTCCAAGACTTTTATACGCCCCCTAATGGAAGGGCCTTATTATCATATGTTTACCTCCATCTTTTATTCAACTTCGCCATGAAGCTTTTATTATGACTTCGGTCTTGCCTTGCCTTTTATTTAACCTCTCCATGAGGTGTTTATTGTGGCCAAAGACGTATATCCTCACGCTAAAAGCGAATTTTGGATCTTTAAAACTTCAAAGATTAAGGCTTGATTCACTTTCAATTTTGCATAGATTTTTCGGCCTTGTGAGCTTCAAATTGTTTGCTTGATTTAGGTGAGCACTTGAAATCTTATTATTAGGTGAAGCTTTCGATTATTCGGGTTGCCAATACTTCAAAACCGTGACGCTGGCGATACCTTAATGTCTTCCCAATTTAATTACATGGAAGCTACTAGAAAAGACTAGAAACCAACAATCAAGACTAAACCGCTAAGTCAATATTTATTAAGCAAAATATATTTACAAGCGAAGGGAGAATAAGCAAACAACAAGAACACATGAGTTTTTGAAAGAATACGAGTACTCTACGTTTAGCATAGTAACTTATAACTAACTCTATCATTTCTCGTCCTCATTTAAGAGACTTAGCCTAATATAAAGTTAAGGAATCGAAGCTAAGTGCTCAACACGCACGGTCGAGTCAAAAATTACTCTTATTCTCGCCATCGTAAAACCTACATTCGTGTCTTCAAACACTTATAAAACATGAGAAAACTTTTAAAATTTGGCCATTTTTAGCCTTATTTGCAACAAAACGATAAACAAAAATATAAACTTTGGAAAGCGTGAAGGTTTGGCAAGGCAAGTATCTATTCACCCCCCATACTAAAGTTAAACATTGTCCTCAATGTTTCGAGTCTAAGGGTGCAAACACCCCCATACTAGAGACATAGTCGAATGCTTAATCTAGCATGGAAAGGGTGTAACCGTTAAATTTAAAGCCGTTTATAAAGTGTGCTATAAACCTAAGGTTAGAACATGAAAGGATATATCATGGATATTGAGAAATTCTTCCAAGCAAACGATCGAGAGCTCCCATAAAACGAACACGAGAGGCTCCAATCGTGAAGATAATGATCATCTAAAATCCACAATTCACAAACAACCACGAAACAAAGGTTGAAAGGGCACAAATCCCCACACGTTACTACATTAGAAAGCGATATTATGTACATAGGATAAGCATGGGACTCCCCCACGAGGCACCTCATTTTTGATTACCGAGTCATGAGCTCGACTCGATCCCCTCAATACTAATTATCATTGGGGAAGGTGATTTGGTCGAGGTAGTTCAAGGATGGAATTTCCCCGCCAAAGTAGTGCTTCAACCTATGTCCATTCACCTTGAAATTGGGGCCATCATTTTGAGCTAGCTCGATGGTCCCATATGGAAAAACTTGAGTCACGGTGAATGGACCGGACCAACGGGACTTCAACCTGTCGGAAAATATTTTCAAACGAGAGTTAAAAAGCAACACTTGATCTCCAATGTTAAAAACCCGGTTTTTAATTTTTGTATCATGAAACTTTTTAGTCTTTTCTTTATAAACTAATGAATTTTCATAAGAAATGTCTCTTAATTCATCCAATTCATTTAATTGCATTTTCCGGTGTTTTCCCGCGGTCTCCATATCATCATTACAATGTTTAAGGGCCCAATAAGCTTTGTGTTCTAGTTCAATTGGCAAGTGACAATTCTTCCCATACACAAGCTTATAGAGAGTGCACCCGATGGGCGTCTTATGAGCGGTCCTAAAGGCCCATAAAGCATCGTCCAACTTATCCGACCAAGATTATCGGTTTTCCCAAATAGATCTCTCCAAGATCCTCTTCAACGCTCGGTTTGAAACCTCGACTTGCCCACTCGTTTGTGGGTGATAAGCCGTAGAAAGACTATGCGTAACCCCATATTTCCTTAGGACCCTTTCGAATTGGTCGTTACAAAATGGGTTCCACGATCGCTTATGATCGCACGAGGGGTTCCAAACCGAGAAAACAAGCTTTTCAAAAACTTGACTACCACACGAGTATCGTTGGTGGGCAAAGCTTTAGCTTCCACCCACTTAGATAGGTAGTCAACGGCGACAAAGATGTACTTATTACCATGAGATGATGGGAACGGCCCCATAAAGTCAATGCCCCAAACGTTAAAGATCTCACACACTTGGATGATATTTTGTGGCATTTCATCGTTTTGTGAGGCTTTTCCTTGTCGTTGGCATGAGTCGCATGACTTCACAAGTGCATATGCATCTCGGTAAATAGTAGGCCAAAAGAAACCAGCATCAAAAACCTTCTTAGCCGTGAGATTAGCACCGTGGTGACCACCCGTGGGTCCCTCGTGACAAGCTCTAAGGATGTTAGAAGCTTCGGTACCAAAGACACAACGTCGAATAATTTGATCCGCACAAGTTCGAAACAAGTAAGGGTCGTTCCAAAAATAGAACTTGACGTCACGAAAGAATTTTTGTTTTTCTTGAGTCGTCATACCCTTGATGATGAAGTTCCCCGCGTGGTAATTTGCGATGTCCGCAAAGCATGGGGTTGAAGAATCAAGCTTAGAATTCACTACACCAAGTGTCTCGAGCGGAAATGTTTTGGTGATTTCCTTAGGCTCGTAAACACTTTGGTGAGGATCTTCCAAACGAGAAAGATGATCGGCCGCTAGATTCTCGGCTCCTTTTTTGTCAATGATTTTGTGATCAAATTCTTGAAGGAGGAGAATCCAACGAAGTAATCTTGGCTTTGCATCTTGTTTAGCCATAAGATACTTGGTAGCCGGATGATCCGTATACACTATGCATTTAGTCAAGACGAGATAAGGTCGGAATTTCTCAATGCATACACCACGGCAAGGAATTCCTTCTCCGTTGTAGTGTATTTTAGTTGAGCCTCGGTCATCGTCTTGCTAGCATAGTGAATAGGCAAGACGTGTTTTTCATGACGTTGCCCCAATACGACCCCAATAGTGTAGTCACTAGCATCACACATGAGCTCAAAGGGGAGGTTCCAATTGGGAGCAACAAGAATGGGAGCTTTGGTAAGTTTCCTCTTAAGGATTTCAAAGGCTCGTACACAATCTTCGTCAAAGACAAAACGTGCATCTTTTCGAGGAGATGTGTAATAGGTCGAGAGATCTTTGAAAAATCCTTGATGAATCGACGATAAAAGCCCGCGTGGCCTAGGACACTCCTAACTCCCTTAACGGTTTTGGGATGAGGTAATTTGGCGATGACGTCTACCTTAGCTTAATCTACCTCAATCCCCGCTTTCGAAGCCTTGTGCCCTAAGACGATTCCACTTTTAACCATAAAATGACATTTTTCCCAATTAAGCACAAGGTTGGTTTCCTCACAACGTTTTAGCATTCTCTCAAGATTCTACAAACACAAAGTGAACGAACTACCAAACACGGAAAAGTCATCCATGAAGACTTCCATCGTCTTCTCGATCATATCATGAAAAATAGTCATCATGCACCTTTGAAAGGTTCCCGATGCATTGCAAAGTCCGAATGGCATCCTAAGATAGGCAAACGTTCCATATGGACAAGTAAACGTAGTTTTTTCTTGATCACGAGGATCGATGGGGATTTTGAAGTAACCGAAAAAACCATATAAAAAGCAATAGAAATCGTTTCCCGCAAGACGCTCAATCATTTGGTCCATGAAGGGCAAGGGAAAATGGTCTTTTCGAGTGGCGGCATTCAACTTACGATAGTCAATGCACACTCTCCATCCGGTCACGAGTCTAGTTGGAATTAACTCATTGGCATCGTTTGGCACAACGGTCATTCCTCCCTTCTTAGGGACACAATGAATAGGACTCTCCCAAGGGCTATCAGAAATAGGGTAAATCATTCCCGCGTCAAGGAGTTTTAGGACTTCCTTTTTTATGACGTCGTGAATTTTAGGGTTCACCCTCCTTTGACATTGGATTGCGGGTTTGTAATCCTCCTCCATTAAGATTTTCTGCGTACAAAATTTGGGATCGATCCACTTAATGTCGGATAACTTCCACGCAATTGTCCCATTGTGATCCTTTAGAACATCGACAAGTGCGGTTTTTTCATCATCCGAAAGATCTTTCGCAATAATAACCGGCAACTTGTCGTCCTCCTCCAAAAATAATATTCAAGGTGAGGAGGTAAATCTTTCAACTCGAGGATTGGTGGTTCCTCAATTGAAGATTTGGGCTTGATACTCATAACCTCCTCGGGTGGAGGAAATGGAAAATCGTTAAGAAAATCCTTGATAATCGAGAAGTCCTCATAATTGTCGAGGTCTTCGTCACAAGTACGTGGAACATTGAATTCTTCCAACGTAAAACCACCACCTTCAAATGGAGTGAAGGTTGGTGTCGAGTTATCAAGAATGTGATCAAGCATAGTGGGATTGCCACTATTTTCATCACCACCAAATCCTAAAACTTCTTGTGAAAATTCCTCGCAAACATCGTCAATCATATCAACGAGGTTTACGGTTGCAACGGAATAAACATGAGAAATTGGAGAATTTTGAGTTGCGTTTATAACAAGTTCCTCGTCGTTGAAACGTAAGGTGATCTTTCTAGCATGCACATCAATTAAAGCCATAGACGTATCTAAAAACGAACGACCTAAAATGAGAGGAACTAGAGGATCCGTGGGAATATCGACAACGATAAAGTCTACCGGATAATAGAACTTTCCCACTTTCACAAAAACGTCTTCCGCCAATCCACATGCGGGAATCGTGGAATGGTCGGCCAACTCGATAGACATTAGTGAAGGAGTAAGATTAGGAAGATTGAGCGACTTGAAGATTGTAAGTGGCATCAAGTTAATACTAGCACCAAGATCGGCCAAGGCATAGCATTCTTCCATATCTTGGATTGCACAAGGAATCAAGAATTTACCAGGATCATCGAATTTTTGAGGTATGCGATTAAGATAAACCGATGAACAACTAGACAATTGTTGCAATTTCTCCTTGTTGTTCAACATACTCTTGAAGTTAGCGGCAAATCGAGGCATCATGACCAAAGCATCGGCAAAACTCACATTAAAATGAACGTCACGAAACATTTTCATAAAAATCTCAAATTGGTAATTATCGTGCTCTTGACGTTTCTCCTTTCTAAGTATCGATGGATAGGGAAAAGGTGGTGTGGGTTGAGGCATAGGCATAGACTTTGGAATCTTGGGTTCCAAATGTAGTAATGGGTCAACCGTAGGTGTGGCATGAGCGGTACTTCGTGGGATTTGGACATGCTCCTTTTCGACCGTCACCTCGGGTTCTTCCTCAATTGCATCCTCCGAAGGAGCAATTGGTTGAGGAGTCGGTTCCTTAAGTGTCTTACCACTACGTGTGGTAATCACTTTCATCTCTCCCTTAGGGTTCGATATGGTATTCCTTAAGTGTCTTACTCGAAGACGGTTTGCACATTATAGCCTCAAACATAGATGAAATTTTATCCTCAAACATAGATTGCCTCTTCTCGGCCTTAATCATCTCTTGTTTTATTTCATGTTTCCCTTGTTCCATTTTTTGTTGGTTTTGTTGTAACCTAGTTACATTCCCTTCTATTTTGTTTGTATGGATTTTAAGCTCATTTGCTAACTCGTTTTTCAACTCCTTTTTCAAGTCATTCTTAAACTCGGATCTTAGGCTAATGATTTCTCTTTGAATGTTGTCAAACCTAGCATCATTTCCATTAGTGTATTCAACAAATTCATTTGGAAGATCTTTCAAAGTTTGCAAACCCTTGTTGTTGTTTTGAAAATTATTGTTTTGATTTTTGTTTGAAACTTGATTGTTATTAGCCCCTTGATTCCCATAGTTTCCTTTGTAATTTTTTTTAAAACCAACTTGATTGTTTCGATAGTTGTTGTTAGCATTTTGATTGGGAGCAAAACCAGGTGGAGTCAATTGATTAGAGCGGGTAACTTGACCGTTTTGGTTGTAAGTTCCCGTGGTCGCGTAGGTACTCGAAGTGTTAACACCGTTGGTAATGCACTCAGAAAAATCATGACCTCCTCCACAATACATACGTGAAACCTCAACCGCTTTAGCCGTAGCGTGAGCACTTTGTTCTCCAACTTTGAATTCAATTAAAAGTCCTTTAAGCTTATCAAAGATTTTGTTTTCCAAGTTCGCCTCAATTTGTCAAGCATCGATGGTATTGGACAAAGAAGGTGAAGCCGAAGACGAAGCCTTACGAACACTTGATGTGTTATGAGGACTATACACCTTAGATATATTCTCAATTATCAACAACGCTTCCTCAACCGTTTTACACAAAAAATTACCACCCGCGGCAGCATTTAGATAATCCCTTTCATGATCATTTAATCCATTGTAAAACGTGTCAATTTGATGCAAGTCGGAAAAACCGTGATGAGGACACTCATGTAACATTTCCTTAAACCTCTTCCAAGCCGTTGAAAAACTCTCATTAAATTCTTGTGAAAATTTTGAAATCTCGTTTTTCAAATGCGTAGTCTTAGAGGGCGGAAAAAATTGGTTCACAAACTTAGAAACGAGATCCTTTCACGTCAATATAGAATTGGGTGGCTCTTTCTCTAACCAAATTTTAGCGGGCCCCGCTAAGGAATACGGAAAAAGCATCATCTTAATCGAGTCATTAGCAACATCCTTAAATTTGCAACTGGCGGTAAGACGATTGAATTGGCGGATATGGTTGTGTGGGTTGTCCTTTTCATCACCATGGAATTTGTTGTTTTGGATCATCGACAACAAACCCGTTTTCACTTCAAAATTATCCGCAAGGATAGCGGGAATTACAATAGCCTCTCCATAACCCTCAGTGGGTGCTTGAAGTAACTCCATCATAGTTCGATTTGCCATGGTTGGTTCTTCTTCTATGATAGGTTCGTCAATAGGAGACTCCTCCCTATAAAGATTAGGAGTAGGTGTTGACTCCTTTCGGTTTTTTTCGTTTACGTGCACGTCTTGCTTGATTACGAGTAAGCATAAACGTCACGTACAACGTGGGGATGAGAAAATAAGATTCTTTTTGGTGTTTTTAATTTTTCCAATTTTTTTTTGGTTTTTGATTGTTTTTACTTTTTTGGATTTTGTGATTGTACTAGGTAGACAAAAATCTACAAATCTCCTCCTTAATCAAATCTCTTGATTAAAGAAGCCTCAAGGAATGAAAACGATCAAGTGAAGTGAACGCCTTCGATGACTTTAGAACGTTGGTGGAACACCAAAACGTTCAAGAGGGTTTAATCAAATGAAACCCTCGATTAGCCCTTTTTATCTAAACAGGCACAAGCAAGCGGAGAACGAGGCGGCCCGAAGCACTTAAGAGCCTTTTTCCTTAGGGTATATTTTATAATACCCGCCTTATACCCACCTTATAGTTTGTGTTTTTCAAAATTAAGCTTCACGAAAGTATTTATCTATTTTGCCTTTTCTTTCTTGTTTGAGATTCGAATACAATGATTGAGTAATGACCTCCCAATCAAGGTTGTGTTTTCACACTTTTGGAGTACTTGTGAATTTATTGTTCTACGTATACAATATAGTAATAGTATTCACAAAAAAGACGAAAACCGATAATACGTATTAGTAGAGTGCTACTAATACAATTAGCTATTATGGCTATATAAAAACAACAACTGTTCAAATCAAAACACAACACGCCTCCCCGGCAGCGGCGCCAAAATGATATAGTGTTTTTACTACTCTTTAGGAAAAGAGAGCAAAAGTGGCAAGTATTAAGTGTCGGTTTAGGAAAACCAAGCACTTATGACCAATTAAGTTCAAGTTCGTTTCCCAAGGAGGCAAGTGTGTTGTGTTAGGAAATGATTAATGGTTTGTGATTATATTGATGAGAAATGAAAAGAAGAAAAGAGATTAGAAGAGAATGACGGTTACGATTATGAATAAGACGAATAGTCGTGCACGTAAAACCGTAAAAAGTGACCAAATTAAAAATTTACCCTAAAAATTCCTAGAAAATTACAATAAATCCTGAAAAATGTAATTAGAGTTTACAAAAAATCAAAAATCACTCAAACCTTTTATTCAATTAAATAATAATTTTTTAATGCTAATTAAAGCCCAAAAAAATCAATTTAGTTAACAAAAAGCCCAAAATGAGATTTTTTCACTTGTAAACCTCTAAAATGACTTAACTAAATTTAAAACTATTTTTGAAAAATTTTAAATTAATAAAAACTATTTAAAAACAATTAAAAACTATTAAAACTTAAAATAATTCTAAAAATTAATCTAATGACAATAAAAATATTCTAAAAATTGTAAAATTCCTAACTTAATGCATTTGAACTAAGAAAAATGAAAAACTTCGAAAAATCTAAATTTTAATTTTTAATAATAAAATAATAATAAAATATTAATAAAAATCCAAAATTTATAAAAAATTCTAAAAAGTTGCAAACTAGTTTATTTTAACCTAAATAACACAGAAATGAAGTTGAAATTACAAAATACCCCTATTGGGCCTTGAAATGGGCCAAAAGTCCAAACAGTCCCTTAATGGGTTTGAAATAGGCCCAATAAGAAAAATGTTGTCCAAATAAGCCCAAAATCTCCTATCTGACTTAAAATTTGATTTTATGAACAAAATTCTGAAGGCCCAAAAGCTGAAAATGTGTTTAAGCTAGCTTATTCTTAATGGGCTTTTTGGCCCATTAAGCTATAAGCTGATGCCATAAGCTAAAATTTGACACACAAGCTTCTTTTGAGTTACTTAAGAGATCTGTAAAAAGAAAATTGGAAAAAAAGCACAAGAAATAAGCCTGAAATAAGCCAAGACTCTCTTCACAAAACGACAAAATAGTCGTTTTTGAGTTCTAGACCACCTCAAGTGCTGATTCAACTTTCAAAAGCTTTTAAATGACTTAATTAAGCAAATAATCAAAAAGTTTTCAAATAAGCACAAGCAATAAGCCAGAATAAGCAAATAAGCACTTATGTAAAAGTCAACTTAATGAGTTTTCTAGTAAAAAGTCAAAGTCAAAGTCTAATAAGCTCCAGATCAAATAAATGGGTCAAATGAGGAAGATCTATCACAAAAAATAAGTTGTTGCAAGTCTGGATAAGCCAAAATGGCTTATCAATAAGCTGTTTGATGTTTTACACTAGCAGGGGCTAGTTTTGGTGGTTGAGCAGTGGGAACTTTTCCCCCTGCTTGACCAAATTGACTTTTTGTCTTTTGTGGCTTTTTTATGGATTCAAGTTAAGCAAAGGCACCCAAATGATCAGTTAATCATAAGGATTCAATATAAGCAACAAAAACACAATTCCAATCAGCCAATCAGTGCAGTTAATTCAAAACATCCACAGACCTAGCCCAGATATGAACAATAAGCAGTTTTGGTTCAATAAGCACTTTTAGCAAAAATCAGCCAACCAAACTTCACCAAATGCATACACAAGCTATAATAAATTCAAATGAACAAATTTTAACAGGTTTCATGCATTGATTCAAAGTCCAAGTCAAGATTCAAGAAATCAAAATTTTATGATGAACAAAGAACATGTAGTTATGAACACTTGCTGATATACTTGACCACACAGCCAAATTCAAACACTTAAATCTTCTTAACAGGTTATGTTGGATATAGTTTATCACTTTTTATCGTAAGTCTAAGCCTAGAACTAGGTGTGCACCAAATCACAGTCCAAAATATCAACTAACCAAGATTTTATAAGCATATGATTGATTCATGTGTTAAAAAGCATACAACTTGCATATTATCACTCTACTACACTTCTTAAACAAGAACTAGTACAATACAACAGCAAACACTTAACCAATAACACAATAACTTCAATATGCAGTTGACCCAAACACCCTTTTATATTTTCAAATCAAGATTTTCAAATCAAAAGTTGGATTCAAGTTAGCACATACATACATAAGCATCAAAACATCAATCTTAAACACAATCAACAAGATTTGGAGCACAAAATCAACAAATACACAAGTAGAACTCAAATATCACAAATATCTAATTTCTTGACAGATTTTGAGATTAAGGGTTCAAACCTCAAGGATGTACATCCACACCCACGTATGTTTGAGATGATGTGCCTAGCAAAACAAGGCACAAGCTTCCAATATCATGCTGCTAAGATAGAACAAGGTTAGAAGCAAAAATATAAAAATAGAAAGGTGACAAATCTTGATTGATGCAACCCTTGTACCCCACATTTGATTATCCCCAAATTATAAGCCTCACAACACCTTGATAACTCCTTATCAGGGTGCTATGATCCACTTATAGCCTAAAAATTCCAATGGTGTACCAAGGAACTTAGCAAAATATCAAGGTTTTTGGAAAATATGCAATTTCTTGCACACTCTTTAAAAACACGTTTTAAGATTCAAGATTAGCAAACATTAAACAATAACAAGCAGATATAAAGATTGGCACTTGGTTTTTATTCATAATTTCAAACACTTCTCATTAATAATGAACAAGGATTTACAGAAAAGTGAACAAGGAAAAATCAAGAGCAGTTGTAAAAATGAGACCCTATTGCTTTATATAGATCCTTATATGTGAACTAAGAACAGATAAAAGCAATAAACCCTAATGCTTGAAGTCCCAAAAATGCCCTTGTCGATTTTGAAATTTTGAGCTCATGTGACTGAATCTGGTTGTTTGTGTGAGTTGTCATAGTTGAGATTGCATCCAAAGGCTTATATTGATGCTTAGGAACAAAGCTAAACAATGTGTGTTGATTCCCTGGCAAGCTTTAGCAGTATCCTCAAAAACGTGCGAGGAGGGTTTAACATGTGAGCACATGAGTGACGTGGAAAGGGTTTTAGAGGTTGGGATGTGTTTAGGGACACCATAATCTTAATTCTGGAGAAGATTAGGGTTTAATTGTTGGTAAATAACAAATGCCCAAATTTGTTCAAGAACACCAAGAACATGTGTTTAATCCGTTTTTGTTTTTGAATGGGTGTTTAGCGCCTTAATTAATTTATTAATTAAGGTTTGTTAAATCTGGTATGGGTGGGAAATGAGGTGGCAGAAAGGTGAGTTTTGATTGGTTGTGGGAGGTGAGTAGGGCACGTCTCACCCCCTCACAGGTTAAGGTAAGTATTGTGTCTCCCATGTTTAGCCCCTTGTGTCTTCTTTCTTTGTCATTTCAGTTTAAACTCAACCAAAAACGAATTCTTTTGTTTTTGAAGTTTCCATTTTCACACTTTTGCCCCAAATACTTTTCCAAAGTATTTTCAGGGTATTTCTTGCCATTTGTTGATTCTTGAAGGGTTGTTTTGGCATTTTCTTCATAGATTATGGTCTTGACTTATGTGATTGACTTTTTGAAGGACTAATATTGGTAAGTCTTCATTGTTGAGGGACTATTCTTGCCAATTCTTCAAAGTAGAGGGCCCTTTTTGTGAATTTGACAAACTTTAAGGACCAATCTTTTAATTATGAATAAACAAGGGTTTAAAGTGTCAATTCTTCAATATTGGAGGACCCTTCTTGCATAATCTTCAAATCTTCAAGGGTTTTTCTTGGAAAATCTTCATTAGGGCTTGGTTCATTGTGCGGCTTCGTTTCCCGTGTTCGTTTTTGCATGTTTCTTGTGATCTTTTGTCATTTTCTCAATATCCGTACCTAAAATACACAAGTAACAAACACAAGCATATATTTGGCATTTTTGATGATATTTAATGCATTTAAAGCCCGTTTTGGACGATGAGACTATGTATAAAAGCAGTCTCATCAATACCTCCAAAAGTTCATAAGCTAAAATCTTATCAGCATAACAACTAGTGGATAGATTGAGCTATAAGAAAAACTGAATACTTTATACTTTATTGAAAATGATTGGACTATTGATAGAATTTACAAATGGTTATAACAAAATTCCTACAGATCTCTAACAAAACAACAACTCAAACAGTAAATAGGGCTCTATATCTAAACCGTATCGCAAACATTATTAATATTAAAAGAACTCAACTCACCACAGATTAAACTCAAATCTCATAAGCTAGAAAAAGTATATTACTCAAAAGCTTATTCAATTCAGTTCATAAGAAGAATTAAGACAAAGAAAAAGATTGAGAAACTGAAACTTCTATTATTTCATTAATGGAGGAAAAGATAATCGGTTACAAAAGCTTTAACTGAAAGTGTAACCGAATTGGTTATAGGACTAAACAAGAAAGTAAAAGAAAATTAACTAACTAACTAACTCTACCTACTGTGTGAATCCTACTCCTATGCTAATCACTTGAAACTGAAGTCTTCCTTCGGTATTTATAGACGCTGAAGACTGGTGTTGATGTAGCTTCGACGTGTTTAACCGAATTAAATCGTGCCACGTGGAAAATACGATGATCTTGATCTGTTCTTCATTCTTCTAGTCAAATTTGGGGGTTTCTTCGTTCTTCATCTTTGATTTAATTAAATAATATCTTCTTGAAGAGGAGATGATTAGGAGTATTTTTCTAGTTAGAAGCTTGGCCTGAAACTCCTTGAATCACTCTTGGAATCGAGTTGTAGGTTTAAGGTGGATAGAAGATGAAGTCGTCTGATAAACTTTCTCTCTCTTGATATTCGGTGAAGAAAACATGTTGTGTGGGTGGTGTCAATGAAGCTTTGACTGGTCTTTTGACCAAATAATGTTTATAAGTAACATTTACTGAATAAAGATAGAATTTTCCCATTGTCTCTATTTGGTCCTTCAATTTGTATCCTTGTATCAAAAGTGTTTAGCACTTTTAAAATCAAGTATGTATAAAAGATTTTTAAGCCACTTTCTTTTTCATCCTTTGTCTTGATAGAAATTTACACTTTAGGTCCTCGATCTTTGAAATAATGACAAGTAAAGTCATTGAATCTTGATTTGTCCTTTTCTTCGTCTTCTTTTATGAAAATCCCTTGAAATGTGTCTTTGCTTCAAATGTATCTTGTTTACCTGAAAACACATGAAACACAAATACCCACGTAATTCTAATATTTTTCAGTTAAATATAATATATTTGACTGTGTTTTGAGTGGTTTTTGGATCATTATTGATGAGTGTTTTCACACTTATCAATTATCAATTGTTGGAGTGTCAGAATACCATAACATAAGATAGTTTAACATGAAAGTAGGTTAATGTAGGGACCTGCTATTGTTCAATTTGTTAACATTGTTACGGTAACCATCGTTACCGCCACACCTCTCAGAACCAGAACGGTCGTTAGTCTGACCGCTTCCCTTAGATGCTTGTTGCTGAGCGGCCGCAGGCTTACGGTCATAAGTCTTCTGCCTGGAATATAACGTTGAACAGAGGATTATATGAATGAAAAATACTGATGGAAATGAATTTTTTACAATAGGTGATTGAAGATACCTCTTCACTGCTCTGTCATCACCAAACTCCTCTCGTTCCTGAAGCATCTCGAGCTTACGGGCTGCATCAGCCACCTGTGCCACTGTAGTGAAAGTAGCACATACCAAGTTGTTGGCGACCGAAGTGCGAAGTGCCCAACGAAACTTCTCAGCCTGCTCCACAGCAGTTCCTGCGGCTGGACCTAGAAATCCTGCCAACTGGAGAAACCTTTGCATGAATTCATTGTTGTTTTCACCAGCAAGAGCTTCTGTTGCTCAGCATGTGGAAAGTACTGATTAAGGAAGAGCTCCTTAAACCGGTCCCATGTCAGCTGTGCAACCCAATTATCACCACCGTTGGACTGCTTGACCGATTTCCACCACTGCAGCACATCACCTTCAAACTTATAGCAAACCACTCTTGCCTTGAAAACACCGTCACAACCCATTGCATCTAAAATCTTCTCGATGTGAGAAATCCAAGCTTCAACCTCGTTGGGGCTGTCAGTCTGCTCAAATGAACGGGGTCACTGTTTATTGAATCTCTCCAACCAAGTCATAAGAGTAACAGGTGGAGGAGGAGGTGGAGGATTGTTGTTGTTGTTGTTCTGATTGCCATGAGCCTGTAATTCCGCATGAACTTCGTCTCTGATTTCATTGCGAAGTTGGGGAAGGAGGGCTTGCAGAGCTGCATTGACAGCTGCTGCCAAATCTGGAGTATTGCGTGAGTTCACCATCTGACAGTTTAAAACAACAAAATGCAACATAAATCATAAATCTGAAATGAGACAAACATAAAATTGCATGAACAATGTATAAATCAATGAAGCAGTTTATAATGCATGAAACAATGTAAAATGCATGATGCAGTTTATAAAACTTTTATATGAACGAGAGTGAACGCCTATGGTTAGTACACTCAAAACAAAAGACATGGCGCGGGGACGCCGATGGGTCGGTCCCAAAGTTAAAAGTTTCGATAAAAGCACATGCGACTAAATAGGGCCAGTCCTGTACCAATCATTACTTAGTCATAAACCTGTTACAATGATATGAATGCATGAATTAAATGAAAATGATTGAATGCATGAAAACCAACTGTCAGTTCTAGGAAGACACTGGTGACTACCCGTAAGTCACAGGTCATGTTTTACAGAGCTACAGGTCGTAACCTTGGGCTTTGATACCATAATTGTAACACCCTATTTGTTAGGATAGGATGCTACAGTAAATTATGACGTGTCATCAAAGCATGCAAGGTAAATGTCTAAACATTCATGACCATAAATAGAAATTCCAGAATCAAACATCGGTAGTCTAGTAACTCACACACAAGCAATATTAAGTACTGTAAATGGAAAGGACTAAACAATGTCCAAAAGAAATAAAGTATGATAAAGTAGGAATAAATGCATAAGGTAAAAGAGGACAGATAGCTTCCAATCCGAATGCACATACTCTGAAGTTTCTACTTGCGTCCTTGGGTACCTGCCGTTTGGGAACATGGAAAAGTAGACGGCTGAGCATAACGCTCAGTGCACGGATATACAATAAAGCATGGAAGACAAAGAATATGAAATCATATAAAGAGTATAAAGCATGAATAGCAGCGGAAATGAATAAGTCCTGGAAAACCTAGTTGCCTGTCATGTTAACTGGTTTTAGTTCTGAAAACATAGATTATGTTACTTATGAAATCTGTATTAGTTAATGTACCAAAAGCCAATATAGGTCATGAGGTCAACAACGTGCATGAATACTTGGAGGGGTGACCTCGTCATGCAAATTAGAGGGGATGTGATGTAGCGGAAAAAACAAGGTAACAAAGATAGATAATTGAATCTGTTGATTCCAAAGAATGCCAGACACAATCCTTCCAACTATCGTTGATTCAAAAGAATACCGATAATCAAGCAAACTCTAACAGTCGTTGATTCAACGCATACCCGATTATTAAGAGAAAATTGAACAATAAACCCTAACCTGGATTCAAGTCAATTAACAAAGACTAAAAGTCTGTTTTTTATTCATAACTTCATTATCCATACAATAAACTCAAGTCCTAATTTTATAGGAAAACTAAACTTGGGGAAAAAGATAACAATATTTTCCCAAAAACATATAAGAAAACTAAATAAAAGATACCACAAAATATGAAAACTAAATAAAGATACCACAAATAAACTAAATAACCAGTTTATTTTTATGATCCTCCATTATTCTCCCTCACTTCCAAAAACTCGTCCTCGAGTTTGTCCACTCGTACCTTGTACTCGTAGCATCCAAATTTGTATCCCTTGCATCAAATTATCTTTATTTATAATGAATCGACCTCGAACCTTGATCGTCTTAAAAGCAAACTTACCAACCATGGGTGTGGATTCTTGATATATATTTTTTTCAATCATGATACTAACATCCACCCATTTACCTTTTTCCAACCAAATTAACTCATGAGGTTTTGAAACAACGGGTTTTGAATAATCAACACTAAGATCATTAGCCACAACTATAACATATTCGATGTTGTCTTTTTTGCCATCAAATCTTCCTTCCCTAAAAAATCCTTCTTCCTCCTCAATGACATCTTCAAGATCAGTATCATAAACTGCCATTGACTCTTCTTCGTCACCCAACACAAAATCTGAAGACGGCACATCATTTTCTTCTTCTTGAAAATTTTGATAATCGTCAACAAAAGGCACTCCTCTTCCTCTGGTTCTTCATCATAAACCGGGGCTGCTTCATAATCACCATAAGCAACATCATCATCGTCATCTTCGGGATCAACAAATGGGTTTTCTGACTCACCATGTTCAATACCCCGACCGTTACGATCACCACGCCGGTTCATCAAGTGTTTCATCCGGTTAGTCAATTTATCAAAGAATAGATCCATTCGCTCCTCCATCTTTGCCATAATACGATGCTCCAATTCTTATTTATACACATCATGAACATTCCTATTTCTTCTTGAAGACATCTTAAACAGGAACTTTGCCTCTTGATACCAATTGATGTAGCGGAAAATTGAAAAATAAACCCTAACCTGGTTTCAAGTCAATTAACAAAGACTAAAACTCAGTTTTTTTATTCATAACTTCATTATCCATACAATAAACTCAACTCCTAATTTTATAGGAAAACTAAACTTGGGGAAAAAGATAACAATATTTTCCTAAAAACACAAAATAAGAAAACTAAATAAAAGATACCACAAAGTATGAAAACTAAATAAAAGATACCACAAATAAACTAAATAACCAGTTTATTTTAGTAAAAATCGCATGATTTTACCATGAATAGTACCCTTACGATAGTACGTACATGATTAGAACTTTCCTTTTATAGTACGTTTACGTTTCACGTACAAGAATTACAAGTATTACGTACATGTTATAACACGATAAGTATTTATTACGTATTACCACACGATAATTATTTCAATAATAATTATAATCACGAACATACGAACATGAAATCATGAACGTAAATTAATCACGAGCTAATATTATGTATGTATGTATATTTATTACGATCACGAATAAATATATTAAGTCACGATCGATAACTAATTAAATCACGTAAATTACGAACACGAGAACACACTTATATTTTAGACACGGAAAATGTTCGGGTTACCCCATGTGGGGCCCCCTACCCACGGCTAAAACAAGGAACATGGGCCAAGCCCATGCAAATTTTACTAACTAGGAATTTTGGGAAAACATGTTTCATAATCACAAAAGTTAGAAAAACAAGAAAAACCCTAGTTCTTCCTTTTGTTCTCTTTTGGCCGCCGGGTTTACATCACCAAAGGGGTGTGATCGGTTTGATTTTGGTGCGAGATTTATTGCAAGGATCGTTAATGTGTTCATCCTCTTGATTTCACGTGATCGGTATAAACCTTAACCTCTTTTCTTTTATGTTTTGATTTATTAATCACATAAAATCATAAATGTTTTTAATAAACTAATTAAAAACTAGTGTAAACATGTTGTATTAATCATGGGGTATAATTTATATGATGATTTAGGGGGTGTTTGTTGTGGCCGACGCCTAACCGAGCCCCAAGGGGGGGTCTCGGCTTGGGTTTATTCGCACCACCGAGACCACATGGTCTCGGTTTGGTGGTGGTGGTGTCACGGCAACAGCAAGGAAAGGGAAACCCCGACCTAGGTCGGGGTATGGTGGTGTTTTGGGTCCGGTTCATGGGTTAAAACACGGGTCCGGTTCACACATGTTTAGATTTAAAACACGGTCCGATTCATGAGTTATTTTTCAAGGTTTAATATTTTTACAAGTTATATTATTTTTACAAGATTTAAATTAAATTAATTAAAAGCATGAACATGATTAATTTAATTTACATGACTTAGGTTATTAATTTTATTATTAATACATGAATTTTAACCTAAGTATTTATCATTTAATTAGACTATATAATTAATTAATTATTAAAACCATGACTATAATTAATTAATTTACATGACTTAGGTTATATTATTAATGGATAATAATGCATGTTTTAACCTAAGTATTTACTTTACCTTTATTTAATTAAATCATGTTATATTTAATTAAATACTTTAACCTATAGTCTATTTAATTCACATGAAATAATTAATAAACTATAGTATATAATCACATGAATTAGAATATTAATCAGAAAACACTTAAGCTTATAAAATTAGCTTAATTATCCAGCTTATATCTAATTATGGAAACTTTCTATTTTTAGAAACTTATTTAATTAAGGCAACTAATCTATTTATGGAATCTTTCTATTTTTAGAAACTTATCTATTTTAAGCAGTAAATCTATTTTTGGAAACTTATCTATTTTAAGCAGTAAATCTATTTTTGGAAACTTTCTATTTTTGGTAACTTCTATTTTTGGAAACTTTCTATTTTTGGAAACTTTCTATTTTATGAAACCTGCTATTTTTAGAAAGTTACTTATTATTACACAACAAGTATAATAATACATGAAATACAAGTAATACGTAATCAGAATAGACAGAATATATGATAAACACAGTATAAAGCTTAAATCAATAAAACATGACATGAACATATAAAACAAGCTAAGACATGATATAAAACCAGTTACGTACTCAGTAATCAGATACTTATACACGTATGTATATATGTAGCATTAGTGATATCGAAGTAGGACTCTCTTCCGTTCGTCTTCTTCGTTCACTGGACACAAGGTACAAATTCTCCGTCATTTCGGTATGGACATTCTTTCCTTATTAGGATTTCCCGTATGCAGCCAACTGTTTTCCCCAGTATATGTTTTTGAATTGCTTATGTTTAATTAGAATACCTAAAGCCATATACATGCATGACCAGTTTCTCCTAGTTATGGAGGTACCATAACCATAACACTGGAGGCACTAGTGTTATGACTTCACCACGGCGGAGTGATAGCTCGTGGCGTCCCTTTCAGCTTTTGGCCATTTATTATATTATCAGTGTATGGGTGCATCCTAGTTTACATGTTTTCAGCAGATTATTCAGTGTAAATGTGGTGTGTGCCTTGCATCCTTCACAAGGAGATGATCCCTCCTACCCAAACCAATATATTAAATTAGAGGCAGCCCCTCTAATTTGCATGACGAGGTCACCATTCCAAGTGTTCATGCACGTTGATAATTCATGACCTATATTGGGTAATGGTAAACATGTTAAACAGTTTTTACAAGATAAACGTAAGGCTTTTCAAACTATAAAACCAGTTTTATGAACATGTTCCAGGTTTTCCAGGACTTATACATTTTTGCTACTATTAAGTCTTTATTATGTTTCAGTCGTTCATACTATGTCTATATCCGTGCACTGAGCGTTATGCTCAGCCGTTACTTTCCTTTCCATGTCCCAAAACGGCAGGTACCCAAGGACAGACTCGAGCATTTTGGAGGACATGCATAGGATGGAAGCTGCCATAGACTTCTTCTCCTTTTGCCTTCATATACTTACGCTTGTTTAGTCTTTTGCTCAGTTCATTTACTTTATTATGTTTTGGGCTTATGTTTGGGAACCGATGTTTGATTCCGGTTTACCCTATGGTCATGTATGTTTTACTACATATTACCTTGCATGCTTTGATGACACGCCATAATTACGCGTAACGGTCCACTTATCAAAGTGGGGTGTTACAATTATGGTATCAGAGCCAGGTTTCGACCTGTAGGCTCTAAAACTTGACCTGTGACTAGTGGGTAGTCACCAGGAGCTTCCTAAGCCAACGTTTGTTCTTCCACATATTGATGTGTTCAGCGCATTGTTGTTTTAACCATGATGTTTTCAGCACCTTGATGTTTAACCTTGATGTTTTCATCGACATTGTTTTACTAATATAGATGGACAACTGTCATTCATATTTAGTTATGTGTCATTGTTTCATGCATGACGTTCCTCATGAACTGTGACTATATGGACTGAACCCCAGTAGTTCATAATTAGTCACATAAATTATTTTTTCTGATAAGTTTTGACAGATGAGTTTCTTTTATTTATGTTTCATGTATCATTGTTGCAGGGATTATGACTAATTAATGGTTGGTACAGGACTGGCCCTATTTAGTCGCATGTGCTTTTATCGAAACTTTTAACTTTGGGACCAACCCATAGGCGTCCCCTCGCCATGTCTTTTATTTTGGGACCGACCCATAGGCGTCCCCTCGCGCATACAAAGGTTTCTATAAACAGCATCATGTATTCATGCACTGTTTTCATGCATAAAAATTTTTCTTATGATTTATAAGCATAAAATTTTTTTCATGTCCCCTCATAAGTTACTATGTTTTTATACTGTCATGGTTAACTTCAGTTTCATGCTGATGATGTTATACAACTTCATTTTCAACCTTCATGTTAAGTTGTTTCATGTTTCCCCATGATAATTCCGTCTTCATGTTGATTACGTCTTACGTCTCTTTTGTTATTTATGCTTTCATGCAAGACATTGTTGGATTTCATTGAATCCTGTTTTCATGATAGTCATGGTTGGTTTTCATTGATCATGCTTTCAGGCAAATCATCTTTAATTTTGTGCAACCACACTTTAACGTTTCTCTATGCAACCAGAATGAGATATATACTTGCGTTGCCAGGTTATCATGATGGTTTTTCTAATCGTTTAACCGATATATTTTCCTTAAATCATGACAAATGATCGACCCTATACCGATCATTTCATGTGCATTCCATGTGTACTCCATGTACCGTATTCCATGTGTATTACACGTACCTAAATCCATGTGTATTTCACTTGCAATACTTCACGAGTATTCGCTAGTTGATTCTGAATCATCTCAGGCATATGTTCACTTGCTGATATTCTACAAGATTGCTGATGCCGCTCATAGCTTGAAGATGTTACTAAAGGTTGATGCTGCTGATGTTTGGAGGCGCTACGATATGCGGATGTTGTTCACAACCTGGAGATCCTACAAGATGAAGACAAAGGCGTCAGAGCAAAGCAATTAGACGAGAAGATGCTTCACCACCAGAAGCGTTCCATCAATCACTGTCCCAAATTCTTAGTTACATGTCACACGTCAAACAGTTGTCGTTTCAGTCATATGAGTGAAGACCGGTATCAGCCGGCCACTCAACTGAATAGTTACATGAATCACAATCATGAGAATAACCGTTATGGAACTGACAGACAAGACGATAGTAACCACTACTATGACAGCAACTATCCTATAAATCGCAACCGAAGCTCCAGCCGCGGATGTGATCAGAAATACAAAGGATCAGTAGTCCAACCGATTCGCCAATTTTGGCATAATAACCTAATATTGTAGTTCTATTTGTTTCACATCTCGAGACACATGTCAAGACATTAGTCAAGACACATGTCTCATGTATACTTCCCGAAGACACATGTCAAGACACCAGTCATGACACATGTCATGCTTATATTTCCAAGGCACGAGTCAAGACACATGACTCACGTCAAATTCTGGAACATCCCTAAGAAATTTAGGGTACCCTCCAAAGGGTATATCCATTTTGTTGTGCCATGTATTAATCAGGCCACAAGAATTTCAGTACCATCAAAGGCATGTCAATGAGATCCGTCATGTTTGCTCAATGACACTTTCATTTCTTGCACCCATATTTCATATATTTATGACCATATAGGGCGCCATTCGTATTCCCCATATACACGAAGGTTTTCCTTCAGCCTAATGATAAGATCCAAGCTGCGAACGCATTACCTCGGACAGATGCGAGTTAAATTTAATCCTAAATATGGACTATGAACAGCACGCCATGCTACGATTCATGATCAGGTACAGTGATGTTCAGGCTCCTGAATACATTCAGCTTGATTTTCCATCAAGAAAATCTGTACAAATTACCTATGCTTACAAGCATGTGGGTTAGCCATGGTCGCTAAAATTTTCTAGCTGTCAGTAAGCCACGACTACTGAAGTCCTTTTACGCATAGCCAGTTGATTATTCCAAAATCTTCCCATACATTCCAGAAGAACCTTCAAGGAGAAGGACGGTACCATGAGATTATGTGTCGGCTACTGTCTATTTAAACAAATCACCATTCATAACCGTTACTCTCCTCCACGTATTGACAAGATCGGATTCATTTAGGGTGTTAAGCACTTTACAAGATCGGATTCATGATCATGATGCCAACAGTGACGAGTGAAAGAGCAGGACATGTCCATGACTGCTATTCGTACACGACTTGGTCATGCTAAATTCATGATTCTGTATTAGTCTCATAAATGCTCCAACAACATTATGGACTTAATAAATTGAGTTTCCATGAACTTATAAACAAATTCATCAGTATTTTCATCTATGACAACCTAACCTTCTCTAAGTCTAGAGAAGAGAAGGAAGACCATATTTGCACTATGTTGCAAATTCTACGACAGGAGAAATTTCACCCTGAAATTTTCCAATCTAAATTCTGGTTGATTATAGTGACACGCTGAATTGCATGGATTATCACGGTTAATCTTACCACGACTCAGCTTATGCATAAAGGTGAGAACCCTACACTACGTTAGAGGTTCCAAGAAAATCCTACGCTAAGAAAGGTCTAATTTCAGACACTTAGAGTTTCGCAAACTTCTATGTATCAAGTTTCTACGAAGCAAGATACAGTTACGTTCATATCTAAGTACCGGACATACCAACAGGTTAAGATAGAACACCAACAGAATAGGATGTTCTTCCATCATCTGAAATTGTGAATAGAAATGGGACAAGATCTCCACGATTTTGGTTACCAGATTAACGCAAACTCAGAAGAAACAAGATGCTATCTGGGTTATTAACAACAGTTTGATCAAGTCTGCAGAATCCTTACATCCGTACGAATTTCAGAACCAACATATTGATCGGACACATTCCACGCCAAGGCTCATCCGATCACTTGGTAATCCGTCAGCTATCGGGTCAGACAAAGATTCACATTTGTGCTCCTTAGTTACGTCAACGTCCTTGTTCTAATTCCACGATTTTCTTTCACGCTCACGTTCATGACACTATTCACGTTCATGATCGTATCTTAGCTTACTATTTTACGTTCATCTTCGTTCTGGGAATTTTTGCAAGAACTGGAAAGACCAGACTCAAGCTTAGTATAACTCCCTATCCTCAAATAGATGTTTCACGTCACATTCCACGTCTAACATTGTAGCATTTGGCGTTACCGCAGTTGTATTCCATGTTCACGATATGTTTCACATGTCATGTTCATTCCACATTCGTCATATCACGTTCATGATATGTTACATGTATCATCGATCACGATATGTTTGCTCATATAACCCTCACCATATCTCCACGTATCATGTTCAAAATTTTTCACGTATCACGTTCAAAATTTTTCACGTATCACGTTCAATTTTTTTTCACGTATCACGCTCAAAAATTTTCATGTACTACTGATACAATGATTTTGCTAGTTGAAAAAGTTCGTTTCTCGGTATCTTAACGAATTGATTTCCGGTTCAAAGTACGACTCAATTGTTTTTGGTGAAACAAATATTTTTGGTTGTTTTAAAATAAAATGTGCAAGACTTAAAAGTAAATGACGTTGTAAAGTAAATCTAAGTCTAATTTAAAATAAGTGACGAGAATTTAAAAGCGTGATGAAAATAAAAAGGCACTAAAAGTAAATAACGCAAACTTAAAACTATCTAAGGCAGACTTAAAACGCAACTAAAACTTAAACTAAGGCAAAACTTAAAAAATAAATCTAAGGCAAGTAAACATAAAGTGCAACTAAGTAAAAAGGCAGGAAAAGTAAAGCTTGAAACTTAAAGAATTAAAAACAGAAACTAAAAATAACCTGAAAACAGCTTATCCGGAATAAACCTTTGTTAGGAATAATCACTCATCCGGAATGTCACCTTCGCTCGGAATGATTCTTCTTCACTCGGAATATTTACCAAAACCCTTGATCCGGAATAAATCCTTTATCCGGAATATGTCACTTATCCGGAATAAAGTCTTGATTCGGAATACTTGGTTGATTCGGAATGTTGCTGATCCGGAATATTATTCCGAATAAAACTCCTTGATCCGGAATATGTCACTTATTCCGGATGGAAGCCTTTGATTCGGAATATCTCATTGATCCGGAATGTTTGGTTGATCCGGAACTTTTAGCTTGATCCGGAATGTTTGGTTGATTCAGAATGAAAGGCTGATCCGGAATGTCTAATATTCCGGATGAACGGTTTGATCCGGAAAAATAAATTATTCCGAATAAACACTTCTGATCTAGAATGTCCAATATTCCGGATGAACACCCTTTGATACAGAATATCCACAACACAATTCCTTCACTCAGAATAACCTTGGCTTGATCTGGAATGTTTCCTGGGAAAAAGAAGCAGACAAGCGAAGAACACGGAGGGACAAATATAACACGAATCCAAATAAATCCAATCTAAATCAACCACAAGATTAAATCAAACTAATCAAATAACATCTACTAATCATAAACCCAAACAATCCAAATCAATCAAGCTAACAAAACTAATCAAAATAATCGAAACCCACTTTAATCAAATCAATAAAATAAGAAAAACATGAACATAAACAATAAAGCATGAAGATTAAAGATCAAATAAAGAAAGGTAGATAGGAGATTAACAAGAAAAAGTAAAGATTGACAAGAATTAAATGGAAACTTACTTGAAATTAAAGGTATTTAAGGTGCAAGACAATGTATTTAAATTTGACAAGAAAAGTAAATGACAAGGTAATTAAAATTGGAAGAACTAATTGTCACTATTAGCCAACAAAAATGAAATGAATCTAATCTAATCTATTTATAGGAGAGGATTAGGGAGTGCTTAGGAAGCTTCCTCCCCTCTTTCTTCTTTTCCTTAATTGCAAGATTAAATCCTTAATCTTCTTAATCTTCTTAAATCTTGGACTTTAATGACTTTGTCTTGGGATTTCTTTGAACTCGTCTTGTAATTCTTCAATAGATTAGACTTGAGTTCTTCGGCTTTTTAGTAAACTTCCGTCTTTTGACTTTTTCTTCGATAAATCTTCAGAATTGGTCTTGGACTTCCGTTCTTTTTGCACTCTTGACTTCTTGACTTCGTCTTTCGTCTTTTTCTTCGATAAAAGCCCGTGAATGCCCGTGTTTTCTCCACTTTTCACCTTTTCGTCCTAAATCACAACAAAAACACAAACCACGCATAATTCCGACATAAATGACATAAAATACACGTTTTGGCTCGGTTATTATTGTAATTAAGTGGTGAAAAGGATGGGTGTTTATACACCTATCAACTACGTTTCAATTGTCGCGGGCATCGTTGCTAATTATCAGATAAGTTAGATTGTTTTGCACCATAACGTTTCAGTTATCCTTGCACGTTAATTCTTATTCCCTCGATCAAATTCAGGGGATCTATCTTACGTAGATGACAATGAACTTTGCGTGTTTTCAAGTCAAGGTCAGGAGGACCAAGATTATCATTGTGTCAAGATCTTGTGAAGGAACCGTTCCAGGAGGGAAGCCACGTGGAAACGGACAAGTTCATCCGGACTTCTTATCCGCTTTTCTCTTATCAATTGGATATGTCCCTTCAGTCACGTCACGTTCCATGTCCTTTCAAGACATGTCACGTTTCACGTTCCTTCTACCATGTCACCTGCACGTTCATTTATCTTACATACCCTCTTAGTTTGATTCGGGTATGTTTCTCTTTTAGTTACTTATCTATAATTCGGGGACGAATTATTCTTTTTAGGGGGGGAAGAGTTATAAAACTCGCATTCTTTTACCATGAATAGTACCCTTACGATAGTACGTACATGATTAGAACTTTCCTTTTGTAGCACGTTTACGTTTCACGTACAAGTATTACGTACGTGTTATAACACGATAAGTATTTATTACGTACTAACACACGATAATTATTTTAATAATAATTATAATCACGAACATACGAACATGAAATCATGAACGTAAATTAATCACGAGCTAATATTACGTATGTATGTATATTTATTACGATCACGAATAAATATATTAAGTCACGATCGATAACTAATTAAATCACGTAAATTACGAACACGAGAACACACTTATATTTTAGACACGGAAAGTGTTCGGGTTACCTCATGTGGGGCCCCCTACCCATGGCTAAAACAAGGAACATGGGCCAAGCCCATGCAAATTTTACTAACTAGGAATTTTGGGAAAACATGTTTCATAATCACAAAAGTTAGAAAAACAAGAAAAACCCTAGTTCTTCCTTTTGTTCTCTTTTGGCCGCGGGGTTTACATCACCAAAGAGGTGTGATCGGTTTGATTTTGGTGCGAGATTTATTGCAAGGATCGTTAGTGTGTTCATCCTCTTGATTCCACGTGATCGGTATAAACCTTAACCTCTTTTCTTTTATGTTTTGATTTATTAATCACATAAAATCATGAATGTTTTTAATAAACTAATTAAAAACAAGTGTAAACATGTTGTATTAATCATGGGGTAGAATCTATATGATGATTTATGGGGTGTTTGTTGTGGCCGACGCCTAACCGAGCCCCAAGGGGGGTCTCGGCTTGGGTTTATTCGCACCACCGAGACCACATGGTCTCGGTTTGGTGGTGGTGGTGTCACGACAGCAACAAGGAAAGGGAAACCCCGACCTAGGTCGGGGTATGGTGGTGTTTTGGGTCCGGTTCATGGGTTAAAACACGGGTCCGGTTCACACATGTTTAGATTTAAAACACGATCCGGTTCATGAGTTATTTTTCAAGGTTTAATATTTTTACAAGTTATATTATTTTTACAAGATTTAAATTAAATTAATTTAAAGCATGAACATGATTAATTTAATTTACATGACTTAGGTTATTAATTTTATTATTAATACATGAATTTTAACCTAAGTATTTATCATTTAATTAGACTATATAATTAATTAATTATTAAAACCATGACTATAATTAATTAATTTACATGACTTAGGTTATATTATTAATGGATGATCATGGGTGAGGTGTTCCGTTTTTGATGGAAAGAGAAGTACAATGCTCATATCATAGGAACTAGTAATATAGATGGGATGGATTTAGTTATATTTATTTTGTGATTGTGAAACGTGTGTTAAAAACGAGCCAAAGAAGTACTTGAAGTCTTACATTCGGTTACAAAGTGTATTAAGGGAAGTCTAGTATGTTAATTAACACTAGTTGTATAAATTTGGTTGTTTTAAGTCAAGTCTAGGCGAAATGTATCCAAAAACCGCGACACAAGAAAAATAACACAAGTGCTAGCTCAACGTAGAATATAGTAGCTTAGGTCGTCATATAAAATTATATGTTAGGTAAGTCACATGATCATGTTAATGTAAATGTGTCCAAAGAAATTAAAATGAGTTAAAATGATAAACTTTAGGGTTTAACTGTCTAATTTATAAAGTAATATACTTAAATATTAGATATTCACTATATTTAGTTACTTTTAAACAACTAAAAAATCTTCTAGTCCCTTTGGAAAATATATTCTTCCCACTAGGGCTTTCCAAAGGCTTCTAGAATCGATTTTTATCCCTTAAATTTAATTAAACGCGTTCACGATAAATTAATTAAAACCCGTAATCAATTAACCGCCGTTAATTAAATAAATAGTAAAGTTTTTATTAAACGTTTAATTATAAATAAATAAACGTAAATAAAAGTGTGTTTCTTCGTATTAAGTGTGCTCACACATTTCCAGTGACAAAACGATCACATCTCCCGACATATATCCCAACACATCAAAAGAATGCCCATCAAGAATTGCGTACAACTCGTATGAGTCTGTCTAGTATGTAAACTAACTGCAAATTTATGTAACTAACTCTAATTGTTTTGTAATAATGATTACCTTAAACGTCCACGTTCTTTGTCCAAATATGACTTAATTTCAACGATATATACAGGATACCAAACAAATCTGCATTGGACATATCATTGGTGGATTTGGTGCGTAATTACCAACTAGAACAAAAGTAACAAAACTAGTAAAATGGAAAAAAAAAAAAAACTGTGTAAAAGAGCATAGAAGTAAAAGTTATATAGTTTTGACTTTTGGGTGGGCTGGGCTTGGGGAAAAAGTAGTAAGTATTCAACGTTATAACCATATAATCTACACATCACAAATGGGCCCAAGTTAACACATTTAACCTATTAACCTTTTGACTTTCATCTTCCTTTAATTTACTGCAGAAATACTACCAGTAAAGTTTCTTTCTTCTTCTTCAGTTTTTTTTTCTTTTTTGAAATCAATGGGTATGCACCCACTATTTTAGAGGGTGTGCACCCACAAAAAAGAGAACATATATAGTTGTAAGTACTTGGAGAACTTTGGTGGATGGTGCCTCATCATATAGTTCTAAAAACTCATCTTTGTATACACATTTGAGCGGATAATAATAAACAAGTATTTATATTACTTGGATGCATGCATAAACAAAACCCTAACCCTAAATAACAATCATGCAAAACATCCTTCTCCGTCCCGAAACCTACATCGGCTCCGTCGAAAGACACAAAGAAAAGCTATGGATCTGGCAAAACGAGCATATGCGAAAAAAGAAAATTACCTTCCTACCAGGTCTTTACAAAATGTTCGACCAGATACTTGTAAACGCAGCTAACAAACAACGAGACCCCACGATGAACACAGTCAAAGTTAACATAGATGTTGCAGAGAATCTGATTAGTGTTTGGAGTAATGGTGATTGTATGCCTGCTGAATTTGATGCTTTCATCAATCATCAGTCTCAAGAATTTAACCATATGTTCTACCATTTCGTACACCAATTTCCGAATATCTTTTTGACTCAGATTACCATTGAGTCGGCTCATGTGAAACATAATAAGCGATATAAGCTGGTATGTATGTATGTGTTTATATATGGTTTATGTTTTATTTGGGGATTTCGTTATTTAGATTGAATATTGATATTTGTTGTGCTGATTATGCGATTAGGGGGTGTTTTGTTTAGAATACTTTATGGCCTTTATATGAAGGCGTGTTTGTTTCGCCTTATATGCGGGGTTTGTTTAATTTCTGCTGATATAACATAAGCCTCAATAATTTTATGGAGCTCAAGTTTTCATAGAGTTTGTGTAGTATTTATTTGATATCCGATAGTGTCATTAGGGGACTTTTTGGTTTAATAAGATTTGAAAAGGCTACGGAATGGGAAATGCTTAAGTTGATTCAGAAACACGCTTAGATTTGAAAAGCTCATTCCTCAAAAAGAAACATCGTGGGCTTATCGGGTTTCCTGTATTTATACTAAACTCATAGGCTGTAAATAGTTTGATTCAGAAACACGCTTAGATTTGAATATTTAATATTATGGTTTTCCGTTTATTAAAACGGGGTTTGTGCTATGCTTTTTCTGTTTAGGTTTTCACAAGAAATGATTCTATGCTAAGTATCCATCAGTGCGGCGAGAGCGATAGTATTGATGAAAACTGGACTATGGTTTCATTTAAGCCCGATTTAGCAAAATTTGGCATCAGACGCCTTGGAGATGATTTCGTCTCTTTGATGAAGAGGCGTGTGGTCGACATAGCTGGATGCCTCAAGGGTGTGAATGTTGAACTAGATGGAACACTTCTTCAACTTGACACGTTTGAAGACTATGTTAAGCTTTATCTCGGAACACTTACTGATACTTTAAGGTTCTTTTTAATATTTATGATGAATACCTTTTATTATAATTTAGTTAATTGCTAATTGCATGCTATTCATCTCTCATTTTATATGTAGTATCTATGAGAAACTTAACGATAGGTTGGAGATTTGTGTTGTCATAGCTGATGGGCATCATTTTGAGCAGGTATACAATTTTGGTATTGAGTTAACGAACAATTAAAGCTTATAAGTAAATACTCGCTAATGAATGCTTATTAAAATAATCAGGTGAGTTTTGTGAATAATATTGCGACGATGAAGGGCGGGTTACACGTCGATTATATAACGGGTCAGATTACCTGTTACCTTGGGAAGGTTGTGAATCTCAAACCAGATTATATTAAGAGCCACCTTTGGGTGTTTGTCAATGCTCTTATTGACAACCCTGCTTTTGATTCGGAAACTAAAGAGAATCTGACGACTAATAAGGGCAGTTTTGGATCAACGTGTAAACTGACGCGACAATTTTTTAGGAGAAGTATGCACAACCACTCTTTACTTTTTATTTTTTTTTTTATTTCTGAAATTAGTAGGTTATGCTTTGTCTTGTTCATGTTTTTGCAGTTGCAAACTTGGATGTGATGAGCAAATTAGTGTCACATGCATATGCAGAGGAGAATGAAGAACTTGAGAAAATCGATTGTAAAGGGGAATGGAAACTAAATATTTCTCAACTCAAAGATGCTTACTTTGCTGCTACACCTTATTCTGAAGACTGCACTTTGATTTTGACACATGGAAGTTCTGCCAAAGATTTTGCTGTAAGCTGTCATGCTTGTTCTTTGATGGTCACATATTTGGATACGTGTATTCACATAAACAATCTGTTAATACAATCTTTATTATTGTTTGCACTTTGCAGATGTCTGGATTATCTTTTGTGGGCAAAGATTACTATGGTATCTATCCTTTGTCCTTCAATGTGTGGGAAGCAACTAGCGAAGAACTGCAGAAAAACACTGAAATTCAAAACATTAAGAAGATTCTTGGCCTTGAAGACGGTAAAATTTATGAAAATGTTCAGGAATTGAGATATGGACACTTGATGCTTATGACTGATCAGGTGGGTACCAAACTACCAATTAACCATTACTATGTGTAGACAATAGCAGGTAGTATCTGCCATTTTGTTATGCTTATAGAACATTACATGTGTTTTGTAGGATCATGATGGTTCACAATTCAAAGGGCTATTGATCAGCTTCCTTCACTCGTTCTGGCCATCTTTACTAAAAGTCACTAAATTTATGCTCGAGTTCATACCACCAATAGTTAGGGCATCCAACAAGAAGACTCAGCAAGTGTTATCGTTCTATACAATGCTTGAGTATGAGGCGTGGAAGAAAAATTTGGGAAACAAAGCAACAGAATACAAAATAATGTACCGTAAGGTGTGTGTTTATGAAAATTTTGGAATAACAACTATACATACATTGTTGTTTTTGCAAACCTTAATATTTTTTATTATCTGTAGGGGCTGAGAACTAGTGAAACTGAAGAAGTGAAAGAGTATTTTGCTGATCTTGATAATTACACTAAAGAATTTGTTTGGGCTAATGACGAGGATGGTGAGGCAATTGAGGTTGCCTTCAATACGATGAAGATTGAGGAGAGGCATCAGCACTGGCTTCGAGCACATCAGGTTTGGTCATTATCAGCTTTTGTCAACTTAATTATAAACAGTTATGGCGTCGGATGTGATCGATAGAATATCATTATGTTTAGGTCAAAAGATACTTTAGTATGGTTGAAACCAGAAAACACTTTTCTCTCCTTAAGTACTTGTAAACCTTCATTTTTTTAGCATTGTTTAGTCAACTTTCAAAAGCTTAGTGGATAAATAGCTGATGCTTTTAGTTATGATTACAAAAATATTACTCTATAAACTACAGTCATTGTCTGAATCTTGAATACAACGACACTCAATGATTGTGTGTAGTAAAAACACATGCTCCGCAACTTTTGGTGCCGTGTTTCATGTTAAGAGTGCCCCAGTTTGACCCCATTTCTATAACATAGTAATCAGGGAGACATGACAATCATCGTTTCTTTGTGTAGGCCGGTGACTCAAAGGAGAAGCGCATCCGATACCGCGACTTCATCAACAAAGAGCTTATTCTGTTTTCCAACCAATTATCAATCCCGTCAATTGTCGATGGGTTGAACCTTAGCCAAAGAAAGATCCTATTCTGTGCTTTCAAGAAGCCCATTGTTGAGGAAATTGAAGTTTCTCAATTCAGTGGTTATGCGTCTGTCATGTCTGCTTATCATGATGATGAGGCGAGTCTAGTCAGTACCATTATCGGCATGGCCCAAAATTATGTTGGTAGTAACAACATTAACCTTCTTGAGCCAAATGGGCTATTTGGTACACGTCTGATGGTGAGATATAACATTTACTGTTTTGTATACATTGCATATTCTAATGTCTATTAATCCTTTGCAGGGCGGTGAAGATCATGCAAGTAGCGTACATATGTTCACCCAGCTCTCTCATATCGCAGGATGCATTTTTCACAAGGCTGATGAACTTCTTCTCAACTACTTGGATGACGATGGTCAATCCATTGAACCTGCATGGTAGTTTATAATCTATGTGTATTTTTATAAGTATATGATATTGTTTGAATTGGTTGTTATAATGATTCATTTTTTTTTTAATTTGAAAAAGGTTTCTTCCAATCATACCAATGGTTCTGGTAAATGGAAGTGAAGGTACAGGGACCGGATGGAGTTCATTTATTCCAAACTATAATCCACGAGACATAATTGCTAATCTAACACGCCTACTGAAAGGAAAAGCAATAGTGCGAATGACTCCATGGTATAAAGGTTTCAAAGGAAGAATTAAGAAGAAAAAACGAGCATCGAAGGAATACATCACGATAGGAAATTTTGATGAAATAAAGGACCAGGAAATAGAGGACCCCAATGTTCATGTTAGTATCACTGAACTACCAGTAAGGAGGTGGACTCGCGAATACGAGGAGATTTTGCACGCAGCTAGACAGGATGGGAAGGACAAAACACCTTCCATCAAGGTAAATTAACAAGCTTTAATATTTAACGCATATATTGTATTTTTATTTTATTATCATTATAGCTCTTATATGGCAACCTCATGTTCTTTTTTTGTAGGCTTACACAGCTCACAATGATGACAAAACTGTGCATTTTAAAATTGTCATGACTAAAGATCAAATGAAGACAGCGAAAGAAGAGGGGTTCGTAAAGAAATTTAAGCTAACAACTACATTAAGCACAGCGCACATGTATCTGTTTGATGCAAATGGTGTAATAAAGAAGTATGACACCCCAGAACAAAGTAAGCACTACAATATTTACGAACAAAATGATTGATCTCATACCCTTAGTTTGTTCACTGACTCTTCATGTATATTTTTTTTGTACAGTTCTTAAGGAATTTTTTGACAATCGCCTTCATTTTTATGAAAAGAGGAGGGTAAGTTTGTATACGGCTTTTCATGTCCTTGTATAAGACACTGTACTAATCCGAATGTGGTCATGGCTAACAGATGGCTCAGCTTTGTGAGCTCACGAAAGCTGCAGTGCTACTCAAAAACAAAGAGCGCTATATCCGTTTTATTTGTGACGGAACGATTAATCTGGGGAAAAGGAAGCCCGGTGAATTGTTTGATGAGTTGGAAAAGAAACATTTCAAGAAAGAAAGGAAAGTGGAGGACGAGGTGGCAGCCGAAGAAGAAAAAAAGCAAGGAGATTCCAGCAAAAGGGTTTTTCCCAGAACAGGATATGATTACTTGTTGTCTACACACCATGCATCATTCACATATGCGAAGGCACACGAGTTACTACAGGAAAGGCGTGCAAAGGAGGAAGAGATTCGTAAGCTCAACAACGCAACCGCAAAGTCTTTATGGCAAAGTGATCTTGATGCGCTTGATTGCGAACTCAAACGTGATGTGAGAAAAGAAATCGTATCTTTGATTAAAATTTACAATATATGTGGAACTAATAGAAATATCGCTTGCAGGGATATCCTTCCACAGAATCATTCCCCCTTGAGACAGAAGAAGGTAAAACCATTTTTTAAATAATAATTTATGTAACCATTTGCATGTCGAGTTTGTGACTAACACAAGTTATTTAAACAACAAAAGCTCCAAAGAAGAAAGCACCAGCAAAACGAGCTGCAGCGAGTCCTTTACCACAAAAGGTGAATAAGAAGAGACTTAAGCGGTGAGTGAGATGACACGATGACAACAATGCGCCGACTCAGGATTGTGATTTTGAAGATGAAGTGCGAGGAGCAAGTGATTCAAATATGTGTTTGGTTCAGTTAGGATGTGTAGTTACCTTGACTTGCCTTTGACTTCATGAATTTCAACTTTGCAGCTGGTATTTTGGAGAACCATTGCTTTTGGACTGCAATTCTATCTTCCATCTATTGTCTTTGTTACAGTTTTTTCACCCACAAAAATTCCATAAACTGTAAAAACATAAAATCAAGCTGACTGTCCTAACAGTTCAAATAACACCCCACCAGCAACTCTGACAGGAACCTGTCAACAGCGACGGTCATTAGCGACGGATTCGCGACGAAAATCATATGTCGGTAAATGCTTGCTAGCTAATTCATATCGGTCGGAAATCCGTCAGAAATACCGACAAAAAACAAGAGTCGGAGTTCTGTCGGTATTTCTCTCGGAAATCTGTCGGTAAAAAAAAATTAAAAATATAATATCTGTCGGAAACTCCTCTGTAAAATGTCCCTCAGAAATCTGTAGGAAAATTTCTGTCAGTAGACAGTCACAATCTGTCGCAAAGATAAAAATTAATTTACAGCCTCAATTCTCAAATTTATATAATGCAGTATCTAAAATGGATAGAAAGAAATAGATAATTCACGAATAAATTGTTTAATTACCAAATCTCAATCTACAAATAATGAAGATTTCACATTAACTAGAATTGGATAATTTAAGATTAAACATTCGTTTCGCATTCAAAAAACAAGTTATAATCGAATTGAGCGAGTCAAATAAAACATTCAAGATGAAACTAGTAATCCAAGTGCTCAAATGCTATGATAACAAACAGCAGTTTGGATGTGTTCTCCTAAAAGCCTCGCATTTTGCAAATATCTTGATACATCATTGCAACATTAATGTAAGTTGCAGCAACATCAGGATGATCTGATCCAGATGATAAGCTTAATAGAAGCAAGTCGACGAGACATGTGTCTCAATGCAAGCTCTGATTGGTTGAGACCGTGATAGAATAGGGCCATGTTTCCATAGCTGCAAAAGATTCCACACAAAATTGTGATCACATGATGGATTCAAGCATAGGGGATGCTTGGATGTCTTTTAACTAACTATGTGATATAGTGCTGGATGTGGTTAAAGTTTCATTAACCAGATAATCGGTGTTTAGATTTTATGTGCTTAGAAATCATTGATTATTTAAGGTAATAAGAAAGACGTTCCCAATATATTGTTTAAGTATTTGAACTAAAATGACAATTTCTTATCCAATCACCTAAAAAAATTGCTACTGCAACTTAACACCAAAATAGAAAAATAATCAGCTTTGTGCACATCCAATCACCCTACTAAAATAAATGCATGAATAATCACCTGTGGCCCGTGTCTGGGTGGTCGAGACCAAGACACCGTTCATTTATAATTAGTTCCTTGTGCTGATGCATAACGGCTGCAGCCATGTCTCCAGAATGATAAAGAACCATGGCAAGGTAGCTACAAAAAAATCATTAGTTATAAGGTAGCTAATTACATTTCAGAAACACTGTTAAAATTCCTTATATTCCAACTTATTATTTAAAAACCATACCGGCAGCAGTTGGCAACTTCCTGATGCATTGGGCCAATGACTTGTGTTTCATGATTGAATACAAAAGAAAATAGAATGTCACTCAAACTGACCTAACATGACAACCAAACTACAGCCACAGTAAGACAAGAGGAGAACACATACCTGCTGAAGTATTGTAAATGTTTCGGTAAACAAAGTGTACGCTTCATTAAGCATTCCCTGCATGTTCGTAACAGTCAAAATTAATGAAAAAATGTAGCCATCAACATAAATGCATATTGATGGATGATAATTAACACATAATGATTTATAAGCATTACAAACCTCAGCCAACTAGACCTTCCCGGTTTCAATCAACTCCTTTACTTCTTGACATACGGGTATTGAATGCTTCACTATGGGTTGAAGATTCAGAATGTCTGATGTTTGGAAAGGTGACCCTGCACTAAGATCGTACTTCTTGGCAGCTATGGAAACCCCCACCCGTTGACACCATTAAACAAATTAGTTTAGTTGTCATATAAACTACAAACAAAATCAAAATGGGAAACCGTAGTAAAATTACCTTCAGGCAAAGGTTTCACTGAAATATTTTTCACTCGCGACCTTGCATCCTTCGGTAATTAGAACTGCAAACGAGCACACAAGCCAAATATTAAGCTTTATGTATAGATAATAGCAGGATTCAACTATAAAACTAAGTTTAAGCTACCTGGTATTTAACTTTTGCAAATTCAAGAATGTCATACCACAAACTTTATGAACCGAGTCTCAAGCATGATGCTTGTTTTTTACTACTAGTAACGCGTAATGCCTCCATCTTTTGACCTTGAGTTCCCTTTTGTTGATTTTCCTGAAGCTTGAGCGTCCTGTTGCACATTTTGGTACAAGTTATCATTAATAATTTCGGAAAGCTTGTTTTAGTTATGTATCTTCCATTAAAATGTGAAAGTTAGCAGCAACTGCTCAATTTGCACCTACACCAATCTTCACAGACGTTCCAATGAAATGCCCTGCCAACCATAGTGATGGATGATTAGATCTATTCAAAACACCTTAAGCGTTCTATTCAACCAGGAAGGTGTTCCTCGCAACAGCGCAAAAAAATCTGATATACTCTAAAGATATCAACAACCTACAGATACCCGTGAAATCATGATAATAAAACAAGTATATTTAGGTTGCAAAACTCCTTAAGTGTGAACTTCATCTTATATAAGTGACGTTACCAATTGCAGCTGGTGTTGGGGCTTATTTTGAAACTTTCTAGCTTATATAAGTTTATATAAGTCAAAAAGTTTCAAAATAAGCCACAAAAAGTAAGCTTACTAAACATAGACCCTAAGCTGAAAAATAAGCTAAAAGTTCTGAACATAATTTACGAACATACAAATTCTGTTCATCTAAATTTGATCATATCAAATAAAAAATATCATTTCCGTCCATAATTCAATTAACAACATTTGCGATATTAAGAGGTTGATAACTAAAATATCAAAAACCGCAAACTGTATAACCATTTAAACAAGCTCTACCGATGAATAATATATTTAAACATTCGACAACTAATCGCATGATAAGCTTATACTCAAATTAATAAGAGTAACCAATTCAATCAACAAGAACAAATTATAAAATTAATCAATTCATAACAACCTAATTATTATGAAATTAATGATTACATCACTTAAATCAAATTAAACACCAATCAGTTTGAGGCTAAGATTTCTATGAATCTCAAATCAACACTGTAAATCAAAGCACAATCAAAAATTAGGGAAAAATAAACCTTGTAACGACGGAGGACGGATGACTAGGAGGACGATGGGACAGTGAAATGAACTTTAATGAATTTGGGGATAACTTCTTAATCTGTTAAAGCATTTTTGGGAATACTTTGTTTAATTGTTTAGTAAGTTTTTTTTGATACTCACGTTTTTAATTCGGTTGTCATTTTTTAAATATCTTATAACTTTTATTTCAAGTTTTAATCAATCTTTGAAACCCGCGTCGACCCGGCCGGTTCAACCGGTTGGACTGGTTTCGGTCGAAAAACTGGTCAGATTGATCCGAGTCTTATATTTTAAAAACTCGATGTGACTCGCCGGGTTTAAAGCGACCCGGGTTGACCTGGTTCGTGAGACTCGGCTGGGTTTTGATTTTTTTCGGTTTTTTTTGTTTTTTCGCGATATAATTATACGTATTTGTAACGTAACTTAGTTTTTTACGTGTTATATTTGTAAGTAAATGGTGTTTAGGCCAAATATATGAAATATTGAAAATATATAAATAATTTTTTAATTGAAAACTGGGTCGACTCAACGGTTCAACCGGTTGAACGGTGACCCGGTGGCTCGACCGGGTCGATTCAAAACCCGGTTTTTAATACATTGGTTTTAATCGGTTGTCGTTTACTTAAAATATTTTATAAAGTTTTATATATAGTTTTAGTGTTAACTTTTATAAACTATAAAGGTCAGAATAGTAAGGACGTTAATGGGTCAGTTTTCGATATGGGTTTTAGTTAACCATGTCGTATTCGTTTTTAATATTTACATTTATTAAGATAAGTGAAAAATATTTAAGAACATGACACCTTAATGACAATTAGTATTTTCAAATTTTATATATAGATAATTGTTTTGTTTATAATGTTAATAGAAAATAATTCGAGTACGAGTTTTGAAATGTAGCATAATATAAGTGGTTAACCCAGTGCTTTAAGGGGAATTTTAGACAAATCTAATATTAAAATAAAAGATAAATATTCACAGTTTTCTGACTATTTTGTGATGGATAAGTAAAGTTGTCGCTAGGCCGTCGGAAACTCGTCGCAAAATAAACAAACCACCGACCGATTTCCGACGAAAATCTTTCCCCTCGGAAATCCGTCACAAATCTGTCTGGAAATTTTCGTAAAACTTTGACCACAATATCACTCGGTAATGTGTAGGAATTGCGTCGATAATTAGCGACAGATTTCTGTCCGTCGGAAATTCTGTCGCTAAAAGTCCTTTTTCTAGTAGTATGTGTAAAACAGAATCTTAGGAAGTATGAGAGTATATCGTGAAACATAAAACCACACCGTATATATAGTACCAGTTAAAAAAATATTTAATTTTGGGCAAAAAAAATTCCGAGTCAACCCTACTCACATTTTACCACCTCACTTAACATTGGTATATTCAGGAATGTAATCAAAGATCCTACCTCATAAAGAAGATGCTTCACAATACTAATATTCAGGAATGAACAGAAGAATGTTCTGCCTCAACATGACATCACCACGTGAGCCCAACAGGCCGTTCTCGATAAGGCACAGCAATATCAGCTACCGTAACTTCGTTATCATCGCTTTCAGACTCTGAATATTCAGTTTTCCAACAGCCATTTACTCGTACAGTCTCCACTAGTTGAGTAATTCTACACAAACCAATCAGTACCCAATAAATCCTAGACATGTTATTATCAAAGCAGTCATCCAAATTATCATTTATTCCATTTTTATATCCTTGTTTTTTCAGCCACGCTGTATCTTGTGGTTTATACTTTTTGTGGCTACGTTTAGCTTCGAATGCACAAATTAGTCCATCCGTCCATATGGTGCAACCAACCGTTGCATCCTTTGCAGCTTGGTGCTTCTTATTGTTGTTCTTGTCTTTCATGGATGCACATATATCATCACCTACCCAGTCATAAACGTTTAGATTCAGAAAATACAACCTACCCCATTAAATAGTGGCAACTTGAACACTAGTAAGTAAGCCAAGAGGAAATGCGTTGTCGAGACACATAAACAGTTCATAAACCATAAATCCCATGTGAGTGTACCCACCTCCGAACTCATTTACTTTAGTGATACATTTCATCACATTTCTATGACCATATACTATAGAAAATCAAGCTTCGGTTCGACAAATGTAACCACTTAGGTAAAATAACACTTTAAGCCTTAAATTTAAGATAAAAGTCTGTTACAAAAATTGTATCATCTATAACAAGATACAAAGGAAATATGGGTAAAGTTGAGGCAAGGTGCGACAAGAATTATGCCTGAAATATTAAATGACTAACAAACTAACACTTTATTTATCGATAACTGACTATGAAACAATACCGAAAAGAAAAATTAGCCCATAGATGCATTGTCAATGACTACGAACATGCAACTACGTCAACAAGATATTGTGCGGTAATTGATCCTAAAGGTACTTCTAACCATAATAGAGGTCTTAAAGGATGTTGGCATCGCAAAAATCCTTCAAGACCTCCGTTATGGTTAGAAGGATCAATTACAGCACAATATCCTGTGGATGTAGTTGCAGCTTCGTAGTCATTGACAATGCATCTGGACCTTAAATGGGAGTGTCTCTCAAGATATTGTTGTTTTTACACTCTCATCTATGGGACAGCTAACATCGTTTTCTAGTTGGGAGAGTTGTAGCAGTTTTTCAGCATCTTAATAAAAACGAGCAACATTCTCAAGATCCACAATATCTTCAGTTGTTTTTATCTTACTCGTGAACATTTCAAAGTATAAATCTCCAAGCTGCTGCATCATGGACACTTCGAGTACTGTTTTACATTTCTTGCAAAAACTATGCTCTTTGGTAGCTTCATGCTTTTCGATATCTGTAGAAATTTGTAGCTCTGTTTCTGCCTTACTCCATTTAAGATGCTTTCGATGAAGTTTAACTGGAAAAATAACACATTAAGTTTATCTGCATACTTATTTGCTTCATAGCTATCAAAATAGAGGTACACACGACAAAAAACGAAACATATATCAGAAACTTAGAAAACTATGTTAGAATTAAGTTACACAGTCTATTGCATTTTTATGTGTTTCAGAGAGTATATATGAAGTAACTCTGCTTTATTTCTCCTACTTTCATATGTATTTTATGTCTTGGTTGTAAGCATATTTAGAGGCTACATTTATGTGTTTCCCAACTTATTCAACAACTAAAGCCTTGCCCTTAGAAATTAAATAGTCAACTGTGTACATGTAAATTCGATAGTCAACTCAATCAAACTAGCGTTGTTTCATTCATAAAAACAGCCACAAGGAACATGTTTGCACTAATATTGATCTCATTTGGTGAATGATTAAGTCAATTTGATTAAACACAATCAAACTGTCGAAGTAAAACAAAAACAGAACAATGAGGTTCATACCTAATTCAGAGGAGATACTAAGTGAAAATGTTGATCTCATAAATATCTCAAAGCTTCATCTTCAATGAAATTGTAAATGCTACCTAGCTGAATAATATAATTCAGAAGACCCAAACATATTAAATATTCATCTTAAGAAGATATAAAAGATTTTTGACATAATGTAAAGCTGAAACGTTGAATATTAGACCTGCAGAGAGCTTTGAAGATAGCATTGCAGCACACGCCACGGACTTGGCATATGTTCCTTGTTGGAAGATATGTATATATTGTGTGATAAAGCAGGAATGGCGACATTAGAACTGAAGCCGTACGTTTCTTTCTTGGTATCGACAACACAATAGGATCTATAATAATTGTTGCGCCAATCAAAGCTTTTTTTGGCATAACAAAGTGCCTGTAACAATACACAGAACTTGTTAGTAGTAAGCCTGATAAAAGATTGTAATTATTTTTCTTTGAAATAAACAAAGTCTGAGTGGAAAATCCACATTTTCTTTCAAATGCTAATCAATATTGTTCGTCATGACTACCAACTGACAACCACTCACTATCCAACAAACCCAATTTTACCCAAAATAACCAAGAAATGTGGGATCTGTTAATTTGCGAAAATATACATGTGTATATTTATGAAAGTAAGCTGAACCCGGAGTGTTAACACAAAACCATCTTGGTTTAGAGATGATGATTGTTGGCTGGGAAATCATGTTGAGAATATTGCATTTAAACCACAGCCTAACCATATCTACACAACAAAAACAAACAGATCCGAACCACACTCTTGACCTACTACACTATCGGATCTTTATTTTGGAGAAATGAAGATAAAGGAGAAGGAGGTGGCGACTGATTTAACTTTAGGGTTAGGGTTTGTGAGAGAAATGAAGACAGAAAGCGGGTTTAAATAGCTGAACAGTTGGAAAGTTGGTTCAAACATTTACTTATGATGAATTCCAACAACATCTCTCGGATAAAAGGATGAGATAGCTTTTGCACTCCATGTTAGTCTTTAAGCCATGCATTAGATGCCTAGATGGTTAGTTGAAGCCCGGGGTCTCCTAGTTGAAGACTTTGACTTTGTGTTTGTGAAGTAGTACTAAGAGCAATACATGTTTTAATCTAAGTATTTACTTTACCTTTATTTAATTAAATCATGTTATGTTTAATTAAATACTTTAACCTATAATTTATTTAATTCACATGAAATAATTAATAAACTATACTATATAATCACATGACTTAGAATATTAATTAGAAAACACTTAAGCTTATATAATTAGCTTAATTATCCAGCTTCTATCTAATTATGGAAACTTTCTATTTTTAGAAACTTATTTAATTAAGGCAGCTAATCTATTTATGGAATCTTTCTATTTTTAGAAACTTATCTATTTTAAGCAGTAAATCTATTTTTGGAAACTTTCTGTTTTTGGAACTTATCTATTTTAAGCAGTAAATCTATTTTTGGAAACTTTCTATTTTTGAAAACTTTCTATTTTTGGTAACTTTCTATTTTTTGTAACTTTCTATTTTTAGAAACTTTCTATTTTTGAAAACTTTCTATTTTAGGAAACCTGCTATTTTTAGAAAGTTACTTATTATTACACAAAAAGTATAATAATACATGAAATACAAGTAATACGTAATCAGAATAGACAGAATATATGATAAACACAGTATAAAGCTTAAATCAGTAAAACATGACATGAACATATAAAACAAGCTAAGACATGATATAAAACCAGTTACGTACTCAGTAATCGGATACTTATACACGTATGTATTTATGTAGCATTAGTAATATCGAAGTAGGACTCTCTTCCGTTCGTCTTCTTCGTTCACTAGACACAAGGTATGGATTCTCCGTCCTTTCAGTATGGACATTCTTTCCTTATTAGGATTTCTCGTATGCAGCCAACTGTTTTCCCCAGTATATGTTTTATATGTTTTTGAATTGCTTATGTTTAATTAGAATACCTAAAGCCATATACATGCATGACCAGTTTCACCTAGTTATGGAGGTACCATAACCATAACACTGGAGGCACCAGTGTTATGACTTCACCACGACGGAGTGATAGCTCGTGGCGTCCCTTTCAGCTTTTGGCCATTTATTATATTATCAGGTGGGGCGTATGGGTGCATCCTAGTTTACATGTTTTCCGTAGATTATTTAGTGTGAATGTGGTGTGTGCCTTGCATCCTTCACAAGGAGCTGATCCCTCCTACCCAAACCAGTATATTAAATTAGAGGCAGCCCCTCTAAATTGCATGACGAGGTCACCCCTCCAAGTATTCATGCATGTTGATAATTCATGACCTATATTGGCTAATGGTAAATATGTTAAATAGTTTTTACAAGATAAACGTAAGGCTTTTTCAAACTATAAAACTAGTTTTATGAACATGTTCCAGGTTTTCCAGGACTTATACATTTCCGCTGCTATTAAGTCTTTATTATGTTTCAGTCGTTCATACTATGTCTATATCCGTGCACTGAGCGTTATGCTCAGCCGTTACTTTCCTTTCCATGTCCCAAAACGGCAGGTACCCAAGGACAGACTCGAGCATTTTGGAGGACATCATAGGATGGAAGCTTCCATAGATTTCTTCTCCTTTTGCCTTCATATACTTATGCTTGTTTAGTCTTTTACTCAATTCATTTACTTGATTATGTTTTGGGCTTATGTTTGGGAACCGATGTTTGATTCCGGTTTACCCTATGGTCATGTATGTTTTACTACATATTAACTTGCATGCTTTGATGACACGCCATAATTACGCGTAACGGTCCACTTATCAAAGTGGGGTGTTACAATATTATGATCCTCCATTAGGATGCCTCTAATTAATTAGTAAGTGGGTAGGAGGGATCAGCTCCTTGTGAAGGATGCAAGGCACACACCACATTCACCAAGAAATCCTGACTGAAACATGTAACTAGGATGCACCCATACACCCCACATGATAATATAATAAATATAATGGCCAAATAACTGAAAATGGACGCCACGAGCTATCACTCCGCCGTGGTGAAGTCATAACACTAGTGCCTCTAGTGTTATGGTTATGGTACCTCCATAACTAGGTGAAACTGGTCATGCATGTATATGGCTAAGGTAACTAATAAACATAAGCATTCAATCTGTAAATACTGGGGAAAGCAGTTGGCTGCATACGAGAAATCCTAATGAAAGAAGAGATTGTCCTTATTGAAGGACGGGAGATCCGTACCTTATGTCCAACAGAAGCTAATGAACTCGATGAAGAATAATCCGCCTCGATGGATAACACTACATAAGAAATATGGACGTGTATGAGTTATCTGAATTACGTGTGTTCTTACTGGTTCCGTGTGTTATTAGCTTGTTATACGTATTCTGTCATGTTTTACTGTTTATTGTGATAACTGTAGTTATTCTGATGTTCTGTTGCGTATTATTCATGTATTAGTGTATTATAATACTTTTATTGTAATACTAAGTAACTTTCTAAAAATAGCAGGTTTCCATAAATAGTAAGTTTCTAAAAATAGAAAGTTTCCAAAAATAGTAAGTTTCCATAATTAGAAATAAGCTGGATTATAAATAATAATTAATGTTTAAATTAGTACAATACAAGTCATGGTTATAGCTTATTAATTAAATAACTGATTAATTAAATTAAGCTAAGTTAAATACTTTAGGTTATACATGTAATATTAATTTAATATTAAACCTAAGTCATGAAATTAATTAAATTAAAAGTCTAGTAATTAATTTAATTAACATGTTTTTCTGATTTTAACATGTAACCCAAGACCCGAACCCGTGTTTTAAAAATTAAGTCGAGCCCGAAACCTAGTTTACATATAAGCCAAGCCAAACAGCCCTACCAGTGGCTAGACTGGCTAGCCGGTTGCCACTGGTGACTTGCGGTTCCCACTGCCGAGCCACGGTTGCCAGCGGTGGTTCAGCCGGTTCACATCGGTTCACACCGGTTCATACCGGTAGTGGACCGGTTCCCCCTGCTAGTGTTCGGTTCCCAATGTTAGCCCAAAAGAAGCCCCACCGAGAACATAAGGTCTCGGTTGGCTCTCGGTCCAAACCAAAACACACCCCCGACATGCGGTCGGGGGGTTTTCCTTTGCTGCGCCCGAACAACAGCCCAAACCGAGCCCATTGGGGGTCTCGGTGGCGGCGGATCAAACAAGCCGAGAGTCCCCCGACTCTCGATTGTGTCTCGGCTAACCCAAAGCCGAACGAAACACCCCTTAATCCAAGATTTAATTAATCCCCATGTGTTCTTATTACTTGTTTTTAAGATTAATTAAATAAAACATGAATTTCATAAGAATTAAATAAAAGAAAAGGGTGATTGATTTACTGAACACGTGAAAAGGAAAAGGTTATGAACACGACCACATACACGTAAATGATCAACCAAGAAAATTGTCCGGTTTGTTCTTGTGGTTTATGGTGGCCGGCGGCAATAGACACAAAAGAGGCAAGAGAGCTTTTTCTGAAAACCTAAAATTATTTTTATATCTTCCTGTGTTTTGATATTTGTGGATTTAAGTTGGGTCATGGGCCAAAGCCCATTTCCTCCTTTCTTTCTTGTGTAGTCGCGGCCTATAGGGTGTCCACGGGAAACCCTTAAATTTTCTGTGTTCAAATAATTACGTGATCGTTTATGTTTTAATGTCGTGATTTTTATACGTCGTGTACTTAACATATTTATAATATTTACGTAACTACATGTTATTTAATACCGTGACACGTGAATTATATTATTAATGGAAAGTTTTAATTTTACCGTATTTTAATGAGTACTGTTCATGGTATTTTAATGCAGGTTTTACATCTTGTCACTAACAATCAATGGATCCTTGTGTTTGGAGAAGATTTTGTTGCTAAATGTGTCGTCCTTGGTGAAAGCTTCTTTTTATTTATTTTTTTATTTTATTTTTTATTTATTTATTTATTTATTTATTTTGCTAAATGTGTCGTCCTTGGTGAAAGCTGACCTGGATTACCTTGAAAATTAGCCTTGGCCAACGGAAGAATTGAATTTTCTCAGCGGACTTTTACTAAGCCTTGGCCATGTCAACGAGATTATACTTGGGGAAAAAATTTTAGAGGTAATGTTCTCCCTATGAGTAACTTTCGCAGGAGTGATTGATAGTTTTGATTAGGGGTGTCAAACGGGTTATCGGGTTGGGTTTTGGGCTTATCGAATCAGGTGATATAGGGTTTTGATAAAATAAAATCTAACCCGCAACCCGACCCTATAACATATCGGGTCTATCGGGTTGCGGGTTATCGGGTCTCGCTTATCGGATTATTGGGTTACATGCTAAAAGTGAACATCCATGATGAATAAATGCCAATGCACGAGCTGTGACTTACGCAATCTAATACCTAAATCGCCTTGTGGTTAACAACCCTTCGGAACCCACGTTTTGAATCCTGTTACCATTACTTTCATCCACTTCTCATGTGTCGGAAGTCCAATCATCAGTGGTTTGAACCCCAAGAGGAAGATCGCGAAGCAGGTTATGCAAGTTCCCATTCTCCATGTAATCACAATTTACCTTATGTATTAAAATACATAATCCAATATGAAAGAACTAAAAAATAGAGAGTAGTATATTATTAACAGTGCTTAAGAGTGCATATATTGAATTTTGTTGACAGTAGGTGTGTCATTTGGTCTCAAAGTCTAAAAAACTCGTACAAACTTTGGTGCACTGGAACTAAAACTGAAGACGCAATTTATCACATATCATGCGGCAATGAAAATTACGAACTCTGACGAACTAGTACAGTATGAAACAGGAGATCCAGTTAAAAAACTATAGACTTCAAATGGGTTTTATAGCTTACTGAGTTTATCGGGTTAACCCGATAACCCGATAACAAATTCGTTAGAACCCTAACTCGACCCTATAAGGCTATCGGGTCTATCGGCTTGACCCGATAAACTCGATAAGATAAGCTGGACCCGAATTAACCCGACCCTATAAGGCTTTATCGGGTTCGGGTCAGGTTCAGATCGGGTCGGGTTGACCCATTTGACACCCCTAGTTTTGATATCTGTTTTGTTGGAAATATAGTTCAATTGTGGGTCAGTTCATACTGGTGAATGGGTAAGGAGGTACGGAGTGTACACCTATAAGTCCCTGAACACCCAGACTCATATTGTGGTTGAAGTTTGTTCAGCATCACTGATGATCTTCAGAGAGTGTAACTCTGGACTGAAGGTATTCATCAAGGAGTAACACCACTGAAGACATGTCTTCAGTATTTACTCATCAGCATGTCTTCTTCAGTATTGAAGGCTTCAGCGGGAACACCCTTCAGGGGTCGCTGATGCTTCAGTGGGACTGAAGGATGGACTAATGCTGGAGCTGAACAAGTATGCTGGTAACTGTCTTTGACCAATTCAAGTGCATTAAAGACCACGTTTAATTGGTCTTGTAACCACTTTTCTGGTATTATGGAGCACATTAAGAGGAGATTAATTGGCCGTTAATTCCTCTTAATTCCATTGACTAGGGTTTGAGTACTACACCTATATAAAAGTGATCATAGCTGCATGAGAGGAGACACAGAAACAAGAAACACATAGCAACGAAAGGGTTAGTGATTTGTGCCTAAATCTCTAACTGCATTTGGTCTTATCCCAAGTAGGTATTCGTGATACCCAGGCATTAGGGTCGAATAATTTACTTTGGAAAGTGATTACACGATTCCAAGTGATATCCGGTAACCATTGTTTTGGTACGTAGCTAGGATTGATTATCTATACCCTGGTTGGGATGAAGTAAACACCAACAATCAAAGTAAATTATTTTGTGATAATCAATGGCGGCTGCTATGAAGCATATGGTGGCTAACTTCTCCAAGCTGGATAAGTTTGAAGGGGTGGATTTTAGAAGATGTCAAAAGAAGAAGCACTTTCTTCTTTCTACCATGAGCGTGGTGTATGTGTTGACTACTCCCATTCCTGATGGTGGTGATGATGCTACATTGGAGGAACTGAGGAAAATGAGCAAATGGGAGAATGACGACTATGTGTGTCGTGGTATTATTCTCAATGGTATGTCTGATTCCTTATTTGATATTTACCAAAATTCTGAATCTGGTAAAGAATTATGGGATTCCTTGGAAGCCAAATATATGGCTGAGGATGCATCAAGTAAGTAGTTCCTTGTGAGTGATTTCACAAATTACAAAATGATTGATTCAAGACCAGTCATGGAACAATACAATGAACTTCTTGGAATACTTGATAGATTTACACAACATAAAATAAACATGGATGAGACCATTCAGGTCTCTTGTGTCATTGACAAATTACCTCCTTCTTGATAATATTTCAAGCATACCTTGAAACATAAGAAGGAGGAATTAACTCTTGTTGAGTTGGGTAGTCATTTGCGCATTGAGGAATCCCTCAGGGTGCATGAAAGTGACAAGACAAAGAGCAACAATGTTGCTGGTTCATCAGTTGTGAATATGGTGGAGCATAACAACTCCATCAGGTACAATGACAACAAGGGCAAATGTAAGCATCAGGATAACACCAAATCAAATCCTAACAAGAAGTCATCAGTGGCTTGTTAGAAGTGTGGGAAACCTGGACACTTCAAAAGGGATTGCAAAGGTGTTGATGCTGGCAGCAAAGCTAGTGGATCAGGCACAAAAGGTTCAGTGATTGGTTCTAACAACACAACACTGAAAGGTCAGAATATGTTTAATGAATCTCTCCAGATTTATTATGTTACATATGTATCTGAAGCTTATTTTGTGCAGGATGATGATGTTGCGTGGTGGGTTGATTCTGGAGAAACTGTTCATGTGTGTAACGATAGATGCTGGTTCAAGACTTATGAGTCACTGAATTATGGATCAATTCTTCACATGGGAAATGAGTCAACAGTCCTAGTGCATGGACGTGGTTGTGTAGATCTTAAGTTTAGTCCTGGAAAGATTGTTAGCTTGTGTAATGTTTTGCATGTTCCTAATATTAGGAAGAATTTGGTTTCTAGTAGTGTTTTGAATAATTATGGTTATAAACAAGTGATTGAATCTAATAAATTTGTTTTATCCAAACATGGTGTGTTTATTGGTTTTGGTTATTTGAGCAATCAAATGTTCAGGCTTAATATTGAAACAACCACCAGCATTAACTTAGTTAGTGCTGGTAGTGCAAATATTTGTTCAGCCTCAGTGTCCACCAGTAAACTGAAGGATTCATCACTATGGCATGCTAGGCTGGGCCATGTCCACTTTAAGAGGATGCAAAATATGTCTAAGGATGGGTTAATCCCAGTATTTGACATGGACACTAAAAAGTGTCAGACTTTCATGCTGAACAAAATAAGTAAGAAACCATTTCAAGATGTAAAACTTTAAACTGAAGTTTTGGAGCTAATCCATAGTGATCTATGTGATTTGCATGCTACTCCCTCATTAGGGAATAACAAAACTTGGTAACATTTATTGATGATGCTTCTAGGTTTTGTTATGTTTACTTGTTACATACTAAGGATGAAGCATTAAATAAATTTAAAGTATTTAAAACTGAAGTTGAATTACAACAAGGAGTCCAAATCAAAAGGTTTAGGACTGATAGGAGAGGTGAGTACATGGATGCTCAGTATTTTCAGTCTGTCGGTATTATCCATGAAACGACTGCTCCCTATACCCCTCAGCAAAATGGTATATCAGAAAGGAAAAATAGAGTACTGAAAGAAATGGTTAACTCCATGTTATCCTATTCGGGATTGAGTAAAGGGTTTTGGGGTGAAGCTATGTTAACAGCTTGCTATTTACTAAATAGGGTTCCCAACAAAAGGAACAAAATTACCCCTTATGAACTTTGGACTAAAAGGAAACCAAACTTGAACTATCTCAAGGTTTGGGGTTGTAGGGCTGTTGTAAGACTCCCTGATCCAAAGGTGAAAACCTTGGGTGAAAGAGGCATTGAATGCATCTTTGTTGGATATGCTGAGCATTCCAAGGCATATAGGTTCTATGTTATTGAACCTAATGATTCAGTTTCTATAAACTCAATCATTGAATCAAGGGATGCAAACTTTGATGAGACTAGGTTCTCATTAGTCCCTAGACCAAGCCTCAGGACTCCTGCTGGAGCTGAGGACATTGGGGCTTCAGTGGAACCTGAAAGGATCACTGATGAGGTTGTGGTTCAGCAACCTGAGCCTGAGCTTAGAAGAAGCACAAGGCATAGGACTCTAATGAATTTTGGGCCTGAGTTTCAACTATACTTGGTTGAAGGAACAAGGGATGAGGTCTCTAATCAATACTCCTATTGCTTAAATGTTAAAGATGATCCTAAAACATTTGATGAAGCAATGAAGTCCTAGGATATTGCTTTTTGGAAAGAAGCAATCAATGATGAGATGGAATCCATCATGGGCAACAACACTTGGGTGTTGGTTGATCTACCTCCAGGTTGTAATCCACTTGGTAAAAAATGGATTTTCAAAAGGAAAATGAAGGTAGATGGAACTGTTGAAAAGTTCAAGGCAAGGCTAGTCATTCAAGGCTTTAAACAAAAGTCAGGGATAAACTATTTTGATACCATTGCTCCAGTAGAACGTATCAGTACCATAAGAATGCTAATTGCTCTAGCAAGTATTCACAATCTGATTATTCATCAGATGGATGTGAAGACAACATTCTTGAATGGTGATTTGGATGAGGAGGTTTACATGAACCAACCTCTAGGTTTCATCATGCCAGGTCATGAAGGCAAGGTGTGTAAACTGATTAAGTCCTTATATGGACTGAAGCAGGCACCTAAGCAATGGCACCAGAAGTTTGATGAAGTGGTTTTGTCTAATGGTTATTCACTTAACCAAGCTGACAAATGTGTATATAGCAAATTTGATGAATCTGGTAAAGGAGTCATCATTTGCCTATATGTTGATGACATGTTAATCTTTGGTACTGACTAAGCTAAGGTCGATCAAACAAAGGATTTTTTGTCGTCAAAGTTCTCCAGTAAAGACATGGGGGAGGCTGATGTTATCCTTGGCATAAGGATCAAACATGAAAGTGATGGTATTGTAATTTCTCAGTCTCATTACATTGAGAAGGTACTGAAAAAATTCAATCACTTTGATTGTACTCCAGTGAGTACACCAATGGATACAAGTGAGAAACTGATGCCTAATAATGGTCAGGCTGTCTCCCAGCTTGAGTATTCTAGGGTGATTGGTTGCTTGATGTATGCCATGACTAGTACCAGGCCTGACATTGTATTTGCTGTGGGTAAACTGAGTAGGTACACTAGTAATCCTAGTACTTAGCATTAGCAAGCAATTCAGAGGGTACTGAAGTATTTGAAAGGAACAATGGATTATTGTTTTTCATATACTGGATATCCTTCAGTGTTGGAAGGTTACACTGATGCAAGTTGGATCCGCAATACTGAGGATAATTCATCCACCAGTGGCTGGGTATTCCTTCTTGGTGGTGGTGCAATTTCTTGGGCATCCAAGAAGTAAACTTGCATTACTGGTTCTACCATGGAATATGAGTTTGTGGCTCTAGCAGCTGCTGGCAAAGAAGCTGAATGGTTGAGAAACTTGCTTCTTGAGATTCCATTGTGGGTCAAACCTATGGCACCCATTTCTATCCGTTGTGATAGTGCAGCTGCATTGGCTAAGGCATATAGCCAGATGTACAATGGTAAGTCTAGACACCTAGGTGTTAGACATAGCATGATTCGTGAACTGATCACGAATGGGGTGATTTCAATAGAGTTTGTGAGGTCTCAACAAAATTTAGCTGATCACTTGACGAAGAGATTGGCTAGAGACTTGGTTATAAAGTCTGGTAAGGGGATGGGTTTAAAAGTCCACTCTAGTCACTGAATGCTAGGACACCCAACTCCCTCCTAAGGAAACTTGGGAGCTGAGTTCAATGTGGAAAGCTGAACATTCAGGGTTGAAGCACATGTATATCATCCCAATGATGTGCTTGTACTTGCTGAAGGAGGATGAAGTTATAACTTCTCAATGGTTAATGTCTTTGAAAAAATGCTGAAGCAAGAGCATGAACTAAAGAGGAACCACCTATGTAAATGTTGAGGTTTCGCCGCCTCATGGAGCATGGACTTGTCTCTTACAACATTTATGAATTTGGATATGGACACATGGCTAGTAGTGTCAGGAGTTGTTATGTATTTGAAAACTTGTGTGTATTTTATCTTCAGGTATTCAAAGTAGTTGAAGGGTTCAATTCTTAAAACACCCTGATTCTCGAATGTTTGAAGTATTGTACTAAGATGGAAATTCAATCCTTAGGATATTTTTATTGATGCACTGGTTTTGTTAATGTTAATTTTCATGCAAAATGAATTGTACTATATTGGGAAGGATTGTTGGAAATATAGTTCAATTGTGGGTCAGTTCATACTGGTGAATGGGTAAGGAGGTACGGAGTGTACACCTATAAGTCCCTGAACACCCAGACTCATATTGTGGTTGAAGTTTGTTCAGCATCACTGATGATCTTCAGAGAGTGTAACTCTGGACTGAAGGTATTCATCAAGGAGTAACACCACTGAAGACATGTCTTCAGTATTTACTCATCAGCATGTCTTCTTCAGTATTGAAGGCTTCAGCGGGAACACCCTTCAGGGGTCGCTGATGCTTCAGTGGAACTGAAGGATGGACTAATGCTGGAGCTGAACAAGTATGCTGGTAACTGTCTTTGACCAATTCAAGTGCATTAAAGACCACGTTTAATTGGTCTTGTAACCACTTTCCTGGTATTATGAAGCACATTAAGAGGAGATTAATTGGCCATTAATTCCTCTTAATTTCATTGACTAGGGTTTGAGTACTACACCTATATAAAGGTGATCATAGCTGCATGAGAGGAGACACAGAAACAAGAAACACATAGCAACGAAAGGGTTAGTGATTTGTGCCTAAATCTCTAACTTTGGTCTTATCCCAAGTAGGTATTCGTGATACCCAGGCATTAGGGTCGAATAATTTACTTTGGAAAGTGATTACACGATTCCAAGTGATATCCGGTAACCATTGTTTTGGTACGTAGCTAGGATTGATTATCTATACTCTAGTTGGGACGAAGTAAACACCAACATGTTTTTCCCTGATTATTATTAGTTTATACACATTGCACTGTTCTAATCAGGTTCTCTCTTGTTTAAAAGATAAAGGTTTCCAGTTTCGTGAAGGCTTACCTTTTCTCAGACATGATAATTTTTCTCTGATGCCACAGGTTTTCTTTATAAATTCATGAGTGATGAATCCGTAGTAGGTAATTTTAAACACGTTTTGTGAGTGGAACTGTACATGTAGCAAATGTTTGTGTGTGTTTATGACTGACTTGGCTTAAAAAGATGTTCTCGTTTATTGAAGAGCAATGGATTTTATATGTTAACAGTTGGCTCGTTTTGTTTAATTACATTCTATGGATGAACATGCCATATATCTCGTTAGGAAACTGTCTAAAATTGTTAAAATTAGCCCTCTTTAGATATCGTGTCGCTTGTGTGGCTAAATAAGCAGATGAGCTATTCTTTACATCTACAGTTTTCTGGTCTGCATCTCTACATAGATATGCAATTTTGATTAGGTAGATAAATACACGCAAATGCTGCATAATATGGCTAGAAAATATAGCTTTTATCAGTGAATTTGTATTTAATGTGACGATTCATCCAACTCAACATGCTATATAATGGATCAGTGAGCGTCTGTTCTGTAAGCAAGGATCTTCACAATTTTCTGGTAATGTTCTATTGTTGTCAAGTGGTATTTAACATGTTTTTATGTTTGTTTTAATTAGACATGGTATATATAGATGGTCTTGTTGGTTATGTTGTTTACAAAGATGTTACGATTGTTGAAAGATACGCTTAGGACACTTTTGGATGGATATTGTTACATAAAACTAAAGATTGCGAATTTTTTTTGACATAAACAAGGTCTCTTTTCATGCTCAAAGGGTGTGCAAATGGTGCTATCGCACATGCCTCCACTTAAAAGGGCCTCATTTTTCGTAGTTTTTATATATAAATACGTTATATGTTCAAGATATATATGAGTCATATAATTCAATTTACATGTAATTTCTTTTTTAATAATACAATGTAAAGGGGCTTCTTTGTCATTATTGCCTAGGGCCTCCGAAAACCGTAAAACGGCCCTGTCACTTTTGTATAGTGTATTTACTCGTGCTACGGAGATGTAGACTGTCCTGTATGAAATAAACACCCTTTTATTTGCACCGACGTATGCCTGCAATGAAGCCAGGGTTCTAAACCAAGTTTTCTGGATCACTGATAAGCAATGAAGTATTTAAATTTAAAAGGCTTGTGATACATGTTTTGACTTGATTTTGTTAGCATATATGATACACACTACCTGCATGACCTAATATAACTAAACTAGAACACTTCAAAGCTTGTTCCAACCGAAAGAAAACTAATTCAGAAAACATAAATCAAGAACTAGCTAGCCAACAACGACGACGCAACATAGAGCGAGTTTGTTCTAATGGCAAAGACTTGAGCAGAAACAACGGCGGCGAAAGCCCTTGCACTCACCCCCTGAGAAACCCTCGTTACGGCAAACCATAGCGCAGTTATGATCGTGCCAACAAGCTCCATGATACTTATGACTCTGCGATAGGCACATTCGTGCTTCTGCTCCAGGAATCACCCCCTCTGCATGCATATACATTAACCAAAACTTTAGTAAAAAAAGAAAAAATCAAAGTAAAAGAATTGTAAGCACAACGATACTAACGAGAACCGAAGACGAGGAACAAAGTGAAGACGATAGCGAAGATCTTGCTTGCCATATTTAGAAGGATTGATTTGTATTTGTGTTTTGAGTTGATGATGAAAATGGAACGAGGTTGCATGGATTTATATAGCATGGATTTGGGTGGTCACGTGCAATGAACTCATGACAACCTCGTTTTATCACGTGCAATATCTATGTCGTTTAACGTTTTTGAAGACAAAAAGTTTATTTTAAATCATAAAGTGAGATTAAAAAAAAAAACAAGGTAAGGATCGAGGTGATTACACCGACCATGTTGGGAGGTAGAAAAGACTGACACAATTCTCACTTCAAGTTCAATGTTACTTTGTGTTGGCATTATAACTTATTAAAATTATCTAAGATATGAATTCAAGTTCAATGGATTTTCATTTGAATATCAAACTTATTTAAGATATAGTCTTACCCTCAATTTTCTAACTATCTAATAGCTGAGATTAAATTCTTATTTTACATTGCACGGGTATTTTCGTGATTCCATTCACCCACTATATAAGCATTTTTCTCTTTCATTTCTCATAGAAAACACACACCGTATGTTTATTCTCTCTTTACCCCGATGTAGCTTCTCTCTCTATAAATCGATGCGTACAATCATAAATCCGTCATGAACATCGTCATTAATCCATCATGAATCGGTTAATTAGATCAATTTATTAACACGATTTCATATCAGGTTTGTATATAATATGTTCATATTTTTTTAGCTTATTTGATTTTAAATAAGCTTATTAATTTATTATCATTAGCTTATTTCGAACGAAATATTCTGATCGGCAGTTCTTATTTTGATCGAATTATTTCGATTGATTGTTCTTATTTTGATCAAATTATTTTATTTAGATGATTTATGTGAATAAGCTTATTTGTTTGAATAAGATTTTAAATTAAATGAGAGTTATAAATAATTTTGTGAATTAGTAAGGAGTTATGAATAACCTTACAAATTACACGAGAGTTATGAATAAGCTAACTTATTAGCTTATTTTGACGAATCCTAAGGTATTTTATGTAAGTTGAATTAAGTTTGCTGATGTGGGTTGTAATAAGCTTGATATATCGTATATGATAGATGTATCATATATCATATATCATCAGTTATTATATATGATAGATATATCATATATATGATATATCATCAGCTATCATATATGATATAACTATCATATATGATATATCAAACAAACCATAAGAAAAAACAGATTTTGTATGAGTATTTTTCAGAAAATCTGTATAAACTCTTAAAACATGCCTTGTATCTGTTGGATAATCTCGATGAATATATCAAACAAACCATAAGAAAAAACATATTTTGTATGAGTATTTTTCAGAAAATCTGTATAAACTCTTAAAACATGCCTTCTATCTGTTGGATAATCTCGATGAGCATGTGTACGGGTCAATGGGTACTTCACACTTTGACCAGGTTATGTTGGTCATGGGTTAGTTTTATGGTTCTTGTTTGACCGAGTCTAATGGAAATAAGCTAGTATCTACCACATTATTAGGAGTACATGGGTTGATTAGCTTGGTCTTGTTTAGTAGGATGCAGTTTAGTTTTTAGTATAAATAGAAGTCTAGCATATTGAAAGCAATGTAATCAGTTTCCACTTTATTAATATACAACAACATTTACACCATACTTGCCCTTTTTATTGGTGTAACTGTGAGTGTGAGTCCGAGTTATAGGAGACCGATTTCATCATTTGGTATCATAGCGTAGGGCTCGTACCGGGGAAGCCGCCGCCACCGGCGGGTGTGTCGGTCGGTGGAGGGCAGGCGCGCGTGTAAGTACTATTTGGGACAGCAGGTGGCTGTTCGGGACTATGTTGAAAGAAAGTAGCAGAAAGAAAGAAAGAAAGAAAGAAAGAAAGAAAGAAAGAAAGAAAGAAAGAAAGAAAGAAAAGAAGATCGAAAAAGACCGACGCCGTAGAGAAGACCGAGGAAGCTCCGGCGTGAGACTGAGAAGACCGAGGAGCTATAAAAGACAGGGCAGCACCTAGACCGTCACAGGTGGCAATAGGCCGAAAGCTCACCTGAGAAAAATAGACCGAAGACCGAAAGAGATAACCATGACCGCGGTTGTCTAGACCGAAGCTTTTATAAGGTAGAGACCGAACGAGGCAACCAAGACCGAGACCGTGACAACGGGTTGTCCGAGAAAGAAAGTTAGACCGAAGTTTCAACAGCAGAAGACCGAAAAATACTGTTGAACAAAAGACCGATGACCGAAGACCGAAGGCCGAAAAAAGAAGACCGAAAGGCCGAAAATCAAAAGACCGAAAATCAAAAGACCGCAGACCGAAGAAGAAAGATATTGTTGAATCACACGACCGAAGATTCAAAAAAAAGACCGAACAAAGTTTTTCTCTCAAGAGAAAAATGAAAGCAACAGAAAGCAAGAACTGTTATTGTAAAAACAAGAAAATAGCAAACACGAGAAAGAAAGAAAGTGTAAAAGAATGACGAGCATCAAGTAAGAAAAACGCAGCAAGAACCAAGTTTTTCTTGAAGGGGTGATGGGTTGTTTTTGTGTTGATCAACCAGCGAGAGTGCGTGAAACAAACAAAAAGGATCCATTAAAGCAAGTAGTTTTTGGATTTGGTACGGTTTGCAAACGACAAAGACGGGTGTGATCTTGTGACAAAGGCGGTTTTGCATGTGAACATGAAAGATGTGGTGAATCCACAAAATTCGAGATGCTAATGAGCTTTACATGAATTAAAGCCATGTTACATGTTACCGGTTTTATGAACCAGATACAAGACCACGAAATAAGTTCGAGCTAAGATCATCAAGATTATAGGGGTGAATGTTGGATAATCTCGATGAGCATGTGTACGGTGTCAATGTGTACTTCACACTTTGACCAGGTTATGTGGGTCATGGGTTAGTTTTATGGTTCTTGTTTGACCTAGTCTAATGGAAATAAGCTAGTATCTGCCACATTATTAGGAGTACATGGGTTGATTAGCTTGGTCCTGTTTAGTAGGACATAGTAGTGCAGTTAGTGTTTAGTTTTTAGTATAAAGTCTAGCATATTGAAATCAATGTAATCAATTTCCATTTTATTAATATACAACAACATTTACACCATACTTGTCGTTTTGATTGGTGTAACTGTAAGTGTGAGTCCGGGTTATAGGAGGCTGATTCCATCACTATCATATATATGAGTAATTAATTTTGCTGTTAAAATTTTGCGTAATATGTTCTTTTGTTTCTTTTATAAATGCAATCAAACAGAGATGGCGTGATTGCCCGATTTAGAGCAAAGTAGAAAGGGATGTTAATTATAACAGGAGGATGTGCACGTATATGTTTTAAGGATCAAGACAGAGTAGGCGTTGTTCATGAATTCATCATTTGATAGTTTGTTTTAAGAATAGTTTATTATTGAAAAAGAAGAGAAGTTTCAATAATAATGTTGTTTGCACCTTTTGATTTTGTATAAATGGTTATCATATATGATATCAGATGCATATCATATATGATTTTACATTAGGTTATATTCTGTTTGAATTATCATATATGATTCTGTTCGAAAGTACATTTTGTTATGTTATGAAAAAGTGTTTAATTATTAATTGTGCATTGTGAAACCCGCTTTAATAATCATAAGATCATTAAATGCACGAAATTACGGTTAAATTTAAACTTTGTAATTAATTAATATATGACATGCATCACGAATATTTAATACGAATGCTATGTATATTAATTACTTATCATAAGTATTATGTACGTAAACATGAATATTAATACACGATAAGAATGTACGTATGATATTAAGAAAACGTTCAAGAAATGAAAACACGATAAACACGAACACATACGATAATATTTAAACAAGAAAAAAAAACCTAAAAGTATAAGGGGTGTTTGTTGTATTCGGCTAGAAGAGAAGGGAAGGAAGGGATGGGCCAAGCCCGACCCATGAACTTTTATTAATTAGCTAATAAAAAATACAAGGGATTTTCATAATCACTTTTTACAGAAAATTTAACAAAACCCTACCCCTTGCTCTCTCTTTTGCCGCGGCTCACTGATATGAGTGATTTTACTCATATCATTTGTATCTTAAAACAATAAATAAATGCATAAAAAGTATAAATATGGCCTTGTATATGTGTTTTTGTTGTTTAATGTGTATAGGTACCGAAGTTCGCGAAAACCGGCAAAATCGACATGGGTTTTGAAGAAAAGATCAACGAAGCCATAATTAATTCCGTTTTTAGTGGATTTAATCTTAAATGAAGTTAAATGGGCCTTGTGGGTCCCACATTGGATTAATGGGCTTAAAAGCCCAATAACAAAAACAAGTTATTCATTTTAAACCTAAAAGCCCATTACACTTTAAATTCGGGACAGACTGAATAACTTGGGCCCAAGCCTAAGTTTTTATAAAATATTTATAATTTACAAATGGACGTATGATGGATAATTGGATTTAAAGTCCATTTAGTTAAACTAGAAAATGAATGTGCAAGTTATAAACGTTTTTTTACTCTTTCATTCAGTCAAACATTCACAAATAACTTTTCACATACACGCCATTTAACTTTCGTTAATAACAAAGTTCTCTCATCCCTCACCTCACACATAAACCAGACATATCTCACCCCAAACCCTAATCCACAAAAACAAATTGGGGCTTTTTTGATTTCAAGGCGCGTGTAAAACACACTTGGGAAATTAATTCCCAAGTATTTCGGATCAAGGAGATGCTCTCCTTCATAGTGACGTGGCCTTTTTCCCCCTCTCTGATTGGATGGAACACATCATCCTCACCATTCCACCAATCAATATAAGCCACATCAGCTTACAACTAGCACAAGAAGCACAACAGATTGCCACGAGGGCAATCCGTGTGACATAGAGACTAATCTCAGTCGTGGATGATAAAGAGAAGAGAGAGATAAGAAGATCAATGGCCAAGAACGAGTTTCAGCATCAACACCACCTCTCTCGGGTTTTCTATATAAACCCCCTCTTTTCTATAATTTTGTATCCCTTTTTCTTTCTTTAATTTTAAAATATTAAATTTAGATTAGGAATTTGTAATTTCTGTTTTTTATATAGTGTAAAATGATTTAAATCAAGATTAATAAAAGTGTTTATTTTAATTTCATCTTGCGTTTCTTTTTTATATATTCTGCTAAAATTTATGTCAATCGAATCTTAAAGTAATCAATGTTATAAATGTTAGAGCTTAAAAATATAGCTTATGTGATTATTGAGATTGAATTGGGAAAAGCTCATCCTCATTGGATAAGTTTAAAAATTCTTTTAGTTCGTGATGTTTATTATGGTTCGAAATATTTGTTTGGTTCCTGGCGGATAGCGTAACAAGTTTAATTGGTGTTTCAATGGTGGTTTAGTCCAAGTCCGCTCAGCGCACGACTTCTGCTCAAAGGATTCTTCATAAATGGTTAAGCACATTTACTTTTTTGCAAATTTGTTTAAGTTAATCTGTTTAGCTTTATATTCAGATTTAAGTTTTGTTTGTGCTGATATGAACTGATTAACTGATGCATTTTGAGTGTTAATTAGTCTGAGTTATGAATCTGCTTATTTTTATGCCATTGGTTTCATTAATCTAATCTGCTGTTACATGTTAGTATATATTTGTTTGGATTTTGTTAAATGAACAACTGGTTTTGGTTAGACGGTAAATCTGTGTGATAGTACCATAGATATGATAGTTCGATTTCGTCACTGATTTTTGATAATACTGGTGCTGTTAGTATTTTCTCTGATTGCGTTAGTTTTTATGAATTAATACTGCATATTTGCTTGTTGCCTGTTTTGATATTTTTCAATTTAGTTGTCTGCTAGTTATGGTTTCAGATTTATTAAGCTGAATGTTCATTAACCCGATGCCTGCTTTTGTTACTGCTTAGTTAAGTGGATAATTTGGAATTATTCGTATGCTCATATGCATGCCTCAGATACTTTATGGGAACTAAATTGAGAAATCTGATGTCTCTGCTTTATTTAACTAATGTTAGACGGATCGGTTGCTGTAGTATTTAAGCTATTTGTACTCTTTATACTCTGTTGATGCTATATAGGCTGTTGGCTCATAGAAAGAATGGTTTGCCTACTTTAGTTGTTTAGCTTTAGTTACTGATTATTTGATTCGTGTATCAACTGATTGATTGTCGTTATACCTGTAAGTTCCTGCCGTATTTTTATTGGATTAGAATTGCTATTATTACTTTTGCTTTGTGGTTATTGGTTTACTTATTTTATCTGGTGATTAGACTGTTTATTTATTTTATGATCTGTGTCAGTATTCAAACAAATTGTTTGGTGCTAATTGTTAGCTATTATTTCAAAATATATCCAGTCAAAAAGTCACTCCTGTGACTAGCAATCTTTATTTTAAGTGTCCAAAAATAAATCACCAAGTAATGTCCACCATGGGACTTGACCCCTTGACCTCAAGGGTGGATGTCAAACGCGTTTACCATCTCACCTAGCTAATTGCTTTTGTTATAAGTTTGTTATAGAATTTAATATAACCTGTTTGATAGTGGTCTGCCAGCTTTTGTGTTTACTTAAATACCAAGTTTTCATTTAATAAAATAAATCCATAAGTTTTATAAAATTTCTTTTATACAGTTTTAGAAAAATAAATAAATAAAAACAAATAAAAAATACATTTTATCATTTTTAGAAATTAAAATTATTATTAAAATTAGTTTTTTTAGATAAATAGATTTTAATTAATTTAGTTTTTAATAAAATAGTTTTAAATAGATTTTGTTAAAGTAGTTTTCTAAATTAGATTTATTGGTTTAAAAAATTTAATAGTTTTGAAAGTGTTTTTAATTAAATAGAATTATTTTAAATAGATTTTTATTTTTAATAGTTTAATAGTTTATTGTTTTAAATAAAAGACTTTTAGAATTTAATAATGGGGAACGATTCATGCACTTATGATTTTAATTAAAAAATTGTAGGAGTATTATTAGATTAAAAACCAAAAATCAATTCAAATCGATTGTCCAAATTGAAACAAAACGTCTCAAATTCACTTGATCCTCGTGTACAACGAACTTGGATCATCAAAGTGTTTAATTAAATCCGTCTTCGACTTATTTATGGATTATTACCTTTTCCTAAGGGTAATTTTCTAAATTTGTCCTATATCGTATCTAATTAAAATACATCGACGTTTCCTCATCACATCAAAAAATTTGGCGTCGCTACCGGGGAACTTGTGTACGATTCGTTCGTGGAGATTTGTTGATCGTTGATTTGAAGACCCTTTCCGTCCTCAAAAAGTTTTGTTATTTTTCTATTATTGTAGTATGTATCGTTTTTCGTGTTTTTTGTGATTATTATATTATATTACGTAGAACAATAAATTTACCTACTTCCAAATAAGATCTTAGTTGGGATTTCATCACCTAGCTATTGTATTCGAATCCGAAACAAATATAAAAGGCAAAATAGATAAATACTAATAAAAAGTATGAACTCGATTTATACAAACTATAAGGTGTTTATAAGGCGACGAGCTATAAAAGGCCGTCTAAGGAAAAAGGTTTTTAAGTGCTTTGTGCCACCTCGTTTCCCCGCTTGCTTGTGCGTATATTCAGAGGGACGACCGATTATTGGTTTGCCAACTCAAGTAGTATTAAATCTTATTTTTGTTGTTTACTTATTGAACCTCGAGACGTTTAGGTTTTCACCTATCGTTTCAAAGTCGACCGAGGGTAGATTACTTCCATAGTAATTATCCTTATTCCTTTTTCTTGATCAATCTTTTTGATTGAGCAATACCAAATAAACTACCAAAAATAATCTTCTTCTTGTCTAATTTCTTTTCTTCAACCCTCTAAAATTCTCGTCACGTTGGTTTATGCAATTACGATCTTCTCGACTTTTGATTGATCACAATAGGCTTGAAAATATTCCTCGTAGAAATAGAAATCGTCAACAACGAATAGTGGAACCCGAGCTTCCACCTATTTTTGTAGAGATGGCTGATAACCGAACAATGGAGGAATTGCTCCGTGCACCCACCGAAGGGTATGGGGAAGCAATCGTTGTGCCGGCTATTTTGGCGGATCATTTTGAGATTAAGTCGGGTCTTTTATCACTCATTCGTGCTGAGCAATTTCGTGGAAATGAGATCGATAACCCGCACTCTCACATTCGGAATTTTTATCGTATTACCTCGACTCTCAAGTTTAGAGATGTGCCGAATGACGTGATTAAGCTCATGCTTTTTCCGTACTCGCTCGAGGGGAACGCTAAGCTTTGATATGAGAAAGAACCACCGGGTTCGATCTTGACATGGGATGATTTAGTGTCTAAGTTCATGAATTACTTCTTTCCACCATCCAAAACAACACACTTTAAGAATGAGATCACTAGATTTGAACAAAAAGTGCATGAATCGTTTGGAGTTGCTTGGGAAAGGTTTAAAGATTATTTAAGACAATGTCTACGCCACGGTTTCTCGGAATTGCATCAAATCAATACTTTTTATAATGGACTTAATATGGTTGAACAAGATTCTTTAAATGCTGCCGCGGGTGGTAATCTTTTAAGAAAAACTCCGAGAGACGCGTGGGGTATAATTGAGAATAAGTCTAGAGTGAAATATTCATGAAACACACCGGTTGTTTCTAATGTGCATTCATCTAATACCGAGATGCTAGATTGGACTCTAAGATCGATAATGGATTTGCTACATTGTTGAATGAGATTAGGAAGAATCCTCATGGAATGATTAATATGATTGAGAATTTTTGTGTATCATGTGGTGGAGCACATCCTAATTATGCTTGTTCAACCACGGGGTTTGATCAAGCTAGTGCTTTTGCCGCAACAGGAACTTATGGCCCTAACGGTCAAGTTCCTCGTCAAAATCATGTTGCTCCACCGGGTTTTCCACCGGTTCAAAATAGGTATAACAATGGGAATAATGGGAATAATTTTAACCGCGGTAACCAAGGGAATTTCAATCAAGGAAGTGGATTTCATGCTAATAAAAAAATCAAGGTTTTAACAATAAACAAAATGATTTGTCAAGCTACATCAAATCAAACGAGGCAAATTTGAAAGCTTTTCAAAACAATGTTCAAGGACAAATTGCAACTTTGAAAAATGAGTTTCAAAATACGATTAAGGGGCAAAATAACAATATTGAGCTTAACCAAAACCGTTTTGAGCAAAGATTAGAGCAAAATCAAAAAAGATTAGAGCAAAGTCAAAATCGTATGCAACAAAGTTTGGAACAAAGTCAAAATAAATTGGTTTCGATGTTTGAGGGATTTATGTCTAAACCATCCTCTTCTTCGGGTGGCTTACCTAGCAATACCATTCCAAACCCGAAGGGAGAGCTTAAGGCCATCACCGTTTATGATGATTATGATAAGTTAGAAGAAGTGATTGAGTTTGATCCTCCACCTAAAGAGACTTTTCTTGATGTTACCGAGGCTACTTTAAATGTGTTTAGTTCCTCAGTTTTCTTTGATTTCTTTCCCGAGAAATATAGAGATCCGGGTCAATTCTTGATACCTTGTGTTTTCAATGAGCTTGGGGAATGCAAAGCTCTAGCCGATCTAGGAGCTAGCATTAACTTAATGCCCTTGTCAATTTGGAAGACTCTTGACTATGCACCACTTAGTCCCACTCGAATGATCATTGAGCTTGCTAATGGTACCACCACCCATCCGGTTGGTATAGCGGAAAATGTCATTGTTAGAGTGGGGAATTTTTCGTACCTTGCCGATTTTGCAATAGTTGATTATGAGACCAAACCTCGTGTGCCTATAATTTTAGGACGACCATTTTTGTGCACGGCTCACGTTCAAGTTGATATGAGGAAAGAGGAGATAAAATTGTTTTATGGGGATAAAAATATTATTTTCAAACCGGAAAAACTTTCAAAATTTGTTTCTAAGAAAGTGGAAAGTGTAAAACTTGTTAAATCTATTGAAAGTAACTGTTGTCCCGAATATTATGATTGTATAATACGAATTAAGGTAGAAAGAAAGGAAGAAATGAGATGTATTCTAGAGAGAGAAAGTAGTGAGAGAAAGTAGAGAGAAAATGGTTGGTGAAACTTGTGGAATATTAGATTAGGAGAAAATGAAATGACCAACCAACCTCTCCTTACATGCAAGGAGAGGTTTATATAGCCTTGCCTACATGTGGCATAATGGGCTATATGATCATGGCCCGGGCTTTCCTTTTGGGCTTTGGTTACTTATTAATGAACCTTAGCTTAAAGTTAAGCCCGTAATTACACGACTAATATACTACCTATTACAACGTTCTAAAATACGATACATAATAAACATATGACCGAGCATTCTTGTTTGGCTCAATATTTTGAGGCTAACAGTAACACAAACAAGCAATCTCTCTTTTACAAAGGTGTTTTTCCAATTATGGAAACCTCATTTTATGATGAAGAAAAGTTAAAGTTAAAACGAGATGCTTGTTTTGTTGAAAGGTGTTATAATATTACCTCGTCTACACTCACTCCACACGAGGATGATAGTTCTAAGATTGATAAGGAAATTGATGATTACCTTAGTGCACCATTTGATGCTAGTGAGTTTGATTGTGAGAATTTTGATCCCGAGAGAGATATTGCTTTAATTGAAAAATCATTAAAAATGGACTCATTTTCATTCTCTTCGAAGGAACAAATTGATAATCCTAAGGCATAATCTTCATTTGAAGAGCCTTTGATTCCTAACTTCACACCGAGTGATGTTAGTAACTATTCGTTAGATAAGTTCGTCGATGAACTTGTTGATCCACTTCCACGGGGAAGTGAAGACATTTCCGATCTCGAGATCGAGCGTGATTCTCATGTTTTACCTACCATTCTCGAGGAGTTGTCCGATGAACTTCCTTCTAATGAGAATGATGATCTTGTATCCGAGTGTGATACACTTGATACTTTGTCGGATATTTCTTGTGATGACAAGATTGATGACACTTATGTGACTTACTCGAATCCACTCTTTGAAGTTTCAGTGAACAATAATCAATTGTTTAAAGAGGATTTTGAAAGCATCATACCTGCTTCGTCTCACAACCTTTGTGATGATGACCTTTTATTTAAGGAGGTTGATGAGTTTCTTTATATTGACATTCCTTCGGAATTTGAGGAAGAGTCTAATGACGGTGTTGAAAACCCTTGGTTTGATCACCCGATTTATGATGATGATAATGTTGACCCGGAGGGAGAGATTACCTTTACTCCAATTCTCCTTCCCACTCGCTTTGATCTTAATGTGCGGGTTTTTCATGCGATTAATTTTGAGTACCATGACCCATTTGTTTACATTCATAAGAGTGATAAGGTCAACAAAGTCATGCAAGTTGATACCAATATGATTGAGACTTTTATCCCACCATTACCAGGTGCTTTATATGATTTTGGATTAGCATGGGGGGACGACACCGTGTTGTCTATTCATTTCTCTCCCGAGGACGAGGTATTCGACCCCGAAATTATTGATTTAGGGAAATCTCAGACTTTCACCGATGTAATAATTGAAATACTTTTCGATCATCTTGGTGCGAGTTTATCTCGGAGAGCATGCTATATTCATTCCATAATTTGTGACTGCTATCTCTTTTTAGAGATTTGTGTTGGAGTGTTATCCTTTCGTTTGTCATTCGACAACGAGGATGAGATCTTTGACCCCGGCATCGTGCTTTATTATGGATTTAACTCCAATTTGCCGGTTTTCACCACTTTCCCTAAGGACCAATGAATGCGGGGATCGAGTCGAGCTCGTGAATCGGTTAACTAAAACGAGGTGCCTTGTGGGGGAGTCCCATACATTCTATCTTCTCTCTATTTTCTAACACTAATAAGGCTTGATCTTTCAAGCTCGTGCTCATTTTTTTTTGTGTTGTGAATCTTAGGTATGACCCTATTCATTGAAGACTCTCGTGTTCGGTTTTTGCCGGTCCACTTGATCTTCCATACTTTGATTGTCTAAAGGGGCACACTCTCTATCCTTTGATTTTTATCGACTAACATTTTATCTTGAAGCATAATTAATAAACGGCTTATAGATTTGCGTGCTCTTTCCATGTTAGGACTTTTGCATTAGACTCTTCGTGTTTTAGCAAGGGGGTGTTACTCTTGAGCTAAGAAACATTTAGGACAATGTTTGGTTTTAGCATGGGGGAGTCAATCGATATAATCGCTTGCAATTGCTTTTGTCGTATCTAAACGTAATCGTTTTTCTCGTTTTTCATAAAAAAAATTAAATTTTTAGTGTTATTTTAAGTTTTAATAAAGAAAATAAGTGTTTTTGACACAAATGTAGGCTTTCCGTTGGTGAAAATAAAGATATTTTTTGACTCGACTCGGTTTTTACCTTAGCTTTTTCCTTAACGTGTTTAAATCAAGTTTTGCTAGGCTTTTGTAGGAACTTTAAAACGCAAAAGTCTTAACTAATACGGGTTTAAGAACGAGAACTTTTCGCAAGTTCCTATAATTGATCCTAGAAATTTTTTTATCAAGGGAACTTTAAATTGCAAATTCTAAAAGTTGAAAAAGTTTAAGAAGATGCAAGATCCTATAGATGACTTGAAAACCCAAAACTTTGATTGAATAGGCTAAGTATCCATTATTCTTATATTTTTGAAATTTTACAATATGGAGAATAAGAGATGATAAAGTTTAATCATAAGTTTTTAAGGTTAATTCTTCCTTGTATAAGTATTTTTGTGTTTGATTTAATCTCCTAGTATTTATTTTTCACGCTTGATTAATAATTGCTTAATAAATGAAGTTTTTAGCGGTTTAGGCTTAATATCTTAACTCGTAACTCCTTCTTTTTTTCCCTTGTAACTAAAGTGAGAACACATTAAGGGTGTCAGCGTCATGGACTTTTGATCATGGGATTGCGGAAATTTGGCTTATTATAAATATCATATTAATAAGAAGAATAAATAAAAACATGTTCTCTATGAGCCTTCGGGTGGGAGTCATATAGCACTAACCTTGTCATTTAAGCCTTAGGGTGTATGGCATGAGGACGTGTTTAATAAAAATTGCTTCATCATCGTGAGCCATAAGGTGGGATGGGGAATGTCAATTCCATTATTTTTGTCCAAGGAGCCTTCGGGTGTGGATTATAAATAAGGAGCACCATTACATCTTAAATAACCACAAGGTGATATGATGTAATTGTTGCTAACTCCATTAATAAAGTCAAAATTGACTTTGGAGGATTTATTGTTGCTTTAAGTAGTCCTATTAGCCAAATTTTGGATCCGGGGATTTATCCCTCAAATCGTGTTAAGTTATCCTTGATGTGGGCTTTCTTTAGTGACAACGGTTTTTGAAGTCGAGGTTAGGTTTTGAGTGTTGAGTTTACACCGTTCTTGCCTTCATTTTTGGATTAATAAATATGAAATAAGTCAAATGAGCCTTTGGGTGAATGACAATAAAATCTAGAGACACAATTAGGAATAAAAGGAGATTGAGTTTAACAAAAATTACTTGTATGAGTTGTCTTAATTTTGGGGCTTATGATTGACAATAATCTTGTTTTTAAACTTGGCATGGAAAAGTGAAAAGTTGAGGACGATGATTCTATTTGAGTTTTATGATCCTAAAAGTTATTTTTCTAATAATGAAAGTTTTACATTTTTTCTTTGCAAAATAAAGTGTCAAAAGTTGAATAAAAGTGTAGTTAGTAGTGTAATTTTATCATTGTGTGAGGACACGGTTGTAGAAATGCTAAAATGGATCCGGTGGTCTAATGTGGTGGTAGATGGTGGTGGAAGCCATTGTTGGCTTAGAGAGAGAGAAAGAGAGGTTGAGAGTAAAAGTGTGTGTATTCCCAAATGAATAAAATAACAATCAACACCCCTCCTTGGAAGCTAAGGAGGGGTATATATAGTCACGCACACAACCTAAACTATACAAAGAGCCTAGTCTAGTCTAAATGTGTGTGACTATGATAACTAACGGGAATTCTTAAATGTCGTCACATAAAGTGAGTTTCCAACAATCCTCCCCCATGAGACGACGTGTAGAATTCCTTACAATATTCTTCCTAACAAGTACAAAATAATTAAGAACAAGAACTTTCATGAAGCATCCAATGCTGATGAAGTCTTCTGAGGCCTTCGTCTTCAAAACGACTCATCTTTAAAGTAACTTGTAGAAGAAATACTGTAACGGCACGAGCTAAGTAACCCATACACTTCTGGTTAAGGAGAAGCTTCTGAATTAGCTTCCCCCTAATTCATGCCACGTAAACTTGATGTAGAAGCATTTTAAATAGCTTCCCCCTAAATCGACAATCCTCGTAAGCAACTTCAAAGCTTTCAATAAAGCTTAGAATGATTAAGCGCACAGCGGAATCTGACTAGCACATCCCATCATATATCATGATAATGTTGCCAAGAGGGATTGAAAGTTTGGGGCACACCAAGTAGATCAACAACTTTTCTTCTCACGCTTGAATAATTCTTCTGAATTTTTCTTCCCCCTGAGAGTTCAAGTTATGCATACCAGAAGGAATCAAGACACTTCTTCCCCCACATAGTTGAAGAAGGTAAATCAATCCCAATTATGAAGCTCAAATACTGAAGTGGACACTTTATCCCATTCATGAAGTTGACATCGTAACACCAGAGTCAATTAAGTCCCGGAAATGCACATGTCTTCTTCCGGAGATGCACCAGAGTCAATTAAGGCCCGGGAATGCATATAGGATAATGATGATGTTTAATTGCAACAATCAAACAATTAAACCTCGAATCAGTAGTGTACCGTTTGGAGATTGATAACGACACGAGGTAAAACACTGATTTTCTCTACGGCTATGACAAATGTCATCCCGGAATATCTTCAAATCGAAAGAAGGTATGAAGTTCATCACGTGTACTCGTTGTGCGTTCAATGTGTCTTCTTCTTCCCCCTTGATGGTTTCGAAACTCGGAACCATCAATAAATTGTACGCACATGAACCTGAGATCTCGTGAGAATAATAAATAAGCTGAATTATATATTTTGTGAGAATCAGCTGTTGATCGAAAATCTCTTCTCATAAACTCTCCATGGCCACCTTTACCATCCCACGTGAAAGCAATTTGAAGTGACCACTGAAAGAATGAACCGGATACATCAAACGTGAAGCTGAATAAAAATCCTTCGATCTTGTGACTTAACCTTGCACTATTGTTGAATGAAGAACGGTGGAGATATCTCTAAGTACTCAATGCATCACTGAAGAAGTCTATAAGCACAACACCTCTTGAAATTATCCACGTCGACTAAGCGCGTGACACTGAGTACAACAATGTAACCCCTTTAAGTGATAGTTATCCGAGTCATCAACCATCCACCCCGAACCCGGAAACCAGATAACCAAGTCTTCATTCTAGGATTAAGCACGAGCAAGTTATCTAGTAAAAGATAAAATAAATACACGCCTTCGAAAAATCCGTCTTCAACGTCACGTAATTAATACCCGATCAAACAAAATCTGTAGCCACTAAAAAATCGCCCATTTTTTCTTGGTCTCGTCAAAATAAATTCTTGTCACATTTGTCACTTCATTTTGTCGCGTCACATTTCTCGGCACCCAATCAGTGTCAAGAAAAAAATTAAAGAACCACAAATGCAACAAAAAAACTACAAATTCAAAAAAGGAACTTGTTTGTTTGAGCATTCATTCTCCTTAACAATTCCATCTCGACACTTTTTGTCGTCTCGTCCCGATAATGACCAAAGTAAACTTAATACACACCAAATTTAGTTAAAATTTGTATTAAACAAATTTGTGTGTATAAGTTACTAAAACACACGGTCCAGCAGCCCAAATCAAATTGATTTTTTAAAAAATGGTTTCCAAGGCCCATTTCATTGTAAATCCACGTCTGGCCCAATGTGTTAATACCCAAAATAATGTGGCCCAAAAGTATTTCGAGCCCACCATTGCTTGGGAATGACCCGGTCCAAGAATTTGAGTTAAATAACCCTACAACCCCTAAATTGACTTAGATGACACAGTCCCATAACACACACTCAACATCACCTAGTAAATAACGCCTTCACCAAACTCATCTCCTCTCTCCCAACCTTGTAACCATCGCCCCACCTTTTCTCTCTCCGTCCCCCAGACACCATCTCCTCACAACATCACCAAAACTCAATCAATCATACATAACAGCGGCTTCACTCCTTTCTCCCAGACACCAAAATCAATCAACTTTAATCAATCAACTGATCAAACCTTGAGACCCTAAACAAACACACTGATCATCACACAATCAAAAGAATCGCGTGATCTTGATGCATGTGAATCTTTCGAACCATATAAAGGCAAGATGAACGCGTCATCAAGACCAATGTAAGGTCACGGGTAGGGTTTTTAACTTGATAGCATGTCGGTTTGAATTTGTTTTGTGTTTGTCAAATCGAGATCAAGGAATGGATTATAACATATTTGTTATTAATCCATCTTTAATTCGAAAAGTAATGACAGATCTATGATGGAGGAATTAATTTCGTGTGGAAGATCTTAATAGATCTATGGTTGCATGTGCAAAACACGAAAAAAAATGAAGCTGAGATCGAGATTAATTTTTCTGTTCTTATGTTGAGTCTAGATGGGATAGGTGTCGATGGGTATTAGGGATAGATTGAAGGTGTTGAGGAGAAATAAGGTTGGATGTGAGAAGGTCGACTCAGTGAGTTAAACTCAGTTGGGTTAACTGAGTCAACTCGGTAATTACCGAGTTGACTCGGTAGATTTGGTGTGGTCACAGTTTTTGGTTCACAAGTCTTTAACAAAAAAAAAACAGTCCAATCGAAATGTAAAAAAAAAACAATCCAATCGGAATGTTTTTATATGTCTCATCGGAATGTGTTTGTGTGTCTGGTCTCATCGGAATCAAGCATACACCCTAATTGGAATAACCAATCTGAAAGTCAATCTGAATGTTCAATCGGAAAAACCAATCTGAATGTCAATCTGAAAGTCAATCTGAATGTTTAATCTGAAAATCCAATCGGAAACCCAATCTGAATGTCAATCTGAATAAGCTGTCGGAAACCCAATCTGAAAAGGGTTTTGAAGGACCCTAAAATAGTGGATCTGCACATTTTGTCCTTTTCTAACTGCATAAACAAGAAAGACAAACCCAGAAAATGTGACCATATTTGAATACCTTTTGACCAAGAAGATGATGATGAAACCGAGACACAAATAAATATGTTAAGGCCCAAAACATGCGACTGTTTTGTCAGATTAGACAAAACATATGACGTGACAAAATTTTTTTTTTTTGATAATGGACAGAAATAATATAAAACGAGACACAAGAATGAATTAGACCACCAAATCAAGTATATAAACACGATCCAAGGATGGAACCGTGGCTCTGATGCCAAATGTAGAAATGCTAAAATGGATCCGGTGGTCTAATGTGGTGGTAGATGGTGGTGGAAGCCATTGTTGGCTTAGAGAGAGAGAAAGAGAGGTTGAGAGTAAAAGTGTGTGTATTCCCAAATGAATAAAATAACAATCAACACCCCTCCTTGGAAGCTAAGGAGGGGTATATATAGTCACGCACACAACCTAAACTATACAAAGAGCCTAGTCTAGTCTAAATGTGCGTGACTATGATAACTAACGGGAATTCTTAAATGTCGTCACATAAAGTGAGTTTCCAACAACGGTATTTGCTTAGAAAGGAGGAGTTTGATATGAGTGATTTTACTCATATCATTTGTATCTTAAAACAATAAATAAATGCATAAAAAGTATAAATATGGCCTTGTATATGTGTTTTTGTTGTTTAATGTGTGTAAGTATCGAATTTCGCGAAAACCATCAAAATCGACACGGGTTTTGAAGAAAAGATCAACGAAGCCATAATCAAGTTCGTTTTTAGTGGATTTAATCTTAAATGAAGTTAAATGGGCCTTGTGGGTCCCACATTGGATTAATGGGCTTAAAATCCCAATAACAAAAACAAGTTATTCATTTTAAACCTAAAAGCCCATTACACTTTAAATTCGGGACAGATTGAATAACTTGGGCCCAAGCCCAAGTTTTTATAAACTATTTATAATTTACAAATGGACGTATGATGGATAATGGGCTTTAAAGTCCATTTAGTTAAACTAGAAAATGAATGTGCAAGTTATAAACGTTTTTTTACTCTTTCATTCAGTCAAACATTCACAAATAACTTTTCACACACACACCATTTGACTTTCGTTAATAACAAAGTTCTCTCATCCCTCACCTCACATATAAACCAGACATATCTCACCCCAAACCCTAATCCACAAAAACAAATTGGGGCTTTTTGATTTCAAGACGTGTGTAACACACACTTGGGAAATTAATTCCCAAGTATTTCGGATCAAGGAGATGCTCTCATTCATAGTGATGTGGCCTTTTTCCGCCTCTCTGATTGGATGAAACACATCATCCTCACCATTCCACCAATCAGTATAAGCCACATCAGCTTACAACTAGCACAAGAAGTACAACAGATTGCCACGAGGGCAATCCGTGTGACATAGAGACTAATCTCAGTCGTGGATGATAAAGAGAAGAGAGAGATAAGAAGATCAATGACCAAGAACGAGTTTCAACATCGACACCACCTCTATCGGGTTTTCTATATAAACCCCCTCTTTTCTGTACTTTTGTATCCCTTTTTCTTTCTTTAATTTTATAATATTAGATTCAGATTAGGAATTTGTAATTTCTGTTTTTTATTTAGTGTAATATGATTTAATTCGAGATTAATAAAAGTCTTTATTTTAATTTCATCTTGCGTTTCTTTTTATATATTCTGCTAAAATTTATGTCAATCAAATCTTAAAGTAATCAATGTTATAAATGTTAGAATAAACATATCAGCTTAAAAATATAGCTTATGTGATTATTGAGATTGAATTGGAAAAATCTCATCCTCATTGGGTAAGTTTAAAAATTCTTTTAGTTCGTGATGTTTATTATGGTTCGAAATGTTCGTTTGGTTCCTGGCGGATAGCATAACAAGTTTAATTGGTGTTTCAATGGTGGTTTAGTCCAAGTCTGCTCAGCGCGCGACTTCTGCTCAAAGGATTCTTCATAAATGGTTAAGCACGTTTACTTTTTTGCAAATTTGTTTAAGTTAATCTGTTTAGCTTTATATTCAGATTTAAGTTTTGTTTGTGCTGATATGAACTGATTAACTGATGCATTTTGAGTGTTAATTAGTCTGAGTTATGAATCTGCTTATTTTTATGCCATTGGTTTCATTAATCTAATCTGCTGTTACATGTTAGTATATATTTGTTTTGATTTTGTTAAATGATCTGCTGGTTTTGGTTAGACGGTAAATCTGTGTGATAGTACCATAGATAAGATAGTTCGATTTCGTCACTGATTTTTGATAATACTGGTGCTGTTAGTATTTTCTCTGATTGCATTAGTTTTTATGAATTAATACTGCATATTTGCTTGTTGCCTGTTTTGATAATTTTTTCAATTTAGTTGTCTACTAGTTATGGTTTCGGATTTATTAAGCTGAATGTTCATTAATCCGATGCCTGCTTTTGTTACTGCTTAGTTAAGTGGATAATTTGGAATTATTCGTGTGCTCATATGCATGCCTCAGATACTCTAGGGGAACTAAATTGAAAAATCTGATGTCTCTGCTTTATTTAACTGATGTTAGACGGATCGGTTGCTGTAGTATCTAAGCTATTTGTACTCTTTATACTCTGTTGATGCTATATAGGCTGTTGGTTCATAGAAAGAATGGTTTGCCTGATTTAGTTGTTTAGCTTTAGTTACTGATTATTTGATTCGTGTATCAACTAATTGATTGTCGTTATACCTGTAAGTTCCTGCTGTTTTTTTATTTGATTAGAATTGCTGTTATTACTTTTGCTTTGTGGTTATTGGTTTAGTTGTTTTATCTGGTGATTGGACTGTTTATTTATTTTATGATATGTGTCAGTATTCAAACAAATTGTTTGGTGCTGGTTGTTAGGTGTTATTTCTAAATATATCCAGTCAAAAAGTCACTCCTGTGACTAGCAATCTTTATTTTAAGTGTCCAAAAATAAATCACCAAGTAATGTCCACCATGGGACTCGACCCCTTGACCTCAAGGGTGGATGTCAAACGCGCTTACCATCTCACCTAGCTAACTGCTTTTGTTATAAGTTTGTTATAGAAGTTAATATAACCTGTTTGATAGTGGTCTGTCAGCTTTTGTGTTCACTTAAATACCAAGTTTCCATTTAATAAAATAATTCCATAAGTTTTATAAAATTTCTTTTATATAGTTTTAGAAAAATAAATAAATAAAAACCAATAAAAAATACATTTGATCATTTTTAGAAATTAAAATTATGATTAAAATTAGTTTTTTTAGATAAACAGATTTTAATTAATTTAGTTTTTAATAAAATAGTTTTAAATAGATTTTGTTAAAGTAATTTTCTAAATTAGATTTATTGGTTTAAAATTTTTAATAGTTTTGAAAGTGTTTTTAATTAAACAGAATTATTTTAAATAGATTTTTATTTTTAATAGTTTAAAAGTTTATTTTTTATATAAAAGACTTTTAGAATTTAATAATGGGGAACGATTCATGCACTTATGATTTTAATTAAAAAATTGTAGGAGTAATATTAGATTAAAAACCAAAAACTAATTCAAACCCATTGTCCAAATTGAAACAAAAACGTCTCAAATTCACTTGATCCTCGTATACAACGAACTTGGATCATCAACGTGTTTAATTAAATCCGTCTTCGACTTATTTATGGATTATTACCTTTTCCTAAGGGTAGTTTCCTAAATTTGTCCTATATCGTATCTAATTAAAATACATCGACGTTTCCTCATCACATCACTCACACCAAAGACACAAGGACGATCCGTTTTGATCTCTTGTTCATTATTCGTACGGCATAGTGCTCTTGTCTATAACCTTTTCAAGCATACGTTATCTTTGATCTCTAGTTTTTTTAATTTATGTTTCTATGTTAATAGATCGGTTAAAAACAAGTATGAAAACATGTGAATTTAAAAAGATTAAACATGGGGATCGGGTAAAGTTTTGGTTTGGTTGTGGGATTACACGCGAACCGAGACCAAGGTTGGTCTCGGTGGCGTTCGGGACCAACAGCCGCACCATGGTGGTCGGCGTTGGTGGTCTGTGGATATCCGAGACACCACACCCCCTTCACGGGGGCTGTGGATTTTGATCGTAGCAACCGAGACCCCTAAGTGAGGGCTCGGCGTTTTCTCGGGCAGCAAGGGAAACCCCAACGTGCGCCGGGGTTGTGTTTGTTCGGACACAGCCACGAAGCCGAGTGCTTCGGCTCTCTGTGTAGGGTTGTGGTTCGGACGGGCACGACCACGAGGCCGCAGCCTTCGAGCTGTGGTGCTCGGGTGTTGGGTCTCGGGTTTTGGCTCGGGAACTTATATTTTTTTTCAAGATCACGTAATTAAACCGACATGTAAAAATAGTTATGTTATGTTTTAAATTAATTAACGGTATTCATTAATTTTGGGTTTAATAAAAATAAACTTAAGTTATGATTATTTAAATAATGTTATGATGTAACATGTATGTACATTTATTACTCATGATATAATAATTAATAATTTAATTATTCATGAACATAAATTTAATTAATTAAAAACTTAGGTTAATTAATTAATATCTTTTATGGTAAAATTTAATTACATGAAATATGTAATATTATTAATTAATATTAACTTAGGATAAACATGACATGACATTATTAATTAATAATAATAAGTTAAGCTAAGTAATTATTATTTATTAAACTTTATAATATAATTCTACATGATATAAAATAAGCATATGATTAATTATGGAAACATGTTAATTATGGAATTATATTATTTATGGTAACATGATAAATATGGAAACACACTAAATATGGTAAAATGTTATTTATGGTAATACATTAAATATGGTAACATGCTATTTATAGAATCATGCTAAATGGAAACTTTCTATTTTTGGGAACGTTCTATTTTTAGAAACTTCTATTTAAGGAAACCTGCTATTTTTGGAAAGTTACTATATATAGAAACCTGCTATTTTTAGAAAGTTACTCATTATGTTATGACAAGTATTATAACACTTAAAACATGAGACACATGAATCTAAAACACATGAAACTATAAGAAACACATGATTAAAACATGAAATACTAAGACAAGACAAGACAATAACAAGTATAATAAGTATGAACACATCAAGTAAACTAATTAACAAGTATGTACAAGTGAGACCGAATCTTATTCATGTCCCTTCATTATGTAGCTATTGTGAAGTTGGAGTGATCTTCTACGTTCGTTTTCGTCTTCATTTACTGGACATAATGTACGGATATTTTGTCCTTCAGCAAGGACATTCTTTCCTATACTTAGGATTTCCCCGTTTGCAGCCATCTTTTTTTCCCAGTAGTTTAAGTGTCTTAAACACATCAGTATATGTATGATTATTTTAGATTTCCTGAGCGATATACATGCATGCCAGTTTCACCTAGTTATGGGGGCTCCATAACCATAGCACTAGAGGCACCGGAGTTATGACTCTTCTGTGGTGAGAGTGATTGCTCGCAGCGTCCCTTTACGGCCTATGTTACTATTATCATGTGGGGCGAATGGGTGCATCCTAGGACAAGTAGTATGATTTCATGGTAACTGCGGTGCGTGCCTTGCATCCGTTACAAGAGCTGATCCCTCCACTCATTTTATATATTAATTAGAGGCAGCGCCTCTAATTGCATGACGAGGCCACCCCTCTATGTATTCATGCACGTTGATATAACATGACCTATATGGGCTCAAGGCATATTTAAAATACAGATTTTTCAAAATAAACTAAACAAAGGTCTTTTCAGGAATATAAACCAGTCTTATAAACTTAAACCAGGTTTTCTAGGACATACATTTATTTCGCTGCTATTCATTTCATTTCATTACTTGCTTATGTTTATGCTTTACATTCTATGTTATATATCCGTACACTAAGCGTATTGCTCAGCCGTATTTCTCTTTCCATGTCCCAATAAGTCAGGTACTAAAGGGCAAAGCTAGGATTTCAAGAGTACGTGCATGGAATGAGGCGTCAGTCTTCTATCATTCTTCAACGCATTTACATACTTTTGTTTTGCTGGACATTGTTTAGTCATTTTCCTTTACATTCTACTTGTGAATTTCGTGTGTGGAGCTTATGTTGGATCCGATGTTTGTTTCCAGATTCTTTATGGTCATTTAATGTTTTAGACATTTACATTGCATGCTTTAATGATACGCCATGATTATACTATGATATTTCATTATCAAAATGGGGTGTTACAATTATGGTATCAGAGCCAAGGTTTCGACCTGTAGGCTCTTAAAATTGACTTGTGACTAGTGGGTAGTCATCAGCGTCTTCCTAAAACTGACAGTTTGTTTTCATGCCTTTATTTCATGTATCATTGTTGTAGAAATTTTGACTAAGTAATGGTTGGTATAGGACTGACCATATTTAGTCGCATGTGCTTTTACTCTCATTATTTTGCTTAGTGAACCGACCCATAGGCGTTCACATTAGCTCATGTCGTTTTTCTTTGATGAACCAACCCATAGGCGTTCATCCTTGTTATGCCAATTTTGTTTTGGTGAACCGACCCATAGGCGTTCACCCAAACTCATGTCATTTTTGTTGGCTATGCCTTCATAAACTCATCATGCATTTCTTATGTTTATCATATGTTCTAATCAAATTAATCATTTTGTATCCTTTAAAGTGTCAGATGGTCATGACACGCGAACAAGAGCTAGCAGCAGCTGTCCAAGCAGTTCTGAAGGCAATGCTTCCTCAAATTAGGAACCAGATTCAGAACGAATACCAAAACATTTCCAATTAGAACAATCCTCGTCCTCCTACTCCACCGGTTACTTTACACACTTGGCTTGAGAGGTTTAACAAGCAGAAACCTAGATCCTATGATAAGGCTGAGACTTCATCTAATGCGGAAGATTGGACTTCACATATGGAGAAAATTTTCGATGCTATAGGATGCGATGGGGTCTACAAGGCAAGGTTGGCTTGCTATAAGATTGAAGGAGATGCCTTACATTGGTGGAGGGCATACAAGTTAGCAAATGGAGGTGATGTTTGGCTAGCTGCATTGACTTGGGATCTGTAGTTGCGTAAGCGAGTTTTAAATTTATGTATTACTAGATGATTACCAAACAAGGGACTAAAAACACAACACGGTCAAGTATACCCTTTCGTGTATAGCATAGTCTAAAGGTAAAGTCCAAGTCGATCCACGAGATTGGTGTTAACAAGTTAAAACAATTATCTTTAGAGTGTCACAAGTTCTAAAGACATACTTTTCAAAATGATGATTTCAAGGTGCATTTGGTTAACTCTAAGAACATAGAAATGATATATAACTAATATGAATTACAAGCACATAAACAAGATAAGACAACATGTCGATTACTAGTCGCACATGAAACATCTATTCAATATAATAAAAATCCGACTAAAGATCATGTCATATCAAAAGCATTAAGAATGATTTATGCTTGATTTCAATGACTAAAGTAATAGATATGATTATGTAAGAGTTGTTATTTGTTTTATTCCACTAATCGCGACAAAAGCGAATAACAAGATTCATTTACTAGATGACAAGAAAGCTATCCACTCACATGAGTACTAGTCATGATCATGAATAAATCCAACACATAACAATGGTCTTACACAATGGAACCTAGTACAAAAGCATTTAGATCATACTTATAAACACAAACCAGGGAGAAAGTGCGCCGCACTTCGCCCCTGCGAAGCTAATACAATCTATTCATAGTTCTATACATGCCTTAACCAAATACACAAGTAATTACTCCATATTAAAGGAATAACAAACATAACATTCATCATAATTCCAGAATTGATCATAATAAAAGGTATAAAAGATTATACCAAATGATTACAAGAGTTTAATTCGATGATTAGTTTTCCAAAAATGAAAACTTTATACTAATGATCCAATGATCAACTCCGTATGCTACAAACCCTTTGGATGATGTTACTACACCCAAAAAATGTGCTAAAATGATTAGGGAAAGATGGGAGAAGTGGTGGTGAGTTGGTATGGAATGAGAGGGGCAAAGGGTGCTTTTATAGGCTTTCTGCAACCAAAAGTGCGCCGCACTTTCTCAAATGTGCGCCACACATTTTCTAAACTTGGAGCCAAAGTTTCATTAATGCTGAAGAAAAGTATGCCACACTTTTCAAATGTGCGCCGCGCATTTGGTACATTTTCACCTTTGGACCAAAAATCCAAGTTGTAGATAATTCTTACCTCTTTTCGTTGCCGCTTGAATCAACTAAAACGGAGTTCGTATGCTCAAGATATGGCCAAAACAATGACAGATGTCGGGAGATCAGAAGCTTGACTTTATTTCTTTGTTTAAGCTTCGTTCCTTCGTGTTTTATTCTATTTCCTTCCATGACACGTCCTTGGAACCTATAACATGAAATATACTCCATTAAGTATCGATAGTTCACATAATAAACCTAAATATATACAGATAACGCACACACAAACATGTATAATTAGAGCGTTATCAAATTCCCCCACACTTAAACTATTGCTTTCCCTTAAGCAACAATTAAACTATTGCTTGCCCTCAAGCAATGCTAAGAAAAGGAAAGTTAAAAATAAATTTACCTAAGTGCCAAAAGAAAATAAAAAATTTAAATTTTTTTGAAATTGCAAATATTTTTAGGTTTTTATAAGAATTTTGCTAAAAGAGCAAACACTCTCCCACACTTAAGGGTTTGCTTGTCCTCAAGCAAGAAAAGGAAAAATATATTTTTTGCATGTTTAGAATTACCCGTGTTGCTAGTCACCAAATGTACCACAAACCATGAAATAATAGAACTTTATTCAATCACAATTGGAACAACATACATATATCACGTCTTAGCACATTGGTTCATCGATATCTAAAAAATGCTTCTTCTTCCTTCATCTTATAAATATACATAGCTCATCGACTTCTTCTATTTTTCTTCACATATTTTTTTTCACTTTTTTCTACTTCTTTTTTGGATGACTTTTTTCATTTGTTCTTCGTCTTTTTCTCTTTTTTTTCATCACGCCTTTCACAAACATCACAACTAACAATTCCCTCACACTTGATATAAGCGTGCACCACAAAAAAATACGAAACATAAAGCGTGCACTCTTCATCTTCGTTGGAATGGCACAATACTCATAACCAACCGCGAACCAACTGTTAGCAAAAATCAACCAATCATACCGGGTAACTAGCAACCAACCCTTTTTTCTATGTTTTATTCTAATATATTAACCTACATTGCAAAGAAAAGGAAAAATAATTTGATTTTTAGATTACCGAGGGCGAACAAAAGTTTTTGTTAAATAAAGAGTCACATTTTCCAATTCATTTCCCTCCCCCCCACACTTAAGTTTAGCAATATGCGTAATTTATAAAGTAACTTAAAAGTAGGACAAGTAGGAAAAATAAAAGAAAAACGAGACTTCCCGGGGCTCATAAGTTCTTCGGTTGAATTATGAAAATATATCGCAAAGAGGAGCGCCACCACAAGCATGTGAATTCAACAATTTATACACCGATCCAAATATATATGTCACAGCCCCAAGTGATAAGAATCACCAATCCAATCCAAGCTTCTACCTATTTATTAAATCTGCAAAATAGACAAAACTACAAAAAAACGTAAAATTCTAAAGCACACTTTCGTAGGAACCATGATTGCATTTAGCGTATGCAACAAGCCTTTAAACCCCTCGGTGTACCGAGTGGACGAGTTATAATCTCGTGAGGGTTTCCAGGGAACATACCCACAAAGTTCGTAATATATTTTTGGGTACAATAGTCAAGGTATAAAACACACCGGTCGAATGCATGACATACTCAAAAATTGTAAGGTTTTTCGTTTTATATTTTTTTTTTACTTTTAAAAACTTTTATTGATTCACTTTTTACTTATAATAACACACAAAACATTACGGAATACAAAATAAAAGTGAATATAAAATCTTTTTGGATTTTTTAGTTTTACTCATGAAACACAACAATTTTTTTAATGTACAAAGATGCATCATACAAGACAATCAAACAAACACGTTGGTAAAAACAAAATGATATTTTTACAAAAGTGCACCACACAAGAACATATGTGCGGCGGTTTTATTACGATAGAAAACACTCTTTTTTTTATATTCTAATAGTTCTATTATTATTTCTACTAGTACTACTACTACTATTATTTATTTTAGCTAGATTTAAGATACCTTTACGATTCGGTTCAAGTGTGAATGGTTCACTTTCAAACGTTGAGGATACGGTATTTTCGGTACATACTCCAAAAATGGATATTCTTTCGATTTGAGCACGTAAAAATCCTTTTTCGTTGTTTTAAACGGTTTATTTTTTCGACTTTATTTTTAACGATGATAGGAGGTACAATACTCATAACCAACCGCGAACTAACTGTTAGCAAAAAGCAACCAATCATACCGGGTAAGTAGCAACCAACCATTTTTTTCTATGTTTTATTCTAATATATTAACCTACATGGCAAAGAAAAGGAAAAATAATTTGATTTTTAGATTACCGAGGGCGAACAACAATTTTTGTTAAATAAAGAGTCACATTTTCCAATTCATTTCCTCCCACACTTAAGTTTAACAATATGCGTAATTTATAAAATAACTTAAAAGTAGGACAAGTAGGAAAAATAAAAGAGAAACGAGACTTCCCGGGGCTCATAAGTTTTTCGGTTGAATTCTGAAAATATAGCGCAAAGAGGAGCGCCACCACAAGCATGTGAATTCAACAATTTATATACCAATCCAAATATATATGTCACAGCCCCAAGTGATAAGAATCACCAATCCAATCCAAGCTTCTACCTATTTATTAAATCTGCAAAATAGACAAAACTACAAAAAAAATGTAAAATTCTAAAGCACACTTTCGTAGGCACCATGATTGCATTTAGCGTATGCAACAAGCCTTTAAACCCCTCGGTGTACCGATTGGACGAGTTATAGTCTCGTGTGAGTTTCCAGGGAACATACCCACAAAGTTCATAATATATTTTTGGGTACAATAGTCAAGGTATAAGACACACCGGTCGAATGCATGACATACTAAAAAATTGTAAGGTTTTTCGTTTTATATTTTTTTATACTTTTAAAAACTTGTATTTATTCACTTTTTACTTATAATAACACATAAAACATTACGAAATAAAAAATAAAAGTGAATATAAAATCTTTTTGGATTTTTTAGTTTTACTCATCAAACACAACATTTTTTTTAATGTACAAAGATGCATCATACAAGACAATCAAACAAACACGTTGGTAAAAACAAAATGATATTTTTACAAAAGTGTGCCACACAAGAACATATGTGCATCGGTTTTATTACGATAGAAAACACTCTTTTTTTATATTCTAATAGTTCTATTATTATTTCTACTAGTACTACTACTACTATTATTTATTTTAGCTAGATTTAAGATACCTTTACGATTCGATTCAAGTGTGAATGGTTCACTTTCAAACGTTGAGGATATGGTATTTTTGATATATACTCCAAAAATGGATATTCTTTCGATTTGAGCACGTAAAAATCCTTTTTCGTTATTTTAAACGGTTTATTTTTCGACTTTATTTTTAAGGATGATAGGAGGTGGCGGATCAACTTGGGTTTTCGGAGGGTCTTCGGACTTTTCACTCCTAGTGAATACGACATTCACATGCTCAACTTGAGCGAAAGGAGGAGGAGGCGGTGGGTTAGTCCTAATGGTTGGATCAAAAGAGACGTGAGTTTGAGGCTTCGACAACTCACTAATTTTTGTTTCCATGTTTTCTAAATTACTTTGGAAATTCTTTTCATTTTGCTTCATCTTAAAACTCATAATGTTAACAGTCTCTTTCACGAAGTTGTTTGCAACTCTTTGACAATCCAAAAATTTAGTGATTAACTTTTCGAGATCGATTTTGGATTGAGGTTGAGATTGAGATTGGTGAGAATACCAATCATGAGAATTTTTGTTTTCAAAACCATCAAGTTGATTTGATTCATGGCGTTCACACATCGGCGTGTCATCGTTCATGCGATTTTTAGAAGCGAGTTTACCTTTGAGATCGTTATACTTTTTATGCATCTCATGTAATTCTTCTTTTAAGATTTGGAAATGAGAGTCTATTTTAGCTTCAAGAGCTTCCAACTTTTTCATCAATCAAGATGTATCAATACTACTAAGCAGATTTTTGATTATCTTTGTTTCAAGACTTTTTGGGCCAATTAAGTTCAAGAAGAACTTTGTCCTCAAGGAATTGAAAAGCTTGTTTCAGAGTTTTGTAGAGGAAGATTCCTCCGGCCATTCCATCAAGGATTGCTTGAGTGGATTCGTCTAGACCATGATAGAATATTTGAATAATAGATCTTTTGGTTAGACAATGCCCATTCACTCATCTCCTATCCCTTTCATTCTCTTTCTGTTGCCTAGGGTTAGACTTTCACATGTGGTTTGAGAGAAAATTCTGATTTCGAGTAAAAGACGTTCAAATAAAGAAGGTGGAAAAATCTGCTTATAAAAGTCTCATTTGTTCTCACAATGTTATAGAATCTTCATTAAGTTTATCAAACCAGATTTTAGCATCATCGGCTAAGGATAGTGGAAACATCAAAAGTTTGATAACTTCACTTTGAGTTTCACCATATTTGAACATGTCACAAATTGCGAGAAATTCACGGATGTGGTCATGCGGATCGGCCCGCAAATGAGAATCGAATTGATTCTCTTGAATCATTTTCAAGTGGGTAGTGTTAATAACAAAGTTGTCATCAACATCGGTTCGAACAGTGGTGGAATTAGGATTTGGTGCTATGGTACTAGGACTATTCCACAAGGGTTGATCAACGGGATCGATAATAATGATATGTTCGGGTGGATTGTGTTGGGTTTCGACATCATCTTCGTGTATATCTATAACGACAAATTCTTTATTGGATGGATTTTGGGTTGAAAACTTGGGTGATTTAATTTCTTTTGGGATTGTTTTATATTTACAATCGTTTCCTATTAAATTTTTATTTATTTGAAATAAGAGGTTTAAAAGTTCTTTCCCCACGATTGAGGATTTAAACAAACGTTCAATATTTTGCAAAACGAAAATTTTATATTTTTATATTATTTTATTTATTATTATATATATATTATTTTATTTTTGATATTATTACAAGATAAAAAGATAAATCAAAATGAAATCAAAACTAATATTTTTTTAATTTTATTTTTTTTTGTTTTTTTTTGTTTTTTGTTACGATAAGCTATATATTTACAAATTCACAAAGTCTAAAAGACAGTTGGGTGGGTTTTTGAAGCACTGAACTTAATCAGTTAAGGGAAAAAATCGTTCAAACAAAAAGTGCGGCGCACATTGCTACATGTGCGGCGTACTTACATTTTCTCCAGACAAGCCGGCGCACAATCAAAAAGTGCGTCGTAGTTAAAAATCCTACAGAAAAGTGCGGCGCGCAAATGAATGTGCGGCGTACTTTCTGCAAATTTTAGAACAGAAAGTTTTGAGATTCCTAGAAATCTCTACGGCGATGGTTTATTTTAAAAAAGAAGTTTCTCAGAAAGTTTAAAAAAGTAACGAAAACAATCCCCGGCAGCGGCGCCAAAAACTTGATGTTGCGTAAGCGAGTTTTAAATTTATATATTACTAGATGATTACCAAACAAGGGACTAAAAACACAACACAGGCAAGTATACCCTTTCGTGTATAGCATAGTCTAAAGGTAAAGTCCAGGTCGATCCACAGGATTGGTGTTAACAAGTTAAAACAATTATCTTTAGAGTGTGTCACAAGTTATAAAGACATACTTTTCCAAATCATGATTTCAAGGTATGTTTGGTTAACGCTAAGAACATAGAAATGATATATAACTAAGATGAACTACAAGCACATAAACAAGGTAAGACAACATGTCGATTACTAGTCGCACATGAAACATCTATTCAATATAACAAAAATCCGACTAAAGATCATGTCATATCAAAAGCATTAAGAATGGTGTATGCTTGATTTCAACGACTAAAGTAATAAATAAGATTATGTAATAGTTGTTATGTGTTTTATTCCACTAATCGCGACAAAAGCGAATAACAAGATTCATTTACTAGATGACAAGAAATCTATCCACTTACATGAGTACTAGTCATGATCATGAATAAACCCAACACATAACAATGCTCTTACACAATGGAATCTAGTACAAAAGTATTTAGATCATACTTATAAACACGAACCAGGGAGAAAGTGCGCCGCACTTTGCCCCTATGAAGCTAATACAATCTATTCATAGTTCTATACATGCCTCAACCAAATACACAAGTAACTACTCCATAATCAAAGGAATAACAAACATGACATTCATCATAATTCCAGAATTGATCATAATTAATACATAGCTTTTACACCAAGTATAAAATAAATTCGTTGTTCCGATCTCTTCGAATTGATTACCGGCTAAGAGTGTGACTCAATTGTCTTTTGGAAAACAAGAGGATGTGTTTGTTTGATAATCTAAATTTTAAAACTAAAAGCAAGTAAGAAAATTGTCGTTGTGTAAAGTGAACGCTTTAAAAATTAAACTACAAATAAAAGCGTGCAATTCTTTGGAAATTAAAATCTAAATGATTAAAAACTAGGAGAGTTGTTTAAAATAAACTAAGACAAAAGGCGGGAAAGAATAAATTTGAAATCTAAGAAAAGAAAACAAATAAAAGCCTGAGTCCGATCGTAATGCGATCGTACTCAAATAGTAGGACGGATCGCAGTCAATGCGATGGAAGAGAATGATCGTACTCAAACAAGCTTACGATCGTAACACACGATCGCACTCTAGATTTAAGTAAAGGGGATCGCACTCAATGCGATGAAGATAGGATGGGTTGCACTCAATGCGATGGCAAGCAAGATCGTACTCCCAGATCGCAACCACACATCGCAGCTAGTGGATCGTGGTCCTTGATCGTGGTGTGTGATCGCAACACAACTGATCGCAATCGATGCGATCGTAGCAAGGTAAAAGGACACGATCGCACCCACAGATCGCAATGAGAGATCTTGGCGTGTGATCGTACCAGGGAAGAACAAACTGATCGCACTCAATGCGATCGTAGCCCAAGATCGTGACCAAGTAAAACCTCCTAGGATGGAAATGGCGTCCAAAGAGTAAATAAGCTTAAATGAACAAGCAGTTACCAATAAGAACTTTCAAGCTTCTAGACAAAGATAAATAAGCACAAACTTGAAAACATTTGAATCTAAACACATGAACTTAATAATACGAGCCTTAAAAAGATGAACTTTTTAAGAAAGTTTAAAAATTAACAAGCTAGAACATTCTAATAAGCTACTAAGCATAAAAAGCTTATAGCCTAGACGTATGAAAGCTTATGAATGGGTAAAAGATTAACTTTTACTTGACTAAAACATCAAAATCAATCACGCATTAAGAACTAATCGGATCAAAAATGAAGTTTCGGATTAAGGAATAAGCAAAATCAAGAAATGTAGAAGGAGATTAAAGAACACAAAGCTTAAACTTAAACTTTTTGATTAATAAAACTCAAATACAAAGATTAACTAAAGCTTAACTTAAAAGAAAAGATGAATTTTAGTGAGAGAAAGTTAAACACTTTCTCTCTCTAAAATGAAAAACTAAAACAAAGAAAATAAAACTAGCTAACCCCCCTCCTAATGTGATTAGGAGGGTATTTATAGGCTAAGTGGGAAGAGCATGTATGGTGTGTTTCCTTCTTTCTTTTCTTCTCGACTCGATTTAATTCTTTGTCTTTTCTCGACGTCGTCTCGGGATTTGAACTTGTCTTAATAATTTTCTTCTATAATCTAGACTTGAGTTCCTCGACTTCATTAAAATTTCTTCTTTAGACTTTTTCTTCTAGGTCTTGGACATCCGTTCTTTAAGCACTCTTGATCTCTTGACTTCGTCTTTTCTCGTTTTCTTCGATAAAAGCCCGTGAAAGCCCATGTTTTCTTCCTTTTTCATCTTTTGGTCCTAAAACACAATAAAAACACAAACCACGCATAATTCTGACTTTTACGACATAAATTACACGTTTTGGTCTTGTTATTATTGGAAATAAGTGGTAAAAGGATAAGTGTTTTCACACTTATTAAATCCCCTACACTTGACCATTGCAATGCCCTCATGCAATGCATTAATTTTAAAGCACGGTTTACATTTTTCATCATAAATAACCCACCTTGGCCTTTATTAAATACTAAACATTTAAGGAAAATAAGAAGATAGAAAGCAAGTAAAGAAATCAAAGACTTACATTGGTTTTAGGCTGCCATGAACGTTTATCATCCTCAAGTTTCACGTTCCCCACACCAAGCTTAAAAACGAGATCATTGTTATTATAAGTTAGCAGACTAACACGTGGGCCAATTATTCACTTAGACTCCCTTATTCCTAGGTGTATCTCTTATATTTTAAGATTGTCTTGAATGATCACGAGGATGCATTGTTTGACTTATTTCGATAGTTATTTAGGCTGAAAATAAAGTAGGACGATTTAATCAATAGTCAGCTAAAGGACAAAATCTTTTAAAACTGCTTCTCGGGACCTCATAAAGTTCATATCTTGGCATAACTCGCTTCACGATTTGAGACCTTTCTCGGACCGATATTTGGCAGCGACTTCATACTTCAAATCTTTGAGAGACGTTCTTGAAACTATGGTCTTCTCTTCATAATAGGAATTTCTTCACTTGAAGTTTTGAGAGATTCTTCATCTTTGGACCACGACTTCTTCATTTTTCTCCAATCTTTATTTTGGACTTTGATATACAACGATCCGCCTCCTTTTAGGACTTGGATCTATTTATCCTCATACCTTGTCAGGGTCTTTTCGGATAGACTTCTACATGATCTTTTAGGGAGTATTTGCTTTTCGTCGTGTGTCTCGATCCTTTATATTGATTTTTGATAAATGATTCTTCACAACACTTTTGGATCTTTAGCAACAAAATGTATCCCTCATGCCTTGTTAGGGCCTTGTCGGACTCGCCAATCTTCGCATCCCGCTTCAATAAGTTATGCCTTGGCTATGGACTCTAATTAATACCGAGCAACTTTTAAACGATCTTGGGCTAGAAGCTAAGTAACCTTTCAAATCGTACAACCTTATTTATTGCAGATAAATTTATTAACAAGCGATGGGAGAATAGGCTCATAATTAACTGACATAAATTCAAGAAAGAATACCAAACTTATAATTGACTCTATCATCTCTCGCCCTCCACAGTTTAAAATCTCAAGGAATGAGACTCGTGGATGCTTAGCCTATTAAATCAAAGTTTTGGGTTTTCGAGTCATCTATAGGATCTTGCAAATTCTTAGACTTTTTCAAGTTTAGAAATCGCATTTTAAAGTTCCCTTGATAAACAACTCTCTAGGATCAATTATAGGAACTTGCGAAAAGTTCTTGTTCTTAACCCGTGAGAGTTAAGACTTTCGCGTTTTAAAGCTCCCTATATAAAAGCCTAGCAAAACTTGACTTAAACACGTTAAGGATACTAGCTAGAGTAAACTTAGATAAGTAAACTCGGGTTGAGTCAAAATATTCACGACTTTGAAAAATTTAAAACCACTTTATTGCAAATTTATGTTAGCAAAGAAACTAAATAACGATAACAAAGGAAAAGTACAAGGCCAAAATAGATTAAAAATTTTGAAAAATGTCGAAAAATCAAATTTTTCGGTAAAAATAGGGCAAATTCATGGAAAAGACCACTTACATCGATAAAAGTTCCCCCTACACTTGATATAAACATTGTCCTCAATGTTTAAGCTTGTGGAAATAAATTCCCCTACACTTAGGACATTGTGCACTTTATTTAAGTCTTGCTAAGGAAAGGACAACTAAAGTAATTTCAATGTGAACATATAAGATATGAAAAATTGAATCACGACAGTTTAGGATAGAACCAGGAAGACGAGAACACGGAATCACGGTTTGTCAAAAGTCATCGAGGTGCTCTTTGAAGCTTGAATCCCTGCACAAAATAAGAAACAAGACAACTAACACATATGGAGCTCCCCCTACACTTATTATGAAAGCGGTAAAGGATAGATCACAGGTTGCCTCCCGAGAAGCGCTTGTTTTTTATAACCGAGTCACGAGCCTGACTCGACCCAAAACTAGTTCATGGGAAACGTGGTGAGGGATGGAATCATCTCATGAGAGATGTCCTCACCAAAGTACAACTTCAAACGCTGGCCATTCACCTTAAAATTGGGCCCATTTGGCTTAGAAAGCTCAATGGTGCCATATGGAAAGACTTTAGCGACGGTGAATGGACCAGACCAGCGGCTCTTCAACTTGCCCGAGAAGATCTTCAACCGAGAGTTAAATAGTAAAACTTGATCACCAACGTGGAAATCTCGGTTCTTAATTCTTGCATCGTGGATGATCTTGGTCTTCTCCTTGTAGATCAATGAGTTCTCATAAGCTTCATTCCTCAATTCATTAAGCTCGTTGAGTTGAATCTTGCGAAGATCACCGGCTTTGTTGATGTCGAAGTTAGCCCACTTCAAGGCCCAGTATGCCTTATGTTCCAACTCAATAGGGAGGTGGCATGCTTTCCCGTACACAAGACGATAAGGTGTACAACCAATCGGGTTCTTATAAGCGGTACGGAAAGCCCACAAAGCATCATCTAATTTATCGGCCCACGCGGCACGATGCTCTCCCACAGTACGTTCCAAAATTCGCTTCAATCCACGGTTGGAAATCTCGGCTTTCCCATTGGTTTTGTTTCGCCATGTCATTCCTTAGCTCGGCTCAAATATCACTCCCTTGTTCAAGTTGATGAATTGACTCTGAAGATTTGTCACCATCTCTCTATTAGTCCTCATGAACGTCTCGATGTCTTGATTCAACGCCGTTGGTTGATTGAGAGGTGGAGCTTGGTAAGCTTGAGAATTTCCTTGAGGTGGATATGGGTTTCTTTGGGATTGATATTGATTGTTAGCACGAGGTTGGGTTTGGTTATGTCGGTCATAGCTTTGTTGTTGGTTTTGGTTTTGAGGAGTAAAACCGGGTGGTGAAAGATAGTTGTTTGAACGATAACTTAGCAAGTTACGGTCTCCTTGAGGACGAGCTTGAGAGCCGCCCGTAGGATAGTTACCGTATGCCGCGTTAACGTTTTCACAAAAATTGCCTTGAGTAGAAGGACAATCAATGTAAGAATGAGGACCACCACATATTTCACAAGAAATAGCAACGGCTTTAGCTTGTTGAGTATGGTTAGTAGCCAAAATTTGCATATTTTTGCTCATTTCGATAATGGCTCGTTCCATGGCGGACATGTCGGTGGTGGAAGAAGTAGATGAAACATTGACTCTCGGATTAGATCTTGAGGATGCGGATGAATCCCAATTCTTGTGGTGAGTATTCATGTTTTCAATCAACTCTCTACACTCCTCCGGTCTCCTTTTCATAAAAGTACCACCGGCGGCGGCATTAATCGTATCACGATCACGAAAAGTGAGACCATTGTAAAAAGTATCAATAAGAGTGACGGGGAGCATGTTATGATTTGGACAACGGTCGATCAAATCATTGTAGCGTTGCCAAGCATCAAATAGCGATTCATCATTGTCTTGCATGAATCCACTAATTTGGTTACGAAGGCTCGTGACCATGGATGGTGGGAAGTAGCGCGACAAAATCGTTGAGTCATGTCGTCCCAAGTATGAATAGAATTATTTGGGAGACGGTCAAACCATTTTTCGGCATGGTGAGAAAGCGTGTGGGGAAATAGTTGAAGGCGAAGTACATCCATAGAAACACCGGGCATCTTCATGCTTTGAGTAATGGTAATGAATTTGTCGAGGTGCTTGTTGGCATCATCATCCGGTATTCCGTGAAATGGATTAGTTTGCACTTGTTGGATCATGTGATGCTTCAACGAAAACTCTTGAGCCGTGATTTGCATCGGCGCAATCGGTCCTCCACGTCCATTCATCGTAGGTTGGCATAGCTCCTCCATAGTTCGTAGGTCGGGTTGGGGTAGATTATTCATGTTTGGGTGGGGTGGATTATTATTGTTGTTGTGTACACCGGCCATGTCTAAGTTATCGAGAGTCTCGGGCTCGGGATAAGACGTTGATCGAGTACGCATACACTAAAAAGAAAATGCAAGAGAAAATATTTTTGGTTTATAGGTTTTTAATTTTTTTTTGTATTTTTGAAAATTTTATATTTTTTATGGGTTTTGAAAATTTTTGAGCAAGGAAAATAACGTTCCTAAAAGAACGGGTCCCAAAATTCAATGCGTCTCTCACTAGAAACCGTTAATCTTAACGAAAAGAGCCTGCAGCGGTGCCATTTAATACATAGCTTTTACACCAAGTATAAAATAAATTCGTTGTTCCGATCTCTTCGAATTGATTACCGGCTAAGAGTGTGACTCAGTTGTCTTTTGGAAAACAAGAGGATGTGTTTGTTCGATTATCTAAATTTTAAAACTAAAAGCAAGTAAGAAAGTTGTCGTTGTGTAAAGTGAAAGCTTTAAAAATTAAACTACAAATAAAAGCGTGCAATTCTTTGGAAATTAAAATCTAAATGATTAAAAACTAGGAAAGTTGTTTAAAATAAACTAAGACAAAAGGCGGGAAAGAATAAATTTGAAATCTAAGAAAAGAAAACAAATAAAAGCCTGAGTCCGATCGTAATGCGATCGTACTCAAATAGTAGGACGGATCGCAGTCAATGCGATGGAAGAGAATGATCGTACTCAGACAAGCTTACGATCGTAACACACGATCGCACTCTAGATTTAAGTAAAGGGGATCGCACTCAATGCGATGAAGATAGGATGGGTTACACTCAATGCGATGGCAAGCAAGATCGTACTCCCAGATCGCAACCACAGATCGCAGCTAGTGGATCGTGGTCCTTGATCGTGGTTTGTGATCGCAACACAACTGATCGCAATCGATGCGATCGTAGCAAGGTAAAAGGACACGATCGCACCTACAGATCGCAATGAGAGATCTTGGCGTGTGATCGTACCAGGGAAGAACAAACAGATCGCACTCAATGCGATCGTAGCCCAAGATCGTGACCAAGTAAAACCTCCTAGGATTGAAAGGGCGTACAAAGAGTAAACAAGCTTAAATGAATAAGCAGTTACCAATAAGCACTTTCAAGCTTCTAGACAAAGATAAATAAGCACAAACTTAAAAACTTTTGAATCTAAACACATGAACTTAATAATACGAGCCTTAAAAAGATGAACTTTTTAAGAAAGTTTAAAAATTAACAAGCTAAAACATTCGAATAAGCTACTAAGCATAAAAAGCTTATAACCTATACGTATGAAAGCTTATGAATGGGTAAAAGATTAACTTTTACTTGACTAAAACATCAAAATCAATCACGCATTAAGAACTAATTGGATCAAAAATGAAGTTTCGGATTAAGGAATAAGCAAAATCAAGAAATGTAGAAGGAGATTAAAGAACACAAAACTTAAACTTAAACTTTTTGGTTAATAAAACTCAAATACAAAGATTAACTAAAGCTTAACTTAAAAGAAAAGATGAAGTTTTAGTGAGAGAAAGTTAAACACTTTCTCTCTCTAAAATGAAAAACTAAAACAAAGAAAATAAAACTAGCTAACCCCCCTCCTAATGTGATTAGGAGGGTATTTATAGGCTAAGTGGGAAGTGCATGTATGGTGTGCTTCCTTCTTTCTTTTCTTCTCGACTCGATTTAATTCTCTGTCTTTTCTCGACGTCGTCTCGAGATTTGAACTTGTCTTAATAATTTTTTTCTATAATTTAGACTTGAGTTCTTCGACTTCATTAAACTTCCGTCTTTAGACTTTTTCTTCGATAAATCTTCAGAATAGGTCTTGGACATCCGTTCTTTAAGCACTCTTGATCTCTTGACTTCGTCTTTTCTCGTTTTCTTCGATAAAAGCCAGTGAAAGCCCTTGTTTTCTTCCTTTTTCATCTTTTGGTCCTAAAACACAATAAAAACACAAACCACGCATATTCCGACTTTTACGACATAAATTACACGTTTTGGTCTTGTTATTATTGGAAATAAGTGGTAAAAGGATAAGTGTTTTCACACTTATTAATAATAAAAGGGATAAAAGATTATACCAAATTATTACAAGAGTTTCATTCGATGATTAGTTTTCCTAAATGAAAATTTATAGTAATGATCCAATGATCAACTCCGTATGCTACGAACCCTTTGGACGATGTTACCACACCCAAAAAACGTGCTAAAATGATTAGAGAAAGATGGGAGAAGTGGTGGTGAGTTGGTATGGAATGAGAGGGGAAAAGGGTGCTTTTATAGGCTTTCTGTGATCAAAAGTGTGCCGCACTTTGTCAAATGTGCGCCACACATTTTCTAAACTTAGAGACAAAGTTTCATTAATGCTGAGGAAAAGTGTGCCGCACTTTTCAAATTTGCGCCGCACATTTGGTATGTTTTCAGCTTTGGACCAAAAATCCAAGTTGTAGATAATTATTTCCTCTTTCCGTTGCCGCTTGAATCAACTAAAACGGAGTTCGTATGCTCAAGATATGGCCAAAACAGTAAAAGATGTCGGGAGATCAGAAGCTTGACTTTATTTCTTTGTTTAAGCTTCGTTCCTTTGTGTTTTATTCCATTTCCTTTCATGACACGTCGTTGGAACCTATAACATGAAATATACTCCATTAAGTATCTATAGTTCACATAATTAACCTAAATATATACAAATAACGCACACACAAACATGTATAATTAGATCGTTATCAGGATCAATTCAAGACTTTGTTTTATGGGCAGTTCTTTCCGACATCTGAGCAGGAGTGACTCAAGAGGGACTATCACTCCATTCATCAGAGAACTAGAGAGACTAGCACTGAGTTCATGCAGACGTTTCTTAGGTTGTTTGGATTCTTAGGCGTTGTTGTGGGTACTGAGGAAGAACAAGCTAAGCACTTTCGTTGGGTTCTGCACGCCTCTACAGCAACTCGTTTACTTAGTGCTACTTATGCTAATGTGGCACAAGTTAATGATGCAGCACGTAGCTTGGAAATGCTACATGAGCGTGATGACTACGAGGAACAAGATCGTCCTGAGTAAAGGCAGAAGGGTGGAGACCGGTCCTAACTGGCCAGTCAACAGAATGCCAACAAGGGCCACGGTCAATCTAACGACCGCTATGGATATGACAAGAGGAACGGTAATGACAATTACCGTAACAACAAAAGCCAGTCCAAAAACAACAGGAACTCTACGAGTGGACGTGACCAAGCTAAGGGTCATCAGTCCAACAACTCGTCTTCATCTGGCTCTCAGGTAGCAAGGGTACCTCCAGGAGGTTACACCTACCCCATTTGCACGACTTGTAGTCGTAGACATCCCGGTCCATGTCGTAAGTCAGTCGTCGTCTGTTTCAAGTGTGGACTACCAGGACACATGTTGAAGGACTGCAAAAAGGGAGACATTGCGGGTTCTTCTAATGCTGCTCTTCCTAAGCCACCAGCTTCGGGACGTGTCTACACTACCACAAGGGACCAAGCTAATAAGTCCTCGGGTACTATCACTGGCATCCTCTTTATGAACGGTCATGTTGCGTGCGTTTTATTTGATATTGGTGCTACTCATTCAGTCATATCCACTACGTATGCCACTAATATTAAAAAAATCCCTACGCCATTAGAGGATATCTTATGTATATCTATGCCTATGCGAGACTCTGTGCGAATTACCCAATTGTATAGATATCTTCCACTATAATTCGATGATAAGATTTTCCTAGTAGACACACTTCCTTTGGATATGGGCGAGTTTGATCTCATCTTAGGCATGGATTGGTTATCCAAGCATCGTGCTACTATCGATTGTCATACATATCGGGTTATCTCCGGTGATGTTCAAGCACTGCATATTCACAATGGTTTTATACCAGGATAGTCTGTACATATCATCTCTACATTAGAAGCTCGTGCATAACAATCTCATGGTTGTGAGGGCTTCTTAGCTTCTATTCAGGATATCACTTCCGAAGTTCCATTGCTCTAAGATCAACCAGTTGTTTCAGAATTTCCCGATGTATTCCCAGAAGAACTTCCGGGTATACCACCTACTCGAGAAGTAGAGTTTAACATCGAGCTTATTCTAGGAGCTCAACCAATCTCTAAGGCTCCTTATCGCATGGCTCCCATAGAGCTTAAGGAGTTAAAAGATCAGCTGCAGGAATTACTGGAGCGAGGTTTCATCCGACCGAGTGTATCACCATAGGGTGCACCGGTACTTTTCATCAAGAAGAAGGATGGCAGTATACGTTTATGCATTGACTATCGTGAGCTGAATAAGATCACGTTAGGAACCGTTATCCATTACCGCAAATCGATGATCTGTTTGACCAACTTCAGAGTGCCAAGCATTTCTCTAAGATTGATCTAAGATCCGGTTATCATCAGCTACGAGTGAAAGAGCAGGATATTCTCAAGACTGCTTTTCGCACCAGATATGGCCATTATGAGTTCGTTGTCATGCCTTTCGGACTCACTAATGCTCCTACAGTTTTCATGGATATGAACCGTGTCTTCCACGAGTACTTAGATAAATTCGTTATCGAATTCATCGATGACATCCTAATCTTCTCTAAATCCAAGGAAGAACATGAAGAACATGAAGAACATATACGTATTGTGCTACATATCCTTCGTCAGAAACAGTTGTATGCCAAATTCTCCAAGTGTGAATTTTGGCTAAACAAGGTGGCATTCTTAGGCCACATTGTCTCCGCATAAAGGATTACTATGGATCCTGCGAAGGTTGAAGCTATCACTAAATGGCCAAGACTGACCTCTGCAACTGAAGTTCGTAGTTTCCTAGGCTTAGCCGGTTATTATCGTAGATTCGTGGATAATTTTTCAAGACTAGCCTTACCTTTGACCAAGTTGATGCGGAAAGGAGGGAAATTCATTTGGACTGATGAGTGAGAGAAGAGCTTTGAAGAACTCAAGAAGCGGTTAGTATCTACACCTATTCTTACTCTCCTATCTGGTACAGATCTATAGCGATGCTTCGGGTAAACGTTTAGGTTGTGTACTCATGCAACATGGGAAAGTGATTGCATATGCATCACGTCAGATGAAGTCTTATGAGGAGAATTATCCTACACATGACTTGGAGCTAGCAACAGTAGTCTTTACACTTAAAATATGGAGACACTACCTTTGTGGTGAATCATGTGACATCTTCAATGATCACAAGAGTCTCAAGTACATATTCACTCGGAGGGAACTTAACATGAGGCAGAGAAGATGGTTAGAACTACTGAAGGACTACGACATAAATCTTCAGTATCATCGGGGCAAGGCGAATGTAGTGGCAGATGCTCTTAGCAGGAAGTCGGGTATGGTTAATGGCATCAAGATATAGGAGGAAATCATACGTGACTTGGAACGTTTAGACATGGAAATCTTAGTATGTGGACAAACCTAAGGATTCACTAAACATTTAAGATTTTGTCGATTTGCTCGAAGATCCTGAGGAGATGCTCCAAGGTTTTAGTGATGATGATGAAATGATTGAGGTTGGGGATGAACTTGACACTCATGACCCTCCTCAATCAGACCAGAAGCCACAGTCCCTTCGTTCTCTGACATACCGCCCTCCCCTGAGACACAACCAAAGCCCTCCCCTGAGGAAACTGGTCATAAGGAGCCCTCGCTTGAGGCAACAAAGAAGCCATCCCATGAGGCACAACATGACACCTCGTCTTTGGGGACTCAGACTGTGGTTCTGGAATCTCACTTTGATGACACCAAACCTATCACTGAGAAGGTTCTTTATGAAACCCTCAGGGTTGTCTTCAATTATGTGTACACCAATCTGAAGGTTGATATTACTCAGAAACATCAAGACTTATCTTCCAAAGCTGATGAAATCATTGATGAATTCAGAAAGTATGGTGACCGTTTTAATGAAGTTGAGGAGAAAATGAGAGTTCAGGTTGACAACAAGATGGAATTCATCAGTGAAGTAAATAGGAGTCGCGAGGGTCAGGAGAAAAAGCTTACCACCTACCTCAACAAAGCTCTACCCACTGTTGAAGCGAATGTCTCTCTGAACGCAACTTTTGATGGACTCATCTCAAGCTCCACTGAGTCCAATTCCAAGGTTAGCCAACTCTTGGATTTACTTAAGGAAGACATAATGTCTGAAGTCTTTGCTAGGTTGGATACTCTCACGTCTAACCTAGATGTTGTGAAAGCAAAGTGTAAGGAAATATATGAGGATGTACACATGGACCCCGAGGCTAAATTCTGACTCAGTAAATCTTCCAAGGGATACATGGATAATGCTTCAAACCAATCTGATATCTCCAAGGCCCTCAAGGATGCTAATATTCCTCGCCTTAGGAGGAGGATTAACACTATTGGAAACACTCAGTCCCTCATTCAACTAGATGCTCTAACTATCAAGACTGATACTCAGTCTATGAAAGTGATAGTCACTTAGATGTTTAATGCTTTCAAGGGATCATCCACCACCTCCTCCTTAGGACCACTCGACAACCAAAATTTGGGATCAGTCAGCCTGACCCTTCAACTCTTGAGGGGGAGAATGTTGTACCAATGATGCTCACGTGGAAGGAACCTTCCTCTCAACCTGAGGGGGAGCAAGAAGAAATTATCATTCAACAACCAAAGATGCCTGATATTCCTACTCCAACGCCATTAAACTTGATCCCACCTAATCCTGAGCCCTCAGTGTCCATTGTGGACAAGGGCAAAGGTATTGCTGATGAAACCTTAACACCTCCCAAGAAGCTTATGAAAGCTTCAAGGAAAAGAAGGCCTGACCCTGATGCTTCAATCTTGGTACCCTATGAAAGAAATGGAAAGATATACAAGATGACTCCTGAACAATTCATAAGTAGTTAGACAGAATGAGGAGGGCAAAGACTAGTGAGGCAACAAGAGTTGAGATACTTAAAGTGTCCACTGAGTTTGTAAAGGAAGTGGGTGGTAACCCTGAGGACTTATTAAGCGCTAAGGGTGGACAAGAGTTTATTCAAAAACAAGAAGAATAACTCAAAGCCATTCAGGACCGAATGATCAAGAAGCAACAACAAAGAAACTTGCAACTGAAGAACTTATTTGATAATTATACTTGGGTTACCACTTAAAGACGAAAGACTGAGTCAATCACAAAACTCCAAATCATTCCTCACACCACACCAGTATCAATATATGTTTACAGAAAAAATGATGAAAGGAATTTTGAAGTAATGAAGAAATTTTCATTTGGTGATTTTGGATTCAGTGAGTGGGATGAGATGGGAAGGATCCTCAGGACCAAAACCAACAAATGTGTTCCAGAATTGCTCAACTCTCTCAGTAAGAGATATGAGAGGTTGAATCATATAAATAATCAGTTGGGGATTACTGAGGATCTTCTACTTGCTAAACAGGATCCTTCTAAGACTCGGGGAAGAAAGAGAAAAAGGGTGGAGCTAGAAGCTGAAACGAAGATCCCTAGGTTAGAATGCAATCAAACACTACCTGAGAAAGTCCCCTTTGTAAAAAACATGGTTATGGAAGAACCTGAATAGGGTATCTTCTTTATTGATGTATTCGGAGATCATGCTTTTCAAATGATAAGTGACATTGAAAAATGCCCTACTGAAGGTCTTCTAATTTTCCTTGTGATGGCTTGACAAATTCAGACTGAGGAAAATAAGAGATTTGCTAAGAAGCTCAGGCAGATGATTACAAGGAGGCCTAATAAAGAAAAGGTGTTGAGCTCTTCAAGAGTAAAGAGGGACGCAATGGATGCCTAAGGGCTTGTGTAATCTTTTGTTTTTTTATGTTTTCTTGTATCAAACTTTAAGTCTTTGTAATGATGAATAAAAATGAAGTACTTTGTTTAAAACAAGTCTTTTAATCAGTAGCTTAGTTTGTTTGAGAAGAAGCCTCTTTGCTCACTTATAACAATTTTACTTAGGCATATTTTATATCCGAATAAGGGGAGATTGTTAGGTCAATTCAGTGCCTAGTGTCTCACTGATGGATTTAAATAACAATCAGCCTAAGTAAAGTATTATATTTTAACATAAATAAGTCACTGAGTGAATAGTCACTCAGTGAGTTGCCTTCAAAAGCTAAACCTAAGTCTAAGAGAAAGACTCGAGTATTCAATGAGGCAAATCTCAATGAATGATGTACCTGAGACGTAGAAGAAAGTGATGGGTTCAGTGAGTTGTGGCTATAGACTCACTGAACCCCATACGATCTCCCTGAAGGAACAATGACCTTGAGACTGAAGTAAAGGCGGGATAAGTTTGAAGATGATAAGAAGTTGTACATACACTGTTATCGTGACTTACCCTTTTAGGTTAGACATGAGTACTGAACTTGTAAAGGACTTTGTCCTCATACCTAGAATAGGTTAAGACAAGTTTGTACCTTGTACCTCATATAGAGACAAGAATTGCACATGGCAATTCTTTGTCCAGTACCTAAGCCTTTAGTCTATAAATAGGATTCATTGTAAGGGAGAGAAACTAAGTTTTATGTAATTAATGCTGTGACATTCACAAACCGTTTCTCTCCTCCAAGATCGATAGAAAGCTCTTGAGTTCAACTCTCATAGTCTTAATTGTCGAACATATTAATCGTTAGGATTAATATTGTTTGTTAGTGAGCAGATCACAAAACCACACATCGTCTATTTAATCCCTATTGTAGCTTCGCATACAATAGGATATAATTCTTTAAATAATAAGAATTAAACGTTGAAAAACCTTTTGTGTCTTTTACAATATATTGTTGACTTTATTTACCTTACTTACCATGAGTTAGGTCTATATTTAGTAATATTAAGTATAACACTAATTACAAGGGACCAACATTTTCTTTAACTATTTCAAAGATTAAATATTTTCTTTGATGTATACGACATAAATGTAGTTTCTTTATCGTTTCTATACTTGATTAAGTTTGTTTTTTAGATGTTTTATGTCTGATTTGCAAAAACGATATCTACAAAAAAAGATGCAACTTCGAAATTTTTAAAATACAAAAAATTGTAATAAAAAGATAGTCCACAAAATTATCAATTAACACTTATTTCATATTTTCTTCGGTTTGTATATATCTTCTATTATATCTAAAGATTCAGTCCATATATTGAATGTGGATTAATGAAGTTTACTTGATTTTGAGTGATACACAATTCAACTAAATCTTACATTGAATGTGGAGCATACGAACAGTTCTACAGATTCAATCCTAAGCAATAAGTTTATAAAACTGATCTTTCAATCTTTACGGAATCCACTATACCGTGTCCTTTCGTTTGCTGGAATTTAATTTGCATTTTCTAACCTATGATCATTCTAATCTATAAATAACCCATCATCCCAAAAGAAATCCCACAACATCACCAACCATATCCCAACCCACAAAAGAAAGATCTATAATTCATTATACAATTCAACTTACACTTTCCCCTTGCAACACCAACATCATACTTGAATCAAAAGATAAAAAAGAAATCGATCTCAGGTTAGGTTATGTTTTCCGTGATTTGTAATAAATTACAAGACCTTATGAAGATCTAACACACGAACTATAAACCACATCATCGATCTATATCTTTAATTGATTTTTAAATATAAAGATCGACTTATAACAAATCTGTTATAGTCTCTATTTGATTTGTTTTGAACACAAACAACCTTACCTAAGACCTTTATTTAAAGATCAATCGGTCCTTTTTGAAGTCGTGTGGAATCGAATGGTTTCTAAGCAGTTCGAACATAACAACCTACCTGAGACCTTAAAGATATTAAGCCGACAATATATTTTCTTTGTTCTTATGCTCTTAGCTAACAGATCTAAAGGAAGAATTTGTTTTTTGTGTTGAGTGGTTGATAGAGGCGTATGTTTGTAAGGATTAGGTTTGTTGTTGTAAGATTTTTTAGGGTTAGAATTAGTATATACTCTGTATATATGTGTTATAAGATTTTGGGCCGAATATCATATTATTGTAGTGGGCCGGTTCTAAGCAAATAAAAAACCATCATAAATTGGTTGTATTTGTTCAATTTGAGCTATTTAGTCAAAATACGCATAATAAATTCATGGGCTTTATCAGAGTAGTCTGGCATCCGAAAACTTTCCCCGCGGGTCAACCCCTATCAAAAAATAGACATGCCAAAACAAATGAAATTTTTTTCTCAAAATATACCTTTGCAAATTGCAAATATGCAACACACTAACAGTACATCATGATCATTAATGTGATAAATTTTGTACTAGCTTTAAAAGTTTCGTTGGTGCATTATTATTTGATGATGTAATCTGTTGATAAATACGTAGTATATATTTGTAGTGTTTGTGGTTCATTAATCTCCTACACCCAAGTGGTATGAATACGTGGATGTTGTTTTTAGTCCATATCATGATTTTACTATATACACAAACACTATTGTGTACTAATTATTGATTATGTTCATTAATTAAGGCTCTTAAAGGTAAACATATTGTTTATCTTAATAAAACAGGATGATATCTTAAACCATTTATCTAACATAAAAAAGTGGATTTTAAACAACTAGAAAAGTCATAATTATTTGATCAAGGCCGGTTAAGAAGTTTTCATGCTTTTGGGGCCTCAAACAAGAGGACCTCAAATTTCTATTTGTTCAAGACAATATATTTTTTCTTAACGAAAAAGAATCCTAAAAAGGTAATAGAAGATGTAAATTGTATTTAACTTGCTCAAATTCAATTCATTTTGCGTGCAATGAACGGATTTCTAAAAGTGGGTTAATAGTGAGCGTTTAAAAAAACTCAAGCCATCAACAAAAGTTTGTCATCATTAACTGATGATAACTTTAGCAAGGAAGAAAGATCATGTTCTTTTTATTAACTGAAAACTTACTTATCTTCTTCAGGTACACATACGAATGATCACTATGAAAAAATTGTGGTTCAGTATACATCTGGATGTTTCTAACGACATTTTTTATATATGGTGGATTTGAACCACCTTTACGGCAACGGCAAATCATATCCGTAACTCAAATAGGGAAATTATCACCAAAAGTTTAGATAGACTATGAAAATTCAAACTGTTTGCAATTAGTTTTATATGGGACAAGAAATTCTAAATGAACCCGCCATGTTAATTTCAATCTAACAAAAATAATATCATAGTAAGTAAACACAATAATGGTAATACCATGCCCTCTTATGGCAACACTATATTAACATAAATACTCTAAAGGGCTGATTGGTTGGGTAAATTGTGACGGGTTTTTCCGGTTTTAAAAGTAATTGCATCAATAAATGGTGTTTGGTACATATATATGAGAGTTTCTAGTAGTAGGGAGCCCATAAAAGGCTGTTTTTCTAAACCACCAGTTGTGTGAATCATTTACATACCACCCTCTCACTAACTTTTGTTTTTCCCAATAGACATATATACCCTCCAATTATTATCTTCTTCTAACATGTTTAACTAAGATGTCACACCCCACCATGGCGGAATATGGGGCACGACGTATGGATATCATCACAACAATAGCGTCTCTATAGAGATAACTAAATGAAATGGAAATATCATAAATGGTGACACAATGTCATGAAGATATCTCAAACAATGCAGGCGTCTAGGTAAGTAGGTAACAGGTCTACCTCTTACCAAAGACATACAAATAACAAATAACAAACATATAGGTGTCTACAAAGTATCACTTATTCGAACATAAGTAAAGACTAAGAGGAAAGGGGGTTCCTCTAATGCAATCCTAAGCCTCCCAGCTAGCCACTCCTATTCTCACGCTTAACCACATTATCACCTGAAAGAGACACTAAAACACGTCAACATAAAGTTGGTGAGAGTCATAGGTTTAGACTCCAAACCCCAAAATAGTTATAAGCTGTGAATAACAACCATCAATAAAAGAACATATGGACAATGTGTTACAATTATGCATTAACAAATACCATTCAAGATTAACCATACAATCACAATTCCAAGGCACCAAGCCTTACCAATAACCATAATTTTCAAGGCTCCCAGCCTTACCAATAACCATGGTCCCATAGGCGCTCATACACCTATGAACTAATCCCAAGGCCCCGCCTTGTCAACATCCCCTTGGTACCAAGTCAAACCACAATAACAATCAAGAACCACATAGCAGTTAATCACATAAGTGTACACACAAGTCCATCACAAACCATTAAAACATTCACAGCATTAGTTACAAAACCATACAATGTCTCTTCCATCCCATCTGGAAATCAATACATCAAAAGATATGGGACTATGAAACTCACCTGAACAAGCTTCTCCAAGTACCCGCGCTCTAGCACAAATCTAAACACACAAACGTATACAATCAAGACATGAACCACATACCAAAATGTCTCATCAATCTATGATGGATATCTAAACTTATCCTACAACTTAAGCTCGTTTATACGCCATATGAATCTCATTACACCCCTATATAAAGCCCTTAACTTAGTTTAGTTCATAACTCGCCCAATTAACATTTAACCCAAAACAGTCCCGTTTTTCATACCTTAAACTATGGGTCAAACACCCCATTAACCAAATCAACTTCCTCTTTAAAAGAAACCCTATGCCCTTACATATGTTAGCTAACTCTCACCTTTGGCCGCGACCTTGAAGACACTGTTAAGGCCTCCATATATATATATATATATATATATATATATATATATATATATATATATATATATATATATATATATATATATATATATATATATATATATATATATATATATATATATATATATATATATATATATATATATATATATATATATATATATATATATATATATATATATATATATAGTGTAACTTTCTTTTCAGAACCATTTTTAGTGACAGAACTGTCAGAACCAACATTTTTACTATTAATAATACATAATGTACAATATATCAATGCAAAATGACAGTTTGGAAAATATTTCCAACTTATTTTGAGAAAAATAAATAGATTAGGGGCAAATTCGGTATTATAGAAAATTTGTACCTACACAATTAAAACAGTTTATTTTCATAATGATTTTTAAAAAATCAGATTTTTATCTCTGCATCCATCTCTCAGATACAAACAAGAACACGTCTCAAAATCTCGATCCAAGATCAACATAAATCATATCATGTATCAATAAATCCGAACGTCTCTATCTTGTAGATCAGGCGTCGTTGTTCATTACTATTTTATTAATGATAGAAAAACCACTTATCTATTAAGGTACGTGTCACATGTTTGTAAATCTTTCACTCTTTTTTGATTTAGATCTGAAACATATAAGTTGACTTCTTTTGTTATTTCCAATAGACCCAATCATTGAAAGATATTCGTATTAATCAATGTATAACAATTAGAGTGAAATTGGCCTATTGAAAAACACTACACCACCAAACGTATTTTTTTTTTGCTACATCACATGTATGTTTTTAAGTGGTAGTGGTGGGGTCAGGTTATTTACTTATTATCAATTGTGTTGGTCTTTTGTTTATAGTAGGGATGATTTTTTATGAGATCTTATTCATTCTTCTTTGATGTTCTTTATTCATTTGACGTTTTATTTATCAAAAGATTTTGTTTTATACACTTTGAACAACAATGTGGTTTTGCTACTAAAAGAGATGCACAGGTAAATGCACGGGTAGTAAATGTTCTATCTTTTTCGTGTTGCATCATCTTCATAGATAGGATTCGGATCTAATGTTTTTTTAGATAACTATATATTTCATGTCGTGAATGTTATATTCTTTATAGATCCACAAATTGTATATATCTAAAAATTTTATAGATCTGGTGTTCTTATATATTAGTAACGATTTTTTTTAGATGATGACATTGCCTTGTCGGAATCTTTCGATGACGCCGCTGCTTTCCGGGATCTACCCTGCTGCCACCAACATCTACTATAAAGGTTAAATAGTGATTTTAGGCATTCATTTTTTTGTTTGTGATGGTTTTTTTTGTTAACGGTATATCGTGATTTAACCAGGGAGTATGGTTACAAGCGTGAAGAGTGTTTATTATTATATCCGTCAGATATTGTGTCAAAACAAAGACCTGAAGGTCAAGTATGACCCTCAGTCATGAATGTTGATCTCTACTGTTATTCGGAGGCGGATGTGTATGTTTTTGGAGGCGTACATGTATGTTTTTGAGGCGGACATGTATGTTTTTGGAGATAGACATGTATGTTTTTTGAGGCGAACATGTATGTTTTTTGAGGCAGACATGTATGTTTTTTAGGCGGACATTTATGTTTTTTAGAGGACATGTATGTTTTTAGGCGGACATGTATGTTTTTGAGGTGGACGTGTATGTTTTTTGAGGCGGACATGTATGTTTTTTGAGGCGGACATGTATGTTTTTAGAGGCGGACATGTATATTTTTAATACATGTATGTTTTATGTTTTTAAAGACTTCAAATAAATATAAATGCATGTGTACTTTTGGTATTATTATAATTTCTATTTTAATAGATATCAAATGTGTATATTTTTATTTTGCTATAAATTTACATTATTCAAAAAATATATGTGCACACGTGATGACAACTCTAACGAAAAACATGTATGTTGATAGAAAAATTCAAAAAAATTGTAAAGTACAAAAACATGTATGTTTATATATGTAAAGTTGTTTTTTTTTCAAAACACTAATGTTTTTGAATTTTGAAAAATAGAATAATATAAAAAGCAAAAGAAAATAAATTATAAAAAAAAAACTAATTTCGAAAAAAATTAAACAAAAAAAATAATTTCGAAAATTTTAAAAAAAACTTATTTTTAATTTCGAGAAAATAAAGAAATTAAGAAATTAAATAAAAAATTAATTACAAACAAAAGTAAATTATAGGTTTTCCTATTATGCCCTTTTGATTTAATTGAAATTTTTTAATAATACTAAATTCTTATTGGCTGATTATGGTTCTGATAGTTCTGCCACTTAAAATGGTTCTGAAAAGAAAGCCCCCCTATATATATATATATATATATATATATATATATATATATATATATATATATATATATATATATATATATATATATATATATATATATATATATATATATATATATATATATATATATATATATATATATATATATATATATATATATATATATATATACTTTTACCTATCGAGAATTTACTGATTTTGAACATATGAAAAGTTTGTTATGATCAGAGGGTCTTACCCTAACCCATTTGTTTAGACCTCCTCCAGATCTTTTATTTAATATATAATATAAGTCTCATGTTCGTTTGAAGGTTCTAATATAACCCTAAGTACCCCAAACAACTCAAAACATAAAAAGAAAACAGGCTGATCCAAAAACTGTTTTGACACTCGACTGATGTAACCAGTTTTTGACCCACTTCCAGACCTCCAATTTAGTTCTCGTTTCTTGCATTTGAAAGCCAACTCAATTACCTTTACAGGGACATAAGATTTGAAAATTAAAAGTTTGTAAAACTCTATATAAGATCAAAACAATGACCCAAAAATTCTGCCCAGTTTTTAAAAACGAATTTAAACACGATTAAACCCTAATTACGATCACTAATCTTCATAATAACCAAAGTAATCAATTCATATGAATCCTAATCTCACTAATCTCAGAAAACTCACAAACCCTAATCCATCATAAGATCAATTACATGATTAAATTGATTAAAATCATTAATAAAACAAGGGTTTTGAAGGTTTTACCTTAGAAATCAATGGAAGATCTTTATTTTTGAAACCCTAATTGGCCACCGTTGTTGAATTTTGGCTATAAGCTGTTATGGAGGTTAAAAATCTCATTATTTTGGTTATGGGTTGGGTTTGGTTAAGTCCTAAAGCCCCCTAATCCCATTACAAGTCCATTGGGCATGTTTTGGGCTTTTCCTTCTTTCTTTCTTGCGTCGTCCAAACCGACCCCCTTTATTATATTTATATTTTTTTTCTTTTTAGTACTTATTAATATATTATTAATCATACCTTAGTTTACCTTAATTTATTTTAGCTCCTAAAGCCTCCGAAGCCTCAAAACCGTAAAACTAGTCAGTTTTTAAGCGTATACCGTAAAAGACGTAAAAATATACAGTTTTATAGAAACTCTTAGAATATGAAATAAACTATATAAATAAGTCTTAAATGACTTAAAACTATCCCAAAAATACTCCCGTGACTAAATACCTCTTCCGAGACCCCTAAATGCAAAACCCTAAACCGTAAAAATACGATTTTCTATAATACATATACGTATACGTAAAACCACTAAATAACACCATCTCATTTCATAGTCACTACCATGTGGGCTCATGAACATGAAATAACCGTTCCATGATTTACTTATGAGTACCATATACCCATAAACGATACCCAAACCTCACTCCAAACACACAAAATAAACACATAAGCACATAAAAGCACATATTTGCACAAAACACCTTAAACTATAGTCTAAGTGACGAACCTCAAAAACCATGGTTGTCACATCACTCCCTCCTAATAGAAATCTCATCCCGAGATTTACTCCTTAGGATCAAACACACAAACAACAAATCACATGAGGATACTTGTTCTAAATGAACTCCTCTCATTTCCATGTGTACTTTAGTTCAAGTCTTAAATTACCACATATATTAACCAACATTATTTAAACTCATTCCCAAACTATTGACCTCACAGCCCATAAATCTCACAAATGACTATTTTTAACACAAATCCCTAATAACCGCACATGCAAATATGCATTCTCAAACCACATTTCCCAAATCTCAATACATGAAATATATCATGTACACCACCTAATTTCCCAGGTAATTCTATACCCATAAACTACTGGTCCAATCTTACAAAAGGTCATAAATGGACCTACAAAACTCGACATCAACTTTTTCTTTTTTCCTAAACATGGCGCCCGTTACTATGGGTGAAACTTCATACATAACTTTGTCACTAAACTGTAGTAGTTTCCTCCTTTTTAACATATCATCTCTTGTTTCTCTCGTCCTTCCACAAACACCATTATTATTAGCAGCCTCTTTCACCAATTCTAGTCCATAATAGGGGAAATTCACCCTATCCTTCCATATAGTGCCTCAAATGGCATTCCTCAACTTCTAGGATGATAACTATCATTATATAAAATCTCAAACATTGCTAATGAGTTTCCCACCTCCCTCTAAATCAGTCACCCAAGCTCTTAACACGACTCTTATACTTGTAGCAATTTCTCACTTCATCCATCTATTTCCAGTTAGCCGGATATACTCATGTCCAATCATGTTTATCAATCCCTTTAGTCCGTACCCCAAACCACTTAAAAATTCCAATTTCCTTACAAAAGTGACCTGTGACGGTCTTTCACATATTCATTAGTTAGTTTTATCAACTGTCGTCCAAACCCATGTTACAACTACTTCCATCAAATTTGGATAGCTCATTAGTAACACCCATACACCTCTTTTCTCACTTTTCTCTATGAAAGATTTTTTTATACCCATCACTTCCTTTATACCTACACAATGTATTACCTTCAAGGTCATAGTGCTCCTCATCTTGTCTCAGTTAGACCAAACCCTTCGTCTCTCATGACACATCACATCTATAACTCCTCATCTATTCGATTATCGATACTAAGCCTTCCAATCAAACAATATAGGTCAGTTCCATTCCCTTTTCCATACTACAACAATATTAGCATGCTTTGTGCTTTAGTCTACTCATTAGGCTATACCAAAGTTTTACCTTCACTTCCTATCTTGACCTCTTTCATTCATGATTCGCATCTGTCCACATTTCCTTCTTCTTCCTCAGCTCATGGCATAAATCACGATGTTATGCTTCACGTCTTTCAAGTCATCTATACGTCAAATTTTTACAAGTAGATTCACTTGTTTTCCCCAGGACCAGTTCTCCTACCCCCTCCTAATAGGGACAAACTAGAGTTTCATGTGATTACATGTGGATCACACTCTCATCTTATACCCATATTAGTTTCCATATGTCTAAACTAAGCCATATTCTAAATTCTTACTCAAGTCTCATACTTCTATTCTGACCTTGCACCTAACATGAGGTACTTTCAATCATCATCTTCTAAGAATACTTGGTTCTCTCCTTCCATGGTTCTTCCTAATTCCTACACTATCATGTCCAACCTAAATTTCTCACTCAATTCATCAACTCTATGGAAATCGTTATTTCATTGGATAATGCATAACTGTCTCTTCCAAAGAACCTTCATAAACACCTTCACTAAACTGGCCGTATAATCACTTATCCACGAACTTATTCCGCTCAGCTTCACTACTCATCCCTCGATATTGATTGCCACGAAATTCAATCTTTGTGTAGTCACTCGACTCTACTTGTTACTTCATCGAGTTCTTAATCTCCTATGTTATGTATTCACTTCATCACGATCCACTAGTTCAGCTCTTTGTAGCTCCACTCCGGTACTCGATTTTTCCTTCTTCGTCACGAACCATACGAAGATTCCCATCATAGTGCTTGTCACCTTTCCAGTCCTTGCAACTTCTGTGACTCCTTCGAAATCTCTTGCATCCTTCTAGCAGCCGACATGTATTCCTTTCAGCTCCTTGCTTCACGATGTAGCTCTTCACGCACTCCTTCTCGTCTCTATGATGTTACCTAGGAACTTCACACTGCCCAGTAGCTTCTAACTTCAACTCATCTACCACAATATTTCTAAAGGTACTTCAACCCCTCAATGCCTCACTCTTCCTTACTTGTTGTACTTCACTATTAATCAGCCTCCTACCAATCATTCTTTCACTTCCATGTTTTCCTTCATGTGTCTACTACTACCTTGCCTCCATAACTATACCAATTCCCTTGCGTGTTATTTGCCCCATATTTCCATTAGTAGAAACTTTCTACTCTACCCTCACATTCGCTAGTACTTTCATCAATCTCCTAATGGTACTTCAACCAACTTCTCATAGCATGACATGTCGTTCCCACGACTAGTCAACTAACTTTACTTACTCCCTTATTCCCGTAACCAATCTAAGTTTCAAAACTACACAAATCTTAATCATTCCTTTAACACAACCTTTAAACCAAAATACATCTCTCCATTCTAATATCTATCCATAAATAATACTACCTCTCATCCTAACGTTTCCACAACCGCATAACTAAATCAACCATGACGTGTACCAAAAGAATTCCAAACGGTCGCGTCCCATAATAAATATAGGGTAAACCGAAATATCAACCATAACGAACCCTAGCCAAAACAACTGAAAACGTAAGAATGTAATCTAAAAGATTCAATGGATTGTGCCAACAACAAAAAAAATTAGACTCGTCACGATTTGTATTACCAAATTTCAATCTTAGAAAATTTTAAATTTTCATCTCAATTAGTTATTTCACATTAGGACCATACTTTAACACCAATAAATGAAATCATAGTCATATTTTACCATCTTCGTTACCATCAAAGGGCATAACTCAGTTAATGTACTAAAACTCACTTTATATATCATCTCCTTTAACAATAAACTCATCTTTTATCTTAATTATTTTATCAAAGGTATCCACTAGTTAGTATAGTATAACGTTATTCTAACCATTATCTTGTTTACTCACATTAAACTCATTTCACTTGTTACTATGAAACCAATACGTGTTTATAAAATATGGTGTTTTTATTAACTTTATTCTATATTATAAATATTTTATATAATCCATTTAGGCTTGTTATAACGAACTATTACACGTTTACAAGGTGTTGTGTTATTATTATCATTATTATAATAAAATCTTCCTTTTTACTATTTCCGTCTATTTAAATACTTCTTAAATTTTAACTCCACTTTTAAAAAAATTATCGTAAAATTTCTTTACCCTTTATATGTACCATCACATGTTACCTAGAAAACTAATCCATTCATTGTCAAGATATTTTTTTTACTTATTACCAATAAACTTAAAGAAAAGATATGTAAGTCAGGATATCATACCGTACACTTACAAAATATTTTCAAAAGCATTTTCCTTTAATTAGCTAGACTCCTTTGCAAGAAAATTTGGTAGTTCTCATTAATTCAAATACATACCCGAATGTAGACACACTTCAAAAGATTCAAAACGTCGTTGGAACTCCATCCAACTCTAGCACTAATAAACTGTTTAAACACGAGAGAACACTAGGTACGTTCAAGTTTTAATAACTATTGAACGACCGTATATCATAACATAACATCTACTAGTATATATACCTCTGCATATATATATACCTATTAAATATCCCAAAACATACTCGTTATCATACATGTCAAGTCAATCAATCGCGTCATACACTCGTTTTTCCATACGAGTAATCACCATCTCACCATGCCATAACAAGGCATAAAACCCATCACCAAAACCAACCCATATCGTGTGACCCCATAATCACACAACACGACTATAACCCAAAACATATAACACAAAAACCATAGCCATATCACAGGCAACCATTACATAAACCCCTATTGTACAAATACCCAAAATACAGATCTCATCATATACAAGCATGTACTAACCCCTTTTTCATGCAACCATACTTGGAAGTCCATCGGTGTTGTGGCACGTATATAATTACGTAGGCCTCCATAATTATATATGTCCCCTTTCACCCATGTACTCCCTCCTATGGCGACACTTATAAGAAATTAGTACTACACATAACACATATATCTACCACATATATACCACATAAAATACACTCTATATATATACCGTATAGGTAAAATAAGAACATCTCATACGTCAACCCTAACTTCATTTATAAGTCGAGGCTCAATCGCCAAATCAAATCAATAACAATAAAATATCCAACATTAAAAAAAGTGACCATAACCATTCAGGCGGAAATTCGAATCTACTACTAGTCGCAGACTCAACATCGGTACTATCCTAATATTACCTAGCGCACCTCTTCTTCTACGCGACATGGGTAACCCCTAAATATATTCCTACACTTCCGGTTCATACGTCGCATCAATAGGAAATAAATGAATGTACTTACATATATTATATCTCAATAAGTAAGTATGAAAGTAAATAAATTTCCAAAACGAAATTAACACTTAAGCACTCCATATACTATAATGCACACATACCCCTATGACACCTACATGCATGGACCCTTAAGCTATAGACTAGGCTACTAGACTAGGCAACCTAATTCTCTATAACCATTGTCTCTGATACCATTCTGTCACACCCCCACCATGGCGGAATATGGGGCGCGACGTATGGATATCATCACAACAATAGCGTGTCTATAGAGATAAATATATGAAATGGAAATATCATAAATGGTGACTGATAAGTGTGAAAACACTCATCAATAATGATCCATAAACCACTCAAAACACAGTCAAATACATCATATTTAACTGTTAATTATCAGAATTACGCGTGTATTTGGTGTTTGTGTATTTTCAGGTATATAGGTACATTTGAGACAAAACACGAGCTTTCAAGGGATTTTCATAACAAAAGACGAAGAAAAAGACGAAAAGATGATCCAAGGACCTTATTTGCCAAACTTCCAAAGATCAAGGGCTTAAAGTGCAATTACTACAATGATTAAGGATGGAAAAGTGATTACTTAAAGGTTTTATAACCATTTTAAAAGAAAAGAAGAATGGAAGGACTTAATAGCAATTAAGTGGAGAAAGTTTATTAAACTTAGTCATTGACCAAGTCCTGGTCAAAACATCCATTTACACGTCTTCTTCAACACAAATAAGAGAGAGAGAAACAAAAAAATGAGTCGGTTATTCATTTTCATCTCCAAACCTGCAACTAATTTTCATGAACAAATAAGGTGGTTTCAGGCAAAGTTTAAAGAAGGAAAAACGTTCCTTTCCTCCTCCTCTTCAAGATGATATAGGTTAATTAGCTCAAGACGCGAAGATGAAGAAAGCCCCAAATTCAAGATGAAGATGAAGATGGACGAGTAAACCTCGTATTTTACACGTGTCCAATCCTCATTGGATTGAACACGTCACAACACCCTCTCCAGACGGCTATATAAAGAAGACGAGAGCATTATTTTGCAACCGGTTAGACTAGGTGTAATTTTCACATAGTAGTTAGGAGTAGTTTAGATAAGTTTTCTTCATAGTTAAATCATTTTCAGTTTTTTGTTAAGTTTGTTAAACTTTCAGTTTTTACAGTTGTAACTGATTACTGTTTTCTGCCATTAATGGAATCTTCTTTCTCTCAAAAGCTTTCTTAGATGTTTTCTTAATAATCTTTTGATTCTGATTTTCTTATCTTGTTACTGTTTACTGAGTATTAATCTGCTTGAATTGATCTTAAGCCTAGTATTGATGTTACTGTTCACGTAAGATTGTAGTAATGATGTTATTCATTTTCAGCTTTCCAGTTTTAGTGATATTCGTTTTAGTTTCAGTTAAATCAGTAGATGAAATACCTGTTTCTTTAAGTTCTGTTTCGTTAATCTCCATTAGTTGATTTTGTTAGATGTTAGTTTAATTCAGTTAATACAGTTTTAACCGATTTCTCTATTGTTGAGCTTTTAATTTCTCTCAAGCTTAATTTCACTTCCAAATTGTTTCTACATACTCATACGTTTCCAGTCAGTAAACTAGAATTTAATGGATTGATTGAGTAGACCTAATCAGATTTGGTAAGCTCATAGTTAATGACATTCCAGCAGTTAGATTCTTTGTGTTCGCAAAGTGGATTCAGCTAGACATTTATATAAAGCTTTCAATCTTCTGTTTTTAATTTCATTGTTTCATGGATTCGTAGTTTAAAATTTGATGTTAGCTTTTGATAATTTTGTTCCGTCATTTTAAGCATTTTCAGTCAGTAAAAAGGAATTGAAATTGAGATAATCTTTCGTTTAAAGAATTTTGGTTTGGGAGCTGTTTTAAAGATCAAAGTAAAATAATATAAAAAAATCATAGAGTAGATTACGACTTTCTGTTTTCGGCTCGCAGCTAAACTCGCTAGCAAGCTTCTTTCTTGTTTGTTTGTTAGTCTTGCAGGTGTTTGGATTAGCTGTGATAAAGTAGCAGATCATCAGTAGAGCTCAATAGCGGAGTTTTATTTTCGAAGGTGTTGTTGAATTTAAGCCGGCTCAGCGCCGCGCTTCTCTACTCAACGGACTGGCTTCGGATGATTGGTTAAGCGAATTTAAGTTTCTGCATTTTACTAATCTAGCTAGCTGAAGGATTATAGTATTATCTTGTGTGATATATGCTTAGTATAATCTGTTAAGCGTAATTCATGTTTTCTACATTCCTTTTAGATTAATCTGTTAGTGCTTAATTGTAGTATAATGTTAGTGTAGATTTGTTCGATATGCTTATTCTCATAATTTGTAAATCTGATTTGAGTAGTATTGCTCATTTTCTTTTACTGGCAGTTTGATTTTTGCTTCGAACTTGTTAAACCGTAATTGGAAATATAGATTTAGCGATAGATAGTTTAGTCAGATGAAAAAAAAAAAAAGGTCTTTCTGTCTAATGTGCAAAGTATTCAAGTTTCGCAGTTTACACGTTTAGTACCTGTTCTTGTATACTACCATTTCAGTCACAGTCCAAGTTTAATATCAGTTAGTGCATTTCGTTAGTTACTGTTATTGGACAGTTAAGTCTAATGGGTCATTTGAGTTTTTGGGCTTAGAATTTGGGCTACTGTCTTGCTAATAGTTGCTGTTAATTTGGTTAGTATTGGAGTATTCAGTAATTCGTTTTGATTGTTGTTAAATTTGTCTTAGTTACACTTTGTAAAAAGTTTGTTTTTTTTTTCATTTTATAAAAATAGATTTAGTTTAATATTTTACCTTTTAAATTTGTAGTATAAATTTGTAATTTGTATTTTCATATCTTGTGCATTTAAATGTGAATTTGCAATGTGTTTTGTAGAATAGTACATATACGTAACTAGATAGTATTTTTACATTTTTACGTGCTATTTGCCAATTAGACATAGAATCCAAACAAGTCTTTTTAACCAAAAACAATCAAGTCTTTACTTAAAACGTTATATCAATTCGAATCGAGCTGAGAAGACAACTACACTAAAAAACGAGATATTAAATGGCGCCGCTGCCGGTTCTTTTCGTGAAGATTAACGATTTCGAGTGAGACGATTGGATTTTGGGATCCGTTCACTTTGTGAACGTTATTTTTACGTATTATAATCAAAAACATAAAAAAAATCAAAAAGATAAAAATACAAAAAAATAAAAAAATCACAAAAGTCAATTCTTTTCCTAAAGAATTGAACCAAAAAAAAATAAAAAATCCAAAAAGTAATCTTTTTCCTAAAAGATTACGCCCAAAAATATATATTATTCGTTTTTATCGGTTTTTACGTAGATATAGTATTTTTCTTAAAAAAAAAACAAATAAATACAAAAATATTTTTTTTATATTATTATATGTAGATAAGTATACGTATAAAAACAACCAAGTTACCTATCTTCCATAAGTATTGCCGAGGCAATACACCGTGTTGAGGGGCGTTCCGGTCCTTGACACGCGTATCGATCAAATAAAATTAAGCAAGAATAGATAAATACTTCCAATTGGCAATAATTCGAAGAATACAAACTACTAAAGTGAATAGATAGGCGACGTGCTATAAAATGCCGTCTAAGGGTCAATAGGTACTTAAGTGCTTCGCGCCACCTAACCCCCCGTTCACTAGTGCGTATTCTAAGAAGGAAGGCTTAATTGGAGGTCTTGCACCCAAGTAGTAATTATATATATATACTTTCTTGTGGATATTTTATATCGAACCTCGAGGGAGATAATCTCTTCTCTCTCAAAAGTCGACCGAGGGCTACTCCCTCATTCCTCGTGTTTACTTACACGTGTACTCGCACACGTGTAAACATACCACCTTTGGTGTATCACTTCCTTCCCCGAGGAAGCTTTTAAACGTCATTATACTTGTATATACATTCGGCCACCTTGTTACACATGGATACTCGTTCCATGTTGGAGATTTTGCAACAACAATCCGCCACCGCTAATTATCCGTCTTGTTCAACTTGTGGTGGTCCACATGATACGTATTTATGTGATCAAAATAATGGCCATTATGGGGAGGGATATGCTTACAATGGAACCGAGAACCCTAATTTTCAACCTAACACTCAAATGGACTATACTTGTAATGACTATATGGGATATTCCGGTTTTTCATCACAACCTCCACCATCATTTCATGATCAAACCTTTAATGTGCCATACCAAAACCAAGGATTTTCCAATTATGAAGGTTTTCAAAATAATGATACTTTTCAAGGCTATAATCAAGGAACTTTTCATAATCAAGGATTTTCACACAATGAAGGTTTTCAAACTAATGGTAATTTTCAAGGCTATAATCAAGAAACTTTTCATAATCAAGGATATAATCAAGGGTTTAACCAAGAGAATATGCAAAATGTCTCTCAATTTCGTGAATCCTTTGAGAGGAAACTTCAAGAGATGGAAAGGAGAATACTTGGACGTTTCGAGGAAAATTGGCAAAGACAACTTCTCCGTGTACAATCTTATCTAACTCAAGGAGTTTTACCATGTGATATTGAGCCGTCTTTGAGAGTTGATGCTGAGGATGATACTATTAGTGATAAAGGGAATTTTCAAGGTTACAATCATGAGAACTTTCATCATCATGACTCTTTTCAAAACTATAATCCACCTAATTATGGAAATCCACCTCCACCCTATTCTTCGACTTATTCATGTGAGTTTTGTGGGAACGCACCCCATTATGGTTATGATTGTAGACCAAGGGATCCGCCTTCTTATGCTCTTAGTGATTTCGATGAGCTTTCTTTTATACTCGAGCAACGAGGAAGAGACAATGGATATAGATCAAAGGCTTTTAAACGTATGAGAGAAATGAGCCTCGAGGAAATGGAAGAAGAAACTCGGTGGTTAAGGGAGGAAATTAAGTCTCTTGAGGATGATGTACGGAACAAGCGGTTTAATAATAAGAAATTTGGTGATATGTATAGTGAATCGGTGAACGAATCCTCTCAGTTCCTCAAGGGAAATTTAGATGATTTACTCTTTAAGATTGATAAAAAAGAGGAAGAAGAACGATATTTTGCTAATCGTGCTCGTTTGCTTAAACAATGCTTATATGACGATGATTACTATCCTTCGAGTTGTATGACACTTAATGATGACACACCTTCATCACCTTTACCTCACGTGGCACCCACCGACTCTTTAACCATGGGGGACGAGCCTCTTAGCACTAATACAAACACCAATTTAGAAGAATTAACCGTTTCTAGTGTTGAGAACCTTATCCCAATCCAAAGAGAGTTTGAGGGTATTTCCATTAAACCATGTGATGAGCTTTGTATTGATACCTCTTCTCCTCATGATCACATTGAGATTTCATCACATGTTGACCTTCATGCTACTACTAGTGATTTTGGTGATTTTGATCTTGATGAATTGTTTAAAGAAAGGGATAATGAGATTGAGGAAGAGTTTATGCAAGATATAGAGGATGATGATTGTGATTCTAGTGAGGCATCTTATGATATATCATCCGATGACTTTTCATGTCAAGATGACTTTCCTAATTTGGATGATGATGTTGATCATATAGAAGAAGTGGAAGATGTTCATATTCGTGAGGTTTTATCAAACGTCTATAATCTTATCTCTTCGATTGAAGCTTTGAATGAAAACCATAATGATGAGTCCATAGAAGAAGAACCTTTCATTGACATTTCTTCACCGGTTTTTGAGGTTGCACCTATTGATTTTCATGATGATATCATCCCTTTGAGTGATTCTCTCAATACACCTTCTTTTGAGCCTTCTATTCCCACCCTTCCACCCTTGAAGTTGGTTATTGATGAAGATCCTATACTCTTAGAGATTGATCCTTTTTCACCTATGGCACCTTTAGAACCCAAAACCTTTGATATGGATTCTCATATGGATATTGATGACACCATAGAGGCTTATCTTGCTAAAATTGATATTGAGGTTGATGATAGTGACTCTAATTGGGAAGAGGAAATTCGTCTTAGTGAGAACTTGCTTTTTGGGACCCTCGAGCCTACACCTCATTCACAAGATACTATTCATCTTGATCCTCCTTTTTCTATGCCTTCTATGGAAGATTACCCACCTTTTGATGATGATGATGAGCTCAATATGGACATAATAGTTATGAATGTTTTGATACCTACACCTTCATATTCTCATGATGCTTTGATATCTAAGGGGGAATCTTATATGGTTGATTTGAGCTCATCTTCTTATTTTCCCATGAAGGGAAAGGTTTTTGATCCTGGGATACGTATGTTTGAGACACCTTGGTTTTCATCTATTTCACTTAAGAGTGTGCCTTCGATTGATATGGACTTCTTGTATGAGCTTACTTTGGTGATACTACCTATTTTGGAGTTGTTCGAATGTAGAGATGGGAACTTTGTATTTGATCCTGGGGTTCTTCCTATTTGAGAGATTTTATATGTTGGACAAACTTGAGACACGTTGGACCGTTCCATTTATCGAGGCGGATATTGTAAATCTTATAGTAAATGGCAACGTGCTAAGTTTGAGTGTATCATGTGAGACGTGCTTCAAAGTGTATATCCTTTGTTCTCCATGATGGTTTCCCCAAGGACAACTTAATTCGGGGCCGAGTCGAGCTAGCGACTTAGGGTTAAAAAAACTCAAGCATTGAATAACTAGGTTAGAAAACGTAGAGTAGATTTTCAATAGGTTAGGTTTGATTAAAAGGATGTTATAGTCGAGTTGAAGTGGAGGGGTGCCTTTCTTCGTCTTTTGGTGTTTGTTTCAAAGGTTGCTCTCTCACATTTCATGCTTGGAGCTTATGGAGGAGGCCCGTGTATCTGGTTCACTTTGATTAGTTTTTGCTATTGTGATATTAACACTTGTGCTTAAAATGAATATCCTTTAGTTGTCTCTTCCTTAACTTGGGTTAAGCAAGGTTATCAATGTCATAAGTGTAGGGGAGTTTACTCCCATGCTCTTAAACATTGAGGACAATGTTTATCTTAAGTGTAGGGGAGACTTCTATCGAAGTGACCTTACCTAGACCATTGCCTTAACTTCATGATAAAATGGAAAATTGATTTTTCGAACATTTTTCAAATTTTTGATCTACTTTGGCCACCAAAAATATGCATTCATAATTTTTGCATCAATCATTTTCATTTGCATAACACATTTGCATTGTATATATTTCTTCTCTTATTTTGCATCAAAAATATATAAAAAGGAAAAAAATATAATAAAACATGGTTTTAACAAGTTTAGATTTCTTTGACATATTAGGCCCGCCATGGATATTTTGACTCAACCCGAGTTTGCTTATTTTAGCACTCTCTAGCTAGTATCCTTAACCATGTAGTCCTTCATTGGTCTATTAGGCTAAGCTTCCACCAATTTCATTCTTTGAAATTTTAAATTTGTGGAGAATGGGAAATGATAGAGTTGAAGCAAGTGTAAAAGGGCTAGATAGACTTCATGGCAATTACTTGTGGCTAAACCCTTCTCTTCTTTATCTCTACTTTCTTCGAATGTATATAATTGTTAATAAATAATCAAGTACGGTTTTAATTGGTTCGTAATCTCTTATGCATTTTTGGCTAATCATTCATGGTTAATATGAGTACGTCTTAAGATTCTAAGTTAGCACGTTTTATGTGTACTAGACTTATGTCATGCTCCATATTTAGCGGGTGTTTTTCCTTTTCTTCTTTGCAAATTTTTTGGTGAGGAATAAAGAAAAATAAGAGCGGCTTATGAAAAAAAATGAGTGGCTAGAAAAAAAGAGAAAAAGAAAAAAAAAAAAAAAATAAAAAAAATAATGCAAGACTCCCAAGAGGGGCAGTGTGGTGTTAATTATAGTGACTATTGAGTTCCAATATTACCTTGACGGGTTGCGGGGATTCAATAGATTGCTCCAATCCAATATTACCTTGACGGGTTGCGGGGTTGAAGATCCAAAATCTCAAAAAGATGCGGATGTAAATTATTGCGTGAGTTTTATTTTTCTTTCCTTAGCGAGTGTGTAGTTACTTATGAAAGCATGACATGAGGATTTTACACATAAGGCGAATGACTTATTACTCTTAATACGGACTTATATTAATTGTGAGCGGTTTTTCAAGTAATGGATGAGAAGATTACTTAGGATTAAAACCGTCCTTCCTTATTTTTGGATTTTACATTTCTTATATTTCACGCTTAAATAATGACAAATTTGCCCACAAGCAATTTGCTCAATTAATAACCGGTTCCACATTTAATTGTCATGAATAAGTTGATGCACTTTTTACTTGTGAATGCAATGATCCCATTTATAAGCTTGGTATGGGGAAAGTGAAACTTGAGGGTGATAAGTGTCCATGGTACCCAAGCCCTAATCCAAGTCATTGAGTTCTTTATGAGTTATTTCCATCAAAACCATTTCAAGAAAAATCAAAAAGATATAGATAGAATTGTATTTTGATTCATTGCATTGTAAAAAGTCAAAATCATACATCATATAGTGTAGAGTAGTGTAGATGCATTCCATAAAATGGCCAAGGTTGGTTAATTATGAGAAAAGTGTAATTTAGAGCTTTAAAATGCTGCATTGCATGAGGACATGGCAATGGTCAAGTGGAGGGGAGTTGATAAGTGTGAAAACACTCATCAATAATGATCCATAAACCACTCAAAACACAGTCAAATACATCATATTTAACTGTTAATTATCAGAATTACGCGTGTATTTGGTGTTTGTGTATTTTCAGGTATATAGGTACATTTGAGACAAAACACGAGCTTTCAAGGGATTTTCATAACAAAAGACGAAGAAAAAGACGAAAAGATGATCCAAGGACCTTATTTGCCAAACTTCCAAAGATCAAGGGCTTAAAGTGCAATTACTACAATGATTAAGGATGGAAAAGTGATTACTTAAAGGTTTTATAACCATTTTAAAAGAAAAGAAGAATGGAAGGACTTAATAGCAATTAAGTGGAGAAAGTTTATTAAACTTAGTCATTGACCAAGTCCTGGTCAAAACATCCATTTACACGTCTTCTTCAACACAAATAAGAGAGAGAGAAACAAAAAAATGAGTCGGTTATTCATTTTCATCTCCAAACCTGCAACTAATTTTCATGAACAAATAAGGTGGTTTCAGGCAAAGTTTAAAGAAGGAAAAACGTTCCTTTCCTCCTCCTCTTCAAGATGATATAGGTTAATTAGCTCAAGACGCGAAGATGAAGAAAGCCCCAAATTCAAGATGAAGATGAAGATGGACGAGTAAACCTCGTATTTTACACGTGTCCAATCCTCATTGGATTGAACACGTCACAACACCCTCTCCAGACGGCTATATAAAGAAGACGAGAGCATTATTTTGCAACCGGTTAGACTAGGTGTAATTTTCACATAGTAGTTAGGAGTAGTTTAGATAAGTTTTCTTCATAGTTAAATCATTTTCAGTTTTTTGTTAAGTTTGTTAAACTTTCAGTTTTTACAGTTGTAACTGATTACTGTTTTCTGCCATTAATGGAATCTTCTTTCTCTCAAAAGCTTTCTTAGATGTTTTCTTAATAATCTTTTGATTCTGATTTTCTTATCTTGTTACTGTTTACTGAGTATTAATCTGCTTGAATTGATCTTAAGCCTAGTATTGATGTTACTGTTCACGTAAGATTGTAGTAATGATGTTATTCATTTTCAGCTTTCCAGTTTTAGTGATATTCGTTTTAGTTTCAGTTAAATCAGTAGATGAAATACCTGTTTCTTTAAGTTCTGTTTCGTTAATCTCCATTAGTTGATTTTGTTAGATGTTAGTTTAATTCAGTTAATACAGTTTTAACCGATTTCTCTATTGTTGAGCTTTTAATTTCTCTCAAGCTTAATTTCACTTCCAAATTGTTTCTACATACTCATACGTTTCCAGTCAGTAAACTAGAATTTAATGGATTGATTGAGTAGACCTAATCAGATTTGGTAAGCTCATAGTTAATGACATTCCAGCAGTTAGATTCTTTGTGTTCGCAAAGTGGATTCAGCTAGACATTTATATAAAGCTTTCAATCTTCTGTTTTTAATTTCATTGTTTCATGGATTCGTAGTTTAAAATTTGATGTTAGCTTTTGATAATTTTGTTCCGTCATTTTAAGCATTTTCAGTCAGTAAAAAGGAATTGAAATTGAGATAATCTTTCGTTTAAAGAATTTTGGTTTGGGAGCTGTTTTAAAGATCAAAGTAAAATAATATAAAAAATCATAGAGTAGATTACGACTTTCTGTTTTCGGCTCGCAGCTAAACTCGCTAGCAAGCTTCTTTCTTGTTTGTTTGTTAGTCTTGCAGGTGTTTGGATTAGCTGTGATAAAGTAGCAGATCATCAGTAGAGCTCAATAGCGGAGTTTTATTTTCGAAGGTGTTGTTGAATTTAAGCCGGCTCAGCGCCGCGCTTCTCTACTCAACGGACTGGCTTCGGATGATTGGTTAAGCGAATTTAAGTTTCTGCATTTTACTAATCTAGCTAGCTGAAGGATTATAGTATTATCTTGTGTGATATATGCTTAGTATAATCTGTTAAGCGTAATTCATGTTTTCTACATTCCTTTTAGATTAATCTGTTAGTGCTTAATTGTAGTATAATGTTAGTGTAGATTTGTTCGATATGCTTATTCTCATAATTTGTAAATCTGATTTGAGTAGTATTGCTCATTTTCTTTTACTGGCAGTTTGATTTTTGCTTCGAACTTGTTAAACCGTAATTGGAAATATAGATTTAGCGATAGATAGTTTAGTCAGATGAAAAAAAAAAAAAGGTCTTTCTGTCTAATGTGCAAAGTATTCAAGTTTCGCAGTTTACACGTTTAGTACCTGTTCTTGTATACTACCATTTCAGTCACAGTCCAAGTTTAATATCAGTTAGTGCATTTCGTTAGTTACTGTTATTGGACAGTTAAGTCTAATGGGTCATTTGAGTTTTTGGGCTTAGAATTTGGGCTACTGTCTTGCTAATAGTTGCTGTTAATTTGGTTAGTATTGGAGTATTCAGTAATTCGTTTTGATTGTTGTTAAATTTGTCTTAGTTACACTTTGTAAAAAGTTTGTTTTTTTTTTCATTTTATAAAAATAGATTTAGTTTAATATTTTACCTTTTAAATTTGTAGTATAAATTTGTAATTTGTATTTTCATATCTTGTGCATTTAAATGTGAATTTGCAATGTGTTTTGTAGAATAGTACATATACGTAACTAGATAGTATTTTTACATTTTTACGTGCTATTTGCCAATTAGACATAGAATCCAAACAAGTCTTTTTAACCAAAAACAATCAAGTCTTTACTTAAAACGTTATATCAATTCGAATCCAGCTGAGAAGACAACTACACTAAAAAACGAGATATTAGTGACACAATGTCATGAAGATATCTCAAACAATGCAGGCGTCTAGGTAAGTAGGTAACAGGTCTACCTCTTACCAAAGACATACAATTAACAAATAACAAACATATAGGTGTCTACAAAGTAACACTTATTCAAACATAAGTAAAGACTAAGAGGAAAGGGGGTTCCTCCAATGCAATCCTAAGCCTCCCAGCTAGCCACTCCTATTCTCACGCTTAACCATATTATCACCTTAAAGAGACACTAAAACACGTCAACATAAAGTTGGTGAGAGTCATAGGTTTAGACTCCAAACCCCAAAATAGTTATAAGCTGTGAATAACAACCATCAATAAAAGAACATATGGACAATGTGTTACAATTGTGCATTAACACCTACCATTCAAGATTAACCATACAATCACAATTCCAAGGCACCAAGCCTTACCAATAACCACAATTTCCAAGGCTCCCAGCCTTACCAATAACCATGGTCTCATATGCGCCCATACACCTATGAAACAAACCCAAGGCCTCGCCTTGTCAACATCCCCTTGGTACCAAGTCAAACCACAATAACAATCAAGAACCACATAGCAGTTAATCACATAAGTGTACACACAAGTCCATCACAAACCATTAAAACATTCACAGCATTAGTTACAAAACCATACAATGTCTCTTCCATCCCATCTGGAAGTCAATACATCAAAAGATATGGGACTATGAAACTCACCTAAACAAGCTTCTCCAAGTACCCGCGCTCTAGCACAAATCTAAACACACAAACGTATACAACCAAGACATGAACCACATACCAAAATGGCTCATCAATCTATGATGGATATCTAACCTTATCCTACAACTTAACCCCATTTATACGCCATATGAATCTCATTACATCCCTATATAAATCCCTTAACTTAGTTTAGTTCATAACTCGCCCCGTTAACATTTAACCCAAAACAATCCTGTTTTTCATACCTTAAACTATGGGTCGAACACCCCCTTAACCAAATCAAATTCCTCTTTAAAAGAAACCCTATTCCATTAAATGTGTTAGCTAACTCTCCCCCTTGGCCGCAATCTTGAAGACACTGTTAAGGCCTCCATATATATATATATACTTTTACCTATCCAGAATTTACTGATTTTGAACATATGAAAAGTTTGTTATGATCAGAGGGTCTTACCCAAACCCATTTGTTTAGACCTTCTCCAGATATTTTATTTAATATATAATCTAAGTCTCATGTTCGTTTGAAGGTTCTAATATAACCCTAAGTACCCCAAACAATTCAAAACATAAAAAGAAAACAGGCTGATCCAAAAACTGTCTTGACACCCGACTGATGTAACCTGTTTTTGAACCATTTCCAGACCTCTAATTTAGTTCTCATTTCTTGCATTTGAAAGCCAACTCAATTACCTTTCCAGGGACATAAGATTCGAAAATTAAAAGTTTGTAAAACTCTAGATATAATCAAAACAATGACCCAAAAATTCTGCCCAATTTTTAAAAACGAATTTAAACATGATTAAACCCTAATTACGATCACTAATCTTCATAATAACCAAAGTAATCAATTCATATGAATCCTGTTAATGCAAGTGATGCCTAAAAACATTATTAGTGTTAACTAATCTTTCTTAGTTTTGATCACAACAAACCATACAACACATTTAGTGTAAAACACAAAATGAATTATTTAACTAACACTATCATCAAGGTAATAATCATATCACTAACCCTTCTTAATCATACTTAGTGATCATCAAAATGATTATCCTTAAAACTCACTTTTGTTAATGTGACAAAAGACTTTTTAATAAACTTTCTTTTTTAGAAAATGTTTTATTAAAATGGAAAATGAAAATTTGAAAATAGCATATTCCAAATGCTGTTAGAATATCCTTTGAAAGTTTCAAATACCTCAGATATTCCCACCCCACTAAAAGACAAAAAAACGGAGCGGAGTCTAGTAGCGGTACCTTAAGTACCTACGCGGTACCTTAGCGATATGGTACCGCGGGGTGAGATAAGGTACCGCGCACAGAAAGCCGTTATAGATCCGTTATACTTTGTCTCCTTTAAATAGTGGGTCAAATCTCATTTTCCAGCAAGCCTCTTGGACGTTTTTCTCAGCCCCCTTTCTATTTTCTATAGCATAATCATTAGTAAATGATCACTTAAATTTTTAAGGATGTTTACATATGATTATCCTCTTGATCCCCTCCTTTACCTTGTCCAATGAGAAGATCACTCACTCACTAGTGTTGTGATAAAGATGAATCTATGAGCTAGTCATATTCATCATGATACCCTTTTTGTTTTAGGTCAATCCAATGTATTTATGAATACTTGGACTAGTTGTGTTCATCCAAGTTATTTGTGGATACTTGGATTTGTTGTGTACATCCATTGCATATGTGTTTGCTTGGATTTGTGTTGTGTAAATCCAAGCTACATGTGTGTACTTGGATAAGTCTAGTTGAGTTGTAATAGATTTGATTAGGAGTTCTCACTAAACTTTAAAGTGATGTGGTTGTGTCTTGTGAGTTCTCACTAAACTTAAAAGTGATTAGTAGTTGTGTTGTGTGAAGTTCTCACTTAGCTTCAAAGTGAAGAGTCGTGAAGATTGGTTCTAGCTTTCGATTAGAACCCGACATCTAGCCTTGTGTCGTTAAATTGTGAAGTAGGCAACGTCGTGTAGATTGGTCCTAGTTAAAGATTAGGTCTCGACATTTATCTTAGTGTCGGAAAATAATGTAAGCAACGATGTAAGGTTTTCTCCACCGAGAAGGGAGCTTGTGGATATAGTGGAAATTTCGAGTAGGTGTACTCGAGGAGTGGAGTAGAAACGAGGATAGAGCCTCGTTGTCGAACCACTATAAATCTTGGTGTCTTCCCACTAGGTTGTCTCCTTCCTTACTCTTTACTTATTTCATTATCATTATACTTTCCTATTATCTTTGCTAGTGCTTTCAATTGAACCTAATCATTATGCAACTTAGCCTCAAGTAAAAGATAGTTTTGATACAAACCAAATTGAAAGTAATTTTAATTTGGTCACCAATCGAAGAGAAACTATTCAACCCCCCCCCCCCCCCTTCTAGTTTCTACAATTGGTATCAGAGCGATGGTCACTCAAGATCTTTGAAGTATATTGTACTTTGAAACTTGGATCGATCCATTGTCTCCTCAAATTAGAAGTTCTAGTTGTACTAAAGTTTCTCTTTGGTCAAAACTATGTTTTCTTCGAAAATAGGTCTTTTAATTGATAATATTGCATCCCACTTAAGATTAGTAGCCTTTATGCATTTTAGATATACTCTTGAAATGTATCTACTAGTTTTCATCTTGCTTTGTGTAGGTACTCATGAAGATCAATTACTTAATTGGTTGTGGATTGAGTTACTTGCACTTGTAGAAGACTCATCTTCATTGATCTTTAACATCTTTGAATGATGATACCAAGATGATTGGGAATGATACTAGTCCTTGAAGACTTAGTACTCATCATAGTCATTTATTGGGCATAGCACTTATTCCTTCATGGATTGCTCTTTGTGGCCAAGGTACGTTTTCGTTCTTCCACACGCCCTTTGATCACTCTTTTGATCATTACTTGACTATGTGCTTGTTCTCGGCATCCTTGCCTTGACATTTATTTGTGGTTGGTGCTTCTTTTCCTTTATCCTCTCAAACCTTCATTGCTTGGATACTTGACTTACTATGGTGATGTATAGTAGAAGCTTAAAGTATCAAGCATGATTTCCATGGTTTGCACCCATACGGTTAGTAGGCCCTTTGTGGGAGAGAAATTGAATTAATACCTTGCTCATATTTTGGTTTAGACTAAGACTATTATTGAAAGTGATCTTAGTCTATACTTGAATAATTGCTTTGTGCTTATTCATTACCAAAGCCGTTTAACGTTTCACCGGAAAGGCACGTCTTAAACCACTATATATGACACAAGCTCTTTGCTACAACTATTTGAAGATTGTAATTAATCCCTTGAGCATTGATCCTAGTCTTGATTCACTTCCCTTGACTTCTCTCCACTTAGTCGTTTTGCTACGATTAGTCGTTTGTCCGTTTCGGTTCTTTTCGATCTTGATTTAACTCGTAATCCTTCATTAAGGCATATTGCTTAGTGTTATGATGATCCAATGATATTCTAAAAGGCTCATGATTTAATTTTAAGTATTTTAGAAAAACTTGGTTTTCAAAATTTGGCGTTTTTCATAGATAAAAACCTGCCTCTATAGGCGGTTCCTTATCTCTGCGGCTCAAACCCGCGGTTCCTTATCGATAAGGTACCGCGGGCAGTAACTTTTGTCAGAGCGCCAGTTTGAGTTTTTTTATTCTTTTTCAAACCAAACTCTCTCTCTCTAAAAAACACACAGCCGACGGGTTTTACCTTTTCCACCATTGTTGAAGCTTCCAAAACCTTCAATCACTCAAATTAATTGATTCCAAGTTGTGGGTTTCACTCATCCTTCATCTAACATCAATTAATTGTAAGTATTTTCTTTCAATTTCATCTATTTTGTTCTAGGGTTCATCCTTTCATAATTGGGGATTTTTAAAATTGAAATTGAATTAAAACCTTAATAGGAATGTGGGTTGACATGGTTATTTTACTATGATTCCTTAGGTTGATATTCATTAAGATTTCACTAAAACCCACTTGTAGAACAAATCCGAATTTAGGCTAAATGATTTTGGTTGAATGATGGATTTGAGATGAACCCATGAACACGTAGGTAATGACATTGTTAATGCTTACCTAAAAACCTTGTTTTGAAATACCAATGTTCTAATCCATTGTTGATCTAACATAGATGTTGTGTTCTTGGTTAATGATGGAATAGACACATTGTGAACATGAAAATGATATGGATTCAATCCTATGTTTGTCAAGAAATTGATATAACACATTTTCATTTTTTCGTTTCCTTTTTGATTTTCATATGAGTGATTGGAGAAATATTGTCTTATGTGCATTTAGGTACTTAATCATGCCTTCTCAATATCAAAAAGATCATCAATTCACTAGAGATTATATGCCCGACATCTCTCAAACCTATGCTTCCCCCCAACTTCAAAACGCTTTTCCATCCCTTTCCACTTGTTGTTTCCATGAGGGTAGAGTCATTGACAAGGAAATAACGGGTTATGACTATACCCAATCTATGTTTGAGCTTTCGGGATTTGATTGCTTGCTCAACATAGAAGAAGATATTTACCCCTTATTCCTTCTTGAATTCTTTAGCACCTACTCCATGCTTGAATACAATGGAGAAATCTTCATTCGTTTCGTGTTGAATGATCAATTGATTCAATACTCCCTCGAAAACTTTGGTCAAATTCTCGGTGTGCCATATGAAGGCACTTGTCGGTTTACGGATAAATGGAGACTTGATGCTCTCTCGGAATCCTTCGATAAACCTCCAAATGACCTAACCGAAATTGATCTAGAGTTCATCCTTGACATCATCTCGAAAGAGCGTGATGGAAACGTTGTGAGAAGCCTTCATTCAAATGTACGAAATGTGAATCGATATGAAGTGCTCTCTAGCGACCTTAAGGATTTTATGGTCCAATGGGCCAATATCCTTAGGGAGAATGTCTTTTGTCTTGGTGGAAACCGAGATCACATCCCGGCGTGTATGGTGCATATGTTGAGTTGCATCTTTACATCCACCAAGTACAACTTGGCATTCTATATCGCTCGACGAATCAATTATGCCCTTTCGAAGCCCAAGACAAACCTTCCCTATGCTATGCTTCTAACTCGCCTTTTCAAAAAGGTTGCTCATGATTTTCCCCACCTTGATCTTTCTCGCTTCTACCCGGTTCATCAGGTTATGTTGCCTATTCAAGAGGCATATGCAAGAAAGACAAGAAGTGATCGAGGATCGAGAAAATTTGTTCATCAAGAGATGGATGATGAGGACATGGACGTGCCAACAAGTGATGGTGATGACATAGGTACTAGTTCTCATTTCCACTCTTCGAGTAATTCCCATCCATCCTCAAACCCATTCGAGGATGAATTTGAAGACTTAGCTCCTCCTCCTCATCATTCTAGTGAAGTACCGGAAGATTTCAATATGGAGCATCTTTACCGTGAAAACCTTAGAACTCGAGGGGAATTGCACGAACACCGGGTTGAATCAAGAAAAGGTTTCAAGTTCTTGGGGAATATGATCAAGGGATTGGGGAAAAAGAGAAGGTGAAAGCTTTGAAGTATTTCAAAGAATACATGTTGGTAAACATGTAATGTTGAACAATTTTATTTTATCTTGGATATGTATTAACTTATGATTGCATGTTTGTATTATCATTTATCTTGATCCTTAATGTTAATTATGCCATCATATTTGTGATTTTCATAGCTTTGTGCATGCCTTTTGATAGTTAGCTTATTAGATTATGATCTGTAGTTAACTTTGGCTTGTGAATCCTTTGGGAAAAATCTGGGTTTATCAAAAACTGGGATGGGAAATTTTTGAAAACCCTCTGGTCGCGGTTCCATATCGACCCGCGATTCCTTATCGATAAGGTACCGCCGGTCCTAGATAAGGAACCGCCGGTCACTGTGCACGACAGCATCTTTGCTTTACACTGTTTTCTTAAATTTGTGTAAACCTTGCATGATTTTCAGTAATAAACTCCACATTTCCTAAACTAGGTTACCTAAATTCATTATTCACCTAAAATGATTTTAACCCATTACTAGTTTGGATCATCCCCTCACCCATTTAAACCCACCTTGTTTGCCATGTTCTTCACACATCAAACATACTTCCCTAAACCTTAAACCACCCTAATCAACCATGGTGTGTACCAAAACCTCAAACACTTCCAAGACCTCCACCCCAAGGAAAACACTCAAAATAAGGGTTAAGGTAGCTAAGCCTAACTCCTCACCTTTCCACACACCTAAGAATGAGATGGCTCCTATCCTCATTTCTTCATCACCTTCCCCACCTCTTGCACCATTCAAGACATCATCCACCCATGGTACTAACCACTCCATTGGTTCTACCTCCTCTTCATTCAACTCAAGAATGAATGAGCTCTCTTCACCCTTCACTCCAAGTGCACCCTTGGAAGTGACCACACAACCCTAACCAATCCAAAGCATTCCTTTTGTGAATGACTTTGATGACACTTTGGTGACTTTACCATTTACCCCTCACAACTCACCCATTTCACCAACCTTGGAGAATTTACCTCCACACTCACCCATTTCCCCTTTAGGGAACATGCCTCCACTTTCACCCACATCACCCTTGGAGAACTTGCCTCCTCCACCTCCACCCAACTCAAACATCCCAATTTTGGGTGTTCCACTTTCCCTCCTTTTGGGTGATCCATACTATGGGTTTCAACAAACTCATGGTCCTAGTTGTCCATGTTGTCTCTATAACCACTACATCATCCATAACCTAAGGATGGATATGTATGGACTACATAGGAGGTTGCAAGAGTTCTTGCTTGCCTTGTTCTCCATGCCTCCTCCTAGGAGATGAATAATGGAGTTTTCTTAATAAGAGTTTTCAACAAAACCAAGCCAAAGAAAACTACTTATCTAGATTTAATGTTAAGCTAGCTATGTATTAGTTAGTTTTTATTTGTCTTTGTACTTGCCTCATTAATGAATGTTTCATGTTGTTGACTTATGGATTTAGCTTTGTGTGTTTCTATCCTTTTGTGCACACTAATCAACTTTAATTTGAAATTAAAATTGAACCTAAATCTATCACAACCCCTAAACTTGACTAAAATTGGTTCAAAATGATATCTAAATTATTTTGTCACCCTTTGTCAAGACATTCTTTGTGAATGTGTTGCTTTATGCAACCCTAGCATATTTTGTTGCTAATAGAGGTAAAATTCCAAGATTTGCATCTTTTTGAAAAAGTCTTAGTTTTTCCCAAAACCCAGGAAAACATGGTTTAAAGTCCACTGGACGCGGTTCCTTAGCGATATGGAACCGCCGGTCCCTATAAGGTACCGCGGACAGTAAGTGGCTTTTGACGAATTTTTGGTCAAAACTTTTAAAACCCTATACCCTGTCAAGATTCCTTGTTTACTCAAATTGACTAAACATTCCTTGACACTACACATTTTGTATTTAAATTCTTACCTTGATTACATTTTTACTTATACCCCAACCTTGAGATTTCATTCTCACACCTTCCCAACCTTGAGAATTCATTCTCACATAACCTTGAGATATCATTCTCACACTCTCACAATGCCTAACTCCTACATTCCTAACCTTGACATTTCTTTGTCACAACCCCACTCGCCCAAAGCTTCCTCATCCAAGCTTTCAAAGAAACCGAAAATCTCGGTTCGACCTATTTGGGTTAAGAAGAATGAATCATCTTCGTCCAAACCACCCAAAATCCCTACCTTCTCTCTAATCAAGTATTGGAATGAGACTTATACCATAAACCCCATCACCGGAGCTAAAGAAAATGTTCCACCACCACCACAATCCTTCAATACCCCTCAACTCAATGACCTTTCAACCTTCCCAAACCTCACAAGGCATTGTGAAAACATTCCCAAACCTATTACCCCACCACCACCAAACCCTAAGTTTGATGCCATACCCCCATCAAACGATTTTGTGTTGCACCATGGATCCTCGTGTGGTTGTTGCCGATTTCAACAAATTGAACTTGCTCATGTGTATGAGAAGTTAAATTTTCTTGAATTCCTCCTCACTCGACCTCCTATTCAAGTTTTCGTTCCGGTGGACAAAACTTCGAATCATGCATAGTCGTCTTTTTATTTTTTTTTTATTTTTAGCAATCTTGGAAAATATCACTATTAGACTAGCTTATGCTTAGTGGTTTATTTTCCATATTTATTGCTTTTAGATACTCATATTGTGTGTATGACTATCTTCTTTGTTGTGTCTTTTTTTTTCTTTATGTAACCTTTGTGTTATTTGTGTGCTATTTTATTAGTTCTATTTTGAGTTGATCTTGGTTAAATTTTTTTTAAAAATTGCTTATGGGTAATTCCATCAATTCTAAAGCTTTAACCCATTGACAAGCTTATCATCTTCATTGGATTGAAGTTTGATTTTGTCAATTACCTCTTTGGACATACTTAGCAAAATACATGCTTCTAATTTGAGATTTCTTCTCTTTCTCCCTCTCAAGTTACTTAGTAGGTAGTGATCATATATACATTGGTGTTTCTTTCCTTTCTACTAACCTTTGTGTAGCATGTCACCTTAGCTCACAAACTTGGTGCCCCAAGCAAGGGGGAGCAACCACCAAGGGGGAGCTACTAGCAAAGTTCGATGTTCTTCAAAGACTTGTGCTAACCTTTTTGCTACGACAAAGGGGGAGAAATGATAGTGATAAACTAGTTAATAATTCCATATTTTGTGTTTCTACGTAAATGAGTTTATCGTTTGTCGTAATAAAAAAGGGGGAGATTTTTAATGCAAGTGATGCCTAAAAACATTATTAGTGTTAACTAATCTTTCTTAGTTTTGATCACAACAAACCATACAACACATTTAGTGTAAAACACAAAATGAATTATTTAACTAACACTATCATCAAGGTAATAATCATATCACTAACCTTTCTTAATCATACTTAGTGATCATCAAAATGATTATCCTTAAAACTCACTTTTGTTAATATGACAAAAGACTTTTTAATAAACTTTCTTTTTTAGAAAATGTTTTATTAAAATGGAAAATGAAAATTTGAAAATAGCATATTCCAAATGCTATTAGAATATCCTTTGAAGGTTTCAAATACCTCAGATATTCCCACCCCACTAAAAGACAAAAAAAACGGAGCGGAGTCTAGTGGTGGTACCTTAAGTACCTACGCGGTACCTTAGCGATATGGTACGGCGGGGTGAGATAAGGTACCGCGCACAGAAAGCCGTTATAGATCCGTTATACTTTGTCTCCTTTAAATAGTGGGTCAAATCTCATTTTCCAGCAAGCCTCTTGGACGTTTTTCTCAGCCCCCTTTCTATTTTCTATAGCATAATCATTAGTAAATGATCACTTAAATTGTTAAGGATGTTTACATATGATTATCCTCTTGATCCCCTCCTTTACCTTGTCCAATGAGAAGATCACTCACTCACTAGTGTTGTGATAAAGATGAATCTATGAGCTAGTCATATTCATCATGATACCCTTTTTGTTTTAGGTCAATCCAATGTATTTATGAATACTTGGACTAGTTGTGTTCATCCAAGTTATTTGTGGATACTTGGATTTGTTGTGTACATCCATTGCATATGTGTTTGCTTGGATTTGTGTTGTGTAAATCCAAGCTACATGTGTGTACTTGGATAAGTCTAGTTGAGTTGTAATAGATTTGATTAGGAGTTCTCACTAAACTTTAAAGTGATGTGGTTGTGTCTTGTGAGTTCTCACTAAACTTAAAAGTGATTAGTAGTTGTGTTGTGTGAAGTTCTCACTTAGCTTCAAAGTGAAGAGTCGTGAAGATTGGTTCTAGCTTTCGATTAGAACCCGACATCTAGCCTTGTGTCGTTAAATTGTGAAGTAGGCAACGTCGTGTAGATTAGTCCTAGCTAAAGATTAGGTCTCGACATTTAGCTTAGTGTCGGAAAATAATGTAAGCAACGATGTAAGGTTTTCTCCGCCGAGAAGGGAGCTTGTGGATATAGTGGAAATCTCGAGTAGGTGTACTCGAGGAGTGGAGTAGAAACGAGGATAGAGCCTCGTTGTCGAACCACTATAAATCTTGGTGTCTTCCCACTAGGTTGTATCCTTCCTTACTCTTTACTTATTTCATTATAATTATACTTGCCTATTATCTTTGCTAGTGCATTTCAATTGAAGCTAATCATTATGCAACTTAGCCTCAAGTAAAAGATAGTTTTGATACAAACCAAATTGAAAGTAATTTTAATTTGGTCACCAATCGAAGAGAAACTATTCAACCCCCCCTTCTAGTTTCTACAAATCCTAATCTCACTAATCTCAAAAACTCACAAACCCTAATCCATCATAAGATCAATTACATGATTACATTGATTAAAATCATTGATAGAACAAGGGTTTTGAAGATTTTACCTTAGAAATCAATGGAAGATCTTTATTTTTGTAACCCTAATTGGCCACCATTGTTGAATTTCGGCTAGAAGCTGTTATGGAGGTTAAAAATCTGATTATTTTGGTTATGGGTTGGGTTTGGTTAAGTCCTAAAGGCCCCCTAATCCTATTACAAGTCCATTGGGCCTGTTTTGGGCTTTTCCTTCTTTTTTTCTTGCGTCGTCCAAACCGACCCCCTTTATTATTTTTATATTTTTTTTCTTTTTATTACTTATTAATATATTATTAATAATATCTTAGTTTACCTTAATTTGTTTCAGCTCCTAAAGCCTCCGAAGCCTCAAAACCGTAAAACTAGTCAGTTTTTACGCGTATACCGTAAAAGACGTAAAAATATACAGTTTTATAAAAACTCTTAGAATATGAAATAAACTATATAACTAAGTCCAAAATGACTTAAAACCATCCCAAAAATACTCCCGTGACTAAGTACCTCTTCCGAGACCCCTAAATGCAAAACCCTAAACCGTAAAAATACGATTTTCTATAATACATATACGTATACGTAAAACCACTAAATAACACCATCTCATTTCATAGTCACTACCATGTGGGCTCATGAAAATGAAATAACCGTTCCACGATTTACTTATGAGTACCATATACCCATAAACGATACCCAAACCTCACTCCAAACACACAAAATAAACACATAAGCACATAAAAGCACATATTTGCACAAAACACCATAAACTATAGTCTAAGTGACGAACCCCAAAAACCATGGTTTTTACATTAGATCTCTTTTTAGCATTTCCATATTTTTCTCCAAAAATCATTATTTCTTTTCAAAAACATGTTCAATCATACAACTTGATTTTTTCCTATCATTTTTCTTGTTCGATTTTTGAGGTGAGCTTGGTTCGAATTAACCTGGGCATGATTCGATTTAAAATTATGTTTAACTTGTTAGATTATCACAAGTAGAATTAGTTGGTTCTTACTTTTCTTGATTGTGACCAACATTTTCGAATTTCTGGGTATTTTTTATTTGTTTAATTGTTCATATTTGGGGTTTTTTAATTTAATTGTTTGGTTTCTCCGATTTTTTTATTAACTTATCTTTTCTTGTTTGTTTTGATTCTCAATCACGTAAAGCAAATGTGGAACATCAAACACCTCATGCTTTACTAGTAGTGTGTCGGAGAAAATAAAAAATAACGTTGGTACTAGTATACATTGTCAATTTGTCATAAAATGTATAAAAAGGTCAATTTTGTCATTCACTATCATATACATTATAAACTGGCTTGTCTTTCATGTTAACCAAACAGGTTGCCTGATTTATAAAACCTGTATTTGAAAGTCTGTCGTATTAAAATATAAAATATCATGTTTTTAAATTTGTGAACCAAACAACCCCTAAAAGTACAAAAATTAATTTATAAATTAGAAATACTAGATACTAAATATCGCAATTTGTTTAATATTACGTTTATAATGACCAACCAATAAACTTGTCATGTTAATTTCAATTTAACGACAAATATCATGCCCCAAGAAGAGCAACCCATGCCCCCTTAGTGCAACGTACGGGTTCCAAAAATCTCGTAAAACAAAATATTAAACACACTTCTCTCATTTATTTTTTTTGTATGTTGACATAACTGGAAAGAACAAACATGTCCTCTTTTAGTTTTCGGAGAAATATGCTTTAAGAAATGTATGTTTTATAAAGCGATTTTTTGATGTTAAGCCACCGAATCATGATTCAATCGATTTTTTCGTTCAAAATCGATATTTTGATCACTCGACCATTTTACGTTTCAACTCTTTGGGTAAATACAAACCAAAGTTTAACTGAGTGATTTTTTAGGCAAGATTGTTTCTCTAAAGATGTCGAGTTCGAGTCCTGCCAAAAACTTTTCTTCATCAAGCTAATAGGCGAAGGTTAAAAAAAACATACTACCTTCTTGGATTTTCCCGATCAAACTCATAAAACCAGCAACTCGCTTTTAAAAAAAAAACTTCTTAAAAACTTGAAAAAACAAAATCTTAAATAATTGTGCCAAATTTACCCTTGATAGTTTTGAAATTGACTAATGTATCCTTTGAACTCAACTTATCAAAAAGATACATCCTTTTTCAAACATCAGATTCTTCATCTTTTTTTACACTAGCATTTATCACTTAGAAAACAATTTTCTTCATGAGTTCTCACTAAAGGTACAATCTTTTCCCCAAATTTTGTTACTTTTCTCAAAAAAAAACCAATCAACTGCTTATAAAGTTCCAATCTTTATACAATTTCCAACTTTTTTTCATCTTGGTATGCTTATAAAGTTCCAGTCAACTACTTATAAAGTTCCAATCTTTATAGTGCTCTTCTTACCTGTTTGTATCACCTCAGCTGAAACATCCAGGATTCCACTGGCATCTATGTTAAAACACACATTTACCTTTTGTGTATGTTTAGGGGCCGTAGGAATACCACGAATCCCGAAGGAGTCAAGGAATATGTTTTCTTTCGTTTTCCCACACTCACCCTGATATACTTTGATTGTCATAATTACTTAGTTGTCAGAATTAGTGGAATAAGTATGCTCCTTAACAGTGGGTATGAGTGTGTGTTTAGGAATCAAGACACTCATATCATCATCGTTAGTACAAATGCCAAGTGAAAGAGGTGTTACATCTAAGATTATCAAATCCCGCAGAACTTCATTCCGTTTACCACCCATATTAGCTGCCAATACTGCTGCACCATAAGCAACAACTTCATCCGCGTTAATGCTCTTCAAAAGTGGTTTCCAATTGAAGAATCCCATCAGCATTTGTTGAACCTTGGGAATCCTTGTTGATCCACCAACAATAACAACATCATCAACATCATTCTTATGCATATTCCCATCTCTCAAACAACTCTTCACATGCTCAATGCACTTTTCAAATAAACAACTATTTAATTCCTCAAACTTTGCCCTAGAGAACTTAATCGAAAAATCAATCCCTTCATACAAGGAATCAACTTCAATTACTGTTATAGTTGTTGACGACAAATCCCTCTTTGCATTCTCACATGCCACTTTCAACTTCATCATTGCTTTTGCATTCTTACTCACATCCTTCTTTTCTTTCTTGTTGAACACTTGGACACAGTGACTTACCATAGCCTCATCAAAATCCTCGCCACCTAAATAAGGGTCACCGCCCACTGCTTTAACAATAATGGTGCCATCTTTGCTAATATGTAGAAGCGACGCATCAAAGGTTCCTCCACCCATATCAAAGATCAAGACAGTTTTCTCCTTAGGACAGTTGATTTCATTACGCTTATCCAGACCATAGGAAATTGCTGCCGATGTTGGTTCATTAATCAAACGTATGACATTAAGGCCAGCCAATGCAGCCGCATCCTTGGTTGCTTGACGTTGTTGGTCACTGAAGTATGCTGGGACGGTAATCACAGCATCCGTAACTGTGGTTCCAAGGTATGCTTCAGCCACTTCTTTCAATTTCCTTATAATCATAGCAGATATATCCTCAGGTGAGAATGTCTTTTCTTCTTCAGACTCGTCATTGTCAAATACAATCATTGGCTTATCTCCAGAACCTTTAGTTACCTTAAAAGGCCATGACTCAATATGGTTCCTAAGTCTAGCATCACTGAATCTGGTTCCCATTAAACGTTTAACATCTGCAAAATATTAAATTAAAACCGTAGTTTAAGGAAGTCCACAAATATATACTAATTAAGAAAAAAATATCGTATTCTACTGGCTTACCAAAAACGGTATTATTAGGGTTCCTACGGATTTGATTTTTGGCAGCTTCGCCAACCATGAGTTGAGAGCCATTCCAAGCAACGCACGACGGTGTAATCTTGTTACCTTGTTCATTAGGAATGATCTCAACACGATTGTGCTTATCAAACCATGTAGCAACACAAGAGTATGTTGTTCCAAGATCAATGCCCACTGTTGTACTTTCTCCGACTTTTTTAGACATACTGAACTCTGATAGCAAAAGTGCGAGAAACTAATGTGCGAGGAACCCTAATAGACGGGGTGTTTGGTTTATGTGATTTCTAAACTTGGTAATATAATTAATGCTTAAAAACCCGGTTTACGTGATTTCTAAACTTGGCAGAGTTAATTTTTTTGGTAAAATTGCGTATATACTATTTAAACTTCACTAATTGCATGTATTCCTTTCAAACTTTACTAATTGCATATATCTCTATTTGAACTTCACTTATTTGCGTATATCGCCATTAAGACTTTAAAATTGTAAATATACCTAGTTAAACCAAATTTAAACTTGTAAATTTACCCATTTTTTTTATCTCTTCTACTATTATGAATAGAATATAACTATTTTGTTGTGAATCAAAGAAGAATAAGAACAAATAAGATACAGAAAAGAAAATTATTATATTGATTATTAATTAGGGAGAATACAATAGGTATTTATAAGATAGGGTAAAATTCTAATAGCTAACTAGGCAATGAGTTTTATCCATAACGCTCTCTCTTGGATGTCCATATTAATAATAAGTTTTTGAGAATACTACCTCATTAAAAACCTTGTCAAGAAAACCTACATCATTAAAAATCCTGTCAGAAAACCCAGTAGGACAAAACCATGAACAAGGAGAAAAAGAGTGTAGCGCATATTATCTCCCTCTGATGACCTACATCACTTGAGGTCTTTGAGCCGACGTGTTCCATTGTTGTACTTGATAATGTTGACGTAGAAAGTATCTTGGTAAATAGACCCACGAAATAATTGCTTGAAAAAAATGTGTTGTCTTATCACATTTAATGGACATCCATTCCATATTTATCCTATGCCTCGTTAAAAACCTTAATAGACAAAACCCATTAGGACAAAAATCTAGTGAAGGAAAAAGAATACGTGATTTCTTTATATGATCAGTGATGAGACTGTATTTCTACATAGTCTCATCGTCCAAAACGGGCTTAAACGGTTAAAAATATCATGAAAAGTGCCAAATATATGCTTGTGTTTGTTCAATGTGTATTTTAGGTACGGATATCGAGAAAACGACAAATATCACTAGAATCAAGCAAAAACGAACACAGGAAATGAAGCCGCACAATGAAGCGGACCTAAGTGTTGAATTTTACAAAAATATCCTTGAAGAATTGAAGATTGTCAAGTTTGTTCCCTCATCTTTGAAGACTTGCCACTTTTGGTCCTTGAAGACTCAAGTTGTACAAGAATAGTCCTTGATGTTTGAAGACTTGTCATAAATAGCCCTTGAAGAATGATCAAAGTGACATTACAAATCCTTATGGATTTTTATTTGTGCCATAATTGCAAATAGGCCAAAGTTATTTAATGAAGAACCAGCCCTAGTTTTCTGCCAAAACTTATATGAAGGTATTTCTATACTTAAGGGGCCAATTCTGCATATATACAAACCCATATCCGTTAAAACCCACCAAAGCCCACCCTTTTACCCGACCTGGCCCAGTAACCCAACACGTTTGTTTTAATTAATACTATGTTTAAATTATATTAATTAAATACAAATGGGTGCCTAACACTTCTATTTTACCTAATTGAGATCAAACCAGCACTATTACCAAAACCCCACCACTCATCAACCCTAATTCGATTTAACATCAAACCAAAGGGGTTTAAGCTGCTACGCTCTATAACCATTGTTAGGACCTATGTAATAGGTGTTTTGTAATAGGTTGACTAGGAGGTATGTAGTTCCTCCTGGTCATAGTAGTAGTAGGAGCAATACGTGCTCCTGGTCTGTTAGAAAGTCAAACAGTATCATTAGTAGTAGTTTGTTAAGATATGCATGAGATATCTTAGGAAAGGATGTGCATATCATTTGTTACACGTTTTGAGTAAATGTAGTTTAGGGTTTCCTTCTAATATAAAAGGAACCCATTGGCAGAAGGGTTAGATACATCTTTCGCCATTTCATTTCAGTAATATTAGAAATCCTTAGAAAGGATCTTGTTATTCATTTAGTTAAACTGTTTCTTCTTGTTCTTAGTGTTTGTATTCCGCACAAATACTTTGTTTTCATTAAGAGTCTCTCTATGAATAAACTTGTGATTACAGAAGTTGTTCACCATCTGATGGCTGTAAAATTACGTCTTTTAGGAAAAAGAGCGTAAAAATATAGGGTAAGCACGACGATTTAGGAAAACCGTGTATTAATGACCCTAAAGTGAGTTCGTTCTCGAGGAGGCTAGTGCGTTGTATAATGAATTGATTAATGGTTTGTGATTATATTGAGAAAAAGAAAATAGAAATGGGATAGGAAGAGAATGACGGTTACAATGACGGATTAAGCTAAGACGAAAAGGTCGATCACGTAAAACCGTAAAAAGCTACAAATTAAAAATTTTAAACCTAAAAATAAATTAAAAGTAAAAACTAAGTCTAAAATAATATAAATAAGAATAAAAATCCAACAAAAATATTTTAAAACCTTTTATTAATTAAATATTCAATTTTAAATGCTAATTAAAGCCCTAAAATTAAATATAATTAATCAAAATGTCCAAAATATTATTTTATTGAACTAATAAGTTACTTATATTATTTAAAGACTAAAAAGTATTTTTTCTAAATTTTAAAAACTATTTTTCTATTTTTTAAAGCACTAAAAACTATCTTTAAACTAGAATAATCATAAAAAATAATAAAATAATGCTAAAAATAATTTGACAATTTTAAAAATCCTAATTTATACTAAAGAATAGTAGAAAAATGAAAAAGTTTGAAAAAATATAAAATTTTCCACTAAAAGACAAAAACAGTTTGAAATTAAATCCTAATTAAACTAAATTAATTCTAAAAAATAAATAAAAAGTGAACAGTAAAAACTTTTTATACTAAAAATCTTAAATTATTTTTCTAAGTCTAAGAAAAATTTTAAAACTGAAAAATAATTATTTTTGTCACTAAAAGACAAAAACAGAAATTAAAAAGTTAATTAAAAATAGCTATTTAATCTAGAAAATACCAAATGAACAGTGACTGAAAAACTAATTAAACAGAAAAATCAAAAATTAAATTAGAAAAATAATGAAACTAATTTGGAAGTCTAATTCCTATTTAAAGTCACTAAAGACAAAAAATTACAAATTTTGAAAGTGACATGTGCAGGACTTTTGTCCTTATGCTGAGCAGTGGAAACCAATGTATTAGCAGGGGGAACTTTGTACCCACTGGTAGTGTCAATTCTTGGTCAGTTGACCAATAAGCTTAGGGAAGCTTATTTTGAGCTTATCTTTGGGCAATAAGGCACCCCTACACTCAGTTGAGTGTAGGGAGTCAATTTAAACACAAAAGTCACGCAATCACTTCACAAAATTAAGCACAAAATGCAAAAGAATGTTACTGATGAAGCTTAATAGGGTCTGATGAACAGTAACTTTATTTACTTGCACAAAAACGAATTTCAAAGCCTCAAATTTAGCACACAATCCAACCAAATGACATGCAAGCTATTCAAAACCCTGAAATGACCTAGTATCTAGCAGTTTGCAAGATTTGATGAGCAAATTCCAACAAAAACAGGCAGATAAAGGCACTTGTTGTTTTTTATGCTACTTACCAATATTTAATATGCAAATTTGTTTTAAACTCTACCAAACTGAAATCCAAATACTGATATTACCTAATAACAACCTAATGAGTGTGTTAAACAAGTTTTTAAACAAGATTTATGTCAATTAACCCAATTTAAACCCTAATCCAAACACCCCTTAATTTACTGAAAATGAAAATTAACAAAGCAAACCCATCCAAGTCTACACAAATCTGATTGAAATAGCTTATAACATGCATACAAGCCCTAAGTGAGTATAATCAAACCATACAACAAACATTTAAACAACTTCCATACAAATCCACCAAATCACACAAATCACAAACTTTGAAAACTGAAATCAAAGTTCAAGCCAAGTTACCTTGTGGGACCTATAATCCAGGTCCCACAATGGCTGAAAAGCCACCTCCTTTCAGGCTGGGGCCTGAGCTGAACCTTTTGGGCTGTTGGGATTCAAGATGATGATGATGATTTTTTGTACTTGCTGTGACCCTACACAAAAACAGACAACCAAGAAGACACTACAAGTTTAATAAGCTTGAAGCCAATAAGTTTATCAGGCTTTGGTTTTAGCTTATTAAACAGTAAGTGTGAATAAAAATAAGGAAATAATATTTTTCTTGGAAAATCTTTGAAAAACCTGAAAATTTGTAACCAACCAAGATTTTTGATAAAAATTTATCAAATACAGTAAACCATTTCAAAAATTCCACTTTCACTTCTTTTTTAAACTGATTTAAAGTATTTTTAAACCTTGCCAAAACTAACTTCAAAAACAGATTTTTTTTGAAGACTCTTTATCTCTCAAACAAATTCAAACCTTGAATAACAATAATAATATGGAACTCAGATTATGCTTCAATAATACCACCAACTTTTAAAAATAAAAAGGAATTACTTTATAAATCAAAATACCAACTTTTATAACTTAAAAGGAATTACAATATTTTTTTAAAGCAAAATCTAGAACAAAGGGCATATACAAACCATATGCTCCTTTTATAAGCTACAAGAGAAGATTCTAGTATACTGAATAAAAAATTAATAAGCTAAAACCCTAAGTTAAGAAAATCCGAAAATGCCCCTTTGAGGAATCTTGAAAATGGTCAAATCCTTCACATGTGATGTTGTACAGCTGTTGAATCAATCTGGGATGTTCATTTGAGCTTTTGGACCAAGTAATTCAATCCATCCGTTGGTTTTGTCGGGTTTAGGGTTTTGGGGAAGAAAGGGACGTGCAGGGGATGGTCCTACCCAACACATGGGTGTGTTGGGTTGGAATCTTTGAGTGGGTTTGGGCTGAGAGTGAAATGAATTAACAATCTGGAAAGTTATAACAAAAACCCCTTTGTATTTAAGTTAATTGGACCTGGGATTAACTAGGGTTCTTGGGTGTAAACAAGGTGGGTTTAATCTAATTTAGGGGATTAAGTTTTTAAGTAATGTGTTTAGTGGGAAAGTTATAAACTGATTATAAAAATTAGTTTAAAGCGTGAGTGGGGTGTGAGGTGGAGGGGTTGAGGGTTTTGATTGGGTGTTTGACTGGTCAAGGTGAGGTGTCAGCTTGTGAGTGGCTGGTGAGGGTTTGTGTGTCTTGGCGAAAATAGTCCCCCATCTCTCTTGTCTTCTCCATTTAGTAATAATCAGCCAAAAGTCCCATTTCCTTTGTTAATATCTTTGGGCAGATTGTCAAATTTGGCACAACAACTTTGTAGACTTTTTTCAAGGACTTCTTTTGTAATTTCTTCATTCTCCAAGGACTAAACTTGTACATACTTGATATTTTAGGGACCCACAAGTAATTTTGAAGATTTACAGGGGTATAAAATGACAAGTCTTCAAACATTAAGGGACCTATCTTGACAAATCTTCAAACTTCAAGGTCATTTTGGAAATTCTTGATTCAGGTCCAGTTCATTGTGTGGCTTCATTTCCCGTGTTCGTTTTTTGATTGATTCTTGTGATCTTTTTGTCATTTCCTCAATATCCGTACCTAAAATACACAAGCAACAAACACGAGCATATATTTGGCAGTTTTAATGATATTTTAAGCGTTTTAAGCCCGATTTGGACGATGAGACTATGTAAAAAAGCAGTCTCATCACTCCCCCATACTAAACCATTGTCGTGCCCTCACGCAATGCTAGAATAAAGTATCATAGCACCTCCAAAATTCATTTTTTCACTTTATTGAATGATAAACTAGCTACACTACTACCACTACTTGCGTTTTAGATATAATGTATGATTTTCATCGCCAAATGGGACGTTTAGGTTCATAGAATAAGAACACGTGAATGCTTCGTTAGAAATAATTTCATCATCCTCGATTTTCACCCCAATTCCAAGCCAAGCGTGTGACGAGATCATTGTCATTATAAGTTAGTAATGCTAACACTACTCATATGCCCTAATCACGTACTTATTCTCCCATTATTCCTAAGTTGTATCTCTTATATTTTATTTTGTCTTGAATGTCTCACGAGGATACATTGTTTGACTTATGCGATAATAGAGATTTAGGTCTAAAAATAGAGTCCTAACGGTGTAACCAAGACCATCAAATCAATAACCCTTCCTAATAGACAATGATGTTAAAAAATTAAGTTGACAAGAAGAATCGATAAACACGGTTTTATAACGGTTTTGAACATGAGACTTATTACCAAGACTTTTATACGCCCCCTAACGGAAGGGCCTTATTATCTTTGGTTTACCTCCATCTTTTATTCAACTTTGCCATGAAGCTTTTATTATGACTTCGGTCTTGCCTTGCCTTTTATTATCCGCCTCATCGGTGGTTTTATTAGCCAAAGACATATATCCTCACGCTAAGGCGAATTGTGGATCTTTAAAGCTTCGAAGATTAAGGCTTGATTCACTTTCAATTTTGCATAGATTTTTCGGCCTTATGGGGCTTCAAATTGTTTGCTTGATTTAGGTGAGCACTTGAAATCTTATTATTGGGTGAAGCTTTCGATTATTCGGGTTGCCAATACTTCAAAACCGTGACGCTGGCGATACCTTAATGTCTTCCCAATTTAATTACACGGAAGCTACTAGAAAAGACTAGAAACCCAACAATCCTAACTAAACCGCTAAGTCAATATTTATTAAGCAAAAAATATTTACATGCGAAGGGAGAATAAGCAAACAACGAGAACACATGAGTTTTTGAAAGAATACGAGTACTCTACGTTTAGCATAGTAACTTATAATTAACCCTATCATTTCTCGTCCTCATTTAAGAGACTTAGCCTAATGTGTAGTTAAGGAACCAAAGCTAAGTGCTCTACACGCACGGTCGAGTCAAAAATTACTCTTATTCTCGCCATCGGAAAACCTACATTCGTGTCTTCAAACACTTATAAAACATGAGAAAAATTTTAAAATTTTGCCATTTTTAGCCTTATTTTGCAACAAAACGATAAACAAAAAGATATACTTTGGAAAGCGTGAAGGTTTGGCAAGGCAAGTATCTATTCACCCCCCCCCCCCCCCCCATACTAAAGTTAAACATTGTCCTCAATGTTTCGAGTCTAGGGGTGCAAACACCCCCATACTAGAGACCTAGTCGAATGCCTAATCTAGCATGGAAAGGGTGCACCCGTTAAATTAATAGCCGTTTATGAAGTGTGCTAATAACCTAAGGTTAGAACATCAAAAGGATATATCATGGATATTGAGAAAGTCTTCAAAGCAAACGATCGAGTGCTCCCATAAAACGAACACGAGAGGCTCCAATCGTGAAGATCATGATCTAAAAACCACAATTCACAAACAACCACTGAACAAAGGTTGGAAGGGCACAAATCCCCTCACATTAAACTAATTAGAAAGCAATAATATGTACATGGATAAGCATGGGTCTCCCCCACGAGGCACCTTGTTTTTGATAACCGAGTCAAAAGCTCGACTCGAATCCCCATAAATGTGATCATTTAGGGATTATCTTGGTATGGTCAATTTTTAGTGGGGCTTACATGATAACAAGGCCCAAAAACAACCGGTATTAAGGACTAAGTCCCTTGATGGTGTAAAATACCGGGATCGAAGATGGCGTTCTCGTTTTCATTGGAAAAACAAATCAACGCCATTTCATCATGTGTCAACACAAACCCAAAGGGTTTCAAGAAAATAGATGAGAAGAAATAGAAGGGTGGGGCAATGGGTAAGTCATAAAAATCATGAGCTACTCGAGGTAGACTCGCACCAATCAAATAGAAAGATTTTCCATTTATTGCATCGGTGGAAGACCGAGATTTCCCTTTATAAGCAATTCCGGGATCAAATATCTCTTCCTCGGTGGAGAAAGGGAAGGGAACATAAGGGGCTTCCCCGCACTAGGTCCACACAAAGCATCGTCAAAAGGAGAAGACGAGCTTGTAGTACTCAATACACGTGGTGATGACGGAGTTAGAGTTGTAGAAAAATCTTTTAAATTCAATTCAAAATCTTTTCCTTTTTCATCTTTTAAACTCTCCTTATGAAAACCCGACTTAATTATGTCAAAAATATTTGGTGTTTCTAAAGCAATGTTAGTCACACTAAAAATTCTCACATTTGAAAACCGTTTTGGTTTAGGTGGTGGTAAGTTCTCAAAACGTTTGTCAACAAAGAAAACTTCCCCATCGGGATCAACATATTCATCATCCAAAGAATCATTCGTGATTGGAATCGTAGGTTTAACACTCTTAACCTCCACCGGCGGAGGGGACGGAAAATCGTTTTTATCATCAACTCCTAAAGCTCTTTTTGAAATCCTTTTGCAAATGTTTTTGATGGGACTAACATTGTTCAAAGACGTGATAGAATACACATGAGAAAGTGTGGAGTTTTGAGTTGCATTTATGACGAGTTCTTCCTCATTGAAACGAAGAGTGATTTTCCTAGCATGCACATCGATAAGTGCTCTCGAGGTATCCAAAAATGATCGACCTAAAATTAAAGGAACTTTAGGATCGATGGGAATGTCAACAACAATAAAGTCTACGGGATAGTAGAACTTTCCAACTTTCACGAAGACGTCCTCGGCTACTCCACAAGCTAGAATCGTAGAATGATCGGCCATCTCGATTGACATTCTTGAAGGAGTGAGATTGGGAAGATTGAGCGACTTAAAAATCTCAAGAGGCATCAAATTAATACTAGCACCAAGATCGGCCAAGGCGTAGCATTCCTCCATGTCTTGTATAGCACATGGGATTAAAAACTTGCCGGGATCACCGACTTTTTGAGGTATGCGGCTAAGAAAAACCGATGAACAACTAGACGATTTTTGCAATTTCTCTTTGTTATTCAACATACTTTTGAAGTTCGCGGCAAATCGAGGCATCATGACCAAGGCTTCGGCAAAACGTATATTAAAATGCAAGTCACGAAACATTTTCATAAAAAGTTCAAATTGATAATTATTTCGTTCTTGTACATTTTCCTTGTTTCGTCTTGAAGGGTAAGGTAAGGGTGGTGTGGGTTAGGGTATAGGCATCGGCCTTGGAATCTCGGGTTCCACTATTGGTATTGGTTCAACCGTAGGTGTGGTTTGAGCGGTACTTCGTGGGCTTAGAATTTGCTCCTTTTCTACCACCACCTCGGGTTCTTTCTCTTTTTCCTTCTCCATAGAAGTACTTGGACGAGAAATGGGTTCTTTGAAAGTTTTACCACTACGAGTAGTAATAACCTTTAATTCTCCTTTCGGTTTCACGATGGTATCACTAGGAAGACCACCCGAAGAAGAAGGTTTACACATGATAGCTTCAAACATTTTTCCCATTCGATCTTCAAACGTAGATTGCCTAGCATCCGCTTTTAACAATTCTTGCTTAATCTCATGTTGACCTTGCTCCATTTTTTGTTGATTTTGTTGGAGACATTGAACATTTCCTTCCATTTTATTAGCATGAGTCTTAAGTTCATTAGCAAGTTCGTTTTTAAGCTCGTTTTTCAACTCGGATCTTAAGCTAACCATTTCACGTTGCATATTATCAAACTTAGCATCGTTTGCTTTTGCATAATTCAAAAAATTTCCTTGAAGATTTTTGGTGTGATCATTTTGAAAACCTTATGTGGTAGTTTGAAAATCATGGTTTTGGTTTTGGTTTGAAATTTGCCCATTTCCACTTTGATAATTACCCTTGTTGTAGTTACGTTGATTTCCTTGATAAGCACCACTTTGATTGTTGTTTCGATAGTTATTAGCATTTTGATTTTGTGGAGCTTGATTTTGGCGGGAACCTTGACCGTTTTGGTTATAAGTTCCCGTGGCTACATAAGCATTCGAAGTGTTACCATCCGCGGTAATGCACTCGGAAAAATCATGAGCTCCACCACACGAAATACAACTCTTAGCAACCGCTTTAACCGAAGCGGAATTTGAAGCTTCTTGAGCTTTCCAATGGGACATAAGAGTCGAAAACCTATCGAAAAACCGATTCTCCTCATTTGCTTCATCTTGCAAGGCATTAATGCTACGAGACGATGACGAACCCAAATTGGCAACACTCGGTGTGTTACAAGGGCTATAAACCTTAGACCTATTTTCAATGATTTTCAAAGCCTCTTCGGTTGTTTTGCACAAAAAATTACCACCCGCGGCGACATTTAAGTAATCTCGTTCATGATCATTAAGCCCATTATAAAAAGTGTCAATTTGATGCAATTCGGAAAAATCATGGTGTGGACATTCATGTAACATTTCTTTAAACCTTTCCCAAGCCATTGAAAAACTTTCATTAGATCTTTGTGTAAATCGTGAAATCTCGTTTTTCAAATGTGTTGTTTTAGATGGTGGAAAAAATTGATTCACAAATTTAGAAACGAGATCAGCCCACGTCAAAATTGAATTTGGGGGTTCTTTCTCGAGCCATATCTTGGCGGGTCCATCTAACGAGTATGGAAACAACATCATCTTAATGGCATCGTGTGGTACATCCTTAAACTTGCTTGTCGCGGTGAGACGATTAAATTGCCTAATGTGATAATGTGGGTTGTCTTTTTCGTGTCCGCGAAACTTGTTGGCTTGAAGCATAGACATTAAACCCGTCTTGGTCTCGAAGTTCTCCGTAAGGATGGCGGGAATCACAATGGCCTCTCCAAAACCCTCGGTGGGTGTTTGAAGCAACTCCATCATAGTACGATTAGCCATGATAGCTTCTTGTTCTACAATAGGTTCCTCACTTGGAGTCTCTTCACTAGAAAGATTAGGAGTCGGTGTTGCCTCCTTTTTGTTTCTTCGTTTACGTGCACGTCTCGCTTGATTGCGAGTAAGCATAAACGTCATGTACAACGTAGGGATGAGCAAAGAAGATTCTTTTTGGTGTTTTTAACTTTTTCAATTTTTTTGGATTTTTGATTGTTTTTACTTTTTTTTGGATTTTGGAATTGTATTAAGTAGACAAAAATATACAAATCTCCTCCTTAATCAAATCTCTTGATTAAAGAAGCCTCAAGGAATGAAAACGATCACGTGAAGTGAACGCCTTCGATGATTTTAGAACGTTGGTGGAACACCAAAACGTTCAAGAGGGTTTAATCAATGAAACCAAGAAAATATATATGATATGTAATAATACTTTGGGCGGCAAAACCCTCGATTAGCTTTCACAATCAAATACTCACAAGCAAGCGGGGAAACGAGGCGGCGCGAAGCACTTAAGAGCCTTTTTCCTTAGGATATATTTTATAATATCCGCCTTATACCCACCTTATAGTTTGTAGTTTCAAAATCGAGCTTCTCGAAAGTCTTTATCTATTTTTGCCTTTTTTCTTTGGTTTGAGATTCGAATACAATGATTGGGTAATGACCTCCCAAGTCAAGGTTGTGATTTCTCACGTATTTGGAGTACTTGTGAATTTATTGTTCTACGTATACAATATAGTAATAGTATTCACACAAAAATCGAAAACCGATAATACGTATTAGTAGAGTGCTACTAATACAAATACTTATTATGGCTATATAAAAACAACAACTGCAAATCAAAACACAACACGCCTCCCCGGCAGCGGCGCCAAAAATGATGGTTGTAAAATTACATCTTTTAGGAAAAAGAGCGTAAAAATATAGGGTAAGCACGACGATTTAGGAAAACCGTGTATTAATGACCCTAAAGTGAGTTCGTTCTCGAGGAGGCTAGTGCGTTGTGTAATGAATTGATTAATGATTTGTGATTATATTGAGAAAAAGAAAATAGAAATGGGATAGGAAGAGAATGACGGTTACGATGACGGATTAAGCTAAGACGAAAAGGTCGATCACGTAAAACCGTAAAAAGCTACAAAATAAAAATTTTAAACCTAAAAATAAATTAAAAGTAAAAACTAAGTCTAAAATAATATAAATAAGAATAAAAATCCAACAAAAATATTTTAAAACCTTTTATTAATTAAATATTCAATTTTAAATGCTAATTAAAGCCCTAAAATTAAATATAATTAACCAAAATGTCCAAAATATTATTTTATTGAACTAATAAGTTACTTATATTATTTAAAGACTAAAAAGTATTTTTTTCTAAATTTTAAAAACTATTTTTGTATTTTTTAAAGCACTAAAAAGTATTTTTAAACTAGAATAATCATAAAAAATAATAAAATAATGCTAAAAATAATTTGACAATTTTAAAAATCCTAATTTATACTAAAGAAAAGTAGAAAATGAAAAAGTTTGAAAAAATATAAAATTTTCCACTAAAAGACAAAAACAGTTTGAAATTAAATCCTAATTAAACTAAATTAATTCTAAAAATTAAATAAAAAGTGAACAGTAAAAACTTTTTATACTTAAAATCTTAAATTATTTTTCTAAGTCTAAGAAAAATTTTAAAACTGAAAAATAATTATTTTTGTCACTAAAAGACAAAAACAGAAATTAAAAAGTTAATTAAAAATAGCTATTTAATCTAGAAAATACCAAATGAACAGTAACTGAAAAACTAATTAAACAGAAAAATCAAAAATTAAATTAGAAAAATAATGAAACTAATTTGGAAGTCTAATTCCTATTTAAAGTCACTAAAGACAAAAAATTGCAAATTCTGAAAGTGACATGTGCAGGACTTTTGTCCTTATGCTGAGCAGTGGGAACCAATGTATTAGCAGGGGGAACTTTGTTCCCACTGGTAGTGTTAATTCTTGGTCAGTTGACCAATAAAATTAGGGAAGCTTATTTTGAGCTTATCTTTGGGCAATAAGGCACCCCTACACTCAGTTGAGTGTAGGGAGTCAATTTAAACACAAAAGTCACACAATCACTTCACAAAATTAAGCACAAAATGCACAAGAATGTTACTAATGAAGCTTAATAGGGTCTGATGAACAGTAACTTTATTTACTTGCACAAAAACGAATTTCAAAGCCTCAAATTTAGCACACAATCCAACCAAATGACATACAAGCTATTCAAAACCCTGAAATGACCTAGTATCTAGCAGTTTGCAAGATTTGATGAGCAAATTCCAACAAAAACAGGCAGATAAAGGCACTTGCTGTTTTTTATGCTACTTACCAATATTTAACATGCAAATTTGTTTTAAACTCTACCAAACTGAAATCCAAATACTGATATTACCTAATAACAACCTAATGAGTGTGTTAAACAGGTTTTTAAACAAGCTTTATGTCAATTAACCCAATTTAAACCCTAATCCAAACACCCCTTAATTTACTGAAAATGAAAATTAACAAAGCAAACCCATCCAAGTCTACACAAATCTGATTGAAATAGCTTATAACATGCATACAAGCCCTAAGTGAGTATAATCAAACCATACAACAAACATTTAAACAACTTTCATACAAATCCACCAAATCACACAAATCACAAACTTTGAAAACTGAAATCAAAGTTCAAGCCAAGTTACCTTGTGGGACCTACAATCCAGGTCCCACAATGACTGAAAAGCCACCTCCTTTCAGGCTGGGGCCTGAGCTGAACCTTTTGGGCTGCTGGGATTCAAGATGATGATGATGATTTTTTGTACTTGCTGTGACCCTACACAAAAACAGACAACCAAGAAGACACTACAAGTTTAATAAGCTTGAAGCCAATAAGTTTATCAGGCTTATTGGTTTTAGCTTATTAAACAGTAAGTGTGAATAAAAATAAGGAAATAAGATTTTTCTTGGAAAATCTTTGAAAAACCTGAAAATTTGTAACCAACCAAGATTTTGATAAAAGTTTATCAAATACAGTAAACCATTTCAAAAAATCCACTTTCACTTCTTTTTTAAACTGATTTAAAGTATTTTTAAACCTTGCCAAAACTAACTTCAAAAACAGATTTTTTGAAGACTCTTTATCTCTCAAACAAATTCAAACCTTGAATAACAATAATAATGTGGAACTCAGATTATGCTTCAATAATACCACCAACTTTTAAAAATAAAAAGGAATTACTTTATAAATTAAAATACCAACTTTAATAACTTAAAAAGGAATTACAATTTTTTTTTAAAGCAAAATCTGGAACAAAGGGCATATACAAACCATATGCTCCTTTTATAAGCTACAAGAGAAGATTCTAGTACACTGAATAAAAAATTAATAAGCTAAAACCCTAAGTTAAGAAAGTCCGAAAATGCCCCTTTGAGGAATCTTGAAAATGGTCAAATCCTTCACATGTGATGTTGTACAGCTGTTGAATCAATCTAGGATGTTCATTTGAGCTTTGGGACCAAGTAATTCAATCCATCCGTTGGTTTTGTCGGGTTTAGGGTTTTGGGGGAAGAAAGGGACGTGCAGGGGAGGGTCCTACCCAACACATGGGTGTGTTGGGTTGGAATCTTTGAGTGGGTTTGGGCTGAGAGTGAAATGAATTAACAATCTGGAAAGTTATAACAAAAACCCCTTTGCATTTAAGTTAATTGGACCTGGGATTAACTAGGGTTCTTGGGTGTAAACAAGGTGGGTTTAATCTGATTTAGGGGATTAAGTTTTTAAATAATGTGTTTAGTGGGAAAGTTATAAACTGATTATAAAAATCAGTTTAAAACGTGAGTGGGGTGTGAGGTGGAGGGGTTGAGGGTTTTGATTGGGTGTTTGACTGGTCAAGGTGAGGTGTCAGCTTGTGAGTGGCTGGTGAGGGTTTGTGTGTCTTGGCGAAAATAGTCCCCCATCTCTCTTGTCTTCTCCATTTAGTAATAATCAGCCAATATCCCAATTCCTTTGTTAATATCTTTGGGCAGATTGTCAAATTTGGCACAACAACTTTGTAGACTTTTTTCAAGGACTTCTTTTGTAATTTCTTCATTCTCCAAGGACTAAACTTGTACATACTTGATATTTTGGGGACCCACAAGTAATTTTGAGGATTTACAGGGGTATAAAATGACAAGTCTTCAAACATTGAGGGACCAATCTTGACAAATCTTCAAACTTCAAGGTCATTTTGGAAATTCTTGATTCGGGTCCGGTTCATTGTGCGGCTTCTTTTCCCGTGTTCGTTTTTTGATTGATTCTTGTGATCTTTTTGTCATTTCCTCAATATCCGTACCTAAAACACACAAGCAACAAACACGAGCATATATTTGGCAGTTTTAATGATATTTTAAGCGTTTTAAGCCCGATTTGGACGATGAGACTATGTATAAAAGCAATCTCATCACCATCCTTAACAGACTGAAAGATCTATAACTGAAGGACCCAACAAGTGGTATCAGAGCCTGGGAGAGTCTCTGTACAAGAAGAACCATTTTCTTTCTAACAATTTTTTTATATATACAATACCTGAAACATGTATGCTTCAAGTTATAATGAAACCGGACAACCAACCACCACTACTACACAGCAAACCGTTGCTACTGTCTCCAACACAAATGGAAAATTCCCACACCTGAAGAAAGAAGAGTATGAAAGTTGGGCCATGAAGATGGAGTGCTGGATCACCTACACTGATCTAGCATTATGGAAGATTGTTCAGAATGATAACAACAAGAAGAGTACTAGCAAAGATAAGAATGGTAATATCACCATTCTAGATCCTAAAACACATGAAGAAATCACATATGTACAAAAGGAAATCAAAGAAAAAACCATTTTGCTTTAGTCTCTTCCTAATGATCATATGGGTGATTTCTATCACTTGGATGATGCAAGGGAGATATGGAATGTTATTAAAGTAAGGTTTGGAGGGAATGAAGAATCCAAGAAGATGAGAAGATCAATGCTGAGAGATGAATTTTCAGAATTTAAGATCTCTGGATCAGAAGGTCTTCATCAAGGCTATGACAGGTTTCACAAGATTCTTAGCCAATTGAATCAACTCAAGTCTAAACCAAACAATGAAGACATCAATGCTAGGTTTCTTAGAGCTCTGCCTCATTCATGGAACCAGGTTGTCATTTATCTCAAAGCAAAAGGAGGACTTGAGTACCTCTCTTTTGATGATCTTTTCTACAAACTTAAAACTTTTAAGTCTGATGTAAGAGGGTACCCAAGTGGATCTTACTCCACTCCTACTAACTCTGCTTTTGTGAGCTCCATGGGATCCAGTCCAATGTCTTATACCAGTAGCCCAAGCTATGCTTTGTCCTCACAACATACTCATACTCCTGAACCAAAGGCCAAGACCAGTAGCATGGTTGAAACTGTTCTTCATTCCTTTGTTGCTGATGTTGAACCACAACAGCAGCTAGCATTTGATGACTTCAAACAAGTGGACAAGCTTGACTTGGATGAGATGGATCTCAAGTGGCAGATGGCTATGCTCACTCTTCGAGTCCATAAGTTTGAAAAGAAGGCTGGTAGAAAATTCAGATGCAACCCAAAGGAGCCAGCCAGGTTTGATAGGAGCAAAGTCAAATGCTACAACTGTCACCAGCAAGGACATTTTGCTAGAGAATGCTCTAGTAGAAATGACCAGGATAAGATAGGTACTCAGCCTTCAAGGTTCAAGAGCTTCAGGAGGAGAAGAAAGATTTGGTATCCTGTGATACCATGATCAATTGGAATGACCATGAGGCTCCAACTTTAGAAACAGTTGAACCTGGTACTGATGTGTTTGCTATGATTGTTGGTCACATATCCGAGGCAGAGGAAGCGGAGGAATTTGCATTGATGGGAATCTCTCCTCAGGTACAAAATTGTCCTCTTGGCTGTGATGATAAATATTCTGACCTTGTGAAACAATGTGATGAACTAAATACTCAAAATGATAAATATTTTTTAGAAGTTCAAGCTTACAAGAGTTCCCTCAAAACATTAGAACAACAAAAGAAGTGATTGCAAAATGCTCAACTAGAATATGAGGATAGAATTAGAGTGTTGAGTATTTACTTAGAAAATACATCTAATTTGCTTAAATACACTGAAAAAACTTAATGTTGAAAGCATTCAAGCAAAACAAGACATGCAAGTTAAATTAGATGCTACCTTATTATAGTTTGATAAATGGAAAAAAGCACCCAAAAATCTTTCTAAACTTATAGACAGTAGTATGTCTGGAAGAACAAAAAGGGGTTTAGGTTTTGACAACTACATTGGACCAGATGATGTGTTTGATTTGTCATTTTCTAGTATCTTTGATCCTGACAAGGGGGTGAGGGAAAACCTAGCTACAATAGGTTTAAACCAGCTGCAACAATGCATGTTGTTCCTCCACCTTTTACAAGAACATTTATGCATATACAAGCCATAAAGACTTAGATGAATCACAGATGCATGTGTCCCCTAAAAGTTATACTAACACTAATGACTTTGTCTCTTGTACTTTCAGTGACAAGGCCAGTGACTATGCATCATGTGATTCAAGTGAAAAGTCTAGTCCCTCAAGCCCTAAGCCAAATGACATTGTTGCTTCTAGTGCTAGGATGAGTGATGAGAGAGTTGCTACTGCTTCTACTTCCCTTGTTTTTTATTCTATTACTATGTCTTCTAGGAATGTTGTTTCTCCTAGACAATTTTGTAATAAGAATAGTAGTAATAAACAGTGTCATTTGAATAAAAAGTCTTTTAAAAGATGCTTTGTTTGTGGTAGTAAATTTCATTTGATTAAAGATTATGATTTTTATGATAAAAGGCCTGCTGGCCATTATTCATATTGTACTCCTGGTCCACTAGTAGTTGCTCCTACTGGTGTGGGTTTCACTTCTAGTAGGTTAAACCCTTGTGCTCAACTTTTTCCTACTAATAGGAGGAATTCTCCTTAAGCTATTGCTAATTGGAGAAACAAACATAGTACCACCAACAGAGCAACCAACACTTACTTTCAAAATTTTCATAAGTCTGTTGTGAATTACAATACTTCTACTGACCACATGTAATTTGGATTGGGACATTTGGGTTCTACTGTTAAGCCGTCAGCAGGTTGTTCTTGGACACAATTTAGAACCCCCATGATGTCAAGGAAACACAAAAACAACAGTGGATCTCATCAATCTCCATGGTTATCTTACAATGATCCACAAGGCAGGCTCAAGCCAGGAATGGCTTGGGTCCCCTTAAGACACTAACTGCTACATATGTTTCTTGTTGTTTTAGATTAATCCATACCAAGATCCATCTCTTAGAATTGTAGATAGTGGTTGTTCTAGAAGCATGACAGGGAATAAAGGACTTTTGACTAATTTCGTACCATTTCAAGGCTGAAAGGTGTACTTTGGTGGGGGTGAAGGGTGTATCATAGGCAAAGGAACTATTCAGACTCCTAACCTTAACTTTGAGCAGGTGTACTATGTAGAGGCACTCCAACACTTCAACTTGATCTCTGGCTCTCAGATTTGTGACAAGTAGTTTGTCCTCTTTACGGATACTGATTGCCTAGTGTTGTCCAAAGACTTCCAACTTCCGGATGACTCCTAAGTACTACTCAAAGTTCCAAGAAGACATAATCTCTACAGTATCAAGTTGAATGAAGTCAATCCTACTGGTCAATTGGCTTGCTTGGTTGCCAAAGCCTCAGAAGATGGAGCCACTAAATGGCATAGAAGGATGGGACGTGTTAATTTTAAAATAATTCATAAGCTGGCAAATGTGAATTTGGTCTCTGGTTACCTCCCAAAACCTTCAAGAATGACATCAAATGTCTTGCTTGCAGCAAAGGCAAACAACACAAAGCATCCTTCAAAGCCATTACTGCTCTTAGTCTTATCACTAAACCTTTGCAGCTCCTTCACATGGATCTCTTTGGTCCTACCTCCATCAGAAGCATTGATCATAAACAGTACTACCTAGTGGTCACTGATGGCTATATCAGATTCTCATGGGTCTTCTTTTTTTGCTGCTAAAAATGAGACCTACCCCATTCTCAAAGACTTCATTGACTTAATTGAAAATCAACTGTCAAAGAAAGTAAAAGGTATTCGATGTGACAATGGCACTGAGTTCAAAAATGTTGAACTCATAGCACTTTGCAATTCCAAAGGTATTAAAAGAGACTACAGTGTTGCACGAACTCCTCAACAAAATGGTATAGAGTTGTTACAGAGCTAGATGCAGCGGGAGAGATTACTCGATTGTCTTTGATTCACTTAGTCAAAAAACAATCGGGTCCACACACGCCTTAATTGCCTTTGATTTACTTAGTCAAAGGCGAATCAAGGTAAGATGATTACGTAGAGATAGATCCCCAAAAGTTGAGATCCAAACCATAATTCAGGATCTGATTAATAAGCCACCAGAGATCACCAGCGATCCCAGATAAACAACTGCCAAAGAGTCCCCCCAAAGACTGAATCACGAACCCTATATCGAAAGAAGAATCAATCGATCAATGACCTAGAGCTCTGATACCATGTGCGAGATATCAAAGCAAGATCAAGTCAACCCAAAACCAAATCAGCCGGCACAAATTGCCAACTCTTATTATTTGTTCAAATGATTATAACCAAACGTTACAGTATCAAAGCATATTACAATGGATTGTAGTGATCAAGCAGATGATCAATTGAATGATTGTAAGAGAATTAGATTGATATGAGAATCACTGAGAGAGAAAGAGGCCGATCAATGATCGGTGAGTTGTGTATTGTGTCCTAATCACGATAGGGGATATATAGATACAAGGGTGCAGGGTTGGTCCTTTATCTTTATTAGGCTTGACACAATGAGCCAGAAGTATATGAAATCCAAGCAAAAAGAGATCCCGACAATGACAGCCAGGCCCTTACACTTTAGACCTGTAACACAAACACTAGAACCAAAGAATAAGGAGATAGAAACAAAGGATGTTTGGTCATCAGATTATAGTTTAAGGTTGTTAGGCTTGTTTGAACAAGAAATCAGTGGGATCGTTATCTTTATTTAGCAGAAATTTGGTACAATACAACTCATCATTCATCCATCCAAATGACACCATTTGAAGCTGTATGTGGGCGTACAGTCAAAGCAATTCACGATTACAATCCGGACTCTTCAACTACTGCTTCCATTTGTGCAACACTCGCAGAACATAACCGTATAACTTCACTGCTTAAAAACTCGCTCGAACTGGCTCAAAAGAGAATGGCTACACAAGCTAACAAACAGCGTATCGATAAGCAATTCGATGTTTGTGAGTATGTTTACTTACGGCTACGCGATTATTGACAGATTTCATTAGCACGGAGAGAGGGTCAGAAACTAACGAAACGCTACTACGGGCCCTACAAAATCATTGCAAAAATTGGTGAAGTCGCCTACCGTTTACAGCTTCCCGAAACAACTCGTATCCCCCCGGTTTTTCATGTGTCTTTGTTACGGGACTGTATTGGGGATCACCAACCATCAGTAGAAGTTCCGCTATAGCCGACTGATCATCCAAAGTTTTTGTGTTTATTTATGAACTTCTTTGATAAGAACGTACACTGTAATATTCATGGTCTTTGAGCGTCATTCGTTGGTTAATGATTTTCTGTATATTCCGCCGGATATGCTGGCAAGAGTTCAAGTTGAGAAGAAAATATAATTCGTCAACAAGCCAAATACCTTCCTTCGGCAGACAGCATTAAGAGTGAACTTCTCGGTCCCATCTTCCACCATGTAAACAGAATCGAGATACTCTTCTGCTTGTTGAGTTATATCTTTCGTGGAGTCTCTCATTGAGTTAAGTGACTTTATAATCTCCTGCATTTCATAGACTATGACTTTGTTTTTGTGTTAATGATTGCCCTTCAAGCATGTTGGTTAGTTTACGTAACACCACAAATGCTACTGCCTTTATTGCCATTTTTTTTTTTTGAACGGCAATATTATTAAGCACCGCCTAGCAAGAGACTAGCGGGCAAAAGAAAGAGTGAAGACAATTACAACCGATTAATACAAGCCGCTATTGCCATTAGGAAAGGGTCCTTGATACTTTTATACATGTTTCTGTCTTTAACTTTTAGCAATGATTCCTTGTTTCAATAGGTTCATAATTACTGATTTTTTAAGTCACATGTAAGTTTCTGTTTCTTGATACTTAATTGGAAGAAATCCAAATGAGGAAATCTAGCTACATAAAACTTATTCTAGGAAACCGATCGATTGCATATGCAGAAATGATGGTATTGCCAGTTTAGGAAGCTATAATGAAGTTCACATGAAGTTGCCAGGAGACTTTCTGATTTGGACTTCAAAAAGTAATACTATAGAATTTGAGTTATGAAAAAGTCATGGAATAAATTTCTAAATACTTTTCCATATCTACTGATGCGGACAGGAGTCCTGGTCAAGAGACATGAAGCAGTATCCTCTACGGCGTAAAGCCATTTCCCTCTTTACGCTCTAGATCTCTCGCATAGGATTTTATTCGAGGCTTAAAGTTCCTGCACCGTAGAGGGAAACATCTCCCTACGCTTTAGAAACGATGAGGCCTAGGGAACTCGTCTCTCGGTATCGGCAGTGTAGTTTCTGGGAACCTATGCTTGAAAGACTTGGTAAGTCATCCGAAAGAATAGAAAGAAGACTAAAACTCCCTTTCTTTGTTTGCATGCATAAGTCAATGGCAAGTCTTCCTAGTCTACTGTGAGGGTTGACTGGTTCCATTTATTAGTGTATTATATAAGGCACTGACTTTATGCATAATATTCCATTCTTCTTGTGACACAAGCAGCAAAGATCACAGTTAAGAACCTCTGATTCTGGTACATTGTCTACGTGCCTTGCGGTCGAGCATTTTAGGAACCTGGTTTGAAGATGACTTCAATTGGTAAATTTTAACACTTACTTGTAACTTACCAGCTATGAAAATTACATGTTTACGTGCCTTGCGGGTCGGGTTGAACGGTTTAGAAAAGTTTGCTTGTGTTATTCTGATAAACAATCTACCGAATGCTTATTAGAGTCGGGTTTGGGATTAGAATTGTATGGCTCATTCAGGCGCGGGTCAACCAATATGACCCGGTTTAGAAATACTTCGTACATTATTTATTTTAGATTTTGTTTATCCTTCGTATATGTTGCAGCTGAGCTGACTTTATTATTGTTGTAACTTGTTTTCAGCTATAGGTTTGGTTGCACTTAGTGGAGATCACAGAAAGTTATTTGAGATTATACCAGATCATATAAAGAATTCATGGGACGAATGGGCGTTGGAGGGATTAATACTGATTAGCGTTGCTTCGCAAATTGTCTTATTTTTACTAGGAAACCTTAGGAAACACAATCCAAGAACGCGGATCAGAATTGCTCTCTGGTGTGCCTACTTACTGGCAAATGCAGTGGCATCAGCAGCTCTTGGTGTCCTTACACGAAGTGCCGTAGATGTATGCAGCAATTCTCATCCAAATTCACAACACAAAAAACAAAACACCAGCGAGCTCATGTCTTTTTGGGCACCATTTCTCCTTCTTCATCTAGGTGGTCCAGACACCATTACCGCATATTCGTTAGAAGACAACGAACTATGGTTAAGACACATGGCAGAGCTCGTTTTTCAATCTCTAGTAGGTGTCTATATCCTCCTGTTGTCTTGGCCAGGCTGTTCTCATCTCCCATTATTAAGCATAGCAATTTACCTAGCAGGCTTCATCAAGTGTTTCGAACGTGTTCAGGCTCTAAGGTTAGCAAATACCGAGTATCTCCGAGAATCGATGCTTGGTTCGCCTGATCCTGGTCCCAATTATCCGAAATTCATGGAGGAGTACCAGTTGAGAAAGTCACAGGGGTTCATTGTGACAGTTGAGGAGGTCCCCGAGACCTCGCTCCCTGTAACTCATCATGCATATCCTGCCGGTCGGGGTAAGGTAATATCCGAAGCTTATGATCTATTTCAAGCATTCAAACGGATATTTGTAGACCTCATTCTTACATTTGAAGATAGAGATAATAGCCAAGCCTACTTCCGCCATCTTGGATATGGCGAGGCTTTCTCTACTATTGAAATTGAACTTGGATTTGCATATGACATGCTTTACACCAAGGCATATGTGGTTTATACCTTTATTGGGGCCATTCTTCGCCTAACTAGTGTTCTCCTCGTTCTTATGGTACTGGTGGGCTTCTGTTTTCTATGTGATTTGGATCATTACCGAGTAATTGATATTGTCATTACATACATATTAATTTCCGCAGCAGTAATGATGGAAATCTTTGCCGTTATTACCTTGCTGCGTTCTGATTGGACCGATCACTGGCTGAGCCAACACAACTACACTCGCAACATGCTACTAATTCCATTCTTGAAGAAACCAACCAAACTAAGATGGTCTGGTTCCATTGCACAGTTAGATCTTATAAGTGTGGCCCTCGAGGAGAAGCCAGCTAGTCTGTTGCATATACAGAAACTCTTCGGAATAGATAAGTATCGTGAGAAGCACCGTTACAAGACTTATAGCGATGTTTCTGACGGCCTCAAATCACTAATTTACAAGCAATTTCTTGACTTCATGAAGGTAAACTCCGATCCCATAGCATTATGTAGTCACAAAGGTAGTTACATTCTCAGAAAGAACAAGCGTGATAAAGATCTTACATGGAGCACTAGTAAAGTCGAATTCGACGAAAGCATTCTTATATGGCACATTGCTACCACTCTTTGCTATTACTCAGATACTGAATCTGATAAAGATCGTCTCACTGACATTAATGTCTGTCGTATGGAAAGCAAGCACATATCCGAATATCTGTTACATTTGCTAGTGGCATACCCTGCAATGTTGCCTATTAATATTGGCATGATCAGATGCCGTGACACTTGTGCTGATGCCATTCGTTTCTTTAAAGATAAAGGTCCGATTAATGGAAAGGTAGAAGCCTGCCGAAAGTTGCTTCAAGTTGAATGTAAAGAAGTACTACCCAAGGAAGTGAAGGGGGATCGGTCAAAATCTGCACTATTTGAAGGCTGCAGACTCGCGTCACAATTGAAAGAGATGGAAACAGAAGAAATGTGGAAACTCACAAGTCAAGTATGGATCGAGATGTTAGCTTACGCTGCTACTCACTGCAGAGGCTTTCATCATACACAGCAGCTTCGGAAAGGGGGCGAGTTTCTGACTCATGTTTGGCTTTTAATGGCGCATTTGGGTATCACTGAGCAGTTCCAGGTATCTCAAGGCCATGCAAGAGCTAGGTTAAATGTATCATGATCAGCACAAGTGTTCATAGCTATATTCTTTATTGTTACTGCGTGTAAATGTAAATTAACTTTGCAGAAAAAGCATACTCCGTAACAATTAACAGTCTTTTACTGTGTAGACATATACGTAGCTTACATATATTTTTCAAATTTATTGAAGCTGTTTATGATAGTGTATCACCAAGCATCTTGCTAGTTCAATAAAGTCGCCGTTGATCAAAAGAAAAAGGTGTCCGGTGACATGTAGTCGTGCACATAATAACCAAAACCGAACTGAACCTAAAAAATACCCGAACCCGAATCCGGTCAAAACAGTTTAATATTATCGACCATAACCGGCGGTTAGTAACCGGTATGGATTCCGAGCACAAAGACCGGTTACTACCGGTTATTAGGTAACCAACCGGTCACTAACCGGGTCTTTTTAGTCCCCGTTTGGATTTCTAGCCGTTGGACCGGTTATAACCAGCTTTTTCCAACCCAAACCGGTAACTAACTGGTCTAACCAGATAATACCGGTTGGGGGTTTAGTACCGGTTAATAGGTAACCAACCGGTTAGGCAAACGGTTACTAACCGGGTTTTTTTAGTCCCCCGTTTGGATTTCTAGCCGTTGGACTGGTTATAACCAGCTTTTTCCAACCCAAACCGGTTACTAACCGGTCTAACCAGTTAATACCGGTTAGTGGTTTTTTCCTCTCGCAATCATACCTGACTCTAACCGGTTTATGGGATTAACCGATCAAACTGGGTTTGACCAAAAATCGCTTAGGGTACTACCCGAAACCGCTTATGGAAAAAAACCAGTTTTTTGCACCTCTAGTGACATGTCCAGATCATACCTCTCACGGGTTTGGGTATCGTACTACTGTTGTTGTATGTTCCATGTATACAGGGAGGAGCTAAGGGGTTCCCAAGGATGCACGAGAATCCGATGGAATTTTGTCGCGTAGTGTACATTTTTGCTAAAAATCTTTATTTTTTTAAAATGAACTCGGTCTCAAAACTATGTAGTATATATATAGATACTCGTATTAAAAAAATTGTGCACCCGATGACGTTATATTCTGGCTTTGCACCTGAATTGTATACTATGTTATAATGGTCATAACAGCATATGTTTTGTTCCTATGTATTGACGAGACATAAATCAGAAAACCAACATAGATTCATTAACAAACACTTAATTAGACGTAAACACGAAACATACTGGAAACCAAATGATAACAACAACGATAAAGAGCGTACTACATCAACTAAGACAGAAGCTAGCAAGTCGAAATATGAGAAAATCAACAAAGCCTAGTGCAGAAACAACGACGACGAAAACCCCTGCACCTTCCACCAGAAAACCCCTCGTTACGACAAACTAGAGCGCAGTTATGGTCACGTAAACAAGCGCCATGGTACATATGACTCTGAGACTGACACATTCTTGCTTCACTCACTTGAACACTCCATTCTGCATGCATGCATCAACAAATTAATCCAAAAGCTTATTAAGTTTAAATTAAACTCAAACAAATTAAACCTGTATAAAATGATCATCAGCAAGGGAACGTAGCCAGAAATTTGTTTTAAGGTGGGCAAAAAAAAAATATAAAGAACGTTAGTAAGTGCTAAAAATATCATAACGTATGAACATATAAAAATGTTACAACAAATTTGTTAATTTGACGCTATAAGTTGATCAAATATTAATACAACTGACCTTTAAAATATACATGATTTTATAACGGGTGTGCCGTGGCCCACCCTACCCTAACAATGAATCGACAGAAAAGATTGAAAGAATAATGTGAATGTAACATTCATACTCACCTCCTTTTATAGAGATGAGGAGGACCGACTCTTACAATAAATACGGGCCGGGTTAGGCTAAGACACTATCAACTGACCTTTATTCTTAGCTCTTAGACTACTCGACTCTTAATTCCTAGATACGACTTAGGCAAACATAAAGACTAAATATAACAGTTCATGTGGCTACGCCATTGATCATGAGCTAGCTAGCAACTTACGAGAGGTGAAGAGGCAAAGGAGCGTGAAAAGGATAGCGAAGAAGGTCTTGCTTGCCATGATAGTTTAAGTTTGTGTTTGTGTAGTAAAAAGTGATGAAATAGGTGTGTATATATATAGAGAGAAACAGGGATGGAGCTAGGTGTTTCGTAAGTGTCCGTGACATTTATAAATTTTTTCGATTTAATGTTAATTTTTAAAAAAAATATTGATTTTTTTAAATGTATCTAAATTACACTCGGTTTTTCGAAAATATGTTTCTAATCTTATTTAGTTAGTATAGAAAACAAATATCAACTTTTATAAATTACGATTCGAAAAATTTTATGCATCCGATTATATATGATCCTCACTTCGCCTATAAATAGATAAATAGAGGTAAAGGTGGCTAAAGTACAAGATTCACCGAAGCTTTTTGTCAGCTTTAGCTTTAGTTTGATCACATTCACATCACCGGTTGGAATGAGTATGTCTCGTGGCTTCATCCACTCTTTCATATTTTCTATATTATCATATCACGAGGATGAATATATCCTGACTCATATATGTTACCTTTTTTTTTATTATATTTAAGAAATTACAGGCAATGTTTTGAAATCCGGATTAACTCGACTGGGTCAATCAGTTGACCCGGTTCTGGCAAAAAAATGGTCATATTAACCCGAGTTTTATATTTTTGAATCCTGGCTTGACCCTCGGGTTTGGGGTGACTCGGGTCAACCCGGTTCTCGAAACCCGGGCGGGTTTTAATTTTTTCGGGTTTTGTTTTAAGAAAAATATGTAAACTTTACGTATTTTTGACGGAATTTTATTTTTACATATTATATTAGTTGGTAAACATTTTATATCTTTAATATACGAGAATTTTTATAGTTTTTATATATAATTTTTGTTACTTATTAAAAATATTTAAAAAAAGCAAAAATTTAGAAAATCGAGTTAACCCGAATTGACCCGAATGAACCCGGAGCCGATGACTCGACCGAGTCAATTTAAAACCTGGATTTTAAAACATTGATTACCGAGGACTATATATTTTTCTGGTGACATGCACTAGCACAACAACGCTTATATGTGTAAAATCTATAGCTATACGAAGCAAAATATGAGTAGCCATATATACGAGAGATGCTATGTAGATTGATATCATTTAGGGCGGATACATTAACATATGTATATACTTTCTCCGTCCGTCTCATAATTATAGTTTAGATTTCTATTTTAAATCGTCTCTTAATAACATTTATTTTACTCACATTCTTGCGCTGTTATATGTTTTCAAGAAAAATAAATGTTTTATATTTTTTTAATAAAATGATTTTGTTAGGGGGTGTTTGGTTCACCAAATTCATTGTAATGTAATGTAATTCTAATTTAATTCCAATTACATTGCATGTTTGGTTGAATAATGAGTGGAATTGTAATTAAAAAAATTACATTGGACTCACTTTTGAGGGTAATCTCAATTACATGGTAGTGTGATGTAATGTTTAAAATTACAATGTAATTTCACTCATTTCTATAAATCATCATAATTGTATATCTCTATGCCATATGTTTTTTCTATTTAATAATTTTAAATTATAATCTATTATTTTAGTTACTATACTTACAATATTTTGAGCATTAATTTTAGATTCAAGTACATATACATTAATTTTATACTCAATTACATTACATTTTATCAATCAAACACCCAACATATTTTAACCATTCATATTATAATTCTTTTCATAAATTACAATTACACCAAAAACATTCAACCAACCAAACGACCCCTTAGTTTTTTAGAATTAAGTTAATAAAAAAAGTTTAATGGTCTGTTAATTTATTAAACGATTTAAAGTTTAAATTTTATTATTTTTAGTTTTTTTTCGTTTTTAGTGGGGTTTATTTTATTTCAGTTCAATTTTTTACAATTTCAACCTTAATCTGAATAAAAAATTAAAATTGATAGCTAAAAGTGTAACATTTGTTCGTCTCATAAATTGTCACCAGTAACTAATCGTCGCATAACGCGAATACCATGGTATATCTTATAAATCATGTAACAAAAAAAGAAGATAATGATTAGAAGCAATTTATTCGGTTTACTTTAATTTTTTGAGATAACGAAAAAAATCTAAGGCCATGTTTTCTTTATGGGTCGAGTATGGCAAGAGTTGGGCCAGGTTGAATGAGCTCGGCCCAGTTTGAGTATCAGGCCTGGTCAGGCTTAGTCTTGGGCTCGGCTGGCCCATCTCTTTATGTTTTATTTTGATTTTTCTGGGTTTCAATAATCTTGCTTAAATGACAAAAATCTCGTACTTTAGCTCGAAAGTTCGTGTTTCATGCTTACAATAGTAAGTTAGTAACACATATATATATTTTTATTTAAGAGATCGACTATAATCAAAATGGACACATATTATAAAACGGATGGAGTAATAACTTCTTAATGCACGTTGAATGATCGGTTATGAGCATTTGTACCATAAAGATGATCATTTGTAAGTGCTTCAATTCGTTTGATAATGAACAAAGGTATAGTTTGTTAAATAAGTTCGACGAACTCAAAATCCTCAAATAAGTTAGGCTACTTTTATGAGTTACTATTATAATGGGCTTTTTCATGACGTCACGCGTGAGAGAGCGTGGTCTCAACAACTCACGTTAGAATGGTCTCACGGACCCTCACGGATACCATTGGTTAATCCAGCTTTACAAGCAATAACGAACCTAGTATGAGATTAGTGGGTGTTAAGTCTCTCTTAATCAACCTATTTCATTTGTTATTTATATGTATTATAAATAAATTTTTTATTATTTTTTACATTAAACTTTTCTCGTCATTATGACTTGTTGTATTAAATATGATCGGTTTCCAGTAACTAAATATCTTAATTTTGCCTCTGCGGCTTACAAATGCATCATTTTACGATGGTCAACTACTTCGTGTTAATGATAAGTAAGTACATTTTATCGACATGTGTCATTGTCGTGTCATTTATTTATGTCCACGCCACATGGCTTGCCTGTCCATATTATTCTTAACTAGTTTTGATTTCATTGTTAGTTCAGAAAGCTTAATCATAACCAAATTCTTATATGTTGTATACGTACGTAATCATTAAGTATGATGTATCTTATATTATCTATAAATCAAGCACGATCCTCCAACGATCCACAAACTACCATATCATTTTTTCATTTTTTTAATGCATGAACTAAGCATAATAACTGACCAAATCAATTATATTTAAACAGAAACATTTTTAATTGGTTAATTATACGTAGGGTGGAAACGAGCTGAGCTGCTCGTAAAAAGCTCGGGATTGGATCGGTAAAAAGCTCGAACGAGTCGAGCCTAAACGAGCTCGAGCTCGAGTTCGAGCCTAAGTTTTAGCTCGTTTATTAAACGAGCTCGAGCCCGAGCTTTACGTACAAAGCTCGTTTAGGCTCGCGAGCCTAAACGAACCTAATGTTTTATACACGAGCTTAATAACAAGCTTATTAACGAGCCTAATTTATATATATTACGAGCCGAGCTCGAGCCAAATTTTATGTTTACATTGCAAAATCGTATAAACGAGCCGAGCTCGAGCCGAGCCCGAGCTTGTCTACCATACCACGAGCCGAGCTCGACCCTAAATAATAAGGCTCGAAACGAGCCGATCTCGAGCTCGATCTTTGTAAAACATAAACGAGCCGAGCTCGAGCTCTGACGAGCTCGAGCTCGGCTCGGCTCGTTTCCACCCCTAATTATACGCACTTAACATAATAAATAAAAGAAAAAATCATTTAAAAATATAGTAACTTATCACTTTTTATGGTTATATGCCGTGGCGGACGCAGAAAATTTAATAGTGGGGGGCAAACAAAAAATTTGACGATAATAAAGCGAAAAAACTAAAATTCGAATAAAAAATCGAGTATTTAATTGGAGCATTTCTAGGTTTTCGAGTGTTAAATGTTAGATTTAAATGTGTGACTGGGGGCAATTTGAGTTTCAAGTGGGGGCATTTTAGAAAAACACTTAAAATTGAAGAAAAATTACACTGTAATTTCGTCGTTTTGGTTTAGCCATGGGAGGCGCCGCCATCCCAAATCTAAGCTATAAGTCCGCCCCTGGTTATATGTACTAAACTTCTTTTTTCATTGTATGAATTAGATTTTCAAATTGATAATATATTGTGACCATTTTACTCCTACTACCAAAGACCTTCTGGTCTGATCTAGCGGTATGAAGGTTTTTGAAAGGTAAAATGATCAATTTACAAGACAAAATCGTTTTAAAATATATACAATAATCGAAATTAAAAAGTTTAGTACACATAATAAAAAAAATAATTTAATATACACAACTATAAAAAATGATAAATATCCTATATTTTTAAATAATTTTCCATTTTTCCCTAAATAAAAATAGTTGTTATTAGAAAAAATCAGTTTCCTAACTAACTACTATCAGTAATAATCATTATAATTATTGTCTTTCAAATAAAACAGCAACAATTCAATTGAAAGAAAAGGTTATAAAATTGTACTGATACTATTTTTAAATTTTAGATACTAGATAATAGTTAATTTTGTTCAAAGTTTTAACTAGTAGGATATTCGCGTATTGCGGTTACGGGTATCGTGAAACTAAAATTTTACAAGCGTAATATTTTATTAGTATATATATTTTTCGGTAATAACTTTACAAATAATGATGATAGTTTTAAGTTAGATAACTTTAAGCAATGATAAATTACTTCATATAAAAGTAATATTACGAACTTATGATGATCTCTGTAACATTTGTCATAATATTATATAATATGTAAATATTAAAAAAATTCGCAATATATATATGTACAATTTTCATATATTATAATAACCTAAAAATCTTCTTATTTTGATATGTACGAATTAATTAGCAAAATATTAGTATTTCACTAAATCTGTACTAAAATACATACATATACGATATGTGTTTTCTAATATACAAATTTATAAAAACTTGAATGATTCAAAATCAACCGCACGTTTAATATTAAACTCACATTTGTGGATAATTTAATAATTTCATGTAGAAAATTATAGTTTATAACAATAATTATTTGTACATGTTGCTTATTAATTCGTATTAACTTTGTCATTTAATGTGCATTGCTCCCCAATTAATACATAAATAAATTTATAAAGTTTTTGTGTTGTACAAGTTTGTATCACAAAAGCTTGTAATAATGTACTACTTTAAATTTTGGAGACAGAGTGCAATCTTTGTTATAAGTAGTACAGATTTATGGGTCGTTAAAAATAGTACATATTTATGTAAAGGGAATGTTTTTATCAGTTATGATGGGCCTCTTCGGTTCTTATTCTGAAGGCTTTTTCGGTAGCTAAAGTGATTGCGACTCGATCCGGTTCAGTTTCAAAACTATGTACACCATTATTTTACGTAGACAAATACGTACGATCTTATAGATATATGTACACCATTATTTTACGTAGACAAATACGTACGATCTTATAGATATCTTACTACTTTATAAAAGGTTTAGACCATTTTCTATTATTGGAAGTCTTAAAATATTAAGCTTCCAACATTGCCAAAAAAAGAAATATTAACAATTGAGTCAATTGAGTCAATATTAATCAACCTGGAATTTTATTACTCTAGCAAAACGTACGCCACAATTTATTATTGTAACAGCCCTTCATTATTGGATTCATAATTTTCATAAACAAAAAATAACAGTTCTTTAAATATGCAAAATAAGTTACAGTTTTCAAATCATATATAAATTATCATAAACCACCCACTCATACACATATTTACGTCTCTTTCTCTTTCTCTTTGTTAAAAAAATACAATACAAAAGACAACACACAACTTCGTTATCACCTTCTCAACAGCCACAACCTTCACCACTTTCGTCGATGCCACTAATTCAGCCGCCGCCACCATCAACCGTAAACATTAAAGGGTTGATGTGATTTGGTGGTTTTTGTTAAAGAAATAAAGTTTGGTGTTTGGGTTATAACAAAGCAAAAATCATTGGTTTTATGGTGGTTGATGTTTCGGTTTTATAATATATGTTCGTCACAAAATTAGTCATCGAGTACCCGCCGTCGCATTGCGCGGGTACCCGGCTAGTATGCTTTTAATTGGTGTAGAATGTGTATATATAATTGTAATTTTAAGTAATGAGGTGTATTAGTTATATTAATTAATTAGTATTAATTAATTTTATTTTTAAGTGTGTATTAATTATTATGTATTAATGAGTTTTAATATGAGTATTAAATTATGTTTTTATGTTTTAATTAATTTTTAATTATGTATTAACACTTGTACTATGTGTTCTTTTAGTTGTAAAATAGGGTGATGGGGTGTTTTAATTATAGAATTTAATGTGATATGTTGTCTCAATAGTATAATTACATGTTTTAAGTTTTTTTACTTTTAGTATGTATGCTTATTTTGCTATACAAATATCATTATGTATTGTAACTTGAAATTTTCAAGTATTAATATTTGTACCATGTGTTACTTTAATTGTAAAATGGGTGATAGAGTATTTTAATGATAGAGTTTAATGCAATTTATGTTATAATTTCATGTTTCAAGTATTCTAAAAATGGCTTAGTATGTTGTACAAATGGCTTAGTATGTTGTAACTTGAAATTTCAAGCATTTAAAAATATCATGTCAATATGCTTTAAAATGGAGTATGATAGTTAATATTAAAGTTGAAAAATCGTAAATTGGTAGTGGGGTGATCCTTTTCTTATAGTTTGTAATTAGTCTAGGTGAGATTAATCTCTGATTAGCAGGATTAGGGCATATGTCGCAAGTTTTTACTATTTTCCGGTAAGCTTTAGGTATTTCCTCCAAGTTTTTCTATAAAAAAAACAACGACTATAAATGATTAAAACAATTTTACAAGTTTACGGCAAGTTTTTGAAAAATCTGGTCATGTTTGTTGGTTTCTGGTTTTTGACAAGTTTAACCGTCGTTGACCGATTTACATAAATCGGCAAGTTAGTGACCGACTAGCGTTAAACGGTCGCTTTATATATTTTTTTGCAAGACCGGTTAACATGTACTTTTTTCTTAAAAACAAATCATAAAAACTCGTTATCATCCATTGCGCGTAATGGACGATATTGAAACTGTTGAACCCGCAAACCTGTGTATTGGGACATAACCATGATCTCACACATACTACACCATTACTTAATTCGTCTTAAAATAAATGTCTACTAATGAACATATATGAGATTATTAGTTAGTTGAACTTAGTTCTATAAATTATTTACCTCTTTCAACATAAAACCATATGAATATATTCCATTCAATCATTGTTAGTAGTTATTTTATTCTCTAACGATAAAAACAATATACGAGATTAGTCGATCAATGTGTCAGAAATTATGTTTACTAGAAAACAATATATGGAGTTGACAAAACATAGACATACACATATAAATAATACCTGAATTTAAGTATGTATCATTTATATAGGTCTTGGTATTCTACTGCATTAACAAGCTTGATACAGCATATAGTTAACATGAAGATTGTTTTCTTTGTGGTTGTGCTTGCAGTTGTCTCATCTGCAGGAGCAGCAGTTACTTATGACGTGACGACTTTTGGAGCCAAAGGGGACGGCTCCACAGACTCGACGCAGGCATTTTTGAGCGCTTGGTCTTATGCATGTAACTCTACCAAGTCGGCTGTCGTTAACATCCCTACTGGAACGTATTTACTTGCAACCGCAATCACTTTTGCTGGCGAGAGATGCAAGAGCAGTTCCATTATGATGCGTATATATGGCACGCTGCTGGCTCCTTCTAGTTATAATGCTATTGCTACGTCGGGTGATTGGATCAGGTTTCATAGAGTTAGCCATGTCACCATCTCTGGTGGTACACTTGACGCGCAAGGTGCTTCTCTTTGGTCATGCAAAACCTCGGGTAAAAGCTGTCCCTCAGGAGCTACGGTACACGTTACTATAAACTGTTAGTTATATACGAAACAAAACATGTAAAGGTAAATATTCACATGTTAAAATTTGTTTATGTAGACACTCGGAATCTACAATTCAAATAACATCCTGATAAGTGGGTTGAAGTCGGTTAACAGCCAGAAGTTCCACATTTTGATAGATGCGTGCACCAATGTCAAGTTACAAGGAGTGACTATCTCAGCATCTGGTGTCAGCCCGAACACAGATGGAATCCATTTAATGTCATCCACTGGTGTTACTATCGTGAGTACTAAAATTGCAACGGGGGATGATTGTATCTCTATTGGTCCTGGAAATACTAACCTATGGATAGAGAAGGTGACGTGCGGCCCTGGTCACGGTATCAGGTAAATATATGTAAATAATTTGATCATCACCAACTAGTTTATCTAATATAACATTTTGTCGGCTACATACAGCATTGGAAGTCTAGGATGGGAATTGGAGGAGCCTGGTGTCCAAAATATAACAGTGACAACGGTAACCTTTAGAGGAACTCAGAACGGTGTGAGAATTAAGACATGGGCCAGGGCTAGTCATGGGTTCGTAACGGGTGTTTCTTTCCAGCACGTGACGATGGTTAATGTTAAAAATCCAATCATCATTGACCAAAGGTACTGCCCTGAAGATAATAACTGCCCAAATCAGGCTTCAGGAGTGAAGATCAAGAACGTGCTGTATCAGGATATCCATGGGACATCAGACACGCAAGTTGCAGTTAAACTTGATTGTAATCAGGGAAATCCATGCACTGGTATAAGATTACAAGATGTGAACCTTAACTATACTCGTGTGGATAAACCAGCGCTTTCCTCTTGCGCCTATGCTGCTGGGAGTGCATCTGGCATACTTCGCCCAACAAGCTGTCTCTAACGTATTTAGTTTCAACATTCCGTTCAATGACCTCAAAGATTTAACTAACTACACGGATACACCAACCATTTGGCATTTTAATCTGTACAGCACCTTTGTTTTCTTATAAAAGACTGAAATTTTCTCATGTATAATGTCTACTGATGTATCGTTATTCTCAATATCTTTCATGCGTCGTATGATATTTTCTGTTTATATCCCATTATCATTTTCGAGCCAAAATCCATGCCCAGAATCCCTATAACAAATTACCATCACGTTCTCTTTTTCCATCTTATACGAAGAGAAAAAAAACAGATCGAATGCCTGCTCAACTTATCTACTTTCATGTTTCATGTCTTCTGAATCAAAGACGGTACCAAACAAAAGTTTAGCTATGATTGTGTCAGGGATGCCTTCGACCCATAGCTCTTCTTCTTAGCTACTGATGTGTATAGCACTGAGGGTGCTAACCATGAAAAGAAGGGACAAAAGTGTCCGTCTTATATATTCTTTTCTGCCGCTCCTTTTCGTAATACGAGCTAGTCAGAATCGGATTAAAGTTCAAACTGGCCAAACCACCCTTTAACCTAACCAAAACCAGTATAGCATAAACTGATAAACCTGAATCCCATTCCGGCCGAGGTATTCGATTAAGGTAAGAATACAAAAACAAGACCCCTACATATGATAACAGAAGCCTCATCGAGAGGGTGTATAAAAAATCCTAAAATGTCTTCTTCATCTTCATCCTCCACGGAGGAGGCCGAGGTATCTAGCTAGCTTGTTTGTCGATTTTCTTATTGTTTCTCGGGCTATCATGAACTAATAACTTTTAAAAACTATTACTGTACAGGCTATAATGATCTGTCTGGACAACAGCTCCTGGATGCAAACCACCTATTCGCCTATGTATAAGGAACAAGCAGATGCTATTGAATTATTTTGCAACATCAAACTGAAGGTAATTTCTTCCTATTCCGTTTAGCACGGTTTCTTTTTGTTTTTCTTCTTGTTGTTGTCGTTTGTTACTGATCTGATCGACCCCGCACCTTTCTTTTACGGTCTAACTCGCTCGTGGGTATATGTGGAATGGCTGATGCTGCTCTCTATTTTCTGATTTACCCTACCGACGATATCGATCGTATCATGGCTACCGTTAATTGTTAGCTTCTTCCTAGTCTTTTATTAATTGGACATATATACTTGTATCTATAATGATCATGTATGTTTATTATTGTTGTTACTCAGGTATGCGCATTGGCGGACGTTTGCGCCTCTCAGATGGGGCCTCGAATGCTTATTCCGGTTTTCTGCGTGAATTGGTGAACTCACCTATGAAAAGAAGGATTGTCTTTTTTGCTGGACAGTATGTATACTGCTTTATTAATTAGTTTACTAATGCAACTTTTCAATCTTGATTTTATATCTCGCTGCCTCCGTGTGTACGTGTGGCTTTCAGTTCTATATATTGTGTGAAGGACCAGCCACAGGAGTTAGGAACACACTTCAAGAAGGTCAATGTAGCTTGTGATGTCATCACCTTTGGTAACCAGTACTTTGGAAAAAGGAAGCTTGTGTTGATGGAGAAAGGATCACGGTCGTTGACATAAGCCTGGCACCAAAGTTGTACCACCTGGAGTGTGCTTGTTTGCGCTATAAAAATTGGACTATTCCTACAGATCTTACTGCTGTGCAGAAATACAAAGAGGTACACCACTTGCTTTTTTCAATTCATAATCTTTTCTTGATTATTGTTAGTCTCCCATGGAAATTTTGTTAACAAAGAAGCAACACGATACTTTAATCTGAAATCAATGGAATGGCGACGAGGCAAAGGAGTATTACCTTCTACTACTGATAATCTGATATAAAGAAAATTGCCGACTGATACAAAGAAATTGGCTTATGAGACATATGAAATAGGTCTTCAAGGGTCTCAGATTTCTGCTTGTCATTAAATTTGTGTGTTCACAACTTAAGCTTTCTTTGATGTTCTTTTGCAGTTGCTTTATAATCGCCCGTCATTTGTTAGGGAATGTCAATGCTGGATGGGGCAAAAAGTTAATGCAGGAATGAAGGTGTGCAAAATTATAGCCTTGGTAACTTATCATGCGCACGTATTGTCAAGGATCTCTTACTAGTTATAAGAACCATGTTTTAATCATAAATCAATCTACTTGATTATTATCGTCTCACACATCTTGATAAACTTTTACATCGACACGCCATGAAGACCTTAGATGTTCTAAAAAAGATACAAGACATGAGGTCTTTCTTGTTCCATGTATATTCTAGCCTTGCTATATGGTACGTGGCTATATCACGCTTCCCGTCACCTGAGAGGCGACCAAACACCATAAAAGTGTCTGAGAAAAAAAACACAGGCCGTTTGCTAAGGTGCAGAAAGCAACACACTGGGCTATGGCATAGGGTTCATTTGCAATACACTTTTCTATCCGCAAAGTTAAAGGACAGCAGATAGATACATCATATACATAATAACACTTTCGTCATAAGCCTCGTTAGATTGTAAATGCCTTTCAAACTTACCCTAAACGGGACATCCCCAAGTTACAGTTTACTCATAAGCCTCACTGGATTGTAAATGCTTGTGAATATCAGTCATGAGGTCACGCTAGTAGGTCCCAGGTAGGCCAGGGGTACTAAGAGCTCAAGGTTTGATCTGTGAAACAGGAAATAACTTGACCACAACAGTTATTTTAGAAACAATGCACAAGTTATCCTAAATTATATAACCAGTTCACTGATTAACAAAAAGTATACTGGCTCAACCCACTTGACCAATGCAAAAATTACTCGTATCGACCTATTATCTAATCTGCCATAAGGACACCTCTAATCATCATAGAACATCTTAATTCATGAAGAAATACCACAGACATCAGCTACATAAATACCGCCACAAAAAACCACCATCACCATTGTCATTTGCAAAAGAACCGCAAAACACTAACACTAAACCAAAAACCTCCTACATCCGGCTAATTGTCGAAACAAAATCGATTTTTTCTATCAAATGGCCATATGATTCAGCGACTCCAACTCCCAATCTTGAATCTCCCTAAGAAATGCCACACCTTTAAAGCCACCACAGAACCAGACAAGTTTTACAGCTCACTTATCAGGTTCACCAACTCTTTGGCCATCTTAATCTCCCTTTCATTTTGCCGATCATAATGAACAAGAAATTGGTCAGCCACAATGGGGAGTTAGTAGCATCTCTCCAAGATGGGCCATTTGGGGTGGGGGTAGGTCACGGGTCTAGATAGGTATGGGTCTAAACGCATCCGGGTTTAGATGGTGTTCTAGAAATAGGGGTCAGGTCTATAACTCTCTATATGGGTTGGGTCCGGGTCTAGATGGGTTTGGGTCACACAAAGAAAAGAAAAAAAAAATCCGAAGTAAAATATGAAAATTTATATAAAAAAAAGTTATCTTTTTTCTAAACCGCTAGACCCATTGGGTAATTGTCATATAATTGCACTAAATAAACCAAATAGACTCATCTATAATATTTAGGGAGACCCAAAATGTTTAACCAGCGAGTCTCAAATTGCCACCTCTATTGAATCCAAAAATAATAGGTTAGTACGTTTATATGTATAGCTGAGGCTGCTAACTATGAAAGGGATAAAACGAAAACAGCATAAATTTTGCAAGCCTATACCAGTCAGAAACATAACTCCCTTATTCTTATGGTGCTACTCCTCGTAATAAGAGCTGGTCAAAATCAGATAATAGTTCAGGTTGACCAGGTTTCTGTTAATCGGTTATAGTTGGGGAAACGTAAGCAAATGACAGCATCAGCAGCAGCAAACCAGCAAGAGTAGCAGCCCAGCAACATCACAAAACGCCTTATGCAAGTTAACTGATTCCAAACTTTTACACCCTTCAGTCAAAGCAATTTATCATTTGGTTAACTGGTTCACCCGATTGACATAACCAAAACCGGTCTAGCAGAACCAGATAACCTGAATCCCATTCAAGCGGGTTACTGGATTAAGGTAAAAAAAAAACGAGACCCCTACATATGATAACAGACGCCTCATCTAACTTGCTACTAGTCCTATAATAATCAATTGCCACTTGGCTGGAAATCTTGCTCTTTTAACCATCTAGAGTTCTGAATACTGTTTCCTATATAACAAAAAAGAGAGGTTCTAGTTGGGTCAATCTATCAAGATGGTCCAGGTTTATGATGACCACAGAAAAGATAGAACTTCTAATTTCAGTGTTCAGTTTCGCTCTTCTCTTCAATTAGCATGCCAGTTATTTAAGTTTCCATGTAACTGCAGGACGTTTTGTACTTATAAAATATGGAGCTAAAAATGGAGCTACCAATGTTAATTTTCAATTTGAACCATTTTTCAACAACACAGCTTTATTTCTGAACTGTCATGTCCTCGCAATAATAGTCTCGAGTAGGTAATATCCTATTTGGTTTAAAGCTTTTACCTTTTCTTCTTAGCATAAAACTGTCCTGCGAAAGATGTCTGAATGCAATTCTCTAAATAGAAAACTTAACATTGCTAGCACACAAATTAAAAAGCCTTACGTGATTTGGCTCAGGGTTGCCCATTTTTCTTAATGCTAGGATTCTCTAAACTTGAAAGTTATGACTTGGTAAGTTTCCATCCATTGGTAAGAACCTATCCCATACTACTAAGAGATTATCATGAGCCTATGAATGCACGTACACATATATTCACCAAAAAAAAATATGTCTGCAGAATCTACATATTTCACCGCCATCACCAAGAGGTCTTCACAAAAGTTTACAGCCATATAAATAGCAAGATACGATAAAAGGCAAAATAGGATCAAGTCATCAAACGGCTGTTTTCCCCTCAGTTTGGTAGAACCTAATGTGTGATTTTCAGTTTTTCTCTTTTTGGGGGTTATTAAATAGTAAATACTATGAATTATGTGCTTATAAATGTAGATCTTTGGCTGATTCTTATATATATCTGAACAATCAGCTTTTTAATCACCTTATCAGCTTGTCATAATCTGGTTATTTGACTTGAAATAACCATACATTCTAAACTGATTATTGCTACATCCACACATCTCACTGGTTCGAGCTCTTAAACTGGACTAAGCATTTCCACATAAAAGGGCATTTTTTACAGTAATGTAGATAGTGATCGCAAGAATAGAAACAAAAATGGCATACCACAAACACATAGATGAAACAGCACAAAAACAGGTACTTGGTCCCCAATGTAATGTGTGCACGTGACCACATGTACACACACGACACTGGGGTTTCTAGGTAAAATGAGTACATGACAAACTATTCAAAATATAAATTTGATCCTAGTTCTACAGCAATCAGTTCTCGTGCGTGAAATAAAAAAGGTAGGTTTTACTTGGTATATATTGTTGATCTCATAACTACTGTTTTGGTCTCAATGTAACAAGTTCATTTTGTACATTAGGCCTTAATTTTGGCCCAAACTATACATGGTATAAGAAATAAATGGTAAAATCTGTATTCAGTGTTCAGTTTCGCTCTTCTCCAGTTCAGTTCAGTTAGCCTCCTAGTTTCACGGATGCACATGTTCCGGTACCTTTTGTGATATCTAATTTTTATCTGTGTCCTATCCTACAAGTTAGAGAATGAAACTACTGATATTTTGGACAGTGTTTTGAAATAAAAGTCAGTTAACTGTCCTTATACAAAAGGAACAGGATAAATTTTGCAAGCAGGTACTGGTCAGAAACATAACTTTTGTCTTATGCTTTTGGTGCAACTCCTTTTTGTAATACGAGCTAGTCAGAATCAGATTACAGTTCAGATTGACCAGGCTTGTGTTACTCGGGTATGGTTGGGTAACCTAACTAAGCACATGACAGCATAAGCAGCAGACCAGCTAAGCAGCACACAACACCTTAGGTCAACTGCTTCACCCGATTGACATAACCAAAAGTCCATAACCAGTATAGCACAACCTATTAACCTGAATCCATTAGGACCGGGTTATTGGATTTAGGTAAAAAAAATATATATGAAAAAGACCCCTGCATATGATAACAGAAGCCTCATCTAACTTGCTACTAGTCCTGCAATAATCGATTGCCACATGGCTGGAAATCTTCCTGCTCTTTTGACCATGAGTTCTAGAAACTGTTTCCTAGTCTTATAAACAAAAAAGACAGGTTTTTGTACAATCCAGTTTATTCTTTTTGTTCAGTTACAAAAGTGTTTTTGTACATTAAGCATAAATCAAAGCCCAAAGTATACTCATAGTGTAAGAAGTAAGATTCTGATGACCACGAAAAAGATGGAACTGCTTATTTCAGTGTTCAGTTTTGCTTTTCCATGTAATTGCAGGACCTTTTGTGCTTATAAAATCCATATTAGTCCAATGACTAGGATAAAGTTGAATAGCCAGGATATACATCAATTTGTGTGACAAGTGAAACATGAATTCAATTTACAGAAAGGAGTTCAATTTGTGTGTATAGGTAGCCGTTAAACCAGTTTAAGTGTGAACGGGTCATTTGGGTTGTGGTGTATCTGAGACAGGTCAAATAAGTTTAATTATAAAATTAGCTATGGGGAAATGTGGTTATCCTCCAAGCTAACTATGGAGCTACTATCATTTATTTGCAATTTGACCCATAAATATTTCAAGAACAGAGCTTTATTTCTGAACTGTCATGTCCTCACAATATTAGTCTCGAGTAGGCAATATATTATTTGCCTATTTGGCATACAAGCTTTTACTTTTTGTTCTTAGCATAAAACTGTCCTGCGATTTATGTCTGAATTCAATTCTCTAAACAGAAAATCTAACATTGCTAGCACACAAATTGAAAGGCCTTACGTGATTTGGCTCAGGATTGCCCATTTTATCACTTGGCAAGGTTGAACCGAATTAAGTCCGCAGCATCTACCTATTTCACCGCCACCACCAACAAGTCTTCACAATTTCACAAGAATGGATTAGTCAAGTTTACAGCCTTATAAATAGCAAGCCACGATGAAAAGAGAATTAGGAAAAATCAGCCTTCTTTCCCTCAATTAGGTAGAACGTGATGTATAATTTTCAGTTTTTCTCTTTTGGGGTTATTAAATATGAATTATGTGCTTAAGAACATGGATCTGTGGCTGATTTTATACATGAACAATCAGGTTTTCAATCGCCTTCTTATCAGCTTGTCATAGTCTGGTTATTGGACTCAAAATAACAAGAAAAGTTCAAGCATAATCACATTTTTGTTAAACATTCTAAAATGATTGAACTGGACTAGTAATTCGACATAAAAGGACATATTTTAAAGTAATGTAGATAGTGATCGCAAGAACAGAAGCAAAAATGGCATACTACAAAAACATAGATGAAACAGCACAAAAACAGGTACTTGTTACTTGGTAACAGCCAATGTAAATGAAATTTCACGGGAAATCGTATCCGATAATTTCTACTGACTCTTGATGTATTTGATACGAACCTATCCCATACTAGGCTCGTAATCGGTTCATAAGTCCCAAGTGTAGAACTCACTCAAAAAGCTAGCTTGTTTGAGGAGGGGACACCTGGACATTATAAACCATCAACCATTCCCATACATGGCCGATGTGGGATCGTAACATTACCCCACCCTTTGAAGAACCAACGTCCTCGTTGGTCACGGCTATGTTGGTCACGGTTGGCACCCCCTTTGGGTCCAAGCCACCACTCCATAGGCCACCACTCCGAGCTCGTTGGTCACGGCTATGTTGGTCACGGTTGGCACCCCCTTTGGGTCCAAGCCACCACTCCATAGGCCACCACTCCGAGTGTTGGAACCTCGTAAGGTAGGGCTAGCTCTGATACCAATTGATACGAACCGAATCGATTAAAGAGATGAAAAGAACAGTAAAGATAAGTAATCGACGTTCGAGAGGTCGAATAAGCTCTCCCCGTTAACTAAGAAAACATTAAACCAAAATAAACAATATTCATATTTCTGCATAATCCAGTTTACAGCCCTATTCCCCTCTATATATAATAGAGATAGCTAATACTTAACTTATTCAATAAGAAATTGCAATAATAGGAAACTAAATAAACTAATTATTTAACTAATATACTAGTAAACTGCCAGATCGTATCAACCGGAGATAAGAAGGCTAAGGAGTTTTTAAATACCAGGGCACTGTCTTGAAACGGAGTACAGCTTATCACCCGCAGACTGACGGACAATCAGAAGTAGTCAACAGGAGTTTGGAGACTTATCTTCGTTGTTTTGCCTCTGAGAGGCCCAAAGAGTGGGCTAAGTGGCTTCCATGGGCCGAGTACTGGTACAACACCTCTTTTCACTCTGGGATTGGTAGGACACCATTTAAGGTGTTGTACGGTCGGGATCCACCTCGTCTCGTGAGCTACGATCGTGGTACAGCGGTCACGGCTGAGGTGGATCAGTACTTATGGGAACGGGATCGGGTTCTTGCTGAGTTAAGGGCTCAATATAACCGAGCACAACAGCTAATGAAGTCACGGGCAGATGGTAAACGTAGGGATGTTGAATTTGCTGTAGGAGATTTGGTATATTTGAAGTTGAGGCCATACCGTCAAGTTTCCATGGCAAGACGGGTTAATCAGAAATTGTCCCCGCGGTTTTATGGTCCGTTTGCGGTGGTGGAACGGATAGGACAAGTCGCTTATCGCTTACAGTTACCGGTGACTTCGTCTATACACCCGGTATTTCATGTGTCGCAGCTGAAACGGGTCATTGGTGATCACCAGGTGGTTGCTGTCTTACCAGAGGGTTTGGCGACTGAGTCACCACTTGTTCCTGCGGAGGTTTGTGGCTCACGTCTGAATGATGGTCGTCGTGAAGTGTTGATTGCTTGGAAGGACATACCTGAATCAGAAGCAACCTGGGAAGGTTTTGAAGAAGTGCAAAGGCAGTTTCCTGATTTTCACCTTGAGGACAAGGTGAGTTTTCGGGGCGGGGGTGATGATACAGATCCTAATCGCTGGGGGAAAGTCTATCGGCGCAAAAATAAAACTCGAGGGGGCTAAGTGTCATTAGTTTGAAGTTATTAGCTAATTACGTATTTCTTTTATCTTGCTGTGTAAGGATCGGTATCTATATATAGACCGATCCCCATTAGGTTTTGGATCATTGGGATTTTGATTATTGTCTTTTTATTTTCTTGAACGGGAGGCTACCGGGTCTGGAGTACCGGCTGCTTATTTATTTGTTAATTCCAGCACTATCTTTGCCAATTCCAATTTGATTCGTATCAAATTGGTATCAGAGCTACTCATCTTGCAACCTGTGATTCATCATGCCGCCAAAAAACAATGATGTGGGAGCCAATTTGGAGCAATTCAAATTGGAAACCCTAGCAAGTCAAGAAGAAACCCTAAATCGATTTGAACGGATGCAGGAGTCGAATGACAGGAATAAGGTAGACGTGGATAAGCGATTTGATCGGTTGGAGGAGTCAATGGGGGAGTTGCTTCAACGTATGCAAGCGTGGCAGCCGTCCACATCCATACCCTCTACAGTCATACCCACCACCCTACCGACTAATATTACACCGCTGACAACCTATTCCGCTACACTACCACCGCTGCTGAACCAACACACAAACCAACACATACCACCTAATAGCCAAAACCCATACCCACCGTTATCCAGGACCAATTATCACCTGTCAACGGGTCAGCCTACAGCCGCCTACACCAGTTTTTCGGGACTGAGGTTTGATTCCCAGGGTTTTCCACTGCCGTATAGTCAGGTCGGGGATGTGAGTGTCACCCGTAGCCATGGGCCATCAGCTAGTTCTGAAGGGATTTTCCAGAATTACTCCGGGAACACGTATGGAGATGCGGGAGGGATATTTATGAATACCACTGGGCAAACGGTCACACCATTTGCGCAGGGGCATGAGCGCGGATGGCAGTCTGGTTCTGATCATCGTTGGCGAAAATTAAAGATGCCATTGTTTGATGGAGAGGACATCTATGGATGGGTATACCAGGCCGAGAGGTTTTTCGAGGTACAAGGACTGACTAGTGCAGGGGATCGACTAAGGGCGGCTGTGTTGAGCTTAGAAGGGTCCGCCCTATCGTGGTTTCGATGGATTAATAATCGCGAGCCTTTTCGCAGTTGGGAAGAGCTCAAGCGACGCTTGATGCACCGTTTCCAGCCTTCCCAGGATGGTAAATTGCTAGAACAATTCTTTTCCATTAGTCAACAGGGAACGGGACGTGAATATGTGACCTTGTTTGAGAAGATGGCTGCCCAACTACCTGGACTATCGGAGGAAGTGTTGGAGGGAGTTTTTATCAAAGGGTTGTCCGCTGAATTGAGGACAGCGGTGAGAACACAACAACCGGCTACTTTAAGTCAGGCTATGGATTTGACTTTGTTGATTGATGAAAGTAGAACCGGTTCAACCGGAGATCAGCCTGGACGAACAGTTACAAAACCGTTGCCGACCCGGATTGGTGGAGGGGGGACTTCTCGACTATCAGGTGGGGTGACGACAAGTGGGGGAGCCAGGGAAAAACAAACGGGGACAGGTAGACCCCCGTTTAAACGGATGACAGAAACAGAGTTGGCAGATAAGAAGGCTAAGGGGTTGTGCTACCGCTGTGACGAGAAATTTATGCCCGGACATCGTTGCCCAGTGAAGAGTTTACAAATACTCTTCATTCCCGAGGGAGACGAAGACGGGACAGAAGAGGATCAGGAAGATGAGGAGCACTTTCACCTCGATTCGGTAGAAGTCTCGGCTCACTCAGTGGTAGGTATTAATACTCCTCATACTATGAAACTTCGTGGCTATATTCGGGGTTGTGAGGTAGTCATATTAATTGACAGTGGGGCCACACATAATTTTGTGTCATTAAATATGGTTAACACCCTTCATTTGGAGGTAACGGGCACGCGGGAGACTGGGGTAATTATGGGCAATGGGATGTCCGAAAAGAGTTATGGGATCTGTCGAAAAGTTGAGTTGTTATTGCCAGGGCTAAGGGTGATCGATGATTTTTATCCCTTGGAGCTTGGTAGTACGGACGTGATATTGGGGATTAAATGGTTAAGACGGTTAGGAGAGGTTCACGTTAACTGGAAGAGGCTAACCATGACGTTCCAGAATGGGGATAACCAAGTCACGTTGTGTGGGGAGCTTGGGTTACATCGAATGGAGGCATCTCTACGTTCATTGGCACGAGGAATTTCAGTTAAGGATCAGGGGTATCTTGTGACTTTAGCGAGTCTAAACGGGGCTGAATTTCCTGAGTCTCAGGTAAATCCTGCTTTCGACACATTACTAACCGAATTTCTGGATATTTTTTCCATGCCTGCACATCTACCTCCCTCACGGGAACATGAGCATGCCATCGTTTTGAAGGGGGGCACTGAACCCATCAATGTACGTCCTTATCGTTACCCTCAATTGCAAAAGGATGAGATCGAAAAGTTGGTGGGTGAAATGATTGAGTCGGGAATTATCAGACCGAGCACTAGTCCTTATTCTAGCCCGGTTCTATTGGTGAAAAAAAAAGATGGGAGCTGGCGTTTTTGTGTTGATTATAGAGCATTGAACAAATCCACCGTGTTAGATAAATTTCCAATTCCCATTATTGACGAGTTATTGGATGAACTACATGGAGCTACAATATTTAGCAAGTTGGATTTGAAATCAGGCTATCATCAGATCCGAATGAAAGAAGCAGACATTCACAAGACCGCGTTTCGTACTCATGAGGGTCATTACGAGTTTCTGGTAATGCCTTTTGGGTTAACGAATGCACCATCGACTTTTCAATCTCTAATGAACCGGGTGTTTCGGCCATATCTACGTAAGTTCGTTCTTGTCTTCTTTGATGATATTTTGGTTTATAGTCGTAATGTGGATGAACATCGGGAGCACCTGGCTATTGTGTTCAAGCGCTTAAGGGATGAGAAGTTGTACTGCAATCGAAAGAAGTGCATATTTGGGCAGAATCAAGTGGAATACTTGGGGCATATCGTGACCTGTGATGGGGTAAAAGCAGATCCGTCAAAAATCAAGGCGATGACGGAGTGGCCGATACCGCGGAATCTCAGGGAGCTGAGGGGTTTTTTGGGTTTAACGGGTTACTACAGAAAGTTTGTTCAAGGTTATGGTAAGATTGCTCGAGTTCTCACCGATTTACTGAAGAAAGACAGTTTTAAATGGACTGAGGCCGCTACAGCCGCTTTTCGCCAATTACAAAGTGTTATGACACAGGTTCCGGTATTAGGACTACCTGATTTCTCGAAAAAATTTACCATTGAGACGGACGCATCAGGCCATGGGATCGGGGCGGTACTGATGCAGGAGGGGAGACCCGTGGCTTATTTTAGTCAAGTGTTAGGTCCGCGAGCTCAGTTGAAGTCAGTATATGAGCGCGAGTTAATGGCTATCGTGTTAGCTGTCCAAAAATGGAGACCTTATTTATTGGGACGCACCTTTACAGTTGTTACGGATCAAAAAAGTCTGAAATATTTATTGGAGCAGCGAACGGTCGTGGGGGAATACCAACGGTGGGTTTCTAAATTGTCGGGGTATGAGTTCGAGATTCAATACAGGCCGGGAAAGGATAATGGGGCGGCTGATGCTCTTTCGCGGCGTGGGGAGGAGGTCGAGCTAAAAATAACTTCGGTAACTACTGTCAGGTTACCTGACCAATTATTGCAGGATCTTAAAAAAGATTCTGAGATGGAGGCTCTACGGCTACGCCTTGAAACTGGTGCTGAGGGAATGGAGGGTTATAGTAGTCTTGATGGTGAGATTCGATATCGGGGTCGTCTTGTATTACCTCGAACATCGGAATGGATACCACGATTATTTGCTGAGTTTCACGGGGGTGCAATGGGGGGTCACGAGGGTACTCAGAAAACGTATCATCGGATGGCCAGGGAACTTTATTGGATTGGTATGCGACGGGAGGTGGCTAAACTAGTTGCGGAATGCGGGGTTTGCCAAAAAAATAAGTATTCTAATCGCTCGCCTGCGGGGTTGTTACAACCATTGGAGTTACCATTTCGGGTGTGGGAAGATTTAACTATGGATTTTGTAGAGGGTTTGCCCAGGTCGGCGGGGTATAGTGTGGTTATGGTGGTGGTTGATCGCTTGAGTAAGTCGGCACATTTCATACCTATGAAACACCCCTTTACAGCATCATCGGTTGCAACAGTGTTCATTAGGGAGGTTGTGCGACTCCATGGGATCCCGTGTTCCATTATCTCTGACCGCGACAAAATATTTGTGAGTCATTTTTGGCGGGAGCTTTTTAAATACCAGGGCACTGTCTTGAAACGGAGTACAGCTTATCACCCGCAGACTGACGGACAATCAGAAGTAGTCAACAGGAGTTTGGAGACTTATCTTCGTTGTTTTGCCTCTGAGAGGCCCAAAGAGTGGGCTAAGTGGCTTCCATGGGCCGAGTACTGGTACAACACCTCTTTTCACTCTGGGATTGGTAGGACACCATTTAAGGTGTTGTACGGTCGGGATCCACCTCGTCTCGTGAGCTACGATCGTGGTACAGCGGTCACGGCTGAGGTGGATCAGTACTTATGGGAACGGGATCGGGTTCTTGCTGAGTTAAGGGCTCAATATAACCGAGCACAACAGCTAATGAAGTCACGGGCAGATGGTAAACGTAGGGATGTTGAATTTGCTGTAGGAGATTTGGTATATTTGAAGTTGAGGCCATACCGTCAAGTTTCCATGGCAAGACGGGTTAATCAGAAATTGTCCCCGCGGTTTTATGGTCCGTTTGCGGTGGTGGAACGGATAGGACAAGTCGCTTATCGCTTACAGTTACCGGTGACTTCGTCTATACACCCGGTATTTCATGTGTCGCAGCTGAAACGGGTCATTGGTGATCACCAGGTGGTTGCTGTCTTACCAGAGGGTTTGGCGACTGAGTCACCACTTGTTCCTGCGGAGGTTTGTGGCTCACGTCTGAATGATGGTCGTCGTGAAGTGTTGATTGCTTGGAAGGACATACCTGAATCAGAAGCAACCTGGGAAGGTTTTGAAGAAGTGCAAAGGCAGTTTCCTGATTTTCACCTTGAGGACAAGGTGAGTTTTCGGGGCGGGGGTGATGATACAGATCCTAATCGCTGGGGGAAAGTCTATCGGCGCAAAAATAAAACTCGAGGGGGCTAAGTGTCATTAGTTTGAAGTTATTAGCTAATTACGTATTTCTTTTATCTTGCTGTGTAAGGATCGGTATCTATATATAGACCGATCCCCATTAGGTTTTGGATCATTGGGATTTTGATTATTGTCTTTTTATTTTCTTGAACGGGAGGCTACCGGGTCTGGAGTACCGGCTGCTTATTTATTTGTTAATTCCAGCACTATCTTTGCCAATTCCAATTTGATTCGTATCAAATTGGTATCAGAGCTACTCATCTTGCAACCTGTGATTCATCATGCCGCCAAAAAAACAATGATGTGGGAGCCAATTTGGAGCAATTCAAATTGGAAACCCTAGCAAGTCAAGAAGAAACCCTAAATCGATTTGAACGGATGCAGGAGTCGAATGACAGGAATAAGGTAGACGTGGATAAGCGATTTGATCGGTTGGAGGAGTCAATGGGGGAGTTGCTTCAACGTATGCAAGCGTGGCAGCCGTCCACATCCATACCCTCTACAGTCATACCCACCACCCTACCGACTAATATTACACCGCTGACAACCTATTCCGCTACACTACCACCGCTGCTGAACCAACACACAAACCAACACATACCACCTAATAGCCAAAACCCATACCCACCGTTATCCAGGACCAATTATCACCTGTCAACGGGTCAGCCTACAGCCGCCTACACCAGTTTTTCGGGACTGAGGTTTGATTCCCAGGGTTTTCCACTGCCGTATAGTCAGGTCGGGGATGTGAGTGTCACCCGTAGCCATGGGCCATCAGCTAGTTCTGAAGGGATTTTCCAGAATTACTCCGGGAACACGTATGGAGATGCGGGAGGGATATTTATGAATACCACTGGGCAAACGGTCACACCATTTGCGCAGGGGCATGAGCGCGGATGGCAGTCTGGTTCTGATCATCGTTGGCGAAAATTAAAGATGCCATTGTTTGATGGAGAGGACATCTATGGATGGGTATACCAGGCCGAGAGGTTTTTCGAGGTACAAGGACTGACTAGTGCAGGGGATCGACTAAGGGCGGCTGTGTTGAGCTTAGAAGGGTCCGCCCTATCGTGGTTTCGATGGATTAATAATCGCGAGCCTTTTCGCAGTTGGGAAGAGCTCAAGCGACGCTTGATGCACCGTTTCCAGCCTTCCCAGGATGGTAAATTGCTAGAACAATTCTTTTCCATTAGTCAACAGGGAACGGGACGTGAATATGTGACCTTGTTTGAGAAGATGGCTGCCCAACTACCTGGACTATCGGAGGAAGTGTTGGAGGGAGTTTTTATCAAAGGGTTGTCCGCTGAATTGAGGACAGCGGTGAGAACACAACAACCGGCTACTTTAAGTCAGGCTATGGATTTGACTTTGTTGATTGATGAAAGTAGAACCGGTTCAACCGGAGATCAGCCTGGACGAACAGTTACAATTGTTCATCCGAAATATGAATAAGTAATCGACGTTCGAGAGGTCGAATAAGCTCTCCCCGTTAACTAAGAAAACATTAAACCAAAATAAACAATATTCATATTTCTGCATAATCCAGTTTACAGCCCTATTCCCCTCTATATATAATAGAGATAGCTAATACTTAACTTATTCAATAAGAAATTGCAATAATAGGAAACTAAATAAACTAATTATTTAACTAATATACTAGTAAACTGCCAGATCGTATCAATTTGATATGAACCAAACTGATAACACTTTATTGATAACAAGGAGCAACCGTAGTCGGATGCTTAAAGACAAATTGATAAAGAAAATAAACTAACAGACAATGATAAAAGTAAAATACGATTTTCCTCCCCTAAACCCTGTGGTGATCCCCTCCTAATATAGGAGCAGATTACTTATTCCTCAAAACAATACCAAAAATAAACCAAAATAACATAATAACCATTAACTAATAGTTAATGGCAATTAGACCCCTCAACTCTTGCTGTAGACTTCCCAACGATTCATATCATTACCCCCGCCCTGAAAAACCACCTTGTCCTCAAGGTGGAGCTTGTTCCTCGTCACCCCACCTTCTTTCTCATTCTCCTCATCATCATCCACGAGAAGAACCTGAAGTGTTTTCTCCGGGCACCGATGTCCTGGGAAGTACTTCTCATCACAACGATAGCAAAGTCCTTTAGCTCTCTTATCCGCGAACTCCGAGTCGGTCATACGTTTAAACGGGGCCTCCCCCGTACCTACCCCTGCAGTCACAGCTAGAGGCCGAGAGTTATCACCAATGGTTCGGTTTGCAGGTTTGGGGGTTATCTCCTTACCCGTTTCATCAATGATTAAGGTTAAATCCATGGCTTGGCTCAAACCCGTGGGTTTCTGAGTTCTCACTGCCGTACGTAGCTCGTGTTTTAACCCCTTCATGAAGACCCCCTCAAGTACCTCCTCTGGTAACCTTGGTAATTGTGCAGCCATCTTCTCAAACATAGTTATATAGTCCCGACCGGTCCCGCTCTGGCTAATGGCAAAAAACTGTTCGTATAAGCTACCCCCTTGTGAGGATTGAAAACGAACTAGCATCCGTTGCTTCAACTCTTCCCAGCTCCGGAATGGTTCCCTGTCGTCACTCCATCGAAACCAAGACAGGGCTGGACCCTCTAGACATATCATGGCAGCCTTGAGTCGCTCTCCTGACGTCACGAGCCCTTGGATGTCAAAAAATCTCTCAGCCTGGTAAACCCATTCATATACATCATCCCCGTTAAAAAGAGGCATCTTAAGTTTTCGCAATCGATAATCAGCACCCGGCACCCACCCCCGTTCGTTCCCGTGAACCGGTGGCGGTGGTATTGTTCGGTTTGGCCCCGGAAAAAACCCACCAGTGTTTCCCAATGAAGCATCTGTGAAACTTTGGAACATCCCTTCGGTATTCACCGGTAGCCTGTGGTTATGGCTACTACGCTGCCCTGTCTGAAACGACCCAATAAGATCACCATTCGACCCATAGGGAATCGGAACTCCCTGCGGGTCAAAGGGAAGGCCAGAAAAACTTGTATACGCGGCTGAAAACGGTAGAGTTGGATGTTGTTGTTGTGCGAACAACGGCTGGGTGAAGGCAAAGGCTGGCTGTGTGGATGTAGTGGTGGTGTGAGGGTGTTGCAGCGACATACTGTGAAGATAAGTAATCGACCTCTCGAATATTGTTTACTTATCATAATTTTTGTCATCGTGGATCAGAAATTCCCACAGCGACTACCGGTCGGGTGCTGATTATCGATTGCGAAAACTTAAGATGCCTCTTTTTAACGGGGATGATGTATATGAATGGGTTTACCAGGCTGAGAGATTTTTTTGACATCCAAGGGCTCGTGACGTCAGGAGAGCGACTCAAGGCTGATACCAATTGATATGAACCGAATCGATTAAAGAGATGAAAAGAACAGTAAAGATAAGTAATCGACGTTCGAGAGGTCGAATAAGCTCTCCCCGTTAACTAAGAAAACATTAAACCAAAATAAACAATATTCATATTTCTGCATAATCCAGTTTACAGCCCTATTCCCCTCTATATATAATAGAGATAGCTAATACTTAACTTATTCAATAAGAAATTGCAATAATAGGAAACTAAATAAACTAATTATTTAACTAATATACTAGTAAACTGCCAGATCGTATCAATACTCCGCCCCGCAAAAACACCTTGTCCTCAAGGTGTTGCCTAAGAATGCAGCCTCGTGAATCCTCATGAATTCCTGGGTCCCAAGTCTTGACTTGTAATCCTCCCTCTTGCGGGGCATCATCAAACATCAAAAAGTGTTGGCATGGCTGTTCATAAGTTGCTATTCTATTATCACAATTCAGCCTGCCTTCGATAGCTTCAGTTTGCCCAACCTTGATGACAACACGAGACTTTGATTTCGTCCACTCGAAAGGCCCTTTCCTTTTCTTTCTCTTTCTATTGGCAGCACAATGTCGGAGACCCAAATGAGACCCCTTACTCTTATTCAAGGCACAATCAAACCCCTCGTTACCGACTCCTTTTCCCGTAGTCTTTTTGTTTCGATCAGATGGCAAATTATTATAGCATGAAGAATTGTGAATCGGTCTTGCCGGCACCATGGTCATTACTGCAGATACCTTGGGTGTCACTGGCTGAGGCGTTTTAACTGTTATTTTAGCCTCTTCCCGAGATTCAATATCTTCCTTTTTTGTTACAGTCTTGCACTCAACAAGAACAGGCAGCAACAAGCGACCCGTAGCATCATTCACTGGTGCACATTGAGTTGTTGTGGGTACCTTAGTGGTAGGTGAAGTGGTGAGGTCAAAGGTTGGCGGCTTCGATGTATTGGTGGTATAGGGGTGTTGTAGTGGCAGGATGGCGTACGACTGCAGCGGCATGGTGGTGCGCTGCATGGTGGTGTATGGTTGCAGCGGTTGGGTGTGGAGAGGAGGCTGTAGGGTGGCCAGTGGCGTGGTGATTGTCGACATGGTTGTGTACGACTGCAGCGGCATGGTGATGTACGACTGCAGCGGTTGGGTGTACGACTGCAGCGGTTGGGTGTGGATGGGCGGCGTTGTGGTGGACGGCAGTGTGGTGGTCGGCGGTGTGGTGGTCGCCGACTGTAGAGTTTTCAGCACCCGCATGATCTCCGCGAATTGTTGATCAGATTCAACCTTATTTTTGTCCATCTTTTCTTGTAACAGAATCCTGTGCTCCATGGCGTCTGCTTGAATCGTTGCCTGTTCCGTTTTGTATTGTTCGAAACTGGCTTCCAAATCGGTAATTTTTGTCATCGTGGATCAGAAATTCCCACAGGTAGCAGAATGAGAGGCTCTGATACCAATTTGATATGAACCAAACTGATAACACTTTATTGATAACAAGGAGCAACCGTAGTCGGATGCTTAAAGACAAATTGATAAAGAAAATAAACTAACAGACAATGATAAAAGTAAAATACGATTTTCCTCCCCTAAACCCTGTGGTGATCCCCTCCTAATATAGGAGCAGATTACTTATTCCTCAAAACAATACCAAAAATAATGTTACGATCCCACATCGGCCATGTATGGGAATGGTTGATGGTTTATAATGTCCAGGGGTCCCCTCCTCAAACAAGCTAGCTTTTTGAGTGAGTTCTACACTTGGGACTTATGAACCGATTACGAGCCTAGTATGGGATAGGTTCGTATCAATTGGTATCAGAGCTGTTTCGATTCTAGGGTTTTCAAAAAAAAAAAAAAAAAAAAAAAAGGTCAACTGTTCATCCGAACCACTATTCACCAGCAGAAAATACTATTCATTGTCGGAGTTACTGTTCATCCAGAAACACGAGGCGAATCAGAAACAATACAAGTTCGATCAGCAGTTGGCTGAAATTATGAATGCTATCAAAACCCTACAGCCGGCGACCATCACACAGCCGCCACTCTTTACCGCCATGGAGCTGCAGTCGTACACCCAACCGCTGCAGTCGTACACCCAACCGCTGCAGTCGTACATCACCATGCCGCTGCAGTCGTACACAACCATGTCGACAATCACCACGCCACTGGCCACCCTACAGCCTCCTCTCCACACCCAACCGCTGCAACCATACACCACCATGCAGCGCACCACCATGCCGCTGCAGTCGTACACCACCCTGCCGCTACAACACCCCTATACCACCACTACATCGAAGCCGCCAACCTTTGCCCTCACCACTTCACCTACCACTAAGGTACCCACAACAACTCAATGTGCACCAGTGAATGATGCTACGGGTCGCTTGTTGCTGCCTGTTCTTGTTGAGTGCAAGACTGTAACGAAAAAGGAAGATATTGAATCTCAGGAAGAGGCTAAAATAACAGTTAAAACGCCTCAACCAGTGACACCCAAGGTACCTGCAGTAATGACCATGGTGCCGGCAAGACCGATTCACAATTCTTCATGCTATAATAATTTGCCATCTGATCGAAACAAAAAGACTACGGGAAAAGGAGTCGGTAACGAGGGGTTTGATTGTGCCTTGAATAAGAGTAAGGGGTCTCATTTGGGTCTCCGACATTGTGCTGCCAATAGAAAGAGAAAGAAAAGGAAAGGGCCTTTCGAGTGGACGAAATCAAAGTCTCGTGTTGTCATCAAGGTTGGGCAAACTGAAGCTATCGAAGGCAGGCTGAATTGTGATAATAGAATAGCAACTTATGAACAGCCATGCCAACACTTTTTGATGTTTGATGATGCCCCGCAAGAGGGAGGATTACAAGTCAAGACTTGGGACCCAGGAATTCATGAGGATTCACGAGGCTGCATTCTTAGGCAACACCTTGAGGACAAGGTGTTTTTGCGGGGCGGAGTATTGATACGATCTGGCAGTTTACTAGTATATTAGTTAAATAATTAGTTTATTTAGTTTCCTATTATTGCAATTTCTTATTGAATAAGTTAAGTATTAGCTATCTCTATTATATATAGAGGGGAATAGGGCTGTAAACTGGATTATGCAGAAATATGAATATTGTTTATTTTGGTTTAATGTTTTCTTAGTTAACGGGGAGAGCTTATTCGACCTCTCGAACGTCGATTACTTATCTTTACTGTTCTTTTCATCTCTTTAATCGATTCGGTTCATATCAGTATTTGATAACATATAAAGTACCCCGTAGTAGAAAAACAGCATTAAAATGCTAACCCTTTTTGAGCAAGTCCAGATGATCTCGTAACAACCTATTCAGAATATAAATTTGCTCTTAGTTCTACAGCAATTGTTTACCTCTTTGCTACCCAATCTTGACATCATTTTGTTCCTGCAGTTTTAGCATCCAGACACAATTTCCTGGTCCTACACTCCTACATATATATTAGACTATTTTTTTCATGTTAGTTTAACAAGTGCATTTTGTACATTCGGCCTTAATTTTGGCCTAAACTTTAAAGAAATAAGGTTTGGGTAACCCTGCAAATGATGGTAAAATCTGTATTCAGTGTTCAGTTTCGCTCTCCTCTTCTTTTCAGTTCAGTTAGTCTCCCAGTTTCATGGATGCACATGTTCCGGTACCTTTTGTGACATCTACTTTTTTATCCGAATCCTATACTACAATTTAAAAACTGAAACTAATGATGTTTTGGACATAGTTTTGAAGTAGAAACTAGTTAACTGTTCTTACACAAAATTCTCATTTCTAGACTTGTTGGACTCGAAGACATCACATTAACCCATACCCATGAAGTCCATAATATCTAACAACCATTTGACGAGTCCAAGATAAAACCTAGATAAATAACAAGCAAAAGTTAAAAGTGAAGTAGGATCAGAAGGCCATATAGAGGAACCTGATGTAAAATTATCATTTTTTCTCTTTTAAGGATTATTGAATGTGAATCTCGACAATAACAGTTCTATAAGCAACTTCTTTACCACATATTAGTTTTATAGTAATTTTTACTCAAGAAAATCACATCATAATTTTCATCAAGACACATGCTTAAATTGTGATCTAAAACCCGACAAGCATTTAACGCATAGAAAGAGTATATATTTCAGAGATATAGATAGTGAGCATAGCAAATTAGCAATAGCAACAAAACTTAAATGATGCGACCCGAAAAACAGGCACTTGCTATATAGTAATAGCCCACTCAAATGAGCAAAGTAAGACACCGAACATTACCAATAAGTGCATGTTTTTCTGGTCGCATTATTTAAGAAGACTAAGACACGGAACAATACCAATGCAAGTAAGAAAGAGCAAGGAACAAAATTCTATTTCTTAATTTTGATATTGTACACATAAATCCAAGGGCTTATACAAGTTTACAATAGTCGAGTGAAACAGACTCACCAAAAGCTTGTCGAAAACCAAGGTTTACTTCTTTAAGCCCATATACGGAAGAACTAATATAAGAAACTGGAATGGTCAAGAATTACATGCCTCTGCTATACAATTTCATCGTCACGAGCATCCAAAAGGGAGCTCATTTGCAACATCCGTCCATTAGTCGGCAACGAAGGATCCGTAAGCGATTCAATCTCAAGAAACTCAAAATCACACGCACCCGACTGCTTCAAACTGATGAAAAACACAACCACCGTCCACCCCAATATCGACACCGCCCAATAATCATTCACCCCATGAATCAACCCCCACGCAATCGCATACCCAACGATAATCCCCGACAAATGCCCCAAAAAACTCGCTTGCGGCACAATAATAGACGTAAATATAAGCGACTCAAACGGGGCAAAACTAATCGGCAACGACAAAAACCCAAACAAACTCAGCTTGGACGACGGTTCCTTGACCGAAAGAATCGTCATCCAGCCAAACACAACGCACGAATACCCCACAGCCGTAACGCGCCTAAAATACTCAAACTTAAACCTAGTAATCAAAACATGATACCATCCTAAAACAAGCAAACCAGAAAACAACAAGAGAATAAGAGTATAACGAAGATAATAAGCAACACCAAAAGTAAGCTCAACAGAAGCAAGGCTCCAAAGAGCAGTCATATTAAAAAGCAAATGAACAACATTAATATGTGAAAAAGCTGAAGTGATAAGACGCCAATGATGTCCTGATGTCTCGTAGCTTAATCCTACTTGTGAATAGCTTATGTTTTTCTTCTGGATGTAGGACCAGATTAAGGAGCATAATGCGATGATAAATGATGTACCGGGTTTTTCTATGATTTCGTATAACAAAGGTTTACCCATTATTGGTTTTTGGTTTTTTTTTTTATAAGAAATGATGGGAAACAGTCATTTGATATATTGGAAGTGGTGATGATGTTGTTGTACTAGGATGTTCTTGTTGTTTGTAGATCTTGGGACATAAATAAAAGGAATTGATTTGCACACTCAAGGATTTGATTGGAATACTCTAATATGTGTATTAAATAGTTGTACTAGAACTTACATTATGCTTAAATTGTTTGTAATATGAGTGTCCCAATCAAAATTTTGAGTGTGTTTACTCTCTCCCTCTCAGGTGGGCCGGTGGCCTTAGAGGGTGTTTGGTTAAGCTTATATGATGTGATGAGCTTATTAGCTTAAATGTTTGATTATAAATTTATACATATTTTATGAGCTTATTAGCTTATATGATTTGACTTATAAATTTATATAAGGGGTTTTGGTAAGCTAAAATTTTGAAGTTTATATAAGGATGTGTAGGCTTTTATAAAAATATTATATTAAAAGACATTTATACTCTCAATTAATTAATTATACCTACTTTATTTTCATATATTTTTTAGTCATTTTATATTATTAGTTATATAAATTAAACTAAACACTTAACAAAGGCTTATTAACTCATTATATAAACCATAAATGGCTTATATTACATAAGCCTAAGCCTAGTTAATAAGCTTAACCAAACACCCTCTAAGCAAGGTGAGCAGAATTATTTTTTCTATAAAAATCATATATTTTTCAAAATCATTCGTATAACGGATCATATATGATTATGATTCGTGATATAAATCATATATGATTTTCACAGGAAAAAAAATTCATCGAAAGTATATATATGTGCTCCTCGATAGAAAGGTAATTTAATTCTCGCAATAATGGTATGTTTCGTTTTACGTAACGATTAACGGTTTGTGAGATATTTAACAAAAAAGTAAAAAAAAAAGTTAGTTTTTTATGACAATCTAACATTAAATAACATATCATCTATTAACACAAAAATTGTAAAACCCGAATATTGAAAATTTAGATTTCTATTTTATTTTATATTATTTAAAATATTGTTTAAGAAATTTGAAAATTAGACCTTGTGTTATATTTATTTGAAAAGTTATAGAAGTATAGTATATAAAGTATATATAAAAAAAGAAAGTTAAACAATGATTACTAATACAAATGGATATCCATTGACGAGTTGTGTATTGCATTCCAAATGAAATATATATTTTGGGCAAGCAGTGTCTCAAATTGTTTTAAAAGTGATAGACAAATCATATGAGTTATATTATATTATAGCTGACACCTATCATGTCATAATTTACGGAAATCTCATTCATAAATTGGGAATGGTTGACTGTAATTTTAAAAGCGTTAAATGCGTTGCTTCCTTCCCACACGGTTCTTACGATGAGTTTGCACCATACTATGATTTATGTACACGCTATACTCTCTAAAACTCAAATATAACATTCTTAGATAAAGTAGAGCTACCGCCAAACAAAAATATCCGCTGTATAAGAACCAAGTGATAAAGGTGTTGCTCGAGTTGTGTTTGATCGGTTCAAATTCAGGAATAAGGAACTACCCATGTAGGTTCGATCGTTTCACATTTGGAAGTAAAGTTTTGGTTGCTGGTTATAGTTTCGCGATTGGTACGAATGTTGGTTCATGTTCACACGAGTATTGTTCATGACGTGCGTGTTCTAGTATGGTTTCGATCATATTCTCTTAATCATAGCCTTTGTGTGTGCGGTCGGTGTTCCTACTCGAGTTTTCTTTCGATCTCATTTAGTCTCAATGGTATTTAGAGGTAAACCTTACGCTATCATTTCCATACCATATGCTATTTATAATAAGTACTTAGTCGTCTTTATGTTCGACCATTAAACGTCTAAAGATTGGTAAGAAACATGTCCAATACTACCACTGTGCATGCTTTAGACAAAATGAGCAAGATAAAAACGTCTACGCTTTTACGATCGGACCTACAAACAGACGAACTAATTTTTGTTTACTAATACTACGTTAAAGCTAAAAGGAGCACAACATGAAATAAAAGGAAGAAAATCACAACAAAAGAATGAAAAGAAAGAAGTTAAAGTGTCAGCTACAAAATGGGCGAAGAAGACGAAAATTTTCGTTTTATAAATGTTGATAACAAGTCTGGGTAATTTTCATGGAGTTAAAAATGAAAGTTACACATTTGATCCCTCGTTTTTAAAGCTAATTACAAAATAAAAATTTAAAGCTACATAATTGGCCCTTGTCATTTCTATGTCTTTCAAAGTTAGTCCGAAACAATAATCTAGTTAACTTAATAGTAATTGGTTTTATAATTAATGTAGATTTATTTATCGAAGCCATATGCCCCTATTTTATTAGGATACGAGTTTGACTAAGGTAGGGATATTCCTATCTATCTACTATTTATGAAAACCTACTATTTTTGGAAAGTTACTATTTATGAAAACTTGTCTTTTTTACAAAGTTATTAATTATGGAAATACCAAGTATAATAACACAAGAATCATGAAATACATTAATCAGAACACATGGAAACCATGAATAATTACAAGATAATACATGAAACAGTACAACATGATAAGAACATGTTAAGCAAGTCAAGAACACTCAGAACCAGTAAAATAAGACGAGATCACACAAAATGAATTAAGAACAACAAGTAAACAGTAAACAGTAATCAGACAACTCATCTCAGCGTCCTTTATTTATGTAGTATCCGTGAAGTTGGAGTAGATCTTTCAGCTTTCAGTCTTATTTCATTACTGGACACGAGGTACGGATTTTCCGTCCTTTCAGTAAGGACTTTCTTTTCTATGCATGATTAGGATTCCCCATCTTCAGCCAAATGTTTTCCCCAGTATATGTTTAAACTTATCAGTAATCATGTTAAGAAATAAATAAATTGCCTGAGCATTATATACAAGCATGATTAGTATATGTACTAGTTACGGAGGTACCGTAACCACGGCACTAGAGGCACCGGTGTCGTGACTCACATGCAGGAGAGTGATATCCTGCATCGTCCCACTCAGCTCAGCTTGGCCATTTTATCAGTATTATTAGTGGGGCGTATGGATGCATCCTAGGCTACAGTTTATAGTTTAGCAGGTGAATGTGGTGTGTGCTCTACATCCTTCACATTGGAGCTGATCCCTCCACCCAGCACAGTTATTTAGAGGTCACCCCTCTACAACATGACGAGGTCGCCCCTCTATGTATTCATGCAGCAGTTGTTACAGCACATGACCTATATAAGCTCTTGGCAATTAAAATACAGTCAATGCATGTTATACAAATCTAACAGATAACAGTTCAGTTTCATTATTGATAAATCAGACTTTATAGATTATTTACAAATTTCCGCTGCAACTTTACTTATCAGTCTTACAGCTCCAGTATTTCATCATCTGTTCATTTCAGAAATTCCTTATCATGTTTTATATCCGTTCACTGAGCGTTATGCTCAGCCGTAGTTCTTTTCATGTTCTAACGGCAGGTACACCAGGATGCTTTTAGGATTCTAAGAGCATGTGCATTTGGATGGAAGCTATCCAGACTTCTTAATTTATGCATTCTTGTATTATTCTGCTTATTGGGACATTGTTTAGTCCTTTCATTCAGTATTTTATTCTTCATGTTTGGGCTTATGTTTGGATTGCCGATGTTTGATTCCGGTATTTCCTTTATGGTCAGTTAATGTTTTAGGACATTTACCTTATGCTTTGATGACACGCCATAAATACACGTAACGGTCCACTTATCCAAGTGGGGTGTTACAATTATGGTATCAGAGCTATAGGTTCGACCTGTAGGCTCTAAAACTTGACCTGTGACTAGTGGGTAGTCACCAGGAACTTCACAGATTTTGGCGTTGTTATCTTTCATGTTTCTCATGCATTTATCAGTCAGTTTTCTCCAGTTATCAATTGGTTTTCTTAAAGTTTTTGACTAAGTAAAAGGTTGGTACAGGACTGGCCATACTTAGTCGCATGTGCTTTTCTGCGAATTGTGTTTTTGGTGAACCGACCCATAGGCGTTCACCCTTGGCCGTTCAGATTTTGTATTGATGAACTGAACCTAGGCATTCATCCTTATTCATGTCAGATTCATGTTGTCAGTCAAGTAATTCTTGGTGAACCAGCCATAAACGTTCACCATTGTTCAGGTCAAATTTCATGCTATTCAGTCGAAGGTTGTTTTTGTGAACCGACTCATAGTTGTTCACCTTTGTCATATCAGGACATTTCATAAATTTAGACAAGTATGGGCTGGACTATAGCCAACCATTTTTGGTCCCAGATTATGAATTTCTATACATGACAGTTCTCAGAAAATTTTGACAAGCATGGATCGAACCAAAATCGCCCATACTTAGTCGTATGTTTTGTTCCTTGAATTCTATGGATTGAACCATAGCCATCCACACGAGTTGATGTTAAACCTCAGTTGATTTTCTTTTATGTTCTAGTAACAGTCAAATTTTCATATCCTCACGTTGATGTCGTCTTCAGGTTTGATTCAGTTCATGTCTCCTTACGAGGATTATGTTTTCAGCAAAGTAATGATGTTCTCATACACAAGAATTTCAGTAAAACCCATTTTCATGATAAATCATGATTGGCCTTCATTAATCATGCTTCATCCTGACCACTGTTGGGACTTCGATTATATCATACTTTCAGTCTTGATATAACTAACAGTAAGTCGACGCAGAAATTACACGCTATCATGTTACTTATTTCAGACCAGTTTACTACCGTTTAAATCAATTTATTTCCTAGATCACGTCAGACAAGCGACACCAGTATCGACCATCCAATAAAATTCCCACAAGTGCCATGAACAGTAGTCTATATGGACCCTCTGTATAGTGCCTTAGTTATACTCCTTGTACAGTGATACATGTGTACTCCACGTACAATGTCTCGATATGCTTCATGTGCAATATTCATTTTGTACTTCATGTACAGTAGTCCAGGTATACACCAGGTACCCTACTCCATGGATATTGCTAATCAATCCTCAATCATCTCGGGCGTTTCCACTTGTCGATATTTTACCAGGTGCTGATGCTGCTCGTGAGTTGAAGATTGTACCAGATGCTGATGCTGCGAACACTTTGAAGACCTCAAAATTTGCTGATGCTGCCGATACTTTGGAGATTTCTCAAGATGCTGATGTTGATGTTGTTATACTATAAAGACACCACAGAGCAAGGACGAAAACTATAAATTTGAACTTTATGTCAAGACAAAATTTCAACCATCAGACACTACCATTCCATTACATAATTTTACCTTCTCAGTTAGATGTCACACTCTACTCAGCTAACCGTATATTCAAAGAGTGGGAACCGGAACTCAGTCGGCCACTCAGCAGAATAGTTACATGAATCAGGGTCATGATAATGATCGTCATAAATTGACAGACAAATCAGTAGTGACAACCATCGTGCTTATAAGTAATCAGTCAGTAACCATCAGAACTCCGGAACGGACGTGACCAGAAATACAGAGGTCAGTAGTCTAACCGGTCCGCCAACCCTAGCAGTTACCAGAAATCCTTAATCTCATTCAGACTCACCCATTAAAATACATGTTCAGACAACAGTCAAGACGTAGGTCCCAAGTATCATTTCGAAAGGCACATGTCATATGAATAATACCTCAAAGTACGAGTCAGATTCATAACACCAGTATGCCTCATAAACCAGGTCCTCAGAAATTCAGGGTACCCCCAAGGGGGTATACCCGTTCTGTTATGCCACACATAAATTAGACCATTAAAATTCAGTTACCACCACTAGACTATTATTCAGATTAAACACACGATATTCATTCTGTAAGGTTACAGACGAACCCACTCGGTGGAAGTCGCCACGCTACTCCACGTATTCCTATGTCAGCTTTATGTAAATCAGGTATTTACCTACCTCCCAGCCGAAAGAACTCCACGGAATCACCTATACTTATTAAGGTTTCTTTTCAGTTAACGATGAGATCCATCTTACTAAATAACGAATATATTCATTATATTTTCTGCCAGAAAAATCAGTACAAGTTGTTCTGCCTTACAAGCGCGTGACTTATCAGTCCATAGTTACGAAGATTCTCCAGCCACCAGTTATAATCCACTTCTTAAATTCTTTAAATTCATGATCAGCAGATTATACTAGAGTTTCCAGATGTCACTCCAGAAAGTTTTTCAAGAAATTTCTTCCTAACCACGAGCAAGAGTTTAACACCGAGCTAGTCTCAAGAACAGAACCTGTGTTCAGAACTCTTGATCACAGGGCTTCAGCTAAGTTAAAAGAGTTGCAGCAATTGCTGCAAGAATTACCGAAACGAAGTTTTGTTCGTCCTATCGCACCAGCAGGAAGTACACCGTTTCTGTCTACCAGGAAGTAGGCCGATATCATGACATCATGTATCAACCACCAGATATTTCTTTTTATATAAATCATCATTCTTAACCAATGTTTCCTTCCACGTATAGAAAGTTTATATGATCTTCTACAATGTCTAAAGCATATTTTCCAGAATAATTGCGACCATGCCACCAGAAGTGGTGAGAGAAGAACATGATGTTTTCTAGATTGCTGCTGAATACGTTAAAATCTCTATAAAATTTTGACGTATACGTTTGGGCTCCCTAATGCCCCAGCTATAGTATGAAATTTATGAATAAAATTTTCTCATGACTCTCATGCAATATCATCAGTATATTCATTGATCACATTCTGATATGCCTAATACTAGAGAAGAACACGAGAATCATCTTCTCACAATTGTACCGAATCTTCAATAGGAGTTATGTTTTTTATACACAACTTTCCAGATATAAATCTCACTTGAACAAAGTGGCATTTCTGAGCCACCACATTTCAACAGAAAGAGAATTTCAGACAATCCTGCGCAGGTGAGGGCCATCACCTGATGGTCCCGACTGACGCCTGTGAACGAAGTACAATTTTCTAGAACTCAATTGACTACTACCGCAGAAATTGCTGACAGTTCTCATTAAAAATGTTTTATGACGATTCAACTAGATTTCTACCAGAATGTTCCATAATCCCAGACAAAACTTTAATAGAATCCGCATTCACACATTAATGCAGCTATGTTCATATCTAGATGCCTGACCTACTGCAGGTTCAAGATAGAACGCCGTCATGTTAGTGATTTACTACAACCCTTAAAAAATTCTGAACAGAAATGAGACGAAATTCCACGAAATAGTTATCAGCTACCACAGGCTTAGAGAAAGTATGATACTATCTAAGTTATCATCAACCATGTAATCAGCCTGCGCGTTTCTTTCATTCGAAAGGATCACGTAGCAGCAGATCTGCAGAAAATTTTGAAATTCAGCAGTAAATCGTACGAATTCAAGGCATTCCTTTGACCATCATATCAGACAGAATTCATGTTCACGAGCAAGTGTATGTTTACGCCACTTTAAATTCATGTTTATTTTCACTTTCACGTTGCGTCTCATTCGCGGTATGATGCTGTTTCAGTTCATCTTTTATGCTATCTCATAATTTAAGCTCACGTTTGTGTTCATAACATTGTTCACGTTCAAGTTCGTGTGCCATTTCACGATACACGTTTCGCAGTTCATTACCGAATACGGTTACAGAAAGCTTGGGCAATCAGACTCAAGTTTAGCACAACTTTTCCATACCTAGGCAGACGTTTCACGTCACAGGTCGTATCGTTTGGCATTCCTCCCTCAGTCAGCATACATTCATGATTTTTCCACGTATTACGTTCATAGTATGTTTCACGTATCACGTTCACGATATATGCCATGCACAGCGTTCATCATACGATCACGAACCACATTCACAATTGCTCATGTAGTAAGTTCCCAATATGTCTCTCTTATCATTGCTCAGAGGTTACATTATCATCATTTACACGTTATCACGTATCCACTCGATCAGATTCGTATGGCTTCGTATTCGCTCGGTTTAACCTTCCCACTTTATTTTTGCGGCCGAAATATTTTTTTTTAGAGGAGAAGAACTATAAAAACCGTATAATTCATTTTATTTTCGAGGACGAAAAATTTTTTCTTAGAGGAGAAGAGTTGTAAAACCCGAATATTGAAAATTTAGATTTCTATTTTATTTTATATTATTTAAAATATTGTTTAAGAAATTTGAAAATTAGACCTTGTGTTATATTTATTTGAAAAGTTATAGAAGTATAGTATATAAAGTATATATAAAAAAAGAAAGTTAAACAATGATTACTAATACAAATGGATATCCATTGACGAGTTGTGTATTGCATTCCAAATAAAAGATATATTTTGGGCAAGCAGTATCTCAAATTGTTTTAAAAGTGATAGACAAATCATATGAGTTATATTATATTATAGCTGACACCTATCATGTCATAATTTACGGAAATCTCATTCATAAATTGGGGAATGGTTGACTGCAATTTTAAAAGCGTTAAATGCGTTGCTTCCTTCCCACACGGTTCTTACGATGAGTTTGCACCATACTATGATTTATGTACACGCTATACTCTCTAAAACTCAAATATAACATTCTTAGATAAAGTAGAGCTACCGCCAAACAAAAATATCCGTTGTATAAGAACCAAGTGATAAAGGTGTTGCTCGAGTTGTGTTTGATCGGTTCAAATTCAGGAATAAGGAACTACCCATGTAGGTTCGATCGTTTCACATTTGGAAGTAAGGTTTTGGTTGCTGGTTATAGTTTTGCGATTGGTACGAATGTTGGTTCATGTTCACACGAGTATTGTTCATGACGTGCGTGTTCTAGTATGGTTTCGATCATATTCTCTTAATCATAGCCTTTGTGTGTGCGGTCGGTGTTCCTACTCGAGTTTTCTTTCGATCTCATTTAGTCTCAATGGTATTTAGAGGTAAACCTTACGCTATCATTTCCATACCATATGCTATTTATAATAAGTACTTAGTCGTCTTTATGTTCGACCATTAAACGTCTAAATATTGGTAAGAAACATGTCCAATACTACCACTGTGCATGCTTTAGACAAAATGAGCAAGATAAAAACGTCTACGCTTTTACGATCGGACCTACAAACAGACGAACTAATTTTTGTTTACTAATACTACGTTAAAGCTAAAAGGAGCACAACATGAAATAAAAGGAAGAAAATCACAACAAAAGAATGAAAAGAAAGAAGTTAACGTGTCAGCTACAAAATGGGTGAAGAAGACGAAAATTTTCGTTTTATAAATGTTGATAACAAGTCTGGGTAATTTTCATGGAGTTAAAAATGAAAGTTACACATTTGATCCCTCGTTTTTAAAGCTAATTACAAAATAAAAATTTAAAGCTACATAATTGGCCCTTGTCATTTCTATGTCTTTCAAAGTTAGTCCGAAACAATAATCTAGTTAAATAAATAGTAATTGGTTTTATAATTAATGTAGATTTACTTATCGAAGCCATATGCCCCTATTTTATTAGGATACGAGTTTGACTAAGGTAGGGATATTCCTATCTATCTACTATTTATGAAAACCTACTATTTTTGGAAAGTTACTATTTATGAAAACTTGTCTTTTTTAGAAAGTTATTAATTATGGAAATACCAAGTATAATAACACAAGAATCATGAAATACATTAATCAGAACACATGGAAACCATGAATAATTACAAGATAATACATGAAACAGTACAACATGATAAGAACATGTTAAGCAAGTCAAGAACACTAATAACCAGTAAAATAAAACGAGATCACACAAAATGAATTAAGAACAACAAGTAAACAGTAAACAGTAATCAGAAAACTCATCTCAGCGTCCTTTATTTATGTAGTATCCGTGAAGTCGGAGTAGATCTTTCAGCTTTCAGTCTTATTTCATTACTGGACACGAGGTACGGATTTTCCGTCCTTTCAGTAAGGACTTTCTTTTCTATGCATGATTAGGATTCCCCATCTTCAGCCAAATGTTTTCCCCAGTATATGTTTAAACTTATCAGTAATCATGTTAAGAAATAAATAAATTACCTGAGCATTATATACAAGCATGATTAGTATATGTACTAGTTACGGAGGTACCGTAACCACGACACTAGAGGCACCGGTGTCGTGACTCACATACAGGAGAGTGATATCCTGCATCGTCCCACTCAGCTCAGCTTGGCCATTTTATCAGTATTATTAGTGGGGCGTATGGATGCATCCTAGGCTACAGTTTACAGTTTAGCAGGTGAATGTGGTGTGTGCTCTACATCCTTCACATTGGAGCTGATCCCTCCACCCAGCACAGTTATTTAGAGGTCACCCCTCTACAGCATGACGAGGTCGCCCCTCTATGTATTCATGCAGCAGTTGTTACAACACATGACCTATATAAGCTCTTGGCAATTAAAATACAGTCAATGCATGTTATACAGATCTAACAGATAACAGTTCAGTTTCATTATTGATAAATCAGACTTTACAGATTATTTACAAATTTCCGCTGCAACTTTACTTATCAGTCTTACAGCTCCAGTATTTCATCATCTGTTCATTTCAGAAATTCCTTATCATGTTTTATATCCGTTCACTGAGCGTTATGCTCAGCCGTAGTTCTTTTCATGTTCTAACGGCAGGTACACCAGGATGCTTTTAGGATTCTAAGAGCATGTGCATTTGGATGGAAGCTATCCAAACTTCTTACTTTATGCATTCTTGTATTATTCTGCTTATTGGGACATTGTTTAGTCCTTTCATTCAGTATTTTATTCTTCATGTTTGGGCTTATGTTTGGATTGCCGATGTTTGATTCCGGTATTTCCTTTATGGTCAGTTAATGTTTTAGGACATTTACCTTATGCTTTGATGACACGCCATAAATACACGTAACGGTCCACTTATCCAAGTGGGGTGTTACAAAAATCATTTGAATTTAACATACGTAAATTTATCATTTTTATTAGTTTTTTAAAATTCCTAAAACAAAACTAATAAAATTATCTGATACTGCAGTCGTCCACTTTTTTGGTTTCAGAATGTGGTTTAATGCAATGTTTGAAAAACCAGTTTTTAAATCGATTTGATCGAGTCATCAGGTCCGGGTTAAACCGGGTCAACCAAGTTTTCTAAAAAAATTAAATAATTATATTCTCAACGATGAACAAAATTTTATATAAAAAATTTATGAATCTTCCATATATGAAACATATAAACTAATTACTAATAAATTTAATATGTAAAAATAAAATTACGTCGTAAATACGTAAAATTTACATGTTTAAAGAAAACAAAAAATCAAATTCCGGTCGGGTCTCGATAACCGGTTTCACCCGAGTGACCCCAAACCCGGCTACTCGATGGGTTTAGTTGGGTTTTAGAAATATAAAACTCGGTTTAATATGACCTGTTTTTTCGACCGAAACCCGTATAACCGGTCCCGACCGAGCCTAACCACGTTTAAAAACATTGCTTTAATATAAAAAAATGTATCACAATTAAGTGATTTGGCGTCACAATCTAATACAATATGAATAAAAAAATCAATCTAGCAAATGTCGCACTACAAAGCCAATCTATTAGCTATTTAAGGAGCCGTTTGTTTGAGTGTCTTACAATGAAAGAATGGAATGATTGTTAAAAGCAAATTTTTGGTTCGTGAGAATTTATGTTATCAGGATTCAAGTGGTGTCAGAAAACCCATAACCTCATACTAGGTTAGAGGGGTGTATATGGATCTATCATTCTAAAATTTGGACCCACATAATTTGAGTGGTCTCACTTCATCTTCAAGAAAATAATACAGTAACTCTTTTTGGAATTTTAGAATGACAAAATCTATTCGTATATGTCATATGTAGTCTTTGTTATGATCTCGACTTCCATCGTCGGCCTATTGTTCATATCTAATTCGATTTGAAAACATTTCCCTTTTTTGTCTTATCCCTACAAGGTTACAATGACTATAAGAAATGAACATCATGTTTTGTTTGCTTAATAAGAAACGTTAGATAATAAAAATAATGAGCTTCTAAGTTGTTTGCTTTTTGTGATAATGAAAAAAAAAGTATAAAAAGCATGAGGAAAAGAAGAAAATGGTGTAAATATGTAATGAGGAAGATGATGATTTATTTATTTTGTAAAATTATTTGTTTAAGAATAGTTGTGGGTCCCACGTGTATTGATTCCATGTTCATATAACAAATGATACCAAACAATATTTTTTAATTAATTATAGGCATTCACATTCCACCATTTAATCAATCACATAGTCATTGTCATTCCTGTATGTGTACCAAACGGCTCCTAAATTCTATCAAATAAAAAAGGGTTAACATAACAATATCAATATTCTTCTCTCTCACCTACTAGAATTCTCTCATACCTTCCTGCATATTTCTAAATCTGATCTAAATATTCTGGCGGTTGGCTTCGGTCGACCGCCCGGACCACCTTTATCTTTCCTCTTGTGTATATTTCTTCCTTATTTTGTTAAGGTTTGTTTTAATCATACCCCTCACAACAATCATCTTTTGCCTTCAGATCTGCCATCCTTCACCGCCGTTGTCTACCATCCGTCATCACTGCTCCAACTTCTTACAGCTTGCTACTACGGTTTTACCTTTTTCGTGCTCAGATGCGTGCAGTCCGCTAATCAATGGTTTGAAGATGCTTTGGGTTTTGGTGTTGTTTGGCTTAAGTTTGAATCTTTTAGGGAGGTTATGTTTTATCTTCTATGTATGCCGAGACATATAAGCCCATATATGAGCCTAAATTAATAAACCCATAAGCCCAAATTAACTAGTGTATTAATTAGTATGCTTAATGAAATTAGGAGTAACCTAGACAAGCCCAAAAGCTAGCCCGTTAGGCCCATGGACCCAAACCGTGACCCTATTGGGCCAACCAAGCCCAAAAATCATGTTTGGGAGACTTTTCGTGCCTTTAATGTAATTTGGTGAAAGTTAGAGTCAAAAATGTAACTTAATAAAACATGAATATAAATTTCGTGACTTTAAAGAATTTCAAGGACTAAATTTGCTATTTATAAAAGTGTAGGGCCCATTTGTGTTTAAATCGAGAACCAACCAAACCATAAGGACTAGTTGTGCCACTTTTGGAAATTTAATACAAGCCCTAGTCCTCAATAAATGTTTTCAAGACTCAAGGGACTAATAGTGTCACTTTTGAAACTTAATACAAGCCCTAGTCCTCTTATTAAATGTTTTCGAGACTTAAAGGGGGTGTTTTGCCATTTCACAAAGTTAAACCGATCCCTAGGGACTCGGTTTGCAATTATTTTGAGACTAGGAAACCCTAGGGACCAAATCTGCCATATTTTGAAAGTGTTATAAGCCCTAACGGCGTGTTTTGGAAATAAACTTAACGAACAAGGACTAACGAGGTGAAACACTTAACGAACAAAACTTTAAAGGTTATTTTGTAGTTATTATACTTCGAGGACTTACGAGTAATTTTAATTTAATTAAAAATATTAATCAATTATTTTATTAATAAATTAAATTAAGTCATTTTAAATATTAAATAAATTATTAAGATTTATTTACGAAACCTTATAAACAGACAAATCTTATTTTATATATCTAGATCCTTAAGAAAATTAAATAGAATATATTATTTTCTTACAATTGATTTAATTAAATAAAAATCTATTTATTTAATTTATTACCCTTTTGTTGAACCATTTAAATATATTTTTATAAACTAAAAATATATGTTATATTATTAATAGCTCACTATAAGTATAGCACTTAAACAACCGTAACGACTTATTAATTCATGATCGTGCATTTTCATCAGTTACATTTAATTATGCATTATTAGTGTGCATTTACTGAGCCATGCATAATTTATTTAGGTATTCCTACCACTTCGTGATTATACTGTACCGGTTTATTCATTGACATCATCACCACATCATCACCACTGAGGTGAGTTCATGGCCCCATCTTTACTGTATTTATGACTGGGGGAGAAAACATACTTAACTTTTTATATGCAAACATGCACGGATAACATCAACATATAACAACTTATTGCCTATTGTTTGCCCCATTCCCGTGGACTGTAATAGTTAGTAGTGTAGCGTGAAATGTTATGAATAGATCTATTCGGGTATTGACAACACCCGGCCTGCGTGACTTTCTATCACGAAACGCTTAGGCCAAGCAACAGGTTTATTTCATTGTCGAACTGATGGAAACAACATCGGGTTTGACCATAATGGCGCCTGAGCATCATGTCTAGCTTCTATTACAGGGCAATAGGAACTTCTATGGTATTGGCTGTAATTATCCTACTATGATCGTGGTACTTGGCATATCAGTACATTTATTTATTTAATTAAACCTGTGAATTCACCAACCTCGTTTTGACCCCCACATTTTATTTTATATGTTTTCTCAGGAAAATAAACAGGTTCATGCATTGGATTCCAGCATCATTGAAGCATCATGTTACCATCGGGCTGGGATATTTTTCACATTATTAATAAATATTGTTTTCAGACAAGATACTGAATGTGTACAATTTAATTCATGTGATATGTTTTTAAATGACTATTATGATCATTGCTCTATATATTGTGTGTTATCGATCCATCAAAGTAACACCCCACGTACTATTTCGCTGCATTTGACCATTATGGGGGTGTTACAGAATGGTATCAGAGCGCATAGTTATAGAGAACCAGATCGATAATAAAAATTTTAAATAATAAAAATTTAAACTAGACTATAACTGAAATTTTAAATCAATTAAAAAAAACGATTTTTGGGGAACCTTTATAGTTAGGCATATAGCATATTGAGCATGCATATTTATGTGAACTAACTGTACGCTGATTTATAACCTCCGAGTTATTAAATCACTTAAGTATCTACACATACTTTTAACAAGCATTGTTAAAGAGACATAAACCGCATTGCATATGCATTTTGAAAACTTTTTGAATTATGTAAGCTAATACTTACTCAACTTTGAAATGCTACTATTTTCACATATCATGACGACACCTACCATCGTGACTACTTTCGAGGAGCTCATGGTTCCTACCATTGCACCGTTATCGCCGATATCGGTACTTGCCGGACATGCATCCGACACCGAGTCCAGAGATGACCAACCAGATGGAGTTATCATACTATCGGATTCTCCTACCCCATCACCACCTACTATTTCTCCTACATCACCACTACTAGTCGTACATGCATCTCCAACAAGGGAGGCGGATCAGGTTGTACCTACTCTACCACCCTTTCCAACACCTCCTGCCCTCCACTCTTATCCCACCAGTGCCTTGCCACCTCGCAAGAGGAGGCGTGACTCTACTCCTGACTCGACCTTTGAGATAGGAGAGGGTTCGAGAGCTAGTCAGGCTAGACTTGGCGCTCTACAGGCACAGGTTGACGCTCTTGTAGCCCGACAGGCACAGGATACCGCACTCATCCATGCCTTACTACATGCGGACCAGCAGGGTCGCGCCGTACTTCAGGAGAGATTTAACTCTCTCTACTGGACTGTGGCTGGTGAGTCACATACCACTCAGAGTTCTTTGGGGATGACCCAGGGAACCATACAGTGGCTTTTGGATGAGGTTTCTTACCTCCGATATCGCCTAGCTTCACTAGAGGGTCATCAGTACGAGACCTGGGCTGCCATACTCACACAGAAGGAGACCTTCAAGACCTTCATCGACCTGTCAGATCTTCGTCACCATCGGGTCACTGCTGAGACAGATTTTCTGCGGAGTGTCGATACTGCATGCCAGATTCAGCTGCTCGAGACTATGAGGCTTTCCCGCGAGACAAGAGAGCTATGATTCACATGTAGGATACTCGTGCACCCACACCACCAGCTGGACCATCCGCACCTGCAGACAGCCATACTAGTGTAGGATAGATATCTTTGTACATCATGACAAGCATTGAGTTGCATCTCAGCTCGCATGATTTAGGTCTTTTGTACTTATATTTCATTTCATTTGTATCTCTATCATTAGCACCTAAACTTAGTAGGTAGGTTATCTTTTGTTGTACTACAAACATGTGTACCACTATTTCAGACAGGATTGTTGTATCCCTGTCTTAGATTGGTTGTACTTGCATTATATTGTTATTCACCAGAATTGACATGTTATCATCTACTTGTTTGCTTGTATTTATATTATTATGAACTCTTGACAGGTTATTCAATTTGTCGTAAATTCTATGCATACACATTTTCCATGCAGCTTAATATAATAATCTTATTGATCAGCTAATAAATCTAATCCTTGTGTATTATAGAATAATGGCACAAAGAGTCACTCGACTGAATCCCGGCGCTGCTCCCTCAACGACTATTTCAGAAGCACAACTCAGAGTGCTTATCGGTCAAGGCATTGCTGATGCTCTAGCCGCCAGGGAAACACATCCCAGCGGGAACCAAGGCGACAGCCAAAACTCAAATGCTAGAGATCGAACTGGCAGAGGGTGTACCTACCCCGACTTCCTGAAATGCAAGCCCAGTTACTTCAAGGTCAAGGAAGGGGTAGTGGAACTTATGCAATGGTTCGAGAGAACCGAGACCGTGTTCTGCATTAGTGATTGTACTGAAGAAAACAAGGTGAAATTTGCCACCTGTACTCTTTTGGAACATGCTCTCACATGGTGGAACTCGCTAGTTGCTACCCTTGGGCATGATGAAGCCTATGGGATGACTTGGACTGCAATGAAAGAAAGACTTACCGTGAAATATTGTCCTCGTGGTGAAATCAAGAAACTATAGATTGACTTGTGGAACCTCAAATGCACAAATCATGACATCACGGCCTACAATCAGAAGTTTCGGGAGTTGACTTTGATGTGTACTCGAATGTTCCCTGGCATGAAAGACAAGATAGAGAAGTACGTTAGTGGACTTCCTGATTCTGTTCATGACAGTGTACTCTCATCCTGACCCACTACGGTCGAGAGTACCATAGAGTTTGCCACGGAGTTGATGGACAAACGGGGACGTGATCACTTGCTTAGACAGTCAGAGTACAAGAGGAAAGTTGATGAGAACTACCGTAGTCATCACCAGACCCAACAACCAAAGAGACAAAACTTGGATCAGGTCTGCAGTGCTGTTTCCTCAGTACCACCTCCATATGTAGGTAACAAGCCAAAGTGTTCCAAGTGCAATTTCCATCACTACCCTACTGCTGAATGCCGAGGGCCCGGACAGAGCAACACACATGCTCCGGCCATCAGGAACAACTCCAGTACTAACTACAGGCCCAACAATGGCAACAGTCAAAACTTCCGCAGAAGTGGACAGCATGGAAACCGCCAGCACACTGGCAGTGGTAGTATGGCACGTAGGGAAGTTCGTTGCCATGGTTGCGGGGAGATCAGACACATCAAGCCTGAGTGCCCAAAGCGAGCAGTTAGGAACGAGAACAGAGGAGGAGCACCATCCAGAGTTTATGTTATAGGAGATGCCAAGACCAACCCCGACTTCAATGTGGTTACTGGTATGTTTCTTCTGAACAATCGTTATGCAACTATTTTGTTTGATACGGGAGCCGATAGGAGTTTTATATCCATCGAGTTTAGTAGTTTACTAGGCATCACTCCTTCACAGCTAGACGACTGCTACAGAGTCGAATTAGCAGACGGTAAAATCATCGAAACTAACACTATTCTAAGAGGTTGTACCTTAAATCTTCCAAGTCATCCATTCGATATCCATTTGATACCTGTAAATTTGGGTAGTTTTGACGTCATTATTGGTATGGACTAGTTAGCAAAATATCACGCAACCATTGTGTGTGATGAAAAGCTAGTCCGCATACCGTGGGGAAAGGAAAATCTAATTGTCCGAGGAGAAGGAAATTCAGATAGAACTGACACGAGACTAAGTGTTATCTCATGTACCAAAGTCCAGAAGTATATACTAAAAGGATGCCCTATCTTTTTAGCACATATTTCAAAGACAGATAAAGAAGAGGAACCAGAGAAGAAACAAATCAAGGACGTTCCAATTGTCCGTGATTATCCTGAAGTTTTCCCAGACGACTTAGTTGGTTTACCTCCGACTCGTCAAGTGGAATTTCAAATTGACTTGATACCAGGAGCTGCACCTGTAGCTAAAGCACCATACCGATTAGCACCGACCGAGACGAAAGAACTCGCTGAACAACTTCAAGAACTATCAGACAAAGGTTTTATCAGACCCGGTTCCTCACCTTGGGGAGCTCTAGTGCTTTTTTCAAAAAGAAAGATGGTTCTTTCCGAATGTGCATCGATTACAGGGAACTGAATAAGTTAACTGTAAAAAATCGTTATCCGCTACCACGAATCGACGACCTATTTGATCAACTACAAGGATCAAGTGTGTATTCCAAGATTGACTTAAGATCTGGATACCATCAGCTGAGAGTCAGAGAGGAGGACATATCAAAAACAGCCTTCAGGACTCGTTACGGTCATTACGAATTTCAGGTCATGCCATTTGGATTGACCAACGCACCAGCCATATTCATGGACCTTATGAATCGAGTGTGAAGACCATATCTGGATAAATTCGTCATCGTGTTCATCGACGACATACTCATCTATTCCAAGAACAAACAAGAGCACGGAGAACATCTTGCTCAAATACTGAAATTACTTAAGGAAGATAAGCTATACGCCAAGTTCTCCACATGTGATTTTTGGATTCCTAAAGTACATTTTCTTGGTCACGTGATCGACAGAAAAGGAATTCAGGTAGATCCCAAAAAGTCGAATCCATAAAGGATTGGGCAGCACCCACTTCGCCAAAGGAAATTCGCCAATTCTTAGGTCTTGCCGGTTACTACCGAAGATTTATAGAAGGATTTTCCAAGATAGCTAAATCTACGACGAAGCTTACTCAGAAAGGCGCGAAATTTGATTGGGGAGAAAAAGAAAAAGCCGCATTCCAAACCATAAAACAGAAATTCTGTAGTGCACCTACCTTAGCCTTACTAAAAGACAACGAAGATTTCGTTGTCTACTGTGATGCCTCATACAAAGGCTTAGGAGTTGTGTTAATGCAGAGGCAGAAAGTGATTGCTTATGCTTCAAGGCAACTAAAGAAGCACGAGCAGAATCACTCTACTGATGATCTAGAGCTTGGATCAGCAATTTTTGCCTTAAATATTTGGAGATACTACCTATATGGAACAAAGTGCACAGTGCATACCGACCACAAAAGTTTACAACATATCCTAGACTAGAAGGAGCTGAACATGAGACAACGTCGTTGGATAGAATTTCTCAGTGACTACGACTGTGATATCAAATACCACCCCAGGTAAAGCCAACGTAGTCGCAGATGCACTAAGCCGCAAGGGAACTGATCCTCCCATGAGAGTTCGAGCCTTAGTTATGACCATTAGCTTGGATCTACCCAAGCAGATATTAGAGGCTCAACTCCAAGCACAGAAGCCTGAAAACATTGGAAAGGAAGACATAGGAGGAATGCTTAGGACCGATCTAAGCAAGGAGAAGTTAGAAGCCAGAGCAGACGGGACGTTATGTTTACACGGGAGAAGTTGGTTACCATGTTACGGAGACTTGAGAAACGTGATCATGCACGAATCTCATAAGTCTAAGTACTCCATACATCCCAGATCTGAAAAGATGTATCAGGACGTGAAGAAATTATATTGGTGGCCAAACATGAAAGCAGACATTGCCACATACGTAAATAAATGTCTGACTTATGCCAGAGTGAAGACAGAACATCAGAGACCATCAGGTTTGTTAGTCCAACTCGAGATACTGAAATGGAAATGGGACAACATCACCATGGACTTCATTACCAAACTTCCTACTTCATCTCACGGTTACGATACAATTTGGGTAATCGTCGACCAACTCACAAAATCAGCTCATTTCCTTCCCATCAGAGAAAATGACTCTCTGAACAAGTTGGCCAAACTGTACCTAAAGGAAGTTGTTACTAGACACGGTATACCAGTCTCAATCATCTGTGATCGAGATGGTAGATTTACTTCAAACTTTTGGAAAGCTTTTCAACGAGCCTTGGGAACAAACTTGGACATGAGTACTACTTATCACCCACAGACTGACGGTCAGAGTGAACGAACAATCCAAACATTAGAAGACATGCTGAGGGCATGTGTGATCGACTTTGGAAAAGGATGGGTCGAACATATACCATTAGTTGAATTCTCCTACAACAACATCTACCATGCCAGCATCAAAGCAGCACCATTTGAGGCCCTTTATGGCCGCAAGTGCAGATCACCCGTGTGCTGGGCAAAGGTGGGGGAATTTCAACTGACTGGACCCGAACTGATCCAAGAGACTACTGAGAAGATCACTCTCATAAAACAAAGAATTCAAGCTGCACAAGACAGACAGAAGAGCTATGCAGATTGCAAACGGAAACCTATGGAATTCGCAGTAGGTGACCGTGTTATGCTCAAGGTATCACCTTGGAAGGGCGTTGTACGATTTGGAAAACGTGGGAAATTAAATCCACGTTACGTAGGACCCTTCAAAGTGATCACCAAAATCAGTGAAGTTGTTTATCGTTTAGAGTTACCCCAGCAGTTGAGCCGGGTACACTCTACATTCCATGTCTCAAACCTAAATAAGTGCTACGTAGATGAGCCGTTAGCTATGACATTGGAGGGTGTCCACTTTGACGACAAACTCTAATTCATAGAAGAACCTGTTGAAGTCATGGAGAGAGTAGTCAAGAAACTGAAGCGAAGCCAAATCCCATTAGTTAAAATACATTGGAACTCTAGGAAAGGTCCTGAGTTCACCTGGGAATGCGAAGACTCATTTAGAGATAAGTACCCACACCTGTTCACCTGAGCAGTAACGTCATCTTAAGCTTTGAGGACAAAGCTAAAATAACGAGATAATGCTGTAAAACCTGTAAATTTCAGGTTTTGACTATGACATCATTGTACACGTCACCTCATGATATCTATATATATATTGCCACCTTTGCATGAAATCTTTGAGCAATCATATGCATCATACATGAGCATACATCATTTTAAATCATCAGAACATGGAAACATAATCATATGACATTTTATTATGATTATGAGTATTTAATCATAAGGACATTTGTATAACTACATTATATGAGCATACAAGGCTTTGAACAATCATACATTGGGACTATTAAGTCATTTGAAACACTTGATCATAATCATTCATCAATTTGATTTATAAAAAAATCAAAACTCATTATCACAATTAATAACACTTACCAAGGAACTATTTTATGCTTCAAAATATATATTTATATATTTTCCTCACCTCATAAACAATACTATGATTCAACATAAACTACTCTTTATCATTAAACACTACAAATATCCACTTTAACTCATTTTCACAAATGTCTTACATTTTAAATCAAGTAAATCATACATTTATTTAATTATGACTATACTTTCACCAAGGATCCCAAAACTTAGCCAAAATGACTTAGGACCTGAACCTACTTCTACTACATTATACTTAGACTCCTAGTAACCATACCAAGACACTATAAACAAACTTAAAACTATCTTAGACATATATTCTAGCCGAATACTACACCACTCACAACTATACTTACCTAGGAACATTTTTTTAAATACATTTGACTTTACAAAACATGTATAACACACCCTAATTCTAACCTTACACTATTCAAGTCACCTCACTTCTTTTGACTAGCCAAAACCGCCGGCCATGTTTCAAACCAAAGACAATGTGTACATATTTTGCATTTATGGGAAGTACTAGTAATATCTAAATACTTAGATATGCAAGTAGTAAGAACTAAGACAACTAGCACCATCTCCTTCCTTTTAGACGTGTGATGTGCCCAAACCACACAAACTTTTCACAATGTACAACACCCTCATTAAACCTACACTATGCAACTCCATTTTTTCCCCTTGACATGCATAAGATGCGACGGATGGGGGCTTACCAAAAGGTAAGTGTACAACAATTGCATTAATAACCTAGTAACACATAGTACCTAGAAATCCCATCAATTCTACCGTGTGCTTCTCTCTTGCCGTGGCTTCACCTTAGACCACACCCATCATCTTCATCTAAGATATTTAGCAAGCTAAACTCTCATTCCTCTGTGAGAACCCGTACTTTCCCAACATTATTTTATTATTTTATTCGTGCTTCTTGAATTTTCCAATGTATTACGTTTTCTTGTGTTGGAAATACGTTTTACGTATTAAGAAGGATCGGTCACTCCAACAATAGTCCATGTAATAGCTCGTAGTTTAGTTACTTATCTTTATTTAACAAACAAACCAAAGCCTAGCCTACAACATGTGTAGGCCGGCCCAAATGTAAGCCCAAGCCCATGACAAGGGCTTGGGTATATAAACCCTCTCATTTGATGGAGAGGGTAGTGGTTATTCATTTTTACACATAGTTATCTTCATTTTTCTCTCTCTAGAATTGTGTGAAATCCACCATCTCTATATCTCTTTCTCTCTCTAAAACATAAGCAAGATTTACATATCCTACATCTTGTATTGTTAGATGTAAACCCTGAGATTCTTAAATTTTAATAAATTATACTTTTTAAGTATTTTTCTGTTCATTGACAATACTTTGTATGGAATTATAAAATTTTTATTTTGTTTTTCCATATTTAAACTAAATCAATGTTTTTGATTTAAAATCACCCGCGTGCGTTTTACAACGAGTTTATTCAAAATTAATGTACAACGAGAATTCCTAGTGATCGCGATACCGACGGATGCCCAAAATTTAACGCTTTATTATCGATTGTTTCGATAATTAATATTTTCGACGATTTCGTTTTAATTACGTGTTAAGTCGTGTCGGGAAATCATATAATCATTTTTATGATGCATTGTAACTTTTGAAAAGTATTTTTACGAAACCCGAGCCCCGTAAATATTTTTGATATTTACCAATAACCATTTTTTAACCTTTAAACTAGTAAAATTTTTTTAGTCCACAAGTTTCAAAGTTGGCAATACTGGTCCCTACAACTAAACACCATATAAAAACCCATTTTACTTCCACTAACTAAACACATAACAATTTTATAAAACAAAAAACATAAACACCACCTCCTTCACCCCTTTTTGCCATGAAACCCACCACAAAAACACCTAATTTCACCATCATCCACCTTGTTTCATTAAAGACTAAATCTAGACCACCTTTTTTATTTTCAAGGTGCATCTAATGATACAAAAATTTCATACATGCATCATGTTTTCAAGATTTAATAATTTTGTGGTTGGATGATGTTTTAGTCATCATGCATGTGTTATTTTGGTAAGATCATCATATTTTGATCACAAAAAGTTTGGATTTTGATCTTTGATTTTTGTTAAATTTATCATACAAGTGTTTTTAGGAGTGTTTGATTGATGGGTATGATGGTATAGTGATTCTATAGGTTTGGGAATGAGTGGTTTTGCTTGGAAAATTGATTTGTCATGTTTTCTAAAAGGGTATTTTGGGACAGCAGGTTTATAAAAGATTTTTCGTGGGTTTAAGTTCTGAGAAAGGCTAAGATTATTTTATTTTATTGTATAGTTTTCCGAGACGCTCGTTTTGGTATAAAATAGAGCTTCTAAGTCATTACGAGTCAAAAGTTATGCTAGTTTTAGTTTTCATGTACCGGGAGACGCAAGTCGGCACAATCCGAAATTGTGGCTGATTTTGGGTCGACTCTCGGGGACATTAGGCTTGGTTAGATAAATTTAACTACTGGTTTTCAAAGTTTACAAACTTAGTTTGATGAGTCTAATAGTGGTTTCAAAAGACGGATTGTCGAGTTAGTATTTTAAAGTGGTCCAAACGGTTTTACAAAACAAGTGCACAAATCTGTCCCAATTTTGGAGTCAGTAAAGTGTCGAGTTGATGGATTTTAAAGTGTGAACTTTGGCTAAAATTTTGGTGAGGTCTTATACAGGTTATAAGTGACCTTGACACCAATTTTCATCTAAAACGGACAAGTCTAGATAGGGTAGATCGGTGTGTACATTCGGGGTGTACTTGCTGATTTTATTTTGGACACATAGTTCAATGCTTATGTTGTGTGAGTTTGAGTATTCACCATCGGACATGGTGACTTATTCAAGTGCTTAGTCATTATATAAATGACTTTGCTACTGGTCCGAGCAATGTAAAAGGATAGTTTGACTTGCGTTGACTTGGCGTCTTATAACGGGTCATTTTCTAGTGTACAAGTGTTTTAACGTGTAGCGTTGGATAAATGGATTCATTTGGTTCGTGTCACTGGTTTTGAAACATGAATACTTTGAAAACATTTGAGTCATGTTATACTTAGTACATATCGATATTTGAGTTCGAGTCTTAACACGCGCCTTATTGTGATAGGTTGTGGTTTTCGTGTTTCCCGGGCATCCATATCGTCGGTGATCGTCTCACTACCATTGTTTCTACTCATTGCTGAGTACCGTGATTGACTTACCTCGTGGCTAAGGTGAGTTCGTAGCCCCTTTTTACTTGTACTTGGTTTCTAAACACGGGGTGAGATTTTACATGGTGGAACATAACCATTTAAAAACTATATGCTATCCAGAACTTGTATGCTATCCAGAACGTGTATGCTTTCCAAAATTTCATTATTCTTATTGCTTTTTTAGTCTCTAGCCTTAAGTTTCCTCTCCTGATCATGAACCGTTAATTTTGAGTACTAAGCGCGAATGTTGTGGGTGGATCCATCGGGATTGACTATCCCCGTCTCAAGTACCTTGACGCACTGATATTTGTTTATTACTTGAGTATTTAGGCTGAATACTCCCTAGAGGAACTTAGATTGAGTTAAGCTTCGGTTCATGAACTGAACAGCAATAATAATGGTTTTGGACTATGGTTGACGTACATAACCATACTCCATACTACTTGTTTTACAAATGAATGCTTGTGTTCCACACCTTGACTGCTAAACCTATGAATATCACTCAACTTTATGTTGATGATTTTACATGTTTGATCTCAGGTATTATTACTTAGCTTTGCTTGGATGGGAGCCCGCAGGATATTATCACAGCTTGGAGATTTTTGTGATGCTTTTATAAGACTGTTTTTAGTAAAAACTGTCAGGAGTTTATTCTATCTTTTGGGCAACTTTATGTATAAATCGAGACGAAATAATATAATTGTCCGCTTCTAAAACTCCGGGACCTATGTTTAAAAACTCTGACCTTTTACGATGTAATGTACATGTTTTTATTTCGTCAGCTTTGTATCAACTGTAATTCATTGTTTCTTGTACTATGACGTGTTACCCCCTCGTTGCCTAGTTGTTCCATGTTAGATTTTGGGGGTCTCACAGAATGGTATCAAAGCGATGGTTATAGGGAACTGATTCGTTTTCAAAACTTAGTCTATAACCAAAAGTTCAAAAAAAAATTAAAAAAATTTCAGGTTTTAAGTGTCAAACACAGAATCTGCCATTGTTGTTTGATATCTGCGCGGGTAACTCTCTAATCCTTATTATTTACTTTTAATTATCGTTGTAGTATTTCATCTCCTAATTACATGTTGAAATACTACATTACCTTAATGGTGATAATTACTATGTCTTTACAAAGCCTAGTGCTTCATGAATTATCATTGAATGTTACTGTGATTACATCTGCCTATATTGTATTTCTTGAATTCTTGTTCTTGTGAATTGATCTTATTGCAATGATTTTATATCGTTATGACGTTACATATTTGTATTCAGAGCGCGTATGCTGCCGACTTTTCATACTCATTTTTCTAAGTACTATTGCTATTTCATTTATGCGTGATACGACTGACTTCATATACTCGTTCGTTTTAAATCATCTGTTTTCCTCAACTCGCTACTACATGTTGTGCATACTCGTGATACCATTGTTCGGAATTGAAGAAGTGTTGTTTTCGATGAAACTCCTGATTTTCATTCTTACTACCGTGCATGTTGCTTTCATTGTTTATTTCCTTTAAAATATCTATTTAGATACGTAGATTTTCTTTCCGACCATTCGTAATTGAATGTCTAGTCTATAGACCATTGTGTAGCTCAATGTGTCTCTGGAAAAGACTAAAGGACACCATGTGAGTCACACATCTCGAAGCATTCGTTGAATCAGTACCTGAATAATATTATGGGTTTTCATAATCTTGATTTACCTTTACGCCACCGTTCTACACGACACTTGTGCATGGATTACATCTTATTTCATTGACCATTCTACGTTTCGACTTCGACTTACAACATCTGTTGTACCCTGAACACATGATCGTCATTTATTATGTGACGATTGTTTGGAATACGATCCTACTTGTATCCTCCCTTTTTCATTAAACCTCCTCGCCTCAGGAGTGTGACTTGTTAATATTTTGTTTCTTTCTCGGTATGTCTTGTGATTTTGGAAAAATCATGCCGCCAGGAGACCTTCCGGCATTGCATCTTGCAGCCGAAGACACGGATGATATGCGCCGTTTTTTATTTCTTAATTTTCGTTGGTATTCTTGAACCATTTCTATACTGTGTTTTCTTTACATGATTAATTATACAGTTATTTTTTCTTTCGTCTTTATGAAATCCACAAGTCTTGTGTGTACATTAATTCTGGGTTATTATGAAATTTAGATTTAATTTCAAGCTGTGTCGAAAGATATAATTTGTACAGAAACCTTACAGAAAATTTAACAGTATCGAGAAAATATTTTTATAACGTTAGACATAAAAATATATATTTTTACCTGTTGAGAAGTTCGTTTAGGACATAATATTTTACCAAGTAAACATTGAAATCGAGCAAGTTACACTCATTTGGGATGGTAAAATTTTAAGAACTTATTTCTGCGTATTTCTAAAATATCATTTTATTGACAGATTTAATGCAAGGGCATTTTCGTCTATTTTTAATCCGTTTCAAATCTCGAGTAAAACTAGAAAGTTGTTCAAAACGTCGTTTTACACCAAATTACTCTAGACTTCGAGTCTTAAAATGTCATTTAGTGAATCAATTGGTCTAGTCAAACCCGAAAGTCAAAGTTGACTAAAAAGGTCAAAACTGATAGAAGTTAAAAACATGGGTTGAAGCATTTTTTAGTTCGTTCGAGCTCGCAAAATTTTAACTAATGGTATTTTACAACCATGAAACATTGATTGTGTTTGAAAACGTTTACAACTAGTAACTTGAGCTCGGTCATACATAAATCTTGAACTTTTAGGAACCAAGTGGTTTGTTAAACTGATGCCCTACTTTCTTAAAAGTATATTATTGTCAAATAAATTGCGATGTGCACGCATACGGATTCCTTATTCCTTTATCTTATTTATGACTTATTTGTCATTCTATTTTCTTTCTCTGCTTCTATCGTACCACTGAATTAGACCGAGGTTGAAGTTCTTGCTTTCGTATCGTTCATTACCATCTTGGCACACTCTTGACGATTCCTGCTAAACCTCTTGAAACTTTATCAACTTGTAACCATTTCATTGAATGTCTTGAACTATTCATTACCCTCATGTAACCCACTCGCTATTTTACAAGTTACCATATAAACCTAAACTGGTATTGTTTGCGAAATATTTTACAAAAGGTTTCATTTGTGCTTCCTTAAATAATTGAATGCTATCTTATAAAATTAATTTATATTAATTTTACAATGTATTTTCACAAATTGTTCTCATACGGTATTATAAAGAACCCTCGTAACTATACAAAATTGTTGATTTTTTTTTTTTTTTTTTTTTTTTTTTTGGTAACCGTGATTTCCGACTCATTGGCCGACTAATCCACGGGGTTTGAGCCCACCGCCACACAGACTCAAACCAGGTAAATCCCTCCCTTTTCAGAAGGTTGGCGTGGCCACTTCAAGGTTGTTTGCACCTAGTGGGAATTGAACTTGAGACCTCACACACTTTGGAGTGATAGCCACAAATCTTTTTGCCACTAGGCCACCCTTGACCGGTTTACAAAATTGTTGATTTAAACAGTTAGCCAGTAACTTATAGGCGAAAAGTTTCATATGTTATTTTGATTCCTGTTTTTACAAATGCTATTATATACATATTTTAAATCATATGATATGTAATACTAGTTTGACGAAGCTGAGCATCGCATTGTTAGTCCTAAATTATGCATGGCCTGATCACCTATGCCTAATTTAGAAGGAGCCATGCAAGGCCAAATAGTAGTCGCCCTAAATATTTGACCAACAATCAACTTTTTAATTATGTTCCTTAGAAAGTTAGATAAAATGAAAGTTTTGAAAACTTTTACTTCTTATGCTAGTATCAACAGTTCGTGACATACACTTATGAACCCTTATCTTTTCTTGAACAAAGTACATGCCTCAAGCACATATTTCTTTACTCAACAACCTTTGTTATACCTGTTACCTCATTTTCCTTCATGATACCATTCTTGTTACTGCTTGTCTAATTTCTTACCATTGATACCAGACTTGAAAGTTTCAACGTTATTATGCCTCTTCATCGATCGATCTTCTTTGTCTATTTTGGTAGACCTTTGAAACGCCTCTGGACGCGTATAATGATTTACGATTGGACGTGAACGATAATTCCATGTAAATGTCATGATATGTGTTAAGACACTATCGCCTTGAAAATCCATTCGTGTGAACCACGTATTGATTTCGCCTCTTATTGCTAATGTTTTTCATTTTACTGGAATTACTTTTAAGTGACTTCTTAATAATTTTCTTTGATTCGAAAATTCGTTTTGTGGCTTTTCTCCTTCGATCGTGTATCGACCCCCGAGAACTTAATAAACCGTTGTGGTGATGTCAACCACACTCGTGAACTAATCATTGCTATAATCCTTTGTTTCTCATTATTTTTATTATTATTGACGCAACTATTCTATCATGTTTGTTAAGAACTGATACGATTTTTGTTTTATTCCCTTGTGTTATCGCTCGCATACAGATTGTTGACCTTTATATGATTCATATTCGTTGCTGTCTTGTCACCTTTTGAAACCAGAAAATGTTACGCGTTTATCATTTGATACCTTAAACACTTTCTTGAATTTCTAAAAAAAAATAATTTAAGAACATTTTATACATTTTACCAAATGTTTAAGTTACCAAAATAACTGTTTCAAGTTAAGTACCAGATCTATATATCCTCTTTGGTAAATTTATAATTAGTATTTAAAAAGGATATCAAGCTGTATGTTTTAAAGTATTTGATTATATCATACTTTACTGTCAACCTAATGAAATTATTAAATTAAATTATAATTTCTAAAAAATGATTCTAAATAACCTGGAAAATCTTATTTTCTCTAATGGTAACGATAAACTTGAGTTTCTAACAGAAATTTCATACAGTCATCCAAAAGTTCTTAAGCCGATCAGGATAACTATTTTGAATTGTTCTACTTCTGCTTTGAAAATCCTGATCAAGAAAAAGATGTAGCAACAACTTACTCACTAAACACAGATAGTTTGATTTTAAATCACTACACCTTGTAAAATTTTCTTTTAATCAAGAAAATATATAAACTGAGTTTTAAAGTAATACCAAAATACTAGACAACTGATTTTGACAGTTTGTATTTTAAATGATCATATGCAATTTCCCTTCTATTTCGCTTGTGACTAGATTCTTACATTTTAAGATTGTCACGTTTTACAGTTGCACGATTTACGACCCTTTGTTGATTTACCAATCCTGATTCATTTTAACACACTTTGTCCGTTTAAGCGATTGTTGTGTTCATTCTTGTTAGTTTATCGTACGTATTTCCATCAATTTTATCTCTTGAATATTTCTCCGTACTGAAAAGTCATTATTCTAATCCGAGTTTGATCATTTATTCGAAAAAGAGCTAAGAAACTGAAGCGTAGTGAATTCTAATTGTGAAAGTTTGCCGTGGTGCAGAAATTACCTGGGAAGCAATGAAATTGTTTTACACTTTGTACCTACTCTTGTTTGCATCTTTTACTGTTTTCATGAGAACTCTGGGGACCAGAGTTCCTTTAGGGGGAAGACTGTGAGAACCCGTACTTTCTCAGCATTATTTTATTCTTTTATTCGTGCTTCTTGAATTTTCCAATGTATTACGTTTTCTTGTATTGTTAGATGTAAATCCTGAGATTCTTAAATTTTAATAAATTATACTTTTTAAGTATTTTTCTGTTCATTGACAATACTTTATATGGAATTATAAAATTTTTATTTTGTTTTTCCATATTTAAATTAAATCAATGTTTTTGATTTAAAATCACCCGCGTGCGTTTTACAACGAGTTTATTAAAAATTAATGTACAACGAGAATTCCTAGTGATCACGATACCTACGGATGCCCAAAACTTAACGCTTTATTATCGATTGTTTTGATAATTAATATTTTCGACGATTTCGTTTTAATTACGTGTTAAGTCGTGTTGGGAAATCATATAATCATTTTTATGATGCATTGTAACTTTTGAAAAGTATTTTTACGAAACCCGAGCCCAGTAAATATTTTCGATATTTACCAATAACCATTTTCTACCCTTTAAACGAGTAAATTTTTTTTAGTCCACAAGTTTCAAAGTTGGTAATATTGGTCCCTACAACTAAACACCATATAAAAACCCATTTTACTTCCACTAACTAAACACTTAACAATTTTATAAAACAAAAAACACAAACACCACCTCCTTCACCCCTTTTTGCCGTAAAACCCACCACAAAACACCTAATTTCACCATCATCCACCTTGTTTCATTAAAAACTAAATCTATACCACCTTTTTGATTTTCAAGGTGCATCTAATGATACAAAAATTTCATACATGCATCATGTTTTTAAGATTTTATAATTTTGTGGTTGGATGATGTTTTAATCATCATGCATGTGTTATTTTTGGTAAGATCATTATATTTGATCACAAAAAGTTTGGATTTTGATCTTTGATTTTTGTTAAATTTATCATACAAGTGTTTTTAGGAGTGTTTGGTTGATGGTATGATGGTATAGTGATTCTATAGGTTTGGGAATGAGTGGTTTTGCTTGGAAAATTGATTTGTCATGTTTTCTAAAAGGGTATTTTGGGACAGCAGGTTTATAAAAGATTATCCGTGGGTTTAAGGTCTGAGAAAGGCTGAGATTATTTTATTTTATTGTAGATTTTTTTGAGACGCTCGTTTTGGTATAAGATAGATCTTCTAAGTCATTACGAGTCAAAAGTTATGCTAGTTTTAGTTTTCGTGTACCGGGAGACGCAAGTCGGCACAATCCGAAATTGTGGCTGATTTTGGGTCGACTCTCGGGGTCTTTAGGCTTGGTTAGACAAATGTAACTACTGGTTTTCAAAGTTTACAAACTTAGTTTTATGAGTCTAATAGTGGTTTCAAAAGACGAATTGTCGAGTTAGTATTTTAAAGTGGTCCAAACGGTTTTACAAAACAAGTGCACAAATGTGTCCCAATTTTGGAGTCAGTAAAGTGTCGATCTGATGGATTTTAAAGTGTGAACTTTGGCTAAAATTTTGGTGAGGTCTTATACAGGTTATAAGTGACATTGACACCAATTTTCATCTAAAACGGACAAGTCTAGATAGGGTAGATCGGTGTGTACATTCGGGGTGTACTTGCTGATTTTATTTTGGACACATAGTTCAATGCTTATGTTGTGTTAGTTTGAGTATTCACCATCGGACATGGTGACTTATTCAAGTACTTAGTCATTATATAAATGACTTAGCTACTGGTCCGAGCGATGTAAGAGGATAGTTTGACTTGCGTTGACTTGGCGTCTTATAACGGGTCATTTTCTAGTGTACAAGTGTTTTAACGTGTAGCGTTGGATAAATGGATTCATTTGGTTTGTGTCATTGGTTTTGAAACATGAATACTTTGAAAACATTTGAGTCATGTTATACTTAGTACATATCGATATTTGAGTTCGAGTCTTAACACGCGCCTTATTGTGATAGGTTGCGGTTTTCGTGTTTCCCGGGCATCCATATCGTCGGTGATCGTCTCACTACCATTGTTTCTACTCAGTTACTGAGTACCGTGATTGACTTACCTCGTGGCTAAGGTGAGTTCATAGCCCCTTTTTACTTGTACTTGGTTTCTAAACACGGGGTGAGATTTTACATGGTGGAACACAACCATTTAAAAACTGTATGCTATCCAGAACTTGTATGCTATCCAGAACGTGTATGCTTTCCAGAATTTCATTATTATTATTGCTTTTTTAGTCTCTAGCCTTAAGTTTCCTCTCCTGACCATGAACCGTTAATTTCGAGTACTAAGCGCGAATGTTGTGGGTGGATCCATCGGGATTGACTATCCCCGTCTCAAGTATCTCGACACACTGATATTTGTTTATTACTTGAGTATTTAGGCTGAATACTCCCTAGAGGAACTTACATTGAGTTAAGCTTCGGTTCATGAACTGAACAACAATAATAATGGTTTCGGACTATGGTTGACGTATATAACCATACTCCATACTACTTGTTTTACAAATGAATGCTTGTGTTCCACACCTTTACTACTAAACCTATGAATGTCACTCAACTTTATGTTGACGATTTTACATGTTTAATCTCAGGTATTATTACTTAGCTTTGCTTGGATGGGAGCCCGCAGGATATTATCGCAGCTTGGAGATTTCTGTGATGCTTTTATAAGATTGTTTTTAGTAAAAACTGTCAGGAGTTTATTCTATCTTTTGGGCAACTTTATTTATAAATCGAGATGAAATAATATAATTTTCCGTTTCTAAAACTCTGGGACCTATGTTTAAAAACTCTGACCTTTTATGATGTAATGTACATGTTTTTATTTTGTCAGCTTTGTATCAACTGTAATTCATTGTTTCTTGTACTATGACGTGTTACCCCCTCGTTGCCTAGTTGTTCCATGTTAGATTTTGGGGGTCTCACATCCTCACCCACACACACTCAAATTTTGGATCACCCAACTTCACATATCACTTAGACGCAACAAACTCATACACAAGCATTTACTACCAAATCTTGGTCTCCTCAAAGCATTTGGTGCAAGTATAAAAGGGATTCTTAGAATCCAAGTCAAGCCAAGACATCCATAGGTCACGTTTAAGAAGCAACCGACGTATAGGAGCCCTAATTCTTGATCATCCACCATCTCTTCTAAATATAAGTAAGTATAAACCCTCTAAGACTCCATTTCAATCCTTTCATACTCCTCATTACATGTCATGTATATATAAGCCAAGAAAACGAAGCTAGAATTGCATGCACACATAAAATACCATAGGTTGACCCACAAACAACATATAAGCCCACGGCTTATAGTGTTTCGTGGGTAAACATGCTTTAAAACATTATACTTATGATGAACCAGTAGAAGCCTTGCTTAAAGAAACCTAAGTAAGCCCTAGTTAAATAACTTAGTGTTACACCTAAGCAATAAGCTTAAACTATAAGCCATTATTCTCGGCATAATATTAAGTCGAATAGGAATCACATATTTGATAAGCCCATATAGTTAGGAATAGAGGAACTAATAAGCTTATATAAGCCGAGACAAATAAGCCATAAATTTATATAAGCCGAGACATATAAGCTTATATAATCCGAGACAAATAAGCCATAAGCTTATATAAGCCGAGACATATAAGCCCATATATGAGCCTAAATTAATAAACCCATAAGCCCAAATTAACTAGTGTATTAATTAGTATGCTTAATGAATTTAGGAGTAACCTAGCCTAGCCCAAAAGCTAGCCCGTTAGGCCCATGGACCCAAACCGTGACCCAATTGGGCCAACCAAGCCCAAAAATCATGTTAGGGAGACTTTTTGTGCCTTTGTTGTAATTTGGTGAAAGTTAGAGTAAAAAACATAACTTAATAAAACATGAATATAAATTTCGTGACTTTAAAGAAGTTCAAGGACTAAATTTGCCATTTATAAATTGTAGGGCGTGTTTGTGTTTAAACCGAGAACCAACCAAACCATAAGGACTAGTTGTGCCACTTTTGGAAACTTAATACAAGCCCTAGTCCTCAAATAAATGTTTTCGAGACTCAAGGGACTAATAGTGTCACTTTTGAAACTTAATACAAGCCCTAGTCCTCTCATTAAATGTTTTCGAGACTTAAGGGGGGTGTTTTGCCATTTCACAAAGTTAAACCGAGCCCTAGGGACTCGGTTTGTAGTTATTTCGAGACTAGGAAACCCTAGGGACCAAATCTGCCATATTTTGAAAGTGTTATAAGCCCTAGGGGCGTGTTTTGGAAATAAACTTAACCGAACAAGGACTAACGAGGTGAAACACTTAACGAAAGAAACTTTAAAGGTTATTTTAGAAGTTATTATACTACAAGGACTTACGAGTAATTTTAATTTAATTAAAAATATTAATAAATTATTTTATTAATAAATTAAATTAAGTCATTTTAAATATTAAATAAATTATTAAGATTTATTTACGAAACCTTATAAGCAGACAAATCTTATTAAATATATCTAGATCCTTAAGAAAATTAAAAGAAATATATTATTTTCTTACAATTGATTTAATTAAATAAAAAAAATATTTATTTAATTTATTACCCTTTTGTTGAACCATTTAAATATATTTTTATAAACTAAAAATATATGTTATATTATTAATAGCTCAATATAAGTTTAGCACTTAAACAACCGTAACGACTTATTAATTCGTGATCATGCATTTTTATCAGTTATATTTAATTATGCATTATTAGTGTGCATTTAATGAGCCATACATAATTTATTTAGGTATTCCTACTACTTCATGATTATACTGTACCAGTTTATTCAATGACATCATCACCACATCATCACCACTGAGGTGAGTTAATGGCCCTATCTTTATTGTATTTATAACTGGGGGAGAAAAGATACTTAACTTTTTATATGCAAACATGCACAGATAACATCAACATATAACAACTTATTGCCTATTGTTTGCCCCATTCCCGTGGACTGTAATAGTTAGTAGTGTAGCGCGAAATGTTATGAATAGATCTATTCGGGTATTGACATCACCCAACCTGCGTGACTTGCTATCACGAAACGCTTAGGCCAAGCAACAAGTTTATTTCATTGTCGGACTGAGGGAAATAACATCGGGTTTGACCATAATGGCGCCTGAGCATCATGTCTAGCTTCTATTACAGGGCAACAAGAACTTCTATAGTATTGGTTGTGATTGTCCTACTATGATCGTGGTGTTTGGCACATCAGTACATTTATTTAATTAATTAAACATATGAATTCACCAACCTCGTGTTGACCCCCACATTTTATTTTATATGTTTTCTCAGGAAAATAAACAGGTTCATGCATTGGATTCCAGCATCATTGAAGCATCATGTTACCATCGGGCTGAGATATTTTTCACATTATTAATAAATGTTGGTTTCAGACAAGATACTAAATGTGTACAATTTAATTCATGTGATATATTTTTAAATGACTATTATGGTCATTGCTCTATATACTGTGTGCTATCGATCCACAAAGATAACAACCCACGTACTATTCCACTGCATTTGACCATTATAGGGGTGTTACAGATAACCAGTAAACCAAACTTGAGTAACCTATTTGTTAGGCTTTAAACTTTAGTAAAATAATCGAATTTTTTAACAAACCTAAGTAACTTTTGTGTATATTAACCCAATAAAAAAATACTGGAACACATCAATATCATCTTTATTTTTAAAGAATGCTCGAGAAATTCATTCTCATCTTTCTGTCTCTTTCACATAATCTGCATCAACTTCTTTTGTTCCGTTTATCAAAGCGAAGATGGAGTATTGAAAAAGAAAAATGTTCGAGCATGAAAAGGAAAACGTCGACCTATCAATTCAACATTCTTGTTTGTTTTGGAAATTTCATTTGGCATATCGACATCATCATCGATGTCAATAACATCTTCTCATTTCTGTTCTTGAGGTTTGCCATGGTAATAGTATATACCAGCTTTTTTATAATGTTATTAGAATGTGATAGTTGAGAGTGATAATACATAAATTCTATTGTTCACATCCTTTATATATATATATATATATATATATATATATATATATATATATATATATATATATATATATATATATATATATATATATATATGCATAAAGTGTAAACAGCTCATATTTACAGCCCCAAGATACGAAGAAAAACCTCGAAGTTTGTTAAAGGTAGGATAACATGTGACTATCTTTATCCCATGTGTATATGGTTGACGTATTCTTCTTTTGGATAAGAACAAAAATGAATTTATACGGTTATGATTAAAATGAGGGGAAAATCACCTAAAATGCATTAAACTTACCACTTTTTATGATTGTGTGTAACTTACTTTTTTTCTCATTGTATCATTAAACATTTGAATTTCGACCTTTGTATGTAGTGGGTGACCGGTTAAACCTGTCAATCACAGGTGGAGCAAGTTTCACTAACGACTCGTTATTTTTATTGCAATGTTAGTCCTTTATACTAATGACCGTTAGCAATTAATTAAATTCTAATTTGAAAAAAAAACTTTTTCTTGTTACATTTTCAAAAAAACTTTTATCAAAAAGTAAATATATTTAAAAATCTTTTCTTATTATATTATAAAAAAATTATCCAAAAATAAACTTCAAAAAATATTCTTATACCAAATAAAAAATATAAGAAATAAATATTTTTTACTTTTTTCTTATTACATTATAAAAACCCAACACATATACAAAGAAACTAAAAAATACCTTTAAAAAATACTTTTTTTTCTTACTGCATTACACGATCCACAGATTCATATTAAAGTATTAATTGGAGTTAGTTTGTTTATGGGTATATGAGTATATCACAAGAAATCGTTTGAAACACCATACAATGTTAACGTCACCGACGATGGACACAATTTGTCCATCTTTAGATACCAGATCATTTTTTTGGATCCTATGAAAAAACCCAGAAACACTAAAAAGAAATTTAAATCTACAAACATTCCACTAAAACGAAACCCACTCAAATCTAAATAAATGAAGACTTGGATCTATTCTCACAAAAAACCTCATATCCTCGTATCAAATTCCATCACCATTAATCTCATATCTGAAAAACTCACAACACAAATTAAATCAAAACAAATGAAGACCTCAAAAATACGAGGGTTTTGTTGCTAGACGCGGGGCTTTGATTCTTTGTTTCTTGTTCAAGATCTTGAACGACAAAGATCGGATCGGGTATTTTTTTGTTTACTGTTCTTGTTCTTGTTTGATATCAATGGATTTGATTTTAATGATCTAGCGGATGGTGGTAAGTGGTTACCGCAACAACAATAGTGACTGATCGTGAGTGGTGGCGGTGGCGACGGCGGCGTCGGCGATGGTGATGTGTGGGAGATGATGACATGAAAAAAAACCATTCTTTTACTACTCTCTTAATATTTGATCTGACAATATAATTGGTGTAGAATAGATTGTTTGATGAATTAAGATTTGTGTGGGTTCATATTGTTTTGATGGACTATGTTTTTATTTTATTTTATTTTATTTTATTTTATTTTATTTTATTTTATAAAAGATGGAGTATGTTTTAGTGAGTTCATATTATTTTGATTTGTATTTATTTTTTCTTTATGCTTTAATAATTCATATGGCACACGTATTAAAGGATCTGGGAATTCAAGGACCCTCATATTATGATTTTGTTGTAGAATAAAATCATTTTGAAAATAATTAGAATGTATTTTTTCATTATTTACAAAATAATTTGAAAGACATTATGAGTCTTGTTTTAAAATAAAATAATTAAAACTTTTTTTTGTTATTTTCAAACAACTGTTAGCATAAAGGACTAACGGTGCAAATGTTAATAGGATATGCAACCGGTCAATGGCTAAGCAGGTCACTCGATACATACAAATGTCGAAATTCAAATGTTTAATGATACAATGAGAAAAAAAGTAAGCTACACACAACCATAAAAAGTGGTAAGTTTAATACATTTTTAGGTGATTTTCCCTTAAAATGAGAGATGATCCAAAGGCTTTGACACAGTGACAACTTATATTTTTTTCTCGATGCACCGTGGGCAATAGAAAGAAGAATATATTGAATCGTATAACTAACTGTCTAAAAAGAAGTACTACAAAATGTATGATCAATGTTCAACAAGTATATTTACAAGTATATAATATACATTTTTTTAACTTTTGTATACTTTTATCAATAACTCCTTTTTAGTTTCACTTTTTTTGTTTTGTGTTCTTTCATTTTTAGGTGTTCACGCAATTTGGATGGACTAATCATGTATTTGACATTGGTTGCATAACTTTGCTCTCCAAAATTTCCTACCAATTATAAAGACTAGACGTGCATGTTTATTTTCTTAATAAATACACACCAAGTCGTTCATCATATCATTGACACATTAATTATTGTTCACTTGGTTTCATAAAAAACAATGTAACTTAATGTAACTTATTTACGTTCTTCGTTGATTATTCACATACGTAACTCCTTGATGAATACTTCGTTTTACGCTTTTGCTTTTCTTTCAAATTGTTAGGTGTTGAAGGTCTACGTGATTAATGGCCTATTCTATGTGATGGATTTGGTGGATTTAGATGGTTGATTGATTGATAATTAAAGAAGAAAAGAAGGAATGAGATGAAGGATTAGAGAGAGAAAGGAGAGAAAAGGGGAAATGTAGAGAGAGAAAGAAAAGATGAATAAATGATTAAAGTGAAAATAGAATCAACAACCCCCTCCTAACATGCTAGGAGGGGTTATATATAGCCCACCCTACATGTGGGCTATATGGACCATACATAAAGTAAATAGATCACGAGCCCATTACATAATTATCGTTGGAGCGACCGATCCTTCATAAATACGTAAAACGTATTTCCAACAATCTCCCCCTAAGGGAGGTCGCTCCAAGTTACAAGGTTCTAAATAGTCTATATCTCGTGATCTATGCTAACTAAGATGTGACCGAGACTTCATTGGAAAAAACGTATTTCCAACAATCTCCCCCTAAGGGAGGTCACATCTTTTTACAAAATCTTAAACCTAGCATCTATGCTTGAGTCTTCGATCTTGTTCTTGTGAATATGCTTGATGTGATCTTTGACTTTAGTCTTGAGCATGTTTCCTTGCCTTGACCTTGTGCATTCGTCACTTGTGATATTTGCCTCTTTGTGACTACATGTTCCACATACTTATACTTTTAAATTCTTGAAAGCTTCAGAGTTTGATACAACGGAAGACTTGACCTTCAGGCTTTCTTGAATTTGTTGAAGTACTAGTTGTATGTAGTATAAGCATGTGGTGACGACTTCTTCTGGATTGTACACCGCAATGCCACCTTCTTGTTACGCTGCATAAGACAGTTAGCAACAAACAATATACACGGATGAAATGGCCTTGAACATTTCATTCTAATTCGGTAGCAATTTACCTCCGGTCGGTGAAGACCGTTGGACGATATTAAATATCGTACTTGTGGCAGGTAGTTTCAATAAAGAACCTCCTTGACAAGATTTCGCGGGTAAACCCGTTCTCTTTACTCGACCGTCCAAAGCTGACTGCGAACGTAAAGAGTGAATCATTTGGATAATATTATCCGCATGATTTGAAGCCGTCAATTCATGTTCCTGGAACAAGTGAAGTTCAATTAAGAACCGCACCATCGTTGCTTTCCAGTTGTCACTAGCTTGATTCATATAGAATCTTGCAAGTTACCTACCAAGTGCTGTTTGATGTTAACACTAGAAGGATTTCCACTCGTCACTGTGATCAATAAAGAGTCACTCTGAGTGTTCTGGCAAGATCATATGATAATGCGTAGAGGCCTGGAACGTGTTTAAATTCATTTAAGAATTAAACCACTGTTGCTTTCCAGTTATCACAAGTTTAATTCATAAAGAATCGCACAAGTCACCTACCATGAGCTTTTTGATATTCGCTCAAGAAGGATTTCCATCTTCATTGTAAATACTTTCGTATTACTCGGATGTTCAGGCAAGATCATGAAGATTTTGCGTAGGACTCTTAAGATCTTTCTTACTTTTCACAGTGTGTGAAGAAGCAAGGAAATATGAAAGTGTGTCCTAATGAGATATTTGATGATCTCAAATGGCTCTAGACTCGATCGTGCATTTTGGATTTTAGTGATCGGAGGCTGGAGAGGAGTGCCACCTTTTCAATACCAATTTATTCGGAGTGAATAAATCAATAGATAATGTGTTATCTCCGTGTGATTAAAACAAATATCTTTTGAGAGATATATGAGTTAGCTGGGATGGGTTGTGCCTTGCATCACTGGGTCCATGATGTCTTTCTTCAATATCAAGAATCATTAAAAATGATCTCAATAGCATATGAATTGACCCGGTTTCTGCCTAAGTTGTAAGGAGGGCTTCTTTCTTTACACCCTTTATCTTTACAATTCTTTTTCATTCTTCAACCCCTTCAATGCTTACCAATACGTCATCACTAGCACCTTGTTGTGATTGTTCCAGTGCTAACTTAAGTACTTGGTCGGCATTCAGCTACGTTCACAATCTTTCTCCATCTTTCCTAAGGACTACTATTTCTAGCTATGGAATGTCCTTGGGAAGATTCCTCCGGTTCTAGAGAAATCATTGGACTTTAACCTATCCTACCATCCTTATGTCACCACAATCGTCACCGTCGTGAATAGAGATGTTTTGGGTAAGTATATGTCACCATGAAATCCATTTTGAAGTGCAAATCCATTTTGCTCCCCCTTAACATATGCTACGATATCCGAAAACATTTCGCACATGTCGGGATGAGCTAACACGTTAAGTCAAACCATTTATGATTGATCATATCCCATATTAAATCACATTTTCTCCCCCATATTAAAAATATTAACCCAATCGATGTTTTTAATATCAATTGATTTAATAACATTTTAAGAAAATTTGGGAAGAAAAATGCAAATCCAATTATCTTCATGATTTTAACAAGCTCCCCCTCAAATTAATGAGGGTGTACTTGAAACGTAAATTAAATACCTTTTAAACACAAGTGTAAGGTATTTATTACGTGCAAAGATCATATATAATAATGAATTCACAAGATTAGCAATGTACGAGGTTGGACCTGAATAATGGAGAACATCATATGGAAGAAGCACATGGTTCTTGTTCACGAATGTTGGTCACCTCGTCACGTCCCCGAGAAAATTAATTCTCGTTGTAGAGTCAAAGCTTTCCGGTGAAATGCTTGACTTGATTATGAAGAGCGGGTTGCTATCTGAAATAATAGCAAACCATTTTGAGCATGTTTTAAAAGTTTGAACTTCTGCTCGAACTTTATTTACAACCCCGTGTCATTATTGAATGACATTTCTAGGTTCGTAAATATTATCGATTCCAGAAGACATGCTCGTTTTATCAAAACATTTTTGAACACACAATTTTGAAAGATTTAGAAAAACCTTTTGAGAAATTCTTGAAAAATTGTGTTCAAAGTTTTGAAAAACAATTACTTGAGCTTAAGATGTTGAATATCTTAAAAGCTCAAGTCCGAGAAGTTGTGAACTTCCCGTTGTTAAGGATAAGTTACCATCGGCGATAAACTTTCCTTTTATCTGAAGAACGAGTCCTAAGCTGACATTTACTTAGAAGTCGTGTTCATGAGCTTGAAAACTTTGACTGTTTTAACGGAAAGCTCATGACCGAGAAAGGTGAATTTCTCGTTACGAGGAAAAGTTCTCTTATTTAAAAGATACACTTTCCTTTCTGAGCTTAAAACTTCGAATGTTTTAATACAAGCTCATGACCGAGAAAGGTGAATTTCTCGTTAAGAGGATAAGTTATCATAAAAGATAATCTTTCCTTTATTTTAAGTTCGAGTTACAGTCTGACATTTAACTGTAAGTCATGTACACGAGCTTAAAACCTTTGAATGGTTTAAATGTAAGCTCGTGGCCGAGAAAATTTAATTTCTCGTTGTAAGGATAAGTTTATCATCGGCGATAAACTTTCCTTTATTTGAAGCACGGGTTACCATCTGATATTTAATGATAAACCATTGTGCATGAGCTTAAAAACTTGGAATGTTTTTGATATAAGCTCATGCCCGAGAAAAATGAATTTCTCGTTGTTAGGATAAGTCATCATCGGGATGAACTTTCCTGTCTTTGAAGATCGAGTTACAGTCTGTTATGTGACTGTAAGTCCTTGTTTGCAGCTTAACCATGAATCCCCTGAGACATTTGTTTCTCTGATATCTGCTTCTTCAGCAACCAAACTCTAAGAGTGTCCTTAGTTGAACGGTACACAACGATTGGACCGCTTCGTTCTTTTGGAACATCAACTTTGGTACCTGCAATCTCATTAGGAATTTGCATGCTTTGACGTGGGTTAGCAATATCAATTATAGAAGCACATGGGGGTTCACAGTTGGCTTTACTTGTTTCAGAGGCGACCTGAGTAGATGATTCACTAGTCTTGGCTGGCAAACGTTTCCTTTTATAGAAAACCTTAAGTGTAGGCGTAAGTGAAGTATCATCTTTATCAGTTTCCTCCCTAGTAGACTTAGTAGAATCGGAGACTATCCTAGTTAAAGGGCACTCGTTTCCTACAAGAGTGAAAGTTCTACCAGTGGGGCGCCACATTTTACCAAAGGGTTTGATTTTAGCGACCCACTGGGATTTAAGTCTAGCACGGGAGTTCACCTCATTAAGCAATTTTTTGATACAAGCATCATGATTTGCCGTAAAGACACATTTTCTACATGTTTTACAAGTAGCATATTTAATGTCCGAGTAAGATCTAGAATCCCTAGACGATTGATTGATGCTCCTAGGATTGGACATGCTACGGTTAGCAGTGTTGGGTAAACTAGAAGGCATCTGACTAGGTTTGGAATTCCTATCTCTTACATGTGTCTTTTGCTTAGCTTCCCTAAGATCAGATTCATGGCAAACGTCATTTGAACTAGTTCTAGACGTGGTCTTGGTATTTTTAGGGAAACTAGAGGCAATCATATGATTTGGTCTTGCTAAAGCTGGAGTGATCACATTGGGCCTAGTTGCTGGAGTGACTGGTCTAATGAGATGAACCAAATCAACTTGGGAGGCAAACCGCGGTCTCGAGGATTGTGGTCGCTCGGATCTAAATGCAGTAGGTTGTCTGACAATCGGTTGTCTGACGAACTGATTTGTGGGCGGTTTCCCCAAGATTGATGGTTTTTCAAGCTTAGTGTCCACACTAGGTCCTTTACTTTTCCTTAACTCGTTTTTCAACGCAGCTATAGCAAAAACCTTTTCCTGTAATTGGGCCTTTAATGTTTCATTTTCTTTGAGCACGTTATCTTGGGATGCCAACTTAGATTCAAGCAGTTGAATTTGTTTCAAAAGATTATCTTTTTCAGCTTTAGAATCTAGAACAGTTTGATCCAATTTTCTTTCAAGAACAACGTTTGACTTTTCAAGTTTTTCAAAGTATGTTTCAAATTTGTCCGTTTTCTTAGAAAATTCAAGTTTGGCATCCTCAAGGTCTTTTGATTGCCGAGCTACGATTGTTTCGAGCTCTTTAATCTTGGAATCAGAAGCAGTCAATGAATCAGTTATAGGATAATTATCATGATGTTTAGCATTCTGAACAATCTCTCCCCCATTATGACTTACATCGGATGAATCAGAAGTGGTATTGCTATCACTCGTTTCCATCCCATGTTTGTCATAATTAGGTTCAGAATCCTCAATATGCGGCATATCATCAGCATATACATCATAAACCACATTACATTGTACCATGTTTGCAGGCTCTGCGTCATAAATGGGTAAGGTGTCATCAAGAGAAATCTCGTGAACATTCCCTGACGTGCCACTGGCATCATGTTGTCCTCCTGATTCTGTGCTCGTGCCATCGTTAGGCTCCAAGTTGTCAACCGTATGACCATTATCCTCTTGCATCTGCGTCATTGATTCTTGCACTCCATTAACATACACTTGCTGAAGTTGTGATCTTTGATATATCGAAGACGAGACCGATGACATGAGTTTCAAAATCGTATCACGGAAAACTCGAAGCTCGGTATGTGTATCTCGAAGAAACGATTGGCAAATCATTGAACTTTCAGGCTTGATGATATTAAATTGGAGGAAAGGCGTGAGGTGTGTCACAAGAGCCTTATATGCAAGTACCGATGCAGAGTGATTAAAGTTTCCATGGTTGAGTTGCTCGGCGAGTTGGGTCAAAGTGGTAAAAATGGAGTCGATGAATATATGACGATCTTGTCCAAAGATTGTCACAAATTCGCTCCCTCCTTGAATCCCCGAAAGAGTGACAAGATGAGACTGGAGTAGTTGAAAGGAGGTGATGCCACTTTTCTTAACTTCGTTTTGCCTTAAATACAACTCTCCCTTTTGACATGTCAAATCGAACGAATCCATTAAAGATCGATTAAAACGAAAGACCCGTAAATAATACTTAAAATTCCTCGATGAATGGTATAAATGAAGCTCGTCACTTTGACTCGTCACGTTTGTCTTTAAATCCGGCCACAAAACTTTTAACCCGTCACTATAACTCGTCACGATGTCTTCAAAACCGGCCACAATAACGTTTAACCCGATAAATATTTTTCACGTTAAACTTTGAAAATACCCGCGTCGACACGATTTGCCAAAAATTACTAAACAAAATGCTAAAAATATAAGAGTGACAAAATAAAAATAAAAATATAAAAGTGACAAAAATACAAATAAAATAAAATGTGATATATTTTTAAAATAAAATGTGATATTTTAAAAGAAAAAGGATTAATTTAACTAAAAAAAAATAAATAAACTTTTAAAAATTAACTTTAAGAAAACTGAATCAAAAAAAAAAAAAAAATTATTACGTTACTAAAAATAACAAAAATAAAATCTTGATAAATAAAAGACGTGTCCCAAATTTAACCGTTCACCCCTTTAAATAAATAGAAAGAAAAACGTTTTCTTTAAATGGTAAAAATAAATGTTTATAAAAAACTTTGTTTACTCCGTCCAGTCAAAGGGACAATCTCTGTTATCTCAAGCGCAAGACACGTGGCCCAATAAAGTTCATCCACCGCCCCACTTGCTTCTACCTAGTTAAATCCGCCCCTAATTTAATCTCTCTCTCTCTCTCACAAATATTAACTCTCTCTCTCTCGGTTCCTCAAAACTCTCTCAAATCTCAAATCTCACAAAACACTCTTGTAACCTCCGCCTCCTGTAAATCCTCTCAACCAAAAACTAACCAATCTCACACTCGTTAAAAACAAAGCAGAATCTCCTCCTATCAAATGTCAATAACTTCAACCGAATCATTCAAAGATGGGCTTCAAGATCAATAAACTTGGTCTCGGGTAGGTATCTCTAATTTAATTTAATTCTTCTCTCATCTGTAGTGTCTTGCTGTCGTGTGTGAGTATGTGTGAGGGTCAATAGGGGGATTTGAGAAGTTGTGTTGTTTTTCGTTGAGGATGGGTGGGGGGTGTCCGAGAGAGAGAGTGAGGAGTGTGCGTCTGTCTGGTTCGAGTGTGGGTGGGTTTTTTGTTTGGGTTGCGAGGGAGAGAGTCGTAACGAGAGGGTGAGGGGTCGAGTCAGGGACAATGGGTCGAATCCTGTTGTTGCGGTTACGAGTTTTTGAGTCGAGAGATGTGTCTGAGAGATGTGTCTGAGAGATGTGTCAGTCTGGGGTGTGAGAGGGGTTGTGGGAGTCAGGATGTGTTGTTTGTGTCTGCTTTGGTTTTAAGAGTTGAGGGAGAGACGAGAGTTTTGTTTGGAAGTCGAGAGTGTGATGATGCCAGTCGAGTCGAGAGATAATGAAGGTGTTTTTGATGGTCGAGTCTGATAAAAATGGAGTATGTTTGGTTGTGTGTGTTAGTGTCGAGTGTGTGAAGATTCGAGAGTATGGGTTAGGGTAAAAAGAGAGAGTGTGTGTCGAGGGTGTTTGTCTGAGTCCAGAGGGAATGAGTCTTTTTGAAAAGACGATGATTTGCCCGTTTAATTTGAATATTGTTGCTTCATTCGGAAGTTTTTCTTGATCCGGAAGATCTTGGTTCGGAAGTTCTTGATCCGGAACTTCTTGATCCGGAACTTTTGGCTTGATCCGGAAGTTCTTGGTTCGGAAGTTCTTGATCCGGAACTTCTTGATCCGGAACTTCTGGCTTGATCCGGAAGTTCTTGGTTCGGAAGTTTTCTTGCTTGATTCGGAACTTAATTATTGATTCGGAACTTTTAGGTTACTCGAAAAAAAAATCTTCACCCGGAACTGGACAATAGCAGATTGATTTTGGACAAAAACCTTGATTTTGGACAGCAGGACTGATTTTGGACAGAAAACTTGATTTTGGACAGCAGGACTGAAGGACTGAGACCCAATAGATTAAAAATAAGGAAAAAAAATACTGATTATAACAATATTGATTAAAAAACTTATATAAACTGTTTATAAAAATAGAAGGTGATTAAAGTAATAACTGATAACTTGATTAAAAAAAAAAAAAAAAAAAACTGATAACTGAAAACTTGACCAAAAAAAAAACGGAATAAACGAAAAAGAAATAATAAGACGCAACTGATTAAAAAAAAAATTTAAATAAAAAAATAAAATTGATAAAACTAAAAAAATTTAGAAATTGATAAACTTGATAAAAATTTAGAGAATTATAAAATTGATAAAATTGATACAAACTTTTTATAAACAACTACAAAATTAAAAAAAAAAAAAAAAAGAAAAACAAAAACTTTTATAAAAAACACCAACTTTTTTTTTTTTTTTTTATAAACACAAACTTTTTAAGGTTTTATATAAGAAAAAATTTGATTTTTATATAAAAATTTGTGATTTTTTTTATCTAAAAAGTAATTAAATTGAAGACTTGATATGATTTAACATATAAAAACACAAACTTTTTATAAAAAATACAAACTTTTTATGATTTAAGCATGATTAAATCAAAACCCACCAAAATCAAAAAGAAATAAAAGAAGAATAAACCAAACTAACCATGGCTCTGATACCAATTGAAGGTCTACGAGATTAATGGCCTATTCTATATCATGGATTTGGTGGATTAGGTTGGTTGATTGATTGATAATTAAAGAAGAAATGAAGGAAAGAGATGAAGGATTAGAGAGAGAAAGGAGAGAAAAGTGGAAATGTAGAGAGAGAAAGAAAAGATGGAAATATGATTAAGTGTGAAATGGAATCAACAACCCCCTCCTAACATGCTAGGAGGGGTTATATATAGCCCACCCTACATGTGGGCTATATGGACCATTCATAAAGTAAATAGATCACGAGCCCATTACATAATTATCGTTGGAGCGACCGATCCTTCATAAATACGTAAAACGTATTTCCAACAGGTGTCTATGGTGAGCATGAGCCTTTTTTCTTATTCAAGACCTATCTAACTATTCAACAAGATGACACATGCATGTTTTTTTTATTTTGATTGTTATAAACCAAAAATTTTAACGCAAAATTCAAAAATTAAACTTATTGTTTCTTAATTAGCTATTTTCGTTTGTAGTTGTTTCTTACTTTATTCGTTCACGTAACTACCTAAATTCACGTAACTATCTAATAAATCTCTCTCTCTCTCTCTCTCTCTCTCTCTCTCTCTCTCTCTCTCTCTCTCTCTCTCTCTCTCTCTCTCTCTCTCTCTCTCTCTCTCTCTCTCTCTCTCTCTCTCTCTCTCTCTCTCCTTATGTACTTTGAATATTCTTATGTTATTTTTTTTGTCTTTTTATACTCCAACCGGTTAGAACAAACTACCAACAAATAGCCTTAGAAGTCCCAAAACCAAAATAAAATTCCTGTTTTGATCTAAGCAAAGTATTATTCCCCAAAATGTCCATAACAAATCGATAATCGGACTACTCCAGACATATTTTGACACTTGTTTGTTGTTCCTATGATCAACGTACGACAATTGGACTCATCTAGGGAAACATATAAGTTTGTCTACTTTAAAAAAAGTTGACAAGTGTTGAAATTTTTTTTGTAGTTGTCCGATTATCGAATAGAGATAGACCTTATTTGGAAGAAATTTGTATTTGAATGTGTTTGGAAAAAAGTCTAATATTTTGGAATCTTTTAAAAAAATAATACTATTAATGTTACCCCGAGTCCTGACATAATAATTACATTCTAAATAAATGAAAAATAAAAAAAGCATATATTCTCTCTGTCCAATAATTATAGTCTATAAACAAAACACACGCAATTTAAGAAAAACATCAATTTCATATATTTTTCTCTTACTTTTTGTACATTGATAATTTTACCCTTAACCATTTAATTTAGCACTTCTTCAAAGTTTATAATAATACCCTCAAATGAGGGTGATATCGTAAACTTAATCTAGATTCTTTATCTATTTTTAAAAGTGGACAATCATTTTGAGACAACCCAAAAAGAAAGTATGAACTATAATTTTGAAACGGAGAAAGTACAAGTGATTTGTAAAACCCGGATGAAAATACATGAAAATACCAATTAATTAAAACTTTAATAATTATTTATAACACGATAAGTATTTACGTATAATTAATAATATGTGACAAGTTATAACACGAACTTAATTTACGTATATACGACACGTACAAGAACACAAATTAAGACACGAAAATATAAATGGGCTTCATGAAATTAAATACACCTTATAAGAAGGATTAGTAAAACCTTATAAGTTAAAGGCCTAAGGCCGGTCCACTAAAGGGTAAATAGCAAAATACGTATGTTTCTCCTCACTTTTACAACAAAGAGAAAACAAAGGAAACCCTAGGGCTCTCATTTTGGCCGCCGGATTTTAAAGGAAAAAGGGAGAAAATTTTGGTGTTGATCTTTGATTATAAGGGAGTGTTTGTGTTATTAATCCTTAAATCCTTCATTATTAGATAATTGTATCAACCCTAATTTCTTATTTTAATGATTGCATTCGATAATCATAGATGTATATTTAATAAAAAAATCATAAGAACACATGCTTTGCATCATTAAAACAAGTATTGAATCGGGTTTTGGTTGTTTGGGTTTGCACGAAAACCGAGAGCTGGTGCTCTCGGGGGCATCTTTGACAAGCTAGCCGAGACACACGGGTCTCGGTGGCGTTTTTGTGCTGCCAGTCGCAACACAAAGCGGCGCAGTGGGAAGCCTCGGCACAACAGTAGCAACCGAGACCCTATGTTCTCGGTGGGTGGTTGTTGCTGCCGGTGGAAGAACATGGAATGCCGGTGAGTATTTTGTTCGGGCAGTGGGAACCCGCAGCAGGGATGCGGGGTGGTGATGTTGTGGTTCAAGCATGCCGAGACCAAGGGAGTCTCGGTGGTGCTTGTTTGGGGCTCGGGTAAACCGAAGACAAGAAAGGGGGTGTTTGGATTTTATTTTATTTTGGCTTAATTGATCTGGGCTTATATAATTTAAACTTATTTTTTTTATTGATGAAATTAATCACGGCTTAATTAATTTAGCTTATTTATGTTTTCAGCTTAATTAAATTACTATCAAGTTAAGGGTTAATATATAATTAATTATAATGCATGGCATAATATAAGTTAATAATTAGTTATATTATACATGGCATGATATTATTTAATAATTAAATTCAATCTATGATATATTATTAATTAATTTAATAATCAAATATAAATCATGACATATTATTAATTAAAAATTATTTATAAATTGTGACATATGATAGTTATGTATTAATATGGACTTTATAAATATCTAATTTAATTACATCATGACTTGTTGGAAATATGTATGTGTATTAGTTCCCACTGCTGGTTGGTCAGAGTTCTCCCTGCTAGAGTAAGTTGCCCCTGCTGAATAACAAAGGCGGGAGGATTGGTCCCCCTGCTAGAAGTCAAAGACACTGACGCATGAATAAACTAGAAAGAGATATTGACGCGTTTCTGTTACTACTCTAGAATAGTTTCCTAGTTTGTTAGTAGTGATCTTGTACGTGAGTCCTTGTGCTATAAAAGGACTCACTAGGTTTTTATATAATATACATCTTTCTGTCATTTTCATTTCACACTTTAAGGTTGTAAAACCCTAATACCAACTTTGGGTATTCGTATATTCCTTGTTCTTGTGCTAAACATTATTTTCCGCATCTTGTTTAGTTACTTTGTGTAGTGCAAAGTTTCTCTAGTAGTAGCTTGAATTCATTCTTTCTACTACAACCCTTAAACAAGCTAAGGTTTAAGATCTGAGTTTGGGATCAACATGACTTATTTTATATGATATTTATAACTAACCATGACTTATAAGATTTAGCTTATTTAATATACATGTTATACCATGACTTATAAAACTAGCTTATTCGATGAACAAGATATATTACTTATGTATATTAAACGAGCTTATGACTAATTATGAAAACTTGCTATTTTTGGAAACTTACTAATTATGGACACTTACTAATTATGGAAAATTACTAAATATGGAAACTCACTATTTTTGGAAACTTGCTATTTTTGTAAACTTACTATTTTTGGAAACTTACTATTTATGGAAACCTGCAATTTTTGGAAAGTTACTATATATAGAAACCTGATATTTATGAAAAGTTACTAATAATGGAAATATCAAGTATAATAACACAAGAAACATGTAATACATTAATCAAGAACACATGAAACATATAATATCAAGGAAATACATGATAAACCATGAACAAGTAACTCAAGTCATGAACAAGTAACTAAAAACTAAGAACAAGTAATTTATATATGAACAAGAAACTCATACACGTCCTTTATCATGTAGCTTACGTGAATTCGGAGTAGGACTTTCTGCCTTTTCATCAATTACTGGACATAAGGTACGGATATTCCGTCCTTCAGTAAGGACATCTTTTCTATGCATGATTAGGATTCCCCGTTTGCTATGCCATCTGTTTTCCCCAGTTTTCATTTTATTAAACTTTTCATTGTTTGCCATGCTATCATTTTAATTGCCCGAGCTATATAGGCATGACCATGACTTACATGAACACCTAGTTATGGAGGTACCATAACCATGACATATGAGGCACCTGTGTCATGACTATTCCGCGACGAGAGTGATTTCTCGCGGAGTCCCTCCACATTCATGTTGGTCATTATTATTATTATGTGGTGCGTATGGGTGCATCCTAGTTACATGTTATAGGTTTACACGTACAGGGTGATTGGGTTAGTGTGTGCTCTACACTCCATCACATTGGAGTTGATCCCTCCACCCAGATTATTATTTATTAGAGGTCACCCCTCTAATAGCATGACGAGGTCACCCCTCTATGTATTAATGCACACGTTGGTAATATGTTATGACTTATATGAGCTCGTGGGAATTTAAATTATATTGCATGCATAAACTTAAGACTTTTCAGTTATCCTTTTATTTATAAATCATCTTCCTGGTTTTTTAGGACATACACATATTCCGCTGCATTCATATCTTTTACTCATATTTCAGTTATTCTTATCATATCATTATATCCGTTCACTGAGCGTATTGCTCAGCCGTATTTTCTTTCTATGTCCCATACGGTAGGTACCCAAGGACAGACTTGAGCATTTGAGAGTACGTGCATAGGATGGAAGCTACCTTAGACTTCTTTCCTTTTTGCATTTAAATACTTATGCTTGGTTCGACAATGTTTAGTCCTTTGTGAGACCCCCAAAATCTGACATGGAACAACTAGGCGACGAGGGGGTAACACGTCATAGTACAAGAAACAATGAATTACAGTTCATATAAAGCTGACGAAATAAAAACATGTATATTACATCATAAAAGGTCAGAGTTTTTAAACATAGGTCCCAGAGTTTTAGAAGCGGAAAATTATATTATTTCGTCTCTATTTATAACATAAAGTTACCCAAAAGATAGAATAAACTTTTGACAGTTTATATAAAACAAATCTTTCAAAAGCATCACAGAAATCTCCAAGCTGCGATAATATCCTGCGGGATCCCATCCAAGCAAAGCTAAGTAATAATACCTGAGATTAAACATGTAAAATCGTCAACACAAAGTTGAGTGATATTCATAGGTTTAGCAGTAAACGTGTGGAACACAACAGAATTTGTAAAACACATAATTGGGGGGGGGGGGGGGTTAACTATGTACGTCCATAGTCACGATGCATATTATTGCTATTTAGTCTCATGAACCGAAGCTTAGCTCAAATGTAAGTTCCTCTAGGGAGTATTCAGCCTAAATACTCAAGTATAAACGAATATTAGTGCGTCAAAGTAATCGAGACGGGGATTGTCAAACCCGATGGATCCACCCACAACATTCGCGCTTAGCGCAAAGCATACGGGACAATTAACGGTTCATGATAGGAGAGGAAACTCAAGGCTAACGTCTAAAAGCAATAATACCATTGAAATCATCTGTAAAGCATATACGTTCAGAATAACATACGAGTTCTGGATAGCAATACAGTTTTTAATTGGTTGTGTTCCACCATGTAAAATCTCACCTCGTGTTTAGAAACCATGTACAAGTAAAAAGGGGGCTATGAACTCACCTTGGCCACGAGGTAAGTCAATCACGGTACTCAGCAACTGAGAAGAAACGGTAGTGGTAGACGATCACCGACGATATGGATGCCCGGGAAACATGAAAACCGCAACCTATCAAAATAAGGCGCGCGTTAAGACTCGAACTCAAGTATCGATATGTACCAAATATAATACGACTCAAATGTTTTCAAAGTATTCATGTTTGAAAACCAATCACACGAACCAAATGAATCCATTTATCCATTTATTCCAACACTACACGTTAAAACACTTGACACTTGAAAATGACCCATCATACGATGCCAAGTCAACGCAAGTCAAACTATCCTTTACCCTTACTTGGACCAGTAGCTAATTCATTTATACAATGAATAAGCACTTGAATAAGTCACCATGTCCGATGGTGAATACTCAAACTCACGCAACACAAGCATTGAACTAAGTGTCCAAAATAAAAATCAGCAAGTACACCCCGAATGTACACACCAATCTACCCTATCTAGACTTGTCCGTTTTAGATGAAAATTGGTGTCAAGGTCACTTATAACCTACATAAGACCTCACCAAAATTTGAGCCAAATTTCACACTTTAAAATCCATCAACTCACACTTTACTCGACTCCAAATTTGGGACAGATTTGTACACTTGTTTTGTAAAACCGTTTGGACCACTTTAAAAGTGCTATACGTCTTTTGAAACCACTACTAGACTCATCAAACTCAGTTTGTAAACTTTGAAAATCAGTAGTATCAACTATCTAACCAAGCCTAAAGTCCCCGAGAGTCGACCCAAAATCAACCACAATTTCGGATTGTGCCGACTTGCGTCTCCCGGTACACGAAAACTAAAACTAGCATAACTTTTGACTCGTAATGACCTAGAAGCTCTATCTTATACCAAAACGACCGTCTCGGAAAACGCTACAACAATATTAAATAATCTCAGCCTTTAACAGACCTTAAAACCACGAAACAATCTGTTTAAAGCTGCTGTCCTAAATTACCTTTTTAGAAAACAAGTCAAATTCATTTTTCAATCAAAACCAATCATTCCTATACCTATAGAAGCATCATACTATAAAACTCATCAACCAAACACACTCCTAAACACATGCATGTAAGATTTTAACAAAAATAAAAGATCAAAATAACCTTTTTAGAATGAAAACAAGATGATCATTATATATAACACATGCAAGATGATCAAAACACAAATCCACCATGGAATTATAAAGTCTTCAAATTTTGATGCATGTTGTTGAATTTGATATCATTAGAATCACAAGAAAATTCTAAGAATGGGTCTTTAATTTGTTTTTAATGAATCAAGGTGGATGATGGTGAATTGTGGTGGTGGAGTGGCGGAAAAATGGAGAGGGGAGGGAGGAGTTGGTGAAGTTTTTTGTTATAAAATGCATGTATGTGTTTTTGTGTAAAAAAATTTGATTTATATATGTTGGTAGTGGAGGGACCTAAGTTGCCAACTTTGAAACTTGTGGACTTAAAAACAATTAATAGTTTTAAATGGTAGAAAATGGTTATTGGTAAATATTAAAAATATTTACGGGGCTCGGGTTTCGTAAAAATACTTTTCAAAAGTTACAAGGCATCAAAGATGATTATATGATTTCTCGACACGACTTAATACGTAATTAAAACGAAATTGTCGAAAATATAAATTATCGAAACAATCGATAAATAAACGTAAAAGTTTGGGCATCAGTCGGTATCGCGATCACTAGGAACTCTCGTTGTACATTGTTTTTGAATAAACTCGTTGTAAAACGCACGCGGGTGATTTTAAATCAAAAACTTTGATTTAAATTAAATATGAAAAAATAAAATAAAATTTTTATAATTCCATACAAAGTATTTATCGATGATCAGAAAAATACTTAAAAAGTATAATTTAAAAATCTCAGGATTTACATATAAAATACAAGAAAACGAAATACGTTGGAAAATTCAAGAAGCACGAATAAAAAGAATAAAATAATGCTGGGAAAGGTACGGGTTCTCACAGTCTTCCCCCCTAAAGGAACTCTGGTCCCCAGAGTTCTCCTGAAAACGGTAGAAGATGCAAACAAGAGGAGGTACAAAGTGTAGAACAAAATTCATTGCTTCCCAGGTAAATTTCTGCACCACGGCGAATCTTAACGGTTAGAATTTACTATGCTTCAGTTTTCTTAACTCGTTTTAGTATAGCTTTTCAGTCTTGGATTAGGATAGCGATCTTTCAATACGGAGATACATCGAGAGATAGAATTGTTGGAAATACGTGCGATAAACTAACAAGACTGAACACAAGAATCGCTTAAACAGGCAAAGTGCGATAAAATAAACCAAGATTGTAAATCAACAAGGGGTCGCAAATGTGCAACTGCAAAACGTGAAAATCTTAAAATGTAATAATCCAGTTACAAAAGAACTAGAAGGGAAAAATGAATTATATATGATCATTTAAAATATAGGCTGTCAAAATCAGTTGTCTAGTATTTTGGTATTACTTTAAAACTTAGTTTTAAATGTTTTCTTTATTAAAAGAAAATTTTACCAGGTGTAGTGATTAAAAATCAAACTCTATATAAAATGAGTGGGTAAACAGTTGTCAAATTTTTTTCTTGGTCAGGACTTCAAGTAAAAGTAACTCAGTTCAAATAGTTATTTTGATCAACTTAAGAGCTTTTCGGGTGACTACATGAAATTTTCGTTAAAAACTCAGGTTTATTGTTACCATTAGGAAAATCAGATTTTTCAAGTTATTTAGAATCATTGTTAGAAATTATATATTAATTTAATAATTTCATTAGTTGACAGTAAAGTATGATAAAATCAATTACTTTAAAAGATACAACTTGATATCCATTTTAAATACTAGTTATAAATTTACCAAAGAGGATGTATAGATCCGGTACTTGAAACAGTTATTTTGGCAATTTAATCATTTGATAAAATGTATAAAACGTTCTTAAAAATTAATAATAATTTTTAGAAATCCAAGAAGGCGATTAAGGTATCAATTGATAAACACGTAACATTTTCTAGTTTCCAGAAAGTGACAAAATAGCAAACGATTATGAAACGAATATCGATCAACAATTAGTATACAAGCAATAGCACGAGGGAATAAGACGGAAGTCGTATCAACTCTTAACGAACATGATTGAATAGATGCATCGATGATAAGGACAACAAGAAACAAGGATTATAGCAAGATTAATTCACGAGTGCGGTCGGCGTCACCAATAACGGCTTATTAAGTTCTCAGTGGTCGAAATACGATCGAAAGGGAAAATTCAAACAACGAATTTTCGAATCAAAGAAAATTATTAAGAAGTCGATTGAGAGTAAATTCAGTAAAATGAAAACATTAGCAATGAAAGGCGAAATCAACACATGATTCACACGAATGAAATTTCAAGGCGATAAAGTCTAACACATATAATGACGGATACACGAAATCACTGGTCACTTCCAGTCATGAATCACTAATCGCGTCCAGAGACGTTTCGTCGTTCTACCAAGATAGATAAAGAAGATCGATTGATGAAGAGGCATAATAACGTTGAAACTTTCAGGTCTGGTATCAATGGTAAGAATTTAGGCAAATGGTAACGAAAATCGTATCATGAGGATGATGAGGTAACAAGTAAGGCAATGATCGTTGAGTACGGAAATATGTGCTTGAGGCATGTACTTTGTTCAAGAAAATATAAGGGTTCATATGTGTAAGTCACGAATTGTTGTTACTCGCATAGAATGTAAAAGTTTTCTAAACTTTATTTTATCAAACTTTTTAAAGAACACAATTAAAAAGTTGATTGTTGGTCAAATATTTTAGGCGAATACTATTTGGCCTTGCATGGCTCCTTCTAAATTAGGCATAGGTGATCAGGCCATGCATAATTTAGGACTAGCAATGCGATGCTCAGCTTCGTCAAACCAGCATTACATATCATATAATTTAAAATATGTATATAATAGCGTTTGTAAAAACAGGAATCAAAATAACATATGAAACTATTAGCTAATAAGTTACTGGCTAGATATTTAATTCAACAACAGTAATGTTACAAGATTCTTTACAAGACCCAAGGTAGAAAAATTTGTGAGAATACATTGTAAAATTAATATAAATTAATTTTATAAGATAGCATTCAATTATTTAAGAAAGCCCAAATGAAACCTTTTGTAAAATGATTCGCAAACAAGACCACTTTGAGTTTATATGGTAACATGACAATAGTTTATAAAGTAGCGAGTGGGTTACATGAGGGTAATAAAGGGTAGTTCAAGACAGTCAATGAAATGGTTACAAGATGCTAAAGTTTCAAGAGGTTTAGCCGAAATCGTCAGGAGACACGTGTCAAAATGATAACGAACGATATGTAAACAAGATCTTCAAATCTCGATCCAAATCAGTGGTACGATAGAAGCAAATAAAGACAATGGAATGACAATTAAGTCATAAATAAAAGAAAGAAATAAGGAATCCGTATGTGTGCACATCGTGATTAATTTGACAATAATATACTTTTAAGAAAGTAGGGTATCAGTTAACACATAGTACAATCACTCCGAAAAGTTTCTATGTTAGGAAGTTACCGAATTTTGAAAGTTCAAGATCTGTGTACATGTATGACCGAACTCAAAGTTACTATTTTATACTGATTCAAACGCAATCCTTGTTTTTAGTTTACAAAATATCATTAGTTAAAGTTTTACGAGCTCAACGAACTCAAAAACGCTTGAAATCATATTTTTAAAGTCTATCAGTTTTGACTTTTGGGTTTGACTAGACCCATTAACTCGCTAAATGATATTTTTAATACTCGAAGTCCTATGCAATTTAGTGTAAAACGATGTTTTGAACAACTTTCCAGGTTTACTCGAGACTTGAAATGGATTAAAAATGGACGAAAATGCCCTTGCATTTAATCTGTCAACAAAAAGATATTTTAGAAATACGCGGAAATAAGTTCTTAAATTTCACAATCTCAAATAAGCGTAACTTGCTCGATTTTAAAGTTACTGGTCAAATTTTATGTCCTAAACGGACGTCTCAACAAGTAGAAATATATATTTTATGTCTAAGGTTATAAAAGTATTTTCTCGACACTGTTAAATTCCTATAAAGTTTCTATACAAAGTATATTTTTTTCGATACAACTTGAAATTAAATCTAAATTTCATAATAACCCAGAATTTAATGTACACACAAGACTAGTGGATTCCATAAAGACGAAAGAAGATAAACTGTATAATTAGTCATGTAAAGAAAACACAGTATAGAAATGGTTCAAAAATACCAACGAAAATCTAAGAAATCAGAAACGTCGCATTCGATTTCAACATGCCATACAGGAAGGTCTCTTGGCAGCGTGAATTTTCCAAAATTACAAGACACACCGAGAAATAAATGAAGCATTAACGGTTCACCCTCCTGGAGCGAGGAGGTTTAATGAAAAAGGGAGGATACAAGTAGGATCGTATTCCAAACAATCATCACATAATAGAGGATGAATTTCAAGATGACAATGATGGTTTCAAGGTACAAACGGACGTTGTAAGTCGAATTCGAAACGTAGAATGGTCAATGAATAAGATGTAATCCATGTACAAGTGTCGTGTAAAACGATGACGTAAAGGTAAATCAAGATTACGAAGACTCATGATATTATTCAATACTGATTCAACGAATTCTTTGAGATGTATGACTCACAAGATGTCCTTTAGTCTTTCCCGGAGACACCTTGAGCTACACAATAGTCAATAGACTAGACATTCAACCACGAACGGTCGGAAAGAAAATCTGCGTATCTATATAGATATTTTAAAGGAAATAGACAATGAAAGCAACATGCACGGTAGTAAAAATGGAAATCAGAAATTTCATCGAAAACAACACTTATTCAATCCCGAACAATGGTATCTCGAGAGTATGCACAACATGTATCAGCGAGTCGAGAAAAACAGACGGTTCAAAATGAACGAGCATATGAAGTCAGTCGTATCACGCATAAATAAGATAGTAATAGTACTCAGAAAAATGAGTATGAATATGCGCTCTGAATACAAGTACGTAACGTCATAACTATATAGAATCATTGCAACAAGATCAGTTCTCAAAACAAGAATTCAAGGTATGCAGTAAGAGCATATGTAATCAAGTAATATCCAATGATAATTCATGAAGCACTAGGCTTTGAAAAGAAATAGTAATTATCGTCATTAAGGTGATGTAATATTTCAACATGAAATCAAGAGATGAAATACTACAATGAAAATCAAAAGTAAATGATAAGGATTAGAGAGTTACCCGCGCAGATATCGAACAACATTGGCAGATTCTGTGATTGACACTTAGAAACATGAAATAATTGAACTTTCGGTCATAGACTAAGTTTTGAAAAATGACTCAGTTCCCTATAACCATCACTCTGATACCAATCTGTGAGACCCCCAAAATCTGACATGGAACAACTAGGCAACGAGGGGGTAACACGCCATAGTACAAGAAATAATGAATTACAGTTCATACAAAGCTGACGAAATAAAAACATGTATATTACATCATAAAAGGTCAGAGTTTTTAAACATAGGTCCCAGAGTTTTAAAAGCGGAAAATTATATTATTTCGTCTCTATTTATAACATAAAGTTTCCCAAAAGATAGAATAAACTTTTGACAGTTTATATAAAACAAATCTTTCAAAAGCATCACAGAAATCTTCAAGCTGCGATAATATCCTGCGGGCTCCCATCCAAAAAAAGCTAAGTAATAATACCTGATATTAAACATGTAAAATCGTCAACACAAAGTTGAGTGATATTCATAGGTTTAGCAGTAAACGTGTGGAACACAATAGAATTGTTGATCCCCAAACTTAGATCGATTTAGCTTTATGTATACGAGATTAGATCAAGTAATACACTTAGAGAAACCTTTGTATATGTATATGACAATCTAAGTGTTATGCGGAATTAACACTTAAACAAGAACACACAAGATGTAAACAAACTTTCACTTTGATTAATGATATCAAACTTGCTTACAATGAAAGTGTTTAACGTATGAAAACTTATATAGAACATTAACCTAAAGGTCTTCTTTTATAGACATAAGAAGCCTTGTACAATAATCTACGTATCAACTATTCTAGGTAAATATAAATATAGAAAATACATTGTTGTTCCTATCTTTACTAGAAGTAATCTAGAATATAATAAACGCGTAGAGTATATCCTTCCATCAGTGCTTGTCTTCAATGTGTCAACGCTTGACTTCTTCTTGTCAACGCTTGATCTGTCAGCGTTTGTTTTACTCCTGTCAACGCTTGTTTTACTCTTGTCAGCGCTCAAGTAGACTGGCTATAATTTATTCCCAACAATCCTCCCCTAAACTTGATATCTACTCTAGTAATCAAGTTTCTGAATAAACATTAAGGACTAGGAGGAATCTTACAAACCTTCTCATATTGGTAATAAATAAATCTGATCAAATCTTTGGCCACGTCACTTGAATAATCAATTTCCAGCTGTGTATTCTTCATCTTCTCCAAGACTTCCTTGGACATGAAATACTGACCATCTACAAGTAGATACTCAGCAAACTTTGTAGAACTCAAATAATAAACACCACCAGCTGAATACAATATCCATTAAAGACCACTGGGATCATCTTCAAGATCCTTCCAAATAGCAGGATCTTCATCAATTGGTCCACACATTCTCTTGAATGTTGACCACAGTTTTATTGCATTGACTAAAGTGGGAGCTTCAGTCTCATACTTGGCCTCTAACAACCTCTATAGGTCTACCAAGTCTTCTCTGTCAAAACTTGCAAACAAATATATAAGGGTGGTAAAAGTGTGAACCTCTTTTCCATACCTGTCAATCTTCCAAAACCCACATTCATCTTCTTCATAGCTTATAATAGGGTTCCTGGAATCAAGTGGTAACACTTGTACCATATCTGAAGCTTATAATGGTGAGAGCTTGAGGCTCCTTCTTATAACAGCTTCACTTGGATTTAATGGATCCATATCTTTGGGAAACTCAAGAGGGACTCCCTTTTTCACTGGTCTGGGAACAAACATTGCCTTCTTAAGCTCCATTTCCTCTGGAAGTTCTTCTTTTCTTTCATCAGAAAGAAGTCTTAGAGTGTTTTCTTCCTGCACTCTAACCCAAATGGGATAAGCTCTGCATTCCAACTCTTCAAATGTCAATCCAGTCAATTTCTTACAAGTCCACCCTGTTCCATGACATCTGAGCAGCATGAAGTACAACTCCTTCCTATCCCTTTTCAAATTTGAGAGAACATTGCTTGCTTTGTGTTTCAGAATGACCTTGCAATCCTTTTGCACTCTGAGAAGAATCTCCAAACCCCATATCTGATCTGAAATGGTCAAGTGTGGATTCTCCATACACCTCTCTTCCCAAGCATGGTACATCTGAACAACCTCTGGCATATCAAAGTCAACCTGCAATTTTAACTCATTCAACTTCTCTTTGGCCAACTCATCACCATACTCAAGTCTTTCTGGTTGCTCTATGATCATTACACTTGAGTCTGAACTGGCTTCATCACTTCCTTCTTGCTCTTCTGAAGTGACAACAAAAGGTGATTCACCCACCTTCTTTCTTTCTTGTTCCACAATTTGTGCAGCCAACCTTCTATCAAACTCAATTTGTGCTGCATTCTTTGGAACAACTTCTTCTACCATAATACCCTTACCCTTATCTAATGGATCAACTGTTGGTAAGGTAGATGGTAATACCTGTGAAGAAACCTCTTTGATGATGGATGATGACTGGAATACATCAACCTCATTTGCAGGTCTGTCAATGCCCAATTTTGCTTTGTCAGCGCCCAAGATACTCATGTCAGCGTTCAAGTTTTGCTTGTCAACGCTCAAATTACATGCCTCAGCGCCTTTTGCAATTTCCTCCAACATGGCTGTAAATGACAAATTTAAGTTTGTAGGAGAGACTAGAGACGTATCAAAACCTGTCTGTTTCTTCAAACTTGTTAGGGCCTCAGCAACATCCAAAGATTGACCATCATGAGAGCCCTTATCACCCCTTTGGAAGATTCATCCATCCCTCTCCTTGTGCAAGAATTCTCCAAGATAACAATCCTCTCCCTCAATTGCTTGAGTTCAAGGCCTTGTGTGCTGACAACTTGTACCAAGTCTGCATTTTACTTTTGCAAGCTAATGCAGACTGTCGTCAATTCCATCAAAGTCATTGGTTCCAATCTGCCCTCTTCTAAAATGGGTATTTGACCTCCCAAGTCAGATTCATTGGGCACGGATGAGGTCTCAATTATGGTAGGACTGTCTTGGCCAGCTTCTAAGCCAGAACCAATAGTCCCAGCCTCATCCATAGCACCAACCACACTTGTGGTGGTAGTTCTCTCTGCTACATGGCTAGGACCACTAGAGGAGAACACTCCAATAGTCCTTTGGCGTTTTTGAAACCTATATTGTGTTGGTGGAGAAGATGATGTGGATTGGGTGGATGTGGGTTGGTTAAGAGGTGTTTGGGTCTGTGATTGATTTGTGTCAACGTTTGAAATAGGCACATCAACGCCAACATTTAATGTGTCAGCGTCGAAGGGTTCTTGGTCAATTTGCATATGTTGTGGTGAAGGTAATGGTTCAGGTATTGGGTCAATTTAGGGTTGAGGGTCTGGTTGGGGTTGTGCTGCTTCAATGACAGCAATCATAGCAGGGGTGAGAGGTAGATCACGATGTGGGGGTGAGTTCATCTTCATAAAAATTGCTTTCTTTTGTACAGGGATCTCATAAAAATCATCATGATCCCTTGTGTAGTAACCTTGGACATCAAAAATCATTTGTAAAAATCTGGGATAAGCTAAATTCATTTTGTTCCCTTTATTTTTACACATGCCCTCAAAAATCATTTTGGAATAATCAAACTTTTCCCAGTAGCAATGCACACAATAGCACTAGCAATAGATCTATTGATCTCATTGTGTGTAGTGCACTTGGGACTCAAACATTGCCAGAGGACATGTATTAGGTACTTCCAGGCTGGGGGAAACTCCTGTTTATGATATTTATTTAAAGTTCCTTGAGCTTGAAAAGGATAACCCAAAGCCCTTAGTCCTTGTTCTATTTCACTAATGGGGAGGGTGGTTATACCATCAGCATCATCAAGATGCAAATCTTGGCGTACCAAAGCTTCAGTAACCACCCATGTGCGCCCATGAACAATAGAAGATAATGTAGTCACTCTATTAATTGTTGAGGAACTAACATTGTTCCAAAACTGTTTAATATGTGTGACAGGAATGAGTGGAGCATGAGAAAGAGCATACCTAAAGGGGTATGCGTTCAAATACGCCACCATTTGTGTGTATTGGGGAAATAGAGTATCATCAGCTTCAAGATATGCTACCATGTTGTGTTGACTTTGGAACCCCAATTCCAAATCACTTGGTTTAAACTTTGGTGCCATTGGTGAAAGCTGTTTTGAATGATTGAAAAAGATGAAGATTATGGGAGAAAATTGTGTTAGACAAGAATAATAGGTACCCTGTTTAAAATATGAGCCAAATATATAGGAGAATAAAATGCATGTGATTAGCCCAAAAATAGGCAAGTATTTTCAAAATGCAATCATGAAAATATTGAAAAAGAATAAGTTTATCTCATGCATTAAATGAAAGTTATCAGCTCCCAAAATTACGGCCTAAAAATATGTCAAAAAGTAACAAGTGGGTAGGTCCCATTGAGTGTCAACGGTAAAAAATAACCCATCAACGCCCAACGGCTATATTCTTGTCAACGTTTGCCAAAGCCATGTCAGCGTCTAAATTGGTCACAACAACGCTTGGAAAAATACTTGTCAGCGTCCAAAAATAAAAATGTTTAAAAATGAAAAATGACCTTAACAAAGTAATTTATCCTAGAGAAGATAACCAAAAAGTTGATAATTATTATAGGGCGGCAAGCACTGTCCAGTTATGCACACTTGCTTATGCAAGATAGACATAACAGTCCTCTAGTGTCCCTTGCTAACCAAAAGTCTTAACAACTAAGTTACCTTATAAAACTCTTTGTTACTCCCAGGTAAAACCCATGACAAAATCATTCCCAAGTCTCCCAACAGACCACAACCAATTCTAGGCCAAAAATGTCTTGGCAGCATGCATAGTATATCAACTTTGCATGCTACAGTGCCTCATGATTTAGTAAAACTAACTCATACTCACCTGTGGACACAATCTAGAATTGTGATAAGAGTATCATAAGTATACCCAAACATCCTAAAGGTTCCTAAAACCTCCCCTTAAACTGTGATACATATGTTGCTGAAAATATGCATGAACATAAAAAATTTATGTCAAGATAGGAATTGAAAATTCCAACCATCATCCATAAACAAAAACATGCCCAAATGCTTCTCCAATGATCCATAAGCAACTCTGTATCCAATGGTATAATGCTAACACCACCTGCACATTTAGACTGAAAACCACAAAACTAACATCGTTGCTGACAACGCCCCGATAACACTTGTCAGCGTTAAGAAAAGCTTTGTCAGCGTTAGACAAATATATTGCTGACAACGTTACAAAAACACTTATCAGCGTTCAAGCAACCTTTGTCAGTGTTAGAAAAATATAGTGGAAAATCTAAATCCTCAAAAAGACCAATAACAATGCATTATCATGTACATACTTTTACAAAAAGACTCCAAAACACATATTATGTGAGATCGATCATTCCAATACTTGTTACCAAGTATTGAAACCTTCCAGCATCAAAAGGTTTAGTTAGTAAATCTGACACATTTTCTTCTGTGTCAACCCTATCTGGTTGTATTAAACCCTTTTCAAAACAATCTCTTATAAAATGGTGTCTAATTTCTATGTGTTTAGTTTTAGAATGATGTACAGGATTCTTAATAATGCATAATGTGCTGTTATTGTCAACAAATATCTTGGTATGCATGAAATTATACCCATAGTCCAACAACTGGTTCTGAATCCACAAAACTTGTCCACAACAAGCAGCTGCAGCCACATACTCTGCTTCAATTGTAGAATTAGCCACCGCTGTTTGTTTCTTGCATTGCCAAGATATTAACCTGCTCCCAAGAAACTGACATCCACCAGTTGTGGATTTTCTATCAAACTTATCACCTCCATAGTCACTGTCTGAATATGCAATTAGCTCCAATGGTGAATCCTTTGGGTACCACAAGCCAAGACTAGGATAACATCTTAGGTACCTAAAGATTCTCTTGACAGCATAAAGGTGACATTCTTTGGGAGTCACTTGATGGCGTGCACAAGCACACACATCAAACATGATGTCAGGTCTAGAGGCTGTGAGATACATCAATGAACCAATCATTGATCTATAGTGCCTGACATCTACATCATTTCCATCTCCAATCTTTCCCCAAGGGTGTTCTCTATCCATAGGAGTAGTAGCCCTCTTTTCATGTGGAGAAAAGCCAAACTTCTTCAAGATCTCTGCCACATATTTATCCTGGGAGATGAAGATACCATCTTCTTTCTGCTGAACTTGTAACCCAAGAAAGAAGTTCATCTCCCCCATAGCACTCATCTTGAATTTGTCTGTCATAAGCTTTGAGAAATCCTCACTCATCTTTGGATCTGTGGATCCAAAGATGATGTCATCAACATAGACCTGAACAAGTAAAACATCCTTACCCTTCTTTTTTGTAAATAGTGTTTGATCTATGGTGCCCCTCTTGAATCCATTGTCCACCAAATAAGTAGACAAAGTACCATACCATGCTCTTGGGGCTTGATGCAGTCCATACATAGCCTTCTTGACTCTATAAACCTTGTCTGGATTCTCTGGATCCTCAAAACCAGGAGGTTGCATGACATATAACTCCTCAACAATTGTTCCATAGAGGAAGGCACTCTTGACATCCATTTGATAGACAGAGAAGCCCATGCAGGATGCATAGGCTAGAAAGATCCTTATAGCTTCAATCCTTGCAACTGGTGCAAAGACCTCCTCATAGTCTATCCCCTCCTCTTGTGTATATCCCTGAGCCACTAACCTTGCCTTGTTTCTGACCACAATACCTCTTTCATCTCTCTTGTTTCTTAGAAACCATCTTGTCCCAATAGGTCTGACATATATGGGATAATCAACCAGCTCCCAAACATCCTGAATTGCAAATTGGTGAAGCTCATCTTGCATTACTTCCACCCAACTTGGTTCTTTGAGAGCATCAAAGATCTTCTTGGGTTCCTGTTGTGACAGAAAACAGGCAAACAAACATGCTTGCACAAGAGGGGTATCAACCTTCTTGTGAATATTGGCAATAAATCCACCAAGGCCTTGATGAGATCTTCTAGTCTGAACAGGAGTCATAATATCACCAATGATTTGAGAAGTAGGGTGATTCTTCATAGTAGAAGTGAGAACTCCTCCTTCAAAAAGTCTGGTGTCTTCAATCTCATTATCCATGTTGCCAATATCTTCTTCTTCAGACTCTCTTTCATCAATATGAGGATGAACCTATTCATATAAATTAGAAGGTTCACCCTGTTCAAAAGTAGAAGAAAAAAGATGCGCAAAAGTGTTGTCAACGCCTGAACCTTGGTTGTCAGCGTTTGGACTAACAACGCCTGAAATGTTGTTGTCAACGTTTGAGCCATCAACGTTTGAATTTGTCCTGTCAGCGCTAGATTTGCCTTTGTCAGCGCCTGAAGGACCATGCATGTTGTTATCTGGTGGTACTTGGGGACCACCATTATCTTTTCCAGCAGCAGCAGCAGCAGCAAAAGCATCTGTCCATATGGGAATTGTGACATACTCTAGTATAGGAGATGACTTTTCTGCTTGTGATCCAGCCTTTTCATGAACCTATGTACCAGAAACATCAACAACTTGTTCCTCCACAACATTTGAAGTTACCTTCACAATGTCTGGATTAGTGACAGGCATATAATTTAAAGTCCTAGATAAAGGTTCTAAGTCAAACAACCAATTTGGACCACTTTCAGGATCACTAGGTTTACTCTCTAAAAACCTAACATGTACTCTTTCAAGTATGCGTTTTTACTTTTTAAGATAAACCCTATAAGCATTGCTCTGCACTGAATACCCCATGAAATAGCCTTCATCACCTTTTGCACTAAATTTACCTAAGGCATCACTAGTATCAAGAACAACTACATGACAACCAAAAGGTCTAAGAAAACCAATATTGGGTTTTCTTCCCCAAAGTAACTCATAAGGTGTTTTGTTCTGTATCTTGTTGACCAATGCTCTATTTTGAACATAGCAAGCTGTATTAACAGCCTCAGCCCAAAAAGCTATAGGGAAATGAGCATCAGCCAACATAGTTCTGGCTGCTTCAATTAGGGTTCTATTCTTTCTTTCTGCAACCTTGATATGAGCTTAAACTCATATCCTTTTATCAACAAATAACCCTAAAACATGAAGCAAAATACCAATTTATTTGGCAAAAACAGTATTATGTGGTATGTTTGTGTTTGTGTGCACTTGTGTAGGTAAGAAGATACATTTTCAAGCAAACAAGGAAAAATCAAGCTCAAATGGATGAAAAAGACAAAAGAGGATCAAAAGTGACAAGACTTTGAAGAATAAGGACCTATCTTGACAAGTTATGAAAGTTGAAGGACTAAAAGTGCAAATATTGTAAAGTCAAGATTCAAGTCAAACTTGGTCAACTCTCAAGTCAACTCAGTCAAAGGACTATTTTGTACAAGATATGGAAGTCAAAGGACCAATAATGTCAAAAGAATGAAGATCCTAGCTTAAAACAGCAATCTGCCAAGAAGAAGGACTTGTTTTGCCAAGATTGGAAAGATATGCAAGTTTAATCCATGTGATAAAGGGTTCAACCAATGGGAGGAGAGATAATCAATCACACGGATCAAGCATTAATTGTCCACTACCGCCGCCCACATTTATTACAAAATCTTAACAGTTTTGATCCGTGTGACACATTTTAAACCAACCAGAAGCTTACACGTGTCGTCTTCTTCAAAAAGAAAAATTGCCAGGATCGGGATTGAGATAGAAGCCATTTCATGGGAAGATTAAAACACCAAACTTGCTTAATTTTGAGAGACGAGTTCAACGGTGCAAACCAATTAACAAGACATTCATCCAATCAAAAATACCCAATTCATTGTTCATACCTTCAAAATGCGGATTTGCAGATTTCTCCACGTGGCAAGCTGGGATTGGCCCTGACACGTCACCAACCCCAACTAACTCTCCTCTCATGTCTATAAATACCTAGTTTAGTCTTCATTTTCAGTTGTAGCCTAATTTTGTAAAAACATATAGTTAAATTTTCCCTTTCCTTTTTCCCTCAATTTTCCCCTAACTACTCAAGAGTCTGACAAACTCTTGAGTCAGTTAGTTAGTTACTACCTTTGTAACAGATTTGTAACCGTTTTTCAGCAATAAAATTCAAATTCATTTTTCCCGCCAAATTCTGTTCTTCTCATTCAGTTAGATTCTTGCTGCTGTTGGATATTATTGTTGCTGTTGAGTGTTTGTTATGATCAATCATTGATCATAACTGACATTTGTGAAGATTGTTAGCTGTTTGATCACAATTCAGCCATAGCCTAGTTCTTATGGAGTTTTCAAGCAGTTTGATGGATTCTAGTTGATTTGATGGTTGATTCTGGTTGATTTCTAGTGATAGGTGGTGGTTATCACTAGGGCAAGAGAGCTCAGCGCTCCTCTTCTTCTCAAAGGATATCTACATTAGGTTTTAAGCTTCTTGTTTTAGTTCCACTCAACAAGTCAATTGCATGCTTATTTTCCTAGTTAATTCTGATGGCTGCATGATATAATTGCTAGTTGTTACTGTTTGATTGTATTTTGTGTGATTGTAGCTTAATCTTGCATACTTGTTTACTGATTTGAGAGTAATTTGTAGTTTTCTGCATTTGTTCAGAACTTATCAGCCTTATAGCTTAATTGGAGTTTTAGTTGTGGTAATTGTTTGTTTTCAGTTCTAAAGTCTCTAATTGTGATAACTAAGACTGTTTAGCTTAAACATTTTCTTCATAGTTAACTAGAACTTAATAAGTCTTTGTAAAATTTTGTTCAAAACAGTTAAAGGAGTGTTTGGGAATAGATCTAAAGTAGATTTCAAGTATTGAGAATTGGTGTTTTAGAGTTGATTTCCAGTCCTTAGGTGTTAACAAGTTGTTTAAAGTCATTTGCAAGTCAATTTCAAAGTCAAACAGGCAAATGGCTTCAAAATTGTTTGGGTCAGTTTCCATTTAGCTTTGATCTTAAAAACTTGTCACTTTCAATTGCTTATTTCTCATTCATTACTTGAAGAAATTTCCTCAAATTTGTTTCCAGTTTTAGCTTATATCATAAAGATTTAGATTCCAAAAGGAATTTCTACAGTATTAGGTAATAAGCTGGTAATAAGCTTTTTGGTCCAAGGCTGAGCAAAGCTCATTCTCTGAGATAAAGTTGTTACTGTTTTCTTAGATCTCAATATCTACTTCACAAATCTTGTGATTTTCTTTCATAAAAACAGTTAGTAAGTGTTCCTAGTTGATTTCTGAAAGTTTGAGCTTTTTGCAAATTTTGGTCAACGTTTGGTCAATATAAGCTCTTTTTAGCTTATTTCAGATTTAGACCTTGTTACTGGATGAAATTTGTTCTAGTTTGATTTCCCAGTCTTCAAATCATTTGCTTAATCAGTTTCAAGAGTAAAATCCAGTTGTGGTTGACTAAATTTGGCTAGAGCTTATTTTGTGCTTATCAATAAGCACTTATTTGCTTATTTTTAATCCTTAGCTTAATTCCTTGAACACACGTAGCTTAAATGAGATTTTAAGCGTTTTGCAAGTTGTTTCATCTGATTTGGTTGAGTAATAAGCTCAAACGAGCTTATTCTTTCTTGTGTCCCGTTTTTAGTTAAAAAGTTCTCAAAATTGCACTTTGGTCCTTTCTTTTCTATCAGCTTTGAAAACTTGGCTAATCTTCCAAGTATTTAGGGTTTGCATAACTTTGGTCCCTGGACTTTGAAATTTGTTAAAATTCAGTTAGTAGTTTGTTAGATTGTTACATTTTTAGTTAGTTTGTTATAGTTTTTGCATTCTTGATCCTTATAGTTTTCAGATTTACATTTTTAGTCCCTATAGTTGATAGAATTTACATTTAAAGCATTTACATTTCATAGAATTTACAATTTCAGTCCTTTTAGTTTCAAGTTTTGCATTTTACATTTTACTTGAATAAAAACGTGGTATTTGCAATTTGTTTTACATATATGTAGGTATTATTTTTCCTTTTGGCAAGCATTTGTTGAATTAGCAATAGATTACCAAGCAAGCTTAACAACCAAGAACAATTAAAAATCCGATATTGGTTGGACTTTCTATTGGTTAAGAATCGAGAGAAAACGAACTGCATTATATTACATTTCAAATGGCGCCGCTGCCGGTTCTTTGACTACACGAGAGACTATCGATTGACGGTTTTCATTGGCTTTTGGGATCCGTTCATTTTGTGAACGTTATTTTTACGTATCATAAATCAAAAACAAATAAAAAATCAAAAATATAAAAATATATAAAAACTAAAAAATTAACAAAACAATTCTTTTCCTAAAGAATTGACCAAAAAAATTAAAAAATCCAAAAAGCAATCTTTTTCCTAAGAGATTGCACCCAAAAATATATATTATTGGATTCTCTCGGTTTTTATGTACATATAGTATTTTCCTTTAAAAAACTCATAAATACAAAAATATTTTCCATATATTATTATAAGTAAATACGTATACGTATAAGAACAATCAATCTACATATCTTCCATAAGTATTGCCGAGGCAATACACCGTGTTGAGGGGCGCTCCGGTCCTTGACACGTGTATCGATCAAACAAAATTAAGCAAGAATAGATAAATACTCTCAATAAGCAACAATTCGAAGAATACGAACATTTAAGTGAATAGAAAGGCGATGTGCTATAAAATGCCATCTAAGGGTCAATAGGTACTTAAGTGCTTCGCGCCACCTAACCCCCCGTTCACTTGGGAGTATTCTAAGAAGGAAGGCTTCATTGAGGGTCTTGCACCCAAAGTAGTAAATACATATATTGTTATTTTCTTGTGGATATTTAATATTGAAACTCGAAGAGGATAATCCATTTCTCTTCAAAGTCACACGAGAGCTTCTCTCTAATTCCTCGTATTGAGTTGCATGCTCACTCGCGGGCGTGCACAAATACCGATTGGTGTACAACCTCTTCCTCCGAAAAGGAAGAAAAAGAGAAAGAGTAAGACCACCACCGTCCACCAAGCCGATCACGAGAATCGTGCTTTGTCACCACCACAAGAAACCATGGCTATTGATAATCGTACTTTGTATGAACGTATGCAATCCAACATTCATGGATATTCTAGTGCCATTAAGATTCCCGACTTTCCCGCTAACACATTTGAGCTACATACATCTATGATCAATATGGTTGCTTTATCACCTTTCTTGGGAAAACAAAATGAGGATCCCCATGCTCACCTTAAGAGATTCCTTTCACTTTGCAATACCATTAAGCATAATGGGGTTCCACATGAGGTCATTAGATTGATGTTAGTGTCATTTTCCTTAGATGGGAGTGCTAAGCATTGGTTAGACACCCAACCACCCGATAGTATCACCACATGGGACGGTTTTACCACTAAGTTTTTGAACAAATTCTTTCCTCCACAAAAGACTATGGCTTTGAGGAATTTAATTATGGGCTTTACACAAAAACCTAGTCAATCCTTTAGTGATGCTTGGGAAGAGTATAGTGAGTTGTTGAGGCGATGCCCTAACCATGGATTGGATGATGTAAACCAAATCAATACCTTCTATAATGGCCTTAAACCTCACCACCAAGATTCACTAAATGCTTCCGCGGGAGGGAGTATTCTTCTTAAAACATACCACGAGGCTTTGAACATTATTGAGACTAAGGCAATGGTTCAAACAAACAATCCATTTGAAGAAAGGGTTCATGTTATCCAAAACACGTCTCAAACACCTTGTGATAACCAATTCCTTAAATATCACCAAGAGATCCTTCAACAAGTCAAACAATGACAACAAGAAATGACTCAAGAGATAGTTCAAGCCCTTAAGACCGTTTCATTGAACAATTCTTCAAATAATGTGAATGCCATCACCATTTCTTGTGTTACTTGTGGAGGTCCCCATTCTTATGAACATTGTGATAAGGTGCAAGGGTATCAAGGGGAATGCTATGCTTACCAAGAGGAACACCGTGAACACTTCAAGCCTAATATCAATCCACATAACCTTTCTTACAAATCCCAAAATTACCTTTCTCCACCCGGCTTCCCACCCCAACCACCCACTCAAATTCCACAACATACTCCTCAAATTTTACCAAGGAATCAAGGGCAAAGACCACCATATCAAGGAAATAACTACAAAACATCCAATCAATTTCAACCTCAAGCAAGTACCTTTTATCCACCAAATCAAGGATTTAACTCTCAACCTTTCCCTTTCCAACCTCAAGGTTTTCAAGGTTATGTGCCACAAGAGTTTAACACAATGGATCTTTTGCAAAAGATGAATCAAGAGAATGAAAGGAAATTCCAAGCTATGGAAAAGAAAATGAATGACCAAATCAATAGGGTTTTAGTGGCGGTAACTCAAAGACCACAAGGGGCTTTACCTTCTAACACACAAACAAACCCTAGGGCCAATGTCAATGCTATTACAACAAGGAGTGGAACAACAACAAAGGATCCTTCACCTCCTAAACCTACTCTTGTTCAACCCACTTGTGCTCCTACTTGTGACAAGCCTTCTACTTCTACACTACCTCCTCAAAATGCTCCTATTCACTCAAACACACCTTCTCAACCACCTCATACTTCTCCTTTACCTTCCACACTTCCCAATGAAGAAGCTAACAAAGACAAATCTTCCACCACAACACCTATTCCACCTACACCAAAACCTACTCTTCCATACCCTTCAAGGTTGAAAAAGGACAAGTTAAAGAACAAAGATGACATCTAAGTCTCCAATTTCTTAAGGATGTTCAAGCAACTCAATATCAACATATCCTTTGCGGAAGCTCTTGCTTATATGCCAAAGTTTGCTAAGATGTTCAAGGATTTGCTTTCAAACAAAGAAAAATTGGTTGATTTGCCCAACACATCACTTAATGAAAATTGTTCCGCGGTGTTACTTAAAACCTTACCAACAAAACTTGGAGATCCGGGGCGCTTCTTGATACCTTGTAATTTTCCCGGTGTTGAAAATTGCATGGCTTTGGCGGATTTAGGGGCGAGCATAAATCTCATGCCTTTATCGGTTTGGAAACAACTATCTCTTCCCGAGCTCACTCCCACTAGGATGACTCTTGAACTAGCCAACCGAACCATAGCTCACCCCGTAGGTATAGCGGAAGATGTGTTTGTAGGTGTGGATAAGTTTACCTTTCCGGCTGACTTTGTAGTGGTCGATTATGACATGGATCCTAGAGTGCCTTTGATTGTTGGTAGACCGTTTTTGAGAACGGGTCGTACCTTGATAGATGTGGCGGAAGGAGAATTAATTATGAGAGTAGAAGATGAGAGAGTGGTGTTTAAGTTAGGCAAAGTTTGTGATAGAAAAGAGGTTAAGGAGTCTAGACCTTGTGAGACTATTAACATTGTGGATGTGCTAGATGAAGTGTGTAATGAACACTTTCATGATGCTTGTAAGAATGCTAGTGATGAGATACCCCATGTTGAAACCGTGGCCTCAATTGCTCCCTCTTTAACACCTTTTGGAGAGAGTGATTTCCTCTTGGAGGAATTTGAGTCTAACTTTCTTGGTGATGATGATTCTCCCATTAATTGGGAAGAAGATATTCTTACAATCCAAAAGTTGCTCAATGAGGACCCTATTCCTTCTCCTATTCCACAAGAGATTACCATTGAGGAACCTTCCATAGTAAAACCTTCCATAGAGAGTCCACCTCCCATTGAACTTAAGGAACTTCCATCCCACTTGGAATATGCTTTCTTAGAAGGAAAAGACCAATTACCGGTGATTATTGCTAAAGAATTGAAAGAGGATGAGAAAGAGAAACTTATTGAAGTCCTTAAGAAACACAAGAAAGCCTTAGCATGGAAAATATCCGACATAAGGGGAATTGATCCACATTTTTGTACTCACAAAATCCTTATGGAGGATGACTATAAACCCGCCATTCAAAACCAAAGGAGAGTTAACCCAAAAATCCATGAGGTTATTAAGAAGGAAGTGATTAAACTTTTAGATGCGGGTATGATTTATCCCATTTCCGACTCTCCATGGGTTAGCCCGGTTCATTGTGTTCCAAAGAAGGGTGGAATCACCGTGGTGCCTAATGAGAACAATGAGCTTATTCCCACGAGACTTGTAACCGGTTGGAGAGTTTGCATTGATTATAGAAAACTCAATGAGGCAACTAGGAAAGACCATTTCCCGCTTCCCTTTATGGATCAAATGCTTGAACGCTTAGCGGGAAATGAGTACTATTGTTTTCTTGATGGCTTTTCGGGTTATTTTCAAATACCCATTGACCCTAAGGATCAAGAAAAGACCACATTCACTTGTCCCTACGGTACATTTGCTTACAAGAGGATGCCTTTTGGCCTATGTAATGCACCGGGGACGTTTCAAAGGTGCATGATGGCGATTTTCCATGACATGATAGAGCAAACCATGGAGGTTTTTATGGATGATTTTTCCGTATTTGGAAGCTCTTTTAGCTCATGTCTCATCAATCTTGAGAGAATGCTTAAGCGTTGTGAGGAAACACGTTTGGTGCTTAATTGAGAGAAATGTCACTTTATGGTGAAAGAGGGGATTGTTTTAGGACACAAGATATCTAATAAGGGATTAGAAGTTGATCGAGCTAAAATTGATGTGATTGCTAAGCTTCCCCCACCCACCTCGGTTAAAGGTGTGAGGAGTTTCTTAGGTCATGCGGGATTTTATAGGCGCTTTATACAAGATTTTTCTAAGATAGCTAGACCGATGACTCATCTCTTGGAGAAAGAGGCTCCTTTCATTTTTGATCAAGCTTGTTTAGAATCTTTTGAGACCCTTAAGGAAAAATTGACTAAGGCTCCCGTTTTGGTTTCTCCAAATTGGGAATTACCTTTTGAGCTTATGTGTGACGCTAGTGATTATGCGGTGGGGGCCGTCTTAGGACAAAGAGTTAATAAGCATTTTCAACCTATACACTATGCGAGTAAAACCATGACCGGTGCACAACTTCATTACACTACCACAGAAAAAGAGTTGCTTGCTATAGTATATGCTTTTGAGAAGTTTAGACCATATCTTGTGCTTTCCAAGACCATGGTGTATACGGATCACTCCGCTCTCAAGTATCTTATGACAAAACAAGATGCTAAGCCTAGGCTTTTGAGATGGGTTTTGTTGCTTCAAGAGTTTAAGATAGAGATTCGTGATAAGAAAGGGGCCGAGAATTTAGCGGCGGATCATTTGAGTAGACTTGAGCATCCTTTTCAAGGAGATTTCCCACATCAAGAAATCAATGAATCCTTTCCACTAGAGGAGCTCATGTCTATCTCTTCCCAAGAGGATGCCACACCTTGGTTTGCGGATATAGCAAACTATCTTGTGGGCAATGTGCTTATTGAGGGTCTTACTTATCAACAAAAGAAAAAGTTTCTTAAGGAAGTTAAGTATTACTTTTGGGATGATCCATATCTTTTTAGGCAATGTGCGGACCAAATCATTAGACGGTGTGTAGATGGGCCCGAGGCATTTAAAATCTTAGAGGCATGTCATAATGGACCTACGGGTGGACATTTTGGGCCTAACTACACCGCCAAGAAAGTCTTTGATTCGGGTTACTATTGGCCTTCCATTTACAAGGATGCTCAAGAGATGGTGAAATTTTGTGATGTTTGTCAAAGACAAGGAAAAATTACACAACGTGATGAGATGCCACAAAATTTTATCCAAGAGTGTGAGATATTTGATGTATGGGGAATAGATTTCATGGGACCTTTTCCATCCTCTAAGGGAAACAAGTATATACTTGTGGCGGTGGATTATATGTCCAAGTGGGTGGAGGCTAAAGCCTTACCTACTAATGATGCTAGAGTGGTTGTAAAGTTCTTAAAACAATTGTTTGCTAGATTTGGTGTACCTCGGGCCATCATAAGTGATCGTGGTACGCACTTTTGTAATGATCAATTCACGAGAGTTATGAAGAAATATGGAGTGAATCATAGACTTTCTACCGCGTATCACCCTCAAACAAATGGTCAAACCGAGGTCACAAATCGTGGTTTAAAGAGAATTTTAGAGAGAACGGTGGGAGAGCATAGAGCTTCTTGGTCGGATAAGCTCGATGATGCTTTGTGGGCGTTTAGGACGGCTTTTAAAACACCAATTGGTTGTACTCCTTATAGGCTTGTCTATGGAAAAGCGTGCCACCTCCCATTTGAGTTAGAACATAAGGCATCTTGGGCTCTCAAGTGGGCTAACTTTGATTTAAACCAAGCCGGTTCACATAGGAAAGATCAAATCAATGAGATGGATGAGTTGAGAGCCAATGCCTATGAAAATTCTTTGCTTTACAAGGAAAAGACTAAGAAATTGCATGATGCTAAGATCAAGAATCGAGAGTTCAAAGTTGGAGAGCCGGTTCTCCTCTTTAACTCAAGATTGAAGCTTTTTGCGGGCAAGCTTAAGTCGAGATGGTCCGGTCCATTCACTATTGCTCAAGTGTTTCCATATGTAACTCTTGAGTTGTCCCAACCCGATGGTCCAAATTTTAAAGTGAATGGTCACCGTGTTAAACATTACTTTGGGGAGGACATTTCCGTTGAAATGGTCCAAGAGGTCCCCATTTTCCCCATGAATTAATTCATTGAGGGACGAGTCGAGCTAGAGACTCATTAACTCAAGCATCGTATAACTAGGTTTAGAGTGTTGTAGGATAGAAATAAAGGCATAGACTTGGAGATAAGTGTAGGGGAGACCTTCTTTTGTCTTCTTGATTGTTTGTAGGGTTGCTCACTCATCTCATGCTTTGGAGCTTTTGGAGGAGGCCCTTGTATCCGGTTCACTTCGTTACTTTAGTGAATTTTCATTGACACCTTGTGCTTAAACATGATTTCACTAATAGTTGTCCTTTCCTTAACTTGGGTTAAGCAAAGTCTATTCATTGTCATAAGTGTAGGGGAAGTTTTTATACTTCCATGCTCTTAAACATTGAGGACAATGTTTAGCTTAAGTGTAGGGGGGTCTTCTATCGAAGTGACCTTACTTAGAACTTGTCATTGTCTTGCATGATAACTTGGAAAATTAATTTTTCGATCATTTTTCAAATTTTTGATCTAGTTTGGCCACCAAAAATATGCATTCATAATTTTTGCATCATACATTTTTCATTTGCATATCACATTTGCATTGTATATATTTCTTCTTTTATTTTTCATCAAAAATATATAAAAAGGAAAAATATAATAAAACATGGTTTTAACAAATTTAGACTTCTTTGACATATTAGGCCCGCCATGGATATTTTGACTCAACCCGAGTTTGCTTATTTTAGCACTCTCTAGCTAGTATCCTTAACCATGTAGTCCTTCATTGGTCTATTAGGCTAAGCTTCCACCAATTTCATTCTTTGAAATTTTAAATTTGTGGAGAATGGGAAATGATAGAGTTGAAGCAAGTGTAAAAGGGCTAGATAGACTTCATGGCAATTACTTGTGGCTAAACCCTTCTCTTCTTTGCCTCTATTTTCTTCGCTTGTATATAATTGTTAATAAATAATCAAGTACGGTTTTAATTGGTTTGTAATCTCTTATGCATTTTTGGCTAATCATTTATGGTTGATATGAGTACGTCTTAAGATTCTAAGTTAGCACGTTTTATGTGTACTAGACTTATGTCATGCTCCATATTTAGCGGGTGTTTTTCCTTTTCTTCTTTTCAAATTTCTTGGTGAGGAATAAAGAAAAATAAGAGCGGCTTATGAAAAAAAAAATGAGTGGCTAAATAAAAAAAAAAAAAAAAAGAAAAAAAAATAATGCAAGACTCCCAAGAGGGGCAGTGTGGTGTTAATTATAGTGACTATTGAGTTCCAATATTACCTTGACGGGTTGCGGGGATTCAATAGATTGCTCCAATCCAATATTACCTTGACGGGTTGCGGGGTTGAAGATCCAAAATCTCAAAAAGATGCGGATGTAAATTATTGCGTGAGTTTTATTTTTCTTTCCTTAGCGAGTGTGTAGTTACTTATGAAAGCATGACATGAGGATTTTACACATAAGGCGAATGACTTATTACTCTTAATACGGACTTATATTAATTGTGAGCGGTTTTTCAAGTAATGGATGAGAAGATTACTTAGGATTAAAACCGTGCTTCCTTATTTTTGGATTTTACACTTCTTATATTTCACACTTGAATAATGACAAATTTGCCCACAAGCAATTTGCTCAATTAATAACCGGTTCCACATTTAATTGTCATGAATAAGTTGATGCACTTTTTACTTGTGAATGCAATGATCCCATTTATAAGCTTGGTATGGGGAAAGTGAAACTTGAGGGTGATAAGTATCCATGGTATCCAAGCCCTAATCCAAGTCATTGAATTCTTTATGAGTTATTTCCATCAAAACCATTTCAAGAAAAATCAAAAAGATATAGATAGAATTGTATTTTGATTCATTGCATTATTAAAAGTCAAAATCATGCATCATTTAGTTTAGAGTAGCATAGATGCATCTCATATGGCCAAGGTGGATTAATTATGAGGGAAATGTAAATTTTTAAGCCTTGAAATATAATATTGCATGAGGACATGACAATGCTCAAGTGTAGGGGAATTTGATATGAGCTTAAACTCATATCCTTTTATCAACAAATAACCCTAAAACATGAAGCAAAATACCAATTTATTTGGCAAAAACAGTATTATGTGGTATGTTTGTGTTTGTGTGCACTTGTGTAGGTAAGAAGATACATTTTCAAGCAAACAAGGAAAAATCAAGCTCAAATGGATGAAAAAGACAAAAGAGGATCAAAAGTGACAAGACTTTGAAGAATAAGGACCTATCTTGACAAGTTATGAAAGTTAAAGGACTAAAAGTGCAAATATTGTAAAGTCAAGATTCAAGTCAAACTTGGTCAACTCTCAAGTCAACTCAGTCAAAGGACTATTTTGTACAAGATATGGAAGTCAAAGGACCAATAATGTCAAAAGAATGAAGAGCCTAGCTTAAAACAGCAATCTGCCAAGAAGAAGGACTTGTTTTGCCAAGATTGGAAAGATATGCAAGTTTAATCCATGTGATAAAGGGTTCAACCAATGGGAGGAGAGATAATCAATCACACGGATCAAGCATTAATTGTCCACTACCGCCGCCCACATTTATTACAAAATCTTAACAGTTTTGATCCGTGTGACACATTTTAAACCAACCAGAAGCTTACACGTGTCGTCTTCTTCAAAAAGAAAAATTGCCAGGATCGGGATTGAGATAGAAGCCATTTCATGGGAAGATTAAAACACCAAACTTGCTTAATTTTGAGAGACGAGTTCAACGGTGCAAACCAATTAACAAGACATTCATCCAATCAAAAATACCCAATTCATTGTTCATACCTTCAAAATGCGGATTTGCAGATTTCTCCACGTGGCAAGCTGGGATTGGCCCTGACACGTCACCAACCCCAACTAACTCTCCTCTCATGTCTATAAATACCTAGTTTAGTCTTCATTTTCAGTTGTAGCCTAATTTTGTAAAAATACATAGTTAAATTTTCCCTTTCCTTTTTCCCTCAATTTTCCCCTAACTACTCAAGAGTCTGACAAACTCTTGAGTCAGTTAGTTAGTTACTACCTTTGTAACAGATTTGTAACCGTTTTTCAGCAATAAAATTCAAATTCATTTTTCCCGCCAAATTCTGTTCTTCTCATTCAGTTAGATTCTTGCTGCTGTTGGATATTATTGTTGCTGTTGAGTGTTTGTTATGATCAATCATTGATCATAACTGACATTTGTGAAGATTGTTAGCTGTTTGATCACAATTCAGCCATAGCCTAGTTCTTATGGAGTTTTCAAGCAGTTTGATGGATTCTAGTTGATTTGATGGTTGATTCTGGTTGATTTCTAGTGATAGGTGGTGGTTATCACTAGGGCAAGAGAGCTCAGCGCTCCTCTTCTTCTCAAAGGATATCTACATTAGGTTTTAAGCTTCTTGTTTTAGTTCCACTCAACAAGTCAATTGCATGCTTATTTTCCTAGTTAATTCTGATGGCTGCATGATATAATTGCTAGTTGTTACTGTTTGATTGTATTTTGTGTGATTGTAGCTTAATCTTGCATACTTGTTTACTGATTTGAGAGTAATTTGTAGTTTTCTGCATTTGTTCAGAACTTATCAGCCTTATAGCTTAATTGGAGTTTTAGTTGTGGTAATTGTTTGTTTTCAGTTCTAAAGTCTCTAATTGTGATAACTAAGACTGTTTAGCTTAAACATTTTCTTCATAGTTAACTAGAACTTAATAAGTCTTTGTAAAATTTTGTTCAAAACAGTTAAAGGAGTGTTTGGGAATAGATCTAAAGTAGATTTCAAGTATTGAGAATTGGTGTTTTAGAGTTGATTTCCAGTCCTTAGGTGTTAACAAGTTGTTTAAAGTCATTTGCAAGTCAATTTCAAAGTCAAACAGGCAAATGGCTTCAAAATTGTTTGGGTCAATTTCCATTTAGCTTTGATCTTAAAAACTTGTCACTTTCAATTGCTTATTTCTCATTCATTACTTGAAGAAATTTCCTCAAATTTGTTTCCAGTTTTAGCTTATATCATAAAGATTTAGATTCCAAAAGGAATTTCTACAGTATTAGGTAATAAGCTGGTAATAAGCTTTTTGGTCCAAGGCTGAGCAAAGCTCATTCTCTGAGATAAAGTTGTTACTGTTTTCTTAGATCTCCATATCTACTTCACAAATCTTGTGATTTTCTTTCATAAAAACAGTTAGTAAGTGTTCCTAGTTGATTTCTGAAAGTTTGAGCTTTTTGCAAATTTTGGTCAACGTTTGGTCAATATAAGCTCTTTTTAGCTTATTTCAGATTTAGACCTTGTTACTGGATGAAATTTGTTCTAGTTTGATTTCCCAATCTTCAAATCATTTGCTTAATCAGTTTCAAGAGTAAAATCCAGTTGTGGTTGACTAAATTTGGCTAGAGCTTATTTTGTGCTTATCAATAAGCACTTATTTGCTTATTTTTAATCCTTAGCTTAATTCCTTGAACACACGTAGCTTAAATGAGATTTTAAGCGTTTTGCAAGTTGTTTCATCTGATTTGGTTGAGTAATAAGCTCAAACGAGCTTATTCTTTCTTGTGTCCCGTTTTTAGTTAAAAAGTTCTCAAAATTGCACTTTGGTCCTTTCTTTTCTATCAGCTTTGAAAACTTGGCTAATCTTCCAAGTATTTAGGGTTTGCATAACTTTGGTCCCTGGACTTTGAAATTTGTTAAAATTCAGTTAGTAGTTTGTTAGATTGTTACATTTTTAGTTAGTTTGTTATAGTTTTTGCATTCTTGATCCTTATAGTTTTCAGATTTACATTTTTAGTCCCTATAGTTGATAGAATTTACATTTAAAGCATTTACATTTCATAGAATTTACAATTTCAGTCCTTTTAGTTTCAAGTTTTGCATTTTACATTTTACTTGAATAAAAACGTGGTATTTGCAATTTGTTTTACATATATGTAGGTATTATTTTTCCTTTTGGCAAGCATTTGTTGAATTAGCAATAGATTACCAAGCAAGCTTAACAACCAAGAACAATTAAAAATCCGATATTGGTTGGACTTTCTATTGGTTAAGAATCGAGAGAAAACGAACTGCATTATATTACATTTCAAACCTCATTTTGCTGAGGGGTTCTGGAAACACTAAATTGCCTAGTAATCCCTTTCCTAGCACAAAAATCATCTAACACTTTATTCCTAAATTCACCACCATTATCACTCCTAAGCATTTTAACTTTATTACCAGTCTTCTTCTCAATCTGAGTGATAAAGTCAATTAAAGTGTCAGCTGTATCACTCTTCATAACTAAAAAGAAAGTCCAAGTAAACCTAGAAAAGTCATCTGTGATGACAAAACAGTATGATTTACCATTCAAACTTTCTATATTGGTTGGACCAAATAAGTCCATATGAAGCAAGTGAAGTGGTCTAGTACTAGAGTGCACCTGTTTAGACTTGAATGAGACCTTGTGTTGCTTGCCTTTAAGACATGCAACACAAGAGTGGTCATTGTGGAAAGACTTTTCAGGCAAGCCATCAACCAAACCAAGTCTCACAAGCCTGTTTATATTTTTAAAGTTTATGTGCCCTAGTCTCCTGTGCCATAGATTACTCTCATCTACTGAAGCTTTAGCATAAAAACATGACATATTCTTATTCATCCTAATCCCATTCAGATTCACATTATATATGTCTTTATGTCTAGGTGTTCTATAGTCAATATATTTCTCATCATGGATCTTATAATCCTTTCTTAACACCAAACATTCAGTATCAGTAAACAAAACTTTATTTTTGTTATCACAAACTTGTGATACACTAAAAAGATTGTAATCAAGTTCCTTTACCAAAAATACGTTTTCAAAACGCAAGTTCTTGGTGAGAAGTGTTCCTTTGCCTGTGATAGTACCATATCCGCCTCCAAAGTAAACCTTATCACCATCTTTAATGGGAGTGAAGTTAGTTAGGTAATCTTCCTTCCCTGTCATGTGCCTTGAGCATCCACTGTCCCAATATCCATAATCATTGACCTGTTTTTGAATGCCCTGCACATAAAGAAAACAAGTTAGTTTTCTTTGGGAACCCAAGCCTTAACAGACTTGGATTCATCTGGTTGTTCAATAAGAAGAGACTTGGTTCTCATAACAACCCTTTGTTCATCCCTCTTTGGATGAAATACCCAGTTAACCCCAATAGGTTTTGTAATGACCTTTGAAATGTAATTAAATCTATTGCAGGTCATTGAAATCCCATTATCATTAGGGTTTTGATCTTTCTTTGGTCTCCATGTCAAGCTTGAAGAAGCTTTAGACCCCTTACCATGTGGTTGCAAATATTTAGGTCTGGTCACGTTTCTGTCAGCGTTGGATTTGGTCTTGTCAACGCTGAAATTACCCTTGTCAGCGTTGAACCTAGGGTTTGCTACAGAAACCCATTGCCTATTAGACCAAGTATTTGTCTTTTGAAATGGTATTTGTCCATGAGTGTTAGACCCTCTAGTGAAGAATGGGGCAGGTCTAACAACTTGTGGACTTTGCTGCACACAAGGTTTGGTTCTGACAACGTTTGACTTTCTAACAACGTTGACTTTGGAAGCGTTGACACACTTATATGCTAAATGTGAAAAGCTACCACAAGTGTAACAGGCTTTTCTAGACACAACCCTAGGTCTAGAAGAGAAGAAGCTTGTTCCATCATTACTAACTTGGCTTTTAGGTGACCTAGTATTCCTATATATCTCTGCATACTTGACACTAGGTTTTCTAACAGTGTTTGAGCCAAGGTCAACAGCCTTACCAGTGATTGGGTTTGTTACCTTAATAGGGGTAGACTCATTAGGACTTTCACATAATAAGCCACCCTTAACAAATAAGGTAGGATTGGCTTTCTTCCATTCATTCAAGTCAGTCAACTTCTGTTGATACTCTTTAACTGGGGTAACAACTCTTGGTGGAGGAATGAATTCCTCCTCTTGGAGTTCTGGTAAACCAGTCTAAGAGAGGTCCTTTTGTTGGACACCATAGAAGTCACTAGCTGGTGGTGGAACCACAGAGTAGTCTTTCATCCCAATCCCAGTCATGTCCTTAGGATCCCTTTGTTTACTCACACATTCTCCTAGGGTTTGTGTGGCCTTATCAAATCTTTGAATTTTAAGGCCAACATTATCTTTATTCTTAATGGCCTCATCTAACTTAGCATGTAGCTCACCATTAACCCTTTCCATAATACTCCTAATATCATTACTAGCATTCAACTCATGTTTTAAGATATTTATTTTATCTTTTAAATCAAGTTCTATTTTCTTGTATTCAGAAACTGTCTTCTCAGTTTGAGTGAGAGCTAGTTGGTAATTAGACAGTTTGCATCTCTCAGTACTCACATCATCTAGTAACCTTAACACCTCTTTGTTAAGTTTCTCAGTATTTAACCTACAACCTTTACTACAAAAAGCATCATCGTATACCTCGTTATCTGACGAAGAGGAGGAGTGTGCCATGAGAGCATATTGAACATGCTCTTCTTCTTCAATCTTAGCAACCAAAGCTTTATCCTCTTCCACATCTTTAGCCAAATAGCTCCAATCCCATCCCATACCATCAATTTCTTGAACTGCAACCATGGCCTTAGAATCATGAGCCTTAACAATTTGGCTTAAGGGTTTGCCAGCATCTGATCTTCTAGGAGATCTGCATTCCCTCATGAAGTGCCCCATACGATGACAGTTGTAGCATTCAACCTTAGATTTATCAAATCCAGCAGTGTCCTTTGCATTGAAGGTCATCTTCTTCTTAAACCTTCTATTCCACCTGTTTGCTCTTATACTAGCAAGAGCCATGTTCCACTTAATATCCATCTCTTCCAAGTGCTCATCACTTATCTGCTCAAGGTCCTCATATGTAATCACTGAACCATTGGGCAAAGAAGCAATATAAGCACATACAGTATCCAGATCCAAACCAGCAGGTTTAACTCTTGGTGATTCATTTTTGTATGTGTCAGCGTCTGAGTATGAGGCGTTGACAGGACATGTTCCAGCGTTGACACATGATGATCCAGTAACTGGATGCATGTAAGAGTCCTTCTGATTGAATTAGCCTTCACTATGAGAAAAGAAGGCCATGTTACTGTTCGTAGACTTGCTTCCATGCTCCAAAAGAGTTTCACCTTCCAACAGCCTCAGTTGGTTGTAGATATCATCAAAAGTAGAACTTTTGTGAGTGTTGTTGGCAAGTATAGATCTTGCCTCAATCTTCCACGCCTCACCATGACTTTTAAGAAAAGTGTCATTAATGTCAACATCACCAAGTTGTGTCCCCATGAAGGACAATTTGCTTGTAATGTTAAGCAATCTGCTTCTCACACTGCTAAGCTTTTCATTAGGTTGATCCTTGAAGATAACATAATCATGCATGAGTTGCTTCTTCTTCTCTTCCTTAGTATCTTCATTGCCACCATATGCAACTTCAAGAGTTGCCCAGAGATCTTTAGCAGATTCATAACCTCTGTATTTATGCTGGTTCTCTTGTCCCAAAGAGAGTTTCAGAATATTTAGGGTTTTCATATCAACCCTTTTCTTTGCTATGTCTTCAACAGCCACAACTCTACCATCCTCTGGCTTTTCTCTCTTATCAGCTTCTGAACATCCAGCAACAGCTGCTCTTCCAGCAATAGCATCAGCAATCTTTTGGGCTTTATTGAATGTGTTTCCATATTCAATAATCTCCCAGAGTGTGTAGTCATAGATCCCCAGATATTGCTCAAAGTTGAATTTCCACAATTCAAAGTTGGCAGCATCAAGCATGGGAATCTTGATGTTTGGTAAAGGTGAGGAGGAGGTGGGTACTTTTGGATTTGACATGATGTTTTTAGGGTTTTTGTGAAAATTAGGGTTTTGGTGATTTTAGGGTTCTTGTGTTCTTTAAGATCAAAAGTTCCTCAACAAGCTCTGATACCACTTGTTGATCCCCAAACTTAGATCGATTTAGCTTTATGTATACGAGATTAGATCAAGTAATACACTTAGAGAAACCTTTGTATATGTATATGACAATCTAAGTGTTATGCGGAATTAACACTTAAACAAGAACACACAAGATGTAAACAAACTTTCACTTTGATTAATGATATCAAACTTGCTTACAATGAAAGTGTTTAACGTATGAAAACTTATATAGAACATTAACCTAAAGGTCTTCTTTTATAGACATAAGAAGCCTTGTACAATAATCTACGTATCAGCTATTCTAGGTAAAGATAAATATAGAAAATACATTGTTGTTCCTATCTTTACTAGAAGTAATCTAGAATATAATAAACGCGTAGAGTATATCCTTCCATCAGTGCTTGTCTTCAATGTGTCAACGCTTGACTTCTTCTTGTCAACGCTTGATCTGTCATCGTTTGTTTTACTCCTGTCAACGCTTGTTTTACTCTTGTCAGCGCTCAAGTAGACTGGCTATAATTTATTCCCAACAAGAATTTGTAAAACACGTAATGGGGGGTTAACTATGTACGTCCATAGTCACGATGCATATTATTGCTGTTTAGTCTCATGAACCGAAGCTTAACTCAAATGCAAGTTCCTCTAGGGAGTATTCAGCCTAAATACTCAAGTATAAACGAATATTAGTGCGTCAAAGTAATCGGGACGAGGATTGTCAATACCGATGGATCCACCCACAACATTCGCGCTTAGCGCAAAGCATACGGGACAATTAACGATTCATGATAGGAGAGGAAACTCGAGGCTAACGTCTAAAAGCAATAATACCATTGAAATCATCTGCAAAGCATACGCGTTCAGAATAACATACGAGTTCTGGATAGCAATACAGTTTTTAATTGGTTGTGTTCCACCATGTAAAATCTCACCCCGTGTTTAGAAACCATGTACAAGTAAAAAGGGGGCTATGAACTCACCTTAGCCACGAGGTAAGTCAATCACGGTACTCAGCAACTGAGTAGAAACGGTAGTGGTAGACGATCACCAACGATATGGATGCCCGGGAAACACGAAAACCGCAACCTATCAAAATAAGGCGCGCGTTAAGACTCGAACTCAAGTATCGATATGTACCAAATATAATACGACTCAAATGTTTTCAAAGTATTCATTTTTGAAAACCAATCACACGAACCAAATGAATCCATTTATCCATTTATTCCAACACTACACGTTAAAACACTTGACACTTGAAAATGATCCGTCATAAGACGCCAAGTCAACGCAAGTCAAACTATCCTTTACCCTTACTTGGACCAGTAGCTAAGTCATTTATACAATGATTAAGAACTTGAATAAGTCACCATGTCCGATGGTGAATACTCAAACTCACGCAACACAAGCATTGAACTAAGTGTCCAAAATAAAAATCAGCAAGTACATCCCGAATGTACACACCGATCTACCCTATCTAGACTTGTCCGTTTTAGATGAAAATTGGTGTCAAGGTCACTTATAACCTGTATAAGACCTCACCAAAATTTGAGCCAAAGCTCACACTTTAAAATCCATCAGCTCGACACTTAACTCGACTCCAAATTTGGGACAGATTTGTATACTTGTTTTGTAAAACCGTTTGGACCACTTTAAAAGTGCTAACTCGATAATCTGTCTTTTGAAACCACTACTAGACTCATCAAACTCAGTTTGTAAACTTTGAAAATGAGTAGTATCAACTATCTAACCAAGCCTAAAGTCCCCGAGAGTCGACCCAAAATCAGCCACAATTTCGGATTGTGCCGACTTGCGTCTCTCGGTACACGAAAACTAAAACTAGCATAACTTTTGACTCGTAATGACTTAGAAGCTCTATCTTATACCAAAACGACCGTCTCGGAAGACTCTACAACAATATTAAATAATCACAGCCTTTCACAGACCTTAAACCCACGAAACAATCTGTTTAAAGCTGTTGTCTCAAATTACCTTTTTAGAAAACAAGTCAAATCCATTTTTCAATCAAAACCAATCATTCCTATACCTATAGAATCATCATACTATAAAACCATCAACCAAACACACTCCTAAACACATGCATGTAAGATTTTAACAAAAATCAAAGATCAAAATAACCTTTTTAGAATGAAAAAAGATGATCATTACATATATAACACATGCAAGATGATCAAAACACAAATTCACCATGGAATTATAAAGTCTTCAAATTTTGATGCATGTTCTTGAATTTGATATCATTAGAATCACAAGAAAATTCTAAGAATGGGTCTTTAATTTGTTTTTAATGAATCAAGGTGGATGATGGTGAATTGTGGTGGTGGATGATAGGTGTGTAAACACCCATCATTTTTCCACTTAATTCTGGCTAAAACGAGACCAAAACGCGTATTTAATATCATTTGTTTGGAATTATGTGTGGTTTTTGTGTTTATTGTGTTTTCAGAGGCAACAGGATGGATATTGGAGTAAACATGGGATTGCACGGGATTTATTGAAGAAAAAGACTCAAGACGAAGTCTATTGTCCAAGAAATGCAAAAGATTTGAAGTCAATGGGCCTATTTGAAGATTTATCGAAGAAAAGGAACAAAGATGGAAGATTTACATATGTCGAAGAAACTCAAGTCTATTAAACGAAGAAATTAAAAGACGAGTTGAATTTAATCGACGACAAATCCCGAATCAGAATCGAAAACGTCAACTTTTCTGAAAAGACGAGAAGACAAGAAAAAATGGAGAAAGCCCACTCACCAACCAAAAGACAAGACATATATATAGATGGATCCTTCACACATTTTAGCCAGTTTTTTAGTTTTTCTCTTTTCTTCTCTTTTGTTCGTAGGTATCACCAACACCATTAGGGTGTTTGGTGATTTTGATTCAATCTTTAATCTTGTAGTTTTAATCTTTTCCTTTGATTGTCTAAACCTTAATCATTTAATACAAGCATTCCATTAATCTTGTTCATCTTCATCTTTTTGATTCAAAGTTAAAGTTCTTATTTGGTTGATTTTGATCTTTAAAAGTTATTGGGTTTTATGTTTTTATTGATGGGATTTGTTGTTTATGGTTAGTAGATGATTAGTGGTTAAATTGGGTTAAGTTTTGGTTAAAAACTTGGTGGATTTTGGCTAAAAATCGTGTTACCCTGTTTGTGTTCTGCTTACTGTTCTTCGTCTGCATCTTTTTAAAGTTCCGAACCAAATTTCATTAAAAGTTCCGAACCAGGTCTTAGAAAAAGTTCCGAACCAATTTTTAGAAAAAGTTCCGACCGAATTTGCTAAAAAGTTCCGAACCGGATTTCATCGAAAGTTCCGAACATATTTTTTGGAAAAGTTCCGAACATATTTTTTGCCAAAAAGTTCCGATCCAGAATTTTTTAAAAAAAGTTCCGAACAAAAAAAAAAAAAAAAGTTCCGATCAGATTTTTTAAAAAGTTCCGAATAAACAACAAGAAAATCTTCCGAACAAAAAAGTTCCGAACAAGGAATACAATCTTCCGAACCAAAAAATCTTCCGAAGCAAAGTTATATGACCACCAGCTAGCTTAGCCTTTTTTTCCGCCAATCCAGCAGCTAGCTTACTAGCTTCCAACAGCTAGCCTGCTAGCTTGTTTATTTAATAGTATTGTTCCGTAATTGTTTAGTTTTATCTGAAAGTTGTTCCGATTTTATTTTTGAAAGTTACGTATTTTTAGTTGAATTTTTCGTCGATTTTTAGTATTAATATTTTTTCCAAAAGTTTAAGTTTTATCTTTTATTTAGTACCCGCTTTAGGTTTTGCCTCATTTAGCTTTAAAATACCATTTTAGTTTTATTTTCTCCTTTTTCGTTAAGTAAACTTTATTTTCGAGTCGATATTTAATTTCGTCTTTTAGTTTTATTTTTATTAATTGTTTCGTTCTAAATCTATGTTTTATTATTTATATTTTTTTGTTTATATTAGTTAATTGCTTTCAGCTTATTGTTATTATTTTGTGCATTTACCTTTTTAGTAGAATAGAAAACCCAAACCCCCTATTTGTCACCAAGAACAATCTATCCACTTTGAGGTGTGATCAATTCGAGAAGATACCGAGATTAATCTGAACCCCATAACAAAAAGCTGAGTATCAAATGGCGCCGCTGCCGGCTCTTCTCGTTAAGATTAACAGTTTTTTGTGAGAACTTAGATTTTGGGATCCGTTCGCCGTGAACGTTACTTTTTCATAAAAAAATTTCAAAAACCCTAAAAAAATATAAAATTTTCAAAAATACAAAAAAAAGTAAAAAACACAAAAAAGACAAAAATATTTCTTGTTTGCTTTGTTAGTTCTTTTGCAGGTGCATGCGTACACGCTCAACGTTTTATCCCGAGCCCGAGACTCTCGATAACTTAGACATGGTCGGTGTACACAACAACAACAATAACCCACCTCAAAACAACAATAATAACAACAACAATAACAATCCACCTCTCAACAAAAATAATAACAACAACAATGAACCTCTACCGGACAATCGCCCTATGATTGAACTGTTACAAGCACATGTGGAGGGCAACAATGATCCAATTGTCATACCCGCGATTGCAGCCAACAACTTTGAGCTTAAATCCGGCTTTATCCAGATGGTCTCTGCTCAACCATTCTTGGGGCGTACCATTGATGATCCACATGACCACATCAAGAGATTCCTGCAACTCACGAATACGGTCAAATTCAATGGTGTTCCACAAGAGGTAATCCGTTTACAACTTTTTCCTTTCTCCTTAGAGGGACAAGCCCGACATTGGCTTGCAAAGGAACCGCCACAAAGTATTCTGACGTGGACGGATTTGGAGACCAAGTTCATAAACTACTTTTTCCCACCCTCTCGTACTACCGCTTTGCGGAATGAAATCATTAATTTTGAACAAAAGTACGACGAGTCTTTTAGTGAATCTTGGGACCGTTTTAAAGATCTTTTAAGAAAGTGCCCACAACATGGTTTTACCAAAGTGCACCAAATTAATACTTTTTATAATGGTTTAAGCATGAATGACCAAGATTCACTAAATAGTGCCTCGGGGGGTAATATTTTGGTTAAGACTTCTAATGCCGCTTGGGATATCATTGAGAATAAGTCTCGTGTGCAAACCAAGAGTGTTCGGACCAATGCCGCTAGTGCTAGTACTAGTGACAACGACAAGCGACTTGACAAAATTACTACGCTTCTTGAATCGCTTGTTACCCACACCGCTAACAATACCAACAACATCAACGCTAAAAACGCTCAAGTCAATGCTGTCAGCAAACCATGTGAAATATGCGGTGGTCCTCACTCTTACACAACTTGTACCACCACCCAAGACTACCCTACTGAGAATGTTAATGCAGCATACGGTACCTATCCTCCGGCCGCTTATCAAGCTCGTCCTCAAGGAGACCGCAACTTGCTTAGCTACCGCTCGAACAACTTTCTCTCACCGCCCGGTTTTCCTCCTAACAACCCAAACCAACAACAAAACCTCAATCGCCCTACTCAACAACAACAACCTCGTGCATCATACCAACCGCCTCAAAGACAACCATATCCACCTCAAAGAAACAACCAAGTTTACCAACAACCTGCTTATCAAGCACCCGCCTACAATGCTCCTCCCAACCAACCCACCGCATTACACCAAGATATTGGAACCTACATGAGGACTAATGATGTGATCGTGGACAATCTCCAGCGGGAAGTGCTCAACTTGAAAGCAGACATGGTAAAACAAGGGAACGATCTTCGAGCTGATATGAGAAACACTTTGGCAAGTCAAACGAATGACTTAAGGAACATGATGGCTGGTTTCTTCCAAGGTAATCAATCCTCTTCTTCGGGTACTCTTCCGAGTAACACCGTTGCGAATCCAAGAGGGGAGATGAAAGCAATCACCACTCGCAGTGGCAAAGGTGTTGGGTCTACTAGATGTAGATCTTGCAGCCTGTCAGGACCGGTGAATGACTTCTGTAATCACAAGTCAAATCACAAGGAGACTCTATACACAATATGAATGTAGAATATAAATATAATTAAGAAGAACATAATAACTATAAAGACTTGATCCTTTCTAAGGATTTCTAATATTGATAATGACTAGAACTACGTTTGGTGAAGGTGTATCTAACCCTTCTGCCTAAGGTTCCTTTTATCCTCCAAGGAACCCCTAATACATCATTAAAGAAAACGTGTAAAACTGATATGCATATCCTTTCCTAACATATCTCATGCATATCCTAACAGAATATTAAGTAAATAATAAAGTTTGACTTCGACTAGGACCAGGAGCAGGACTTGCTCCTACTACTACTAGGACCAGGAGAAACTACATACCTCCTAGTCTACCTATTACATATAACTATTACAATGGTCCTAACAATCCTCCCCTAAACTTGAATTTGACCTGTTAAGTTCAAGTTTCCTGGAAAACGTGCAAAGAAAGCCCGAGGATTGTATCAGCAAAACAAATAGCAGCATCAACAAGATAAGAATCAGAGGAACAGCCGCAACATGAAACACTAGAAGCTTCTACAAAGCTTGTAACAAATCAGCATCGTGTTGAATCTTTGCAGCAACATGAGCAGATTTGATGAGCCTTTACCAAGTAGCTGCTCGCTCTTGAGCTAGCTAGTCATTCTGGTGGAATAAGCATCACCCTGGGAGACTAGAACCCAGCCCAACTCTTAGAACGTGAATCAATGGTGAGTGGGAGTACCCTGATGATTTTGGGCAAACCATCACAGCCGTCAACGGATTTGATGCGTCTTTACCAGAAGCCGTACCCCTCTGGACTCGCCAACTCTTAGCAATGAAGCATCGGTGAGTTGAACACCCTATAGCTTTAAGCAAACTATTACAGCTATCAACGGATTTGATAAGATCTTTACCAAGAGCCGTACCCCCTTGGATTAGCCACTTTTCAGTCCAAGACTATGGCAAGTGAAAACCATCCAGTTTTGGGTAACCTGGCAACCATCAACGGATTTGAGAATCGCACCAGGAGCCGTACCCTCAAGGTGAATCAACTTTTTCTTGTCGATTAGACATGGTAAGTTGAGAACCATTTGTTGTGTGGACCACGTCCAACACCAAGTGAAACCAAGTACCAGGATAAGCGCAAATCAGTAACCAGAAACCACATTGTGAAGCAGCCAAGGGATATTATGTACAAGTATAAAATCGAAACTGTGTTTAAAGTATAAGCAGATATTATATAAAAAGTATATATATATATATATATATATATATATATATATATATATATATATATATATATTTTATCATTAAAGGTGTTTTGTTTTTTTTTCTTTTTTTAACTCTAAAGAATGAAGTTCACCAATCACTGTACATCTTGGTGAAAAGAATAAAAATAAGAACAAATGAACAAAAATACAAAGCATAAACACTGACAACCCAATCACCTTACATACCAGAAGCAGCCTGCTTATCTGCTAGCAACCGTGCCTGAATACCTTCTACCAATGCCGTAGCCATAGATGACTCATTTCCAGAAGGAGCAGTAGAAATTTGCAAGTGACTCGCTAACATTGCCTCCATCGAAGAAATAGTCAAAGGATACTCCACATCCGTCAGCATAAACACCATATGACCAGATTCTAATTCCAACATATGAACTCCACATCCAGCATAAAGCTTCCAGCTCAGAATCTCCCATTGCATTTGATCCTTCTATATGCCCGAAACAGGAGCATTAGGAGGAGCATCCAACATTAGCTTGAGATCAGCCCAGATACGAAGACCAGGCCATGAAGACACAACCATTGGGTTAAACGGCATACTAGAATCAACAAGTCCATACAACGCCATAAGATCCATACGGTCAGCCCAAGACAACACACCCTGCAAACCCGTTGCCAATCGCACAGACCCATCACTCAAAGTAATCCGATGGGAGACGCCACCAGGAAGTGTTGTAGAATTCTCAACCGTATAACCAGTAATGCTCCCATTGCCCAAGGGTAAGTCAGAATCGCTGTCAGAAGCTGCATCAATTAAATTCTCAGGATCACGCTTCTCAAAAGGAACTGTCTTACCACGGCGAATACGACGAGCCTGTTTCTGGCGAAGAGAGCGTCTCGGTGTGGGATCAGTAGGTGTGGACTCAACCTTCACCTTAACCTCAGCAGCAGCAGGGGAAGCAGTAGAAGTAGACTCATGAATGTGTCCACCCATTGGACCACTAGGAGCTGCATCAGAAGTAGGAGTAGGTTGTGTTCCAGGAACTGGTGGTGATGGAGAGGGCACAGCAGATGTAGTAGAAGTAGGGATGGTGGTATCAACAAAGGTGCTTGCAGGAACATGTGTGGTGGTGGTAGTAACTAGTGTGGTGGTAGAAGCATGAGTGGTGGTGGTAGTAGCAAAGATTGTAGTAGCAGGACCAGCAGCAGAACCCATAGGAGCAACCAAAGGTGTAGTAGAAGGACCAACGGAAGTATCAACAAAACCAGCAGAACCAGGAGTGGGTGCAGACGAAGGACCAGTAGAATCAGCAGGCATAGAAGAAGTCACACCACGAGGATGGTAAATAAATCTTTCCGGAATAGGTTGACTCTGACGCTTAATCATCTTTTCATAAAGGGCCTTTAGCTCATCAAAAGTCAAAGCCCGCACCCGAGGCCAAGTCCACGGAGCATTGAAATGAGCAGCAGATTGATATTTCACATAACGTTGCATCTGCTGGCGCTCCTCAGCCCGAGATAAAGGTTTGTTCCTTCTCTGTTTCTTAAGTTCTGCAGCAAGAGCCAACTGATGCTTACGCATCAATACCATAGCCTTCGGTATAAAATTGTGTTCATCAACATCATCACCCAAAAGATCTTTAAACTGAGCATAATCCCGAGTGAGAACAGTCAATACTTGCATCCATTCACTATCACTCCAATGCATGGCATCATGCTGAATTTGTGCACGCCTGCGCTCTCGAAGCTCTTCCTCAGCAGCCCTATCAGCTTCATCAATCTCAGCTTGAACCCGACGAGCAACCTCCTCACCAAGTCTTTCTTCTTCAATCTGGCGACGGGTACACTTGTGAGATGGGAAGGAGCATCAGTCATTGGGGCCTTGCCCTTCAAATCAGGAGAGGGACCAGCACGAGGACCATCAGCAGGATCAGAATCACCACCCATAGAAGGGGGAATAGCACCAGGAGAAGGAACATTGGAGGACGTTGGAGGAACCGACAAATCATCATAAACTTTATCAGTAAAGGCAGCCTTTGCCAACAATGTCAAGCCATCCTCAACATTCTCCGCACCCTCATCCTCAGAATCTGAATGGACCACATGTTTCTTGCGACGACGTTGTTGAGTTTCCAACGCCTTGATGCGATCAGCCAGAGGAAGAACAAACTCCCTTGTAAGCTTCCGATGTTGGTTTAAATCAGCTTCCAAACAAACCATCCGCTCATGGTACCTGCGCATAAGATCAAGCAAAGATATCAGTGTAGTAGGCTCCTCCGCCTGCCCACCAAGAGAACTTGGAACAGGGAAAGCATCATTGGAGCCCGAAGCAACATGTGGGTCAACCTGTGGAGTACGAGCATCAAACGGGATATCAGTCGAGTGTGGGGCAGGACTAGGAGGTGGAGTCTTCACAAATGGAGACCTTTGTGGGACTGAGGAAGGACCAGCCTTGGTAGGAGATGGTTTTTCAACCACCACCTCCTCAACTAGCTCCTCCTCTACCACAGGAGTGGCACCAACAGTAGGAGCCTCCTCCTCCATTGGGTCATCATCAATCACCACAAACTCAGGAGCCTCCTCCTCCTCACCCACAGGACCCTGAGCCAATCCCAACATGGCTTCAGTCAGGGGCCTCCAGTCCCCAGTAAACCCATTCATCATATTGTAATATACTTTAGCTGTAAGTTTAGACGACATATGCTCAGTCCTATCACGAGGAATACAAACAAGGATTTGCTGAAGAAACCTAGGGTACATAAGAAACTTCTTTCTCGAACCAGCAGTAGACAATTTACTAACCATCCCCTCAAATAGATAATGAGAAAAATTAAACACTCTACCCTGGGCTAAGCAAATAAGACCAGTAGCCAAAGGAGTAGGGAAAGCATCCCAACTCCCAGACTTGGGACTCATACAATGGATTAAAAAGTGAACCAGAAGCTTCCATTGAGGGGAAAACCTATTTTTCTGGAAGTTAAACTTCCCCCCATGTTCATAACCTATAGCAGCCATCCCCTCCGATACTTCCGAATTGGGGATTGATTCAACACCCCCCTCATCCTGAAGATGAAGAGAAGAGCGAATAGAAGCCTCATTCACCACATATGCTCGTCCATCTATGGTAGCATGGAGTGCACGTGGACGTCCAGCCACATTCACAAGTTGAGCAGACGCCCAAAATTGACGTATCACACTATCATATATTGCGGGACAGACAGTAAATGCAAACCTTAAGTTAGAAGCTTCAATGAAATCCAAGATGTCAGCAAAATGTTCACGATTTGGACCATCACCCAGATAAGCAACACGATTGTGAGCAGGTTGGTAAGCAAGAGCAGCCATGGATCTTGATGAATGAATGGAAGAAGGATTGAGATGAGGTGTAAAGAGTAGAAGCGGTTTTGTGTGTGTGTTAATTGTAATGAGTGAGTCAAGGGTGTATGTTGACCATATATAAAGAAAGTGGTAACTGTTCATTGACCCCTATTAATGGGGGGTTGCCCTTTCAAATTAAACCATAATTGCATAATAACCACTTGCCCTTTTTAACATAATAACCAACTCCCAATTAACATGCTGAATTCAAACTTGTAAATACCAGGAATGGGAGCGTTGACCAAAAGTCAAAGCACACAATGGTCAGACCAGGAGCAAAACATGATTAACAAAGGACAAAAAGAATGAACAGTATGCCAGACCAGTACCAGGAGCCAAACACCACTTGACATGGAAGGATTTTAAACCACCAGAAGCCAACCAATTATAACTACAAGCTGACCAAAGAGGACCAGAAGCCAGTCATGTAAGGCCATATCCACCAGAAGAGAGCAAAAATCCTCCATCATAGGCACCACACACCTTCAGAACCAAGAATACGTTAGTCTGACCTAATATGTACACAAAGCCTCCCCTTAGGCTTTGCCTCCCCTCAATCCTAGACCTCAAGGATTGACCGTCCCAATATGAACCACCAAGTGGTTAAACCGAGGACCATCAAAAGCTTTAGTCAGCAAATCAGCAACATTGTCATCCGTATGAACTTTAAGAACCTGTATCAGCTTCTTCTCATTGGCATCCCGTATAAAATGATTCTGAATCTCAATATGCTTCGTCCGCTGATCAAAAACAGGATTCTTCACAATGCAAATAGTGCTTTGATTGTCAATAAAAATTTTGGTATTCATAAAATTGAAACCATAATCCAACAACTGATTTTGGATCCACAAAACTTGTCCACAACAACTAGCAGCCGCAACGTATTCAGCTTCTGTGGAAGAAGTAGCGACGGTTGTCTGTTTCTTGCATTGCCATGAAATAAGTCGACGACCCAAAAATTGACAACCACCAGTAGTAGACTTCCTATCATTATTAGCACCAGCATAGTCACTATCACTATAGGCTTCTAGAACAAAAGGAGATTCTCTAGGATACCATAAACCCAATTTAGGTTGAGCCTTGATATACTTGAAAATCTTCTTCACGGCATTTAAGTTCGAAACCGTTGGAGTCACCTGGTGTCTAGAACAAGCACTTACTGCAAACATAATGTCTGGACGTGATGCAGTCAAATACATGAGAGAGCCAATCATAGACCTGTACATGTGAACATTTACCGGGGGGTCTGGCTCATTCTTAAGTTTGAGTTTAGCAACTTCATAAGGAGTTGCTGCTGGTCTAAGAGGATCCATGTCAAACTTCTGTAGAATCTCATGGACATATTTATCTTGACTGATGAAAATCCCATCCGATTGTTGCTTGACCTGAAGACCAAGGAAGAATGACAGTTCTCCCATTGCACTCATCTGAAATTCGCCTTTCATCAAGTGTTCAAACTCATCACACCACTCCTTCCTTGTAGAACCAAAGATAATGTCGTCCACATAAACCTAAACAAGGATAATATCCTCGGAATTCCGCCGAAGAAATAGTGTTTTGTCAATAGTACCTCTTCTATAGCCATTCTTTAACAAGAAAGTTGAAAGACGCTCATACCAAGCTCTAGGAGCCTGATGTAACCCATAAAGAGCCTTGACCACCTTGTAGACTTTCTTGGGATGAAGTGGATCTACAAACCCCTTAGGTTGAGTAACATACACTTCCTCGTCATTTTTGCCATAGAGAAATGCACTCTTGACATCCATCTGGAACACCGTAAAGCCAACATAAGAAGCAAAGGCCAAGAACAGACGAATGGCCTCGATCCGTGCAACCGGTGCAAAGACTTCAGTATAGTCAATGCCCTCAATTTGAGTGTGTCCTTGTGCGACAAGCCTAGCTTTATTCCTTACGACAATTCCTCGTGCATCTTTCTTGTTCTTGAGAATCCATTTGGTATTGATACCTGTCTTTCCATCTGGTAAGTCAACCAGAACCCAAACATTCTGAAACAAGAATTGCTGCATTTCCTCCTGCATAGCCTCCACCCAACTTTGATCCTCAAGGGCATGAGAAACAGACCTAGGTTCCACCTGTGAAAGAAAACAAGCAAACAAACAGTGCTGAAAGTCCGTATGATTATTACGCTTTTGATCCTCAATATAGCCCACAAGAGCATGATGATCAGACGAGGCCTTCTGCTGCATTCTGCGTGTCTTGACAGTAGAACCAGGATCTCCAATAATTTGCGTGGCAGGATGATCTTTATGTGATTGCAGAACTGGATTGGAAGAAACTTCCACTTCTGGTGCCAAGTTATTGAGATCACCAACAAAGTCAGCATCATATGAAGCATTTTGGAAAATCCCATCAACCGGTTGTTTATGAATATCATCCAGCTTGGTAGAAGACTTCTTTTCATGGTTCCCCAAATCAGAAGGACTGGAGAAACGTGTATTGGAAGCAGACTCACTAGCCGGAGTACCAGTAGGTGTTAAGATAGCACTAGGAGCAGAAGCTGGAGTACCAGGAGCAACTTTGGCAGTAGGCTCAACCAAGGGAAACTCAAACCTACCCTGAGCAGCTGCTTTAGTAGATTCTTGTTGTTGTTTGAGAAGAGTGTCAAGAGCTGCCTGGGAATCCTGTACATCCAATGGAGTTGCATCACTAGGAGGAGTAGGAGAAACCGTGGTGGAATAGGATGGAACCACAAAAATGTCATCCTCATCATCTGAATCAGTAAGACTAGAAGGAACACCAGTACTAGAAGTTGCAAACACTTGTGGTCCTGCATCATGGTTAGTTTTGAAACGAAAATATCCTAACGAATCACTAAGATAATCAAGATCAAAATACCATTCTGGACCTTTGCCTTGGATGTTTGACTTTTCTTCAAAATACATAAGATTAATAGTTTCAATGATCCGTTTGGCTTGAAGATTGTAGACACGATACGCCCGAGAATGAGCTGAATAGCCCACAATGTATCCTTCATCTGCCTTGCCATCAAACTTCCCCAAATAGTCACTAGTATTCAGAATGGTGACTAGACACCCAAAAGGCTTCAAATGAGCAATATTTGGAACTTTGCCCGTGAGCAGCTCATAAGCAGTCTTCTTGTGAGGATTGGTAATAGAAACCCGATTCAAAACATAACTTGCAGTATTAACAACTTCTGTCCAGAACATGGTTGGAAGCTTGGAATCGGCAAGCATAGTTCTTGCTGCTTCTATTAGTGTCCTGTTCTTTCTTTCTGCCACACCATTCTGTTGAGGAGTCCTAGCAGCACTATAATCTCTTTTGATGCCCTTAGCATTGCAAAGTGCGATGAGGTCTTTATTTTTAAACTCGGTTCCATTGTCGCAACGAATACCTTTAACTTTCCTGGACAACTGATTCTCTATCAAGGTAAGAAAATCTCTAAGAATTGAGTAGGTCTCACTTTTGGCAGCCATGAAGAACACCCATGTAAACCTGCTATAACCATCAGTTACCACCAAACAGAATTGCTTGTGGTCAATGCTCCTGATGGAGGTAGGACCAAATAAGTCCATGTGTAGAAGCTGCAATGGTTCAGTAATAAGACTTAGAGCAGTAATGGCCTTGAAGGAAGCTTTGTGCTGTTTGCCTTTGTTGCAGGCAATACAATTTATATCATTTCGAAACGTCTTGGGAGGTAAACCAGAGACTAGATTCAGATTTGCAAGTTTGTGAATGGTCTTGAAGTTCACATGCCCCATCCTTCGGTGCCATTTAGTGGCTTCATCTTCTGAGGCTTTTGCAACCAGACATGCTAGTTGACCAGTAGGGTTGACTTCATTCAACTTGATGCTATAGAGATTGTGTCTTCTAGGGATTCTGAGTAAAACTTGTGAGTCATCCGGAAGCTGAAAATCTTTGGAAAGCACAAGTGCATCAGTATCGGTGAAGAGAACAAACTGCTTCTTGTCACAAATCTGAGAGACCGGTATCAAGTTGAAGTGTTGAAGTGCTTCCACATAGTAGACCTGCTCAAAATTTAGATTTGGAGTCTTTATCGTTCCTTTGCCTGTGATTCTGCCTTCACCCCCACCAAAATAGACCTTGCCTCCATGAAATGGTACAAAGTTAGAGAGAAGACTTTTATTTCCAGTCATGCTCCTGGAGCAACCACTATCAACAATGCCTAGACTAGGATCCTGGTATGGAGTAACCTACAACAACAAGATAATAAAAATGCAAACGTTAGTGTCTTAAGGGGACCCAAACCTTTTCAGGTTTGAGCCTGCCTTGTGGATCATTAGAAGAATGCCAAGAAGATTGATGAGATCCACCGTTGTTCCTTGGTTGCCTATGCATCATATGGGTATTATTATTTGACCAAGAACAACCTGCTGAGGGCTTAACAGCAGTTCCCAAATTTCCCAAACCAAAATACGTGTGGTCTAAATTATATGGATAGATTGGATTAAAATTTTGAAAATAATTACTGGTAGTTTGGAATCCATGATCTCTCCAATAATCAGACGTGAAAGGAGAGGATACTCTAGAAGTATTAAACATTGGAGCACTAGGATTAAGTCTTCTAGAAGCATATGAAGCAGCTCCTGGTGGACCAGGAGCAGGAAAAGCATGATTAATAGATGCACGTGTGTCATAATAATCACAATCTTTAATTAAATGAAAGGCACTGCCACAAACAAAACATGTTTTGAAAGACCTTTTATTAGAATGAGATTGTTTCATACTGCCTACTTTATTACACACATTTCTAGGAAAAACATTCTTCCTAGGACTCAATAAACAAGGACCAGACACACTTGACTTGACAGCAACTTTTTCTTCACACTCCCTAGCACCAGTAGCAGCATGTTCATTCGACTTGGAACTTGTAGGTCTTGACTCGTCACTTGAACCATTAGATGCAGAGTCACCGGCTTTGTCACTAAAAGTACATGAGACAAAGTCATTAGTATTAGTAGAACTTGTTGGGGACTCAAGCATCTGTGATCCATCCGAGTCATTATGCCATGAAGTGGGCATAAAAGTTCCAGTAAGAGGAGGAGGGACAGCATGCATTGCTGCTGCTGGTTTAAACCTATTGTAGCTAGGTTTGCCCTCATCCTCTTTGTCGGCATCAAAGACACTTGAGAAAGATAAATCAAATACATCTTCTGAATCAATATATTTTTCAAATCCTAAGCCTCTTTTAGTTCTGCCAGACATGCTACTATCAATTAATTTTGAAAGATTTTTAGGTGCCTTTTGCCATTTGTCAAATCTTAGCATTGTAGCATCTAATTTAGCTTGCATCTCCTCTTTTTCTTTGATACTAGCATCTCTTTCAGTTTCTGTATATTTAAGCATATTTGTAGTGTTTTCTAAATCAATGCTTAGTATCCTGATTTTATCCTCATACGCACGTTGTGTATCTTGTAAGCACCTCTTTTGTTGTTCCAATGTGTTTAATGAAGCCTTATAGGCTTGAACCTCTAAAAAATACTTATCATTTTGATCATTTACTTCATTAAATTGGGACAACAATTCTGAGTATTTATCATGACAACCAAGAGGACAATGTTGTACCTGAGGTGAGATGCCCATAAGAGCAAACTCGTCTGCTTCTTCTGCATCAGAGAGATTCCCAGCAATCATTGCAAGCACGTCAGTCGAGGATTCAGCTGATTCCAGTGTAGAAGCCTGATGATCATTCCAGTTGACCATAGAGTCAATAGATACCAATGCCTTCCTGTCATCTTTTACCTCCTGAACCTTGAAAGCGGAGTACCTGCTCTTCTCCTGATCATTCTTACTAGGGCACTCCCTTGAAAAGTGACCCTGTTGCTGGCAGTTATAGCATTGTACCTTGCTTCTATCGAATCTTGCTGGCTCCCGAGGGTTGTAATTAAATTTCCTTCCTGCTTTCTTCTCAAACTTGTGAACCCTAAGAGTAAGCATGGCCATCTGCCATTTAAGATCCATCTCATCCAGGTCAAGTTTATCGACCTGTTTGAAGTCATCAAAAGCAAGTTGTTGTTCAGCATTAACATCAGCCACAAAAGAATGAAGAACAGCTTCTACCATACTACCAGACTTGGTAGTAGGATCAGGACCAGAAGTATGCTGGACAGTATGCTGAGAGGAGACAGTATTGCTAGGGCTACTTGCATATGACATGGGACTAGATGCCATAGAACTCACAAAGGCTGAATTAGCAGGAGTGGGAAAAGAGTCACTTGAAAATCCTCTTACATGAGGTTCGAAAGTTCTGAGCCTATGAAACAGATCATCAAAAGTGAGATAATCAAGCCCACCTTTGGCTTTGAGAGATATCACCACCTGATTCCATGAGTAGGGTAAGGCTTTAAGAAACCTTGCATTAATGTCACCATCATCAGGCTTTGACCGAAGTTGATTCAGCTGGCTCAATATCTTCTGGAACCTATCATACCCTTGATTTAGACCTTCAGTTTCTGAGATTTTGAATTCAGTGAATTCATCTCTCAGCATGGACCTTCGCATTTTCTTTGACTCCTCATTCCCACCGAACCTTGCTTTTATTCCATTCCAGATCTCTCTGGCATCATCCAAATGGTAGAAGTCACCCATGTGATCTTCAGGAAGAGATTGAAGCAAAATCGTTTTTGCTTTTACCTCCTTCTGAATAGCTATGATTTCCTCATGAGATTTAGGGTCAAGAAGAGTAATATTACCATTCTTGTCTCGTCCAGTGAGTTTCCTGCTGTTCCCATTCAGAATGATCTTCCAAAGATCTTGATCAGTGTTGGTGATCCACCATTCCATCTTCATTTCCCAGTTATCATATTCACCCTTCTTCAGAAGAGGGAATTTACCATTCGTGTTAGAGACTGTTGCCAGGATCTGCTGAGGTTGCACAATTTTAGGAGTGCTGTCTTCTCCTGTTTGAGTAGAAGTTGAGGCATACATGATAAACAAAATGTTAGAAATAAGAAAACTTGATTCTTCTTGTATAGAGACCCTCCCAGGCTCTGATACAACTTGTTGGGTCTACTAGATGTAGATCTTGCAGCCTGTCAGGACCGGTGAATGACTTCTGTAATCACAAGTCAAATCACAAGGAGACTCTATACATAATATGAATGTAGAATATAAATATAATTAAGAAGAACAGAATAACTATAAAGACTTGATCCTTTCTAAGGATTTCTAATATTGATAATGACTAGAACTACGTTTGGTGAAGGTGTATCTAACCCTTCTGCCTAAGGTTCCTTTTATCCTCCAAGGAAACTCTAATACATCATTAAAGAAAACGTGTAAAACTGATATGCATATCATTTCCTAACATATCTCATGCATATCCTAACAGAATATTAAGTAAATAATAAAGTTTGACTTCGACTAGGACCAGGAGCAGGACTTGCTCCTACTACTACTAGGACCAGGAGGAACTACATACCTCCTAGTCTACCTATTACATATAACTATTACAATGGTCCTAACAAAAGGTACCAAGGAACCCGAGCTTCCTATACCTCCACCGGTGATTGTGACTAAGGAAAACGAGTCACCTGCTCGTATTCCTCATCCTTCTACTTCCCCAATTTCTCCACCTCTTACTTCTACCCCCCCCCCCCCCCCTCCACCCAAGGATGTGAGTGATCCTACTATTCCAAAGCCTTCCTCTTCTTCCGATATACCTTATCCCTCAAGATTGAGGAAAGAGAAGCTCAAAAGCAAGGATGATATTCAGGTTTCGAACTTCCTCAAAATGTTTAAACAATTGAATTTCAACATCTCCTTCGCTGAGGCTCTCGCTCACATGCCCAAATACGCAAAAATGTTCAAAGATCTTCTTAGCGACAAGGAGAAGCTTCTTGATATTGCTAATACCCAACTTAATGAGAATTGCTCTGCAGTGCTCTTAAGGAAATTGCCAACCAAGCTTGGTGATCCGGGTCGCTTCTTAATCCCTTGCAACTTCCCGGGAGTAGAGAATTGCATGGCCCTAGCCGATCTAGGTGCCAGTATTAACTTAATGCCTTTAAGTGTTTGGAAGCAATTATCTCTCCCCGAGCTAGTCCCCACCAAAATGACTTTGGAATTAGCTAACCGTACGATTGCTTATCCAGTGGGGATAGCCGAAGACGTTTTTGTAGGAGTCGACAAATTCACTTTTCCTACCGATTTCGTCGTCTTCGACTACGATATGAACCCTCGTGTGCCATTAATTGTTGGTCGTCCATTCTTGAGGACCGGTCGCACTCTCATCGATGTTGAAGCCGGTGATCTTATCATGAGAGTGGGTGACGATAAAATCGTTTTCAACATGGGAAAGCTTTCTAAACAGCCTTATTCATACGAGAGTGTTAATTGTATTGACGTTCTTGATGAGGCTTGTGAAGAACACTTCAAAGATGCTTGTAAAAGTATTCCTACCTCTCTTCCCAATGTTGAGACCGTTTCCTCTATTGATTCATCACTATCTCTATTTGGAGAAAGTGATTTCCTTTGGAAAGATTTGGAAGCCACCATGGGAGATGTGAACTTAGAACATGACGATTCTCCCACCGATTGGGATGAAGATCTTCGCCTCATTGAGAACCTTCTTAAAGAAGAAAATATTTCTCCACCATCTCCCAAGGCTATTGCTATCGATGAACCGACTTTGAATACGCCTACCATCGAAAATCCTCCGAATTTAGAACTTAAGGAGTTGCCGCCCCATCTCGAGTATGTGTTCCTTGAAGATAAGAAGAAGTCTCCTGTCATCATCGCGAAGGACTTGAACGAAGAAGAAAAATCTCGCCTTATCGCCGTGCTTAAAGATCATAAGAAGGCAATTGCTTGGAAAATTTCCGATATCCGCGGAATTGATCCAAACTTTTGTACTCACAAGATTCTCATGGAAGATGACTTTAAACCCGCAATCCAGAGCCAAAGAAGGGTTAATCCTCGCATTCACGACGTCATAAAACAAGAGGTTATCAAACTTCTTGATGCCGGCTTGATTGACCCTATTTCGGATTCGCCATGGGTAAGTCCCGTCCATTGTGTGCCCAAGAAGGGCGGAATAACCGTTGTTCCCAATGAACACAACGAGTTGATTCCCACTCGTCGCGTTATTGGGTGGAGAGTTTGTATCGACTATCGCAAGCTCAATGATGCCACGAGAAAAGATCACTTTCCTCTTCCTTTCATGGATCAAATGCTCGAGCGTCTAGCGGGTAATGATTATTACTGCTTTTTAGACGGTTTCTCCGGGTATTTTCAAATTCCCATCGATCCCAAAGACCAAGAAAAGACCACATTCACTTGTCCCTATGGAACATTTGCTTACAAACGCATGCCTTTTGGTTTATGCAATGCTCCTGGGACGTTCCAAAGGTGTATGATGGCTATCTTCAATGACATGGTTGAAGAAACTATGGAAGTATTCATGGATGATTTCTCGGTTTATGGCGATTCTTTCTCTGCTTGCCTTGCCAATCTAGAACGTATGCTTAAGCGGTGTGAAGACACTCGCCTTGTTCTTAATTGGGAAAAATGCCATTTCATGGTAAAAGAGGGCATCATGCTAGGACACAAGATCTCCAAAGTCGGCCTTGAAGTGGACCGTGCTAAAGTCGATGTTATTTCTAAGTTGCCTCCACCTTCAACCGTGAAGGGTGTGAGAAGTTTCCTCGGTCATGCGGGCTTCTACCGTCGATTCATCAAAGATTTTTCTAAAATCGCTCGCCCGATGACCCACCTCTTGGAAAAAGATACTCCTTTTATCTTTTCCAAAGAGTGTATCGAAGCCTTCAACTTGCTTAAGGATAAGCTTACTAAGGCACCGGTCTTGGTTACCCCTAATTGGGAGCTTCCCTTTGAGTTGATGTGCGATGCTAGCGACTTTGCTATTGGAGCGGTTTTGGGCCAAAGAGTGAATAAACACTTCCAACAAATCCATTACGCTAGAAAGACAATGACGGGGGCTCAATTGCATTACACGACAACCGAAAAAGAGCTTTTAGCTGTTGTCTATGCTTTTGAAAAATTTCGCCCCTCTCTTGTCCTTTCCACTACAATCGTTTATACCGATCATTCCGCGTTGGAGTACTTGTTAACTAAACAAGATTCCAAACCAAGACTTCTTCGCTGGGTTTTGCTACTTCAAGAATTTAAAATCGAAATTCGTGATAAGAAGGGAGCTGAAAACCTAGCTGCGGATCATCTCAGTAGACTTGAGGATCCTTACCAAGGGGATCATCCGAACAAAGAGATCAATGACTCTTTTCCCCTGGAGACCTTAATGTCTATCAACTCGAATTCTGATGAAATCCCGTGGTTTGCGGACATTGTAAACTACTTGGCGGGTGGAATTCTCGTTTACGGGTTAACATCCCAACAAAAGAAGAAGTTCTTCAAAGATATTAAGACTTACTTTTGGGATGACCCGTATCTATTCAAACAATGTGCTGATTTGATTATTCGCCGATGTGTTGATGGACCGGCAGCTTTAGAAATCCTTGACGCTTGCCACAAAGGACCCACCGGTGGTCACTTTGGTCCCAACTACACCGCCAAAAAAGTGTTTGACTCGGGATTTTATTGGCCCACCATTTATCGAGATGCTCACGAGATGGTTAAACGTTGTGATGCTTGCCAAAAACAAGGCAAGATCACACATAAAGATGTGATGCCTCCGAATTTCATACATGGAATGTGAAATCTTTGATGTTTGGGGTATCGACTTTATGGGGCTATTCCCTTCATCTAAAGGAAACAAATACATCCTTGTAGCCGTTGAATACGTCTCAAAATAGGTTGAAGCCAAAGCTTTACCTACTAATGACGCAAGGGTGTTTTGTAACTTTTTGAAGTCGCTGTTCGCTAGATTCGGTGTGCCTCGTGCCATTATTAGTGATCGCGGGACTCATTTTTGCAATGACCAATTCGCAAGAGTCATGGCTAAGTATGTTGTAAATCATCGTCTTTCCACCGCATACCACCCACAAACTAATGGCCAGGCTGAAATCTCTAACCAAGGACTAAAGCGAATTCTTGAAAGAATCGTGGGAGAGCATCGTGCCTCATGGGCCGATAAACTTGATGATGCTCTGTGGGCTTTTCGTACCGCTTACAAGACTCCGATTGGTTGTACGCCATATCGTCTCGTGTACGGGAAAGCATGCCACCTCCCCATTGAGTTGGAGCACAAGGCTTACTGGGCCTTGAAGTGGGCTAACTTCGATATCAACAAAGCCGGTGACCTACGCAAGATCCAACTCAATGAGCTGAATGAACTCCGTAATGAGGCTTATGAAAATTCTTTGATCTATAAGGAAAGGACTAAGCTCATTCACGACTCTAAGATTAAAAACCGAGAGTTCTAAGTTGGAGAAAAAGTTTTACTCTTTAACTCTCGGTTGAAAATCTTTTCGGGCAAGCTGAAATCTCGTTGGTCCGACCCATTCACCATTGCCCAAATTTTTCCATATGGTACTATCGAGCTCGCTCAACCTAATGGACCTAATTTTAAGGTGAATGGCCAACGAGTGAAGTTGTACTTTGGTGAGGACATCTCTCAAGAGATGATTCCATCCCTCACCACGTTTCCCATGAACTAATTTTGGGTCGAGTCAGGCTCGTGACTTGGTTATAAAAAATAAGCGCTCCTCGGGAGGCAGCCCGAGTATCTATCCTTTTCCGTTTTAACCTCCTAAGTGTAGGGGGACCTCTTTAGGTTATTTGTGTTTGTGTGGTGATGTGATTACAGGGGTAAGTGCACTTTTGGAACCTTTGAAGAACCGTGCTCCCGTGTTATCCGAAATCCGGTTCTATCTCTCAACTATCGTGATTCAATTTTCTTCATACTCACATTTGAAATTGATCATGTTAGTCGTCTCTTCCTTAGCTTGATTTAACCAACGTGCACAATGTCATAAGTGTAGGGGAGACTTTTCCCACATGCTTAAACATTGAGGACAATGTTTATCTTAAGTGTAGGGGGACTTCTATCGAAGTTTTAAGTGGACTTTTCCATGAAAATGCCTTCATTTAACCGGAAAATCATCTTTTTCAACATTTTTCAAATTTTTTATTAACTTTGGCCATTTAGTCGTAATTTTTAAATTTTTATCGTTGCTTTCGTATGTATATATCCCGCAATAAAGTCAAAAATATTAATAAAGTGGTGTAGCTAGTTTAGAAATCTTTGACATATTAGGCCCGTTGCGATTATTTTGACTCAACCCGAATAGACTTATCCAAGTTTATTCTAGCTAGTATCCTTAACCATGTAGACCTTAATTGGTTTATTAGGCTAAGTATCCACGAGTCTCATTACTTGAGATTTTAAATTTGGTGGAGAACGAGAAATGATAGAGTCAATTATAAGTCGGTATTCTTGCACAAGCTCACTTGGTGTAATTATCTGCCTATTCTCCCATCATTTGTTAATAATTTATCTGCAATAAGTAAGGTCGTACGATTTGAAAAGTTACTTAACTTCTAGCCCAAGATCGTTTAAAAGTTGCTCGGTAATGATAAGAGTTCATAGCCAAGGCATAACTTATGAAGCGGGGCGCGAAGATTGGCGAGTCCGAAAAGGCCCTAACAAGGCATGAGGATTCAATCTTATTGCTAAAGATCCAAGGTGATGTGAAAAGCATTATTCCCAAAATCAATATGAAGGATAAAGACTCACGATGAAAAGCAATCAACTCCCGTAAAGATCATGGAGAAGTCTATCCGAAAAGACCCTAACAAGGTATGAGGATAAATAGATCCAAGTCCGAAAAGGAGGCGGATCGTTGTATCTCAAAATCCCAATTAGCGATTGAAGAAATAATCATGATGTGGTGGTCAACAAAGTTGGAGTACCCCTCAAAAGTCTCCAAGTGAAGAAACTCTATTAACGATGAGAAGACCATTATCTCAAGCACGTCTCTCAAGATATGAAGTATGAAGTACATGCCAAATATCGACCCGAGAAAGGTCTCAAATCATGAACCGAGTTATGCCAAGATATGAACTTTTTGATATCCCGAGAAGCAGTTTTAAGAGATTTTGTCCTTTAGCTAACTATTGATCAAATCGTCCTACTTTGCTTTCAGCCTAAATAAACTATCGAAATAAGTCCAAAAATGCATCTTCATGATCATTCTAAGACAAAAATAAAATAAAAGAGATACAACTAGGAATAAGGGAGTTTAAGCATATAATTAAGCCATGTGTGTAAGTGTTTGATTTACTAACTTATAATAACAATTATCTCGTTTTTAAGCTTAGTTTGGGGAACATGAAACTTGAGGGTGATAAATCTTCGCAGCACCGAAGCCCTAATGTAAGTCTTAGGTCTCTTTGCAAGTTATTTCCATATAGCTATTTTCAAGTGAAAATGGTTTTCTACCTTTTGTTTACTTTAAAGTTTCAATTTCTATTAGTACTTTAATTTTTGTTTCATTAGTATATCAATAAGGCCAAGGTTGATTGATTATGAGAAAAGTATAAAACTGCTTTATCACTAAGCATTGCATGAGGGCATGGCAATGGTTAAATGTAGGGGATTTGATAGGTGTGTAAACACCCATCCTTTTTCCACTTAATTCTGGCTAAAACAAGACCAAAACGCGTATTTAATATCATTTGTTTGGAATTATGTGTGGTTTTTGTGTTTATTGTGTTTTCAGAGCCAACAGGATGGATATTGGAGAAAACACGGGATTGCACGGGATTTATCGAAGAAAAAGACTCAAGACGAAGTCTACTGTCCAAGAAATGCAAAAGATTTGAAGTCAATGGGCCTATTTGAAGATTTATCGAAGAAAAGGACCAAAGATGGAAGATTTACATATGTCGAAGAAACTCAAGTCTATAAAACGAAGAAATTAAAAGACGAGTTGAATTTAATCGACGACAAATCCCGAATTAGAATCGAAAACGTCAACTTTTCTGAAAAGACGAGAAGACAAGAAAAAAGGAGAAATCCCACTCACCAACCAAAAGACAAGACATATATATAGATGGATCCTTCACACATTTTAGCCAGTTTTTTAGTTTTTCTCTTTTCTTCTCTTTTGTTCGTAGGTATCACCAACACCATTAGGGTGTTTGGTGATTTTGATTCAATCTTTAATCTTGTAGTTTTAATCTTTTCCTTTGATTGTCTAAACCTTAATCATTTAATACAAGCCTTCCATTAATCTTGTTCATCTTCATCTTTTTTATTCAAAGTTAAAGTTCTTATTTGGTTGATTTTGATCTTTAAAAGTTATTGGGTTTTATGTTTTTATTGATGGGATTTGTTGTTTATGGTTAGTAGATGATTAGTGGTTAAATTGGGTTAAGTTTTGGTTAAAAACTTGGTGGATTTTGGCTAAAAATCGTGTTACCCTGTTTGTGTTCTGCTTACTGTTCTTCGTCTGCATCTTTTTAAAGTTCCGAACCAAATTTCATTGAAAGTTCCGAACCAGGTCTTAGAAAAAGTTCCGAACCAATTTATAGAAAAAGTTCCGACCGAATTTGCTAAAAAGTTCCGAACCGGATTTCATCGAAAGTTCCGAACAGATTTTTTGGAAAAGTTCCGAACAGATTTTTTGCCAAAAAGTTCCGATCCAGAATTTTTTAAAAAAAGTTCCGAACAAAAAAAAAATTAAAAAAGAAAAAAAAAAGTTCCGATCAGATTTTTTAAAAGTTCCGAATAAACAACAAGAAAATCTTCCGAACAAAAAAGTTTCGAACAGGGAATACAATCTTTCGAACCAAAAAATCTTCCGAACCAAAGTTATATGACCACCAGCTAGCTTGCTAGCTTAGCCTTTTTTTTCGCCAATTCAGCAGCTAGCTAGCTTCCAGCAGCTAGCCTGCTAGCTTGTTTATTTAATAGTATTGTTCCGTAATTGTTTAGTTTTATCTGAATGTTGTTCCAATTTTATTTTTGAAAGTTACGTATGTTTAGTTGAATTTTTCGTCGATTTTTAGTATTAATATTATTTCCAAAAGTTTAAGTTTTATCTTTTATTTAGTACCCGCTTTAGGTTTTGCCTCATTTAGCTTTAAAGTACCATTTTAGTTTTATTTTCTCTTTTTTCGTTAAGTAAAATTTATTTTCGAGTCGATATTTAATTTCGTCTTTTAGTTTTATTTTTATTAATTGTTTCGTTCTAAATCTACGTTTTATTATTTATATTGTTTTGTTTTTATTAGTTAATTGCTTTCAGCTTATTGTTATTATTTTGTGCATTTACCTTTTTAGTAGAATAGAAAACCCAAACCCCCTGTTTGTCACCAAGAACAATCTTTCCACTTTGAGCTGTGATCAATTCGAGAAGATACCGAGATTAATCTGAACCCCATAACAAAAAGCTGAGTATCAGTGGAGTGGCGGAAAAATGGAGAGGGGAGGGAGGAATTGGTGAAGTTTTTTGTTATAAAATGCATGTATGTGTTTTTGTGTAAAAAAAATTGATTTATATATGTTGGTAGTGGAGGGACCTAAGTTGTCAACTTTAAAACTTGTGGACTTAAAAACAATTAATAGTTTTAAAGGGTAGAAAATGATTATTGGTAAATATTAAAAATATTTACGGGGCTCGGGTTTCGTAAAAATACTTTTCAAAAGTTACAAGGCATCAAAGATGATCATATGATTTCTCGACACGCCTTAATACGTAATTAAAACGAAATCGTCGAAAATATAAATTATCGAAACAATCGATAAATAAACGTAAACTTTTGGCATCCGTCGGTATCGCGATCACTAGGAATTCTCGTTGTACATTGTTTTTGAATAAACTCGTTGTAAAACGCACGCGGGTGATTTTAAATCAAAAACTTTGATTTAAATTAAATATGGAAAAATAAAATAAAAATTTTATAATTCCATACAAAGTATTTATCGATGATCAGAAAAATACTTAAAAATTATAATTTTAAAATCTCAGAATTTACATATAAAATACAAGAAAACGAAATACATTGAAAAATTCAAGAAGCACGAATAAAAAAAATAAAATAATGCTGGGAAAGGTACGGGTTCTCACATCCTTTCTACTTCATTTAATTTATGCATGTTGAGCTTATGTTTGGAAGCCGATGTTTGATTCCGGCTTTGTTTTTGGTCATTTATGTTTTATGACATTATACATTGTTACGCTTAGATGACACGTCATAATTATGACATAACGACCTCCTTATCAAAATGGGTCGTTACAGATTAACAAAAAATATTTGTTTAACAATTAATATATAAGATCATAGAACATTAGATTACTTTTTAGGTTCCGAAAAGAATAATATTTATGGTTATTTTAATCAAATTAACAAGATTGTAATATAGACTAAAAATTCTAAAATAAATTACCATGCCAAAGACATATATCAAAATCACACAATCATATAAATTAAATTAAAGATTCAAAAGAACAAAATACCTAAAATGAATCGTTATTAGAAAACCATTAATAGAAATCATTATGAGAAACTCACATATATGAATCAGCTAATCAGGTATAAAAATATGAGTATTTGAGTAGTGAGTACACATACACGTTTTTGGTAGAAATTAAAATCCATAGAAATAATTTTACCATGTTATCATTAATAAATGTGTATAATGTTAAAATTCAGGTAGATACTTGTTAAAAAAAGCTAGATATAGATAAGTGACCAGTGTATTAGTAACGTTAATATAGTCACATGAGGGATATGTATGGGCGAGTGTTCATAACCATCTTTAGACAAAAACATCTCACGATTCTGAGTGTACATGTCAGATGATGCTTCCGAGTGTTCGTAACTATCATAAGGGAAAAATATGTACTTTGGAGTACCCAGTTCAAATTCCAAGGGGAAGTATTCTACAAGAGTGAGAAGATTTGTTGCTGATTTCTTGCATGTTCCCCCGAACGCATAATAATGAATACCAAAAAATGTCAAGGTAGCAGTTACTTGGTGTGGTTTGCTTCTTCTTCTACAAAATTCTGTTGTGCACTTAAAATGTCAAATATAGAAGATTGTTCAAGCTACAGATTCTGCTCAAGATATGGATATTGGTTTGGGGGGAAGCAAATTTAGAAGTTTCATCAACAGAAGCCTAAGAAGAAAGATTTTCAAGACATGAAGTTTGAATTGGGAGAAGTTAATCAAGTTCATACATGATACAATGGTTCCTCAACAAGCAAAGACAAATAGTATTTAAACTGGGGTACAAGTTTTTGAAGACTTGAAGACAACGACGTCATCCTCAGCATTGGAAGCACCTTAGAACTGTCATATTATTGTTGTATTTGTACTTGTTAGGATAATTGTAAGTAATTTCGTACGTCTCCATATTGGGGGAAGATTGTTAGCCCTAAAATGTGAGCGACTAATGGAATTACAATAGATTATATAGTCGGGACTTGAAGGGACTAATACTGTCACAAGTTAGAAGATAGTTTAGGTCTCGAACTATATATACCCCTTCATATTTCCATGGAGGGGTGAAGATTTTCATTTCTTGTTTTCCTTTCTCTCTTTAATAAAAACACATTTAGAGTATCTCTCTTGTTTCTCTCTCTAACCATGGCTAAACATCTCTTCAATCCTCTTCGACCTCCACATCGAAACCCGCGTTTATGGTGAATCATATTGTTAACAATCTCGAACATCCGCGGAAGTTTGAAACATAGGCCGTAATTTTTATATACGATTAAATTCATTAAATTACCAGAATTATCTACTTACTGACTACACGTATCACCACATAGAAAAAAGTTTTAACAATACCATAATCATTTGGTTATCTAATGAAAATTAAGACATTAAATAGAGCTTTGTATTTTGCATGGAATTACGAGGCACATTGATATTAGTTTAGATTATTATCAATAAATATATAATACGAGTTTATTAAAATATAATAGTAATAAAAAATTTAATTCCCTTTTTAAATATCAGTTAGGGTTGATTCCGCATAAAAAGTCGACTTGTTTGTGTAAGTTTTATAGATGGTTTTAGTTTTAGGATATACGAGATTGATTGAAATCGGCTCATAAGTGATTAGACTAACGGAGTGACTTTGCCTCTTAACACTGGATATCCAAAATTTCGGATTGAATTTTTATGTATCTGAATACTCGAAATTTCGAAACAAAAACATTTACTCGGATCATGCATTAAATAAGAAAGAAGAGAGGTAGAACAGGTAAACATGAACAAAGTTATTTGTTGCTCTGGATCGTGGGTGGTTTTCATTCACATACTAATCAAATTTGCTCTCACATTGGCATTTCATATTTTTTGTTTATGTAGTATTGTGTCACATATTCTTATTTATTTTTATATCATTTGATTTTAATGAGATAACTAAACATTTTAGTTACTTGTTAAACGAGAGAATTGAAGAAAAATAGTCAAATTTTCTTCCTTTCTTATTCTTTTGTAGAGTTGCTAGCTCAATTGGTTATTTTTGTCTTAGAAGATTGGTCTCCTGTGATTAAAATTTTATTGAACTTTTACCATTTCATCAGTTTTTTTTTTCTCATCCATGGTGAGAAGTGGAGAGAAGAAGAAGAGCACCAAAGCGAAAAAGTTGTGTTAAAAGTAGTATACTAGCCTTTTTCTTAAAAGAAAGAAAATATGTTACTCTCTCCGTTTTTAAATAAATGTCTACTGTTGAATTTTAAAGTTATTTTTCTTTAAGTCTGACCTTAAATTATTTTGTTTGTGTCATGTAATACTTGATGTAAAATATATGAATGGATTAGGTTTACGTGTATTTACGTTGGTATAATTTTCATTAAATGTTAGATAGCACAAACAAAATTATATAAGGTCAAAGTTGAAAACGATTGACTCCTGAAAGTTAATAATGAACATTTGTTTAGGGATGAATGAAGTAAACAAAAAGAGAGTATAGTCCTTGTTTTTTTTAATAGGCGAATTGTTTTTTTTTTTACTTTTTCAAAGCTAATTTGTAAGTCGTATGTATTTATTTTTTGTTTTTTAAGTGTACATTATGATTTGCTTTTTATCTAGCATGTTACTTCATTAATCAATTGTTTTCTAAACTTGTAGTACTTCATTTCTAGCTTTTGTATTATTTTAAGGCAAATTCTACAAATGCCTTATAGTTAAATGTTCCGTTAAAATGTTCTAATTTAAATGCTTTGAGGAAATTTGGAAGACTTGAAAAACTATTCTAAAAAAGTAAAAAATAGTATGTTATTTTTTTTAGAACGGTAATTTTTACTACTGATATGAGCTAAATTACTCATATCATTTGTATCAATAAACAATGAATATATGCATTAAATATAAATATTGTCTTGTATTCGTTTGTTTGTCGTTTGATGTGTGTAGGTACCGAAGTTCGTAAAAATCGGCAAATTCGACACGAGATTGAAGAAAAGATCGACAAAACCAAAGTCAAGCTCGATTTTAGTGGATTTTAACTTAAATGAAGACAAATGGGCTTGTGGGTCCCACTTTTAGATAATGGGCCCAAAAGCCCATTTAAGGAGCAAAAGTTATCCGTTTTCAATCCAAGCCCATTATAAAGCCCAAAAGAATTATCTTTGAGACGGTTTTAAGTAAATATGGGCTACAAGCCCATATCTTTTTCAAAGTAAGAAACATGGGACGTTTATGTGTGAAGTTTACTAGATTTCAAGGCCCATTAAGGGTTGTATCCACATACCTTGGTTAAAAACGTATGAAAGTTATAAACGTTTCATATATCAGTCAACAAAATAAACTCACACACACCAAACTTTTCGTTATACCCAATGTTATATCTTCTTTTTCACCTTCAACCCCAAAACCTGTAAAAAAGTCTATTCACCCAAAACCTAATCAACAATTAAATTTGGGGCTTTTTACTTATTGTTGGCGCGTGACTTACACGCATCTAAATTAAATCCCCAAGTTTTTCGGAGATCAAAGATAGAGGTCCTATGGGTGACGTGACCCTTTTCTACCTTATGATTGGTTGTGACATCGCATCACCCCACTCCTCCAATCATTGGATGCCACCTCAGCTTGGAGAAAACACAACAAACACAAATTCCTTCCAGGTTGGCGATCCGTGTGATAGATGATCACTTTTCCACCGTAAGATCAAAATGAAGAAAGAGAGAGATGGATTCAAGGGCCAAGATCATAGATTCATCTCAACAAACCTCCTCAGCAGCCTTGGGGGTTTGGCTATAAAAACCCCCATTTATTTTATAATCAACATCCCTTTCTTTAGTTAGTGTTATAATGTAGAATTAGTTGTAGAAAATTTTCTTTAAATAATGTAATGTTTTGATTCTCAGTTTAATTAATAAAGTTAATTTCATTTTCATATAAATCGTGTGTTATCTTCTTTTTGTTCTCGAGTTATTTTACAGCAAAGTTTCTATTCTACTGATTTTTCTTATTATAGTAATAAATCTGGACTTGTAAGCTTCATGGTAGCTTATTAGCTTGATTTTAACTAAGTTTGGGAATTCGATTCATCCTACTGATTAATCGAGAAAGAGTACTATTGGGTCGATTTATGTAATGAATCAAGAATAATTCATGGATCGAATGGTTTGCTCGGTTCAAGCTATAAGCTGATGATATTGAACAACTTGTTGGGGTCTCATGGTGATTCAAGGTGGTATTGATAGATGATGTTTTTCTAGATTCCAAAGTCCGCTCAGCGCGCGACTTCTACTCAACTGTTACCTCCATTAAATGGTTAAGCTCATTTTATCTTTCTAAGTTTTTGGTTTAAGTTGATTGTATGTTGAGTGTATGGAATAATCTTTTTATGGTTTATGCATTTATGGATTAGCTTTGGTCTGATGATCTGTAGTGAGTTAGAATGTTAATGATAATTGATCTGTTTCTTTGTTTCATTTAAATGATGTGGTAAGTTGTTTGGATCTGCTTAGGCTTATTGTAGAATCTGCTTGTACTGGTAATAGGTTAGATATGATTATTATCTGATACTGAGAGACAGATTGGTTATTATAAACTGAACCTTTGAACTTGCTTTGGGATGTTTTGGACCTGAATGTTTTAACGTTATCTGTGTTTTCACTAGATTTGAGTGAGTGAAAGAATTGGCTTATTTAGATTTTGGGTGAATTATATAATATCTGATTTTTGTTGAATTTGTCATTTTCTGAATCTGTTTGGTTCGTATAATTGACTGGAATTTCTTTTAGTTTTGGCTGCTTATTCTTACCTAGTCTATAGATAGATTTGTGCTGCTGAATAATTGTTGTGGGTGTGTTTTGGTATGATTCAATAGTAAGCTGTTTTATCTCGTCTTGGTGCTGAATGTTCATATCAAGATGTTTTGATAGACTGCTAATTTGGTATAGACTGTTTATTGTGATTTGGTTGCATGATTCGATATTCATTGCTGAGTTTTGGCTAGCTTGTCTGTTTTTGTTTACTCTGTTGTTTTGCTGTTTTTCAATAGCTATCAGATTAACTTATCTGATAGTTCACAAGCTGTTATCCTTATCAGCTTTCTAAAAATATACATCACGAGTCATTACTGTGACTCACAATTCGTTCTGTTGTCCAAAAAAATTAATTCACCAAAAATTTGTCCCTCAAGGGACTCGAACCCGTGACCTCACGTACTGTTACCCTGCGAGTTTACCAACTCAACTAGTTGCCTGTTTTGGTTATTATAACATTTCAGTTATTAATATAGCTAATTAATTCAGTTGTCAGATTTTGAAAGTGATTTAATTACATAGTTTTTATTTTTAATTTCTTTTATAAAATTTACAAATAAATAAATAAAAATAAATATAAAAAAATGTTTTATTAATTAGTTAGTAAAAATTAGTTTATTTAATTTTTTAGTTTAAAATTAGTTTCTAGATAAATTAGTTTTTTTTATAATATAAATTTTAATTAGTTTAGGTGTTAAATATAAATTGGCTTTATAAATAATTTTTGTTTAGATAAAAATTTTTAGTTAAATATTAAATAGATTTAATTAGATCTTAAATAGTTTTAAATTAATGAGGGTGTACTTGAAACGTAAACTAAATATCTTTTAAACACAAGTGTAAGGTATTTATCACGTGCAAAGATCATATATGATAATGTATTCACAAGATTAGCAATTTACGAGGTTGGACCTGAATGATGGAGAACATCATATGATAGAATCATATGGTTCTTGTTTACGAATGTTGGTCGCCTCGTCACGTCTGAAGTTATCTCTTGACACCATGTGTACGATTGATATCATTGTCTTGACACCAATTAAGGACCTTGGCACTTTCGGCATCAAAGATTCTAAATGCTAATTGCTCCCCCTCAATTGTTGACCCGTGTTCTATTGAAAGAGCTGCAGTCGCCGTTTGAGTAGTTGTATCGTCGAGTATGTAGATATCAATTGTAAATTGCTACGAATGTAGAGATGATAACTTCATAAAAAACAAGATTTCTCTCGTTTTAACAAATAAATGCACTGAAGCGTACATATATTCGTGTTAGATTGTGTTATTTCGTAAACACAATCCGTTACATGGTTATAAATAGACCATGCCCGAGAAAATTAATTCCCGTTGTTGAGTCAAAGCTTTCCGGTGAAATGCTTAACTTTAATATGAAAAGCGGGTTACTATGGGAAATAATAGCAAGCCATTTTGAGCATGTTTTAAAACATTTGAACTTCTGCTCGAACTTTATTTACAACCCCGTGTCATTATTGAATGACATTTCTTGTATCGTAAATATTATCGATTCTAGAAGACATGCTCTTTCTATCAAAACGTTTTTGAACACACAATTTTGAAAGATTTAGAAAAAAACCTTTTGAGAAATTCTCAAAAATTTGTGTTCAATGTTTTGAAAACCAATTTACTTGAGCTTAAGATGTTGAATATCTTACAAAACGAGCTCAAGTCCGAGAGGTTGTAAATTTATCGTTGTTAAGGATAAGTTACCATCGGCGATAAACTTTCCTTTTAACTAAATAACGAGTCCTAAGTTGATATTTACTTAGAAGTCGTTTTCATGAGCTTGAAAAACTTTTGAATGTTTTAACGTAAAGCTCATGACCGAGAAAGATGAATTTCCCGTTATGAGGAAAAGTTTTCTTATTTAAAAGACTCATGACCGAGAAAGATGAATTTCCCGTTATGAGGAAAAGTTTTCTTATTTAAAAGATACACTTTCCTTTCTGAGCTTAAAACTTGGAATGTTTTAATACAAGCTCATAACCGAGAAAAATTAATTTCCCGTTGCGAGGATAAGTTATCATTAAAGATAAGCTTTCCTAACATTGAAATCCGAGTTACAGTCTGATATTTAACTGTAGGTCATAGTGAATGAGCTTAAAAACTTCGGATGTTTTTAATATAAGCTCATGCTCGAGAAATATTAATTTCTCGTTGTCAGGATAAGTTTATCATCGGCGATAAACTTTCCTTTCTTTGAAGTCCGGGGCATAATCTGAAATGTAATTATACACCATTTACACGAGCTTAAAAACCTTTGAATAGTTTTAATGTAAGCTCGTGTCCGAGAAAAATTTAATTTCTCGTTAATGAGGATAAGTTTATCATCTGCGATAAACTTTCATTTCTTAGAATCGCGGGTTACAATCTGACATGTGACGCAAGCCGTTGTGCATGAGCTTAAAAACTTTGAATATTTTTAATATAAGCTCATGCCTGAGAAAAAATAATTTCTCGTTGTGAGGATAAGTTTATCATCGACGACAAACTTTCCTTTCTCTGAAGATCGGGTCATCGTCCGATATTTAACAATGAACCATGTACACGAGCTTAAAACCTTGGAATAGTTTTAATTTTAGCTCGTGTCCGAGAAAATTTAATTTCTCGTTTGTGAGGATAAGTTTATCATCGGCGATAAACTTTCCTTTATTTGATGATCGGGTCATCGTTTGACATTTAACGATGAGCCATATACACGATCTTAAAACCGTTGAATAGTTTTAATATAAGCTCGTGTCCGAGAAAATTTAATTTCTCGTTTTTGAGGATAAATTTATCATCGGCGATAAACTTTCCTTTATTTGAAGATCGGGTCATCGACTGTGATTTGACTATGAGCCATATACAGCTTAACTGCGAGTCCCCTGAGACACTTGTTTCTTAGATTTCAGCGTCTTCAGCAACCAAACTCTGAGAGTGTCCTTAGTTGTACGGTAAACAAAGATTGGACCGTTGTGTTCTTATTGAACGTTAACTTTGGTACCTGCATTCTCATTAGAAAGTTGTATGCTTTTATGTGGGTTAGCGATATCTATCTTAGAACCATGCGGGGATTCACAGTTTTCTTTTCTTGTGCCAGAGGTGACCTGAGGAGATGATTCACTTGTCTTAGCTGGCAAACGTTTCCTTTTATAAAAAACCTTAAGTTCAAGCTTAAGTGATGTATCATCCTTTTCAATTTCCTCCCTAGTAGTCTTAGTAGAATCGGAGACTATCCTAGTTAAAGGGCACTCGTTTCCTACAACAGCGAAAGTTCTACCCGTGGGTCGCCAAACTTTACCAATGGGTTTGATTTTAGCTAACCACTGGGATTTAAGTCTAGCACGGGAGTGTTGAATCCAAGATCGTTAGACTCAAACAGTAAAAACCGTTTTATCTAGGATGATAATTGTACATGTGATGAACACAGCGAAATTGCACAATTAACATGAACAAGATGTTTAACAAGATGAATAATTCCCAAAAGGATTTGTATTAATCATTAACACAAATCACTCTAGGTGTGTATACATTGAATCCCACACCTAGAAATCATCAGAGCAGTAGGTTACATTTTGTGTGTTGGAACTGATGAATAAAACCTACGTCTGGTGGTTCCTTTTATAGATTAAGGAACCCCGGGATACATGAAAAATAAATAAAGTAATAATGACTAAATCAAAACTGACTTATTCATTCTTATCATGTGTTGACCAAATCTTCATATTTATCACTAGCAGTGGGAAGTACTCTAGCAGGGGCAAGTACTCCAGCAGGGGAATCTCCAGCATTGGGTACTCCAGCAGGGGAAAGTACTATAGCAGTGGGAACTCCAGCATAATGCCCTATTTGGTCCTTCTTGTTTCCATAGTGTTTGACTCATCAATTTTTGACCCAACAATCTTCCCCTAGTTGATGATGTCAAAACACTTCCTCTTAAGCATACAACACCAAACAGGCTGAACATTCTTTGTAGACAACTTCCCCTTTTTGACATGATCAAATAGGGGTCTTCTATATAAACAACCTTGATTTTCAACTACTATTTAACCAATATCATACATCAAACCCAAGCATTCCACTTTTCAAGATACCCTCCATGAAGCACAGTAGTACCACCTACCTAATAAAAATGATCTTGACCAGTAGATACTCACATGAGTTGTAGTAATACCAATGAACAGTAGCAAAAATATTCACCTTAATGCCATATGAAAAATGATTAATACTTTAACCAATGAGCTTCCCCTTAAAGTGTGCTAACCATTTCTTTTGACCAAAAGTAGATGTATCAACCATAAGAAGCAAATGAAGAACTAACCATTTGAAGAACAAATATTGTGTAGTACCATCCATGAAGAGTAGTACCAGAAATTAGCATGAAGTACCTTTTTAAAAATGACCACACCAGTAGATGAACCAAGCAGTAGTAAACTCTGAAGAACAACTTTATTATGGTTGAATGTAGTAAATAAGAACGACTTTTGTCAAGAATCTTGAATCTTCAAATTTCGTAGGCTTTATGTAATGACCACATATGAAGAAAACTGATTATGACTTACTTGATGATGACGTAGAATAACCCCAACGTGCGTTTTATATCCTGCACTATCCACATGACAAAATGGTGGTATATACAAAATCCTCATTTTTTCTGAAAATGAGACATTGAGCACGATAATGTAACTCCTTCAAGTGATAGAAAATATGTGCATAGAGTACCATAAGAGAAATTACATATTCCTAGATCTTGTATCACTTTGTCACTAAGCGTGTAAGCATAAAACCCATACCCGCGAAAATCTCCTTCATCTTCAAATAAATGATAAAAACTTTTCTTCGTAATCAATAAAATTAAATCAAGCCTTTATACCTTTAAGATCAGTTGCTGTGAATAACCAAACTCCAAGTCACTGCTGTCCCAAAACTCATATCTGACAGCAGGGGGAACTTTTCTGACGGCAGGGGGATTAATGAAGACAGGGGGATCGTAGCAGGGGGAACTTTTTCAAAGCAGGGGTAATTTTTAATGCCACTGTCTTTGTAAATAACAAAAACAGAGGAATACAAAACAAAACACCCTACTGATAAAAATACCACTTATGTGAACACGCCCTTTACTATCTAAACCATACCCCACGTGGAAACTTTACTGCTACAAAACAATAATCACCTTTGTTATTTCTGCACAGCTGCTCGATTAACCGTATGCTTTGGATTTTGTCATCACGTGAATAATGTAATAAAACCACTTTGTTTGAACCAATGTGAATACAAAGTAATACTTACTAGCATCATTAAGACCAATACATCACGTGTGAGTAGAATATTCAACCATACATCATGGGACCCTAACAGTAATCAACGCTTCCCTTTTTGTTTGTTTTGTACCACAAAAACCCACGTCCTTATCTCTTGTGAATATATGTAGATGAAAGTGACATATCTTAATATTTGCCTTGATTTCCGAACCTCATCAAAGACTATCATAATTCTCGCATCAGAATTACTTTCTGTTCACATTTAATAAGCATAACCAATTTTTTTCAACCAACGAATATAGTACCCTACTTGTATATTTCTTGTGCATTGAATACACACAAACGTAATGATATTCGCTGTTGATACACACAAACAAATAATCTTTTATTCATTTTCGAACCGCTGTTGGGACCAACGATCAGAAACGTTGCTATCAATTTCACATGTTATTCTAATGTATATTATATATACATCGTGAATCTATATTCCTTTTAATTCACACTGTGTACCATTCAAGTACAACAGCAGCCACGAACATCTCAGCGGACAGTAATTTACCTAGGGTTTCGACATAAACCCTAAATCTTCACAGCAACAATCACGAACATGAAAAACATCTTGATTCTCATAGATATCGAGAGCCACCCGCTCTGATACCACATGTTGAATCCAAGATCGTTAGACTCAAACAGTAAAAATCATTTTATCAAGGATGATAATTGTACATGTGATGAACACAACAGAATTGCACAATTAACATGAACAAGATGTTTAACAAGATGAATATTTCCCAAAAGGATTTGTATTAATCATTAACACAAATCACTCTAGGTGTGTATACATTGAATCCAAGATCGTTAGACTCAAACAGTAAAAACCATTTTATCTAGGATGATAATTGTACATGTGATGAACACATCGGAATTGCACAATTAACATCAACAAGATGTTTAACAAGATGAATAATTCCCAAAAGGATTTGCATTAATCATTAACACAAATCACTCTAGGTGTGTATACATTGAATCCCACACCTAGAGATCATAATAGCAGTAGGTTACATTTTGTGTGTCGGAACTGATGAATAAAACCTACGTTTGGTGGTTCCTTTTATAGATTAAGGAACCCCGGGATACATGGAAACTAAATAAAGTAATAATGACTAAATCAAAACTGACTTATTCATTCTTATCATGTGTTGACCAAATCTTCATACTTATCACTAGCAATGGGAAGTACTCTAACAGGGGCAAGTACTCCAGCAGGGGAATCTCCAACAGTGGGAACTCCAGCAGGGGAAAGTACTCTAGCAGTGGGAACTCCAGCATAATGCCCTATTTGGTCCTTCTTGTTTCTATAGTGTTTGACTCATCAATTTTTGACCCAACAGGGAGTTCACCTCATTAAGTAGTTTCTTGACACAAGAATCATGATTGGCTTTAAAGACACATTTCCTACATGTTTTACAAGTAGCGTATTTAATGTCCAAGTAAGATCTAGAATTCCTATATGATTGATTGATGCTCCTAGTATATGATATGCTACGGTTAGCAGTGTTGGGTAACCTAGAAGGCATCTGACTAGGTTTAAAATTCCTATCTCTTACTTGTGTCTTTTGAATATCTTCCCTCAGACCAAATTTATGGTGAACGTCATTTGAACTAGTTCGAGACGTATTCTTTAGACTATATCTAGGGAGACTTGAGGCAATCATGTGATTAGATCTTGCAAAAGCTGTTTTAGTTACATTGGCCCTAGTTGGTGGAGTGACTGGTCTAGAAAGATGAACCATATCAACTTGGGAGGCAAACCGCGGTCTCGAGGATTGAGGCTGCTTGGATCTAAATGCAGTCGGTTGTCTAACAGACTGAATTTTAGGCGGTTTCCCCAAGATTGGTGGTTTTTCAAGCTTAGTGTCCACACTAGTTCCTTTAGTTTTCCGCAACTCGTTTTTTAGAGCCGCTATTGCAAAAACCTTTTCCTTAACTTGAGCCTTTAAAGTCTCATTCTGTTTGAGCAATTTATCTTGGGATGCCAATTTAGATTCTAGCAACTTAATTTGTTTCAAAAGAATATCCTTTTCAGCTTTCGAATCTAGAACTTTTTGATCCAAATTTGATTCTAGAACAACGTTTGACTTTTCAAGTTTTTCAAAATATGTTTCAAATTTGTTCGTTTTCTTCGAAAATTCAAGTTTGGCATCATCAAGATCTTTTGATTGCTGAGCTACGATCGCTTCGAGCTCTTTAATCTTAGAATCAGAAGCAGTTAATGAAACAATCATAAGGCAATTATCATGATTGTAATCATTTTGAACACTTTCTCCCCCATTATGACATACATCGAATGAATCAGAAATGGTATCGCTGTCACTTTTTTCCATCCCATGTTTGTCATAATTAGGTTCGAAATGCTCAATATGCGGCATTTCATCAACATATACGTCATATACAACATTACATTGTACCATGTTTGTAGGTTCTTTGTCATAAACGGGTAAGGTGTCATCATAAGAGATGTCTGTAACATTCCCCGACGTGTTGCTGATATCATGCTTAACTGTCGATTCCATGCCTTTGCATTCTTTAGCAGCCTCCAATGCGTCAATCGTATGACCATTTTACTCTTGCATCGTAGATTCTTGCACTCCATTATCATACGCTTGCTGAAGTTGAGATCTTTCATAAATCGAAGATGAGGCCGATGTCATGAGTTTCAATATTGTACCACCGAAATCTTGAAGCTCGGTATGTGTATCTCGAAGAAATGAATGGCAAATCACTGAACTTTCAGGCTTGATGATATTGAATTGGAGGAAAGGCGTGTGTTGTGTCACAAGAGCTTTATATGCAAGTACCAATGCAGAGTGATTAAAGTCGTCATTGTGGAGTTGCTCTGCTAATTGGTTCAAGATGATGAACATCGATTCCATGAATATATGACGATCTTGACCAAAAAGTATCACAGATTCGTTTCCCCCTTGAAGCCATGAAAGAGTCACTATATGAGACTGAAGTAGTCGAAATGAAGTGATGCCACTTTCACTAGCTTTTTCTTGCATTGGATGCGATTCTACCTCTTGAAACGTCGAAGTCAACGATTCCATTGAATTTTAATGAACAATGACGTGAAGGATTATGATCGATGAAAAAATCCGTCTTCACTTTCAAATAATAATATCTGATCAAAAATCCGTCGTCAAAATAAATCTTGTCACTATGTCTTTGTCAAGCCTCGATAATTACCCAAATAAAGTGTTTTATTATTTACACAATATTATGCCTATGTCCCAACATTTTGCAACAATTTACAAATGAAATTTCTCAATCGTAACATATCCATACGGCCCAACATTTTTTAAATTCACAATACACAAAAAGCGTGGCCCAACCCGTGTGTTTTAAACGTGGCCTGAATATACGTGTGGTTTGAATAAAACAAAACGCGTGGCCTCACAAAAGGATATAAAGTTGTTACCCTAACCTAATTTACTTCGCCCCCACACCTCGTAACCTCAGTCCCATCTTATACTCCAAACTCAGCCGCCAAACTAAAAACTCAATTTCTCACCTCTCCTCAAAACCTCCGTCCCATCTTATTTCAGATCATGAGCACTCCCAATCTTTTATAACCTTCATCTCTTTTCTTGACTCTCTTCAAACTCAGATTAAAAAAAAAGCACTCGATCGCATCAACTAAACACAAAACCTTTGAATTACCCCTCAACAGATCACATATCCAATCACAATCAAATCACCTAGATATTAATTTGATCTATGTCATAAACCACGAATCAAATCAAACTTTGTTCGAAGAACCACAATGATACGAATAGTTTATTGTGACGTCAAGGTCTCCTATGTGAGGTATCAGGTAGGTATTTATTTTCTTATTAAGTTCTTGATCGATGATAGTTTTATTATTGAGATATTTCGGTTGAAGTCGAGTGTAGGTTTGTAGAGTGAGGGTGTTTTGGTTGTATTGAGTCGAGTGTTTTTGGTAGTCAATTTATCTTGAGTCGTGACTGGTTTTATTGAGTCGAGGGTTTGTTTTTGGTGGTATTGAGTCGAGTGTCGAGTGGTTTTGTTTGAGTTATGAGTCGAGTCGATAAGCGAGTCTGTGTCGAGGTGTGGTTCGAGTCGAGTGTGGCAATGGTTGGAGTCGAATGTGTATGTGGTTGAGTTAGATGAGTTGAGAGTCTGTGTCGAAGTCGAGAGGTGATTATTTGATTCTTTGTTTTGGTTTGAGTTGAATTCCGAAAAAATAAGTTTCGGATAAAAAAAATAGAGTTTCGGAGAAATCGAGTTTCGGAGAAAACGAGTTTCGGAGAAAATCGAGTTTCGTAGAAAAAACACTTTCGAAGAAAAAACGAGTTTCGGAGGAAAACACTTTCGGAGAAAAACGAGTTTCGGAGGAAAACACTTTCGGAGAAAAACGAGTTTCGGAGGAAAACACTTTCGGAGAAAAAACGAGTTTCGGAGGAAAACACTTTCGGAGAAAAACCCACTTTCGGAACTTTTGGAGTTTCGGAGAATGATTGAGAACCTTTGACTTTCGAAGAACCTTTGACTTTCGAAGAAACTTTTACTTTCGGAGAATCGAGTTTATGAAAAAAAAAATTGAGTTTCTGAATACCTTTGACTTTCGGAACCCTTGGACTTTCGGAGTAATACCAAACTTGACTTTCGGAGAATTGAGTTTCGGAACTCTTTGACTTTCGGAACAAATCTTTCAGAACCTTTAAAAAATTGAAACTTTCGGAACTTGGGGATTAACTACTTTTGGATAAATAGTAAAATCCACTTTTTGAATCTTGATTTTCAACATTCAGAACAACCAAAATGCAATATGACTTTCGGAACTTTTTCACCAAATCCACTTTCGGATCTTTTCTGAAAATATACTTTCGTATGATATCAACTTTATGACTTTCAGAATAAATTGTAAACCCTCTTCCGAAAGTTATAATACTGCCAAAATCAAATCGACTTTCCTTTGAACACCCGTATACCAAAAAATCACCACAAACTCTAAATATTTTTTTGTGATTTTTACCAAATCACTACCACGACTCTATAGTTGATTTGTTTATAACCTTAAACCATAAAATCATAAAAAAATTCAATATTTGAGCATGATTAAATCAAAACCCACCAAAATATATCAAAACAAACACAAGAACAAACCAATCAAACCATAGCTCTTGATACCAATTGTAGGTCCACGAATTCTTATGATTGTTAATGTGTTGTTAAGATCTAAAGAGAGGGAGGGAGATGAAGAACTAGAGAGAGAAAGTTAGAGAGAGAAAGAAGAATGAGAGAAATAAAGATTGATTAATTGAAATGTGAATGAACAACTACTAACCAACCCCTCCTAACATGCTAGGAGGGGGTATATATAGCCCACCCTACATGTGGGCTTTATGGGTTATATGTTTACATAACTAGATCACGAGCCCATACTACGTATCTATTTTTGGAGTGATTGATTGATATTGTATTTTTTACTACTCTTTATGAAAAGAGCAATAAATAGGGCAAGCGTGCACGACGATTTAGGAAAACCGTGTGTAAATGACCCAATGAAGTGAGTTCGTTCTCGAGGAGGCACGTGTGTTGTGTAATGAGTTGATTTTGATTGATGATTTTATTAAGAAGAAAAGAAAAGAAAATAGAAATGAGAAAGGAAGACGGTTACGAAAACGGATTAAACTAAGTCGAAAAAGGCGATCACGCAAAACCGTAAATAGTGCAAAAATTAAAATTTTATCCTAAAAATTCCTAAAAATTACTAAAAATCCACAATAATATTCTAAGAGTTTACAAAAAATCCAAACTTGCTAAGACCTTTTAATTAATTAACGACTTTTTAATGCTAATTAAAGCCCTAAAAATCATAATTAATTATTAAAAAGCCCTAAACAAGATCTTATAGTTTGTAAACCTCAAAAATGACCTAATTAAGCTAAAAAGTATTTTTTAAAAATTTAAAACCAAATAAAACTATTTTTAAACACTTAAAAACTATAAAAATCAATTAAAACTTAAATTAATTCTAGAAAATAATATTAAAGCCCTAAAAATATCTGGAAAGTTACAAAATTCCTAATTTGGTGTCTATAATCTAGGAAAAATGTAAAAACTAAAAAAAAATCAAACTTCAATTTTTAATAATAAAATAATATTAAAATATTCAAAAAAAATTCAAAGTTCATAAAAAAATTCTAAAAAATTACCAAAAATCTAGAATAATGTAACTAAGACAAAAATGCAATCAAAATTTTCTGAAACCTATTTAATAATTTTATATTGAATTTTAAAGTTGGATAAAAACCCTAAAATCCTATAAAATTAAAAATTAGAGTTTTTGAAAACTTTTTGTGCTGTAAACCTCAAGAATATAAATAAAAACCTAAAAGCTATTTTTTTGGATTTTTAAAATACTTTTTTCTATTTTTAAATTACTTAAATAAAAACGGGTAATTAAAAAATGATTAAAAATAAATAAAGAAAGAGAAAAAACAAAACTTAGCTAAGAAAAATCCTAAACTCTATGACAAACACAGGAAAAATGAAATCAAGCAAATAAGCTTAGCCAATAAGCCTGAATTGGCTTATTTAGCTACGACTTATTTAACAAAAGCCCAACCAAACTCACCTTAAATAACTAATGAAAACAACCTTGGTCAGTAAAAGACCCAAGGGCGCAATGGTAGTGAGTGTGTGTGGTGAGAAGGATGGCGCGGGTTCGAGTCCTGGCCAGTCCTTTTTGGTCTTTTATATTTTTTTTTTCTTTTTAAAACTTTAAAACACAAACCCTTAACTATTTTAAGCTCCAAAACACAACTCCCAATCAAATATAACAAAGATTAAGTCATTCAAAAACCAAAAACGTGCTTAGGTTTGCTTTTAAGAACACAAAGCAAAATGTTATTCTTCACTTGTGAAGATAGTGATCAAGAGGGCTTGATCTGATGATTTGTGGTGTTTTGATTGGACAAGAAGGCACCCCTATACTCAATTGAGTATAGGGAGTCAAGATAACACAAAAAAACACACAAGTTCAACCACAAATCACACAAATTGCACAAATTGTTTCTGATAAAGCCTAGCACAAGTCTGAGAGAATTTTGCTGATTTTCTTGGCACAAAAATGATTTTCAAACTCTTAAATCTTGCACAATATTCAACAAAATGACATACAACTGATACTCAACCCTCAAATGACCTAAAATCTAGCAGTATATCAATTTTGATGCATCAATCACACAAAAATCTGGCAGACAAGTCAGTTATTGATTTTTTTGCTATTTGGCCAAGTTTTAACATGCAAATGATTCAAAACTCTACCAAAATGAAAACTACCACTAGCATACAACCTCTAACTACCCTATGAGTGATTAAAACCAGTCTACAAGCAAGATTCAAAACATTTAAATCATTTTAAACACTGATCCAAACACCCCTTTAAAATTGAAGATCAAAAATTTAACAAAGCAAATCTATTCAAGACCTATCCAAACTGATTCAAACAACTCTAAACATGCATAACATACCAAATAAACTTAAATCAAGCCACAAAACAACACTTAAACACTTTCTTGCATAAATCACATAAAAACTGAAAATTTATGAAACTCAACAAGGATTGAGAAAACTACCTTGTGGGACCCACATCCAGGTCCCACAGTGACTGCCAAGTCACCTCCCAATAGGCCCGGGCCTATGCTGAACCTTTGAACAACAAATCTCCAAAAACCTGCTAAAAAAAATGAAACAAGCAATATATCCAAAATCTGATTTTTCTGAAACCTTTTTAAAACCTTTCTCACAAACTTTGAACCAATGAAAACTTCCTTTGAAACAAGAACAATATCAGAAACTCAAGGTTCTAATCCACTTTCACTTCATAGAACCTAGGGTTTCTGAAAATTGCTAAACCTTTTCAAAAACCTTTTTTGAAAATCCAATAAACACAAAGTGTTTAAGTAATAATAATGTGGAACTCACACTATTCTCAAGCACACACCAACTTTTAAAAACCAATAAAAGGAATTACAATTTACTTAAAAATACCAACTTTATAAATTTAAAAAAAGGGATTACAAATGCTTGGAAAATCTGGAACAAAACATAATGGACACATTTCGTCTCATTATATACTACTAAAAAGAACTATCTAGAATCTGATTAAAATAATACAATGTGCAAAACCCTAATGTGCTAATTCCCTGAAATGCCCTCTTGGTCTCTTGGTCAAATGGCCCTCATGTGATGCCTGTGAACAAACAGCTGTCTTGTTATGATCAGGAACGTCCATTTGTCCTTGGGGTCCAAGTAGTAACATCCAACCATTGGTTTTGTCTGTTTTAGGGTTTTGAGGGAAAGGGACGGGGCAGGGGAGGGTCCCACAAGACACATGGGTGTGTCTTGTGGTGATTTGGGATGTGGGTTTGAGTGAGAGTGAGGGTAATTAGTGATCTGGAGATTATAGGTGAAAAACCCTTTGTTTTTGTTTGGATTGAACCTGGGATTAAGTAGGGTTTATGGGAGGATTAGTGGCAGTTTTAATCTATTTTGGGCAAAACGATTTTTAAATAAGTGTTTTGGTGGGAAGGGATTAAGGTTATTTAATCTGCTTGGTGGAAAGCAGACGTGGATGGAGTATGGGATGTGATTGGTTGAGGTGGATTGGTGGGTGACATGGCAGCTTGTGAGTGGAGGATGAAGGTTTTGTTGTCTGGCAGTAATGCCCCCATGTTTCCTTCTTTCTTCATGTTGTATAACCCAGCAACAAACTTGTAATTCCCTTTATAACAAGTTTGGTCATTTGGCAATTTTGGCACAAAATCTTTATAAGCTTGAAACAAGGACTTCAAATGAAATTTCTTCTATTTCCAAGGGCTAAACTTGTAATGTCTTCAAACTTCAAGGACCATTGTTGCATAACTTGATTTCTTCAAGGTCTTAACTTGTCAAGTCTTCAAAAATTGAGGGACTAAAGTTGCCAATCTTTAAAACTTCAAGGGCATTTTTGTAAAATCCAAACTTAGGTCCGGTTCATTGTGCGGCTTCGTTTCCCGTGTTCGTTTTTGAATGATTCTTGTGATCTTTTTGTCTTTTCCTCAATATCCGTACCTAAAATACACAAGTAACAAACACGAGCATATATTTGGCAGTTTTAATGATATTTTATGCATTTTAAGCCCGATTTGGACGATGAGACTTTGTATAAAAGCAGTCTCATCACTCCCCCATACTAAACCATTGTCGTGCCCTCACGCAATGCTAGAATAAAGTATCGTAGCATCTCCAAAATTCATTTTATTCACTTTATTGGAATGATAAACTAGCTACACTACTTCTATTACTACTTGTGTTTTAGACATAATGTATGATTTTCATCGCAAAATGGGACGTTTAGGTTCATAGAATAAGAACACGTGAATGCTTCGTTAGAAATAATTTCATCGTCCTCGATTTTCACCTTAATTCCATGCCAAGCGTGCAACGAGATCATTGTCATTATAAGTTAGTAATGCTAACACTACTCATATGCCCTAATCACGTACTTATTCTCCCATTATTCCTAAGTTGTATCTCTTATATTTTATTATGTCTTAATGATCACGAGGATACATCATTGACTTATGCGATAATAGAGATTTAGATATAAAAATAGAGTCCTAACGGTGTAACTAAGACCATCAAATCAATAACCCCTCCTAATAGACAACGATGTTAAAAAATTAAGTTGACAAGAAGAATCGATAAACACGGTTTTATAACGGTTTTGAACATGAGACTTATTACCAAGACTTTTATACGCCCCCTAACGGAAGGGCCTTATTATCTTTGGTTTACCTCCATCTTTTATTCAACTTCGCCATGAAGCTTTAATTATGACTTCGGTCTTGCCTTGCCTTTTATTATCCGCCTCATCGGTGGTTTTATTAGCCAAACACGTATATCCTCACGCTAAGGCGAATTTTGGATCTTTAAAGCTTCGAAGATTAAGGCTTGATTCACTTTCAATTTTGCATAGATTTTAGGCCTTGTGGGGCTTCAAATTGTTTGCTAGATTTAGGTGAGCACTTGAAATCTTATTATTGGGTGAAGCTTTCGATTATTCGGGTGCCAATACTTCAAAACCGTGACGCTGGCGATACCTTAATGTCTTCCCAATTTAATTACATGAAAGCTATTAGAAAAGACTAGAAACCCAACAATCCTAACTAAACCGCTAAGTCAATATTTATTAAGCACAAAATATTTACATGCGAAGGGAGAATAAGCAAACAACGAGAACACATGAGTTTTTGAAAGAATACGAGTACTCTACGTTTAGCATAGTAACTTATAATTAACTCTATCATTTCTCGTCCTCATTTAAGAGACTTAGCCTAATGTGTAGTTAAGGAATCAAAGCTAAGTGCTCAACACGCACGGCCGAGTCAAAAATTACTCTTATTCTCGCCATCGGAAAATCTACATTCGTGTCTTCAAACACTTATAAAACATGAGAAAAATTTAAAATTTGGCCATTTTTAGCCTTATTTTGCAACAAAACGATAACAAAAAGATAAACTTTGGAAAGCGTGAAGGTTTGGCAAGGCAAGTATCTATTCACCCCCCCATACTAAAGTTAAACATTGTCCTTAATGTTTCGAGTCTAGGGGTGCAAACACCCCCATACTAGAGACGTAGTCGAATGCCTAATCTAGCATGGAAAGGGTGTAACCAATAAATTAATAGCCGTTTATGAAGTGTGCTAAAAACCTAAGGTTAGAACAATCAAGGATATATCATTTGGATATTGAGAAAGTCTTCAAAGCAAACGATCGAGTGCTCCCATAAAACGAACACGAGAGGCTCCAATCGTGAAGATCATGATCTAAAAACCACAATGCACAAACAGCCACGGAACAAAGGTTGGAAGGGCACAAATCCCCTCACATTACACTAATTAGAAAGCAATAATATGTACATGGATAAGCATGGGTCTCCCCCACGAGGCACCTTGTTTTTGATAACCGAGTCAAAAGCTCGACTCAAATCCCTATAAATGTGATCATTTAGGGATAATCATGGTGTGGTCAATTTTTGGTGGGGCTTACATGATAAACAAGGCCCAAAAACAACCGGTATTAAGGACTAAGTCCTTTGATGGTGCAAAATACCGGGATCGAAGATGGCGTTTTCGTTTTCATTGGAAAAACAAACCAACGCCACTTCATCGTGTGCCAACACAAACTCAAAGAGTTTCAAGAAAATAGGAGAGAAGAAATCGAAGGGTGGGACAATGGGTAAGTCTCTAAAAACATGAGCTACTCGAGGTAGACTCGATCCAATCAAATGAAAAGATTTTCCATTTATTGCATCGGTGGAAGACTGATAGGTGTGTAAACACCCATCCTTTTACCACTTAATTCTGGCTAAAACAAGACCAAAACACGTATTTAATATCATTTGTTTGGAATTATGCGTGGTTTTTGTGTTTATTGTGTTTTCAGAGCTAACCGGATGAATATTAAAGAAAACATGGGATTGCACGGGTTTTATCAAGGAAAAAGACTAAAGACGAAGTCTATTGTCCAAGAGATGCAAAAGATTTGAAGTCATTGGGCCTATTTGAAGATTTATCGAAGAAAAGGACCAAAGATGGAAGATTTACATATGTCGAAGAAACTCAAGTCTATTTAACGAAGAAATTAAAAGACGAGTTGAATTTAATCGACGACAAATCCCGAATCAGAATCGAAAACGTCAACTTTTCTGAAAAGACGAGAAGACAAGAAGAAAGGGAGAAAGCCCACTCACCAACCAACCACTAGGACTATAAATAGACTCTTCCTTCACAATTTAGGGAGCTAGCTTTCATTTTCCTTTTTCCCAGTTCTTTTTTTCGTAGCTTCACCAACACCATTAGGGTGTTTGGTGATTTTTCATTTTTCTTTCAATCTTGTAAGTGTTTAATCTTTACTCTTGTTACCTTTACATTAATCCGTTAATTTCATCTTTTCATTCTTCTTGTTCTTCATCATCTTCTATTGCAAGTTCATAAGTTTTTGTTTGATTCAAGTTTGATCTTAAAAAGTTGTTGATTTAGTGTTTTTATTGGTGGGATTTGTTACTTAAGGTATTTAAATGATTTGTGTTTAATTTGGCAAAACCTTTTTACTCATTTAGTTTGATTTTGGATTGATTCGAGTCCCCTGTTTTGCTGTTACTGTTACTGTTCTTGATTCCCAGGACTTTCCGAACTAAACCAATATTCCGAATAGGCGAATTCCCATTTCCCTTATTCGGAATTTTGGATATTCCGAATAGGGGTTTTTACTTTTCTTTTATTCGGAATATTCTCATTATTCCGCATAGCCAGCTTCTTCATTTCCTTACTCGGAATATTTTTCCGAATAGTCCATATTTTCCGAATAGACATTATTTTCCGAATAGGGCCAGTCTTTCCGCATAGGTTGGTTTTTCCGAATAGCTTTGTTTTCCGAATGGACAGATTTTCCGCATAGAACACTTTTTCCGAATAGCATCATTTTTTCCGCATAGGCTTGAGATATTCCGAATAGTGCCTTTCTTTCCGCATTGAGGTTATTTTCCGAATAGTGCCCAACTTTCCGAATAGAAGGATGTTTTCCGCATAGGGTAACTTTTCAGTTGCTGTTTTGTTTAAATTCAAGAATTTCTTTTTAATTGTTGATTGTTTTAAGATTATATCATTATCATTTTAGTCATTTCTCTGTTTAATAGATTAGAAAACCAAACCCACTTTTTGTCACCAAGAACAATTCATTTCACTTTTAACTGAGATCAATTCGAGAGGATTCCGAGAATCGAACTTTCATCATAGAAAATCTCTTGTATCAAATGGCGCCGCTGCCGGCTCTTCTCGTTAAGATCAAAAGTTTTTTGTGAGAACTTGGATTTTGGGATCCGTTCCCCGTGAACGTTACTTTTTCATAAAAACTTTCAAAAACCACTAAAAAAAAATATATAAATTTTTCAAAAATCCTAAAAAGTAAAAAACATAAAAACCAAAAATATTTTTGCTTTGTTTTTCTTTGTTCGTTCTTTTGCAGGTGTATGCGCACTCGATCCACGTCATATCAAGAGCCCGAGCCTCTCGATCACTTAGACATGGCCGGTGTACCACCTCCAAACAATAATAACAACAACAACATGAACAATAACAACAACAATGAGCACCTTCCGGATAATCGCCCGATGATTGAATTATTGCAAGCTCATGTAGATGGCAACACGGATCCAATTGTTATACCACCAATTGCCGCCAACAATTTCGAGCTAAAATCAGGCTTTATCCAGATGGTCTCCGCTCAACCATTCTTGGGACGTACCATTGATGATCCACACGACCACATCAAGAGATTTCTACAACTCACCAACACGGTCAAATTCAATGGTGTTCCACAAGAAGTTATAAGGTTACAACTTTTTCCCTTTTCTTTAGAGGGACAAGCCCGGCATTGGCTTGCTAAGGAACCGCCACAGAGTATTCTCTCGTGGACGGATTTGGAAACAAAGTTTATAAATTACTTTTTTCCACCATCTCGTACTACCGCTTTGCGGAATGAGATCATAAATTTTGAACAAAAGTACGATGAGTCATTCAGTGAATCTTGGGATCGTTTTAAAGATCTTTTAAGAAAATGCCCACAACATGGTTTTACCAAAGTACATCAAATTAATACTTTTTACAATGGTTTAAGCATGAGTGACCAAGATTCACTGAACAGTGCCTCAGGGGGTAATTTATTGGCTAAGACTTCCAATGCTGCTTGGGACATCATTGAGAATAAATCTCGTGTGCAAACCAAGAGTGTCCGGACCAATGTCGCTAGTGCTAGCACTAGTGACAGCGACAAGTGATTAGACAAAATCACTGTGCTTCTTGAATCGCTTGTCACCCACACCGTCAGCAACAACAACAACAACAACGCCAAACACGCTCAAGTGAACGATGTCAGCCAACCTTGTGAGATATGCGGTGGTCCTCACTCTTACACTACTTGTCCTGCCACCCAAGAATACCCTGCTGAGAATGTGAATGCGGCATATGGCACCTATCAACAACCTGCTTATCAAGCTAGACCTCAAGGTGACCGTAATTTGCTTAGCTACCGCAGCAACAACTATCTTTCACCACCTGGTTTCCCTCCTACCAACCCAAACCAACAACAAAACCTTAATCGCCCTCCTCAACAACAACAACAACCTCGACAACCATACATACCTCCTCACAAGCAGCAACAACCGCCTCAACGTAACAACCAAGTCTACCAACAACCTGCTTACCAACCACCTGCATACAATGCTCCTCCCAACCAAACCACCACTGCATTACACCAAGAGGTTGCAACCTACATGAGGACCAATGATGTCATTGTGGAAAATCTCCAACAGGAAGTGCGAAACTTGAAGGCAGACTTGGTCAAGCAAGGAAACGATTTGAGAGCAGATATGAGAAATACGTTGGATAGCCAAACTAATGATCTGAGGAACATGATGGCTAGTTTCTTCCAAGGTAATCAACCCTCTTCTTCGGGTACTCTTCCGAGTAACACCGTTGCGAATCCAAGAGGGGAGATAAAAGCAATCACTACTCGAAGTGGCAAAGGTACAAAGGAACCCGAGCTTCCTATACCTCCACCGGTGATTGTGACTAAGGAGAATGAGTCACATGCTCCTATTCCTCATCCTTCTCCTTCCCCAATTTCTCCACCTCTTCCTTCTACCCCTCCTCCACCCGTGGTTGTGAGTGATCCTATTCTCCCAAAGCCTTCCTCTTCTTCCAAAATAACTTATCCTTCAAGGTTGAGGAAAGAGAAGCAAAAGAGAAAGGATGATATTCAGGTTTCTAACTTTCTTAAAATGTTTAAACAACTGAATTTCAATATCTCCTTCGTTGAGGCTCTCGCTCACATGCCCAAATACGCGAAAATGTTTAAAGATCTTTTGAGCGACAAGGAAAAGCTCCTCGATATTGCCAACACCCAACTTAATGAGAATTGCTCTGCAGTACTCTTAAGGAAATTGCCAACTAAGCTTGGTGATCCGGGTCGTTTCTTAATCCCTTGCAATTTCCCGGGAGTAGAGAATTGCATGGCCCTAGCCGATCTAGGTGCCAGTATTAATCTCATGCCTCTAAGTGTTTGGAAGCAATTATCTCTCCCAGAGCTAGTCCCCACCAAAATGACTTTGGAATTAGCCAACCGTACGGTTGCTTATCCAGTGGGGTTAGCCGAAGACGTCATTGTAGGAGTCGACAAATTCACCTTCCCTGCCGATTTTGTTGTCGTCGACTACGAGATGGACCCCCGTGTGCCACTCATTGTTGGTCGTCCATTCTTGAGGACCGGTCGCACTCTCATTGATGTTGAAGCCGGTGAGCTTATCATGAGAGTGGGTGACGATAAAGTAGTCTTCAACATGGGAAAGCTTTCTAAACAGCCTTATTCTTACGAGAGTGTTAATTGTATTGACGTTCTTGATGAGGCTTGTGAAGAACACTTCAAGGATGCTTGTAAAAACATTCCTACCTCTCTTCCCAATGTTGAGACCGTTTCCTCTATCGACTCATCACTATCTCTATTTGGAGAAAGTGATTTCCTTTGGAAAGATTTGGAAGCCACCTTGGAAGATGTGAAGCAAGACAATGACGATTCTACTGCCAATTGGGATGACGATCTCAGTTTCATTGCAAACCTCCTCAGAGAAGACAATCCTTCCCCTCCATCTCCCACTGTTATTGCTATCGAGACTCCGACTTCGAATACGCCTCCCGTCGACAATCCTCCGGATTTGGAACTTAAGGAGTTGCCACCCCATCTTGAGTATGTATTCCTCGAAGAAGATAAGAATTCGCCAGTCATCATTGCTAAGGATTTGAAGGATGAAGAGAAAGCCCGACTTGTCGCCGTGTTGAAAGATCATAAGAAGGCTATCGCTTGGAAAATTTCGGATATTCGTGGAATTGATCCTCACTTCTGCACACATAAAATTCTCATGGAGGACGACTTTAAGCCCATAATTCAAAGCCAACGAAGGGTGAATCCAAAAATCCATGAAGTCATCAAAACAGAGGTTATCAAACTTCCTGATGCGGGTATGATTTACCCTATTTCGGATTCACCATTGGTTAGTCCAATCCATTGTGTGCCCAAGAAGGGCGGAATAACCGTTGTTCCCAATGAACACAACGAGTTGATTTCCACTCGTCTCGTTACTGGGTGGAGAGTTTGTATAGACTACCGCAAACTCAATGATGCCACGAGAAAGGATCATTTCCCTCTACCTTTTATGGACCAAATGCTTGAACGATTAGCAGGAAATGAATATTACTGCTTTCTTGATGGTTTCTCGGGTTATTTTCAAATACCCATCGATCCCCAAGATCAAGAGAAGACTACATTCACTTGTCCCTATGGCACTTTTGCTTACAAAAGAATGCCTTTTGGCTTATGTAATGCGCCCGGGACCTTCCAAAGGTGTATGTTAGCTATCTTCCATGACATGGTTGAACAAACCATGGAAGTCTTCATGGATGATTTCTCGGTCTTCGGGGATTCCTTCTCTTCTTGCCTTGCCAATTTGGAACGTATGCTTAAGCGGTGCGAAGACACTCGCCTTGTTCTAAATTGGGAAAAATGCCATTTCATGGTAAAAGAAGGCGTCGTGCTTGGACATAAGATCTCGAAAGCCGGTCTTGAAGTAGACCGTGCTAAAGTCGATGTTATCGCAAAGTTGCCTCCACCTTCAACCGTGAAGGGTGTGAGAAGTTTTCTGGGTCATGCGGGCTTCTACCGTCGATTCATAAAAGATTTTTCTCAAATCGCTCGCCCAATGACCCACCTCTTGGAAAAAGATACTCCTTTTATCTTCTCCAAAGAGTGTCTTGAAGCCTTCAACTCGCTTAAGGATAAGCTAACTAAGGCACCCGTCTTGGTTACCCCTAATTGGGAGCTGCCTTTTGAGTTGATGTGCGATGCTAGTGATTTTGCTATTGGAGCGGTTCTGGGACAAAGAGTGAACAAACACTTCCAACCGATCCATTACGCTAGCAAGACAATGACAGGGGCACAATTGCATTATACGACAACCGAAAAAGAGCTTTTAGTTGTTGTCTATGCTTTTGAAAAATTCCGCCCCTATCTTGTCCTTTCCACCACCATCGTGTATACCGATCATTCCGCGCTGAAGTACTTGTTGACAAAGCAAGATTCCAAACCAAGACTTCTTCGCTGGGTTTTGCTGCTCCAGGAATTTAAAATCGAAATTCGTGATAAGAAAGGAGCAGAAAACCTAGCCGCGGACCATCTCAGCAGACTTGAGGATCCTTACCAGGGGGATCATCCGAACAAAGAAATCAATGATTCTTTCCCCTTGGAGACCTTAATGTCTATAAACTCGAAGCCGAATGAAACCTCGTGGTTTGCGGACTTTGCAAACTACTTAGCGGGTGGAATTCTCAAGGAAGGGTTGACGTCTCAACAAAAGAAGAAGTTCTTCACCGACATTAAGACTTACTTTTGGGACGACCCTTACCTATTCAAACAATGTGCCGACCTGATTATCCGTCGATGTGTTGATGGACTGGCAGCTTCGGAAATCCTTAATGCTTGCCACAAAGGACCCACCGGTGGTCACTTTGGTCCCAACTACACCGCCAAAAAAGTGTTTGATTCGGGATTTTATTGGCCCTCCATATATCGTGATGCTCACAATATGGTTAAACAATGTGATGTTTGCCAAAAGCAAGGCAAAATCACACATAAAGACGAGATGCCTCATAATTTCATTCAAGAGTGTGAAATCTTTGATGTTTGGGGTATCGACTTTATGGGGCCATTCCCTTCTTCTAAAGGAAACAAATACATCCTTGTAGCCGTTGACTACGTTTCTAAGTGGGTTGAAGCCAAAGCTTTACCTACTAATGACGCAAGGGTGGTTTGTAACTTTTTGAAAGCTCTTTTCGCTAGATTCGGTGTGCCTCGTGCCATTATTAGTGATCGTGGGACTCATTTCTGCAATGACCAATTTGCTAGAGTCATGGCTAAGTACAGTGTAAACCATCGTCTTTTCACAGCCTACCACCCACAAACTAATGGCCAGGCTGAAATATCCAACCGAGGACTTAAGCGAATTCTGGAAAGAACCGTGGGAGAGCATCGTGCCGCATGGGCTGATAAACTTGATGATGCTTTGTGGGCTTTTCGTACTGCATACAAGACTCCGATTGGTTGTACACCATATCGTCTTGTGTACGGGAAAGCGTGCCACCTCCCCATTGAGTTGGAGCACAAGGCTTACTGGGCCTTGAAGTGGGCTAATTTTGATATCAACAAAGCCGGCGACCTACGCAAGATCCAACTCAATGAGCTGAATGAACTCCGTAATGAGGCTTATGAAAATTCTTTAATCTATAAGGAAAGAACTAAGCTCATTCACGACTCCAAGATCAAAAACCGAGAGTTCCATGTTGGAGACAAAGTCTTACTTTTTAACTCTCGGTTGAAAATCTTTTCGGGCAAGCTCAAATCTCGTTGGTCCGGCCCATTCACCATTGCCCAAATTTTTCCATATGGTACTCTCGAGCTCGCTCAACCTAATGGACCTAATTTTAAGGTGAATGGCCAACGAGTGAAGTTGTACTTTGGTGAGGACACCTCTCAGGAGGTGATTCCATCCCTCACCACATTCCCCATGAACTAATTTTGGGTCGAGTCAGGCTTGTGACTCGGTTATCAAAAACAAGCGCTCCTCGGGAGGCAGCCCGAGTATCTATCCCTTTAACCCCCTAAGTGTAGGGGAGGACCTATTTTGGTCGTTTGTGTTTGTGTGGTGATGTGCTTACAGGGATAACTGCAATCTTGGAATCTTTGAAGAACCGTGCTCCCGTGTTATCCGAAATCCGGTTCTATCTCTCAACTATCGTGATTCAATTTTCTTCATACTTACATTTGAAATTGATCACGTTAGTCGTCTCTTCCTTAACTTGAGTTAACCAACGTGCACAATGTCATAAGTGTAGGGGAGATTTTTCCCACATGCTTAAACATTGAGGACAATGTTTATCTTAAGTGTAGGGGAGACTTCTATCGAAATTTTAAGTGGACTTTTCCATGAAAATGCCTTCATTGAACCGGAAAATCCTATTTTTCAACATTTTTCAAATTTTTTATTAACTTTGGCCATTGAGTCGTAATTTTTAAATTTTTATCGTTGCTTCCATATGTATATATCCCGCAATAAAATCAAAAATATTAATAAAGTGGTGTAGCTAGTTTAGAAATCTTTGACATATTAGGCCCGTTGTGTTTATTTTGACTCAACCCGAATAGACTTATCCAAGTTTATTCTAGCTAGTATCCTTAACCATGTATACCTTAATTGGTTTATTAGGCTAAGCATCCACGAGTCTCATTACTTGAGATTTTAAATTGTGGAGAACGAGAAATGATAGAGTCAATTATAAGTCGGTATTCTTGCGCAAGCTCACTTGGTGTAATTATTCGCCTATTCTCCCATCACTTGCTAATAATTTTCTGCAATAAGTAAAGTCGTACGATTTGAAAAGTTACTTAGCTTCTAGCCCAAGATCGTTTAAAAGTTGCTCGGTAATGACGAGAGTTCATAGCCAAGGTATAACTTATGAAGCGGGGCGCGAAGATTGGCGAGTCCGAAAAGGCCCTAACAAGGCATGAGGATTCAATTTTATTGCTGAAGATCCAAAGTGATGTGAAAAGCATTATTCCTAAAGTCAATATGAAGGATCAAGACTCACGACGAAAAGCAATCAACTCCCATAAAGATCATGGAGAAGTCTATCCGAAAAGACCCTAACAAGGTATGAGGATAAATAGATCCAAGTCCGAAAAGGAGGCGGATCGTTGTATCTCAAAATCCCAATTAGAGATTGAAGAAATAATCATGAAGTCGTGGTCAACAAAGTTGGAGTACCCCTCAAAAGTCTCCAAGTGAAGAAACTCTATTATGATGAGAAGACCATTATCTCAAGAACGTCTCTCAAAGATATGAAGTATGAAGTATATGCCAAATATCGGCCCGAGAAAGGTCTCAAATCGTGAACCGAGTTATGCCAAGATATGAACTTTTTGATATCCCGAGAAGCAGTTTTAAGAGATTTTGTCCTTTAGCTAACTATTGATCAAATCGTCCTACTTTGCTTTCAGCCTAAATAAACTATCGAAATAAGTCCAAAAATGCATCTTCATGATCATTCTAAGACAAAAATAAAATATAAGAGATACACATAGGAATAAGGGAGTTTAAGCATTTAATTAAGCCATGTGTGAAAGTGTTTGAATTGCTAACTTATAATAACAATGATCTCGTTTTTAAGCTTAGTTTGGGGAACGTGAAACTTGAGGGTGATAAATCTTCGCAGCACCAAAGCCCTAATGTAAGTCATTGATTTCTTTACAAGTTATTTCCATGTAGCTATTTTCAAGTGAAAATGGTTTTCTATCTTTTTGTTTCCTTTAAATTCTAATTTCTTTTAAGTACTTTAATTTTTGTTGGTAGTATTTTAATAAGGCCAAGGTTGATTAATTATGAGAAAAGTGTAAAATTGCTTTATCACTAAGCATTGCATGAGGGCATGGCAATGGTTAAGTATAGGGGATTTGATAGGTGTGTAAACACCCATCCTTTTACCACTTAATTCTGGCTAAAACAAGACCAAAACACGTATTTAATATCATTTGTTTGGAATTATGCGTGGTTTTTGTGTTTATTGTGTTTTCAGAGCTAACCGGATGAATATTAAAGAAAACATGGGATTGCACGGGTTTTATCAAGGAAAAAGACTAAAGACGAAGTCTATTGTCCAAGAGATGCAAAAGATTTGAAGTCATTGGGCCTATTTGAAGATTTATCGAAGAAAAGGACCAAAGATGGAAGATTTACATATGTCGAAGAAACTCAAGTCTATTTAACGAAGAAATTAAAAGACGAGCTGAATTTAATCGACGACAAATCCCGAATCAGAATCGAAAACGTCAACTTTTCTGAAAAGACGAGAAGACAAGAAGAAAGGGAGAAAGCCCACTCACCAACCAACCACTAGGACTATAAATAGACTCTTCCTTCACAATTTAGGGAGCTAGCTTTCATTTTCCTTTTTCCCAGTTCTTTTTTTCGTAGCTTCACCAACACCATTAGGGTGTTTGGTGATTTTTCATTTTTCTTTCAATCTTGTAAGTGTTTAATCTTTACTCTTGTTACCTTTACATTAATCCGTTAATTTCATCTTTTCATTCTTCTTGTTCTTCATCATCTTCTATTGCAAGTTCATAAGTTTTTGTTTGATTCAAGTTTGATCTTAAAAAGTTGTTGATTTAGTGTTTTTATTGGTGGGATTTGTTACTTAAGGTATTTAAATGATTTGTGTTTAATTTGGCAAAACCTTTTTACTCATTTAGTTTGATTTTGGATTGATTCGAGTCCCCTGTTTTGCTGTTACTGTTACTGTTACTGTTCTTGATTCCCAGGACTTTCCGAACTAAACCAATATTCCGAATAGGCGAATTCCCATTTCCCTTATTCGGAATTTTGGATATTCCGAATAGGGGTTTTTACTTTTCTTTTATTCGGAATATTCTCATTATTCCGCATAGCCAGCTTCTTCATTTCCTTACTCGGAATATTTTTCCGAATAGTCCATATTTTCCGAATAGACATTATTTTCCGAATAGGGCCAGTCTTTCCGCATAGGTTGGTTTTTCCGAATAGCTTTGTTTTCCGAATGGACAGATTTTCCGCATAGAACACTTTTTCCGAATAGCATCATTTTTTCCGCATAGGCTTGAGATATTCCGAATAGTGCCTTTCTTTCCGCATTGAGGTTATTTTCCGAATAGTGCCCAACTTTTCGAATAGAAGGATGTTTTCCGCATAGGGTAACTTTTCAGTTGCTGTTTTGTTTAAATTCAAGAATTTCTTTTTAATTGTTGATTGTTTTAAGATTATATCATTATCATTTTAGTCATTTCTCTGTTTAATAGATTAGAAAACCAAACCCACTTTTTGTCACCAAGAACAATTCATTCCACTTTTAACTGAGATCAATTCGAGAGGATTCCGAGAATCGAACTTTCATCATAGAAAATCTCTTGTATCAAAGACCAAGATTTCCCTATATAAGCAATTCCAGGATCAAATATCTCGTCCTTGGTGGAGAAAGGGGAGGGAATATAAGGGGATTCCCCCATACTAAGTCCACACAAAGCATCGTCAAAAGGAGAAGACGAGCTTGTAGTACTCAATACACGCGGTGATGACGGAGTTAGAGTTGTAGAAAAATCTTTTAAATTTAATTTAAAATCTTTCCATTTTTCATCTTTTAAACTCTCCTTGTGAAAACCCGACTTAATTATGTCAAAAATATTTGGTGTATCTAAAGCAATGTTATTCACACTAAAAATTCTCACATTTTGAAACCGTTTTGGTATAGGTGGTGGCAAGTTTTCAAAACGTTTGTCGACAAAGAAAACTTCCCCATCGGGATCAACGTATTCATCATCCGAAGAATCACTCGAGATTGGAATAGTAGGCTTAACACTCTTAACCTCCACCGGCGGAGGGAACGGAACTTCATTTTTCTCAACAACTCCTAAAACTCTATTTGAAATTCTTTTGCAAATGTTTTTGATGGGATTGACATTGTACAAAGACGTGATAGAATACACATGAGAAAGTGTGGAGTTTTGGGTTGCATTAATGACGAGTTCTTCCTCATTGAAACGAAGAGTGATTTTCCTTGCATGCACATCGATAAGTGCTCTCGAGGTATCAAAAAAAGATCGACCTAACATTAACGGAACTTTAGGATCGATGGGAATATCAACAACAATAAAGTCTACGGGATAGTAGAACTTTCCAACTTTCACGAAGACGTCCTCGGCAACTCCACAAGCTAGAATCGTAGAATGATCGGCCATCTCGATTGACATTCTTGAAGGAGTGAGATTTGGAAGATTAAGCGATTTAAAAATCTCAAGAGGCATCAAATTAATACTAGCACCAAGATCGGCCAAGGCGTAGCATTCTTCCATGTCTTGTATGGCACATGGGATTAAAAACTTTCCAGGATCACCGACTTTTTGAGGTATGCGGCTTAGAAAAACCGATGAACAACTAGACGATTTTTGCAATTTCTCTTTGTTATTCAACATACTTTTGAAGTTCGCGGCAAATCGAGGCATCATGACTAAGGCGTCGACAAAACTTATATTAAAATGCAAGTCACGAAACATTTTCATAAAAAGTTCAAATTGATAATTATTTCGTTCTTGTGCCTTTTCCTTGTCTTGTCTTGAAGGGTAGGGTAAAGGTGGTGTGGGTTGGGGCATAGGCATAGGCATCGGCCTTGGAATCTCGGGTTCCATGATTGGTATTGGTTCAACCGTAGGTGTGGTTTGAGCGGTACTTTGTGGGCTTGTGATTTGCTCCTTTTCGACCACCACCTCGGGTTCTTTCTCTTTTTCCTTCTCCATAGAAGTACTTGGACGAGAAATGGGTTCTTTGAAAGTTTTACCACTACGAGTAGTAATAACCTTTAATTCTCCTTTCAGGTTCACGATGGTATCACTAGGAAGACCACCCGAAAAGAGGGCTTACACATGATAGCTTCAAACATCTTAGCCATACGGTCCTCAAATTTTGATTGCCTAGCATCCGCTTTTAACAACTCTTGCTTAATCTCATGTTGACCTTGCTCCATTTTTTGTTGATTTTGTTGGAGACGTGTGACATTTCCTTCCATTTTATTAGCATGAGTTTTAAGTTCATTAGCAAGTTCGTTTTTAAGCTCGTTTTTCAACTCGGATCTTAAGCTAACCATTTCACGTTGCATATTGTCAAACTTAGCATCATTAGCCTTAGCATAATTCAAAAATTCTCCTTGAAGATTTTTGGTGTGATTATTTTGAAAACCTTGAGTCGAAGTTTGAAAATCACGGTTTTGGTTTTGGTTTGAAATTTGCCCATTTCTACTTTGATAATTACCCTTGTTGTAATTCCTTTGATTTCCTTGGTAATTACCACCTTGGTTGTTGTTGCGATAGTTATTAGCATTTTGATTTGGTGGAGCTTGATTTTGGCGGGAACCTTGACCGATTTGGTTATAAGTTCCCGTGGCTACATAAGCACTCAAAGTGTTACCATCCGCGGTAATGCACTCGGAAAGATCATGAGCTCCACCACACGACAAACAACTCTTAGAAACCGCTTTAACCGAAGCGGAATTCGAAGCTTCTTGAGCTTTCCAATCGGACATAAGGCTAGCAAATCTATCAAAAAACCGATTTTCTTCATTTGCTTCATCATGTAAGGCATTGATACTACGAGACGATGATGAGCCCATTTTGGCAACACTCGGTGTGTTACGAGGGCTATAAACCTTAGACCTATTCTCAATTATGACCAAAGCTTCTTTAACCGTTTTACACAAAAAATTCCCACCCACGGCGGCATTTAAATAATCTCTTTCATGATCATTAAGTCCATTGTAAAACGTGTCGATTTGATGTAAGTCGGAAAAACCGTGATGAGGACATTCATGTAACATCTCCTTAAACCTATTCCAAGCCGTTGAAAAACTTTCATTTGATTCTTGTGAAAATTTAGAAATCTCATTTTTCAAATGCGTAGTCTTAGAGGGCGGAAAAAATTGGTTCACAAATTTCGAAACGAGATCCTTCCACGTCAATATAGAATTGGGTGGCTCTTTCTCTAACCAAATTTTTGCGGGCCCCGCTAAGGAATACGGAAAAAGCATCATCTTAATCGAGTCATTCGAGACATCCTTAAATTTGCAAGTGGCGGTAAGACGATTGAATTGGCGGATATGGTTGTGGGGATTGTCCTTCTCATCACCATGGAATTTGTTGTTTTGGATCATCGACAACAAACCCGTTTTCACCTCAAAATTCTCCGCAAGGATTGCGGGAATCACAATAGCTTCTCCATAACCCTCGGTGGGTGCTTGAAGTAACTCCATCATAGTTCGATTCGCCATGGTTGGTGCTTCTCGTACAATGGGTTCGTCAATAGGAGACTCCTCACTAGAATGAGTTGGAGTGGGAGTTTTGTTCTTTCGTCTACGTGCACGTTTTGCTTGATTACGAGTTAGCATAAACGTCACGTACAACGAGGAGACGAGCAAAGAAGATTCTTTTTGGTATTTTGTATTTTTCAATTTTTTGTGGTTTTTGATTGTATTAACTTTTTGGAAATTTGGTGAATGTATTAAGTAGACAAAAATCTACAAATCTCCTCCTTAATCAAATCTCTTGATTAAAGAAGCCTCAAGGAATGAAAACGATCACGTGAAGTGAACGCCTTCGATGACTTTAGAACGATGGTGGAACACCAAATCGTTCAAGAGGGTTTAATCAATAGAAACCAAGAAAATATGTATGATATGTAATAATACTTTGGGCGACAAAACCCTCGATTCACTCTCAAAATAAAATACGCACAAGCAAGCGGAGGAAACGAGGCGGCGCGAAGCACTTAAGAGCCTTTTTCCTTTAGGTCGTTAAATACAACCGCCTTATACCCACCTTATAGTTTGTATTTTTCAAAATCGAGCTTCACGAAAGTATTTATCTATTTTTGCCTTTTTTCTTTGGTTTGAGATTCGAATACAATGATTGGGTAATGACCTCCCAAGTCAAGGTTGTGATTGCTCACGTATTTGGAGTACTTGTGAATTTATTGTTCTACGTATACAATATAGTAATAGTATTCACACAAAAACTGAAAAACCGATAATACGTATTAGTAGAGTGCTACTAATACAACAATGGTATTGTATTTTTTACACAACACGCCTCCCCGGCACGACGATTTAGGAAAACCAACAATGGTTCAACCAAAACACAACACGCCTCCCCGGCAGCGGCGCCAAAATGATATTGTATTTTTTACTACTCTTTAGGAAAAGAGCAATAAATAGGGCAAGCGTGCACGACGATTTAGGAAAACCGTGTGTAAATGACCCAATGAAGTGAGTTCGTTCTCGAGGAGGCACGTGTGTTGTGTAATGAGTTGATTTTGATTGATGATTTTATTAAGAAGAAAAGAAAAGAAAATAGAAATGAGAAAGGAAGACGGTTACGAAAACGGATTAAACTAAGTCGAAAAAGGCGATCAAGCAAAACCGTAAATAGTGCAAAAATTAAAATTTTATCCTAAAAATTACTAAAAATCCACAATAATATTCTAAGAGTTTACAAAAAATCTAAACTTGCTAAGACCTTTTAATTAATTAAATAATGACTTTTTAATGCTAATTAAATCCCTAAAAATCACAATTAATTATTAAAAAGCCCTAAACAAGATCTTATAGTTTGTAAACCTCAAAAATGACCTAATTAAGCTAAAAAGTATTTTTTAAAATTTTAAAACCAAATAAAACTATTTTTAAACACTTAAAAACTATAAAAATCAATTAAAACTTAAATTAATTCTAGAAAATAATATTAAAGCCCTAAAAATATTTGGAAAGTTACAAAATTCCTAATTTGGTGTCTATAATCTAGGAAAAATGTAAAAACTAAAAAAAAATCAAACTTCAATTTTTAATAATAAAATAATATTAAAATATTCAAAAAAATTCAAAGTTCATAAAAAAAATTCTAAAAAATTACCAAAAATCTAGAATAATGTAACTAAGACAAAAATGCAATCAAAATTTTCTGAAACCTATTTAATAATTTTATATTGAATTTTAAAGTTGGATAAAAACCCTAAAATCCTATAAAATTAAAAATTAGACTTTTTGAAAACTTTTTGTGCTGTAAACCTCAAGAATATAAATAAAAACCTAAAAGCTATTTTTTTGGATTTTTAAAATACTTTTTTCTATTTTTAAATTACTTAAATAAAAACGGGTAATTAAAAAATGATTAAAAATAAATAAAGAAAGAGAAAAAACAAAACTTAGATAAGAAAAATCCTAAACTCTATGACAAACACAGGAAAAATGAAATCAAGCAAATAAGCTTAGCCAATAAGCCTGAATTGGCTTATTTAGCTACGGCTTATTTAACAAAAGCCCAACCAAACTCACCTTAAATAACTAATGAAAACAACCTTGGTCAGTAAAAGACCCAATGGCGCAATGGTAGTGAGTGTGTGTGGTGAGAAGGATGGCGCAGGTTCGAGTCCTGGCCAGTCCTTTTTGGTCTTTTATATTTTTTTTTTCTTTTTAAAACTTTAAAACACAAACCATTAACTATTTTAAGCTCCAAAACACAACTCCCAATCAAATATAACAAAGATTAAGTCATTCAAAAGCCAAAAACGTGCTCAGGTTTGCTTTTAAGAACACAAAGCAAAATGTTATTCTTCACTTGTGAAGATAGTGATCAAGAGGGCTTGATCTGATGATTTGTGGTGTTTTGATTGGACAAGAAGGCACCCCTATACTCAATTGAGTATAGGGAGTCAAGATAACACACAAAAACACACAAGTTCAACCACAAATCACACAAATTGCACAAATTGTTTCTGATAAAGCCTAGCACAAGTCTGAGAGAATTTTGCTGATTTTCTTGGCACAAAAATGATTTTCAAACTCTTAAATCTTGCACAATATTCAACAAAATGACATACAACTGATACTCAACCCTCAAATGACCTAAAATCTAGCAGTATATCAATTTTGATGCATCAATCACACAAAAATCTGGCAGACAAGTCAGTTATTGATTTTTTTGCTATTTGGCCAAGTTTTAACATGCAAATGATTCAAAACTCTACCAAAATGAAAACTACCACTAGCATACAACCTCTAACTACCCTATGAGTGATTAAAACCAGTCTACAAGCAATATTCAAAACATTTAAATCATTTTAAACACTGATCCAAACACCCCTTTAAAATTGAAGATCAAAAATTTAACAAAGCAAATCTATTCAAGACCTATCCAAACTGATTCAAACAACTCTAAACATGCATAACATACCAAATAAACTTAAATCAAGCCACAAAACAACACTTAAACACTTTCTTGCATAAATCACATAAAAACTGAAAATTTATGAAACTCAACAAGGATTGAGAAAACTACCTTGTGGGACCCACATCCAGGTCCCACAGTGACTGCCAAGTCACCTCCCAGTAGGCCCGGGCCTATGCTGAACCTTTGAACAACAAATCTCCAAAAACCTGCTAAAAAAATGAAACAAGCAATATATCCAAAATCTGATTTTTCTGAAACCTTTTTAAAACCTTTCTCACAAACTTTGAACCAATGAAAAACTTCCTTTGAAACAAGAACAATATCAGAAACTCAAGGTTCTAATCCACTTTCACTTCATAGAACCTAGGGTTTCTGAAAATTTCTAAACCTTTTCAAAAACCTTTTTTGAAAATCCAATAAACACAAAGTGTTTAAGTAATAATAATGTGGAACTCGGACTATTCTCAAGCACACGCCAACTTTTAAAAACCAATAAAAAGAATTACTATTTACTTAAAAATACCAACTTTATAAATTTGAAAAAAGGGATTACAAATGCTTGGAAAATCTGGAACAAAACATAATGGACATATTTCGTCTCATTATATACTACTAAAAAGAACTATCTAGAATCTGATTAAAATAATACAATGTGCAAAACCCTAATGTGCTAATTCCCTGAAATGCCCTCTTGGTCTCTTGGTCAAATGGCCCTCATGTGATGCCTGTGAACAAACAGCTGTCTTGTTATGATCAGGAACGTCCATTTGTCCTTGGGGTCCAAGTAGTAACATCCAACCATTGGTTTTGTCTGTTTTAGGGTTTTGAGGGAAAGGGACGGGGCATGGGAGGGTCCCACAAGACACATGGGTGTGTCTTGTGGTGATTTGGGATGTGGGTTTGAGTGAGAGTGAGGGTAATTAGTGATCTGGAGATTATAGGTGAAAAACCCTTTGTTTTTGTTTGGATTGAACCTGGGATTAAGTAGGGTTTATGGGAGGATTAGTGGCAGTTTTAATCTATTTTGGGCAAAAAGATTTTTAAATAAGTGTTTTGGTGGGAAGGGATTAAGGTTATTTAATATGCTTGGTGGAAAGCAGACGTGGATTGGTTGAGGTGGATTGGAGTATAGGATGTGATTGGTTGAGGTGGATTGGTTGACGTGGATGGAGTATAGGATGTGATTGGTTGAGGTGGATTGGTGGGTGACATGGCAGCTTGTGAGTGGAGGATGAAGGTTTTGTTGTCTGGCAGTAATGCCCCCCCCCCCCCATGTTTCCTTCTTTCTTCATGTTGTATAAACAACAACAAACTTGTAATTCCCTTTATAACAAGTTTGGTCATTTGGCAATTTTGGCACAAAAGCTTTATAAGCTTGAAACAAGGACTTCAAATGAAATTTCTTCTATTTCCAAGGGCTAAACTTGTAATGTCTTCAAACTTCAAGGACCATTCTTGCATAAATTGATTTCTTCAAGGTCTTAACTTGTCAAGTCTTCAAAAATTGAGGGACTAAAGTTGCCAATCTTCAAAACTTCAAGGGCATTTTTGTAAAATCCAAACTTGGGTCCGGTTCATTGTGCGGCTTCGTTTCCCGTGTTCGTTTTTGAATGATTCTTGTGATCTTTTTGTCTTTTCCTCAATATCCGTACCTAAAATACACAAGTAACAAACACGAGCATATATTTGGCATTTTAATGATATTTTATGCATTTTAAGCCCGATTTGGACGATGAGACTATGTATAAAAGCAGTCTCATCATCGATCCTTTCTAAATACGTAAAAACGTATTTCCAACATTTCACTTTTTGAGGATGGGAGTTGTTGAACACACAATTTTTGAAAGATTTTGAATAATCATTGAAAAATTCTTGAAAAAATTGTGTTCAACGCTTTTTGAAAAATCCATCCTTTTTGGCGAAGAGGTTTTTCTAAAGCATAAACTTGAGTTCATACACTTTGAATGTCTTGACGAATCCACTCAAGTGTAAGAAGATTATCTTCTTTTGCTGAGGGTAAGAGCACTAAACCGTACATCCCCCGTGAATATAGATCCGGGTTGCAATCTGAAAGTGATTACAAGCCATTGTGTTGAGCTCAAAACGTTGAATGTCTTGTAACAAGCTCAACCCGTGATAGATTGCTCTACCCGTTTTTAGGATAAGTTATCTTTAAAGATACACTTTCCTTTATTTGAAGTTCGAGTTACAGTCTGACATTTAACTGTAAGCCGTTTACATGAGCTTAAAAAGTTTGAATGTTTTTAATGAGAGCTCATGACCGAGAAAATTTCTTTTCCCGTTGTTAAGGATAAGTTATCATTCGTGATCAACTTTCCTTTCTTTGAGGCACGAGTCACAATCTGAAGTAATTGTAAATCATTAAAATGACATGTTTTGAAAAATATTTACAACTTTCATTCGAGCTTTATGTACACACCCGTGTCGTTATTGAGCGACATTTCTAGGCGCGTCCATATTATCGATACTGAAAGACATGTCGAGAAGAATATTTTGGTATTTTGAAAGTTTTTCCATTTTTTATTTTGTTTTTCTAATGATATTTATATTTTATTATATTTTTTTGTTTTCTCAAGTTTTTCGCAAATAATCCAAAATAGACTTTTGTACAGCAGAAGAAGGTGATTTCGAATGTACAGAATTGGAACCCTTGGAGGAAGAAGTGAGTTCAGAATCCGCTGAGTTACCTGCAATCAATGAAGAAGAGTTCGTACAAATACTAGTGTTAGGAGAAACAAATTCCTTGTCTACGTTCAAAACATTCACATTCATGCTAGCACAAGTTTCATCACTCTTCTCTATTGGAATCCACTTAAGACCAACTTCCTTGAAGATCTGACTCGTTGGTTTCCACTGAAGGATAGATCGAGGAGTAGTTTTCTCTTGCACAGCGGAAGACTTCTTTGGAGAGAAACTATGTCCTTTTTTTTATCCACGTTTCAGATTTGTTGTTTACGACGGGTTTGTATCTCCTTGTTGTCTTATAGGATTCCGCATTCTTTCTCTGTGCAAAGGCACGAGATTTGATTTTATAAAAGATATTACAGAATGCAATGGTCATGATTTCCATTGTGAATGCCATTCTTGCAAGTGGGGCATGCGGGAAATTTGGAATTCACGAAAGTCTGTGTGTACCTAGGCTTTGTTGATCGTTCAGTCGCAGTGTTCGGTACACGAGTACTCACAGATGGTTGCCATGTCCTAGGTTGCTGGGAAGGGATCCTAGGTTTTAGTTGACTACCATTAGGAGTGTGTTGAACTCTAGCGGTTGTTGATGCACTAGGTTTTGAATACACAGCTTTGTCTTCTGAATCTTCCCTTTTGGCTTAGCATCCTCTAGGTTGTTGGTATGAACTAAGTCATTTGAACCTACAGATTCCTTTGTGGACACGAATGTCACACGTTTTGAAGGAGTCCTAGAAGTTATAGGTGCATTCACATGGTTGGGTTTAGCAACAGTGTGCTTTCTAAATGGAGGAACATAGGGTGATATGGATGGTTTAGGAACAGTTGGTTGCACATCAGTCTTAGGGAGTAACCTAGATTTTACATGAGAAGAATTGGAGAAAGGAGTCGGTTTTCCTAAGAGAGACGACTTTGGATCCTTGTAGGCATTGGGTTGTCGAACAACAGGTTTCACAACTTTAGGTTCCACAGTTTTCCCACCCATTTTGGCAACGAGTTCCTTCAACTCTTCTATTGCTATGTCCTTTTCTTGCAGCTGAGCTTTCAAGTCTGTAATTTCCATACTCTTTTCTTTCACTTCTCGACACAAGGTGGAAAGTTTTACTTGCAAGTTATTATCATTTAGACCTTTTCTAATGTCTTTTTGAAAAGCAAGTTCAAGAGAATGACAATGTTTTTGAAGGAAATCAGTTTTGTGTTGAAGTAACTCAAAAGCATTTTTATCAACATTTTCTTTACGTTTCGAAAGCTCAAGTTCAAGACGCTCACATTCTTTGATCTTATCAAGATATTTGCATGCAACATCAGAATATTCATCGATATCAGCACAAGATTGAAGAGTAACACACAAAACATCTTTGGAGAGACATTCTTCTAATAGGAGATCATATTCGTTCGAGAACTCTGATTTTTCCGTCTGAAGTTCATCAATTGCTTTTTCAAGAGACTCGACATATTTCAAATCATCAAATATTTCAAACCGAATTAATGTTTCAGATTCAAGAACAGTGGCTTTTATCGTCATCGTATTCGGTATCAGAAGTTCTTTCACAAGCAAGGTTATATCGCGAGGAATCTCTTTTTTCCACTTGTCGTTTTCACGTTTTTGCCAAACTCTTTCCACGATTGATTGAACATTATCAATGTGATGTTTAAGAATACCAAAAGTCTTCCTACTTTTTCCTTTAGACGCATCAAGGGATAAGTAGTTGATATACTTAAAAACGTTAGATTTATTAGTGGCAAAAACTTTCTTACATTGAATTCTTATTTGTTTGCTTTCTAAAAACAATTCCTCACGAGACTTCTGTTTTTGTGTAGTGAAAAGACCATATAGACTATTCTCATAAGCATAATTATATGGTTTCACAAACTCTTTATTGACCGGTGATCTACTCTCCTCTTCCCAAAGGGATGTCTCATCATTAACAAGAGGACATTCAGGATTGGTCCATTCGGACTCATCCATATGAAGGCGGGGTTCGCAGCTTGAGCTTGGGCAAGGTAATCAGGACTTGAAAAGCTAGCCTGACCCTTAAACATCGACGGAGGTGCTATCATTCTTACGGTTTGAATAGAGTCATGTGTTTTATAAACAATTTTCTTCAAAAATTCGACTTGTTTTTCTAATTCCGTTACTTTTTCAGTATCTTTTTCATGTCGACTTTTGAAATCTTGTTTTAACGTTTCAACCTCTTGTTTCTTAACATCAAGAATTTTAGCAGTCTCGGTGTTATCCATCGAAAGCCGTTGTCCAAGTTCGTTAACTTCACAGGTACGTTTTTTTGACGTTCATCCATTAATAAAACATTAAATTGACGTTTCTCTTTGGTTAATAACTCAAGAGTTTCGTTGTATTTCTTTTCAAGATCGTCCTTTTGACTTTTTAACGCACTACCCTTGTAACCCTCAAGCTCTTTGGTCTTTTGAAGAAGCTCAGCTCTATAACTTTCAAGGGTCTCATTAGATTTATTTAGAGCAGCTTTGCATTCTTCAAAATTTTGAGTGAGCGTTGTGTTTGCCTTCTTTAATTGCTTTTGACTCTTTCTAGTTTCATTGACATATTTTTGTAAACTAGCAATTAAATTAGCAAGCGCGACACGGTCCTCATCATCATACTCATTTGCATGTTGATCATCCTCAAACTCATTATTGCACATGTCTGATGAATCGGGTGGGGTATTGCTATCAACCTTTTCTGTCATACATGTGTCAATAAGGTTTGTTGTTTGATCACTATGCTCATTCGTATTGGCAATGGCAAACATATTAAATTCAACATTGTGTACCTCTTCCAATGGCTCAGAATCGAAAACAGGGCCATTATCATATGAAGGTGTATTAATGATGTCGTTCGCAGAGTCAATGCTTTGTTTGCCAGAGCGGCTGCTTTCTTTCCCAGAAATGCTATGATCATTATGCGCACGATGCTTTGTGTTCCCTGATCTGCAGTTGTCAGTTGCATTACTCGATACTGTCCCATTACTTACAGTTGAAACTGGACTCGTATCCACTACATGAATCTTTGCAACCGTGCACTCTTGCATTTTCAGCCTTTTGTCATTCATCTTATTGATCATATTTTTTTCATGAAGTAAGCGTTCATCCATAAGCCTCTCAATTGATTCCATGTTTCCAAATATCAAGTCTCTGAATGATTTTGCTTCCATTGTAGTGTAGTCTTTGAAGTGTTGTTTTGCAACTCGAACGTCGAAATCAAAATTAGAAGACGTGAATAACTTTGAACCAAAGAACGGTTGAAATGGTGTTTTGAGTGCTTTGAGGGGAGTCTTCGAATTTTTCTCATGAAGGTTGTTGTTGAGTAATTCATTCTCAAGATTCTTTAAGTGGTCTCTAAACTCATAAGTGAACGTGTGATGGCCATTTCTGAAGAAGCAATGAAAAGCACACATATACAAAGGATTATACGAGAAGGTCTCTCTTTCAAGACGTTTTAGATTCGTTTTGAGATCACTGAAAGCTTGCATACAGCATTGTTTAAGGACTTGTTCTTGAAGTTGCATCTCTCGTTCTTCTCTGTCTGAACACGAAGACGTCAATACATTGGTACTCGGGACCATGCTGTTGTGAGTGTCACCATTCGTTGATGTAGAATCCATAATGGGTGTTTCAGTTGAGGAAATGAGTTCGGATCTTATGTTGATATGGTGTGATTGGGTTGTGGTTTAAATTCCGAAAATTGCGATTTTTTCTTCAGTCCGACAATAAATTCCCAGTTCGATAGAACGGTAAACCGAAAAATTATGAATCACCAAATTTTGAAATCGAGTTAGAAATAGCCAATATCTAGTAGGGAAAAATTTTGAATAATGAAAATTTTAATGAAAAATAAAACCTAAAAATTTAAAACTTGGCCTAAAAATTTGAATTTTGGTCCAATAATTTGAATTTTTGGTCGAAAAATTTTTCGCATCGCCAAAATTTGAAATCGAAGCTTAAATGGCCTAAAATGGTCTAGGAAAAAATAAATTTAACTATGGTAAACGGTATTCTGAAACTAGTCTAGATACTGACTAAGTCTAAAAATGCTTTAGTCAAAAAATTCCGCAATGTGATACACAATTCCGCAATGATTATAGTGACACAATTCCGCAACGTGTATGATGTAATAATTCCGCAAAGTATATTGATTCAATTCCGCAATAACCTAAAATCGTATGATTCCGCAATCACCAATAAGCTTATGATTCCGCAATCCTTTTTAGTACATGATTCCGCAATAACCTTAGACTCAATTCCGCAATCACCAATAGAGCACAATTCCACAATAAACAAGATGTTACAATTCCGCAATAAACTGGATGTTATAATTCCGCAATATGTAGAGATTCGATTCCGCAATGTTAATATATTGGGAAATTATTCAATGATTCCGCAATAACAATAAGATTTAATTCCACAATCTCCTGAGGAACACACAATTCCGCAATAAACGAAAGAGTACAATTCCGCAATTGCAAAAAATGAACAATTCCGCAATACCCAAAATTTATTCAATTTCGCAATACCCAGAAGAGATTCAATTTCGCAATGTGAAGCAAGATTGCGAAATTATGACAGAATTCCTATAAAAGTGGATCTTGGAAGTACTTTTTGATTTACGAGATTTCAAGCCAAAAATGAAGCCAAACACCACAAAATTTCGCGTTTTTGACCAATCTAAGTAACCCAAATCACTACCACGCCTATGTAGTCGATTTGTCTACTCACTAACACCACAAAAACGCAAATTTTTTGATGATTTGAGCTAAAAATGAAGAAAAACCTACGAACTCAATAAGAAAACCAAATCAATCAAGTATCTACCCCATGGCGATTGATACCAATTGTTGTCCCATTATTATTAGATGATTAAACAAGAAAATAGAGATGAAAAGATATGAATTTTAGAGAGAGAAAGTAGAGAGAGAAAAGAGATAGAATGGTTGGAAAACTTGGAGGATTAGATTAGAGAGAGAAATAACAAATGACCAACCAACCACCTCCTAACATGCTAGGAGGTGGGTATATATAGTCCACCCACATGCGGGCTTGTATGGGCTATATATTAATGGCCAGGCTTTCCTTTTAGGCTTTAATTGTTTATAAATGAAATTTAGCTTAAAGTTAAGCCCGTAAAACACGACTAACCTACTACCTATTACAACGTTCTAAAATACGATACCTAATAAACCTATGACCGGTCATTCTTGTTTGACTCAGTATTTTGAGGCTAACAATTTTGTATTCAACAAAAAGGGTGAGATTGTTAATACAAATATCACATTAAAACGATGTTTATATTTTTAATCTGCTTTAAGTTTTGTTAACGAAAACATTTGTATTAAAAACAACACTAAAGTTTTGGATCAATGTTTTTAAGTTTCTCACTTTAAAAAAAATTCTATAAAAAAGTATAACAATTTCATTTAGTACTAAAAACACATGAATAATTTTATAAAATCTATTACATACCCATATTTTATAGCATCCATACTAGACAACCATCACTATTTTGGCTTTTGGTAATGAGCTATGACTATTAACATAATCATTAATTTGTTTCGCATACTCGCCCCAAAAGGTGCATTGCAATTCATTAGATCTACAAAAAGTTACGTATCAAACTTAAACATGGTTTATGTATGTATCCAAAGTATCTAAATACAAAAACAATTACTTGAGATATGTTATTTGACACTACAGTTTCTGTCCAGACTTCCTATTTATTTCAAGATACTTAAGATCACCACATATAGTAAAGTAACTAATTACGTATGCATAAAAGAAAAAATTTCAACAGTTGATACAGATAAATGGTTTGCAAATATATTAGTAAAATAAGTTGGTTTCTTTTAAGTAAAAAGAAAACACTTACCAACACAACCGTTGTCGACAACGTGATTTCTCATCAACTTATCAAAATCCACAAAATGAAAAACATTTACAGGCACTTCAAAGCTTGCACATTCTTAATGATAGTGTTGCGGTAAAAATTAGTTTTATAACGATGCTCGGTATACTTGGTCTTTCCTTGGTACTCGGCCCCGTCGAAATTAGAAAGATATATAGCAGTGCCTTCTAAAAGATTCTTCTCAAACACATTTAAAAACTGACTTTTCATTGATGCATGTATCCTAGAATCCTATAAAGCACAAAAAGAAAAGACAAATAAATTAACATATATATAAAGAAGTTAGTATGATAATATAAGATAAAACATACATCTTTGTCAACTAAGATTAATTCCATGTTCTCAACTCCAATAGGTTTCCCGTACACATTTTGTTTCTAGCTTTGATTAACTTTCACATATATTGTTTGTGTTTCCTTGTTTATCGTAAGATCCTTTACAAGAACAATAGAGTTAGGGCAAGATATATGCTAATAATGAATTATTAAAGGGAGTGTGATGAATGGTGAAAAAGACTGCAAACAATGGCTTAGTTTATACACGCGGGAAAACAAAATTCAAAGCGTGTTAACCCTAAAACAACACTGTTACGGAATGACAGTAAATTTAGGAATTTTTCATTTTTAGAATATTGGTTCACTGAACCAAAACGGGAAGTTGATATATATTTTTTAGATGATAAGATTTCAGTATCATTTCAAAATATTAGGAATATCATAATCAATCTTAAAAAATAGATTATTGTGATAATATTAAACTAAATATTTATTAAAATTATGAAGATATAATTGACTATTCAAATCAAATATAAAAAAATTACGAATATATCTTAAGATTTAAGTTCATTAAGATACTAAAATTTTCTAAAATACAAGGGGACTTATTCCCACCCTTCATCTTCATCTCATCCAACGAAGGAGATTAAATCATAAATTTACACTGGAAGGGTATTTTGGTCTTTTTAAACATGCACTATATAAGCTTTTTTTTTAACAAACCCCTCATTTACTTCACACACATATGTGTGTTTCTTTCTCTCATTCACAGATCTTTTTTTCTAATCCATCATTCAATCCTCTTTAAGAGATGAAACATCACCTTTAATTGATATCGTAAGTTCCGGTATTCTTCTACTATCTCATTCTCGCTATTTTGTATCTATTTATATACTTCATTTGGTTTTTATTATTTTATTAATCTTTTTATGATCCATCGTTATATGAGATAATATAAATTGATATTCACTCATGTTATTTACTCATATGTTAACTATAGAATTTGAGCAATTGATATAAAATATAGTTGTCATATAGTAGCGTACACGAAGAGGTGTGTTTATGACTAGTTTGAGTTTTAATTTTAGTTTGATCCTTACCTTTTTATTATTAAATATGGAATAGTAAAGATAAACTAGAAAGTGGTGATGATGAATTATTGTCATTAATATGGAACGAATAAAGTGTTCCATTGGAGATGATTTGCCATCTTGTGGTTTGAGTCTTAAATTGTTGGTCAATGAAATGAATTCATCATCTATTTAACGAGTTACATTAATTTAGTGTTTTTATTCAGCTTTTTTTTAACAAAGTATCAAGTCTTATGAATAAGCGAGTTATAAATTAGCTTATTTTCGTGTGAATAAACTGTATTACACAATTATTAGGAATTTTTATGCAGTTGAATTAAGCTTGATGTATCATATATGATACCTTATTTATCATATATGATAGATATATAATATATGATATTTGTTAGGTATATCAAATATGATACATGATGTATCATATATGATGTTTATGTCAGACCACAAGAAAAAATCAGACTTTATGACTAATTTACTCAAAATGTCTTTAAGCTCTTTAGACATGCCTTTTATCAGTATAATAATGTATATATGATATTATATATAGATCGGTCATAAAACTCAAAAGTGACTATGGATGGCTATAGTAAGTGGCATGTGGCTTATAGTTGAGAATCAAATATGTTTGACAAGACTTAATATCATAATCAAATATGATTGTGGCTTATTATCAGGTTTTATTTATTGCAGTTATAAATAAGCTTATGTTCATGTAAATAAGTTGTATTATTAGGCTTTTTAATTAAGTTGATGTAAGCTGAGTTAAGTTTGATGTATCATATATGATACTTCATTTATCATACATGATAGTTATATGATATGTGATATACGATAGGTATATCATATATGATATATGAGGTATCATATATGATATATCTACTAAGCCGCATAAAAAACTAGACTCATACTGTACATTACTTTTTTCACTTTTGACCTATTGTGCATATTTATATTGTGTGCTACATAATCCAGTTGTTGAAAAAATGGTGCCTAATATGTTTTTTCCTCTTTTCAATTAATGCAGACTGTGCAAACACAACAACGAGCAGATATGGATGCTGCAATTGCCCGGTTGGAGCAAAGCATGAGGACACACACGCATATGTGTAAGGATAAGACGAAGTCGCCGTCATAGCCCAGGAGGAAGTCTTACAAGAGAAAAGTATATCTGGTTGAAAATGAAGAAGATATGAATGAAGATGAAGAATAGTAGTTCAAATAATAAAAATGTCTTGGTTTTAATTTTGAATTAAGTAGACTCTTTTTTGTATATTTTGATTATGAATAAGTGTTTTAATCATGATTGGTTACATTCTGTTTAAACAAGTGTTTATACATAAAATGTATGCTCTTAAAAATCACTCTTTTTTTATATCTGAAAAATTATTTGATAATTTATTCAGCATGCTCTTGGTTTTAATCATGAAGTCAACAGACCTTTTGTTGAAAATGTCAAAAAAAATTATGTGAGTATCATATATGATAATGCATTATCATATATGATAATGCATTATCAAATATGATACTCACAAAAAGTACTCTTCTTATTTTTTGAACAAGTATTTAATCATGAATCCAGCATACTCTCTGTTTTAATCATGAATTAAGTAGACCCTTTTTTAATGTGTCAAACTTTTTTGAGTATCATATACGATGCTTCATTATCATATATGATAATACAGGATCATATATGACAGAATTAAAGAGTTACATGTATTATCATATATAATATTAAAAAATGTAAAAACTATACTTCATGAATATGATAAAATTTTAACAAAATAACTATATTATCCAAAAGTTACATCTACAGATGTTCTCCATTTCATATTAAAAAATAATAATTATAGAGTAGAAGTACAAAGTTAAACTAATACATCACCATACACAAATTACTAAGAGATAAACTATTCAAATGTTTAAAACAATGGATGTTGATCTCATTCATCAACATTTTTTCTACAAACTTGACGCTCGTCTTTGTCATTTTCATGCACATGATCTTGTTATTTAAGTCGGGAATCATATGTTCCACTTCTTGGCTTTGAGATGATCGAGTTCTTCAAAGTGCGTTGAAAACAGCTTTCACCATACAAATAAAAAGATTTTGTTTTAGTTTCAATCAGATTATCAAATATGACATATTACAGAAGCTGAATTTCAATCAGATTATCAAATATGATGTATTCCAGAAGCTGAATTTCAACCAGAATATCATATATGATAATATATACACAACTAACTTTTAATTACGCATTAGGAGATCACAGACTTACTTGTATTTATTGTCAAGCATATTATCATATTATCATATATGATACCTTCATATATCATATATGATATATTTATCATATATGATGTATGAAGGTATCATATTTGATACATCTGTTTTGTGTAGCCTAAAATTTTAGCACAACTCTCCTAATAAGCTTATTCACATAACTACTTCTAAGATTCGCAAAAAAATACACAAGATAAAATTAACCAACTAGTAACTACTAATAAACTTAACCAACTCCAGCAATTCACAGTCACTCAATCAGTAATCATTTCCTTTACATTTATTAAAGGACTAGCATAGTACCCGCGCAATGCAACAGCGAGTACCCGATAACTAATTTTTTAGCGAACAAATGTTACAATTTTAATAAGGTTCAAATTAAAGTTAAAGTAGTAAAACAAATTAAATTAACTTAAATAAACTCATTAAAAACCAAAAAAACTAAAATTTAATAAAATTATATCAAAATGGATGTTGAATTAAAGAGCACGAAGTTTTAAAAAATATCGTAAAAATAGATTATAAAAAATAAATATATCAAAAGATATTTTAATTTAAAGATAAAAGTTTTTTGAATTGTTTGTTACTAAGGTTGTTACAAAAGTTTGTTATAAAAACATATGGATGGATGAGATCAATTTATCAAAATATGATCTAAGGGTTTTAATTTAATCTTCATATCTTAATTTTTGGTTTGGAGTTAGGTTTGGAAATTTTAAGTTCGAGATTAAGATCGGAGTTAAGATCGGAGTTAGCCTCTTTATATAATAGTATAGAAGTATAGATATAGAAATATAGATCTACGCAAATCATGTTGAGATTTTATGTACGAATGATTTGAAGGACCGCTTATGAAACCCTAAATTAATTCGGGTAAAAGTTATAAAATACCATCTTACTTATTGATTTGTGCCGACTTTAAACACTTATTATTTTATTTCGTGACTTTACCATTGTACTTGTTTATTTTGTAACAGTATTACCATTATGACCGTTTACATTTAGACGTCATTAAATTAATTATTTTAAAAATAAAAAATTATTTAATGTATCCGACATGTCAAAAGTCTATGCACATGATGATAATAATAAAAAGCAAATCCACCATTCCAAGCAATAATAAATGATTCATGTCTTTTTCAAATAAGTTTATATTGATAAGGTTAACCTGGAAATTTATTATCCATTTTTCTTTGTATCTACAGTATCTTATTTTCTAATCATCTAAGCAAAAGACAGTTATAAAAGGCATGCCTCGCTCCTGAAACATCTCTTTCATCCACTATCATGTATTTCTATATCCGGTTAAAACCTGAAAAGAGTATATTTGACTTTCAAAGATACTCGATCTGATTCTGTTCCATTACATGGATCTGTAAGATCCACCAGAAGTCCTTCCAAATCGAGTCAATGAAAGAACCAGATTACAGTCGTATTAAAATAGTGGGTTTAGGAAGCAAACCTATTGCCGTATAGAAGAGAATTAGGGTTGATACTTTTGGTGGCTTCATTTTTGTGTGATTTCAATTGAAACCGTATGATGCGTCGTCTCTCAAAAACTCCAGCTTTTTTGTTTCGGGTTGGAAAAAAAGAAAAGAAAATTAACACCTACCTGCGACATTTTTAGAGATCTTGAAGACAAATCTTGTGTTTTCTTCGTGGGTTAAAGGTTCTGACGTGTAAGAAACAAATGTTTATTTGTTAATGTTAGTTGTGTTAACCTAGAATTAAGAAAATGGGTATAATCTAAAGGTTTATGGAATTATTCCTTAAAGATTTATTCATGGCTTATGAATGAAAAACAATCAGATTCGTTTTTATTTACAAAGAGATAAGGTAGAAAAAATGTGTGGCTATTGTTACGAAGAGATAGGGTTCATGTATTTGTAATGGTGGTTTGAATCGGAGAAAAAGATGGATGAAATGATCTGTATGTTTTCAGTTTGGATCTATTTAAAAAAAGTCAACTATCTATATTAATGTTTACATAGTGGAAATCAGATGTATTAAAAGTAAAAGAAAAATTACGTGGATATTACTGTGCTAGCGTGTCGGTAACAAGTTACCATATTGGTAATTTCGAAACAAATTTAAAAATATAATGGTAAAGTCACGAGATAAAATAGTAAGTGTTTAAAGTCGACATAAATTAATAAGTAAGATAGTATTTTATAACTTTTACGCAATTAATTCGGAATAATCTAAGGGAATCAATTATTAAAAGAATAAATTATCTCATAGCTAAAATAGGGATATAAACAAACGAACGTGTTCATAATGTTTACTAACTACTTACAAGCTTAACTAACTGTAACAACTCATAAGCGCTCAATTGATAATCATTTCATTATATTTATTAAATTATATACATAAATAATTTCGAATAGTCAAAACTATCTTCCAGCAAAATTAGCAAAATTGGTGATATAAATTAAGGCGGAGCGGCGTACTCAGATCAGACCGAACCGATTAAAACCGGACTGGACCGATTATCGAATTGGTCCAAAATCTTAGACCGAAATGGATCGGTCCGGTCTTGTACGATCTTCGGTCCGGTCCGGTCCCATTTAGGCAAAATAAACGGATTTTTGATAAGACCGAACCTAATCGAACCGGACCGACCAGACCAAGGACCGAAATGGTTCAAAATCACGGACAGAGGACCGGACCGAATTTACTCGGTCCGGTCCGGTTCGATTTTCCGATCCGGTCCGGTTTGACGATCAAAATGCTCACCCTTAATATAAACAACAGAAGGAGTATTCTCATGAAAAAGACAAACAGTAACGAGCTTATCTGTTTGGAGATAGTAGATCGAAGATGAATCAGTTTGTGATTTAGATCGAGGGATTGTTCGAATATGTGTTTGTGTGTGTGTGTTTTGGAGAGAAGAAGTGAAAAAACAGTTGTTTTTAGATTTGAGAAGTGTGAGGTGTTGTTACGTGGGTGGGTGTGAAATGACTAAAATGCCCCCTCTATTTTTTTAATTAATAAAAATAATATTAATTTCAACCATTGATCTTTGGTAAATGAAAGGTGAAGATTGATCATTTTGTATCTAATGATACAAAGTATCTAAAATAACTCTCCTCAAATCTTAATCAATTAAAAAAAAACTAGATTATTGTGATAAGATGAAAGAAAATATTTAAAAAATTAAAAAGATATAATTGACTTTTTAAAACAAATACAGATTATTTCAACATATATAATTGATTTATTTAAACATATGTTAAATTTATGTCAAAGATTAACAAATTTTTAAAACAATGCAAAAAAATTGATCTATAAAAAAATTATATGAACATACCTGTCATTAAAAAATCATATTTATTTTTAAATTAAAATATCTTTTAAATTATTTATTTTTTCATAATCCAATTCTATCATACTTTTTGAAATTTTTTTTAATTTAACATCCATTTTAATATACTTACAAATTTTTTATTTTATTTTTATTTTTAGTAATTTTATTTATTTTAATATATTTTTTTACACTTTAACACTAATTCAATTGTTGAAAAATATAATAATAATCAATTATTCATCGTTGTATTGCGCGAGTGTCATGATTTTTAAAAAGTGTTTGAGGGTTACTTATTGAATACAAATCTGGATAAGTAATTATTTCATTTGTTCTTGAGTCAATTGGTCAACAAATCAAATGACTTAACCGGAAACTGGCTTTTCACAGATTTTTAAACCGGTCTGCCTTTTTTTATTTAAGCCGGATCGATTTCAGAAAAGTCGGTTTCGATTAAATCATAAACCGCCCTAACGCACTTTATAACGGCACAAAAATAAAATTCCAAATACAATCTCTTTTCGAGAGAAAACCCTATACGAATTCGATAATCAAAGTGTAAGTATCAATGACGGAGTTTGGAGATACAAGTAGAATCGTTGTTTTCCCTAATTGTATGTGTGTTGATGATGACGGTCGTTCGAGACGATACGAGTGTAAACTTATTGGTTCTTATAATGGTCTTGTATGCATCTCTCGTGACTATGTAGCTTCCCATACTGATTTTTTAGTCGTTAATCCCTCTACTGGCGAGGCCAAACAACTAGTCAGTCATCCCGATGATCGTTACGGTGTTAATGTATGTGCCTCAGGTTTTGGCTACGATGCTTCTATAGACGATTTCAAGGTTTTTGTAGGACACCACTGCAATCCGAATGACTCGCTAACGTTTGACGTCTTAGAATTGAAGAAGAACGTTTGGAGACCAGTTGATACAACAGAATGGTTTCATGAATATGACCATTTGCATGGGAATGGTATCCTATGCAACGGGGCGCTTCATTGGTTAGATATAAAATCCGATTTTGTTGTTATTTCTTTCGATTTATCCAAAGAGGTTTTTAAAGAAACTCACCTACCAGAATTCGATGACGATGATGATGGCGGTGATTGGAATTTGGGGACTATCAAAGACCGTCTATGCTTATTTCGTTCTTCAAATAGTACAGACTTAACGGAAAATGATGAAAACGTGATATGGGTAAGAAACGAGTCAAACGACCACGTGTCTTGGAAACGCAAGTTACTGCCGCATTGTTATGATGAGACAACCAAACAAATCACGGAATACATTCCCGAGGGAAATTTCTTGTCTGGCTATGTTCACATATGGATGTTAGAACAAGGTTCGGGTGCTCCGGTATTGGTGCGAAGCCTTGATGAACGCCGCAATGAATATTTCCATCATAATCATGCGCATATCCGGTTCTCCACATATTCGGAATCTAACTTTAACTATAATACTCCTGTTTTTGTGAAGAGCCTTGTATCTCCCAATGCCACGGGTAATCAGAATGGTGATGGTGATGGGAGGAGAGTAGAGAAGAAAAGGAGGGAGAGTCATGTGTTTCACCCTTCCGATAAAGGGAGAGCAAAGAGTATAAGGCAAAGCCATGTATCTTATGACTATGGAAGGAGAGTAGACAGGAAAAGGAGAGAGAGGGACAGCCATGTATCTTCTGATCATCCGTGACTATGGAAGGACAGTAGAGAGGAAAAGGAGAGAGAGGGAGAGCCGTGTATCTTCTGCTCTCGGTGACTATGGAAGGACAGTAGAGAGGAAAAGGAGAGACAGGCGGGAGAGGGAGAGCCTTGTGTTTCATAGTTACGATGGAGGGAGAGCTAAGAGTAAAAGGCAGAGCCTTGTATCTTATGATTACGATGGAAGGAGAGTGGAGAGGTATGAGTAAAAGGCAAAGTCTTGTATTTTGTGATTCCTGTGGCTATGGAAATAGAGTAGTAGATATGAGGAGGCAGAGGAGTCGGAACAAGAGGGAGATGACAATGACAATGAGGTTAGACACAGTAGAAAAAGGAAGATAATATAACATCGAGACTTCAAAGGTTCATCGGTCTTATTCTGATCTGTTTTTGCTCTTTTTATATCGCTAATTATTTGATTAACAAAACTGCAACCAAAAATGGAGGGAAATGCAGACACCCAATCTTATTTCGTTATTTACTTTTTTACTTGTAAACATAAATTATGAGCATTAAACCATAACTTCCTATTTGATTTATCATCAGTTAACTGAACGGAGAACACCATGGGTTCAGCGATGTCGAGTTTGAGACGTGTTTGGTTGCACCCTACATTTTGAAGTTATTATTTCTTCTATCATTTATTTGCTTTACAAACTTGTATTGAAGTAACATTTTCACAAGCTACCACTTAAGATTCGTTTAAGTATGCTTGATCCATTTAAGCTATTTCTCCCAAAACTTACCAGCCTGCAACAATTTAAAAAATGCAGCGTCAATCTAATAGCAATTTTCATACCGAAGGGATACAAATCCCCGGTAAAAAAATTTCTTTAAACAGTTTTTCTTACCGTTTTCATACATTTTAGGATAAGATGCTCCATCGTTATAGGCTTTCTTAGTCAGTTGTTATCAGTATTTGCTCATGTGTATAACATCTATGAAATGAGTTGAAAGATCCCACATGTCGATACCTGAATCATTGCAAATGACCTTTAAAACAACTGAGAGTCTGAGACTTACATAAAACAAATTAAAGCTGACCCTGTCCCAATTTCTTGAGCTATAACAATGCAGGGAATCAAAAGATGATAACAAAACAAGAAATAATTAGGAGTCAAATGCACATCATTCTTAGTCATTATAATGAAAATCACTTGCTAATTAAATATTACAAAACTCCATTGATGACAAAGTCTCTTCCCTCTATTGCATGTGCCTTCACCTTCGACACCTGCGATGCACATTATACGGCATTAGTAAACACAGATTATGCAAGAAGAATGATCAGCAAAATATGAACTGTAAGTCTGTAGCATAACACGGAACTTGTAGCATAACAGGCCATTTTGTAAGCCTCATATGCAGGACGACTGATCAATCTCTCACTGATCGCTTTAGTGGTAGACCAACCTTTTTATACCACTCCCTCCGTCCCAATATCATTATCCACCTTTCCTTTTTAGTTTTCCCAAAACAATTGTCCATGCCTAAATATAGAAGTTGAAATTGTTGTTGAAATTATTACTTTACAAAATTAATAGTCAAAGGGCAAAATTGCCTTTTAATGGGTTTTACAAATATCAGTTTAACAAAGCAGTAATGATGCTTATTTGTTAATCTATGTGTTTTTGTCAACGGACAATAATTTTAAGATGGATAATCTATGTGTTTTTGTCCGCGGACAATAATTTTAAGATGGAGGGAGTACAAAATATATTTTCACTCAAGAACTTTGCAACATGTTCCCGCCACCACTGCATCCTCCGTGTTGGATTTAATCAGTGTTCACGTATCCAAGAGTTATGTTACCGGTAGCAGTATTAAATAGTTTGAATTGGTAAATGTTGTGATTTGCACGTTAGGGTATTGTGTACCTGTTCTTTAGGTAAAGTTAAGTTGTTTCCTTGTTTGTAGGTAGACTTCTACACACGTTTTTTTCTTGTAAGGCTATATAAAGCCATGTATCAACAATAGTAACCAGTTTCCATTTACTAAATAGACACACATTGCCCCCATTTTTTTGTTTTGATTGCTGTGACAGTGGGTGCGAGTCCGGGTGTAAGGAGGCTGGTTCCTACATTTGGTATCAGAGCTAAGGCTCGTACCATGGAAGCCTCCGCCGCCGGCGGGTGTGTCGGTTGGTGGAGGGCAGGCGCGCATGAAAGGAATATTTGGGACAGCAGGTGGCTGTTCAAGACTATGTTGCAAGAAAGTAGCAGAATGAAAGAAAGAAAGATTAAAAAGACCGTCGTAGAGAAGACCGAGGAGGCTCCAGCGTGAGACCGAGAAGACCGAGGAGCTGCAAAAGACCGGGCAGCACCTATACCGACACAGGTGACAAGAGACTGAAGACTCACCTGAGAAATTATTATACCAAAGACCAAAAGTGATGACCGTGACCGCGGGTTGTCCGAGAAAGAAAGCAAGACCGAAGTTTCAACAACACATGACCGAGAGATACTGTTGATTCATAAGACCGAAGACCGAAGACCGAAGAATGAAGGCCGAATATGAAGGCCAAAGACCAATAATGAAAGATATTGTTGAATCAATGGACCGAAGATTCATAAAAGACCGAAGAAAGATAGCAAGAGAACGCAACAACAAAGATAGCAAGGACTGCGTAGCAAAGAATACACATGAGAAGGCAAGTGCAGGAAAACACATCAGGAGCAAGTCTCATAGAACGGGAAGACACGAAAGTGATTAGGTTCGTTTTGAAGATAATGAGGAGATTTCCAACTCAGGGGGTGTTAAGTTAGTTAGTTTGACATTTGAAGTTGCATTCAGCTGGAGAAGACTTTGGACGTGATCGAGTTGGAGGTCGGGTGTCCGGTCGAGAAGGTCGAGATTCGAGATGGCTTGAGAAGAAGGTTACGATGGATGTCGTGAATGGACGGGTAGATTACCGATTAAGGGGGTGATTGTTGGATTTAATGAGTGTTCACGTATCCAAGAGTTATGTTTCCGGTAGCAGTATTAAATAGTTTGAATTAGTAAATGTTGTGATTTGCACGTTAGGGTATTGTGTACCTGTTCTTTAGGTAAAGTTAAGTTGTTTCCTTGTTTGTAGGTAGACTTCTACACACGTTTTTTTCTTGTAAGGCTATATAAAGCCATGTTATCTATCAATAATAGTAACCAGTTTCCATTTACTAAATAAACAGAAACATTGCCCCCATTTTGCTATTCTGATTGGTGTGACAGTGGGTGCGAGTCCGGGTGTAAGGAGGCTGGTTCCTACACCCCGATAGGTCTATAAACTTGGTTTAATGAAGTAGTTGTATATTGCCCCGTTAATCACCAAGTAACAAAGTGTTTCACTTAGTTCCTTTATGTTTTTAAATTAAAAATCTCACATATTCGTCTTTAAGTTTGCTTTAGCGTATCCCCCTGCATGATTATTCTGTAAGATCTCACTTCCCGTTAAATTCAAAACAATCTGTAACCTCTTACGTAAAAAACGGCTGACAACTCCCACATATTCCAGAATGTTCTGGTTTTCTTGTAAAATCAACATATTATCCTAGGAATTCTATGACAGATAACAATAAAGCATATATTCACACTTGAAGACATGTATGTAATGAAGTCGGTTGAGCCATTTTTTACTGAGACTTGCAACAAATGCATAATCTAGGCACATCTCAATCAAAGATACCCGACACTTCTGTAAAGAGCTTAATTGATGACATTCCAACTATAAGTGTCACTTGTGAACTACTATCAACTTAAACATATCAATGTTGTAAAATCCGCTAGGAGCTAGTAGGGTGGTCGACCACCTTCGAGACGAAATCACCTAGGCTAGACAGGTCGTAAAAACAAAGGAAAAAAGGCTGATATTTTGTAGCCTAAAGCTAGAGAGATTGATGGTGTTCGGCTTACTAAACCTAAACCAAACATCAACCGCCCTGTTAGTAAACCACTTATGGCTAATGATCATGCTAAGGGTCCTACTTTAAAGCCTAATGAACACGGGGAGGCTTCTACATCACAACCTGCTAAGAGTGGTGTGAGCTCCCTCCTAAGAAGGATGTCAATAACATTCATTTTAAAAACACTTTTGATGCTCTTAAGGATACTTATGCTAGTAATGTTGTTGGAAGTATAATGGATGATAGTGATAGCGAGGAAGTAGAAAATGTTTTTGTGGAAGATAATGGGAAACCCGAGGATGACTTGGTTGATGATGGAAGGAATAAAGTGGAGGCTCCTCGCATTTGGTCGGGTAGGCAAGCGGACTCTCCTAAGAGAAATGTCGTTTTCTCTCCTCAACCGACGATTCACTCCTTTAATAGGGATGATGAGGAAGTGGAACATGAAATGCCTATAGCAAACATGGTTTGATGGTCTTCATATGGTTATTTACATTTCTTGTGAGTCAACTTATTTTTGCTTCATTAGTTATGTTGCATTTTTATAGAGGTAGTTGTTTCATGAGATAGGCATGTCAATCTTATGTTGTTTTGGTTTAAACACGAATGGTGGGTTCTTGTTCTGCCTCATAACGGGCTGTTTGATGTAGGACTTCACCTACATCTTTTGTACTTAACGTGTTTTTGTTGTAACATATTTTACTAGGGAATACCTTTACCAAAAAAAGCATGTACAAGGGGTGTAGCATACACAACATAATTACGAAGTTATCAATACTGTTACCAAAATGATTTCAAACACATAACTAAATTTCCATAATAGACAGTTAGACATATGTGTTACCAAAACCGACCCTAGAAATCTGTGTTACGTAAAACTATGCAACGAGTAATTTTGTTTGCACACCCACTAATTTGCGCGTTGTATTTAACGAGCTTACGTGTGACTTGGTTGTTGTTTAGACTGGGTTGTTTGCTCACATGTGGCACGTGGCAGCACTGTTTGCTTGCTTTGGTTGTTGTTAGGATTGAGATGTATTGATACGTGCATTAGAAGACCAAGTCAAAGAAAAAGTGACTAATGTATCATCTATAAATTATGCATGTTGTTCACTTTTAATATTTTTAGTAGTTATTTTCATGCATTATAGTTACATGCATTGTGTGATTTGTGTCCTTGTTTTAAGAGTTGTGGATACCCATGTTAGCCAGTAACCACTTAGTAGTTTTATTTCATGCTCTATAAATATTGTACTTACTTATTTAGATGAAGGAATGAAATGAAAGTTAAAATTCTAGTTACTCTTTAGTATTCTTGGAGTTTTGTCCGCTCTAAGGGCTTTATTCTTCCGCCTCTCGTATCTAATTCTTGGGAGATTGACCATCTATAATTCGGTCTTTATCAATGGTGCTTTCATCGACTTACTCAATACCTCTAACATCTAAACCATCGACAAACATCCATGATCAATTATCAGCCCTAAACGCAAAACTTGATCTCCTTATGACCCTTCTCCAAGCCCGAACCGGAACCACATTCCAGAACTACAACTGGGAAACCACATCCCTAAAAATGAGTCTAATGATTCCACCACCGACACCGACACCGACAGCGACGAGACCACAACTGCTCATATTGTCACCGACATATCCTCTCAAGTTACGAAAATCAACAAGTCCGAAAAAACCATCCTTAAGTTGCTTACCATCAAACCTGATAAAATAATCTCGACAGACATTGATACCCAAAACAAAAGTACTAGCACCAACATTACTACAACCATCATCAAGACCTACACTCCCCCAATGTTGCAGCCTATAACCCAACGTTATATGATAACCTTCTATTCCACCACCCTTGATAAAATCTGTGACTTTTCCATGATGGAGGACAAGTTACAAGTTAAACCAATTCAGTCTACGCACTCATTCTTCATCATCTTTGGTCTTCGATGTGCGAACACATATCATCTCGGTCACCAATGCTATCCACCAAAATTTGTTATTCTTGAACCCGAAGATGACCCACCTTGGAAGCCACGTGACACAAGAGATAAAGCCATGAGTCTTGAGGACAAGATTTCTTTTGAGGCACAGAGTATTGACACGTGCATTAGAAGACCAAGTCAAAGAAAAATCGACTAATGTATCATCTATCAGTTATGCATGTTGTTCACTTTTAATATTTTTTGGAGCTATTTTCATGCATTATAGTTACATGCATTGTGTGATTTGTGTCTTACCCATGTTAGCCAGTAACCACTTAGTAGTTTTATTTCATGCTCTATAAATATTGTACCTTCTTGTTTAGATGAAGGAATGAAATGAAAGTTAAAAGTCTAGTTACTCTCTAGTATTCTTGGAGTTTTGTCCGCTCTAAGGGCCTTATTCTTCCGCCTCTCGTATCTAATTCTTGGGAGATTGACCATTTATAATTTGGTCTTTATCATGTATCCTCTCAAACCAATATCTATTTAGGATGATAGGGTATTATGGCATAGTGAGCAAAGGTGTTTGCTCACTCTCTTCTTTGCTCGCCATATAACTTAGAAAGACAAGGTTTGAAAGGTTGAAGAATGGTTTAAGAGGGTGAAGGTATTCAGTTTTATTTTTTCTTTTAAAAAATCAGGGTTGTTGATATATTTAATGTGTAACAAATGCTCGCCTAGTTGCTTTTTTATATATAGCCATAACACATCATGTGTGCGTACAAATGAAGAAGGCGAGCAAATGCTTTTGTGCACAGATCGCCTTTTTTGTTAATCATAAAAACCAATCAGAGTCCGAGACGTGGAAGGATGACACGCAGATGAGGATGGCGAGCAAATGATTTGCAGACAGAGTAAATTTTCGTAATTGAAAAACTTGCGTTGTTTTAAGTAATCCTAGTCTGTAGGAGTATAAAATGGTATTTTTCTTTTTCATAATTAATGTAGTAACATAATACTATTAACTTAACATAAGATGGTGAAATCATACCTGAAATGAAAAGCCAAATCACACGCTGGCAGAAGATGCAATGAATTGAAAGGTGTGCAAGTTAGTAGGATCCATCTCAGGAGTGCTAATTGATCTCAAATCATAGACCTCACGGATGCTTTTAACCCGATATTGTATTCTACGACCTTTCCATATAACTCCATCACGAGGAACGAATCCTCTTCTCTTTCTCCGAAAACAATACTCCAAATTCTAGAACACTCCCACTTCAAAGTCATCCTCTCGTTTTCATCTAAAGCATCATAACATCATCAAGATTAACAACACACTTAAGAGACCATTTAGAGTATCTCTTCCTCATCTCGTAAATAGGCAAATCTTTGGTAGAAGTACCAAATGAGTACAAATAACCACAAGATTCCAACAGCTTAAAATTCTTATGTAACTTACTATCAAACTTTGAAGGATTAAAAGGAGTAAAAGGAGTAAACGCGATACTTCTACTTACGTTTTGGTCTCCAATAATCAACATGCAATGTGAAACACGACTCATAATATTTACCCTGTGAATGATATCTTTCCAATATATTCCATTATCAAACAAATTATCAATCACATAGTCCCCTTTAAGGGCAGCACTCCAATTTCTTGTTTGCGAAGAGTAAGTTTTCATAACATACCCAGGTCTACTATAAACTTTATAGTAAGGTGACATGGTAGGATCAAAAGCCAATCTCATACCAGCACCCCTAGACGAGAGTCCAGATAGCGAAACCTCACATTGCGGAAGCATCTTAAAGACATTAACAGTCGGGTTATACACATAATACTTATCAGGCTTAATATAACACAAAAGCAAGCCATTACACGAGTCCAAAACCACAAAATCACTACCCGCCTCGATAAAGATCTTATTTAATGATAATTTACCAAGTCTCAAATCTAACGAAACGAAATGATCCCCCACAGAGGATGGTGATTTGAGAAGAAAGCCACAAGGGGGATCGGTCTTTTGGTTTTGGGAAAAGAGTTTATTGAGTGATAGCCATTGTTTGGATACGAATTTACAGAAATGAAGGGAAATGAAAGGTAACCTTTTAAGGATTTGGATTAAGAGGTCTTCATTAGATATGACTTTGTGTACGGATAAAGGGAAATCATTGTCTTCCATACATAATAACTTTGATCGTTCCGATATATCTCCGGTCATTAATACTATATACTGTTTTAGGAAGCTTTAGGGATTTTTTTTTATTTCCTATTGCTTTTGGCGGGAAAAAAAATCCCCCACGTGTCCTTCCACACATTGCAACGTGTCCCATTCTTCTCCTCTTTACTAAACTAAATAAGCAGATCTGATAAATAAACCACCGCCCACACACACTAATTGATCATCAAACCATCCTCTTCCGACCCTTTCATATCTTTATTTGAAAACGAATATGTCATTCAATGAAACCCACAACTTAGGGCCACTTTCTTAGGTCTAATGTGAGGTCGGTGCGGTGGAGTAGACTATCTAATTCGTCGTTGCAACCGATTATGGTGGTGGGATTTTGTGATTCGTTGTTGCTTTTGGTTGTAATAATCACCACACATCTCTAGAAAATAATGGCGAAATCAATAAAAAGAAATTTAAGTACCACCATCATTTGCCATATAATTCATATGTATGTAGATTTTTTTTTTGAATACTATTTACTCAATTAGGGTTTCAATTAAAAAGGGTTTCTTTTTATTCGTTTGTTTCTTTTTAAATTCTGTTTATTATTGATTGAATTAGGGTTTGAATTAAAAGTTGTGTTTTTTTATTAATGAAGATAAATTCTGGAGGGTTTTTGTTTTGATTGTTTTGTTTTCATGTCACTTAAGGTTTAACATGAATTCTGTTTCTTTTTGTTGATATTCTTATGCAAGGGAGGAGGATAGAGGGGATTTAGTTTACTAGACCCTTTGAAAAACTTAAATACATCCCCTCATACTTATATGGCTGCAAATGTTGTTTTCTGATTATTGGCATATCGTGTGATATTGGTTGAGGGTTCTTTGATTTGTTAGGGATTTGTTGTTCCCAACTTCTGAGAATCTATTAAGGTTCGATATAAACGGGTCAGTTTTCATTACACGTGATTAACACACTTATTTTAGTGAATTATTTTAGTTCTTTGCCTTACGAATATTGATTTTGGCAATTGCAATCATTGTTCATAAGCTTTTCCTAAACTCTATATAGTTATAATTTTAATGTGTTTACTTTAGAATCTGATTGAGATTTCTCCACAGATTGGCAAGGCAAATAAACCCTTTTAGCCGGAAGCACACATATCCGGCTGATGGGTTAGTTGATTTTCTGATTATGTTGCGTGCCCATGATGATAAACCGTATATGTGGGCAAATTTGAAAACATTATATGCGTTATGCGTTTTTGGCTGGGCAATTTGGATGGTAATTGCTACTTGAGAAAAGAGCATTTGCAACCATTGCAGCCATGGGTTATTAACGTGAAATAAACGTGCCCACTGCGTAACTGAGCCTATTTAAAAAGAGAAGTATTGGTATCCATCTTTTTGGATATGGATTGCAATCTGTATTTTTGTGAACTTTGTATATAACGGATGCAAATGAGTATTTGATTCTTACACTGGGCTTTTACATATTCGATGTTGGTGATGTTGGTTGCCTTTGTCATATATGTTTGTCATGGCATCTGCTATATGAGGCAGTGATGATTCTAACCGGGAGATTCTCTTTACTTTGGAAAGGCACCCACACAGTAGCAGCCATAGGGTCAAGTTCACAATGTCTTTACTTTGGGCGATACCCATGTGGTTGCAGAAATACGTAGATGCATGGAGTCACTGTCTTGGCTATGTTAATTTGTTGGTTGTCTTGGCTGGGGCGGTTGTGAATACTAAGGAACAGATGAGGATAATATGGGGGTTGGTTCGGTGACGGGTAGAGTAAGTAACAAAAAACTGGGGTAACAAAAAAACCAAACTCCTATTCATAGCAAAGACATAGTCGTATACGGCATAGTGTATACGGTAAACGTATGTAAGTTATAATGGCCACGATGATAATAGTTGATCATTCCTACGTAAAATTTATTGAAGTTCAGATTATATGTCGCTTGGCATGGCAAGCTTTTTTCGCTTGCAGCCACGGTGACCGTATGTTCATGTCCGATCACCTAATCTGAGCCTCAAAATAACTAAACCCAATACTTTCTTAATGTATTCGAACAAGAATTTAATATGATGGCTCATTTGAGGTTGACCAGCCAATTTTAAGTGTTTTATTAACCATGTATATACACAACTGTTTAGAGAGGCGTTAATTTCCTAAATGAATTGCATCTGTAGAACAGGGAACCATTGATAAAATCTGTGGTGTATCTAAGGACAGATAGTAAAAAAGGCATGTGGTCAACGCCCGAATAGAAGGTAATCCTTGAAGTCGTTTTCTTCCTGACCTTGCCATGTAAGCAGTAAATTAACAGATTCCATTAAAATCGCAATACGTACGACGAAAGAAAATGACAGGCCGGAAAGTGGTGTTTTTACCTCTTCAGTTCGCTTGCTCCGATAATATCTCCATCAACGTCACCACCGCCGAAAGGTAATTCACTCTTACTACTCGGTAAACCACCTTCCTTTCTTTATTAGTTCGCGATTGATTATATGATTAGATCACTCAAGTATATCACACCTAGGGGTTGTTTCTTATTATTATACATTCACTTATATATATTAGAGCATTCAAATATCACCCAGGCCAGAACTAGTAATTGACACCAACAAACACATAGTTTTTTTGCAGACCTGAACACCAACTTTTTTTTCCTGAAATGATGCACATGTAGCTTCAAATGTTACATCAGTGAATGATAAGCGCCTCTTTTCTTTAATATATCATATAAAAGCTTTAGATCCACTCATTGTTTTACTATGTTTAGTTTCTTATGCTTATTAAGTAATACTATTACTTTTTGTAATTTAGACGTCTAATGTTTTCTCAAATGCAAATAGGAACTGAACTTTGGAAAGATATTTTCATAAATGCAACGAGAATATTTAAAACAATGTTTAATATGAACATATAATAGTTTAAACAACAGTCAACGTAAATGACTAAATTCAAGCTGAATGTGTTCCGCTCTAAGTTACTACTATCAACACCTAATGTTTTAATGAAATTTTAGTTAGACGCAGTAGTAAACGCGGTACCATACTCCCCTGTTTCAGCAGCCAAACACCCATAGCTGTAGTAGTAACCCAGGAACCAAACGCCCCTTTTGGTGACTATTGCAACTCAGCTACCTAATTCTTATTGTGACTTCAAGAAGCCAAATCGGATAATGGTTTTATATTTTTCATGCAAGTTACTGAAGTAAATCTGGAAGAGCTGAAGAAAATGTTAACAAACTTTAGCGTCACCAAAGAGTTAGCTTGCACCTGGAAATAATGGTACTTTACTTGATCTATTTTGCTGTTACGCTGATTTGTTTTAATGAACTATAGAGAGTTTGGATTAAACTGCTTATTTGAATAAAAAGATTTGATGCTTATTATTACTTTTAATGGCCCATCTCGAACACACTCTTAGGTGTCTTTTTCTTCTGTCATTCTGTTGTCATTTTTTGGGTTTTTTTTTTCAAATGTGAATTGTGTGTTATGGGTTATGGGAACACTAAAAAACTTGCATTAGCTTTAGCGCTAGCAGGACACATAGAGGTGGGATTTTCATATAAAAAATCGTCAACTACTTGATGGACATGCATGATTTTGTAGACCACTACAAATACACAAATGTCATGATGTATAAGTTCCTTTACTTAAGGTTGAATCCATAATTCATACATAGGCAAACTTACTGAAATTTTATGTACATGAGAGATTTGTACCGAAACCTCAAAACTTATCATAACCAACATGAACAAAAGGGTCAAGAAACATGCACACATGTTCAGCACTAGAACAGATGTCTACAACAACGCAACAACGCAATAGCTTTTGTATAACCGCCAACCTTCTATGTGTATGAAAACAAAGATGCATACCTGGAAACCCATAACACCGTTTGTGTAATTTATAGTTTCCAAACCTTCATGTGTAAGAAAGAAAAGATGCATACCTATAGTTTTCAAACATATATGTTTATATGCATCAGAAAACTATATCCCAATAATAACTCTTGCTCTTTTGTAAAATGTTAATGTTCAAAATGCTCATGGTTATACAAACGACAGTTACTCATGTTCACACAGGCCTAAAATCAACCACCGAGTCAAACACACGGAGGAGTCAAAATACGGAGGGCCCTGCAACGAAGCGCGGGTGCGCCCACCTTGTTTATGCTGTTTGGGGTTATGTGTGATTTTTGTTACTACTTTATTTATGCTGTTTGGGGGGTTATGTTTGATTTTTTTAATAAACCTTTAAACCTTTTTACATTTAAGGCATTTTTAACAATTCAACTTTGCTTTTCATTTTATTAAAAGTTTAATTACATAGCTGTATAAAGCAAGCGAGCAACAAGCTGCGTCGCATGCCCTTTTTGAATTGTAAAGCTAATTCTAGTAAAAATCACATTTGTGGATTTAGGTGTCATAACGCGCTAAACTCTATTCAGAAGCTCCACCGCTTCAGGTGCAAGAAAACCGAAGGTATCAAATGCAAAAGGAATAAACATGTGTTGATTTTAAATGCATGCTTTTTCGTGTTTTGTCACTTTGCATGAGGCGGCTTTCAAAACAGCCTGACCCGCTGTAAAACCCCGGCTACTCATCCCCACAAGAGGAGAAACCCCAGTCAGATCCACACACGCATGTTTTCCTCCAACCCATCCAAAAACCAGAATGTCCTCCGGTCTGAGTGTGGATCTTCCATCTACCGGGTCAGTCAAGAAGTCCACATGTGCTTCTTTCTTGGCGGAGATACCAGCACGTCTACATATGTAAAAAAGAACGTCTCTAACCATATCGTGTCGATACTTGAAGCCCGGGAGCTCTTTACAATGAACCGCATGTTCCCCAAAAGAATCCAAACATGCCTTGCGACAAACAGGGCACATTGTATCAACCAGAAATAATGGGAAAATACATTTAACCAAAAGATTTATGTATGCAAAGTCATTTTGTTAACCATTTAAAAATTCATGCTAAAAGCTTTTAATACAATGGTAAAAACCACTTCCTAAAAGTTTTCAAAATAATAAAAAGCTATTAATAGCTTTTTATCATTAGAAATGCTCTAAAGTTGTAAATCTAGTGTGTTTGAAATTGTAATTATAATTACTACCTCCATCCCAAAATTATACCCTTATACCATTTTTGGATGGTCCTAAAATATTTATTTTAGTAATGTATTTGCTCGGATATTAATGTAATGTAATTTAATTTTTTTAATTTAAAATAATAATTAATAATAGTATAAATTAATAATAAATAAATAAAATTAAATAATAAAAAATAATTATATAATATTAATAATAAAATTAATAATAATAATAAATAATATTATTATTTAATAATATATAATAATAATTCAAAAAATTAATAAATAAATAAACTTAAATAAATATAATAAATAAATATTAATTTTAAAAAACTTATTAAAATCACAATAATAAATAAATGAAATTAAATAAATTATTCATAAAAATAATATTAAATAATAATTATTATTAATATAAAATAATAATAATTACTATAAATAAATAAAATATTAATTTAAGAAATTATAAAAATAATAATAAATAAGTAAGTAAATAAATAAAATAGTAAAAAATTAATAATAATAATACAAATAAATAAAAATTTATATAAATAAATAATTAGTTTAAATAATAACAATCATAATAAATAACCATGTAAAATCATATGAAGCTAGTCTCGTGGTTTAATCCTCTTTTTTTATAGTTTCTACACAAACTAATACGTATCTTTTTTCAAATTTAACAATATGGGTCAATATAGGCGACTATTTCAACCCCTGAAAATAAAAATGATTCACTTTGGGCTATATTTCTTCGCTAACTTGCATTAACAACATAAAATGAAGATAAAAGATAAAACAGATCAAATGGGTTAGAAGTTGTCCTAATTTTTCATTTTTTTGGCACAATCCCCAAACTAGAAGTGCATAATCACTAGAGTGATATTATCTCTCGCTAATCATATAGCTTCATATTACCATGCAACTCACTTTAATTTACCTTAATTATGTTAGAATAGCTTAATTTTTCTCATGGCTATAATATCAGAGTCTGGCTATTTTGGAAACTTATTTTTTGGTGGAATCTAAAGCTGAACACACTAAAATTCCAGTATGGGTGAGGTAAACTGAAGTGCCTCTTGAAGAATGGAGTATAGAGGGAATTAATGCTTTGGCTAGTAACCTGGGAATCTCATTGATCATGGATACCATGACAGCTAGTATGTGCCATAATGGAATTGGCAGAATGGACTATGCTAGAGTTTTAGTTGAAATAGATGCATGAAAAGAGTTTAAGAAGGAAATAGGAGTACAATATAAAGATGGAAATAACATAATTGAAGGTGTGAAAAGAGTTAATGTGACTTATGATTGGAAACCTACTACGTGTACGCATTGTGAAGCGTTTGGACATGACTATAATAATTGTAGTAAGAGGGAAAAGACTCAAGAGGAAACAGATAGGGATAGAGATATATTGGAGGAACAGGAGAAGATAACAAATATGGATAATAAGGATTCTGGTATGAATAATAAAGGAAGGAATTATCATCAGTTGAAGAATAGTTTTAGTTACAAAGGGGGGAAAAATGATAACATTTATAAGCAAGCTAAGCATAACAATGAACAAACTTGGAATAGAGTTGGAAGCAAGAAACATGTATATATAAAAAAGAAACCTGCAGTAAGTAAGGGACAGAAGGATCAGGGTGCAGATGATAGATGTGAAATAAGGAAGCAATGGCCCATCAAGAACAGGGAACTCGAAGCTATAAACAAAACTGCTAACAAATACTCTATTTTAGAAAGCCTGCCAGAGGATGATACTTTAGAGATAAGAATACTGAAAGACAGAATGGTGGTGGATCAATACATAAATAAGAAAATTCAGCCCAATGTACAAGAGGTTAAGAATTGGTCAAAGGACATGGTTGAATATTTTAAGACTCGGTGGGATAGAGTTAAGGAAAAGGAAAATGAGAATGAGAATTGTAATACCGATGAAGAGGAAGAAGATGTAGTAGATGAATTGAATGAATTGGAAAGGAATATCATTGCAAATGAAATCAAAGGAGGGGATGCTAATATCCTTCACCAATGATGTATTTCAAAAATGCATGTTGGAACATTAGAGGAATGAGTAATGGGAATAAACAAAAAGAGGTGATAAAGTTTATAAAAAAGGAGAATTTGCAAGTGTGTGTTGTTATTGAAACTCATATAAAAGAGGAAAAGGTGAAAGAAGTGTGTGATAGAATTTTTGGTGATTGGGAATGGATTACAAACTGTCATTATAGCACGAATAGTTGTAGTATTATGTTAAGTTGGGACTCTCAGTTTGCTAAAGTTCATGCTATCCAAGTCACTAGAAAATCAGTATTGTGTCATATTGAAGGATTACTAGAGAAAATCAAGTTCTTTTGCTCAATTGTGTATGCATCCAATAACAAGGAGGAAAGGAAGTTGCTTTGGAAGGAGTTGAATATGCATAGAAGAATAACTGGAACCAATCCTTGGGCTCTAATGGGTGATCTTAACGTCACTATGTATAATGAAGAACATTCAAGTGGAGGATCCTGTATAACCGAGGAAATGCAAGAGTTTAAGAATTGTATTAATGATGTTGAACTTGAAGACATTGGAAGCTCAGGGTTTTATTTTACCTGGACTAAAAGCTTAAGGAATCCTGAGACAAGTGTAATGAAGAAGCTTGATAGAGTTATGGTCTCTGATAGTTTTCTTACTCATTTTGCTAACAGTCATGCAATTTTTCAACCTTTTTTAATCTCTGATCACTCTCCTGCTCTACTCATAATTCCTACTGATTGGAAGAAGAAAGCGAAATATTTTAGATTTGCTAACTATATTGCTGGTAAGCCTGATTTTTTGAAGGAAGTTGTTGAAGGATGGAAAGTTCAGTTTTATGGCTATAAAATGTATTGTCTTGTTAAGAAATTAAAACATCTTAAGCCAATTATGAACAAGCTGAATTGGCGAAATGGTAATCTTACTATTAGATTTAAAAGGACAAGAGTGAACCTTCAAGAAGCCCAAAGCCTTGCTGAGAATAATCTACAGGATGGAAGTATCAAAGAGAAATCTGTTCAAGCTCTTTGTGAATATAATGAAGCAATTAATGATGAAGAAAAACTTTTAGCTCAAAATTCTAGAATCAAATGGCTTAATGATGGAGACAAAAATAGCTCATTCTTTCATAAAGTCATCAAAGGAAGAATGAGCAGAAATAGAGTGGATATGGTATGTGATGAAAAAGGTGAAAGTTTTAGACACGAAGAAGTTCCTATTCAATTTGTTAAGCACTTTCAACAATTCCTTGGCACTAAGTCTAATATGAATGTTCTTAACTATTAAGTCCTATTCAAAATTACTTTGAGTCAAGATGAAGATTGAGATATGATTAGGGAGGTGAGTAATAAAGAGATTAAAGACGCCATATTTGATATTGGAGAAAATAAGGCCCCTGGTCCTGATGGTTATTCTTCGCTTTTCTTCAAGAAAGCTTGGAAGACTATTGGTGATGATGTATGTGATGCAGTTAAAGTGTAGAAACTAGAAGGGGGGTTGAATAGTTTCTCTTTGATTGGTGACAAATTAAAATTACTTTCAATTTGGTTTGTATCAAAACTATCTTTTACTTGATGCTAAGTTGCATAATGATTAGGTTCGATTGAAATACACTAGCAAGGATAATAAGCAAGTATAATGATAATGAAATAAGTAAAGAGCAAAGAAGGAGACAACCTAGTGGGAAGACACCAAGATTTATAGTGGTTCGACAACGAGGCTCTATCCTCGTTTCTACTCCACTCCTCGAGTACACCTACTCGAGATTTCCACTATATCCACAAGCTCCCTTCTCGGCGGAGAAAACCTTACATCGTTGCTTACATTATTTTCCGACACTAAGCTAAATGTCGAGACCTAATCTTTAGCTAGGACCAATCTACACGACGTTGCCTACTTCACAATTTAACGACACAAGGCTAGATGTCGAGTTCTAATCGAAAGGTAGAACCAATCTTCACGACGTTGCCTACTTCACCATTTTACGACACAAGGCTAGATTTCGAGTTCTAATCGAAAGCTAGAACCAATCTTCACGACTCTTCACTTTGAAGCTAAGTGAGAACTTCACACAACACAACTACTAGTCACTTTAAAGTTTAGTGAGAACTCACAAGACACAACCACATCACTTTATAGTTTAGTGAGAACTCCTAATCAAATCTATTACAACTCAACTAGACTTATCCAAGTACACACATGTAGCTTGGATTTACACAACACAAATCCAAGCAAACACATATGCAATGGATGTACACAACAAATCCAAGTATTCACAAATAACTTGGATGAACACAACTAGTCCAAGTATTCATAAATACATTGGATTGACCTAAAACACAAAGGTTTAATGATGAATATGACTAGCTCATAAATTCATCTTTATCACTACACTAATGAGTGAGTGATCTTCTCATTGGACATGGTAAAGGAGGGGATCAAGAGGATAATCATATGTAAACATCCTTAACAAATTAAGTGATCATTTACTAATGATTATGCTATAGAAAATAGAAAAGGGGCTGAGAAAAACGTCCAAGAGGCTTGCTGGAAAATGAGATTTGACCCACTATTTAAAGGAGACAAAGTTACAACGGATCTATAACGGATACTGTGCGCGGTACCTTATCTCACCCCGCGGTACCATATCGATAAGGTACCGCGTAGGTACTTAAGGTACCGCCACTAGACTCCGCTCCGTTTTTTGTCTTTTAGTGGGGTGGGAATATCTGAGGTATTTAAACCCTTCAAAGGATATTCTAACAGCATTTGGAATATGCCATTTTCAAATTTTCATTTTCCATTTTAATAAAACATTTTCTAAAAAAAGAAAGTTTATTAAAAAGTCTTTTGTCTTATTAACAAAAGTGAGTTTTAAGGATAATAATTTTGATGATCACTAAGTATGATTAAGAAAGGTTAGTGATATGATTATTACCTTGATGATAGTGTTAGTTAAATAATTAATTTTGTGTTTCTACACTAAATGTGTTGTATGGTTTGTTGTGATCAAAACTAAGAAAGATTAGTTAACACTAATAATGTTTTTAGGCATTACTTGCATTAACAATCTCCCCCTTTTTGATTACGACAAACGATAAACTCATTTACGTATAAACACAAACTATGGAATTATTAACTAGTTTATCACTATCATTTCTCCCCCTTTGTCGTAGCAAAAAGGTTAGCATAAGTCTTTGAAGTGCATTGAACTTTGCTAGTAGCTCCCCCTTGGTGGTTGCTCCCCCTTGCTCGGGGCACCAAGTTTGTAAGCTAAGGTGACATGCTACACAAAGGTTAGTAGAGAGGAAAGAAACACCAATGTATATATGATCACTACCTACTAAGTAACTTGAGAGGGAGAAAGAGAAGAAATCTCAAATTAGAAGCAAGTATTTTGCTAAGTATGTCCAAAGAGGTAATTGACAAAATCAAACTTCAATAAAATGAAGATGATAAGCTTGTCAATGGGTTAAAGCTTTAGAATTGATGGAATCACCCATAAGCAATTGTAAAAATTTAACCAAGATCAACTCAAAAATAGAACTAATTAGATAGCACACAAATAACACAAAAGTTAAAAAAAATAATACAACAAAGAAGATAGTCATACACATAGTATGAGTATCTAAAAAGCAATAAATATGGAAAATAAACCACTAAGCATAAGCTAGACTAATAGTGATATTTTCCATGATTGCTAAAAATAAAATAAAACTAAAAAGACGACGATGCATCATTCGAAGTTTTGTCCACCGGAACGAAAACTTGAATAGGAGGTCGAGTGAGGAGGAATTCAAGAAAATTTAACTTCTCATACACATGAGCAAGTTAAATTTGTTGAAATCGGCAACAATCACACGAGGATCCATGATGCAACACAAAATCGTTTGATGTGGGTATGGCATCAAACTTAGGGTTTGGTGGTGGTGGGGTAAAGGGTTTGGGAGTGTTTTCACAATGCCTTGTGAGGTCTGGGAAGGTGGAAAGGTCATTGAGTTGGGGGGTATTGAAGGATTGTGGTGGTGGTGGAACATGTTCTTTTGCTCCGGTGATGGGGTTTATGGTGTAAGTCTCATTCCAATACTTGATTGGAGAGAAGGTAGGGTTTTTGGGTGGTTTGGACGAAGATGGTTCATTCTTCTTAACCCAAACGGGTCGAACCGAGATTTTCGGTTTCTTTGAAAGCTTGGATGAAGAAGCTTTGGGTGAGTGGGGTTGTGACAAAGAAATGTCAAGGTTAGGAATGTAGGAGTTAGGCATTGTGAGAGTGTGAGAATGATATCTCAAGGTTATGTGAGAATGAATTCTCAAGGTTGGGAAGGTGTGAGAATGAAATCTCAAGGTTGGGGTATAAGTAAAATGTAATCAAGGTAAGAGTTTGAATACAAAATGTGTATTGTCAAGGAATGTTTAGTCAATTTGAGTAAACAAGGAATCTTGACTGGGAATAGGGTTTAAAGGTTTTGACCAAAAGTTCGTCAAAAGTCACTTTCTGGCCGCGGTACCTTATATGGGCCGGCGGTTCCATATCGCTAAGGAACCGCGGGTCCTTAAGGAACCGCGTCCAGTGGACATTAAACCAAGTTTTTCCTGGGTTTTGGGAAAAACTAAGACTTTTTCAAAAAATTTGCAAATCTTGGATTTTTACCTCTATTAGAACCAAAATATGCTAGGGTTGCATAAAGCAACACATTCACAAAGAATGTCTTGACAAAGGGTGACAAAATAATTAGATATCATTTTGAACCAATTTTTAGTCAAGTTTAGGGGTTGTGATAGATTTAGGTTCAATTTTAATTTCAAATTAAAGTTGATTAGTGTGCACAAAAAGATAGAATCACACAAAGCTAAATCCATAACACAACAACAATGAACATTCATTAATGTGTAAACAAGTACAAAGATAAGTAAAACTAACTAATACATAGCTAGCTTATCATAAAATCTAGATAAATAGTTTTCTTTGGCTTGTTGTTGAAAACTCTTATTATGAAATGACTCCATCATTCATCTCCTAGGAGGAGGCATGGAGAACAAAGTAAGCAAGAAATCTTGCAAACCCTTATGTAGTCCATACATATCCATCCTTAGGTTTTGGATGAGGAAGTGGTTGTAGAGACAACATGGACATCTAGGACCATGAGTTTGTTGAAACCCAAAGTAAGGATCACCCAAGAGGAGGGAAAGTGGGACACCCAAAATTGGGATGTTTGAGTTGGGTGGAGGTGGAGGAGGCAAGTTCTCCAAAGGTGATGTGGGTGAAAGTGGAGGCATGTTCCCCAAAGGGGAAAAGGGTGAGTGTGGAGGTAAATCATGCAAGGTTTACACAAAATTAAGAAAACAGTGTAAAGCAAAGATGCTGTCGTGCACAGTGGCCGGCGGTTCCTTATCTAGGACCGGCGGTACCTTATCGATAAGGAACCGCGGGTCGATATGGAACCGCGACCAGAAGGTTTTCAAAAATTTCCCATTTCAGTTTTTGATAAACCCAGATTTTTCCCAAAGGTTTCACAAGCCAAAGTTAACTACAGATCATAATTTGATAAGCTAACTATCATATGGCATGCACAAAGCTATGTAAAACACAAACATGATGGCATAATAAACATTTAAGGATCAAAATAAATGGTAATCCAAGCATGCAACACAAGTTAATAAACAACTAAACCAAAGTGTTAATAACCAAATGTTAAACCATCAAATCCAAACTTTGACACAACTTCAAAGTCTTCACCTCCTTTTCTTGCTTAAATCCTTGATCATTTTTCCCAAATACTTGATTCCCCTTCTTGACTCAATCCGGTGTTCATGCAAATCACCTCGGGTTCGAAGATTTTGACGGTAAAGTTCCTCCAAATTGAGATTATTCGGAACTTCACTAGAGGAATGATGGGGAGGGGAAGCAATGTCAACTAAACCATCCACGAATGAGTTTGTGGAGTGGTGAGAAGAACTCGAAGAGTCAATGGGAGCACTTGTGCCAATGCAATCACCATCACTTGTTGGCATGTCCATGTCCTCATCACTGAACTCTTGTTGATCGGATTTACGGTCAGATCTTGTCTTTCTCTTATACACCTCTCGAATAGGTAGCATGACCCGTTTGACCGGATGAAATTGAGAAAGATCAAGATTTGGAAAATCACGGCCAACCCTTTTAAAAAGGCGAGTGAGAAGCATTGCGTAAGGGAGGTTTGTTTTAGGCTTGTGAATAGCATAATTGATCCGTTGAGCGATAAAATATGCCAAATTGTAATTGGTGTTGGTAAAAATGCAATATAACATATGCACTAAACTCGCCGGAACATGATCCCAGTTTCCACCAAGACAAAACACATTTTCCCTAAGGATATTGGTCCATTGAACCATATTATCATTAAGGTCGCTCAAGAGAACCTCATGACGTTTCACCGAACGTACCTTAGTATGAAGGCTTCTCTTAACGGGTCGATTACGCTTTTTGGAGACAACGTCGATAATGAAGTCAAGATTAATTTCCTCATGATCATTTGGAGAACAATTGTCGGTTTCAAGGAGAGCACTTAGCTTCCATTTATCCGTGAAGCGACAAGTGCCTACAAATGGTACATCAAGAATTTGACCAAACACTTCGAGAGAGTATTGAATGAGTTGATCTTTCAAGATGAACCTAACAAATATTCCATCATTGTTTTCAATGACAGAGTATGTGCTAAAGAACTCCAAAAGGAATCGAGGATAGATGTCTTCCTTAATGTTCAACAAACAATCAAATCCAATGTGTTCAAACATGGACTTGATGTAGACATAATTCTTGATATCCTCTTGAACAACTCTACCCTCATGAAAGTAACGGGATTGGAGAGAGGAAAAAGTATGGGCAAGGTGAGTTGAGTGACAAAAGTCGGATAGGTTTGGCATATACTGTTTGGTGAGTTGATGATCCTTTTGGTATTGTGAAGGCATGATTAGTACCTAATTATAAACACAAGACAATATTTCTCCAATCACTCATATGAAAATCAAAAAAGAAAACGAAAAATGAAAATGTGTTATATCAATTTCTTGACAAACATAGGATTGAATCCATATCATTTTCATGTTCACAATGTGTCTATTCCATCATTAACCAAGAACACATGATCTATGTTAGATCAACAATGGATTAGATCATTGGTTTTTCAAAACAAGGTTTTTAGGTAAGCATTAACAATGTCATTACCTACTTGTTCATGGGTTCATCTCAAATCCGTCCTTTAACCAAAATCATTTAGCTTAATTTCGGATTTGTTCTACAAGTGGGTTTTAGTGAAATCTTAATGAATATGAACCTAAGGAATCATAGTAAAATAACTATGTCAACCCACATTCCTATTAAGGTTTTAATTCAATTTCAATTTTAAAAATTCCCAATTATGAAAGGATGAACCCTAGAACAAAATAGATGAAATTGAAAGAGAATACTTACAATTAATTGATGTTAGATGAAGGATGAGTGAAACCCACAACTTGGAATCAATTAATTTGAGTGATTGAAGGTTTTGGAAGCTTCAACAATGGTGGAAAAGGTGAAACCCGTCGGTTGTGTGTTTTTGGGAGAGAGAGAGTTTGGTTTGAAAAAGAATAAAAAACACAAACTGGGCTCTGACAAAAGTTACTGCCCGCGGTACCTTATCGATAAGGTACCGCGGGTTTGAGCCGCGGAGATAAGGAACCGCCTACAGAGGCAGGTTTCTATCTCTGAAAAACACCAAATTTTGAAAATCCAGTTTTTCTAAAATACTTAAAATTAAATCATGAGCCTCTTAGAATATCATTGGATCATCATAACACTAAGCAATATGCCTTAATGAAGGATTACGAGTTAAATCAAGATCGAAAAGAACCGAAACGGACAAACGACTACTCGTAGCAAAACGACTAAGTGGAGAGAAGTCAAGAGAAGTGAATCAAGACTAGGATTAATGCTCAAGGGATTAATGACAATCTTCAAGTAGTTGAAACGAAGAGCTTGTGTCATATATAGTGGTTTAAGACGTGCCTTTCCGACGAAACGTTAAACGACTTTGGTAATGAATAAGCACAAAGCAATTATTCAAGTCTAAACTAAGATCACTTTCAATAATAGTCTTAGTCTAAACCAAAATATGAGCAAAGTATTAATTCACTTTCTCTCCCACAAAGGGCCTACTAACCGTATGGGTGCAAACCATGGAAATCATGCTTGATACTTTAAGCTTCTACTAACTCACTCTACATCACCATAGTGAGTCAAGTATCCAAGCAATGAAGGTTTGAGAGGATAAAAGAAAAGAAAACACAAACCACAAATAAATGTCAAGGCAAGGATGCCGAGAACAAGCACATAGTCAAGTAATGATCAAAAGAATGATCAAAGGGCTTGTGGAAGAACGAAAGCGTACCTTGGCCACAAAGAGCAATCCATGGAGGAATAAGTGCTATGCCCAATCAATGACTATGATGAGTACTAAGTCTTCAAGGACTAGTATCATTCCCAATCATCTTGGTATCATCATTCAAAGATGTTAAAGATCAATGAAGATGATTCTTCTAAAAATGCAAGTAACTCAATCCATAACCAATAAATTGATTGATCTTCATGAGTACCTACACAAAGCAAGATACAAACTAGTAGATACATTTCAAAAGTATATCTAAAATGCATAAAGGCTACTAATCTTAAGTGGGATGCAAAGTTATCAATTAAAAGACCTATTTTTCAAAGAAAACATAGTTTTGACCAAAGAGAAACTTTAGTACAACTAGACCTTCTAATTTGAGGAGACAATGGATCGATCCAAGTTTTAAAGTACAATATACTTCAAAGATCTTGAGTGACCATCGCTCTGATACCAATTATAGAAACTAGAAGGGGGGGTTGAATAGTTTCTCTTTGATTGGTGACAAATTAAAATTACTTTCAATTTGGTTTGTATCAAAACTATCTTTTACTTGATGCTAAGTTGCATAATGATTAGGTTCAATTGAAATACACTAGCAAGGATAATAAGCAAGTATAATGATAATGAAATAAGTAAAGAGCAAGGAAGGAGACAACCTAGTGGGAAGACACCAAGATTTATAGTGGTTCGACAACGAGGCTCTATCCTCGTTTCTACTCCACTCCTCGAGTACACCTACTCGAGATTTCCACTATATCCACAAGCTCCCTTCTCGGCGGAGAAAACCTTACATCGTTGCTTACATTATTTTCCGACACTAAGCTAAATGTCGAGACCTAATCTTTAGCTAGGACCAATATACACGACGTTGCCTACTTCACAATTTAACGACACAAGGCTAGATGTCGAGTTCTAATCGAAAGGTAGAACCAATCTTCACGACGTTGCCTACTTCACCATTTTACGACACAAGGCTAGATGTCGAGTTCTAATCGAAAGCTAGAACCAATCTTCACGACTCTTCACTTTGAAGCTAAGTGAGAACTTCACACAACACAACTACTAGTCACTTTAAAGTTTAGTGAGAACTCACAAGACACAACCACATCACTTTATAGTTTAGTGAGAACTCCTAATCAAATCTATTACAACTCAACTAGACTTATCCAAGTACACACATGTAGCTTGGATTTACACAACACAATTCCAAGCAAACACATATGCAATAGATGTACACAACAAATCTAAGTATTCACAAATAACTTGGATGAACACAACTAGTCCAAGTATTCATAAATACATTGGATTGACCTAAAACACAAAGGTTTAATGATGAATATGACTAGCTCATAAATTCATCTTTATCACTACACTAGTGAGTGAGTGATCTTCTCATTGGACATGGTAAAGGAGGGGATCAAGAGGATAATCATATGTAAACATCCTTAACAAATTAAGTGATCATTTACTAATGATTATGCTATAGAAAATAGAAAAGGGGCTGAGAAAAACGTCCAAGAGGCTTGCTGGAAAATGAGATTTGACCCACTATTTAAAGGAGACAAAGTTACAACGGATCTATAACGGATACTGTGCGTGGTACCTTATCTCACCCCGCGGTACCATATCGATAAGGTACCGCGTAGGTACTTAAGGTACCGCCACTAGACTCCGCTCCGTTTTTTGTCTTTTAGTGGGGTGGGAATATCTGAGGTATTTAAACCCTTCAAAGGATATTCTAACAGCATTTGGAATATGCCATTTTCAAATTTTCATTTTCCATTTTAATAAAACATTTTCTAAAAAAAGAAAGTTTATTAAAAAGTCTTTTGTCTTATTAGCAAAAGTGAGTATTAAGGATAATCTTTTTGATGATCACTAAGTATGATTAAGAAAGGTTAGTGATATGATTATTACCTTGATGATAGTGTTAGTTAAATAATTCATTTTGTGTTTCTACACTAAATGTGTTGTATGGTTTGTTGTGATCAAAACTAAGAAAGATTAGTTAACACTAATAATGTTTTTAGGCATTACTTGCATTAACATAAAGAGTTCTTCAGGTCAACAAAGATGCTTGGTGAGCTTAATGCTACTTTGGTTACGCTTGTGCCAAAGATCCAAACACCGATTAAAGTTTCTGATTTTAGACCTATTGCCTGCTGCAATGTTTTGTATAAATGCATTAGCAAGATTTTAACTAATAGGATAAAGGATGCCTTGAAGAAGCTGGTTCAAAACACCAAAGTGCATTCATTCCTAGAAGGGTAATTTAGGATAATATTCTTCTATCTCAGGAAATTTTGAGAGGATATGGTAGACAGCAAGGTCCTAAAAGGTGTGCCATGAAGATTGTGTTAGCCTCAAAATATTGAGTCAAACAAGAATGTTCGGTCATAGGTCTCTATTGTAATATTTATTAGAATGTTGTAATAGATAGTTAAATAGTCGTGGTTCACGAACTTGGATTTAAGCTACTTAAATCCCAAAAGACAAGTCCGGTCCAAACAATATAGCCCATTATGGTTACATGTAAGCCCAGCTATATAAGGCCCTTCCTAGCATGTTAGGAAAGGTGGATGATCATTAGTATTCTCATTATTCTAATCTAACATTCACCAAGTTATTCATCTCCTTCTCTCTACTTTCTCTCACTACTTTCTCTCTCTAGGAATCCATCTCTTTTCATCTATTTTCTATCATTAATCATCATAATATTATGGGACAACAATTGGTATCAATCGCCACGGGGTAGATTGTGTTTGGTTGTTTGGTTTTAGTTTGATTCGGTTGATTTTTCCATCTAAATCATCCCGAATTGAAATTTTTCTTAGTTTTTTCGGGCTATAAATCTTGATATAATTCATTTATATCGATTTGGTAGGGATTTGGTTCGGTTTTTGTGGTAAAAATCGCAAGTTTTTGAGGTGTTTGGATTTATTTTTGAGTTACGATTCGTTAACTGCTTCAAGATCATTCCGAAATAAGATTTTCGGATAAGGGTTTATTATTCCGAAAAAATATTTTCGGATAAGGGTTTTACTATTCTGAAGAAAGTCTTTTCTCTGAATTTAGTTTATTCCGAAAAAGCATCTATTCCGAAGAAACGTTTATTCCGAAGAAGGTACGTTTCTCTGAAATTTTCAATTTCTCTGAAAAAGTATATTATTCCGAAGATATTTCTCTGATAATATCACATATTCCGAAGCATAATACTTATTCCGAAGATTCTCATTTCTCTGAAAAAAATTCACATATTCCGAAGATATCATTTTTTTCTGAAAATCCTTGTTTCTCTGAAAACATCAATTATTCCGAAGAAGGTCCGTTTCTCTGAAAACATCCATTATTCCGAAGAAGGTTCAATTCTCTGAAAACATCCATTATTCCGAAGAAGGTTCAATTCTCTGAAAACATCCATTATTCCGAAGAAGGTTCAATTTTCTGAAAACATCAATTATTCTGAAAATATTCAACTTCTCTGAAAATGCCAGTTATTCCGAAAAAACCCAACTTCTCTGAAAATGTCAGTTATTCCGAAAAAACCCAAATTCTCTGAAAAAGTCAGTTATTCCGAAATTATCCAATATTCCGAAAATTGAAGATTTTTACAAAAGTGAAAATTTTTCGTGTGATTTTTCGCCTTCGAATTTTTGGTTTCTTGTGAAGACAATTTTTAGGGGATTTTAACATTTTTCATCGCCAACAACAATCACAACACATCTACTTAAGATCCGTTTTCACTTCATCGATTTCAAGTCTCTAGATATGGATTCTACTCAAGAGTATCGTGTCACAAACAACAATATCATGGTGGCGGGTAATAAAGAGAGACCACCAATGCTTGTGTCTGGTCGGTATGCTCAATGGCAATCACGTTTCATACGATACCTTGATACAAGACCAAATGGTGATGCCTTGTGGAAATGTATTACTCATGGACCATATATATTCAAGAAGATCACAATTCCTCCAAGACTAGCCATAAATACTACTGATCCAATACCTGCAAGTGAACGTGATGAAACAAGAGCCGATCTCACACCTGAAAATTGTGCTTGGCATGATGCGGAGAAGGAAGCCATCTATATGGTTCTAAGTGGAATTGAAGATGATATTCATTCCAGGGTTGATGCATGCCCTACAGCACGTGAAATGTGGACTGCTATTGAACGCTTGCAACAAGGAGAATCACTCAACAAACAAGATGTCAAAACAAACTTGTTTTGGAATTTTGGCAAGTTTACTTCAAGGGATGGAGAATCAATTGACTCTTACTACTCTAGGTTTTATAAAATGATGAATGACATGACAAGAAATAATCTGCAAGTCTCCACCATGCAAGTCAATGTTCAATTTCTTCAACAACTTCAACCCGAGTGGACACGGTTCGTCACTTTAGTGAAACAAAAAGAAAAGTTAGACGAGGTCTCATATCATCGACTCTTTGATATCTTGAAGCAATTTTAGAATGAAGCAAATGAGATTAAACCCATAAGGACGAATGTCATAGCACCAAGCGTTAAGCACAATAATGTGATTAAACCAGAGATGTATAGAATGACCACTAAGCCCACAAACAAAGTTACTCAATCGCCTCAGACTTCTAGAAACACTAATATTCGTGTGTCTTCTACTACAAGAATAGTCTCCACTACTAGTGTTAGCCGGTCTTAGCTTAAGAGCACTCAAGTGAATGATAAGGTCTGGAAACACAAGAATCAAGGGAAGATGAAGGAAGTAGAAGAACACCCTAGGAATTTGAATGTTTTTAAGAATAAAAAGTCTGTAATCGCATGTAATGACGATTTCAATGATGTAAATGATTTGAATGATATGAATGTGAAATTTGTTTGTGTCAAATGTGGAAAGTGTGCTAATGCTAATCATTCTATGTGTGCTATGAATAAAGTCAAAGGCGTAGATACTAGAACTAAGAAGCAAGTTGCGATGCCTATTAGAGCTAGTAAACCCAAACGCAAAGTGAACCTTTCTGGTGCTACCCCCACTAACAAAAGTAATGCATCATACTCCACCACTAAGAACCCTATAAGCAAAATTAAGGAATTCTATGAGTCTGCTAGCAAGTCTTGGAAATGGTGGTTTGCTAATCAATGTCCTCCAGGATATAAATGGATGCCAAAAGCTAGGACAGAAAATGTAAAAACGAGTGTTAGTTTGCCTTTGAATGTTGATAAGGACACTAATGATTCTACTATCACAACTACTGTGGTATCCAATTTAGCAAATGCTCCATCGTGTTTAAACTCTTCCGCAGGTGATACAAATAATTCTCTTCATACTGGACTCCGGATGCACGAAGCACATGACGGGGAATCTCAAGCTTCTAATTAACTTCGTGGAGAAGTTCCTGGGTACGGTCCGATTTGGAAATGATCAATTTTCACCGATCCTAGGATATGGAGATTTGGTTCAGGGGAATATCACGATCAAAAGGGTATACTACGTCGAAGGGCTTAATCACAATCTTTTCTTGGTTGGTCAATTCTGTGATGCGGATTTGGAGGTTGCTTTCAGAAAGAAGACATATTTTGTTCGTGATTATGATGGGAATGACTTACTTACCGGTACACGGGGTACTGATCTTTACACAATTTCACTTCAAGACACAACTTCATCAACTCCAATTTGCTTCATGGCTAAAGCTTCATCGACTCAGGCATGGTTATGGCATCAACGTTTATCTCATCTTAATTTTGATACCATCAACTTGCTTTCCAAGAAAGATATTGTGAGAGTCCTTCCAAGTTTGAAATTCATCAAAGATCATCTTTGTTCTTCTTGTGAACTTTGTAAAGCTAAAAGAAGTAGCTTCAAAACAAAGACTACACCAAGCTCAAAAGGACGGTTAGATCTTCTTCATATGGATCTGTGTGGTCCCATGCGTGTTCATAGTATCAATGGAAAGAAATATATTCTGGTAATTGTCGATGATTACTCAAGGTACACATGGACTCACTTCTTGAGGTCCAAGGATGAAACACCCGAAGTTCTCATCAACTTTCTTAAACTGATACAACATAGTCTTCAAGCTCAAGTTAAAGTGGTTCGTACTGACAGAGGTACAGAATTTTTGAATTCAAATCTGAGAAACTATTTTGAAGCCGAAGGAATTGAACATGAAACATCTAGTGCTCGAACACCCGAACAAAACGGCGTTGTTGAAAGACGAAACCGTACTTTAGTTGAGGCTGCTCGAACTTTATTATCCGCTTCAAAACATCCACTCTATTTTTGGGCCGAAGTCGTGTCAACCGCATGCTACACACAAAACCGATCCTTAATTATTCCTAGACATGAAAAGACACCATATCACATAATTCATGATTGAAAACCTTCACTCAAACACCTTCATGTTTTTGGATGTACTTGTACATTATTCGAGATGGTGAAAATTTGGATAAGATGAAAGAGAAAGGTGATGCATGTATTCTTGTAGGATATGCAACTCAGTCTAAGGGATATAGAGTGTACAACAAGAGAACAAAATTGATAGTCGAGACTATTCATATCCGATTTGATGAATTACAAGAAATGAAAATTGAACAAAACAGTTTAAGTCCCGATCCACAACGACAAACGACTTCCGTTCACAACCGCACGGAACTCGAAACTCTAGACCACAACAATGAACCGTCAAGTTCAACGCTGGTTCCAGAAAATGTTCCTAGAGTTGATATGACAGTCGACATGACAATTGAAGAGTTGGAAATGTTATATGGACCAATGTATGATGAATATTTCACGGGGGAGAAACAAGTTGTATCGAAGTCTTCCACTGTCACTCATGATAAGAATGATGATGTCGATCATCGTCAACAAAAGGATACAACCTCATCTACTTCAACACCGGTTGCTGCAGAATTACTTCCTCAGAATATCACTTCAACAATCGCTCCTACAACATCCACAACTATTTTCATTGCTCCAGAGAACACAAATCAAGCAGACGATGTATTATCTGACGAAGACGAATTTATCAACCCATTCGGTACACCTGTACACGAAACTGGAGAGTCTTCTACTCGCCATGTTGATCCGTCAAATATGCATACATTCTACCAACGACATCCTTCAACACATCATTGGACCCGAGATCATCCTTTGGTTCATGTCATTGGAAACCCTTCACAACCCGTTCATACAAGACGATAGCTTCACACCGATGGTGATGTTTGTATGTTCGCACTCGTCGTGAGTTCAGCTGAACCGAAAAACATCAAAGAAGCCATGGCTGATCATGCTTGGATTGAATCGATGACGGATGAACTTCAACAATTTGAAAGACTTAAAGTCTGGGAACTTGTTGACAGACCATACGATGTAATACCATTAAATCTTCGATGGATCTGGAAAAGCAAGATGGATGAAGAGAACACGATCATCAAGAATAAATCTAGGCTAGTGGCTAAAGGGTATGGACAGAAAGAGGTTATTGATTTTGAAGAATCATTTGCACCAGTAGCTCGAATGGAAGCGGTCAGGATTTTTCTTGCTTATGTTGCACATAAGGGATTCATTGTCTATCAAATAGACGTAAAGACGGCATTTCTTAACGGTCCTTTGAAGGAAGAAGTCTATGTCACACAGCCGGAAGGATTCGTCAATCCTCATTATCATGACAAGGTGTATCGTCTCCACAAAGCACTTTATGGACTCAAGCAAGCTCCAAGGGCGTGGTACGACGAGCTCTCGAAATTTCTGGTCTCCAAAGGTTTCTTAAAAGGTTCCATTGATCTAACTTTGTTCACTTATAAATATGGGGATGACATTTTACTTGTGAAGATTTATGTTGATGACATTATTTTCGGGTTTACAAACCCAAAAATTTCAAAATTGTTTGAAAAAGTAATGCACAGCAGATTTTAAATGTCTATGATGGGCGAACTAAAATTCTTTCTAGGAATTCAAGTTCAGCAATCCCCAAGTGGTATCTTCATTAACCAAGCTAAGTATTGTCAAGAGATAATAAAAAAGCATGGAATGACATCATGTGACCCCGTTGAGACACCGTTATCAACCACATCCCTAGATGCTGATTTGGAGGGATTACCCATAGATCAAACGAGATATCGTTCCATGATCAGGTCCCTCATGTACTTGACAACAAGCAGACCTGATATTCATCATGCTACATGCTATTGTGCACGATATCAAGCACGACCCACTGAAAAGCACCTCAAGGAGGTTAAACGGATCTTTCGGTACCTTAAGAATACCATTCACATGGGACTCTAGTATCCGAGGGAAACCGGTTTCTTTCTAACGGCCTATTCAGATTCTGATCATGCAGGGTGTCTTGATACACGTAAAAGTACTTCTGGTGGTGCACAATTTCTAGGTCAAGATAAGCTTGTGGGATGGTCTTCCAAGAAGCAGGATTGCACGTCACTTTCATCAGCCGAAGCGGAGTATGTGTCTCTGTCTGCATGTTGTGCTCAAGTTCTTTGGATGAGAACAAAACTCACAGATTATGGCTTCCACTTTGATAAAGTACCTATGTACTGTGACTCAAAGTCAGCCATAGCCATCTCCTGCAATCCGGTACAGCATTCCCGCACGAAGCACATTGATGTTAGATATCACTTCATTAAGGAACAAGTTGAAAAGGGTATTGTCGAATTATACTTTGTTGGAACTGATTACCAATTGGCTGATTTGTTTACAAAAGCTCTTTCGAAAGAGAGGTTTGCGTATCTTGTTAGGCAAATTGGTATGAGATGTTTGACTCCAGAAGAACTGGAGATTCTAGCAAAGAAGCCTGCTTGATTCGTCTATCAAACATCTACCTGTAAATATTAATGAAAAAGCAAAATACAAAATTAAAAAATCTTTGATAATCCAAAAATATTCTTCTCGACATGTCTTTCAGTATCGATAATATGGACGTACCTAGAAATGTCGCTCAATAACAACACGGCTGTGTACATAAAGCTCGAATGAAAGTTGTAAATATTTTTCAAAACATGTCATTTCTATCTTTTATACAGGAAATTGTCTCTTTTGGACAATATTTCCAACAACGGGTAGAGCAATCTATCTTGGGTTAAGCTTGTCACAAAACATTCAACGTTTTGAGCTTAACACAACGACTTGTAATCACTTTCAGATTGCAACCCGGAACTATATTCACGGAGGAGTGTACGATTTCGTGCTCTTACCCTTAGCAAAAGAAGTTAAATCTTCTTACACTTGAGTGGATTCGTCAAGACATTCAAAGTATATGAACTCAATTTTATGCTTTAGAAAAACCTTTTCGTCAAAAAGAATTGATTTTTCAAAAAGCGTTGAACACAATTTTTTCAAGAATTTCTTAATGATATTCAAAATCTTTCAAAAATTTTGTGTTCAACAACTCTTATCCTCAAAAGTTTAATGTGGATCAAATCCTCGTAATGACAATTCCATTGGATCAAATTTTGAGGGGGAGCTTTCCAAATTTCATGCTAAATTTGACACATTTTTCTCCCGAAGATTTTCAACACTATTTTTCAAAATATATTTTAATCAAATTTGGTATCTCTAATATCAAAAGATTTTATATATTAGAGATAGGGGAGAAAATGTGATTAAAATGTGATCTAAAGACTCAAGCACTCATGGTTACGATAAAAAAAAACCCACAACATCTTTAATTCACGACGTTATTGGTGTCAAAAGGGTGGTTAGTTTTAAGTCATATGATCCAACCAGAACCGGAGGGATCTTCCCAGGGACAATCCAATAGATTATTAGAAGTCCTTAGGTAAGATGGAGTAGAATGTGAACGTAGTTGAATGCCGACTAAGTACTGATGATAGCACTGGAACAATCACAACAAGGTGCTATTAATGATGTCTTGGTAAGCATTGAAGGGGTTGAAGAATGAAAAAGAAATGTAAGGATAAAGTGTGTAAAGAAAGAAGCCCTCCATACAACTTAGGCAGAAACCAGGTCAACACATCATGAAGACAACTCATCATGGACCCAGTGATGTGAAGCACAACCCTTTCCTAGCTACTCAGGCTTCTCTCAAAAGAAGTTTGTTTTATTGTCACGGTGTTCAACACAACTTCTTTTGACTTTCTCACTCTGAGATAGTTGATATTGAATAGGTGGCATCTGCTCCAGCCTTCGACTACCAAAAGTGCACAAATCGAGTCTAGAGCCAAGAGATCAATCAAATCTCGTTAGGACACACGGATGAAGATAAAGAGAGTCCCACGCTATATCCTTGCGATATTGCTAGAACACTCAGAGTGATACTACTTAGTATTCACAATGATGAGTGGAAATCCTTCCAGTGTTAACATCAAACAGCACTGTGGTAGGTCATATGCAAGATTCTTTATGAATTGAACATGTGTAAAACTGAAAAGCAACAGTGGTTTGATTCTGAATTGATTCAAACTCGTTTCAGGTTTCTACGCAATATCTTTATGGTCTTGCCAGAACATTCAGAGTGATATTCATTAATATTCACAGTGACGAATGGAAATCCTTCTAGCGTCAACATCAAACAGCGCTACGGTAGGTGACTTGTAAGATTCTTATGAATCAAACTTGTGTCAACTGGAAAGCAACAATGGTAAGATTATTAATAAATCAAACTTGTTCCAGGAATTTGAATTGACGATTTTAATCAAGCGGATATTTATCCAATTGATTCACTCTTTATGTTCGCAGTCTTGCTTTGAGACGGTCGAGTAAAGAGAACGGCTAGTACACCCGCCAAACCCTGTCAAGGAGAATCTTAATTGAATCTACCTAATCACAGGTACGGTATTTAATATCGTATAACGGTCTTCATCGACCGGAGGTAAAACGCTACCGATTTAGGACGAATGTCAAAGCCATTCAGTCTGTGTCTATGTTTTGTCTCGAGAAGGTGGCGTCACGGTGTACTCAGCAAAGTCAAAGATTCAAAACCACATATTCATGCCCAAAGACTTATTCAACAATCAATAGTGTGAGCATGTGGATAAAGACACAAGATCGCAAGATGGCAAAGACAAGTCAAGAATGATTTGTAGATCTCAAGATAAAAGACTAAGTCGAAAGACAATGACAAAGGCTCAAAGATCACAGCATGAAGGAACAAAACTACTGTCACACGTTCAAGACTCATTTATGACGAAATTCATAAATCTCCATTGGAATCCAAATATCAAAGAGGAATGACCTCACATTGGGGGAGATTGTTAGCCTCTAAATATTGAGTCAAACAAGAATGTTCAGTCATAGATCTCTATTGTAATATTTATTAGAACGTTGTAATAGATAGTTAAATAGTCGTGGTTCACGGGCTTGGATTTAAGCTACTTAAAGCCCAAAAGACAAGTCCGGTCCAAACAATATAGCCCATTATGGTTACATGTAAGCCCGGCTATATAAGGCCCTTCCTAGCATGTTAGGAAGCGTGGATGATCATTAGTATTCTCATTGTTCTAATCTAACATTCACCAAGTTATTTGATGACGTATAGTCCCCAGCCGGGTCATGAACCCGACCCATGGGTACTACCCGTATCCGGCCCATCACAGATGGGTGGAATAATGTCATTCAGGCTTATGGGCTTGGATGAACAGTAACCGCGCACATGTGTGCGGCCCACGGCCCGGTGCACATGTGTGCGGCCGACATAGGGTTAGACAGAATAATATTCTGTCTAGGAATATCTTTATCCCAGTAAGAGAGGATATTCACTACCAAGATTAGAAGATAACAATCATTCTAATTCTGGTGATTATCTCTTCCTTGGGGCTGAAGCATCAGTAGAAGCCCACTAGGGTTTCACTGCCTATAAAAGGAACCCCCAAGGGTTCCACAAAGGTATTACGACTTGTACTCTAAACTCACATAAACCTTAAACCGATTACTTACTCTCACGCTGGAGTCTAATCGTGGGAGACATTCCCACGGTAAGCCTAACGGGTGCTGTTTAGTGTGCAGGATCCCAACCAAACGATTCACTTGGTGCAGGAGCCGGAGCCCAGCCAACCCGAATTAAGCCTAATTCGGGTCTAGCAAGGATCAACCAACTTTTGCATCAACAAGTTGGCGCCATCCGTGGGACCCATAACACTAAGCTAGAACAAAACCTCATCTCGAATTTCCCATGACGAAGGGGCATCCGCAAGCTAACCCCAGGAACGTGAATCCCGGGAACCGGAAGTCCCAAGGGGAAGGGATTCTCATCCCCAACCAATCACCTAGCCGTCTCGCAGGCGGGCCGGGTAACCGTAGCGGTTTTCAGCCCGTGGGGGTGACGAGCACGATCTCGATGACACCCCCGCCTACTTCAACCCTCGACAACCCTGATCCGGGGAGTGCGCCAAACCCTCCTAACAAGGAACCGCGCAGACCCTCGACGGAGGAAGAAGTGGAAGTCCTACCACTCAGTGAAGAGGATCTTACTCGAGTTCTCACGCAGAACTTCGAAAGGATCGTCCCAGGGATCGCATCAAGATTGAATCTGGGGAGGAACCTCCAAGCCATACTCAACTTTGGTGACACCGGACCAACCACCTCCTCCCAAAATCAGAGGAAAAGGAGAGCTCGGCCTCAGGAGCAGGGTACCTTTGAGGAAACCCCTCAACCCTGGAATGTGTTTGAGCGCATAGGAGACCGCCTTATACAAGAATTAACGCAGTCTCGAGAAGGAGAAAGGTCGGATGGCTCACCCGAGCGACCAGATCGAGAGCTGGCCAGAACCACACGTCGCCCGAGTGTGGGACAGGATGAACACTGGGAAAAAGGCTCCTGGTTCATCCCAAAAAAGTGGTCCCTATGCAAAGGATGGGGCACCACCGCCGTCCCCGGATCCGTCCGGAGAGGACTCAGATGACCATCTGCCTAAGCGTCGCTGACCTAGGCGCACCCCTCCACCACCACCAAACAATGATGGGTATTATGATGGTCCTTACTATCGAGATGCAGAAGCGGAGGATCTTTCGCGTCCATGGTGTGAACCATGGGATGACCCTAGGCTTACCCGGCCATGGGCAGATCCCAGGGAAGACCCGTTCACCCTCCGCATAAGGAACTATTCTGAGGACACCAAGCGTCGCATGCCGGCGTGTATCAAGACTTATGATGGGTCCGGTGATCCGGTCGATCACCTTAAAATATTTGATACACAGGCTAAAATTGAGCGATGGCCCATGCCTATATGGTGCCAAATGTTCAATTCGACCTTGATCGGAAATGCCCGCGACTGGTTTGAGGCACTCCCTCCATGGAGCATTGACAGTTTCACGGAACTACGCACTGCCTTTGAGAATAATTATACTCAAAGGAAGAAGTATAATAGGGATCCAGTCTCATTGGCAACTGTCAAGCAACGGCCAGGGGAGTCCACAGAAGCTTTCACTGAACGCTTCAATGATGAGTGCACGCGCACGAGAACCATGTCGGAGCTCCTGAAGATCTCTGACTACATGCACGCCATAACAGACAGAGAGTTGATCAGGCGCCTCAATGACAAGCGTCCAGAGAGATATGATGACCTCATGGAAAGGGTCAGAAATTTCATAGAAGGAGAAACAACTGTTGCCGCGGCCTACCCATCACGAGGAAATGGGTACCGGTCAAATGATCAGTCCCGGAGGCAGTCGGGCGGTCAAGGTAATCAGAACAATAACAAGGGCTCAGACTATAAGAGCCAAAGCAAAGGAGGACGGTCAGACGATAAGTTCACCCCCCCTAAAGATGTCCTACCGGGAGATCTTGCTGACAGAAGGGGCGAACTTTCCGAGGCCTCCCCCAATGACCACCCCCCCGGAACGTCGGCGAGGAAATCGCTTCTGCGAGTTCCATAATGACAAAGGCCACGCCACGTAGGAGTGTATCCAGCTCAAGAAGCATATTGAGTCGCTGATCAAATCAGGCAAACTCAAGCACCTAGTTAAGGATTGGAAGGATGGAAAAGACAACAACAAGAAGTATGATAAGAAGGATCCCCAAAAGGACAAGCCTTCGACCATATACATGATCCAATCCAGACAGCGCCGCACGAGGCAGAAAGTTGGCCAAAAATTTTCACGCGGCAGGGAAATCTCATTCCCTCCCATCACAGCAAGCGATGTGATTGATGCGCCTCTCACTATTGAGATAAGCATTAGAACACACAACGTTCGTCGCATGTATGTGGATGGAGGATCGTCAGCAGAGGTACTGTATGAACACTGTTTTGTGCAGTTATGCCCAGAAATAAGAAGCCAATTAGTACCGGCCACGTCGCCGCTTACTGGCTTTAGTGGAGACACTATCTGGCCGATAGGGCAATTGCGTTTGCTTGTAACCATTGGGAATGAGGAACATTCCACTACGACGTGGATGAATTTCATGGTGATACGTTCACACTCTCCGTATAATAGGATCATAGGCAGACCAGGCATTTTGGCTATCCGGGCAGTACCCTCTACGGCACACGGAATGATCAAATTCCCCGTTGAGGGGGGAATCGTTACTATTTACAACACAGTCGTACCAACATCCGAGTGTCATACCGTGACAACACCGGCTCCACCTGTCCCACCCAAGGATGGATCACCACCTCCCAACTGGAAGGTAGCAATTCACCCCGACTATCCGGAACAGGAGGTATCCATAGGAGGGGCGCTCTCGGATAGCGGCAAAAGGGCCATGTGCTCTCTCTTGAGTGCAAACCTAGATATATTCGCATGGGAGCCAAAGCATATGACAGGCGTGCCACGTGCGATAGCAGAGCATAAGCTCCATATCCGCCAAGGGTACCAACCCGTTAAGCAAAAGAAGCGCGGCCAGGCGCCCGAGCGCAGCCAAGTGATACTGGAGGAAGTACGGAAACTAGTGGATGCAGGCATCATGCGCGAGGTATACTACCACGAGTGGTTATCCAATCCGGTCATGGTCAAGAAACATGACGGAAGTTGGCGCATGTGTGTGGACTTCACGGATCTAAACAAGGCCTGCCCACAGGACTGTTACCCGTTACCAGAAATCGACTGGAAGGTGGAGTCCTTGTGTGGATATCCTTTCAAATGCTTCTTGGATGCATATAAAGGGTATCACCAAATCCAGATGGCGGAGGAGGATGCAGAAAAAACGGCGTTCCATACGAGCCAGGGCGTATATTGCTATACAAAAATGCCGTTTGGACTGAAGAACGTCGGCGCTACATATCAGCGGTTGGTGGACAAAGCTTTTGAATCACAAATAGGATGCAACCTGGAAGTCTATGTTGATGACTTGGTGATAAAAAGTCACACGGAGGAGGCACTTCTTCGGGATGTCCAAGAGACATTCGACACGCTGAGAAGGATTAACATGAAGTTAAATCCAAAGAAATGTACGTTTGGAGCAACTGAGGGAATGTTCCTTGGATATTTGATTGATCCAAATGGCATCAAACCTTGCCCAGAGAAGACGGACGCAGTGATACAACTGCCGTCCCCTCAGACACGGAAGGAGGTGCAGTCCCTGAATGGGAAGTTAGCCGGGCTGAATAGGTTCCTATCCAAGTCCGTAGAGAAGTCATTACCCCTATTTAAGACACTCAAGAAGTGCATTAGAAAGGGAGACTTCCGGTGGACGAAGGAAGCCGAGGAAGCCTTCGGCCAACTCAAGCAGCATCTTGCATCCCTCCCTATGCTAGTAGCTCCCCGGCCAAAGGAGGAACTCATTATGTATCTCTCAGCTACTCATGGCGCAATAAGCGCGGTACTTATGACGGATAGAGATACAGTGCAAACTCCGGTCTACTTTATAAGTAGGACGCTACAAGGGCCGGAGCTGAATTATTCCTCCATGGAAAAATTGGTGTTAGCACTAGTGTTTGCTACAAAGCGGTTGCGCCGGTACTTTCAGGCGCACCCAATTGTAGTCATTACGGATCAGCCAATCAAGCAGGTCATTTTTAGACCAGATGTGGCAGGGAGGCTACAGAAGTGGAGCATCCTATTGGGGGAGCACAATATATCTTACAGGCCAAGGACGGCTGTTAAAGGCCAGATCTTGGCAGATTTCCTGATCGAAAATCCGGATGAGGAAGGGCCAATCATCAAGCAAGATGAGATCCCAACAGAACCATGGGTGTTATTCACGGATGGATCTTCGTGTACGGACGGGTCCGGAGCAGGTCTCATCCTCACAAATCCAGAAGGAATGGAATTCACGTACGCCCTCCGTTTTGAGTTCACGGCCACCAACAACGAAGCGGAATATGAAGCATTAATTGCGGGTTTAAAAATCGCCGCTAGAATGGGAGTCCGCAACCTTGAGGCCTACGTGGACTCACGGCTTGTAGCGAACCATATTCTAGGTGGGTATGTGGCTAAGGAGGACAACATGGTCAGGTACTTGGAAAAAGTCAAGTCGCTAATCGCGACTTTTAGTAAGTTTTCCATCAAGCAGGTACCAAGGGGCGAGAATAAGAAGGCGGACGCTCTTAGCAAGATCGCATCCACAAGCTTCGCTCACTTATCTAAACAAGTCTCGGTGGAAATACTCAAGGAGAAATCTATAACGGAAGGGGAGGTTGCTGCTATAATTGAAGAGGATGGACCTACATGGATGACCCCAATTATCAACTATTTGACTAGTGAGACCCTTCCAGACGAGGAAAAAGCAGCACGGCGCATAAGAAGGAAGGCGCAACATTTCGAACTTCGAGAGGGCATCCTTTACAAACGCTCTTTCTTGCAGTCGTGGTTGCGGTGTCTTGGACCAAGTCAGGCTGCTTACGTAATCAGTGACATACACGAAGGGTTGTGCGGCATGCATGCAGGTCCACGATCCGTGGTAGCCAGAGCCTTACGAACAGGATATTATTGGCCCACCATGCACAGAGACGCGCGTGACATGATTCGCAAGTGTAGTGATTGCCAAGTATATAGGCCAGTACCGCGACACCCGCAGCAGGAGCTTACACCTATCACGTCCCCATGGCCATTCTATAAGTGGGGAATTGACATTGCGGGACCGTTTCCTGTAGCTGCGAGGGGAGTTAAATTCTTGATTGTTGCAATGGACTACTTCACACGATGGATAGAGGCCAAGGCAGTCAAGTCAATCACAGGCAAACAAGTTAAAAAGTTTGTTTGGGAACATATTGTGTGCCGTTTTGGTTTACCAGGAGAAATCATCTCGGATAACGGCAAGCAGTTCACGGACAACCCGTTCAAAGATTGGTGTGCATCATTGAACATCAAGCGTCGCTTCGCATCTGTTAAGCATCCGCAGACAAACGGCCTTGTCGAACGAGCTAATAGAAGCTTGGGGAATGGCATCAAGGCGCGTCTGGATGAACGAAGTGGTAAATGGGTCGATGAGTTATCACATGTGCTATGGGCGCATAGAACTATGATCAAAACAGCCAACGGAGATACTCCATTTGCATTGGCTTACGGCACTGAAGCTGTTATACCGGCAGAAATAGGAATGCCTACCATCCGCACGGCGGAGGTTAATGTCGTCACGAACGATGAACAGCTGCGAATCAACCTGGATCTGTTGGAAGAAAAAAGGGAAATAGCAGCCATCAATGAGGCTAAGTCCAAGGCTAAGATGAAGGCTTATTATGACGCCAAGGTCAAGGGTGTTTCCTTTCGACCGGGAGACTACGTCTACCGTGCTAACGAAGCAAGTCGAGCGGAGAACACAGGAAAGCTGGGCCCTAAGTGGGAAGGACCGTATGAAGTCACTGAGGCCTTAGGACGAGGCGCGTATAGGTTACGTGATATGGATGGACGCGACCTAGAGCGCACATGGAATATTTCCAATCTCAAAAGGTGCTATCTCTGAAAGCTACGACTTCCGCATGGGTACTTCGCTATATGCGGTCTTAATAAAGAACCATGCGGTTTTATCTGTTTTGTTTTTATTATGTTTGTTTAGATTCTTTTCTTGTTTTTTAGGACTTGTCATTATTGTTCAAACAAAAGTGTAAACGTTCTAATAAAATGCCGTGGTGCCTAGCTAGCTCCACGGCTTGTTTCGTGCAAATCATTTTTTAGAGTTTTTGTTAGTTGTATGAATTTTACTTATATTATAATATGTTATGTTTTATTCATATGCATTCTTCCAAAATTACTGTACATGTACTATACGCCTCCAGGCGGGGTAAGAGGATTAAGTGAACCTACTAATTCAACTTGCCGCGTAAGAGGGATGCAACCCCAGCCGCACGGATCATGTGTCCTTACTAGACACCTTACTCACAAGACGTTGGGGTAAGTTTCATATGCTGTAGCCACACGGTGCTCCGCATAGCAAAGACGCACGTCGCATGTCTAGTAAATTATAGACTTGTATGTATTTTCTTTCCTTGTGTGTAAGACGTGATATATCATGCAATATTGTAACACCCCCAAATTTATACAACTCAATACAGCGGAAGACTAGTTGGTGTTACGGGATAGCACATTACTCACATCATAGACAACGCTTAAAAATCGCGTCGTTTAATAATAAAGCATTTCCATTCATTATTATCAAAGATACATCGGTCCCAAGTCATTACATTTCATACAAAGTTTTACAAAATATTTGAATGGAAAATATTGTTTAAGTGCGGGCCATGAATTCTTGTTGTCTTCCCGAGAATTACCTTCAAGTACCTGAGACAAAACATGTTAAAAGAAAAGATCAGCGATAACGCCGAGTGAATTCATAGAGTTTAATAAAATCCATCAATATAATATCAGTATAAAATTATACTGAAAATCATCTTGTACAAATCATTTTGATAGGCCATGAAATAGCCAAAATCATCTTATACAAATCCTTATCGAAAATCATAATATAGGCATTTGCCTTAAAAATCATTATACGAGCCATTGTCGTTAAAAAAACTATACAATACGTTTTGCAACGTTGTATAGATTAAATAAAACCGTTATATGAATATGGTTATAAAAACCAAAACACAAACATAATATCAGTAGTATGACCCTGTATTGCTAGTCAGGCAATACATCGTAATTTGAAGCGTCTAATAGTATTTCGGTGATTTGGATTATTATAAGCCGCATGACATTGTTACCTTACTAAACCAAAACGGGTAGCTAACCCGATACCAATTTTGCCCATCTAAGGTAGCGTGTCGTCACAAAGGTCACGCTATGGAAATCTTCTCATACATAAATTCGCTTACCAATCAATGTGGCACGACGGGGATCAACCGTCAAGGCGCGAACTGGGGTGATCGTCCCCAAATAGTACTATTAAATGCATAAGCGTCTACCAACTCCCGGTAGTTCACAATTCGTGCTAATGGGACTTTTAGTGACATAACCTAACTTTAATAATCCATTTTATTTCATCTATCGGGTCCTTTAATCATTTATCGGGTCATACAATCGGGTCATTCAATCATTCGGGTCCAAATCAATAAACAAACAATCGGACAAATGGTGTCCTATTTTATAAAAACTAACATGTCATCTCCCTCGCGGGTTTATAAAACATTTATAAAAACATTTAAAAGAGTGCGAGGCTATGAACTCACATTGATGTGGGAAGGCGGGTTATCGGCAATTCGGACGTACGGTACGTGCTTCAATCACGGAAACCTAGACAAATAATAATCGGTCTTAGACGTTTGTCCAATGACTTTATAAAAATACCAATTATGTATACATATTATGATTATATATAATATGATGATCAAGTGGGTTTATACATCCTTGTTTACTCAATTTAGTGTTTACGTCTTGGTAATGTCTTACTAGTTCACTAGTTTTACCAATTTATCTATTTTAAGTCCATTAAGTCTTTTATAAGTTCTTTAACTTGTTTTTACCCATTTTATACCTATATTATCAGTATATATACTTTTCATGTTGGGCCCTGATTGTAGTGTTTTACTACTCTTTAGGAAAAGAGCGTAAATAGCGGTAAGTATCGAGTGATGATTTTAGGAAAAATCAACACTAATGACCCAATCACTTAAAAGAGAGAAGAGATTCGTTTCCCAAGGAGGTATGGTGTTGTGAATTAACTTGTATGTATTTGAGATTAATATTGAGAAGATGGAAGACGGTCTCGTGAAAATTACACTATGACGTAAAAAACGTAAACGTAAAGCCGTAGAAAAATCACAAAAATTAAAAATTATTATGCTAAAACCAAAAACAAAATCAAGAAAAGATTAAAAAGGCTAAAACAAGTCTAAAATAATATAAATAAAGTTAAAAATCCAACAAAGATATTTTAAAACCTTTTATTAATTAAATAATTAATTTTAAATGCTAATTAAAGCCCTAAAATTAAATTCAACTAATAAAAATATTCCAAAATATGATTTTATTGAAAAATTACTTAACTTATATTATCATAAGACTAAAAAGTAATTTTCTAAAAATTAAAACCTAATAAAACTATTTTTAAAACTCTAAAAATGATTTAAACTAATTAAAAACTAATTAAACTTAAATTAATTATAAAAATTAATCTAAAAGCTAGAAAAATATTCTAAAAATGGAAATGGTCCTAATTAATGACAAAGAAATTAAGAAAGAAAAACAAAATTTTGAAAAATTAATATTAAAATAATAATAAAATAATGCTAAAAATAAAAAGTTTATAAAACTTGAAATAAAAAATTTCTAAAAATCCTAAATAATATAACTAAGAGAAAAATACTAATTAGAGCTTCTAAACCTTTTTAATAATTTTATAAAAATCTTTAAAGTTTATAAAAAAACTTAAAATAATATAAAATTAAAAATTAAAGTTTTTAAAACCAAAATAAGATGTAAACCTCAAGTTATATATTAAAAAGCTAAAAACTATTTTTCCTAAAAATTAAAAATCTTTTTGGTATTTTTTATTGATTTATTAAAAAACGTCTAATAATTAAATTCTAATAAATAATCTATTAAATGGAAAAATATGAAACTAGTCTTGAAAAATCACTAATGCTGATACTTTTCTAAGAAAAATAAGAGAAATCAAAATTGGCTTAAAAATAAGCTCAAATAAGCTTGAAACCCCACGGCTTTTTAAATAAGCAATAATTGAAAAACAGGTTAAGTATAAAACAAAACCACACCCTAGCAGTCAAAGACCCTAGGGCGCAGTGGTAGTGTTGTGTGTGTGTGAACGTGGGGATTGTGGGTTCGAGTCTATATAACCCCCTTTTTGCCCGTTTTTTTTTTTTTTTTTTTTTTTTTTAAAACTTTCCAATCAATCCAGTGAACCTCTAATACTTGTTTACTCAATCCAAACTTCCTTTTATAGCTAGATTATGCCAAATTTAGGACCAAAAACGTGACAGATGGGCTTTGAGCACAAGCAGGTTTTTAAGTTCTCCCTTTTTAACTTCACAGGTTGCAAGACCCCAAGAGGAGCTTGGGGATTGGCTTATTTGGTGTTTATTTGGGAACAATGGGGCACTCTTGTGCTCCTTTGAGCACAAGAAGTCAAGGAAATCAAGTAGTAATCACTTAGCACTCAACAAGCACACTGAAATGATCAAAACAGTAGCACACAAAGGCTAACAAGTTGCTGTGATGAAATTGGGATGTCTGTGGACAGATTGGCTTCTAGCTAGCAACCTAGTGACACCCAAAAGCTCATATTCAACATACACAATCACCAATTGATCTTCTAGCAATAACAACTCATAAAACACCCAATTACTTCACAGAAATCAAAAATCAAACGCCAAAATTTGGAGAAAAACAAGCAGAAAGTAGAATGCAGTTTATGAGCTATGTTTTTACCTTTTTTAACTCACAAATTACTTACAAACCTGTTCCAAATTAAACTATAGCTAGCATACACCCTACCCTAACTCAACTCAAACCTTCTTACACCAATTTAAAACACAAATCAAGCAATCTACCCTGCTAATCCCTGTTGCCAAACACCCTGTTATTTTTTTTTTTATAAAACGTTTTTATCAAACCAAAACCTCTAAAACCTTAATCAATATAACTCAAATAGCATTAAACATGCATAACACAACTTATGAACACAAAACAAAGCAGATTAACACCCAAAATCAAACAATCAAACAAGAACATTCAAACTACCATTTTTCTGAAATTTAACAAGGTAAAAGGGATTTACCTTAGGACCCTTACATCCAAGGGTCCTAGTGGTTGCTTAACCACCTCCCTACCAGCTGGGGCTGGTGCTGAACACAAATCAACAAGCTTTAACACCTGCTGGAAGACAAATCAAAGAGAAAAAAAAACAAATACAAGATATTCAAATAATCTGTTTCTACTCTTTCTTCTTAAAATCTTTCCAAAACCTTTTGAACCTTCCAAATACGTTTTTAAAAACCTCAATCACTAACAAAATCTAACTTCTTAACACAAATTCCTGAGAATCAAATTCTCACCAAAATTTCTTAAATTCCAAAAACCTTAAATGAATTTTGAAAATCAAATCACTTAACCAAATTACAAAGAAGTGGAACTCAGAATATTAGCTAATCAATACCAAACTTTTAAAAATAAAAGGATACCAACTTTATTTATTAAAAAGGAATTACATAGATTAGCTAAAAAAACTGGAACAAAGGGTTGTGAACAGGCTCACACCCTATTTATACTACTCTAGGAAGAAGAAAATACAACCCTAATACAAGAAAAATCCCTATTCTACCCTTAAAAGCTTCTAGACGAATTTGGTGTTGATTTGTCCAATTCTTGATCTAAACCGTATATTTTGCTTTGGGAGGAAGCAAATAATCTTGGCCATTCAATTGGGGACACGTCATTTCCTTGGAGCCAAAGGATTGATGCTATTGGATGAGAGGGAATTGGGGGTTGGGACCACAAACGTGGGAGTGAGGGTTTCAGGCGTGGGAAGGGTTTGTACGTGTGGGAATTACACGTGGCCAAAAGGAATTAGGTTTTAACCCAAGTTAAATGGTTGTAAATTCTGGGTGGGTAAAGATGCACAGTAACTCTCATAGATCCTAATTTGGGGGAAGTATAGGTGTTAGGCGCCAGATTTAGTTTAAATGTTTGGGTTTGTGCACCTTTGGTCCTTCTGTTTTGGGATTTTTGGCTTTTAAGGTTTTTCAGCCTAAAAAACGTAATCCTTTGATAATAACTTTCCCACTTTGACATTTTTGGCACAAGACTTTGTAAAAAGTGTTTCAAGGATGATTTTTGACACTTTTGAATATTTCAAGGGCTGTTTTTGGACAATGTTGATCTTCAAAGGTCTTCTTTGTGTCTTTCACTTGTTGAGGGACCATAATTGGCAATTTTGAATTGTTGAGGGACTACTTTTGCCATTTCTTCAAAGTTGAAGGACCTTTTTGCAATTTTGACAAACTTAAGGGACCAAACTTGTAATTATCAATATACAAGGGTTTTAAGTGTCATTTCTTCATTGAATGAGGATCAATCTTGCTTGTCTTCAAGTCTTCAAGGGTATTTGTTGAAAATTCCATGATTAGGGCCCGGTTCTTTGTACGGCTTCGTTTCTCGTGTTCGTTTTTCCTTGTATCTTGTGATCTTTTGTCTTTTTCACGATATCCATACCTAAAACACACAAGTAAACAAACACAAGCATATATATGGTATTTTATGACATTTTTATGCATTTAAAGCCCGAAAAGAACGATGAGATCATGTATAAATGCCATCTCATCACTCCCCCATACTAAGCCATTGCCGTGCCCTCACGCAATGCTAGAATAAAGTATCTAAGCATCACCAAGGTTCAATTTTATTAACCTTTATTGAAGAGTAAAAAGACTTGCAACATACTACGAGAATGTGTAAAGACATAGTGTATGATTTTCATCACCAAAATGTGACTTTTAGGGTCAAAGAATAGAAACAAGTTAATGTCCCTTAGAGTAAACTTCGTCATCCTTGATTGTCATACATTCCATGCTAAGTGCAAAAACAAGATCATTGTTGGTACAAGTCACAATGCTAACACTACTCATACGTTCAAATTGTGTAATACTTTTTCTCCCCGCAATCCTAGTTATTATAAAAGGAAATGAGTTACTAGCATTTTTTATCTATTTGTCATGGATCACAAGTGATTCATATTGACTTATTTGAGTAGTTATTAGTCCGAAAGTAAAGTAGCACGATTTGATCAATAGTTAGCCGAAGGACAAAATCTTTTAAAACGGCTTCTCGTGTATCCCCTTAAGTTCATATCTTGGCATAACTCGTTTCACGATTTGAGACCTTTCTCGGACCGATATTTGGCATGTACTTCATACTTCAAATCTTGGGAAGACGTTCTCGAAATTATGGTCTTCTCTTCATATATTTGGAATTTCTTCACTTGACGTTTTTGAGAGATTCTTCATATAGGACCACGACTTCATCATTTTTCTTCAATCTTTACTTTGGATTTTGATATACAACGATCCGCCTCCTTTTCGGACTTGGATATATTTATCCTCATACCTTGTTAGGGTCTTTTTGGATAGACTTTCTCCATTCTTTAGGGGAGTAATAGCTTCTCGTCGTGTGTCTCGATCCTTCATATTGATTTTGGAATAATGATACTTCACATCATCTTTGGATCTTTAGCAAAAATAGAGCTCCTCATGCCTTGTTAGGGCCTTTTTGGATGATCGCCAATCTTCGCGTCCCGCTTCAATAAGTTATGCCTTGGCTATGAACTCTATTCAACCCCGAGCAACTTTTAAACGATCTTGCGCTAGAGGCTAAGTAACTTTTCAAATCGTACGACCTTACTTATTGCAATTATGTTTTATTCCTAATGCATTGATCTTATGGGAAGAAAAAGCCACAATTAAAAACATATGAGTTTTTGAAAGAACACTTTCATGTTCTACGTTTAGCATGATCACTTGTCTAACTCTATCATTTCTCGTTCTTCACTATTTAAAGACCTCTAATTAAAGAGACTCGTGAATACTTAGCCATGCAAGTCAAAATTAAGCCAAATTTGGATTAGCTTTCATTAAGACTATATCAAATCAAAGTTTTGGGTTTTCAAGCCACCTATAGGATCTTGCACTTTCTTGGACTTTTTCAAGTTTAGAGAATGCGTTTTAAAGTTCCCTTGATAAGTGACTTTCTAGAATCAATTATAGGAACTTGCGAAAAGTTCTTGTTCTTAACCCGAATGAATTAAGACTTTCGCGTTTTAAAGCTCCCTATATAAAAGTCTAGCAAAACTTGAATTGAGCGGGTTAAGGAATGTAAATGGCTCCAAATGCCCATCAAGTCAAAAATTAACTCTTATTCTACCCATCGGAAAATATACATTCGTGTCTTAAAAACACTTATGAAAACTAAGAAAAATTTTAAAATTTGGCCATTTTTAGCCTTATTAGCAAAACAAAACATTGAAAGTTGGAAAACGTGAGGGCGTAGCAAAGCAAGTACCTATTCACCCCCCCATACTAAAAGTAAACATTGTCCTCAATGTTTCGAGTCTAAAGGTGGAGCACCCCCATACTAGAGACGAAGAATCGAATGCTTAGGATCTAGCATGGAAAGAGTGATCAACAATATATCTAAAGCCGTTTATTAATTATGCGAAAAGATAATTGTTAGAACAATAAAGGATATGTCATGGATTCGTGAAAAACTTCTTCAAACGAATGATGGAGGCTCACGTAAACGAACACGAGAGTCTTCAATCGTAGATGATGATGGTCTAGATAACACAATCACAAACAACCACGAGACAACGAGTTGGAAGGGTACAAGTCCCCTTATTAGTGAATATAAAGCATAAAGATAAGCATGGGATCTCCCCCACGAGGCACCTCGTTTTTGATTACCGAGTCATGAGCTCGACTCGATCCCCTTAAAATGTGAACATTTAGGGAAATCATGGTGTGGTCAATTTTTGATGGGGCTTACATGATAAACAAGGCCCAAAAAGCAACCGGCATAAAGGACTAAGTCCTTAGATGATGCAAAATACCGGGGTCGAAGATGGCGTTCTCGTTTCCATTGGAAAAACAAATTAACGCCACTTCAACATGTGCCATAAACTCAAAGAGTTTGAAGAAAATAGATGAGAAGTAGAAGGGTGAGACAATTGGTAAGACAAACGTTTGAGCTACTCGAGGTAGACTCGCACCAAGCAAATAGATATAGTTTCCATTTATTGCATCGGTGGAAGACCGAGATTTCCCTTTACATGAAATTCCGGGATCGAATATCTCGTCCTCGGTGGACAAGGATGAGGGAACATAAGGGGCTTCCCCCATACTAGAACCACACAAAACATCGTCAAAAGGAGTAGACGAGTTTGTAGCACTCAAATCACGCGGTGATGACGGAGTTAGATTTGTAGAAAAATCAATTAAATCACATTTAAGATCTTTTCCTTTGTTATCTTTTAAACTCTCCTTATGAAAACCCTTTTTGATTGTGTCGAAAATATTCGGTGTTTCTAAGACGATGTTAGTTACACTAAAAATTCTCACATTTTGAAACCGTTTTGGTTTTGGTGGTGGCAAGTTCTCAAAACGTTTATCGACGAAGAAAACCTCCCCATCGGGGCCAACATATTCATCATCCGAAAGATCTTCCGTAGAAACCGGCAATTTATCAACACTTTTCAAGAATGAATGTGAAGGATTTTTCGATTCAAGTATTGATGGTTTCTTCTTTGTAGGCTTAGCACTCATAACCTCCACCGGCGAAGGAAATGGTAAATTGTTTTTGGAGACATTCCCTAAAACTCTTGGTGAAAATTCTTTGCAAATGACATTGGTCGAGTCACCATGGTTTAAAGTTGCAATAGAATATACATGAGAAAGATTGGAGTTTTGTGTTGCATTGATGACAAGTTCTTCTTCATTGAAACGAAGGGTGATTTTTCGAGCATGAACATCGATAAGTGCTCTTGATGTATCCAAAAATGAACGACCCAAAATGAGAGGAACTTTTCGATCGATGGGAATGTCTACAACGATAAAGTCGACGGGATAGTAAAACTTTCCGACTTTAACGAAAACGTCCTCGGCTACTCCACATGCCATGATCGTAGAATGATCGGCCATCTCGATGGACATGTTCGAAGGAGTAAGAGCCGGAAGCGAAAGCGATTTGAAAATCTCGAGAGGCATTAAATTAATACTAGCGCCAAGATCGGCCAAGGCGTAGCATTCCTCCATATCTTGTATAGCACACGGAATCAAAAATTTACCGGGATCACCGACTTTTTGTGGTATGCGGCTTAGAAAAACCGATGAACAACTAGACGATTGTTGTAACTTTTCTTTGTTGTTTAGCATACTTTTGAAGTTTGCGGCGAATCGAGGCATCATGATTAAAGCATCGGCAAAACTTATGTTAAAATGCAAATCACGAAACATTTTCATAAATAGCTCAAATTGATAATTGTTCCTTTCTTGTGCTTTTTCTTTGTTTCGTCTCGAAGGGTAGGGTAAAGGTGGTGTGGGTAGGTCATTAGGCAACGGCCTTGGAAACTCGGGTTCCACAATTGGTATAGGTATAACCGTAGGTGTGGTATGAGCGGTACTTCGTGGGATTGTAATGTGCTCCTTTTCGACCATCACCTCGGGTTCTTTCTCGATTTCCTTCTCCGTAGAAGTACTTGGACGAGAGATTGGTTCCTTGAAAGTTTTACCACTTCGTGTAGCAACAACCTTCAATTCTCCCCTCGGGTTGTTAATGGTATCACTAGGAAGACCACCCGAAGAAGAGGGCTTACACATGATAGCTTCGAACATCTTAGCCATTCGGTCCTCAAATTTTGATTGCCTAGCATCCGCTTTCAATAACTCTTGCTTAATCTCATGTTGTCCTAATTCCATCTTTTGTTGGTTTTGTTGAAGACGTTGGACATTTCCTTCCATTTTGTTTGCATGAGTTTTAAGTTCATTAGCAAGTTCATTTTTAAGCTCGTTTTTCAACTCGGACCTTAAGCTAATCATCTCACGTTGCATATTATCAAATTTAGCATCATTTGCTTTTGCATAATCCAAAAATTCTCCTTGCAGATTTTTCGTGTGAGCATTTTGAAAACCTTGTGTAGGGTTTTGAAAATCACGGCTTTGGTTTTGATTAGAGATTTGTCCATTCCCACTTTGATAATTCCCTTTGTTGTAATTGTGTGTGTTGCCTTGGTAATTACCTTGGTTGTTGTTTCGATAATTATTAGCATTTTGGTTTGGTGGAGCTTGATTTTGGCGGGAACCTTGGCCGTTTTGGTTGTAAGTTCCCGTTGCTACATAAGCACTCGAAGTGTTACCATCCGCGGTAATGCACTCGGAAAGATCATGAGCTCCTCCACAAGATAAACAACTCTTAGCAACCGCTTTAACCGAAGCGGAATTGGAAGCTTCTTGAGCCTTCCAATGGGATATTAGATTAGCAAATCTATCAAAAAACCGATTTTCCTCATTAGCTTCATCATGTAAGGCATTAATGCCACGAGACGATTGTGATGACGATGACGAACCCATATTGGCAACACTCGGTGTGTTACGAGGGCTATAAACCTTAGATCGATTTTCAATGATTTGTAAAGCCTCATTTGTCGTCTTGCACAAAAAATTACCACCCGCGGCGGCATTCAAATAATCTCGTTCATGATCATTAAGCCCATTATAAAAGGTATCAATTTGATGCAATTCCGAAAAATCATGGTGAGGACATTCATGTAACATCTCTTTAAATCGTTCCCATGCCATTGAAAAACTTTCATTATTACGTTGCACAAATCGTGAAATCTCATTTTTTAAGTGTGTTGTTTTCGATGGTGGAAAAAACTTGTTCACAAACTTAGAAACGAGATCGGCCCATGTCAAAATCGAATTTGGCGGTTCTTTCTCGAGCCAAATTTTTGCGGGTCCATCCAACGAATATGGAAACAACATCATCTTAATGGCGTCATGTGGAACGTCTTTGAATTTGCTAGTAGCGGTGAGACGGTTGAAATTCCTAATGTGGTAATGCGGGTTGTCTTTCTCATGACCTCTAAACTTGTTTGCTTGTAACATCGACATTAAACCCGTCTTAATCTCGAAATTCTCCGCAAGGATGGCGGGAATAACAATGGCCTCTCCAAAACCCTCGGTGGGTGCTTGTAGCAACTCCATCATAGTACGATTAGCCATTACGACTTCTTGTCCTATAATAGGTTCAACAATTGGAGGTTCTTCAATAATCAACGATCCTTGATTTGCTTGCTTTTGAAGACGTTTACGAGCTCGTTTAGCTTGATTACGAGTGATCATAAACTACACGAAGAATGGGAGGTGAGCAAAGAAGATTCTTTTTGGTTGTTTTGTGGATTTTCAATTTTTTTTTTGTGTTTTTGATGATATTTAATTTTTTTGGATTTTGGTGTATCTTCGTAGACAACAATCTACAAAATCTCTCCTCGAATCAAACTCTTGATTAAAGAAGCCTCAAAGGAATGAAAACGATCACGTGGAGTGAACGCCTTCGAATGACTTTAGAACTTTGGTGAAAACCAAATTGTTCACGAGGGTTTAATCACAAAGAAACCAAGCAAAATATAGTATACGTATTAATACTTTGGGCGGCAAAACCCTCGATTAGCTTTCAATCTCAAAATACTCACAAGCAAGCGGGGAAACGAGGCGGCGCGAAGCACTTAAGAGCCTTTTTCCTTAGGGTATATTTTATAATACCCGCCTTATACCCACCTTATAGTTCGTATTTTTCAAAATCGAGCTTCTCGAAAGTATTTATCTATTTTTGCCTTTTCTTTTTGTTTGAGATTCGAATACAATAATTAGGAGATCAAATCCCAATTAAGGTTGTGTTTTCACACTTTTGGAGATATTGTATTTTGATTGTGATACTTAATACAATATATTAATAATATTCACAAAGAAAAACCGAGAAAACCGATAATACGTGTTAAGGGAGTTCCACTTAACACAAATACTATTTATGGATAATATCAAAAACAAAAGCTTCCAAATTAAAGCACAACACACCTCCCCGGCAGCGGCGCCAAAATGATTGTAGTGTTTTACTACTCTTTAGGAAAAGAGCGTAAATAGCGGTAAGTATCGAGTGATGATTTTAGGAAAAATCAACACTAATGACCCAATCACTTAAAAGAGAGAAGAGATTCGTTTCCCAAGGAGGTATGGTGTTGTGAATTAACTTGTATGTATTTGAGATTAATATTGAGAAGATGGAAGACGGTCTCGTGAAAATTACACTATGACGTAAAAAACGTAAACGTAAAGCCGTAGAAAAATCACAAAAATTAAAAATTATTATGCTAAAACCAAAAACAAAATCAAGAAAAGATTAAAAAGGCTAAAACAAGTCTAAAATAATATAAATAAAGTTAAAAATCCAACAAAGATATTTTAAAACCTTTTATTAATTAAATAATTAATTTTAAATGCTAATTAAAGCCCTAAAATTAAATTCAACTAATAAAAATATTCCAAAATATGATTTTATTGAAAAATTACTTAACTTATATTATCATAAGACTAAAAAGTAATTTTCTAAAAATTAAAACCTAATAAAACTATTTTTAAAACTCTAAAAATGATTTAAACTAATTAAAAACTAATTAAACTTAAATTAATTATAAAAATTAATCTAAAAGCTAGAAAAATATTCTAAAAATGGAAATGGTCCTAATTAATGACAAAGAAATTAAGAAAGAAAAACAAAATTTTGAAAAATTAATATTAAAATAATAATAAAATAATGCTAAAAATAAAAAGTTTATAAAACTTGAAATAAAAAATTTCTAAAAATCCTAAATAATATAACTAAGAGAAAAATACTAATTAGAGCTTCTAAACCTTTTTTAATAATTTTATAAAAATCTTTAAAGTTTATAAAAAAACTTAAAATAATATAAAATTAAAAATTAAAGTTTTTAAAACCAAAATAAGATGTAAACCTCAAGTTATATATTAAAAAGCTAAAAACTATTTTTCCTAAAAATTAAAAATCTTTTTGGTATTTTTTATTGATTTATTAAAAAACGTCTAATAATTAAATTCTAATAAATAATCTATTAAATGGAAAAATATGAAACTAGTCTTGAAAAATCACTAATGCTGATACTTTTCTAAGAAAAATAAGAGAAATCAAAATTGGCTTAAAAATAAGCTCAAATAAGCTTGAAAACCCACGGCTTTTTAAATAAGCAATAATTGAAAAACAGGTTAAGTATAAAACAAAACCACACCCTAGCAGTCAAAGACCCTAGGGCGCAGTGGTAGTGTTGTGTGTGTGTGAACGTGGGGATTGTGGGTTCGAGTCTATATAACCCCCTTTTTGCCCGTTTTTTATTTATTTTTTTATTTTTTAAAACTTTCCAATCAATCCAGTGAACCTCTAATACTTGTTTACTCAATCCAAACTTCCTTTTATAGCTAGATTATGCCAAATTTAGGACCAAAAACGTGACAGATGGGCTTTGAGCACAAGCAGGTTTTTAAGTTCTCCCTTTTTAACTTCACAGGTTGCAAGACCCCAAGAGGAGCTTGGGGATTGGCTTATTTGGTGTTTATTTGGGAACAATGGGGCACTCTTGTGCTCCTTTGAGCACAAGAAGTCAAGGAAATCAAGTAGTAATCACTTAGCACTCAACAAGCACACTGAAATGATCAAAACAGTAGCACACAAAGGCTAACAAGTTGCTGTGATGAAATTGGGATGTCTGTGGACAGATTGGCTTCTAGCTAGCAACCTAGTGACACCCAAAAGCTCATATTCAACATACACAATCACCAATTGATCTTCTAGCAATAACAACTCATAAAACACCCAATTACTTCACAGAAATCAAAAATCAAACGCCAAAATTTGGAGAAAAACAAGCAGAAAGTAGAATGCAGTTTATGAGCTATGTTTTTACCTTTTTTAACTCACAAATTACTTACAAACCTGTTCCAAATTAAACTATAGCTAGCATACACCCTACCCTAACTCAACTCAAACCTTCTTACACCAATTTAAAACACAAATCAAGCAATCTACCCTGCTAATCCCTGTTGCCAAACACCCTGTTATTTTTTTTTTTTTTTATAAAACGTTTTTATCAAACCAAAACCTCTAAAACCTTAATCAATCTAACTCAAATAGCATTAAACATGCATAACACAACTTATGAACACAAAACAAAGCAGATTAACACCCAAAATCAAACAATCAAACAAGAACATTCAAACTACCATTTTTCTGAAATTTAACAAGGTAAAAGGGATTTACCTTAGGACCCTTACATCCAAGGGTCCTAGTGGTTGCTTAACCACCTCCCTACCAGCTGGGGCTGGTGCTGAACACAAATCAACAAGCTTTAACACCTGCTGGAAGACAAATCAAAGAGAAAAAAAAACAAATACAAGATATTCAAATAATCTGTTTCTACTCTTTCTTCTTAAAATCTTTCCAAAACCTTTTGAACCTTCCAAATACGTTTTTAAAAACCTCAATCACTAACAAAATCTAACTTCTTAACACAAATTCCTGAGAATCAAATTCTCACCAAAATTTCTTAAATTCCAAAAACCTTAAATGAATTTTGAAAATCAAATCACTTAACCAAATTACAAAGAAGTGGAACTCAGAATATTAGCTAATCAATACCAAACTTTTAAAAATAAAAGGATACCAACTTTATTTATTAAAAAGGAATTACATAGATTAGCTAAAAAAACTGGAACAAAGGGTTGTGAACAGGCTCACACCCTATTTATACTACTCTAGGAAGAAGAAAATACAACCCTAATACAAGAAAAATCCCTATTCTACCCTTAAAAGCTTCTAGACGAATTTAGTGTTGATTTGTCCAATTCTTGATCTAAACCGTATATTTTGCTTTGGGAGGAAGCAAATAATCTTGGCCATTCAATTGGGGACACGTCATTTCCTTGGAGCCAAAGGATTGATGCTATTGGATGAGAGGGAATTGGGGGTTGGGACCACAAACGTGGGAGTGAGGGTTTCAGGCGTGGGAAGGGTTTGTACGTGTGGGAATTACACGTGGCCAAAAGGAATTAGGTTTTAACCCAAGTTAAATGGTTGTAAATTCTGGGTGGGTAAAGATGCACAGTAACTCTCATAGATCCTAATTTGGGGGAAGTATAGGTGTTAGGCGCCAGATTTAGTTTAAATGTTTGGGTTTGTGCACCTTTGGTCCTTATGTTTTGGGATTTTTGGCTTTTAAGGTTTTTCAGCCTAAAAAACGTAATCCTTTGATAATAACTTTCCCACTTTGACATTTTTGGCACAAGACTTTGTAAAAAGTGTTTCAAGGATGATTTTTGACACTTTTGAATATTTCAAGGGCTGTTTTTGGACAATGTTGATCTTCAAAGGTCTTCTTTGTGTCTTTCACTTGTTGAGGGACCATAATTGGCAATTTTGAATTGTTGAGGGACTACTTTTGCCATTTCTTCAAAGTTGAAGGACCTTTTTGCAATTTTGACAAACTTAAGGGACCAAACTTGTAATTATCAATATACAAGGGTTTTAAGTGTCATTTCTTCATTGAATGAGGATCAATCTTGCTTGTCTTCAAGTCTTCAAGGGTATTTGTTGAAAATTCCATGATTAGGGCCCGGTTCTTTGTACGGCTTCGTTTCTCGTGTTCGTTTTTCCTTGTATCTTGTGATCTTTTGTCTTTTTCACGATATCCATACCTAAAACACACAAGTAAACAAACACAAGCATATATATGGTATTTTATGACATTTTTATGCATTTAAAGCCCGAAAAGAACGATGAGATCATGTATAAATGCCATCTCATCAGGCCCAAATGGGTTAAGCCCAATAAGTTCTTTTTACAAGTTTTTATCTTATTAAGTCCAATTATTAGTCCAATATGTTTAGTTAGCTCGTAAATGTCCGTAATTCTTATAGTTCGGGTTTTATCGGTTTTTACTTGTATTAGTTACTTATACATCAGTATATTACTTTTATAAACTTTACATTAGACGGGTTTGGTCGTCTAAGTTTTATTTGGCGAAAAACGTTAATTTTACGGCGATAGCTGAGAAAGTCGTAAAAATCAAGTTTATAGTTTTTATTACTTATAAATATTATTTTACCACCATTTATATAATTTACCCATTTAATTAACTTTTTATACATTTATATAAATAAGTTTTATAAGTTAGTGGGTTTATATTTTTACATTTTATACATTATAATGTGAGTGCTTATATAATAATAATAAACATTATTTCCAAAATCTGATTTTTAACTTCATGTTCACCATTTTTACCATATCTAGAGTTTTATAATGACTTAGAAGCTCATTTTTGGATGACATGTTCTTCATAATATGTGCTACATATAACTTAGTTATAGCTACTGCCCATTTTGAGTTTAAGTTGCCTTAACAGTCCCTACAAAACTGCTTATTCAGATTATACCACCTAACTTGTTTTGATCATATCTCACTCATTATTTTGATTCCATTGCATGGCCAACTCTCACATGTGTATAACATCATCTACTTACTGTAAATGGATCAAACCATGCAATTTTATCAGTTCATCTTTTAGTTATCTACTGTTTTTAAACAGCCAACTAAATAGTCAAGATTTTAGCTTCATTTCTTATAGTTATCATCATTTTTAAGCATATTTATCAACACTTGATCCCCACACAACATTTTTATCATCATATATACATCATATACATATACAAAATGAAAGAAAATACATTTGTTCTTTACAAAATAACAAGAGAAAAATGGAGAGGATGATCTTCTTTACCAACCAAGTGGATTTCTTGTTTTAGGAAGACAAGAACTTGATGAATACAACAAGTATCTCCAAGACCATCAAATATCAAGAACATAGGTTGGAAAATCAGCCATAGGACACAAGCAAATCACCTCCAAAGTTGTTGATATGGCCACCAAATGATCAAGGCTTCAAGAGAACTCCTTAATAGAGCTAGTAAACATGTGGTTTATGGCTAAAAAGATCAAATGGGGTGTTTGTTGCTTAATGTTGGACGGCAAGGATGAGAGAGTTGAGAGGATTTTGGTGTTGGTTTGCATGTGAGAAGTGATGGTATGAGAAGTAGTAGCTAGTTTTGAGTTAGTGGTAAGGGAAATTGGCTTAACATGTAAGCTAAGGCTTACACATGGAAGGTGTAAGCTTAACTTGATGCCACCTTGTGTTGTGGTGTCAAGTTATGCCGTCCCATATAGCTAGTGGGGTGGAACAATGTGTTTTGTCCCATCTCACTAGTTTACGGGTATTTCTCGATTCTAGTTTTCTCGATTTGCGTGCCCTCGGGTCATTTTACGAAAAACGTTTTTATAAATTATGAATCACCGTCACACAACGAATCCAATAAAAATTGTCTCATCAAAAACGGAGTTCGAAAACGTAAATACGTAATCCTAGGGTTTCTGGTTTAGTCGTAAAGGACGTTAAAATAAAATCGTAAGTCCTAGTTTCTTCTCGTAAATTTGTGAGTTTATGAACCAACACAAATTTAAAACTCCAAAATAATATTCATGGATAAATTTATTTTCTGAAATGTCGGACTGTCACCAAAGACGGTGTATGTAAACGTAAGCACGTAACGTTGAATCCTCCGGTTTAGACGTAGTCGATGCTACTCCAAGATGTAAAATCCAAATTTCTTCCCAAAAATAAGTGAGTTCATATTGTAACATTAAAATAATATTTTCAAATAATATTTGAGAATAAAATATCAATCGTAAATTGACGGATTGTCACAGCATTTACCCCTAAACAGGATCTTTGTCCTCAAAGATCATCTTACCTTACTACTCGCTTCTTATAGAGTTAAAGCCATGTGGGTATTTCCTCCACATTCGGTCTTTTCTCACAAGTGTAGTCCATTATAATATGCGAGTTTCATCAAACATAACTACGGGAATAAGATCAGGCTAAATGTTGACTTACTTTCTCTATCCATGATGTTCACGGGTTTCTGATGAATGCAACTTTTCGCCGATCTAAGCTCTACTAAGAATAATCAGATTCTCCCTTGATAGATATTCTATCAAGTTCGATATACGAAACATAATTCACGCAGTCCTTGAAGTCCTAGGGTAGATCCACCTTATATGCCTTTCAATCCCAACTTTTACATCATCTCAATGGTCCCATACAATCGAGGACTTATATCCCATGATTTGTCAGATCATGAATTCATTTTTTTCCAAGTTTAAAAATTGTGGCATAACTTCGCTACCCATTTGGCACTTCAAGATCTATATTTCACATTCACATAACCTCTTGCCCACTACCGGCAGTCAATACAGATCCTAATTTCAACAATCATTTCAGGTCTCGTGGGTCGGGTATTTTGCAAGGTTAGGTTCGCCATCATAGGAAACCTTAAACCTAAAAGACATGTCCAACTCACAATGGGTGTATGTCGGATGTCTTCATCTCAACTTCTGCTTACAGATGCTCTAATATTTAGATCCTAACAAGATTCGATCTCGATCCTAATACGATGATTATCAAGGATAATCTTTCCAAAGGAAAACGATTATACGGTTCATTACCAAAGGTCAATCATTTAAACATAAAACAGCGCTTATAGTATTTTGTATCGTTACTTTACCTCGTCCCTTCGATTGGGGTGGTACATAGTACTCTCATCAAGGTTCATTCTCAACGATTTCTGAGCAAATCTCTAGAAATTCGATGCGAAGCGAGGATCTTGATATAGATGATCGATACAGGCACACTATGTTTACATAACTCTTTTGCATTTATCATTAACGGGAATGATATTAGCAGATTTGGTCAGTCTGTCGACGATGACCCAAATCGAATCAAATTTAGATGACGACCTTTGCAATAGTTAGACGTTTACTAATGTATGAGGCGATCTCTGCCTTCATAATTGCCATTAGTACAACTTTTTCAGACACAGATACTTTTAGTCATAAATGACATAAATAGAATACTTATACTTACAAATTCCAACATAACTATATCTCACAATCTCCATATTTAGGCAACCACAAGTGGCTTTTCATACATTTAATGCTATCGGCTTCTCAATACTTAATGGTTCATATTAGTCGCGAACCCCTCTTTATTATCTATATTATCCTTTTTACAATCATTGTTTATTTTTATATCGTTCGGCAATTTATTTTGCACCTTCATTAATAAGGAACATGTCCTAACTGGTTCTTTATCTTTTCTTCATAATGCGTCGGTATCCATATTTACCTCTCATGATGTTATAATTATCATGTCCACAATTCACTCAGATATTCTTTCTATATTATGCGTCAGTAATTACGTTCACCTTCCTGATGAAATAAATATCATAATCGTATTTATTCAAAATTCTTTCTTTATATTTTCTAAGTTTTAGTTTCGTCTTATCTATCATTGTTATCAGTTTTTCTCAATCCGTCGTCTAAAGCGTCGATAAATATTATAATTAATTAAACAATTATTAGTTAAATTTTATGAAGCGTAAAAGTTTTAAATTTCTTAGTTCGACCAATTATATAAAATGTTCAAAAATAATTTTGAATTTAATTAACAAGATTTTTGTTGAATTATCGAAAATATTTAATAAGATTTCGTAAATGTTCGAAAAACCTTTGTTTATACTTTGGTCAAAGTTTTCTTAGTTTGAAAAGTAAAAATTATCGTTTCAAATTTCAAGTTAGGGTTTAAATGGGTTTTCCTCAATCCTTTTTAAGTTATCTGGAGGTATACACAAACATTTACCCCTAAACAGGAGTTTAGTTAAATGGTTTGTGTATAAGAGAATAATCCCTTAAAATCCTTTGTTAAAACATTCGTCAAAACATATTTCCATTTCTTTTTGGTAAAATCCAAAGTCTTAAAAGGGCTCTTAATTTTGAAGAGTCAATTTATATTCCATTATCCTTTTAATCACATAGTCAAATCATGTAAAGGTTCAAGTCTTTAATCACGTGTTAATTATTCAAGGTTCAGGTTTACACTGTTCGGCCAATTCAGGGCAATCTATAAATAATTATTAACTCATTCTTATTCGTATTCACAAACAAATAGTCCTTAATGATCACAAGCATGAATTTATCGAATTACAGCCTACACACGTGATTCACCCAATTTGTAAATGCTACGTGTGCATTGGTCAATCCAAACGACATCACGTGAAACTCATAATGTTCATCACAAGTACCGGATGTAGTGATTGGAATAGATAATCTCCTTTGCAGATGCGAACTTGATAATAACCATACCGTGGATCAATTTTTTTTTAAAACATACGCTAGAACCTTGTAAATGATCGAACAAATCTTCCATTTCGAGTTATGGATATCGTTTTCGATTGTCAATTTACTCAGTCACAATAATCTATAAATATAAGGAATGATATCACCATAGCTCTTCATGATGACAGGCTTGGTATAATAAAATCATTCTCCGACAACTCTCTCAGTTGTACGGTAATTCCTTAAATTCAGATGGTGCTGACGTACAGTGCACAAGCCACAGGTGCAGCACCGGGAATAGAATCAATACCAAATTTAACTTGCCTTAGTGGCGAAGGTCCAGGTAATTCACCATTAACAAATACTTACTAAAGTTTCAGATAACATAAACATCTTTTAATAAATACATATTAGGTTCCTCTAGATTACAATATCTATAACTAGTTCACAACAATTTACGGTAATATTTCAAGTCTAATTACAGGATATGGTCATCCATCGAGAATTATTTAGATCACCTTTGATAATCAACATCTTATCATTTAGGGGAATTCTACTTGAGTTCCCATCAATTAAGACAATGTCGTCATGTCATAATCAATCAATCCATTCTACTGGCACTATTAACTTTCCAGTTTTATTGCCGTCGATAAGATGTGAACTTCTCAAAAGACTAATAATAATTCATAATCCTTCACAAATTCAAGGATATATGGAGACACAACTACTATTAAAAGAGTAAGGTTAACGCATAATCTATGCGAGAGAATTTCAAATCAGATACAGACGAAAACATTTAACGAATATGAATATATCCCATGTTTTCATAATTTGAGTACGCATTCAAAAGCTCCTCGGATCGTTACCCAGGTCATTCAAATGAAATCAAATCAAAAGAAATTATAGGAACGTCGATACATCCATTCGGGTATCAACACTCGGTAATCAGATACTTTTCCTAAGAATCTCACTACGGGAGAATTGGACAAGAAGGAATTGTCAATTGTCAAATAAGACAATTTCCACAGATGAGTAAGTTCAACTCAGAAGAATAGATGCTACAGGCACATATGTAGGTGTCCCTAACAATATGTCCCTATTTTGCACTTTTTGCAGATCTCATACAATTTAATCTTTCACAATCTTCAACGAAAATGTAGTGTTTATTCATTAGTTTTATGGTGACTACTAATCAGTCTTGCATAGTCCATTCCAAATTGTATGTAGGCGCGCAACTATATACAATTTCAAGATTAACGATGCAATACTCAGTTCGTCAAAATTTTATCATCATGTTTATAATAAAAACATTTTCATGCTTAATAAGAATCAAGAATAAATTTACAAAGATTTTCTTTATCATGAAACAATTAAGTTTTCCAAAGTGTTTTATAAACAACTTCATTTCAATAACAATCACTTATAAATCTCACTATGAATAATCCTTATAGTGATGAAAATTCAATTTTCTCAAAGGATACCGTTTTAACTTTATAAAAATAATGTGTGATCTGCAAAAGAGTGATGAAGAGTTGTTCACCGAGAACTAACTACAATAAGATAGGAAATGATCTTTAGCCAAATAATCATGAGGTTCATGACTTCGATGGCACTCTAAAAGAATAATTCACAACGTAACTCAATCAATATGAGTACTTGTTCAATGGTTGCATCACTAATGCGAACATTAGGATGAAGCAATAAGAGATAGATAACATCGATACATGTAGAATTTAGCAATCAAAGGTAGTCTTTTCATTAATCACAAACAAGTCAAATTGTACCGTAACACATTACGTGTCACTATGTCATACAATTCTCAGAACTCATCCTACCAACTGATGTCTCAGTTAAGTTAGAGATTTTTAAAAGATACCACAATGAATACTAATCTACAAGAGTAATTAGGTGTTCCACATGTCCCAGAAGATCCATCGGTCTCAATTCAGAAGAAGATTTCTTCAATTTATTTCTTGGACACTGGGCATCCTCATTAGTGGACTATGGCCTAGGAACAACCCTTAACACAACTAACAATCAATTAAAACCTTATAATTCAATCACAGAACTTAACGACTTCCTCTTAAAAATCTCATATTCCATACAAGTTAAATTTTACTTTATTCAAGTTTCAACCAATTTTATACTCAATTCAATATCCTACCTCATATTCCAGTACTTTCAATCTTATTCTTCGGCCTTGTAAAGGCAATAAAAGCTCAATATGATCAACACTTAATTCCAATCCTATAGCTCTTACAACAACAATTATCAAATGATTCATTAGTATGAGATGACTCATATATTCAATTAGACTCCTCGGAAAGGTACTAGTGGCATGAGGCTTTTGGGTAATGGTTCCAATTACAGCCTCAAGTGCAACATTCACCCTTTCGATTTCGACTTAAGAATTGGATGACAACGAATCAGATGACATCTTTCCAGGTGGTAACGTTTTGTCAAACTCCATTCTATAAGGAAAGATCGTCATGACATCGATATCAGATTTAATCTCGCCAATTCTTTTTTTAATATCACAACCAACTAATATCTACACTTCTACGAATATCAACCATTTGTCAGGATCATAAATATCCACAACTTGGTTTAGATCTAGGATAGCTAGAATTCCTACGAGAATAGCTTCGATTAATTTACTAGGGGGATTTAGGGTACATTGTGACAATCTACGTCGTATAAATACCTCGTATAAAAATCAAAATAGTCATCAAACAATCATGTAATAAAATTACATCATATATATATAATCCAAGTTATATATATATTAAAATAACACTTCTCAGTCTTGGCCTTGTCGGTAACTCGGGAATTCTTCGGCACCGTTATAGTCAAAAGATTTTTAGACATTTTTAGAAAAATGTTTATAGTTAAAAGATTTTGAAAAGTTTTATTCAAAACCTTAGTTTTAAAAATCTTTCGTTCTCTATAACGAGAGCTCTGATACCAAACTGTAACACCCCCAAATTTATACAACTCAATACAGCGGAAGACTAGTTGGTGTTACGGGATAGCACATTACTCACATCATAGACAACGCTTAAAAATCGCGTCGTTTAATAATAAAGCATTTCCATTCATTATTATCAAAGATACATCGGTCCCAAGTCATTACATTTCATACAAAGTTTTACAAAATATTTGAATGGAAAATATTGTTTAAGTGCGGGCCATGAATTCTTGTTGTCTTCCCGAGAATTACCTTCAAGTACCTGAGTCAAAACATGTTAAAAGAAAAGATCAGCGATAACGCCGAGTGAATTCATAGAGTTTAATAAATCCATCAATATAATATCAGTATAAAATTATACTGAAAATCATCTTGTACAAATCATTTTGATAGGCCATGAAATAGCCAAAATCATCTTATACAAATCCTTATCGAAAATCATAATATAGGCATTTGCCTTAAAAATCATTATACGAGCCATTGTCGTTAAAAACACTATACAATACGTTTTGCAACGTTGTATAGATTAAATAAAACTGTTATATGAATATGGTTATAAAAACCAAAACACAAACATAATATCAGTAGTATGACCCTGTATTGCTAGTCAGGCAATACATCGTAATTTGAAGCGTCTAATAGTATTTCGGTGATTTGGATTATTATAAGCCGCATGACATTGTTACCTTACTAAACCAAAACGGGTAGCTAACCCGATACCAATTTTGCCCATCTAAGGTAGCGTGTCGTCACAAAGGTCACGCTATGGAAATCTTCTCATACATAAATTCGCTTACCAATCAATGTGGCACGACGGGGATCAACCGTCAAGGCGCGAACTGGGGTGATCGTCCCCAAATAGTACTATTAAAGGCATAAGCGTCTACCAACTCCCGGTAGTTCACAATTCATGATAATGGGACTTTTAGTGACATAACCTAACTTTAATAATCCATTTTATTTCATCTATCGGGTCCTTTAATCATTTATCGGGTCATACAATCGGGTCATTCAATCATTCGGGTCCAAATCAATAAACAAACAATCGGGACAAATGGTGTCCTATTTTATAAAAACTAACATGTCATCTCCCTCGCGGGTTTATAAAACATATATAAAAACATTTAAAAGAGTGCGAGGCTATGAACTCACATTGATGTGGGAAGGCGGGTTATCGGCAATTCGGACGTACGGTACGTGCTTCAATCACTGAAACCTAGACAAATAATAATCGGTCTTAGACGTTTGTCCAATGACTTTATAAAAATACCAATTATGTATACATATTATGATTATATATAATATGATGATCAAGTGGGTTTATACATCCTTGTTTACTCAATTTAGTGTTTACGTCTTGGTAATGTCTTACTAGTTCACTAGTTTTACCAATTTATCTATTTTAAGTCCATTAAGTCTTTTATAAGTTCTTTAACTTGTTTTTACCCATTTTATACCTATATTATCAGTATATATACTTTTCATGTTGGGCCCAAATGGGTTAAGCCCAATAAGTTCTTTTTACAAGTTTTTATCTTATTAAGTCCAATTATTAGTCCAATATGTTTAGTTAGCTCGTAAATGTCCGTAATTCTTATAGTTCGGGTTTTATCGGTTTTTACTTGTATTAGTTACTTATACATCAGTATATTACTTTTATAAACTTTACATTAGACGGGTTTGGTCGTCTAAGTTTTATTTGGCGAAAAACGTTAATTTTACGGCGATAGCCGAAAAAGTCGTAAAAATCAAGTTTATAGTTTTTATTACTTATAAATATTATTTTACCACTATTTATATAATTTACCCATTTAATTAACTTTTTATACATTTATATAAATAAGTTTTATAAGTTAGTGGGTTTATATTTTTACATTTTATACATTATAATGTGAGTGCTTATATAATAATAATAAACATTATTTCCAAAATCTGATTTTTAACTTCATGTTCACCATTTTTACCATATCTAGAGTTCTATAATGACTTAGAAGCTCATTTTTGGATGACATGTTCTTCATAATATGTGCTACATATAACTTAGATATAGCTACTGCCCATTTTGAGTTTAAGTTGCCTTAACAGTCCCTACAAAACTGCTTATTCAGATTATACCACCTAACTTGTTTTGATCATATCTCACTCATTATTTTGATTCCATTGCATGGCCAACTCTCACATGTGTATAACATCATCTACTTACTGTAAATGGATCAAACCATGCAATTTTATCAGTTCATCTTTTAGTTATCTACTGTTTTTAAACAGCCAACTAAATAGTCAAGATTTTAGCTTCATTTCTTATAGTTATCATCATTTTTAAGCATATTTATCAACACTTGATCCCCACACAACATTTTTATCATCATATATACATCATATATATATACAAAATGAAAGAAAATACATTTGTTCTTTACAAAATAATAAGAGAAAAATGGAGAGGATGATCTTCTTTACCAACCAAGTGGATTTCTTGTTTTAGGAAGACAAGAACTTGATGAATACAACAAGTATCTCCAAGACCATCAAATATCAAGAACATAGGTTGGAAAATCAGCCCTAGGACACAAGCAAATCACCTCCAAAGTTGTTGATATGGCCACCAAATGATCAAGGCTTCAAGAGAACTCCTTAATAGATCTAGTAAACATGTGGTTTATGGCTAAAAAGATCAAATGGGGTGTTTGTTGCTTAATGTTGGACGGCAAGGATGAGAGAGTTGAGAGGATTTTGGTGTTGGTTTGCATGTGAGAAGTGATGGTATGAGAAGTAGTAGCTAGTTTTGAGTTAGTGGTAAGGGAAATTGGCTTAACATGTAAGCTAAGGCTTACACATGGAAGGTGTAAGCTTAACTTGATGCCACCTTGTGTTGTGGTGTCAAGTTATGCCGTCCCATATAGCTAGTGGGGTGGGACAATGTGTTTTGTCCTATCTCACTAGTTTACGGGTATTTCTCGATTTTAGTTTTCTCGATTTGCGTGCCCTCGGGTCGTTTTACGAAAAACGTTTTTATAAATTATGAATCACCGTCACAAAACGAATCCAATAAAAATTGTCTCATCAAAAACGGAGTTCGAAAACGTAAATACGTAATCCTAGGGTTTCTGGTTTAGTCGTAAAGGACGTTAAAATAAAATCGTAAGTCCTAGTTTCTTCTCGTAAATTTGTGAGTTTATGAACCAACACAAATTTAAAACTCCAAAATAATATTCATGGATAAATTTATTTTCTGAAATGTCGGACTGTCACCAAAGACTGTGTATGTAAACGTAAGCACGTAACGTTGAATCCTCCGGTTTAGACGTAGTCGATGCTACTCCAAGATGTAAAATCCAAATTTCTTCCCAAAAATAAGTGAGTTCATATTGTAACATTAAAATAATATTTTCAAATAATATTTGAGAATAAAATATCAATCGTAAATTGACGGATTGTCACAAATATTGTGCTGCAATATTTAAAACAAGTAAAAATACACAAGTTTCCAAAATATCAAAATTGTCGTGGTCACTCACGGACTTATATACAAAACACAAATGTTGTTAGCCGTGTACATGCACGGACTAATAGGAACAATAAATATTCAAAGGGTTACAAACCAAAAGTGTCTGAAAGGGATCATAAGTAGGAGCATCCTACATAGTGGGGAAAAACTTACCCATTTCTACTTGCTCTTCGACCAGACACGATAACCATTCATCACTTTCTTGTCGCTTCTGGGCTTGAGCCGCAGTCCTCTCCAGCGCCACACTTAAGGGTTCTTCGGCAAGCACGATTCTTGTTACGTCCTCATATATGGGGAGTGTCAGGTGGCTGGGGGATGGAGTAAAGGAAGCACTGGAAGACACGCTAAGACTGAGCTTTTCCATAATTTCAATATTTGGCGCATCTTTGGTGGCCTCCAGCTCATCCAAAAATGGATAGTGCAGATTTTGCATCGCGGCCATGGAGGCCGTCATTTTGCTAGCAGCTTCAGGTTTAAAAAAGGAATGGTTGGTAACGTCCTTCCCTTTCGTGATCAGCTCAGCGGCCTCAACCATTCCCTCGTGCCGTCCGTGGTCAATACCATCAGACACAAGGTTGGCGAATTGTTGCACAAAGTCCGGGGCCTCTAGCACCTTCATGACGGCCAGGCGTGCTCCATGCCCAACCATCCACCTACGGCCGGAAATGGCTGTTAGCAGTTGGGGGCATAACACATTGTCACGCTCAGCAGTGAGGGCATCAATCATCAACTCTTTTTGGGCAAATGCCTCTTTCAGTTCTTGGATGACCGCCCTCTCATCAGCAAGGTCCTTTTGTACTTTTTCCATGTTTTGGACGACCAGGTGCGCGTCCTCTAGCTTCTAGTTAAGCACGACTACTTGGCTGGAGTACGAGTGGGCAGAAGCTTCCGCCGTGGCTACCTATAAGGAAAAAACGTGTTAGCACATTCCTTTTGTAATATGGGTGGTGCGGCACGGATATGTACCTTGGTGGTTGCAGCATCTAGTTGTGACTCAAGGTTGGATACTTGCTGGTCGTATTCACTCGCGCGGGCTGACTGTTTTTTAATGGTCGCCTCGGCATTGACCAATTGAGATTGGAGGTCAGCAATCTGAGCTTCATTATCTTCAATCATTTTCTCCCTCCGTCCAACTTTCCTCTTGAGAGAGTCAACATGCCCAAGCGCGGCTTCAAACCTAACCCTCATCGAGGTTCCCATAGCCATTTGGTGTACCAGAGTGCCATTGTACTCATCCGCCAAGTCTGCATGACTGAGCGAGTTTACCTCTTGCACCAAGCTTGGTGGTATGCAGTTATTGAGGTACTCCCGACACTCATCAGCGTTCCTCAGTCGTGACGCCGTGGTAATATTCCATACTGGGTTGAATGGTTGAGGGGCGCCGGACGTGGGGAAGTCTTGGGAGGTTATGGGTGAACCGTCTTCAAATACAGGGCCGGACCTTGTGGGGGTCGTAGGTTCTCTTTCCACTTCTTTCCCTTTCCCCTTATCAACTTGGGTGTCAGAAGGAGGTGCGGCACCAGTCTGGTTGTCCCTGTACAACAAGTATTGGGAGATATTTTAAGTAATGCTTACAAGGGAACTTGTCATTCTTACACATTAAGATGGGGTCTTACATGTTGTTTCTTGCTAATTCGGAGGCGGTTTGGGCAATCTGAGTGACGGGATCGACATGAGCGGCCCGGTTAGCTTCGGAACCCTGGGTAGCACTCCCGACAGATTGATACAAGGGGTGGTCTTCTCGAAGTCTCTTGGCAGGAGCATTGTGTTCGCCAATCTCGACTGAAGCAGTTCTCCTCACACGGTTGCTTCTTTTTCGTGTACGCCTGGCGACGGGCTGCATTGTTGTTTCGTCGATCTCCTCCTCGACTTCTTCTTCCTCCTCTTCTTCCAGGTTGACATGTTGTTGTACTTCATCATCATCATCGCCCATCAGTCGGCGAATACTGGAGGTGGTTAGTTCAATATTGTCCCCCTGTTGTTCCCTATGTGGTGAGGAGGGCCCGGCTCCTCCTTCATTCACCTGGTTATCATCATCAACATTATTTCCTTGATTTTCCTCGTCCGAATGAGGGTCTGGCACGGCTTCAAGAGCAACCGTCACGGGGCGGGTATGCTCAAGAAGGGGTTGTTCATTCTCACGAAGAGGACGAAGACCCTCCGGCACAAGCTTCGGGTCGCCCTGGCGCAACAGTCCAAAAAAGTTCATTTCTGTCCAGCACAAAACAACATATGTTAGTTATTTATCAAATAAGTGTATACATTTTTTTTGGCGTACGGATGTTAGCCTACCTTCGCCCTGCCTTCTCCAAAAAATGGGATACCTATTGGATGGACCAAAGTAATTGCGGCTAATTCCTAGCAAACATAGGAATGATTCGGGAAGGTTTCTGTGGAATCCAGTCCTATTCAGATCTAACTCTTGGGAGTGACGGGGGTTGTATGTACTTGTGTGCGGCTTGGGGTCGTGAGGAATCCTAGTTCTAATGATGTAATCTCCCGGCCATACCACTGCGTCAATGAAAAAGTAGTGATCATACCAATTTTTCAATGAATCCATTGGTTTATTGTGCGATTGGGGACTGTTGGAGGCTCGTTTCTTAAAAGATACCCAACCGTTTATTATGTTGGGAACATAAAAGAGCCGGAATAATTCTACGGTTGGAGGGATTCTCCTAGCACGGCAAAGAATCTCGAATTGGCTAATCTTACAGGCACCTATGCAGTGGAGCTGACTAATGTGTACATCATAATATCCTAGCAGATCTACAAGAAAGTGGGTGAAAGGGATGCGGTAATTAGCCGCATCAAAAAGGCGAGTATACAGGCCTGTCTTACCCGCTGGAGCCTCAGTTATGAGGTCTCCGGCGCCAGGAAGTGAGGGGTGTAGGTTGGTAGGGATGAAATAATTTGTACAAAAATGGTTTAATTGGTCTTGGGTCATGACATTCAGCACGGATCCAATGGTAGGGCTGTTTCTATGAGCCATTACTAAAAAAGAGTGTAAGGACGTGGTGTTCTAACCTGCGTGTGAAGGGATCCGTGCGTATTTGGTTCAAGCTAAGAGGAAAGCTTTAATGGCAGAAATGGAGGTTATAAACTGTGTGTTTCACACAGCCGTGGGGGTGGCTTATTTATAGGGTTGCCTCATGGGTCACAACCTGTTGGATGTGTGACACGTGTCTGCCACTATTCTTAATCGTGTGGCTAGGGCGAAAGTGGCAAGTGAAACGTCAGGTGGGACCCACGGGTCATATCTGATTCAAACGTTTGCACTGCTCAAGGTTCTGACTGTCTGTACTTTTGTCAGTCAAACAAGTCAGATGAATAGTTGTTCATGTCGGGTTATGCGGCTCTTACGTAAGACTTGACATTTAATGTTATATTTAATTTGTCTCGGTTGCTATATGCGGCTGAGATATTGATGAGATAACTTCTTCAGCCAGGTTGTCACGTGCGGCCAATATAAATTCTTGGACAATTTTGTCATTCACTATGGTTTCCTTGGTACGTCCGGGGAGCATTTTTGTAGTCTAGAGGTTCCACCTATGGTTGTAACAACTAGACTGGGGGGACATGATGACGTATAGTCCCCAGCCGGGTCATGAACCCGGCCCATGGGTACTACCGTATCCGGCCCATCACAGATGGGTAGAATAATGTCATTCAGGCTTATGGGCTTGGATGAACAGTAACCGCGCACATGTGTGCGGCCCACGGCCCGGTGCACATGTGTGCGGCCGACATAGGGTTAGACAGAATAATATTCTGTCTAGGAATATCTTTATCCCAGTAAGAGAGGATATTCACTACCAAGATTAGAAGATAACAATCATTCTAATTCTGGTGATTATCTCTTCCTTGGGGCCGAAGCATCAGTAGAAGCCCACTAGGGTTTCACTTCCTATAAAAGGAACCCCCAAGGGTTCCACAAAGGTATTACGACTTGTACTCTAAACTCACATAAACCTTAAACCGATTACTTACTCTCACGCCGGAGTCTAATCGTGGGAGACATTCCCACGGTAAGCCTAACGCGTGCTGTTTAGTGTGCAGGATCCCAACCAAACGATTCACTTGGTGCAGGAGCCGGAGCCCAGCCAACCCGAATTAAGCCTAATTCGGGTCTAGCAAGGATCAACCAACTTTTGCATCAACATTATTCATCTCCTTCTCTCTACTTTCTCTCACTACTTTCTCTCTCTAGGAATCCATCTCTTTTCATCTATTTTCTATCATTAATCATCATAATACTATGGGACAACATATTGACTTACTGAAGGCATATGACACTGTTAACTAGGACTTCTTAGAGCTTATTTTGAAGAAATTCATATTTCATACACTTATGGTGGAATAGATTATGCAGTGTGTAAGGACAACTAGCTTTACTATTTGCATCAATGGCGAGAGGCATGGATATTTTAAAGGTGGTAGGGATCTCAGACAAGGGGACCCTATGTCCCCCTATTTGTTCACCCTTATTATGGAGATGATCACTCTTATTCTACAAAGGAAAGTAAGGAATAATGATAGATTCAAGTATCACTATGGGTGCAAGGATTTAAAGTTGGCAAATCTCTGCTTTGCTGATGATTTGATGATCTTTTGCAATGGGGATCCTTTATCTACTAAAGTGATAAAAGAAAGTTTAAATGAATTCAGTGCATTGCCCGGTCTTTTTCCGAACTTGAATAAAAGTACCATGTATTTTGGCAGCCTTGATGATGTTGGAAAAGAACAATTTTTAAGTGTAATGCAGTTCAAGGAAGGAACTCTTCCATCTAAATATCTTGGACTTCCTTTAGTCACTAAAAGGTTGGGAGTAAAAGATTGTGAAGGTTTGATTGACAAGATTAAGAACAGGACTGATAACTGGAAGAATATATATATGTCTTATGCTGGCAGGTTGCTCTTAATTGCTTCTGTATTAGAGTCAATGAGTGTTTATTGGGCATCTGTGTTCAAACTCCCTAAGACTGTGGTCAAGGAAATTAATAGTACCTGTAGAAACTAGAAGGGGGGGGGGGGGGGTTGAATAGTTTCTAATTTATTTATCTCATAATTAAAATATCTTTCAATTAGGTGAGTGCCAAAACTATCTTTTACTTGAAAGCTAGTTGCATAATGATGAAGTTCAATTATAATGCATTAACAATAAGTAATAAGTATAATGATGTTGAATGCAAGTAATGAGTAAGGAAAGAAACAACCTAGTAGGAAGACACCAAGATTTATAGTGGTTCGGCAACGAGGCTCTATCCTCGTTCCTACTCCACTCCTCGAGTACACCTTACTCGAGATTTCCACTATATCCACAAGCTCCCTTCTTTGCGGAGAAAACCTTACAACTTCGCTTACATTATTTTCCGACACTAAGCTAAATGTCGAGACTTAATCTTAGCTCGGACCAATCTACACAACGTCGCCCACTTCACCATTTTATGACACAAGGCTAGATGTCGAGTTCTAATCCAAAGCTAAAACCAATCTTCACAACGTTGCCTACTTCACTATTTTCCGACACAAGGCTAGATGTCGAGTTCTAATCCAAAGCTAGAACCAATCTTCCCGACTCTTCACTTTGAAGCTAAGTGAGAACTTCACACAACACAACTACATATCACTTTATAATTTAGTGAGAACTCACAAGACACAACCACATCACTTTATAGTTTTGTGAGAACTAACACACCTAATTACAACTCAACTAAACATATCTAAGTACACACATGTAGCTTGGATCTACACAACACAAATCCAAGCACACACATGTGCAAAGGATTTACGCAACTCTAATCCAAGTATTCACAAATAGCTTGGATGAACACAACTAGTCCAAGTATTCACAAATACATTAGATCTACACAAGACACTAATAAACAAATGATGAACATGACTATATCTTTAGGAGAAGGTGATCTTCATCAATGCTACATCTTTAATCACATCACAAATGTGTGAGTGATCTTCTCTTTGGACAAGGTAAAGAAGGAGATCAAGAGGATAATTATAAGTAAACATACTTAACACATTAAGTGATCATTTACAAATGACTAGGATTAGATAGGAGAAAGAAGGCTGAAAAAGATGTCCAAAAGGGTTAATGAAAATGCAGATTTGATCCACTATTTATAGAAGACAAATGTCAACGGCTATCTGGAGGCGGTTCCTTAACTACCCAGGCGGTTCCTTATCGATAGGGAACCGCGTAGGCACTTAAGGAACCGCAGAGAGTAGACTCCGCTCCTTTTTGTCTTTTAGTGAATTTGAAATATCTGAGGCTTTTTAAACCTTCAAAGGATATTCTCATGGCATTTGGATTATGCCATATTCAAATTTACATTTTCATTTTAATAAAACATTTTCTTAAAAATAAAGTTTATTAAAAATCTTTTGTTACATTTGACAAAAGTGAGTTTTAAGGCTAATCACTTTTATGATCACTAAGCATGATTAAGATATGTTAGTGTAATGATTATTACCTTGATGATAGTGTTTGTTAGATAATTTGTTTTATGATTGTGTTTGACAATAAATGTCTTTGTAATTTGTCGTGATCAAAACTAAGAAAGATTAGTTAATACTAACAATATTTGTAGGCATTGTTTTGCATTAACAGTACCCTTAAGAGATTTCTATGGGGTAATGGGGATTATGTAAAAGGTAAATAAAAAATTACTTGGAAGAATGTATGTAGGCCAAAAGAGAGTGGTGGTTTAGGGATTAAGAATCTGGAAATATGGAATGATGGACTACTTTCTAAGTTGTTATGGAATATTGCATCAAAGAAAGACATGTTATGGGTCAAATGGATCCACGTGATGAAACTTAAAGATGACAGCATATGGAGCATTCAGTATAACAAAATCGACAGTTGGCATTGAAAGTGCTTTCTGGAAATAAGAGATAAAATTGCTCATAAAATGCAGTATGAAATTAGTGATGGGAGTAATGTGAACCTAAATGGTATGATCATGGCATAACAGTTGTTTGCTTATTAACCATGTCACCATGATAACGCTCAAATCCAACATGTATTAATAAGCGTTATCTTCACTATTGATATAGTATTTGTGGTAATAAACGGACTTTTATTGCTAATATTGTGCAAAGTTCGGTTATTGTGTTTTGTAGGAAGCAAGGATGAAGAAACGTGAATAAAGGAATAAAAAACGCGAATTGGAGACGAAGGAATAAACGAGGCATGGAAATGTAAGCTCTCGTATGAAGAATAAATGGGAACTAAGGAGTCTTGGAAAGTTTAGAGGAAATATGAAGGAAGAAATAAAGAAGAAGGACTAGAAGGGAAAAATGTGGAAGATGGCTCAGTTGCCACCAGCAACTTTTATTCTGCCACCAGCAACTTTTATTCTGCCACCAGCAAAACAACACCATTTTTCCACCAGCAGGAATAAAGTCGCCACCAGCAACACAACACCAGTTTGCCACCAGCAGGTTCAAATTTGCCACCAGCATTTTGCTATTCAGGTTTAGCCAAAGTCACATTTAAACATTCTTAAACCACCACCATCAATGAGAGGCTTCTCATTTCCCATCCATTATCATTTCCAGACGTTTTTGCCTTTTCCCCAAGCCAAAATCATGTATAAATTAGACCCTAGGGTCATTAGTTTTAGTGTGCTTAATCCAAGGATCATTCTAACCCTTGACAAAGGTTAGAATCACCATTCTTACATAACCCGAAAGATAATAAACCATGTTAATCCTCATAGGAGGGACGAATTTCGTGAAGGAGAGATTCAGTTGGAGGTTCATTGGTCGATTGGAGGCTTTGGAATTGCTATAAATTCTATTTTGTTATTTCCTTGTATTTTGAAGAACTATTGGTAAATTCTTATACTTGAATGATTCTCATTATAATTTAAGTATTGTTGAATATTTGAGAAAGTTATGAATTGTGTTGCAATGTGTTTGAATTCTGAGTAGTGTGATATACTTGTGTGATGAACATGGATTCTAAAGGAGAGTTTGGTTTTATGATCAAGAGACTATAATTAGGTTTTATGGTTGATAATTTCTTCAAACATGTTTTGATAATCAAATGAAATATAGCTTTTTATTGGATTTAGAGGTCGAAATGATTTCTGGTAAACTATGTTCCAAAACATTTGCGCATGAGTCAATTTGGTTTCTTGGTGATTGACACTCACCTTGACGAGTTGGTTAAAGGAAATTTCGAAAGATTTATCTTGGGTATAGGTCGAAAGAACCCATTCAAACCAAACTTATCTCTTTGTATTCTCTAACAAATGGGGATTATAATGAATTGGAATAGATAATCATAGGTCGAAAGGGCTTGTCTACACCAATTTGTCAATATGGATTCTATGAAAAATACCATGGAATGGAATTCATGTACTTTAGATTTGTGATTCATAGTTGCTAAACGCACGCAAATTATCTCTTCTACGGATGAAATGGAATATACACAAGTATTACTTTTAATTATGTTTTCCTTTACAAAGTTAATTTTAGCGGTAATATCGGTAGTGACAACCCTATTACCTACACCACCCAAACGTTTTGAATATATGCAAATCCCATGGGACGATCTTGACTTACCCGACTTTACTATAATAGAACGAGTATACTTGCTCGCATGCGTAGTTAATGAATTAATAAGTCTTGTTTATAAATGTAAAACTAGGAGTGCAAGACGCGCATCACACCAGAAGGGACCTTTATGATGCAAGAATTCCCAAGAAGGTCACTATAGCTGATATGATTGTTGAAGGTGCTTGGAAATGGCCTGGAGAATGGGATCCCGTGAGTTTGAGTTCATGAAGTTTAGGGTACCTAATGTCAAGAAAGATGTGGAAGACACTGTTAAATGGAGAGATGATAATAATAATCTTGTTCCCTTTCATATTAAAAAAGTGATGAAAGTCATCAATTCTAGCAATGAGAAAGTTAAATGGCACAAACAAGTATGGTTCAAACAGTGCATACCAAAACACTCATTTTGTTTATGGATTGTCGTTCATAGAAGACTTCATACCCAAGACAGAGTCATGGCTTGGGGTAATAGTTCTTGTCTACTATGCCCTCTATGTAGTAAGATTAATGATTCTCATAATCATTTGTTCTTTAACTGTGATTACACAAAAGTAATTTAGAGTGTAATTGCTGATAGAATGAACATGGGTAAGATTGAGTTCATTTGGGAGAAAATAATTGATAGAATTCTGAATTCCAAGACTGGCAACAACATTTGGAGTGTTATAAAGAGAATTTGTCTGGCTGTAGTTGTTTACTACATATGGCAAGAGAGAAACAAAAGACTATTTCAAGACATCGAAAGATATCATGTAACTTTGTCTAATGAAATAAGAGAGACTGTTAGAATAAAGCTCATGAACATTAGAGTAAAAGATTCTGCTGCTGTTAGAAGAGTATCTTATATGTGGGATATAAAGTTTGGTAGGATGGATATGAATATAGGTTGAATGAAGAATTATATGACTTGAAGATTGTATTCTTTAAGTTTGCTGCAATAGAATGTTCATAGCATTCCTGAAGGAGTGTTAGGAATGTTTGGAGTACTGGATTGCTTTTAAGTGGTTTTAGTTCTTGGGAAGACTACTACTCATTATAAGGTGGTGCTGGATATGGCATGGATATCATGTAATAGTCTTCCTTTGGGACTTGTAGATGTTGGGTAAAAAAGTTGATGTGGCAGAAACTCGAAAACGAAGAAAACATGAAGATTTTGTCTAAGCGTTGTCAAGAGCAATCCAAGCGTTGACAAGAGCAAATCCAAGGTTGACAAAGCAAGCATTGTCATGTACAATCCAAGCATTGTCATGTACAATGTAAGCATTGTTAGAAACGTAGACAAAGAACCTTATGTAAGCTTCTATTTAGATAAACATGCAAGATATATTCTGTATAAGTTTATTTAAATAGAAGATTTACTTGTTTATTCATAATTATCTCTTGTAAACCCTAATCCTTACACTATAAAAGGAACCAAGGGTCTTAGGTTTTATTCATAAGTTCATTCACAATGTAAACCTAAAGCGTGTGTCGACTAGACGTGGGATTCAATGTATACACGTCTAGTGATTGTTTGTTATTAATATAATGAACAATCTAATTGCTTTAATTCATGTTATTGTGTCCAAACACCTTGTTAATGTGTCGTGTTCTAATTCCGCTTTGATTATCTAATCATATGAACATGATGCATTCCTAGTAGCTTAAAAGATCCGGAAACCAAGGTTTACACAATTGGTATCAGAGCCTCATGGCTCGTGATGCTAGGACCAACAAGGTGTTCGTGTATCGTGAAGAAGAAGAAAAATCCGTCTAGGGTTTTTCTGGACGTTTTTGTGTGCGCAACAGTATTCAGAAGGCCATAACTTTTTATTGAACCATTGGAACGCCACGAAATTTTGTGTGTGTGTTCTACACACATATATCTAGATATCCACTAGAGGGATTGTCGAGATCTATCCCCAAGAAAAAGTTATTAAGCGTCAAATTCAGCAGTGGTCATATGCTGTTTTCTGTGAACAGTAATAGTGAAAACGTGATTTCTCCTTCGTTAACCGTTGGATCGTCGTGAAATTCGATCTGTAGGTTCTTGACACTTGTGTCTAGGATCTCATTAAAGGGATCTTCTATCTGATCTTTCATGAAGAAGATATTGAATGTCAAAGTTCACTGCAGTTTATGGTTTTCACATAAAATCTTGATTTAGGGTTTATAAAACCCTAGATCTATTACCCGCTGATATGTGTTATTTAGACGCTGATAGATGTTGGTGTGACACTGATAGATGTTGGTGTGACGCTGACAAGGCATGGATGAGACGCTGATGGCCAGGCACTGACAGGTACAAAGTTGGCGCTGACAGGAATAAGTTAAGCGTTGTTGGGAAGCGCTGACACTTGTTTCCCGATATATACATTTTCAAACGCTGACAAGTGTTGTCCGATATTGGACAACACACAGTGTTGATATCTTGGACATTGAAGGATATTGGACAACAAAAGGAATAGTTGCTATTTGAGAAAATTGATACGTTTTTAGCACACAAAAAGAGGTTTTTACACACGAAGGTACATGGAATCTCCGCTTTTATATAGAATATCAAGTTGATATTTATGGCTCGGATATTTTTAAAAGAGATTAATGATTTTAATGCGAGTTAGCAACTATTCATGGGAATTTGATGGATATTTTAGATTATGTAATCGGGATAACCTTGTGAAAGAGATATCCGTTGCGAAACTTTTACATATGGTATGAAGATGTTATTCCATTAAAATTCGTCATGAAGAGGTGTTGGCTTAAGGGGAAGAATTCTTATGGTAAGTTTGATGATTGAAGAAGATTTTCGCGAGTTTGTGTTCTATCATATCTTAAAGTCTTGCACTTCCAGTCATAGACTTTAACGATAACTTGTTCGTGCCTTAAATGTTTGGTGAGGAAGACTTGTCATAACACTTGAAGGAGTTACATTATCGTGCTCAGTGTCTCACAAAGGATGAGAATATTGACAAGGGATCAAGGTCTACTTATAATTTGCTATGGGTATAAGTTCTTTATCACATGGATAGTACAAGACATGGAACACAAGGTTGGGTTATTCTACTTCTACATCAAGAATATTATATTTATTTTTCTTCAAGATCATTACATAGAGCTACATTTGGAGAATCTTCAAGATTGCATACATTGTTTACTTCCCTGTTGATGTGACAAAAAGGGGAAGACATACATGCTACATTTAAGGGGAAGCAATTTGAAAATCATGTACAACTTATAAGAGATATACAAAGAGTTTTGTCGACATCAACTAGGGGAAGATTGTTGGGTCAAAAAGTTGATGTGGCAGAAACTCGAAAGCGAAGAAAACATGAAGGCATTTGTCCAAGTGTTGACAAGTGTATTCCAAGCATTGTCAAGAACAAAACAAGCGTTGACAAGAGCAAACTAAGCGTTGATGGCTCAAGCATTGTCATGTGCAATCTAAGCATTGTCACATGCAATCCAAGCATTGACAGAAACGTAGACAAAGAAGCCTATGGAAGCTTCTATTTAGATAAACATGCAGGATATATTCTGTATATGTTATTTAAATAGAAGATTTACATGTTTTATTTATTCTTATCTCTTGTAAAACCCTAGTCCTTACACTATAAAAGGAACCAAGGGTTATTAGGTTTTTCATAACTCATATTCACAATGTAAACCTAAAGCGTGTGTCGACTAGGTGTGGGATTCAATGTACACACACCTAGTGGTTGTTTATTATTAATATAATGAGCAACCCAATTGTTTTCATTCATGTTCTTGTGCCCTAAACACCTTGTTAATGTGTTGTGTTCTAATTCCGCTTTGACTATTTAATCATATGAACATGATGCATTCCTAGTAGCTTAAAAGATCCGGAAACCAAGGTTTCCACAATTGGTATCAGAGCTTGTTGAGGAACTTTTGATCTTAAAGAACACAAGAACCCTAAAATCACCAAAACCCTAATTTTCTCAAAACCCTAACAACATCATGTCAAATCCAGAAATAACCTCTTCCTCCTCACCTTTTCCAAACATCAAGATTCCCATGCTTGATGCAACCAACTTTGAATTGTGGAAATTCAACTTTGAGAAATATCTGGGGATCTATGACTACACTCTCTGGGAGATCATTGAGTATGGAAACACATACAATAGAGCTGAAGGTTGCTGCTGCCATTGCTACAAGAATTGTTGTTGCCGGATGTCCAGAAGCAGATAAGAAAGAAAAACCTGATGATGGTAGAGCTGTGTCTGCTGAAGACATAGCAAAGAGAAGGGTTGATATGAAAACCCTAAATATTCTGAAACTCTCTTTGGGACAAGAGAACCAGCATAAATACAAAGGTTATGATTCTGCTAAAGACCTTTGGGCAGCTCTTAAAGTTGCATATGGTGGCAATGAAGATACTAAGGAAGAAAAGAAGAAGCAACTCATGCATGATTATGCTGTTTTCAAGGCTCAACCTAATGAGAAGCTTAGTAGTGTGAGAAGCAGACTGCTTGACATTACAAGCAAGTTGTCCTTCATGGGGACACAACTTGGTGATGTTGACATTAATGCCACTTTTCTTAAAAGTCTTGGTGATGCGTAGAAGATTGAGGCAAGATCTATACTTGCCAACAACACTCACAAAAGTTCTACTTTTGATGATATCTACAACAAACTAAGGCTGTTGGAGAATGAAACTCTTTTGGAGCATGGAAGTAAGTCTACTAATAGTAACATGGCCTTCTTCTCACATAGTGAAGGCCAATTTGATCAGAAGGACTCTTACATGCATCCAGTCACTGGATCAACATGTGTCAACGTTGGAACATGTCCTGTCAACGCCTCATATTCAGACGCTGACACATACAAAAGTGACTCACCAAGAGTTAAACCTGCTGGTTTGGATCTGGATACTGTATGTGCTTATATTGCTTCTTTGCCTAATGGTTCAGTGATTACATATGAGGACCTTGAGCAAATAAGTGGTGAACACTTGGAATAGATGGACATTAAGTGGAACATAGCTCTTGCTAGTATAAGAGTAAACAGGTGGAATAGAAGGTTTAAGAAGAAGATGACCTTTAATGCAAAGGACACTGCTGGATTTGATAAATCCAGAGTTGAGTGCTACAACTGTCATCGTATGGGGCACTTCATGAGGGAATGTAGATCTCCAAGAAGATCTGATGCTAGCAAACCCTCAAGCCAAATTGTTAAGTCTCAAGATCCTAAGGCCATGGTTGTAGTGCAAGAAATTGATGGTATGGGATGGGACTGGAGCTATTTGGCTAAGGATGTGGAAGAGGATAAAGCTTTGGTTGCTGAATTTGAAGAAGAAGAGCATGTTCAATATGCTCTCATGGCACACTCCTCTTCTTCATCAGATAATGAGGTATACGATGATGCTTTTTGTAGTAAGGGTTGTAGGTTAAATACTGAGAAACTTAACAAAGAGGTGGTAAGATTGTTAGATGATGTGAGTACTGAGAGATGCAAACTGTCTAACTATCAATTAGCTCTCACTCAAACTGAGAAAACAGTTTCTGAATACAAGAAAATGGAATTTGATTTAAAGGATAAAATAAATATCTTAAAACATGAGTTAGATGCTAGTAATGATGTTAGGAACATCATGGAAAGGGTTAATAGTGAGTTACAGGCTAAGTTAGATGAGGCCATTAAGAATAAGGATAATGTGGGCCTTAAAATTCAGAAAATTTATAAGGCCACACAAACCCTAGGAGAATGTGTTAATAAACAAAGGGATCCTAAGGACATGACTGGGATTGGGATGAAAGACTATACTATGGTTCCACCACCAGCTGGTGACTTCTATGGTGTCCAAAGAAAGGACCTATCTTGGACTGGTTTACCAGAACTCCAAGAGGAGGAATTCATTCCTCCACCAAGAGTCATTACCCCAGTTGAAGAGTATCAACAGAAGATGACTGACTTGAATGAATGGAAGAAAGCCAACCCTACCTTATTTGTTAAGGGTGGCTTGTTATGTGAAAGTCCTAATGAGTCAACACCTATTAAGGTAACAAACCCAACCACTGGTAACGCTGTTGACCTTGACTCAAACACTGTTAGAAAACCTAGTGTCAAGTATGCAGAAATGTATAGGAATACTAGGTCACCTAAAAGCCAAGTTAGTAATGATGGAACAGGCTTCTTCTCTTCTAGACCTAGGGTTGTGTCTAGAAAAGCCTGTTACACTTGTGGTGGCTTCTCACATTTAGCATATAAGTGTGTCAACGCTTCCAAGGTCAACGTTGTTAGAAAGTCAAACGTTGTCAGACCCAAACCTTGTGTGCAGCAAAGTCCACAAGCTGTTAGACCTGCCCCGTTCTTTACTAGAGGGTCTAACACTCATGGACAAAGACCATTTCAAAAGACAAATACTTGGTCTAATAGGCAATGGGTTTTTGTAGCAAACCCTAGGTTCAACGCTGACAAGGGTAATTTCAGCGTTGACAAGACCAAATCCAACGTTGACAGAAACGTGACCAGACCTAAATATTTGCAACCACAGGGTAAGGGGTCTAAAGCTTCTTCAAGCTTGACATGGAGACCTAAGAAAGATCAAAACCCTAATGATAATAGGATTTCAATGACCTGCAACAGATTTAATTACATTTCAAAGGTCATTACAAAACCTATTGGGGTTAACTGGGTATTTCATCCAAAGACGGATGAACAAGGGGTTGTTATGAGAACTAAGTCTGTTCTTGTTGAACAACCAGATGAATCCAAGTCTGCTAAGGCTTGGGTTCCCAAAGAAAACTAATTTGTTTTCTTTATGTGCAGGGCATTCAAAAACAGGTCAATGATTATGGATATTGGGACAGTGGATGCTCAAGGCACATGACAGGGAAGGAAGATTATTTAACTAACTTCACTCCCATCAAGGATGGCGATAAGGTTTACTTTGGAGGCGGATATGGAACTATCACAGGAAAAGGAACACTTCTCACCAAGAACTTGCGTTTTGAAAACGTATTTTTGGTAAAGGAACTTGATTACAATCTTTTTAGTGTATCACAAGTTTGTGATAACAAAAATAAAGTTCTGTTTACTGATACTGAATGCTTGGTGTTAAGCAAGGATTATAAGATCCCTAATGAGAAATATATTGACTATAGAACACCTAGACATAAAGACATATATAATGTGAATCTGAATGGGATTAGGATGAATAATAATATGTCATGTTTTTATGCTAAAGCTTCAGTAGATGAAAGTAATCTATGGCACAGGAAACTAGGGCACATAAACTTTAAGAATATAAAGAGGCTTGTGAGACTTAGCTTGGTTGATGGTTTGCCTGAAAAGGCTTTCCACAATGACCACTCTTGTGTTGCATGTCTTAAAGGCAAGCAGCACAAGGTCTCATTCAAGTCTAAACAGGTGCACTCTAGTACTAGACCACTTCACTTGCTTCATATGGACCTATTTGGTCCAACCAATATAGAAAGTTCGAATGGTAAATCATACTGCTTTGTCATCACTGATGACTTTTTTAGGTTTACTTGGACTTTCTTTTTAGCCATGAAGAGTGATACAGCTGACACTTTAATTGACTTTATCACTCAGATTGAAAAGAAGACTAGTAATGAAGTTAAAATGCTTAGGAGTGATAATGGTGGTGAATTTAGGAATAAAGTTTTAGATGATTTTTGTGCCAGGAAAGGGATTACTAGGCAATTTAGTGTTACCAGAACCCACAGCAAAATGGGGTTGCAGAAAGAAAGAATAGAACCCTAATTGAAGCAGCAACTATGTTGGCTGATGCTCATTTCCCCATAGCTTTTTGGGCTGAGGCTGTGAATACAGCATGCTATGTTCAAAATAGAGCATTGGTTAACAAGATACAGAACAAAACACCTTATGAGTTACTTTGGGGAAGAAAACCCAATATTGGTTTTCTTAGACCTTTTGGTTGTCATGTAGTTGTTCTAGATACTAGTGATGCCTTAGGTAAATTTAGTGCAAAAGGTGATGAAGGCTATTTCATCGGGTATTCAGTGCAGAGCAAGGGATATAGGGTTTATCTTAAAAAGGAAAAACGTATACTTGAAAGAGTACATGTTAGGTTTTTAGAGAGTAAACCTAGTGATCGTGAAAGTGGTCCAAATTGGTTGTTTGACTTGGAACCTTTATCTAGGAATTTAAATTATATGCCTGTCACTAATCCAGACATTATGAAGGTAACTTCAAATGTTGTGGAAGAACAAGTTGTTGATGTTTTAGGTACACAAGTTAATGAAGAGGTTGGATCACAAGCAGAAAAGTCATCTCCTATACTAGAGTATGTCATAATTCCCATATGGACAGATGCTTTTGCTGCTGCTGCTGCTGTTGGAAAGGATAATGGTGGTTCCCAAGTATCACCAGATAACAACATGCATGGTCCTTCAGGCGCTGATAAAGGTAAATCTAGCGCTGACAGGACAAATTCAGGCGTTGATGGCTCAAACGTTGACAACAACATTTCAAGCGTTGTTAGCCCAAACGCTGACAATCAAGGTTCAGGCGTTGACAACACTTTTGTGCATCTTTTCTCTTCTACTTTTGAACAGGGTGAACCTTCTAATTTATATGAAGAGGTTCATCCTCATATTAATGAAAGAGAGTCTGAAGAAGAAGATATTGGCAACATGGATAATGAGATTGAAGACACCAGACTTTTTGAAGGAGGAGTTCTTATGAGACTGTAATTATACATAGTCTCATCGTCCAAATCGGGCTTAAAATGCATAAAATATCATCAAAATACCCAAATATATGCTTGTGTTTGTTCATTGTGTAATTTAGGTACGTATATCGTGAAATCAACAAAAGATCACAAGGAATCAAGCAAAAACGAACACAGGAAACAAATCCGCACAAAGAACTGGGCCCAAATATGAATTTTGCAAAAATGCCCTTGAAGAATTGAAGATTGACAAGAATGGTCCCTCAACTTTGAAGACTTGTCACAAACGACCCTCCAAGAATCATTTGTACAATATTGGTCCTTAAAGATTGAAGAAATGTCAAGAATAGCCCTTGGAATTTGATAAAATAGCATTATTAGTCCTTGCCTAAAGGTTTATTAAACAAAAGGACTGAAAGTGTAATTTTCCTAAAGATGATAACAAAAAGAATTGAAGATTTGCTGTTAAAACTTGATATTTAACATCCTATGGTGTTCAGGGGGCATTTATGCCATTAACCAAACCCAAACCCGGTTTAAACCCAACTTTAACCCATTACCAGCCCTAACAAACCCCACAAACCCGACCCAAGTCAACGCCTCAGTCAACAAATTACCCACTAACTTATTTTTAAATCTGGTTTAATAATATTAAACTTTGGGGGGAAATGGATACTATTCACTCTTCTTCCCTAATCCACCCCTAATTTTGCCTTATAAACCCTAATCAAATTAGTAACCAAAACAAAGGGGTTTTTGTTGTTACTTTCCAGATCATCAATTTACCACACCCAAAACATTACCCAGCCCCAAAAACCCTCAACCCGTGACTGTAGGACCCTCTTCACATGACCCCTGCAACTAAAAGACAAGTCACAACAGTGATCCTACGGCTTATGATGGTTCCTTCCCTCCAAATTCATATTATACGACTTAGATTGGTCAACCACAGCTGTTCACAACTTCATCTTCACATGGCTCAAGCATCTTCAAGATTATTCGGATATTCCTTCAAGGGCAGATTGGGAAGTCCATCTTTAGGGTTTAGATTATTCTAGATTTAATGTAAGCCTATAAAAGGCATTGAGCTTGTAACATTTGTTTTTGTTCCAATATTTTGTAAAACCTTTTTTAGATAATGAATATTTAAAGTATTTCTTTAAAACATTGCAATTACTGTGTTCCATTTACTGTTTTCATTAGCTTAATCTTTTAATTCAGTTGAAAAATATAGTTTAAGTTTTCAAGAGTTGTGGTTCAAAAGATTGTTCTGGACGTTTTCTGTTTTTTATATACTCTCAAAAGTTGACACCCAAGCTCAATGGTGAAGTGAAAGTGGAATCACTGAGCCTGGTGTGTTGTTTTAGCTTCATTTGCTTTAGTTTATTCAAAAGGTTTTACAAGTTGTTTACAAGTTTTTGATGGTACCAAAAGATTTTTGAAAATCAGTTTAGTTGCTTACCTTTTACTGTTTGAATTAACCAAAACCAAAAGCCTTGACAAGCTCATTGGTGTTAGTTATTCAAGCTTGAAGTGTTTTTCTTGGTTTGTTGTCTTGTGCAGGATCTCAAGGACAACAAGTCTCATATTTCCATTCAGTCTCTTTGTTGAAGATATGTTACCCCAATGGTCTGTTGTAGACCATTCAGAGGGGCTCTCTACATCTTGACAAGCTCATATAAGCTCCCAACAATCCCTTTTGGAAGGCAATCAGCCAGGTGAATGGCTTGAACCCCACTAGGTCTTGTTTTTGAGTTTTTCTATGAGATTTGTGTGATTTTGTGCAATTTGTGAATTACCTGCTTAGTTGTTCATTTATCTGTTTGTTTATGCTCAATATAGTTTAGTATGCATGTTTAGGTAGTTTGAATCAGCTTGGTTTGAATCTGAATAGATTTGGTTTGAATTTTTTTGATTTTCAGAAATTAGGGTGTGTTTGGATTAACTGTTTTCACTAGCTTAGGCATCACTCTTTTGGTTAAAAGCAGTTTAAACAAGCTTAAATGGGTAGGGTTAGGTCATTTTAGTAACTTGGTTTCAGTTTGATAGAGTATAACACAAATTGCATGTTTAAAATTTGGCCAAATTAGCAAAAAACAGTAAGTGCCTTTGATTGACTGTTTTTTATGGATTAGGTTCACCAACGTCTGAAATCTGTTAGGGTTAAGTGCAATATAGGATTGTGTATCAGTTATATGCTGTTTGGTCAAGTTTTGTACAAGATTTGAGCCTTCAAATTTCAATTTTGTGCAAATTGATACAGTCACTGTTCACCAGACCCCATTAAGCCTTTACAGTCCCCTATTTGGTGCCTATTTGTGTGATTTTTGCTCTGTGAGTGTGTGTTTTATTGTTCTTATTGACTCCCTACACTCCACTGAGTGTAGGGGTGCCTTATTGTCCAATAATAATGTGACATTCGTCAAATTTCCATCTTAACTTATTCATATAGTACGAGTACTTTAACTGTTTCCGACGAGTTGTCGACAGGAATGTGTTAACTATTTTTGCTTTGCGGACAAAGCCCTTTTTAGGGAGAGCATATGTAACATCTCGAGTTTCCGCGATTACTAAGTTGAATGCAATACACAAGTTGGTGGGCGTTTTATATTTTGCCGTATGTTTATTTGGTATATTTACTAGATTACGTGAAGTCTCGCACAATTGCTTTGTTTTGGGATCGTATGTCAAACGGCTTTATTGTCGTGTTTATTCAGTCGCGTCTAAACTTAACATCGTGAACCCGAGTCGAGTTGTGTAAGCTGTCACAGCATGTACATATATTGGGTATAAACTTTCATTTATATTTATTACCAAACTTGCCTTACAAGAGTCTCAAATTTCTGTCACATGACCAGCTACAAATAAACTTCATAGTTTATTTCCCCACTAACCACTAAAGGACAGCACACATGCCTAGTTTACCCTATTTGGGTATATCACAAGTTACCATTTTCAGCTTGACACTAACCCTAGACTAACAATACAAGTTTATATACAAACCCAAAGTTTATCCAATGTCCAAATACAAGTTTATCACTGTCCAAATTACAAACACCAAAAATCTGCACAAGTCATTCAAATACAACTTCTGGGTAGAGTGAAGAGTAGTGTCCAGCCGACCCACACGTCGCATCCCAACCTGCAAAACCGAAAGAGTCAAGCTTGTTTTCCATCCCGTCCGAACCTGCAAAACCGAGCATAGCATCCCATTGTGAGTCTTTTCGTCTTTTCGTCTTTCCTTTATGAAGTCCTAGTTGTGCTCGTTTGGTACGAACCTGCGAATAAACAAACCAATGGTTAGTCATTGTAAAGGTCTTATTCTTTTTACTAAAAACTGAAATTGGTTAAACCTTTATAACTAATACAAACATGTCTATGATTTTACTTTTCTGTCAACCAAACCGAGACCCGACTTAGACCAAGCCGATGACCCCGACTTAGACCAAACCGTGACCCAATCAAGACCACAATCAAGAACCAAACCGAGACCCAAGTCAAACCAAACCGTGACCCAATCAAGAACCAAACCGAGACCCAATTAAAGGCCAAACCGAGACCCAATTTAGGCCAAACCGAGAATCAAATCAAGCCAACCAAGTTTCTTACTTTCTGCCAAAACTATCAACAATCATTACCAACCAATCTAATGTCTTAACCAATTCTTATTTTACAGAAACACTCTAAAAACCCTTAATCTTGCCGCGGGTATAAAACCCCCATTTCAATTCGAAACCCTAATTATTTAAAAACCTTTTTAAACATTTAATTAACACTTTTCATATTTCAAAAACATCACATAAACATGAGTAACAGTCGAATATAAAAACCCCCAATTTTATGAAAACCCTAGATCGAATTTTTATTAATTAAAACGTTAATTAAACCTAATCTAAACTCAAACCCCATATTTAATTTAATTGAAAACGAGTTATACAAAAACCCCCAAATGATCGAAACCCTAATTTTTTATAAATCGATTTTATATTGAAATTAGTTTGATTTTATAATAGAAAACACCAATTAATTGTGTTTAAACCCGAGTTTGATAAAAACCCCCAAATATTTCGAAACCCTAAATTCATTTATTTTAAAACCGAGAACTATATGATTCACAACAACTTTATACCAATCAATCAAACCCACTGATCTTTATTAAATCAAAAATCAAATAAGCTTTTAAAAGAAAACAAGGAAAAACAAACTTATCTTTGATTGATGGCTGGAGATTAACGTGACCACAAGGATGAACACATCAGAAAACCAAATCGGTTTGATGTGGGGATTAAACCCCACATCTCACGCGATCTAAACACCTCAGACCACCCATATTTGATTTATGCATTCAAACTGATAAGATATTAGCCATGGATAGGGGTTGAACCGATCTAGATTTAAGAGAGAGAGAGTTTGGGGCGGTGGAGTTGTTATCGAGGGAAGAGAGAGAGTGAAACTCTCTGTTATGGAGTTGTGTGTGTAAACACGCGTGTATTTACTCCATCCGTTCCTTGTTTATTCCGCCAATGGGCCGGGCCGGGTCTAATGACCCTTGGGCCGGTTGAGAGTGAAGTGTTGGACCCATTTTGGGCCTTGTAGGTTTATTTAGTTTGGTTAAAAGCCCATAAACGAATTTTGTAAATTTAAGTTATAATTTAACCCGTGAAACCCGACCATTTAATAAACCAACTTTTATTTATCGTACTTTTTCGTAAACGTATGTTTTCGTCAAGCACAACTAGGGTGTCGTGTCTTATTAATATAATTTTTCGTATCGTAACTCGATTCTCATAATTAATTAGGTCGCGGCTAGCGTAACCGTACTCTCGAGCTATTTTATCTTCGTTCTCTTTGCTGAATTAACGAGGTGAGTTTATAGCCCCATACTTTACTATTTTCACTTCTTTTGGGGTGAGACATTGCTTGATTTTAACGTGTGAACACAAGTGCATTTACTGATTTATATATTAGTCTAAGTCCCACTAAAAACCCAGTTGCTTTGGCCCGTGAATCGTGAACCGTTAATTACTTTGTGTAAGCGCGAATGTTATGGATAGATCTATCGGGATTGACGTCCCTGTCTGTCTTGTCCAACAAGGGGACAAGCGGGCACAGTTTCATTTGAGTCTGAGATAGGATGTCGTGGGTTTAGGCATCTAGTTTGGGCTACATTTATATGATTATACTGCCGGTGTTGTTAACGCTTCGGTGTCACGAGCTTAGACTGTAATAAATACTTTTGGGATGACTTTGTATCTGTTATATTGTCATCACATTTGGGAAAATCTTGTGGTTCATTAAACATTTCCACTTAACTAAACCTATGAACTCACCAACTTTATGTTGACACTTTAGCAATGTTTTTCTCAGGTATTAAGAAGGAAGATGCTAAATGAGGTCTCATGCATTGCCGTCATTTCTTTGAAACAACGATCATTTGTACCATTTGAGAAAACTATGTTTTGTAACCGTATTCAGTTTATGCTTCCGCACTTTGTTAAAACTATTTATTTTATTAATTACAAGTGATCTATTTTCCGAACGTCTCATTTAGAGGTCGTTCTTTGTGACTATGTGCGTATGATAATCATGACGTCACCACTCCCTTGTCGCCATTATACTCTAATATTTTGGGAGTGTGACAGATTGGTATCAGAGCCATAGTTATAGAGAACTAGGTTGCATTTAGTAACTCTAGACTATAACTGCTCTATGTTTAATCGATTATCATACGGATTGTAAGTATTAAGTATATGTAGATACATAAGTAATAAATGGGATACATGTGAATTAACAATTACGAGGTATATTTACATGGGTTACATGTGCAACAACAAAATCTGAATTATGTTATATGGGATACATGTGGATTCAACAATGATTGCTATGTTATGTTAATGTCCCTTTTTACGGACTAATTTTATAAGATATTTACACACATTTATTTTGTTTATGATTACAGCGATGTCTTCATCTGATGATTCCACGTCTACAGGAGCGTACTACAACCGTAGTTCACAGTCGACCATCAGTTCATCAGTAGGACTACCTAGAGGATCGCCGTCAGGATATCCGTGGTACCGGATGGTTTCAGATGACGATACAGAGAGAGAGACTGAGGAGGTTCGCCATTCACCGATCCGTATTCCTGATGCATCAGCTGACGATGTACTTAGCCTAGAAGGCGGAGGAGAGGATGACTTAGACACTGACGTGGTGCAGTCACCAGGTCAGACATCAGTGACTGGAGATGAGACGGTAGAGGAGACAGAGGATGATGAGATGGAGTTTACAGATGGGTAAGGAGAGCCTATGGAGGTCACAGACACTGAGGACCCTCCTACTGCATATGCCGCTAATCCTGAGGTTTCCCTAGCACACATCTCCTCACCTTCATCTGAAGACGAAGGAGAAAGGACTGCTATTCCTGCTCCAGCACCTGGTACTCTACCTTTCTACTATGTGAGACGACGTCTTCGGGGGAGAGCTGCTTGACCACCACTTTCACCTTACCGACCTCTCATACCTTTCACTGCCACTGACAGGCATGCAGCCCGCACACCTGCCAGTTCTGTCCCAGAGACACCATTACTACTACCACCACCAGAGACTGTACCTGCAGTGTACCAGGAGATGCTTACTGATGCTGGTATCTCTACAGGGTCGAGAGCTACGACTCCTCTTCCTAGGAGAGCTACGTCGACGGTGGTGATGCTTGGGGCGGCAGATGGATGTGTGACGACCCGATTGAACAGGTTGGAGGATGTTGTAGAGGCTTTAGGTGAAGAGTATAATGAAGTGCAGGATAAATTGGAGGCACTGGCGAAGAAGAGTCCAGTTAGGGATGAGACAGTGTTGACAGTATGTGTGACCCGTCTACGAGGACAGCTTCTTACTGTTCTTGATCATATGGAATCCATGCCGAACGCTCGTCTTGAGGAGATTGGGAGCCTGATGACCCGTTGGGAAGTAGAGCCATTGGTGGAGACAGGTGGACTAGAGGCACCAGTGGATGACCCTGTTGCAGACTTGGATAAGAGGTTTAGAGCCGTTTGTCATGATACCGATGTTAGACTGAGAGATTCCCAGGCTCGTGAGCTCGTGGTTGAGAGGAGGTTAGCAGAGTTGGAGAAGGAGCTTCATCAGCGCCGTGAGGGCACTAGTTAGATTTATCTTGTACCATCGACCGATCCGTGTATGACCACTAAGCTTTGAAGTTTGTCTTAGCTAGTTGGTATTTTATTTTCTTTTATTATGTTATGACAAACTATGATATACTATCAAACGATTCTATGAATGATATTATGAGTTGCAAAAATTGTGAGATCATTATATATTGTGTATTATACCCTGGAGCATTTCATAATTGTGTTGTGTGTGCCATGCATGTTATGTCTGGCAAAACTCATTATCCTATTACCTTGTTAGATTATGGCGCCAGTTAGAAGATCTGAAACGCAGAATCCGCCAGCCGCTACCGGTGGAATTGACACCGTCATGCTAAGCCAAATGATAGCCGAACGAGTGGCTGAGGCACTCGCGACCGCTGAAGCAAATCGTACAGCTAGCACACAGGAGGAGACCAACCAAGGAGCTACTAATGCTATTGCACGGACTTGTACCTACAAGGAATTTCGTGCAGTTACGCAAGTAAGTTTCCGCGGTACTGAAGGAGCAGTAGGATTATCCAGATGGTTTGAGAAGCTAGAATCCCAATTTGGGATTAGCAATGTCGCTGAAGCCGACAAGGTGAAGTTTGCGTCAAGCACGTTAGTGGATGGTGCTTTGACTTGGTGGAACGTCTATGCTCGTGCAGTGACCATTGACGTTGCCCAAGCGACGCCCTGGAGTGAATTTAAAGCTATGTTTGTGAGGAAATACTGCCCACGAAATGAAGTCAAGCAGATGGAAGTTGAGCTGTGGAACCTGAAGGTCAAGGGTACTGCTCTTACTGCTTACAATCAGCGCTTTCAAGAGCTGATCTTGTTATGTCCTGAAATGGTGCCCAACGATGACCGATTGTTGGAGCGATACATTGAAGGACTACCTTTGAGCATCAAAGGGAATGTGACTTCATCCAAGCCGACTGATTTGCACGAGGCAATCGACATGGCTCAGAGTCTGATGTACCAAGTGGTACAGGAGTTGGGAGAAAATACTGGGGATAAAAGAAAGTGGTCTGACAACCACTACAACAACAATGCCAACAATACCAACAACAGCAACAACCCAAACAACTACAACCAGAACAAGCGACAAGAAGTAGCAAGAGTGTTCACTGCTGGACAAGGAAATACTGGGAACTACGCTGGAAGACTATCTTTCTGCGGAAAATGTGGCCGACACCACGAAGGAGCATGTCCCCCTACGTGCTACAATTGTGGGAAGGCGGGACATAAGGCAAAGGAATGCCGAGCACCACCTCGTTCTACTACTCAAAGAGGACCTGGAACGCAAGGTGGCCAAGGAGCAAATGTCACTTGCTTTGGATGTGGAGAGAAAGGTCACTACAAGAACAGATGTCCAAGCAGTGGGAACCAAGGTCGTAGTAACCAGATTCGAGGGAATCAAAATCAGAACCAAGGGAACCAGAAGCAGAATCAAGGGAACCGAGGAGGGAATAACCGAGCCACAACTAGTACTCCTGGAGGATTCACGGCACCTAGCAAAGTGTATCATCTCTGTGCTGAAGCTGCTGTGCAAGACAACAATGTTGTGACTGGTACGTTTCTAGTCAATAACAACTATGCTTCAGTACTATTTGATTCTGGTGCGGATAGGAGTTTTGTGTCGTCTATATTTAGTGAATGCCTAAATGTTACCCCTACTGCGTTAGACGTTAAGTATAATGTAGAATTAGCCGATGGGAAGTCAGTAACCACCGACGTTATTCTGAGAGGATGTAGTGTAAGGCTACAAGGTCGTTCGTTTAGTATCGACCTACTCCCTATAGAATTGGGAAGTTTTGACGTCATCATTGGAATGGATTGGATGTCGAAGCATCACGCGGAGATTGTATGTCATGAGAAGTGTGTCCGTGTTCCTTATGGAAACGACGTACTCATCATACAAGGCGAAAGAAGTGGAGTGAAGAATGGATCAAGATTGGAAGTCATCTCATGTATCAGGACCCAAAGATACATTGAGAAGGGATGTCCTGTATTCTTGGTTCAAGTAACACAAAAGGAGGGAGAAGAAGATCACGAGAAGAAGGTGGAAGATGTACCGATCGTTAGAGACTTTCCGGACGTATTCCCAGAGGATTTACCCGGACTACCACCAGCACGGCAAGTGGAGTTTCACATCGAGCTTACACCAGGAGCCGCGCCTGTTGCTAGAGCCCCATACCGTCTAGCACTGGCCGAGATGACAGAGTTAGCTGAACAGATAAAGGAACTTTCTGACAAAGGTTTCATTAGACCAAGTTCCTCACCTTGGGGAGCGCCGGTCTTATTTGTCAAAAAGAAAGATGGATCCTTTAGAATGTGTATCGATTACCGAGAATTGAATAAGCTGACGATAAAGAACCGCTACCCATTGCCGAGGATTGACGATCTTTTCGACCAATTGCAAGGATCTAGCATATACTCGAAGATCGATTTAAGGTCAGGATATCATCAACTAAGGGTTAGAGAGGAAGACGTTCATAAAACGGCTTTTAGAACCCGGTACGGACACTACGAGTTCCAAGTTATGCCTTTTGGTTTGACAAACGCGCCTGCGGTATTCATGGATCTCATGAACCGAGTTTGCAAACCATACTTGGACAAGTTTGTGATTGTATTTATCGATGACATTCTTATCTATTCTCGTAATGAAGAGGAGCACAAGGAACATTTGAAGACCATATTAGAGCTGCTAAGGAAGGAGAAGTTATATGCAAAGTTTTCCAAATGTGAGTTTTGGATAAACACAGTGCAATTCCTTGGGCATGTAATCGACAGCAGTGGTATTCACGTTGATCCTGCTAAGATCGAGGCTGTAAAGGATTGGGCGACTCCAACAACACCCACGGAGATCCGTCAATTTTTAGGTCTTGCTGGTTACTATAGGAGATTCATTGAAGGTTTCTCCAAGATAGCTAAACCAATGACGGAATTGACTCAAAAGGATAAGAAGTTTGAGTGGAAGGAAGATCAAGATTTGGCATTCCAGACGTTGAAGCAGATGTTGTGTGAAGCACCTATACTAGCCCTACCCGAGGGTAATGAAGACTTTGTGGTGTATTGTGATGCATCCATAAAAGGGTTAGGTGCAGTACTGATGCAAAGGACTAAGGTCATAGCTTACGCATCAAGACAACTAAAAGTGCACGAGAAGAACTACACAACTCATGACCTAGAGTTGGGAGCAGTGGTGTTTGCCTTGAAGATTTGGAGACACTACCTTTATGGTACTAAGTGTGTTGTATTCACTGATCATAAGAGTCTACAACATATTTTGAATCAAAAGGAACTCAACATGAGACAACGACGTTGGCTAGAGTTGCTCAGTGATTACGATTGCGAGATCCGTTATCACCCGGGCAAGGCAAATGTCGTGGCCGACGCTTTGAGTCGAAAGGAGAGAGTTCTTAGGGTGAAGGCTTTAATGATGACCATTGACTTAGACCTTCCATCCTTAATTCTCAAGGCTCAGAAAGAAGCAGTCGAGGAAGAAATTCTCAAGACTGAAGATGTTGGAGGAATGATAAAGAAGTTGGAAGCACGTTCGGATGGAACGTTATGCCTTGATAATAGGAGTTAGTTACCATGCCATGGTGACCTACGATCCTTGATTATGCATGAGTCGCATAAGTCAAAGTACTCCATACATCCGGGATCTGATAAAATGTATCATGATCTGAAGATGTTGTATTGGTGGCCGAACATGAAGGCGGATATTGCTACATACGTTAGCAAGTGTTTGACTTGTGCCAAAGTCAAAGCCGAACATATGAAACCATCAGGATTATTGGTCCAACCCGAACTGCCAGAATGGAAGTGGGAAAGGATCACTATGGATTTCATTACCAAGCTACCAAAGACCGCAGCCGGATTCGACACGATTTGGGTAATCGTCGACCGACTCACCAAATCGGCTCATTTCCTACCCATCAAGGAGACTGATGGAATGGATAAGTTAGCAAGGACGTACTTGGAGGAAGTAGTCACGAAGCACGGTGTGCCTGTGTCTATAATCTCCGACCGAGACAGCCGATTTACTTCGCAGTTTTGGAAGTCACTGCAGAAGGCATTGGGAACGCAGTTGGATATGAGCACTGCGTACCATCCCCAAACTGACGGTCAAAGTGAACGGACCATTCAAACCCTAGAAGATATGCTGAGAGCTTGTGTGATTGACTTTGGAAATATATGGGATAGACACCTACCTCTGGTGGAATTCTCATACAACAATAGTTATCACACTAGCATTAAGGCAGCGCCGTTCGAAGCACTGTATGGTAGGAAGTGTCGTTCACCCGTGTGTTGGGCAGAGGTCGGTGAAGCACAACTCACTGGACCCGAGATCATACACGAGACTACTGAGAAGATCTTTAAGATTAAGAGCCGTATGCAAGCCGCAAGGGATCGACAGAAGAGTTATGCTGATATGAGACGCAAACCTCTTGAGTTTGAAGTTGGTGATAAGGTCATGTTAAAGGTCTCACCTTGGAAGGGTGTGATTCGCTTTGGAAAGCGTGGAAAGTTAAATCCTCGTTACATTGGACCCTTCGAGATTATAGAGAGGATTGGTCCCGTAGCCTATCGTTGGAATTACCTCAAGAACTTAGCCGAGTGCATAATGTGTTCCACATTTGCAATCTGAAGAAATGCTTAGCCGACGAAGCACTCGTTATCCCTTTGGAGGAGATTCAACTCGACGACAAACTCAACTTTGTAGAAGAACCAGTAGAAGTTATGGATCGTCAAGTCAAACAACTAAAGCAAAGCCGTATACCTATTGTGAAGATCCGATGGAACGCGCGTAGAGGTCCAGAATACATGTGGGAACGTGAAGATCAATTCAAGAGCAAGTATCCTCATCTTTTCGCTAACCATCCTACTACAACAACGTCTTGATTTCGTGACGAAATCTCTAAAACATGGGAATACTGTGACATTCGTCAAATTTCCATCTTAACTTATTCATATAGTACGAGTACTTTAACTGTTTCCGACGAGTTGTCGACAGGAATGTGTTAACTATTTTTGCTTTGCGGACAAAGCCCTTTTTAGGGAGAGCATATGTAACATCTCGAGTTTCCGCGATTACTAAGTTGAATGCAATACACAAGTTGGTGGGCGTTTTATATTTTGCCGTATGTTTATTTGGTATATTTACTAGATTACGTGAAGTCTCGCACAATTGCTTTGTTTTGGGATCGTATGTCAAACGGCTTTATTGTCGTGTTTATTCAGTCGCGTCTAAACTTAACATCGTGAACCCGAGTCGAGTTGTGTAAGCTGTCACAGCATGTACATATATTGGGTATAAACTTTCATTTATATTTATTACCAAACTTGCCTTACAAGAGTCTCAAATTTCTGTCACATGACCAGCTACAAATAAACTTCATAGTTTATTTCCCCACTAACCACTAAAGGACAGCACACATGCCTAGTTTACCCTATTTGGGTATATCACAAGTTACCATTTTCAGCTTGACACTAACCCTAGACTAACAATACAAGTTTATATACAAACCCAAAGTTTATCCAATGTCCAAATACAAGTTTATCACTGTCCAAATTACAAACACCAAAAATCTGCACAAGTCATTCAAATACAACTTCTGGGTAGAGTGAAGAGTAGTGTCCAGCCGACCCACACGTCGCATCCCAACCTGCAAAACCGAAAGAGTCAAGCTTGTTTTCCATCCCGTCCGAACCTGCAAAACCGAGCATAGCATCCCATTGTGAGTCTTTTCGTCTTTTCGTCTTTCCTTTATGAAGTCCTAGTTGTGCTCGTTTGGTACGAACCTGCGAATAAACAAACCAATGGTTAGTCATTGTAAAGGTCTTATTCTTTTTACTAAAAACTGAAATTGGTTAAACCTTTATAACTAATACAAACATGTCTATGATTTTACTTTTATGTCAACCAAACCGAGACCCGACTTAGACCAAGCCGATGACCCCGACTTAGACCAAACCGTGACCCAATCAAGACCACAATCAAGAACCAAACCGAGACCCAAGTCAAACCAAACCGTGACCCAATCAAGAACCAAACCGAGACCCAATTAAAGGCCAAACCGAGACCCAATTTAGGCCAAACCGAGAATCAAATCAAGCCAACCAAGTTTCTTACTTTCTGCCAAAACTATCAACAATCATTACCAACCAATCTAATGTCTTAACCAATTCTTATTTTACAGAAACACTCTAAAAACCCTTAATCTTGCCGCGGGTATAAAACCCCCATTTCACTTCGAAACCCTAATTATTTAAAAACCTTTTTAAACATTTAATTAACACTTTTCATATTTCAAAAACATCACATAAACATGAGTAACAGTCGAATATAAAAACCCCCAATTTTATGAAAACCCTAGATCGAATTTTTATTAATTAAAACGTTAATTAAACCTAATCTAAACTCAAACCCCATATTTAATTTAATTGAAAACGAGTTATACAAAAACCCCCAAATGATCGAAACCCTAATTTTTTATAAATCGATTTTATATTGAAATTAGTTTGATTTTATAATAGAAAACACCAATTAATTGTGTTTAAACCCGAGTTTGATAAAAACCCCCAAATATTTCGAAACCCTAAATTCATTTATTTTAAAACCGAGAACTATATGATTCACAACAACTTTATACCAATCAATCAAACCCACTGATCTTTATTAAATCAAAAATCAAATAAGCTTTTAAAAGAAAACAAGGAAAAACAAACTTATCTTTGATTGATGGCTGGAGATTAACGTGACCACAAGGATGAACACATCAGAAAACCAAATCGGTTTGATGTGGGGATTAAACCCCACATCTCACGCGATCTAAACACCTCAGACCACCCATATTTGATTTATGCATTCAAACTGATAAGATATTAGCCATGGATAGGGGTTGAACCGATCTAGATTTAAGAGAGAGAGAGTTTGGGGCGGTGGAGTTGTTATCGAGGGAAGAGAGAGAGTGAAACTCTCTGTTATGGAGTTTTGTGTGTAAACACGCGTGTATTTACTCCATCCGTTCCTTGTTTATTCCGCCAATGGGCCGGGCCGGGTCTAATGACCCTTGGGCCGGTTGAGAGTGAAGTGTTGGACCCATTTTGGGCCTTGTAGGTTTATTTAGTTTGGTTAAAAGCCCATAAACGAATTTTGTAAATTTAAGTTATAATTTAACCCGTGAAACCCGACCATTTAATAAACCAACTTTTATTTATCGTACTTTTTCGTAAACGTATGGTTTCGTCAAGCACAACTAGGGTGTCGTGTCTTATTAATATAATTTTTCGTATCGTAACTCGATTCTCATAATTAATTAGGTCGCGGCTAGCGTAACCGTACTCTCGAGCTATTTTATCTTCGTTCTCTTTGCTGAATTAACGAGGTGAGTTTATAGCCCCATACTTTACTATTTTCACTGCTTTTGGGGTGAGACATTGCTTGATTTTAACGTGTGAACACAAGTGCATTTACTGATTTATATATTAGTCTAAGTCCCACTAAAAACCCAGTTGCTTTGGCCCGTGAATCGTGAACCGTTAATTACTTTGTGTAATCGCGAATGTTATGGATAGATCTATCGGGATTGACGTCCCTGTCTGTCTTGTCCAACAAGGGGACAAGCGGGCACAGTTTCATTTGAGTCTGAGATAGGATGTCGTGGGTTTAGGCATCTAGTTTGGGCTACATTTATATGATTATACTGCCGGTGTTGTTAACGCTTCGGTGTCACGAGCTTAGACTGTAATAAATACTTTTGGGATGACTTTGTATCTGTTATATTGTCATCACATTTGGGAAAATCTTGTGGTTCATTAAACATTTCCACTTAACTAAACCTATGAACTCACCAACTTTATGTTGACACTTTAGCAATGTTTTTCTCAGGTATTAAGAAGGAAGATGCTAAATGAGGTCTCATGCATTGCCGTCATTTCTTTGAAACAACGATCATTTGTACCATTTGAGAAAACTATGTTTTGTAACCGTATTCAGTTTATGCTTCCGCACTTTGTTAAAACTATTTATTTTATTAATTACAAGTGATCTATTTTCCGAACGTCTCATTTAGAGGTCGTTCTTTGTGACTATGTGCGTATGATAATCATGACGTCACCACTCCCTTGTCGCCATTATACTCTGATATTTTGGGAGTGTGACAAATAAGCACACAAAAAGCTTCCCTAAGCTTATTCTTAACCTGTCACATTTTTTATAACTAGTAGTGGGAACCAAGTTCCCACTGGTAGTGCACAAGTTTCCCCTGCTTTGCTAATGGACAAAAAGAGTCAACATGTCACTATCAGTTCTTATTGTTTTTTTGTCTTTAGTGCCTCAAAAAAGGTTTTAGACCTTGAAACCAGTTTCTTTATTTTATTTTATTTTTGATTTTTCAGTATAATTTATTTTTCAGTTACTGTTCATTTAGTATTTTTTACATTTAATTGCATTTTTAAATACTTCTAAAATTTCTGTTTTTTGTCTTTTAGTGGTAAAAGTTCATAATTTTCAGTTCTAAAAATTTTATTAGATTAAGAAAAATAGTTTAAGATTTTTAATCTAAAAATTTTTTACTGTTCACTTTTTAATTATTTTCTAAAATTAATTTAGCTTAATTAGAGTTTTAATTATATTCAGTTTTGTCTTTTAGTGGAAAATTTTACATTTTTCAAACTTTTTCATTTTTCTACTGTTCAATAGCATAATTTAGGATTTTTAAAATTGTCAAATCATTTTTAGCATTATTTTATTATTTTTTATGATTATTTTAGCTTAAAAATAGTTTTAAGTGTTTTAAAAATAGAAAAATAGTTTTTAAAATTTAAGAAAAATACTTTTTAGTCTTTAAATAATATAAGTGAGTTATTAGTTCAATAAAATAATATTTTGGACATTTTGTTAATTATATTTAATTTTAGGGTTTTAATTAGCATTTAAAATTGAATATTTAATTAATAAAAGGTTTTAAAATATATTTGTTGGATTTTTATTCTTATTTATATTATTTTAGACTTAGTTTAATCTTTTAATTAATTTATAGGTTTAATTTTTAATTTTATCGCGTTTTACGTATTTACGTTCGCGTTTTACGTTAATTCGTCGTAGTGTAACCGTAGTCGTAGCTCGTCTTTAATTTTTCTCTCTTCTCAACCAAAAACGTCACTAATCCAAACTTGATTTTACATATTGGCACATTAATTCACACACCTCCTTCGAGAACGAACTTGGAATTTATTCGGTTTCGCGTTTTTCCTAAAGCGTGCAACTTAATACTTGCCACACTTATACGTTGTTTTCCTAAACGCGTATTTCTACAACTACCATTTGGTGCCGCTGCCGGGGAGGTGTTTTTAGTGTGCCATTATTAGTATCGTGTTTGTGTGAGTAATGCGTTTTTGCTTTTCAATTTTTGGAAAGCGTGAATATCGTACATACTCATTTTTGTTATTTTTCATTAATATATTATAGTATCCAAATAAAACGTGTTTAATTTTCGTAAATTAAACACCCAACAATCTTTTACTATATTGTAGATATCCCATTATCGTTTTCGTTTTTCTTATGAATATATTAATATATTTTACTACGTAAGAACAATAAAAATACAAGTACTCCAAAAGCGTGAAAACGCAACCTTGATTCGGGATTTCATCACTCGATCATTGTATTCGAATCCAAAGCAAAAGTTTAAAGGCAAAATAAATAAATACTTTCGTGAGGCTTAATTTCAATTAACACAAACTATAAGGTGGGTATAAGGCGGTTGTATTTCACGACCTAAGGGAAAAAGGCTCTTAAGTGCTTAGCGCCCCTCGTTTCCCCCGCTTGCTTGTGCGTTTTTTGAGAAAGAGGGCTAATCGAGGGTTTGCCGCCCAAGTATTATCTACGTATACTATATTTGCTTGTTTTCAAGATTAAACCCTCTTGAACGTTTTGGTGTTCCACCAACGTTCTAAAGTCATCGAAGGCGTTCACTCCACGTGATCGTTTTCATTCTTTGAGGCTCCTTTAATCGAGAAAGTCGAATCGAGGAGAGATTTGTAGATTTGTGTCTACGTAATACACAAAAAATCCAAAAAAATTAAAAAAACAATCAAAAACCAAAAAAAAAAATTGAAAAATCGAAAAACCGCAAAAAGAATCTTCTTTGCTACCACCCATTCTACGCTTAGTGCATGCGCACTCGATCGAAGGATTATTCCAATTCTAGCGAAGCTTCGAATCGACGCAATCGTAATCGAAGGAATCGACGACGTAGACGAGAATTAGAAACCGACGTTCCTAATATCGTTGTTGAAGAAACCGTAGAGGAGATGGCCGACAATCGTTCGATGATGGAATTGCTCCAAGCGCCCACCGAGGGTTATGGAGACGCGATCGTAATTCCCGCTATCGAAGCGGAGAATTTTGAGATTAAGAGCGGAATGCTTTCGTTGATTCAAGCTACGAAGTTTCGAGGTCGTGAAGCCGATAATCCTCATGACCATATTCGGAATTTTGATCGTCTTTTGGCCACGAGCAAGTTTAAGAATGTCGACACCGATATCGTCAAGCTTATGCTTTTTCCGTACTCGCTCGATGGTGCCGCCAAGGATTGGTACGAGAAAGAGCCACCTAATTCCATAACTACGTGGAAGGATCTCGTCTCCAAGTTTGTTAATTACTTTTTTCCACCGTCTAAGACGACGTTTTTCAAAAATGAAATTACGAAATTTGAGCAAAAACCGAATGAATCTTGTAGAGACGCGTGGGATCGTTTTAAGGAATTGCTTAGGCAGTGTCCTCATCATGGTTTTTCCGAGTTGCACCAAATCGATACATTTTACAACGGTCTTAATTTTCAAGAACAAGATTCGTTGAATTCCGCCGGCGGTGGAAACTTTTTGTGTAAAACTCCGAAAATGCATTGATAATTATCGAAAACCGATCCAAGGTTTACCAACTCCGCAACGCACCGAGTGTTCCCAATGTCGCCAATGTTAGTAGTTCTAATCGCGACATTGAGAGAGTTGATGCGAAAGTCGACAAGTTGACAAATGTGTTTACGTCTTTTCTCGTTGAGATGCAAAAGAAAGACGCTCCCGCTACGGTGAAAGCGGTTGAGGTTTCGTGTACGTTTTGTGGTGGACCTCATAATTATTACGTGTGTGCGGCTACGGATGGCCAAACGTCGAATGTGAGTGCGTTAAATGGAAACAATAATTTTCAAAATCAAAATAACGCGGGTCCATCACAACAAGGCAATTAAAACCAAGGCAACAATTTTTCGAATCAAAACCGTAACAATTTTCAAGGAAATAATCAACAAGGAAATTTTTCGAATCAAAACCAAGGTTATAATCAAGGTCGTAATATAAGTTGGCAAAATCGAGATAACAATCAAGGAAACAATTTTTCAAGTGGTAATCAAGGAAATTTTCAAAGAAGTAATCAAAACCAAGGGAACTTTAATTCTAATCAAAATAGTTCGTCAAATGATTTTCAAAATTACATGAAAACGAATGAGGCTAATATGAGACGATTAGAGGGAGAAATTGGTACTTTGAAAAACGACTTTTCTAATACATTGAAATTGCAAAACACGAAGATTCAGAAAGGACAAATCGACATTAAAAAGATGTTTTCAGCTATTATGAACAAAGCCTCGGGTGCTTCATCGAGTTCGTTACCTAGTGACACCGTTGCAAATCCGAAGGAACAATGTAAAGCCGCCTCGTCTCGTGAGAAAGGTAGTGTGATTACCCCTAACCTTGAAGGATTTCGAGTTGTTCCTTCTTCTCAAACCTCGACTTCTAAGACGTCTTATTGTTCTAAAGTCGATGGGGTGAACGTGGCGACCAAGGAAAGGAGTGCACACCCTCGTGTACCTCAAATTTCATCCACGGTTCAAAAAGAGAGCTTTATCGACCTTACCAAAGTAACCCTTGAAGAAACTTGTGCTTCAATCCTTCTTAAAAAACCTAAAAGGCGTATGCCGAGAAAGGAAGAGGATCCAGGCCAATTTCTAATACCTTGTGATTTTTCCGAGATTGAGGGATGTTTAGCCCTTGCCGATTTAGGTGCTAGCATCAATCTCATGCCTCATTATCTTTGGAAATTGATGAGATTGCCTAGACTTACCCCCACGAACATGACTATCGAGCTTGCAAATTGTACTCCACTTATACCAATTGGAATAGCCGAGGATGTCTATGTTAGGATTGGAAAGTTTGTTTTTCCCGCGGATTTCGTTATATCCGATTACGAGTGTGACCCTAAATATCCCATTATTTTAGGACGACCATTCTTGTCGACGGCTCGAACCGTAATCGACGTTCACGAGGGGAGACTTACTATGAGATATGGGGATGACAAAATGGATTTTTTCGCTAGAAAATCCCAAGTGTTTAATGATAATGAAAAAAACGAGGTTTCAAAACCTAATGATTCAAATCCTAATGATTTCAAAATGTTCACTTTAGCGGAACAAATGAGGCTTAATGCATGTTGTGAAAGAATTAAGAAAAACGGTTTTAAAGATGATGATTTTAATGATAAAGAGTACATGTACCTAATTCTAAAGAGTATGTGTAAATTTATGGATGAAAACTCACTTTGGGATGTATTTAGTGAAACAAGTGAAACACCAATTCCGAACGGCGACGTTAGTGCCATCACGACAATGACCAAAATGGGCTCGTCTTCACCACCTTCGAAGGACCACGTCTTTGAGGCTTCAACTTCTAACTCCATCGAAGTGCCTTCTTTGCCTAGCCCAACACCCGTTGAGGCTAAAGGGTTTATCGACATCGATCCTCTCGTCTTAGAAAAGTCACCTAAGCATAGTCATTCGACTTGTAAGACCATGGTTGTGAATGCTCACATCGACTCTTTCTTTGACGATGACGATGGCGATTTTGCCGAGGTTGATCACGTACTTCGAAATCCACATGCAATTTTTGATTCTCCTAAAAAGAAACATGTGAAGTACGATGATTACAAGTTTGATCCCGAGATTGAGGAAATCATTGAACGAGAGCTAGCTCTTATGCCTTTACTTCCACCTACGAGTGAGGTCGATCTTTCCAAAATTGAGGATGAACTAAATGAGTTGGAACGTCTTATTTTCGATGATGAACCAACTCATGTGACCACCCAAAATCCAATTCTCGAGGAGTTACCTAATCAACACTCCTCAAATGAGAATTACGTTTACCACATTCGTGAGGATTTAACTTATCAACAATCCCCACAAAAGAATGATGGTTTCGTGCTTGATCGTGATCTTTTCGAGAGAGTTTCTAAGATACTCAAGGAGAGGAATGACAAACGTTGGTTTGACAAGCCTATCTTTGATGAATAAATCGATGAGATCGACGTTCACGAGGATGACGAGTATGTTGACCCCGAGGGGGCGGTGTTCTTTATTGATAAACGTTTTGAGAACTTATATAATCCGCCACCCCCTCCCACCAAAGACTTAAATGTGAGGATTTTTAGCGCGAATAATTTTGAATTTGACACGCCAAATAGTTTCGACATTATCAAATCGGGTTTTCATAAAGAGTTTGAACGATGAAAAAGGAAAAGATTTTAAAAATGTTTTAAAAGATTTTTCTACAAGTTTAACTCTCTCATCACCGCGTTATATGAGTGCTACCACCTCGTCTACTCCTTTTGACGATGGTTGGTGTGGATCTAGTGTGGGGGAAGCCCCAAATGTTCCCTCACATTTCTCCACCGAGGACGAGATTTACGATCCCGGAATTGCTTGTAAAGGGAAATCTCGGTCTTCCACCGATGCAATAAATGGAAATCATATCTATTTGCTTGGTGTGAGTCTACCTCGAGTAGCTCATAAGTTTGACTTACCCATTGCCCCACCTTTCTATTTCTCATCTCTTTTCTTCTACCCCTTTGGGGTTTTGGCACGTGTTGAAGTAGCGTTGTTTCGTCTTTCACCCGAAAACGAGGACGCTATCTTTGACCCTAGTATACGTTTATCGGGTTTTTAAAGTACTCCACGTACTTTTGGGCCTTGTTTATCATGTAAGTCCCACCAAAAATGACTATACCAAGATTATCCCTAAATGATCACATTTATGGGGATTCGAGTCGAGCTTTTGACTCGGTTATCAAAAACAAGGTGTCTCGTGGGGGATTCTCATGCTTATCCTTGTAAATATTATCTCTTTCTTAGTTAATGTAACGAGGGGACTTGTGCTCTTCCAACCTTTGTTTCGTGGTTGTTTGTGATTGTGATTCACTAGGTTCATCGTCATCATTGAAGCCTCTCGTGTTTGTTTTATGGATCACTCGAGCTTCGATCGTTGCCTTTGAGATTCTGATATCTGATGATATCCTTCTATGTTCTAACGTTTATCTTATTAGCATAATTCATAAACGGCTTTTAGGTTATTCGTTTTACCCTTTCCATGCTCGAGATTAAGCATTCGACTTCGTCTCTAGTATGGGGGTGTTTACACCCCTAGACTCGAAACATTGAGGACAATGTTTAGTTTTAGTATGGGGGTGAGTAGATACTTCACCTTGCTTACGTCACACGCAATCCAATTTTCATCTTTTTGTTATCGTTTTGTTGCAAATAAGGCTAAAAATGGCCAAAATTTAAATTTTTTCTAGTTTTTCATAAGTGTTTAAGACACGAATGTAGGTTTTCCGATGGTGAGAATAAGAGTAATTTTTTACTCGACCGTGCGTGTTGAGCACTTAGCTTCGATTCCTTAACTTTTTTAGGCTAAGTCTCTTAAATGAGGACGAGAAATGATAGAGTTATTTATAAGTCTCGTAATCGTCACGATCTCATGTGTAGTAATTATTAGCTTATTCTCCCCACACTTTTGCATAATAAATTGTTACTAAATATTGATTTAGCGGTTTAGTCACTATTGTTGGTTTCTAATTTGTTTTAGTAGCTTCCATGTAATTAAATTGGGAAAACATTAAGGTATCGCCAGCGTCACGGTTTTGAAGTATTGGCACCCGAATAATCGAAAGCTTCACCTAATAATAAGATTTCAAGTGCTCACCTAAATTAAGCAAAAATTTGAAGCTCACAAGGCCGAAAAATCTATGCCCAAATTGAAAGTGAATCAAGCCTTAATCTTTGAAGCTTTAAAGATCCAAAATTCACTTTAGCGTGAGGACATACGTCTTTGGCTAATAAAACCACCGATGAGGCGGATAATAAAAGACAAGGCAAGACCGAAGTCATAATAAAAGCTTCATGGCGAAGTTGAATAAAAGATGGAGGTAAACCATGATAATAAAACCACCGATGATGGCGGATAATAAAAGTCATGGTAATAAGTCTCATGTTCAAAACCATTATAAAACCGTGTTTATCGATCCTTCTTGTTGACTTAATTTTTTGACATCGTTGTCTATTAGGGTGAATTATTAATTTAATAATTTTGGTTACACCGTTAAAACTTTATTTTTAGACCTAATATCTATTCACGCATAAGTCAATGATGTATCCTCGTGATCATTAAGACAAAATAAAATATAAGAGATACCAAGTAGGAATAAGGGAGTTAGGTTCGTAATTAACACTCATGAGATGTGATCGTGTTGCTAACTTATAATAACAATGATCTCGTTACACGCTTAGCATGGAATTGGGTGAAAATCGAGGACGACGAAATTATTTCTAACGAAGCATTCACGTGTTCTTGTTCTATGATCCCAAAAGTCACTTTATCGTGATGAAAACAATACATTATGTCTAAAACACGTGTAGTAGTTTATTTAAGTTTACATCTTCAATAAATGTCATCAATAAATGAATTTTGGAAGTGCTATGATACTTAATTCTAGCTTTGCGTGGGGACACGGCAATGGTTTAGTATGGGGGAGTGATGAGACTGTAATTATACATAGTCTCATCGTCCAAATCGGGCTTAAAATGCATAAAATATCATCAAAATACCCAAATATATGCTTGTGTTTGTTCATTGTGTAATTTAGGTACGGATATCGTGAAATCAACAAAAGATCACAAGGAATCAAGCAAAAATGAACACGGGAAACAAAGCCGCACAAAGAACCGGGCCCAAATATGAATTTTGCAAAAATGCCCTTGAAGAATTGAAGATTGGCAAGAATGGTCCCTCAACTTTGAAGACTTGTCACAAATGACCCTCCAAGAATCATTTGTACAAGATTGGTCCTTAAAGATTGAAGAAATGTCAAGAATAGCCCTTGGAATTTGATAAAATTGCATTATTAGTGCTTGCCTAAAGGTTTATTAAACAAAAGGACTGAAAGTGTAATTTTCCTAAAGATGATAACAAAGGGAATTGAAGATTTGCTGTTAAAACTTGATATGTAACATCCTATGGAGTTCAAGGGGCATTTATGCCATTAACCAAACCCAAACCCGGTTTAAACCCAACTTTAACCCATTACCAGCCCAAACAAACCCCACAAACCCGGCCTAAGTCAACGCCCCAGTCAACAAATTACCCACTAACTTATTTTTAAATCCGGTTTAATAATATTAAACTTTGGGGGGAAACGGATACTATTCACTCTTCTTCCCTAATCCACCCCTAATTTTGCCTTATAAACCCTAATCAAATTAGTAACCAAAACAAAGGGGTTTTTGTTGTTACTTTCCATATCATCAATTTACCACACCCAAAACATTACCCAGCCCCAAAAACCCTCAACCCGTGACTGTAGGACCCTCTTCACATGACCCCTGCAACTAAAAGACAAGTCGCAACAGTGATCCTACGGCTTATGATGGTTCCTTCCTTCCAAAGTCATATTATACGACTTAGATTGGTCAACCACAGCTGTTCACAACTTCATCTTCACATGGCTCAAGCATCTTCAAGATTATTCGGATATTCCTTCAAGGGCAGATTGGGAAGTCCATCTTTAGGGTTTAGATTATTCTAGATTTAATGTAAGCCTATAAAAGGCATTGAGCTTGTAACATTTGTTTTTGTTCCAGTATTTTGTAAAACCTTTTTTAGATAATGAATATTTAAAGTATTTCTCTAAAACTTTGCAATTACTGTATTTCATTTACTGTTTTCATTAGCTTAATCTTTTAATTCAGTTGAAAAATATAGTTTAAGTTTTCAAGAGTTGTGGTTCAAAAGATTGTTCTGGACGTTTTCTGTTTATTATATACTCTCAAAAGTTGACACCCAAGCTCAATGGTGAAGTGAAAGTGGAATCACTGAGCCTGGTGTGTTGTTTTAGCTTCATTTGCTTTAGTTTATTCAAAAGGTTTTACAAGTTGTTTACAAGTTTTTGATGGTACCAAAAGATTTTTGAAAATCAGTTTAGTTGCTTACCTTTTACTGTTTGAATTAACCAAAACCAAAAGCCTTGACAAGCTCATTGGTGTTAGTTATTCAAGCTTGAAGTGTTTTTCTTGGTTTGTTGTCTTGTGCAGGATCTCAAGGACAACAAGTCTCATATTTCCAATCAGTCTCTTTGTTGAAGATATGTTACCCCAATGGTCTGTTAGACCATTCAGAGGGGCTCTCTACATCTTGACAAGCTAATATAAGCTCCCAACAATCCCTTTTGGAAGGCAATCAGCCAGGTGAATGGCTTGAACCCTACTAGGTCTTGTTTTTGAGTTTTTCTATGAGATTTGTGTGATTTTGTGCAATTTGTGAATTACCTGCTTAGTTGTTCATTTATCCGTTTGTTTATGCTCAATATAGTTTAGTATGCATGTTTAGGTAGTTTGAATAAGCTTGGTTTGAATCTGAATAGATTTGGTTTGAATATTTTTGATTTTCAGAAATTAGGGTGTGTTTGGATTAACTGTTTTCACCAGCTTAGGCATCACTCTTTTGGTTAAAAGCAGTTTAAACAAGCTTAAATGGGTAGGGTTAGGTCATTTTAGTAACTTGGTTTCAGTTTGATAGAGTATAACACATAGTGTATGTTTAAAATTTGGCCAAATTAGCAAAAAAATAGTAAGTGCCTTTGATTGACTGTTTTTTGTGGATTAGGTTCACCAAAGTCTGAAATCTGTTAGGGTTAAGTGCAATATAGGATTGTATATCAGTTATATGCTGTTTGGTCAAGTTTTGTACAAGATTTGAGCCTTCAAATTTCAGTTTTGTGCAAATTGATACAGTCACTGTTCACCAGACCCCATTAAGCCTTTACAGTCCCCTATTTGGTGCCTATTTGTGTGATTTTTGCTCTGTGAGTGTGTGTTTTATTGTTCTTATTGACTCCCTACACTCCACTGAGTGTAGGGGTGCCTTATTGTCCAATAATAAGCACTCAAAAAGCTTCCCCAGGCTTATTCTTAACCTGTCACATTTTTTATAACTAGCAGTGGGAACCAAGTTCCCACTGGTAGTGCACAAGTTTCCCCTGCTTTGCTACTGGACAAAAAGAGTCAACATGTCACTATCAGTTCTTATTCTTTTTTTGTCTTTAGTGCCTCAAAATAGGTTTTAGACCTTGAAACCAGTTTCTTTATTTTTCTTATTTTATTTTTGATTTTTCAGTATAATTTATTTTTCAGTTACTGTTCATTTAGTACTTTTACATTTAATTGCATTTTTAAATACTTTTTACATTTCTGTTTTTTGTCTTTTAGTGGTAAAAGTTCATAATTTTCAGTTTTAAAAATTTTCTTAGATTAAGAAAAATAGTTTAAGATTTTTAGTCTAAAAAGTTTTTACTGTTCACTTTTTAGATATTTTCTAAAATTAATTTAGTTTAATTAGAGTTTTAATTATATTCATTTTTGTCTTTTAGTGGAAAATTTTACATTTTTCAAACTTTTTTATTTTTCTACTGTTCAATAGCATAATTTAGGATTTTTAAAATTGTCAAATCATTTTTAGCATTATTTTATTATTTTTTATGATTATTTTAGTTTAAAAATAGTTTTAAGTGTTTTAAAAATAGAAAAATAGTTTTTAAAATTTAGGAAAAATACTTTTTAGTCTTTAAATAATATAAGTGAGTTATTAGTTCAATAAAATAATATTTTGGACATTTTGTTAATTATATTTAATTTTGGGGCTTTAATTAGCATTTAAAATTGAATATTTAATTAATAAAAGGTTTTAAAATATATTTGTTGGATTTTTATTCTTATTTATATTATTTTAGACTTATTTTAATCTTTTAATTAATTTTTAGGTTTAATTTTTAATTTTGTCGCGTTTTACGTATTTACGTTCGCGTTTTACGTTAATTCGTCGTAGTGTAACCGTAGTCGTAGCTCGTCTTTAACTTTTCTCTCTTCTCAACCAAAAACGTCACTAATCCAAACTTGATTTTACATATTGGCACATTAATCCACACACCTCCTTCGAGAACGAACTTGGAATTTATTCGGTTTCACGTTTTTCCTAAAGCGTGCAACTTAATACTTGCCACACTTATACGTTGTTTTCCTAAACGCGTATTTCTACAACTATCAAGTTCTCACTTCTACTATGAAGAATCACCCTACTTCTCAAATCATTGGTGATATTATGACTCCTGTTTAGACTAGAAGATCTCATCAAGGTCTTGGTGGATTTATTGCCAATATTCACAAGAAGGTTGATACCCCTCTTGTGCAAGCGTGTTTGTTTGCCTGTTTTCTGTCACAACAGGAACCCAAGAAGATGTTTGATGCTCTCAAAGAACCAAGTTGGGTGGAAGCAATGCAGGATGAGCTTCACCAATTTGCAATTCAGGATGTTTGGGAGCTGGTTGATTGTCCCAGATATGTCAGACCTATAGGGACAAGATGGGTTCTAAGAAACAAGAGAGATGAAAGAGGTATTGTGGTCAGAAACAAGGCAAGATTAGTGGCTCAGGGATATACACAAGAGGAGGGGATAGACTATGAGGAGGTCTTTGTACCAGTTGCAAGGATTGAAGCTATTAGGATCTTTTTAGCCTATGCATCCTGTATGGGCTTCACTGTCTATCAAATGGATGTCAAGAGTGCCTTCCTCTATGGAACAATTTTTGAGGAGGTGTATGTCATGCAGCCTCCTGGTTTTGAAGATCCAGAGAATCCAGACAAGGTGTATAGAGTCAAGAAGGCTATGTATGGACTTCATCAAGCCCCAAGAGCATGGTATGGCACATTATCCACTTATTTGGTGGACAATGGATTCAAGAGGGGTACCATAGATCAGACATTGTTTACAAAGAAGAATGGTAAGGATGTTCTACTTGTTCAGGTCTATGTTGATGATATCATTTTTGGATCCACAAATCCAAAGATGAGTGAGGATTTCTCCAAGCCCATGAAAGACAAATTCAAGATGAGTGCTATGGGGGAGATGAACTTCTTTCTAGGGTTACAAGTTCAGCAGAAAGAAGATGGTATCTTCATCTCCCAGGATAAATATGTGGCAGAGATCTTGAAGAAGTTTGGCTTTTCTCCACATGAAAAGAGGGCTACTACTCCTATGGATAGAGAACACCCTTGGGGAAAGATTGAGATGGAAAGGATGTGAATGTCAGGCACTATAGATCAATGATTGGATCATTGATGTATCTCACAGCCTCCAGACCTGACATCATGTTTGCTGTGTGTGCTTGTGCACGCCATCAAGTGACTCCCAAAGAATGTCACCTTTATGTTGTCAAGAGAATCTTTAGGTACCTAAGATGTTATCCTAGTCTTGGCTTGTGGTACCCAAAAGATTCACCTTTGGAGCTTATAGCATATTCAGACAGTGACTATGGAGGTGATAAGTTTGATAGAAAATCTACAACTGGTGGATGTCAGTTTCTTGGAAGCAGGTGATACATGAGATTTGCTATGGGTTCAGTATTTAATCTCGGAATCTTCTCGAATTGATCACAGCTCAAAGTGGAATGATTGTTCTTGGTGACAAATAGGGGGATTGGTTTTCTATTCTACTAAAAAGGTAAATGAATGAAGTAAATAAAGATTTAAACCAAAAACAGTTAATGAAATCAAACTTGAATTTAAATTAAACAATTAAACGATTAAACAGTAAAATAACCTAACTGAAAAAATGCTCTATTCGGAATAATGCTCTATTCCGAATAAAGGTCATGCGGAATAAATGGCTACTCGGAATAAAGTGCTATCTGGAATAAATGGCCATCCGGAATAAAGTTCTACTCGGAATAAGTCTGCTACTCGGAATAAATTTGTTACTCGGAATAAAGGGTGCTATTCGGAATAAATGGTGATCCGGAATAATGGTGCTATCCGGAATAAATGGCCATCCGGAATAAATCGCTACTCGGAATAAAATGCTACTCGGAATAATTAAGCTATCCGGAATGAAAGGCTACTCGGAAAAAATTGCCATCCGGAATAAATGGCTACTCGGAATATTTGCAGGAAGAACAATAGAAACAGAGAGATACGATTTTTAACCAAATCGAGCCAAATACACAAAAAGATTTAAACCAAACTAATCACAAATCATCTACTAACCATAAACATCAAATCCCAACCAATAAAACACAAAACCCACTAACTTTTGAAGATCAAATCACCAAAATAAAACTTAGAAAACTTTGAATCAATAAGAACTAGATGAACAAGATGGAATGAAAGATTTGTATTGAAAGCTTAATGTTAAACAAACTAAATGAAAGATTTAAACTTACAAATTTTTGAAAGATTAAAAATCACCAAACACCCTAATGGTGTTGGTGAAAACCTATGAACAAGAGAGAAAAGAAAAGGGAAAACAAAAACTAAAAAAACTGGCCAAAAAGTGTGAATGGGTCTCTTTATATAGGTCTTCCATTTGGTTGGTGAGTGGGCTTTCTCCCTATCTTCTTGTCTTCTCGTCTTTTCAGAAAAGTTGACGTTTTCGATTCTGATTCGGGATTTGTCGACGATTAAATTCAACTCGTCTTTTAATTTCTTCGTTTAATAGACTTGAGTTTCTTCGACATATGTAAATCTTCCATCCTTGGTCCTTTTCTTTGATAAATCTTCAAATAGGCCCAACTACTTCAAATCTTTTGCATCTCTTGGACAACAGACTTTGTCTTGAGTCTTTTTCTTCGATAAAACCCGTGCAATCCCATGTTTTCTTCAATATTCATCCGGTCGACTCTGAAAACACAATAAACACAAATACCACGCATAATTCCAAACAAATGATATTAAATACGCGTTTTGGTCTTGTTTTAGCAAGAAATAAGTGGTAAAAGGATGGGTGTTTTCACACCTATCAAATCCCCTACACTTAACCATTGCCATGCCCTCATGCAATGCTTAGCGATAAAGCAAGTTTACACTTTTCTCATAATCAATCAACCTTGGCCTTATTAACATACTAAACAAAAATTAAAGTACTAAGAGAAATTAAAATTTTTAAAGTACACAAAAGGATAGAAAACCATTTTCTCTTGAAAATAGCTATATGGAAATAACTTACAAAGAGATCAAGGACTTACATTAGGGCTTTGGTGTTGCGAAGATTTATCACCCTCAAGTTTCACGTTCCCCAAACTAAGCTTAAAAACGAGATCATTGTTATTATAAGTTAGCAAATCAAACACTTACACACATGGCTAAATTAGATGCTTAAACTCCCTTATTCCTAGAGGTATCTCTTATATTTTATTTTTGTCTTAGAATGATCATGAAGATGCATTTTTGGACTTATTTCGATAGTTTATTAAGGCTGAAAGCAAAGTAGGACGATTTGATCAATAGTTAGCTAAAGGACAAAATCTCTTAAAACTGCTTCTCGGGATATCAAAAAGTTCATATCTTGGCACTCGGTTCACGATTTGAGACCTTTCTCGGGCCGATATTTGGCATGTACTTCATACTTCATATCTTGAGAGACGTGCTTGAGATAATGGTCTTCTCATCGTTAATAGAGTTTCTTCACTTGGAGACTTTTGAGGGGTACTCCAACTTTGTTGACCACGACTTCATGATTATTACTTCAATCGCTAATTGGGATTTTGAGATACAACGATCCGCCTACTTTTCGGACTTGGATCTATTTATCCTCATACCTTGTTAGGGTCTTTTCGGATAGACTTCTCCATGATCTTTATGGGAGTTGATTGCTTTCGTCATGAGTCTTGATCCTTCATATTGATTTTGGGAATAATGCTTTTCACATCACCTTGGATCTTTAGCAATAAGATTGAATCCTCATGCCTTGTTAGGGCCTTTTCGGACTCGCCAATCTTCGCGTCCTGCTTCATAAGTTATGCCTTGGCTATGAACTCTTATCATTACCGAGCAACTTTTAAACGATCTTGGGCTAGAAGCTAAGTAACTTTTCAAATCGTACGACCTTACTTATTGCAGATAAATTATTAGCAAGTGATGGGAGAATAGGCAAATAATTACACCAAGTGAGCTTGTGCAAGAATACCGACTTATAATTGACTCTATCATTTCTCGTCCTCCACAATTTAAAATCTCAAGTAATGAGACTCGTGGATGCTTAGCCTAATAAACCGATTAAGGTCTACATGGTTAAGGATACTAGCTAGAATAAACTTGGATAAGTCTATTCGGGTTGAGTCAAAATAATCGCAACGGGCCTAATATGTCAAAGATTTCAAAACTAGCTACACCACTTTATTAATATTTTTGACTTTATTGCGGGATATATACATATGAAAGCAACGATAAAAATTTAAAAATTACGACTAAATGGCCAAAGTTAATTAAAAATTTGAAAAATGTTGAAAAAGATGATTTTCCGGTTAAATGAAGGCATTTTCATGGAAAAGTCCACTTAAAACTTAGATAGAAGTCCCCCCTACACTTAATATAAACATTGTCCTCAATGTTTAAGCATGTTGGAAAAGTCTCCCCTACACTTATGACATTGTGCACGTTGGTTAAATCAAGTTAAGGAAGAGACGACTAACGTGATCAATTTCAAATGTGAGTACGAAGAAAATTGAATCACGATAGTTGAGAGATAGAACCGGATTTCGGATAACACGGGAGCACGGTTCTACAAAGATTCCCAAAAGTGCATTCATCCCTGTAATCACATCACCAGACAAACACAAACAACCGATAGAGGTCCCCCATACACTTAGGAGGTTAAAACGGAAAAGGATAGATACTCGGGCTGCCTCCCGAGGAGCGCTTGTTTTTTATAATCGAGTCACGAGCCTGACTCGACCCAAAATTAGTTCATGGGAAACGTGGTGAGGGATGGAATCATCTCATGAGAGATGTCCTCACCAAAGTACAACTTCACTCGTTGGACATTCACCTTAAAATTAGGTCCATTAGGTTGAGCGAGCTCGAGAGTACCATATGCAAAAATTTGGGCAATGGTGAATGGGCCGGACCAACGAGATTTCAACTTGCCCGAAAAGATTTTCAACCGAGAGTTAAAGAGTAAAACTTTGTCTCCAACTTGGAACTCTCGGTTCTTAATCTTAGAGTCGTGAATGAGCTTAGTCTTCTCCTTATAGATCAAAGAATTTTCATAAGCCTCATTACGGAGTTCATTCAGCTCATTGAGTTAGATCTTGCGTAGGTCACCGGCTTTGTAGATATCGAAATTAGCCCACTTCAAGGCCCAGTAAGCCTTGTGCTCCAACTCAATGGGGAGGTGGCATGCTTTCCCGTACACGAGACGATATGGTGTACAACCAATCGGAGTCTTGTATGCGGTACGAAAAGCCCACAAAGCATCATCAAGTTTATCGGCCCATGAGGCACGATGCTCTCCCACGGTTCTTTCAAGAATTCGCTTTAATCCTTGGTTAGAGATTTCAGCCTGGCCATTAGTTTGTGGGTGGTATGCGGTGGAAAGACGATGATTTACACCATACTTAGTCATGACTCTTGCAAATTGGTCATTGCAAAAATGAGTCCCGCGATCACTAATAATGGCACGAGGCACAGCGAATCTAGCGAATAGAGATTTCAAAAAGTTACAAACCACCCTTGCGTCATTAGTGGGTAAAGCTTTGGCTTCAACCCATTTAGAAACGTAGTCAACGGCTACAAGGATGTATTTGTTTCCTTTAGATGAAGGGAATGTCCCCATAAAGTCGATACCCCAAATATCAAAGATTTCACATTCTTGAATGAAATTTTGAGGCATCTAATCTTTATGTGTGATCTTGCCTTGTTTTTGGCAAGCATCACAACGTTTAACCATCTCGTGAGCATCTCGATAAATGGTGGGCCAATAAAATCCCGAGTCAAACACTTTTTTGGCGGTGTAGTTGGGACCAAAGTGACCACCGGTAGGTCCTTTGTGGCAAGCGTCAAGGATTTCTAAAGCTGCCGGTCCATCAACACATCGGCGAATAATCAAATCGGCACATTGTTTGAATAGATACGGGTCATCCCAAAAGTAAGTCTTAATGTCTTTGAAGAACTTTTTCTTTTGCTGGGATGTTAACCCGGCAACGAGAATTCCACCCGCCAAGTAGTTTGCTATGTCCGCAAACCACGGGGTTTCATCAGAAGTCGAGTTGATAGACATTAAGGTCTCCAGGGGAAAGAGTCATTGATCTCTTTGTTCGGATGATCCCCTTGGTAAGGATCCTCAAGTCTACTGAGATGATCCGCGGCTAGGTTTTCAGCTCCCCTCCCTTCTTATCACGAATTTCGATTTTAAATTCTTGAAGTAGCAAAACCCAGCGAAGAAGTCTTGGTTTAGAATCTTGTTTAGTTAACAAGTACTTCAACGCGGAGTGATCAGTATAAACGATTGTGGTGGAAAGGACAAGATAGGGGCGAAATTTTTCAAAAGCATAGACAACAGCTAAAAGCTCTTTTTCGGTTGTCGTGTAATGCAATTGAGCCCCCGTCATTGTCTTGCTAGCGTAATGGATCGGTTGGAAGTGTTTGTTCACTCTTTGGCCCAAAACCGCTCCAATAGCAAAGTCGCTAGCATCGCACATCAACTCGAAAGGCAGCTCCCAATTAGGGGTAACCAAGACGGGTGCTTTATTTAGCTTATCCTTAAGCAAGTTGAAGGCTTCAATACACTCGTTGGAAAAGATAAAAGGAGTATCTTTTTCCAAGAGGTGGGTCATCGGGCGAGCGATTTTAGAAAAATCTTTGATAAAGCGACGGTATAAGCCCGCATGACCGAGGAAACTTCTCACACCCTTCACGGTTGAAGGTGGAGGCAACTTAGAAATAACATCGACTTTAGCACGGTCCACTTCAAGACCGGCTTTGGAGATCTTGTGTCCTAGCACGATGCCCTCTTTTACCATGAAATGGCATTTTTCCCAATTAAGAACAAGGCGAGTGTCTTCACACCGCTTAAGCATACGTTCTAAATTGGCAAGGCAAGCAGAGAAAGAATCGCCATAAACCGAGAAATCATCCATGAATACTTCCATAGTTTCTTCAACCATGTCATGGAAGATAGCCATCATACACCTTTGGAACGTCCCAGGAGCATTGCATAAACCGAAAGGCATGCGTTTGTAAGCAAATTTTCCATAGGGACAAGTGAATGTGGTCTTTTCTTGGTCTTTGGGATCGATGGGAATTTGAAAATACCCGGAGAAACCGTCTAAGAAGCAGTAATAATCATTACCCGCAAGACGCTCGAGCATTTGATCCATGAAAGGAAGAGGAAAGTGATCTTTTCTCGTGGCATCATTGAGTTTGCGATAGTCGATACAAACTCTCCACCCAGTAACGAGACGAGTGGGAATCAACTCGTTGTGTTCATTGGGAACAATGGTTATTCCGCCCTTCTTGGGCACACAATGGACGGGACTTACCCAAGGCGAATCCGAAATAGGGTAAATCAAGCCGGCATCTAGAAGTTTGATAACCTCTTGTTTGATGACGTCATGAATGTGAGGATTAACCCTTCTTTGGCTCTGGATTGCGGGTTTAAAGTCATCTTCCATGAGAATCTTGTGAGTACAAAAGTTCGGATCAATTCCGCGGATATCGGAAATTTTCCAAGCAATTGCCTTCTTATGATCTTTAAGCACGGCGATGAGGCGAGATTTCTCTTCTTCTTTCAAGTCCTTAGCAATGATGACGGGCGACTTCTTCTTTTCTTCAAGGAACACGTACTCGAGATGGGGCGGCAACTCCTTAAGTTCTAAATCCGGAGGATTTTCGATGAGAGGCATATTCAAATTCGGTTCATCAATAGCAATATCCTTGGGAGATGGTGGAGAAAGATTGTCTTCTTTAAGAAGGTTCTCAATGAGGCGAAGATCTTCATCCCAATCGGTGGGAGATTCGTCATGTTCTAAGCTCACATCTCCCATGGTGGCTTCCAAATCTTTCCAAAGGAAATCACTTTCTCCAAATAGAGATAGTGATGAATCAATAGAGGAAACGGTCTCAACATTGGGAAGAGAGGTAGGAATACTTTTACAAGCATCTTTGAAGTGTTCTTCACAAGCCTCATCAAGAACGTCAATACAATTAACACTCTCGTATGAATAAGGCTGTTTAGAAAGCTTTCCCATGTTGAAGACGATTTTATCGTCACCCACTCTCATGATAAGCTCACCCGCTTCAACATCGATGAGAGTGCGACCGGTCCTCAAGAATGGACGTCCAACGATTAATGGCACACGAGGGTCCATGTCGTAGTCAACGAAAACGAAATCGGCAGGAAAAGTGAATTTGTCGACTCCTACAAAGACGTCTTCGGCTATCCCCACTGGATAAGCAACCGTACGGTTAGCTAATTCCAAAGTCATTTTGGTGGGGACGAGCTCAGGGAGAGATAATTGCTTCCAAACACTTAAAGGCAATAAGTTAATACTGGCACCTAGATCGGCTAGGGCCATGCAATTCTCTACTCCCGGGAAGTTGCAAGGGATTAAGAAGCGACCCGGATCACCAAGCTTGGTTGGCAATTCCTTAAGAGTACTGCAGAGCAATTCTCATTAAGTTGGGTGTTAGCGATATCAAGAAGCTTTTCCTTGTCACTCATAAGATCTTTAAACATTTTCGCATATTTGGGCATGTGAGTGAGAGCCTCAGCGAAGGAGATGTTAAAATTCAATTGTTTAAACATTTTGAGAAAGTTCAAAACTTGAATATCGTCCTTGCTTTTGAGCTTCTCTTTCCTCAACCTTGAGGGATAAGGTATGTCGGAAGAAGAGGAAGGCTTTGGGATCGAAGGATCACTCACATCCTTGGGTGGAGGAGGGGTAGAACTAAGAGGTGGAGGAATTGGGGAAGTAGAAGGATGAGGAATAGGAGCAGGTGACTCATTTTCCTTAGTCACAATCACCGGTAGAGGTATAGGAAGCTCGGGTTCCTTGGTACCTTTGCCACTACGAGTGGTGACTGCTTTCATCTCCCCTCTTGGATTCGCAACGGTGTTACTCGGAAGAGTACCCGAAGAAGAGGATTGATTACCTTGGAAGAAACCAGCCATCATGTTCCTTAAGTCATTCGTTTGACTTACCAAAGTGTTTCTCATATCAGCTCGCAGATCGTTCCCTTGTTTCACCATGTCTGCTTTCAAGTTGAGCACTTCCTGTTGGAGATTTTCCACAATCACATCATTGGTCCTCATGTAGGTTTCAACATCTTGGTGCAATGCGATGGGTTGGTTGGGAGGGGAGCATGGTAGGCGGGTGTTTGATAAGCAGGTTGTTGGTAAACTTGGTTGTTTCTTTGAGGTGGATATGGTTGTCTTTGAGGTGGTTGGTATGGTGCACGAGGTTGTTGTTGTTGTTGAGGAGGGCGATTGAGGTTTTGTTGTTGGTTTGGGTTGTTAGGAGGAAAACCGGGCGGTGAGAGAAAGTTGTTCGAGCGGTAGCTAAGCAAGTTGCGGTCTCCTTGAGGACGAGCTTGATAAGCGGCCGGAGGATAGGTACCGTATGCGGCATTAACATTCTCAGAAGGGTAGTCTTGGGTGGAAGTACAAGTGGTGTAAGAGTGAGGACCATCGCATATTTCACAAGGTTGGTTGACAGCATTGACTTGAGAGTTTTTAGCGTTGATGCTGTTGGTGTTGCTGGCGGTTTGGGCGGCAAGCGATTCAAGAAGCGCAGTGATTTTGTCAAGTCGCTTGTCGTTGTCACTAGTACTAGCAATAGCGGCATTGGTCCGCACACTCTTGGTTTGCACTCTAGACTTATTCTCAATAATATCCCAAGCGGCATTAGAGGTCTTAACCAAAATAAAACCCCCCGAGGCACTGTTTAGTGAAACTTGGTCATTCATGCTTAAACCATTATAAAAAGTATTAATTTTGTGCACTTTGGTAAAACCATGTTGAGGGCATTTTCTTAAAAGGTCTTTGAAACGGTCCCAAGATTCACTAAGAGACTCATCGTACTTTTGTTCAAAATTAATGATTTCGTTCCGCAAAGCGGTAGTACGAGAGGGTGGGAAAAAGTAGTTTATAAACTTGGTCTCCAAATCCGTCCACGTCAGAATACTTTGTGGCGGTTCCTTTGCAATCCAATGTCGGGCTTGTCCCTCTAAGGAGAAAGGAAAAAGTTGTAAACGGATTACCTCTTGTGGAACACCATTGAATTTGACCGTATTCGTGAGTTGCAAGAACCTTTTGATGTGGTCATGAGGATCATCAACGGTACGCCCCAAGAATGGTTGAGCAGAGACCATCTGAATAAAGCCGGATTTGAGCTTAAAGTTGTTGGCTGCAATTGTGGGTATGACAATTGGATCATTGTTGCCGTCTACATGTGCTTGCAGAAGTTCAATCATCGGGCGATTGTCCGGTAGAGGTTCATTGTTGTTGTTGAGAGGTGGATTGTTATTGTTGTTATTGTTTTGAGGTGGGTTATTGTTGTTGTTGTGTACACCGGCCATGTCTAAGTCTTCGAGAGGCTCGGGCTCTTGATAAGACGATGATCGTGTACGCATGAACCTGCAAAAGAACTAACAAAGCAAACAAGAAATATTTTTGGTTTTTATGTTTTTTTTTGTTTTTTTTTGTATTTTTGAAAATTTTATATTTTTTTTTAGGATTTTTGAAAAAATTTTAAGAAAAAGAAACGTTCACGGTGAACGGATCCCAAAATCCAAGTTCTCACAAAAAACTGTTAATCTTAACGAGAAGAGCCGGCAGTGGCGCCATTTGATATATGAGATTTGCTATGGGTTCAGTATTTAATCTCGGAATCTTCTCGAATTGATCACAGCTCAAAGTGGAATGATTGTTCTTGGTGACAAATAGGGGGATTGGTTTTCTAGTCTACTAAAAAGGTAAATGAATGAAGTAAATAAAGATTTAAACCAAAAACAGTTAATGAAATCAAACTTGAATTTAAATTAAACAATTAAACGATTAAACAGTAAAATAAACTCACTGAAAAAATGCTCTATTCGGAATAATGCTCTATTCGGAATAAAGGTCATGCGGAATAAATGGCTACTAGGAATAAAGTGCTATCCGGAATAAATGGCCATCTGGAATAAAGTTCTACTCGGAATAAGTCTGCTACTCGGAATAAATTTGTTACTCGAAATAAAGGGTGCTATTCGGAATAAATGATGATCCGGAATAATGGTGCTATCCGGAATAAATGGCCATCCGGAATAAATCGCTACTCGGAATAAAATGCTACTCGGAATAATTAAGCTATCCGGAATGAAAGGCTACTCGGAAAAAATTGCCATCCGTAATAAATGGCTACTCGGAATATTTGCAGGAAGAACAGTAGAAACAGAGAGATACGATTTTTAACCAAATCGAGCCAAATACACAAAAAGATTTAAACCAAACTAATCACAAATCATCTACTAACCATAAACATCAAATCCCAACCAATAAAACACAAAACCCACTAACTTTTGAAGATCAAATCACCAAAATAAAACTTAGAAAACTTTGAATCAATAAGAACTAGATGAACAAGATGGAATGAAAGATTTGTATTGAAAGCTTAATGTTAAACAAACTAAATGAAAGATTTAAACTTACAAATTTTTGAAAGATTAAAAATCACCAAACACCCTAATGGTGTTGGTGAAAACCTACGAACAAGAGAGAAAAGAAAAGGGAAAACAAAAACTAAAAAAACTGGCCAAAAAGTGTGAAGGGATCTCTTTATATAGGTCTTCCATTTGGTTGGTGAGTGGGCTTTCTCCCTATCTTCTTGTCTTCTCGTCTTTTCATAAAAGTTGACGTTTTCGATTCTGATTCGGGATTTGTCGACGATTAAATTCAACTCGTCTTTTAATTTCTTCGTTTAATAGACTTGAGTTTCTTCGACATATGTAAATCTTTCATCCTTGGTCCTTTTCCTTGATAAATCTTCAAATAGGCCCAACGACTTCAAATCTTTTGCATCTCTTGGACAATAGACTTTGTCTTGAGTCTTTTTCTTCGATAAAACCCGTGCAATCCCATGTTTTCTTCAATATTCATCCGGCTGACTCTGAAAACACAATAAACACAAAACCAAGCATAATTCCAAACAAATGATATTAAATACGCGTTTTGGTCTTGTTTTAGCAAGAAATAAGTGGTAAAAGGATGGGTGTTTTCACACCTATCAGCAGGTTGATATCTTGGCAATGCAAGAAACAAACAGTGGTGGCTAATTCTACAACTGAAGCAGAGTGTGTGGCTGCAGCTGCTTGTTGTGGACAAGTTTTATGGATTCAGAACCAGCTGTTGGACTATGGGTATAATTTTATGCATACCAAGATATTTGTTGACAATAACAGCACTTTATGCATTATTAAGAATCATGTACATCATTCTAAAATAAAACACGTAGAAATTAGACACCATTTTATAAGGGATTGTTTTGAAAAGGGTTTAATACAACCAGATAGGGTTGACACAGAAGAAAATGTGTCAGATTTACTAACTAAACCTTTTGATGCTGGAAGGTTTCAATACTTGGTAACAAGTATTGGAATGATCAATCTCACATAATATGTGTTTTGGAGTCTTTTTGTAAAAGTATGTACAGGATAATGCATTGTTATTGGTCTTTTTGAGGATTTAGATTTTCCACTATATTTTTCTAACACTGACAAAGGTTGCTTTAACGCTGATAAGTGTTATTGTAACGTTGTCAGCAATATATTTGTCTAACGCTGACAAAGCTTTCCTTAACGCTGACAAGTGTTATCGGGGCGTTGTCAGCAACAATGTCAGTTTTGTGGTTTTCAATCTAAATGTGCAGGTGGTGTTAGCATTATACCATTGGATACAGAGTTGCTTATGGATCATTGGAGAAGCATTTGGACATGTTTTTATTTATGGATGATGGTTGGAATTTTCTATTCCTATCTTGACATAAATTTTTTATGTTCATGCATATTTTTGGCAACATTTGTATCACAGTTTCAGGGGAGGTTTTAGGAACCTTTAGGATTTTTGGGTATCCTTATGATACTCTTATCACAATTCTAGATTGTGTCCACAGGTGAGTATGAGTTAGTTTTACTAAATCATCAGGTACTGTAGCATGCAAAGTTGATATACTATGCATGCTGCCAAGACATTTTTGGCCTAGGATTGGTTGTGGTCTGTTGGGAGACTTGGGAATGATTTTATCATGGGTTTTACCTGGAATAACAAGGAATTTTATAAGGTAACTTAGTTGTTAAGAGTTTTGGTTAGCAAGGGACACTAGAGGACTGTTATGTCTATTTTGCATAAGCAAGTGTGCATAACTGGACAGTGCTTGCCGCTCTATGATAATTATCAACTTTTTGGTTATCTTCTCTAGGATAAATTACTTTGTTAAGGTCATTTCTCATTTTTTAAACATTTTTATTTTTGGACGCTGACAAGTATTTTTCCAAGCGTTGTTGTGACCAATTTAGACGATGACATGGCTTTGGCAAACGTTGATAAGAATGTAGCCGTTGGGCGTTGATGGGTTATTTTTTACCGTTGACACTCAGTGGCACCTAACCAGTTGTTACTTTTTGACATATTTTGGGCCGTAATTTTGGGAGCAGATAACTCTCATTTAATGCATGAGATAAACTTATTCTTTTTCAATATTTTCATGATTGTATTTTGAAAATAGTTGCCTAATTTTTGACCAATCACATGCATTTTTTTCTCTCCTATATATTTGGCTCTTATTTTAAACAGGGTACCTATCATTCTTGTCTAACACAATTTTCTCCTATACTTCATCTTTCTCAATTCATTCAAACAGCTTTCAACAATGGCACCAAAGTTTAAACCAAGTGATTTGGAGTTGGGGTTCAGGAGTCAACACAACATGGTAGCATATCTTGAAGCTGATGATACTCTGTTTCCCCAATACACACAAATGGTGGCGTATTTGAATGCATCCCCAATTAGGTATGCTCTTTCTCATGCTCCACTCATTCCTGTCACACATATTAAACAGTTTTGGAACAATGTTAGTTCCTCAACAGTTAATAGAGTGACTACATTATCATCTATTGTTCATGGGCGCACATGGGTGGTTACTGAAGCTTTGGTTCGCCAAGCTTTGCATCTTGATGATGCTGATGGTATAACCACCCTCCCCATTAATGAAATAGAACAAGGACTAAGGGATTTAGGTTATCCTTTCCCTGATGAGGGAACTTTAAATAAATATCATAAACAGGAGTTTCCCCCAGCCTGGAAGTACCTAATACATGTCCTCTTGCAATGTTTGAGTCCCAAGTGCACTGCACACAATGAGATCAATAGATCTATTGCTAGTGCTATTGTGTGCATTGCTACTGGGCAAAAGTTTAATTATTCCAAAATGATTTTTGAGGGCATGTGTAAAAATAAAGGGAACAAAATGACTTTAGCTTATCCCAGATTTTTACAAATGGTTTTTGAGGTGCAAAATTACTACACAAGGGATCATGATGATTTTTATGAGATCCCTGTGCAAAAGAAAACAATTATTATGAAGATGAACTCACCCCCACATCGTGACCTACCCCTAACCCCAGCTATGATTGCTGTCATTGAAGCAGCACAACCCCAACCAGACCCACAACCCCAAATTGACCCAATACCTGCACCATTACCTTCACCACAACACATGCAACTTGACCAAGAATCCTTCGACACTGACACGTTAAATGTTGGCGTTGACATGCCTATTCCAAACGTTGACACCAATCCTTCACAGACCCAAACACCCCTTAACCAACCCACATCCACCCAATCCACATCATCTTCTCCCCCAACACAATATATGTTACAAAAACGCCAAAGGACTACTGGAGTGTTCTCCTCTAGTGGTCCTAGCCATGTAGAAGAGAGAACCACCACCACAAGTATGGTTGGTGCTATGGATGAGGCTGGGACTATTGGTTCTGGCTTAGAAGCTGGCCAAGACAGTCCTACCATAATTAAGACCTCATCCATGCCCAATGAATCTAACTTGGGAGGTCAAATACCCATTTTAAAAGAGGGCAGATTGGAACCAATGACTTTGATGGAATTGACAGCAGTCTGCATTAGCTTGCAAAAGCAAAATGCAGACTTGGTACAAGTTGTCAGCACACAAGGCCTTGAACTCAAGCAATTGAGGGAGAGGATTGTTGTTTTGGAAAATACTAGCACAAGGAGAGGGATGGAGGAATCTTCCAAAGGGGAGGATGAACAAATAAATGTGAGTGATAAGGGCTCTCATGATGGTGAATCTTTGGGTGTTGCTGAGGCCTTAACAAGTTTGAAGAAACAGACAGGTTTTGATACGTCTTTAGTCTCTCCTACAAACTTAAATGTGTCTTTTACAACTATGTTGGAGGAAATTGCAAGAGGCGTTGAGACACGTAATTTGAGCGTTGACAAGCAGAATTTGAACGCTGACATGAGTATCTTGGGCGCTGACAAAGCAAAATTGGGCGTTGACAGACCTGCAAATGAGGTTGATGTATTCCAGTCATCATCCATCATCAAAGAGGTTTCTTCACAGGTATTACCATCTAACTTACCAACAGTTGATCCATTAGATAAGGGTAAGGGTATTATGGTAGAAGAAGTTGTTCCAAAGAATGCAGCACAAATTGAGTTTGATAGAAGGTTGGTTGTACAAATTGTGGAACAAGAAAGGAAAAAGGTAGGTGAATCACCTTTTGTTGACACTTCAGAAGAGCAAGAAGGAAGTGATGAAGCCAGTTCAGACTCAAGTGTTATGATCATAGAACAGCCAGAAAGACTTGAGTATGGTGATGAGTTGGCAAAAGAGAAGTTAAATGAGTTGAAATTGCAGGTTGATTTTGATATGCCAGAAGTTGTTCAGATGTACCATGCTTGGGAAGATAGGTGTATGGAGAATCCACATTTGACCATTTCAGATTAGATATAGGGTTTGGAGATTCTTCTCAGAGTACAAAAGGATTGCAAGGTCATTCTGAAACACAAAGCAAGCAATGTTCTCTCAAATTTGAAAAGGGATAGAAGGGAGTTGTACTACATGCTACTCAGATGTCATGGAACAGGGTGGACTCATAAGAAATTGATTGGATTGACATTTGAAGAGTTGGAGTGCAGAGCTTATCCGATTTGGGTTAGAGTGCAGGAAGAAAACACTCTAAGACTTCTTTCTGATGAAAGAAAAGAAGAACTTGCAGAGGAAATGGAGCTTAAGAAGGCAATGTTTGTTCCCAGACCTGTGAAAAAGGGAGTCCCTCTTGAGTTTCCCAAAGATATGGATCCATTAAATCCAAGTGAAGCTGTTATAAGAAGGAGCCTCAAGCTCTCACCATTAGAAGCTTCAAATATGGTACAAGTGTTACCACTTGATTCCAGTAACCCTATTATAAGCTATGAAGAAGATGAATGTGGGTTTTGGAAGATTGGCAGGTATGGAAAAGAGGTTCAAACTTTTACCACCCTTATATCTTTGTTTGCAAGTTTTGATAGAGAAGACTTGGTAGACCTATGGAGGTTGTTAGAGGCCAAGTATGAGACTGAAGCTCCCACTTCAGTCAATGCAATAAAACTGTGGTCAACATTCAAGAGAATGTGTGGACCAATTGATGAAGATCCTGCTATTTGGAAGGATCTTGAAGATGACCTCAGTGGTCTTCAATGGAGATTTTATTCAGCTGCTTGAGTATATTATTTGAGTTCTACAAAGTTTGCTGAGTATCTACTTGTAGATGGTCAGTATTTCATGTCCAAGGAAGTCTTGGAGAAGATGAAGAATACTCAGCTGGAAATTGATTATTCAAGTGACGTGGCCAAAGATTTGATCAGATTTATTTATTACCAATATGAAAAGGTTTGTAAGATTCCTCCTGGTTCTTAATGTTTATTCAGAAACTTGATTACTAGAGTAGATATCAAGTTTAGGGGAGGATTGTTGGGAATAAATTACAGCCAGTCTACTTGAGCGCTGACAAGAGTAAAACAAGCGTTGATAAGAAGAAAATAAACGCTGACAAATCAAGCGTTGACAAGAAGAAGTCAAGCGTTGACACATTGAAGATGAGCACTGATGGAAGGATATGATCTACACGTTTATTATGTTCTAGATTACTTCTAGTAAAGATAGGAACAACAATGTATTTTCCATATTTATCTTTACCTAGAATAGTTGATACGTAGATTATTGTACAAGGCTTCTTATGTCTATAAAAGAAGACCTTTAGGTTATTGTTCAATATAAGTTTTTCATACGTTAAACAATTTCATTGTAAGCAAGTTTGATATCATTAATCAAAGTGAAAGTTTGTTTACATCTTGTGTGTTCTTGTTTAAGTGTTAGTTCCGCATAACACTTAGATTGTCATATACATATACAAAGGTTTCTCTAAGTGTATTACTTGATCTAATCTCGTATACATAAAGCTAAATTGATCTAAGTTTGGGATCAACATGATGCATTATTCTTTAAATGTAACTTGTTCGTGCCTAGTCAACATTATTCTTTAAAGGTAACTTGTTCGTGCTTTACATGGGTAGTGACGAAGACTTGTCATAACACTTGAAGGAGTTACATTATCGTGCTCAGTGTCTCACAAAGGATGAGAATATTGACAAGGGATTGAGGTCTGCTTATACTTTTACGTTCTCATATAAGTTCGACGTCACATGGATAGTACAAGACATGGAACACAAGGTTGGGTTATTCTACTTCTACATCAAGAATACTTTATTTATTTTTCTTCAAGATCATTACATAGACCTACATTTGGAGAATCTTCAAAGATTGCATACATTGTTTTTTCCCTATTGATGTGACAAAAGGGGGAAGACATACATGCTACACTTGAGGGGAAGCAATTTGAAGATGATGTACAACTTACAAGAGATACACTTAGAGTTTTGCCAACATCAACTAGGGGAAGATTGTTGGGTCAAAAAGTTGATGTGGCAGAAACTCAAAAACGAAGAAAACATGAAGATTTTGTCTAAGCGTTGTCAAGATCAATCCAAGTGTTGACAAGAGTAAATCCAAGTTTGACAAAGCAAGCATTGTCATGTACAATCCAAGCATTGTCATGTACAATGTAAGCATTGTTAGAAACATAGACAAAGAAGCTTATGGAAGCTTCTATTTAGATAAACATGCAAGATATATTCTGCATAAGTTTATTTAAATAGAAGATTTACTTGTTTATTCATAATTATCTCTTGTAAACCCTAATCCTTACACTATAAAAGGAACCAAGGGTCTTAGGTTTTATTCATAAGTTCATTCACAATGTAAACATAAAGCGTGTGTCGACTAGACGTGGGATTCAATGTATACACGTCTAGTGATTGTTTGTTATTAATATAATGAACAATCCAATTGTTTTAATTCATGTTATTGTGTCCAAACACCTTGTTAATGTGTCGTGTTCTAATTCCGCTTTGATTATCTAATCATATGAACATGATGCATTCCTAGTATCTTAAAAGATCCGGAAACCAAGGTTTCCACAGTAGAGGGCTTTGTTTTGCTTATCTAGTGATGTAGTATAGTATAGTATAGTTTGAATGTTGTGATTCTGTTGTATTAAGGGACAAATTCTACACATCTTACTTAAGATTAAAAAAAACATGGAGGGGCAATTTTTGCCAAAATGTCCAAAATTTGCAAAAAAAAGTGGCGGAAGGACTAAATTGTAAATATGACAATCGGTTATCACAAGTGATATTTCGGTACTGATAAAAACAATGAAATATCACTAGAGATAAATCAATGAAATATCACTATTGATATTTCATTAACATAGTTACTGCGTAATATCCCAGTGATAATTCATTGTTTTATCAACAGTGGTATTTCATTTATTTTCGCTAGTGAAATATCACTAGTGATAAATCATTACTCCGTAATATTTACAACTTTGGTAACTCCGCCCATTTTTCAACTTTTGGACATTTTGGCAAAAATGGTCCCTCCGTGTTTTTTTAAAATCTTAGGTTAATTTTCACCATTAGATAAAAAATAAATGAAGGGTGGGGATTTGTCCTTTGGTTTTCAACAAAAAATAAGGATGCAATATATCTTTTGTCATAATATTATTGATCAACCAAATATATAAAGTACAAGACATCAAACCATAATGGACCCTAAACCCACAAACCGGGTCGGGCCATAATTATCCACTAATATTCCCTCGCAATTTCAACGAGAGGCGTCGAGACGGACAAACTGGAACTGAAATCCTCTTCGATCATTTCTTTATTTGTTGATGCAGAAGAATAATTGTATTCGACTACATAGTTGATGACTGCTTGCGGCTTCCTCCTTTACGTGACGTTTTCTTTACGTCATGGCTTGCTATGCCTTTAGGTGAGAGCGGCATTTTTTACCAACTAATTTTGAAAAGTAACAATAAATTCCTATCGTAAAATAAGATTAATGATGATGAGACACTAGTTGTCTTGGAAATTAATACCCTAGATTCGAAAAAAAACAAACAAACAACTAACAACTTAATAACAACTTAACATAATAATAGATATACGAAAATAACTGGGACACACATCCAACAAGATTGATGCTCGTCAATTCCAGGAGATAGAAAACCATCTATTCTTGAATCTTCATTCCTTAGAGAGCTTGGAGCCGTTGGCACGAGAAGGTGATGCCAAAGCCCCCACGTAGAATTTTGGAGCTTTGGCACCACATTTGTGGGGGAGTGGTTGGCACGAGAAAAAGTGGTGCCAAAGAGGTATAATGGACCCACATAAACCCCACTTTATAACTAAAAAAATCAGAAATTCTTTGGCGTGAGCTGTTGGGGTTGGCGCGAGCACCTTAACAGCCAAGACCGGAGTGGTGCCCCAACGGAGGTTTGGCGCCAAAGGGCTACCAGTCAGCCACCAGCCATCCACTCCCATTGATCTTATGATGGAGTCCACCTCCATGCAAAACCGTATACCAATTGCAGGAAGCATTTATTGTGATGCATGAAGTGATTATGTAGTGGGGATTGTTCAAAGATGAATGCATTTGGCTTTTTTAATGAATTTTTGGGTTGTAAAGTGACGGCAGATAGCTATGGTTAAGGTTAGGGTTGTAAGATCGGCGTGGCCTGATATCATGTCAGAATAGCTTAATTCCTCATGGTTATAATATTATTAATCAACGGACATCAAACTCTAATGAACCTTAAACCCACAAACCAAGTCGGGCCGTAATTATCCACTAATAAATTATAGCTTCATCATCGACAACATGACCCAATTTATCTAAAACCTTTAAAACTTTCTTGTAAGGTGCTACTTTTTCGGCTTAAGATGAGAAAAAGATTCATATTAGTGATTAGTACAACAATGGTAACCAGTAAAAAAGAATTAATATATTTAGGTTTTTTTTATATCACTAATGACATTTCTTTTAAAGTTTATCATTGGTGATAATAAATATTTTATTATATTTACAATTTTAGTTCATTTATTTTACGAGGATTAATGCCCGCGCTTCGCGGCCGGTGATTTATAGAAGATGTTTATAGAATTTGAACGGTTAGAAGCTAATAAGTCATATATAATGAAGAAACGTAAAAAGTTAACATAGGTACGTGAGGTTTACAAAACCCGAGCCCGACTGTTCGTTCGGACTCTTAAAACAAATACTGTTTATCTTACCAAAGACCCAAACATTACTGATGGTAAGTCTCACCAAGTAAAGGAAATATACAGAATTAGGAAGTCTACTGTATGATTATGTACCACAATGGTCGGACGATTTATAACTCCCAACACTTCAAAGCAAAAAAGTGTGGCTACCGCCATTGTCACATTTGTTCAACAGCACCCGTTGGTGGTGGTGGTGTGTGAGACTGTAGCATGGGGACCACCGAACGCCTCATCCCTCTTCCATTCTTACAAGCAGCCTTCCTCTTAAAGGAACTGTATATTCGACATGAAAGTCAGCACCTGCAAATTAGATCCAGAGTTAACAAACCCAAAATGAGCCATTAAGAACAAACAGGTTGACGACTAAAACTTCGAACATAAGTAAAGAAAACTATCCCAAGATGCTTACGAAGAACGACCTACATGGTTGACTGAAAGTTAAAAGGTTAAGAATCTATCTTTACAACTAAAACTTGAAAGTTAAAATGTTATACATTTGGGCTGTAAAAGACGTTTTTTTTAAATAGAGTTTGTTGTACATACGTTACACTATGATTATGAAGTATGTTTTGTCGATGCTAAACACTACACTGAGGCAATAAATTCTTCCAAAACAAAATCATCCCATAATGTATAGCTTTGCACATATTGGGATTGTGTTACAATCCAGAGACTGCCCACATTAAGTATTATCGTTTCTTATTATTGGCCTAGAGCATTGTTTTCTATTAGAGACGGGTAGTGTTATGGTATTATCATTGCTTATTATTGGCCTACATCATTGTTTTTTTTATCACAGGCCAGTAGTGGTATAATGCGTGTACCGGGCTAAAAATTAATTTTTTTTTACAAACAGAAAAGCGCGCACACACAAACCAACAACAAGAAAGTAAAATAACAACAATTACGTTTGTAACACATGAGTAAGGAAAATTTAAGACCAAGCAAAATTGCAGCGTATATACCTATATTTAGCAGCGAGCATTCAACTCCTCTTATGTTTTTATATATATAATAAGTATCTACACTGACAAATTGATTCCAACATTCTGCTATCATATTAATTTTTGCGAAGACTTGTAGATATGTAAGTAGGCATTCAAAACATAATAATAATGAGCAGATGGTTTTTAGTACTAACGTGGGTCTCTTTGCTGGTCAAGTCATAAGATTTTGTTTCATAGTTATCTAATTTGTTTAGACATTCTCTATAGTTCCCAAGCAATAAAAAATAAAAGATTGTGACGTCTACCCAAATAGACACACTATGGAAAGAAAGAAGTCGAGAAATGATCAATACCTCAATGGCAGGCATAGTTGCAGACACGTTAATATATTTTCCACCATTAACAGCCTCTGTCATAACAATACATTGAAAGCGCTCAATGTTTTGGGCAGGGTCTTGTGCAGTGGTTTTCAAGATGGCCAAAACAGCATTTGCAGAGTGAGCATTAAAGCTTCCAAGAGAAGCCAGAATCTACAGCTGCCAAGTATAGCGTGGTACAAACTTGAATAAACATGGTTGCCTAAAAAATTGCATAAAAATACATGTGAACAATATCCATGGGGAAGACGAAGCCTATATTTAATAATAAGAAAAAATGTATATTTAGTCATTTTTAAACGACATGCCTTACTCATTTACAGCATGTCGTCTTATAAGCACTCCTAGGACCCTTGTAGATCACTAAACTATTCAGATTAATCTCTTTGAAGTGCATTCAAGATGAGCCGAATTGGGATCTTGTTTGCAAGGCCTACTTTCCAAATTGTTTGACTTTGAATCAGTTTTACGGTCGTGATATGTTAGAGTCAATGTCTCTCAGGCGATCAAAATAGATGCGAACATCAAACACTATCTACCTGAAAAGGGCTCGTGGTAAATATCGTATTTTCACCATTATATCATTGCAACTATGTTCATCAAATTTTGGACCAAAATATTTTTTCTCATGTAGTCTAAAACAACACTTTAAACATGCATAACAATCATTGTAATTAAGTTTCAGTTATTTTTTAGCACAAAAAAGATTCCAAATAATTGTTATATCTAACAATCTAACATAAATATACCATAAAGGCTTACATGTTGAACAGCTTGAAATGTGACATACACCAACTCACAATCGATATGTTTATTTATCAAATATCAATTTCAAATTTAATAGAACTTCAAGTCAACAAAAGCTTACCAACAGCTATGATGTTCTCGACAATGTAAAAAACATTCTCTTCATTGATCTTTCCCTTATCTTTGGCTTCAAGAATATGATCCATTGCACATTTCCATTAATTGTTGTCTAACTTCCTTGTGGTCCCCAGCTTCCTGTTATAAACAAAAACCAAAAGAAAAATTTATTAATATCTCTTATTTGAAAAACAACATTTACTCTTGTTCAAGAAATATGACACATATATCATCTTTCGGATGTTATTGACAGAAAATGCAACGATAACCTGAGGACGATGAATTTTAGATGGTCTAACATTTGGGACAGAAAAGTTCTCTTCTTACTTTGATGTGGTCATCGATTGTAGGATTGCCCTTTAATCCCTTCGTCATACCAGAATAGGCAACTGCAATAATGACATCGCTGGTCCAGGCATATCACTGGTCTTTGAACAATTACAACAAACCGGAGTAAGAAAGGCTTTAACAAATAAGCTACCAGATGGGAAAAAAATGAAGAGTATTTACCCTCGTTAGAAACTTGTTGGATAAAAGGTGCTCAGCGGTTGCTTCTCGATAACTGGTATGGAAACTTGGTCTAGGCATATCGCTCGTCACGTACGTCGCAAGTGTACGACACCAGGTTACATTCGTTGGTCGCATACATGAGCTCCTTACATGGTCATCATGTTCTTGCTGATATGTCACTCACTGCTACAAAAACCGGTTACAATAGTCACTACCAGTATCCAATCAACGTTAGTATTGTTATATATTTCAGTTTATTGTTACAAAAACCGGTTACAATAGTCACTACCAATATCCAATTCAATGCTAGTATTGTTATACATTCCAGTTTATTTAGTTATTAATGATAAAGTTTTTATACCTGGACCATAGACCACGCAAACAAACCGAGATGCCCATCTGATGGAAAACTAACTGTTTGTTTCCGCTTATATAACATGGTTACAGATAATCTGTTTTCGGGCTAATGTTTCATAAGGCATGCAAGGCCTACACGAAACTAAAAAAGAACCATACCTTGTTTTTTAAACAACACTTTAGTGAATGTGTTCCTTGGAGGTGTCGACTTCAGCAACATTATCAGTTCTCTGACCAGTTTCCCAAACTGAATAATCCGGCATTTAGGTTATTGCGAGGCTCAGACAAAGGAGTATGACTGTGTATTCAGGGAACTAAGACGGCTGCAGCCACATGTATGAGTTGGCTACCCCGCCAGTCTAAGTACACCATGAAACAACGTGCCATTAGCAGTAGATGTCCTCATCGCCTAGAGTATGTTACCCAAAAATATTCGTAGCATGTTAACAAAGTCACGAACAAAAAAACTGTTCACATGATGTTTCAATAAAAACACACTAAACATGGATTGCATTAACCCATAGCATACGTGTGCCTGTGGAGGTTGTTGAGGCGAGCGATTCTTGCACTCTGCCATCCTTCCACTATCCTCAAACGTGAATATCGCCACCATTCAAAAATACCACAATATATTAAACAGTACCAATAACTCATAGCCTAATACAAAGGGGTATCCACATATTAAAAAACAGGAACCAACCTCACATCAAATCCGGAAGGTTTGATGAGCTCATACTTGACAACGTGCTTATTTAGGAGACCAAGAGGTCATTTTGAATCTTATAAACCAATGAAACCCCCAAATTCCATTGCAATAAAAAACTGTTTCTTAGTTTATAATAAGATCAAACACCAAGCTCGACATATAATAATCGCCTAATGCAAAAAGAGGCATCCAATTAAGAAATTTCTGAATACATTTGACAGTCAAGAAAGACCAAAGAAGGCATTGTATTAAAATTAGGTTACTTACTTACCGTGTCGCAACCACCAAAATCAGGAAGCTATAGCAACAACCACCAAATACCAGCACCACAGTAAGGATCTTTGTGTGCACCATCAGATATCGAACACAATCGCTACCCGACACATATACCGGCAACGAAAGGACAAGATCTGAAAGATAGGATCTTACCAAAAGGAGGTTCGTAACCCACTACAGAGACCGATCAATAATCAATAGAGTGATCAATAATCAACAGAGCGATCAAAACAATTTGATTAGAGAGACATCTGATTTTAGAGATAGGCATATCAATAATTTGAGAGAGATATAAAAGAAAGATCTACTTTTAGAGATAGAGAGTGGGGTATACACACAATACTCACAAAAATGAGGTCAAGATCTATGGTAAGAAAGAGGCAGGTAAATATTATGGGACCAAAACCTACGGCAAGTAAATCACATACCAATGTATCTATTTTCCAACAAAACAACGGTGAGGATGTGGTTTCTCGGAATCTACGGAGGGGAGGTAAGGGAAAAGGGATGGATAAGATGAGTCTCACAAAAAGAATCTACGGTTATAAAAGGGGTTTATTGATTGGTGTATTTTGCATACACCTAATAACATGTTAATTTAGTATAGTTATATATTTATTTTTCGTTATATATGTACTTTGAGTGTGTTTTGTGATTATGTAGGTTACGAGCGAAGTGGAATAAAATGGTCGCTTTAAGTAATTTTTTGGAGAAAAGACATTGTGAGTGCCGATAAATGAAGAAAAAATATTGAAGAAAAAGATTTGAGCGCGTCGCAATATTTTCGGTCATCTTTTATTTGTCCGGGCTTCGTTCGAACAATTTTGTCGTTGGGTTATTTTTTTATTGGGCCAAATTTATTGTATGTCAAGAGAATTAAAAAAAAAAAGACTTTTGGCCCATTGGGCCCTAAAGCCCAATAATAACCCAAACCGACTGAAAAATCTATATATATTGAAGGTTGATTTTGTTTTGTGGACACATCTTTCAACGGAAGAAAAAAAAAAACGATCGGAAAGAAAAAGAAGACATCTGCTTTTTGGGAGACTTTCATATAGCCACAAAATAATAAAGATAGAAGGAAAAGATTGTTCCTACGAAGGTGTTTGCAAGAAAAGGAGAAAAGGGATATAAATTGTTTATGCTATGGCACGTTCACCGATGAGGGAATAAATAAAAAAGAAGTTGATGTTGATGGTGTGGGAACTAACAATAATAAAGAAGATGTCTTTCTTTATTTAATAATAATGATGAACAGTGTATCGTTGGTCGGGTATACCGCGATATCCGGCTAATTTTGTTGTAATTCCTTCCGGTAACTTTATTTATGGTTTGGCAGCGGCGCCAAAATTTGATCGACGTCGAAGTGCCGGTCAAAAATAACCTAATTACCTTACACTAGATAGGGTAAATGGGTATCGATCCACGAGGACTATGTGGTTTTAGTTTAAGTTTTGGGGTGATCACTGATCAATAAAGGTTTTGGTTTTGAAATCTGACAACTAAAATACTTTTGATAATAAAAATACGGATTAAGAATTAAAAATAATTATTAAGCTAATAGTAAAGCTAGAAAAATAAAATAAGGATGTAAACAATTAAAAGAAAAATGTAATCCCTTCCAGCTCCTAATATTTATGGTTGGTCACACTTATGGATTATTGAAACTTTTTAGAACCGATTACAAAGATTATTTTGACTTAATATGAATGAATTAATGTCGGCATTTATTATGTTCATCAACGACTCGCAATAATAAATCTTATATTAATCCAACCAATAATTATGTTTTAATAATTTATTTAGGTACAACTTATATTGATTATACGACCATCTTTTTTTAACTAAATAAAATAAGAATGAATCGTTAACTAACAATAAATTGTCTTGCACAAATAATTAAACATAATACTAAGTCAATAAAAATAATTTATAAATAAATCATAAATCAATGTAATAAAAATATAATAATCCCAAAGTAATAACCAAACCATAAATAAAGTTACCGGAAGGAATTACAACAAAATTAGCCGGACATCGCGGTATACCCGACTAACGATACACTGTTCATCATTATTATTAAATAAAGAAAGACATCTTCTTTATTATTGTTAGTTCCCACACCATCAACATCAACTTCTTTTTTATTTATTCCCTCATCGGTGAACGTGCCATAGCATAAACAATTTATATCCCTTTTCTCCTTTTCTTGCAAACACCTTCGTAGGAACAATCTTTTCCTTCTATCTTTATTATTTTGTGGCTATATGAAAGTCTCCCAAAAAGCAGATGTCTTCTTTTTCTTTCCGATCGTTTTTTTTTTTTTCTTCCGTTGAAAGATGTGTCCACAAAACAAAATCAACCTTCAATATATATAGATTTTTCAGTCGGTTTGGGTTATTATTGGGCTTTAGGGCCCAATGGGCCAAAAGTCTTTTTTTTTTTTAATTCTCTTGACATACAATAAATTTGGCCCAATAAAAAAATAACCCAACGACAAAATTGTTCGAACGAAGCCCGGACAAATAAAAGATGACCGAAAATATTGCGACGCGCTCAAATATTTTTCTTCAATATTTTTTCTTCATTTATCGGCACTCACAATGTCTTTTCTCCAAAAAAATTACTTAAAGCGACCATTTTATTCCACTTCGCTCGTAACCTACATAATCACAAAACACACTCAAAGTACATATATAACGAAAAATAAATATATAACTATACTAAATTAACATGCTATTAGGTGTATGCAAAATACACCAATCAGATCCCCTCGAACTTAACCTTTTACGTGTCCCAAGTAAAAATAAAATAAAAATATACAAGCATGTTAATTTCATAATTTTTAATCATACTATTGAAATTTCATCAAAAAGATCACATTCAACCTAATACACTAATAACCATCCTACATGACAAATAATCCAAAAATGATTACCAATATTTTTGTCCTTCTTAAACACTTAGCATAACCATTCCCATTAATTCCATTTACTTTATATTTCATATAATTAACCATGTGCCCAACGTACCTATTACACACCTATAATCAATATAAACATTAATCTAAAACAAGAGGTGAGAATATCGTACACCTTTTATAACGTTGGAGTTTTTATAGCATAAGAGCACATCATAAGCCATCATACTTTAGCTTACATACTTCCACTTTTTTTTCTCATCATTTTTTTTTTCTTTTCACACATTTTTTTTCTTTCATTTTTTTTTCACTTTTTTTTTTCACATCACACATAAGCTCTATCTTTTTAGCCATTCGAGACCGTTTCTTATACAAGTCATCCCGAACGCTTTATACACTCCTTTTAAGGTTGATATAAAGACCAATTATTCAGAAAAATGAATATCTATCCTATAGGTGCATACTAAGATACATTGGCACATGAGAACCGGTTAATTAAGTCTGTTTAATTAAATGGGAACAGTTATACTTCGTGCCTACTGGTACATCACATGATGGAATTATCTACCACATAATATAATTATACAATGCACTAAATTAAACTGATCTTCCTAATTTCATTACAACAATACAAGGATTGGGTTATTTCACCTAAAATTGTCTCAGCTAAGTGCAATGCTATCCATCATAAAAATTGGCGTCTGACCCATGCTAACAACTAAAGTATCACCTTGCGCGGGTGACGAATCAGATAGGCAAGCCCAGCATATGACTACCACCAATAATTATGACAGTTCTCCAACTCTTTTCTAAGGCCACCGTGCGCGGGTGGCGAGCCGAATAAGATCAATTCTAAGTGTCTTAACCCAATAATTACATTACCATATTTCATATTATTTATTCAAACTTTCTACTCGATCTAAGCAAAGGTAAGTAGAGGGAATTCAACCGGCGTGGTTTGATCATCTAATTATACATATGCCTAACTACATGCAAACAATCAAATCAATTTAATAACCAAATTATACAATAAAATCGGGTGCACCTGATAATTATGGCCAAATCTTCTAGCTTGCTCCAATAAATCATCCACAAGCTAATCTTTAGAATCTGCAAACACTCAACAAACATATATGTAGAAGAAACTGCCACATCTAATTAGCACAAGACTCTTATAATGTGATTTAAAAATTTTTAAAAATTTTCAATTTTTCCCAAAAATCACATTTTAACCCATTTTGACCAAAATTTCACACAAAAACATGCAACACATGTGCACCCCCCTCAACGTAAAGCATTGCATTGTCTCTAATGCAAAAACTTTAAATTGAAATTTTGGTTAAAAACTAATTTGACAAACTCACACAAAAAAGATAAAAACCTAACTCACTTTCGTAGGAATCACGGTTGCATTTAGCGTATGCAACAAGCCTTTAAACCACTCGGTAGCCCGACTGGACGAGTTTTGTCTCGTGAGGGTTTGTAGTGAACACACCCACAAAGTTCCACAAACCACGGGTTGCCTCCTGCGAAGCGCTAAGTTTACCGTCTTCAGCCAGACATAACTCAAAAGAGCTATTGAGACGGTTGGAGTGGTTCCAAGTAAACCACATCCACCGTTTCCATCTGATCACTCTCCAACTCAACATACGACTTTAAACGGTGTCCATTAACTTTAAAAGGCTCTCCACCCACCATATTTTTTATTTCAATGGCTCCGTATAGAGAGACTTGAGTCACAACGTATGGACCCGTCCATTTACTTCTCAACTTTCCAGGAAAAAGCTTAAGTCTAGCATTGAATAACCAAACTTTTTGACCAACCAAGAAGGACTTCTTGGTGATTTGTCGATCATGAAAAGCTTTGGTTTTCTCCTTATAAATCCTAGAACTCTCATAAGCATCACGTCTAATCTCATCTAGTTCAGATAATTGAAGTTTCCTAGAACTGCCCGCTTTCTCTAAATCCAGGTTAACGGTCTTAATCGCCCATTCAGCCCTATGCTCTATCTCAACCGGTAAATGACATGCCTTGCCATATACCAACTTATACGGTGACATACCAATAGGAGTCTTAAAAGCCGTCCTATATGCCCATAAAGCATCATCTAACCTCAAGGACCAATCTTTCCTATCACTACGAACGGTCTTTTCCAAAATTCGCTTAATCTCCCTATTAGATACTTCCACCTGTCCACTAGTCTGTGGGTGATAAGGGGTAGCTATCCTATGATTAACTCCATAGTGTTTCAATAATTTCCCAAATCTAAAGTTCTTAAAGTGAGAACCCCCATCACTAATGATAGCCTTAGGAATTCCATGCCGAGCAAAGATATTCTTCTTAACAAACTTAAGAACTACACTATGGTCATTGGTTCTAGTAGCCTCAGCCTCTACCCACTTAGACACATAATCAACTGCCACTAAAATGTAAACATTGCCATGGGAAGTGGGGAATAGTCCCATAAAGTCAATACCCCACACATCAAAGATCTCAACAACAAGTATGGGATTCATAGGCATTTGATCACGCCTTGAAATCCCTCCAACTTGTTGGCAACGAATACACGCTTTCACAAAAGACTGGGCATCCTTGAAGATAGTCGGCCAAAAGAAACCGCTTTGTAGGACTTTATGCCCAGTTTTCGTAGCACCAAAGTGTCCACCACATGCATAAGAATGGCAATGAGCCAATATGTCCATATGCTCATGGTCAGGAACACATCTCCTAACAACTTGGTCAGCACACACCTTATAGAGTTCCGGATCCTCCCAAAAATAATGCTTCAACTGGGAGAAGAAGTATTTTCTTTGTTGCTTGGACCAAAAATCCGGAAGCTTTTTAACAGCTAGGTAATTAACTATATTTGCGTACCAAGGAACCTTAGAAACCTCAAATAAACTTTCATCCGGAAAGCTTTCCTTAATCACATCAGAAGGGTTGAACGGCGGAGGGATAATTCTAGACAAATGGTCGGCAACTACATTTTCTGACCCCTTTTTATCCTGAATTTCTAGATTAAATTCCTGTAAAAGCAAAATCCACCTAAGCAACCTCGGTTTTGTCTCTTTCTTAGTCAACAAATGTCTTAAGGCACTATGATCTGAAAATACTATCACCTTAGAATGCCCCCAAATATATGACCTAAACTTATCAAGAGCAAAAACCACGGCTAACAACTCTTTTTCAGTAGTAGTGTAATTCATTTGAGCTTCTGAAAAAGTCTTACTAGCATAAAAGATTACAACGGGCTTCTTATCGACCCGCTGACCTAGAACCGCCCCAACGGCATAATCACTCGCATCACACATGATCTCGAAAGGCTTCGACCAATCAGGTGATTGCAGAATAGGGGCTTCTACAAGCTTTTGCTTAAGCATGTTGAATGCTTTAAGACATGATTCATTAAAGTCAAAGCGTGCATCTTTTAAGAGTAGATTACAAAGAGGCTTTGATATAGCACTAAAATCTTTAATAAATCGCCTATAGAACCCAGCATGACCAAGAAAAGAACGCACACCTTTGACGGTAGTGGGAGGAGGAAGGGTTGAAATTACTTGAACTTTGGCACGGTCAACCTCAAATCCTTTTTCAGACACAACATGCCCTAATACAATTCCCTCTCGAACCATGAAATGGCTCTTCTCCCAACTAAGCACCAAATTAGTTTCGGTGCATCTTTTTAACACACTTTCAAGCTGATCAAGGCAGCTTTCAAAAGATTGACCAAAGATGGAGAAATCATCCATAAATATCTCTACAGATTCTCCAACCATGTCAGAAAAGATACTCATCATACACCGCTGAAAGGTAGCAGGTGCATTACACAGGCCAAAAGGCATTCTTCGAAATGCAAACGTCCCATATGGACACGTAAACGTAGTTTTGGCCTGGTTATCAGGATGGATGGGTATTTGATTATAACCGGAGTACCCATCCAGGAAGCAATAGAATTTCTTACCAGAAAGCTTCTCAACTATTTGATCAATGAAAGGTAGTGGGAAGTGATCTTTAGATGTGGCATTATTCAGCTTACGGTAATCTATACAAACTCTCCACCCAGTGACTGGTCGGGTTGTGAGCTTTTCCCCATTCTCGGTTTCAACAACGGTGATTCCGGCCTTTTTAGGCACCGTTTGAGTAGGACTTACCCATTTACTATCCGAGATGGGATAGATGATACCGGCATCTAACCATTTAAGAACTTCCGTCTTGACTACCTCTTTCATATTAGGATTCAGTCGCCTTTGCGCATCTCTTGCTGGATTAATATCTGGGTCCGTAACAATTCGATGCATACATAATGAAGGGCTGATCCCTTTCAAGTCTGCAATCGTCCATCCCACTGCTGCTTTGTACTTGGAAAGCACCTTTAGAAGTGCTCCCTCTTATGATTCAGAAAGATCAGAAGCAACAATAACAGGTAACGTATTATCAGGACCTAGAAAAGCATATTTGAGATTGGATGGCAAAGGTTTTAACTCAAGAGTTGGAGGCACCTCCAAAGACGGCTTCGTAGCCGTGTCAAAAGTAGAAGGCAAGGGCTCCACTATATAAGACCAAGGTGGTTTTTGATGGTCCAAAGAACTGACCAAACACTCTTGAATCTCTAGAACTTCAACAACATCAAGAATCTCCTCATTATCACCAGTTAGATATAATTCCAAAGGATCATTCTTAAGCATACGGGATGCATACTTTTGAACTTCCTCATCAATCACATCTACTTGGTAACATTCATTCATCGTAGGAGAATTCATAGAATTAAACACATTCAATCTTATCTTTTTATTACCGAATGCAATATCCATGGCGCCAGTCCGACAATTAATCCTAGCATCTATCGTGGCTAAGAATGGGCGGCCGAGGATAATAGTTGGTTGAACATCCTTGTATTGTGACTCGGTGTCCATAACAAAGAAGTCAACTGGGTAATAGAAATCATCAACTTTCACAATAACATCCTCTAAGATACCTCTAGGAATTTTGGTAGATCGATCGGCTAAGGAAATAATGGTGTCTGTCTTACGAAGAGTTCCTAAGTCATACTTATCGACCAAACTAGCAGGAAGGATATTAATACTGGCACCAAGATCAAGGAGCGCCTTCTTAATGGCAATATTTCCGACCACAACTGAAATCAATGGTGCTCCATGATCTTTGAATTTAGGAGGAAGGGAGCTAGATAAGACTGCACTAACATGCTCAGTTAGGTCAATCTTTTTAGGCAACGACGCCTTCAGCTTCCTCTTCTGAGTACACAAGTCCTTTAAAAACTTGGCATACGCAGGAATTTGCTTGATAGCATCAATAAGGGGAAGATTGATCTTAACTTGCTTGAAAGTCTCCCACATATCCTCAGCATGAGGACCCTTTTTAGCTAACTTTGCAGATGTCGATTTCTCCAAAGCCGTAGGGTAAGGTGTGTTGGACACACCACCCTCCTCAACTTCAGGAGATTCAGTAGCTTTAGGATTCGGTGTTGTTGGTTTAGGAAAATCATTTAACAAATCATTTACCAACTCAGAACCGGACTTAACATTATCAGAATTGTTACCTTCAACAATAATTTCGTCATCAGTGACGAAATCCTCAACATCAGGAGAGTTTGGAATTCCCTTGTCATTGTTGTAGATTTTCCCGTTTCGAAGAGATGTCACCATATTCACGTGCTCGTTTCCATTTTTCTTGTGTGCGGGATTCATGGTGGGGTAGCTCGGTAGCCTTCCCTCATCTCTTTTACTCAATTGATCCGCTAATTGACCAACTTGTCTCTCAAGAGCTGCAATAGATTTAGTAGTGGTCTCGTGTCTTTGATTAGTGACCTCAAATTTTCTATTGATCTCTTGATTGTTGGTAGACAATGAATCCATAAGCCTATCAAACTTTCGGTCAAGGTTCAAGAGACGGTTGTCATCTTGCCCTTGGCCCTGATTTGGATATTGTTGTTGTGGCCTATGATTGTAAGAATTTTGTTGAAAGTTAGATGAATCGCCACCCTCATACCTTGGTTTGTAACCATAGTGTTGTTGTTGGGTATTATTAGGGCGATTGTCTTCATCTTTCCAACGGAAATTGGGGTGATTGCGCCATCTAGGATTGTAACTTTCGGAGAATGGGTCATTTCGTGGACGACCACCATAGACTCCATTTACCTCCTCATTTGGTGGTGCCCCCCAATTTTGACAATTATCGACAGAGTGACTTGGATCACCACACATTGAACACCCACTATGCGACACATTAGACACATTTGGCACACCTTTTCCTATATTTTTCAACAAAAGATCAACTTTCTTACTTAACTCGCTAATCTCGGAATGTGTGCCACGTTGGTTAGACACATAATTAGCGGAAGATGGGTGGTTGTTTCGATCCACTGAAGCTTGGGTCTTAGAACCTTTGCTTAGTTTTTCAAAAAACTCCCATTCTTCCTCCATAGGTCGCGAGAAAAACATACCCCCACTAGTGGCCATCACAAATTGTTGGTTGTTATAATCCAACCCATCATAGAAGACTTTGACAAGCTCCCATTTTGGAACATCGTGATGAGGGCATGTTCTTAATAACACCTTAAGTCTATTAAATGCTTCATGAAACTGCTCGCCTGGGATTTGACGAAAGGATTTAATCTTATTCCTAATGGCAGCAGTTTTACTTATAGAATAAAATTCCTCAAGAAAAGCAGATTGCATTTCAGACCATGAGTTAATACTACCTGGCTCAAGAGATGAGAACCAGTCCTTAGCTTGATCTTTAAGTGAGAAAGGAAAAAGGCGAAGTCTTACCTCATCCTTGGTAATGTTATTAACCTGATGTGTGTCAGCAATTGAGAAGAATTCTCGCAAATATGCATATGGCTCCTCACGACCTCTAAACACTGGCAAGATTGCTATGAGGTTCGGCTGGATCTTGAAGTTACTTGTAACCCCTTTAACCGGATCCGGATAAACGATAGGCGAGGGATCCTCGAAGATCCCCGGCCTGTAATAAGAATCAACACCCCGTGGTGGAGATTCTCCTCCGCTACTACTGCCGCTAGCACTTCCGCCAGCATCTTCGTCACCTGGCATTTCAGCGAAAAGCTCTGCTAAACCTGAAAAATCAAGATTAGTAGAAAACTGTCGAAACGTCTTTCTTCTTAACCTTGCACTTTTCTCAACCTCATGATCGTAAGATAACGGTGATGTTCGTCCCGATCTGCGTGTGCGCATACACTAACCTGCACAGTCACAAGAAACAAACAAAACAAGAAACAAACAAACAAACAAGAAAAATAAAATCTTTTTGTATTTTTTTATTTTATTTAAGAAAAATATTAACAAAAACTTAAACGAAAAGCTCACTGAGTCCCCGGCAGCGGCGCCATTTATGAAACAATCACATACCAATGTATCCATTTTCCAACAAAGTAACGGTGAATATGTGGTTTCTCTTAATCTACGGAGGAGAGGTAAGAGAAAATGGATGCATAAGATAAGTTTGACAAAAAAAGGACGGAGAGGATGGAGAGTTTTATATATCCTCTCACAACACAAATATATTATTTTATTCCTCATTTTCGATTCCCCTGAATGTAATATAGGGGTAATTTTACAACTTTTGTATATGTTGATAATTTTAGTCCTTTCATTTTTTATATGATTTGCCTTTAGATTATCAATGGGCAAAATTATAAATACTTTAGAACTCACATGCGATGACTCTAGATTATTAAAAAAATTACTTTAAAATTAGTCTAAGTATTAAAAAAAATCATGAGTTAATAAAATAAAATAAAAAACAAAAAAACAAGTCCTTTAAACGGAAAGGACACAAAACAGAATTTTAGCAACCTTAAACAATAAAAATAATAAAGAAATTTGGGTAGTTAGAAATGGGGGGTTTTAGAACACAACACAGAGACACCAACAACTTTAATTACTACTACTGATCCAAAGAAAGAATCAGGTTCAATTCTCTTCATTAAATACTTACTTGATTTTGTTTATTAATTTTTCAAATTGTTTTACCAAATTCAATCAACTTTTTAATTACTAGTACTGCTTAACTAATATGTGTTTGTTCAAGCTTATCAAACATAAGCTGCAATGGGCTGATGTTTCATAAGCCCCCATTTTGTGGCTTATTTTGAGATTATATAAGTTTATTATGATATGATAAACGTATATATAATAAGCCCATAAATCTCAAAAAAAAAAAAAACAAAATTATAAGTTATGAAATATAAGCCCAAAATAAGCCAAATTTCGGCTTATATTTCACAAGCCTTAATTTTGTGGCTTATCTTGAGACTTATTGGCTTGTATAAGTTTATCATATCATAATAAACTTATATAAGCCCATAAGTTTCAAAATTTGGGCTTATTAAATATAAGCCGAAATTGAATAAACTCATAAGCCCTATGATTTCTTTCTTATTGGGGCTAGGATCAAGCGTAGTTGATAACACTACGCTTTACGTCTTACAAACAAGTATTAAAACATTTTAGTAACAATTTGAGATAAGCCAAGACCACCAACTCGAGTGTTTCTATGGGAAAACTGCTTCAGATAACCAGAAAAAAATATGCAATCCCAAACACTCTCTTAAGCGACGGTTTTGCCCATTTTGTATACCGAAAAGTTTCCTATTTTGGTTCTTGTGATCAATAGCTTACATGTATGTGCAGCTTCTTTCGCTGTTTGCCCTCATGTTTTGTATCTTATTCTGTTTGATTTAGGATTCAACGAGAATATTGGACGGAGCTATGAAGCGACTTCCACGTCTATCGTGTTGTGTTGTACAGAATGTATCCGTGTCAATGTGGTTATTAGCGACTCTTTTGTTAGTACTACTAGTGGAGTGCAGAGGTGAATCTACCACGTTGATTGGTCTTGGAAGCTATGACATTACAGGACCTGCTGCCGATGTGAATATGATGGGATACGCTAATATGGAACAAACCACTGCCGGTATACATTTCAGATTGAGAGCTCGTGCCTTCATTGTTGCAGAGCCTCAAGGGAAATCATTAGTTTTTGTCAACCTTGATGCGTGTATGGCTTCACAGCTTGTTACTGTCAAAGTAATAGAAAGATTGAAAGCAAGGTGTGTATTTGCAACCAGTTTGTTAGTTCCGATATTTATAAAATTACTAAAATGGTATACGGATTTTTATTAAAAAAGGTATGGCGACTTATATACCGAGGAGAATGTTGGCATTAGCGGGATTCACACACATGCCGGGCCTGGAGGATATCTTCAGTATGTTGTATATATTATAACGTCTCTTGGTTTCGTACAACAATCATTCGATGTGCTTGTTGATGGAATTGAGAAAAGCATTATTCAAGCGCATGAGAATCTTCGTCCTGGTTCTGTCTTTATAAATACAGGTATACAAATGAGCTGTGGTTTGCCTTTCTGTTTCTAATGTTTTGATATGTGCGGATGTAAGTGATTTTGGTGCGCTTAGTTGCACACAGTAGATCTGGATCAGCCGGGCTGGGGTCCAAATGGGTTTGGGTAAAAAAAAAGGTCCAGTCGAGTTAGCGACCGAACTGTTTATGTGGTTATTGATAAATAGTTAATATCTATCATTGAAAAGTATTCTATTTACTATTTAGTGCTTAAAATTACTCATATTATGCACTGTTCAGTTTTAATGCTGTGTATTTCTATGTCTTCTTATATTATGTTGTAATTGTTTTGGTTGATTTTTTAGGAGAGCTCTTAGACGCTAGTATAAGTCGTAGTCCCAGCGGTTATCTGAATAATCCGGAAGAAGAAAGAAGAAAATATAAATACGACACTGATAAGGAGATGACACTCTTGAAGTTTGTAGATGACGCGTGGGGTCCTGTAGGAAGCTTCAATTGGTTTGCTACTCATGGAACTTCCATGAGCCGCACAAATTCACTTATTAGTGGTGACAATAAAGGTGCAGCTGCACGATTTATGGAGGATTGGTATAATTCAAATGTCACCCACAAAGGATTTGAAATCATACAATCAGTCACTGATCCCGAAGCTTCTTATTATAGAGTACCTCGAAGAATCTCTAACATAATCCCGAACTACCATGAACGCCGTAAGTTTAGTCTAGTCAAATCTGCTATATAACTAATAAAAATTCATACGACTTAACTTTGATGTTCAAACAGGTAAGAAGTTGATGGAACTTGCGTCTAGCTTCCGGTCATCTCCAGGAAGACCTGTTACAAAAGCTTTAAGTGTTTCAAAACGCCTGAGGAGTAGCTTTAGGCAGGCTGAAAGGCCCCAATTTGTGTCTGCATTTTGTCAATCAAATTGTGGTGACGTAAGCCCAAATGTGCTTGGAGCGTTCTGTATAGATACTGGTTTGCCCTGTGATTTTAATCAGAGTACCTGCAATGGTCGAAATGAACTATGTTACGGCCGTGGTCCAGGGTATCCACTACCTTACCCATCTTAAATATTATGAAATGAAGTGAAATTTCTTATAGCCATTTTATTATTGCACAGTTACCCGGATGAATTTGAGAGTACACGCATCATTGGTGAACGACAATTTAAAAAAGCAGCGGAACTGTTTGAAAGTGCATCAGAGCAACTGAAAGGGAAAGTGGGGTATCGACACTCATATATTGATTTCTCTGACCTTTCAGTCAGATTGTCAAATGTCAATGAGTCGGTCAAGACATGCCCTGCTGCAATGGGCTTTGCTTTTGCTGCTGGAACCACTGACGGACCTGGTGCATTTGACTTTACACAGGGAGATGATCAGGTTATAATAGTAAGATTTTAAATGATGTTGCATAGTTTCGGTTCAACTTCTTAATTTGGGCAACTTACATTGTTTTGTAGGGAAACGCCTTTTGGAAGCTTGTTGGAGGTTTACTGAAAAAGCCAGGTGAGAAGCAGATCAAATGTCAGGATCCGAAACCCATTCTGATCGACACTGGTGAAATGCATGAACCATATGATTGGGCGGTAAGTTAAACTGTAATCTCATGTTCAATTATTTACTTGTTTCAAAATGCTATTTTGTTCCTGTTCTCAAAATTTCAAAGCAACAGTATATATCTATATGTGGGAAGAAAAGGCGTGTCATCCATGTGCTCTAAAATGTGTGCTAAACGTATAATGTGAAAAGTTAAAAACCAAAATTTTGAAATGAAACATGAGGCAGTACCAAAACACAGAAAATCACAGCTTTTCCGCGATGAAGTATTTTTGGAGAGGAACAATAGTGTTTGTTAATGTATGCAGATTATGTGAGATTCTTTTTAAAGTTCGAGAGTCTTAATTTTAAGAAGAAATAAAACGAACAATATCAGAACTTCTGGTGTCATTTCTCTCCATCTAGAATTAGGTTCTTCATTATCGCTGTTAAGATAGTAGTAACAATTTTGGGACTTTCACGATAATAATTATACCCTTGGATTGTTTCTAGACTGTGATGACTGGAGGTCTGTCTATTGCCCTTCTTGCATTTTTGGTTCTAAATAGTCTGGAGTGAAAGGCATTTTGGTCTTTTTAATATTTAATGCCATCATTATTAACCATACAACGTCAAAAATTTTATTTTTATCATCCAAATTGTCTTGAACTCTTGATACCAAAGAGATTACAAATCTGAATAATGAAGGCCAAATATACAAAATTTAAATAAAGATAATATGGCTATCATATTTACTACCCAAAGTCCCGTGTCTCATTGATTTTGGATATCCTTCTGACATTAACATCTATTAAATAGCAAATAAGAAAAAGAAAATACGATTCCATCAAATTTCTCTGTTTTTTTGTGTACCCACCGTCATGAACCCTCAGCACATACTTGTGAGAACAGGTGGAGGCCGGGCTGTGGGAGTAGGTTGTAGATGTTTGTGCCATCATTCGTGGTGGTGGAGGAGAGAGAGGCTGACATTAAAGAGACGATTAGATTACTTTTAACGACACCAAGGATAGATCAATATTGCAGGCCTAAAGCTTAGTCAGTTTAGGATGTATATTCTGATTTTTCTCTCGTTCTAAGTACTGAAAATTTTTCATTAAACCAAAAGGACTAACTAATCATATGTGTTATTAGTTATGTGTCAAATCAAGTTTCTGAGTTATATATTCTGGTTTGTTAGTTGCAATCTAAGGTGTTCATGTGAATGTATTCTTGTCCATCAATAAATACCAATGATTAACGCTTATCTATATAATCTATCTTAACTTCATAACATCACAAGTGGTTCCCTAGTTTCCTCTTTTCATATGCATTTGGGATGGTTATCCAACTTCAAATTGTGACAACTTATGAACTTTGTGTGCTCACATGAATGAGAGCAGAAATGTGATAATATTACGTTTAAGGTAATATAATAATATAGCCTTGGCGGCTTACCACTGGCATTCTAAGTGATTTCTTGTGGTTTTATTTTCTTGAAATACTCGCTTTAGCTTATGAGCACCTTCTCATATTTCTCATCATGATTTTTGCAGCCGTCCATTCTTCCTGTTCAGATTTTTCAAATCGGACAACTTGTTATTCTCAACGTTCCAGGAGGTAAATATCTGCCCTATTTTCTTTCTGCCTATATTCATGTCCATAAGGCCCCTTTTAATTGTTTTTATAAAATATCTGTTTGATTAGTGTAAATAATGTCGTGTGCCGCGATAGTTGCATGGGGGGTGGTAAACTGGTTTTGGTTTGCAAATTGCATCTTGCTGGGTATGGTCTAATTAAGTTGATGCAAATTGTCATTTGTCTGATTTTTGGTGTATATAGCCTTCTACTTTTGTTGTCTGTTTTCCACTTTAACCTACTTTGCGTTCTTATGAACATCGCTTATTGGTCTATGCAGAATTCACGACTATGGCAGGGAGGCGCCTCCGTCAGGCCGTCAAGGAAGTTATGACATCTGGAAACAAGGATAGCAGTGTTCATGTTGTCATTGCGGGACTTACAAATACTTATTCACAGTATGTGACTACATTTGAGGAATATCAAATTCAGAGATACGAGGTCAATATATAATTCTTAAGTTTCCTATTTTCAATTTTTAATCATCGTCAAATCTTTCTCAGTAAGCATAAAATAAATGGTTTTCAGGGAGCTTCGACTCTGTATGGTCCACATACCCTGAACGCGTACATTCAAGAGTTCAAGAAATTAGCATCTTCCCTCATGAGTGACACGAAAGTTGAACCGGGCCCACAACCCCCTAATCTACTTGACAAACAAATTAGCCTTCTAACTCCGGTTGTCATGGATGCAACCCCTGTTGGTTCGAGCTTTGGTGATTGTAAAACAGACGTTCCTCCTGGCTCTATCTTTAAAAGGGGTGATGTTGTTACAGTTATGTTCTGGTCAGCATGCCCCAGGAATGACCTTATGACCGAGGGCACATATGCGTTGGTAGAGATTCTACAATCCGATAAGAACTGGGAACCAGCGTATGATGATGATGACTGGTGCCTTAAATTTAAGTGGTCAAGACCTTCAAAGCTTAGTACAAGAAGCTATGCTACAATAGAATGGGAAATACCTGATGTGGTTGTTTCGGGTGTTTACAGAATAACGCATTTTGGTGCATCAAAATCGCTGTTTGGTTCAGTTAACCATTTCACAGGTTCTTCTGCTGCTTTTACTGTAACATAGGAAATGTGCTAATATTGTATATGAATGATACCCTGAAGCTAATATTCCAAGAGGGGCATACACGAAAACGTTAACATAACCATCAGCTTATGTTTAGTAGACACACGACACACTGTAGGGGCGTTTATGTATGTGTACGTTTGCATGCAAATGCATATACCTTTGTTGTGAGACCCGTGTATGAATGTATCCTGTATCTGTGTTATACGAGAGGCAAAGGTACATGTGATGCATCATTGGTACTACTTTAGTTTTAGGCCACAAAACTGTCTTCTTGTTGCGGTCAGTATAACAAGTTTCACTTTTTGGAAGGGCATGAATTTACTAAGCTTGAGCAATACTACAACAAATATGTAAAGCTTGTCTCAAACAGTTGAGTAAATTTCTGTATCAACCCAGTTAGTAGTGCAAGATCAAAGAATTACGAAATTTGTTTTCTCGAAAGAACTTTCGTCAAGACTGAAATCCGAAAGTGATTAGGGTCTTATTATTTGTTGATGATGCAACTTTTGCTCATCAAGTTAGGCAAGAAATCAACATCAGATTCTTACTTTTGTCAAAAACTGAACCTTTCCATTACTAGTTTTCCTCTTGGGTGCCGGAAGACTTCAACGAACACAACTAGATACCGTAACGTGAAGACAAATAACTAAAATCGACTTTAGTCAATAGCATACAAATGTCCGCTGTTCAAATATCAACATGACATGCAGCACAAGGTAAGCAGATCAGTTATCATCTCTGCTCATGCTGTTCATTTTCTTAAAAGTTTTCAATGAACATTTTCCGAAACAAAAGCAAGAACACACAAATCAAATCTCCCAACTCACAATTTCCTTTCTTCGTAATCAATTTTGTCAACACTCCCATCTATACCCCCCAAAACAACCTGCTCAGTAATTTATATATACAAAAAAATTTAGAAACATAATCTGTCATCTTTAATCGTTTTGCAGCAGCCAACAACGACATACCATCAGACGAGTCATCTTAAATACTCTTTGTTCAGGGTTTACCAAGTGCAGCTGCAGCCGATTCTACGTGTGTAAGAAGATAATCATAAATCTTTTTCCTTATCCTATCGATTGTCTCTGGGGATATACGAGAGGTTTCTTCCTCTTCTTCTTCATCATCGTCATCATCGCCCTTGGTAGATCCAATTGCATCTAACCAGTCATTTACGCTCTTTAGCTGACTCAGCATGCCTGCAATCTGACCATTATCCGAAAGACTACTGGAGGTGTCCACATCAGCATCCAAAAATCTTTCAACAAACCCCAAGAACCAATCTTGAGACTCCAACTTTAACTTCTGTGCCAAGTCGATTGCTTCATCAAAACCAACCCCTTTTTCCCATTCTGGTGGAGGAGGTTGCGGTTGAGGTTGGACCTTCGACTTTAGTTGAACACTTGGTATGAGCGCTTGTCGTCTTGGAGTTGATGAGTTAACTATCTTTGACCCAATTGACTGTCGGGGTTTAACTTGGGCAGTCTTTGGCGATGGGGTATTGGCAGAGCCTGCGGTGGCATTGGTGGACCCCTCGAGTACTAGCACAGGCCGAACGGCCTTGGCAGTTGAATCTGTGATTGAAGATGGTGGAATCAAAGAGGTTAACTTGGCTTGTTTGCTATATACCGAGAAGGATGATAAGTTAGTAGCCATGGCAGCATGGACCCAAGAAGTTGCTTGTTTATGTCTTTCTGAAGAAACTCTCAGTTGTTCTTCTGACGGGTTATCTTCATTATCTGATGATGAAGCTAGCTGAGTTGTTTTGGACAGAGACTCGGAAATAAGATGAGCATTGTTCAAGCTAGCATGTAATGCCAAGAATTGCTCAACAGCAGGCTGTGGGTTGTCTTCTTTTGCAGAAACACGCAGCTCAGAATACGTGCTGACAAAAAAACAAGCACAATTAGATTCACAATACAAATTTGAAGTCCGTATATCAGTTTATCTACTATTTTTCGCAATTAGGATAAGTCATTATGGTGTCCCGAGGAAATAACAAAAATCTTGACAGTGATTCGGGTTTCCCTCGTGGGTTTTTTCACTGTCTAGTTGCATCAGTTTAGATTGATTTGGGTTGCGTTTATGAAGGTGTAAAAAAGCCGGTTAAAAGTCGCCCCGGGTCTAATTTTAATGCCTACAGCCCTCCTAAATCGTTTAATTCGAAGATATAGATTATCATTACTGTGACGATTATGTTATTCGTGATTATAAGCAAGACAATAGTTATTTATACAAAGTTAAAAATTTGGACAAAAAAGTTTGATGAGGTCCACCCAATCAGGGCCCTTTCACTGGTACTAAAAGATGACCCATTTTGACCAATCACTCAACGTGTCCATCTTTCTTGTCACCTCCTGTCAGTAATAACAAAAATGAACAAACAAAATGTCATTTGTAAACGGATGGGCACCTGTTGTGAAGTTCCATTTGTGGAACGTTGTAATGCTATATGTACTCTCATTATCATTTTTACTGATTAATGGATGTGACTGATTGGGGTTTATACGATTCCTCAATTTCGGCTTTAACTAGAGGCATATGATATCTGGCGACTATTCTAACTAACACCTTAAACTATGTGTCAAGAAAACACTACATGTAGAAAGGAGGAGGTACTAAATAGCACACCCATGCCATATACTAATTAGTTCGTTCTTTTTTTTTCTGTAAAACCATCAGCCGTTCTGGTCCACGAGGTCTAGTGAATTACAAACAGGTCAATCTTTGGGGTTATTTAAATCCTAAGCCTATAACTTAGGAACAATACCGTCATGCTCTTATATTTTAGCCTAAGCTTATATGAGAATAACCATGCAGGCCGCAAAATGTAGCCGCCTTAAGTCCACAAACAATACAGTTGAATGATTCTCAGCATATTTAGAGAAAGACCAGTAAAATGTTAAGTACCTTATACATTGAAGTAAGGTTTCTGCGGCTGAGGCCTCTTGCATCGCCTCTATGGCAGCAATTTGGGCAGAATCTCTATGCTTCATGACTTCCTATGAAATCATACAACAAAAAGTATATACTAGATAAGTGAGTTGCTAAAATATCCTGCTGCTTGGTATTAACACATTCAAACTCCAACTAGATTTAGCAAAAAATCAGACCTTTTATGAAACAAAATAATTATAAATGTAACAGGGGACATGAGACATGGGTACCTTTCCAAGCTTAGCAAGAGAGGACGGGAGAGAAGACCAAGAAGCACCACCTTCTGTCAATCGTCTATTAGTAAGTGAAACTTTAACCAAGTTTCCTGGTAGACCATTGGCAGATGCCTCCGCTGATGACTTTCTGCCGGATGATGGTTTTTGCTTACTGGAACTGTCATGATCAACTACTTCTGCTCTCTTTGCAGGTGTTTGTACCTTGCTTTCCACTTTAGATGACTTCACAGTAGTTTCCTCTCTAGATGCACTCCTTTCACTTGTAGATTTTCTTGGAACCTGGGTCAAATAACGATTTGTATCAAAGGCGTATTCTATAATTTACAGGAATGGGAAAAAATAATAGTAACGGAATGGGTCTAGTCAGAATGCTCAATGCAAACGATATTTGGAATCCCTTATAGCTAAATCACAGCCCTTTATTGTTCTCGTTTCAGTATGGCACGCACACCAGGGGAACCCGATGAGGTGTTTCCCTGTTCAGGTTAGCTGAGGAGGGAGAGTTTTGACTCGAATGTATGCGGCCTAACCGAGATATCCCATTCACCATTTCCGACCCTTTTCCTCGCCACCCCCAAATGTGTAACCAGTAAGGGTAGAGGGTTCGGTGTCGCACCAGTTGGTGGTGGTTTATGGCACACACATCAGGTTAAAGCTATTAAATGAACATACAGTATTAAATGAGGAAAGAACAAACTGTATTTAGCATGCTCTTTCACATTACTTTAGTTACTAAAATCATTACTAAAACCAATATACTATTTTTTTTTTTCATTACTTTGGTTGATATCGTCCAGGATGGTTATTTTAAAAAATTTAATGGTTAATAGTAGAGATTAAGTCAAGTCACTAACTTAGATATAAAGTGAGCGTGCCTTGCAGTTTACCCTGTTCAACATATATCAAAAGTATTCAAACACTTTCCTTAAAGATAAGATCTAAGAGTTAGGACCGAGCAACAAAGCATGTCTAGTCATAATGCTAAAAGCATACTAATTAAAACCTTTTTTTCCTTTTAAGTGTTGTTGTATTAAATTTATATTAATACGAGAAAAAAAATTGTGGGGTGACCATAACACCAGAAAGTGTGGTGTTAACTAGGGAGGCACTTTTCGGTGTTTCGGTGTTATGTGTGACAGAGAAAAATCGAAATAGTCATTCAAGAACGCTACACAATGTTACAAGCTATTCAGAAGAGCATATAATACAAATAAGAAAAAGTTTAAGAAATCACACTACTCATGGAAATGATTTTCATTTAAATACAACTACAAGTTCGAGATCCTCAACTTATTGGGGTAGGTGGAAAAAAAAGTGTTTAGAGGCATGACCAAGATGACAATTTCATAAGCGAAGGCGTTGTGAACAAAAACTGTAAAATGAGCTTTCAGAAGATACTACGTAATAAATATTGGAAAAAAACAAGTCGCCACTAGAAAACAAAGCACCTTAAATATCAGATGCCTGTTCTAATTTTCTTAAATCTTATAAGATGGCAAATTTGGAAAACAATTAACATGATCTTACATAGCAAAGCAATCATATTAACTACATACAAAATAGTTATGAGTTTAACTCACAGAAGTGCTTCGAGCTTCAGCCTTTGACTCATTCTTAGTGACTTTCAATCTCGGAGTCTTGACATCCATACTACCTTCCCAGCTCTTCCTCAAAGCCTTAGGTCCCAACTCAACAAAATTCTTAATCGAACTTCCAATTCCAAATTTCTTCCCACTCGAACTAGAACTAGGCCCACGAACCGCAGCCCCCTTTTCCCCTAAATTCAACTTAGCAATATCCTTATCCAACCCTTTAATCTTCGACTGATTCTTAACCCCATTAGAAAACTTCTCAAACGTGTTAGGCAAAGAGTAACAGCTAGTCGGAGACGAAGGAATTGACCTGGAACTCGACGGCTTCACTTTCGACAAAGATTGCCTTGATTCACTCGTATTCAATATCAATTTCGACAACTGCGACTTAGATCTCGCCAACTTACCATCCAAGACCCCATTTGACGATCTCACACTTACATTACCATTACTATTACCATCCTTTTTCACCGGTAATTTGACATTACCAATTAACTTACTACCATTACTACTACTACCACTACTACCATTATTCAAAAAGCCCAACGAATGCGTTGCCACAATATCCTGAGGCGTACCAACACAAGGGTGCCGGCCACCAGGAACAGGCCTAACCCCGTGTAGAATCGGGACAGGAGTAGCAGACTCTAGCCTATCAACATGAACATACTGACCCAACTGAATCTTATCGCTTAAAATCAAGTCAACATTCTCATCAGGCAAGGAAACATAAGTGGCGTGAGACGAATCGGAAACTTTTAAATAAAAGCCTTGGTGATTTTGAAACAACTGATCACCAGATAAAGCAGGAACAATACTAATAACTTGTAGTAAAGACGATCTATGTTCAGAACCACTTACTTTAACATCTGTGTTCATATGTTGCAGCAGTTTTAACAGCACTCCTGGGGTTAAATTTGCCATTTTTTTTACTGAACTCAATAATACATATCACATCAATAAAAATCTTCTTGTTTTATTTATACAAAAACTGGTCAAATTTGCCAACTTTTTTACTGATTTTGATTCAAATCACATCAATAAACAATACCCAGATTTCCAAATTTCTTAAAAACCTTTTTTTTATAAAAAAAAAATGGACCTAAATAGTAAAAAAATGACTAAATTTCCATTTTTTTTACTGATTTCAATACAAATTACATCAATAAACAATACCCAGATTTCTAAATTTCTTAAAAACCTTTTTTTATAAAAAAAATGGACCTAAATAGTGAAAAAAATGACTAAATGTGCCAATTTTTTTACTGATTTCAATACATATTACATCAATATACAATACCCAGATTTCCAAATTTCTTAAAAACCTTTTTTTAATAAAAAATGGACCTAAATAGTGAAAAAATGACTAAATTTACCAACTTTTCTACTGATATTGATTCATATGAAATGAATGAGCAATACCCAGATCTCAGAATTTTATAAAAATGTTTATAAAATTTTATAAAAATTTTTTTATATAAAAAAGGTCAAGAAAAAAGTCAAAGTAATAAATGATGGTATGAAACTGAAAACAAGAAAGGAGGAGGAAAAGTGTTTGATCTAGTACTGAAGAATTCAATGATGATGAAATATAGTTGAAATAAAAATGAATGATTAGATTAGTAGTTTGTAATAATTGAAAGAGACAGCTCAAAAGTGGAAGGAAGATGAAAAATGTAAAATTGGTTTTGTTTGTGGCAGAAATGTATGTAGGGTTTCAGGAAGCTTCAACATGGCCCCATTTGATAACCACTTCTTTCTCTTCAAGGCTTGTGAGTACTATTTAGGACTATTTAGGACCACAAGGATCTGAAAACAAAAACATAGACCAAAAGTTTTAAACAAAGTTCATACAAAGTATAAAAATTGTATGTGATTGAATATATTTGGATAGTGCATCAAGACTAAGGGGAGTGGTAATAAAGTCACTCGCCGCTACGTCAGCGTCATACAGAATATCAGTTTTTAACAAATTCATTATAATTTATTTATGAGGGTAATGACACTCACCCAAACTCACTCACACTCACCTTTCATACCTATTTTTTTATTATTTAGACACACCTCACTCACAAAAAAATACTAAAAAATAAACTTATTAACTCAAAAAATAAAACCACCTGTGCCCACAAAAATTAAACTCATGATGGTGAGTTTGCCCCTGTTTTTTTGCTCTGTGCTACTAACTCGCGCGTGAATGAGGGGAATGGCACTCGCGGGTGAGTTATTCAAAGTCGCTCGTGGGAATCAACCCACTCCTTTCAGCCTAAGTTTGGCTCACGGTAAGTTGGACGCGATTTACTTTGGTCGTGGCCATGTTATACGCAGTGTTACAAGAGTTTCGATGGATTGTATTTAGGAAGAATAAACTCAAATAAGTGGAAGATATTATTTTTTAACGACAATTGTGGCTACATGGCCCTTAGCCCAAACGATGTAGTGAGCCTACACAACCAGGTTTGGTACAGCCCAGAAGGCAATTACACCCTTCCTTTTAAACACGTAAAAGGAAACCCCTATCGCCCTAGACAAGACTCGAACTTGAGACCTTGCATAGAAGAGTAAAACCTCCATACCGCTAGACGAGAAGGTCTTTGGTAAATAGAGGACCAAATAAGTACAATATCCGGGTATCACGAGTCATTACTTGGGAGAAACGATTAGGAAACCCTAAGGGATATCTCAACTATAAAAGAATCCTGTGTAACATTCGTGAACTAAGCACATAGAGATTCACCACTATATTCTTAGGGAGAATGTTCAAAAAGGAAACATTTCTACTGAGAAGGTACCCTCATAGATAACTTAGTCGATATTTTCACTAAACCACTTAAAATGAAACCTTTCAATTATTTACGCTTAGATCTAGGTTTAATGGAACATATTCCTTGATTGTGCATGCTTGATCAAGTCTTTTATATTTTGAGTCAAAATTTTCCGGGTTTCAAATTTTTTACTCTAGTTTTCGTCCAAAAACATGGTCTCTGACCACGGATCTTTATTGATAAAGAACCACGACCTAGCTAATGAACCGGAACCATATTTATGGAACCGCGGTGTCTAAATGTATTATGGTATTATTTTTTCTAAGTCTTTGATTTCCTGGGGAAAATCTAGTGTTTTTGAAAACTTCTTTCCTTAATTTCAAAACACCCCAAAGGCTTTTCTCAATGGTCGAGAAATGTTTTTGCATTGTTAATTCAATCTAAAAATATTTTTCATACCTTCTTGCGATTGTTAACGAACATACGTACATAATATGTATGGGTCACACAATCATAGCGAGAACAATATTGAATTATGGAGGATTCTTGGATTATCGAAAATATGCCACGATTATGCGTCTAGATAATGGCACCTCCAACATTGTCTTTATCTTCAAACAAAAAGTCTTTTGTCAAAGTCGTGTTTGATGTGTATTTTGTGTTTTCTAGTCTTTATTTACTCTTTAGCATAACTTTAAGATAAGTTAGACTATAATATTATGATTTGCTAAATTGGAAAAATTCTCTAATCCTCCAAACACACCCTTTGCCCACTGATCCTTAATATCCACAACTCCTTATATTTAAGGAACCACGTGCTTATTTATTGAGCCGTAGTCAGAAGCCTTAAATTCATGTTTTCTCAAACCTCTTTTTCTGAACCACCCTAATTATTCCACATTTTCCATAATATTAGTTTCAAACCTTTGACCATTCCCAAAATGTCTTGTGATTTCTCTACATAACCCACACATTTTTGCATCTCCTCAATCTCAAAGCAAAAATGTCTTTCTCACCTAATGAAAGCCTTGATTCACCGTCATTTTCTCCAATTCCACTCAAACCAAAGTCACCCAAGAACACACAAATCAAATCACTTCTCCTTCTAAGGAAATTGACTTTGGAACTTTCCCTCTTCATCCCTTTTGTGTTCTTCCTCCATCACATGGTAATGTCATGTATCATGGAACATTGCTATGTCTCACATCTATGATGAGTTGAATTACATCAAATGTCTTCTAGTTAAGTCCCCACTTAACTATGACTACAAGAACGTAACTAAGCCTTCTCCATCAAATTCTGCTACTACATCGTCTTCTAATTAAGCAAATGCCTTGCTTATTAACAAGACATCTAATTTAAGCAAATCCTAGGATTATGGTATAACTAGGATTAGAATTATGCTTAAGTTTTAGACTTGTTTTTCATACATGTTTGTATGATTTCTTTTCTTGTATCCTTTCATGTATTTCTACATGATTTATCTATAGGCCTTGGTTCTTTTGATCTTGTGTTCTTTATTTTATTTTTTATGACCATTGCTATACATTGTTGGATGTTTCTTTCTTTCTTCTAACCCTTCTGTGTAGCTTGTCACTATAGCTCGATCTCTTAGTGCCCTAAGCAAGAGGGAGTAAGCATCAAGGGGGAGCCTTAGCAAAGTCGATTCTTTTCTTCTTCAAAGACTTGTGCTACCTTTTTGCTTCGACAAAGGGGGAGAAAGGGAATAAACTCGTCTTCAAAAATCTTGTTTTACACTTGATTGAGTTTATATGTTGTCGCAATTAAAAAAAAGGGGAGATTGTTAATGCAATGATGCCTAAAAAAGTTACTTGCATTTTTCGGTCTGGATTTGTTTTGATTACGATAATATATAAAAACAAACATTTTTGAAAACACCAAAAATATAATTCTTGAGTTTAAATGTTTTCCATAGCATCCATAATCACTTAAGGTATGAATAAACAAGTTCTTAACCTAACTAGGTGATCAAGGATTTATAATTTTCTTAAAACTCATTTTTATTTTTAAGTAACAAAAGTTTTTAAATAAAATTTAATTTTAAGAAATATTTTATTAAAAAGAAAATAAAATTTTGAAAATAAGATATTCCAATTGGATAAAGGATATTCCTTTTGGATAAACTTTTCACCATATGGACTTTTCCTACTAGAGGACAAAAAGGAGTTGACTCTAGAGGTCGCAGATCATTATAGGTCCACGCGGATCCTTAGTGATAAGTAACCGTTGGGTTATTTAATGAACCGCACCTAGATAGATCCGTTGGAACTTTCTCCTATAAATAGTGGACCATTTCCAGATTTCTTTTTCACCTCTTTTGCACGCACAATCTAAGATTCAAAACCCCTTCTTTAATCACACAAATCCTTAGTTATTTGATTGCTTATACTTTTTTAAGAATTGAATCTTTCTCCTCCTATTTCATCCTCTCAAGTGCAAAGAGAATATCCTTGAAGTGTTAGGTCAAGTACAAGATCTACTCAAGATCCAAACTTTGTTTCAATCTTGTGTCATTGTGAAGATCCAAATTGTTGTGTAATTTGGAAGTTGTGTATATATTGTGGTTAATACTTAGGCCTTAAAGTATATTGGTGTAGATTGGTCCTAGCTAAGATTAGGTCTCGACTTTTAGCTTAGAGTCGAAAATTGGTTAAGCGACGTGTAAGGTTTCTCCATCTCAAGGAGCTTGTTGATTAGTGAACTCTCAAGTAAGGTGTACTCGAGGAGTGGAGTAGGAACGAAGAGGGAGCTTCACTGCTAAACCATTATAAATCCTTGGCGTTTAGTTTGATCTTTCCTATCCTTACCTGTTTATATTCTTTATTCTTTCTTGCATATACCTTGTGATTATTAGCTTAGCATAACTCTCACTTGTTCATATTGTGCATAAGAAGGTTTCACATAAGTACTCGAATCTAGCTTTCTGAAAAGGATTTTTGAAAACCGATCTCTTGGATCATTTAACTAGTGAAACTATTCAACCCCCTCCCCCACCCACCTTCTAGTTTCCACAACAATATTTTTTTACCAAGTGGAAAAGTGCTTGGTTCGATTCACTTTAAGTGTATTGGTGACATCATATCTAATGCTAATACAATATTTTTGAACTCTTGGAAGGAGATCATTAATGGTGGTGGCAGAAACAACTTAATTTTTTAGGCACGTGATGAGAAAAATGAAGAGAACGAGGCGATTGACGAAGACATGTGATTCTCGCTCGTGCTTGCACTCTTATCTTATCTTGTTCTTGATAAGAAGCTAGAAATTATAAATATATGTACGTATTTGGATTAGAAAGAATCGCTTAACTATATAAAAAATAGTTTTCGTATTCGGTATAAATTTTGGAAACGAGAAGTTTCGAGTATTGTACTATACTTCTATTAGTCATTTAGTCGTGACATCACAATGTTTATCAGTTTATTTGTGAAATTTTGAGTTCCCGGCCCATGTTACATTTATTATTTTCTTTTATATATAAGTACTTTTTTCGTTAAAAAAAATATTTAACTAAAAAATAGTTTTGAATTAAAAAAATAATTGAATTAAAAAAAATAAGAGGATTGTTCTGAGTGGTCTAGTACAGAGGTGAGAATAGCTATAAAATATCATTGTATTATCGATTAATTTTGGTGTGAAATCAAGAGGGGGTTAGTTCGTCATCCCGCGAGTTCAATTAACGTAAATATTAGTGTCGAAAGACAAGATGTGAAGGGTATTGGCGCATTTGTGGGGTAACATATGGCATTACACTCATGTATTTCAGCCCGGTAAAATAAACACCTAACAATCTTTGTTATCGCGAAAACGACCATGTGTTCGAAACCAGACACCTTCGAATGGAAAAGGAATAACCACCTTTGATTGTATTGATGGCGATGATCGATTGGATCAACCTGCTGATACAGGTTTGCAGACTCACTTATACATCGTAATGGAATTTTAACATTTGATTAGTTGTTGGTAGTGTGATTATTGTTTCAGGAAATGATAATAGTCGAACTCATGCCAACATGTATCTGGAACACTTCCGTCTGAATGTATTGTATATTAGACATTGGGTTCAGATGCTTATGAATTTGCTTACATTTTGTAGAAAAAGGTATTGCCATTGTCGAACCGGAGAATACCACTTTTGATTACATGATGCTACTACACATACTCATTCTAAGGGCCTAGGTAGATTGGAATTTTTTTATTTTGTATATTAACTTACCGAAATGCTAAAAACCGAAAGAAAAAAATTTCCCCACCGCAACGCGGGGGTTAATTATGTAAAATCCCTGATTTTACCATTTTAACTTTGTCAACTCTTGTACTTAATGATTCTAGAACTTAACTATCACCACCTTTGTATAATCTCATAAAGTATTATTTCTACCTGAGCATATTATCTTATCATAGCTATTTGATAATTATGAACCTATTAGTCTATTTTGACTACTTTGGCAACTGACTGGCCACATGACAAACAAGGATTCACAACAACAGTACATATTTGATCATTTAAAAACAAACTGGAGAAACATTATCTAATGTACTACATTTTATTAAATGTTTAAGCTTGCCTTTATGTGTATATATATACATACCTTACTAGAATGAACTATATGATACATACCTAGAAACCATACATGGACATGCAATAAAATGCCTACACTTGTAATAGTACACAACACTTAACAAAATGGACATATGTTGGAAATACGTTTTTACGTATTTAGGAAGGTTCGGTCACTCCAACAATATATACTTAGTATAAGCTCGTAGTCATAGTCTAAACATATAACCCACAAAGCCCACATGTAGGGTGGGCTATATAAATCCCCTCCTAGCATGTTAGGAGGGGTGGTTGGTGGTTGATTATTTTCCAATCTAATATTTCTTTCTTTCTCTCCACCTTCTCTCTACTTTATCTCTCTAGTTCTTCATCTATCTCTCTCTCTTTGTTAATCATTCCATCAATAGTATAATTCAAGGACTACGATAAACTATCAATTGGTATCAAGAGCCATGGGATGATTGTATTGTTTTTGTGTTTGTGTTCTTGATTTTCATGCCTATTGATAGGTGTGTAAACACCCATCCTTTTACCACTTAATTCGGGCTAAAACGAGACCAAAACACGTATTTAATATTATTTGTTTGGAATTATGCGTGGTTTTTGTGTTTGTTGTGTTTTCAGAGCCAACCGGATAAATATTGAGGAAAACATGGGATTGCACGGGTTTTACTGAAGAAAAAGACTCAAGATAAAGTTTATTGTCCAAGAGATGCAAAAGATTTGAAGTCGCTGGGCCTATTCGAAGATTTATCGAAGAAAAGGACCAAAGATGGAAGATTTATATAAGTCGAAGAAACTCAAGTCTATTAAACGAAAAAATTAAAAGACGAGTTGAATTTAATCGACAACAAATCCCGAATCAGAATCGAAAACGGAAACTTTTCTGAAAAGACGAAAAGACACGAAGAACGGGAGAAAGCCCACTCACCAACCAAAGGAAACACCTATAAATAGGCCATCCCATACACAAGCTAGCTAGTTTTTTCTTTTCTTCCTCCCCTTTCTTTCCTCCTGGTTCGTAGAACACCATCACCACTAGGGTGATTGGTGATTTTTATTAGTTCTTTGATCTTGTAATTCTAATCCTTGTTTCATCTTGTCAAAACATCAATCATTTAATACCAAGTTCTTGTTTAATCTTTCATTTCATCTTGTTCATCTCCATTTTATCTTCAAGTTCTTAAGTTTTATTTTTCTTGATTTGATCTTCAAAAGTTGTTTGGATTTGTGTTTTTGTTAGTGGGATTTGTTGCTTATATTGTCTAAATGATTTGTGTTTAAATTGGTAAAATCTTTTTAAGTGTTTGATTTGATTTTGATTAATTTTGTGTCCCGTGTTCTTCGCCTTTACTGCTACTGTATCTGTTCCCAGAAGTTCCGAACCAAACAAAAAAGGTTCCGAATGAAACCTTCATTCGGAAAGTTCTGAATCAAGCACTAAAGTTCCGAATCAAGCACTAAAGTTCCGAATCAACACCTTCATTCGGAAGTCCATAAGTTCCGAACCAAGGACTTCCGAACCAAGCTAAGTTCCGAATCAGTGACAGTGACTTCCGAACCAAGCACAACTTCCGAACGAAGCTGAACTTCCGAATCAGTGAGTTCCGAATGAGTGAATAGTGACTTCCGAACCAGTGACTTCCGAACCAAGCAAAGTTCCGAACCAGTGAATAGTAACTTCCGAATGAGCATGTTCCGAATCAGTTAGTTTCGAATCAAGGTCTAAAGTTCCGAATCAGTTATTTTTTTTGAGTATTTTAATGTTACTGTTTTACTGTTGATTTAACAATTTACATGTTAACTTTAATTTTAATTTGAACTTTAAATTTGCAACCAAGTTTTTGTTAATCTTAATTAGAGTAATTGCCTTTGATTCAAACTTTCATTTTCATTTATTATTAGAATAGAAAACCAACCCCTTTATTTAGTAACCAAGAACAATCATTCCACTTAAGGCCTAGATCAATTCGAGAGGATTTCGAGATTTAATCTGAACCCATACAAAAACAGTGTATCAAATGGCGCCGCTGCCGGCTCTTCTCGTTAAGATCAAAAGTTTTTTGTGAGAAATTGGATTTTGGGATCCGTTCCCCGTGAACGTTACTTTTTCATAAAATTTTCAAAAACAACTAAAAAATATAAAATTTTCAAAAATCCTAAAAATTAAAAAACAACAAAAAACCAAAAATATTTTTGCTTTGTTTTTCTTTGTTCGTTCTTTTGCAGGTGTATGCGCACTCGATCCACGTCCTATCAAGAGCCCGAGCCTCTCGATAACTTAGACATGGCTGGTGTACAAAACAACAATAACATACCACCTCCGAACAACAATAATAACAACAACAACCCGCCTTTCAACAACATGAATAACAACAACAATGAGCACCTTCCGGATAATCGCCCAATGATTGAATTGCTGCAAGCTCATGTCGATGGCAACATGGATCCAATTGTTATTCCACCAATTGCCGCCAACAATTTCGAGCTAAAGTCAGGCTTTATCCAGATGGTCTCAGCTCAACCATTCTTTGGACGAACCATTGATGACCCACACGATCACATCAAGAGATTTCTACAACTCACGAACACGGTCAAGTTCAATGGCGTTCCACAAGAAGTGATAAGGTTACAACTTTTTCCCTTTTCTTTAGAGGGACAAGCCCGGCATTGGCTTGCTAAAGAACCGCCACAGAGTATTCTCTCGTGGACGGATTTGGAAACAAAGTTTATCAACTACTTTTTTCCACCCTCTCGTACTACCGCTTTGCGGAATGAGATTATAACCTTTGAACAAAAGTACGACGAGTCATTCAGTGAATCTTGGGATCGCTTTAAAGATCTTTTAAGAAAATGCCCACAACATGGTTTTACCAAAGTTCATCAAATAAATACTTTTTACAATGGTTTAAGCATAAATGACCAAGATTCACTGAATAGTGCTTCGGGGGGTAATCTCTTGGCTAAGACTTCCAATGCTGCTTGGGATATCATTGAGAACAAGTCTCGTGTGCAAACCAAGAGCATTAGGACCAATGTTGCTAGTGCTAGCACTAATGACAGCGACAAGCGACTTGACAAAATCACCACGCTTCTTGAATCGCTTGTCACCCACACCGTCAGCAACAACAACAGCAACAACGCCAAAAATGCACAAGTCAACGCTGTCAGCCAACCTTGTGAGATATGCGGTGGTCCCCATTCTTACACAACTTGTACCGCCACCCAAGATTACCCTGCTGAAAATGTGAATGCGGCATATGGCACCTACCAACAACCTGCTTATCAAGCTAGACCTCAAGGTGACCGTAACTTGCTTAGCTACCGCAGCAACAACTATCTTTCCCCACCTGGCTTTCCTCCAACCAACCCAAACCAACAACAAAACCTTAACCGCCCTACTCAACAACAACAACAACCTCGACAACCATACATTCCACCTCACAAGCAGCAACAACCGCCTCAACGTAACAATCAAGTCTACCAACAACCAGCTTACCAACCACCTGCATACAATGCTCCTTCCAACCAAACCAACACTGCACTACACCAAGAGGTCGCCACCTATATGAGGACCAATGATGTGATAGTGGGAAATCTCCAAGAGGAAGTGCGCAATTTGAAGGCAGATTTGGTCAAGCAAGGAAATGATTTGCGTGCTGACATGAGAAATACGTTGGATAGCCAGACGAATGATCTGAGGAACATGATGGCTAGTTTCTTCCAAAGTAGTCAACCCTCTTCTTCGGGTACTCTTCCGAGTAACACCGTTGCGAACCCAAGAGGGGAGATGAAAGCAATCACCACTCGAAGTGGCAAAGGTACTACGGAACCCGAGCTTCCTATACCTCCACCGGTGGTTGTGACTAAGGAGAACGAGTCACCTGCTCCGGTTCCTCACCCTTCTCCGTCCCCAATTTCTCCACCTCTTCTTTCTACCCCTCCTCCACCCGTGCTTGTGAGTGATCCTATTCCCCTAAAACCTTCCTCTTCTTCCAATATACCTTATCCTTCTAGGTTGAGGAAAGAGAAGCAAAAGAGCAAGGATGATATTCAGGTTTCGAATTTCCTTAAAATGTTCAAGAAACTGAATTTCAATATCTCCTTCGCTGAGGCTCTCGCTCACATGCCCAAGTATGCCAAAATGTTTAAAGATCTTCTGAGCGACAAGGAAAAGCTCCTCGATCTCGCCAACACCCAACTTAATGAGAACTGCTCTGCAGTGCTCTTAAGGAAATTGCCAATCAAGCTTGGTGATCCGGGTCGTTTTCTTATCCCTTGCAATTTCCCGGGAGTAGAGAATTGCATGGCCCTAGCCGATCTAGGTGCCAGTATTAATCTCATGCCTCTAAGTGTTTGGAAGCAATTATCTCTCCCAGAGCTAGTCCCCACCAAGATGACTTTGGAATTGGCCAACCGTACGGTTGCTTATCCAGTGGGGATAGCCGAAGACGTCATTGTAGGAGTCGACAAATTCACCTTCCCTGCCGATTTTGTTGTCGTCGACTACGAGATGGACCCCCGTGTGCCACTCATTGTTGGTCGTCCATTCTTGAGGACCGGTCGCACTCTCATTGATGTTGAAGCCGGTGAGCTTATCATGAGAGTGGGTGACGATAAAGTAGTCTTCAACATGGGAAAGTTATCTAAACAGCCTTCTTCTTACGAGAATGTTAATTGTATTGACGTTCTTGATGAGGCTTGTGAAGAACACTTCAAGGATGCTTGTAAAAACATTCCTACCTCTCTTCCCAATGTTGAGACCGTTTCCTCTATCGACTCATCACTATCTCTATTTGGAGAGAGTGATTTCCTTTGGAAAGATTTGGAAGCCAGCTTAGGAGATGTGAAGCAAGACAATGACGATTCTACTGCCACTTGGGATGAAGACCTCAGTTTCATTGCAAACCTCCTCAAAGAAGACAACCCTCCCCCTCCATCTCCCACTATCATTGCTATCGAGACTCCGACTTCGAATACGCCTCCCGTCGACAATCCTCCGGATTTGGAACTTAAGGAGTTGCCACCCCATCTTGAGTATGCATTCCTCGAAGAAGAGAAGAAGTCGCCAGTCATCATTGCTAAGGATTTGAAGGATAAAGAGAAAGCACGACTTGTTGCTGTGTTGAAAGCTCATAAAAAGGCTATTGCGTGGAAAATCTCGGACATTCGTGGAATTGATCCTCACTTCTGCACGCACAAAATTCTCATGGAAGACGACTATAAGCCCACTATTCAAAGCCAACGAAGGGTGAATCCAAAAATCCATGAAGTCATCAAAACAGAGGTTATCAAACTTCTTGATGCGGGTATGATTTACCCTATTTCGGATTCACCGTGGGTTAGTCCAATCCATTGTGTGCCCAAGAAGGGCGGAATAACCGTTGTTCCCAATGAACACAACGAGTTGATTCCCACTCGTCTCGTTACTGGGTGGAGAGTTTGTATAGACTATCGCAAACTCAATGATGCCACGAGAAAGGATCATTTCCCTCTACCTTTCATGGACCAAATGCTTGAACGATTAGCCGGTAATGAATATTACTGCTTTCTTGATGGTTTCTCGGGTTATTTCCAAATACCCATCGATCCCCAAGATCAAGAGAAGACTACATTCACTTGTCCCTACGGCACTTTCGCTTACAAAAGAATGCCTTTTGGCTTATGTAATGCGCCCGGGACTTTCCAAAGGTGCATGTTAGCTATCTTCCATGACATGGTTGAACAAACCATGGAAGTCTTCATGGATGATTTCTCGGTCTTCGGGGATTCCTTCTCTGCTTGCCTTGCCAATTTAGAACGTATGCTAAAGCGGTGCGAAGACACTCGCCTTGTTCTAAATTGGGAAAAATGCCATTTCATGGTAAAAGAAGGCGTCGTGCTTGGACATAAGATTTCGAAAGCCGGTCTTGAAGTAGATCGTGCTAAAGTTGATGTTATAGCAAAGTTGCCTTCACCTTCCACTGTGAAGGGTGTGAGAAGTTTCTTGGGTCATGCGGGCTTCTACCGCCGATTTATCAAAGATTTTTCTCAAATCGCTCGCCCGATGACCCACCTCTTGGAAAAAGATACTCCTTTTATCTTCTCCAAAGAGTGCCTTGATGCCTTCAACTCGCTTAAGGATAAGCTAACTAAGGCACCCGTCTTGGTTACCCCTAATTGGGAGCTGCCTTTTGAGTTGATGTGCGATGCTAGTGATTTTGCTATTGGAGCGGTTCTTGGACAAAGAGTGAATAAACACTTCCAACCAATCCATTACGCTAGCAAGACAATGACAGGGGCACAATTGCATTATACGACAACCGAAAAGGAGCTTTTAGCTGTTGTCTATGCTTTTGAAAAATTCCGCCCCTATCTTGTCCTTTCCACCACCATTGTGTATACCGATCATTCCGCGTTGAAGTACTTGTTGACAAAGCAAGATTCCAAACCAAGACTTCTTCGCTGGGTTTTGCTGCTCCAGGAATTTAAAATCGACATCCGCGATAAAAAAGGAGCAGAAAACTTAGCCGCGGACCATCTTAGTAGACTTGAGGATCCATACCAAGGGGATCATCCGACCAAAGAAATCAATGATTCTTTTCCCTTGGAGACCTTAATGTCTATAAACTCGAAGCCGAATGAAACCCCGTGGTTTGCGGACTTTGCAAACTACTTGGCGGGTGGAATTCTCAAGGAAGGGTTGACGTCCCAGCAAAAGAAAAAGTTCTTTACCAACATTAAGACTTACTTTTGGGACGACCCTTACCTATTCAAACAATGTGCTGATCTGATAATTCGCCGATGTGTTGATGGACCGGCAGCGTCGGACATCCTTGATGCTTGCCACAAAGGACCCACCGGTGGTCACTTTGGTCCCAACTACACTGCTAAGAAAGTGTTTGATTCGGGATTTTATTGGCCCTCCATATACCGTGACGCTCACTATATGGTCAAGCGATGTGATGTTTGCCAAAAGCAAGGCAAAATCACACATAAAGACGAGATGCCTCAGAATTTCATTCAAGAGTGTGAAATTTTTGATGTTTGGGGTATCGACTTTATGGGGCCATTCCCTTCGTCTAAAGGAAACAAATACATCCTTGTAGCTGTTGACTACGTTTCGAAGTGGGTTGAAGCCAAAGCTTTGCCTACTAATGACGCAAGGGTGGTTTGTAACTTTTTGAAAGCTCTATTCGCTCGCTTCGGTGTGCCTCGCGCCATTATTAGTGATCGTGGGACTCATTTCTGCAATGACCAATTTGCTCGAGTCATGGCTAAGTACGGTGTAAACCATCGTCTTTCCACAGCCTACCACCCACAAACTAATGGCCAGGCTGAAATATCCAACCGAGGGCTGAAGCGAATTCTTGAAAGGACCGTGGGAGAACATCGTGCCTCATGGGCTGATAAATTGGATGATGCTTTGTGGGCTTTCCGTACTGCTTACAAGACCCCGATCGGCTGTACGCCTTATCGTCTTGTGTACGGGAAAGCGTGCCACCTCCCTATTGAGTTGGAGCACAAGGCTTATTGGGCCTTGAAGTGGGCCAATTTTGATATAAACAAAGCCGGTGACCTACGCAAGATCCAACTCAATGAGCTAAATGAACTTCGGAATGAGGCTTATGAAAATTCTTTGATCTATAAGGAAAGAACTAAGCTCATTCACGACTCCAAGATCAAAAACCGAGAGTTCCATGTTGGAGACAAAGTCTTACTTTTTAACTCTCGGTTAAAAATCTTTTCGGGCAAGCTTAAATCTCGTTGGTCCGGCCCATTCACCATCGCCCAAATTTTTCCATATGGTACTCTCGAGCTTGCTCAACCTAATGGACCAAATTTTAAGGTGAATGGCCAACGAGTGAAGTTGTACTTTGGTGAGGACACCTCTAAGGAGGTGATTCCATCCCTCACCACGTTCCCCATGAACTAATTTTGGGTCGAGTCAGGCTCGTGACTCGGTTATCAAAAACAAGCGCTCCTCGGGAGGCAGCCCGAGTATCTATCCTTGCATGTTTTAATCCCCTAAGTGTAGGGGGGGACTTCTATATGTGTTTGCCTTTTGTGGTGATGTGATTACAGGGACAAGTGCACTCTTGGAATCTTTGAAGAACCGTGCTCCCGTGTTTATCCGAAATCCGGTTCTATCTCTCCACTATCGTGATTCAATTTTCTTCATACTCACATTTGAAATTGATCACTTTAGTCGTCTCTTCCTTAACTTGAGTTAACCAACGTGCACAATGTCATAAGTGTAGGGGAAACTTTTCCCACATGCTTAAACATTGAGGACAATGTTTATCTTAAGTGTAGGGGAGACTTCTATCGAAGTTTTAAGTGGACTTTTCCATGAAAATGCCTTCAATTAACCGGAAAATCCTATTTTTCAGCATTTTTCAAATTTTTTATTAACTTTGGCCATTTATTCGTAATTTTTAAATTTTTATCGTTGCTTTCATATGTATATATCCCGCAATAAAGTCAAAAATATTAATAAAGTGGTGTAGCTAGTTTAGGAATCTTTGACATATTAGGCCCGTTGCATTTATTTTGACTCAACCCGAATAGACTTATCCAAGTTTATTCTAGCTAGTATCCTTAACCATGTAGACCTTAATTGGTTTATTAGGCTAAGTGTCCACGAGTCTCATTACTTGAGATTTTAAATTGTGGAGGACGAGAAATGATAGAGTCAATTATAAGTCGGTATTCTTGCGCAAGCCCACTTGGTGTAATTATTTGCCTATTCTCCCATCACTTGCTAATAATTTATCTGCAATAAGTAAGGTCTTACGATTTGAAAAGTTACTTAGCTTCTAGCCCAAGATCGTTTAAAAGTTGCTCGGTAATGATAAGAGTTCATAGCCAAGGCATAACTTATGAAGCGGGGCGCGAAGATTGGCGAGTCCGAAAAGGCCCTAACAAGGCATGAGGATTCAATTTTATTGCTGAAGATCCAAAGTGATGTGAAAAGCATTATTCCTAAAGTCAATATGAAGGATCAAGACTCACGACGAAAAGCAATCAACTCCCATAAAGATCATGGAGAAGTCTATCCGAAAAGACCCTAACAAGGTATGAGGATAAATAGATCCAAGTCCGAAAAGGAGGCGGATCGTTGTATCTCAAAATCCCAATTAGAGATTGAAGAAATAATCATGAAGTCGTGGTCAACAAAGTTGGAGAACCCCTCAAAAGTCTCCAAGTGAAGAAACTCTATTATGATGAGAAGACCATTATCTCAAGAACGTCTCTCGAAGATATGAAGTATGAAGTACATGCCAAATATCGGCCCGAGAAAGGTCTCAAATCGTGAACCAAGTTATGCCAAGATATGAACTTTTTGATATCCCGAGAAGCAGTTTTAAGAGATTTTGTCCTTTAGCTAACTATTGATCAAATCGTCCTACTTTGCTTTCAGCCCTAATAAACTATCGAAATAAGTCCAAAAATGCATCTTCATGATCATTCTAAGACAAAAATAAAATATAAGAGATACACCTAGGAATAAGGGAGTTTAAGCATTTAATTAAGCCATGTGTGTAAGTGTTTGAATTGCTAACTTATAATAACAATGATCTCGTTTTTAAGCTTAGTTTGGGGAACGTGAAACTTGAGGGTGATAAATCTTCGCAGCACCAAAGCCCTAATGTAAGTCATCGATTTCTCTACAAGTTATTTCCATGTAGCTATTTTCACGTGAAAATGGTTTTCTATCCCTTTGTTATCTTTGAAGTTTTATTTCTTTAATTTTTGTTTAGTAGAATTTTAAATAAGGCCAAGGTTGATTAATTATGAGAAAAGTGTAAACTTGCTTTATCACTAAGCATTGCATGAGGGCATGGCAATGGTTAAGTGTAGGGGATTTGATAGGTGTGTAAACACCCATCCTTTTACCACTTAATTCGGGCTAAAACGAGACCAAAACACGTATTTAATATTATTTGTTTGGAATTATGCGTGGTTTTTGTGTTTGTTGTGTTTTCAGAGCCAACCGGATAAATATTGAGGAAAACATGGGATTGCACGGGTTTTACTGAAGAAAAAGACTCAAGATAAAGTTTATTGTCCAAGAGATGCAAAAGATTTGAAGTCGCTGGGCCTATTCGAAGATTTATCGAAGAAAAGGACCAAAGATGGAAGATTTATATAAGTCGAAGAAACTCAAGTCTATTAAACGAAAAAATTAAAAGACGAGTTGAATTTAATCGACAACAAATCCCGAATCAGAATCGAAAACGGAAACTTTTCTGAAAAGACGAAAAGACACGAAGAACGGGAGAAAGCCCACTCACCAACCAAAGGAAACACCTATAAATAGGCCATCCCATACACAAGCTAGCTAGTTTTTTCTTTTCTTCCTCCCCTTTCTTTCCTCCTGGTTCGTAGAACACCATCACCACTAGGGTGATTGGTGATTTTTATTAGTTCTTTGATCTTGTAATTCTAATCCTTGTTTCATCTTGTCAAAACATCAATCATTTAATACCAAGTTCTTGTTTAATCTTTCATTTCATCTTGTTCATCTCCATTTTATCTTCAAGTTCTTAAGTTTTATTTTTCTTGATTTGATCTTCAAAAGTTGTTTGGATTTGTGTTTTTGTTAGTGGGATTTGTTGCTTATATTGTCTAAATGATTTGTGTTTAAATTGGTAAAATCTTTTTAAGTGTTTGATTTGATTTTGATTAATTTTGTGTCCCGTGTTCTTCGCCTTTACTGCTACTGTATCTGTTCCCAGAAGTTCCGAACCAAACAAAAAAGGTTCCGAATGAAACCTTCATTCGGAAAGTTCTGAATCAAGCACTAAAGTTCCGAATCAAGCACTAAAGTTCCGAATCAACACCTTCATTCGGAAGTCCATAAGTTCCGAACCAAGGACTTCCGAACCAAGCTAAGTTCCGAATCAGTGACAGTGACTTCCGAACCAAGCACAACTTCCGAACGAAGCTGAACTTCCGAATCAGTGAGTTCCGAATGAGTGAATAGTGACTTCCGAACCAGTGACTTCCGAACCAAGCAAAGTTCCGAACCAGTGAATAGTAACTTCCGAATGAGCATGTTCCGAATCAGTTAGTTTCGAATCAAGGTCTAAAGTTCCGAATCAGTTATTTTTTTTGAGTATTTTAATGTTACTGTTTTACTGTTGATTTAACAATTTACATGTTAACTTTAATTTTAATTTGAACTTTAAATTTGCAACCAAGTTTTTGTTAATCTTAATTAGAGTAATTGCCTTTGATTCAAACTTTCATTTTCATTTATTATTAGAATAGAAAACCAACCCCTTTATTTAGTAACCAAGAACAATCATTCCACTTAAGGCCTAGATCAATTCGAGAGGATTTCGAGATTTAATCTGAACCCATACAAAAACAGTGTATCACCTATCTTGATCAAAAACATTCCATCCATTTTTTTTGTGTTTTTTATGATTTAATCTTGATACAAATCATCTACATAGTTGTGGTAGTGATTTGGTATTGTTACTTTGGTTAAAAACACAAAATTTTGAGTGTTTGGATCATTTTTTGGCTTAAAATCTCGAATTAGGTGTGTTGATCCGAGAAAAGTGATAATTCCATCGCAAAGGCTTAAGGGTTTTATTATTCCGGTCGAGTATTCCGATCGTAAAGCCTAAGGGTTTCTACATTGTGATCAGATATTCCGATCCATATTGTGATCAAACATTGCGATCAGACATTCCGATCGACATTGCGATCAGACATTACGATCAGACATTCCGATCAGACATTCCATCGACATTGCGATCAGACATTGCGATCAACATTGCGATCAGACATTGCGATCAGACATTGCGATGGGTGATTGCGATGGGTATTCCGATGGGTGATATTGCGATGGGTATTGCGAGGAGTATTCCGATGGGTGATATTGCGATGGGTATTGCGACACATATGACATTGTGAAGATATTGTTTTTGTGATATTCCGAAGATACCAAAATTATTCCTTAAAAAATTTCGAGTGTTTTTTGGTTTTGGAGAATTTTTTGGTTTATCGAGAACATATCTTAGGGGATTTTAACCTTTTTCTCGACTTCTACACACAATAACAAACACAATTACTTTCTTTCATTGATCGATCGACAAGTAATCCTTACCTTCATTTGTCATCGAATTTCAATGGATTGGTTGAATTCGACATTTCAAGAGGGAGAATTGCAGAAGATGCAAGAAGAAGCAAGACAAAGGTGTCAAGTCTTATTTAGAAAATTTGAATGTCATCTTTACGAGCTTATAAAGATCACGTACGGAACATCATTTGTGGCAGTATTTGGTGAAGCTGCTCCTTTCTTTCTCGATGCTATGATGACGAAGTTAGATATTCTTGAGAATAAACTTGACAAAGAAGACTGATAGGTGTGTAAACACCCCTAAAACGAGACCAAAACACGTATTTAATATCATTTGTTTGGAATTATGCGTGGTTTTTGTGTTTAATGTGTTTTCATAGCTAACCGGATGAATATTAAAGAAAACATGGGATTGCACGGGTTTTATCAAGGAAAAAGACTAAAGACGAAGCCTATTGTCCAAGAGATGCAAAAGATTTGAAGTCAATGGGCCTATTTGAAGATTTATCGAAGAAAGGGACCAAAGATGGAAGATTTACATATGTCGAAGAAACTCAAGACTATTTAACGAAGAAGTTAAAAGACGAGTTGGATTTAATCGTCGACAAATCCCAAATCAGAATCGAAAACGTCAACTTTTCTGAAAAGACGAGAAGACAAGAAGAAAGGGAGATAGCCCACTTACCAACCAACCACTAGGGCTATAAAAGGATTTTTCCTTCACACAATTAGGGAGTTAGTTTTTCCAGTTTTCTTTCTTTCTTTCTTTGGTTCGTAGCCTCACCAACACCATTAGGGTGTTTGGTGATTTTTAATTTTCTTTCAATCTTGTAAGTGTTTAATCATTACTCTTGTTTACCTTTACATTAATCTTCCAATTCCATCTTTTCATTCATCTTGTTCATCTCATTTTTATTCAAAGTTTTCAAGTTCTTGTTTGATTGATTTTGATCTTTTAAAAGTGATTGATTTTGTGTTTTTATTGTTAGGATTTGTTATTTATGGTATTTAAATGATTATTGGTTAGTTTGGTAAAACCTTTTTGAGTATTTGGGTCGATTTGAATTAAAACGCTTTCCCCTGTTTTGCTGCTACTGTTACTGTTCTTACCCCAGAAACATTCTGAATAGGCCAATTCCTTTTTCTCTTATTCGGAATATTGGTTATTCCGAATAGCTTTCTTAAATTACTTCTTATTCGGAATATTTTGTATATTCCGAATAGACCCTACATTCCGAATAGAACCGATTTTCCGAATAGGACTTACTTTCCGCATAAGCCAGTTTTTCCGAATAGGGTCAACTTTCCGAATAGGAGATTGTTTTCCGAATAGGAACCTTTTCCGCATAAGGAATGTATTCCGCATAGAGGATTACTTTCCGAATAGTACAACATTCCGCATAGGGAACTTTTATTCCGAATTGAACTTTATTCCGAATTGCATCTTTATTCCGAATAGAACCGATTTTCCGAATAGGACTTACTTTCCGCATTGAGCTACTTATTCCGAATAGGGTATTGTCAGCTAGGGCATTTTTCCAGTTACTGTTTAATTTAAATTTTCAATTCAAGCTTTACTTTTTAATTGTTTTAAGCTTAAATCTTTCTTTACTTTATTCATTTCCCTGTTTAGTAGATTAGAAAACCAAACCCACTTTTTGTCACCAAGAACAAATCATTCCACTTAAGGCCGAGATCAATTCGAGAGGATATCGAGAGACATAAAATCTGAACCCATAGCAAAAACCATGTATCAAATGGCGCCGCTGCCGGCTCTTCTCGTTACGATCAAAAGTTTTTTGTGAGAACTTGGATTTTGGGATTTGTTCCCCGTGAACGTTACTTTTTCATAAAAATTTTCAAAAAATCCTAAAAAATATAAAATTTTCAAAAATACAAAAAAATTAAAAAAAAACATAGAAACCAAAAAAATATATATATATATATATATATATATATATATATATATATATATATATATATATATATATATTTGTATTGTTTTTGCCTTGTTAGTTCTTTTGCAGGTGTATGCGCACTCGATCCACGTCTTATCAAGAGCCCGAGCCTCTCGATCACTTAGACATGGCCGGTATACCACCCCCAAACAATAATAATAACAACAACAACCCGCCTTTCAACAACATGAATAACAACAACAATGAGCCCCTTCCAGATAATCGCCCGATGATTGAATTGCTGCAAGCTCATGTAGATGGCAACACGGATCCAATTGTCATACCTCCAATTGCCGCCAACAACTTTGAGCTAAAATCAGGCTTTATCCAGATGGTCTCCGCTCAACCATTCTTGGGACGTACCATTGACGATCCACACGACCATATCAAGAGATTCTTGCAACTAACCAACACGGTCAAATTCAATGGTGTGCCACAAGAGGTTATTAGGTTACAACTTTTTCCCTTTTCTTTAGAGGGACAAGCCCGGCATTGGCTTGCTAAGGAACCGCCACAGAGTATTCTCTCGTGGACGGATTTGGAAACCAAGTTCATCAATTACTTTTTCCCACCCTCTCGTACTACCGCTTTGCGGAATGAGATCATAAATTTTGAACAAAAGTACGATGAGTCGTTTAGTGAATCTTGGGATCGTTTTAAAGATCTTTTAAGAAAATGCCCACAACATGGTTTTACCAAAGTACATCAAATTAATACTTTTTACAATGGTTTAAGCATGAGTGACCAAGATTCACTAAACAGTTCCTCGGGGGGTAATCTTTTGGCTAAGACTTCTAATGCTGCTTGGGACATCATTGAGAATAAATCTCGTGTGCAAACCAAGAGTGTTCGGACCAATGTCGCTAGTGCTAGCACTAGTGACAGCGACAAGCGACTGGACAAAATAACTACGCTTCTTGAATCGCTTGTCACCCACAATATTAACAACAACAACAGCAGCAACGCTAAAACCGCTCAAGTTAACGCTGTCAGCCAACCTTGTGAGATATGCGGTGGTCCTCACTCTTACACCACTTGTACCGCCACTCAAGACTACCCTGCTGAGAATGTGAATGCGGCATATGGCACCTATCCTCAACCTGCTTATCAAGCTAGACCTCAAGGTGAACGTAACTTGCTGAGCTACCGTTATAACAATTATCTTTCCCCACCTGGTTTTCCTCCTACCAACCCAAACCAACAACAAAACCTCTATCGCCCTCCTCAACAACAACAACAACCTCGACAACCATACATACCTCCTCACAAGCAGCAACAACCACCTCAACGAAACAACCAAGTATACCAACAACCTGCTTATCAACCACCCGCGTACAATGCTCCTCCCAACCAATCCACCGCTCTACACCAAGAAGTGGAAACTTACATGAGGACGAACGATGTGATCGTGGGAAACCTTCAGCGTGAAGTGCTCAACTTGAAAGCAGACTTGGTCAAGCAAGGAAACAATTTGAGAGCCGACATGAGAAATACGTTGGATAGCCAAACTAATGATTTGCGGAACATGATGGCTAGTTTCTTCCAAGGTAATCAACCCTCTTCTTCGGGTACTCTTCCGAGTAACACCGTTGCGAATCCAAGAGGGGAGATGAAAGCAATCACCACTCGAAGTGGCAAAGGTACCAAGGAACCCGAGCTTCCTATACCTCCACCGGTGGTTGTGACTAAGGAGAACGAGTCACCTGCTCCTATTCCTCATCCTTCTACTTCCCCAATTTCTCCACCTCTTCCTTCTACCCCTCCTCCACCCAAGGATGTGAGTGATCCTATTCTTCCAAAGCCTTCCTCTTCTTCCAATATACCTTATCCATCTAGGTTGAGGAAAGAGAAGCTCAAAAGCAAGGACGATATTCAGGTTTCGAACTTTCTTAAAATGTTTAAACAACTGAATTTCAATATCTCCTTCGCTGAGGCTCTCGCTCACATGCCTAAATATGTAAAAATGTTTAAAGATCTTCTGAGCGACAAGGAAAAGCTCCTCGATATTGCCAACACCCAACTTAATGAGAATTGCTCTGCAGTGCTCTTAAGGAAATTGCCAACCAAGCTTGGTGATCCGGGTCGTTTTCTTATCCCTTGCAATTTCCTGGGAGTAGAGAATTGCATGGCCCTAGCCGATCTAGGTGCCAGTATTAATCTCATGCCTCTAAGTGTTTGGAAGCAATTATCTCTCCCAGAGCTAGTCCCCACCAAAATGACTTTGGAGTTAGCTAACCGTACGGTTGCTTATCCAGTGGGGATAGCCGAAGACGTCATTGTAGGAGTCGACAAATTTACCTTTCCTGCTGATTTTGTTGTCGTCGACTACGAGATGAACCCTCGTGTGCCACTAATTGTTGGTCGTCCATCCCTGAGGACCGGTCGCACTCTCATCGATGTTGAAGCCGGTGAGCTTATCATGAGAGTGGGTGACGATAAAGTAGTCTTCAACATGGGAAAGTTGTCTAAACAGCCATATTCATATGAGAGTGTTAATTGTATTGACGTTCTTGATGAGGCTTGTGAAGAACACTTTAGTGATGCTTGCAAAAGTATCCCTACCTCTCTTCCCAATGTTGAGACCGTGTCCTCTATTGATTCATCATTGTCTCTATTTGGAGATAGTGATTTATTTTGGAACAATCTTGAAGATACCATGGGAGATGTGAATTTAGCTACTAATGATTCTCCCACCGATGGGGATGAAGACATGAATTTCTTTGACAATCTTCTCACCGAAGACAATCCTTCGCCTCCATCTCCCACGGTCATTGCTATCGATACTCCGACTTCGAATACGCCTCCCGTCGACAATCCTCCGGATTTAGAACTTAAGGAGTTGCCGCCCCATCTCGAGTATGTATTCCTTGAAGAAGAGAAGAAGTCGCCAGTCATCATTGCTAAGGACCTAAAGGAAGACGAAAAAGCCCGACTTATCACCGTGTTAAAAGATCACAAGAAGGCTATTGCTTGGAAGATTTCGGATATTCGTGGAATTGATCCTCACTTCTGCACACACAAAATTCTCATGGAAGACAACTTTAAGCCCACAATTTAAAGCCAACGAAGGGTGAATCCAAAAATCCATGAAGTCATCAAAACAGAGGTTATCAAACTTCTTGATGCGGGTATGATTTACCCTATTTCGGATTCACCGTGGGTTAGTCCAATCCATTGTGTGCCCAAGAAGGGCGGAATAACCGTTGTTCCCAATGAACACAACGAGTTGATTTCCACTCGTCTCGTAACTGGGTGGAGAGTTTGTATAGACTACCGCAAACTCAATGATGCCACGAGAAAGGATCATTTCCCTCTACCTTTTATGGACCAAATGCTTGAACGTTTAGCAGGTAATGAATATTACTGCTTTCTTGATGGTTTCTCGGGTTACTTCCAAATACCCATCGATCCCCAAGATCAAGAGAAGACTACATTTACTTGTCCCTATGTCACATTTTCTTACAAAAGAATGCCTTTTTGCTTATGTAATGCCCCCGAGACTTTCCAAAGGTGCATGTTGGCTATCTTCCATGACATGGTTGAACAAACCATGGAAGTCTTCATGGATGATTTCTTGGTCTTTGGGGATTCCTTCTCTTCTTGCCTTGCCAATTTGGAACGTATGCTTCAGCGGTGCGAAGACACTCGCCTTGTTCTGAATTGGGAAAAATGCCATTTTATGGTAAAAGAAGGCATCGTGCTGGGACACAAGATTTCCAAAGCCGGTCTTGCAGTCGACCGTGCTAAAGTCGATGTTATCGCCAAGTTGCCTCCACCTTCAACCGTGAAGGGTGGGAGGAGTTTCCTGGGTCATGCGGGCCTCTACCGTCGATTCATCAAAGATTTTTCTCAAATCGCTCGCCCGATGACCCACCTCTTGGAAAAAGATACTCCTTTTATCTTTTCCAAAGAGTGTCTTGAAGCCTTCAACTCGCTTAAGGATAAGCTAACTAAGGCACCCATCTTGGTTACACCTAATTGGGAGCTTCCCTTTGAGTTGATGTGCGATGCTAGTGATTTTGCTATTGGAGCGGTTCTGGGACAAAGAGTGAACAAACACTTCCAACCAATCCATTACGCTAGCAAGACAATGACTGGGGCACAATTGCATTATACGACAACAGAAAAAGAGCTTTTAGCTGTTGTCTATGCTTTTGAAAAATTCCGCCCCTATCTTGTCCTTTCTACAACAATCGTGTATACCGATCATTCCGCGTTGAGGTACTTGTTGACAAAGCAAGATTCCAAACCAAGACTTCTTCGCTGGGTTTTGCTGCTCCAGGAATTTAAAATCGAAATTCGCGATAAAAAAGGAGCTGAAAACCTAGCCGCGGATCATCTCAGCAGACTTGAGGATCCTTACCAGGGGGATTATCCAAACAAAGAAATCAATGATTCTTTTCCCTTGGAGACCTTAATGTCTATAAATTCGAAATCTGATGAAACCCCGTGGTTTGCGGACTTTGCAAACTACTTGGCGGGTGGAATTCTCAAGGAAGGGTTGACGTCCCAACAAAAGAAAAAGTTCTTTACCGACATTAAGACTTACTTTTGGGACGACCCTTACCTATTCAAACAATGTGCCGACCTGATTATCCGCCGATGTGTTGATGGACCGGCAGCGTCAGAAATCCTTGATGCTTGCCACAAAGGACCCACCGGTGGTCACTTTGGTCCCAACTACACCGCAAAAAAAGTGTTTGACTCGGGATTTTATTGGCCCACCATCTACCGTGATGCTCACGAAATGGTTAAACATTGTGATGCTTGCCAAAAACAAGACAAGATCACACATAAAGACGAGATGCCTCAGAATTTCATTCAAGAGTGTGAAATCTTTGATGTTTGGGGTATCGACTTTATGGGGCCATTCCCTTCTTCTAAAGGAAACAAATACATCCTTGTAGCCGTTGACTACGTTTCAAAGTGGGTCGAAGCCAAAGCTTTACCTACTAATGACGCAAGGGTGGTTTGTAACTTTTTAAAAGCTCTTTTCGCTAGATTCGGTGTGCCTCGTGCCATTATTAGTGATCGTGGGACTCATTTCTGCAATGACCAATTTGCTAGAGTCATGGCTAAGTACGGTGTAAACCATCGTCTTTCCACAGCCTACCACCCACAAACTAATGGTCAGGCTGAAATATCCAACCGAGGACTGAAGCGAATTCTTGAAAGAACTGTGGGAGAGCATCGCACCTCATGGGCTGATAAACTTGATGATGCTTTGTGGGCTTTCCGTACTGCTTAAAAGACCCCGATCGGCTGTACGCCTTATCGTCTTATGTACGGGAAAGCGTGCCACCTCCCCATTGAGTTGGAGCACAAGGCTTACTGGGCCTTGAAGTGGGCCAATTTTGATATCAACAAAGCCGGTGACCTACGCAAGATCCAACTCAATGAGCTGAATGAACTCCGTAATGAGGCTTATGAAAATTCTTTAATCTATAAGGAAAGGACTAAGCTCATTCATGACTCTAAGATCAAAAACCGAGAGTTCCATGTTGGAGACAAAGTCTTACTTTTTAACTCTCGGTTGAAAATCTTTTCGGGCAAGCTCAAATCTCGTTGGTCCGGCCCATTCACCATTGCCCAAATTTTTCCATATGGTACTCTCGAGCTCGCTCAACCTGATGGACCTAATTTTAAGGTGAATGGCCAATGAGTGAAGTTGTACTTTGGTGAGGACACCTCTCAGGAGGTGATTCCATCCCTCACCACGTTCCCCATGAACTAAATTTTGGGTCGAGTCAGGCTCGTGACTCGGTTATCAAAAACAAGCGCTCCTCGCGAGGCAGCCCGAGTGTCTATCCTTTTATGTTTTAACCTCCTAAGTGTAGGGGGACCTCTATAGGCTGTTTGTCTTTGTGTGGTGATGTGATTACAGGGATTAGTGCACTCTTGGAAACTTTGAAGAACCGTGCTCCCGTGCTATCCGAAATCCGGTTCTATCCCTCAACTATCGTGATTCAATTTTCTTCATACTCACATTTGAAATTGATCACTTTAGTCGTCTCTTCCTTAACTCGATTTAACCAACGTGCACAATGTCATAAGTATAGGGGAGACTTTTCCCACATGCTTAAACATTGAGGACAATGTTTATCTTAAGTGTAGGGGGACTTCTATCGAAGTTTTAAGTGGACTTTTCCATGAAAATGCCTTCATTTAACCGGAAAATCATGTTTTTTTCAACATTTTTCAAATTTTTTAATTAACTTTGGCCATTTAGTCGTAATTTTTAAATTTTTATCGTTGCTTTCATCCCGCAATAAAGTCAAATTTCAATAAAGTGGTGTAGCTAGCTTAGAAGTCTTTGACATATTAGGCCCGTTGCGTTAATTTTGACTCAACCCGAATAGACTTATCCAAGTTTATTCTAGCTAGTATCCTTAACCATGTAGACCTTAATTGGTTTATTAGGCTAAGTATCCACGAGTCTCATTACTTGAGATTTTAAATTGTGGAGGACGAGAAATGATAGAGTCAATTATAAGTCGGTATTCTTGCACAAGCTCACTTGGTGTAATTATTTGCCTATTCTCCCATCACTTGCTAATAATTTATCTGCAATAAGTAAGGTCGTACGATTTGAAAAGTTACTTAGCTTCTAGCCCAAGATCGTTTAAAAGTTGCTCGGTAATGATAAGAGTTCATAGCTAAGGCATAACTTATGAAGCGGGGCGCGAAGATTGGCGAGTCCGAAAAGGCCCTAACAAGGCATGAGGATTCAATTTTATTGCTGAAGATCCAAAGTGATGTGAAAAGCATTATTCCTAAAATCAATATGAAGGATCAAGACTCACGATGAAAAGCAATCAACTCCCATAAAGATCATGGAGAAGTCTATCCAAAAAGACCCTAACAAGGTATGAGGATAAATAGATCCAAGTCCGAAAAGGAGGCGGATCGTTGTATCTCAAAATCCCAAATAGAGATTGAAGAAATAATCATGAAGTCGTGGTCAACAAAGTTGGAGAACCTCTCAAAAGTCTCCAAGTGAAGAAACTCTATGAACGATGAGAAGACCATTATCTCAAGCACGTCTCTCAAGATATGAAGTATGAAGTACATGCCAAATATCGGCTCGAGAAAGGTCTCAAATCGTGAACCGAGTTATGCCAAGATATGAACTTTTTGATATCCCGAGAAGCAGTTTTAAGAGATTTTGTCCTTTAGCTAACTATTGATCAAATCGTCCTACTTTGCATTCAGCCTAAATAAACTATCGAAATAAGTCGAAAAATGCATCTTCATGATCATTCTAAGACAAAAATAAAATATAAGATATACACCTAGGAATAAGGGAGTTTAAGCATATAATTAAGCCATGTGTGTAAGTGTTTGATTTACTAACTTATAATAACAATGATCTCGTTTCTAAGCTTAGTTTGGGGAACGTGAAACTTGAGGGTGATAAATCTTCGCAGCACCAAAGCCCTAATGTAAGTCATTGATTTCTTTGCAAGTTATTTCCATGTAGCTATTTTCAAGTGAAAATGGTTTTCTATCCTTTTGTTTACTTTATAGTTTTAGTTCTTGTTTAGTATTATTTGAATAAGGCTAAGGTTGATTGATTATGAGAAAAGTGTAAAATTTGCTTTATCACTAAGCATTGCATGAGAGCATGGCAATGGTTAAGTGTAGGGGATTTGATAGGTGTGTCCACTTAATTCTGGCTAAAACGAGACCAAAACACGTATTTAATATCATTTGTTTGGAATTATGCGTGGTTTTTGTGTTTACTGTGTTTTCAGAGCTAACCGGATGAATATTAAAGAAAACATGGGATTGCACGGGTTTTATCAAGGAAAAAGACTAAAGACGAAGCCTATTGTCCAAGAGATGCAAAAGATTTGAAGTCAATGGGCCTATTTGAAGATTTATCGAAGAAAGGGACCAAAGATGGAAGATTTACATATGTCGAAGAAACTCAAGACTATTTAACGAAGAAATTAAAAGACGAGTTGGATTTAATCGTCGACAAATCCTGAATCAGAATCGAAAACGTCAACTTTTCTAAAAAGACGAGAAGACAAGAAGAAAGGGAGATAGCCCACTCACCAACCAACCACTAGGGCTATAAAAGGATTTTTCCTTCACACAATTATGGAGTTAGTTTTTCCAATTTTCTTTCTTTCTTTCTTTGGTTCGTAGCCTCACCAACACCATTAGGGTGTTTGGTGATTTTTAATTTTCTTTCAATCTTGTAAGTGTTTAATCATTACTCTTGTTTACCTTTACATTAATCTTCCAATTCCATCTTTTCATTCATCTTGTTCATCTCATTTTTATTCAAAGTTTTCAAGTTCTTGTTTGATTGATTTTGATCTTTTAAAAGTGATTGATTTTGTGTTTTTATTGTTGGCATTTGTTATTTATGGTATTTAAATGATTATTGGTTAGTTTGGTAAAACCTTTTTGAGTATTTGGGTCGATTTGAATTAAAACGCTTTCCCCTGTTTTGCTGCTACTGTTACTGTTCTTACCCCAGAAACATTCCGAATAGGCCAATTCCTTTTTCTCTTATTCGGAATATTGGTTATTCCGAATAGCTTTCTTAAATTACTTCTTATTCGGAATATTTTGTATATTCCGAATAAACCCTACATTCCGAATAGAACCGATTTTCCGAATAGGACTTACTTTCCGCATAAGCCAGTTTTTCCGAATAGGGTCAACTTTCCGAATAGGAGATTGTTTTCCGAATAGGAACCTTTTCCGCATAAGGAATGTATTCCGCATAGAGGATTACTTTCCGAATAGTACAACATTCCGCATAGGGAACTTTTATTCCGAATTGAACTTTATTCCGAATTGCATCTTTATTCCGAATAGAACCGATTTTCCGAATAGGACTTACTTTCCGCATTGAGCTACTTATTCCGAATAGGGTATTGTCAGCTAGGGCATTTTTCCAGTTACTGTTTAATTTAAATTTTCAATTCAAGCTTTACTTTTTAATTGTTTTAAGCTTAAATCTTTCTTTACTTTATTCATTTCCCTGTTTAGTAGATTAGAAAACCAAACCCACTTTTTGTCACCAAGAACAAATCATTCCACTTAAGGCCAAGATCACTTCGAGAGGATATCGAGAGACATAAAATCTGAACCCATAGCAAAAACCATGTATCAAAGACTTTAATCACATTGAATCCGTATCTGCACTTCAAGTTCTGTTGAAACAGTTATCGATCTTTTTTCAATTCGATACTGCCAAGAAAGAAAATATAGGGCTCTGTCAGTCATTCTTTGAAGACATGCATATCGAGATTCAAGACTTCCAAGGAACCATGTGCAAATACGTGAACTCTCTTACGCAATTGTTTCAAGAAAGAGCACGACTTCAAATTGATTATGATAATTGGAAGCAAGAAAATCCGATGCAGATGCCAGAGGAAACAAATGGTCTTACGGATGACTTAAAGGAGACCGATTTGGTTAACGATGATAGCAACGTCAATGCATCACGACAATGTGACTCAAGCATGCATGACGAAGAGCCAATAGTTGAGGTACAATTGAATACTGAATCTCACAATGATCTACAACATGTTGATAACTCAAAACCCACCTATGACCAACATGGGATGGAAAAGGGTGATTCCACTTCTGATTCATCCGATGTGAGTCATAATGGGGGAGAGAATGATCAAAATGCTCAAAATCATGATATTTGCCTTATGACTGCTTCGTTAACCAATTCTGCTTATAGGATTGAAAAGCTTGAAACGATTTTAGCTCAACAATCAAAAGAGCTTGAGGATGCCCAAATTGAATTTTCGAAGAAAACAGAAAAATTTGAAAAGTATTTTGAAAAACTTGAAAATTCTAACGTTGTTCTTGAACGAAAATTAGATCAAAAAATTCAAGATTCTAAAGCCGAATAAGATAATTTTGTGAAACAAATTACTTTGCTAGAATCTAAGTTGGCATCCCAAGACATCTTACAAAAGTAACACGAGACTTTAAAACAGCGTTGTAATGAGTTAAATGATACTATCATAGACTTAAGGTCTAAAACTCTAGAGTCAACGACCTTATTAACTACTGAAAATGCTGATTTAAACAGCCTAAAAATCAGTCCATTTGACAACCGACTGCATTTAGATCCGAGCGATCAAAATCCTCGAGACCACGGTTTGCCTCCCAAGTTGATATGGTTCATAGTTCTAGACCAGTTACTCCACTATCTAGGCCTAATGTGATCAAATCATCTTATGCAAAACCTATAAACAAGACTGCTACTAGTGATTCTAGGTATATTTCTAAGAATATGCCACAACATAGGTCGAATAGCATGCCTAATAATTACTATGTAGATGCATCTAAGAAAATACCACAAGCAAGAACTAGGATTTCTAGATCTCATTCGAACAAAAAACACGGTGTTTGTTTCGTATGCACGAAAAGTGTCTTCACGACAAATCATGCGGCTTGTGTTACGAAAGTCTTGAAGGAGTTAAACTCCCGTGTTAATAGAGGGAATTTCAAAGGAAATAGGTTTTCTACCGCTAAGTCTTCCGTTGTGCATAAGAGAACCATGTCGCCTAGATTCAATCTTAGGTGGCAACCCACGGGTAGGATTATCAAATCTGTTAATCTTCAATGCGTTCCTACAGGAAAAGTGTTTCCCTCTAGCACCCCCAAAGTTGGATGTGAACCCCTGCAGGCTACAAGCATAGATATCACTAACCCATGTGAGAGTATGCAAATTGTTGATGCAAATGCAGGTACTAAAGTCAACGTTCATCAAGAACAAAAAGATCCAACTGTTGTATACCGAAGAAGCAGATATCGGAGAAACAACGCTTAAGTTTACAACAAAGGCTCATAGTCAAATCACAGTCTGTGACCAGAACTTCAAAGAAAGGAAAGTTTATCACCGATGATAAACTTATCCTCACAACGAGAAATTAATTTTTCTTGGGCATGAGCTTATATTAAATACATTCGAAGTTTTTAAGCTCATGCAACATGACTTACAGTTAAATATCAGACAGTAACTCGGACTTCATTTTTAGGAAAGCTTATCTTTTATGATAACTTATCCTCGTAACGGGAAATTTATTTTTCTCGGTCATGAGGTTGTATTAAAACATTCCAAGTTTTAAGCTCATAAAGGAAAGTGTATCTTTTAAATAAGAGAACTTTTCTTCATAACGAGAAATTCACCTTTCTCGGTGATGAGCTTTACTTTAAAACATTCAAAAGTTTTCAAGATCATGAAAACGACTTCTAAGTAAATGTCAACTTAGGACTCGTTCTTCAGTTAAAAGGGAAGTTTATCGTCGATGATAAACTTATCCTCACAACGGGAAGTTTACAACTTCCCGGACATGAGCTCGTTTAGTAAGATATTCAAAATCTTAAGCTCAAGTAGTTGGTTTATTAAAACCGTTGAACACAACTTTTCAAGAAGTTTTCAAAAAGGTTTTTCTAAATCTTTTAAAATTGTGTGTTCAATAATGTTTTGATAAAAAGAGCATGTCTTCTGGAATCGATAATATTTACGATCCTAGAAATGTCGTTTAATAATGACACGGGGTTGTAAATAAAGTTCGATCAGAAGTTCAAATGATTTAAAACATGCTCAAAATGGTGTGTAGTTATTTCTGACTGCAACCCGTTTTTCACATTAAAGTCAAGTATTTCTTATGAAAGCTTTGGCTCTCAACGTGAATTAATTTTCTCGGGTATGGTTTACTTTATAACCATGTAAGGGATTGTGTTTATGTATAACACAATCTAACACGGATATATGTACGCATCAGTTCATTTATTTATTAAAACAAGAGAAATCTTGTTTTTATGAAGCTATCATCTCTACAAACCGAAGCAATCTGCCATTGGTATCTACATACTCGATGATGCAACTTCTCAAACAACGACTACAACTCTTTCAATAGAACACGGGTCAACAATTGAGGGGGATCAATTGTCAAGCATTCAGAATCTTTGATACCGAACGTGCCAAGTTCACAAATTGGTGTCAAGACAACAATACCAATCGTACATGTGGTGTCAAGAGATGACTTCAGACGTGACGAGACGACCAAAGCTAGCTTGACCCTTAAACATAGACGGAGGTGCTAACATTCTTACGGTTTGAATAGAGTCATGCGTTTTATAAACAACTTTTTTCAAAAATTCGACTTGTTTTTCTAGTTCCGTTACTTTTTCAGTATCTTTTTCATGTCGACTTTTGAAATCTTGTTTTAACGTTTCAACCTCTTGTTTCTTAACATCAAGAATTTTAGCAGACTCGGTGTTATCCATCGAAAGCTGTTGTTCAAGTTCGTTAACTTTGGTGGTAGCAAGGTACGTTTTTTGACGTTCATCCATTAACAAAACATTAAATTGACGTTTCTCTTTGGTTAATAACTCAAGAGTTTCGTTTTTCTTTTCAAGATCGTCCTTTTGACTTTTTAACGCACTACCCTTGTACCCCTCAAGTTCTTTGATTTTCTGAAGAAGCTCATCTTTATAGTGTTCAATGGTCTCACTAGATGTAATTAGAGCGACTTTGCATTCTTCAAAATTTTGAGTGAGCGTTGCGTTTGCCTTCTTTAATTGCTTTTGACCTTTTCTAGTTTCATTGACATCTTTTTGCAAACTAGCAATTAAATTAGCAAGCGCGACACGCTCCTCATCATCATACTCATTTGCATGTTGATCATCCTCAAACTCATTATTGCACATGTCTGATGAATCGGGTTTGGTATTGCTATCAACCTTTTCCGTCATACATGTGTCATTAATGGCATTGGGTAGCTCACTATGCTCATGAGTATCACCAAACACATTATATTCATCAGTGGTGTGTACCTTATCGAGTGGCTCAGTGTCAAAGATAGGTCCATTGTCATCTTTAGTGACGTTGAGAACTTCGTCAACCTTTGCCATGTACGAGTAATGTGCTTCTAATTCTTGGTCGGAGGCTTCATCATCAGTATCATCAAGCATTGCTCCTTCCTCAGCCGACAATTTGACCCCTGCTTCCACCTTTTTGCATAACAACATCTTCTCTTTATGATAGCTAGAGTCCCTAACTCGTTTCGGCTTTCTACATTCCTTTGCCATATGCCCATAGCCTTGGCAATTATAACACTGAATCCCACTTTGTTAAACCACTTGCGTTCCAACAGTTTCCCTATTCCCAGTAGCAGCAGCAATCCTTTGAGTATCATACTTGGCAGTTTGTCGATCATACCTTGCAGAACCCTCAACATGTGTTGGATTATGTCGATCATACCTAGAAGGAATTTCACCACGTCGATGTGTGTCATACAGTGAAGGGTTCTCAACATATTGGTTCTTTGTGTTGGATGATGTTCGAAGATTGTTGTTGGTGGGTTTGAAGATTTTCTTGTAGGTCTTCATAATGAAAGCAATTTGTTGTTTCATTTCCCGATTCTTCTGAGCTTGATCTTCATCACTATCCTCTTCAGATGATGACTCAGATGGTGGTGATGGTGCTCTTGGTTCTTTGCCGCGTGATCTTGTGGATAATGAAGACTTGGATGATGTGGAATATCGTAGGGAGGATGATTGAATGGAATATGACTTTGGAGTACGAGATCGATGATCTTGAGTGGTAGTCACTAGAGCAAGTGGATTAGCCGTCTTTGCAACTCGTTCAGCTCGAATTTCATTTGCCTCGTGCTGAAATTGTTTCAAGATATCAAAGAGAGTGTGATAGTTTACCTTGTCTAACTGCTTCTGTTGTTTCACCAAAGTAACAAAACGTGTCCACTCTGGTTGAAGTTGCTGAAGAAATTGCACATTGACTTGCATGGTGGAGACCTCCAGGTTGTTTCTTGTCATGTCGTTCATCATCTTGTAGAATCGTGAATAATAAGACTCAATTGATTCTCCATCCAATGCAGTAAACTTACCAAAATTCCAAAACAAGTTTGTTTTAACATCTTGCTTGTTGAGTGATTCTCCTTGTTGCAAGCGTTCAATAACCGTCCACATTTCTTGTGCCGTAGGACATGCATCAACCGTGGAATAAATATCATCTCCAATTCCACTTAGAATCATATAGATCGCTTCTTTTTCTGCATCATACCAAGCACGCTTCTTTGGTGTAAGATCACATAACGTTTCTTTTCTTGTGGTTGTGGTTACTTCTGTGGTAGTGTCAGTGGCTGGTGTATGAGGAACAGTGATATCGGAGAAAACATATGGTCCATTGTTAATACATTGCCTCAATGCATCACCATTAGGTCTTGTATCAAGATAACGAAGAAAACGTGATTGCCATTGAGCATATCGACCGGCCACAAGCATTGGTGGTCTCTCTTTGTTACCCGCCACCATTATGTTGTTGTTCGTCACACGGTATTCTGTAGTAGAATCCATCTCAATATTCTCTGAAATGATGAAATGAATATGGATCTTAAGTAGATATGATGTGACTGAGCTGTTGTTGAAATTCCGAAAAATGCTATTTTTTTCTCAGTCCGACAATAAATTCCCCAGTCCGACAAAACGGTAGACCAAAAAATTTTGTATCGCCAAATTTTGAAATTGAGCTAGAAATGTCCTAAAACTAGTATGGAAAAAATTTGAATTTACTTGACGGAAAAATTTTAACTTTTTTTTGTGATCTTCGTGTAAACGATATTCCGAAACTAGTCTAGATGGTGGCTAAGTCTAAAAAATACTCAAACAAAATTTAGCTAAACATGTCATCGGAATGTCCATCGGAATGTGCATCGGAATGTCCATCGGAATGTTGGCTGTCGGAATGCTTAGATCGCAATGTACACCTGTCGGAATCCCAGATCGCAATGTATACCTGTCGGAATCCCAGATCGCAATGTACCTGTCGGAATCCCAGATCGGAATATGGCTGAAACAAATTTGGCAGAGTAACGACTCAAAATTCCTTAAAACCGTCGGAATCCCAGATCGCAAAGAACGATCAGAATGTCCAGATCGGAATAAGGTATCGTAATCCAGTGATCGCAAAGTAGAACCAGTTGGTTATTGCGATCAAATCCCTCTCACTTGTACTTTCCGATGGTGATACTAGCTTGAATTTCGGAATGAAGAAAACAAGATAGTTTTGAACGTTTGAGCCAAGAAAGTTTGTGTTTTTAACCAAAACCAAGATACCAAAATCACTACAACACTATTGAAGGAGGTATACGACTTCAAATCACAAACAAACACAAAAAATCTTGAATTCGTGGAAGAAATAAGGGTCAAATCAAATAAATCAAGTGAAAACACCACAACCAATCACAAAACTACCCCATGGCGATTGATACCAAATGTTGTCCCTAATATATGAATGATATAACACGAATTTAAAGAAAGAAAATAGGAGAATAAGATGAATTTTAGAGAGAGAAAGTAGTGAGAGAAAGTAGAGAGAATGGTTGGAGAAACTTGTGAAATATTAGATTAGAGAAAATGAAATGACCAACACCCTTCCTAACATGCTAGGAAGGGGTTTATATATCCTTTGCTTACATGTAGCTTAATGGGCTATATGATCATGGGTCGGGCTTTCTTTTTGGGCTTTGGTTACTTATGAATGAACCTTAGCTTAAAGTTAAGCCCGTAATATACGACTAACATACTACCTATTACAACGTTCTAAAATACGATACATAATAAACATATGACCGAGCATTCTTGTTTGACTCAATATTTTGAGGCTAACAGATATTAAAGCCACATATAAACCAAAGTCAATTTCAAGCTCTAATTTCATATAAACCAAAGTCAAAAAGTCATATATAGACAGACGATTTATCTTCATAGTTATATAGAGTTATAGACAGACGATTTACCTCATTTGAAAGTGATAATGGATAATAAAATCTGAATGGGTTCCTTTCATCTTGCAAGTTGTGTTGTTCAAGGATATCATAAGCTTAGCGCAGTTAAAAAAGCATACAGTAAGGTGTCTATAGTTATCAAGTATTTCCTTTCTGCTATATATTTATAATTTTACTATGTGGCCCGTTTTGAATGAAAAATAACTCTAAGTTGGTTACAAGAATTGGACCAATATTGTCATTTGCTAACTCTAGAATATTTTTTTGTACCATTTTTTTTTGTATTCTCAGAAAGAGACTTCTCATTCGATGCATGTTTGTTAAAATAAACCTTCATTCTCAGGTTAGCATTAATACAAAAGTCTTCCTTTTCAGATATCTAAAAAAATTGATAAGTCTAGACTTATCATGATACTCTTGATTTACCGAGGAAAGCATTAGATATTTTTTACTGATAACTGCTCGTAACGTATGATTTTCTAATGCCATGTATGAGTTCCGATGCTCGCAAGGTAAGCCCTTGAATATTTAGTACATCTTCTTTCCATACAACATCTTCTGAATTAAACTGAAACTAGGACTAGAATGAAACTTTTAAGATTTAATTATGAAGTTTACGCGAATTATATGAGACTGGTTGTTATGATTTAGAAAATTGATGTTAGGCTATGTCTTCTGAGATATAACATGGATTTTCACCTTCATGTACTAGCAGACAAGGAAATATATATACATTCCTCTTTTAGAAAACCATATTAGTTGAAAGTTTGAGTTGATTATTAAGGAAGGCAAATGTGGTCTTAACTTGGAAGCAACTTTGATATGTAGATATGTAGTGTTATATTGGTATGGAAAAATAAAAGAGAAAGATTAACGAGTTTCTCCACATTTTTTTAAGGTCCTGCCTCTTATATAAAATCATGTACATTTATTTTATCCTATTAGAATTTGAAATTAAAGTCTTAGCGATTCACTTATATATGTTGGAATCAGTCATGGGTTATTGCAATTTACATATAAATTTTCCAAATTGTGAAATTTAATAATATCATTATTTGAGTGAGTTAAATATGATGCTTATTTACCGGTTAACGCTCTTTGTTTTGAGCTAAAAATTCAAACTCATTTTGCAGCTACTTATGCGAGGACTTTGCAGCTACTTAAAGATTTACAAGATGTCACAACGATTTATATTTTTCAAGGGTCAGGTTTACATAAACCCAAAAATGGGTTCGTTGGACATGTTATTCTCTTTCATGGCATCTTCCATGAGCGTGAGCACCTGATATCTTTGGTAAAGCTGATTGTTATACACTCTATTTCTTTAGAACGTGAAATATTAAGTAAATAAGTTAGTACCTTCCAAATAGTATTAGTCGAGTTGCCTCTGAAGAAATAATAGATAAGGGCAAAGAAGAAGATTTGAACACTGAATCAAACACTTCAATTAATAAAAACAAGTTCGAATCAAAAGATTAAACAGTCACCACAGCTAAACTGGTGTGACTCTATTATCTAAATGATAATAGTCTTACAAGAACAAGAACAAAAAATAAATAAACATGATCTGGGTTACATATTTTGAGAGAGAGTATTTTGATGAAAACACACACATAAGAAAACCCAGATAAGTGACAAAATGAGGAGCGTCTCCTCTTTATCCCCAAAAGCCAAAAATGAGACGTTGCGTCTCATGTACGCTTGGCTTAATTGCCAAGTAGTGCTCCAAGTTTCCACTTGTCCAGATAAAGCCCTCCACCTCATTATGCACTCATCACTCCAAGTCCAAAGTGTAACTGCAAAAGGGAAAAGTTACACAATAAGTCCTTTAGGTTAGCAAATGGTATCTGATTAGGTCCAAATATTTAATATCCCCCCTTAATCAGATACCTCATATAGATTAACCATGCCAAGTTTTTCAACAAAAGCATTGTGTTACAATGTATCCAGTCCCTTTGTGAGGATATCTGCTATTTGATTAGCAGAATCCACCTTACAAGTCTTAACAACACCACTTAAAAAAATTTTCCCTTACAAAATGTAAGTCAATTTCTAAGTGTTTAGTTCTTTCATGAAAAACTGGATTAGCAGCTATCTTAATAGCTGAGTTACTATCACAGTACAAAGTAACAGGTAAAAGATTTTCAAATTTTAAGTCTTTCAAAATCTTTAAAATCCAAATGACTTCACTGGTAACTGAAGCAAGAGCTCTATACTCGCTTCAGTAGAGGATTTGGAGAGAGTGTTTTGCTTTTTACTCTTCCAAGAAACAAGATTGTTATTAACAAACACACAATAGCCAGTAACTGATCTCCTAGTAACAACACACTTAGCCCAATCAGCATCAGAATAAGCATTTAGAAACATACCAGAAGTCTTCTTAATGTGAATGCCCAAACCTGGAAAACCTTTAAGATATCTTAATATCTTAAAAGCAGTTTTAAGATGAGATCTCAAAGGGGAGTGCATGAATTGACTTAGGCAGTGAACTGCATAAGATATGTCAGGCCTGGTATTGGTTAAGTAAATAAGCTTACCCATCAACTTCTGATAATCAACAATATTATCAAGCAAGGGGTCATCAATAGTGGGCTCATTAGATATGGTAAGTTTGGTAACCAAGGGAGTGCTAGCAGGTTTACAAGCCAGCATACCATATTCAGAAAGAAGATCCAACACATACTTTCTTTGATTTAAGCAAATGCCACAGTTAGTATCAACAACCTTAATTCCCAAAAAATATTTCAACTTCCCCAAGTCTTTAATCATAAACTTAGTTTTCATAAATATTTTAAAATTTTCAATCTCAGCAGTATTGTTCCCAGTAATGATGATATCATCAACATACACAAGTAAGGCAAGAAAAGTGTTACCTAGAGACTTAGTGTATAAAGAATAGTCAGATTTGCTTTGAACAAAACCATTTTCACTCAACACAGCAGTAAGCTTAGCATTCCATTGCCTGGGAGCTTGTTTAAGCCCATACAATGACTTTTTGAGTCTACAAACCATGTTGTCACCACCACAAAGATATCCTTGTGGTGGTTTCATGTAAACAGTTTCATCAAGATCACCATAAAGGAAAGCATTATTAATGTCAAGTTGGAACACATGCCAGGAATTCACAATAGCAATATTAAGCAAACATCTAACAGTAACCATCTTGACAACAGGGGCAAAAGTTTCATCAAAGTCAATACCTTCCTTTTGGCCAAAGCCTTGGGCAACAACCCTAGCCTTGTATCTTTCTATTTCACCACTAGACTTAAACTTAAGTTTCCAAACCCACTTACTACCTAAGGCCTTCCTACCCTTTGGTAATTCAACAATATCCCAAGTGTCATTCTCAAGAAGGGCTGCAAGCTCAGAGTTCATAGCATCAACCCAATAAGGGTTTTGAGAAGCTTCAAAAAAATTCTTTGGCTCACTGTTTTTGTTAAGTTGGGTGACAAAACAGAAGTTTTCATGATTAAGTCTAGAATACCCTACAAATTTTTCAAGACCATATTTAACCTTGGAATTAACAACAAAATCATTGTAGTTTTTTGGAAAAACAGAAGGTCTGGTAGACCTTCTAACACCCTGAGTAGGATCACTTGGATTTTGATTCAAGTGACCTTCAGACTCATTATTTTCATCAAGTGTTGCTGCCTCCTCTTCCAACCTAGCTTCAATATCCTCACTGTTATGAGCATCATCTCCAATATTTGGAGAATCAACAGTGTCCATATTGTTCCCAAGGTTGGGAGAGTGGCTACCCTCACTTTATGACTCATGGTCACTATTATGACTACTTGTTACTCTCTCATCATCATTAGGTAGCTCAGGGTTATCTAAATCAAAAAAGTTTAGCAAATTTTTATCTTGACCAAGACTAAGGACATTAGACTCATTATGCTTGTTTTTTGAGACAGAATACTTAAAAGGAAATATAGACTCAAAAAAACTCACATCTCTAGAGACAATAAACTGATTCCTATCAAGACTAAAAAGCCTGTAACCCTTTTGAGAATTAGAATAACCCATCATAACACATTTTTCAGACCTATTAGACAATTTATCATGACTATTCAAGATAGTAGCAAAGCATAAACAGCCAAACATTCTGATAAGAGAGAGATTAGGACAAGTATTGTAAATCATTTCATAAGGGGACTTTCCATTTAACACAGAAGAGGGTAATCTGTTAATGAGAAAAGTAGCAGTTAGAATGCATTCAGACCAAAATTTCAAAGGAATTCCCCCCTGAAACATAAGACACCTAGCCACATTCAAGAGGTGTCTATGTTTCCTTTCAGCCACCCCATTTTGCTGTGGGGTATAAGCACATGAAGTCTGATGCAGGATGCCATTGTTGTTACAAAACTTATTAAAAGTTTGATTAACAAATTCAGTACCATTGTCACTTCTAAAGACTTTAATGTTTCTTTTAAACTGATTTTTAATCATTTTATGAAAAACATCTAAAAAAGTAACAACTTCATCCTTGGACTTAATGAGATATACCCAAACAGCTCTGGTAAAATCATCCACAATGGTCAAAAAATATCTATGGCCAGTGTGACATGTCACCTTATAAGGACCCCATAAATCAAGATGAACAATGTCCCCCAAGTACTTAGTCTTATGGTCACTTAAAGGAAAAGGCTTCCTGGATTGTTTAGCCCTTTGACAAACTTCACAATAGTCATACTTATCATGTTTATCAAGTTTCAAAGTGGCTTTTAAGATATCTAAAGCAGGGTCACCAGGATGGTCAAGTCTACAATGCCAATCATAATAAGATAAAGAACAAATAGGGACAGTTTGACTAGCATTACACTTAGTACCTTTAGTATCTAAGTAGTATAAACCACCACATTGATTACCAATCCCTAGAATGTTTTTCAGATTCAAATCCTGATTCAAAAAAAGGCATTTATTTTCATCAAAACCACAAATATCTTGTTATCCTTGGCTAATTTATGCACAGATATTAAAGTAACACAATACTTAGGAATAACCAACACATCAAACAAGACAAGACCATTTCCCAGTTTCAGATTTCCAATCTTAGATATGAAAGCTTCAGTCCCATTAGGATGACTGACTTTAATTTTTAAGTGAGAAATATCAAACACATTGTCCAGTTCTTTTTCATCATTAGTCATATGTTGGTTAGCCCCAGAGTCAACCATTTTCCCATGTTGAGTAACTTTAGAATGAATATTAGAACAAAAAAAGTTACTAAAGTTATCATTGAAGGCTTTACTGGAATTTAGGTAAGTACCTGCCATATTGGCTTGCACATCCTTCTCAATCCCATTATTCTCTTTGATAGGAGAGAGTAAAGCAGAAAGTTGTTCATCAGAAAAAACAGAGTTGGGATTAGTCCCCACATAATTGTTAGAAACATTTTTTCCTTTAGAGTTTTGGCCAGGTCTCTTTTTTCCAAAATCAGCAGGGTACCCAATGAGTCTAAAACATCTATCAATAGTATGCCCATTGTACCCACAATTTTCACAAATCACTTCAGAATTCACATTAGGTCTGTAGGTGTTCCCATTGGGCCTATAGGTATTCCCATTTGGCACATTAGGTCTAGGGTTACTATTGTAGTTGGGGTTAGCATTGAAGTTAGGTCTAAAGCCACCAGAGTTATTACTCTGATTTCTTTGAACCACATTTCTGGTGGGCCCATTAGCAAAGAAAGCAGATGTCTAATATATAACATCCCTGCACCAAGAACAAAGTTAAAACATATATAATATAAAAAAACCCCAAATATTTTGAAACCCTAAAATTAAAAAATCGATTTTAGGATGAATAAAAAACAATGAGAGCAAAATCTTTTTAAATCTGACTATCTCAATAGCAGATCTATCCAAAAAACGTTTCAATTTTAAAAACCCCCAAAAATATTTTGAAACCCTAAAATATTTCTAACGATTTCAGAGAACCATGGCTCTGATACCATGAAGAAATAATAAATAAGGGCAAAGAAGAAGATTTGAACACTGAATCAAGCACTTCAATTAATAATAACAAGTTCGAATCAAAAGATTAAACAGTCACCACAGCTACACTGGTGTGACTCTATTATCTAAATGATAATAGTCTTACAAGAACAAGAACAAAAAATAAATAAACATGATCTGGGTTACATATTTTGAGAGAGAGTATTTTGATGAAAACACACACACAAGAAAACCCAGATAAGTGACAAAATGAGGAGCGTCTCCTCTTTATCCCCAAAAGCCAAAAATGAGACGTTGCGTGTCATGTACGCTTGGCTTAATTGCCAAGTAGTGCTTCAAGTTTCCACTTGTCCAGATAAAGCCCTCCACCTCATTATGCACTCATCACTCCAAGTCCAAAGTGTAACTGCAAAAGGGAAAAGTTACACAATAAGTCCTTTAGGTTAGCAAATGATATCTGATTAGGTCCAAATATTTAATAGCCTCTTTAGGTTTTAGACTTTAGAAATAGTATAAAAGTAGTTGTCAGAATCCTTTCAAAAGGTAAGTTTGTGTATGACTTCAAAATTCTTGAAGGTATCAAAATTTTTATTGTTTGTGGGAGTTTAATTTAATAAGTTGCTGCAAAATTTGTTCAGGTAGTTTAGTATGAAGAATCTGTAAGATAAAATTGGTAGCCTCCACAAGGTTTTGTAGCTTGATGAAAGATAAAAGTGGTAGCTTTCACAAGGTTTTATAGCTTGCGATGATAAATATAATTAGGTAAATTGGTACTTATAATTGCAATTTCACAAATAAGGTTATTTTCTGCAAATTAGTAAAGTAGAGGCACAAACCCATTCGTCTATGTTGGTTTGTGTCCGTATATGCTTCCTCTTGCATCTATCTTAATCCATGTCTTGTGTATATTAATTATTGGGCAAATGACTTAAAAATGCATCTAACTTGACACTTTTTTGCGTTTTGTGTAGCCATCTTTTTTCTTTCCCATTATGGTCATCAAACTTTCAAAAGTCGATCATTCTGTGTATTTTGTGACCATTTTACCCTTATTTTTTAGAAATTTTTAAGGGTAAAATGGTCATTTTACATGGTAAAATAGTGACAAAATACACACAATGACCGACTTTTGAAAGTTTGATGATCATAATGGGAAAGAAAAAAGATGGCTACACAAAACGCAAAAAAGTGTCAAGTTAGATGCATTTTTAAGTCATTAGCCCTTAATTATTTAAAAATTGACTATTTTTTATTTATATTATGCAAGGTTCTTGATGACATGAAGGCTGTTTGTGAGCTGGTATCGAGTACTTTGGGTAAAACATTCCCTTTATATGCTTTTAACAAGTTTTGAGAAGGATGCAGTGTTGAGTACAAATATTCCGTTTTTACCAATCAAAGACTTAGGACATTTTGTCTAGCTATGCAACCTTCAATACAAGAAGTACTTTAATACGATCAATGTCTTTGATGGAGGTGATTTTAAGTCGAGTATATGTGTAAACAGTGTCTTAGTATGATTAATATAGAGGTTGATGTTAAGCTGTGCGGCTGTTTAGAGGTCTCGAACAAAGGTCGTGCACCCTTGAGAAAACTTACTATCCATTGAAATAGATTTTGATGTCTATTTACCTTGATTTACTAATATCACAATTAAAGTTTTCCTTAAGCTTTCAATATACATGTTGAATTTGTCATGCAAGAACCCCCAACCTTCTAATATGTAAATTTGTCAGTAAAAGTTTTTTCTCGATCAATTCATGCTCACTATATTATCAGTAATATCGTTAATTATTAAGTATATATTAGAAAGCCAGTGTATTACACGGGTTTTAAACTAGTTTGCATAATAAAAGTGTTTATTATTTCCTAAAAAAGTTATACTTTTTACTATGATAAATTAATAAATTATAAGTCGCTTAAAAAATAATTACACATTTTTACATATTAGGTACAAGTCGCTAAAAAAAAACTTACACATTTTTACACATTAAATACATGTTGCATAATAATAAATATAAATTGCATAACATTTTTTCATACCATAAATATATTTTTTACATTTATTTAATACCATAAATATTAAAATTCAAATTCGCTTAATAATTGACCCAAAATAGCTTAACAAGAACACTTACACAAAGTTTTACACAAATATACTTATATCTTACACAAAATGTACTTTTTTTAAAAACGATTACCAAAGTTGCATAGATAGCATAATATATTATGGGTTTTTCTATCTTGCGCCATAATGGCACATAATAAGAACACATAAAGCACATAAAAAGTACATCGGGTTCTACAGAAAAGTACACAGGAATCCACAAAATGTGAATCCACAAAATGTGAATCCCTGTGTACTTTTTTGTGAGACCCGGTGTATTTTCTACCTTCTTATCATGTGCCCTTAGGGCACAAGATAGAAAAACCTATATATTATAAGTCAATCAAATTTTTGGTCATTTTGAACGATTTGCATAATGTTTGGTCACATAAGACTTTTAAGAAAAGACTTTTGAGAAATAGGTTCAATTTTTGAGAAATCTTTTTCAATCAATTTAAAACCACGGCGACGACTTATTGCCACTTCAAGTCGTCACTAAAAGTTTGGTGCGTAAATTTCTCTCGGGTGGGAGTTAAAATCTTGTCCGGACTAATCTTATGATTGTAACGAAAGCTATAACATGTCGCCTCTATAATTATATTATTTATTTGTTTTTATAAATATTATTATTAATATTTATTTTTATTTATAGTTTTATTATTATTATTATTATTATTATTATTTATTTGTTTTAATAAATTTATTATTTTAAATTTAAAATAATTATATTATATTATGTTAGTAACCATAATTTCAATGCATTACAATTACAATAGGTTACATTCTTTTCAATTAGAATATATTCAAGTTAAAAATTCTTTCACTAATTACAATTCCCGTGAATTAAAAGCCCCGTAAGTGGGAGTCAAAATTAAAGGACTCGTTTTATAGTCTAGCTTTGCCTTTAGTGAGTGGTCTAGGAGCAGCCACTAAAAGTTTGTTTTTGTCCTTTGTTAAAAATACTAATTAAGACGAGTTTGGGCTTGGCTTGTTAAAGTTTTACAAAGTTTGAGCTCGAGCTCAGTTTGTTTTGAGCCTTATTATTTAAGTTCGGACTCGGCTCGTGATATGGTAGATAAGCTCGGGCTCGTTTCGAGCTCGGCTCATTTATATGATTTGGCATTGAAAAAATAAAATTTGGTTCGAGCTCGACTCGTAATATATTTAAATTAGGCTCGTTAATAAGCTTATTGTTAAGCTCGTTAAGAAGCTCGTATATAAAACATTAGGTTCGTTTAGGCTCACGAGCCCAAACACGCTTTGTACTTAAAGCTCGGGCTCGAGCTCGTTTAATAACCAAGCTGCAACTTAGGCTCGAGATCGGGCTCGAGCTCGTTGAGGCTCGACTCGATCGAGCTTTTTACCGATTTGATCTCGAGCTTCTCACAAACAGCTCGTGTCGTTTTCACCCCTAATTAAACCTGTAGGCGATTGGACCTAACGTTCTATAACGCTTCATCAAACACCTTACCTATATATACCCAACCAAACATATAAATCTACTACCTGGTCAATTTAAAGAATGATCCTTAATTTATAGTAAATTCGAATTGAATATTTAACAAACTTGATTAATGATTGAAGATTCACTTCTACCAATTCAAATCATGATCTGGTGTTTTGTATAGGATTGTATTTAGTGAGTAATCTTGTGGATCTCATTGCGTTTTTTAGATTCAATCAATGAACAATACTAATATGATAGGTGTGTTTGTGCTAAATATGAACTATTTTTTTTTTATGTTTAGATATAGAAATGTTTTTGTTTTTAAGATCTTGAATCCAAATCTAATTAATGGTACTTATTTGCATAATAAAATTTTATTATTTCCTAAAAAAGTTAAACTTTTTACTCTAATAAATTAATAAATTATAAGTCGGTTAAAAAATAATTACATATTTTTACATATTAGGTACAAGTCGCTTAAAAGAAAACTTACACATTTTTACACATTAAGCACATGTTGCACTTGGGGGTGGCCACGGGTTCACCTGCGACGACTCCGAGCTATCCAAAAGGGTAGTCGCCCTGGGATTAGTCGGCTCGCAATGTCGAGTCGGAAACCTAGGTATACCCAAAAAGCACATGTTGCATAATAATAAATATAAATTGCATAATATTTTTTAATACCAAAGATATATTTTTTACATTTATTTAGTACCATAAATATATTAAAATTCAAATTCGCTTAATAAATTGACCCAAAATAGCTTAACAAGAACACTTGCACAGAGTTTTATACAAATATACTTATGTCTTACACAAAATGTATTTTTTTTTTTAAAACGATTACTAAAGTTGCATAGATAGCATAATATATTATAAGTCAATCAATTTTTTTGTCTGTTTGAACAATTTGCATAATGTTTGGTCACATAAGACTTAAGAAAGGACTTTTGAGAAATAAGTTCAATTTTTGAGAAATCATTTTCAATCAATTTAAAACCACGACGACAACTTATTGCTACTGCAAGTCGTTATTAAACGTTTGGTGCATAAATTTCTCTCCGGTGGGAGTTAAAATCTTGTCCGGACTAATTTTATGATTGTAACGAAAGTTATAACATGTCGCCTCTATAACTATATTATTATTTATTTATTTTTATAAATATTATTATTAATATTTATTTTTATTTATAGTTTTATTATTATTATTATTATTATTATTATTTATTTGTTTTAATAAATTTATTATTTTAAGTTTAAAAAAATTATATTACATTATGTTAGTAACCATAATTTCAATGCATTACAATTACAATAGGTTACATTCTTTTCAATTAGAATATATTCAAATTAAAATTTCTTTTACTAATTATAATTCCCGTGAATTAAAAGCCCCGTAAATGGGAGTCAAAATTAAAGGACTCGTTTTATAGTCTAGCTTTGCCTTTAGTGAGTGGTCTAGGGGCAGCCACTAAAAGTTTGTTTTTGTCCTTTGTTAAAAATGACTAATTAAGACGAGTTTGGACTTGGCTCGTTTAAGTTTTACAAAGTTTGAGTTCGAGCGCAACTTGTTTTGAGCCTTATTATTTAAGTTCGGGTTCTGCTCGTGATATGGTAGACAAGTTCGGGCTCGTTTCGAGCTCGGCTCATTTATATGATTTGGCATTGAAAAAATAAAATTTGGTTCGAGCTCGACTCGTAATATATTTAAATTAGGCTCGTTAATAAGCTTATTGTTAAGCTCGTTAAGAAGCTCGTATATAAAACATTAGGTTCGTTTAGGCTCGCGAGCCCAAACACGCTTTGTACTTAAAGCTCGGACTCGAGCTCGTTTAATAACCAAGCTGCAACTTAGGCTCGAAATCGGGCTCGAACTCGTTTAGACTCGGCTTGATCGAGCTTTTTACCGATTTGATCTCGAGCTTTTCACAAACAGCTCGTCTCGTTTTCACCCCTAATTAAACCTGTAGGCCGTAGCAAATAGATCATTGATCCAATGAAAAAGCTTTTGTAATTTAATTTATAACTTGACAGTTGACAGCAATGTATTATGGCATACAAGTAAAGTAAAACACAATCGTTAGCCAATTCAAGGCTTTATTTGGAACTACTAATATCAAAGAGTTTTTCAACTATATTCGCGAACCCATCAAAGAAACTATTCCCCTCATCTTTTACGGCATCATATATAATGTTCGTCCCCAACCCAACTCCAACTTGCTCGCCAATACGATGACTATTTGATCCTGAAGAAGAGGGCACAGAACGCTGAGTGGTTGAACCAGAAGAAGGGAGCGCAGCAGAACGAACCTGGTTCGTTCCTGAATTACCCGAAACACAAAGCGGGTGAACCAAGAAACTGCAGCTCTTACACTGGTACATAAGGCCCTGAATTGGTACTGTACATATTTGACAAGGTTCTGTTTGGTTAGGAATAGGTTTGTAAACCACAAGATTCATTGCGTGGGGGTGGTTTGTGGTGGAGGTGAGCGTGTGGGGACATTTTGCGCAGTAAACATGCAAGTCAAATTCGCAGGAGACGCAACTGAACCGTGCCCCGTTTCCAACAATCTTGCACCCGTCACAGAGGTATGCTGCATCATCATTAAGCTCGGTGAGTCGGTGAGCTGGGTGCAAGAAGTGTGCTACTGCATTGGTGGACAATGGTGCCATCAGAAGTGATCTGGCTTGGTATAGATGGGAGATCTTTGTGTTAGGTACTTATCCTAATTATCCAAGTGCACTTGCTGTATCTATATATAGAAGCAAGCTAGGAGGTTTCCTAGATGGTGTGTGAAACTTGACTTTTCATTTTGAACTTGATCTTAGTCGAACTCATATTTGTGAAACTTTTCATTACTTGCATTATTATGACTTCTTGTTCTACTAAGGCGAAAGCAAATGTATGATGCGGTTTTAGTCCTGGTCCTAGCGAGCCTGCGCATATGATGCTTGCATCTTAAATTTTTCTATAAAATCCTTGATATGCAGATTAACAGTAACTAAACCATTCTATATTGGTTTAAAGTAAAGTTTCATAATTCGTAGTCTTTTTAGTCCAATAATCAATGGCCAGAGTCAATGGTCGTCTGCAGTAGTATTGCAACTTGGTCCAATATATTCCAATAATGCCATGTGCAATCAACGAGCCACCAAAATAGAAATGGAAAGAGTGACCTTATTGTCCATATATCAATCAAGATGCTTGTTTGCATTATTTTAAAATCACTTGATAAGGTTATTATCTGCCTGCTTGCATAGTTTTAATCATGATCGAGCACATAACAAGACTTGTTTTGTTATTCAGATTTTACGAGGCTTGTCATTTGAAGTTTAGTAACGAGACGGTGGTCGTTAATTGTTCCCAGGCTTGTTCAAGCGAGATTTACTCACGAGACATAGTAATGACGAGACTTGGTTTATTTAACACTTGTTTCGAAACTAGGGATATTAAGAGATCGAGTTACTTGTTTTGTTATTCAAAGTAGTTATGAGGCTTGTCATTTGAAGTTTAGTAACGAGACTAGGTTGTTTCATTGTTCTGAGGCTTGTTCTAAAGCGATTTACGTACGCACGAGGCATAGTAAGACTTGGTTTCAGGGGCGGATCCAGCTTAAAGCAAGGGTATGCACGTGCATACCCTGCCTAAATTCTTAGTAGTGTATTTATATTTTTATTTTCAAAAGTTGGTATAAAACGCACTACAAATTTAAGAGTGCACACCCATTGAAATGCTCTTAAAATTTGAGTGCATACCCACAAAATTGAAAAGAACAAAGAAAGAAGAACAAAAAAAGAAAATACCTGTGGCATTGTCGGCTGTCTATTGTAGAAGATGAAGGTCAAAAGTCAATAGGGTTGGTGCATGTGTATTTACTTGGCCCATTTGTAATGTGAAGTTAAGTAGTTATAAGGTTGAATCTTAAGTCTACCAATCCTTTAAAGCCCAATTCACTTAAAACTATTCAACTTTACCTTATACATTAGTTTTATCATTTTACTAGTTATGTAAAGTTTTTAAAACTACAGTTGTATTGAAAAAAATCAAGACCTTAGTACTTATTTTGTCTCTTATGTGGTAAATATGCAAACTAGTCTATAATTTATTCTTACATATGTTCTAACGTTTGCACTTATATAAGAATACTAAATGTGCAATTGTGAATTTGCTGTTGATTTTCTACCAAACTTACAAAGTAGTATATTTATTGTCGATGATTATTACTTTTGTGTGAGTTGGTCACACTCATCGAACCTCAAGAATCAAACATTACGATTATTAGAAAATATTACATATTTACATGAGTTATATCTTTGATCTTGTATGAATGACACAATAGCTAGTCGTGGTAGAAATAGTAGAATTTTAAACCAAATCAACTGTTCGAATAAAATAAATAAACACACATAATTAAATTTAAAAAAAAAACCCGACCCTCAACACCGACCCGCAAAACCTGCTCCAAAAATCTGATTTTATAAAAATTAAGATAAATGCTCTACTAAGAAAGTGCATACCCTAATCTAAAATCCTAAATCCGCCACTGCTTGGTTTAACACTTGTTCCGAGACTAGGGATATTACCAGACTCACGTTTTCTGAAATAGATAGGGTCGTTATTTTGCTCCGAGATGGGGTAGGTTTAAAAGGGTTACGAGATTGGTTTTATCTTAAATTTATTCCCAGATCACGTTCTGAGCCATACTTATCTTGTTACGAGCCCTAATTGTCACGAGGTTGAAAAACTTGCATATCACGAGCTCAAATTCTTATGAGGTTGACTACATCAATAGATAAGGATGTATTACGCATAAGTTGGTTCTTCATTTGTTAATACGAGACTCTTATTCGGTGGCTCATCACGAGATTAAGGTTAGGTCAAGAGTTGGTCACAAGGTTAGTGCAAGTTGAAGTCATGAGGTTATTTCACAATTTTCACCACATACAAGATTTTCTCAAGACGATGTCACTAGTTTAAGACACGACGTCAAGATCTTACAAGATGTATTTAAACTTTTGCTCCCTTAAGGCGGAACACTTCTTACATCAAGAGGTTTAGGCATATTACGAGCTTCATCAGCACTACAAGAAAAATAGCTTTTAGGGACGGCATTTTTTTAGAGACTACACATGTAGTGTCTAAAATTCCACAAAACGACAAAAATACTACTTTCCTCACACTCATGTTTGACCAAAATCTTTAGGGACTACTTCGTGATATATAGAGACTATGTATAGTCTCTAAAGTTTTAGTAGAAAGCAAAACTTGATATTGTTAAATATTTGACTTTGACTGTAACTTATAGAGACTACATGTAGTGCCTATAAATTTGGAGACGAAATTTTTTTAGTCAAAGTCAAAAATAGTAATTTCGTGATAGCGGGAAAATTTGCCGCCCAACCTTTAGCCACTACACGTAGTCCCTAAAAGTATTTTAAGGACTACATGTAGTGCCTATAAATTTGGAGACAAAATCTTTTTAGTCAAAGTCAAAAATAGTAATTTCGTGATAGTGGGAGAATTTGCCGCCCAATTTTTAGCCACTACATGTAGTCCCTAAAGTTTATTTTATATTTTTATTAATTAAGAATATTAAAATTAACCATAAATATTACAGTAGACATTTTTATAGTTAAGATTATTACAATTAGTTATCAATTAATATTAATTTTAACTAAATCAAAAGTATTAAACTACAACGAATAAGTAAAACATCACATTACATAACGATAAAACATTACACCAAAACCCACAAAGTATCCCTGGGCCAAAGTATCCCCTTAACATATCCTCGACGAATAACGTGTCGTTTTATTTTCGCGTTACTCTCCAAACGTTGATACTAAAAAACGATACGTTCGTACAAACAAACATTTATTTATTCAAATATTATACATAGCTCTTGTGAAAACACATGGGTGAATTACAAACAGACACGTCTAAACATGTTATGGGTGTATTTTAGATGTTCAATGAATGAGTCGATATGTTATGGTTGTATGTTAGATGTTCAATGGATGAGTCGATATGCTATGGTTGTACGTTAGATGTTCAATAGATGAGTCGATATGTTATGGTTTTACGTTAGATGTTCAATGAATGAGTCGTTGTGTTATGGTTGTACATTAGATGTCCAATGGAGGAGTCTGTATGTTATGGTTGTACGTCAGATGTTCAATGGATGAGTCAGTATATTATGGTTGTACGTTAGATGTTCAATAGATGAGTCGGTGTGTTATGGTTGTACGTTAGATGTTCAATGGTTGAGTCTGTATTTATGGTAGTACGTTAGATGTTCAATGGATGAGTCGGTATGTTATGGTTGTACGTTAGATGTTCAATGGATGAGTCGGTATGTTATGGTTGTACGTTAGATGTTCAATGGATGAGTCGATATGTTATGGTTGTACGTTAGATGTTCAATGCATTAGTCGGTATGTTATGGTTGTACGTTAGATGTTCAATGGATGAGTCGAAATGTTATGGTTGTACGTTAGATGTTCATTGGATGAGTCGGTATGTTATGGTTGTACGTTAGATGTTTAGTGGATGAGTCGGTGTGTTATGATTGTACGTTAGATGTTCAGTGGATGAGTCTCTATGTTACGGTTGTACGTTAGATGTTCAATGGATAAGTCAGTGTGTTATTGATAGGTGTGAAAACACCCATCTTTTTACCACTTAATTACAATAATAACCGAGTCAAAACGTGTATTTTATGTCATTTATGTCGAAATTATGCGTGGTTTGTGTTTTTGTTGTGATTTAGGACGAAAAGGTGAAAAGTGGAGAAAACACGGGATTTCACGGGCTTTTATCGAAGAAAAAGGAAAAAGACAAAGTCGAAAGATCAAAAGTGGAAAAAGAGCGGAAGTCCAAGACCAATTCTGAAGATTTATCGAAGAAAAAGTCGAAAGACGGAAGTTTACCAAAAGCCGAAGAACTCGAGTCTCATTTATTGAAGAATATAAAGACGAGTTCAAAGAAATCCCGAGACAAAACCATTTAAAGTCCAAGATTAATGAAGAATAAAAGCTTAAGGACTAATGGTGCAATTAAAAGAAGATTAAAGAAGGAAGGACCTAATCTTTTAATTAAGAGAAAATGAAGGAGGGGAGGAAGCTTCCTAATCCTCCCCTATATATAGATTAGGCTAGTAATTATTTTTCTTTGTTAGCTAATAGTGACAATTAGTTCTTCTACTTTTAATTACCTTGTCATTTAAATACTTGTCAAATTTAAATTCTTGTCTTGCACCTTAATTACCATTTAATTTCAAGTAAGTTTTACTTTTATTTCTTGTTAATCTTTATCTTTATCTTGTTAATCTCATTCTTCCTTTCTTTAATTTTTATGTTGATTTGTTTATGTTCACGTCCTTGATTTTTGTTGATTTATTTAAGTGGGTTTTGATTATTTTGATTAAGTTTTGTGAGTTTGATTGTTTTGGATTGTTTGATTTTCATTAGTATATGTTTATTTGTTACTTTGATTTAATCTTGTGTTTGATCTAGCTTAGTTTTATTAGACTCGTGTGTTTATTTGTTCCCTTGTTCTTCGGGATATTTGTTTCTGATCTTTGCCAGGTTCTGACTTCCCAGGAATATTCCGAGTAAAGAAGCAAAAGGGTGGTCTATTCGGAATATTATATATTCCGAATAGAAGGACTTATTCCGAATAGTGTAGTATTCCGAATAGGAGTTAATATTCCGCATAGGAGTATTATTCCGGATAGGGAATTTATTCCGGATAGGAGGATATTCCGAATAAGTGACAATATTCAGAATAGGCCAAATATTCCGAGCAGGCACTTTATTCCGGATAGGGCTATTATTCCGAGTAAGGGAAATATTCTGGATAGACTCAGTATTCCGCATAGGCTACATTATTCCGAATAGGGTCTATTTATTCCGCATAGGGATTATTCCGAGTTGCCATTATTCCGAATAGGCTGCATTGTTCCGAATAGAGGGTATTATTCCGGATAGGTGACATATTCCGAGTAAGCTTAATATTCCGAATAGGGTTTATTCCGGATAGGGGTAATTTTCAGTTTCTCTCATTTTAGTGTTTAATTTTCTTAATTTCGAGCTTTAATTTTCCCGCCTTTTTACTTAGTCGCACTTTAAGTTTATTTGCCTTAGAATTATTTTAGCCTTGCCTTAGTTTAAGTTTTAGTTTTAGTTGCGTTTTAAGTTTGCCTTAGTTAGATTTAAGTTTGCGTTATTTACTTTTCGTGCCCTTTAATTTTAGTCACGCTTTTAAATACTCGCACCATTTACTTTAAATTAGATTTAGATTTACTTTAAAGTCATTTACTTTTATGTTTTTGCACTTTTAATATACTACAACGACGCACTTTTGTTTCACCAAAGAACAGCTGAGTCGCACATAGAACCTAGATCAATTCGATTAGACACACTTCAACGAATCTTTTTAACTAGGCAAAAACATAGTATCAGTTATGGTTGTACGTTAGATGTTCAATGGATAAGTCGATATGTTATATTTGTACGTTAGATGTTCATTGGATGAGTCGGTATGTTATGGTTGTACGTTAGATGTTCAATTGATGAGTCGGTGTGTTATGGTTGTACGTTAGATGTTCAATAGATGAGTTTGTATATTACGGTTGTACGTGAGATGTTCAATGGATAAGTCGATATGTTATGGTTGTACGCTAGATGTTCAATGGATGATTCGGTATGTTATGCTTTTACGTTAGATGTCTAATAGATGATTCAATATGTTATTGTTTTACGTTAGATGTTCCATGGATGAGTCGGTATATGTTATGGTTGTACGTTAGATGTTCAATGGATGAGTCTGTGTGTTATGGTTGTAAGTTAGATGTTCAATTGATGAATATGTATGTTATGGTTGTACGTTAAATGTTTAATGGATGAGTTGGTATGTTATGGTTGTACGTTAGATGTTCAATGGATGAGTCGATATGCTATGGTTGTACGTTAGATGTTCAATGGATGAGTCGGTATGTTATAGTCGTACGTTAGATGTTCAATGGATGAGTCAGTGTGTTATGGTTGTACGTTAGATGTTCAATGGATGAGTCGATATGTTATGGTTGTACGCTAGATGTTCATTGGATGAGTCGGTATGTTATGGTTGTACGTTAGATGTTCAATGGATGAGTCGGTGTGTTATGGTTGTACGTTAGATGTTCAATGGATGAGTATGTATGTTACGATTATACGTTAGATGTTCAATGGATGAGTCGATATGTTATGGTTGTACGTTAGATGTTCAATAGATGAGTCGGTATGTTATAGTCGTACGTTAGATGTTCAATGGATGAGTCAGTGTGTTATGGTTGTACGTTAGATGTTCAATGGATGAGTCGATATGTTATGGTTGTACGCTAGATGTTCATTGGATGAGTCGGTATGTTATGGTTGTACGTTAGATGTTCAATGGATGAGTCGGTGTGTTATGGTTGTACGTTAGATGTTCAATGGATGAGTATGTATGTTACGATTATACGTTAGATGTTCAATGGATGAGTCGATATGTTATGGTTGTACGTTAGATGTTCAATAGATGAGTCGGTATGTTATGCTTTACGTTAGATGTTTAATGGATGAGTCGATATGTTATGGTTGTACGTTAGATGTTCAATGGATTAGTCGGTATATGTTATGGTTGTACGTTAGATGTTCAATGGATGAGTCTGTATGTTACGGTTGTACGTTAGATGTTCAATGGATGAGTCTGTATGTTATTGTTGTACGTTAGATGTTCAATGGATGAGTCGATATGCTATGATTGTACGTTAGATGTTCAATGGATGAGTCGATATGTTATGGTTGTACGTTAGATGTTCAATGGATGAGTCGATATGTTATGGTTGTACATTAAATGTTCAATGGATGAGTTGGTATGTTATGGTTGTACGTTGGATGTTTAAACGATGAGTCGGTATGTTATGGTTGTACGTTAGATGTTCAACGGATGAGTCAGTATGTTATGGTTGTATGTCAGATTTTCAATGAATGAGTCGGTATGTTATAGTTGTACGTTGGATGTTCAATGAATGAGTCGATATGTTATGGTTGTACGTTAGATGTTCAATGAACGAGTCAGTATGTTATGGTTGTACGTAAGATGTAAGCAACGTTTTGTCGTTTCGTGTAAGGCTTCCTTCTTTGAAAAAAAATCGTTGTGTACTGTTGTGAACTCTCGAGTAAGTGACTCGGGGAGTCAACGTAGGACATAGGAGTCGACATCATTTACACTCATACGTTCAACATATCATATATATTAATATATTCTCGATTCACATATTTTGATCGAACATGATGGTTCTAATGATTTTTTGTAAACTTATTGTATTATTTTAATTAACATATATCGTGTCCTTCTAATTTTTCTATATAATATATGCTCAAGCTTAAATAAAATTAGAGACTACATGTAACATCGTGCTCATATTAGTTTTTATGATAATTTTATGAATGTCAAAATGCCGGGTTATCAATATTATTAATTTATTATATAAGGATGCTATCTTAAATGTTAATTTCGATTTTAATCTCGAATTAAAAATTAACAAACTTAACTTCAAATCAAAATTTAACATAAGGAGGTTAAATTTAATACATTAAATCATATTTTGTTAGATTGATATAATCCACTCATTTTTTTTAAAAAATATAATTCAAAAAAGTTATTTTTAAATTAAAATATTTTTTTATCTACTTATTTTTTTTTTTCATAATATAATTACATCATATTTTTTTAAAAATTTCGTACTTTTTAATTCAACATTTATTTTGATATATTTTTTATTAATTTTTATTTTATTTTTAGTGAGTTTAGTTTATTCGGGTTTAAACCAGCTGTCTTAGAAAAGTTGGCCACCAACTAGTGAAAAAGCGCGCAGTTGACCAAGTCAAGCAAAAGGGTCAGGGTTCGAATCCGGGCCTCAGCTTGGTCAGCCAATGTTACCTGGTTAATTTAATGGGATATGTCTTTTTGTTAGGTGGAAGGCTCGGTAAAAAAAATACACAAATTTAAGATGGTTCTACCAAATACTATTTTATTTGGGTTTAACTTTATGACAATTTTAACCGTAATCTTTATAATTTTCTTACCATTATTTCGTGAAAATTCAAAATGTCCGCAAATATATTTATAAGGGATAATAGGTTGTAAATGTAACATTGTTGTCCAGTTTTACTATGTTATGTAACGTCTTATTAATCTTACCAAATAACACACCCACCATTACTAATCACCCCTATTGTAACAAAATATGGTTTTCCGTTTGTTTTTTATGACGTGGCACCCACTACCATTGTTGTTGACCCGTTACAACTTTTTTGACACCGTTATTTCACAAAACCCCCTAACCAGTTGGGCCCACCACCCATTAATAACTCAACCGGATCCAACATCTAGGTTAATCTCATCATATTCTTCTCATCCTTGACGAATTCCTTTCGGTTTGGTTTCACAGTCAACAAAGCCACCAGTACTTTCAAAGAAGCCTCTTGTAACCCTACTGGTTTCGTAAATTCGATTAGTTTCATTAGAGATCCCATACATCCGGATATTAAACGCTTATTAGTATCACTAATCGATAAATTAGCCAATATCGAGACGGATATCTGCTGTAAAGTAAAGTTCCCTTGTCTAATAATCCCGGATAATTGCGATATAAAAGTTGTCGATGATGATAACAAACGATTAACCGAATCTGTCAACGAAAGCGCGCAAATAGCATCCAAAACGTGTTCTAAAGTATCAGGAGTCGAAGACTGATGCAGCAACATCAAAAGCTTCTGCAAACCTTTCTGTTCAATAATCACAGTCCTAAAAAACTCACTCAAATTCGCCAAAATCGCGATACAATCAGCCGCTTTCTCCTTAGCACTAGCCGAACCCAAAACAATCATCTCCACAATCACAGGAACCCCACACTCCTCACTCAACGCAACACGAACATCCTCACTATTCACAACATTACGAATCGCACCAATCGCATAACCCTGAGCTATCAATGACCCTTCTTTACAAACATCCAATAGCACCGAAACACCCCCGTAGGCCGAAACGGCCCACGCGTTATCAGGATCAGCGGTAATGGCTTCTATAGCCATTACCGCTTTCTCCTTAAGATGCACCGATCCAGATTCAGCAATCCTTAACAACGGACCCAATCCCCCGTGCTCAAAAACAATCTTCCTAGACACATCAGTATTACATACACATGGATATAACACTAACAGACTGTTCTCGATGCACATGAACATCAAAAAGGTTTATCAAGTAGCCAATATTCCCTTCTTTCGCGACAACAGAACACGTTTTCTCGTCGTTTAAAAGCAGCTCAATCAATGACTCCAAAGCCTTTTTCTTAAACTCAACCCCACCGATCTGTAACCTCGTAAACAAATCTCGTATAAAAAAACACAAATCCTCTTTATTAGACCCAGGTACAGGCTGAGACAAAACCAAAGCGTTATTATAACGCAACACACCAGACCTTAGTAACAAATCCAGGTCGTGAATTTGTTTACTTAACCACCCAGTTGCCATATCCAGATCACTTTGCATTAAAAGCTTCCCAGTAGCTAAACCAGTTTTACTACATTGTGTACATAATGTTTCGACACGTTGTAAAGTGTTTAAAATCTCGGGTAGGAGCTGAGACAAAAGATGGTTATCAGACCAGTGGGAAGAGATGGTACAAAGGGATACTAATATTGGGGATCTGAGTTAATAAAAGGGATGAAGGGGATGGTTGAGTTATTAATGGGTGGTGGGCCCAACTGGTTAGGGGGTTTTGTGAAATAACGGGGTCAAAAAAGTTGTAACGGGTCAACAACAATGGTAGTGGGTGCCACGTCATAAAAAACAAACGGAAACCCTAATTCTGTTACAATAGGGGTGATTAGTAATGGTGGGTGTGTTATTTGGTAAAATTAATAAGACGTTACATAACATAGTAAAACTGGACAACAATGTTACATTTACAACCTAGACAAAAGTTATATAAGGAACATGCATCCAAAAAAGTAAAAAGGAAGCAATCTCCACCATCCATTTAAATCACATCTAATGGTATATATTAATCTTTTTAAATTTAATTAAAAAAACATAATTTAATCTATTTCTTAAAAATTAAATATCTCTCAAACCGTTAATCGTTATGAAAAAATAATTATACCGTCACGACGGGAATTAAATTATCTTTCTATAGATATGCACTTCTATATAGTTTCGGCGAACTTTTTTAAAAAATTTTCGTAAAAAGAATCACATGTGATTCTCGAAAAATTACATGTGATTCTCGAAAACTCACGTTTGATTTATTATTTTAAAAATCACATTTAAATTTGTAATGTCACATGCGATTTGTGAAAATCACGTGTATTTTTTACGAGAATTTCAACATTGTAAAATCTTTAAAAGTATATGAAAATAGCCGTCTCTTAAATGACAAAAAATTTGCTAAAAAAATGACAAATATATTCGTTATTATTTTAAAAATCACATGTGATTTATGTGAATTATATTAAAATGTTTGAATCACATGTAATTCTATCAATATATTAAAATTTTTGTTGCCATTAATATAAAATATGTTCATTTACCGGGGTGGAGTCCCCTTTACCCAAAAAAAATATATGTAAAACAAATTGGCTTCTGAATGACATGTGATTCGGTGATAATTACATGTGATTTTGCTTGCATTACATGTGATTCAAGCATTACGAAACCTTAACTTTTTTAACAAACCCACTTTAGATGAATCATATGTGATTTTTTTAATCATGTGTAATTCAGTTAATATATTAAATTGTCTGTTTTCATTTATGTAAAATATATAAAACAAATTGGCTTCTAAATTACATGTGATTTTGTTGAATCACATATAATTTTGCTTGAATTGCATGTGATTCAGTGATAATTACATATGATTTTCCAAATATATCAGAAACTAAACTTGGTGATTATTTTCTAACTATATCATTATTTATGCAATATCACCTGTGATTTGTCTAGCGATTTGTGAAAACCCAAAAGTGATTTGTGAAAAATCACTAGTGATTTGTGAAAACACAAATCACTCGAAAAATCACTAGTGATTTGTGAAAAATACCAATGCAAAATTACCAATAAAATCATCAAAGATTTTGTATAATCCTCAGCAATTTTGCAAAATCACATGTGATGTTAAATCATTTTGATTCAAGATAAAATCACATGTGATTTGTGCAAAATTACATGTAATTATTTATAAAATCACATGTGATTTAAAGCAAAATTACATGTAATTTTATATAAAATCACATGTAATTTGAGCAAAATTACATGTAATTATTTATAAAATCACATGTGATTTGAGCAAAATTACATGTAATTCACACAAAATTACATGTAATTTTCGTTCAATACTGACTAACCACTTTATTACAAAAATCACATGTAATTCACACATAATTACATGTGATTTGCATTTAACACTAATAAACTATTTTATTACAGAAATTACATGTAATTCACACATAATTACATGTAATTCACACAAAAGTTAACGATTTACAGTGTTAAAAATTCTCGCCAAAAAAATTACACGTAATTTTCGAAAATTACATGTAATTTTTCGAGAATCACATGTAATTTTTTATGCGTAAATTTAAAAAAAAAGTTTGCCGAAAGTGTATAGAAGTGCCTATCTATAGAAAGATAACTTAATTCCCGTCGCGATGGTATAATTAGTTTTTCGTAACGATTAACGGTTTGAGAGATATTTAATTTTTAAGAAATAGGATGAAAATGGGTTTTTAAATTAAATTTAAAAAGATTAATATAAATCATTAGATGGAACTTGAATTGATGGTTGAGATTGCTTCCTTCCTTCTTTTTTTGATGCACATTCTATAAGGATCTCACCTCTTACAACCTATTATCCCTATTTATAATGTAGTCTCTAAAAATTTCCCACACTTATTTTGTGAAAAATCAAAATGCCCGCTCATATTTTGTGAAAAGTCCAATCACAAACTTTTTTCTTTTCATTTAATTTTTCGACCACTCATCTAAAGTTTCATCAACTCATCGTCTGCTCATCGTATCCAATCCATTTCACCTCCTCCACAAAATAATATTTCCACCGCCAGTATATCCAATCCATTTTTCATTCCTGCCTTCGTCAGACCTCTTTTATGCTACTCTATATGTATTTCTTCTTCAATTTTTATGTAAAGAAACAAGTTTGTGATTGGATAAGAAGAAAAAGTTAGTGATTGGATAAGAAGAAATACTTAATTTATTGAAATAAAAAGTTTGTGATAATTTGTTATGCTACTCGAGCTAACAACCGCCACCACAGCAATGACCCACTACCACCACAGCAGTGAGCCATCACCATTACCGTCGTGACCTACCACCACCAACAGGAAATTAAACTGATTTTGTTTTATTGGATTTTTTATAATTTGGTTTTTGATTTTGTATGTTCTTTGAGCTGTTTGAATAATTTTTGTTATGTTTGTGTTAGTTTTTCTAATAGAGTTTATAGTGTTTTGTTAATTTTTTTAATTGAATTGTTTGTGAATAATTTTGTTTAATTATTTGTGTTTGTGTTTGTGTAGTATCCGACCCACCTCTCCGCTGCTGCTTCTGCCACCAGACAACCACCTGCGTCGTCACTGCTGCTTCCGTCCTGACCAGACAACCACCATCGCCGCTGCTGCTGCTTCTTTCCTGACCCACCTCACCGCTGAAAGCTTAGGTATCTACTGGTTCTATTTAATATACTCTGTTCTACTTACTGTTTGTTTAGGGAATAAAAATGGATGTCACCAATGTTATTGATTATCAAGTTATTAGCAACCAAGGTTGCATCTTCGGCTAATACTATTATGGTTTGTATTTTTGCAATACAAAAGTTTAGTGCTTTAAGATTATAAAGAGGACCTTGTGGTGGGATAATAGTTAAACTTATTTGTTATACGAAGTGTAGTGTTCCTTTGCAATGAAAACCATGATGGCTTGTGATAAATAAATTATAATAACTATCTTGGTGTCGTAAGTCTGTTTTTCTGATTTGGTCCATCTATCTTTATGCAGAGTGAAATGGCAAAGAGTTTATTCAAGAAAGAACATGATCTCGGTAAGTCTTTGTTCTAAAAAAACTAAGATTTGTGTCAATTAGCCATTGTTAATAACATCACTTGGTGCTATTTGTTTCGTTAGTAATGCTTTCATTACTACATTGCCTCACATTTGTAGTTGATATCAGCATAGGGGTTGTAAAGTGGACGGGTTGGGTGACGGGTCAAAATGCATTTGGTAAAAAGGTCATCTTATTCTGCATCCAAAAACCGCTTTAGTGCTTACTATTACATTTAATTTGTTTCATTATTATAATACTTATTGAATTTGTTTTCAGTGGGAGAAGATCCACACATTTCTAGACCTTCTCGAGCAGTTCATGAAAAAACACATGAAAGAGGGATAATGGACCAATTTAGTAACTGAAACACGATATGTAAGTAATTATTTGTAAGACAAACTTATTTTAAGACTTAGAAGATTTAACAACGCTGTTTGGACATAAATGTTTTTTTGGACATAAATGGTTTTAGTCCCATATCTTTGAGGTTTTTAAGACATAAATGGTTCTATTGGGCTATGTGGACAAAAAGTGATTTTAGGAGCACATATTGAAAGTAAGAATGTTCAGCAATATCATATACTGTAACATCATAACTATATTAAATTATCAAATTGCTAATTGGCTGTTAGATTAGAAACCCACACTATAGTAAAGAGGACACTGTTGCATAAACTACCTTGAAGGATTATTTCAAACATTTCTTATTTTCCATAGGTTTTATTGCATACTAATAGTGTTATAAATTGATTACATGTGACTATGTGAGTGGTCAAGCTGACTTCTACCTACTTAATTGTGTATCACTTGATGTCACCTGCAACTGTATGGTCTTTGATCTTTTCATTGTGTTGGAGATAAAGAAATGTAACGAAAAAGTTACTAGTACTTACTAGTATTAGTTCATGTTTGGGTTAAAATGGGTCAACTAAGTTGTTTTTTATTATTGTGAATTAATTTCGTTGTTTATTTTGTGACATTACAGAACCAGATGATCACAATACGAGAGAGCAAAGAAGGACAAGAGATCAAGCTCACTAATGAATAGATTGTAGGCCATGTGTCTGGAGAGAGCAGAAGGTTCTTTCATGGTCGGAGAAGGAGGTTATCTAACGGTGCATCCTCGTCTAGGGCCATAGGTTCACACCAACCCTCATCAGTTTTGGACTCAGGCGGAAATGGAGAGGTATATTGCGGCTAGTCATCAACATGTTACTCAGATTTATCAGCATTTAAAGGTGCCAACGCCCCCGTGCTTAACCCAAGATATTTACTCGATCCCGAGGAAGATGCTCCTAATGACCAGATAATGCTACCGGCATGGGAGGTGAGTAGGTCGAAGATGTTTTCATTGTTAGGTTAGCTTATGGAACAATTTATGGTTTTGAACAGTTTATGTTTCTGTAGTTGAACAATGTAAGTTTATCTTGTCGTTGAACAATATGTAGGCGTTGAACTTCAATCTAATGTGACTGTATGTTTAGATTATTATTTACCTTGAATTAGTTTCTGTTGACAATATGAAATTCTGGAAAAATTGGTTGCATAATGGGTCGAAACAACCTGGGAAAATGCCTAAAAAAAGCTGTTGTGGCGAAAGCTAAAGTCACTTACAGGGACTAAACTTTGTTACCTTTGGGGACTACATATAGTCCCTGAAATGGGCAATAGTTTTCTGTTTAAATACTTTAGAGACTATACGTAGTCCTTAGATGTAGTCCCTAAAGGGTTTATTCAACAAAATCGAATTTCTTTAGGCACTACTCTTAGTGGCAAATAGTAGTCCCCAAAAGAAATTATCGGGACTAATTGTAGTCTCAAAAGGTTGACGCCATAGTTTTCTTGGGTCAATAAAAGTCAAACGTTAAAAAGTCAAAGTCAATGTCGTAGTCTCTAAAGAAGAAACTGGTAGTCCCTATAAACCTCTAGCGTCTAGATATTAGGCACAACGCTTATTGAGACCACGTGTAGTCCCTAAAGGTTTTCAGACACTACATTGATCACTTTTAGAGACTAGTTGTGTTGTCTCTAAAAGCGGTTTTTCTTGTAGTGCAGATACTTGTTGTGATCTCAATTCTTGAAGGTGTATACATATACAAGGATAAAGTGTTGCATTTTTATTTAAAAGATCAAACCTTAAATTACATGAAAACCAAATAAATTGACTCAAAAACATACGTAATATATATATGTATCACTTTTTTATTACTACGTAGGTTATATCCTTACGTAGTTTAAGCCAGACTTGTCATCAAGTCCTCTCGAGTAAAACTTCATCATGTAATCCTTTACTGTAAATTCTCTATAAAGCCGAGGACTTTCTTTCGTGATAATCCTCTCAATAGGACCATACATTTTCGGGGGTGTGACCACACCATGCAAAAAATAAGCAACAGATGTCCTTGCTCGAGTTACATCGCCAAGTGCACGGTGGATTACACTTTTGAACTTGTCATTTGATACGATCTGCACGGAATCATCACCACATGATAACCAACAGTATGTCAGTAATCCTCTATTTTAATGCTCGTCTAAAGTCACTTAATATAATTAGACAAATACCTGAAGAAGATCTCCAATATTGACAACGAGAGCCCCAGGAATAGGTTCAACATCGGCCCATTGGTTTTGATGCAGGACCTGCAGACCTCCAACCTCATCTTGTAGAAGTATAGTGATAAAAGAGGCATCTGTGTGTTTGTCCAGTCCTAGAGTCAGGTCAGGTTTGGGGCATGGCGGGTAATAGTGGCAAGCCAAGGTTCGGCTCTTCTCACATTCCAACTGTTTCAAGTGGCTCGCTTCCAGCCCAAGAGCTTCTGATAGTAACTCAAAGAGAGTTTCTGCGACCTCCATGACTTGGTTTAAGTAGTCAACAGTTGCATTTCTGCGCACATATACACGTTAATTTGTGATATTTAACCGTGATACTACTAGTTAGTCTCTAGCACAGGAAGGTTCGACAGGATGCATCACTGTCGTAAGTAAAAGTAAACGGGTAATCCTATGTGGCTAAATGGGTTGGGTATGACCATAAAATATATACCTGCAAGGTGAGGGAAGATCTTGTGGATCAAGATGATTCGAATTCAACATGTCAACAATTAACGTATCCCTCCAACTAGCCGATTTGGACATGTACAAGTCATAGTTCGTGTTAAACTTAACCATCCTCTCTGGATCCCTCGAATAGTATTCCTTTTTTACCTCAGCATCCTGCTCATTAAACTCACGCGCCCCATTAAGCATCGCTTCAAGCACTTTCATTGGTACCCCATGATTAACCACCTGAAAGAAACCCCATTTCTCTGCAGCATGCTTGACTTGTTCAACTATCTTTTTTCTTGTACAGCTTCCCTTGTCTCCAACTCCGCTAAGATCTATGGCAGGAACTCGTAAACTTGTTCTAGTACGTTCAAGATCTTCAGCGACTTCTTCAGGTGGTCGGATGAATATTTGTGGAATATCCACAGCAGCTCCACCATCTGCAGCGTCCAAGAGTCCTTTAACACCAGATTTTGATTCGTCAAAAGCTTTCAGTTGTTTGGTTCGATCATCGTATGAGTTTGAGATGTCCATTTTTTTTGTTTGATGAAGGATTGGTCATTGGCATGGCCTATAAATAAACATTACCAGTATCTTTCTGGAAGTAGTCATATTGTGACCACTTTAGTTGGATCATATAAAAACTTCAAGATGTGATACGGCGGCTTCGATTAGTCCTTAAAAAACATTTAACTAAATCTAATATCTCCCCGCAGCCTCTCAATATGGAAGTTGAAAAACATTTAACTAAATCTAATATCGCCCCGCAGCCTCTCAAGATGGAATTTGCATGACCAACTTGCATTATTTATAATGTGCCTTGCCTGGATGGTCGTTTTCTATGTGCTAAAAAAGGCAGCTATGTATGTACTTCAATCTTGGTGTGCCAATCAATCAAGATGCAAACACGCGCGCTGAAAGGTGTAATTATGTTCATTTTGTAATAAAGCGGCTCAAGTGTAATAGCTGAAGAAGGTAACCCAAGATAAATGAAAGGTAATATGGTGAATTTGCAGACCATGACTATATAAAACGAAATTGTTCAAAAAGCTAAGGTTGCTCTATAGGTGGTGTTAAACGGTGATAAATCATATGGTGCACGTCGGTAGCAGTTGGCGATAGCGAGAAGGCACAAAAACCAGGTAACTAATGACACAATACAGTTGCTTAAGAAGAGAAAATAGTCAGATCACATCGCTCTCTCAACATTCCCTGACCCATATAACTGCAGCACCAACGTTATTGGTGAAAACCGCCCAACGATGTTGCCACACCTAGTCCTCTAACTGACATGAACAATTTGATCATACATGTGTTCATATTATACGCAATGAATGAGAGATTATCCAAAGAAAGCTTCATTCACCAAGTTGTAACTAGCAAGCTTGCATTAGTCGCATACAAATTCCAAAATGCTAGTTTTTTTTTTTCGTCCCAACAGCATCATCGTTTCCACCAGTCATGAAAGAGTTACCGTCCCACGGCATAAACATTACATTATTGATAGTTCCCTTAGCATGAGTCTTATGTTCCGAAAAAGTGACCTGAAAGGTGGTCTTATGTTCATGTTCAACTATATTGACGTTCCCATCAAGGAAATTACCACTCCCCTCTCATCTTTTACGGTATCATATAAATAGTTTATCCTCAACCCAACTCAAACTTGCTCGCCAATACGATGACTAGTTGAACCAGAAGATGGGGGAGCGGAACGTTGAGTGGTTGTACCAGAGGAAGGGAGCGCAGAACAAACCTGATTCATACCTGAATTACCCGAAACACAGAGTGGGTGAACCAAGAAACTGCATTAAGTTATACATATGTTAACATCAACACGTTAACACCTTAAAATACTTAACACAATAGTTTTTGTTTCCACCTTTAGATAACTAAATGTATAACTTAAATTGAAAAGAATGGTGACAGAAATATAATGCTCTACGATGGCTGCTTATTATTAATACCTTGTTCCAAATGATAACATGGAGGCTGTGAAAAGATGCCGAGAGTCTTAACAAAGAGTACTGTACAATGATTAATAACCAAGGTCATTATGCTACATACGACATCAGTATCCTAACCCTTGTCTATCGTTGATTCGTATCCATATCTGTATCCGTCACCATTACCTTCTATTACTACAATATGTACATGCATATCATCATAAACATAAGAATTGATTTCTTTGTGCTTGTAGTTGACCGAATAGCAGTTTCCCGTGGAGATACCTTCCTGGTCCAAATGGTTTTAACATCACCCCAAGCTCTTCAAATTTTTCCTCTAACAACAATCTTGCACAAAAATCAAGAAGCCTTTCTAATGCTTCTGCCTGCATGTCCGATGAGGTTCGACTTGATGCACCTGCGTTTGCGATTTGGTCTGAACAGTTGCTTCCTGACCCGTTCCATACAGTTGGAGAGTTTGAGTTTTGTTTTCTGGATGTTGTATCAGTATCACACGCTTGAACTATGCAATTGTCTTTCATAATTGATCGATCACATTGTGATGAATATGATGAACCTTTTGCTGAGGTTATTGAAGCTCTACGAGTGGGAACATAGTGGTGTTCGTTAAGAGGAAATTTAACCATCCTGTCGATTCGAGGGGCCTTGACTGTGTTGATGCAATCGCGGAAATTGGTACAATCTTCCATTATAGGCTTTTTTGTCAGTGGTAGAGACGCCAGCCTACTCGTGGGACCTGATTGTTTTGCTGATGTTTTTGAATCTGAATCCTGCCCCTGTAAGTTTTTATACATTAGACCAGAAGTTGACCTCTTGACAGACACGAATATGCTGTTAAATGAAACAAATATGCCAAAAAAGGATCATTAAACAGGAATACACGCATTCAGACATGGTCAAGTAAGGAGCTAGCTTAGAGTCCCTTGTATCTTATGTGCATTAGCTCCAATAAGCGTTAGGCCTGAGGTTCGTTCAATTTACGTGGCAGGGAACTTTGTGTTGAAATATTGGTCTAATCAGGCTAACGATGCAAGATACCTTATTGGTAAGAGGGCAGGTTGGGTGGATTCTTTACAGGTTATAATAATGGATTCTGGTTGAAGCAGGTCACTTTTAGTATGGGTTGAAATGAGCAGTCAGGCATTGGCTCAACTGTAACTTTTCTGGTAATACGTTAACAATTGAGATGTTAAATGGATTGAGATTATTCTGACCAATCTGGCATTTTGACCCGGTTGAGACAAAACATAACTCAAATCGAGCATTCATAGGTAAATGGGTTGTATAATTAAAGAACAAGCAGTTAATGGTGACCTTGTTTTGGAGAGTGACCGTATTTCACAAAACCAAGATAGCACCACAGGAATGCACAAGATCCGCATCATATATACAAATATAGAAGTAAGCAGCGATGCATTCATCAATATTTAGAGGTCTTACCCTTTCACGGCCCTTTGAAAGCTCTGTTCGTTTCTTAGGAGCAGAGGAGGTCTTCGGTGTGGAAAATCTAAGGTTCTTGGCAGGTTTGGAAGGCTTCGAAGTAATTGTTTTACTAACTGCCACTGGTGACCCTTCACATGTGTTATTAATAGATAACCTTTCCATTCTATCATTGCCATACGATAGGCGCCTGTCTCGTGATTTTGGACGAAGATGATCGGGCTCGGAAAATGTAGGTTTCTTCTTGTAATCTGATTCAGGGCATTGGGTCGATAAAGTGCTACACATGGGGCTATTTAGTTCAAGATTGACCTTCAGTACATACGGCTGTAGGTGTTGATGTCTGAGTAGTTCAGCTGCCTGAAAAACCAAACATACACTTCAATGATATAAACTAAAAAAAAAGATGATCTAATCTACACGGTAGAGGTGGGCACGTGACAAAATGGGGTCGGAATCTCTGGTAAATGGTGTGGGTTAAAAAAAGCTTTTCCTTTATATTAACTTTATAAAATATAATGAACTTATTAACTTACATTTACAAAAACGATATTATTTCAACAATTAATTATTTCTTTCACTGAAACGTAGGAGGTAGTTCTGGGAAGTAAGATTGAGAAAAAAAGTAGCATATCTAGCACTATGTAGAAAACAAAAGGGTTGATTTATAAGAATGATCTGCATAATTTATCAGATACAAGGCAAGTATATGTACACTTGGGCGTAGTTCCGGATCTCTCCTCAGCATGCTTTTCACAAGGCCACGACTGAAACAAAAAGTAGCAAAACGATTAGATTCTGCATCGAACTCAATGCCAGAAGACACATAGAAGAAAATATAATTCAGGTGAAAAGTTATATAGATCTACCGCGCTTAATTAAAAATCCCCTTTGAAAGTTGAGCAAAGAGTAATAGCGTGTAAATAGTGGCAATACACGTATACATAATGAATCAGAATAATATATTCTAACTCACAAGTCACGACTGTATTTTGCTGGAACTGGTGCCACCATTGGTTTATTGATCTTGTGTATTAATCCTTTCATGTCCTGTTAAATTACTCAACAAAAGAATAAGAAGCTTTCTGAACCTCAAGCAGAAATAAATTGGCACAAAAATTATACTGAAATGTGTCAGAAATTTTACAGCATGTCCAAATTGAAAAGAAACGAATATAATACAGATAAAACGCTTAAAAATTCTTAGCCATGGCAAAGAATGTATATTGCATATGATGACACTGAAATATATTGCTACCGCCTTTGTCCCAGTATTTAAGAAATAACATGTATTTTCTGTCAAGACACTACACTATTTCAAATGTTCAAATAGCAAGGTTCGTCGTCTTTGAATGGGCTGGAGAAGAGGGTATTATAGTAAAAGTATACAAAATGACAAAACGCCAATAAAAAATACTATCAGCACTATACTTTGCTTAAACCAATTTACATGCAATATACTTTATAGGTGAAATGATGTAAACATACCACAGAACTCTGAAAATAGATACATCAGAAACTTACGAAAGCTTTAAATGCAGCCTTATGGGAAGTCATTTCATATATAGAGCATCCTAGAAAATAGAATAGAAGAAACATTAGCACATCTTTACATTAAGTAATTAATTTGAGGGAAGTCGTAATTCATCTCATCCCTTACCAAGAGACCAGATATCTGATTTGGAACCATATGGTATATCTGCAAAAATCTCGGGGCACATATAGATAGGAGTTCCTACCACCTGAGTAATATATAAACAGAAATACAAATGAGAATCGTTACATACACAAATAAAACAGATCGAAACTCAATTGTAAAGGCACTCATTGAGAAACACATTACTCACAGATGAAGCAAGGTCATCTGAAGCCAACATCTTAGCGAACCCAAAATCACCTAGAAGACGGATAATTGAAGGTCAGTAATTAGTCACTTTCAAATCAAGACATTAAAATTTAAATACTTACCAAGACGTATATCTTGACCTTTTGTCAGAAAAATATTTGAACACTGATCAGCAAACAACAGTCCACAAAGAACTTAAAACAGGCATAACTACTTGATAATTATACTTCAGCCAAAAGAATTTGTCTGTCAAGCTAACCTTGACATCACGGTGAAGAATGTGATTCAAGTGTAAGTAATCGAGCGCCATTAGGAGTTGTACAAGCCACTTACACAGAATCTGCATGATAAATTGTGGTTTATAGCAACAATAATATGTGAAGGCACTAGCAGAGTATAGGCAAGAACAAAGGGAGACAGATAGTGGCTGCAAGATGATCAGTACCTCTTCAGAAAACAGCATACCATTGGCTTTTTTGATAGCTCCTTCCCTGCAAAAGTGGAAATTAAAAAAGTTACATCAATGCACTACAACTCGATTTCTGGAGCACTATAATTTGGAAGTTGCAGAGTACTAACATGTCGCCACCTTCACAGTAGGCTATAATAATGCACACGTAGCATCCCTGTCAAAATAAAAGCATAGATGCAGTTGAGTGTGATTTGAAATCAAATATCCAGTTGAAGGAGTTTTAGATGATGCAAATGTATTTTCTACTTCATGTCCACGAGTTGTGACACATACATACACCGTATTGATTTTTATTTTTATTTTCAATTCATCATTTCCATATTTTTCTTCAGCAAATATGAATTTTAGAGGATTTATGGTGAATTTAGCATGATTCAGAAATGAAAATAATAAGCATAACTAAAACAATGAATTTAGTTTCTTACCTTTTCTACCCAGGAATCTTTATATTCCACGATAAAGGGATTTTGCATCATAGCCATAAGCTCCATCTACAGATAGGGAAGTTTAATTAGTTTGTACATATTTGTAAGTACGTAAAAACACATATGTAAAGTCTCCCCAAATATTATCCAGATATAAACGCACGTAAAACTAAGCGTAAAGTAAAGGATACTAACCTCCTGATGAGCAGACCTACGTGCTTTATCAGTTTGGCGGGCAAGGCGTATCTTTTTCAACACATACCTTAATATACAAAATTACATGAAATGGAAGAAGCAATTAATATATGTCAAAGAAATGCAAATAAAACATCATTAATAAACATACAGTGTATTATGATTACGAAAGCCAGTTAAAAAAAACAAACATAAATGGTTGGTAAATTTCGGTTTCATCCTCACATTTTCTTTTCACGTTTATGCCTTACAAGATGTACAGTACCAAACACACCCCTTCCAATTTGCTCAAGCACTTCGTATTGGTCCATGTAACTAGCAAAATTCTTCTCCCTGTCAAATATTCAATAAACGAACCCTCTAAGAATATAATGTCAAAGATACTAAAACAAATTCTTATTAAAGAAGACATAATTAAAAACAAAGTAGCATAAGCCACTTAATATAAGCATCTTTGAATGTACACTAGAGCGATGTTTTATAAGAATTTCAACAGATCGGAAATGAAAAATGAAAATGATAAACCTATAAGGTAGTGCAGAATATAAGATATTCTACTACTACTGCACCATCAGATATTTATATTCATACAATCATACGCAGATGAAGCAAATAAAACTGAGGACAACGTTGTATATCTTAACGCAAAATAATCTCAATGCAAAAAATAACTAGAAGAGCAAAACTTAATGATGTTAGCCTGCAACAACGTGTCCCTCAGCACAAGCTACGCACAAAACTGTGAAATAAAAGTGCACCAGAAAAATAATTATCAAGGGTGGTTTAACACTTTATTCACCGCCTTTGATATAGTCATCAACTACTAACTAAGAAACTAATGTGCCCTCATCATGTGTCTTCACCAACCACTATAAATATCACAACGCAAAATTTTAGCATTCAAGGATTATATGACAAAACTTTGTCAAACGAATTGTATATCACCCAATGTTCACTAACAGTGACAAACATTGAGCATTGTTTGCCTGATAAGACACTTTTTACCCTCACCTACCATCAACAGTTGAAAACTGAAACACAAACCACAATCTTGCTCCAAAATTCATTACACGTCAAGTATAATTACGTTACAGAAAATATTTATCTCTCCACCGACCACTACAAAATTTCATGATAAACAAACAAGTACTCATAAGAGAAACTAAAAGACGTACTTCCCTGATAATTTATAGAGGGTTAAGTGCATAAAAGTCATTAGAATTGCTTTCCAAAACTGCAATTTCTCTTAAAAATCTCAGATAAACACGGTTTCCAAAAGGTCAGCCAAACACTGGTACATGATTATCTACGTTCTGTAAACGCGATAATCAGATTGCGTCCTCCCTCAAAAACTCTCTAAAACAATAACATGCCTCTCAACCATAATACTGACTAGTAACAAACTATAAAAACAACTAATTAAATCCCTTAGTCCCCTACATACATGTCTCATTTAATCGGCAATGTATCAAAATCAACAACTAATATCACATAATATAGACCAAATTACACACTCAATACTGAAATACTATAAAAAGTAGGTTATGACCTACGGCTGGGAAAGGCATTTCTTTGCATAAATATGCCCCTCTAGTCTCAACCACCAGATATAAAAGTTACAGCCCCATTTCTTTGCATAAATATCTAAATTAATTTACTAATATTGGGTGAAACTGAAGATTGTCAACTTACTTTATTGAATAAATCTTTATGAATTACCTAGTCGGATTAATGTACCTATACTGATACCTAGGCCGACTCGGTAGCACCAACAAAATTACCAAACTACCTTCGGCACGTCAGCAAAGCTAACCTACTTATTCGTGTACGGTATCAGTAGCTTTGCCGAGCACCAACAAAATCAGCAAGGTTAACCTACTATGGGTTAATGTACCAATATCAGTAACTATTGGTGAAAATGAAGAGTTGTTTCATTGGTGAGTGAGAAAGTGAAATCTGACACGGAAATACTGTAATAAAATAACTTAAATTCTTTCATTTTCAGAAGAACTGCACCTTTTACAATAGCACACAGATTTACTACTGTTTACAGTAAGCCTGCATAAACACATGCTACTGTTTCTAATCAAACATCAACACACGTAGCAGCTCGACACAGGCCTAGGACTGTATACAAACGTTCATCGGCCCATTTGTGAACCATTAGACGAAATTTATATATTTATAAAAGGAACAAACACGAGCACGAGTCACGTTTGTTCATTCGTTTATGTAGTCAAATGTAAACTTTTTTCTTCCTGTAACAGCCATTTCGCCTAAATATTCAGCAAACGTTTAAGAGTGACACTTATGAATGATTAATCCACAAATAACTTGGGTAATTAACCAAATAAACAATAATAACTATCGCGTTTACTAACATAACTAGACAATTTCATCCACTTCCATAACAAGTGCAGTTTTTACAATGCCACGCAGAAACAGAATAACATATATAAGGAGATACTAGTCCTATATCAGTACTTACTATATAGCAGCTCAATTGTGATACATAGTGCCGTTTAGGGGTGAGATTAGTTTATTTAGATAACGAACAAAGGCGAACACAAGTCAACTCTTAATGGACGAACGTAACAACTATACCTAACCAAACAGAACGCAGACTAAGCATAATTTTGATATTACTCGTATTTTGAATAATTTATGTATTTTTCGTGTCTTAACGAATCTAAGCAAACGCTAACACACTCAATCTCATAAGCATAAACTGAACGAATATTAGGCATACTTGATCTTATTTATGCAATTTTCGCTTACGTTGTCTCATTTATCGAACCTAAACAAACGCGAACACGCTCACTCTCTTAAGGAACGAAACTAAACGAATATTATGCATATTTTTATCTAATTTATGCATATTTTCGCTTATATTTCGCATATTAAGGAATCTAAACAAACACGCAGACACACAGTCTCTTAAACAAACACATTAGGTATCTAATTTATGCCTACTTCGCTCACGTTATCTCGTTTCGCGTCTTAAACAAACACAAAGACACTCCTTCCCTTAACGAACAAACACAAACACTCAATTTTCGCTTACGTTATCTCGTCTTAACAAATCTGAAGAAACACGAACACACTCGCTCTCTTAAGGAACGAAACTAAATGAATATTTATCTAACTTATGCGTATTTTCGCTTACGTTATCTCGTCTTAACAAATCTGAAGAAACACGAACACACTCGCTCTCTTAAGGAACGAAACTAAATGAATATTTATCTAACTTATGCGTATTTTCGCTTACGTTATCTCGTCTTAACAAATCTGAAGAAACACGAACACACTCGCTCTCTTAAGGAACGAAACTAAATGAATATTTATCTAACTTATGCGTATTTTCGCTTACGTTTCGCAGATTAATGAATCAAAACAAACAAGGCGCAAAATTCATCAATTGTTTGGATTAAGAATAGAAATAATAAAGCGAAAAGAGAGTATATACCTAATGAGGAGTGAAATTGAATTGGGGATGAATGGCGATGATAACGTGAAATTAGGGCTTATATATATACACCAATTGAATTGAATTGAATTGAATTGAAGAAGACGATGATATAGAGTACTAATTTTTGAATGTTTTTTAACAAGGAAAGTAAGGTGGGAAATATGAGGATTAAGTTAGTGGGAGGAAGCTCCCACTCTTTTAGGAATATCAAACCCAAATCCTGAGTCATAGAGTATCTTCATATTCGCTTTATTAAGTTCATCGCATCCTTCTTAAGTTCTCCGAAAAAAGAGAATGAGAAGGGAGAAAACCATATCCAATATCTGCACACTTAGCCTCATATTTGATACGTTTACATTATGCACCCTCAACTACCGCACGCTTTGGTGCAAAATCAATCATCCCAGTTATTATTATTATTATTATTTATTTTTTATTTAATTATAAAAACCACTTTATTAGATTAATAGGATTTACAAAAAGTTATTAGGAAGCCAAGATACAATCTGACCCCCCACTCCTTTAGCTATAGCAAAACTAATCCTATTAAAAATATGAGCAGCAGCACGAGCTCCAATGTCTTGAGTCAAAGAAAACTGTCGGATCCGCTTCAGTAAGGCAAACGCATATTTCTCTAATTCCCCAAGCGAGAAAAATAAAAATGGGAGAAAACCATATCCCAATGTCTGAACACTTACTTGACTCGTTTACGGTGTGTTGCATCAATTATTATTATTATTATTATTATTATTATTATTATTATTATTATTATTATTATTTTATTTTTTTTATTTTTTTTTAATATTATTATCATCACTTTATTAAAATAATAGGATTTACAAAAAGTTAGTGGGAAGCCTAGAAACAATTTGGCCCCCACTCCTCTAGCAATAGCAAACCCGATCCTATTAAACATATAACAAGCACCACGTGACTCAATATCCTGAGTCATAGAGTATCTTCGGATCCGCTTTAGTAAGTCCACGTGACCCAATATTATTATTATTATTATTTTATCGAACTTTATTATTATTATTATTATTTTATTTTTTTATTATAAATTCACTTCATTAGAAATTAATAGGATTTACAAAAAGTTAGTAAGAAGTCGAGATACTATCTGAGCCCCCACTCCTCTAGCAACAGCAAAGTCTATCCTATTAAAAATGTGAGCCGCAACAAGAGCTCCAATAATTGTAACACCCCATTTGGTAAATGGACCGTTAAAGGATAATTATGGCGTATCATCAAAGCATGCAAGGTAAATGTCTAAAACATTAAATGACCATAAAGGAAACCGGAAACAAACATCGGTTCCAAACATAAGCTCCACACACAATGCATAAGCATAAAATGTAAATAAAGGACTAAACAATGTCCAGCAAAGCAAAAGTATGGAAATGCATTAAAAGAGAAGAAGACAATGTGCCTCCATCCAATGCACGTACTCTTGATATCCTAGCTTTGCCTTGAAGTACCTGTCGTATGGGGACATGAAAGGAAAATATGGCTGAGCTATACGCTCAGTGAACGGATATATGACATAGATATGAATGGCATAAACATAAGCAAAGTATAAAATGAAAGCATAACAATTGAAAGTGCAGTGGAATAATGTAAGTCCTGGGAACCCTGGTGTATGTTTATAAACTAGTTTATATTTTGAAAAGACTTATGTTTATTTTATACTGAAAACTATATTTTAAATATGTCCGGAGCCCATATAGGTCATGAAGTATCAACGTGCATGAATACTTAGAGGGGTGATCTCGTCATGTAATTAGAGAGGTTGCCTCTAATTATAATAGTCTGGGTGGAGGGATCAGCTCCATGTAACGGATGCAAGGCACATACCACAGCGACCATGTAACCTTGCTAAACTTGTACTATGATGCACCCATTCGCCTAACATGATAATAATAGCATAGCCCAAATAACGGAAAGGGATGCCGCGAGCAATCACTCTCACCGCGGAAGAGTCATAACACTGGTACCTCTAGTGTTATGGTTATGGTACCTCCATAACTAGGTGAAACTAGCATGCATGTATATAGCTAAGGAAAATCTAAAATATTAATCATGTTAATTAATGATAAGTTTACTGTAACTACTGGAGAAAACAGATGGCTGCAAACGGGGAATCCTAATACATGAAGAGAGTGTCCTTACTGAAGGACGGAATATATGTACCTTATGTCCAGTAAATGAAGATGAAAACGAAAGTGGAAGATCACTCCGACTTCACGATAGCTACATAATAAAAGGGACGTGTATGAGTTGTCTGATTAACTTATACTTAACTGATTATTAGTTTACTTGATATGTTCTTAACTTGTTTTACTTGTTCTTGTCTTGTTTTAAGTGTTCTTAACTTATGTTACTAATTCATGTTAAATCGTGTGTTTTCCTAACATTTCATGTGTTCTGATTAGTGTATTCCATGTTCTTATGTGTTATTATACTTGTTATAGCATAATGAGTAACCTTCTAAAAATAGAAAGGTTTCCAAAAATAGTAAGTTTCCAAAAAATAGAAGTTTCCATATTTAGAAATAAGCTTGATTATTAAGTATAAAACATAATCTATTATTTTAATAAGCATAAAATATATAAGTCATGATTATATAGTAAAGTTTATTAAATAAATACTTTAGGCTAAAATAATTATTATTAATTAATAATATAATGCATGGTTTTATTTGGGATTATAAATTAATAATATGACATGATTAATTTAATAAAACTTTACCTTAGCTTGATAATTATATAATTAAATTAAAGTATGGTTATTAATTTAATTACGTCAATAAACAAATACTTAGGCTAAATTCATGATTAATTATATTAATAACCATACTTTATTATTATTATTATTATTATTATTATTATTATTATTAGAACATCACTTTATTAGAATATTATTATTATTATTATTATTATTATTATTATTATTATTATTATTATTTAAAAAATTATTAATAAAAAAGTTATTATTATTAAAATTATTAGTATTAATAAAATAATAATTATTAATTTATTATATTAATAAAATACTTATAGGGTAAAAGTTATATAATACCATCGTACTTATTCAAGTGTACCGACTTTAAACACTTACTACTATTTTATCGTGTGACTTTAAGAATGAACTTTCAAATTTGTCCGTCTTCACCAATATGGTGACTAGTTAACGACACGCTGGCACGGTATTATCCATGTACTTATTTTTTCCATTACTATTTTAAAGTTAATATTGGTAATATTATTACAAAACAAACAAGTTCATTGGTTAAGTCACGCGATAAATTAATAAGTGCTTAAATCCAGTACATTTAAATAAGTATGATGGTATTTTATAGCTTTTAGTCTTTTACCCATACTTATATAATAACATTAATAAAATAATTATTATTTTCTTAATAAAATAATTATTAAAATTTGTATATTTTTAAACAAAAAAAATATTATTAATAAAATAATTATTGAAAATTAGATAAAAATTAAAAAATACTATTATAAAAATATTTTAGAATTAATATTATATTAAAATTTATTTAAAATGTATTGCTAAAATTTATTAATTAAATAGTTATTAATAAAATAATTATTTATTATTATGATTATGATTTATTATTATTGTTATTGTTATTATATTTTTTATTCTTTATTACTATTATTATTATTATTTATTTATTTATTATCTTTTTAAATAATAAGATCTACAAGAGATTAGTAGGAAGCCGAGATACTATATGGGCTCCCACTCATTTATCAATAGCAAAAATAATCCTAGTAAATATATGAACAGCAGCACGAGCCTCAATGTCTTGTACCAAGGAGAACTTCCGAATCCGCTTCAGCAAGGTAACAACATCTTCCTCTAATTCCCCAAAAGAAGAAAAAGAAAAGGGAAGAAACCCATATCCGATAGCTGTTCACTTAGCCAAATACTTAACGCGTTTACGCTTTCAGCCATCCCTATTATTATTATTATTTTTAATTGGAACGTCACTTTATTAGAATAATAGGATTTACAAAAAGTTAGTGGGAAGCCGAGATACAATATGAGCCCCCACTCCTTTAGCTATAGCAAAACCAATTCTATTAAAGATGTGAACAAGCTCCAATATCTTGTGTCATGGAGAATTTCCGGATCCGCTTGAGCAAAGTAGTCGCATCGTCCTCTAATTCTCCCAAAGAAGAGAATGAAAAAAAGGAAGAAAACCATATCCAATAGTTGCACACTTAGCCCCATATTATTATTATTATTATTATTACTTTAATCACACAAAACTAGAAGGGAGTCGAGAAACAAGCTGCGCTTCCACCCCTTTCTAGATACAAAAACCAAGTCTAGAAAATAGAAAAATACCACTCCTAACATCATTAGAATGAAAAACAGTTAAGCACTTGAGGCGCGAAAGAGTAACCAAGGCTTCCTCGTCAAGCTCCCCAAAATTAGAGAAGGCAAAAGGGATGAACGAGTAACCATGCTCTGCACAAATAGAAGAATACTTCCTCATCTTCTTTTGAGCAGCAGCCCGTAAAGCAACCCCGGGGACCCAAGAATCCAAACCCGCCCCAGCAAACGGAGAGACTCCCGTAACATCCAAGCAAGTGTCCTTGCGTTGGGACCAATTATAAACAATAAATCCGTTGGACGAAGGTCTCGTCCATCATCTGAAAGAAATCCTATAGGGGCCTCTTTCCGCACTGAAACACCAACTTTAGAACATATATCAAACAACATATCGCGCACCAGATTATGCCGAAACTTCACCCCACCTCACTAGTGCAGTGAACAACATGGTCACCCCACTGGTCCATCCGATGCATATGGCAACTCGAATAAGAAGATCTGTCAACACTTTATTATTATTATTTTGTAGTTTTTGTGTGTTAGAATAATAGAAACTACATAAAGTTAGTGGGAAGTCGAGATAATATCTGAGCCCCCAATCCATTATTATTATTATTATTATTATTATATATTTTATTATTATTTTTTTTTTATATAAACCATCACTTTATTAGAAACAAAAAGGGATTTACAACAAATTGGATGGGAGTCAAGATACTATCTGCGCTCCCACCCCTTTAGCAATGGCAAAACCTATTTTATGGAAAATACATACAGCAGCGCGCGCTCCAATGTCTTGAGCCTTAGAAAATCTCTGGATCCGCTTGAGCAACACAACTGCATCTTGCTGTAACTCCCTTAAATAAGAAAAGGAAAAAGGAAGAAACTCATATCCGAGAGCTACACACTTAGCCAAATACTTGCATCGTTTACGTTGTGCAGCATCAATCACAGCTCGGCCAGGTACAAAGTCATTCATCCCCGTACGAGTCAAAGGAGAAGAACCAGTCAGATCAACACACACATCTTTACCTCCATCCCAAGAATAAAACAAAATATCTGTCGGACGTAAGGTATTATCAAGTCCTCCATCTAATCCAATATTAACTTCCTTTCCGACAGATATCCCTGAACGATAGCATATATCAGCAAGAGTATCACGTACCAAATTGTGACGATGCTTAATCCCAACGATACCAGCACACGATACCGTATGATCCCCAAATATATCCCCATCAAATACTCTCGAACAAGCTGAACAGGGCTTCGAAACAGAGAACAAGAGAATACCTAAGCGATAACACAAAATACATCGATAAGGCCTCCCATTCATAGTCTGACCCAACCCCGAGATAGGAACCGTCCTAAGCCAATCGGAATTATTATTATTATTATTATTATTATAAATATTATTATTATTATATTTTTTTATTTTTATAATCAACAACACTTTATTGGAATAATAAGATTTACAAGAAATTAGTGGAAAGACAGGATACTATATGTGCACTTCTCTAGCGATAGCAAAGCCTATCCTATTAAAAATGTAAGCACCAACACGTGCCCCAACGTCTTGAGTCACAGAATATCTTCGGATCCGTTTCAGCAAGTTCAATGCATCCATCTTAAGTTCCCCGAGAGAAGAGAAAGAGAAGGGGAGAAAACCGTATCCAATAGCTGTACATTTAGCTTCATACTTGACGCGTTTATGTTGTGCAGCATCAACCACTACACGTCTAGGTGCAAAATCAATCATCGCGGTTTGCGTCAAGGGAGATGAACCTATTAGATCTACACATACATCAAGCCCTCCATTCAAAACTTATTAGTATTATTATTATTATCATACTTTTTATTATATGTTATCATTATATTTTATTTTTAAACTAAATAGAAACATTACAATAATAATTAAAAACTTATACTAGTCATTTAAATTACAAGTTGTCTTGATTTCATTCTTCATCTCCTGCAAGGCCTGTTATTATGTCAGGGTGGGGTTGATTGCAGTGTTGTAGAACATTATGTCTTTGTCCTGTTTCTTTTTTTCAACAAGTTCAATTGTTCGACGTTGTAATTTGAGATTTTTTCTTTTCAAGATCGTTGCTTCCCGTTGAGTTGTCTCATGCAAATCCAACTCACGTTGCTTCAACTGAAAGTATGAGTCTTGTTGATCCTTCATTTTTTCCCAATTGAAGTCCTTCAGTTTCTCCTATTTGTTGGTTACAACGTCAACAAATGAAGACTTTCATGTTGATGAGGTAGATGACTTATTCTTAGCTCGGTCACGACCAACTGGACGTTGTTCTTGAGTATCCTCCTCGTCCTCGTCCGGTGCATTGTTCAAATTCACATAACCACCTTGTCTAGAAGCAGAGGTGGTTTTAGAAGTCTAGGCTTTTTTGTTACCTTTTTAGTAAAAACTAGGCATCCGAGCCTCTTTTCAACTTGGGTGATCTTTCAACACGTTCCACGCCGGCTCTAAAGTAAAAAGGTATTTGTAAATCACTTTTTATTTCGCACAAGATTTTTGGTATGCACTGAGGTTATTGGCACCACTTTCGTGATTAAGCTCAATTTTATTTATGATATAACAAAAAGCACCAATTCTATAGCGAACCCTATTTTCCTATTTGCTCAAAATCGCTTCGTACGCTCTAGTTGAACCCGTATCGATTTCATAGTACTTAAGAACGTCTCCCCAAAAACCCTTTGTTTTTTGGTGTTTCCGTGCTTGCTATTCTCAGACACATGACACCAACCTTTGCACAAGACGAACTCTTTCTCAATTGTCCATTCTTTTGGTGGCTCCTTACTCTTGGTCTCAACCTGTTTGGCTTTTGAAGCACGTCTCGAGGGCTTATTAGGTTTCACGAGTGACATCTTTCGACAGGAGATGCGTCATTGCCGCCGTCAAGGTTAACCGCACCGTGATAGGACCTGTGACCCGAACCTTGTCCCACAAATTGATCTTGACTTGAACCTTGACCACAACCTTGACCCGCAAAGTAGTATTGGTTATACATCATTTTCTCAAAATCAACATCAAGATTAAAACAATTAACTGGAGAATACGAAGAATTCGCATGAGAAGAAGTGGATGAATCCATAGTAGGGCGATACAAACCGGTCATAGATTCAATATGGTTGTTATTAGACAGAGGAGAGAACAGGCGGTTTTGATAGTACATGTATGGGTTTTGTGGTTGTTTTAATTGACATTTAAGGCCAGCGGGTCTAAACCGAATGTTTGGTGACACGCTGGTTAATAGGAAAGTCAAATTTGGCGTCACATGAGGAACACTTTGTTGAGGACCTCGAGATTTTGGGGTTTTTACTTTTGGGGGTTATCTTTCTAGACATGACGAGATGGTTAATTTTTAGGGTTTGTAATTTGAATGTGTGAGAGAAATGGTATAATGGTTTAGGTATTTTATAGGCGTAGAGTGTTTGAATTTTAAATTTTTGTAAAAACTAGAAGGGGGTTGAATAGTTTCCTTAATTAAAATTAAGTTGGTCATTAGGTGTGACTATTATCTGAAAACTTGTTTCATAATAGTTAAACCAATGTACCAATGCTTCGAAAGCATTTGCTATATCAAGAGATCATGATAATGAGTGACTAAGGAAAAGGACTAATGTAAATAATGAGAAATAAAAAGAAACAACCTAAAGGAAGACACCAAGGATTTAAGATGATTCGGCAACGAATCTCTTTCTTCGCTCCTCCTCCACTCCTTGAGTACACCTTACTCGAGAATTTCACTATATCTACAAGCTACCTTCTTGGCGGAGAAACCCTTACATCATTGCTTACAAAAATAACACTAAGATAAATGTCGAGTTCTAATCCTATCTAGAACCAATCTACTCTCGTCGCCCATCTTCTTTACCAGCACAAGGCTAGGTGTCGAGTTCTAATCTTAGCTAGAACCAATCTACACTCGTCTCTAATTTCTTTTACCGACACAAGGCTAGGTGTTGAGTTATAGTCTTAGCTAGAACCAATCCACACTCATCTCTCACACTCACATCACTTTCAAATTAAGTGAGAACTAACATACTCATACTCACACTTACATCACTTTAGAGTTTAGTAAGAACTTACACACACCAAACTAACAGCTACATCACTTTAGAGTTAAGTTAGAACTAACACACAAGACTCATCCAAGTATACATATATACCTTGGATCTACACAATACTTATTCAAGTATACTCATATACCTTGGATTTACACAAGACTTAAATGAACAAATATGATGAACATGATTAAATCTATAGAAAGGATTATTTTCATCAATGCTTCATCTTTTAACATCACAAGTGTGTGAGTGATCTTAGCTTTAGACATATGAAGAAGGGAATCAAAGAGATAATCATAAGTAAACATACTTAAAAAATTAAGTGATCATTTACTAATGAATGAAAGATAAAAAAAAGATTTAGAAGCAAAAAGTTGACCAGAAAGGTTCTTGGAAAATGGAGAAATGATTCATTATTTATAGGGGAAAGGGTCTGACGGCTAGTCTGGTCATGGTTCTTTAAATTCCCATGCGGTTCCTGATCAATAAGGAACCGATGGCACGTATAAGGCACTGCGTGCTCTAGACTCTGCTCCTTTTCGTCCTTTAGTGGAGAAAGTCCATCTGGTGAAGTTTTTCCTCAAAAAGGAATATTTTGTTATATTATAAATTCAAATTTCCATTTTCCATTTTAATAAAACATTGTCTTAAAAAGAAAGTTTATTAAAAATGTTATGTCACATATGAATAAATGTGATTTTTAAGGTTAATCATTTTTAATAATCAATAAACATGTATAAGATATGTTTGTATAAGATCTAAATGATTATTACCTAAATGATACTGTTCATTGAATAATTCGTCTTACGGTTATCTTTAGCGATAAATGTTTTTACACTTTGTCGTGATCAAACTAAGAAAGATTAGTTATTACAAATAACGTTCTTAGGAATCAGTTTCGTTAACAATCTCCCTCTTTTTGATTACGACAAACCATAAACTCGTTTATGTAAAAAAAAGTTTTTGAACTATTAACGAGTTTATCCACTACCATTTCTCCCCTTTTTATCGAAGCAAAAAGGTAACACAAGTATTTGAAGAATAGACTAATCGACTTTGCTAAAATCTCCCCTTTGGTGCTTACTCCTCTTTGCTTGGGGCACTAAGTGATCGAGCTATGGTGACAAGCTACATACACCGGTTAGTAGAAAGAAAGAAACAACATGTAAAAGCAATAATCACAAGTATTTACTAGATAATTTGAGAGGAAGCAAGAAAAAAATCTCAAAATAGAAAGTGTTAATGCAAAGAAATGCCTAAAAACATTGTTAGTGCTAACTAATCTTTCTTAGTTTTGATCACGACAAATTATAAAGACATTTATTGTCAAACACAATCGTAAAAGGAATAATCTAACAAACACTATCATCAAGGTAATAATCATTACACTAACATATCTTAATCATGTTTAGTGATCATAAAAGTGATTAGCCTTGAAACTCTGATAGGTGTGAAAACACCCATCCTTTTATCACTTAATTATAATAATAACCAAGCCAAAACGTGTATTTTATGTCGTAAGTATCGGAATTATGCGTGGTTTATGTTTTTATTGTGTTTTAGGACCGAAAGATGAAAAAGGAAGAAAACACGGGCTTTCACGGGCTTTTATCAAAGAAATAAAGAAAAGACGAAGTCAAAAGATCAAGAGTGCAAAAAGAACGGATGTCCAAGGCCTATTCTGAAGATTTATCGAGGAAAAAGTCTAAAGACGGAAGTTTAATGAAGTCGAAGAACTCAAGTCTAATAAATGAAGAAAATTATAAGACGAGTTAAATTTATATCGACAAATCCCAAGACGACGTCGAGAAAAACAAAGAATTTAAATCGATTCGAGATGAGAAGAAAGAAAAAAGAAAGTTCCAACACATTTTCCTCCTCCTATATAAACCCTCCTAATATGTCATTAGGAGGAGTTAGTCATTTTAGAGTAGATATATTAGTTTTAGGAGTAGGAGTAGTGTAAGATTACTTTCTCTATCTAGAATTACTTTCATGTTTTCAAGCTTTTACTTTAATCTTGTAATTTGAATCTCAATCATGTTAATTTCAAGCTTTCTAATTAATCATTCTCATTCTACTTTTCTTTATTTTAATCTTGTTTTGATTTAGATAATCATGTAGTTTGTTAATCATGTTCTTTGATTGATTGATGTTTGTGTTTGATTGTGCTTATTGATCTTTTAGTGTTTGATGTTTTAGCTTATTGTGTTATTTTTCTTATTTTTAATTAAGTGCTTATTTGATTAATTTTTATAAAAAGTTGTTTTTAAATATTTTTATTATTTAGTGTTTTTAAAAGTTTTTAAATTTTGGCTTATTTGCTTTTTCTTAAAATCATTTTCGTTAAGTTTTTAGGTAAGTGCTTATTTGGTTTTAGCTTATTTTTAGTTTTGCTTAATTTTGTTTTAGTTCGGAATATTTTTAAAACCCCATTTCCCTAACTAGGTGCAGTTTTCATTTTCCCTAACTACGTTCAGGATTCACATTCCTTACTAGGTTGAGTATTCACATTCCTAACTAGGTTGAGTATTCGCATTCCTAACTAGGTTGAGTATTCGCATTCCTAACTAGGTTGAGTATTCGCATTACTAACTAGGTTGAATATTCACATTCCTAACTAGGTCGAGTATTCGCATTCCTAACTAGGTTGAGTATTCGCATTCCTAACTAGGTTGAGTATTCGCCTTCCTAACTAGGTTGAGTATTCGCATTCCTAACTAGGTTTAGTATTCACATTCCTAACTAGGTTGAGTATTCGCATTCCTAACTAGGTTGAGTATTTGGATTCCTAACTAGGTTGAGTATTCGCATTCCTAACTAGGTTATTGATTATGGATTTTAAACAAAATACTTGATGTCCTTTAATTGGATACCCTAAGAGGACAGGTCTGAAATAAATTACTCACATATTTAGATAAATTAAAAACCACTCATTGTCATCTGAAGTTAATTAAAGCCCTGGAAACCCAAAAAGAAACTCAATATCGACACATTTTTTTCCGTGATCACCAGAAGAAGCTATTTCTAGCGTAAACAAAATGGAAGCTTCACTCGAGAAGAGAGTACAAAATTACATGATTTTAAAGATTCAGAAGGTAATGACTTCTAATTTACTTTACTTGTCAAGGCTCCTTATTTTAGGGTCTGTTTGGATGTTCCTTTTATTATTAATCATGTAGATTCAAATAAGGTTTACTACATGGATTTTCATTTGTCCTGTTTTAGTCATACTTTCTAGTAAAATGTTTATGTGTGACTAATTAGAAGATGGTCTTTGTGTGTCTATCAAAAGCTATAAAGGTCAAAAGGTATTGAAACACCATCTTGCATTAATTATCTATTGAAAGGTATATTTGAATCCAAATTTTGGTTTTAGCATTTTGATTGTGAGTTAAATTCGGTCAGATGCTAATATTTCTTCCTAATTAAGATATCTTTCTTAAAGACTATGACCTTCAAGTTCTTAATTACCTTTCAACTTTTGAGTTTATGTTGCAGGTAGGTATTACACCATTTGGTTCAACAACAATTTGCTATACCTACGAGGAAAAGGTTATGGAGGTGGCTTGGTCTGTGGGTAGAGGTGGTGTGTTTTCTCAATAATGCAGTGGTTTCATGATTGATGTTCAAGGTTGTTTATGCACTAGAGATATACTTAAGGTTCAACCCCCATCTATGTAAAAGAGAGGTTCAACTGAAGGAAACAGTAAATGTTTTGCATCCTTAAGAGATATGGCGAGTAAATTAAAGGTATTGTTTGTTTTTGGATGCTGCTGATATGAATGACATGGGTTGGAACATTCAATCCAAAAGTAATTTTCATATTATATTATTTCCACTTCAATATTAGTTACTTTGAGTATAAAAGTAATTCAAGTTGTTCGTATAACAGTCGATCAACAAGTTAAACAACATGAAGATCTTAAGATCAGGTTCAACAAAGGAGCTAAAGAAAGGAAAGAGCCCTATAATAAGATCCAAGAATTAAAAGGTTAGATTTTGTTATCGGATTTTCTGAACAATCTGTATTTTATTATAGTGAGGATGTATTATACTCATGATAAATGGTTTTTATTGTAACCTCTTAATCAGTTTTAGCGAGCCAATAGAACAAGACATGAAGGTAACTATTTATACATTTATTCAATGCATTGTTTCAACACAGTGAGTACTTATACGTTAGGGGTATTATTAGTCAAACCTTTTCTAATCTCAGCATGAGTTTTGTGTATATCAGGTTGGGAACGTACCCATCCAGTATCAAATAATCTTTAAGTGCCGCCTAAATAAGCTAATAAGCTTTTGGCTCTCTTATTTCTCACTATTGATATTTAGGGGGTGTTTGGGATTGCTTATTATAACAACTGTTAGTGTCCATTTCAGCAAGGGTATTAAGTGGAACAGCATCGTCTACACTTTTTTTTCCGTTTACTTTTTAAATCATATCTTAATATTTTCTTATACATATATATTACAGACTGTACAAACTATTGTTATTGAAGGATTAGACTCTCTGCTAACTGACCGGAATATATGCCCCATAAAAAAAATAAACAAAACACAAGATTACAATGAATCAAAGTGTGAGTTTATTACCTACTTTAATCAATATAAATAAAACAAAAGATTAAGAGGACCTGATTGAACACATAGCAATTTAATCAAATTTTGTATTGTAGACTAATATGAACCTAGTGATCCAAACGGCCAACATTTCTTCTGATCTTTCATGTGCATTGCAGCAACATACACACTGCTTTTAGAAACAAAACAGTGACTAACGAAAATTCATATGAATGCACGATTCAAAATTGGTATAATAACATCAGAGTCACACATATCAAATAGAAAAATTGATAAATTCACGTGTTTCAATACTTTGTTCTTGGTTCAGATCGATGTCCATTGATAGCATGTAGATTAACAGCTTACCTCGATGTCCTTGTAGGTCCCTATGAAGGTGATTGAGCAATTAGAAGATTCAATAACAAAAACCCATGGCGTAGGGAAGTGTATCGATTGACCCACGGTGAAAATGGACACAGGGAAAATGGATTAATCTGAATCAAACAACAAATATTAAAGATCAATTGTTTTTTATGTTTTTTGCATAATGCAAGCAGTTTAACTCCTAAATACCCTCCATTTACCTTGGGGTAATATCCGCTAATGTATGAATTTTTAATTGAGTTCGTTTTTCCTCGACTCGACTCGAATTTGATTTCCAATTAAACGTAAAACTTGATTTGTTCTTGGTAACTATTTTTAGGTATTTTTAGACTAAAATCTATTTAATATTAAAAACTATTAAAATAATTTAAATAAAACTAATTTAAATAAACACTATTTTAAAATTTAAAGAAAATTTAAAACTAAAAAAACTTTTTTAATCTAATCTATTTTTAAACAAAACTAAATAAATTGAAAACTAATTTTAAATTTAAAACTTAAATACGAATTTTAAAACTACCTTTAATATATAAAAACTATTTTAAAATTATAAAAGAAGTTTAAATAAAAAAAAATTTCTTTTTATATTTTTAATAAAAACTGATTAAGGGGAAAATGAAATAAAAACTTTTTTATAAATCTAATTAAACTAAAAACTTAATTAAATCTATTTAATTTAAAACTGCCAAATTAAAATTCCCTATATTAATTAAACTGTAAGTAAATAAACACAAATAAAGGGTCTAGATGAATGGTTGTGGCGTTGGACTAGTGAACAAGAGGTCACGGGTTCGAGACCTGGTGCGTACAATAATTTTGCTTAATATTTTTTTTTGGAACTTTTTGGAGTAATCAGATTAACAGATCAAGTGGATCTGTTAAGTATCAACAAATATAAGCACAAATTAATAACCAGAATAAGCCAAGTAGCAGTTTAATAAGCTAAAATATAGAACCGAATAAGCTAAACAAATTAAACCTATAAGCAGATTTAAACATTCAGATAACAATAATAAGCAGACGAGATGATTAAACCAAATAAGCTACGAAATAATAACAAACAAGCAGTATCAAACGAACACTTAAGCAGAAATCCAAATCCAAATCTAAATAAGCAAAACTCAAAAAGCAAATCCAAATAGTAAAAACTACGAAACAAATTCCTATTCTAAGCAGATCCAAACTACTACGAACCCACAATAAGTAGTGCTAAACAAATCGAATAAGCAAAAACCCAAAACTATTCAAACCAACTTAAATAACCATTCTCAGATTTATCAGAAACTTAAACTAAATAAAACCCAAGAACAATAGCAGATACAAACTAGAACATAAGCAGATTCGAACAGCCCCACACCAAATAGAACTTATCAGATTAGTCAATCACGAAACCATGTAAGCTAAACCGATTAAGCCATAAGCAAATCAACTAAATATTAACCAAATCTAGCAATCTAAATAAGCAGTTAAAATAAAAACACTAGCAGATTATATTAAACTAAATTAAACAAAAATAATAAAAAGAAACAAACCTATTGATGATAACCTTTGAGCAGTAGGGTGGGCGCTGTACCCCCTAATATTCGAAACCGAGACCAACGAATCAAACAAACACCGTTTTTACCCGATATCCATCATCACCATCGTCTCTTGAACAGTAACCGAAATAGAATATATTTTTTTTATTATTATTTTTTTATTTTATCTTTCCAGTGGGGAAAGAATAATAACTTTTACTATTACTTTAATAATTATTTAAGCCAAATAAAATTAAAATTCAACGCAATAAAAAAAGACGCAGCCAAAGATTTAACTAAATTGAAAATTTCCTTAATAAAAAAATGAGTACAATACTTGATTGGAATTGAAATTACATAAACCCTAATTCTATTTTTTAGAAATTAAAAATTAAAATAAAGTAAAAGCACACCAAAAATTACAGATATGAGGGGTTTTTATAAGAGAAACCCCAAGAAACCCTCTTGATAGCTTCACTTGTAAGCATTGAATCTGAGCCGTAGATTTCATCATTCTTCTTCTCTCTCTTCTTTTTCTTCAATCTTGCGATGGAGAATGAGTTATAGGCACACGGATTGCCAGGGTGTTAAAGAATTGTGTTTGTTGTGCTAGTTGATGGGTGATGTGGATGATTTTGATTGGTGGGAGGGTTTGTGGTGATGTGGGATATCCAATCAAATAAAAGGATATGGCCATGTAGGATTCGGATTGAGGACCACATCTTCCTGATTTCATAGGGATTTAATTCCTTATGGTTTGACTTAACCTTTGAGGGTAAAACCCCCAAATTTGGGTGAGTAAATAATGAAGGTAGAATTTAGGGTTTGGGGGGGAAGCTGCGAGTTTTGTGGGGAAGAAGATGGTGGGTGGGTGAAAACATTACTTTGTTTTTAACGTAACAAATGGGGTGAGTGGGTAACTTTTCGTTTTATTTATTTAGTGTATTGGGGGGAGTAAAATGGGTGTACACGTGTGTGGTGATAGGACTGGGAGTAGTTACGTTTGTGAGATGAGGGTTGACCATTTTATTGACCAGGCAAACAATGAAGTGAAAAGTTAATTCACTCATTCTTTACATTCGTCCCAAAATGAATTTTTCAAATGGGCTTGAGGCCTAATTTTCCTTCAATCCGTTCACAATAGTTGATATCAAATGGGCTTTAGCCCAATACTTCTCCTTAATCCGTCCCAAGAAAAATAGGTAGTTTCCAATCCGGCCCAATAACTTGATAATTGGGCTTTTATTTGGGCTTTTTATCCAATGTGAATAAATATTTCCTCCAATGGGCTTTTTAGCCCATTAACCCAAATGTGGGACCCACAAAGCTCCAATGTCTTCAAAAAGATTAAATCCGATAATATCGAGCTCGATTTTGGCTTTCTCGATCTTTTCTTCAATTCCATGTCGGTTTAGCCGGTTTTCGTGATCTTGGGCACACTTTTGGTCTTTTGACTTAGTCTTCGTCTCTATTTGGACTTTTCTTCAACTTTTGACCGTGAAATCCCGTGTTTTCTCTTCTTTTGATCATTCGTACCTAAAACACAAAAACACAAAACCACGCGTAATTCCGACTTTTATGATGTTAAACACATGATTAGGTCTTGTTTTTCCTTGATTTTAGTGGCAAAAGGATAAGTGTTTACACACTTATTAAATCCCCTACACTTGACCATTGCAATGACCCCTTGCAATGCATAGTTTTAAAGCATTAAGTTACATTTTTCTCATAATTAATCCATCTCGGCCTTTATTACAATTACTACTACTACTACGATGAAAAGATAAAAATTTAAAAGGAGACAAAAGTTATAACAATTATTTAACTTGGAAATTATTGATGGAAGAAACTCGTAAAGAAATCTAAGACTTAAATTAGGGCTTTGGTGTCATGAATATTAATCACCCTCAAGTTTCACGTTCCCCATACCAAGCTTAAAAACGAGATCATTGTTTACCATAAGTTAGCATAACTAACACTTACTCATGTTGTTTAATTAATCACTTAGACCCCCTTATTCCTACGGTGTAACTCTTGTACTTTATTTTTGTCTTGAATGATCACGAGGATGCATTTTTGACTTATTCGATAATTTATTAAGGCCGAAAATAAAGTAGGACGATTTAATCAATATTTAGCTAAAGGACAAAATCTTTTAAAACGGCTTCTCGAAACCTCATAAAGTTCATATCTTGGCATAACTCGTTTCACGATTTGAGACCTTTCTCGGACCGATATTTGGCTTGTACTTCAAACTTCAAATCTTGAGAGATGATCTTGAAATTATGGTATTCTCTTCATTTTGGTATACATCTTCATTAGGAGTGAAAGATGCTTCAAACGTTGACCACGACTTCTTCATTTATCCTCTTCTTTATTTAGGATTTTGATATACAACAATCCGCCTCCTTTTCTGACTTGGATCTATTTATCCTCATACCTTGTTAGGGTCTTTTTAGATAGACTTCTCCATGATCTTTAGGGGAGTAATTGCTTTTCGTCGTGTGTCTTGATCCATCATATTGATTTGAATTAATGATCTTCACATCATCTTTGGATCTTTAGCAAAAAGTGAATCCTCATGCCTTGTGAGGGCTTTTTTGGACTCGGGTATCCTCATTCCTTGTTAGGGCCTTTTTGGATATGCCAATCTTCCCCTCCCGCTTCAATAAGTTATGCCTTGGCTATGAACTCTAATTAATCCCGAGCAACTTTTAAACGATCTTGGGCTAGAAGCTAAGTAATTTTTCAAATCGTACGACCTTACTTATTACATTTATTTATTTACAAGTGATGGGAGAAAAAACTCATAACTAACTCACATAAGTTAATGAAAGAATACCAAACTTATAATTAACTCTATCATTTCTCGTTCTCCACAATTTAAAATCTCAAGGAATGAGACTCGTGGATGCTTAGCCTAATAAACCAATTAAGGTCCATATGGTTAAGGATACTAGCTAGAGTAAACTTGGATAAGTAAACTCGGGTTGAGTCAAAATATTCACGACGGGCCTAATATATCAAAGACATCTAAACTTGTTAAAACCATTTTATTTATTTATTTATTTTTGACTTTATTCTTGAAATGGAAATTATTACGATGCGATGATAAAAGGAAAGTGTTGGGAATAAAATTGACCAAGTCCCTAGACGCTGACAAGAGGAACTTGGACGCTGACAAGAGTAAACAGGGCGTTGACAGATGAGACGTTGATAAGAATTATCAAGACGCTGACGAGAAGAATCTTAACATAAAGACAAGGACTAAATCTGTCAATGATGAATTCTTCAAGCTGGTGGACAAAATATGAAGATAAGAATTCAAAATATATTCTTAATGTTTAAAAAGATTTAGTCAATATTTTATTTGAGTATGTTTATCTTGTGTCTCTTCCAAAAATAGTTGATCTTAACTTTTTGGACAAGGCTCCTTAAACCTATAAAAGGAGGCCTTAGGGTTAGACATAAGACACATCTCACATACATCTTTTTCACACACCTCTTCCACATATCTTATAACACTTTCATTGTAATCATTCATTGATATTATTAATCAAAGTGAAAGTTTTGTTTACATCTTGTGTTCTTGTTTAAGTATTAAATTCCGCATAATACTTAGATTCACAAAGCATATAACAAAGGTTTCTCTACGTGTTAAACTTGATTTAATCTCGTTAACACAAAGCTAAATCGATCTAAGTTTGGGATCAACAAGTGGTATCAGAGCTTGTTGAGAAACTTTGATTTGAAGAACGAGATCCAATATCGTGAGGTGAACCAGGCTAAGGAAGAAGGTGAAAAAGAATCTGATGATGTTTTCAGTCAAGGCGAAATCTACTTCAAGTTCCAACTCATCTTCGTCATCTGATAATGAGGTATGTGATGACTCTTCTTGTAGGATAAATATTGAAAAACTTAATAAAGAGATTTTAAAATTAAAATCAGATCTTTCAGACGTAAGATGCACGTTATCTAATTATCAAGTGGCACTTGTTCAAACTGAAAAGACTGTTTCTGAGTATAAGAAAATGGAGTTTGATTTAAAAGATAAAATAAATATCTTAAAACATGAGTTAAATCAAAGTCATGATATTAACGATATCGTGAATAGGGTTAATGTTGATTTAATAGCTAAGTTAGATGAGGCTAATAAGAATAAAGACAATGTAAGTCTTAAAATTCAGAGATTTGATAAGGCTACACAAACCCTAGGAGAATGTGTTAATAAACAAAGGGATTCTAAGGATATGTCTGGGATTGGGTTGAAAGAATATGTTGCCGTTCCACCACCTGCTAGGGACTTCTATGGTGTCCATAGAAAGGATCTCTCTTGGACTGGTATTCCAGAACTTCAAGAAGAGGAATTTATTCCTCCACCTAGAGTTCTTTCCCCAGTTGAGGAATATCAACAAAAGGTTACTGACCTAGAAGAATGGAAGAAGGCTAACCCCACTTTGTTTGTTAAGGGTGGGATGCTTAGTGAGAGTCCATTCGTGCCTACACCCATTGAGAGTCCAGTAGTATCTAAACCTATCACTGTGACCAATCCCATCACTGAAAAAGCTGTTAATCTTGGCTCCCCAATTAAGAAACAACCTAGTGTTAAATATGCTGAAATGTATAGGAAACCTAGGTCACTCAAAAGCCAAGAAAGTATTAATGGGACAGGGTTTTACCAGTCTAAGCCTAAGTTTGTGTCTAAAAAGGCTTGTTATACATGTGGGAGCTTTTCTCATTTGGCCTATAATTGTGTCAGTGGACACAATTCATTCGTTGGCAATAGGTCATCCAATGTCAATCATAGACCTTTTGTCCACACTAGACCACAGGCTACTAGACTAACTCCTTTCTTCTCTAAGGCAGCTAATACCCATGGACAAAGGCCCTTTCAAAAGACCAACACTTGGTCAAACAGACAGTATGTTCCTGTAGCAAACCCTAATTTGGGCACTGACAAGAACAAATTCAGCGCTGACAAGAAAAAATTCAGCGCTAACAGGAACAAATTCAGCGCTGACAGCAATAAATTCAGCGCTGACAGGAACAAATGCAATGCTGACAGCTCCAAATATGGTATGAGACCTTATTTTAGACCATATAAACAAAGATACTTGGTTAGTAAGGGTCAAGGGTCTAGGGCATCATCCCACATAACTTGGAAACCTAAACAAGAGCAAAACTCTAGTTTTAATGGTATTTCAATGACTTGCAATAGATTTAAATATCTTGAGAAGGTCATTACTAGTCTCATTGGAACAAATTGGGTGCTTAGGTCACAAAGGGATGAACAGACATTTATGGTAAAGAATAAGACCACTCTAGTTGAACAACTAGATAGATCCAAGTCTGACAAGGCTTGGATCTCCAAAGAAAACTAATTTGTTTTTCTTTTTGAGCAGCCTATCCAAACCAGGTTAATGATCAAGGATATTGGGATAATGGATGCTCAAGGAACGTGCATTGTTGGTCTTTCCACTAATATTATTTTTATCCACTAACATGTTATCTCTACCCATTGTTGTGGGAAAGGTAGCCTCTGTTGGTGTGTGTTTTTGTGGTTTTTGTCTAACTATGCAGGAAAGTGGAGCTACATTTGGATGGATACAGAGTTGCAAACTTTTATTTATGATGGTTGGAATGTTTACATTCTTATCTTGAGATAAAATTTTGCTTCTTCACATATAATGATTTGTATGCTTCTGTTAAGGGGAGTAAACCTCTAGGTTTTTGGGTATTCTTAGAATGCTCTTATCACAATTCTAGATTGTGTCCACTGGTGAGTGGGGATTAGAAATAGTGAAGACTTTTCCTTATGGAATTGTTGGAATTTCTAAACCTCGAGGCACTGTAGCATTCACGTTTTTATTTAAACATGCGTGCTACCAAGACTTTTGACCTAGAATTGGGTGTGGTCGTATGGGTGACTTGGGTTAGATATATTTTTGGGCTTACTTGGGGAGTTGCAAAGGTTTTATATGAGTTAACTTTCTCTTTGGGGCATTTGTGAACAAAGGACTCTAGAGTTCATGTGTGTCTATCATGCTTTTGCATGAGTGTATGCATGAACAGTGTTTGTCACTCTTGCTTATTAGAGTCTAGTTAATTTCCTTAGGATTATTACCTTTGTCTATGTTCTAACTAAAGTTTTCTACATTCTCAAGTCTATTTTATGCTATTTCATCTCAGTTGGTGTCATTTCTAAACTGATTTATAGACCCAAAACATTTCATCACCCTTACATTTTTCAAATTTTTGGATATCTAGAAGCCTAATGATCATTGAGATGTTTTTCCTAGTGATTGATATCTAGTAGCAGCAGAGATCACTTTCACAAGGGTGTATAGTGTTATGGAGATGGCTGAGACTATTGGCACTAGCTTTAATGCAGGTCAAGTCAGTCTTATCATCAGTAAGTCCATCCCCATGTCCTATGAATCAACATTGAGGATTTATTTCCCGAATGTGGATGAGGACAGTATGAAACCTTTGACATTAATGGAATTGACGAAAATCTGTATTAGCTTGTAAAAGCATAATACAGAAATGGTACAAATTGTCAAGGATCACAGTTTTGAACTGATAGACTTGTTGTTTTGGAAGCTGATGCAAGGAGGATGTTATTGGTTCCGTCCTTGTATATTGATCTTGGAGAGGAGTCTTAAAAAGGGGAGGAGCAATCGAATTTGAGTGACAAAAGTAATAAAGAAAGCTCCAAAGACTCTACAGGTGTTGAAGATGATTAAGACCAAGTGAAGGCTGACTATACAAGTGATTTGAGTGATTGACTTTTCGAGATTTATTATTACTCAAATTCAGGGATAAGTATGTTTGTAAGAATCCTCTCTGTATGTTTTATTTTATTCAGAAACTTGATTACTAGAGTAGATATCAAGTTTAGGGGAGGATTGTTGGGAATAAAATTGACCAAGTCCCTAGACGCTGACAAGAGGAACTTGGACGCTGACAAGAGTAAACAGGGCGTTGACAGATGAGACGTTGATAAGAATTATCAAGACGCTGACGAGAAGAATCTTAACATAAAGACAAGGACTAAATCTGTCAATGATGAATTCTTCAAGCTGGTGGACAAAATATGAAGATAAGAATTCAAAATATATTCTTAATGTTTAAAAAGATTTAGTCAATATTTTATTTGAGTATGTTTATCTTGTGTCTCTTCCAAAAATAGTTGATCTTAACTTTTTGTACAAGGCTCCTTAAACCTATAAAAGGAGGCCTTAGGGTTAGACATAAGACACATCTCACATACATCTTTTTCACACACCTCTTCCACATATCTTATAACACTTTCATTGTAATCATTCATTGATATTATTAATCAAAGTGAAAGTTTTGTTTACATCTTGTGTTCTTGTTTAAGTATTAAATTCCGCATAATACTTAGATTCACAAAGCATATAACAAAGGTTTCTCTACGTGTTAAACTTGATTTAATCTCGTTAACACAAAGCTAAATCGATCTAAGTTTGGGATCAACAGAAAGAACATAAATGAAAATACTACTAGGCCAAAATAGATCAAAAATTTGAAAAACGTTGAAAAAGTTTTAAATTTTCCGGTTAAATAGGGTCAAATTCATGGAAAAGCCCACTAAAATTCGATAGAAATCCCCCCTACACTTAATATAAACATTGTCCTCAATGTTTAAGCATGTGGGAGAATAAACTCCCCTACACTTAGGACATTGAGTACGTTGTTTATAATCGAGCTAAGGAAGGGACAACTAAAGTGATTACATTTATTCGTTTTATTTATATACAAGTATGAATCACAATAGTTTTGATAGAACCGGGTACACGGGAATACGAGATCACGGGTCGCGTCAAAAGTACCAAAAGTGGATCATCAAAGCACATGTCCCTACACAAATCACAACACACAAACAACCTACTTGGCTCCCCCTACACTTATTGGTGGAAAATGGATGAAGGTGAAAAAGGGTGGAAAGGATGGTATAGGTAAAAATCTAACCTAGTTATACGATGCTTGATTTATTTATTACGAGTCTCTAGCTCGACTCGATTTCCCGAATTAATTCAAGGGAAATGTGGAGAGGGATGGAATCATCTCGTGAGAGATGTCCTCTCCATAGTACAACTTAACCCGTTGGCCATTCACCTTAAAGTTTGGCCCATTTGGTTGGGATAACTCAAGGGTGCCATAAGGGAAGACTTGGGCCACGGTGAATGGACCGGACCAACGGCTCTTAAGTTTACCCGAAAAGATTTTCAACCGAGAGTTAAAGAGTAAAACTTGATCACCAACATGGAACTCTCGGTTTTTAATCTTGGAATCATGAATGAGCTTAGTCTTCTCCTCGTAGATTAATGAATTTTCATAAGCCTCATTCCTAAGTTCATTAAGTTCATTGAGTTGGATTTTCCTATGATCACCGGCTTTGTTAATATCAAAATTAGCCCATTTCAAGGCCCAATAAGCCTTATGCTCCAACTCAATGGGGAGGTGGCATGCCTTTCCGTACACAAGGCGATAAGGGGTACAACCTATAGGTGTCTTATAAGCGGTATGGAAAGCCCACAAAGCATCATCTAATTTATCGACCCATGAGGCAGGATGCTCTCCCACGGTTCGCTCTAAGATTCTCTTAAGACCACGGTTGGAAACCTCGGCTTGTCCATTAGTTTGAGGATTATATGCGGTGGAAAGTCGGTGATTGACACCATACTTAGCCATGACTCGTGCGAATTGTTCATTGCAAAAATGAGTCCCGTGATCACTAATAATAGCACGAGGTACACCGAATCGAGCAAACAATTGTTTCAAGAAGTTAACAACCACCCTCGCATCGTTAGTAGGTGAAGCCTTTGCTTCAACCCATTTTGATACGTATTCAACGGCTACGAGGATGTACTTGTTTCCTTTGGAGGATGGAAATGGCCCCATAAAGTCGATGCCCCATACGTCAAAGATTTCACACTCTTGGATGAAATTTTGAGGCATCTCATCTTTATGTGTGATCTTGCCTTGCCTTTGGCAAGCATCACAATATTTAACCATTTCATGTGCATCATGATAAATGCAGGGCCAATAGAATCCGGAGTCAAAAACTTTTTTAGTGGTGTAATTAGGACCAAAGTGACCACCAGTGGGTCCTTTATGGCAAGCTTCAAGGATTTGTAAAGCCGCCGGTCCATCAACACATCTACGAATGATTAAATCCGCACATTGCTTGAAAAGATAAGGGTCGTCCCAATAGTACGTTTTAACGTCCTTGGATAACTTTTTCTTTTGTTGGGACGATAACCCTTCGATAAGAACACCACCCGCCAAATAGTTTGCAATGTCCGCAAACCATGGGGTATCATCAAGATTGGAATTAATAGACATTAAGGTCTCAAGGGGAAAGGATTCATTAATCTCTTGATTTGGAGATTCCCCTTGATAAGGATCCTCAAGTCTACTAAGATGATCCGCGGCTAGGTTTTCCGCTCCCTTTTTATCACGAATTTCGATTTTAAATTCTTGTAGGAGCAAAACCCAATGAAGGAGTCTCAGTTTAGAATCTTGCTTGGTCAACAAGTATTTCAAAGCGGAATGATCGGTGTAAACGATGGTGGTGGAAAGCACAAGATAGGGGCGGAATTTCTCAAAAGCACACACTACGGCTAAAAGCTCTTTTTCGGTAGTGCTATAATGCAATTGAGCCCCCGTCATTGTCTTACTAGCATAATGAATGGGTTGGAAATGTTTGTTAACTCGTTGACCTAAAACCGCTCCTACCGCGAAATCACTAGCATCACACATGAGCTCGAAAGGTAACTCCCAATTTGGAGAGACTAAGACCGGTGCCTTAGTTAATTTACCTTTAAGAAGTTCGAAAGAGTCGAGACATTCTTGAGAGAAGATGAAAGGAGCATCCTTTTCTAAGAGATGAGTCATTGGACGAGCTATTTTCGAGAAATATTGGATGAAACGTCGATAAAATCCCGCATGGCCTAAAAAACTTCTAACTCCTTTGACGGTGCTAGGTGGAGGTAACTTAGCAATAACGTCAACTTTAGCACGGTCGACTTCGATACCGGCTTTGGAAATTTTATGACCGAGGACGATGCCTTCTTTTACCATGAAATGACATTTTTCCAAATTAAGAACGAGACGAGTGTCTTCACACCGTTGAAGCATACGTTCTAAATTAGCAAGGCAAGAAGAGAAAGAATCACCATAGACTGAGAAATCGTACATAAAGACTTCCATAGTTTCTTCAACCATGTCATGAAATATTGCCATCATACACCTTTGGGAAGTCCCGGGAGCATTGCATAAGCCGAAAGGCATTCTTTTGTAAGCAAATGTTCCATAGGGACAAGTGAATGTGGTTTTCTCTTGGTCTTTTGGATCTATAGGGATTTGAAAATATCCAGAAAAGCCATCTAAGAAGCAATAGAAATCATTACCCGCTAAACGCTCGAGCATTTGATCCATGAAAGGAAGAGGGAAATGATCCTTACGAGTGGCATCATTGAGCTTACGATAATCGATGCAAACTCGCCAACCCGTTACGAGTCGAGTAGGAATCAACTCGTTGTTTTCATTGGGAACAACGGTGATTCCGCCTTTCTTAGGCACACAATGGACGGGACTAACCCATGGCGAATCCGAGATAGGGTAAATCATTCCGGCATCGAGAAGTTTGATAACTTCTTTCTTAATGACTTCATGAATTTTTGGATTAACCCTTCTTTGATTTTGGATTGCGGGTTTAAAGTCATCTTCCATGAGAATTTTATGAGTACAAAAATTATGATCAATTCCGCGAATGTCGGAGGTTTTCCAAGCAATTGCTTTCTTATGATTCTTAAGCACATTGATAAGTCGGGATTTTTCATCTTCTTTTAAGTACTTAGCAATAATGACGGGCAACTTATTATCCTCCTCTAAGAAAACGTACTCTAAATGAGACGGTAAATCCTTAAGCTCTAAATCCGGTGGATTGTCGATGGGAGGTTTACTCAAAGTAGGATCATCTTTTGTAACTTCCTTAGGAGTAGGTGGAGAAATATGGTCCTCATTGAGAAGTCTCTCAATGGTACGAATGTCTTCTTCCCAATCGGTGGGAGAATCGTCATATTAATCCACATCCTCTAAACTCGCTTCAAATTCTTGTAAAAGAAAGTCACTTTCTCCAAATGGAGTCAATGAAGGAGCAATAGAAGCTACGGTCTCAACATGAGGTAAAGGAGAAATCCCGCTCATACAAGCCTTGTGAAAATGTTCTTCGCATGCTTCGTCGAGCACATCAATGTAATTCACGGATTCGGGCTTATCGGGAAGTTTGGAAAGTTTACCCATGTTAAAGACGATTTTGTCATCCCCGACCCTCATGATAAGTTCACCCGCGGCTACATCAATTAATGTATGCCCGGTTCTCAAGAAGGGTCGTCCGACAATTAAGGGAACACGGGGATCCACTTCATAGTCGACTACGACGAAATCAGCGGGAAAAGTGAATTTGTCGACTCCTACAAAAACATCCTCGGCTATCCCCACCGGATAAGCAACCGTACGGTTAGCTAATTACAATTTCATACGAGTGGGGACTAGCTCGGGTAAAGATAATTGTTTCCACACGGACAATGGCATAAGATTGATACTCGCTCCGAGATTCGCCAAGGCCATACAATTCTCAACATCCGGAAAATTACAAGGAATAAGGAATCGACCGGGATCTCCTAACTTAATCGGTAATTTTCTCAAAAGAACCGCGGAACAATTCTCATTTAATTGGGTATTGGCAATATCAAGCAACTTTTCCTTATCACTTAAAAGATCCTTAAACATCTTAGCGTACTTAGGCATATGAGCGAGCGCCTCGGCAAAGGTGATATTAAAATTCAATTGTTTGAACATTTTAAGGAAGTTCGAAACTTGAATATCATCCTTATTCTTCAATTTCTCTTTCCGCAACCTTGAAGGATAAGGTATATTGGGTTGAGATGAAGGCTTTGGAGTGGATTGCTCACTCACATCCTTTGGTGGAGGAGGAAGGAATAGAAATGGAAGGTGAAGGAACCGGTTTTGGAACCGAAGGTGTGGTAGAAAATTCGGGTATCGGTGGAACATAAGGTGTAGACGAATGGGTATGTCACAAGTGGAAGAAGAATGAGGTTGTGTCGAAGAAGAAGGTATCTCGGGTCCTTGGTTAGATGGGGGATAGGAAGGTTCTACGGTGGTCTTACCGCTCCTAGTAGTAATAGCATTAACATTAGCCCTAGGATTGGTCACGGTGTTCGAAGGGAGGGCACCTTGGGGACGAAAGGTTTGAATCATAGTCAAAAATTTCTTATCGGTCGATTCTTACATCTCTCTCATCATTCGTTCATGGTCGGTTAATTTTTGTAGAACCAAGTCCATTTGAGGGTTATGCATGTTCATTTGATTATACCCTTGATTGTTAAAACCTTGATTAGGAAAACCTTGGTTTTAATATTGATTATAACCTTGATTAAAACCTTGGTTATTAAATCCTTGATTTTGGTTATTGAACCCTTGGTTTTGCCCTTGAAAATTCCCTTGATTTTGATTAAAACCCCGTTGATTAGAATTTCCTTGAAAATTACCCCGTTGAGGACCTTGGTTCCTATTTTGGGCGGGTGGGGGTGGTCTTTGTGGTGCTACAAAACCGGGGGAGCCAAATAGTTATTAGACTTGGTTAACATCAACATTTGGTTTGAAATGAATCCGCTCATTTTCATTGTTATTATAAGCATAAACTTCTTGTTGATTATTATAAACCTTGTCACAATTAAAGTATGAATACGGTCCACCACAAGTCTCACACGTTTCACAATTTTCTTTCACGGCATTCACATGTGTAGTGAGGGCGTCGGTTTTTAGAGCAAGGTTTTTCACAATTGAAGTAAGCTCCTTAATTTGATTAGTCACCTCATTATTACTAGTACTAGCACTTGCCATAGTAGCCCTAACACTCTTGGTTTGCACTTTAGCCTTGTTTTCAATTATGGCCCAAGCCTCGTTCATTGATTTCATAAGAATATTGCCCCCCGCGGCACTATTAAGTGAGTCTTGGTCATTTAGAGTCAAACCATTGTAAAACGTATTAATTTGATGCACTTTAGTGAAACCGTGTTGTGGACATTTTCTCAAAAGTTCTTTAAATCGATCCCAAGACTCACTATATGTTTCCCCATATTGTTGTTCAAAGGTGATAATCTCATTTCTTAAAGAAGTGGTCCGTGATGGTGGGAAAAAGTAGTTTATGAACTTGGTCTCTAAGTCGATCCATGTGGTAATACTTTGGGGTGGTTCCTTATCAAGCCAAATCCGGACTTGTCCCTCGAGGGAAAAAGGAAAAAGTTGTAAGCGGACGGCCTCTTGTGGTATCCCATTGTATTTGACGGTATTAGCTAATTGGATGAAACGTTTGATATGAGCGTGTGGGTCATCATTAGTACGGCCTAAAAATGGTGTAGCGGAAACCATTTAAATAAAACCCGACTTAAGTTCAAAGTGATTAGCTCCAATATTCGGCACCAAAATCGCGTCATCGTTTCCTTCAACGTGAGATTGGAGAATCTCAATCATTGGTCGATTATCCGTTGCCATCGTATTGTCGAAAGCTCGATTCTCGGGATCGGCTTGAATGACGGTCTTTTTGTTTTTCTTCTTCTTCTTCTTTTTGGAAGAATTGGAAGAGTTTGGTACACCACTCGGTATGTATGTACGCGCGCGAGTGCGCATACAATTAAAACTTTGGAATGAGGTAGGTGACCTCGGTCGACTTTAAGAGGAAAAGGATTTTCCCTCTCGAGGAGCAATATGAAAAAGCTACAAAAATATATACTTAATTACTAATTGAGTTGGCAAACCAATAATCGGTCGTCCCTCTCAATATACGCACAAGCAAGCGGGGAAACGAGGTGGCACAAAGCACTTAAAAACCTTTTTCCTTAGACGGCCTTTTATAGCGCGTCGCCTTATACCCACCTTATAGTTTGTATATGTCGAGTTCAAACGTCTTACTAGTATTTATCTATTTTGCCTTTTTTTTCTCGTTATGGATGCGACTACAATAGTTAGGTGATGAAATCCCAACTAAGGCTTATTTGAAAAGTAGGTAAATTATTGTGCTACGTAATATACTATAGTAAAAGAAATTTTTTTTTGTATTTTTTTAGAAAATATATATTCACAATTAAAACGAAAGAAATCAAACTAAGAAATAACACTAATACGTAATATTTTTGGTGTAATACTTTTAGGAAAAGTATTACTTTTGGATTTTTTAATTTTTTGGTGCAATTCTTAGGAAAGAAATTGCTTTTGTGTTTTTTTAAATTTTTTTTAATTTTTAAATGTTTTTGATTTTTTTTTGATTTTTTTGTGCAAGAAATTAACGTTCAAAGCGAATGGATCCCAAAATCCAAACGTCTTCACGTAAAATCGTCAATCGTACGAGCGAAGCGGCAGCGGCGCCAATTTAATGTATGAATTTTTAATTGAGTTCGTTTTTCCTCGACTCGACTCGAATTTGATTTCCAATTAAACGTAAAACTTGATTTGTTCTTGGTAACTATTTTTTAGGTATTTTTAGACTAAAATCTATTTAATATTAAAAACTATTAAAATAATTTAAATAAAACTAATTTAAATAAACACTATTTTAAAATTCAAACAAAATTTAAAACTAAAAAAAACTTTTTTAATCTAATCTATTTTTAAACAAAACTAAATAAAATTAAAACTAATTTTAAATTTAAAATTTAAATACGAATTTTAAAACTACCTTTAATATATAAAAACTATTTTAAAATTATAAAAGAAGTTTAAATAATTTTTTTTTTCTTTCTATATTTTTAATAAAAACTGATTAAGGGAAAAATGAAATAAAAACTTTTTTATAAATCTAATTAAACTAAAAACTTAATTAAATCTATTTAATTTAAAACTGCCAAATTAAAATTCCCAATATTAATTAAACTATAAGTAAATAAACACAAATAAAGGGTCTAGATGAATGGTTGTGGCGTTGGACTAGTGAACAAGAGGTCACGAGTTCGAGACCTGGTGCGTACAATAATTTTGCTTAATATTTTTTTTTGGAACTTTTTGGAGTAATCAGATTAACAGATCAAGTGGATCTGTTAAGGATCAACAAATATAAGCACAGATTAATAACCAGAATAAGCCAAGTAGCAGTTATAGAACTGAATAAGCTAAACAAACTAAACTTATAAGCAGATTTAAACATTCAGATAACAATAATAAGCAGACGAGATGATTAAACCAAATAAGCTACGAAATAATAACAAACAAGCAGTATCAAACGAACACTTAAGCAGAAATCCAAATCCAACTCTAAATAAGCAAAACTCAAAAAGCAAATCCAAATTGTAATAACTACGAAACAAATTCCTATTCTAAGCAGATCCAAACTACTACGAACCCACAATAAGCAGTACTAAACAAATCGAATAAGCAGAAACCCAAAATTATTCAAACCAACTTAAATAACCATTCTCAGATTTATCAGAAACTTAAACTAAATAAAACCCAAGAACAATAGCAGATACAAACTAGAACATAAGCAGATTCGAACAGCCCCACACCAAACAGAACTTATTAGATTAGTCAATCACGAAACCAAATAAGCTAAACCGATTAAGCCATAAGCAAATAAACTAAATATTAACCAAATCTAGCAATCTAAATAAGCAGTTAAAATAAAAACACTAGCATGTTATATTAAACTAAATTAAACAAAAATAATAAAAAGAAACAAACCTATTGATGATAACCTTTGAGCAGTAGGGTGGGCGTTGTACCCCCTAATATTCGAAACCGAGACCAACGAATCAAACAAACACCGTTTTTACCCGATATCCATCATCACCATCGTCTCTTGAACAGTAACCGAAATAGAATATATTTTTTAATTATTATTATTTTTTTTATCTTTCCAGTGGGGAAAGAATAATAACTTTTACTATTACTTTAATAATTATTTAAGCCAAATAAAATTAAAATTCAATGCAATAATAAAAGACACAGCCAAAGATTTAACTAAATTGAAAATTTCATTAATAAAAAAAATGAGTACAATACTTGATTGGAATTGAAATTACATAAACCCTAATTCTATTTTTCAGAAATTAAAAATTAAAATAAAGTAAAAGCACACCAAAAATTAAAGATATGAGGGGTTTTTATAGGAGAAACCCCAAGAAACCCTCTTGATAGCTTCAATTGTAAGCATTGAATCTGAGCCGTAGATTTCATCATTCTTCTTCTCTCTCTTCTTTTTCTTTAATCTTGCGGTGGAGAATGAGTTATAGGCACACGGATTGCCAGGGTGTTAAAGAATTGTGTTTGTTGTGCTAGTTGATGGGTGATGTGGATGATTTTGATTGGTGGGAGGGTTTGTGGTGATGTCAGATATCCAATCAAATAAAAGGATATGGCCATGTAGGATTCGGATTGAGGACCACATCTTCCTGATTTCATAGGGATTTAATTCCTTATGGTTTGAATTAACCTTTGAGAGTAAAACCCCCAAATTTGGGTGAGTAAATAACGAAGGTAGAATTTAGGGTTTGGGGGGGGGGGGGGGGGAAGCTGTGAGTTTTATGGGGAAGAAGATGGTGGGTGGGTGAAAACATTACTTTGTTTTTAACGTAACAATGGGGTGAGTGGGTAACTTTTCGTTTTATTTATTTAGTGTATTGGGGGGGTAAAATGGGTGTACACGTGTATAGGACTGGGAGTAGTTACGTTTGTGAGATGAGGGTTGACCATTTTATTGACCAGGCAAACAATGAAGTGAAAAGTTAATTCACTCATTCTTTACATTCGTCCCAAAATGAATTTTTCAAATGGGCTTGAGGCCCAATTTTCCTTCAATCCGTTCACAATAGTTGATATCAAATAGGATTTAGCCCAATACTTCTCCTTAATCCGTCCCAAGAAAAATAGGTAGTTTCCAATCCGGCCCAATAACTTGATAATTGGGCTTTTATTTGGGCTTTTTATCCAATGTGAATAAATATTTCCTCCAATGGGCTTTTTAGCCCATTAACCCAAATGTGGGACCCACAAAGCTCCAATGTCTTCAAAAGGATTAAATCCGATAATATCGAGCTCGATTTTGGCTTTCTCGATCTTTTCTTCAATTCCATGCCGGTTTAGCCGGTTTTCGTGATCTTGGGCACACTTTTGGTCTTTTGACTTAGTCTTCATCTCTATTTGGACTTTTCTTCAACTTTTGACCGTGAAATCCCGTGTTTTCTCTTCTTTTGATCATTCGTACCTATTTTAACACAAAAACACAAAACCACGCGTAATTCCGACTTTTATGATGTTAAACACATGATTAGGTCTTGTTTTTCCTTGATTTTAGTGGCAAAAGGATAAGTGTTTACACACTTGTTATCCGCCTACGATCATTGTTTCCCTGTGTGTGCACCCTCACCTCCATGCCATATTTCGCAAGTTTGTTTTTCCCGAACCTGTCAACTGAGTATTTGCAGGCTTTGGTTTTGTATTCTGTTCTCCAATACCTCAAGTATCTATGTTGGCAGAATAAGAGTGAAACTTGAAATAGGATGAACTGATCAATGAACAAATGCTTTGATTTTGTATTCCGTTCTCCAAAACCGAGAGATTTTTGAACCTGATATTTGGCATCAGAGTTCCTGTGAATACAATGTCGGCCTGCATACACAATACATATTTACGTTTTCAAATATGGAGTTCTATCAACTGATGTTCAGACCTTTCAAGCTCTGTCTTTGAAGAATAAAATTCCATCTGAAGCTTATCCATTTCATTTGTAACGCTGTCCAGTTCAGACCTACATGTGACAAGATCTTCAGAAAGACTTTTTTTCTTCCCTTCAACATCACTAAGTAAACGATTTGTCAGTAGACCACTCAAGAGATGTTGATCAAACTTCTTATGGACGTCCCTTTCTTCACATAGCTGCAAAGAAATCAACTCTTGTGGACTTAAGACCATGGCATCATAGCCATCGACAACAACTGATCTCATGTCAATATCTACATACGGACCACATTCAATTTATGCAACATTAAAGATATCACTCTAACGTATATGGCTATCGACAAAATTATTTAAGATGTACCTTGTTGCGAAATAATAAATTCTGATCTTTTTGTTCCAAGGCAATGGAGGGCTTGATGTTTCATCTGCTGTGGTTGTTACTTTAGGTGGTGTACTTTCTGCAATAATGAAATTGTTAGTGTTCAGATTACTGATGTCAGCTCTAGATTTGAGTTTATTGTAAGGGCCAAGGGGTAAACTTAAAGTAGTGCTCAAGAAAGTATGTGCTCGGTCTCTCCTTAGAGAAAGGTGCTATTTCAATAGCCACCAGTGGAGTCTCAAACCTTACCCAACAGACCTGACGACGAAACCCAACAACCTTACAGGCATCCAAACCTGACTCAATCTTTATACGTAGAATAATTGTAACTCTCTAATTGATCATCTAAATTTACAATATCCAGTTACACAAACATGAACATCTTGATAACAAATATTATTTATATAACAAACCTTTAATGATAGTCTTAAAATTAATATATAACAAATATTATTTATAATTTTTTAACATATAAATATGTAAATTAATGTTTCAATACCTTCTTTTGGTTATCAAACTCATCATCTGACCCTTCATGGCACCCCCTCATTACATCCATCTGGTTAAGGCATCCATCTGTCTGCGGCTACCCAAACAGGATTTCATAAACCACCATTTAACTGATTTTTCACTAAATTACAAAAAAACGAATTAGGATTCAATTGATCATGGATCTTTAATAACATCAATTCAATCTAATTCATGTCGAACTTTGATTTGATTTTGTGGGGTTTTTAATAAGACTGATTTAGATTTAGCCTTGATTGATTTAAATTTTAAAAAAAAAGAATTAGGGTTTTGATTGATCATGGATCTTTAATAAGATCAGATAAGTTCTATCCAATTAATATCGCTCTTTGACTGGTGTTTAATTTTACGCTTGTGTATCTATGATAGATGGAGGTTATGAAGAGCAGGAAAAAAAGAGAAAATATCCATGGAGGTATGGAGGTTGTGCGTGTTTTTACCCGTCCGTTGTGGAAGAAAAACGAAAAAAAATATAGACAATATATACCCGCTGTATGAAAACGTAATTTTTATATAAAACGTGATTTTCAAAACTGTGGTGCGCCCAAAATCAACAAAAATGAGTTAAAAAAGGAAAAGAGTGAGATTTTTTAGCAAATACTCAAATCCTATTGGTTAAAAGATGTGACTGAGATATGATTGGGATTAAAACTGTGGTTTCAAGTCATAATTATACCTATATATAATATATATATATATATATATATATATATATATATATATATATATATATATATATATATATATATATTAAATATGTGACATGTAATACTAGTTTGACGAAGCTGAGCATCGCATTGCTAGTCCTAGATTATGCACTACCTGATCACCTATGTATAATTTTGAAGGAGCCATGCGAGGCCGAATAGTAGTCACCTTAAATATTCGACCAAGAACCAACTTTTTACTTATGTTCTTTAAAAAGTTAGATAAAATAAAGTTTAGAAAACTTTTACATCTTATGCGAGTAGCACCAGTTCGCGACATACACATATGAACTCTTATCTTTTCTTGAACAAAGTACATGCCTCAAACACCTATATCCTTACTTAACGATCTTTGTTTTACTTGTTACCTCATCTTCCTTCGTGATATAATTCTCGTTACAACTTGTCTAATTTCTTACCATTGATACCATACTTGAAAGTTTCAACGTTGTTATGCTTCTACATTGATCGACCTTCTCTATCTATTTTGGTAGACCTTCGAAACGTCTCTGGACGCGGATAATGATTTATGGGTAGACATGGATAATGATTTTCTTTATCCGTCATGATGTGTGTTAGACTATATCGTCTTGAAATTCATTCATGTGAACCATGTGAAGACTTCTCTCTCTCTCATTGCTAATGTTGTTCATTTTGCTGGAATTACTCTCAAGTGACTTCTTAAGAATTTTCTTTGATTCGAAAATATATTGTGTGGTTTTTCTCTTTTGTAGGATATGTAATCTATGCTTATGTTTTTAGAGAGAGAAAGAGATAGAGAGATGGTGGATTTCACACTTTTAGAGAGAGAAAGTTAAGAGAACTATGTGTAAATTATGAAAACCACACACCCTCTCCATCAAAGGAGAGGGTTTATATACCCAAGCCTTGTAATGGGCTTGGGCTTACACGTTTGGGCCGGCCTACACATGTTGTAGGCTAGGCTTGGACTTGTTTGATAAATAAAGAAGGTTAACTAAACTACGAGCTATTACATGGACTATCGTTGGAGTGACCGATCCTTCTTAATACGAAAAACGTATTTCTAACAATATCCCCCTAAGGGAGGTCACTCCAAACAAGGGCGTTACCTAAGTTACAATAACCTAGCATACTATGATTGTCTTGAGCTCGTAGTCTTCGTCTTTCTTTTTCTTTTTCTTTTCTGGTGAACATGCTGATGTGATCTTTGATATCAATCTTTGAGCATTAATCTCTTGCCTTGATCTCATGCATCCATCACTTGTGATCTTTGCCTCTTCGTGACACCATGTCCCACATACTTATACCTTTTGTAATTCTTGAAAGCTTCAGAGATCAATACAGCGGAAGACTTAACTTTTAGGCTTTCTTGAATTAGATGAGGTATTAAGTGCATAAAGTATAAGCATGCGGGGACGACTTCTTCTTGGATTCCGCAACGCCACCGTCTTCAAATGCCGCAACATAAGTAGACACGAACGAAATGGCTTTGAACATTTAATTCTAAATTGGTAGCATTTTACCTCCGGTCGGTGAAGACTGTTGGACGATATTAGATATCGTACCCGTGACGGACAGTTTCAATTAAGTAACTTCCTGACAGGATTTCGCGGGTAAACCCGTTCTCTTTATTCGACCGTCCAAAGCTGACTGCGAACATAAAGAGTGAATCATTTGGATAATAATATCCGTATGATTTCAAGCCGTCAATTCATGTTCTTGGAACAAGTGAAATTCAATTAAGAACCGCACCATCGTTGCTTTCCAGTTGTCACGAGCTTGATTCGTATAGAATCTTGCATGTTACCTACCAAGTGCTGTTTGAGGTTAACACTAGAAGGATTTCCACTCATCACTGTGAACACTAAGGTATCACTCTGAGTGTTCTGGCAAGATCACTAAGATATTGCGTAGAGGCCTGGAACGTGTTTATATTCAGTTAAGAATTAAACAGCTGTTGCTTTCCAGTTATCACAAGTTTGATTCATAAAGAATCGCACAAGTCACCTACCATGAGCTTTTCGATATTCGCTCAAGAAGGATTTCCATCTTCATTGTAAATACTTTCGTATTACTCGGATGTTCAGGCAAGATCATGAAGATTTTGCGTAGGACTCTTAAAATCTTTCTTACTTTTCATAGTGTGTGAAGAAGCAAGGAAATATGAAAATGTGTCCTAATGAGATATTTGATGATCTCAAATGGCTCTAGACTCGATCTTGCATTTTGGATTTTAGTGATCGGAGGCTGGAGAGGAGTGCCACCTTTTCAATACCAATTTATTCGGAGTGAATAAATCGATATATAACGTGTTGTCTCCGTGTGATTAAAACAAATACCTTTTAAGAGATATCTGAGTTAGCTGGGATGGGTTGTGCAATGCATCACTGGGTCCATGATGTCTATCTTCAATATCGAGCATCATAAAAATGATCTCAATAGCATATGTGTTGACCCGGTTTCTGCCTAAGTTGTAAGGAGGGCTTCTTTCTTTACACCCTTTATCTTTACAATTCTTTTTCATTCTTCAACCCCTTCAATGCTTACCAATACGTCATAACTAGCACCTTGTTGTGATTGTTCCAGTGCTAACTTAAGTACTTGGTCGGCATTCAGCTACGTTCACAATCTTTCTCCAACTTTCCTAAGGACTACTATTTCTAGCTATGGAATGTCCTTGGGAAGATTCCTCCGGTTCTGGAAGAATCATAGGACTTAACCTATCCTACCATCCTTATGTCACCACAATCTTCATCGTCGTGAAATAAATGGGTTTCGGGTAAGTATATGTCACCATGAAAATCCATTTTGATATGCAAATCCGTTTTGCTCCCCCTTAACATATGCCACGATATTCGAAAACATTTCACACATGTCAGGATGAGCCAGCATATTAAGTCAAACCATTTGTGATAATATCCCATATTAAATCGTATTTTCTCCCCCATATTAAATATATTAACCCAATCGATGTTTTTAATATCGATTGATTTAATGAAGTTTTAACAAAGGTTTTGGGAAGAAAAATGCAAGTCCGTTTTATCTTCATGATATCGAACGCATGAGATATGATACCGATTTGTAACATGATCACATATTCACCATATTATAAAAAATTGACAAGGTTGAACCTGATTGATGAGAACATCATATGATAAGATCAAATGGTTCTTGTCAGCATATGTTGGTCGCCTCGTCACGTCTGAAGTCATCTCTTGACACCACATGTACGATTGGTATTGTTTTCTTGACACCAACTTGTGAACTTGGCACTTTCGGCATCAAAGATTCTGAATTCTTGACAATTGCTCCCCCTCAATTGTTGACCCGTGTTCTACTGAAAGAGCTGTAGTCGTCGGTTGAGTAGTCGCATCGTCGAGGATGTAGATACCAATTATAGATTGCTATGGTTGTAGAGATGATAACTTCATAAAAACAATACTTCTCTTGTTTTAACAAATAAATGCACTGAGGCGTACATAAATTTGTGTCAGACCAAGTTATAAAGTAAACTTGATCCCTTACAAGGTTTTAAAGTAAACCTTGCCAGAGAAAATTAATTCCCGTTGTGAGCCAAAGCTTTCATAAGAAATACTTGACTTTAATGTGAAAACGGGGTTGCAGTCTGAAATAACTACAAGCCATATAGGCATGTTTTATGAAATATTTACAACTTTTGTACGAACTCTATTTATGGCGCCGTGTCAATATTAATCGACATTTCTGAGGCCGTAAATATTATCGTACCAAAAGACATGCCTTTGAAAAATAAAGTAAAAATATTTTTGGATTTTTCTAGATTTTTCAATTTTTATGGTTTTTATATGGTTTTATATTTTTGTATTTTGCTTTTGTGGATAAAAATGTAAACAATATATACAAATGATCACCAAGGATACGGAGAATAGTTTTACCAAGACTATTCTTTCGCTTCATCTGCTAGTTCCTTTAGAGTCTCAGGCGAGAAGGTTCTCATTCCTAGCTTGTCGGCCAAAAATTCAATTCGAGCGCGATCTAAAGCCTTCGTGAAAATATCCGCCAATTGATACTCAGATCGTACAAAGTAAAGCTCTATTACTCCATTTTCCACTTGCTCCTTGATGAAATGGTAGCGAATGTCAATATGCTTTGTTAGCCGTATTTAAAGTGATGGTCATATAATATACCGTTGCGAAGCTCGTGAAAAATACTATTCAACGGTGTCGAGAGTTCTTAGTTATTAATGTTTATGTAACGGGAATTAGTCCCGAACACACAAATGAGGAAGGCCTCCTAAACACTTACTACTTAGTATAAAAGGCCTCCTAAGCCTCATTTGTGTGTGTGTTTTCCATTTCATTTGTTTTAGAGAGAGAAACGTATGTGTTTCTCTCACTAGGAATTCACATCTTCTTGTTTTTTCTCTTTTCCTTCATCTAATCTAATCTTTCTTTTTTGGTTTAATCTTCATCTACATTTCGTGTTCATATATCTTTATAAGTCGTGTGTTACAATCCAACAAGTGGTATCATTCGCCAAGGGATTCGTGGATAGCTCTTTGGTGTTGTCCTTGTTTCTTGCTTATTCCGTGGGTTCTTTTGATTTTTTTTACTAAAGATCAAAAATTTTTCGTGTTTTCTTTGATTATTCCAAGTATTCGTGTTGTGGGTATTTTGGTTTGCTCAAAAACACGAATTTGTTGCCTCAAAGTTGCGAATTTGTTGCCTCAAAGTTGCTAAAATCGTTGCCTAAAAAGTTGGAAAAACAAGGTCCCTTATTGCGACAGCTTGAATTTCGGAAAGGTAAGTACGGTTTCGATCGCAATAACCCTAGGGTTTTACTTTGCGATCAGTATTGCGATAGCCCCTTTTTCCGATCTGAACATTCCGATCGTTATTGCGATCTGGATTGCGACGGATTTAAGGCAATCTTGAAACGTTACTCTGCCTAAATTTTGTCAGCATTCCGATCTGAAGTATTCCGATCTGAACATATTACGATCTGAAGTTATTCCGATCTGAAGATTCCGACAGATCATCATTGCGATCTAGCATTCCGACAGATCATCATTGCGACAGATCATCATTGCGATCTAGCATTCCGATAGAAGGACTTTCCGATCGTAGAACATTCCGATAGAAGGACATTCCGATAGAACATTCCGATAGAATTTTCCGATGGGCATTCCGATGGAAATTTTGTTTGAGTAATTTTTAGTCTTAGCCACCATCTAGACTAGTTTCAGAACATAGTTTACACGAAGATCAAAAAAAAAAAAAAAAAAAAAAAAAAAAAAAAAAAAAAAAAAGAGTTAAATTTTTTAGGTCAAGTAAAATCAATTTTTTTCCCTACTAGTTTTTGGCTATCTCGAACTCAATTTCAAAATTTGGCGATTCATAATTTTTTTAGCTTACCGTTTTGTCGGACTGAGGAATTTATTGTCGGACTGAGAAAAAAAAAAAATCGGAAGTTTCGGAATTTCAACATCACCACACGCTTTCTACGAATTGAGATCCTGTTGTTCACACGACTTCTACGATGACGTCTCAACAAGATATCTATGCTGCGGGTACTGAGAATCGTCCACCCATGCTTACAAAGGAGAATTACACTACATGGGCTAGTCGTCTCCTTCGTTATGCAAAATGTAAACCTCTGGGAAAGTTGATTGTCAACTCGATTCAAAAGGGTCCGTACGTTAGAAGAACAATTATTGTGCCTGGGGACCCTACGAATGCTAACCCAGTAGCTGATTCAAGTCATGAGCAAACAGATGAAGAATTAACTTAAGCTGAATCCAAACAACTCGACGCTGATGATCAAGCAATTCAAGTCATTCTTATGGGACTTCCTGAAGATGTTTATGCCGTTGTCGATAGTTGTGAAACCGCACACGAGATGTGGCTTAGGATTCAGAAAATGATGAAGGGCAGTGAAATCGGTTTACAAGAAAAGGAAACTAAGTTGCTTCGTGAATGGGAGAAATTTACGTCTACTGAAGGGGAACAAATTGAACCTTATTATCATCGGTTTTCAACCCTCATGAACCATCTTAGAAGAAACAAACATGAGCCTGCACAAATTGCTGCCAACATCAAATTTCTTGATAATCTTCCTTCTGAATGGTCACGATATGTCACTCTTGTCAATCAAACCAAGGATCTTCATGTCGTGGACTACACTCAAGTTTATGACTATTTGAAGATGAATCAAGATGAAGCTAACGAAGTTAGGGCAGAAAGACGTGCCAAGACACAAGATCCATTGGCTTTTATGGCAAACTCTCCATCATCTATGTCATATCCCATGGTACCCTACCATCAACCCTCATCAAGTAACTTCCTGCCACAACAACAACAACAACAACTCACCACTTATGGATATCAACACCCTGCTGCTATGAATTACTTACAACAACCCATTGCCTGTTTTGATGACATTACTAATCCTACTCATGCTATTAATACTGGTCTTGCCCTTCTTGCAAAGGCATTCAAATTCACCATTAACCCCACCAACAACAATCAGAGAATCTCCTCGAATACTAGAAATAGGCAGATTGCTCAACCTTTCATGAATGCGAATCAAGATCGCCAATTGGTAGTTGCTGGAAACACGGGGACTCAGTTTCAACAATATGGTCAGAATGCTGGGCAGACCGTTGGCAATGCAGGAAATCAGTATGGGCAAAACCGTGGTCAAAATCCGGGTGTTCCGAATGCGGGTAATCAGAATGGGTTAATTGTTGTGCCAGCGGTTGGTAACCAGATGGGAAACATTGTGGCTGCAAGGGCTGAGAATGCTGGTACGGGAAATGGAAACAACAATCGTCAGGTTCAGTGCTACAACTGCAGGGGATTTGGTCATTATGCTCGAGATTGCACAGCCAAAAAGAAGAGGGATGCTGCTTATCTTCAGACTCAGCTTCTCATAGCACAAAAAGAAGAGGCAGGAATCCCACTTCAAGCTGAGGAATTTGATCTTATGGCTTCTGCTGCAGAATATGACGAGGAAGAAGAGGTGAATGCCAACTACATCTTGATGGCAAACTTACAGCAAGCATCAACCTCAGGAATGCATGATGACAGAGCTCCCGTTTATGATGCAGACGGTCCCTCTGAGGTACACCCAAGTTTTGATGATAATGATATATATAATATGTCTAATCAGGAGGAAGAGTATACTGAGATGCTTGAGCCCTACATTGAGACACACGAGGATCAAACGAATACTAGTAATATTATTTCAAATGAGCCTAGTGTGGACCTTAGTGTAGATCAAGTTGCCCAGCCTACAACCCTTCCTGATGAGACACATGCGTATTATAAATCTCTATTTGATAAGCTTGCTAAGGATGTAGATCATGCTACGGTGGTTAATAATAAGTTTAGAGAAACTAATGCCAAATTGACCACTGAGCTTGCGGGATATAAGGAACGGGAGAAAAGTTTTGAGATTCATCATGAAAAAATCAAGGAACTTGAACAAGCTCATGCTACATCAGTTTATCAAGAAAAATGCACCACTAAGAAGTTAAATGCCTTACACTTAAGTAGTGCTAAAAAGATAAGCGAATTGAATGATGAAATCACTTCTCTTAATAAACAGCTTTCAACTGAAAAATCTATTGTTTCTGATTTAAAAGAAGAAAGAAAACAGCTAAAACATGATTTCAAAATTCGAGAAGATGGGCTTCTTGAGGATTTTTGCAAAGCGCAGGATAGGATTAGAGAATTAGACAACCTTTTAGTAAAACGTGGCCAAACTATGCAGACGATAAATATGCTCGCACCAAAAGTGAATGAGATAAATTACACTCGATACAAAATGGCTTTAGGTTGTCCTCTTCCCCCTAATCCAGGATACCTTAAGAAAGTTCAGGCCACTAATGAAACTTTATATAATGGTAGTGTGCTATTTTCTGATGAGCATGATCCTCCTAGTGTGCATGATTCCGAGGAAACTACTGAACTTGCTGTAGAGTCTCGTTTAAGAATGCAAAAGCTTGATAAAGAAGTGATACCCGTTTATTATCCGAAAGTTAACCCGCCAACTGTTTTTGTTCGGTCTAAAACGAATACTGAAATGCTTTTGCTACCAAGTGAGGAATTGTCTGATGACCCTCCTAAACCGAGTATCACTCGCCGATTTCTAAACGAGCTTAAAGATAACTTTGTCATCCTTAAACGTGTTGTTAATTCAAAAATAACTGGAGGTAATTTTACATCACCTGTTCAGATTGAGGTTCAGAAAATTCTTCAAAACGATATTAATCCGATTATTAATCAAGTTGATGCTCGGTTAGGAAATTTGGAAAATGCTTTTCTAAAAGAATTAGCCAACTTTGTTGACGACTTTAAATCATTGACGAAGGAAGCTGATGAATCTCTTGATAAAATTAAAGTTTTGGAAAACGATCTTGAACGCCTCTCTAATGCTCGTGATTGTATTGATAGTAGCCCTGTTGAGTTAGGTACCTCTATGTCGCATAATGAAAACCTCCAAACTGAGCTTGATCTTATGAAAGAGAAGATGGAATCTTATGTCATTAAAAAGGATAAAGAATTCACGGATCTTTGGAATAAATTTGTCAAAAAATGTGATGAATGCAAATATGACAAGATTTCGTATGAAAAAGCTCACAATGAAATGCAACAAACTATCGCACGGTTGCAGGCTCAGTTAGGAGGGGTTTCGGAAACGAATTTGGCCTCGTCAGGGTTAGAGAGTGCTAGTGGTGGTAATGTTCAGAAGCTTAAGGCTAAGATTGCAGATTTAGAATCTGTTGTTGTTTCATATAAGCGGGCTGTTGAACAAAGTAAGTCTGTCTATCAGAAACTTATTGATAAAATCTGTGAGAACTGTAAGTTAAAGGCCTTGTTAAAAGATAAGACTTCTGAACATAGCTCGATTGTGGATACGATGATCCAGAAACCAGCAACCTCGGGACCCACTCATATTGCTGTGACACCTTTTCCCAAGGTTGCTGGAACGAAAACTGTTGTGATTGCCCCAGGAATGTTTCGTGTTAGTTCTCCCTCTGTGCCTAGCAAACAACGTACAGCAAGCGTTAGGACAAAACCGATCACTATAACTCAACCACAAGTTATTGATTTAAAAAGTGCTAATTCTAATAGACGCGTGTCTTCTTCTATAGGAATAAACAACTACACTAAGAGCAGAAGGCCACAGCCTACGAGCAATACAAGGAATGATAGGGTCCCTTTTGCCTCTAGAAGTAGTCGCCCCAAGATCAATAATGTGGAAGTAGAAGAACACCCTAGGAATTTACCGCTTTTTAATCATAATCAGAAACCTAATTCATCTGAATGTAATGACTTTAAGCTTGCTATTCGGAATGAAAAATCTGAAGTTATTTGTGCTAAATGTAATAAATGTTTCTTTACTTTTAGTCATGATGCTTGTGGTTTGACTATGAATGGTTTGAATTATGGTGGTTACACTCGAATTGACAAGCTGTCAGTCAGTGAACAACAACGCACTCCTAAGGCTAAGGTGTATGTTCCAAAAAGTACGCATGTAGGGTCCACAGAAAGTCTTGCTAAGCCTAGTAGCCCTAGACTCACCTCTAAATGGTTGCCTACTGGTAGAAATTTTGACTGTAGTGGCAAAATTATTGACACTAGTAGATCTCATACTGACAGTGAAACGTCGGTATGTGATACGGCTTAGTTATCTTCTAACCCTACAGGAACCTATTTCATCGGTTGCCAAAATATTTGTTTCTCTTATCATTGGCAGGCTGTTGAAATTTGTCTCTGGTGCGTGGACTCGGGCTGTTCCAAACATATGACTGGGAATCGAAGCCTTCTCAAGAACTTTGTATGGCGTTTCATGGGAACTGTTCGATTTGGAAATGATCATGTTGCAGCAATTCTAGGCTATGGTGATCTTCATTGGGGAAATATAATCATCACCAGAGTCTCTTTTGTTGATGGCTTGGGACATAACTTGTTCTCGGTTGGGCAATTTTGTGATTCAGACTTGGAGGTCGCTTTCAGAAGTCATACATGTTTTGTAAGAGATCTTGAAGGAATTGATCTGTTGAAAGGAAATCGTACCACCAACCTTTACACCATTGATCTTTTTCAAATGTCTGCTGCTTCTCCAATTTGTCTCATGGCCCGAGCCACATCAACAAAGTCGTGGTTATGGCATCAAAGGTTATCTCATCTCAATTTCGATGCCATCACCCATCTCGCGAAAGATGATCTCGTTACCGGTCTTCCAAAGTTCAAATACACAAAAGACCATCTTTGTCCTTCATGTGAGCAAGGTAAAAGTAAGAAGAAGCCTCACAAACCCAAACCTGTTCCCAACTCAACGAATAGGTTACATCTCCTACATATGGATTTGTGTGGCCCAATGAGAATCAAAAGTATTAATGGAAAGCGGTATGTCCTTGTCATTGTGGATGACTATTCTCGCTACACATGGGTTCATTTTCTTGCTTCAAAAGATGAAACCCCTGATGTAATTATTAACTTCTTGAAGAAAACATCAGTTCTACTGCAAGCCCCTGTCATTATTGTGAGAACGGATAACGGCACAGAATTCACAAATCAGAAATTGAAAGCTTATTTTGACGAAGTTGGGATTTCTCATCAAACTTCGGCTGTAAGAACTCCAGAGCAGAACGGAGTTGTAGAACGGAGGAATCGTACGTTAGTTGAAGCTGCTCGAACGATGCTTCTCTCCTCTAGTGCACCGTTATTTCTTTGGGCCGATGCTATAGCAACTGCATGTTATACTTAAAATCGCTCCATTATTCACACCCGTTTCAACAAAACACCTTATGAGATCATTAATGGAAGAAAACCGGATATTTCATTTTTACATGTCTTCGGTGCATTATGTTATCCGAAGAATGATCGTGAAGATATCGGTAAACTTGAACCTAAAGGTGATATTGGTTTTTTCATTGGTTATTCTTCAACTGCTTGTGCTTACCGGGTTTATAATCGAAGGACAAGAAAGGTAATGGAGACTATGAACGTTACCTTTGATGAACTCTCGGGTATGGCCTCACAGCATAGAAGTTCACATCCCGAGCTTCAAGGTCAGACTTCTGGACACGTAAGTTCAGGACTCGCGCTTCAATTTGCACCGCCAGCAATCTCATCGTTACAACCATCAGAACGTGACTTGGAAGTTTTATTTGGGCCAATCTATGATGAATATATGGAGGGTCCTTCGTCATTTGGTGTTCCTCAAAATGCCCCGGCTGCACCTGCTACGGTAGTTCAAGAACCTCCGACTGCATCTACACCATCGGCATCTACTTCTGCACCATCTACGTCAACCTCAACCATAGTGACTCAAAACATTCCAACCACTTCTCCGATTGCTGACGCATCTCAACAACATTCTCAGCAAATTCCTAATCATGTTCATCTTCAGAATGAAATAGTTGCTGAAAATGCAAACAATGCGATGCTCAATGAACACGAGTTTGTTAATCCATTTGCGGCTTCCACAAGCACTACTCAGCCTTCAGCACCATATGTGGATCCGTCGAGCTCGCATCAAGTTTCTCATACACTTCCACATGAACACAAATGGACTAAGGATCATCCTTTGGTTCAAGTGATTGGCAATCTCTCACGACCAGTCTCAACACGAAATCAGCTGCGTACCGATGGTGATATGTGTATCTATGCACTATCAGTCAGCACAATGGAACCAGCAAGTGTGAAAGAAGCAATGACCGATGCATCATGGATTGAGTCTATGCAAGAAGAACTCAATCAGTTCATCCGGCTTGATGTATGGGAGTTAGTACCTCGACCGGACAATATCGACCCCCTTACTCTTAAATGGTTATTTAAAAACAAGATGGATGAGGAGCAAACGGTCATTAGAAACAAGACTCGGTTAGTTGTGAGAGGTTATAAACAGAAGGAGGGAATCGACTTCGCAGAATCCTTTGCCCCGGTTGCTCGGATGGAAGCTATTAGGATTTTCTTGGCATACGCTGCACACAAATCATTCACAGTGTATCAAATGGACGTGAAGACGGCTTTCTTGCATGGGCCATTAAAAGAAGATGTGTATGTATGTCAACCTGAAGGTTTCATTAATACCGAACATCCAAGCCATGTCTACAAGTTGAAAAAGGCAATTTATGGTTTGAAACAAGCACCGAGGGCATGGTACGACGAATTATCATCATTTCTTCTACAAAATCACTTCAGCAAAGGAACCATTGATCCAACGTTGTTTATCAAGCACTACGGAAACGACATCTTGGTGGCTCAGGTCTATGTAGATGATATTATATTTGGTTCTACTAACCCAAAATATTCCATATTATTTGCCGACCTTATGAAAAGTCGATTCGAAATGTCCATGATGGGGGAAATGACGTTCTTTCTTGGTCTCCAAGTTCACCAATTCCCCCGTGGTATTTTCATAAATCAGTCCAAGTATGTGCTTGAGATTCTAACGAAATTTGGTATGGATAACTGTGATCCTATTGGTACTCCAATGGACACTAAACACAAGCTTGATTTGGATAAGAAAGGGACAATTGTAGATGCTACAAAATACCGAAGTATGATCGGGTCCCTTATGTACTTAACCTCAAGCAGACCGGACATTGTGCATGCTACTTGTTTATGTGCTCGGTACCAGGCTCAGCCAACCGAGAAGCACCTCAAGGAGGTTAAAAGGATCTTTCATTATCTCCGGGGAACCGTTAACATGGGTCTCTGGTATACGAAGGATTCTGGTTTTAATCTCACTGGTTTTTCAGATGCCGATCATGCAGGGTGTCATGATACATTCAAGAGCACTTCCGGTGGAGCACAATTCTTAGGCGAGAAGCTAGTGAGCTGGTCATCAAGGAAACAAGACTGTACGGCGTTGTCAACCGCGGAAGCAGAATATGTGTCTCTATCCGTGTGTAGTGCTCAAGTCCTTTGGATGAGAACACAACTCACGGATTATGGCTTCTTCTTTAACAAAGTCCCTATTTATTGTGATTCACAATCAGCCATAGCCATATCCTGCAACCCGGTCCAACACTCCAAGACCAAGCACATAGCTGTCCGATTCCATTTCATAAAGGAGCATGTGGAAAAAGGAACGATCGAACTGTTCTTTGTCAAGACGGACTACCAACTAGCCGACATCTTCACCAAAGCTCTTTCTCAAGACAGATTTGAATTCTTGGTTCGTCGACTTGGTATGCGTAGTTTCACACCTGATGAACTTGAACGTCTTGCACATTCGCAGTAATCTTGTATATATTTATCAGAAAATCAAAATACAAAAATATAAAACCTATAAAAACAAAATAAAAAATGAGAAAACCTTTCAAAAAAATACCAAAAATATTCTTCTCCGACATGTCTCTCAGCATCGATAATATGGACGTGCTTAGAAATGTTGTTCAATAACGACACGGGTACGTACATAAAGTTCGAATGAGAGTTCAAATGTTTTCAAAACATGTCTTTTCTATTTTTCTTCTCATAATGGCTTATAGTCACATGTCAGACTATAACCCGGTCGCTAAATAAAGGAAAGTCTTTGACTTATCCTCAACAACGAGAAATTCATTTTTCTCGGTCATGAGCTTATATCGAAACATTCAAAGTTTTAAGCTCATGAACACAATTTTTCTCGGACTTTTGAGCACAATTTTTCAAAGTATTTCAACACAATGTGCTCATATACTCCCCTATTTAAATACAATCTCTTTTCGAGGGGGAGTATAATGTTTTTATAAACATTTGTTCCAAAGTTTCATGACACATTATTCTCTCCATGTTTCATCACTAGTTTCACAAAAATTTCAATTTCATGTAATTTTTGAGGGGGAGAATAGTGATTAAAATGTGTTATCTTGAATAAGATCTTTGATATAAGTGCTTTCTCTTCCTAATATGTGCAAAAATCTTTCCTTTTATGATGCACATATGTAGGGGGAGCGTTTTTGGTGATATAGAAAACTTTCAAGGTGTAAACATTGATTTCATCAACACCTTGACTGCATTTTCAATTGATTTTTCTGGTTACGATATCTATACCCTTCAACACATAAATTCACGATGGTATTGGTGTCAAAAGGTGGTTAGGTATTCGTCCTATGATCCAACCAGAACCGGAGGGATCTTCCCAGGGACAATCCATTAGAACTTAGAAGTCCTTAGGAAAGATGGAGTAGTTGAGTGTACGGGAATAATGCCGACTAATGACTTAAGCTAGCACTGGAACAATCACAACAAGGTGCTAGTTATGACGTCTTGGTAAGCATTGAAGGGGTTGAAGAATGAAAAAGAAATGTAAGGATAAAGGGTGTAAAGAAAGAAGCCCTCCATACAACTTAGGCAGAAACCGGGTCAATACATCTATTATCAGAATCACTTTGATGATTTCTGATACTGAAGACAAGGCATCATGGACCCAGTGATGCAATGCACAACCCTTCCCAGCCTACTCAAGCTTCTCTCAAAAGAAGTTTGTTTTATTGTCACGGAGTTCAACTCATTTCTATCAACTTTCTCACTCCGAGATAGTAGATATTGAATAGGTGGCAGTCTGCTCCAGCCTCCGATCACCAAATAAACATGCACTTATAGAGTCTAGTGCCAACGAGATTCATCAAAAATCTCATTAGGACACTTATTCCATAGATCAATTGTTGTTCATCATTAGAACACAAGCGATGATTTACAGAGTCCTACGCTCTATCCTTGTGGTATTGCTAGAACATTCAGAGTGATACTCTTTAGTATTCACAGTGATGAATGGAAATCCTTCCAGTGTTAACATCAAACAGCACTGCGGTAGGTCATATGTAAGATTCACTTGAATTAAACATATGTTAACTGGAAAGCAACAGTGGTTTGATTCTTAATTGATTCAAACTCGTTCCAGGTTTCGACGCAATATCTTTATGATCTTGCCAGAACATTCAGAGTAATACTTTTCAGTATTTACAGTGACGAATGGAAATCCTTCCAGTGTCATCATCAAACAGCACTGCGGTAGGTAACTTGTGCGATTCTATATGAATCAAACTTGTGTCAACTGGAAAGCAACAATGGTTTGATTCTTAATTGATTCAGACTTGTTCCAGGAAAGTGAATTGATGACCTAATCAGCAGAATGGAACTGCATGATTCACTCCTTACTTTGAATTATCTTTCGATATATTCAAGTATTGAGAACGGCTACCACAGCTGGAAATCCTGTCAAGGAAGTTCTTTGAACTTACCTGATCACAGGTACAGTATTCGTACTGTATAACGGGAAACCGGTGGAATGCAAACGGTGGCGTTATCTCAAGAGTCGCAATTCAAGGCCACATATTCAGGATTATTGAATAAAGCTCAAGAACATCTAAAGACAAAGACTTCCGCTACTCTGATGATCAAGGGAGATTGTTAACAAGCTTTCATGTCAACTCAAAACATGAGTATGTGGGTAAAGACACAAGAACACAAGCTGGAAAAGTTACAAGATCAAGTCAAGGCAAAGATCAAAGATCCAAGATCACAAGTCATGAAAGGAACTATGAAAGAACTCTCAAGACAACGAGCTTCAAAGTCTGCAACACCAACGAAGTGAAGTCACATATTACATGACCACCCCTTAGGGGGAGATTGTTAGCCGTATTTAAAGTGATGGTCATATAATATACCGTTGCGAAGCTCGTGAAAAATACTATTCAACGGTGTCGAGAGTTCTTAGTTATTAATGTTTATGTAACGGGAATTAGTCCCGAACACACAAATGAGGAAGGCCTCCTAAACACTTACTACTTAGTATAAAAGGCCTCCTAAGCCTCATTTGTGTGTGTGTTTTCCATTTCATTTGTTTTAGAGAGAGAAACGTATGTGTTTCTCTCACTAGGAATTCACATCTTCTTGTTTTTTCTCTTTTCCTTCATCTAATCTAATCTTTCTTTTTTGGTTTAATCTTCATCTACATTTCGTGTTCATATATCTTTATAAGTCGTGTGTTACAATCCAACATGCTTCGACCGGGAGAATTGAACATTGTTGCAGCATAAGGAAATTGCACTCTTGTTGTCGCAGTACATCGGAATTTTGTTGAACCCTAGACCATAGTCGGTTAATTGCGATCTCATCCAAAGGATTTGAGCACAGCAACCGGACATAGCTATGTATTCTGCTTCCGTACTTGAAATTGCAGCGCTTTTCTGCCTTTTCGATGCCCAACTGATTAATCGATCTCCTAGTAGTTGCAATGTTCCACTCGTGCTACGCCTTGTATCTTGACAACCCGCGTGATCCGCATCTACATATGACATTAGTGCAATAGAAGAGTCCTTCGAATACCAAAGTCCCCGATTAATGGTTCCTTTAAGATATCGAAAGATCCGTTTCACAGTGGCCAAGTGTAACTCAGTAGGTCGAGTTTGATACCAAGCACACATACATATAGCAAACTGAAGATCAGGCCGACTAGCTGTGATATACAGAAGAGTACTGATCATTCCACGATACAATGTCGGATCAACGGCAACTCCATGTGGATATGCATCAAACTTTATTCGTTCCACCATTGGAGTATCCACGGGGTCGCAAGATTCCATCTTATATTTCTTAAGCGATTCAAGGGCATACTTGGATTGATTGATAAAGATGCCTCTGGGACTCTGAGATATCTGAAGACCTAAGAAGAATGATACCTTGCCCATCATTGACATCTTAAACTTGGAAGACATGAGTGTCCCAAATTCATCGGATAAGGTTTGGGTCGAGGCTGCAAATATAATATCATCAACATATATTTGTACCATAATCATATCTTTACCTCGTTTCTGAATGAACATCGTGGGATCCACCTTGCCTTTAGCGAAGCCTTGTGAAATAAGGAATTGTGACAGTAGATCATACCATGCGCGTGGAGCTTGCTTCAACCCATAGAGAGCCTTCTTAAGCTTGTACACATGATTAGGATATTTAGGATTCACAAAACCATCCGGCTGTTGAACATAGACCTCTTCCTTGATTTCACCATTAAGAAATGCCGTCTTCACATCCATCTGATAGACGATCATATTCATATGGGATGCATAAGCGAGGAATAGTCTAATAGCTTCCAAACGGGCAACAGGTGCAAAGGATTCCATAAAATCGATGCCCAATAATTGCTTGTATCCACGAGCTACTAGTCGAGCTTTGTTTTTCAATATTCCGCCTAACTCATCGAGTTTCACCTTGTAAACCCATTTCAAAGTGAGTAACTGCACTTGATCCGGGCATGGGACAAGTTCCCATACTTCAAGACGTATAAATTCATTAAGTTCTTCTTGCATAGCTTCTATCCAACATGATTGAGTAAAAGCTTGTTGCCATGTCTTAGGTTCAACTTCAGTGAGAAAAGTATCAAAGTGACAAAACATTGCACTTTCTTGTAACTGACTTCGTGTGGATACAGGACGATTAGGGTCACCAATAATAGAATCTATAGGATGATCCTTTGTCCACTTGCTGTCATGTTCACGAATCCGTGGATTTGAGTAAACTGTACAAGGAGCTTCCTCTGAGGTGGACGACCCAACTTGATTAGGGTCGGGAATAGGTACACCAAAGAATGGAAGTTCACGCATTTGAGCAAATTCCAAATCGTAATCATCATCATCCTCTTCATCATCAATAGGCATGACATGGGTAGTTGATTCCGGTGTTGGTTGAGATTTACTTGTTGATGGTATATCTTGACCAATTGTAGGTGCAGATGTGTCTGATTGTGCTTCGGTTGCTGGAGCGACAACTTCGGTTACCGGAGCTATTACCTCAGGTTCTGGAGCAACAATAGCTGGAGGAGTAAAGAATTCATCAAAGAACATCCCATTCATTCCTAGAAGGTGGTGTAAATGATGATGAAGTAGGGTTGTTTGGGACAAGACCAGAACTAATGTTACTGGGTCCTATTTCATGAAGTGCGGGTTCAGAGCTGCTTTGCTCAGAAGCCATTGCTGTCAGCTCATCAAAATCAACATTCATAGTTTCGAGGATCTTGCGAGAGTTACGGTTGTAGATTTGGTATGCCTTCTTTGCGGGTGCGTAACCAATGAAAATACCAATATCAGCCTTAGGTTGAAGTTTTCCCAAATTGTCACCATCATTATTTAGATAGCAAAGAGAACCAAATACATGAAGATATGATAAATCTGGTACTTTTCCATGGAGAAGCTCGTAAGGTGTTTTACCATGGCGTTTACGAATTAGTGACCGGTTTTGGGTGTAGACTGCTGTGGATACTGCTTCTGCCCATAAAAACAATGGAGCCTTTGCGTAAATTAACATCGTTCGAGCAACTTCCATAAGTGTGCGATTTCGCCTTTCAACGACACCGTTTTGTTGTGGAGTGCGTGCAACGGATGTTTCATGAGATATGCCAACTTCTTTATAATAATCACGCAAGATTTGATTCACAAATTCGGTTCCATTATCTGTACGAATGCGTCGGACAGTAGTGTTGAGACGCACTTGAATCATCTTGAGAAATCCGATGATGAATTTAGGTGCCTCATTTTTGGCTTTAAGAAATTTCACCCATGTAAACCGAGAGTAGTCATCCATAATAACGAGGATGTACTTTTTGCCACTAAGACTTTCAACACGCATTGGCCCACAAAGATCCATATGCAACAGATAAAGTTTCTCTTGGTTGGTGTCTTCCGTCTTGGGTTTGTAAGATTTCTTAGTGCTTTTCCCCATTGTACACGCGGAACACAAATGATCGTTGTGAAACGAAAGTTTAGGAAGACCACGAACAAGTTCGTTTTTCGCCAAATGATTAATAGCGTCAAAGTTAAGATGAGATAACCGTCGATGCCATAACCATGACTTAGTCTTCGATGCTTTGGAGAGAAGACATACGGGAGAGGCGGCCATCATGTCTTGTAGAGACAAAGTATACAAATTATTCCCTCGAGTACCTTTCAATAAATCAACCCCTTCCAAATTACGAATGAAGCAGGTATGCTCTTGAAAAGCAACTTCTAGGTTTGCATCACAAAATTGTCCTACAGAAAATAAGTTGTGACCGAGACCTTCCACATAATACACTCTTGAAATTATAACATTCCCAATATGATATTCACCGTAACCCATTATCTTTGCAATATGATCATTTCCAAATCGAACCGTACCAAGAAACTTGCTGACGAAATTTCTGAGCTGAGAGCGATCTCCGGTCATATGCTTGGAGCAACCAGAGTCCAAATACCAGAGAACAATTTGGACCACCTGTTTTCAATAACAACAGTAGACAATGCATTGGAAACTATTGGTTCCGGAGTGTTAGCAGATACAGATATAAGATTATCAGAATTGCTAACATTTGTTTGACCCTTAGATTTCCTGCGTTTTCTAATGTGAGTTGTAGCACTAACAGGTTTTACTGTTCTAACTTTCTTAGGTTTTGGATTATTCGCGGGCACTACAGTGGGAGTAGACCTATTTAAAGGGCACTTTGTTCCTACAGTAGTGTTGGTGTTCCTAGTTAAATGACACGCTTGTGTTTTGGTAGCCTTGGTACTCCTAGTTAAAGGGCACGCTTTCTTCGCTTTAGTGGGAGTGATCCTAGTCAAAGGGCACGTATTTCCTACTATAGTGAAAGTTCTACCAGTGGGGCGCCACATCCAACCAACTTGGGTTAACACTTTCCCAGTCGGTTTCCATTCTAATCCATTTTTTTGGGCATACATCTCATTCACATGGTCAATAAGGCAAGAATCATGACGACTAGAAAACATACATTCATTGCAATTCCAACATTTCAAATTAGAATTCACACTAGGCTTAGAACACTGCACAACCGCAGAGCCTTTAGGTTTAGCTACATGATTCTTTTTATTCAAAACAGAAGTAACATTCCTAGGATGGGCTTCTACTTTCTTCTTCACTTGACTACTAGATGGGGGCAAGATCCTATCATTCTTCTTGTTTCTCTTAAGCTTAGATCTTTGAGCCTTAGTAGTGGTGCTTACCCCTGTAGAAGGCAACACGGGAATATTAGAAGCTGGTTTTGATTCCGCCTTATCTTTAGTGACAAAAGTTTGAGATGGTTTAGTCCTAGGGCCCTTGTTAAGTGGTGTGACGGCTATAAGGTTCCTTTTGATTGCACTAGAGGACGATGCTGAGACAGTGGCTGCGTTATCCACAACATTCTTACCTTTTAGAGTATGAAGTGTTTCCTTTAACTCAGCCAAGACCAGATTATTATCACAAATTTGTTCCCTCAAATCAGATATTTCCACCGACTTTCGATTCAATTGTTCAATCAATGATTGATTCTGTGCAGTGGTATCAACACATGCGGGATTTACTGAATCAAAAAGTCGTGTATTTTTCTGTTTTAAGTTATCAACTTTGGACAAAATCTTGGAAACTCGATTATCTAGATCCAGTTTAAAATTCTCAGCGGCCTCAAGTACGTTCACATAGTTAAGCTCCTTAGATTTATCTATTTCTATCGGCAAAGATGTAGCAACTTTGTCACTTGGCTGACGCTGTTTTGATTGTAAATTCAATTGAAAGTTCTTTTCAAAATTTGCATCATCGATATTAACACCTTCGAATGACGTTTCAAAGATTTCTTGAATAAATTGTTTCTTGCATTCAAGCGAAATACAATGTGTTTGAATCTCATCAAAACGTTTTGAAAGCGAAGAATATGAGTCTTGAAGCTTTAATAATTCAGCGTCAGATTCGTAACAATTACTATCTACCACATTATCCACAGATTCAACATTATGCACAATAGAATCATTATCAACACTTTATTCACACAGACATAAACTATATCATGAGACATCACTTGCTTCAGAAGCTAATCATTTTGGCGTGAAACCCGTTCTATTTCAAGTAAACTGTTTTCAAAAGCATCTTCCATTTCATTGAAAACACGTCTAACTTCTTCTATTTCCAAAAACAAATCTTGATCAAGATTACTAAGACAAGCCTTAACATTGTCTACAAACGGGACAATTTCATTTCGGAACGCAGCTCTAGTGTGCTCAAAGTTCCATTCACCTTCCGTTATGGCCGAAGCCGTCGTACGTTCCAAAATGACCTTGTCAAAATCGGCTAAGTGTTGGTGTACCGCATTTAAGTTAACGGACGCCTTACTTACCGGTGGAATTAACTTCGTTAAATCCGTTTTAACAAGTGTAGGAGACGTACTAGGAAGGTTTTCATTTGACAAACTTTGGGGCACAAGAACTGTCAATTCAGCTAATTCCTTTTGTAAGCGAATGCGTGTCTTTTTCGAAAATTGATCTTTGTTATGTTGATCATAATCAATTGTATGGAATTTTGAAATCATTTTAGAATGAGTTTCATCCGCAAGTGACTGTGTCTCCTCAGTACTACGAACAAAAGGTGCTTCTTTCGATTTGCCAATTATGGTCATATCATAAAGACCGGGAATATATTCCTGAGCTTGTTTTGCATAACCGGGATTAGGTGGTAAATCTTGAAGATGTTTAAGTTCGAGTTCTTTAAATGATTTAGTTAAAAGATGAACCTTTTTTGTGGAAGCGTATTGTTTTAAAAGCTGTTGTTCCTTGAATTTAAGAAGTTTTGTAGCATTAATTTACGATTCAACCTTTTTAGACTCGAGAGTTTCAAAATCCATTTTAAGTTTCTGAAAATCATTGACAACCGACTCCTTTTCTTTTAATTCATTAGAAAGATTAGCTTTTAATGATTCTATTTCTTTCAAGTGTTCAATCTTTTCAAAATGAAATTGGTCAAATTTAGAACATGTTATTTTCTCTTCTTGAGGGACCATTTCAAAAGCTTTAACCTTTTCTTTATGCAACGCAAGCTCAGTAGTTAGGGTGGAATTCGTGTCTACGGATTGTTTGAGAGCCATATGCATTTGATCAATAATATGTTTAGGCACCATGACCAAATCATGTTGAGCATAAGATTCCATACCCGTCGTAGCATTTGGTTGCGGTTCACTCAAATGTGTAGGATTGGGTACCACATCATTTGAGTTACTAGTTCCCGAATGCTGTTCGAGGTTGTCATTTTCATGCCCAACTTAATGTTGGTTATCATCAATATTATTAGATGTGGTTGGTACCTCACTGACGACATCAGAACCGTAGTGAGAGAGATTAGCAACGAGAGCAGCTTGGGCAAAGTGAATGTCATCACAATCCGAATCATATGCGTCAAGATCATCTGCTTGATAAGCTGCATTAGAAGTAGAAACGACTGCAATGCCTTCAGTATCTGTTGCCCCTGGGTCTGCAAGAAATGTTAACTCCCTTGAATCCAAAATCTTCCCCTTAGACTGAGCATCAACCAAATACATCTTCTCACGAAACCATGCATCATCCCTCCTCCTTTTCGGTTAAGTGCATTCCATAGCCATATGACCTTGTCCTCGGCAATTGTAGCAAGTCACAACCTTCTTAGGACCAATAGGACTCCCATTTCCACTAGCTTGAGAATTCACAGCTTGATTGTTCCCAGTCCTTGTAGGAGGTCCATATGAATTTTGCCTTCCTTGAATTGGTTGCACCGTCACTTGACCATCTTGAACAGTGGCTTGTTGTCGAGGATTTGATGAGGTGCGGAGCTGATTGTTTGTTGGTGGAAATCCTCTAGTTGCAACAAGTTTTGACAAGTAGGCTGTGAGATGGTTTAGAACATCAGCTGGCGTACCATTTGGAGTAAAGACCGGTGCTTGGATTGGTGGAAGTTCATTAGAGTAGAAAGCTTGTGCTGGTTGTGCTTCTATTGGAAAATATCCTTGCTGTGGAGTATAACCCATTGGAGAAGTGTTGGCTTGTGATGGTGATGTCTGATATGATGGTTGCTGCGGAAAAGATTGTTGATGAACACCTTGTTGAAATGCTTGCTGTGGCATCATTGGTGGTTGATAAGATGGTTGCTGATAGGTGTGTGGTGGTGGTTGCTGCAAGTATGATGGTTGTTGATAAGTATAAGCCATGTTTTATTGAGAAGCATACATTGCAAGTGGATCATGAACTTGAGGTGTAGACAACCGAGCCTCGATCACATGGCATTCGTGTTGTTAAAGAAAAGCTTGAAGTTGATCCACATTGGTGTTATGCAAGTCCTTAGCCAATTTAACATCCGTCACGTATTTTTTCCATTCTGAAGGAAGAGTGTTCAAATACTTGGTGTTCAATTGAAAGGTAGGAATTGTCATGCCATAGATATTGAGCTCATTCAACAATAGGGTAAATCTCAGATAGTAATCATTGAGAGTCTCCACTGGCACATAGGCAAACTTATCAAAAGTATCATAAAGCTTACACTCTCGTTCTTGTTTAGTTAACGAGGTGCCTTGCATGAGAACACGAATTCTATCCCATAACTCTTTGGCAACTTTATGTTTGCTGACGAGTTTGTAGACATCTGGAGGAAGGGCTTGGAGAATGATGTTTGTAGCATACTTATCACATTTGTTTTGAATCTTCTCCAGTCAATTCACCCGTTGTGCGAGGGCGAGTAGTTGTACCTTCCGTCACTGTACCATAATCTAATGGTCCATTAAGCACCGATGCCCAAATGAGATGTCCATTCTCCTTGTTCAACATATAAAGTTCCATTCGAGAAGCCCATTCCTCATACATAGTCTTCACCAACATTGGTGGACGATTATCCGTACCCGAGAGGATGGACTTATCCGTAAGAGATGTGTACTCCATTTCAATAAGTTAAGATCTACAAATGTTGATCGATCAATGAAAGAAAGTAAATGTGTTTGTTGTTGTGAGTTGAAGTCGAGAAACAATGTAAATCCCCTAAAATATGTCCTCGGTAAACCAAAAATTCCAAGACAAAATTACACACATCGAAAGTTTTTAAGGAATAATTTTTGTTATCGGAATGTTGATCGAAATAGTGATCGGAATATCAGTCGGAATATGCCCTATCGGAATAACCTTGATCGGAATCTCCCAAATCAGAATAAACCAAATCGGAATACCTTGATCGGAATGCCAAATCTGAATACCTAATCGGAATACCTGATCGGAATACCAAATTTGAATACCAAATCGGAATGTACCTAATCGGAATAAACCAAATCGGAATGTACCTAATCGGAATGCCAAATCGGAATACCTAATCCCTATTCCGATTACACAGATCGAAATGTCCTATAAACCCTTTTTCGATGACCTGATCGGAATAATTCCCACTTTTCTCGGACAAAACTCAACCAATTCGTGATTTTAAGCCAAAAAATGATCAAAACACCTAAAAATTTTGTGTTTTTAGCCAAAGTAACTATACCAAATCCCTACCACAACTATGTAGAAGATTTGTATCAAGAAAAAACCATCAAAAACACAAAAAAAATTTTGGTTCGTGTAAAAATGGATCAAAATAGGCGTATGAATCAAGAACACAAACACATGAACAATACAAGCATCCCATGGCTCTTGATACCATTTGTAGGATATGTAAATCTTGCTTATGTTTTAGAGAGAGAAAGAGATAGAGAGATGGTGAGAACACACACACTTAGAGAGAGAAAGTGAAAGAAAAACACTTTTTCACTATGTGTAAAAATGAGGAACACACACCCTCTCCATCAAAGGAGAGGGTTTATATACCCAAGCCTTGTAATGGGCTTGGGCTTACACGTTTGGGCCGGCCTACACATGTTGTAGGCTAGGCTTGGACTTGTTTGATAAATAAAGAAGGTTAACTAAACTACGAGCTATTACATGGACTATCGTTGGAGTGACCGATCCTTCTTAATACGAAAAACGTATTTCTAACATCTTTCGATCGTGTATCGACCACCGAGAACTCAATAAGTCGTTGTTGGTGACGCCAACCACACTCATGAATTAATGACTTGCTATATTCCTTGTTACTTATTGTCTTATCATCGATGCATCTATTCTATCATGTTCGTTAAGAAATTGTACGAATTTCGTTTTATTCCCTCATGCTATTGTTCGCATACTAATTGTTGATTATTATTTGCTTCATATTCATTTGCTATCTTGTCGCATTTTGAAAACTCGAATGTGTCCCCTGTTTACTATTTGATGCATTTAACACCTTTATGGATTTCTATAAATTAGTATAAAATTTTAAGAACGTTTTACATATTTTACAAAGTGTTTATATTACCAAAATACCGTTTTAAGTTAAAGGTCGAATTTATATATCATCTTTTGTATAATTATAACTAGTGTTTAAAAGGACGTCATACCTTACCTTTTAAACTATTTGATTTTTTTATCATACTTACTTCTAATTTAATGAAATTACCTATGTAATTTATACTCCGTATTTCTATTAATGATTTTAAATAATTTGGAAAATAGATTTTCTGTAATCTTAACCATAAACCAAAGTTTTAACAATAATTTCCTACAATCATCTCAAGGTTTCTCAAGACGACCAAAATAAAACTTGAACCTAGTTCACTTCTATTTTGAAAAATATCTTGATCAAGAAAAGACTTAGCGATTGTTTACCCATTAAATATACATTTTCGTTTTAATCTCTATATAACATAGTTAAAACCCTCCTTTTTCTTGTTGATTCTAAACTTAGATCGATTAGCTTTGTGTTAACGAGATTGAATAAAGTTTAAAACTTAAAGAAACTTTGTTGTTATATGAACAATTCAAGTGTTATGCGGAATTAACACTTAAACTAAAGAACAAGTAAAAACAAATAAACCAAACTTTCACTTTTGATTGATTATCAAATTTGAGTACAATGAAAGTCGAATACTGAATAAATTGCATAATTGCTATAAACCCTACGACCTCCTTTTATAACACAAGGATTCGTGTACAATGGATAACCTATCAACTATTCTAGGAAAAGATAAATATAAAAAATACAATATTGAGTATATCTTTTCTTTAAATAACAAACGTGTTGACTAAGTTTTCCTATCAGTGCTTGGACTTCTTCTTATCAGCGCTTGGATATATCTTGTCAATGCTTGATCTGTCAGCGCTTGATTTCTTCCTATCACCGTCCCATTAACTCTTGTCAGCGTCAAAGTGTCTTGGCTCATTTTATTCCCAACAATCCTCCCCTAAACTTGATACCTACTCTAGTAATCAAGTTTCTAAATAAAAACTAAGTACAAGGAGGATTCTTATAAATACAAATCACTTTTTAATTAGATAATAAATAAACCTAATTAAGTCTTTGCTAATATCACTAGTGTAATCCATTTCCAGCTGTGTAGACACCATATTCTTCAAAACTTCCTTAGACATAGGATATTCAGCATCCACAAGAAGATATTCTGAAAACTTTGTAGTGCTCAAATGATAAACACCAGCTGCTGAATGTAGACGCCATTGTTGATCCAACCATATTTGGTTCAATCATCCTTTTGAAGGATGTCCAGATCTTTGTTCCATTGACTGAAGTAGGTGATTCAGCCTCATACTTGGCCTTCATCAATGTCCAAGGATCTACCAAGTCTTCCCTATCCAGGCTTGCAAACAATGAGATCAAAGAAGTGAAAGTATGTACCTTCTTTTCATATCTGGTGATCATCCAGAACCCAATTGCATCTTCTTCATAGTGAACTATGGGGTTTCTGAAATCTAAAGGTAATACCTCTGCAACATGTGAAGCTTTTATTGGTGAGAGCTTAATGCTCTTTCTGATAACTGCTTCACTAGGATCCACTCTATCAAGAGCTGGGAACTCAAAAGGAACTCCCTTCTTCACTGGTCTTGGGGAAATAGAATCCCTTTGGATCTGCAAATTTTCTTCAATTTCTTCTCTTCTTTCATCTGAGAGAAGTCTCACAGTGTTTTCATCACAAACTCTTAACCAATTTGGATAAGCCCTAAATTCCAACTCATCAAAGGATAACTTCTTCAACTTGTCATAGGTCCACCCACCCTGATGACACCTAAGAAACATATAATACAGCTCTCTTCTATCCCTTTTTAGCTTAGAAAACACCTTGTTAGCCTTATGCTTTAAAATTATTTTGTAGTCTTCCTACACTCTCAACAAGATCTCCAATCCCTATATTTATCCAGTGATGGACATCTCTGGATGCTCTATTGTCTTGTTCTCCCATGCAAGTACATCTCTCTAACTTCAGGCATATCAAAATCAACTTTGCCCTTTAACTCTCTTAGCCTCTCCTTGGCTAACTCATCCTCACCATATTATAACCTCTCTGGATCCTCTATTATCATCACACTGGATCCAGAACTCTCATCATCATCACTACCATCCTTTCCATTCTCTGTGGTAGCCCAATCTTGCTCTTGTAGTTGTGCAACCAAAGCTTGATCAAATTGTATATGGGCTTCATTCTTCTTCGGCTTCTCAACTTCCACTAAAACTGCTTTACCCTTGTCTTTTGCTCCAATAGCTAGTAAAGTAGTTGGTGGTACCTGTGTTTTAACATCCCTAATAATAACTGGTGGTTGGGATACACCAATCATACCTGTGGGTCTGTCAACGCCTTCTTTACTCTTATCAGCGCTTAAACTTTGAACATCAGCGGCTGACTTTGTAATCTGTTCCATCATCTCCACAAATGATAGCTTCTTTGGAGTGATCAAGGAGTCATCCATAACAGGCTTCTCCTTCAAACTAGCCAAAGCTTCAGCAATTTCCACCTGTTTTATACCAAAAAAACCACCTTCTTCATCATGCGTTCCTTTGTCACTCAAGTTGAAAGGTTCTGTTGGTGCATCTTCCTCCCCTTTGTAAGAATCCTCCCCTGATGAAAGGACTCTTGCTTGCCTCCTTATTGCTTGGGCAGTCTCCAAAACAACTAGTCTCTCCCTCAATTGCTTGAGTTCAAGACCCTGATCTGTGACAACCTGTACAAGGTCTGCATTTTGCCTTTGCAAGCTAATGCAGACCGCCGTCAATTCTAAAATGGTGTAAGGTTCCAATCTGCCCTCCTCTAGAATCGGAATTTGACCTCCCAAAGTAGATTCATGGGGCATGGATGGGGTCTTAAGGATGTTAGGACTGTCTTGGCCTGCATCTAAGCTAGAACCAATAGTCCCAGCTGTAGATTTGCTATTTAGGATCCGGTGGTCTAACATGGTGGAATATGGTGGTGGAAGCCATTGTTAAAGCTTAGAGATAGAGAGTGGTTGTGTGAAAGAAAGAAAATCAAATAAAAGTGAAAATGAGACACAAGCAACACCCCTCCTTGGAAGCTAAGGAGGGGTATATATAGTCACACACACTACACAAACTATACAACGAACCTAGTCTAGTCTAAATGTGTGTGACTATGATAACTAATGGGAATTCTTAAATGTCGTCACATAAAGTGAGTTTCCAACAATCTTCCCCCATGGGACGACATGTAGAATTCCTTACAATATTCTTCCTAACAAGTACAAAATGATTAAGAACAAGAGCTTTCATGAAGCGTCCAATGCTGATGAAGTCTTCTGACGCCTTCGTCTTTAAAACGACTCATCATTAAAGTAACTTGTAGAAGAAATACTGTAATGGCACGAGCTAAGTAACCCATACACTTCTGGTTAAGGAGAAGCTTCTGAATTAGCTTCCCCCTAATTCATGCCACATAAACTTGATGTAGAAGCTTTTAAATAGCTTCCCCCTAAACTGACAATCCTCGTAAGCAACTTCAAAGCTTTCAATAAAGCTTAGAATAATTAAGCGCACAACGGAATCTAACAAGCAAATCCCATCATATAACATGATAACGTTGCTAAGAGGGATTGACAGTTTGGGGCACACCAAGTAGATCAACAACTTCTCTTCTCACGCTTGAATAATTCTTCTAAATTTTTCTTCACCCTGAGAGTTCAAGTTATGCATACCAGAAAGAATCAAGACACTTCTTCCTCCACATAGTTGAAGAAAGTAAATCAATCCCAATTATGAAGCTCAAATACTGAAGTGGACACTTTATCCCATTCATGAAGTTGACATCGTAACACCAGAGTCAATTAAGTCCCGGAAATGCACATATCTTCTTTCGGAGATGCACCAGAGTCAATTAAGTCCCGGGAATGCATATAGGATAATGATGATGTTTAATTGCAACAATCAAACAATTAAACATCGAATCAGTAGTGTACCGTTTGGAGATTGATAACGCCACGAGTTAAAACACTGATTTTCTCTACGGCTATGACAAATGTCATCCCGGAATGTCTTCAAATCAAAAGAAGGTATGAAGTTCATCACGTGTACTCGTTGTGCGTTCAATGTGTCTTCTTCTTCCCCCTTGATGGTTTCGAGACTCGAAACCATCAATAAATTGTACGCACATGAACCTGAAATCTCATGAGAATAATAAATAAGCTGAATTATATAGTTTGTGAGAATCAGCTGTTGATCGAAAATCTCTTCTCATAAACTCTCCATGGCCACCTTTACCAACTCACGTGAAAGCAATTTGAAGTGACCACTGAAAGAATGAACCAGATACATCAAACATGAAGCTGAATAAAAATCCTTCGATCTTGTGACTTAAGCTTGCACTATTGTTGAATGAAGAACGGTGGAGAAATCTCTAAGTACTCAATGCATCACTGAAGAAGTCTATAAGCACAACACCTCTTGAAATTATCCACGTCGACTAAGCGCGTGACACTGAGTACAACAATGTAACCCCTTTAAGTGATAGTTATCTGAGTCATCAACCAACCACCCCGAACCCGAAAACTAGATAACCAAGTCTTCATTCTAAGATAAAGCACGAGCAAGTTATCTTTTAAAAGATAAAATAAATACACGCCTTCAAAAAATCCGTCTTCAACGTCACGTAATTAATACCCGATCAAACGAATCCGTAGCCACTAAAAATCGCCCATTTTTTCTTGGTCTCGTCTCAAATAAATTCTCGTCACATTTGTCACGTTACTTTGTCACGTCACTTGTCACTTTGTGTCTCGTCCCGATGATGACCGAAGTAAACTTAATACACACAAAATTTATAAAACATACAAATTTGTTTTAAAACTAGTGTGTATAAAAAGAAAATTTACATGGCCCATTATGTGATTATAACCAAAATAAATGAGGCCCAAATTTTTTGAAACCTGGTCCATCAACACCCGGTTATAACACATCACAATCCTAAAATATCTCACATATTAACTTAACCCTAAAATCATACCCTCCACATAGTTTACTCCGCCTCCCAAACTCACGTCTCTCCCATCTGTCACACACCTCAAACATATCACCCCTTTTCTCTCCACCCATATCTCATCTGCTATCACACATCTAACTTATCTCCTACCAAACTCAAACAGTTAACCCTAATCCTTCTCAAACACATACAAGACTTCGTCCCATCTCAGTCCTTCATCTTAGTCAACCAGAAATAATAAGAACCATCATCATCTAAACATGTAGCTACAAGATCTTTAAGTGAATAAAGGTCTCGGGTAAGTTAATTTCGATGGTTGCATGCTGGTTTTTTTTTGTGACTAAATCGAAACAAAGAGTGGTTTTAACAGATTTGTTAAAAACCATTCTTATATTCGTATAGTAAATGGGTAAAAACCCAATATAAGATCTATGATGAAGGATTTAATTTCGTGTATAAGATCTTAATAGATCTATGGTTTCATGTGCAAAACACGAGAAAAAAATGAAACTGAGATCTAGATGTGATATTTCTGTTTTTGGTCGAGTCTAGGTCAGTTGTTTTTAGTCCGAGTCTAGATTGGATAGGGGATTAGGAGACGATGGGATATGATAGTTATGGTGTTGTGGAGGTATAAGGATGGAATGATTTAAATTTGACTCGGTGCTTAAACTGAGTCAACTCGGTAATTACCGAGTTGACTCGGTAGTGATGGTTTCGGTCAAGAGTCAAGAACATTTTTAACCATCTCAGTCTAAAACTATGTCCATTGCAATGAATTCATTTACAGTTCATCGGAATGTCAAATAGAAGTCCCATCGGAATGTTTTTTTAGTATGAGTCAAAGTAATGTTTTCAGAAAAATAAGGCACCCATCGGAATGATTTGTTAATATGGTCTCATCGGAATGATTAAGTAACCATCGGAATCAAACAAACACCCCATCGGAATAAGCTTAATCTGAATCCCCATCTGAATCCCCATCGGAAACCCCATCTGAATCCCCATCGGAAAAGCTGTCGGAAACCCAATCGGAAAAGGGTTTTAAAGAACTGAAAATGGTGGATCTGTAAACTTTTGTCCTTATCTATTTGCATAAACAAGAATAAAGAGACCCAGAAATAGTGGAAATACCAGATATGAATTAACTTTGACCATGATATGATGATGAAATCGAGAAAGAGTATTAATTAATAAATTGATACCCCAAAACATGTGACTGTTTGGACAGTTTGGACAAAAATAATACGACGTGACAAATTTGTGACAGATTGGACCAAATAAGAACAATACGTGACAAAAAATGATATATTCGGACCCAAGAAAAAATTTTAAGACCACCAAAATCGAAGCAAAAAACATGATCCAAGGAATGAACCAAGGCTTTGATGCCAAATGTAGATTTGCTATTTAGGATCCGGTGGTCTAACATGGTGGAATATGGTGGTGGAAGCCATTGTTAAAGCTTAGAGATAGAGAGTGGTTGTGTGAAAGAAAGAAAATCAAATAAAAGTGAAAATGAGACACAAGCAACACCCCTCCTTGGAAGCTAAGGATGGGTATATATAGTCACACACACTACACAAACTATACAACGAACCTAGTCTAGTCTAAATGTGTGTGACTATGATAACTAATGAGAATTCTTAAATGTTGTCACATAAAGTGAGTTTCCAACACCAGCCCCACCCATGTCACCAAACACACTTATGGTGGTGGTTCTCTCTGCTACATGGCTAGGACCACCAAAGGAGAACACTCCAGCAGTCCTTTGGCGTTTTTCTAACCTATAGTCTGGTTGTGTAGAAGAGGAAGTGGATTGAGAGTCTGTTTGGGTGATAGAGGGTGTTTGGGTTTGTGGAAAAAGGATGTCAGCGTTTGGATTGATAGTATGTGAATGTCAATGGGTCTGATAGTGTGTGAATGTCCATTTACTGGGGTGATGGAGGTTGTTTAGGCAATGGGTCTGGTTGAGGCTGTGGGTGAGGTTGAGGGTTGGCTGTTGCCTCAATGACAGCAATCATGGCTTGCGTGAGAGGTAAGTCTCTGTATGGTTCAGTTTTCATCTTTCCAAAAATTGCTTACTTTTGAACAGGGATCGTATAAAAATTGTCATGATCCCTATTGCAGTATCCTTGCAAGTCAAAAACCATTTGTAAAAACCTAAGGTAAGCAAGAGTCATCTTGTTACCCTTATTATGACACATGCCATCAAAAATCATTTTTGAAAAATTATAATTTTGCCCAGTTGCAAGACACACAATGGCACTCCCAATTGAACGGTTGATTTCATTGCGTGAGGAGCATTTGGGACTCAAGCATTGAAGGATGACATGTATAAGGTACTTCCAAGCTGGGGGAAATTGTTGTTTTGTATATTTGTTTAAATTGCCTTCTTTAGACAAAGGATAATCCAAGGCTTGGAGTCCTTGCTCTAGCTCTGTAATGGGAAGGATGGTTATACCATCTGCATCATTAAGATGCAAATCTTGATGAACCAAAGCTTCAGTAACCACCCATGGAACCCCATGGACAATAGCAGTCAATGTAGTCACTCCATTAACTGTTGAGGAACTAACAGTGTTCCAAAACTGTTTAATGTGTGTGACAGGGACAAGAGGAGTATATGAAAGTGCATACCTTAATGGAGACTCATTCAAATACCCAACCATCTGTGTGTATTGGGGAAACAGAGTATCATCAGCTTCCAAATAAGCTACCATGTTATGTTGACTTCTAAACCCCAATTCCAACAGAGCAGGTTTAAACTTTGGTGTCATGAAGATTGATGCAAGAAAACTGTGATAAAGTTATGGAATGTGAGTACTCGTATTTTCTGGTAAATTATTTTATACTATTTATTCCAGCTCACTCGATTTTCATTGGTTATTATGATTTTTTTAGTATTTCACGATTTACGAGGTCTCATGTGAGAACACGGATTTTCTGTAATTTTCTTTTACTTGTTATACGTGCTTACTCACACTTTTACTATATTCCCCATTTATTTTACAGTGATTACGTGTCATCCTCAAAATTTTAGTTAAATATAAAATTTTATGGATTTCGCTAATTTACGATATTATTTGACGAAATGCCCAAACTTTATATTTGTAATTTTCACGAGGTTTCATCACATTTTATATGACTTATTATTGACTCTTTACCTCATAAATAATGAAAATCGATATCTAGATCAATAACGGACGCAATGGTGAACTTTTGCATTTTTACGTTTTCCGGTTGTCGGACTGAGTTTTCGGGTCCGAACGCCCCGATAAAAATTATTATTATGTGATTCTTAGTTATTATTGATTCCTTGATCCAACTTAGTGAAATTCGAGCCATACAAGTGTTTACTAGTTATTATAATGAAATTTCGTTTTAAACATAAACGGGTTTCGGTTTTCGTCAGAAACGGCTCGTTAATTAAACCCGTAAATTTACGAGAGCTCAACACTAAATTTTGGGCCATCTTGGAGTATTTTCAGCTGGGCCCAAGCTTAGGAAGCCCAATTTGACTTTATTTGACCATTAATTAAACATGAAATAACACATACTAAAAAAAATCTTTACAAAAAAAAAACCTAGTCTCCCTTCTTTCTCTCTATGACCGACGAACACAACACCCACCCCCAAAACCATTGATTTTTCTTGATTTGAGTTAAATTAATACTATTCCTATGTTTGTTTTTCAATTCCTAATCAAACCCATGTGTTAATTTTAACATACTTCAAACTTTTGCATGTAATTAAAAATCATCAAATCTTATGATTTGATGATGTTTTTATGAGTTCTTATGCTTGATTTTGCTTCTCCAATGGTTAAATTATGTTTTATATGGGTAAACTTTTGATTTGAGTATGTTATATTTTCATAGGGCCACGAAATTTTTATGATCAAGGAAGAAGGAATCGAGATTTTTCGTGTTTTGATTGATTCATACGCGTTGTGAAGGTATAATCATAACTAGTATATTGAATTTGATGTTATTAGCATTTTTGGATTTCATTAATCTTTGATTTTGAGCTCATGGGTAAAACCCACTGAGATTGTGATTACACAGGTCATATTATGACTTAGGATACTTGCGTGGCGATTTAGTATAGCTTAAGTGATGCGTTGTCGCGTTAGATTACTAAATTAGAATGTTTTTATAACATGGAAGTCATCACAGAAACAAACAGGTCATGGTCAATTTTTCTTAAACACATGACCATGTTTTTATTTGAAAATTTTATTCCCACTGATGTTCTTGACATTTGGTGAGTTGGATGAAAATGGTAAGTGTCCGAATGAGCCCAGAATGGTCGTTTTAATAAACTAGGTCAAATCTGAATTTTTGCTTAAAACGTGGGTAGATTGACTTGGGTAAAAAGGTTGAATGTATGATTTTACAACTTTTTACAGTAGGCACAAACATAATAAAACTTCTCTTTTTGGTTTCGTGTCAAAATCTTATACCGTTTGAGATTTATGCTCAATTTACCGAAGGGTGCGAAAGACGTTTACAACTTTCTGTTTTGATAGTCAGTCACTAAAAGTGCATTTCCCGTTGATTGGAAATAGTTCTAGGATTGTTCTTGCCCAAATTTTAAAGGTAAGAGAAATACCTTTACATGTCAAAAACTCTCACCTCCTGTACTATTATAATTTTGAGATATGACCAACTCTTCACAGCCATTTTCAGAAAAACTGAATTCAGTCCAATATTTCAACATTTTGCACCGAGCCCAAAACGTGTTTGAAACCCGCATATAAATGCTTGGACCATCATATAAGGTTAATGTCATGTTATTAAAGTAGGTTCAAAGTATTTTGGTCAAATTTCATCTTAAGCATAGGTCTCGCCATTGCACGCAAGTTACTTGGTCATACTACTTCTAAAACGTTATTTTCTACATTGAACACTTTCTTATTACGCGTCACCATTGCATAGGTCCGTGAACACTCCATTTTGCTTGGACCATTTTCCTTGTTATCACTTGCTAAAGGTGAGTACATAGCCCCTTTTCGTTATCACATATTTTTACTACTCGCGGGGTGAGAAATACACATTTATGGAACACACTCATTTTTTTTACTTGTATGCTATTCGAGAACTTGATGCTGCTTCCAGTGATTACTAGATACAACTGTTATTGCTTAGTGTGCTCAAAAGTCCCCTCATCCTGAACCGTTAGTTATTTCATTACTTTGCAAAGCGCGAGTGTTATGGGTGGATCCATCGGGATTGACAATCCCCGTCCTTGTATTACGTGACGCATTTACATTTGAGGTATTACGAGTCGTTTGAGCAAACACTCACTTTAGGGGCAAACTAATTACGTTAAGGTTTCGGTTTCATGAGCTAATGCAATAATACATTTGAAAGGTTTGCTGATCCCATAGCCTTTCTGAAATGATTACTTTTGATACTACTACATAATGAGTGTTGTGTTCCATACTACTTTACTTAAACCTATGTTACTCGCTCAACAATTTTTGTTGACGGTTTACGTGTTATTTCTAAGGTAGGAATGCTTAAGCTGGGACAGGAGCTCGTGGATGTGACGTGCTGACGATTCTGTAGTCCATTTTCAATCCATGTTCAGTCAACTTTACTTTACTGATTAATATCATCTTTTGTGTCACTTTGGGTCAAATCTCACTAAAGGTAAAGTCGGCAGAAAACGTTGTAAACTTTGGGGTTGTTGGCACTAAAACTAAGACTTGGATAGAAGCCTATGATGCTTCGTTTGTTATTGTATTTTTAAACAACTGGGACCGTTTTATATTTAAATTTCCACACTTTTATTTAATTAGGGATGTAATAACAGATTTTTATTGCGACATTTTAGTACTTATATATCAGTGTTCATGATAACATAGACGTGGCACCCCCATGATGCCTTAGTGGACCCTTCTAGTTTTCGGGGTGTTACAGATTGCTATCAAGAGCCTTGGTTGTAGGGAACTAAGTCATTTTTCAAACTTGGTCTATAACTACAAAGTTTTCAATTTTATTTTTCGAGTCTCAGTGTCAAATACAGAATCTGCCAGGAACGGTCAACATCTACGGGTACTCTCTATTCTTACTATTGCTTGAGTTATACCTATATTGAGACTTATATAATTTACTACAGTATTCATTACTTTATTTTTGTATTCTTCCGATTTTTCTATACTGACTATTTCTAACGACTTGCCTTTATCGTTTGTGCGAGTTTTCGCGATAACTCCACTTGAGATATTCTAAGCGTTCTAGTCGATGAGATCTTTCTAAATCTCGCTTTGCTACTCATTTATGTCACCGTTTTACTTGACATTTGAACATTGCTCTAAATTTCATGTTTCATTGATTATTCTTCTTTCGACTTCGAATTATAATATTTGCTTACGTTTCAGAAACGTCATGCTCATTTTTAGCTAAACGTCTAGTTCGTAACGATTGATTGGATTACGGCTTTACGCATATAGATTTCTAATATTCTTCCTCATTTAAAATATCCTATACTTGGGAGCGCGACTTATAGATATTTCGCCTTTTCTTTGATATCTATTATGAGTTTGGAAGAAATAGCACGCCTATGAAGTTTTTACTTCGTATATTGAAAATTAAGTCAAGAACGTTGTCCGTTTCTTTTGTTTGTAGTCTTGTTTACTAGTATTCTTTAAACGCCCTTCTGCCGCTACTTTCATTCATTCTTATGAAATGTGTATTTTTCGTCGTTTTGGAATCCATAAGCCATGTGCGTATACGAAGTGGTAAATGAAAATTGTTGGTGAAACAAGTTAGACAATAAGGAATTGGCGACAACTGAAAAGCTAAAAAAAATCATGATCCAAACCCCCCCTTATAAAATTTAACGCGCTGCAGAATTCTTTAGCACGCATAACGAAGTTCGAGATTTTTATAAATTTCATTTTTAGCCGAATAAAATGATAAAACTTGTTGATATGATCGTTTTGATATAAAATTCGACTTCTAATTCCTTATAACGAATATTTTGTGGCAATTGGAAATTTGAGAAAAATAATATAAACAAAGTTTGCTGATGTACACGCAGTTCGAGGTCCGAAATCAGGTCAAATTTTATTTTCAGTTTTACATAATGAAAGAGCTTATTTTTACGCTCGTTTTCGTTATTCGCACACACTTTGTAAAGCCCGCATGCTTTTACCATGAATAGTACCCTTAAGATCGTACGTACTAGATTAGAACTTTCCTTTTATAGTATGATTACGTTTACGTGTTAGGATTTTACGTATTACGTACGTGTTAGAACACGATAAGTATTTATTACGCACGAACACACAATAATTATTTAACAATAATTAATCACGAACATGCAATTATGAAATCATGAACGTAATTAAATCACGGAATAATATTAATTACGTATATATATTTGTTACGAGCGTGAATAAATATATTAGATCACGGTAAATATTTAACGAGAACACACTAAACACGAACACAATTAAACACGAACGAACACTTAAACAACGAGACACAGAAAACGGTACGGGTACCCCATGTGGGGCCCCCTACCCGCGGCTACACCAACACCATGGGCCAAGCCCATCAATTTTTACAATGAAAGGGGGGTTAAGGTAAAACTTGTTTTCACTTTTCACTTTACAGAAGAAAAATTAAAAACCTAAAAAGTTTTCTCCTTTCTCCTTCTTCCTCTTTGGCCGCCGCATACAACACAAGAAAAGGGGGTGTTCGTTTTGATTTTGATCTTGAATCTTGTACGTGTGTTCGTGTGTGTTCATCCTCGTTAGATCCACGCATTCGGTAAATTCTTTTTAATCCTTTTCTTTTTGATTTGATCTAATAAAATAATTAAGAACATGATGTTTTAAAAAACCTAATTAAAAACATAGATCAAACATGTAAATGGTTTTTGGGAAAATCAAAAAGGTTGTTTTTAGGGGTGTTTGTTTGGCCGGCGCCTAAACCGAACCCCAAGGGGGTCTCGGTTTGGCTAATAAACCACCACCGAGACCATATGGTCCCGGTTTGGTGGTGTGGGTCCCACGGCTGCAGCAAACCAAAGGGAACCCCGAAGTGGTTCGGGGTGTGGTGTCGATTTCATGTCCGGTTCATGGTTTCTAGTCAAGATCCGGTTCACGGTTTATGTTAAGATTTTTTTTATAATCATATGTTAAAATTAAATTAATAAATATGACATGGTTAATTTAATGAACATGACTTAGGTTATAATTTAATCATTAGAATCATGGAATTATTAACCTAAGTATTTTATATTTTCTAAACTTATAATTAATTATTTATTTAAAAAACCATGGTTTTAATTAATTAATTAACATGACTTAGGTTATATTATTAATAAGTAATAATACATGTTTTAACCTAAGTATTTAACTTTATTTAATTAAAAACATGATATATTTAATTAGATACTTTTAACCTATAGTTTATTTAAATTACATGTAATAATTAATAAACTATACATTATATCATTATGACTTAGAAAATAATCAGAAAAACACTTAGGCTTATATACTTAGCTTATTAAGGCAACTAATCTATTTATGGAAACTTTCTATTTTTAGAAACTTATTTAATTAAGGCAGCTGATCTATTTATGGAAACTTTCTATTTTTAGAAACTTATCTATTTTAAGCAGTACTTCTATTTTTGGAAACTTTCTATTTTTGGAAACTTTCTATTTTTGGAAACTTTCTATTTTTGGAAACTTTCTATTTATGGTAACTTTCTTTTTTTGGAAACTTTCTATTTTAGGAAACCTGCTATTTTTGGAAGTTACTTATGATTACACAGTAAGAATAATAATGCATGAAATACCAGAAATACTTAATCAGAATAGACAGAATATAAGATACACACAGTTTAGGGCTTAAAATAGTAAAATATGATATGAACATATAAATAAGCTAAGACATGATATAAAACCAGTTACGTATTTAGTAATCAGATACTTATTCACGTATGTATTTATGTACCATTAGTGATACCGAAGTAGGATTCTCCTCAGTTCGTCTTCTTCGTTCACTGGACATAAGGTACGGATTCCCGTCCTTTCAGTATGGACATTCTTTCCTTATTAGGATTCCCCGTATGCAGCCAAATGTTTTCTCGTAGTATAAGTTTATATGTTTGACTTGTTTATGTTTAATTTAAAATACCTATAGTCATATACATGTATGACCAGTTTCACCTAGTTATGGAGGTACCATAACCATAACATTAGAGGCACTGATGTTATGACTTCACCACGGCGGAGTGATTGCTCGTGGCGTCCCTTCAGCTTTTGGCCATATTATCATATTTATCATGTGGGGCGTATGGGTGCATCCTAGTTACATGTTTATCAGCAGATTACTCAGTGTGAATGTGGTGTGTGCCTTGCATCCTTCACAAGGAGCTGATCCCTCCTACCCAAACCAGTATATTAAATTAGAGGCAGCCCCTCTAATTTGCATGATGAGGTCACCCCTCCAAGTATTCATGCACGGTGGATTTTCATGACCTATATTGGCTAATGGTAGAACATGTTAAACAGTTTTTATAAGATAAACATAAGGCTTTTCAAACTATAAAACCAGTTTTACCAAGACTTAACCAGGTTACTCGGGACTTAGTTTCTTCCGCTGTTATATGTTATATGCTTATCCTATTCATGCTTTATTGTACATCCGTGCACTGAGCGTATTGCTCAACCGTTTTCCTTTTCTATGTTCCAAAAACGGCAGGTACTCGGGGACGCTCATAGACTTTAAGCGTACGTGCATATGGGCTGGAAGCTTTCTAGCCTTTCTTTACTTTATGCATTATCTTTCCTTTGATACACTTGCTATCGACATTGTTTAGTCCTTTCCTTTACAGTACTTATGTTTGTGTGTGATGAACTTTACTTTTGGACTACCGATGTTTGATTCCGGTATTTTCCTTTTATGGTCATGTAATGTTTAGACATTTTTCCTTGTATGCTTTGATGACACGCCATAATTACGCGTGACATTACATTATCAAAATGGGGTGTTACAATTATGGTATCAGAGCCAAGGCTTCGACCTGTAGGCTTTCAAATATGACTTGTGATTAGTGGGTAGTCACTACGGTCTCCCTAGAACTGACAGTCGTTTTTCATGCATTCATCACTTTTATGCATACATATACATGTCATTGTCGCATGTTTATGACTAAGTAATGGTTGGTACAGGACTGACCCTATTTAGTCGCATGTGTTTTATCGAAACTTTTATATTTGGGACCGACCCATAGGCGTCCCCTCGCCATGTATTTTATTTTGGGTGAACTGACCATAGGCGTTCACTCTCGAGCATACAAAAGTGTTCATAAAACTGCATGATGCATTCATACATAAAATTTTCTTGCATAAAATTTTTCTCTTGAAATTTTGGTATAAATTTTTTTTCATGTATATATATTTTATGTTTTGATCTGTTTAATCATACGTTTTATGTTATACTGTCAGATGGTTCTCACACGCGAACAGGAACAACTCAATGCGGCAATCCAAGCTGCAATGCAAGCTTTGCTTCCTCAACCGAGGAACGACATCAGGGCTGAGGTTCAAGCTGCCAACAATCAGCAGCATAATCAGGCACCTCCACCTCCTCCTCCAGTGACATTGGCAGTATGGCTGGAGAGATTCAACAAGCTCCGTCCTCGAGCTTTTGAGAAAACAGATAGCCCCAGTGATGCTGAAAGCTGGTTGGTTCACATCGAGAAGATTTTCAATGCTATGGGTTGTGACCCCGCGTACAAGGCGAGGTTGGTATGCTATCGGTTCGAAGGCGATGTGCTAAATTGGTGGTTAGCGTTGATGCAGTCTGAGGGAGGTGACGAGTGGGTTGCTGGTTTGACTTGGGCTCAGTTCAAGGACAGGGTGATGGAGCAGTTCTTTCCCAAGGCTGAGCAAGACAAGCTCAAGAGGGAGTACCATGGGATCTGACAGAGAGCTGGGGAGAATAGCAACGAGTTTATGCAGCGCTTTCTTCGCTTAGCTGGTTTCCTTGGTGCGGCAGCAGGTACTCCTAAAGATCAGGCACACCACTTTAGGTGGGCTCTTCGCACATCGGTCGCAAACAATCTGATATGTGCTACGTTCAACACTGTAGCACAAGTGGCCGATGCATCACGTAAGCTGGAGATGCTGCAGGAGAGAGATGAGTTCGGGGAAGCTGAGAGACCCGACAAGAGGTAAACATTCGTATTCAAGCGGTGATCAATCCGTATTCTTTCCATATATGTCAAATATTCATCTCTTTAAATGTATCTTCCAGGCAGAAAACTGGGGACCGGTCTCAGCCGGCTACTCAGCAGCAGCCTCATCAGCCCAAGGGAAACGGTCAGACTAACGACCGTTCTGCTACGGATAGGCGTAGCGGTAATGATAATTACCGTAACAACGCTGGACACTCCAACAACAGCAGGTCCTAATACTTACGCAATTTTCTTATGATTTTCTTGTTATAACTCATATTCTGACACTTTAGCAAAAACTTCTACCAGGAACCATGGTAACGGTAGGGACCAGAACCAGAGAGGTTCACAGCCTAGCCGTTCAGCTATCACTGGTATTCAATCTTACGATTATCCGCATTGTCCTTTGTACCCTATTATCATGTCTTATGTAAAAATTTTTATCTGGTTCCCAGCCAGCCAGAGCACCTGCTGGAGGATTTACTCATCCTCTTTGCTCTACTTGCCATCGTAGGCACCCAGGGCCATGCCGTCGTAACACTGACGTATGCTTCAAGTGTGGTCTTCCTGGCCATATCATGAAGGACTGCCGAAAGGGCGAGATGGAGGGCACATCGGGACATGCTGATTCCAAGCCGCCTCCTACCACTGGGCGTGTCTACACGACATCTCGAGACCAGGCCAACAAGTCTACAGGTACCATCACTGGAATCTTGTATATGTATGGTCAAGCTGCATGTGTTCTTTTCGATACGGGTGCTACTCACTCGGATATTTCTACTGCTTATGCTAAGAACATTAGGATGCTCCCCATGCCACTAGAGAATAGGCTTACTATTTCCACGACTTTGAGGGACTCTGTATTAATCACCCATGTATACAAGAGTCTTCCCCTAGAATTTGATGATAAGGTTCAACCTGTTGACGCACTTCCGCTGGACATGAATGACTTCGACATGATTTTGGGCATGGATTGGCTATCCAAGCATCATGCTACCATAGACTGCTATTCATATCGAGTTATCTTCGGTGATGTTAATGCACCAGAGTACATTCATAACGGGTTCTTACACGGACGGTCTGTACAAATCATATGTACCCTGCAAGCGCGTGCACTACTGTCACATGGCTGCGAGGGTTATCTAGCTACGGTTCACGACATGGATGTTGAATCTCCATCAACTCAGGATCAACCAATAGTGTCAGATTTCCAAGATGTATTTCCAGCAGAACTTCCGGGCATACCACCTGCACGAGAAGTGGAATTCAATATCGAGCTTATTCCATGAGCTGAACCAATCTCCAAGGCTCCTTATCGCATGGCTCCCATAGAGCTAAAGGAGCTGAAGGAGCTGAGGGATCAACTGCAAGAACTTCTAGAACGAGGTTTCATTCGACCGAGCGCATCTCCATGGGGCGCACCGGTCTTATTTGTTAAGAAGAAGGACAACAGTATGCGTCTTTGCATAGACTATCGCGAGCTCAACAAGATTACTATCCGGAATAGGTATCCACTGCTGCGTATAGACGATCTGTTTGACCAACTCCAAGGGGCCAAACACTTCTCCAAGATTGATCTTAGGTCAGGCTACCATCATCTATGGTTTAAGGAGCAGGTTATCGCCAAGACTGCTTTTCGTACCCGCTATGGCCACTACGAGTTTGTAGTTATGCCATTTGGCCTGACAAATGCTCCAGCAGTGTTCATGGATTTGATGAACAGAATCTTCCATGAATTTCTGGACAAGTTCGTCATTGTCTTCATCGATGACATCCTGATTTTCTCAAAGTCCAAGGAGGAACACGAAGACCATCTTCGTACAGTACTACAGATTCTTCGCCAGAAGCAGCTGTATGCTAAATTCTCCAAGTGTGAGTTCTGGTTAGACAAGGTGGCATTCTTAGGTCACACTGTATCAGAAGAAGGAATCACTATGGATCCAACGAAGGTTGAGGCCATTACTAAGTGGTCGAGGCCGACTTCAGCGACGGAAGTCCGCAATTTCTTATGCTTAGCTGGCTATTACCGTAGGTTCGTGGAGAACTTTTGCCGCTTAGAACTACCATTGACCAAACTGATGCGGAAAGGGGAGAAATTCGTCTGGACTGAAGAACGAGAGAAGAGCTTTGAAGACCTGAAGCAGAAGCTAGTATCTGCACCTATTCTTACTCTCCCATCTGGTACGGGTGGATTTCAAATCTACAGTGATGCATCGGGGAAGGGACTTGGTTGTGTTCTCATGCAACATGGGAAAGTGATCGCGTACGCTTCACGGCAACTTAAGCCTTATGAAGAAAATTACCCCACGCATGACTTGGAACTTGCTGCAGTCGTGTTTGCATTAAAGATATGGAGGCACTACTTATATGGAGAATCATGTGACATTTTCACGGACCACAAGAGCTTGAAGTATATCTTCACTCAACGTGAATTGAACATGAGGCAGAGGAGATGGTTAGAGCTGTTGAAGGATTATGACATTAATCTATAGTATCATCCCGGAAAGGCAAATGTAGTAGCAGATGCTCTTAGCAGGAAGTCCGGAATGATCAACGACATTAAAATTAAAAAGGAAATCATAAGAGACTTGGAGCGACTAGACATCGAGATCATGGTACGTGGACAGCACGGTTACTGGGCTAATCTTAGAGTAGAACCCGAGTTACTCTCTAAGATCAAGGAAGCTCAGAAAGATGATGGAGAAATCTGGGCGATAGTTCAGAATTTGGAGAAACAGACGAAATTCAGAGTAGATGCAGATGGTATCGTATGACAGGGCACGAGACTTTGTGTTCCTGATGATCAAGAACTCCGGGAAGCCTTGTTAGCTGAAGCTCATAGCTCCCCATTCTCTATACATCCTGGTTCGACTAAGATGTACCATGACATCAAGCAATACTTTTGGTGGAATGGTATGAAACAGGATGTGGCCACTTACGTCTCCAAATGTCTTACCTGCCAGCAGGTTAAGATCGAGCATCAGTGATCTGGCGGTCTCCTTCAACCGTTAGATATTCCAGAGTGGAAGTGGGACAAAATCACCATGGATTTTGTTACTGGTCTTCCGCCTACCAAGAGGAAGCACGATGCAATTTGGGTTATCGTAGATCGACTTACCAAATCAGCTCATTTCTTACCGATCCGCAAGGAAGATTCGGTAAGTAAACTCGCCGATACGTATAGAAGAGAGATCATGAGACTCCACGGTGCACCATCCAGCATCGTCTCAGACAGAGATCCTCGTTTCACTTCGCGATTTTGGAAGAGTCTGCAGAAAGCTTGGGGCACACAACTTAAGCTTAGCACGGCTTTTCATCCTCAAACGGACGGACAGTCGGAGCGAACGATTCAGACATTGGAAGACATGTTGAGGTCATGTGCGTTGGAATGGACAGGTGATTGGGACGATTACATCTGTTTGGTGGAGTTTGCATACAACAACAGTTGGCACGCAAGTATCAAGTGTGCTCCTTTCGAGATGTTGTATGGCAGGAAGTGTCGTGCCCCAATCTGCTAGGATCAGGTTGGCGAGCGAACACTTGAAGGACCAGAAATCATAGAGATGACCAATGAAAAGATCGCAGTAGCTAAGCAGAAACTTCAGGAAGCACGATCACGTCAGAAGAGTTACGCCGATAAGCACCGTAGGGACATACATTTTAACGTAGGAGATCACGTCTTCCTTAAGGTTTCGCCGGCACGTGGTGTTAGACGCTTTAGGATTAAAGGGAAGCTCAGTCCTCGTTTCATCGGACCGTTTGATATCATAGAACGAGTCGGTGAAGTATCTTACCGGTTAGCGTTACCTCCGCAACTTTCGCATGTACACAATGTGTTTCATGTGCCCTTACTCAGAGGGTACCAGTATCATCCCCTTCACATGGTTTAGTATCCACTGGAACAGATACGTGAAGATCTCACCTTCATAGAAGAACCCGAACGAGTTCTTGACAGACAAGAACGAGTCATGAGAAGGAAGACGATTCCATTCTTCAAAATACTTTGGAGGGATCATACCGAGCGGGAAGCCACTTGGGAAACAGAGGAGTCTATCCGGGCTTCTTACCCTCATTTTATATTTTGAATTCGGGTATGCTCTTCTTTTTCAGTTTACTTTATCTATAATTCAGGGACGAATTATTCTTTTTAGGGGGGAAGAGTTGTAAAACCCGCATGCTTTTACCATGAATAGTACCCTTAAGATCGTACGTACTAGATTAAAACTTTCCTTTTATAGTATGATTACGTTTACGTGTTAGGATTTTACGTATTACGTACGTGTTAGAACACGATAAGTATTTATTACGCACGAACACGCAATAATTATTTAACAATAATTAATCACGAACATGCAATCATGAAATCATGAACGTAATTAAATCACGGACTAATATTAATTATGTATATATATTTGTTACGAGCGTGAATAAATATATTAGATCACGGTAAATATTTAACGAGAACACACTAAACACGAACACAATTAAACACGAACAAACACTTAAACAACGAGACACGGAAAACGATACGGGTACCCCATGTGGGGCCCCTACCCGCGGCTACACCAACACCATGGGCCAAGCCCATCAATTTTTACAATGAAAGGGGGGTTAAGGTAAAACTTGTTTTCACTTTTCACTTTACAGAAGAAAAATTAAAAACCTAAAAAGTTTTCTCCTTTCTCCTTCTTCCTCTTTGGCCGCCGCATACAACACAAGAAAATGGGGTGTTCGTTTTGATTTTGATCTTGAATCTTGTACGTGTGTTCGTGTGTGTTCATCCTTGTTAGATCCACGCATTCGGTATATTCTTTTTAATCCTTTTCTTTTTGATTTGATCTAATAAAATAATTAAGAACATGATGTTTTTAAAAACCTAATTAAAAACATAGATCAAACATGTAAATGATTTTTGGGAAAATCAAAAAGGTTGTTTTTAGGGGTGTTTGTTTGGCCGGCGCCTAAACCGAACCCCAAGGGGGTCTCGGTTTGGCTAATAAACCACCACTGAGACCATATGGTCCCGGTTTGATGGTGTGGGTCCCACGGCAGCAGCAAACCAAAGGGAACCCCGAAGTGGTTCGGGGTGTGGTGTCGATTTCATGTTCGGTTCATGGTTTCTAGTCAAGATCTGGTTCACGGTTTATGTTAAGATTTTTTTTATAATCATATGTTAAAATTAAATTAATAAATATGACATGGTTAATTTAATAAACATGACTTAGGTTATAATTTAATCATTAGAATCATGGAATTATTAACCTAAGTATTTTATATTTTCTAGACTTATAATTAATTAATTATTTAAAAAACCATGGTTATAATTAATTAATTAACATGACTTAGATTATATTATTAATAAGTAATAATACATGTTTTAACCTAAGTATTTAACTTTATTTAATTAAAAACATGATATATTTAATTAAATACTTTTAACCTATAGTTTATTTAAATTACATGTAATAATTAATAAACTATACATTATATCATTATGACTTAGAAAATAATCAGAAAAACACTTAGGCTTATATACTTAGCTTATTAAGGCAGCTAATCTATTTATGGAAACTTTCTATTTTTAGAAACTTATTTAATTAAGGCGGCTGATCTATTTATGGAAACTTTCTATTTTTGGAAACTTATCTATTTTTGGAAACTTTCTATTTTTGGAAACTTTCTATTTTTTGAAACTTTCTATTTTAGGAAACCTGCTATTTTTGGAAGTTACTTATGATTACATAGTAAGTATAATAATGCATGAAATACCAGAAATACTTAATCAGAATAGACAGAATATAAGATAAACACAGTTTAGGGCTTAAAACAGTAAAATATGATATGAACATATAAATAAGCTAAGACATGATATAAAACCAGTTAAGTATTTAGTAATCAGATACTTATTCACGTATGTATTTATGTAGCATTAGTGATACCGAAGTAGGATTCTCCTCAGTTCGTCTTCTTCGTTCACTAGACATAAGGTACGGATTCCCGTCCTTTCAGTATGGACATTCTTTCCTTATTAGATTTCCCGTATGCAGCCAAATGTTTTCCCGTAGTATAAGTTTATATGTTTGACTTGCTTATGTTTAATTTAGAATATCTATAGCCATATACATGCATGACCAATTTCACCTAGTTATGGAGGTACCATAGCCATAACATTAGAGGCACTGATGTTATGACTTCACCACGGCGGAGTGATTGCTCATGGCGTCCCTTCAGCTTTTGGCCATATTATCATATTTATCATGTGGGGCGTATGGGTGCATCCTAGTTACATGTTTTTCAGCAGATTAGTCAGTGTGAATGTGGTGTGTGCCTTGCATCCTTCACAAGGAGCTGATCCCTCCTACCCAAACCAGTATATTAAACTAGAGGCAGCCCCTCTAATCTGCATGATGAGGTCACCCCTTCAAGTATTCATGCACGGTGGATTTTCATGACCTATATTGGCTAATGGTAGAACATGTTAAACAGTTTTTATAAGATAAACACAAGGCTTTTCAAACTATAAAACCAGTTTTACCAAGACTTAACCAGGTTACTCGGGACTTAGTTTCTTCCGCTGTTATATGTTATATGCTTATCCTATTCATGCTTTATTGTACATCCGTGCACTGAGCGTATTGCTCAGCCGTTTTCCTTTTCTATGTTCCCACAACGGCAGGTACTCGGGGACGCTCGTAGACTTTAAGCGTACGTGCATATGGACTGGAAGCTTTCTAGCCTTTCTTTACTTTATGCATTATCTTTCCTTTGATACACTTGCTATGGACATTGTTTAGTCCTTTCCTTTACAGTACTTATGTTTGTGTGTGATGAGCTTTACTTTTGGACTACCGATGTTTGATTCCGGTATTTTCCTTTTATGGTCATGTAATGTTTAGACATTTTTCCTTGTATGCTTTGATGACACGCCATAATTACGCGTGACATTCCATTATCAAAATGGGGTGTTACACCCTTTAACTCTAAATAACGAAAAAGTTATGTCGAAAACGAGTTTTTATTTTATATAAATTTTTCAAACAGCAAAATACGTACATGTAACTTCTGATCCGATTTTCAATGTCAATTTCGAACGCCTTCTGGTCCGTTTCAGCCTTCGGGCGAAACACGAAAGTTGTTCGGATCGACGTTTTGCATAAAATCTCTTTTGAGGTCAAGTTCTTAAAATGCGATTTAACGGGTCAAAACTGAAAGTCAAGCCTTTGTTTTTTTGAATAAAAAGTCAAAGTTCAACAATTTTTACAAGGATATTTTGGTCATTTTACGGCGAGATTAAAGTCTCGGCTATAACTGAAAAGTGTCAAAAATGTCATTTTATACAAAATCTCTTTTAGTCCGAAACGCGAAAATATAATTTAGCGAGTCAATTTGACCGAATTAGTTTTGACTAAATATATACACAAAGATGGTAAAATTATACAGGTGACATATTGACTTGCAAAAGTCAACGAAAAATGTATAAAACTTGTGGAATGCTTTGTAAAACATAATAACGTCTAATAAGAATTCAATTATAACGTTTTGAAATGACGAAAGAAAAGCCAATTAAAAGTCAAAAGTTGCTCGCCAAATCATTCGGATATTTTAACTAACATTAACACGTCGTAAAGACTGACGGAAAATATTACTTATAAAGTGTTTAAGAAATAAAACTTTTCTTACATTTAGTAAGCACACTTCATGTTATACTAAGTAAATGAACATACTTTTGTAAGTAATAGACAAACTCAATTAAATTACTCAAACGTTTTCAAAGTGATGAATGTTTCCGAGAATGGTAACTTATAAAAGTGAACAATTTACTTACCGAAACTTTAAAGCGTGCTACCTTGAACACTCAAGAAAAACCCTTCATTACTTTTACTAATTTAACCTTATGCAACTTAATATGTTATCATATCGTCCTAAGTGAATGGTCGAGAACCATAATTAAACAAGACCCCAAGTTATGATATACGAACCATAATCTTTAAAGTTTCAATAAACTTAATTTGAATTACGTCTTTCATGAGAAACATTGATAAGGACTCCTCGTACAAATTTAAAATGATTGACCGAGATCTGTTAAGAATTGCCTGCAAGAGCGATTTCTCTTTTTAATGCGTAGTAAATTAAGATTTAACGATAGTGATCATGCGTTCAATTCTTTATGAATTTAAAGATATAAAATAAAGAAAACTTGCTATATCTTTACATGCACCTAACTCTTTTATGCGTTGAAAACGATTTCATACACCAAGATGGAAAACTTACGCGATTAAGTGGTGTTTGGACAAAGAATGTTACATTGTTGTAAAAGTCGTGATTTCACCAAATAACATAAAACGTACGCTTTTACGGATCCCTTTAATATTTTTATATGTTTATATACATGTTGTATATGCCTTTATATCTTATCTCTTGCTTTGCTATTCGTGATTCGCCTCCTTTGACCGCATTTGAGACTTCTTTTCTTCGTATTCTCCATCGCAATCAGTGTCATGTACATTACGATAATTTTGGTTAAACTCTCAAAAATCCTATCATTTTGTCATCACCTTATTGATCGATTGATAAGTCACTTTTGCCATCCTCTCATGCAAACCACTTGCTATTTTAATAGTTCTTTGTAACAATGATTAATAAATTTGACCATACATTGTTTTATGGGTTGATTCATCTGAATATTATACAATAATTATTATCGCCAAAGATTTTCGAGATATTAATAATGAAAATACAACGTTTGCAAAATTGCCTTATTTTCACAGTTTAATGGTTTCAAACTTATCTCGAGATCTACTTTTAGAAAGGTAACATAAAAGGTGCATAGGTATATATAAGATACCCTAACACTAGTTTGACGAACTAAACGTTGCATTGCTATTCCTAATTATACGTAGTTGTGCACCTACGTATTATTTAGAAGGATCCATGCAAAGCTTATGAGTAGTCACCTTACGATCTTGATAAGGATCAACTTTTACTCAAAATTTTTGATAGACGAAATTTTTGTCTCATATGCAAGTAGTCCAAATTGAGAGAATCCGCATATATACCTTTATCTTCTTTTAAATAGATTCCTCATATGCGGGTACGTTTTGACTATCAACCCCACTCGAAAATTCCTTTGATTATCTCCTTGATGAACATATTGTCGACTCTTCGCCGAATTTTCGGGCACAGATTCTGGATTTGGAAGTTGTAGCATTTCCATAATCGCTTCTTTACCTACCCCTTTCGAGTTACGTTCCTACATCTTCGAAACGCCTCCAATGTGAATGAAGAGATTACCAGCGAATGGGAATTTATCCACCCGAGTTTTTTGGCGTGTGCTGAACGTGCGAGCGAAAGTCATCATGATTGTTTATGACTTCCGTATGATTTACTGCCACCAAAAAAAAAAAGAAAAAAACAAATTTCTTTCGTCGTCATCAATTGTTGTTTTCAGAAATTATTGAAAGAGGCATTGAAAATTCTTATTTTCGTCGACTCGCAAGCCGACGTTTGACCACATAATTGTTTAAAGGTTTCGGCCTTATAATAAATTTTGACGGATATTGTTGACATGTTATTCTACAAAACATTTGGACGGATTTCGTCATTAATGCTCTTTGACTTGAGTTAGATTCACAAAATTTTATTTTAAGTTTGCACCATTAAATTAATTCTTTTAATAAAAAGACGACTGATATGAAGATAACCCGGTATTGTGACTCCGTGTTACGGTTGCCATTTTTTTTATTTAACAAATACGTTCGTCGTCTGATGAAGATGTGTGATTATGTCCATTCGCCATGATGTTCGTTTTCCTTTGGACTCGAAGTTATTACGTTCAAACCATGTGTTGCTTGCTTTCCAAAGCACTAACCTTGTCTTTTACTTCATTTTATCCGAGATATGTAGTATGAATCTTATTTCTTGTTCGTTTATCGATCGACGTGAAATTATTTGGACTATGAATGTCTTATGAAACGACGACTTGATTATTCCTTATTTTCCTACTGTCTTATCATTGCTATGATGATTTATCTTTTCTTTAAAGGTTTTCTCGATGATCAAATTGATTTTCTCATACCATTATCTACATACTAGCAATTGGTGACAATTGTTTTACATCCGTAAACATGCAATTAAATAGTTAAAACCCTAACGCAAATGCATTAAGCACACCGTGAGTATCTATAAAAAGATTTTAAGTTCTATTGAAAACTTTTCGAATAGGTTCATAAAGCTTTTAACTATCAAAAATGACTTTCTTAAGTTAAAGAGTTGGTTATAACCACCCATTTTTGACAAAACTGCGACTAAGAATGCTTCTTAAACTCAACTTTAGCCTTTCAACCCATATTATCATTTTCATGGTTATCTTGGAAATTAATGTTTTAAGATTTTCTTACAAATGATTTGATTTCGAATCTCCGAGTCCTTGATAAATCCATATTATCGGATTTCATTAATTAAGGGCATTCTAATATTTTAACACTGTAACCAAGTGAAACCTTGATTTTCGTAATAAAGAGGTAAATTAGCTCCGCGCATCGTTGGATCGTATCAACCCTTATCGACCATGGTAACTCGCCTGCTTGTCCATCTTACTTAGTTTTCTTCAGATTTTCATCTTATTTCCACGTACTGTACTTTATGTATTTCAGATGTTATTTCAATGTTTCACTGTAAAACTTTGCTACGTATTGATACAATTTAGCCGGGTGTAATTTTTAATTCTTTTGGGTACACCCCCGTTAATGAACATGATTTCTTTCTATTTATGGAAAGACAATACTTCTTGGTTTATTACTAATTGTCATGTGATTACAGTACGTTCCAGTATTCTTATACTCGTAACCTTCATTGTGCTAGTGATACTCCTCAGTATTGCATTTTATCCCCATCTTTTTCCTTCTCCAGTTAAACTCGGAGGGGCCAGAGTTCCTTTAGGGGGGTCGACTGTGAGAACTCGTATTTTCTGGTAAATTATTTTATACTATTTATTCCAGCTCACTCGATTTTCATTGGTTATTATGATTTTTTTAGTATTTCACGATTTACGAGGTCTCGTGTGAGAACGCGGATTTTCGGTAATTTTCTTTTACTTGTTATACATGCTTACTCACACTTTTACCATATTCCCCATTTATTTTACAGTGATTACGTGTCATCCTCGAAATTTTAGTTAAATATAAAATTTTATAAATTTCGCTAATTTACGATATTATTTGGCGAAATGCCCAAACTTTATATTTGTAATTTTCACGAGGTTTCATCACATTTTATATGACTTATTATTGACTCTTTGCCTCATAAATAATGAAAATCGATATCTAGATCAATAACGGACGCAATGGTGAACTTTTGCATTTTTACGTTTTCTGGCTGTCGGACTAAGGTTTCGGGTCCGAACGCCCCGATAAAAATTATTATTATGTGATTCTTAGTTATTCTTGATTCCTTGATCCAACTTAGTGAAATTCAAGCCATACAAGTGTTTACTAGTTATTATAATGAAATTTCGTTTTAAACATAAACGGGTTTCGGTTTTCGTCAGAAACGACTCGTTAATTAAACCCGTAAATTTACGAGAGCTCAACACTAAATTTTGGGCCATCTTGGAGTATTTTCAGCTGGGCCCAAGCTTAGGAAGCCTAATTTTACTTTATTTGACCATTAATTAAACATGGAATAACACATACTAAAAAAATTCTTTACAAAAAAAACCCGGTCTCCCTTCTTTCTCTCTGTGACCGACGAACACAACACCCACCCCCTAAAACCATTGATTTTTCTTGATTTGAGGTAAAATAATACTAGTCCTATGTTTGTTTTTCAATTCCTAATCAAACCCATGTGTTAATTTTAACATACTTCAAACTTTTGCATGTAAATCATCAAATCTTATGATTTGATGATATTTTTATGAGTTCTTATGCTTGATTTTGCTTCTCCAATGGTTAAATTGTGTTTTTGATGGGTAAACTTTTGATTTGAGTATGTTATATTGTCATAGGGCCACGAAATTTTTATGATCAAGGAAGAAGGAATCGAGATTTTTCGTGTTTTGATTGATTCATACGAGTTGTGAAGGTATAATCATAACTAGTATATTGAATTTGATGTTATTAGCATTTTTGGATTTCATTAATCTTTGATTTTGAGCTCATGGGTAAAACCCACTTAGATTTTGATTACATAGGTCATATTATGACTTAGGATACTTGCGTGGCGATTTAGTATAGCTTAAGTGATGCGTTGTCGCGTTAGATTACTAAATTGGAATGTTTTTATAACATGGAAGTCATCACAGAAACAAACAGGTCATGGTCAATTTTTCTTAAACACAAGATCATGTTTTTATTTGAAAAGTGGATTCCCACTGATGTTCTTGACATTTGGTGAGTTGGATGAAAACGGGAAGTGTCCGAATGAGCCTGAAATGGTCGTTTTACTAAACTAGGTCAAATCTGAATTTTTGCTTAAAACGTGGGTAAATCGACTTGGGTAAAAAGGTTGAATATATGATTTTACAACTTTTTACAGTAGGCACAAACATAATAAAACTTCTCTTTTTGGTTTCGTGACAAAATCTTATACCGTTTGGGATTTATGCTCAATTTACCGAAGGGTACGAAAGACGTTTACAACTTTCTGTTTTGATAGTCAGTCACTAAAAGTGCATTTCCCGTTGATTGGAAATAGTTCTAGGATTTTTCTTGCCGAAATTTTAAAGGTAAGAGAAATACCTTTACATGTCAAAAACTCTCACCTTCTGTACTATTATAGATTTTAAGATATGACAAACTCTTCACAGCCATTTTCAGAAAAACTGAATTCAGTCCAATATTTCAACATTTTGCACCGAGCCCAAAACGTGTTTGAAACCCGCATATAAATGCTTGGACCATCATATAAGGTTAATGTCATGTTATTACAGTAGGTTAAAAGTATTTTGGTCAAATGTCATCTTAAGCATAGTTCTCGCCATTGCACGCAAGTTACTTGGTCATACTATGTCACGTTACTTCTAAAACGTTATTTTCTACATTGAACACTTTCTTATTACGCGTCACCATTGCATAGGTCCGTGAACACTCCATTTTGCTTGGCCCATTTTCCTTGTGATCACTTGCTAAAGGTGAGTACATATCCCCTTTTCATTATTACATATTTTTACTACTCGCGGGGTGAGAAATACACATTTATGGAACACACTCATTATTTTTTTACTTGTATGCTATTCGAGAAATTGTATGCTGCTTCCAGTGATTACTAGATACAACTATTATTGCTTAGTGTGCTCAAAAGTCCCCTCATCATGAACTGTTAGTTATTTCATTACTTTGCAATGCGCGAGTGTTATGGGTTGATCCATCGGGATTGACAATCCCCGTCCTTGTATTACGTGACGCATTTACATTTGAGGTATTACGAGTTGTTTGAGCAAACACTCACTTTAGGGGCAAACTGATTACGTTAAGGTTTCGGTTTCATGAGCTAATGCAATAATACATTTGAAAGGTATGTTGATCCCATAGCCCTTCTGAAATGATTACTTTTGATACTACTACATAATGAGTGTTGTGTTCCATACTACTTTACTTAAACCTATGTTACTCGCTCAACAATTTTTGTTGACGGTTTACGTGTTATTTCTCAGGTAGGAATGCTTAAGCTGGGACAGGAGCTCGTGGATGTGACGTGCCGGCGATTCTGTAGTCCATTTTTAATCTATGTTCAGTCAACTTTACTTTACTGATTAATATCATCTTTTGTGTCACTTTGGGTCAAATCTCACTAAAGGTAAAGTCGGCAGAAAACGTTGTTGTAAACTTTCGGGTTGTTGGCACTAAAACTAAGACTTGGATAGAAGCCTATGATGCTTTGTTTGTTATTGTATTTTTAAACAACTGGGACCGTTTTATATATAAATTTCCGCACTTTTATTTAATTAGGGATGTAATAACAGATTTTTTATTGCGACATTTTAGTACCTATATATCATTGTTCATGATAACATAGACGTGGCACCCCCATGATGCCTTAGTGGACCCTTCCAGTTTTCGGGGTGTTACATGGAAGATGAAGGTTTGAGAGATTATAGTTAGACAAGAATAAGCAGTTACCCTGTTTAAAAGAAATAAGCCAAATATATAGGAGAGGTGAAAATATGTGATTGGTCAAAACATGAGGCAGTTATATTCAAAAAGTAATAATGAAAATCTTGAAATATATATAACTTATCTCATACATTAATTAAAAGTTACCAACTCCTAAAATTACGTCTCATATTTCTGTTAAAAATAACAACTGGGTAGGACCCAATGTTTGTCAACGGTCAAAAACTAAACATCAGCGTCCAACAGTTATATTATTGTCAGTGTTGGAAATTTGCCATGTCAGCGTTAAAATTGGTCTTATCAGCGTTTGGAAAGAAAAATGTCAGCGTCCAAAAAAAAATAATTAAAAATATAAAGGACCTTAACAAAGTAATTTATCCTAGTGAAGTTAACTCATAGACTGAAAATCACTATAGGGTGGCAAGCATTGTCTAATCATGCACACTTGCTTAAGCAAGATATACATAATTGTCCTCAAGTGTTCCTTGCTAACCAAAGTTCTTAACAATGAAGTAACCTCATATAAACCCTTTGTAACTTCCCAGGTAAGCACAATAAAAACGTTCCCAAGTCTCCCAACCGACCGAATCCAATTCTAGGCCAATAAGTCTTGGCAGCGTGCACAGTATATCAACTTTGCATGCTACAGTGCCTCACGATTTAGAAAATCTAATTCGTACTCACCAGTGGACACAATCTAGAATTGTGATGAAAGTATTATAAGAATACCCAAAAATCCTAAAGGTTTCCTAAACCTCCCCTTAAACTATGATATACAAAGTTGCCAAAAATAAAATATGCAATAAAAATTTATGTCAAGATAGGAATGTAAACATTTCAACCATCATCCATAAAATTAAACCCGTTCCTAGTAAGCTCCAAAGATCCATAAGCAACTCTGTATCCATTTGTACAATGCTCATATTGCCTGCATGATTAGATCAAAAACCACAAAACTAACATATAAAGTGGAAAACCTAATCTTGTACAAAGACTAATAACTGTACACATCCTGTACAAACTATACAATGACTTCAAAAACACATTTAGGTGAGATTGATCATTCCAATACTTTTTACCAAGTACTGGAACCTCCCAACATCAAAAGGTTTAGTTAAAAGATCAGCTACATTTTCTTCTGTGTCTACCCTATCTGGATGGATTAAACCTTTTTCAAAACAATCTCTTATAAAATGATGTCTAATTTCTATGTGTTTTGTTTTAGAGTGATGTACAGGATTCTTAATAATGCATAATGTACTGTTATTATCCACAAATATCTTGGTATGCATAAAATTATACCTATAATCCAACAGCTGGTTTTGTATCCATAGAACTTGTCCACAATAAGAAACTGCAGCTACATATTCTGCTTCAGTTGTAGAGTTGGCCACCACTGTTTGTTTCTTGCATTGCCAAGATATCAATCTGCTCCCAAGAAATTGGCATCCACCAGTTGTGGATTTCCTATCAAACTTGTCACCTCCATAATCACTGTCTAAATAGCCAATAAGCTCTAATAGAGAATCCTTTGGATACCATAATCCCAAGGTGGGGTAGCACCTAAGGTATCTAAAGATCCTTTTGAGAGCATGAAGATGACACTCTTTGAGAGTCACCTGATGGCGTGCATGATAGGTGTGTAAACACCATCCTTTTTACCACTTAATTACAATAATAACCGAGCCAAAACGTGTATTTTATGTCATTTATGTCGAAATTATGCGTGGTTTGTATTTTTGTTGTGATTTAGGACGAAAAGGTGAAAAGTGGAGAAAACACGGGCATTCACGGGCTTTTATCGAAGAAAAAGAAGAAAGACGAAGTCAAGAAGTCAAGAGTGCAAAAAGAACGGAAGTCCAAGACCAATTTTGAAGATTTATCAAAGAAAAAGTCAAAAGACGGAAGTTTACTAAAAGCCGAATAACTCAAGTCTAATTTATTGAAGAATTACAAGACGAGTTTGAAGAAATCCCAAGACAAAGTCATTAAAGTCAAAAGATTAAGAAGATTAAGGACTTAAATGTGCAATTAAGGAAAGAAGAAAGAAGGGAGGAAGCTTCCTAAGCACCTCCCTAATCTCCCTATATATAGTTTTCATCTTCATTTTCATTAGAGTTGTTGGGTGGCTTGACAAACCACCACTTCCACCATTTTTATACCTTGCAATTTAATTTCCTGCACTTTAATTTCTTGTATTGCACTCTTTAGTTCAAGTAAGTTTTATTGAATCTTTACTTTATTGTTAATCTCATTCTACCTTTCTTGTTTGATTGTTTCTTCATCTTTATTGTTCATGTTCTTGATTTTTATGGTTTTGATTAAGTGGGTTTTGATTATTTTGGTTATGATTGTTGGTGTTATTGATTTGGTTTGATTGGTTATTGTTAGTAGATCATTTGTGGTTGTTTTTGATTAATCTTTTGGTTAAGCTTGATTAGTTTTGATTAAATTCGTGCTTGGTTTTCATCTCCTGTTCTTCATTCATACTACTGTTAATATTGCCCAATAAATGTTCCGAATCAATATTTTTTAAAGTTCCGAATCAAATTATTTTAAAAGTTCCGAATCAGTGTTTTTCTGATTTTATTCCGGATCAGTCTTTTATTCCGGATAACCAAATGTTCCGAACCAAATGTTCCGAACCAATGAAAAAGTCCCGAACAAAAAGAAAGTTCCGAACCAACAAAAAATCTTCCGAACAAAAGTAAATAAGATTCACCAGCCTGCTTGCCAGCTTTTCACCGTTTCCCGCCATTTTCACCAGGCTGCCTGGCTGCTTCCAGCAGCTAGCCTGCTAGTTTTTTTATTAATTAATATTGTTCTATTAATTAATATTGTTCTATTAATTCAAGAACGACTGAGTCGCACTTTGAACCGTAAATTAATTCGAATTGAATCGAGAAACGAATTTTTCAACTAGTAAAATCTCTTGTATTAGTGCACATGCACACAGCAAACATGATGTCAGGTCTAGAAGTTGTAAGATACATCAATGATCCAATCATTGATCTATAATGCCTGACATCCACCTCCTTTCCATCTCCAGTCTTTCCCCAAGGGTGTTCCCTATCCATGGGTGTGCTAGCCCGTTTTTCATGTGGAGAAAAACTAAACTTCTTCAAGATTTCTGCTACATACTTGTCTTGAGAGATAAAGATACCATCTTCTTTCTGTTGGACTTGTAAACCTAGAAAGAAGTTCATCTCTCCCATTGCACTTTTCTTGAATTTTTCTGTCATGAGCTTGGAAAAGTCTTCACTCATCTTTGGAATTGATGAACCAAATATGATATCATCCACATAGACCTGAACAAGCAGAAAATCCTTACCAATATTCTCGGTAAATAAGGTCTGGTCTATGGTGCCCCTCTTAAATCCATTTTCCCCCAGATAGGTGGACAATGTTCCATACCATGCTCTTGGAGCTTGATGAAGTCCATACATTGCTTTCTTGACTCTATATACTTTGTCTGGATGCTCTAGATCTTCAACACCAGGAGGTTGCATGCCATAAACCTCCTCTTCAATTGTGCCATAAAGAAAAGCACTATTCACATCCATCTAATAAACTGTGAAGCCCATGCAAGAAGCATAGGCTAGTAAAATCCTTATTGCTTCAATCCTTGCAACAGGTGCAAAAACCTCTTCATAGTCTATTCCCTCTTCTTGTGTATAGCCTTGAGCAACTAAACGTGCCTTGTTTCTGACCACAATTCCTCTTTCATCCTTTTTGTTTCTAAGAACCCAACGTGTCCCAATAGGTCTAACATACCTTGGACAATCCACTAACTCCTAAACATCTTGCATAGCAAACTGGTAAAGCTCATCCTGTATTGCTTCCACCCAACTTGGTTTTTTGAGAGCATCAAAAATCTTTTTGGGTTCCTTTTGTGACAGAAAACAAGCAAACAAACATTCCTGTACAAGAGGGGTATCAACCTTCTTGTGGATATTGGCAATGAAACCTCCTTTTGATGAGACCTTCTTGTTTGGACAGGAGACAAAACATCACCAATGATTAGTGAAGGAGGATGATTTTTGATAGTAGTTGTAAAAGTTCCTCCTTCAATAAGTGTGTTGTCTTCAATATCAGTATCCATGTTTCCAATATCATCTTGATACCCCCTTCCATCCTCACTTGAATGAACCTCTTGATGATGGATGGAAGGTTCACCTTGTTTGAAAGTATTGGAAGCGAATAAATGTCCAAACGAGTTGTCAGCGTTTGGGCTATCAGCGCCTGAACTTAACCTGTCAACGTCGGATTTGCCTTTGTTAGTGCTTGAAGATTCATGCATGTTTTCATCAACTGGCTTTTCTTGTGGACCTACTTCCTCCTTATCAGCAACAGCAGCTTGTGCAAATCCATCAGTCCATATAGGAATGGTAACATACTCAAGTATAGGGTCTGATTTGACTGCATGTGATCCTTCTTCCTTGTCAACCTGTTTACTTGTAATTTCAACAATGGGTTCTTCCACAACATGTGAATCCTTTTTCACAATGTATGAATTAGTAACAGGCATATAATTCAAGGTTCTAGAAAATGGCTCTAGATCAAAGAACCAATCTGGTCCACTCTCAGGATCACTAGGTTTACTTTCTAAAAACTTAACATGTACTTTTTCAAGAATACGTTTTTCTTTCTTATTGTAAACCCTATATCCTTTGCCCTGCACTGAATAACCCATAAAGTAGCCTTCATCACCTTTTGCACTAAACTTTCCTAAGGCATCACTAGTATCAAGTATCACTACATGACATCTAAAGGGTTTAAGAAAACCAAGGTTGGGTTTCCTATTCCAAAATAGTTCATAAGGTGTCGTATTATGGATTTTGTTGACCAATGCTCTATTCTGAACATAACAGGCTGTATTCACAGCCTCAACCCAAAAAGCAATGGGAAAATTAGCATCAACCAACATTGTTCTAGCTGCTTCTATAAGTGTTTTATTCTTCCTTTCAGCCACCCCATTAGGCTGTGGGGTTCTAGCTATGCTAAACTGCCTAGTAATCCCTTTATTAAAACAAAAGGCATTTAACAATTAGTTTCTAAACTCACCACCATTATCACTCCTAAGTATTTTAACCTCATTCCCTGTCTTTTTCTCAATTTGGGTAATAAAGTTAATCAAAACAGTGGCAGTTTCACTTTTTAAGGCCAAAAAGAAAGTCCAAGTAAATCTAGAAAAATAATCAATTATGACAAAACAATAGGATTTACCATTCAAACTTTCTATATTAGTTGGGCCAAATAAGTCCATATGTAGAAAATGAAGTTGTTTAGAACTAGAGTGCACAAGTTTATACCTAAATGAGACTTTGTGTTGTTTGCCTTTAAGACATGCAACACAAGAATGATCATTGTGGAAAGCCTTTAAGGGCAAACCCTCAACTAAATCATGTCTCACAAGTCTATTGATATTCTTAAAGTTTATGTGCCCTAACCTTATGTTCCATAGATTACTTTCATCTACTGAAGCTTTAGCATACAGACATGACAAATTCTTGTTCATCCTAATTCCATTAAGATTAACATTATAAATGTCCTTATGTCTAGGTGTTATATAATTAATAAACTTCTCATTATGTAAGACCCCAAAAATGGTAACAGGACAGGTAAGCATTGTGGGGTCCCACATCATGGTAACAACATACACGGCAATAAGGTAAATAAAAAACAGAGCAAATAAAATGACACACTTCACGAATTTATTCAAAAGCTGCGGAATAAAATATATAAATATGGTCCCAGATTTGCATAATATGACATCAACAAAAGTCACATAATTTTACCAACATACTCATAATAGTCTTAGTGCATAAAAGTACTTTTATTTGGCATGATTAACATGGCATAATTAGTTTTTCCCAAAGTTTCAACCAATAATGACATGGAATCGTCCAGCTGTCGGATCCTGCGGGCTCCCATCCTTAGCAAAATTAAGCATTAGCATTACCTGAGAAATAACATGTAAATATGTCAACATAAAGTTGAGTGAAATTCATAGGTTTAATAAGTGGTAATGTGAAATACAAACATTAGTTTTATAAAATAGCAACATGATATGATTTAGTACCGTCGTACAAAATCATTTAAATTAATTTATTGCAATAGCTCACGACACCGAAGCTTTAACATAAATGTTTTACCCCTAGTAAGTATCTAGTCAAAATACTTAGGTAATTAAATGTAAGTGCGTCAAGGTAATCGGGACGGGGATTGTTAATCCTGATGGATCCATCCACAACATTCGCGCTTGCAAAATGTGAATTAACGGTTCATGATGTAGGGGATTTTTGACTAAGGTACTAATGCAATAAGTAAATGTATAATCTGGGGAAAGCATACCGTTCTTGAATAGCATACTAAAAGTTTTAAATGATTGTATTCCACGCATGTTATTCTCACCCCGCAATTTGTAACAAGTATATAAGAAAAGGGGCTATAAACTCACCTTTAGTAAGTAATCACAAGGTAAAAGGGGCTGAGCAAAAAGAATTCTTCACGGACCTATGCAATGGTGACGCGTAATAAGAATGCGTTCAATGAAGCAATAACGTTTTAGAAGTGGCGGGACATAGTATGACTAGGTAACTTGCGTGCGATGGCGAGACCTAAGCTTAAGATGAATTTTTGACCCAACACCTTGAACCTACTGTAATAACCTAATATCAACCTTGTATGATGGTCCAAGCATTTATGTGTGGGTTCCGAACACGTTTAAGACTCGGTTTGAAAAACCAAAACAAAGGACTGCATTCAGTTTTCTGAAAAAGGCTGTGAAGATTTTGTCATAACTAAAAATCTATAATAGCACAGAAAGTGGGGTTTCTTGAAATGAGTAGGAAATTCTCTTACCTTTCCAAGTTTGGCAAGAACAAACCTGGAGCTATTACCAATCAACGGGAAATCCATTTTTAGTGACAGGCTATCAAAACAGAAAGTTGAAATCGACTTTGGAAGCCTATGGTAATTTGTGCATAAATCCAAAATGGTAAAATATTTTGACACCAAACCAAAAAGAGAAGTTGTCTTATGATATTACCTACTGTAAAAAGTTATAAAATCCTATATTCTCTCTTTTTACCCAAGACAAATTACCCACGTTTTAAGCATAACATTCAGATTTGACCTAATTTAGTAAAACGATCGCTCCGGGCTCATCCGGACACTTCCCGCTCCCAACCAACTCACCACATGTAAAGCACATCAGTGGGTATCAAATTTTCAAATAAAAACACAGTCATATTTTTAAGAAAATTTTGCCATAACCTGTTTGTTTCTGTGATAATTTCCATACTACGAAAAACGACTCCATTCGGCTACCTAACCTTAATCAAGCAACACTTAAGCTATACCAAATCGCCACGCAAGTGTCCTAAGTCCTAATATGCTCTAATTATCAAAAATCTCAGTGGTTTTCACCCAAGGAGTTCAAAATACATGAACAAGAAGAATCAAAATACTAGCAATATCAAAACTAAAATGCTAGGAGTGACTATACCTTCAAAACAAGTATGAGTTAATCCAAACACGCAAATTAGACAATTCCTCCTCCTTGATCCTTAAAAATTTCGTGGCCCTAGGTCATCATAACATACCTAAATCAAAATTTTATCCAACAAATTAAGGTTTTATGCATTAGAGCAACAAAAACAAACGTAGGATTTTACAAAAACATCATCAAATCATAAGATTTGATGATTTTTTTACCTCAATCAAAAACTTGATGCATGTTGTAATTAACACATGGGTATGAATAAGAATTGAAAAAAAATCATGGGACTAGTAGTAATTTAGGGGCTGTTTGACAAAATAATATGATTAAGTGCTGAGTGAATCAAAGTTGCTGAATGATTTATAAATTCTGAATGAAATAGTTGCTGAATGATAATGAACGTTTGAAAATTGTTCTGAATCAATCCTCTGAATGATGTAAATACCATTTTATCTTTATACACAAGATCGATCATCGGGTCTACCCGATCGAGTCACATGCTTATTGATTCGACCAATAAGTCAACTTAGTCGAGTCACCCGATTACCGATTTAACCAATCAATTAACATATTATTAACTATTTGTTTTTAGGTAATTTTCACAGCTATGCGTAATACACCTTTACTTTGTTATAAAATAAATTGTACTCGTTAGTAATTGTCTCCATGTTGATAAAATCAACTTATTACGTGAAAGAAAATGTGTTTTCTAAAATAATAATATCATGATATTCCATCAATTTCAAATAATAGTTTATAGTAATGTTTTGGCTAATGAAAGTCCTAGTCTTTTTGTCTTTAAGTAAAGTCAAAATGAAAAACGAAGTCATTGGTTGAAACAGAGAAAGTCATAAAATAGGAAGAGAATAGAGTGCTGTATCATTTTGCATGCTAACAACCATGAACGAGTCAGTGGATTTCAAATTCGTTCAGCGTAGTATATTTTTTTATCAAACAACAATTGTTCTGACCGATTCATAGAATCACCTCTTAACTGCTCAATTCAAAGGCTATCAAACACACCCTTACCTTAAATCAAAAAAATCAGTGGTTTTGGGTGTGTTTGTGTTTCCTCGGCCTAAGGGAGAAGGAATGAGTAGAGACATTTTTTTTTTGAAAAGTTACTATGAGTTTATTTTGCAAGTATAAGGCCAAAATGGGTCAAACAAAGTAAAGTTTGGGCTCCCTTGAGCCTAGTCCAGCCAAGTAACCCAAGAAAAGGCCCAAGGTTTTTTTGGTGTAAACTTTCGAAATTTTACGGGTTTAAATAACGTGTCGTTTCCGACGAAAACTGAGACTCGTTTATTTATAAAACGAAATTTATTTAAAATTACTCGTAAATACTTGTTTGGCCTGGATTTCAGTAAGTTGTATCAAGGAGTCAAGAATAACTAGAAATCACATAAAAATATTTTTTTATCGCGACGTTCGGACCCAAAAACTCAGTCCGACAGCCGGAAAACGCAAAAATGCAAAAGTTCACCATTGCGTCCGTAATTGCTCAAGATGTCGTTTTTCATTATTATTATTTTTAGGCAAAAAGTCAATAATAAGACATATAAAATGTAATAAAACCTCGTAGAAATTACAAACATGATGTTCGGGCATTTTGCTAAATAATATCGTAAATTAGCGAAATTCGTAGAATTTTATATTTAACTAAAACCCGAGGATGACACGTAATAACTGTAAAATAAATAGGGAATGTGGTGAAAGTGTGAATAAGCACGTATAACAGTTAAAAGAAAATTATCGAAATTCCGTGTTCTCACAGTCTTCCCCCCTAAAGGAACTCTGGTCCCTCAGAGTTTAAGTGGAGGCAGTGGTTGACGGAAAGAGATGAGGATACTACACTTTGAATTGCTCTTCGCTTTCCCAAGTGAAATCAACGCCACGTCGCGAGTCCCAGCGGACTTTAACGATTGGGAACCAACTGCGCCTTAGCTTCTTGAATTGTCGGTCCATAATTTCGATCGGCTCTTCAACGAAATACATTTTGTCGTCGAATTTGATCTCTTCTAACGGGATTTGAACGTCTAACTCGGCCAAACATTTCTTAAGGTTGGAAGTGTGAAACACATTATGAACGCAACTTAGTTTTTGTGGTAGGCTCAAACGAGAAGCCACAGGGCCAATAGGTTCGATAATTTCAAACTTGGATTAAAATAATGACTTTTCAATACGGAGAAATATCAACAGATAACATGAACACCATAATTGCTTAAACGGACAAGGCGCTCTAAAATGAGCCAAGATTGTAAATTAACAAGGAATCGCAAATCACGTAACTGTAAAGCGTCACAATTTACTTATTAGAAAAACAGAGGGAAATATGAATTACATATAGACATTTGGATTACAAGTTGTCACAACTATTTGTCTAGGATTTGGTATTACTTTCAATTTGGCTTACGTATTTTCTTGATTAAAATAAAATTTTACTAGGTTTAGTGATTTGAAATCAAACTATATATATATATATATATATATATATATATATATATATATATATATATATATATATATATATATATATATATATATATATATATATATATATATTTAGTGAGTAACCAGTTGCTATATCTTTTTTAGATCAGGATTTCGAAGTAAGAGTAACTTAGTTCAAATAATTATTTCAATCAGCTTAAGAGCTTTTGGGATGACTGTATGAAATTATTGTTAAAAACTCAGGTTTATCGTTACCATTAGAAAAAAAAATCAAATTTCCAAAATTTTTTTATATCATTATTAGAAATTATAAATTAAATTGATAATTTCATTAGGTCGAAAGTAAAGTATGATACAATCAAATGCTTTAACAGATACAGCTTGACATCCTTTTAAACACTAGTTATAATTCTACCAGAGAGGATGTATAGATCTTATATTTAACTTGAAACGGATATTTTGGTAATTTAAACACTTGATAAAGTGTGTAAAACGTTCTTAAAGTTTAGAATAATTTATAGAAATCCATATAGGTGTTTAATGTCTCAAATGGTAAACATGTGACATATCCGAGTTTTCAAGATGTGACAAGATAGCAAACGATTATGAATCGAATAAGAATCAACAATTAGTATACGAGTAATAGTACGAGGGGATAAAACATAATTCGTGTCATTTTCTTAATGAACATGATAGGATAGATGCATCGATGATACGAAAATAAGAAATTAATGATTAATTCACGAGTGTGGTTGGCGTCACCAACAACGGGTTTTTTTTAATTCTCGATGGTCGATACACGATCGAAAGAGAAAAGCCACACAACAAGGTTTTCGAACCAATAAAAATTATTAAGAAGTCACTTGAGAGTAATTCCAGTAAAATGAACAACATTAGCAATGAGAGAGCGAAGTCATCACATGGTTTACACAAATGAAATTCTAGACAATAGAGTCTAACTCACATCATGGAAAATACACGAATATATCGTTCACTTCCAGTCATGAATCACTATTCGCGTCCGGAGATGTTTCGAAGGTCGACTAAGATAGATAAAGGAGGTCGATCGATTTAGAAGCATGACAACGTTGAAACTTTCAAGTCTGGTATCAATGGTAAGAAATTAGACAAGTTGTAACGAGAACTATGTCACGAAGGAAGATGAGGTAACCAACCAAACAAAGATCGTTGAATAAGGATATATGTGCTTGAGGCATGTACTTTGTTCAAGAAAAGATAAGGGATCATATGGGTATGTCGCGAACTGGTGCTACTCGCATAGGATGTAATAGTTTTCTAAACTTTATTTTATCAAAATAAATTTTTAGAAACACTAGTAAAAGTTCTTTGACAAGATATTTTAGGTGACTACCATTTGGCCTCGCATGACTCCTTCTAAATTACGCATAGGTGATCAGGCCATGCATAATTTAGGACTAGCAATGCAATGCTCAGCTTCGTCAAACCAGTATTACATATCATATGATTTAAAATATGTATATGGAATCAAAATAATTTATGAAACTTTTCGCCAGTACTAATTGGCTAGATGCTTAAATCAACAATTTTATTGTTGCAAGAATTCTTTACAAGACCAATTGTTTGAACAATTTGTGAAAATACATAGTAAAATTAATATAAATTAATTTTATAAGATAACATTCAAGTATTTAATAAGGCCCAAGTGGAACATTTTATAAAATGATTCGCAAACAAAACCAGTTTGGGTTTATAGAACAACTTATAAAATAGCGAGTGAGTTACATCAGGGTAATAATGAGTAGTTCAAGACAATCAATGAAATGGTTACAACTTGATAAGTTTCAAAAGGTTTAGTCAGAATCACCATGAAACACGTGTCAAGATGATAACGAATGATGTGAAAACAAGAACTTCAAACCTTGACCCAAATTAGTGGTGCGATAGAAGAAAATAAAGATAAAATGAAATGACAAATGAGTCATGTATAAGAGAAAGGATAAAGGAAATCCATACGCGTGCAGATAGAGATCCGACTGAAGAAAGGCAATAGTAATACTTTAAGAATTATCCGCGACCTAACACGTAAAAAGTCAACAAAAGTCAAAGTATGACCCGAGTATGACTCAATAATAAAAAGTTGTAAAAATACATGTAAGTTACTGGAATACAACAAAATATGGTCATGCAAACTTTTTTCATCAAGCTATATAGCTTAGAACTCATTTTTATAAATTAACCGTAGATAAAATAGTCAACCTTTGGCTTTTCCGACTTGAGGCGAATTACTAATCATTAGACCTGAATTTCACTTCAATTATGATGTTAAACATCATAAGAATCAGTATTTATCAACCCAAATCCATTCCATAAGGTTTAGGCTTGCTTAAGGGGCGTTTGGGTAATGAACTAGTCATTTACTCGCTTAATGAAAAAGTGCAGAAAACTCCATTTCGCGAGGCTTAAAAATCATATTTAGACTCTTGGAAAAATTCTACAAAAATTCAGAGAAGTCAAACACATCATGTAGTTAAAATCTGGTGAATTTTAAGAAAAGTTTTGAAGTCTAGATACCTTTTTAAAAATAAAAACCAAAACGCATTCTGCACGAAAAAGTCAAACTTTACAGTCTGTATTTTACGTTTTTGAGGGTCAAATGCCCACTTTAAAGCTTCCGTTTCCTCGAGGGTGACTAAAAACATCATTCCGGACAACTTTGTAGTTTAATTCGAAGGCTGAAAACACTTTTACGACACACTTATACCTATGACAGCAGCTATATAATCAAAATTTTGCAACTTTTCAATTTAGTCAACAATACCCACTTATGTGTCAAAAACTTAAAGGTAGCTAACGGGCACTAAAACTTTGCATCAAAAGTCATAATTATATGCTTCTCAAATGTTTCAAGTGAGAAATCTTGTCTAATCACTCATTAACCATACCAAGCACGCTAAACCAAACGCTAGTTTAAGTCGGTTGTACCCTATTAGACTAGTTACTAAAATGCCCGGTATTTCTTCGTTATGAAGAGATAGGCGATGAACCTTATATCGTCGGAAAGGTGTTTTCATACCCGACATTCCTATATATATGAATTTATCTCAGTTTTCCAAATGGGAAAAGTCCATCTTAGAGAAAGGTTAAAATTTTAGAAAATCGGTTATAAAATTAAGGATCACCGTTTTAGTCATAAAATTCAATTGGTCGTGGCAATTAACGCAAGCTCAGCGGCCAAGCTTAGCTTATAATGTATACTAACTACCGAAGGCAAAACATAAGGGTTAAATGGGTCCTAACCTGTAGCAAAACACCAAGCATACATGCTGGTCCAGAATGGGTTTTCAACCGTATTTCGGCCGTAACTTCTTAATGCGGATGAGTTAAAGGGTGTGCGAATAAACAAAACGGGCGTAAAGATAATCTCTTTTATTCTGTAAAAATGAAAATAAAATTTAACCTGATTTCGTACCTCGAAATGCGTGTATATCAGCAAACTTTATTTATATTATTTTTCTCAAATTTCCAATTGTCACAAAATATTCGTTATAAAGAATTAGAAGTCGAATTTTATATCAAAACGATCGTCTAAACAAGCTTTATCATTTTATTCGGCTAAAAAATGAAATTTATAGAAGTTTTGAACTTCGCTATGCGTGCTAAAGAATTATGCAGCGTGTTAAATTTTATAAGGGAGCGTTTGGATCATGATATTTTTTTTAGCTTTTCAGTTGTCGCCAATTCCTTATTGTCTAACTTGTTTCACTAAAAATTTTCATTTACCTCTTCAAATACGCACATGGCTTATGGATTCCAAAACGACGAAAAAATACACATCTCGTAAGAATGAAGGAAAGTAGCGGCTGAAGGGCGTTTAAAGAATACTAGTCAACAAGACTATAAACAAAAAAAACGGACAACGTTCTTGACTTAATTTTCAATATACGAAGTAAAAACTTCATAGGCGTGCCATCTCTTCCAAACTCATAATAGATACCAAAGAAAAGGCGAAATATTAATAAGTCGCGCTCCCAAGTATATGATATTTTAAACGAGGAATAATATTAGAAATCTATATGCGTAAAGCCGTAATCCAATCAATCGTCACGAACTAGACATTTAGCTAAAAATCAGCATGACGTTTCCGAAATGTAAGCGAATATTATAATTTGAATTCGAAAGAAGAATAATCAGTGAAACATGAAATTTAGAACAATGTTCAAATGTCAAGTAAAACGGTGACATAAATGAGTAGCAAAGCGAGATTTACAAAGATCTCATCGACTAAAACACTTAGAATATCTCAACTGGAGTTATCGCGAAAACTCGCGCAAACGATAAAAGCAAGTCGTTAGAAATAGTCGGTACAGAAAAATCAGAAGAATACAAGAATAAAGTAATGAATATTGTAGTAAATTATACAAGTCTCAATATAGGTATAACTCAAGCAATAGTAAGGATTAGAGAGTTACCCGCGCCGATACCGAACATCTTGGCAGATTCCATGTTTGGCACTAAGACTCATAGGATTTTCTTGAAAAATATGGGTCATAGACTAAGTTTAAAACGACTCAATTCACTATGACCATGGCTCTGGTACCAATCTGTAAGACCCCAAAAATCTGGTAACGGGACAGGTAAGCATTGTGGGGTCCCACATCATGGTAACAACATACACGACAATAAGGTAAATAAAAGACAGAGCAAATAAAATGACACACTTCATGAATTTATTCAAAAGCTGCGGAATAAAATATATAAATATGGTCCCAGATTTGCATAATATGACATCAACAAAAGTCACATAATTTTACCAACATACTCATAATAGTCTTAGTGCATAAAAGTACTTTTATTTGGCATGATTAACATGGCATAATTAGTTTTCCCAAAAGTTTCAACCAATAATGACATGGAATCGTCCAGCTGTCGGATCCTGCGGGCTCCCATCCTTAGCAAAATTAAGCATTAGCATTACCTGAGAAATAACATGTAAATATGTCAACATAAAGTTGAGTGAAATTCATAGGTTTAATAAGTGGTAATATGAAATACAAACATTAGTTTTATAAAATAGCAACAGGATATGATTTAGTGTTGTCGTACAAAATCATTTAAATTAATTTATTGCAATAGCTCACGACACCGAAGCTTTAACATAAATGTTTTACCCCTAGTAAGTATCTAGTCAAAATACTTAGGTAATTAAATGTAAGTGCGTCAAGGTAATCGGGACGGGGATTGTTAATCCCGATGGATCCATCCACAACATTCGCGCTTGCAAAATGTGAATTAACGGTTCATGATGTAGGGTCTTTTTGACTAAGGTACTAATGCAATAAGTAAATGTATAATCTGGGGAAAGCATAACGTTCTTGAATAGCATACTAAAAGTTTTAAATGATTGTATTCCACGCATGTTATTCTCATCCCGCAATTTGTAACAAGTATATAAGAAAAGGGGCTATGAACTCACCTTTAGTAAGTAATCACAAGGTAAAAGGGGCTGAGCAAAAAGAAGTCTTCACGGACCTATGCAATGGTGAGGCGTAATAAGAATGCGTTCAATGAAGCAATAACGTTTTAGAAGTGGCGGGACATAGTATGACTAGGTAACTTGCGTGCGATGGCGAGACCTAAGCTTAAGTTGAAATTTTGACCCAACACCTTGAACCTACTGTAATAACCTAATATCAACCTTGTATGATAGTCCAAGCATTTATGTGTGGGTTCTGAACACGTTTAAGACTCGGTTTGAAAAACCAAAACAAAGGACTGCATTCAGTTTTCTGAGAAAGGCTGTGAAGATTTGGTCATAACAAAAAATCTATAATAGCACAGAAAGTGGGGTTTATTGACATGAGTAGGAAATTCTCTTACCTTTCCAAGTTGGGCAAGAACAAACCTAGAGCTATTACCAATCAACGGGAAATCCATTTTTAGTGACAGGCTATCAAAACAGAAAGTTGAAATCGACTTTGGAAGCCTATGGTAATTTGTGCATAAATCCAAAATGATAAAATATTTTGACACCAAACCAAAAAGAGAAGTTGTCTTATGATTTTACCTACTGTAAAAAGTTATAAAATCCTATATTCTCTCTTTTTACCCAAGACAAATTACCCACGTTTTAAGCATAACATTCAGATTTGACCTAGTTTAGTAAAACGATCGCTCCGGGCTCATCCGGACACTTCCCGCTCCCAACCAACTCACCACATGTAAAGCACATCAGTGGGTATCAAATTTTCAAATAAAAACACAGTCATATTTTTAAGAAAATTTTTCCATAACCTGTTTGTTTCTGTGATAATTTCCATACTACGAAAAACGACTTCATTCGGCTACCTAACCTTAATCAAGCAACACTTAAGCTATACCAAATCGCCACGCAAGTGTCCTAAGTCCTAATATGCCCTAATTATCAAAAATCTCAGCGGGTTTCACCCAAGGAGTTCAAAATACATGAACAAGAAGAATCAAAATACTAGCAATATCAAAACTAAAATGCTAGGAGTGACTATACCTTCAAAACAAGTATGAGTTAATCCAAACACGCAAATTAGACAATTCCTCCTCCTTGATCCTTAAAAATTTCGTGGCCCTATGTCATCATAACATACCTAAATCAAAATTATATCCAACAAATTAAGGTTTTATGCATTGGAGCAACAAAAACAAACATAGGATTTTACAAAAACATCATCAAATCATAAGATTTGATGATTTTTTTACCTCAATCAAAAACTTGATGCATGTTGTAATTAACACATGGGTATGAATAAGAATTGAAAAAAAATCATGGGACTAGTAGTAATTTACCTCAAATCAAAAACATTAGTGGTTTTGGGTGTGTTTGTGTTTCCTCGGCCTAAGGGAGAAGGAATGAGTAGAGACATTTTTTTTTTTGAAAAGTTACTATGAGTTTATTTTGCAAGTATAAGGCCAAAATGGGTCAAACAAAGTAAAGTTTGGGCTCCCTTGAGCCTAGTCCAGCCAAGTAACCCAAGAAAAGGCCCAAGGTTTTTTTGGTGTAAACTTTCGAAATTTTACGGGTTTAAATAACGTGTCGTTTCCGACGAAAACCGAGACTCGTTTATTTTTAAAACGAAATTTATTTAAAATTACTCGTAAATACTTGTTTGGCCCGGATTTCAGTAAGTTGTATCAAGGAGTCAAGAATAACTAGAAATCACATAAAAATATTTTTTTATCGCGACGTTCAGACCCGAAAACTCAGTCCGACAGCCGGAAAACGCAAAAATGCAAAAGTTCACCATTGCATCCGTAATTGCTCAAGATGTCGTTTTTCATTATTATTTTTTTTAGGTAAAAAGTCAATAATAAGACATATAAAATGTAATAAAACCTCATAGAAATTACAAACATGATGTTCGGGCATTTTGCTAAATAATATCGTAAATTAGCGAAATTCGTAGAATTTTATATTTAACTAAAACCCGAGGATGACACGTAATCACTGTAAAATAAATAGGGAATGTGGTGAAAGTGTGAATAAGCACGTATAACAGTTAAAAGAAAATTATCGAAATTCCGTGTTCTCACACATTAGGCATCTTAAAATCCTTACTTAACACCAAGCATTCAGTATCAGTGAAAAGAACCTTATTCTTGTTATCACAAACTTGTGATACACTAAACAAATTATAATCAAGTTCTTTTTACTAGAAATACGTTTTCAAAACGTAAATTATTGGTGATAAGAGTGTCTTTGCCTAAAATTGTACCATATCATCCTCCAAAGTACACTCTGTCACCATCTTTAATGGGAGTAAAGTTAGTTGATAGGTGTGTAAACACCCATCCTTTTTACCACTTAATTACAATAATAACCGAGCCAAAACGTGTATTTTATGTCAATTATGTCGGAATTATGCGTGGTTTGCGTTTTTGTTGTGATTTAGGACGAAAATGTGAAAAGGGGAGAAAACACGGGCATTCACGGGCTTTTATCAAAGAAAAAGACGAAAGACGAAGTCAAAAAGTCAAGAGTGCAAAAAGAACGGAAGACCAAGACCAATTCTGAATATTTATCGAAGAAAAAGTCAAAAGACGGAAGTTTACTAAAAGCCGAAGAACTCAAGTCTAATTTATTGAAGAATTAAAAGACGAGTTCAAAGAAATCCCGAGACAAAGTCATTAAAGTCCAAGATTAAAGAAGATTAAAGAGATTAAGGACTTGATGGTGCAATTAAGAAAAGAAGAAAGAGGGGAGGAAGCTTCCTAAGCACCTCCCTAATCTCCCCTATAAATAGATTAGACTAGATTCATTTTTCTCTTGTTGGCTAATAGTGACAATTAGTTCTTCCAATTTTAATTACCTTGTCATTTACTTTTCATGTCAAATTTAAATACTTGTCTTGCACCTTAAATACCTTTAATTTCAAGTAAGTTTCCTTTTAATTCTTGTCAATCTTTATTTTTATTGTTCATCTCCTATCTACCTTTCTTTAATCTTTGATTTTTATGTTTATTGTTCATGTTAATGTTTATGTTTTTGAGTTTTTATTGATTAAAGTGGGTTTTGATTATTTTGGTTATATTTGTTAGTTTGATTGTTTTGGATTGTTTGTTTATGATTAGTAGATGTTATTTGTTTAGTTTGATTTAATCTTTTGTTTGATTTGATTAAGTTTTGGTTAGATTCGTGTAGCTTTGTGTATCCCTTGTTCTTCGCTATTCATCTGTATTCCCAGGTATATTCCGGATCAACAGCACATTCCGGATCAAGGTTTTGTTGAAAGTCGTTCCGAATCAAGGATTGTGAGGAAAATATTCCGAATAAAAGTCTTCCATCCGGAATAAGTGACATATTCCGGATCAAGTGGATATTCTGGATCAGCTTCAACATTCCGGATCAAGGTTTTGTGAAGAAACATTCCGGATCAAGGAAGATATTCCGGATCAGTGGAAAAGGTGGTTCATTCGGAATATTTGATATCCCGGATCAAAGTTTTATTCCGGATCAAGGAAGATATTCCGGATCAAGGAAGATATTCCGGATCAAGGAGTTTCATCCGGAATCTTCAATATTCTGGATCAAGGAGATATTCCGGATCAAGGACCAGTATTCCGAATCAAAGCTTTATTCCGGATAAGTGACATATTCCGGATAAAGGATTTATTCCGGATCAAGGTTTTTGGTAAATATTCCGAGTGAAGAAGAATCATTCCGAACGAAGGTGACATTCCGGATGAGTGATTATTCCGAACGAAGGATTATTCCGGATAAGCTGTGTTCAGGTTATTTTTAGTTTCTGTTTTTAATTCTTTACTTTTCAAGCTTTACTTTTCCCGCCTTATTACTTAGTCGCACTTTAAGTTTATTTGCCTTAGATTTATTTTAACCTTGCCTTAGTTTAAGTTTTAGTTGCGTTTTAAGTTTGCCTTAGATAGATTTAAGTTTGCGTTATTTACTTTTAGTGCCTTTTAATTCTCGTCACGCTTTTAATTACTTGCCATTTGTTTTAAATTAGAGTTAGATTTACTTTAACGTCATTTTCATTTATGTTTTGCACATTTTATTTTAAAAACAACCAAAAATATTTGTTTCACCAAAAACAACTGAGTCGTACTTTGAACCGGAAATCAATTCGTTAAGATACCGAGAAACGAACAATTGAACCAAGCAAAATCTCTATATTAAAATGGCGCCGCTGCCGGCTCTTTTCGTAAAGATTAACGGTTTTCTGTGAGAGACGCGTTGCTTTTTGGGATCCGTTCACTCGTGAACGTTATTTTTCGTGTCAAAAATTTTCAAAAAATCCCAAAAACATTTGAAAAATCATAAAAAGCATTTCTTTTTCAAAAGTTTTGCACCAAAAATATTCCTCTTATCCTCTATTATGTTTAATTCTTTTCTTTACCCCTCTTATTTATAATTCTTCATGGATTCGTCTTGTGTACGGTGTGGGAGACCATGGCATGGTTTTCAAACATGTCAATGGTGTACTTGTGAGCGGTGTGGTTTTGATATCGACGATACAAAATTTGGATTTTGTCTATTTTGCAATTCAACAAATTCATACTTCTCCTCTTACAATACTTTCTCACCTTCTCCCGTCTATGACAATCCCTATCCTCAAGATGCATCGGGGTTTTCTCCATACCCGTGGAGCTATATTTGTGGGGGCCCTCACGATGCTTCTTCTTGTGATCCGTCGAAGGTCTTTGAGAAAGTTCCGTGCTATCATCCCAGTGTGTATAACTTTGAGCCCCCACGTCACACCGTCAATCATCCACCCTTTTATGTACTTCCTCCTGAGCAAATGGCCACACTTTTTGACACTTTTCAAAAAGTTCAAGAAGCTTGCAACAAGATCATGGAGAAATGTCAAGCGGATCAGCACCAAGAGCAAGTATCTAACCTTAATGCTTCTACTCCTCCTCTTGTGCCTCCATATTATTATGACAGTGATGAGGATGAGAGTCCTATTTCTTGGAACGATGAGAATTCTATTCCTTCTCACGACTTGCCGCCTCTGGAGCCTAAGGATTCAACCATCCTAAGGGATGAGGATATTAGCACAATTCCTGCAAAGAAATCCGACGAATTCAATAAGTCTAGTGCTGATAACCTTGTCCCAATTCCAAGTGAATCTGAGTTGACATCCGACAGTGACGATGAGTATGATGTGCTTTCTTCTGATGATGTTCCTTCCACCAACACTTTGGGAGAGGATTATTTGGCTTTCTCTAATCCTCTTTTTGATCAAGATGATGATTTTACTTCTAGTGATGACGAGTCATTATCCGATGAAGACGTTCCGAAGGAAACTTTCAAGATTTATTCGAACCCTTTATTTGATTTTGATGACGATTACATATCTAGTGAGGTGAATCCTCTCTTTGACGAAGGGATTGAGAACATTGATAGCTCTGCTTCTCTTGCTATTGATGAGCATACTTTGTTAGCCATGCCCCCTTCTATAGCAGAGGTGGAGAGATCTGACTCTACTGGAAAGGTACCGCAAGTGGAAGGTAATTCTTCTCTTACTTCTTCTACTATATTGCCCCCTCATCCCACTGAATGCACGCCCAAGCGGGTGATGTATCAAATTCACTCTATGGGAAATGAGGATGAGTGCTTTGACCCGGGAGGTGACAATGACCATTCTATGATTGATAACCTTACGGCTTTGCCAATTGGTCAGCATCCATTGTCTTTGGAGGATGACAATGTGATTCCTTTACCCACCCCACCTCCCGTGGATCAAGATTTCACATACTTCTCGTATGTTGAAAGGACCTTCCTACCATTCAAGACTTATCCTCCTGCCTCTCCTTTATTATATTCTTCCGGGAACGAGGACAAGGTCTTTGATCCCGGTATTACATTTGAGGCTTCCCCATGGACCATTTAATTCGGGGGCGAGTCAGGCTCGTGACTCAGTTAACAAAAACAAGCGCTTTTTGGGAGGCAACCCAATTATCTATCTATCTTTTTCTTTGTTTTTACCATAAGTGTAGGGGGGAGACCCGTTGGTGTTTGCTCTCTCCTCTCTTCTAATATTCATGGATTCAAGCGCTCAATGATCCACTCTTGATGACTTTTGACGAACCGTGATTTCGTTGTTCCCTTCTTCCCGGTTCTGTCCTAAACTCTTTTTGATTCACTATTTTATATTTTCTCAATATTAAAATAGGAATCTCTTTAGTTGTCTTTTCCTTGGCGAGATTTAAACAAAGTGCAGAATGTCCTAAGTGTAGGGGAGTTTACTCCCACATGCTTAAACATTGAGGACAATGTTTATATTAAGTGTAGGGGGACTTCTATCAAAGTTAAGTGGCCTTTTCCTTGTATTTGTCCTCATTTTAACCGGAAAATCAATTTTTCGACATTTTTCAAAAATTTTGATCTATTTTGGCCTATTAGTTTTTCCCTTTGTATAGTTATTTTCTTTCTTTGCTAGAATAAATTTTTAATAAAGTGGTTTTTAATTTTCAAACGTTGTGAATCTTTTGACTCAACCCGAGTTTACCTATCTAAGTTTACTCTAGCTAGTATCCTTAACGTGTTTAAGTCAAGTTTTGCTAGGCTTTTATATAGGGAGCTATAAAACGCGGAAGTCTTAACTCTCACATGTTAAGAACAAGAACTTTTCGCAAGTTCCTATAATTGATCCTAGAGAGTTGTTTATCAAGGGAACTTTAAAATGCGATTTCTAAACTTGAAAGAGTCTAAGAGTTTGCAAGATCCTATAGGCGACTCGAAAACCCAAAACTTTGATTTAATAGGCTAAGCATCCACGAGTCTCATTACTTGAGATTTTAAATTGTGGAGAACGAGAGATGATAGAGTCAATTATAAGTTTGGTATTCTTTCGTGAATTTATGTGAGTTAATTATAAGCCTATTCTCCCATCGCTTGCTAATAAGTTTATCTGCAATAAATAAGGTTGTACGATTTGAAAAGTTACTTAGCTTCTAGCCCAAGATCGTTTAAAAGTTGCTCGGTATGGATTAGAGTTCATAGCCAAGGCATAACTTATTGAAGCGGGATGCGAAGATTGGCGAGTCCAAAAAGGTCCTAACAAGGCATGAGGGCTACATTTTGTTGCTAAAGATCCAAAAGTGATGTGAAGAATCATTTATCAAAGATCAATATAAAGGATCGAGACACACGACGAAAAGCAAATACTCCCCAAAAGATCATGGAGAAGTCTATCCGAAAAGGCCCTAACAAGGTATGAGGATAAATAGATCCAAGTCCAAAAAGGAGGCGGATCGTTGTATATCAAAGTCCAAAATAAAGATTGGAGAAAAATGAAGAAGTCGTGGTCTAAGTATGAAGAATCTCTCAAAATTTCAAGTGAAGAAATTCCTATATGAAGAGAAGACCATAATTTCATGAACGTCTCTCAAGGTTTGAAGTATGAAGTCGCTGCCAAATATCGGTCCGAGAAAGGTCTCAAATCGCGAAGCGAGTTATGCCAAGATATGAACTTTATGAGGTCCCGAGAAGCAGTTTTAAAAGATTTTGTCCTTTAGCTAACTATTGATTAAATCGTTCACTTTATTTTCAGCCTAATAACTATCGAAATAAGTCAACAATGCATCCTCGTGATCATTCAAGACAACAATAAAATATAAGAGATACACCTAGGAATAAGGGAGTCTAAGTAAATAATTGGCCCACATGAGTTCGTGTTAGTTTGCTAACTTATAATAACAATGATCTCGTTTTTAAGCTTGGTTTGAAGAAAGTGAAAACTTGAGGATGATGATCATTCACAATATTTCCAAAACCCGAAGGTATGTTTTTTATTTCTGTACTTGTTTTGTTATTTTCTATTTTTATAATAAAGGCCAACGTGGATTGATTGTGATGAAAAATGTAAACATGCTTTGTAACTAATGCATTGCATGAAAACATTACAATGGTCAAGTGTAGGGGATTTGATAGGTGTGTAAACACCCATCCTTTTTACCACTTAATTACAATAATAACCGAGCCAAAACAACCAAAAATATTAGAGTTAGTCAAATAATCTTCCTTCCCCGTCATGTGCCTAGAGCATCTACTGTCCCAATATCCATGATCATTGACATGCTTTTGAATGCCCTGACATAAAGAAAACATGTTAGTTTTCTTTGGGAACCCAAGCCTGAGCAGACTTGGATTCATTTGGTTGTTCAACAAGAACAGACTTAGTCTTTATAACAACCCCTTGTTCATCCCGTTGAGGCTTGAACACCCAGTTTACCCCAATTGGTTTAGTTATGACCTTTGAAATATAATGAAATCTGTTACAGGTCATGGAAATCCCATTAGAATTAGGGTTTTGGTCTTGTTTGGGTCTCCAAGTCAAACTAGATGAAGCTTTATACCCCTTTCCCTTAGGCTGTAAGTACCTATTATTACTTGGTCTAAGAGCGTTGGAATTATTCCTGTCATCGTTAAATTTGTTCTTGTCAGTGCTGAATTTGTACTTGTCAGCGCCCAAATTAGGGTTTGCTACAGGAACCCATTGTCTGTTATGCCATGTATTGGTCTTTTGAAAGGGCCTTTGTCCATGTGTATTTGTCCCTTTAGTAAAGAATGGAGCTGGTCTAGTAACTTGTGGACATGGTTGGACATAAGGTCTGGGTTTGACCATGTTGACCTATTGTCAGCGTTGACTTTTGAAGCACTGACACATTTATAGACCAAATGAGAAAAACTTTCACATGTATAACAAGCTTTTCTAGGCATAACTTTAGGTATAGATTGAAAGAACCCTGTCCCATTAACACTAGCTTGGCTTTGAGGTGACCTACGTTTTCTGTACATTTCAGCATATTTAACACTAGGTTTTCTATGAATAGATGAGTGATTTATGGATTTTGCTTAGAATTTTTATACTCAATCGTTCTCGGTATCTAATCGAATTGATCACGGTTATTGGTGGAATTATTGGTGTTGGTCACTAAAAGGGGGAGCTTGATTGTCTAAGTCTACAAATAAAATAAACGTAAAAGCTATTAAAAATAAAAGAGAACTTCTAACCTTGATTGCTTTCCAGAATGAATGTTGCACAATAGAACTTGGTAAAAATGACTAAAAGGTAATTATCTATTTTAAAACAAAAGTGAAATTGTAAATGTTACGTAAAAATTAAAACTTTAAAAGTAAATTTGAAAATTAAAACTTGATAAAAGTAAAAACTTTATTAAAATGTAAACTTAAAAATAATTAAGACAAAACACCTTTGAAAATAAGCTAAGTAAAATTTGCGGGAAAAAATTAAGGTTTGAAAATAATTAGGAAAAAAAACTGAACATAAGTCGGAATGTGTAAATCTGATCTAATTCGGAATAAAAATCATGAACACAATCGCGAATCCAAAAATCTGATGTAATTCGGAATCCAGCATGCAAGATCTAATTCGGAATCTTAATCTAGGACCTAGTTCGGAATCTGTTGCCACCTGACCTAGTTCGGAATGTAGAATCCTTCACGTAGTTCGGAATACAGCGACCTAAATGTAACTCGGAATATCAATACCTAACGTAATTCGGAATGTTGATTTCTGACTTAATTCGGAATGTCACTTCCACACGTAACTCGGAAAACTTGAATTGACACGTAATTCGAGAAACAGTCACACACACAATCCAGGATATGAGTCTTTGATGTAACTCGGAATTTGGGATTTATACGTAATCCGGAATCCAGATCCACTACCCTATTCGGAATACAAACTTCACACGTAGTTTGGAATGTTGAATAATGAACTTAATTCGAAATCCCCAGCCCAGCACTTAATTCGGAATACCCAATTCTTGACCTAATCCTGAATACACATTTGACATATAATTCGGAATCCAAGGTTTCAAAGTAGTTCGGGATATGGAATTTTCACTTAATTCGGGAAATGGAGATTTGACACACAGTTCGGAATATTAGGGTTTTGACAACCCGAATAAGATCAAAATAAGCAAAATTCAAATAAGCACTTACCAAAACTTTTACCAAATTGATTTTTAGAAAAAGCTAATAAGACACAATTTAAAAACTTTTAAAAACACTAAATAAGCAAAAATTTAAATTCAACTTTTTATAAAATATTAAGCTACCAAAATCAACTTATTTAAAAACTAATAAACATAAAAATTAAGCAAATAAGCACCTTAATCTAAAAACTCTAAACACACCAACTCAATAAGCACAATCAAATAAGCAAAACAATCACATCATCAACAAGATTAAACCAACTACATGATTAATTAAGCAAAAACAATATATTATTAAGAAATGTAGAATGATAATTATGAAATAAACTTGATTATATTAAAGATTAATATCAAAGATTACAAGATTAAGATGAAGGTTTTAAAAGCTTGAAAGAAAAACTAGAGAGAAGAAAAATAAAACACACTTAATTACCTACAAAAATTAAAGACTAAAATTGAAGACTAGCCTTAATGACTATTTTCTAACTATATATAGGGGAAGGAGTAGGTGCTTGTTTCTTCCTCCTTTCTTCTCGTCTTTCTCGTCTTTTAAATAACTTGCTTTCTCGACTTTGTCTCGGGATTAGTCGAATAATAACTTGAAATTGTCTTATAATTTCCTTCTTTTAGTAGACTTGGTTCTTCGACTTTGTTAGACTTCCGTCTTTAGACTTTTTCTTCGATAAATCTTCAGAATAGGCCTTTGACTTCCGTTCTTCTTGCACTTTTGATCTTTTGACTTCGTCTTTTGTTTTTTCTTCGATAAGAGCCCGTGAAAGCCCGTGTTTTCTCCCTTTTTCATATTTTTATCCTGAAACACAATAAAAACACAAACCACGCATAATTCCGACTTTTACGACATAAGATACACGTTTTGGTCTTGTTATTATTGAAAATAAGTGGTAAAACGGATAAGTGTTTTCACACTTATTAAATCCCCTACACTTGACCATTGCAATGCCCTCATGCAATGCATTAATTTCAAAGCATAGTTTACATTTCTCATCATAATTTACCCACCTTGGCCTTTATTAAATACTAAACATTAAGGAAACTTAAAAGAATAGAAAATTGCAAAATATTTAAAGGAAATTTAAGTAAAGAAATATAAGACTTACATTGGGGTTTTGGTTGTCATGAATGCTTATCACCCTCAAGTTTCACTTTCCCCAAACCAAGCTTATAAATGAGATCATTGTTTTTATAAGTTAGTAAACTAACACGAACTCATGTGGTCCAATTATTCACTTAGACTCCCTTATTCCTAGGTGTATCTCTTATATTTTATGATTGTCTTGAATGATCACGAGGATGCATTGTTTGACTTATTTCGATAGTTTATTTACGCCAAAAATAAAGTGGGACGATTTAATCAATAGTTAGCTAAAGGATAAAATCTTTTAAAACTGCTTCTCGGGACCTCTTAAAGTTCATATCTTGGCATAACTCGCTTCACGAATTGAGACCTTTCTCGGACCGATATTTGGCAGCGACTTCATACTTCGAATCTTGAGAGACGTTCTTGAAATAATGGTCTTCTCTTCATGATAGGAATTTCTTCACTTTAAGTTTTTGAGAGATTCTTCATACTTAGACCACGACTTCTTCATTTTTCTCTAATCTTTATTTTGGATTTTGATATACAACGATCCGCCTCCTTTTAGGACTTGGATCTATTTATCCTCATACCTTGCTAGGGTCTTTTTGGATAGACTTCTCCATGATCTTTAGGGGAGTATTTGCTTTTCGTCTTGTGTCTCGATCCTTCATATTGATTTTTGATAAATGATTCTTCACATCACTTGGGATCTTTAGCAACAAAATGTAGCCCTCATGCCTTGTTAGGGCCTCTTCGGACTCGCCAATCTTCGCATCCTGCTTCAATAAGTTATGCCTTGGCTATGAACTCTAATTAATACCGAGCAACTTTTAAACGATCTTGGGCTAGAAGCTAAGTAACTTTTCAAAGCGTACAACCTTATTTATTTCAGATATATTTATTAACAAGCGATGGGAGAAAAAGCTTATAATCAACTCACATAAATTCACGAAAGAATACCAAACTTATAATTGACTCTATCATCTCTCGTTCTCCACAATTTAAAATCTCAAGGAATGAGACTCGTGGATGCTTAGCCAATTAAATCAAAGTTTTGGGTTTTCAAGTCATCTATAGGATCTTACATCTTCTTAGACATTTTCAAGTTTATATGGTCAATTATAGGAACTTGCGAAAAGTTCTTGTTCTTAACCCGTAAGAGTTAAGACTTTCGCGTTTTAGAGTTCCCTATATAAAAACCTAGCAAAACTTGACTTAAACACGTTAAGGATACTAGCTAGAGTAAACTTAGATAAGTAAACTCGGGTTGAGTCAAAAGATTCATGACGCTTGAAAATTTAATACCACTTTATTAAACTTTATTTTGGCAAAGAAAGTAAATAACGATAACAAAGGAAAAACTACTAGGCCTAAATAGATTAAAAATTTTGAAAAATGTCAAAAAAATTAGATTTTCCGGTTAAAACGAGGACAAATTAATGGAAAAGCCCACTTGCTTCGATAGAAGTCCCCCTACACTTGATATAAACATTGTCCTCAATGTTTAAGCATGTGGGAGTAAACTCCCCCTACACTTAGGACATTGTGCACGTAATTTAAATCTTGCTAAGGAAGAGACAACTATAGTGATTTCAATGTGAACATATAAGATATAAAATATTGAATCACGACAATTTAGGATAGAACCGGGAAGATGGGATCACGGGTCATCAAATGACATCAAATGTGCTCTTTGAAGCTTTAATCCCTACACATCTTAAGAAACAAGACAACAAATCCTATGTAGCTCCCCCTACACTTATTATGGAAACGGGTAAAAAGGATAGATCAACAGGTTGCCTCCCGAGAAGCGCTTGTTTTTGTTAACCGAGTCACGAGCCTGACTCGTCCCAGAACTAATTCAAGGGAAACGTGGTGAGGGATGGAATCATCTCATGAGAGATGTCCTCACCAAAGTACAGCTTCACACGCTGTCCATTCACTTTAAAATTAGGCCCATTTGGTTGAGAAAGCTCAATGGTGCCATAGGGGAAAACTTTGGCGACGGTGAATAGACCAGACCAACGGCTCTTAAGCTTGCCCGAAAAGATCTTCAACCGAGAGTTAAAGAGTAAAACTTGATCACCAACGTGAAACTCTCGGTTCTTAATCCTAGAATCATGAATGAGCTAGGTTTTATCCTTGTAAATCAATGAATTCTCATAAGCTTCATTCCTTAGTTCATTTAGCTCGTTGAGTTGAATCTTCCGAAGATCACCGGCTTTGTTGATATCAAAATTGGCCCACTTCAAGGCCCAATACGCCTTATGCTCCAACTCAATCGGGAGGTGGAATGCCTTCCCGTACACAAGATGATATGGAGTGTAACCAATAGGTGTCTTATATGCGGTACAGAAAGCCCACAAAGCATTATCTAACTTATCGGCCCATGAGGCACGATGCTCTCCCACAGTTCGCTCTAAAATTCTCTTCAGTCCACGGTTAGAAATCTCGGCTTGACCATTTGTTTGGGGATGATAAGCGGTGGAAAGATGGTGATTGACACCGTACTTAGCCATGACTCGAGCAAATTGATCATTGCAAAAATGAGTCCCGCGGTCACTGATGATAGCACGAGGAACACCGAATCGAGCAAAAAGTTGTTTCAAAATGTTCACAACCACCCTCGCATCGTTAGTAGGTAAAGCCTTTGCTTCAACCCATTTAGAGACGTAATCAACGGCTACGAGGATGTATTTGTTCCCTTTATATGATGGAAATGGCCCCATAAAGTCGATGCCCCATACGTCAAAGATTTCACACTCTTGGATGAAATTTTGAGGCATCTCATCTTTATGAGTGATCTTGCCTTGTATTTGGCAAGCATCACAATGCTTAACCATTTCCTGTGCATCACGATAAATGGTGGGCCAATAAAATACAGAGTCGAAAACTTTCTTCGCGGTGTAATTGGGACCAAAGTGACCACCGGTGGGTCCTTTATGGCAAGCTTCTAGGATTAATAAAGCTGCCGGCCCATCAACACACCGATGAATGACAAGATCCGCACATTGTTTGAAAAGGTAAGGGTCGTCCCAAAAATAGTGCTTAATGTCTTTAAAGAACTTATTCTTTTGTTGGGACGTTAACCCTTTCATGAGAATGCCACCCGCCAAATAGTTTACAATGTTCGCAAACCATGGGGTTTCATCAAGATTGGAGTTAATAGACATCAATACCTAAAGGGGAAAAGAGTCATTAATCTCTTGATTTGGGAGCTCCCCTTGATAATGATCCTCGAGTCTACTAAGATGATCCGCGACTAGGTTTCTCGCTCCCTTTTTATCACGAATTTCGATTTGAAATTCTTGTAGGAGTAAAACCCAACGAAGAAGTCTTGGCTTGAAATCTTGTTTGGTTAACAAGTACTTCAACGCGGAATGGTCGGCATAGACAGTGGTGGTGGAAAGGAAATGATAGGGGCGAAACTTCTCAAAAGCATACACTACAGCTAAAAGCTCTTTTTTGGTAGTGGTATAATGCAATTGAGCCCCTGTCATTGTCTTGCTAGCATAATGGATTGGTTGGAAGTGTTGTTCACACTTTGTCCCAAAACCGCTCCAATAGCAAAATCGATGGCATCACACATCAATTCAAAAGGTAACTCCCAATTAGGGGTAACCAAGACCGGTGCCTTAGTTAATTTATCCTTAAGGAGATTGAAAGAGTCAATAAACTCTTTAGAAAAGATAAAAGGAGTATCTTTTTCCAAGAGGTGGGTCATCGGGCGAGTGATTTTAGAAAAATCTTGAATGAATCGATGATAGAAGCCCGCATGACCAAGGAAACTTCTCACACCCTTCACGGTTGAAGGTGGAGGTAATTTAGCAATCACTTCAACTTTAGCACGGTCGACTTCAAGACCGGATTTGGAGATTTTATGACCAAGAACAATACCTTCTTTTACCATGAAATGGCATTTTTCCCAATTAAGAACGAGACGAGTGTCTTCACACCGTTTGAGCATACGTTCTAAATTAGCAAGGCAAGTAGAGAAAGAATCACCATAGACCGAGAAATCATCCATAAAGACTTCCATAGTTTCTTCAACCATGTCATGGAATATAGCCATCATACACCTTTGGAAAGTCCCGGGAGCATTGCATAAGCCGAAAGGCATTCTTTTGTAAGCAAATGTTCCATAAGGACAAGTGAATGTGGTTTTCTCTTGGTCTTTAGAATCGATGGGAATTTGAAAATACCCGAAGAAACCGTCTAAGAAGCAATAATAATCATTACCCGCTAAACACTCGAGGATTTGATCCATGAAAGGGAGAGGGAAATGATCCTTACGAGTGGCATCATTGCGCTTGCGATAGTCTATGCAAACTCGCCAACCCGTGACAAGTCGAGTAGGAATCAACTCGTTGTTTTCATTGGGAACAACGGTTATTCCGCCTTTCTTAGGCACACAATGGACGGGACTAACCCATGGCGAATCCGAAATAGGGTAAATCATTCCGGCATCTAGAAGTTTGAATACCTCTTTCTTGATGACGTCATGAATTTTAGGATTAACCCTTCTTTGGCTTTGGATTGCAGGCTTAAAGTCATCTTCCATGAGAATTTTATGAGTACAAAAGTTCGGATCAATTCCACGGATTTCGGAAATTTTCCAAGCAAGTGCTTTCTTATGATTCTTCAGCACGTCGATAAGTCGGGATTTTTCATCCTCTTTCAAGTCCTTTGCAATGATGACGGGTAACTTCTTATTGTCTTCAAGGAAAACGTATTCGAGATGAGACGGTAAATCCTTAAGCTCTAAATCCGGAGGATTGTCGATGGAAGGCGTAGTCAAGTTCGGATCATTGATAGAGATTTCCTTAGGAGAAGGTGTAGAAATATGGTCCTCATTGAGAAGTTTCTCAATGGTACGAATGTCTTCTTCCCAATCGGTGGGAGAATCATCATATTGTAAGTCCACATCTCCTAAAGTTGCTTCAAATTCTTTCAAAAGGAAATCACTTTCTCCAAATGGAGTTAGTGATGGAGCAATAGAGGCAACGGTCTCAACAATGGGTAGAGAAGAAGAACCACTTTTACAAGCGTCTTTGAAATGCTCTTCACAAGCCTCATCAAGTACGTCAATGAAATTAACGCTCTCGTTTTCATAAGGTTGCTTAGAAAGTTTACCCATGTTGAAGACGATTTTATTGTCACCAACTCTCATGATTAATTCACCCGCGGCTACATCAATGAGAGTGCGACCGGTCCTCAAGAATGGACGTCCAACGATTAATGGAACACAGGGGTCCATCTCGTAGTCAACGACAACAAAATCCACCGGAAAGGTGAATTTGTCGACACCGACGAAGACATCTTCGGCTATCCCCACCGAATAAGCAACGGTACGGTTAGCTAATTCCAAGGTCATTCGTGTGGGGACTAGCTCGGGTACAGATAATTGTTTCCAAACACTTAACAGCATTAAGTTGATACTAGCACCTAGATCAGCTAGGGCCATACAATTATCTACCCCGGGGAAGTTGCAAGGAATAAGAAAACGACCCGGATCACCAAGTTCGGTTGGTAATTTCCTTAAGAGCACTGCGGAGCAATTCTCGTTAAGTTGGGTCTGAGCTATATCAAGGAGTTTCTCCTTATCACGGAGAAGATCTTTAAACATTTTAGCATATTTCGGCATGTGAGCGAGAGCCTCGGCAAAGGAAATGTTGAAATTCAATTGTTTAAACATTTTAAGAAAGTTTGAAACTTGAATATCATCCTTGTTCTTCAACTTCTCTTTCCACAACCTTGAGGGATAAGGTATATCGGGTTGAGATGAAGGCTTTGGAATGGAATTCTCACTCGCATCCTTGGGTGGTGGAGGGGTAGAAATCGAAGGTGGAGGAATTGGAGAAGGGGACTCGTTTTCCTTTGTCACAATCACCGGTGTAGGTGTAGGAATATCGGGTTCCTTTAAACCTTTGCCACTTCGGGTGGTGATTGCTTTCATCTCCCCTCTTGGATTAGCAACGGTGTTACTCGGAAGAGAACCCGAACCAGAGGTTTGATTACTTGGGAAGAAACTAGCCATCATATCCCTTAAGTCATTCGTTTGATTACTTAAAGAGTTTCGCATATCGGCTCGAAGATCATTCCCTTGTTTTGCCATATCTCCTTTCAAGTTGATGATTTGACTCTCAAGATTCTTCACCAGCGCATCATTAGTCCTCATGTAAGTTTCAACCTCGTGATTAAATACGGTGAGTTGGTTGGAAGGAGGAGCATGGTAGGCAGGTGGTTGATAAGCGGGTTGTTGGTAAACTTGATTATTTCCTTGAGGTGGATATGGGTTTCTTTGGGTTTGATATTGATTTGGAGCTCGAGTTTGGTTTTGATTGTTGCGATTGAAGTTGTTTTGGTTTTGAGGAGGAAAACCGGGTGGTGAAAGGAAGTTGTTTGAACGATAACTAAGAAAATTGCGGTCACCTTGAGGACGAGCTTGATAGCCTCCCGTAGAAAAGTTACCGTTGGCGGCATACATATTTTCCGGATTGTCATGAGTAGAAGGACAATCGGTGTATGAATGAGAACCCCAACAAATCTCACAAGAAGTTGCTACAGCTTTAGTTTATTGAAATTGGTTTGTAGCCATGGTTAAGAAGTTTTTGTTCATCTCGGCTATATGGCGGGTAAGTTCGGTTATCTCTGGGTTTGATGAAGTAGAAGAAACATTGGCCCTCGTGTTATTCCTTGAAGATGCAGATGAATCCCAATTTTTGTGGTGAGTGGTCATGTCCTCTATAAGCTCTCTACACTCCTCAGGTCTTCTCTTCATGAATGTACCACCGGCGGCAGCATTAATCGTATCACGATCACGAAAAGTTAAACCATTGTAGAAAGTATCAATCAAAGTAACGGGGAGCATGTTATGGTTCGGACAACGGTCGATCAAGACATTATAACGTTCCCAAGCATCGAAAAGCGACTCATCAGGTTCTTGAGTGAATCCACTGATTTGGTTGCGAAGACTAGTGACCATGGATGGTGGAAAATAGCGCGACAAAAATTTTTGAGTCATGTCATTCCATGTATGAATTGAGTTTTTGGGAAGACGATCAAACCATTTTTCGGCATGGTAGGATAAATTGTGTGGAAAGAGGTGAAGGCGAAGAAAATCCATGGAAACATCGGGCAATTTCATGCTTTGAGTGACGGTTATGAATTTATCGAGATGTTTGTTGGCATCATCATCCGGTAATCCGCGAAAAGGACAAGCATTTTGAACTTGCTGGATCATGTGATGCTTCAACGAAAATTCAGGAGCCGTGATTTGCATCGGCGCAATCGGTCGTCCGCGTCCGTTCATGGTTGGTTGACAAAGTTCCTCCATCGTTCAAAGGTCGGGTGGAGGAACATTGTTGTTGTTGTTATTCGAATTGGGGTGAGGTGGGGTGTTATTATTGTTATGCACACCGGCCATATCCATGTCTCTAAGAGTCTCGGGCTCAGAATAAGACGTAGATCGAGTACGCATACACTAAAATGAAAGAAAATATTTTTGCGTTTTTTTATCTTTTTTATTGTTTTTGGACTTTTGAAAATTTTTGTGCTTGAAAATAACGTTTCCAAAAGAACGGATCCAAAATCCAATTTTTCACACTAAAAACCGTTAATCTTTACGAAAAGAGCCGGCAGCGGTGCCATTTGATTTATGGATTTTGCTTAGCATTTGTGTACTCAATCGTTCCCGGTATCTAATCGAATTGATCACGGTTATTGATGGAATTATTGGTGTTGGTCACTAAAAAGGGGGAGCTTGATTGTCTAAGTCTACAAATAAAATAAACGTAAAGGCTATTAAAAATAAAAGAGAACTTCTAACCTTGATTGCTTTCCAGAATGAATGCTGCACAGTAGAACTTGGTAAAAATGACTAAAAGGTAATTATCTATTTTAAAATAAAAGTGAAATTGTAAATGTTGCATAAAAATTAAAACTTTAAAAGTAAATTTAAAAATTAAAACTTGATAAAAGTAAAAACTTTATTAAAATGTAAACTTAAAAATAATTAAGACAAAACACCTTTGAAAATAAGCTAAATAAAAATTGCGGAAAAAAATTAAGGTTTGAAAATAATTAGGAAAACTAAAACTGAACATAAGTCGGAATGTGTAAATCTGATCTAATTCGGAATAAAAATCATGAACACAATCCTGAATCCAAAAATCTGATGTAATTCGGAATCCAACATACAAGATCTAATTCGGATTCTCAATCTAGGACCTAGTTCGGAATCTGTTGCCACCTGACTTAGTTCGGAATGTAGAATCCTTCACGTAGTTCGGAATACAGCGACCTAAATGTAACTCGGAATATCAATACCCAACGTAATTCGGAATGCTGATTTCTGACTTAATTCGGAATGTCACTTCCACACGTAACTCAGAAAACTTGAATTCACACGTAATTCGGGAAACAGTCACACACACAATCCGGGATATGAGTCTTTGATGTAACTCTGAATCTGGGATTTATACGTAATTCGGAATCCAGATCCACTACCCTATTCGGAATACAAACTTCACACGTAGTTCGGAATGTTGAATAATGAACTTAATTCGGAATCCCCAGCCCAGCACTTAATTCGGAATACCCAATTCTTGACCTAATCCTGAATACACATTTGACATATAATTCGGAATCCAAGGTTTCAAAGTAGTTCGGGATATGGAATTTTCACTTATTTCGGGAAATGGAGATTTGACACACAATTCGGAATATTAGGGTTTTGACAACCCGAATAAGATCAAAATAAGCAAAATTCAAATAAGCACTTACCAAAACTTTTACCAAATTGATTTTTAGAAAAAGCTAATAAGACATAGTTTAAAAACTTTTAAAAATACTAAATAAGCAAAAATTTAAATTCAACTTTTTATAAAATATTAAGCTACCAAAATCAACTTATTTAAAAACTAATAAACATAAAAATTAAGCAAATAAGCACCTTAATCGAAAAACTCTAAACACACCAACTCAATAAGCACAATCAAATAAGCAAAACAATCACATCATCAACAAGATTAAACCAACTACATGATTAATTAAGCAAAAACAATAGATTATTAAGAAAGGTAGAATGAGAATTATGAAATAAACTTGATTATATTAAAGATTAATATCAAAGATTACAAGATTAAGATGAAGGTTTTAAAAGCTTGAAAGAAAAACTAGAGAGAAGAAAAATAAAACACACTTAATTACCTACTAAAATTAAAGACTAAAATTGAAGACTAGCCTTAATGACTATTTTCTAACTATATATAGGGGAAGGAGTAAGTGCTTGTTTCTTCCTCCTTTCTTCTCGTCTTTTAAATAACTTGCTTTCTCGACTTTGTCTCGGGATTAGTCGAATAATCACTTGAACTTGTCTTCTAATTTCCTTCTTTTAGTAGACTTGGTTTTTCGACTTTGTTAAACTTCCGTCTTTAGACTTTTTCTTCGATAAATCTTCAGAATAGGCCTCTGACTTCCGTTCTTCTTACACTTTTGTTCTTTTGACTTTGTCTTTTGTCTTTTTCTTCGATAAAAGCCCGTAAAAGCCCGTGTTTTCTCTCTTTTTCATATTTTTATCCTGAAACACAATAAAAACACAAACCACGCATAATTTCGACTTTTACGACATAAAATACACGTTTTGGTCTTGTTATTATTGGAAATAAGTGGTAAACGGATAAGTGTTTTCACACTTATTAATGAGCCAAGGTCAACAAGTTTTCTAGTGGTAGGGTTGGTCACAGTTATGGATGTAGACTCAAGTGGACTCTCACTAAGCATTCCACCCTTTACAAAGAGACAAGGGTTAGCTGCTTTCCATTGTTCAAGGTCAGTCACATTTTGTTGATATTCCTCAGTTGGGGTGAGCACTCTAGGAGGAGGAATAAATTCCTCTTCTTGGAGTTCTGGAATACCAGTCCAAGAGAGATCTTTTCTCTGAACACCATAAAAGTTCCCAGCAGGTGGGGAACAACAACATAGTCATTCATCCCAATCCCAGACTTGTCCCTAGAATCTCTTTGTTCACTGACACACCTTTCTAGGGTTTGGCTGGCTTTATCAAAACTTTTAATTGTAAGCCCTATATCCTCTTTATCCTTAATGGCCTCATCTAGCTTAAGTTGTACTTCTTCTCTAGATCTCATCAGATTGTCCCTAAGTCCAATACTAACTTTAAGATCAAAAGATAAAACACTAATTTGATCTTTTAGGTCAAATTCCATTTTCTTATATTCCTCAACAGTCTTTTCAGTTTGAATAAGTGCCATTTGATAATTAGTTAGCTTGCATTTTTCATCAATAACATCTGATTTTAACTTTAAATTTTCTTTCTTAAGCTTTTCAGTATTTAAACGACAGCCTTTACTACAGTAAGCATCATCATATACCTTATTATCTGATGAAGACGAGGAATGTGCCATAAGAGCAAAGTGAACATGATCTTCTTCTTCCTTCTCTGTAATCAAAGCCTTATTTTCTTCCACATCCTTTTCCAAAAAGCTCCAGTCCCATCCAACACCATCAATGTCTTGTATGGCAACCATAGCCTTTGTCTCTTCAACCTTGATGACTTAGCTTGAAGGTTTTCCAACATCTTTTCTTCTTGGAGATCTGCATTCCCTCATAAAGTGACCCATCCTATGGTAGTTGTAACACTCAACCTTGGATTTATCAAACCCAACAGTGTCTTTAGCATTGAAGGTCATCTTTTTTCTAAATCTCCTATTCCATTTGTTGGTCCTTATGCTTGCAAGTGCCATATTCCATTTAATATCCATCTCTTCCAAATTCTCCTCACTTATTTGCTCAAGGTCCTCATATGTAATCACTAAACCATTGGGCAATGCAGCAATGTATGCACACACTGTGTCTAGATCAATACCAGTAGGTTTAATCCTTGGTGAGTCAACATTGTATGTGTCAGTGTCTGAATGTGAAGCGCTGACAAAGGTTGATCCACCGCTAACATAAGGTGATCCAGTGACAGGATGCACACATGATTCTCTCTTATCAACTTGAGCTTCACTATGTGAGATGAAAGCCATGTTTCTATAGGTAGATTTTCTTCCATGATCCAATAAGATTTCATTCTATACAATCTTTAGCTTATTGTAGACGTCATCAAAAGTAGAACTCTTGTGGGCATTGGTAGCAATGATAGACCTAGCTTCAATTTTCCATGCATCACCAAGACTTTTAAGGAAAGTAGTAATGATATCAGCATCATTATACTATGTTCCCATAAAGGTCAACTTGCTAGTGATGTCCAGAAGCCTGCTTCTTACCTCACTTAACTTCTCATTAGGAAGAGCCTTAAACATAGCATACTCATGCAAAAGTTGCTTCTTATTTTCTAGGGAAATATCATCATTACCACTATAGTTGACTTGAAGAGCTGCCCAAAGTTATTTGGCAGACTCAAAGCTTCTATACTTATACTGATTTTGTGGACCCAGAGAGAGTTTGAGAATGTTTAAGGTCTTCATGTCATTCCTTTTCTTGGCTATATCAGCAGTTGAGATAGCTCTTCCATCCTCAGGTCTTTCTTTACGTTCTTCAGCAGTAGAACCAGTACCAGACCTTGCTAGAATAGCAGCAGCAATCTTAGCTGATTTATCGAATTCGTTACCATATTTAATAATCTCCCAGAGAGTATGATCATGAATTTGAAGGTATTGTTCAAAACTGAACTTCCATTGCTCAAAGTTGTCAGGGTCGAGCATGGGGATTTTTAGGTTGTGGGTTGATGAGGAAGAAGATTCTGTAGCAGACATTTTTTCTGGTTTTAGGGTTTTGATGTTTTTAGGGTTTATTGTTCTTCTAGATCAAAGTTCCTCAACAAGCTCTGATACCACTTGTTGATTCTAAACTTAGATCGATTAGCTTTGTGTTAACGAGATTGAATCAAGTTCAACACTTAGAGAAACTTTGTTGTTATATGAACAATTCAAGTGTTATGCGGAATTAACACTTAAACTAAAGAACAAGTAAAAACAAATAAACCAAACTTTCACTTTTGATTGATTATCAAATTTGAGTACAATGAAAGTCGAACAATGAATAAATTGCATAATTGCTATAAACCCTACGACCTTCTTTTATAACACAAGGAGTCGTGTACAATAGATAAACTATCAAATATTCTAGGAAAAGATAAATATAGAAAATACAATATTGAGTATATCTTTTCTTCAAATAACAAACGTGTTGACTAAGTTTTCCTATCAGTGCTTTGACTTCTTCTTATCAGCGCTTGGATATCTCTTGTGAATGCTTGATCTTTCAGTGCTTTATTTCTTCCTATCAACGTCAAAGTGTCTTGGATCATTTTATTCCCAACATTTCTTACTAAAGTGAATTATTGTGTTTTACGGTTTACGCGATTCGCAATTCCTCGTCGATCAATAATCATAACCCGTTTTAGCGCACCTTGTCCGTTTAAGCGTTTATCGTGTTCTTTCTATCTCTTTATATTTCCTCATACTGAAAGGTCATTATTTTTTTCCAAGTTAAAATAAATTTCTAAAAGGAGTTTAGAAGCTAAAGCGTAGTTGGATTCCAATCGTTAATGTCGTTGGGATTCTCGTCGCGGTGCTGAAATTACCTAGGAAAGCGAAGAATCAGTTCTAGACTAGGTATTCCCATTTTTTGGCATCTTCTTCCGTCTCTAGTTGAACTCTGAAGGACCAGAGTTCCTTTAGGGGGTCGACTATGAGAACTCGTATTTTTCTCGATAATTAAAGTATTATTTTATTCGTACTTCTTGATTTTACAATGTTTTACTTGTTCCTCTTTAATTTTTCATATGTAAATCCTGAGATCTCAAGAATTTTAGTTAAATTATATTTTAGTTATTTTTTTGATCATTGAAATATTTTATTCGGAATTATAAAAAAAATTATTTTTATTTTTTATATTTATTTACTGTAGTAACCCGAAATTTAAAATCAACATTTAGACCCAGCTGTAATCTTATTTCAAATATTCTGACCAATATTTATTACACGACTTTTAGTTACCATGTTCGTTTTTACAGATCATATTGAATTCTTGACTAACCGACAAGGTTAAGGCTTTAACGTGTCATATACGTGTCAATTATTATATATTGACAAGTCTTTGTCCGTCATCGATCCTAAATTTTCTCATTATGACATAGAAATATTTTCTATTGTCGGCGTTTTAATTTTTCATTTTACGATCATTTTTCGTAATATACGTTAAACATTTAGGGTGTCGTTCGTTTATATAAAGCGTTAACGTTTATTAAATTATAAGCCATCGTTTATTTATCAAAATATCAAAGTTCTTCGACTGTCGACGTTTTTATTTTATATTGAGCGTTTATTTTTCGTGTTTTACGTATAATTTTCAAATCGTGTAACTTTTAAAAATATTGAGATTCGATAGTACCCACTTTTACGAATTGGAACAAATTTATACACCATGGTTTTATCCTTATAAACTTATCGTGTTGATCACTATTATGTGTCATATTAAGACACGTAGCACCGAACATATCCACCCTCTTCCATATTCCTTCACATTTGTATATCATAAAAAAAGAAATCATATCCTTTATTCTCGTTGCTATCCTTTTCGTGAGAAACCAAGCACTAAAACCATATAAATTCTCCTAGTTTTGTTAATTAAAGGATCATCATCCTTGTTTGTAGTTATTTATTTTTCTTTGAGATCTTTCACCAACAACATCTTAATTTTATTGATTTTAGAAGTTGATATAAGGAGGATCTTGTAAGATTTTCAAGGATACAAGTGTTACTTTGGGTTGAGTTTATAGTTTGAATGGTTACCGGCACCTAGTTCATGTACGGGTTACGTCGGTGTGGTCTATGACTTGATATTTGAAAGCGGGTTCATCTAACCCATCGTTCCCGCGGTAGTTTCTCGCTCATTTGTTAGAGTTTTGAGTTCGTGTTCGAGTTTGGTTTCGGTTTCTATACTCGTGCATCACAACACCGATTCATTTGTATTGTCGCATGGAATTACGGTATCCTCGAGATATAATTTACTTATGTTAAAATCAAATTTTAGTAACTTATATTGAATGTAAAAGATAAATAAACAGATTTCTTATACTACTAAGTCATACTACCTAAACTACTATCTTAAACATTCTTCTTGTTTTCGATTTCTTCACAAGCGTAAACTAAAAAGTTATTGACATAATTTTTCACTATTCGAGTGAAATATATCCAAATGAAATACTAAGATTGAGACTCATGACTTGTAATTTGCAAAGGAAAGTGAAGAAGTATCTATTCACATCATATATATGCTATTCAATTGCATATTTTCATTTTTGGCCCTTTATATATTAAGCTATATACAAATTACACATAATAGATTTTTATAATAATACATTTGGTTTTTTTTTCATTTTATGCTTTACAAATCTAGTCCAGTATATATTTTTAGAAAACTTTTATAAAACTCATTTATTCTCTTACGTTGTTGTTTATATCTCTAAGACACGCCACTTTATTTTAGGTCGTCGTTAGAAGCTCGTGTTTTTTCGGCTTATCTTACTTCATCGTTTCACAATCGTTACAATTGTCTTGATCATTATCCTCATTTGATATCTCTATCGCTAAGGTGAGTTCATAGCCCCTTTTTACTACTTGTACATTGTTTCTAAACGCGGGGTGAGATTTTACATGGTGGAACACATTCATTAAAAACTGTATGCTATCCAGAACTTGTATGCTATCCAGAACTTGTATGCTTTCTAGATGTTTTCCGTATTATTATTGCTTTTAGTGTCCATAGCTGATTGGTGTATTTTGCATACACCTAATACCATGTTAATTTAGCCTAGTTATATATTTATCTTTTGTTATACATGCACTTTTAATGTGATTTGTGATTATGTAGGTTACGAGCGAAGTGGAATAAAAATGGACGCTTTATTAATTTTTTGGAGAAAAGACATTGTGAGCGGCGATAAATGAAGAAAAAATATTGAAGAAAAAGATTTGAGCGCGTCGCAATATTTTCGGTCATTTTTTATTTGTCCGGGCTTCATTTGAGCAATTGTTGGCGTTGGGTTATTTTTTATTGGGCCAAAGTTATTATATGTCAAAAGAATAAAAGTGAAAAAAAAGAAAAAAAATAACTTGTAGATTTGCTAAATATGATCCGGTGGTCTAACATGGTGGAATATGGTGGTGGAAGCCATTGTTAAAGGTTAGAGAGAGAGAGTGGTTGTGTGAAAGAAATAAAATCAAATAAAAGTGAAAATGAGACACAAGCAACACCCCTCCTTGGAAGCTAAGGAGGGGTATATATAGTCACACACACAACATAAACTATACAACGAACCTAGTCTAGTCTAAACGTGTGTGACTATGATAACTAATGGGAATTCTTAAATGTCGTCACATAAAGTGAGTTTCCAACAATCTTCCCCCATGGGACGACGTGTAGAATTCCTTACAATATTTTTCCTAACAAGTACATAATGATAAAGAACAAGAGCTTCCATGAAGCGTCCAATGCAGATGATGTCTTCTGAGGCCTTTGAATTCAAAACGACTCGTCGTTAACTTGTAGTAGAAATACTGTAACGGCACGAGCTAAGTAACCCATACACTTCTGGTTAAGGAGAAGCTTCTGAATTAGCTTCCCCCTAATTCATGCCACATAAACTTGATGTAGAAGCTTTTAAATAGCTTCCCCCTAAACCGACAATCCTCGTAAGCAACTTCAAAGCTTTCAATAAAGCTTAGAATGATTAAGCGCACAGCGGAATCTAACAAGCAAATCCCATCATATAACATGATAACGTTGCTAAGAGAGATTGAAAGTTTGGGGCACACCAAGTAGATCAACAACTTCTCTTCTCACGCTTGAATAATTCTTCTGAATATTTCTTCCCCCTAAGAAATCAAGTTATGCATACCAGAGAGAATAAAGACATTTCTTCCCCCACATAGTTGAAGAAAGTAAATCAATCCCAATTATGAAGCTCAAATACTGAAGTGGACACTTTATCCCATTCATGAAGTTGACATCGTAAAACCAGAGTCAACTAAGTCCCGGAAATGCACATATCTTCTTCCGGAGATGCACCAGAGTCAATTAAGTCCCGGGAATGCATATAGGATAATGATGATGAATAATTGCAACAATCAAACAATTAAACCTCGAATCAGTAGTGTACCGTTTAGAGATTGATAACGCCACGAGTTAAAACACTGATTTTCTCTGCGGCTATGACAAATGTCATCCCGGAATGTCTTCAAATCAAAAGAAGGTATGAAGTTCATCACGTGTACTCTTTGTGCGTTCAATGTGTCTTCTTCTTCCCCCTTGATGGTTTCGAAATTCGGAACCATCAATAAATTGTACGCACATGAACCTGAAATCTCGTGAGAATAATAAATAAGCTGAATTATATATTTTGTGAGAATCAGCTGTTGATCGAAAATCTCTTCTCGTAAACTCTCCATGGCCACCTTTACCAACCCACGTGAAAGCAATTTGAAGTGAGCACTGAAAGAATGAACCAGATACATCAAACATGAAGCTGAATAAAAATCCTTCGATCTTGTGACTTAAGCTTGCACTATTGTTGAATGAAGAACGGTGGAGAAATCTCTAAGTACTCAATGCATCACTGAAGAAGTCTATAAGCACAACACCTCTTGAAATTATCCACGTCGACTAAGCGCGTGACACTGAGTACAACAATGTAACCCCTTTAAGTGATAGTTATCCGAGTCATCAACCAACCACCCCGAACCCGGAAACCAGATAAACAAGTCTTCATTCTAATATGAAGCACGAGCAAGTTATATTTGAAAGATAAAATATGTACACGCCTTCAAAAAATCCGTCTTCAACTTCACATAATTAATACCCGATCAAAAATCCGTAGTCACTAAAAAATGTCACCAATTTTTTTTATTTTTTTTGGTCTCGTCAAATAATTCTTGTCACGTTGTCTCGTCATTTTGTCACATCACATTGTCCCGAGTATAAACAAAGTATATCATAATACCCAAATTTTATTCAAAATAAAAATTTTGAAGTAACAATTTGTGTATATTGAGTTTTAAATAATACGGCCCATTATTTTTTCAAATGAATAGAACTCGGTTCAGCAGCCCACGTCATGATGAAATAGACATGAGTCCTGGCCCAATTTTGATGCAAAATACCCGGTCCATACAAATTGGGATATAACACTCCACTCCAACCCTAATCATCCTCACATTTAACCTTAATCTTCACATAGAAACATCCGCCTCTCACCTAACCTAACTTCATCTCCTTCATAGTAAAATCCGCCCCTCATTTTCTCTCCCTCCTCCACTTCGTATCCTCCGTCCCCCATTAATCTTCATCATCTCCAAACAATAACCCATCTCCAATCATAGATAATGATCTCAACCAAGAACTCCATCAATCTTAATCAATCTCAATCTCAGTCTGCTACACCAAAAATCGATCAAATCTAATCCATCTTACCAAATTGATCAAGCCTTGAAACCCCAAATAAACACACCGGTCATCACACAATCATATGAGTCCTTCCATTTTTGACGAACGGCATCAAGATCAATTTAAATTGATCTCGGGTAGGTGATAGTTTGAGGTTGCATGTAGTTTGACTTGTGTATCAACAAGACCATGATTAATTATAACATACTTGTTATTAGTTAATCTTGATTCTCGAAAAGTAATTACAGAACGATGATGAATTTTGTGTTCGTGTTTAGATCTTAATGGATCTTACACATGCATGACCAAAATCTGAGATCAAGTTAATTTGTCCGAGTCTAAATTAGTTGTTTTTAGTCTGAGTCTAGATTGGATGGGGGATTAGGAGACGATGGGTATTAGGTTTAGATATGGTGTTGAGGTGTAAAAAGGTGGGTTTGTTAGATTAAACTCAGTGAGTTAACTGGGTCAACTCGGTAATTACTGAGTTGACTCGGTTGAGATGGTTTTGGTTTTGGTCACATTTTTTGGTCCACTGATTTTAAAACACAGTCCATCGGAATGTCAAAAGATGTCCCATTGGAATGTTTTTTTTAGTTTGAGTCAAAGTAATGTTTTCAGAAAAAATAGGGCACCCATCGGAATGATTTGTTAATATGGTCTCATCGGAATGATTAAGTAACCATCGGAATAAAAGAAACATCCCATCGGAATGGCTATCCGAATGATCATCGGAATGACCATCCGAATAATCATTGGAATAAACAAAATTGGAGTCCCATCGGAATCCCCATCGGAAACTCCATCTGAATCCCCATCGGAAAAGGGTTTTGACCCATTTCCATGGTATTCCGATAAGAGTGAATCTGTTATCTTATCTGTACTACTTCTGTTTTTTCAGGATCATATGAATCTGACTACATTTCTGGGTAAATACATCATTAAAAAGAATAATAGAAACCCAGAAAAAGAACGATATCATATAAGACAAATCCAGAAACAGTAAACATTTTACCCAATGAAAATATCAGATATGGACTGTGATATGGACGGTGAGACAAATAAAAAGTGACTGTAAAATTGTGACAGAAGAAACAATATGATAAGAGGATATCATATGTGACAAAAAATGACAAGTTGGACAAAAAATGATATAACGAGATAAAAAAATGTTTAGACCACCAAATCGAAACAAAAAACATGATCCAAGGAATGAACCAAGGCTCTGATGCCAAATGTAGATTTGCTAAATATGATCCGGTGGTCTAACATGGTAGAATATGGTGGTGGAAGCCATTGTTAAAGCTTAGAGAGAGAGAGAGTGGTTGTGTGAAAGAAAGAAAATCAAATAAAAGTGAAAATGAGATACAAGCAACACCCCTCCTTGGAAGCTAAGGATGGGTATATATAGTCACACACACAACATAAACTATACAACGAACCTAGTCTAGTCTAAACGTGTGTGACTATGATAACTAATGGGAATTCTTAAATGTCGTCACATAAAGTGAGTTTCCAACATAACTTTTGACCCATTGGACCCAAGAGCCCTTTTACACAACCGACCAAAGTAGTATATATATATATTGAGAAAGAGGCGCATCATAATAAAAAAAGAGAAGTGGAGAGAAGTCACAGCCGAATAGTAAAAAAAAGAAGACGACAATTGGTTTTCAGGAAGATTTGATAGACACATTGAACAATAAAAAAGGACACAATTCGTTTTTGGGAGAATCTCACATCAATCGCAAAGTGAGCAAAAAGTAATAATAATGGAGGTTTATTTTAAGCGAGTCGGGTACATCGCGATGTCTGGCTAATTTTGTTGTAATTCCCTCCGGTAACTTTATTTATAGTTTGACCATCACTTTTGGATTATTATATTTTTATTACATTGATTTATAATTTATTTATTAATTATTTTTATTGATTTAATATTATATTTAATTATTTGTGCAAGACAATTTATTATTAGTTAACGGTTCATTCTTATTCTATTTAGCTAAAGAAAAATATGATCGTATAATCAATATAAGTTGTACCTAAATAAATTATTAAAACATAATTATTGGTTGGATTAATATAAGATTTATTATTGCGAGTCATTGATAAGCATAATAAATGCCGACATTCATTCATTCATATTAAGTCAAAATAATCTTTGTAAACGAACTAAAAAGTTTTGATAATTCATAGGTGTGATCAACCATAAATATTAGGAGCTGGAAGGGATTGCATTTTTTCTTTTAATTGTTTACATCCTTATTTTATTTTTCTAGCTTTATTATTAGCTTAATAATTATTTTAATTTTTAATCCGCATTTTTATTATTAAAAGTATTTTAGTTGTTAGATTTTAAAATCAAAACTTTTATTGATCAATGATCACCCCAAAACTTAAACTAAAACCACATATTCCTCATAGATCGATACCCGCTTACCATATCTAGTATAAGGTAATTAGGTTATTTTTGACCGGCACTTCGACGTCGATCAAAAACTTGGCGCCGCTGCCGGGGAATAGTGAGCGTTTCGTTTAAGTTTTTGTTAATATTTTTCTTAAATAAAATAAAAAAATACAAAAAGATTTTATTTTTCTTGTTTTGTTTGTTTTGTTTTGTTTCTTGTGAGTGTGCAGGTTAGTGTATGCACACACGTAGATCGGGACGTACATCACCGTTAGCTTACGATCCTAAGGTTGAGAAAAGTGCACGGTTGAAGAGGAAAACGTTTCGACAGTTTTCTACTAATCTTGATTTTTCATGTTTAATGAGCTTTTTTGCTGAAATGCCAGGTGATGACGATGTTGGCGGAGATGCTAACGGAGGTAGTAGCGGAGAAGAATCCACACAACGGGGTGTTGATTCTTATTACAGGTCGGGGATCTTCGAGGATCCCTCGCCTATCGTCTATCCGAATCCGGTTAAAGGGGTTACAAGTAACTTCAAGATTCAGCCGAACCTCATAACAATCTTGCCAGTGTTTAGAGGTCGTGAGGAGCCATATGCACATCTGCGAGAGTTCTTCTCAATTGCTGACACACATCAGGTTAATAATATTACCAAGGATGTGGTAAGACTTCGCCCTTTTCCTTTTTCTCTTAAATATCAAGCTAAGGACTGGTTCTCATCTCTTGAGCCAGGTAGTATTAACTCATGGTCTGAAATGCAATCTGCTTTTCTTGAGGAATTTTATTCTATAAGTAAAACTGATGTCATTACAAATAAGATTAAATCCTTTTGTCAAATCCCGGGCGAGCAGTTTCATGAAGCATTTAGTAGACTTATGGATTTATTAAGAACATGCCCTCATCATGATGTTCCAAAATGGGAGCTTGTCAAAGTCTTCTATGATGGGTTAGATTATAACAACCAACAATTTGTGATGGCCACTAGTGGGGGTATGTTTTTCTCGCGACCTATGGAGGAAGAATGAGAGTTTTTTGAAAAACTGAGCAAAGGTTCCAAGACCCAAGCTTCAGTGGATCGAAACACCCACCCATCTTCCGCCAATTCCGTATCTAACCAACGTGGCACAAATTCTGAAATTAGCGAGTTAAGTAAGAAAGTTGATCTTTTGTTGAAAAATTTAGGAAAAGGTGTGCCAAATGTGTCTAATGTGTCGCATAGTGGGTGTTCAATGTGTGGTGGTCCGAGTCACTCAGTCGATAATTTTCGAAGTTGGGGGGCGCCATCAAATGAGAAGGTGAATGGAGTTTATGGAGGCCGTCCACAAAATGACCCATTTTCCGAAAGTTACAATCCTGGATGACGCAGTCACCCCAATTCCCGTTGGAAAGATGAATCGAATCGCCCTAATAATGCCCAACAATAACATTATGGTTATAAACCAAGGTATGAGGGTGGCGATCCATCTAACTTCCAAAAAAATTCTTACTATCATAAGCCACAACAACAATATCCAAATCAGGGCCAAGGGCAAGATGATAACCGTCTCTTGAACCTTGACCGAAAGTTTGATAGGCTTATGGATTCATTGTCTACTAACAATCAAGAGATCAATAGAAAATTTAAGGTCACTAATCAAAGACACGAGACTACTACCAAATCTATTGCAGCTCTTGAGAGACAAGTTGGTCAATTGGCGGATCAATTAAGCAAAAGAAATGAGGGAAAGCTACCGAGCTACCCCACCATGAATCCCGCACACAAGAAAAATGGAAATGAGCACATTAATATGGTGACATCTCTTTGAAATGGAAAAATCTACAACAATGACAAGGGAATTCCAAATTCTCCCGATGTCGAGGATTTCATTACTGATGACGAAATTATTGTTGAAGGTAAAATTCTGATAATATTAAGTCCGATTCTGAGTTGGTAAATGATTTGTTAAATGATTTTCCTAAACCAACAACACAGAATCCTAAGCTACTGAATCTCCCGAAGTTGGGGAGGGTGGTGTGTCCAGCACACCATACCCTACAGCTTTAGAAAAATCGACATCTGCAAGGTTAGCTAAAAAGAGTCCTCATGCTGAGGATATGTGGGAGACTTTCAAGCAAGTTAAAATTAATCTCCCCCTTATTGATGTTATCAAGCAAATTCCTGCATACGCTAAGTTTTTAAAGGACTTGTGTACTCAGAAGAGGAACCTGAAGGCGTCTTTGCATAAAAAGATTGACCTAACTGAGCATGTTAGTGCAGTCTTATCTAGCTCTCTTCCTCCTAAATTCAAAGATCCTAGAGCACCGTTGATTTCAGTTGTGGTGGGAAATATTTCCATTAAGAAGGCGCTCCTTGATCTTGGTGCCAGTATCAACATCCTTCCTGCTAGTTTGGTCGATAACTATGACTTAGGAACTCTTCGTAAGACAGACACCATTATTTCCTTAGCCGATCGATCTACCAAAATTCCTAGAGGTATCTTAGAGGATGTGTTGTCCCATTTATTTGTGATGATTAAGCAATGAAGAGAGAAAGAAAATAGATGAAGAAGAGATGAATTCCTAGAGAGAGAAAGTAGTGAGAGAAAGTAGAGAGAGAGATGATTAACTTGGTGAGATTAGATTAAGAAAAGAAGTTACAAATGACCATCCACCCTCCTAACATGCTAGGAGGGTAGTATATATAGTCCACCCACATGCGGGCTTTAATGGACTATATATTGGGCAGGGCTTGTCTTTTGGACTTTAATTAGTTTAAATCCAAGCCCGTGAACCACGACTAAATAACTACTTATTACAACGTTCTACTAAATATTACAATAGAAACCTATGACCGAACATTCTTGTTTGACTCAATATTTTGAGGCTAACAATCTCCCCCAATGTGAGGTCATTCCTCTTTGATATTTTGGATTCCAATGGAGATTTATGAATTTCGTCATAAATGAGTCTTGAACGTGTAACAGTAGTTTTGTTCCTTCATGCTATGATCTTTGAGCCTTTGTCGTTGTCTTTCGACTTTGTCTTTTAGTCTTGAGATCTTCAAATCATCCTTGACTTGTCATTGCCATCTTGTGATCTTGTGTCTTTGTCCACATGCTCACACTATCAATTGTTGGATAAGTCTTTGGGCATGAATATGTGGTTGTGAATCTTTGACTTTGCTGAGTACACCGTGACGCCACCTTCTCGAGACAAAACATAGACACGGACTGAATGGCTTTGACATTCGTCCTAAATCGGTAGCGTTTTACCTCCGGTCGGTGAAGACCGTTATACGATATTAAATATCGTACCTGTGATCAGGTAGATTCAATTAAGAATCTCCTTGACAGGGTTTCGCGGCTGTACTAGCCGTTCTCTTTACTCGACCGTCTCAAAGCAAGACTGCGAACATAAAGAGTGAATCAATTGGATAAATATCCGCTTGTTTAAAGTCGTCAATTCAAATTCCTGGAACAAGTTTGATTCATTAAGAATCTTACCATTGTTGCTTTCCAGTTGACACAAGTTTGATTCATAAGAATCTCACAAGTCACCTACCGTAGCGCTGTTTGATGTTGACGCTAGAAGGATTTCCATTCGTCACTGTGAATATTAATAAATATCACTCTGAATGTTCTGGCAAGACCATAAAGATATTGCGTAGAAACCTGAAACGAGTTTGAATCAATTCAGAATCAAACCACTGTTGCTTTTCAGTTTTACATATGTTCAATTCATAAAGAATCTTGCATATGACCTACCGCAGTGCTGTTTGATGTTAACACTGGAAGGATTTCCACTCATCATTGTGAATACTAAGTAGTATCACTCTGAGTGTTCTAGCAATATCACAAGGATATAGCGTAGGACTCTCTTGATCTTCATCCGTGTGTCCTAACGAGATTTGATTGATCTCTTGGCTCTAGACTCGATTTGTGCACTTTTAGTGGTCGGAGGCTGGAGCAAATGCCACCTATTCAATATCAACAATCTCGGAGTGAGAAAGTCAATAGAAGTCGTGTTGATCTCCGTGACAATAAAACAAACTTCTTTTGAGAGAAGCCTGAGTAGCTAGGAAAGGGTTGTGCTTCACATCACTGGGTCCATGATGAGTTTGTCTTCATGATGAGTTGACCCGGTTTCTGCCTAAGTTGTATGGAGGGCTTCTTTCTTTAGACCCTTTATCCTTACATTTCTTTTTCATTCTTCAACCCCTTCAATGCTTACCAAGACATCATTAATAGCACCTTGTTGTGATTGTTCCAGTGCTATCATCAGTACTTAGTCGGCATTCAGCTACGTTCACTTTCTACTCCATCTTTCCTAAGGACTTCTAATAATCTATTGGATTGTCCCTGGGAAGATCCCTCCGGTTCTGGTTGGATCATAGGACTTAAACCTAACCACCCTTTTGACACCAATAACGTCGTGAATTAAAGATGTTGTGGGTTTTTGATCGTAACCATGAAAACCACTTTAAATTCTAACAAAGTGTTTGAAAAACATTTAACACCTTGCTAGTTTTGTCGTTTCAGAAATGCTCCCCCTTCACATGTGCATCGATAATCGAAAGTGTTTCGCACATGTGGGTAAGAGTTAAAGTGCTTGAGTCTTATAGATCACATTTTAATCACATTTTCTCCCCCTATCTCTAATATATAAAATCTTTTGATATTAGAGATACCAAATTTGATTAAAATATATTTTGAAAAATAGTCTTGAAAAACTTCGGGAGAAAGATGTGTTAATCTTTTGCATGAAGTTGAATTGCTCCCCCTCAAAAATTGTTCCAATGGAATTGTCATTACGAGGATTTGATCCACATTAAACTTTTGAGGATAGGAGTTGTTGAACACACAATTTTTGAAAGATTTTGAATATCATTGAGAAATTCTTGAAAAAATTGTGTTCAACGCTTTTTGAAAAATCAATTCTTTTTGACGAAAAGGTTTTTCTAAAGCATAAACTTGAGTTCATAGACTTTGAATGTCTTGACGAATCCACTCAAGTGTAAGAAGATTTAACTTCTTTTGCTAAGGGTAAGAGTACAAAAGCGTACACTCCCCCGTGAATTTAGATCCGGGTTGCAATCTGAAAGTGATTACAAGCCATTGTGTTGAGCTCAAAACGTTGAATGTTTTGTGACAAGCTCAACCCAAGATAGATTGCTCTACCCGTTGTTGGAAGTATTGTCCAAAATAGACACTTTCCTTTTGAAAAGATAGAAATGACATGTTTTGAAAAATATTTACAACTTTCATTCGAGCTTTATGTACACACCCGTGTCGTTATTGAGCGACATTTCTAGGTACGTCCATATTATCGATACTGAAAGACATGTCGAGAAGAATATTTTTGGATTATCAAATATTTTTTACTTTTGTATTTTGCTTTTTGATTAATATTTACAGGTAGATGTTTGATAGATGAATCAAGCAGGCTTCTTTGCCAGAACCTCCAGTTCTGCTGGAGTCAAACATCTCATACCAATTTGCCTAACTAGATACGCAAACCTCTCTTTCGAAAGAGCTTTTGTAAACAAGTCAGCTAATTGGTAATCCGTTCCAACAAAGTATAATTCAACAATACCTTTTTCAACTTGTTCCTTAATGAAGTGATATCGGACATCAATGTGCTTCGTGCGGGAATGCTGAACCGGATTGCAGGAGATGGCTATGGCCGACTTTGAGTCACAGTACATAGGTACTTTATCAAAATGGAAGCCATAATCCGTGAGTTGTGTTCTCATCCAAAGAACTTGAGCACAACACGCAGATAGAGACACATACTCCGCTTCGGCTGATGAAAGTGACGTGCAATCCTGCTTCTTGGAAGACCATCCCACAAGCTTGTCTTGACCTAGAAATTGTGCACCACCAGAAGTACTTTTACGTGTATCAAGACACCCTGCATGATCAGAATCTGAATAGGCCGTTAGAAAGAAACCGGTTTCCCTCGGATACCAGAGTCCCATGTGAATAGTATTCTTAAGGTACCGAAAGATCCGTTTAACCTCCTTGAGGTGCTTTTCAGTGGGTCGTGCTTGATATCGTGCACAATAGCATGTAGCATGATGAATATCAGGTCTGCTTGCTGTCAAGTACATGAGGGACCCGATCATGGAACGATATCTCGTTTGATCTATGGGTAATCCCTCCAAATCAGCATCTAGTGATGTGGTTGATAATGGTGTCCCAACGGGGTCACATGATGTCATACCATGCTTTTTGATTATCTCTTGACAATACTTAGCTTGGTTAATGAAGATACCACTTGGGGATTGGTGAACTTGAATTCCTAGAAAGAATTTTAGTTCGCCCATCATAGACATTTCAAATCTGCTGTGCATTACTTTTTCAAACCATCTTGAAAGTTTTGGATTTGTAGACCCGAAAATAATGTCATCAACATAAATTTGCACAAGCAAAATGTCATCCCCATATTTATAAGTAAACAAAGTTAAATCAATGGAACCTTTTGAGAAACCTTTAGAGAGCAGAAATTTTGCGAGCTCGTCGTACCACGCCCTTGGAGCTTGCTTGAGTCCATAAAGTGCTTTGTGGAGACGATACACCTTGTCAGGATAATGAGGATTGACGAATCCTTCCGGCTGCGTGACATAGACTTCTTCCTTCAAAGGACCGTTAAGAAACGCCGTCTTTACGTCCATTTGATAGACAATGAATCCCTTATGTGCAGCATAAGCAAGAAAAATCCTGACTGCTTCCATTCGAGCAACTGGTGCAAATGATTCTTCAAAATCAATACCCTCTTTCTGTCCATACCCTTTAGCCACTAGCCTAGATTTATTCTTGATGATCGTGTTTTCTTCATCCATCTTGTTTTTCCAGATCCATCGAAGATTTAATGGTGTTACATCGTATGGTCTGTCAACCAGTTCCCAGACTTTAAGTCTTTCAAACTGTTGAAGTTCATCCATCATCGATTCAATCCAAGCATGATCAGCCATGGCTTCTTTGATGTTTTTCGGTTCAGCAGTACTCACGGCGAGTGCGAACATACAAACATCGCCATCGGTTTCAAGCTGTCGTCTTGTACGAACGGGCTGTGAAGGGTTTCCAATGACATGAACCAAAGGATGATCTCGGGTCCAATGATGTGTTGAAGGATGTCGTTGATAGAAAGTATGCATATTTGACGGATCAACATGGCGAGTAGAAGACTCTCCAGTTTCGTGTACCGGTGTACCGAATGGGTTGATAAATTCGTCTTCGTCAGATAATGCACCGTCTGCTTGATTTGTGTTCTCTAGAGCAATGACAGTAGTTGTGGATGTTGTAGGATCGATTGTTGAAGTGATATTCTGAGGAGGTAAATCTGCAACAACCCGTGTTGAAGTAGATGAAGTTGTATCCGGTTGTTGACGATGATCGGTATCATCATTCTTATCATGAGTGACAGCGGAAGACTTCGATACAACTTGTTTCTCCCCCGTGAAATACTCATCATACATTGGTCCATATAACATTTCCAACTCTTCAATTGTCGTGTCGACTGTCATATCAGCTCTAGGAACATTTTCTGGAACCAGCGTTGAACTTGACGGTTCATTGCTGTGGTCTTGAGTTTCGAGTTCCGTGCGGTTGTGAACGGAAGTCGTTTGTCGTTGTGGGTCGGGACTTAAACTGTTTTGTTCAAGTGCCATTTCTTGAGATTCATCAAATCGGATGTGAATTGTCTCGACAATCAATTTTGTTCTTTTGTTGAACACTCTATATCCCTTAGATTGAGTTGCATATCCCACAAGAATACATGCATCACCTTTTTCTTTCATCTTATCCAAATTTTCACCATCTCGTATAATGTAACAAGTACATCCAAAAACATGAAGGTGTTTGAGTGAAGGTTTTCGATCATGAATTATGTGATATGGTGTATTTTCGTGTCTTGGGATAATTAAGGAGCGGTTTTGTGTGTAGCATGCGGTTGACACGGCTTCGGCCCAAAAGTATAGTGGAAGTTTTGAAGCGGATAATAATGTTCGAGCAGCTTCAACCAAAGTACGGTTTCGTCTTTCAACAACGCCGTTTTGTTCGGGTGTTCGAGCAATGGATGTTTCATGATCAATCCCTTCGGCTTCAAAATACTTTCTCAGATTTGAATTCAAAAATTCTGTACCTCTGTCAATACGAACCACTTTAACTTGAGCCTGAAGACCACGTTGTATCAATTTAAGGAAGTTGATGAGAACGTCAGGTGTTTCATCCTTGGACCTCAAGAAGTGAGTCCATGTGTACCTTGAGTAATCATCGACAATTACCAGAATATATTTCTTTCCATTGATACTCTGAACACGCATGGGACCACATAGATCCATATGAAGAAGATCTAACCGTCCTTTAGAGCTTGGTGTGGTCTTTGTTTTGAAGCTACTTCGTTTAGCTTTACAAAGTTCACAAGAAGAACAAATATGATCTTTGATGAATTTCAAGCTTGGAAGGCCTCTCACAATATCTTTCTTGGAAAGCAAGTTAATGGTATCAAAGTTGAGATGAGAAAGACGTTGATGCCATAACCATGCCTGAGTCGTTGAAGCTTTAGCCATGAAGCAAATTGGAGTTGATGAAGTTGTGTCTTGAAGTGAAATTGTGTAAAGATCAGTACCCCGTGTACCGGTAAGTAAGTCATTCCCATCATAATCACGAACAAAACATGTCTTCTTTCTGAAAGCAACTTCCAAATCCGCATCACAGAATTGACCGACCGAGAAAAGATTGTGATTGAGCCCTTTGACGTAGTATACCCTTTTAATCGTGATATTCCCCTGAACCAAATCTCCATATCCTAGGATCGGTGCAAATTGATCATTTCCGAATCGGATCGTACCCAGGAACTTCTCCACGAAGTTAATTAGAAGCTTGAGATTCCCCGTCATGTGCTTCGTGCATCCGGAGTCCATTATGAAGAGAATTATTTGTATCACCTGCAGAAGAGTTAGAACACGATGGAGCATTTGCTAAATTGGATACCACAGTAGTTGTGATAGTAGAATCATTAGTGTCCTTATCAACATTTAAAGGCAAACTAACACTCGTTTTCACATTTTCTGTCCTAACTTTAGGCATCCATTTATATCCGGGAGGACATTGATTAGCAAACCACCATTTCCAAGACTTACTGGCAGACTCATATAATTCCTTAATTTTGCTTCTAGGATTCTTAGTGGTGGAGTCTGATGCATTACTTTTCTTAGTGGGGGTTGCACCAGAATGGTTCACTTTGCGTTTGGGTTTACTAGCTCTAATAGGCATTGCAACTTGCTTCTTAGTTCTAGTATCTACGCCTTTGACTTTATTTATAGCACACATAGAATGATTAGCATTAGCACACTTGCCACATTTGAAACAAACAAATTTCACATTCATAGCATTCAAATCATTCACAGCATTCAGATCGTCATTACATGCGATAACAGACTTTTTATTCTTAAAAACATTCAAATTCCTAAGGTGTTCTTCTACTTGCTTCATCTTCCCTTGATTCTTGTGTTTCCAGACCTTAACATTCTCTTGAGTGCTCTTAAGCTGAGGCCGGCTAACACTAGTAGTGGAGACTATTCCTGTAGTAGAAGACACACGAATATTAGTGTTTCTAGAAGTCTGAGGCGAGTGAGTATCTTTGTTTGTGGGCTTAGTGGACATTCTATACATCCCTGGTTTAATGACATTATTGTGTTTAACGCTTGGTGCTATAGGATTCCTTATAGGTTGAGCTTGTGGTAACCTTTCCTTTCCATCCATCTTGGGGGCAAACACAGGTTTTGCAAACGAGGAATTAGATAAAGCAGATGGTTTTCCCAAGATAGAGGATCTATTCTCTTTAGAGGCATTGGGTTGTCTAACAACATTTTTCTTAATGCTAGGTTCCACAATTTTCCCACCCATTTTAGCAATGAGTTTCTGCAACTCAGCTATCGCTCTGTCCCTGTCTTGTAATTGAGCTTTCAACCCTTTAATTTCCAAATTCTGTTCATTCATTTCTCGAAATGTTTGGGAAAGTTTTTCTTGCAATTTATTATCATGTGGAAAACGACCAACATCTTTTTGCAAAGCAAGTTCAAGTGAATGACAATGTTTTTGAAGGAAATCAGTTTTGTGTTGAAGTAACTCAAAAGCCTTTTTGTCAACATTTTTTTTACGTTTCGAAAGCTCAATTTCAAGACGTTCACATTCTTTGATCTTATCAAGATATTGGCATGCAACTTCAGAATATTCATCAATATCAGCACAAGATGTAAAATAAGCACACATAACATCTTTAGAAACGCATTCTTGCAAGAGTAAATCATATTCATCTGAGAAATCAGACTTCTCCATTTGAAGATCATCAATGTGTTTCTCAATAGATTCAACATATTTTAAATCATCAAACATTTCAGTCCGAATGAACTCCTCAAGTTGAAGAACAGTTTCTTTAATCAACGCCGTGTTTGGAATTAAGAGTTCTTTGACAAGCAAGGTAATATCTTGAGGAATCGGACGTGTCCATTCAGCATTTTCATGTTTTGCCCAGTCTCGTTCAACAATAGATTTAACATTATCTATGTGATGTTTAAGAATACCTAATGTTTTCCTACTCTTGCTTTTAGATTCATCTAGAGGGAGGTAGTTGATGTATTTGTAAACATTAGATTTCTTAGGGGCAAATGCTTTCTTCCATTGAATTCTCTTTTGTTTGCATTCTAAGAACACTTCCTCACGAGTTTTCTGAGTTTGTTTGTTGAACAGGCCATAAAGACTATTCTCATAAGCATAATTATAAGGTTTCACAAACTCCTTATTAACAAGTGGTTGACTATCAACATCCCAAAGGGCAGTCTCTTCACTATTGGCACTAACAGGCATGCAATCAAGATCTGTCCTTTCAGTCTCATCAAGATAGAGACACGGGTTCGCAGCTTGAGCTTTGGCAAGGTACTCAGGACTTGCAAAGCTAGCTTGACCCTTAAACATCGATGGAGGTGCTAGCATTCTTACGGATTGAATAGAATCATGCGTTTTATAAACAACGTTCTTCAAAAAGTCGACTTGTGTTTCTAGTTTCGTAACTTTTTCGGTTTCTTTATCATATCTACTTTTGAAGTCTTGTTTTAACGCATCTACCTCTTGTTTCTTATCCTCTAGAATTTTAGCAGAATCAGTAGTGGTCATAGAGAGCTTTTGTTCAAGTTCATTAACTTTGGTATTGGCAAGGTACGTTTTTTGACGTTCATCCATTAAGAAAACATTATATTGACGCTTCTCTTTAGCTAATAATTCAAGAGTTGTATTATATTTGTTTTCAAAATCGTCCTTTTGACTTTTTAACGCACTTCCCTTGTACCCCTCAAGCTCTTTGGTTTTCTGAAGGAGTTCATCTCTATAGCTTTCAGTCATCTCAGTAGATTTGATAAGAGCAGCTTTGCATTCTTCAAAGCTTTGAGTGAGCGTAGCGTTTGCCTTCTTTAATTGCTTTTGACTCTTTTTATTTTCAGTGACATCTTTTTGTAAAGTAGCAATTAAATTAGCAAGCGCAATACGTTCCTCTTCATCATATTCACTTGCATGTTGATCATCCTTAGACTCATTATTGCACATGTCTGATGAATCGGGTATGGTATTGCTATCAACCGTTTCCATCATACACGTGTCATTAATGGCATTGGGTAGATCACTATGCTCAGGAATATCACCAAACACATTATATTCATCAGTAATGTGTACCTTATCGATTGGCTCAGTGTCAAAGATAGGACCATTGTCATCTTCAGTGACTTTGAGAACTTCTTCAACCTTTGCCATGTACGAGTAATGTGCATCAAGCTCTTGATCAGAATCTTCATCATCAGTATCATCAAGCATGGCTCCTTCCTCAGCTGACAATTTAACCCCTGCTTCCATCTTTTTGCATAGCAACATCTTTTCCTTGTGATAGCTGGAGTCTCTAACCCTTTTCGGCTTCCTGCATTCCTTTGCCATATGCCCAAAACCTTGGCAATTAAAACATTGAATCCCACTCTGCTGAACCACTTGACTTCCAACCGTTTCCCTATTCCCAGTAGCAGCAGCAATCCTCTGAGTATCATACTTTGCAGTTTGTCGATCATATCTTGCAGAACCCTCAACATGCGTTGGATTATGTCGATCATACCTAGAAGGACTTTCACCACGTCGACGTGTGTCATACCTTGGAGGACTCTCAACATATCGGTTCTTTGTGTTAGATGATGTGCGAAGATTGTTGTTGGTGGGTTTGTAGATTTTCTTGTAAGTCTTCATTATGTAAGCAATTTGTTGTTTCATCTCTCGGTTCTTTTGAGCTTGGTCTTCATCACTATCTTCTTCAGATGAGGACTCAAATGGTGCTGATGGTGCTCTTGGCGCTTTACCTCGAGATTTTGTTGAAGATGAAGACTTAGATGATGTGGAATATCATGGTGAAGAGGATGTATTGGAGTATTGCTTAGGAGCACGAGAGTGAGGATCTTGAACATGTTGAGTGGTAGTCAGTAAAGCAAGTGGATTAGCCGTCTTGGCAACACGTTCAACTCGAATCTCATTTGCTTCATTCTGAAATTGCTTTAAGATGTCAAAGAGTCGATGATATGAGACCTCGTCTAACTTTTCTTGTTGTTTCACCAAAGTGACGAATCGTGTCCACTCGGGTTGAAGTTGTTGAATAAATTGAACATTGACTTGCATGGTGGAGACTTGCAGGTTATTTCTTGTCATGTCATTCATCATCTTATAAAACCTGGAGTAGTAAGAGTCAATTGATTCTCCATCCCTTGAAGTAAACTTGCCAAAATTCCAGAACAAGTTTGTTTTGACATCTTGTTTGTTGAGTGATTCTCCTTGTTGCAAGCGTTCAATAGCAGTCCACATTTCATGTGCTGTCGGGCATGCATCAACCGTGGAGTAAATATCATCTCCAATCCCACTTAAAACCATATAGATGGCTTCCTTCTCCGCATCATGCCAAGCACAATTTTCAGGTGTGAGATCAGCTCTTGTTTCATCACGTTCACTTGCAGGTATTGGATCAGTAGTATCTGTGGCTGCTCTTGGAGGAACTGAGATCGTCTTAAATATATATGGTCCATGAGTAATACATTTCCTCAAGGCATCACCATTAGGTCTTGTATCAAGATATCGTATGAAACGTGATTGCCATTGAGCATACCTACCAGATACAAGCATTGGTGGTCTCTCTTTGTTACCCGCCACCATTATGTTGTTGTTCGTCACACGATATTCGGCAGTAGAATCCATCTCAAAATTCTCTGAAATGATGAAGTGAATATGGATCTTAAGTAGATTTGTTGTGATTGTTGTTGTGGTTTAAATTCCGAAAATTGCAATTTTTCTCCAGTCCGACAATAAATTCTCCAGTCCGACAAAAACGGTAGTCCAAAAATTTTGTAATCGCCAAAATTTGAAATCGAGCTAGAAATGTCCTAAAACTAGTATGGAAAAAATTTGAATTTACTTGACGAAAAAATTTTAGCTCTTTTTTTTTTTTTTTTTTTTTTGATCTTCGTGGAAACGATATTCTGAAACTAGTCTAGATGGTGGCTAAGTCTAAAAAAAAAACTCAAACAAAATTTAGCAAAACACATCATCAGAATAACCAATCGGAATGTTATCGGAATAACCAATCGGAATGTTATCGGAATAACCAATCGGAATGTTATCGGAATAACCAATCGGAATGTTATCGGAATGCACCAATCGGAATGAGCTAATCGGAATACACCAATCGGAATGAGCTAATCGGAAAACACCAATCGGAATGCAAATCTGAATGCCAATCGGAATAATGTTGTCCAGTCGGAATGTTGGAAGTCCAATCGGAATGTTGATCGGAATCCCAATCTGAATCAATAAACCCTTTTCCGATTACACCAATCGGAATGTATCCCCCTTTTCTCGGACAAAACTCAACCAATACGTGATTTTAAGCCAAAAAATGATCAAAAAACCCAAAAATTTTGTGTTTTTAGCCAAAGTAAATATACCAAATCACTACTACAACTATGTAGAAGATGTAGATGAAGAAGTAAAGCACGGAAAACACAAAAAAAATTTGAATCCGAGATGATTTATGGATTAAATCATTCGAATCAAATATAATAACACCAACCAATCACAAATCTACCCCGTGGCGATTGATACCAAATGTTGTCCCATTTATTTGTGATGATTAAGCAATGAAGAGAGAAAGAAAATAGATGAAGAAGAGATGAATTCCTAGAGAGAGAAAGTAGTGAGAGAAAGTAGAGAGAGAGATGATTAACTTGGTGAGATTAGATTAAGAAAAGAAGTTACAAATGACCATCCACCCTCCTAACATGCTAGGAGGGTAGTATATATAGTCCACCCACATGCGGGCTTTAATGGACTATATATTGGGCATGGCTTGTCTTTTGGACTTTAATTAGTTTAAATCCAAGCCCGTGAACCACGACTAAATAACTACTTATTACAACGTTCTACTAAATATTACAATAGAAACCTATGACCGAACATCCTTGTTTGACTCAATATTTTGAGGCTAACAGGATGTTATTGTGAAAGTTGATGACTTCTATTACCCAGTTGACTTCTTTGTTATGGACACCGAGTCGCAATACAAGGATGTTCAACAAACTATTATCCTTGGGCGGCCATTCTTAGCCACGATAGATGCTAGGATTAATTGTCGGACTGGTTCCGTGGATATTGCATTCGGTAATAAGAAGATAAGATTGAATGTGTTTAATTCTATGAATTCTCCTACGATGAATGAATGTTACCAAGTAGATGTGATCGATGAGGAAGTTCAAAAGCATGCATCCCGTATTCTTAAGGATGATCCTTTGGAATTATATCTAACTGGTGAGAATGAGGAGATTCTTGATGCTGTTGAAGTTTAAGAGATTAAAGAGTGTTTGGTCTGTTCATTGGACCATCAAAAACCACCTTGGTTTTATAAGGTGGAGCCCTTGCCTTCTACTTTTGACACGGCCACGAAGCTATCTTTAGAGGTGCCTCCAACTCTTGAGCTAAAACCTTTGCCATCCAATCTCAAATATGCTTTTCTAGGTCCTAACAATACTTTACCCGTTATTGTTGCTTCTTATCTTTCTGAATCACAAGAGGAAGCACTTCTAAAAGTGCTTTCCAACTACAAAGCAGCAGTGGGATGGACAATTGCAGACTTGAAAGGGATCAGCCCTTCATTATGTATGCATCGAATTGTTACGGACCCAAATATTAAGCCATCAAGAGATGCACAAAGGCGACTGAATCCTAATATGAAAGAGGTAGTGAAGACGAAAGTTCTTAAATGGTTAGATGCTGGTATCATCTATCCCATCTCGGATAGTAAATGGGTAAGTCCCACTCAAACGGTGCCTAAAAAGGCCGGAATCACCGTTGTGGAAACCGGGAGTGGGGAAAAACTCACAACCAGACCACTTACTGGGTGGAGAGTTTGTATAGATTATCGTAAGCTGAATAATGCCACATCTAAAAATCACTTCCCACTACCCTTCATTGATCAAATAGTTGAGAAGCTTTCTGGTAAAAAGTTATATTGCTTCCTGGATGGGTACTCCGGTTATAATCAAATATCCATCCATCCTGATGATCAGGCCAAAACTACGTTTACGTGTCCATATGAGACATTTGCATTTCGAAGAATGCCTTTTGGCCTGTGTAATGCACCCGCTACCTTTCATTGGTGCATGATGAGTATCTTTTCTGATATGGTTGGATAATCTGTAGAGATATTTATGGATGATTTCTCCATCTTTGGACAGTCTTTTGAAAGTTGCCTCGATCAGCTTGAAAGTGTGTTAAAAAGATGCACCGAAACTAATCTGGTGCTTAGTTGGGAGAAGAGTCATTTCATGGTTCGAGAGGGAATTGTATTAGGGCATGTTGTGTCTGAAAAAGGATTTGAGGTTGACCGTGCCAAAGTTCAAGTCATTTCAACCCTTCCTCCTCCCACTACCATTAAAGGTGTGCGATATTTTCTTGGTCACGTCGGGTTCTATAGGCGATTTATTAAAGATTTTAGTTGTAAAACCCGCATGCTTTTACCATGAATAGTACCTGTAAGATCGTACGTCCTAGATTAAAACATTCATGTGCTATTATTTAAATATTACATACGTGTATAAACATGATAAGTATCGATTACGTACGAACACATGATAAGTATTTAACAATAATCAATCCCGAGCATGCGATTATGAAATCATGAACGTAAATTAATCACGAGAGAATATTAATTACGTATTAATATTTATTACGAACACGAATAAATATAGTGAGTCACGATCGGAAACTAATTAATTACGTAAACTACGTAACATGTAATCACGAACATTTAAACGATTATTATTACGTATATTTAATTTAACACGACAAGTAATTATATACGGAATAATTACGTTTAACACGGGTAATTATAAGTAAGAAACTTACGACACTTTTAAATGCGATTACGCGTACCATTTAAACAAGTAGCGTATTAAATAAATATTACAAGTGTTTTAGGGGCTGTTTTGGACAAAGTAGAAAAGAGAAGGACTTGGGCTCAAGGCCCAAGTGTGTATTTTATGCCGTGTAAAACAAAGGGACGGGGGGTAGTAATCTCATTTTTTTAGACAACACCAAGTCTTTATGAAACCCTAAAAATACATACAAGCCGCCACTTCTTTCTCTCCTCTCTTCTATGCCGCGACTCACACAAAGAAAAAGGGGAAAACTAGGGCTTCGTGATCCAAGAAGATCGAGATGGCAATGTTTGTTTAATCCTAAACCCTAACACGAAGAAAACATAAGGTAAATACCTAATTCGTTTTTTTTTCTTTTCTTTTAATACGATTTCTTGGATTTTGAAACGTATTAAACGAGTGTAATTAAGTGGGTTTATACTTTGGGATGTTGCTGTGTTGTTTGGCACACAAACCGAGAGTCAAAAGACTCTCGGTGGTGAGTTATTTCCACCAGCCGCCACCCAATTAGGGTTTTGGCTGGGTTTGTGCTAACGCGGGAAACACAACCCCATCAGGGGTGCGTTTGGCCTACCAGTGGCAACGGCAGGAAGGGGGAGGTGTTGTACTAGCAGGGGAAACGAACCTCAGACGGGGGAAAGTATGTAACTGCCAGTGGGAAAACTGGCAGTTATGGGTGTGTTTGGCAGTGGGTTTTAAACAGGCTAAAGGGGTGCGTTTGGTAAACTGTTTTAAGAACTTTTAAGGGGCTGTTTGGTTCGGCATTATATAAAAACACACACATTTTCACGGGATTTCGCGGGTTCGTTTTACAACAACATTTTTAATAAAATAATACTTTAGTACGGGTTATGATTTTACAAGTTATTAACCATGACATGTATATTAATTTTCAAGGTAAATAAAATTAACAAGACACGACTTATTGTTACAAGATTATTTATTCAAGTTAATTAAATTAATTTATCATGCTATATAATTAATTTAATTAAAACATGGACTTAGGTTATTATTAATAATTAATAATACATGATTTAACCTAAGTATTTTGATCTATTTAATTTAGACTATAGTGAATAATTAATTATTAAACATGACTTATAATTAATTAATTATCATGACTTAGGTTAATTATTTTACTATTAATACATAGCTAAACCTAAGCATTTTTTTTAATCATGAAAAATTAGACTAACTAATTAATTAATTATTGAAACCATGACCTATAATTAATTAATTCCATGACTTAGGTTATATAAATATAATTTATAATGCATGTTTTAACCTAAGTAATTATATCTTTATTTAATCAAATCACATTATATTTAATTAAATACCTTTAACCTATAGTTTATTTAAATGACATGTAATAATTAATAAACTATACATTTATATCATTATGACTCAGAATATTAATCAGTAAACACTTAAGCTTATTTATTAGCTTATTTAACCAGCTTATATCTAATTATGGAAACTTTCTATTTTTAGAAATTTATCTATTTTAAGCAGTAATTCTATTTTTGGAAACTTTCTATTTTTGGAAACTTTCTATTTTTGGAAACTTTCTATTTTTGGTAACTTTATGTTTTTGGTAACTTTCTATTTTTTGGAAACTTTCTATTTTTGGAAACCTGCTATTTTTGGAAAGTTACTTAATATTGCTCAGTAAGCATAATAATACATGAAATACCAGGAATACTTAATCAGGTTAACCAGAATATGAGATAAACTCATATTAAAGCTTAAAACAGTAAAACATGACTTAAAACATATAAAATAAGTTAAGACAAGACATGAAACCCCGTACGTATTTAGTGATTCGATACTTATACACGTGTGTATTCATGTAGCGTTAGTGATCCAGAAGTAGAGTCTTTCTTCCGTTCATTCACTGGGCTTGAGGTACGGATTCCCGTCCTTTCAGTATGGACATTCTTTCCTTATTAGGATTTCCCCGTATGCAGCCAACTGTTTTCCCCAGTATTTGTTTTATTGTTTTGAACTGCTTATGTTTAATTAGCATAATCTATAGCCATATACAAGCATGACCAGTTTCACCTAGTTATGGAGGTACCATAACCATAACATTGGAGGCACCAATGTTATGACTTCCCCACGGCGGAGTGATTGCTCGTGGCGTCCCTTTTCAGTTTTGGCCATATTATTATATCATGTGGGGCGTATGGGTGCATCCTAGTTACATGTTTTATTCAGTATTTCATGGTGAATGTGGTGTGTGCCTTGCATCCTTCACAAGGAGTTGATCCCTCCTACCCAAATCAGTATATTAATTAGAGGCATCCCCTCTAATCAGCATGATGAGGTCACCCCTCCAAGTATTCATGCACGTGACCTTTTCATGACCTATATGGGCTATGGTATATTTATGTTAAAACAGTTTTCATAAGATAAACATAAGGGTTTTCAAACTATAAAACCAGTTTTCTCGATACTTAACCAGTCTACTCAGAACTTAGTCTTCCGCTGCTATATGGTACATGCTTATCCTATTTCATGCTATATTGTATATCCGTGCACTGAGCGTTTTGCTCAGCCGTTACTTTCCTTTCCATGTCCCAAAACGGCAGGTACCCAAGACTCGAGCATTTGGAGGACATGCATAGGATGGAAGCTGCCATAGACTTCTTCTCCTGTTTCCTTCATATATTTATGCTTGTTTAGTCTTTCATTCAGTTCATTCAGTTCATGTATTTTATTATGTTTTGGGCTTATGTTTGGGAACCGATGTTTGATTCCGGTTTTCCCTATGGTCATGTATGTTTTACTACATATTACCTTGCATGCTTTGATGACACGTCATAATTACGCGTGACGTTCCATTTATCAAAATGGGGTGTTACAATTATGGTATCAGAGCCAAGGCTTCGACCTGTAGGCTTTAAAACTTGACCTGTGACTAGTGGGTAGTCACCAGGAGCTTCCTAAGTCAACGCTTATTATTCCACGTATTGACGTTTTTCAGCACCTTTTTGTTTTAACCATTACGTTTTCAGCACCTTGTTGTTTTAACCATGATGTTTTCACCAGTATCGTTTTACCAATATGGAATGAACAACCGTCATCCATATTTAGTTATGTGTCAGTGTCTATGCATGATGTTCCTAGTGAACTGTGATTATGTGAACTGAACCCCAGTAGTTCATAATTTTCACATAAAAATTTAATCTGTTAAGTTTTGACAGTGACTTTTAATTATTTATGTTTCATGCATTCATGAATTTATATCATATTTCATCTATTGCAGTAATTTTGACTAAGTAATGGTTGGTACAGGACTGGCCCTATTTAGTCGCATGTGCTTTTATCGAAACTTTTAACTTTGGGACCGACCCATAGGCGTCCCCTCGCCATGTCTTTTGTTTTGGAACCGACCCATAGGCGTTCCCTTGCACATATAAAGGTTTTATAAACTACATTACGCATTCATGCACTGTTTTCTTGCATAAAATTTTTCTCATGATTTAAATTGGCAAAAAAAAAAATTTCATGTCCCATCATAAGTTATTATGTTTTTATGTCAAGTCTGCCTTCATACTGTCATGGTTAACTCCAGTTTCATGCTGATTATGTTATACACTTCTTCGTAATAGATGGTTTCATGTTTCCTCATGATAATTCCGTCTTCATGTTGATTATGTTTCACGCCTCTTTTGTTATTTACGTTGTCCTACAAGACATTGTTAGATTTCTTGAATCATGCTTTCATGATAGTCATGGTTGGTTTCCATTGATCATGCTGTCAGGCAAATCATCGTTGAATTTTGCGTAACCACACTTTAGCGTTTCTCTATGCAACCAGAATGATGTCTATGCTAATACTGCCAGGTTATCATGATGGTTTTCCTAACGGTTTAACCGGTTTACTTTCCTTAAATCATGACAAATGATCGAGCCCATACCGATCATTTCATGTGCATTCCATGTGTACTCCACATACCGTATTTCATGTGTATTACATGTACCTTAATCCATGTGTATTCCACTTGTAATACTTCACGAGTATTCGCTAGTCGATTCTAAATCATCTCAGGCGTATGTTCACTTGCTGATATTCTACAAGATTATCGATGCCGCTCATAGCTTGGAGATGTTACTGAAGGTTGATGCTGCGGATGTTGGGAGACGCTACGAGATGCTGATGCTGATGCTGTTCACAACCTGGAGATCCTAAAAGACGAAGACAAAGGCGTCGGAGCAAAGCAATTGGACGAGAAGATGCTTCACCATCAGACAATTCCCATCAATCATTGTCCCAAATTCATAGTTACATGTCACACGTCGTTCGGCTGTCATTTCAGCCATATGAGTGCAAACCAGTACCAGCCGGCCACTCAGCTAAATAGTTACATGAGTCACGGTCATGAGAATGACCGTCATGGAACCGACAGACAAGATGATAGTAACCACTACTATGACAACAACTATCCTAGCAATCGCAACCGAGGCTCCGGCCACGGACGTGATCAGACATACAAATGATCAGTAGTCCAACCGATCCGCCAATTCTGGCATTTTAACCTAATATTTGTAGTTCTAATTGTTTCACATCTCGAGACACATGTCAAGACATCAGTCAAGACACATGTCTCACGTATACTTTCTGAGGACACATGTCAACATACCAGTCAAGGCATATGTCACGCTCACATTTCTCAAGACACGAGTCAAGACACATGACTCACGTCTAATTATGGAACATTTCTAAGAAATTCAGGGTACCCTCCAAGGGTATATCTATGTTGTTGTGCCAGGTATTAATCACGCCACAAGAATTTCAATACCATTATCGGCGCATCAGTGAGAACTGTCACGTTGCCGATGTCACTTTCATTTCTTTCACCATAGTTCATATATTCATAACCATGAAGGACGCCTTTCGTATTCCCACGCATACGAAGGTTTTCCTTCAGCTTAATGATAAGATCCAAGCTGCTAACGCATTTCCTCGGACAGACACGAGATGAATTTTATCCTAATTATGTACTATGAACACCACACCATGCTATGATTCATAATTATGTACAGTAATGTTCAGGCTCCTGAATACATTCAGCTTGATTTTCCATCAGGAAAATCTGTACAAATTATCTATGCTTTTCAAGCACGTGCTTTGTTAGCCATATTGCTAAAATTTTCTAGCTGTCAGTAACACACGACTACTAAGGTCCTTTTACGCATAACCAACGGATTATTCTAAAATTGTTCCTTACACTCCAGAAGAACCTTCAAGGAGAAGGATGGTACCATGAGATTATGTGTCGACTACCGTCGACTTAAACAAATCACCATTCATGACCGTTATTCACCTCCACATATTGACAACATGTCCAATCAACCGTATGGTGTTAATCATTTTTTTCCAAGATCGAACTCACGATCATGCTGCCAACAGTGACGAGTGAAAAAGCAGGACATGTCCATGACTGCTATTCGTGCACGACTCGGTCATGCTAGATTTATGATTTTGAATTAGTCTCATCAATGCTCCAACCGCATTATGGACTTAATAAATTGAGTTTCCATGAACTCCTAAACAAATTCATCAGCGTTTTCATTGAGGATAACCTGATTTCCTCTAAGCCTAGAGAAGAACAGGAAGACCATATCTGCACTATGTTGCAAATTCTATGACAAGAGAAATTCTACCCTGGAAATTGTTTTTTCCAATATCAATTCTGTTTCATTACAGTGACACACAGAATCACATGGGTTCCTACGGTTAATCTTACCATGACTCTGCTTATGCGTAAAGGAGAGAACCCTACACTACATTAGGTGTTCTAGGAAATCCTACGCTAGGAGAAGTCTGATTCAAAGACTCAGAGTTTCGCAACCTTCTATGTATCAAGTTTCTACGAAGCAGGATACAGCTACGTCCATATCTATGTACCTGACATACCAACAGGCTAAGATAGGACACCAACAAACTGGGATGTTTTCATCATATGAAATTGTGAATCGAAAAGGGACAAGATCTCCATGGATTTTAGTACCAGATTTTAGCAAACTCAGAAGAAGCATGATGCTATTTGGGTTATTGTCAACAGTTTGATCAAGTCTGCAGAATCCTTACATCCGTACGGATTTCAGAACCAACAGATTGAACGAACATGTTCCAGCCAAGGCTCATCCGATCACTTGGCAATTCCTCAGCTATCGGGTCAGACAAAGATTCGTAATTGTACTCCTAACTTACTTCACGTCTTCATTCTAATTCCACGACTTGCTTTCGCGCTCACGTTCATGACACTATTCACGTTCATGATCGTATTTTGGCTTACGATTTTACATTCATTTCTTTCCTCATTCTGGGAAGTTTGCAAGAACTTGTGAGACCAGTTTAGTATAACTCTCCATCATCAGATAGACGTTTCACGTCATATTCCACGTCTCACCGTGTAGCGTTTGGCGTTACCGCCATTATATTATATGATCATGATATGTCTCACATGTCATGTTCATTCCACGTTCCTCATATCATGATCAAAATAGGTTACACGTATCATGGATCACGATATGTTTACTCATACTACACTCGCCATATCTCCACGTAGCACGTTCAAAATTTTTCATGTATCACGTTCAAAATTTTTCACGTACTACGTTTCTTTATGTCTCGCGCATCGTTCCTAATTATCAGTTAAGTCAGATTGTCTTGCATCATAACGTTTCAGTTACCCTTGCACGTTAACTCTTATTTTCCACGCTCGAATTTAGGGGATCTACCTTCCGTTGATAACCAAGAATTTCTTCGTATTCCAAGTCAAGGTCAGGAGGACCAAGATTTATCATTAGTGTCAGGATCTTCTGAAGGAACCGTTCCAAGAGGGAGGCCACTTAGAAACGGACAAGTTCATCCGGACTTCTTATCCATTTTTCTCTTATCGATTAGATATGTCCTTTCAGTCACGTCACGTTCCATGTCTTTTCAAGACAGGTCACGTTCCACGTTCCCTTCTACCATGTCACCTTCATTTCCGATATTTTGCATACCTTTCCAGTTTGATTCGGGTATGTTTCGCTTCCAGTTACGTTATCTATAATTCGGGGACGAATTATTCTTTTTAGGGGGGGAGAATTGTAAAACCCGCATGCTTTTACCATGAATAGTACCTGTAAGATCGTACGTCCTAGATTAAAAAATTCATGTGCTATTATTTAAATATTACATACGTGTATAAACATGATAAGTATCGATTACGTACGAACACATGATAAGTATTTAACAATAATCAATCCCGAGCATGCGATTATTAAATCATGAACGTAAATTAATCACGAGAGAATATTAATTACGTATTAATATTTATTACGAACACGAATAAATATAGTGAGTCACGATCGGAAACTAATTAATTACGTAAACTACGTAACATGTAATCACGAACATTTAAACGATTATTATTACGTATATTTAATTTAACACGACAAGTAATTATATACGTAATAATTACGTTTAACACGGGTAATTATAAGTAAGAAACTTACGACACTTTTAAATGCGATTACGCGTACCATTTAAACAAGTCGCGTATTAAATAAATATTACAAGTGTTTTAGGGGCTGTTTTGGACAAAGTAGAAAAGAGAAGGACTTGGGCTCAAGGCCCAAGTGCGTATTTTATGCCGTGTAAAACAAAGGGACGGGAGGGAGTAATCTCATTTTTTTAGACAACACCAAGTCTTTATGAAACCCTAAAAATACATACAAGCCGCCACTTCTTTCTCTCCTCTCTTCTATGCCGCGACTCACACAAAGAAAAAGGGGAAAACTAGGGCTTCGTGATCCAAGAAGATCGAGATGGCAATGTTTGTTTAATCCTAAACCCTAACACGAAGAAAACATAAGGTAAATACCTAATTCGTTTTTTTTTCTTTTCTTTTAATACGATTTCTTGGATTTTGAAACGTATTAAACGAGTGTAATTAAGTGGGTCCATACTTTGGGATGTTGTTGTGTTGTTTGGCACACAAACCGAGAGTCAAAAGACTCTCGGTGGTGAGTTATTTCCACCAACCGCCACCCAATTAGGGTTTTGGCTGGGTTTGTGCTAACGGGGGAAACACAACCCCATCAGGGGTGCGTTTGGCCTACCAGTGGCAACGGCAGGAAGGGGGAGGTGTTGTACTAGCAGGGGAAACGAACCTCAGACGGGGGAAAGTATGTAACTGCCAGTGGGAAAACTGGCAGTTATGGGTGTGTTTGGCAGTGGGTTTTAAACAGGCTAAAGGGGTGCGTTTGGCAAACTGTTTTAAGAACTTTTAAGGGGCTGTTTGGTTCGGCATTATATAAAAACACACACATTTTCACGGGATTTCGCGGGTTCGTTTTACGACAACATTTTTAATAAAATAATACTTTAGTACGGGTTATGATTTTACAAGTTATTAACCATGACATGTATATTAATTTTCAAGGTAAATAAAATTAACAAGACACGACTTATTGTTACAAGATTATTTATTCAAGTTAATTAAATTAATTTATCATGCTATATAATTAATTTAATTAAAACATGGACTTAGGTTATTATTAATAATTAATAATACATGATTTAACCTAAGTATTTTGATCTATTTAATTTAGACTATAGTGAATAATTAATTATTAAACATGACTTATAATTAATTAATTATCATGACTTAGGTTAATTATTTTACTATTAATACATAGCTAAACCTAAGCATTTTTTTTAATCATGAAAAATTAGACTAACTAATTAATTAATTATTGAAACCATGACCTATAATTAATTAATTCCATGACTTAGGTTATATAAATATAATTTATAATGCATGTTTTAACCTAAGTAATTATATCTTTATTTAATCAAATCACATTATATTTAATTAAATACCTTTAACCTATAGTTTATTTAAATGACATGTAATAATTAATAAACTATACATTTATATCATTATGACTCAGAATATTAATCAGTAAACACTTAAGCTTATTTATTAGCTTATTTAACCAGCTTATATCTAATTATGGAAACTTTCTATTTTTAGAAATTTATCTATTTTAAGCAGTAATTCTATTTTTGGAAACTTTCTATTTTTGGAAACTTTCTATTTTTGGTAACTTTATGTTTTTGGTAACTTTCTATTTTTTGGAAACTTTCTATTTTTGGAAACCTGCTATTTTTGGAAAGTTACTTAATATTGCTTAGTAAGCATAATAATACATGAAATACCAGGAATACTTAATCAGATTAACCAGAATATGAGATAAACTCATATTAAAGCTTAAAACAGTAAAACATGACTTAAAACATATAAAATAAGTTAAGACAAGACATGAAACCCCGTACGTATTCAGTGATTCAATACTTATACACGTGTGTATTCATGTAGCGTTAGTGATCCAGAAGTAGAGTCTTTCTTCCGTTCATTCACTGGACTTGAGGTACGGATTCCCGTCCTTTCAGTATGGACATTCTTTCCTTATTAGGATTTCCCCGTATGCAGCCAACTGTTTTCCCCAGTATTTGTTTTATTGTTTTGAACTGCTTATGTTTAATTAGCATAATCTATAGCCATATACAAGCATGACCAGTTTCACCTAGTTATGGAGGTACCATAACCATAACATTGGAGGCACCAATGTTATGACTTCCCCACGGCGGAGTGATTGCTCGTGGCGTCCCTTTTCAGTTTTGGCCATATTATTATATCATGTGGGGCGTATGGTGCATCCTAGTTACATGTTTTATTCAGTATTTCATGGTGAATGTGGTGTGTGTCTTGCATCCTTCACAAGGAGTTGATCCCTCCTACCCAAATCAGTATATTAATTAGAGGCATCCCCTCTAATCAGCATGATGAGGTCACCCCTCCAAGTATTCATGCACGTGACCTTTTCATGACCTATATGAGCTATGGTATATTTATGTTAAAACAGTTTTCATAAGATAAACATAAGGCTTTTCAAACTATAAAACCAGTTTTCTCGATACTTAACCAGTCTACTCAGAACTTAGTCTTCCGCTGCTATATGTTACATGCTTATCCTATTTCATGCTATATTGTATATCCGTGCACTGAGCGTTTTGCTCAGCCGTTACTTTCCTTTCCATGTCCCAAAACGGCAGGTACCCAAGACTTGAGCATTTGGAGGACATGCATAGGATGGAAGCTGCCATAGACTTCTTCTCCTGTTTCCTTCATATATTTATGCTTGTTTAGTCTTTCATTCAGTTCATGTATTTTATTATGTTTTGGGCTTATGTTTGGGAACCGATGTTTGATTCCGGTTTTCCCTATGGTCATGTATGTTTTACTACATATTACCTTGCATGCTTTGATGACACGCCATAATTACGCGTGACGTTCCATTTATCAAAATGGGGTGTTACATTAGTGCAATATCAAAGCCTCTTTGTAATCTACTCTAGAAGATGCACGATTTGACTTTAATGAATCATGTCTTAAAGCATTCAACATGCTTAAGCAAAATCTTATAGAAGCTCCTATTCTACAATCACTTGATTGGTCGAAGCCTTTTGAGATCATGTGTGATGCGAGTGATTATACCACTGGGGCGGTTCTAGGACAGCGGGTCGATAAGAAACCCGTTGTAATCTTTTATGCTAGTAAGACTTTTTCAGATGCCCAATGAATTACACCACTACTGAAAAAGAGTTGTTAGCCGTGGTTTTTACTCTTGATAAGTTTAGGTCATATATTTGGGGGCATTCTAAGGTGATAGTATTTTTAGATCATAGTGCCTTAAGACAATTTTTTGACTAAGAAAGAGACAAAACCGAGGTTGCTTAGGTGTATTTTGCTTTTACAGGAATTTAATCTAGAAATCCGGGATAAAAAGGGGTCAGAAAATGTAGTTGTCGGCCATTTGTCTAGAATTATCCCTCCGTCGTTCAACCCTTCTGCCGTGATTAAGGAAAGCTTTCCGGATGAAAGCTTATTTGAGGTTTCTAAGGTTCCTTGGTACGCAAATATAGTCAATTACCTAGCTGTTAAAAAGCTTCCGGATTTTTGGTCCAAGCAACAAAGAAAATACTTCTTCTCCTAGTTAAAGCATTATTTTTGGGAGGAACCGGAGCTATATAAAGTGTGTGTTGACCAAGTTGTTAGGAGATGTGTTCCCGACCATGAGCATATGTACATATTGGCTCATTGCCATTCTTATGCATGTGGTGGACACTTTGGTGCTACAAAAACTGGGCATAAAATCCTACAAAGCGGTTTCTTTTGTCCGACTATATTCAAGGATGCCCAGTCTTTTGTAAAAGCATGTATTCGTTGCCAACAAGTTGGTAGGATTTCAAGGCGTGATCAAATGCCTATGAATCCCATACTTGTTGTTGAGATCTTTGACGTGTGGGGTATTGATTTTATAGGACCATTCCCCACTTCCCATGACAATGTGTACATTTTAGTGGCAGTTGATTATGTGTCTAAGTGGGTAGAGGCTGAGGCTACTAGAACCAATGACCATAGTGTAGTTCTTAAGTTTGTTAAAAAGAATATATTTGCTAGACATGGAATTCCTAAGGCTATCATTAGTGATGGGGGTTCTTATTTTAATAACTTTAGATTTAGAAAATTATTAAAACACTATGGAGTTAATCATAGGATAGCTACCCCTTATCACCCACAGACTAGTGGACAGGTGGAAGTATCAAATAGGGAGATTAAGCGAATTTTAGAAAAGACCGTTCGTAGTGATAGGAAAGATTGGTCCTTGAGGTTAGATGATGCCTTGTGGGCATATAGGACGGCTTTTAAGACTCCTATTGTTATGTCACCGTATAAGTTGGTATATGGCAAGGCATGTCATTTACTGGTTGAGATAGAGCATAAGGCTGAATGGGCGATTAAGACCGTTAATCTGGATTTAGAGAAAGCGGGTAGTTCTAGGAAACTTCAATTATCTGAACTAGATGAGATTAGACGTGATGCTTATGAAAGTTCTAGGATTTATTAGGAGAAAACCAAAGATTTTCATGATCGACACATCACCAAGAAGTCTTTCTTGGTTGGTCAAAAAGTTTGGTTATTCAATGCTAGACTTAAGCTTTTTCTTGGAAAGTTAAGAAGTAAATGGACGGGTCCATACGTTGTGACTCAAGTCTCCCCACATGGAGCTATTGAAATAAAAAATATGGTGGGTGGAGAGCCTTTTAAAGTTAATGGACACCGTTTGAAGCCGTGTGTTGAGTTGGCGAGTGATCAGATGGAACGGTGGATGTGGTTTACTTGGAACCACTCCAACCGTCTCAATAGCTCATATGAGTTATGTCTGGCTGAAGACGGTAAACTTAACGCTTCACGGGAGGCAACCCGTGGTTTGTGGTTTGTAGTGTGTGTATTTTCTTTTGCAATTTATTATCTTATTTTTATGAGTGTTTAAAACTTTGTGGGTGTGTTCACTACAAACCCTCACGAGACAAAACTCGTCCAGTCGGGCCACCGAGTGGTTTAAAGGCTTGTTGCATACGCTTAATGCAACCGTGATTCCTACGAAAGTGAGTTAGGTTTTTGTTTTTGCGTGAGTTTGTCAAATTGATTTTTAACCAAACTTTTAATTTAAAGTTTTTGCATTAGGGGCAATGCAATGCTTTAAGTTGAGGGGGGTGGCACATGTGTTACATGTTTTTGTGTGAAATTTTGGTCAAAATGGGTTAAAATGTGATTTTTGAGAAAAATTGAAAATTTTAAAAAATTTTAAATCACATTATAAGAGTCTTGTGCTAATTAGATGTGGAAGTTTCTTCTACATATATGTTTGTTGAGTGTTTGCAGATTCTGAAGATTAGCTTGTGGATGATTTATTGGAGCAAGCTAGAAGATTTGGCCATAATTATTAGGTGCACCCGATTCCATTGTATAATTTGGTTATTAAATTGATTTGATTGTTTGCATGTAGTTAGGCATATGTACACTTTAGATGATCAAACCACGCCGGTTGAATTCCCTCTACTTGTCTTTGCTGAGATTGAGTAAAATATTTGAATAAATAATATGAGATATAGTAATGTAATAGTTGGGTTACGACACTTGAAATTGATCTTATTCGGCTCGCCGCCCGCGCACGGTGGCCTTAGAAAAGAGTTGGAGAACTGTCATAATTATTGGTAGTAGTCATATGTTGGGCTTGCCTATCTGATTCGTCACCCGCGCAAGGTGATACTTTAGTTGTTAGCATGGGTCAGACGCCAATTTTTATGATGGATAGCATTGCACTTAGCTGAGAAAATTTTATGTGAAATAACCCAATCTTTGTATTGTTGTAATGAAATTAGGAATATTAGTTTAGTTTAGTGCATTGTATAATTAGACTATGTGGTAGATAACTCCATCATGTGATGTACCAGTAGGTACGAAGCATAGTTGTTCCCATTTAATTAAAATGGAAAATTAACTGGTTCTGTGTGCCAATGTGTCTTAGTATGCACCTATATGATAGATATTCATTTTTCTGAATGATTGGTCTTTATATCAACCTTAAAAGGAGTGTATAAAGCGTTCGGGATGACTTGTATAAGAAATGGTCCCGAATGGCTAAAAAGTAAAAAAAATTGTGAAAAAAATTGTGAAAAAAGGAAAAAAAATGATGAAAAAAAGGTGAAAAAAAGGAGGTGAAAGTATGTAAGCTAAAGTATGATGGCTTATGATGTACTCTTATGGTATAAAAACTCTAATGTTATAAAAGGTGTACGTTATTCTCACCTCTTGTTTTAGATTAATATTTAGATTGATTATAGGTGTGCATTAGGTACGTTGGACACATGGTTAATTATATGAAACATAAAGTAAATGGAATCAATGGGAATGGTTATGCTAAGTGTTTAAGAAGGACAAAAATATTGGTAATCATTTTGGATTATTTTTCATGTAGGATGTTATTAGTGTATAAAGTTAAATTTGATCTTTTTGATAGAATTTCAATAATATGATTAAAAATTATGAAATTAACATGCTTGTATATTTTTATTTTATTTTTACTGGGAGGGGGTTTGGTTGGTGTATTTTGTATACACCTAATAGCATGTTAATTTAGCCTAGTTATATATTTATTTTTTGTCATACATATACTTTTAATGTGCTTTGTGATTATGTAGGTTACGAGCGAATTGGAATAAAAATGGACGCTTTATTAATTTTTTGGAGAAAAGACATTGTGAGCGCCGATAAATGAAGAAAAAATATTGAAGAAAAAAGATTTGAGCGCGTCGCAATATTTTTTGTCATTTTTTATTTGTCCGGGCTTCGTTTGAGAAATTGTTGGTGTTGGGTTATTTTTTATTTGGCCAAAGTTATTATATGTCAAAAGAATAAAAGAGAAAAAAAAAGAAAAAAAATAACTTTTGGCCCATTGAACCCAAGAGCCCGTTTACACAACCGACCAAAGTAGTATATATATATTGTGATAGAGGCGCATCATAATAAAAAAAAAGGGAAGTGGAGAGAAGTCACAGCCGAATAGTAAAAAAAAGAGAAGACGACAATTGGTTTTTGGGAAGATTTGATAGCCACATTAAACAATAAAAAAAGGCCACAATTCGTTTTTGGGAGAATCTCACATCAATCGCAAAGTGAACAAAAAATATTAATAATGGAGGTTTATTTTAAGCGGGTCGGGTACATCGCGATGTCCGGCTAAGTTTGTTGTAATTCCTTCCGGTAACTTTATTTATGGTTTGACCATCACTTTTGGATTATTATATTTTTATTACATTGATTTATAATTTATTTATAAATTATTTTATTGATTTAATATTATGTTTAATTATTTGTGCAAGACAATTTATTATTAGTTAACGATTCATTCTTATTCTATTTAGCTAAAGAAAAATATGATCGTATAATCAATATAAGTTGTACCTAAATAAATTATGAAAGGGATAATTATCAAAAGAGTCCTTCAATTTTGAGCAATTCGTGATTGAGTCTAAAAAACATGTTTTTCCTGATACGGTCCAGGGCAACAAAGGACCAACAAAGAATATAGGGCAGCAACCATTCAGATTTTGACAAGTGTCCAAAGAATAGGGCAATTCTGACAGATTGCCCCAAGATATAGGACAACAGAGGACACGTGGCGCATTCTGCACCCATTTGCCCTATTGCCCAAAAGATAGACCATTTATAGAAAGAAAAAATTTAGGTGTTTTTTGGGAAGAGAATAATGGGCACCGGACCTTTTTGGTAATTTTCCCATTATTAAAACATAATTATTGGTTGGATTAATATAAGATTTATTATTGCGAGTCATTGATAAACATAATTAATACTGACATTCATTCATTCATATTAAGTCACAATAATCTTTGCAAACGAACTAAAAAGTTTCGTTAATCCATAGGTGTGATCAACCATAAATATTAGGAGCTGGAAGGGATTGCATTTTTTTCTTTTAATTGTTTACATCCTTATTTTGTTTTTCTAGCTTTATTATTAGCTTAATAACTATTTTAATTTTAATCCGCATTTTTATTATTAAAAGTATTTTAGTTGTTAGATTTCAAAATCAAAACTTTTATTGATCAGTGGTCACCCCAAAACTTAAACTAAAACCACATATTCCTCGTGGATCGATACCCGCTTACCCTGTCTAGTATAAGGTAATTAGGTTATTTTTGATCGGCACTTCGACGTCGATCAATAGCCACTAAGTTTCCCCTCAATATCATGAACCGTTAATTATGAGTACCAAGCGCGAATGTTGTGGATGGATCCATCGGGATTGACAATCCCCGTCCCGTAATACTTTGACGCACTTACATTTCACTAGGGGAACTTACATTTTGTTAAGCTTTGGTGTCATGAGCTAAATAGCAATAATAACAGTTTCGGATTATGGTTAATGTACATAGCCATTTTCCCTAGTACTTGTTTTACAAATGAATGCATGTGTTCCACACCGTTACTTCTAAACCTATGAATAACACTCAACTTTGTATTGACCTTTTTCATGTTTAATCTCAGGTAATAATTCTTAGTTTTGCTTCGATGGGAGCCCGCAGGATATTTTTGCAGCTTGGAGACTTATGTGTTATATTTCTACTTTGGTTTTGGTAAAATATGTCAGAAGTTTATCCTATATTATTAGTAGCAATATGTTACAAATCCATGTTAAAATAGTATATTTTTCCGCTTATAAAACTCTGGGACCTTTAAGTTAAAACTCTTATCTTTTATGATGAATTGTAAATGTTATTTTATTACGTCAATTTTGTGTCAACTGTATATCATTATTTCATGTACATGACGTGGTACCCCCATGCCGCCAACGTGTTTCCTTGCCTTATTTTGGAGGTCTCACAGAAAGTCTCTCTGGTGACGTTTTTCCTCAAAAGGAATATCCTTTATCCAATTGGAATATTCGAATTCAAATTTCAATTTTCCATTTTAATAAAAAAAATCTTAAAAAGAAAGTTTATTAAAAATCTTTTGTCACATTTGAATAAATGTGAGTTTTAAGGTGAATCGCTTTTAATAATCACTAAACATGTATAAGGTGTTGATCCCTTTGGTTGGATCTATATTCTGTTAAGAATTAGTATAGTAGTTTGTAATCAAACTAAAACACTTTGAGCACTCTTACTAACACTAAATAAGTTATGTGGAATCTAACTTATAAATCACAGAAGAACAGAATTACTTTTAACTATTCGATTCTCTTATTAATCGACTTGAATGAGGTACATGAAAGACATTTTACCTATGTTCCTTTTATAGAGTAAGGAACCCTAGAAACCTTAGAATATTCTATAAAGATAACTATATCCAAGACGATATATTATCAATATTCTAACTATTTAAGTATATCACATAAGATATACTCTAACTATAACTATGACATATCTTATACAAAGATATATTCGTCCTAATCAACATAGCAGTACTTACTTTATAAGTAGCAGTACTTACTATGTACCGCGTTAACACTATCGGTACTTACATAACACTGACAGTACTTAAAATACACTGACGGTACTTGACACTTAACAAATAATTCCAAACAATCCTCCCCTAAACAAGAAATGATAACTTGTTGTCTTCTTGTTTCTCTTGTACTGAATGTATTAAAATACATGTCTTTAGTCTTTCCTTCATCCTTGGAGTGAACTTGGTAATTTGTATTTATATTCAACTGAATGTAGCCAAACACTTCAAATGTAGATCTTCTTCTGATAAGATAATCTTCGAACAACATGAACATCGTCTTCGTCTTCAAACTATTATCTTCTTGTGTCTTGTAAACATTCACTTATCTTTGCAGCATCAGTTATTGTCTTCTTGAGTTAAATCTTTAAACTCTGAATCATGAACCTTAGTCTTGATTTGATAAGACAAAACCTTCTAAGTATTATTTCAAAATACTTCTTTGCTTGCAATCTTCATACCTGATATAAAACAGTTAACAACAAAAACCAATCTGTATTGGCTTCATGATTTTTAGCAAATCACCAGCTATCAACGGATTTGATAAATTCTTTACTAGTTAGCCGTACACTCTGTAATATCCAATACTTTATTCATAAAGAATAAGGTGTAATGAAAACCTTACAATTTTTGGTAAATTGTCAACCATCAACGGATTTGATGAAGTCTTTACCTAGTACCGTTTGTCTAGGACTAGCCAACTCTTTGTCTCGAAACAAGGTGAGTTAGAACCATATAGTTTTTAGCAAACTATCAGCTTTCAACAGATTTGATAAGTCTTTACCACAAACCGTTTGCTTATGGACTAGCCAGTTCTTATGTGTATTAGACATTGTGAACTGAGAACCATTTGTGAAGTGTGACTGAAAGTAAAACACTTAAGGCTCTTTCTCAGCTTCTTCCTCATCTTTCAAATCCTTGATTTGTTGTTTAACCATTCTGATCAACTCCAAAGCATCAGCAGATTCTTCTGTAACTTCCAATTATTGTTCTAACATCCTTTCCAACAATCTTCTTTTGAAAGGGTAAGTCTTCTCTTGCAGCATATAGTATGTAACATCATCTATATCCAGAATATGCAATCCACATGACCTATAATATCTCCAGTAACTAGGAACCTGATTCTCTAATTCTTTCAACATTTCTTAATCACAATTGTGTGGCTCATACATAAAGAGAAATTCCCAGTATAATAGTGATACTTCAGTTTTACCTGCACTGGCTTCTTGAACTAACCTGGAAAGATCCTGAATATCTTGTCTGTCAATAATATGAAGAATATCCTCCAAAAGTCTGAATATCCTTGTTGTGCCATCAGTTCTCTGAATTCCATGAGCTTCAAGTCCTTGATCCATACAGTAAATCCATTTAGCAATGGATGCTCTCTTTCCAAAAATCTCTGTATCAATACATTGATCTTCAAATTTTACAATCTTCAAGTACTTCTTCAAGCTCTCATCATCATCAATATCTTCTGTTGTTGATTTAGCCATCTTGGCTTTCTTCTTTGTCTTTGTTGACCTTTTCCTTTTAACACCCTTGGAGGTTCCCTCAAGTTCTGTTGAACCCTCTTCCAAGTTTGTATGTATCGTCTCCTCAGTATGTACTGTTGTATGTACTAATGACTGTGTATGTACTGCTTGTACATTTTCAGTCTTGAGTTTCAACTCCTGTATTCATTCTTTGAGAAGTCTCTTCCTTCCTTGAACTTACCTTCTCCTTTCTATTCTTCCTCACATAAGTGGTCTTGATAGGTAGAGATGTGTTTGCAGGTTCAGCAGTACTTGGCTTAATTCTAGGAGTACTACCAAATTGTCTTTGTTGTTGCATATGTCTCTTAAACTCTTCAACAGCTTTTCTATCTGCTTCAGATCCAATCTCAACAAAATTCAATTCAGTTCTCTTACTTTGCTCATACAAAGTCTTGATTTCTTCCAAATTCTTTTTGACCAGCTGAATATGAGTAAAACCCTTAACTCTCTTAAGAAAATTCATCATTTGATTCCTAATCTGCATAGTAGTTGGAGGCTTAATCTTTTCTTTTCTTCTCTTTTCAGCAAAGAATCTTTGTTGCTCTCTTACCAGATCATCAATCAATTTTGATTTCTCTTCTTCATCATATGCATCTCTCTCTTCAGCTATCAATGAGTCTGCAAGAAGCTCACTTGCATGTAATTTAGCTTGAATCCTATCATACTCTTGTATGTTCCATTCTTGCTGTATTCTTCTAGCTTCTAGCAAATGCTGCTTTGCTGCAAGTTCTTCCTGTAATTCATTTTCACGAATTTGTGCTCGCATTGTGTAAGCATATTCCTCATCATGGTCCAATTGATTAAATCTGTACATGACTTTGTTTATATCATCATTTGAATCACTTTCATCTTCATATTCTGATAATATTTGCTTCTTCCCCTTATCCTTTGGATCAATCTTAGGTAGCTTCTTCTTTAACTTGGTAGATCTTTCCTCATTAGCTTGCTGTTGAATAACTATACCTTTAGTAGGGTGTGAAGCTTGAACTTTCTTACCTTGAATTTGATTCTTTTTGGAAAGAACTTCTTGTTGTATCTTTTTCTCTACCTCTGCTTGTTTAGTCTTCTCAACTAAATTCTTCTTTCTTAGGTCAAGCAGCAATTGGGCTAAAGTCTCATCCTCTCCAAAAGGAGTTTGACTTTCTAGTGAAAGATGATCACTAGCGGTACTTGCAATCAGCTTAGTTGGCTTAGTAGTACTTGGGTCTTCAACAATGTCAGCAGTTGTTGCAGAGGGCTTAGTTGGCTTAGCAGTACTTGGATCTTCAACAATATTAATTTCACCAGTATTAGACACACTTGTTTCTTCAATAACTTGTGTATCCCCAGATACTCTTTCTTCCATAGAAGTCATCATTTCAACTTGCACCTCTTCAGTCTTGTCTGATCCATTGCTCATTCTTGATCTAGACAGTACTTGCAAAGTCTGTTTCCTTTGAGTCCATACTTGTCTTTGTGGTGATGGAGTTGAAGATATAGGAAACTGAATGTTAATTTCCTCCAACTTCTCATAGAAAGCACTCCAATTTGTTTGAAGTGGTGATTGAGGTGGTGGTGTTGGCTGAGTTACCAATATTTCTTCAACTTGTGGCTCCTCATGAGTAGGTTGTGGTTCTTCCTGTTGAATCTCCATATTTAAAGGTCCATCCACACTAGTCTCTAAACCAGTTCCATCTTCATTAGTTACCATGACATCTTCATCCAATTCAAAATTGATGTCATTTCTAGAGATCCTTGTATGATTATCAGAAGAAGGTGGTTGTTCTTCATAATTCCTCCCCTGTTTGGTTGCATTCAGTTGCCTTTTCTTGTGGTTCCTGAATCTTTGCTTCTTGATTACAGACTTCTGAATAGATCTATGATGCCTCATCCAAGGTGACACTTTGTTCCTTAACTTGAGTAGGCTAGCTTCCAATTCAGCAATTTTCTTGTCTTGAACAAGCTTTTCTTTCTGCAACACCTGTACTTGTTGGGACAAACTTTTACACAAAGTAGTTAAATTTGCAACATCCACCACCTCTGGTGCTTGTGTTTGTGGTGAACCACTAGCAGCAATAGAAGCAGCAGGTGTGTGGATCATCTCATCATTGTTTGGTGGAACACCAATGATAGGTGTGAAAACACCCATCTTTTCTACCACTTAATTACATTAAAACAGGACCTAAACGTATATTTTATGTCGTAAATGGCGGAATTATGCGTGGTTTGTGTTTTTATTGTGTTTCAGGGTCGAGAAGGTGAAAAGTGGAGAAAACACGACTTTCACGGGCTTTTATTGAAGTAAAAGACAAAAGACGAAGTCGAAAGATCAAGAGTGGAAAAAGAACGGAAGTCCAAGACCAATTCTGAAGATTTATCGAAGAAAAAGTCAAAAGACGGAAGTTTACTAAAAAGCCGAGGAACTCATGTTTAAATTATGAAGAAATTACAAGACGAGTTCAAAAAAATCCCGAGACAAAGTCTTAGAAGTCGAAGAATTTGAGAAGACTGAAAGACTGAAAGACTGAGGACCAAGATAGAAAGAAAGAGGAAGCCACCAACCCTTCCCCTCTCCTATAAATACCACCCTCACAACATGTGAGGGGGTTGGTTAGTTTTAGGATTAGATTAGGAGTAGGTAGTTTCTCTCTCTCTAAACTTTTACTTTCTCTCTCTAGATTAATTTGTGTTTTAAGCTTTTGTTATTGAATCCATACTTTTTAATTCAGCTTTTAATTCATCATCTTCTTTCTTTCTTGTGTGATTTGTTCTTATTCTTCATTGCTCATGTTCTTGAGTTTTTATGATTTTGATCAAGTGGGTTTTGATTAATTTGGTTATGTTTGTTAGTTTTTATGATTTGTTTTGATTGATTATTGTTAGTAGATGCTATTTGGTTGTTTTGGTTTAATCTTTCGTTCGATTTTAATTGATTTAAGGATAAATCGTGTTCACTGTACGTCCCCTGTTCTTCAGATGGTTGTTTCTGTATTTCATTATTTCCCAGGCAACCTTCATCCGGAACTTGAAAAGTTCCGAATGAAGCAACCTTCATTCGGAAGTCTAAAAGTTCCGGATGAAGCAACCTTCATTCGGAAGTCTAGAAGTTCCGAATGAAGGAACCTTCATCCGGAAGTCTAGAAGTTCCGAATGAAGGAACCTTCATCCGGAAGTCTAGATGTTCCGAATGAAGGAACCTTCATTCGGAAGTCTAGAAGTTCCGAATGAAGGAACCTTCATCCGGAAGTCTAGATGTTCCGAATGAAGGAACCTTCATCCGGAAGTCTAGAAGTTCCGAATGAAGGAACCTTCATCCGGAAGTCTAGAAGTTCCGAATGAAGGTCTGTCAGTCTTCGTTCTGTTTTTAATTTTAAGTTTTCTTCTTTTAATTTCTAGTTTGATTTTTCCCGCCTTTTTATTTATTTAAATTTTTATTCACGTTTCTTTTAGTTTAATTTTTTTTATTTGCATCATTTACTTTTTGTTAAGTTTTAATTTTACGTCGTTTCATTTCTCGTCATTTACTTTTAAAGTTTTAAATATCGCACCGTTTACATTTTAACTTGTTTTAATTTCTCGCCATTTATTATTAAGTCTTGTCCATTTATTTTCCAAAACCAAAAATATTTGTTTCACCAAGAACAACTAATCTCACACAATTAACCGGAAATCAATTCGAAGAGATACCGAGAAAACGAACTTTAGAACCTAACAAAATCCTTGTATTAAAATGGCGCCGCTGCCGGCTCTTTTCGTGAAGATCGAAGGTTTTTTGTGAGTGACGCGTTGGCTTTTGGGATTCGTTCACTTGTGAACGTTATTTTTCTTGTCAAAAATTTTCAAAAAACCAAAAACATTTGAAAAATCATAAAAAGCATTTCTTTCTCAAAGTTTTGCACCAAAAAATATTCTTATTGCTTATCTATCTTTCTTCATGGATTTTTATGTCCATTGCGTCCGGTGTGGGAAACAATTATCTGGGGACAACTCTTGCCAATGGTGCACCTGTGAGCGGTGCGGAAACGATATCGACTACACACAATCCGGATTTTGTCCTTTGTGCAACTCGACTAATTCGTACTTTTTGAACCTACCTCCTGTTCCCCCGTGCATCTATTGTGGAAGCGATTCTCATTGGCATGTTTCGTGCCCGGTTCGATACTCGTCTGGTCACGGGCAAGAACCGGGGTACAATTATGACAATGATAATAGCTGTCCACAAGACGCACCTGATTTTTCTCCACACCCGGTTTGCAACAACTGTGGGGGTCCTCACGATACCTATTATTGTCAACCAGTGAATTATTATGAGCAAAATCCGGATCTTCAGTTTTCTTCACCTATGGATTATTATGAACCAAACCCGGTTTCTAATTATTCCCAACCGATGAACAACTATGAGCCACAACCTTGCTATAATTCAGGTTTTCAACACTATGAGCCCCCACCGCACTCACTCGATCATCAGCCTCGTCACAGGATGAGTTACCAAGAACCAATTGTCGATCTTGCTACAGCTTTTCAAGCACAATCAAAAGAGCTTTTACACACGCTGCGAACTTGTATGGAGTCATTTTTACAGCAGCAAGATCAGACGAGTACCCATATCCCTGAGCATATTATTGGCCCTATAAATAATGAGCAGAGTGATGACGATATTGAGGTTACTTTCGACGAGGAGGAATTTCTAAAGCAAAATACTTCACTCCTTAGTGATGATAGTTTTCACATTCCTGAGATCGATGAGTTTCTTGCTATTGATACGCCCGTGGAATACACATCTGGGTATTCTGATGTGGAAGGAGATATACTTTTTCTAGAAGATTTATTACACGATGACACTACACCTTCTATCCCAGAGGTGGAAAGATGTGAATCTACTGAAAAAAGAACGCAGGTGGAAGGTAATTGTTCTCATACTTCTCATATTATATTACCACCTCATCCTCCCACGTGCACACCCAAGCGGGTGATGTATCACTTTTACTCTACTCGTTTTATACCGGGAAATGAGGATGAGTGCTTTGACCCGGGAGGTGACATTGATTATGCTATGATTGGTAACAATACGGCTTTGCCGTTTGCTCAGCATCCATTGTCTTTGGGGGATGGCAATGTGCTTACTACACCCAACCCACCTCCCGTGGATCTTGAATTCACATACTATACGTATGTTGAAAGGACCTTTCTCCCTGTCAAGACTTATCCCCCTGCCTCTACTTTGTTGATGTCAACCGGGAACGAGGACAAGGTCTTTGATCCCGGTATCACATTCAAGGCTTCCCCATGGACCATTTAATTTGGGGACGAGTCAGGCTCGTGACTCGGTTAACAAAAACAAGCGCTTTTTGGGAGGCAACCCAATTATCTATCTATTTTCACCATAAGTGTAGGGGGAGCCCCGTTGGTGTTTCTTGTTCTCTTTCTTATCATATGCAGGGATTAGAGCTTCAAAGACACACTCTTGATGACTTTTGACGAACCATGATTCCGTGTTACATTCTTCCCGGTTCTATCCTAAACTCTTTTCGATTCACTATTTTATATTTCTCAATATTAAAATAGGAATCTCTTTAGTTGTCTTTTCCTTAACGCGATTTAAACAAAGTGCACAATGTCCTAAGTGTAGGGGAGTTTACTCCCACATGCTTAAACATTGAGGACAATGTTTATATTAAGTGTAGGGGGGACTTCTATCGAAGTTAAGTGGTCTTTTCCTTGTATTTGCCCTCATTTTAACCGGAAAATCAATTTTTCGACATTTTTCAAAATTTTTAATCTATTTTGGCCTAGTTGTAGTCCCCTTTATTTTTGCTATTTTTCTCCTATTTTAATAAAATGGTTTTAACAAGTTTAGTTATCTTAGATATATTAGGCCCGTTGTGAATATTTGTACTCAACCCGAGTTTACTTATCCAAGTTCACTCTAGCTAGTATCCTTAACCATGTAGACCTTAATTGGTTTATTAGGCTAAGCATCCACGAGTCTCATTCCTTGAGATTTTAAATTGTGGAGATCGAGAAATGATAGAGTTGGTTACAAGTTTGGTATTCTCTCATTAACTTATGTGAGTTAATTATGATCTTTTTCTCCCATCACTTGCTAATAAATTATCTGCAATAAGTAAGGTCGTACGATTTGAAAAGTTACTTAGCTTCTAGCCCAAGATCGTTTAAAAGTTGCTCGGTAATGACGAGAGTTCATAGCCAAGGCATAACTTATGAAGCGGGGCGCGAAGATTGGCGAGTCCGAAAAGGCCCTAACAAGGCATGAGGATTCCATTTTATTGCTAAAGATCCAAAGTGATGTGAAAAGCATTATTCCTAAAATCAATATGAAGGATCAAGACTCACGACGAAAAGCAATCAACTCCCATAAAGATCATGGAGAAGTCTATCCGAAAAGACCCTAACAAGGTATGAGGATAAATAGATCCAAGTCCGAAAAGGAGGCGGATCGTTGTATCTCGAAGTCCCAAATAGAGATTGAAGAAATAATCATGAAGTCGTGGTCAACAAAGTTGGAGTACCCCACAAAAGTCTCCAAGTGAAGCAACTCTATTACGATGAGAAGACCATTATCTCAAGCACGTATCTCAAGATATGAAGTATGAAGTACATGCCAAATATCGGCCCGAGAAAGGTCTCAAATCGTGAACCAAGTTATGCCAAGATATGAACTTTTTGATATCCCGAGAAGCAGTTTTAAGAGATTTTGTCCTTTAGCTAACTATTGATCAAATCGTCCTACTTTGCTTTCAGCTTAAATAAATTATCAAAATAAGTCAACAATGCATCCTCGTGATCATTCAAGACATCAATAAAATATAAGAGATACCCATAGGAATAAGGGAGTTTAAGTGATTAATTGAACCGCATGAGTAAATGTTTGTTATGCTAACTTGTACTAACAATGATCTTGTTTTTAAGCTTGGCATGGGGAACGTGAAACTTGAGGGTGATAAACATTCATGACACACAAGCCCTAATGTAAGTCTTAGATTTCTTTACATGTTTCTTCCTTGTTGCATCTTGTTATTTTCTATCTTTTTGATTTTCCTTAGTTGTTTAATAAAGGCCAAGGTAGGTTGATTATGATGGAAAGTGTAAACCTTGCTTTATCACTAAGCATTGCATGAGGGCATTGCAATGGTTAAGTGTAGGGGATTTGATAGGTGTGAAAACACCCATCTTTTCTACCACTTAATTACATTAAAACAGGACCTAAACGTATATTTTATGTCGTAAATGGCGGAATTATGCGTGGTTTGTGTTTTTATTGTGTTTCAGGGTCGAGAAGGTGAAAAGTGGAGAAAACACGACTTTCACGGGCTTTTATTGAAGTAAAAGACAAAAGACGAAGTCGAAAGATCAAGAGTGGAAAAAGAACGGAAGTCCAAGACCAATTCTGAAGATTTATCGAAGAAAAAGTCAAAAGACGGAAGTTTACTAAAAAGCCGAGGAACTCATGTTTAAATTATGAAGAAATTACAAGACGAGTTCAAAGAAATCCCGAGACAAAGTCTTAGAAGTCGAATAATTTGAGAAGACTGAAAGACTGAAAGACTGAGGACCAAGATAGAAAGAAAGAGGAAGCCACCAACCCTTCCCCTCTCCTATAAATACCACCCTCACAACATGTGAGGGGGTTGGTTAGTTTTAGGATTAGATTAGGAGTAGGTAGTTTCTCTCTCTCTAAACTTTTACTTTATCTCTCTAGATTAATTTGTGTTTTAAGCTTTTGTTATTGAATCCATACTTTTTAATTAAGCTTTTAATTCATCATCTTCTTCCTTTCTTGTGTGATTTGTTCTTATTCTTCATTGCTCATGTTCTTGAGTTTTTATGATTTTGATCAAGTGGGTTTTGATTAATTTGGTTATGTTTGTTAGTTTTTATGATTTGTTTTGATTGATTATTGTTAGTAGATGCTATTTGGTTGTTTTGGTTTAATCTTTCGTTCGATTTTAATTGATTTAAGGATAAATCGTGTTCACTGTACGTCCCCTGTTCTTCAGATGGTTGTTTCTGTATTTCATTAATTCTCAGGCAACCTTCATCCGGAACTTGAAAAGTTCCGAATGAAGCAACCTTCATTCGGAAGTCTAAAAGTTCCGGATGAAGCAACCTTCATTCGGAAGTCTAGAAGTTCCGAATGAAGGAACCTTCATCCGGAAGTCTAGAAGTTCCGAATGAAGGAACCTTCATCCGGAAGTCTAGATGTTCCGAATGAAGGAACCTTCATTCGGAAGTCTAGAAGTTCCGAATGAAGGAACCTTCATCCGGAAGTCTAGATGTTCCGAATGAAGGAACCTTCATCCGGAAGTCTAGAAGTTCCGAATGAAGGAACCTTCATCCGGAAGTCTAGAAGTTCCGAATGAAGGTCTGTCAGTCTTCGTTCTGTTTTTAATTTTAAGTTTTCTTCTTTTAATTTCTAGTTTGATTTTTCCCGCCTTTTTATTTATTTAAATTTTTATTCACGTTTCTTTTAGTTTAATTTTTTTTATTTGCATCATTTACTTTTTGTTAAGTTTTAATTTTACGTCGTTTCATTTCTCGTCATTTACTTTTAAAGTTTTAAATATCGCACCGTTTACATTTTAACTTGTTTTAATTTCTCGCCATTTATTATTAAGTCTTGTTCATTTATTTTCCAAAACCAAAAATATTTGTTTCACCAAGAACAACTAATCTCACACAATTAACCGGAAATCAATTCGAAGAGATACCGAGAAAACGAACTTTAGAACCTAACAAAATCCTTGTATTAACCAACATTGTGAGAAGAAGATTGTGAATCTTCTAGGGAATGGGAACTCTGGTGAGAAGGAGTTTGCTGAGAAGCACTAGCATTGCTAGGTTCATCACCTTCTTGATTGGCAGGTTGGGCTAACATATGAGCAAACAATGGTGTAATTGTTCCTGTAAAGGCATTGCCTTGTTTGGTCAAGAAAGAGAAAGTTCTCTTTGTGAATGTAGGAACATCCCATGTATCAGTTAACTCTGGTAGGTTAGGTATTTGGTCACGAACTAAAGTCTGAATGAATCTAGGATACATTAAAAACTTGTTACTCCCTTCCAAATTCCTAGTCATGCCATCAAAACTTGAAAAATTAAAAACCCTGTTATTTGCTAGACAAACACCAGCTGATGCCAGTGCAGCAGGAATTTGATCAAAAGATGTACTTTTAGAGCTTAAACAGTGAATTATAGCATAAAAAAGTAATTTCCATTGAGGTGAAAATAAAGCTTTAAAGAAAGTAAGACTTTCCCTACCACCTCCATAGCCCATGGTTGCAAGGCCATCATGAATCTCTGTATTATTAAGCATACTAAGTCCATTTTCATCATTTAATCTCAAACTTGCTCTTAGCAGTACCTCAGTTACATATATATTTCTATGATTCACCTTAGCCTTAATGCAAGGTTGATCAAACCGAGTACCTAATACAGCAGTATTCCAAAATTGTTCAACAATGGAAATAGAGACAACTGGACTTACAGTGAGTGCAAAGCGAACATGACTTCGTGATAGGAAACCAAGCATCTCATGGAAACCAAGAGAGTCATCATTCGTAGCAAGATTCGCAACCAAATTATGCTTAGAGATTACTTGTAAAGAAACCATTAGTATTTTTGATGATTGAATAATTAGAGAGAAGGTTATAGAATCAAGAGATAAAAATAAAAGATTAGGTGAATCAATTGTATAATTGGAGTAAGTATTTAAGTAAATAACAAACCCAAGCGCGAAGAAACCGCCAAATTTACAGAAGAGACCCTTAGCGGTACAACGGACATGTAGCGGTACATGGAACATAAGCGGTACTTGATTTTGTGCTAGCGGTACTTGGAGTGACAACGGTACCTCACAATTTTGACCAGTTCATGCTTTCCACTAACAATGTAACCTCTTTTATCTTTTTCTATTAACCTGCAATTACATCAAAAACACAAAACATAGACTATACAATAAAAATTGTAAAAATTTGTACAGCTATTACCTCCCCTCAACATATGCAACATGTTATTGGTTGAGCATACCAATGTGTGTCACCAAGAATTCGAATCTCTTTGCATCAAATGCCTTGGTCAACAAATCAGCTACATTGTTGTCTGTATGAATCTTCAAGACTTGAATAAGCTTTTTGTCATAAGCATCTCTTATAAAGTGATGTCTTATTTCAATATGCTTGGTCTTGGAGTGAAATACTGGATTCTTGACAATACATATAGTACTTTCATTATCAATGTAAATCTTGGTGTTCATGAAGTTAAACCCATAATCTAACAATTGATTTTGAATCCAAAGTACTTGTCCACAGCAGTGAGCAGCAGCTACATATTCAGCTTCAGTTGTAGAAGTAGCAACAATGGTTTGCTTCTTACACTGCCATGATATGAGTCTTCTGCCTAGGAATTGACAACCTCCTGTTGTGGATTTCCTATCATGATTAGCTCCAGCATAATCACAATCTGAGTAAGCTTCCAATTCAAAGGTGGAATTTCTAGGATACCATAATCCTAAATTGGGTTGACTTTTAAGATATTTAAAAATCTTCTTCACAACATGTAGATGTGACACCTTTGGATGAACTTGGAACCTTGAATAGGCACACACAGCAAACATTATATCTGGCCTTGAAGCAGTAAGAGACATCAATGAACCAATCATTGACCTGTATAGATGAATGTCAACATCTTCTCCATGTTCATCTTTTAATAAAGACTTCTTGGCTTCAAAAGGTGTGCTTGTACTCCTTGTATCTATACATGAAAATTTCTTCAAGATTTCAGCAACATATTTATCTTGGCTGATAAATATTCCATCTTTCCTTTGTTTGACTTGCAGTCCTAAAAAGAAAGTTAGTTCTCCCATAGAACTCATTTGAAATCTTCCTTTCATCAAAGCTTCAAACTCTTCACACCATTTCTTTTTGGTAGAACCAAAAATGATGTCATCAACATAAACTTGAACTAGAATGATGTCCTTAGCATTCTTCTTGATGAACAGAGTTTTGTTAATGGTTCCTCTCCTATATCCATGTTCTAGCAGAAAATTGGATAAGGTTGCATACCAGGCTCTTGGAGCTTGATGCAGACCATAAAGTGCTTTGATAACCTTGTAGACTCTATCGGGGAATTTAGGATCTACAAAACCTGGAGGTTGTGAGACGTATACCTCCTCTGAAAGAGTACCATATAGAAAGGCATTTTTCACATCCATTCGATAGACTATAAATCCCATATATGATGCAAAGGCCAAAAATAACCTAATGGATTCTATCCTTGCCACTGGTGCAAAAACCTCATCATAGTCTATCCCTTCTTCCTGTATATAGCCTTGAGCAACAAGTCTTGCCTTGTTCCTCACAACAACTCCTCTTTCATCCTTCTTGTTCCTGAAGACCCATCTAGTACCGATTACTCTTTTACCTGAGGGAAGATCCACAAGAATCCAAACTTTTTGTAGCTCAAATTGTGTTAATTCTTCTTGGATGGCATCTACCCAACTTTCTTCATCAAGAGCCTGAGAAATGTTTTTGGGCTCTACTTGAGATAAGAAACAGGCAAACAAACAATGTTGAGTATCTTTATGATTTGTTCTCTGCTGTTGTTTGACATAACTCACAAGTGCATGAGTTTCAATATTGGTTTGAAGTTGTCTTCTGGTTTGTACAGCAGATTTGGGATCTCCAATGATCTGTGTAGAAGGATGGTTGTTGTTGACTTTATGAGTGGGAATAGAACTGACTGGAATTTCTGTTTCCAAGTTGTTGAAATCAGTTACTGCACCCTGCTCATCATAGGAAGCTTTAGAGAAGATTCCTTCAGCTGGACTAGCATATAAGTCTTCATCGTGCATAGCTTGTAAAATCTCTTCTAGTGAGTCAACAGATTTGGCAGATTTTGACTTAGCAGTACTTGCAGATGAAGTACCGCTAGGTGTAGTATGTATTGCTGAGTGTTGTGCCTCAAAATATTCTTCTCCTGAATGCTTATTGGCAGATGTAGCATTCTTTTCTTGATCTTGAAGCCTCTGAAGCTCTTGGAAGGCTTGATCATCTTTTGATGGCATTGTTTGCTTCTTGGGAGAGGCAGACATGGGAGTAATAGTAGGCAAGTTGGGCACATAGATATGAACATCATCATCTGATGAAGAAACATCTTCTTGAGTACCTGCTTTAACACCCCCAAATCTACACGCAGCAAAATACATCTTTGGGTATAAAACAATGATACAATAACACATAATTTATAAAGAACGACTCGAAAAGAGACGTTTTAGATCTATCGTTCCTAAAACATTTGTCAGAGTAGCGTAGTCCCAAGACATCGTAACCAAAGTACAACAAAACAAAAGATTTTAAATTGTTTTGAACAAAAGGAACAACAAACATTCAAAGAGTTTATATTACAAAAGTAGTGCACAACATCTTTCCCGTGGCTTCCAAGCTTCACCCTTCTTGATTACCTGAAATACATGTGAGAAAATCATCAGCAAAAATGCCGAGTGAATCTATGGGTTTATATAATTATTTTGAACACAAGCAAAGATTATAAGTTTGTGACATACTTGAAGGCAACAAGCATCAAATAATAATTTGTATCAACAATAATAACTATATATAGCATAAATTGCAATAAGCTCATGGAACCGAGCCCTTAGACACTCCGTTAGGTCTAATAAGACAAGAGATTTATTAATTGTCGGTTACCTCCAGATTTTTGGTACATTGCCGTATACCCGACTTCTCAATACAATATGTTCAAACAGTGTGGAGGTCGGGCCTAAGCTTCTATGGCAAGTCCACAAAAACTGAACTGGGGCGGCTTCCCCCATATATCTATTAATTGTACTAGCGGCTAGCCCATCATAAGCTAGTTAACGGTCCATAATTGAGGCTTTAACAAAGACAGTCACTTAATGCAATTTAAAGGCAACCACGGGTCCATTCATAGAAGGACAAGCATACCATAATAATCTTGTGTTCTAAGTTTATAAAACATGTATTCCCCCTCGCGGGTTTTTAAAATCATATAATTTCGCAAACGAGGCTATAGACTCACCTTAAGTAGTAGAAGTAGTTGAAGACGATCGCCGACGATAGTAGATGCCCGAAAAACACGACAACCGCAACCTAGCAAATAAGGTGCGTACATTAATAATAGACTCGAGAAATAAATGATACTTAATAAAATCAAACTCAAGTATAAAGTCACGACAACTCGAGAGAAAACGATGCAAGTGGTTCTATTATACTCTCCTATGTATTCATTTTATTGTTCTATGCATTTAATAAAAATATGTCGGAACATACCGAATGTCCAAGCCGTTTTCCCATACTTAGACACATCAAAACTTCAAGATACTACTCAGAAAACTTACGTACTATATATAGAAAGTCCTCCCAAGAGCCCATCAAAAGATTTTACTTCTAAATTTTCCTGCCCGACTCATCTTTGAATCACAAAATTCGGACAGTTTAGCGACCTTGACTTACGAAACCATTTTGACCATTCTAAACAACTCCATTTGTAAAACCGCCACTTGATTCTAAAAATAGACTCAAAATGATAAACTTGGAGCCTGAGAACAGCCCTTGAATCATTTTGAAACTCATTTTATAGTCCCCGAGATTCGATCTAAATATCGACAACAATTTTCGGATTGTGTCAACACTCGTCTCCCAGTACACGAAAATCAAACTAGTGTATCTTCCACCTCGTTTGGAGTTGGAAGGCCTACTTTATATCAGATCGAAGCTAACGAAATTCTCTACGACATAATCCCATAATAACAACCTATATTCAGACCTAAGACCCCCGAAAATAGCCTCAAACCTACTGCCTAAAATTAACCATTTAAAAACCATACAAAATCAATTTTTCAACACAATCTACCCATTTCTATACCACTAATATGATCATTCTAACACTCCTACACTATGATCAACCTCCTAACACACTTGCATGACCCTTTTATAAAATTTATTCAAATATTTAAACACAACAATTAGCAAAAACACTAGTCACAATATAAAATTAATATATATACATGATCATACAAGCATCAACTTATTCAAAATTCATCAAAAATAAAAATGTAATGCATGTATAAAAATTTTATACTAATGTGTAGCCCTTGTGATTTCTAGGATGGGTGTTAATTTAGTTTTGGAAGATTCAATGTAGAAAATCAAAAATTTGGAGGTGTTTTGGGGTTGTGGTGTACGGCCAAGAAAGAAAGAGAGGAAGGAGGATGTGATTTTTGTTTTATGAATTTAAAAATGAGATAGTGCTAGTGGAAAAATTATATATAGTGTAAGGTTAGGATAGTTTTTGCTAATTTGTGATAGTTTTGGTCCAAAATGTAAATACTAGTTAAAAAGCGGGAAATGACTAAAAGTCAGTTTTACAAATATTTACGGGGCTCGGGTTTCGTAAAAATACTTAAAAATTTAAACGCATACAAAAAATAATAATATAACGACTCGATACGTAATTAAAATGATATCGTCGAAAGTATTAAATATCGAAACGATCATAATAAAATATAAAATTTTGGGCATCCGTCGGTATCGCGATCACTAGTAGTCCTCGTTGCTCGTCAAAATATTAAAATAAAATATTCAATATCGGTTTCAACTTAAACCGTTAAACATAATAATATCTAACGTTATAAAATACTTCAAAAATATTTGAAAAGTAAGATTAAGTAATGACCTTATTTTTGTGGGTTTTACATCCTCACCACCTTAGGAGAGCACCGTCCCGGGGCTTACTTCTCCTTAGGTCTGTCTACGAATAAATGGGGATACTTGCTCTTGAAGTAGTCCTCTCGCTCCCAAGTGTATTTGGGTCCACGTCGGGAATTCCATCGCACTTTCACTATCGGGATCCGACTTTGCTTAAGCCGTTTCACCTCTCGATCCATAATCTCAACCGGTTCCTCAATAAAATGCAGCTTGTTGTCCAGTTGAATCTCCTCAAGTGGAATTATCAAATTCTCGTCCGCAAAACACCTCTTTAGATTAGAAACGTGAAAAGTATTGTGAATAGCACTTAACTTCTCTAGCAATTCCAACTTATATGCCATAGGACCAACTCGATCAATAATCTTGAATGGACCTATATAGCGTGGACTAAGCTTTCCTCGCTTGCCAAATCGAATTACTCCTTTCCAAGGTGATACTTTCAACATAAGCATATCGCCAATATCAAACTCCAATGGTTTTCTCCTTTTATCCGCATAGCTCTTCTGCCTACTACGAGCTGCCAATAAACGATTCTTGATTTGCACCATCTTCTCAGTCGTTTCTCTAATCATTTCAGGACCCGTCAATTGACTTTCTCCAACTTCACACCAACCAACTGGTGATCTACACTTTCGCCCATAAAGTGCTTCAAAAGGCGCAGCCTTGATACTTGCGTGATAACTGTTGTTGTATGAGAACTCCACCAAAGGTAAGTGTCGATCCCAACTACATCCAAAGTCTATTACACACGTTCGTAACATATCCTCTAAGGTCTGAATAGTCCTTTCACTTTGTCCGTCCGTTTCCGGATGATACGCAGTGCTCATGTCCAACTGAGTCCCCAAGGCTCGCTGAAGCGACTTCCAAAAATCATATGTGAACCGACTGTCTCGATCAGAAATAATTGACAAAAGAACTCCATGTCTACAAACAACTTCCTTCAAATACAACCGAGTAAGTTTGTCTAAGTCATTAGTTTTCTTTATCGGCAAGAAATGAGCCGACTTAGTCAACCGATCAACAATCACCCAAATCGTATCATAACCACTAGAAGTTCTCGGAAGTACCGAAACAAAATCCATAGTGATCCTCTCCCATTTCCATTCTGGAATTTCAGGTTGTTGTAGTAAACCCGAAGGTCTCTTGTGCTCAAACTTCACCTTAGCACACGTCAAGCATTTACTAACATAAGTAGCAATGTTAGCCTTCATATTCGGCCACCAGTAGCATTTCTTCAAGTCTTGGTACATTTTATCCGATCCTGGGTGAATCGAATATTTAGACTTATGAGATTCGTGCATAATTAGATCTCTCAGTCCTCTATACACCGGTAACCATACACTATTCTCGAAATACCAAATTCCGTCATCACGAATTTCGAATATAGGTCTCATCCTTCTACCCAAGTCTTCATTTCTCACATTCTCTTCTTTCATCGCCTTTGTTTGAGCCTTAAGTATTCGATTAGATAAATCAGAATAAGTTTTCATGGCTAAAGCTCTAACCCTTTTGGTTATTTCTCTATCCTTCCTACTAAGAGCATCGGCAACTACATTCGCCTTGCCGGGATGATAGCAAATTTGAATGTCGTAATCACTCAACAATTCTACCCATCTTCTCTGCCTTATATTGAGCTCCTTCTGATCTAGAATATGTTGCAGGCTTTTATGATCGGTATATACCACACTCTTTGTACCGTAGAGACAGTGTCTCCAAAGTCTAAGAGCAAAGACAACAGCTCCTAATTCCAAATCATGTGTAGTATAATTCTCCTCATTCTTCCTCAATTGACGAGATGCATACGCGATCACTTTCTCCCTTTGCATCAACACAGCACCAAAACCCTTACGTGATGCGTCGCAATATACCACAAAGTCTTCAGCTCCGTCGGGCAAAGCCAAAATTGGTGCAGAACACAGCTTCCGCTTCAGAGTTTGGAATGCTTCTTCTTCTTCTGAACCCCACTCATACTTCTTGTTTTTCTGTGTAAGTTTAGTAAGAGGTTTAGAAATTAAAGAGAATCCTTCTATGAATCGCCGGTAGTACCCAGCTAATCCTAAGAATTTTCTAACTTCAGTCGGGGTTGTAGGCCTAGCCCAATCTCTTATAGCTTTAATTTTGGAAGGATCAACATGAACACCGCTACTATCGATCACATGCCCAAGGAATTGGACTGAATCCAACCAAAAATCACACTTGGAGAATTTTGCATACAACTTCTCCTTCTTCAACAACTCCAAAATAATCTTCAGATGACCTTCATGCTCTTCCCGACTTTTGGAATAAATCAGGATATCATCGATAAATACAATAACAAACTTGTCGAGGTATGGTTTACACACACGATTCATTAAGTCCATGAATACCGCAGGTGCATTAGTTAACCCAAACGGCATCACTTGAAATTCAAAGTGTCCATAACGCGTCTGAAAAGCTGTAATAGGTATGTCCTCCTCTTTAACACGAAGTTGATGATAACCCGACCTCAAGTCGATCTTCGAGTACACACACGAACCTTGAAGTTGATCTAACAAATCATCGATCCTAGGAAGTGGATAACGATTCTTAATAGTTAACTTGTTCAACTCTCGGTAGTCTATGCACATTCTGAACGATCCGTCATTCTTCTTTACGAACAATACTGGAGCTCCCCAAGGTGACGAACTTGGTCTAATGAACCCCTTCTCCATTAACTCCTTCAACTGATCTGCCAACTCCTTCATCTCAGACGGTGCCAAACGATAAGGTGCACGCGCCACCGGTGCAGCTCCCAGCACTAGATCAATCTTGAATTCAACTTCTCGCTGAGGCGGAAGCCCTGGCAAGTCATCAGGAAAATCACGAATAACCGGAACATCTTCCACACGCCTTACTGGTAGTTCTTTCTCCACTACTTGAGCTAAGAACAGGTGACAACCTCTTTCTACATATTTCCTCGCCTTGATACAAGATATCACCATCAGACGAGATCTACCGACATCACCTTTAACTACTAACGCTGAAGGTCTACGAGATTATTGGCCTATTCTATGTGATGGATTTGATGGATTAATATGGTTGATTGATTGATTAATAAAGAAGAAGATGAAGGAAAGAGATGAGGGATTAGAGAGAGAAAGGAGAGAAGGGAGAGAAGTTAGAGAGAGAAAGTGAAAGTGAAATTATGATTAAGTGAAATGACAATCAACAACCCCTCCTAACATGCTAGGAGGGGATATATATAGCCCACCCTACATGTGGGCTATATGGACTATACATAAAGTAAATGGATCACGAGCCCATTACATAATTATCGTTGGAGCGACCGATCCTTCATAAATACGTAAAAACGTATTTCTAACAATCTCCCCCTAAGGGAGGTCGCTCCAAGAAACAAAGTTCTAAATAGTCTATAACTCGTGATCTATGCTAACTAAGATGTGACCGAGACTTTATTGGGAAAAACGTATTTCCAACAATCTCCCCCTAAGGGAGGTCACATCTTTTTACAAAATCTTAAACCTAGCATCTATGCTTGAGTCTTCGATCTTGTTCTTGTGAATATGCTTGATGTGATCTTTGACTTTAGTCTTGAGCATGTTTCCTTGCCTTGACCTTGTGCATTCTTCACTTGTGATATTTGCCTCTTCGTGACTTCATGTTCCACATACTTATACTTTTAAATTCTTGAAAGCTTCAGAGTTTGATACAGCGGAAGACTTGACCTTCAGGCTTTCTTGAATTTGTTGAAGTACTAATTGTATGTAGTATAAGCATGTGGTGACGACTTCTTCTGGATTGTACACCGCAATGCCACCTTCTTGTTACGCTGCATAAGACAGTTAGCAACAAAACAATATACACGGATGAAATGGCCTTGAACATTTCATTCTAATTCGGTAGCAATTTACCTCCGGTCGGTGAAGACCGTTGGACGATATTAAATATCGTACTTGTGGCAGGTAGTTTCAATAAAGAACCTCCTTGACAAGATTTCGCGGGTAAACCCGTTCTCTTTACTCGACCGTCCAAAGCTGACTGCGAACGTAAAGAGTGAATCATTTGGATAATATTATCCGCATGATTTGAAGCCATCAATTCATGTTCCTGGAACAAGTGAAGTTCAATTAAGAACCGCACCATCGTTGCTTTCCAGTTGTCACTAGCTTGATTCATATAGAATCTTGCAAGTTACCTACCAAGTGCTGTTTGATGTTAACACTAGAAGGATTTCCATTCGTCACTGTAAATACTTAATAGTATTACTCTGAATGTTCTGGCAAGATCATTAAGATATTGCGTAGAGGCCTGGAACGTGTTTAAATTCATTTAAGAATTAAACCACTGTTGCTTTCCAGTTATCACAAGTTTGATTCATAAAGAATCGCACAAGTCACCTACCATGAGCTTTTTGATATTCGCTCAAGAAGGATTTCCATCTTCATTGTAAATACTTTCGTATTACTCGGATGTTCAGGCAAGATCATGAAGATTTTGCGTAGGACTCTTAAGATCTTTCTTACTTTTCACAGTGTGTGAAGAAGCAAGGAAATATGAAAGTGTGTCCTAATGAGATATTTGATGATCTCAAATGGCTCTAGACTCGATCGTGCATTTTGGATTTTTAGTGATCGGAGGCTGGAGAGGAGTGCCACCTTTTCAATACCAATTTATTCGGAGTGAATAAATCAATAGATAACGTGTTGATCTCCGTGTGATTAAAACAAATACCTTTTGAGAGATATTTGAGTTAGCTGGGAAGGGTTGTGCATTGCATCACTGGGTCCATGATGTCTTTCTTCAATATCGAGAATCATTAACAAAAATGATCTCAATAGCATATGTATTGACCCGGTTTCTGCCTAAAGTTGTAAGGAGGGCTTCTTTCTTTACACCCTTTATCTTTACAATTCTTTTTCATTCTTCAACCCCTTCAATGCTTACCAATACGTCATAACTAGCACCTTGTTGTGATTGTTCCAGTGCTAACTTAAGTACTTGGTCGGCATTCAGCTACGTTCACAATCTTTCTCCATCTTTCCTAAGGACTACTATTTCTAGCTATGGAATGTCCTTGGGAAGATTCCTCCGGTTCTAGAGAAATCATTGGACTTTAACCTATCCTACCATCCTTATGTCACCACAATCTTCACCGTCGTGAATAGAGATGTTTTGGGTAAGTGTATGTCACCATGAAATCCATTTTGAAGTGCAAATCCATTTTGCTCCCCCTTAACATATGCCACGATATCCGAAAACATTTTGCATATTTCGGGATGAGCTATCACGTTAAGTCAAACCATTCATGATTGATCATATCCCATATTAAATCACATTTTCTCCCCCATATTAAAAATATTAACCCAATCGATGTTTTTAATATCAATTGATTTAATAGCATTTTAAGAAAATTTGGGAAGAAAAATGCAAGTCCAATTATCTTCATGAATTACACAAGCTCCCCCTCAAATTAATGAGGGTGTGCTGAAACGTAAATTAAATACCTTTTAAACACAAGTGTAAGGTATTTATTACGTGCAAAGATCATATATGATAATGAATTCACAAGATTAGCAATTTACGAGGTTGGACCTGAATGATGGAGAACATCATATGAAAGATTCACATGGTTCTTGTTTACGAATGTTGGTCACCTCGTCACGTCCCCGAGAAAATTAATTCCCGTTGTTGAGTCAAAGCTTTCCGGTGAAATGCTTGACTTGATTATGAAAAGCGGGTTGCTATCTGAAATAATAGCAAACCATATGGAGCATGTTTTAAATCTTTTAAACTTCTGCTCGAACTTTATTTACAACCCCGTGTCATTATTGAATGACATTTCTAGGTTCGTAAATATTATCGATTCCAGAAGACATGCTCGTTTTATCAAAACATTTTTGAACACACAATTTTGAAAGATTTAGAAAAACCTTTTGAGAAATTCTCGAAAAATTGTGTTCAAAGTTTTGAAAAACAATTACTTGAGCTTAAGATGTTGAATATCTTAAAAGCGAGCTCAAGTCCGAGAAGTTGTGAACTTCCCGTTGTTAAGGATAAGTTACCATCGGCGATAAACTTTCCTTTTATCTGAAGGACGAGTCCTAAGCTGACATTTACTTAGAAGTCGTGTTCATGAGCTTGAAAACTTTGACTGTTTTAACGGAAAGCTCATGACCGAGAAAGGTTAATTTCTCGTTACGAGGAAAAGTTCTCTTATTTAAAAGATACACTTTCCTTTCTGAGCTTAAAACTTCGAATGTTTTAATACAAGCTCATGACCGAGAAAGGTGAATTTCTCGTTAAGAGGATAAGTTATCATAAAAGATAATCTTTCCTTTATTTTAAGTTCGAGTTACAGTCTGACATTTAACTGTAAGTCATTGTGCATGAGCTTAAAAACTTCGAATGTTTTTTGATATAAGTTCATGCCCGAGAAAACTTAATTTCTCGTTGTTAGGATAAGTTTATCATCGGCGATAAACTTTCCTTTTCTTGAAGAACGGGTTACCATCTGATATTTAACGATAAGCCATATACACGAGCTTAAAACCTTTGAATGGTTTTAGGATAAGCTCGTGTCCAAGAAAACTTAATTTCTTGTTAAGAGGGTAAGTTATCGTTGCGTGGATAAACTTCCCTGTCTCTGAAGTCCGGGTCGTCGTCTGTCATTTAACGAGGAGCCATAGTGCATGAGCTTAAAAACTTGGAATGTTTTTGAGATAAGCTCATGCCCGAGAAAAATTAATTTCTCGTTGTTAGGATAAGTTTACCATCGGCGATAAACTTTCCTTTCTTTGAAGAGCGAGTTATAGTCTGTGATGTGACTATAAGTCCTTGTGTAAGCTTTAACCATGAATCCCCTGAGATACTAGTTTCTCCGGTATCTGCTTCTTCAGCAACCAAACTCTAAGGGTGTCCTTAGTTGAACGGTATACAATGATTGGACCGCTTCGTTCTTTTGGAACATCAACTTTGGTACCTGCATTCTCATTAGGAGTTTGTATACTTTTGCATGGGTTAGAAATATCTATTTTAGAAGCACGTGGGGGTTCACAGTTGGCTTTACTTGTGTCAGAGGTGGCCTGAGGGGATGATTCACTTGTCTTAGTTGGCAAACGTTTCCTTTTATAGAAAACCTTAAGTTCAGGCTTAAGTGATGTATCATCCTTTGCAATTTCCTCCCTAGTAGTCTTTGTAGAATCAGAGACTATCCTAGTTAAAGGGCACTCGTTTCCTATAAGCGTGAAAGTTCTACCAGTGGGGCGCCACATTTTGCCAACGGGTTTGATTTTAGCGACCCACTGGGATTTAAGTCTAGCACGGGAGTTCACCTCATTAAGCAATTTCTTGATACAGGAATCATGATTTGCCGAAAAGACACATTTTCTACATGTTTTACAAGTAGCATATTTAATGTCCGAGTAATTCCTAGATGATTGATCGATGCTCCTAGTAGACGTCATGCTACGGTTAGCAGTGTTAGGTGATCTAGAAGGCATCTGACTAGGTTTGACATTGCTATCTCTTACATGTGTCTTTTGCTTAGCTTCCCTAAGACCAGATTTATGGCTAGCGTCATTTGAACTAGTTCTAGACGTGGTCATTGAACTATTCTTAAAGAAACTAGAGGCAATCATATGATTAGGTCTTGCTAAAACTGAGTTAGTCACATTAGGCCTAGTTGGTGGAGGGACTGTTCTAGAAATATGACCCAAATCAACTTGGGAGGCAAACCGCGGTCTCGAGGATTGTAGTCGCTCGGATCTAAATGCAGTAGGTTGTCTGACAATCGGTTGTCTGACGAACTGATTTGTAGGCGGTTTCCCCAAGATTGATGGTTTTTCAAGCTTAGTGTCCATACTAGGTCCTCTATTTTTCCTTAACTCGTTTTTCAACGCAGCTATAGCAAAAACCTTTTCCTGTACTTGGGCCTTTAAAGTCTCATTCTCTTTGAGCAAGTTATCTTGGGATGCCAACTTAGATTCAAGCAGTTGAATTTGTTTCAAAAGATTATCCTTTTCAGCTTTAGAATCTAGAACAGTTTGATCCAATTTTCTTTCAAGAACAACGTTTGACTTTTCAAGTTTTTCAAAGTATGTTTCAAATTTGTCCTTTTTCTTAGAAAATTCAAGTTTGGCATCCTCAAGATCTTTTGATTGCCGAGCTACGATTGTTTCGAGCTCTTTAATCTTGGAATCAGTTAACGAGGCAGTTATAAAGCATTTATCATGATGAACTATAGCATTTTGAACAATCTCTCCCCCATTATGACTCACATCGGATGAATCAGAAGTGGTATTTCTATCACTCTTTTCCATCCCATGTTTGTCATAATTAGGTTCAGAATGCTCAATATGCGGCATGTCATCAGCATATACATCATAAACAACATTACATTGTACCATGTTTGCAGGCGCTTCGTCATAAACGGGTAAGGTGTCAGCAAAAGAGATCTCGTGAACAGTCCCTGACGTGCCATTGGTATCATGTTGTCCTCCTGATTCCGTGCTCTTGGCATTGATAGGCTCCAAGTTTTCAACCGTATGACCAGTTTCCTCTTGCATCTGTGTCATTGATTCTTGCACTCCATTATCATATGCTTGCTGAAGTTGTGATGTGAAAATTAGACTGTTATGTTTGAAATGGTTGCTTCGTTCGGAAGTGTCATTCGTTCGGAAGTTTCCATTCATTCGGAACTTTCGTTCATACGGAACATTTCCTTCACCCGTAACTTTTTTCTTCACCCGGAACTTTTTTCTTCACCCGGAACTTTTTCTTCACCCGGAAGTTTCGTTCACCCGGAACTTTTGGGTTTGATTCGGAACTTTTGGTTCACTCGGAAGTTTCGTTCACCCGGAACTTATTCGTCCGGAACTTTTTCGTCTGGAACTTGGAGTTTGATTCGGAACTTCTGGGTTTGATTCGGAACTTTTCGATTCAGAAATTTTCAGTTCGCCCGGAACAGGACAAAAACTGACTGACTGAAACTTGAGACCCAAAAACCTTGATTATGAAAAACCTGGATAATGAAGGACTGTAGGACTGGTATTGGACAAAAACTGAGACCCAATAGATTAAAAAATAAAGAAAAATACTGATTATATAATAATACAAAAATAAAGACAACTGGACAGACTCAAACCCAGATATAATAAAAAATTATAGAAAACACAGCTTTGAGCTGGTATTGGACTGTAGGACTGATTGTAAAAAAATAAAATAAAAAAAATTATAGAAACTATATGAAAAACTGGATAAAAAACGAAAATTAATAAACTAAAATCAATAATAATAAAAAAAATTAAAGTGGTAAAATTGATTAAAAAATAAAAAAGGACAAAATTAAAAGTTCATTTAAGACATTCAAACGAAAAAGGCAATCAAAATAGAAGGATTTAATCAAAAAAAAATACAAAATTAAAAAGAGAAAAACACAAACTTTTATAAAAAACACCAACTTTTTATAAAAACACAAACTTTTTAAGATTTTATAAAGAAATTTTTGATTTTTATATAAAAATTTGTGATTTTTTATCTAAAAAGTAAGTAAATTTGAAGATTTGATATGATTTAACACATAAAAACACAAACTTTTTATAAAAAATACAAACTTTTTAATATTTAAGCATGATTAAATCAAAACCCACCAAAATCAATAAAAAATAAAAGCAAGAATAAACCAATCAAACCTTGGCTCTTGATACCAATTGAAGGTCTACGAGATTATTGGCCTATTCTATGTGATGGATTTGATGGATTAATATGGTTGATTGATTGATTAATAAAGAAGAAGATGAAGGAAAGAGATGAGGGATTAGAGAGAGAAAGGAGAGAAGGGAGAGAAGTTAGAGAGAGAAAGAGAAAGTGAAATTATGATTAAGTGAAATGACAATCAACAACCCCTCCTAACATGCTAGGAGGGGATATATATAGCCCACCCTACATGTGGGCTATATGGACTATACATAAAGTAAATGGATCACGAGCCCATTACATAATTATCGTTGGAGCGACCGATCCTTCATAAATACGTAAAAACGTATTTCTAACAAACGCCTTGCCCTTCACCGGTATGTGAACAACTTTCTCCCTACATACAATCACCGCATCATGAGCAACCAACCAATCCATACCAATAATCACATCAAACGAACCCAACTCTATCGGCATCAAATCCATTTCAAACAAATGATTTGCTAATTTCAAAGCACACTTCATAAATATAGTGGTAGTACTAACTAATTGTCCATCAGCTAACTCGACCTCATAACTAGTATTTAGGCTTGTTGGCTCAATATCAAGTAAACGACTAAAGGAAGTGCTTATAAAGCTCCTATCAGATCCTAAGTCAAACAACACACTAGCATAACGATGGCTGAGTAAGAACGTAACCGTCACCACATTTGGACCTTGTGCCTGATCAGCATCCTTAACAACATAAACTGCCCCAACAGCTTCGCCTGCTTTCTTGTTCATCAACTTTGGACATCTAGGGCGAAAATGATCACGTTCTCCACATTCAAAGCAAGTCTTGATCGGAATAGCATTCGCTCCAGTGGCAGGGATCCTTGCCTTGCATTTCTCCACAACATGCCCAACCATTCCACATTTAGTGCACCTTGGTGGACAATTACCAAAGTGACAAGCACCACAGCTCTTACATTTCTGGGCTGGTCCCCCATGGTCAGCATTATTATCCTTGTTAGTTGCAGCTCTAGCCCTATCATTTCTCTTCTGATTGTACTGCTTATGGCGGTTACTACCCTGATTACTACTCTACGAATTTTCCCATTTCCTTTTACTACCCTCAGCAGCTCTCTCAGCCCTATCTTGAACTTTCTGTCCCATGAGTGTATGAGCTATTCTTACAGTTTCAACAAAGTTCTTGGGTCGAGATGAAGTTGTCTCACCTTTAATGTACCCAGGCAACCCTTTGATGTATTGATCCATCTTCTTTTTCTCAGTAATAAAAGCATCTGGACACAACAAAACCAACTCACTGAATCGGCTAATATATGCAGCAATGTTATTATCTTTCAGCTTCAGGTGCCTCAACTCATCCTCCAAAGCAGATAACTCTTCTTCTGGACAGAACTCTTCTTTCAGCAACCTTTTAATTTCATCCCAAGGTTTCCTGTTTGCAGCTTCTAAACCAACTGTAGCAACTTGAGTCTTCCACCAGCTTAAAGCTCGATCCTTGAAAGTAGCAGCTGCGAACTTAACCTTGTTCCTTTCTGAGCAATCACTAATCTCAATGTTGTTTCTGTTTTCTCAATCCACCTGAATAATTCCAGTGCTCCATCAGTTCCTTGAAATGTAGTAGGTCCACACTTCATGTATCCAGCAAAAGTACACTCTTTAACCGTAGCAGCAGCCTGAGCAACCTCATCTGCAGGATTCTCAGCTACACCTGCTCCTCCAACAGCTTCTGGTCCAGCAGGTTCACCTTCACCTTCAGCACCCGCACCTCCAGAGCCACCTGCTCCTTCAGTGTTAACACGTGCAGCCCTATCCATAGCTAATGCTTTTGCAACCTCTTCAGCAACTAGCCTTGCAATGGCATCATTTTTCATTCTTCTAGGTGGCATGATTCTGTCATATCACAAAGAGAGAAGATAAAATGAGTGAGTTAATTGTAATCATGGTATAGTCATATCATGTACAAAATCAATCATCAAATACATACACATTCTCGATACAAGAATTCACAATCATTATAAGGATCAAAGGAAACTATTATCATCGATCAACAAGGAATGATCTTAAAGACAAATAGAGTACAATGAAACAAAATAATAGACACTAGGCACGTGGGGATCCACATGGCTTAGTTGACTGTGACTCGCTTACAGCAGTGGAACCTGCTTCCTTCTCATCGAAGACGAAATTTGACGGTGGTAAATTCACAAAATAGGTATAAGGTCATAACAAAATGAAAGAGAATAATTTCCAAAAATTTAAATAAATATAGAAAATCCTTCAAAATAAGTACAGGAAATTTTCAGAAATTTTTTTAAATAAATCATTAGTAAATAATAAACTTTTATCGAAAAGTTTAACGATATTAATATATATCCATCAAGGTTTACAGTATTTATTTATAAATACTTAGCAATAAGGCATACATAATAATGTATACTAAAGTTGTAATCCCAGAAGTAGCTTGAACCTGAAGTCACGCGAAATCATGTGCACCGACTCTTTGAAAAATAAAAACTGACAGTTATAGTTTAGGTTTTAGAAAAAGACCTAGTTCTCTATAACTCATGGCTCTGATACCAATCTTTAACACCCCCAAATCTACACGCAGCGGAATACATCTTTGGGTGCTAAACAATGATACGATAACACATAATTTATAAAGAACGACTCGAAAAGAGACGTTTTAGAATTATCGTTCCTAAAACATTTGTCAAAGTAGCATAGTCCCAATACATCGTAACCAAAGTACAACAAAACAAAAGATTTTAAATATTTTTGAACAAAAGGAACGACAAACATTCAAAGAGTTTATATTACAAAAGTAGTGCACAACATCTTTCCCGTGGCTTCCAAGCTTCACCCTTCTTGATTACCTGAAATACATGTGAGAAAATCATCAGCAAAAAGGCTGAGTGAATCTATAGGTTTATATAATTATTTTGAACACAAGCAAAGATTATAAGTTTGTGGCATACTTGAAGGCAACAAGCATCAAATAATAATTTGCATCAACAATAATAATTGTATATAGCATAAATTGCAATAAGCTCATGGAACCGAGCCCTTAGACACTCCGGTAGGTCTAATAAGACAAGAGATTTATTAAATATCGGTTACCTCCAGATTTTTGGTACATTGCCGTATACCTGAATTCTCAATACAATATGTTCAAACATTGTGGAGGTCGGGCCTAAGCTTCTATGACAAGTCCACAAAAACTGAACCGGGGCGGCTTCCCCCATAGATCTATTAATTGTACTAGCGGCTAGCCCATCATAAGCTAGTTAACGGTCCATAATTGAGGCTTTAACAAAGGCAATCACTTAATGCAATTTAAAGGCAACCACAGGTCCATTCATAGAAGGACAAGCATACCATAAAAATCTTGTGTTCTAAGTTTATAAAACATGTATTCCCCCTCGCGGGTTTTTAAAATCATATAATTGCGCAAACGAGGCTATAGACTCACCTTAAGTAGTAGAAGTAGTTGAAGACGATCGCCGACGATAGTAGATGCCCGGAAAACATGACAACCGCAACCTAGCAAATAAGGTGCGTACATTAATAATAGACTCGAGAAATAAATGATACTTAATAAAATCAAACTCAAGTATAAAATCACGACAACTCGAGAGAAAACGATGCAAGTGGTTCTATTATACTCTCCTATGTATTCATTTTATTGTTCTATGCCTTTAATAAAAATCTGCCGGAACATACCGAATGTCCAAGCCGTTTTTCCATACTTAGACACATCAAAACTTCATGATACTACTCAAAAAACTTACTTACTATATATAGAAATTCCTCCCAAGAGCCCATCAAAAGATTTTACTTCTAAAGTTCCCTGCCCGACTCATCTTTGAATCACAAAATCCGGACAGTTTAGCGACCTTGACTTACGAAACCATTTTAACCATTCTAAACAACTCTATTTGTAAAACCGCCACTTGATTCTAAAAATAGACTCAAAATGCTAAACTTGGAGCATGAGAACAGCCCTTGAATCATTTTGAAACTCATTTTATAGTCCCCGAGATTCGATCCAAATATCGACAACAATTTTCGGATTGTGTCAACACTCGTCTCCCGGTACACGAAAATCAAACTAGTGTATCTTCCACCTCGTTTGGAGTTGGAAGGCCTACTTTATATCAAATCGAAGCTAACGAAATTCTCTACGACGTAATCCCATAATAACAACCTATATTCAGACTTAAGACCCCCGAAAATGGCCTCAAACCTACTGCCTAAAATTGACCATTTAAAAACCATACAAAATCAATTTTTCAACACAATCTACCCATTTATATACCACTAATATGATCATTCTAACACTCTTACACTATGATCAACCTCCTAACACACTTGCATGACCTTTTTACAAAATTTATTCAAATATTTAAACACAACAACTAGCAAAAACACTAGTCACAATATAAAATTAATATATATACATGATCATACAAGCATCAACTTGATCAAAATTCATCAAAAATAAAAATGTAATGCATGTATAAAATTTTTATACCAATGTGTAGCCCTTGTGATTTCTAGGATGGGTCTTAATTTAGTTTTGGAAGATTCAATGTAGAAAATCAAAAATTTGGAGGTGTTTTGGGATTGTGGTGTACGGCCAAGAAAGAAAGAGAGGAAGGAGGATGTGATTTTTGTTTTATGAATTTAAAAATGAGATAGTGCTAGTGGAAAAATTATATATAGTGTAAGGTTAGGATAGTTTTTGCCAATTTGTGATAGTTTTGGTGCAAAATGTAAATATTAGTTAAAAAGCAGGAAATGACTAAAAGTCAATTTTACAAATATTTACGGGGCTCGGGTTTCGTAAAAATACTTAAAAGTTTAAACGCACACGAAAAATAATAATATAACGACTCGATACGTAATTAAAATGATATCGTCGAAAGTATTAAATATCGAAACGATCGATAATAAAATATAAAATTTTGGGCATCCGTCGGTATCGCGATCACTAGTAGTCCTCGTTGCTCGTCAAAATATTAAAATAAAATATTCAATATCGGTTTCAACTTAAACCGTTAAACATAATAATATTTAACGTTATAAAATACTTCAAAAATATTTGAAAAGTAAGATTAAGTAATGACCTTATTTTTGTGGGTTTTACACCTGCATTAGTTGCACTTGACTCCTCACCTGCATTGTTAGTTTGACAATACTTTTGCAAAGAATAGTAATCCATGGAGTTAGTTAGATAATCTAAATCAAACATCCAAGCATAACTTATTCATGGGACATTGGGTTTATTTTCTAAGAAATTAACATGAGCATTTTCTTCAACCTTCTTAGTTGCCAAATTATAAACCCTATATGCTTTACTTTGCACTGAATATCCTACAAGATATCCTGGATCAGACTTTCCATCAAACTTTCTCAAATAATCAAGAGTATTTAGTATAGACACATGACACCCAAAAGGTCTTAAATGACTTATGTTAGGCTTTACATCAGTCAAAAGTTCATAAGGTGTTTTGTTTTGAGGCTTGGTTAATAGGACTCTATTTAACACATAACATGCATTATTGATTGCTTCTGCCCAAAAGGTATTTGGCAAAAGTGAATCAGCCAGCATAGTTCTAGCAGCCTCAATCAGTGTCCTATTCTTCCTTTCAGCTACTCAATTTTGTTGTGGAGTCCTAGGATTACTAAATTATCTCTTAATTCCTTTAGACCTACAGAATTCATCAAATTCATCATTCTTGAATTCTGTCTCATTATCAGTCCTAATGATTAAAACCTGTTTAGTGAACTGCTTTTCAACTAAAGTGATAAAATCCTTAAGTAATTCATTTGTTTCACTTTTAAGAGCTAAAAAGAAAACCCAACTGAATCTACTATAATCATCAGTTATGACTAGACAAAAGGAATTATGACTAATGCTTCTAATAGAAACTGGACCAAACAAATCCATATGCAAAAGTTGCAAAGGTTTTGTCACAGTGTTAACAGTCTTGGTCATACAAGAGGCTCTATGTTGTTTACCTTTTTGACAGGCAGCACACGTGAAATCATTTTGAAAAGATTTGTTAGGTAGACCTCTAACCAAATTTCTATTCACTAATCTATTAAGATTCTTGAAATTCACATGACCTAACCTTCTATGCCACAAATTTGACTCATCTAAAGAAGCTTTAGCTAGCAAACATATAATACCACCTGTTGGAGTAATAGTATGAAGATTAAAGGTGTACATATTTTCTTGCATGGGTACTTTAAGTAGTATTTGAGATTCCTTAGGCATCTCAAAGTCTTTAGACAGCACCAAGCAGTCTTTGTCTGTGAACAGCACCTTGTTCTTTTTATCACACATTTGTGATACAAAAAAGAGATTGAACTCATTCAATTCTTTTACAAAGAACACATCTTCAAATTCTAACTTTCCTGTGTTGATTTTCCCTTTGCCAGTGATTCTACCTTTGCTACCTCCAAAGGCTACTGGACCACCTCTGAATTCTTCAAATTCAGCAAGAAAATCGTTGTTTCCTGTCATGTGTCTTGAGCCTCCACTATCTCTTATACCTTTATCTTTTAATTCATCAATTAGATGCCCATGCACACAAATAAAACTCATTAGTTTTTAACAGGGACCCAAGCCACATTTGGCTCGGATCTTATGGGACCTACACATTTAAGAGTTTGTACTGAAGCATTCCCAGTAATGCTACTTTTTCTCTTATACTTCATGGTTTCATTTATGTAGTCAAAGTCATAGGGTGACTCTATGTGCTTAGACTTCTTTGCCTTAAGTACTGCTTTAGCGGTACTTGCTTTAACACATGATTTATCTCTTTTAGGAACCCACATTTGCACTGGTTTGTTTTTATCCTTACTTCAAGGTGTTTTAGCTTTTTCAAAAACTTTCTTTGAAGTCTTAGATAACTTTGGTTTTACAAACTTTAAACCAACAGTACTTAAGTTTGGTCTAGCAGTACTTGCAGGTCTAGACTTGCCGGTACTTGGTTTACCAGACTTTAAAGGTACTAGACCTTCTTTCATAAGTACTGCCCTAGAAACAAACTTTTGGTAGAATAATTATTAATCTGTTTAACTACCCTTGTGTGATCAAACTTAGGTTTGTCATTTTTAAGTTTCTGATTCCTATAAACCTGTGCATTTTTTCCATTACTGTTTTTCATGACCCTTTGTGTAGCCTTTTGTTTCTCAATTTTATCTTCATGGAAAGTACAATCTTTGATAAAATGACTTAGACTACCACAAACATAACATCCTTTTCTTCTTAAGGATGATCCAAAAGGTTGTTTTGACTTCACTTTCTCAAAGCCTAGCCCACCCCTTTTGGTTTTATTATGTTTTACATTGTTTTCCAATATCTTGCTAGGAGTTTTTACCTGCTTGGGAGCAGAACTAGTCTTAGATTCCTCAGAAACAAAGTTGTTCATTAAAGGTGGATAAACAATATTTTTGGTCACAACAGTCTTTTCTTGGGACAAAGTACTAGATTTTAAGGTATTTTTAACCTTTGGTTCTTCTAACTCTATACTTGTATCATTACTAGGGGGCATGAAAATTCATGATAGTGGTGGAGGAACTGCCTTCATTCCTTCAGCATATCTATCATTTTCAGGTGTATCATTTACCTCACTAGAACTATCAAAAATCCCTTTTGATAAGTCCTTCTCAGTTAAAATTATCCCAAGTTGGTCCTCAGTATATCCTATGCCTGATTTATCATAATACCCCATTTGTGAATTAATCAATTTTCCCAATCCTTTAGAGGATTTTTGCCAATGATTAATCACTTCCCTTTCATTATAAAGACTGGCTTTTAAAGCTTCATTTTCTGTTAATAATTTTAACAGTTGCCTTTTAAAAGCTTTTATTTCCACATCTTTTTCCCTCATTTGAAGAGTCAAAATCCTTATTTTCTCTTCATAGTTTTTTTGAGCCTTTTTATACAAAACTATATTTTCTTCTAATTTAACAACACCCTGTTTAGAAGCATTTAATTCTACAGTGCATGTGTTAACCTTTTGATATTGTTCCTCTAGTTCTACTTTTAGGCTATTAAATTTAAGAACACAGTCTTTAGAACAAGGATGTACCTCAGTATCTTCATGTGAGAGAGCCATTAAACCAAACTCTTCTTCTTCTTCATCTTCTGCCCAGTTCACCACTCCATCTACAGTAACCAATGCTTTGGTTCCTTTAGGACTCCTGCTGTTTCCTTTTGGAAAGCTTTCAGTTATTCTTGGACTGGTTCTGTAGCCGTGCTTGGACTTCTGATTGCTATTATCAGCTTTTATCTCTAGAGCATTCTCTTGCAAAGTGTCCATTCCTTCCACAGTTATAGCATTCAACTTTGTACTTGTCATATCCTAATGGCTCATTAGGATCAACAGTCATTTTTCTTCCAGTCTTCTTGAAGAACCTATTAGATCTTACTGACACCATAGCAGCTTGCCATTTAAGATCCATCTCTTCAACATCAGCATCATCCATTTGGAATAAGTCATTGAGTGTTAATCTTGGCTTGTTGTCTTATCTAGCGAATAATGAGAAAGCATCATTGTCGTTAAACAATGGTGAAGACCTTCTATGTGGATTCTGAGAGACTATAGGGCTGCCTTCGATACTTTGTGGGTAAGTACTGTTTGTAAGTCCTCCAGCGATATTTGTGAAGTATGTACCGCTGCTAGATCCACTAGCGGTATTATGAAAGTAAGTACCGTTGTTCCCATCTGATACAAAAGCCAAGTTAGACTTTGAAGTAGTCGTTGTCTTTACTTTAGTGCCTTTCACATCCATCTCATATGCTCTAAGATTGTTGTAGAGATGATCAAAAGGAATTGTTTCCAAATCATCTCTTGTGATGAAGTGCATAGCCATTGCTTTCCACTCTGGTGGAACACTTTTTAAGAATTTTAAATTAGCTTCTTTATTAGGAATTACTTGTCCATAAACTGCCAACTGAATAAGTAGCTTACTGAACCTTCCATAGCCACCATGTATCCCCTCTATACTGGTAATTGAGAAGTTATCAAATTCTTGCTTAAGAACAATCTTCTTTATCTTCTTAGATTTGTCATTACCCTCAAATCTAAGTTTTATAGCATCCCACATAGCTTTAGCATCCTTATAATGATGGAAGCTTGGTAGGATGTCTTTAGAAAGAGCCATAGCCAAAGTAGTTCTGGCTTTTCTCTCTCTGATCTCTGCTTGTACCTCCTCAGCAGTCACAACAGGTAGAGCATAGCTTGTACCGTCTGACAACCAGTGTAGCTTCTTTGGTGTGTTCCCATTCTTGATAACTTGCCACACAGTGTGATCTGTGTGATTCAAGTAATGTTCCATCTGCATAGCCCATGTCTCATAATTGTCACCTTTGAGAACTGGGAGTTTAACAGCAGACAGTGTATGAGAAGGTGTTGTTGTAGAGGTAGCTACTGCATTCATGACTTGAACACCTTGTACTGGTGCAGGATACACAACTTGTGGTTGTCCCTGTGGTATAAGATCAGGGTTCTAAACATCATCCAGGTGAGCATCATCACCATCTGGTTGAGACATTGAGTTTTGGTATGTGTGGAGTGTATGGGATTGTGTTCTTCTTTTTCAGAGTTTCTCAACAAGCTCTGATACCACTTGTTGATCCCTTTGGTTGGATCTATATTCTGTTAAGAATTAGTATAGTAGTTTGTAATCAAACTAAAACACTTTGAGCACTCTTACTAACACTAAATAGGTTATGCGGAATCTAACTTATAAAGCATAGAAGAACATAATTACTTTTAACTATTCGATTCTCTTATTAATCGACTTGAGTGAGGTACATGAAAGACATTGTACCGATGTTCCTTTTATAGAGTAAGGAACCCTAGAAACCTTAGAATATTCTATAAAGATAACTATATCACAGACGATATAGTATCAATATTCTAACTATTTAAGTATATCACATAAGATATACTCTAACTATAACCATATCTTATACAAAGATATATTCGTCCTAATCAACATAGCAGTACTTACTTTATAAGTAGCAGTACTTACTATGTACCGCGTTAACACTATCGGTACTTACATAACACTGACAGTACTTAAAATACACTGACGGTACTTGACACTTAACAAATAATTCCCAACATAAGGTATGTTTGTAGAAGACTTAAACGATTATTACCTAAATGATAGTGTTCGTTGAATAATTCGTCTTACGGTTATCTTTAACGATAAATGTTTTTTACACTTTGTTGTGATCAAAACTAAGAAAAATTAGTTATTACAAATAATATTTTTAGGCATCGGTTGCATCAACAATTTTATAAAAATAAGTTTTTTTTAAATATGTAACGGTAATATGCATGAGAAAAGGGAAAGTTTTTTTTTTGAATAGTTCGTTTGTAGGATCGAATTCGAGTAAACGACCGACTCAACTCGGTCGTCGCAACGCGGTTTACCGAGTTCGAAATCGATCGACCGACACGATTTGATCGATATTGCGATCAACCTTACATCTCTTTCAATTACAATTCATTAAAATTATAATTCTTTTAACCAATTACAGTTCTTTTCAAAACATATTGTGAATTAAGGACCCCTTAATGTAAATAGCCATAATTATTAATTAATATCTAGAAAATTTTAATTTTTTAATAAGTTATATCAAACAACACCTTAGTTACATAAACAATAAAAAATTAAATTCAACTACCTATTTTTCGTTCAACAATAAGGACCCGATTTTCCACCTATGTTTTAAAAAGAACATATATTTAAAATAGTAAATCGGTAGACTAGAAAATACTTTTTTTTAATAATATATGGGTTTTCAACTCAACAATGTGATCCAATTAATTTCAAGGCAACTTATCACGGCGAGTATATTTTTATCTTTAAGGCTTTTAGACGGTCATTTTTATATATTTTAAAAAAAATTAGTGTTAGATTTTTCGCCACAAAAATGAGGTATGATTTTTTATTTTGGGTTTTCATTACGGTTGACATAAGCAACTTTTGTTATTATTTATTATATTCATATAATATTAGAAAGACAAACGAGTAACAAGTTCACGTGCTAATTCCTTTATTAATTAAATTCAATTACTTTGAAAACCACATTTGCGAATGTAGGTCGGGCTCTGGTTTTGGTTAGGGCTAAGGCTAAGGATTATATTATAAGCAAAAATTAAAATTTTGTATTTCTATAAAATTGTTTGGAAAATTGGCTGAGGCTTAAGTCGGGCTTATTATTAATAAATTACTAAAAAAGGCATAATTAGATGATTTTTTGATATATATTAGTTGTGGGTAAATATGTAATTTATTATTTAAAAGCCACATGCTAAAGTTTTTAGTCCTTTTATGAAATTGAAATTACAGAGATTTGTGACTAATAAGCCCTTTCATAAAATCGCGTGACAAACGATACTTATTTTATTAACCAAATTCTTTTAAAAACTGAGACCCAATAACTCAATAAGCGCCTCATCATGCATACCTAAAGGTCTGTAAATATGAAAATATGATATGGTATTAGATTTGTGTTTGGCTTAAACATTTAGATTCGAATTTATTGTAAGAAAAGATAAATGGATTGCTAAAAACATAAATATTAAAAAATTATTTAAGATAAAAAAAAAGTATAAAGAAATTCATGTGAAATTAAAAAACATATATAAATGATAAGTTGAGATTAATATAAACGCATTATTTAAAATAGATTCACTAGAACAATCCTAACCGCTTACTTTCTCATCAAAATAAAAAAAATACATTTTCACTTTTTTAAAAAAAATTAGATATCTCACAAACGGTAAATCGTCAAGCGACAAAAAATTTATCATCCCGAAGAGAATTAAATCATCTTTCTATAGTGTGGCGCATGACGAATTTTTTTAATTTTTTTACCCGCGTTTGAGAAAATCATATATGATTCTTATCACAAAGCATATATGATTTTACAAAATCATATATGATTTCCGAAAATCATATTGGATTTGTGATATGAATCATATATGATTTTCTCACACGTGACGAAAAAATCAAAAAAATGTCTTCAAAATTTCTTTGTTTGATGACTGAAACCTTGTTCATAGTGATTAGTTGTGCAGCTTCTGAATCCATCTCTTTTGTTAAAAAGGATTTTCAGTAATCTTCAAGATCAAAGCTTATCAACAAGCTCTGATACCACTTGTCAATCTCTTTGATCATTTAAATCTTGCTTGTAGACTTAGACTAAACTATTTATGTTCAATCTTACCCTTAGTAGAAACTTTGAGTTAATATCAAAGAGTATGCGGAATCTACTCCTTGATATTAAGATTGTATGTACGATGTAAAGAGAAACTAGAAAAGTATGTAAACCAAACACTAGAATTGATATAAAACGAATATTCCAAAGAAGAGTATCAGGGTTACAAAACTTTGAAGCTTAGAAATGTAAAAAGTGTGTTGTAAACATCTAACCTTATGACCTCTTTTTATAATAAAGGAGTCCTTAACAAAATAAAGATCAAAACAAATAATTTAAACTTAAGAAGATATAGACACAATATCTTCTATAAATAACGTACGCATCTTCGGTCTTTATCCTCTCAACAACACTAATCTATATCTATACTCCTTATAAATGAGCAATCCCATTATTGAAAAGTGAGGAAAATTAAGCATTTTGTTATTTATGGAAACATGATGATAATTCAACATTTTGGTTCTCCAGCTGTGCATTTTCTCTTCTCTGACTTTACATGAAGTTATGGAAAATGAATATGGCAAGTATTCAAAACGCAAGTATTCACTTCTTTGACTTTGCAAACTCAATACGCATTTATCACACAGCTCTATATTATAGGACTAGCTAAAAGACCCGTGAAATTCACGGGTATCTTAAAGGAAACGTTGAAAGAGTTAGGGAAGCACATTGCTTATTACGAAGATATTTGTTAAAAAAGCCACATCTGGATAAAGAAACATAAAATATATAGCAGTAATCAAACAAACATTATATGAAACACAATAGGTAAATAAAAAAAACACCAACCCTTTATTATACGAATACGGCATACGTGTACATGTAGATGTGATTATAAAATATGTATCACTTCTTTGTAGACCACGTTGGTCTTTATATTAGTGGGATTTCCTTCCTCGTCATGAATAAACATCCTGAGTTCTTTTTTGCTGTTACCACAAGATATAATTGGCCATGTGAAAAAATGGGTCATTTAGGTTAAGGTCAAGAATTTTGGTTTAAGTTGTTTCAGTGAGGGGTAGCCATATGCAAATGCATAATCTTCTTACTCATTTAGAAAACTACATTATTGCTTATCAGTGGGTTAAATTGAATTGTTACTATTTTTTTATTCCAAGAATATGTGCGTTTCCCGAGCCTTGATAATTTTGGTGTTCCTATCCTTCAAGCAAATCAGTAAGATAATTTATTGTGGAAAACTACAAATGGGTTATTAAATGAATTCTCATTAAGTATTGCTTGGGAATCTATTTGTCAAAGAATCAATGAAGTTGTTTGGTATAGATTGATGTGGTCGAAGTACGGCATCCCACGACACTCAAGTCACCTTTGGCTCGTAATGAGAAGAAGACTTAAAACTCAATATAGGCTAACGCAATGGGACGTTGGCAGTAATGTCAACTTAAACCTGCTTCGATGTTCTCTTTGCCATCTTCATCCTGACTCTCATGACCATCTATCTTTTTAGTGCTCGTTCTCTTCTAAAGTATGGAGCATTGTTAGGATGGTTGCTAAGATGTCGAGCAACTCTCCTTTATGGAGTGATATCATTAGTTGGTATTGCCCTTATCTTTAAAGGACAATCTTCCAAGTATTGTGGGTCATCTTAGTTTGGCTTCGTCCACTTATTTCATTTGGGAAGAACAAAATAATCGTATTCACTCTAAACCAATTAGGAATGAAGATAAAGTGGCCAAGATTATTTTAGAGACGGTTCGACTTAATCTTGCGTCTATCAAGTTGAAGAATAATAGTAGTGTGAGACATATGAAGGCTAAATGGAAGATTGCTTGAGTTGTGCATGGAGCTATCATAAATTTCCGATACGGCTTTGTTTTCTTTTGTAATGGCTAGCTTAATGTTGGTTGTTCATATTTGAGAATGTTCAAATATGAGTGTTTTTATTTTTCGTTCATAGCTCATTCCTATTCTTGATTGTATTCAACTCATATATTCTTTTAATATATTTCGCCGGGTATAATCCTTTTACTAAAAAAATACAAACACCCTTAGCTGTAACTAAAATGATCTTTTTTGTGCTCATGGGTCTAATGGTTCATACTGACTTTCATGATAATTATCTGATTTGCGGCATTGGAGTGATAAGTAAGTTACCATAAAAAAGTTCATTTTTACTGTTAAAAATAAAACATAACCTAAAGGGATGTTTGATAACAAATTTGGGCAAACTGATACGCTCGTAAGTCTAATATTGACGTTATGAGCCTTTCACACTTTCAAATAAGCTCATAAGCCTGAAAAATAAGTTAACCAAACACCCTTTAGATCGATTCATTCACAAGTAAATGGATGGAGATTGTCATTCAAATAAAAGAAGTGTGAAAAGGTAAGTTTTGCACTTACATATAATTTTCTCATTCCATAATTAATGAACTAATTATATTACTCTTTCTCAATTTTTATTATTGGAGAAGATTGAAGCCTTGACTCCTCCATTTTTATCACTATTATAATGATAAGTGTGAAAACACTCATCAATAATGATCCAAATACCATTAAAAACACTGTCAAATACATTATATTAAACTGTTAATTATCAGAATTACGCGTGTATTTGGTGTTTGTGTATTTTCAGGTAATATAGGTACATTTGAGACAAACACGAGCTTTCAAGGATTAATTTGATAAAAAGATGAAGAAAAGGACGAAAGAGCTTCTAAGGACTTTATTTGCCAATATTATCAAAGATCGAGGGCTTAGCTTGCAACTTTCTACGAGACGAAGGATTAAAAGAAACTTGGTTTCAAAGTTATAAACATTTGATGAAAAGAAATTAAAAGAAAAGGACCAAATGGCAAATTTTGGAAAGTTAGTATTTACTTAACTTGGTCAATTTGACCAAGACCAGTCAAACAACACAAACACACGTAACTTGTGTCTTCTTCTCCATTCAAGAGAGAGAAAGTAGACGGTTTCTCCTTCAACCTCCATCAAACCTGCACATACAAATCAATGACGATCAAGAAAGAATCAACCGAAACTTATAACTACAAAAGTGTTTCTCTTCTTCTCCTCTACAAGATGGGAGCAGTCAATTAGATCAAGACCCAAAGACGAAGAAACGCCCAATTTGGATTGAAGATGAAGAACGAGTGTAAACCTCGTATTAAACACGTGTCCACTCCTTATTGGAGCAAACACGTCATGAAGAATTCTACTTCACTCCTCTCGACGCCTATAAAAGAAGACGAAGCCCTCATTAGAAACCGGTTAGACTAGGTGTAGATTACACATAGTTGTAGGTAGGAGTAGATAGATAGTTAGTTTTAAATCTTGTAACGAATTCAGTTTCTTTTCAGTTAAGTAGTTTGTAACCGTTTTTCTTATTCACCATTAATGAAAGCTTAAGTTTTCTTCTTTTGAAATCATCTTCTTCGTTCTGTTTAAATACTTTGCGTTACTGTTCTGTTTGAAATCGAATCTTTCCATTAATAAATTCTTCTCAAGCTTTTACAACTCTCTGTTTTGAAACCTTTTATTCTTTAGCATCTTATTATGTTTCTGTTTAGTGATCGTAGGACATAAGCTAGTTAATCAGCTAGTTGCGTTTCGGTTTTGCTATAGAGTCAGATAGGTAAGAGTAATCAGTCATAACTCTTAACGTTCTTGCGATTTAGATGAATGGAACTGTTAGTCGGTTAATGTGATAAGAGTTTTCTTTAATCTGTTTCAAATTCAGTTACAAATCTGTTAAATCTTGTAACAGGTTACTCCATTATTGAGACTGCAATTTCATTCAAGTTCTTTTTACATTTCAATTCGTTTCTAATGATTGTTAGTTTTAAATCAGTCATGAGCTTTAATGTGTCAATTGTGTAGGTTTAATTAGATGATTTGATTTCGACGTTATATATGTTGTTAAATCTGTTTCTCTTATTATAAAATTTTGTTATAGGCGTTACTTGCAAAATCAGTAGTTGCGATAATTGTTTTTCTTTCATTAATCAGTTTTGCAAAAGGATATAGATTTGTTCGAAGTTTAAGCAGGTTTCAATTTAGAAGGATAGTTTGGTTTTTCTTCGCTTTGTTTCAGTTTTGCAGGTTAACTTTCAGTTCTTGATACGGTAGCAGATTGGTGGTGTTTGGATTTGTTGAAGATAGCAGTAGATTTGACGTTTAGGGGTGTTTGGTTTTAAGCCGGCTCAGCGCCGCGCTTCTCGACTCAAAGGTCTAAACTTCGGATGAGATGGTTAAGCTCGTTTTTAAGCTTTCAGTAAATCGTAGTTTGTTAAGAAGCTATAGTGTAAAAATTAGTTGCTGATTGTTCTTATCTGTTATACTTTGTCATTAGTGTACCTAAATTGATTTCATTAGCCTTATACTTGCCTTTATACTTTCATAAAGTAGGAGTTGTGGAGATAGTTGAAAATAGCTTAATTAGCATTGTAAGTTGTACTTAAATCAGATTTCATATTCTAAAACAGGGCTTTCAATTTGTTTTCAGTAGAACAACTTATCTGCTTTTCATTTAACAAGTTTTGTAAAAAAAACAAGTTTAGTCCTTTGTGGTAGACTGTTAAGTCAGTTAGGATATTCAGTTTTATCAAATGAGTAAATTCGTTTATAGACGTGTAGAAATTAATTGATGGGCTCCTTTCACTGTTGGGCCAGTTTTTTTAATTCTGTTTGACATGTGCTACTTTCCAATTTCGTATTTTTAGATTTACTTTGTATAAAATTCTAAGTAGACTAGTTTAGTATATTACAATATTGTATAGGAAATTTTATTAGTATCATTTCTCAATTTATGAATTTTCATTTGTAGTGTAATAATGTGTTTTTTCATTTTTTACATTTTGTGCACTTAATTGTGTAATTGCAACATGTTTTAGCGTAGTACGTATTTAGTAGTAATAGAATAATATTTTACATTTTTTTATTACTTTGTGCCAACTAGAAATAGATTACCAATCAAGTCTTTTTAACCAAAAACAATTAAGTCTTGGCTAGAAAACGTTATATCAATTCGAACCGATACCGAGAAAAACGAACTAAAAAGACAATTATTATATAACTTTTTAATTTGTTACGCGATCCTACAGTTATTATCTTTTGCATCGTATCATGTGACCCGTTATAACTCGCATAATCCACAAAATTGATCTAAAAATAGCTTGAATCTTAATTTTAATAATACAAATGGATCAATTAAATGTTACTCCTCCAAAAGAGAAGTACATTTGTTTATAAACGATAAAACTAAAGCAATAAATAGTTTTAATATATCACTACTTAATGTTTGAACTCAAAAACATTAAATAGTTTTAAGACTCAGATTTTCACATCCTTGGTTCTTTGATTGCAAGAATATGCTCTATGGTTTACAAAAACTACGTTAATCTTAATCTAACCTTTTTAAATACATTAGTAAGGTTTTTTCACATCTGAATATGCTTAAGCTCATTTATTCTAAGAATACGCTTAAGCTCGTGTACCTTATCCTAAGAAGGGGCACAAACATACTTAAGCTCATTTATAGGATACTTTTTTATGCACTTTTCAATGAGAATTAAAAGTTGAATTGCATGTAGGATAATAGTGTCGGTTTAGTAACCATGACACACATTTATTCTTTAGCTGGTCAAACAGTTTATTATAAGGCTACAACTTATTTCTTAAAAAATGGATCAATTTTTTTACATAAACTGATCCAAAACAACTTATTGAAACAGTTGTATAGAAAAAGTTTGAGGAGTTACTATTGGAAACTACACAGCATTGGACCATTTGTCCATAGTTGAAATGGGCTATTATATTGAAACGGGCCATCATATTAATATTCTTTTACTTCTCTACAATCCATGCCTAGTTCCCTACATATACCATTGACATAATTACTTTTTATACATGTGAAAAACATAATTGGACATCATAAGTAGCAACAGTAAGCAAGAAGTAAGATGCGACAAAAACCTTGACTAACATGAAGGAAAATTTAGGAAATTAGTACATGGTATGACCCTTAGAGAATGATGTGTAGTGGTGGTCACAATATATTTTTTCATAACCATTAAATGAGCCTCTATACAATCTGTAGCCATGTTTTGCTTCGTTTGTATACTGTGAAGTCTCCCTTAGAATAGTCAGCAACAATTCCGCAAATGAAAAGAAAAACAACATCAATCCTGTAAACTTAGTGCAAATATGTCATGACACATGACAATCACAAAACAAATTGAAATTAAAACTAAATCTTAATAATTCACTTAATAATGCACTCGGCACTCAAGATATAAATTTTGACAAAAAAATAGAGCTTAAAAAAATTGAGTGACCTCCCCCATGTTTGTATCCAGGAACTCAATATTCGAACACACAATATTGAGTTCCTGGTGGGAGTGGCATGCAACTCACTCATCGCCACGTCAGCGCTATATCAGCTTTATAATAAACCCACCTAAACTCCCCACAGGAGTTAATAACACTCACTCAAACTCACTACAACTCACCTTTCATACCTACTTTTTATTATTTAAACACAACACACTCACAAAAAAAAACTCACAAATAAACCTAACCCAAAAAATAAAAACATTTGGGCCCACAAAAGTTAAATTCACCCAGGGTGAGTTTGCCCCTATTTTTTTCTCTAGGGCACTTATTCGCCTGCGACTTTAATGGGGGGAATGGATACTCACAAGCTGATATACAAACTCACGAGTGACTATTAAGCCACTCCCACCAGCCTTAACAACAATAGATAGTTGATGTTTCCTAAAACAAAAGTAGACATTATTTTTTAGACTTGTTATTAGGGTTTGAATAATTTGTAGCGCGTAACTAATCACATACAAATGTCATTTATATAGGAGTAGCCAAAAACCTAATAACACCAATGTTCTCACCAAATCACCAACCTAAATTCAAAAGAGATGATCAAAGTTATTTTTGGCATTAGTGATGGAAAGCACACGTTTTATAATCAATTTAGATGATTTTGGACGAAAATAAACCCATAGAGAAACTTTTACCTTAATAATTGCAAAATTTATATTAGAATAGGAGCCTATGTTGTTTATGATAAGGTTAAATAGTTATTTATGATTAGGTTGAATGGTTGAATATAAAATGGTTATATACAATGTTTTAAAGACAATTTAAAAGTGTAAAAAAAATACAATAGAAAAAATTTAATATATTCAATACTTACCGGTTGTGTTGAAAACATAGGAATCGCCGGCAAATGAAGAACACATGCAAAGGTTTTGTGCATATATAGGGGGGTTTGTAACTAAATCATATATGGAGATTCAAATTTATTATGCTTGATTCAATTTTCAAAAATATAAAAGATTATTTTTGGATGGTTTTAATTTTGACAAAAATGTGTAGAACTGAAACTGATATTTTTTTTGAATTTTCTAAAGCGTGTTAGAGAAGATGCATTATTTGTGTTTTTTTTATTTTTTTAATAAATTTCCTTCATCTTTTACATATAATTATTTATATAATTTACTTTTTAACAAATTTAGTTAAACTTTTAAACGTTTAAAATAAAGAATGGTAGTTTTAGATGTATTATTTATGGAATATATTAAAATAATTATGTTTTTGTAAAAAAAAATATTGTAACAATTATTCATAAAAAACTTATTTTAATTTTTTATAAACTTTGTACTTGCCATCTGTTTATCTATTTTTATAAACTTTCTTAAAGTTATTTTTTAATAAATTTGTACTTCCCATCCGTGTATATTTCTTTATGTTTGAATAAGTTATTTACAAAAAACATAATTAAATTCCTAGTATATTTCCTAGTATATTTCCTAGTATATATGGCAAGGTTTTAAAATACAATTTTAGTGCTTAAGCTTAAACAACTTGTACAATAGTGTTATATATGGCAAGGTTTTAAATCTTACATAATTAAAACAAAATACTCTTTAAAAATTAATTTAGTCCACGTGGCGACACAAGAATGTTTCGTATTTAAGGAAAAAATTAGTTAGGTGTTGCTTATAAACTTGTACATTCACTGCTTTAAAGACTTGTAAAAAACTCTGTTTTATTAGATACTAGCTTAGAGACCCGTCTAACGTCGGGTTTAGTTTAATGAGTGATTTTAAAAATAAATAATAAACGGATGTTAATATTAAATGAAGGTAAACGGGTTTTGGTAATACATGAAAATATTAATAATAAATAACATGATTTATTTGATAAGAGTTTAATTATTTAACAATTACAATAATAGAGTTTCGTGCATTTTGGTATTCAAGTCTCATGTATGTGAGAGGGAATAAAGTTAACAGCTCATGCCCATTCGTGAACACCGGATGTATTAAGAATTTTTTTTGAAAGAAGTAAGAAATATATGAAAGAAATAATCGAACGTAAACATGTTTCGTTGATACATGAAATAAAAAATCAGAAAATAATAAATCATTTAATAAGCATTTGAGTTTGTAACAATCATAATCATAAACGTCCACGCATTTGAACCTTAATCAAGTCAATAGACAATGTCCATTCAGTGAACACCTAATAGTTGAATGAAAATGTATGTAAAAGAGATTGTGATTAATAATTGATTTGAATTTAAAATATGCTAAAAAGTATTTTCGAGATATTACCATATGCATCACAATTGACAACCTTCAAGCCTCTTTAAATTTTGACCCTGGAATACATTGTGTATAATTTAACGGGACTAATACAAAACAAATTTGTTATACATACCATTAGAACATTGTTAATAGACAGTGTAGAACTTCTTTGTAGACCACATTTATCGTCGTTTTTTATACATTCTTATCGTGATAAAAAAACTACAACCTTCATTACTTTCTTGCTTTTCACTTTTGAAACAACTATGTATTGTTGTCTATGAGTGAAAACAGAACGTGGGAGGCATTTTTCATGGATTTTGTTAATGGTTATTGCAAATGAAATGAAACAGGGAACTTCTTTCAAACGATTTTTAGCGGTAAACGCTTGTCGAAAGAAGTAATTTTCAACGGTAGTATAACTTTCTTTCTGGAGTTTGTTGGATTGATAATTTTTGTAGTAATTTCAGAACTTAGAGCCTTCTTGTCCCTTTACACAAACTATTTGTTTTATCAATACTACACATGTTTCATTTGCTTCAAATTAGCTCAATGCTGTGTCAATTACGTAAGTGTACCCACATTTCAATCCACGTATAACATACTTGGCAACCAATTCCCATATTCTTTAGCACTCGTCAAAAATCATGAGAAAAATAATGTGAAAATTAGAAGATGAACGACTCATAAATAAAATAGATAGCTCAAACATGAATGTGAATTTTTTTTATGCACATAACCGTGTTGTTGTTTTAATTTGACCCATATACAAAATTTGACTCACCTTTTAACCTATCCAAACCACTTATCTAAAAATGGTCGTGATTCAAATAGCACACGAATTGTTTTTACGCACTTTAGAAATGTGAATAATTTGTGAACTATGGTGTACTTGCTCGTCAAATACAAAATACTGAACTTTTTTCCATAACATATCTAACACTTACATGTTATCGTATACTTACAAAATAAAACATAATGCAAATGACATTATATTATAACAAATAACAAAAAAGGTGACATCATAATTATTCATAACCACAGATCCAAGATTTACATGTCATTATATATAAATTCAAACAAAGCGCAAATGCAATTTTAACATAACATGGTTATAATATTCATTTTTCAGTGCACTGCTTGGGTCTTCCGTTGGCCAAACTCGTTTTGTTTGTTTTATATACCTTAGTCAAGAACCGTCATTATGTAAAATTTAGGTCTAAAATAAGCATTATAAATAGAAGCTTGCAAACATAAGGCGCATTCCTCATCATCATCACTGATATGCAACACTGCAGCCTTTGAATTTCTCCTCAGCGACAGCGTATTCATGTACACCATCGTATTAATATTGTAGAAAACCAACCATAGTCACACAGTAGCAAATGAGTCACGTGTAGAAGCATAAGTCATTGCCATATTCATGTGTAGCAACAAACCAAGATTAACAAAGGCTCAAAATTTTGATTCCAAAAACTGCTCTTTCGTGGTCACATTAACACTGTCGCATACACGTTGATTGACCTGATCTTTGTTTTTCTATGCCATATTTAGAACAGGTTGTCGCATGTACTTTTGGTACCCACTTAAGCTTTCAAACATAATCTATACAAAACTATAAAGCATTAGTACACACTATTCTTTGTGTATATACATCAACTGGAACTCAGCTATGTAGACACAAAAAACTTACATTAAAGGAGGCACTTAAGGAGACAGAAAGAGCTTCGTTATTTTCATAATCAAAATATTTAGGTATAGAGGCTACAAATTTTCAAAATAGAATTTTTTGATCAGCTGATTGTATGATCAGCTTTGTAAAAGAGAACTGTATGATCACCATAAAATTTGAGTTTTATTGTTTTCATGTCAAAATCATGGCTAGAAAACCTACAATAGTTGTACTTAATTAGTTAATTGTATGATCACCTTCGTAAAAAATAATTGTATGGTCACCTGATATGAAAGTTTCCTACCAATTTAGTTTCGAAAATATATGGTCTATCATTCTTTATCAAGAGAACACAACCATAATTGATGCAAACGTCTGCATTTTACTTCAATCCAAACGTGTGACCACTATTTTTCTATATGAAGCAATAGAAATGGACTTCTCTTGTCTGGTTTCACCACCACTAACACTCCAATTTATCACATTCATATATCTATCAACACCAAATTTCAGTTGTAAAATCAGCAATATATTGCCAATAGGGAGAAATAGTTGCATAGAACCATTTTAAGTAAGCAATAGCTTTGGTAAGTATTTGAGCTATGGTGAGTATAAGAGAACCATTTTACAAAAGAAAATCATCTACCTAATCAAAATATGGCAAATGTTGTAGTATTATTGATTACCTAATAATCACAGTTTCAAATAGGTACACACAAACTTTATCATATGTAGCACATTTTGTTGATAGGTAATGCTTTAATGTGATAATGCCACACCTACTGATCATTTTTAAACACATTGCCATACCATCCAAGTGAGGAATTCCTTCGAACACTTCATCGACCAATAAACATGATCATAAGAAGCCACTAACTAATTTAATTAAACCACAACAAATAAAGCATCTTTTTTTACAGTCATGTGCTTAAAAATAAAAGTAGATGAGGGAGATCTATTAAAGCCTTAGCCTGCCATGTATTGTATAAATGAAGTTGGGAACATACCTGCTAAAGGAACGTACCAACTATGCTTGAACCAAATAAAACTGAAATCATATCATAATACAAATAAAAGAACGAATTATATTTGCATACCTTGAAGAAATATATACAGCCTAAATAATGAGACAAACATAATTAAATCATAGAAAAAAAAAAGCAAACTCATAGTTTTAAGACAAAACAACCACAAAGAGGATTCTAGAAAAGTAGTATTAGGGTTTCGTGTGCACAATCGATCACAGAATCATGAGGTTTATACAGAATGAAGTTTCTTGTGGCTATTGATCCATTGTCTCAATTGACAACAAAAGAATTTAAACAAATCATCACAAATCGGTGTTATTAAGAGAAGCACCGTGTTTTATTATCAGAAATTTATTGTGTAGTTGAAATATTTAATGTCTCTTAACAAAAATAATATATCTCAATTAGTATTTTCAAAATTCAAAACAATAATTGAAAATACTTTTACTGATACGTTTCAAAATAATAACTGACTTTCTAAAATTAAAATATTTATTCTCTAAATTCAATAATTTGTTATGAGTTTCTATAATTAAATATTTTTTTATTTTAATTTAAAAGTATATATTTAATTTAAATAATTTTTATGACTTGCCATAATTATATAAATGTTAAATTATTTTAAAGTATATATTTTAATATTATTTTCACTTTTGTTAAAATTAGTTTTGTTTTTTAAATAACTTAAATTCGTCTTTTGTACAATAACATTTTAAATTATTTATTTATTAATAAATTAATTTTAACCTTTTTATGTTTAAAATTAGAAATTTCATTTTTTAAAATTATTTTATATGCAACACATTAGAAGAATAATGTTTTTTCTAAAAGATTAAAAATTATTTTTGCTTCTGAACCTGATTTGCCATGTAAACTTTATAGTATATATGTAAATAGTTTTCGTGACCATTTGATTCTTATGCATAAAATTCTTATGGTTTAAGATGTATAAATGTTGTTAGCTAAAACTTTATCATTTTGAGATACAAAATTGTTTAAAAAATAATTGTATGGTGGTTCATGATAAGTAATAAAAAAATGTGTTACAAAACTGTTTAACACAAAAATGAGTTAACAAAAATGAAATTTTACATGAGACTTATAAAAATGTGTCTTTACAAAATCTATTATATCTAATAAAACACAGTTTTGTACAGCTCTCTAAAGCAGCTATTGTACAACTCTTAAATCATTCATTTAATTAATTTTTTCCTAATATAACTTTTAATATAGTGATGCCATGTGTAACTTTTAATTAGTCAATTTTAAATATAGAAAACAATAACAACCTTTTGACTAAAGAGCAATTAGTTAATTCTAGAAATAAAAAACAATAACAACCTTTGACTAATTTGAAATTAAATGTAATCGTGGTTTTTTTATAGTGCACTAAATTATATATTTAATTTACGTGTATTACATGCATTTCCTTATATAAATGAAAACAGTCAAGTACATCAAACGAGTGCTCTATGAGCACATTTTAGGGGTGTTTGTCTTTGGGTTATGAATTTTAACTTATTTATTATTTTATTTTGAAAATAAGTTAATTTAAAATAAGTGTTTAGTAAAAATAAAAAAATCACTTACTTGCGTTTTAGGAGGCTCAATATGAAGTTTTGCAAAAGTAGTTTGATACTTATTTTTCAAAATAGAGTTTTTAGTAAAACATTAATTAGTTAGAAGATTAAAAAATAGCCTCAAATCTTATTAACAATAATTAAATCCAAACACTATTTAAACTTCGTTTTGTTACAGCAGATTATCTAATTGTTTATTTTTAAAATAAATAATTTATTTTAAATAAGCAATCCCAAACATTTTTTAGACAAACTTTATATTAATGCTAATAAAATACACTTTTGTCCTATCTTCTCACAAATTTTTTCAATATAATATTTGGGTCTATGATTGCGACGCTCATTCTAACATCTTTTGTTTCATTTTGAATTCGGATTTCAAAATTCATGATGGTGTTGTGCAAGATTTGGAAAACATTTGTAACTAAAAGAGTATACGGGCACGCCTTTGTATAAATAGTCGGAGAAATCTTGAAGAGATATTGTAAAAAACTTGAAGAGTATACATTGAATTGCTTTTAATGAAGGTACATCTTTAGCAATTCATAGAAGAGATGGTTGTTTTTATCGATGAGTGTTTTCTCAAGCACAAACATTGTTTATTAGTTTGTGTATTAAATCTAATAAAAAATATCTTAAGAATGTAAATTAAACCTAAATTACCCAAATATTTTGTATACATTTACTATTATTTAAACAACAATATTACTCAATATCAACAGAGCATATGCCACTGAAGAACTAATACAAATAGACAATATGTGAAAGAAAACGTAATAGAGGCAAAGGGGCAAACGCACAAACATAATAATAGCATAAAACACGCGGCTGGGATAAGGTGAAAGGTAATGTTGTTTTAAACGTGACATCGAGTGGCACAACATGTTTATTAATGACTGGTGGAAGAACTCCAAACTCACATTCAAAATTCCAATTAACGTTAATGAACTGTCTACATGTTTCATTAATCCTCAAATTGATATTGTTGCATTTGTGTGAATACAAACTGATTATATGGGATGAAACACCAATGCCTTACAAACACTACTTGGCGCATTAGATAGATCATTAAGGGACATCTTGCGTTAGTCAAAGCATGATATGACGGACATTCCGTTCGGCAGCATGACTCTGGTTTTTGGTGGCAATTTTTGGCCTGTTATTTCAAAAATATCTCGATAAAATATTCTAGGCGCCTCTTTAAAATAGTCTTACTTGTAGGACCATTGTAAAGTGTTGTGGTTAACAAAATATACGTGTCTCTTTTGGTTGTCGGCGTAAGATGTCAATGGGATAAAAGACTTTGCTGAATGGATTTGGAGGCTTGGAGATGGTAAGCTTGGAGACGCAAATGGTGGTGATGTTAGTATTGCCATACTTGATGAAATGCTCATTAAAAATTCAAATGACCAGTAGGCTCAATCATAGACTTCACTTCCCCGTATATGTTAGAAAACCTCGAAGGCAACAAATATTTCACAGAAAAAGTCATTCTTGCCCCTACGAATGAGGTTGTTGACACTATAAACGAGAATATGTTGTCGGTTATTCCAGGCGATAAAGTCACATACTAAAGTTGTGATAGTGTTTGAAAGTCAAATAATGTGCAAGTATAAACAATATCTATATTCTCTACAAAGTTCACTAATGGTATGAAATTCTACAGCATACCCAACCATGAACTTAAATTGAAAATTGGTATTTTGATCATATTTTTATGATCAATCAAATGGTTTGTGCAATGAAACACAACTTCGTGTAGATTGGTTGATTAAAAGTGTCACTCATGCCACTATAATCAACGAAATCTATTTTGGTAAACAAGTGCTTATCGCAAGGATGAAAATATCACATTTTCATAAACACTTTTCGATGAAGATAGTAAGGAAGCAGTGTCCGTCTTTTTTCCAATGACAAACAACAAAAGTCAAAGACAATCTCTCGGGCAAGTCGGTTTGTATTTGTCGTCAACAATTTATACACACGACCAACTATATGTAGCCATCTTACATGCTAAAGGAAAAAAAATCAAGATGGTTATTCATGATGAAGACGAAATTCTCACAAATACCACCACTAACGTTGTGATATATAAAGAAGTGCTACACAATTTATGTCAGGTTTACATACGTCGCATTCATAGAATAAATGATTCGCGTTTTTTTTTGTTTTCTGTGCTTTGACAATAATGTTTCATATAACGTATGTTTGAATATTATAAATTGTATATTTTACGTTTCCGTATTCATATGTGATTCTTTTTAACTAATAGCTTCATAATATGCACTGTAATTTACTAACATTTTCAACGTTTTCTTTAAGATACCCGTGAATTTCACGGGTCTTTTAGCTAGTGTACTTATAAAAATGTGTTTTTCTATTTTAATTATTACAAAAGTATTTAGCTCATTAGTGACTTACCAAACATAACGAAAATCATACATGTTACAGGAATGTTTTACTTGAATAAAAATAGTGCTTAAAATATTTGTACATTAACTCTTAATTAGGAGGTTAATTGATTGCAATTTTAATGCTTGAAGCTTAATGAACTTGTATTTTATTTCATTTTATTAGGATATATAGATAATAGATAATAGATTGTTGAAACTGAAAGTTAATTTTAGAAGTGATGAAAGACTAATCAAATCGTGTCCCATATATATGTAGAATAATATTAATATTGCACGGGTATGTTAGGAAACAACATATTCTAGAAAACGCATCCAAACTCATCCCTTAAGGCTATAAGCTGTAAAACGCAATATCAATAGCAGCTTTATAATATCCTAAATGGAAACTATGATAGTCGTCATCTTTAGTGTTGAAAGTATTTTAGGAGGTTGTTAAGCATATGTGGCTGGGCTTCAAGGTTTAAAACAAGAAACAATTGTACAACATAAACATATGGAAACTGTTAAATGAATTGAATTACAATGTTTGCATCTTCCATTCATAAAACATACGACTCAGTTGTAAACACCAAACATATAATAATGTTGACTAAAGTAAACATGGCAACTACTATTCAATGAGTTGAAACCGTAATGTTCGCATATTTCCATCGTTGCCTATATAAATATTAAACCATGATGTTTACACACTATCCAAACTCAATACTACAATTCCCACACCACTATAAATAGTGGAGTGCCCGCCACCCTCCGCTAAAACTGCCATCAGTACGTTTTTGTTCGAATGTAAAGAAGGTCGGTTGTTTAGGCCAGGGGTTCGGATTTGGGGTTTTAGTTTTTAAATCTTTCGATATATGATATACATATTATGATTATTTATGTTGTTTAGCCCGTTGTACTGATTAATGATGGTATTAGATTTGTTGATATATTCTGTTTGATGTTCATGTGCATGGTGCTTTCGGTTGTTTTTTGTTTGGATGTATTTTGAAGCCTTAATTTGATATTTAACTTTTTAATGCATTTAGATCATGGAGACCTTTCGAGTTTCGAGATTGAGGCCTTTTATGAGCTTCCATATTGGAGATTCAATAAGGTTGTTTAGTGTTATCTTACAATTAGAAGTCTTATAATTTTGGTCCTGGTATGAAGTTTTATATATAAAAAAAATATGATCCTCTTTGTGTTGAAAAGTCATTGTGTTTAGTTGCTAACTCATGGTCTTTTAAGGCCATAAAAGCTTCTTTAGTTATTTTGCTTATAAGACCAGTGAATTATTTGAGCGATGATGTATTTTGTTTCATTTTTTCCAATGGTGTATTTTGCTTAGAAATTGAAACATAGTTCTCAAATTATATGTTTAAGGTTAATGTTAGTTTTTTTTTTGCAAGACGTATTGTAAAGAAATTTTGGCCAGTGATTTTTTAGGTCTGAAACTGAGACCACCAGATATTAGTCTTTGGTGATGAAAATTCAATCTATGATTTTAGTTTTTGTTTGCATAACCACCAACTATGCCGATGCCAAGTTGCCAACCAATCCTGCCTTAGTGGAGGTATTGATGGTTAACATCTTGTGATACAAGTAGTGTGTTATTTGCGGAATGTCACCATGTGTTTAGGGATGGCAACGGGGCGGGTTTGAGGCGCGGTGACCATTCTCATCCCAAACCCGATTAATAAAGTTCTCTCAAACCCACCCCGATCCTCGTCGGGGATTTAACCGGGGTGCTCCGTTGGGGCGCAATGCTCCACTAAACCCGCCACATACTAATCGGGGATTTTATCGGGTGAATTTTTTTTATCAAAACCGCACCATTTTACATTGGTTATTACTTTTAGACCGCTAACAATAAGCCTGAAGTATTAAAAACTTACTAATAATATATGGATTACAAATCCCGATTTAAGCCCCAAACCCGATTAAAAATCCCCATTTAAGCCCCAAACCCGTCCCATAACCCGATAAAGATAACCCGCCCCGCCCCGCCCCACCCCAATTATTTTGGGTTTCGAGTTTCCCCATCGGGTTCGGGGTTTTTTTCCATCCCTACATGTGTTTGGTTTGATTTAAGACTTACTGGTTTTTTTTTAGCCCTTTTGTTTCTTGACCTTGGGTGTACTCTTTTAAGAGTTTATTTTTAAGATCTTCTAAACTTACAAATTTCATAATACTCTATGATGGTGTTTTTTGTTTTAAAGAGTAAAAAATATTGAAAAATTCATAATGCTCTATGATTTCGACTAATTTAAAATTTAAAACTTGTTAACCTTTAAACTTGTAAATCTTCGGTGATTCTTAATAGTGTTTTCTATATGTTGTTCTCATGGGATTTATGTTTATTAGAAACCATACAAATACATAGGTCTGTGTTATATAATAATATCGAAAACCACCGAAGCCGTTCTTATTTAAATGTTTGGAATCAAATAATGCCCGAAACTATATAAGTCGTCCTAATTCAAAAGTTTGGATATGTGGTATATTAAAAATTGTATTTGACGAAATTGCATCATCTTTAATCGAGTGACCGTTGAACCATCAACAAATCATGTCAGAAATATCAACAACATAGTTGAATGTAGTGACCACAACAATCTGGATTGAGTGACTCTGCGAATGTTTTTGAAAACAATTTTAATGTTTAAAACTTTTCGCTGAATGCTATTATTCTTTTTTACGGAAGAATGTTTAGTATATATGTCGTAATCTATTATTGGTATTGTTTTAAGTGACCACAACAACATAACACGATGCAACCAGAAAAACAATGCAACCATGCCTTCGAAAAAATCAACCACCCTCAAAATTTGGTTGAAATCGTTCCTGCTAGGCGCGAGTTCTCGGTTATTAGATATAACATTCAAATATATATATTATTAGTATTATATTTCAAACGACAATCGCATATCATTTATTAACTATCTTTAGAAACTTTTGTACGCGCGTTGTTGTGCATACTTTTTTATGTAGTAGACATATACAAAAATTAGTGAATGGTTTTTGATAAAATCCAATATTCATTGAATGTTTTAAATGCATAACACATGTATTAGCTTAAGTTTGATGAAAAGACTTGGAGTTTTTCAAGTCATGATAAAAATCTTTTCAAAAAGCTTTCACTACAATGCAAAAATCCACCTAAACAACTTGATAAAATTGTGAAAAGCCTTTGAGCATTTGACTAATTATGGGTGCTCTTAATTGTCCGAATCGACATATATATTTACATTATTGGTTAATAATGTACGATACAATTGTACGAAAAAAAATGTAAGTTTGACGCTAAAGGAAAAATAATACTACGTACATATTTTACCATAATTGCTAGGGGTGGCAATTATCGACACGACATGATTAACGACACGAAGTTAAACAGGTTTGGGTCAAAAACAGGTCAACCCGTTTAATAGATGGGTTGTTTTTGGGTTGAGTAAATATTACACAGGTCGACACGTGAACCCGTTTAAGAATATATAAGCAACTAAAAATAAAATACATAACCTTAATTTTATGTTGTATTTGGGTTAAATGTATTTTGTATTTAGTTAATTGAAATGAATAACGATTATAACTCATACATCATTGAAAATGTTTCATAATTATTTTGTATGTTATGTTTATCATTATTTTACATCTTTATATCATATTTTCACATAATGTAGTTTAATCGATGAGCAACCAATATTTTTAACCGATTGATCTATTTACCTAAACATGTTAAACGGGTCACAAACGGGTTACAAGTGTTATGCGGGTTAGGGTTGAGTTGATTATTAAATGGGTCGTGTCTGAGTAAAAGTTATAATAACACGCCAACTCGCGAACTCGAACAGGTCAACACGAACACGACTCGATTGACACCCTAATAATTGCAACGAAAAGTGCAATTAATTGTGAGTATCTCGATCTAAGGCTAATGACTTTGAGCCTTTAATTTCACTTTGCAACTATTTATCATGCTATAAGATAATATATATATATAGAAAATACATATACTTATATACGGTAACTTTTTAATTTCACTTTGCAACTATTTATCATGCTATAAGATAATATATATATATAGAAAATACATATACTTATATACGGTAACTTTCTAATTATTATGGTCTAACATCTTTGTAATATTTAGCTTGATTTTTTTAGTGATGCTCATATTTTCATTTTTAATTTTTTCAAGCGATGATAATATCATCACTAATATTCTTCTATTATATGTCGAGAAGCTTAATAACATGCTAGAAAGTCACCATGTGTTACGAGCGTTTATAGTTTCATTTTAACAAATTCATTTCACTTTCAAGAAACACTTACCATAAAATTACGTATCATTAATTATCTTTCGCTAAGCAATTTCCGCCGCTATGCGCGGGTACTCGTCTAGTATCTCTTAAAACACTAAACTTTAAACATAACCAACATGGCCATATTTGACGAGACACTACCAGCGTTAAAATATAACTGCCAACATTAATACAACGTTAATACAATTAATGCTGCTAGCGCAAAATATAAACATCACTAAAATTATGCATCTCTTGAGCTCTAGGGAGCTTGTTTTGTCAAAGGTGCTTTTGAGGCTTTGGCAGGTGGTTTGGAAGTAGTGCTTGGTGCTTCAGGTTGAGATCTTTTGGATGAGGAGGTGTCAGGGTTCTCTCCTTTTTCTCTTAGGATCTTGACTTCCTGGTGCATGAGGGTCGTGATCGTCACGAGATCTCATTCGTTGTGCTGGAGCAGACTCAAATTGCATTTCCTCTTCATCATCCTCCATACACTCCCTTAGGGCTTTAAGAAGTTTCCTTTGATTAGTCGTTCCCTTAAGATCTTTGTTGTCCAATATAAGATCATACAATTCCGTCTTCAGGTCATAGCACCTTTTAGCTTTAGTACCTAGTGCAAACTTCTTTTGTTTAGTTTGAGAAGAAGTTGCCTTGGGTTTAGGTGCTGAGGGAGCAACAAAAGTAGAAGCTAGTCTAGTAGATGAAGTTATCGCAGCTGTAGGGAGAAACTTCTTTACCGCAGCTTCAATAGCTTTGGTGAATTCAACCGTAGACACTACAGCTTCGACGGTAGATTTTGGATGGACCTTAGCAAGTTTCCTCACTTCTTTTTTCAAATCAGATGTTCTTTTCCTGAGCTTAGGGAACTTTTGTTCCAATTTCTCAATTAAGCTGGACTTTTTTGTTGGTTTTATTGGAGCATCAGTGTTTGTTTCTTGATGTGGACTGGTAGTTGTGATGATGGTGTCAGTAGTGTATGATGGAGTGATCATTGCTGTTGTTGGTGGAGCAGTAAGTTTTCTTGAGGTGGAATCTTGTTGTACTGGTACATCAAACATATATTGTACCTCGGTTTCGGGAGGTTGATTTGCAGGATGTTCCAAAGACCCAGACTTGAATGCAGAATATTCTGGCAATTGCGTCCCAGCGTCTATAAGCAGGTCATGCCCATAGAGCGATTGAGTGCCTAATGGAACACTTTTCTCAATTTCTGAGGCAATATAATAGCATGCTTCTTCTTCTGTGTTGTCACGAATCATTTTAGAGACGTTCGGGTTTGAGCCGGTGCAAACGTTCTGATCAACGACCATATTCAACACATCACTCGCCTTATCAGTATCTACAACAGGTGTCACAATCTCATCATTAGAAGTGTCCTTTTCACCTAGGGCATCTTTTGTGGCCACTACAATTTGATTATCATGAACTTGTGCTTCCTCTGGTTTTTCATCATATTTTGTTTTTTCATCATCAATTGTTGGGTCCCTATGAGTTTCAGGAACTGACTCATCAGATATCTCATATATTTCTGCTTCTTCATCAGTTTCGGGTACTTGAATCAAAATGTGCTCTTGTTCTGGACTAGAGTCATCCTCCGTTGATTTTGAGTCAAATGTTTTAATAGATATCGTGAAATCATCATAATTAGGAGTAACCGGATCTGCTTCACCTGATCCACCTGTTTCTCTGCTGCTCAAAATGTAAGCATCCTTACTGCTTTTCAAATGTACCAAGGTATCTGCATTTTCATCTTCATCGGGAGAGGCTATTTGCTTTCCTTTACCTTGAACATGTGTAATAGCCGTATGAGGTATCAGTTGATCTCGTATTACAACCCACCCGATTGTAGTACTTTTTCCCCTTGCATCATTCTCCATATCCAGGGTTTTAAGAGTTGCGGCTTTAGCAACTTCAAGTGTAGCATTTTCGACTGCAGAGAGGACAGTGCCAGCTGCTACAAGTTTTTCTGGTGATACATGTTTCTTCTTTGAGGTTTTTGTTGTGAGTTTGTGCTTTTTGGGACGTGTACTGATGACAATACCCTTAGTCATCTTTTGATAATTCTTATAGTGCTCATTTTGTTTCACAGCATCAGTTAGCAGGATATCTGGAATTATTGTTCCAAATTCATCGAGTTCAGGGCCAGTGTTTGCTTTGTGTCTTAGGATTACACAGTCATCCTTAATTCCATGCACACGGGAATCTGATCTTCTTGGGATGTTGTGTTTCTTCAACAAATGATCAATGATTAGTTTAATGAATCGGCAGTAGGAAAGTTTGGGAGATTTCTCTTTCTTCCTATCAAGCAGTAAACCGTCAACAGCCATCTTAAATTCATCCCACATCAGTTCAGCGTAATCCACCTTCGCCTTAGTTACCATGCCCCATAACACATGAATAGCAGACAGTCTTGGCTTGTCCTCCCCAGTTCTCTTCCCTGTAAGACATCGATTGATCAATGTCATGAAAGTTTTCCATGGTTGCTTAAGGGAGTGCATGTGTACTTCTGATACATTCTTAAATTTTTTAACATGGCCAAGATTCCTAAGAAATTCTAGTGATTCATCTGTCGATGGTGGTACAACAAAGGGGACTTCAGAATCAATCGGGCTGATATCAAGCGCATCTCTGAGCAAGTTCGCATCAAGAGTGAATGTCCTATCATTTATCTGAAAAGTGTATGTCTTAGTGTCGTGTCTTTGAATAGAATACCAGAATTGCTGAATGTAGATTTCAGCAACATCGGTTGTCTTCCAAAAGAGTCCATAAATATCAGTGTTCTTGAGACACTCCAACACTATGTGATAGACAGGATTCCTTATGGTTGTGTGATTGGTGATCTTGAAGTTAGTTTTCCCAATCATAAGCCGACGCTTTGTGGGAACGAGATCCTCCTCAGATGGCATAGGAACTGGTTGACCGGTTTCTTGAGCCATCCGTAATGCCTGCTGAAACATTTCATGACAAGATAAATATATATAACAACAGTATATGATCTGAATACATGTTTAATACCGATAGTTTACAAAACTCAATATGTATACTGAGTCTAAACGAGTCACAAACTCACAATACATTGAAATTTGGCTATATAGCATCTGAAAAAACAAATTTAAATTGAATTTGTCAGTTCATTTTAACCTTTTTTGAATATAAAAATAAATTAAGTAATAATTTCGTTATTATAATTTTATTTATATTATATATGATTTTTTTAAGAAAATCTAATGTTTATATGTTTGATTATGTTATTGTTTTTTATTGTGCACCGTGTAAATTAATATAAACTCACCTCAATTTTTATTTTTTGAATATGAAACTCTTTTTACTTTCGGTGATTTTATTTTAGACAATTTTATCTTAATTATTAATTAACAAATCATTTACATCAATTTTACACGTGAACGATCTATAAATTCATGATTTTGTAATTCTTCATATTATTCTATAACAATATTAAATTTTTAAATACTTAAGTAGTTAGGATGCTCATGAACCCATGAGTTTTACATGATTTTTCATTATGTGATTATAATGACTGATATTTTGTATAAATATTTATTGCATAAATGATTTTACTTTGTTTAAGTGAAATGTTAGTCATCATTTTTTAGACATTGTGTGTTTAGTAACACATAACGACTTTTTAAAAAATATGTTGTTATAATATGTAAAATCTCGTCTATTTATTTCTATCTCACACCGATGTCTGAGGTACTGCATTCATTTTGATATTCATATTCATATTAATAACAATTTACGTTAATTACATTTCTTGACTTTGTTAAGTGTCAAAATAGAAATGCAATAATTTGTGTATTTATATGAATATTTATAATCATATGATTTGTTAAATTTTTTAATATAACATATATTTTATATTTTTAAAATGTAACGTTTGGAGGGTATAAAGTTTAAAACAGTATTTTGTTTATTTCGTAAAATTACTAAAAAAAACATGAAAAAAATTAAGTTTACACTTAAATCCATCTAATTTATTTAAACTTCAACCTCTAGAAGTTTATTAATCTCGTTCTCTTTTTTCAAATTTCTATTTTCATAAATTTGACGGATATATTTTTATGTGTTTTCATCAAATTTCTTTACCAAATTTTTTAATTTTGACTAAACTAAATTCAATTTTATCTTTTTTTACCAATTATATTGGTTAGTTTTGCTTATGTGTCGAAGTCAAATCATTTGATTATTTCAATTATTTTTTATACAACCCCTTTCTTAAATATTAATCTAATTTTTTTTATTATATAAAAGATAGTTAATATTCGAATTGATTAATCGTCCGTGTATACTCATTATATATGTATTGAATTGTAAATTTTCTCGTTATTAAATGATACATCAGCACGAGCAATCCATATAAAAGTCCAGTTATCACGAAGATGTCAAAAAATTCATATATGTCCATTGGTTTTTATATGTCCAAGTTAGATTGATAAAATGGTCCAAAATGTCTCAAAGAGTATGCATGGTCAATTTAGGTCCAAATATGTCTTCGTGGGCTAATTAAAGTCCAATAGAGGTCAACCAATACCCATAGTCCAATAGGCCCATTACACAATTCCATACATGCTTGACCAACATAAATTAACATATACGCATTTTGAGAAAATTCGGGCAGCATAACAATATGTTTACGCTATAGCCAAATCTTGTTTCTACAATAGAAACGCATCCTGTATATATAAAACACGCCAATAAATCACACATGAACATGTATCAAACACATGACATTGAAAACATATGCATATTTCATAAAGGAAACCTATTTTGCTAATGGGGAACGCTCCTATCTTGCAAGACAGGGTGCACCTATTTCGCCAGATAGGATGCTCCTATCTTGCAAGTTAGGGTCTGTTTCAACATGGTATAATCGCCTATCACGCACAAGTCAGTACACTAGTTTGCAAAGGCAAATCATCCTAACTAGCAGATCACATTACACATCACAGATATGCACATCATAGCTATCATTCCTATGTGACGAGATACATATCTCGTCACGATGAACACAACATAACTTCGACATATATGAAAAAAAACATTCATGCAATTGTATCATTTAACAACAACATCCACATCATATCGGAATCAATTAACCTACTTTATATCATTCAATGCCTCAAAACATGACTAAAAATAAGATACTAATCTAACCAATATCCACATCATGTCTAAACACCACTCAAATCAGTCAACACCCCAAAACAACATATATAGAACTAATCTAAACAGCAGCCTTTCATTTATAAATGAATCACAATTCAACTGTTGACTTATGTATACAGCTTCTAATATCTATAGAAAATTAAACCTATGGAAAATTATGAGAATTTTCAAATTGAGTATCAGTTAGATCCTAAGATTTCTTAGCTAAAGCTACATTGCACAACTGATTTATGGATGTTCAGTCACTTTTATCACCATACGGCTTGGATATATTACCTATTTCAACCATTCTTAGATAACAGGGAATTACAATATGTAAGCAACGCGGAGTAAATATATATTGAATTATAAAATGATGTGCTATTCTTTGTTCATTATAAATTATAGTGACGTAAAAAGGAAAATGTAAAAATATTCAGTTGTTTTTATGTTTTTTTAGAAATTATCGGATTCTGATCAGGTAGAACCGAAATACCTGGACCGAACCCGAGAACCGAAGTGGAATCGAACATGCACTTCGGTTTGGTTCTCGGTTCCAGAAATATACGTTTTTCGGTTCTCGGTTCTCTCGGTTACGGGTCGGTTCCGGAACCGAGCTTACCCCTAATTCAACATACCCACTAAGTAAAATAGGCACACAAATCATTCAAACATCCCTATACACATCAATGCATCATATCAACATAGATACACATTTCGAAACTTTATTCTAGTTAAAGTGGAATCTGGGAATGGGGTTTCGCAACAAGACATGTTATAACGGGTATAATACAAACTTATCCCACGTACGTCAAGTAAACACAAATCAACCCCTGGTGATTTTACACGAACCCGCACACAAAATCAAGCAAATCACGACGACAAGTAATCATTATTCAAAACTGTTAACACACGTTTATTATAACAGCTAATCGACCAAAACCCCTAATTCAATTCACGATTTTGACAAACTTTAATTACATGAACCCTAATTTTTTGTAGTCATTGAAATCTGAAGATAGAAAGGATTATCATCAATTCGTGATTAACCATTTCTTAAAATACTCCATTCACACTTGACCAATTTAGATCAACATATACGCATTTTAATAAAAATCGGGCAGCATAACAAAATGTTTACGTTATAGCCAAATTTTGTTTCTACAATAGAAACGCATCCTGTATATATGAAACACGCCAACAGATCACACCTGAACATATATCAAAAACATGACATTCAAAACATATACATACCTATTTTGCTCCTATCTTGCAAGCTGGGGTGCTCCTATCTTGCAAGACAGGGTGCACCTATTTCGCCAGATAAGGAGCCAATAGGGTGCTCCTATCTTGCAAGACAGGTCTGTTTCAACATGGTATAATTGCCTATCACGCCCACAGATATGCACAACATAGATTATCATCCTAACTAGCTAGCAGATCACAGATATGCACAACATAGTTATCATTCATATGTGACGAGATACATATCTCGTCACGGTAAACAGAACATGGTAAAGCAGCCTCTCTGACTACGACATATGTAAAAAAAACATTCATGCACTTGTATCATTTAACAACAACATCCATATCATATCAGAACCAACTATCCACTTTATATCATTCAATAGTCAATACCACATCATGTCTGAACACCACTCAAATCAGTCAACACCCCAAAACAACATATATAGATACTAATCTAAACAGCAGCCTTTCATTTCTACATGAATCACAATTCAACTGTTAGACTTATGTATACAGTTTCTAATATCTATTGAAAATTAAACCTATGGAAAATTATGAGAATTTTCAAATTGAGTATCAGTTAGATCCTAAGATTTCTCAGCTAAAGCTACATTGCACAACTGATATATTTCACCACAGTTCAGTCACTTTTATCACCACACGACTAGGATATATTTCACCCATTTCAACCATTCTTAGATAACAGGGAATTACATTATGTAAGCAACGCAGAGTAAATATATACTTGAGCTAAAAACGATGCGCGATTCTTTGTTCATCATAAATTATAGTGACGTAAAAAGGAACATGTAAAAACTATTCAGTTTTTTTTATGTTTTTTAGAAATTATTGGTTTCGATCCAGTAGAACCGAAACACCCGGATCGAAACCCTAGAACCGAAGTGGAACCGAACATGCACTTCGGTTTGGTTCTCGGTTCCAAAAATATACGTTTTTCGTTTCTCGGTTCTCTTGGTTACGGGTCGGTTCCGTGCGTGCTCACCCCTAAATACTACTAGTTCAACCTACCCATAACGTAAGCTTACTTCGGCTTATATAACATAAGCTTCAATTTTGTGGCTTATTTGGAGACTTGTGGGCTTATCTAAGTTTGTTATGATATAAGACACTTATATAAGCCCATAAGTAACAAATAAGCTTAAAAAACTATTGTTTATAAAATATAAGCCGAAATATGGCTTATTTTCGGCTTATATAACGTAAGCCCTAATTTTGTGGCTTATTTTGAGACATAGGGGCTTATACAAGTTTAACATGGTATAATAAACTTATATAACCCCATAAACCTCCAAATAAGCCACAAAATTGGGGTTTATGTTATATAAGCCAAACCAAAGACCCCCTAAAATAGGCACACGTATCATTCAAACATCCCTATACGCATCAACATAATCGACCAAAACCCCTAAATCAGATCACGATTTTAACATACTTTAATTACATGAACCCTAATTTTTTTTGTAGTTGTTAAAATCTAAAGATAGAAAGGATTAGACATCAACTGATATATGGATGTTCAGTCACTTTTATCACCATACGGCTTGGATATATCTCACCTATTTCAACCATTCTGTAAGCAACGCAGAGTAAATATATACTTGAACTATAAAACGATGCGCGGTTCTTTGTTCATTATAAATTATAGTGACGCAAAAAGGAAAACATGTAAAAAATATTCATTTTTTTTTTTATGCTTTTTAGAAATTATCAGTTCCAATCGAGTAGAACCGAAATACCCGGACCGAACCCGAGAACTGAAGTGGAACCGAACATACACTTCGGTTCGGTTCTTGGTTCCAAAAATATACGTATTTCGTTTCTCGGTTCTCTCGGTTACGGGTCGGTTCCATGCGTTTCCAGAACCGAGCTCACCCCGAAATACTACTAGTTCAGCATACTCACTTAGTAAGGGGCTGTCTGTTTTAGCTTATATAACATAAGCTTACTTCGGCTTATATAACATAAGCTTCAATTTTGTGGCTTATTTGGAGACTTGTGGGCTTATCTAAGTTTGTTATGATATAATAAACTTATATAAGCCCATAAGTAAATAATAAGCTTAAAAAATTAATGTTTATAAAATATAAGCCGAAATATGGCTTAATGTAAGCCCTAATTTTGTGGCTTATTTTGAGACTTAGGGGCTTATATAAGTTTAAGATGATATAATAAACTCTCATAAGTCTCCAAATAAGGGACAAAATTGGGGCTTATGTTATATAAGCCGAACCAAACACCCCCTAAAATAGGCACACATATCATTCAAACATCTCTATCAGCGTATGATATCAACATAGATACACATTTCTAAACTTTATTCTAGTTAAAGTCCAAGACATGTTATAACGGATACTATAATACATCAAACATACCCCTACAAACCCGCACACAAAATCAAGTAAAAAAAAATTCAACCCCTGGTAATTTTACAAAATCACGACGATAAGTAATCCTTGTTTAAAACTGTTAAACACACATTTATAATTTATTATAACACCTAATCGACCAAAACACCTAATTCAAATCACGATTTTAACAAACTTTAAATTACATTAACCCTAATTTTTTGTAGTTGTTAAAATCTAAAGATAGAAAGGATTAGACATCAATTCGTGAATTACCATTCCTTAAAAACGTGTAATGAACTCAAAGAATTAATTACCTTATCACGATCAACGATTTTGGTCACCAATTCGATTTTAAAGCCAAATTGCCAAACTGGCACTAGTTGGCACGATTATTTCTACGCTGGCAAAAATATATAATTTACTAATAAGAGTCAGTGTCACGTATACTTTCCACTAACATTTGACCCAAATAAAAAAAAATCCCGATTCTACATTACTCCGTAACTTTTTTCCTAAAAACCCTCATTTGTGAACCAACAGTTAATGATTTTTCAACATTTGTTATATTATTTAACATTGATCTTGAATAAAACCATTCAATTAAGAATAAAACCCATTCAATTAACAATGAACTATGACTTTTAATGGAAGTCTATAGGGTTTCAGTGATCAGTTGGGGATGATGATGGCAAAAGGGATAGAGTGAATGATCGGAAGTTTTTACCAAAGTGAGAAAAACATAACAATTAATTTTTATTTCTAAAAATTAATATAATATTTTAATCTACTATTTATAATATATAAAATATATATATATTTGTTGTAATGATTTTTAGAATATATCTAGTACACTATTTTTAATATATTTTTATTTTATTTATTTAGTATTTGTTTCAAATGTTATTAGAAGAAGTTATAATTAAATATATAAAAGCTTTGTAATTTTTTATTTAAATATGTATATGAAGAAAAAAGTTAAATTGTTATTGGTTCAAATGTTTTAAAGCGTACACTTAGGTTATATTATTTATTACAAAATATTTTATTAACATATTTTTTAAAAAGAAGAAAAATAATTAATTGTTGAGTTCATTAGTATAAGGCAATTTCTATTTCATTTTATCAAGTTTAGGGTAACACTCTGCACATTTAAAAGTTCGAGGTAGTAGATGATACACTTTGCCAAGTTAGGGTACTTATATATGCTTTGGTCTAAAAGAAAATAATGTAAAGGTGCAAAAGTACTACTGAGCGTCGGTTTAAAACCGAACCAAATCGGAAACCAACTTTGAAGAAAGCATGAACCAAAAACCTAGCTGAATATTATCAGAAAAACCAAAATTGAACCGAATATATAATTTAAACTTTTTTTTTGTTTTAAACTAAAATCGAACTGAACGACAAACCAGAATAAAAAACTGTATATATACAAAATCAAAAACCAAACCAAAAATAATTGGTTCGACTCAGTTTGATTAACTGATTCAGTTCGATTTTCCATTAGTTTTTGTCACACCCCACCATGACGGAATATGGGGTGCGACGTATGGATATCATCACAACAATAGCGTGTCTATAAAGATAACTAAATGAAATGGAAATATCATAAATGAGTGACACAATGTCATGACAATATCACAAACAATGCAAGCGTCTAGGTAAGTAGGTAACAGGTATACCCCTTAACAAAGATATACAAATACACACATCACCATATAGGTGTCCACTATGTATCACTTATTCAAACATAAAATAAAGGCTAACAGGAACGGGGGTTCCTCCAAATGAAATCCTAAGCCTCCAAATCTAGGCACTCATATTCTCACGCTTAACCATATTCTCACCTGAAAGAGACACTAAAACACGTCAACATAATGTTGGTGAGAGTCATAGGTTTAGACTCCAACACAAAATAACTTTATAAGTTGTGAATAATAACCATCATCAAAAAATATGGACAATGTGCTACAATTATGCATTAACAACTAACATTCAAGATTAACCATTCACCACAACTCCAAGGCTCCAAGCCTTACCAATTACCATGGTTCCATAGGCGCCCATACACCTATGAACCAATCCCAAGGCCCCGCCTTGTCAACATCCCTAATAAGTGTGAAAACACTTATCCTTTTACCACTTAATTATAATAAAAACAAGACCAAAACGTATATTTTATGTAGTAAAAGTCAGAATTATGCGTGGTTTGTGTTTTTATTGTGTTTTGGGACAAAAATATGAAAAAGAAAGAAAACACGGGCTTTTATCGAAGAAAAATACAAAAGACGAAGTCAAAAGATCAAAAGTGCAAGAAGAACGGAAGTCAAAGGCCTATTCTGAAGATTTATCGAAGAAAAAGTTTAAAGACGGAAGTTTAACAAAATCGAAGAACCAAGTCAACTAAATGAAGAAATTAGAAGACGAGTTCATATTATCATTCGACTAATCCCGAGACAAAGTCGAGAAAGACGTGTCATTTAAAAAGACGAGAAGACAAAAGAAAGAAAGAAGGAAGCATCCTACTAACTCCCTTCTCCTATAAATACCATCCTAATGCTTCATTAAGAGGGTGTTAGCTAGTTAGATTATCATTTTTTTATTTTTCTTAGTTTTCATATCTTTAGAGAGAAGTAGGTGATTCTACTTTCTCTCTCTAGATTTCTTCCATTTTTCTTTCAAATTTTAAACTTTTCATTTAGTCTTGTATTTGGAATCCTTAATCTACAAGTTCAAGTTCAAGTTTTTTATCATCTATCTTATTCTACCTTTCTTGTTTTTGTTTTTGATCTTGATTCGGATTAAGTATGCATCTTGTTTAATCTTAATGCTTATTTGATCAAAAAGTTTATCTTTTTGTTCCTATCAAAGTTCTTATACGATTTAAGCTTTTAGCTTATTATGCTTTTTGGCTTATTTCGTGTTTAGCTTATTTCTTTTTAAGTGTCTTCAAAAATTTAATCTTTTAAAAGTTTGTCTTATAAATTTTGCTTATTTAGTGTTTTAAAAGTTTTTAAATTTGTGCTTATTTAGATTTGGTTAAGTTTCGGTAAATGCTTATTTGAGAAAGTGCTTATTTGGTTTTTGCTTATTTGCATCTTGTATCCCATCGTAAGTTCTTAAGGTTTTACTTGTTCTGATCGAGTTTCGTGATCACATAAACCCTAGGGTTTCTACTTGTGATCAGAGACTGCGATCAAAGAGTAAGATCACATACTGCGATCACATTCTACGATCCACACTGCGATCGCTTGTTGCGATCGAAGGGTGCGATCGAAGACTACGATCCAGGGTACGATTGGCTGTCACGATCCAAGACCACGATCGCTTGTTGCGATCTGGACTGCGATCCACTTGTTACGATCGAAGAGTACGATCGTCCACTGCGATCCACTTGTTGCGATCGTGGGTACGATCCAATCTTAAGATCACTTGGCTGCGATCGCTGACTGCGATCTGTGGCCACGATCTAGGTCACGATCCAAGTGTGATCTGACCTCAGTTTTAGTTTTTATTTCAAGCTTTTATTTTAATTTCAAATTTACCTTTTCCCACCATTTTTACTTAGTGTTATTTTAAACTTGTTTTGTCTTAGTTTAAATTTTAAAGTTTTTCTAATTTACTTTTTATAATTTTTCGTCATTTGTTTTTAGGAGTCTTTACTTTTAATTTTTAAAGTGTTCATTTTATTAAGTTTGCAAATTTATTTTTAAATTATTTTAATTCTCTTGTTATTTCATTCAAGTCTTTCATCTTAGTGTTGTCATTTTGTCTTTTACTTTAAAGCTTTCGTGTTTGTTTTATTAAGTTTTAATTTGTCTTATCCCTTTATATTTGTTATTTGTCTTGACTCATTTTAGTAGATATAGATAATCAAGCTCCCCCTTTTTGTGACCAAAACCGATAAGTCCACCCTAAACCGTGATCAATTCGATTAGATACCGAGAACGAACAACACACACACACACACAAAAGCTATAAATCAAATGGCGCCGCTGCCGGCTCTTTTCGTAAAGATTAACGGTTTTTAGTGAGAAAAATTGGATTTTGGGATCCGTTCTTTTGGGAACGGTATTTTTAAGCATAAAAATTTTCAAAAAAATCCTAAAAGTTATAAAATTTTCAAAAAAATCCAAAAAAATAAAAAAGATAAAAAACCAAAAATATTGTATTTCATTTTTAGTGTATACGTACTCGATCTACGTCTTATTCTGAGCCCGAGACTCTTGAAGACTTAGATATGGCCGGTGTGCATAATAATAACAACCCACCTTACCCCAATTTGAATAATAACAACAATAACAACCATGTCCCTCAACCCGACCTTCGTACGATGGAGGAACTTTGCCAACCAACTATGAACGGACGTGGAGGACCGATTGCGCCGATGCAAATCATGGCTCCCGAATTTTCGTTGAAGCATCACATGATCCAACAAGTTCAAAACGCTTGTCCATTTCGCGGATTACCGGATGATGATGCCAACAAACACCTCGATAAATTCATAACCGTCACTCAAAGCATGAAATTGCCCGGTGTTTCCATGGATTTTCTTCGCCTTCATCTTTTTCCACACACTTTATCCCACCATGCCGACAGATGGTTTGATCGTCTTCCCAAAAACTCAATTCATACATGGGACGAAATGACTCAAAAAAATTCGTCACGCTACTTTCCACCATCCATGGTCACTAGTCTTCGCAATCAAATCAGTGGTTTCACTCAAGAACCTGATGAATCGCTTTTCGATGCTTGGGAACGTTATAATTGTTGGAAATACGTTTTTACGTATTTAGGAAGATTCGGTCACTCCGACAATATATTAAGTAGTAGCTCGTAGTCTAGATATCTTTATATTAATTAACAAGGAAAGGCCTAGTCCATGTAATGTATGGACGGCCCAATATGTAAGCCCAAGCCCATCACAAGGCTTGGGTATATAAACCCTCTCCTTAGATAGAGAGGGTGTGGTTTCTCATACTTTACACATAGTAAAAGGTGTATTCCTTACTCTCTCTCTAAAGTGTGTGTGAAATCTACCATCTTTCTATCTCTTTCTCTCTCTAAACATAAGCAAGATTTACAATATCTCTACAAATGGTATCAGAGCCATGGGATGATTGTATTGTTTATGTGTTTGTGTTCTTGATTTTTTGTGCCTATTTTGATCCATTTCATATGAACCAAATTTTTTTTGTGTTTTTTATGGTTTTTTCTTGATACAAATCTTCTACATAGTTGTGATAGAGATTTGGTATATTTACATTGGCTAAAAACTCAAAAAATTTTGGGTGTTTTGATCATTGTTTGGCTTAAAATTTAATATTTTGTAAAATGGTGTGACCTCCCTTAGGAGGAGATTGTTGGAAATACGTTTTTCCAAAGAAAGTCTCAGTCACATCATTGTTAGCAAAGATCACTTGCTATAGACTATTTAGGACTTATAGTCACATCACAGACTGTAACTCGTTCATCAAAGAAAGGAAAGTTTATCGCCGATGATAAACTTATCCTCACAAACGAGAAATTAATTTTCTCGGACACGAGTTAAAATTAAAACTATTCAAAGGTTTTCAGACGATGACCCGATCTTCAAATAAAGGAAAGTTTATCGCCGACGATAAACTTATCCTCATTAACGAGAAATTAGTTTTTCTCGGGCATGAGCTAATATTAAAAACACTCAAAGTTTTTAAGCTCATGCACAATGACTTATAGTTAAATATCAGACTGTAACTCGGACCTTAATTTTAGGAGAGCTTATCTTTAAAGATAGCTTATCCTTGTAACGGGAAATTAAAGTTTCTCGGTCATGAGCTTGTATTAAAACATTCCAAGTTTTAAGCTCAGAAAGGAAAGTGTATCTTTTAAATAAAAAAACTTTTCCTCATAACGAGAAATTCATCTTTCTCGGTCATGAGCTTTACGTTAAAATATTCAAAAGTTTTTCAAGCTCATGAAAACGACTTCTAAGTAAATTTCAACTTAGGACTCGTTCTTCAGTTAAAAGGAAAGTTTATCGTCGATGATAAACTTATCCTTAACAACGGGAAGTTTACAACTTCTCGAACTTGAGCTCGTTTTGTAAGATATTCAACATCTTAAGCTCAAGTAATAGGTTTTCAAAACTTTGAACACAATTTTTCAAGAATTTTTCAAAAGGTTTTTCTAAATCTTTTAAAATTGTGTGTTCAAAAATGTTTTGATAAAAAAAGAACATGTCTTCTGAAATCGATAATATTTACGAACCTAGAAATGTCGTTCAATAATGACACGGGGTTGTAAATAAAGTTTGAGCAGAAGTTTAAATGATTTAAAACATGTTCTAAATGGCTTTCTATTGTTTCAGATAGTAACCCGATTTTCATACTCAAGTCAAGCATTTCACCGGAAAGCTTTGACTCAACAACGAAAATTAATTTTCTTGGGCATGATTTACTTTATAACCATGTAAGGGATTGTGTTTACGTAATAACACAATCTAACACGAATTTATGTACGTGTCAGTGCATTTATTTGTTAAAACAAGAAAATCTTGTTTTTTATGAAGTTATCATCTCCACCAACCGTAGCAATTTACAATTGATATCTACATACTCGACGATGCGACTACTCAAACGGCGACTACAGCTCTTTCAATAGAACACGGGTCAACAATTGAGGGGGAGAAATTGTCCAGCATTCAGAATCGTTGACGTCGAAAGTGCCAAGTTCACATGTTGGTGTCAAGACAACGATTTCAATCGTACACATGGAGTCAAGAGATAACTTCAGATGCGATGAGGCGACCAACATTCGTGAACAAGAACCACGTGCTTCTTTCATATGATGTTCTCCATCATTCAGGTCCAACCTCATAAATCGCTAATATTGTAAATACATTATCATATATGATCTTTGCATCTGATAAGTACCTTACACGTGTGTTTAAAAGGTACTTCGTTCACGTTTCAAGTACACCCTCATTAATTTGAGGGGGAGCTTGTGTAAAGCATGAATATAATTGGATTTGCATTTTTCTTTCCAAATTTTCTTAAAACTTTATTAAATCAATTGATATTAAAAACATCGATTGGGTTAATATTTTTAATATGGGGAAGAAAATGTGATTTAATAATGAGATCAATCAATTTAATGGTTTGACTTAATGTGCTGGCTCATCCCGACATGTGTGAAATGTTTTCGAATATCGTGGCATATGTTAAAGGGGAGAAAAATGGATTTGGATACCAAAATGGATTTCATAGTGACATATACTTACCCACACATCTCTATTCACGACGGTGACGATTGTGGTGACATAAGGATGGTAGGATAGGTTAAGTCCAATGATTCTTCTAAAACCGGAGGAATCTTCCCAAGGACATTCCATAGCTAGAAATAGTAGTCCTTAGGAAAGATGGAGAAATATTGTGAACGTAGCTGAATGCCGACCAAGTACTTAAGTTAGCACTGGAACAATCACAACAAGGTGTTAGTTATGACGTATTGGTAAGCATTGAAGGTGTTGAAGAACGAAAAAGAATTGTAAAGATAAATGGTGAAAAGAAAAAAGCCCTTCTTACAACTTAGGCAGAAACCGAGTCAATACATATGCTATTGAGATCATTTTTAATGATTCTTGATATTGAAGATAGACATCATGGACCTAGTGATGCAATGCACAACCCATCCCAGCTAACTCAGATATCTCTTAAAAGATATTTGTTTTAATCACACGCATACAACACATTATCTATTAATTTATTCACTCCGAATAAATTGGTATTGAAATGGTGGCACTCCTCTCCAGCCTCCGATCACTAAAATCCAAAATGCACGATCGAGTCTAGAACCATTTGAGATCATCAAATATCTCATTAGGACACACTTCCATATTTCCTTGCTTCTTCACACACTGTTAAAAGTAAGAAAGATATTAAGAGTCCTACGCAAAATCTTCATGATCTTTCCTGAACATCAGAGTAATACGAAAGTACTTACAATGAAGATGGAAATCCTTCTTGAGCGAATATCAAAAAGCTCATGGTAGGCGACTTGTGCAATTCTTTATGAATCAAACTTGTGATAACTGGAAAGAAACAGTTGTTTAATTCTTAACTAAACTTAAACACGTTCCAGGCCTCTACGCAATATCTTAGTGATCTTGCCAGAACACTCAGAGTGACACTCTATAGTGTTCACAGTGATGAGTGGAAATCCTTCTAGTGTTAACCTTAAACAACACTTGGTAGGTAACTTGCAAGATTCAATATGAATCAAGCTTGTGACAACTGGAAAGCAACGATGGTGCGATTCTTTAATGAATCAAACTTGTTCCAAGAATCAGAATTGACGGCTTCAATCATGCGGATAATTTTATCCAAATGATTCACTCTTTACGTTCGCAGTCAGCTTTGGACGGTCGAGTAAAGAGAACGGGTTTACCCGTGAAATCTTGTCAAGGAGATTTTTAATTAAATCTACCTGCCACAAGTACGATATTTTATATCGTCCAACGGTCTTCATCGACCGAAAGTAAAATGCTACCGAATTAGAATGAAATGTTCAAAGCCATTTCGTTCATGTCTACTTATGTTGCGGCATTTTAAGACGGTGGCGTTGCGGAATCCAAGAAGAAGTCGTCCCTGCACGCTTATACTTTATGCACTTAATACTTAATATAATTCAAGAAAGCTTAAAAGTCAAGTCTTCCGCTGTATCAAACTCTGAAGCTTTCAAGAATTACAAAGGTATAAGTATGTGGTACGTGAAGTCACGAAGAGGCGAAGATCACAAGTGAAGGATGCACAAGATCAAGGCAAGAGATTAATGCTAAATATTGATATCAAAGATCACATCAGCATGTTCACCTGAAAAGAAAAAAAATATAAGACGAAGACTACGAGCTCAAGACAAGCATAGTATGCTAGGTTTATTTTATTATTGTAACTTGGGTAACGCCCTTGTTTGGAGTGACCTCCCTTAGGGGGGAGATTGTTGGAAATACGTTTTTACGTATTTAGGAAGATTCGATCACTCCGACAATATATTAAGTAGTAGCTCGTAGTCTAGATATCTTTATATTAATTAATAAGGAAAGGCCTAGTCCATGTAATGTATGGACGGCCCAATATGTAAGCCCAAGCCCATCACAAGGCTTGGGTATATAAACCCTCTCCTTAGATGGAGAGGGTGTGGTTTCTCATACTTTACACATAGTAAAAGGTGTATTCCTTACTTTCTCTCTCTAAAGTGTGTGTGAAATCTACCATCTTTCTATCTCTTTCTCTCTCTAAACATAAGCAAGATTTACAATATCTCTATAATAATGTCTTGATCGATCGTTGTCCAAATCATAATATGCTCCCCATCACTTTGATTGATACTTTCTACAATGGTTTAACTTTTCGTGATCGTGATACGATTAATGCTGCCGCCGGTGGTACATTCATGAAGAGAAGACCTGAGGAGTGTAGAGAGCTTAAAGAGAACATGACCACTCATCACAAAAATTGGGATTCATCCGCATCTTCAAGAAATAACCTGAGGGCCAATGTTTCTTCTACTTCATCAAACCCCGAGATAACCGAACTTACCCGCCAAATAGCTGAGATGAACAAAAATCTCTTAACCATGGCTACGAACCAATTTCAACAAGTTAAAGTTGTCACACCTTCTTGTGAGATTTGTGGGGGTTCTCATTCATACACCGATTGTCCTTCTACTCATGACAATCCGGAAAACGTGTATGCGGCTAACAGTAACTTTTCCATGGGAGGATATCACGCTCGTCCTCAAGGTGACGAAAATTTGCTTAGTTATCATTCAAACAACTTCCTTTCACCACCCGGTTTTCCTCCTCAAAACCAAACCAACTTTAATCGCAACAATCAAAACTAACCTTGAGCTCCTAATCAATATCAAACCCAAAGAAACCCATATCCACCTCAAGGAAATAATCAAGTTTACCAACAACCCACTTATCAACCACCCGCTTACCAAGTTCCCCATTCCAACCAACCCACGGCATACAATCAAGAGGTTGAAACGTACATGAGGACTAATGACGCGCTGGTGAAGAATCTTCAGAGTCAAATCATCAACTTGAAAGGTGACATGGCGAAACAAGGGAATGATCTTCGAGTCGAGCTTAGGAATGATAAGTGAAACTCTTTAAGCAGTCAAACGAATGACTTAAGGGATATGATGGCTAGTTTCTTCCCAAGTAATCAAACCTCTGGTTCGGGTTCTCTTCCAAGTAACACCGTTGCTAATCCAAGAGGGGAGATGAAAGCAATCACCACCCGAAGTGGAAAAGGTTATAAGGAACTCGAGATTCCTAAACCTACTCTGGTGATTGTGACAACGGATAACGAGCCCCCTTCACCAATTCCTCCACCTTCTACTTCCACCCCTCCACCACCCAAGGATGTGAGTGAGAATACCATTCCAAAGCCTTCATCTCAACCCGATATACCTTACCCTTCAAGGTTGAGGAAAGAGAAGTTGAAAAATAAGGATGATATTCAAGTTTCAAACTTTCTTAAAATGTTTAAACAATTGAATTTCAACATCTCCTTTGCTGAGGCTCTCGCTCACATGCCTAAATATGCTAAAATTTTCAAAGATCTTCTCAGTGATAAGGAAAAAATCCTTGATATTGATCAAACCCAACTTAATGAGAATTGCTCCACGGTTCTCTTAAGGAAATTACCAACTAAACTTGGTGATCCGGGTCGCTTTCTCATTCCTTGCAACTTTCCCGGGCTAGAGAATTGTATGGCCCTAGCCGATCTAGGTGCTAGTATCAACTTAATGCCATTAAGTGTTTGGAAACAATTATCTCTACCCGAGCTAGTCCCCACACGAATGACATTGGAGTTAGCTAAATGTACGGTTGCTTATCCGGTGGGGATAGCCGAAGATGTCTTCGTCGGTGTCGACAAATTCACCTTTCCGGCGGATTTTGTTGTCGTTGACTACGAGATGGATCCCCGTGTTCCATTAATCGTTGGACGTCCATTCTTGAGGACCGGTCGCACTCTTATTGATGTATCCGCGTGCGAATTAATCATGAGAGTTGGTGACGAAAAAATCGTCTTCAACATGGGTAAACTTTCTAAGCAACCTTATGAACACGAGAGCGTTAATTTCATTGACGTACTTGATGAGGCTTGTGAAGAACATTTCAAAGACGCTTGTAAAATTCGTTTTTCTTCTCTACCCATTGTTGAGACCGTTGCCTCTATTGCTCCCTCATTGACTCCATTTGGAGAAAGTGACTTCCTTTTGAAAGAATTTGAAGCAACTTTAGGGGATGTGGACTTAAAATATGACGATTCTCCCTCCGATTGGGATGAAGACATTCGTACCATTGAGAAACTTCTCAATGAGGACCATATTTCTCCACCTTCACCTATGGAAATCATAAACGATGATCCGAATTTGACTACGCCTTCCATCGATAATCCTCCGGATTTAGAGCTTAAGGATTTACCGTCTCATCTCGAATACGTTTTCCTTGAAGACAATAAGAAGTTACCCGTCATCATTGCAAATGACTTACAAGAGGATGAAAAATCTCGACTTATCGATGTGCTCAAAAATCATAAGAAATCAATTGCTTGGAAAATTTCCGACATCCGCGGAATTGATCCTAACTTTTGTACTCATAAGATTCTCATAGAAGATGACTTTAAACCCGCAATCCAAAGCCAAAGAAGGGTTAATCCAAAAATTCATGACGTCATCAAGAAAGAAGTTATCAAACTTCTAGATGCCGGAATGATTTACCCTATTTCGGATTTTCCATGGGTTAGTCCCGTCCATTGTGTGCCTAAGAAAGGCGGAATAACTGTTGTTCCCAATGAAAACAACGAGTTGATTCCTACTCGACTTGTCACGGGTTGGCGAGTTTGCATAGACTATCACAAGCTCAATGATGCCACTCGTAAGGATCATTTTCCTCTTCCTTTCATGGATCAAATGCTCGAGCGTTTAGCGGTTAATGACTACTATTGCTTCTTAGACGGTTTCTCCAGGTATTTTCAAATTCCCATCGATCCAAAAGACCAAGAGAAAACCACATTCACTTGTCCTTATGGAACATTTGCTTACAAAAGAATGCCTTTCGGCTTATGCAATGCTCCCGGGACTTTCCAAAGGTGTATGATGGCTATATTCCATGACATGGTTGAAGAAAGTATGGAAGTATTTATGGACGATTTCTCGGTCTATGGTGATTCTTTCTCTACTTGCCTTGCCAATTTAGAACGTATGCTTAAACGGTGTGAAGACACTCGTCTTGTTCTTAATTGGGAAAAATGCCATTTCATGGTAAAAGAAGGCATTGTTCTTGGACATAAATTTTCCAAAGCCGGTCTTGAAGTCGACCGTGCTAAAGTCGATGTGATTGCTAAATTACCTCCTCCTTCAACCGTGAAGGGTGTGAGGAGTTTTCTTGGTCATGCGGGCTTCTATCGTCGATTCATTCAAGATTTTTCTAAGATCGCTCGCCCGATGACCCACCTCTTGGAAAAAGATACTCCTTTTATCTTTTCTAAAGAGGGTATCGAATATTTCAATCTTCTTAATGATAAATTAACTAAGGCACCGGTCTTAGTTACCCATAATTGGGAGTTACCTTTTGAATTGATGTGTGATGCTAGCGACTTTGCTATTGGAGCGGTTTTGGGACAAAGAATCAACAAACATTTCCAACCAATACATTACGCTAGCAAGACAATGACGGGGGCTCAATTCCATTATACCACTACCGAAAAAGAGCTTTAGTTGTAGTGTATACTTTTGAGAAATTCCGCCCCTATCTTGTCCTTTCAACCACCATCGTTTATACCGATCATTCCGCATTGAAGTACTTGTTAACAAAACAATATTCCAAACCAAGACTTCTTCGTTGGGTTTTACTCCTTCAAGAATTCAAAATTGAAATTCGTGATAAAAAGGGAGCGGAAAACCTAGCTGCGGATCATCTTAGTAGACTCGAGGATCCTTATCAAGGGGAGATCCCAAATCAAGAGATTAATGAATCTTTTCCCCTTGAGGCCTTGATGTCTATTAATTCCAATCTTGATGATACTCCATGGTTTGCGGACATTGCAAACTATTTAGCGGGTGGTGTTCTCATGGAAGGGTTAACGTCCCAACAAAAGAAAAAGTTCTTCAAGGACATTAAGAACTATTATTGGGACGACCCTTATCTCTTCAAACAATGTGTTGACTTGATCCTTCGTCGGTGTGTTGACGGGCCCGTAGCTTTACAAATCTTGGAAGCTTGCCTTAAAGGACCAACCGGTGGTCACTTTGGTCCCAATTACACCGCAAAGAAAGTTTTCGATTCTGGATTTTATTGGCCCATCATTTATCGTGATGCACATGAAATGGTTAAGCATTGTGATGCTTGCCAACGACAAGGCAAGATCACACATAAAGATGAGATGCCTCAAAATTTCATCCAAGAGTGTGAAATCTTTGACGTATGGGGCATCGACTTTATGGGGCCATTTCCATCATCTAAAGGGAACAAGTACATCCTCGTAGCCGTTGACTACGTATCAAAATGGGTTGAAGCAAAGGCTTTACCTACTAACGATGGTGGTTGTGAACTTTCTGAAACAATTATTTTCTCGATTTGGTGTTCCTCGTGCTATCATTAGTGATCGCGGGATTCATTTTTTCAACGATCAATTTGCTCGAGTCATGGCTAAGTACGGTGTCAATCATCGTCTTTCCACCGCGTATCATCCACAAACAAATGGTCAAGCCGAGATTTCTAACCGAGGACTTAAGAGAATCTTAGAGCATACTGTGGGAGAGCATCGTGCCTCATGGGCCGATAAGTTAGATGATACTTTGTGGGCTTTCTGTACCGCATATAAGACACCTATTCGTTGCACTCCATATCGTCTTGTGTACGGAAAGGCATGTCACCTCCCCATTGAGTTGGAGCATAAGGCTTATTGGGACTTAAAATGGGTTAATTTTGATATCAACAAAGCCGGTGATCTTAGGAAGATCCAACTCAATGAACTTAATGAACTAAGGAATGAAGCTTGTTAATGCAATAATGCCTAAAAACATTACTTGCATTTTTTGGTCTCGCTTAGTTTTGATTACGACAATATGTAAAAACAAGCATTTACGAAAACAATGAAAAACGAATTCTTGAGTTCAAGTATGTTTCATTTTACCCATTTTCACTTAAGGTATGAATAAACAAGTATTAACCTTAATCAAGTGATCAAGTGATTTAATCTTTTCTTAAAACTCACTTTTTATTAAGTGTGACAAGTTTTTAATTAAACTTTCTTTTTAAGAAAATGTTTTATTAAATTAAATATTTTAAAATTTGAAAATGGCATATTCTTTTTTGATTTGGAATATTCTTTCAGGATATTTTATAATCAGATAGGACCTCCACCACTAAAGGAAAAAAAGGGAGCGGAGTCTACTCCGGCGGTTCCCTAGCGCCTAGGCGGTTCCTTATCGATAAGGTACCGCCGACTGAGATAAGGAACCGTGGGCAGATATAGCCGTTGGCCCTTTGTCCTATAAATAGTGGACCTTTCTCAGATTTTCAATTCACCTCTTTTGCACATAAATTTCCAGATTCAAACATACTTCTTAAATCACTCAAATCCTTGATCATTTGATTGATTACTACTTAGAAGTGAATCTATCTCATCCATCCTTTCCTCTTCAAGTTTAAAGAGAAGAACGCTATCCTTGTGAAGTGTTGGGTCCACCACCAAAGATCCTTTGAAGATCAAATCTTATACATTTGTTGTTGTGTCATAGTTGTGAAGATCCAAGTAGTTGTGTCTATTTGGAAGTTGTGTATGTACTAAGTATAGTTGTGTAGATTGGTCCTAGCTATGATTAGGGCTCGACTTCTAGCTTAGAGTCGTAAATTGGTTAAACGACGTGTACGGTTTTCTCCACCATAAGTAGCTTGTTGTGTAGTGAACTCTCGAGTAAGGAGTACTCGAGGAGTGGAGTAGGAACGAGGAGTGAGCTTCGTTGCCGAACCACTATAAATTCTTGGTGTTTGGTTTGATCTTTCTTTACCCTTAACTCTTTACATTCTTTATTCTTTGTGCATATATATATTAGTTAGTATTAGTTTAGTTACACTATCATTGTTCATATTGTGCATAAGAAGATTTCACTTATTTCCTTAAGTCTAAGTTTTTTAGAAAAAGGAATTTTTGTAAACCATCATTTAACAAGTAAATATAAGAAACTATTCAACCCCCCCTTCTAGTTTCTACAATTGGTATTAGAGAGGGTTGCTAAAGTATTTTTAAAGTATATTGTATTTTAAAACTTGAATCGATCTATGGATTCCAACAAGTACCTAGAAGGGCAATCTATGCAAAGACCACCACTTTTTGAAACCGATAGTTTTATTTATTGGAAAAATAGATTTGAGACTTATGTGAAATCAAAAGATTTAGATCTTTGGCATGTTATTACCAATGGTGATTTTTTACCTTATCAATTTAATGAAGTTTCTAAAACAACGGAATTTGTCACTTTTGACAAAGCTAATGACGATACTAAAAAGAAACTTTCGAAAAATAACGAGGCTAAAATGGTGATTTATAATGCTTTACCTAAGAAACAGTATGCAAGGATTTTTATGTGTGAAACCGCTAAAGATATTTGGAACACTCTTTTAGTAACCCACCAAGGTAATAGCCAAGTCAAAGAAAGCAAAATCGATCTTCTTGTCCAACAATATGAACAATTTGTCATCTTAGAAGATGAAGCTATTGATAGTGATTTTGCTAGATTTAACACTATTATTACTAGTCTAAAAGTACTTGATGAAGGTTTTTCTAGCAAGAACAATGTTAGGAAGTTTCTAAGGGCCTTACATCCTAAGTGGAGAGCAAAAGTCACGGCGATCGAAGAATCGAAAGATCTCTCAACTTTATCACTCGATGAACTCATAGGCAACTTGAAGGTTCATGAGATGATAATTTTGAAGGACTCGGAATTGGTGAAAACCAAGAGTGAAAGGAAGTCTCTTGCAATCAAAGCCAAGAAGGCACGAAGCGATCATGATAGTTCCTCGGATAGTGATGACGAGGAGTATGCATTGGCGGTAAGAGATTTCAAGAGGTTCTTCAAAAGACGAGGTCAACACGTAAGGCAACCCAACAATGACAAGAAACCATTCTTAAAGAATCGGTTTGCCAAGAATGAAAAAGGTGATAGGAATTGCTTTAGATGTGGTGATCTAAATCATTTAATTAGTGAGTGTCCAAAGCCTTCATGGGATAAGAATCACACGTCATTCGTTAGTGGTTCTTGGAGCTATAGCGGTGAAGATGTTGATGACAACCCCAAAGAGGAGAAATGTCTTATGGCTCATACTTCTAAAGAGATATGCTTGGGAATTGATTTGGAGCCCGACGAGTGGATTAAGGATAATGGTTGTTCTTAACACATGGCGGGTAATCGAAGTTTGTTCTCGCGCTACAAAGCATATGATGGAGGTAACGTCACATTCGCTAGTAGTCTACGTGGTAATATCATTGGCAAATGTACGGTTTCTCTTAACTCCATGACTATTGAAAATGTTGAGCACGTAGATAATTTAGGGTTTAACATTTTAAGCATAGGTCAAATTTGTGACAATAAGTGTAAGGTCATCTTTTCGGAAAATGACAGTGAAATCGTAAAAGATGGAAAGGTCATTGGAAAAGGTGTTAGAAAGCATGGGCTTTATGTCATGAAGGTCAATAAGAAGTTAAAAGACAACATATGTCTTGCGACTATAGATGATAGTTCTACTCTTTGGCATAGGAGATTAGGTCACGCTAATATGCGTCTAATTCAATCTTTAGTATCTAAGGAGTTGGTAAGACACCTCCCCAAGATGAAGTTTGATAGTCACTTTTGTGATGCTTGCAAAGTTGGAAAGAAAGTTCACACAAGTCACAAAGCCAAGAATTTGGTTTCAACCTCTCGGTGCTTAGAACTCCTACATAGTTATAGTTGACGACTACTCTAGATTCACTTGGACTAGATTTTTGGCATCTAAGAATGAAGCTTTCGATCATTTCGAAATCTTTAGTCGAAGAACTCAAAATGAACTAGGATGTCCAATTGTCTCTATTAGGACGGATCATGGTAGGAAATTTGATAATGAAGTGCAATTTGGTACCTTTTGTGAAGCTCATGGTATTACCCATAACTTCTCGGATCCTCGCACTCCACAATCAAATGGGGTAGTTGAAAGGAAGAATAGGACCATCCAAGAGATGAGTAGGACAATGTTAAACGAGCAATCTTTGCCTCAAAAGTTTTGGTGCAATGCCGTGGACACATCGACTTATATTCTCAACCGAATTCTTATTCGACCTTTCCCAGGAAAGACCCCCTATGAGATTCTTAAAGGTAAGAAACCCTCATTGGAATACTTTAGGGTGTTTGGAAGCAAGTGCTTTATCCTCAACACCAAAGACTACCTGATAGGTGTGAAAACACCCATCCTTTTACCACTTAATTATAATGAAAACGAGACCATAACGTGTATTTTATGTCGTAAATGTCGGAATTATGCGTGGTTTGTGTTTTTGTTGTGTTTTAGGATCAAATTGTGAAAAAGGAAGAAAACACGGGCTTTCACGGGCTTTTATCAAAGAAAAAGACAAAAGATGAAGTCAAGAGATCAAGAGTGCAAAAAGAACGGAAGTCCAAGGCCTATTCTGAAGATTTATCGAAGAAAAAGTCCAAAGACGAAATTTTAATAAAGCCGAAGAACTCAAGTCTAATTTATGAAGAAATTACAAGACGAGTTTAAACTAATCCCGAGACAAAGTCTAAAAAATTCGAAGAATTTGGAAGAATAAGGACTAAACGAGAAAGAAAGAAAGAAGAAAGAGAGGAGGAAGCTTCCAACCTACTCCTCTCCTCCTCCTATAAATACTAGTTTTCTTTTCATTATTTGTTGTTGGCTAGATTGACAAACTAGCTCTTCCACCATTTTTCATATTCGCACTTTAATTTCTTGCAATTTTAATACCTTGTCTTGCCCTTTATTTATCAAGTAAGTAATTTTTATGTTTGTTGAATCTTTACTTTTATTTGTTAATCTTTCATCTACCTTTCTTGATTCGATTTAATCTTCATGTTTATGTTCTTGAGTTTTTATTGATTTGATCAAGTGGGTTTTGATTATTTTGGTTATGATTATTAGTTTTATTGATCTGTTTTGATTGGTTATCGTTAGCGAATCATTAGTGGTTATTTTGGTTTAATCTTTTGGTTTATTTTGGTTAGTTTTGGTTAAATTCGTGGCTATCTCTTCTTCCCTGTTCTTCGTATTATTTCTGTTTCCCAGATTCCGAATCAGTGAATTATTCCGAACCAGCATTTTCTGTTTATTTATTCCTTCCTTTCTAATTATTCCGACCCTGCACTTCCTGTTAATTATTCCGCACCAAGTAATTTATTCCGGATCAATAGTTTATTCCGAACGAAGACTTATTCCGAATAAAGCTTTATTCCGGATGAAGATTTTCTTTGATTATTCCGGATGAGCTATTCATTCCGAACGAAGGTTTTCTTTTCGATTATTCCGAACCAATTTATATTCCGAATGAAGCTTCTTTTCCGCATCAGAGATTTATTCCGGACGAAGCAATATTCCGAATGAGCACTTTTATTCCGAACCAACCGTTTCTATTATTTATTCCGGATGAAGGATTTTGTTGATTATTCCGAACGAGCTTTTTATTCCGGATAAACCATTTATTCCAGATGAATGATTTTATTCCGAATGAATGATTTTCTCATTTTTGTAATTTTTATTTTTTCAGAAAAGTGACAGTTTTCTGGTGATTATTTTTGTTACTTCGCACGTTTTATTTTTCAGTCTTTAATCAATTTTGTCTTTTAGTTTTATTTTTATTTATTGTTTCGCTTTAAGTTACGTTTAAATATTTGTTTTGCCCCTTTATTATTTATCTTTGGTTTATTTTTACTTTGCTTCGCATTTACCCTTTTAGTAGAATAGATAACCAACTTCCCTTTTTACTTTCCACCAAGAACAATTGAGTCGCACTTTCTACCGGAAATCAATTCGTTAAGACACCGAGAAAACGAACTTTTTAACCTAGCAAAATCCGAGTTATTAAATGGCGTCACTGCCGGCTCTTTTCGTGAAGATTAACGTTTTTTTGTGAGAGACGCGTTGGCTTTTGGGATCCGTTCACTCGTGAACGTTATTTTTCGTGTCAAAATTTCTCAAAAATCCAAAAACATTTGAAAAATCATAAAAAGCATTTCTTTTTCAAAGTTTTGCAACCAAAAATATTCCTCTTTATCCTCTATTGTGTTTAATTCTTTTCTTTACCCCTCTTATTTATAATTCTTCATGGATTCGTCTTGCGTACGGTGTGGGAGACAATGGCATGGTTGTCAAACATGTCAATGGTGTACTTGTGAGCGGTGCGGTTCTAATATCGACGATACACCATTTGGATTTTGTCCATTTTGTAATTCAACAAATTCGTACTTCTCATCTTACAATACTTTATCACCCTCTCCCGTCTATGACGATCCTTATCCTCAAAATGCACCGGATTTTTCTCCATCCCCGTGGTGCTATAAGTGTGGGGGTCCTCACGAAAGTTTTCACTGTCAAACGGGGGATCAAAATTACTATAATTATACCCCTTCTAGTTTTGACCAACCCCTGCAATACCCAATTGATCATCAGCCTCGTCACGGGATGAGTTACCAAGAACCAATTGACGATCTTGCTACAGCTTTTCAAGAACAAACGAAAGAGCTTTTACACACGCTGCAAACTTGTATGGAGTCATTTTTAAAGCAACGAGATCAGACGAGTACTCATATTCCTGAGCTTATTATTGGCCCTTTAGGTAATGAGGATAGCGATGACGATATTGAGGTTATTTTCGATGAGGAGGAATTTCTAAAGCAACGTAAGACTTCTCCCATTCCTCCTTCGTCTATTGCTATCACACCCGAGGAGCCCGTTGGCTCTCTCATAATGGAGGATGAGCATCTTGACATTATTTCGGCAACGGAATCGGACAAATTCCTAAAGTCTAGTGTCGAGGAACTTGTCGTCATCCCAAGTGAGCCCGCGGATGTTCCTAAAAATTTGTGTGATGTACCGACTTTTGCGGAGCTTACGGACGAGTTTGCTTCGCTAGTCAATGATACATACTCACAAATCCACAAGCGCTAATTGATTCTCCCAACAAGAGTTCAACATGTGGTGAGTATGAGGATTTCGTCTTCGAGCCCGAGATTGAGGAAATTATCGACCGAGAGCTAGCTCTTTTACCTCCACTTCCACCTACGAGTGAGGATGATTTTTCCAATATCGAGGCCGAACTTGATGAGTTGGAACGTCTTATTTTTCATAATAATGACGAACCAACTCACATGCCCAAACATCTAATTCTCGAGGATTTACCTAATCAATACTCCTCTAATGAGAATTACGTTTACCACATTCGTGAGGATTTAACTTATCAACAATCCCCACAAATGAATGATGGTTTCGTACTTGATCGTGATCTTTTCAAACGAGTTTCTACAGTCCTTATCTACGATGAAATCAAAAATATTAACGTTCATGAGGATGAATGCTTTGACCCGGGAGGTGACATAGACCATTCTATGATTGATAACTTTACAGCTTTGCCAATTGGTCAACATCCATTGTCTTTGGAGGATGACAATGTGATTCCTTTACCCACCCCACCTCCCGTTAATCTGGACTTCACTTGCTTTTCTTATATTGAGCGGACTTTCCTACCATTCATTACTTATCCTTCTGCCTCTCCTTTATTAATGTCCTCCGGGAACGAGGACAAGGTCTTTGATCCCAGTATTACATTCGAGGCTTCCCCATGGACCATTTAATTCGGGGACGAGTCAGGCTCGTGACTCGGTTAACTTAAACAAGCGCTCTTCGGGAGGCAACCCGATTATCTTTCTTTAACTATTTTCATCATAAGTGTAGGGGGGAGCCCCGTTGGTGTTTCTTGTTTTCTTTCTTATCATGTGCAGGGATTAGAGCTTCAAAGATACATTCTTGATGACTTTTGACGACCCGTAATTCCGTGTTCCCGTCTTCCCGGGTCTATCCTAAACTCTTTTCGATTCACTATTTTATATTTCTTAATATTAAAATAGGAATCTCTTTAGTTGTCTCTTTCTTAGCAAGATTTAAACAAAGTGCACAATGTCCTAAGTGTAGAGGAGTTTACTCCCACATGCTTAAACATTAAGGACAATGTTTATATCAAGTGTAGGGGGACTTCTATCGAAGTTAAGTGGGATTTTCCGTGAATTTGACCTCATTTTAACCGAAAATTAGATTTTTCGACATTTTTCAAAATTTTTAATCTATTTTGGCCTAGTTGTAGTTTCCTTTATTTTTGTTATTTTCTCTTATTGTTCAATAAAATGGTTTTAGCAAGTTTAGATGACTTAGATATATTAGGCCCGTTGTGAATATTTTGACTCAACCCGAGTTTACTTATCCAAGTTTACTCTAGCTAGTATCCTTAACCATGTAGACCTTAATTGGTTTATTAGGCTATGATAGGTGTGTAAACACCCATCTTTTCTACCACTTAGTTACAATAATAACCGGACCAAAACGTGTATTTTATGTCTTTTATGTCGGAATTATGCGCGGTTTGTGTTTTTGTTGTAATTTAGGACGAAATTGTGAAAAGTGGAGAAAACACGGGAATTCACGGGCATTCACGGCTTTTATTGAAGAAAAAGATGAAAGACGGAGTCGAGAAGTCAAAAGTGGAAAAAGAACGGAAGTCCAAGACCAATTCTGAAGATTTATCGAAGAAAAAGTCAAAAGACGGAAGTTTATCAAAAGCCGAGAAACTCAAGTCTATTTTATTGAAGAAATTAAAGACGAGTTCAAAAGATATCCCGAACCACAAGCCCTTAAAGTCCAAATTTAAAAGAAAGATTAGAAGAAAAGGACTAATGACGCAATTAATGAAGATTAAATGGAGGAGGGACTTAATCCCGCAATTAACAAGAAATGAAGGAGGGGAGGAAGCTTCCTAATCCTCCCCTATATATAGATTAGGATTGTTAATTTTCCATGTTGTTGGCTAACTTGACAAATTAGCTCTTCCATCTTTATTTTATGCACATTTAAATACTTGTCCATTTAATTACCTTGTCTTGCACCTTAATTACCATTTAATTCAAGTAAGTTTTTCTTTTTAATTCTTGTCAAGCTTTATCTTTATCTTGTCAATCTCATTCTTCCTTTCTTAATCTTTGTGTTGATTTGTTTATGTTCAAGTTCTTTATTTTTGTTGATTTGATTAAAGTGGGTTTTGATTATCTTGATCTTTATTGTTTGATTTGTTGTTTGGATTGATTGTTTATGATTATTAGATGTTTTGTTATTAGTTTGGTTTAATCTTTTTGTTGATTTGGTTAAGTTTTTATTTATTTCGTGCTATTTCTTTTTCCTTGTTCTTCGTTCTACTGTATCTGTTATTTCCCAGATTCGAGCTCAGATTATTCCGAATCAAGGATTTAAAGGGGTGCTTATTCGGAATATTGATTTATTCCGCGTAAAGGTTTTTGTAGAAATTGCTTATTCGGAATTATGAATCATTCCGCATAGGGGTTTTTGTAATATTGCTTATTCGGAATTTCCAGTTTTCCGAATAGGGGAAGTTTTCCGCATAGACCCTTTTATTCCGAATAGGACTTCTTTCCGAATAGGGACAGATATTCCGAACAGAGCCTTTATTCCGAATAGGAGGCACATTCCGCATAGGGCCAATCTTTCCGAATAGATGAATATTCCGAATAGGGCTATCTTTCCGAATAGGTGACAGTTATTCCGAATAGCATTTATTCCGAATAGGAGTTTATTCCGGATAGGGAAATCTCAGTTTTTAGTTTTCTGCCTTTTCATTTTAAGCTTTAATTTTCCCGCCTTTTTACTTAGCTGCACTTTAAGTTTATTTGCCTTAGTTTAAGTTTTAGTTTTAGTTGCGTTTGAAGTTTGCTTTAGTTAGATTTAAGTTTGCGTTATTTACTTTATTGCCCTTTGGTTTTAGTCGCGCTTTAAATACTTGCACTTTATTTTAATTAGACTTAGATTTATTTTAATTGCACCTTTACTTTAATTGTTTTGCACCTTTTAATTTTCAAAACTACAACGACACATCTTTATTCCACCAAAGTTCAACTGAGTCACACATTAAGCATAAGTTTTTCAATTCGAAGAGAACACTAGAACGATAAATTTTAACTGGGAAAATCTCATTTATCAAATGGCGCCGCTGCCGGCTCTTTTCGTAAAGATCAACAGTTTTTTGTGAGAGACACGTTGCTTTTTGGGATCCGTTCACTTGTGAGCGTTATTTTTTTGCATAAACAATTCAAAAAAATCCAAAAAAAATAAAAAAAAAAATTCATAAAAACCATAAAAATTAAAAATTTCAAAAATCCAAAAAGATTTTATCTTTCTTGTGTATATATATTGTCTTTGTGTTTGGTTTTGTTTTCTTTTGCATTTTCAGGTGTATGCGTACTAGATCTTCTAATTATCAAGAGCCCGAGCCTCAAGAAGATTTAGATATGGCAGGTGTCAACAACAACAACATGCCACCGCACCTCAATAATAATAATAACAACAACAATGCTCTTCCACAGCCCGATCTTCGGACCATGGAGGAACTTTGTCAACCAACAATGTTTGGACGAGGAGGACCGATTGCGCCGATGCAAATCAACGCTCCTGAGTTTTCATTGAAGCACCACATGATTCAGCAAGTACAAACAAACCCATTTAGAGGATTGCCTGATGATGATGCCAACAAACACCTCGACAAGTTCATTACAATCACCCAAAGCATGAAGTTGCCTGGTGCCACAATGGATGTTCTCCGCTTACAACTTTTCCCACATACTCTATGACATCATGCCGAGAAATGGTTTGATCGTCTCCCGAAGAATTCTATTCACACTTGGGATGACATGACTCAACGCTTTTTGTCGCGCTACTTTCCACCATCCATGGTCACAAGCCTTCGCAACCAGATCAGCGGTTTCATGCAAGATCCCGATGAATCTCTTTTTGATGCATGGGAGAGATATAATGTCTTGATCGACCGTTGTCCAAACCACAACATGCTTCCGGTCACCTTGATCGATACTTTCTACAACGGATTGACTTTTCGAGATCGTGATACGATCAATGCAGCCGCCGGTGGCACATTCATGAAAAGGAGACCCGAGGAGTGTAGAGAGTTAATTGAAAACATGACTACTCATCATAAGAACTGGGATTCCTCTGCTTCTTCTAGAAACAACACGAGAGTCAATGTTTCTTCTACCTCAGCAAACCCTGAGATGACCGAACTCACCCGCATGATGGCTGAAATGAGCAAAAGTATTACGCTTCTCGCTTCAAACCAACAACAACAAGTTAAAGCGGTTGCTAATCCTTGTGAAACATGTGGCGGTCCTCACTCATACACCGATTGTCCTTCGACACAAGGAAATCCGGAAAATGTGTATGCAGCTTACGGTAATTATTCACCGGAAAATTACCCAGCTAGACAACAAAGGGATAGAAATCTGCTGAGCTACCGTTCCAACAACTACCTTTCACCCGGTTTTTCTCCTCAAAACCAAAATCCCGCCAACAACTACAATAGAAGCAACCAAATCCCACCTCGTGCTTCTAACCCTTATCAACCACCCACCCAACAACACCCACCCATTAATCCCGATGTTGACACAATCATGAGAACTCAAGGTGAGCAAATCAAGAATCTACAGAGCCAAATAATCAATTTGAAAGGAGATATCTTGAAGCAGGGTAATGACATCAGAACCGAGGTTCGTGATAATCTTCAATCCTCTTTCATCACTCAAACAACTGAATTGAAGAATCTGTTGGCTAGTTTCTTGCCCGAAGCTCAACCTTCTTCTTCTTCGGGTTCTCTACCTTCAAACACCGTCACCAATCCGCGAGCTAATGTGAGTGTTATAACTACGCGTAGTGGAATTACCATTGTCACTCCATCTACCCCACCACCATCATCTACACCTCCTCCACCACCATGTATCCCTACTCCTCCTACACCTTGTAATAGTGCACCATTACCGTCTCCGCCTCGTCATGACGATGTATCTCGGAAGGACCCTTCAACATCACAACCATCACCACCTACACCTTCACCTAACCCTTATCAACCTAGAATCCCATACCCTTCTCGTATAGGCAAGACCAATGATCTAACAAAGGAGGACTCGCAAATAACCAAATATATCAATATGATTTCTCAAATGGGATTCAGCATTAGTTTCCTTGAAGCACTTGTCCACATGCCCAAATTTGTTAGAGCATTTAAGGAATTGCTTAACAAGAAGGAGAAGCTGCTTGAACTCGCCAACACACGATTAAATGAAAACTGCTCTGCAGTTATTCTTAAAGAACTTCCGAAAAAACTTGGAGATCCCGGTCATTTTGTGTTGCCTTGCGTGTTCAACAAAACTGAAGAATTTACTGCCCTTGCCGATCTCGGGGCTAGTATTAATCTTATGCCACTGAGTGTTTGGAAAACACTATCTTTACCCGACCTCATTCCAACAAAGATGACTCTTGAACTTGCAAATCGCACTCTCGCTTACCCCGTCAGTATAGCCGAAGACGTGTTTATTAAAGTTGGCGCATTTACTTTCCCGGTCGATTTTGTCGTAGTTGATTATGAAATGGACCCTCGTATTCCTTTAATACTTGGTCGACCATTCTTGAGATCCGGACGTGCTTTAGTGGATGTAGCCGAAGGTGAGTTAATCTTAAGAGTCGGGAAAGATTCACAAATTTTCAAAATGGGGCAGCTTACAGGCAAATCTTTTGGACGGGAATCAGTGAATATGATTAATGTGCTCGATGACTTTGTCATCTACGACAATCCTCTATTCCCCTCTTGCATTAATAATCCACTTTTTAAAGATGATGTGGATGATTCTCGCCCCAATTTGGAAGCTTCTCCCATTTATGATTCGCCACCGGTCTTCGATGCCTATGATGATGATGATTCTAGCTCAGACTCGGATGATTTTGATTGTACTTCTGAGTATCCCGAGCTGCCCACTTTTGATGATTTTGATGAGGCTGATACTCTCTCAAGCGATTCTTCACATGATGAAGATGCTCCGCCATCACTCGATCCTACCTTGGACGATTACTCATTCGAGGAAGACTTCTCTATGTTTCTCAATACCTACTTCCCGCATGAGAGTGATGCACCTCCTCTGGACTTTGAATCTTATCGTCTTGATCCTACTTTGGATTTGAAGAAAATTTTGTCTAAGGAGAAGAAACCGGTCGGCACCAAAATCCGTTGCACTTATGATTTGACACCTCTTTGTCCCACTTCTGAGGACGAGGTTGTGCTTCTTTGCGGATCTTCTTCACACTCGGCTGAGCCGGAGTGCTATTTTCCCTTAAAGGAAAAGGTGTTCGATCCCGGTATTGCAATCTTAGAGCTATCTCAGTATCCACCTGATGAAATAAAAGGAAAAATCTTTGGAAATTTTGAAGACATGCTCGCACCGCTTCATCCTTGCTTCTAATGTGCTCCATCACTGCTTAAGGGAACCCTGCCACTTCTCTTTTGGCTTGCCTTGTTCGCCTTAAGCTCTTGCTTATTGATGGATGAAAACTATGTCTTCGATCCTGGTGGATTTGTTTCATGTTTCTTCCGTTGATAATCAAGGTCGAGTCAGGCTCACGACTCGGTTAACAAAAACCAAGCGCTTCTTGGGAGGCAACCCATGCATCTATCTTTCCGCTTTCTTTATCATAAGTGTAGGGGGACCCTTTGGATTGCTATTTCCTCTCCTCACTTCTTAATCAGGGATTCGAGCTTCAATGATCCACTCTTGATGATTCTTGACGACCCGTGATTACGTGTTCTACTTTATCCCGGTTCTATCCTAAACTCTTTTCGATTCACTATTTTATATTTTCTCAATATTAAAATAGGAATCTCTTTAGTCGTCTTTTCCTTAGCGAGATTTAAACAAAGTGCACAATGTCCTAAGTGTAGGGGAGTTTACTCCCACATGCTTAAACATTGAGGACAATGTTTATCTTAAGTGTAGGGGGGACTTCTATCGAAGTTAAGTGGTCGTTTCCTTGTATTTGTCCTCATTTTAAGCGAAAAATCAATTTTTCGACATTTTTCAAAATTTTTTTATCTATATTGGCCTATTAGTTTTTCCCTTTTGTATAGTTATTTTCTTTCTTTGCTAGAATAAATCTTTGAATAAGTGGTTTTAATTTTCAAACGTTGTGAATCTTTTGACTCAATCCGAGTTTACTCTAGCTAGTATCCTTAACATGTTTAAGTCAAGTTTTGCTAGGCTTTTATTTAGGGAGCTATAAAACACGAAAGTCTTAACTCTCACGGGTTAAGAACAAGAACTTTTCGCAAGTTCCTATAATTGATCCTAGAGAGTCGTTTATCAAGGGAACTTTAAGATGCGATTTCTAAACTTGAAAGAGTCTAAGAATTTGCAAGATCCTATAGGCGACTCGAAAACCCAAAACTTTGATTTAATAGGCTAAGTATCCACGAGTCTCATTACTGGAGATTTTAAACTGTGGAGAACGAGAGATGATAGAGCCAATTATAAGTTCGGTATTCTTTTGTGAATTTATGTGAGTTAATTATGAGCCTATTCTCCCATCGCTTGCTAATAATTTATCTGCTAATAAATAAGGTTGTACGATTTGAAAAGTTACTTAGCTTCTAGCCCCAGATCGTTTAAAAGTTGCTCGGTAATGACGAGAGTTCATAGCCAAGGCATAACTTATGAAGCGGGGCGTGAAGATTGGCGAGTCCGAAAAGGCCCTAACAAGGCATGAGGGCTATGTTTTGTTGCTAAAGATCCAAAAGTGATGTGAAGAATCATTTATCAAAAATCAATATGAAGGATCGAGACACACGACGAAAAGCAAAAACTCCCAAAAAGTCATGGAGAAGTGTATCCGAAAAGACCCTAACAAGGTATGAGGATAAATAGATCCAAGTCAATAAAGGAGGCGGATCGTTGTATATCAAAATCCAAAATAAAGATTAGAGAAAAATGAAGAAGTCGTGGTCCATATATGAAGAATCTCTCAAAAATTCCAAGTGAAGAAATTCCAATTATGAAGAGAAGACCATTATTTCATGAACGTCTCTCAAGGTTTGAAGTATGAAGTCGCTGCCAAATATCGGCCCGAGAAAGGTCTCAAATCGCGAACCAAGTTATGCCAAGATATGAACTTTTTGATATCCCGAGAAGCAGTTTTAAAAGATTTGGTCCTTTAGCTAACTATTGATTAAATCGTGCACTTTATTTTCAGACTTAATAATTATCTAAATAAGTCAAACAATGCATCTTCGTGATCATTCAAGACAAATAATAAAATATAAGAGATACCCATATGAATAAGGGAGTCTAAGTGAATAATTGGCCCACATGAGTTCGTGTTAGTTTACTAACTTATAATAACAATGATCTCGTTCTTAAGCTTGGTTTGGAGAAAGTGAAAAGTTGAGGATGATGATTATTCATGACATTTTCAAAACCCAAGGTATGCTTTTAATTTCTTTGCTTTGCATTTTTATAATTTTCTATCTCTTTAATAAAGGCCAATGTGGATTGATTATGATGAAAAGTGTAAACATGCTTTGTAACTAATGCATTGCATGAGGACATTGCAATGGTCAAGTGTAGGGGATTTGATAGGTGTGTAAACACCCATCTTTTCTACCACTTAATTACAATAATAACCGGACCAAAACGTGTATTTTATGTCTTTTATGTCGGAATTATGCGCGGTTTGTGTTTTTGTTGTAATTTAGGACGAAATTGTGAAAAGTGGAGAAAACACGGGAATTCACGGGCATTCACGGCTTTTATTGAAGAAAAAGATGAAAGACGGAGTCGAGAAGTCAAAAGTGGAAAAAGAACGGAAGTCCAAGACCAATTCTGAAGATTTATCGAAGAAAAAGTCAAAAGACGGAAGTTTATCAAAAGCCGAGAAACTCAAGTCTATTTTATTGAAGAAATTAAAGACGAGTTCAAAAGATATCCCGAACCACAAGCCCTTAAAGTCCAAATTTAAAAGAAAGATTAGAAGAAAAGGACTAATGACGCAATTAATGAAGATTAAATGGAGGAGGGACTTAATCCCGCAATTAACAAGAAATGAAGGAGGGGAGGAAGCTTCCTAATCCTCCCAAATATATAGATTAGGATTGTTAATTTTCCATGTTGTTGGCTAACTTGACAAATTAGCTCTTCCATCTTTATTTTATGCACATTTAAATACTTGTCCATTTAATTACCTTGTCTTGCACCTTAATTACCATTTAATTCAAGTAAGTTTTTCTTTTTAATTCTTGTCAAGCTTTATCTTTATCTTGTCAATCTCATTCTTCCTTTCTTAATCTTTGTGTTGATTTGTTTATGTTCAAGTTCTTTATTTTTGTTGATTTGATTAAAGTGGGTTTTGATTATCTTGATCTTTATTGTTTGATTTGTTGTTTGGATTGATTGTTTATGATTATTAGATGTTTTGTTATTAGTTTGGTTTAATCTTTTTGTTGATTTGGTTAAGTTTTTATTTATTTCGTGCTATTTCTTTTTCCTTGTTCTTCGTTCTACTGTATCTGTTATTTCCCAGATTCGAGCTCAGATTATTCCGAATCAAGGATTTAAAGGGGTGCTTATTCGGAATATTGATTTATTCCACGTAAAGGTTTTTGTAGAAATTGCTTATTCGGAATTATGAATCATTCCGCATAGGGGTTTTTGTAATATTGCTTATTCGGAATTTCCAGTTTTCCGAATAGGGGAAGTTTTCCGCATAGACCCCTTTATTCCGAATAGGACTTCTTTCCGAATAGGGACAGATATTCCGAACAGAGCCTTTATTCCGAATAGGAGGCACATTCCGCATAGGGCCAATCTTTCCGAATAGATGAATATTCCGAATAGGGCTATCTTTCCGAATAGGTGACAGTTATTCCGAATAGCATTTATTCCGAATAGGAGTTTATTCCGGATAGGGAAATCTCAGTTTTTAGTTTTCTGCCTTTTCATTTTAAGCTTTAATTTTCTCGCCTTTTTACTTAGCTGCACTTTAAGTTTATTTGCCTTAGTTTAAGTTTTAGTTTTAGTTGCGTTTGAAGTTTGCTTTAGTTAGATTTAAGTTTGCGTTATTTACTTTATTGCCCTTTAGTTTTAGTCGCGCTTTAAATACTTGCACTTTATTTTAATTAGACTTAGATTTATTTTAATTGCACCTTTACTTTAATTGTTTTGCACCTTTTAATTTTCAAAACTACAACGACACATCTTTATTCCACCAAAGTTCAACTGAGTCACACATTAAGCATAAGTTTTTCAATTCGAAGAGAACACTAGAACGATAAATTTTAACTGGGAAAATCTCATTTATCAGGCTAAGTATCCACGAGTCTCATTCCTTGAGATTTTAAATTGTGGAGAACGAGAGATGATAGAGTTAGTTACAAGTTTGGTATTCTTTCATTAACTTATGTGAGTTAATTATGATCTTTTTCTCCCATCACTTGTAAATAAATAATTGCAACAAGTAAGGTCGTACGGTCTGAAAAATTACTTAGCTTATAGCCCAAGATCGTTTAAAAGTTGCTCGGTATTAATTAGAGTTCATAGCCAAGGCATAACTATTAAAACGGGATGCGAAGATTGGCGAGTTCGAAAAGGCCCTAACAAGGCACGAGGATTCCATTTTGTTGCTAAAGATCCAAGATGATGTGAAGTATCGTTATTCCAAAATCAATATGAATGATCAAGACACACGACGAAAAGCAATTACTCCCATAAAGATCATGGAGAAATCTATCCGAAAAGACCCTAACAAGGTATGAGGATAAATAGATCCAAGTCCGAAAAGGAGGCAGATCGTTGTATATCAAAGTCCCAAATAAGGATTGAAGAAATAATGAAGAAGTCGTGGTCAACATTTGAAGAAAATATCTCAACTACTCCAAGTGAAGATATACTCTATATATGAAGAGAAGACCATAATTTCAAGAACGTCTTCTCAAGATTTGAACTATGAAGTAAATGCCAAATATCGGTCCGAGAAAGGTCTCAAATCATGAAGCGAGTTATGCCAAGATATCAACTTTATGAGGTCTCGAGAAGCAGTTTTAAAAGATTTTGTCCTTTAGCTAACTATGGATTAGATCGTCCTACTTTATTTTCAGCTCTAATAAACTATCGAAATAAGTCAACAATGCATCCTCGTGATCATTCAATACATCAATAAAATATAAGAGTTACCCATAGGAATAAGGGAGTCTTAGTGATTAATTGAACCGCATGAGTAAGTGTTAGTTGTGCTAACTTGTAATTACAATGATCTCATTTTTAAGCTTGGCATGGGGAACGTGAAACTTGAGGGTGATAAACATTCATGACACCAAATCCCTAATGTAAGTCTTAGATTTCTTTACAAGTTTCTTCCCTCTTGCATTTTGTGATTTTCTATCTTTTAAATTTTCCTTAGTTTCTATTGTTAATAAAGGCCAAGGTAGGTCGATTATGATGGAAAATGTAAATCTTGCTTTGTCACTAAGCATTGCATGAGGTCATTGCAATGGTCAAGTGTAGGGGATTTGATAGGTGTGAAAACACCCATCCTTTTACCACTTAATTATAATGAAAACGAAACCATAACGTGTATTTTTTGTCGTAAATGTCGGAATTATGCGTGGTTTGTGTTTTTGTTGTGTTTTAGGATCAAATTGTGAAAAAGGAAGAAAACACGGGCTTTCACGGGCTTTTATCAAAGAAAGAGACAAAAGATGAAGTCAAGAGATCAAGAGTGCAAAAAGAACGGAAGTCCAAGGCATATTCTGAAGATTTATCGAAGAAAAAGTCCAAAGACGAAAGTTTAATAAAGCCGAAGAACTCAAGTCTAATTTATGAATAAATTACAAGACGAGTTTAAACTAATCCCGAGACAAAGCCTAAAAAAGTCGAAGAATTTGAAAGAATAAGGACTAAACGAGAAAGAAAGAAAGAAGAAAGAGAGGAGGAAGCTTCCAACCTACTCCCCTCCTCCTCCTATAAATACTAGTTTTCTTTTCATTATTTGTTGTTGGCTAGATTGACAAACTAGCTCTTCCACCATTTTTCATATTTGCACTTTAATTTCTTGCAATTTTAATACCTTATCTTGCACTTTATTTATCAAGTAAGTTATTTTTATGTTTGTTGAATCTTTACTTTTATTTGTTAATCTTTCATCTACCTTTCTTGATTCTATTTAATCTTCATGTTTATGTTCTTGAGTTTTTATTGATTTGATCAAATGGGTTTTGATTATTTTGGTTATGATTATTAGTTTTATTGATCTATTTTGATTGGTTATCGTTAGCGAATCATTAGTGGTTATTTTGGTTTAATCTTTTGGTTTATTTTTGTTAGTTTTGGTTAAATTCGTGGCTATCTCTTCTTCCCTGTTCTTCGTATTATTTCTGTTTCCCAGATTCCGAATCAGTGAATTATTCCGAACCAGCATTTTCTGTTTATTTATTCCTTCCTTTCTAATTATTCCGACCCATCACTTCCTGTTAATTATTCCGCACCAAGTAATTTATTCCGGATCAATAGTTTATTCCGAACGAAGACTTATTCCGAATAAAGCTTTATTCCGGATGAAGGTTTTCTTTGATTATTACGGATGAGCTATTCATTCCGAACGAAGGTTTTCTTTTCGATTATTCCGAACCAATTTATACTCCGAATGAAGCTTCTTTTCCGCATCAGAGATTTATTCCAGACGAAGCAATATTCCGAATGAGCACTTTTATTCCGAACCAACCATTTCTATTATTTATTCCGGATGAAGGATTTTGTTGATTATTCCGAACGAGCTTCATATTTCGGATAAACCATTTATTCCGGATGAATGATTTTATTCCGAATGAATGATTTTCTCATTTTTGTAATTTTTATTTTTTCAGAAAAGTGACAGTTTTCTAGTGATTATTTTTAGCTTATTTTTGTTACTTCGCACGTTTTATTTTTCAGCCTTTAATCAATTTTGTCTTTTAGTTTTATTTTTATTTATTGTTTCGCTTTAAGTTACGTTTAAATATTTGTTTTGCCCCTTTATTATTTATCTTTGGTTTATTTTTACTTTGCTTCGCATTTACCCTTTTAGTAGAATAGATAACCAACTTCCCTTTTTACTTTCCACCAAGAACAATTGAGTCGCACTTTCTACCGGAAATCAATTCGTTAAGACACCGAGAAAACGAACTTTTTAACCTAGCAAAATCCGAGTTATTACTACCTTACCAAGTTCGACCCAAAGTCTTACGAAGGTATATTTTTAGGTTATTCCCAAACTAGCAAAGCCTACGCTTGTGCCTTAGATTTTAAGCTTCAACAAATGGATGTAAAGAGTGCGTTTCTTAACGGTTTGATCAATGAGGAGGTATATGCGGCTCAACCTCCCGTCTTCATTAATTTTGAGAAACCGGATCATGTTTACAAGCTTAAGAAGGCACTTTATGGTCTTAAACAAGCACCCAAAGCTTGGTATAATAGACTTAAAGCGTTTCTTGTTAAACATGAGTATACCACGGGGATGGTAGACAACACGCTCTTTACAAAGAAGAAAGGTTCTCACCTCATAATCGTGCAAATATATGTTGATGACATTATATTTGGCTCAACTTGTGAAGAATTATGTGATGACTTTGCCAAAATCATGCATGATGAGTTTGAAATGAGTATGATGGGAGAACTTAACTTCTTTTTAGGACTCCAAATTAAACAAATGGACGATGGTATTTTCTTTAGTCAATCTAAGTATGCTAAAGAAATGCTAAAGAAATTTGGATTAGAAGAATCTAGACCAATGAAGACCCCAATGGCCTCAGATACTAAACTCACCGTAGATGATGATTGTGAGTCGGTAGACAACACCAAATATAGAGGTATGATTGGTAGTTTGTTTTGCCTAACGGCAAGTCGACCGGATATCATGTTTAGTGTTTGCCTTTGTGCTCGCTTCCAAGAGGCTCCCAAAACCTCTCACCTTGAAGCGGTTAAGTGTATCTTCTGATACATTAAGGGCACTATACATTTAGGATTATGGTATCCTAAAGGGACCGGCGTAGAAACCATTGTCTACGCGGACTCGGATCATGTGGGAGACTATGTGGACCGGAAAAGCACTAGTGGTGTTGGTACCTTCATGGGTTGTTGTTTAACTTCTTGGTTCTCCAAGAAACAAACCGCTCTTGCGATTCCACCACGGAAGCCGAGTATGTGAGTGCCAGAAAAGCATGCCAACAAGCTCTATGGATGAAGCAAGCGCTTGTTGATTACGGGATTTGTCTTGATGATGTTCCCATCATGTGCGACAATAAAGGTGCTATAGACCTTAGCAAGAATCCCGTGCAACATTCGCGAACCAAGCACATAGAAATTCGTCACCATTTCCTTAGGGATAATGTTCAAAAGGGGAACATTTCAATTGAGAAGGCACCCTCCGAGGATAACTTAGCCGACATCTTCACTAAGCCACTTAAGAGGGAACCCTTTAATTACTTGCGTCTAGGTCTAGGATTAATGGAACATATTCCTTAATTGCTTTCCTTTTATTGAGTCTCTTATTCTCTTTTGAGTCTTTTATCACTTTGAGTCATTGAGTCTCCTAAACTCTTCTTGAAAATCTTCTCTTCTCCTTTTCAAAATCCTCAAAGTCTCTTTCAAATATGGTCAAGAAATGTTTTGACATTGTTAATTCAATCTAAAAACGTTTCTCATAGATTCTTGCTATTAATCTCGAGCTTACATAATTCATATGTACGATTCTCTCAAACATAGCAAGAACAAGATAGAATCATGGAGGATCATTGTGTCGTGACTTAAGGTCTTGTCTTACACACCTCCTACATCGATTTTTTAATCCATGTATTTTGGTCAAATCCTTATTTGGTGAGTTAGTATGTGTTCTCTTTGTCTATCTTTACTTTTAAGCATATCCCTATGATAAGTTAGACTAGAAAAATAAGATTTGCTGAAAATCTTTCATCACCACCAAAACACAGCCTCTGTAGGCGGTTCCATATATGAACCGCGGTCCCTTATCAATAAGGAACCGCCAGAAACAATAAGGAACCGCGTACAGTGCTTCCTTTTTCGGGTATTTCTGAAATTCCAAATTTGTTCCAACACTTTTGGGAATCTTTGTTTCGACCCTTTGACCACCCTAAAAATACCTTGAGCCTTCCCTATTTAACCATAAGCATTTTGCCATACTTCACATCCCAAAATGTCTTATTCTCCCAATGAAAGCCTTGATTCTCCTCCATTTTCCCCAATTGCTTTCAATCCCAACTCACCCAAGAACACTTTCAATCCAAATTCACCCAAGAACACTCTTAAACATATTTCCCCTACCAAGAATGTTGATTGTGGAACATCTTTTCTTCCAGCACCACCCTTTAGTGTTCTTCCTCCTTCTCATGATAATGTCATGCACCATGGGACATATTGTCATTGTTGTCAATATCAACATCTTGCTATGACACACATCTACGAGGAGTTGAGCTACATCAAGAGTCTCTTAATCAAGCCTCCTCTTCACTTTGATTACGAGATCTCAACCAAGCCACCACCACCACCTTCCGCCACTACCTTGTCTTTCATATAAGCATTGGTTTCTTATCCACAAGACACCTAATTCAAGCAAATCTTAGAATTCTAGATTAACTAGGATTAGATTTATGCTTTTCGCTTGTTTCCTCTTTCATACATCTTTGTATGATTATTTTTATTTTATATGACTTCACTTGGATCTTAGTCTTTGTGTTTTCTTCTCTTTTTATTTTTTTTGTGACCTATAGTTATTTCTTGTTGGTTGTCTATTTTGTTCAACTAACCCTTCTAGCTTGTCACCATATTTCGATTCCTCGGTGACCCAAGCAAGGGGGAGTAAGCACCAAGGGGGAGTCTTTGCAAAGTCCGTCTCTTCAACACCGACTTGTGCAACCTTTTTGCTTCGACAAAGGGGGAGAAATGAATAAAATCGACTTCGAAAATCTTGTTTTTGTATGATTGAGTTTATGTATTGTCGGAATAAAAAAGGGGAGATTGTTAATGCAATAATGCCTAAAACCGTTACTTGCATTTTTCGGTCTCGCTTAGTTTTGATTACGACAATATGTAAAAACAAGCATTTACGAAAACAATGAAAAACGAATTCTTGAGTTCAAGTATTTTTCATTTTACCCATTTTCACTTAAGGTATGAATAAACAAGTACTAACCTTAATCAAGTGATAAAGTGATTTAATCTTTTCTTAAAACTCACTTTTTATTAAGTGTGACAAGTTTTTAATTAAACTTTCTTTTAAAGAAAATGTTTTATTAAATTAAATATTTGAAAATTTGAAAATGGCATATTCTTTTTTGATTTGGAATATTCTTTCAGGATATTTTATAATCAGATAAGACCTCTACCACTAAAGGACAAAAAGGGAGCGGAGTCTACTCTGGCGGTTCCCTAACGCCTAGGCGGTTCCTTATCGATAAGGTACCGCCGTCTGAGATAAGGAACCACAGACAGATATAGCCGTTGGCCCTTTGTCCTATAAACAGTGGACCTTTCTCAGATTTTCAATTCACCTCTTTTGCACATAAATTTCTAGATTCAAACATACTTCTTAAATCACTCAAATCCTTGATCATTTGATTGATTACTACTTCTTTAAAAGTGAATCTATCTCATCCATCCTTTCCTCTTTAAGTGTAAAGAGAAGAACACTATCCTTGTGAAGTGTTGAGTCCACCACCAAAGATCCTTTGAATATCAAATCTTATACATTTGTTGTTGTGTCATAGTTGTGAAGATCCAAGTAGTTGTGTCTATTTGGAAGTTGTGTATGTACTAAGTATAGTTGTGTAGATTGGTCCTAGCTACGATTAGGGCTCGACTTCTAGCTTAGAGTCGGAAATTGGTTAAGCAACGTGTACGGTTTTCTCCACCATAAGAAGCTTGTTGTGTAGTGAACTCTCGAGTAAGGAGTACTCGAGGAGCGGAGTAGGAACGAGGAGTGAGCTTCGTTGCCGAACCACTATAAATCCTTGGTGTTTGGTTTGATCTTTCTTTACCCTTAACTCTTTACATTCTTTATTCTTTGTGCATATATATATGTATTAGTTTGTATTAGTTTAGTTACACTATCATTGTTCATATTGTGCATAAGAAGATTTCACTTATTTCCTTAAGTCTAAGTTTTTGAGAAAAAGGAATTTTTGAAAACCATCATTTAACTAGTAAATATAAGAAACTATTCAACCCCCCTTCTAGTTACTACAAAGCTTATGAGGATTCATTGATCTACAAGGAGAAAACCAAGCTCATTCATGATTCTAGGATTAAGAACCGAGAGTTTCACATAGGTGATCAAGTTTTACTCTTTAACTCTCGGTTGAAATTTTTTTCTGGAAAGCTGAAAAGTTGTTGGTCTGGTCCATTCACCGTCGCCAAAGTCTTCCCTATGGCACCATTGAGTTATCGCAACCAAATGGGGCAAACTTTAAAGTGAATGGCCAGCGCGTTAAGTTGTACTTTGGTGAGGACATCTCTCATGAGATGATTCCATCCCTCACCACGTTTCCCTTGAATTAGTTATGGGTCAAGTCAGGCTCGTGACTCGGTTAACAAAAACAAGCGCTTCTCGGGAGGAAACCCGATGATCTATCCTTTACCCGTTTTCATAATAAGTGTAGGGGAGCTACATAGGTGTTTTTTGTCTTCTTTCTTATGATGTGAAGGGATTACAACTTTTAAAGAGCCACTTTTGATGATATTTGACGACCCGTGATCCCGTGTACCCGTCTTCCCGGTTCTATCCTAAACTCTTGTGATTCAATATTTCAAATCTTATATGTTGACATTGAAATCACTTTAGTTGTCCCTTCCTTAGCCAGATTTAAACAAAGTGCACAATGTCCTAAGTGTAGGGGAGTTTACTCCCACATGCTTAAACATTGAGGGCAATGTTTATATCAAGTGTAGCGGGGACTTCTATCGAACTTAAGTGGGCTTTCCATTAATTTGTCCTCATTTTAACCGGAAAATATAATTTTTCGATATTTTTCAAAAATTTTGATCTATTTTGGCCAAGTAGTATTTTTCATTTATTTTCTTTTATGATCTTTCCTTTTATTATCGCATCGTATGTATATATTTCATTTCAAAAATAAAGTCAAAAGAGAAAAATAAAATAAAATAAAATTGTTTTAACAAGTTTAGATGTCGTTGATATATTAGGCCCGTCATGAATCTTTTGACTCAACCCAAGTTTACTTATCCAAGTTTACTCTAGCTAGTATCCTTAACGTGTTTAAGTCAAGTTTTGCTAGGCTTTTATATAGGGAACTTTAAAACGCGAAAGTCTTAACTCTTACGGGTTAAGAACAAGAACTTTTCGCAAGTTCCTATAACTAATCCTAGGAATTCGTTTATCAAGGGAACTTTAAAATACAAATTCTAAACTTGAAAAAGTATAAGAAAATGCAAGATCCTATAGACGACTTGAAAACCCAAAACTTTGATTTGATTGGCTAAGCATCCACGAGTCTCATTACTTGAGATTTTAAATTGTGGAGAACGAGAGATGATAGAGTCAATTATAAGTTTGTTATTCTTTCATGAATTTATGTGAGTTAATTATGAGATTTTTCTCCCATCGCTTGTTAATAATTATAATTGCAATAAGCAAGGTCGTAAGATTTGAAAAGTTACTTAGCTTCTAGCCCAAGATCGTTTAAAAGTTGCTCGGTATTAATTAGAGTTCATAGCCAAGGCATAACTTATTGAAGCGGGATGCGAAGTTTGGCGAGTCCGAAAAGGCCCTAACAAGGCATGAGGGCTACATTTTGTTGCTAAAGATCCCAAGTGATGTGAAGAATCATTGATCAAAAATCAATATGAAGGATCGAGACACACGACGAAAAGAAAATACTCCCCCAAAGATCATGGAGAAGTCTATCCGAAAAGACCCTGGCAAGGTATGAGGATAAATAGATCCAAGTCCTAAAAGGAGGCGGATCGTTGTATATCAAAATCCAAAATAAAGATTGGAGAAAAATGAAGAAGTCGTGGTCCAAGTATGAAGAATCTCTTAAAAACTTCAAGTGAAGAAATTCCTATTATGAAGAGAAGACCATAATTTCAAGAACGTCTCTCAAGATTCGAAGTATAAAGTCGCTGCCAAATACCGGTCCGAGAAAGGTCTTAAATCGTGAAGCGAGTTATGCCAAGATATGAACTTTATGAGGTTCCGAGAAGCAGTTTTAAAATATTTTGTCCTTTAGCTAACTATTGATTAAATCGTCCCACTTTATTTTCAGCCTAAATAAATTATCGAAATAAGTCAACAATGCATACTCGTGATCATTCAAGACAACAAGAAAATATAAGAGATACACCTAGGAATAAGGGAGTCTAAGTGAATAATTGGGCCACATGAGTTTGTGTTAGCTTACTAACTTATAATAACAATGATCTCGTTTATAAGCTTGGTGTGGGGACCGTGAAACTTGAGGGTGATAAACATTAATGACAACCAAAGCGCTAATGTAAGTCTTCGATCTCTCTACTTGTTCTTCCTTCAAGCATTTTGTATATATCTCTATCTTTTTTGTTTCCTTAGTGTTTAGTATTTAATAAAGGTGAAGGTGGGTTAATATGATGAAAAATGTAGACCGTGCTTTGAAATTAATGCATTGCATGAGGGCATTGCAATGGTCAAGTGTAGGGGATTTAATAAGTGTGAAAACACTTATCCTTTGACCAATTAATTATAATAAAAACAAGACAAAAACGTATATTTTATGTCGTAAAAGTCGGAATTATGCGTGGTTTGTGTTTTTATTGTGTTTTAGGACAAAAATATGAAAAAGGAAGAAAACACGGGCTTTCACGGGCTTTTATCAAAGAAAAAGACAACAGACGAAGTCAAAAGATCAAAAGTGCAAGAAGAACGGAAGTCAAAGGCCTATTCTGAAGATTTATCGAAGAAAAAGTCTAAAGACGGAAGTTTGACAAAGTCGAAGAACCAAGTCAACTAAATGAAGAAATTAGAAGACGAGTTCATATTATCATTCGACTAATCCCGAGACAAAGTCGAGAAAGACGTGTCATTTAAAAAGACGAGAAGACAAAAGGAAGAAAGAAGGAAGCATCCTACCAACTCCCTTCTCCTATAAATACCCTCCTAATGCTTCATTAAGAGGGTGTTAGTTAGTTAGTTAGTGTGTTAGTTAGTTAGATTGTCATTTTTTTTATTTTTCTTACTTTTCATATTTTTAGAGAGAAGTAGGTGATTCTACTTTCTCTCTCTAGATTTCTTCCATTTTTCTTTCAAGTTTTAAACTTTTCATTTAGTCTTGTATTTGGAATCCTTAATCTACAAGTTCAAGTTCAAGTTTTTTATCATCTATCTTATTCTACCTTTCTTGTTTTTGATTTTGATCTTGATTCGGATTAAGTATGCATCTTGTTTAATCTTAATGCTTATTTGATCAAAAAGTTTATCTTTTTGTTCCTATCAAAGTTCTTATACGATTTAAGCTTTTAGCTTATTATGCTTTTTGGCTTATTTCGTGTTTAGGTTATTTCTTTTTAAGTGTATTCAAAAGTTTAATCTTTTTAAAGTTTGTCTTATAAATTTTGCTTATTTAGTGTTTTAAAAGTTTTTAAATTTGTGCTTATTTATATTTGGTTAAGTCGGTAAATGCTTATTTGAGAAAGTGCTTATTTGGTTTTTGCTTATTTGCATCTTGTATCCCATCGTAAGTTCTTAAGGTTTTACTTATTCCGATCGAGTTTCGTGATCACATAAACCCTAGGGTTTCTACTTGTGATCAGATACTGCGATCAAAGACTAAGATCACATTCTACGATCCACACTGCGATCGCTTGTTGTGATCGAAGGGTGCGATCGAAGACTGCGATCCAGAGTGCGATTGGCTGTCACGATCCAAGACCATGATCGCTTGTTACGATCTGGACTGCGATCCACTTGTTACGATCGAAGAGTACGATCGTCCACTGCGACCCACTTGTTGAGATCGTGGGTACGATCCAATCTTAAGATCACTTGGCTGCGATCGCTGACTGCGATCTGTGGCCACGATCTAGGTCACGATCTAAGTGTGATCTGACCTCAGTTTTAGTTTTTATTTCCTTTTTTTATTTTAATTTCAAATTTACCTATTCCCACCATTTTTACTTAGTGTTATTTTAAACTTGTTTTGTCTTAGTTTAAATTTTAAAGTTTTCTAATTTACTTTTTATAATTTTTCGTCATTTATTTTTAAGAGTCTTTACTTTTAATTTTTAAAGTGTTCATTTTATTAAGTTTGCAAATTTATTTTTAAATTATTTTAATTCTCTTATTATTTCATTCAAGTCTTTCATCTTAGTGTTGTCATTTTGTCTTTTACTTTAAAGCTTTCGTGTTTGTTTTATTAAGTTTTAATTTGTCTTATCCCTTTATATTCGTTATTTGTCTTGACTCATTTTAGTAGATATAGATAATCAAGCTCCCCCTTTTAGTGACCAAAACCGATAAGTCCACCCTAAACCGTGATCAATTCGATTAGATATCGATAACGAACAACACACACACACAAAAGCTATAAATCAATCCCCTTGGTACCAAGTCAAACCACAATAACTGAGACGGTACGTGTCCCCCGATCCAAATCATAAACATAATCAAGAATCACATAGCAGTTAATCACATAAGTATACACACAAGTCCATCATAACCATAAAAACATTCACAACACTAGTTACAAAACCATACAATGTCTCTTCCATCCCATCTGGAAATCAAAATCATTAAAAGATATGGGACTATGAAACTCAGCTGATCATGCTTCTGCAAATATCTGCGCTCTAGCAAAAATCTAAACACACAAACATATACAATCAAGACATGAACCACATACCAAAATGGCTCATCAACCTATGATGGATATCTAACCTTCTCCTACAACTTAACCTCATTTATATGCCATAAGCATCCCGTTACACCCCTCTATAAAGCCCTTAACTTAGTTAAGTTCATAACTCGTCCCGTTAACATTTTATCCAAACACAGTTCCGATTTTCATACTCCGTATTATGAGCCAAACGCCCACCAAACAATCCCAAAAAATACTCCCGTGACTAATTACCTTATCCGAGATCTCTAAATGCTGAACCTTAAATCGTAAAAATACGATTTACTATAATACTTATACGTATACGTAAATCACCAAAATAATTCCATTACATTTTGTAGAAACTAGAAGGGAGGGTTTAATAGTTTCTAGTTACTTTTCAAAACATTTCGCATAAACCCACTGTGCGCGGTTCTTTAAACATATTCGTGGTTCCTTATCACTAACGAACCGCGTGTCCCTTTAAGGAACCGCCGACAGTGGATGATGCCATTTGTTACATGTTAAACTTTAACGATCCTTTGTATCATATTCTCGATCAAGCTTGACTAGATATGAGATGTGTTTGATTGAAAGATAAATACTACAAGTAAGGAAACACACAAACACATCAAATCAAGAGTACATCAAGCAATAGTCTAAACACTAAGCACACACGTACTAAGCATAAGCTTTTCCGCAACTAGGATGTTTGGACTAAGTGATGTACACTTGACCATAATCTAAACATGAAGCACACACGTACTAAGCCTTAGCTTTTCCGCAACTTAGAGGTTTAGATTATGAGATGCACACAACATACAACAACAAGTATGCAACTATAAATACATCTAAAAAGGTAAAGACATAAATGTAAATGAAAGTACCGACACGATGATTTATAGTGGTTCGGTCACGAAGCTCCTCTTCGCCCTACTCCACTCCTCGAGTACACCTTACTCGAGAGTTACTTCACTAGTCAACAAAACTCATTTCAAGGCGGAGAAAACCATATACGTCGGTTACACAATTCCGACACTAAGCTAGATGTCGAGTCCTAATCTTAGGTAGGACCAATCTACACAACGTCTACACCAATATTCACACTAGTTATGTTTTATGGCCCAACATAACAAACCTTGTGTTTTATGGCCTAAACACATAAACCATTTAGATCTTAGTACACACCACTTAGATCTAAGACTCTAACACTATATCCAAGCATATACATAACTTGGTTCCTAACACCTAATCCAAGGATACCCATCACTTGGATATACTACCCTTACAACACATCCAAGTGTACCCACAACTTGGATCTTCTACATATACATAGTAGGAAGACTATAATCATGACTTGATCTAGAAGGAGAGATCTTCACCATGTTATGACTAACACTTCACAAGGATGCAAGTGTTCTTCTCACTGCACTTGAGGAGGAGGAGGCAAATTGTGAGAACTCGTACTTTCTCAGCATTATTTTATCCTTTTTATTCGTGCTTCTTGAATTTTCCAATGTATTACATTTTCTTGAATACTTTATATGTAAATCCTGAGATTTTTAAATTATACTTTTAAGTATTTTTTTGATCATCGATAAATACTTTGTATGGAATTATAAAAATTTTATTTTATTTTTTTTATATTTATTTAAATCAAAGTTTTTGATTTAAAATCACCCGTGTGCGTTTTACTACGAGTTTATTCAAAATCAATGTACAACGAGAATTCCTAGTGATCGCGATACCGACGGATGCCCAAAAGTTTACATTTATTTATCGATTGTTTCGATAATTAATATTTTCGACGATTTCGTTTTAATTACGTATTAATTCGTGTCGGGAAATCATATAATCATTTTTACGATGCATTGTAACTTTTGAAAAGTATTTTTATGAAACCCGAGCCCCGTAAATATTTTCAATATTTGCCAATAACCATTTTCTACCCTTTAAAATTATTAATTGTTTTTAAGTCCACAAGTTTCAAAGTTGGCAATATTAGCCCCTCCACTTAACTAGCACTATATAAAGTTTTTTTTTCTTCCACTAACACACTTACACATTCATTTAAAAAAAAAACCAAATCCTCCCCACCTCTTTCCTTTTTGCCGTGGGTTTTCACCACAAAACCACCAAGATCATCATGATCCACCATGAACTAATCAAAACAAGAATTAGACCCATTCTTAAAATCTCTTTGTGCATCTTTTGATCCAAAAATATCTTACATGCATCAAGTTTCCATAAAGTTATGATTTCATGGTTGTATGATGTTCTAATCATCATGCATTTGTTGTTTTTGGTAAGATTATCTTGTTTTGATCCTTAAAAGTCTTGTTTTTAATCTTTGATTTTTGTTAGATTTTTCATACAAGTGTTTTTAGGAGTGTTTGGTTGATAGGAATGATAGTATTGTGATCCTAGGGGTATGGGAATGATTGGTTTTGAGTGAAAAATAGATTTGTCATGTTTTCTAAAAAGCTAATTTGGGACAGCAGCCTTAAACAGTATGTTTCGTGGGTTTAAGGTCTGTGAAAGACTGAGATTATTTGAAATTGTTGTAGAGTTTTCTGAGACGGTCGTTTTGGTATAAGATAGAGCTTATAACTCATTACGAGTCAAAAGTTATGCTAGTTTTAGTTTTCGTGTACCGGGAGACGCAAGTCGGCACAATCCGAAATTGTGGCTGATTTTGGGTCGACTCTCGGGGACTTTAGGCTTGGTTAGATTGTTGATACTACTGATTTTCAAAGTTTACAAACCGAGTTTGATGAGTCTAGTAGTGGTTTCAAAAGACGGATTGTCGGGTTAGTACTTTTAAAGTGGTCCAAACGTTTTACAAAACAAGTGTACAAATCTGTCCTAAAATTTGGAGTCGAGTAAAGCGTCGAGCTGATGGATTTTAAAGTGTGAACTTTGGCTCAAATTTTGGTGAGGTCTTATACAGGTTATAAGTGACCTTGACACCAATTTTCATGTAAAACGGACAAGTCTAGATAGGGTAGATCGGTGTGTACATTCGAGGTGTACTTGCTGATTTTTATTTTGGACACGTAGTTCAATGCTTGTGTTGCGTGAGTTTGAGTGTTCACCATCGGACATGGTGACTTACTCAAGTGCTTAGTCATTATATAAATGACTTAGCTACTGGTCCAAATAAGGGTAAAGGATAGTTTGACTTGCGTTAACTTGGCGTCGTATGACGAGTCGTTTTCAAGTGTTCAAGTGTTTTAACGAGTAACGTTGGATAAATGGGTAGTATGAATTCATTTGATTCGTGTCAATGGTTTTGAAACGTGTATACTTTGAAAACATTTGAGTCATGTTATATTTGGTATATATATCGATATTGAGTTCGAGTCTTAACGCGCGCCTTATTGTGATAGGTTGCGGTTTTCGTGTTTTCCCCGGGCATCCATATCGTCGGTGATCGTCTCACTACATTATTTCTACTCAATTGCTGAGTACCGTGATTGACTTAACACGTGGCTAAGGGCCACGAAATTTCTAAGGATCAAGGAGGAGGAATTGTTTAATTTGCGTGTTTGGATTAATTCCTACTTGTTATGAAGGTATAGTCACTCCTAGCATTTTAGTTTTGATGTTACTAGTACTTTGATTCTTTTTATTCATGAATTTTGAATTCCTTGGGTGAAACCCACTGAGATTATAGATACTTAGGGCATATTAGGACTTAGGACACTTGCGTGGCGATTTGGTATAGCCTAAGTGTTGCTTGATTGAGGTTAGGTAGCTAAATGGAGTTGTTTTTGTAGTATGGAAATCACCACAGAAACAAACAGGTCATGGCAAAATTTTCTTAAACATATGACCTTGTTTTTATTTGAAAAATAGATACCCACTGATGTGATTAGTATGTGTTGAGTTAGATGGAAACGGGAAGTGTCCGGATGAGTCCGAAACGGTCGTTTTACTAAACTAGGTCAAATATGCATGTTATGCTTAAAACGTAGGTAAATTGACTTGGGTAAAAAGGATTAATTTATGATTTTATGACTTTTTACAGTAGCTACAAATATAATAAAACTTCTCTTTTTGGTTTCGTGTCAAAATCTTTTACCGATTGGGATTTATGCTTAATCTACCGTAAGGTACGAAAGACGTTTACAACTTTCTGTTTTGATAGTCTGTCACTAAAAGTGCATTTCCCGTTGATTGAAAATAGTTCTGGGGCTGTTCTTTCCCAACTTTTAAAGGTAAGAGAAATACCTATACATGTCAAGAAATTTCACCTCCTGTACAATTATAGATTTTTAGATATGACCAAATCTTCACAGCCTTTTTCAGAAAACTGAATGCAATCCCTTGTTTTGGTTTTTCAAACCGAGTCTTAAACGTGTTCGGAACCCACACATAAATGCTTGGACCATCATACAAGGTTGATATTAGGTTATTACAGTAGGTTCAAGGTGTTGGGTCAAAATTTTAACTTAAGCTTAGGTCTCGCCATCGCACGCAAGTTACCTAGTCATACTATGTCCCACCACTTCTAAAACGTTATTGCTTCATTGAACGCATTCTTATTACGCGTCACCATTGCATAGGTCCGTGAAGACTTCTTTTTGCTCAGCCCCTTTTACCTTGTGATTACTTACTAAAGGTGAGTTCATAGCCCCTTTTTACTTGAACAATGTTTCTAAATGCGGGGTGAGATTTTACATGGTGGAACAAATCCATTTAAAACTGTATACTATCCAGAACTTGTATGCTATTCAGACTTGTATGCTTTCCAACAGTTTTCATTGATATTATTGCTTATAGTTAATAGCCTTAAGTTTCCTCTCTTGATCATGAACCGTTAATTGTCCCGTATGCTTTGCGCTAAGCGCGAATGTTGTGGGTGGATCCATCGGGATTGACAATCCCCGTCCCGATTACCTTGACGCACTTACATTTGTTTATACTTGAGTATTTAGGCTGAATACTCCCTAGAGGAACTTACTTTGAGTTAAGCTTCAGTTCATGAACTAAACAGCAATAATATTGGTTTCAGACTATGGTTAATGATCATAACCATTTTCTCTATTTACTTGTTTTACAAATGAATGCTTGTGTTCCACACCTTTATTGCTAAACCTATGAATTTCACTCAACTTTGTGTTGACGATTTTACATGTTTAATCTCAGGTATTATTACTTAGCTCTGCTTGGATGGGAGCCCGCAGGATATTATCGCAGCTTGGAGATTTCTGTGATGCTTTTAAAAGACTGGTTTTAGTACAAACCGTTAGAAATTTATTATATCTTTTGGGAAACTTTATGTTATAAATCATGATGAAATAATATATCTTTCCGCATATAAAACTCTGGGACCTATGTTTAAAACTCTGATCATTTATGATTTGATATATATGCTTTTATTACGTCAGCTTTGTGTCAACTGTAATTCATTGTTTCTTGTACTATGACGTGTTACCCCCTCGTTGCCTAGTTGTTCCATGTCAGATTTTGGGGGTCTCACAGATTGGTATCAGAGCGATGGTTATAGGGAACTGAGTCGTTTTTCAAAACTTAGTCTATAACCGAAAGTTCAAATATTTTATTGTTTCTAAGTGTCAAACACAGAATTTGCCATTGTTGCTCGATATCTTCGCGGGTAACTCTCTAATCCTTATTATTTACTTTTAATTATCGTTGTAGTATTTCATCTCTTGATTACATTTTGAAATATTACTTTACGCTAATGACGATAATTACTATGTCTTTTCAAAGCCTATGTGCTTCATGAATTATCATTGAATGTTACTGTGATTACATCTGCCTACACTGTATTTCTTGAATTCTTGTTCTTGTGAATTGATCTTATTGCAATGATATTATATCGTTATGACGTTACATACTTGTATTCAGAGCGCGTATGCTGCCGAATTTTCATACTCATTTTTCTGAGTACTATTGCTATTTCATTTATGCTTGATACGACTGACTTTATATGCTCGTTCGGTTTGAACCGTCTGTTTTTCTTGACTCGTTGATACGTGTTGTGCATACTATCGCGATACCATTGTTCGAGATTGAATAAGTGTTGTTTTCGATGAACTTCTGATTTTCATTCTACTACCGTGTGTGTTGCTTTCATTGTTTATTTCCCTTAAAATATCTACTTAGATACGCAGATTTTCTTTCTGACCATTCATAATTGAATGTCTAGTCTATAGACCATTGTGTAGCTCAATGTGTCTCCCAGAAAGACTAAAGGACATCGTGTGAGTCTCACACCTCGAAGAATTCGTTAAATTAGTGCTGAATAATATTGTGGGTTTTCATAATCTTGATTTACCTTTACGCCACCGTTTTACGCGACACTTGTACATGGATTACATCTTACTTCATTGACCATTCTACGTTTCGATTTCAACTTAGAACATCCGTTGTACCTTGAACACATAATCGTCATTTATTATGTGGTGATCGTTTAGAATACGATCCTACTTGTATCCTCCCTTTTCATTGAACCTCTTTGCTTCAGGAATGCCACTTGTTATTGTCCCGTTTCTTTCTCGATATATCTTGTGATTTTTGGAAACCATGCCACCAAGAGACCTTTCTGCATTGCAATCTTGCAGCCGAAGACACGGATGATATGCATCGTTTTTTTTTATGTCTCCGATTATCGTTGGCATTCTTGAACCATTTCTATACTGTGTTTTCTTTACATGACTAATTATACAGTTTACCTTCTTTCGTCTTTATGGAATCCACAAGTCCTATTTGTACATTAATTTTGAGTTATCATGAAATTTGGATTTAATTTCAAGCTGTGTCAAAAAATATACTTTGTACAGAAACTTTACAGGAAGTTTAACAGTGTCGAGAAAATATTTTTATAACTTTAGACATAAAAATATATATATTTCTACATGTTGAGACGTCCGTTTAGGACATAAAATTTGACGAGTAAACTTTAAAATCGAGCAAGTTACGCTCATTTGAGATTGTAAAATCTAAGAAGTTATTTTCTGAATAATGCTAAAATATCATTTTGTTAACAGATTCAATGCTAGGGCATTTTCGTCCATTTTTATTCCGTTTCAAGTCTCGGGTAAAACTAGAAAGTTGTTCAAAACATTGTTTTACATCGAAATGCATTAGACTTTGAGTCTTAGAATATCGTTTAGTGAGTTAATTGGTCTAGTCAAACCCAAAGGTCAAAACTAATAAAAGTTAAAAACATGGATTGAAGCGTTTTTGAGTTCGTTGAGCTCGTAAAACTTTAACTAATGATATTTTGCAAACTAAAAACAATGATTGCGTTTGAAAAGAATAGAATAGTAACTTTGAGTTCGGTCATACATGTACCTAGATCTTGAACTTTTGAAATTCGGTAACTTCCTAATATAGAAGCTTTTCGAAGTGATTGTACTATTTGTTAACTGATACCCTACTTTCTTAAAAGTATATTTTTGTCAAATAAATTACGATGTGCACATACGGATTCCTTATTCCTTCTTTTATTTATGACTTATTTGTCATTCCATTGTCTTTCTTTGCTTCTATCGTACCACTGATTTGGACCGAGATTTGAAGATCTTTCTTTCATATCGTTTGTTATCATCTTGACACGTGTCTCCTGACGATTTCGGCTAAACCTCTTGAAACCTAATCACCTTGCAACCATTTTATTGGTTGTCTTGAACTACTCCTTATTTCCCTCTTGTAACCCACTCGCTACTTTATAAACTATTGTCATGTTACCATACAACTCAAACTGGTCTTGTTTGCGAATCATTTTACAAAAGGTTTCATTTGGGCTTTCTTAAATAGTTGACTGCTATCTTATAAAATTAACTTATATTAATTTTACAATGTATTTTCACAAATTGTTCTAATACGGTCTTATAAAGAACCCTTGTAACTATACGAATTGTCGATTTAAAACAGTTAGCCAGTAACTTATTAGCGAATAGTTTCATAAATTATTTTGATTTCTGTTTTTACAAATGGCATTATATACATATTTTAAATAATATGACCTGTAATACTGGTTTGACGAAGATGAGCATCGCATTGCTAGTCCTAAATTATGCATGGCCTGATCACCTATGCTTAATTTAGAAGGAGCCATGCAAGGCCAAATAGTAGTCGCCTTAAATATTTAACCTAGAATCAACTTTTTAGTTATGTTGCTTAAAATGTTTGATAAAATAAAGTTTTGAAAACTTTTACATTTTATGCGAGTAGCAACAGTTTGCAACATACACATATGAACCATTATCTTTTCTTGAACTAAGTACATGCCTCGAGCACATATTTCCTTACTCAACGACCTTTGTTTTACCTGTTACCTCATCATCCTCATGATACGATTTTCGTTACCATTTGCCTAAATTCTTACCATTGATACCCGACTTGAAAGTTTCAACGTTGCTATGCTCCTACATCGATTGACCATCTCTATCTATTTTGGTAGACCTTCGAAACGTCTCTGGATGCGATTAGTGATTTATGAATGGACGTGAACGATGATTACGTGTAATTGCCATGATATGTGTTAAGATACTATCGTCTTGAAATTTCATTCGTGTGAATCATGTGTTGATTTCGCCTTTCATTGCTAATGTTGTTCATCTTACTGGAACTTCTCTCAATTGACTTCTTAAGAATTTTCTTTGATTCGAAAATTCGTTGTGTGGCTTTTCCCTTTCGATCGTATTTCGACCACCGAGAACTTAATAAGCCGTTATTGGTGACGCCAACCGCACTCGTGAATTAATCTTGCTATAATCATTGTTTCTTATTATTTTTATTATTGACGTGACTATTCTACCACGTTTGTTAAGAATTGATACGATTTCCGTCTTATTCCTTTGTATATTGCTCGCATACAGATTGTTGACCTTTATATGATTCACATTCGTTGATGTCTTGTCACCTTTTGAAAACCAGAAACTGTTACGTGTTTATCGTTTGATATCTTAAACACTTTCTTAAATTTCTAAAAAAAATTATTATTAATTTTTAAGAACATTTTATACATTTTATCAAATGTTTAAATTACCAAAATAACTGTTTCAAGTTAAGTATCGGATCTATATATCCTCTTTGGTAAATTTACCTAATGTTTCAAAAGATATCAAGCTGTATCTTTTAAAGTATTTGATTATATCATACTTTATTGTCAACCTAATGAAATTATTTAAATTAATTTATAATTTCTAACAATGATTCAAAATAACTTGGAAAAAAAAAATCTGAATTTTCTCTAATGGTGACGATAAACCCGAGTTTTAACGATAATTTAATACAGTCATCCAAAAGTTCTTAAGCCGATCAGGATAACTATCTTGAACTGTTCTACTTTTGCTTTGAAAATCCTGATCAAGAAAAAGATATAGCAACAGCTTACTCCCTAAATATAGATAGTTTGATTTTAAAATCACTACACCTTGTGAAATTTTCTTTTAATCAAGGAAATACATAAACTGAGTTTTAAAGTAATACCAAAATCCTAGACAACTGATTGTGACAACTTGTATTTTAAACGATCATATGTTATTCATTTTTCCCTTCTATTTCTCTTGTAAATAGATTCTTACGTTTTAAGATTTTCACGTTTTACAGTTGCACGATTTGCGACCCCTTGTTGATTTACAATCTTGGTTCATTTTATCGCACTTTGCCTGTTTAAGCGATTCTTGTGTTCATTCTTGTTAGTTTATCGCACGTATTTCCAACAACTCTATCTCTCAATGTATCTCCGTATTGAAAGATCGTTATCCTAATCCAAGACTGAAAAGTTTTACGAAAAGGAGTTAAGAAACTGAAGCATAGTGAATTCTAACCGTTAAGATTCGTCATGGTACGGAAGTTTACCTGGGAAGCAATGAATTTTGTTCTACACTTTGCTCCTCCTCGTGTTTGCATCTTCTACTGTTTTCAGGAGAACTCTGGGGACCAGAGTTCCTTAAGGGGGGAAGACTGTGAGAATTCGTACTTTCCCAGCATTATTTTATCCTTTTTATTCGTGCTTCTTGAATTTTCCAATGTATTACATTTTCTTGAATACTTTATATGTAAATCCTGAGATTTTTAAATTATACTTTTAAGTATTTTTTTGATCATCGATAAATACTTTGTATGGAATTATAAAATTTTTATTTTATTTTTTTATATTTATTTAAATCAAAGTTTTTGATTTAAAATCACCCGTGTGCGTTTTACTACGAGTTTATTCAAAATCAATGTACAACGAGAATTCCTAGTGATCGCGATACCGACGGATGCCCAAAAGTTTACATTTATTTATCGATTGTTTCGATAATTAATATTTTCGACGATTTCGTTTTAATTACGTATTAATTCGTGTCGGGAAATCATATAATCATTTTTACGATGCATTGTAACTTTTGAAAAGTATTTTTACGAAACCCGAGCCCCGTAAATATTTTCAATATTTGCCAATAACCATTTTCTACCCTTTAAAATTATTAATTGTTTTTAAGTCCACAAGTTTCAAAGTTGGCAATATTAGCCCCTCCACTTAACTAGCACTATATAAAGTTTTTTTTCTTCCACTAACACACTTACACATTCATTTAAAAAAAAAAACCAAATCCTCCCCACCTCTTTCCTTTTTGCCGTGGGTTTTCACCACAAAACCACCAAGATCATCATGATCCACCATGAACTAATCAAAACAAGAATTAGACCCATTCTTAAAATCTCTTTGTGCATCTTTTGATCCAAAAATATCTTACATGCATCAAGTTTTTATAAAGTTATGATTTCATGGTTGTATGATGTTCTAATCATCATGCATTTGTTGTTTTTGGTAAGATTATCTTGTTTTGATCCTTAAAAGTCTTGTTTTTAATCTTTGATTTTTGTTAGATTTTTCATACAAGTGTTTTTAGGAGTGTTTGGTTGATAGGAATGATAGTATTGTGATCCTAGGGGTATGGGAATGATTGGTTTTGAGTGAAAAATAGATTTGTCATGTTTTCTAAAAAGCTAATTTGGGACAGCAGCCTTAAACAGTATGTTTCGTGGGTTTAAGGTCTGTGAAAGACTGAGATTATTTGAAATTGTTGTAGAGTTTTCCGAGACGGTCGTTTTGGTATAAGATAGAGCTTATAACTCATTACGAGTCAAAAGTTATGCTAGTTTTAGTTTTCGTGTACCGGGAGACGCAAGTCGGCACAATCCGAAATTGTGGCTGATTTTGGGTCGACTCTCAGGGACTTTAGGCTTGGTTAGATAGTTGATACTACTGATTTTCAAAGTTTACAAACTGAGTTTGATGAGTCTAGTAGTGGTTTCAAAAGACGGATTGTCGGGTTAGTACTTTTAAAGTGGTCCAAACGGTTTTACAAAACAAGTGTACAAATCTGTCCTAAAATTTGGAGTCGAGTAAAGCGTCGAGCTGATGGATTTTAAAGTGTGAACTTTGGCTCAAATTTTGGTGAGGTCTTATACAGGTTATAAGTGACCTTGACACCAATTTTCATGTAAAACGGACAAGTCTAGATAGGGTAGATCGGTGTGTACATTCGGGGTGTACTTGCTGATTTTTATTTTGGACACGTAGTTCAATGCTTGTGTTGCGTGAGTTTGAGTGTTCACCATCGGACATGGTGACTTACTCAAGTGCTTAGTCATTATATAAATGACTTAGCTACTGGTCCAAATAAGGGTAAAGGATAGTTTGACTTGCGTTAACTTGGCGTCGTATGACGAGTCGTTTTCAAGTGTTCAAGTGTTTTAACGAGTAACGTTGGATAAATGGGTAGTATGAATTCATTTGATTCGTGTCAATGGTTTTGAAACGTGTATACTTTGAAAACATTTGAGTCATGTTATATTTGGTATATATATCGATATTGAGTTCGAGTCTTAACGCGCGCCTTATTGTGATAGGTTGCGGTTTTCGTGTTTTCCCCGGGCATCCATATCGTCGGTGATCGTCTCACTACATTATTTCTACTCAATTGCTGAGTACCGTGATTGACTTAACACGTGGCTAAGGGCCACGAAATTTCTAAGGATCAAGGAGGAGGAATTGTTTAATTTGCGTGTTTGGATTAATTCCTACTTGTTATGAAGGTATAGTCACTCCTAGCATTTTAGTTTTGATGTTACTAGTACTTTGATTCTTTTTATTCATGAATTTTGAATTCCTTGGGTGAAACCCACTGAGATTATAGATACTTAGGGCATATTAGGACTTAGGACACTTGCGTGGCGATTTGGTATAGCCTAAGTGTTGCTTGATTGAGGTTAGGTAGCTAAATGGAGTTGTTTTTGTAGTATGGAAATCACCATAGAAACAAACAGGTCATGGCAAAATTTTCTTAAACATATGACCTTGTTTTTATTTGAAAAATAGATACCCACTGATGTGATTAGTATGTGTTGAGTTGGATGGAAACGGGAAGTGTCCGGATGAGTCCGAAACGGTCATTTTACTAAACTAGGTCAAATCTGCATGTTATGCTTAAAACGTAGGTAAATTGACTTGGGTAAAAAGGATTAATTTATGATTTTATGACTTTTTACAGTAGCTACAAATATAATAAAACTTCTCTTTTTGGTTTCGTGTCAAAATCTTTTACCGATTGGGATTTATGCTTAATCTACCGTAAGGTACGAAGGACGTTTACAACTTTCTGTTTTAATAGTCTGTCACTAAAAGTGCATTTCCCGTTGATTGAAAATAGTTCTGGGGCTGTTCTTTCCCAACTTTTAAAGGTAAGAGAAAAACCTATACATGTCAAGAAATTTCACCTCCTGTACAATTATAGATTTTTAGATATGACCAAATCTTCACAGTCTTTTTCAGAAAACTGAATGCAGTCCCTTGTTTTGGTTTTTCAAACCGAGTCTTAAACGTGTTCGGAACCCACACATAAATGCTTGGACCATCATACAAGGTTGATATTAGGTTATTACAGTAGGTTCAAGGTGTTGGGTCAAAATTTTAACTTAAGCTTAGGTCTCGCCATCGCACGCAAGTTACCTAGTCATACTATGTCCCACCACTTCTAAAACGTTATTGCTTCATTGAACGCATTCTTATTACGCGTCACCATTGCATAGGTCCGTGAAGACTTCTTTTTGCTCAGCCCCTTTTACCTTGTGATTACTTACTAAAGGTGAGTTCATAGCCCCTTTTTACTTGAACAATGTTTCTAAATGCGGGGTGAGATTTTACATGGTGGAACACATCCATTTAAAACTGTATACTATCCAGAACTTGTATGCTATTCAGACTTGTATGCTTTCCAACAGTTTTCATTGATATTATTGCTTATAGTTAATAGCCTTAAGTTTCCTCTCTTGATCATGAACCGTTAATTGTCCCGTATGCTTTGCGCTAAGCGCGAATGTTGTGGGTGGATCCATCGGGATTGACAATCCCCGTCCCGATTACCTTGACGCACTTACATTTGTTTATGCTTGAGTATTTAGGCTGAATACTCCCTAGAGGAACTTACTTTGAGTTAAGCTTCGGTTCATGAACTAAACAGCAATAATATTGGTTTCAGACTATGGTTAATGATCATAACCATTTTCTCTATTTACTTGTTTTACAAATGAATGCTTGTGTTCCACACCTTTATTGCTAAACCTATGAATTTCACTCAACTTTGTGTTGACGATTTTACATGTTTAATCTCAGGTATTATTACTTAGCTCTGCTTGGATGGGAGCCCGCAGGATATTATCGCAGCTTGGAGATTTCTGTGATGCTTTTAAAAGACTGGTTTTAGTACAAACCGTTAGAAATTTATTATATCTTTTGGGCAACTTTATGTTATAAATCATGATAAAATAATATATCTTTCCGCATATAAAACTCTGGGACCTATGTTTAAAACTCTGATCATTTATGATGTGATATATATGCTTTTATTACGTCAGCTTTGTGTCAACTGTAATTCATTGTTTCTTGTACTATGACGTGTTACCCCCTCGTTGCCTAGTTGTTCCACGTCAGATTTTGGGGGTCTCACACAAATGAGGAATGGGATTTTTGAGGTGAATTGTATGTATTTTCCACACTTTTGAGGGGAAGTAAACACTTTCTATTTATAGGGAAGTCTTGCCTTGGAGAGGTCTCTTTGATCCATTGGATAAAAGGATGCACCCAAATTCAAAATTTGAATTTTGAATTTATTATTTTCTCTCCATCTTCTAGAAGCAAATTCAAAATTTGAAATTTGAATTTATTATTTTCCCTCCATCTTCTAGAAGCAAATTCAAAATTTGAATTTTGAATTTATTAGTTTCCCTCCATCTTCTAAAAGCAAATTCAAAATTTGAATTTTGAATTTGTTAGTTTCCCTCCATATTCTAGAAGCTTCCAAAAGTCTTCTCATAAGCCAAAACCGGCTTGACTACCCGCGGTTCTTTATCTTCCCGTGGTTCTTTATCTTCCCGCGGTTCGATATCTTTAAGGATCCACGGGTACTATAAGAGAACCGCGTCCTTCATGTCCTTAATGACGAATGCAATCTTCAAGGTGTCGAGAGAAGTATACATAAGTATGCTTGAGTGATTACGAGTACCTTACACATTTTACATAATGTATTGCGAGTTATACATTTGTCATCAACAAAACACGAAGAGATTATATCGACTAAACATCGTAATGTTTGCACTAACAATCTCCCCCTTTTTGATGATGACAAACAAGTAAACCATAACACATATTAAAATGTGGAACTTACTCGTTTACACTTCCTTCTCCCCCTTTTGTCGAATCAAAAAGGTAGTCGTCATTTGAGGAAGAGTAGAGTCTATATCATTTGAGGAAGATCACACATCCAAAGGTAGTCTTCGTTTGTAGAAGAGAAGAATTGACGTCAAGAGTGCATGCATCCAAATGGTAGTCTTCATTTGTGGAAGAGAGTGATCAACTTTGAGATAGCTTGCATCCAAAAGATATTCGGTTGAGAGGCGAGAGTCCAAACCGTAATCCCATCATCCAAAGATATTGAGCTTGCGTCATCCTAGTGAAGTCTTCAATCAACATAGGTTAACCAACTCCATGCATAAGAAAATGCTTATCTTTGAGATTCTAAAATTCATTGCTTGCAAGAAGTTCGATGAATGCAATTCAAGTGAGTCAACAATCGCAAATGTAGTGACTAGAAATCTTGCAAATGCTCCCCCTTGATATGAGTTCCCCCTTGCTTGAGGCACCAATGAAGCAAGGATAGTAACAAGCTACAAAGAAGGGTTAGAAAAGTCCTACAAAACAAAGTTAGTGGACAAGAGCATATATGTAAAGCAATGTCACCGAAGCGGAATTAGCTTTAAACATCTCGAGTACAAAGAGAGGGACTCAAGATAAATCTAAAACAATCTTAACTTTTAGAAGTGTCAAAAATATGACAAGTTAAGAAAAATAAGAGGGCTATTAGATAGAAAAGAGAACCCAGCTTATTTTGTGACACCAAAAAATATAAAGAGGACTAAGAAAGAAAAGAAATGTCCAATTTGTAAGAAAAATATTGTCGAGAGGACATACTCCACTTTAATATCATGGCAAAAATACCAAACTAAAGAGAGTATGAAATGGACAATAAAAGAATTCCACATAGTCGAAAAAAGAGGAAGAATGACTATGATGGAAAGGAAAATGAGGATGATAAACAAGACGTTTGCACAAACAATGACACATTGAAGAAAGAAGTGTGCATGTGATGCTATCAATCCAAAGACAAGACAAAGGAGAGGATCTTGACAATATCAATTCACAATTGTTGGAATAGTGGTAGAAAGAAACATCCATACCAATTGTAATTATAATATGTCAAAGGGTTAAAAACTTAGAATTTGGAATCACCCAAGAAAATTCAAGATTTAACCAAAATCCTCTCAAAAGGTTAAAAACTTAGAATTGTTGGAATCACCCAAACGAATTGTAAATTTTAACCGCAATCAACTCTCAACAGCGAGAACGACAAAAAAAATCTCAAATCAAAGACATTTTTGACCTTAAAAATAATTCCTTTAGAAAGCTCCAAAAGCTTTAAGTCGGGAATCAAGGTACAAAAATAAAGAAAAATCAAAAGCCAGGATAAATCGACGCTTAAGAAAAATACTAGATATAAGACATTATATGCAAGGATGCTTACGAATGTCGACACCAAAAAGATGACTCAATGATATAGAGAAAGAGATCAAATAAGTCAAAGAATAGAAAAACCAAGATGGATGGTGTTTAGCATACGATAAACTACATGCTCAAAGTTTCGTAGCTCTTCTCAATCATTGTGAATGTTCAAAGAACAATTACATGACGAGGAAAGGGTGAGGCTAGACTTGACTTAGTTTAGAAAGGATAGAAGAGAGAGACTCAACTTAGAGAGGCATGATTAAAATAAATCCAAAGAGACTCAACAAAGAAGTTAAGGATAATTTCACAAAATATTCAAGAATACTATACCTTATTAGGTGATAGTGAAGTCTTGAAAAAAAACGAGAGAAGAAACCCAAAATAAAATAAAAGAAGGAATCTTCAAGAAAACTTGTCAAAGATATAGATAGACCAAAAACGAACAAAGGGACTCACTGGTCATGGTTTGTTAAATAGGTCTGCGGTTCATTATAAATAACGAGTCGCTTGGTTATTTGAGGAACCGTGAACAATGGGTGTCCAAAAACGATTATCGACTCAAAAGAAAATCACTAGGTCAAACAATTTAACATAAGTTTCTAAATGGATAGAAAGTCAATGCTTCGGATATGACTTTTAACAATTTCAATTGCAAGTTAATATTACTTGAATATTTCGAAAGAAATATTTAAGTTGTCAATCTTACTAGGAGAGGAATTAGATTGAAATCTAACATTCCTTGACAACCGAGTGAGAAAATAAAGAAGAAAAGAAAGATCACAGGGACAACGAGATCCAAGACCCAAAGACAAATCATGTTGAAAAACATGAAAAGGAATACAAGAGAATAAAGATCATACAAAGATGTATGAAACACAAGCCTAAAACTTAAGCATAATTTTAATCTTAGTTACACTAGAATTCTAAGATTTGCTTAAATTGGATGTCTTAGCAATAAGCAATCCACATGCTTAAATGAAAGACAAGGTGGTGGCAGAATTTGGTGGAGAAGGCTTGGTGATAATCTTGTAATTCAACTCATCATAGATATAAGACATGACAAGATGTTGATATCGACAACAATGACAATATGTTCCATGATGCATGACATAATCATGTGATGGAGTAAGAACACAAAAGGGAAGTGGGGGAAAAAGAGAGTTTCCAAAATCAATATCCTTAGAAGGAGAAAATATTTAATTTGGTGTGTTCTTTGGTGAATTTGGATTGAACGAGATTTTAGAAAATAGTGGATAATCAAGGCTTTCATTTGTAAAAAAAAAATACATTTTGCTTTGGTGTGAAAGAGATTTCAAAATTCTTTGGGTTAAGAAGAGAAAGCACAAAATACTTTGGGAGTGACCAAAGGTTTGAAACAAGGATTCCAAAGGGTGATGGAAAAATTCGGAAAATTTGGAAAACCCGTTTTTAAAGGTGTCTGCCCATGGTTCCTTTACTCCACCGGCGGTTCCATATCGATATGGAGTCGCGGTCTCTATAAAGAACCGCCCACATAGGGCGGGTTTTGGAGGATAAGGGAATTTTTCCAATTCGACAAATCCTAATGTTCTAGTCTAACTTATCATAAAGTTATGCTAAAGAGCAATAAAAACTAGAACACACACAAAGGAAAAACACATAGGTTCAATTAGCACTTAGGAAGAAGGCTAAGAAAAAACTAATGGCTATAAAAGAAAAAGACTCCTAATGACATACAAAGTTCATCAAAGTAAACTATCATTAGTCATATTTAGGAAGAGCCATTTAGCCGATTTAGAGAATGAGTATGAGACTATCACTAGAGGTGCTCAATTAAGGCTAAGCACGACTTTTTTACGAGTTATAAAATAACCCGACTTCCCACATGGAAGTAATTCAACCGTTAGGTCAAATTAAGATTCTAGTGCATAAATTCTCTAGTAGTCATTCTCAAGTTAGATAAAATGCAATTCCTACATTTGTCTAATAAAGTGTAGCAAGGATGAAAAGTGTATGACGACACAATGCACAACCTAATGAGGGTAAAAGAATGCACCATTGCATATCTTGTCAAACAAGTCTAGTTAAGGTTATTTACCTTAGTAGAACTTGAGGGCAAACACTTTGAAGTGTATAAACAACGTTTACACAAAACAAAGGAACACTCTTGATTGGTCTTTCGGAGATGACACATTTACAAATTGCATTGCAATGTAAATTACTTGAGTATTTCGGATGAAACATCTAAGTTGTCAAACCGACTCCATTGTGCATTATAAGCAATTATTAAACAACTAATAATTTGAACAAGTAGATTCAATATTCCATCATCAACATAAGTGTGAGTTATGATCCGATGTATGTTATTAATAAACCACAATTATGTCTACACTAAAAAACATGTCAATTAGATTCGATAATGATATCAATCATAGTTTGAATAATGAGTTGATATTTAATCGAAATCTTTCTTGATTCCTACAAACACTCCTTTAAGAGAAGATAGCTAAGATTTTCAAAGGGTGTTTCATGCTTTATAGTGAGACATTAATCTACTTGAACTAATAACATAATGATCGAGTAAGACGACCCACATCAATTGATTTGACAAGCTCCCAAAGCTTTAAAACCTAAAAGTGTTAAAGAACATGCCAAGGTGTACAAAATGTTTATGTAACATTTGTAAACCAAGAGATTTTAATCCTATATGCAATGCACACATAAATAGACAACTAAGTAACACTACTTCCAATGGTAATGATCACTTAAGAATGTCCAAAGACAAAAGAAAAAGCACAAAAGCATTCGTCTTCATTTTGAGTGTTAGATACACCAAAGTATGCATAGCTTGATTTTATTTGAAAATAGTTTTTGACCCATTTCAAAATTTAATTAAGTTCAACACTTTATAAATATATCAATTTTCAAAGATATATCAACAAGAGATGTCCAACTTAATAGAAAAGAGTAAAACACAAGTTTTACGACAAACCGACGCTCAATACTTTGGACAAAGTATGGAACTTAGAAAACATCTAAGTTTTAAAGTTTGAATAAACGTTTAGAAGCAATTTTAATAGAAACGAAATTCAATTACGCTCGAAATGACGTGTGGCACAACTTCTACGGACTTACGGTTGATTTTATATGATTTTTTCAAAGTTTGTAAAAATCTCTGTCGGACTGACTGCGGTTCCTTATTGATAAGGAACAGCGGGGAACAGATAAAGAACCGCGGTCAGTAGGTAAAAATTTAGTTTTTGGCCAAAATCATTTGGTAACATTTTGGAAGGACTTAGGACTCTAAAAAAATCATTTTAGACACATAGGACTCGTATTTTAGAGTTAATTATGACACAAAATATTTTTATACTTTCAAACATGAAAAGATTTATTATCAAGCTATTATGAAAAGTTTATTTAACACCAAAACTTGTACGAATGAAACAACAAAACACATTCCATAACTAATCCCTCTTCATGAACAATTTGATACAAAGATCGTCTCTATTTTTAAAAACTGTTTCCATTTTTAAAAACCGTTTGTTTTGAAAACGAGAGCAAAGATCGATCCAAGCTTTAAAGCACAATATACTTCAAAGATCTTGAATAACCACGCTCTGATACCAATTGTAGAAACTAGAAGGGGGGGGGGGTTGAATAGTTTCTAGTTACTTTTTCAAACATTTCGCATAAACCCACTGTGTGCGGTTCTTTAAACATACCCGCGGTTTCTTATCACTAACGAGCCGCGTGTCCCTTTAAGGAACCGCCGACAGTTGATGATGCCATTTGTTACATGTTAAACTTTAACAATCCTTTGTATCAAATTCTCGATCAAGCTTGACTAGATATGAGATATGTTTGATTGAAAGATAAATACTACAAGTAAGGAAACACACAAACACATCAAATCAAGAGTACATCAAGCAATAGTCTAAATGCTAAGCACACACGTACTAAACATAAGCTTTTCCGCAACTAGGATGTTTAGACTAAGTGATGTACACTTGACCATAATCTAAACATGAAGCACACACGTACTAAGCCTTAGCTTTTCCGCAACTTAGATGTTTAGATTATGAGATGCACACAACACACAACAACAAGTATGCAACTATAAATACATCTAAAGAGGTAAAGACATAAATGTAAATGAAAGTACCGACACGATGATTTATAGTGGTTCGGTCACGAAGCTCCTCTTCGCCCTACTCCACTCCTCGAGTACACCTTACTCGAGAGTTACTTCACTATTCAACAAAACTCATTTCAAGGTGGAGAAAACCATATACGTCGCTTACACATTTCCGACACTAAGCTAGATGTCGAGTCCTAATATTAGGTAGGACCAATCTACACAACGTCTACACCAATCTTCACACAAGTTATGTTTTATGGCCCAACATAACAAACCTTGTGTTTTATGGCCTAAACACATAAACCATTTAGATCTAAGTACACACCACTTAGATCTAAGACTCTAACACTATATCCAAGCATATACATAACTTGGTTCCTAACACCTAATCCAAGGATACCCATCACTTGGATATACTACCCTTACAACACATCCAAGTGTACCCACAACTTGGATCTTCTATATATACATAGTAGGAAGACTATAATCATGACTTGATCTAGAAGGAGAGATCTTCACCATGTTATGACTAACACTTCACAATGATGCAGGTGTTCTTCTCATTGCACTTGAGGAGGAGGAGGCAAATGAGGAATGGGATTTTTGAGGTGAATGTATGTATTTTTCCACACTTTTGAGGGGAAGTACACACTTGCTATTTATAGGGAAGTCTTGCCTTGGAGAGATCTCTTTGATCCATTGGATAAAAGGACGCACCCAAATTTAAAATTTGAATTTTGAATTTATTATTTTCTCTCCATCTTCTAGAAGCAAATTCAAAATTTGAATTTTGAATTTATTATTTTCCCTCCATCTTCTAAAAGCAAATTCAAAATTTGAATTTTGAATTTATTAGTTTCCCTCCATCTTCTAAAAGCAAATTCAAAATTTGAATTTTGAATTTGTTAGTTTCCCTCCATATTCTAGAAGCTTCCAAAAGTCTTCTCATAAGCCAAAACCGGCTTGACTGCCCGCGGTTCTTTATCTTCCCGCGGTTCGATATCTTTAAGGATCCGCGGGTACTATAAGATAACTGTGTCCTTCATGTCCTTAATGACGAATGCAATCTTCAAGGTGTCGAGAGAAGTATACATAAGTATGCTTGAGTGATTACGAGTACCTTACACATTTTACATAATGTATTGCGAGTTATACGTTTGTCATCAACAAAACACGAAGAGATTATATCGACTAAACATCGTAATGTTTGCACTAACACATTTCATAGTCACTATATTGTGAGCTCATGAGCATAAAATAACCGTTCCTCGATTTACTTATGAGTACCATATACCCATAAACGATGTCCACACCAACCTCGTTCACACAAAATAAACATGTAAACACGCAAAACACATAGTCACACATAAAATAACCTAAAAATAAGACTAAGTGACGAACCTCAAAACCGCGGTTGTCACAGTTTGATCGACTTTATGAAAAAGTTTCTATATAAATTGCTTATATCTTTTCTTGAAACTAATTTTTTGGAATGTGTTTGTTAAAAGCGTATATATATATATATATATATATATATATATATATATATATATATATATATATATATATATATATATAGGGTAGGGATACAATAGAAAGGCCCTTAAAATAAAAAGTCTAGGAAGCAATCTCAGCCCTTGGATTAAACATTAAATATAAAAAAGCGGAGTGGCAGTATTGTAATTAACTGGAACTTTAGGGGCAAATCAGTATATTAACACCCCAACCGCTTCCGCCTCTCATTTACAGTTAATAAACCGACCACATCATATTATCTGTTTTTTAACGTTAATTTTTTTATTTCTCTCCCAAAAATTACACACACAAAAACACGCAGTACCAAACCCTAGATCTATTAGTCGCTGTAAATCGATCGAATCCAGGAAATCATCGATTAAAAATATTGAAATCATTGAATCCCCGTAACTGATTAAACTCGTTCCTCATAAGTATATACCCATATCTGCTTCATTTTTTCCCAAAATTTTACACAGTGTCTCTCTAAAATTTCACACGCTAAATTATACACAGTAATAGAACATGATCAAATCAACTGATACCACATCAGTACGTTGTTGAAGACGAATCTAAATCGTTATGAACCTCGATGTAAGTTAATATACTAACCAAATTTTTGGTAGTCTCGTAAGGTATTGATCTTGATTGAAATTACATCACCTTTTTTTATGGATTTGGAAAAATGTAGAAAATATAGATAAAAAATGTGTCCGGGAAAGTTGTATACAAGGTGATTGATAAAATGACTCAATGAGACTTTGTAATTGCGATGCACTAAATTTGCTATATGATGCAGGTGTTTTGAAATTTTGATGCAGTAAGTACTAATTTTGAACACTAGTTTTGTTAATACAATGCTTTTGTGTAGGTTTCATCATGTGTAGAAATGTGTTTTCAGAATCTTCTTGAAATTTGATCAAAAGACCAACTTTTGTCTCACTTATTTTGGGTGTTGTAGCAAAGGCATTTGGTTGTTGCAACAAATTTGGTTGTTGTAGCAAAGAAGTTTAGATGCTGCATCGAAGGCATTTTGTTGCTGCATCAAAGGCATTTTGTTGTTGCATCAAAGGCATTTTGTTGCTGTAGCGAAAGCGCTTGGTTGATGCAGCAAAGGCATTTAGTTGCTGCAACAAAGGCGTTTTACGTATCAGGCAAGATAAGTGTACATGCGTGGTGTTTTACATGTTGAAAATTGTTTAGGGTTAAATTAGGTTACGCGCATGATGTATTACATGATGTATTAATATTGAGTGATAAACTTAGATCTATTTATGGCTATCTTGTAGGCTGCCATTGAGGGAGTATTGTAGTGGGTAGTGGATGCACGTTATTGTGTCTTGCTGCTAAGGTTGATGCCACTAAATATACTGTTAACAATGATGAACAGAAGGTAGGAGTGAATATTGTTAAGAGGGCACTTGGCTACCTAATGAACCTGATTGCAAGGAATGCCAGTGTTAATGGAAGCGTTGTAATTGAGAAGTAACTTCGGCTACACAAAAAAGGTGTTCCTTTTTTCTTGGTTATGTTTGCTCTACTCTCGTTAGGTTAGCTATAAAAAGCATAACCCTATATATTTTGTTCCTTTTAGCTGCTCCTGATTATGTATTACAGCTGAACTTAACTTTTATTTCAATGTATTCAGCTTGTGTAGACGCGCTTTGCTGGTTTGTTTTTCGTTGATGTTGCTTAAGGTGCTAGGCGACAATGATGTAGATGAACAAACTCATGAGACTAAACACCACGGAGACACGTCATTAAATGCAGCTACATATGAGCGAACAAGGTACGTTTTCACCCGAATAAAAATATTAGTTTGACACAAACTTATTTTGACCCGTTAACACATATAACTGAACTGGTGGGAAAGGCTTGAAACCTGGTTTCAACACGCATAAGGTTCGAATGATACGAGAGCTACCAACTCCTAGTATGTAACTGGCCTGGTGGACAAGCTTAGACTAACTAGAAGTTGGCCAGAACCATAGGAAGATGAACCATGAAACTAATTTTTTGTTTTTAAAAAATAATCATGATTTTGGGTCAAAAGATTTAATTATTTAGTTGAAAGAGTTGAGTTGAAGTGTAATGATAGTGTTGCACCAAATTTGAATTTGTCAAAAAATATCACTCGCACCCATGTCATCACATTTTGAGAATCATTTTTGGATATTTCATCTTCTAGTGGATGCCCAGACTCCTATTATGCTACCTCTGTTTTTTACTGCAGCAAAGGCGTTTGGTCGATGCAGCAAAGGCGTTTGGTCGATGCAGCAGAGGCGTTGGTCGGTGCTGTAGAGGCGTTTGGTCGGTGCAGCATAGACGTTTGGTGGCTGAAGCAAAGGTGGTTGATACTGCAACAACGGTGGTTGTTTGTTGCAACAAAGGTATTTGTTTGTTGCAGCAAAGGTGTTTGAGTGGGCAGCAAAGGCGTTTGAGTGGGCATCAAAGGCGTTTGAGTGGGAAGGAAAGGCAGTTTGGTCGATGCAGCAAAGGCATTTGGTTGGTGCAGCAAAGATGTTTGGTGGCTGCAACATAGGTGGTTGGTACTGCATCAAAGGTGGTTTCTCTCTACATCAAAGGTGTTTGCTTGCTGCAGCAAACAAGCAAAACATGATATCATCAATATAGTTAGAAGAACACTAATGGGTTGGTAAAAGCTACGCAACTACACCAGTATATCCGTTGCTTGTTCTTATAGATTGTTCATGGTGTATAATATTGTTGTTTATTTGTTCATTGTTGTTTAGAAGGTATTTGTCCATTTTCATAATTAATAACAAAGTGCTATTTCTCTTCTTGTGTACCATTTTTTCTTCAATTTATAAATGTCATGTATTCTTGATAGTGGTCACGTACGACACATGGTGTTAGTTCAACTACAAATTATATATATCCTGTTAATAAAACTTATTGTCAATATTCACTCCTTTCATGTTGGGCGCAAACATGTCCGAATACACGTTTAAATATAAACAATTACAGAAGAAAACACACTATGCCAGGTGCATCTCTAGACTGAAATAGACATATTAAAGTCTAAATCATGCAAGTTCAATGTAGTTTTTCAACAAATTTTGTTGCATGCATCACAAATGAGAGGTGATCTACACTTTCGATATGTATTTGCACACTCTAACAAGTAAACACACATACAAATACATATGCAAAAGGTAAACTAAATTAACTGTACTAACTTGTTCAAAAAAAATTAATTATAATAACAATAAGCAGGAAACTATGCGCCTAACTCAGCTTGCTTCCATAATCAGAAAGATCAATTGCTGCGTCTAGACGATTCACATTGCAGTCACATATGACCCATGTGCTCTTTGATTGTGTGGATACAAGTAATTGACCATGCCTTGAACTTCACACCAAGGTTAGTAGCTTGAAGTTGCTTCTTTTTAGGTGCTTTTAAATATTGTTCATCTGTTATTAAGAAGCCATTTTTCTGATGTAAAACCACTATTCTTTAACATAGTCATCATCATGGTCAGCCTCTTTATATCATTTGTATAGCTTCCATAAATATCCTTAATCCCCTACCCTGCAATTTAAAAAACCAATCACTAATGTACTCATCATCACTATCATACTTCTATTATCAGTAACTAAACTTCCAGTCGCAACACATTATCCACGTCTGATAAACAAACTAAACTTATAGATGAGTTGACACTAAATTTATAGATACAAGCCTCAATCAAGCATGTCAAAACATGAATCAAGAGTTTGATTAAAATATCATTGCATTGCAACGTAAAGTCACCGCATTACAATTATAAAATATGTTATAACTAAAAAGTACCTAATCTATTCATTGTATCCTCTTTAGTCCTATATGTTCGTCTTTAAAATCTAATTCAAATGGTCTGCAACCTATGATAATCATTAGCTAAAAAGGAGTTTATAAGTGCTTACTTATTTCACTCATTCCACTCTTAGTTAAATTATTCTCTACTGATGGTGTCTGTAAGGACTGCTTAAATAAGCTAATGCACTAGTACAATATGATCAACAAAGTATGATATTCAAAATTCCATAACAGTGTAAGAAATAGAAAAGGGTTCAAAAATGCCTAGAAGGCTTTATCTTATAACCCGACAACCTAACTCACCCGACTTGACTAAACTCGATTCGACAACCTCCCGAACCCGAGTTCTTATACGGTCGGGTGGCGCATCACTTTCTCAAAAATCAAAAATAAAGAAATGGGGCCTGATTTTTGTCAAGTTTTTGAGGTTCAATTTCGCGAGATGGGACATAAGTTTCATCAAGATTCTGATCTTTAACTTCCTGATAGGGCCCTGTGTTTCAGTTTTGATAACATGTAATTCCTGCAATTAACAGAAAAAAAATACACATAATTATCCATAGGAAGTTCTCATATACACAAACAGATTTAGAAAATCATACATTGTCTAGACCATTATCTACTTGTATCTTCTTAAAATTTTCCTTCTCATATTCAGCAAAGAACTCTTTCGTCATTGAACACCACACTCAACACACTGGACGCTGCAAGCTCACTGCAAGCACGCTGCCAGCACGCTGCCAGCACGTTGCCAACACGCTGCACGCTCGCTGCATGCACGCTGCACACTCACTGCAAGCTCGCGCCACGCTCGCTCCAAGCTCGCTGCACACTCGCTGCAAGGTCGCTACACGCTCGTGGCACGCTCGCTGCAAGCACGCTCGCGTCACGCTCGCTGCAAGCACGCTGCAAGCAAGCTCGCTGCACGCTCGCTACAAGCTCGCTGCACGCTCGCTGCACGCTCGCTGCAAGTACGCTGTAAGCACGCGGGAAGCTTACTACAAGCACTCTGTAAGCCCAAGTTTAATGTTATCGACTTACACAACATGTTACTAATTTGTATTACCAAATTTACCTTAAATCTTTAACTATTTAACCACGGATATCTATTGTTATCAATACTTATTCACCAGGCTAGTAGTTAGTCGTAACATGTAATTCATTAAAGAATCACCAACGATCCAACCACTAATATATTAAGTCGTTGTTAACTGAGCCATTGTAATGAATCAAAAACTCGACAACTCGCTAACTATCGGAAACACGTATTTCACCACAAAATCAGTAATACAAAGTCCTATTGAGGCAATTTATCAAACACCTTGTTAACACCTTTCCTAAAAACGTTTTGTATCAATTATCCTACATTTAGTTCTCAACATGTAAGGAAACAAGATGCAATATGCTATATTTAGATCAACAAAAAAACACTAACAATCAACAAAAACTTATTCGAATTAAAATAAATTAAATTAACAAAGAATTATAACAAACAAAATGCTAAGATCTTACTTTAATGATGAACCATAATTATTAGTTGATGGTGATTATTTATTTAAGATGAAAACTTAATCGACATATGAAAAATCATTTTAATCAGTTGCTTGGTGGAAAAGATGAAGAAAATGATCGTGAGAACTATGTAAGAATGGTGGTGATGGTGGTGGTAAGAGAATGATGGTGGTAAGAGAAGAGGTTTGATAAGGTATGATGGAATGAGAGAGAAGAAGAGAGACGATGAAGTGTCTGACATAAAAAAAGCGTATATATATCCCTAGGAGTAAATGACAAAAATACCCTCGCTGGTATAAAAAAAGGGCGGTTGGGAATGAGACAGGTGTCAACACGAGAGAGCTTCCTAGGCTTTTTATTTTAAGGGGCTTCTCATTTTACCCCACCTCTATATATATATATATATATATATATATATATATATATATATATAGAGAGAGAGAGAGAGAGAGAGAGAGAGAGAGAGAGTTAGGTTAATGTAGTGTAGTGTGTTATAGTTGTTAAAGTAAAAAGTATTATAGACCATTGGATGGAGTTTTTTAATAAGATCAACCTGGTATTTTGTTTAATGGCATATTTGTAATTACTTTTTCTAAAAAAGGGTATTATGTACCATTGTAATAAAAAAGAAAAAACTAATTATTAAACAAATATCGGAGTTTTATTGTTCCCTTTATTGTTCATTACCGGTTACAAACCATTCCGCAACCACCACTTTAATCAAATCCAATCATTGACTAAACCTACCAAAAAATTAGCCTGAAAATAAATTTTGGGGATTTTTCCGATGTGTATCGGATAATCAATTATTTGACAAATCCCTTTATTCTTGCTACACACCTCTCCAAATCAACATCAACAAAGGAATTTTATGCGGCTATCATTAGGGGATTCTGTGATCATTTCATAATTACATTCTATTGGTATAAATAATGAAGAAAAGGAAGCTTGAAGAAAGCATTGGTGTTTCTTTTCCAATTTTATACGGTATGTGATACATCGAACGAGTGTTTTTTTAATTATTAATAATATACTAATTATTGATTTTGATGATCGAAGTAGGAGGCTGTTGAATATGGGGAGGAAATACGTTGGAAGTTCTGAGGATGTAGTTGACCTAACCAATGGTCAAACTTGTGATTCTGGTGTGTATCAAGATAGTGATTCTGGTATGTATTGTATAACATAATAACATCCTATGTTTAAAACAAATTTTAATGATTTTGTGTTTAATTATGAAATGATCACATAATCACTGTATTTTATTGATGTAGGACTGATCTGTGTATCATCATAGGATATGTGATGTATGGGTTTCATATTAAGATTCGTTTCAGCTAATGTACTAGTAACATGTGTAGATGATATCATGGGTTAGAATTGTTTTAAATAAGATAAGGAACCATAGTGAGAATGTATCATCTGTTATGATAGGTTAAAACATGTATACATTAGTAGGCGTGGTAAATTGATATGTATCGGGCTGCCTGATAAATTTCATGATATGTTAAAAAACATGGTATTTTTGTGTATCAGTGAATTTTAGTACACATCCTTCGTTGAAAAAGTCCCAGTGATACACTCATTTGGATTTATGTCTCGAGTATGTGTATCAGTGAATTATGAAAATGGACGTATCGGTATTAGATGTAACATCGATTAACTAAGTGTATCGGGTGTTTTAGTTTAAAATAGCTAGTAAGTATATTAGTGAGGCACTGTTTGAGAATGTATCATTATGGACGAAAAATGGTAAAACATTTATCTGTTATAATTCATGATACCGTGTATGTATCGGTATCCGTGGACATTATATTAAGCGAAATGTTAATTTTTGCAAAAAAAAATGGGTGTTTGGTTTAAGAATGTATCATTTTGGACGAAAAATGATACTGTGTATGTATCGGTAGTCGTGGACAATATATTAAGCGAAATGTTATTTCTTGCAAAAAAATGGGTGTTTGGTTTGAGAATGTATCATTTTGGACGAAAAATGGTAAAACATTTATCTGTTATAATTCATGATACTGTGTATGTATCGGTAGTCGTGTACATTATATTAAGCGAAATGTTATTTCTTGCAAAAAATGGGTGTTTGGTTTAAAATGGTATCGTGAATGCTGTAAGATATAGTTAAATGTTATAATTCATGGTATTGTGTATGTATCGGTAGTCGTGAACATTATATTTGATAAGAACTGTTTATATGATTATATGGCTTAATTATTATAGATTTTTAAAATTGATTATGTGGCTTAATTATTATAGATACACGAGTATAAGCATCGGTTTTTAGCTAGTGGAGTTTTTCTAAAGTTTTTTGAATTTTAATCCAACATGCAAAGTAGTCAATGACATGATGATGTGTTTTACCTCTTTGAACATGGTTATTTGTGTTTTAGGTATTGTGGTAAATGTATCAAAATACTGAATCGAACGCATAATAGATTGATGCTTGATTTTTTGTATTTGTGCAGATTTTGTTGCTGATGTAGTAAAAGCTGGTACACGTGTTTGTGATCGTAGAATGAAGGAAAAACAGGCACATGATGTTGGATGCAGTCTGCGTAAGGTATCGGTTCGGAAGGTACATGAACAAAATGTAGGGAAGTTTTAAAACTCCAGACGCACACGTTCTTCTACAAAATCTGCCAAAAAGCAATGTTCTGTCGAAGGTATAAGAAAATTCTTAAAAAGATGTGATGTTGGTATTAACAAAAAGGACAGTGGTAGGCGTAGATTAGTATCGGCTGAAAAGAAATGGAAAGGTAAGGTTATTGATGGAGATACGGGAAAAGGAAATGTGTTGAATGATCAGAGTACTGTGAGTGGTAAAATGCCTGATGATAATGTGGGTAGTAGATCAGGTTCCCGAGTAATTAAGTCTGGTGGGAAAAATAAGGGAAAAAAGGCAGATATTGATAATGGGAGGGTTCCTGGTGATAATATTTTTGTGATGGTGTGACGAAAAAGGGGAGGCGTGGGTGTAAGAAACGTAAAGCTGATGTACCTGTGGTGACCAAACCAGAATTAGCAAGGAAACATTTACGTGTAGCAATGTGGTCGCTTCACCGGATGCTGCCTAATTTGACACCAAGACAAAAAGAAGATGTTACTTCCATGGGTTTTGGGTCGGTGTTAGGTTTTAAAATAAAGGATGTGCCTACACGTTTAGGATATTGGTTGCTAGATAAGTTTGACGAAGATAAACAGGTATTGCATTTCTATGGCAAGTCTATAAGAATTACGAGAGAGACCGTTAGAGATGTACTTGGGTTGCCTATGGGAGAGGTCGTTTTGGAAGCATGTGATGACACTGACTATAGACACCCAATGGTTATTGGTTGGAAGGCTCAGTTTGGAAGGATTTTGCGGTATTTGCATGGTCCAGTAGAGGACATAATATACACACAATGAAATGGCGGGTGGAGGTTCATGCTGAACTTTTTGGTCCTTTATTTTACCACAATTGGGGAATCAAACATGAACGCGACTGTCAACCTGCGATTTCTCCACTGTATCACAGATGCGAATGCCATTCCAACCTTTGATTGGTGTTCTTATGTACTTGAATGCCTTGTCAAAACCAAAAAAAATTGGGTCAGAAGTTCCCATTACCAAGGACCCATCATTGTTCTATTGGTATGTGTACTAATTTTTTTATTTTTGTTTTTGCAATTTTTGTTACATGTATGTAATATAGAATCTAACCCATTTATAACGATACAGATTTTGTATGCGCACTCTATGAAACCGATGGCAGAGGATGTTGAAGTTGATGGGCCATTGGCAAACAAGTGGTCAAATGATACGTTGAAGAAACTTGAAGAAGATTGGATGCAATATGAGGTAATGTACCAGCGTAATAAGTGTAATGTAAGTTAGTATTAGTTAGTGTATACATTTAATGGTACGCGTATCGGATACTGGTACACATGATAGTTTAGCCAACAATGAAACACATAACGTACCCAATACAAAAACTAATAATTGTAATAGCTGTATATATAGTGTGGGGTGGTTTACAAAATGTATCAGGTATTGTAGACTCCTACTAAAAATGAATGTAAGTATATTTTAGTTGGTGTTTTTTTGGCGTTTGGGTAGAATGTAGCACCATCTCTCGTTGATTGATGTAAAATGCGCATTTTTTTAATTTTTTTTATTTATACAGGAGGTTAAGGAAACCCTGAAAGCAAAGTACGAAATGGCGGCAAAGACTATAGAGGAAGGCGACAGAATGTTGGATGCTGCATTAGGCGATAACCCGTTTGATGCGGAACTGCTGGACATCAACGATTTTAGAGACTGTTTGTTTGGGGCACGAATCAGAAACGAGACGCCAAAAGGTAATGGTGAAAATGAAGATGAAGGAAATGATGCAGGATTTGAAGAACAAGAAATCGGTCCCGAAGATGAAAAATCGGCTGGTGTAGGAACAAGTACCGCAAAATCTGATCCTAACATGGATGAAAGTTACAAGACACCAAAGGAACCGTTCCGGTATACGCCGGTGTATGGTACACCATCTGCTTATGTTGCGTATGCGGACCAGGTTGAGCTACAAATAAGCAAACAAAAGAGCCGATTACCAGATAACTTTTATGATATACCATCATTTGATTTGAAGATTACACAGTTGTTTGAAGAGCATAGGATAAGTACTGAGTTGCCGAAAGTCGATGACCATATAGGAGAAACACAGAAATTGCTGGAATCGCTAAAATGTTATGATTCACAAGAAACAGCGACTGACGATGTTTTACAAACACCTGTTCCCATGAGATATGTGACTCCAGTCGCAAATGTACCGACCAATGGAAACGGCGTTGCTGAACAAAGTTGTAAGTTGGGTAACAGCGCTATTAGTGTTTATAGTATGTGTGACGCAAAACCAATTCAGACCATCCTTCCAAAATTTGTTGAGGCTAGGCCAAGGCGCAACACCAAGCCGGCACTAGGAATGTGTTCGCCTTATACAAGGCGGGCTGTGATTTTGAGGCCTCCTCCAACAAGTAACGAACAAAGAGCTGCTGACTGTTTGTTCAGTGCACGATTTGCGGAAACGTAAGTGCTTTTTTAATTTATGATGTTTCTAAATATATCTGTTTTTTTACCTTAAGCATGTCATGATACATTTGTGTTGTTGTTGGTAACACAGTGACATGTTGTTCAAGACACCGTACGCACTGTCCTAGGGGTGTGTTGGAGAGCCTGTACCCTGAGATAATGATAGCATGCGGGGTGATTGATATATTCACCAAGTTATTGAACTATGCTGAGCAATTCCGTGATCCGTTGAAACCAATGAAAAAAGTTTTTTTTGATACAACCATGGTGGTAAGTGATTTCTACTTGATAATAATGTAGTATGTGTATCATGTTTCATCTTTTTAATAATATTTAAAATGAAAACAGAATGACTGGGATATGGATATAATTGATGGGAAAAAAAGGATGTGGCCGCAGCAAGCTAACGGTTCCTAGAGAACATGCACGCTGTATTAAGAACAACGGTATACAATGATTTGTATAGCGCGGAACTGGTGAGATTATAAACAGTCCTTTGCTAATTACGTTTCTTGATACATTGATTTAATACATGGTAAATAAAACTGGGTGCATTTGTGTGTGTAGGTTTTCTTCCCTTTGATACAGGAAAAACATTTTTATGTTGTATGTATGCTTATGAAGAGGAAGGAGATACATATTTTGGACAATGTGTATTCAACCATCAACAATGTGCGCGATAGATATGGTGATGCCGTTGACTATCTGGTATGTTTTGTTATTTCAGCATGGTACATTTATTTTTTTGGGCAAGGGGATACCCCGGTAAATGGCGTGGTACATTTTAGTATATTGTTTATTATGTACTTGGTGATGTTAATTGGTATTGGGTTTTGTTGAATGCAATAGGTAGAAAGGTTTGAGGAGTTTCTAGGTCAAACAAATCACCCAGTTCAGGGCCAACTAAGAAATGCTCCACGTATTATTTTAAGACTTGGATGCAGGACAGTACATAATGCGGTTGACTGTGGTGTGTTTGCAATGCGACACATGGAAACATATCTTGGTGGAGGAGAATGTGATTATCTATGCGATCTTAGGAGAGAGCTCACGGATCAAAAAACCCAACTGAATGACCTCCGTGTCAAGTATGCTGCCAAAATATTGTTGTCCGACATCAACCAGTTTAAACCAGCTTTTGAGGAGGAAGCGGAAGCTTACAAGCGGCTGTCACCAGAAGAAAAACAACTATTGAAAGATGCTGCTTATAAGAAAGTGAACGACCGTGTATCACGTATGCTCTAGGTTTTAAGTATGTTAGGATATTTGTGTTTGGAAAACGTTAATAATCCTAGTATTGTTTTGGCTTTAAGACAAACAGTAACTATCGTGTTAAGACATGTTTGGAATATTTATTTAAGTGTTTGGTTTGCGTAACTAGTTTTCCAAGTTTGGTTTGTTAACTTATTGTTACGTCATATTTATACAAGATTTGTGTTACTATGAATTGTGTTTTTAGTTAGGTTAGTAGTTGTCATATGATTTGGATTGTTTAAATGTATCAATTGTTCGAGTTAGTCGATTTATAGGATTTTGATGCTGTAGTACTTCAAGATGTTATAAGCGGATGAGAAATGTAGCAGGTTCCAAAAGATTACAATTGGCTGTTGGTTGTGTTTGTGATGTACATGCAAATACGATAGATGAAGGCGACAGAATGTTGGATGCCGCATTAAGCGATAACCCTTTTGATGCGGAACTGCTTGTTTGGGGCACGAATCAGCAACGATACGCCGAAATGTAACAGTGATAATGAAGATGAAGCAAATGTTGTAGGATTTGAAGAACAACAATTCAGTCCAGAAGATTTATAGCATGATATACATGGACGAAAGTGTGGTGTAGAATCAATTACCCCAAAGTATGATCTTAACATGGACGAAAGTTACAACTGCTTATGTTGCCTATGGTTGGATGAGTAATGTAACAGGTTCCAAAACATTACATTCAGCTGTTGGTTTTGTTTGTGATTTAATGCTAAATTCGTATACTATGTAATTGGTTGTATAGATTCCATATTAATGTTATCCTTCTAGGCTATATTTGTGAGTGATACATGTGCAGACAGTTAAGTGTTTTGTTTGATGTTTTTTGTTTTTTTTATGTAAAGATATAAAGGATAAAGTGGGATAATGGTTTAATAGTTACTCTGTTTTTTTTAGCTATGAAAAGTTGACATTTGAGTGAGTGTTGAATGTCGAAATGGAATACAATTTTTTCCGTCTAATGAGGGGTTGTCTAAAACATAGAGACTACTGAATATGTATTCGTGGTACATTGATTTTAGTAAAAAACAAAGTATCCGGTTGTCAATATTGATGTCAATATTGATGGCAGGCTCGATAAAAAAACAAATTCCTTTTTCGAAGTTCGGGGATGTTTCCTTCTTGACAATATATGGTAGCACCTTCACTTCTGGCTATTTCAACAAACTTCAAAACCTTCTCGTCTGAAGTATTTAAACACAAAAAAATAATCACATGGATGTTTCGATAAGAATTGGGATGGAAAGAAAGAGTATAAAATTGTTATGTACCTGTCCACTACTAACCCCATGTCCAAGACTACAACTTTCCTCCAACGGCTCTGAAATCTTTATATTTTAAGCACACTTTACAATGGTTGCTCCGGTACTGCCAAATGAACAAATCACCACATAAATCAAATAAAAAATAAGATGAAATGAAAAAAAGCTGCAATCTTTGGAGCATATGGGGTGTTTGGTATTGCTTAATAAAACTACTTGAACCATACTTTTTATTGCCTACTTTTTATTCGTAGAGATATCGATTAAGTTGCTTATTTTTTGTTGTACTACTCAAAAATGCAGAAAATAAAGTATACAAAAAACGCATCCTGACCCAACCACCAATAATTAACTATACATGACATTTACAACTAGTAGATGGGGGGAACATTACAACTGATACGTATGTATCAACAAACTAGTACAGGAGGGAAACATTCAGTCGAACAAAAAATGCAGAAAATTAAGTAAAATACACGCACCCTGACCCAAACACCAAGAGTGATAAATATGATTGTTAATTCAGAATGTAAACTAAACAAACTTGCGGGTGGCAAAAAAAACACAGTATAAAAAGGAAAACTTAATTCAATTAAATGACGCATAGTCCAAACACACCAGTAACATGAATGCCGCGTATAATCTCAATAGCGGGCTTATTACACACCAAAAAAAAGTACTGAAATCATTTAAAAAAGAAACGAAACGTAAACGATTATGGGGTGTAATCAGAATCATCCATTGGTTCCTCGGATGACGTCTCAGGTCCTGCAGAGTTGTTGGGCGTAGCATCCTTCTTGGTTGGGCAATTTCGTGAATCATGAAAACCATAAGTCTTACACGTCCTGCAAAACTGTGGAGTTCTGTTTGTGTTGATCATAGCTATCTCGGCCTGCGATTGTAGGCGCTTTGAAGAGCGCTCACCTTTATTGCGTGCGACAGTAGGCGGCTTTATGATAACCTGTGTTGGTTCCGTGACACCAAGCGCAGCTGCGTAAGCATCATTTTTGTTCATTTCAGGAATGTCTGGTACATTGAGCTTTATTTTATCCAACAAAGCCGCAAGATCATCATTGTAAAGTGAGAGCTTTTGAATGTCAGTAACTAGATGACTAACTGATTCTTCAACATGTCCGTAGATTCCCCTAACAACACCATCTACACCAAATAATGGGTTTGACGAGTCGGAAACAGACAGAGGATTGCCAACAGAGCTGATAGGTACTGCATTTTTAGACCATCTTTGCAGCAAGTATTTCCGAGGGAACTTGTACACCTTAGACATCCTTAGAACATAGAAAATATGTCGGCACAGTAACCCGAAGCACTCATACTTTAAACAGCTGCATTTGATTGTACAATCTGCTGGTACATACTTAACCTACATATAGTTTACAAATTGATGAGTATATTATTAATAATTAAACGTGTATTAAAAGTTGATGGTACATACTTAATCTGCTGTTGATAATAGGTCACGGCAGTGAGTGTTGATACATACTTTCAAAACATATAAACGTGTATTTTATATATAACCTTATTAAAATCAATAAGATAGTCGAAAAGATATTACCTCAAACGTGACCTCAACTGAAACACCTTTGTTTTTGTAATCTGCTTCAGTATCTCGTACAATAAAAATGGAGCATGTGCCATCAGTTGTAACGCTAACTGAACCGCAAGTCATCAGTGACGAATATATCTCGTCTTGAACATCATAAAAGACAGTTTGCGTGTAAAGTTCAGCAGCTTCCTTTTCAATTTCAAGATGAGTTTTGAAATCGGGTGTAGTATAGTTGGAATCATGGGTGTTCTTCCCGTATTTAAATCTTTGGGAATCCATGGCCGTGTCCAAATGACATAAGAATTCAATCAGGCTCAAATGTGGGTTTGTAATTTGGCCAAAGAAATGGTTCTCACTTTCAGACCTCGAAGTTGTCCGCATAAGGCCAGACATAGGTTCATGACGAAAGAAAGCAGGTATCCACTTTTACCGCATTTCAAACATATCCTGCAACCATTTGTTTTCAACAAGGCCAAAATCTTCCATTACTAATTTCCACTTTTCTTCAAACTTATCTGCACTAATCTTGTCCGTCCAAACAATGCTGCACAATCGCCTCTTAAAATCTGTGTTACTGCAAATCGTAGCTCCTACCTGCTCGAGGTTTGAAAAGGTTAAAAACCCATACAAGTGATATGTATGTATCAACCAACTAGTACAGCGGCAAACATTCAGTAGCTTATTTTGTTGTACTAGTGCTAAAAATTGCAGAAAATTAACTATACAAAAAACACAGCCTGACCCAAACACCTAACAACAATTAACGATACATGACATTTACAACTAACTATAGGGGGAAACAATACAAGTGATATATATGTATCAACCAAACTATAACATGGGGGACATCCAGTGACTTATTTTTGTTGTACTCCTAAAAAATGAGAAAATTAACTATACAAAAAAACAAACCCTGGCCCAAAAACACCTATAAATAATTAACAAAACATTTTTTTTAAAAAACAACCAAATTGACAAAAAAAAATAACTACATTATATCCAAAAAATTAAAATTAATATAAAGTCAATTAATGGCAACTATATTATACAACATCATACTGACCTTGGTAGTTAGCCTTTGTATGATGTGCCACATACACAGACGATGCCTCGATTCAGGAAGTATTTGTTCTATAGCAATTTTCATGGCTGGATCCTGGTCGGTAACGACAACCTTTGGTGCTTTCACGAATACCTTTATGAACCTTTTAAGAAGCCACCTATATCTTTTGGTGGATTCAGTCGATAACAATGCAGCGGCAAAAATGACACATCTATTGTGGTTGTCAATTCCAATAAACGGAACCAAAACCATATTATACCTAAAACAAGTCATACAAAAAAGTATCAGGATATGGGTAAACGCAGTAATTTCAATCTAGGTACACATGACGAAACACAAAAAATAGAAAGTAAAAACCTATGTAAATGTAAAAAACCTACCCGTTTGAGCGAAATGTGGCGTCAAATGACACGACGTCACAAAAAGCTTGATAGTTGCGCTTGGCCTGTTCATCAGCCCAAAACAATCCCACAAGTTCATTGTCAGGTTTGGTAAGCTTGTATTCAACCGAAAAATCGTTAAAAAACTCTTGCCTACTCAAAAGCTTATCGACAACCATTTGAGCATCACGCTCACCGATAAACCCGTTAAGCCCGAGTTTGTAGTTTTTACAATCAACCTCCGTTGCCCCAATGTTCTCGAACCCACCATACATTTCTTTCATAACTTTCCACGATCTAACAGGCTCTATATTGATATTAGAAAGCTGATTTAACAACATCTGCTTCGAGAAAGTAAGCCTACGGGATGTCCTTAGGTACTTAATGTCGTCTTGATTTACCAAACTATGGTTGTGCTTTTCCAAGAACTTATAAACCCGGTACTTATAGTCTTCTGTCTTTCGGAGTCTTAATCCAGCTGTACATCCACAACGACATGACGCACGCTTTCTTTTCCTTATAACCTTAGTAACAGCTAAAACACTACCAAATGGTGCTTGGTCAGTTTTTTGGGCTTGGGTACGGGTTTAAAACCTTGTCTAACACAGTGAAAATGCTTGATATTCGGGTCGGGATTCTTGGTGGTAGTCTTCCAACTTCCACCTTTCCTAACCTCGAATCCAGCTTGACGGGCATATGCTTTGTAAGCCTTTAGGGCCAACTCCAGTGTATCAAAGATTGTTCCTTCTACCAGTTGGTTACTAGCTTCTGGTACCCAGTAATTGGTACCTTGAGGAGAGGGCTGGACAAAACCAACTTGGATAGGAGATGAGTGATTAACTTCAACAAGGGCTTCTTGATCAATTACCACTGATTGAGGAGTTGATGATTCACCTAAAACAAAGAAAATTGAAGTTGTTAAAAACACAATACTAAGAAATTGATTACTACAACTAAAACATATCCTTTATAAAAAAACAAAAACTGGTACATGTATGTCAGAAATAAACATAGAATATACAAAATTATAGCAGTTTGGAAAGGATTGATAAATGGGTTACCTTCGACATTATCAGAATTCATGAACTCAGAATGGCTAGATGAACTCATAGTGATGATAAAAACAATCGGATGACTTATTTTGTGGTTGAGTGAAACTGAACATTATATAGGGTGATTAACTGAATAATAACCGAAGCTCAAATCATGGGATGATTAACTAACGAATCTGAAAGATCGAATGTTATGGAGGTAATAAAGATGGTATATTGGAAGTTTGTAACAGACGATATGATCAATAAATAAGGAAGATTACCCAATATACCCTTTTTAATATATAATAATAGGTAATCGTATATTTTTTTCTGTTATTTTCTTTTTACATAATTGCTATCATCTTGATCACTACATTAAATCCAATGGCTGAAAACCACTTTTCATTTTAACAATTATAAGACACTAAACCATTATAACCAAAATCTATATATATATATAATATATATATATATATATATATATATATATATATATATATATATATATATATATATATATATATATATATATATATATATATATATATATATATATATATATATATATATATATATATATATATATATAGAATTCAGATAAAATGGTGTAGGTCCTTAAAGTTGTTAAAATAAGAAGCAATAAAAAATGGGTAAATGTCATATTTATTGATTAGTTTTGGTTCGTTTTTGAGTTTTTGGTTCGCGTATGACCTTTTTGGAAGTTTTAGTTCGTGTACGAGTAGTTGGTTCACGATTTTTAATATTACTAGTTTCTCGTGTATCAATTGTTTATCATAATTTAGCAAATCTTTGTGAACTCAAATGTAATTTTTTAGAGTGTATCACTAAATTTACGAATAAATTGATTATTTATTTTAATAAAATTTTGTGAAGTAAAACTATGTATCATATGTATCAGCTATAAATTTTTACGTATCAAATTTTTAGTGTTTTTTATATAAATTTTTATGTATAAGATCTATTGTTTTGTGCCTCATATTAAATATATCACATGTTAATTGATGAAATCATTGGTTAAAATGACTTCTCATTTTAACAACTTTAAGCTACTACACTACAATATATATATATATATATATATATATATATATATATATATATATATATATATATATATATATATATATTTCCTTGTGGGGAAAAGATTAAAATATCATTGCAGTATAAAATAAGGATTTGATCTCACCCTTTAAATGAGATGGAAGTGGAAGGTGGGGAATGAGTCCCCTTTTATCTTAAAAACTTTGATATAAAAAAACTTAAATCATTTTTTTATTATATAAAAGATAGCTTATCTCTTTTTTCTTGAAACTAATTTATTGCAAAAAGACAAAGACAAAAGTTGCAACTAACAAAGACTTTGAGAAGTCAAAAGAAATTGCTATAAAACATAAAAAAGCAGTCATACTGTAAATATTTTCTCTCTCTAAAAAATCTATTTTATTTTTATAGAGAAAGAAAGCTTGTTAAACAGGGCTTTCGACTTATATTTCATAAACTCTAATCTTTTGGCTTATTGATGACTTATGAGCTTATATAAGTTTATTATATCACTAGCCGGCTACCCGCGCAATGCGGCGGCCGGTAACCGGTGACTAATTTCGTGGATTTGGTTAAACCTAGAAACCACCATTACAAAAACGAACATCTTTTCTGGACACAACGACCACAATTTTTTTCGGCACCTCAAAGTCGGCGACAACGCGTGGTGATTTAGAAAGAGAGATGGTTTTGTTTTGCATATTTTACATATGTGTTTTAAGATTTTTTGAGACTTTATATAATGGAAATTTAGTTATTTTTATAAAGCTGTTAGACAATGTGCTTTAAAAATGCTTTTATGGATTAAGTTACAAACATTTAAATTTTATGTTACAAAATTATACTTAAAACATTTAATTTTTTGTTATAACTTCTAATTATGCTTAAAAACACTTAAATTTTCCGTTACAAAATTGTATTCAGTTACAATTATTTATAGACTTTTAATATGCATTAATTTCTTAATAAAAAATAAATCTTTCCATTATAAGAAATGTTTAAGGCTTAAATTTTAAGACTTCTAATTTTAGAAAAGGGGTTAAATATTTTATATATTAGTATAGATAACAAACTTAAATAAACCTATAAATCTCTAAATAAACCATAAAATTAAAAGCTTATATTATATAAATCGAAATAAAGGGTCCGTTTGGTTTGACGACGGGTTTTACTTTAGGTTTGGGTTTATAAAGTTGAGGGTTTAGGATTGGATAAGATTTGGGTTTGAGTTAAGAGAGAGAATATAATATTTAATAATAATATTATATTCTTAAATATAAGTTTAAAATTATTTATAAATTAATATATAAAAAACATATTATATTAAATAATTTATAAAGAGGGAGATAGAGAGAAATGGAAAATGGGACCCACCAAAAATTGAAAACCTGGATACATTTTTCTAAAATTAATATATAAAAAACATATTATATTAAATAATTTATAAAGAGAGAGATAGAGAGAAATGGAAAATGAGACCCACAAAAAACCCAGCAAAATACTCGGATTGAAAATATGTGGGCCCAAAGGGGCTGATGCCTTATTCTTGAAAGATATATATTATAGCAAACATAGGTTTTTATCTTTTATTAGCCTAAACCCATCAAATCCTTGCAACCAAACTGCCCCTTACATTACATAAGCTATAACAAACACCTTTATTGCAAAAGGACAAGGACAAAAGTTGCAACTAACAAAGACTTGGGAAGTCAAAAGATATTGCAAGTAGGGTCTTCTTGTCTCCATGCAATAAAACATAAAACGCAGTCACATAGTAAATCTTTTCTCTCTCTAAAAAAATCTTATATTTTTCTAGAGAGAGAAAGCTTGTTAAATGGGGTTAATGGCTTTCTTTGGTCGTCTTCTCTTTGTCTCAGTCTTTGTTTTCTCTGCTTGGCAACAGTAAGTTCTTCATTATTTCTTACATCCTTAATTTTGTTGGATGTTTTTTTAAGGTTACTGTAATGGGTGTTTTTTAAGGTTATTATGCGTATATCAATCTTGTTCTTAGGGGCTGTTTGTTTTAGCTTATATAACATAAGCCCATTTCGGCTTACATAACATAAGCCCATTCAGGGACGGACCCACATGACACCCAGTTTGATGTTACAAGTGTAATTTTTCCCGAAAAGCGTTATTTTTTAAGTATGTGCAATTACATCAGTTTAGCCTAATAATCTATGCAACACTTTCTAAAAAATTTGTGCAACACCCGAAAAAAATTCTGAGTCCATTTCGGCTTATATAACATAAGCCCCAATTTTGTACCTTATTTGGAGGTTTATGGGCTTATACAAAGCTTATTATGATATAATTAACTTATATAAGCCCAAAAGTCCCCAAATAAGCTTAAAAATTTGGGGTTTATGAATTATAAGCCGAAATATGTCTTATTTTCGGCTTATATAACATAAGCCTCAATTTTATGGCTTATTTTGAGAGTTAGGGGCTTATATAAGTTTATCATGATATAATAAACTTATATAAGCCCATAAGTCTCCAAATAAGCGACATAATTGGGGCTTACGTTATATAAGCCGAAATAAGCTTACGCTATATAAGCTAAAACAAACAGCCCCTTAATGATGGTGTTATATTGTTAGCTAAAGGTATCAATATTTTAAAATAGTTTTTTTCTATTACGAAGAGGTCTATAAACTTGTAAACCATAGTGGACCGTGGATATTCATTTCAAGCTTGTGTGACATCAAGAGCGCTAGGTTATTAGACCTTTTTTATAATTCAATGCATTTGAATCTAGTGAGATGTTTATAAAAGTTGAAAACTTTTATACATATATGCTATGATGTATGACGCTTTTTTATACATAGTGGAGATAAGTTTATATAACAAAAACGTTTATAAATTAAAGTCATAACATTGTTATAAACCTTTAGAAATGATTACCATAGTGGATGCCGTTAGAATTGGGTGTATGGTGACATTTTTTTAAAGTTTAGAGAGGGGACCTCTGTCTCACTTTTTTACTTTTCTCTTTCCGGTTTCAAAATTTGAAATTTCAAATATATATTTGTATAACAGATCTAACATTACACTATATGCAAGGGGTTTGAAGTGAATAGTTTGAAATGATTATGTCTAATTCGAAGTAAGACTTCTTTTGAGAATGCTAGATGAACAAGTTTGCTTTTATTCTTCATGGGACCCCACTTATAATGTAAAGTTTAGTATTGATGCTCTTTTCATTTTCAATATTCTAAAATGTTGATTCCTTATCACTTGTGGTTGAATTGGTTTGAATTTGAAAATCTATGCAAATTATATGTTTTCGTTTTAAGCCGGCTGATTTTGCAATACTTTTCCGTCAAGGAGTTTATGTACGATTTTGTGTCTGATCATTTGTTGCTGCTATATGGTCACATAATGATTTTAGATGATAACAAGTTTGGGCATTATCTGCTCCAAAATGCCCGACGCTGACATCAATGGTGTGAGAAGTTAGGTCTAAAGACGGGAACAGTAATTGCTTTTGGTTTGATAATTCATATGTTGAGCTGTGTCGTCAATTAGAAGATTATCAGATGTTTTAAGTCCGTCTGTCCCTGTTTATAATGTTCAGTCTTGTTTACATTTTAACAGCTATTGTACTAAAAGTGTAACCCAATCAAGAAAACAGGTTTTCCGCTTAATTGGTTTTCAGAGTGCTTTTAAATCAATGTACTTGGGTTAAAGTAATTTTCTGCTTAGCATTACAAAACACAAGAGACCTTAAGTCCTCTTGACCTCTACCCTTTGAAGTAGTTGTTTGCTGCTTGATAGTTTGTAATTCTCGCACTTTGACCTTCTGGGCATCTTGTTAATGCAGGTTCAGTGAATTTGGCGATGATGGTGGACCAGCAGCCAAAGCCATTGCTCCTAAGTTCAGCGTGTTCTCAAGGTATGTCAAAGCACATACTGGCTTCCAAGTGCCAGAGTTTGAGGTACAAATGCTATACTTATTAACAAATAATTAAATACGGTTAAATTTCTGCTTAATTACCATGGACATCTAAAAGTTTACATTCTGGTGATACGACTTGTGTAGATCAAACTTCTAGTTGCTGGAGCCATAGCTGTCAAGGGCATTGGAAGCCTTCTTTTTATCTTTGGAAGCACGATCGGTGCTGTTCTTCTGGTTAGTATCTACTGATCGATTATAAGCATTGAAGATGAAATTGGTTTGCTGTTATTGAACCTTTCGATTCTAACATTCTCTTCCAGAGTCTGCACCAGTTGATTGCTCTTCACATCTTGTACGATTTATACAACTATGACACGCAGAAGAAGGAAGTCACTCAAATTTTTAGCAAACTTAGTCAGGTTAGATCCATTTTCGACTTTTTTTGGTAGGTCCTTGTTAGAGTAAATCTTTAGCTACCTCCAAATTTCATCTTCACGGTAGTTGATGTGTATTACGTGACATTTTTCATTTGTACATATAGGACTCATGGTCATTTTCATGGTAGCTATAGATTTGCTCTTGTTTTTACGGCCCATGCATGTGATTAAAAGGCCTAGTACTGGACTAGTTGGAGTGGTTAAGACCCAGGTCTTAAGGAGTTAGGTCCAGGACTTAACGATTGTATATTTAAGGACCGTGAATTCTTTACGACCGTGTCAGTCACACCTAGTTCTATTGCAACTAATGACATGTTTGTGATTTCAACATTTGCTAACAATTACTACAAAATTTTGTAGAATCTGGCACTACTTGGGGCACTGCTATTTTTCATCGCGATGAGCACAACTCCAAGGAGACCCAGGAACAAGAAGAGGCATTCCAAATCAAAGGCAGCCTGAGAATCGAGTAACATATATTTGTTCTTGACATAGTTTGTACTGAATTGGAGGCTGCTGCAACTTCTTCCTTTTGATGTTTGTTGGTTTAATTCTTTGCTTCAACAGTTGACCATCCAATGGATCTTGTGATATTTAGGAATCCTTTTAAGTTCGCAGATTTTGTATTCTATAGATTACAATGATTTTCCTTTTGTCTGCGATCAGAACTCGAGCAATCTTTATATTTTCTGGGGAAACTGGATTGGAATTCAGTTATTGCTAAATTCCCACTAGGATTGCTAAACTAAAATCCATCAACAAGCTACTCCGCTGCACCAAACTGCCGTTCAAAAAAAAAAAAATCCTTCAACAAGCTAACTAACAGGTTCTTCGTTGAACTAAATGCGATGACACTTTTAAACCAGTGTTTTTAGCATTCTCCCCAAATACCTTCAACTAAGCATCCGACCTCTGCGGGTTTCATCATGATATCAGCAACTTGCTTATAAACAACTGCACACGGATTACTCGCCCAAAATACATATCAGCTATAAAATGCAATCGATTATAGAGTCGGACACTAAGAATATCATTATGTTATAGGCTGGAATAGTTGGTTAGATAATGGGAACTATATTTCTAAGGATCTGACTGGTTCAACAGAGGCTAATTGTCAACTCTATACATACGTAGTAGATACTAAACAACCTGTTGTATTAGTCAAGAACAAATGGACATCCTCGTCAACTTGGAAGATGATCGGACCAAGCAAGTAAAAGCATTTGATGACACGAAGTCTGGAGTCAAAGGACTTATCGATGCTGCAGCTGGTGGGCTTGTCGATATTCCAAAAATATTTATCCGACCAACTGATGACCTTGCAGAAGATTTAGAACTTACTAGAACAAGTTTACAAATTCCTACCGTTGATCTTACTGGCCTAGGTGATAAAGGAGGTACAAGAAGAGAAAAGATCGTTGAAGAAGTCAAACATGCTTCGGAAACCTGGGGTTTCTTTCAGGTTGTTAATCATGGGATACCAATGAATGTGCTGCAAGATATGCTGAATGGGGTGCGTGAGTTTAACGAGCAGGATGCGGAGATTAAAAAGGAGTACTATTCAAGGGATCCAGAGAGGATGGTGAAGTTTAACAGCAACTATGATCTTTACATGTCGAGAGCAGCTAATTGGAGGGATACATTGATTATTGACTTGTTAAATACTTACGATCTTGAGCCTCAACATCTCCCTTCTGTTTGCAGGTTCATATCTACTTCTGTTGTTTATAAATTAAAATGGATAAAAAGTTACGATTGGTCTACACAGCTTGTTTTGGCACACCTAATCGCGTTCTTACTTATATAGTTACAAGAATCTTGACCTTTAACCAGCTTGCCTCACCCCACCTATTTGCCTACTCTAACGAGTACACCGATTATTTTAAAACCATGAACTACTTGTGTTACAAAATGGATACATAAGATAACTTGTTTATTTATTCGCAGAGAATCTACTGTTGACTACCTAAACCATCTGATGAAGCTTGTAGACACCCTTTTTGAATTACTATCAGAAGCTCTTGGGCTCGATCCAAACCACCTAAAACTGTTGGAATGCGAGAAGGGTCGAAGCTTGGGTTGCCACTACTATCCTGCATGCCCCAAACCAGACCAGACCCTAGGACTCAATAAGCACACAGATGCTTCTTTTATCACTATACTTTTACAAGATGAGGTTCAAGGGCTACAAGTCATGCATCAAAATCAATGGGCCGATGTCAAACCTATTCCTGGTGCTCTTGTTGTCAATATCGGTGATCTTCTTCAGGTGATTTTCTTATTAATAATATAAGCCAATTAGTATTCATAGTTGAATACAAAATTCCAGCCGTGTATATACTAGTATGTAGAATAGACGCCTCTTACCCAATTCCTAAGTTTCTATATAGAGAGAAAGGATATGCAGCATATGAACTGAAATGTAACGCTTTAATGTTGTGTGATCCCATGCATGCAGATCCTATCAAACGACAGGTTCAAAAGTGTGATCCACCGAGTACTTGGCAACGTAGCTCAAGCAAGAACATCGGTGGCATGTTTTTTTCATGGCGTGGCTACACCACCAAAAATCTATGGGCCTATTAAAAAGTTGATTACAGAAGACAGCCCTCAAATGTTTAGAGAGTTTACGGTAATTGATTACATGATGAAGTTTCAGTCGAGGGGACTTGATGACAAGTCAGGACTGAACTATGTTCACTTATAGAAATGTTTCTGAGATCGACAGAATGAAATCTTTTCATCTACTTATGTCAAAATTTGAAGATTTAAAGTACTTTGGAGTTTAATTATTTGATTATGCAAATAAATGTAATTTGAGGTTTGATCATTTGATTCTGCAGACACTTAACAGTTAACAGTCGTTTGTTTGAGGAAACAAAATATTCAGTAGATATGTATGAGACCAATCACGGCAAGAAATGTGTAAAAAGCATGGTTTTAAAAGGCACGTTATTGCGCCGTTAAGGTGTGAGGATTGACTTCCGTTACAAAATAAGACAAGACGTTGGCTCTAGGCGTTACGTGGTTAGAGGCATAAAAAAACACGATAAGGCGCGACCGACGCGTGCCGTCTTTTTTTAATTCAACTCCGATTATTTTTCTTTTTTTTGAAAGAAATGAAAAAGATTACGATATAAGGCTCTTTGTACACTCGATATATAAATGAGAAGGATAAGAAAAATCCGGACCACAAATTCAAAATAAAAGGGAAAAATTTAATAAGAAATGCATCTGATTTTATAAGTGCATATGAGATATACCTTATCATGACTATCAAATAAAATAATTAGCGGCACTAAACTCTTAGACTAAAAAATTAAATTATTTTATGAAACTATGTGTGTAATCTTGTGATATATATGTACCAATCTTGTGTCATCCGTATGCTTGATTACTGTCGTATGTTTTAACATGTTACTTAGGGCAATGTAGTAAAAGTGATTTACTTTAATGTAAAATTTTCGTGTTTCTGAGCTTTTAATTTGATTCATCCCCTGTTAGATATAAAACAAAAAACATAGTGTATCTCTGTTGCTCCGTATTTTTTTAACGGCAAATTATATTAAAAACCTAACAAGTAGCTAGAAGTTATAAATAACAAACAAAATAAAAGTAACAATCTAAATGAAACCTAGACACAATACCATATCAAAAGATCCAGAAAAGAACACCTAAAAACGTCGTTCAACTTTACCAAACACTACTCAAAGTCAAGTCCTCACTCCCCGTAAATCTTCAATGCGTATGGCCAGGAGATGGTCATACCTTCTTCCGTAATCTTTGCTATCTGAAGTTTGTTGACAGCAGATCTGTCACGATATAGAAGGTTGCGCATGCATTTCTCCAATAGTTTGACACCCTCTTCAAAACACAAGTCCTCCCTCCATTCCTGACGAAGAATTGGACGGGCAAGGTGATTACCAAACCCGGTGGCAACATGGTCGTCCTCAAAGTGCACACCAATCATGCTAATCGATCCAAGATATTTCTGGCCGTTTTTCACTCCACCGAGAATAAGAGAATTCTATAATGAGATAGAAAAACATCTTCTCCTGCCACCTCTTAAAATTCTGCCCATTGAATTTTTCTGGTTTTTCAGCATGATTAGCAACTGTGTGGGTAACTGGCGCACCAGTTACATTCACAGTAGTAGTTGCAGGAGTTAGACATTCTGAAAGATCAAACAAGATCAAAACACAAACAATTAGACAACTGTTATAAATCTGTATATAGGAAATTCAGTCGTGATCTCTATATACTATAGTGGACCTGCTTCAAAGAAACTCAATCTTGGTTTCAATGAATCAGATGCAATTATCAAACTTATCAGTTTAACAGAAACACAATCTTGGTTTCAATAAACTGATTAGAACAACTGAAAGATCAAACGTTAACTGTTAATTAAAATCTGTAAATTAAAACTGATTTCCAGTGAAACTCAATCCTGGTTTCGGCAGAAACAGTTTATAAATAAATCTGATAAAATTATTAATCCGATTTAATAAAAGTTTTAATTCTGTTAAACAGAATCTGTTTTAAGATTGTGGGAAACGGTGTATACTTTTATAAAAAACAATAATAAAATTAACAGAAAAACCAAAGAACAGAATTAAATAACAAACAAAATTGAAAGCAGTAAGAATCTAGAGACGAGGCACATGTTTAACACGCTTCCCTTAAAATAGATTCGCCGTCTGTTTCCCACGGTACAACGTCCAAAGCTGTTGTACAGCCGGACTAGACAAACTTGCCTGAAAGATCACGGAAGCCTTATGAGACAGATTTATTATATAGTGAAAATTTGCCTTGGTCACCAAGACAAAATATTCTGATCTATTCTGACAAATCTGTTATTTCTATAACAGAACCTAAAATAGATTATAGATAAAAACCCCACTTTCTGTACGAGTAAAAACCCACAAATGAATATGGTTAGGTAGAAACTAGGATTTCCTTATAAACATGTTTTCACTTCATGTTTCAAGCGATGTGGGACAAAATATTTTCCAAATATTGTGTTTCACGTGACTCACTTTGAGACACGATATCTTATTCATATTAACTCTGTATTGGACATACTTTAGCTCGTTGCGAAACTCTCTTCGAGGAGAACGCAAAGCTACTAAGTACTGCGAATATATATAACATATACATATATAAAATTATGTCCAAAGTATTGCAAAAATAATATTTTGCAAAACAATTTCCAACACTTTTGTCCAAAAAACTAACGAATAATGTAATTTAATTTTCGACATATCATAGTGATGATTTTTGCACTTCCCTCTAAAAAGTATTATAAAAAGCCTTTTATGTAATACACAAAAATATTTTCACAAAATTTTTTAAAATTGTAAAAAGTCATTCACAAGTTAACCAATAATAAATGTTCTAAGAGGTTGATTTGTTTGTAACACTATTGTCTTTGTTTTTATCCTTTTTATTATCCCAAATAATTTTTAACTTATGTTGTACGTTGTAAAGATAAAACAAAAAATAAATTTTGTGAGAAGGATATATTAATTATTCTTTTTAACTTTTTTGAAAGAATTCGAAAAGTTTTCACAATATTAGGTGCATAAAATATTGTTGGATGTATTTTTATTAATACACAAATTTTTATACGCAATAAAATTCTGATGAAAATAATAACAAAAATAGTTGAGCACAAAAATAAAATTTTGATTAAAATTAATTTAATGCTATTCTATGCATCAAATTTCTTTACAAAAGATTTATGCTTCAACATACCCGATTTTGTAAATTTTTCATAAATTTTTGAAGTGTTTTAAAAAACATTCCTTCTTGTATGTTTGTTTAATCTTCTCTTATTTTAATATAAACAAAAGTTATTTTCCCGTTGATTTTTTTTACTAACAAGAGATCAATTCTCACTTTTCATTTAACTTTGATATGACAATGAAAATTAACTTTAAAAAAAACAAAAAAAAAAAACTAAAATTACTAAAATATAAAAAAGTTTAATAAAAGACGAAGGAACTAAATTTATAAATATGACTAACTCTTACAATTTTAATCCATCTACTCATTTTTACAATTATTTTAAATTTTAAATAAAAATATTTTTTTTGTATTTTTTATTTAATTTGAAATAATGAATAGATAAGATTGGTTTTTTGATATATGAAATTTAAATAAAAAATTTGTTTTTTGTTGGGTCGAGAAAGAGAAAAATAAAAAATGGGTTTGATGTCGTTTACAGGAAGAGTCCTGTTCGCTTCACTCTTCATCCTCTCCGCTTATCATACGTACATACATTCCTTCCTTCCTTCCTTCTAATCAACTCATTAAGCTGTTTGGTTTACCTTATATAAAGTAAGCTCCAATTTTGTGGCTTATTTGGAGATTTATAGGCTTATATAAGTTCATTATATCTTGATAAACTTATATAAGCCCTAAGTCTCAATATAAACCACAAATTTAGGGCTTACCTTATATAAGCAGAAAATAAACCATATTTCGATTTATATTTCATAAACCCTAATTTTTTAAGCTTATTGGTGACTTTTGGGCTTATGTAAGTTTATTATATCATAACAAACTTAGATAAACCCGTAAATCTCCAAATAAATAGGCTTACATTATATAAGCTAAAACAAACAGCCCAATACACTAAAAAGGTTATACTATTTTCTCTTTTTTACTTTTTAGGAATAGTTTCATCAATAACTAATTAATAAATGCTTTCTTTAGTGCGTCTGTTTCGGCTTATATGGCTCGCTTACGGTTATTTGGGTTTGGGCTTTCATAAGCTCAGTTATTGTGACTTATTTTGAAACTTTTCGGCTTATGTAACTTCACTTTGACATAATAAACTAATATAATTCGAAAAGTAAAAGTTTTGAAATAAGCTACAAAAAGTGAGCTTATGAAACGTAACCCCAAAACCAAATAAGCCATAAGCCATCTATGTAAGCCAAAACAATCAAGTTGGAACAACGGTAAAAGGAAAGATGGACAAATAAGTTTTAGACGGAGGGGGTTTTACATTCGTACAGGGCTGAGCATCGGTCCGGGACCGGACCGAGGACCGAAATGGTCCGAAACCCCGGACCGAAATGGTCCGGTCCGGGTTGGTCCGGTTCGGTCCTCGGTCCGGTCCTATTAGGCATAATCAACAAGATTTTGGTAAGACCGAACCGGACCGAAGACCGAATTCGTCCAAAACCCCGGACCGAGGACCGGACCAAAATTGTTTTGTCCGGTTCGGCCCGGCCCGGTCCGGTTTTCCGGTCCGGGTCGGTTTTGGGTCTGCCGTGCTCAGCCCTAAACTCATCACCATAGGTTTTGTTCACCCGTTTTTAGGAACGCGTGGAGAGATAAAATTAGAATGGGAGGTTAGACGAGCTAGGTTGTTTGCGGTCTAGAGGTAGTTTCTGTGTTTAGCTTTATAGGCGTCTTTTAGTAGCTTTGCCTCTTGTGTTCTTAGGTTTAGAGTTCCATAGATTGTTCCCTTTAGGCTTTTTAGGAGATAAGTAGCCCCTTGTTATTTTTGCTTTGCCCGTTAGTATCCCCATAGTGTTGCCCATTCCTAAATCCTCGCTGCACCCTTATGCCTTGGATCTTTTTTTTTTTTTTTTTTGTTGGCATATTAGGCCCTTCCATTTGCGTTGTGTGCCCTGCCCGTTAAGCTTTGTATGCTTGCTTTTCGTCCTTTGGCCTTATAGATTTCCATACCCTTCTCTGCTGGGATTGGCTATGTTGTTTTTGTTGTTTTCAGTTCACTCGTTTGTTAGTTTCATGTCTTGAGACGGATAACTCATGCTGATTTACACAAACCTGAGGTCTGACACGTTGATGTTTTTACATCTTGAATGTTTAGTTTTTGAACCAAACTGACAGCCTTGGTGTCTTCTTTGTTAAATATATCTTCTATAATGTGAGAATTTTTGTTTGTTTTCTAATGACGGTGGTAAACAATGATAACAATTAGACATAATAATTTTCATGGCCGTGTTTGATTTGAACAGTCTGTAAATAATGGTATTCAGAAAGAATTACCATAGTACAGCTACAACATAACTTGTTTACTTCCTTTTGGTTATACTTGATTTCGTTTTTGAGAGTTTCGACCATCAGCAACTACGCTCTCTGCTCATTTAATCGTTATATCCATTTTCTCGTAGTTTGATGGCATGGTTTTATTATCATGCACGTTAATGGATCCTCCAACTTTAGGTGAATTATGCAAGGTTAGTTAATAACCCAAAGGTTTCGTGCCCCAATCGACAACTAAAGAGCCTGCTCTACCTGTGTTGTCTTTTTAGCAAATTTGATGTAATACAACTAGTTCAGATAGTAAGGTGTTCTAGAGTTATGTAAATATACGTCGTTCTCTCCTAAAAAATAAACCCCTAACCCTAAACAAAATGGCAGTCGCCACCTTTGTTTCCGGCCGTCGGCTTTGGTTGACGGTCCGGTTAGGATCGTTTGTGTCATGATTCAGATTTAGTGAGTCGAGGTTCAGTTTGATGTCAGGAGTTTGGAATGGTGGTGTAGTGACCCAGATTGTTGGTTTTCGGTATGTCGTGGTTCAGTGGATTAGTGGTGTCGTGATTCAGATTCGATTATAGTTCAGTTTGGTTAGTATTATCATCATTCAAAGTAGATGGGTCTGTAGTCTCGTGGTCCAGTTAAGTAGTAGCGTGATTCAGATTGATGGCGTTGTAGCTCAAATTCAGGTGTCTTGTTTGAGGTTAGTATATGTATGACCGTGGATCAGTGGGTAAAGTCGTTGAGGCGAGGGTTTTAGGTTGAGGTTTGTGGTTAAGGTCGTGATACATGTAGTGTATTAGCATCGGTAAAGGTTCATGTTAGTGGTCTTTAGGGGGTTATGGCGCTATGGGTGGTGTTTGGTACTTTGGAAGGGTCACATACTCGCATAGTGTCATTTTGGTTTTCTTTTGCAAGGCCACGAGGACGTGGAGTGGTGGTTTGGAGTTTGTTTCACAAGCTTCACGGGTGTGTTGTTTGGAGTTGTTTTGCAAAGGTTAGTTGTTTGGATTTGTGTTTGGCACGGGTCAGGCGTGTGTTCTTTTGGATGTCTTGAGGGGAGTGTCGTTTTGTATGTGTTTAGGAAGGGTCAGAGATTATGGTTGTTTCAACGTGTGGTGGTATTATTAACTTAGGGATTTTCTCAGTCAACATCTTGCATTGCCACCATTCAGTCTGATTGTGTGGACGGAACGGCGGGTTTCGTTTCTGGGTCATGGTCGGTCTTTCACTCGTTCCCACGCTAAACTGGTACTGTAACTAGATTACTTGAGTGACTAATATAGATTCTGAAGCATAATTTTGTACGAGAAATGTTAGGCTCATTGCTGATTTTGCCCATCCCAGCACCTCCATCTGATGGTGACCTTGGTCCTCTTCCTCCATCCCCCAATTACAATACGATCCCAGGGATGAGCAGACGCAGGAGACTGAGGATGTCAGGTGTCTGCTATTTTCTGCGCATCTGTTATTCCTGCTTAGGTAATCTTATGTTTATCAACATATTGATTACGGCATAGATAAGCTAATAACATAAATAGTTTCTTAGCTACGAAGATCAAGTAAGTCACACAGCTATATACATGCTAACCGAGTGTCCAGATGACGAAGATGGCATTTTGTTAAGTGCTACATTCGAAACAACTCGGAATATATGGTAATCCTCTTCCACATTGGTACTACCATGGCACTTTTGACCACTACCATGTCCTTACTAACGTTTGAAACACAGCACGAGCACTCTACTAGTAATGGATAAAGCGACTCACTAATAGCATTTACTGTAGCACTTTTGATCATAAGAATCTAATGATTAAAATAACATGAGAAATATTCAACACATCCAGTTAAGCCTTAAGTCAGATGCACAATTTAGGTTTTTCCTTTTGTTTATAAAAATGTCCGGGTTGACATTGCAAAGGTAGTTGTAGTTTATGGGTCGTTGGATGTATTGTTCTGATCTAGTGTTGGTTGTGATGTTTTAGTGTCGATGTAATCCTAACATCTTGCTATTTTATTTATTATATAATACATTCCCTTAAAAAAAGAAATTCATTACAGCTTGTTGTATATTTTAAAACAGGTTCCATGATTTTGGTGATAATGGTGGGCGTGCGACAAAGGAACTAGCTCCCAAAGTGGCTTCTGTTCATAGATTTCTAACCTCAAAGATTGGCAAGGGAGTCCCAAAAATTGATGTAAGACTCGTATCTTTAATTTTGCAAAGAGTTACTCACTTAGTCCCAAAAGTAAGAAGACTTCCTACTTTTTAATGAAACTGAGAGGTGTCGGTGCACTAGAGTGGCTCTTTTACACCACTAAATGCTTGTGTGCAATAGCATAGTCAGCTTATCTTATCATGAAGATGTGTTGGTGCAGGTCAAGAATATTGTCATAGCTGGGATGGCCGTTAAAGGTCTTGGTGGGGCTCTGTTTGTTTTGGGCAGCTCCACTGGTGCTTATTTGCTGGTAACTGCTTAATTACTTTCAACTACTACCTCTGCGAACAATTACAATTTATTATATTAGAAATTTGGCTGATATTCTTCTATTATCACTAATTCTTACCACACATTTTCAGATGTACTACCTGCTGTTTACGACCCCTATATTGTGTGATTTCTACAATTACCGACTCAATGAGCCAAGATTTCACACACTCCTAGCAGAGTTCTTGCAGGTTCGTTTATTTTTGGATTATGTTCTTAAGTTCTAACATGCACCCTCCCTGTCCCATGAAAACTATAATGCCTGACTTTACACGTGATTTTGAAAGAATTGTTCGACTATTTGTAACATATCTCTTAATAAGGACAGCCAGTAAGTCTTGTTGATAATGATAGGTAGATTGAAAATTATGTCGTTGCCACTTCTAAACGAGGAAATGTTTCAACTTTCATGGGACGGGGGCAATAATAATTACATAAATAGTCCTTGTGGTTTGTCGGGTTAACGGGTTTAGTCGTCATGGTTTTTTTCGCCCCGTAATATTCTTATGGTTTGATCTCGTTGCGGATCTAGTCCCTATGGTTTAAAAGTCATGATGAATCTAGTCCCTAACGAGATCAAACCATAGGGATAGATATGTAACGATTTTTAAACCTTAGGGACCAGACCCGTAACACGATCAAACCACACGGATATGACTCGGCGAAAAAAGAGTACGAGGGTTAAACCCGTTAAACCTGACAAACCACAGGGACTATATATGTAATTTACTCATAATATAATGCATTTCTTAACTTGTTCTGTGTTTCTTTGACAGAACATTGCACTGTTCGGCGCACTCATCTATTTTGTGGAAATGAAGAAGTTATCTCGAAGAAAACTATCCCGGAAGAAGGCTCCAAAGGCTAAGACAACTTGAGGGTCCACTAATTTTTGAATTTTTTTCTTTCATTGACTTTTCGGTCTTTGTGCGATCCAGGCACTTATCTTTAGACGGGATGCACAAAGTAGGAATTGGAATGAAATGGATTGAACGAGTCGATGTAAATTTCTTACTTACATTCTACCAACTTCAGATAATTTTCTAGAGTAGTCTTGCGCCGTTTGAAAAGATGGTTAATTATGTTTTGTTTAACTGATGCTCATTGGGAGTATCGACATATGGCTTTTTGAATATTGATCATGTGGCGTATTGCTGCACTGGATCTATTTTTCAGTAAAATACTCTTATGCCATTACGTCTTTACTGATTATGTTGATTCTGTACATTGTTAGGGTTCTCATGTGATCAAAATCACATAATTTTCTATAGTCTTGTCTTGTGCCGTTTGAAAAGATGGTTTAAATCTTAAATTGTAAACTTTTGCTTTATCGTATGATGAAACTGGAAAGATAGTCGACTCAAGTTAAGCCTAGTGATGATGTATCTTGTATCTCAACCAGAGCCTCACTAGATGAGCTTCGGAGTGGCCGAGTGACATGTCCTTTGGAGAATGGGTACAGCAGTACAGGTTATACAAACGGGTCATCAGCCGGCATGTTTTTATACTTCACTCTCTACTTTTTATCTCTAAACGATGTTATTATGATTATCGTCATACACACATATATGATACTTGGCACATAAATTATCTCTACAAGAGGTTTTGACTTGACCGTAGTTTGATGGTCCTTCGAGGCTTTGGCCTTGAGACTCCAAAACGGTCCTCTTCATCTGCGAAACACTCTTTTGACTCGTGATACCTCACAATGGGCGGTATATCATGAGAATCGTCGATACCATTTCAGCTGAAAATAAACCATTAGCCATAGTAATTGTTATTAACAAATTCCAAAACATGTAAGAGTAACAACTTTTAGTATTCAATGTAGTTCTGTAAATTTTTAACTGGCTTTGCATCTTTATGTATCTGCAAAACTGCTTTTGCTACAGGTACATATCAAGTCTGAGAAATATGCGGTTTTTCAATATAGCCTACAGCCGAGACTTGAGTCTCTATATATAGGGAGATATTGCTCTTTTTTGAACGCAGCCCCGCGTGACCCTGATATGTACGATGTACTTTCTATATTTGTTGTTGCATACAATGGTATCGGTAGATATTGATAATAGTTTCTCATCGTGTCAGGCTAGCCATGGGGGCACCGGCCCCCTATACATCCGTCCATTGTCATACATACTCCATGATATGATTGACATGAGTTTACCTCAGTTTCTTGTTACTGTTAACTGGACACTTAAATCCGAAGGAGGATTCATGTTTTAATCGCAGTTTACAAGCAAACCTTGACTGCTGCCTTCTAGCATCTAAGGACACACCTAATCGGAAATCAGAAATAAAATGTCAATTGGTATAATTTGCAGTAAAAGGACAGACCCCATTAGTTTTAGAGTGTTTGTAGATGTGCTTTTCAAACGAGTTTATTATGACTCCCGATTATTATTAGTGACTCGGAGTTCCAAGGATAAATAGTTTAGCCTGTACGTCATGCTAGTGAATAGTCTCTAAATGTCAACTGTGTCCTTCGTTTTTTCTTTCTTCGAGCGACTGGCATGCTTTCTTTCTTTTCCAACGCGTGTTTTCTTGTTGGATTCAGGTGATCCGAGTTTACTAGGTGGAAGTTTGTTATTTAGCATTGTCACATCATTAGTAGACTATCTGGAAAGAGTTTCATTAAAGCAATGGCTCTGAGACGTTTTTTTTGGTTTTTCTGATGTTGAGCTAATGAGATCTGATTCAAAACCTTGTTCAAGATTGATGAGGCATGCTGCTGGAGTTTTTAGTGTTTGAGGTGCCTTAGGATTTTGGTTTCTCTGTCGTTTTCCATTACGGTCTGTCCGAAACCTCCTATTAAACTCAGTATATATATTGCCATTTGCATATGAAGGGGTGTTTGTTTAAGCTTAAATGTGACCTTATGAGCTTATTTGATTTCGTAATACATTTCATAAGCCCCAATTTTCCGGCTTATTTTGAGACTTGTGGGCTTATATAAGTGTATAATGACAAGATAACTCATATAAGCCCAAAAGTCTCAAAATAAGCCGGAAATTAGTAGAAGCCGAAATCAAATAAGCTCATAAGGCAACACATAAGCTTAAACAAACACCCCCGAAGTTGTAGCCTCAGTCATCAGATGTTATAACTAAGCACGTTCACTAATATAATTGTTCTCTCTCACGCATAAACATCGATTTGGTTTATTTTATTATCACTAGTACTAGTTTTAGTCTCAAGTGGTAGGACCTTGATGTTAAACTCTATGTAGTCACCATTATATCGAGACTTTATGTTTCTCGTTTGAATCTTCCTCTTTAAATAGTCTTCGACTAATGCAGCCTTGATATAGATGATAAATGCAGGCAGACTAAATGTCAACAGATTTGTACAGATCCTGTGTATTAGACGAAACCTTACTTTTACATGGGAATTGAAATTTTTTGTTTCCTTCCAACCTTGCGCCTTTTGAAACTAAGTTGGGCATTGGCTAGAACTTTTTGTGTTATATTCGCTCAGTCACGCTCCTTTTTTAATTGCCTCATTTCCCTATTAGCACAGTTTAGGATCTAAGGAGATGCAAACTTCATTCATTAACAAACGTAATAACGTATGCATTATCAGGATTCATAATATACGTATACATTGTATGACCAATGATTGAAAACTAGACTGGGCACCTAATTAACCGGCTATCCTGGTGATTCAGTGGTTCAACTGTTTGGACAGGTAAATAAATAGAATCGACCGTCAGTTAGGGGATTCAATCATTAGAGCCACTCTTCCATTTTGCTTTTATGATTTTTCAAATTTCAAATGGGAGGTATCCCACATGACCACATCGGAGTGTTTATCCCCCTTCACAATCTCAATCTATGTTACTGAAAACTTTCAACAGAAATGGAAACAGGTTTACCAGTTTGTACGGGTTTTGACCCATTTTGGTCATTTAAAATAATATGTCCATTTTTGGTTTTAGATATGGACATATGGTATACCTCATGTTTCGCATTATGGCCATCATGCTCCAGTTGCATGTCACGATTGCTAGCTCCAGGGGCTTGTATACATATGTAGCTGTCGATTGCTATCCTGGAGGAGTGTTTCCACCTGTATAAAAGGTTTCCAGCTGTGTTTAGGAACAACGTGCTACTTTTTCCCATACAGCAGGGAATATTATTGATGTACTAGTAGAGGCTCCAAGGAGTAGACAGGATGTAGTTTTACTGTTTTTGCACGCGTTTTGGTAGTTGTAGTATAGAACGGAGATATATTATGGCAGTTTGATATTGTTGTATTCTGACTAGTCCCCTTTGATTTTTAGCTACCGCTACTCTTTCTATCTATTAGACCTTTGGCTCATTCGCCGTCTTTTGGTTCTTAGAAAGCAGACATCATGTCTTTATGATGTTGAGCATGCTCTACAAATGGTTCTAATATCGTGCATAACACAATCTTACATCTGTCTGTTGGTTTCGCAGGTCCTAGAGTGCATATTCCTCGAAGTTTGAGGTGGACAGGTACTGAGTCATCACTGTGAGTGCAAGCACAGCTTTACTCGTCCCCCTTTTTAGCCCTGAATGTGAACCTCGGAACATAGAGGCCTATGACAAGAAAAAATAGCCACAGGCCATTGCTTTACGCCGCCCTCCGAGGTTAACAATGCTGGACATGCATGCCTTACTTTGCTGTTTTGTATATGAATCATGTTTTAGTAAATCAAAGTTAATGGTTATTAGTAGGGGTGTTAATTTTTGACACGACACGAACCCGACATGAAGTTAAACAGGAATGGGTCGAGGATAAACATGTTTGGGTCAAAAACAGGTCAACCCGTATAACCCGTTTAATAATTGGGTCGTGTTTGAGTTGAGTAAGTATTAAACAGGTCGACACGTGAACCCTTTTAAGTATATATAAGCCTCTAAAAAATAATATTTAACTTTAATTTTATGTTAGATTTGGATTAAATATATTTTTGTTATGTAGTTAATATAGCATAACTATTTGTATGTTATGTTTATACTTTTTTACATATCTATATCATTTTTTGCATATAATTAGTCAGATGGACAAAGCATCAACCTTATTACCTGCTTGACATATTGTACTTAAACAAGTTAAACGGGTAGCACGTGTTATGCAAGTGCGAGTTAGAGTTGAGTTTCTTAACACGATTAATAAATAGGTCGTGTTTGGGTTAAGGTTACAATAACATGTCAACCGCAAACCCGAACATATCGACACGAACACGACTCGATTGCCACCCCTTTTTATTAGCAAGTTTTTCAGTTGAGTTCTTTTTTTAAACATGTTTCCATACATGATAAACTATAGATTAAGGATAGTAATTATTGATTAAGCATATTATATAGAAACAAATAAGCTAAAATAAGCTATTAAATGAAATGCTTCAAAGATTAGCGTTTAAAAAAAGCTTCAGTCCCTCTTCTAGCAACATGCTTAGCGACAAGCTCCATCGATCCGCTCACTAATATTGCCAAACATACCCTTTATATTCTACTAACATGTTTTTTTTTCGAAACTATGAAAATAAAGATTGCATTCAAATCAAACGTTTTTGTCAAATTCTTTACGAAAAAGAAACAATTGCATTTCCTACTCGAAATTGTTTTCTTGAGAACGGAAAACAATATCATATGATAGTGTTTTTAAATATCGTAGAAAAATTAATCTTTATTTTTACAAGTCTAAAAATCAAAATATATAAACAATTTTCTTTAGTTAAACGCACCCTAACATTTTGAATTTTTGATATAAAAAGGTGGTGATTTGAGTCGTATATATTTAGGTGGGTTGGGCACTTGGGCCTATAACTATAGCTCGAGCAAATTTCAGTTTGGATAATTTGGTTTGTTGGTCCAAATAGTAAGCCCAGTATAGTTTAATACTTTAATATGGGTCGCCCAACAAAATAACACCAGGCAGACCTAAAATGCAACAAATACAACCAGCTACAAAATTGTTTATGGCGCATTATAATTTTTGACAATGTGTTTTTGAAAGATAACAAAAATTAGTTGTGTTTTTGTGATTATATAAAAAATAGCATTTATATTTACTAGTCTCAAGGCCTGTCTTATAGGCGAATTGTTTCACAGGATACCGAATGAGAAATTATAAAAATTTAAGACATACGAAAATAATTGTGAAAATAAATGTAATAATAAGCAACAACAAATCATTCAAATAAAAAATAAGTGTAAAAGATAGTAATCTTGAGAAAAAAATAAATAAATGCAAAAGTGTTTTGACAAATTATAAAATAACAAATTACAATCATAATCTATGATGTATTTCTCGGTAGACAATGTTTGTTGTTAAATTGTAGTAAACATTTTCTCTACCATCTACATTTTAATAGTTGTTCGATATTGCGTCGGTTGTTCAAACTATTGCCTATCATTTACATAACTTCGACTGATTTAGATGAGATTCTAAATTGGTGTAAACGGAAAAGGCGTCAAGCTATGTTCTTCAAAGTAGATTTCACTAAAGCATACGATTCAATTCGTTGGGATTATCTCCTTGACATCTTAGCTGCGTTCGGGTTCGGTCCTAGGTGGTGCAATTGGATCAAGGGTACTTTGTTGTCAGCCAAATCTTCTGTCCTTGTTAGCCTCAAAATATTGAGCCAAACAAGAATGCTCGGTCATATGTTTATTATGTATCGTATTTTAGAACGTTGTAATAGGTAGTATATTAGTCGTGTGATTACGGGCTTAACTTTAAGCTAAGGTTCATTAATAAGTAACCAAAGCCCAAAAGGAAAGCCCGACCCATGATCATATAGCCCATTAAGCTACATGTAAGCAAAGGCTATATAAACCCTTCCTAGCATGTTAGGAAGGGTGTTGGTCATTTCATTTTCTTCTAATCTAATATTCCACAAGTTTCACCAACCAACTTCTCTCTCTTTTCTCTCTCTAGTTTCTCTCTCTACAATTCATCTCATTTCTTCCTTTCTTTCTTTCATAAATTCGTGTATAACATCACATATACAAGGGACAACACTTGGTATCAATCGCCATGGGGTAGTTTTGTGATTGGTTGTTGTGTTTTCATATGATCCGTTTGATTTGATCCATATTTCTTCCTCGAATTCAAGATTTTTCTTGTTTTTTGATTGTGTTTCTTAATCGTATAACTTCTTTAATCTTGTTGTAGAGATTTGGTTGTTTTGGTTTGGTTAAAAACACGATCTTGTTGCCTAAAAGTTGCTAAATTTGTTGCCTAAAAGTTGCTATAATCGTTGCCTAAAAAGTTGGAAAAACAAGGTCCCTTATTGCGACAGCTTGAATTTCGGAAAAGGTAGTACGGTTTCGATCGCAATAACCCTAGGGTTTTACTTTGCGATCAGTATTGCGATAGCCCCTTATTCCGATCTGGACATTCCGATCGTTATTGCGATCTGGATTGCGACGGATTTAAGGCAATCTTGAAACGTTACTCTGCCCACATTGCGACAGCCACATTGCGATAGGTACACATTCCGATCTGGGATTTCGATAGGTACACATTGCGATCTGAATATTCCGATCTGGAGGATTCCGACAGGTGCACATTGCGATCTAAAGGACATTCCGATGGGCATTCCGATGGCACATTCCGATGGACATTCCGATGACATGTTTAGCTAAATTTTGTTTGAGTATTTTTTAGATTTAGCCACCATCTAGACTAGTTTCGGAACGTAGTTTACACGAAGATTAAAAAAAAAAAAAAAAAAAAAAAAAACAGAGTTAAAATTTTTAGGTCAAGTAAAATCAAATTTTTTCCATACTAGTTTTAGGACATTTCTAGCTCAATTTCAAAATTTGGTGATTACAAATTTTTTAGGTCTACCGTTTTGTCGGACTGAGGAATTTATTGTCGGGCTGAGAAAAAATCGCAATTTTCGGAATTTCAACAACCAAACAAATCACAACTCAACTACTTAAGATCCACATTCAATTCATCATTTCAGAGAATATTGAGATGGATTCTACTGCCGAATACCGTGTGACGAACAACAACATAATGGTGGCAGGTAACAAGGAAAGACCACCAATGCTTGTGTCGGGTCGATATGATCAATGGCAATCCCGTTTTATACGTTACCTTGACACAAAACCTAACGGTGATGCTTTAAGGCAATGTATTTTGGAAGGACCCTATAAACTCTCAAGGATTCAAGTTCCTGCAGTACCAGCCACAGACACGAGTGATGCACAACCCGCATATGAACGTGATGAGAAGAGGATCTACCTCACCCCAGAGAATCGTGCGTGGTTTGATGCAGAGAAGGAAGCAATCTACTTAATTCTCAGTGGCATCGGAGATGAAATTTACTCTACGGTTGACGCATGTCCTACTGCTCAAGAAATGTGGACGGCCATTGAAAGATTGCAACAAGGTGAATCACTTAACAAACAAGATGTGAAAACCAAGATGTTTTGGAACTTTGGTAAGTTTACATCAAAGGATGGGGAATCAATTGATTCTTATTACTCCCGATTCTACAAGATGATGAATGATATGACCCGAAACAACTTGCAAGTTTCCACCATGCAAGTCAATGTCCAATTTTTACAGCAACTTCAACCAGAGTGGACACGGTTTGTCACCTTGGTGAAACAACAACAAAAGTTAGACGAAGTTTCATATCACAAGCTCTTTGACATCTTGAAACAATTTCAAAATGAGGCAAATGAACTTCGAGCTGAACGAGTTGCAAAGATGTCCAATCCACTTGCTTTGGTGTCTACCACTCAACATTACCCAGATTATCACTCCCGTACTTCAAAGACCTACTCTACTCAATCATCATCACCACGATCATCCATTGTCTCTAAGTCACATGCTCCAACACGATCCCGAGGCAAAGAAGTTGCAAGAGCACCATCACCCATACCTGAGCAATCATCCGAAGAAGATAGTGATGAAGAAGTAGCTCAAAGGGATAGGGAATTCAAGCAACAAATGGCTTTCGTTATGAAGCAATATAAGAAAATCTACAAACCCACCAACAACAACCTTCGAACATCTTCAAACTCGAGGAACACCCATGCACAGAGTCCTCCAAGGTATGACACACGAAGACGTGCTGAGAGTCCTCCGAAGTATGATCGACAACCTAAGTATGATAATCAGAGGGTGGCTACTGTTGTTGGAAATAGGGAAACTGTTGGGACTCAAGTTGTGCAACAAAGTGGGATTCAGTGTTTTAACTGCAGAGGTTTTGGGCATTTGGCCAAGGAATGCAGGCAGCCAAAGAGGGTTAAAGATTATGGTTATCATAAGGAAAAGATGCTGTTGTGCAAGAAAATGGAAGCTGGAATCAAGTTATCAGCTGAGGAAGGAGAAATGCTTGACGACACAGATGATGAACTCTCCGACCAAGAACTCGAGGCACATTATTCATACATGGCAAAGATTCATGAGGTCCTTAACGTCACTGAAGATGACAATGGTCCTATCTTTGATACCGAGCTAATTGATAAGGTACAAGATGATGCTGAATATAATGTGTTTGGTGATACACATGAGCATAGTGATCTACCAACAACAATTACTGACACGTGTATGATGGAAACGGTTGATAGAAATACCACACCCGATTCATCAGACATGTGCAATAATGAGTTTGAGGATGATCAACATGCAAATGAGTATGATGACGAGGAGCGTGTCGCGCTTGCTAATCTAATTGCTAGTTTACAAAAAGATGTCAATGAAAATAGAAAGAATCAAAAGCAATTAAAGAAGGCAAACGCAGCGCTCACTCAAAACTTTAAAGAATGCAAAGCCGCTCTTATAAAATCTAGTGAGACTATTGATAGTTATAGAGCTGAGCTTCTTCAAAAGACCAACGAGCTTGAGGGGTACAAATGTCGTGTCATCAACATTAAAAAGGACGATTTTGAAAATAAATACAATGAAGCTCTTGCTTTGTTAACTAAAGAAAAACGTCAATTTAATGTTTTATTAAGTGATGAACGTCAAAAAACGTATCTTGCCACAACAAAAGTTAATGAACTTGAACAGAGGCTTTCTATGAACACCACCGATTCTGCTAAAATTCTTGACGAGAAGAAACAAGAGGTTGAAACATTAAAACAAGATTTCAAAAATAGACAAAGCAAAGATACTGAAAAAGTAAAGGATCTCGAAGAACAAGTCGATTTTTGGAAAAAAGTTGTTTATAATACACATGACTCTATTCAAACCGTAAGAATGATAGCACCTCGGTCGTTTTTCAAGGGTCAACCTAGCTTTGCCACCCCCAAGTACCTCGAACAAGCTCAAGCTGCAAACCCCCATTTATATCTTGACGAGTCCGAATGGACCAATCATGATTGCCCTGTAGCTAACCTCGATAGTGAAGAGACGTCACTTTGGGATGAGGAGAGTAGATCACCGGTCAATAAAGATTTTGTAAAACCATATAACTATGCTTATGAAAACAGTCTTTATGGTCTTTTCACACCACAAAAACAGAAGTCTCGTGAGGAATTATTTTTAGAATGCAAACAAAAAAGAATTCAATGGAAAAAAGCTTTTTCCACTAAGAGGAAAACTAATGTTTTTAAATATATTAACTATTTGCCTCTAGATGCTTCTAAAAGCAAAAGTAGAAAAATACTTGGTTTTCTTAAACACCACGTTAATAATGTTCAATCAATTGTTGAAAGCGATTGGGAGAAACGTCAAAAGGATAAGTGGAAAACCGAGATTTCTCACGACATAACTGTGCTTGTGAAAGAACTTTTAATACCAAATACGAAGATAATAAAAGAACATGTTCTTGAGTTTGAAAATTTAATTCAGACTGAAATGTTTGATGATTTGAAATATGTTGAGTCTCTTGAAAAAGAAATTGATGACCTTCAAAATGACAAATTAGAATTTTCAAACGAATATGATCTACTCTTAGAAGAATGTCTCTCCAAAGATATTTTGTGTGTTACTCTTCAATCTTGTGCTGATATCGATGAATATTCTGATGTTGCATGCAAATATCTTGATAAAATCAAAGAGTGTGAGCGTCTTGAACTTGAGCTTTCGAAACATAAAGAAAATGTTGATAAAAAGGCTTTTGAGTTACTTCAACACAAACTGATTTCCTTCAAAAACATTGTCATTCTCTTGAACTTGCTTTGCAAAAAGACGTTGGTAGTTTTCCACATGATAATAAATTGCAAGAAAAACTTTCCCAAACCTTTCGAGAAATGAACGAACAGAATTTGGAAATTAAAGGGTTGAAAGCTCAGTTACAAGACAGGGACAGAGCGATAGCAGAGTTGCAGAAACTCATTGCTAAGATGGGTGGGAAGATTGTGGAACCTAGTGTTAAGAAACCTGTTGTAAGACAACCCAATGCTCAAAAAGTGACTAGACCCTCTGTCTTGGGAAAACCATCTGTTTTCTCTAATTCTGCATTTGCAAAACCTGCGTTTGCCCCCAAGACGGATGGGAAGGATAGGTTAACACAAAACACTCCCAAAACAAATATTCGATCACAAAGCATTAAGAACACAAATGTGGTTAAACCAGGGATGTATAGATTGACCACTAAACCCACACAAAACAAAGAAAGTTAATCACCTCAGACTTCTAGAAACACTAATAGACGTGTGTCTTTTACTACAGGAGTAGTCCCCACTGCTAGTGTTAGCCGGCCCTAGCTTAAGAGCACTCGCATGAATGAAAAGGTCTGGCAAAACAAAAGTCAAGGGAAGATGAAGGAAGTAGAAGACCACCCTAGGATTTTCAATGTTTCTAAGAATAAAACGTCTGCAATCGCATGTAATGACGATTTGAATGATTCGACTTTGAATGCTATGAAAGTTAAGTTTGTTTGTGTGAAATGTGGAAAGTGTGCTAATGCTAATCATGCTATGTGTGTTTCGAATAATGTCAAAGGCGTAGAAACTAGAACTAAGAAGCAAACTGTGATGCCTATTAGTGCTAGAAAACCCAAACGCAAAGTGAACCATTCTGGTGCAACCTCCCCTAAGATAAGTATTGCATCAGACTCCACCACTAAGAACCCTAGAAGCAGAATTAGGGAATTATATGAATCTGCTAGCAAGCCTTGGAAATGGTGGTTTGCTAATCAATGTCCTCCAGGATATAAATGGATGCCTAAGGTTAGGACAGAAAATGTGACTATGAACGTTAGTGCGCCTCTAAGTGATGAAACTAGGGAAACTAATGAATCGGAAATCACAACTAACATGGAATCCAATTTAGCAAATGCTCCATCGTGTTCTAATTCTTCTGCAGGTGATCGAAGTAATTCTCTTCATAATGGACTCCGGATGCACGAAGCACATGACGGGGAATCTCAAGATTCTTATTAACTTCGTGGAGAAGTTCCTGGGTACGGTCCGATTCGGAAATGATCAATTTGCACCGATCCTAGGATATGGAGACTTGGTTCAGGGGAATATCACTATCAAAAGGGTTTACTACGTCGAAGGGCTCAATCATAATCTTTTCTCGGTTGGTCAATTCTGTGATGCGGATTTGGAGGTTGCTTTTAGAAAGAAGACATGTTTTGTTCGTGATGATGATGGGAATGACTTACTTACCGGAACACGGGGTACTGATCTCTACACTATTTCACTACAAGCCTCCACATCTTCAACTCCAATCTGTTTCATGGCTAAAGCTTCAACGACTCAAGCTTGGTTATGGCATCAACGTTTATCTCATCTTAACTTCGATACCATCAACTTGCTTTCTAAGAAAGATATTGTGCGAGGCCTTCCTAACTTGAAATTCATCAAAGATCATCTTTGTTCTTCTTGTGAGCTTTGTAAAGCTAAACGGAGTAGTTTCAAGACAAAGACTACACCAAGCTCTAAAGGACGGTTAGATCTTCTTCATATAGATTTGTGTGGTCCCATGCGTGTTCAAAGTATCAATGGGAAGAAATACGTTATGGTAATTGTCGATGACTACTCAAGGTACACATGGACTCACTTCTTGAGGTCCAAGGATGAAACACCCGATGTTCTCATCAGCTTCCTTAAAGTGATACAACGTGGTCTTCAAGCTCAAGTTAAAGTGGTTCGTACTGACAGAGGTACTGAATTTTTGAATTCAAAACTGAGAAACTATTTTGAAGCTGAAGGAATTGAACATGAAACATCTATTGCTCGAACACCCGAACAAAACGGCGTTGTTGAAAGACGAAACCGTACTTTAGTTGAGGCTGCTCGAACATTATTATCCGCTTCAAAACTTCCACTATACTTTTGGGCCGAAGCCGTGTCAACCGCATGCTACACACAAAACCGCTCCTTAGTTATCCCAAGACACGAAAAGACACCATATCACATAATTAATGATCGCAAACCTTCACTCAAACACCTTCATGTTTTTGGATGTACGTGTTACATTATTCGAGATGGTGAAAATCTGGACAAGATGAAAGAGAAACGTGATGCATGCATTTTAGTGGGATATGCAACTCAGTCTAAGGGATACAGAGTGTACAACAAGAGAACAAAATTGATAGTCGAGACTATTCATATCAGATTTGATGAATTACAAGAGATGACACTTGAACAAAGCAATTTAAGTCCCGATCCACAACGACAAACGACTTCCGTTCACAACCGCACGGAACTCGGAACTCAAGACCACAACAATGAACCGCCAAGTTCAAAGCTGGTTCATGAACATGTTCCTAGAGCAGATATGACAGTGGACACGACACTTGAAGAGTTGGAAATGTTATATGGACCAATGTATGATGAATATTTCACGGGGGAGAAACAAGTTGCATCGAAGTCTTCCGCTGTCACTCATGATAAGAATGATGATACCGTTCATCGTCAACAAAAGGATACAACTTCATCTACTTCAACACGGGTTGTTGCAGATTTACCTCCTCAGAATATCACATTAACAATCGATCCTACAACATCCACAACTACTGTCATTGCTCCAGAGAACACACATCAAGCAGACGGTGCATTATCTGACGATGACGATTTTCACAACCCATTCGGTACATCGGTACACGAAACTGGAGAGTCTTCTACTCGCCATGTTGATCCGTCAAATATGCATACGTTCTACCAACGACATCCTTCAACACATCATTGGACCCGAGATCATCCTTTGGTTCACGTAATTGGAAACCCTTCACAGCCCGTTCGTACAAGACGACAACTAGCCACCGATGGCGATGTTTGTATGTTCGCACTCGCCGTGAGTACTGCTGAACTGAAAAACATCAAAGAAGCCATGGCTGATCATGCTTGGATTGAATCGATGACGGATGAACTTCAACAGTTTGAAAGACTTAAAGTCTGGGAACTTGTTGACAGACCATACGATGTAACTCCTTTAAATCTTCGTTGGATCTGGAAAAACAAGATGGATGAAGAAAACACGATCATCAAGAACAAAGCTAGGCTAGTGGCTAAGGGGTATGGCCAGAAAGAGGGAATTGATTTTGATGAATCATTTGCACCAGTTGCTCGGATGGAAGCAGTCAGGATTTTTCTTGCTTATGCTGCACATAAGGGATTCACTGTCTATCAAATGGACGTAAAGACGGCATTTCTTAACGGTCCTTTGAAGGAAGAAGTCTATGTCACGCAGCCGGAAGGATTCGTCAATCCTCATTATCCTGACAAGGTGTATCGTCTCCACAAAGCACTTTATGGACTCAAGCAAGCTCCAAGGGCGTGGTACGACGAGCTCTCAAAATTTTTGGTATCCAAAGGTTTCTCAAAAGGTTCCATTGATCTAACTTTGTTCACTTATAAATATGGGGATGACATTTTGCTTGTGCAAATTTATGTTGATGACATTATTTTCGGGTCTACAAACCCAAAACTTTCAAAATGGTTTGAAAAAGTAATGCACAACAAATTTGAAATGTCTATGATGGGCGAACTAAAATTCTTTCTAGGAATTCAAGTTCACCAATCCCCAAGTGGTATCTTTATAAACCAAGCTAAGTATTGTCAAGAGATAATCAAAAAGCATGGTATGACCTCATGTGACCCCGTTGGGACACCTTTATCAACCACATCCCTAGATGCTGACTTGGAGGGATTACCCATAGATCAAACGAGATATCGTTCCATGATCGGGTCCCTCATGTACTTGACAGCAAGCAGACCAGATATTCATCATGCTACATGCTATTGTGCACGATATCAAGCACGACCCACTGAAAAGCACCTCAAGGAGGTTAAACGGATCTTTCGTTACCTTAAGAATACCATTCACATGGGACTCTGGTATCCGAGGGAAACCGGTTTCTTTCTAACGGCCTATTCAGATTCTGATCATGCAGGGTGTCTTGATACACGTAAAAGTACTTCTGGTGGTGCACAATTTCTAGGACAAGATAAGCTTGTGGGATGGTCTTCCAAGAAGCAGGATTGCACGTCACTTTCATCAGCCGAAGCGGAGTATGTGTCTCTATCTGCGTGTTGTGCTCAAGTTCTTTGGATGAGAACACAACTCACGGATTATGGCTTCCACTTTGATAAAGTACCTATGTACTGTGACTCAAAGTCTGCCATAGCCATCTCCTGCAACCCGGTACAGCATTCCCGCACGAAGCACATCGATGTCAGATACCACTTCATAAAGGAACAAGTTGAAAGAGGTATCGTTGAATTATACTTTGTTGGAACGGATTACCAATTAGCCGACTTGTTTACGAAAGCTCTGTCGAAAGATAGGTTTGAGTACCTCGTTAGGCAAATTGGTATGAGATGTTTGACTCCAGCAGACCTGGAGATTCTGGCAAAGGTGACTGCTTGATTTATCTATCAAACATCAACTTGTAAATATCTTTGAAAAAACAAAATACAAAATATAAAACACATAAAAGCAAAACACAAAATTAAAAATCTTTCAAAATCCAAAAATATTCTTCTCGACATGTCTTTCAGTATCGATAATATGGACGTGCCTAGAAATGTCGCTCAATAACGACACGGGTGTGTACATAAAGCTCGAATGAAAGTTGTAAATATTTTTCAAAACATGTCATTTCTTCTTTTAATAAAAGGAAATTGTCTATTTTGGACAAATATTTCCAAACAACGGGTAGAGCAATCTATCACGGGTTGAGCTTGTCACAAAACATTCAACGTTTTGAGCTCAACACAATGGCTTGTAATCACTTTCAGATTGCAACCCGGTTCGATATTCACGGGGGAGTGTACGATTTACTACCCTTACCCTCAGCAAAAGAAGAGAAACCTTCTTACACTTGAGTGGATTCGTCAAGACATTCAAAGTCTATGAACTCAAGTTTATGCTTTAGAAAAACCTTTCGACAAAAAGAATTGATTTTTCAAAAAGCGTTGAACACAATTTTTTCAAGAATTTTTTCAATGATTATTCAAAATCTTTCAAAAATTGTGTGTTCAACAACTCCCATCCTCAAAAAGCGAAATGTGGATCATATCCTCACAATGACAATTCAATTGGATCAATTTTTGAGGGGGAGAATTTTAACTTCATGCAAAAGATTAACACATCTTTCTCCCGGAAATTTCAAGACTATTTTTCAAAATATATTTTAATCAAATTTGGTATCTCTAATATCAAAAGATTTTATATATTAGAGATAGGGGGAGAAAATGTGATTAAAATGTGATCTAATATAAGACTCAAGCACTTTAACTCTTACCTACATGTGCGAAACACTTTCGATTATCGATGCACATGTGAAGGGGGAGCATTTCTGAAACGACAAAACTAGCAAGGTGTTAAATGTTTTTCAAACACCTTGTTAGAATTTAAAGTGGTTTTCATGGTTACGATCAAATACCCACAACATCTTTAATTCACGACGTTATTGGTGTCAAAAGGGTGGTTAGGTTTAAGTCCTATGATCCAACCAGAACCGGAGGGATCTTCCCAGGGACAATCCAATAGATTATTAGAAGTCCTTAGGAAAGATGGAGTAGAATGTGAACGTAGCTGAATGCCGACTAAGTACTGATGATAGCACTGGAACAATCACAACAAGGTGCTATTAATGATGTCTTGGTAAGCATTGAAGGGGTTGAAGAATGAAAAAGAAATGTAAGGATAAAGGGTCTAAAGAAAGAAGCCCTCCATACAACTTAGGCAGAAACCGGGTCAACTCATCATGAAGACAAACTCATCATGGACCCAGTGATGTGAAGCACAACCCTTTCCTAGCTACTCAGGCTTCTCTCAAAAGAAGTTTGTTTTATTATCACGGAGATCAACACGATTTCTATTGACTTTCTCACTCCGAGATAGTTGATATTGAATAGGTGGCATCTGCTCCAGCCTCCGACCACTAAAAGTGCACAAATCGAGTCTAGAGCCAAGAGATCAATCAAATCTCGTTAGGACACACGAATGAAGATCAAGAGAGTCCTACGCTATATCCTTGTGATATTGCTAGAACACTCAGAGTGATACTACTTAGTATTCATAATGATGAGTGGAAATCCTTCCAGTGTTAACATCAAACAACACTACGGTAGGTCATATGCAAGATTCTTTATGAATTGAACATGTGCAAAACTGAAAAGCAACAGTGGTTTGATTCTAAATTGATTCAAACTCGTTTCAGGTTTCTACGCAATATCTTTATGGTCTTGCCAGAACATTCAGAGTGATATTTATTAATATTCACAGTGACGAATGGAAATCCTTCTAGCGTCAACATCAAACAGCGCTACGGTAGGTAACTTGCGAGATTCTTATGAATCAAGCTTGTGTCAACTGGAAAGCAACAATGGTAAGATTCTTTATGAATCACACTTGTTCCAGGAATTTGAATTGACGACTTTAATCAAGCGGATATTTATCCAATTGATTCACTCTTTATGTTCGCAGTCTTGCTTTGAGACGGTCGAGTAAAGAGAACGGCTAGTACAGCCGCGAAACCCTGTCAAGGAGATTCTTAATTGAATCTACCTGATCACAGGTACGGTATTTAATATCGTATAACGGTCTTCACCGACCGGAGGTAAAACGCTACCGATTTAGGACGAATGTCAAAGCCATTCTGTCCGTGTCTATGTTTTGTCTCGAGAAGATGGCGTCACGATGTACTCATCAAAGTCAATGATTCAGAAACCACATACTCATGCCTAAATACATATTCAACAATTAATAGTGTGAGCATGTGGATGAAGACACAAGATCGCAAGATGGCAAAGACAAGTCAAGGATGATTTGAAGATCTCAAGTTTAAAGACAAAGTCGAAAGACAACGACAAAGGCTCAAAGATCACAGCATGAAGGAACAAGACTACTATTACACGTTCAAGACTCCTTTATGGCGAGATTAGTAATCTCTACAAATTTCCTAAATGACCAAGGTTTATGACCTCTCATTGGGGGAGATTGTTAGCCTCAAAATATTGAGCCAAACAAGAATGCTCGGTCATATGTTTATTATGTATCGTATTTTAGAACGTTGTAATAGGTAGTATATTAGTCGTGTGATTACGGGCTTAACTTTAAGCTAAGGTTCATTAATAAGTAACCAAAGCCCAAAAGGAAAGCCCGGCCCATGATCATATAGCCCATTAAGCTACATGTAAGCAAAGGCTATATAAACCCTTCCTAGCATGTTAGGAAGGGTGTTGTCATTTCATTTTCTTCTAATCTAATATTCCACAAGTTTCACCAACCAACTTCTCTCTCTTTTCTCTCTCTAGTTTCTCTCTCTACAATTCATCTCATTTCTTCCTTTCTTTCTTTCATAAATTCGTGTATAACATCACATATACAAGGGACAACAGTCCTCATTAACGGCAGCCCCACTAATGAATTTACATGCTTTCAAGGACTCAAACAAGGGGATCCTTTAGCTCCTTATCTGTTTATTCTTGTCATGGAATCGTTCCATTTATCCTTTAACAGGGCAGTCGAAGAGAAGTATTTCAAAGGAATTTCTCTTCCAAGTTCCGTATCGATTTCTCATCTTTTTTACGCGGATGATGCAATGTTCGTTGGGGAATGGTCGCAAACTAATCTTACAGGTATTTTACATATCTTGAAAAGTTTTTATCTTGCTTTGGGTCTCCAGATAAATGTCCAAAAGAGTCAACTTTTAGGTGTGGGGGTTGGCAGTTCTGAAGTATCTTCCGTTGCGTCATCTATAGGGTGCTCACTTATGAACAACCCTTTTAGATATCTTGGGGTTACTGTTGGTAAGTCTTCAAAACGGTTAGCAGCTTGGGAGGATACTTTGTCTAAAATGCGCAGCCGGTTATCCAAATGGAAGTTGAAAACGCTTTCAAGCGGTGGTCGTCTTATACTGCTTAAATCAGTTCTTGGTTCATCTCCAATCTATAATATGTCTCTTTTTAAGGTTCCAATTGGGGTTCTCAACAATATGGAGGGAATTAGGAGGCGATTTTTTAATGGTATGGATAGTTCGGACAAGAAGATCACATGGGTAGCTTGGAATAAAGTTTTAGTTTCCAAAAAAAATGGCGGGTTCGGGGTTTCCAGTTTGTTTTCACTTAATCGGGCTCTCTTGCTAAAATGGGTGTGGCAATTTCTTATGGAAGATGGTTCTCTTTGGGGAAAAGTCATTCGTTCTTTATATGGTTCTTGCATTAATCTTCATAATGATAAAATTTCTTCCATTTGGGGGAGCATTTTGAGGGAACTTCATCAACTTAAAAACAAAGGGTTTGATTTCTGGGCTCACTGTAAAAGAAAGATTGGTAATGGTAATAATATTCGGTTTTGGCTTGATTTACGGGTGGGCGACCTTCCTTTATATGTTCAGTTTCCTAGGATTTTCTCCTTGGATAGTAATCAAGATGTTACGGTGGCTGCGAAACTTACTGGTTCTCTTGTTGACTCGTTCCGTAGACAACCTCGTGGAGGAGCTGAGTACACCCAACTTGATGCGTTAAAGTTAATATTGGAATCGGTTTCTCTCCCTCAATGTAACGATATGTGGGTTTGTGATTTATCAGGAGACGGTTATTTTAAAGTTAAAGATGTAAGGCTTTTCATGGACAACTTGTTTCTTCCCCATGGGCCTCAGACAGAATGGTCGAAGACGGTTCCTTCTAAGGTGAATATATTTGCTTGGCGTGCATGTATGGACTGTCTTCCGACTAGGGTTAACCTGCAAAAAAAACCCGTTCCGATTGATTCTGTTTCTTGTCCAGTTTGTAGCATTGCTGAAGAAGACAATTCACACGTTTTTTTCGGATGTCAAATGGCTATGAATTTACTTCAGAAAGTTTGTCGCTGGTGGGAATTGGATCCTCAGAGTTGGTCGTCGTTTTCAGAGTGAAAATTGTGGTTTGAATCTGTCTGAATGGCTCCCAGACTGAAGATCATATTGGAGGGCATTTTTTTAGTTACCTGGTGGCTCGTGTGGCGTTTTCGTAATCGGCTCTTGTTCGATGAAAAAATTCCTCATCGCTCGGAGATCTTCGATGACATTGTCCTTAGTTCTTTTAATTGGTGTAAATGGCGATGTCGCCTTTCTTTTTCTTGGTTGGATTGGCTAAAAAACCCTAATTTAATTTCTTTGTAATCCTTTCTAGCTTCTTGCTAGTCTTTTAATGAAATAGTTGCCGTTCAAAAAAAAAACTTCGACTGATTTATGTTTTATGTTATCATTTACAACACATGGTTGTTTCAGTGATGTTTGCAGAATCAAGCGCTTGATTGATAGAGTGTTGTCAAATAAAAGTAATTAGAAAGAGAAGTTTATAAGATAATACCGGAAAACATTGATGTAATATTTAAAAACAAAGAGTTAAAATACAATGTCATTTGAAGTAGTTGAAAGGTTAACATAAATAATGTCAAATAACACATGATTGTTTGAACCGCGTTGGATTGTTTTAGTTAGTTGGTCCAAATATGCAAAATGTAGATTACATATCTCTGTTAGTTGCTCAAATTTAACACTTTTCAGAGTAGGGAATAAATTGCATAAACTTGTGGATCAAGTTCTCTCAAGTTGAATGTAACTTGATTGATCATGTTTGCAAATCAGAATTTAGATAAATCTTTAAAAGTTTCCTTTTAGTGAAATGCAAGGGACCACATGCATTTATTTTTATTTTAATTGAAGAACTTGACCTATCAAATTAGTTTCAACTTGAAAGGGTTTTTTTTTCTAAACTTGTATGTCTAATATTAGATCTTAAATCGCATAAACAAATAAAACTTCTTAAAAATACATTCAATGTTTAGAGACGATTCCTCTTTGCCTCAATACACATCAGAAATGCAAAAGCATATTCACACATTCTTAATAACAGCAATCGGCAACGATTTCACACATAAGACCTAATTGACTATCCTCTTATAAACCGAGTAATCAACTTATTGATTCATACTAAAAGCAAGAGGCAACTAAAATCATTAAAATTGATACATCATTAAAATTGAGCATACAATCCTTCTAAATTTCCCCTAATCCTTTATCGCATATCAAAAGGCACCAAGCCATATACAATTGAGTGATTCTTTATTTTTGTTCTCTCATGCGATGTCAATTGTAATCTTTACAAAGCAAACTGCAAACCGATATTTCAATATATATAATCTTACAATAATAAGAGTAAGAGACTAAGTATATACTTTATTAGCTAATTGATTGGCCGTTTAAAGACTCATATACAATGAACATGGAACAAATCATTAATTTACAGAATAAAACCTCGTTGCATAGAACATTTTTAAGAAGTTCAGACATAACATTGGTCATCTATCATTTTAACAACGTTTCTCTAAAGTCATCTACTAATGGCCCAAACTCTTGGATATGGTCCAATTTCTTTTTTTTCCAGCCATTTGTATAACCTTTTTTCCTAAATCATAAAAATAATAGTTAATTAAATTATATAACCTACATAACCTCTCATTCTATATTAACAATTGGTATACCTTCACAAAGACATATACTTATGTAGTTTGTTAATTTGTTTGCTAGCAGTTGAGTTATTGTCATACCTTCGCAAAATCTTATTATAGTTTGCTATAAATGCAACTTTTAACCTATTTACTTATATTGAAGATAGTGTATCAAGGAACTCGGTCCCAACACAAAAAAATGTGTTAATTTGTATGCTAACAGTAATACAAATAAGTGTTCTAAGTGTTCTTTAGATTAAAATGTTATGCTTATATTTTTTTACCATATCGGACACCTAGTTTGAAGTTCTTATAAAAAGTATACTCTGTCAACATACAAATTAGTCACGATAGTAAGCTTTTTTTATCAATTAATCGTGTTAGCGTACAAAATATATGCACATGGCTATATCCTAATTTGCTTCCGTTTATTGTTTTTATGAAGTTGTCATGCTGCAAATATGCCAAATTAAAAGCTAATTGACAATTAGCTTTTAGACTTTTTTATTAGACTTGAAGTGTGTTTTTCCTTCATTTTTGTAGGTTTCAAGTTGATCTTTGTAGATTAGAAGAATTTTTGTGGACTTGTTGATTTTCTACAAAAGCCCCATAAGCATCTCCCCTATAAGCTCTCATAAGCTTCTATATGCTCTCAAGCTGGTGGAATTAGTAGCTTAGGCTTGGTTTGGATTTAAATCAGGCCATGTATACTAAGAACTCCCCTGGGCTTATTTTTGTTTATTTTTGTGCTTGTTAGGTGTGTGTGCTCATAATTGCTATGCTCTGTTAATTTTACTGCTTGTTTGATGTTTTTATGTTCATGATAGTGGATCTTGTTAGGATTGATAGCTGAATTTGTTCTTGTTTGCAAATTTCTTTGTTTAATTTTTATAGTCAGTCTTTAAAAGGGTGTTTAAGTGAACTAATTTTTGGCCTAGGTGACAATAGGACTAGGGTCTTTTGCTCTGCACATTCTTGTTTGAGGTAGTATAATCTAGATCTGTGCTTGGTTTGGATTTTGTAGCTTAAAATCTTAATTTATATGTTTTGTCTATTTTCTGAAATTCTTGCTTGATTTATTATTGTTGACTGATAGGATAGGGTTTAGATTTGTTTGATTTACTTATGACATCTGATGAGCTTCAGTTGTTAAGTGTTCATTGTTGCCAAATTGAGAACCAGTTTTGCAATTATTTGAGCATAAAACAGCCCAAACACACCAGATGCTAGATCTTCTTTGTTTATAGGATTTAGGATTTGAAAATTGGCATCCTGTTAGTTTAGACATAGGACTTGGACAGTTTGTAGTCCATTTGCTGGTTAGTAGCTTAATGAAGCTTATAGCTTAAGTCCAAACTCAATTTTGTGCCAAGTACATTAGTAGAATTGTTTCCACTAGCAGTGGTAAACTTTTACTACTGCTAGTTATTATCCAGTTACCACTGTTAGTGTGTTTTTAGCTTTTAGTGCTTTTGCTTATTATCTGCTTTTTCTTGTACTTTTTTTTCTTATTAGTTGTAGTTTATTGCTTATTTTCATCACAAGTCAACTGCTTGTGTGATTTGTGCTTATCGAAAAAAAGAAAGATATAAAAAAATAAATTGAGCAAAAAGCATTGAACTGGTTCAAACTCGTGACCTCTCATGGACGAGTTAAGGGTGTTACCAGTGTACCAAGCTTGTTTTCTTGTCATAGCTCCGTTTACACATTATTTAACCACTTTCTCATTTCCTTAGTGTATATAAAAGACGTAGCTTAATTGTCGATTTTCAGCTTATTTTGATAAGTTGGCACCACCAGCTTATTTTTCCCATAGATAAGATATAATTTAGGACTTTTTGTGATTTTTCCAGATTTTTCAGTTTTAACTTAATATTTTTAATTCATTTTTCTTTTCTGTTTTGTTTTAATTGGTTTAAAAATAGGAAAATTAATTTTAAAATTTCAAAAAAAATATTTTTAGCTTTTATAAAAATAGTTTGAGGTTTACAATTATAAAAACTAGATTTTGGACTTTTTTTATGTATTTTTATTTTTAAGTCTTTAATTAAATTTTAAAAATTAATTAATAATTAATAAAAAGGTTTAAAAAATTGTTTTCTGATTTTTTTATAATTTGTTGGACTTTTTGAAAGTAGAAAATTAGTTTTAAAATTTATTTTTATTTTTTTCATTATTTTAATATATTTGGTCTCAATTTGCATGAAAACGTAATTCACCGTAGTTTAATCCGTCTTAGTGTAATCTCGTCTTTTACTTTTCAAACCTTTCTCTCCCAAAAACGTCAACTAATTCAAACACGAAATATTTGGCCATAATAACCCTTCCGTTGAGAACGAACTCAATTGTCGGTTCTCGTATGCGTTTCGTAACATTTACGTTTAACTTAATACTTACCCAACGACTAGTGTTGCAAAATACTACATCAATACCCAAAAAGGATATTCTTAGACCGTTTGGAATATGACAAATTCAAAATTCCATTTTTCATTTAGAAAACATTTTCTTAAAAGGAAAGTTTATTAAAAATGTTTTGTCACATATGTATAAATGTGAGTTTTAAGGATAATCACTTTTAATGATCACTAAACATGTATAAGATATGTTTGTGTAGGACTTAAATGATTATTACCTGAATGATAGTGTTTGTTAAACAATTCGTCTTACAGTTATCTTTGACAATAAATGTTGTAAATGCAAATATCGCACAAAGCATCAAACATATTTTTATGTTTGAACTATAAGCATCATATAAGTTATCTAGTCCATGAACTTATACACTAAAGCTTTTTAGAAAAAGTATACAACTTATTTAAACCTAAAAAATAAAAATAAATATAAAAATGGACTCCATATGTTGACTTTGACTTCTAATGTCAGATTTATTAAGTCAAACAAGGCATGATATAATTGTTTCTTATGATCTTGGACAAACAATTAATAGGCAACAAAAGTCAGACCTGCCAGACCTCGACGGACCCAAAGGTGAAGGGGCCGACGGGTTCCGTGGGGTCTGGCAGCTTGCCTATTAATAGAAGCCTTGCCCAAGCTTATTACTCACCCATTTCTATCTAATCTTCTATCTAATCTCAGTACATATCTAACCTTCTAATCTATGTTGTCTATTCTCTTCTTGCTTGTGATTTATCCTTGTTCATATAAAGATTGGTCGCGAGAAATCTCATCTCTAAGCTTTGATCCTTCAAGGCTTCACATTGCGTGAAACTATAAAGTGTTACCTACACTATCACCATTGTTGTACCCATTCATCTATCTACTTGTATAAAGTGTGGTTGGTGTTATAAACCACAAGTGTAGAAGTGTATAAGGCGTTGTTGTGCCTTTGTAAAGAATGAGACATCTTAAGCTTAGGTGTCGTTAAAGATTGTAAGTTTGCGTGTGAAGGTTTCTCCACCGGTGTAAAGGAGATTCATTTACTAGTGAAGTAGAACTCTCGAGTGGATACTCGAGGAGTGGAAGTGGGGGAAAGATAACTGAGATTTTGCTAGGCCGAACCACTATAAATCATCGTGCATTGTGGTTTGTTTCTTTATTGCTTCAAGTTATTTACATTACAATTCACAAGTCGTCTATATCCATTAACAATCATGAAAAAGTTTCTAAATAATTAAAACTAATCGGTAAAAACTATTCAACCCCTTCTAGTTTTCTACAATTGGTATCAGAGAGCTACGTACTCAAGATCTTTAAAGTATAGTGTACTTTACAACTTGAATCGATCCATGGATTCTGAAAATTACAAAGAAGGCAATCTATGCAACGACCACCACTCTTTGAAACCGATGGTTATTTATTGGAAAACCCGTTTGAAACTTACGTAAAATCTAAGGATATAGATCTCTGGTATATAATCATTGAAGGTGATTATGCACTAACGGTTAGAAATGTCACTATTAACCAATTTGAATCGGTTCCTCGCGAAAAACAAACCGATGATCAAAAGAAATGTTGGCTAAAAATAATGAAGCCAATGATGCTTTACAATGCTCTACCTAAAAAGGAGTATGAAATAATATTTATGTGTCAAACCGCCAAAGAAATTTGGCACTCACTTATAGTCACACATCAAGGAAACTCTCAAGTCAAGGATAATAAAATTGATCTACTTGTTCAAAAATATGAACAATTTTCTATCCTTGAAGAAGAGTCAGTTGATGTGGGATTTGCTCGGTTCAACACTATCATAATATCACTCAAAGCACTTGACGAATCTTTTTTCAACAAGAACTTTGTCAGGAAATTTATAAGGGTTCTCCATCCAAATTGGCAAGCTAAAGTCACGGCAATTGAAGAATCCAAAGATCTATCAAGCTTGTCACTATACGAACTCATCGGGAACCTAAAAGTACATGAAATGGTGATGGAAAAAGATTCTAAAATCATCAAAGGTGAGAAAGAAAAACAAAGGTCACTAGATTTGAAAGCTCGAGTCGAATCTAGTGATGATGAAGAGTCCGATAGCGATGACGAAGAATATGCCATGGCCGTACGTGACTTCAGAAAAAATTTTAAAAGAGGAGGAAGACTCGTAAGGCAACCACTCGACAACAAGAAAGTGTCTCGAAAACCATTTTATATGAAGAAGCCTAAAGATGAAAGAAAATGCTTCCAATGCGATGATCCCAATCACTTTATTGGTAGTTACCTGAAGGCAAAGCCAAAGACCCAAAGAGATTTCGTAAGTGGAGCATGGAGTGCTAGTGATGATGAAAGTGATGAATCCACAAAGGAAGAGCTAGCTCTTATGACACACGAAACTAATGAGGTACATTCCGATTCCTCTTACTATTCTTCTTCACTAGATGATGACACATTACAAATAGAATACAAAAAAATGTGTGAGTTAAGCCTTAAAATCATAAACAAAATAAACTTCTAAAAGCTAAAAATGGAAGTTTAGAAAATGAGGTTTATGAGTTAAAAGCAAAGCTACTAAGACTAGAAAAAGGTAAATCACTCAAAGACAAATGTGAAAAATGTCATGAGCTAAAGGTTGAAATTGAGAAGCTTAAAACTAGTCAAGAGGCGTTAACCAAACAAAGTCTAAAATTTGTATAGTTTAGCAAAAACTCAAATTGCAGTGATGAAATGCTCAACTATAAAAGGGATAGCAAGGATAGAACGGGGTTGTGGTTTGACAAACAAAATGTAGCTTCTAGCTTAAAGACTGTAAAAAACCAGAAGGGGAGGGGGTTGAATAGTTTCTTAAATTTACTTGTTAAATATAGGTTTTCACAAAATCCTTTTCAAAAACTTAGGCTTGAGCAAATATGTGAAATCTTCTTATACACAATATGGTCAACGGATAGTGCAACTAAGCTAATAATCCAAGTATGTGCAATTAAAGAATAATGAATGTAAAGAGATAAGGAAAAGAAAGATCAAACCAAACACCAAGGATTTATAGTGGTTCGGCAACGAAGCTCACTCCTCGTCCCTACTCCACTCCTCGAGTACTCCTTACTCGAGAGTTCACTAATCAACAAACTCCTTAAGGTGGAGAAACCGTACACGTCTCTTAACCAATTTCCGACTCTAAGCTAAAAGTCCAGCCCTAATCTTAGCTAGGACCAATCTACACATATATACTTTAAGGACTAAGTATTAACCACACTACATAGACAACTTCCAAATAGACATAACTATTTGGATCTTCACAACATAACTGTCAAATAACACAACTACTTGGATCTTCACAACACAACTAAAATGAATAAATAAAACTTGATCTTTAATAGATCTTAAGGTATACTCAACACTTCAAGGATGAAAGGTTTCTTCTCTTTGCACTTGGAGAGGAAGAGATGGGAGGAGAAAGATTCACTTCTAAACAAGTAGTAATCAACCAAATAACCAAGGATTTGAATGATTTAAGAACTATGATTGAATCTGGAAATTTGTGTACAAAAAAGGTGAAGATAAAATATGAGAATGGTCCGCTATTTATAAGATAAAAGCCCAATGGCTCTTTCTGGCGCGGTTCCTTATTGATGCCTACGGTTCCTTATCGATAAGGATCCACATAGGCATTTAAGGAACCGTGGAGGTAGACTCTGCGCTCTTTTGTCTTTTAGTGGGGTAGTCTCATCTGGTAGAATATTTATCCATAAGGGATATTCCTAAACCATATGAAATATGCCATTTTCAAATATTTAATTTCATAAAACATTTATTTAAAAATATAGTTTAATAAAAAACTTTGTTACATTTGGTGAGTTTTAAGAAAACTTAAATCATTGATCACTTAATTAAGATGAAAACTTGTTTGTTCATACCTTAAGTGATAATGGTTGAAATGGAAAAATACTTGAACTCAAGAATTCGTTTTTCGTTGTTTTCGTAAATGCTTGTTTTTATACATTGTCGTAATCAAAACAAATTGAGACCGAAAAATGAAAGTAACGTTTTTAGGCATCATTGCATTAACAATCTCCCCTTTTTTGATTTCGACAATACATAAACTCAATCACATGAAGAAAAAGATTTTCGAAGACGAGTTTATTTCATTTCTCCCCCTTGTCGAAGCAAAAAGGATGCAAAAGTCTTTGTAGAAGAAAATAATCGGACTTTGCAAGTGCTCCCCCTTGGTGCTTACTCCCCTTGCTTGGGGCACCAAGGAATCGACACTACTACAAAAAAGCCCTTAGAGACCTCCTAAAGAGACTAGTTACCTGAAAACAAGTGTCTATGACCTGAAAATGGTGGGAAGGGAATAAATAGAAACTTGTTTTCTTAAAGAAACCAGTCTCTGTAAGGTGAATTCTAAAGAGACTAGTTTTGTAGGCTACAACCACTCCTTTTATACACTTAAAGACACTGGTTTTTACGTAACAACCTATCTTTATGTGTTAATGTTAAGGACACCGTTTTGTATCAAAAAACTAGTGTTTTTAGACATTTAAAAACACTTGTTTTTTTAACAACCAGTCTTTTTTATGTAAATAAATTTTGTGCTTAATTTTTTTTAACTTACAATCATAAGGACTCAACGGTATATACTTGTTTTTATAACATATTACGTTTTTAGTCTTTATAAACTATGTGATTAAATTATAAGGACCATCAAATAAATAAAAAATTAAGAATCATAACTTGTATAAACTTATTTATAGGCACTTCCTGTTAATACTATTTAAAAACTAAAAATATTTTTTGAAAATTTTTCTAAACTTTTTTCTATTTTTATGACTTTTTTTTAATTTTTAAAATGAGAATAATCTTAGAAAATAAATAATAAAAAGAAAACTATGAAATTTAAACTATACAAAAGCGAATTTATTTTTTCTGCGTCCTAAATGACAACAAAATTTTGAAAAAAAGAATTACATTTTTTGATTTTATACTTTTTTTATGAATTAAATACGATTTTAATCTAAAAAATGCTTTAAAAAATACTAAATGATTTTTCTAAAATATGAAAAAATTACAGAGAAAGGTAAACATTGTTTAAACCCTAAGAAAAATATAAGGTGAGAAAAATAAGTTAATATAATTGACGAAATTAGCTGTTTTAGTTGATAAGCTAAAATGAGAAAAAAGGGGTTAAATATAAAACATTGTAAAACATAACATCAAAAACATTGTAGCTCAGTTGGTTGAGGCGTGGTGAGTTCGAACAAGGGGTCAGGGGTTCGAGTCTCACTAATCCCCTTTTTGCAAAGTTATTAAAAACCAAAATATACGCAGCAGGTGGATCGAACCCCTGACCTCATAGAACAAACAGACACAGAAATACACTCTTTAACCATCTGCACCAAGTGTTCTTTTTGGTTTTTCATTACAAAAGCTTTTACTTGTACTCTTTTAACTTTATTTACTTAAAAGCTTATTTTATGCTTATTTCGAGCTTATTTGAGCTTATCTTCTAAACTTACTATTTTTTTATAGTTTTCTAACAACGTTTTTTATTTTCAGTAATTTTTTAGGATTTTTGAAAATACATTTAATATTTTTAAATCATTTAATTAGTTTTAATCTTAATTAATTCATAAAAAATTATTTAATAGTCAAAATAATACAATTCTTTTTTTCTAAAATTTTCTTTTGTCGTTTATAATGTAGGAAAAATTAAAATTGCATTTTTAGGCTTTAAATTCAATAAATAATTTAAATATCGCGTTTTTTTACGTTCGTTATTATTTACGTGTGCTTTTGTTATTTCGATTTTTTTAGCCCAAAGTTCAACTGAGTCGATAGGGTATCGTTGTACACGATAAGAGTCGATAGGGTATCGTTTCACATGATATGAGTCGACCGGGTATCGTTGTACATGATATGAGTCGATACGGTATCGTTTCACATGATATGAGTCGATCGGGTATCGTTGTACACGGTATGAGTCGATAGGGTATCGTTTCACATGATATGAGTCGATCGGGTATCGTTGTGCACGATATGAGTCGATAGGGTATCGTTTCACATGATATGAGTCGATTGGGTATCGTTTCACATGATATTGGTCGATTGGGTATCGTTGTACACGATATGAGACGATATGGTATCATTTCACACGATATGAGTCGACCGGGTATCGTTGTACACGATATGAGTCGATAGGGTATCGTTTCACACGATAGGAGTCGATAGGGTATCGTTTCACATGATATGAGTCGACCGGGTATCGTTGTACATGATATGAGTCGATACGATATCGTTTCACATGATATGAGTCGATCGGGTATCGTTGTACACGGTATGAGTCGATAGGGTATCGTTTCACATGATATGAGTCGATCGGGTATCGTTGTACATGATATGAGTCGATACGGCATCGTTTCACATGATATGAGTCGATCACGTATCGTTGTACACGATATGAGTCGATAGGGTATCGTTTCATATGATATGAGTAGATTGGGTATCGTTTCACATGATATTGGTCGATCGTGTATCGTTGTACACGATATGAGTCAATATGGTATCATTTCACACGATATGAGTCGATCGGGTATCGTTGTACACGATATGAGTCGATAGGGTATCGTTTCACACGATAGGAGTCTATAGGGTATTGTTTCACATGATATGAGTTGACCAGGTATCGTTGTACATGATATGAGTCGATACGGTATCGTTTCACATGATATGAGTCGATCGGGTATCGTTGTACACGATATGAGTCGATAGGGTATAGTTTCTCATGATATAAGTCGACCGGGTATCGTTGTACATGATATGAGTCGATACGATATCGTTTCACATGATATGAGTCGATCGGGTATCGTTGTACACGGTATGAGTCGATAGGGTATCGTTTCACACGATATGAGTCGACCGGGTATCGTTGTACATGATATGAGTCGATACGGTATCGTTTCACATGATATGAGTCGATCGCGTATCGTTGTACACGGTATGAGTCGATAGGGTATCGTTTCACATGATATGAGTCGATTGGGTATCGTTTCACATGATATTGGTCGATCGTGTATCGTTGTACACCATATGAGTCGATATGGTATCATTTTACACGATATGAGTCGATCGGGTATCGTTGTACACGATATGAGTCGATAGGGTATCGTTTCACACGATAGGAGTCGATAGGGTATTGTTTCACATGATATGAGTCGACCGGGTATCGTTGTACATGATATGAGTCGATACGGTATCGTTTCACATGATATGAGGCGATCAGGTATCGTTGTACACGATATGAGTCGATAGGGTATCGTTTCACATGATATGAGTCGACCGGGTATCGTTGTACATGATATGAGTCGATACGATATCGTTTCACATGATATGAGTCGATCGGGTATCGTTGTACACGGTATGAGTCGATAGGGTATCGTTTCACATGATATGAGTCGATCGGGTATCGTTGTACACGGTATGAGTCGATTGGGTATCGTTTCACATGATATGAGTCGACCGGGTATCGTTGTACATGATATGAGTCGATACGGTATCGTTTCACATGATATGAGTCGATCGGGTATCGTTGTACACGGTATGAGTCGATAGGGTATCGTTTCACATGATATGAGTCGATTGGGTATCATTTCACATGATATTGGTCGATCGGGTATCGTTGTACACGATATGAGTCGATATGGTATTGTTTCACATGATATGAGTCGATCGGGTATCGTTGTACATGATATGAGTCGATACGGTATCGTTTCACATGATATGAGTCGATCGGGTATCGTTGTACACGATATGAGTCGATAGGGTATCGTTTCACATGATATGAGTCGATCGGGTATCGTTGTACACGGTATGAGTCGATAGGGTATCGTTTCACATGATATGAGTCGATTGGGTATCGTTTCACATGATATTGGTCGATCGGGTATCGTCGTACACGATATGAGTCGATAGGGTATCGTTTCACATGATATGAGTCGACCGGGGTATCATTATACATGATATGATTCGATACGGTATCATTTCACATGATATGAGTCGATCGGGTATCTTGTACACGATATGAGTCGATAGGTTATCGTTTCACATGATATGAGTCGATCGGGTATCGTTGTACACGATATGAGTCGATAGGGTATCGTTTCACATGATATGAGTCGATCGGGTATCGTTGTACACGGTATGAGTCGATAGGGTATCATTTCACATGATATGAGTCGATCGGGTATCGTTGTACACGATATGAGTTGATAGGGTGTCGTTTCACATGATATGAGTCGATCGGGTATCGTTGTACACGGTATGAGTCGATAGAGTTTCGTTTCACATGATATGAGTTGATTGGGTATCGTTTCACATGATATTGGTCGATCGGGTATTGTTGTACACAATATGAGTCGATATGGTATCGTTTCACACGATATGAGTCGATAGGGTATCGTTTCACATGATATGAGTCGATCGGGTATCGTTGTACACGATATGAGTCGGTAGGGTATCGTTTCACATGATATGAGTCAATCGGGTATCGTTGTACACGGTATGAGTCGATAGGGTATCGTTTCACATGATATGAGTCGATCGGGTATCGTTGTACACGATATGAGTCGATAGGGTATCGTTTCACATGATATGAGTCGATCGGGTATCGTTGTACACGGTATGAGTCGATAGGGTATCGTTTCACACTGTATGAGTCGATAGGGTATCGTTTCACATGATATTGGTCGATCGAGTATCGTTGTACACGATATGAGTCGATATGGTATCGTTTCACACGATATGAGTCGATCGGGTATCGTTGTACATGATATGAGTCGATAGGTTATCGTTGTACACGATATGAGTCGATAGGGTATCGTTTCACATGATATGAGTCGATCGGATATCGTTGTACACGGTATGAGTCGATAAGGTATCATTTTACCTGATATGAGTCGATCGGGTATCGTTGTACACGTTATGAGTCGATAGGGTATCGGTATTTTTGGCACCTACGTCGGCATGGTATCGTTTCACCTGATATGACCTGAATTTTTAAACACTTTTCATAATTTTGCCAAAAACTTTGATTTCCTTTCCCCTAACACTAACAAGCGGGAATTATCCCTCCTATTTTTCACCAAAAAATTGAAACCTACATCCAATCCAAATACACCCACTCATCTAAAAGTAAGGACTGGGAACATCTCTCCATCATCGTACGCAACCACTCAAACTAATCCCTCCTAGCTTCTTATTCTAATAAACTCTAATAACACCAATCCAATCCGTATGTTTACTCGAATCTGTTCAATCTCGAGGTATATATAACACCTAATTAGTTATTTAGTTATTGTTGTATTGATTTAATTAGTGGTTAATTATTTATCAATTGTGTTTTTTTGTTGTTTGTAATGATTTAGGTGGTTCTAAAGCCTCAGATACCCAAAATAGAAGATGATTCTGATTACTATGTTAATAGTGGTCAGGATGAGAGTCGAGGAGGCTGAGGAGGAGGTAGGCGTTATTTCTGACGCGCTTCTTTTGTTTAATTTGTGGGTAAACTTTTCAGTGATCCTAGGATAGTGATCACTTTCTCACCAAACGACCCCATAGCAAATCAAATCGGAGGGCTGCCATACCAAGCACAACAATTAAATGTGCCAAATAGCTTCAGTGGAGGTCCAGTTTCTCATGGTGTACAGCCTTTCATTCCTCAGGGTAGTTTTGATTCAAGCCAAATACAAAGGGAGCCCAAAAGGTTGAGAACTGAAGGATCTATGCCCTATGGTGACATGAATGATCGGGTTTTGTTAGCCAATCAAATATCCAGAGGTGTTCCCTCAACAACAAGATTCACAAATACGAGTTCCAACATTATCGGTAGTCCTGACGCAAGTTATATATGGCGAGGTATAATTACAAAGGGTGGGAATCGAATTTGTCATGCACGTTGTGTTCCTGTTGGAGATTGGATCGGATATGAACTGTAAGTGATTCCTTTTTCTATTTAAGTTTCTTAAAAATAATAGTTGGCTTCACAGTTGAGTTTAATAATTTGGAAAATTAGAAAAATAGGCTACCGAATAAAGCTTTCTGTGACTGTGAAAGAGAAACTAAACACTAATTTAAAGTAGTATCAAACACATGAATCGGCATAGAGTATTGAATTTGGTTAACATGTGGAGTCTTTGAAATCTGCAGGCCTGATATTGTAAATTGTTCGGCTAGAACAGGATTAGACATGCTCGAAAAACATTATGCAGATGCTATTGGTTTTGATATCATTTACTTCAAACCTGATAGTGAGGAGGATTTTGCTTCGTACACTAAATTTATACGGTATATGGGTGACCGTAATCGAGCAGGTGTTTCTAAATTTGACGATAGGACAACCTTATTCTTGGTCCCACCATCAGACTTTTTAAGTAGGGTTTTAAAAGTTGCTGGTCCCTCACGACTTTATGGGGTGGTTCTAAAGTTCTGACAACATACCTCTGAACCTGCATCGGGTCCTCCAACTAGTAACCCCTTGCCTATGTACTATGCACCACCAGCTGTTGAAACATCTGCCATGCCGGATGCAGATTCTTTAACACCTGAACTTCTTGCAACCCTGGCAGCTTTTGCCAAGGCCAACTCTAATGGTCAACAACTATCAGGTAACACGGCTGCAAGGCCTCCGTCGACTTCCATTGCAGCTGATGAAAGGAGATTTCAGGGACTTCTTGCGCAGGCTAGTCAGCCATACCAATTGGATATGCACACAGTTAATGACGTTACATCTTCAATCTAGGTACGTAGTACTAATGTTTCTGAATCGCAAGGTATGGCGCCAGGTCAGCAAAGTTCGGATTTTGACGCTGAGAAGAATGAACGATATCAATCAACACTAAAATTTGCAGCTAGCCTACTGCTTCAAACACAGCAGAAGCAACAATAAGCTGTTGGGAAATTGGATGCGAACCGTTTGTTCAGGTAATACTATGTGCCCATGTTTCTTGTAAATGCGTTAACGATTCTTTGTGAGATAATCTAGGCATGCTTAAATAGGTAATTTATTATTTGTTCTGTTTATGCTATGTGCTCTATGTTTCACTTGCTTTACCAAACTAAGAATGTTGGTAGGATATGTTTTGAAGAACGTGTTTATGTAGGTACTTTATGGACTTATCTAGGAATGAACTAACGCCCTTCTAAATTTAGTTTCTGTAGGTACTTTGTCGCCTTAAAGGTTCTTTTCGCTTTCATGTTTTCTGTTCCGTTCTTATTGCATTTTTTTGAAAGATTAATCTCGAGGTATATATAACACCTAATTAGTTATTTAGTTATTGTTGTATTGATTTAATTAGTGGTTAATTATTTATCAATTGTGTTTTTTGTTGTTTGTAATGATTGTAGTCGTTGATGAAGCCTCAGATACCCAAACTAGAAGATGATTCTGATGACTATGTTAATAGTGGTCAGGATGAGAGTCGTGGAGGCTGAGGAGGAGGTAGGCGTTATTTCTGACGCGCTTCTTTTGTTTAATTTGTGGTTATACATCTCGTATGCGGTATGGTTTGATTGATCGGTTTAGGTTAAGTTACATGTATATATTAGTATTAGCTTATTATCAATGTTCTGTGATGTTCTGCTGTAGTGTTATTTGATCTTGCATAATGAACGGGTTCTGCTTATTACATATATGTTGTTGCGACTAAGCATGTGAAACCGACAAAATTTAAGAGATTAATAAATATGCAGCAATTTTACATTAGGAACTTACTTTCGATTAAATTGTTAGATGCTTATCAGTTATATATACGAGTTATACATGTTTTCTTAGCTTATTACTGTGTAAATAGTATACTTATCATGTCTTATAACATGTATCATTTTAAAAATGTCTCTTTTTCTGTTGTTACAACAGTGGCCACCTTAGCATTGGACTACTATTGTTGCTGCGTAGAATCAGGCACAATCAGATAGATCTAGGCATATGTTGCATCTCTACATTAGGAATTTACTTTTGATTAAATTGTTAGATGCTTATCAGTGTATGTATTTTATTCCTAATGTTTACATTCGATTAAATTAATTATAGGTACCGTGGAATAACGAGCGTTCGTTGGATACCAAAGAGATAAACGCGATCATTGGCACATGGTTCACATTGTGGCGAGATTAGACATAGACGATTAAGCTAAATTCTAGTAATATTCTATATTTTTGTAAATTCTAGTATGACTTTAATTTAAATACAAATTATGTTTGGTTGCTTTAGTTTGTTGGTTTTACAGTTTTGGTCCTTCTAAATTAGTTTATATATATTCATTGTATTTGTATTTCTTCATTTTGGTGGGTTAAAATTGTAAAATTTGGAATTTACTAAAAATTCCATTTTTTTTTTAAATACCGATTTCCAAAGAGACTTGTTTTTTAGAAAATAACGTCTTTTTACTCTATAAAAATACTGGTTAGATGTTGCTAAAAAGACTAGTTTCTAGAGGAATACTATGGATACCAATCTCTAAAGAGACTTGTTTTTGTTTTTAAAACAAGTGTCTATATGTATTATAGAGACTGGTTTTAAAACCAGTATTTTTAGGATTTGCTAAAGAGACATCCCCCTTTGGAGACCTTTTGCAAAACCAGTCTCTAAGGGCTTTTTTGACCAGTCTCTAAGGGCTTTTTTGTAGTAGTGCAAGCTATGGTAACAAGCTACATGGAAGGGTTGTAGAAGAAAAGAAACACCCAACAAGATATAGCATAGGTTACACCAAAAGAAAAATAAGATAAGAAAAGAGAAGATAACCAAGATCCAAGATAAGTGATGTTAAAAGGAAACATGAAATAAAGATACAAGAAAATAAATCATACAAAGATGTATGAAAAAGAAAACAAGCCAAAAGAAAAGCATAAATCTAATTCTAGCTAAACTAGAACTCTAAGATTTGCTTGAAATAGATGTCTTGGAGATAAGCAATCCTTATGCTTAAATGAATGACAAAGTGGTGGCTGAAGGAGGTGGTGGTGGCTTAGTAGTAATCTCATAGTCATAGTGAAGAGGAGGTTTGACTAGGAGACTCTTGATGTAATTCAATTCCACATATATGTGAGCCATAACAAGATGTTGATATTGACAACAATGACAATATGTCCCATGATGCATGACATTATCATGTGAGGGAGGAAGAACAAAAAAGGCTAGTGGTGGAAAAGAAAAGGTTCAACAATCAATATTCTTAGAAAAAGAAGAAATATGATTTTGAGTGTTCTTGGGTGAATTTGGATTGAAAGAGATTGGGGAAAATCGAGGAGAATCAAGGCTTTTATTTGGTGAATAAGACATTTTGATATAAGAAAGGATGCAAAATACTTAGGGTTAAATAGAGAAAGCACAAGACACTTTTGGGATGGTCAAAGGTTTGAACCAAAGATTCCAAAAAGTATTGGAACAAATTTGGAGTTACAAAAAACTCAAAATTTGAAGCTCTGCCCGTGGTTCCTTATCTACACATGCGGTTCCATATATATATGGATCCGCGGGAACCACCCATAGAAGGTTGGTTTTGGTTGATGAGGAGAATTTTCCAATTCAGCAAATCCTAATTTTCTAGTCTAGCTAATCATAGAGACATACTAAAAAGCAATAATAGACATAGAAAACACACAAGAACTCATCAAACAAGATTTTGACCAAAATACATGGATTTAAAATAAAATCGATGTTGGAGGCGTGTTAATCTAGACACATAGTCATGCCACAATGATCCTCCATATTTCATTATCGTTCTTGCTATATTTAAAAAATCAATACATATGAATTATGTATGCTCGTTATCAATATCCATAAGCTATGAAAAGCGTTTTTAGATTGAATTAACAATGCAAAAACATTTCTCGACCATTTTCGAAATAACTTTGAGAATTTTGAAAAAGAGAAGAGGAATATTTTAAAAAGAGTTTAAGAGACTCAATGACTCAAAGAATGAAAAGACTCAAAAGAGAAAAAGACCCGATTAGTAAAATGCGCAATTAAGGAATATGTTCCATTAAACCTAGACCTAGACGCAAGTAATTAAAAGGTTCCCTCTTAAGTGGCTTAGTGAAGATGTCGGCTAAGTTTTCTACCGAGGGCACCTTCTCAATCGAAATGTTCCCCTTTTGAACATTATCCCTTAGGAAATGGTGGCGAATATCTATGTGCTTATTTGTGAGTGTTGCACGGGATTATTGCTAAGGTCTATTGCACCCTTATTGTCACACATGATAGGAAAATCATTAAGTGAAATACCGTAACCAACAAGCGCTTGCTTCATCCATAGAGCTTGTTGACAAGCTTTACCGGCACTCACATACTCGGCTTCCATGGTGGATATGCAAGAGCGGTTTGTTTCTTGGAGAACCAAGAAGTTAAACAACAACCCATGAAGGTACAAACTCCACTAGTGCTTTTCCGGTCCACATAGTCCCCTGCATGATCTGAGTCCGCGTATACTATGGTTTCTACGCCAGTCCCTTTAGCATACCATAATCCTAAATGTATAGTGCCTTTAATGTATCGGAATATATGCTTAACCGCTTCAAGGTGAGAGGTTTTGGGAGCCTCTTGGAAGCGAGCACAAATGTAAACACTAAACATGATATCCAGTCGACTTGCCGTTAGGTACAACAAACTACCAATCATACCTCTATATTTTGTGTTATCTACCGACTCACAATCATCATCTACGGTGAGTTTAGTATCGGATGCCATAGGGGTCTTCATTGGTATAGAGTCCTCTAATCCAAATTTCTTTAGCATTTCTTTAACGTACTTAGATTGATTAAAGAAAATACCATCATCCATTTGTCTAATTTGGAGTCCTAAAAAGAAGTTAAGTTCTCCCATTATGCTCATTTCAAACTCGTCATGCATGATTTTGGCAAAGTCATCACACAAGCTTTGGCAAGTTGAACCAAATATAATGTCATCAACATATATTTGTACGATTATGAGATGAGAACCTTTCTTCTTTGTAAAGAGTATATATCTACCATCCTCATGTTATACTCATGTTTTACAAGAAACGCTTTAAGTCTATTATACCAAGCTTTGGGTGCTTGTTTAAGACCATAAAGAGCTTTCTTAAGCTTGTAAACATCATTCGGTTTTCAAAATCAATGAAGCCGTGAGGTTGAGCCACATATACCTCCTCATTGATCAAACCGTTAAGAAATACATTATTTACATCCATTTGTTGAAGCTTAAAATCTAATGCCCAAGCATAAGCAAAAAGCATCCTAATGGACTCTAACCTTGCTACTGGTGCATATGTCTCATCATAATCAATCCCTTCTTGTTGATTATAGCCTTGAGCTACAAGTCTAGCCTTGTTACAAGACACAACACCGTTCTCATTTAACTTATTCCTATATACCCACTTGGTTCCTATGATGGTAGTACTTCTAGGTGGAGGAACAAGTTCCCAAACGTAATTAGTAATGAATTGATTCAATTATTCTTGCATGGCGATGACCCAACTCTCATCCATCAAAGCTTCTTTAACATTCTTTGTTTCAATAAATGAGACAAAACAAAAGAAGTTATTTTGATCTTGGACTTGAGATCTAAGGGTACTTAGATTTAAGTGGCCTATGACGATTTTGAGAGCATGATCCTTAGACTCCCTAATGTTTACTCCCTTTTCAACATTAAGGTGTTAAACTCCTAGTTTTCTAACCTCTTTGGCTTTAACTATGTCTACTTCATCCAAGTCATCATCTACCAAAGGTGGTGTCTTAGATGAAGGAGGGGTTTCATCAAATTTCACGTTGAGTGATTCTACGATTACACCCAAGGTTTTATTGAGGACTATGTAGGCTTTACTAGTTTGAGCATAACCTAAAAAGATACCTTCGTACGACTTTGGGTCGAACTTAGAAAGGTAGTCTTTGGTGTTGAGAATGAAGCACTTGCTTCCAAACACCTTAAAGTATTCTAATAAGAGCTTCTTACCTTTAAGAATCTCATAAAGGGTCATTCCTAGAGAAGGTCAAATAAGAATTCGGTTGAGAATACAAGTTGATGTGTCCACAACATTGCACCAAAAATTTTGAGGCAAAGATTGCTCGTTTAACGTTGTCCTACTCATCTCTTGGATAGTCCTATTCTTCCTTTCAACTACCCCATTTGATTGTGGAGTGCGAGGAGCCGAGAAGTTATGGGTAATACCATTGGCTTCACAAAAGGCACCAAATTGCACTTCGTTATCAAATTCCCTACCATGATCCGTCCTAATAGAGACAACTGAACATTCTAGTTGATTTTGGATCCTTCGACTAAAGGTTTTGAAATGATCGAAAGCTTCATTCTTAGAAGCCAAAAATCTAGTCCAAGTGAATCTAGAATAGTCATCAATTATAACTAGGGTATAAAGGTTACCTCCATAACTCCGTATAACAGAAGGTCTAAAGAGATCCATATGTAGAAGCTCTAGGAACCGAGAGGTCGATACCAAATTATTGGCCTTTGACTTGAGTGAACTTGCTTCCCAACTTTACAAGCATCACAAAAGTAACTATCAAACTTAATCTTAGGGGAGATGTCTTAGCAACTCCTTAGAGACTAAATATTGAATTAAACGCATATTAGCGTGACCTAATCTCCTATGCCAAAGAGTGGAACTACCATCTAAAGTCGCTAGACATAAGTTTTCCTTTGACTTCCTATTGACCTTCATGACATAAAGACCATGATTTCTAACACCTTTTCCAATGATCTTTCTATCTTTTACGATTTCACTATCATGTTCCAAAAAGATGACCTTACACTTATTGTAGCAAATTTGACCTATACTTAGTAAGTTAAACCCTAGGTTATCTACGTGTTCAATATTTTTGATGGTCATGGAGTCAAGAGAAACCGTAACTTTGCCAATGATGTTACCATGTAGCTTACTAGCGAAAGTAAAGTTACCTCTAGTATATGCTTTGTAAGTAGAGAATAAACTTCGATTACCCGTCATTTGTTTAGAAAAACCACTATCCTTAATCCACTCGTCGGGCTCTAAATCGATTCCCAAGCATATCTAGGTAACAACACACAAGATCAAACATTTGGTCCCTAACATCTCATGGGTCCAAAGTTGTTAGTTCCAAACATCCCGTGCATTTGGTTGGGATGCATGAATGGAGGACACATGCCCCACGAAGAAAAAACATTATTGATAATTATTCTAATTCATATGATTATTTTGATGTCCATTGTTTTTCTTAGGAGTCTTTGATCTAGACCTAGAGTTATTGTTGTTTCTAGGTGTTGGAGTTTTACTTCTAGATCTTGACTTAGAGTGGTCATCCCTTTTAGGTGTTGGTGTTCTACTTCTAGGACTTGAATCATTACGTACTCTTGGAGGAGTAGATGATTGTCTTGATGGATTTCTAATTCCCATTAGGGGTTTACTTAAAGGCTTGTAGAATTTATCAAGTTCCTTTTTATCAATTATAGGTAATTCAATATTGTTAACAACAAGATGTTTTGACCCTTTACCTAAAATGGAATTTTTAGAAAGTTGAGAATTTTCAAGAATCCGGTCTTCTGTCCGCGGTTCCTTATCACACCCTGCGGTTCCATAATTATAAGGAACCTCACCATAAATTGGCGAACCGTGGACAGAGGGTCGTTTTTCTGAAAATATAACTTGTTTTGGTTCACTAGTGGATGCTTCATTGGTGTTGAAACCTAAGCCTAGTCTTTCTTTAGAGTGAATTTTTCTATTTAACATGTCATCAAGAGCACTAGTACCTTTCATGAAATTTTCCAATTTAATGGAGGTACTCTTGAGATCTTAATTCTCTTGTTTAAGGTGTTCACAATTTAAACAACCTAAATCAACTTCCTTATTTTTCTTAAGCTTAGCTAATTTATCTCTGTTAGGTCAATTCAGTACCTAATGACCTCCCTGGTGGATTTGAATAACAATCAGTCTAAGTGAAGTATTAACCTTGAACATAACGAAGTCACTGAGTGAACAGTCACTCAGTGAGTTGCCTTCAAGTTCCTAGACTGAGTCTAAAAGAAATACTCGAGCATTCAGAGAGGCGAAGCTCAATGAATGTATTCTATGACGAAGAAGAAGGTGATGGGTTCAGAGAGTTGTGGGAATAGACTCACTGAACCCCATACGATCTCCCTGAAGAAAACAAGCATTCTCCAAGACTGAAGTAAAGGCGGGATAAGTTGAATTGTGACAAGATGAAGTACATCACACAATTAGCGTGACTTACCCTTTTGGGATAGATGGGGTACTGACAAGTGTAAAGGACTTACGTCTTACTACTTAGAATAGGGTAAGACAAGATACTACACTGTACCAATAAGACAAGAATTGCACATGGGCAATTATTTTCTTCTATCCAACTTTCCTTCTATAAATAGGATGCTTGTAAAAGGAGAGAAAATAAGTTTGTGCACTTAATGTTTTAGACATTCACAAACAAAGTTTTCTCTCCTCCAAACACGATCAAACACTTGAGTTCTAAACTCTTGTTGATAGAATCATCAAGCTTAGCAATCGTTAGGATTGGACTAGCTTGTTAGTAAGGAGATCACAAAGCCACACATTATCTATTCAATTCCTATTGTAGCTTTGTATACAATAGGGTATAATTCTTTAATAAAGCTAAGAGTTAAACGTTGAAAACCTTTGTGTTATTTACTTACTTGTATTAAGTTTATTGCATTACTTAACCATGGGTTAGGACTATACTTAGTATACTTAAGTATAGTACTAATTACAATGGACCAACAAGTGGTATCAGAGCGGTAGGATTATAAAACTTTTAACCACCGTCTCAAAGTTTTTAAAACTTTGATCCATTATGGCTGAAAGTAATGTACCCCAACTTGTTAACAAAAAAGGAGCGAGTTACTCTGTTAACGCTCCTAAGTTAGAAGTTGAAATATTTAACAAATGGAAGAAAAGAATGCTATGTTATTTGATGGGAATGGAACCTTATTACATAACTTGTATTAAGAATGGTCCATTCAAACCAAAAACAACAGCTGGTGATGACAAACCTGAAAACCAATGGTCTGACGGTGAAAGGAGAGTGGTCAATCAAGACCAACGTCTCAAAAGCATCATAATATATTGTCTTCCTAGCGATATTATAGAGGCTGTCATCGAGTGTGAGACGGCCAAAGAGACTTGGACAGATCTTGTTCATAGTTTCGAAGGACCATCCGACACTAAGGAAAATAGGATTATGGACCTGAAGTTAGAATATAACACTTTCAGGGCTAAACCATGTGAAACATTTCCTTAGACTTACACCAGGTATAAAACCTTGCTCAATGAGCTAACGAATGACGGGGTGAAACTGTCTAAGCATGAAATCAATGTTGGTTTTATGAACAGTCTCCCTGAAAAATGGCTTGGTTTTTCTCAAGGATTGAGAAATGCTAATCGTATACAGACTCAGGATCTTGCAGACATTTATGGGAGATTTATCTATGAAGATAATCTAATAAATAGAAGATATCCTGAGTCCAAGAAGGCCTTAATAACAGACACCTCAGCCAAACCTACCCAAATTGATCATGGCCCCATTACAACTGCTTTTTACTCAAATGCAATTGTTCAAGATTTTCAGGAAACCTCAGATGATGAGGTGGATGAAAGATCTAATGCTGAATACATAAGGGATTTAAACAGGGAATATCATGAAATGGCCATGTTGGCAAATACCAAACGCTATATCAAAAGAACTAGATTTGCTGGTAACCAATCCACTGAGGGAGTGGATTCCTACCGATATGGTAAAACTGGGCATTTTGCTAAATATTGTCTTTCAAAAACTCCATTGGCCTCTTATAAAAATCAAAATTATTCATCAGGCAATGACGATTTTCAACCCAAGTTTACACCAAAACTAATTCAGGCTTCTCTAATTAACCAAAGTTTTCAAAATAATAAGAAAACTAAGAAAGACTATAGGTCTGAATATAAAAAGGTTAAAGCAAAACTTGCACTCTTAGAAGCTGAACCTACTGTTGCTCAGACTCAAAAGCCTGCTCAGAACAAAGCGAAAGGGCTGGTAGCTGAAACTTTTGATTGGGATGATGAAGACTTGTCCTTAGAAGAGGAGGAAGTCAGGTATCAAGTGTTAATGGCTCTAGCTGATGATGAATTATCAGTTGGAAAGAATCATGCTCGAAATGGAGAATGGGTTGACATCACTATGAGAAAAGTAAACATGCTTCTCTCTATGGATGAAGAATCTGATTGGCAAAAATTCCTTAAGTATATAAATGTGACAACCGTGGTTTTGAGGTTCGTCACTTGGTCTTACTTTTAGGTTATTTTATGTGTGACTACTTGATTTTTGTGCTTACGTGTTTATTTTGTGTGAACGAGGTTGGTGTGATTATCGTTTATGAGTATAGAGTACTCATAAGTAAATCGAGGAACGGTTAATTCATGTTCATGAGATCACAATTAGTGACTATGAAATGAAATGGTGATATTGGTGGTTACGTATACGTATAAGTATTATAGTAATAGTTAATTTTTTTTAGGATTTACGGTTTAGCATTTAGAGGTCTCGGAAGAGGTAATTAGTCATATGAATATTTTTCGGGATGGTTTTAAGTCATTTAGGACTTAAATATAAAGTTTATTTCAAAATTTGAGATTTTTTATAAAAGTGTATATTTTACGACTTTTACGGTAAAACGCGTAAATTTGACTAGTTTTACGGTTTTGAGGTTTTGGAGGCTTTAGGAGCTGAAATAAATTAAGAAAAATTAAGGTAATATTATTATTACATATATTAATAATAAAAATAAATAAAAAACGAATTTTAGGGGTGTTAGGTCGGTTTGGGAAAAAAAGAAAAAGAGGAAAAAAAAGGAAACAAGTGTTATAATTGGACTAGGATTCTTGTGTACACTATATAATGTTTTACTAAACAAAAAATAAAAACATAAATCCCTGGAGCTAATAAAATTCGTGGGTTTCACTAAAAAAAAAGTTAGGGTTCTTCATAATTTTGGGGGTTTTTCATCTTTCATTAATCATATGGTAAAACCTTCAAATCCCTTTTTAATTTAATTGTTTTAATGATTTCTTAATCATTCTTATGATGGATTAGGGTTAGGGTTTATATAAAATCAGTAAATTAATGATGTTATAATCATAATATGATGATCATATAATCTAGGGCTTGTATTAGATGGGGTTATGGGTAATTAATTAGTTCAATTTGTTTAAACCCGTTTTTAAAAACTGGGCAGATTTTGAGTCAATTATTTTGATCATATCGGGAGTTCTATAAACTCTTATTTTACGATCCAAGAACCCCTGGAAAGATATTTGAAGTGGATTTCAAATGCAAGAAACTAGAACTAAATTGGAGGTCCGGAAGTGGGTCAAAAACAGGTTACAACAGTCGGAGGTCAAAACAGTTTTGAATTCAGCCTGTTTTCTTTTTAAGTTTTGGGTTGTTTGGGGCACTTAGGGTTGCATTGGGATCTTCTCACGAACGTGAGAGTCGGTTTATATATTGTAGTTAATATCTGCACTTGGGCTAAGGTGGTGGTTTAGGGTAAGACCCCTTAATGGTAACAAACTTTTAGTACGTTTAAAATCAGGAAATCTGGAATGACAAAAGTAGATATATATATATCGGGGCCTTAACAGTAGCTTTAAGATTAGGGCAAGTGGGAGGTGTTAGCCAACATATGTAAGGGTATGAATATTTCTTTTACAGAAACCATGGGTAGGTTTAAGTTGGCGTTTGACCTAAAGTTTTGAGACCTAAAACTGGGACTATTTTGGGTAAAATACGAATGGGTTAGTTATTAAACTTAACCAAGTTAAGGACTTGTTAAGGAAGGGTATTGGGGTAATTAGAGCTTATTAATGAGGTATATATGTGAGAATATGCTAGATGTCCATCATAGGTTAATGAGCCATCTTAGTGATTGGTTCGTTTATTGATTTCGTATTTTTGGTTTGTTAGCTTGTTGCTAGTGCAAGGACGTGTGAAGGAGCTATCAGGTGAGTGTTCATAGTCCCATGTTTATTTTTGTTTTTGACTTCCAGATGGGATGGAAGAGACACTGTGTTGAGTTGTTTCTAAATTGTTGCTGTGAATGTTTTATGGTTGTGATGGACTTGTGTGTACACTTATGTGATTAACTGCTATGCGATTTTTGATATGTTATTGTGGTTTGACAAGGTAGTGGCCTTGTGGTTTGACAAGGTAGTGGCCTTGTGGTTTGACAAGGTAGTGGCCTTGTGGTTTGCTAAGGTAGTGGCCTTGGGATAGGTACATAGGGTGATCATCTAAGGTACCATGATGTTGTTTGGCAAGGTAGGAGCCTTGGATTGGTTTGGTATGATTGGTCTTGATTGATAGTTGTTAATACATAATTGTAACACATTGTCCATATGTTCTTTTGTTGATGATTGTTATTCACAGCTTGTAACTGATTTATCGTTGGAGTCTAAACCTATGACTCTCACCAACTTTATGTTGACGTGTTTTAGTGTCTCTTTCAGGTGATACTATGGTTAAGCATGAGAAAATAAGTGGCTAGGATGGGAGAAGCATAGGATTGCATGTAGAAGGAGAATCCCCGTTTCCTTCTTAGTTTTATTTGATTGTTCTTTTAATAAGTGATATTGTTGGCACCTATATGTTTGTTTTGTTTGTGATATTTGATGGTCTTGGGTAAGAGGTAGGACTGTTACCTACTTACCTAGACTCCTGCATTGTTGAGATATTGTCATGACCATCGTGTCACCATTTTTACGACATTTCTTATTTCATATAGTTATCTCTATAGACACGCCATGTTGTGATGATATCCATACGTCGCGCCCCATGTTCCGCCATGGTGGGGTGTGACAGAATGGTATCAGAGACAATGGTTATAGAGAATTAGGTTGCCTAGTCGCGTAGCCTAGTCTATAGCTTAAGGGTCCCTGCATATAGGCGTCATAGGAGTATGTGTGCATTTTATATTAATTGATGTGTTTGGATGTTATTTATTGCGATGTTTTGACTAGTATGAATTGAACCGTAGTATGTTCATAGTTAGTCACATGTTATTTTCTTTTCGGGTTTGTGACTAGTGCGGGTTGAACCATAATCGTCCACGCTAGTCACTGTTGTATTTTGATTAAATGGTACATTATAGTACATAATTTAGTACAAGGTAGTTTCTATCTTTTATCGAGTTATTCTACATACCTGAGGTATGTTATTTTTCTTTTGATGTTTAAGTCATGTTCCCTAAGAGTCGTGTGGTGGTTCGAGTTACTAGGAGTAGGTGGATAGGAAGGGTTTTAAGCTGTTTTCCACTCTTACGGGCGACATGACTTATAACTGATTATATTTTTGTTTTGGATTTAGTCTAGGCTGTTTTAGCTAGACTATGGATTTCGGTATTCCAAGAGTTTTATTATGTTATTTTTATAGTTGGAGTTTTGGACCTTATTGGTTATGTGGTTATGAGCTTATGTGAGTATATGGGTTTATGTGTTATATGTTGTATTGATTCTTATAAGTGTCATCATAGGAGGGAGTGCATTGGGGAAAGGGTCATTGTATAAGTATGGTGGCCAACATAGTTATACAAGTACCACAACTTCAATGGGTTCTCAAGTATGATTGCATGAAAGAGGGTTAGTACATGCTTGTATATGATGAGATGTAGAATTTGGGTATACGTATAATATATGGGTTTATGTAATGGTTGCCTATGATATGGCTATTGTTCTTTTGTGTTATATGTTTTGGGTTATAGTTGTGTTGTGTGATTATGGGGTCACACGATATGGTTTGGTTTTCGATGTGGGCTTATTGCCTTGTTGTGGCACGGTGAGAAGGTGATTACTCGTATGGAAAAACGAGTGTATGACGCGATTGGTTGATCTGATATGTATAGTAACGAGTATGTTTTGGGTGGTTTAATAGGTATATATATGCGAATGTATATATACTACTATGTGTTAAGTTATGGTATATGGTCGTTCACTAGTTATTATAACTTGAACGTACCTTGTGTTTGTTCGTGTTTTATGGTGCTGGAGTTGATGGAGTTTCAACAACGTTTTGAATCTTTTGAAGTGTGTCTTGTAGCGTATTCTTTGAGTTTCGTATTTCACGTGTACGTTTTAAAATGGTGTTTTTGGTTTCAAGTCTATTGAAATAACTTGGGATTTCTTTTGTGATAATGAAATCTTTTGTGTTGGGTCTTGCATTTCTTTTGGTCAGTATATATCGAGTCAGATGGTTGGTTGTGTTCGGTAAAATAAGGGTAAGGTGTTGGAGTCGTGTTTGAAACAAGATGTAACATAAGACTTCTTTTTAATCATCACTTATATATTTCAAATTCTAAAGGACTTTCTTTAAAATAAAGCGAAGTAAAATTTCTTTCTACTTACATAGTTTATATAATTGGGTTTAGCCGATTCACGTCATTTATAATTATTAATACAAGGTTAAATTGAGTTTATAAAGGTTACACATACAATTATATCTGTCATTTAAAAGGATTACATTAATCATTAAGTTTATTCTTTAGTTTTTTTAAAACAACTAGTATAAAACTGATTTGGTCATAACTTGTTCGTTTTTAGAGCTTTTTGAGTGATTCAAAAGCCAAAAATTATGTACTCGGAACGTACTTTTCAAATATTCAGAATGTATAGTAATGGGAGGTCAGTATCTTGGCCGAAATTATTGTGAAAGTGTCGGGTTAGAGGTTGAGTTTGAATAGTAGTTTTTTTTTTTGATATGTGATGCATAGGATACCTTGTTTTTGAGTTGAGTTTTGAGTTCGTCAAGAGGGTTGTTTGTAGATTGTTTGAGTCACATGGATGTGGGAGGTAATAGTAAATAAAAAAAAAGATATATATTCTTTTGGAAAAGTCGATCTTTTGCACGGTTTAAATAATATGTCGCGGGGCGTAATATGTTTGGTTACCATTGGGTGTTTCTTGGATTATTTTTCGTTGTCATGGGTCATTTGGAATTGATACATGTTTTGGGTTTAAGTTTTCTTTGGAGTCTCGTGGTTTTTGATTTCTTTTAATTGGTGCACGTGAAATGTCGTTAGTTATCCGTGGGTTTAATTCGTCGATCGTATCTGGTGTATTCAGGATGTAGTTTTGGTTTTGTATGGTTTAGGAGCGTTGAGGTAGAACCATGAATAGAGCAAGTAGGAAAAGTGAGAGGAGTTGTAGTTAGTGTCTTCCAAGGCAAATCGTTGATGGAGTGAATTAAGAACAAGAGCTGTTAGAAATTGCAAGGAATTTATTCGTATTGCCGCTAAGAGAGGGTGTGAGGAGGACATAGTTGAAATTGCTAAGGATGTTGTATGAACGCTTTGGTTTTACGGTTATGCATTTGGCTTCGCCAAAGCACTAGCGGTTTTCATGGAGTCAATGAACCGAGTGTGCATGAACGTATATAAACGAGTTGTCATCGGGAGCATCGACGACATCTTGATCTACTCAAATCTTAGAAGGAGGATGAGGCGAATTATTTGTTGGTTTTGGAGTTGTTAGTAAAGGGAATGAAACGTGAGATTTTCAAGTGTGAGATTTAGGATTTAGTTGGCCAGGACTAGTAGTCAGAGATGATGGCATATCGTGGAACCAGCAAGGGGCGAAGTGAAGAAGGACGAGGAAGCATTTTGGAGGCTGAAGAGGTGGATTGGATGATGAGCAGATCTTGGCATTATCGGAAGGACTGGATGAATTCGCGAAGCATGACAATACGTGGAGCAGGGATTTGGACGCGTACGAGGACGACAAAGAAAGGCGATCGCTTATACGTTGCAGGAACTGAAGATTTGGAAGAACTGGATAGACTTAGTTAGTGGAGCTAGACTGTTATATCTGCCTAGAATGCTAGAGGCATTTGGTGTACGAGACGTGGAGAATGATCTATACGGATCATAACGTCTCCAACACATATTCAGTCATCTTGATTGAATATTTGGCAAAGGTGATGGGTGGAGTTAAGTGATGAAAGAAAAATTGCAAGGCCAAGTACCATCTAGGAAAGGCAAGCATGGTTGATGAGACATGGAATAAGAAGAATGAAGTGAAGCTGAGACGAACTTGAACTATATGGATGACGTATTAGGGTGGTTTGGATGAAGGATGTAGGTTGCACGAGTTGAGTTGTCTAAAGCAGAGAACGCGTCAACACGTATGTTGCGTGGCTTGGATAATCATATGGAGAAAAGGGACATAGACTATACTTCCTACATAGATAGGAGTAGCTTAGAAAGGGCGATGTAAGGACGAAGTTGGTGAAAGGGATGCATAATTGGGTGGAGGAATAAGTACGATGAGAGTAGGGTGATAGTCGATAGACTGCCTAATTCATCACATATTTCAAGAGGGATGAGAAGTCACATAGTCGAGAAGTTGTAAGGATTGCGTACAGATGCGATGGGATAGGAAGTTTTGTGTAAAAGTTAGCCTAATATGTATGGAATGCCTTATGAAGGATTATGGCAAGGGAAGAAACGATGGAAAGCAAGCGTAGTATACCGTTGATAGACTAATGGTTGGTATGAGTATATTATAGGGGTAATTGAGAAAGACGCCTAGAGCATTGGCGTGAGGTTTGGAGATAGTTGGAGAACGTGTTACATCAGCAAGAAGTCTCCTACAAGGAGAGAGTCACCGGTGAGAGGGGCATGTTCCCTATTAATGAGGATGTAGGGAATAAAGGAGGATCCCACTAGAGTTAGTGACAGAGTTATGTATGAAGTTTCACCCATAGTAACGGGTGGTATGTTTCGGTAAAATAGAAGAGTTGATGTAGAGTTTTGTAGGTCCATATAAGATCTTTGGAAAGATCGGACCATTAGCTTATGAGCATACAATTACCTGGGGGAAATGAGTTGTATACATGATACATTTCATGTATTGGGATTGGTAAATGTTGTTTGAGGATGCATATTTGCATGTCCGGTTATTCGGGTTTTGTGCTAATAAGAGTCTTTGTTTTATCGAAGAGTCATTTGCGAGATTTATTGACTGTGAGGTCAAGAGATTGGCAATGGGTTTAATTATTTTTGGTTTGTACATGTGGTATCTTGAAACTTGAACTAAAGTTCACGTGGAAATGAGGGGAGTTCATTTAGAACAAGTATCCTCGTGTGATTTGTTGTTTGTGTGTTGATCCTAAGGAGTAAATCTCGGGACGAGATTTCTATTAGGATGGAGTGATGTGACAACCGTGGTTTTGAGGTTCGTCACTTGGTCTTACTTTTAGGTTATTTTATGTGTGACTACTTGATTTTTGTGCTTACGTGTTTATTTTGTGTGAACGAGGTTGGTGTGATTATCGTTTATGAGTATAGAGTACTCATAAGTAAATCGAGGAACGGTTAATTCATGTTCATGAGATCACAATTAGTGACTATGAAATGAAATGGTGATATTTTGGTGGTTACGTATACGTATAAGTATTATAGTAATAATGTATTTTTTTTAGGATTTACGGTTTAGCATTTAGAGGTCTCGGAAGAGGTAATTAGTCATATGAATATTTTTCGGGATGATTTTAAGTCATTTAGGACTTAAATATAAAGTTTATTTCAAAATTTGAGATTTTTTATAAAAGTGTATATTTTACGACTTTTACGGTAAAACGCGTAAATTTGACTAGTTTTACGGTTTTGAGGTTTTGGAGGCTTTAGGAGCTGAAATAAATTAAGAAAAATTAAGGTAATATTATTATTACATATATTAATAATAAAAATAAATAAAAAACGAATTTTAGGGGTGTTAGGTCGGTTTGGGAAAAAAAAGAAAAAGAGGAAAAAAAAGGAAACAAGTGTTATAATTGGACTAGGATTCTTGTGTACACTATATAATGTTTTACTAAACAAAAAATAAAAACATAAATCCCTGGAGCTAATAAAATTCGTGGGTTTCACTAAAAAAATCATAAGGTAAAACCTTCAAATCCCTTTTTAATTTAATTGTTTTAATGATTTCTTAATCATTCTTATGATGGATTAGGGTTAGGGTTTATATAAAATTAGTAAATTAATGATGTTATAATCATAATATTATGATCATATAATCTAGGGCTTGTATTAGATGGGGTTATGGGTAATTAATTAGTTCAATTTGTTTAAACCCGTTTTTAAAAACTGGACAGATTTTGAGTCAATTGTTTTGATCATATCGGGAGTTTTATAAACTCTTATTTTACGATCCAAGTACCCCTGGAAAGATATTTGAAGTGGCTTTCCAATGCAAGAAACGAGAACTAAACTGGAGGTCGGGAAGTGGGTCAAAAACAGGTTACAACAGTCGGAGATCAAAACAGTTTTGAATTCAGCCTGTTTTCTTTTTAAGTTTTGGGTTGTTTGGGGCACTTAGGGTTGCATTGGAATCTTCTCACGAACGTGAGAGACGTTTTATATATTGTAGTTAATATCTGCACTTGGGCTAAGGTGGTGGTTTAGGGTAAGACCCCTTAATGGTAACAAACTTTTAGTACGTTTAAAATCAGGAAATCTGGAATGACAAAAGTAGATATATATATATATATCGGGGCCTTAACAATAGATTTAAGGTTAGGACAAGTGGGAGGTGTTAGCCAACATATGTAAGGGTATGAATATTTCTTTTACAGAAACCATGGGTAGTTTAGGTGAGCGTTTGATCTAAAGTTTTGAGACCTAAAACTGGGACTATTTTGGGTAAAATACGAACGGGTTAGTTATTAAACTTAACCAAGTTAAGGACTTGTTAAGGAAGGGTATTGGGGTAATTAGAGCTTATTAATGAGGTATATATGTGATAATATGCTAGATATCCATCATAGGTTAATGAGCCATCTTAGTGATTGGTTCGTTTATTGATTTCGTGTTTTTGGTTTGTTAGCTTGTTGCTAGTGCAAGGACGTGTGAAGGAGATATCAGGTGAGTGTTCATAGTCCCATGTTTATTTTTGTTTTTGAATTCTAGATGGGATGGAAGAGACACTGTGTTGAGTTGTTTCTAAATTGTTGCTGTGAATGTTTTATGGTTGTGATGGACTTGTGTGTACACTTATGTGATTAACTGCTATGCGATTTTTGATATGTTATTGTGGTTTGACAAGGTAGTGGCCTTGTGGTTTGACAAGGTAGTGGCCTTGTGGTTTGACAAGGTAGTGGCCTTGTGGTTTGCCAAGGTAGTGGCCTTGGGATAGGTACATAGGGTGATCATCTAAGGTACCATGATGTTGTTTGGCAAGGTAGGAGCCTTGGATTGGTTTGGTATGATTGGTCTTGATTGATAGTTGTTAATACATAATTGTAACACATTGTCCATATGTTCTTTTGTTGATGATTGTTATTCACAGCTTGTAACTGATTTAGCGTTGGAGTCTAAACCTATGACTCTCACCAACTTTATGTTGACGTGTTTTAGTGTCTCTTTCAGGTGATACTATGGTTAAGCATGAGAAAATAAGTGGCTAGGATGGGAGAAGCATAGGATTGCATGTAGAAGGAGAATCCCCGTTTCCTTCTTAGTTTTATTTGATTGTTCTTTTAATAAGTGATATTGTTGGCACCTATATGTTTGTTTTGTTTGTGATATTTGATGGTCTTGGGTAAGAGGTAGGACTGTTACCTACTTACCTAGACTCCTGCATTGTTGAGATATTGTCATGACCATCGTGTCACCATTTTTACGACATTTCTTATTTCATATAGTTATCTCTATAGACACGCCATGTTGTGATGATATCCATACGTCGCGCCCCATGTTCCGCCATGGTGGGGTGTGACAATAAACATTGACCTATCGTTCGTTGAAGAGCAGAGATTGAATCTTCTTTCAAAATATAATAAACTTGTCTTTGAATTAAACAAATGTAGAGAAGATTTATTATTTTAAAACAAGCCAAACTTGAAGCAGTAAGCTGTCAACTTCAGAACACTAAACTTACTAAAATCAATCATGCTCTTCAAGAACAACTTAAGGAAGAAAAATGCATCAATGAGAAATGGACAAATAGCTCTACCTTAGCCTCTCAGTGTATAAACAGTCAAATACCTGCCCAAAAGAAGAAAATTCGTGGGGCACGACAACTCACTGAAAAGGCACCTACTAAGGAAATGATTGAAAAGGCATTTCTCCCTGCCTCAGTTGGGTTTGATCATGAAATGATTCCTAAGTCAAAAGAATGGGTTGAGAGATGAAACCCTGAGAGTGTTTTGCCTAACTTTGATACTGGAAAAATATTAATTCCTGAATCTCAGGCTATTAATGAAAAACTTGGTCTGAATGAAGAGTCTGATAAAGTCAGTAACACTGAAACAACTAGTGTTGCTGAATCATTCAGACTCCTCTACCTCCTTTGAAAAATATTCAAGGGGCAAGTCCATGTTCTTAACTAATTCCATTATCAAGAACACTCACCTAGAGGAAGAGCTGGGTTAGGTTGTATTGAACAAACAAAGCCTGACTCAAAAGTGATACCAAATCATACTGAATCAGGAACTGTCACTAAGAAAACAACCAAACCTATATCTCCCTTAGGGACTCCTACACACTCAGTCAACTCTACTCTTATTGTAAATCAAGAGGAGTTAAGTAGATTGTTCCAACTTTTCATGGAAGAGAAGCTGAACTCAACCTCTAAAACTCAGGGTGAAACATCTATTTCCTCACAGCTTGAATCATCAACAAGTAACAAAACTGAACCTGAGTCTTCTAAGAAAGTTAAAACAAAGAAACCCTCCTATGAGCTATTTCACTATACAAATCACACCACTTACAACTGCTTTAGAGTTCTCTATTGCATGAAATGTAAAAGTGAAGATCACAGGACAACAGATCATGAGATACACATAGCTTCTATTAGAAATGCTAAAAGATACAACGCTCGGCCTTACAACTATGGGCCCACCTCATAACAAACCAGAAAATCCAAGGCTAAGCCTTACCCACCATGTACACATTGTGGCATTCCTGATCATAGACCTGATGATTGTGTATATTACCCTGAGTATGAGATTTGTGGAAGCAATGATCACACTACCTTAGGACACAATAGAATAATCATGGTCAGAAGAGGAATGCTAGCTAAGTCATCTCAAAGTACTGAATCCTCAGTCGGACTAAGGTGCAAAACATGTGGAAGCAATGTTTATTCTACCTCAGATCATGCTGAGTTTGAGTACTTCAAACGAGGTGAAAGACGTCAGGCTTTTCGAGCCAAAGAGCCTACTAAAAAGTAGGCTCACAAGAGAAACTAATCCACCTTGTTATATGTGCAGAAACACTTCAAGGAGCCTGTCTGGTACTTAGACAGTGGGTGCTCAAGAAGTATGATAGGGGTCAAAAGTTATCTGCACAAATACGTGGAGCAACCAGGTCTTAAGGTAGTATTCGGTGATAATTCATTTTGTGTTACTGAGGGATATGGTTCAATTAAATGTGGTGGAATAGTTTTCTCAAAAGTGGCGTTTGTAAATGGTCTGAAGTACAATCTCATCAGTATCATCCAACTGTGTGATGCTAAGTACATCGTTCAGTTTGATGATAAGCAAGGAACAATCTTCAATGCTAACAAAGAAAATGTGTTGACTGCTCTAAGAAGAAATGATGTATATGTCCTAGACATGTCATCTGTAACACATTCAGGAGCCTGTTTCTTTGCTAAAGCCTCAGACTCTGTCAATTGGCTTTGGCATAAGAGACTGTCACATCTAAATTTCAAAGATATGAACAAACTTGCAAAACAAAACAAAGTTCTTGGCTTACCATCTCTTGTGTATTCAAAAGACAAGCCTTGTTCAGCCTGTGAAAAAGGTAAACACAAGAGAGCTTCTTTCAAGCCAAAACAAAACTTTTCTATCAGGAAGTGTCTTCATCTTATTCATATGGACTTGTTTGGACCAGTCAGTCCAATGTCTATATATCATGAGAAATATACTCTTGTGATTGTTGATGAATACTCTAGATACATTTGGGTATACTTCCTAAAAAAGAAGAGTCAAGCTCCTGAATTCATAATGTCTTTTATCAGGCAAGTAGAAAATCAAAATGATACTAAAATTAAAAAAATACGAACTAATAATGGAACAGAAATCATGAACCAAGAGCTTGAGAGTTTTTGTGATGAGAAAGGAATTTCTCAGAACTTCTATTCTCCTTACACACCTGAACAAAATGATGTGGCTGAAAGGAAGAATATAACTCTCATTGAAGCTGCTTGAACCATGCTCAATGGATCAAATCTTTCAAAACACTTCTGGACTGAGGCTGTAAAAATAGCTTGCTATACTCAGAACAGATGTATTATTGTCAAAAGACATGATAAGACTCCTTATGAAATATTCAGGGAAAGGATTCCAGATATCATCTACTTTCATGTGTTTAGATGTCCTGTGTTCATTCACAATAAAAAGGACCATCAAGGTAAATTTGATGCCAAAGCTAATGATGGATACTTTCTTGGATACTCTTTTGTCTCCAAAGCCTTCAGGGTCTTTAACACAAGGAGACAATAGGTTGAGGAGTCATTTCATGTCACCTTTGATGAAAGTATGGATGCCATTAACTTCACGAATCAATCAATGGATAAGATTGGGATCAATGACTCATCAAGATATCCTCCTGATGAGTATGAACATTGTCCCTCAAAGCAGTATCAAACTGATGCTGATATATCCTTCCATATATCACCTCACAATAGGTTAATTGATAATTTAATCACACCTCAACATGTCCTTAAAGTTATCACTTCTCGAGCAGAAGAATCAAATGATTCACACATCTATGAGAACACTGAAGGGACAAGTGATGAAAATATCGATCCCCCTATTAATGAAAATCCTTTAGTAGGAGGTGATGTCACAGTACAATGTACTGAATCTCTAGTCCCTGATAATCATCAACCATCGACAAGCTCTAATCCAAGTCCTCAGGACCGATGGTCAAGACAACAACATAAAGAGCTTGTAAATATAATTGGTGATGTATCTGAGGGGATGCTCACACGCAGTCAGGCTGCTAAACTCTCTGCTGCCTTAGCCCATGAATGTCTGTTTGCAGAATTTCTCTCTAAAATTGAACCAAAGAAGGTTTCAGAGGCCCTGACACATCCAGGGTGGGTTGAGACCATGCAAGAAGAGCTCAACCAATTCCTCAGGAACAAAGTATGGAAACTTGTTCCTCTTCCTGAAGGGAAATCAACTCTTGGTACAAAATGGGTATTTAAAAACAAGACTGATGAAGATGGAATTGTCATTAAAAACAAAGCTAGGCTGGTTGTTCAGGGGTGTGGTCAACTTGAAGGGATCGACTATGAGGAAACCTTCGCCCCTGTAGCAAGAATGGAAGCCAACAGGATCTTCCTTGCTTATGCTACTTACATGAACTTTAAAGTTTTCCAAATGGATGTAAAAAGTGCCTTCCTGAATGGAAAGATCACTGAAGAAGTTTATGTTGCTCAGCCTCCTGGTTTTGAGATTTCTGATTTCCCAAATCATGTTTGTAAACTTGACAAAGCTCTTTATGGACTGAAACAAGCACCAAGGGCATGGTATGAAACTCTCTCTACATTCCTGATAATGAACAAATTTATCTTGTTTATCTTCAGAACCAAGGAGGACGTTCTACTAGTCCAGATATATGTTGATGACATCATATTCGGATCTACTAACTATAACCTTTGTAGAAAGTTTGAAACACTTATGACAAAGAAATTTGAAATGAGTATGATGGGCGAATTAACATATTTTCTTGGACTACAAATCAAGCAGGGGGACAAAGGAATCTCAGTTTGTCAAGAAAAATACACCAGAGAAATACTTAAGAAATATGATATCTTTGAGTGTGCTTCAGTAAAGACTCACATGGTTCCCCCCAACAACTTAGGTCCTGATCTTACTGGTAAATCAGTCAATCAAACCTTATTCAGAGGAATGATTGGATCATTAATGTACCTAACTGCAACCAGGCCTGATATTCAGTTCTCAACAATCTTGTGTGCTAGATATCAGTCCGATCCCAAAGAATCACATCTTACTACTGTTAAACAAATCTTCAGGTACCTGAAGGGTACTCCCTCACTAGGTCTATGGTATCCTCGTTGCTCAGGCTTCGATCTTAAAGGATACTCAGACTCAGACTATGCTGGCTGCAATATGGATAGAAAAAGTACCTCAGGTGCATGTCAATTCCTAGGTGGCAAGCTAGTATGTTAGAGTGCAAAGAAACAACAGTCAGTCGCAATGTCCTCTGCTGAGGCTGAATACGTGGCAGTTGCTGGGTGTTGAGCAAACATCCTTTGGATGAAAAGTCAACTCAGGGACTATAATGTGGAATACAAAGTAGTCCCTATCTTTTGTGACAACACCAGTGCAATTGCCATTTCAAATAATCCAGTCCTACATTCAAGGACTAAACACATAGACATAAGATATCATTTCCTCAGGGACCATATCTTAAAAGGAGATATTGTATTACATTTCATCCCCACTGAATATCAGCTGGCTGATATATTTACCAAACCTTTGGATGAACCAACATTCACTAGACTGAAAGCTGAACTTGGTATGCTGAATATTGATTAATCAGGCTCCCTAATGACAATGGATTTAGTATAATGTATATTCTTGATCCTCTCTCTGAGTAAATATCTCTTATCGTCTTCCCCATGACACTGAGGTACATTAATTGATGTAACTAAATGCTCTAAGGATTTAGTTACTTAATGTCCTAGGTTGGTGAGTCACAATATTAAATAAGGGACATATATTCCTTCAATAAATTGTCATAAACCAATCAAGGGGTCATTCATGTCAAGTATCCCACTAAGCATTAAATGCTTACCCTTTTCTAGCAAAATCTGTTGTAAAAACGTCCTTTCAAATGCACGTGACCCCACGTCATCTCTGCAAAAATTGTTATCTCTGTAGTAATGGAACAGTTACCAAGACAATAGGGGGACCACTTGTACGCTTTCATTTAAAGCGGATGTGAAAAGAAATTATAACAAATAAAACTCTATTTCACATCCGAGCCTATAAATACCCCTCAATCAAAACAAACACACACACAAAGAACTTGTAATTTTACTCTACCGAAATTCTCTCTCAAAGAATATTTGTGTGTGTTCAAACGAGTTTCCAGAAAAGGTTTCTTGTAAAAAGGCAATCACATTGATCACTTGTTTTATTTTTATATAGCACAAACAATCAAAGTTACTCTTGATCCTTTTTATAAGGCGAAATTTCGCATTAGGTCACTTGGTGAATCTTGTTGTATTATAACAAGAAACAAGTCTTGATTTGATTTCCACAAATTGCCATTGTCCTTTTTCAAATCTTTAAAAGCTATCTTTAATGGCAATGTCCAAAGCTATCAAATATGCCCCTCAGGCTGAACATCTCACCAATGAGGGTGTCCATTTTACAGGAAACAACTATGAGGGAAATTTCAATTACCCTAGTAGTGTATCATCCTACAAACCAATTTGCAAATTCTTGAAAAACTGTGATTGGGCTGATGCTTTTACAAAAATCCCCTCAGTCTTCTACCATGAATATCTCAGGGAATTCTGGTATACGGCTGTGGTTGTAACCCCTACCCAAGGGCCTGAAGGATCTCAGGGGTATGAGATCAAGTCACATAAGAACTGTGTCATCATGTTCACTGTAAACAATGGGAAGACACCATTGATTTTAGACTTCAAAACATTTTTGTGGAAACTAGAAGGGGGGGGGGGGTTGAATAGTTTCTTATATTTACTTGTTAAAATGTGGTTTTCAAAAATCCTTTTTCAAAAACTTAGGCTTGAGGAAATATGTGAAATCTTCTTATGCACAATAGGAACAATGATAGTGTAACTAAACTAATACTAACAAAAAATATATGCACAAATAATAAAGAATGTAAAGAGTTAAGGGTAAAGAAAGATCAAACCGAACACCAAGGATTTATAGTGGTTCAGAAACGAAGCTCACTCCTCGTTCCTACACCACTCCTCGAGTACCACTTACTCGAGAGTTCACTACACAACAAGCTCCTTATGGTGGAGAAAACCGTACACGTCGCTTAACCAATTCCGACTCTAAGCTAAAAGTCGAGCCCTAATCGTATCTAGGACCAATCTACACAACTATACTTAGTACATACACAACTTCCAAATAGACACAACTACTTGGATCTTCACAACTATGACACAACTATAAATGTATAAAATTAGATCTTCAATGGATCTTTGGTGGTGGACTCAACACTTCACAAGGATAGTGTTCTTCTCTTTGCACTTGGAGAGGAAGGGATGGAAGAACAAGATTCACTTCTTAAACAAGTAGTAATCAAACAAATGATCAAAGATTTGAGTGATTAAAAAGAGTGTTTGAATCTGGAAATAAATGTGCAAAAGAGGTGAATTGACAAGCTGAGAATGGTCCACTATTTATAGGACAAAGGGCCAACGACTATATCTGCCCGCGGTACCTTATCTTAGCCCGCGGCACCTTATCGATAAGGAACCGCCTAGCAGCTAAGGTACCGCTGGACTAGACTCCGCTCCCTTTTTGTCCTTTAGTGGTGAAGGTCATATCTGGCTTAAAAAATATCCTGATAGAATATTCCTAACCAAATAAGAATATTCCATTTTCAAATTTTCAAATAATTAATTTAATAAAACATTTTCTTAAAAAGAAAGTTTAATAAAAACTTGTCACACTTAATAAAAAGTGAGTTTTAAGAAAAGATTAAATCACTTAATCACTTGATTAAGGTTAGTACTTGTTTATCCATACCTTAAGTGAAAATGGGTAAAATGAAAAATACTTGAACTCAAGAATTCGTTTTTTTGTTGTTTTCGTAAATGCTTGTTTTTACATATTGTCGTAATCAAAACTAAGCGAGACCGAAAAATGCAAGTAACGTTTTTAGGCATTATTGCATTAACAATCTCCCCCTTTTTGATTCCGACAATACATAAACTCAATCACACAAAAAACAAGATTTTCGAAGACGAGTTTATTCATTTCTCCCCCTTTGTCGAAGCAAAAAGGTTGCACAAGTCGGTGTTGAAGAAACGGACTTTGCAAAGACTCCCCCTTGGTGCTTACTCCCCCTAGCTTGGGGCACCGAGGAATCGATATATGGTGACAAGCTACATAGAAGGGTTAGTTGAACAAAAGAAACAACCAACAAGATATAGCAATAGGTCACAAAATAAAAGAGAAGAAAAAAAAAGACAAAGATCCAAGATAGGTTACTAAAAAAAACATCATACGAAGATGTATGGAAAATAGAAACAAGCCAAAAGCATAAATCTAATCCTAGTTATTCTAGAATTCTATAATTTGCTTGAATTTGGTGTCTTGTGGATAAGCAACCAATGCTTATATGAAAGACAAGGTAATGGCGGAGGGTGGTGGTGGTGGCTTGTTGGAGATCTCATAATCAAAGTGAAGAGGAGGCTTGATTAAGAGACTCTTGATGTAGCTCAACTCCTCATAGATGTGTGCCATAGCAAGATGTTGATATTGACAACAATGAAAATATGTTCCATGATGCATGACATTATCATGAGAAGGAGGAAGAACACTAAAGGGTGGTGGTGGAAAAATAGATTTTCCACAATCAACATTCTTGGTAGGAGAGATGTGATTAAGAGTGTTCTTGGGTGGGTTTGGATTGTAGTGGTTTTTGGGTGAGTTGGGATTGAAAGCAATTGGAGAAAATGGAGGAGATTCAAGGCTTTCATTGGGAGAGTAAGACATTTTGAGGTGTGAAGTATGGCAAAATGCTTATGGTTTAAATAGGGAAGGTTTAAGGTATTTTTGGGGTGGTCAAAGGGTTTGAAACAAAGATTCTCAAAAATGTTGGAGCAAATCTGGAGTTTCAGACAAAAACCCGAAAAAGGAAGGCACTATAGGCGGTTCCTTATCAAGGCTGGCGGTACCTTATCAATAAGGCACCGCGGTTCACATATGGAACCGCCTGCAGAGGCTGTGTTTGGTGTTTGGAGGAAGATTTTTCAGCAAATCTTAATTTTCTAGTCTAACTTATCATAGGGATATGCTTAAAAGAAAAGATAGACAAAGAAAGCATATGCAAACTTACCAAATAGAGGTTTGACCAAAATACATGGATTAAAAAATCGATGTAGGAGGTGTGTAAGAAAAGACCTTAAGTCATGACACAATGATCCTCCATGATTCTATCTTGTTCTTGCTATGTTTGAGAGAATCATACATATGAATTATGTAAGCTCTAGATTAATAGCGAGAATCTATGAAAAATTGTTTTTAGATTGAATTAACAATGTCAAACGAATTTCTCAACCATTTTCGAAAGAGACTTTGAGAATTTTTGAAAAGGAGAAGAGAGGGTTTTTCAAAAAGAGTTTGGAAGACTCAATGACTCAAAGTGGTAAAATAAAACACACAAAGGGAAAGGAAATTAAGGAATATGTTCCATTAATCCTAGACCTAGACGCAAGTAATTAAAAGGTTCCCTCTTTAGTGGCTTAGTGAAGATGTTGGCTAAGTTGTCTTCGGAGGGTACCTTCTCAATTGAAATGTTCCCCTTTTGAACATTATCCCTAAGGAAAAGGTGTCGAATTTCTATGTGTTTGGTTTGCGAGTGTTGCACGGAATTCTTGCTAAGGTCTATAGCACCTTTATTATCGCACATGCTAGGAACATCATCAAGAGAAATCCCGTAATCAACAAGCGCTTGCTTCATCCATAGAGCTTGTTGGCATGCTTTTCCGGCACTCACATACTCGGCTTCCGTGGTGGATATTGAAAGAGCGGTTTGTTTCTTGGAGAACCAAGAAGTTAAACAACAACCCATGAAGGTACAAACTCCACTAGTGATTTTCCGGTCCACATAGTCTCCCGCATGATCCGAGTTCGCGTAGACAATGGTTTCTACGCCGGTCCCTTTAGGATACCATAATCCTAAATGTATAGTGCCTTTAATGTATCGGAAGATACGCTTAACCGCTTCGAGGTGAGAGGTTTTGAGAGCCTCTTGGAAGCGAGCACAAAGGTAAACACTAAACATGATATCCGGTCGACTTGCCGTTAGGTACAACAAACTAACAATCATACCTCTATATTTGGTGTTGTCTACCGACTCACAATCATCATCTACGGTGAGTTTAGTATCCGAGGCCATAGGGGTCTTCATTGGTCTAGATTCTTCTAATCCAAATTTCTTTAGCATTTCTTTAGCGTACTTAGATTGACTAAAGAAAATACCATCGTCCATTTGTTTAATTTGGAGTCCTAAAAAGAAGTTAAGTTCTCCCATCATACTCATTTCAAACTCATCATGCATGATTTTGGAAAAGTTATCACACAATTCTTGACAAGTTGAGCCAAATATAATGTCATCAACATATATTTGTAGGATTATAAGGTGAGGACCTTTCTTCTTTGTAAAGAGCGTATTGTCTACCATCCCCATGGTATACTCATGTTTAGCAAGAAATGCTTTAAGTCTATCATACCAAGCTTTGGGTGCTTGTTTGAGACCATAAAGTGCCTTCTTAAGCTTGTACACATGATCCGGTTTCTCAAAATCAATGAAGCCGGGAGATTGAGCCACATATACCTCCTCATTGATCAAACCGTTAAGAAATGCACTCTTTACATCCATTTGTTGAAGCTTAAAGTCTAAGGCACAAGCGTAGGCTAAAAGGATTCTAATGTATTCTAATCTAGCTACCGGTGCATATGTCTCTCATAATCAATCCCTTCTTGTTGATTATAGCCCTGTGCTAAAAGTCTAGCTTTGTTACGAGACACAACACCATTCTCATCTAACTTATTCCTATATACCCATTTGGTTCCTATAATGGTAGAACTTCTAGGTGGAGGAACAAGTTCCCAAACATCATTGGCAACAAATTGATTTAATTCTTCTTACATCGCAATGACCCAACTCTCGTTCGCCAAAGCTTCTTTAACATTCTTTGGTTCAATCAAGGAGACGAAACAAAAAAAGTTGCTTTGGTTTTGGACTTGAGATCTTAGGGTCCTTTGATTTAAGTCACCAATGACATTATTGAGAGTATGATCCCTAGACTCCTTAATGTTTACTTCCTTTTCAACACTAAGGTCTTCAACTCCTATTTTTCTAACCTCTTTGGCTTTTACTACTTCTAATTCATCCAAGTCATCATCAACCAATGGTGGTGTCTTGGGTGAGGGAGGGGTTTCATCAAAGGTTAGGTTGAGTGATTCTTCAATAAACCCCGAGGTTCTATTTAGGACAATGTAGGCTTTGCTAGTTTGGGAATAACCTAAAAGGATACCTTCGTAAGACTTTGGGTCAAACTTGGTAAGGTAGTCTTTGGTGTTGAGGATAAAGCACTTGCTTCCAAACACCCTAAAGTATTCCAATGAGGGTTTCTTACCTTTAAGAATCTCATAGGGGGTCTTTCCTAGGAAAGGTCGAATAAGAATTCGGTTGAGTATATAAGTCGATGTGTCCACGGCATTGCACCAAAACTTTTGAGGCAAAGATTGCTCGTTTAGCATCGTCCTACTCATCTCTTGGAGAGTCCTATTCTTCCTTTCAACTATCCCATTTGATTGTGGAGTACGAGGAGCCGAGAAGTTATGGGTAATACCATGAGCTTCACAAAAGGCACCAAATTGCACTTCCTTATCAAATTTCCTACCATGATCCGTCCTAATAGAGACAATTGGACATCCTAGTTGATTTTGAATTCTTCGACTAAAGATTTCGAAATGATCGAAAGCTTCATTCTTAGATGCCAAAAATCTAGTCCAAATGAATCTAGAATACTCATCAACTATAACTAGGGTATAAAGGTTACCACCATAACTCCGTATGGCGGAAGGTCCAAAAAGATCCATATGTAGGAGCTCTAAGCACCGAGAGGTCGAAACCAAATTCTTGGCTTTGTGACTTGAGTGAACTTTCTTTCTAACTTTGCAAGCATCACAAAAGTGACTATCAAACTTCATCTTGGGGAGGTGTCTTACCAACTCCTTAGAGACTAAAGATTGAATTAAACGCATATTAGCGTGACCTAATCTCCTATGCCAAAGAGTAGAACTATCATCTATAGTCGCAAGACATATGTTGTCTTTTGAATTCTTATTAACCTTCATGACATAAAGCCCATGCCTTCTAACACCTTTTCCAATGACTTTTCCATCTTTTACGATTTCACTGTCATGTTCCGAAAAGATGACCTTACACTTATTGTCACAAATTTGACCTATACTTAAAAGGTTAAACCCTAAGTTATCTACGTGCTCAACATTTTTAATGGTCATAGAGTCAAGAGAAACCGTACCTTTGCCAATTATATTACCACGTAGACTACTTGCAAATGTGATGTTACCTCCATCATATGCTTTGTAGTGCGAGAACAAACTTCGATTACCCGTCATGTGTTTAGAACATACACTATCCTTAATCCACTCGTCGGGCTCCAAATCAATTCCCAAGCATATCTAGGTAACAACACACAAGATCAAACATTTGGTCCCCAATATCTCATGGGTCCAAAATTGTTAGTTCCAAACATCCCTTGCATTTGGTTGGGATGCATGAATGAAGGAGGGGTTCCCCATGGAGAACAAAATGGAGGAAGGTAGTGATTCATATAACCATTTTGTTATTCGTTATTTCTCCTGGGTGTATTTGATCTAGGTTTAGAGTTATGATCATTTCTTCTAGGTTTTGGGGTTTTACTTCTAGATCGTGAATTGTTTTGATTATCTCTTCTAGGCGTTGTCGTTCTACTTCTAGGCTTAGACTCATTCCGTATTCTAGGTGGAGTAGAAGATGGTCTTGATAAGCTTCTATTTCCCATGAGAGGTTTACTTAATGGCTTGTAGAACTTATCAATAACATTGTCGTCAAGTATGGGTAATTTTACCTTATTAACAATAAGATGCTTTGGTTTTTCACCTAATTTAGATTTTTCAGAAAGTTCATGATTTTCACAAAAATCATCTTCTGGCCGCGATACCTTATCTATGGCGGCGGTTCCATAGTGATAAGGAACCGCCCCATACAATCTGGGACCGCGTACAGTGGGTGATTTTTGTGAAAATATGACTTGTTTAGGTTCACTAGTTGAGGCTTCATTTGAGTTAAAACCTAGACCAAGTCTTTCCTTAGAATGAACTTGTTTGTTTAACATATCATCAAGAGCACTATTACCTTTCATGAACTTTTCCAATTTAATGGAGGTGCTCTTGAGATCTTCATTTTCTAATCTAAGTTTCTCACAACTTAAGCAACCTAAATCCACTTCTTTATTTTTCTCAAGTATTGCCAATTTCTCCCTAAGTTCATTGATCTCATTTTCAAGCTTAGTTTTGGTTGATTTTAAGGTTTTATTCTTTTCTATGAATTTAAGACTAAGTTTGTGTAAACTATCATATTTGCCTTCAAATTCAATATCATCAAAAGTGGAGCTATCATTGCTATAATATTCGGTTTCAGAATGTACCTCTTTAGAAGTGTGAGCCATAAGACATTTCTCCTCTTTGGGGTTGTCATCGTCATCTTCACCGCTATCGCTCCAAGAGCCACTAACGAACGCCGTGTGATTCTTATCACGAGAGGGCTTTGGACAATCACCAATGAAGTGATTTGGATCACCACATCTAAAGCAATTCCTATCACCTTTTTCGTTCTTGACAAACCGAGTCTTTGAGAATGGTTTCTTATCATTGTTGGGTTGCCTAACGTGTTGACCTCGGCTTTTGAAGAACTTCTTGAAATATCTCACCGCCAATGCATACTCCTCGTCATCGCTATCCGAGGAACTATCATGGTCACTTTGTGCCTTCTTGGCTTTAAGTGCAAGAGATTTTCTTTCACTCTTGGTTTTCACTAATTCCGAGTCCTTCAAATTTATCATCTCATGAACCTTCAAGTTACCTATGAGTTCATCGAGTGATAAACTTGAGAGATCTTTTGACTCTTCAATCGTCGTGACTTTTGCTCTCCACTTTGGATGTAAAGCCCTTAGAAACTTCCTAACATTTTTCTTGCTAGAAAAACCTTCATCAAGTGCTTTTAGACTAGTAATAATGGTGTTAAACCTAGCAAATGCACTATCAATAGTTTCATCTTCTAAGATGACAAATTGTTCATATTGTTGGACAAGAAGATCGATTTTGCTTTCTTTGACTTGGCTATTACCTTGGTGGGTTACTAAAAGAGTGTTCCAAATATCTTTAGCGGTTTCACACATAAAAATTCTTTCATACTCTTTCTTAGGCAAAGCATTATAAATCACCATTTTAGCCTCATTATTTTTTGAAAGTTTCTTTTTAGTGTCGTCATTAGCTTTGTCAAAAGTGACCAATTCTTTTGTTTTAGAAACTTCATTAAATTGATAAAGTAAAAAATCACCATTTGTAATAACATGCCAAAGATCTAAATCTTTTGATTTCACATAAGTTTCAAATCTATTTTTCCAATAAATAAAACTATCGGTTTCAAAAAGTGGTGGTCTTTGCATAGATTGCCCTTCTAGGTATTTGTTGGAATCCATAGATCGATTCAAGTTTTAAAATACAATATACTTTAAAAAATTCTTGAGCAACCAGGCTCTGATACCAATTGTGGAAACTAGAAGGGGGGGGGGGGTTGAATAGTTTCTTATATTTACTTGTTAAAATGTGGTTTTCAAAAATCCTTTTTCAAAAACTTAGGCTTGAGGAAATATGTGAAATCTTCTTATGCACAATATGAACAATGATAGTGTAACTAAACTAATACTAACAAAAAATATATGCACAAAGAATAAAGAATGTAAAGAGTTAAGGGTAAAGAAAGATCAAACCGAACACCAAGGATTTATAGTGGTTCGGCAACGAAGCTCACTCCTCGTTCCTACTCCACTCCTCGAGTACTCCTTACTCGAGAGTTAACTACACAACAAGCTCCTTATGGTGGAGAAAACCGTACACGTCGCTTAACCAATTTCCGACTCTAAGCTAAAAGTCGAGCCCTAATCGTAGCTAGCACCAATCTACACAACTATACTTAGTACATACACAACTTCCAAATAGACACAACTACTTGGATCTTCACAACTATGACACAACTACAAATGTATAAAATTAGATCTTCAATGGATCTTTGGTGGTGGACTCAACACTTCACAAGGATAGTGTTCTTCTCTTTGCACTTGGAGAGGAAGGTATGGAAGAACAAGATTCACTTCTTAAACAAGTAGTAATCAAACAAATGATCAAAGATTTGAGTGATTAAAGAAGAATGTTTGAATCTGGAAATAAATGTGCAAAAGAGGTGAATTGAGAAGCTGAGAATGGTCTACTATTTATAGGACAAAGGGCCAACGGCTATATCTGCCCGCAGTACCTTATCTTAGCCCGCGATACCTTATCGATAAGGAACCGCCTAGGAGCTAAGGTGCCTCTGGACTAGACTCTGCTCCCTTTTTGTCATTTAGTGGTGGAGGTCATATCTGGTTTAAAAAATATCCTGATAGAATATTTCTAACCAAATAAGAATATGCCATTTTCAAATTTTTAAATAATTAATTTAATAAAACATTTTCTTAAAAAGAAAGTTTAATAAAAACTTGTCACACTTAATAAAAAGTGAGTTTTAAGAAAAGATTAAATCACTTGATCACTTGATTAAGGTTAGTACTTGTTTATCCATACCTTAAGTGAAAATGGGTAAAATGAAAAATACTTGAACTCAAGAATTCGTTTTTTCGTTGTTTTTGTAAATGCTTGTTTTTACATATTGTCGTAATCAAAACTAAGCGAGACCGAAAAATGCAAGTAACGTTTTTAGGCATTACTGCATTAACAATTTTTTCAAACCAGTGGACTTGATTATAACAATGGAAAGTATGTTGCCCATCCTAACATGGAGTCAGTTAAAAAAGGACTAAAAAAATAGGGTCCCTGAGTTACTTGTGACTAAAACTCCATTGATCAAAACTGCTTTCCCCATGGCTTGGAGGATCCTGGTCACTTTTGTGATTCAGGTGATCGGTGGGAACTATTCATCTACTGAGCAAGTTAATTCTACTCAGCAGATGCTAATCTACAGTCTTATTAATGGAATGAAGATTGACATAGGAGAGATCGTTTATAATGATCTCGTAACCAGGCTCCTGAAGAAGTCTAGGAAAAAGTATGTTTCTTACCCGAGATTCATATCATGCGCCTTAGAATGGTTACTGGGTTCCCTTTACACTCAGGAAAAATTCAATGTTTTTTCTACTCCCATCCTGAGTTCCACAAACTTTTCAAAGAACCCATCTGAAGTCAACCCCATTGCATTGACGGCTCACATGACTGAGGTGATCAGTCGTGAATCATCCGTGTCTCCCATTCCCTTCTTACCAAATAAGGGGAACAAGAAGACTCAGATTGTGCCACAGACCAAACCAACAAAGGCACAGGGCCCTGAGGCTTCCGAGGCACGACCCAAAAAGGCCAAGGCTAAAAAGACTACCCTTGTTCAGACCAAGCTTCAAATACCCCAAGGGAAAGAGCTTTCGAGAGGGCCTGATACATCACAGTTAGGGTCGACGGGCCAACCTACTGGTCCTCTTGATGGAGAAGGAAACAAACAACCTTCTCCTACGGGACTGCCTTCCACTCAGACCGATGAGGGCATTCATAAATCACAACCTTTGCCTGAGGTTAAAACTAAGGCCAAAGAATCAGAGAGACGCCCACGGGTAACACACCTCGCTGATAGGCCTATCACTTCCACCAAGTCCAATGAAGGCACACTAGCTCAAAAGTCTTTGCCTGAGGACCCAAAACTTGATTCCTTAGACTTAGAGGGACGCCCACGGGTAAAACACCCTGCTGATAGGAATCTCACCTCCACAAATCCCGATGAAGGCACACTAAAACAAAAGTTTTTGCCTGAGGGAACCACTCTTGATCCCAAAGACTCAGAGGGACGCCCACGGGTAAAACACCCCGCTGATAGGGATCTCACTTCCACAACTGATCAATCACAAACTACCCCTGAGTATCAGTTGGCTAAATCCCAAGCCTTAGGATTTAGGGCAGGAAGTGACGATAACCAAGGCAAACCTTCTTTTGAAGGGGAGCTGGACAAACCTAAGGGTTTACTGAACGTTAGAGATTTTGTAAGTTTACTCGAGAAGCCTGACGAGTTACTCCAAGGTTTCAGTGACGACGATGATATGATTGAGGCTGGGGATGAACCTAAAACTCAGGCCCCTCCTCAATCAGACCAGAAGCCACATTCCCCACCATTGTTCGCGGACATACAACCCTCCCCTGAGGCTCAACAAAAGCCCTCCCCTGAGGCATCCGAACAAAAAGAGCCCTCCCCTGAGGTACCAAAAAGCCCTCCTAAGAGGCAAAACTTGACACCTCTTCGTTGGGGACTCAGACTGTGGTTCTGGATGAGAAGGTTTTGAATGCAACTCTCAAGGATGTATTAACTCATGCTTCCACAGCCTTGAAAGCTGAGGTCACTCAGGTTCATGAAGACTTGGCTTCAAAGGCTGATGAACTCCTTGATGAGTTTAGGACATATGGTGATAGGTTTGACCTAGCTGAGGAGAAGATGAGAATTCAGGTGGACAACCAAATGGAATTCATCAGCTCTGTTAACAATAGTCATGAAAATCAAGAGAAGAAGCTCATCAACTTCCTCAACCATGCTCTTCCTACTGTAGAAGCAAATGTGTCCTTGAAGACCACTCTAGATAGACTGATCACAAGTACCACTGAGTCCAATTCCAGAGTTAGTCAACTACTTGAGTTACTGAAGGAGGACAGGCTCACTAAGGTTTTCACCAGGTTAGACTCTCTCAGGTCTGACTTGGATATGGTGAAAGGGAAATGTGATGCCATATATGAGGATGTTCATATGGATGCTGAAGTAGAGTTCAGATTGTCAAGGGATGCACAAGGTTACATGGATAATGCCTCTAATCTCTCTGACATCTCCAAGTCCCTGAAAGAAGCTGATATTCCTAGACTTAGGACAAGGATTAACACCATAGAAAACACTCAATCCCTAATTCAGTTGGATGTTAAAACTATCAAAGCTGACACTCAGTCAATGAAGGAAATGGTGATTTAGATGTTTCAGGCTTTCAAGGGATCCTCCACCACCTCAGGACCCTCACATAGGGCAAAAGCTGGGATTAGTCAGATTGATCCTTCAACTTTTGAGGGGGAGAATGTTCCACTAATGATGTTAACTTGGACTGAACCTCCTTCTCACACTGAGGGGAAGCAGGAAGAACTAGCACAACCCCAACCCTTAAACTCAATTCCTCCCAACCCTGAGCCCTCAGTATCTAAGGTAGATAGGGGCAAAGGTATTGCTGATGAAACCCTAACACCTCCACCAAAGAAACTTGTAAAAGCTTCAAGAGAAAGAAGGCATGATCCTGATGCCATTGTCTTGGTACCATATGAGATTAATGGAATAATGTACAAGATGAATCTTGATCAAATCCAAGTGTACTTAGATAGAATGGAGTCGGCTAAAGCTAATGAAGCAACAAAGGCTGAGATCTTGAAGGTATCCACTGAGTTTGTGAAAGAAGTGGGTGGTAACCCTGAGACCTTGCTGAGCAAGAAAGGGGGAGAGGAGTTCATCCAAAAGTAGGAGGACGAACTCAAGGCCATTCAGGATGAAATGGTCTTGAAACAACAACAAAGAACCACCCAACTTAAGAAACTATATGACCAATACACCAAAGTCGTCACCCAAAGAAGAAAGCCTAAACCAATCACTAACCTTCAGATCATTCCTCATACCACACCTGTCTCAGTATTTGTCTACAGAAACAATGATGAGAGGAATTTTGAAGTTATGAAGAAATTTTCATTTGGTGATTTCGGTCTCAATGAGTGGGACGAAATGGGAAGGATCTTCAGGACCAAAACAAACAAATGTGTCCATGAGATACTCAACTCTCTCAGTAAGAGATACGAGAGGTTGAATCAGATGAAGGAACAATTAAGAATCATTGAAAATCTTCCTTTAACTGATCAGGATCCTACCAAAACTCAGGGAAGAAAGAGAAAAAGAGTTGAGCTTGAAGCTGAGACTAAGATCCCTGGGTTAGACTACAATCGCACCCTCCCTGAAAATATCCCCTTTGTGAATAACATGGTTATAGAAGAACCTGAGTGGGGTATCTTCTTCATTGATGTATTTGGGGATCAAGCATTTCAAAGAATGAGTGACATAGAGAAATGCACTACTGAGAGTGTTCTCATCTTTCTTGTGATGGCTAGACAAGTTCAGACTGATGAGAATAAAAGATTTGCTGAGAAGCTCAGGGAGATAATTACTAGGAGGCCTGACAAAGAAAAGGTGTTAAAGTCATCAAGGGTGAAGAGGGAAGCAATGGATTCCTAAATAACTGTAATCTTTTGTTTTATTTATGTTTCTTATATCAGACTATTCAGTCTTATGTAATGATGAATGAAAATGAAGTACTTTGTTATATCAAGTCCTTTCATCAGTAGAATAGTTTAAGAAGAAGCCTCTTTGCTCACTTATAACAATTTCACTTAGGCAAATTTTATATCCAAATAGGGGGAGATTATTAGGTCAATTTAGTACCGAATGACCTCCCTGATGGATTTGAATAACAAGCAGCCTAAGTGAAGTATTAACCTTGAACATAACAAAGTCACTGAGTGAACAGTCACTCAGTGAGTTGCCTTCGAGTTCCTAGACTGAGTCTAAAAGAAAGACTCGAACATTCAGAGAGGCGAAGCTCAATGAATGTCTTCTATGACGAAGAAGAAGGTGATGGGTTCAGTGAGTTGCGGCAATAGACTCACTGAACCCCATACGATCTCCCTAAATAAAACAAGCATTCTCCAAGACTGAAGTAAAGGCGGGATAAGTTGAATTGTGACAAGATGAAGTACATCACACAATTTGCATGACTTACCCTTTTGGGATAGATGGGGTACTGACAAGTGTAAAGGACTTACGTCTTACTAATTAGAATAGGGTAAGACAAGATACTACACTGTACCAATAAGACAAGAATTGCACATGGGCAATTATTGTCTTCTACCCAACTTTCCTTCTATAAATAGGATGCTTGTAAAAGGAGAGAAAATAAGTTTGTGCACTTAATGCTTTAGACATTCACAAACAAAGTTTTCTCTCCTCCAAACACGATCAAACACTCGAGTTCTAAAATCTTGTTGATAGAATCGTCAAGCTTAGCAATCGTTAGGATTGGACTAGCTTGTTAGTGAGGAGATCACAAAACCACACATTGTCTATTCAATCCCTATTGTAGCTTCGTATACAATAGGGTATAATTATTTAATAAAGCTAAGAGTTAAACGTTGAAAACCTTTGTGTTATTTACTTACTTGTATTAAGTTTATTGCATTACTTAACCATGGGTTAGGACTATACTTAGTATACTTAAGTATAGTACTAATTACAAGGGACCAACAATCTCTTAGCTCACTAATCTCATTTTCAAGCTTGATCCTAGTTGATTTTAGCACTTTATTCTTTTCAATGAATTTTAGACTTAGTTTGCATATGTTGTTATATTGACTTTCTAATTCTAAATTATCTAGTGAGGAACTATCATTTCTATAATATTCGGTTTCAGAATGTACCTCAAATTATCTAGTGAGGGACTATCATTGCTATAATATTCGGTTTCGGAATGTACCTCTTTGGAAGAATGGGCCATGAGACACTTTTCGTCTTTAGCATTGTCGTCACATTCTTTACCACTATCGCTCCATGAACCACCAACGAAGGACGTGTGATTCTTGTCGCGAGATGGCTTGGGACAATCACCGATGAAGTGTTTTGGGTCACCACATGTAAAGCATTTCCTATCACCATTGTCATTCTTGACAAATCGGTTTTTGGAAAAGACCTTCTTGTCGTTGCTTGGTTTTCTTACATGTTGACCTCGCCTTTTGAAGAACTTCTTGAAGTCTCTAACCGCCATGGCATATTCATCATCATCACTTTCCGAGGAAGAGCTATCATGATCACTTTGCACCTTCTTGGCTTTGAGTGCTACAGACTTTCTTTCACTCTTGGTTTTCACCATTTCCGTATCCTTCAAAATTATTATTTCATGAACTTTTAAGTTTCCAATAAGTTCATCAAGTGATAATGTAGTAAGATCCTTTGATTCTTCAATTTCCGTGACTTTACCTCTCCACTTTGGATGCAACGCCCTAAAAAACTTCCTAACATTGTTATTGCTAGAAAAACCTTCATCAAGTGCTTTTAGACTAGTAATTATAGTATTAAACCTAGCAAATGCACTATCAATAGTTTCATCTTCTAAGATGAAAAATTGTTCATATTGTTGAACAAGAAGGTCGATTTACTTTCTTTCACTTGGCTATTACCTTGGTGGGTTACTAAAAGAGTATTCCAAATATATTTAGCGGTTTTACACATGAAAATCCTTTAATACTATTTCTTATGTAAAGCATTATAAATTATTATTTTAGCCTCATTATTTTTAGCAAGTTTCTTCTTAGTATTATCGTTAGAATTTTCAAAAGTTACTAACTCTTTCTTTTTAGAAACTTCATTATATTGATAAGGCAAAAAGTCACCATTGGTAATAACATGCCAAAGATCTAAATTTTTTGATTTCACATAAGTCTCAAATCTACTTTTCCAATAAATAAAACTATCGGTTTCAAAAAGAGGTGGTATTTGCATAGATTTCCCTTCTAGGTACTTGTTGGAATCCATAGATCAATTTAAGTTTTAAAATACAATATATTTTAAAAACGATTGAGCAACCACGCTTCGATACCAATTGTAGAGACTAGAAGGGGGGGAGGGTTGAATAGTTTCTTAAATTTACATGTTAAATATGGGTTTTCAAAAAATACTTTTCAAAAACCTAGGCTTGAGCAAATATGTGAAATCTTCTTATACACAATATGGACACGGGATAGTGCAACTAAGCTAATAATTACAAGTATGTGCAAGTAAAGAATAATGAATGTAAAGAGATAAGGAAAAGAAAAATCAAACCAAACACTAAGGATTTATAGTGGTTTGGCAACGAAACTCACTCCTCATCCCTACTCCACTCCTCGAGTACTCCTTACTCGAGAGTTCACTAATCAACAAACCCCTTAAGGTGGAGAAACCATACATGTCGCTTAACCAATTTTCGACTCTAAGCTAAAAGTTGAGCCCTAATCTTAGCTAGGATCAATCTACACCAATATACTTTAAGGACTAAGTATTAACCATACTACATACACAACTTCCAAATAGACACAACTATTCGGATCTTCACAACACAGCTTCCAAACAACACAACTACTTGGATCTTCACAACACAACTAAAATGAACAAATAAATAAAACTTGATTTTTAATAGATCTTGAGGTAGACTCAATACTTCAAGGATGAAAGTATTCTTCTCTTTGCACTTGGAGAGGAAGAGATGGGAGGAGAAAGATTCACTTCTAAACAAGTAGTAATCAACCAAATAACCAAGGATTTGAACGATTTAAGAAGTATGATTGAATCTGGAAATTTGTGTGCAAAAGATGTGAAGAGAAAATATGAGAATGCTCCACTATTTATAAGACAAAAGCTTAACGACTCTTTCTAGGCGCGGTTCCTTATTGATGCATGCGGTTCCTTATCGATAAGGATCCGCATAGGAATTTAAGGAGCCGTGGAGGTAGATTCCACGCCTTTTTATATTTTAGTGGGGTAGTCTCATCTTTTGGAATATTTATCCACAAGGGATATTCCTAAACCATATAGAATATGCCATTTTCAAATTTTCAAATATTTAATTTAATAAAACATTTTCTTAAAAAGAAAGTTTAATAAAAAACTTTGTCATATTTGATAAAAGGTGAGTTTTAAGAAAACTTAAATCCTTGATCACCTTATTAAGATGAAAACTTATTTGTTCATACCTTAAGTGATAATGGTTGAAATGAAAAAAATACTTGAAACTCAAGAATTCATTTTTCATTGTTTTCGTAAATGCTTGTTTTTATATATTGTCGTAATCAAAACAAAGCGAGACCGAAAAATGCATGTGACGTTTTTAGGCATCATTGCATTAACAAAGATGCCACCACAAAACAACATTCCAAAAATTGTAGTCACAGAGGGCCGTGGACCCCGTCGGACCCCTTTGCACAAGGGTCTAACCCCTGTGCAAGGGTCCGTGGGTCTGACTGATGAGAAAAAGCAAAATCGCGTCGAATTTGTGGTTGTGTCTTGAAAACCCAAACCGTTTAATCCAGAGAGATATAATACAAGTCTTAGAAATTTTAAAGTAAATACAAGAACTAGAAACATACAAACTCGATCAAAATCCTCTTATCCCAAACGCCCATCTCCGAAAGGATTTAAAGTTGATTCCCTTTTAATAGGAACCCATCATGCATAACAAAATCTGTTTTCTCCCCAGATTGCACACCCTAGAAAACAATAGAAAAGTATGGGCCCACAGTCACCATGTCACGAATGACATCAAGTCTTGGCGCATCAACCTGCATGGTTATAAGTAAACTACTCCTCCTGCTTAAGACATTAACAACACGATTGGAAACACTAGTTTTGTATTTCACCACAAAAGTAAACTTCTCGAGAAAAGCCAACCAACGCCCACGCTTATGGGATAACTTATCTTGAGTACGAATATGCCTTAAGAAATCATGATCAGTGAACAAAACAACCTCCTTTTGAAACATATAATGGCGCCAATGCTTCACAACTTAGACCACTGCATAAAACTCCAAGTCATAAGTAGAGTACATAGACTTCAGCGCCCTCAACTTCTCACTATAATAGGCAACATGTCGACCACCTTGACTAAGAACTCTACCAATTGCAACTTTAGAAGCATCGATATGAAGCTTAAAATCCTTAGAAAAATTAGGCAATACCAAGATTGGTGTTGTTGTAAGCCTTTCCTTGACAACATGAAAAGCCTGCTCTGCTTCCTCCATCCACATAAATGACTTTTCGTTTATATAATATGTCAAAGGGGCCACAATAGAACTAAAATTATGGATAAACATCCTATAAAAATAACCAAGACCATGGAAACTCCGAACTTCAATAATAGTAGTAGGAGTTGGCCACTCATGAACAAGTGATAACTTAGACTCATCCACTTGTATGCCATCACCAGAAACAACATACCCCAAAAACTAAACCTTAGGGGTCATGAACACACACTTCTTCGTGGCTGCATAAAAATTGTCCTTCCGAAGCAAGTTCAAGACCCTTCACAAGTCTTGAAAGCGATCTTCCACTCATCACCAGGTCTAAGACCAATCTAGTAATACACACTCTTCAAATCCAGTTTCGTAAAAATAATAGCACCACTATCTAATCAAGCAAATCATCAAGGCGAGGAATCGAATCGTGTACCTCACAGTGATCTTGTTGATGGATCAACTATCAACACACATACGCCAAGTACCATCCTTATTCGGTTCTATAGGGAAGGAACATCATAAAGGCTCATGCTCTTACGAACGTGACCCTTAGAAACCAACACCTCAACCTGCCTACGCAACTCTTCATGCTCGCCCGGCTCATAATGTATTGTGGCATGTTAGGCAATTATGAACCAAGCTCTAGATCAATATGATGTTGTATGTCATGCAATGGTGGCAACCTATTAGTTAATTCATCAGGAAAAACATCAGAAAATTTCTCAAGTAAAGGGATCATGGCTTCAGAAATTTCACTATCTTCATAAACCTCCTTCCCTATTAGCACAAAAACACCGTCTCCTACCTCCAGCTCGTCTTCAAAGTGCGAAAGAATTAGTAAATTACTTGTGGGTTTATTAACTACTTTTTTGGGTTTATTTGGCATCAAAGTAATCTTCACACCCCCAAATAAGAAAATATAAGTATTAGTTCTCCCATTATGAGTTACATCACGATCATACTCCCAAGGTTGACCCAACAACAAGTGACAAGCATCCATGTGCATCACACATCACACAAAAGATTATCCATATAAGTTGTTCCTACATAAAACGGAACTTTGACACGCTTGGAAACTGTTATCTCCCCACCTATTTTAAGCTACTGTAACTGATGTAGCGAAAAATAACAAGTAACAAAGATAAGTTGAATCTGTTGATTCCAAAGAATGCCAGAAACAATCCTTCCAACTATCGTTGAATCAAAAAGAATACCGATAATCAGGTAACTCCAACAATCGTTGATTCAACGAATACCCGATTATTTGGATGAAATCAAACAATAAACCCTAACCTGGATTTAAGTTGATTAACGAAAGACTAAAAGTCTTTAATTTTTTATTCATAGCTTCATAATTTCATTATCAAATACAATAACCAAAATCCTAATTTTATAGGAAAACTAAACTTGGATAAAAAGAAAACAATATTCTTCCAGAAAACACAAAAATAAAAACATTAAATAAAAGATACCACAAAATAAGAAAACTAAATAAAAGATATCACAAAATAAAACTAAATAAGAAGTTTATTCTTATGCTCCTCCATCATTCTCCCTCACTTCAAAAAAAACTCGTCCTCGAGTTTGTCTCACTCGTCTCTTGTACTCGTAGCAACCAAATTTGTATCCCTTGCATCAAATTACCTTTTTTAAAAATGAATCGACCTCTAACCTTGATCGTCTTAAAACCCAACTTGTCAACCATGGTAGTTTGGATCATTGAAGAATAAATATTATTAGCAACAACTACAGTGTCTTCAATGTTGTCTTCTTCCCCACTAAATTCTTCTTTCCCGATAAATCCTTCTTCCCCAATGACATCTTCAACATCAATATCATAAACTAGCATATATTCTTCTTCATATTGATCATCATCAAATATTGGAGGTCCTTCGTAATCATCACTAGCCTCACCATAATCATTCCATTCATCAAAATATAAACCATCACTCTCAAAAAACGGATATTCTAACATCTTAATCAGGAACTTCGGCTCTTGATACCAACTGATGTAGCGAAAAATAACAAGTAACAAAGATAAGTAATTGAATCTGTTGATTCCAAAGAATGCTAGAAACAATCCTTCCAACTATCATTGATTCAAAAAGAATACCGATAATCAGGTAACTCCAACAATCGTTGATTCAACGAATACCCGATTATTTGGATGAAATCAAACAATAAACCCTAACCTGGATTTAAGTTGATTAACGAAAGACTAAAAGTCTTTAATTTTTTTATTCATAGCTTCATAATTTCATTATCAAATACAATAACCAAAATCCTAATTTTATAGGAAAACTAAACTTGGATAAAAAGAAAACAATATTCTTCCAGAAAACATAAAAATAAAAACATTAAATAAAAGATACCACAAAATAAGAAAACTAAATAAAAGATATCACAAAATAAAACTAAATAAGAAGTTTATTCTTATGCTCCTCCATCAGTAACTTATAAGGTTTGAGATGATTTTCAGTTTTCAACCCTAATTTCTAGACTGCTTCTTCAGCTAAGAAATTATCACAACTACCCGAATCACATACAAATGTGCAAACCTTACCCATAATGGTATAAGTTGACTGAAAGATGTTTTGTTTGAGCCACTCGTTAAGCAAAAGCACCTTACCACCAAATTCACCCACACATCTCCAGACACATACTCCTCCTCATACTCGGGTTCTTCATCATAAATTACGGCTTCTTCGTAATCATCATAAGCCACATCATCATCTTCCTCAGTTTTAACAAATAACGGTCTCTTCCTATCCTTCTTACACTCTGACTGTCGGTGACCAGGTTCACCACAGTTTTAACACTTCAACCCGCTACTACCGGCCGATCTAGGAACTGTTCTAGTATTACCACCAACCGCTGTAGCCTGACTAGGAGTAAAACGAGATGTCTCGTTGCCCGAACCAGAAGCACCTGTTATTGCAGGAGACGACGAACTTCCTACTCGTCGGTTCTATTTCTCAAAAGTTAATGCATGATGATATGGTAAGAAAGTGTCACCGGATCAAACATGTTAACAAAATCCATTATTTGGACTCTTAAACCACCAATGTATCGAGAGACAAGCTGATTATCTGTCTCTTGAATGTCATTCCTTGCAATTAGTTGGTAAATTTTGGTTGTATAATCGTCAATAGACTTGGACCCTTGTTTTAGATTCTGTAACCGCTGGTAGTTATGAGGAATAAATTTTTAACTCGCGACCTTATTCATCTTTTACCAACTTGTGATCCTTGGCTTCCCAACTCTGTCCCTCGTCAGTTACAATTGTTGCCACCATGCGGATGCCCTACCACGTAACTTTGTAGCGATCAACAATACCCTTTTGTTTTCTGGAACTTATATAAATTCAAATACTTCTTCTACAGCAACAAGCCAATCAATGAACCCCTCGGGATTCAAAGTATCCCCATTATACTCAGGAATATTAACCGTCATTCTCGTCTCCCAATACCTATCATTATCCCCCTTTCGATCTCTCTTTTATCGCACTACTGATTGTTCATCAGAACCACTACCAAATGAGTTTTCTTCCAGATCTTCATCTTCATCCTCGTGATGGCGATTACAATGCCTCCTATTGTTCACCTGGTCAGTCAACTGATAAAGGAACTGATCGAGTCGCTCCTCCATTTCGTCCTTAATACGCTGCTCAAATTCTTGTTCATTCACGTCCTGAATATTCCAAGTTTTCCTTGGAGACATCTTAATCAGGAACTTCGGCTCTTGATACCAACTGATGTAGACTAAAAACAAGATAAATAAATTGTATATGTTGATTCCAATGAATACCAAAATCAATTCTTCCAACAATCTTTGATTCTAATGAGTACCGATTATTAGGTTAAAAACTTTACCAACAACGACCAATGGTTTAAGTTTTATTAAACTAATACCTGTCTTGCTATGGTTACATCACATTGTTTAAATAAAGACACGCAACAAAGAAAAATCTTAAAACAACAACGGGCTAAACCGTAGCCCGAAGACAAAGTCTAACAGAAAATGGAAAAAACATAAAAGTGTAAATAAATTATAGTAAAAAAGCTTTTCGGCCTAGAAAAATCTGTAACCCGCTAAAGGGTGGCTACAACTGCGTTCATCTCGTTTTTGACGTTTTGACAGGTCGTGGGCGTTCTAACTCCTCTAAGAGCCCATGTTATGCTTAGTTTACTAAACTCCTTTTAGTCGCACGAGCTTGGGCCTCAAGAAATATGTCAGCCCATTCTTAATACTTGAGCCTCCGTCAATTACCAACTATGAAAACCAAAATCTTAGTGTTTTAATAATCTAATTCGCTTAAGTTTTAATAAATACATACAGCATAAGATTGTAAAGCTGTAACAATTTTCGTTTGAATTGAATTTTGAAATCTAGGTGACATATATTTTGAGATCTTTAAAATATGAGGCCGTGTGCGATAGCACATCTCACACACCTCAAACACGATTCTGCTTACGAATATCATCTAATCTGGTTCACAAAGGTATTGACCTTCACACTGCTTTATGTTCTTCTTGTGATGACTATTGTGAATCGTCGGACCATATTTTCATTGAGTGCAAGACGGTGAAACTGATTTGGGACTCTATATGTAGATGGTGTAATTTTCATGCTTCATTGGCTATATCTCAAGATTTGTTGGATTTATCGGGTTCAGTTGGTCTAGCATCGGGTTTTACTAAAACCTTTGATACTATTATTCGTATTACGTCATGGGTGATTTGGAAGCATCGAAATGAAAAGATTTTTAAAAACAAAGAGGTGAGCACTACGTTATGGTGTCTGAGATCAAAGCTATATCTAACGTTTGGATTCATAGCAGAAGTCGTGCTAATGTCGCTAACTGGAATGATTGGGTGTTAAACCCATGGTGTAGCAGCTCTTCTTCTTAACTATTAAGTTTTGAGTCTTGGTGTTGTCCTTAGTCAATGGTGCTTATTTTAGATTTATTTTCTTATTGTTATTTCTGTCTAGCTTCTTGCTAGCCTTTTAGTGTTCTTAATAATATTACGTTGTTCGAAAAAAAAACTAACAGACTTTCCCATGAACATGATAGGGTTTGCCAATGATGTTACTAATATAAAGAGTCACTCATCTCTACCCAGGCTAATTTCATTTTTATAACCTTAACTTGTGACATACATTAACGTATTATGCTAGCATATGTGTACGTACCTAATATTAATAGATGGACAGAAGAGTTTGGAAAAAATGATCTCATGGCATATATGACACTTTTCACATCCCTAAGTGAGTGATAGGTACACAGCACTACTCTATATCTATCACTCTCATTAGCATTCTTTTTGCCTCCTGGATAACTTGCCCATACCATATACCCCATTTCTCCATATCTTCACATTTTTAGGATACTTTACAACAACTAGAATAAAATGTGGATGATGGGTTATAATGAAACTCATGAAGATCATCACTTGAACATGAACATGAACATGAACATGAACATGGTGGAATCATACACCAATAATAGCACCCGAAAGTTAAGACCACTTGCTCCAAAGCCACCAGCGCCCTCATTCGCGACCTCATCCTCGAATCGCTTCCCCTCGACTCATCTTGATCATCTTCTTCCTATCAGTCACCATCTAGGTAAAGTATTTTCGATCTCAACTAGTTAAGCATGTGTTTTATTTTTGTTTTCTTGATTTCATGAGGTTGTGACATACTATAAATTTAGTGGCAGCTGAGCATAACAAGAGAGAGTTTAATTCACAACAAATGGTGGTAGTAAGCTCAAGGTGGAACCCTACACCCGAACAGCTGCAAACCCTAGAGGAGTTGTATCGTCGAGGTACACGAACACCTTCTGCTGATGAGATTCAACACATCACTGCTCAGCTCCGCCGTTTTGGAAAGATCGAAGGAAAGAATGTTTTCTACTGGTTTCAAAATCATAAGGCGCGAGAACGCCAGAAACGACGTCGTCAGCTTGATAAACCTACTAATGATCTTCATCAACCCCCATTCTTTACCACTGATAATAATATTAACACCGTTCATCTTGATCAATCCGTTCCACGCAAAGATTCAGGTAACTTATCTTAACCTAAAATTATGATATATTCTTGACAGTGTTACCATAGTTAAAAGTCAGGTCATATATCTTTGAACATATTAGTCTTATGATTATTAGTCCTATAATAAGTTATTTGAACAAGGGTTACATTTATATGATATCTCATGTATGTCTACTAGCAAAGACTCAAACACACAATTTATTAGTTCATGCTCACTCAATTTTTTGGTATGTCCGATATGTCAAGTAACTTTAAAGTGGCCACGCCAAACTTTTGGAAAGGAAGAGTTTTACTAGGTCTATGTGACGGTGGGTTCAAATCCCGTGTATTAGTTATTCTAAAGACAGGGACAAAGTCAGGACCTAATATGACCGGGTGCACAAATATTTTTAACGGTAATATAACATAATTTAAAAGTGAATTAAGACGAAAAGTAGATATATATTTTAATGAACATGGTGCATTTTAGATACATTTGAGAAAAAATCGATGTTTATCTCAAAAATTAATATTATATCAAAAACATTCATATGTGTCACGGGCATTAACGGGACACCCCTGGCTCCGTCCCTGCCTAAAGAGTCCCTGCCTAAAGAGCGGAAACCATGATTAGGGAAAAAAAAAAGTATTCTCACCACTACAAGTTAAAGAACAAAATGAGCATAAGATAGAAAAAATAAGGAACACACTATTTTTTTGTTTTTGTTGGTCATTTTGGAGATAGACAAATGTAGGTTCTGAAATATAGTTACATAAAATAATTCAGCCAGCAGGAATTTCTGTGTAGTGAGAATCAAGAATTTGTTAAGATGTTGTATAATTATTAAAAAAAACTATTCATTGGAAGAAGAAAAGAATGAAGGAAAAAGGAATTGTGTGTAGTTATTGTTTTTGTTTGTAAGAAAGTGATGGATGCTTGAGGGTAATTTTGGAATCTGTGTTGAGTTGCAGGGTTTGAAGAGACCAAAAACTGGGCAATACGTACATTTTCAGAGGTCTGCCTTTCTTTTCTTCATTATTTGTCTATTCTCATGCTACAAAAAATACATCTCTTCATTCATTTCATCTTGATTTAATTAACTCTTAAATTCACAAATCATTTACTTCAATCACTTTAATTTTGACAGAACTTAATTTGTGATATGACATTGCTATGTGATACATTAATATTCATAATAAATGTGTGTCATCAGGATCAAACTACAAGGTGAAAACATTTTCATAACTTATACGTACTTTAGTTATCAAGTAATATCACTGTGAACAATAAACGTGGAGTTTAATAGGCATAGAATGGTACTTTTGGTAACCATATATCATACACAATACCAAACTAGGTTAAAAACGTTTTCGAGTAGACTTGGTTTTTAATACTAAATTTCATGTCAATCTAGGATTGGTAAATGAAGATAATCATATCCAACAGTATATTAGGTTAGTTAATCTGTTTTTCTAAGTTTAATACTAGAATGTCTTAGTTGCTAACCTTTTACTTATTACAACAAATGTACCATGTAGCCAAGAGCCTACATAATTGGTATAATTAATTTAGGTTTATAAATATTTCTTTAACCAGTACCAAAGATTTGTATCACATAATTTTGATTGAGACATTTTAACTTATGAACTAAACTGTTATACTGTATATGCATAATGTGTGCAAATCATCTCTCATAATGAAAATCAACTAGCGAGTGGCGGCTAGAATGTAGTAGATTACACGAAAATCACAAGAGATTTTGGATCAAGCTACATGTTCGTTTAACATTCCCATTCCTATTACTATCCAAGTGTGTGATATCATATGCAAACATTTCTTGTCACTGGTTTGTAAATATGATGAATGAAGTTCTTTACCTTATAAAAATTATTAATATAACCAGAGCAAAACTTATGTGATATGTACACAACACATATGCAAACATGTCTTGTATGTTCTTTCTAATTTAGTGGTATATTTTATCATCTTACATTACAAAATCAAACAAGAAACCTCCCATACATGTGATGGTAGGTATAAGAGTGTATCACTGAATTACTCACAAGTTAAAATACAATATTCGTGTTAAATTAGGGTAGATACTTTATATAGCAATAATGTGAATATGATTGATTATTAGCTACGTAGGTGAAGCAAAAACAGAAAAAAATAGGGAATTGGACAAGTGAAGAAAAAGGTTTTCTTGGAAAATGAAATCAGCCTATTTCTTCCTATATGTCAGCTAGAGATCTCATCCAACCCTTATTATGTTTATTTTATGTTTTTTTAAGGGTGAGGTTATTACTATTAGTACCCCTCAAAAAATCATTTACTCTTTTGTTTTTTGAATTTTTTTATTATTTTTTATTTTTATAATTTTATTTATGTTATAACTGAGATTTTGAAAATACGGAATGAAAATTATAAAGTTTAATAGGTCAAATGTAATAAATAGACAAAAGTACGGAACTGAAACTGATAAAAGAACTGTATTGGACTTAAACTGAGGGGAAATGGGACAAAAAGTACAAATTTTGTATTTTTTTCTGTGTTTTTTTAAAAAGTAGAGGAGGTATTAATAGTAAGACTGTTTTTTTTAATTCTATTTGTTTTGATTTTGTTTGAATGAGCAGAAAAATATATTAAGAGAAAAACAAGATGAATATAGGATGACAAATGTAGCAGGAGATCATCATGAAGCATGGGAACATCATCAACAACAATATCATCAACAACAAGATAATTATGAAGATGGAAATGATGATAATGATCTGTTGCTGATACAACGTAGGAGAAAAAACAACCCCACAAGGAATGCCACGTGGCATGACATGATGCAATCTTTGTCTTGTTCTTCTTCTGATGCTGCTCCATTAACCAACAACCATATAACCCTAATTAATAATAACTCCATCAAAACTTCATTAACCAACAATGATAATGTGGACTCTTACCAAACTTTACAACTCTTTCCGGTTAATAACAGCTGCATGGAGCAACCGGACAAGTGTTTTATTCCGGCAAGTGACGTCTGCCTCAGTCCGCGACAGTTCATCGAGTTTCTTCCTTTGAAAAAATAATATTTTACGTAACTAGTTAGTCGACCGAATACTTGTCGTGTCTGTTTTACGTAGCTTTCAATCATGTTCTGATTTATTTGCTAATTCAAGTGCTTGTAAAATGTTTAACTCGCATATGGATCGATTCTAATACTTAGTCTTTACTCTTTTAGTTGTCTTGCATGGTTACGTACGTACGTTATAAATGTAATAATATATATATAACAGTACGTAGCTATATCAGCGAGGGAATAGTTGACAAAAGCTTATTTGTGCTTATCGATTATGAAAGTACTTATTAGAAATTATAAAAAGCTTTTAGAAGATTAGAAAGCTAAGTGACAAAAAAACCAAAATTAAATCATAATCTTCATTAATCTTCAAATGCTTAAAAATAAGCTACATTACTAGTCAAATAAGCTCTAGAAAGCTTATTCCGACATGAGAAACCGATCAAATTGAATATACATTACTGCGCGTGATTGATGCAGTTGATATGCCTGATTCGCATGAGTTGCAATTTCATGCTCTATTGTACATTTTCTATACGTTCGTGGTACCCTTGAGGCAGTGATCATGGTCTAGGTTAGCTGATATTAACAGCTTTTAAAATTTGTACTCAATGTTTATCAAAGCTATCAATGTTTTCTATAAAAATTAAATAAACTTATTTAAAGAAAGAAATATATGTTTGTATCTTCGACTCCACATTGCGAGCATGGACGGAACTTATATAGGACTAAGGGGGGTTGTGGCCTCCCAAAAATTTCGATCATATGTATATTTATACCGTTTTCGATATAGTTTTAGTCATTTTTAATTGAAAAAAAAGTTAAATATAATATATCGCCCCATAAAATAAATATTTTTCGAATTAACCCTTCCACAAAAAACGTTCAAGTTCCGTCCTTGATTGAGAGCCGACTAATCCCATACGACTACTCTTTTGGACAGCTTGAAGTCATGCCAAGTAAACTTGCGTGGTGATCTCTAAATCTACACACCTACGAAGTCTGTTTGAAAGTTAAAAACCTTACCATTATACCATCTAATAATTGTTAAAAAATGTGTTCGTTTAATGATTTAAACTTGTGTAATCATGCCACAAAATAGATGAACCTTTTATTTGCTAAAAATAATACAAATTAGGCATCTTAAACATAAAAAATACAAATTACTTGGTAATATTTTTATTTTTATTGCTACTTCATTTTAAAAGACAAATATATTTTGAACATTAAATATAGGAATTGAAGAAAGTGATGGATGCTAGGGTAATTTTGGAATCTGTGTTTGATGGCAGAGAGAGGTTGAAGAGACCAGAAACAACTGGGCAATGCCTACATTTTCAGACCTCTGCGGCTTCTTAACTTTCTTTTCTTGTTATTTTCCCTATTTATCTATTCTCATGTTACAAATAAATTGATATTGACTATTCATTTTATCAACAAAATGTAACTATTTTTTACACTACGTATCAAACTAGAGGTCATGAGAATGATACTATGTGTATTATTCAATTCACATATTGACTAGTGACAAAACTTGGTACGTGATATGACACATCATATGTGATACATGATGCTTAGTACATTAATCAGATGACAAAAATGATCATCTTTGAACAATTACTATATATTTATGGCACCATGACATGTAAGAAAATTGAGTTGGTGTGTTTCATGCTTCTTGGATATTTAACTTAATTTCTATTGAGTTTATTTTTAGTATAAAATATTTTAATCTTATCAGTGTATATGTTATACGAAATTTTTATCAAGATAAATCAAGCAAAAACAATTTGATTCTAGGCACAAGAGATCAAAGTAAGAACATAGAGGAATTGTGATTTTCGTTATGTTATGTGAGATCAATGTATATGTAGATATCGTTATGTTATGTGAGATCAATGTATATGTAGATATAACATATAATAATGACAATTATTAGCAGTAAAAAACTTTTGAAACACAATTAATTCCAAAGGATCATAAATGTTCACCAACAGACATGTTGGTAGGGTTTTGGCGGAAAAGTAAACAAGGGGCTCTGCCCTTTGACCCTCGCATGCTAAAACATATTAGCTCAACGAGTGTGCACTCCGCACTTTCCCTAACTCGTATCTGAGCCGAATATAAAATCTCATTGTTCTCTAGTAAATCCCGATTAACTAAAATAACTCATGACACTAAAATCACTAACATGACATAATTTTGAAGATCTCTATTAGGCTTCATTTAACAATCGTGAGGCTCTCGTGAGGAGTTCCTCACAGGCGAGCTTGCTGAGATCCCCGAGGGTCACGTGTGATGGATCAGTGAAAAAAGCTCATGATGGTGAGACCCTTGCTACTTGCTTATTTATAAATACCAAACGTCATATTTTTACACACAACTTCAAACACAACTTAAACAAATCATATGAATTTTCCAGAAGTTGAAGAAATATATGACGAAAGAAAATAAATAATCCAATGTGATCTGGATTTTTTAAGCAAACCTTTGTTGTTTTTCGTTTGTTTACCAATACCAAAGAGGCGAAAAAGAAGTAACATACCTAGTGATTACTATGTTGCTAATGACCATCTAGTCGCTGCCTACTTTAGTAACAACCCGATGTTTCTGACAGAGTGTTTCGAGGAGAGATTCTGAATAAGCCGAACGCTTTTCAAAAGTATATTTGACGAAGTAACGCTTCATAATGATTACTTTCGTACGAAAGAAATTTTTTCCGAAAAAATAGAGATGCACTGCATCGATTCGTCAATTGACATATGGAACCGTTCCAAACACCCTCAATGAATATTTCCAAATGGTTCACGACACTTCTCGATAAGCACTTGATTATTTTTGTGTTGTTGTAACATTAGCTTTTGTATCAGAGTATTTATTCAAACCAACTATCAATCATGTTGAAAAGCTATACGCACGTCACGGAGAAAAACACGAGTTTCCCAGAATGATAGAAATTCTTGATTGTATACATTGGGCATGGTTTGCTTATTCAGTCGCACATAAAGAGCTATATTGTGGCGTTGATCGTGGACCGGATCCATTCATTTTGTTCGAGGCTGTTGCATCATAAGAATTATGGAAATGGCACACTTTTTGGTGTTTCTAGATCGAACAACGATATCAACGTTATTCAACGATCCCATTTACTCAACGATTAAATTAAGAAAAGCACCAGAGATCCCCTTTGTGGCCAATAATGTAAATTACCTATGGGGATACTATCTTTTTGACTAGATATATCCTGAATGGATTTCATTTGTTAAGTCCATTAGAAATTTAGCTTAGTATGAACACAAACAGTTATTGTATAAAGCAATCTATGAAGTAGCAAGGAAAGATGTAGAACGTGCTTTTGGTGTTCTAAAATTGTAATGGGCTATGTTAGTTATGCCGATACGAGCTAATATCAAAGACCAATTAGCACGTATAATGTATACATGTATCATATTACATAATAAGGTTATAAAAGACCATAAGGAGACAATAAGTACACTATCGTATAAAGAGGAACAACATCGACATGATGATCTCTTACGATCGGATAAACAAAGCACATAATTATCGGGTACACCAAGTCATCGAAAGCACATCAAAGGCTCAAAGCAGACTTAAGCAAACACTTTTATCGTAATATTTAAACATTTATGTAATTTAATGTAGTGTTTTTTTAATGTAATATTTTTAATTTTTAATGTACTGTTTTTAAATTTTAATGTAATGTTTTTATATTTTAAATGTAATTTTTTTAATTACTAATTAATAAAAGTATATTTTTTAATAAAAAGATTTTGTCCGATGAAGGTGTTCGCTGACTGATAAGAAGGAATTGTGAGAGAGAGTGGAGGATAAAAGTACGATAGGGGAAGTTGATGTGACGTTGATATGTCCAATGAGAATGGTTTTTTCTAGTGAGGGATATAAGTAGACTTATATATGCCATTATATTATTTCACAATAAGTATATAAAGAGATACATCCTAGAAAAATTGTTACTATATTAAAACATGGTTAATTGCATATTGTAACATACTACAACAAAAGATACTATATTAGGCATTTTTTTCTATTTATCAAAATCCTTTATCTTCTTGTTAAGCTTTTGTCTAATTAATGATTTTACATCGAAATTTAAATGCGGAATTTAGATTGTACACAATTTAAAACAAGTAAGGCCATTATATTGCATACCATTACGTTTCAAAAATATTTTAAATGACTAAAACTTGAAAGTAGAGGCATCTCCATTAATGGTTCTTGGGTAACTAATCCTTCATTTGTTTCCTGGCAAATATTCTCCTTCCACAAAAATAAATTCCAAGACCTTTCCCTGAACCAACCTCGTTTTACCAGTAACCTTTTCAAAACTTTATTCGCTCTTGAAGTTTCTATATTAGATGCTTCTTTTTCTAATCGAGAGATTAAAGAATGTGGTTGGGGTTGTGGAAGTTGTAAATCCTTGGATCCTGATGGTTTTGCGTTTAAATTCATTAAACGTTATTGGGACACAGTTGGAAATGACTTCATCTCAATGGTTAAACAATTTGAAATTGATGGCCTCATTCTGAGAGGGTGTAACTCTTCTTTTATTGCACTTGTTTCCAAAATTCAAGACGCTCTTCACATAGAAGAATTTAGACCCATTAGCCTTTTTTTAGAACGACAAATGTTAATGGTTAGTGGGTCAAGTCATGCATTGACATCCAAGCAGAAGAATTTCTTCTTTGAACCCTCGCCTAGTTATGTTATATTCCATATCCGCTTCGTCTGAAAGGCCTTTGCATGTCTTGAACCCAAGACCTCCAGGAAACCTTTCCCAAGGAAACCACTTAGTGGAACCTTGGTGGCCAACTGAGCTAGACCCATTAGCCTTATAGGGTGTCAATACAAGGTTATCGCTAAAGTCCTCATGAAAGTTGTCCACTTGGTGATTAGCGAGGTACAAACGACTTACATAAAAGGTAGGCAAATATCTTGGGCTTGAAAAACAAAGAGCGCCTCTTCATATTAAAAATGGACTTCGAAAAAGCCTTTGACTCTCTTGATTGGAACTTCCTTGACCACACTATGAACAAATGGGTTTTTGTCACAAATGGAGGAAATGGATAAAAGGATGTATGAATTCAGCATACGGTTTGGTTCTTATAAACGGGTCGCCTACTAAAGAGTTCAATATTCAAAAAGGCTTACGTCAAGGTGACCCTTTATCTCTATATATTTTTATTATTACAGTTGAGGCTCTTAATGTTTCTATTGAAGAAGCAAAATTAAAAAATATCTTTAAAGAAATCAAAGTCGTAGATAACTTGATATATGTCTCACATCTTAAATCCGCGGATGACACTTTTTTGGGGGGAAATGGTCCCATGAAAAAGCCAAGAACCTTTGTCGAATTCTAAGATGTTTTCACATGGCTTCACGGTTAAAAGTTAACTTAAAAAAGAGTAAATTATTTGAGTTACCTATTATAATGTCATTAATTTTTCCACTATCCTCAAACTCCAACCATCTTCCTTACCTTGCAGTTATCTTGGCCTTCCATTGGGCGTTAATTTGAATATTAGTAACCTGGATCCTATCTTTGACAAATTTCGCAAAAGATTATCCTCATGGAAAGCTACTACCATGTCTTATGGTAGTAGACTAACCTTACTAAAGTCGGTTCTTGGGGCTTTAGGCACTTAATATTTCTCTTTATTCAAAGCTCTTAAACGTGTCATTCACTATCTTGAAAAGTTAAGGAGAAAATTCTTTTGGGTGGTTCTTTGGATACTGTTAATGCAATAATGACTAAAAACGTTAATTGCATTTTTCGGTCTCGCTTTGTTTTGATTACGACAATACGTAAAAACAAGCATTTACGAAAACAACGAAAACAACGAAAAACAAATTCTTGAGTTCAAGTATTTTTCATTTTACCCATTTTCACTTAAGGTATGGATAAACAAGTAATAACCTTAATCAAGTGATCAAGTGATTTAATCTTTTCTTAAAACTCACTTTTTATTAAGTGTGACAAGTTTTTTATTAAACTTTCTTTTTAAGAAATGTTTTATTAAATTAATTATTTGAAATTTGAAAATGGCATATTCTTATTTGGTTAAGAATATCCTTTCAGGATATTTTTTATATCCAGATAAGACCTCCACCACTAAAGGACAAAAAGGAGCGGAGTCTAGTCCGGCGGTACCTTAGCACCTAGGCGGTACCTTATCGATAAGGTACCGCGGGCTAAGATAAGGTACCGCGGGCAGAACTAGCCGTTGGCTCATTTGTCCTATAAATAGTGGACCATTCTCAGCTTTTCACCTCACCTCTTTTGCACATTTATTTCCAGATTCAAACCCCTTCTTTAATCACTCAAATCTTTGATCATTTGTTTGATTATTACTTGTTTAAGTAGTGAATCTTGTTCTTCCATCCCTTCCTCTCCAAGTGCAAAGAGAAGAACACTATCCTTGTGAAGTGTTGAGTCCACCACCAAAGATCCATTGAAGATCTAATTTTATACACTTGTAGTTGTGTCATAGTTGTGAAGATCCAAGTAGTTGTGTCTATTTGGAAGTTGTGTATGTACTAAGTATAGTTGTGTAGATTGGTCCTAGCTACGATTAGGGCTCGACTTTTAGCTTAGAGTCGGAAATTGGTTGAGCGACGTGTACGGTTTTCTCCACCATAAGGAGCTTGTTGTGTAGTGAACTCTCGAGTAAGGAGTACTCGAGGAGTGGAGTAGGAACGAGGAGTGAGCTTCGTTGCCAAACCACTATAAATCCTTGGTGTTCGGTTTGATCTTTCTTTACCCTTAACTCTTTACATTCTTTATTCTTTATGCATATACATGTGTTAGTATTAGATTAGTTACACTATCATTCTTTATTCTTTGTGGATATATTTTTGTTAGTATTAGTTTAGTTACACTATCATTGTTCATATTGTGCATAAGAAGATTTCACATATTTCCTCAAGCCTAAGTTTTTGAAAAAGGATTTTTGGAAATCACATTTTAACAAGTAAATATAAGAAACTATTCAACCCCCCTCCCCTTCTAGTTTCTACAATTGGTATCAGAGCGGGTTGCTCAATAATTTTTAAAGTATATTGTATTTTAAAACTTGAATCGATCTATGGATTCCAACAAATACCTAGAAGGGCAATCTATGCAAAGACCACCACTTTTTGAAACCGATAGTTTTATTTATTGGGAAAATAGATTTGAAACTTATGTGAAATCAAAAGATTTAGATCTTTGGCATGTTATTACCAATGGTGATTTTTTACCCTTTCAATTTAATGAAGTTTCTAAAACAAAAGAATTGGTCACTTTTGACAAAGCTAATGACGATACTAAAAAGAAACTTTCAAAAAATAATGAGGCTAAAATGGTGATTTATAATGCTTTGCCTAAGAAAGAGTATGAAAGAAGTTTTATGTGTGAAACCGCTAAAGATATTTGGAACACTCTTTTAGTAACCCACCAAGGTAATAACCAAGTCAAAGAAAGCAAAATCGATCTTCTTGTCCAACAATATGAACAATTTGTCATCTTAGAAGATGAAACTATTGATAGTGCATTTGCTAGGTTTAACACCATTATTACTAGTCTAAAAGCACTTGATGAAGGTTTTTCTAGCAAGAACAATGTTAGGAAGTTTCTAAGGGCCTTACATCCAAAGTGGAGAGCAAAAGTCACGGCGATTGAAGAGTCGAAAGATCTCTCAACTTTATCACTCGATGAACTCATAGGAAACTTGAAGGTTCATGAGATGATAATTTTGAAGGACTCGGAATTAGTGAAAACCAAGAGTGAAAGGAAATCTCTTGCACTTAAAGCCAATAAGGCACAAAGTGACCATGATAGTTCCTCGGAAAGCGATGACGAGGAGTATGCATTGGCGGTGAGAGATTTCAAGAAGTTCTTCAAGAGACGAGGTCAACACATTAGGCAACCCAACTATGACAAGAAACCATTGTCAAAGAATCGGTTTGTCAAGAACGAAAAAGGTGATAGGAATTGCTTTAGATGTGGTGATCCAAATCACTTCATTGGTGATTGTCCAATGCCCGCTCGTGATAAGAACCACACGGAGTTCGTTAGTGGCGCTTGGAGCGATAGCGGTGAAGATGATGATGACAACCCCAAAGAGGAGAAATGTCTAATGGCTCACACTTCTAAAGAGGTACATTCCGAAACTGAATATTATAGTAATGATAGCTCCACCTTAGATGATATTGAATTTGAAGGCAAATATGATAGTTTACACAAACTTAGTCTTAAATTCATAGAAATAATAAAACCTTAAAAACAACCAAAACTAAGCTTGAAAATGAGATCAATGAACTTAGGGAGAAATTTGCTAAACTTGAGAAAAATAAAGAGGTTGATTTAAGTTGCTTAAGTTGTGAGAAACTTAGATTAGATAATGAAGATCTCAAGAGCACCTCCATTAAATTGGAAAAGTTCATGAAAGGAACTAGTGCTCTTGATGATATGTTAAACAAACAAGTTCATTCTAAGGAAAGACTTGGTCTAGGTTTTAACTCAAATGAAGCCTCAACTAGTGAACCAAAAGAAGTCAGGTTTTCACAAAAAACGCCCACTGTACGCGGTTCCAAATTGTATGGCGCGGTTCCTTATCACTATGGAATCGCCACCATAGATAAGGTACCGCAGCCAGAGGTTGATTTTGGTGAAAATCCTGAACTTTCTGAAAAGTCTAAGTTAGATGAAAAATTAAAGCATCTTACTGTTAATAAGGTAAAATTACCCATACTTGACGACAATGCTATTAATAAGTTCTACAAGCCATTAAGTAAACCTCTCATGAAAAATAGAAGTTTATCTAGACTATCCTCTACTCCACCTAGAGTACGGAATGAGTCTAAGCCTAGAAGTAGAACGACAACGCCTAGAAAAGATAATCAAAACAATTCATGATCTAGAAGTAAAACTCCAACACCTAGAAGGAATAATCATAACTCTAAACCTAGATCAAATACACCTAGGAGAAATAATGAACAACAAAATGGTTACATGAGTTACTACCCTCCTCCATTTTGTTCTCCATTGGGAACCCCTTCTTCATTCATGTATCCCAACCAAATGCAAGGGATGTTTGGAACTAACAATTTTGGACCCATGAGATATTGGGGACCAAATGTTTGATCTTGTGTGTTGTTACCTAGATATGCTTGGGAATTGATTTGGAGCCCGATGAGTGGATTAAGGATAGTGGATGTTCTAAACACATGATGGGTAATCGAAGTTTGTTCTCGCATTACAAAGCATATGATGGAGGTAACGTCACATTCGCTAGTAGTCTACGTGGTAATATCATTGGCAAAGGTACGATTTCTCTTGACTCCATGACCATTGAAAATGTTGAGCACGTAGATAACTTAGGATTTAACCTTTTAAGTATAGGTCAAATTTGTGATAATAAGTGTAAGTTCATCTTTTCGGAACATGATAGTGAAATCGTAAAAGATGGAAAAGTCATTGGAAAAGGTGTTAGAAAGCATGGGCTTTATGTCATGAAGGTTAATAAGAAGTCAAAAGACAACATATGTCTTGGGACTATAGATTATAGTTCTACTCTTTGGCGTAGGAGATTAGGTCACGCTAATATGCGTTTAATTCAATCTTTAGTCTCTAAGGAGTTGGTAAGACACATCCCCAAGATTAAGTTTGATAGTCACTTTTGTGATGCTTGCAAAGTTGGAAAGCAAGTTCACTCAAGTCACAAAGCCAAGAATTTGGTTTCGACCTCTCGGTGCTTAGAGCTCCTACATATGGATCTTTTTTGACCTTCCGCCATACGGAGTTATGGAGGTAACCTTTATACCCTAGTTATAGTTGATGACTATTCTAGATTCACTTGGACTAGATTTTTGGCGTCTAAGAATGAAGCTTTCGATCACTTCGAAATCTTTAGTCGAAGAATTCAAAATCAACTAGGATGTTCAATTGTTTCTATTAGGACGGATCATGGTAGGGAATTTGATAATGAAGTGCAATTTGGTGCCTTTTGTGAAGCTCATGGTATTACCCATAACTTCTAGGCTCCTCGCACTCCACAATCAAATGGGGTAGTTGAAAGGAAGAATAGGACTCTCCAAGAGATGAGTAGCACGATGTTAAATGAGCAATCTTTGCCTCAAAAGTTTTGGTGCAATGTCGTGGATACATCGACTTATATTCTCAACCGAATTCTTATTCGACCTTTCCTAGGAAAGACCCCCTATGAGATTCTTAAAGGTAAGAAACCCTCATTGGAATACTTTAGGGTGTTTGGAAGCAAGTGCTTTATTCTCAACACCAAAGACTACCTTACCAAGTTTGACCCAAAGTCTTACGAAGGTATCCTTTTAGGTTATTCCCAAACTAGTAAAGCCTACATAGTCCTAAATAGAACCTCGGGGGTTATTGAAGAATCTCTCAACGTAACTGATAGGTGTTGAAACACCCATCCTTTTACCACTTATTTCTGGCTAAAACAAGACCAAAACACGTATTTAATATCATTTGTTTGGAATTATGCGTGGTTTTTGTGTTTATTGAGTTTTCAGAGTCAACCGGATGAATATTGAAGAAAACATGGGATTGCACGGGTTTTATCGTAGAAAAAGACTCAAGACGAAGTCTATTGTCCAAGAGATGCAAAAGATTTGAAGTCATTGTGCCTATTTGAAGATTTATCGAAGAATAGAGCCAAAGATGGAAGATTCATATATGTCGAAGAACTCGAGTCTATTAAACAAATGATTATAGGATGAGTTGGGATCATTCACCGAAACTTCTCAAAATCCAAAGTCGGAAACGTTCAATTAAAGGAACATAAAGACTAAAGAAGAAAGAAGAAGAGAAGCCCAAGAACAGAGCCCATTTACAAGCCCATAATCAAACACCTATAAATAGGCCTACACTTCACAAGGGACAGAGTCTTAGTTTTTCATTTTTTTCATTTCTCTAGTTTTAGAGAGAGAAAGTTCCCAACTTTCTCTCACTAAATTTTTCTTTGTTTTTACCTTTTAAATTTAAGCTTTCTTTAATTTTTGTATTTTGAATCTCATTAATCTAATTCAAGTAAGCTTTTAAGTTCTTTATTCTCTTTCTACATTTCTTGATTCTACTTATTCCCTTATCCGAATCTTTGATTTGATCCGAATCCTTCACTATTCGTGGTTGAATTTGAGGTCGTGTATTTAGAAAGTTCATTTCTTGCTTGTTCCTACATAAGCTTTCATTTGGTTTAAGCCATAAGTTCTCTATGCTTATTGGCTTATTTCTTATTTTAGCTTATTGGTTTTCAGATTTCATCAAGGTTTTAGTCATTCAAAAGTTTTGTTTATAAAGTTTATGATTTTATGTTCTCAAAAGTTGTTGAATTTAAGCTTTTTGAAGTGCTTAAGTTGCGGGTAAAATAGCTTATTGATTGTGCTTATTAAGTTTTAAAGGCTGCCTCCAATTTATCATTGCTTCCATCGCAATATTGGGGTTTATACACATTCCGACGGATTTCCTATTTTGATCGCAATAACCCAAGAGGGTTCTACTTTGCGATCGGTTGTCATTTGCCCCTTATTCCGATCTGGATTGCGATCGCTTGTTGCGATGGCATATTCTGACGGGACTAAGGTCCTTTTTAATTCGAAACTCTGGCCAATTTTAATTTACCACATTCCGATCTAGAACTTTCCGATAGCTACATTCCGACATCCATCATTGCGACAGCTTTGATTTTTAATATTCCGATGGTGACTAACATGGACATTCCGATGGACTTCACTTTGACATTCCGATGGGTTGTTTTAGTTATATTCCGATGGTCATGATTTTGACATTCCGACAGCTTTGCAATTTTATATTCCGATGGACTAAGTTTTAAAGTTTTACAAAGTTTTAAGTTTTAAGTATTTTCCTAATTAACTTTTAGTTTAATTTTGTCAAAGCTTCTAATTTACTCATCGACATTCTAGTTACTTGCATTTAGTTTAAAATTTAGATAAACAAAAACCAAACCCCCTATTCGTTACCAAGAACAATCATTCCACTTTGAACCGTGATCAATTCGAGGAGATACCGAGAAACGAATCTTGAACCCTTAGCATACCAATGTATCAAATGGCGCCGTTGCCGGCTCTTCTCGTTAAGATCAACAATTTTTTGTGAGAACTTGGATTTTGGGATCCGTTCACCGTGAACGTTACTTTTTCATAAATTTTTCAAAAAACACAAAAAAATATAAAATTTTCAAAAATACTAAAAATTAAAAAACCATAAAAACCAAAAATATTTCTTGTTTGCTTTGTTAGTTCTTTTGCAGGTGCATGCATACACGATCAACGTCTTATCAAGAGCCCGAGCCTCTCGAAGACTTAGACATGGCCGGTGTACAAAACAACAACAATAACCCACCTCTCAACAACAATAATAACAACAACAATAACAATCCACCTCTCAACAATGAGCCTCTACCAGACAATCGCCCGATGATTGAACTTCTGCAAGCACATGTAGACGGCAACAATGATCCCATTGTCATACCCGCGATTGCAGCCAACAATTTTGAGCTCAAATCCGGTTTTATCCAGATGGTCTCTGCTCAACCATTCTTGGGGCGTACCATTGATGATCCACTTGACCACATCAAAAGGTTCTTGCAACTAACAAATACGGTCAAATTCAATGGTGTTCCACAAGAGGTAATCCGTTTAAAACTTTTTCCCTTTTGTTTAGAGGGACAATCCTGGCATTGGCTTGCTAAGGAACCGCCACAAAGTATTCTAACATGGACGGATTTGGAGACCAAATTTATCAACTATTTTTTCCCACCATCTCGTACTACCGCTTTGCGGAATGAAATCATTAATTTTGAACAAAAGTACGATGAGTCTTTTAGTGAATCTTGTGACCGTTTCAAAGATCTTTTAAGAAAGTGCCCACAACATGGTTTTACCAAAGTGCACCAAATTAACACTTTTTATAATGGTTTAAGCATGAATGACGAAGATTCACTAAATAGTGCCTCAGGGGGTAATATTTTGGTTAAGACTTCCAATGCCGCTTGGGATATTATTGAAAATAAGTCTCGTGTGCAAACCAAGAGTGTTCGGACTAATGTCGCCAGTGCTAGTACTAGTGACAGCGACAAACGACTTGATAAAATTACTACGCTTCTTGAATCGCTTGTTTCCCACACCGCTAACAACACCAACAGCATCAACGCTAAAAACGCTCACGACGCTCAAGTCAATGCTGTCAACCAACCATGTGAAATATGCGGGGGTCCTCACTCTTACACCACTTGTACCGCCACCCAAGACTATCCTTCTGAGAATGTGAATGCAGCATACGGTACCTATCCTCCGGCCGCTTATCAAGCTCGTCCTCAAGGTGACCGCAACTTGCTTAGCTACCGCTCTAACAACTATCTCTCGCCACCCGGTTTTCCTCCTAACAACCCAAACCAACAACAAAACCTCAATCGCCCTCCTCAACAACAACCTCGTGGACCATACATACCACCTCACAAACAACCATATCCACCTTAAAGAAACAACCAAGTTTACCAACAACCTGCTTATCAACCACCCGCCTATAATGCTCCTCCCAACCAACCCACCGCATTACCCCAAGATATTGGAACCTACATGAGGACTAATGATGTGATCGTGGACAATCTTCAACGGGAAGTGCTCAACTTGAAAGCAGACATGGTGAAACAAGGGAACGATCTGAGAGCTGATATGAGAAACACTTTGGCAAGTCAAACGAATGACTTAAGGAACATGATGGCCAATTTCTTCCAAGGTAATCAACCCTCTTCTTCGGGTACTCTTCCGAGTAACACCGTTGCGAATCCAAGAGGGCAGATGAAAGCAATCACCACTCGCAGTGGCAAAGGTACCAAAGAACCCGAGCTTCCTATACCTCCACCGGTGATTGTGACTAAGGAGAACGAGTCACCTACTCCTATCCCTCATCCTTCTACTTCCCCAATTTCTCCACTTCTTACTTCTACCCCTCCTCCACCCAAGGATGTGAGTGATCCTATTCTCCCAAAGCCTTCCTCTTCTTCCGATATACCTTATCCCTCAAGGTTGAGGAAAGAGAAGCTCAAAAGCAAGGATGATATTCAAGTTTCGAACTTTCTTAAAATGTTTAAACAATTGAATTTTAACATCTCCTTCGCTGAGGCTCTCGCTCACATGCCCAAGTATGCGAAAATGTTCAAAGATCTTCTTAGCGACAAGGAGAAGATTCTTGATATTGCTAACACCCAACTTAATGAGAATTGCTCTGCAGTGCTCTTAAGGAAATTGCCAACCAAGCTTGGTGATCTGGGTCGTTTCTTAATCCCTTGTAACTTCCCGGGAGTAGAGAATTGCATGGCCCTAGCTGATCTAGGTGCCAGTATTAATCTAATGCCTCTAAGCGTTTGGAAGCAATTATCTCTCCCTGAGCTAGTCCCCACCAAAATGACTTTGGAATTAGCTAACCGTACGGTTGCTTATCTAGTGGGAATAGCTGAAGACGTCTTTGTAGGAGTCGACAAATTCACTTTTCCTGCTAATTTCGTTGTCGTCGACTACGATATGGACCCTCGTGTGCCATTAAGTGTTGGTCGTCCATTCTTGAGAACCGGTCGCACTCTCATCGATGTTGAAGCCGGTGAGCTTATCATGAGAGTGGGTGACGATAAAAGTGTCTTCAACATGGGAAAGCTTTCTAAGCAGCCTTATTCATACGAGAGTGTTAATTGTATTGACGTTCTTGATGAGGCCTGTGAAGAACACTTCAAAGATGCTTGTAAAAGTATTCCTACCTCTCTTTCCAATGTTGAGACCGTTTCCTCTATTGACTCATCACTATCTCTATTTGGAGAAAGTGATTTCCTTTGGAAAGATTTGGAAGCCACCATGGGAGATGTGAACTTAGCTAATGACGATTCTCCCACCTATTGGGATGAAGATCTTCGCCTCATTGAGAACCTTCTTAAAGAAGACAATATTTCCCCACCATCTCCCACGGTTATTGCTATCGATGCTCCGACTTTGAATACGCCTCCCATCAAAAATCCTCCGGATTTAGAACTTAAGGAGTTGCCGCCCCATCTCGAGTACGTGTTCCTTGAAGATAAGAAAAAGTCGTCCGTCATCATCGCGAAGGACTTGAAAGAAGAAGAGAAATCTCGCCTCATCGCTGTGCTTAAAGCTCATAAGAAGGCAATCGCTTGGAAAATTTCCGATATCCGCGGAATTGATCCGAACTTTTGTACTCACAAGATTCTCATGGAAGATGACTTTAAACCCGTAATCCAGAGCCAAAGAAGGGTTAATCCTCGCATTCATGACGTCATCAAACAAGAGGTTATCAAACTTCTTGATGCCGGCTTGATTTACCCTATCTCGGATTCGCCTTGGGTAAGTCCCGTCCATTGTGTGCCCAAGAAGGGCGGAATAAACGTTGTTTCCAATGAACACAACGAGTTGATTCCCACTCGTCTCGTTACTGGGTGGAGAGTTTGTATTGACTATCGCAAGCTCAATGATGCCACGAGAAAAGATCATTTTCCTCTTCCTTTCATGGATCAAATGCTCGAGCGTCTAGCCGGTAATGACTATTACTGCTTTTTAGATGGTTTCTCCGGGTATTTTCAAATTCCCATCGATCCCAAGGACCAAGAAAAGACCACATTCAATTGTCCCTACGGAACATTTTCTTACAAACGCATGCCTTTTAGTTTATGCAATGCTCCTGGGACGTTCCAAAGGTGTATGATGGCTATCTTCCATGACATGGTTGAAGAAACTATGGAAGTATTCATGGATGATTTCTCGGTTTATGGCGATTCTTTCTCTGCTTGCCTTGCGAATTTAGAACGTATGCTTCAGCGGTGTGAAGACACTCGCCTTGTTCTTAATTGGGAAAAATGCCATTTCATGGTAAAAGAGGGCATCGTGCTAGGACACAAAATTTCCAAAGCCGTTCTTGAAGTAGACCGTGCTAAAGTCGATGTTATTTCTAAGTTGCCTCCACCTTCAACTGTGAAGGGTGTGAGAAATTTCCTCGGTCATGCGGGCTTTTACCGTCGTTTCATCAAAGATTTTTCTAAAATCGCTCGCTCGATGACCCACCTCTTAGAAAAAAATACTCCCTTTATCTTTTCCACAGAGTGTCTTGAAGCCTTCAACTTGCTTAAGGATAAGCTAACTAAGGCACCCGTCTTGGTCACCCCTAATTGGGAGCTGCCTTTCGAGTTGATGTGCGATGCTAGTGACTTTGCTATTGGAGCGGTTTTGGGCCAACGAGTGAACAAACACTTCCAACCGATCCATTACGCTAGCAAGACAATGACGGGGGCTCAATTTCATTACACGACAACCGAAAAAGAGCTTTTAGCTGTTGTCTATGCTTTTGAAAAATTTCGCCCCTATCTTGTCCTTTCCACCATAATCGTTTACACCGATCATTCCGCGTTGAAGTACTTGTTGACTAAACAAGATTCCAAACCAAGACTTCTTCGCTGGGTTTTGCTACTCCAAGAATTTAAAATCGAAATTCGCGATAAAAAAGGAGCTGAAAACCTAGCCGCGGATCATCTCAGTAGACTTGAGGATCCTTACCAAGGGGATCATCCGAACAAAGAGATCAATGACTCTTTTCCCCTAGAGACCTTAATGTCTATCAACTCGACTTCTGATGAAACCCCGTGGTTTGCGGACATTGCAAACTACTTGGCGGGTGGAATTCTCGTTGACGGGTTAACATCCCAACAAAAGAAAAAGTTCTTCAAAGACATTAAGACTTACTTTTGGGATGACCCGTATCTTTTCAAACAATGTGCCGACTTGATTATTCGCCGATGTGTTGATGGACCGGCAGCTTTAGAAATCCTTGACACTTGCCACAAAGGACCCACCAGTGGTCACTTTGGTCCCAACTACACCGCCAAAAAAGTGTTTGACTCGGGATTTTATTGGCCCACCATTTATCGTGATGCTCACGAGATGGTTAAACGTTGTGATTCTTGCCAAAAACAAGGCAAGATCACACATAAAGATGAGATGCCTTAGAATTTCATTCAAGAATGCGAAATCTTTGATGTTTGGGGTATCGACTTTATGGGGCCATTCCCTTCATCTAAAGGAAACAAATACATCCTTGTAGCCGTTGACTACGTTTCTAAAATGGGTTGAAGCTAAAGCTTTACCCACTAATGACGCAAGGGTGGTTTGTAACTTTTTGAAATCGCTATTCGCTAGATTCGGTGTGCCTCGTGCCATTATTAGTGATCGCGAGACTCATTTTTGCAATGATCAATTTGCAAGAGTCATGGCTAAGTATGGTTTAAATCATCGTCTTTCCACCGCATACCACCCACAAACTAATGGCCAGGCTGAAATCTCTAACCGAGGATTAAAGCGAATTCTTGAAAGAACTATGGGAGAGCATCGTGCCTCATGGGCCGATAAACTTGATGATGCTCTGTGGGCTTTTCGTACCGCTTACAAGACTCCGATTGGTTGTACACCATATCGTCTCGTGTACGGGAAAGCATGCTATCTCCCCATTGAGTTGGAGCACAAGGCTTACTGGGCCTTGAAGTGGGCTAATTTTGATATCAACAAAGCAGGTGACCTACGTAAGATCCAACTCAATGAGCTGAATGAACTTCGTAATGAGGCTTATGAAAATTCTTTGATCTATAAGGAGAAGACTAAGCTCATTCACGACTCTAAGATTAAGAACCGAGAGTTCCAAGTTGGAGACAAAATTTTACTCTTTAACTCTCGGTTGAAAATCTTTTCGGGCAAGCTAAAATCTCGTTGGTCCGGCCCATTCACCATTGCCCAAATTTTTCCATATGGTACTCTCGAGCTCGCTCAACCTAATGGACCTAATTTTAAGGTGAATGGCCAACGAGTGAAGTTGTACTTTGGTGAGGACATCTCTCATGAGATGATTCCATCCCTCACCACGTTCCCCATGAACTAATTTTAGGTCGAGTCAGGCTCGTGACTCGGTTATCAAAAACAAGCGCTCCTCGGGAGGCAGCCCGAGTATCTATCCTTTTCCGTTTTAACCTCCTAAGTGTAGGGGGACCTCTATAGGTGTTTGTCTTTGTGTGGTGATGTGATTACAGGGATGAATGCACTCTTGGAATCTCTGAAGAACCGTACTCCCGTGTTATCCGAAATCTGGTTCTATCTCTCAACTATCGTGATTCAATTTTCTTCATACTCACATTTGAAATTGATCACGTTAGTCGTCTCTTCCTTAGCTTGATTTAACCAACGTGCACAATGTCATAAGTGTAGGGGAGACTTTTCCCACATGCTTAAACATTGAGGACAATGTTTATCTTAAGTGTAGGGGGGACTTCTATCGAAGTTTTAAGTGGACTTTTCCATGAAAATGCCTTCATTTAACCGGAAAATCATCTTTTTCAACATTTTTCAAATTTTTTATTAACTTTGGCCATTTATCCGTAATTTTTAAATTTTTATCGTTGCTTTCATGTGTATATATTCCACAATAAAGTCAAAAATATTAATAAGTGGTGTAGCTAGTTTAGAAATCTTTGACATATTAGGCCCGTTGCGATTATTTTGACTCAACCCGAATAGACTTATCCAAGTTTATTCTAGCTAGTATCCTTAACCATGTAGACCTTAGTTGGTTTATTAGGCTAAGCATCCACGAGTCTCATTACTTGAGATTTTAAATTGTGGAGAACGAGAAATGATAGAGTCAATTATAAGTCGGTATTCTTGCACAAGCTCACTTGGTGTAATTATTTGCCTATTCTCCCATCACTTGCTAATAAATTATCTGCAATAAGTAAGGTCGTACGATTTGAAAAGTTACTTAGCTTCTAGCCCAAGATCGTTTAAAAGTTGCTCGGTAATGATAAGAGTTCATAGCCAAGGCATAACTTATGAAGCGGGGCGCGAAGATTGGCGAGTCCGAAAAGGCCCTAACAAGGCATGAGGATTCAATTTTATTGCTGAAGATCCAAAGTGATGTGAAAAGCATTATTCCCGAAATCAATATGAAGGATCAAGACTCACGACGAAAAGCAATCAACTCCCATAAAGATCATGGAGAAGTCTATCCGAAAAGACCCTAACAAGGTATGAGGATAAATAGATCCAAGTCCGAAAAGGAGGCGGATCGTTGTATCTCAAAATCCCAATTAGAGATTGAAGAAATAATCATGAAGTCGTGGTCAACAAAGTTGGAGTACCCCTCAAAAGTCTCCAAGTGAAGAAACTCTATTAACAAAGAGAAGACCATTATCTCAAGAACGTCTCTCAAGATATGAAGTATGAAGTACATGCCAAATATCGGCCCGAGAAAGGTCTCGAATCGTGAACCGAGTTATGCCAAGATATAAACTTCTTGATATCCCGAGAAGCAGTTTTAAGAGATTTTGTCCTTTAGCTAACTATTGATCAAATCGTCCTACTTTGCTTTCAGCCTAATAAACTATCGAAATAAGTCCAAAAATGCATCTTCATGATCATTCTAAGACAAAAATAAAATATACGAGATACACCTAGGAATAAGGGAGTTTAAGTATATAATTAAGCCATGTGTGTAAGTGTTTGATTTGCTAACTTATAATAACAATGATCTCGTTTTTAAGTTTAGTTTGGGGAACGTGAAACTTGAGGGTGATAAATCTTCGCAGCACCGAAGCCCTAATGTAAGTCCTTGATCTCTTTGCAAGTTATTTCCATATAGCTATTTTCAAGTGAAAATGGTTTTCTATCCTTTTGTTCCTTTAAAGTTTTAATTTCTCTTAGTACTTTAATTTTCGTTTAGTGGTATTTTAATAAGGCCAAGGTTGATTAATTATGAGAAAAGTGTAAAATTGCTTTATCACTTAGCATTGCATGAGGGCATGGCAATGGTTAAGTGTAGGGGATTTGATAGGTGTGAAAACACCCATCCTTTTACCACTTATTTCTGGCTAAAACAAGACCAAAACACGTATTTAATATCATTTGTTTGGAATTATGCGTGGTTTTTGTGTTTATTGAGTTTTCAGAGTCAACCGGATGAATATTGAAGAAAACATGGGATTGCACGGGTTTTATCAAAGAAAAAGACTCAAGACGAAGTCTATTGTCCAAGAGATGCAAAAGATTTGAAGTCATTGTGCCTATTTGAAGATTTATCGAAGAATAGAGCCAAAGATGGAAGATTCATATATGTCGAAGAACTCGAGTCTATTAAACAAATGATTATCGGACGAGTTGGGATCATTCACCGACACTTCTCAAAATCCAAAGTCGGAAACGTTCAATTAAAGGAACATAAAGACTAAAGAAGAAAGAAGAAGAGAAGCCCAAGAACAGAGCCCATTTACAAGCCCATAATCAAACACCTATAAATAGGCCTACACTTCACAAGGGAGAGAGTCTTAGTGTTTCATTTTTTTCATTTCTCTAGTTTTAGAGAGAGAAAGTTCCCAACTTTCTCTCACTAAATTTTTCTTTGTTTTCACCTTTTAAATTTAAGCTTTCTTTAATTTTTGTATTTTGAATCTCATTAATCTAATTCAAGTAAGCTTTTAAGTTCTTTATTCTCTTTCTACATTTCTTGATTCTACTTATTCCCTTATCCGAAATCTTTGATTTGATCCGAATCCTTCATTATTCGTGGTTGAATTTGAGGTCGTGTATTTAGAAAGTTCATTTCTTGCTTGTTCCTACATAAGCTTTCATTTGGTTTAAGCCATAAGTTCTCTATGCTTATTGGCTTATTTCTTATTTTAGCTTATTGGTTTTCAGATTTCATCAAGGTTTTAGTCATTCAAAAGTTTTGTTTATAAAGTTTATGATTTTATGTTCTCGAAAGTTGTTGAATTTAAGCTTTTTGAAGTGCTTAAGTTGCGGGTAAAATATCTTATTGATTGTGCTTATTAAGTTTTAAAGGCTGCCTCCAATTTCGGATCATCATTGCTTCCATCGCAATATTGGGGTTTATACACATTCCGACGGATTTCCTATTTTGATCGCAATAACCCAAGAGGGTTCTACTTTGCGATCGGTTGTCATTTACCCCTTATTCCGATCTGGATTACGATCGCTTGTTGCGATCGCATATTCCGACGGGACTAAGGTCCTTTTTAAGTCGAAACTCTGGCCAATTTTAATTTACCACATTCCGATCTAGAACTTTCTGATAGCTACATTCCGACCGACATCATTCCGACAACCATCATTGCGACGGCTTTGATTTTTAATATTCCGATGGTGACTAACATGGACATTCCGATGGACTTCACTTTGACATTCCGATCGGTTGTTTTAGTTATATTCTGATGGTCATGATTTTGACATTCCGACAGCTTTGCAATTTTATATTCCGATGGACTAAGTTTTAAAGTTTTACAAAGTTTTAAGTTTTAAGTATTTTCCTAATTAACTTTTAGTTTAATTTTGTCAAAGCTTCTAATTTACTCATCGACATTCTAGTTACATGCATTTAGTTTAAAATTTAGATAAACAAAAACCAAACCCCCTATTCGTTACCAAGAACAATCATTCCACTTTGAACCGTGATCAATTCGAGGAGATACCGAGAAACGAATCTTGAACCATTAGCATACCAGAGTATCAGTAACCTTTGATGAAACCCCTCCTTCACCCAAGACACCACCATTGGTTGATGATGACTTGGATGAATTAGAAGTAGTTAAAGCCAAAGAGGTTAGAAAAATAGGAATTGAAGACCTTAGTGTTGAAAAGGAAGTAAACATTAAGGAATCTAGGGATCATACTCTCAATAATGTCATTGGTGACTTAAATCAAAGGACCCTAAGATCTCAAGTCCAAAACCAAAGCAACTTCTTTTGTTTTGTCTCCTTGATTGAACCAAAGAATGTTAAAGAAGCTTTGACGGATGAGAGTTGGGTCATTGCGATGCAAGAAGAATTGAATCAATTCGTTACCAATGATGTTTGGGAACTTGTTCCTCCAACTAGAAGTTCTACCATTATAGGAACCAAATGGGTATTTAGGAATAAGCTAGATTAGAATGGTGTTGTGTCTCGTAACAAGGATAGACTTGTAGCTCAAGGCTATAATCAACAAGAAGGGATTGTTTATGACGAGACATATGCACCGGTAGCTAGATTAGAATCAATTAGAATCCTTTTAGCCTACGCTTGTGCCTTAGATTTTAAGCTTCAACAAATGGATGTAAAGAGTGCATTTCTTAACGGTTTGATCAATGAGGAGATATATGTGGCTCAACCTCCCGGCTTCATTTATTTTGAGAAACCGGACCATGTTTACAAGGTTAAGAAAGCACTTTATGGACTCAAACAAGCACCCAAAGCTTGGTATGATAGACTTAAAGCGTTTCTTGTTAAACATGAGTATACCATGGGAATGGTAGACAATACACTCTTTACAAAGAAGAAAGGTCCTCACCTCATAATCGTACAAATATATGTTGATGACTTTATATTTGGCTCAACTTGTCAAGAATTGTGTGATGACTTTGCCAAAATCATGCATGATCAGTTTGAAATGAGTATGATGGGAGAACTTAACTTCTTTTTAGGACTCCAAATTAAACAAATGGACGATGGTATTTTCTTTAGTCAATCTAAGTACGCTAAAGAAATGCTAAAGAAATTTGGATTAGAAGAATCTAGACCAATGAAGACCCCTATGGCCTCGGATACTAAACTCGCCGTAGATGATGATTGTGTGGAAACCTTGGTTTCCGGATCTTTTAAGCTACTAGGAATGATCATTGTTCATATGATTAAACAATCAAAGCGGAATAAGAACAACAACCATTAACAAGGTGTTTAGGCACGAATAACATGAATTAAAACAATTGGATTGCCCATTATATTAATAACGAACAACCACTAGACGTGTATACATTGAATCCCACGTCTAGTCGACACACACTTTAGGTTTACATTGTGAATGAATTGAATGAATAAAACCTAAGACCCTTGGTTCCTTTTATAGTGTAAGGATTAGGGTTTACAAGAGATAATGATGAATAAACAAGTAAATCTTCTATTTAAATAAACTTATGCAGAATATCTTTTGCATGTTTATCTAAATAGAAGCTTCCATAAGCTTCTTTTGTCTACGTTTTGTCAATGCTTGAATTGCATGTGACAATGCTTGGATTGCACACGACAATGCTTGAGCCATCAACGCCTAATTAACTCTTGTCAACGCTTGATTAACTCTTGACAACGCTTAGACAATAACTTCACGTTTTCTTCATTTTTGAGTTTCTGCCACATCAACTTTTTGACCCAACAATCTTCCCCTAGTTTATGGTGGCAAACCTCTATGTGTATCTCTTGTAAGTTGTACATGATCTTCAAATTGCTTCGCCTCAAGTATAGCATGTATTTCTTCCCCTTTTTGTCACATCAACAAGGAAGTAAACAATGTTGCAATTTTTGAAGATTCTCCAAATGTAGCTCTATGTAATGATCTTGAAGAACAATTAATATAATATTTTTGATGTAGAAGAAGAATAACCCAACCTTGTGTTCCATGTCTTGTACTATCCACGTGATGAAGAACTTATACCTGGAAAAATATAAGTAGACCTCGATCCCTTGTCAATATTCTCATCCTTTGTGAGACACTGAGCACGATAATGTAACTCCTTCAAGTGTTATGACAAGTCTTCGTCACCAACCATGTAAAGCACGAACAAGTTACCTTTAAAGTCTATGGCACTTTAAGATATGATAGAACACAAACTCGCGAAAATCTTCTTCAATCATCAAACTTACCATAAGAATTCTTCCCCTTAAGTCAACATCTCTTCATGACGATTTTAATGGAATCACATCTTCATACCATATGTAAAAGTATTTGGATGGATAACTCTTTCACAAGGCTATCCCGATTACATAGTTTAAATATCCATCAAATTCCCACGAATAATTGCTAACTCGCTTTAAGATCAATAATCCATTTTAAAAATATCCGAGCCATAAATATCACCATGATATTCTAAATTAAAACGGAGATTCCATGTACCTTTGTGTGTATTTTCCTCCTTTTTGTGTGCTTAAAACGTCCAATTTTCTCAACAGCAGCAAACCTTGTGTTGTCCAATATCACCTTTTATCCAACATCTTTGGCAGTTGTATTGTCCAATATCGGACAATACCTATCAGCGTTGAAGTTTATATATCGGACGACACTGTCAACTCTATCAGCGTTGACTTATTCTGTCAGCGTCAAAATGCTTCCTGTCAACGTCTGGGTTACAAACGTCAGCGCCAACCATAAACCTTGTCAGCGTCCATTCTTGTCAGCGTTGCGTTCACTCTTTCTTGTCAACGTTTACATTACAAAGATAAGAATAAATCTTTTCTAAGTAAACATTTAAAAGATTCACGTCTTAAAATAGGAGCCACGTTCTTCCTCCTGAAAATCAGTAAGTAAAAAAAACGTATTTACCCATGATTCTCGTTACCTCAGACGTTGACCAATTGTGACCAATTTTTTTTAAAACCTAAAAATCAGCCAATCACAATTATTTCATCGTGTGAACACAATAGATATCAATGACTTCCTTTTTCCATGTGAAGTTAGATAAGTCTGACTTGTTTACACATCAAGTGATGATACGTCTCTCACTTAATGAGATAATCATGTCTCAATCTTTGCTTGGCCCACAATGTTATAATCACTTCTTCCTTTAGACAGCATTGAGTGACCGACGACTTTCTCTTTCACATCCCTTTTATATTCTTCAACTAGCAACATCAAGTTACCTTATAACTTTGATCACGTCATTGCATCTTGCTGTTATATCTTGTTTGAATATTACCACAGCAGATACTTTAACCGCTGCTATCAAACATTCACACTTTAACCGCTGCTATTAAACATTATGCATCGAAACCCTAATTAGGGTTTGTAAATAATCCTAGCTCGATTCTTCCATCATAACAGCCATAAGTTTACAATCTTTCTGCCTTTTTATGGTGATCTAGGGTTTGAAGAAACCCTAGTTCATGATTTCATGTGAAAAGCAAAAACATTAATACCTTTAAACAGTGAACTTCGACCTTGAATAACTTCTTCCTTAGGGCTCAGATCGAAGATCGCTCCGGTGAGATTCAAGACACAAGTGCCAAGAATCTGCAGTCCAAAAATCACGAAGATCCAACGGTTAACGAAGGAGAAAACGTGTTTTGAACATGGCTGTCCACAGAAACTGCATTCATCCTACTGCTGACTTTGACGCTTAATAACTTTTGCCTGGGGATAAAACTCGACAATCCCTCCGGTGGATGTTTAGATCTATGTATGTAGAACACACATATAAAATTTCGTGACGATCCAATGGTTCAATCAAAAGTTATGACCTTCTGAATACTGCTGCGCACACAAAAACGTCCAGAAAAACCCTAGACGGATTTTTCTTCTTTTCAACATTACGAACACCTTGTTGGTCCTAGCATCACGAGCCACGAGGCTCTGATACCAATTGTGGAAACCTTGGTTTCCGGATCTTTTAAGCTACTAGGAATGATCATTGTTCATATGATTAAACAATCACAGCGGAATTAGAACAACAACCATTAACAAGGTGTTTAGGCACGAATAACATGAATTAAAACAATTGGATTGCCCATTATATTAATAACGAACAACCACTAGACGTGTATACATTGAATCCCACGTCTAGTCGACACACACTTTAGGTTTACATTGTGAATGAATTGAATGAATAAAACCTAAGACCCTTGGTTCCTTTTATAGTGTAAGGATTAGGGTTTACAAGAGATAATGATGAATAAACAAGTAAATCTTCTATTTAAATAAACTTATGCAGAATATCTTTTGCATGTTTATCTAAATAGAAGCTTCCATAAGCTTCTTTTGTCTACGTTTTGTCAATGCTTGAATTGCATGTGACAATGCTTGGATTGCACACGACAATGCTTGAGCCATCAACGCCTAATTAACTCTTGTCAACGCTTGATTAACTCTTGACAACGCTTAGACAATAACTTCACGTTTTCTTCATTTTTGAGTTTCTGCCACATCAACTTTTTGACCCAACAGATTGTGAGTCGGTAGACAACACCAAATATAGAGGTATGATTGGTAGTTTGTTGTACCTAACGGCAAGTCGACCGGATATCATGTTTAGTGTTTGCCTTTGTGCTCGCTTCCAAGAGGCTCCTAAAACCTCTCACCTTGAAGCGGTTAAGCGTATCTTCCGATACATTAAAGGCACTATACATTTAGGATTATGGTATCCTAAAGGGACCGACGTAGAAACCATTGTCTACGTGGACTCAGATCATGCGGGAGACTATGTGGACCGGAAAAGCACTAGTGGAGTTTGTACCTTCATGGGTTGTTGTTTAACTTCTTGGTTCTCTAAGAAACAAACCGCTCTTGCAATTTCAACCACGGAAGCCGAGTATGTGAGTGCCGGAAAAGCATGCCAACAAGCTCTATGGATGAAGCAAGCGCTTGTTGATTACGGGATTTCTCTTGATGATGTTCCCATCATGTGCGATAATAAAGGCGCTATAGACCTAAGCAAGAATCCGGTGCAACATTCGCGAACCAAACACATAGAAATTAGACACCATTTCCTTAGGGATAATGTTCAAAAGGGGAACATTACTATTGAAAAGGTGCCCTCCGAGGACAACTTAGCCGATATCTTCACTAAGCCACTTAAGAGGGAACCTTTTAATTACATGCGTCTAGGTCTAGGATTAATGGAACATCTTCCTTGATTTCTTTCTTTTTATAGTTTATCACTTTGAGTCTTTGAGTCTTTTAAACTCCTTTTGAAAAATCTTCTCCTATCTTTTTCAAAATTCTCAAAGTCTCTTTCGAAAATGGTTGAGAAACTCGTTTGACATTGTTAATTCAATCTAAAAATGATTTTTCATAGATTCTCGCTATTAATCTAGAGCTTACATAATTCATATGTATGATTCTCTCAAACATATCAAGAACAAGATAGAATCATGGAGGATCATTGTGTCATGACTTAAGGTCTTACACACCTCCTACATCGATTTTTTAATCCATGTATTTTGGTCAAATCTCGATTTGGTAAGTTTGCATATGTTTTCTTTGTCTATCTTTGCTTTTATGCATATCCCTTTGATAAGTTAGACTAGAAAAATAAGATTTGCTGAAAAATCTTCCTCCAAACACCAAACCCTGCCTCTGCAGGCGGTTCCATATGTGAACCGCGGTACCTTATTGATAAGGTACCGCCACCCTAGATAAGGAACCGCCTACAATGGCCTTCCTTTTTCGGGTTTTTGTCTGAAACTCCAGATTTGCTCCAACATTTTTGAGAATCTTTGTTTCAAACCCTTTGACCACCCCAAAAATACCCTAAGCCTTCCCTATTTAAACCACATTTTGCATTACTTCACATCCAAAATGTCTTATTCTCCAAATGAAAGCCTTGAATCTCCTCCATTTTCTCCAATTGCTTTCAATCCAAACCCACCCAAGAACACTCTTAATCACATGTCTCCTACCAAGAATGTTGATTGTGGAACATCTTTTCTTCCACCACCACCCTTTAGTGTTCTTCCTCCTTCTCATGATAATGTCATGCATCATGGAACATATTGTTAATGTTGTCAATATCAACACCTTGCTATGGCACACATCTATGAGGAGTTGAGCTACATCAAGAGTCTCTTAATCAAGCCTTCTCTTCACTTTGATTATGAGATCTCCAACAAGCCACCACCACCACCCTCCGCTATTACCTTGTCTTTCATATAAGCATTGGTTGCTTATCCACAAGACACCAAATTCAAGCAAATCTTAGAATTCTAGAATAACTAGGATAAGATTTATGCTTTTGGCTTGTTTTCCTTTTTTTCATACTTCTTTGTATGATGTTCTTTTAGTAACCTATCTTGGATCTTTGTCTTTGTGTTTTCTTCTCTTTTATTTTTTTTGTGACCTATTGCTATATATTGTTGGTTGTTTCTTTTGTTCAACTAACCCTTCTATGTAGCTTGTCACCATATCTCGATTCCTCGGTGCCCCAAGCTAGGGGGAGTAAGCACCAAGGGGGAGTCTTTGCAAAGTCCGTTTCTTCAACACCGGCTTACGCAACCTTTTTGCTTCGACAAAGGGGGAGAAATGAATAAACTCGTCTTCGAAAATCTTGTTTTTTGTGTGATTGAGTTTATGTATTGTCGGAATCAAAAAGGGGGAGATTGTTAATGCAATAATGACTAAAAACGTTACTTGCATTTTTCGGTCTCGCTTTGTTTTGATTACGAAAATACGTAAAAACAAGCATTTACGAAAACAACGAAAAACGAATTCTTGAGTTCAAGTATTTTTCATTTTACCCATTTTCACTTAAGGTATGGATAAACAAGTACTAACCTTAATCAAGTGATCAAGTGATTTAATCTTTTCTTAAAACTCACTTTTTATTAAGTGTGACAAGTTTTTTATTAAACTTTCTTTTTAAGAAAATGTTTTATTAAATTAATTATTTGAAATTTGAAAATGGCATATTCTTATTTGGTTAAGAATATCCTTTCAGGATATTTTTTATATCCAGATAAGACCTCCACCACTAAAGGACAAAAAGGAGCGGAGTCTAGTCCGACGGTACCTTAGCACCTAGGCGGTACCTTATCGATAAGGTACCGCGGGCTAAGATAAGGTACCGCGGGCAGAACTAGCCGTTGGCTCCTTTGTCCTATAAATAGTGGACCATTCTCAGCTTTTCACCTCACCTCTTTTGCACATTTATTTCCAGATTCAAACCCCTTCTTTAATCACTCAAATCTTTGATCATTTGTTTGATTATTACTTGTTTAAGAAGTGAATCTTGTTCTTCCATCCCTTCCTCTCCAAGTGCAAAGAGAAGAACACTATCCTTGTGAAGTGTTGAGTCCACCACCAAAGATCCATTGAAGATCTAATTTTATACACTTGTAGTTGTGTCATAGTTGTGAAGATCCAAGTAGTTGTGTCTATTTGGAAGTTGTGTATGTACTAAGTATAGTTGTGTAGATTGGTCCTAGCTACGATTAGGGCTCGACTTTTAGCTTAGAGTCGGAAATTGGTTAAGCGACGTGTAAGGTTTTCTCCACCATAAGGAGCTTGTTGTGTAGTGAACTCTCGAGTAAGGAGTACTCGAGGAGTGGAGTAGGAACGAGGAGTGAGCTTCGTTGCCGAACCACTATAAATCTTTGGTGTTCGGTTTGATCTTTCTTTACCCATAACTCTTTACATTCTTTATTCTTTATGCATATACATGTGTTAGTATTAGATTACTTACACTATCATTCTTTATTCTTTGTGGATATATTTTTGTTAGTATTAGTTTAGTTACACTATCATTGTTCATATTGTGCATAAGAAGATTTCACATATTTCCTCAAGCATAAGTTTTTGAAAAAGGATTTTTGGAAACCACATTTTAACAAGTAAATATAAGAAACTATTCAACCCCCCCCCCCTTCTAGTTTCTACAGATACTAATAGAATGCCTTGTACTGCTTGGAAAAAAGTTTGCTCCCCGAAAATGTGTGGTGGTCTCAAAATTGGTAGTCTTCAAGCATCAAACCTATTGATTACAAGGTTTCACACGAAAACAAGTTCGCTACGGAGACAAATTGTTACTTTGATATATGGAGAGCTTGGTGGTCTCAACCTACATAATCCTACTATCTCAAGGTTAAAACAAAGTCCATGGAAATCTATCTTAAGCCTAAAACAGCATGAGCATTAATCTTCATTCAGTGTTCACTAAAAAGGTTACGGATGGTTCTACTTGTTTATTTTAGGATGACATATGGTATGGTACACTTAATTTTAAATCATTGTTCCCACGTCTGCACTATTTGGAAACACAAAAACATGCAAAGTCAATGAAAGATGCATTGGGTATTTTAGAAACTGGGCTTGGAGGCGTTACGTTAGAAATGGCTCTGAACTTGAACAATTTAACACTGGTCAGGAGACTTTGTTCCCTCTTCGTCTCTTGATACATGGTTATGCTCGTTAGATGCATCTAACACCTACCAGGTTCAGCCTCTAAGAAAACCTATTGATGAATCTCTCTTGTGTTCGAACATTGATGTGATACGATGGAATAAATCAATTCTAATAAAAGTAAATCTTCACTTGTGTCGCCTCATTAGTGATCGTCTGCAGACAAGAGTTATCTTGACTTACATGGTATTGACCTTGATTTGACCCGTTGTCTGTTATGTGATGAAGCTCTCGAAGATGCGCAACACTTGTTCGTTGACTGTTCATTTGCTGTTCGTTTATGGTCTATTGTGAAAAATTGGTGGCGTTTGGTTGACTATCCTAAGACAGACTTGGATCTAATTTCTTGGGGAGACTTAGTAGCTCTTGACAGGCAATACAAGACATGGTTCGATGCAGTAGTTCAGACCACCTTGTGGATTATATGGCGATACCGTAATCGAGTATGCTTTGACTTGAAACCTCCTAGAGAGGACACTCTTGTTGAGGAAATTAAAATCCTCTCACATTCATGGGTTTGTCATAGGAGTAGAAATCTTAAGTCGAATTGGCTCATTTAGATTGATGACCCGATCAAAGCTTGTACTATTCCATTTTAATATTTTTTTTCTAGCTTCTTGCTAGTGTGTTTCTAATATTTGTCGTTAAAAAAATAATTAAAAAGTAAAAAAAATATGAAACACACCAAAATAAACAAATTTTATAAGTAAGAGAGTAATATTTATAAAGAGTATGTAGTTAGTATCAATTTTAGTTCCAGATTAGTAATTATTAATTTAACATACTTGTGAAGAGAATCATTTTCAGACTACCTTGTGGATTATGTGGCGATACCGTAATCGAGTATGCTTTGAGTTGAAACCTCCTAGACAGGACACTCTTGTTGAGGAAATTAAAATCCACTCACGTTCATAGGTTAGTCATAGGAGTAGAAATCTTAAGCTGAAATGGCTCATTTGAATTGATGATCTGATCAAAGCTTGTACTATTTCATTTTAGTTCTTTTTTCTAGCCTCTTGCTAGTGTGTTTCTAATATTTTTCGTTCAGTAAATAATAAAAAATAAAACAAAAAATTTTCCAAAACACACCAAAATAAAACCAATTTTGTAACTAATAGAGTAATATTTATAAAGAGTATGTAGCTAGTATCGATTTTAGTTCCAGATTTATAATTATTAATTTAACATACTTGTGAAGACGATCATATTGATCTTTGGAAATGTTGTTAAAAAAAATTCTTTGGAAATTTTATTTATCAGAAGTAATAAATAAAATCGAGCCACATAATTATGTAATTTCTTTTATAAATGTGAATATAGCAAACTTTTTAAATCTCAACCATGTTGCAAGTTTCAATGTATCTTTTAATGAATCTTTTCACTCTTGTGAACATAATAATACTATCACTATAAAATTTATAACATTTGCTTATTAAATTAAATGTAAAAAATAAATAATATGAGAAGGACGTTAAAAACATTTTCTATCAATTTTTAATAAAAAAATGCCAAAACTCCTAGTTTTAAGAAAAAGAGTAAGAAATAAAAGGGATAATTAAAAGTCTAAAAAAGTAAGAAAAAAATAACCAAAAGTAAAAATTTTAATTAGTAATTTTTTAGTAGGCAAAAGAGTAAGCAAAATTTTAAGTTTTTTTTCCCTACTTTTAATTCATTTTGTTTTAATAAATTTTTTTATAATAACTTAAATAATTGTTTATCTTATTAATAAGCAAAACTTTTATAAATAAATTTCTTTTATTTTTTAATATATTAACAATAATAAATGATGCACTTTGTACTGGTATTATCATTTTAACCAACCATAACAAAAAAAAAACTTCATGGAATTCTACCGATGGAACATTAGCATTCCCGTCATAATATTAGGTCCTAGTACAATGCAACACATACACACGAGCTTGGTCAACATATGTCGTTGACGTAAAATCAAGCTATTTTCCATTTCTTCGGTTGATGATGTATGCCATGTTTGTTGCAAGAAATGTTTGAATTCTTTTGAGGAACATGTGATAAAGAGCTTACGGGCTTTAAAATATAAACACGATATGGTTACCGATGTCGTTTTTGACATATGTAAGCGTGTCAGGATTTCCGTCAAAAAAGAAGCACCTGCAAATTTTTTGACTAGTCCTCTAGATAAAATATATAGGGTAAATGTCGAAAATACACAATGTACTTTCTCAAATGATCTATTATGCCCATCTAACTTTTTTATGTTTGATTTTCACACTTTCCACGTAGGATTTGGTCAAACATTTGAATATACCTTTGACTTAACGGAACCGTTAGTTATTTCGTTAACATAGAATTTAATTTCACATTGTTGGTCCCTTAGCTAACTATCATCAAACCATCATCATCTTCATCTTCATACCAGATCCATCATCATCTTCATCTTCAACGATTACCAGATCCATCTTTATAAAAAATCAATTTTTTATTACAAATGCAGAGCTCGAACATAAAAAAGATTTACAATAGTATCATCTAAGTGTGACTTTACGAATGCAGAGCTCGACTAGATCCTACACTATAGATCATCTTTTCAAACCTGCTAATATAAATTCAACTACAATTGCCACTATAAATAATGTTTAGGTATTCAATAATCAAGTACTTACCTTTAAACATTATCAATTCCAACATGGTTGCTAAACTGGCTATATATATATCAACATTAGATGAACAATTACACCATTAAAAACCAAAACGCCGCAGTCAAACCTACCAAAAATAAAAACCTCACCAAAATTTATTTGCTAAAATCCTTACCCAATCGATAGAACTAAACCCACGAAAGTTGATTCAATCAGATCCATCTTTTAGAGTTACCCAAATATTTGAACTAATGGAAGTTGTATCCGGATCGTGCCACGAAAGACGACAACCGTCCATGCTTGATGGGATGAGTGATTTATCAGATTGGTGTCGGTTGGTTAGTAATGATGATGTAAAGATAAACAGAACTGGTGTAGTGTTTTTTGTTAGTGGTCATAGTGATTTATCAGATTTATGCTATAGTAATTATAGGCGTAGTGATTAAATTGATATGAAGAATGATAGCAGCTTGTGTGTGTGGAGGATAAGAAACAGAGAAATGTTATCAGAACTTTGTTGGTGTGGATGAGGAAAAAAATTGGTTTATTTGTAATAATGAAGATGAATCTGGTAATTTTTAAAGATGAAGATGATGATGGATCTGGTATGATGATGATGATGGTTTGATGATAGTTAGCTAAGGGACCAACAATGTAAAATTAAATTCCAAGTTAATAAAATAACTAACGGTTCCGTTAAGTCAAATGTATATTCAAATGTTTGACCAAAATCAGTGTGCAAATCGAACATAAAAAAGTTAGATGGGGATAATGGACCATTTAAGAAATTACATTGTGTATTTTCGACATTTACCCAAATATATACACTCAGACATTTTTAGTTTTTTAGATGGTAGAAGGAAAACATACATGCGTTAATCTGACCGAGGTTTATCTTCTCATGAGGTTGATCTGTCGGTATTTTACAGCGAGTCACTGCTTTTAAAACCCTCTCGTGCAAAGTATTTAAACATGCGAAAACATTGAAAATCAACAAGTTTTATATTCTTTTTGCATTCAATACATTTTGTTTCATTACACACGGTAAAGCTATTTATGAGAGTTAAACATGTTATGAAAACTGACGTTAGTTATGACATGTAGACCTAAAAACATTGTATTTAATAGTTAATACAATTATCTATGACTATTTTAAGATAAAAAAAAAAAAAGTTAACAACCTAGCTTGTTGCTCCTTTGTCAAATGTGGCCTATGCATGTTAAATTACAAATACTCATTTAATTTGTATCAAGCATGCGCATGGTTTTTGAGCATGTACCCGTATTATTATCTAACTTCTAGGTAACTAATGTTATCGTTAGGAATGGCATTGTTTAGCCCACGACAAAGATTAATGGCTAGGTTATAGCTAGCAGAAAGCTAGTATTAGATAAGAAAGATACCAACTGTATTAACCAGTAACAAGAAAATTAGGTACTTTTTATAGTAGTAATAATGTGAAAATGATTGATGAAGTGAAGTAAAAAACAGAAAAATAGGGAAGACGTGAGAAAAGTTTAAATTTTTTTTATTGGGAAATGAAAACTTCTTTCTGTCGGCCTCTCTTATTAGGGTTTCGTTTTCTCTTTCTTTTCATTTTTTACTTCCTCTTCTTACCTCTCTTATTGACATGTCTCTTTCATCTCTTTTCTTATTGTCTCTTTGACTTTTTTCTTTCTATCATTCTTTTATTCAGGTTATTAAGCATATCTCTAACATTTTGGTCTATATAAAACAAAATGTTACTATACAAAGTACAGTTTGTATATGTTTTTTTAAAAGTACTAAGATAATATCAAGTTGTTAACACCACTGGGTTGACCCGGCTGAGTTAAACATTTGATTCGATTTTGTCCAAAAAAATAGGACATATTGATTCGGGTTTCACATTTTCGAAACTCGGCTAGACTCGCCGGGTTTGAGGTGACCCGGGTGCACCCGGTTCTCGAGACCCGTCTGTGTTTCGATTTTTTCGTTTTTTTAAAAACATGTAAATTTGACGTATTTACGACGAGATTTTATTTTTACATATTATATTGGTTGGTAAACAATTTATATCTACATTAAACGGAAGTTTTTATGTTTTTTTACGTATATTTGTTAATTATTAAAAATGTGAAAAAATTTTTTTTTTTTAGAAAATAGGGTTAACTCGGGTTAACCCGGATCGACTAAGGTTGACCCAATCTGGTGACTTGACCGGATCGATTTAAAAACCGAGTTTTAAAACATTGGGTAATACCATAGAAGATGCGTTCATGGCTAAGGTGCATACACATGGCCTCAAAGTGTTATGCTTTTCTTAGATTGGGTTTGCTTTGGGGCTAATAATGGGCCGAGTTTGCTTTAGAAATCATGTATTTTTTTTCTTTGCTCATATCCTACTCCTACACACTTTCAGTTTCAATAGCAGAGTTGTATACACAAATACACTCGTAGTATTTACTCCACTTTCCACATATTTTAGCAAATATAGAAAATCTAAACATAAAATTCTAAATTGTGTCTAAAAGGTCGACACATCTTGAGTGGTGGGTTGCTTAAGGATTCTATAACGAACTAGCTAGTAATAACTACGTAGATATCGAGCTCATTTCTCACGTTTATGTTGTTGTACATGTTAAGAAACTAAATTATACGTTAGCTGTGAGTTACAGAAGAAGAATCTCCAAAAAACGTATATTTTTTAATTTTGTTGTCTTTGATAAGCAATGAAAGTCAGTAATAATAAGAAGGGTCAATTTGGTGCAGTTTTGGGGATTCCAGTTTGTCATACTTTTATTTTGCCCTTTCACAGTTGTCTCTTCCTGTGATTTCACTCGATTATGTCCCCCCCTTCAACTTTTATGCATGCATGCATGGGTGTTACCAATTTCATAAAAGTTACTGTACTATGTTTTCTTCATAAAATAAATAATCAAACTTTAATCTATTTGCCCTTTATAAAATAGACCCAGAAGCCAGTATGTTCTTGCAATGTTGCATGTATCGAGTTGCATTGAGATGGTGGTTAAGCTGATATTTAAGTGTTTTATAAGAAGGATACACATTTATTTGATCCGGCTTCAAGATACCTTCATCACAGACTTTGAAAACCTAGTCTCTTTATCAGATCGTGTTCACTTGAAGAACAAGTTCAAGCCTTTTTTCGATGTGGTCGTCAATAATACCATGGTCACTTTGAAACTATAGAAACAAAGTTCAAGCGTGGTTGAACCGTGAATCGAAATTTTACCAGGTCAAATACACACAACAAGTAAAAGTAAAAATAACTCGAAAGGGAAAATTGTAAAAAGTAAAAAATAAGCATGGGTGAGAAAATAACTGAAATCTAAAGTGATGGAAAACAAAAAGAAATAGATCGAAATTAAAAACCGATAGTTCATGCATTTTTTATCTTTTCAAGTTTGTTTTTGTAAATTGGACACACCCAAACTAAAAGCCGACTATAAAGCCAAATACCACACCATCTTAAACCGAACGTTTTCGATTTTACCTTTATAAAAAAATCATATGTTTCAATTCGGTTTCGGTTTTAGTCAAAAACCGAGTCATATCGAACCGAGTACACAGGTAAAAAGGCAAAATCAAGGAATGGATACACAAACGGTTGTGTACTTATGTTCTATGAAACCGTAAACTAAACTTTTATAGTAAACATTTTCTTTCATTTGTTGTATTCTTTGGTGGTCTATCAAAGTTTGTATAGCGTGCTTACGCCTTATTTGCTTTTTGTCTTATGTTTCATAACCTCACTTTTTGACAAGAATATGATATAAGATTAAAAAAATATAAACTTTATGGAATTATACCCGATCATTGGGAGAAACGCCCCATTCCTCATCTTTTGTTTTGGCTTATGTAGCGGGCTTATGGCTTATTTAGTTCGATGTGTTTCATAACTTGATTTTTCTTTGGCTTGAAACATAGGGCCAAAACCAAATATATAAGTAAAAACTGTATAATTACGAGCTTCTCCATAATCAAATAAGATCATAAGCCGGAAAAATAAGCTAAACCAATCCTCAAAATTAACAATATAAATAAAAAACATACATCTTAAAAAACTATTTTAGGGTTGTTAGTTTTTTTGTAAAAAAAGAATTGAATAGCTCTGTTTGGCACAATAATTTTTGGAGTTGTTAACTTTTTATTTTAAACAAGTAGCTCTTAAATAAAAAGTTGATTTATAAAGCTTTTGGAATTCTCAAAAGCTGTTAAAACTGTAAATGACTGATATACCCTCCTACCATATAATAATTTATTTAAATATATCATTTTAAGTCATTTTAAATCTTGATTTTATAGTCAACAGCTAATATATCAAACACTTTAATTAAAAACATACAGCTTATAGCTCATGTTAACAGTTTTTAAATAAACAGCTACAGCTTACAGTTAACAGCTTACAACTTACAGCTAGTTTTACTAAACATAGTGATAGCCAAAATAGCAAGGTAATGAGCGTTTTAAAAAAAGGCACTATGAAACATAAGCCCAAAACCAAGTAACCCATAAGTCCGCTTTTTCAAAAAAAAAACCAAGTTACCCACCGGTCTTGGGAGTTTTAACTCTGGCCTGACTTATATATCTTCGTTACTGTTTCTGGCCCATTCCCCGGCCGGTAATTACCTAATGAGTTTTGAACCCTTGATCTCTTGTATGGATATTAGATTACTTACCACTAGGCCACTTTGTGTTATGTATGGCAGGGCGTCTGCCCTTTGGTGGCCATCTAAAACCTGGAAGAGATTTCGTGTTTGACATATTTCTATGAAGGCAGTGGGATAAATAACGATAGGATAAGTATAACACAAGACACGATTTATTAAAGCAGTAATCTTTGATTCAACGTTAAAGTGTTTTACAAAGATCCTAAACTATATATACAGACGAAAGGGTGTGTCTGTTTTGTTTGTTAAACGACATAACGTTTAACAGAAACAGTTAATAACAAACAATCGTTCTTTAAACCTAATGGGCTTGCAGCCTTTTTCTGTTTACTTGGGTTGGCCCTGTTACTGTTCACAAATACATAATAATACAGTAATAATACAAATCATATGAATATACAGATACTAAGTCTAAATACAAGTCTTCAAGTATTATACGTCCAACAAATTCCCCCCTAATATGTGAAGGCTTGTCGTACGGCTTGTATTCTTGTTTCCTGTCTTCAAGTGATAACTATGAAGTCGTCGCTTGTGCCTGAAATTGAATCATCCAAAGTTGAGAGCGGTGCATACTTGTTGTGGTTTTTGGGGTGTTCCTTCTTGCAACTATGGCCCTCGTCTTCCAACACTATTCCAAAGGGTTCAACTATTTTCTTTCCTTTGAGACCGGCCGAAGAGTCTTCGTGCTTACCTCGGTTCGTTGGGTAAGGGCTAAGATCCTTGTCTTCTTCTACTTTCGTTGTAGGGACTCTTGCCGTCTTGTAGTAGGAAACGAAAACTTCCAAGTATGAAGTGTACAATTCCTTGATTGCATCTCTATCTTTGCGTTCGAGGCCTAAGATTTCAGCAATTGCTCCAAATTCGTGACAGAATTGGACGCTAAGGTATCCACCCATACAGTCCATGATTTTGTAAAGATCAAATAAGTGGACGGTTGTGCCAAGTATGGACGGTGGTAGGGGACTAGGGGTTTCTTTCTTGAGTTAACGGTAATAGAACCATATGTAATAAACCATGAAACGCTCCCTAAAATATCCCCAATCTGTGGTAACTATTTTATCATCTTTAATTAAGTCTAAGAACGAAACAAGATCACGGAATGAGTAGTTTTCTATTGGGTTCGTTTCGACCATAGGATCCTTAGTTTCTTCAAGACTTCTCTCCGTGCTCTCAAAATAGTTTTCTAAAAAATCGTCTTGTTTTTTCTTCAACGCATCTAAGTTCAAACTGTTTCCTTTTATCCTCTTGAACATGTACTCGAGTCTAATCCTATCCCCTTCTTCTATTATTTCGAAACCTTGTTTTCTTAAAAGGTCGTGTGAGAGGATATTTAGAGTAATTTCTGGGGCGTAACAAACCCCGGGTATCAAGTAGGGTTGAAAGGTGTTTTCTAACAATACTTCTCCTATCCCGTAAGTAAATAAGAATTGCTTAGTGGGTTCGTATTTGGTTACTAAGAATTCTTCAAATATGTTGCGAAATAAATTGAGATTAGAGCAATAATGGTTTTGGGAAGCCTTACTGATGTACCAATAGTCATTCCAAGTGCCTTCGTCTGATCCCTTGAGAACTCCGTCAGTGGGCATATGGATTGATTCTGGATACTTGAGTATATATGGTACGGGCTGATTTTGGGGACAATCCCTTTGGACGTGCCCTTTGCTTATACAGATAAAGCAGATGACGACTTGTTCATCATCTATGATTGGTTCGGCCCTGTTTGGATCTTGCATCTTCCCAACAAAATGTTTTTTTCTGTCTTCTGCCATGGTTGGACATATCTTCATTGGATGTCCAATTGTTTTACAGTAAAAACAACGAATGCCCTTTCTTTCTCCTTTATCAGTTGAGGAATTAAATGCCTCGATTTCCAGCAACTTCTCTTTCAGCATCACTTTACAACTTCGTGTTATTTGCATAATACACCGATTATCTTGTACTCCTTTTCTCTTCTTGTTTGTCGTCTGATTGATTCTAAATCAGAAATTCTTCCATGGTTTTCTCCGGAGCGTTTGCTCTGATACCATATGTTATGTATGGCAGGGCGTCTGCCCTTTGGTGACCATCTAAAACCTGGAAGAGATTTCGTGTTTGACATATTTATGTGAAGGCAGTGGGATAAATAACGATAGGATAAGTATAACACAAGGCACGATTTATTAAAGCAGTAATCTTTGATTCAACCTTAAAGTGTTTTTCAAAGATCCTAAACTATATATACAGACGAAAGGGTGTGTATGTTTTGTTTGTTAAACGACATAACGTTTAACAGAAACAGTTAATAACAAACAACCTTTCTTTAAACCTAATGGGCTTGCAGCCTTTTTTTGTTTACTTGGGCTGGCCCTGTTACTGTTTACAAATACATAATAATACACTAATAATACAAATCATATGAATATACATATACTAAGTCTAAATACAAGTCTTCAAGTATTATACGTCCAACACTTTGCTGGTGGTTAATGATATTTTAAATTGTTTTCTAGAATATGCTACTTTGATAAATCAATCAATATAGGTTAATGATATTTGACAAGTTCCCCGAATGATGTACCTGACCTCTTTGATATATGCATGTCTTGGAACAATTTGATACGATTTTCATTTAGAATATGACTTAAAGTTTGCTACAGTTCTGAACGATCCAGGGCGGGGAAGATATAGGTTATATTATGGTTAATTTCCGAGAAGACCTAAAACTCATAAGTGAAGTACAAGCCCCGTTTCGTGGTGTTAGAAAATTCTTTTACGTGGCATTTACAGTAGCAGCTGGAATCTCGTTGTTCCTTACTTTACCTAGACTATTCTTTGCTATTCAAGGCGGTGAGGGTGCTCCTGATATCTTTGCAACTACTGAAAATGCTACCATCAATTTTGCAGGCAAAATGTATAAGTAAGGGTGGCAAATGGTTCGATGGGTTGTGTTTTCAGACGAGTTAAAAGAATGAGCTATATCAGAATATACACATGTATTTATGTATTCTAAGTAGATTGAAAACTATTTGCGAGTCATTTAGGCCTGGCCCTGCTCGTTTTGACCATCTCTATACAGACCCATTTCAACCCAAACGCGTTTTGATACACTGTCAACGTGCTTGGCCCTCCCATATTACCACCCTTAGTTGTATAATGGTCAAACATCGTTAGTCTGTAATAGTTGGCGTTTTGAAAAAATATACAACATGTAAATGTAAAAACATACCAAAGTATTTACCAAATTTCTTTGTTTCAAAGCTGAAGTGTTTTTTTTTTTGGTATTTATTCAAAATGGTAGTTTGTTTGGTTCATGAAACTCAGTATCGAGTCCTTATAAGGTATACTAACATCGTTCTATGTTGTTAGATGTTTGATACAAGGGTTTTGCTATGGGTTCAGATTTATGTCTCGGAATCTTCTCGAACTGATCACAGCTCAAAGTGGAATAGTTGTTCTTGGTGACAAATAGGGGGTTTGGTTTTCTATTCTACTAAAAGGGTAAATGCGTGAAGTAACTAAAAGTAAACTAGAAGCAGTAAATCAATTAAAATAAAACTTGAATTAAAATTTAAGTAAAACAGTAACAGTAAATACCCTTAAAAATGCTTGATTCCGAATGTAGCCTTTATTCGGAATAAATCAGACAAAACTCCTTCATGCGAAATAAATTGCTCATGCGGAATAAATCTTCATGCGGAATAAATCTTCATGCGGAATAAACTGCTCATGCGGAATAAATTGCTCATGCGAAATATTAGACTCATGAGGAATATTAGACTCATGCGGAATAAACTGTTGATGCGGAATAAAAGGTTCATGCGGAATAAATAGCTTATGCGGAATAAAAGGGTCATTCGGAATATTGGTTGATCCGGAATAAATGATTATTGAAAGGCTTGATCCGGAATATAAAATATTCCGGATGGACAATATTGGTTCGGAATAAAAATGAACAATGCTTTACTCGGAATAAGTAACTGATCCGGAATATCCAATATTCCGGATGAAGAACTCTGATGCGAAATCTGGGGACGAAGAACAGTAGCAGACAAAAAACAGGGAAAGACGATTTTACCAAAAATCAACCAAGATTTTAACCAAAACTTAAACAAAACTAATCACCAATCATCTACTAACCATAAACATCAAATCCCAACAATAAAAACACAAAACCCAATAAGTTTTGAAGATCAAAATCAACCAAATAAGAACTTTAAGCTTTAAATAAAAAAGATGAAGATGAACAAGATTAATGGAAGGATTAAATTGATAGATTAATGTAGAGTAAACAAAAGAAAAGATTAAACACTTACAAAATCAAAGATTTTACAAGAATGAAAAATTACCAACACCTTAATGGTGTTGGCTTCCTACGAAAGAAAAGGAAATGACTGGGAAAATGAAAAACTAGTCCAATTGTGTGAAAGGAATCCCTTTATATAGTCCTTGTCTTTGGTTGGTGAGTGGGCTTTCTCCCGTTCTTCTTGTCTTCTCGTCTTTTCAGAAAAGTGGACTTTTTCGATTCTGATTCGGGATTTGTCGGCGGTTAAATTCAACTCGTCTTTTAATGTCTTCGTTTAATAGACTTGAGTTCCTTCTACATATGTAAATCTTCCGTCTTTGGTCCTTTTCTTCGATAAATCTTCAAATAGGCCCATTGACTTCAAATCTTTTGCATCTCTTGGACAATAGACTTCGTCTTGAGTCTTTTTCTTCGATAAAACCCGTGCAATCCCATGTTTTCTTCAATATTCGTCTGGTTGACTCTGAAAACACAATAAACACAAAAACCACGCATAATTCCAAACAAATGATATTAAACACGCGTTTTGGTCTCGTTTTAGCAAGAAATAAGTGGTAAAAGGATGGGTGTTTTCACACCTATCAAATCCCCTACACTTAACCATTGCCATGCTCTCATGCAATGCTTAGTGGTAAAGAAATTTTACACTTTTCTCATAATCAATCAACCTTGGCCTTATTAAAATACTACTAAACAAAAATTAAAGTACTAAGAGAAATTAAAACTTTAAAGTAAACAAAAGGATAGAAAACCATTTTCACTTGAAAATAGCTATATGGAAATAACTTGCAAAGAGATCAAGGACTTACATTAGGGCTTTGGTGCTGCGAAGATTTATCACCCTCAAGTTTCACGTTCCCTAAACTAAGCTTAAAAACGAGATCAGTTATTATAAGTTAGCAAATCAAACACTTACACACATGGATTAATTATATGCTTAAACTCCCTTATTCCTAGGTGTATCTCTTATATTTTATTTTTGTCTTAGAATGATCATGAAGATGCATTTTTGGACTTATTTCAATAATTTATTTAGGCTGAAAGCAAAGTAGGACGATTTGATCAATAGTTAGCTAAAGGACAAAATCTCTTAAAACTGCTTCTCGGGATATCAAAAAGTTCATATCTTGGCATAACTCGCTTCACGATTTGAGACCTTTCTCGGGCTGATATTTGGCATGTACTTCATACTTCGTATCTTGAGAGACGTTCTTGAGATAATGGTCTTCTCTTCGTTAATAGAGTTTCTTCACTTGGAGACTTTTGAGGAGTACTCTAACTTTGTTGACCATGACTTCATGATTATTTCTTCAATCTCTAATTGGGATTTTGAGATACAACGATCCACCTCCTTTTCGGACTTGGATCTATTTATCCTCATACCTTGTTAGGGTCTTTTCGGATAGACTTCTCCATGATATTTATGGGAGTTGATTGCTTTTCGTCGTGAGTCTTGATCCTTCATATTGATTTTGGGAATAATGCTTTTCACATCACCTTGGATCTTTAGCAATAAGATTGAATCCTCATGCCTTGTTAGGGCCTTTTCGGACTCGCCAAACTTCGCGCCCCGCTTCATAAGTTATGCCTTGGCTATGAACTCTTATCATTACCGAGCAACTTTTAAACGATCTTGGTCTAGAAGCTAAGTAACTTTTCAAATCGTACGACCTTACTTATTGCAGATAAATTATTAGCAAGTGATGGGAGAACAGGCAAATAATTACCCCAAGTGAGCTTGTGCCAGAATACCGACTTATAATTGACTCTATCATTTCTCGTTCTCCACAATTTAAAATCTCAAGTAATGAGACTCGTGGATGCTTAGCCTAATAAACCAATTAAGGTCTACATGGTTAAGGATACTATCTAGAATAAACTTGGATAAGTCTATTCGGGTTGAGTCAAAATAATCGCAACGGGCCTAATATGTCAATGATTTCAAAACTAGCTACACCACTTTATTAATATTTTTGACTTTATTGCGGGATATATACATATGAAAGCAACGATAAAAATTTAAAAATTACGACTAAATGGCCAAAGTTAATTAAAAATTTGAAAAATGCTGAAAAGATGATTTTCTGGTTAAATGAAGGCATTTTAATGGAAAAGTCCACTTAAAACTTCGATAGAAGTCCCCCCTACACTTAAGATAAACATTGTCCTCAATGTTTAAGCATGTGGGAAAGTCTCCCCTACACTTATGACATTGTGCACGTTGGTTAAATCAAGCTAAGGAAGAGACGACTAAAGTGATCAATTTCAAACGTGAGTATGAAGAAAATTGAATCACGATAGTTGAGAGATAGAACCGGATTTCGGATAACACGGGAGCACGGTTCTTCAAAGGTTACAAAAGTGCATTCATCCCTGTAATCACATCACCACACAAACACAAACAACCTATAGAGGTCCCCCTACACTTAGGAGGTTAAAACGGAAAAGGATAGATACTCGGGTTGCCTCCCGAGGAGCGCTTGTTTTTGATAACCGAGTCACAAGCCTGACTCGACCCAAAATTAGTTCATGGGAAACGTGTGAGGGATGGAATCATCTCGTGAGAGATGTCCTCACCAAAGTACAAGTTCACTCGTTGGCCATTCACCTTAAAATTAGGTCCATTAGGTTGAGCGAGCTCGAGAGTACCATATGGAAAAATTTGGGCAATGGTGAATGGGCCGGACCAACGAGATTTCAGCTTGCCCGAAAAGATTTTCAACCGAGAGTTAAAGAGTAAAACTTTGTCTCCAACTTGGAACTCTCGGTTTTTAATCTTAGAGTCGTGAATGAGCTTAGTCTTTTCCTTATAGATCAAAGAATTTTCATAAGCCTCATTCCGGAGTTCATTCAGCTCATTGAGTTGGATCTTGCGTAGGTCACCGGCTTTGTTGATATCGAAGTTAGCCCACTTCAAGGCCCAGTAAGCCTTGTGCTCCAACTCAATGGGGAGGTGGCATGCTTTCCCGTACACGAGACGATATGGTGTACAACCAATCGGAGTCTTGTATGCGGTACGAAAAGCCCACAGAGCATCATCAAGTTTATCGGCCCATGAGGCACGATGCTCTCCCACGGTTCGTTCAAGAATTCGCTTTAATCCTCGGTTAGAGATTTCAGCCTGGCCATTAGTTTGTGGGTGGTATGCGGTGGAAAGACGATGATTTACACCATACTTAGCCATGACTCTTGCAAATTGATCATTGCAAAAATGAGTCCCGCGATCACTAATAATGGCACGAGGCACACCGAATCTAGCGAACAACAATTTCAAAAAGTTACAAACCACCCTTGCGTCATTAGTGGGTAAAGCTTTGGATTCAACCCATTTAGAAACGTAGTCAACGGCTACAAGGATGTATTTGTTTTCTTTAGATGAAGGGAATGGCCCCATAAAGTCGATACCCCAAACATCAAAGATTTCACATTCTTGAATGAAATTCTGAGGCATCTCGTCTTTATGTGTGATCTTGCCTTATTTTTGGCAAGCATCACAATGTTTAACCATCTCGTGAGCATCACGGTAAATGGTGGGCCAATAAAATCCTGAGTCAAACACTTTTTTGGCGGTGTAGTTGGGACCAAAGTGACCACCGGTGGGTCCTTTGTGGCAAGCGTCAAGGATGTCTAAAGCTGCCGGTCCATCAACACATCGGCGAATAATCAAATCAGCACATTGTTTGAATAGATACGGGTCATCCCAAAAGTAAGCCTTAATGTCTTTGAAGAACTTTTTCTTTTGTTGGGATGTTAACCCGTCAACGAGAATGCCACCCGCCAAGTAGTTTGCAATGTCCGCAAACCACGGGGTTTCATCAGAATTCTAATTAATAGACATTAAGGTCTCTAGGGGAAAAGAATCATTGATTTCTTTGTTCGGATGATCCCCTTGGTAAGGATCCTCAAGTCTACTGAGATGATCCGCGGCTAGGTTTTCAGCTCCATTCTTATCACGAATTTCGATTTTAAATTCTTGAAGTAGAAAACCCAGCGAAGAAGTCTTGGTTTGGAATCTTGTTTAGTTAACAAGAACTTCAACGCGGAATGATCGGTATAAACGATTGTGGTAGAAAGGACAAGATAGGGGCGGAACTTTTCAAAAGCATAGACAACATCTAAAAGCTCTTTTTCGGTTGTCGTGTAATGCAATTGAGCCCCCGTCATTGTCTTGCTAGCGTAATGGATCGGTTGGAAGTGTTTGTTCACTCTTTGGCCCAAAACCGCTCCAATAGCAAAGTCGCTAGCATCGCACATCAACTCAAAGGGAAGCTCCCAATTAGGGGTAACCGGGACCGGTGCCTTAGTTAGCTTATCCTTAAGCAAGTTGAAGGCTTCAATACACTCTTTGGAAAAGATAAAAGGAGTATCTTTTTCCAAGAGGTGGGTCATCGGGCGAGCGATTTTAGAAAAATCTTTGATGAATCGACGGTAGAAGCCCGCATGACCCAGGAAACTTCTCACACCCTTCACGGTTGAAGGTGGAGGCAACTTAGCAATAACATTGACTTTAGCACGGTCTACTTCAAGACCGGCTTTGGAAATTTTGTGTCCTAGCACGATGCCCTATTTTACCATGAAATGGCATTTTTCACAATTTAGAACAAGGCGGGTGTCTTCACACCTCTTAAGCATACGTTCTAAATTGGCAAGGAAAGCAGAGAAAGAATCGCCATAAACCGAGAAATCATCCATGAATACTTCCATAGTTTCTTCAACCATGTCATGGAAGATAGCCATCATACACCTTTGGAACGTCCCAGGAGCATTGCATAAACCGAAAGGCATGCGTTTGTAAGAAAATGTTCCATAGGGACAAGTGAATGTGGTCTTTTCTTGGTCTATGTGATCGATGGGAATTTGAAAATACCCGGAGAAACCATCTAAGAAGCAGTAATAGTCATTACCCGCTAGACGCTCGAGTATTTGATCCATGAAAGGAAGAGGAAAATGATCTTTTCTCGTGGCATCATTGAGTTTGCGATAGTCGATACAAACTCTCCACCCAGTAACGAGACGAGTGGGAATCAACTCGTTGTGTTCATTGGGAACAACGGTTATTCCGCCCTTTTTGGGTACACAATGGACGGGACTTACCCATGGCGAATCCGAGATAGGGTAAATCAAGCCGGCATCAAGAAGTTTGATAACCTCTTGTTTGATGACGTCATGAATGCGAGGATTAACCCTTCTTTGGCTCTGGATTGCAGGTTTAAAGTCATCTTCCATGAGAATCTTGTGAGTACAAAAGTTTGGGTCAATTCCGCGGATATCGGAAATTTTCCAAGCAATTGCCTTCTTATGATCTTTAAGCACAACGATGAGGCGAGATTTCTCTTCTTCTTTCAAGTCCTTCGCGATAATGACAGGCGACTTCTTCTTTTCTTCAAGGAACACGTACTCGAGATGGGGCGGCAACTCCTTAAGTTCTAAATCCGGAGGATTTTCGATGGGAGGCGTATTCAAAGTCGGTTCATCGATAGCAATAGCCTTGGGGGATGGTGGAGAAATATGGTCCTATTTGAGAAGGTTCTCAATGAGACGAATGTCTTCATCCCAATCGGTGGGAGAATCGTCATGTTCTAAGTTCACATCTCCCATGGTTGCTTCAAAATCTTTCCAAAGGAAATCACTCTCTCCAAATAGAGATAGTGATGAATCAATAGAGGAAACGGTCTCAACATTGGGAGGAGAGGTAGGAATACTTTTACAAGCATCTTTGAAGTGTTCTTCACAAGCCTCATCAAGAATGTCGATACAATTAACACTCTCGTATGAATAAGGCTGTTTAGAAAGCTTTCCCATGTTGAAGACAATTTTATCGTCACCCACTCTCATGATAAGCTCACCCGCTTCAACATCGATGAGAGTGCGACCGGTCCTCAAGAATGGACGACCAACGATCAATGGCACACGAGGGTCCATGTCGTAGTCAACGACAACGAAATCGGCAGGAAAAGTGAATTTGTCGACTCCTACAAAAACGTCTTTGGCTATCCCCACTGGATAAGCAACCGTACGGTTAGCTAATTCCAAAGTCATTTTGGTGGGGACTAGCTCAGGGAGAGATAATTACTTCCAAACGCTTAGAGGCATTAAGTTAATACTGGCACCTAGATCGGCTAGGGCCATGCAATTCTCTACTCCCGGGAAGTTGCAAGGGATTAAGAAACGACCCGGATCACCAAGCTTGGTTGGCAATTTCCTTAAGAGCACAACAGAGCAATTCTCATTAAGTTGGGTGTTAGCAATATCAAGAATCTTCTCCTTGTCACTCAAAAGATCTTTGAACATTTTCGCGTATTTGGGCATGTGAGCGAGAGCCTCAGCGAAGGAGATGTTGAAATTCAATTGTTTAAACGTTTTAAGAAAGTTCGAAACCTGAATATCGTCCTTGCTTTTGAGCTTCTCTTTCCTCAACCTTGAGGGATAAGGTATATCGGAAGAAGAGGAAGGCTTTTGGAGAGTAGGATCACTCACATCCTTGGGTGGAGGAGGGGTAGAAGTAAGAGGTGGAGGAATTAGGGAAGTAAAAGGTTGAGGAATATAAGTAGGTGACTCGTTTTCCATAGTCACAATCACCGGTGGAGGTATAGGAAGCTCGGGTTCCTTGGTACCTTTGCCACTGCGAGTGGTGATTGCTTTCATCTCCCCTCTTGGATTCGCAACGGTGTTACTCGGAAGAGTACCCGAAGAAGAGGTTTGATTACCTTGGAAGAAACCAGCCATCATGTTCCTTAAGTCATTCGTTTGACTTGCCAAAGTATTTCGCATATCAGCTCTCAGATCGTTCCCTTGTTTCACCATGTCTGCTTTCAAGTTGAGCACTTCCCCTTGGAGATTTTCCACGATCACATCATTAGTCCTCATGTAGGTTTCAACATCTTGGTGTAATGCAGTGGATTGGTTGGGAGGAGCATTGTAGGCGGGTGGTTGATAAGCAGGTTGTTGGTAAACTTGGTTGTTTCTTTGAGGTGGATATGGTTGTCTTTGAGGTGGTTGGTATGGTGCACGAGGTTGTTGTTGAGGAGGGCGATTGAGGTTTTGTTGTTGGTTTGGGTTGTTAGGAGGAAAACCGGGTGGGGAAAGAAAGTTGTTTGAGCGGTAGCTAAGCAAGTTGCGGTCTCCTTGAGGACGAGCTTGATAAGCGGCCGGAGGATTGGTACCGTATGCTGCATTAACATTCTCAGAAGGATAGTCTTGGGTGGTGGTACAAGTGGTGTAAGAGTGAGGACCCCCGCATATTTCACATGGTTGGCTGACAGCATTGACTTGAGCGTTTTTAGCGTTGATGCTGTTGGTGTTGCTGGCGGTTTGGGTAGCAAGCGATTCAAGAAGCGTAGTAATTTTGTCAAGTCGCTTGTCGTTGTCACTAGTACTAGCACTAGCGGCATTGGTCCGAACACTCTTGGTTTGCACTCTAGACTTATTCTCGATTATATCCCAAGCGGCATTAGAAGTCTTAACCAAAATATTACCCCCGAGGCACTGTTTAGTGAATCTTGGTCATTCATGCTTAAACCATTGTAAAAAGTATTAATTTGGTGCACTTTGGTAAAACCATGTTGTGGGCACTTTCTTAAAAGGTCTTTAAAACGGTCCCACGATTCAATAAAAGACTCATCGTACTTTTGTTCAAAATTGATAATTTCATTCCACAAAGCGGTAGTACGAGAGGGTGGGAAAAAGTAGTTTATGAATTTGGTCTCCAAATCCGTCCACGTCAGAATACTTTGTGGCGGTTCCTTTGCAAGCCAATGCCGGGCTTGTCCCTCTAAGGAGAAAGGAAAAAGTTGTAAACGGATTACCTCTTGCGGAACACCATTGAATTTGACCGTATTTGTGAGTTGCAGGAACCGTTTGATGTGGTCATGTGGATCATCAATGGTACGCCCCAAGAATGGTTGAGCAAAGACCATCTGAATAAAGTCGGATTTGAGCTCAAAGTTATTGGCTGCAATCGGGGGTATGACAATTGGATCATTGTTGCCGTCTACATGTGCTTGCAAAAGTTCAATCATCGGGCGATTGTCCGGTAGAGGTTCATTGTTGTTGTTATAGTTTTGAGGTAGGTTATTGTTGTTGTTGTGTACACCGGCCATGTCTAAGTCTTCGAGAGGCTCGGGCTCTTGATAAGACGTTGATCGTGTACGCATGCACCTGCAAAAGAACTAACAAATCAAAAACAAAGCAGAAATATTTTTGGTTTTTTATGGGTTTTTTAATTTTTTTTGTATTTTTGAAAATTTTATATTTTTTTGGGTTTTTGAAATTTTTTATGAAAAAGTAACGTTCATGGTGAACGGATCTCGAAATCCAAGTTCTCACAAAAAACTGTTAATCTTTACGAGAAGAGCCGGCAGCGGCGCCATTTGATACAAGGGTTTTGCTATGGGTTCAGATTTATGTCTCGGAATCTTCTCGAATTGATCACAGCTCAAAGTGGAATAGTTGTTCTTGGTGAAAAATAGGGGGTAAAGGGTAAATGCGTGAAGTAACTAAAAGTATACTAGAAGCAGTAAATCAATTAAAATAAAACTTGAATTAAAATTTAAGTAAAACAGTAACAGTAAATACCCTTAAAAATGCTTGATTCGGAATGTAGCCTTTATCCGGAATAAATCAGACAAAACTCCTTCATGCGGAATAAATTGCTCATGCGGAATAAATCTTCATGCGGAATAAATCTTCATGCGGAATAAACTGCTCATGCGGAATAAATTGCTCATGCGGAATATTAGACTCATGCGGAATAAACTGTTGATGCGGAATAAAAGGTTCATGCGGAATAAATAGATTATGCGTAATAAAAGGGTCATTCGGAATACTGGTTGATCCTGAATAAATGATTATTCCGGATGAAAGGCTTGATCCGGAATATAAAATATTCCGGATGGACAATATTGGTTCGGAATAAAAATGAACAATGCTTTACTCGGAATAAGTAACTGATCCGGAATATCCAATATTCCGGATGAAGAACTCTGATGCGAAATCTGGGGACGAAGAACAGTAGCAGACAAAAAACAGGGAAAGACGATTTTACCAAAAATCAACCAAGATTTTAACCAAAACTTAAACAAAACTAATCACCAATCATCTACTAACCATAAACATCAAATCCCAACAATAAAAACACAAAACCCAATAACTTTTGAAGATCAAAATCAACCAAATAAGAACTTTAAGCTTTAAATCAAAAAGATGAAGATGAACAAGATTAATGGAAGGATTAAATTGATAGATTAATGTAGAGTAAACAAAAGGAAAGATTAAACACTTACAAAATCAAAGATTTTACAAGAATGAAAAATCACCAACACCTTAATGGTGTTGGCTTCCTACGAAAGAAAAGGAAATGACTGGGAAAATGAAAAACTAGTCCAAGTGTGTGAAGGGAATCCCTTTATATAGTCCTTGTCTTTGGTTGGTGAGTGGGCTTTCTCCTGTTCTTCTTGTCTTCTCGTCTTTTCCGAAAAGTGGACGTTTTCGATTCTGATTCGGGATTTGTCGACGATTAAATTCAACTCGTCTTTTAATGTCTTCATTTAATAGACTTGAGTTCCTTCGACATATGTAAATCTTCCGTCTTTGGTCCTTTTCTTCGATAAATCTTCAAATAGGCCCATTGACTTCAAATCTTTTGCATCTCTTGGACAATAGACTTCGTCTTGAGTCTTTTTCTTTGATAAAACCCGTGCAATCCCATGTTTTCTTCAATATTCATCCGGTTGACTCTGAAAACACAATAAACATAAAAACCACGCATAATTCCAAACAAATGATATTAAACACGCGTTTTAGTCTCGTTTTAGCAAGAAATAAGTGGTAAAAGGATGGGTGTTTTCACACCTATCAATGTTATAGATATGTGATGGAATTAGGATGTTCACAAACCATATTTTTACGTTGATTTATTATTTATAACAAAACACATAGATTACAATTGCCAAAACGATCATTTTCTGAAGTTACGAATAGATGAAATAGAACAACAGACTATAGCTAGCGTCGACGCTCACTGATGTTGGAGTTTTTGTACCCTTTAGGAAAAGGATGACAAAATAGGGCAAGCGTGCACGACGATTTAGGAAAACCGTGTGTGAATGACCCTAAGTGTGAGTTCGTTCTCGAGGAGGCTAGTGCGTTGTGTATTGAATTGATTAATGATTTGTGATTATATGATTGAAAAAGAAAGAAAGAAATGAGATTAGAAAAGGAAGACATTTATGAAGACGGATTAAACTAAGACGAGAAAGGCGATCACGTAAAAACGTAAAAAAACTACAAAATTAAAAATTTTAAAACCTAAAAATTAATTAAAAGCAAAAAGTAGTCTAAAATAATATAAATAAGAATAAAAATCCAATAAAAATATTTTAAAACCTTTTATTAATTAAATATTCAATTTTAAATGCTAATTAAAGCCCTAAAAATAAATATAATTAATCAAATGTCCAAAATATGATTTTATTGAACAAATAACTTACTTATATTATCTAAAGACTAAAAATTATTTTTTTCTAATTTTTGAAAACTATTTATCTATTTTTAAATTACTAAAAACTATTTTAAAACTAAAATAATTATAAAAAATAATAAAGTAATGATAAAAATAATTTACCAATTTTAAAAATCCTATTTTACTCTAATGAATAGTAGAAAATTGAAAAAGTTCGAAAAATATTAAATTTACCACTAAAAGACAAAACTAGTTTAAAATAAAACCCTAATTAACTTACATTAATTCTAAAAAATAATAAAAAGATGAACAGTGAAAACTTTTAAAACCAAAAATCTTAAAATAATATTCTAAGTCTAGGAAAATTGTTTAAACAGAAAAATATGAATTTTTGGCACTAAATGCCAAAAACAGAAATATAAAAGTTTATTAAATATGGCTAATAAATAGAAAAAATAGAAAATGAATAGTAATAAAAATTTTAATTAAACAGAAAAATCCTAAATAAAATTAGAAAAATAACAAAATTGGTTTGAAGGTCTAATTCTAATTTAAGTCCACAAAAGACAAAAATACAAGAAAACTGATAGTGACTTGTTTGGGGGTTTTGTCTGCTAGCTTGGCAGTGGGAACTTGTGTGTTAGCAGGGGAAACTTTCTTCCCACTGCTAGTGCAAAATAATGGTCAGTTGACCAATAAGCTTAGGAAAGCTTATTTGAAAGCTTTTCTTGGGCAATAAGGGCACTCCCACAACCAGTTAGGTTGTGGGAAGTCAAATCAACAAGAAAAACAACAAGTCACTTAGCCAAAAATCACACAAATAAGCACAAAAGTTACTGATTAAGCTATAGGCAGGTCTGAGAGTATGTTGCTGATGCAATGTGCACACAAGTGAGATTCAAGGCCTTAAAATTTGCATACAATGACACCCAATAGCATTCAAGTTATCCACAATCCTACTTGGGCCTAACTCCTAACAGTTAATCAAGCTTGAAGGTCAAAATCATACAAAAACAGGCACAATAGGCAGTGTTTCTGATTAATGCTATGTTTTCAATATTTTAGCATACAAATTTGTTCAAAACTCTTCCAAAATGAAAACTAACCTCCTATATCACCTAACAACTACCTAAGAAGTGTGTCTAAACAGGTTTTAAGCAAGATTAACTACATTAATCCCTATATGAACCTTAATCCAAACACCCTTTTATATTTAGCAAACCAACTTTTAACACATCAAATCTATTCAAACTCTATCAAAACTGATTACAACCACTTAAATCATGCATACTAACAACTAATGAACAATTTCAAACACTTAAACACACAAATGACCAACTTTCATGTAAAATCATACAAATTCCACAAAATCAGTAATTTATGAAAACTTCAAAAAGGAAACAAGGGACTACCTTGTTGGGCCTACATCCAGGCCCAACAGTGACTGCTATGTCACCTCCCACAAGCTCGGGCTTGTGCTGAATCTCTTGGAGCTTTTGGCTGCAAAAAGATGATAATGGTACCCCTTGTTTTTGTTTGATCCTGCACAAACACAACAAACCAAAAGGAGAACTCCAAGAATCAAGAGCTTCAAGCTACAAGCTTGAAGCTTTTGATTCAGTAAGTAGTTAATGATAAAAAGGAAAAAGATTTTGAGAAAATCTTTGAAAACAAACTTTTTGAAAACTGATTTTTGGAACTTTTGCACTTAAACAACCACCAAACAAGAATAAAAAAAATAAGATTTAAATTAGCAAGGAAAGTAAATGGAACTCGTCTCTTTTCATCAACAAACACTTAACCACTTTTCATTCATTCATAAAAGGGGATTTACAAGCTTGTGACCAATGAAAAGAAAAACAAGAACAAGAAATACAACCCACATACGGGTGTATTTATACTAGGCTATAGAACAAACTAGAAGACTAATAAAATATTACAAAATGTGTAAACCCTAATGGCTGAAAAGCCCTAAATGCCCTTGGACGAATTTGGTCAAAATGTGCAACATGTGATGGCCAGCTGTGTTTACTTGATCTTGATGGCTTGTAGATTCCTTTGGGACCAAGAAATGAAGGAGAGCCGTTGGATGGACTGGAGGATTTGTTTTCTTCTTCTTTGTGGGGTAGGGGACACATGGGGTGGTCTAGGGATGAAAGTGATGGATGTTTTGGGAGGTAGGATGGGATGAGAGTGACCCTAATTAGCCATCTGGAAAGTTTTACTTAAAACCCCTTTGATTTAGACCTTGTTCTTCCTGGGGATTAGCTAGGGTTTAAGGGGGTGTTTAGGGAGTGATTAATCCATTTTGGGGAAAGAAAGTTTTAAAAACGTGTTTGGGTGGGAAAAAGTGTTGACCAGTTGACCACTTTTAATAAACTGGTTTGTGGGTTGGACGGGTTTTGGACTGGGTAAATGGGTTGGGTAATGGGTAGGGTCGGGTATTGATGAGGTGTCATGTTTGTATTGGTTGTGTGGGTTTAGCTGTCTGGCAATAATGCCCCCCCTACTTTCTTCCTTCATTCATTTTGTATTAAACAGCAACTAACTTTCATTCCTTTGTATTTAACTTTGGGAAGTTGACATTTTTGGCACATAATGTTTTCAAGCTTGTAATAAGGACCTTTAATGCATATTTTTGGATTCTTCAAGGGTAAAACTTGTATAATCTTCAAACATGGAGGACCATTCTTGCATAACTTGATTTCTTCAAGGTCTAATCTTGCCAAGTCTTCAAAATTAAGGGACTAAAGTTGCCAATCTTCAATTCTTCAAGGTCCATTTTGGAAATTCCAAATTTGGGTCCGGTTCATTGTGCGGCTTCGTTTCCCGTGTTCGTTTTTGAATGATTCTTGTGATCTTTTGCCATTTCCTCAATATCCGTACCTAAAATACACAAGCAACAAACACGAGCATATATTTGGCAGTTTTAATGATATTTTATGCATTTTAAGCCCGATTTGGACGATGAGACTATGTATAAAAGCAGTCTCATCACTCCCCCATACTAAACCATTGCCGTGCCCTCACGCAATGCTAGAATAAAGTATCGTAGCATCTCCAAAATTCATTTTTATTCACTTTATTGAAATGATAAACTAGCTACATTACTACTATTACTACTACTTGCGTTTTAGACATAATGTATGATTTTCATCGCAAAATGGGACGTTTAGGTTCATAGAATAAGAACACGTGAATGCTTCGTTAGAAACAATTTCATCGTCCTCGATTTTCACTCCAATTCCATGCCAAGCGTGCAACGAGATCATTGTCATTATAAGTTAGTAATGCTAACACTACTCATATGCCCTAATCACGTACTTATCCTCCCATTATTCCTAAGTTGTATCTCTTATATTTTATTTTGTCTTGAATGTTCACGAGGATACATCATTGACTTATGCGATAATAGAGATTTAGGTCTAAAAATAGTGTCCTAACGGTGTAACTAAGACCATCAAATCAATAACCCCTCCTAATAGACAACGATGTCAAAAAATTAAGTTGACAAGAAGAATCGATAAACACGGTTTTATAACGGTTTTGAACATGAGACTTATTACCAAGACTTTTATACGCCCCTTAACGAAAGGGCCTTATTATCTTTGGTTTACCTCCATCTTTTATTCAACTTCGCCATGAAGCTTTTATTATGACTTCGGTCTTGCCTTGCCTTTTATTATCCGCCTCATCGGTGGTTTTATTAGCAAAAGACGTATTTCCTCACGCTAAAGTGAATTTTGGATCTTTAAAGCTTCGAAGATTAAGGCTTGATTCACTTTCAATTTTGCATAGATTTTTCTGCCTTGTGGGGCTTCAAATTGTTTGCTTGATTTAGGTGAGCACTTGAAATCTTATTATTGGGTGAAGCTTTCGATTATTAGGGTGCCAATACTTCAAAACCGTGACGCTGGCGATACCTTAATGTCTTCCCAATTTAATTACACGGAAGCTACTAGAAAAGACTAGAAACCCAACAATCCTAACTAAACCGCTAAGTCAATATTTATTAAGCAAAAAATATTTACAAGCGAAGGGAGAATAAGCAAACAACGAGAACACATGAGTTTTTGAAAGAATACGAGTACTCTACGTTTAGCATAGTAACTTATAATTAACTCTATCATTTCTCGTCCTCATTTAAGAGACTTAGCCTAATGTGTAGTTAAGGAATCAAAGCTAAGTGCTCAACACGCACGGTCGAGTCAAAAATTACTCTTATTCTCGCCATCGGAAAACCTACATTCGTGTCTTCAAACACTTATAAAACATGAGAAAATTTTTTAAATTTGGCCATTTTTAGCCTTATTTTGCAACAAAAACGATAAACAAAAAGATAAACTTTGGAAAGCGTGAAGGTTTGGCAAGGCAAGTATCTATTCACCCCCCATACTAAAGTTAAACATTGTCCTCAATGTTTCAAGTCTAGGGGTGCAAACACCCCCATACTAGAGACGTAGTCGAATGCCTAATCTAGCATGGAAAGGGTGTAACCAATAAATTAATAGCCGTTTATGAAGTGTGCTAAAAACCTAAGGTTAGAACATCAAAAGGATATATCATGGATATTGAGAAAGTCTTCAAAGCAAACGATCGAGTGCTCCCATAAAACAAACACGAGAGGCTCCAATCGTGAAGATCATGATCTAAAAACCACAATTCACAAACAACCATGGAACAAAGGTTGGAAGGGCACAAATCCCCACACGTTAACTACATTAGAAAGCGATAATATGTACATAGGATAAGCATGGGACTCCCCCACGAGGCACCTCGTTTTTTATTACCGAGTCATGAGCTCGACTCGATCCCCTCAATACTAATTATCATTAGGGAAGGTGACTTGGTCAAGGTAGTTCAAGGATGGAACTTCCCCGCCAAAGTAGTGCTTCAACCTATGTCTATTCACCTTGAAGTTAGGACCATCATCTTGAGCTAGCTCGATGGTCCCATACGGAAACACTTGAGTCACGGTGAATGGACCGGACCAACGGGATTTCAACTTACCGGAAAAGATTTTTAATCTTGAATTAAAAAGCAAAACTTGATCCTCAATGTTAAAAACCCGGTTTTTAATTTTAGAATCATGCAACTTTTTAGTTTTTCTTTATAAATCAATGAATTTTCATAAGCAATATCCCTCAATTCATCTAATTCATTCAATTGCATTTTCTGGTGTTTTCCCGCGGTCTCCATATCATCATTACAATGCTTTAGGGCCCAATAAGCTTTGTGTTCTAATTCGATAGGCAAATGACAATTCTTTCCATACACAAGCTTATAGGGAGTGCACCCAATGGGCGTCTTATGAGCGGTCCTAAAGGCCCATAAAGCATCGTCCAACTTATCCGACCAAGTTTGTCAGTTTTCCCCTACAGATCTCTCCAAAATCCTCTTCAACGCTCGGTTTGAAACCTCGACTTGCCCACTCGTTTGTGGGTGATAAGCCGTAGAAAGCCGATGTGTAACCCCATATTTCCTTAGAACCCTTTCAAATTAGTCGTTACAAAAATGGGTTCCACGATCGCTTATGATAGCACGAGGGGTTCCAAACCGAGAAAACAATTGCTTCAAAAACTTGACTACCACACGAGCATCATTGGTGGGCAAAGCCTTAGCTTCCACCCACTTAGATAGGTAGTCAACCGCAACGAGAATGTACTTATTACCACGAGATGATGGGAACGGCCCCATAAAGTCTATACCCCAAACGTCAAAGATCTCACACACTTGGATGATATTTTGTGGCATTTCATCTTTTTGTGAGGCTTTTCCTTGTCGTTGGCATGCATCACACGACTTCACAAGATCTTGTGCATCTCGGTAAATAGTAGGCCAAAAGAAGCCGGCATCAAACACCTTCTTAGCCGTGAGATTAGCACCGTGGTGACCACCCGTGGGTCCCTCATGGCAAGCTCTAAGGATGTTAGAAGCTTCGGTGCCAAATACACAACGTCGGGTGATTTGATCCGCACAAGTTCGAAACAAGTAAGGGTCGTTCCAAAAGTAGAACTTGACGGCACGAAAGAATTTTCGTTTTTCTTGAGTCGTCATACCCTTAATAATGAAGTTACCCGCATGGTAATTTGCAAAATCCGCAAACCATGGGGTAGAAGAATCAAGCTTAGAATTCACTACACCAAGTGTCTCGAGCGGAAATGTTTCGGTGATTTCCTTGGGCTCGTAAACACTTTGGTGAGGATCTTCCAAACGAGAGAGATGATCGGCCGCTAGATTCTCGGCTCCTTTTTTGTCAACGATGGTATGATCAAATTCTTGAAGGAGGAGAATCCAAAGAAGTAATCTAGGCTTAGCATCTTGCTTTGCCATAAGATACTTAATAGCCGAATGGTCCGTATACACTATGCATTTCGTCAAGACGAGGTAAGGTCGGAACTTCTCAAATGCATACACCACGGCAAGGAACTCCTTTTCCGTTGTAGTGTACTTTAGTTGAGCCTCGGTCATCGTCTTGTTAGCATAGTGAATAGGCAAGAAGTGCTTATCATGATGTTGCCCCAAAATGGCCCCAATAGCGTAATCACTAGCATCACACATGAGTTCAAAGGGGAGGTTCCAATTTGGAGCAACAAGAATGGGAGCTTCGGTAAGTTTCCTCTTAAGGATTTCAAAGGCTCGTACACAATCTTCGTCAAAGACAAAACGTGCCTCTTTTTCAAGAAGATGTGTAATGGGTCGAGAAATCTTTGAAAAATCCTTGATGAATCGACGATAAAAGCCCGCGTGGCCTAGGAAACTCCTAACTCCCTTAACGGTTTTGGGATGAGGTAATTTGGCGATGACGTCTACCTTAGCTTGATCTACCTCAATCCCCGCTTTCGAGACCTTGTGCCCTAAGACGATTCCACTCTTAACCATAAAATGACATTTTTCCCAATTGAGCACAAGGTTGGTTTCCTCACAACATTTTAACATTCTCTCAAGGTTCGATAAACACGAAGTGAACGAATTACCAAACACGGAAAAGTCATCCATGAAGACTTCCATCGTCTTCTCGATCATGTCATGAAAAATAGCCATCATGCACCTTTGAAAGGTTCCCGGTGCATTGCAAAGTCCGAATGGCATTCTACGATAGGCAAACGTTCCATATGGACATGTAAACGTAGTTTTTTCTTGATCACGAGGATCGATGGGAATTTGGAAGTAACCGGAAAAACCATCTAAAAAGCAATAGAAATCGTTTCCCGCAAGACGCTCCAACATTTGGTCCATGAAGGGCAAGGGAAAATGGTCTTTTCGAGTGGCTTCATTCAACTTTCGATAGTCAATGCACACTCTCCATCCGGTCACGAGTCTAGTGGGAATTAACTCGTTGGCATCGTTTGGCACAACGGTCATCCCTCCCTTTTTAGGGACACAATGAATAGGACTCACCCAAGGGCTATCGGAAATAGGGTAAATCATTCCCGCGTCAAGGAGTTTAAGGACCTCCTTTTTGATGACGTCGTGAATTTTGGGGTTCACCCTCCTTTGACTTTGGATTGTGGGCTTGAAATCCTCCTCCATTAAAATTTTGTGGGTACAAAACTTGGGATCGATTCCCTTAATGTCGGATAACTTCCACGCAATCGCCCCTTTGTGATCCTTTAGAACATCGACAGGTGCGGTTTTTTCATCATTCGAAAGGTCCTTCGCTATAATAACCGGCAACTTGTCGTCCTCCTCCAAATAGACATATTCGAGGTGAGGAGGTAAATCTTTCAACTCGAGAATAGGTGGTTCCTCAAGTGAAGATTTGGGCTCGATACTCATAACCTCCTCGGGTGGAGGAAATGGGAAATCGTTAAGATAATCCTTGATAATCGAGAAGTCCTCATCGTTGTCGAGGTCTTCGTCACAAGTACGTGGAACATCGAATTCTTCCAACGTAAAACCACCACCTTCAAAAGGAGTGAAGGTTGGTGTCGAATTATCAAGAATTGGATCTAACATAGTGGGATTGCCACTAGTTTCTTCATCACCAAACCCTAAAACTTTTTGTGAAAATTCCTCACAAACCACGTCGATCATATCAACGAGGTTTATGGTAGCAACGGAATAAACATGAGAAAGTTGAGAATTTTGAGTTGCGTTTATAACAAGTTCCTCGTCGTTGAAACGTAAGGTGATCTTTCTAGCATGCACATCAATTAAAGCCATAGACGTATCTAAAAACGAACGACCTAAAATGAGAGGAACTTGAGGATCCGTGGGGATATCAACAACGATAAAGTCTACGGGATAGTAGAACTTCCCCACACAAAAACGTCTTCCGCCAAACCACATGCACGAATCGTGGAATGGTCGGCCAAATCGATAGACATTAGTGAAGGAGTAAGATTAGGAAGATTGAGCGACTTGAAGATTGCAAGTGGCATCAAGTTAATGCTAGCACCAAGATCGGCCAAGGCATAGCATTCTTCCATATCTTGAATTGCACAAGGGATCAAAAATTTACCGGGATCACCGACTTTTTGAGGTATGCGATTAAGATAAACCGACGAACAACTAGACAATTGGTGCAATTTCTCATTGTTGTTCAACATACTCTTAAAGTTAGCGGCAAATCGAGGCATCATGACCAAAGCATCGGCGAAACTCACATTAAAGTGCAACTCACGAAACATTTTCATAAAAAGCTCAAATTGGTAGTTGTTGCGCTCTTGTCGTTTCTCCTTCCTAAGTCTCGATGGGTAAGGCAAGGGTGGTGTGGGTTGGGGCATAGGCATAGCCTTTGGAATCTCGGGTTCCAATGTGGGTAATGGGTAAACCGTAGGTGTGGCATGAGCGGTACTTTATGGGCTTGAGATATGCTCCTTTTCGACCACCACCTCGGGTTCTTCCTCAATTTCCTCCACCGTTGGAGTAATTGGTTGAGGAGTCGGTTCTTTAAGTGTCTTGCCACTTCGTGTGGTAATCACTTTCATCTCTCCCTTCGGGTTTGAAACGGTGTTACTAGGCAAACTACCCGAAGTAGAGGCTTTGTTCCCCATGACGGCTTCTAAAATGGCATTAAGCTTAGCATCTTGACTATTAAACTTAAGATCTTGACTAGCGGCTTTTTGGTCAATTCTTTGTTCAAGCCTAGCATGACTTTGTTCAATCTTATTGTTTTGACCTCTAATTTGATTAGCAAAATCATTTTTCAACTCATTTCTCATGTTAAGATTTTCCTTCACAAAATTAGCTAACTCCTTGGTGTTTTCAGCCGTGTCCCTAGCTTGATTAGCCAATTGCTCTTGAATGTTTTCCAAAATCTTATCATTTGCCGTGGCGTAATTCAAAAAGTCCATTGGAAGTTCTTTAGTGTAAACATTTTGAAGACCTTGACTTGTGTTTTGAAAATTACGGTTTTGGTTTTGATTTTGCAATTGGCTACTACTTCCTTGATTCCCATAGTTGTTATTACCCTTGAAATTGTTCCTTTGATTGCTTTGGTAACCAACTTGATTGTTTCGATAATTGTTAGCATTTTGATTTGGTGGAAAACCCGGTGGAGTCAATTGATTAGTGCGAGGAACTTGACCGTTTTGGTTATAAGTTCTCGCGGCCGCGAAGGCACTCGAAGTGTTACCACCGTTGGTAATGCACTCGGAATAATCGTGAGCTCCACCACAATACATACAAGAAACCTCAACCGCTTTAGCCGTAGCGGGAGTGGGTTGTTCACCAACTTTAAACTCAATTAACAATCCCTTAAGCTTATCAAAAATCTTGTTCTCCAAATTAGCCTCGATTTGGCAAGCATCAACGGTGTGTGACAATGAAGGCGAAGGCGAAGACGAAGTCTTACGAACACTCGACGTGCTACGAGGACTATAGACCTTAGACCTATTCTCAATGATTAACAATGCTTCCTCGACCGTTTTACACAAAAAATTACCACCCGCGGCGGCATTAAGATAATCACGCTCATGATCGTTCAAGCCATTGTAAAACGTGTCAATTTGATGCAAGTCGGAAAAACCATGATGAGGACATTCGTGCAACATTTCCTTAAACCTATTCCAAGCCGTCGAAAAACTCTCATTATACTCTTGTGAAAACTTTGAAATCTCGTTTTTCAAATGCGTAGTCTTAGTGGGCGGAAAAAATTGGTTCACGAATTTTGAAACGAGATCCTTCCACGTCAATATAGAATTAGGTGGTTCTTTCTCTAACCAAATTTTAGCGGGCCCCGCTAAGGAATACGGAAAAAGCATCATCTTAATCGAGTCGTTAGAGACGTCCTTAAACTTGCAAGTGGCGGTGAGACGATTAAATTGGCGAATGTGGTTATGAGGGTTGTCCTTTTCGTCACCTCGAAACTTGTTGTTTTGAATCATGGACAACAAACCCGTCTTAACCTTAGAATTCACCGCAAGGATAACGGGAATCACAATCGCTTCTCCATAACCCTCGGTGGGTGCTTGAAGCAACTCCATCATAGTTCGATTAGCCATGGGTGCTTCTTTCACTACAATGGGTTCGTCAATAGGAGACTCCTCACTAGAAGGAGTGGTTGATTTGTTTCTTCGTTTACGAGCACGTCTTGCTTTGGAGCAAGTTTGCATAAACGTCACGTACAACGAGGGGATGAGCAAAGAAGATTCTTTTTGGTGTTTTTACTTTTTCAATTTTTTTGTGGTTTTTGATTGTTTTTACTTTTTTGGATTTTTGGAATGTATTAGGTAGACACAAATCTACAAATCTCCTCCTTAATCAAATCTATCGATTAAAGAAGCCTCAAGGAATGAAAACGATCACGTGAAGTGAACGACTTCGATGACTTTAGAACGATGGTGGAACACCAAATCGTTCAAGAGGGTTTAATCAATAGAAACCAAGAAAATATATATGATACTTAAGTAATACTTTGGGCGGCAAAACCCTCGATTAGCTTTCAATCTCAAAATACGCACAAGCAAGCGGAGGAAACGAGGCGGCGCGAAGCACTTAAGAGCCTTTTTCCTTTAGGTCATGAAATACAACCGCCTTATACCCACCTTATAGTTTGTATTTTACAAAATCGAGCTTCACGAAAGTATTTATCTATTTTTGCCTTTTTTCTTTGGTTTGAGATTCGAATACAATGACTGGGTAATGACCTCCCAAGTCAAGGTTGTGATTTCTCACGTATTTGGAGTACTTGTAAATTTATTGTTCTACGTATACAATATAGTAATAGTATTCACAAAAAACGAAAAACGATAATACGTATTAGTAGAGTGCTACTAATACAAATACTAATTATGGCTATATATAAAAACAACAATTGTTCAATCAAAACACAACACGCCTCCCCGGCAGCGGCGCCAAAAATGATGTTGGAGTTTTTGTACCCTTTAGGAAAAGGATGACAAAATAGGGCAAGCGTGCACGACGATTTAGGAAAACCGTGTGTGAATGGCCCTAAGTGTGAGTTCGTTCTCGAGGAGGCTAGTGCGTTGTGTATTGAATTGATTAATGATTTGTGATTATATGATTGAAAAAGAAAGAAAGAAATGAGATTAGAAAAGGAAGACGTTTATGAAGACGGATTAAACTAAGACGAGAAAGGCGATCACGTAAAAACGTAAAAAAACTACAAAATTAAAAATTTTAAAACCTAAAAATTAATTAAAAGCTAAAAGTAGTCTAAAATAATATAAATAAGAATAAAATCCAATAAAAATATTTTAAAACCTTTTATTAATTAAATATTCAATTTTAAATGCTAATTAAAGCCCTAAAATTAAATATAATTAATCAAATGTCCAAAATATGATTTTATTGAACAAATAACTTACTTATATTATCTAAAGACTAAAAAGTATTTTTTCTAATTTTTGAAAACTATTTATCTATTATTAAATTACTAAAAACTATTTTAAAACTAAAATAATTATAAAAAATAATAAAATAATGATAAAAATAATTTACCAATTTTAAAAATCCTATTTTACTCTAATGAACAGTAGAAAATTGAAAAAGTTCGAAAAATATTAAATTTACCACTAAAAGACAAAACTAGTTTAAAATAAAACCCTAATTAACTTACATTAATTCTAAAAAATAATAAAAAGATGAACAGTGAAAACTTTTAAAACCAAAAATCTTAAAATAATATTCTAAGTCTAGGAAAATTGTTTAAACAGAAAAATATGAATTTTTGGCACTAAATGCCAAAAACAGAAATATAAAAGTTAATTAAATATGGCTAATAAATAGAAAAAATAGAAAATGAACAGTAATAAAAATTTTAATTAAACAGAAAAATCCTAAATAAAATTAGAAAAATAACAAAATTGGTTTGAAGGTCTAATTCTAATTTAAGTCCACAAAAGACAAAAATACAAGAAAACTGATAGTGACTTGTTTGGGGGTTTTGTCTGCTAGCTTGGCAGTGGGAACTTGTGTGTTAGCAGGGGAAACTTTCTTCCCACTGCTAGTGCAAAATAATGGTCAGTTGACCAATAAGCTTAGGAAAGCTTATTTGAAAGCTTTTCTTGGGCAATAAGGGCACTCCCACAACCAGTTAGGTTGTGGGAAGTCAAATCAACAAGAAAAACAACAAGTCACTTAGCCAAAAATCACACAAATAAGCACAAAAGTTACTGATTAAGCTATAGGCAGGTCTGAGAGTATGTTGCTGATGCAATGTGCACACAAGTGAGATTCAAGGCCTTAAAATTTGCATACAATGACACCCAATAGCATACAAGTTATCCACAATCCTACTTGGGCCTAACTCCTAACAGTTAATCAAGCTTGAAGGTCAAAATCATACAAAAACAGGCACAATAGGCAGTGTTTCTGATTAATGCTATGTTTTCAATATTTTAGCATACAAATTTGTTCAAAACTCTTCCAAAATGAAAACTAACCTCCTATATCACCTAACAACTACCTAAGAAGTGTGTCTAAACAGGTTTTAAGCAAGATTAACTACATTAATCCCTATATGAACCTTAATCCAAACACCCCTTTATATTTAGCAAACCAACTTTTAACACATCAAATCTATTCAAACTCTATCAAAACTGATTACAACCACTTAAATCATGCATACTAACAACTAATGAACAATTTCAAACACTTAAACACACAAATGACCAACTTTCATGTAAAATCATACAAATTCCACAAAATCAGTAATTTATGAAAACTTCAAAAAGGAAACAAGGGACTACCTTGTTGGGCCTACATCCAGGCCCAACAGTGACCGCTATGTCACCTCCCACAAGCTCGGGCTTGTGCTGAATCTCTTGGAGCTTTTGGCTGCAAAAAGATGATAATGGTACCCCTTGTTTTTGTTTGATCCTGCACAAACACAACAAACCAAAAGGAGAACTCCAAGAATCAAGAGCTTCAAGCTACAAGCTTGAAGCTTTTGATTCAGTAAGTAGTTAATGATAAAAAGGAAAAAGATTTTGATAAAATCTTTGAAAACAAACTTTTTGAAAACTGATTTTTGGAACTTTTGCACTTAAACAGCCACCAAACAAGAATAAAAAAAATAAGATTTAAATTAGCAAGGAAAGTAAATGGAACTCGTCTCTTTTCATCAACAAACACTTAACCACTTTTCATTCATTCATAAAAGGGGATTTACAAGCTTGTGACCAAAGAAAAGAAAAACAAGAACAAGAAATACAACCCACATACGGGTGTATTTATACTAGGCTATCGAACAAACTAGAAGACTAATAAAATATTACAAAATGTGTAAACCCTAATGGCTGAAAAGCCCTAAATGCCCTTGGATGAATTTGGTCAAAATGTGCAACATGTGATGGCCAGCTGTGTTTACTTGATCTTGATGGCTTGTAGATTCCTTTGGGACCAAGAAATGAAGGAGAGCCGTTGGATGGACTGGAGGATTTGTTTTCTTCTTCTTTGTGGGGTAGGGGACACATGGGGTGGTCTAGGGATGAAAGTGATGGACGTTTTGGGAGGTGGGATGGGATGAGAGTGACCCTAATTAGCCATCTGGAAAGTTTTACTTAAAACCCCTTTGATTTAGACCTTGTTCTTCCTAGGGATTAGCTAGGGTTTAAGGGGGTGTTTAGGGAGTGATTAATCCATTTTGGGAAAAGAAAGTTTTAAAAACGTGTTTGGGTGGGAAAAGTGTTGACCAGTTGACCACTTTTAATAAACTGGTTTGTGGGTTGGACGGGTTTTGGACTGGGTAAATGGGTTGGGTAATGGGTAGGGTCGGGTATTGATGAGGTGTCATGTTTGTATTGGTTGTGTGGGTTTAGCTGTCTGGCAATAATGGCCCCCCTACTTTCTTCCTTCATTCATTTTGTATTAAATAGCAACTAACTTTCATTCCTTTGTATTTAACTTTGGGAAGTTGACATTTTTGGCACATAATGTTTTCAAGTTTGTAATAAGGACCTTTAATGCATATTTTTTGATTCTTCAAGGGTAAAACTTGTATAATCTTCAAACATGGAGGACCATTCTTGCATAACTTGATTTCTTCAAGGTCTAATCTTGCCAAGTCTTCAAAATTGAGGGACTAAAGATGCCAATCTTCAATTCTTCAAGGTCTATTTTGGAAATTCCAGATTTGGGTCCGGTTCATTGTGCGGCTTTGTTTCCCGTGTTCGTTTTTGAATGATTCTTGTGATCTTTTGCCATTTCCTCAATATCCGTACCTAAAATACACAAGCAACAAACACGAGCATATATTTGGCAGTTTTAATGATATTTTATGCATTTTAAGCCCGATTTGGACGATGAGACTATGTATAAAAGCAGTCTCATCACTCACTACAACAATCGACTCCTTCCCTATCGATTTTCTTGGCTTTTCCCCAGCGACTTTTAGATGGGGATACGTTTCCCCAGTGACATGTCGCTGGAGAAAATTCGCTGGGGTACGCTCAATGAGAAAGGTATCCCCAGCGACTTATCCCAGCGACAAGCGGGCCCCACAGACTTTTCCTGGAAAAATAGATTACCACGGTGGCAATATTTTCCCCAGCGACATGTCGTTGGGGAAAATCGTTATTAAATCAGCAAAAATTAAGTTGAACTTAATCTTTTTAGCTAATTACAAAGTTTCCCCAGCGACATGTCGCTTGGGAATCTTTCCTTATTTTCGACTTGTCAACGCGTTGTCGTTGACTTGTCAACGATTTTCCAGAGTTTCCCCAGCGACATGTCGCTGGGGAAACTCTCGATACGTTGGAATTGTCAACAATTTTCCAAAGTTTCCCCAGCGACATGTCGTTGGGGAAACCTCTGCAGGTTTTTTTTAAAATTGCCTGCACAGCAGGCGTTTTCCAGATTTTTTCCGGAATTTTTCCGCAAAAAATCTACCAAAACCTGTAACAAAAACCTGTATTTGTTCACCAAAAGACACATATAAAGTAAACTTGGAATACAAATCAACACAAACGCGGAATAAGTTCAAACTTGCACCAAAATATAATATAACGTTCTAATTTAGTCAAGGATACTAGGAATAAGTCCGGATAGTTAAGGATACTAGGGAAACAAGCGTTCTGATTTAGGATAATAGGGAAACAAGTCAAGATGAACATAAAGAAACAATGTACCATACTAACAAACACATATATGACACGACTAGTTTGCGTCATCGCCACCATCCTCGCCACCCTCCTGATCCTCAGCATCATCACCCGGGTGACTCCCGCTCCCGCTGGCACCAGCACTCTCATATCTCGAAAAATAGTCTTTATACCTGTCGTCGTCTCTCAGCATGCCCATCAGGAAATCAACATACCGATGAGTGTCAGAGGGTGGTGACAAAAAGCTCGGACTAGAACTGGCGTATCTCGGCAATACCATACCCACACTAGGATGGTGGCCGCGAAACTTGCCTCCTCGCACAATCCTTTTGATCTCTGCAGTGGTGTGCTCACCCGTCGCCTCTAGCTCCCTCATCTGATCATGTGTGGTGACAATAACACAAGATAGTAAATATATTAGTCGCGTTGCTAGATTATTAATCAATGATTCATTAAAGTGTGTTTTGAAAAGAATACTTACATAAAACTGGAGAGAGTTCTCATCTGCAAATACACCATCTTCATTTGTGTGCAAACGATAGAACATGTCGATCTCTGAAGGCTCCTGTTGGGTTTCAAACGCCTTTTTCTGTACATACACACGCAAGTAAGATCAATCTAATTAAAAACGGCAATAATAATATGTATGTAAAATCAATAATAATAAAAAAAAAAAAAAAAAAACAATAATAATGTAAAATCAATAAAAATCACAATTACCATGAGCTGTCGAGTGTGAGGGATCGACCGAGAACCATACCGGGAGAGAAGTGTTGCCTTGGACCGATTTTGGTTGTTTGTTAAGGATCGCTTCTTGTTATTGGCGTCAATCCAAAACGCTATTTGTTTCTCCCACTCTTCAACTGTGTGCTCGTCGGGTCTGTTCCGCCTAATTCGATCTACATCGTATTCTCCAGTCTCGGGATCTTTTACACAGTAATCTCGCTTCAGAGTGGCCTTGTTGGTGTTGTATGATTTTTGTAACTGGGCATTAATGGTATTATGAATATTCTGCCACCGAGGGGTGCTCCTGTGCGGCGCGGGATCGTATTTTTTCTGCAATCAAATACAACACATTGAAAACAGAGTTAGAAATATAATTTATATATTTATTTAAATTCGTTTATTTATTTATATGATATAAATAAATAAATGAATTTAAATAAATATACACAATACAACACATTAAAAACAGAGTTAGAAATATAATTTATATATTTATTAAATTTGTTTATTTATTTATATGATATAAATAAATAAACGAATTTAAATAAATATACACAATACAACATATTGAAAATAGAGTTAAAAATATAATTTATATATTTAATTAAATTTGTTTATTTATTTATATGATATAAATAAATAGATGAATTTAAATAAATATACACAATACAACACATTGAAACAGAGTTGGAAATATAATTTATATATTTATTTAAATTCGTTTATTTATTTATATGATATAAATAAATAAATATACACAATACAACACATTAAAAACAGAGTTAGAAATATAATTATATATTTATTTAAATTTGTTTATTTATTTATATGATATAAATAAAAACGGATTTAAATAAATATACACAGTTAAATAAATGAACACGATAATTAAATAAACATAAAATTATAACTTACCTCAATAGCTTTCCTGGCCGCCGCCTTGTGCCCTTCGGGGACCTTGCTCCACGAAGGGTAATACAAAGGTATTTCCCTAACGACCAACCCGAATAAGTTTCCCCAATGCTCTACGTAGGGGCCGACAGGTTTAACAAGGTTATCTTTAGCGGGTACAAAGTTGATCTCGACTGGCCGGTTGTGATTCGCGGCTACCGCATCCAGTAATTTCAGGCAACGGGTCTTGTCCCGGGTATTCTCCATGTCGGCTCTCCTCCCGCCCAAATTGGGCTTTTGCTTTCCTTTTCCTGCAAAATCAAGTGAGTGATAAAGTCATAAAAGTTAAGGCAAACAAGTTCAATATGTGTATCAAATTTGTATTGCAATAATCCATAAATTCTTACCCCGGTTAACGAAGCAACCCCCGCAATCGAATGATGGAGGACGTGGACGTGAAGGATCCTCGCCACCACCGTCCCCGCTGTGTCCCCGTGCAACATCAGCCATCTGTATACAGGTACAATTAGCATAACATGTAGAAATTCATGAACAAAATAATACAAGCATGCACAAATCCAAATATCAAAATAAATTTACACATTTAAACAATCCACAACAATTTCATTCATTCATTCAAATATATAAGTGTATTTTGCAAGTTACAACACAAAGTTAATCTTCTTTGTCACTAGAATAAAATTTCTCAACACCATCATCATCTTTGATGAGGTCTTCAACATCAGAATCTGCTAAATCATGAGGAAGAGGGTCTTCATCATCATCGTCTTTGCTAGGAACATCATCGTTATCTGGCGGTGCGTCAACCTCCGTTGATTCACCATCTATATGAAAATCTATATAGAAGGTACAATTACCGAAGTCATTCCCACTAGTAGAAGGTGGGAGATCACTAGTAGAAGATGGGAGATCACTAGTAGAACGTGGGAGATCAGATGAGTTGTCCAAATGTATAATATCAGGTTCGTTCTCTACCAAGATTACACCGTTGTTCAAAAACTTTTTATGATTAACATGTTCGACGACCTTTATGTTGGGTTGGCTGGATCTACAAGGTATAAGACTTGTTTGACTTGTGTTGCGAGGATGTATTGATCACTTTTCCACCACTCACCAGAGCCGACGATTTGTGTCATTCCGTTTCTAAAGGTAAGTTTCTTGACTCTACCAACTTTGTTACGAGTGTCGAACCAGTTAACTTTAAACAACGCAACTTTAAACGACAAATAGTCAAACTCGAGGATTTCTTGAAGCTGACCATAAGTCTTAGTTTTCCCGTCAGGGCCAGCCGAACAAACGCCGCTATTTTGAGTTACGCGACGTTCATCGCGGCTCTGCACGACATACCTCACACCATCTACTACGCAACAGTTTACTGACATTGGAGCCTTTGATGGTCCATTAGCCAAAGCGAATAACTCGCTGGTTGGGCTAAACTCTGGGTCTTGGGGATTTTGTGCGTGACGTTCAAAGATCTATGAGGAAGATATATTGGATTAGATAGAAAACAAAAAATATGATATTGTTATTTTTACACTTAAGTACACAAAATAAGTGTTAGTTTACCAGCGTCTTAAACCAGTGGGGGAATTCTTTTAGCATGTCTTTTTCTTTTTTTCCTGGAAATAAACTGAAAAACGTTCATGCTATTAGAATAAGTCGTCGAAATGATAAGTTAAGAAAAAGAAGTTACAAAATTAAAAAACGCGTACCTCCGGAACTGGTGTTGGTACGTGTCGATCTCTGGACTGTTGTTAAGTACATACCATCTCGCTTTCTTGTGCTCGTCGGTAGGAAAATGAGGAAAGGACAGTAAACCAATCGGCTTGCATACCGATCGGAACACCTGAAACTTACATGTTAAGGGAGGGGGGTCCACATTACGATCGGGACGATTAAATCTCGTGGTAACACCCCAAAAATATTGAGAAATGATAGTCAATGCTTTTTCTGCAACATAACCCTTCGCGATCGAACCTTCCGACTTAGCTTTATTTCTTACATAAACTTTTAGCTTCTTCATGAATCTTTCAAATGGATACATCCACCGGGGTTAAATAGGCCCACCTTCAAGAGCCTCTAGAGCTAAATGGATGGGCAAGTGAATCATAATGTCAAAGAAAGCAGGAGGATATATGCGCTCAAGCTCACATAGAATTTCAACCACCTTGACCAAAGCTTTCAACATGTACTCCTCCATCAAAGTTGTAGAGTAGAGTTGCTTAAACAAGGAACATAGATTGATTATTGGTTTTGCAATATGTTCGGGCAAGTAATTTTGAAGTCCGTAAGGAAGTAAAGGTTGCATCATTATATGACAGTCATGAGACTTCAGGCCCATTATATTTGTATCATTATCGGTCACTTTGTGCTTGAAGCATGATCCGAACCCATCTGGTAGTTTAACACTTTTGATGTACTGACAAAACTTTTTTCGGTTCTCTACTGTTAAAGAATACGCAGCCTGGGGCTTCACATTCTTCCCCTTGTGGTTTACGGTTAGCCACAAAGGTCTTCGAATGCCCATCTTTTTCAAGTCTTGTCTTGCCTTTGCGGTGTCTTTAATTTTGTCATTCATTAACAAAATGTTCAAGATAGCCTCCAACACATTTTTTTCGATATGCATGATGTCTAAATTGTGTCTTAGTGAAATAAAAGGCCAGTACTCAAGCTCGTAAAAAATAGACCGTTTAGTCCAGTTAAGCTCGACTGTAACATTACGGGAAATCTTCACACCCCCATGTTTTGGATGTTTACCCGGCTTACGCGTTAGCAATCTATCATGTTTCACCTTGATTACATCCGGCTGGTTATAATCTTTAGGTCGATCTTTCTATTCAGGTTGTCCATTGAAGTCAGCACGTGAACTCCTCCATTTATGGGGCTTCTTTAACCATCTTCTATGGCCAACATAAGCTATTTTGCTTGTGACAGGAATAGATGGAGTTTCTAGGTTACATGTAGGGCATGCATAGTAACCTTGCCCACTCCACCCAGACAAACTACTTCGAGCAGGAAAATCATTTATGGTCCATAAAAGCATCGCTCTCATGTTGAACGGCTTTTGTGAAATAATGTCTGTAGTATCAACACCGTTCTTGTGCCATAAAGTCTTCAGGTCTTTAATCAAAGGCTGCAAGTAAATATCAATGTCCTTGCCCGGGGATTTAGGGCCAAGAATTAACAACGTCAGCATAAAGTTACTTTCTTTCATACATGACCAAGGAGGCAGATTGTATATTGTCAGTATCACCAGCCACATGCTGTAGGTCTGACTAAGGTTGCCGAACGGATTAAACCATCAGCACACAACCCTAGTTGAACATTTCTTTGTTCTGCTGCAAACTCCGGATACTTCAAGTCAAAATTCTTCCAAGCCGCACCATCAACCGGGTGTTGCATCCTACCAGGCTCCGCACACTTTCCAGTAGCATGCCAAGTCATGTCTTTTGCAGTGTGTCTAGACTTGTACAAACGTTGTAGTCTAGGAATGATCGGAAAGTAACGCAACACCTTCCTAGGAACTTTCTTCCCCGGTGTGTTAGTGTCTTTCCATCTACTCGTATTATACACCCGACAGAACTGCAGATTTTTATTATCCTCCCAAAAAAGCAGCAGTCGTGTTCACAAGCATGTATCGACTCGTACCCTAACCCGATCGTTTTAAATGTCTTCTTTATTTCATAGTAGTTCGGTGGGAACTTGAATCCTTTACTATCGGGTAATACATATCGAAGAAACTCTAATATTGCATTGAATAAAGAATCTGGCATTTTACCTTTAGCCTTAAAATAGGTAAATTTTGCCATAAAGTCTAGTTGAGACAGATGCTCACAACCATCATACAGCGCCTCGTTGGCACTTGCATACAACTCTTCCAACTCACTACGAGTGGCTTGAGTCGGTCGAGTCGGTTGGTTACTAGTCTCGCCAATATTATCTCCTTGTGTTGGTTCATTCGAAGTAATATAGCTAAAATCATCGAGTAACGCTGTCATGTCACTCATCATTGGTTCTCTTAGGTTATCTATCACTGGCGCACGTGGAGCCGGTTCACCGTGTTTGACCCATGTGGTATAAAGTGGGTCCCACCAGTTTATAGCAATTTCATCTCCAATCCATTCGATGTGTTTCCATAATACATTTTGACATTTTTTGCATGGACATCTAATTTTCCCCGCAGAATTCACCAATGGCCGGCAATGATTGATGAACTTTGTGAGACCGTCATTAAATTCGTTGGAAACAATTGTTTTTTATCCAACTCTTATTAACGAATACCATAAGTGCGTTTTATCCGTATATTTAGTTATTATTACATGGAAGGCAATTATGGAAAGCAATCCTAGATGTTTTGTTCACCTAGTGCAACTATGGAAGGCAATCCTAACCCACTCTTTGATGCTTCGTCTCATATATGAATGCGTATAACCGATTTACTATTTGAGAAAATTTCGGCAGCATTTCCCCTCAACTCCCCAAATATGTGTTTAAAGACATATTCGTAGGAGTAAAGGAGAAACATTGTCGAAATCATCTCAAATAGTAAACCAGTTATATGCATTCATATCCTAAATGAGACAAAACAATCAAAAAGCAGTCCCAAACAGGGGACTTTCCAAAGTTAATTCCTATTAAATTATCTTCGGACGGGTTTTCTATAGGTTGATCAATTTCAAACAGGGATTTACTGAAATTAATCTCTAAAATCCTAAAACATTCCTAAGGCTTAATTCAATAAAACATTTATATCAAACAGCTTATTATTCTGATAATCTTATCAGGATAAGCTGTTTTCAAACAGCTTATTCCGATAAGCTTATCGGGATAAGCTGTTTCAAACAGCTTATCCTGATAAGCTTATCAGGATAAGCTGTTTGAAAATAGTTTATTCGGATAAGCCGATCAGGATAAGCTGTTTGAAAATAGCTTATCCTAATAAGCTTATCAGGATAAGCTGTTTTCAAACAGCTTATTCCGATAAGCTTATCGGGATAAGCTGTTTCAAACAGCTTATCCTGATAACCTTATCAGGATAAGCTGTTTGAAAACAGTTTATTCGGATAAGCCGATAAGCAACATAACGAGTGTTTGGGTTTGCGTTTTTCACAGTTAAAGAGTGTTTGGTTTTACGTTTAATGGAAATTAACAAGTTTATAAATCCCCAATGACATGTCGCTGGGGAAACCAAAATGATAAAAATAAGTAAATAAGTGTTATCAGTTAGAATTAAAAAACATACTGTTAGTTGTGGTGGTCAGTTGTGGTCGGCTGTGGTCGGTCGCTGTCGGCTGTGGTCGGCTGCGGTCGGTTGCGGTCGGCTGCGGTCGGTTGCGGTCGGCTACAATAACATAAAACATTAAAGTAAAAACTCAATTAAACATTCAATTAAAAAACTATAAATTTATATAAAAACAATTGAATTAAAAAACCAAAAACTTTAATTTATATAAACTTAAAATGAAAGACAAAACCTTTAATTATGGCTGGTGGTGCTCTACTGCTGTGGTGGTGGTGTGGGTGATTCGCAGTGGTGGTGGTGTAGGTGATTCGCAGTGGTGATGGTGGGGTGATTCGCAGTGGTGATGGTGGGGGTGATAGAGATGGATATGGGTGATGGTGGTGGTGACTAGCAGTGGTGACTGGTGATTCTGATGGAGATGGGTGGTGGTTTTATGCAGATGGGGATGGCTAGAGATGACGGTGGTAGTGGTGATGAATGGTGGTGATGATTGGTGGCGTGAATGGTGGTGATGATTGGTGGGATGGCTGGAGATGTTGTACGTAGGTAGAGAAAAGAGAAAAAGAGATAAGTGTTTCTGTGAATCGTTTATTTGAGGATAAGAAATGGTCAAAATTTTCCCCAGCGACATGTCGCTGGGGAAACTTTTTTATTTTTTGAACAAATTTTCCCCAGCGGCATGTCGCTGGGGAAACTTTAGAATTTGTCGTTTGCGCCAGCTGGTTTAATAACTTGCTGATTTTAACAAAACTATCCCCAGCGACATGTCGCTGGGGAAACATGGATTTTGTCGTTTTGTGAAAGAAGCGCGTTAACAAAATTTTTTGGAGGGATTTCTGAAACTAATAAACAAAATTTACCCCAGCGACATGTCGCTGGGGAAACTTTTTTTTAACCATTTATGTTATTTACTTTTAAATGATTAATAATAATAATTTTATATAATTGTATATTTTAGCTTTATATAATTAAAAATAATAAGTTTTATATAATTGTATATTTTTTATATATGATATTTATGTAATTTAGTTTTAAATGATTAATAATAATACGTTTTATATAATTGTATATTTTACTTTTAGATAATTAATAATAATAAGTTTTATATAATTGTATATTTTTTTATATAACATTTATGTAATTTAGTTTTAAATTATTAATAATAATAAGTTTTAAATAGTTGTATATTTTATTTTTATATAATTGTATATTTTACTTTTAGATAATTAATAATAATAAGTTTTATATAATTGTATTTTTTTATATACCATTTATGTAATTTACTTTTAAATGATTAATAATAATAATTTTATATAATTGTATATTTTAGTTTTATATAGGTTTCAACGTTGGAGGTTCAATGTATTAGACAGTTCAACATTATAGGTGCAATGTATTAGATAGGGTTCAACATTAGAGGTTCAATGTATTAGATAGGGTTCAACATTAGAGGTTTAATGTATTAGATAGGTTTCAACATTAGAGGTTATTAGATAGGGTTCAACATTAGAGGTTCAATGTATCGGATAGGGTTCAACATTAGAGGTTCAATATATTAGATAGGGTTCAACATTAGAGGTTCAATGTATTAGATAGGGTTCAACATTATAGGTTCAATGTATTAGATAGGGTTCAACATTAGAGGTTCAATGTATTAGATAGGGTTCAACAGTAGAGGTTCAACGTATTAGATAGGTTTCAACATTAGAGGTTCAATGTATTATATAGGGTTCAACATTATAGGTTCAATATATTAGATAAGGTTCAACATTAGAGGTTCAATGTATTAGATAATGTTCGACATTAGAGGTTCAATGTATTAGATAGGTTTCAACATTAGAGGTTCAATGTATTAGATAGGGTTCAACATTAGAAGTTCAATGTATTAGATAGGCTTCAACATTAGAGGTTCAATGTATTAGATAGGGTTCAACATTAGAGGTTCAATGTATTAGATAGGTTTCAACATTAGAGGTTCAATGTATTAGATAGGGTTCAACATTAGAGGTTCAATGTATTAGATAGGGTTCAACATTAGAGGTTCTATGTATTAGATAGGTGTCACACCCCACCATGGCGGAATATGGGGCGCGACGTATGGATATCATCACAACAACAGCGTGTCTATAGAGAGAACTAAATGAAATTGAAATATCATAGATGGCGACACAAATGTCGTGACAATATCTCAACAATGCAGGCGTCTAGGTAAGTAGGTAACAGGCCTACCTCTTACCAAAGACATACAAATAAACAAACATCAAACATATAGGTACCACAACGTTCACTTAATCAAAACACAAAATAAAATCTAAGAGGAAAGGGATTCCTCCGAATGCAATCCTAGCAGCCTCTATACTCTAGCCACTTCTAACATCATCTTGCACAACTACCTCACCTGAAAATGACACTAAAATCTGTCAACATAAAGTTGGTGAGAACATAGGTTTAAATTATCAAAACATCTTAAGAACCCTTAACAACCGCTGTAAATAGTTGAAGAAAAACAATTTATAGTAATGGACCATAATGTGATAATCATGCTACATGCATCCACAACAAAACTCAATCCAAGTACCAATCACATCTACAATTCACAAAGCACACTATAATAGTCAAGAAGTATCCCGTCACACACACAAGAACACACACCACACTATCCGGATCTTTCCCACACCACCTGTGGAAGATGAACTATATCCCCGTCGAGATATCTTGCCTCCGAAGAGACGATGCACAAGTACTCAGGACGGATCGTGCCCCACGCTCCACACACATCACAACTGGTCCCATAGACGCCCATACATCTACGTACCAAAGCCAATCACAATCTAAACAAGATTCACATAGCAGAACACGTACCAAAGCACATATGAGAACACATAAGCACGCAAGTCACACAATAACACATTTATGTCCACACATTTTATAACATAGTACTAAATCATGTTAAAGAACATTTCAAGTGTCATCTCCATCCCATACTGGAAAAAAAACATTTAAAAACGTAGTAAAATGGGACTATGAACTCACCTGATTGCTTCTCTAAAGTCCTTGCTCTAGCCCCAAGCTAATAATCCAAAAACACATAAATCAATACATGAACCAACCTCTAAAATGGTTCATCAACCTATGATGGACATCTAACCTCCTCTCATATAAATACCCCATTGTTAAGCTCTAATCACCCTATTACCCTTCCTTAACAAGTCCTTAACTTGGTTAAGTTTAATAACTATCCCGTTCATATTTTACACAAAACAGTCCCAGTTTTTATGTCTCAAAACTTTAAGTCAAATGTCCACTTAAACATACCCATGGTTTCTGTAAAAGGAATATTCATACCCTTACATATGTTGGCTAACACCTCCCACTTGCCCTAACTTTAAAGCTACTGTTAAGGCCCCGATATACATATATCTACTTTTGTCATTCCAGATTTCCTGATTTTAAACGTACTAAAAGTTTGTTACCATTAAGGGGTCTTACCCTAAACCACAACCTTAGCCCAAGTGCAGATACTTACTACAATATATAAACCATCTCTCACATTCGTGAGAAGATCCCAATGCAACCCTAAGTACCCCAAACAACCCAAAACTTAAAAAGAAAACAGGCTGAATTCAAAACTGTTTTGACCTCCGACTGTTGTAACCTGTTTTTGACCCCCTTCCCGACCTCCAATTTAGTTCTAGTTTCTTGCATTGGAAAGCCACTTCAAATACCTCTTCAGGGATATGTGGATCGCAAAATAAGAGTTTGTAGAACTCCCAATATGACCAAAACAATTGACTCAAAATTCTGCCCAGTTTTTAAAAACGGGTTTAACCAAATTAACCTCATTAATTAACCCTAATCCCTCTAATTACAAGCCCTAATTTATGTAATCATCATATTATGATTAATACAACATTAATTTACTGTTTTTATATTCAACCCTAACCTAAATCCATCATAAGATTATTAAAGAAAACATAAAAACAATTTAATTAAAAAGGGATTTGAAGATTTACCTTGGATTTATGAAAACCCCCAAATTTTATGAAGAACCCTAATTTTTTTATAAGACTCACGAATTTACTTTATCTCCAGGAGAAAAATAATGAATTTGGTTTAGTATATACATTATATAGGGTATGGGTGAATCCTAGTCCAACCCAAAGCCCACTTTCCTTAAATAGTTTCCTTTTTTTCCTTTTTTTTTCTCTTCTAAACCGACCCAAACACCCCTAATTTCGTTTTTTTCTTTATTTTTTTTCTTTTTATTGTTAATTAATATCTTATTAATATTACCTTAATTTACCTTAATTTATTTCAGCTCCTAAAACTCCCAAAACCTCAAAACCGTAAAACTAGTCAAATTTACGCGTTTTACCGTAAAAGACGTAAAATATACACTTTTAAAAAAAATCTCAAATTCTTAAATAAACTTTATAACTAAGTCCTAAATGACTTAAAACCATCCCGAAAAATATTCATATGGATAATTACCTCACCCGAGACCTCTAAAGGCTAAACCGTAAATCCTAAAAAAAATACTATTACTATAATACTTATACGTATACGTAAACACCACAATATCACCATTTTCATTTCATAGTCACCACTTGTGAGCTCATGAACATGAAATAACTGTTCCTCGATTTACTTATGAGTACTCTATACTCATAAACGATAACCACACCAACCTCGTTCACACAAAATAAACACGTAAACACACAACTCAAGTAAGCACACATAAAATAACCTAAAAGCAAGACCAAGTGACAAACCCAAAACCACGGTTGTCACATCACTCCCTCCTAATAGAAATCTCGTCCCGAGATTCACTCCCAAACTCAAACTTATTCCCAGCAAACAAACGAGGATGCATATCCCTGATAAAACCTTCACGTTCAAACGTGAACTCAGTTTACACGAAAATAATCTCAACCAACAACACATGAGCCTTAACCGTCCGCGAGGAAACTTATCAAAACCATAAAGTTATGTAACCAACCTAACTAAATCTCGCAACTCATCAGACAAGAACTGTCTTGAAATCAAGTTAGGAGCCGTCACATAACTCAACGGGTTTAACACTGTCACCCCGATTTCAGTCTTACTCATAAATACCATAAATCAAAACTCATCAAAATATAACCACGTATAATAAGGTCTAAAGAACTCTCAAATTCCTTCCCAACTCATCTCTATGTTAACCCTCCAAGTGTTCATTACCGCAAAATACCCAAAACACGAGTTTAAACCATATTGTCCGAAAATTAACCTTGAACTCAACACTTGTACAATTAATTCGACCAAGCTACTGACTTCCAATTACGAAACTTTCTGAATATTTGAAAAGTATGTTCCGAGTACATAATTTTAGGCTTTTGAATCACCCAAAAACCTTTAAAAACGAATAAGTTATGACCAAAACGATTTTTCTCAAAATCTGCCTAGGCATTAGCGACAGTTTCTGACAGTTAGCGACATATTTTGACAGTTTAGCGACAGTTTCTGCCTACTCCGATTTATACCAAATTAAAAAAAAACGATTTTTAAACCCTAAAACCCCCCATTAATTACAAAAACTAGAACCTAATTTATTTTAATTCCAGAAAATTAAAACTCTATTAATTACATGATTTTAACATATTTCACTAAATAAGAACAAAATTTTTAACTTAAGAACAATAACTCTAGGTGATCAAAACCAAAATATTTTAAAATAACCGAGTCATGCTTATATGTTAAAGAATTTATATTCCACCTTATTTGAAACATGTTTCCGACACTTCCTTATTTCATCGACTACCAACAACTTTTTTTTCAATTTGCAAGTTCTATTTTTTTACCATGTATAACTCGAAACAAAAGGCATCATTACCCCAAAAGAAATCTCCACCATCTCAAAATCCTTCACGCCAAAAGTACCGTACAAACAAACACGTGAAATGAGGACCCGAGCAATGCGCTACTACAGAAGTTTGAACATCTCAAAAAGAAACGAGGCTAGCAACCATCCCAAGAATACAACCAGTAAGTAGAAAATAATTTTACATACATAGGCATAAGCGTATATACACTCAAATCCACCCAACATATACTATTACAAGCACGTATTAACCCTCTTTCATGCAACCATACTTAGGTATCCATTGGTGTTGTGGCACATGTATAATTATGTAGGCCTCCATAATTATACCTGTTCCCTTTCACCACTGTACTCCCTCCTATGATGACACTTATAAGAAATTAATACTACACATAACACATAATCCAACAACTCACAAGCACGTAACCATACAAGATAAGATCCAAAACCCCATGTATTAAAATAACATAGCCAATGCACGAAACACATAAACTCGTAGTCCAGCTGAACCAGCGTAGACAAAATTCGAAATGTATAAAGAACATGAAAACATAATTAAACGAAATCCAACAATGACTAGCGTATACGACCATGGTTCCACCCGCACTAATCAAAACTCGTAAAGAAAATAACATGTAGTTAAGTATGAACCATATTAGTTCATAACCTAACAAATACTGCGAAAATAATATTCAAACACATCAACTACTATAAAATGCACACATACTCCTATGACGCCTATATGAAGGGACCCTTAAGCTATAGACTAGGCTACACGACTACGCAACCTAATTTTCTATAACCATTGGCTCTGATACCATTCTGTCACACCCCACTATGGCGGAATATGGGGCGCGACGTATGGATATCATCACAACAACAGCGTGTCTATAGAGAGAACTAAATGAAATTGAAATATCATAGATGGCGACACATATGTCGTTACAATATCTCAACAATGCAGGCGTCTAGGTAAGTAGGTAACAGGCCTACCTCTTACCAAATACATACAAATAAACAAACATCAAACATATAGGTACCACAACGTTCACTTAATCAAAACACAAAATAAAATCTAAGAGGAAAGGGATTCCTCCGAATGCAATCCTAGCAGCCTCTATACTCTAGCCACTTCTAACATCATCTTGCACAACTACCTCACCTGAAAATGACACTAAAATCTGTCAACATAAAGTTGGTGAGAACATAGGTTTAAATTATCAAAACATCTTAAGAACCCTTAACAACCGCTGTAAATAGTTGAAGAAAAACAATTTATAGTAATGGACCATAATGTGATAATCATGCTACATGCATCCACAACTAAACTCAATCCAAGTACCAATCACATCTACAATTCACAAAGCACACTATAATAGTCAAGAAGTATCCCGTCACACACACAAGAACACAAACCACACTATCCGGATCTTTCCCACACCACCTGTGGAAGATGAACTATATCCCCGTCGAGATATCTTGCCTCCGAAGAGACGATGCACAAGTACTCAGGATGGATCGTGCCCCACGCTCCACACACATCACAACTGGTCCCATAGACGCCCATACATCTATGTACCAAAGCCAATCACAATCCAAACAAGATTCACATAGCAGAACACGTACCAAAGCACATATGAGAACACATAAGCACGCAAGTCACACAATAACACATTTATGTCCACACATTTTATAACATAGTACTAAATCATGTTAAAGAACATTTCAAGTGTCATCTCCATCCCATACTGGAAAAAAAACATTTAAAAACGTAGTAAAATGGGACTATGAACTCACCTGATTGCTTCTCCAAAGTCCTTGCTCTAGCCCCAAGCTAATAATCCAAAAACACATAAATCAATACATGAACCAACCTCTAAAATGGTTCATCAACCTATGATGGACATCTAACCTCCTCTCATATAAATACCCCATTGTTAAGCTCTAATCACCCCATTACCCTTCCTTAACAAGTCCTTAACTTGGTTAAGTTTAATAACTATCCCGTTCATATTTTACACAAAACAGTCCCAGTTTTTATGTCTCAAAACTTTAAGTCAAATGTCCACTTAAACATACCCATGGTTTCTTTAAAAGGAATATTCATACCCTTACATATGTTGGCTAACTCCTCCAACTTGCCCTAACTTTAAAGCTACTGTTAAGGCCCCGATATACATATATCTACTTTTGTCATTCCAGATTTCCTGATTTTAAACGTACTAAAAGTTTGTTACCATTAAGGGGTCTTACCCTAAACCACAACCTTAGCCCAAGTGTAGATACTTACTACAATATATAAACCATCTCTCACATTCGTGAGAAGATCCCAATGCAACCCTAAGTACCCCAAACAACCCAAAACTTAAAAAGAAAACATGCTGAATTCAAAACTGTTTTGATCTCCGACGGTTGTAACCTGTTTTTGACCCCCTTACCGACCTCCAATTTAGTTCTAGTTTCTTGCATTGGAAAGCCACTTCAAATACCTCTTCAGGGATATGTGGATCGCAAAATAAGAGTTTGTAGAACTCCCAATATGACCAAAACAATTGACTCAAAATTCTGCCCAGTTTTTAAAAACGGGTTTAACCAAATCAACCTCATTAATTAACCCTAATCCCTCTAATTACAAGCCCTAATTTATGTAATCATCATATTATGATTAATACAACATTAATTTACTGTTTTTATATTCAACCCTAACCTAAATCCATCATAAGATTATTAAAGAAAACATAAAAACAATTTAATTAAAAAGGGATTTGAAGATTTACCTTGGATTTATGAAAACCCCCAAATTTTATGAAGAACCCTAATTTTTTTATAAGACTCACGAATTTACTTTATCTCCAGGAGAAAAATAATGAATTTGGTTTAGTATATACATTATATAGGGTATGGGTGAATCCTAGTCCAACCCAAAGCCCACTTTCCTTAAATAGTTTCCTTTTTTCCTTTTTTTTCTCTTCTAAACCGACCCAAACACCCCTAATTTCGTTTTTTTCTTTATTTTTTTTCTTTTTATTGTTAATTAATATCTTATTAATATTACCTTAATTTACCTTAATTTATTTCAGCTCCTAAAACTCCCAAAACCTCAAAACCGTAAAACTAGTCAAATTTACGCGTTTTACCGTAAAAGACGTAAAATATACACTTTTAAAAAAAATCTCAAATTCTTAAATAAACTTTATAACTAAGTCCTAAATGAATTAAAACCATCCCGAAAAATATTCATATGGATAATTACCTCACCCGAGACCTCTAAAGGCTAAACCGTAAATCCTAAAAAAATACTATTACTATAATACTTATACGTATACGTAAACACCACAATATCACCATTTTCATTTCATAGTCACCACTTGTGAGCTCATGAACATGAAATAACCGTTCCTCGATTTACTTATGAGTACTCTATACTCATAAACGATAACCACACCAACCTCGTTCACACAAAATAAACACGTAAACACACAATTCAAGTAAGCACACATAAAATAACCTAAAAGTAAGACCAAGTGACAAGCCCAAAACCACGGTTGCACATCACTCCCTCCTAATAGAAATATCGTCCCGAGATTCACTCCCAAACTCAAACTTATTCCCAGCAAACAAACGAGGATGCATATCCCTGATAAAACCTTCACGTTCAAACGTGAACTCAGTTTACACGAAAATAATCTCAACCAACAACACATGAGCCTTAACCGTCCGCGAGGAAACTTATCAAAACCATAAAGTTATGTAACCAACCTAACTAAATCTCGCAACTCATCAGACAAGAACTGTCTTGAAATCAAGTTAGGAGCCGTCACATAACTCAACGGGTTTAACACTGTCACCCCGATTTCAGTCTTACTCATAAATACCATAAATCAAAACTCATCAAAATATAACCACGTATAATAAGGTCTAAAGAACTCTCAAATTCCTTCCCAACTCATCTCTATGTTAACCCTCCAAGTGTTCATTACCGCAAAATACCCAAAACACGAGTTTAAACCATATTGTCCGAAAATTAACCTTGAACTCAACACTTGTACAATTAATTCGACCAAGATACTGACTTCCAATTACGAAACTTTCTGAATATTTGAAAAGTATGTTCCGAGTACATAATTTTAGGCTTTTGAATCACCCAAAAACCTTTAAAAACGAATAAGTTATGACCAAAACGATTTTTCTCAAAATCTGCCTAGGCATTAGCGACAGTTTCTGACAGTTAGCGACATATTTTGACAGTTTAGCGACAGTTTCTGCCTACTCCGATTTATACCAAATTAAAAAAAAACGATTTTTAAACCCTAAAACCCCCCATTAATTACAAAAACTAGAACCTAATTTATTTTAATTCCAGAAAATTAAAACTCTATTAATTACATGATTTTAACATATTTCACTAAATAAGAACAAAATTTTTAACTTAAGAACATAACTCTAGGTGATCAAAACCAAAATATTTTAAAATAACCGAGTCATGCTTATATGTTAAAGAATTTATATTCCACCTTATTTGAAACATGTTTCCGACACTTCCTTATTTCATCGACTACCAACAACTTTTTTTTTCAATTTGCAAGTTCTATTTTTTTTACCATGTATAACTCGAAACAAAAGGCATCGTTACCCCAAAAGAAATCTCCACCATCTCAAAATCCTTCACGCCAAAAGTACCGTACAAACAAACACGTGAAATGAGAACCCGAGCAATGCGCTACTACAGAAGTTTGAACATCTCAAAAAGAAACGAGGCTAGCAACCATCCCAAGAATACAACCGGTAAGTAGAAAATAATTTTACATACATAGGCATAAGCGTATATACACTCAAATCCACCCAACATATACTATTACAAGCACGTATTAACCCTCTTTCATGCAACCATACTTAGGAATCCATTGGTGTTGTGGCACATGTATAATTATGTAGGCCTCCATAATTATACTTGTTCCCTTTCACCACTGTACTCCCTCCTATGATGACACTTATAAGAAATTAATACTACACATAACACATAATCCAACAACTCACAAGCACATAACCATACAAGATAAGATCCAAAACCCCATGTATTAAAATAACATAGCCAATGCACGAAACACATAAACTCGTAGTCCAGCTGAACCAGCGTAGACAAAATTCAAAATGTATAAAGAACATGAAAACATAATTAAGCGAAATCCAACAATGACTAGCGTATACGACCATGGTTCCACCCGCACTAATCAAAACTCGTAAAGAAAATAACATGTAGTTAAGTATGAACCATATTAGTTCATAACCTAACAAATACTGCGAAAATAATATTCAAACACATCAACTACTATAAAATGCACACATACTCCTATGACGCCTATATGCAGGGACCCTTAAGCTATAGACTAGGATACACGACTACACAACCTAATTTTCTATAACCATTGGCTCTGATACCATTCTATCACACCCCACCATGGCGGAATATGGGGCGCGACGTATGGATATCATCAAAACAACAGCGTGTCTATAGAGAGAACTAAATGAAATTGAAATATCATAGATGGCGACACAAATGTCGTGACAATATCTCAACAATGCAGGCGTCTAGGTAAGTAGGTAACAGGCCTACCTCTTACCAAAGACATACAAATAAACAAACATCAAATATATAGGTACCACAACGTTCACTTAATCAAAACACAAAATAAAATCTAAGAGGAAAGGGATTCCTCCGAATGCAATCCTAGCAGCCTCTATACTCTAGCCACTTCTAACATCATCTTGCACAACTACCTCACCTGAAAATGACACTAAAATCTGTCAACATAAAGTTGGTGAGAACATAGGTTTAAATTATCAAAACATCTTAAGAACCCTTAACAACCGCTGTAAATAGTTGAAGAAAAACAATTTATAGTAATGGACCATAATGTGATAATCATGCTACATGCATCCACAACAAAACTCAATCCAAGTACCAATCACATCTACAATTCACAAAGCACACTATAATAGTCAAGAAGTATCCCGTCACACACACAAGAACACACACCACACTATCCGGATCTTTCCCACACCACCTGTGGAAGATGAACTATATCCCCGTCGAGATATCTTGCCTCCGAAGAGACGATGCACAAGTACTCAGGACGGATCGTGCCCCACGCTCCACACACATCACAACTGGTCCCATAGACGCCCATACATCTATGTACCAAAGCCAATCACAATCCAAACAAGATTCACATAGCAGAACACGTACCAAAGCACATATGAGAACACATAAGCACGCAAGTCACACAATAACACATTTATGTCCACACATTTTATAACATAGTACTAAATCATGTTAAAGAACATTTCAAGTGTCATCTCCATCCCATACTGGAAAAAAAACATTTAAAAACGTAGTAAAATGGGACTATGAACTCACCTGATTGCTTCTCCAAAGTCCTTGCTCTAGCCCCAAGCTAATAATCCAAAAACACATAAATCAATACATGAACCAACCTCTAAAATGGTTCATCAACCTATGATGGACATATAACCTCCTCTCATATAAATACCCCATTGTTAAGCTCTAATCACCCCATTACCCTTCCTTAACAAGTCCTTAACTTGGTTAAGTTTAATAACTATCCCGTTCATATTTTACACAAAACAGTCCCAATGTTTAGGTCTCAAAACTTTAAGTCAAATGTCCACTTAAACATACCCATGGTTTCTGTAAAAGGAATATTCATTCCCTTACATATGTTGGCTAACACCTCCCACTTGCCCTAACCTTAAAGCTACTGTTAAGGCCCCGATATACATATATCTACTTTTGTCATTCCAGATTTCCTGATTTTAAACGTACTAAAAGTTTGTTACCATTAAGGGGTCTTACCCTAAACCAAAACCTTAGCCCAAGTGCAGATACTTACTACAATATATAAACCATCTCTCACATTCGTGAGAAGATCCCAATGCAACCCTAAGTATCCCAAACAACCCAAAACTTAAAAAGAAAACAGGCTGAATTCAAAACTGTTTTGACCTCCGACTGTTGTAACCTGTTTTTGACCCCCTTTCCGACCTCCAATTTAGTTCTAGTTTCTTGCATTGGAAAGCCACTTCAAATACCTCGTCAGGGATATGTGGATCGCAAAATAAGAGTTTGTAGAACTCCCAATATGACCAAAACAATTGACTCAAAATTCTGTCCAGTTTTTAAAAACGGGTTTAACAAAATCAACCTCATTAATTAACCCTAATCCCTCTAATTACAAGCCCTAATTTATGTAATCATCATATTATGATTAATACAACATTAATTTACTGTTTTTATATTAAACCCTAACCTAAATCCATCATAAGATTATTAAAGAAAACATAAAAACAATTTAATTAAAAAGGGATTTGAAGATTTACCTTGGATTTATGAAAACCCCCAAATTTTATGAAGAACCCTAATTTTTTTTATAAGACTCACGAATTTCCTTTATCTCCAGTAGAAAAATAATGAATTTGGTTTAGTATATACATTATATAGGGTATGGGTGAATCCTAGTCCAACCCAAAGCCCACTTTTCTTAAATAGTTTCCTTTTTTCCTTTTTTTTCTCTTCTAAACCGACCCAAACACCCCTAATTTCGTTTTTTTCTTTATTTTTTTTCTTTTTATTGTTAATTAATATCTTATTAATATTACCTTAATTTACCTTAATTTATTTCAGCTCCTAAATTCTTAAATAAACTTTATAACTAAGTCCTAAATGACTTAAAACCATCCCGAAAAATATTCATATGGATAATTACCTCACCCGAGACCTCTAAAGGCTAAACCGTAAATCCTAAAAAAAATACTATTACTATAATACTTATACGTATACGTAAACACCACAATATCACCATTTTCATTTCATAGTCACCACTTGTGAGCTCATGAACATGAAATAACCGTTCCTCGATTTACTTATGAGTACTCTATACTCATAAACGATAACCACACCAACCTCGTTCACACAAAATAAACACGTAAACACACAATTCAAGTAAGCACACATAAAATAACCTAAAAGTAAGACCAAGTGACAAGCCCAAAACCACGGTTGTCACAACAGGGTTCAACAATAGAGGTTCAATGTATTAGATAGGGTTCAACATTATAGGTTCAATGTATTAGATAGGTTTCAAAATTAGAGGTTCAATGTATTAGATAGGTTTCAACATTAGAGGTTCAATGTATTAGATAGGGTTCAACATTATAGGTTCAATATATTAGATAGGGTTCAACAGTAGAGGTTCAATGTATTAGTTAGGTTTCAACATTAGAGGTTCAATGTATTAGATAGGGTTCAACATTAGAGGTTCAATGTATTAGATAGGTTTCAACATTAGAGGTTCAACGAATTAGATAGGGTTCAACATTAGAGGTTCAATAGGGTTCAACATTAGAGGTTCAATGTATTAGATAGGGTTCAACATTAGGGGTTCAATGTATTAGATAGGGTTCAACATTAGAGGTTCAATGTATTAGATAGGGTTCAACATTAGGGGTTCAATATATTAGATAGGGTTCAACATTAGAGGTTCAATGTATTAGATAGGTTTCAACATTATAGGTTCAACGTATTTGATAGGGTTCAACATTAGAGGTTCAATGTATTAGATAGGTTTCAACATTAGAGGTTCAATATATTAGATAGGTTTTAACATTAGAGGTTCAATGTATTAGATAGGGTTCAACATTATAGGTTCAATGTATTAGATAGGTTTCAACATTAGAGGTTCAATGTATTAGATAGGGTTCAACATTAGAGGTTCAATGTATTAGATAGGGTTCAACATTAGAGGTTCAATGTATTAGATAGGGTTCAACATTAGAGGTTCAATGTATTAGATAGGGTTCAACATTAGAGGTTCAATGTATTAGATAGGTTTCAACATTAGAGGTTCAATGTATTAGATAAGGTTCAAAATTAGAGGTTCAATGTATTAGATAGGTTTCAACATTAGAGGTCCAATGTATTAGATAGGGTTCAACATTATATGTTCAATGTATTAGATATGGTTCAACATTAGAGGTTCAATGTATTAGATAGGTTTCAACATTAGAGGTTCAACGTATTTGATAGGGTTCAACATTAGAGGTTCAATGTATTAGATAGGTTTCAACATTAGAGGTTCAATGTATTAGATAGGGTTCAACATTAGAGATTCAATGTATTAGATAGGGTTCAACATTAGAGGTTCAATATATTAGATAGGGTTCAACATTAGAGGTTCAATGTATTAGATAGGGTTCAACATTAGAGGTTCAATGTATTAGATAGGGTTCAACATTATAGGTTCAATTTATTAGATAGGGTTCAACGTTAGAGGTTCAATGTATTATATAGGGTTCAACATTAGAGGTTCAATGTATTAGATAGGTTTCAACATTAGAGATTCAACATATTAGATAGGGTTAAACATTATAGGTTCAACGTATTTGATAAGGTTCAATATTAGAGGTTCAACGTATTTGATAGGGTTCAACATAAGAGGTTCAATGTATTAGATAGGTTTCAAAATTAGAGGTTCAATGTATTAGATAGGGTTCAACATTAGAGGTTCAATGTATTAGATAGGGTTAAACATTAGAGATTCAATGTATTAGATAGGGTTCAACATTAGAGGTTCAATGTATTAGATAGGGTTCAACATTATAGGTTCAATGTATTAGATAGGGTTCAACATTAGAGGTTCAATGTATTAGATAGGGTTCAACATTAGAGGTTCAATGTATTAGATAGGGTTCAACATTATAAGTTCAATGTATTAGATAGGTTTCAACATTAGAGGTTTAATGTATTAGATAGGGTTCAACATTGGAGGTTCAATGTATAAGATAGGTTTCAACATTGGAGGTTCAATGTATTAGATAGGGTTCAACATTATAGGTTCAATGTATTAGATAGGGTTCAACATTATAGGTTCAATGTATTAGATGGGGTTCAACATTAGAGGTTCAATGTATTAGATAGGTTTCAACATTAGAGGTTCAATGTATTAGATAGGGATCAACATTAGAGGTTCAATGTATTAGATAGGGTTCAACATTATAGGTTCAATGTATTAGATAGGTTTCAACATTAGAGGTTTAATGTATTAGATAGGGTTCAACATTAGAGGTTCAATGTATTAGATATGGTTCAACATTAGAGGTTCAATGTATTAGATAGGGTTCAACAACAGAGGTTCAATGTATTAGATAGGGTTAAACATTATAGGTTCAATGTATTAGATAGGTTTCTACATAAGAGGTTCAATGTATTAGATAGGGTTCAACATTTGAGGTTCAATGTATTAGATAGGGTTTAACATTAGAGGTTCAATGTATTAGATAGGGTTCAACATTAGAGGTTCAATTGATTAGATAGGGTTCAACATTAGAGGTTCAATGTATTATATAGGGTTCAACATTAGAGGTTCAATGTATTAGATAGGGTTAAACATTATAGGTTCAATGTATTAGATAGGTTTCTACATAAGAGGTTCAATGTATTAGATATGGTTCAATATTAGAGGTTCAATGTATTAGATAGGTTTCAACATTAGAGGTTCAATGTATTAGATAGGGTTCAACATTATAGGTTCAATGTATTAGATAGGGTTCAACATTAGAGGTTCAATGTATTAGATAGGTTTCAACATCAGAGGTTCAATGTTTAGATAGGGTTCAACATTAGAGGTTCAATGTATTAGATAGGTTTCAACATTAGAGGTTCAACGTATTAGATAGGGTTCAACACTAGAAGTTCAATGTATTAGATAGGGTTCAACATTAGAGGTTCAATGTATTAGATATGGTTCAAAATTAGAGGTTCAATGTATTAGATAGGTTTCAACATTAGAGGTTCAACGTATTTGATAGGGTTCAACATTAGAGGTTCAATGTATTAGATAGGTTTCAACATTAGAGGTTCAATGTATTAGATAGGGTTTAACATTAGAGGTTAAATGTATTAGATAGGGTTCAACATTATAGGTTCAATGTATTAGATAGGTTTCAACATTAGAGGTTCAATGTATTAGATAGGGTTCAACATTTGAGGTTCAATGTATTAGATAAGGTTTAACATTAGAGGTTCAATGTATTAGATAGGGTTCAACATTAGAGGTTCAATTGATTAGATAGGGTTCAACATTAGAGGTTCAATGTATTATATAGGGTTCAACATTAGAGGTTCAATGTATTAGATAGGTTTCAACATTAGAGGTTCAACGTATTAGATAGGGTTCAACATTATAGGTTCAACGTATTTGATAAGGTTCAATATTAGAGGTTCAACGTATTTGATAGGGTTCAACATAAGAGGTTCAATGTATTAGATAGGTTTCAAAATTAGAGGTTCAATGTATTAGATAGGGTTCAACATTAGAGGTTCAATGTATTAGATAGGGTTCAACATTAGAGATTCAATGTATTAGATAGGGTTCAACATTAGAGGTTCAATGTATTAGATAGGGTTCAACATTATAGGTTCAATGTATTAGATAGGGTTCAACATTAGAGGTTCAATGTTTTAGATAGGGTTCAACATTAGAGGTTCAATGTATTAGATAGGGTTCAACATTATAGGTTCAATGTATTAGATAGGTTTCAACATTAGAGGTTCAATGTATTAGATAGGGTTCAACATTGGAGGTTCAATGTATTATATAGGTTTCAACATTAGAGGTTCAATGTATTAGATAGGGTTCAACATTATAGGTTCAATGTATTAGATAGGGTTTAACATTATAGGTTCAATGTATTAGATGGGGTTCAACATTAGAGGTTCAATGTATTAGATAGGTTTCAACATTAGAGGTTCAATGTATTAGATAGGGATCAACATTAGAGGTTCAATGTATTAGATAGGGTTCAACATTATAGGTTCAATGTATTATATAGGTTTCAACATTAGAGGTTTAATGTATTAGATAGGGTTCAACATTAGAGGTTCAATGTATTAGATAGGGTTCAACATTAGAGGTTCAATGTATTAGATAGGGTTCAACAACAGAGGTTCAATGTATTAGATAGGGTTAAACATTATAGGTTCAATGTATTAGATAGGTTTCTACATAAGAGGTTCAATGTATTAGATAGGGTTCAATATTAGAGGTTCAATGTATTAGATAGGTTTCAAAATTAGAGGTTCAATGTATTAGATAGGGTTCAACATTATAGGTTCAATGTATTAGATAGGGTTCAACATTAGAGGTTCAATGTATTAGATAGGTTTCAACATTAGAGGTTCAATGTTTAGATAGGGTTCAACATTAGAGGTTCAATGTATTAGATAGGTTTCAACATTAGAGGTTCAACGTATTAGATAGGGTTCAACATTAGAAGTTCAATGTATTAGATAGGGTTCAACATTAGAGGTTCAATGTATTAGATAGGGTTCAAAATTAGAGGTTCAATGTATTAGATAGGTTTCAACATTAGAGGTTCAACGTATTTGATAGGGTTCAACATTAGAGGTTCAATGTATTATACAGGTTTCAACATTAGAGGTTCAATGTATTAGATAGGTTTTAACATTAGAGGTTCAATGTATTAGATAGGTTTCAACATTAGAGGTTCAATGTATTAGATAGGGTTCAACATTGGAGGTTCAATGTATAAGATAGGTTTCAACATTAGAGGTTCAATGTATTAGATAGGGTTCAACATTATAGGTTCAATGTATTACATAGGGTTCAACATTATAGGTTCAATGTATTAGATGGGGTTCAACATTAGAGGTTCAATGTATTAGATAAGTTTCAACATTAGAGGTTCAATGTATTAGATAGGGATCAACATTAGAGGTTCAATGTATTAGATAGGGTTCAACATTATAGGTTCAATGTATTAGATAGGTTTCAACATTAGAGGTTTAATGTATTAGATAGGGTTCAACATTAGAGGTTCAATGTATTAGATATGGTTCAACATTAGAGGTTCAATGTATTAGATAGGGTTCAACAACAGAGGTTCAATGTATTAGATAGGGTTAAACATTATATGTTCAATGTATTAGATAGGATTCTACATAAGAGGTTCAATGTATTAGATAGGGTTCAATATTAGAGGTTCAATGTATTAGATAGGTTTCAACATTAGAGGTTCAATGTATTAGATAGGGTTTAACATTATAGGTTCAATGTATTAGATAGGGTTCAACATTAGAGGTTCAATGTATTAGATAGGTTTCAACATTAGAGGTTCAATGATTAGATAGGGTTCAACATTAGAGGTTCAATGTATTAGATAGGTTTCAACATTAGAGGTTCAACGTATTAGATAGGGTTCAACATTAGAAGTTCAATGTATTAGATAGGGTTCAACATTAGAGGTTCCATGTATTAGATATGGTTCAAAATTAGAGGTTCAATGTATTATATAGGTTTCAACATTAGAGGTTCAACGTATTTGATAGGGTTCAACATTAGAGGTTCAATGTATTAGATAGGTTTCAACATTAGAGTTTCAATGTATTAGATAGGGTTTAGCATTAGAGGTTAAATGTATTAGATAGGGTTCAACATTATAGGTTCAATGTATTAGATAGGTTTCAACATTAGAGGTTCAATGTATTAGATAGGGTTCAACATTTGAGGTTCAATGTATTAGATAGGGTTTAACATTAGAGGTTCAATGTATTAGATAGGGTTCGACATTAGAGGTTCAATTGATTAGATAGGGTTCAACATTAGAGGTTCAATGTATTATATAGGGTTCAACATTAGAGGTTCAATGTATTAGATAGGTTTCAATATTAGAGGTTCAACGTATTAGATAGGGTTCAACATTATAGGTTCAACGTATTTGATAAGGTTCAATATTAGAGGTTCAACGTATTTGATAGGGTTCAACATAAGAGGTTCAATGTATTAGATAGGTTTCAAAATTAGAGGTTCAATGTATTAGATAGGGTTCAACATTAGAGGTTCAATGTATTAGATAGGGTTCAACATTAGAGATTCAATGTATTAGATAGGGTTCAACATTAGAGGTTCAATGTATTAGATAGGGTTCAACATTATAGGTTCAATGTATTAGATAGGGTTCAACATTAGAGGTTCAATGTATTAGATAGGGTTCAACATTAGAGGTTCAATGTATTAGATTGGGTTCAACATTATAGGTTCAATGTATTAGATAGGTTTCAACATTAGAGGTTCAATGTATTAGATAGGGTTCAACATTATAGGTTCAATGTATTAGATAGGGTTCAACATTATAGGTTCAATGTATTAGATGGGGTTCAACATTAGAGGTTCAATGTATTAGATAGGTTTCAACATTAGAGGTTCAATGTATTAGATAGGGATCAACATTAGAGGTTCAATGTATTAGATAGGGTTCAACATTATAGGATCAATGTATTATATAGGTTTCAACATTAGAGGTTTAATGTATTAGATAGGGTTCAACATTAGAGGTTCAATGTATTAGATAGGGTTCAACATTAGAGGTTCAATGTATTAGATAGGGTTCAACAACAGAGGTTCAATGTATTAGATAGGGTTAAACATTATAGGTTCAATGTATTAGATAGGTTTCTACATAAGAGGTTCAATGTATTAGATAGGGTTCAATATTAGAGGTTCAATGTATTAGATAGGTTTCAACATTAGAGGTTCAATGTATTAGATAGGGTTCAACATTATAGGTTCAATGTATTAGATAGGGTTCAACATTAGAGGTTCAATGTATTAGATAGGTTTCAACATTAGAGGTTCAATGTTTAGATAGGGTTCAACATTAGAGGTTCAATGTATTAGATAGGTTTCAACATTAGAGGTTCAACGTATTAGATAGGGTTCAACATTAGAAGTTCAATGTATTAGATAGGGTTCAACATTAGAGGTTCAATGTATTAGATAGGGTTCAAAATTAGAGGTTCAATGTATTAGATAGGTTTCAACATTAGAGGTTCAACGTATTTGATAGGGTTCAACATTAGAGGTTCAATGTATTATATAGGTTTCAACATTAGAGGTTCAATGTATTAGATAGGGTTTAACATTAGAGGTTCAATGTATTAGATAGGGTTCAACATTATAGGTTCAATGTGTTAGATAGGTTTCAACATTAGAGGTTCAATGTATTAGATAGGGTTCAACATTAGAGGTTCAATGTATTAGATAGGGTTCAACATTAGAGGTTCAATGTATTAGATAGGGTTCAACATTAGAGGTTCAATGTATTAGATAGGGTTCACATTAGAGGTTCAATGTATTAGATAGGTTTCAACATTAGAGGTTCAATGTATTAGATGGGGTTCAAAATTAGAGGTTCAATGTATTAGATAGGTTTCAACATTAGGGGTTCAATGTATTAGATAAGGTTCAACATTATAGTTTCAATGTATTAGATATGGTTCAACATTAGAGGTTCTATGTATTTGATAGGTTTCAACATAGAGGTTCAACGTATTTGATAGGGTTCAACATTAGAGGTTCAATGCATTAGATAGGTTTCAACATTAGAGGTTCAACGTATTAGATAGGGTTCAACATTAGAGGTTCAATGTATTAGATTGGGTTCAACATTAGAGGTTCAATGTGTTAGATAGGGTTCAACATTAGAGGTTCAATGTATTAGATAGGGTTCAACATTAGAGGTTCAATGTATTAGATAGTGTTCAACATTATAGGTTCAATTTATTAGATAGGGTTCAACATTAGAGGTTCAATGTATTATATAGGGTTCAACATTAGAGGTTCAATGTAATAGATAGGTTTCAACATTAGAGGTTCAACGTATTAGACAGGGTTCAACAAAATAGGTTCAACGTATTTGATAAGGTTAAATATTAGAGGTTCAACGTATTTGATAGGGTTCAACATTAGAGGTTCAATGTATTAGATAGGTTTCAAAATTAGAGGTTCAATGTATTAGATAGGGTTCAACATTAGAGGTTCAATGTATTAGATAGGGATCAACATTAAAGATTCAATATATTAGATAGGGTTCAACATTATAGGTTCAATGTATTAGATAGGGTTGAACATTATAGGTTCAATGTATTAGATAGGTGTGACAACCCTGGTTTTGAGGTTCGTCACTTAGTTTTATTTTATGCTAGTTACTTGTCTTTACGTGTTTATGTGCTTATTGGTGGGTATAGTTTGTGGTTTGGATATCGTTTCCGGTACGGGGTACCTTGTGAGTGAAACGATGTGTGATGATTTCATGTTCATGAGTTCACATGGTAGTGACTATGAAGTGAAATGGTGTTATTTAGTGGTTTTACGTATACGTATATTTATTATAGAAAATCGTATTTTTACGATTTACGGTTTAGCATCTCTCGGATGAGGTAATTAGTCATATGGATATTTTTCGGGATGGTTTTAAGTCATTTAGGACTTAGTTATAAAGTTTATTTCAAAATTTGAGATTTTTTATAAAAGTGTATATTTAACGACTTGATAGGGTTCAACATTAGAGGTTCAATGTATTAGATAGGTTTCAACATTAGAGGTTCAATATATTAGATAGGGTTTAACATTAGAGGTTCAATGTATTAGATAGGGTTCAACATTATAGGTTCAATGTATTAGATAGGTTTCAACATTAGAGGTTCAATGTATTAGATAGGGTTCAACATTAGAGGTTCAATGTATTAGATAGGGTTCAACATTAGAGGTTCAATGTATTAGATAGGGTTCAACATTAGAGGTTCAATGTATTAGATAGGGTTCAACATTAGAGGTTCAATGTATTAGATAGGTTTCAACATTAGAGGTTCAATGTATTAGATAAGGTTCAAATTTAGAGGTTCAATGTATTAGATAGGTTTCAACATTAGAGGTCCAATGTATTAGATAGGGTTCAACATTATAGGTTCAATGTATTATATATGGTTTAACATTAGAGGTTCAATGTATTAGATAGGTTTCAACATTAGAGGTTCAACGTATTTGATAGGGTTCAACATTAGAGGTTTAATGTATTAGATAGGTTTCAACATTAGAGGTTCAATGTATTAGATAGGGTTAAACATTAGACGTTCAATGTATTAGATAGGGTTCAACATTAGAGGTTCAATGTATTAGATAGGGTTCAACATTAGAGGTTCAATGTATTAGATAGGGTTCAACATTAGAGGTTCAATGTATTAGATAGGGTTCAACATTATAGGTTCAATTTATTAGATGGGGTTCAACATTAGAGGTTCAATGTATTATATAGGGTTCAACATTAGAGGTTCAATGTATTAGATAGGTTTCAACATTAGAGGTTCAACGTATTAGATAGGGTTCAACATTATAGGTTCAACGTATTTGATAAGGTTCAATATTAGAGGTTCAACGTATTTGATAGGGTTCAACATAAGAGGTTCAATGTATTAGATAGGTTTCAAAATTAGAGGTTCAATGTATTAGATAGGGTTCAACATTAGAGGTTCAATGTATTAGATAGGGTTCAACATTAGAGATTCAATGTATTAGATAGGGTTCAACATTAGAGGTTCAATGTATTAGATAGGGTTCAACATTATAGGTTTAATGTATTAGATAGGGTTCAACATTAGAGGTTCAATGTATTAGATAGGGTTCAACATTAGAGGTTCAATGTATTAGATAGGGTTCAACAGTATAGGTTCAATGTATTAGATAGGTTTCAACATTAGAGGTTCAATGTATTAGATAAGGTTCAACATTGGAGGTTTAATGTATTAGATAGGTTTCAACATTAGAGGTTCAATGTATTAGATAGGGTTCAACATTATAGGTTCAATGTATTAGATAAAGTTCAACATTATAGGTTCAATGTATTAGATGGGGTTCAACATTAGAGGTTCAATGTATTAGATAGGTTTCAACATTAGAGGTTCAATGTATTAGATAGGGATCAACATTAGAGGTTCAATGTATTAGATAGGGTTCAACATTATAGGTTCAATGTATTAGATAGGTTTCAACATTAGAGGTTTAATGTATTAGATAGGGTTCAACATTAGAGGTTCAATGTATTAGATAGGGTTCAAGATTAGAGGTTCAATGTATTAGATAGGGTTCAACAACAGAGGTTCAAAGTATTAGATAGGGTTAAACATTATAGGTTCAATGTATTAGATAGGTTTCTACATAAGAGGTTCAATGTATTAGATAGGGTTCAATATTAGAGGTTCAATGTATTAGATAGGTTTCAACATTAGAGGTTCAATGTATTAGATAGGGTTCAACATTATAGGTTCAATGTATTAGATAGGTTTCAACATTAGAGGTTCAATGTATTAGATAGGTTTCAACATTAGAGGTTCAATGTTTAGATAGGGTTCAACATTAGAGGTTCAATGTATTAGATAGGTTTCAACATTAGAGGTTCAACATATTAGATAGAGTTCAACATTAGAAGTTCAATGTATTAGATAGGGTTCAACATTAGAGGTTCAATGTATTAGATAGGGTTCAAAATTAGAGGTTCCATGTATTAGATAGGTTTCAACATTAGAGGTTCAACGTATTTGATAGGGTTCAACATTAGAGGTTTAATGTATTAGATAGGTTTCAACATTAGAGGTTCAATGTATTAGATAGGGTTTAACATTAGAGGTTCAATGTATTAGATAGGGTTGAACATTATAGGTTCAATGTATTAGATAGGTTTCAACATTAGAGGTTCAATGTATTAGATAGGGTTCAATATTAGAGGTTTAATGTATTAGATAGGGTTCAACATTAGAGGTTCAATGTATTAGATAGGGTTCAACATTAGAGGTTCAATGTATTAGATAGGGTTCAACATTAGAGGTTCAATGTATTAGATAGGTTTCAACATTAGAGGTTCAATGTATTAGATAGGGTTCAAAATTAGAGGTTCAATATATTAGATAGGTTTCAACATTAGAGGTTCAATGTATTAGATAGGGTTCAACATTATAGGTTCAATGTATTAGATATGGTTCAACATTAGAGGTTCAATGTATTAGATAGGTTTCAACATTAGAGGTTCAACATATTTGATAGGGTTCAACATTAGAGGTTCATTTCATTAGATAGGTTTCAACATTAGAGGTTCAATGTATTAGATAGGGTTCAACATTAGAGGTTCAATGTATTAGATAGGGTTCAACATTAGAGGTTCAATGTATTAGATAGGGTTCAACATTAGAGGTTCAATGTATTAGATAGTGTTCAACATTATAGGTTCAATTTATTAGATAGGGTTCAACATTAGAGGTTCAATGTATTATATAGGGTTCAACATTAGAGGTTCAATGTATTAGATAGGTTTCAACATTAGAGGTTCAACGTATTAGACAGGGTTCAACATAATAGGTTCAACGTATTTGATAAGGTTCAATATTAGAGGTTCAACGTATTTGATAGGGTTCAACATTAGAGGTTCAATGTATTAGATAGGTTTCAAAATTAGAGGTTCAATGTATTAGATAGGGTTCAACATTAGAGGTTCAATGTATTAGATAGGGATCAACATTAAAGATTCAATATATTAGATAGGGTTCAACATTAGAGGTTCAATGTATTAGATAGGGTTCAACATTATAGGTTCAATGTATTAGATAGGTGTGACAACCCTGGTTTTGAGGTTCGTCACTTAGTTTTATTTTGTGCTAGTTACTTGTCTTTACGTGTTTATGTGCTTATTGGTGGGTATAGTTTGTGGTTTGGATATCGTTTCCGGTACGGGGTACCTTGTGAGTGAAACGATGTGTGATGATTTCATGTTCATGAGTTCACATGGTAGTGACTATGAAGTGAGATGGTGTTATTTAGTGGTTTTACGTATACGTATATTTATTATAGAAAATCGTATTTTTACGATTTACGGTTTAGCATTTAGAGCTCTCGGATGAGGTAATTAGTCATATGGATATTTTTCGGGATGGTTTTAAGTCATTTAGGACTTAGTTATAAAGTTTATTTCAAAATTTGAGATTTTTTATAAAAGTGTATATTTAACGACTTGATAGGGTTCAACATTAGAGGTTCAATGTATTAGATAGGTTTCAACATTAGAGGTTCAATATATTAGATAGGGTTTAATATTAGAGGTTCAATGTATTAGATAGGGTTCAACATTATAGGTTCAATGTATTAGATAGGGTTCAACATTAGAGGTTCAATGTATTAGATAGGTTTCAACATTAGAGGTTCAATGTATTAGATAGGGTTCAATATTAGAGGTTTAATGTATTAGATAGGGTTCAACATTAGAGGTTCAATGTATTAGATAGGGTTCAACATTAGAGGTTCAATGTATTAGATAGGGTTCAACATTAGAGGTTCAATGTATTAGATAGGTTTCAACATTAGAGGTTCAATGTATTAGATAGGGTTCAAAATTAGAGGTTCAATGTATTAGATAGGTTTCAACATTAGAGGTTCAATGTATTAGATAGGGTTCAACATTATAGGTTCAATGTATTAGATATGGTTCAACATTAGAGGTTCAATGTATTAGATAGGTTTCAACATTAGAGGTTCAACATATTTGATAGGGTTCAACATTAGAGGTTCATTGCATTAGATAGGTTTCAACATTAGAGGTTCAATGTATTAGATAGGGTTCAACATTAGAGGTTCAATGTATTAGATAGGGTTCAACATTAGAGGTTCAATGTATTAGATAGGGTTCAACATTAGAGGTTCAATGTATTAGATAGTGTTCAACATTATAGGTTCAATTTATTAGATAGGGTTCAACATTAGAGGTTCAATGTATTATATAGGGTTCAACATTAGAGGTTCAATGTATTAGATAGGTTTCAACATTAGAGGTTCAACGTATTAGACAGGGTTCAACATAATAGGTTCAACGTATTTGATAAGGTTCAATATTAGAGGTTCAACGTATTTGATAGGGTTCAACATTAGAGGTTCAATGTATTAGATAGGTTTCAAAATTAGAGGTTCAATGTATTAGATAGGGTTCAACATTAGAGGTTCAATGTATTAGATAGGGATCAACATTAAAGATTCAATATATTAGATAGGGTTCAACATTAGAGGTTCAATGTATTAGATAGGGTTCAACATTATAGGTTCAATGTATTAGATAGGTGTGACAACCCTGGTTTTGAGGTTCGTCACTTAGTTTTATTTTGTGCTAGTTACTTGTCTTTACGTGTTTATGTGCTTATTGGTGGGTATAGTTTGTGGTTTGGATATCGTTTCCGGTACGGGGTACCTTGTGAGTGAAACGATGTGTGATGATTTCATGTTCATGAGTTCACATGGTAGTGACTATGAAGTGAGATGGTGTTATTTAGTGGTTTTACGTATACGTATATTTATTATAGAAAGTCGTATTTTTACGATTTACGGTTTAGCATTTAGAGCTCTCGGATGAGGTAATTAGTCATATGGATATTTTTCGGGATGGTTTTAAGTCATTTAGGACTTAGTTATAAAGTTTATTTCAAAATTTGAGATTTTTTATAAAAGTGTATATTTAACGACTTGACAGGGTTCAACATTAGAGGTTCAATGTATTAGATAGGTTTCAACATTAGAGGTTCAATATATTAGATAGGGTTTAACATTAGAGGTTCAATGTATTAGATAGGGTTCAACATTATAGGTTCAATGTATTAGATAGGGTTCAACATTAGAGGTTCAATGTATTAGATAGGTTTCAACATTAGAGGTTCAACGTATTAGATAGAGTTCAACATTAGAAGTTCAATGTATTAGATAGGGTTCAACATTAGAGGTTCAATGTATTAGATAGGGTTCAAAATTAGAGGTTCAATGTATTAGATAGGTTTCAACATTAGAGGTTCAACGTATTTGATAGGGTTCAACATTAGAGGTTCAATGTGTTAGATAGGTTTCAACATTAGAGGTTCAATGTATTAGACAGGGTTTAACATTAGAGGTTCAATGTATTAGATAGGGTTCAACATTATAGGTTCAATGTATTAGATAGGTTTCAACATTAGAGGTTCAATGTATTAGATAGGGTTCAACATTAGAGGTTCAATGTATTAGATAGGGTTCAACATTAGAGGTTCAATGTGTTAGAGAGGGTTCAACATTAGAGGTTCAATGTATTAGATAGGGTTCAACATTAGAGGTTCAATGTATTAGATAGGTTTCAACATTAGAGGTTCAATGTATTAGATAGGGTTCAAAATTAGAGGTTCAATGTATTAGATAGGTTTCAACATTAGAGGTTCAATGTATTAGATAGGGTTCAACATTATAGGTTCAATGTATTAGGTATGGTTCAACATTAGAGGTTCAATGTATTAGATAGGTTTCAACATTAGAGATTCAACATATTTGATAGGGTTCAACATTAGAGGTTCAATGCATTAGAGAGGTTTCAACATTAGAGGTTCAATGTATTAGATAGGGTTCAACATTAGAGGTTCAATGTATTAGATAGGGTTCAACATTAGAGGTTCAATGTATTAGATAGGGTTCAACATTAGAGGTTCAATGTATTAGATAGTGTTCAACATTATAGGTTCAATTTATTAGATAGGGTTCAACATTAGAGGTTCAATGTATTATATAGGGTTCAACATTAGAGGTTCAATGTATTAGATAGGTTTCAACATTAGAGGTTCAACGTATTAGACAGGGTTCAACATAATAGGTTCAACGTATTTGATAAGGTTCAATATTAGAGGTTCAACGTATTTGATAGGGTTCAACATTAGAGGTTCAATGTATTAGATAGGTTTCAAAATTAGAGGTTCAATGTATTAGATAGGGTTCAACATTAGAAGTTCAATATATTAGACAGGATTTAACATTAGAGGTTCAATGTATTAGATAGGGTTCAACATTATAGGTTCAATGTATTAGATAGGTGTGACAACCCTGGTTTTGAGGTTCGTCACTTAGTTTTATTTTGTGCTAGTTACTTGTCTTTACGTGTTTATGTGCTTATTGGTGGGTATAGTTTGTGGTTTGGATATCGTTTCCGGTACGGGGTACCTTGTGAGTGAAACGATGTGTGATGATTTCATGTTCATGAGTTCACATGGTAGTGACTATAAAGTGAGATGGTGTTATTTAGTGGTTTTACGTATACGTATATTTATTATAGAAAATCGTATTTTTACGATTTACGGTTTAGCATTTAGAGCTCTCGGATGAGGTAATTAGTCATATGGATATTTTTCGGGATGGTTTTAAGTCATTTAGGACTTAGTTATAAAGTTTATTTCAAAATTTGATATTTTTTATAAAAGTGTATATTTAACGACTTGATAGGGTTCAACATTAGAGGTTCAATGTATTAGATAGGTTTCAACATTAGAGGTTCAATATATTAGATAGGGTTTAACATTAGAGGTTCAATGTATTAGATATGGTTCAACATTATAGGTTCAATGTATTAGATAGGTTTCAACATTAGAGGTTTAATGTATTAGATAGGGTTCAATATTAGAGGTTCAATGTAATAGATAGGGTTCAACATTAGAGGTCCAATGTATTAGATAGGGTTCAACATTAGAGGTTCAATGTATTAGATAGGGTTCAACATTAGAGGTTCAATGTATTAGATAGGTTTCAACATTAGAGGTTCAATGTATTAGATAAGGTTCAAATTTAGAGGTTCAATGTATTAGATAGATTTCAACATTAGAGGTCCAATGCATTAGATAGGGTTCAACATTATAGGTTCAATGTATTAGATATGGTTCAACATTAGAGGTTCAATGTATTAGATAGGTTTTAACATTAGAGGTTCAACGTATTTGATAGGGTTCAACATTAGAGGTTCAATGTATTAGATAGGTTTCAACATTAGAGGTTCAATGTATTAGATAGGGTTCAACATTAGAGGTTCAATGTATTAGATAGGGTTCAACATTAGAGGTTCAATGTATTAGATAGGGTTCAACATTAGAGGTTCAATGTATTAGATAGGGTTCAACATTAGAGGTTCAATGTATTAGATAGGGTTCAACATTATAGGTTCAATTTATTAGATAGGGTTCAACATTAGAGGTTTAATGTATTATATAGGGTTCAACATTAGAGGTTCAATGTATTAGATAGGTTTCAACATTAGAGGTTCAACGTATTAGATAGGGTTCAACATTATAGGTTCAACGTATTTGATAAGGTTCAATATTAGAGGTTCAACGTATTTGATAGGGTTCAACATAAGAGGTTCAATGTATTAGATAGGTTTCAAAATTAGAGGTTCAATGTATTAGATAGGGTTCAACATTAGAGGTTCAATGTATTAGATAGGGTTCAACATTAGAGATTCAATGTATTAGATAGGGTTCAACATTAAAGGTTCAATGTATTAGATAGGGTTCAACATTATAGGTTCAATGTATTAGATAAGGTTCAACATTAGAGGTTCAATGTATTAGATAGGGTTCAACATTAGAGGTTCAATGTATTAGATAGGGTTTAACATTATAGGTTCAATGTATTAGATAGGTTTTAACATTAGAGGTTCAATGTATTAGATAGGGTTCAACATTGGAGGTTCAATGTATTAGATAGGTTTCAACATTAGAGGTTCAATGTATTTGTTAGAAATACGTTTTTACGTATTTATGAAGGATCGGTCGCTCCAACGATAATTATGTAATGGGCTCGTGATCCATGTAGTTAATGTATGGTCCATATAGCCCACATGTAGGGTGGGCTATATATATATCCCCTCCTAGCATGTTAGGAGGGGTGGTTGTTGTCATTTTGCTAGTTCCATTTATTGAAATAACATATAGTTTTCTCTCACTTTCTCTCTCTTGTTTCTCTCTCTAGAAAACAACAAACCCCTTCATAGATTCATAGATTCATAGGTTATCAATATTCTACATGTGGGCTATATGGACCATACATTAACTACATGGATCACGAGCCCATTACGTAATTATCGTTGGAGCGACCGATCCTTCATAAATACGTAAAAACGTATTTCTAACAATCTCCCCCTAAGGGAGGTCGCTCCACGAAACAAAGTTCTAAATAGTATATAACTCGTGATCTATGCTAACTAAGATGTGACCGAGACTTTATTGGGAAAAACGTATTTCCAACAATCTCCCCCTAAGGGAGGTCACATCTTTTTACAAAATCTTAAACCTAGCATCTATGCTTGAGTCTTCGATCTTGTTCTTGTGAATATGCTTGATGTGATCTTTGACTTTAGTCTTGAGCATGTTTCCTTGCCTTGACCTTGTGCATTCTTCACTTGTGATATTTGCCTCTTCGTGACTTCATGTTCCACATACTTATACTTTTAAATTCTTGAAAGCTTCAGAGTTTGATACAGCGGAAGACTTGACCTTCAGGCTTTCTTGAATTTGTTGAAGTACTAATTGTATGTAGTATAAGCATGTGGTGACGACTTCTTCTGGATTGTACACCGCAATGCCACCTTTTTGTTACGCTGCATAAGACAGTTAGCAACAAACAATATACACGGATGAAATGGCCTTGAACATTTCATTCTAATTCGGTAGCAATTTACCTCCGGTCGGTGAAGACCGTTGGACGATATTAAATATCGTACTTGTGGCAGGTAGTTTCAATAAAGAACCTCCTTGACAAGATTTCGCGGGTAAACCCGTTCTCTTTACTCGACCGTCCAAAGCTGACTGCGAACGTAAAGAGTGGATCATTTGGATAATATTATCCGCATGATTTGAAGCCGTCAATTCATGTTCCTGGAACAAGTGAAGTTCAATTAAGAACCGCACCATCGTTGCTTTCCAGTTGTCACTAGCTTGATTCATATATGAAGGCCTACGATTTCTAAGGATTTGGTAAATGATGGATTAGATCTATGGATTTGGTGGAAGAGATGGGGAAGATGGAGATTAGGTGTAGAGAGAGAAAGGAGAGGGAAGAAAAGTAGAGAGAGAAAGTGATTAGATTAATGATGGAATGTTAATGAATGAACTAACCAACCCCCTCCTAACATGCTAGGAGGGGTATATATATAGCCCACCCTACATGTGGGCTATATGGACTATACACTTACAAAGTGGATCACGAGCCCATTACATAATTATCATTGGAGCGACCGATCCTTCATAAATACGTAAAACGTATTTCCAACAATCTCCCCCTAAGGGAGGTCGCTCCAAGTTACAAAGTTCTAAATATTCTATGGCTCGTGATTTATGCTAATAATGATGTGACCGAGACTTTCTTTGGGAAAACACATTTCCAACAATCTCCCCCTAAGGGAGGTCACACCATTTTACAAAATCTTAAACCTAGCATCTATGCTTGAGTCTTCGATCTTGTTCTTGTGAATATGCTTGAAGTGATCTTTGACTTTAGTTCTTGAGCATGTTTCCTTGCCTTGACCTTGTGCATTCATCACTTGTGAAATTTGCCTCTTTGTGACTTCATGTTCCGCATACTTATACCTTTAAATTCTTGAAAGCTTCAGAGTTTGATACAGCGGAAGACTTGACCTTCAGACTTTCTTGAATTTGTTGAAGTACTAAGTGTGTGTAGTATAAGCATGTGGTGACGACTTCTTCTGGATTATACACCGCAATGCCACCTTCTTGTTACGCTGCATAAGACAGTTAGCAACAAACCATATACACGGATGAAATGGCCTTGAACATTTCATTCTAATTCGGTAGCATTTTACCTCCGGTCGATGAAGACCGTTGGACGATATTAAAATATCGTACTTGTGACAGGTAGTTTCAATAAAGAACCTCCTTGACAAGATTTCGCGGGTAAACCCGTTCTCTTTACTCGACCGTCCAAAGCTGACTGCGAACGTAAAGAGTGAATCATTTGGATAATATTATCCACATGATTTGAAGCCGTCAATTCATGTTCCTGGAACAAGTGAAATTCAATTAAGAACCGCACCATCGTTGCTTTCCAGTTGTCACTAGCTTGATTCATAAAGAATCTTGCAAGTTACCTACCAAGTGCTGTTTGATGTTAACACTAGAAGGATTTCCACTCGTCACTGTGATCAATAAAGAGTCACTCTGAGTGTTCTGGCAAGATCATATGATAATGCGTAGAGGCCTGGAACGTGTTTAAATTCATTTAAGAATTAAACCACTGTTGCTTTCCAGTTATCACAAGTTTGATTCATAAAGAATCGCACAAGTCACCTACCATGAGCTTTTTGATATTCGCTCAAGAAGGATTTCCATCTTCATTGTAAATACTTTCGTATTACTCGGATGTTCAGGCAAGATCATGAAGATTTTGCGTAGGACTCTTAAGAACTTTCTTACTTTTCACAGTGTGTGAAGAAGCAAGTAAATATGAAAGTGTGTCCTAATGAGATATTTGATGATCTCAAATGGCTCTAGACTCGATCGTGCATTTTGGATTTTAGTGATCGGAGGCTGGAGAGGAGTGCCACCTTTTCAATACCAATTTATTCGGAGTGAATAAATCAATAGATAATGTGTTGATCTCCGTGTGATTAAAACAAATACCTTTTGAGAGATATTTGAGTTAGCTGGGAAGGGTTGTGCATTGCATCACTGGGTCCATGATGTCTTTCTTCAATATCAAGAATCATTAAAAATGATCTCAATAGCATATGAATTGACCAGGTTTCTTCCTAAGGTTGTAAGGAGGGCTTCTTTCTTTACACCCTTTATCTTTACAATTCTTTTTCATTCTTCAACCCCTTCAATGCTTACCAATACGTCATAACTAGCACCTTGTTGTGATTGTTCCAGTGCTAACTTAAGTACTTGGTCGGCATTCAGCTACGTTCACAATCTTTCTCCATCTTTCCTAAGGACTACTATTTCTAGCTATGGAATGTCCTTGGGAAGATTCCTCCGGTTCTAGAGAAATCATTGGACTTTAACCTATCCTACCATCCTTATGTCACCACAATCGTCACCGTCGTGAATAGAGATGTTTTGGGTAAGTATATGTCACCATGAAATCCATTTTGAAGTGCAAATCCATTTTGCTCCCCCTTAACATATGCCACGATATCCGAAAACATTTCGCACATGTCGGGATGAGCTAGCACGTTAAGTCAAACCATTTGTGATTAATCATTTCCCATATTAAATCACATTTTCTCCCCCATATTAAAAATATTAACTCAATCAATGTTTTTAATATCAATTGATTTAATAGCTTTTTAAGAAAATTTGGGAAGAAAAATGCAAGTCCAATTATCTTCGTGATATTAACAAGCTCCCCCTCAAATTAATGAGGGTGTACTTGAAACGTAAATTAAATACCTTTTAAACACAAGTGTAAGGTATTTATTACGTGCAAAGATCTGATATAATAATGAATTCACAAGATGAGCAATGTACGAGGTTGGACCTGAATAATGGAGAACAGCATATGAAAGAAGCACATGGTTCTTGTTCACGAATGTTGGTCACCTCGTCACGTCCCCGAGAAAATTAATTCCCGTTGTTGAGTCAAAGCTTTCCGGTGAAATGCTTGACTTGATTATGAAAAGCGGGTTGCTATCTGAAATAATAGCAAACCATATGGAGCATGTTTTAAATGTTTTAAACTTCTGCTCGAACTTTATTTACAACCCTGTGTCATTATTGAATGACATTTCTAGGTTCGTAAATATTATCGATTCCAGAAGACATGCTCGTTTTATCAAAACGTTTTTGAACACACAAGTTTGAAAGATTTAGAAAAACCTTTTGAGAAATTCTCGATAAATTGTGTTCAAAGTTTTGAAAAACAATTACTTGAGCTTAAGATGTTGAATATCTTAGAGGCGAGCTCAAGTCCGAGAAGTTGTGAACTTCCCGTTGTTAAGGATAAGTTACCATCGGCGATAAACTTTCCTTTTATCTGAAGGACGAGTCCTAAGCTGACATTTACTTAGAAGTCGTTTTCATGAGCTTGAAAACTTTGACTGTTTTAACGGAAAGCTCATGACCGAGAAAGGTTAATTTCTCGTTATGAGGAAAAGTTCTCTTATTTAAAAGATATACTTTCCTTTCTGAGCTTAAAACTTCGAATGTTTTAAGACAAGCTCATGACCGAGAAAATTGAATTTCTCGTTATGAGGATAAGTTTATCATTAATGATAAACTTTCCTTTATTTGAAGTTCAAGTTATAGTCTGACATTTAACTGTAAGTCATGTACACGAGCTTAAAACCTTTGAATGGTTTAAATGTAAGCTCGTGTCCGAGAAATTTTAATTTCTCGTTGTAAGGATAAGTTTATCATCGGCGATAAACTTTCCTTTATTTGAAGCACGGGTCATCGTCTGACATTTAACGATGAGCCATAATGCATGAGCTTAAAAACGTGGAATGTTTTTTATATAAGCTCATGCCCGAGAAAAATGAATTTCTCGTTTTTAGGATAAGTTTATCATCGGCGATAAACTTTCCTTTCTTTGATGATCGAGTTATAGTCTGTGATATGACTATAAGTCCTTTGTGCAGCTTAACCATGAATCCCCTGAGACATTTGTTTCTCTGATATCTGCTTCTTCAGCAACCAAACTCTAAGAGTGTCCTTAGTTGAACGGTACACAACGATTGGACCGCTTCGTTCTTTTGGAACATCAACTTTGGTACCTGCATTCTCATTAGGAGTTTGTATACTTTTGCATGGGTTAGAGATATCTATTTTTGAAGCACGTGGGGGTTCACAGTTGGCTTTACTTGTGTCAGATGTGGCCTGAGGGGATGATTCACTTGTCTTAGTTGGCAAACGTTTCCTTTTATAGAAAATCTTAAGTTCAGGCTTAAGTGATGTATCATCCTTTGCAATTTCCTCCCTAGTAGTCTTCGTAGAATCAGAGACTATCCTAGTTAAAGGGCACTCGTTTCCTACAAGAGTAAAAGTTCTACCAGTGGGGCGCCAAACTTTACCAAAGGGTTTGATTTTAGCTATCCACTGGGACTTAATTCTAGCACGGGAGTTTACCTCATCAAGTAATTTCTTGACACAAGCATCATGATTTGCCGTAAAGACACATTTTCTACATGTTTTACAAGTAGCATATTTAATGTCTGAATAATTCCTAGATGATTGATCGATGCTCCTAGAAGATGGCATGCTACGGTTAGCAGTGTTGGGTAATCTAGAAGGCATCTGACTAGGTTGGACATTGCTATCTCTTGCATGTGTCTTTTGCTTAGCTTCCCCAAGACCAAATTTATGGCAAACGTCATTTGAACTAGTTCTAGACGTGGTCTTGGTATCTTTAGGGAAACTAGAGGCAATCATATGATTTGGTCTTGCTAAAGCTGGAGTGATCACATAGGGCCTAGTTGCTGGAGTGTCTGGTCTAGAAATATGAACCAAATCAACTTGGGAGGCAAACCGCGGTCTCGAGGATTGTGGTCGCTCGGATCTAAATGCAGTAGGTTGTCTGACGAACTGATTTGTAGGCGGTTTCCCCAAGATTGATGGTTTTTCAAGCTTAGTGTCCACACTAGTTCCTCTATTTTTCCTTAACTCGTTTTTCAACGCAGCTATAGCAAATACCTTTTCCTGAACTTGGGCCTTTAAAGTCTCATTTTCTTTGAGCACGATATCTTGGGATGCCAACTTAGATTCAAGCAGTTGAATTTGTTTCAAAAAATTATCCTTTTCAGCTTTAGAATCTAGAACAGTTTGATCCAATTTTCTTTCAAGAACAACGTTTGACTTTTCAAGTTTTTCAAAGTATGTTTCAAATTTGTCCGTTTTCTTAGAAAATTCAAGTTTGGCATCCGCAAGATCTTTTGATTTCCGAGCTACGATCGTTTCGAGCTCTTTAATCTTGGAATCAGAATCAGTTAACGAGGCAGTTATAGGATAATTATCATGATGTTTAGCATTCTGAACAATCTCTCCCCCATTATGACTTACATCGGATGACTCAGAAGTGGTATTGCTATCACTCGTTTCCATCCCATGTTTGTCATAATTAGGTTCAGAATTCTCAATATGCGGCATATCATCAGCATATACATCATAAACCACATTACATTGTACCATGTTTGCAGGCTCTACGTCATAAATGGGTAAGGTGTCATCAAGAGAAATCTCGTGAACATTCCCTGACGTGCCACTGGCATCATGTTGTCCTCCTGATTCTGTGCTCTTGGCATCGTTAGGCTCCAAGTTTTCAACCGTATGATCAGTGTTCTCTTGCATCGAAGAGTCTTGCACTCCATTATCATACCCTTGCTGAAGTCGAGATCTTTCATAAATCGAAGACGAGACCGATGACATGAGTTTCAAAATCGTATCACGGAAAACTCGAAGCTCGGTATGTGTATCTCGAAGAAACGATTGGCAAATCATTGAACTTTCAGGCTTGATGATATTAAATTGGAGGAAAGGCGTGAGGTGTGTCACAAGAGCCTTATATGCAAGTACCGATGCAGAGTGATTAAAGTTTCCATGGTTTAGTTGCTCGGCGAGTTGGGTCAAAGCGGTAAAAATGGAGTCGATGAATATATGACGATCTTGTCCAAAGATTGTCACAAATTCGCTCCCTCCTTGAATCCCCGAAAGAGTGACAAGATGAGACTGGAGTAGTTGAAAGGAGGTGATGCCACTTTTCTTAACTTCGTTTTGCCTTAAATACAACTCTCCCTTTTTACATGTCGAATCGAACGAATCCATTAAAGATCGATTAAAACGAAAGACCCGTAAATAATACTTAAAATTCCTCGATGGATGGTATAAATGAAGCTCGTCACTTGGACTCGTCACGTCTGTCTTTAAATCCGGCCACAAAACTTTTAACCCGTCACTATAACTCGTCACGATAACCCGTCAAAAATTTTTCACGATAACTTTTAAAAAAAAATATACCCGCTTAACACGATTTGCCAAAAAAAAAAAAAAATTACTAACCAAAATGCTAAAAATATAAGAGTGACAAAATAAAATTATAAAAGTGACAAAAAAATAAAATGTGATATTTTTTTAAAATAAAATGTGATATTTTAAAAGAAAAAAGGATTAATTTAACTAAAAATTAAAAAGTGTAATAGTTTAAAATGAAAAATAAGAGTGGAGAAATAAAAACGTGATATGAGTTGTTGTTTAAAAAATAAATGGATATATTAAAAAACGGATATAAAAACGTGGCTGGACACTTTGTTTCTTGGTTTCTCCGTCTGGCAACACGTGGCCCAATAAGAATGATTCCACCGCCCCACCCCAGTTTCCTTGTTAAATCCGCCCTCCCTCTGCCTCAAAACACGCTAATCTCTCTCACAAATATCACAACCGTCGCTTTCCAATCTTCCCAAAACTAAATCTCTCTCTCCTCACACAGTTAACCAAAAACGCAGCCTCAATCAAAACTCCTCAATTTTATCTTAAACCTCCGCCTCCAATCTCAAAACAATCCCTTGATTATCTTCTTCTCAGTTCTACGTCGTCAAGATCTCTTTGATTGAGGTCTCGGGTAGGTCACTTAATTTTATTGCATGTTTATTTAATTGAGTCTGTCTTCTTTCTACTGTCGTGTCTTTCTTGTCGAAAAAAATCTAGTCTTGATCGAGGATGTTTGGTGAGACGGAGATCGGAAGAGGTGTCGTTGTTTCGAGTCTTTTGGTTTGGTCTGAAATCGAGTGAAAAAGGTTTAATCTTGATAAAAAAAGGAGTCTGTTTTGTTGGGTTGTTTCGAGGGCGAGGGTGAGTGGGACGAGGGGGAGGGTAAGGGTGGTGTGAGGGTGAGTCGAGGGTGAGAGGTCGAGAGTTGTGAGGGAGTGAGTCTGAGAAAGTTGTCGAGTTTGTAGATTTCTGAGGGATGTGGGGGTAAGGGTAAGTTCTTTTCGAGTCTGAGTGAGTTTGGTTTGGGTTGTATTGGGCGAGGGTCGAGAGAGTGAGTGATGATTGTTTGGTTCGTGTGGGTTTTTGAGTCGAGGTTGTTGTCTATGAGTGGGTTTTGTCGAGTCTGTATGCGTGGGTGGAGTGTTTATTTGTCCGAGAGATGAGAGTTGGTCGTAGGTGTGAGATGAGACGAGGGTATGAGGGTATGAGGGTTGAAGTGTTGAATCGAGAGGGTTTTGTTTGTGGGTGTGACAGTGACGAAGGGAAGAGATTCTGTGGAGTCTTGTTTTTGTGTGTTCGAGAGTCCTATTGAATTTAGTCAGTCAGCCTATTCCGAATAGAGTGAGTCAGAGAGGGGTGTGTTTGTGACGAGTCCTATTCGGAACTTTTTCTATGCGGAACTTCTATTCGGAACTTTTTCTATGCGGAAAGTCTATTCGGAACTTTTTTGGCTATTCGGAACTTTTTTGGCTATTCGGAACTTTTTTGTCTATTCGGAACTTTTGGTCTATTCGGAAAGTTTGGTCTATTCGGAAAGTTTGGTCTATTCGGAAAGTTTGGTCTATTCGGAAAGTTTGGTCTATTCGGAAAGTTTGGTCTATTCGGAAAGTTTTGTTTATGCGGAAAAAACGACTATTCGGAAAAAAATGACCATTCGGAAAAAAAATGACCATTTGGAAAACCTATGCGGAAAGACGGAGATCTGATCCGAGAACTGATAACTTTCTAAGGATATGTTTGGACAGTAGACAGATCGATGATTTTAGACAGTTTGGACCAATGGACAAAAATGAAAAAGAAGACTGATTAAAAAAATTGATTAAAAAAATGACTGATAAAAAATGATTAAAAAAACTTGATTATTTTAAAAAATTTGATAAAACTAGATGATTTAAAAAATTGATAGAACTGATAATAATAAAAAACTGTAAAACTGATAAAAAAATGATTGTAAAGACACACGAAAAACTGATAAAACTGATAAAAAGTAAAAATAGATAAAATTTATAAAAATTGATAAAAAGTTGATAGAATGATGAAAAAATTGATAAAAAATTAGAAAAGAAGGGATTTTTCCCACCAAATCAAAAGATAAAAAAAAAAAAAGCAAATCCTAAGATTCAACCATGGCTCTTGATACCAATTGAAGGCCTACGATTTCTAAGGATTTGGTAAATGATGGATTAGATCTATGGATTTGGTGGAAGAGATGGGGAAGATGGAGATTAGGTGTAGAGAAAGAAAGGAGAGGGAAGAAAAGTAGAGAGAGAAAATGATTAGATTAATGATGGAATGTTAATGAATGAACTAACCAACCCCCTCCTAACATGCTAGGAGGGGTATATATATAGCCCACCCTACATGTGGGCTATATGGACTATACACTTACAAAGTGGATCACGAGCCCATTACATAATTATCATTGAAGCGACCGATCCTTCATAAATACGTAAAACGTATTTCCAACAATCACAAGTTTGATTCATAAAGAATCGCACAAGTCACCTACCATGAGCTTTTTGATATTCGCTCAAGAAGGATTTCCATCTTCATTGTAGATACTTTCGTACTACTCGGATGTTCAGGCAAGATCATGAAGATTTTGCGTAGGACTCTTAAGATCTTTCTTACTTTTCACAGTGTGTGAAGAAGCAAGGAAATATGAAAGTGTGTCCTAATGAGATATTTGATGATCTCAAATGGCTCTAGACTCGATCGTGCATTTTGGATTTTTTAGTGATCGGAGGCTGGAGAGGAGTGCCACCTTTTCAATACCAATTTATTCGGAGTGAATAAATCAATAGATAATGTGTTGATCTCCGTGTGATTAAAACAAATACCTTTTGAGAGATATTTGAGTTAGCTGGAATGGGTTGTGCCTTGCATCACTGGGTCCATGATGTCTTTCTTCAATATCAAGAATCATTAAAAATGATCTCAATAGCATATGAATTGACCCGGTTTCTGCCTAAGGTTGTAAGGAGGGCTTCTTTCTTTACACCCTTTATCTTTACAATTCTTTTTCATTCTTCAACCCCTTCAATGCTTACCAATACGTCATCACTAGCACCTTGTTGTGATTGTTCCAGTGCTAACTTAAGTACTTGGTCGGCATTCAGCTACGTTCACAATCTTTCTCCATCTTTCCTAAGGACTACTATTTCTAGCTATGGAATGTCCTTGGGAAGATTCCTCCGGTTCTAGAGGAATCATTGGACTTTAACCTATCCTACCATCCTTATGTCACCACAATCTTCATCATCGTGAATGGAGATGTTTTGGATAAGTGTATGTCACCATGAAATCCATTTTAAAGTGCAAATCCATTTTGCTCCCCCTTAACATATGCCACGATATCCGAAAACATTTTGCACATGTCGGGATGAGCTATCACGTTAAGTCAAACCATTTATGATTGATCATATCCCATATTAAATCACATTTTCTCCCCCATATTAAAAATATTAACGCAATCGATGTTTTTAATATCAATTGATTTAATAGCATTTTAAGAAAATTTGGGAAGAAAAATGCAAGTCCAATTATCTTCATGAATTACACAAGCTCCCCCTCAAATTAATGAGGGTGTGCTGAAACGTAAATTAAATACCTTTTAAACACAAGTGTAAGGTATTTATTACGTGCAAAGATCATATATAATAATGAATTCACAAGATTAACAATTTACGAGGTAGGACCTGAATGATGGAGAACATCATATGAGAGATTCACATGGTTCTTGTTCACGAATGTTGGTCACCTCGTCACGTCCCCGAGAAAATTAATTCCCGTTGTTGAGTCAAAGCTTTCCGGTGAAATGCTTGACTTGATTATGAAAAGCGGGTTGCTATCTGAAATAATAGCAAACCATATGGAGCATGTTTTAAATCTTTTAAACTTCTGCTCGAACTTTATTTCCAACCCCGTGTCATTATTGAATGACATTTCTAGGTTCGTAAATATTATCGATTCCAGAAGACATGCTCGTTTTATCAAAACGTTTTTTGAACACACAATTTTGAAAGATTTAGAAAAATCTTTTGAGAAATTCTTGAAAAATTGTGTTCAAAGTTTTGAAAAACAATTACTTGAGCTTAAGATGTTGAATATCTTAAAAGCGAGCTCAAGTCCGAGAAGTTGTGAACTTCCCGTTGTTAAGGATAAGTTACCATCGGCGATAAGCTTTCCTTTTATCTGAAGGACGAGTCCTAAGCTGACATTTACTTAGAAGTCGTGTTCATGAGCTTGAAAACTTTGACTGTTTTAACGGAAAGCTCATGACCGAGAAAGGTTAATTTCTCGTTACGAGGAAAAGTTCTCTTATTTAAAAGATACACTTTCCTTTCTGAGCTTAAAACTTCGAATGTTTTAATACAAGCTCATGACCGAGAAAGGTGAATTTCTCGTTAAGAGGATAAGTTATCATAAAAGATAATCTTTCCCTTATATATAAAGTTCGAGTTACAGTCTGACATTTAACTGTAAGTCATTGTGCATGAGCTTAAAAACCTCGAATGTTTTTAATTTTAGCTCATGCCCGAGAAAACTTAATTTCTCGTTGTTAGGATAAGTTTATCATCGGCGATAAACTTTCCTTTCTTTGATGCACGGGTTACCATCTGATATTTAATGATAAACCATATACACGAGCTTAAAACCTTTGAATGGTTTTAGGGTAAGCTCGTGTCCAAGAAAAATTAATTTCTTGTTAAGAGGGTAAGTTATCGTTGCGTAGATAAACTTCCCTGTCTCTGAAGTCCGGGTCGTCGTCTGTCATTTAACGAGGAGCCATAGTGCATGAGCTTAAAAACTTGGAATGTTTTTGATATAAGCTCATGCCCGAGAAAAATGAATTTCTCGTTTTTAGGATAAGTCATCATCGGGATGAACTTTCCTGTCTTCGGAGATCGAGTTACAGTCTGTTATGTGACTGTAAGTCCTTGTGCAAGCTTTAACCATGAATCCCCTGAGATACTAGTTTCTCCGATATCTGCTTCTTCAGCAACCAAACTCTAAGAGTGTCCTTAGTTGAACGGTATACAACGATTGGACCGCTTCGTTCTTTTGGAACATCAACTTTGGTACCTGCATTCTCATTAGGAGTTTGTATACTTTTGCATGGGTTAGAGATATCTATTTTAGAAGCACGTGGGGATTCACGGTTTTCTTTTCTTGTGTCAGAGGTGGCCTGAGGGGATGATTCACTTGTCTTAGTTGGCAAACGTTTCCTTTTATAGAAAATCTTAAGTTCAGGCTTAAGTGATGTATCATCCTTTGCAATTTCCTCCCTAGTAGTCTTAGTAGAATCGGAGACTATCCTAGTTAAAGGGCACTCGTTTCCTACAAGAGTGAAAGTTCTACCAGTGGGGCGCCAAACTTTACCAAAGGGTTTGATTTTAGCGACCCACTGAGATTTAAGTCTAGCACGGGAGTTCACCTCATTAAGTAATTTCTTGATACAAGAATCATGATTTGCCGTAAAGACACATTTTCTACATGTTTTACAAGTAGCATATTTAATGTCCGAGTAATTCCTAGATGATTGATCGATGCTCCTAGGAGATGACATGCTATGGTTAGTAGTGTTGGGTAATCCAGAAGGCATCTGACTAGGTTGGACATTACTATCTCTTACATGTGTCTTTTGAATAGCTTCCCTTTGACCAAAATCATGGCGCACATCAGTTGAACTAGTTCTAGACGTGTTCATTGAACTACTCTTAGAGAAACTAGGGGCAATCATGTGATGAGGTCTTGCTAAAACTGATTTAGTCACATTAGGCCTAGTTGGTGGAGTGACAGTTCTAGAAATATGACCCAAATCAACTTGGGAGGCAAACCGCGGTCTCGAGGATTGTGGTCGCTCGGATCTAAATGCAGTAGGTTGTCTGACACTCGGTTGTCTGACGAACTGAATTGTAGGCGGTTTCCCCAAGATTGATGGTTTTTCAAGCTTAGTATCCACACTAGGTCCTCTAGTTTTCCTTAACTCGTTTTTCAACGCGGCTATAGCAAAGACCTTTTCCTGTACTTGAGCCTTTAATGTTTCATTTTCTTTGAGCACGTTATCTTGGGATGCCAACTTAGATTCAAGCAGTTGAATTTGTTTCAAAAGATTATCCTTTTCAGTTTTAGAATCTAGAACAGTTTGATCCAATTTTCTTTCAAGAACAACGTTTGACTTTTCAAGTTTTTCAAAGTATGTTTCAAATTTGTCCGTTTTCTTAGAAAATTCAAGTTTGGCATCCTCAAGATCTTTTGATTGCCGAGCTACGATCGTTTCGATCTCTTTAATCTTGGAATCAAAATCAGTTAACGAGGCAGTTATAAAGCATTTATCATGATGAACTATAGCATTTTGAACACTTTCTCCCCCATTATGACTCACATCGGATGAATCATAAGTGGTATTTCTATCACTCTTGTCCATCCCATGTTTGTCATAATTAGGTTCAGAATGCTCAATATGCGGCATGTCATCAGCATATACATCATAACCAACATCACATTGTACCATGTTTGTAGGCTCTTCGTCATAAATGGGTAAGGTGTCATCAAGAAAAATCTCGTGAACATTCCCCGACGTGCCACTGATATCATGTTGTCCTTCTGAATCCGTGCTCTTGCCATCGTTAGGCTCCAAGTTGTCAACCGTATGATCATCCTCTTTCATCTGCATCATAGATTCTTGCACTCCATTATCATATGCTTGCTGAAGTCGAGATCTTTCATAAATCGAAGACGAGACCGATGTCAAGAGTTTCAATATTGTATCACGAAAAACTCGAAGCTCGGTATGTGTATCTCGAAGAAATGATTGGCAAATCACGGAGCTTTCAGGCTTGATGATATTGAATTGGAGGAAAGGCGTGAGTTGTGTCACAAGAGCCTTATAGGCAAGTGCCGATGCAGAGTGATGAAAGTTGTCATTGTTGAGTTGCTCGGCGAGTTGGCTCAAAGTGGTGAATATTGAGTCGATGAATATATGACGATCTTGACCAAAGATTGTCATAAATTCGCTCCCTCCTTGAATCCGTGAAAGAGTAACTATATGACACTGAAGCATTTGAAATGAAGTTATACCACTTTCTCTAGCGTTGGCTTGCACTTGAAGCAATTCTCTCTTGTTCGATGTCGAATTCAAGAAATCCATTGAAAATCGATGAACAATTACGTTAATAATTACTGATTGATGGAAATTCCGTCGTCAGTTTCAAATAATAATGCCCGATGAAAAAAATCCGTCAGCAAAATAAACCTTAGCACTGTATCACGTTGTCACGACTATATCTTAATGGCACAAAATTTTCCCAAAATAAAAAAAATTTAATAAAAATAAAAATAAAAATATTGATTGATTATAAAAACAAAAAAATAAAAAAAATAAAACAAAAAAATAACGAAAATATACAACCAAAAAAGAAAGTAGACTTGCTAAGATTAAAAATTGAAAAACAATAAAATTAAAAATAAATAAAAAAAATCGGATAAAGTTAACATCTCATAACCAGTTAAAACGTGGCAAACTTTCGTCCTCTCCCCCAACACCTCGTGTGATCCGCCCCACTTAAATAACCGAACTAATCTCTCTCTCTCTCTCACTCACAAACTTCTCTTCCCAAAAAAAATAAATCCTCCCAACGGGTTTATTGTTTTCTCCGTCTTCTCTTTTCACAGATCTTTAAAACCAGTTTTCAACCTAATATCAGCAGCCAATCTCAAAGCCAAAACCAATCTCACAGCCAATCTCACACTAGTTAAAAACAAAACAAAATCTCCTCCGATCAAATGTCAAAATCATATAATCTTCAACCGAATCATTCAAAATGGGCTTCAAGATCAATAAACTTGGTCTCGGGTAGGGTTTTCTAATTTAAGTTTTAATTTTAGTCTCTCATCTTCTGTAGCGTCTTTCTGTTTGATGTTCGAGTCGAGAGAGTGTCGGATGTGGGTGAGGGAGTGGAGAGTTTTTTGGGTTTGTTTTTGTGTCGAGGTTTGAGTCCGAGAGTTGAGTGTTGGGAGTTGGGAGATTGAGTGTTGGGAGTGTGTCGAGGGGGTGACCGAGAGAGTTAAGAGTCAAGGGTGGGTGTGGTGTTTTTAGACGAGAGGTTGTGTGAGGGTGTGAGTTTTGGGTTTAGATCGAATCGAGGGTGGGTATGGTCTTTGAGTTGAGGGTGGGTATTGTTAGAAATACGTTTTTACGTATTTATGAAGGATCGGTCGCTCCAACGATAATTATGTAATGGGCTCGTGATCCATGTAGTTAATGTATGGTCCATATAGCCCACATGTAGGGTGGGCTATATATATATCCCCTCCTAGCATGTTAGGAGGGGTGGTTGTTGTCATTTTGCTAGTTCTATTTATTGAAATAACACATAGTTTTCTCTCACTTTCTCTCTCTTGTTTCTCTCTCTAGAAAACAACAAACCCCTTCATAGATTCATAGGTTATCAATATTCTACAGTATTAGATAGGGTTCAACATTATAGGTTCAATGTATTAGATAGGGTTCAACATTATAGGTTCAATGTATTAGATAGGGTTCAACATTAGAGGTTCAATGTATTAGATAGGTTTCAACATTAGAGGTTCAATGTATTAGATAGGGATCAACATTAGAGGTTCAATGTATTAGATAGGGTTCAACATTATAGGTTCAATGTATTAAATAGGTTTCAACATTAGAGGTTTAATGTATTAGATAGGGTTCAACATTAGAGGTTCAATGTATTAGATAGGGTTCAACATTAGAGGTTCAATGTATTAGATAGGGTTCAACAACAGAGGTTCAATGTATTAGATAGGGTTAAACATTATAGGTTCAATGTATTAGATAGGTTTCTACATAAGAGGTTCAATGTATTAGATAGGGTTCAATATTAGAGGTTCAATGTATTAGATAGGTTTCAACATTAGAGGTTCAATGTATTAGATAGGGTTCAACATTATAGGTTCAATGTATTAGATAGGGTTCAACATTAGAGGTTCAATGTATTAGATAGGTTTCAACAATAGAGGTTCAATGTTTAGATAGGGTTCAACATTAGAGGTTCAATGTATTAGATAGGTTTCAACATTAGAGGTTCAACGTATTAGATAGAGTTCAACATTAGAAGTTCAATGTATTAGATAGGGTTCAACATTAGAGGTTCAATGTATTAGATAGGGTTCAAAATTAGAGGTTCAATGTATTAGATAGGTTTCAACATTAGAGGTTCAACGTATTTGATAGGGTTCAACATTAGAGGTTCAATGTATTAGATAGGGTTCAACATTAGAGGTTCAATGTATTAGATAGGGTTCAACATTAGAGATTCAATGTATTAGGTAGGGTTCAACATTAGAGGTTCAATGTATTAGATAGGGTTCAACATTATAGGCTCAATGTATTAGATAGGGTTCAACATTAGAGGTTCAATTTATTAGATAGGGTTCAACATTAGAGGTTCAATATATTAGATAGGTTTCAACATTAGAGGTTCAATGTATTAGATAGGGTTCAACATTAGAGGTTCAATGTATTAGATAGGGTTCAACATTAGAGGTTCAATGTATTAGATAGGTTTCAACATTAGAGGTTCAATGTATTAGATAAGGTTCAAATTTAGAGGTTCAATGTATTAGATAGGTTTCAACATTAGAGGTCCAATGTATTAGATAGGGTTCAACATTATAGGTTCAATGTATTAGATATGGTTCAACATTAGAGGTTCAATGTATTAGATAGGTTTTAACATTAGAGGTTCAACGTATTTGATAGGGTTCAACATTAGAGGTTCAATGTATTAGATAGGTTTCAACATTAGAGGTTCAATGTATTAGATAGGGTTCAACATTAGAGGTTCAATGTATTAGATAGGGTTCAACATTAGAGGTTCAATGTATTAGATAGGGTTCAACATTATAGGTTCAATGTATTAGATAGGGTTCAACATTAGAGGTTCAATATATTAGATAGGGTTCAACATTATAGGTTCAATTTATTAGATAGGGTTCAACATTAGAGGTTCAATGTATTATATAAGGTTCAACATTAGAGGTTCAATGTATTAGATAGGTTTCAACATTAGAGGTTCAACGTATTAGATAGGGTTCAACATTATAGGTTCAACGTATTTGATAAGGTTCAATATTAGAGGTTCAACGTATTTGATAGGGTTCAACATAAGAGGTTCAATGTATTAGATAGGTTTCAAAATTAGAGGTTCAATGTAATAAGATAGGGTTCAACATTAGAGGTTCAATGTATTAGATAGGGTTCAACATTAGAGATTCAATGTATTAGATAGGGTTCAACATTAGAGGTTCAATGTATTAGATAGGGTTCAACATTATAGGTTCAATGTATTAGATAGGGTTCAACATTAGAGGTTCAATGTATTAGATAGGGTTCAACATTAGAGGTTCAATGTATTAGACAGGGTTCAACATTATAGGTTCAATATATTAGATAGGTTTCAACATTAGAGGTTCAATGTATTAGATAGGGTTCAACATTGGAGGTTCAATGTATTAGATAGGTTTCAACATTAGAGGTTCAATGTATTAGATAGGGTTCAACATTATAGGTTCAATGTATTAGATAGGGTTCAACATTATAGGTTCAATGTATTAGATGGGGTTCAACATTAGAGGTTCAATGTATTAGATAGGTTTCAACATTTATGACAATCCGTCAATTTATGGTTGATATTTTATTCTCAATATTTACTTGAAAACATTATTTTAATGTCACAATATGAACTCACTTATTTTTGGGAAGAAATTTGGATTTACGTCTTGAAGTAGCATCGACTACGTCTAAACCGGAGGATTCAACGGTACATGCTTACGTTTACATACACCGTCTTTGGTGGCAGTCCGACATTTCAAAAAATAAATTTGTCCATGAATATTATTTTGGAGTTTTAAATTTGTGTTGGTTCATAAACTCACAAATTTACGAGAAGAGATTAGGACTTACGATTTTATTTTAACGTCCTTTACGACTAAACCGGAAACCTTAGGATTACGTATTTACGATTTCGAACTCCGTTTTTGATGAAACAATTTTTATTGGATTCGTTTTGTGACGTTGATTCATAATTTATAAAAACGTTTTTCGTAAAACGACCCGAGGGCACGTAAATCGAGGAAACTGGAATCGAGGAGTACCCGTAAATAAATAGGGATGAGACAAGTGGGACACTTGCCCCACCCCCATCAAAACCAGCCCAAGCAAGCTACACAACACCCTTTGAGGTGTCAAAGTGTAAACAATACACTTACACTTGTCTAGTTAGCTTACAATGTAAGCTATACTTTCCACTAACTAGCTAAACCACTAGCCAAAACCACACACTCATTTCCCACACATGCAAACAACCACATTTTCTCTCTTCCTCCTCCATTGATTTCGTCCCATACTCCTCATTCACACCCCATTTGATCCAAATTTAACCACAAACTATTGTTATAACTTACATATGTTAATCTCCTTCAAAAGAGATGAAGATTGGTGGTGATTATAACATCCAAGGAGGAGTTTCCATGGAGTATTAGGGCTGATTTTCCACAAGGTGTTCATGAAGAATGGTGGTTTTGAAGATGGTCTTGGCTATGCACAAGTTTCTCCATCAAAATCCATGTTTTGATCACAACATATATCATCATGGTGGTATAAAGATTGTCCTCCTCATCTTCTTGTTATTTTGATTATGTAAACGTGTATTTCATTTCCTATTGTATATGTATATGATGATTATATGATGATAAAAATGTTATGTGGGGATTTGTTGTTGATAAATATGATTAAAAAGGTGAAAAACTATAAGAAACAAGGTTAAAATCTTGCTTAATTTACATGGCTGTATAAAACAGTAAAGAAACATGTTATGAACTGATAATGTAACACTCTCATTTTTCGTATTGGTACAACGGAAGGGTCTTTCAGAGTGTTACGGGATAGCACAATAACTCCAATCATAGACAACACATAAAAATGGTTGTACAAGGTTTAACAAACATTCATTCGATAAAAAGTTTCAAAAGTGTACAACAGGTCCCAAATTATACAGGTCATTAAGTTTACAAAAAACAGATCGAATGAACATTTTTAATATTAAGTGTGGGCCATCAGAGTCGATCTCCATCCGGATTACCTTCAAGCACCTGAGATAGAAAACATGCAAAAATCATATCAGCGAATGCCGAGTGAATTCATAGAGTTTAATGAAAACCGTTATATAAAACAATCATTTACATTCATTTAAAATTAGAACACAAGTATAATATCGGAAGTAAGTCCACATATTGCTAGTCAGACAATATATAAATCAAGCATACATCTGAAACCGTCCATGAGACCGTAGTCTCTATATTACCATGATAGGTAATATACTCATCGTAATAGCGTCGTTATTGTTTATTATTTATGTCTTATAGCATACGTTGTATATTGTATAGGATTATTATTAGCCGCATGACATTGTTACCTTACTGTGAAAACAGCAGGCCGCGAACCCGACAAACAATTTGCCCATCTAAGTTAGCGTGTCGTCACAAAAATCACGCTATGGAATCTTCTCATACATAAATTCGTTTACCAATCAATGTGGTACGACGGGGATCAACCGTCAAGGCGCGAACTGGGGTGATCGTCCCCAAATAGTACTATCAAATGCATAAGCGTCTACCAAATCCCGGTAGTTCACAATTCATGCTAATGGGACTTTAAGTGACATAACCTAACTACTAATAATCCTTTTTGTCTCGAATATAGGGTCATAGCATCATTCGGGTCCATATCATTTAGCATACAATCGGGACTACTTGTGTTCTATTTTTATAAAAATCTAGCATGTTATCTTCCTCGCGGGTTTACAAATCATTTTATAAAACATTTAAAAGAGTGCGAGGCTATGAACTCACGTTGTTAATGAAAGGCGGATTATCGGCTACGGGCGTGCTTCGGTCACGGAAACCTATATAAATAATAATCGGTCTTAGACTCGGTCCAATGACTTGTATCAAAATAACAATATACATATGATGGTTTTGTACATATGATGATGATCAAGTGGATTTATAAATCCTCATTTACTCATTTTAGTGTTTACGTTTTGGTAATGTGTTACTAGTTCACTAGTTTTATCGATTTTACCTATTTTAAGTCCATTAAGACTTGTATAAGTTCTTTAACTTGTTTTTATCCATTTTATACCTATATGATCAGTATATATACTTTTCATGTTGGGCCCAAATGGGTTAAGCCCAATAAGTTCTTTTTACAAGTTTTTATCTTATTAAGTCCAATTATTAGTCCAATAGGTTTAGTTAGCTCGTAAATGTCCGTAATTCTTATAGTTCGGGTTTTATCGGTTTTTACTTGTATTAGTTACTTATACATCAGTATATGACTTTTATAAACTTTACATTAGACGGGTTTGGTCGTCTAAGTTTTATTTGATGAAAAACGTTAATTTTACGGCGATAGTCGAAAAGTCGTAAAAATCAAATTTATAGTTTTTATTAATTATAAATATTATTTTTACCACCATTTATCTAATTTACCCATTTGATTAACCTTTTATTCATTTATATAAATAAGTTCTATAAGTTAGTGGGTTTATATTTTTACATTTTATAAATTATAATGTGAGTGCTTATATAATAATAATAAACATTATTTCCAAAATCTGATTTTTAACTTCATATTCACCATTTTTATCATATCTAGAGTTCTACAATGACTTAGAAGCTCATTTTTGGATGACAACTTCTTCATAATATGTTCTACATATAACTTAGTTATAGCTACTGCCCATTTTGAGTCTAAGTTGCCTTAACAGTCCCTACAAAACTGCTTATTCAGATTATACCACCTAACTTGTTTTGATCATATCTCACTCATCATTTTGATTCCATTGCATGGCCAACTCTCACATGTGTATAACATCATCTACTTACTGTAAATGGATCAAACCATGCAATTTTATCAGTTCATCTTTTATTTATCTACTGTTTTTATACAGCCAACTAATTAGTCATGATTTTAGCTTCATTTCTTATGGTTATCATCATTTTTAAGCATATTTATCAACACTTGATCCCCACACAACATTTTTATCATCATATATACATCATATACATATACAAAATGAAAGAAAATACATTTGTTCTTTACAAAATAACAAGATAAAAATGGAGAGGATGATCTTCTTTACCAACCAAGTGGATTTCTTGTTTTAGGAAGACAAGAACTTGATGAACACAACAAGTATCTCCAAGACCATCAAATATCAAGAACATAGGTTGGAAAATCAGCCCTAGGACACAAGCAAATCACCTCCAAAGATGTTAATATGGCCACCAAATGATCAAGGCTTCAAGAGAACACCTTAATAGGACTAGTAAACATGTGGTTTGTGGCTAGAAAAGATCAATGATGGTGTTTGTTAGCTTATTTGGGACGGAAAGGAAAGGGAAGTTGAGAGGATTTTAGAGTGGTTTGCATGGAAGGAAATGGTAAGAATGAAACAAGTTGCTAGTTTTTGTTGTAAAGTTGTAATGGTTAGCTTAAGGTGTAAGCACAAGCTTACACTTGTGTAAACTAGCTAAGACTTATGCCATATATGTGTGGTGGTGTCATATTGCCGTCCATATCATGCTAGTGGGGTGGGACAAAGTGTTTTGTCCCATCTCACTAGTTTACGGGTATTTCTCGATTCTAGTTTTCTCGATTTGCGTGCCCTCGGGTCGTTTTACGAAAAACGTTTTTATAAATTATGAATCACCGTCACAAAACGAATCCAATAAAAATTGTCTCATCAAAAACGGAGTTCAAAAACGTAAATACGTAATCCTAAGGTTTCCGGTTTAGTCGTAAAAGACGCCAAATTATGCACGTAAGCCCGAATTTAAATCCGTAAATTGTGAGTTCGTCAACCAACACCAAAAATAAGTTTCAAAATATTATACGAGAAAATATTTCACTACCTGAAAATGTTAGATTTGTCACAGCTTTTCCTCCTAAAAGGGATCAACGTCCTCGTGATCCATTTCATTTGGATGTCCGTTTCTTATTGAAATCGAAGAGGTGCGGATATTTCTTCCACATTTCATCCTCTCGTTCCCAAGTATACTCCGGTCCATGCTTTGAATTCCATCGGATTTTGACAATAGGTATCCGACTTTGTTTCAGTTGCTTTACCTCACGGTCCATAACTTCTATGGGCTCTTCGATAAAATGCAACTTCCCATCTATTCGAACCTTACCTAACGGAATTTTCTCATCACTCACTGCTAGACATTTCTTCAGATTAGATACATGGAATGTGTTGTGAACACCATGAAGTTCTGGGGGTAACTCTAGTTTGTAAGCCACCGGACCTACTCTAGATAAAATCTTAAAGGGTCCAATATAACGGGGATTCAATTTCCCTCGTTTTCCAAATCTTATAACGCCTTTCCATGGCGATACTTTCAACATTACTCGGTCACCCACTTCAAACTCCATTGGCTTCAGCCGCACATCCGCGTAACTTTTCTGTCTACTACGGGCAGTCAACAACCTCTTCTTAATCTGAACTATCATCTCCGTAGTCTCCCAGATCAATTCCGGTCCCGTGAGCTGGGTATCCCCAACTTCACTCCAACATACAGGAGATCTACACTTCCTACCATACAAAGCTTCAAACGGTGCAGCCTTAATACTAGAATGGTAACTATTGTTATACGAAAACTCTGCTAACGACAAATGTTTATCCCAATTCTTACCAAAGTCTAACACACAAGCTCTCAACATATCTTCCAGTGTTTGTATCGTCCTTTCACTCTGCCCATCAGTCTGGGGGTGATAAGCAGTGCTCATATCGAGATTCGTTCCCAAAGATCTTTGGAGAGATTTCCAAAAATTCGATGCGAATCTAGGATCTCGATCTGAAATGATCGATACAGGCACTCCATGCTTGCATACAACATTATCAAGGTATATTCGAGTCAGCTTCTCCAGTGAGAACTGCTCCTTAACCGGAATGAAGTGTGCTGATTTGGTCAGTCTATCGACAATAACCCAAATCGAATTGTTTCCAAATGATGTTCTAGGAAGCTTGGTGATAAAGTCCATCGTAATTCGCTCCCACTTCCATTCAGGAATCTTTGGCTGTCGAAGTAGTCCTGATGGCTTTTGATGTTCGGCTTTAACTCTAGCACAAGTCAAGCATTGAAGAACATACATAGCTATGTCAGCTTTCATATTCGGCCACCAGTACAACTTCTTCAAATCATGGTACATCTTATCAGATCCCGGATGAATGGAATACTTAGATTTATGGGATTCTAACATAATCAAATCTCTTAAGCCTCCAAACTTAGGTATCCACATACGACCTCTTAAACATTTCACTCCATCAGCTCTAACCTCTAAAGGATCTCCTTCTCCTCGAAACCCTTCATTAACAAAATTTTCCTTCTTACAAGCTTCTATTTGCGCATTTCTAATTTGCTCAGGCAAATTATTGTGCACGGTCAAGACTAGAGAACACACCCTGATAGGCTCTCTATCTTTCCTACTTAACGCATCAGCAACAACATTGGCTTTTCCTGGGTGATATTTTATATCACAATCATAATCACTTAACAAATCTATCCATCTTCGTTGCCTCATGTTCAATTCCTTCTGGTCGAGAATATACTATAGGCTTTTGTGATCGGTGAATACCGTACACTTGGTGCCGTACAGATAATGTCTCCACAACCTAAGAGCAAAGACTACAGCTCCTAACTCAAGATCATGAGTAGTATAATTCTCCTCATTCTTTCTTAATTGCCTAGAAGCATAAGCTATCACTTTCTCTCTCTGCATCAAAACAGCTCCATAACCTCTAAGAGATGCATCACAATACACTACAAAATCTTCACTCCCGTCGGGTAATGATAAGATTGGCGCACTACATAATTTTTGCTTCAATGTCTGAAATGCTCCATCTTCATCACTTCCCCAAATGAAAGGTTTATTCTTCTGAGTAAGCTTAGTCAAGGGTTTAGCTATCAAAGAAAATTCTTTAATGAATCGCCTATAATAGCCAGCTAATCCTAAGAACTGTCGCACTTCCGTTGGCGTTGTCGGTGCAGACCAATTCTTAATAGCTTCAACCTTTGCAGGATCAACATGAATTCCATCTCTGTTAATCACATGACCAAGAAATTGCACAGAATCTAACCAGAAGTCACACTTCGAAAACTTAGCATACAACCTTTCATCCTTCAACAACTTCAAAACAATCCTCAAATGTTCTCTATGCTCATCTTCATTCTTAGAATAGATTAGAATATCGTCAATAAACACAATCACAAATTTATCCAAGTAGGGCTTGCACACTCGATTCATTAAATCCATGAAAACCGCAGGTGCGTTAGTTAACCCAAATGGCATTACTTGAAATTCATAGTGTCCATAACGAGTTCTAAATGCAGTTATAGGAATATCTTCTTCACGGACGCGAAGTTGGTGATATCCTGACCGCAAATCTATCTTAGAATACACACTAGATCCTTGCAGTTGATCAAACAAATCATCAATCCTAGGTAAAGGATATCGATTCTTAATTGTCAACTTATTCAGTTCCCTATAATCAATGCACATACGAAAAGATCCATCCTTCTTCTTAACGAACAAGACTGGAGCTCCCCAAGGCGACGAGCTCGGTCGAATAAAACCTTTATCAGACAACTCCTTAAGTTGCTCAGATAACTCCTTTAATTCAGAAGGGACTAATCGGTAAGGCGCACGTGCCACCGGTGCAGCACCAGGAATTAAATCGATTCGAAACTCTACTTGCCTTATCGGTGGAAGTCCGGGTAAATCTTTAGGAAATACCTCAGGAAATTCACAAATAATAGGTACATCTTCCAATCGTTTCTCCCTAGACTCATTCCCGGTCACTTGAGCTAAGAATAACTCACAACCGTTCCTGATGTACTTTTGTACTTTAATACATGAAACGATTTTCAAACGGGATTCACCTCGACTACCATCAATTACTAACGTCCTATTCCTAAGAGGAATCTTAACCTTCTTCTCTCCACATAAAATAGTAGCATTATTCAACGACAACCAATCCATACCAATAATAATATCAAAACTACCTAATTCTATCAACATCAAATCAATCGGAAAGGAATGGTTCAAGAGATTTAGAGAGCATCCTTCTAATAGCTTATTAGTTTTCACTAATTTACCATCAGCCAATTCCACCTCGTAACTGGTACTTATCTCAACAGGTTCAATATCAATAAGGGCACTAAATTTAGTGGATACAAAGCTCCTATCGGCACCTGAATCAAATAAAGCAACAGCATAATGATTGTTGAGTAAAAACGTACCGGTAACGACATTCGGATCCTCTTTCTTCACCTCAATTGTTCCAAGTTGGTAGATACCACCCTGGGGGTTTCTTCCAGGTACAATCGCTTTCAACTTGGGGCATTCCGATTTCCTATGACCTTCTTCATTACAGTTGAAGCAAATGGTTCCCTTCTTACACCTTTCAACCTTGTGTCCAAGCTTTCCGCAATTTCGGCACTTCCAGCAGTCGCCAGCATGCCTCTTGTTGCCACACTTAGGACATCTATCATCGTTGCGCGGTGCATTGTTGGTAAGAGCTTTTGCATTCCCATTTCTCTTGTTCTGACGGCGATTGAAATTCTTCCTATAATCACCTCTATCTACACGATCACCGTCTCCCTTCCTTTTCTCACCAACACGGGCTTCATCTTCCTTATCCTGAATTATCTGTCCAATGAGTTGGTAAGCCATTCGAACAGCATCATCAATGGTCACCGGTTTAGATGATGTTACGTCCCCCCGGATATTCCTGGTCAACCCTTTCACATATTGCTCAATTCGGATCTCTTCGGGTTCAACCAATCGAGGACATAGCAAGGCCAACTCATGGAATCGATTCGTGTAACTATCAATGTCCACACCTTTCATTCTCAGATGAATCAACTCTTGCTCTAACCTAATGATCACACTACGAGGACAAAACTCCAAAGTCATCCACTTCTTAATTTCAGCCCAAGGAGTAGCATTAGCAGCATCAAGACCCATGAAAGCAATTCTCCCGTTCCACCAAGTCAACGCACGACCTTTAAGAGTAGCCATAGCAAAAGTCACCTTATCTTCCTCCTTACACTTACTAATCCTAAACACCGATTCAATCTTCTCAATCCACTGGCTTAATCCTACAGCACCTTTAGTTCCATTAAAAGGTAGAGGTTCACACTTCATGAACGTCACATAAGTACAGCCACCAACTTCAGGTGCATTAGCTCCAAGTCCTCCTATATTTCCTCCAGCATTAGCATTCACATTATTAGCATTCATATTCACATTTGTACCGCCAATTACACTACCGCCAGCTCCACTACCGCCAGCTCCACTACCGCCAGCTCCACTACCGCCAGCTTCACTTCTAGCATTTGCCATAAATTCAGTCATAGATGCGGTAACTTGCTCCGTAATAATCCTACGTACATCATCCTCAGTCACAGCCTTCTTGGGCGGCATAGTTCTATAATTCCACAATTTCAAAATATTAAGCATTCATCCAACAAAGGATTCATATAATATGGATCGAATTCATAATCAAGATACAAATAAGGCACAATATGGAATTCAAGACAAGATACATATTTCATTCGATCTGAAACAAAAGTATTGTCTTAGTACATCCATATCAAAGTTCTAGCACTATATACACTCAAAATTCGTGCCAAGTCTACTACTAACAAGTCGACTCAGTCAAAGCTACAAAAGCACAAAAGATATAAAGGTCACTACTAAATACAGACTGGTCTACTGAGAACCGCCAGATGGTCCATCATCCATCGTCTTCTGGATCTTCGCCGGACGATCACTAGACACATCTTCAGCTGGGCTCTTACGGATTACTCCTCTTTCAACCATGTCGACATAAAATCTACTGTTCCAACCCACAGATATATTCAACTCCTTTTCGGCTTTCTCACGCATCGCACGAGCCACACCCAACTGAATCTCCATAGAATTCACCTTTCTCTTCATGGCAGCATACTCACCACTTTCCAATACCGATAACCTCCTAAAAGCCTCATTCAAACCACGTTCTACATCACTCAAATCCAAACTAAGCAATTCTCGCTCTTTCTCACCAACCTTAGTCTTCGACTCCAAATAAGCAACCTGAGTCTGAACAACACCTAATCCAACCTCTGTCACACAACTCTTAACACGGGAAGCATCTAGATCACGTCTCAAGGCCCATGGTGCAAGACCATCAATATGAGTAGCCTCTCGAGTACTAGACGACTCTCCTATCTCACGTCTACGGGTAGCAATACCATCGGTACCGTCAGGTGCATCGTCATCCTCATCCTCCTCTGATTCAGAATCAGATTCAGACGATTCAGACATTTCGTCCCTAGGTAACTCATCCTCAGAATCAGACAAACAAACTGGTGGGGGCAAAGGCTCGCCCTCTGGAACATCATACGGATAAATAAGCTCAGCTTCCTCATCGTCATCAACCTCAACATCTATACCTACATCCTCCTCGACATCCTCGTCGTCAATCTCGTCATCTAAATTATCTAACCCAATCTCATCATTGTTCCCAATATCAGCATTCTCAATCTCCACATTCTCATTACCCACATTCTCAATCTCATTCTCTACTAAGTCAACCTGAGGGGCAATCTGATCTCCTAGTCCTAACTCGGGCTCGGGATCCTCAAATGGTTCCTCCTCATCATCAATATCAAAATCTACTAAGTCTAAATAAGGATCATCTTCTATATTAGGTTCGGGAATAGCATGGTTTTCTACAGGAATATTAGGGTCAGCCATGACAATCTGCTTTTATATATATTTATCTCGTATTAGGATAACATACTAGTTAAACAATTACATAATGAAATCACAATATATACATATATATAAATTAAATTATATATATCAAAATATATATCTTCTCAATAGGGCTTGTTGGTAACATCGGAGATCTCTGGCACCGTTATAGTCAAAAGATTTTTTTTTTCAAATGTTCATTGTCAAAAGATTTTGAAAAGTTTTGTTCAAAACCTTGGTTTTTAAAATCTTTTGTTCTCTACAACGAGAGCTCTGGTACCAAACTGTAACACTCTCATTTTTCGTATTGGTACAGCGGAAGGGTCTTTCAGAGTGTTACGGGATAGCACAATAACTCCAATCATAGACAACACATAAAAATGGTTGTACAAGGTTTAACAAACATTCATTCGATAAAAAGTTTCAAAAGTGTACAACAGGTCCTAAATTATACAGGTCATTAAGTTTACAAAACACAGATCGAATGAACATTTTTAATATTAAGTGTGGGCCATCAGAGTCGATCTCCATCCGGATTACCTTCAAGCACCTGAGATAGAAAACATGCAAAAATCATATCAGCGAATGCCGAGTGAATTCATAGAGTTTAATGAAAACCGTTATATAAAACAATCATTTACATTCATTTAAAATCAGAACACAAGTATAATATCGGAAGTAAGTCCACATATGGCTAGTCAGGCAATATATAAATCAAGCATACATCTGAAACCGTCCATGAGACCGTAGTCTCTATATTACCATGATAGGTAATATATTCATCGTAATAGCGTCGTTATCGTTTATTATTTATGTCTTATAGCATACGTTGTATATTGTATAGGATTATTATTAGCCGCATGACATTGTCACCTTACTGTGAAAACAGCGGGCCGCGAACCCGACAAACAATTTGCCCATCTAAGTTAGCGTGTCGTCACAAAAATCACGCTATGGAATCTTCTCATACATAAATTCGCTTACCAATCAATGTGGTATGACGGGGATCAACCGTCAAGGCGCGAACTGGGGTGATCGTCCCCAAATAGTACTATCAAATGCATAAGCGTCTACCAAATCCCGGTAGTTCACAATTCATGCTAATGGGACTTTAAGTGACATAACCTAACTACTAATAATCCTTTTTGTCTCGAATATAGGGTCATAGCATCATTCGGGTCCATATCATTTAGCATACAATCGGGACTACTTGTGTTCTATTTTTATAAAAATCTAGCATGTTATCTCCCTCGCGGGTTTACAAATCATTTTATAAAACATTTAAAAGAGTGTGAGGCTATGAACTCACGTTGTTAATGAAAGGCGGATTATCGGCTACGGGCGTGCTTCGGTCACGGAAACCTATATAAATAATAATCGGTCTTAGACTCGGTCCAATGACTTGTATCAAAATAACAATATACATATGATGGTTTTGTACATATGATGATGATCAAGTGGGTTTATAAATCCTCATTTACTCATTTTAGTGTTTACGTTTTGGTAACGTCTTACTAGTTCACTAGTTTTATCGATTTTACCTATTTTAAGTCCATTAAGCCTTGTATAAGTTCTTTAACTTGTTTTTATCCATTTTATACCTATATGATCAGTATATATACTTTTCATGTTGGGCCCAAATGGGTTAAGCCCAATAAGTTCTTTTTACAAGTTTTTATCTTATTAAGTCCAATTATTAGTCCAATAGGTTTAGTTAGCTCGTAAATGTCCGTAATTCTTATAGTTCGGGTTTTATCGATTTTTACTTGTATTAGTTACTTATACATCAGTATATGACTTTTATAAACTTTACATTAGACGGGTTTGGTCGTCTAAGTTTTATTTGATGAAAAACGTTAATTTTACGGCGATAGCCGAAAAAGTCATAAAAATCAAGTTTATAGTTTTTATTACTTATAAATATTATTTTTACCACCATTTATCTAATTTACCCATTTGATTAACCTTTTATACGTTTATATAAATAAGTTCTATAAGTTAGTGGGTTTATATTTTTACATTTTATAAATTATAATGTGAGTGCTTATATAATAATAATAAACATTATTTCCAAAATCTGATTTTTAACTTCATATTCACCATTTTTATCATATCTAGAGTTCTACAATGACTTAGAAGCTCATTTTTGGATGACAACTTCTTCATAATATGTGCTACATATAACTTAGTTATAGTTACTGCTCATATTGAGTCTAAGCTGCCTTAACAGTCCCTACAAAACTGCTTATTCAGATTATACCACCTAACTTGTTTTGATCATATCTCACTCATCATTTTGATTCCATTGCATGGCCAACTCTCACATGTGTATAACATCATCTACTTACTGTAAATGGATCAAAACATGCAATTTTATCAGTTCATCTTTTAGTTATCTACTGTTTTTATACAGCGAACTAATTAGTCATGATTTTAGCTTCATTTATTATGGTTATCATCATTTTTAAGCATATTTATCAATACTTGATCCCCACACAACATTTTTATCATCATATATACATCATATACATATAAAAAATGAAAGAAAATACATTTGTTCTTTACAAAATAACAAGATAAAAATGGAGAGGATGATCTTCTTTACCAACCAAGTGGATTTCTTGTTTTAGGAAGACAAGAACTTGATGAACACAACAAGTATCTCCAAGACCATCAAATATCAAGAACATAGGTTGGAAAATCAGCCCTAGGACACAAGCAAATCACCTCCAAAGATGTTAATATGGCCACCAAATGATCAAGGCTTCAAGAGAACACCTTAATAGGACTAGTAAACATGTGGTTTGTGGCTAGAAAAGATCAATGATGGTGTTTGTTAGCTTATTTGGAACGGCAAGGAAAGGAAAGTTGAGAGAATTTTAGAGTGGTTTGCATGGAAGGAAATGGTAAGAATGAAACAAGTTGATAAATTTTTGTTGTAAAGTTGTAATGGTTAGCTTAAGGTGTAAGCACAAGCTTACACTTGTGTAAACTAGCTAAGACTTATGCCACATATGTGTGGTGGTGTCATATTGCCGTCCATATCATGCTAGTGGGGTGGGACAAAGTGTTTTGTCCCATCTCACTAGTTTACGGGTATTTCTCGATTCTAGTTTTCTCGATTTGCGTGCCCTCGGGTCGTTTTAAGAAAAACGTTTTTATAAATTATGAATCACCGTCACAAAACGAATCCAATAAAAATTGTCTCATAAAAAACGGAGTTCAAAAACGTAAATACGTAATCCTAAGGTTTCCGGTTTAGTCGTAAAAGACGCCAAATTATGCACGTAAGCCCAAATTTAAATCCGTAAATTGTGAGTTCGTCAACCAACACCAAAAATAAGTTTCAAAATATTATACGAGAAAATATTTCACTACCTGAAAATGTTAGATTTGTCACAGATAAAATGATGAAGTAGAATGGATTTACAGTAAGCTATGGGTCTTGTACACATGTGAGAGTTGGCCATGCAATGGAATCATTGTAATGAGTGAGATATGATCAAAACAAGTTTAAGATACAATCTGAGTTCACTGTTTTGGACGATTTTTAGAAAATACTTAGAAGATGATTCAACAGTAGCTATAGAAGAGTTAAATGTAGCACATATCATGTAGTTTATTTGATAAAACTTTGAGCTTCTATCTCCATATAGAACTCTAGATATGGCAGTTTTGGTGAAAGTGAAGATAAAAATCAGATTTTGGAAATTAAAGTATAATACTATTATATAAGCACTCAAAATTTAATAGTATAAAATATAAATTAAAACCCACTAACTTATATAATACATTTATATAAATATGTACAATGGTAAATAAGTGGACATTTTATAAAAATAGTAACTTGTTAAGTTTTATAAGTTATAAAACTATAAACATGATTTTTACGACTTTTTCGGCTAATACCGTAAAATTAACGTTTTTGTTAAATAAAACTTGGATGGTTGGACCCGTCTAATGTAAACTTTATAAAACTCATATACTGATATATAGACATGTTTAACAAGTAAAAACCGGTAAAACCCGAACTATAGGACATACGGACATTAACGAGCTAAGTAAACATATCGGACTAATAATTGGACTAAATAAGTTCAACTCTTATAAAAAGAACTTATTGGACTTAACCCATTTGGGCCCAACTTGAAAGTTTAAATACTGATAATATAAGTATGAAATGGATTAATACAAGTTAATAAACTTATAATAGGCTTATTGGACCTAAAACACGTAAATAGGTAAAACGAGAAGACTAGTATAAAAGTTATCGACACATAACACAAAAATGAGTAAACGAGAATATGTAAACCCACTTGATCATCATATATATATATATATAATCATCATATGTATACATAATTGATATTTTTATAAAGTCATTGGACAAACGTCTAAGACCGAGTATTATTTGTCTAGGTTTCCGTGATTGAAGCACGTACCGTACGTCCGAATTGCCAATAACCCGCCTTCCCACATCAACGTGAGTTCATAGCCTCGCACTCTTTTAAATGTTTTTATAAATGTTTTATAAACCCGCGAGGGAGATGACATGTTAGTTTTTATAAAATAGGACACCATTTGTCCCGATTGCTTGTTTATTGATTTGTACCCGAATGATTGAATGACCCGATTGTATGACCCGATAAATGATTAAAGGACCCGATAGATGAAAATAAATGGATTATTAAAGTTAGGTTATGTCACTAAAAGTCCCATTAGCATGAATTGTGAACTACCGGGATTTGGTAGACGCTTATGCATTTAATAGTACTATTTGGGGACGATCACCCCAGTTCGCGCCTTGACGGTTGATCCCCGTCGTGCCACATTGATTGGTAAGCGAATTTATGTATGAGAAGATTTCCATAGCGTGACCTTTGTGACGACACGCTACTTTATATGGGCAAAATTGGTTTCGGGTTAGCTACCCGTTGTTGGTTTAGTAAGGTAACAATGTCATGCGGCTTATAATAATCCGACTAACGAAATACTACTAGACGCTCAGAATTACGATGTATTGCCTGACTAGCAATACAGGGTCATACTATTGATATTATGTTTGTATTTTGGTTTTCATAACCATATTCATATAACGGTTTTTATTTTCATACAACGTTATAAGACGTATTGTATGACGTTTTTACGACATTGGCTCTTATGATGATTTTTAAGGCAAATGCGTATGCTATGATTTTGATAAAGATTTGTATAAAATGATTTTGGCTATTTTATGGCCTATTACAATGATTTGTACAAAAATGATTTTCGGTAAAAACTTTATACCGATATTATATTGATGGTTTATTAAACTCTTTGTATGAAATGATTCTTGGTAATAATTTTATACCAAAGTTATATTGATGTAATTTATTAAACTCTATGAATTCACTCGGCGTTATCGCTGACCTTTTCTTTTAACATGTCTTATCTCAGGTACTTGAAGGTAATTCTCGGGAAGACAACAAGAATTCATGGCCCGCACTTAAACAATATTTTCCATTCACAAACTTTGTAAAACTTTGTATGAAATAATATGACTTGGGACCGATGTAACTTTGATAATTATGAATGGAAATGATTTATTAATAAACGACGCGATTTTTATGCGTTGTCTATGATGTGAGTAATGTGTTATCCCGTAACACCAACTAGTCTTCCGCTGTACTGTGTTGTATAAATTTGGGGGTGTTACAGTTTGGTACCAGAGCTCTCGTTATAGAGAACGAAAGATTTTTGAAATTAAGGTTTTGAATAAAACATTTCAAAATCATTTAACTATAAACATTTTTCTAAAAAAAAAATGTCTAAAAATCTTTTGACTATAACGGTGCCGAAGAATTCCCGAGTTGCCGACAAGGCCAAGACTGAGAAGTGTTATTTTAATATATATATATATATATATATATAACTTGGATTATATATATATATATGATGTAATTTTATTACAAGATTGTTTGATGATTATTTCGATACTTATACGAGGTATTTATACGACGTAGATTGTCACAAGAAACCCTAAATCCCCTAGTAAATCAATCGAAGCTATTCTCGTAGGAATTCTAGCTATCCTAGATCTAAACCAAGTTGTGGATATTTATGATCCCAACAAATGGTTAATATTCGTAGAAATGTAGATATTAGTTGATTGTAATATTAAAGAAGAATTGGCGAGATTAAATCTGATATCGATGTCATGACGATCTTTCCTTATAGAGTGGAGTTTGACAAAACATTACCACCTAGAAAGATGTCATCTAACTCGTTGTCATCCAATTCTTAAATTGAAATCGAAAGGGTGAATGTTGCACTTGAGGCTGTCATTGGAACCAGTACCCAAAAGCCTCATGCCACTAACACCTTTCCGAGAAGTCTAATTGAATGTGTGAGTCATCTCATGCTAGTGACTCATTTGATAATTGTTGTTGTAAGATATAGGATTGGAAATTAAGTGTTGATTCATATCGAGCTTTTATTGCTCCATTAAGGTTTATGAATAAGGTTGTAAGTATTTGAAATATGAGGTAGGATATCGAATTGAGTATAAAATTGGTTGAAACTTGAACAAAGTAAAATTTAACTTGTATGGAATATGAGATTGTTAAGAGGAAGTCGTTAAGTTCTTTGATTGAATTATAAGGTTTTAATTGATTGTTAGTTCGTGTTAAGGGTTGTTCCTAGACCATTGTCCACTAATGAGGATGCCCAGTGTCCAGGAAATAAATTGAAGAAATCTTCTTCTAAATTGGGACTGATGGATCTTCCGGGACAGGTGGGACACCTAATAACTCTTGTAGATTAGTATTCATTGTGGTATCTTTTAAAAAAATCCCTAACTTAACTGAGATATCAGTTGGTAGGATGAGTTTTGTAAATTGTATGACATAGTGACACGTAATGTGTTACGGTACAATTTGACTTGTTGTGATTAATGGAAAGACTACCTTTGATTGCTAAATTCTATATATATCGATGTTATCTATCTTTTATTGCTTCATTCTAATGTTCGCATTAGTGATGCAACCATTGAACAAGTACTCATCTTGAATCGAGTTACGTTGTGGATTATTCTTTTGAGTGCCATCGAGATCATGAACCTCATGATTATTTGGCTAAGCTCATTTCCTATCATGTTGTAGTTAAGCTCTTGGTGAACAACTCTTCATCACTCTTTTGCAGATCACACCTTGTTTTTATAAAGTTAAAATGGTATCCTTTGAGAAAATTTAATTTTCATCACAATAAGGATTATTCAAAGTGAGATTTATAAGTGATTGATATCAAAATGAGGTTGTTTATAAAGTACCTTGGAAAACTTAATTGTTTTCGTAACAAAGAAGATCTTTGTAAATTTATTTTTGATTCTTATTTAAGAATTAAGCATGAAAATGTTTTTATTATAAACATGATGATAAAATTTTGACGAACTGAGTATTGCATCGTTAATCTTGAAATTGTATATAGTTGCGCGCCTACATACAATTTGGAATGGACCATGCAAGGCTGATTAGTAGTCACCATAAAACTGATTAATAAACACTACATTTTCTTTGAAAATTTTGAAAGATTAAATTTTACGAGATCTGCAAAAAGTGCAAAAAATAGGGACATAATGTTAGAGACATCTACATATGTGCCTGTAGCATCTATTCTTTTGAGTTGAATTTACTCATCGGTGGAATTTGTCTTATTTGACAATTGACAATTCTTTCTTGTCCAATTCTCCCGTAGTGAGATTCTTAGGAAAAGTATTTGATTGTCGAATGTTGATACCCGACTGAATGTGTTGACGTTCCTATCATTTCTTATGATTTGATTTCATTTGAATGACCTGGGTAACGATCCGAGGAGCTTTCGAATGCGTACTCAAATTATGAAAACATGGGATATATTCACATTCGTTAAATGTTTTCGTCTGTATCTGATTTGAAATCCTATCGCGTAGATTATGCGTTAACCTTACTCTTTTAATAGTAATTATGTCTCCTGATATCCTTGAATTTGTGAGGGATTATGAATTATTATTAGTCTTTTGAGAAGTTCACATCTTATCGACGGCAATAAAACTGGAAAGTTAGTAATGCCAGTAGAATGGATTGATTGATTATGACATGACGAAATTGTCTTAATTGATGGGAACTCAAGTAGAATTCCCTTAAAAGATAAGATGTTGATTATCAAAAGTGATCTAAATAATTATTGATGGATGACCATATCCTGTATTAAGACTTGAAATTATACCGTAAATGGTTGTGAATTAGTCATAGATATTGTAATCTAGAAGAACCTAATATGAATATATTACAAGATGCTTCTGTTATCTGAAACCTTAGGAAGTATTTGTTGATGAGTTACCTAGACTTTTGCCATTTAGGCAAGTTGAAATTGGTATTGATTATATTTCCGGTGCTGCACTTGTGGCTTGTGCACTGTACGTCAGCACCATCTGAATTTAAGGAATTACCGTACAACTGAGGGAGTTGTCGGAGAAAGATTTTATTCTGCCAAGCCTGTCATCATGAAGAGCTATGGTGTTATCATTCCTTATATTTATAGATTACTGTGAACTGAGTAAATTGACAATCGAAAACGATATCCATAACTCGAAATGGAAGATTTGTTCGATCATTTACAAGGTTCTAGCGTATGTTTTAAAGATTTGATCCACGGCATGGTTATCATCAACTTCGCATCTGCGAAAAAGATTATCTATTCCAATCACTACATCCGGTACTTATAATAAACATTATGAGTTTCACGTGATGTCGTTTGGATTGACTAATACACATGTAGCATTCATAAAATTGGTGAATCACGTGTGTAGGCTGTAATTTGATAAATTCATGCTTGTGATGATTAAGGACCATTTGTTTGTTTATAAGAATAAGAATGAAGTTAATAAATAATTATATATTGCCCTGAATTGGCCAAACAATTAAAACCTATAACTTAATTATTTAACATGTGATTAAGGACTTAATACTTTATATGATTTAACCGTGTGATTAATAGATAATGGAAGCTATATTGACTTTTCAAAGATTAGAACCATTAACGCTTAGGGATTAAAAACTTAATCCTTTACATAAAATGACCGTTGGATTAATAATGGTAAGATGTATGCATATAGACTCTTCAAAAATTAAGAGCCCTTTTAAGACTTTGGATTTTACCAAAAAGAAATGGAAATATGTTTTGATAAATGTTTTAACAAAGGATTTTTAAAGGGGTTATTCCCTTATACACAAACCATTTAACTAAACTTCTGTTTAGGGGTAAATGTTTGTGTATACCTCAAGATAACTTAAGAAGGACTGAGTAAAACCATTTATACCATAACCTGAAAACTTAAAACGACAATTTTTGCTTTTCAAACTAAGGAGATTTTGACCAAAGTATAAACAAAGGTTTTTCGAACATTTACGGATCTTGCTAAATATTTTCGATAAATCAACAAAAATCTTGTTAATTAAATTCAAATTTATTTTGAACATTTTATATAATTGGTCGAACTAAGAAATTTAAAATTTTTACGCTTCATAAAAATTAAACTAATAATTATTTAATTAATTATGATAATTATCGATGCTTTAGACGACGGATTGAGTAACACAGATAAAGATAATAGTAAAGACGAAACTGAAACATAGAAGATATGAAGAAAGAAATTCTGAATAAATATGGTTATGATATTTATTTAATGAGGAAAGTGAACGTAATTACTGACGCATAATATAGAAAGAATATCTGAGTGAATTGTGGACATGATAATTATATCATCATGAGAAATGAATATAGATACCGACACATTATGTATAAAAGATAAAGAACCAATTAGGACATGTTCTTTAATAATGAAGGTGCAAAATAAATTGCCGAACAATTTAAAATATAGCCGATAGCGTTAAATGTTTTAAAGACCACATGTGATTGTCTAAATATGGAGGATTGTGAGATATAGTTATGTTGGAATTTGTAAGTATAAGTATTCTATTTATCTCATTTCTGACTAGAAGTATCTTTGTCTGAAGAAGTTGTACTTATGGCAATTATGAAGGCAGACATCGCCTCATACATTAGTAAACGTTTAGCTATTGCAAAGGTCATCATCTGAATTTGATTCGATTTGGGTCATCGTCGACAGACTGACCAAATCTGCTAATATCATTCCCGTTAATGATAAATACAAAAGAGTTGTGTAAACATGGTGTGCCGTATCGATCATCTCTATCAAGATCCTCGATTCGCATCAAATTTTTGAGATTTGCTCAGAAGTCATTGTGAACGAATCTTGATGAGAATACTATGTACCACCCCAAATCGAAGAGACGAGGTAAAGTAACGATACAAAATACTGTAAGTGTTGTTTTATGTCTGAATGATTGACCTTTGGTAATAAACCGTATAATCATTTTCCTTTGGAGGGATTATCGTTGATAATCATCGTATTAGGATTGAGATCGAATCTTGTTAGGATCTAAACATTAGAGCATCTGTAAGCAGGAGTTGAGATGAAGACACCCGACATACATCCGTTGTGAGTTGGACATGTCTTTTAGGTTTAAGGTTTCCTATGATGGCAAACCTAACCTTGCAAAATACCCGACCCGCGAGACCTGAAATGATTGGTGAAATTAGGATTTGATTATTAACTGCCGATAGTGGGCAAGAGGTTATGTGAATATGAAATGTAGATTTTGAAGTGCCAGATGGGTAGCGAAGTTATGCCAAAATTTTTAACCTTGGAAAAATGAATTCATGATCTGACAAATCATGGGATATAAGTCCCCGTTGTATGGGACCATTGAGATGATGTAAAAGTTGGGATTGAAAGGCATACAAGCTGGATCTACCCTAGGACTTCAAAGACGGCGTGAATTATGTTTCGTAAATCGAACTTGATGGAATATCTATCAAGTGAGAATCTGATTATTCTTAGTAGAGCTTAGATCGGCGAAGAGTTGCATTCATCAAAAACCCGTGAACATCATGGATAGAGAAAGTAAGTCAACATTAAGCCTGATCTTATTCCCGTAGTTATGTTTGATGAAACTCGCGTATTGTAATGAATTGCACTTGTGAGAAAAGACCGAATGTGGAGGGAATACCCACATGGCTTTAACTCTATAAGAAGCGAGTAGTAAGGTAAGATGATCTTTGAGGACAAAGATCCTGTTTAGGGGTAAATGCTGTGACAATCCGTCAATTTATGGTTGATATTTTATTCTCAATATTTACTTGAAAACATTATTTTAATGTCACAATATGAACTCACTTATTTTTGGGAAGAAATTTGGATTTACGTCTTGAAGTAGCATCGACTACGTCTAAACCGGAGGATTCAACGTTACGTGCTTACGTTTACATACACCGTCTTTGGTGGCAGTCCGACATTTCAAAAAATAAATTTCTCCATGAATATTATTTTGGAGTTTTAAATTTGTATTGGTTCATAAACTCACAAATTTACGAGAAGAGATTAGGACTTACGATTTTATTTTAACGTCCTTTACGACTAAACCGGAAACCTTAGGATTACGTATTTACGATTTCGAACTCCGTTTTTGATGAAACAATTTTTATTGGATTCGTTTTGTGACGTTGATTCATAATTTATAAAAACGTTTTTCGTAAAACGACCCGAGGGCACGTAAATCGAGGAAACTAGAATCGAGGAGTACCCGTAAATAAATGGGGATGAGACAAGTGGGACACTTGCCCCACCCCCATCAAAACCAGCCCAAGCAAGCTACACAACACCCTTTGAGGTGTCAAAGTGTAAACAATACACTTACACTTGTCTAGTTAGCTTACAATGTAAGCTATACTTTCCACTAACTAGCTAAACCACTAGCCAAAACCACACACTCATTTCCCACACATGCAAACAACCACATTTTCTCTCTTCCTCCTCCATTGATTTCGTCCCATACTCCCCATTCACACCCCATTTGATCCAAATTTAACCACAAACTATTGTTATAACTTACATATGTTAATCTCCTTCAAAAGAGATGAAGATTGGTGGTGATTATAACATCCAAGGAGGAGTTTCCATGGAGTATTAGGGCTGATTTTCCACAAGGTGTTCATGAATAATGGTGGTTTTGAAGATGGTCTTGGCTATGCACAAGTTTCTCCATCAAAATCCATGTTTTGATCACAACCTACATCATCATGGTGGTATAAAGATTGTCCTCCTCATCTTCTTGTTATTTTGATTATGTAAACATGTATTTTATTTCCTATTGTATATGTATATGATGATTATATGATGATAAAAATGTTATGTGGGGATTTGTTGTTGATAAATATGATTAAAAAGGTGAAAAACTATAAGAAACAAGGTTAAAATCTTGCTTAATTTACATGGCTGTATAAAACAGTAAAGAAACATGTTATGAACTGATAAAATGATGAAGTAGAATGGATTTACAGTAAGCTATGGGTCTTGTACACATATGAGAGTTGTCCATGCAATGGAATCATTGTAATGAGTGAGATATGATCAAAACAAGTTTAAGATACAAATCTGAGTTCACTGTTTTGGACGATTTTTAGAAAATACTTAGAAGATGATTCAACAGTAGCTATAGAAGAGTTAAATGTAGCACATATCATGTAGTTTATTTGATAAAAATTTGAGCTTCTATCTCCATATAGAACTCTAGATATGGCAGTTTTGGTGAAAGTGAAGATAAAAATCAGATTTTGGAAATTAAAGTATAATACTATTATATAAGCACTCAAAATTTAATAGTATAAAATATAAATTAAAACCCACTAACTTATATAATACATTTATATAAATATGTACAATGGTAAATAAGTGGACATTTTATAAAAATAGTAACTTGTTAAGTTTTATAAGTTATAAAACTATAAACATGATTTTTACGACTTTTTCGGCTAATACTGTAAAATTAACGTTTTTGTTAAATAAAACTTGGATGGTTGGACCCGTCTAATGTAAACTTTATAAAAATCATATACTGATATATAGACATGTTTAACAAGTAAAAACCGGTAAAACCCGAACTATAGGACATACGGACATTAACGAGCAAAGTAAACATATCGGACTAATAATTGGACTAAATAAGTTAAACTCTTATAAAAAGAACTTATTGGACTTAACCCATTTGGGCCCAACTTGAAAGTTTAAGTACTGATAATACAAGTATGAAATGGATTAATACAAGTTAATAAACTTATAATAGGCTTATTGGACCTAAAACACGTAAATAGGTAAAACGAGAAGACTAGTATAAAAGTTATCGACACATAACACAAAAATGAGTAAACGAGAATATGTAAACCCACTTGATCATCATATATATATAATCATCATATGTATACATAATTGATATTTTTATAAAGTAATTGGACAAACGTCTAAGACCGAGTATTATTTGTCTAGGTTTCCGTGATTGAAGCACGTACCGTACGTCCGAATTGCCGATAACCCGCCTTCCCACATCAACGTGAGTTCATAGCCTCGCACTCTTTTAAATGTTTTTATAAATGTTTTATAAACCCGCGAGGGGGATGACATGTTAGTTTTTATAAAATAGGACACCATTTGTCCCGATTGCTTGTTTATTGATTTCGACCCGAATGATTGAATGACCCGATTGTATGACCCGATAAATGATTAAAGGACCCGATAGATGAAAATAAATGGATTATTAAAGTTAGGTTATGTCACTAAAAGTCCCATTAGCATGAATTGTGAACTACCGGGATTTGGTAGACGCTTATGCATTTAATAGTACTATTTGGGGACGATCACCCCAGTTCGCGCCTTGACGGTTGATCCCCGTCGTGCCACATTGATTGGTAAGCGAATTTCTGTATGAGAAGATTTCCATAGCGTGACCTTTGTGACGACACGCTACTTTAGATGGGCAAAATTGGTGTCGCGTTAGCTACCCGTTGTTGGTTTAGTAAGGTAACAATGTCATGCGGCTTATAATAATCCGACTAACGAAATACTACTAGACGCTCAGAATTACGATGTATTGCCTGACTAGCAATACAGGGTCATACTATTGATATTATGTTTGTATTTTGGTTTTCATAACCATATTCATATAACGGTTTTTATTTTCATACAACGTTATAAGACGTATTGTATGACGTTTTTACGACATTGGCTCGTATAATGATTTTTAAGGCAAATGCCTATGCTATGATTTTGATAAAGATTTGTATAAAATGATTTTGGCTATTTTATGGCCTATTACAATGATTTGTACAAAAATGATTTTCGGTAAAAACTATATACCGATATTATATTGATGGTTTATTAAACTCTTTGTATGAAATGATTCTTGGTAATAATTTTATACCAAAGTTATATTGATGTAATTTATTAAACTCTATGAATTCACTCGGCGTTATCGCTGACCTTTTCTTTTAACATGTCTTATCTCAGGTACTTGAAGGTAATTCTCGGGAAGACAACAAGAATTCATGGCCCGCACTTAAACAATATTTTCCATTCACAAACTTTGTAAAACTTTGTATGAAATAATATGACTTGGGACCGATGTAACTTTGATAATTATGAATGGAAATGATTTATTAATAAACGACGCGATTTTTATGCTGTAACACCCCCAAATTTATACAACTCAGTACAGCGGAAGACTAGTTGGTGTTACGGGATAGCACATTACTCACATCATAGACAACGCATGAAAATCGCGTCATTTATTTATAAAGCATTTCCATTCATAAACATCAAAGTTACATCGGTCCCAAGTCATTACATTTCATATAAAGTTTTACAAAGTATTTGAATGGAAAATATTGTTTAGGTGCGGGCCATGAATTCTTGTTGTCTTCCCGAGAATTACCTTCAAGTACCTGAGATAAAACATGTTAAAAGAAAAGGTCAGCGATAACGCCGAGTGAATTCATAGAGTTTAGTAAATTCCATCAATATAACTTTGGTATAAAATTAGTACCAAAAATCAATTCATACAAATCATTGTAATAGGCCGTAAAATAGCCAAAATCATTTTATACAAATCTTTGTAATAGGCCATAAAATAGCCAAAGTCATTTTATATAAATCCTTATCGAAAATCATAATATAGGCATTCGCCTTAAAAATTATTATACGAGCCAATGTCGTAAAAACATCATACAATACGTCTTATGACGTTGTATAAAATCAAATAAAAACCGTTATATGAATATGGTTATGAAAACCAAAATACAATCATAATATCAATAGTATGACCCTGTATTGCTAGTCAGGCAATACATCGTAATTCGGAGCGTCTATTAGTATTTCGTTAGTTTTGGATTATTATAAGCCGCATGACATTGTTACCTTACTAAACCAACAACGGGTAGCTAACCCGATACAAATTTTGCCCATCTAAAGTAGCGTGTCGTCACAAAGGTCACGCTATTGAAATCTTCTCATACATAAATTCGCTTACCAATCAATGTGGCACGACGGGGATCAACCGTCAAGGCGCGAACTGGGGTGATCGTCCCCAAATAGTACTATTAAATGCATAAGCGTCTACCAACTCCCGGTAGTTTACAATTCATGCTAATGGGACTTTTAGTGACATAACCTAACTTTAATAATCCATTTTATTTCATCTATCGGGTCCATTAATCATTATCGGGTCATACAATCGGGTCATTCAATCATTCGGGTCCAAAATCAATAAACAAACAATCGGGACAAATGGTGTCCTATTCAATAAAAACTAACATGTTATCTCCCTCGCGGGTTTATAAAACATTTATAAAAACATTTAAAAGAGTGCGAGGCTATGAACTCACGTTGATATGGGAAGGCGTGTTATCGGCAATTCGGACGTACGGTGCGTGCTTCAATCACGGAAACCTAGACAAATAATACTCGGTCTTAGACTCATGTCCAATGACTTTATAAAAATAACAAGTATGTATACATATGATGATTATATATATATGATGATCAAGTGGATTTACATATTCTCGTTTACTCATTTTAGTGTCATATGTCGATAGCTTTTATACTAGTTTACTAGTTTTACCCATTTACGTGTCTTAAGTCCAATAAGCTTATTATAAATTATTTAACTTATTTTAATCCATCTTGTACTTATATTATCAGTACATACACTTTCAAGTTGGGCCCAAATGGGTTAAGCCCAATAAGTTCTTTTTACAAGTTTTTATCTTATTAAGTCCAATTATTAGTCCAATATGTTTAGTTAGCTCGTAAATGTCCGTAATTCTTATAGTTCGGGTTTTATCGGTTTTTACTTGTCTTAGTTATCTATACATCAGTATATAACTTTTATAAAGTTTTCATGAGACGGGTCCAACCATCTAAGTTTTATTTAACAAAAACGTTAATTTTACGGCAATAGCCGAAAAAGTCGTAAAAATCATATTTATAGTTTTTATTACTTATAAACATTATTTCACCACCATTTATATAATTTATCCATTTGATTAACCTTTTGTATATATAAATAAGTTTTATAAGTTAGTGGGTTTTTATTTTACATTTTATATATTAAAATGTGAGTGCTTATATAATAGTATTATTCTTTAATTTCCAAAAATCTGATTTTTAACTTCATCTTCACCAAAACTGCCATATCTTGAGTTCTATATGGAGATAGAAGCTCAAATGTTTATCACTTAAACTACATGATATGTGCTACATTTAACTCTTCTATAGCTACTGTTGAATCATCTTCTAAATATTTTCTAAAAATCGTCCAAAACAGTAACTTCAGATTTATACCCTAAACTTGTTTTGATCATATCTCACTCATTATTTTGATTCCATTGCATGGCCAACTCTCACATGTGTACAAGACCCATAGCTTACTGTAAATAGAATCTACTTCATCATATTATCAGTCCATGACCTGTTTATTTACTGTTTTACACAGCCAACATATTTAGACAAGATTTTAGACTTGTTTCTTATAGTTTTTCACCTTTTTACCCATGATTATCAACAACAAATCCCCACATAACATTTTTATCATCATATAATCATCATAAGTATATACAATAGGAAATAAAATACAAGTTTACATAATCAAAATAACAAGAAGTTGAGGAGGACAATCTTTATACCACCAACTTGATGTAGGTTATGAGTTTGGCATGGTTTTTGATGGAGAAACTTGTGCTTAGCCAACACCATCTTCAAGAACTCCAATCTTCATCAACTCCTTGTGGAAAATCAGCCTCATGACACCATGAAAACTCCTCCATGGATGTTATAAGTACCACCAATCAATAGGGTTTTGAAAGGGCTTCAACATATGCAAGTATAACATATGGTTTCATGGTTGAATCAAGATCAAAGGGTGTTTTTGGGAGAGATATGGGACGGCAAGGAAGAGTGAGATGAGAGAACTTTAGAGTGGTTTGCATGTTGCAAATGAGGTGTGTGGTTTAGTTACATGGTTTTGTTGTTGGTAAGCTTACACATGAAGCTAAATGACATGTGTTGTTAGTAGTTGTAAAGTTGACACATCATAGATGTGTTGTAGCAACATGTTGGCCGGTTTTGGGGGTGGGACAAGTGTCCCACTTGTCTCATCCCCATTTATTTACGGGTACTCCTCGATTCTCGTTTCCTCGATTTGCGTGCCCTCGGGTCGTTTTACGAAAAACGTTTTTATAAATTATGAATCACCGTCACAAAACGAATCCAATAAAAATTGTCTCATCAAAAACGGAGTTCGAAAACGTAAATACGTAATCCTAAGGTTTCCGGTTTAGTCGTAAAGGACGTTAAAATAAAATCGTAAGTCCTAATCTCTTCTCGTAAATTTGTGAGTTTATGAACCAACACAAATTTAAAACTCCAAAATAATATTCACGAATAAATTTATTTTCTGAAATGTCGGACTGTCACCAAAAACGGTGTATGTAAACGTAAGCACGTAACGTTGAATCCTCCGGTTTAGACGTAGTCGATGCTACTCCAAGACGTAAATCCAAATTTCTTCCCAAAAATAAGTGAGTTCATATTGTATCATTAAAATAATATTTTCAAATAATATTTGAGAATAAAATATCAATCGTAAATTGGCGGATTGTCACAGCATTTACCCCTAAACAGGATCTTTGTCCTCAAAGATCATCTTACTACTCGCTTCTTATAGAGTTAAAGCCATGTGGGTATTTCCTCCACATTCGGTCTTTTCTCGCAAGTGTAATCCATCATAATACGCGAGTTTCAGCAAACATAACTACGGGAATAAGATCAGGCTTAATGTTGACTTACTTTCTGTATCCATGATGTTCACGGGTTTTTGATGAATGCAACTTTTCGCCGATCTAAGCTTTACTAAGAATAATCAGAATTTCACTTGATAGATATTCCATCAAGTTCGATATACGAAACATAATTCACGCAGTCTTTGAAGTCCTAGGGTAGATCCAACTTATATGCCTTTCAATCCCAACTTTTACATCATCTCAATGATCCCAAACAACGGGGACTTATATCCCATGATTTGTCAGATCATGAATTCATTTTTTTTTTCCCAAGGTTAAAAATTGTGGCATAACTTCGCTACCCATTTGGCACTTCAAGATCTACATTTCACATTCACATAACCTCTTGCCCACTATCGGCGGTTAATAATTAAATCCTAATTTCAACAATCATTTCAGATCTCGCGGGTCGGGTATTTTGCAAGGATAGGTTCGCCATCATAGGAAACCTTAAGCCTAAAAGACATGTCCAACTCACAATGGGTGTATGTCGGGTGTCTTATCTCAACTCTTGCTTACAAATGCTCTAAGATTTAAATCCTAACAAGATTCGATCTCAATCCTAATACGATGATTATCAATGATAATCTCTCCAAAGGAAAACGATTATACGGTCTATTACCAAAGGTCATTCATTCAAACATAAAACAACACTTATATTACTCTGTATCGTTACTTTACCTCGTCCCTTCTATTTGGGATGGTACATAGTACTCTCATCAAGGTTCGTTCTCAATGATTTCTGAGCAAATCTCTAGAAATTCGATGCGAAGCGAGGATCTTGATATAGATGATTGATACAGGCATGCTATGTTTACATAACTCTTTTGCATTTATCATTAACGAGAATGATATTAGCAGATTTGGTCAGTCTGTCGACGATGACCCAAATCGAATCAAATTCAGATGATGACCTTTGCAATAGCTAGACGTTTACTAATGTATGAGGCGATGTCTGCATTCATAATTGCCATCAGTACAACCTCTTCAGACAGAGATACTTTTAGTCATAAATGACATAAATAAAATACTTATACTTACAAATTCCAACGTAACTATATCTCACAATCTCCATATTTATACAACCACAAGTGGCCTTTAAAACATTTAACGCTATCGGCTTCTCTATTTTAATGGTTCACATTAGCCGCGAACCTCTTTTATAATCTATATTATCTCTTCTTACAACCATCGTTTATATTTAAATTGTTCGGCAATTTATTTTGCACCTTCATTATTAAGAAATACATCCTAATTGGTTCTTTATATTTTCGACATAATGCGTCGGTATCTATATTCACTTCTCATGATGTTATAATTATCATGTTCACAATTTACTCAGATATTCTTTCTATATTATGCATCAGTAATTACGTTCACTTTCCTCAAGAAATAAATATCATAACGGTATTTATTCAAAATTATTTCTTCATATCTTTTATGTTTTAGTTTCTTCTTTAATATCATTTTTATCCGTTTTACTCAATCTGACGTTTAAAGCGTCGATAATTATTACAATTAATTAAATAATAATTATTATAACTACTTAAATATTAAGTATTCAATTTTTATGAAACGTAAACGTAAAGATTTTAAATTTCTTAGTTTGACCAATTATATAAAATGTTCAAAATTAATTTGAATTTAATTAACAAGATTTTCGGTTGATTTATCGAAAATAATTAATAAGATTCGTAAATGTTTGAAAAATCTTTGTTTATACTTTGGTCAAAATTTTCTTTAGTTTGAAAAGCAAAATTTGTTGTTTCAAATTTCAAGTTATGGTTTAAATGGTTTTCCTCAATCCTTTTTAAGTTATCTGGAGGTATACACAAACATTTACCCCTAAACTGAAGTCTAGTTAAATGGTTTGTGTATAAGGGAATAATCCCTTAAAATCCTTTGTTAAAACATTTGTCAAAATACATTCGCACTTTCTTTTTAGTATAACTCAAAGTCTTAAATGACTTCTAATTTTTGAAGAGTCAATTTATATTCCATTATCCTTATAATCACACGGTTAAATCATATAAAGGATTAAGTCCTTAATCACATGTTAAATATTTAAGGTACAGGTTTTCACTGTTCGGCCAATTCAGGGCAATCTATAAATAATTATTAACTCATTCTTATTCTTATGAACAAACAAATGATCCTTAATGATCATAAGCATGAATTTATCAAATTACAGCCTACACACGTGATTCACCAATTTTATGAATACTACATGTGCATTGTCAATCCAAACGACATCACGTGAAACTCATAACGTTCATTACAAGCACCGGATGTAGTGATTGGAATAGATAATCTCTTTCGCAGATGCGAAGTTGATGATAACCATGCTAAGGATCAAATCTTTAAAACATACGCTAGAACCTTGTAAATGATCGAACAATTCTTCCATTTCGAGTTATGGATATCGTTTTCGATTGTCAATTTACTCAGTCACAGTAATCTATAAATATAAGGAAAGATAACACCATAGCTCTTCAGGATGACAGGCTTGGTATAATAAAATCTTTCTCCGACAACTTTCTCAGTTGTACGGTAATTCCTTTAATTTAGATGGTGCTGACGTACAGTGCACAAGCCACAGGTGCAGCACCGGGAATATAATCAATACCAAATTCAACTTGCCTTAATGGCGAAAGTCTAGGTAATTCACCAACGAATACCTCCTAAAGTTCAGATAACATAAACATCTTTTAGTACATTCATATTAGGTTCTTTCTAGATTATAATATCTATAACTAGTTCACAACCATTCACGGTATAATTCTAAGTCATCCATCAAGATTTATTTAGATCACTTTTGATAATCAACATCTTATCATTTAGGGGAATTCAATCCAAGTTCCCATCAATTAAGACAATGTCGTCATGTCATAATCAATCAATCCATTCTACTAGCACTATCAACTTTCCAGTTTCGTTGCCGTCGATAAGATGTGCACTTTTCAAAAGACTGATAATAACTCATAATCCTTTACTAATTCAAGGATATATGGAGACACAACTACTAAGAAGAGTAAGGTCAACACATAATCTACGCGATAGAATTTCAAATCAGATACAGACGAAAACATTTAACGAATATGAATATATTCCATGTTTTCATAAATTTGAGTACGCATTCGAAAGATCCTCGGATCGTTATCCAGGTCATTCAAATGAAATCAAATCAAAAGAAATGATAAGAACGTCGATACATCCAGTCGGGTATCAACACTCAGTAATCATATACTTTTCCTAAGAATCTCACTACGGGAGAACTGGACAAGAAAGAATTGTCAATTGTCAAATAAGACAATTTCCACAGATGAGTAAATTCAATTCAGAAGAATAGATGCTACAGGCAGATATGTAGGTATCCCTAACATTATGGCCTTATTTTACACTTCTTGCAGATCTCATAAAATTTTATCTTTCACAATTTTCAAAGAAAATGTAGTGTTTATTAATCAGTTTTAGGGTGACTACTAATCAGTCTTGCATGGTCCATTCCAAATTGTATGTAGGCGCGCAACTATATACAATTTCAAGATTAACGATGCAATACTCAGTTCGTCAAAATTTTATCATCATGTTCATAATAAAGCATTTTCATGCTTAATTCTTAAATAAGAATTCAAAAATAAATTTACAAAGATTTTCTTTGTTATGGAAATAATTAGGTTTTCCAAAGCTTTTCATAAACAACTTTTATTTCGATAACAATCACTTATAAATCTTACTTTGAATAATCCTTATAGTGATGAAAATTCAATTTTTCTCAAAGGATACCGCTTTAACTTTATCAAAACAATGTGTGATCTGCAAAAGAGTGATGAAAGATTGTTCACCAACAATTAACTACAATCTAATAGGAAATGAGCTTAGCCAAATAATCATGAGGTTCATGATCTCGATGGCACTCAAAAGAATAATCCACAACGTAACTCAAATCAAGATGAGTACTTGTTCAATGGTTGCATCACTAATGCGAACATTAGGATGAAGCAATAAAGGATAGATAACATCGATACATGTAGAATTTAGCAATCAAAGGTAGTCTTTTCTTTAATCACAAACAAGTCAAATTGTACCGTAACACATTGCGTGTCACTATGTCATACAATTCTCAGAACTCATCCTACCAACTGATATCTCAGTTAAGTTAGGGATTTTTAAAAGATACCACAATGAATACTAATCTACAAGAGTCATTAGGTGTTCCACATGTCCCGGAAGATCCATCGGTCTCAATTCAGAAGAAGATTTCTTCAATTTATTTCTTGGACACTGGGCATCCTCATTAGTGGACAATGGCCTTGGAACAACCCTTAACACGAACTAATAATCAATTAAAACCTTATAATTCAATCACAAAACTTAACGACTTCCTCTTAACAATCTCATATTTTAATACAAGTTAAATCTTACTTTATTCAAGTTTCCACCACTTTTATACTCAATTCAATATCCTACCTCATATTCCAATACTATTTATTCTTCGGCCTTGTAAAGGCAATACAATCTCAATATGAATCAACACTTAATTTCCAATCCTATTAGCTCTTACAACAACAATTATCAAATGAGTCACTAGTATGAAATGACTGGATCATTCAACTAGACTTCTCGGAAAGGTACTAGTGGCATGAGGCTTTTGGGTATAGGCTCCAATTACAGCCTCAAGTGCAACATTCACCCTTTTGATTTCAATTTAAGAATTGGATGACAACGAATCAGATGACATCTTTCCAGGTGATAACGTTTTGTCAAACTCCACTCTATAAGAAAGATCGTCATGACATCGATATCAGTTTTAATTTCGCCAATTCTTCTTCGATTTCACAATCAACTAATATCTACATTTCTACGAATATCAACCATTTGTTGGGATCATAAATATCCACAACTTGGTTTAGATCTAGGATAGCTAGAATTCCTACGAGAATAGCTTCGATTAATTTACTAGGGAATTTAGGGTTACTTGTGACAATCTACGTCGTATAAATACCTCGTATAAAAATCAAAATAATCATCGAATAATCATGTAATAAAATTACATCATATATATATAATCCAAGTTATATATATACTAAAATAATACTTCTCAGTCTTGGCCTTGTCGGTAACTCGGGAATTCTTCGGCACCGTTATAGTCAAAAGATTTTTGGACATTTTTAGAAAAATGTTTGTAGTTAAAAGATTTTGAAATGTTTTATTCAAAACCTTGGTTTTAAAAATCTTTCGTTCTCTATAACGAGAGCTCTGGTACCAAACTGTAACACCCCCAAATTTATACAACTCAGTACAGCGGAAGACTAGTTGGTGTTACGGGATAGCACATTACTCACATCATAGACAACGCATGAAAATCGCGTCATTTATTTATAAAGCATTTACATTCATAAACATCAAAGTTACATCGGTCCCAAGTCATTACATTTCATATAAAGTTTTACAAAGTATTTGAATGGAAAATATTGTTTAGGTGCGGGCCATGAATTCTTGTTGTCTTCCCGAGAATTACCTTCAAGTACCTGAGATAAAACATGTTAAAAGAAAAGGTCAGCGATAACGCCGAGTGAATTCATAGAGTTTAGTAAATTCCATCAATATAACTTTGGTATAAAATTAGTACCAAAAATCAATTCATACAAATCATTGTAATAGGCCGTAAAATAGCCAAAATCATTTTATACAAATCTTTGTAATAGGCCATAAAATAGCCAAAGTCATTTTATATAAATCCTTATCGAAAATCATAATATAGGCATTCGCCTTAAAAATTATTATACGAGCCAATGTCGTAAAAACATCATACAATACGTCTTATGACGTTGTATAAAATCAAATAAAAACCGTTATATGAATATGGTTATGAAAACCAAAATACAATCATAATATCAATAGTATGACCCTGTATTGCTAGTCAGGCAATACATCGTAATTCGGAGCGTCTATTAGTATTTCGTTAGTTTTGGATTATTATAAGCCGCATGACATTGTTACCTTACTAAACCAACAACGGGTAGCTAACCCGATACAAATTTTGCCCATCTAAAGTAGCGTGTCGTCACAAAGGTCACGCTATTGAAATCTTCTCATACATAAATTCGCTTACCAATCAATGTGGCACGACGGGGATCAACCGTCAAGGCGCGAACTGGGGTGATCGTCCCCAAATAGTACTATTAAATGCATAAGCGTCTACCAACTCCCGGTAGTTCACAATTCATGCTAATGGGACTTTTAGTGACATAACCTAACTTTAATAATCCATTTTATTTCATCTATCGGGTCCATTAATCATTATCGGGTCATACAATCGGGTCATTCAATCATTCGGGTCCAAAATCAATAAACAAACAATCGGGACAAATGGTGTCCTATTCAATAAAAACTAACATGTTATCTCCCTCGCGGGTTTATAAAACATTTATAAAAACATTTAAAAGAGTGCGAGGCTATGAACTCACGTTGATATGGGAAGGCGGGTTATCGGCAATTCGGACGTACGGTGCGTGCTTCAATCACGGAAACCTAGACAAATAATACTCGGTCTTAGACTCATGTCCAATGACTTTATAAAAATAACAAGTATGTATACATATGATGATTATATATATATGATGATCAAGTGGGTTTACATATTCTCGTTTACTCATTTTAGTGTCATATGTCGATAGCTTTTATACTAGTTTACTAGTTTTACCCATTTACGTGTCTTAAGTCCAATAAGCTTATTATAAATTATTTAACTTATTTTAATCCATCTTGTACTTATATTATCAGTACATACACTTTCAAGTTGGGCCCAAATGGGTTAAGCCCAATAAGTTCTTTTTACAAGTTTTTATCTTATTAAGTCCAATTATTAGTCCAATATGTTTAGTTAGCTCGTAAATGTCCGTAATTCTTATAGTTCGGGTTTTATCGGTTTTTACTTGTCTTAGTTATCTATACATCAGTATATAACTTTTATAAAGTTTTCATGAGACGGGTCCAACCATCTAAGTTTTATTTAACAAAAACGTTAATTTTACGGCAATAGCCGAAAAAGTCGTAAAAATCATATTTATAGTTTTTATTACTTATAAACATTATTTCACCACCATTTATATAATTTATCCATTTGATTAACCTTTTGTATATATAAATAAGTTTTATAAGTTAGTGGGTTTTTATTTTACATTTTATATATTAAAATATGAGTGCTTATATAATAGTATTATTCTTTAATTTCCAAAAATCTGATTTTTAACTTCATCTTCACCAAAACTGCCATATCTTGAGTTCTATATGGAGATAGAAGCTCAAATTTTTATCACATAAACTACATGATATGTGCTACATTTAACTCTTCTATAGCTACTGTTGAATCATCTTCTAAATATTTTCTAAAAATCGTCCAAAACAGTAACTTCAGATTTATACCCTAAACTTGTTTTGATCATATCTCACTCATTATTTTGATTCCATTGCATGGCCAACTCTCACATGTGTACAAGACCCATAGCTTACTGTAAATAGATTCTACTTCATCATATTATCAGTCCATGACCTGTTTATTTACTGTTTTACACAGCCAACATATTTAGACAAGATTTTAGACTTGTTTCTTATAGTTTTTCACCTTTTTACCCATGATTATCAACAACAAATCCCCACATAACATTTTTATCATCATATAATCATCATAAGTATATACAATAGGAAATAAAATACAAGTTTACATAATCAAAATAACAAGAAGTTGAGGAGGACAATCTTTATACCACCAACTTGATGTAGGTTATGAGTTTGGCATGGTTTTTGATGGAGAAACTTGTGCTTAGCCAACACCATCTTCAAGAACTCCAATCTTCATCAACTCCTTGTGGAAAATCAGCCTCATGACACCATGAAAACTCCTCCATGGATGTTATAAGTACCACCAATCAATAGGGTTTTGAAAGGGCTTCAACATATGCAAGTATAACATATGGTTTCATGGTTGAATCAAGATCAAAGGGTGTTTTTGGGAGAGATATGGGACGGCAAGGAAGAGTGAGATGAGAGAACTTTAGAGTGGTTTGCATGTTGCAAATGAGGTGTGTGGCTTAGTTACATGGTTTTGTTGTTAGAAAGCTTACACATGAAGCTAAATGACATGTGTTGTTAGTAGTTGTAAAGTTGACACATCATAGATGTGTTGTAGCAACATGTTGGCCGGTTTTGGGGGTGGGACAAGTGTCCCACTTGTCTCATCCCCATTTATTTACGGGTACTCCTCGATTCTCGTTTCCTCGATTTGCGTGCCCTCGGGTCGTTTTACGAAAAACGTTTTTATAAATTATGAATCACCGTCACAAAACGAATCCAATAAAAATTGTCTCATCAAAAACGGAGTTCGAAAACGTAAATACGTAATCCTAAGGTTTCCGGTTTAGTCGTAAAGGACGTTAAAATAAAATCGTAAGTCCTAATCTCTTCTCGTAAATTTGTGAGTTTATGAACCAACACAAATTTAAAACTCCAAAATAATATTCACGAATAAATTTATTTTCTGAAATGTCGGACTGTCACCAAAAACGGTGTATGTAAACGTAAGCACGTAACGTTGAATCCTCTGGTTTAGACGTAGTCGATGCTACTCCAAGACGTAAATCCAAATTTCTTCCCAAAAATAAGTGAGTTCATATTGTATCATTAAAATAATATTTTCAAATAATATTTGAGAATAAAATATCAATCGTAAATTGGCGGATTGTCACATATGCGTTGTCTATGATGTGAGTAATGTGCTATCCCGTAACACCAACTAGTCTTCCGCTGTACTGTGTTGTATAAATTTGGGGGTGTTACAACATTAGAGGTTCAATGTATTAGATAGGGATCAACATTAGAGGTTCAATGTATTAGATAGGGTTCAACATTATAGGTTCAATGTATTAGATAGGTTTCAATATTAGAGGTTTAATGTATTAGATATGGTTCAACATTAGAGGTTCAATGTATTAGATAGGGTTCAACATTAGAGGTTCAATGTATTAGATAGGGTTTAACAACAGAGGTTCAATGTATTAGATAGGGTTAAACATTATAGGTTCAATGTATTAGATAGGTTTCTACATAAGAGGTTCAATGTATTAGATAGGGTTCAATATTAGAGGTTCAATGTATTAGATAGGTTTCAACATTAGAGGTTCAATGTATTAGATAGGGTTCAACATTATAGGTTCAATGTATTAGATAGGGTTCAACATTAGAGGTTCAATGTATTAGATAGGTTTCAACATTAGAGGTTCAATGTTTAGATAGGGTTCAACATTAGAGGTTCAATGTATTAGATAGGTTTCAACATTAGAGGTTCAACGTATTAGATAGAGTTCAACATTAGAAGTTCAATGTATTAGATAGGGTTCAACATTAGAGGTTCAATGTATTAGATAGGGTTCAAAATTAGAGGTTCAATGTATTAGATAGGTTTCAACATTAGAGGTTCAACGTATTTGATAGGGTTCAACATTAGAGGTTCAATGTATTAGATAGGTTTCAACATTAGAGGTTCAATGTATTAGATAGGGTTTAACATTAGAGGTTCAATGTATTAGATAGGGTTCAACATTATAGGTTCAATGTATTAGATAGGTTTCAACTTTAGAGGTTCAATGTATTAGATAGGGTTCAACATTAGAGGTTCAATGTATTAGATAGGGTTCAACATTAGAGGTTCAATGTATTAGATAGGGTTCAACATTAGAGGTTTAATGTATTAGATAGGGTTCAACATTAGAGGTTCAATATATTAGATAGGTTTCAACATTAGAGGTTCAATGTATTAGATAGGGTTCAAAATTAGAGGTTCAATGTATTAGATAGGTTTCAACATTAGAGGTTCAATGTATTAGATAGGGTTCAACATTATAGGTTCAATGTATTAGATATGGTTCAACATTAGAGGTTCAATGTATTAGATAGGTTTCAACATTAGAGGTTCAACGTATTTGATAGGGTTCAACATTAGAGGTTCAATGCATTAGATAGGATTGAACATTAGAGGTTCAATGTATTAGATAGGGTTCAACATTAGAGGTTCAATGTATTAGATAGGGTTCAACATTAGAGGTTCAATGTATTAGATAGGGTTCAACATTAGAGGTTCAATGTATTAGATAGGGTTCAACATTATAGGTTCAACTTATTAGATAGGGTTCAACATTAGAGGTTCAATGTATTATATAGGGTTCAACATTAGAGGTTCAATGTATTAGATAGGTTTCAACATTAGAGGTTCAACGTATTAAACAGGGTTCAACATAATAGGTTCAACGTATTTGATAAGGTTCAATATTAGAGGTTCAACGTATTTGATAGGGTTCAACATTAGAGGTTCAATGTATCAGATAGGGTTCAACATTAGAGGTTCAATATATTAGATAGGGTTCAACATTAGAGGTTCAATGTATTAGATAGGGTTCAACATTATAGGTTCAATGTATTAGATAGGGTTCAACATTAGAGGTTCAATGTATTAGATAGGGTTCAACAGTAGAGGTTCAACGTATTAGATAGGTTTCAACATTAGAGGTTCAATGTATTACATAGGGTTCAACATTATAGGTTCAATGTATTAGATAAGGTTCAACATTAGAGGTTCAATGTATTAGATAATGTTCGACATTAGAGGTTCAATGTATTAGATGGGTTTCAACATTAGAGGTTTAATGTATTAGATAGGGTTCAACATTAGAAGTTCAATGTATTAGATAGGGTTCAACATTAGAGGTTCAATATATTAGATAGGGTTCAACATTAGAGGTTCATTGTATTAGATAGGTTTCAACATTAGAGGTTCAATGTATTAGATAGGGTTCAACATTAGAGGTTCAATGTATTAGATAGGGTTCAACATTAGAGGTTCTATGTATTATATAGGGTTCAACAATAGAGGTTCAATGTATTAGATAAGGTTCAACATTATAGGTTTAATGTATTAGATAAGTTTCAACATTAGAGGTTCAATGTATTAGATAGGTTTCAAAATTAGAGGTTCAATGTATTAGATAGGGTTCAACATTATAGGTTCAATGTATTAGATAGGATTCAACAGTAGAGGTTCAATGTATTAGATAGGTTTCAACATTAGAGGTTCAATGTATTAGATAGGGTTCAACATTAGAGGTTCAATGTATTAGATAGGTTTCAACATTAGAGGTTCAACGTATTAGATAGGGTTCAACATTAGAGGTTCAATGTATTAGATAGGGTTCAACATTAGGGGTTCAACGTATTAGATAGGGTTCAACATTAGAGGTTCAATGTATTAGATAGGGTTCAACATTAGGGGTTCAATGTATTAGATAGGGTTCAACATTAGAGGTTCAATGTATTAGATAGGTTTCAACATTATAGGTTCAACGTATTTGATAGGGTTCAACATTAGAGGTTCAATGTATTAGATATGTTTCAACATTAGAGGTTCAATATATTAGATAGGGTTTAACATTAGAGGTTCAATGTATTAGATAGGGTTCAACATTATTGGTTCAATGTATTAGATAGGTTTCAACATTAGAGGTTCAATGTATTAGATAGGGTTCAATATTAGAGGTTTAATGTATTAGATAGGGTTCAACATTAGAGGTTCAATGTATTAGATAGGGTTCAACATTAGAGGTTCAATGTATTAGATAGGGTTCAACATTAGAGGTTCAATGTATTAGATAGGTTTCAACATTAGAGGTTCAATGTATTAGATAAGGTTCAAAATTAGAGGTTCAATTTATTTGATAGGTTTGAACATTAGAGGTCCAATGTATTAGATAGGGTTCAACATTATAGGTTCAATGTATTAGATATGGTTCAACATTAGAGGTTCAATGTATTAGATAGGTTTCAACATTAGAGGTTCAACGTATTTGATAGGGTTCAACATTAGAGGTTCAATGTATTAGATAGGTTTCAACATTAGAGGTTCAATGTATTAGAGACGGGTTCAACATTAGAGGTTCAATGTATTAGATAGGGTTAAACATTAGAGGTTCAATGTATTAGATAGGGTTCAACATTAGAGGTTCAATGTATTAGAAAGGGTTCAACATTAGAGGTTCAATGTATTAGATAGGGTTCAACATTATAGGTTCAATTTATTAGATAGGGTTCAACATTAGAGGTTCAATGTATTATACAGGGTTCAACATTAGAGGTTCAATGTATTAGATAGGTTTCAACATTAGAGGTTCAACGTATTTGATAGGGTTCAACACTATAGGTTACACGTATTTGATAAAGTTCAATATTAGAGGTTCAACGTATTTGATAGGGTTTAACATAAGGGGTTCAATGTATTAGATAGGTTTCAAAATTAGAGGTTCAATGTATTAGATAGGGTTCAACATTAGAGGTTCAATGTATTAGATAGGGTTCAACATTAGAGATTCAATGTATTAGATAGGGTTCAACATTAGAGGTTCAATGTATTAGATAGGGTTCAACATTATAGGTTCAATGTATTAGATAGGGTTCAACATTAGAGGTTCAATGTATTAGATAGGGTTCAACATTAGAGGTTCAATGTATTAGATAGGGTTCAACATTATAGGTTCAATGTATTAGATAGGTTTCAACATTAGAGGTTCAATGTATTAGATAGGGTTCAACATTGGAGGTTCAATGTATTAGATAGGTTTCAACATTAGAGGTTCAATGTATTAGATAGGGTTCAACATTATAGGTTCAATGTATTAGATAGGGTTCAACATTATAGGTTCAATGTATTAGATGGGGTTCAACATTAGAGGTTCAATGTATTAGATAGGTTTCAACATTAGAGGTTCAATGTATTAGATAGAGATCAACATTAGAGGTTCAATGTATTAGATAGGGTTCAACATTATAGGTTCAATGTATTAGATAGGTTTCAACATTAGAGGTTTAATGTATAAGATAGGGTTCAACATTAGAGGTTCAATGTATTAGATAGGGTTCAACATTAGAGGTTCAATGTATTAGATAGGGTTCAACAACAGAGGTTCAATGTATTAGATAGGGTTAAACATTATAGGTTCAATGTATTAGATAGGTTTCTACATAAGAGGTTAAATGTATTAGATAAGGTTCAATATTAGAGGTTCAATGTATTAGATAGGTTTCAACATTAGAGGTTCAATGTATTAGATAGGGTTCAACATTATAGGTTCAATGTATTAGATAGGGTTCAACATTTGAGGTTCAATGTATTAGATAGGTTTCAACATTAGAGGTTCAATGTTTAGATAGGGTTCAACATTAGAGGTTCAATGTATTAGATAGGTTTCAACATTAGAGGTTCAATGTATTAGATAGGGTTCAACATTAGAGGTTCAATGTATTAGATAGGGTTCAACATTAGAGGTTCTATGTATTAGATAGGGTTCAACAATAGAGGTTCAATGTATTAGATAGGATTCAACATTATAGGTTCAATGTACTAGATAAGTTTCAACATTAGAGGTTCAATGTATTAGATAGGTTTCAACATTAGAGGTTCAATGTATTAGATAGTGTTCAACATTATAGATTCAATGTATTAGATAGGGTTCAACAGTAAAGGTTCAATGTATTAGATAGGTTTCAACATTAGAGGTTCAATGTATTAGATAGGGTTCAACATTAGAGGTTCAATGTATTAGATAGCTTTCAACATTAGAGGTTCAACGTATTAGATAGGGTTCAACATTAGAGGTTCAATGTATTAGATAGGGTTCAACATTAGGGGTTCAACGTATTAGATAGGGTTCAACATTAGAGGTTCAATGTATGAGATAGGGTTCAACATTAGGGGTTCAATGTATTAGATAGGGTTCAACATTAGAGGTTCAATGTATTAGATAGGTTTCAACATTATAGGTTCAACGTATTTGATAGGGTTCAACATTAGAGGTTCAATGTATTAGATAGGTTTCAACATTAGAGGTTCAATATATTAGATAGGGTTTAACATTAGAGGTTCAATGTATTAGATAGGGTTCAACATTATAGGTTCAATGTATTAGATAGGTTTCAACATTAGAGGTTCAATGTATTAGATAGGGTTCAACATTAGAGGTTCAATGTATTAGATAGGGTTTAACATTAGAGGTTCAATGTATTAGATAGGGTTCAACATTAGAGGTTCAATGTATTAGATAGGGTTCAACATTAGAGGTTCAATGTATTAGATAGGTTTCAACATTAGAGGTTCAATGTATTAGATAAGGTTCAAAATTATAGGTTCAATGTATTAGATAGGTTTTTTACATTAGAGGTCCAATGTATTAGATAGGGTTCAACATTATAGGTTCAATGTATTAGATATGGTTCAACATTAGAGGTTCAGTGTATTAGATAGGTTTCAACATTAGAGGTTCAACGTATTAGATAGGTTTCAACATTAGAGGTTCAATGTATTATATAGGATTCAACATTATAGGTTCAATGTATTAGATAAGGTTCAACATTAGAGGTTCAATGTATTAGATAATGTTCGACATTAGAGGTTCAATGTATTAGATAGGTTTCAACATTAGAGGTTCAATGTATTAGATAGGGTTCAACATTAGAAGTTCAATGTATTAGATAGGGTTCAACATTAGAGGTTCAATGTATTAGATAGGGTTCAACATTGGAGGTTCAATGTATTAGATAGGTTTCAACATTAGAGGTTCAATGTATTAGATAGGGTTCAACATTAGAGGTTCAATATATTAGATAGGGTTCAACATTAGAGGTTCTATGTATTAGATAGGGTTCAACAATAGAGGTTCAATGTATTAGATAGGGTTCAACATTATAGGTTCAATGTATTAGATAAGTTTCAACATTAGAGGTTCAATGTATTAGATAGGTTTCAACATTAGAGGTTCAATGTATTAGATAGGGTTCAACATTATAGGTTCAATGTATTAGATAGGGTTCAACAGTAGAGGTTCAATGTATTAGATAGGTTTCAACATTAGAGGTTCAATGTATTAGATAGGGTTCAACATTAGAGGTTCAATGTATTAGATAGGTTTCAACATTAGAGGTTCAACGTATTAGATAGGGTTCAACATTAGAGGTTCAATGTATTAGATAGGGTTCAATATTAGGGGTTCAATGTATTAGATAGTGTTGAACATTAGAGGTTCAATGTATTAGATAGGGTTCAACATTAGGGATTCAATGTATTAGATAGGGTTCAACATTAGAGGTTCAATGTATTAGATAGGTTTCAACATTATAGGTTCAACGTATTTGATAGGGTTCAACATTAGAGGTTCAATGTATTAGATAGGTTTCAACATTAGAGGTTCAATATATTAGATAAGGTTTAACATTAGAGGTTCAATGTATTAGATAGGGTTCAACATTATAGGTTCAATGTATTAGATAGGTTTCAACATTAGAGGTTCAATGTATTAGATAGGGTTCAACATTAGAGGTTCAATGTATTAGATAGGGTTCAACATTAGAGGTTCAATGTATTAGATAGGGTTCAACATTAGAGGTTCAATGTATTAGATAGGTTTCAACATTAGAGGTTCAATGTATTAGATAAGGTTCAAAATTAGAGGTTCAATGTATTAGATAATATTCGACATTAGAGGTTCAATGTATTAGATAGGTTTCAACATTAGAGGTTCAATGTATTAGATAGGGTTCAACATTAGAAGTTCAATGTATTAGATAGGGTTCAACATTAGAGGTTCAATGTATTAGATAGGGTTCAACATTAGAGGTTCAATGTATTAGATAGGTTTCAACATTAGAGGTTCAATGTATTAGATAGGGTTCAACATTAAAGGTTCAATGTATTAGATAGGGTTCAACATTAGAGGTTCTATGTATTAGATAGGGTTCAACATTAGAGGTTCAATGTATTAGATAGGGTTCAACATTATAGGTTCAATGTATTAGATATGTTTCAACATTAGAGGTTCAATGTATTAGATAGGTTTCAACATTAGAGGTTCAATGTATTAGATAGGGTTCAACATTATAGGTTCAGTGTATTAGATAGGGTTCAACAGTAGAGGTTCAATGTATTAGATAGGTTTCAACATTAGAGGTTCAATGTATTAGATAGGGTTCAACATTAGAGGTTCAATGTATTAGATAGGTTTCAACATTAGAGGTTCAACGTATTAGATAGGGTTCAACATTAGAGGTTCAATGTATTAGATAGGGTTCAACATTAGGGGTTCAACGTATTAGAGAGGGTTCAACATTAGAGGTTCAATGTATTAGATAGGGTTCAACATTAGGGGTTCAATGTATTAGATAGGGTTCAACATTAGAGGTTCAATGTATTAGATAGGTTTCAACATTATAGGTTCAACGTATTTGATAGGGTTCAACATTAGAGGTTCAATGTATTAGATAGGTTTCAACATTAGAGGTATTAGATAGGGTTTAACATTAGAGGTTCAATGTATTAGATAGGGTTCGACATTATAGGTTCAATGTATTAGATAGGTTTCAACATTAGAGGTTCAATGTATTAGATAGGGTTCAACATTAGAGGTTCAATGTATTAGATAGGTTTCAACATTAGAGGTTCAATGTATTAGATAAGGTTAAAAATTAGAGGGTCAATGTATTAGATAGGTTTCAACATTAGAGGTCCAATGTATTAGATAGGGTTCAACATTATAGGTTCAATGTATTAGATATGGTTCAACATTAGAGGTTCAATGTATTAGATAGGTTTCAACATTAGAGGTTCAACGTATTTGATAGGGTTCAACATTAGAGGTTCAATGTATTAGATAGGTTTCAACATTAGAGGTTCAATGTATTAGATAGGGTTCAACATTAGAGGTTCAATGTATTAGATAGGGTTCAACATTAGAGGTTCAATGTATTAGATAGGGTTCAACATTAGAGGTTCAATGTATTAGATAGGGTTCAACATTAGAGGTTCAATGTATTAGATAGGGTTCAACATTATAGGTTCAATTTATTAGATAGGGTTCAACATTAGAGGTTCAATGTATTATATAGAGTTCAACATTAGAGGTTCAATGTATTAGATAGGTTTCAACATTAGAGGTTCAACGTATTAGATAGGGTTAAACATTATAGGTTCAACGTATTTGATAAGTTTCAATATTAGAGGTTCAACGTATTTGATAGGGTTCAACATAAGAGGTTCAATGTATTAGATAGGTTTCAAAATTAGAGGTTCAATGTATTAGATAGGGTTCAACATTAGAGGTTCAATGTATTAGATAGGGTTCAACATTAGAGATTCAATGTATTAGATAGGGTTCAACATTAGAGGTTCAATGTATTAGATAGGGTTCAACATTATAGGTTCAATGTATTAGATAGGGTTCAACATTAGAGGTTCAATGTATTAGATAGGGTTTAACATTAGAGGTTCAATGTATTAGATAGGGTTCAACATTATAGGTTCAATGTATTAGATAGGTATCAACATTAGAGGTTCAATGTATTAGATAGGGTTCAACATTGGAGGTTCAATATATTAGATAGGTTTCAACATTAGAGGTTCAATGTATTAGATAGGGTTCAACATTATAGGTTCAATGTATTAGATAGGGTTCAACATTATAGGTTCAATGTATTAGATGGGGTTCAACATTAGAGGTTCAATGTATTAGATAGGTTTCAACATTAGAGGTTCAATGTATTAGATAGGGATCAACATTAGAGTTCAATGTATTAGATAGGGTTCAACATTATAGGTTCAATGTATTAGATAAGTTTTAACATTAGAGGTTTAATGTATTAGATAAGGTTCAACATTAGAGGTTCAATGTATTAGATAGGGTTCAACATTAGAGGTTCAATGTATTAGATAGGGTTCAACAACAGAGGTTCAATGTATTAGATAGGGTTAAACATTATAGGTTCAATGTATTAGATAGGTTTCTACATAAGAGGTTCAATGTATTAGATAGGGTTTAATATTAGAGGTTCAATGTATTAGATAGGTTTCAACATTAGAGGTTCAATGTATTAGATAGGGTTCAACATTATAGGTTCAATGTATTAGATAGGGTTCAACATTAGAGGTTCAATGTATTAGATAGGTTTCAACATTAGAGGTTCAATGTTTAGATAGGGTTCAACATTAGAGGTTCAATGTATTAGATAGGTTTCAACATTAGAGGTTCAACTTATTAGATAGGGTTCAACATTAGAAGTTCAATGTATTAGATAGGGTTCAACATTAGAGGTTCAATGTATTAGATAGGGTTCAAAATTAGAGGTTAAATGTATTAGATAGGTTTCAACATTAGAGGTTCAACGTATTTGATAGGGTTCAACATTAGAGGTTCAATGTATTAGATAGGTTTCAACATTAGAGGTTCAATGTATTAGATAGGGTTTAACATTAGAGGTTCAATGTATTAGATAGGGTTCAACATTATAGGTTCAATGTATTAGATAGGTTTCAACATTAGAGGTTCAATGTATTAGATAGGGTTCAACATTAGAGGTTCAATGTATTAGATAGGGTTCAACATTAGAGGTTCAATGTATTAGATAGGGTTCAACATTAGAGGTTCAATGTATTAGATAGGGTTCAACATTAGAGGTTCAATGTATTAGATAGGTTTCAACATTAGAGGTTCAATGTATTAGATAGGGTTCAAAATTAGAGGTTCAATGTATTAGATAGGTTTCAACATTAGAGGTTCAATGTATTAGATAGGGTTCAACATTATAGGTTCAATGTATTAGATATGGTTCAACATTAGAGGTTCAATGTATTAGATAGGTTTCAACATTAGAGGTTCAACGTATTTGATAGGGTTCAACATTAGAGGTTCAATGCATTAGATAGGTTTCAACATTAGAGGTTCAATGTATTAGATAGGGTTCAACATTAGAGGTTCAATGTATTAGATAGGGTTCAACATTAGAGGTTCAATGTATTAGATAGGGTTCAACATTAGAGGTTCAATGTATTAGATAGGGTTCAACATTAGAGGTTCAATGTATTAGATAGGGTTCAACATTATAGGTTCAATTTATTAGATAGGGTTCAACATTAGAGGTTCAATGTATTATATAGGGTTCAACATTAGAGGTTCAATGTATTAGATAGGTTTCAACATTAGAGGTTCAACGTATTAGACAGGGTTCAACATAATAGGTTCAACGTATTTGATAAGGTTCAATATTAGAGGTTCAACGTATTTGATAGGGTTCAACATTAGAGGTTCAATGTATTAGATAGGTTTCAAAATTAGAGGTTCAATGTATTAGATAGGGTTCAACATTAGAGGTTCAATGTATTAGATAGGGATCAACATTAAAGATTCAATATATTAGATAGGGTTCAACATTAGAGGTTCAATGTATTAGATAGGGTTCAACATTATAGGTTCAATGTATTAGATAGGTGTAACAACCTTGGTTTTAAGGTTCGTCACTTAGTTTTATTTTATGCTAGTTACTTGTCTTTACGTGTTTATGTGTTTATTGGTGGGTATAGTTTGTGGTTTGGATATCGTTTCCGGTACGGGGTACCTTGTGAGTGAAACGATGTGTGATGATTTCATGTTCATGAGTTCACATGGTAGTGACTATGAAGTGAGATGGTGTTATTTAGTGGTTTTACGTATACGTATATTTATTATAGAAAATCGTATTTTTACAATTTACGGTTTAGCATTTAGAGCTCTCGGATGAGGTAATTGTTGATCTTAAACTTGGATCGATTAGCTTTGTGTATACGAGATTAAATCAAGTATAACACGTAGAGAAACCTTTGTTATATGCTTTGTAAATCTAAGTATTATGCGGAATTTAATACTTAAACAAGAACACAAGATGTAAACAAAACTTTCACTTTGATTATGAATGTCGAACTTGCTTACAATGAAAGATGTTTACGAATGAAAACTTATATAAAACTTGATACTAAACATTAACCTAAAGGCCTTCTTTTATAGACTAAGAAGCCTTGTACAATAAGCTACGTATCAACTATTCTAGGTAAAGATAAACATAGAAAATACATTGTCGTTTCTATCCTTACTAGAAGTATTCTAGAACATAATAAACGTGTAGCTTATATCTTCCATCAGTGCTTGTCTTCAATCTGTCAACGCTTGACTTTAACTTGTCAACGCTTGAGCTGTCAGCGCTCACTTTGTTCTTGTCAACGCTTGAGTTGTTCTTGTCAGCGCTCAAGTGATCTGGCCTTAATTTATTCCCAACAATCCTCCCCTAAACTTGATATCCACTCTTATGATCAAGTTTCTTAATAATCATTAAGAACTTGGAGGAGTCTGACAAACCTTATCATATTGGTAATAAATAAATCTGATCAAATTCTTTGCCACGTCACTTGTATAGTCTATCTCCAGCTGAGTGTCCTTCATCTTTTCCAAAACAGCCTTGGATATGAAATATTGAGCATCCACTAGTAGATACTCAGCAAACTTAGTAGAACTCAAATGGTATACACCAGCAGCTGAATATAACCTCCATTGAAGACCACTGAGGTCATCTTCAAGATCCTTCCATATTTCAGGATCTTCCTCATTTGTCCCACACATTCTTTTGAATGTGGTCCAAAGTTTTATTCCATTAGCTGAAGTTGGTGCTTCAGCCTCATACTTGGTCTCCAGCAACCTCCAAAGGTCCACCAAGTCTTCTCTATCACAACTTGCAAATAAAGATATGAGAGTGGTAAAAGTGTGTACCTCCTTGCCAAATCTTCTAATCTTCCAGAATCCACATTCATCCTCATCATAACTCACAATTGGATTCCTGGAATCTAATGGTAACACCTGCACCATATCTGAAGCTTCTAATGGGGAGAGCTTGAGGCTCTTTCTAATAACTGCTTCACTTGGATATAGTTGATTCATATCTTTTGGAAACTCAAGTGTAAATCCCTTCTTCACTGGCCTGGGAACTATCATAGCTTTCTTGATTTCCATCTCTTCTGCAAGTTGCTCCTTTCTTTCATCTGAAAGAAGTCTGAAAGTGTTTTCTTCCTGCACTTTCACCCAAATAGGATAAGCCCTATGTTCCAACTCATCAAATGTCAAAGCCTTCAGCTTCTGATGTGTCCATCCAACTCCATGACATCTGAGCAACATAAAGTAGAGCTTCCTTCTATCCCTTTTCAACTCAGAGAGAATGTTGCTTGCCTTGTGCTTCAAAATCACCTTACAATCCTTCTGAACTCTAAGAAGAAGCTCCAAACCCCATATTTGATCTGAAATGGTCAAGTCTGGATTATCCATGCAGCTTTCTTCCCAAGAATTGTACATCTGAACCACCTCTAGCATGTCAAAGTCAATCTGCAACTTTAAATCTCTCAACTTTTCCCTAGCAAGCTCATCACCATACTCAAGCCTTTCTGGTTCAATAATCATCACACTTGAGTCTAAGCTATCTCCATCACTTTCTTCTTCAGAAGTCACAACAAATGGTGACTTTTCCTTTTCACCTTGTTCCATCAATTGCTCAGCCAGTCTTCTATCAAATTCAACCTGGGCTGCATTCTTTGGAACAACTTCTTCTACCAATTTACCCTTACCCTTATCTGATGGTGCAATGGTTGGTAAGGTAGATGGTAATACCTGAGTAGAAACTTCTTTGATGATAGATGATGACTGGAATACATCACCTTCATGTGCAGGTCTGTCAACGCCCAAATTTCCTCTATCAGCGCCCAAAATACTTCTATCAGCGTCCAAATTTGTCTTGTCAACGCTCAAATATTTTCCCTCAGCGCCTTGTGTAACCTCTCTCAACATTGCTGTAAATGATAAATTTAGATTGGTTGGAGAGATTAAGGACGTATCAAAACCTGTTTGTTCCTTCAAAGTAGTAAGAGCTTCAGCAACATCCATTGATTGACCATCTTGACTGCTCTTATCACTCAGATTTCTTTGATCTTCCTCCCCTTTGGAAGACTCCTCCATACCCCTCCTAGCATGATCACTCTCCAAAACAACAATCCTCTCCCTCAATTCCTTGAGTTCAAGGCCTTGTGAGCTGACTATTTGTACTAAGTCTGCATTTTGCTTTTGCAAGCTAATGCAGACTGCCGTCAATTCCAAAAGAGTCATTGGTTCCAGACTGCCCTCTTCTAAAATGGGGATTTGACCTCCCAAGTCAGGTTCATTGGGCATGGATGAGGACTTAATTATGGTGGGACTGCCTTGGCCAGCTTCTAAGCCAGAACCAATAGTCCCAGCCTCATCCAGGTCACCAGCCACACTTGTGGTGGTGGTTCTCTCTGCTTCATGGCTAGGACCACCAGAGGAGAACACTCCAGTAGTCCTTTGGCGTTTGATCAACCTATATTCAGGTGGTGTGGAAGATGGTGTGGAAGAATGGGTAGATGTGGGTTGGTTAAGGGGCGTTTGGGATTGTGATGGTTGGGTGTCAGCGTTGGAAATAGGCACATCAACGCCAACATTTGATGTGTCAGCGTCAAAGGGTTCTTGGTCTAATTGCATTTGTTCAGGTGAGGGTAAAGGTTCAGGAATAGGTTCAAGTTGTGGGTGAGGGTCTATATGAGGTTGGGGTTGTGCTGCTGCAATAACAGCAAGCATGGCTGGGGTTAAAGGTAAGTCTCTATGAGGTAGTGAATCCATCTTTGCAAAAATAGCTTTCTTTTGTTCAGGGATTTTATAAAAATCATTGTGATCCCTTGAACAATATCTTTGATCATCAAAAATCATTTGCAGAAAACGGGGATAAGCCAAAGTCATTTTTGTCCCCTTGTTTTTACACATTCCTTCAAAAATCATTTTAGAATAGTTATATTTTTGCCCTGTTGCAATACACACAATAGCACTAGCAATGGATCTATTGATCTCATTGTGTGCAGTACATTTGGGACTCAAACATTGAAGGAGAATGTGAATGAGGTACTTCAAGGCTGGGGGAAATTCCTGCTTATGGTACTTATTAAGAGTACCTTCATCAGGAATTGGATATCCCAAAGCCCTAAGCCCTTGTTCTATTTCATTTATGGGAAGAATGGTTATACCATCAGCATCATCAAGATGCAAGGCCTGGCGTACCAAGGCCTCAGTAACCACCCAAGATCTCCCATGAACAATAGAAGTTAATGTGGTCACTCTATTAACTATTGAGGAACTGATAGTGTTCCAAAACTGTTTAATGTGTGTGACTGGAATGAGTGGTGCATGAGAAAGAGCATACCTTAATGGGGATGCGTTCAAATACGCCACCATTTGTGTGTATTGAGGAAACAAATCATTATCAGCAACAAGATAAGCAATCATGTTGTGTTGAGACTTGAACCCCAAAGCCAATTCTGCTGAGTTAAATCTTGGTGCCATTGAGGAAAGCTGTTAATTTGAAGTGTAGAAGATGAAGGTTGATAAGAGAAAAGTGTTAGACAAGAATTATAGATACCCTGTTTAAAAATAGGAGCCAAATTTATAGGAGATGAAGAATGCATGTGATTGGCCCAAAAATAGGCAAAGATTTTCAAAAACTAATCATAAAAATATTGAAAAAGTTATAAGTTATCTCATGCATTTAATGAAAGTAACAACTCCTAAAATTACGGCTTGAAAATATGTCAAAAAGTAACAACTGGGTAGGTCCCATTGAGTGTCAACGGTCAAATATAACCCATCAACGCCCAACGGCTATAATCTTGTCAACGTTCGCCTAAAGCCATGTCAGCGTCCAATTTGGTCACAACAACGCTTGGAAAAATCTTGTCAGCGTCCAAAAATAAAATTGTTTTAAAAAGTGAAAAATGACCTTAACAAGTAATTTATCCTAGAGAAAATAACCAAAAGCTGATAATTATTATAGGGCGGCAAGCACTGTCCAGTTATGCACACTTGCATAAACAAGATAGACATAACAGTCCTCTAGTGTCCCTTGCTAACCAAAATTCTTAACAACCAAGTTACCTTATAAAATCCTTGTTACTCCCAGGTAAATCCCATATCAAAATCATTCCCAAGTCTCCCAACAGACCACAACCAATTCTAGGCCAAAAATGTCTTGGCAGCATGCAAAGTTGATATACTATGCATGCTACAGTGCCTCATGGTTTAGTAAAACTAACCCATACTCACCTGTGGACACAATCTAGAATTGTGATAAGAGTATCATATGGATACCCACAAATCCTAAAGGTTCCTAAAACCTCCCCTTAAACTATGATACAAAAAGTTTGCTAAAATCATGCATGAACATAAAAAATTTATGTCAAGATAGGAATGAAACATTCCAACCATCATCCATAAATAAAAACTTGTCCAAATGCTTCTCCTTTGATCCATAAGCAACTCTGTATCCAATGGTATACTGCTAACACCATCTGCACATTTAGATTGAAAACCACAAAACTAACATTGTTGCTGACAACGCCCCGATAACACACAACAGCGTTGAAAGAAGCTTTGTTAGCGTTAGACAATTATATTGCTGACAACGTTGCAAAAACACTTATCAGTGTTCAAACAACCTTTGTCAGTGTTAGAAAAATATAGTGGAAAATCTAAATCTCAATAAGACCAATAATAATAATGCATCATCCTGTACATACTTTTACAAAAAGAATCCAAAACACATATTAAGTGAGATTAACCATTCCAATACTTGTTACCAAGTATTGAAATCTTCCAGTATCAAAAGGTTTAGTTAATAAATCTGACACATTTTCTTCAGTGTCAACCCTATCTGGTTGTATTAAACCTTTCTCAAAGCAATCTCTTATAAAATGGTGTCTAATTTCTATGTGTTTAGTTTTAGAATGATGTACAGGATTCTTAATGATGCATAAAGTACTATTATTGTCAACAAATATCTTAGTATGCATGAAATTATACCCATAATCCAACAGCTGGTTCTGAATCCACAACAATTGACCACAACATGCTGTTGCAGCCACATACTCTGCTTCAGTTGTAGAGTTAGCCACCACTGTTTGTTTCTTGCATTGCCAAGATATTAATCTGCTCCCAAGAATCTGACATCCACCAGTTGTGGATTTCCTATCAAACTTGTCACCTCCATAATCACTATCTGATATGCAATCAGCTCCAATGGTGAATCCTTTGGGTACCACAAACCAAGATTAGGAAAACATCTTAGGTACCTAAAGATCCTCTTCACAGCATAAAGGTGACATTCTTTGGGAGTCACTTGATGACGTGCACAAGCACATAGAGCAAACATGATATCAGGTCTGGAAGCAGTAAGATACATCAAGGATCCAATCATGGATCTATAATGCCTGACATCAACATCTTTCCCATCTCCAATCTTTCCCCAAGGGTGTTCTCTATCCATAGGAGTAGAAGCCCTCTTTTCATGTGGAGAAAAGCCAAACTTCTTCAAGATTTCAGCAACATATTTGTCCTGGGAGATGAAGATACCATCTTCTTTCTGCTGAACTTGTAAACCAAGAAAGAAGTTCATCTCCCCATAGCACTCATCTTGAATTTGTCTGTCATAAGCTTGGAGAAGTCCTCACTCATCTTTGGATCAGTAGACCCAAAAATGATATCATCAACATAGACCTGCACAAGCAACACATCTTTGCCTTTCTTCTTTGTAAATAGTGTCTGATCTATGGTGCCCCGCTTGAATCCATTGTCCACCAAATATGTAGACAAAGTACCATACCATGCTCTAGGGGCTTGATGAAGGCCATACATTGCCTTTTTGACTCTATACACTTTATCTGGATGCTCTGGATCCTCAAAACCAGGAGGTTGCATGACATAAACTTCCTCAACAATGGTGCCATACAAGAATGCACTCTTCACATCCATTTGATAGACTGTGAAGCCCATGCAAGATGCATAGGCTAGAAAAATCCTAATAGCTTCAATCCTTGCAACTGGTGCAAAGACTTCTTCTTAATCTATCCCCTCCTCTTGTGTATAACCTTGAGCCACTAACCTTGCCTTGTTTCTGACCACAATACCTCTTTCATCTCTTTTGTTCCTGAGAACCCATCTTGTCCCTATAGGTCTGACATATCTGGGACAATCAAACAGCTCCCAAACATCCTGAATAGCAAATTGGTGAAGCTCATCCTGCATTGCTTCCACCCAACTTGGTTCTTTGAGAGCATCAAATATCTTCTTGGGTTCTTCTTGTGACAGAAAACATGCAAACAAACATGCTTGCACAAGAGGGGTATCAACCTTCTTGTGTATATTGGCAATAAATCCACCAAGACCTTGATGGGATCTTCTTGTCTGAACTGGAGTCATAACATCACCAATGATCTGAGATGGGGGGTGATTCTTCATTGTAGAAGTGAGAACCCCTCCTTCAAAAAGTCTGGTGTCCTCAACCTCATGCTCCATATTGCCAATGTCTTCTTCATCAGACTCTCTTTGATCAACAGGAATCTCTTCATAAACTCTGGAAGGTCCTCCTTTTTTAAAAGTGGAAGAGAAAAGATGTGCAAAGGTGTTGTCAACGTCTGAACCTTGTTTGTCAGCGCTTGGGCTAACAACGCTTGAACTGTTGTTGTCAACGTCTGAGCCATCAACGTCTGAATTGGTCTTGTCAGCGCTAGATTTGCCTTTGTCAGCGCCTGAAGAACCATGCATGTTTGTATCTGGTGGTATTTGGAAACCACCATTATCTTGTCCAGCAGCAGCAGCAGCAGCAAAAGCATCTGTCCAAATGGGAATTGTGACATATTCAAATGTAGGAGATGCCTTTTCTGCTTGTGATCCAACCCTCTCATTAACCTGTGTACCTGAAACATCAACAATCTGTTCCTCCACAACATTTGAAGTTACCTTCACAATGTCTGGATTAGTGACAGGCATATAATTTAAAGTTCTAGATAAGGGTTCCAAATCAAATAACCAATTAGGACCACTCTCAAGATCACTAGGTTTATTCTCTAAGAACCTAACATGTACTCTTTCAACAATCCGTTTGTCCTCTTTAAGATAAACCCTATAACCCTTGCTCTGGACTGAATACCCCATGAAGTAACCTTCATCACCTTTTGCACTAAATTTCCCTAAGGCATCACTAGTGTCTAAGACTACTACATGACATCCAAAAGGTCTGAGAAAACCAATATTAGGTTTTCTTCCCCAAAGTAACTCATAAGGTGTTTTGTTCTGAATTTTGTTAACCAATGCTCTATTTTGCACATAGCATGCTGTATTAACAGCCTCAGCCCAAAAGGCTATGGGAAAGTGAGCATCAGCCAACATTGTTCTGGCTGCTTCAATTAGGGTTCTATTTTTCCTTTCAGCAACCTCATTTTGTTGTGGGGTTCTAGCAATACTAAACTGCCTAGTAATTCCCTTCCTGGCACAAAAATCATCTAGCTTCTTGTTCCTAAATTCTCCACCATTATCACTCCTAAGCATTTTAACCTCATTGCCAGACCTTTTCTCAATTTGAGTGATAAATTCAATAAGAACATCAGCTGTGTCACTCTTCATAGCTAGAAAGAATGTCCAAGTAAACCTAGAAAAGTCATCAGTGACAACAAAACAATATGACTTGCCATTCAAACTTTCTATATTAGTTGGACCAAAGAGGTCCATGTGAAGCATATGAAGAGGTCTGGAACTAGTATGCACCTGCTTGGACTTGAATGAGACCTTGTGCTGCTTGCCTTTAAGACATGCAACACAAGAGTGGTCATTGTGGAAGGCCTTCTCAGGCAACCCATCAACTAAACCAAGCCTCACAAGTCTATTTATATTTTTAAAATTTATGTGCCCTAGTCTCCTGTGCCACAAATTACTTTCATCTACTGAGGCCTTAGCATAAAAACAAGACATATTTGCATTCACTTTAATTCCATTTAAATTTACATTATATATGTCCTTATGCCTAGGTGTTCTATACTCAATGTACTTCTCATCAGGGATCTTAAAATCCTTGCTTAACACCAAACACTCAGTATCAGTGAAAAGAACCTTATTTTTGTTATCACACACTTGTGATACACTAAACAGATTATAATCCAGTTCTTTTACCAGGAAGACGTTCTCAAAACGTAGATTATTGGTGAGAAGGGTTCCTTTGCCTGTGATGGTGCCGTAGCCCCCTCCAAAGTATACCTTATCACCATCTTGAATAGGAGTGAAGTTCGTCAGATAGTCTTCCTTTCCTGTCATGTGCCTTGAGCATCCACTATCCCAATATCCATAATCATTGATCTGTCTCTGAATGCCCTGCACATAAAGAAAACAAATTAGTTTTCTTTGGGAACCCAAGTCTCAGAAGACTTGGATTCAACTGGTTATTCAATAAGAACAGACTTAGTTCTCACAACAACCCCATTCTCATCCTTTTTAGGATGAAAAACCCAGTTAACCCCAATTGGTTTTGTAATGACCTTTGAAATGTAATTAAACCTATTGCAAGTCATTGAAATTCCCTTATTATTAGGGTTTTGATCTTTCTTGGGTCTCCATGTTAAGCTTGAAGAAGCTTTTGACCCCTTACCTTGTGGCTGCAAATACTTAGGTCTGGTCACGTTTCTGTCAGCGTTGGATTTTGTCCTGTCAACGCTGAAATTACCCTTGTCAGCGTTGAACCTAGGGTTTGCTACAGGAACCCATTGCCTATTTGACCAGGTGTTTGTCTTTTGAAAAGGTCTTTGTCCATGAGTGTTAGACCTTCTAGAGAAGAATGGGGCAGGTCTAATCACTTGTGGACTTTGCTGCACACAAGGTCTGGGTCTGACAACGTTTGACTTCCTAACAACATTGACTTTCTTCCTATCAGCGCTGAAATTGTTCCTATCAGCGCTGGCTTTGGGAGCGTTGACACACTTGTATGCCAAATGTGAAAAGCTACCACAAGTATAACAGGCTTTCTTAGACACACTCTTAGGTCTAGAAGCAAAGAAACCTGTTCCATGATTGTTAACTTGGCTTTTGGATGACCTATTATTTCTATACATCTCTGCATATTTAATGGTAGGTCTTCTAACAGTGTTTGAGCCTAGGTCAACAGTTTTACCAGTAACTGGGTGAGTAAACTTAATGGGTGGTGATTCATTGGGACATTCACATAGCAATCCTCCCTTAACAAATAAAGTAGGGTTAGCTTTCTTCCACTCATTTAGGTCAGTCAGTTTTTGTTGATACTCTTCCACTGGAGTGACAACTCTTGGTGGAGGAATGAATTCCTCTTCTTGGCATTCTGGTATACCAGTCCAAGATAAATCCTTTCTAAGGACACCATAGAAGTCACCAGCTGGTGGTGGAACCAGAGAGTAATCATTCATCCCAATCCCAGTCATGTCCTTAGGATCCCTTTGTTTAGCTACACAGTCTCCTAGGGCTTGGGTGGCTTTATCAAATCTTTGAATCTTGAGGTCAACATTATCTTTATTCTTAATGGCCTCATCTAACTTAGCCTGAAGGTCTCTATTGACCTTTGTCATGATATTTCTAATATCCATACTACTCTCTAGCTCATGTTTTAAGATATTTATCTTATCTTTTAAATCAAATTCCATTTTCTTATATTCAGAAACGGTTTTCTCAGTTTCAGTAAGAGCTAGTTGGTAATTGGATAATTTACACCTTTCAGTGCTCGTATCATCTTTTAGTTTTAACACCTCTTTGTTAAGCCTATCAGTGTTTAACCTACAACCTTTGCTACAAAAAGCATCATCATATACCTCATTATCAGATGAAGAGGAGGAGTGTGCCATGAGAGCATATTCAACATGCTCTTCTTCTTCAATATCAGCAATCAAAGCTTTGTCCTCTTCAGCATCCTTAGCCAGATAGCTCCAATCCCATCCAGTACCATCAATTCCTTGAACTGCAACCATGGCTTTGGAGTCTTGAGCTTTAACAACCTGACTTGAAGATTTACCAGCATCAGATCTTCTAGGAGATCTGCATTCCCTCATGAAGTGCCCCATGCGATGACAGTTGTAGCACTTAACTTTGGATTTATCAAATCCAGCAGTGTCTTTAGCATTGAAGGTCATCTTCTTCTTGAACCTTCTATTCCACCTATTTGCTCTTATACTAGCAAGAGCCATATTCCACTTGATGTCCATCTCTTCCAAGTGTTCATCACTTATCTGCTCAAGGTCCTCATATGTAATCATTGAACCATTGGGCAAAGAAGCAATGTAAGCACACACAGTATCCAAATCCAAACCAGCAGGTTTAACTCTTGGGGAGTCATTCATGAATGTGTCAGCGTCTGAGAAGGAGACGTTGACAGGACTTGTTCCAGCGCTGACAAATGATGATCCAGTAACTGGATGCATAAAAGAGTCCTTCTGATTGAATTGACCTTCACTATGAGAGAAGAAGGCCATGTTGCTGGTGCTAGCTTTGCTTCCATGTGCTGAAAGAGTTTCATCTTCCAACAATCTTAGTTTGTTGTAGATGTCATCAAACGAGGAGCTCTTGTAAGTATTATTGGCAAGAATAGATCTTGCCTCAATCTTCCATGCCTCACCAAGACTTTTCAGAAAGGTAGCATTGGTGTCAACATCACCAACTTGTGTCCCCATGAAGGACAACTTGCTTGTGATGTCTAGCAATCTACTTCTCACACTACTTAGTTTCTCATTGGGTTGAGCTTTGAAGACAGCATAATCATGCAGAAGTTGCTTTTTCTTTTCTTCCTTAGTGTCTGCATTACCACCATATGCAACTTCAATTGCTTCCCAAAGATCCTTAGCAGATTCATAGCCTCTATATTTGTGCTGATTTTCTTGTCCCAAAGAGACTTTCAGAATATTTAGGGCTTTCATGTCAACCCTTTTCTTTGCAATATCTTCAGCACCTACAGCTCTACCATCTCCAGGTTTTTCTTTCTTATCCTCATCAGGACATCCTTCAACAGCTGATCTTGCAGTAATGGCATCCTGAATCTTTTGAGCCTTATTGAATGAGTTTCCATATTCAATAATCTCCCAGAGTGTGTAATCAAAGATCCCCAGATATTGTTCAAAATTGAACTTCCATAAGTCAAAGTTGGTTGCATCAAGCATGGGAATCTTGATGTTTGGTAATGGTGAAGAGGAGGAGGTTATTGCTTCAGACATGATGTTTTTAGGGTTTTGAGAAAATTAGGGTTTTGGTGTTCGTGTATCGTTCTGGTGTTCTTCAAAGATCAAAAGTTCCTCAACAAGCTCTGATACCACTTGTTGATCTTAAACTTGGATCGATTAGCTTTGTGTATACGAGATTAGATCAAGTATAACACGTAGAGAAACCTTTGTTATATGCTTTGTAAATCTAAGTATTATGCGGAATTTAATACTTAAACAAGAACACAAGATGTAAACAAAACTTTCACTTTGATTATGAATGTCGAACTTGCTTACAATGAAAGATGTTTACGAATGAAAACTTATATAAAACTTGATACTAAACATTAACCTAAAGGCCTTCTTTTATAGACTAAGAAGCCTTGTACAATAAGCTACGTATCAACTATTCTAGGTAAAGATAAACATAGAAAATACATTGTCGTTTCTATCCTTACTAGAAGTATTCTAGAACATAATAAACGTGTAGCTTATATCGTCCATCAGTGCTTGTCTTCAATCTGTCAACGCTTGACTTTAACTTGTCAACGCTTGAGCTGTCAGCGCTCACTTTGTTCTTGTCAACGCTTGAGTTGTTCTTGTCAGCGCTCAAGTGGTCTGGCCTTAATTTATTCCCAACAGTAATTAGTCATATGGATATTTTCTGGGATGGTTTTAAGTCATTTAGGACTTAGTTATAAAGTTTATTTCAAAATTTGAGATTTTTTTATAAAAGTGTATATTTTACGACTTTTACGGTAAAACGCCTAAATTTGACTAGTTTTACGGTTTTGAGGTTTTGGAGGCTTTAGGAGCTGAAATAAATTAAGGTAAATGAAGGTAATATTAATAACATAATATTAAATAATAAAAATAAAAAAAAACGAATTTGAGGGGGGTTAGGTCGGTTTTGGCCGATTAAAGAAAAGAAAAAAGGAAAAAAAGAGAAAAAGGAGAGTTGTATTGGTCTTGGACTGGTGTAGTGTATTAAAACAATATTAGTAAAAAAAACATACGATTCATCATAAAAGAAAGAAACGCAGCCATGGTGGAAAGAAAAAGAGAAGAAGAAAAATTAGGGTTTTCAAAATCTTGATTTTTGATCAATTGAAGGTACAATCTTGTTTAATGTTTGTTCTTATTTAATTAAACATGTATACATCAACATATGGTGGATTTAGGTTAGGGTTTATATTAAAGTCTGTATTCTAATGATATATTAATGATTACATAAATTAGGGCTTGTAATTAGTGGGATTAGGGTTAATTAATTAAGTTAATTTGATTAAACCCGTTTTTAAAAACTGGGCAGAATTTTTGGGTAATTGTTTTGATCATATAGGGAGTTCTACAAACTCTTATTTTACGATCCAAGTATCCCTAAAAAGGTAATTGAAGTGGCTTTCCAATGCAAGAAACTAGAACTAAATTGGAGGTGGGAAGTGGGTCAAAATCAGGTTACAACAGTCGGAGGTCAAAACAATTTTGTAATCAGCCTGTTTTCTTTTTAAGTTTTGGGTTGTTTGGGGTACTTAGGGTGGCATTGGGATCGTCTCACGAACATGAGAGATGGTTTATATATTGTAGTAAGTATCTGCACTTGGGCTAAGGTTGTGGTTTAAGGTACGACCCCTTAATTGTAACAAACTTTTCGTATGTTTAAAATCAGGAAATCTGGAATGACAAAAGTATATATATATATATATATATATATATATATATATATATATATATATATATATATATATATATATATATATATATATATATATATATATATATATATATATATATATATATATATATATCGGGGCCTTAACAGTAGCTTTAAGGTTAGGGCAAGTGGGAGGTGTTAACTAACATATGTAAGGGTATGAATATTCCTTTTACAGAAACCATGGGTATGTTTAAGTGTACGTTTAACTTAAAGTTTGGAGACCTAAAATTGGGACTGTTTTGTGTAAAATATGAACGGGGTAGTATTAAACTTAACCAAGTTAAGGACTTGTTAGGGAAGGGTAATGGGGTGTTTAGAGCTTATCAACGAGGTATTTATATAGGAGTAGGCTAGATGTCCATCATTGGTTGATGAGCCATCTTAGTGGTTGGTTTATGTATTGATTGCGTGTTTTTGGTTTGTTAGCTTGTTGCTAGTGCGAGGACTTTTGGAGAAGCAATCAGGTGAGTTTCATAGTCCCATGTCTACTAATGATTTTGACTTCCAGATGGGATGGAAGAGACACTGTGTTGAGTTATTTTCTAAATTGATGCTGTGAATGTTTTTGTGATTTGAGATGGACTTGTGTGTACATTATGTGATTAACCGCTATGTGGTTCTTGTTTGTGTATGATTTGCATTGGGATAGGTACATAGCGTGATCGTCTATGGGACCAATGGTTAATGACAAGGTAGTGGCCTTGGGATAGGTACATAGCGTGATCGTCTATGGGACCAATGGTTAATGACAAGGTAGTGGCCTTGGGATAGGTACATAGTGTGATCATCTATGGTACCATGATGTTTGGTAAGGCTGAGGGCCTTGGATTTGGTTTGAAATGTTTGATCTTGAATTGTTAGTTGTTAATGCATACTTGTAACACATTGTCCATATGTTATTGTGTTGATGGTTTTTATTCACAGCTTATAACTATTTTGGCATTGGAGTCTAAACCTATGACTCTCTTCAACATTATGTTGACGTGTTTTAGTGTCTCTTTCAGGTGATATTATGGTTAAGCTTGAGAACATAAGTGGCTAGGATTTGGAGAGCGTAGGATATGCATTTAGAAGGAGATCCCCGTTCCTTCTTAGCTTTGTTTGTTCATTTATCTAGTGATACTGTTGGCACCTATATGTTTGTTTGTTTGTGTTATTTGTTTGTCTTGGGTAAGAGGTAGGACTGTTACCTACTTACCTAGACTCCTGCATTGTTGAGATATTGTCATGACATTTGTGTCACCATTTTATGACATTTCTTATATCATTTAGTTATCTCTATAGACACGCTATTGTTGTGATGATATCCATACGTCGTGCCCCATATTCTGCCATGGTGGGGTGTGACAGAATGGTATCAGAGACAATGGTTATAGAGAATTAGGTTGCCTAGTCGTGTAGCCTAGTCTATAGCTTAAGGGTCCCTTCATATAGGCGTCATAGGAGTATGTGTGCATTTTATAATAATTGATGTGTTTAGATGTTATTTATTGCGATGTTTTGACTAGTATGAATTGAACCGTAGTAAGTTCATACTTAGTCACATGTTATTTTCTTTTCGGGTTTGTGACTAGTGCGGGTTGAACCATAATCGTCCACGCTAGTCACTGTTGTATTTTGCATAAATTGTACATTATAGTACATAATTTAGTACAAGATAGTTTCTATCTTTTGTCGAGTTATTTTACATACCTGGGGTATGTTATTTTTCTTTTGATGTTTAAGTCATGTTCCCTAAGAATCATGTGGTGATTCGAGTTACTAGGAGTACATGGGTAGGAAGGATTTTAAGTTGTTTTTACTCTTACGGGCGACATGACTTATAACCGTTTATGTTTTCGTTTCGGATTTAGTCTAGGCTGTTTTAGCTAGACTATGGATTTATATATTTCAAGTTACTATGTTATTTTAATAGATGGAGTTTTGGACTTTATTGTTTATGTGGTTATGAGCTTATGTGAGTAGATGGATTTATGTGTTATATGTTGTATTAATTCTTATAAGTGTCATCATAGGAGGGAGTGCATTGGGGAAAGGGTAATTGTATAAGTATGGTGGCCAACATAGTTATACAAGTACCACAACTTCAATGGGTTCTCAAGTATGATTGCATGAAAGAGGGTTAGTACATGCTTGTATATGATGAGATGTAGAATTTGGGTATACGTATAATATATGGGTTTTTTGCCTTGTTGTGGCATGGTGAGATGGTGAAAAGGTGATTACTCGTATGGAAAAACGAGTGTATGACGCGATCGACTTGATATGTATGATAACGAGTATGTTTTGGGAGATTTAATAGGTATATATATGCGGATGTATATATACTACTACGTGTTAGGTTATGGTATATGGTCGTTCACTAGTTATTATAACTTGAACGTACCTTGTGTTTGTTCGTGTTTTATGGTGCCGGAGTTTGTTGGAGTTCCAACGACGTTTCGAATATTTTGAAGTGTGTCTTGTAGCGTATTCTTTGAGTTTCGTATTTCACGTGTACGTTTTAAAATGGTGTTTTTGGTTTCAAGTCTATTGATATAACTCAGGATTTCTTTTGAGATAATGAAATCTTTTGTGTTGGGTCTTGCATTTCTTTTGGTCGGTATATATTGAGTTAGATGGTTGGCTGTATTCGGTAAAATAAGGGTAGGGTGTTGGAGTCGTGTTTGAAACAAGGTGCAACATAAGATTTCTTTTTAATCAACACTTATATATTTCAAATTCTAAAAGACTTTCTTTGAAATAAAGCGAAGTAAAAATTTCTTTCTACCTACATAGTTTATATAATTGAGTTTGACCGATTTATGTCATTTATGATTATTTATACAAGGTTAAATTGAGTTTATGAAGATTACACATACAATTACATTTTTCATTTAAAAGGATTGCATTAATCACTAAGTTTATTCTTTAGTTTAAAACAACTAGTATAAAATTGTTTTGGTTATAACTTGTTCGTTTTTAGAGCTTTCTGAGTGATTCAAAAGCCAAAAATTATGTACTCGGAACGTAATTTTCAAATATTCAGAAAGTATAGTCATGGGAGGTCAGTGGATTGGTCGGAATTGTTGTACAAGTGTCGGGTTCAAGGTTGAGTTGTGAATAGTAGTTTATTTTATTTGGGGTGCACGGGATACCTAGTCTTTGGGTTGAGTTTTGAGATTACCTAGAAGGTTTTTTGTAGATGGTTTGAGTCACATAGATGTTGGGGGTAATAATAAATGGATAAAAAAAGATATATATTCTTTTGGAAAAGTCGATCTTTTGCACGGTTTAAATAATATGTCGCGGGGCGTAATATGTTTTGGTTGCCATTGGGTGTTTCTTGGATTATTTTTCGTTGTCATGGGTCATTTTGAAATGATACACGTTTTGGGTTTGAGTTTTCTTTTGAGTCTCGTGATTTTTGACTTGTTTTAACTGGTGCACGTGAAATGTCGTTAGTTATCCGTGGGTTGATTCGTTGATCGTATCTTATGGATTCAGGATGCAGTTTTGGTTTCGTATTGTTCGAGAGCGTTGAGGTAGTCATATGAAGACTTGGTAGTGCCTACACGCGTAAGTAGGTGACCATGAGAGAACGGTCGGAATACCCTAGTGGGGAGGAAAGAGGTTCGTAGACGAACTAATGTGGGTATGAGGTCTATTAGGAGTGCCAAGGGAGATGAATAGAGATTTGTGAAAGGTATGGAAATTGGCACAAGTAACGTGCCATAGAGAGTGTTGAAAGGGGATATTGTTCGTAAGGAATGTTTGTTTTCTAATAACTTCCTGAAATTTAGTAGGTTTGCCTGTTATTTTGAGGTAGAACCATAAATAGAGCAAGTAGGAGAAGTGAGAGGAGTTGCAGTTAGTGTCTTTCCAAGGCAAATCGTTGATGGAGTGATTTAAAAACAAGAGCTGTTAGAAATTGCGACGGATGCAAGGTAAAAGTTGAGTTGCTTAGTAGTAGATTGGATGTGGAAAGCGGTTGAGTGGTCTGATGAGAGGAAGCATTGGTCTTTTAAAATGCGTGTAGAATTTTGCAAGTAGAACGAGGTAAGAACTTATTCGTATTACCGCTGAGAGAGGGTGCAAGGAGGACATTGTTGAAACTGCTAAGGATGTTGTATGAACGCTTTGGGATTTCGGTTATGCATTTGGCTTCGCCAAAGCACTAGCGGTTTTCATGGTGTCAATGAACCAAGTGTGCATGAACGTGTATAAACGAGTTGTCATCGGGAGCATCGACGACATCTTGACCTACTCAACTCTGAGAAGGAGAGTGAGGCGAATTATGTGTTGGTTTTGGAGTGGAGTTATACGTGAGATTTTCAAGTGTGAGTTTTAGTATTAAATTTACTATGGTGAGTAGTTAGAGATGATGGCATATCATGGAACCAGCAAGGGGCGAAGTGAAGAAGGATGAGGAAGCATTTTGGAGGCTGAAGAGGCGGATTGGATAATGAGCCGATCTTGGCATTATCGGAAGGACTGGATGAATTCGCGAAGCATGACGATACGTAGAGCAAGGATTTGGATGTGTACGAGAACAACAAGAAAGGCGATTGCTTATACGTTGCAGGAACTGAAGATTTGGAAGAACTGGATAGACTTAGTTAGTGGAGCTGGACTGTTATATTTTCCTAGAATGCTAGAGGCATTTGGTGTACGAGACGTGGAGAATGATCTGTACGGATCATGAACGTCTCAAACACATATTCAATCATCTTGATTGAACTTTTGGCAAAGGTGGTGGGTGGAGTTAATTGATGAAATAAAATTGCAAGGCCAAGTACCATCTGGGAAAGGCAAGCATGGTCGATGAGACATGGAATAAGAAGGATGAGGCGAAACTAAGACGAACTTGAAGTATAGGGATGACGTATTAGGGCGGTTTAGATAAAGGATATAGGTTGCACGAGTTGAGTTGTCTAAAGCAGAGAACGCGTCAACATGTATGTTGCGTGGCTTGGACAATCATATGGAGAAAAGGGACGTAGACTATACTTCCTACATAGTTAGGAGTAGCTTAGAAAGGGCGATGTAAGGACGAAGTTGGTGGAAGGGATACATAACGCGGTGGAGGAATAAGTATGGCGAGAGTTGAGTGATAGTCGATAGATAGACTAATTCATCTCATATTTCAAGAGGAATGAGAAGTCACGTAGTTGAGAAGTTGGAAGGATTGCGTACGGATGTGATGGAATAGAGGGTTCTGCGTAAAAGTTAGCCTAATATGTATGGAATGTATTATGAAGGATTATGGCAAGGGAAGAAACGATGGGAAGCATCACATCGTGATGTATGGTAGGAGCCGAGGAAGGAGAAGGAAGTGTGTATAGAAGCGAAGCATGAATGAAATAGGTCGAGATAGGAACCGAAGGTAAAACTTTGGTAGAGCCTAATGAGTAGAATAAAGCACAAAGCAGGCTAATATTGTCGTAGTGTGGAAAAGGAAATGACACTGACCTATACTGATTGTTTGGGAGGCTTAGTGTCGATAATCGAAGGGATGAGGAGTTATAGGTGTGATGTGCCATAGGGATGAAGGGCTTTGTCTAACTGAGACAAGATGAAGAAAGGTGAGAAAGAAGTGTATAGGTGCTACTAATGAGCTATCCAAATTTAATAGAAGTAGTTGTAGCATGGGTTTGGATGACAGTTGATAGAGTAACTGAGATAACCGTCCTTATGATGATGTGTATAGATCATAAGTTGATTTGGATTGGAAGAACTAATGGATATGTGAAAGACCGTCATAGGTCACTTTGTAAGGAAATTGAAATTTGTAAGTAGTTTGGGGTATGGACTAAAGGGGGTTGATGAAACATGATGTTTGTGGAAAGGATGAGAGCAACAAGGGATACTATGTAGAAAAGGAGGAAACCACTAGAGTTAGTGGCAAAGTTATGTAGGGAGTTTCACCCATAGTAACGGGTGGTACGTTTTGGTAAAATGGAAGAGTTGATGTAGAGTTTTGTAGGTCCATTTATGATCTTTGGAAAGATCGGACCATTAGCTTATGAGCATAGAATTACCTGGGGGAAATTGAGTGGTATACATGATATATTTCATGTATTAAGATTGGTAAATGTTGTTTGAGAGTGCATATTTGTATGTTCGGTTATTCGGGATTTGTGCTAATAAGAGTCTTTGTTTTATCAAAGAGTCATTTGTGAGATTTGTTGATTGTAAAGTAAAGAGTTTGGCAACAAATTTACATATTGTTGGTTAGAATATCACTACTAGAAAATCTAGCATCAGCAACGACCATTTTCATCGCTATTCCGTCACTATAGCCCTTCAACGACGGATTATTGACCAATATACTCCATCGCAAAAAAGGGCCTCGCAAAATTTTAGTGACAAGTTTAGCGACAAATGTTTCAGAGTATCAGCGACGAATTATCGGTCTCTAGCCCCTCGCTAGAACCTTTATAAAGTTACTTGAATGAAATTTGATTCGACCATAAAGCTACGGCTTGGCGATAAAATTTCTGTCGCTAACAGTAACGACGAACACTACACCAAAATTGGCTTAATGCAACCGTCTAAATGCGATGCAAATCCGTTGCAAAAAGCTATTTGCAACTATTGCAAATAAAATTTGAATCGCGACAATAAAAAGATACACACAATATTAATAAAAAACTAATAAATTTACATATATTTCACTTTCTGTAAATCTACGCACGAATCCAAGATTTAAATCACATATGGAATATAACAAAATGTCTACAAAGAGATATTTAAAATCTAGCAACAAAAATTGCCAGCTATTCATGACAACATCATACAACTTAGTCGAGTGGTGAAATTTTTGTGTCTTTCTATCTCTTGCAAATGTTGAAGCTTCTTTTTATTCTAATTGACTTTCTACGAAGGCTTCACGAGTTAAGATTGAGTCTTGCAACTCTTTCCTTAAAGCAGCTTCACAACATGCTGTTGAGGCACCAATATTTCTTAGTACCACATAAAATATGAGTATAAACCAACCTAATTAGAAACATGAATGAACAGATCAATAAAGTATAAGATGTAGAAATTCATGCGTTCACCTTCAAACATACTTGTACCAAGTGGTACATCTTCAGGACACTTTGAATGAACATGAGCCCATCATAAGCGTATAAGGCATTCCTGTCCCTAACAAGTTAACATATATTTAGGTCACATGAACCTTAGATTCGAAACTTATTAAAATAATAAATTCACACGAGTATGCCAAATTTTCTATGAAATTAAACATATATTACATGAGGCTACCTGATCTATGGATTAATAACTGAATCAAAATAAGTGATGGTGAGCAACATGTAGCTAGTTTTTCTCGCTTTCTATTTCCCAGCACAGCCAAACGGTTTGACACCAGGCCTAAGTTTCAATCCTTCTTCACCTTGACAACAGGTCTCAGTTCACCTGCATCACTCCTACGTACGTAACACAAGTAAAAATATAAACTTATACAAAATGAAACTATACCAAACATATGCTCAGGGGGTGTACGTGACTGATTATAAATAATGATAGTATCAAACTAATGCAGTTTGATACAACATATAATCTTGACTGTTTGGATTAGGGCAAGGTAAAGTGACAATAATGATAAACTGATTCTTGCATTTTATCACAAATGATTATGCGATTCGGATTAATTCAGAAAAGTATAAGTAGTTAAAATAACAATTCCAAAAACACCCTTATTTTCTGGTCGGCACCGTTAAAAATTAACCAAGCATAGTTCGTTAATGCTTATTATACCGTTATCTACTAGAGAAGTTAACTGCATAGGTCATAAAGATGCATTCATACCTTACCGAGTAGCAGAAGTATGGAGTTCAAAGAGTTTCCTTTCGGCAATTGCTACTAACAGTTTCCTTGTATGATCATCCGGGTAGAATAGACCTCGATTGTGCTCGTCATGTAACCTTATCTGCAATGATGAGTAAAATTTAACTTTGTTACTACATAAAATATGGTAGATTATACAATAAATTTGGCACCCACAAACCTTCACACTCTGTCACCATCTCCAGTGGCCACCATTTTTATATCTTACCACTTCTGAACAATACTATTCACGGAAAATTGAACCAAAACTTGGATTAACATACACATGCACACAAACGAATTTGGAACCAAAAACAATTCCCCTTAGACATAAGAAACTAAAATCCGAAAACTCGTAAACAATACATATTCATTTAAGTTCACAAAATCCATTAAAAAAGATACAAAATCCATTTGAAAAATCATCATTGTTACAGATCATGAATCGTACTAGGTTCCTCACCATTCTGATTTGATAACTTTCACCCATGCTTCATCAATAACAAAATAAAATACATATTTATCATCTTACAACAAGAAAATAAACAAAATCCTAACATACCATTTTAAATCTTATAGACAACTCTTTGATAACAATCTTTCACAACGCACCACCAGTCGCCGCTGCATTAACCAGCCACCATCGTCGTTGCCATAACCACCCAGGACTAAATTTCCATCACACCCACAAGCCGCCTACAATCTTTGTCTTCCGATCTTTAAAAAGAAAAAGATGATTTTGCAATCATTTAGACAAATATCAAATTGAACAAACCATGACTACCATTTCTCGCGAACTAACACCATCAGATCCAATCATTCAGACGAGTATCAGATCTGTAAACGCATCACGGTTTTTTATCGTCCACGTATTCCAGCAAATCGTCGTTGTTGTTTTTTTAAATAAAGATCCGGTGTTGTTGGTGAGTTTGTTTAAAAGTAGATAAGAGTTTCCGAACAGTTTTATTATGTTTGTATTTTTTGGTTGACTTGTAGATGAAAAGAGTATTGATTCCAATTTTGCTAAAAGTTATGGCGGCATATTTCCCGCTTGCAATTTTTAGTGGCATGGAAATTAATTTTTGAAGTAAAATTGTAAACAAATTTTAAAAATTTTGAGACTAACTTTAGAACCGATTTTTCTACTACGCTTGGAGACATGTTTTTCAAAACACAACCACCTTTTGTCAACGTTTTCAGACCCGGGTCGACTTGGCGGGTCAACCAGTTGATCCGGTTCTGGCCGAAAAACAGGTCATATTAACCAGGGTTTTACATTTTCGAAACCCGGCTAGACCCGCCGGGTTTGGGTGACCCGGGTCAACCGGTTTTCGAGACCTGGTCAGGTTTCGATTTTTTCGGGTTTTTCTTTTAAAACATGTAAACTTTACGTATTTACGATAAAATATTATTTTTACATATTATATTGGTCACGTTTCGATTTTTTCGGGTTTTTTTTTTTATATATAAATTTTATTTATTATTAAAAATATTTAAAAAATATTAAAAAAAAGGTTGATCCGGACCCGGTGACTCGATCGGATTGATTTAAAAACCGAGTTTTGAAAAATTGCTTTTTATCCGTTTTACGTTACAAATACTAGATTTTTTAAAAAAATCGGGTAGTGGTTATCTTAAACCCGATTTATTTTAGGATGTGTTTATGGCTATTTGTGTAGTAGTGTCTGATAGCAAAAAAATTTGTTAATACCCAAAGCCATCGCTTTTCGCTAATCCTTAGGTATGTGTAAAAATAAGTGATAGACAACCTAAACAGGCCATTGTTATGTCGTCACCATTTTGTCGCTATAGTTGCAATCTAAGTTCGTCGTTAACTCTGTCTTTGTATGACTACCTTTAACGATAGAGTTATGACAGAGCTGTAATGCGTCTCTAATTTTGTTACTAAGTTGTCACAACTTTGTCGCTAATATATCAAAGCGTATTTTGTAGTTATTCTATCACTATTATGTCACTATTAACCTATTTTTGGTGACGGATTAATTTGGTCGCTAATATTCGTCGCTGTTGTCCAATATTCTAGTAGTGTATGTGGTAATTTGAGACTTGAACTAAAGTTCACGTGGAAATGAGAGGAGTTCGTTTAGAACAAGTATCCTCATGTGATTTGTTGTTTGTGTGTTTGATCCTAAGGAGTAAATCTCGGAACGAGATTTCTATTAGGAGGGAGTGATGTGACAACCCTGGTTTTGAGGTTCGTCACTTAGTTTTATTTTGTGCTAGTTACGTGTCTTTACGTGTTTATGTGCTTATTGGTGGGTATAGTTTGTGGTTTGGATATCGTTTCCGGTACGGGGTACCTTGTGAGTGAAACGATGTGTGATGATTTCATGTTCATGAGTTCACATGGTAGTGACTATGAAGTGAGATGGTGTTATTTAGTGGTTTTACGTATACGTATATATATTATAGAAAATCGTATTTTTACGATTTACGGTTTAGCATTTAGAGGTCTCGGATGAGGTAATTAGTCATATGGAAATTTTTCGGGATGTTTTTAAGTCATTTAGGACTTAGTTATAAAGTTTATTTCAAAATTTGAGATTTTTTATAAAAGTGTATATTTTACGACTTTTACGGTATAACGCGTAAATTTGACTAGTTTTACGGTTTTGAGATTTTGGAGGCTTTAGGAGCTGAAATAAATTAAGGTAAATGAAGGTAATATTAATAACATAATATTAAATAATAAAAATAAAAAAACGAATTTGGGGGGTTAGGTCGGTTTTGGCCGATTAAAGAAAAGAAAAAAAGAAAAAAAAAGAGAAAAAGGAAAGTTGTATTGGGCTTGGACTGGTGCAGTGTATTAAAACAATATTAGTAAAAAAAACATACGATTCATCATAAAAAAAAGAAACGCAGCCATGTTGGAAAGAAAAAGAGAAGAAGAAAAATTAGGGTTTTCAAAATCTTGATTTTTGATCAATTGAAGGTACAATCTTGTTTAATGTTTGTTCTTATTTAATTAAACATGTATACATCAACATATGGTGGATTTAGGTTAGGGTTTATATTAAAGTCTGTATTCTAATGATATATCAATGATTACATAAATTAGGGCTTGTAATTAGTGGGATTAGGGGTAATTAATTAAGTTAATTTGATTAAACCCGTTTTTAAAAACTGGGCAGAATTTTTTGGGTCATTGTTTTGATCATATAGGGAGTTATACAAACTCTTATTTTACGATCCAAGTATCCATAAAAAGGTAATTGAAGTGGCTTTCCAATGAAAGAAACTAGAACTAAATTGGACGTCGGGAAGTGGTTCAAAAACAGGTTACAACAGTCGGAGGTCAAAACAGTTTTGTAATCAGCCTGTTTTCTTTTGAAGTTTTGGGTTGTTTGGGGTACTTAGGGTTGCATTGAGATCTTCTCACGAACATGAGAGATGGTTTATATATTTTAGTAAGTATCTGCACTTGGGCTAAGGTTGTGGTTTAAGGTAAGACCCCTTAATTGTAACAAACTTTTCGTATGTTTAAAATCAGGAAATCTGGAATGACAAAAGTATATATATATATATATCGGGGCCTTAACAGTAGCTTTAAGGTTAGGGCAAGTGGGAGGTGTTAACTAACATATGTAAGGGTATGAATATTCCTTTTACAGAAACCATGGGTAGGTTTAAGTGGACGTTTGACTTAAAGTTTGGAGACCTAAAATTGGGAATGTTTTGTGTAAAATATGAACGGGATAGTTATTAAACTTAACCAAGTTAAGGACTTGTTAGGGAAGGGTAATGGGGTGTTTAGAGATTATCAACGAGGTATTTATATGGGAGTAGGCTAGATGTCCATCATAGGTTGATGAGCCATCTTAGTGGTTGGTTTATGTATTGATTACGTGTTTTTGGTTTGTTAGTTTGTTGCTAGTGCGAGGACTTTTGGAGAAGCAATCAGGTGAGTTTCATAGTCCCATGTCTACTAATGATTTTGACTTCCAGATGGAATGGAAGAGACACCGTGTTGAGTTATTTTCTAAATTGATGCTGTGAATGTTTTTGTGATTTGAGATGGACTTGTGTGTACATTATGTGATTAACTGCTATGTGGTTCTTGTTTGTGTATGATTTGGATTGGGATAGGTACATAGCGTGATCGTCTATAGGACCAATGGTTAATGACAAGGTAGTGGCCTTGGGATAGGCACATAGCGTGATCGTCTATGGGACCAATGGTTAATGACAAGGTAGTGGCCTTGGGATAGGTACATAGTGTGATCATCTATGGTACCATGATGTTTGGTAAGGCTGAGGGCCTTGGATTTGGTTTGAAATGTTTGATCTTGAATTGTTAGTTGTTAATGCATACTTGTAACACATTGTCCATATGTTATTGTGTTGATGGTTTTTATTCACAACTTATAAGTATTTTGGCGTTGGAGTCTAAACCTATGACTCTCACCAACATTATGTTGACGTGTTTTAGTGTCTCTTTCAGGTGATATTATGGTTAAGCTTGAGAACATAAGTGGCTAGGATTTGGAGAGCGTAGGATATGCATTTAGAAGGAGATCCCTGTTCCTTCTTAGCTTTGTTTGTTCATTTATCTAGTGATACTGTTGGCACCTATATGTTTGCTTGTTTGTGTTATTTGTTTGTCTTGGGTAAGAGGTAGGACTGTTACCTACTTACCTAGACTCCTGTATTGTTGAGATATTGTCATGACATTTGTGTCACCATTTTGTGACATTTCTTATATCATTTAGTTATCTCTATAGACACGCTTGTTGTGATGATATCCATACGTCGTGCCCCATATTCCGTCATGGTGGGGTGTGACAATTGGGTTCAACATTAGAGGTTCAATGTATTAGATAGGGTTCAACATTAGAGGTTCAATGTATTAGATAGGTTTGAACATTAGAGGTTCAACGTATTAGATAGAGTTCAACATTATAGGTTTAACGTATTAGATAGGGTTCAACATTATAGGTTCAACGTATTTGATAGGGTTCAACATTATTGGCGGGAAAATATTGGAGGGAAAACACTAGCGTGAAAATGCTAACCATTTCCCTCACTTTTTTTACCATAAAAGGACAACCACACACACTCCTTATCATGACAACCACCAGCAGATCACACACACACACACACATACACACACACACACACACACTTATTATCACAAAAACATTGTTATTATGAAGATGTTGAAGCATGAAGCTTTTCCGTGTAAGTGTGGACATGGAGATGTAGTTCTTCGAGAATCATGGCAAACTGAATCCTTTGGTATACTGTACTATTCTTGTCCACGTATACGGGTTCAACCTCCAGTTTCATATGGATGTAAACTTTTTTATGGAAAGACGAACGCGTCCAACTACTAATCAACTCTCTTGGAGGTTCAATGAGCTTTTCTCCTCCAAGCTCTTCTTCGAGACCTTCAACGAGCTTTTCTCCTCCAAGCTCTTCTCCCAGACCTTCAACGATTCCAATTTCTTCTCCAAGCTCTTCAACGTGTGCAAACTGTGTGCGCTTGAATGGAATGATAAAGGTACTTGAGAGTACAGTAGAGTTGTACAAAAATTGCGATAGGGAAACAATGGATTCAGCTGTACTACTTCACGACCTTTACGATGACATGGGGAACATTCGTTTGAAATAGTTTATGATGTATCTGTTTTCGTGTTTATGAGTCTATTATCGGTTTAATATCCATGTTTAATTAAGCGCGTGTTTAAGTATTCGTGTAGAATAAAGCTAGGTTTAGGCGTGTCTGATTGTAAGCCTCAATTAATGTTAACAATTTTTAATTAATATTAACAATGAATGTTAACAATTATCCGCGAATCTTAACGTCTGGCGGGCAAAATGTTGGCGGGAAAACATTGGCGGGAAAGCATTAGCGGGAAAACATTGGCGGGAAAATTTAACCATTTGTCTCACTTTTTTTATCATAAAAAGACATATAGTATTTTAAATTTTAAGAACTATATTTTTTATATATATTTTATATATATTAAAATTTTAAATATACATTACATATAGAGGTTCAAACATATAGAATATTAAACATTGCACGTATCCCCAGCGACATGTCGCTGGAGAACTTTTTGTTTGTCGTTTTGTTAATAATAGGCGCGTTAACGAAATGCATTTGGAGGGAATCCTGAAAGTATCCCCAGCGACATGTCGCTGGGGAAACTTTGTGCCATAAATAAACAATTCATTAACACTAATCACTCGGATTAGTCCGTGGAAAATAGTTTCCCCAGCGACATGTCGCTGGGGAAAACTTAGCGGGATAATCTCCTGCTTGCATTGTTGTGAAAGTGTTTGGTCAAATATCAGTCAACGTTTCCCCAACGACATGTCGCTGTGGAAACTTTTCTTTATTATTTGGTCCAAATTTCTACGGGAAAGTTTCGTTTTGTCGTTTAGTGGTGTTTCCCCAGCTACAAGATGTCGCTAGGGAAAACCCCGATGGGGAAGGGCTGGATTGTTGTAGTGGCTGCAAGTGGAAATTTTGTAAAGTCTAATGATGGGAGCCTTCGTGCTTGGCTTTTAGATTCTTCACTATCATCACGCTACAATGAGCATGATGGCTAACATAATCGCTTACACTTCCCAGAACCGCCCTACAAGAAATATCCGGGTACCATATTAGTCGAGACTCATAGAACATAAGTGTTAGGATCCGATAATCTATCCAACAAGACATCACCTTTTAATTGCTCCATGATCATGACTACCAACAGCCTGTATGGTAGCATGGTGTCTCTCAACAACGTCACATAAAACATTCCGAGCATCGCCTTCCACAGTCTCTAATGTTGCATCGTTCACCTACATACATATCACAAAACATCCTATGTCCTTAATCCTTCTAAAGCACGTGCTCGATTATTTACAATTAAAAAGAATCATAAATCACTAACCGGTTTAGATATCAAAGCTCTCTAGCCCGTTCAATAAATTTTACAACGATGTTCTCTAAATCTGTGTCCACATAACATGTGACAATATATCGACACCTACAATTTCATCATATTTCGACATTAGAGGTTCAATGTATTAGATAGGTTTCAACATTAGAGGTTTAATATATTAGATAGAGTTCAACATTAGAGGTTCAATGTATTAGATAGGGTTCAAAATTAGAGGTTTAATGTATTAGATAGGGTTCAACATTAGAGGTTCAATATATTAGACCAGGTTCAACATTAGAGGTTCAATGTATTAGATAGGGTTCAACATAATAGGTTCAATGTATTAGATAGGTTTCAACATTAAAGGTTCAATGTATTAGATAGGGTTCAACATTAGAGGTTCAATGTATTAGATAGGTTTCAACATTAGATGTTCAATGTATTAGATAGGGTTCAACATTATAGGTTCAATGTATTAGATAGGGTTCAACATTATAGGTTCAATGTATTAGATAGGGTTCAACATTAGGGGTTCAATGTATTAGATAGGTTTCAACATTAGAGGTTCAATGTATTAGATAGGGATCAACATTAGAGGTTCAATGTATTAAATAGGGTTCAACATTATAGGTTCAATGTATTAGATAGTTTTCAACATTGGAAGTTCAATGTATTAGATAGGGTTCAACATTAGAGGTTCAATGTATTAGATAGGGTTCAACATTAGAGGTTCAATGTATTAGATAGGGTTCAACATTAGAGGTTCAATGTATTAGATAGGGTTTAACATTATAGGTTCAATGTATTAGATAGGTTTCAACATTAGAGGTTCAGTATATTAGATAGGGTTCAACATTAGAGGTTTAATGTATTAGATAGGTTTTAACATTAGAGGTTCAATGTATGAGACTGGGTTCAACATTATAGGTTCAATGTATTAGACAGGGTTCAACATTAGAGGTTCAATGTATTAGATAGGTTTAAACATTAGAGGTTCAATGTTTAGATAGGGTTCAACATTAGAGGTTCAATGTATTAGATAGGTTTCAACATTACAGGTTCAACGTATTAGATAGGGTTCAAAATTAGAGGTTCAATGTATAAGATAGGGTTCAACATTAGAGGTTCAATGTATTAGATAGGGTTCAATATCAGAGGTTCAATGTATTAGATAGGTTTCAACATTAGAGGTTCAATGTATTAGATAGGGTTCAACATTATAGGTTCAATGTATTAGATAGGGTTCAAGATTATAGGTTAAATATATTAGATAGGGTTCAACATTAGAGGTTCAATGTATTAGATAAGTTTCAACATTAGAGGTTCAATGTCTTAGATAGGGATCAACATTAGAGGTTTAATGTATTAGATAGGGTTCAACATTATAGGTTCAATATATTAAATAGGTTTCAACATTAGAGGTTCGATGTATTAGATAGGGTTCAACATTAGAGGTTCATTGTATTAGATAGGGATCAACATTAGAAGTTCAATGTATTAGATAGGGTTCAACATTATAGGTTCAATATATTAAATAGGTTTCAACATTAGAGGTTCAATGTATTAGATAGGGTTCAACATTAGAGGTTCAATGTATTAGATAGGTTTCAACATTAGAGGTTCAATGTATTAGATAGGGTTCAACATTATAGGTTCAATGTATTAGATAGGGTTCAACATTAGAGGTTTAATGTATTAGATTCGTTTCAACATTAGAGGTTCAATGTTTAGATATGGTTCAACAATAGAGGTTCAATGTATTAGATAGGGTTCAATATTAGAGGTTTAACGTATTAGATAGGGTTTAAAATTAGAGGTTCAATGTATTAGATAGGGTTCAACATTAGAGGTTCATTGTATTAGATAGGGTTCAACATTAGAGGTTCAATGTATTGGATAGGTTTCAACATTAGAGGTTCAACGTATTTGATAGGGTTCAACATTAGAGGTTCAATGTATTAGATAGGTTTCAACATTAGAGGTTCAATGTATTAGATAGGGTTTAACATTAGAGGTTCAATGTATTAGATAGAGTTCAACATTATAGGTTCTATGTATTAGATAGGTTTCAACATTAGAGGTTCAATGTATTAGATAGGGTTCAACATTAGAGGTTCAATGTATTAGATAGGGTTCAACATTAGAGGTTCAATGTATTAGATAGGGTTCAACATTAGAGGTTCAATATATTAGATAGGGTTCAACATTAGAGGTTCAATGTATTAGATAGGGTTCAACATTAGAGGTTCAATTTAGTAGATAGGGTTCAAGATTAGAGGTTCAATGTATTAGATAGGTTTCAACATTAGAGGTTCAATGTATTAGATAGGGTTTAAAATTAGAGGTTCAATGTATTAGATAGGTTTCAACAATAGAGGTTCAATGTATTAGATAGGGTTCAACATTACAGGTTCGATGTATTAGATATGGTTTAACATTAGAGGTTCAATGTATTAGATAGGTTTCAACATTAGAGGTTCAACGTATTTGATAGGGTTCAACATTAGAGGTTCAATGTATTAGATAGGTTTCAACATTAGAGGTTCAATGTATTAGATAGGGTTCAACATTAGAGGTTCAATGTATTAGATAGGGTTCAACATTAGAGGTTCAATGTATTAGATAGGGTTCAACATTAGAGGTTCAATGTATTAGATAGGGTTCAACATTAGAGGTTCAATGTATTATATAGGGTTCGACATTATAGGTTCAATTTATTAGATAGGGTTCAACATTTAGAGGTTCAATGTATTATATAGGGTTCAACATTAGAGGTTCAATGTATTAGATAAGTTTAACACCCCCAAATTTACACGCAGCAGAATACATCTTTGGGTGCTAAACAATGATACAATAACACCTAATTTATAAAGAACGACTCGAAAAGAGACGTTTCAAATTTATCGTTCCTAAAACATTTACCAGAGTAGCGTAGTCCCAAGTAATCGTTACCAAAAGATAAGTTAAAACAACATATTAGTTTGTTTTAAAAATGTAACGATAAATAAATCAAAGATTTTGAACAACAAAAGGAGTGCACAACTTCATTCCCGTGACCTCCAAGCTTCCACTTCCTGATTACCTGAAATACATGTGAGTAAAACCATCAGCAAAAATGCCGAGTGAATCTATAGGTTTATGTAATCAATTTGAACACAAGCAAAGGTTATAAGTTTGTGGCATGCTTATAAGCATCAAATAATAATTTGCATCAACAATGATAATTGTATATAGCATAAATTGCAATAAGCTCATGGAACCGAGCCCTTAAACACTCCCTTTAGAGGTCTGGTAAGACAGGAGATTTATTAATTGTCGGTTACCTCTAGATTTTTGGTACATTACCGTATACCTGACTTCTCAATACAATATGTCCAAACAGTGCGGAGGTCGGGCCTAAGCTTCTGTGACAAGTCCACACAAACTGAACCGGGGCGGCTTCCCGCATAGATCTATTAATTGTACTAGCGGTTAACCCATCATAGGTTAATTAACGGTCCATAATTGAGGTTTTAACAATGACAATCACTTAATGCAATTTAAAGGCAACCACGGTCCCTTCATAGAGGGACAAGCATACCATAAAAGACTTGTGTTCTAAGTTTATAAAAACATGTATTCCCCCTCGCGGGTTTTTAAAACAATTTAATGTGCACAAGCGAGGCTATAGACTCACCTTAGCCAATAGTGGTAATGAGACGATCGCCGACGATAGATGATGCCTTTCAAACATGAGAACCGCAACCTATCAAATAAGGTGCGTTCATTAATAATAGACTCGAGAAATAAACCATACATAAGAATATAAAACTCGACTCATAAAATCACGACAAACTCGAGAGAAAATGATATAAATAATTTCATTATACTCTACTACACATTTACTTAACCATTTTATACTTTTAACAAAGTCCGCCGATACATACTACATGTACTAGCTTATTTACCCCTTTTAAACTCGTCAACCGTTTATGAAACGACTCGATAAACTAACTTACTATATATAGGAAGTCCTCCTAAAAGATTATCAAATGAAATTACTTTTAAAGTCCTTTACCCGACTCATTTACAAACTACAAAATCCGGACAGATTTACATTAATTTTTCATACAACCGTTTAACTTATTCAAACGACTCCGTTTACAAAACCGACACTCGGGTTTTAAAGTAAACTCAACCTATAAAATAAACACCATTATAAGTAGGTCACATATTTCAAAACTTCTATTTAGAGTCCTAGAGATTCGATCCAAATATCGACAACAACTATATGTAGTGCCGATACTCGTCTCCCGGTACACGATCATTCAAAACATCATAACTTCGCGCTCGTTTGGAGCTAGAAGCTCTACCTTATATCAAATCGAAGCTAATAAAATTATCTACAACCCTAGGCTATAAGTTAAGCCATTTTCAAAACATAAAAATTCGGATTTTTCAGTTTACTTACTGTTATAAAATGACCATTAAAATCTTGTACAAAATCAACTTTTTGACCAAAACCAACCATAGAAATGATCATTTATATACTCTAATTTCATCATACATCAACCATAACATCAAAATCATAATCAAAATAAAAATCTTTATATCAAAATGAAGTTTTTAACAAGATTTCTAGCAAGAACCACCATAGATCATGCTAAAAATACCATGCATAATCATGGTTTCTACCTACCAACATTAAGAAAATAAAAAGTGCTTGCATGTAAGAATTTTTCATACCAAAATGATCCTTGATCAAAAATAAGAATGGGTCTAACTTTGGTTTAGCTCAAATCATCCTAAATCTTGAGTTAAATTGGAATTTGTATGTGTTTGGTGATGGTGGTTGATGTTTCAGCAAAACAAGAGAGAGAAAGAGATGGTGGGTGAAATTTTGAATGGAAAAATAAATTGTGTGTGATTGGTTTGGGTTTTTATATAGTGGGGTAGGGTGTAGTTTGCAAATATTGGATAGTTATGGACCAAAACATTTAAGTTAAAAAGCGGTAAATGACTAAAAGTAAATTTTACAAATATTTACGGGACTCGGGTTTCGTAAAAATACATTTTAAAAGTTTAAACGCACACGAAAAATAATAATATAACGACTCGATACGTAATTAAAACGATATCGTCGAAAGTATTAATTATCGAAACGATCGATAATAAAATATAAAATTTTTGGCATCCGTCGGTATCGCGATCAATAGTAGTACTCGTTGCTCGTTAAAATATTAAAATATAATATTTAATATCGGTTTCAACTTAAACCGTTAAACATAATAATATTTAACGTTATAAAATACGTCAAAATAATTGAAAAATAGAATTAAATTATGACCTTATTTTTATGGGTTTTACATCCTCACCACCTTAAGGGAGCGACGTCCCGGCGCTCAACTCGCCTCAAACACGAGTTGTTCACTACCCGGAAATATGAGGGTATTCCTTATAAAGAAGTCCTTACGTTCCCACGTGAAATTCGATCCACGATCTCCACTGGTTCTTTTACAAAACGCAACTTGTCGTCAAGTTGTATCTCACCAAAAAGGAACAAATAAATCCTTATCCACCAGTCACCCGTCAAGCTCGACACATGAAAATTTTATGATTCACACGAAGCTCATTTGACGACAATAATAGATGACAGGATTTTCGGGTAAGTCCAGTTAAAAGGAATGTTGAAAATTAAAGGATAGCCGCTGGCCGGATAGCCATGGACACACATCAAAAGAACTAACAAGAAAAACATTTTCGTCATCGGAGGGTGCTCACACGCGGGTCCCTACTTAAAAGATAATACAAAGACGCCATCTCACTTTCGCCAACGCGCATTAAAGTCTCCATAAACATCGTCGTTGAAAGTAAAAAAAGATATTACATAATATGTGTTCTACATGATCGGACGTCATCGGATGATGCCGTCTCAAGTTCTCACAACTTACGATCATTTGACTAGATCACACACCATATAATTACATAAAAGAAAAGGTCGAACATAAATATCGAGTATAGATCTCCACCGTTAATCATCTAGAAAACCTTGAACGAACCCTTGATAATAACTACTTGATCTCAAGAGTCTTTCCACTTGCGGTGTCGGCTTCAACATACTCCTCGAGGTTGTAACGAATTTATTAACTCCATTTAGTAAGAGATTCGGTCCTCAATCATTCCACAAGTACACACATAAATCCTGGTGACACTTATCGTTTCTTCTTATACACTGCTTCCCAAGATTCATTTTAAACTCAGAATAAAAGAGTGATCTTCAATACGAGGAACAGAACGAGATAAAAATGAATTCAATAAGCGCATAAACGGACAAGATGTGGTAAAATGATTTAAGGTTGACGATCGACGAGGGATCTCGACTCACGTAACCGTAAAACATAATAAATCACAATACTAGAAAAATGAGAGCGAAGAATAAATTAAACATTAACATTAAATAACGTTTGTCACAATTATCCGTCCTGGATTTGTATTACCTTAAAACTCAGTTGGGGTACTTCTTGATAAGGATGGTATATTAAAATAGAAGTTAAATATTTTCAAAATTTATTTGGTCGTCTTAAGAAGCTTTGAAAGGATGACATGAATTTATTAATTAAACTCATATTGATGGTTACAATTAGTAAATATAATTTCCAAATTAAATCATTATTAGGAATATAAATTAAACCGGTAGATTCATTACATTAAAGGTAAAGTATAATAAGTCAATTACTTCAAAAGATAGAACATAATTTCTTTTTAAACATTAGTTTTAGTTATACAAAATATGATGTATAAATTTGACCTTTTACTTGTGATGGTTATTTCGATAATTGAAAACCATTGGAAAAATGTATAAAAGTTCCATAAAATTTTATAATACGTTATAGAAATACATAACGGTGTTTATTATTTCAAAATAAACATGGGATATATTCAGGTTTCAAAGTGTGACAAGATAACAAACGAATACGAATGGAAATTATGGTCAACAATTAGTACGAAATCAATGGTACAAAAGGGGACGAAACAAATGTCGTATGAATTCTTAAAGAGAATAATAAAATAAAGGCGTTGATGGTAAGACGATAAGAAACAGTAGACTACACAAGTTGTCAATTTTGTTAGTGCGGTCGATGGTTTACCAACATCAGCTCGTTAACTTAACGGTAGTCGATACACGATCAGAAATAAGATCCATACAAAATAATAATCACTTGTAATTAAAATAAATCAAATGAACGATGTTAGTGTTTAAAGAGATAAGTCAAAGCACGGTTCACAAGAGTGGATTTCGAGACAAACGAGAATGACGGACGTCATCCCGGATATACGGAAATCACTCTAGTGATAATTCATTATTCACGTGCGGAGACATTCCAAAGATCTACCCAGTCGCATAAAGAAGATTGGATAAGAAGGAAGGATAAAACATCGAGACTTTCAAGTCTTTTATCAACAATCAGTAATTAGACGAACGGTCAAAAGAAATCAGTTATAAGACAAAATGAAGTAACAAGTAGAAAACGATCGTCGAGTAAAAACGTATTCGTAAGCGCATAATTCATTCAAGAAAAGGTAAGAAAACGTATGCGGATGCATAGAAATTGCGCTACTTGCATAAAACATAAAGGTTTTCAAAACTTCTTTTCACTTTATTTCATTTTATTTTATTCTATTATGAATACAAGTAAAAAGTTGATTATTATCAAAAATTTTATGGTGACTACTATTCAGCCTAGCATGGCTCCTTCTAAATTAAACATAGGTGATCAGGCTATGTATAATCTAGGAATAGCAACGCAGTGCTTAGTTTCGTCGAAAAGTATTACGTTTCTTATGTTTATATATAGACCATGCCATTTGAAAAATGGAATTTAAAATAGTTTATAAATTTATAGGATACAAGTAATTTGTGAGATACTCAATAAGCAACTTTTAATGTTACGAAAAGTATTTTATAAGACCAAAGTAAAAACAGTTGGTGAAAATAATCGTAAAATAATATCAGATTTATTTATAAAGTGACATTATGACGACGTATAAAGTATCCAAAGGTTTGCAAAAAGTGGCAAATAGTAGCTCATAAAACAACCAATGAAATCTTCACGAGTTAATATGGTTTCAAAAGGTTATAAGGTAAAGACGAAAACGCCACGATACACGTGATGAGAATGTCGAAGAAGAATGGGAAGGCCAAACTTCAAAACTCAACCCAAATCAGTGAAAGGTTAGAAGAAAATAAAAATAAAATAACATCGAATGACAAATGAGTCATATATATAAAAAGAATAAATCAATCCATATGTGTATTCTTTGTAAGATACTCGACACAACATGTTTTAAGAAAGTATATTATTCGTTTTCAAATTACACCTTAATCCGGTAATTGTTAATCCTATAATGTTTCTATTTTTAAACATTTTCACATGCAACTAGTATTCGTTAGTTGTAAAATAATATTCGTTAAAATTTTACGATCTCAAATGAACTCAAAACTGCTTAGAAACGTTTAAAACCCATGTTCTGAATTTTCCATCAGAATTAACTTTTAAATATGAGCCGATTAATTGACCCGATAAACGACATCTCCAAGACTCGGAGTCTAAAGCATTTTGATGCAAAACGACGTTTCAGACGACTTTCTAGTTTTACCCGAGACCTGAAACCCAATATAAAATGACCAAAATACCCCTGCAAGTTCTGTGCAGGTTTGACTATTTTATTTTAAAAACGCAGGTTTTACTTTTAAGTTTTGACCTGTTTATACACCCCCTGCTGTTGCTCCATTAAATATATTTTTCGACACTTCCTAACGGCTCAAAATATATATATACACACATGTCTTGTGGATTTTACAACAACGAAAATTAAATCTCATAATGAGTATCAAATGAAAATATAACACAGTGAATGATAGAAAATGTTTTAAGGTATCCAATCGCGAAATTTAGGAAGCAAAACGGTGAATGACGTTCATAATTTAAGTTTCAAGGTGCAATGTAGGCAAATCTCCTTGGTGCCACGATTGTCCAAAAGCACAAAACATAACAAGAAAAGAATGGAACATTCACGGGTTGCACTTCGGGAGCACGAAGGTTAATGAAAAACAAATGATACAATTTAATAGAAGTAAAATCGTATTCCAATATAGCGCAATAATCTAGACGATGATTTATAAAATGACGATGACGTTACCGAGATATAAGTGAACAATACACTTCGGAGTCGATACATAGAAATGGGCAACGAATTAAATGTTCGCATGTCGTGTAAAACGATAATAAAAATCAACAAAATATTATGAAAAACCATGATATTATTCCACGATTTTAAGAAATGTTTCAAAATGTGTGACTCACACAATAGCGGTTAGTCTATTCCAAGGACACATTGAATTACACAATGGTCAAGAGATTACGTTTCAAGACATCCAAGCACAAACAGCCGAAAGACGATTTGGATATCTATATAGATATCTCAAAGGGTTAAACAATGAAAGTAACGCGCGTAGATGAAGTTATGTAAGGTCGTAATATAAAATTTTGCAATAAAAGCAATTTAAATACTTCAAAAATAAATACAGAAAGATCTTGCAATATTGTATTTATTTAAGTTAATCTTTAATAAATGATAAACTTTTATCGAAAAGTTTAACGGCATAAATATATATCGATAAAGGGATCCTAGATAAAAATATATATCCATAAATGGATCATAGTGTTTATTTATAAATACTTGGCAATAAGGTATACGTAATAACGCATACTAAAGTGGTAATCCCAGAAGTAGCTTGAACTTGAAGTCACGCGAAGTCTGGTGCACATGACTCTTTGAAAAATAAAAACTGACAGTTATAGTTTAGGTTTTTAAAATAAAGACCTAGTTCTCTATAACTCATGGCTCTGGTACCAATCTTTAACACCCCCAAATTTACACGCAACGGAATACATCTTTGGGTGCTAAACAATGATACAACAACACATAATTTATAAAGAACGACTCGAAAAGAGACGTTTCAAATTCATCGTTCCTAAAACGTTTACCAGAGTAGCGTAGTCCTAAGTAATCGTTACCAAAAGATAAGTTAAAACAACATACTAGTTTGTTTTAAAAATGGAACGATAAATAAATCAAAGAGTTTGAACAACAAAAGCAGTGCACAACTTCATTTCCGTGACCTCCAAGCTTCCACTTCCTGATTACCTGAAATACATGTGAGTAAAACAATCAGCAAAAATGCCGAGTGAATCTATAGGTTTATGTAATCAATTTGAACACAAGCAAAGATTATAAGTTTGTGGCATGCTTATAAGCATCAAATAATAATTTGCATCAACAATGATAATTGTATATAGCATAAATTACAATAAGCTCATGGAATCGAGCCCTTAAACACTCCCTTTAGAGGTCTGATAAGACAGGAGATTTATTAATTGTCGGTTACCTCTAGATTTTTGGTACATTGCCGTATACCCGACTTCTCAATACAATATGTCCAAACAGTGCGGAGGTCGGGCCTAAGCTTCTGTGATAAGTCCACACAAATTGAACTGGGGCGGCTTCCCCCATAGATCTATTAATTGTACTAGCGGTTAACCCATCATAGGTTAATTAACGGTCCATAATCGAGGCTTTAACAATGACAATCACTTAATGCAATTTAGAGGCAACCACGGTCCATTCATAGAGGGACAAGCATACCATAAAAGACTTGTGTTCTAAGTTTATAAAAACATGTATTCCCCCTCGCGGGTTTTTAAAACAATTTAATGTGCACAAGCGAGGCTATAAACTCACCTTAGCCAATAGTGGTAATGAGACGATCGCCGACGATAGATGATGCCTTTCAAACACGAGAACCGCAACCTATCAAATAAGGTGTGTTCATTAATAATAGACTCGAGAAATAAACCATACATAAGAATATAAAACTCGACTCATAAAATCACGACAAACTCGAGAGAAAATGATATAAATAATTTCATTATACTCTACTACACATTTACTTAACCATTTTATACTTTTAACAAAGTCCGCCGGTACATACTACATGTACTAGCTTATTTACCCCTTTTAAACTCGTCAACCGTTTATGAAACGACTCGATAAACTAACTTACTATATATAGGAAGTCCTCCTACAAGTTTATCAAATGAAATTACTTTTAAAGTCCTTTACCCGACTCATTTTCAAACTACAAAATCCGGACAGATTTACGTTAATTTTTCATACAACCGTTTTAACTTATTTAAACGACTCCGTTTACAAAACCGACACTCGGGTTTTAAAGTAAACTCAACCTATAAAATAAACACCCCATTATCAGTAGGTTACATATTTCAAAACTTCCATTTAGAGTCCCCGAGATTCGATCCAAATATCGACAACAACTATATGTAGTGCCGATACTCGTCTCCCGGTACACGATCATTCAAAACATCATAACTTCGCTCTCGTTTGGAGCTAGAAGCTCTACCTTATATCAAATCGAAGCTAATAAAATTATCTACAATCCTAGGCTATAAGTTAAGCCATTTTCAAAACATAAAAATTTGGATTTTTCAGTTTACTTACTGTTATAAAATGACCATTAAAATCTTGTACAAAATCAACTTTTTGACCAAAACCAACCATAGAAATGATCATTTATATACTCTAATATCATCATACATCAACCATAACATCAAAATAATAATCAAAATAAAAATCTTTATATCAAAATGAAGTTTTTAACAAGATTTCTAGCAAGAACCACCATGGATCATGCTAAAAACATCATGCATGATCATGGTTTCTACCTACCAACATCAAGAAAATAAAAAGTGTTTGCTTTTAAGAATTTTTCATACCAAAATGATCCTTGATCAAAAATAAGAATGGGTCTAGCTTTGGTTTAGCTCAAATCATCCTAAATGTTGAGTTAAATTGGAATTTGTATGTGTTTGGTGATGGTGGATGATGTTTCGGCAAAACAAGAGAGAGAAAGAGATGGTGGGTGAAATTTTGAATGGAAAAATGAATTGTGTGTGATTGGTTTTGGTTTTTATATAGTGGGGTAGGGTGTAGTTTGTAAATATTGGATTGTTATGGACCAAAATGCAACATTTAAGTTAAAAAGCGGGAAATGACTAAAAGTAAATTTTACAAATATTTACGGGACTCGAGTTTCGTAAAAATACTTTTTAAAAGTTTAAACACACACGAAAAATAATAATATAACGACTCGATACGTAATTAAAACGATATCGTCGAAAGTATTAGTTATCGAAACGATCGATAATAAAATATAAAAAGTTTGGCATCCGTCGATATTGCGATCACTAGTAGTCCTCGTTGCTCGTCAAAATATTAAAATATAATATTTAATATCGGTTTCAACTTAAACCGTTAATCATAATAATATTTAACGTTATAAAATACGTCAAAATAATTGAAAAATAGAATTAAATTATGACCTTATTTTTACGGGTTTTACAATAGGTTTCAACATTAGAGGTTTAACGTATTAGATAGGGTTCAACATTATAGGTTCAACGTATTTGATCGGTTTCAATATTAGAGGTTCAACGTATTTGATATTGTTCAACATTAGAGCTTCAATGTATTAGATAGGTTTCAAAATTAGAGGTTCAATGTATTAGATAGGATTCAACATTAGAGGTTCAATGTTTTAGATAGGGTTCAACATTAGAGATTCAATGTATTAGATAGGGTTCAACATTAGAGGTTCAATGTATTAGATAGGGTTCAACATTATAGGTTCAATGTATTAGATAGGGTTCAACATTAGAGGTTCAATGTACTAGATAGGGTTCAACATTAGAGGTTCAATGTATTAGATAGGTTTGAACATTAGAGGTTCAACGCATTAGATAGGGTTCAACATTATATGTTCAACGTATTAGATAGGGTTCAACATTATAGGTTCAACGTATTTGATAGGGTTCAACATTATTGGCGGGAAAATATTGGTGGGAAAACACTGGCGGGAAAATGTTAACCATTTCCCTCACTTTTTTACCATAAAAGGACAACCACACACACTCCTTATCATGACAACCACCAGCAGATCAGACACACACACACACACAATTATTATCACAAACACATTGTTATTATGATGATGTTGAAGCATGAAGCTTTTCCGAGTAAGTGTGGACATGGAGATGTAGTTCTTCGAGAATAGTGGCAAACTGAATCCTTTGGTAGACTGTACTATGCTTGTCCACGTTCACGGGTTCAACCTCCAGTTTCACATGGGTGCAAATTTTTTTATGGAAACACGAACGCGTCCAACTACTAATCAACTCTCTTGGAGGTTCAATGAGCTTTTCTCCTTCAAGCTCTTAAACGTGTGTAAACTGTGTGCGCTTGAATGGAATGATAAAGGTACTTGAGAGTACAGTAGAGTTTTACAAAAATTGCGATAGGCACACAATGGATTCAGCTGCACTACTTCACGACCTTTACGATGACATGGGGAACATTCGTTTGAACTAGTTTATGATGTATCTGTTTTCATGTTTATGAGTCTATTATCGGTTTAATCTCCATCTTTAATTAAGCGCGTGTTTAAGTGTCCGTGTAGAATAAAGCTAGGTTTAGGCGTGTCTGTTTGTAAGCCTCAATGAATGTTAACAATTTTTAATTAATATTAACAATGAATGTTAACAATTATCAATGAATGTTAACTTCTGGCGGGCAAAATGTTGGCGGGAAAACATTGGCGGGAAAATTTAACCATTTGTCTCACTTTTTTTATCATAAAAAGACATATAGTATTTTAAATTTTAAGAACTATATTTTTTTATATATATTTTATATATATTAAAATTTTAAATATACATTACATATAGAGGTTCAAACATATAGAATATTAAACATTGCACGTATCCTCAGTGACATGTCGCTGGAGAAATTTTTTGTTTGTCGTTTTGTTAATAATAGGCGCGTTAACGAAAAGCATTTGGAGGGAATCCTGAAAGTATCCCCAACGACATGCCGCTGGGGAAACTTTGTGCCATAAATAAACAATTCATGGTGTTTCCCCTGCGACAAGATGTCGCTAGGGAAAACCCCGATGGGGAAGGGCTGGATTGTTGTAGTGGCTGCAAGTGGAAATTTTGTAAAGTCTAATGATGGGTGCCTTCGTGCTTGGCTTTTGTATTCTTCACTATCATCACGCTACAATGAGCATGATGGCTAACATAATCGCTTACACTTCCCAGAACCGCACTACAAGAAATATCCGGGTACCATATTAGTCGAGACTCATAGAACATAAGTGTTAGGATCCGATAATCTATCCAACAAGACATCACCTTTTAATTGCTCCATGATCATGACTACCAACAGCCTGTATGGTAGCATGATGTCCCTCAACAGCATCATATAAAACATTCCGAGCATCGCCTTCCACAGTCTCTAATGTTGCATCGTTCACCTACATACAAATCACAAAACATCCTATGTCCTTAATCCTTCTGAAGCACGTGCACGATTATTTACAATTAAAAAGAATCATAAATCACTAACCGATTTAGATATCAAAGCTCTCTAGCCCGTTCAATAACTCTTACAGTGATGTTCTTCAAATATGTGTCCACATAACATGTGACAATATATCGACACCTGCAATTTCATCATATTTCGACATTAGAGGTTCAATGTATTAGATATGTTTCAACATTAGAGGTTCAATGTATTAGATAGGGTTAAACATTAGAGGTTCATTGTATTAGATAGGGTTCAACATTAGAGGTTCAATGTATTAGATAGGGTTCAACATTAGAGGTTCAATGTATTAGATAGGTTTCAACATTAGAGGTTCAACGTATTTGATAGGGTTCAACATTAGAGGTTCAATGTATTAGATAGGTTTCAACATTAGAGGTTCAATGTATTAGATAGGGTTCAACATTAGAGGTTCAATGTATTAGATAGGGTTCAACATTAGAGGTTCAATGTATTAGATAGGGTTCAACATTAGAGGTTCAATGTATTAGATAAGGTTCAACATTATAGGTTCAATGTATTAGATAGGTTTCAACATTAGAGGTTTAATGTATTAGATAGGGTTCAACATTAGAAGTTCAATGTATTAAATCGGGTTCAGCATTAGAGGTTCAATGTATTAGATAGGGTTCAACATTAGAGGTTCAATGTATTAGATAGGGTTCAACATTATAGGTTCAATGTATTAGATAGGTTTCAACATTAGAGGTTCAATGTATTAGTTAGGGTTCAACATTAGAGGTTCAATGTATTGGATAGGTTTCAACATTAGATGTTCAATGTATTAGATAGGGTTCAACATTATAGGTTCAATATATTAGATAGGGTTCAACATTATAGGTTCAATGTATTAGATAGGGTTCAACATTAGAGGTTCAATGTATTAGATAGGTTTCAACATTAGAGGTTCAATGTATTAGATAGGGATCAACATTATAGGTTCAATGTATTAGATAGGGTTCAACATTATAGGTTCAATTAGATAGGTTTCAACATTAGAGGTTCAATGTATTAGATAGGGTTCAACATTGGAGGTTCAATGTATTAGATAGGGTTCAACATTAGAGGTTTAATGTATTAGATAAGGTTCAACATTAGAGGTTCAATGTATTAGATAGGGTTCAACATTATAGGTTCAATGTATTAGATAGGTTTCAACATTAGAGTTTCAATGTATTAGATAGGGTTCAACATTCGAGGTTCAATGTATTAGATAGGTTTCAACATTAGAGGTTCAATGTATTAGATAAGGTTCAACATTATAGGTTCAATGTATTAGAAAGGGTTCAACATTAGAGGTTCAATGTATTAGATAGGTTTCAACATTAGAGGTTCAATCTTTAGATAGGGTTCAACATTAGAGGTTCAATGTATTAGATAGGTTTCAACATTAGAGGTTCAACGTATTAGATAGGGTTCAACATTAGAGGTTCAATGTATTAGATATGGTTCAACATTAGAGGTTTAATGTATTAGATAGGGTTCAACATTAGAGGTTCAATGTATTAGATAGGGTTCAACATTAGAGGTTCAATGTATTTGATAGGTTTCAACATTAGAGGTTCAATGTATTAGATAGGTTTCAACATTAGAGGTTCAATGTATTAGATAGGGTTTAATATTAGAGGTTCAATGTATTAGATAGGGTTCAACATTATAGGTTCAATGTATTAGATAGGGTTCAACGTTATAGGTTCAATGTATTAGATAGGGTTCAACATTAGAGGTTCAATGTATTAGATAGGGTTAAACATTAGAGGTTCAATGTATTAGATAGGGTTCAACATTATAGGTTCAATGTATTAGATAGGGTTCAAAATTAGAGGTTCAATGTATTAGATAGGTTTGAACATTAGAGGTTCAATGTATTAGATAGGGTTCAAAATTAGAGGTTCAATGTATTAGATAGGTTTCAACATTAGAGGTTCAATGTATTAGATATGGTTCAACATTATAGGTTCAATGTATTCGATATGGTTCAACATTAGAGGTTCAATGTATTAGATAGGTTTCAACATTAGAGGTTCAACATATTTGATAGGGTTCAACATTAGAGGTTCAATGTATTAGATAGGTTTCAACATTAGAGGTTCAATGTATTAGATAGGGTTCAACATTAGAGGTTCAATGTATTAAACAGGGTTCAACATTAGAGGTTCAATGTATTAGATAAGGTTCAACATTAGAGGTTCAATGTATTAGATAGGGTTCAACATTATAGGTTCAATTTATTAGATAGGGTTCAACATTAGAGGTTCAATGTATTATATAGGGTTCAACATTAGAGGTTCAATGTATTAGATAGGTTTCAACATTAGAGGTTCAACGTATTAGATAGGGTTCAACATTATAGGTTCAACGTATTTGATAGGGTTCAATATTAGAGGTTCAACGTATTTGATAGGGTTCAATATTAGAGGTTCAATGTATTAGACAAGTTTCAAAATTAGAGGTTCAATGTATTAGGTAGGGTTCAACATTAGAGGTTCAATGTATTAGATAGGGTTCAACATTAGAGATTCAATGTATTAGATAGGGTTCAACATAATAGGTTCAATGTATTAGATAGGGTTCAACATTATAGGTTCAATGTATTAGATATGGTTCAACATTAGAGGTTCAATGTATTAGATAGGGTTCAACATTAGAGGTTCAATGTATTAGATAGGTTTAAACATTAGAGGTTCAACGTATTAGATAGGGTTCAACATTATGGGTTCAACGTATTAGATAGGGTTCCACATTATAGGTTCAACATATTTGATAGGGCTCAACGTATTAGATAGGGTTCAACGTATTAGATAGGGTTCCACATTATAGGTTCAACATATTTGATAGGGTTCAACATTATTGGCGGGAAAATATTGGAGGAAAAACACTGGCGGGAAAATGTTAACCATTTCCCTCACTTTTTTACCATAAAAGGACAACCATACACACTCCTTATCATGACGACCACCAACAGATCACACAAACACACACGTACACACTTATTATCACAAACACATTGTTATTAGGAAGATGTTGAAGCATGAAGCTTTTCCGTGTAAGTATGGACATGGAGATGTAGTTCTTAGAGAATCGTGGCAAACTGAATCCTTTGGTAGACTATACTATGCTTGTCCACGTTCACGGGTTCAACCTCTAGTTTCATATGGATGCAAAAATTTTTTATGGAAAGACGAACGCGTCCAACTACTAATCAACTCTCTTGGAGGTTCAATGAGCTTTTCTCCTCCAAGCTCTTCTTCGAGACCTTCAACGAGCTTTTCTCCTCCAAGCTCTTCTCCCAGACCTTCAACGATTCCAATTTCTTCTCCAAGCTCTTCAACGTGTGCAAACTGTGTGCGCTTGAATGGAATGATAAAGGTACTTTATGATGTATCTGTTTTCGTGTTTATGAGTCTATTATCGGTTTAATATCCATGTTTAATTAAGCGGGTGTTTAAGTGTCCGTGTACAATAAAGCTAGGTTTAGGTGTGTCTGTTTGTAAGCCTGAATGTTAATTTTTTTAATTAATATTAACAATGAATGTTAACAATTATCAGTGAATGTTAACTTCTGGCGGGCAAAATGTTGGCGGGAAAACATTGGCGGGAAGACATTAGTGGGAAAACATTGGAGGGAATATTTAACCATTTGTCTCACTTTTTTTTTATCATAAAAAGACATATAGTATTTTAAATTTTAAGAACTATATTTTTTATATATATTTTATATATATTAAAATTTTAAATATACATTACATATAGAGGTTCAAACATATAGAATATTAAACATTGCACGTATCCCCAGCGACATGTCGCTGGAGAAACTTTTTGTTTGTCGTTTTGTTAAATAGGCACGTTAACGAAAAGCATTTGGAGGGAATCCTGAAAGTATCCCAGCGACATGTCGCTGGGGAAACTTTGTGCCATAAATAAACAATTCATTAACACTAATCACTCGGATTAGTCCGTGGAAAATAGTTTCCCCAGCGACATGTCGCTGGGGAAAACTTGGCGGGATAATCTCCTGCTTACATTTTTGTGAAAGTGTTTGGTCGAATATCAGTCAACGTTTCCCCAGCGACTTGTCGCTGGTGAAACTTTTCTTTATTATTTGGTCAAAATTTTTACGAGCAAGTTTCGTTTTGTCGTTTAGTGGTGTTTCCCCAGCGACAAGATGTCGCTAGGGAAAACCCCGATGGGGAAGGGCTGGATTGTTGTAGTGGCTGCAAGTGGAAATTTTGTAAAGTCTAATGATGGGCGCCTTCGTGCTTGGCTTTTGGATTCTTCACTATCATCACGCTACAATGAGCATGATGGCTAACATAATCGCTTACACTTCCCAGAACCGCCCTACAAGAAATATCCCGGTACCATATTAGTCGAGACTCATAGAACATAAGTGTTAGGATCCGATAATCTATCCAACAATATACATCACCTTTTAATTGCTCCATGATCATGACTACCAACAGCCTGTATGGTAGCATGGTGTCTCTCAACAGCATCACATAAAACATTCCGAGCATCGCCTTCCACAGTCTCTAATGTTGCATCGTTCACCTACATACATATCACAAAACATCCTATGTCCTTAATCCTTCTGAAGCACGTGCACGATTATTTACAATTAAAAAGAATCATAAATCACTAACCAATTTAGATATCAAAGCTCTTTAGCCCGTTTAATAACTCTTACAGCGATGTTCTTCAAATCTGTGTCCACATAGCATGTGACAATATATCGACACCTGCAATTTCATCATATTTTCAGCAACTCAATACTAACTACATAAAAACTTGATGTACTTTATCTTTACATGTAATATTTACCAGGCCAATGCCGAAGCCCGTGGAAGAAGATCGAAGGAACATGTTTGGAGTGAACGATATATAAGTCGAAAGGAGGGTTTGACGCAGAAAGTACAAAGAAATGATCCAAAGTCCATTCGAGTGCATAGAAACTCGCCTCACTGTCATCGATTCTCACAATGATCACTGGCTTTGCGGTCGATCACATAGAAAAAGGTGATATATTAACCTATTCCTTATGAAGTTTAATGCCTACATGCAAAAAGTACAAAGTTTTACTACTGATCATATTCGGTATTACTTTGTAAAAAAAGGCTCATATAGATTACTAATCCCACAATAACATCATTTAACACTCAAATAAATTTATCATTAGTGAAATTGTGCTTTAATTTGTGAAAATGAAACTTAGCAAATGTCTGCATCTATTTCCAATCCTTGCAGTCTTTTTGGCGAAGAAAGGCTTTAAAATAGAACACTTTGATGTATTCGTTTCCGTCTTTGCACTGTAATTTTCCCCCCTTGAGGCTTTATATATCATTGCTGTTTCCAAAACTAAGAACAAATTATAAGATTTTCGTATGCGCGACTCTAACAAGACATGTTTTTTCATGAACTATTTTCATCATCAAGCCATAAGGGATTGCTCTTGAGTAACATCGTGACCATAAAACATATTTAGTTGCATTGTGACCAGGCTTGAGCCTTCTTACCTTTTTTAGCAAACATAGAGTCTTATTTATCAAGGATGTAGTCGGAAATTTTTCTTTTAAAGAAAAACCCTTAAAGGAAGACTTCATATATGAAAACGTAGTGTAAGCTCTTAATGTAAAGTGCCAAAAATTTATAGCTTGTCAAGTCAAATCTCTGTTTACAAACTCAATATGGAGTAGCTTTAATTTACTACAAACTTAAATTCATAGCTTTATTTGGTTAGAATTTAAAGCCTCAATCCACACTACAAGCTCCAGTTTTATTTATTAAAATTATTCTGAATGGTTGATGTTACATGCAAAACACAATCCTAATCATAAAAAACGAATAGAAGATTAAACAAGAATACATAGTGTTGGACAATTATTACAAAAAAACCCGTAGTTCGATTGCAGAACGCTAGATCGCGGGTTGTATCGAACAAGCTTTAAACGATTCCCTTTGAAAATCAAATAACCAAGAAGAACGAAGAACATACACCACAAAGTTGGTTGAATGATTAATGTTTATAGAGATGAGGGGAAATTCTAACAGATTATGCTTGGGCTACAAACCTCAGCCAACTCAAACCCAGGGACGAAGCCAGGGGTGTCTTGTGGGTGCTCGAGATTGTTGGAATTTATAAAAACTTTTATCCATATTAACCATATTAATATACACGAGTACGCAGCGGAATATAGGATCACGTATAGACAAGTAATTAACAAAAACAATAAAGAAACACGTACCTTTTAGCGATGGATTAAACACCTTTATCGAACCACCAATATAAACGAAAACCCAAAGATCAAACAATGATCTCTCTAAGGGTACGCACACAATACGTTATAGAAAACATTTAAGTATGCTAGTACAAATTGTGATAAGCTAATAAATATTTGTTAAAACAAATATTCACAAAACTAACAATGTGTTGTTAGTTAATCGCACCAAATAACCAAACAAGAATCGTTGATGGCTTTGCTGTTTTTATCTCATAGATCTATCGCAATTCACACATATTATATAATAGTGATATCACATTATATATACACATGCAAGAGTCGGTTGTCCTAAGTAAAATAGGAAACCAATACCATACAACAAAGGCATATATATTATTCTATATTTGTATTTATTTGTTTTATATACAATTAACATTTAACTAAAATCCCGTTAACTAACTAATTAGTTAACGTCCGTAATAGCTTATCACTAATTAATATATTACGCATAATATATTAACGCATAATTGTTTTACGTATTAACGCGTGCGTCTCCTTAGGCTCGGGACGACTTCCGGACATATATTATTTACGTGTACATATTCCTTCAGCTCCCACTTGGACATGTACAATAATATAATATAATAACATTGGTTAGCGTCTAGCAACACGCCAATGCTCCCGGAACCTCTCGAGTGTAGTTTTCCATAAAGTACATTTAAATGACTTAAACATTTACAATCCCTTTGTTTCTCAAATGCCATGTTAATAATGGATATGGATCAATGTCATTCCATTTTAACTATTCTGTTTCTCGCATTACATAATTAATATAGATTACCAATCTAATCGAGACAAATCTAGATTACCAATGGGTATGGCCATACAAACATCTAATTTATTAACGAGGGGCCCAGTAGCATTATTATTCAAACCTAGTTGAATGAACAAATTCTATCTTGACTACACGTGCCTCTTACATGCTTCAAGATACAAATGATTATAGTCTTTATTACTACCTTATTCAGGATAGCGTTAGAACTATAACAAAAAGTACCATCCACATATATAAGACCTGCTTGCATCTCAAGTCAAAGGATTTAGTAATGTAAATCATTTACAAGTTTCACTTAAAGACGCCGATCCATAAAGTGATTGACTTGTTATTAGGAGATTTCCAATATATAACTTTTGGATATTGTATGAGTTGGTGAACCGTTCTTGCATATTCTACGAATATTACCATCTCTCATATATGTCTTAATTTAAGTATATTCCCATATAATTAATCGACATAGACAATTTAGAATAACATATTATTCAAGGATTCAAACATGCAAAAATAGGACCAATAAATATTAAAGAAAACGAATATATCCAATACTTCAATTCATAAAATAAATATTGTTTAGCAATATCCTTTATCCAAATACTAAAACAGATTACATGAAACTACTAGCAGGACGAAGTCCCATGCTCCTAGCATGTTGAGTAAGCTTTTTACCAGGTAAAGGCTTCGTAAAAGGATCTGCTAGATTATTATCTGTATGAACTTTAACTAGATCAATCTCACCTAATTCGATACATTCTCGAACATAGTGATATCTCCTTTGATAGTGTCTGGCGCCTCTCTGAACTCCCGGTTCGTTAGCTATGATGATTGCACTTGAATTGTCACAATACATCTTTATAGGTTCTTCATTGGTAGGAACTACACCAAGTTCTCCAATAAACTTCCTCATCCAAACAGCTTCCTTTGCAGCTTCAGAAGCAGCAATGTATTCAGCTTCTGTGGCAGATTGTGCAGTAGTACTTTGTTTGGAGCTCTTCCATACTACCGCGCCTCCGTTCAAAACGAAAACATACCCAGTTTGAGATTTAGTGTCATCTCTATCGGTTTCAAATCCAGCATCACAATAACAATTAACTTGCAGCTCAGTAGCTTCAGGATTTCCACCATAAACCAAAAACGTATCCTTAGTATGTCTTAAATACTTAAGAATATTTTTCACAGCAGTCCAGTGACTTTCACCTGGATTTTGCTGAAATCGGCTTGTAATATTTTGCGCAAACGCAACATCAGGTCTTGTGCACCTCACAGCATACATAATAGATCCTACAGCCGAAGCATAAGGAACATTCTGCATACGCTTCATCTCTGCAGATGTAGTAGCACCTTGTGTTTTATTTAAGTCGGTGTGCACTTGCATAGGAATGAGACCACGCTTGGAATTATCCATTCTATACTTCTTCAAGATCTTATCAAGATATGCATTTTGACTTAGTCCAATTAACCCTTCGATCTATCTCTATAGATTTTGATTCCAAGAATAAATGCCGCTTCCCCTAAATCTTTCATAGAAAAACACTTCCCAAGATAGGTCTTTACCTCTTGTAAACTTGGAATATGATTTCCCATAATTATTATGTCATCAACATACAAGATTAGAAAAACAACATTACTCCCACTAGCTTTTTGATATACACATGGCTCATCTAGATTTTGATCAAAACCAAACTTTTTGATTTCTTCATCAAATCTTTTATTCTAGCTTCTTGATGCTTGCTTAAGTTCATAAATGGATCTTTGAAGCCTACATACTTTTCTGGGATGCTTAGGATCAATAAAACCTTCCGGTTGTTCCATATAGATTTCTTCTTCTAAGTAACCATTCAAGAACGCGGTTTTTACATCCATTTGCCATATCTCATAGTCATAGAACGCTGTTATAGCTATGAGAATCCTAATAGCTCTCAAATCTGCAACAGGAGAAAAGGTTTCCTTATAGTCAACACCATAAGTTTGTGTAAACCCTTTTGCTACAAATCGAGCTTTATAGGTGTGTACAATGCCATCCATGTCCGTCTTCTTCTTGTAAATCCACTTACCCTTTACGACCTTCGCATTGGGTGGTAAATCTACAAGTATCCAGACTTGATTATCATACATAGATTGCATTTCCGCATTCATAGCAACAATCCACTTATCGGATTCAGAGTCCAATATTGCATCTCTATAGTTAGTGGGTTCATTAAGATCCCCTAAACTATGTTCCTCGACTTCTACATTTAGACATAGTCGTTCAGGTGCTTTGATTGTTCTTTTTGATTTACGAATGGGGACAACATCCTCTTCTTGAGTTACATCAGGTGCAAGACTTTCTTCCTCAATTGGATGTTCGCTAGTAGTTTCAGAAGGTAAAATATCTTCATCCTCTAGTTCTACAATCCTCCCACTCTCTTTTTGAACTATGAGATTCTTTTCAAAGAAATCTGCATACCTCTCAACAACTATTTTGTTTTCAGGTGGGTAGTAGAAATAGTAACCCATAGTTTCCTTAGGGTAACCTATGAAGATACACTTAACCGATCTTGATTGAAGTTTGTCAGGCGTGTGACGTTTCACATGTGCCTCACAACCCCAGACCTTTAAGTAAGACAAGTTAGGAACTTTTCCATGCCATAGTTCATATGGAGTCTTGTCAACCTTCTTGGTTGGAACCATATTGAGAATGCGTGTAGCAGTCTCCAGAGCATAATCCCAAAAGGATAATAGCAGTCTCCACTAGCCTTTAGATAATCTTTAAATTCTTGACTAATATATTCACCACCACGATCTGATCGAATGGCTTTAATAGTCTTCCCGAGTTGATTTTCTACTTCATTTTTGAATACCTTGAATGTTTCAAAGACTTCATGTTTATGTTTAAGCAAATAAACATAACCATAACGACTATAATCATCAGTAAAGGTAATGAAGTATGTAGCACCTTGCTTTGACACATGTCTAAGGGGACCACATACATCAGTATGGATTAATCCAAGTAGATCTTTCACCTTTTCCGTTTTATGCGAAAAAGATTTCCTTGTCATCTTGCCCGATATACAAGAAACGCATTGATCAAACGGTTCACTATCCGTTGAGTTTAAAATTCCATCATGTTGCAACTTTTCAATTCGCTTCTTGCTAATATGAGCAAGTCGACAATGCCAAAGATAAGTTGAATCTAAACTTGCTTTAGATTTCTTATTGCTAATTGAATACATTGAATTCACAATTTGCAAAGTAGGATCATGCATATCAATTTCATAAATACCATTAACACGGATACAATTAAAATAAATCATATCATTAAAAGAAACGGTCATACCAGAATCCGTAAATTTATGAATAAATCCTTTATCATGCAAACAAGAAACTGAAACAACACCTCTAGTTATAGTAGGTGCATAATGACAATCATCCAAAACAAGAATTAAACCATTAGGTAAAACTAAGTCAAAACTTCCAATAGCTTCTACTTCAGCACGTACGCCGTTTCCAACATACAAGTAGACAGCACCTTGCTTCAGCTTCTTTGCTCCTCTAAGTCCCTGTTTTGTGTTACAAATATTAGTACCACAACTAGTGTCATACACCCAGGAATTTTTAGAACAAGCAAATAATTCAATAATATAAATACCTGAAGAAGTGGACGATCCAACTTGCTTCTTCTTTTTCATCAACTCAGCTAGATAAACAGGACAATTCCTCTTCCAATGTCCAACCTCTTTACAGTGGTGACATGTGGAATCTTTTGCCAGATGCTCTTTCTTATAAGGTTGAGGCTTTTTAGGTTTAGGAGGATAAGAATTTTTAAGACCCTTATCCTTACCTTTACCTTTAGCCTTACCTCCTTGCGGTTTGTACTTCTGGATCCTACCACCTTGGATCGCCATCACTTGTGGTGTAGAAGAAGATGCAACATTTGACTTCTTGTTCTTCTTAACTCCTTTCTCAAATTCAATAAGCAAAGAATGAACTTCACTAATTGTCTTCCCCATGCTTTGCATATTGTAATTTTGCACAAAGCCCTCAAAATCACTCGAAAGTGAATTGAGGATCAAGCTGACAGAGACAGCTTCTGGAAGAACATAGTTGAGAGTTGCCAAATGATCCAAATAGCTTTTCATCAATAGAACATAATCGCTAACAGATTGAACCTCTTCCTGCTTGCATGAATGGAAAGTGTGTACTAACTCTTGTAGTTCGACACCAGGAGGCTTTCCATATATCTTTTGGAGCTCAGTTATCATGTCCTTAGGACTTTTGTATTCAAATTGCTGATAAAGCGATGGAGACATAGTTCCAAGCATTAAACAAGCAACTTCATTATAACGATCATAAAGAGCATTCCATTCTACTAATTGTTCATTAGTAGCATTAGCACCAGGATGGTCAGGCAAAGGATTGTCATACACATCCTCTAGTTTCTCCACACGCACAACTAGTTTGAGCGCGCGTAACCACTCATTGAAGTTAGGACCAGTAAGTTGTTGCTTCTCAAGCATCGACCTGAAAGCCGAACTGTTTTGTTTGGTTTGGGCATTATTCATTGCCATCTACAAATAAACAAAGTTCAATAATTTAGTATTTTCGATAATACTTCCTTTATAGAAAATTAAATACCCATGTTTATAAATAAACAATTAATTTTCTAAAAGCTAGAATCCACCAAGGCATACCACCACCGCATCAGTTGATCTGCTAGTGATGATGATATTCAAGGGGTAATTGACGTTCAATAATTGCATCCAATACAACTTCTAGAATTATGGGACTCAACTTTATATCCATCACTTGTGTCAATTCAAAAGTGAAAAAGCGAGCATGTTTATCCCATCTATTGCCACGAGTTAAGGTCTCACCTATCTTAACTTGCTTAAGTCGTCCAACTAAAAACCGTGATTATATAGCACCGACGTCTCACAATCGAGTGTATTATATCACCTTGGGTTACAAAATCACCACAGTCTCACGTATGGTGAAAGAGTAAGTGCAAGTGCTTTTACACGTTGGATGGCAATTAAACTTATTTTAAAGGGTATAAATTTTGACAATTCAAAAACATGTACAAAGAAGCATGCAACATCTTTATATCATGATAATTTATAAAATTTACTCAATTTGTTAATTATAAACATCACTTATTTAACTTACAATTCAATTGTATAAATAGTGATATCATAAAAATTGACGATTCAACATGTATTCTATTTAAAGAAGTTTAATTTTATCACGGGAAAAGATTAAAGAATGATTAAAATCATTCAAACCCTAGACCATTCGCGGCTTCCTAAATAGTATGCAAGATAAGGAGACTACAAGTAGTCAGGTATTATAGGGCAATGGTATCTACAAGACCGAAGTCTTGATGAGTCTTCCCGAACCTTAGCCTTGCAACTAGATAGTACTTTTGCAAATTACGTCATTAATAAAATTTTACAACTTTAAAGTAGAAAACAAATTATAAACTTGATTCTTGCTAATCACGGCGTGAGTTAGATTTAAAACCATGTAAGGGCGACTCATTTGTTGCCACATATGATCGTGCAAGAACAAGATTATAATAAATCAAATTTCATATAGTTTTAGTCCGGTTTGTTTTTATTTTTCGAAAAACCCTTTGCTTGAACCATGACACATAACAATTATAATCAAAAGCAAAACAAATAAACATTAACCTAAAACATATACCCAATTAACAATTAATCACATACTTCATGCTTACCACATCTATCATGACTTCAATTAAATCAATTAATTAAGAACACATGATCCATGGTAAACTTGCATGATTCCCATGGATCGAACCATAAATTTAACAATTAACAACGTGATAAATAACGACTAATTAACAATTAACAACATATTTATCAAAAAAAAAATTGCATACAACTTAGGGTTTGTCTAATTAATTTTATTAACCCTAATTAGGGTTTATAAAAAACTAATCATCAAATAAAATAATTCAAACGCCATCATAGTAAGTTTACACAATTTTATCTCTTTCGTTATTTTTTAATGTAATTAAAAGCTATACGAACGGCTCGTGATGCCACTGTTGGAATTTATAAAAACTTTTATCCATATTAACCATATTAATATACACGAGTACGCAGCGGAATATAGGATCACGTATAGACAAGTAATTAACAAAAACAATAAAGAAACACGTACCTTTTAGCGATGGATTAAACACCTTTATCAAACCACCAATATAAACGAAAACCCAAAGATCAAACAATGATCTCTCTAAGGGTACGCACACAATACGTTATAGCAAACAATTAAGTATGCTAGTACAAATTGTGATAAGCTAATAAATATTTGTTAAAACAAATATTCACAAAACTAACAATGTGTTGTTAGTTAATCGCACCAAATAACCAAACAAGAATCGTTGATGGCTTTGCTGTTTTTATCTCATAGATCTATCGCAATTCACACATATTATATAATAGTGATATCACATTATATATACACATGCAAGAGTCGGTTGTCCTAAGTAAAATAGGAAACCAATACCATACAACAAAGGCATATATATTATTCTATATTTGTATTTATTTGTTTTATATACAATTAACATTTAACTAAAATCCCGTTAACTAACTAATTAGTTAACGTCCGTAATAGCTTATCACTAATTAATATATTACGCATAATATATTAACGCATAATTGTTTTACGTATTAACGCGTGCGTATCCTTAGGCTCGGGACGACTTCCGGACATATATTATTTACGTGTACATATTCCTTCAGGGATATCTATGTGATTTTTCCATGCAGTGTTAATTTTTAAAAAAAAAATCGATTTTTCCCAAATGAATTTAAAATGCACCCGGTCCATTGATATGTAATTCTACTCTTCGTCCTAATTTACTTTTTAAATATATTATATTACAGTTAAAAAAATTTGTACACCTCGTCATATTATCGTCCCTGCTCAAACATACACTTTCCTAATAAAAAGTTAACGTGTAACTTGCCTTGATACATAAGGAAGCAACTAGACTTGATAGTAAGACTAACAATTTCCACATTAGTGGAAAGACTAGTTAACCTCGACACTAAATCTTAATGCAATACTTAAAGTTGGGACCTAAAATCACCTTTGTAAACGCGTTAGTTGCATTATCTTTCATCCTATCTTTGCCACTTCAATCTCTTAAAAATCCACGATGCCTCTATAGTAGATAATACAACAACGTGCTATTCCAACTAACAACATAACCACGTGTCATAAACACGTATCCGATTATCGACCTCTTGTACAAACAGTACAACCAAGACAATCTAGTAATCTAGATACATATACTAACCAAATCAGTATACCACTACCAAAACTATGCACCAACCCATAAGAAAAATCACTAAGTCCATATCCTCTACTTTCTTTACCATTACAGGAAACTCACTTTACGATTATACTCACCAAATATGCATTAATGCATCAGCCTATATGTATCAAATTTAGTAAGACGAATCATATGAACACGGTTTTTTAAATCAAAATAGCCATATGTTCCCACAACAGCAAACAACCTGTATTTACAACAGGCATATATCTACGCAACTAACTATTTTTTAAGAATATGATACTATAACTTTTTCGGCAAGGTTTTATTTCTTTCAAGCCATTTAGGCTGCTCACGATAAATGTCTGTTTTTTTATAGCTTCGTTACAATTATACATATCACTTTTATCTTGATGTTAGATAAATGCATGTCGCCGTTTTACCAGCAGGTTGTAGTGCGATGGGTGAACCCTTGTCTTATTAAATAGTTTTTTGTGAGTTTAGGTAACAACATAGATGTTGGGATATGCGATCGTTTAGCCATCGGAAATACGTGAGCCTATCGGGGGCACACACTCAATACGGAGAACACACTTTTATTTACGTTTTATTATTTATAATTAAACGTTTAATAAAAACTTCACTTATTATTTAATTAACGGGATTTAATTAATTTATCGTGAGTGCGTTATTTAAATTTGGGAACAAAATCGATTCTAGAATCCTCTAGGCCAATCGGCCGAATATAATGTATATAAGGGGTTCTAGAAGATTTTTGGTTATTGGTTTTTGGTAAGTAACTATTCAAGAATATTTGATTAAGGTAATCCTTTCCTTAATTGGTTTCTTGGGTTGGGCCTTAAAGATTTTGAGGAGGTGGAGAATGTGTATAAATACACAAACACCTAGCTCATATTTTTTGTCTCTCTCCCTCGTCCCTTGTTCCGTTCGATCGCAACAAACCCACACCAAAACCATACGATTTTCCCATTAACCCTAAAATCACATAAAGGTTAAACCTTTATAAGATCAATCCTTTTTGGTGGTTTTCTTATAAAGTTATAAGCTTTTTAACTAAACCCTAAATCACTAGATTTAGGTTTTAGTTCTCCCTTGATGGTTCGACTAGATATAAACCCTAATTAGGGTTTATGTGATTTTGGGTTAATCAATCTTGTAACGTTCTATAAACCGATCCTTGCGTAATCCAAATTAGGGTTTTGGATCTAGGGTTTCTAGTTACAAGATGTAAACACTTGTTGTCTGAGAAGTGGAGTTACTACTAGCATCGTAGTGATGTTCGTTTGACGTGTCGTGTGAGCAAACGATGGAGACGGTAATTTAACCGTTAAAGTTCAAGATCAAGATCAAGACGTATTAATTGATTTATTCAATTAATTAAAGGTTGGTTTTAAATTGTTTTTCTTATGTGCTTAATCATGTATGTTATACTAGATCCATTCCGTTGCGTACTCGTAGTTAATGGTTAACTAGTATTTATAAATTCCAACAGTGGCATCACGAGTCAATTCGTATGGCATTCATGGGTTACACATAGAATAAAACACGCTTGCTTCGCTTTAAAATCTCTTTTATTTATGTTTTTATGACAACTACATGCATACTTGTCATAAAGTTTTAATCTTGATCTAGATAATGGTTAAAATTGGGTAGGTTAAATTGAACCGGTTAATAATTACGAGTGTTTTATTATCCGTCAAAGACTTTTGCATCTCACTTTTGTGATACTTTGCACGTCATCAAGTACCTTGCTCGAAAACTTGATGAGGGTCTTTGGTCCTCAATTTGGGGAAGACTCATTCGAGACTTGGATCTTATATGATTTATCGCTTTCATATAGAGTCTGTCTTCTGCTTCTACCCCTTCTAGTCTGTTTTTATGTGCTTATTTGTTTTCCATTGTGAATTGCAAAACGTAATAATTCAAGATTCTAGTAATCATAAAAACGGATCTCTACTTATATCGAAACTAGCTTTAAAAGTATGTCATATTAATACAACATATTTTCCTTGCGAATCGGCTATGTGTTATTTGTTAAAACTTGTTTTTTTGAACAAATATTAATATGAACATAAGATCTATGAAACTTGTTTTTATTATAATCGAATTGTTTTGCGAAATCATATTGTCACTCGAGTTGGGCTTACATACCGTAATGATGGCTTATAAACTATCTTCTCAACGACGTGATTTGCAAAATTAATTAGTTTATAATACTTAAAAACAACTTTTTTGTGCTTTACTAATGGTGGACTTGCTATTGCACTACGTGCTCTAGTCAAGCTATCTAGGGTTTGAACGATCTTTAATCTTTTCCCGTGGCATGTACATGTTTCGGCATCTATATGATAATTATCCCAAGCACTTGCTCCCTCGGGCGCATGAAGAGTAGGATATAGGGTTTGATCCTTCTTTAATCTTTTCCCACGGTAAACACGCCTAAATCAAAGTTAACAAAACGTTTTCTTAACTTGTGCTAAAAGATGATTGCATGCATCTTTTACACGTTTTTTGACATTTGTTTTCTAAAACTTATGTGATACCTATTTGAATTTTAAGTCTATGCCACCCAATTTAATAGCACTTGTAGTCTTTTTTCGTCATCTGGTCAGACCTAGGGCGAATCATGCACCCAAGGCGATTTTTGTCACTGGTCAGACCTTTGCCTATTATTGTATGCTTTTAAATTGGTACGACTTAAGTCGAGTTCCCGGTCAGATTCGGAACCCGAGGCATAAGATGAGATGAAACATACTCATGACTTTATTACGTGTAGAACAAGTTTGTTTGAGATGTTCAATGGCACTCGAAAGAGATGAGAGAACGTCCCATCCAAACACTCTACAACAATAAACTTCATGAATCGTCTCATAAATCTAAGAGTTGCACTTGTAATGCAATTAACGCTCGACGCTTACCTTTTGCCCTACTTACTATTAGACGGTCGGACCTCTAATATTGAGTGGGAGTGCAAGTAGGATCTTAGTCTTATTAGTAATTAATTGGGTAGTTAATTCTATTAAGAATTTAATTATCAAAAATACTAAATTGAACTTTCTAAAGTTCCGATTAATTGTGTTATTGCAACATAATTCGTAAACTAAAGTTGTTTTCTTATAGAAAACAAACATTGTCTCTTTTCCTGGTAAGAAAAGCGAGACTTACTCCTATCTCTTCTCATTAGTTGACAAGAATAAGATAGGACCATAATCGAATCGTTATCGATTGCATTTAAACTCACTTTTAATATTTCATTATCCTAATCCGGTTCTGAAATCATTGAAAGATAACATATTTTGTGTACCTAATGTCTATAGCTACCAAAATAAATGACATCTTGCACTTGTCACGATGTATGAGTTTAAACCGCAAAGAGTAAATGTTAGAAATACGTTTTAACGTATATTAGAAGTATCGGTCATTCCACAATATTATTAATGTTGTAATAGCTCGTAGTTAGTGACTTATTAAGTTAAGTAAGAAACCGACCCATGGGCTTGTCATGGGTCGGCCCAAGCCCAATATAGGCCTTGGATATAAATACCCCTTTCCACCATGGAAAGGGGTTGGTGGTTGACATTCCATATTTTCATTTGAATAAAAAACACATAGTTTCTCTCTCACTTTCTCTCACTAGTTTCTCTCTCTAGGAATCTTCAACCCACTTCATAGATTCATAGGTTATCAATATTCTACAATTGGTATCAAGAGCCATGTGGTGATTTAAGGTAATGATTTGTGTTGTTATTTAGTTTTTGATTGTATTAGTGTTCTTTAAGAAGATCCATCTTGATTCTTGGAGTTTTTGGTGATTTTGTGATTGGGATTAGTAGATAAGTATTAGTTTTTACTTATTTTAGTTGAAATCACAAAACTTTTTGGGTAACATGGTAAAAATCTGGGTTTTTTCTTCATATTTTTGATCGACTGTTTACTCGAACAAGTATCTGTTTCCCAGTAAAAGTTCCGAACCAAAAAGTTCCGGATCAAAAAGTTCCGGATCAACAAGTTCCGGATCAACAAAAGTTCCGGATCAAAAAGTTCCGAACCAAAAATTCCGGATCAAGGAAAGTTCCGGATCAAGACAAAGTTCCGAATCAAAAAGTTCCGAACCAAAAGTTCCGGATCAAGGAAAGTTCCGGATCAGTACTTCCGAACCAAAAAGTTCCGGATCAAGGAAAGTTCCGGATCAAGGGAAAGTTCCGGATCAAGGGAAAGTTCCGGATCAAGGGAAAGTTCCGGATCAAGGGAAAGTTCCGGATCAAGGAAAGTTCCGGATCAAATCTTCCGAACCAAAAGTTCCGGATCAAGGAGTTCCGAGCCAAAATCTTCCGAATCAACACTTCCGAATCAACAAAAGTTCCGGATCAAGGGATATTTTACTTGTTTTTTTCGACGATTTTTTAGAGGATTTAATCTTGGTTTCTTACAACAAAAACTCAACACAACTCACAAACTTTACTTCACTGCTCGATCAACCGATAATCTTTGTCTCTTTGAAGTGAACAAAATGAATCCGAATTCATTAATGCCTCGGATGACATCACTTACGGACATTTCCGTCATTACGGGAACGGATAATCGCCCTCCAATGCTCATTAAAGAAGTCTTTGAAGCATGGCAAGGCCGTATGATGTCATACCTTAAGGGAAAACCGGTATATGGGAGGCTTATGGTAAAGTCAATTCTAAATGGTCCACTTGACTATGGTACCATCGTGGTTAACAATGTGACTCGACCACGAGAATTTGAAGAACTTACACCAGCTCAACAACTTGTTGCAGATGCAGACGAAAAGGCTCTTCAAACCATTCTCCAAGCTCTTCCACATGACATCTATCGCATGGTAAGTCAATATACGGTTGCGAAGGATTTATGGGAACGTCTAAAGGTGTTGCTACAAGGTACGTCTCTTACCAAACAGGAAAGGGAATGTCAGTTGTATGATCTGTTTGATAGATTCACGTACAGCCCAGGGGAAACGCTTCACGATTATTACTTCAGATTCACCACTCTCATGAATGATCTGAACGTATACAATCTCGTGATTGCTCCATTCCAGGTTAACACCAAATTCTTGAATACTTTACCTCAAGCTGAATGGGGTGAGTATATTACCGATGTTAAGTTAACCAGGGATTTGCATAAGTGCAATTTGGATCAACTCTATGCTTTTCTTCAGCAGCATGAGAAACACGTGATCATGCACCGTTCGCCTCGAGGTATGTATCCTGATTCTTTAGCATTGATGGCGAATCAACCAAGCTTGTCACACAACAACACTCCTTATATCTTGGGACACCAAGCCTATCATCCATCACCTTACATGACACCAAGCTTCCCCCAATATTCGATTCTACCGCAACCACCCACCTCACATCAGCAACAATATCGGTTTAATGCACCTTCATCACAATATGCTTCACAACCTCATCCAGCAAGCATTGCACCTTATGCTCAGTCTTCATATTCTTCTTATCAAGAGAATGCAGCATATCCATCAAGCTACCCTGACCACATGAGTATTCCTCCTAGTGCTTATGCAGCTCAACAAGACCAAGAAATGTATTGTGATGATGATGAAGTCCCCATTCCTGAATTCAAACAAGGAACTGACCCAGTTGAAGTGTTAGCCACTATGTCTGCTTATCTCACAAGGACATTAAGCAAACGAGGATTTAGAGGATCAGCTCCTACTAACAATCAGCTGAGGAATTCATCAAATTCTCGCCAACAAGCTACTATTGAGAATGGCAGGGTAATGGTTCAACCTATTCAACCTTATCAGGGGAGACCTACTACATCAACCACCAATGCACGCACGGTCAATCCTGCTCCAATGGTCAACACTCCTCCACGGGCTAATTCCACAGGCAAGTTGAAAATGATTACATGCTACGCTTCACGAGATGGGAACCGGTGCTATTAGTTCCAGATTAGTTCCCAATAATCCTACGTCTACATCATTTTTACCACCTACAAGGCCCGAGTGGGATAAACTGTTTCAACCGTTGTTTGATGAATACTTTGATCCCCCAAATGATGAAGTTCCAGCACCCGTAGTGATAGCTCCAATCCCTGAAGTTGTTGCTCCAGCTAATGAAGCTTTATCAAATGCATCTTCAATTAACATTGAACCGGATGCACCTCTACCAAGTGATTCTCAAACTACACCTGAATCGTCACCCCTACTTGTGCCTAATAATGTGGAAGAGGATTCTACTGATCACGATTTGGAATATGCTCACATAAAAGAGCTTCCTTTCTTTGGTATACCGATACCTGAAAACCCTTCAGCCGCGTCTACCTCAGAAGAAGCTCCTTTAATTGTACACTTCAGACCACCACGGATTGAAAATCATAGCACCAAATGGACAAAAGATCACCCAATTAGGAATGTCATTGGAAGTCTCGATCGACCAGTCTCTACACGCCATCAATTACAAGAGAGTGCACTCTATTGCTATTTTGATGCATTTCTCTCCGAAGTTGAACCTAAAAACTGGCAACATGCTATGACTCAATCATCTTGGATTGAAGCCATGCAAGAGGAACTAAATGAATTTCAACGACTTGAAGTATGGGAATTAGTTCCTCTCCCTGACAAGGTTAACATCCTTACTTTGTTGTGGGTTTATAAGGTAAAACTCGATGAGATGGGTGGAGTATTGAAAAATAAGGCTAGATTGGTTGCTAGAGGATACAAACAAGACTTGGGTATCGACTTTGAAGAATCTTTTGCTCCTATTGCAAGATTGGAGGCTATTAAACTATTCCTTGCGTATGCTGCTCATATGAACATGATCGTCTATCAAATGGATGTGAAGACGGCATTTTTGAATGGTGAACTAAGGGAAGAAGTCTATGTTAGTCAGCCGGATGGGTTCGTTAGCACGGAGTTTCCTAATCATGTGTACAAGCTTAAGAAGGCTCTCTATGGGTTGAAACAAGCTCCACGCGCGTGGTATGATCTCCTTTCAACATATCTCATCTCGGAAGGCTTCTCCAAAGGCAAGGTGGACCCCACTCTATTCACTCTCAAGGAGGACAACGACATGATACTGGTACAAATTTATGTTGATGATATAATATTTGCTGCCTCTAACATAGAATTGTCAAAACGCTTTGAGAAGATAATGTCCACACGCTTTCAGATGTCAATGATGGGAAAAATTTCATTTTTCTTAGGATTACAAATTTCTTAGAATCCCAGAGGCATCTTTATTAATCAATCCAAATATGCTCTAGAATCTTTAAAGAAATATAACTTTGAAAATTGTGACCCCGTGGACACTCCAATGGTGGAGAAATCCAAGTTAGATGAAGATAGGAATGGGACTATTGTCGATCCAAAACTTTATCGTGGGATGATCGGCACCCTTCTGTATCTGACTGCTAGCAGGCCTGATTTGCAATTTGCCGTATGCATGTGTGCCCGGTATCAGGCTCGGCCTACCGAAAAGCACCTACATGTTGTTAAAAGGATCTTTCGGTATCTCAAAGGAACACTTCATCGTGGTCTATGGTATCCGAAAGATTCCTCTATTGCTTTAATATCATACGCAGATGCCGATCATGATGGGTGTCAAGACACGAGGCGTAGCACTTCTGGATCTGTGCAACTCCTTGGAGACAGATTGATCAGTTGGTCTTCAAAAAGGCAGAAAAGCGCTGCAATTTCTAGCACGGAGGCTGAATACATCGCCATGTCCGGTTGTTGTGCTCAAGTCCTTTGGATGAGATCACAATTAACTGACTACGGTTTGGGATTCAACAAAGTCCCGATGTATTGTGACAACAAGAGCGCCATTGCCCTTTGCTGCAACTATGTTCAACACTCCCGGGCCAAGCACATAGACATTCGCTACCATTTCATTAAAGAGCAGGTGGAGAACGGAGTGATCGAGCTGTATTTTGTCACTACTGAGTATCAGCTGGCAGATATGTTCACCAAAGCCTTAGATAGAGGACGAATCGAGTTTTTTATCGACAAGCTTGGCATGAAATCATTCTCTCCAGCGACTCTCAAAGAATTGGCAGAAGAATCAGCGGAATAGTGGTGGTAAACTATTCAGGCGTATCCTTTGTTCGTGATCATGTATATTATCGTATATATATAAACCACAAAAAGCAAAATACAAAAATATAAAACCAAGAAAAACCATAAAAAATATAAAATCTACAAAAAACATAAAAATTATAAAATCAAGAAAAACCAAAAATATTTTTCGTTTTTAAATCGGGCATGTCTTTTAGTACGGTAATATTTATGGCTTTAGAAATGTCGATCAATATTGACACGGCGCCATAAATAGAGTCCATATAAAAGTTGTACATTTTTAAAACATGCCCATTATGGCTTGTAGTTATTTCTGACTGCAACCCGGTTTTCATATTAAAGTCACGTATTTCCTTGGAAAACGTTGGCTCAAAACAGGAATTAATTTTCTCGGGCATGCTTTACAAGCCAAATCATGCAAAGGGATCAAGTTTACTTTACAACTTGGTCTAACACGAATTAGTGTACGTCTCAGTGCATTAATTTGTCAAAATAAGAGAAATCTTATTGCCACCACGAATCAATCTTTTAAAGATATTAATTGGAAATGTTTTCATCAATATTTGACTCTTTAAACAATGACTACAGCTCTTTAAATAGAAAACGGGTCATCGTTTAAGGGGAGAAAATATTAAATCATCTTCGTCATCAAAAGTGTTTGTGGAAAATTAATAAGGTGAGTTTATAACTTCCGGATGAACTTTCGAATGAAGGAAGTTCCGAATGAACTTCCGAATGAAGAAGTTCCGGATGAACTTCCGAATGAAGAAGTTCCGAGTGAACTTCCGAATGAGAAGTTCCGTGTGAACTTCCGAATGAAGAAGTTCCGAATGAACTTCCGAATGAAGAAGTTTCGAGTGAACTTCCGAATGAAGAAGTTCCGAGTGAACTTCCGAATGAAGAAGTTCCGAATGAAGAAGTTCCGGATGAACTTCCGAATGAAGAAGTTCCGAGTGAACTTCCGAATGAAGAAGTTCCGAGTGAACTTCCGAATGAAGAAGTTCCGGATGAACTTCCGAATGAAGAAGTTCCGAATGAACTTCCGAATGAAGAAGTTCCGAGTGAACTTCCGAATGAAGAAGTTCCGAGTGAACTTACGAATGAAGAAGTTCTGAATGAACTTCCGAATGAAGAAGTTCCGGATGAACTTCCGAATGAAGAAGTTCCGGATGAACTTCAGAATGAAGAAGTTCCGGACGAACTTCCGAATGAAGAGTTCCGAATGAAGGACTTCCGAATGAAGAGTTCCGAATGAAGGACTTCCGAATGAAGAATTCAAATGGCGAAGTATGTGATCAAGAAGATTGATCAAAAGCTCCGTGAACGTAGATTGATGAGGAGCTTAGAAAGATTCGTTGGTGGTAGACCATATGGAGTGCACCACAAGTTACTGCAACGATCCATTTAATGGATCGTACATTTTAGGTCCACTTTATATTGGTTTTTAATTGTGAATATGTAAATTTGTGAATATTGTGCTTTTACGGCTTGATGTATTGTTAAGGTATGATAATTTTTCAAGAATTTCTCACGAGATTCTAAATCTTTCAAAATATATCATACTAAAGCACTACAACTATCCCTTATTAATTTAAGGGGGAGCATTAACATGTTATATGGCCAAACATCGATTTCATTTTTTACCCAAAGACCGGTTAATCCATTCAATATCCCAAATATTAATGGTTAACATTTTGGATAAGGGGAGAAAATGGGATTAAGGAGACTTAAATGATACTTGGCTAAAAGATGAAAAAGACTTAACGATAATCCAACTTAATATGTGTAAAGCACGTGTTAAGGGGGAGCGTTTTTGATGAACAAAACACCTAAGGTACAAAACTTTTGATTTCAATATCACGAGTACCTTAAGTGATTTTCAAGGATTTTTCATGGTGGCTATACCTTCCCAAAACACGCTTAATTCACGACGAATGTGGTGACAAAAGGGTGGTAGGAATAGGTTTAGTCCAATGATTCATCAGAGCCGATGGAATCTTCCCAAGGACAATTCCCTAGATAGAATTAGAAGTCCTAGGAAAGTTGGAGAAAGATTGTGAACGTAGCTGAGTACCGACTAATTACTGATGCTAGCACTGGAACAATCACAACAAGGTGCTAGTGATGATGTATTGGTAAGTACTGAAGGGGTTGAAGAATGAAAAAGAAATGTAAAGATAAAGGATGTAAAGAAAGATCCTTACAACTTTAGGCAGAAACCGGGTCAATACATATGCTATTGACATTTTTGTTAATGATTCTCGATATTGAAGAAAGACATCATGGACCCAGTGATGCAATGCACAACCCTTCCCAGCTAACTCAAATATCTCTCAAAAGGTATTTGTTTTAATCACACGGAGATCAACACGTTATCTATTGGTTTATTCACTCCGAATAGACTGATATTGAAAAGGTGGCACTCCTCTCCAGCCATCGCTCACTAAATCAAAACGCACTATCGAGTCTAGAGCCAAGAGATCATCAAAAGTCTCATTAGGACACTTTTCATCTATTCCTTGCTTTCTCACACACTGTGAAAAGTAAGAGATTTTTATGAGTCCTACGCAGTATTCTTGTAATATTGCCAGAACATCCGAGTAATACGCAAGTATTACAATGAAGATGGAAATCCTGCTTGAGCTAACATCAAACAAGCTCATGGTAGGTTACACGTGCGGTTCATTAAGAACCAATCTTGTGAAAAACTGGAAAGAAACAGTGGTTTAATTCTTAACTGAACTTAAACTCGTTCCAGACCTCTATGCATTATCATATGATCTTGCCAGAACACTCAGAGTGACTCTTTATTGATCACAGTGACGAGTGGAAATCCTTCTAGTGTTAACATCAAACAGCACTTGGTATGTGACGTGCAAGATTCTTTATGAATTGAGCTCGTGATAACTGGAAAGCAACGATGGTGAAAATCTTAATTGAAATTCACTTGTTCCAGGTTTCATGAATTGACGGCTTCAATCACAAGGATAATTTATCCAAGTGATTCACTCTTTATGTTCGCAGTCAGCTTTGGACGGTCGAATAAAGAGAACGGGTTTACCCGCGAAATCCTGTCAGGAAGTTACTTAATTGAAACTATCCGTCACGGGTACGATATCTAATATCGTCCAACGGTCTTCACCGACCGGAGGTAAAATGCTACCGAATTAGAATAAAATGTCAAAGCTATTTTATTCGTGTCGTTTCTGTGTACCTGTTAAAGACGGTGGCGTTGTTGTGTACCAGTTGAAGACGGTGGCGTTGCGGTGTACCTGCTGAAGTCGTTCCCACATGCTTATGTTTTTCTGCAACAAAGTTCAGCATAATTCAAGAAAGTGCAAAATGAAGTCTTCCGCTGTACCAAACTCTGAAGCTTTCGAGAATTCAACAAAAAGACATAAGTGTGTGGAACATGGAGTCACGAGGAGGCAAGATTCACAAGAAGGCAAAGATCGCACGTGATTGGTCAAAAGAACAATGCTCTCAAGCCAAAACCTAAAAGATCAAATAAACATATTCACAACAAAAAGAAAGTAGAAAAGACTACGAGCTGAAGAATGAAGACTTAGTATAGTATGCTAGGTTTAGAACTTTGTAACGTGGAGTGATCTCCCTTAGGGGGAGATTGTTAGAAATACGTTTTAACGTATATTAGAAGTATCGGTCACTTCACAATATTATTAATGTTGTAATAGCTCGTAGTTAGTGTTACTTATTAAGTTAAGTAAGAAACCGACCCATGGGCTTGTCATGGGTCGGCCCAAGCCCAATATAGGCCTTGGATATAAATACCCCTTTCCACCATGGAAAGGGGTTGGTGGTTGACATTCCATATTTTCATTTGAATAAAAAACACATAGTTTCTCTCTCACTTTCTCTCACTAGTTTCTCTCTCTAGGAATCTTCAACCCACTTCATAGATTCATAGGTTATCAATATTCTACAGTAAAGAATTTACTAGCACTTCGCTAGGTATCTTTCTTGGACTCTTGATTATTCCTTAAAGTGCTAAATACCCTTGTGGCTTTGTAGACGATAAAGGAGGAATTGCATGCTAAATAGTCAAGTTAATTGAAAGCATGAACGGCTAGTCCCTCATCCACACAGTAGAATTTCATGTACTTTGTTCAAATACCTAAGTAAATGTATACTTGTAGGCATTTTTCAAAGATAAGAAAGTCAATAAATTGCTATTCACTTTTTACTGGTGATGTAACATCTCTTATGTTGACAAATCCAGTGGGAGCGTTACAATTTATTACTGAAATAATATCCATGTAATATTGTCAATTTCAGTGGGAGTTACAAGATTTATTTTCTTGTTTAAGTCACCCGTATTATTTCAAACTTGCTTTGAAATAATTTATCACTTCCAAATATGAACAACCACTGCTTCAAGGAAATTGCATTTTATTTTATAAGATAACACGCTGCCTTTCTGATGACGCTTTCTAACACGTTATCTATAGAATAATAATCCACAATTCTCTGTCTAAAGTTATGGTTCTAAATCTACTTATAATATCAATGACATTATCATATTGTTTACACAATCAACCATATGTTGTATTGCTTGTCTACATGATATGATGTTGTGCCTTACACAAGTGAGAGAAATTGCAAAGTGTGTGCAAGGAACAACATATTATTAGTTTCATTTGCCCAAAAGGTAAGAAAGCTAATAATTCTACTAGGACTTGAACATACAAGATGTTTGTTGTCCTACTACATTCAATGTCATGATATAGTGGAAAGCTACTTCGATAATTTACTACATGTTTAGTAAATACAATTATGGTTAAGATATAATAATCATAATTTTGAAGTATAAAATTAACTTGAAATTACTATTGAACTCAAGAGTTTGCGTTCATGATTGCTTTAGTTAGTATAATTATATTTTTCCTTGATAACACATAATTATAAAGTCCTTGAATTACTCATCAACTTATAACATAAAGTATGTAGTAAAATAGTTATGTCTTCTTGTTAACACATAAACATTAGATCTTTGAATTATTCAAAGACTTAATAATGTATACTTGATATGTTCTGTTTTCTTGTAAACGCATGAACATATAAAATTCTTGAACTGTTATGTCTTCTTGTAAACACATGGTTCTCGCATTGTTCAAGAAATATACATTATAACATGCATCTGGATTTAAATACGGATATTGTAACTTGGCATGACCCAATTGACAAGTATTTAATCCAAAGAGTATTAAGTTATCTATGGAATTTTGATGTAGTCTCACAATTCCAATACTCATAGAATACCAAATTATTATGGTATGTCTAAAGAGTTGAAACACACTATATTCATATAGTTTGATTTATGATAGCTGTAATTATTCTACCTCCGGGATCTATCAAGGTTAGAAAATTGTGTGTGTCATTGATACACTCAATATAGTTCAATCCTAGAAGGTATTCAAGACAACCCACAAACTGAAAACCCCTAATTTATTAGGACTTTCGGTTGTTCCACTCAAACCAATCTAATCTTAAAATCTCTTGGGGTTTTTCGATTTTCCTACACTTCCGTGCTTGACGATTGTAGTGTTGGTGTTCCTCCTAGCTTGACGTAACACAAACCTTTCCTAAGGTTATTGGTAAAAAGAGTGATACAAGAATTAGGGTTCATGCTAGAAACCCTAATTAGGGTTCTTGGGAGAAATCCCAATATGTCTTAATTAAATTCTTTAATTTGTTAATATCTTTTGAAGCATAGTATTAACAAACTTGAGATAAGAATTTAAAATGTGTTTTGTAGTCTCTCTATTAAGAACAATTTATTGTTGCTTAAATACTTAGTATTTAGAGAATGATCTCTACTTACAAAAGTAAGTGGGAGTTATAACAACTATTGAAGATATTCAAGAGCAAAATACACAACCTTCAAAATCCACTTATTGATGTCATATTTTGGTTAAGCATGGAAATGTCAAACCAAAGTAAATGTTACTCTCATTCATAAATCTGCAAAGATACCTCATCACTTGATTGATATTTTAATATCAATGCTGAGGAATATAAGTTAGGAGATCTTTGTAATCTACTGACTGCTAATGAATATTATCATATCTTGAATCTGATAAATATTTTAGAAATATGAATGATAAGATGCAGTCCTTAAAGGGAAAATCAATCTATTGAATTTGATTGATGTTTCTCCTAATTATAAACCTATGAGGATGGATGGAGTTTCTTTTGAAGAAAGACTCACAAGGACAAAATGGTATACATAATTAATGCATGACTAATAGTAGGAAGCTTTTAATTATACTCAAGCAATTGACTATGATTAAATCATCCTTCTATGCACACATTAATTAAATAAAGATAATTGATTGTCATATATGTTTCTATGTATATGGAATATGTCAATTAAGTTTTATAGTTCTCCTTTATGATTACCTTTTGCAAGAATGGTATGTAATCAAAAGGTTTATGAGTCTATAAAATCTTTATTGTGTATACAAGATGATTAGCTCAAGTATGGATTAAATCATGCATCTAGAAACCAAATCTGGAATTTAATTCAATATGATTTTGTTTAAATAGGTTGGAGTACACTTGACATTGAGTGGGAGTACTATGTTTTTCTTTAAATTCATATGTTGTATAACATATTGAAGACATCATTCCATTTAAGCTAGATGTAATCCTTAAGTTTGGAATGAAATTTCATTTGAGAATTTATGGAATAAAACAAATGACTTTGGAATTAAATGTTTATTGATATAAGCATATGCGGTAATTAAGTCCAACACAATGCAATACATCATTCAAAGCGAGTCTTGATTGATATATTTCACTTGACATAATTTATAACATGAATGGAAACCTTATGTTTTTAACTAAGGATTCATTATGTATAAATATTATATTGTGTATACGACTTGTTGTCATTTTTGTACAAGAGCAAAGTGATATGATAAAAACAATTTCTAATTGAGAGTATTTAGATTGTTGTTAAAACAAATGTTTACGAATTATAAAGCATAGTGATGTATGTGTACACTGATGCTAGAGGATAATCAATCTATTAAAGTGAGATGTTATCATTTATGATAAATCTACTAACTAGATGTGCTCACAATGAGCATTGTTGCATTACACATTAAGGAATAAGAATACTTTACATTTTAAGAAACTGTAAAGATGACTGTCAGCATATCGTTGATGTTAAATACCTTATACAAGGATTGACGATATCCCCTACTATGAAACTTGCAAATAGTATGAGCATGTAAGAAAAGACACTCATCTTGTTTTCTAAATCTTTCACAATTGAGAAATTTGAAACAAGTATTCGGAAACTTTACTTAGATAACTATTTAGCTTTCTTGTTAAGAATAGTTGAGAATGTTGGAAACATTTGACTTCAACTTGCTAAATTAGTTTCATGCATATCTACTTTAGTATTTGGATAATTGGGATGGTAAGACAATAATTATTTTCTGATGAATAAAGATAGTTGGTATTTGTTGTTCATTCATATAATTATTGTTGTCCTATATTTGTATGTTTAATCCTTGAATATTTGATTATTCTAAATATGTCCATTGTCAGTTAGCAATATGGGAGTATTGTCTACATTAAGACAAATGTGAGTGTTGGTTATATTCTTTGAATATATGGACGGTTCCCACCAAACTCATATGTTATTCATAAGGGATGCGTATTGGACACCTCGAACTTTCGAATCGTTACTTTTGGATCCTTGTCATGAGTAAGATTTCGAAAATGGTGATTAAGTCATCATCCTTAGACTTAAGATGCAAACAAGTTTGTGCATGTGTGAATATCACTTCTTGATTCTATGTCCAACGCTAGTTCGCCAGACCTAGTTATAAAGACTTTAATTGGAAGTGTTGTGAAGCAGCATCCACAGACACTTGTAGTCAATATAGAATTTGTTCCTCCACTTGATATAGTGTAGTGAAGTACCACTGGGCCCTCTCCAGAATTAATCAGATAATTGTGTGGCCGCACCCAAAGTATAAATCAAGATGATACTTGTTTACGTTTGGTATATCTGAATTAACTTCTATAACGAGAAACTATAATTTAAACTTCATGGAATGAGTTAGGATCCATATCCATAGTTTAAACAGTACTAGTAACAAAGGGATGATTATTAGCAAGTCACATAATCGTATACCATTAATACTTTTGAGATATTCTTCTTGAAACTATACCTCAGTCATTTCCGATTATAATGAAGTGTTGCTAGATACTTTATTATGGACGCTGTATGTCTAAACTCTCACAAGTGGGAGCTGTTGGGATATGCGATCGTTTAGCCATCAGAAATACGTGAGCCTATCGGGGGCACACACTCAATACGGAGAACACACTTTTATTTACGTTTTATTATTTATAATTAAACGTTTAATAAAAACTTCACTTATTATTTAATTAACGGTGGTTAAATTAATTAACGAGATTTAATTAATTTATCGTGAGTGCGTTATTTAAATTTGGGAACAAAATCGATTCTAGAATCCTCTAGGCCAATCGGCCGAATATATTGTATATAAGGGGTTCCAGAAGATTTTTGGTTATTGGTTTTTGGTAAGTAAATATTCAAGAATATTTGATTAAGGTAATCCTTTCCTTAATTGGTATCTTAGGTTGGGCCTTAAAGATTTTGAGGAGGTGGAGAATGTGTATAAATACACAAACACCTAGCTCATATTTTTTGTATCTCTCCCTTGTCCCTTGTTCCGTTCGATCGCAACAAACCCACACCAAAACCATACGATTTTCCCATTAACCCTAAAATCACATAAAGGTTAAACCTTTATAAGATAAATCTTTTTTGGTGGTTTTCTTATAAAGTTTTAAGCTTTTTAACTAAACCCTAAATCACTAGATTTAGGTTTTAGTTCTCCCTTGATGGTTCGACTAGATATAAACCCTAATTAGGGTTTATGTGATTTTGGGTTAATCAATCTTGTAACGTTCTATAAACCGATCCTTGCGTAATCCAAATTAGGGTTTTGGATCTAGGGTTTCTAGTTACAAGATGTAAACACTTGTTGTCTGAGAAGTGGAGTTACTAGTGATGTTCGTTTGACGTGTCGTGTGAGCAAACGATGGAGACGGTAATTTAACCGTTAAAGTTCAAGATCAAGATCAAGACGTATTAATTGATTTATTCAATTAATTAAAGGTTGGTTTTAAATTGTTTTTCTTATGTGCTTAATTATGTATGTTATACTAGATCCATTCCGCTGCGTACTCGTAGTTAATGGTTAACTAGTATTTATAAATTCCAACAATAGATGTGCTCTTTTCTTACACACCTTGCTGGTATTATATATACACTGCTTTCTCTCTCAACCCACTTAGGCAACATGCGTGGTATAATACTTGCAATGTTTTCCTTTATCTTGTAACTGGAGCTAAGAGCATATGTAATGCATAGCTTTACTAAAAGCTTTTTACTGTTTCAAATAGTCATTCAAAGGCTTTTTAGCATTGCAAAGTAAGACTTTTTTAAAGACTTTTCAAAATGACTTGGGCTAGCCCAAGCGTTTGACACATTGTACTATATGGATATTTAAATGAAATCATCACTGTGACCCTTAAATACTAGTGTACTTTCCTTATTTGAAAAGCTTTTCTCAAAAGTTATACCATTGTGGACGTTAAAAGTTAAAGCTTTTTGACATTAAAACATTAGTGAAATTAAATGCCAAAAAGCTTTCTAAAACTTAAGCATTGCAAATGCCCTAAGACAAGATGAGGGCAGGGAGTAATCGCGCCGTGAGGTGCCAAATCCACGGCGTGGCCGGCGTGATGACTCCCAAACATGGCCAAAATCGCGGCGTGAGCCCCCTGCGTGGGTATACTCACGTCGCGTGAGACACTTTTTTTAAAAAAAAATTCAATTTACCCCCCCCCCCCCCCCACCCAACGGTTATAATTTTAAAAATTTTCATTTAACCCCCCCAAACGGCTACTTTTAAAAAAAATTCATTTCACCCCCCCCCCCCCCCAACGGCTAGTTTTTTGAAATTCGAATTATAACGGCTATATTTTTCGATCCGTCTATAAATATAACTCAAAATCAACCATTTCTTACAAACCAAAACATAAACACTCTCTACAAACAAATATGAATCCCGATCACGTTCCGTCAGTTTTTGAAATCGATGAGGAATTCGATGCTTACTTCTTGCCAATAGCACACAATCATTATCAACGTTTGCTTGAAGAAGAGAATCGTCCAACACTATCTCGGACCCCAGTCAACCGTGACCGAGAAGGTGCTGAGGAACGGCTCATGAACGATTATTTCGTTGAGAATTGCAGGTATCCTTTGGTTAAGTTTCGTGAAAGATTTCGAATGAGCCGAAGACTATTTTTAAAAATAGTTAACGGCATAAAAAATTATTAGGCCGATCCTCTTCCTGAGCATTTTAATTATTTTACTTCTCGACCCGATGCTACGGGTCGAATGAGTATTAGTGCTATTATGAAGTGCACAATGGTTATACGTCAATTGGCATACGGCAATACGCCGGATGCATTTGATGAATATTTACAAATTGCTAATCGAACCGGACGTGAGTGTCTAATGTATTTTAATATGTGTGTTATTGACTTGTATATGGCCAAGTATTTAAGAAAACCAACTCCGGCCGATGTTGATCAAATATATGATCTACATCTTACGAAACATGGTTTTCCGAGGATGCTTGGCAGCATTGATTGTATGCACTGGGAATGGAAAAATTGTCCAGATGTGTGGCATGGGCAATACACTGGTGGTTATAAAAGATACCCTACTTTGATGCTTGAAGCTGTTGCTTCGCAAGATCTGTGGATTTGGCATGCGTTTTTCGGGATGGCAGGTGCGAATAACGATATTAATGTTTTAGATAATTCTCTGTTATTTGATGACCTTCTGAATGACGAAGCACCGGTAAAACCGTATACGGTTAACGGAGTTGAGTATCAAAATGGGTATTACTTAGCGGATGGTATTTACCCACAATGGGCGAGTTTCGTGAAGTTTTTCACGGTTGCAACTGACGCCAAACATGCTCACTTCAAAAGGCGTCAAGAAGGTGCACGGAAAGATGTTGAACGTGCATTTGGTGTTCTCCAAGGACGTTGGGGAATACTACGTCAACCAGCACGCGCGTATGAAGTAAACACCTTACGGCGACTCATGTATACGTGCATCATACTTCATAACATGATTTTGAAAGATCAAGGTATGCAGGTGTTAGACTGGAACCAAAATTACGTTAACCCGTCAAGAAATATGCAACGAACATGGGTTGAGCGGTGTGAAGTTTACCGCCGAAAAAACAAAGAACTACGTGACCGACAAACCCATCAAAGTCTTCAACAAAACCTTATGGATCATATCTGGAATCAAATTGACCACGGAGATAAAGATGCATATGAAGATGAAGAAAACTAAACGGCGGGTCGTATGATTTTTTAATTTTCGCATGTTTTTTTAATTTTCGTATGTTTTTTTAATTTTCGTATGTCTTTTTTATTATGTTCGTTTTATTTTAAAAGTATTGTAATGTTGCTTATGTTTAATGAAATATTTAAGTTTGTTTAGGGGTGTTTTGTAAAATTCTGAAAAAACTGGAAATCACTTAGAGTGATGATTCCCCTGTTTTTTTCATGTGAGTGAGTGGGTGAGTTTTGCTGACGTGGCACCCCAAAATACACTCACTCGGAGTGATGACTCCCTACGCTCTAAGTAGAAATTAAATTTTGTTCCAAACCACTTATTTCAACCGCTTCCTCAAACTATCTTCGAGTCCCTATATCCCATCTTTCTAAAATTCACATTACATCTAAAAGAGATTAAGACAAAAAAACTTCTCTTCCTTTGATCATGTGGCGTCAGAACTACGATAGGAAAGGATTCAGTGGTAGAATAAGGAAGAAGTTGAAATAGGTGGTCTCGGAACAAAATTTGAACATAATATTATATGTCAGCAATCATTTTGTTCCAAACCACGTATTCCAGCCGCTTCCTCAAACTATCTCTGAGTCCTTGTTTCCCATCTTTTTTAAGATTCATGTTACATTTAAGAGATATAGGTTAAAGAAGACCAAAAGAAAGATGATACATATACTAGTATGAACCAGGGAGTTAAACTTTTATAGGCGAATTGAAGAGGGGTAAATTCGTAAATTAATATAACAAAATGGTGTGTCATTAATGGTAGAAATCAAAAGATAGAAAAGTAAAGTTGTGCAGGTGAAGCTGTCAAAGAAACATTTACTAAGAGTTACATATGAAGGGAATTAAAAGATATCAGAGATAGTACTGTGCAATGTAGGTTTCTACTTTGAATTTTATCTAACAAAATTTGCCTTTTTTTTTAGCTACAAATACTTAAACCTCGCGAGCTTCAAATGCGCGCGAAATGTTAGTTTTCTTATATGAGCATCCAAATCAAACGCTACAAAAGCATGTCATGCTCATTTATACAACTGTTCCCCATGAGCACAACATATAATGAGAGGCATGGCGACTTGTTATTTTCATCATATATGTTTTGAAATAACCAATATATAATGTTATATATATGAAATCATAATCATGGGGGTTTATTCATTCTAACAGATATGACCAATTAGTTTTTACTTTTTATATGTCAAGCTTAATATCTGGTGATATTTAATTCATACTTTATTATATAGTTCAAGAGGGATGAACATGTTTTATGGAGTATAGGTTTCTTCTTTTGAAACATGTAAACATCGACTAACTATAAGCTGGTGGCCTGGTTCCAAGCACGACTCAGGTGGAATCATGCCATGTCGCATCTTCCCTCGTGGCGTTGGTGGTGCTCTTGGATCATGTCGTTTGGTTCCATACGCGTATCCCCCACTTTGATATGTATTATTTATCTCGAAATCCACGCGTATTCAAACAAGCCTAGAATTTTGTTGTACTGTTATAGAGACCACAGACCATATTCGGTTGCATTATGATCGGGCTTTTGCTTTATTTCTTTTTTTAGCTAGTATAGAGTTAACTCAAACTTAAAGCTACAAAAATAATCCAAAGATTTACTTGCTTGGTTAGAACTTAGGAGTTTTATAATCAAAGGTGTCAGGCTACGACCTTCTCTATTTTTTTGCATTGTTGATGTTTTGCAGAAAACACATAACTAATTTTAAGACGAATAAGAGATTAAACGAGATTACAAACGCATAACGATCAATTTAGGTAAGGTTAGCACGTACGAAGATACTCGTAACACTATTAGTATATTTAGTATTTATAACATCTTAACATTAGCCGTTCAATTCACTACGTAAACTATTTTTTGGAATGCCTTTTTAATACATTTTGTGAAAAAATATTCATAAAGAGCAAATAAGTGAATTTTGCCACTTTTCACTTCTTAAAATCAAACGGTGTGTAACTAGAATGTTTGCAAGCCAAATAGCACTTCTTAAGAGAAAAACAAACACGCCAAATAATATTGTGTTTCGGATTGAGATTGGCAATCCTAAAGGACATGTTGTTTATAAAGTTTTGATGGTAGTACACGATCACTAAAATAGAACAAACTGATATTTTCATTTCCTTCTGGGGGTGATGTGCTTTAAAGCCTTGTCGTACTTTTTTTTCACCCTTAAGGCTTTGTATATCATTACAGTTTCAAAAAATAAGAACAAACTAAAATTTTCGTCTGCGCGACTCAAAACAAGGACATGTAATGTCATGAACTATTTTCAGTATCACGCCATAATGGATTGCTCTTGAGTGAGTAACATCGAGACCATAAACCATATTCAGTTGCATTGTTAGCAGGCTTTAGCCTTCTTACCTTTTTTAACAAGCATGGATCCTTGTTTAACAAGGATTTAGTCTGAAAGTTTTCTTTTTGAAGAGAAAGCATTAGGTAGCAAGGAATACAATCTCTAGCTGTTTGCCAACTCAATATGGAGTAACTTTAATTCATAGCTTAATTTGGTTAGAAATTAAAAGCCTTAAACAAAGGTGCGAGGCTACCAGCTCTAAATTTACTAATCAAAATTAATTAGAATTGTCAATGTTACAAGAAAAACAGTAAGGGTTTTGCTCTTTTTTTTTAATGAAGTTGCTATAAAAACTGAGCTATCTTTTGTTGAAGAGCTTCTTATTGGTTCGTTTGGAACTCGTTTTTTTTAGTTAGTTCTATTAGCACCAAAGTTATAAACAGGTCAACCACGGAGTCTAAGAGGCTAATCAGACAATACTACATACCATTGTAACAATACTACACGCTGATCAATAGTTGGTTTATGTCTCAGACGAGATACATAACCAACTACGTACCCATGTAGAGATCAAGTGCATTCACTTTAAATAAACAAGAACCAATTTCTAATACACCAGCCTAAGACTAAAAAAATCAGTTTATATGAACTACGCAACTCAAATATATAAAACTTGTCCGTGAAACCTAGCTAACTGAAACAGTTAGGCAAGGTATAATACTTCCAATATTTTCGGTAATCTTGTAACTTGAGCATTAAGACAAGACGGGAGTCGGTGTTAGAATAAGGAAGAAATTGAAATAGGTGTTCATGGAACAAATTTAGCACTAATTAAGGTAGATCATATTTGTTCCAAACCATCTATTTCAACCGCTTCCTCAAACTATATCCGAGTCCCTATATCCCAGCTTTCTAAAATTCACATTACATCTAAGAGATATTAAAACAAAAAACTTTTCTTCCTTTGATCATGGAGCATCAGAACTAAGATAGGAAAGGAATCAGTGGTAGAGTAAGGAAGAAAATTTGAACATAATATTAGATGTCAACAATCATTTTGTTCCAAACCACCTATTCCAGCCGCTTCCTCAAACTATCTCTGAGTCCTTGTTTCCCATCTTTTTAAGATTCACATTACATTTAAGAAGTATAGTAAAAGATGTAGGGTTTATTCCCTACAACCCTGGTTAACTAGATGCGGAATACTCGATCGAAGATGCAATCGACAGAAAAGTAACACGACGCCCACACAAGGTAATATCCCTAACCGATTACCGATTAGTTTATTGAAAGAATGACGTAATTGGTTTGTTCCCCCTCACCTCCTTTTATAGAGATGAGGGGAACCGACTATACAAGTCCTACGGGTCGGGTTGGGCTTAGACATTGCCAACCGACCTTTATTCATAGCTATTAGGAAACTAGGCTACTCGACTCTTGATTATCCTAGACACGACTTAGGCGATAATATAAGACTAGATATAACAATTTCCACCTTAGGCTTATATTAGCCTATCCCAACACTCAGCAATTCCAGGCAGTGTTGTAACTTGCATCCAGGTACCACCTTCGTCATGGCATCCGCAGCATTGTGTTCAGTACCCACCTTCAGAACTTCAACCGTCTTTGCTTCCAAGACTTCTCTGATAAAGTGATAACGCACATTAATGTGCTTAGTCCTTTCATGAAAAACATGATTCCGCGATAAGTGAATCGCGCCCTGATTATCACAATTAACTGCAACAGTGTTGAGCTTCACGCCCAACTCTTCCAAGAGTCCCCTTAGCCAAATAGCTTCCTTAACAGCCTCCGTAAGGGCCATATACTCTGCCTCTGTAGTTGAGAGAGCCACCACGTGTTGTAGTGTTGCTTTCCAGCTTACAACACATCCATGTACTAAAAATGCGTAACCAGTGAGAGACCTACCCTTATCCGGATCCTTAGCGTAGTCTGAATCAACAAAACCTGTTACGTCCACATGGTTGCCACGATTTGTCCCATACACCAAACCCACTTTTACAGTGCCCTGCAAATATCTCATAATCCACTTCACTGCTTTCCAATGGAGTTTACCCGGATTCGCCAAATATCTGCTAACTACACTTACTGCATACGCTATGTCTGGCCTCGTGCATACCATCAAGTACATCAAGCTCCCAACCGCATTTGCATACGGCACCCTACTCATTCTTTCAACATCACAATCCCTAACCGGGCAATCCTTCAACGACAGCTTGAAATGCCCACTCAATGGTGTCTGAACCGACTTCCCATTGTCCGTTCTAAACCTTTTTAAAACTTTAGAAATGTACCCGGATTGTGACACCCTCAGAATCTTGCGACTCCGATCCCTGAAGATCTCCATACCAAGAATCTTCTTTGCTTCCCCGAGCTCTTTCATGTCGAACTCCCTTTTAAGCAAAGACTTGGTAGCCGCGATCTCAGTCTTGCTTTTACAAGCAATCATCATATCATCTACATATAACAATAGATAGATATACTCCCCTGGTGCATAACTCCTGTAATATACGCAGCTGTCGTAACTGCTACGCTTAAACCCGTTGCTCAGCATATACTCATCGAACCTCTTGTACCATTGCCTAGGTGACTGCTTCAAACCATAAAGAGATTTCTTTAACAAACATACCTTGTTACCTTGTTCAAATCCCGGTGGTTGCCTCATGTAGATCACTTCTTCAAGATTTCCATGTAAAAACGCCGTCTTTACATCAAGCTGCTCCAGCTCATAATCTTTACACGCAGTCAATGCAAGTATAACCCGAATAGATGTGTGTCGAACTACCGGCGAAAATACTTCATTGTAATCAATACCTGCCCTTTGTGTGAATCCACGAGCCACCAGCCTTGCCTTGTACCTAGGCTTTTGAACACCTTCAATCCCTTCCTTAATTTTGTACAGCCATTTGCAGCTCACCAGCTTTTGCCCAGCTGGATGATCTACTAACACCCAGGTCTTGTTCTTCTTCAGAGAATCCATCTCTTCTTTCATAGCAGCTTTCCACTTAGAACTGTCTTCACAAGCAACTGCTTCCTGGTATGTCAATGGTTCATGAGTATCTTCTTCCTCTGCTGCAGCAAACGCGTAAGCAACCATATTACTCTCATCCCGAAACCTTGCCGGTTTCGTTCTTGTCCTTGGCTCTCTATCCCGAACCAATTGATAATCTGTGAGATCCGGTGGATGATCAATCTCTTGAACCCCTGCATCTTCATCATCGCCATCTTCCTGATCTGTCTGGTCTTCCTGATCTGACTGATCTTCATGACCTGTTTGATCTTCCTGACCTGGATGGTCTTCCTCAGGCGTATGATTATTTAACCTCTGCAGTTCCACCTCAACTTGTAATTCCTCAACAGACTTATCTTTTCCTGCACCAGTATCCTTCAACGTGTCTTTGTACATGACACTTTCATTGAAGACCACGTTCCTGCTTGTGACTATTTTAGGCGATTCATTATCAAGCCTATATAGTCTGTACCCCTTCACACCTTCAGGATACCCCAAAAGAACGCATTTTACCGCTCTCGGCTCGAGCTTACCTTGTTTAACGTGTGAATACGCGACACAGCCGAAAACCCTCAACATCCCATAATCACTAGGATGTCCCGACCACATCTCCATAGGTGTCTTCTTCTCAATCGCTGTCGATGGTGACCTATTTATAAGATATGCGGCCGTACATGTCGCTTCCGCCCAGAAGGTCTTGGGCAATCCAGACTGTATTAATAAACAGCGTACCTTGTCCATGAGAGTTCTGTTCATCCGTTCTGCTAACCCATTCTGCTGCGGCGTCCCGGCAACCGTCAAATGTCTAGCAATCCCACTCTCAGTACATAGCTGATTAAATTCCCGGTTACAGAACTCAAGACCATTATCCGTCCTAAGCTTCTTAACCGTCCTCCCAGTCTGATTTTCTACTAACTGCTTCCACTCTTTGAACTTTTCAAATGCTTCGTGTTTGAACTTGAGAACATAAACCCATACCCTCCTGGAATAATCATCAACGATAGATAAGAAATACCTCTTACCTCCCAATGATTCCACCTGAGACGGACCCCATAAGTCTGAATGAACATAGTCTATCACTCCCTGAGTAGTGTGCCTTCCTACACCGAAACGGACTCGATGTGACTTTCCCAGAACACAATTCTCACAAAAATCGAGCTTACCTAGACTCTTCTTGCCAAACAAACCCTGCTTTTCCAGCACGTGTAGTCCCGCCTCACTGATATGTCCCAGTCTTTTATGCCAAACCTGCACAAGACTGTCTTTTTCTTCAACACTAGCATTAAGCTCACCGGCCAATGCATGGCCATCCAAAGAGTACACGCAGTTCTCCCTTCTAGTTCCAGATATAATAACCCTAGAACCATTAATCACCTTGATTTTGCCCGACTGCAATTTTACGGTATATCCCACTTTTTCAAGAGTTCCCAGCGATATCAAGTTTCTTTTTAATTCAGGAATGTACCTGACATTGTTTAACACGAAACTTGACCCATCTTTCAGTTGTACCTTTACCTTGCCAATACCCCTGATCTTGCACTCCCTGTTGTCGCCCAACAGTACGCTGCCCCCATCGCATTCCAGAAAATCAAAAAATACATCTAACCTGGGTGACATGTGATATGAACCTCCTGAATCCATGATCCAGTCTTGCAGTCTTTCTGCACTCATCACCATCATCACTTCAGAATCATCGTAAATCGAACCACTGGAGCTTGGTTGATCATCTTTCTTGACGTAACCTTTTGACTTCTTGCGATTATTCTTCGGACAGTCTCTTCTCAAGTGCTCCTCAGATTGGCAAATAAAGCATTTGAGTCTTCCACCTCGAGACTTCGATCTTGACTTTCCCTTTGACTGATGCGAATTCCTGCGATCAGTTCTTCCCCTCACATATAACCCTTCACCATCATCCCCCTTCGCCTTGAACCTTTCTTTGATTTCCTTTGAATTTAGTGTGGCCATCACGTCCTCCAAAGTCAAATCTTCCCGTCCATAAAGCAAGGTATCCACAAAGTGTTCGTATGATGCTGGTAAAGACGTGAGTAACAATAAAGCAAGATCTTCATCCTCGAATTTTACCTCAATATTTGCTAAATCAACAACGATTTTATTGAACTCATCTATATGCTCGGAAATCTTTCGTCCAGTCGGCATGTAGAATGTATACAACTTCTTCTTCAGGTACAACTTGTTGGCCAATGACTTTGTCATATACAAAGACTCGAGCTTTGACCAAACCCCCGCTGCAGTCGTCTCCCCGGTAACCTCTCTCAGGACCTTGTTACCTAAACACAAAATCATGGCACTATGAGCATTCTTGTCAAGCTTAGATTTCTCTTCAGCTTCCATATTCGCGGGGAAAACCTCCAGAGCTGCTTCACATCCGTTCTGGATTAATAAAGCACGCATCTTGATTCTCCATAACCCGAAATCGCCAGTTCCATCGAATTTTTCGATGTCAAACTTGGCTCCCGTCATTCTTTATCCTTTTGTTGATTTGCTAAACCTTGTGAAAACCTCACAATGACAAACCGACAAAATCCCTTCGGTAACTCGCTAAACCTTGTGATACGTTAAACCTCACAATCACGAATTACGAAGTCCCCCTTATTAGTTTGATAAACCTTGTGTAATACCCACAATCACAAACTAATAAAGTCCCCTTGTGTAAAATTCTTCAAAGATATACAAATTGTTTTCCTTTATATTAAACCAAAACAATTAACCCAATACTAGTAAATCGTAGTCCAATATAAATAATGGCCCAACAATATTATTTCCTTTAATCAAAAAGAAAAACTATGGCCCAATGTAACCCTTGAATTATTATTTGTGTTCTACTCCTCCTTTGTCAGCCGACACACAAAAAAAAAACTGTTTCTTTTCCTTGGTGAATATCAATGGTTACCAGAAAACCAAACACAAATAATCCTTTGATCTTCGATAAATCGAAACAAAAAACCTTTTCTAGTCGATCGATGCTAAAACCTTGATGATCACGACACCCTGAACACCAATTTCTTCTCTTCTTCGATCGACCCTAGTAAACCAGCGACTCGAATAACCGAGCTCTGATACCACTTGTAGGGTTTATTCCCTACAACCCTGGTTAACTAGATGCGGAATACTCGATCGAAGATGCAATCGACAGAAAAGTAACACGACGCCCACACAAGGTAATATCCCTAACCGATTACCGATTAGTTTATTGAAAGAATGACGTAATTGGTTTGTTCCCCCTCACCTCCTTTTATAGAGATGAGGGGAACCGACTATACAAGTCCTACGGGTCGGGTTGGGCTTAGACATTGCCAACCGACCTTTATTCATAGCTATTAGGAAACTAGGCTACTCGACTCTTGATTATCCTAGACACGACTTAGGCGATAATATAAGACTAGATATAACAAAAGAAGACCAAAAGATAGATGATACTAGTATGAACCTGGGAGTTCAACTTTTATAGGCGAATTGATGAGGGGTAAATGTGTAAATTAATATAACGAAGGTGTCTTCATCAACGGTTGAAATCGAAAGATACAAAAGTAAAGTTGTGCAGGTGAAGCTGTGATAGAAACATTTACTAAGAGTTACATATGAAGGGAAGTAAAAGATATCAGAGATCCTGTGCAATTTTATCCTATGCAATGTTTCTACTTTGAATTTTATCTTACAAAATTTGTCTTTATGTTTATCTACAAACACATAAACCTTGCGAGCTTCAAATGCGCGCAAAATGTCCAAACCAAACGCTACAAAAGCTTGTCATGCTCATTTATACAATTAGTTCGAACTACGTAAGCATGTACGGGCCAGTTGTGTAAGCTGGTAGTTTATGGTGAGCTCCGTCACTTTAACTCCACATCAACATTTTACATTTTTTCCGGAAGTACTTAAGCTTAGGAGAAGGGTAGTGTTTCTGCTTTTTCCGGCTTATATATAACAACTGTTTCCATGAGCACAACATAAAATGATAGAATTAATTTTTTTTTAGCTTGATGTCACTTGACATTTACTTTTTATATGGCAAGCTTAATATCTAGTGTTATTTAATGAGTAAAATGCACATATCGTACCATGTGGTATGTCCAGATTGCAGATTTAGTAACTGGTCTTCTGAAAGTATAGGCGGCCTCCTACTTTGACCGTAACGATAGTTAAACGTTGACCCTTATGTTTTGTTGCTACAGGGCTTTTTTTTGTCTTTATCCTTTTTTTTACGTATCACCCCTTCCAACATCACCACTACCACCTACACAATCACCACCTCCGACGTCACCATCACCCCACCACCTCCGTCGCCACCATCACCGCCCATTTCTTCCATTTGTTTTTTGTTACCGAAACTCATAATCTTCATCGAACAACAAAACAGTTACAAAACCCACAAATTCATCACACCTGACAGATCCGTCGTCATCCACATCCGCCGCCATAAACACCTCCTGATCTACAGATACTTAGATCCATCAAATAAACAACAGCTTTTCCCAATTTCCTTTTCACCAACAGCTTTTGTCATTTTCCTTTAACTTTAGACGGCATTGTTAAGTGTGTTCAAGGTCGATTACCAAATCCTATGTTATTTCAAATGGTTACTCATTTACATCATCATTTATCATTTGCTAATATAGGTGTATCTTCTTTAGAACAGTTTCTAGCTTAATTAATTTACAGAAATTGATATTAAGTCATAATAGGATTGCTGGTGGGTTGGGTTTTACGAAACCTTGATTTGTCGTATAACAGGATTTTTGATGTGGAGGATTTAAGGCCTTTAGCTGAGTTTAAAATTGTTTTGGATTTGTATGATGGTGAAAAAAAAGGAAAATTGTCAGTGGCGTGGATGATTTAAGGCCTTTAGCTGAGTTTAAAGTTGTCACTAGCGTGGTAGTCGTGATGTTGGAAAGGGTGATGGGTAAAAAAAGGAAAAAGACAAAAATAGCCCTGTAGCAACAAAACATAACTGTCAACGCTTAACCATCGTTACGGTCAAAGTACTTAAGTGAATACTTATTGAAAGACCAAGGAGGCCGCCTGCACTTTCAGAAGACCACTTACTAAAATCTGGACATACGTACGATATATGCATTTTACTCTTATTTAATTCATACTTTATTTTATAGGTAAACTGAAAAGGGATGAACATGTTTTATGGAGTATAGGTTTCTACTTTTGAAACATGTAAACATGGACCAAGTATAAGCTGGTGGCCTAGTTCCAAGCACGACTCAGGTGGAATCATGCCATGTCGCATCTTCCCTCGTGGCATTGGTGGTGTTGGTGGTGCTCTTGGATCATATCGTTTGGTTCCGTATCCCCCACTTTGATCTGTATTATCTATCTCAAAACCCACACGTAATTATATATAAAACTAGTATTCAAACAAGCCTAGAATTTTGTTGTACTGTTATAGAGACCACACGTTGCCTTAACCCAAAGCTCTTTGATGGATTGCATATATGTGGCGTACCCTAAGTCAGCTTTGATAGTAACGTGAACTATGTAAGTTCACGTGTTAGATTCTATTAACATACAACCAGGCCACCTTTAGTTCTCGTATTCGATCAATAAGAATATATTCACAGGCAACAGAACAATGCTCGCCAAAAGAGTATGTTTGCAAATTGATCATGCCAAAAGTACAAAAAAGAGGTAAACCCGTACAACTAATCAAAATTGATCAATTATGGTTCAAGTCTTTTTGGGTCACGTGGGAAAAGCGATGTTTTCCTGATGTTGTCGAGGGCACAGAAGAGCATCACAACACGCTCCAGTCCAACTCCAAATCCACCATGTGGTGGTGTACCGTGCCTTCAATAAAACACAGCAATTGTTAGTATGGTTATCAAGATCGACATACAAAGCCATTCAAGATGCAAATTTTACGTAGGGTCAATTACTGTCATTTTCAAGATTTCCTATTTCCCTTAAAAAAACAGGTAAGGAGTGTGGCAATTCTGACTCATCCACCAATAATTGGGTCGATCTGGGCTGCGTGATACTTATTATTGACAAAAGGGTGTTTGCTCGTACTAACAAAAATCCTGTTTTGACCCATTACCCGACCTGCATATATTACCGCTTAGAATTGAAAATGTACCTGAAGGAATTAATATAGGTTGATTCTGTTTTAACTCCACATTCTTGTGCCTGTGACTCCAAAAGTGCTGCACAGTGCACACGCTGGGCCCCTGAAATTATCTCCTCTCCTGCACATTATGCAACCTTTAAGATCCAGAAACGAAATATGCTCACTTATACAAGTTGCCATAGATTATATTGGCAAGGCGGCTCACCTCTAATGAAGACATCAAACGAGTTGCTATAACCACTGTTGTCAGCACAAGGCATTGTGTAGAAAGGGCGCACTGCCAGGGGGAAGCGGTGTAGTATATAGAATTCGGTATCATGCCTATAATCAACATTGTTACAAAAAATACGTCATGATTCAAGGAACTAAGGAAGCAAAAAATATGACTGAAAGAGAAAAGTAAATATAGGAGAATTTCACTTACTTTTCCAATACGAGTTTTCCTAAAGCCCTTTCAGTTTCTGTGTTAAGGTCTCCAAATGGATCAACCTCATATCCCGCATCCTAATGAATCATGTTTCAAAATGCAAAAGTGGACAAGCAAATCAGCTTCCGAGACTCGATGAACATATATTTATTTATAAGTGGCAAAGTGAACAAACTTCATGCGTGATATTTTGGTATCGGTCCCATACACTTTCTGTCCAGATTTATTTTATTTTTTATATTGATAATATGTATAATAAAACTAAATTATTGCAAGATGCATTTCACTTGATGAACAAAATGATTAAAGATTTATACGCATTTTTTAAAAAATATTTTAACTTTGCCATTTGCCCGTTATAAATAAAGCATTGGCCTAAACAGATCCGTTTACAAGTAACACCATGTAATTTTTTTTACTAACCTTTAGCATTTGAATCCCTTGTTCGAATGTAAGTACCACAGTTTTTTTCAAATACTGCACATTGGATGAGATCAAATTAAAACATGAATTTATCAGTGAAGCGAAAAACAATCTGTTATTGCATAAATGAGAAGACGGACCTTCAAAGGCTTGAAAGGGTACTGCTTCCTGATTTCTTCTAGCTCTTCTTGACATTCCTCATTTAATTTGTTAAACATTTCAACAAAAAAGCTACCTACGATATCCATCACCTACATGAATCTACTCGTTAGAATCTTTTTAAATTTGAATTTTCATATTATAAGTTGTGTTGTCCGTACCTCAGAGTAATGGTCTTTAATCTCCATTTCCACATCAAGACCTGTAAATTCACACAAATGCCTATGCGTGCGCGAGCTTTCGGCTCTAAAGACAGGACCAGCAGTGAAAACACGTTGAAAACCACCACAAATTGCCATTTGCTTGTGAAACTGGGGCGATTGAGCAAGACATGCAGGTTGGTTAAAGTATTCAAGTTTAAAAACAGCGGCACCACCTTCACTAGAGCCAGCAATTAACGATGGAGTGCGGATCTGGCGGAAACCTGACTTCCTAAAAAACTTGCAAAAGAAATGTAACACTTCGGACTCAATCGTAAAAATCGCTTGATTTGCTGGTGTTCGAATGTCCAAATGCCTGTAGTCCAACCGAGTGTCCTGATTAACTCGAACAAGTTGTTCTCCACGCTGCATATTCACAGTCGCGAATTAACCATATTAATATACAAAACAAAATAACTACTTCTTAATGTTATCTCAAAGAAAGCTAAAAACTTTACAAAATTGTGTTTAAACCTAATTAAAATACCTCCAGAGCACTTTGAATTTCAGCTTCACTTCTAGCAGCGTCCTCAATAGAGAAAGGAAGCGGATCCGCCCTGTTTACACAATGAATCTTCCTCACTTGAATTTCAACCTACAAATATGAAAATCCATATCGATAAAAAAACAATTCATAAACAAAGATCCTGAATTTGACGATGTTACAAATAATGATTTAATGGCTTTTGGCATACAAAAGAATGAAAGATAAATACAAGAGCAGACAAAACTTAAGAATAATTAGTTGTCCACGATTTCCCCAATGAATTCGTCTTAGCATATACAATGGGCTATATGAAATATTCAGTAAGCTCTCGTTCATATGGCCTACGGGTCGGCTTAATTATAAGATTAAATAAACAATAAGCTCTAGTAGATAAGCTCATAAACTATAAATTACGTCTTACAAGCTCATAAGCCCACCAAATGAGCAAAATCACCCAATACACATCACATGAACTCTACTTAAACGGTGTTGGGATTGCTAATTGTTTTTACTTATAAGCAGAAGCAAATAAACATCTTAGAATTAGCGTTTAAAGCTATTTGTGTTCTTTTAAATGTGCAAAGATTTAACGATTCTTAGGTTCCTATGAGGAGCAATCCTAATCACAACCCTATTTATAAATTACAAACTGAGATGCCCCCGTAACCTTAAACATCCTTAAGTTCTTTAAAAGGCAAATAAAAGAAGTGTTTAGCCTTTATAATTATAGCTCCTACTATGATACCTAGCTAATGCTTTTATAAAACAAACTAAAACGAAAAGAAAAGAATCCAGCGCACCTGCAGAGACGTCCCGCTAATGGGTTCTGCGGGAACACTGACCACTCCCTCCACATCGACAATGGACTCGTCAGAAACCCCACTAGCAAACTTAACCATCTGAGCACTAACCAAACCCTCTGAAACACTCAGAACACACTGAACTTTGAAATTATTCTCCTTAAGAATAACAAACGCCATCTTTTTCGAAACCTTGCGCGTCACGTCAACTCTCCCTCTGACCAACACCCATTCACCTATGTTCTTTCCTAACTCCTTAAGGGGAGTCCAAACACGGGGTTGGGCTGTGGATGGTGATTGGAGATCGGTGAGGGGTATGTCGCCATAGTGGGAAGAAAGTGGGTCTGGGGTGTCGTCGGCGAGGGTGACGGCAGAGGCTGCTGCTGCTGCTGCGGCTTCTCGCCTGCGATAGAGCTTTTTGGCTTTGTTGAGGTCTTTCTTGGAGGGTTTTTTGGGTTCTTGGGAGGGTTCCATTGGATTTCTAGGGTTTTTGTTTGAGAAGATCAAGTGTTATGGTTTTTGTTGGATTTCTAGGATTCCATAATGACAGAGAAGAATAATATATATAGTTTTGTGACTTGGGGCTCAAGGCACTTAAACCGTCGATCTTTATGTCGGTTTATACATACTTCTCGTCCAAGTTTTAAGTATGTGATCTTAAAAGGAAATATAACTTGCAATCAGGGCGGAGCTAGGGGTTCCTGGATGCACAGAACCCGGTGGAATCTTGTCGTGTAGTGTATATATTTGCTAAAAATTTCAATTTTTTCAAAATCAACCCGATCTCAAAATTATATACTACGTATTAAAATTTTTGTACACCCCAGGTACGCTGAGTTTAGGGAGGAAGATTTGCCGGTTCCCAAGAAGTTTGATGATCATTAATCGCCGTTAACAGACTTTTTCTATCGATTTACACAAATCGAAAAGATTGTTGGCCCGGCTAAGCAATGATAAATCGGCATTGTATGCCTTTTTTGAAGTGTTTTTTACCTGTTGCATAAAGTTTTCTACTACTTAATCATGACTGTCTTAAAATGAAGCATTAGGTTCACGTCAATGAGATCTTAAACAGTTTCGGAGTTGCATCGCATATATAATAGGTGGGCAAAATAACCGATTCATGATCTGATCCGGTAAAAAAAATCAAAATCGGTTTTAAACAACACGGTTTTTCCTAACCGGTTTTTCTACTAATCCGGCGGTTCGTAACCGATTTTATAATATGGATGGGACAAGTTTAAAAACCGGTTTAAACCAAACCGATCTGTAAAAAGGGTAAAATCTAACTAACCGGTTTAAACCGACCTGGTTTAAGTCAAACCAGTCTGTTGACCGGTTGACTCAAACTGAACCGTTTTAAAACGGATCCGATTTTGAAAAAAACCTATTTGCCCATAATCGGCATATAATGCCGCTCTAGAATTAAACATAAAGCAATAAGAAAGTGAATCTGCATTTAACCTGATGCAAAGATAAGACATGCTTATTACATGGTTTTTACTGGATGATTAGCACAGTAAACATACAACGACCGGCAGTTACCATCATTCTCGTCATTTTTTTCCGTTTTTAGAATTATAATCACGGTTAGAAGAAAAAGGCAATGTTTAGATTACATGTGCTTCATTCTTAAGCTTGTCTACTAATTCATCCACAGAAGAAACAATAACTCCTGCTTCTCTCTTTGGAGGTTCTGTAACTTGAATAATCTCGATATCAGATCTCATTTCTACTTTCAACTCTTCTGGTGTCATTTTCTTTATTGGCTTTGATTTCGCCTTCATTATGTTTGGCAGTGTTGCATACCTTGGTTGGTTCAGCCTTAGGTCCGCACTGCAGTGTGACAGTCAGAAACATTACTAGACCACAGTATTTTCAATGTAAGAAGAAAGACGTGTAATCAAAGAGTGGTTTTATTTATAAAAACGACGGTCAGAAAAGCTAATCACTCGTATAATAAACACAGAAGTTTAATGAAGTAAATATATACTTACGTGAGTACAGCAGGCAAGTCTAAACACAAAGTTTCAAGGCCACCGTCCACCTCTCTATCCACTGTTGCTACTTTCTTCTCTTTGTCCAGAACAACCTCGAGATTACAAACACAAAGATAAGCATTTAAAACATTTAACAAGAGTATTCATGTATAAACAGAAACAATGATGGTTTCCTTAACGTAAAATCATCACAAAGTGTGAGCGTGTTTTTGGATGTGCGTTTCATAAGTGAATATCGTGATTCGAAGAATGATAATCAGAATTAGGGATAAACATGTCATTAATATTACTCCAATTTTACCCAAATACTGTAAGCTGAAAATCTGTTTACTGTAAGCTGAAAATCAGTTTACAGTCCCAAACACGCCCTTAGTAGAACCATGTTTTCTATCAGATTTCCATTATGATGTTAACTGGGATTCTTTTATTTTAATTTTCTTATGTTCTAATTTAATGAAGATCTGCTGTTCCAACAGAATATACTATGTAAACGCATTATGGATATCTTCAAATAATAATGTAACGTGTACGGACATCTATGTACCAAAGTCAATAGAATGTGTGGCCTGCAGATCCTTTGAAACAAACAGGAGTCACTAACTTTTGCTGCAAGACCAGCAAATGGTACTAATCTCTCTTGGTCCCAGGATTCAACATACGAAACTGTACTGGTGATGATAAGAAAGGAGAAAGAGCAAACTACGAAAATGCAAACTGTTGTGTTATGTGACAATAGTATAGCATGTCTTTCTACTTACAGATACATGATAAGCTCATAGTGGAAGTAAATGTAGGTAAGCTGCAGCTGATGCCTAAATGACAGATTAAAGGGTTAAAAAGAGCAAAAACTGAAGAACCCACATCTGCGCAAGGTGTACAGCACCGTAACCTTACAAAACCTCTCCGCCCTGTTTCTACGATGGTTTAGGATAACCTTGATCCACCACAACCCCTTCATTGATCTTTATATATCAGTCGCTCCTTGTTTCACCCCAACCATTTATGCTTTGGAACAACCGAACAAGAGTGAGGGACTGCCTAGTAGTGATCACGGCCGGCTTTTAAGGTAACATCTTACTGAACTGACGCACCCACAAACTCATAAAAGATGTCCCAACTCTTTATACTATTATATTCTAGAGATCAGATCAAGCGCAGCTAGTAAGGAGCAAGGATAGTTGGTTTAGGCATGCATAGATTATTGCCAAAGCTTGAGCCTAAAAATTGTAACTTGTATAGGATGTTTGTGCTTGCATATTTAACTGTGGTTTTATATGTCTCGAATAGTAGTTTAGAGTGGTTTCACTTCTCTTTCTAACTCGTTACATATAATTCAGATTGCACTTGCGTCTCCGAAAATACATCCTATAAATTTATGTTTATTACTTAAATGCAGCTTTAGTTAGTCAATTCATAACAGCTAAATTTGAAGTTCTCTCTGTATATCAAGTGTTTAGGTGTCTAATTAACCTAGTTTATCAGCTACATCTATACAAATTAAAATCAGCCAAAGTATGTAGCGCAATTTTGACCTTGTGTGTCCAATAACTAACATCCTAAAAAGTTATAACAGTTGTACTTGCATCTCGTAAATTAAGCAGTTGATTACTTTAAAAAACATCTTTAGGTAGTCAATTCACAACCGTTGAAGTTTTGACAATCTTGATATCAAAGTCCCTAGGTGTCGTATGTTGTTTGATTGTGATCACACACATGATAATAAGCAATGAAAAATCCACATACACAATTAATATCGACAAAGTGCCCAGTAAGACAATCATAGACAACATAATTAATAAAATCGCACTAACCTTGGAAGCAAAAGTCCCTTGAGGCCAGTTTAGAAGGCCGGCCACCATCTGTCCCGTTTGATTACAATCATCATCAATTGCCTATAACAAAACATACATTTTTTCAGCAGTTCAGAATTAGCCAAATAACAAAAGCAGAGGGTGTTTGGGATTGCTTATTTCCTCCTACTTATCTTATTTGGGGAAAACACAACTGTATAACTTCATTTCTATCATGAAAACCTTTAGAAAGATATATGCAGCGCATTAACGCCTCTTGTAAACTAATTTAACATAAATGTGGAATAAGAAAATTCAAACACTACTTGCCTATTTTTCATCGGTAACATATAAGGGGGTATTTGTTCCGGCTTATATAGCCGGCTTATGGCTTGTTTGGTTTCGGGCTTATACTTCATAAGCTCACTTTGTGGCTTATTTTGAAAACTTTTCGGCTTATATAAGTTCATTATGTCGTAATGAAATAAGCCGAAACTTTCAAAATAACCTACAAAAAGTGAGCTTATGAAACATAAGCACAAAACCAAGTAAGTCATTAACCCACTAGGCCACTATATAAGCCGAAACAAACAAATAATAGGGTGTTTGTTTAAGCTTATTTATTGGCTTATGAGCTTTCTGTTTTCGGCTTATGGGCTGTTTGTTTTAGCTTATATAACATAAGGCCATTTCGGCTTATATAAAATAAGCTCGAATTTTGTGGCTTACTTGGAGACTTGTATAAGCTCCATAAGTCTTCAAATAATCTTAAAAATTGTGGTTTATGAAATATAAGCAAAAATATAGCTTATTTTCGGCTTATATGACATAAGTCTCAATTTTGAGGCTTATTTGGAGACTTACGGGCTTGTATAAGTTTAATATATCATGATAAACTTATATAAGCCCATAAGTCTTGAAATAACCTTGAAAATTTGGGGTTTATGAAATATAAGCCAAAATATGGCTTATTTTCGGCTTATATAACATAAGCCCTAATTTTGTGGTTTATTTTGAGATTTGGGGGCTTATATCAATTTATCATGATATAATAGACTTATATAAGCCCATAAGTCTCGAAATAAGCCACAAAATTGGGGCTTATGTTATATAAGCCGAAATGGGCTTACGCAAACCAAACACCCCCTTATATTTCATAAGCTTCATTTTTCCAGCCCATTTAGAAAACTTGTAGGATTATATAAGTTTGTAAACTTATGTAAGCCTATACGTCCCAAAACAAGCAACAAAATGAAGCTTATGGAACATAAGCCGGAATCAGATAAAGCTCCTAAGCCGGTAACAAACCTCCCTTAAACAATCCCAAACACGATTAAAATCCATACAAACAGGGGCAAAGACAGGATTTTTAGTTAAGGGGAGCTAACCATACTTAAGGCAAAACTTCATATTTATAAGGGGGGCTAACGATAATGTAAAAAACCACTAGAAAAACAGCTTATAATATATATATATATATATAAATAATGAATGATGGGCACGCCCCTGCGTACAAATTTAAAAAACAACCTGCTTGCCAAGAATAAGAAGCCCGGGCTTTTCGACATGAACAAGCGCTTTCAAAATCTTGGCAACAGAAAGAGGCTGAAGCGAAAACTCAGGAGCATCGACATGTATAGCCCGATCAGCACCCATAGCTAAACTAGTACGAAGAGTATCAACACAATGAGTGGGACCCATACTAACAGCAACAACCTCAGAAGCAAAACCAGATTCCTTAATCTTCAATGCTTCTTCAAGTGCTATTTCGCAAAATGGGTTCATTGACATCTTCACATTCTTTGTCTCCACTCCACTCTGTTTTTATTAACCAAAAAACAATAAAAAAAAAAAATTTACTCCTACATTAAGGGGCTGTTGTTCATAAGTCTATTTCCACTTATATAACATAAGCCTTAATTTTGTGGCTTATTTGGAGAGTTACGGGCTTATCTAAGTTTGTTATCATATAATAAACTTACATAAGCCTCTAAGTCACCAATAAGCTTAAAAAATTTAAGGTTTATGAAATATAAGCCAAAATATGACTTATTTTCGGCTTATATAACGTAAATTTAAATTTTGTGGCTTATTTTGAGACTTAGTGGCTTATATAACTTATATAAGCCCATAAACCTCCAAATAAGCCACAAAACTGTCACTTTATGTTATATACGCCGAAATAGGCTTACATTATATAAGTCAAACCAAACACGCTACCTTGTCGGATTTGATACGGATTTTGACGGCGTAATCTACAACTCGCTTGATTGCAACCATGATCTTCATTTTTTTTTTTAACTGTTTTTTTTGAAATGAAATGAAGACAAGATTGTGAAACAAGTGGTTTTAAAAATGAAGAGTGTTAACTTGTGTTTTATAAGTTTGGTCTTGGTGGGTCTCTTCATCTTACGTGTCAACTCAATCTAGTAGTACTATTTGATGAAGGCGCGCTATGTTTCGACGAATGTTTTAAAAATCGGTTCGGAGATCGGACCGGATATGATCGTGGTTTTATTTGTTTGAGAACCGAATTGAATTGTTGGTTTTTTGTTAACTTGAGTTGACTCGTTTTGATAAACTCGGTCGGATCATAATTTTTTATTAACAAAATCAAAAATCTTTTATTTCATAAACATTTTTAGAACTTTAAAGATAATTAAAGTGATCGTGAGTATTAGTTTTTCATACATTTGTTATAATAAAAAAATAAATATTTTTTATCGATTTAACTTAACGTAAAACAAGTTATAAGATTTTAAATATATAAGAAACATTATACATATATAAAACCGGGTTGACCCGTGAACCGATTACTAGACAAAATTAACTAAAAACTCGAGTTTTAAAACGTTGATTTTGACTTCTTGTTCTTTTACTGTTTAGGAGTTTTGTTACTAAAAATTTGGGTTAATATACACAGAGGTTACTAAAGTTTGGCAAAAGTAACGATTTTGTTACTAAAATTTAAAACCTTATACTTAGGTTACTATAGTATACGTGTTTGATTTATTTGTTACTAAACATTCAGGAAAACTATCCCCCCGTTACTCATGAGAGGGGTTACCGGTTAAGCAACCGGTTACTATGTCATGTCAGCTTTTGGTGAGCCCCTTTTTTATTTCATGCCCGCTGCAACCCTACCCATTATATAGATCTCAGCTTCACCATTAATGGAGCACCGAGAATCATCATCATCTTCTGACGATGAAGAAGATCGCCGACATTTCATCCATCAAAACGACATCCCCACCTTCCAGATCGACCACAACAACAACAACGTTAATCACAAGAGTCCACGTTACCACTTCAATTCCTATTCAATCCTTAAAAACAAAAGGTATTATCATTACTATTTATTAAAGTTGTAAATCCGTCCTTGAGACGGTTGATTAGTGGGGGTATAGCGGGTGCTGTTTCCAGGACTTTTGTTGCTCCTTTGGAGACAATTAGGACTCATTTGATGGTTGGGAGTTGTGGGCAGTCTTCAAAGGAGGTTTTCCAAGATACTTGTTGATGTCATTTTTTTCATGTTATTAATAGTTCTTTCTTGCTACTTTACATAACGTTTTCCTTTGATCAATATCTTCTACAATCTGCATGTATCCACTTGTATACAAGACCAAAAAGTTTCAAAATAAGCCACAACTAGTGAGCTTATGAAACATAAGCTCAAAACCAAATAAGCCATAAGTCAGCTATATAAGCCGAACAAACACCCGTGGGTATTTGGATTAGCTAATATATCCTGTTTATGAGATTTTGGAACAGCCAATATAAGGTCATTTTTTAGAGCTTAATTATAATCTAGATGAGCATATTGGGCTATTGGCTTAAGCCGTTGAGGTGATTTGATAAGGTGTAAGCTCCAAAGAATGAGCTTATATCGGCTTTTATTCAAATAAGCTCAGAAGGTGGATAAATAAGCTAATCCAAACACCCGCAGCTCCCTGTTTCAAGTTGGATGTGGCGAGGGTTGTTTGCACGCAACTTGAGCCCTCCCACATTTTAGTACCACTAGGCCAAGCCTGTGCGGTTAAATGTAAGGGAGTTTAATGGGATTGAGCCTGACGTGAATCGAACATGCGCTAAATGTATGGTGGCGCATGGCTGAATGTTTAACTGATTCGAATTGATTGCTACAAGTATTTTCTACTGTTAAGTTATATTGATTTAATTGTTTATTGCCTATTCTGTATCCTTAGAAAATTTGAATGTGCTTTCTAGTATGGAATGTTTGCTAAAATGGCTTTAAGATAACCACTCAGGGGTGGCCCAGTGGTAATTGTGACCGTGAAAACAAGTCTTACGTGGCCACGCTAACCTTCCCGAATAGGGGAAGGCTTGACCTCGGTGGGCTCACACTCTATGGATTAGTTGGCTAAAAGGTCAGAACGGAATCATGGTTACCAAAAAACAAAAACGGATTTGAGATGTCTATGGCTTGTTTTGATAAATATTGTTAGCTGATGGTGTTTAGCTCCTTTTCTACTGGCTGCTACTGGCCTTTGTTGTATTTTTTGTGAAGCCCGTAGAATGAGGATACGTTTAAAATGTTGGATTGAGTGTTCTAAAGCCTAAGTCTAGAATTAGAGCTCATGTGGTTATGTGAAGCGGTTGAATTGAATTTGGTAGTGATTGAGCTCGAGTAGTGGTCCTTTGCCGAGAATTAGATCCATGTGATGATGTATAGTGATTGAGCTTTAGTTATGATTCAACCTAGAATCGCTAACCATAATTGGTCAGGCATTGGTGATACGGCATTTAGTGTGCATTTAGTTGCAGAAGTTTTTCTTTGTTTTTGTAAGGTTTTTTTTCCTCCGGATAAGTCTTTTGAGAACCCGGGAACGCTAAATCCAAGTCCTGTAAACCGGTTTTCTGTTTTCAACAGAAATACTCGTGACATTTTCTGTTTTTTCCGTTTTTTTCAGAAATATTTCTAAAGGGATTTTCATAAGTTGTTCTAATCCACTGATCTATTTTAGTTTTCATCAGGAAATCAGTTGAGCTCTATTAAGTTGCTAGATGTTCACAACTGATTTACGCTTAATGGGCGAAAAGGAAGCCAATAAATCTAGAAACAACATCCCGATGCTTGAGATAAAAGAGCGTCCACGTCCACGCTTAAATCTTCCAGCAGTCCGTGGCTTCTTATCACAGTTTCCTGGAAAAATTCAGAATCTTCGGGTTAGTTCTTACTTCTGAATTCTGTAAAATCACTTCTGATCTGATCGACGTCCTACTTAAGACTTTATATTTTATATGATTCAGTCGAGGTTTAAAAGACCAACACAAAAAGAGGGAGAAAACGGTAAAGTGTTCAATATGAGGATGTTAAGAAGCCAAATTATAGGACGATGAAGGAGGTGGTTGAGAAGTATACGTGTGATGATGATGTTCTTGCGATTGGAGATGTTTTCTTTGCTGATGTGGAGAAAGAGTGGGTTATGCAGCCTGGTGGTCCGATGAGAAGTGTGGGTTTTCTTTGCTGATGTTTTCTTTGCTGATGTGGAGAAAGAGTGGCTTATATCGCTGCAATACCAAGTACAATATCAGATGTGGAGAAAGAGTGGCTTGACACTGTCTGTGATTGTCCAGTTATTAGCTTATGATACAGTGATTGCATTTGCTTTTTTTTTCTTTTTTTACTGTTTATATTTGGAGTTAATGGACAATAAAATGCATAAGAATAATTGTTTTCGATATGTGAGTGAAAAGAGATGTGAAATGCAAAAGAGCTTACATGACATAAAAACAAGTCATGCTTTAAGCCACGACAACCTGTTACTCAAGGTTAAAACATAATGAGTAACGGGGAGTTCAGGTAATCAATACTATAGTAACCTAAGTGTAAGCTTTTAAACTTTAGTAACAAAATCGTTACTTTGGCCAAACTTTAGTAACCTCTGTGTATATTAACCCCTAAAAATTTAGAGGGAAGTGTAAAAATCATCCCTGTGGTATGTCGATTTATTGAATTGCATCATTCGTTAGTTTTTTAGACAACAGTCATCCCTCCGTTAGTGCGTGGGGCACAATACATCCCTCATCGACTAACGATTCAAATGTTTTTTTCGTTAAGAGTTAACAAGGTTTAAAGAGAGGTTATCCTTGTCTTTTTTCTTTTCCAGTGATGTATGGTGAACCTTAATATAACTTGTTTTGAAAAAAAAATATTTTCATATTCAAAAAAAGATATTTTCAAAAAAAAAGTTTTCTTTTCAAAACAAAGTTAATTTTCGAAAAAAAAATATTTTCGAACAAAAAAAGTTTTGTTTCAAAAAAAAAGTTTTATTTTCGAAATAATTTGTTTCGAAAAAAGATTTACTTTCGAAAAAAAAAGTTTTATCTTTTTCGAAAAAATAAAAAACATTTTTTTTAAAAAAAAGTTTATTTTTTTTAAAGTTTTGTTTCGAAAACGAAAGTTAAACTATTTTTAAATAACTTGTTTCGAAACAAAAAATTAAAAAAAAGTAATTTAATCTTTTTTCGAAAAAAATAAAAAAAAAATCGAAAATAAAACTATTTTTTCGAAAATAATTTTTTTCCGAAAATAAAAGTTTCTTTCGAAAATATATATTTTTTGTAATTTAAACTATTTTTTCGAATTTTTTTCTTTTGAAAATAAAACTTTTTTTTTCGAAATTAATTTTTTTTTCGCATTTTTTTTTCCGAAACAAGTTATGATAAGGTTCATCATACATCCCTGGAAAACGAAAAAGATAAATATACCATCTCTTTAAACCTTGTTAATTTTTAACAAGAAAAACATTTGCACCGTTAGTCCATGAGGGATGTATTGTGCCCGCGCAATAACGGAGGGATGGTTGTTGTCCAAAAAACTAACGAAGGATGTAATTCGATTTTTTGACATAGCACATGGATAATTTTTACACTTCCCTCAAAAATTTAAAAGTAAAAGAATTTTAAGCAGACGTTTTAAAAAAAATATATTTTAATAATCAACAAAACAACATCATTGTGCTAAACTTTATTGATGAAGTTTATTATCTTCAGCGGCGGATCTTAAGCATTTATTTTGGGAGAGCCGAGTTAGTTTTTACATAACAAAATAAAAGAAATACACAATAATTTTTAAACGAAATGCATAACATTTACACAACTCGTCACAATTTTTGGGAAGGTCAGAACCCTCCCTAGTCTCCATAGAGATCCGCCCTTGATTATGTTATCGTTCTTTGAAATTGTTACTGTGAACTTAAAAAAATTAATTAGTTAAAGATAAAAGTATTATTGTGCTAAAGATTAAGAAAGAGAGAAAATTATACTAATGAATGCAGTTTTTTAAAAGTATGCGTTTTTTATCGGGTGACAATAATTTAAAACGAAGGAAGTATTAACTTCCTTTTTTTAATCTTTTTTTAAATCACTACATGAGAACACCGCTTTTTTTCTCTCTTAACTCAACTCGAGAACACAGTATAGTAAAGCTTTTGGTTTGCATTATTAAATCATGGGCATAGTTGTTATGTTCCGATGTATGATTTGATTTTACTTAATTGAAGATTTAATTTAATCAAATTTTATTTTTCTCGAAGCACAAACTTAAAAAGCTACGAATGTTTGAAATACGTTCTGTGCAATTTAGAAAAATACATGATAATCTTTTTAAACATTTCATAATCATAATTACTGACAACATTTATATGAAATCTTAATTTAATTTAATGTTTACGATATATACAAATCAGAATGTCGTCGAATCGAATTTCGTAGTTGATAAGAGCTTGTTTCATCCATACCACTTTTTTTAACGACAATTTTATTAAAAAGAAACTAGTAAAGAGCTAGAGTTACAACGTAATCAAATAAGGGTTTTTAAGCCAGTCGATCTAACTGAACGAGGCTTTACGTCTAAATTTACACCAATAAAGGAACTAGAAACCACATTATCAAAGGCTTCACATCCATAGCGCTTGTAGGCTTGCCTTTTTGGCACTTACGCACGACTTAGGTCGTAGGGATAGCAAGAGCGGTATATATCTTAGAAACAAGAGGTTAGGCAACAACCTACGAATGTACATATACACTAGTGCTTTTTTTATTCACATAATCTCATCTTCACATAATCTCATACATGATCAGAGTTGGCATATACTATAGATACTAACTCAAAGATCAACACCAAGTGAGTCAAGTATCCAAGCAATGAAGGTTTGGGAGGGTATAAGAATAGAATCACATACCACAAACAATTGTCAATGCAAGGATGCCGAGAACAAGCACATAGTCAAGTAATGATCAAAAGAATGATCAATAGGGCGTGTGGAAGGACGAAAATGTACCTCAGTCGCAAAGTGCTTCCCAAGTCTTCTAAGGACCAATGCAATACCCAAACTTGACAAAAGTGAATACTTAGTCTTCAAGGACTAGTATCACTAACACCAATCTTGATGTCATCATTCTAAGAAGTTGAAAAATCCAAGGAGATGAGTCTTCTACAAGTGCAAGTAACTCAATCCACAATCAAGTTAATGATTAATCTTCATGAGTACCTACACAAAGAAAGATGCAAACTAGTAGATACATTTCAAGAGTAAATTTAAAATGTATATGAGATATTAAACACGATATGATGCAATATTATCAATTAAAAGGCCTATTTTCAATAAAAAAATAGTTTTGACCAAAGAGAAACTTTAGTACAACGAATCCTTCTAATTTGAGGAGACAATGGATTGATCCAAGTTTTAAAGCATAATATTCTTTAAAGACCTTGAGTGACTATCGCTCTGATACCAATTGTAGAAACTAGAAGAGGGGGGGGGGTGTGGGGTGAATAGTTTCTTTTTGGTTAATGTCCTAATTAAAATTCTTTCAATTAAGTTTGTGTCAAAACTACCTTTTACTTGAAAGCTAGTTCCATAGTGGTTAAGTTCAATTCTAAATGCATTAACAATGATAAGTGACAATTGAACGCAATGCAAGAATGTATAAGTAAAGAGTAAGGAAAAAAGCAACCTAAAGAACGACACCAAGATTTATAGTGGTTCGGCAACGAAGCTCTATCCTCGTTCCTACTCCACTTCTCGAGTACGCCTTACTCGAGATTTCCACTATATCCACAAGCTCCCTTCTTGGCGGAGAAAACCTTACAACGTCGCTTACATTATTTTCCGATACTAAGCTAAATGCCAAGACCTTATCTTAGCTAGGACCAATCTACACGCGTCGCCTACTTCACCATTTTCCGACACAAGGCTAGATTTCGAGTTCTAATCGAAAGCTAGAACCAATCTTCGTCGCCGATCTTCTTTTACGACACAAGGCTAGATGTCGAGTTCTAATCGAAAGCTAGAACCAATCTTCACAACTCTTCACTTTGAAGCTAAGTGAGAACTCACAAGACACATACACACATCACTTTATAGTTTAGTGAGAACTAATACATAAGACTTACAACTCAATAAAACATATCCAAGTATACACATGTAACTTGGATCCACACAAGATAAATCCAAGTATACACATATATACAATAGATTTACACAAGACTAATCTAAGTATTCCCAAATACATTGGATTAACACAACACTAATCTAAGTATTAACAAATACATTGGATCTACACAAGACTCAAATAAGTATGATGAACATGACTAGATATAAAATAGGATGATCTTTATCAATGTTTCATTTTTAATCACATCACAAATGTGTGAGTGATCTTCTCTTTGGACAAGTAAAGAAGGAATCAATAAGATAATCATAAGTAAACATACTTAACACATTAAGTGATCTTTTACTAATGATTAGGATATAGCAAAGAGAAAGACAGAAAGAATGTCCAAAAAGGTTCATGGAAAGTGTAGATTTGATCCATTATTTGTAGGAGACAAAGGCCAACGACTATCTGCCTACGGTTCCTTATTTTTCACTGCGGTTCGTTATTAATATAGAACCGCATGCCTATTTAAGGAACCGTGGGTAGTAGACTCTGCTCCTTTTTGTCCTTTAGTGGGGAAGTAATATCTTAGGTAAGTTTTACCTTCAAAGGATATTCCTATGACATTTGGAATATGTCATATTCAAATTTACATTATCCATTTTAATAAAACATTTTCTTAAAAAGAAAGTTCATTAAAATATTATGTCACATTTGACAAAATGTTAGTTTTAAGGCTAATAACTTTTTATGATCACTAAGCATGATTAACATATGTTTGTGCAATACTTAAATGATTATTACCTTGATGATAGTGTTTGTTAAATAATTTGTCTTATGATTGTCTTTGACGATAAATGTCTTTTTACTTTGTCGTGATCAAAACTAAGAAAGATTATTTAACACTAATAATGTTTTTAGACATCAGTTGCATTAAAAATCTCCCCCTTTTTTATTACGACAAACTATAAACTCATTTATGTAAAATACAAAATTATTTGAATTATTAACGAGTTTATCACTATCATTTCTCCTCCTTTGTCGAAGCAAAAAGGTTAGCACAAGTCTTTGAAGAAGAGAAGAATTGAATTTGCTAGTAGCTCCCCCTTGGTGTTTAATCCCCCTATCTTGGGGCACCAAGTGATTGAGCTAATGTGACAAGCTACATACAAAGGTTAGTAGAAAGAAAAGAAACACCAATGTATATACTAGTCACTACCTACTAGATAATTGAGAGGGAGGAAGAAAAGAAATCTCAAATTAGAAGTAAGTATTTGCTAAGTATGTCCAAGGAGGGTGTTTTGACAAAATCAATGTACAATTGATGGAATAAAGGTAGAAAAGAAACATCCATACCAATTGTAATGATGATATGTCAAAGGGTTAAAGATTTAGAATTGTTAGAATCACCCAAAGACAATTGTAAATATTAACCATGATCAACTCTTAACAATATGTGTGATAAAGAATTAGCGGGAAAAGAAATAACACACATTACAATCATATTACAATAATATGAAAGAACACACAAGGGAAATATTCATACACACAATATGAATATTAAACCAACAAATAAGGAAAATAAACAACATAAGCATAAACTATTCTAGTAGTGACAGTCCTCCAAGATTAGTTAGGTTTTATTTGACTCAAACAATTAGAACACAAAATGTGCTTTAATTGGTAAAATAAGACGACGAGGCATCATTCGAAGATTTGTTCACGGGAACAAATACTTTGAGAGGAGGTCGAGTGAGAAGAAATTAAAGAAAATTTAGCTTGTCATACACATGAGCAAGTTCAATTTGTTGAAATCGACAACACGCACACGAGCTTCCATGATGCATAACAAAATCGTTTGATGGGGGAGGACCACCAAAATAAGAAGGTGGTTGGTGGAGAAGGAGATTGATGATAAGAGAGATTTTCACAATGCCTAGAAAGGTTAGGGAAAGAAGAAAGGTCACCATTGAGTTGAGGTATGTTGCAAGGTTTAGGTGGTGGTGGAAGAGCTTCTCTTTCTCCGGTAATTAGATTGATTGAGAAAGTATCATTTCAATACTCAATAGGAGAGAAAGAAGAAGTCTTGCAAGGTAGGGAGAAGAGTAATCATGATGATCCTTATTCTTCTTGATCCAAACGGGTCGAACCGAGATTTTCGATTTCTTAGAAAGCTTAGAAGAAGAAGCTTTGGGTTTAGAAGATTGTGACAAAGAGATGTCAATGTTAAGATTAGAAGAATTATACATTGTGAGAGATGAGAAGAAGAACTCCCAAAACAAGAAGATTTAAAGAAAATAGACAAGACAAAGATTTAAAATGAAAACCGAATGTTTCAAGGAATGTTTAGCCAAAGTTAGCAAACAAAGAATCTTGAAAAATACTGAGGTCAAAGAAGAAAGACCAAAAATGAGCCAAAAAGAAGGATGTTGTCCGCGGTTCTTTAAAGGAACATGCGGTTCCATATTGATATGGAACCGCGCGACAATTAATGAGCCGCGCACAGTGGACATGAAAAATCGATTTTACAAAGTTTTGAGAAAAGTTTAGACTCCTTCAAAATTAAGCAAATCTTGTATTTTTACCTCTATTAGCACTAGATTATGCTTTGGTTGCATAAAAGGCAACACACTCACAAAGAGTGTCTTGACAAAGGGTGAAAAAATATTTAGATGCCATTTTGATCCAATTTTAGTCAAGTTTTAGAGGTTATGATAGATTAAGGTTCAATTTTAATTAAGTTAAAGTTGATTAGTGTGAGCACATAGGTTGAAACACACAAAGACTTAATCTATTAAACATCTTCATGATAAACTCATGAAGGAAAAGGAAATACAAGAAATAAATAACAACTAACTATTACAAAGTTAGCTAATCTAGTTCTTGATTTGGTAGAATTCCTTGGCTTGATTTTTCTTTAAAGACATTTTTTAGAAAATCATCTTTCATCTCCTAGGAGGTGACGGCATGGTGAACAAAGTTCGCAAGAAATCTTGCCCTATGAAGACCAAACATCTCCATTCTTAGGTTTAGAATGATGTAGTTATTATAGAGGCAACATGGGAAATTAGTGCCATGAGCTTCTAGAAATGTAAAGAAGTATGGATCACCCATGGAGGTAGAAATGGGAACACCCAAAATTGGAGTGTTAGAGGGAGGAGGAGGAAGAGGCATGATGTCCAATGGTGATATGGGTAAGTTTTGTTGATCCCTTTGAATAGATCGAGATCCTGTTAAGGATTGCACAATAGCTTGCAAACAAACTAGAGCACTTGAGAGACTCTTACTAAACTCTAATAAGTTATGCGGAATCTAACTTATGAAAGCAAAGAAGAACAACAGTATACTCTAACTATTCGATTCTTATTAATCGACTATGGAAAAGGTACAATAAACTCAATGCACATATGTTCCTTTTATAGTACAAGGAACCCTAGTATCTTCTATTTAGATAAGTATATCACAGACGATATACTCTAAATATACCTTGAACATATCGTTACTAAAAATATTTCAGTCCTTATTTATACTAACAATACTTATATTTATCCTAACAGTACTTAGCATGTACCGCGCTAACACTAATAGTATTTACTATAACTAACAGTACTTAGTACATAAATAACGGTACTTGGTACTTTTACAAATAATTCCTAACAATCCTTCCCTAAACAAGATTGATAACTTGTTGTGTTCTTGTTTTTCTGTGTGTTGAATGTATAAGAATACATGTCTTCAAACTTCACTTCAAATGTAACACCCCACTTTGACAAGTGGACCGTTACATGACAATTATGACATGTCATCAAAGCATGCAAGGTAAATTTCTTAAAAACATAATGACCATAAAGGAAACCAGAAACAAACATCGGTCCCAAACATAAGCTCACACATATTGCATAAATAAAGAATGTATAATAAGGACTAAACAATGTCCAGCAAAGGAGAAGTGTATAAATGCATTAAAAGAAATGAAGTCAAGGGAGCCTCCATCCAAATGCACATACTCTTGATTGCTTAACTCTGCCCTTTAGTACCTGCTGTATGGTGATAGTTGTAAAATTACCCCTTTAGGAAAAGGATGGCAAATATAGGGCAAGCTTAGGAAAACCGTGTGTAAATGACCCTAAATGAGTTCTTTCTCAAGGAGGCTTAGTGTGTGTGCAATGAAATGATTATCTTTGTGATTATATTTTTGAGAAAGAAAAATAGAAATGAGATTAGAAGAGAATTATGGTTACGAAGACGGATTAAACTAAGTCGAAAAAGGTGTACACGTAAAACCGTAAAAAGCACTAAAATTAAAATTTTACCCTAAAAATTCCTAAAAATTACCAAAAATCCACACTAATATTCTAAGAGTTTACAAAAAATCCAAACTTGCTAAAACCTTTTAATTAATTAGATAATGACTTTTTAATGCTAATTAAAGCCCTAAAAATCAAAAATAATTATTAAAAAGTCCCAAACAAGATTTTAAAGTTTGTAAACCTCAAAAATACCCTAATTAAGCTAAAAAGTATTTTTCAAAATTTTAAAACCACTAAAAACTATTTTTAAACAATTAAAAACTACTAAAATCAATTAAAACTTTAATTCTAGAAAATAATTAAAAGACTTTAAAAATATTTGGAAAGTTGCAAAAATCATAATTAAGTGTTTAGAACCTAGGAAAAATATAAAAACTTAGAAAATCAGACTTTTAATTTTTAATAATAAAATAATATTAAAAATCCAAAAATCATAAAAAATTCTAAAAACTTGCAAACTAGCTTAATTTAACCTAAATAACTCAGAAATGAAAGTGAAATTAACTAAATACCCCTAATGGGCTAAACCCAAAACAGTACCTTATTGGGCCAAATTTGGGCCCAATAACAAAAAGTGTTCAAAATAAGCCCAAAAAGCACAGGTTGACTCAAAGTTTGATTTTAAACAACTTTTTCCAAAGGCCCAAAAGCTGAAAGTGTGAAATAAGCTAGCTTATAACAAGCAGCTTATTCTTAATGGGCTTTTTGGCCCATTAAGCTATAAGCCAATGCCATAAGCTAAAATTTGACACACAAGCTTCTTTTGACCTAAGTAAGACTTCTGCAAAAAGAAATTTGAAATAAGCCCAAGGAATAAGCCTGAAAATGCAATAAGCAATCTACAGAAAACGACAAAATAGTCGTTTTTGAGTTCTAGGCCACCCCAAGTGCTGATTCAAGTTCCAAAAGCTTTGAAATGACTTAATTAAGCAAAATCAACAAAGAGTTTTCAAATAATCTGACTCAATAAGCTGGAAAAAGCAAATAAGCACTTATGTAAAAGTCAAATAAGTTGGTTTTCTAGTAAAAAGTCAAAGTCAAAGTCCAATTAGCTCCAGTCTACTTAAATGGGTCAAATAATGAAGACCTATCACAAAAAATAAGTTGTTGCAAGTCTGGATAAGCTAGAATAGCTTATTGATAAGCTGAGTTCAAAATTACACTAGCAGGGGCTAGTTTTAGGTGTTGAGCAGTGGGAACTTTTCCTGCTGCTTGACTTGTTTGACTTTTTGTCTTTATTGACTTTTTTGGAGATTCAGATTACACAAAGGCACCCAAATGATCTTTGGATCAAAAGGAGTCAATAACAATCAAAATAACACAATCACAAACACCCAATTGATACAGTTTAATCAATTAATCACCAGATATTGCACAGACATGAAACAATAAGCAGTTAAGCACTTATGAGCAGTTTTAGCACAAATCGGCCAGCCAAATTCAACCAAATGCATACACAAGCTATTATAAACTCCAATAAACAAGTCTAAACAGGTTTCATGCAATGGTTCAAAGAATTAAGCAAGATTCAAGCCAATGAATGTTACTGATGAACACTAACACATGCAGTTTTCTACTTTGCTGATGTATTTGACACTTAAGCCAGATTCAACACCTCAAATCTTTCAAACAGGTTACAATAACTTTGTTTAAACCACTTTTAGCCCTAAGCATGCATACACACTAAGTGTTCCCAAAATTCTAGGTCAAAACAGGCAGTAACAAAGTTTTTATAGCAGATTGTTTGATTCAAGGCTTCAAACCCAAAAACTTGCAGTAAAACACTCTCAACAAGGCATATTTCAGATACCAAGCATAAACACAAACTTCCCTTAACACAATAACACAAAATCAACACAAACAGGTAGACCCAAACACCCCTTTATCTTTTCAAATCCAAATTTTTCAAAGTAAAAGTGAGATTTAAGACCACCCAAGCATCAAATAACACAATAACAAGTAAGATTAACAAATTCAAGCAAGTATGAGCCACAAAATTCACAAGAACAGATTCAACACTCAAATATCACAAAAAACCAAAGTATTATCAGATTTTGGGATTAAGGGTGTGTACCTCATGGATGTACATTCACACCCACGAATTTTAAGCTTATGTGCTAGCAAGAACAAGCACAAGCTTCCACTAACACTCCTGCTAAGAATCAACAAAGTTAGAAGCACAAGTATAAAAATCAAAAACTTAAAAAATCTTGATTAATGCAACCTTGTTACCCCACACTTGATTATCCCCAAGTTATATGCCTCGCCATACCTTAATCAACACAATTAGGATGCTATGATCAGCCCTATAACCCAAGAATTCCAAGATAGAAACAAGAACTTAGCAAAATATCAAGAAAATGAGAAAATGTGCAAACTTTTGCACACTCCTCTTTTGAAAACAGGTTTTAAACTTCAAATTCAGTAAGCAATAAACATAAACAAACAATAATAAGATGGCACTTGGTCTTTCTTCAAATCACTTAACTCAAATTCATTAAACTGAAAAGGGATTTACAAGTGTTTGAACAAAGGAAAAACTAAAAGCAAACGTTTATGTTGGACCCTATACCCTTTATATAGAGGGTGTACATGGTCTGCATAAGCTAAAAACTAAAAACCCTAGCTTGTGGAAGTCCCAAAATGCCCTAGAGGATTTGAACTTCTTGGCTTCATGTGACTGATTCTTGGACGTTTGTGGGGTAGATAGCTGTTGGAAAGTTGATCAATGGTCTCAAACAAGCTTAAATTTGAAGCTTTGTTGTGGGACGTTGGATTCTCTTTACTGTTTTGTCTTCTTCTCCAAGAGGTGGGACAAGGGTTTTTCATGTGACTAAGAGAGTGAGGTGGCAGTCCTTTTGAGAGTTGGGATGTGATTAGGGTCACCTTAATCACTAATCTGCATAATTTTGGGGTTTAATTTTTGCTAAATCAAAAATCCCTAATTGTGTTCTTGGTAAATAGTTTCTTGTTTGATCCGGATTAAGGGGTGGATTAACTTTTAAAAAGTTGTTAAGGCGCCAAAGATTAAAAATAAGAAACAGGTGAGTAGATGGTGACATGGAGGAATGGAGTGTTGTGATTGGTGGAGGTGGTGAGTGGGGTGAGGTGACAGCCTTTGGTTGGTTAAGGTAAGTTTGGTGTCTGGCCAACTTAAACCCTCCTTCTCTTCTTCTCTTGTCTTTTCAGTTCAAATAGCTATCAACGCCCATTTTAGCTTTGTCAACTTTTGCCTTTTTTCACTTTTGCCCCAAAAACTTTTACAAAGTGAATTCAGGGGTATTTCTTGCCATTTTTGAATTCTTCAAGGGCTGATTTGGCATTTTGATGATGGATAATGGTCTTGACTTGTATAATTGATGTTTTGGAGGACTGAATTTGCCAAGTCTTGTTTGATGAGGGACCATTTTTGCCAAATGTTGAAAGTCAAGGGTCCTTTTTGTAATTTTGAGATTTTCAAAGGACCAAACTTGTAATTTCTTGTACTTTGAAGGACTTCATGATATATTTGACTTTGTGGAGGATATTGGTTGACAATTTAGCTTTGTTGAGGGGCTAAACTTGCCAAATCTTCAAAGTAGAGGGCCCTTTTGTAATTTTGACAAACTTTAGGGACCAAACTTGTAATTATGAGGATATAAGGGTATAAAGTGTCAATTCTTCCATATTGGAGGACCCTTCTTCATAATTCTTCAAATCTTCAAGGGTTGATCTTGGGAAAGTCTTCATTAGGGCTTGGTTCATTGTGCGACTTCGTTTCCCGTGTTCGTTTTTGTATGATTCTTGTGATCATTTGTCATTTTCTCAATATCCGTACCTAAAATACACAAGTATCAAACACAAGCATATATATGGGTATTTTGATGATATTTAATGCATTTTAAGCCCTATTTGGAAGATGAGACTATGTATAAAAGCAGTCTCATCATATGGGAACATGGAAAGAAAATACGACTGAGCAATACGCTCAGTGAACGAATATATGACATAATAAAATGATTAAAACATAAGTAAAGTATGAAAATGCAGTGGAATATGTAAGTCCTAGAAAACCTGGAGTATGTTTTATAAACTGGTTTATATCTGAAAAGACTTATGTTTAATTCATAAAAACTATATTTTAAATTCCCAAGAGCCCATATAGGTCATGAAGGTATCAATGTGCATGAATACATAGAGGGGTGACCTCGTCATACAATTAGAGGGGTTGCCTCTAATTATAATAGTCTGGGTGGAGGGATCAGCTGCATGTAACAGATGTAGAGCACACATCATAGTTACCTTGTAATATGCAAAACATGTACCAGGATGCACCCATTGGCCCCGCATGATAATAATATAAATGGACAATAACTGAAAGGGACACCGCGAGCAATCACTCTCATCGCGAAAGAGTCATAACACCAGTGCCTCAAGTATTGTGGTTATGGTACCTCCATAACTAGGTGAAACATGGCATGCATGTATATAGCTCAGGTAGTCTAAAATGATAACATATAAATTACAAAAAAATTTAATGTAAACTACTAGGGAAAACAGATGGCAGCAAACAGGAAATCCTAAATATAGGAAGAGAATGTCCTTACTGAAGGACGGAATATCCGTACCTTATGTCCAGTAATGAAAATGAAGATGAAAGCGGAAGAACTACTCCGACTTCATGAGTGATACATAATAAAGGGACATGAATGAGTTGTCTATTTAACGTATACTTACTGATTATTAGTTTACTTGACGTGTTCTTAATTTGTTTTACTGATCCTTGTCTTGTTTTACATGTTCTTGACTTGTTTTACTGTTTCATGTTTTATCATGTGTTTCTTAGTGTTTCGTGTGTTCTTGATTAGTGTATTTCATGTTTTATGTGTTATTGTACTTGTTGTTTCATAATGAGTAACTTTCCAAAAATAGCAGGTTTTTATATTAAGTAACTTTCCAAAAATAGAAGGTTTCCATATATAGTAACTTTCCAAAAATAGCAAGTTTTCATAAATAGTAAGTTTCCAAAATAGAAAGTTTTCATTATTAGTAAGTTTCCAAAAATAGAAAGTTTCCATATTTAGTATGTTTTTATAAATAGTATGTTTCCATAAATAGCATGTTTTCATAAATAGTAATAAGCTTATTAAATAAGTATTTGATATAAGCTAAAGTTTAATTAGTATATATTATAAGCCATGATTATTAAATATAATAGTATAATAAAGTTTATTAATAATAAATACTTTAGTCATAACATAAAGATTATTAATTAATAATATAATATATGGTTTATAAGTACTTATTAATTAAAAATATAACATGATTATATTAATTAAACTTTACCTTATCTGATTATTGTATAATTAAATTAAAGTATAGTATTAATTTAATTAAACCTTCGTTAAAATGTAACTAATTAATTAAGTTAAGTTCTTAATTAATTAAATGTAACATGAGCTTATACTATGAATAATTAGATTAATAATTAGTATAACCTATAGTTTATTTAAATAAATGGCCATGTTTAATATCATGATAATTATACTTGTATAATTTTGTGATGAATTGTTTTGCTATATTATGTGTTAGGCTTTGTAGGATTTTAAGTGTTTGTTGATTTCTACTATGTAATCGTCTAAGTGTTGTAAGATGTTTTGTCATGCTTTAAGGTTTATATATGATGATATATTTTTGTGTGTATCAACTTGTATGTTTTATCTTAAGCATCAATTATTTCTCGCACTGAAGAGGAACAACATAAAATCGACCTTGCACTCGTCCCAAAAGATAAACGTCTTAAGCTTACTGAAAACAATCTCAGATTGAAACAAGGATTCATTCCATCATAGGCAGCATTCAAGGTGGCTATCGACATACTTGATCTCTCACCAATCAAAAATGCACTAAGGCCCAAAGCATCTCTTCCAGAAATCTACATGTATGAGTTCTGGACAACCATAAAAGCCATGACATCCACAAAGTTTTCATTTACCATTGACCATCAGATAAAGATATTTCCTCTTACCCGGTTTTGGCAAATCTTTGGTTTCACTCCTTTAGCCAAAGGGGAAAAGTATGCTCGCGATCCAGACAAGGAGGAAGTTGTGGAATTGATTCAATCTCTCGGCTATGATGAAGAGTTGCATAACTTGTCTCAGTTTAACACTTCTAGGCTCGGACAACCGTGGAAAGCAATATTTAGCATACTCATCCGGTGTCTAACTGGAAAATCCAGAGGTGCGGACTCTCTCAGACTTTCTCAGGCTCGCATATTTTAGGGAATCTACAAAGGCCTCAACTTAGATTATGCTTATCTACTGTGGGAAGAATTTCATTATCAAGCCTTCAGAAACACCAAGAAGAAATCTGAACCTCTTCAGTTCCCACGCTTCACGAAGCGCATTATCAATCACTTCATGGAAGCCGAAGAAGACATAGATAGATGTGGAGGACTTTTTGACAATTCACCAGAGGATGATTTCTTTTGGTGATCATGAAACAAGAAGGATCTAAGAGTATATATCGAGGGATTCCAGCTCTAGTACCGGATAACCTGTTGAATGAGCAAATAAAAAACAGCTCTGGATACAAGAAACTCTTGAGAGAAAATGCAGAACAAGCAAGAAAAGTGGCCGCTGGACAGTTCGCTGCACCAAAACCCAAAGGAAAAAGAAAGGAACCTGAATCCTCAGAAGCTGATACACCCACAAAAGGCCAAGGTAAAAGAACAAAAACCATAGCTTTATGGGAGAAAAAGGATATGGAAAAGAAGTCACTTCTCATGGATGAAGATACAGAAGAACAGTAACCTCTTTTGACTGAAAGACAACAATTGAAGCAAGTTTTCAAGCGAAGTAGACAAGAGACATGAGGTAGTGGATCAGGAAAGATGTCAAAGGAAATCGAAGAATCTGACATTGTTGACTTTGGAGAACCTGATTCTTACGTGGACGAGCAAGATGATGATGAAGACGATAATCAGCAACATGAACAACAAGACACGATTTTCGATGATATTCAACCTGTCCAAACAGAGATTTTACATATGGAGACAGAGATCGGTAACATCAACAAGGAGACGAGTATAAGCAAATCTATTTCAGTGCCAGATCCGGTAGGTACATACTTAAACCTCACTGGTCTAGAATCTGAAGTTACCAACACCGATCCCTCAACAAACCCAAACATGGTAAATGTTCCTGTCGCTATGGTCACAACACCGATATTCAGCATCATAATGACAACTTCATCAACTACTGTCTTATCAACCGTACAACCCATACTAACCACCTCCCAATCACCATTCACTGACGACTTCATGATAAAGATGGAACAACGCATGAAAGCACAAGAAGATGAAACCATAAGCCTGAAAGAAGAATTAGCTCGTCGAAAACAAAGTGAAGAGTCATCAAAAGAAAATCAAGAAGCTGAAGTAAGCAAAATGAAAGAAAAGCTCACTCGTCTTCAAGAACAGAAAAGGATGTACAGAGAGCAGAAAAGGAATATTTCCAGAGAAAACAAAACACTTCTTGACTCAATCGATGAAAAGGTTCAAGAATTTCTTGATACGACACTCCCTTCTCTACGAGAGGAGATGAAAAAGATTGCTACAAGCAAATTGATGATCAAGTCTTCAGACACTCAACAGTCAGACTATCTAATTGCTCAAAAGCTCATAGACTACGAGTTAAAGAAGCTCTTGCATGCTCGTATGGTTCAAATTGGGTCTTACAACCAAACGCCAACTCAAAAAGCACTTCACAAGGCTCTCAAGACGGATATGAATGAAGACACCTATATATTTGAAAGCATGGAACCGTCGTCCCATACAACAGTCTAGAAAAAGATGAAGAAGATGAAGAAGAGGGTGAATTAGACAAACCTAATGAATCTTCCGATAATAATGATGATGAAGGCGATGCCGATGAAGAGGAAGATGACAATGAAAATGACGATGATGATGATGGTGATGACGATGAAGGTGATGACAATGATGAGAAATACAACAATGATGACAGTATGGAGAAAGTGACAATGATGAGGATGATGATGAAGAGAGAAAGGATGAAGATGAGGAAGCGGATGATGATAACATAGAAAAAGATAAGTCGGATGATGATGGTATTGATGACGATGTCAATGATGCTACCAATAACTATAACACTTCAGGAAAAGGTGACAAGTCTCAAAAGGATGATGTTACCAAAGATCAAACCACTCCAGCAGCCGAGACACCTCAACAAGCTGAGACAACTCAACAGGGAAAACGCACCAAACGACTTCATGATATTAATTCTACTAAAGCAGCCTCATCAACTCCAGTTCCATCTGCACCAGCTACCACATCTACAACACAAGCACCAGAACAACCCCTCCCAGAACCTGATCAGCCCATACCTGAAGTTTTAGAATCTGAACTAGTACCGGATATTCTAGAAACTCAGCCAGTTCTAGAATCTGAACCAGTACTGGATATTCCAGAAACTCAACCAGTTCCATAATCTGAACCAGTATCGAATATTACAGACACTGAACCAGTTGATGACATTCCAGAATCAAGTGATCCGGCGCGGGTAGATACATTCATTGTAGATGAAAATGCACCCGAGCAACCTTGGGTCACGGAAGCTGCTGCTATTCGTCCATTCACTAAAGATGATGAACGTGATTTCTCCCAACTCCTCAGCAATCCCATCGACTTCTCTGGATACTTGGTCTATAACTCCCCTGTTATGGTTGTGAGAGCACTCAAAAATCCGAACTTCCTTGCCAACTCCCAGATCAGCAGATTGGAATGTGAGTACAATGCTAATGAGCTTCTGAAAGCAATGAACACTCCTCAGAAAAAATGTCTTCACAAACCTGCAAAGGCTCCTCTCCCGACAGCAGAAGGTAACGCTCAAATCATACTCGAATTCTTTGTAAGCTGTGACCTCGACTATTTGATCAAGGGAGCAAACAAATATGCGACATAGTTAACCTTAGTCAAAGCCACAAATTGGGGGTCAATAGCGTGGATTGAGGAAAAAGTTGATCGTCTCTAGATAAAGAAAATTGTTCCAAAATATGATCACTATGCCGAATTGGGTGCATCGCATTAGGGCGAAACCGTCTGACGAACTTACAATTATGCATGTGGGTTCAAATCAGGTCCTCAAGTCTTCTCTCAGCTCCGAATCAAAAGCATTCTAGGATCGAGAATTCAACCCAAGGTCGGTTATCACCATTTGACAATATCAGAATCAAAAGAGAAGACAACAAAATCTACACCATCATGGAAGGAGATTTCTCAGTTATTCGTCTTGAAGACATTAAAGACATGTTACTTCTGATGACTCAGCAAAAGCTTACACATTTGGACTCTGAAGAAGTCATTGCTTTGAACTCAACTCTTCGTATGTACACACGTCATATTATGATTAAGAAGAGAGTTGAAGACTTGCAACTTAGTGTGGAAAGCTATTAGAGGAAGCTGAATCTCACTCCTCCATAAAGTTCCTGATCATCATCGCAACAAATGTCCATACACAAGTACAACAAACCCGGTTTTAGGTACTTTCTACTTAAATGGATCCGGACAGAAGAAATTCATGAGAGTCGCGGAACTTCACAAGTTTAGTGACGGGACTCTTCAACAAGTACGGGAAAAATTGTTGCATCTCAACATCACCAAGAAACTTCCTGAGGTTAAAGTAGTATGGCACGAAGGATACATAAAAAGTGCCAACTACATGATCAAGAAAATTGAAGAAAAGCTGAGGGAAAGACGTTTAATGAGAAGCTTAGAACGATTCGTTGGTGGTAGATCGTAGGGAGCTCACCATAGGCTAATGGACCGATCCACTTAATGTGGGTCGTACTATCTCAGGTCAACTCCATACCTTACTTGTGAATATGTATATACTGTGAATATTAGGCTTTTATGGCTTGCTGTAGTGTGAAAGTATGATATTCTTTCAAGAATTTCTCACGAGATTCTAAATATTTCAAAATATATCGTACTCAAGCACTACAACTAACTCTCATTAATTTGAGGAGGAGCATTAATATGTTCTATGGCCAGCAAACGATTTCATTTTTTTAACCTAAGACCGGTTAATCCATTGGTATCCAAAACATCAATGATTAACATTTTGGATAAGGGGAGAAAATAGGATCAAGGAGACTTGTAAATATATGTGGCTAAAAATGAAAAAGACTTAATAGAAAATCCAACTTGATATGTGTTTTGCACATGTTAAGGGGGAGCATTTTGATGTCAAAAAATACTGGAGGTACAAAAACTCTTGATATTTATATCACAAGTACCTCAGTGATTTTAAGAAATTTTCATGGTGACAAATACTAACCAAAAACACACTTAACTCGCGACGGTTGTGGTGACAAAAGGGCGGTAGGATTAGGTATTAGTCCAATGATTCTTCCAAAACCGGAGGAATCTTCCCAAGGACAATTCTATAGTTAGAAAATAGTAGTCCTTAGGAAAGATGGGAAATGGATTGTGAACGCAGCTGAATGCCGACCAAGTACTGATGATAGCACTGGAACAATCACAACAATGTGCTAGTGATGATGTATTGGTAAGCATTGAAGGGGTTGAAGAATGAAAAAGAAATGTAAAGATAAAGGGTGCAAAGAAAGAAGTCCTCCTTACAACTTAGGAAAAAATCGGGTCAACATATCTTGAAGACGATAAAGTATCATGGACCCAGTGATGCGATGCACAACCCCTCCCAACTAACTCAGATATCTCCCAAAAGATATTTTTTAATGTCACAGAGTTCAACACATTATCTATTGGTTTATTCACTCTAAATAAATTGATATTGAAAAGGTGGCAGTCCTCTCCAGCCTCCGCTCACCAAATCAAAAACGAACTCTTGATTCTAAAGCCACGAGATCATCAAAAGTCTCATTAGGACACATTTCAAAACAGGAAAGATTTTTATGAGTCCTACGTAATGTTCTTGTAATATTGCCAGAACATCTGAGTGATACGAAAGTATTACAATGAAGATGGAAATCCTGCTTGAGCCAACATCAAACAAGCTCATGGTAGGTGACACGTGCGGTTCTTTAAGAACCAAGCTTGTGATAACTGGAAAGGAACGATGGTTTGACTCATAATTAAGATCAAATTTGTTCCAGGGCCTCTATGCAAAATCCAAGTGATCTTTCCAGAATAGTCAGAGTGGCACTCTTTAGTGTTCACAGTGATGAGTGGACATCCTTCCAGTGTCAACAATAAACAACACTACGGTAAGATTCTATTAGAATCGAGCTCGTGACAACTGGAAAGCAACGTTGGTGAATATCTTAATTGAAATTTACTTGTTCCAGGTTCATGAATTGACAGCTTCAATCATGAGGATAAATCTTATCCAAATGATTAACTCTTTATGTTCGCAGTCAGCTTTGCACGGTCGAATAAAGAGAACAGGTTTACCAGCAAAATCTTGTCAAGGAGATCTTTAATTATAGCTACCTGTCACAAGTACAATATTTATTATCGTCCAACGGTCTTCACCAACTGGAGGTAAAATGCTACCGAATCAGAATAAAATGTCAAATCCATTTTATTCGCGTCTTATTATGTTGCTGCATTTAAAGACGGTGGCGTTGCGGTGTACCAGATGAAGTCGTCCTCACATACTTATACTGCATCAAATATTGCTGCAAAATTTAAGAAAGTTCAACCTAAAAGTCTTCCGCTGTATCAATTTTGAAGCTTTCAAGAATTCAACAAAAGTATAGGTATGTGGGACATGAAGTCACGAAGAGGCGAACATCACAAGAAGGCAAAGATCGCACGTGAAGGGTCAAAAGAACATGCTCTAAGCCAAAGCCTAACGGTAATCAAAACATATTCACAAAAATGAAGAAAAGAAAATGAAGAAAAGAGAAAGTGGAATACGAGCACGAGAACGAAGATCTAACATGCTAGATTTAGGACTTTGTAATTTGGAGTGACCTCCTTTAGGGGGAGATTGTTGGAAATACGTTTTTATAGTTAGAAAGGGCTCGTAGTAATGTTTTAGTTACATTTTAAGTAAGCCCGACTCATGAGCATGTTCATGGGCCGGAGGCCCAAGTCCATTTATTGACTTCCATATATAAACTCCTTTCCTTCATGGAAAGGGGTGTTGGTTGTTTCACTTTCATATTAATAAAACACATAGTTTCCCTCACTTTTCCTCTCTAGTTTCTCTCTCTAGAAACAACAACCACACTTGTTAGATCATAGATTATTACTATTCTACAATACCAACTAAAAATAAGTTCATGTTTTGTCTTCAACAAAAATGGGGAGATTGTAAATGCAAATATCGTAATAAAATGATATTTACGTTTGAATCACACTTGATGTTTTGTTAATGACAAAATATCAAACATATTTTTATGTTTGGATTATAAGCAACATATAAGTCTTTTAAAAAGCATGAACTTATATTCTAAACTTTTATAAAAATTTTATACAACTTATAACGTAAAATGGAAAAATAAAAATGGAAAAAAAGTTGACTTCATATCTTTCCATCAGATATATAAAAGTCAAAAGGCTACATACATTGTTTTCTTGTGATCTTGGAAAAACATTTACGTGGCAACAAAAGTCAGACATGGCGGAACTGGGCGGACCCCTGGGTAAGGGGGCCGACGGGTTTCGTGTCTAACTGATGTGTGCCTATAAATTCCAAGCTTTAAGCTTAAACTTCACCCATCTTCTATCTTTTCTCTATAATATCTCTGCACATATCTGTTAGCCTCAAAATATTGAGTCAAACAAGAATGTTCGGTCATAGGTTTTTATTGTAATATTTATTAGAACGTTGTAATAGTTAGTTAAATTAGTCGTGAAATTACGGGCTTGATGGTTAGCTTAAAAGGCATCTTTCAAGGTACTAAGCATTTATTCAAGCCAGACCCAAAAGATATATAGTCCATTAGAGAGCCCGCATGTGGGTGGACTATATAAGCATCCTCCTAGCATGTTAGGAGGGTGGAAGTTTCTCATTTTCTTAATCTAATTTCATAAGTTTATCACCTCCTTCTCTCTACTTTCTCTCTCTAAAATCTCCATCTATTTTCATCTATTTTCTATTAATCAACCATGGTGAAGTGAATAAATTAGGGAACAACAATTGGTATCAATCGCCACGGGGTAGATTTGTGATTCGTTGTTTGGTTAATAGTTTGGTTCAGTTCATTTCTCATCTAAATCATCCCGAATTAATTTTTTTTAGTGTTTTCGGGCTCTAAATCTTAATGTAAATCACTTACATAGATTTGATAGGGATTTGGTTAAGTTTTTGTGGTTAAAATCGTAAGTTTTTGAGGTGTTTGGATTGGTTTTTGGGATACGGTTCGTAAACAGCATCAAGAACATTCCGAATAAATATCTTCGGATAAGGGTTTATTATTCCAAAATGATGATTTTTGGGTAAGGATTTTGAGATTCCGAAGATTGGCATTTTTTCCGAAAATATGTTAAGCTTTTATTCCGAAGATTTGTGGTAATTCCGAAGAAACTACTCATTCCGAAGATCTCAGGTAAAAATTTTTCCGAAAAAGCCAATTTATTCCGAAGATAGTACATTATTTCGAAAATCTCAAGTTATCTAAAAACATCACTTATTCCGAAAAAACCCCATTTATCCGAGAAAAATCCATTTATTCTGAAGAAGTGTAATTATTCCGAAAAGTGCATTTATCCGAAAATTGTGAGTTTATCCGAAGATAGGCGTTTATTCCGAAAAAGTGAGTTATCCGAAGATTTCAGCCTTTTCCGAAAATTTCACATATTCCGAAGAACTCAAGGTTCCGAAAAAGTATCTATTCCGAAGAAGAGATTATGCCGAAGAAGGTAGTTTTTCCGAAATTTTCTCACTTTTCCGAAAAAGACCTAATTATCTGAATTTTTCCATTTTCCCGAAAAACTTCATTTATCTGAAATCCAACATTATTCCGAAGAAGGGTCATTTATGCGAAAATCTGCACTTATTCCGAAGAACACCATTTTTTACGAAATAGATCCATTTATCTGAATATATACCAATATTCCGAAAATTGGATTTTTTACAAAAGTGAAAATTTTCGTGTGACTTTTCGCCTTCGAATTTTTGGTTTCTTGTGAAGACAATTTTTAGGGGATTTTAACATTTTTCATCGACAACAACAATCACAACACATCTACTTAAGATCCGTTTTCACTTCAACAATTTCAAGTTTTTCAACATGGATTCTACTCAAGAGTATCGTGTGACAAACAACAACATCATAGTGGCGAGTAACAAAGAGAGACCACCAATGCTTGTGACTGGTAGATATGCACAATGGCAATCACGATTCCTTCGATATCTTGACACAAAACCTAATGGTGATGTTCTTCGCCGTTGCATCAAAGAAGGACCCTATACTCTCACTACAATCACCATTCCTGCAATTCCAGCAACCGACACGACGACTGGTTCCGATGAGCAAACAATTGAGGACACATATGAGAACACTTCGAAAGAGAAACGTGCTTGGATTGATGCAGAGAAAGAAGCAATCTACTTTATTCTAATTGGGACTGGGGATGATATTTACTCAACGGTTGATGCATGCTCTACTGCTAAAGAGATGTGGTTTGCCATTTAACGCTTGCAACAAGGTGAATCACTTAACAAGCAAGATGTTAAAACTAACTTGTTCTGGAACTTTGGTAAGTTTACTTCATTGGATGGGGAATCAATTGATTCATATTACTCAAGGTTCTACAAGATGATGAATGACATGACAAGAAACAATTTACAAGTCTCCACCATGCAAGTCAATGTGCAATTTCTACACCAACTTCAACCAGAGTGGACACGGTTCGTAACTTTGGTGAAACAACAGAGTAAGTTAGACGAGGTCAACTATCACACGCTCTTTGACATTTTGAAACAATTTCAAAATGAGGCGAATGGACTTCGTGCTGAAAGGATAGCAAAGATTGCTAATCCACTTGCTTTGGTGTCTACCACTCAACACACTCAAGATTATCGCTCTCGTGCTCCAAAGTCATACTCCACAACATCATCCTCACCAAGGTACTCCACTACATCCTCCTCACCAAGATACTCTACTTCATCTAAGTATTCTGCTCCCACATGATCACGAGACAAAGAACCAAGAGCACCATCACCATCACCTGAGCCATCATCTGAAGAGGACAGTGATGAAGAACTAGCTCAGAAGGATAGGGAGATGAAGCAACAAATTGCATTCATTATGAAGACCTACAAGAAAATCTTCAAACCCACCAACAACAATCTTCGAACATCATCAAATGCAAGGAACAAATATGTTGAGAGTCCTCGAAGGTATGACACACGTCAACGTGATGAAAGTCCTCCTAGGTATGATCGACGTAATCCAACACATGTTGAGGGTTCTGCACGGTATGATCGACAAACTGCTAAGTATGATACTCAGAGGATTGTAACTGCTGTTGGGAATAGGGAAACTGTTGGTACTCTAGTGGTTCAGCAAAGTGGGATTCAGTGCTTTAATTGTCAAGGCTATGGGCATATGGCAAAGGAATGTAGGAAGCCGAAACGGGTTAGGGACTCCGGCTATCATAAGGAAAAGATGCTGCTATGCAAGAAGATGGAAGCTGGGGTTAAACTGTCGGCGGAGGATGGAGCAATGCTTGATGATACTGATGATGAAGCCTCCAATCAAGAACTTGAAGCACATTACTCATACATGGTAAATGTTGAAGAAGTTCTCAAACGTCACTGAAGATGACAATGGTCCTATCTTTGACACTGAGCCAATCGATAAGGTACACACTGAAGAGGAATATAATGTGTTTGGTAATATTCATGAGCATTCTGAGCTACCCAAAGCCATTAATGACACATGTATGATGGAAACGGTTGATAGCAATACCACACCCGATTCATCAGACATGTGCAATAATGAGTTTGAGGATGATCAACATGCAAATGAGTATGATGATGACGAGGAGCGTATTGCGCTTGCTAACTTAATTGCTTCTATACAAAAAGATGTCAAAGAAACTAGAAAGAGTCAAAAGCAATTAAAAAAGGCAAACACTACGCTCACTCAAAATTTTGAAGAATGCAAAGCTGCTCTAATTAAATCTAGTAAGACCATTGATAGCTATAGAGCTCAGCTTCTTCAAAATACCAATGAGGTTGAGGGGTACAAAGGGTGTTTAATTAATGTTAAAAAGGACGATTTTCAAGAGAAATATAACGAAACTCTTAAGCTTCTTGAACAAGAGAAACGTAATTATAACACCTCTTTGAGTACTGAACGTCACAAAACGTATCTTGCTACCACTAAAGTCAATGAGCTAACTCAAGTAATGGTTTTCTTCAAGAGGATAAAACTAAACTTGTTAATGAAAAGAAAGTTGTGGTTGAAAAGATGGAAAAGGATTTCAAAACTAAACAAGCGAATGACATCGACAAAATGGTGGAACTTGAAACTCAACTTGATTTTTACAAGAAAATTGTTTACAAACTAATCAATCAATTCAAACCATGAGAATGTTGACACCTCGTTTGTTTTTCAAGGATAGACCTAGTTTTGCTAATCCTAAGTACCTTGAGCAAGCTCAATCTGAGAATCAACACTTATATCTTGATGAGTCCCAATGGACCGATCTTGATTGTCTCGTTGTTAAGCTTGATAGTGAAGAGACAAACGATGTGGAAGAAGAGAGTAGACCAAAAGTTAATAAAGAATTTGTTAAACCATATAATTATGCTTATGAAAACAGTCTTTATGGTCTTTTCAAACGGCAAACACAGAAAACTCGTGAGCAAATATTTTTCGAATGTGAACAAATAAGAATTAAATGGAGACAAGCTTTTTCCACTAAGAAAACTAATGTTTCGAAATTTATTGAGTACTTGCCATTTAAAGCTTCTGTAAGCAAGAGCAAGCAAGCACTTAGTATTCTCAAGAGTAACATTGAAAATTTCAAAAAGGTTGTTGATGATGACTGAAAAAACGTGAACTTTCGAAGGGAGACAAAGAAATTCCTCACGATATAACTGTGCTTGTGAAAAGTATTTTGATTCCGCTTGCGGAAAGAACGCAAAAACATATTTTGGAATTTGAAACATTAATTAAGCAAGAAATGTTCGATGATTTGAAATATGTGGAATCTCTTGACAAGAAGTGAACAACCATCAACTTGAAAGAGACGAGTTTTCTACAACTTATGATCTACTCTTACATGAATGTCTCTCAAAAGATATTATGTGTGCTTATGTTACATCTTGTGCTGATATTGATGAATATTCTGATGTTGCATGCAAATATCTTGATCAAGTTAAAGAATGTGAACGTCTTGAAACTGAGCTTTCGAATAAAGTTGACCCAAAAGAGTTTTCGTTACTTCAACATAGATATGATTATCTTCAAAAACATTGTCACTCACTTGAACTTGCTTTGCAAAAGAAAGTTGGCAGCTTTTCAAATGGTACACCTTTAGAAGTAAAATTATCTGAGTCATGTCGATTATTAAACGAAAAAAGTCTTGATATTTCGGATTTGAAAGCTCAGTTACAAGAAAACGACATAGCAATAGCAGAGTTCAAGAAACTCGTTGCTAAGATGGGTGGGAAAGTTGTGGAACCTAGCGTTAAGCAACCTATTGTTAGACAACCCAATGCCTCTAGAGTGAATAGATCCTCTATCTTGGGAAAACCATCTGCTTCCTCAAATTCTTCGTTTGCAAAACCTGTGTTTGCCCCTAAGATGGATGGAAAGGAAAGGGGGTTACCACATACTCAACCCATAAAGAATGCTATATCACCAAGCGTTAAGCACAATAATGTGATTAAACCAGGGATGTATAGAATGACCACTAAATCCACAAACAAAGTTAGTCAATCACCTCAGACTTCTAGAAACACTAATACTCGTATGTCTTCTACTACAGGAGTAGTTTCCACTGCTAGTGTTAGCCAGCCTCAGCTTAAGAGCACTAAATGATAATGTCTGGAAACACAAGAGTCAAGGGAAGATGAAGGAAGTAGAAGAACACCCTAGGAATTTGAATGTTTTTAAGAATAAAAAGTCTGTAATCGTGTGTAATGACGATTTAAATGTATTGAATGATTTGAATGCTATGAATGTGAAATTTGTTTGTGTCAAATGTGGAAAGTGTGCTAATGCTAATCATTCTATGTGTGCTATGAATAATGTCAAAGGCGTAGAAACTAGAACTAAGAAGCAAGTTGTGATGCCTATTAGTGCTAGTAAACCCAAACACAAAGTGAACCATTCTAGTGCAACCCCCACTAAGAAAAGTAATGCATCAGACTCCACCACTAAGAACCCTAGAAGCAGAATTAAGGAATTATATGAGTCTTCTAGCAAGTCTTGGAAATGGTGGTTTGCTAATCAATGTCCTCCAGGATATAAATGGATGCCTAAAGATAGGACAGAAAATGTGACAACGAGTGTTAGTATGCCTTTAAATGTTGCTAAGGACACTAATGATTCTACAATCACAACTACTGTGGTATCTAATTTAGCAAATGCTCCATCGTGTTCTAACTCTTCTGCAGGTGATACAAATAATTCTCTTCATACTGGACTCCGGATGCACGAAGCACATGACGGGGAGTCTCAAGCTTCTAATTAACTTCGTGGAGAAGTTCCTAGGTACGGTTCGATTCGAAAATGATCAGTTTGCACCGATCCTAGGATATGGAGATTTGGTTCAGGGGAATATTACGATCAAAAGGGTATACTACGTCGAAGGGCTCAATCACAATCTTTTCTCGGTTGGTCAATTCTGTGATGCGGATTTGGAGGTTGCTTTCAGGAAGAAGACATGTTTTGTTCGTGATTATGATGGAAATGATTTACTTACTGGTACACGGGGTACTGATCTCTACACTATTTCACTTCAAGATACAACTTCATCAACTCCAATTTGCTTAATGGCTAAAGCTTCAACGACTCCGGCATGGTTATGGCATCAACGTTTATCTCATCTTAATTTTGATACCATCAACTTGCTTTCCAAGAAAGATATTGTGAGAGGCCTTCCAAGCTTGAAATTCATCAAAGATCATCTTTGTTCTTCTTGTGAGCTTTGTAAAGCTAAACGAAGTAGCTTTAAAACAAAGAATACACCAAGCTCTAAAGGACGGTTAGATCTTCTTCATATAGATTTGTGTGGTCCCATGCGTATTCATAGTATCAATGGGAAGAAATATGTTATGGTAATTGTCGATGATTACTCAAGGTACACATGGACTCACTTCTTGAGGTCCAAGGATGAAACACCCGAAGTTCTCATCAGCTTCCTTAAACTGATACAACGTGGTCTTCAAGCTCAGGTTAAAGTCATTCGTACCGACAGAGGTACATAATTTTTGAATTCTAATCTGAGAAACTATTTTGAAGCCGAAGGAATTGAACATGAAACATCTATTGCTCGAACACCCGAACAAAACGGCGTTGTTGAAAGATGAAACCGTACTTTAGTTGAGGCTGCTCGAACATTATTATCCACTTCAAAACTTACACTATACTTTTGGGCCGAAGCCGTGTCAACCGCATGCTACACACAAAATCGCTCCTTAATTATCCCAAGACACGAAAAGACACCATATCACATAATTCATGATCGAAAACCTTCACTCAAACACCTTCATGTTTTTGGATGTACTTGTTACATAATACGAGATGGTGAAAATTTGGATAAGATGAAAGAGAAAGGTGATGCATGTATTCTTGTGGGATATGCAACTCAGTCTAAGGGAAATAGAGTGTACAACAAGAGAATAAAATTGATAGTCGAGACAATTCATATCAGATTTGATGAATTACAAGAGACGGCACTTGAACAAAACAGTTTAACTCCCGAACCACAACGACAAATGACTTCCGTTCACAACCGCACGGAACTCGAAACTCAAGACCTCAGCAATGAACCGTCTAGTTCAAAGTTGGTTCAAGGAAATGTTCTAAGAGCTGATATGACAATCAACACGAAAATTGAAGAGTTGGAAATGTTATATGGACCAATGTATGATGAATATTTCACTGGGAGAAACAAGTTGTATCAAAATCTTCCGTTGTCACTCATGATAAGAATGATGATACCGATCATCGTCAACAAAAGGATACAACTTCATCCACTTCAACACGGGTTGCTGCAGATATACCTCCTCAGAATATCACTTCAACAATCGATCCTACAACATCCACAACTACTGTCATTGCTTCAGAGAACACAAATCAAGCATACAATGCATTATCTGACGAAGACGAATTTATCAACCCATTCGGTACACCAGTACACGAAACTAAAGAGTCTTCTACTCGCCATGTTGATCCATCAAATATGCATACGTTCTATCAACGACATCCTTCAACACATCATTGGACCCGAGATCATCCTTTGGTTCAAGTAATTGGAAACCCTTCACAGCCCATTCGTACAAGACGACAGCTTAACACCGATGGCCATGTTTGTATGTTCGCACTCGCCGTGAGTTCAGCTGAACCGAAAAACATCAAAGAAGCCATGGCTGATCATGCTTGGATTGAATCGATGACGGATGAGCTTCAACAATTTGAAAGACTTAAAGTCTGGGAACTTGTTGACAGAACATACGATGTAATACCATTAAATCTTCGATGGATCTGGAAAAACAAGATGGATGAAGAGAACAAGATCATAAAGAATAAATCTAGGCTAGTGGCTAAAGGTTATGGACAAAAAGAGGGTATTGATTTTGAAGAATCATTTGCACTAGTAGCTCGTATGGAAGCGGTCAGGATTTTTCTTGCTTATGCTGCACATAAGGGATTCATCGTTTATCAAATGGACGTAAAGACGGCGTTTCTTAACGGTCCTTTGAAGGAAGAAGTCTATGTCACACAACCAGAAGGATTCGTCAATCCTCATTATCCTGACAAGGTGTATCGTCTCCACAAAGCACTTTATGGACTCAAGCAAGCTCCAAGGGCGTGGTATGACGAGCTCTCGAAATTTCTGGTCTCCAAAGGTTTCTCAAAAGGTTCTATTGATCTAACTTTCTTCACTTATAAATATGGGGATGACATTTTGCTTGTGTAGATTTATGTTGATGATATTATTTTCGGCTCAACAAACCCAAAACTTTTAAAATGGTTTGAAAAAGTAATGCACGACAAATGTCAATGATGGGCGAACTTAAATTCTTTCTAGGAATTCAAGTTCATCAATCCCCAAGTGGTATCTTTATTAACCAAGCTAAGTATTGTCAGGAGATAATCAAAAAGCATGGTATGACCTCATGTGACTCAGTTGGGACACCATTATCAACCACATCCCTAGATGCCGATTTGGAGGGAGATGCCATAGATCAAACGAGATATCGTTCCATGATAGGCTCCCTCATGTACTTAACAGTAAGCCGACCAGATATATCACATGCTACGTGTTATTGTGCACGATATCAAGCACGACCCACTAAAAAGCACCTCAAGGAGGTTAAACGGATCTTTCGGTACCTTAAGAATACCATTCACATGGGACTCTGGTATCCGAGGGAAACCGGTTTCTTTCTAACGGCCTATTCATATTCTGATCATGCAGGATGTCTTGATACACGAAAAAGTACTTCTGGTGGTGCACAATTTCTAGGTCAAGATAAGCTTGTGGGATGGTCTTCCAAGAACCAGGATTGCACACCATTGTCATCAGCCGAAGCAGAGTATGTGTCTCTAACTGCGTGTTGTGCTCAAGTTCTTTGGATGAGAACACAACTCACGGATTATGGCTTCCACTTTGATAAAGTACCTATGTACTGTGACTCAAAGTCTGCCATAGCCATCTCCTGCAATCTGGTACAGCATTCCCGCACGAAGCACATTGATGTCAGATATCACTTCATTAAGGAACAAGTTGAAAGGGGTATCGTTGAATTATACTTTGTTAGAACTGATTACCATTTAGCTGACTTGTTTACAAAAGCTCTTTCGAAAGAGAGGTTTGCGTATCTTGTTAGGCAAATTGGTATGAGATGTTTGACTCCAGCAGAACTGGAGATTCTGGCAAAGAAGCCTGCTTGATTCATCTATCAAACATCTACTTGTAAATATTAATGAAAAAGCAAAATACAAAATTAAAAACCTTTGAAAATCCAAAAATATTCTTCTCGACATGTCTTTTAGTATCGATAATATGGACGTACCTAGAAATGTCGCTCAATAACGACGCCGGTGTGTACATAAAGCTCGAATGAAAGTTGTAAATATTTTTCAAAACATGTCATTTCTATCTTTTATAAAGGAAATTGTCTCTTTTGGACAATATTTCCAACAACGGGTAGAGCAATCTATCACGGGTTGAGCTTGTCACAAAACATTCAACGTTTTGAGCTCAACACAATGGCTTGTAATCACTTTCAGATTGCAACCCGGATCTAAATTCACGGGGGAGTGTACGCTTTAGTTCCCTTACCCTCAACAAAAGAAGTTAAATCTTCTTACACTTGAGTGGATTCGTCAAGACATTCAAAGTCTATGAACTCAAGTTTATGCTTTAGAAAAACCTTTTCGCAAAAAAGAATTGATTTTTCAAAAAGCGTTGAACACAATTTTTTCAAGAATTTCTCAATGATATTCAAAATCTTTCAAAAATTGTGTGTTCAACAACTCCTATCCTCAACATTTTAATGTGGATCATATCCTCGTAATGACAATTCCATTGGATCAACTTTTGAGGGGGAGCATTCGAAATTCATGCCAAGTTTGACACATTTTTCTCCCGAAAAATTTCAAGACTATTTTTCAAAATATATTTTAATCAAATTTGGTATCTCTAATATCAAACGATTTTATATATTAGAGATAGGGGGAGAAAATGTGATTAAAATATGATCTAAAGACTCAAGCACTCATGGTTATGATAAAAAACCCACAACATCTTTAATTCACGACGTTATTAGTGTCAAAAGGGTGGTTAGGTTTAAGTCCTATGATCCAACCAGAACCGGAGGGATCTTCCCAGGGACAATCCAATAGATTATTAGAAGTCCTTAGGAAAGATGGAGTAGAATGTGAACGTAGCTGAATGCAGACTAAGTACTGAAGCTAGCACTGGAACAATCACAACAAGGTGTTAGTAATGATGTCTTGGTAAGCATTGAAGGGGTTGAAGAATGAAAAAGAAATGTAAGGATAAAGGGTATAAAGAAATTAGCCCTCCATACAACTTAGGCAGAAACCGGGTCAACACATCATGAAGACTACACATCATGGACCTAGTGATGTATTGCACAACCCTTCCCCAGCTAACTCAGGCTTCTCTCAAAAGAAGTTTGTTTTATTGTCACGGAGATCAACACGACTTCTATTGACTTCTCACTCCGAGATAGCTGATATTGAATAGGTGGCATCTGCTCCAGCCTCGGACCACTAAAAGTACACAAATCGAGTCTAGAGCCAAGAGATCAATCAAATCTCGTTAGGACACACGGATGACGATCAAGAGAGTCCTACGCTATATTCTTTCAATATTGCTAGAACACTCATAGTGATACTTCCTAGTATTCACAATGATGAGTGAAAATCCTTTCAGTGTTAACATCAAACAGCACTGCGGTAGGTCATGTGTAAGATTCTTTATGAACTGAACATATGTAAAACTGAAAAGCAACAGTGGTTTGTTTCTTTATCGATTCAAACTCGTTTCAGGTTTTGTACGCAATATCTTTATGGTCTTGCCAGAACATTCAGAGTGATATTTATTAATATTCACAGTGATGAATGGAAATCCTTCTAACGTCAACATCAAACAGCACTACGGTAGGTAACTTGCGAAATTCTTATGAATCAAGCTTGTGTCAACTGGAAAGAAACAATGGTAAGATTCTTAATGAATCAAACTTGTTCCAGGATTTTGAATTGACGACATTAATCAAGCGGATATTTATCCAATTGATTCACTCTTTACGTTCGCAGTCTTGCTTTGAGATGGTCGAGTAAAGAGAACGGCTAGTACTGTCGCGAAACCCTGTCAAGGAGGTTCTTAATTGAATCTACCTAATCACAGGTACGATATTTAATAACGTGTAATGGTCTTCACCGACCGGAGGTAAAACGCTACCGATTTAGGACGAATGTCAAAGCCATTCAGTCCGTGTCTAAGTTTTGTCTCGAGAAGGTGACGTTACGGTGTACTCAGCAAAGTCAAAGATTCAAAACCACATACTCATGCCCAAAGACATTCAACAATCAAGAAAGCTAAAGACTTCCACAACTCTGATTATCGAAATCTTCCTTATCAGTTAATGTAGAGGAATGACCTCTATTCAAAGGAGATTGTTAGCAAGCTTTTAAGATTTTGCAAAGTATGAGCATATGTGTAAAGACACAAGATGGTAAAGACAAGTCAAGGAAAATTTGAAGATCTCAAGATAAAAGACAAAGTCGAAAGACAACGACAAAGGCTCAAAGATCACAACATGAAGGAACAAGACGACTATTACACGCTCAAGACTCATTTATGACGAAATTCATAATCTCCATTGAACTCCAAAGATCGTAGAGGAATGACCTCAAATTGGGGGAGATTGTTAGCCTCAAAATATTGAGTCAAACAAGAATGTTCGGTCATAGGTTTTTATTGTAATATTTATTAGAACGTTGTAATAGTTAGTTACATTAGTCGTGACATTACGGGCTTGATGGTTAGCTTAAAAGGCCTCTTTCAAGGTACTAAGCATTTATTCAAGCCTGGCCCAAAAGATATATAGTCCATTAGAGAGCCCGCATGTGGGTGGACTATATAAGCACCCTCCTAGCATGTCAGGAGGGTGAAAGTTTCTCATTTTCTTAATCTAATTTCACAAGTTTATCACCTCCTTCTCTCTACTTTCTCTCTCTAAAATCTCCATCTCTTTTCATCTATTTTCTATTAATCAACCATGGTGAAGTGAATAAATTAGGGAACAACAATATCTAATCTTGAATCTCACTCTTGTCTATTCTATTGTCTCTTGTGATTTAGATCTTAGTACATTTCAAGATCGGTTACAAGAAATATTTATTCTAAGCTTTGATCCTTCAAGGCTTCACTTTGTGTGAATGTGTTAAGTGTTACCTACACAATCAACATTGTTATACCCATTCTTCTACCTACTTGTGTAATATTGTGGTTGGTGTTGTAAACCACAAGTATATAGTGTATAAGGCGTTGGTGTGCCTTTGTAAAGAACAAGACATCTTAGCTTAGGTGTCTTTAAAGATTGTAAGCTTAAGTGTGAAGGTTTCTCCACCGGTGTAAAGGAGATTCATTTACTAGTGAAGTATAACTATCGAGTAGATACTCGAGGAGTGGAAGTAAGGGTAAGATAAGTGAGATCTTGCTAGACGGAATCACTATAAATCATTTTGTATTGTGGTTTGTTTCTTTCTTACTTCACGGCCAATACTTTGCTAATCACACTTCATTTATATCCATTAATAATCACGAATTTTTTTCAAAATAATCCAAACTAATCGGTAAAAACTATTCAACCCCCCTTCTAGTTTTCTACAGACTTAACCAGCTTACACACTATATGCTCTCTACCGAGCATAACAAATCCTTTTGATTGCTTTATATACAACTACTTCTTCCAAATAACCATTTAAGAATGTTGTTTTGACATCCATTTGATGGATCACTAGATTGTGAATAGCAGCCAAAACTAACAACAATATAATAGTAGTGATACGAGCAACTGGTGCATAGGTATCGAAATAATCGATCCCTTCCTTTTGTTTAAAGCCTTGGATTACTAATCGAGCCTTAAACTTGTCAATTGATCCATCGACTTTCATCTTCCTTTTGAAGATCTATTTGCATCCTAAAGGCTTGCAACATGGTGGAAAATCAGACAAGACCCATTTATTAATTTCCATAATTGAACCAATGACTAAGCAACTTAAGACCTTGAAACTTCAAATCCTTGGCAAGATTGGTCCTTTTAAGCTTGTTTTGTCTTTTCCTCGTCTTTTCTTCAGATAATTCTCGTAAAAAATCGTGTTTGTTTCATTCGTATCTGGTTTGCCTGAAAACACACAAATACAAAATATACGTGTAATTCTCATATTTTACAGTTTAATATAATTTATTTGGCAGTGTTTTAAGTGTTTATCAGTTATAAAAGATAAGTGATTTTACACGTTTTAACCAATCTTATCATGGATTGCTTCGTTCCAGAAAGCAACATCCCGAGATTGCATAGCTTTATTATAGGTTCTTAGATCATCCTCTATACTATAACAATAAGAACATTGAGATCCAATTTGATCTCTTAATCCATTAACCAAATATAGTTGAAAATCATAACCATATGATTTAGCTTTTCTAGCTCTTTTACTCTTACGATGTTCAGAAATGTCACTTGGTACATCATATGAATGATCATCCCCTTGAAATTCAATTGAATCCAGTATAACATCCTTTGGTCTAGGTATTGAAGAGAAACAATTCTCATCAAATATTGCATCTCTTGATTCTATAATTGTGTTAATAGAAATAGATTCATTAGGTTATATAACATAAAACCTATATGCCTTGGAATGCTCAACATATCCAACAAAATGCAATCAATACCCTTTTCACCCAAAGTTTTCATTTTAGGGTTCGGAAGCCTAAAAACGGCTCGGCATCCCCAAACTCGCAAAATATCAAGTTGGATCGTTTTTGTACCAAAGTTCATATGGGATAGTCTTGTTCCTTTTGTTAGGAACCCTATTCAATAAATAGGAAGCCGTTAACATGGCTTCTCCCCGGAACCCGACACTCAAACCAGAGTAAGACAACATGGAATTAACGATTTCTTTAAGAGATCTATTTTTCCGTTTAGCCACACCATATTGTTGTGGTGTGTAAGGAGCCGTAGTTTCATGAATGGTACCTACAGATTAGAAGTATATAAGATCATAATATTCACCACCTCTATCTGTGCATAAGGTTTTAACCAAGTCATTTTGTTGTAATTCAACTTCTGTGTTATAAATTATAATTTATCTAGGGCTTCATCTTTTGCATGCAGCAAGTAAACATAGCAAAACCTAGAGGCTAGAGGCATCATATATAAAAGTGATAACATATTTTTTATTTCCAAAAGATGGCGTTGCATGAAAATCACATATATCACTATGTATTAATTCAAGTATGACAAATTTCCTTGTTATAATTTTAAACGGGTTCCTAATGATTTTTGTTAACATGCAAGTATTACATTTTATAGTATTTCCATCAATAGCAGGAATTAAATCATCTTTAGACATTTCAAGCATTCTTTTATAATGCACATGTCCTAAACGAGCATGCCATAATGAGGTATTAACAATAGTAGAAGAAGACATATAAACAAAACCATAATCATCAGGAACTTTATTCAAATTTAACATTAACATTTCATTGTTATAATAACCAAATGCTACAAATACACCAGACTTCGATAAGATATACTTATCAGTTCATAGACTTCGATAAATATGGCGTTGCATGAAAATCACATATATCACTATGTATTAATTCAAGTATGACATATTTCCTTGTTATACTTTTAAATGGTTTCCTAGTGATTTTTGTTAACATGCAAGTATTACATTTTATAATATTTCCGTCAATAGCAGGAATTAATCATCTTTAGAAATTTCAAGCATTCTTTTATAATGCACATGTCCTAAAGGAGCATGAATCGATATCACACTTGAAACAGATATCGATTCATCCATTTTTAAATCGTGTTGTGTGTATTGTCCCAATATTCTGAGTTCGTTAAATTTTTCCATGAAAGGCCTAGAATCGACCATATTGTAATTAATAAAATTACTTACAAGGAACTTCGTACTTGAAGCATCCTCTGCCATGTACTTGGATTCAAAGGAATCCCAAAACTCCTTTGTAGATTCAACATTCTAATAAATATCAAACAAGGGGTCAGTCATACCGTTGAGTATGTGTCCTCTGCAGATGTAGTCGTCATTCTCCTACTTTGATTCGCGTCTGATTGCGTCCACCGTATCATCCTCCAACAACTCTGACATCGGGGTAGACAGAACATACACAACCTTTAAAGTTATAGAAAGTGCATCTTCTTCTGCCATCGCCTAAAATCATGCCCTTAAAATTTATCCAGTTTTCCAAAACTTGTAGTCATCTCTTTCACAGTACTTCCTCCAACCATTATTAAAACAAAAAACTTTATATGTTTGTAAGAAAATATGATTAGTATATGTGATGATTCAATCGTGGTGAGTTTACTTTCCGTATAAAGTAATTCGACCCTATTGGTGCATGGGTTACACGAAATCCTTCGTGGGATAATTCAAGCAGAAACACTTTGATTAAGAGATCAAAGCAATAACAGAGAGGTATTTTGATTTTTTATGTTCGGATGAGATCAATGTATGTGTAAATAAAAAGACAATAATGACGGTTATAAACAGTTACAAAGCAGTTGAAACTAAACAGTTGCAACCTTTTACCAATAGACATGTTGGTTGGATTTTTGGCGGGAAAATAAGGTTAATCCTTAATATCATTTTATAAAAATCGTTTAGGTTTTGGGCGCTGCCCCAAACCCCGCGAGGGACGTCCCGCCCTCGACCCCCACCTGCTGACTCGACAACAAGACCCCAGCAAAGGACTCTGCCCCTAACCGCGCCCTTGACACTAAAATCACAAACACATATTGGGTCCTTAGATAATAGGTGTTGATGCCATGAGTTATCCTAGTCGTGATTTAGTGCCCGTTTGTTTTCTAAAGCCCCGTTATTTTTAACAACAATTAGTTCGGTCGTTCTATGCCGTTTGACCGTGGGCATAATACGTTTCCAAATTTTCAAAGTTTCATAGTTGGCCCGTGACTCAAAAGTCAAAATAGTATCCCGTATTTTTTTTCTATTTCAGTTGCACCGTCAATCCATGAAACAATTTATGTGTTTTATAGTTTCCAGTTAAAAAAGTATATCATTAGACTTATTGAAAAGATAAATTATATTTCGTTAAATGGTTTTGCTAACCACCACAATCATTCTTGCTAACCAAAAACGTATATCTTTTCTAGCCAATCTAATCTAGGATACTCTCATGTGTATAATGATGTAACGAACTTCAACCAACAATTTCACCACTAACCGCCAAACTAGATCATCGAAGAAGTCCTTTTACAAAAACGAAGACACCATAACCAGATGGCATCAATATAATTATGAGATTTTAAGACAGACACGCCAGTGGTGGTGGTGGCATGCGTAGCTGACTAGCAGCTGTGTTGGCGCTTTTAGTTGATTACATGAGTGGTTGTAGGGGTAATACAAGGCTTTTACCTAGTAAGAAAGATTCGTTGATGTGTTCGTTGTGTTGGTCTAATCAAATTGATCTAGGTTTTCTATGTGACTCAGTTTTATTTTGGTGGAAAACAAAGGTTTTTGGTTTGTTTTTAAATTTAAATGTGCAAATACTTAAAAGTAAATGTCGTTAAAGTAAAGGGCAAGTATAAAAATATAAGTGCGTTAAATTAAATCTAAATCTAATTAACGAAAGGTGCGATATTTAAAAAATGTGACGAAAAGTAACTTAATTAAAATGACTAAAAATAAAGCGTGACGGAAATTAAAATTAGACAAGTATCAAAAATGTAAACTTAGAAAAATAAACAAGACAAAATAAGAAAATAATACCCTCCAATCGGAATATATTCCGATTGAACCAATCGGAATGTCAAACGCGACCAATCGGAATGTCTAAAGAACCCAATCGGAATACTGTCACTCGCCAATCGGAATACCCAACAACTCCTCCAATCGGAATGTTTAACTTACCTCTTGATCGGAATGTATTGTGAGCTCGGTCGGAATGCTTATCGGAACACACGATCGGAATACCTGTCACCTTACCCAATCGGAATACCAACATGCATCTCAATCGGAATGTGGAAAGGGAATCAATCGGAAAGCTGTCACTCTAACCTGATCGGAATAACCTCACTTACACCCAATCGGAATACCAAGCCTTACACTCAATCGGAATATACAAACCCTTTTCAGATCTTACCCCAATCGGAATATAAAACCCTTTTCAGATTGTACCAATCGGAATACGTAGGGAATAACCAAAAATAAGCTAGAAAAATAAGCTATAATCCTAATAAGCACTAGACGAAAAACTTAGCTAAAACCGTGTAAAAATAAGCTATAAAACTAAAAGTTAAAAACTTTTAAGACACGAAAAAGATAGACTTTAAGAAAAACAACTTTTATATAAAAATAACTTTTATAAAAACTATATAAACTTGAAAATAAATCAAATAAGCTATGAAAACAAATGGTTTAAAACAATCAAAAGCATAAAAATCAAACCTTTAAACGAATCAACAAGAGAAAAACGCGTGTAAATCAAAGATCAAAGAAAGGTGGAAGAAGATGAACAAGATAAAGTAAAGGTGCAAGTAATTAAAAAGAAACACTTACTTGAAATTAAAAGTAATTAAAGGTGCAAAACATGTATTTAAATGTGCAAGTAATTAAATGTGCATAAATGAAAGTGGAAGAATGGTTTGTCAAGCCACCAACAAGAGAAAAATGAAAATGATCTAATCTATATATAGGGGAGATTAAGGCTTGCTTAGGAAGCTTCCTTAATTGCATGCTTAGTCCCTCCTTCTTTAATCTTCTTTTAATTGCACCATTAGTCCCTTTCTTCTAATCTTCTTTAAACTTGGATTTAAAGGACTTTTGGCTTCGGGACTTCTTTGAACTCGTCTTTAAATTCTTCAATAAAATAGACTTGAGTTTCTCGACTTTTGATAAACTTCCGTCTTTTGACTTTTTCTTCGATAAATCTTCAGAATTGGTCTTGGACTTCCGTTCTTTTTGCACTCTCGACTTCTTGACTTCGTCTTTCATCTTTTTCTTCAATAAAAGTCCGTAAATGCCCGTGAATTCCCGTGTTTTCTCCACTTTTCACCTTTTCGTCCTAAAACACAACAAAAACACAAACCACGCATAATTCCGACATAAAAGACATAAAATACACGTTTTGGTCCGGTTTTTATTGTAATTAAGTGGTAGAAAAGATGTGTGTTTAGACACATATCAAATCCCCTACACTTGACCATTGCAATGTCCTCATGCAATGCATTAGTTACAAAGCAAGATTACATTTTTCATCACAATCAATCCACGTTGGCCTTTATTAAAGAGATAGAAACTACGAATGTTCAAAGTAAAGAAATCAAAAGCATACCTTGGGTTTTGAAAATGTCATGAATATTCATCATCCTCAACCTTTCACTTTCTCCAAACCAAGCTTAAAAACGAGATCATTGCTATTATAAGTTAGTAGACTAACACGAATTCATGTGGGCCAATTATTTACTTAGACTCCCTTATTCCTACGGGTTTCTCTTATGTTTTATTATTTGTCTTGAATGATCACGAAGATGCATTGTTTGACTTATTTCGATAATTATTAAGTCTGAAAATAAAGTGCACGATTTAATCAATAGTTAGCTAAAGGACCAAATCTTTTAAAACTGCTTCTCGGGACCTCATAAAGTTCATATCTTGGCATAACTCGCTTCGCGATTTGAGACCTTTCTCGGACCGATATTTGGCAGCGACTTCATACTTCAAACCTTGAGAGACGTTCATGAAATTATGGTCTTCTCTTCATATAGGAATTTCTTCACTTGAAGTTTTGAGAGATTCATACTTGGACCACGACTTCTTCATTTTTCTCCAATCTTTATTTTGGACTTTGATATACACCGATCCGCCTCCTTTTATTGACTTGGATCTATTTATCCTCATACCTTGTTAGGGTCTTTTCGGATACACTTCTCCATGACTTTTGGGGAGTTTTTGCTTTACGTCGTGTGTCTCGATCCTTCATATTGATTTTCGATAAATGATTCTTCACATCACTTTGGATCTTTAGCAACAAAATATAGCCCTCATGCCTTGTTAGGGCCTTTTCGGACTCGCCAATCTTCGCGTCCCGCTTCAATAAGTTATGCCTTGGCTATGAACTCTAATCCATACCGAGCAACTTTTAAACGATCTGGGGCTAGAAGCTAAGTAACTTTTCAAATCGTACAACCTTATTTATTAGCAGATAAATTATTAGCAAGCGATGGGAGAATAGGCTCATAATTAACTCACATAAATTCACGAAAGAATACCGACTTATAATTGGCTCTATCATCTCTCGTTCTCCACAGTTTAAAATCTCAAGTAATGAGACTCGTGGATACTTAGCCTATTAAATCAAAGTTTTGGGTTTTCGAGTCGCCTATAGGATCTTGCAAATTCTTGGACTTTTTCAAGCTTAGAAATCGCATCTTAAAGTTCCCTTGATAAACGACTCTCTAGGATCAATTATAGGAACTTGCGAAAAGTTCTTGTTCTTAACCCGTGAGAGTTAAGACTTTCGCGTTTTATAGCTCCCTATATAAAAGCCTAGCAAAACTTGATTTAAACACGTTAAGGATACTAGCTAGAGTAACTTAGACAAGTAAACTCGGGTTGAGTCAAAAGATTCACAACGTTTGAAAATTAAAACCACTTATTAAACATTTATTCTAGCAAAGAAAGAAAATAACTATACTAAGGGAAAAACTAATAGGCCAAAATAGATCAAAAATTTTGAAAAATGTCGAAAAATTGATTTTCCGGTTAAAATGAGGACAAATACAAGGAAAAGACCACTTAACTTCGATAGAAGTCCCCCCTACACTTAAGATAAACATTGTCCTCAATGTTTAAGCATGTGGGAGTAAATTCCCCTACACTTAGGACATTGTGCACGTTGTTTAAATCTCGCTAAGGAAAAGACAACTAAAGATATTCCTATTTTAATATTGAGAAAATATAAAATAGTGAATCGAAAAGAGTTTAGGATAGAACCGGGAAGAAGTAGAACATGGAATCACGGGTCGTCAAGAATCATCAAGAGTGGATCATTGAAGCTCGAATCCCTGATTAAGAAGTGAGGAGAGGAAATAGCAATCCAAAGGGTCCCCCCTACACTTATGGTAAAGAAAGCGAAAAGATAGATGCATGGGTTGCCTCCCAAGAAGCGCTGAATTTTTGTTAACCGAGTCATTAGCCTGACTCGACCTTGATCATCAACGGAAGAAGCATAAGACATATCCACCAGGATCAAAGACATAGTTTTCATCCATCAATAAGCACGAGCTTAAGGCGAACAAGGCAAACCAAAAGAGAATTGGCAAGGTCCCCTTAAGCAGTGATGGAGCATGGTGGCAGCAAATATGAAGTGGTGCAAGCAGATTTCCATAGGTTCCAAAGATATTTCCTTTTATTTCATCAGGTGGATACTGAGATGGCTTAAAAACTTCAATACCGGGATCGAACACCTTTTCCTTCAGGGGAAAATAGCACTCCGGCTCAGCCGAGTGTGAAGAAGATCCGCAAAGAAGCACAACCTCGTCCTCAGAAGTGGGACAAAGAGGTGTTAAATCATACGTGCAACGGATTTTGGTGTCAACCGGTTTCTTCTCCTTTGACAAAATTCTCTTCAAATCCAAAGTAGGATCAAGGCGATAATCTTCAAAGTCAAAAGGAGGAGCATCACTCTCATGAGGGAAGTATGTGTTAAGAAATTCAGAAAAATCTTCCTCAAATGAATAATCGTCCAAAGTAGGATCGAGTGATGGCGGAGGATCTTCAGTATGTGAAGAATCGCTTGAGAGAGTATTAGCCTCATCAAAATCATCGAAAGTGGGCAGCTCGGGATACTCAGAAGTAAAATCAAAATCATCCGAATCTGAGCTAGAATCATCATCATCATAAGCGTCAAAGACCGGTGACGAATCATAAATGGTGGAAGCGTCCAAAGTAGGGAGAGAATCATCCACATCATCTTCAAAAAGTGGATTATCGATGCAAGAGTCGAATAGAGGATTGTCGTAAACGGTAAAGTCATCGAGCACATTTATCATATTCACTGATTCTCGGCCTCTAAAGGATTTGCCTGTAAGCTTCCCCATTTTAAAAACTTGTGCATCATCCCCGACTCTTAAGATTAACTCACCTTCGGCCACATCAACTAAAGCTCGTCCGGTTCTCAAGAATGGCCGACCAAGTATTAAAGGAATACGAGGGTCCATTTCATAATCAACTACGACAAAATCGACCGGGAAAGTAAATGTGCCAACTTTGATAAACACGTCTTCGGCTATACCAACAAGGTAAGCGAGAGTGCGATTTGCAAGTTCAAGAGTCATCTTAGTTGGAGTGAGGTCGGGCAATGATAGTGTTTTCCAAACACTCAAAGGCATCAAATTAATACTAGCCCCGAGATCAGCAAGGGCAGTAAATTCCTCAGTTTTGTTGAACACGCAAGGCAACACAAAATGACCGGGATCTCCAAGCTTTTCCGGAAGTTCTCTAAGAAGGACTGCAGAGCAGTTTTCATTTAAGCGTGTGTTGGCGAGTTCAATCAGCTTCTCCTTCTTGCTAAGCAATTCCTTGAATGCTTTGACAAATTTGGGCATGTGGACAAGTGCTTCAAGAAAGCTAATGTTGAAATTCATTTGAGAAATCATCTTGATATAGCTAGTCACTTGAGCGTCCTCCTTGTTTAGCATTTTGTTCTTGCCCAAGCGAGAAGGATAAGGGATATTAGGTGTGGGTGGTGAGGGTGCAGGTGTAGGTGGTAAAGGTTGAGATGTTGAAGGGTCATTCGTGGGAACTTCATCACGTCGAGGCGAAGACGGTAATGGTGCACTAATACTAGGTGTAGGAGGAGTAGGGATACATGGTGGTGGAGGAGGTGTAGATGATGGGAGTGGGATTGTTGGTCCTACGATGGTGACTCCACTACGGGTAGTAATAGCACTCACATTGGCTCGCGGATTAGTGACGGTGTTTGAAGGTAGAGAACTGGAAGAAGAAGGTTGACCGGCTGGCAAGAAACTAGCAAGCATATTCTTCAAGTCATTGGTTTGATTGCTGAAGGAGGATTGAATGTTATCTCGAAGCTCGGATCTTATCTCATTTCCTTGCTTTGTGATATCTCCTTTCAGATTGATAATTTGGCTCTGCAAGTTCTTGATTTGCTCACCTTGGGTTCTCATGATGGCCTCAACATCAGGATTAATGGGTGGGGTTTGTTGGGCGGGTGGGTGATAAGGATTAGAAGCTCTTGGTGGGATTTGGTTGCTTCTAGTGTAGTTGTTGGCGGGGTTTTGGTTTTGAGGAGAAAAACCGGGTGAAAGGTAGTTGTTGGACCGGTAGCTCAGCAGATTTCTATCCCCTTGTTGTCTAGCTTGGTAATTTTCCGGTGAATAATTACCATAAGCTGCATACACATTTTCCGGATTTCCTTGTGTCGAAGGACAATCGGTGTATGAGTGAGGACCGCCGCATGTCTCACAAGGATTAGCAACTGCTTTAACTTGTTGTTGTTGTTGGTTTGAAGCGAGAAGCGTAATACTTTTGCTCATTTCAGTCATCATGCGGGTGAGTTCGGTCATCTCAGGGTTTGCTGAGGTAGAAGAAACATTGACTCTCGGGTTGTTCCTAGAAGAAGCAGAGGAATCCCAGTTTTTGTGGTGAGTAGTCATGTTCTCAATAAGCTCTCTACACTCCTCGGGTCTCCTTTTCATGAATGTGCCACCGGCGGCTGCATTAATCGTATCACGATCTCGAAAAGTCAAACCGTTGTAGAAAGTATCGATCAAGGTGACCGGAAGCATGTTGTGGTTTGGAAAACGGTCGATCAAGACATTATATCTCTCCCATGCATCAAAAAGAGATTCATCGGGATCTTGCATGAAACCGCTGATCTGATTGCGAAGGCTTGTGACCATGGATGGTGGAAAGTAGCGCGACAAAAAGCGTTGAGTCATGTCATCCCAAGTGTGAATAGAATTCTTCGGGAGACGATCAAACCATTTCTCGGCATGATGTAATAAGGTATGTGGAAAGAGTTGTAGGCAAAGTTCATCCATTGTGGCACCAGCCAACTTCATGCTCTGGGTGATTGTAATGAACTTGTCGAGGTGTTTGTTGGCATCATCATCAGGCAATCCTCTAAATGGGTTTGTTTGTACTTGCTGAATCATGTGGTGCTTCAACGAAAACTCAGGAGCGTTGATTTGCATCGGCGCAATCGGTCCTCCTCGTCCAAACATGGTTGGTTGACAAAGTTCCTCCATGGTCCGAAGATCGGGCTGTGGAAGAGCATTGTTGTTATTATTATTATTGAGGTGCGGTGGCATGTTGTTGTTGTTGACACCTGCCATATCTAAATCTTCTTGAGGCTCGGGCTCTTGATAATTAGAAGATCTAGTACGCATACACCTGAAAATGCAAAAGAAAAAGAAAACAAACGCAAAGACAATATATATACACAATAAAGATAAAATCTTTTTGGATTTTTGAAATTTTTAATTTTTATGATTTTTTGAATTTTTTAGATAAGAAAAATAACGCTCACAAGTGAGTGGATCCCAAAAAGCAACGCGTCTTTCACAGAAAACCGTCAATCTTAACGAAAAGAGCCGGCAGCGGCGCCATTTAATACAAGGCTTTTACCTAGTAAGAAAGATTCGTTGATGTGTTCGTTGTGTTGGTCTAATCGAATTGATCTAGGTTTTCTATGTGACTCAGTTTTATTTTGGTGGAAAACAAAGGTTTTTGGTTTGTTTTTAAATTTAAATGTGCAAATACTTAAAAGTAAATGTCGTTAAAGTAAAGGGCAAGTATAAAAATATAAGTGCATTAAATTAAATCTAAATCTAATTAACGAAAGGTGCGATATTTAAAAAATGTGACGAAAAGTAACTTAATTAAAATGACTAAAAATTAAGTGTGACGGAAATTAAAATTAGACAAGTATCAAAAATGTAAACTTAGAAAAATAAACAAGACAAAATAAGAAAATAATACCCTCCAATCGGAATATATTCCGATTGAACCAATCGGAATGTCAAACGCGACCAATCGGAATGTCTAAAGAACCCAATCGGAATACTGTCACTCGCCAATCGGAATACCCAACAACTCCTCCAATCGGAATGTTTAACTTACCTCTTGATCGGAATGTATTGTGAGCTCGGTCGGAATGCTTATCGGAACACACGATCGGAATACCTGTCACCTTACCCAATCGGAATACCAACATGCATCTCAATCGGAATGTGGAAAGGGAATCAATCGGAAAGCTGTCACTCTAACCTGATCGGAATAACCTCACTTACACCCAATCGGAATACCAAGCCTTACACTCAATCGGAATATACAAACCCTTTTCAGATCTTACCCCAATCGGAATATAAAACCCTTTTCAGATTGTACCAATCGGAATACGTAGGGAATAACCAAAAATAAGCTAGAAAAATAAGCTATAATCCTAATAAGCACTAGACGAAAAACTTAGCTAAAACCGTGTAAAAATAAGCTATAAAACTGAAAGTTAAAAACTTTTAAGACACGAAAAAGATAGACTTTAAGAAAAACAACTTTTATATAAAAATAACTTTTATAAAAACTATATAAACTTGAAAATAAATCAAATAAGCTATGAAAACAAATGGTTTAAAACAATCAAAAGCATAAAAATCAAACCTTTAAACGAATCAACAAGAGAAAAACGCGTGTAAATCAAAGATCAAAGAAAGGTGGAAGAAGATGAACAAGATAAAGTAAAGGTGCAAGTAATTAAAAAGAAACACTTACTTGAAATTAAAAGTAATTAAAGGTGCAAAACATGTATTTAAATGTGCAAGTAATTAAATGTGCATAAATGAAAGTGGAAGAATGGTTTGTCAAGCCACCAACAAGAGAAAAATGAAAATGATCTAATATATATATAGGGGAGATTAAGGCTTGCTTAGGAAGCTTCCTTAATTGCATGCTTAGTCCCTCCTTCTTTAATCTTCTTTTAATTGCACCATTAGTCCCTTTCTTCTAATCTTCTTTAAACTTGGATTTAAAGGACTTTTGGCTTCGGGACTTCTTTGAACTCGTCTTTAAATTCTTCAATAAAATAGACTTGAGTTTCTCGACTTTTGATAAACTTCCGTCTTTTGACTTTTTCTTCGATAAATCTTCAGAATTGGTCTTGGACTTCCGTTCTTTTTGCACTCTCGACTTCTTGACTTCGTCTTTCATCTTTTTCTTCAATAAAAGTCCGTAAATGCCCGTGAATTCCCGTGTTTTCTCCACTTTTCACCTTTTCGTCCTAAAACACAACAAAAACACAAACCACGCATAATTCCGACATAAAAGACATAAAATACACGTTTTGGTCCGGTTTTTATTGTAATTAAGTGGTAGAAAAGATGTGTGTTTAGACACATATCAAGGGGTGTCCGTATAGTCGAATTGATCCGACCAGAGAACCTGAACCCGATAAAACTTATCAGGTTGAGTTAAATCAGGCTCAAAAGAATTTGTCAAGTTATTTTGACCCGAACCCGATAACTGGACAATATTATTGGTCGAGTTACGAGACCAGAAAATCTTAGTTTAAGTTCTTTCTCCTAGTACTTTTAGAAGCCCATTGCACAGCTTACCAGACACAATGAAAATTTCATGGGACATTTAATTTACCACCCTACATAACTTGCCAGACAGATCATACTAGTATAGTAGTATGGCATACTTGTGATTAGATTTTATAAAAAGATATGCTAGAATGATAAAAAAAATTACAAAATAAAACCCACATAATAAGTTGTCATGATTATTTTTTCCACAGAAAATTGGTATGCTGACCAAATTTGGTTGGGGTTGTTAAGCTAATTTTTCGATAATCTGATTTGGTCAGGATAATATTTCCCATGCTCATATTTTTCTTCCATACTGTTAATATAAATACCTCAGCTAACCATTACTTATAATCAAAAAATACCATGTGTACCTTAGACAAACGCGGCAAAATATTCTTCCTGATTGTTAGGAATAGAGAGGGATTATCAGTGGACAAAGTGCAACAACAAACAACAAAAGTCAGCAAAAGCAACAACAATATCAAGTGGGTGTTTGGTACAGAAAACTAACTGCTTCTATATTGTTATATGTGAAAGTGTATGTTACAGAGAAACAAAGAGTACATGTATATTACTAACCGACCTACAAGTTTCTTGCTAGGGAAGTAACTAGTGTACCAAAATTACCAAACTGCCCTTATTACAGAAAATTACAGAAACACCCTTAGGACTAAAAGTCAACGTTTTTAACAATCTCCACCTTGACTTTAGTTCCTAAGTGAGACCAGACTTCCACTTATCGATATTGAGCAAATCCAAACAGTGGCGAAATTTGCTCAAAGGAACCGGTTTAGTAAACATATTAGCAGGATTGTCTTTGGTGCCAATCTTCTTCACTTTAATTCTTCTTTCGGAACAAATGAAGTGATAACAAACATCAATGTGTTTAGTCCGGTCGTGGTGTACTTGGTATTTAGCCAAACAAATAGTACTCATGCTATCACAAAACATATTCGCTTGATCTTGCGGGAAACCAAGATCTTCGATCAAACCTTGCAGCCAAATTCCTTCCTTCGCTGCTTCGGTTTACGCCATGTACTCGGCTTTGATAGTAGATAAAGCAACCGATGGTTGTAATGTAGCTTTCCAACTTACAACCGAATTCCCAATAGTGTAAACATAACTTGTCAAGGATCTTCTAGTATCAAGATCCGCAGCATAATCCGAATCTAAGTATCCAGCAACCAAATATTCACGTTCACCATCGTAAATAAGGCCAACATCAGATGTCCCTTCAAACTATGTCATACATCAAACTCCCAACAACACTAGCATAAGGTATTCAGGACATATATTTCATCTCTGCTTCACTTTGAGGTGAAAAAGCAGTAGATAAACGAAAATTGGCCGAGGAAGGAGTATTTACTTATTTTGCCAAACTCATGCCAAAACGAGAAATAATCTTCTCGATGTAACTTTTTTGTGATAAGAAAAGCTTACCATGTTTTCGGTCTCGAATTATTTCCATGCCCAAAATCTTTCGAGCCGCTCCCAAATCTTTCATATCAAATTCTGTGTTGAGAAGGGTTTTCAATTTCTCAACCTCCTCTATATCTTTAGCCGCTACGAGCATGTCATCAACATACAAGAGCAAGTAGATAAGTGATTATGACGGTGCCTTTTTATGATAAACACAACAATCATAAGCACTTCTACTAAAACCATGTTTTACCATAAAGCTATCAAATCTCTTGTACTACTGTCTCGGCGACTGTTTCAAATTGTACAGATACTTTTGGAGCTTACAAACATAACCTTATTTGCCTTGAACAACGAAGCCTTCGGGTTGGATCATATAAATTTCTTCTTTAAGGTCACCATGAAGAAATGTTGTCTTTACATCTAACTGTTCCAACTACAAATCGTGATATGCTACTAAGGATAGTAACACACGAATAGATGTATGACACCACTAGGGGAAAATCTCGTTATAGTCTACTCCCTCCTTTTGGCTAAATCCCTTCGCAACCAAACGTGCCTTGAATCTGATGTCTGAGCTCGGTAAGCCAATTTTCATCTTGAAAACCCACTTACTATCAACAACTTTTCTTCATTTAGGAAGTTTCTCCAATTCCCATGTATTGTTTTTATGAAGAGATTCTATCTCTTCACTCATAGCCACACTCCACATATCAGATTCTTTAGAAGCAATAGCTTCCCGATAAGTAGACGGCTCAAAGGAATCCACCTCTTCCGCTACTTCCAACGCGTATGCAACATAGTCTTCAAAACCAAATCGAGTACGAGATTTTGCATCCCTATGAGGTCTATCATGGGCTATAGACCGTTCTTGCTCGTGTTGCACATGCGGCGAATTTGGTGGATCATCAGGTGAAGTTACATTGTGGTCCATATCTTTCGGAACAACGTGCTCCACCTGTTTAGAAACATCCTCCACCTTTTCAGAAACACCATCTTGAAGCTTCGATTCAACCGGATCTTGTTTGAGTGAAACAAGTAATCCTCATCAAATGTCGCATCTCGACTATGAATGACTCCTCTTTCTTATGGTGACCAAATTCGGTAGCCCTTAACCCCATCACCGTATCCCATGAAAATTCCTTTAATGCCTCTCGGATTCAACTTTCCATCACTAACATGAAAATATGCGGGGCATCCAAAAACACGAAGCTTCGAATAATCTGCGGGCTTCCCAGACCAAAATTCAAATGGAGTCTTACAATCGATAGCAGTGGCAGGAGACCTATTGACTAGATAACAAGTTGTATTGAGTACTTCAGCCAAAAAACTTCTATCTAATCCGACATTCAACAGTAAACATCGAGTTCTTTCTAATAGCGTCCGGTTCATCCGTCCAGCTACCCCGTTTTGTTGAGGAGTGTAACGAACCGTATAATTCCTAGCAATTCCTTCATCTCGACGAAAGTCTTCAAACTCTCTCAAACAAAATTCCAAACCATTATCAGTACGAAGACGCTTAATCTTCCTTCCGGTTTGGTTTTCAATCAAAATCTTCCAATGCTTAAATTTCTCAAACGCCTGACTCTTGTGCTTCATCATAAACACCCACGTCATTCTTGAGAAATCATCAATGATTGAGAGAAAATACCGAGCACCACCGAGAGAAGGTACCCGAGAAGGCCCCCAACAATCATCATGAAGATAATCGAGAGTACCTTTTGTTTGATGTATTGCTTTCGAGAAACTCACCCGCTTTTGTTTTCCCATAACACAAAGCTCACAAAACTCTAAGTTAGCAAACTTGTGGTTGTCGAGTAATCCCCGCTTGCTCAATATGACCAAACCTTTCTCACTCATGTGACCAAAACGCATATGCCATAACTTCGTCAAATCTGAGTTACTTTTCTCTGAACATGAGACAGAAGCAGAACCTGTGATGGTTTCACCTTGTAAAGTGTAAAGAGAAGAAGTACCTTTGGTTGTTTTCATAACCACCAAATCTCCTTTCGAAACACGAAGTACACCATTCTCACTAGTGTATTTAAAACCTTTCGAGTCGAACACGCCTAGCGAGATCAGATTTTTCTTAAGATCTAGAACATGACGAACATTAGTGAGCGTTCTAACAACTCCATCATGCATCCTGATTGAAATTGTTCTAGTGACAACAACTTTGCATGAATCATTGACCATAAAGACATTCCCGCCATCAAACTCTTCATATGTCACAAACCAATCCCGAGATTAGGACTCATATGAAAAGAACAAGTTGAATCCATGATCCAAGTAAGTGGTGTACCTTTATTGTCAACAACTGACAATACCACATCGCGTTCTGAACCCAAGTAATCTTTAGCAACCGCGGCAACCTGGCATTTCTCCTTAAGTTTCGGACAATTGTTCTTCCAATGTCCTTCCTCATGGAAGTAATGACAAGTATCTCGAGGATTCGACCCTCGAGGTCTTGACTTCGATCTACCTCTATCCTGATGACTCGTAACTGTTAAGCCAATGGGTTGAGATTCCAAAGTTCCAGATGCTTGGTAGCGAAGCTCTCGGGAATGCAAACTCGATCGAACATCTTCCAAAGTAATAGTTTCTTTACCAACAACAAAGGAGTTCACAAAATTCTCATACGAGGGAGGTAACGAAACAAGTAGAATAAGAGCAACATCTTCATCATCAATCTTGATATCAACATTTTTCAAATCCATCAAGATTGAGTTTAACGCATCAAGATGATCTTTTAAAGCGGAACCCTCTTTCATTCTGAGTGAAAACAAACGCTGCTTCAATAACAATTTATTCGTCAACGACTTGGTCATATAAAGCTTTTCTAACTTCTTACATACACCCGCAGCCGTTTCCTCATCAGCAACCTCGTAAAGAACCCCATCCGATAAAGATAACAAAATAGTAGAATGCGCCTTTTCATCTAGTGTATTGTATTTTGCATTGGTCATATCAGCCGGTTTGGGTCCGGCTAAAGGTGCCCAAATACCTTGTTGTTTCAATAAGGCTCGAACTTTAACTCGCCACAACTGAAATTACTTTTGCCATTAAACTTCTCAACAACACTAGATGTTGATGGTTGAGAGGACATGTTTAATCAGATGGGATTTTGTAACAGGTTTTCTAATGGCTTGTTCTATGACTAAAACCTCCCACAAACTAATTCTAATTATCCCAATCAACTAACACAAAATCCCTTCAAACTAACAAACAAGAACATCAAATGATTGAACAAAAGAAATCCCAAAATCACAAACCTTATATCTTTATGATTGAATTAGCAAGCCACCAAAAGGGATGAATCCAAACCAATTCAAATGATTCAATAACTCAAAACAAAAGCTTGCTCCAGATTGATCAACCAAAGCTATTAATACCAATTTGTTAGGAATAGAGAGGGATTATCAGTGGACAAAGTGCAGCAACAAACAACAAAAGTCAGCAAAAACAACAACAATATCAAGTGGGTGTTTGGTACAGAAAACTAACTGCTGCTATATTGTTATATGTGAAAGTGTATGTTCTAGAGAAACAAAGAGTACATGTATATTACTAAGCGACCTACAAGTTTCCTGCTAGTGAAGTAACTTGTGTACCAAAATTACCAAACTGCCCTTATTACAGAAAAATTACAGAAACACCCTTAGGACTAAAAGTCAACATTTCTAACACTCATCCTTACCGACGACGATGATCATTGCCTTAATCCTACATTCATCTCCTCTATTCGTTCAGCGCTTTCCGAGGTTAAGTCCCAGTCCGTTCCTGGCTCCGTACTCATCACCTCGACCCAAGGAAAGTACTTCTCCAATGGTTTTGATCTCAAGTGGGCTAAATCGGCCTCAGATGGATCCCCTTCCAAGACCATTGATCTCCTTATGCATATGGTCAATCTCTTCAAGCAAATTGTCGTTGATTAAGTCTCCTTATCCATGCCAACAATTACAGCCATTACGGGTCATGCTTGTGATGCAGGACTAATTCTTGCGATTAGCCATGATTACATGTTAATGAGGCGTGATCGAGGTGTTTTGTACATAAGTGAAATTGACATACGGATAACATTACCAGACTATTTCATTGCCATGATGAGGTCAAAGGTGGGGAAACCGGAAGCTCGGAGAGATATAATGTTGCGAGGAGCGAAGGTAATGGCAGAAGAGGCACTAGCAACAGGGTTAGTTGATTCAGCCCATGCCAATGAGGTGATACGACCCTCTCGGGTAGTATCAGGATAGGGCACCCCTTCAAGCGTGATGCTAGCTCCTTAAGAAATAAAGATGAGAAAACCAGACATTTTATTTGATTAACTTTGATTGATTGATTAGACTGATAAAAATGATATGTATTTATAAAGCAGAGTAATAAAACCCTAACCTTAAGATAGATAGAAATGGCCCGTCCGGCCCGACCCACACAACCCCGGGTGTATCATTCCCTACTCCTTCGAATTCACCTTGCCCTCAAGATGACGTCTTAAAAAACACACTTGATTCCGGGATCCCATATCCTAATCATACCGTAACCTTGCCTTTCACTCCCGCGGTTACCCTGGCTTCCGCTACCACAAGCAACGCCCTTTTTCCTCTTCCTCCTTCCGCTACCTTGAACATAACACAACACCATTCTGCCCACTCTCACTGCCCAAGCTCTAATACTCCTCGCTCCTTCAAAATTCTCCTTGCCCTCAAGGTGATACGAAGAATATGCCGATTGAGAGTCCGAAATCCATTCCCACATATTCGGTTGAACTAAACTATTCGTTGTCCACTATTCCATCCGCTCGTGTCTCCGGACCCGAAGCTTTTGAATCATCACCACCATAAACTGCATGGGAGATGAATGGGGAGAGTGTGTTCGAGGCTGCTATCTGCATGGGAGAGGATTTGGCCAAGAAAAAGTGGGATGGTGAAGTGTACTCAGAAATTTGGAAATCTTTGTATCCCGAGTTGTGTAAGGTGCTAGGAATTACCACCAAGGATGTTGCAAACCCGCGATTTTAAGTTTTTAGATGGCTCAACATCTTCTTTGCAGAGCATGAAGATAATTCGTAACTTTATAAAGTTAAAATGCCACTATGTTATCCGTTAAAAACTAAAAATTCGCAACCAGTTGTTTATACATAAATAACACACTACAACAAAAATGGACATGAGCCTTCTCAGATGCAGAGTCCAATATATTTTCAAGAAGGACAACCGGGCTTATAAAATTCTATAGAAGTAACTTTTCTTAGAACTATGAACACATAAGGTACAACAAAATGCAAAGACTTATTGTGTTCACAACTTCTATGATTTGAACTATGAGCATCCACTGTAGAATCAACGTACACGCACTTCACAACTCCAACACCTGCAGCATTCGGACCTGGATTTATAAAAAGTAGATAATCATTATCTCACATTTTCAGCAGAAACTAGTGCGACAACTGATTTCATATAATCTATATATCTTAATTACCTCAAAAGTTACTATTCATAGTTACAGGAGGCATAAATCAATCAAATGTAGCTTGACCAAGATGATCTGCAACTTGAGCCTGATCGTCTTCTATTTTCTTTCTCGTTGAGGCCTTAAGGCTGTTGTAAATCCATTTAAGTTAACATTCACATGTATTGCAATCAACACTTTAATAAAATAAACATTCAACAACTTACCGAAAGAAGAATTCCTTTTCTTCACCATCCAGTATGCCAAATCTCTGAAAAAAAAATCCAAAAAAATGTTAAATAAAAGATACATATCTTAAAATTATCTATAAGCTACTTTAGATGTAATAAAACTATATCACCGACCTGAGGACTGAAAGGATCAGTCTTATTATAAAAGACATTCACAACCTTATACTTCTCATCTTCCTACAGAACATTAAAAAAATTGAAGGTTTTTTTTTTACTCCATTTAGACTCAGAAACCATAGTTATAATTTAATGAAAGTAACCAACCTGAAACTCATAGTCAAATAGATCATGGGACGCCTGCAGGTGGCATTTCAGACCCTGAAATACATAAAGATAACCAAATTATACGGACGATACTTATAAATCTTTGGAAATAGTTTGTACAGAACTCTATAATTGTAAACCTTATAACTTGCACATTCCATACAGCAAAATGGACAAGCGTAATCTAGCATAACTGCAAAATGTAGAAAGAGTGTTAAACGTTTAGAAACAACAAACGATTCAGGAAGAGCTGAAACCCTGAGGTTTAAGTACATAAGAGCTAACGAAATTATAATCATTACCCTCGGTCATGCAAACTATGCCGTTGTAGCCTCTATATTTAAAAGTCACAGCTCCGGGTTTTAGCCTGATAACAAAAGAAGCAGCGCCAGATAGAATGAAATATTGCACATTATGATTTATAGGATTTTATAAAACATCACAAAACAATAAACTCATAATTGACGTTTCAGTACCCTAAACCAGGAGTCAACAAATTAGTCGGAATGTTGTTGTTGTCTATATCTTTCGCCCCAACCTCTTCTGCTGTGACGACAACCTGTACTTGCTGCAGTATAATCTTTGGTAACCATTAAATGACATCATAACCAGCATAATCCAATATGTATCTAATTTTTCTTTCCAAGTTGAGATGATACATACCACAGATTCAAAATTGTATGGATAATGAAAAGTGATCAAATCTGGAAAGGCCGCCTGAAAAATGGAAATTGACCTAATAAGGATCAACTTGACCCGATAAGCATGACACTATCTGATTACGATGGAATATAGTCTTAGAAGTATTTCAGTTTTATCCAACTGCACTTAAATTTCTCAATAGCTTACCTTCATACAACATGATTGCATGCTAACAGTTGACCTGCTCTGAAGTTTCTCTCCTAGACTCAAGTCTGGAGTCTCACATGTCAAATGAAGAAAATCATTGATCAGAACCTTCCCCATCACGCAGTCACCTATCTTACATTGAGTAAGCATATGATCCTTAGTTCGATTCAGCTCATTTAGATTAGTGTGGTCAGCTGAAAGTTTTCATAGATGTAGTTAGCAACTGAGACAGTACAATCACTCAATATTCATTTAGAATACAAAAAAAGTTAGAAAACATAACATACCACCACTCACTAATAATATGGAAAAAGAACGATCCTTGACTTCTGCTGATAGTTTTTTTAACTCACGCAGAGTAAACTTCGCTTGATTTCTATCCGATGCAGTCAGCTTGATGGCCTTTTTAAACTGGTACGAGCTTGATCGTAGTGTCTACAATATTGTACACATAATAATAGAGAAATCAATTGAATATAGCATTTCAAACAGTATATATATTTATTAAAAAAAAAAGCGACTAATTTTTTCATAGAAGTACCTCCCCATTTGGAGTAGGAACTTGTCTGGCCAACAATACATATAAAGGAAAAATAGTTTGACTGCAGAATTGATCGTCAATTGCTTCAGTTATCGATACTGACAGTTGCACCCTTAAATCAACAGACATATGTGTATCAGATGCAGTGGGATATCAAAAACTTTATGAAGATGAAACAAGTATATGATTTGATGCCAAGAAAAGTAATGATCGCTTACTTTTTTTTGTGCTTTTCTTGTAGTTTGTAACGCAGACCTCTTGCCAAAAATAATGGCTACATGATTATCATCACCATAGATTAGGAACATAATTCAGTTAATAAAATCAATTATTCCTTAAAAGATACAGTAAATATGTATATCTGGAGAAGCATACAAAAGAGGTAATTTACATATATTGTAGCTCGGTCTTGTATGATGCTGTAGTAATTGACCGGTTTCACATAAAGATTCAAGTTTGCTTCTTCTTCTGCTGCAGTCATCTGACCAACAGGGAGTGTTCGGCCCCTGGATGTCCTGTTTACATGAGTCCATCCATATATTCAATAATGATAACAGCAATAAGAGTACCCAATCCCGTCGGAGCGCGGTACGGGGATATTAATTAATAATGAATAATACCAAATATTTACCAAAAAAACCAACATTATTTGATGTTAAGTATATAATGTTTAGTGTCAAAATGAGCAATAACATACATTGCTTCATGAGGCACTGAAGGTATGACTGGCATTCTCGCTGTATGCACCTCCTCAAAGTCGCTCGTCTCCCCTGCCGACGTGCAACTAATGAAACGTAAAATGGGCATTATTCATCATTCCAATGATAAGTAAATACAAATTTTTTTCCCTCCTATCCTCCAATTTGAGGTTAGCCATGGTACATTCATATGTCTTCTAAAGTATTCAAAATTACAGCTGCACACTTCTTTCCATAAATTAAACCGTCTTTCAACCTAAATCATAGTCAAATGTTTCTCCCAAAAGCCAACTCTCGAATTTTTAATCCTTGATCTCACTTTTAAATGGTTAGACACGCTTCTAATGTTACGGTTTTTATAGTAATAAATGATTGTGTTAGGATTTAGTGTTTAAGATTTGGGATCCTACTCCACGATAGAGATCGAGTTGTATACATGTGAAATCAAAGACTAGTTATACAATTGCAAACCAAATCAACTTATCAACGAAATAACAAATCAAATGAACATAAGAGGGACATTTTTCTGAATGTTCTTACAAAAACATATCACTTATAAGCTTTTGAAGCATGCATGTTCATGAAAATTGAAATTATCACTTATAAAGTAATTTGCTATTTTGTAAAGAAAAGGCAATACAAACATATCCAGTCTATTTCACTTATAAAGTTTTTATTTATAAACTAGAAATTAAATTAAGGAAACATAAAAATCAACAAAACAAAAAGTAATACCTTTTTCACATAAAATTGGTAAACCCTAAATATGGAAACTTATATACCTGAAACAAATAGCCTTGCAACAATCCAAATCAGGTCTCCCTTAAGCAATTGTAATTAGTAAACCCTAAAAATTAAACACAACCTGATCAATAATAGCTGATCAACTTATAAACCCTATTTTTTAATTTAAAATTTTAAAAAAACTGTACCTTAAAGAAATGAAATGTGTAAACCCTTAAGCAATTGTAATTAGTAAATTAAACCCTTAAAATGAAACACAACCTGATCAATAATAGCTGATTAACTTATAAACCCTAATTCTTAAATTTAAAATAAATAAAAATATATACCTGAAAGAAATGAAATGTGTAGTTGCGCCGACAAAACTGGCAGTGACTATGTTGTTCTGACAACTAAACCTAGGATGGTACAAAGGTCAACCTGATATTCGTTGGGTTTATATAAGATATTTTTGTTTGTTGGGCCCAAATCCCAATTCACACAGGAGATATATACTTCTACTTTCTAATTTATTTTGAAAATTCATATAAAATGTTAAATTTCATAATTAACTTTTTTTATAGTAAAGTTGCAAATGTAGATATTTTATGCTGAATTGATTTAGTTTAAGTTGGATTTGTTCAAATTAAAGCGCAATTGTATTGAAGTAAGCCTTGAATGTTACTTTAGTATGTATTTGACGGCGTCGGCGAGAGAAAGTATTTCATGACTTATATGGTCGAGGTATGTGAATACGACGAGCTATGAAAAAATCACAAGATTTTTCCTTGTTTGCAACTTGTTGCAAGGCGGATGCATTATCTTTAATGAAAATCAAGTTATTATTAGTTTAATCCATTGAAATCTTTACCGTTTCTTATGCAATGCTCGTGTTTCAATGCAAGGGAAGATTGTATATGGTTGATAGAAATTCTGGTTATACCTTTAACGAGCATTCCAGTAAAATTCCAACATGAACTCAACGTCACGTCATCTTTAACCGCACATTCTCTTTTTCAGTTTGCAATTTGCACATTCTCTTTTTGAATTTGCAGTAATAAATGTCATGCATTGCTTAATGGATGTCCAGGCGGATATACGTTTGAATTTTTAGGAAGTGTTGGGAGTTCATTGGTCTTGATTTTTGTGAGGCAGTTGATCATTTTTTGTGAACAGATCATTTCCAAGGGGTGTAATTCTTCTTTCATCGCTTTAATTTCGAAGGTTATGGATGCTAAATTTGTTAATGATTATCGGCTTATAAGTCTTGTTAGAAGTGTGTATAAAGATGTTACGAATATCCTTGCTAATCGGTTGGCTTTGGTTATTGCGGATATTGTTTCCTATACTCAGTCCGCATTCGTAGCGGAAATACAAATTTTGGATGGTCGTTTTATTTTAAATGCAATTCTTCATTGGTGTAAAAGGATGAAAAAACAAAGCTATACGGATTTGAGTTTAAATACTCAATCGACAGAAGTGGGCGCCCCACCGGTTGATGATGGTTTTTAAGGGTGGCTAAATAGGTGGACTTGACGGGTATGCGCAATAGATTAAATGGACGTTGGTCCATGGACGCGGACTAAATGGGTAATTTTTAATATTTGGACTAAATGGACTTGGACCAAATGGACATTGGACCAAATGGACATGGGTTAAATGGACAATATTAAAGGAGAAATAAATAGACTCAAGATTAATTTAACTAAATGCTTTTATATTGTCCAAATAGTCCATAATACCCATTTGTTTAATAAAATGTTTTTATGTTGTCCAAATAGTCCAACTAAAATAAAAGTAATACACATTTAGTCTATTAGTTCAAAAAAGGGTCCAAATAGCCTAAATTTAAGCATATGGACATGATTTGGCACCTCTGATGGTTTTGTTACTAATGAATATGGGGTGGTTGCACATGTCCTTGATGATGATGATGATGATGATGATGATGATGATGATGATGATGATGATGTTTTTGTGTCAGATGATGATGAAGTGAACCTTAGTAATGATGTTGAAGAAGTTTTATCTAGCGATGATTCTGAAGATGACAATTGATCTTATGTTGTAGTTTGAATGAAACAATTGTTATATGCTTAAATATGTAATTTTGTATTTGAAGAGATTGTTTTTATTTGCTTAAATGTGTATTTTTATATTTAAATAAAATTGTTTTTATATGTTAAAATATGTATACTGATATGAATTTGTGTATTAGCATTAATTGGTCCACTAAATAGTGTGTTCTTATACTTGTTATTTTACAGATGGCGTGTGTAGCTCCTATATCACACGGTGGAGATGCTGGTGGTAGTCTACCCAGACGGCCCACAGGTCCCGTACCGGCCCAGTGCCAAAGTAAGAAATCGTGATTTTTTTTATAACACTGATTCTTTATAGTTTCTGTTACTTGAATTTTCACGACTCAATAACTTATCTTTGTAGGTTCGAATCTACTTATTGAGACGGGAAGTGCGAAATTAAGGAGGGCGTTTAGAAATAATAATGAATGACCTTTTCCGGTTGTCTTTGATTACGCGGATTTTCGTACCTTCCATCCTCTAGGCGATTATGCATCCCTGTTTAATCATCTTATGGGGGAAACAGTCCGGACACTTCCCCTTGCTTGCGAGTGGAACGAAATTTCAGACGCATATAAAGCGCATATCTATCCTACACTTGAGGTATTAATTGTTTATTTTACTTATGTTCTTTTTGTTTTCGACATTTAGATATGCATGTTATGTTTAAATTGTTTGTTTATTTAAATTAATATGTTTTTATGTAGAGCTATTTTTACCTCGTGTCATGGTTCAATAATTAGGAAAAGGTGGTGTTTGACAAAAATGTGTATACCGTGGGGAAAAGGGTTAGGCTTGGGGTGGATCTTAAATTGAGGCTACTGTGACGAAAACATAAGAACAAGATCAAGGCCGATCATTTTACAGTTTATGAGACGCATAAACACGCAAGACAGAATGTGCAGTCGCCGAGAGTGTGGGACGGGAGAACCCAAGCTGACTAGGATGAGTTGCTTGAATGGTGGTCACATCCAGATAGTGTGGCAAGAAGTGCGACTAATGCCGTTAATCGATCCAAAAACACGATTATAACCCATCAAGGCAAAAAAATCATTCGCGCAAGGAATGAATGAATATGTAAGACTCTTTATAACTTTTTGATATTTCAAAGGTGTTTATATTGTTTATTTATTATATCTCGTTATTAATTTATTTGATATTGTATAGAAAGTCGAGAAAGGGTATTACGAGGACCTCATTGAAATGTGGAGGAAGGGGCATTCAAATAAGGGCAAGTTTAAATCCAAAAAACAAGGATAGATATCTAAGTAATATAACTCTTTACATGCTTTAGTAACTAATTTTATTTGTTTTACACCGTTTTTTTTCTTTCACAGTGGAAGATGAAGCCTTGCAAGACCAAGTTAGAGCCAGGAGCATCCGTTCATGACCGAACAACAAATACTGGACCAAAACGTGCATAGTGAAAACCGCCAGAATATGTCAGGAATGGGCAGGAAGTTACCGGGTGGTGGTTCAACTTCTCACAGGTTACTCTCAATAAAACAACATATAAAGCAATTGTTCATATTTATGTCTTGTTTTATATAATGAAAAATTGATCTTGTAACTTCTCGTAGGCGCGATCCTGCAGCTCAACCTAACGTTGTGACTCGGGAAGAACTCCAGCAAATGTACAACCAACATGTGCAAGAGACGGAGTTTTTGAGGAAGCAAAAATGAGGAGGCGCAACAACGGGCTTACTTGGCAGTGTTAAAGGATGACGCGGCGTAACAATGAGGTTAGACGTTGTACTAAAATGTGGTACATCAGCCTGCCGCAATGGGTGAGTTTTTTCAGAACTTCAACTCACCAAATACTGCTCGTCCATTTAACCCTCCTAATTTTAGCCTAGTACACCCACCCCAACAGGGTCCTATGGCCCAACTCGATCCTAATTGGACTCACTTACTTCAACCCATTTCCCATTAATCAACCATTCCAACCTCCTTTCACCGCCCCATCCCAACCACCTTTTACCAGCCAACTCAAACCACTCCAACCTCCCTATACCGGCACATTTCCTATCCTTCTCGTCACCAATAATGTAAAACCCGCATAAACTACCTGAAAATACCAATTAATTAAAATTTTAATATATAATTAATGCACGAAAAGTACTACGTATATTAAATGTATACCGACAAGTATTTACGTATATTTAACAATACACGACGAGATTTAACACGAACTTAAAATACGTATAAACAATACACGGGGAAATAATTAAACACACAAATCATATAAAGGGGGTGTTTGGCCACCGGTTATAAAAGAAACAAATGGGGCCCAAGGCCCGACCCACGGTTAAAGATTTTATAACACAAGACTTTTACTTTTCATTCCATTTTACAAGTTACAAAAAAATAAAAACTAGGGTTGTGTGTGTGTGTGCTTGGCCGCCGGCAAGAACAAGAAAAAGGGAGAAAGGAAAAGAGTTTGGCCTTTGATTTATTCGGGTTTGTGTCCGTGTTATTCATCCAAAATTCATATATACTTGGTAATCAACAATCTTACTTTTTCTTTTATTATCATTCTTGAATCATGAATTAAATTAAATAAAAGAAATGAACGTATGTGATAGTAATTAAATCAAGAAAGAATCGGGTTTATTTGGTTGATTTGGACACGAAAACCGAGAGCGGGTGCTATCGGTAGGATCTTCGACCAGCCAACTGAGACACATATGGTCTCGGTGGCTGTTTTCCTTCACCAACCGCAACACCATAAAGGGGTGCAGTGGCATTCCTGCACCAACAGTGGCAACAGGACCAAGTGTCTCGGTGGGTAGTCGCTGCTGGCGGTGGGAACAGAAACCAACCAACCTCAAGCCATAAGGCTGCAGCGGCTGTTTTGTCGGATATTGGCAACCCGCAACAGCAAGGGCTGCAAGGGGGTGTTTGTTTTCGTGCAACTGAGACCAAGTTGGTCTCGGTGGGCTTGTTTTGGGGCTCGGCTAAACCAACACACCAAGGGGGTGTTTGGTTATTATTTTTGGCTTAGTTATTTTGGACTTATAAAATAGTTAGCTTAATTTATTATTAGGAATTATAATCATGGCCTAATTAACTTAGCTAATTTAAAGACTTAATTTATTAAATGAATAACACTATTAATCATGGTTTAAGTAATTTAATTAATCTTTTAATTTAATTATACAACTATTCAAATTTATAGTAAAGTATTATTAAAATAAATCATGCCTTATTATTAATTAATAATCAATTTAAAAATCATGTTACATTTTTAATTGATAATTATTTATAAGATTATGACGTGTTTAAGTTATTCATTAAAATACTTTACTAATACATTATTTAATAATCATGGCTTATAAGAATATGTTCATAAAGCTTTGGCTTATATTATATACTTATTTAACAAGCTTATTTCTATATATGGAAACTTACTAGTTTTGAAAACTTACTATATATGGAAACTTTCTAATTTTGGAAACTTACTATATATGAAAACTTACTATTTTTTTAAACTTACTATTTATGGAAACTTTCTATTTTTTGGAACATACTATATATAGCAACCTGCTATTTTTAGAAAGTTACTATATATGGAAATATCAAGTATAATAACCCATGAATCATGAAATACATTAATAAAGAACACATGAAACGTATAACATTAAGGAAAGACATAATAAGACATGAATAAGTAAAACAAGTCAAGAACAAATAAATTAAACAAAGAATCAGTAATTTATACATGAACAAACAACTCATACACATCCTTTATTATGTAGCCTTCGTGAAGTCGGAGTAGTACTTTCCGCCTTTCATCTTTCATCGTTTACTGGACATAAGGTACGGATATTTCGTCCTTAAGTAAGGAAATCTCTTTCTATGCATGATTAGGTTTCCATGTTTGCTGCCATCTGTTTTTCCTAGTTGTCATATCATAAAAAATTTCATTGTTTGTCATGCTATCATTTTAAATTGCCTGAGCTATATACATGCATGACCATAACCACCTAGTTATGGAGGTACCATAACCATGACACTTGAGGCACCGGTGTCATGACTCTTCCACGATAAGAGTGATTCCTCGCGGCGACCCTTCAGTTTACATGGGCCATTATTATGATTATTTTGGGGCATATAGTGCATCCTAGTTACATGTTTGCAGGTACAAGGTGATTGTTGGTGTCTGCTCTACATCCATCACATTGGAGTTGATCCCTCCACCCACATTAGTATTTATTAGAGGTCACCCCTCTAATAGCATGATGAGGTCACCCCTCTATGTATTCATGCACGTTGATATATGTTATGACCTATATGAGCTCATTGGCATTTAAATTATATTGCACACATAAACCTTAAGACTTTTCAATTATCCTTTGCTTAAAAAACATTTTTCGGGTTTTCCGGGACATACACATATTCCGCTGCATTTCATATCTTTTACTTATATTTCAGTTATTCTTATCATGTCAGGTACCCAAGGATAAACTTGAGCATTTGAGAGTATGTGTTGTTGGGAATCTAAGTATGTTAGAGTTCCCTTAATCATAGATTTAAACATAAATTAAGTTGTATGTTATTAACTTGCATGTGCAAAGGTAACATGAAAGTACCACAAAACTCACAAAGAACTTAGTCTCTGTGAGCAACCACAAGGGAGTCCATGTCAGAGACATTGTCAAGGAAGTCAAAGATTACATGAAGACATACTCATTGACTGTGATGGATAACAACCAAGATGTATCAGGGACTCTCCATGGTTAAGTGTTAACAGGGGTGGCAATACCCTGTTAACACCCAATATACTTTGGACATACCCAGATGTTTAGGCGGGAAGTGATACAACCTAAAGTACGTGGTTATGAAGAAAAGGGAAACAATGTCACCTCTGTTTCCCTAAAGCATTAGAGCAGACTACCAAGAATAGAAGAGCATCTTGTGACAGATGTCTGACATTGTTTGTTTTGTGTAGTCGCTATCAACAGCTATCAAAGTCAACCTCGTACCACTATAACTAGGGAATGTAGCATAGAGTTAATGTCATTCACTTTGTTGGATTTCACACATTAACTCTCTTGAACTTGAAGAACAACCAGTTGTGCCTGTGTTCTTAAGTTAGCTTGTAAACTTGTAACTTGTGCAAATTTACTTGTCCAAAGAGTACACAACACATTGTCATCAAACCGGGTGATCCATAACACTTGTAATACTTGATTATACAATAATAAAGTCTTACGTTTGAAAAGTATTTACTTGTGTTATTTATCTTAATTAGCCGTTTTAGTCAAGTAAAGGTACTTTAATTTGGTATCAGAGCGGTGATTGATATTAAAACCTTCATAAACATCATTCTAAGTTTTATAATCAAGATCCACTATGCTTGAAACGAGCAACACACCACCACCACCACCACCACCACCACCGCCTTCTGGGAACAATCAAAACAATACACCTCCACCCCTCATCATCACCAAGAATAAATTCCACTCCTAATGAAGATGATCTTCCACAACTTCTTGACTCAAGAGTTGAATCCCATGTCAAAAATGTGCCCGTATTTGATGAAGATGACTTTGCTAGTTGGAAAAGTCAATTTCTTATGTACCTCGATGGACTTGAGCCATTTCTTCTAGAAATTCTAGAAAATGGACCATATGTTCACATGGCGCTCACATCAACTGAAGAGAATCCACCCCCAAAACCCCTCAAACAGTAGACACCAGCTGATAGAAAATTGGCAAACCAAGACAAACGCCTCAAAAGCATCATAATATCTTGTCTCCCAAAACACATCATGAAGTCTGTCATTCAATGTCCAACAACCAAACAAATGTGGACATATTTGATTCTTGGCCACGAAGGACCCTCTGAGACTAGAGACACCAAGATTCAGGCACTTAGGCTTCAGTTTAATGCTTTCAAAGCACTTGAAAAAAAGGTGCAACAGACGCACACAAGGCTGAAGATTCTTCTCAATGACCTTGCCATGAATGAAGCCACCATCTCACAAGGTGAAGTAAATGCCACGTTTGTCAACAGCCTACCCAGAAAATAGATGAGCATGAATCAGACCCAAAGAGCTAACATCAAAAATGTTACATTGGCTCAACTTTATGGAAAGTACAACAATGAAGAAAGGCTGATTGATACCATTTACAAGTCTGAGTCTGAAAGATTTATAGTTCAGGGAGCAACATCAAAAGCCTTGATATCAACCTCAAATCCTCAGGATAGTGACACAGATGTTGAAGAAGACACTCTTAGAAGCCAAGAGTTCATGACATATCTTAATGCTGAGTTTCATGAAAGAGCTTTACTAGCTAATCAGAGAAGATACTTTAAAAGATCAGGGAGAGTTGGATCAGCTAGTAGACAAATTGACAAATCAAAAGAAACTTGCTTTGCCTGTGGAAAACCTGGACACTTTCAAAAGGACTGTCCTTCCACAAAAACATCATCACCATCCTATCCTTCATCATCCAAACCTTACAAGTTCAAATCTCAACAAAACAACTCATTTCATCAATCCAATTCCTCTGACCATGAGAAAAAGGATTACAAAAACAAATACAAGGCACTAAAGGCTGACCTGGAAACAAATGAATTTGAAGCTAGAAGCTCTGTCCAAGAAGAAAGGGGGTGATAAAAAGACAGAGAAAGGGTTGGTAGCTGAAGCTTATGATTCGAATGATGAGCCTTTGACATCATATGAAGAAGACACTACCAAGGTCAGTGCTTTTATGGCAATTGCTGAAGATGAACCAGCGGTGGGAAAAATAGATGCTAGATCAGGACAATGGGTCGACACTATGAAAAAGGTACACATGCTTATCTCTATGTCTAAAAGTGATGAACGTAAACATGTCCTTGATTATACCATCGTTGATTTACACTTTTTTGAGGAACAAAAAAAGAACCTGCTTGATAAATTTCACTCTATTAAACATGAATTGTTAATTGCTAAGGCTGAATGTGAAATTTGAAACAGGTTAATTCTGAAAAATAACCTTGCAAAAGGAAGTTAATAAATTAACCTTAAAAAACAGTGTCTTATCTGATCAAGTAGCTGAACTACATAAAGTTATAGAAAAATGGTTGTGTAGTAGGTTCACTATTAATGAATTACTTGATGATGAACTTACAGCTGACATAACTAGGGCTGTATCAGCTAAAAGGAACAAACTCAAAGCTCTTAAAAATCCCAAAGAGATTGTTTTTAAATCTACAGAGACCATACATTCGTCTGACCCACTCTTACTTAATGTCCCTGTCTCTAAAGATGTGACTGCGAGCACTTTACCTTTGCCATCTCTGCCCAAACTCTCAAGAGTTAAACCTAGCAGCTCTTCTAGAGGAGTTAAAGCTGAACCCAAACCAAAAGTTGAGACACCACAGGTTAAAACTTTCGTTGTGCCTGCTTAATATAAGAATTTTTCAACTCTTTTTATGTCTATTTTTCGTTCCTCGACTCGACTCGAATTGATTTCCAATTTATACGTAGAGATTAATTGTTCTTGGTTAAAAGAAATTTGTATGGTATTTAAAACTAAAAACTATTTGATCTATTTAAAAATAAAATACTTTTACACTATTAAAATCTTTATTAAAACTAATTAAACTAATTTAAAACTATTTAAGATTTTTAATCTAATTAAATCTAATTAATATTTAACTAAAACTTTTTATCTAAACAAAATTTATTTAAAACTATTTTTTTATTTAAAAACTAAATTAATTAATATTTATATTATAATAAAAAACTAATTTATATTTAAAAAAAACTAATTTTAAATTTCTAAAATAATAAAATATATTTTTTTCGATTTTATTTTTTTATTATTTAAAACTATTAAAAAGTAAATTTAATAAACTTTAATTAAAACTTATTAGAATAAAAACTAGTATTTTTAATACTATTAAAACTGACAGCTTTAAAAGAAGTAACAATATTAATAAAGAAAAACTGTAATTAAAAAAAACGTGTAGCTAGACCAGTTGGTTAGGCTAGTTTGGCTGTGAACGGCAGGTCTCGAGTTCGAGACCTGCAAGTGACCAATTTTTTATGTATATTTTTATTTTACTATTGGAAAAAGCAGATTTTGATCCTTAATCAACAAATCGTCCCCTTACTCGTATATCATCACAGTACAATAGAATAAATCTTATCTTAATATAGAAAAGCAACTAAACAAGATTATGTAGCAAAAATTCAAATGCATACAAAAACAAATTACAGTTAAAATGCAGACTAATTTAAACAGATAAAGCAACTTCTCATCAACCAAAAAGAAAAACAAATAAACCATTCTGAACATTCAGCAATAACATACTCATGGTAGCAACTATCAACAAATAAAAATAACAAGGAAGGAGTAAAAAAACAATGACTACACAACTAAGCAGGCACCCAAAACAGAAAACGATACAGCAGCTTAAAAGGAATTGATGCAATATTTAACTACAACTCTAAACAACACTAATTCATGGTTTCGTTTTACTTTAACCAATGCAGAAAGTGAACCCAGGCATAGAAGTAAATGCATTTACGACTTAGAAAACACTCAGCATGGAAAAAAATCAGCAGCAACATCAAATAACAATAGTGAAAATCATCATCAGCTCATAACGATTCATTAAATTCATCACTATCAGATTTACTCAAATAATCAGACAAATAAACAGATATATGCTAAACATCTAAACAGACTCTAGTAAAACAGACGCCAATACAACTAACAGTTTATCAATCGAATAAATTCAACTAAACAGAAGAACATGAAAATAGCCAATACAACTAACAATTTATCAATCGAATAAATTCAACTAAACAGAAAAATTTGAAAATAGAAATAACTAAAATGGATCTAAGACCTTTTGTAGAAACCTTTGAGTAGAAGAAGTGCGCTGAGCATTCTTATAACAATCTCGACACCATTTAAATCATCAGATATCAGGAACAATAAATAAAACTCGAACTCACCAGTATGAATCAAACACGCAGCAACAATATATCATTTATCCAGTGGGATAAACAATTAATTTCCCTTAATCTACTCTTATTATTCACTATAGCTAATTATCAAGCTAAAATGAACAACACTTTAATTATAATGATAATAATAGATAAGAGATTGCAAACCCTTTTAATATAATATCAATCGAATAAAATAAAAAAGAGATTAAAGCTGAAAATGAATTTTATTAAACTAAATAAAAATCATTACAATACTCATAAAAAGAAAAATTACATCTATAATTAAATTAACATTAAAACACTATAAAAAAGGGAAAGGGATCCTTTACTCAAAATAAATGGGGGGTTTTTATAGCCAATGAAGAGGGTGATTGCTGAAGAAGACTGTAAGCCCTTGGATCATCTCATCTTCCTTCTCTTTCTACATTTTCTTGATCATACGGTTGAAAAACATCCTTGGTCACACGGATTGCCAAAGTGGCACAAATCTGTGCTAGTTGTGTTTCTTCTCTGCTGATTTGGCATCTCCTTATTGAAGGAGCGAGGGAGATGATGTATATGTTGGGAATAAAATATGGGTCAGATCACTAAACGCTGATAAGAAGAAAGTCAACGCTGATAGATTGACATTGGACGCTGATAGAAGTCAACGCTGACAGCCTTGAAGATTGACACTGATGGAATATCTTCATACGTATCTTTTGTTTATTTGTTTATGGTAAAGATAAACACAACATTGTATTTTCTATTATTATCTTTACCTAGAATAGTTGATTCGTAGCTTATTGTACAAGACTTCTTGTTCTATAAAAGAAGGTCTTTTAGGTTAAAGTCATATATCAGTTTTCATAGTATTCACAAGTTAAACCTTTCATTGTAATCAACACGATTATTCTAATACAAGTGAAAGTTTGTTTAACATCATTGTGTTTTAGATCAAGTGTTAATTCCGCATAACACTTTGTTACTTTATTCATAAGCAAAGGTTTCTCTACGTGTTATACTTGATCTAATCTCGTATACACAAGGCTAATCGATCTAAGTTTGGGATCAACAAGTGGTATCAGAGCTTGTTGAGAAACTTTTGATATTTAAGTAACGCAGAACCCTAAAACACCAAACCCTAAAAACCCTAAAATTCTCAAAACCCTAAAAACATCATGTCTGGCACAAATCAACCTCCTGCTTTGCTACAAAACAACTTCTCAAACCCTAGTATCAAAATTCCCATGTTTGATGCCAGGAACTTTGAGCTTTGGAAGTCCAACTTTGAGCAATACATAGCTATTCATGACTACACTCTTTGGAAATTATCGAATATGGGAACACATTCGATAAAGCAGCAAAGATTACTGCTGCTATTGCCACAAGGACAGCTGTTCCTAATTGTCCTGAATCTGATAAGGTGGAAAAGCCTGAAGATGGGAGAGCTGTTGCTGTTGAAGACATAGCCAAGAAGAGGGTGGACATGAAAATCTTGAATATCTTGAAACATGCCCTAGGTCATGAGAATCAACACAAGTACAAACGATTTGAGTCAGCAAAAGAGCTTTGGGAAGCTCTTGAAGTAGCACATGGTGGCAATGCTGACACAAAAGAAGAAAAGAAGAAGCAACTATTGCATGAGTATGCTGTCTTTAAAGCTCAACCTAATGAGAATCTCAGCAGTGTTAGAAGTAGACTTCTTGACATCACAAGTCAACTTTCCTTCATGGGAAAACAGATTGATGACCCTGAATTGAATGCTACTTTTCTCAAAAGCCTTGGTGATGTATGGAAGATTGAGACAAGATCTATTCTTGTCAATAATACTCACAAGACTTCCAGGTTTGATGACATCTTCAACAAACTAAGATTATTGGAGAATGAATGGCAATTGGAGAGTGATAACAAATCTTCCAGCAGCAACATGGCTTTCTTTTCACAAAGTGAAGGCCAATTTGATTCCATGAACTTCTATGGACATTCAGCAACTGGATCTCAAGGTGTCAGCGCTGGATGTCAATCTGTCAGCGCTGGATCATATCCTGTCAACGCTTTGTACTCAAGCGCTGACACACACAATCATGGCGCTGATAGAATTAAACCTGCTGGTTTTGATCTTGATACTGTGTGTGCATTCATTGCTTCTTTGCCCAGTGATTCAAGGATTACATATGAAGATCTTGAGCAGATAAGTGATGAACAATTGGAAGAGATGGACATCAAGTGGACTATGGCTCTTGTAATTTTAAGAGCAAACAGGTTCAATAAAAGGTTCAAGAAGAAGATGACCTTTAATGCTAAGGATGTTGCTGGATTTGACAAATCCAAGGTGGAGTGCTACAACTGTCATAGGATGGGGCACTTTATGAGGGAATGTAGATCTCCAAGAAGATCTGATGCTGGGAAGCCTTCTAGCCAAATGATTAAGAACCCAGATCCCAAGGCCATGGTTGCTGTTCAACAAATTGATGGTGTTGGAGAATGGGATTGGAGCTGGATGGCTAAGAATGAGGAAGAGGACAGAGCTTTGGTTGCTGAGGTTAAAGAAGAGCATGCTGAATATGCTCTCATGGCACACTCCTCCTCCTCATCAGATAATGAGGTATATGATGATGCTTTATGTTCTAAGGGTTGTCGTTTAAATACTGAAAAATTAAAACAAGAGATAGTTAAATTATTAGATGAGGCAAGTACTGAAAGATGCAAAGTATCTAACTATCAAGTTGCTCTTACCCAAACAGAAAAGACAGTATCTGAGTATAAGAAAATGGAGTTTGATTTAAAGGATCAAATAAATATCTTAAAACATGAGTTACATCAGAGTAAGGATGTTCAAGATATAGTAAATAGGGTTAATCTTGATTTGATAGCTCAATTAGAGGAGGCTAACAAAAATAAAGATAATGTGAGTCTTAAAATCCAGAGATTTGATAAGGCCACACAATCCCTAGGAGAGTGTGTTAGTAAACAAAGAGACTCTAAGGATATGAGTGGGATTGGGATGAATAATTATACTGTTGTTCCACCACCAGCTGGGGATTTCTATGGTGTCCAATCAAAGGACTTATCTTGGACTGGCTTGCCAGAATGCCAAGAGGAGGAGTTCATTCCTCCACCTAGAGTGACTTCCCCAGTTGAGGAATATCAGCAAAAGCTGACTGACCTAGAAGAGTGGAAGAAAGCTAACCACACTTTGTTTGTTAAGGGAGGGTTGTTGTGTGAAAGTCCAAATGAGCCCACACCAATCACAAAACCAATTGATGATCCTAAACCTATTAAGATCACACACCCTACCACTGGCAAACCTGTTGACCTTGGCCCACAATATGTTAGAAAACCTAGTGTTAAATATGCAGAGATGTATAGGAATACTAGGTCACCAAAAAGCCAAGTTAGTAATCATGGAACAGGCTTCTTTGCTTCTAGACCTAAGACTATGTCTAGAAAAGCTTGTTATACATGTGGTAGCTTCTCACATTTGGCCTACAAATGTGTCAACGCTTCCAATGTCAACACTGATAGGAACCATTTCAGCGCTGACAAAAGTCAACATAGGTCAAACACTGTCAGACCCAATACCTTTGTGAACAAGAGTTCACAAGTTGTTAGACCAGCCCCATTCTTTTCTAGAGGGTCTAACACACAAGGCCTAAGACCTTTTCAAAAGTCAAACACTTGGTCAAATAGGCAATGGGTTCCTGTAGCAAACCCTAGGTTCAACGCTGATAAGAGCAATCGGGGCGCTGACAAGAGAAATTTCAGCACTGATAGAAACACTGCTAAACCTAGGTATTTGCAACCACAGTGAAATAGGTCTAAAGCTTCTACTAGCTTAACATGGAGACCAAAACAAGACCAGAACCCTAATTCTACTGGTATTTCTATGACATGCAACAGGTTTCATTATATTTCAAAGGCATTGTCAACACCAATTGGGGTTAACTGGGAATTTCATTCAAACAGGGATGAAAATGGGGTTGTTATGAGAACCAAGTCTGTTCTTGTTGAACAACCAAATGAATCCAAGTCTTGCAAGGCTTGGGTTCCCAAAGAAAACTAATGTGTTTTCTTTATGTGCAGGGCATTCAGAAGAAGATCAATGATTATGGATACTGGGATAGTGGATGCTCAAGGCACATGACAGGAAAGGAAGACTATCTGACCAATTTCTCTCCTATTCAAGATGGTGATAAGGTATACTTTGGAGGGGGCTACGGCACCATCACTGGAAAAGGAACCCTTGTCACCAACAATCTAAGATTTGAGAATGTCTTCCTGGTAAAAGATCTGGATTATAATTTGTTTAGTGTATCACAGGTGTGTGATAACAAAAATAAGGTTCTTTTCACAGATACTGAGTGCTTGGTGTTAAGCAAAGATTATAAGCTCCCTGAGGAGAAATACATAGATTTTAGAACACCAAGGCATAAAGACATATATAATGTGAATCTTAATGGAATTAAGGTAAATAATAAAATGTCATGTCTGTATGCTAAAGCCTCAGTAGATGAAAGTAATCTTTGGCACAGGAGACTAGGGCACATAAACTTTAAGAATATTAATAGGCTTGTGAGGCTTGGTTTAGTTGATGGTTTGCCTGAAAAGGCTTTCCACAATGATCACTCTTGTGTTGCATGCCTTAAGGGCAAGCAGCACAAGGTCTCATTCAGGTCTAAACAGGTGCACTCTAGTTCTAAACCACTTCACTTATTGCATATGGACCTCTTTGGTCCAACTAATATAGAAAGTTTGAAGGGTAAATCATATTGTTTTGTTATTACTGATGATTACTCCAGGTTTACATGGACTTTCTTTTTAGCCAAGAAAAGTGAAACTGCCCTAAGTCTGATTAATTTCATTACCCAGATTGAAAAGAAGAATGGTAATGAGGTCAAAATTATTAGAAGTGACAATGGGGGTGAGTTTAGAAATCAGTTGTTGGATGATTTTTGTGCCAAGAAAGGGATTACTAGGCAGTTTAGCATAGCTAGAACTCCACAGCAAAATGGAGTTGCTGAAAGGAAGAATAGGACCCTTATTGAAGCAGCCAAAACCATGTTGGCTGATGCCCACTTTCCTATAGCCTTTTGGGCTGAAGCTGTTAACACAGCTTGTTATGTTCAGAATAGGGCATTGGTCAACAAGATACATAATAAGACACCTTATGAATTACTTTGGGGAAGGAAGCCCAATATTGGCTTTCTCAAGCCATTTGGTTGTCATGTAGTTGTTTTAGAGACTAGTGAGGCCCTAGGTAAATTTGATTCAAAAGGTGATGAAGGCTACTTCATAGGTTATTCAGTGCAGAGTAAAGGATATAGGGTTTACATTAAAAAGGAAAAACGTATACTTGAAAAGGTACATGTTAGGTTTTTAGAGAGTAAACCTAGTGATCCTGAGAGTGGTCCAAATTGGTTGTTTGACTTAGAACCTTTGTCTAGAGCTTTGAATTATATGCCTGTTACTGATCCAGACATTGTGAAGGTAACTTCAAGTGTTTTGGAAAAGAGAATTGGTAATGTTTCAGGTATACAGGTTGCTAAAGAGGATGGACCACCAGCAGTTATATCATCTCCCACACAAGAATTTGTTACACTTCCTATATGGACAGATGAGTATTATGCTGCTGCTACTGCTGCAAGGAAAGATAATGGTGGTGTTCAAATACCACCAACTACAAACATGCATGATTCTTCAAGCGCTGACAAAGGGAAATCAAGCGCTGACACGACCAATTCAGACGCTGATGGCTCCAACGCTGACAACACCAGTTCAAGCGTTGTTAGCCCAAACGCTGATAAACAAGGATCAGACTTTGGAGACACCTTTACACAGCTTTTCTCTTCTCATTTTGAACAGGGTGGACCTTCTAATGTCCATGAAGAGATTTCTGTTGATCAAGAAGAATCTGAGGAAGAAGATATTGGCAACATGGAGCGTGAAGTTGAGGACACCAGACTTGTTGAAGGAGGAGTTCTCACTTCCACAGCTAAAGATCACCCCACATCTCAAATCATTGGTGATGTTATGGCTCCAGTTCAGACAAGAAGATCCCATCAAGGTCTTGGTGGATTTATTGCCAATATACACAAGAAGGTTGATACCCCTCTTGTACAAGCATGTTTGTTTGCCTGTTTTCTGTCACAGGAAGAACCCAAGAAAATTTTTGATGCTCTCAAGGAACCAAGTTGGGTGGAAGCAATGCAGGATGAGCTTCACCAATTTGCTATACAGGATGTTTGGGAGCTGGTTGATTGTCCTAGATATGTGAGACCAATTGGGACAAGATGGGTTCTAAGGAACAAGAAAGATGAAAGAGGCATTGTGGTCAGAAACAAGGCACGTTTGGTAGCTCAGGGTTATACACAAGAGGAAGGAATTGATTATGAAGAAGTTTTTGCACCAGTTGCAAGAATTGAAGCTATAAGAATTTTTCTAGCTTATGCCTCTTGTATGAATTTTACTGTTTACCAAATGGATGTGAAGAGTGCTTTCCTCTATGGGACAATTGTTGAGGAAGTATATGTCATGCAACCTCCTGGTTTTGAAGATCCTGAAAATCCAGACAAGGTTTATAGAGTGAAGAAAGCAATGTATGGACTTCATCAAGCCCCAAGAGCATGGTATGGTACATTGTCCACCTACTTGGTGGAAAATGGTTTCAAAAGGGGCACCATAGATCAGACACTGTTTACAAAGACGAAAGGAAAACATGTGTTGCTTGTGCAGGTCTATGTTGATGACATCATTTTTGGGTCTACTGATCCAAAAATGAGTGAGGACTTTTCCAAGCTCATGACAGATAAATTCAAGATGAGTGCCATGGGTGAGATGAACTTCTTTCTAGGGTTACAAGTTCAGCAGAAAGAAGATGGTATCTTCATCTCCCAAGACAAGTATGTAGCTGAAATCTTGAAGAAATATGGTTTTTCTCCACATGAAAAGGAGGCTTCCACTCCTATGGATAGGCAACACCCTTGGGGAAAAATTGGAGCTGGAAAGGATGTGGATGTTAGGCACTATAGATCAATGATTGGATCATTGATGTATCTTACAGCCTCAAGACCTGACATCATGTTTGCTGTGTGTGCATGTGCACGCCATCAAGTGACTCCCAAAGAATGTCACCTTTTTGCTGTGAAGAGGATTTTTAGGTACCTAAGGTGTTATCCAGATCTTGGATTATGGTACCCAAAAGATTCTCCATTGGATCTTATTGCATATTCAGACAGTGACTATGGTGGTGACAAGTTTGATAGGAAATCCACAACTGGTGGATGCCAATTTCTTGGGAGCAGATTAATATCTTGGCAATGCAAGAAACAAACAGTGGTGGCAAACTCTACAACTGAAGCAGAATATGTTGCAGCAGCTGCTTGTTGTGGACAAGTCTTATGGATTCAGAACCAGCTGTTGGATTATGGGTATAATTTTATGCATACCAAGATTTTTGTAGACAATAACAGTACTTTATGCATTATTAAAAATCCTGTACATCATTCTAAAACCAAACACATAGAAATTAGGCATCATTTTATAAGAGATTGCTTTGAGAAAGGTTTAATACAACCAGATAGGGTAGACACAGAGGACAATGTGGCTGATTTATTAACTAAACCTTTTGATGCTGGAAGATTTCAATATTTGGTAACAAATATTGGAATGGTTAATCTCACTTAATATGTGTTTTGGAATCTTTTTGTAAAAGTATGTACAGGATAATGCATTGTTATTGGTCTTTGTGATGATTTAGATTTTCCACATTATTTTTCTAACACTGACAAAGGTAAATGTAACGCTGTCAAGTGTTATTTTGCCGTGGTTGGAGATATTATTGTCTAACGCTGACAAGAGTTCCTTCAACGCTGATAAGTGTTGTCGGGACACTGTCAGCAACAAATGTTAGTTTTGTGGTTTTCATCTAAATGTGCAGGTAATGGTAGCTTTATGCCATTGGATACAGAGTTGCTTATGGATCTTTGAAGAGCTATTTGGACATGTTTTGTTTATGGATGATGGTTGGAATATTTATATTCCTATCTTGACATAAATTTTTAATGTTCATATATATTATTGAGAACTCATGTATCATAGTTTAAGGGGAGGTTTAAGGAACCTTTAGGACTCTTGGGTATTCTTATAATACTCTTATCACAATTCTAGATTGTGTCCACAGGTGAGTATGGGTTAGTTTTTACTAAACCATGAGGCACTGTAGCATGCATAGTATATCAACTTTGCATGCTGCCAAGACATTTTTGGCCTAGAATTGGTTGTGGTCTGTTGGGAGACTTGGGAATACTTTGGTTATTGGTTTACCAGGGAGTTACAAAGAATTTTATGAAATAACTTTGTTGGTAAGTATTTTGGTTAGCAAGGGACTCTAGAGGACATTTGTGTCTATCTTGCTTATGCAAGTGTGGATAAATGGACAGTGCTTGCCGCCCAGTAATTATTATCAACTTGTAAGATATTTCCCTTAGGATAAATTACTTTGTTTAGGTCTTTTTCTTTTGAAATATTTTTATTTTTATTTTTAGACGCTGACAAGTTTTTCTCCAAACGCTGTTACGTCCAATCGTGACGCTGACAAGGCTTTAGGCAAACGCTGACAAGAAAATATAGCCGTTGGGCGCTGATGGGCTATTTTTGACCGTTGACACCTAGTGGGCCCTACCCAGTTGTTATTTTTGACTAAAATTTGGCCGTAATTTTGGGGAGAAGTTACTTTTAATTAATGCATGAGATAAGTTATATTTGATTCAAGATTTTCATGATTGCTTTTTGAATATAACCGCCTCATTTTTGACCAATCAAAATCATGCATCTCTCCTATAAGTTTGGCTAATCTTTTTATTCTGGGTATTCATATTTTCTTGTCTAACCCTTTTTCTCCTAGATTTTTCCCATCTCACATAACCTAAACAGCTTTCAATCATGGCACCCAAATTCAACTCAAAGAATTTAACATTGGAGTTCAAGAGCCAACACAATATGGTAGCTTACTTGACTGCTGATGATGCTTTATTTCCTCAGTATTCACAGATGGTGGCATTTTTAAATGCATCTTCATTGAGGTATGCACTTTCTCATACACCATTAGTCCCTGTCGCACACATTAGACAGTTTTGGAACAATGTTAGTTCCACAACAACTAATGGAGTGACCACATTAACATCTACTGTTCATGGAAGAACATGGGTGGTCACTGAAGCTTTGGTTCGCCAAGCTTTGCGTCTTGATGACGCTGATGGTGTGACTACCCTTGCCATTGCAACAATAGAACAGGGTCTTAGGGAATTGGGTTATCCTATTCCTGCTGATGTCACTTTAAATAAATATCATAAGCAGGAATTTCCCTCTGACTGGAAATATTTGATACATGTCCTTTTACAATGCTTAAGTCCAAAATGTACTTCTTTTAATGAAATAAACAGGTCAATAGCAAGTGCTTTGGTTTGTATCACACGTGGGCTTAAGTATAATTTTTCAAAAATGATTTTTGAAGGGATGTGTAAAAACAAGGGAAGTAAAATGACTTTGGCTTACCCTAGATTTTTGCAAATGGTCTTTGATTTACAAGAATATTGTTCTAGGGATCATGACACTTTTTATGAGATCCCTAAACAACAGAAAACCATTTTTGCTAAAATGAGCTCCACAAACGACCCCATACCTCTTACCCAACCCATGCTTGAAGTAATTCAGACTGCACAACCACAACCACAACCACAACCAGATCCTGTACCCCAACTTGAGCCTATTCATGAACCATCACCTTCACCAGAAAACATGGACATTGACCAACCCAGCGCTGACACTCAAAATGTGGGCGCTGACACAGCCAATCCCAACACTGATACACTTCCTGAACAATCCCAAACACCCCTTAATCAACCAACACCCACACAATCTACTTCATCTTCCACCCCATTACAATCTAGGTTGACTAAACGCCAAAGGGTTACTGGAGTGTTCTCCTCTAGTGATCCTAGCCTTGTAGCAGAGAGAATCACCTCCACAAGTGTGGCTGGTGAAATGGGTGAGGCTGGGGCTATTGACACAGGCTTAGATGCTGGTCAAGACAGTCCCAACATCATTAAGACCTCATCCATGCCCCATGATCCTATTTTGGGAGGTCAAATCCCCATTCTAGCTGAGGGCAGATTGGAACCTATGACAATAATTGAATTGACGGCGGCTGTCATTAGCTTGCAAAAGCAAAATGTCAGTCTTGTACAAACTGTCAACAAACAGGGACGAGAACTCCAAGTTTTGCGGGAGAGAGTAACTGTTTTGGAGAATCCAAGTAGCAGGAGTCTAATGGAGGAATCTTCCAAAGGGGAGGATAAAGAGGATGAGGAGGATGAGTTGATTCACACAGCTAGTGAGAAGAGTTCAGAAAAGAGTTCACAATTTAGTGAATCTTTGCAGATTGCTGAAGCTCTCACCAACTTGAAGAAGCACCCAGTTGTTGATACATCCAAGGTGACACCAAAGAACTTGGAAGGATCTTTCAAAGAAACATTGGGCGCTGATACAGGTTTGGACGCTGATAAAGGAAGTCGTGGCACTGATAGGAGCAACTTGAACGCTGACAAAGTTGCAGGTGGTGTTGATGTATTCCAGCCATCAACAATCATCAAAGATGTGTCCACACAGGTTTCTTCTTCTACTTTACCAATTATTGATCCAAAAGACAAAGGTAAAGGTATTTTGATTGAAGAAGATATTCCAAAGAAAGATGCAGCACAAATAGCATTTGATGAACAGTTGGCTGCACAACTTGTGGAAAGAGATTTGAAGAGGAGTAGAAGATCACCATTTGTTGTTTCTGAGAGTGAGGATGAAAGTGGTGATGATAAAGAAGGTGATAGCTCATATTCAAGCATTCAAATTATTGAAGATCCAGAAAGGCTTGAATATGGGGATGAGCTAGCAAAGGAAAGGTTGAGTGAGTTGAAGAATCAGATTGATTGGGACCTACCAGAAATCACCAGAATGTACCATGCTTGGGAAGACCAGGTGATGGACAACCCAGGTATGAGTTTATCAGATCAAATTTGGGGGTTGGAAGTTCTTCTTAGGGTACAAGAAGACATAAAGGTGATTATGAGGTTTAATGCACAAGAGGTCAAGACCTGGCTCAAAAGAGATAGAAGGCAGTTGTACTATAAGTTGCTTAGATGTCATCAGCCTAATTGGACATCAAAGAAGTTGTTGGCCTTGTCTTTTGAGGAGCTAGAGTATAGGGCACATCCTATTTGGAGGAAGGTGCAAGAACAGAATGTCTACCAGTTTCTTTCAGAAGAAAGAAAACAAGAGCTTGCAGAGGAGATGCAGATTCAAAAGGAAATAAGGATTGCTCAAAGACCAGTGAAGAAAGGAGATCCTTTTCAATTTCCTAAAGACATGGATGGGTATTTTCCAACTGAAGGTGTTATAAGGAAGCATCTTAAGCTTTCTCCATTGGAAGCTTCAGATTTGGTAAATGTAGTACCTCTAGATGACAGAAATCCAATCATCAGTTTTGATGAAGATGAGTGTGGATTTTGGAAGGTTGGACGATTTGGAAAGGAGGTACATACTTTCACTTCAGTTATTTCTATATTTGCAAGCATAGACAGGGAAGACTTGGTGCATCTATGGAGGTTAATAGAGGCCAAGTATACAGCTGAAGCACCTACTTCAGCTAATGGAATAAGACTTTGGAACACATTTATGACTTTGTGTGGTCCAAAAGAAGCAGATCCTGCCATTTGGAAGGATCTTGAAGATGATCTCAGTAATCTTCATTGGAGGCTATATTCTACTTGTGGTGTATTTCATATGAGCTCTACAAAGTTTTCAGAGTATTTACTTGTGGATGCTGACTATTTCTTGTCCAAAGAAGTGTTGGAGAAGATGCTAGAGACACCCTTGGAGATAGATTATACTAGTGATGTGGCCAAGGACTTGATTAGATATGTTTATCACCAACATAAGAAGTTTTTGCAAGATTCCTCCTAAGTCTTTAGTTTTTATTCAGAAACTTGATTATTGGAATGGATATCAAGTTTAGGGGAGGATTGTTGGGAATAAAATATGGGTCAGATCACTAAACGCTGATAAGAAGAAAGTCAACGCTGATAGATTGACATTGGACGCTGATAGAAGTCAACGCTGACAGCCTTGAAGATTGACACTGATGGAATATCTTCATACGTATCTTTTGTTTATTTGTTTATGGTAAAGATAAACACAACATTGTATTTTCTATTATTATCTTTACCTAGAATAGTTGATTCGTAGCTTATTGTACAAGACTTCTTGTTCTATAAAAGAAGGTCTTTTAGGTTAAAGTCATATATCAGTTTTCATAGTATTCACAAGTTAAACCTTTCATTGTAATCAACACGATTATTCTAATACAAGTGAAAGTTTGTTTAACATCATTGTGTTTTAGATCAAGTGTTAATTCCGCATAACACTTTGTTACTTTATTCATAAGCAAAGTTTTCTCTACGTGTTATACTTGATCTAATCTCGTATACACAAAGCTAATCGATCTAAGTTTGGGATCAACAGTATATCCACCAATCATAATAGGGAAATGAGCCACATCACTTGTTCTCTCCTCCATCTTCAATCTCCAAAAAAGAGGGGATTTAATTAGACAGACGTGTATACCACGCGCCCTTATATCTAAAAGCCCCAAATGGGATTTGTAAGTTAGGGTTAGATGAATGATGGGAGTTTAGTTTTGGCTGTATTTGGTTTTTACATAGGATGTAACGAAGGGAAAGTGAGTGGTGAATGATTTTGACCAAATAAAGTGAATACTTTATATTTACTCCCACCGTTACTTGTTATTGTGGGCCTTGGATCATCTTTTGGACCCAAGAAGATATAAAACATCCCCATTTCATTAGTATTTGGGCCTGGGCTTTCTTTTTTCTTCTTACAAATACTTCATCCATCTCAATGTAATATGTTGTTGGGCTTTTTATGGGCCTTGATCCAATAAAATAAACTTAATACTCCCATAAATGGGCCTTGAAGCCCATTAAGCTTAAGTGTGGGTCCCACAAAGCCCAATAAACTTTAAAAGCTCGAATCTCATTTTTAAATGACTTGTCACTTGGCCTTTGATAAAATCCTTCAAATCTCACGTCGGTTTTGCCGGTTTTCGTGATCTTGGTACCTTTGGATTTTTTGACTTTGACTTTGTCTTTTTCTTGGACTTTTCTTCAACAATTGACCGTGAAATCCCGTGTTTTCTTTCCTTTTGATCTTTTATACATATTTCACACAAAAACACAAAACCACGCGTAATTCCGACTTTTACGATATTAAACACATGATTAGGTCTTGTTTTTCATTAATTTTAGTGGCAAAAGAATAAGTGTTTACACACTTATTAAATCCCCTACACTTGACCATTGCAATGACCCCATGCCATGCATAATTTTAAAGCATAAAGTTACATTTTCCTCATAATTAACCCATTTTGGCCTTTATTTGGATATACTATTACTACTACAATGAAAAGATAAAAACTTTAAAGGAAAAAGTTATAATAATTAATTTATTAACTTTGAAATTATTTGATGGAAGAAACTAGTAAAGAAATCTAAGACTTAAATTAGGGCTTTGGTGTCATGAATATTAATCACCCTCAAGTTTCACGTTCCCTATACCAAGCTTAAAAACGAGATCATTGTTTACCATAAGTTCTTAAGTTAAAATCACTTATATAAGACAATTATGTAATACTGTTTCTCCAATTCCTAAGTTGTATCTCAAGATTTTAAAGATTGTCATTCACCCGTAGGCTCATTTGACTTATTTAATAATATTTAATCCAAAAATGAAGGCAAAACGGTGCAAACCTGACACTCAGAACCTAACCTCGTCCTCAAAAACGTTGTTACTAAAGTTAGCCCACATCAAGGATAATTTGACATGATTTGGGGAATAAATTCCCGGATCTAAAATTTGGCCAATATTACTACTTATTATTTATTCCTCCAAAGTCATGTAGACTTTATGTGGAGTTTAGCAAGTTCACATCATATACCCTTAGGCTCTTTAAGATGTAAAAGTGCTCCTTATCTATGATCCACACCCTAAGACTCCTTGAACCATAAACAAGGGAATTGATTTTTGATCAATTTTTATTCAACACTTACCATGACATACACCCTAAGGCTCTAATGACAAGGTTCGTGCTACATGCCCCACACCCTAAGGCTCCTTGAGGTCATGTTTTAATCTTATTCTTTCTTTATTTATGATATATATATATATATATATATATATATATATATATATATATATATATATATATATATATATATATATATATATATATATATATATATATATATATATATATATATATATATATATATATATATATATATTAGGCCAAATTTCGTGGTCCCATGGTCTGAATACCTCCTACTTAGTGGATATGAGCCACCTTAGTCGGAAGTCCACAATGCTGGCACCCTCAATGTGTTCATGCTTTAATTACAAGAAGATAAAAGATTTGGCTAAGAGCTAAAATATCGAATCTACACCGCAAAAATCTTCATTTATTAAGCAATTAAATATTCAAGCGGGGAGAAAGAGCCACAAAAACTCATATAAGCAAGAATTAACCCTTAAACTTATTATCAACTCTATCATCTCTCGTTCTCCATAATTTAAAATCTCAAGGAATGAGACTCGTGGATGCTTAGCCTAATAAACCAATTAAGGTCCATATGGTTAAGGATACTAGCTAGAGTAAACTTGGATAAGTAAACTCGGGTTGAGTCAAAATATTCATGACGGGCCTTATTTATCAAAGACATCTAAACTTGTTAAAACCATTTTATTCATTTATTTAGTTTTGAATTTATTCTTTGAAATGGAAAATATAAATACGATGCGATGACAAAAGGAAAGAAGATAAATGGAAATACTACTAGGTCAAAATAGATCAAAAATTTGAAAAACATTGAAAAATTTAATTTTCCGGTTAAATGAGGTCAAATTCATGGAAAAGCCCACTAAAATTCGATTGATGTCCCCCCTACACTTAATATAAACATTGCCCTCAATGTATAAGCATGTGGGAGAATAAACTCCCCTACACTTAGGACATTGAGTATGTTTTTTAAATCGAGCTAAGGAAGAGACAACTAAAGTGATTACATTTATTCAACTTATTTATATACATGTATGAATCACAATAGTTTTGATAGAACCGGGTACACGGGAACACGAGATCACGGGTCGCGTCAAAAACACCAAAAGTGGATCATTAAAGCACACATCCCTGCACAACATCACAACAAAACCTACGCGGCTCCCCCTACGCTTACGTTAGAAAATAGATAAAAAGGATAGATCATTGGGTTGCCTCCCGAAGAGCGCTTATTTTTGTTAACCGAGTCACGAGCCTGACTCGACCCCGACTTAAATGGTCCATGGGGAAGCCTCTAATGTAATACCGGGATCAAAAATCTTGTCCTCGGTCCCGGAGGAACATAATAAATGAGAGGCAGGAGGATAAGTCTTGAAGGGTAGAAAAGTCCTCTCAACATAAGAAAAGTAAGTGAAGTCTTGATCCATGAGAGGTGGGGTGGGTAAAGGAACCAAAGACAATGAATGCGCACCAAGCGACAAAGCCGTAACGGTATCAAGTATAGAATAGTCAATGTCACCTCCCGGGTCAAAGCACTCATCCTCGGTAATAGGTTCTAAAGGTTGGGAGGAAAGGTGCTCGGGAGGGGGACTTGGGACAATATCTTTATTTATAAAATTATCAAAGAGAATGTCCCCCTCCGTGTCATCATCATCAATACCCGGAGGTATTGATAGATTGTCAATTTCTTCCATATATGGGTCATTATTCTCAACGGGAGTAAAAGATGAACTTCAATAATTTGTCGCGAAGAATAACGTCTTCCACCACATCTAAAAGAGCAAGTTCATCGGTGAACTTCTCATAAGTCGGAGAGAATAAATCGTCATCGCCCGCATCTCCCGGTGGAAATGGGTGAAAAGGAGAAATTTTAAACGCGAAATTCTCATAACATGGAGAAATGTCATCCATAAGAGCGATCTCGTCCGTAAGCTCTGCAAAAGTCGGCACATCACAAACCTCATCAAAGAATTTGTCGAGACCAAAATCACTAATCTCACTCGATGTATCACAATCCTTAGACGCATTTGGGACATCGAGAGAAGGAATTACAATTACACTAGGATGTTGAGCAACAAGATCGTTCCAAGAAATAGTATTCTCATCGTCATCATCATCATAATAGTAAGAACGCACAAGAGGAGGAGTAGAAGTACTAAGATTAGATACTTGCTCTTGTCGGCTTTCGTCATGCAAGCTAGCTTTGAGTTGATTTAATCTTTTTAGAATTCCAGCCAAACTAGTGAGTTGTGCCTCACTCATTCCAAAAGAAGTTTGATGAACGACGGAGTATTGTGGGGGTTCAAAATGTTGAAAACTGGAATTATAGCACGGATGTGGCTCATAATTCATTGGTTGACAATAAGAAGTATCGTGAGGGCCCCCACAAATGTTGCAACACGGGTATGGAGAAAACCCGGTGCATTTTGCGGATACGGATCTTCATATATGGGAGAGGTGAAGTACGAATTGGCTGAATTGCAAAGTGGACAAAATCCAAGTTGTGTATTGTTGATATGATAGCCGCATCGCTCACATGTACACCATTGACATGTTTGATAACCATTCCATGGTCTCCCACACCTTATGCAATATGAATCCATTAAGAATTAAAAATAAAAGGGGTAGAGAAAAGAATTAAACACAATAGAGGATAGAGAGGAATATTTTTGGTGTAACACTTAGTAAAGCGTCACTTTTGGATTTGTTAATTAATTTTTTTGGTGCAAATCTTAGGAAAGAATTTGCTTTTGTAGATTTTTATTATTTTTGTATTTTTATCTTTTTGATTTTTTTTATGTTTTTAATTTTTTTAGCAAGGAAAGTAACGTTCAAAATTGAACGGATCCCAAAATCCAAAGCTTCTCACGAAAAATCGTCAATCGTAACGAGCGAAGCGGCAGCGGCGCCAATTAATATAAGAATTTTTCAACTCTTTTTATGTCTATTTTTCGTTCCTCGACTTGACTCGAATTGATTTCCAATTTATACGTAGAGATTAATTGTTCTTGGTTAAAAGAAATTTGTTTGGTATTTAAAACTAAAAACTATTTGATCTATTTAAAAAGAAAATACTTTTACACTATTAAAATCTTCATTAAAACTAATTTAAAACTATTTATGATTTTTAAATCTAATTAAATCTAATTAATATTTAACTAAAACTTTTTATCCAAACAAAATTTATTTAAAACTATTTTTTAATTTAAAAACTAAATTAATTAAAATTTATATTATAATAAAAAAACTAATTTATATTTAAAAAATAACTAAATTTAAATTTCTAATATAATAAAATATTTTTTTTTGATTTTATTTATTTATTATTAAAAACTTTTAAAAAGTGAATTTAATAAACTTTTAATTAAAATTTATTAGAATAAAAACTAGTATTTTTAATACTATTAAAACTGACAGCTTTAAAAGAAGTAACAATATTAATAAAGAAAAACTGTAATTAAACAAAAACGTGTAGCTAGACCAGTTGGTTAGGCTAGTTTGGCTGTTAACGGCAGGTCTCGAGTTCGAGACCTGCAAGTGACCAATTTTTTATGTATATTTTATTTTACTATTGGAAAAAGCAGATTTTGATTCTTAATCAACAAATCATCCCCTTACTCGTATATCATCACAGTACAATAGAATAAATCTTATCTTAATATAGAAAAGAAACTAAACAAGATTATGCAGCAAAAATTCAAATGCAGACAAAAACAAATTACAGTTAAAATGCAGACTAATTTAAACAGATCAAACAACTTCTCAGCAACCAAAAAGAAAAACAAATAAACCATTCTGAACATTCAACAATAACATACTCATGGTAGCAACTATCAACAAATAAAAATAACAAGGAAGGAGTAAAAAAAACAAAGACTACACGGCTAAGCAGGCACCCAAAACAGAAAACGATACAGCAGCTTAAAAGGAATTGATACAATATTTAACTACAACTCTAAACAACACTAATTCATGGTTTCGTTTTACTTTAACCAATGCAGAAAGTGAACCCAGGCATAGACGTAAATGCATTTACGATTTAGAAAACACCCAGCATGGATAAAAATCAGCAGCAACATCAAATAACAATAGTGAAAATCATTAGCAGCTCATAACGATTCATTAAATTCATCACTATTAGATTTACTCAAATAATCAGACAAATAAACAGATATATGCTAAACATCTAATCAGACTCTAGTAAAACAGACGCCAATACAACTAACAGTTTATCAATCGAATAAATTCAACTAAACAGAAAAACATGAAAATAGCCAATACAACTAACAGTTTATCAATCGAATAAATTCAACTAAACAGAAAAATATGAAAATAGAAATAACTAAAAAGGATCTAAGACCTTTTGTAGAAACCTTTGAGTAGAAGAAGTGCGCTGAGCATTCTTATAACAATCTCGACACCATTTAAATAATCAGACATCAGGAACCATAAATAAAACTCGAACTCACCAGTATGAATCAAACACGCAGCAACAATATATCATTTATCCAGTGGGATAAACAATTAATTTCCCTTAATCTACTCTTATTATTCACTATAGTTAATTATCAAGCTAAAATGAACAACACTTTAATTATAATGATAATAATACATAAGAGATTGCAAACCCTTTTAATATAATATCAATCGAATAAAATAAAAAAGAGATTAAAGCTGAAAATGAATTTTATTAAACTAAATAAAAATCATTACAATACTCATAAAAAGAAAAATTACATCTATAACTAAATTAACATTAAAACACTATAAAACAAGGGGCGCTTTACTCAAAATAAATGGGGGGGTTTTATAGCCAATGAAGAGGGTGATTACTGAAGAAGACTGTAAGCCCTTGGATCATCTCATCTTCCTTCTCTCTCTTCATTTTCTTGATCATACGGTTGAAAAACATCTTTGGTCACATGGATTGCCAAAGTGGCACAAATCTGTGCTAGTTGTGTTTCTTTTCTACTGATTTGGCATCTCCTTATTAGAGGAGTGAGGGAGATGATGTATATCCACCAATTAGAATAGGGGAATGAGCCACATCACTTGTTCTCTCCTCCATCTTCAATCTCCGAAAAAGAGGGGATTTAATTAGACAGGCGTGTATACCACGCGCCCTTATATCTAAAAGCCCCAAATGGGATTTTTAAATTAGGGTTAGATGAATGATGGGAGTTTGGTTTTGGCTGCATTTGGTTTTTACATAGGATGTAACGAAGGGAAAGTGAGTGGTGAATGATTTTGACCATATAAAGTGAATACTTTATATTTACTCCTACAGTTCCTTGTTATTGTGGGCCTTGGATCATCTTTTGGACCCAAGAAGATATAAAACATCCCCGTTTCATTAGTATTTGGGCTTGGGATTTCTTTTTTCTTCTTGCAAATACTTCATTCGTCTCAATGCAATATGTTGTTGGGCTTTTTATGGGCCTTGATCCAATAAAGTAAACTTAATACTCAATAAATGGGCCTTAAAGCCCATTAAGCTTAAGTGTGGGTCCCACAAAGCCCAATAAACTTTAAAAGCTCGAATCCCGTTTTTAAAATGACTTGTCACTTGGCCTTTGATAAAATCCTTCAAATCTCACGTCGGTTTTGCCGGTTTTCGTGATCTTGGTACCTTTGGATTTTCTGACTTTGACTTTGTCTTTTTCTTGAACTTTTCTTCAACAATTGACCGTGAAATCCCGTGTTTTCTTTCTTTTTGATCTTTTGTACCTATTTCACACAAAAACACAAAACCACGCGTAATTCTGACTTTTACGATATTAAACACATGATTAGGTCTTGTTTTTCATTAATTTTAGTGGCAAAAGGATAAGTGTTTACACACTTATTACTGCTAAACAGTATGTTAAGAAAAATGTTTATAAACCTGTCTCAACAGACAATGTGAACACAGCTGAGTCCTCAACTGAAGAACGCCTGTTGTTTTTAATAAAAGAAGAAGAACTATTAAAAGAACATATTATGCCTTCTGCTGAATGCTCTACTTCCACTTAATCTAAGTCAATCCTAGGCGAACCCACCGCTGAACAATTAATCAAACCTTATTGTAATGTTTGCAAGAACTCTCATCACATGACCATAGACCAGATGAACACATGGCTGTTAAGAAATCTCTGGTTATTGCTAGGGGTAGACCACATGCTGCTCAAATAAGTATGACACCACCGGGTGTTCACAGACCTTACCCACCATGCAAATATTGTTGGTACAAAAATCATCACTCTAATGAGTGTAATTACATCCCTGGATGTGATATCTATGGGAGGTATACCTATGACACAACAGATTGTCCTTCACACAGCCATAAGTACTACAGGAACTCAAAAATTGCTAACCAGTAATTCAGGGAACCCACTGGAAAGTGGGTTCACCATAGGAACTAACTTGTTTCTATATATCTGTGTAGAGACATCTCAAGGAATCGGTCTGGTATCTAGATAGTGGCTGTTGTAGACACATGACAGGGGTTCAACAATACCTGCACATATATTCAAAAGAGTCAGGTCCTAAAGTGGTGTTTTGGGATAACTCTTCAGGTGACACAAAGGGATATGGCTCAGTTAACTGCAATGGAATAACTTTCACCAGGGTTGCATATGTGAATGGTCTTAAATATAATCTCATTAGTATCAGCCAATTGTGTGATGTTGACTACAAGGTTTTGGTTACCAAGACTCAAGGAACCATATTCAACAAAAACAATGATGTGGTGTTAATTGCACCAAGAAGAAGAGATGTTTATGTCATCAATATGGCCTCGTGTTCAGAAGACAGCTCAAACTGTTTTCTTTCCAAAGCCTCTGAAAGTGTCAATTGGTTGTGGCACAAAAGACTCTCTCATCTTAACTTTAAGAAGATCAACAAATTAGCCACACAAAACCTGGTTGCTGGTCTACCACATGTGACTTTCACTAAAGACAAGACATGTTCAGCTTGTGTGAAGGGAATGCATCACAGATCATCCTTTAAAACCAGGCAATCATTCTCAATTGACAAGTGCTTACATCTCCTTCACATGCACTTCTTTGGACCTGTTAAACCACATACCATTAATCATAACAAATATAACTTGGTCATTGTTGATGAATTTTCTAGGTATACATGGGTTTTCTTCCTTAAAAGAAAAAGTGATGCAGCAGATGCCATCATGTCTTTCATTAGACACATTGAAAACATGAATGAAGTTAGAGTAAAATATCTAAGAAGTGATAATGGGACTTAATATGAGTGTAATTACTCATATCATTTGTATCATAAAATGGACAATAAATTCCTATTTTATATGTATATAGTATGGTATATGCTTGTTTTGTTGTTTCATGTGCGTAGGTACCAAGATCACATAAACCGGCAAAACTAACACGAGATTTGAAGATTTCACCAAAAGCCAAAAGACAAGTTCATTTTTTGAGGATTCATGTTTTTAATGTTTATTGGGCCTTAGTGGGTCCCACTTGAGTTAAATGGGCCTGAAAGCCCATTAATAAATTGTGATGATACTCTATTTTGAAGAAGCCCATATTCAAGGCCCAATATAAGTCCAACATCAACAACAAAATAGGACGGATGGAAGTATTAATAATATTGAGTCCAAGTTTATCAAAAGGCCCAAATTAATGTGACAACCCTGGTTTTTGAGGTTCGTTACTTAATCTTATTTTTGGGGTATTTTGTGTGACTATGTGTTCTATGTGATTTATGTGTTTATATGTGTGATTTTGGGGATGAGAAAGGACGAAATGAGGTACATTATTTATAAATCATGGTATGGGTTGGAAATGAAATGAAATGAAATAAGTTCAGAAATGAACTGCTAGAAAGTTCGGATATCGTTTTTACAAGGTTTCGTGTACGTATCGTATGTTGTATGTATTTATTAAGTACATATTATATGGTTAGGATAAGTTTTAGAGATACTTTCCATAATTAGAAACTTTTGAAAATGACGGTTAGTTCGGAAATTACGTAGAAAGTCGAAAAATTGGCGAATAGGTGTCCGGTTTTGATCCGGAAGGGTCTAGATGTTAACTAATGGTAATTATAAGTTAATACCAATATGAGTCCTAATTGGGCCTAAACTTGATCAGGAGGTTACCAAAGCATATATAAACACCTCAAGACCCCAAAAATGACCCATAAACCTTAAACTAAACTCTAAGTCAGTCAAATAGCAATGGAGGATCAAGAAGAGTCGAATTTATGCTCAGGATTTAAAGGTACGTAATTAAACTAGGTTGATTAACGTAAATTTACGTATTTGTAACCTACTATAATGAATTTGGGTTTGAGATTCATAATTTTTTATTAGGGTTTGTTTGTAATTAATAATGTAATTAATGAGTTTTTATCATTGTAAATCGTTTTTAGGTTTTAATTAGGGTTTATGTATGATTAATTAGATTAATTATGAGAAAATCGTTTTTAAAAACTGGGCAAACTTTTGGTCCATTGTTTTGATCATATCTAGAGTTCTACAAAATTTTAATTTTCGAATCTTATGTCCCTAAAAAGGAATTTAATTGGCTTTCAAATGCAAGAAACTAGAATTGAATTGGAGGTCGGAAAGTGGGTCAAAAACAGGTTACAACAGTCGGAGGTCAAAACAGTTTGAAATCAGTCGGGTTTAATTTAATGTTTTAAGGTGGTTAAGGTACTTAGAAGTACAATTGGACTTTCAAACGAACATGAGAGTTAGTTTATATGTTATATAAGATATCTGTAAGAGGGCTAATCAATTGGGATAGTGGAAGACCCTCTTATCATAACAAACTTTTCATATGTTCAAAATCAGTAAATTCTGGATAGGTAAAAGTATATATATATATATATATATATATATATATATATATATATATATATATATATATATATATATATATATATATATATATATATATATATATATATATATGGAGGCCTTAACAGTAGCTTTAAGGTTGAGGCCAAATAGGAGAGTTAGCTAACACATGAAAGGGCATATGGTTTCTTTTATAGGGCATGTTATTTTGGTTAAGGGGGTGTTCAGACCATAGTTTAAAGTATGAAAAACGGGACTGTTTTGGATAAAATGTTAACAGGACGAGTTATGAATTAAACTAAGTTAAGGGTTTCATAGAGGGGTGTAATGAGATGCATATGGCATATAAATAAGGTTAAGTTGTAGGAGAAGGTTAGATATCCATCATATATTGATGAGCCATTTGGTATGTGGTTCGTGTCTTGATTGTATACGTTTGTGTGTTTAGATTTTTGCTAGAGCGCGGATATTTGGAGAAGCTCAATCAGGGGAGTTTCATAGTCCCATATCTTTTTATGTTTTTTTTACTTCCAGATGGGATGAAAGAGACACTGTATGGTTTTGTAACTATTGCTGTGAATGTTTTTATGGTTTGCGATGGACTTTTGTGTACACTTATGTGATTAACTGCTATGTGATTCTTGATTGTGTTTATGATTTGGATCGGGGGACACGTACCCTCTAAGTTATTGTGGTTTGACTTGGTACCAAGGGGATGTTGACAAGGCGGGGCCTTGGGATTGGTTCATAGGTGTATGGCCGCCTATGGGACCATGGTGATTGGTAAGGCTGGGAGCCTTGGAATTGTGGTGAATGGTTAATCTTGAATGTTAGTTGTTAATACATAATTATAGCAGATTGTCCATATGTTCTTTGGTTGATGGTTATTATTCACGGCTCATAACTTGATTTTGGCGTTTGAGTCTAAACCTATGACTCTCACCAACATTATTGTTGACGTGTTTTAGTGTCTCTTTCAGGTGTTAATGTGGTTAAGCGTGAGAACATAAGTGGCTAGGATTGGAGTCGCGTAGGGATGCATTTAGAAGGAGATCCCCGTTCCTTCATAGATTTCTTTTGTTTGATTGAATAAGTGATACTACGAGTACCTTTATGTTGATGTTTGTTTTATTTGTTTGTCTTTGGTAAGAGGTGGGACTTTTACCTACTTACCTAGACTCTTGCATTGTTGAGATATTGTCATGACATTTGTGTCACCTTTTATGACATTTCTAGTTCATATAGTTCTCTCTATAGACACGCTATTGTTGTGATGATATCCATACGCCGCGCCCCATATTCCGCCATAGTGGGGTGTGACAGAATGGTATCAAAGACAATGGTTATAGAGAATTAGGTTGCCTAGTCTCGTAGCCTAGTCTATAGCTTAAGGGTCCTCGTATATAGGCGTCGTAGGAGTATGCGTACATTTGATATTAATTGAAGTTTTTATGGATGACATTGGGTTTTACTTGCGATGTTTGTTAAGTTTTGACTAGTATGGGTTGAACCATAGTAGTTCATACTTAGCCACATGTTATTTTCTTTTCGGGTTGTGACTAGTGCGGGTTGAACCATAATCGTCCACGCTAGTCATTGTTGTATTTTGCTTAAATTGTACATTATACATAATTTGGTACATGGTAGTTTCTGTCTTTGTTGAGTTATTTTATGTACATGAGGTATAGTATTTTTACTTTGATGTTTAAGTCATGTTCCCTAAGAATCATGTGGTGGTTCGAGTTACTAGGAGTAGGTGGATAGGAAGGATTTTAAGTTGTTTCCACTCTGATGGGCGACATGATTTATAATTGATTATGTTTTCGTTTTGGATTTTGTCTATGTTGTTTTTGCCAGACTATGGATTTCTGTATTCTAAGAGTTTGACTATGTTATTTTAGTAGTTGGAGTTTTTGACCTTATTGTTTATGTGGTTATGTGCTTAGGTGAGTTGTTGGATTTATGTGTTATGTGTTGTATTGATTCTTATAAGTATCATCATAGGAGGGAGTGCATTGGAGAAAGGGTAATTGTATAAGTATGGTGGCCAACATAGTTATACAAGTACCACAACTTCAGTGGATTCCTAAGTGTGATTGCATGAAAGAGGATTAATACATGCTTGTATAGTAGATGTTGGATGGATTTGAGTATATGTATCCTAATATGCCTATATATGTATGATCCCCTACAATTAACGATTGTATCCTTAGGAGGGTGGCTATCTCGCTTCTTTTTAGATATTCAACCTCTGTTGTAGCGTATTCTTCGAGTTTCCTATATCACGTGTCCGTTTTAAAATGGTGTTTTTGGTTTTAAGTCTATTGAAATAACTTGGGATCTCTTTTGGGATAATGAAATCTTTTGTGTTGAGTCTTACATTTCTTTGGTCAGTATATATTGAAAAAAGGACTTGGAAATCTACTATATAGTTAGATAGTTGGTTGTATTTTGTAAAATAAGGGTAGGGTGTAGGAGTCGTGTTTGCAACAAGATATAAAATAGTTTTTTTTATGTAATCAACATTTATTTATTTCAAATTCTAAAAGACGTTCTTTAAAATAAAGCAAAATAATGTTTTCCTACTTAAATATTTCATATAAGTGAGTTTAATCGATATACTTCATTTATAATTATTTATACAAGACTAATCAAAGTTCATGAAAATTTCACATACATTTATTTCTTTTCATTTAAAAATGATTACGTTAATTACTAAGATGATTCTTTAGTTTTAAAACAACTAGTATAAAATTGTTTTGGTCATAACTTGTTCATTTTTAAAGCTTTTTGGGTGATTCAAAAGCCTAAAATTATGTACTCGGAACGTACTGTTAAAATATTCAGAATGTATAGTCATGGGAGGTCATTAGCCTGGTCGAAATTGTTGTACAAGTGTCGGGTTCAAGGTTGAGTTTCGAATAGTAGTTTTTAAACTTATGATTTGGGATGTTCGGAGTACCTAGTCTTTGAGTTGAGTCTTGTGATCGTATAAGAGGGTTGTTTGTAGATCGTTTGAGTCACATAGATGTGGAAAGGTAAAGAAAAATATTCTTTTATGAAAAGTCGATGTTGTGGAAGGTTTAAAAAAATATGTCACAGTGCGTAATATGTTTTGGTTGCCACTGGGTGTTTCTTGGATTATTTTTCGTTGTCATGGGTCATTTTGAATTGATACATGTTTTGGGTTTGAGTTTTCTTTTGAGTCTCGTGGTTTTTGACTTGTTTTAACTGGTGCACGTGAAATGTCGTTAGTTATTCGTGGGTTTGATTCGTTGATGGTATCTGGTGGATTCAGGATGTAGTTTTGGTTTTATAGTGATTAGGAGTGTTGAGGTAGTCATATGGAAGACTTGGTCGCGCCTACACAATTAAGTAGGTGGCCACGAGAGAATGGTTGGAATGCCCTTAGTGGGGAGGAAAGAGTTAGAAGTTCGTAGACGAACTAATGTAGTCATGAGGGCTCTTAGGAGTGCCAAGGGAGATTAATAGAGATTTGCATAAAGTATGGATATTGGCACAAGTAACGCGTCATAGAGAGTGTTGGAAGGGGATATAATACCTCAAAGATATTTATGATTGTTCGTAAGGCATGTAAGTTTTCCGAAAATTTCCTGAGATTTAGTAGGTTTACCTATTACTGTGAGGTAGAACCATGAATAGAGCAAGTAGGAGAAGTGAGAGGATTTGTAGTTAGTTCCATTCCAAGGCAATTGTTGATGGAATGATTTAAAGAAAAGAGTTGTTAGAAATTGCAAGGAATGCAAGATAAAAGTTGAGTTGCTTAGTAGTAGATTGGATGTGGAAAACGGTTGAATGGTCTGATAAGAGGAAGTATTGGTCTTTTAGAATGCGTGTAGAATTTTGCAAGTAGAACGAGGTAGGAATTTATTCGTATTGCCACTAAGAGAGGGTGCAAGGAGGACGTAGTTGAAACTGCTAACGATGTTGTATGAACGCTTTTGGTTTACGGTTATGCATTTGGCTTCGCCAAAAGCACTAGAGGTTTTCATGGAGTCAATGAATCGAGTGTGCATGAACGTATATAAACGAATTGTCCTCGAGAGTATCGACGACATCTTGATCTACTCAAAGTCTAAGAAGGAGAGTGAGGTGAATTATGAGTTGGTTTTGGAGTTGTTAGGGAAGGGAATTATATGTAAGATTTTCAACTGTGAGTTTAGGATTAAGTTGACCAGGATGAGTAGTTAGAGATGATGGTATATCATGGAACCAGCAAGGGGCGAAGTAAAGAAGGATGAGGAAGCGTTTTGGAGGCTGAATAGGTGGATTGGATAATGAGCCGATCTTGGCATTATCAGAAGGACTGGATGAATTCGCGAAGCATGGCGATACGTTGAGCAAGGATTTGGATGTGTACGAGAATGACAAAGAAAGGCGATTGCTTATATGTTGCAGGAACTAAAGATTTGGAAGAACTAGATAAGACTTAGTTAGTGGAGTTGGATTGTTATATCTGCCTAGAATGCTAGAGGCATTTGGGGTACGAGACGTAGAGAATGATCTATACGGATCATGAACCTCTCCAACACATATTCAATCCTCTTGATTGAACATTTGTCAAAGGTGATGGGTGGAGTTAAGTGATGAAAGAAAATTGCAATGCCAAGTACCATCTGGGAAAGGCAAGCATGGTTGATGAGACATGGAATAAGAAGAAGGAAGTGAAGCTGAGACAAACTTGAACTATATGGATGACGTATTAGGGTGGTTAGGATGAAGGATGTAGGTTGCACGAGTTGAGTTGTCTAATGCAGAGAACGCGACAACATTTATGTTGCGTGGCTTGGACAATCGTATAGAGAAAAGGGACGTAGACTATACTTCCTACATAGATAGGAGTAGCTTAGAAAGGGCGATGTAAGGAAAAAGTTGGTGGAAGGATACATAATGAGGTGAGGAATAAGTACGACGAGAGTTGGGTGATAGTCGATAGACTGTCTAATTCATCCTATATTTAAAAAGGAATGAGAATTCACGTAGTTGAGAAGTTGGAAGGATTGCATACAAATGCGATGAATAGGCGGTTTTGTGTAAAAGTTAACCTAAATAGGTATGGAATGCCTTATGAAGGATTATGGTGTCACACCCCACCATGGCGGAATATGGGACGCGACGCATGGGTATCATCACAACAATAGCGTGTCCATAGAGAGAACTGATGTAGGTAAATCGTACACGTTTTAGGAAAAACGCGTATGAGCGGCAAGTATTAAACTCGACGCTTTAGGAAAACCGACAAGTCGAATAAATTCCAAGTTTGTTCTCGAAGGAGGTGTGTGGATTAATGTGCCAATTATATAAAATCAAGTTTGGATTAGTGACGTTTTTGGTTTAGGAGAGAAAAATTAAAGACGAGCTACGATTACGATTACACTATGACGTTATGACGTAAAACGATGACGTAATTACGTAAAACGTGACGAAATTAAAAATTAAACCTAAAAATTAATTAAAAGTTAAAACTAAGTCTAAAATAATATAAATAAGAATAAAAATCCAATAAATATATTTTAAAACCTTTTAAAAATTAAATATTCAATTTTAAATGCTAATTAAAGCCCTAAAATCAAATATAACTAAGAAAAAGCCCAAAATATTATTTTATTGAACACATAACTCACTTATATTATTTAAAGACTAAGAGTATTTTTCCTAAATTTTCAAAACTATTTTTCTATTTTTAAATCACTAAAAACTATTTTTAAACTAAAATAATCATAAAAAATAATAAAATAACGCTAAAAATAATTTGACAATTTTAAAAATCCTAGTTTATACTAATGAATAGTAAAAAATGAAAAAGTTTGAAAAAAGTAAAATTTTTCACTAAAAGACAAAATAGTTATAAATAAAACCCTAATTAAACTAAATTAATTATAAAAATTAATTAAAAAGGTGAACAGTAAAAACTTTTTAAACTAAAAATTTTAAACTATTTTTCTAAATCTAAGAAAAATTTTAAAACTAAAAATATTAAATTTTGCCACTAATAGACAAAAACAGTAATTTAAAAAGTAATTTAAAAAGCAATTAAATCTAAAAAACAATAGATGAACAGTAAACAGAAAATAAAATTAATAGAAAAATCAGAATTTAAATAAGAAAAATAATGAAACAAGAATGGAGGTCTAATTCCTATTTAAGTTCACTAAAGACAAAAAATGTGAAAAACTGATAGTGACATGTGACTTGTTTTGTTTTCTAGCAAAGCAGTACCAAAAATAAGGCTAGCAGTGGGAACTTAGTTCCCACTAATAGTGCAATTTTAAGGTCTGGGCACGTTTTTGGCTAGATCTTGTGATTGGCTTATTGTTTCTTGGCAACAAAGGCACCCCCACAACTAGTTGGGTTGTGGGGAGTCAATAATACAAGAAAAAGAGCAAGTTCTTCACAAATCTCAATCACACAAGGCACAAAAATGTTACTGATATAGCTATGGTAAGTATCTGATGAACAGTGCTGATCTATTGGGCACAAAAACGAATTTCAACCCACAATATCTTAGTCAAATGACTACCAAATCACTCCTAACCAACATACAATCCTAGATAACAACCTAGTCTAACAATCAACAAAGATTGATGAGCAAAAAATTACTAAGACAAGCTAGTTTAATGCTTACTGATTAACTTCCTATTTTCTACAAACTAGCATGCAATTCCTAATAAAATCTTATCAAACTGAAACTAAAGAACTAAGACATCCTAAAACTACCAAAATGAACATGATTGACTAACATTAACCAACTTTTGTATCACCAAAATCAATTTAAACCCTAGTCCCAAACATCCCTTTAGACTAGCTGATGACAATTTTAACAAAGTAAATCAACTCAAATCAATGCTAAATTGAATCTAACCAACTAAAACCTACCTTACATCAATAAATAAGCATAAACCACACTTTAATCAACTCTCAAAACAAATCATCCACAAAATCACATTCAACTCAAACAAAAAGGGTAATAGGGTTCAAGCCTTACTTTAAGCTGATGCCTTCCATCAAACCTCTTGTGAGCTGATGCAAGAATGTAGAGAAACCCTGTTGTGGTTCAACAACTAAACCAGGGTACTTATATCTTCAAAACAAATAAATGAAGTGAAATATGAAATGGAAATGAATGGGGTCTTGCTTCCTTCTTGTTACCTGCACACCACAACCAAACAAGAAAACACTTCAAGTAGCAATAGACCACAAGCTTTAAGCTTGTGGCTGTTGCTACAGTGAGATTAGTAAAAGGAAATAAACCAAAATATTTTGAAACAGGTCATTGAAACTCAGAACTTTTGAAGACAAATAACTTTGAAAACTTATATGGAAAAAAATTGAAACCAAACCAAACTAACACACAATTCTGAAAACCACCCAAGCTCAAGTCCACTTTCACTTCCTTAAAGCTTGGGTTTCAGAATTCGTGTTATAAAAAAGATGACTTTTCCAAAACAATCCTTTTTTGAACAAAAATCTAAATAAGCTTTTTAAACTATCTTTGCAAAAGGGATTAACTGATTACACTAAACAGAAAATAGGTGGGAACTCAGTGGTTGCACAATCCTTGAATTTTCATTGTCATTACTTTTTCAAAAATTATACAAATACTGGAACGAAGGATAGAGGTCACATGCGACCTCTATTTATACAAATGAAAGGAACTATCTAGAATACAATACTGATAAACCCTAATTTAACAAGAAAAACCCAAAAACGCCCTTGGTCAAATGGGTTTGAAAATCGTCAAAGGTCCTTCATGTGATGCTTGTACTTTGCCAGCTTGCATAGAAGTGATCTTGGACTTTAAATTCATCCTTCGGGAACAAGTTTTCATATGGATTGTTGATTTTCTGCTCAGATTCCCTTTTTTCCATTTTTGGTGTGACAGGGGAAGGACGGAGGGGCCCAAGGAGGTCACGGGTTGCTTGGTTGGTGAGTGGGATTGATTTAGGTTAGGGTTAATTAGCTTTCTGGAAATAATCCGCCCAAAACCCTTTGATTAGAGGGAATTAGGTTTCTAGGGTTTATGGGATGGGGGTGTTTAGCAGGTAAGAGTTTGATTTTTTTGGGTTAATTAAGTTTTAAAAAGAGTGTTTACCACCAAAATATAAACTGATTAAAAATCAGTTAAATTCAGGTGGATAGTGGGGAATGACGTGGAGAGGAGGTGTTGTCTGATTGGGTGTAAAGTTTGAGTGGGGTGACGTGTGGAAAGGTGAGTGGTGGGGAGAGGTTTATATGTCTGGTCCATTTGGCCCCTATACTTCCATCTTCTTGTCTTTTTAGTTTCAACAGCCCATGAACAAAATCCTTTTGTTATTCAAGTTTCTTTTTTTAGATTTTTGCCACAAAAAACTTTCTTAAACTTGTACCAAGGATTAAACTTGCAATTTGACCATATTTCAAGGGCTAATTATGTCATGACTTCAATCTTCAAGGACCATACTTGTATGACTTGATTCTTGGAGGAATTTTCTTGCCAAATCTTTAAAAGTTGAGGGACCATTCTTGCCAATTCTTCAAACTTCAAGGTCATTTTTGGAAATTTCATGATTCGGGCCCGGTTCTTTGTGCGGCTTCGTTTCCCGTGTTCGTTTTTGCTTGATTCCTTTGATCTTTTGGAGAATTCACGATATCCGTACCTAAAATACAAAATGAATAAACACAAGCACATTTTTGGGTATTTTGACGATATTTTAAGCGTTTTAAGCACGATTTGGACGATGAGACTATGTATAATTACAGTCTCATCACTCCCCCATACTAAACCATTGCCGTGTCCCCACGCAATGCTAGAATTAAGTATCATAGCACTTCCAAAATTCATTTTATGATGATATTTATTGAAGACATAAATTTAAATAAACTACTACACGCGTTTTAGACATAATGTAATGTTTTCATCACGATTAAGTGACTTTTAGGATCATAGAACAAGAACACGTGAATGCTTCGTTAGAAATAATTTCGTCGTCCTCGATTTTCACCCAATTCCATGCTAAGCGTGTAACGAGATCATTGTTATTATAAGTTAGCAATACGAACACATCTCATAAGTGTTAATTACGAACCTAAACTCCCTTATTCCTACTTGGTATCTCTTATATTTTATTTTGTCTTAATGATCACGAGGATACATCATTGACATATGCGTGAATAGAGATTAAGTCTAAAAATAGAGTTTTAACGGTGTAACCAAAATCATTAAATTAATAATTCACCCTAATAGACAACAATGTCAAAAAATTAAGTCAACAAGAAGGATCGATAAACACGGTTTTATAACGGTTTTGAACATGAGACTTATTACCAAGACTTTTATACGCCCCCTAACGGAAGGGCCTTATTATCATTGGTTTACCTCCATCTTTTATTCAACTTCGCCATGAAGCTTTTATTATGACTTCGGTCTTGCCTTGCCTTTTATTATCCGCCTCATCGGTGGTTTTATTAGCCAAAGACGTATATCCTCACGCTAAAGTGAATTTTGGATCTTTAAAGTTTCAAAGATTAAGGCTTGATTCACTTTCAATTTGGGCATAGATTTTTTGGCCTTGTGAGCTTCAAATTTTTGCTTAATTTAGGTGAGCACTTGAAATCTTATTATTAGGTGAAGCTTTCGATTATTCGGGTGCCAATACTTCAAAACCGTGACGCTGGCGATACCTTAATGTTTTCTCAATTTAATTACATGGAAGCTACTAAAACAAATTAGAAACCAACAATAGTGACTAAACCGCTAAATCAATATTTATTAACAATTTATTACACAAAAGCGTGGGGAGAATAAGCTAATAATTACTACACATGAGATCGTGACGATTACGAGACTTATAAATAACTCTATCATTTCTCGTCCTCATTTAAGAGACTTAGCCTAAAAAGTTAAGGAATCGAAGCTAAGTGCTCAACACGCACGGTCGAGTCAAAAATTACTCTTATTCTCACCATCAGAAAACCTACATTCGTGTCTTAAACACTTATGAAAAACAAGAAAAAATTTAAAATTTGGCCATTTTTAGCCTTATTTTGCATAAAATGATAACAAAAAGATGAATATTGGATTGTGTTGGGAATAAATTATAGCCAGTCTACTTGAGCGCTGACAAGAGTAAACAAGCGTTGACAGGAGTAAAACAAACGCTGACAGATCAAGTGTTGACAAGAAGAAGTCGAGCGTTGACACATTGAAGACAAGCACTGATGGAAGGATATACTCTACGCGTTTATTATATTCTAGATTACTTATAGTAAAGATAGGAACAACAATGTATTTTCTATATTTATCTTTACCTAGAATAGTTGATACGTTGATTATTGTACAAGGCTTCTTATGTCTATAAAAGAAGACCTTTAGGTTAATGTTCGATATAAGTTTTCATACGTTAAACACTTTCATTGTAAGCAAGTTTGATATCATTAATCAAAGTGAAAGTTTGTTTACATCTTGTGTGTTCTTGTTTAAGTGTTAATTCCGCATAACACTTAGATTGTCATATACATATACAAAGGTTTCTCTAAGTGTATTACTTGATCTAATCTCGTATACATAAAGCTAAATCGATCTAAGTTTGGGATCAACAAGTGGTATCAGAGCTTGTTGAGGAACTTTTGATCTTAAAGAACACAAGAACCCTAAAATCACCAAAACCCTAATTTTCACAAAAACCCTAAAAACATCATGTCAAATCCAGAAGTACCCACCTCCTCCTTACCTTTACCAAACATCAAGATTCCCATGCTTGATGCTGCCAACTTTGAATTGTGGAAATTCAACTTTGAGCAATATCTGGGGATCTATGACTACACACTATGGGAGATCATTGAATATGGAAACACATTCAATAAAGCCCAAAAGATTGCTAATGCTATTGCTGGAAGAGCAGCTGTTGCTAGATGTTCAGAAGCAGATAAGAGAGAGAAGCCAGAGGATGGTAGAGCTGTGGCTGCTGAAGACATAGCAAAGAAAAGGGTTGATATGAAAACCCTAAATGTTCTAAAACTCTCTTGAGGACAAGAGAACCAACATAAATACAGAGGTTATGAATCTGCTAAAGACCTTTGGGCAGCTCTTGAACTTTTATATGGTGGCAATGAAGATACTAAGGAAGAGAAGAAGAAGCAACTCATGCATGATTATGCTATCTTCAAGGCTCAACCTAATGAAAAGCTTAGCAGTGTAAGAAGCAGATTGCTTGACATTACAAGAAAATTGTCCTTCATGGGGACACAACTTGGTGATGTTGATATTAATGCAACTTTTCTTAAAAGTCTTGGTGAGGCGTGGAAGATTGAGGCAAGATCTATACTTGCCAACAACACTCACAAAAGTTCTACTTTTGATGATATCTACAACAAACTGAGGCTGTTGGAAGATTAAACTCTTTTGGAGCATAGAAGCAAGTCTACCAACAGTAACATGGCCTTCTTTTCTCATAGTGAAGGTCAATTCAATCAGAAGGACTCTTACATGCATCCAGTTACTGGATCATCATGTGTCAACGCTGGAACATGTCATGTCAACGCCTCATACTCAGATGCTGACACATACAAAAGTGACTCACAAAGAGTTAAACCTGCTGGTTTGGATCCGGATACTGTATGTGCTTATATTGCTTCTTTGCCCAATGGTTCAGTGATTACATATGAGGACCTTGAGCAGATAAGTGATGAGCACTTGGAAGAGATGGATATTAAGTGGAACATGGCTCTTGCTAGTATAAGAGCAAACAGGTGGAATAGAAGGTTTAAGAAGAAGATGACCTTCAATGCAAAGGACACTGCTGGATTTGTTAAATCTAAGGTTGAATGCTACAATTTTCATCGTATGGGGCACTTCATGAGGGAATGCAAATCTCCAAGAAGATCTGATGCTGGCAAACCCTCAAGCCAAATTGTTAAGGCTCAGGATCCTAAGGCCATGGTTGCAGTTCAAGAAATTGATGGTATGGGATGGGATTGGAGCTATTTGGCTAAAGATGTGGAAGAGGATAAAGCTTTGGTTGCTGAGATTGAAGAAGAAGAGCATGTTCAATATGCTCTCATGGCACACTCCTCCTCTTCATCAGATAATGAGGTATACGATGACGCTTTTTGTAGTAAAAGTTGTAGGTTAAATACTGAGAAACTTAACAAAGAGGTGTTAAGATTACTAGATAATGTGAGTACTGAGAGATGCAAACTGTCTAACTATCAATTAGCTCTCACTCAAACTGAGAAGACAGTTTCTGAGTACAAGAAAATGGAATTTGATTTAAAAGATAAAATAAATATCTTAAAACATGAGTTGAATGCTAGTAATGATATTAGGAGCATTATGGAAAGGGTTAATGGTGAGCTACAGGCTAAGTTAGATGAGGCCATTAAGAATAAAGATAATGTTGGCCTTAAAATTCAAAGATTTGATAAGGCCACACAAACCCTAGGAGAATGTGTGAATAAACAAAGGGATCCTAAGGAAATGACTGGGATTGGGATGAAAGACTACTCTGTGGTTCCACCACCAGCTGGTGACTTCTATGGTGTCCAACAAAAGGACCTATCTTGGACTGGTTTACCAGAACTCCAAGAGGAGGAATTCATTCCTCCACCAAGAGTCATTACCCCAGTTGAAGAGTATCAACAGAAGTTGACTGACTTGAATGAATGGAAGAAAGCTAACCCTACCTTATTTGTTAAGGGTGGCTTGTTATGTGAAAGTCCTAATGAGTCAACCCCCATTAAGGTTACAAACCCAATCACTAGTAAGGCTGTTGACCTTGGCTCAAACACTGTTAGAAAACCTAGCATTAAGTATGCAGAGATGTATAGGAATACTAGGTCACCTAAGAGCCAAGTTAGCAATGATGGAACAAGCTTCTTCTCTTCTAGACCTAGGGTTGTGTCTAGAAAAGCCTGTTACACTTGTGGTAGCTTTTCACATTTAGCATATAAGTGTGTCAACGCTTCCAAGGTCAACGTTGTTAGAAAGTCAAACGTTGTCAGACCCAAACCTTGTGTGCAACAAAGTCCACAAGTTGTTAGCCCTGCCCCATTCTTCACTAGAGGGTCTAACACTCATGGAAAAAGACCATTTCAAAAGACAAATACTTGGTCTAATAGGCAATGGGTTTTTGTAGCAAACCCTAGGTTCAACGCTGATAAGGGTAATTTCAGCGTTGACAAGACCAAATCCAACGCTGACAGAAACGTGACCAGACCTAAATATTTGCAACCACAGGGTAAGGGGTCTAAAGCTTCTTCAAGCTTGACATGGAGACCTAAGAAAGATCAAAACCCTAATGATAATGGGATTTTAGTGACCAGCAACAGATTTAATTACATTTCAAAGGTCATTACAAAACCTATTAGGGTTAACTGGGTATTTCATCCAAAGAGGGATGAACAAGGGGTTGTTATGAGAACCAAGTCTGTTCTTGTTGAACAACCAGATGAATCCAAGTCTGCTAAGGCTTGGGTTCCCAAAGAAAACTAACTTGTTTTCTTTATGTGCAGGGCATTCAAAAACAGGTCAATGATTATGGATATTGGGACAGTGGATGCTCAAGGCACATGACAGGGAAGGAAGATTATTTAGCTAACTTCACTCCCATCAAGGATGGTGATAAGGTTTACTTTGGAGGCGGATATGGTACTATCACAGGCAAAGGAACACTTCTCACCAAGAACTTGCATTTTGAAAACGTATTTTTGTTAAAGGAACTTGATTACAATCTTTTTAGTGTATCACAAGTTTGTGATAAAAAAATAAAGTTCTGTTTACTGATACTGAATGTTTGGTATTAAGCAAGGATTATAAGATCCCTGATGAGAAATATATTGACTATAGAACACCTAGACATAAAGACATATATAATGTAAATCTGAATGGGATTAGGATGAATAAGAATTGTCATGATTTTATGCTAAAGCTTCAGTAGATGAGAGTAATCTATGGCACAGGAGACTAGGGCACATAAACTTTAAAAATATAAACAGGCTTGTGAGACTTGGTTTGGTTGATGGCTTGCCTGAAGAGGCTTTCAACAATGACCACTCTTGTGTTGCATGTCTTAAAGGCAAGCAACACAAGGTCTCATTCAAGTCTAAACAGGTGCACTCTAGTACTAGACCACTTCACTTGCTTCATATGGACTTATTTGGTCCAATCAATATAGAAAGTTTGAATGGTAAATCATACTGCTTTGTCATCACAGATGACTTTTCTAGGTTTACTTGGACTTTCTTTTTAGCTATGAAGAGTGATACAGCTGACACTTTAATTGACTTTATCACTCTGATTGAGAAGAAGACTGGCAATGAAGTTAAAATGCTTAGGAGTGATAATGGTGGTGAATTTAGGAATAAAGTGTTAGATGATTTTTGTGCCAGGAAAGGGATTACTAGGAAATTTAGTGTTGCCAGAACCCCTCAGCAAAATGGGGTTGCAGAAAGAAAGAATAGAACCCTAATTGAAGCAGCCAGAACTATGTTGGCTGATGCTCATTTCCCTATAGATTTTTGGGCTGAGGCTGTTAATACAACTTTCTATGTTCAAAATAGAGCATTGGTCAACAAGATACAGAACAAAACACCTTATGAGTTACTTTGGGGAAGAAAACCCAATATTGGTTTTCTTAGACCTTTTGGTTGTCATGTAGTTGTTCTTGATACTAGTGATGCCTTAGGTAAATTTAGTGCAAAAGGTGATGAAGGCTATTTCATGGGGTATTCAGTGCAAAGCAAGGCTTATAGGGTTTATCTTAAAAAGGAAAAACGTATACTTGAAAGAGTACATGTTAGGTTTTTAGAGAGTAAACCTAGTGATCCTGAAAGTGGTCCAAATTGGTTGTTTAACTTAGAACCTTTATCTAGGACTTTAAATTATATGCCTGTCACTAATCTAGACATTGTGAAGGTAACTTCAAATGTTGTGGAAGAACAAGTTGTTGATGTTTCAGGTACACAGGTTCATGAAAAGGTTGGATCACAAGCAGAAAGGTCATCTCCTATACTAGAGTATGTCACAATTCCCATATGGACATATGCTTTTGCTGCTGCTGCTGCTGCTGGAAAACATAATGGTGGTTCCCAAGTACCACCAGATAACAACATGCATGGTTCTTCAGGCGCTGACAAAGGAAAATCTAGCGCTGACAGGACAAATTCAGACGTTGATGGCTCAAACGTTGACAACAACATTTCAGGCGTTGTTAGCCCAAAAGCTGACAACCAAGGTTTAGGCGTTGACAACACTTTTGCGCATCTTTTCTCTTCTACTTTTGAACAGGGTGAACCTTCTAATTTATATGAAGAGGTTCATCCTCATATTGATGAAAGAGAGTCTGAAGAAGAAGATATTGGCAACATGGATAATGAGATTGAAGACACCAAACTTCTTGAAGGAGGAGTTCTCACTTCCACTATGAAGAATCACCCTACTTCTCAAATCATTGGTGATATTATGACTCCTGTTCAGACTAGAAGATCTCATCAAGGTCTTGGTGGATTCATTGCCAATATTCACAAGAAGGTTGATACCCCTCTTGTGCAAGCATGTTTGTTTGCCTGTTTTCTGTCACAACAGGAACCCAAGAAGATATTTGATGCTCTCAAAGAACCAAGTTGGGTGGAAGCAATGCAGGATGAGCTTCACCAATTTGCAATTCAGGATGTTTGGGAGTTGGTTGATTCTCCCAGGTATGTCAGGCCTATTAGGACAAGATGGGTTCTAAGAAACAAGAGAGACGAAAGAGGTATTGTGGTTAGAAACAAGGCAAGATTAGTGGCTCAGGGATATACAAAAGAGGAGGGGATATACTATGAGGAGGTCTTTGCACCATTTGCAAGGATTGAAGCTATAAGGATCTTTCTAGCCTATGCATCATGCATGGGCTTCACTGTCTATCAAATGGATGTCAAGAGTGCCTTCCTCTATGGAACAATTGTTGAGGAGGTGTATGTCATGCAGCCTCCTAGTTTTGAAGATCCAGAGAATCCAGACAAGGTGTATAGAGTCAAGAAGGCTATGTATGGACTTCATCAAGCCCCAAGAGCATGGTATGGTACTTTGTCTACTTATTTGGTAGACAATGGATTCAAGAGGGGCACCATAGATCAGACATTGTTTACAAAGAAGAAGGGAAAGGATGTTCTACTTGTTCAGGTCTATGTTGATGATATCATTTATGGGTCTACTGATCCAAAGATGAGTGAGGATTTCTCCAAGCTTATGACAAACAAATTCAAGATGAGTGCTATGGGGGAAATGAACTTCTTTCTTGGGTTACAAGTTCAGCAGAAAGAAGATGGTATCTTTATCTCCCAGGATAAATATGTGGCAGAGATATTGAAGAAGTTTGGCTTTTCTCCACATGAAAAGAGGCCTACTACTCCTATTGTGACAATCCATCAATTTATGGTTGATATTTTATTCTCAAGTATTATTTAAAAACATTATTTTAATTTTATATTATGAACTCACTCATTTATGGGAAGAAATTTGGGTTTACGTCTTGAAGTAGCACCAACTACGTCTAAACCGGAGGATTCTACGTTACGTGCTTACGTTTACATACACTGTTTTTGGCGACAGTCCGACATTTCAGGATATAAATTTATCCGTGAATATTATTTTGGGATTTTAAATTTGTGTTGGTTCATAAACTCAAAAATTTACGAGAAGAGATTAGGAATTACGTTCATAATTTAGCGTCTTTTACGACTAAACCGGAAACCCTAGGTTTGCGTATTTACGTTTTTGAACTCCGTTTTTGATGAGACAATTTTTATTAGAATCGTTTTGTGCCGTAGATTCATAATTTATAAAAACAGTTTTTCGTAAAACGACCCGAGGGCACGTAAATCGAGGAAACTCGAATCGAGGAGTACCCGCAAATTAGTGGAGATGAGACAAGTGGGACACTTGTCCCACCCCCACCATGGGCTAATATTAACAAGACAACACACACCCATGGTGCCATATTTTTACAAGCTAAGGGACACTTGTCCCATACACTTGATCAAAAACCACTAACACCTCAAAACCACTAGCTTCTTTCCCACTTATCACATACATGCAATTTTAATCAAAAAAATTATCCATCTCTCTTTCTCTCCCTATGTTGACGTCCAACACCACCCCAAAACACCATCTTCATCATAATTTTAACCACAAACTTTATCTATAATCAACATATGTTGATCACTACTTAAAAAGAAGAAGATTGGAGGTGATTTTAACATATAAAAAGGAGTTTTCATGGAGGTCTTTGGGCTGATTTTCAAGAAGGATTTTAGGGCTGATTTGTTGAAGGTGTCTTCATATCCTTGGTAATCTTGAAGGTGGTCTTGATATTTCATAAGATTGATTACCAAAACCAAGCATTGTTCATCCAAAATCTCAACCTTTTCATCACTTTGGTGGTATAGAGATTGTTTCTTCCTATCATCTTGTTATTTTGTAAAAGTAATCATGTATTTTCTTCTTAGATGTATATGTATATGATGATATATGATGATAAAAATATTATGTGGGGATCATGTGTTGATAAACTTGGTTAAAAAGATTGAAAACTACATGTAAAAAAAGTTAAAATCATGCTTAAAAAGATGGCTGTATAAAAACAGTAAGTAACCAAATGTTAAACTGATAAAATGGTGAATTGTAATCAATATACAGTAAGTATTAGGTGTTATACACATGTGAGAGTTGGCCATACAATGGAATCATAAAAATGAATGAGATATGATCAAAACAAGTTTCGAGTGCAAATCTGCCTACACTGTTTTGGACGAATTTATTAAAATATTTAGAAGTTGATTCATCAGTAGCTATAAAGGAATAAAATGAAGCACATATCATGTAGTTTCTGTGATAAAATTTTGGGGTTCTATCTCCATGTAGAACTCTAGATATGATCATTTTAGTAAACTAGATTTTTAGGACTGATTTTGTGAAATTAAAGTTTATTATTATTATATAAGCACTCAAATAAATATAGTATAAAATGTGAATTAAAACCCACTAACTTATATATTTCATTTATATAAAAATATATAAGGATAAATAAATGGACATTATATAAAAATGGTAGTTTGGTAAGTTTTATAAGTTATAAAAACTATATACTAAGTTTTACGTCTTTTCGGCTAAAACCGAAAGATTAACGTTTTTGTTAAGCAAAACTTAGACGGTTGGACCCATCTAATGTAAACTTTTATAAAATCACATACTGATTTATAAACATATATAACAAGTAAAAACCGATAAAACCCGAGCTTTACAACATATAGACATTAACGGGCCAAAATAGCCTTATTGGACTATTAACCCGACAAGTTTGGCTAAACACTAATGGACTTACTCATTGGGCTTAACCCACTTGGGCCCAACATGTGAGTATAGGCCTGATAATAAAAGTATAAATGGACTAATATAAAGAGTTGAACTCTTAATGGGATTTAATGGGATTATTGGGCTTTAATATGGAATTGGATTGAAACTAGTATAACTAGTCAAAAATTTGACTAACACATAATACTATAATGTGTATGAAGATATAAACTCCCACATGATCATCATCATACTCATAATATCATCATATATATACATAGCCATTGTTTTTATAAAAGTCATTGGACAAGAGTCTAAGACGAGTATTATTTGTCTAGGTTTCCGTGATTGAAGCCCGTACCGTACATCCACATCGCCGATAACCCGCTTTTCCCAATCAACGCGAGTTCATAGCCTCGCACTCTTTTAAATGTTTTTATGAAATTTTTTATAAACCCGCGAGGGAGATAACCTGTTAATTTTTATAAAATAGGACACTAGTTGTCCCGATTGTTTGTTTATTGATTTGGACCCGAATGATTGTATGACCCGATGAATGATTAAATCACCCGATAGATGAAATGAAATGGATTATTAAAGTTAGGTTATGTCACTAAAAGTCCCATTAGCATGAATTGTGAACTACCGAGATTTGGTAGACGCTTATGCATATAATAGTAATATTTTGGGACGATCACCCCAGTTCGCGCCTTGACGGTTGATCTCCGTCGTGCCACATTGATTGGTAAGCGAATTTATGTATGAGAAGATTTACACAAGCGTGATTATTGTGACGACACGCTAATTTAGATGGGCAAATGAGTTTCGGGCTAGCTACCCGTTGTTTGTTGTAGTAAGGTAACAATGTCATGCGGCTTATAATAATCCAAATAACGAAAATACTGCTTTATGCATTGAATTACGATATATTGCCTGACTAGTAATACTGGGTCTTATTATTGATATTATATTCGTGTTTTGGTTTTATATAACAATATCCATATAACGGTTTTTATTTAACTTTATACAACGTTATAAAACGTATTGTATGATGTTTTTAACGACAATGGTTCGTATAATGATTTGACGGCGAAAGCCTATATTATGATTTTTGATAAGGATTTGTATAAAATGACTTTGGCTATTTTATGGCCTATTACAAAGATTTGTACAAAATGATTTTTGGTAATAATTTTATACTGATGTTATATTGATGGATTTCATTAAACTCTATGAATTCACTCGGCGTTATCGCTGACCTTTTCTTTTAACATGTTTTATCTCAGGTACTTGAAGGTAATTCTCGGGAAGACAACAAGAATTCATGGCCCGCACTTAAATAATAATTTCCATTCAAATGCTTTGTAAAAACCTGTATGAAATATAGTGACTTGGGACCTATGTAAATTTGATATTCATGAATGGAAAATGCTTTATTATTAAACGACGCGATTTTTAAGCGTTGTCTATGATGTGAGTAATCTGCTATCCCGTAACACCAACGAGTCTTCCGCTGTATTGAATTGTGTAAATTTGGGGGTGTTACAGTTTGGTATCAGAGCTCTCGTTATAGAGAACGAAAGATTTTTAAAACCAAGGTTTTGAATAAAACATTTCAAAATCTTTTAACTATAAACATTTTTCTTAAAATGTCTAAAAATCTTTTGACTATAACGGTGCCGAAGAATTCCCGAGTTACCGACAAGGCCAGACTGAGAAGTGTTATTTTAATATATATATATATATATATATATATATATATATATATATATATATATATATATATATATATATATATATAACTTGGATTATATATATACATATGATGTAATTTGATTACATGATTGTTTGATGATTATTTTAATATTTATACGACGTAGATTGTCACAAGGAACCCTAAATCCCCTAGTAAATTAATCGAAGCTATTCTCGTAGGAATTCTAGCTATCCTAGATCTAAACCAAGTTGTGGATATTTATGATCCCAACAAATGGTTGATATTCATAGAAATGTTGATATTAGTTGATTGTGATATTAAAGAAGAATTGGCGAGATTAAATCTGATATCGATGTCATGACGATCTTTCCTTATAGAGTGGAGTTTGACAAAACGTTACCACCTGGAAAGGTGTCATCTGATTCGTTGTCACCCAATTCTTAAACTTGAAATCAAAAGGGTGAATGTTGCACTTGAGGCTGTCAATGGAACCATTACCCAAAAGCCTCATGCCACTAGTACCTTTCCGAGAAGTCTAATTGAATGATCGAGTCATTTCATATTAGTGACTCATTTGACAACTATTGTTGTAAGGGCTATCGGATTGGAAATTAAGTGTTGATAATATCGAGCTTTTATTGCCCTATTAAGGTCTAAGAATAAGGTTGAAAGTATTGAAGAATGAAGTAGGATATCGAATTGAGTATAAGTTGGTTGAAAATAAAATAAAATTTAACTTGTATGGAATATGAGATTGTTAAGAGGAAGTCGTTAAGTTCTGTGATTGAATTATAGGGTTTTAATTGATTGTTGATTCGTCTTAAGTGTTGTTCCTAGGCCATTGTCCATTAACGAGGATGCCCAATGTCCAAGAAATAAATTGAAGAAAACCTCTTCTGAAATTGGGACCGATGGATCTTCCGGGATAGGTGGGACACCTAATGACTCTTGTAGATTAGTATTCATTGTGGTATCTTTTAAAAATCCCTAACTTAACTGAGATATCAGTTGGTAGGATGAGTTCTTGGAATTGTATGACATAGTGACACGTAATGTGTTACGGTATAATTTAGACTTATTTGTGATTAATGAAAAGACTACCTTTGATTGCTAAATCCTACATGTATCGATGTTATCTATCTTTTATTGCTTCATCCTAATGCTCGCATTAGTGATGCAACCATTGAAGAAGTACTCATCTAAGTTTGAGTTACGTTGTGGATTATTCTTTTCGAGTGCCATCGAGGTCATAAACCTCATGATTATTTGGCTAAGCTCATTCCCTATTATATTGTAGTTAGTTCTTGGTGAACAACTTTTCATCACTCCTTTGCAGATCACTCATTGTTTTTATAAGATAAAACAGTATTCCTCGAGAAAAATTGAATTATCATCACCATACGGATTATTTAAAGTGAGACTTATAAATAATCGTTATCAAAATAAATTTGTTTATAAAACACCTTGGAAAACTTAATTGTTTTCATAACAAAGAAAATCTTTGTAAAATTATTTTTAATTCTTATTTAAGAATTAAGCATGAAAATGTTTTCATTATAAACATGATGATAAAATTTTGACGAATTGAGTATTGCATCGTTAATCTTGAAATTGTATATAGTTGCGCGCCTACATACAATTTGGAATGGACCATGCAACGCTGATTAGTAGTCACCATAAAACTGATTAATAAACACTACATTTTCTTTAAAGATTGTGAAAGATTAAATTTTATGAGAACTGCAAGAAGTGAAAAATAGGGACATATTGATGGGGACACCTACATATGTGCCCGTACTATTTATTCTTCTGAATTGAAATTACTCATCTGTGGATATTGTCTTAATTGACAATGGATATCCCCTCTTGTCCAATTCTCTCGTAGTGAGATTCCTTGGAAAAGTATCTGATTACCGAGTCTTGATACCCGACTGGATGTATCGACGTTCTTATCATTTCTTTTGATTAGATTTAATTTGAATGACCTGGGTAACGATCCGAGGAGCTTTCGAATGCGTACTTAAATTATGAAAACATGGGATATATTCATATTCATTAAATTTTTTCGTCTGTATCTGATTTAAAATTCTCTCGCGTAGATTATGTGTTGACCTTAGTCTTTTAATGGTAGTTGTGTCTCCATATATCCTTGAATTTGTGAAGGATTATGAGTTATTATTAGTCTTTTGAGAAGTTCACATCTTATCGACGGCAATAAAATTGGAAAGTTGATAGTGCCAATCGAATGGATTGATTGACGACATTGTCTTAATTGATGGGAACTCGAGTAGAATTCCCATAAAAGATAAGATGTTGATTATCAAAAGTGATCTAAATAATTCTTGATGGACGACCATATCCTGCATTTAGACTTGAGATTATACCATGAATGGTTATGAACTAGTCATAGATCTTGCAATCTAGAAAGAACCTAATATGAATTTATTAAAAGATGTTTCTATTATCTGAAACTTTAGGAGGTATTTATTGGTGAATTACCTAGACTTTTTCCATTAAGACAAGTTGAAATTGGTATTGATTATATTCTCGGTGCTGCACCTGTGGCTTGTGCACTGTACGTCAGCACCATCTGAATTAAAGGAATTACCGTACAACTGAGAGAGTTGTCGGAGAAAGATTTTATTCTACCAAGCTCGTCATTATGAAGAGCTATGGTATTATCATTCCTTATATTTATTAATTACCGTGAACTAAGTAAATTGACGATTAAAATCTATATCCACTACCCAAGATGATAGATTTGTTCGATCATTTACAAGGTTCTAGCGTATATTCGAAGATTTGATCCACGGCATGGTTATCATCAACTTCGCGTCCGCGAAAAAGATTATCTATTCCAATCACTACATCCAGAACTTGTAATGAATATTATGAGTTTCATGTTATGTCGTTTGGATTGACTAATGCACATGTAGCATCCATAAATTTGGTGAATCATGTGTGTAGGCTGTAATTTGATAAATTCATGCTTGTGATCATTAAGGACCATTTGTTTGTTTATAAGTATAAGAAGGAGTGAGTAATTATTTATAGATTGCCCTGAATTGACCGAACAACAAAAACCTGTACCTTAAATAATTAACATGTGATTAAAGACTAAATCCTTTACATTATTTGACCATGTGATTAATAAGATAATGGAATATATTGACTCTTCGAAAATTAGAGCCATTAAGGCTTTGGGTTTTACCAAAAAGAAAGTGGAAATATGTTGTGACAAATAATTTATCAAAGAAATTTTTAATGGATTATTCCCTTATACACAAATCATTTAACTAAACTCCTGTTTAGGGGTAAATGTTTGTGTATACCTCAAGACAACCTAAGAGGGATTGAGGAAAACGTTAAAGCATGACTTAAAATTTGAAACGATAATTTTTGCTTTTCAACTAAGAAAATTTTTACCAAAGAATAAACGAAGATTTTTCGAACATTTACGGATCTTACTAATTATTTCTGATAAATCAACAAAAATTGTGTTAATTAAATTCAAATTTATTTTGAACATTTTTATATAATTGGACAAACTGAGAAAATTTAACTTTTTGCGTTTACGTTTCACAAAATTAAAGATTTATTATTTAATTACTTGTAATATTTATCGACTAAACGTCGGATTGAGCAAAACTAATAAAAATGATAGTTGAGACGAAACTAAGACTTAGAAAATATGAAGGAATAATTTCTGAATAAATACGGTCATGATATTTATTTCATCGAGGAAGGTGAATATAATTACTGACACATTATGTAGAAAAAATAAAATAAAGAACCAATTAGGACATGTTCCTTAATAATGAAGGTGCGAAATAAATTGCCGAACAATATAAAAATAAACAATGTTTGTAAAAAAGGATAATATAGATAATAAAAGGGGTTCGCGGCTAATGTGAACCATTAGAATTGAGAAGCCGATGGCGTTGAATGTATAACAGGCCACTTGAGGTTGCCTAAAAATGGAGATTTTGAGATATAGTTATGTTGGAATCTTGTAAGTATATGTATTATATTCCCGTCATTTTCTGATTTAATGTATCATTATCAGAAGAAGTTGTACTGATGGCAAATTATGAAGGCAGACATCGCCTCGTACATTAGTAAACTTCTAACTATTGCAAAGGTCATCATCTGAATTTGATTCGATTTGGGTAATCGTCGACAGACTGACCAAATCTGCTAATATCATTCATGTTAATGATAGATTCTTGATGAAGAAATTGACTCTTTTGTATTTAAAGGAGTTGTGTAAACATGGTGTGCCTGTATTGATCATCTCTATCAAGATCCTCGCTTCGCATTGAATTTCTAGAGATTTGCTCAGAAGTCATTAAGAACGAATCTTGATGAGAGTACTGTGTACCACCCCAATCGAAGGGACGAGGTAAAGTAACGATACAAAATACTAGAAGTGTTGTTTTATGTTTGAATGATTGACCTTTGGTAATAAACCGTATAATCGCTTTCCTTTGTAGAGATTATCATTGATAATTATCGTGTTAGGATCGAGATCGAATCTTGTTTGGATCTAAATATTAGAGCATCAGTAAGAAGGATTTGGGATTAAGACATCCGACATACACCCATTGTGAGTTGGACATGTCTTTTAGGTTTAAGGTTTCCTATGACGACAAACCTAACCTTACAAAATACTCGACCCGCGAGACCTGAAATGATTATTGAAATTAGGATCTGATTATTGACTGCCGGTAGTGGGTAGGAGGTTATGTGAATATGAAATGTAGATCTTGAAGTGCCAGATGGGTAGCGAAGTTATGCCAAAAATTTTAACTATGGAAAAATGAATTGATGATCTGAAAGATCATGGGATATAAGTCCCCGTTGTATGGGACCATTGAGATGATGTAAGAATTGGTTTGAAAGGCATATAAGCTGGATCTACCCTAGGACTTCAGGGATTGCGTGAATTATGTTTGTATATCGAACTTGATAAAATATCTATCAAGTGAAAATCTGATTGTTTCTTAGTAAAGTTTAGATCGGCGAAAAGTTGCATTCATTAGAAACCCGTGAACATCATGGATAGAGAAAGTAAGTCAACCTTTAGCCTGATCTTATTCCCGTAGTTATGTTTGATGAAACTCGTGTATTGTAATGAATTACACTTGTGAGAAAATACCGAATGTGGAGGAAATACCCACATGGCTTTAACTCTATAAGAAGCGAGTAGTAAGATAAGATGATCTTTGAGGACAAAGATCCTGTTTAGGGGTAAATGCTGTGACAATCCATCAATTTATGGTTGATATTTTATTCTCAAGTATTATTTAAAAACATTATTTTAATGTTATATTATGAACTCACTCATTTATGGGAAGAAATTTGGGTTTACGTCTTGAAGTAGCATCGACAACGTCTAAACCGGAGGATTCTACGTTACGTGCTTACGTTTACATACATTGTTTTTGGTGACAGTCCGACATTTCAGGATATAAATTTATCCGTGAATATTATTTTGGGATTTTAAATTTGTGTTGGTTCATAAACTCACAAATTTACGAGAAGAGATTAGGATTTACGTTCATAATTTAGCGTCTTTTACGACTAAACCGGAAACCCTAGGTTTACATATTTACGTTTTTGAACTCCATTTTTTATGAGACAATTTTTATTAGAATCGTTTTGTGCCGTAGATTCATAATTTATAAAAAACGTTTTTCGTAAAACGACCCGAGGGCACGTAAATCGAGGAAACTCGAATCGAGGAGTACCCGCAAATTAGTGGAGATGAGACAAGTGGGACACTTGTCCCACCCCCACCATGGGCTAATATTAACAAGACAACACACACCCATGGTGCCATATTTTTACAAGCTAAGGGACACTTGTCCCATACATTTGACCAAAAACCACTAACACCTCAAAACCACTAGCTTCTTTCCCACTTTTCACATACATGCAATTTTAATCAAAAAAATTATCCATCTCTCTTTCTCTCCCTATGTTGAACGTCCAACACCACCCCAAAACACCATCTTCATCATAATTTTAACCACAATCTTTATCTATAATCAACATATGTGGATCACTACTTAAAAAGAAGAAGATTGGAGGTGATTTTAACATATAAAAAGGAGTTTTCATGGAGGTCTTTGGGCTAATTTTCAAGAAGGATTTTAGGGCTGATTTGTTGAAGGTGTCTTCATATCCTTGGTAATCTTGAAGGTGGTCTTGATATTTCATAAGATTGATTACCAAAACCAAGCATTGTTCATCCAAAATCTCAACCTTTTCATCACTTTGGTGGTATAGAGATTGTTTCTTCCTATCATCTTGTTATTTTGTAAAAGTAATCATGTATTTTCTTCTTAGATGTATATGTATATGATGATATATAATGATAAAAATATTATGTGGGGATCATGTGTTGATAAACTTGGTTAAAAAGATTGAAAACTACATGTAAAAAAAGTTAAAATCATGCTTAAAAGATGACTGTATAAAAACAGTAAGTAACCAAATGTTAAACTGATAAAATGGTGAATTGGAATCAATATACAGTAAGTATTAGGTGTTATACACATGTGAGAGTTGGCCATACAATGGAATCATAAAAATGAATGAGATATGATCAAAACAAGTTTAGAGTGCAAATCTGCCTACACTGTTTTGGACGAATTTATTAAAATATTTAGAAGTTGATTCATCAGTAGCTATATGGGAATAAAATGAAGCACATATCATGTAGTTTCTATGATAAAATTTTGGGGTTCTATCTCCATGTAGAACTCTAGATATGATCATTTTAGTAAACTTGATTTTTAGGACTGATTTTGTGAAATTAAAGTTTAATATTATTATATAAGCACTCAAATAAATATAGTATAAACTGTGAATTAAACCCACTAACTTATATATTTCATTTATATAAAAATGTATAAGGATAAATAAATGGACATTATATAAAAAAGGTAGTTTGGTAAGTTTTATAAGTTATAAAAACTATATACTAAGTTTTACGTCTTTTCGGCTAAAACCAGAAGATTAACGTTTTTATTAAACAAAACTTAGACGGTTGGACCCGTCTAATGTAAACTTTTATAAACTCACATACTGATATATAAACATATATAACAAGTAAAAACCGATAAAATCCGAGCTTTACAACATATAGACATTAACGGGCCAAAATAGCCTTATTGGACTATTAACCCGACAAGTTTGACTAAACACTAATGGACTTACTCATTGGGCTTAACCCACTTGGTCCCAACATGTGAGTATAGGCCTGATAATAAAAGTATAAATGTACTAATATAAAGAGTTGAACTCTTAATGGGCTTTAATGGGCTTATTGGACTTTAATATGGAATTGGATTGAAACTAGTATAACTAGTCAAAAATTTGACTAACACATAACACTATAATGTGTATGAAGATATAAACTCCCACATGATCATCATCATACTCATAAATCATCATATATATACATAGCCATTATTTTTATAAAAGTCATTGGACAAGAGTCTAAGACGAGTATTATTTGTCTAGGTTTCCGTGATTGAAGCCCGTACCGTACATCCACATCGCCGATAACCCGCTTTTCCCAATCAACGTGAGTTAATAGTCTTGCACTCTTTTAAATGTTTTTATGAAATGTTTTATAAACCTGCGAGGGAGATAACATGTTAGTTTTTATAAAATAGGACACTAGTTGTCCCGATTGTTTGTTTATTGATTTGGACCCGAATGATTGTATGACCCGATGAATGATTAAATGACCCGATAGATGAAATGAAATGATTACTAAAGTTAGGTTATGTCACTAAAAGTCCCATTAGCATGAATTGTGAACTACAAGGATTTGGTAGAAGCTTATGCATATAATAGTACTATTTGGGGACGATCACCCCAGTTCGCGCCTTGACGGTTGATCTCCGTCGTGCCACATTGATTGGTAAGCGAATTTATGTATGAGAAGATTTACACAAGCGTGATTATTGTGACGACACGCTAATTTAGATGGGCAAATGAGTTTCGGGCTAGCTACCCGTTGTTTGTTGTAGTAAGGTAACAATGTCATGTGGCTTATAATAATCCAAATAACGAAAATACTGCTTTATGCATTGAATTACGATATATTGCCTGACTAGCAATACAGGGTCTTATTATTGATATTATATTCGTGTTTTGGTTTTATATAACCATATCCATATAACGGTTTTTATTTAACTTTATACAACGTTATAAAACGTATTGTATGATGTTTTTAACGACAATGGTTCGTATAATAATTTGACGACGAAAGCCTATATTATGATTTTTGATAAGGATTTGTATAAAATGACTTTGGCTATTTTATGGCCTATTACAAAGATTTGTACAAAATGATTTTCGGTAATAATTTTATACCGATGTTATATTGATGGATTTCATTAAACTCTATGAGTTCACTCGGCGTTATCGCTGACCTTTTCTTTTAACATGTTTTATCTCAGGTACTTGAAGGTAATTCTCGGGAAGACAACAAGAATTCATGGCCCGCACTTAAATAATAATTTCCATTCAAATGCTTTGTAAAAACATGTATGAAATACAGTGACTTGGGACCTATGTAAATTTGATATTCATGAATGGAAAATGCTTTATTATTAAACGACGCGATTTTTAAGCGTTGTCTATGATGTGAGTAATGTGCTATCCCGTAACACCAACGAGTCTTCCGCTGTATTGAATTGTGTAAATTTGGGGGTGTTACACCTATGGATAGAGAACACCCTTGGGGAAAGATTGGAGATGGAAAGGATGTTGATATCAGGCACTATAGATCAATGATTGGTTCATTGATGTATCTCACAGCCTCTAGACCTGACATCATGTTTGCTGTGTGTGCTTGTGCACGCCATCAAGTGACTCCCAAAGAATGTCACCTTTATGTTGTAAAGAGAATATTTAGGTACCTAAGATGCTATCCTAGTCTTGGCTTGTGGTATCCAAAAGATTCACCTGTGGAGCTTATTGCATATTCAGACAGTGACTATGGAGGTGATAAGTTTGATAGAAAATCCATAACTGGTGGATGTCAGTTTCTTGGGAGCAGGTTGATATCTTGGCAATGTAAGAAAGAAACAGTGGTGGCTAATTCTACAACTGAAGCAGAGTATGTGGCTGTAGCTGCTTGTTGTGGACAAGTCTTGTGGATTCAGAACCAGCTGTTGGACTATGGGTATAATTTCATGCATACCAAGATATTTGTTGACAATAACAACACATTATGCATTATTAAGAATCCTGTACATCATTCTAAAACTAAACACATAGAAGTAAGACACCATTTTATTAGAGATTGTTTTGAAAAAGTTTTAATACAACCAGATAGGGTTGACACATAAGAAAATGTGTCAGATTTACTAACTAAAACTTTTGATGCTGGAAGGTTTCAATACTTGGTAACAAGTATTGGAATGATCAATCTCACATAATATGTGTTTTGGAGTCTTTTTGTAAAAGTATGTACAGGATAATGCATTGTTATTGGTCTTTTTGAGGATTTAGATTTTCCACTATATTTTTCTAACACTGACAAAGGTTGTTTGAACGCTGATAAGTGTTTTTGTGACGTTGTCAGCAATATATTTGTCTAACGCTGACAAAGCTTTTCTTAACGCTGACAAGTGTTATCGGGGCGTTGTCAGCAACAATGTTAGTTTTGTGGTTTTCAATCTAAATGTGCAGGTGGTGTTAGCATTATACCATTGGATACAGAGTTGCTTATGGATCATTGGAGAAGCATTTGGGCATGTTTTTGTTTATGGATGATGGTTGGAATTTTCAATTCCTATCTTGACATAAAATTTTTTTATGTTCATGCATATTTTTGGCAACTTTTGTATCACAGTTTAAGGGGAGGTTTTAGGAACCTTTAGGACTTTTGGGTATCCTTATGATACTCTTATCACAATTATAGATTGTGTCCACGGGTGAGTATGAGTTAGTTTTACTAAATCATGAGGCACTGTAGCATGCAAAGTTGATGTACTATGCATGCTGCCAAGACATTTTTGGCCTAGAATTGGTTGTGGTCTGATGGGAGACTTAGGATTGCTTTTATCATGGGTTTTACCTGGGAGTAACAAAGAGTTTTATAAGGTAACTTAGTTGTTAAGAATTTTGGTTAGCAAGGGACACTAGAGGACTGTTATGTCTATCTTGCATAAGCAAGTGTGCATAACTGGACAGTGCTTGCCGCCCTATAATAATTATCAATTTTTTGGTTATCTTCTCTAGGATAAATTACTTTGTTAAGGTCATTTTTCATTTTTAAACATTTTTATTTTTGGACGCTGACAAGTATTTTTCCAAGCGTTGTTGTGACCAATTTTGACGCTGACATGGCTTTGGCAAACGTTGACAAGAATATAGCCGTTGGGCGTTGATAGGTTATTTTTTTTGACCGTTGACACTCAGTGGGACCTACCCAGTTGTTACTTTTTGACATCTTTTTAGGCCGTAATTTTGGGAGCTGATAACTTTCATTTAATGCATGAGATAAACTTATTCTTTTTCAATATTTTCATGATTGCATTTTGAAAATACTTGCCTATTTTTGGGCCAATCACATGCATTTTTCTCTCCTATATATTTGGCTCCTATTTTTAACAGGGTACCTATTATTCTTGTCTAAACACAATTTTCTCCCATAATCTTCATCTTTTTCAATCATTCAAAACAGCTTTCAACAATGGCACCAAAGTTTAAACCAAGTGATTTGGAATTGGGGTTCAGAAGTCAACACAACATGGTAGCATATCTTGAAGCTGATGATACTCTGTTTCCCCAATACACACAAATGGTGGCGTATTTGAACGCATCCCCCTTTAGGTATGCTCTTTCTCATGCTCCACTCATTCCTATCACACATATTAAACAGTTTTGGAACAATGTCAGTTCCTCAACAGTTAATAGAGTGACTACATTATCTTCTATTGTTCATGGGCGCACATGGGTGGTTACTGAAGCTTTAGTACGCCAAGCTTTGCATCTTGATGATGCTGATGGTATAACCACCCTCCCCATTAGTGAAATAGAACAAGGACTAAGGGCTTTGGGTTATACTTTTCCTGCTCAAGGAACTTTAAATAAATATCATAAACAGGAGTTTCCCCCAGCCTGGAAGTACCTAATACATGTCCTCTTGCAATGTTTGAGTCCCAAGTGTACTGCACACAATGAGATCAATAGGTCTATTGCTAGTGCTATTGTGTGCATTGCTACTGGGCAAAAGTTTACTTATTCCAAAATGATTTTTGAGGGCATGTGCAAACTGACCAAGAACCCTTCGACGCTGACACATTAAATGTTGGCGTTGATGTGCCTATTTCAAACGTTGACACAAATCCTTCACAGACCCAAACACCCCTTAACCAACCCACATCCACCCAATCCACATCATCATCTCCACCAGCACAATATAGGTTTCAAAAACGCCAAAGGACTACTGGAGTGTTCTCCTCTAGTGGTCCTAGCCATGTAGCAGAGAGAACCACCACCACAAGTGTGGTTGGTGCTATGGATGAGGCTGGGACTATTGGTTCTGGCTTAGAAGCTGGCCAAGACAGTCCTACCATCATTAAGACCTCATCCATGCCCAATGAATCTACCTTGGGAGGTCAAATACCCATTTTAGAAGGGCAGATTGGAACCAATGACTTTGATAGAATTGGCGGCAGTCTGCATTAGCTTGCAAAAGCAAAATGCAGACTTGGTACAAGTTGTCAGCACACAAGGCCTTGAACTCAAGCAATTGAGGGAGAGGATTGTTATCTTGGAGAATGCTAGCACGAGGAGAGGGATGGAGGAATCTTCCAAAGGGGAGGATGAACAAATAAATGTGAGTGATAAGGGATCTCATGATGGTCAACTTTGGATGTTGCTGAGGCCCTAACAAGTTTGAAGAAACAGACAGGTTTTGATACGTCTCTAGTCTCTCCTACAAACTTAAATTTGTCATTTACAGCCATGTTGGAGGAAATTGCAAGAGGCGTTGAGACATGTAATTCAAGCGTTGACAAGCAGAATGTGAACGCTGACATGAGTATCTTGGGCGCTGACAAAGCAAAATTAGGCGTTGACAGACCTACAAATGAGGTTGATGTATTCCAGTCATCATCCATCATCAAAGAGGTTTCTTCACAGGTATTACCATCTACCTTACCAACAGTTTATCCATTAGATAAGGGTAAGGGTATTATGGTAGAAGAAGTTGTTCCAAAAAATACAGCACAAATTGAGTTTGATAGAAGATTGGCTGCACAAATTGTGGAACAAGAAAGAAAGAAGGTGGGTGAATCACCTTTTGTTGTCACTTCAGAAGAGCAAGAAGGAAGTGATGAGGCTAGTTCAGACTCAAGTGTTATGATCATAGAACAACCAGAAAGACTTGAGTATGGTGATGAATTGGCAAAAGAGAAGTTGAATGAGTTGAAATTGCAGGTTGATTTTGATATGCCATAGGTTGTTCAGATGTACCATGCTTGGAAAGATAGGTGTATGGAGAATCCACATTTGACCATTTCAGATCAGATATGGGTTTGGAGATTCTTCTCAGAGTACAAAAGAATTGCAAGGTCATTTTAAAACACAAATCAAGCAATGTTCTCTCAAATTTGAAAAGGGATAGAAGGGAGTTGTACTGCATGTTGCTCAGATGTCATGGAGCAGGGTGGACTTATAAGAAATTGATTGGATTGACATTTGAAGAGTTGGAGTGCAAAGCTTATCCCATTTGGGTTAGAGTGCAGGAAGAAAACACTCTAAGACTTCTTTCTGATGAAAGAAAAGAAGAACTTGTAGAGGAAATTGAGCTTAAGAAGGCAATGTTTATTCCCAGACCTGTGAAAAAGGGAGTCCCTCTTGAGTTTCCCAAAGATATGGATCCATTACATCCAAGTGAAGCTGTTATAAGAAGGAGCCTCAAGCTCTCACCATTAGAAGCTTTAGATATGGTACAAGTGTTACCACTTGATTCCAGAAACCCTATTATAAGCTATGAAGAAGATGAATGTGGGTTTTGGAAGATTGGCAGGTATGGAAAAGAGGTTCACACTTTTACCACCCTTATATCTTTGTTTGCAAGTTTTGATAGAGAAGACTTGGTAGACCTATGGAGGTTGTTAGAGGCCAAGTATGAGATTGAAGCTCCCACTTCAGTCAATGCAATAAAACTGTGGTCAACATTCAAGAGAATGTGTAGACCAATTGATGAAGATCCTGCTATTTGGAAGGATCTTGAAGATGATCTCAGTGGTCTTCAATGGAGGTTGTATTCAGCTGCTGGTGTTTATTATTTGAGTTATACAAAGTTTGCTGAGTATCTACTTGTAGATGGTCAGTATTTCATGTCCAAGGAAGTCTTGGAGAAGATGAAGAACACACAGCTGGAAATTGATTATTCAAGTGATGTGGCCAAAGATTTAATCAGATTTATTTATTACCAATATGAGAAGGTTTGTAAGATTCCTCCTAGTCCTTAATGTTTATTCAGAAACTTGATTACTAGAGTAGATATCAAGTTTAGGGGAGGATTGTTAGGAATCAATTATAGCCAGTCTACTTGAGCACTGACAAGAGTAAAACAAGCATTGACAGGAGTAAAACAAACGCTGACAGATCAAGCGTTGACAAGAAGAAGTCAACCGTTGACACATTGAAGACAAGCACTGATGGAAGGATATACTCTACGCGTTTATTATATTCTAGATTACTTCTAGTAAAGATAAGAACAACAATGTATTTTCTATATTTATCTTTACCTAGAATAGTTGATACGTAGATTATTGTACAAGGCTTCTTATGTCTATAAAAGAAGACCTTTAGGTTAATGTTCAATATAAGTTCTCATACGTTAAACACTTTCATTGTAAGCAAGTTTGATATCATTAATCAAAGTGAAAGTTTGTTTACATCTTGTGTGTTCTTGTTTAAGTGTTAATTCCGCATAACACTTAGATTGTCATATACATATACAAAGGTTTCTCTAAGTGTATTACTTGATCTAATCTCGTATACATAAAGCTAAATCGATCTAAGTTTGGGATCAACAGATTGCGTGTTGACGTAAGCAAGGTGAAGTATTTACTAACCCCCATACTAAAACTAAACATTGTCCTCAATGTTTCGAGTCTAGGGGTGAAAACACCCCATACTAGAGACGAAGTCGAATGCTTAATCTCGAGCATGGAAAGGGTAAAACGAATAACCTAAAAGTCGTTTATGAATTGTGCTAATAAGATAAACGTTAGAACATAAAAGGATATCATCGGATATCGGAATCTCCAAAGGAAACGATCGAAGCTCGAGTGATCCGTAAAACGAACACGAGAGGCTTCAGTGATGACGATGAACCTAATGAATCACAATCACAAACAACCACGGAACAAAGGTTGGAAGAGCACAAGTCCCCTCGTTACATTAAACTAAGAAAGCGATAATATTTACAAGGATAAGCATGAGAATACCCCACGAGGCACCTTGTTTTTTATAACTGAGTCAAAAGCTCGACTCGAATACCCATAAATGTGATCATTTAGGGATAATCATGGTTTGGTCATTTTGGTGGGGCTTACATGATAAAAAATGCCCAAAAGCAACCGGTACTAAGGACTAAGTCCTTAGATGATGCAAAATACCGGGGTCGAAGATGGCGTCCTCGTTTTCATGGGATAAACGAACCAACGCCACTTCAACACATGCTCGAACCTCAAAGATGTAGAAGAAAAGAGATGAGAAGTATAAAGGTGGGGCAATGGGTAAGTCACTAAAATGAGCTACTCGAGGTAGACTCACACCAAGCAAACGAAAAGATTTTCCATTTATTGCATCGGTGGAAGACCGAGATTTCCCTTTACAAGCAATTCCGGGATCGTAAATCTCGTCCTCGGTGGAGAAATGTGAGGGAACATTTGGGGCTTCCCCCACACTAGATGCACACCAACCATCATCAAAAGGAGTAGACGAGGTGGTAGCACTCATAAAACGATGTGATGACGGAGTTAGACATGTAGAAAATTCTTTTAAAACATTTTTAAAATCCTTTCCTTTTTCATCGTTTAAAAACACTTTATGAAAACCCGATTTGATAATGTCGAAAATAAATGGCGTGTCAAATTCAAAATTATTCGCGCTAAAAATCCTCACATTTAAGTCTTTGGTGGGAGGGGGTGGCGGATTATATAAGTTCTCAAAACGTTTATCAATAAAGAAAACCGCTCCCTCGGGGTCAACATACTCGTCATCCTCATGAACGTCGATCTCATTGATTTCTTCATCAAAGATAGGCTTGTCAAACCAAGGTTTGTCATTCCCCTCCTTGAGTATCTTAGAAACTCTCTCGAAAAGATCACGATCAAGCACGAAACCATCATCCATTTGTGGGTATTGTTGATAAGTTAAATCCTCATGAATGTGGTAAACGTAATTCTCATTTGAGGAGTGTTGATTAGGTAACTCCTCGAGAATTGGATTTTTAGTGGTCATATGAGTTGGTTCGTCATCGAAAATAAGACGTTCCAACTCATTTAGTTCATCCTCGATTTTGGAAATATCGACCTCACTCGTAGGTGGAAGTGAAGGCATAAGAGCTAGCTCTCGTTCAATGATTTCCTCAATCTCGGGATCAAACTCGTAATCATCGTACTTCACATGTTTCTTTTTAGGAGAATCAAAAATTGCATGTGGATTTCGAAGTACGTGATCAATCTCGGCAAAATCGCCATCGTCATCGTCAAAGAAAGAGTCGATGTGAGCACTCACAACCATGGTCTTACAAGTCGAATGACTATGCTTAGGTGACTTTTCAAAAACAATAGGATCGATGTCGATGAAACCTTTCGCCTCAACGGGTGTTGGGCTAGGCAAAGGAGGCACTTCGATAGAGTTAGAAGTTGAAGCCTCAAAGACGTGGTCCTTCGAAGGTGGTGAAGACGAGCCCATTTTGGTCATTGTCGTGATGGAACTAACGTCGCCCTTCGGAATTGGTGTTTCACTTGTTTCGCTAAATACACCCCAAAGTGAGTTTTCATCCATAAATTTACACATACCCTTTTGAATTAGGTACACGTATTCTCTATCATTAAAATCCTCATCTTTAAAACCGTTTTTCTTAATTCTTTCAAAACATACATTAAGCCTCATTCTTTCCGCTAAAGTGAACATTTTTAAATCATTAGGATTTGAATCATTAGGTTTTGAAACCTCGGTTTTTTCATTATCATTAAATACTTGGGATTTTCTAGCGAAAAAGTCCATTTTGTCATCCCCATATCTCATAATAAGTCTCCCCTCGTGAATGTCGATTACGGTTCGAGCCGTCGATAAGAATGGCCGACCTAAAATAATGGGACATTTAGGGTCACACTCGTAATCGGATATAACGAAATCCGTGGGAAAAACAAACTTTTCAATCCTAACATAGACATCCTCGGCTATTCCAATTGGTATAAGTGGAGTACAATTTGCAAGCTCGGTTTTCATGTTCGTGGGGGTAAGTGAAGGCAATCTCATCAATTTCCAAAGAGAATGAGGCATAAGATTGATGCTAGCACCTAAATCGGCAAGGGATAAACATCCCTTAATCTCGGAAAAATCACAAGGTAGTAGAAATTGGCCCGGATCCTCTTCCTTTCTCGGCATACGCCTTTTGGGTTTTTTAAGAAGAATTGAAGCACAAGTTTCTTCAAGGGTTACTTTGGTAAGGTCGATAAAACTCTCTTTTTGAACCGTGGATGGAATTTGAGGTACACGAGGGTGTACACTATTTTCCTTGGTCGCCACGTTCACCCCATCGACTTTAGAACAATAAGACGTCTTAGAAGTCGAGGGTTGAGAAGAAGGAACAACTCGAAATCCTTCAAGGTTAGGGGTAATCACACGACCTTTCTCACGAGACGAGGCGGCTTTACATTGTTCCTTAGGATTTGCAACGGTGTCATTTGGTAGCGAACTCGATGACGCACCCGAGGCTTTGTTCATAATGGCCGAAAACGTCTTTTTTATGTCAATTTGCCCTTGCTCAATCTTCGTGTTTTGCAATTTCAATGTATTAGAAAAATCGTTTTTCAAAGTACCAATTTCTCCCTCTAATCGTCTCATATTAGCCTCATTCGTATTCATGTAATTTTGAAAATCGTTTGACGAACTATTTTGATTAGCATTAAAGTTCCCTTGGTTTTGATTACTTCTTTGAAAATTGTTTTGATTACCACTTGAAAAATTGTTGCCTTGATTGTTGTTGTTTGAAAAATTCGAGTTTTGATTATTGTCTCGATTTTGCCAATTTAAATTCCGACCTTGATTATAACCTCCTTGATTTTGATTCGAAAAATTTCCATGTTGATTGTTTCCTTGAAAATTGTTTCGATTTTGAAAATTGTTGCCTTGGTTATAATTTCCTTGTTGTGGTGGACCTGCGTTATTTTGATTTTGAAAATTGTTGTTTCCATTTAACGCACTAACATTCGACGTTTGGCCATCCATAGCCGCACACTCGTAATAATTATGAGGTCCACCACAAAACGTACACGAAACCTCAACCGCTTTCACCGTAGCGGGAGCGTCTTTCTTTTGCATTTCAACGAGAAAAGACGTAAACACATTCGTCAACTTGTCGACTTTTGCATCAACCCTCTCAATGTCGCGATTAGAACTACTAACATTGGCGACATTGGCAACACTCGGTGCGTTGCGGAGTTGGTAAACCTTGGATCGGTTTTCGATAATTATCAATGCATCTTTCGGAGTCTTACACAAAAAGTTGCCACCGGCGGCGGAATTCAACGAATCTTGTTCTTGAAAACTAAGACCGTTGTAAAACGTATCGATTTGGTGCAACTCGGAAAAACCATGGTGAGGACATTGCCTAAGCAATTCCTTAAAACGATCCCACGCGTCTCTAAAAGATTCATTCGGTTTTTGCTCAAATCTCGTAATTTCATTTTTGAAAAACGTCGTCTTAGACGGTGGGAAAAAATGATTAACGAATTTGTAAACGAGATCCTTCCACGTAATTATCGAATTAGGTGGCTCTTTCTCGTACCAATACTTGACGGCACCATCGAGCGAGTACGGAAAGAGCATAAGCTTGACGACATCGGCGTCAACGTTCTTAAACTTGCTCGTGGCTAAAAGACGATCAAAATTCTGAATATGGTCGTGAGGATTATCGGCTTCACGACCTTGAAACTTCGTAGCTTGAATCAACGAAAGCATTCCGCTCTTAACCTCAAAATTCTCCGCTTCGATAGCGGGAATTACGATCGCGTCTCCATAACCCTCGGTGGGCGCTTGGAGCAATTCCATCATCGAACGATTGTCGGCCATCTCCTCTACGGTCTCTTCAACAACGATATTAGGAACGTCAGTTTCTAAATCTCGTCTACGTCGTCGATTCCTTCGATTACGATTGCGTCGATTCGAAGCGTCGCTAGAATTAGAATAATCCTTCAATCGAGTGCGCATGCACTAAGCGTAGAATGGGGGGTAGCAAAGAAGATTCTTTTTACGGTTTTTCGATTTTTCAATTTTTTGGTTTTTGATTGTTTTTAATTTTTTTGGATTTTTGAATGTATTACGTAGACACAAATCTACAAATCTCCCCTCGAATCGATCTTCTTGATTAAAGGAGCCTCAAAGAATGAAAACGATCACGTGGAGTGAACGCCTTCGATGACTTTAGAACGTTGGTGGAACACCAAAACATTCAAGAGGTTTTAATCTTGAAAACACAAGCAAATATAATATACGTAGATAATACTTGGGCGGCAAACCCTCGATTAGCCTTCCTTCTCAAAACACGCACAAGCAAGCGGGGGAAACGAGGCGGCGCTAAGCACTTAAGAGCCTTTTTCCCTTAGTTCGTGAAATACAACCGCCTTATACCCACCTTATAGTTTGTGTTAACTGAAATTAAGCCTCAGGAAAGTATTTATCTATTTTGCCTTTAAACTTTTGCTTTAGATTCGAATACAATGATCGAGTGATGAAATCCCGAATCAAGGTTGCGTTTTCACGCTTTTGGAGTACTTGTATGTTTATTGTTCTACGTAAGTACAATATAGTAATATATTCACAAAGAAAAACGAAAACGATAATGGATATCTACAATATAGTAAAATATTGTTGTGTGTTTAATTTAGGAAAATTAAACACGATTTATTTGGATACTATAATATAATAAGGAAAAATAAGAAAAATGAGTATGTACGATATTCACGCTTTCCGAAAATTGAAAAGCAAAAACGTACTACTCACACAAACACGATACTAATAATGGCACACTAAAAACACCTCCCCGGCAGCGGCGCCAAAAATTGATGTAGGTAAATCGTACACGTTTTAGGAAAAACGCGTATGAGCGGCAAGTATTAAACTCGACGCTTTAGGAAAACCGACAAGTCGAATAAATTCCAAGTTCGTTCTCGAAGGAGGTGCGTGGATTAATGTGCCAATTATATAAAATCAAGTCTGGATTAGTGACGTTTTTGGTTTAGGAGAGAAAAATTAAAGACGAGCTACGATTACGATTACACTATGACGTTATGACGTAAAACGATGACGTAATTACGTAAAACGTGACGAAATTAAAAATTAAACCTAAAAATTAATTAAAAGTTAAAACTAAGTCTAAAATAATATAAATAAGAATAAAAATCCAATAAATATATTTTAAAACCTTTTATTAATTAAATATTCAATTTTAAATGCTAATTAAAGCCCTAAAATCAAGTATAACTAAGAAAAAGCCCAAAATATTATTTTATTGAACAAATAACTCACTTATATTATTTAAAGACTAAAAAGTATTTTTCTAAATTTTCAAAACTATTTTTCTATTTTTAAATCAATAAAAACTATTTTTAAACTAAAATAATCATAAAAAATAATAAAATAATGCTAAAAATAATTTTACAATTTTAAAAATCCTAGTTTATACTAATGAATAGTAGAAAAATGAAAAAGTTTGAAAAAGGTAAAATTTTTCACTAAAAGACAAAACAGTTATAAATAAAACCCTAATTAAACTAAATTAATTATAAAAATTAATTAAAAAGGTGAACAGTGAAAACTTTTTAAACTAAAAATTTTAAACTATTTTTCTAAATCTAAGAAAAATTTTAAAACTGAAAAATATTAAATTTTGCCACTAAAAGACAAAAACAGTAATTTAAAAAATAATTTAAAAAGCAATTAAATCTAAAAAACAATAGATGAACAGTAAACAGAAAATAAAATTAATAGAAAAATCAGAATTTAAATTAGAAAAATAATGAAACAAGAATGGAGGTCTAATTCCTATTTAAGTTCACTAAAGACAAAAAATGTGAAAAACTGATAGTAACATGTGACTTGTTTTGTTTTCTAGCAAAGCAGTACCAAAAATAAGGCTAGCAGTGGGAACTTAGTTCCCACTGATAGTGCAATTTTAAGGTCTGGGCACGTTTTTGGCTAGATCTTGTGATTGGCTTGTTGTTTCTTGGCAACAAAGGCACCCCCACAACCAGTTGGGTTGTGGGGAGTCAATAATACAAGAAAAAGAGCAAGTTCTTCACAAATTTCAATCACACAAGGCACAAAAATGTTACTGATATAGCTATGGTAAGTATCTGATGAACAGTGCTGATCTATTGGGTACAAAAACGAATTTCAACCCACAATATCTTAGTCAAATGACTACCAAATCACTCCTAACCAACATACAATCCTAGATAACAACCTAGTCTAACAATCAACAAAGATTGATGAGCAAAAAATTACTAAGACAAGCTAGTTTAATGCTTACTGATTAACTTCCTATTTTCTACAAACTAGCATGCAATTCCTAATAAAATCTTATCAAACTGAAACTAAAGAACTAAGACATCCTAAAACTACCAAAATGAGCATGATTGACTAACATTAACCAACTTTTGTATCACCAAAATCAATTTAAACCCTAGTCCCAAACACCCCTTTAGACTAGCTGATGACAATTTTAACAAAGTAAATCAACTCAAATCAATGCTAAATTGAATCTAACCAACTAAAACCTACCTTACATCAATAAACAAGCATAAACCACACTTTAATCAACTCTCAAAACAAATTATCCACAAAATCACATTCAACTCAAACAAAAAGGGTAATAGGGTTCAAGCCTTACTTTAAGCTGATGCCTTCCATCAAACCTCTTGTGAGCTGATGCAAGAATGTAGAGAAACCCTGTTGTGGTTCAACAACTGAACCAGGGTACTTATATCTTCAAAACAAATAAATGAAGTGAAATATGAAATGGAAATGAATGGGGTCTTGCTTCCTTCTTGTTACCTGCACACCACAACCAAACAGGAAAACACTTCAAGTAGCAATAGACCACAAGCTTTAAGCTTGTGGCTGTTGCTACAGTGAGATTAGTAAAAGGAAATAAACCAAAACATTTTGAAACAGGTCTTTGAAACTCAGAACTTTTAAAGACAAATAACTTTGAAAACTTATATGGAATAAAACTGAAACCAAACCAAACTAACACACAATTCTGAAAACCACCCAAGCTCAAGTCCACTTTCACTTCCTTAAAGCTTGGGTTTCAGAATTCGTGTTATAAAAAAGATGACTTTTCCAAAACAATCCTTTTTTGAAAAAAAAATCTAAATAAGCTTTTTAAACTATCTTTGCAAAAGGGATTAACTGATTACACTAAACAGAAAATAGGTGGGAACTCAGTGGTTGCACAATCCTTGAATTTTCATTGTCATTACTTTTTCAAAAATTGTACAAATACTGGAACGAAGGATAGAGGTCACATGCGACCTCTATTTATACAAATGAAAGGAACTATCTAGAATACAATACTGATAAACCCTAATTTTACAAGAAAAACCCAAAAACGCCCTTGGTCAAATGGGTTTGAAAATCGTCAAAGGTCCTTCATGTGATGCTTGTACTTTGCCAGCTTGCATAGAAGTGATCTTGGCCTTTAAATTCATCCTTCGGGAACAAGTTTTCATATGGGCTATTGATTTTCTACTCAGATTCCCTTTTTTCCATTTTTGGTGTGATAGGGGAAGGACGGTGGGGCCCAAGGAGGTCACGGGTTGCTTGGTTGGTGAGTGGGATTGATTTAGGTTAGGGTTAATTAGCTTTCTGGAAATAATCCGCCCAAAACCCTTTGATTAGAGGGAATTAGGTTTCTAGGGTTTATGGGATGGGGGTGTTTAGCAGGTAAGAGTTTGATTTTTTTGGGTTAATTAAGTTTTAAAAAGAGTGTTTACCACCAAAATATAAACTGATTAAAAATCAGTTAAATTCAAATGGATAGTGGGGAATGACGTGGAGAGGAGGTGTTGTCTGATTGGGTGAAAAGTTTGAGTGGGGTGACGTGTCAAAAGGTGAGTGGTGGGGAGAGGTTTATATGTCTGGTCCATTTGGCCCCTATACTTCCATCTTCTTGTCTTTTTAGTTTCAACAGCCCATGAACAAAATCCTTTTGTTATTCAAGTTTCTTTTTTTAGATTTTTGCCACAAAAAACTATCTTAAACTTGTACCAAGGATTAAACTTGCAATTTGACCATATTTCAAGGGCTAATTATGTCATGACTTCAATCTTCAAGGACCATACTTGTATGACTTGATTCTTGGAGGACTTTTCTTGCCAAATCTTCAAAAGTTGAGGGACCATTCTTGCCAATTCTTCAAACTTCAATGTCATTTTTGGAAATTTCATGATTCGGGCCTGGTTCTTTGTGCAGCTTCGTTTCCCGTGTTCGTTTTTGCTTGATTCCTTTGATATTTTGGTGATTTCACGATATCCGTACCTAAAATACACAATGAACAAACACAAGCACATTTTTTGGGTATTTTGACGATATTTTTAGCGTTTTAAGCCCGATTTGGACGATGAGACCATGTATAATTACAGTCTCATCAAGAACTATATGAATTAGAAATGTCATAAAAGGTGATGTTGGGTCCACTAGATGTGGATCTTGCAGCCTGTCAGGAACGGTGAACGACTTCTGTAATCACAAGTCTATTCACAGAGAGACTCTATACAAATCACACAGTACAAGTGCGTAATACAAATACTATGAATAAGAAGAACAGAATAACTATAACGACTTGATCCTTTTCTAAGGATTTCTAATATTAATAAGAACTAGAATTATATTTGATGAAGGTGTGTGTAACCCTTCTGCCTAAGGTTCCTTTTATACTACAAGGAAACCCTAATACATCATTAACCAAAATGTGTAAAACTGATATGCATATCCTTTCCTAACATATCTCATGCATATCCTAACAGAATAATATCTAAATAATAAAGTTTGACTTTCTATAAGACCAGGAGCACGACTTGCTCCTACTACTACTATGACCAGGAGGAACTACATACCTCCTAGTCTACCTATTACAAATAACTATTCCAATGGTCCTAACAATCCTCCCCTAAACTTGAATTTGACCTGTTGAGTTCAAGTTTCCTGGTAAATCTTGCAACATAGCTTGAGGATTGGAACAACAAAAGAAACATCAGCATCATAACCATCAACAAAAAGAACATAATGACCGCTGCAACTATGAACACCTAGAAGTTTCTTTAAAGCTTGAAACAAATCTGCATCCTGTTGACTCTTCACAGCAACATAAGCAGATTTTATGAGCCTTTACCAAGTAGCTGCTCGCTCTTGGGCTAGCCAGTCATTATGGTGGAATAAGCATCACCCTAGAAGACCAGAACCCAGCCTAACTCTTAGAACGTGAATCAATGGTGAGTGGGGGTACCCTGATGATTTTAGGCAAACCATCACAGCCGTCAACGGATTTGATATGTCTTTACCAGAAGCCATACCCTTCTGGACTCGCCAACTCTTAGCAATGAAGCATTAGTGAGTTGAAAACCTTATACCTTTGAGCAAGCTATTATAGCTATCAACGGATTTGTTAAAATCTTTACCAAGAGCCGTACCCCTTTGGATTAGCCACTGTTCAGTCTAAGACCATGGTAAGTGATAACCATCCAGTTTTGGGTAACCTGGCAACCATCAACGGATTTGAGAATCACACTATAGCCGTACCCTCATGGTGAATCAACTCTTTCTTGTCTGTGAGACATGGTGAGTTGAGCACCATTTGTTGTGTGGACCAGGTCCAACACCAGATGAAACTCCAAACCAGCACAAGTGTGAAACTGTCAAATGAAACCCAATGTTTTGAAAAGTATAAGCAGATATTATATTATGCTCAAGTGTGAAATCCATTATATGTTTAAAGTATAAGCAGATATTATATAAAAAGTATTTGTTTTTTTTTCTTTTTTTAACTAACTATAATAGAAGTCACCAATCACTGTACATATTGGTGAAAAGAATGTCAGTATAAACACAAAAACATAAAAACATACAAACATACCCATCACATACCAGACACTGCCACCTTGTCAGCTTGCAACCGAGCTTGTATCCCTTCCTCCAGAGTAGTAGCCATGGAAGTCTCATTCCCTGAAGGGGCATTGGAGATCTGCAAGTGACATGCGAGCATGGCCTCCATAGTAGCAATAGTTAACGGATAGTCCATATCCGTAAGCATGAATACCATGGCACCAGACTCTAACTCCAAGATATGCACTCCAAAGCCAGCATACAGCTTCCATCTCTTGATTACCCAGCGTGTCTGGTCTTTCCAGACACCAGAATGTGGAGCATGTGAAGGAGAGTCAAGCATCATCTTCAAGTCAGCCCACATGGTTAGACCAGGCCAGGTGGCCACCTCACTAGGATGAGTAGGCATACCAGCATCCACAAACCCATACAACGACATAAGATCTCTACGATCCACCCAAGTCAAAACACCTTGCAAACCCGAAGCATAACGAACATAACCATCACTGATGGAAATCCTATGGGTTAAAGTACCAGGAATAGTCGCGGATGGCTTAACCGACCAAGCAGTAATAAACCCCGTACCCATTGGCAACTCTGAATCAATAAGGTTCTCAAGAGCACGCTTCTCATAAGGAACAGACTTACCACGCCTAGCCATCTTCTTGCGAATGGAACGACGAGGAGTTGGAATACCAGACGAGGTTTCAACCTTTACCTTCGCAGCAGGAATAGGATCAGCAGGAGTAGAATCAACACGTTGACCAACCAAAGGATCAACGGTGGCTGCACCAGGAGAAGGGGTAGGTTGAGGGTCAGTCACTGGTGGTGAGGATTGTTCCCGAACAGGAGTAGCAGTGGTGGTGGTGGTAGTGGTAGCATAGGTGGTGGTGGTAGGACCCGAAGATGAAACAGGATGAGCAACCAAAGGTGTGGGTGTGGTACCAGCAGTAGAAACATCAACAACAGACGGGATACTAGTAGAACCAAGAGGAACACCAGATGAAGAACCAAGAGCAACAGCAGGTTGAGAAGTAGGAACCACTCGTGGAGGAGGACGATAGATGAAATGCTCTGGAACCGGTGTGTTCTGACGCTTGATCATCCTTTGGTATAGATCCTTAAGCTCGTCAAAAGACAATGCCCTAACCCGATCCCATGTCCAACCAACAGTAAAGTGAGCACCCGACTGATATTTGACATACCTCTGCATTAACTTTCGCTCCTCGGTTCTTGTCAAAGTTATGTTCCGACGCTTTTCACGCAGTTGAGCATCAAGAGATAATTGTTTCTTACGCATTAATGCCATTGCTCGGGGGATACAATTCTGCTCATTCACATCAGCACCCAAGAGATCAGTAAACTGCGAATAATCAGATGTAAGAATAGTGAGCACCCGCATCCAATCATTATCATCCCAATGCATAGCATCATGCTGCAACTGTTCACGCCTTTGCTTCTGAAGAGCCTCTTCCTCAGCCCTAGCAGCTTGATCAATCTCCGCCTGCAATCGTTGTGCAGCCTCCTCCCCCAACCTATCCTCCTCAAGTTGTCTGCGAGTACGCTTGCGAGGGGGTGAGGGTGCATCAGGCATAGGGGCTTTCCCCTTAGGATCATGAGATGGTCCAGCAGTTGGACCAACAGTAGTACCAGCAGAAGTACCATCAATATCCCCCTTTGGTCTAGGGGTAACAGCAGTAGGAAGGATGCTTGATGAAGTAGGAGGAATGGGCAAATCAGCATATGGCTTATCAGCAAATGCAGCCTTCGCCAGCAAAGTAAATCCATCCTCCACAAGATCCTTAACATCCTCATCAGAATCAGACTGAACAACATGCTTCTTCCTCCTCCGCTGTTGTGTCTCCAAAGCTTTAATTCGGTCCGCCATAGGAAGAACAAATTCCCTGGTAAGCTTGCGATGCTGATTCAAATCGGCCTCCAAAGAAATAATCCTTTCATGGTACTTGTGCATGAGATCAAGCAAAGAAGTCAGTGTAGCAGGTTCCTCCGCTTTCCCACCAAGAGGACTTGGATCTGGGAAGGCTTCATTGGAACCAGAAGCAATAAAGGGGTCATCATCATGAGCACGAGAACCAGAGGGCTTCTCAGCAGAGTGAGGTGCTAGACTAGGAGGTGAGTATCCACAAATGGAGACGGATGTGGCTTAGAAGAGGGGGCAGCCTTGGAAGTGGATGGCATTTCCACCACCACTTCCTCAGCTGGCTCTTCCACCACCACATGAGGGACACCACCAGCAGGATGCTCCTCCTCCATAGGATCATCGCCTAATGGAAGTTCCTCCTCGGCTAAAGCAGCCAGAGGAACAACATTAGGAGGACCTTGGGCAAGGCCTATCATTGCATCAGTAAGGGGCCTCCAATCCCCCTTAAACCCTAGAGCCATATTGGAGTAAACTTTAGAACTAAGCTAAGGGGTCTCTGTGGATCCCTATTGATCGTTAGACTCAATGGTTAAGAACCATTATATCTAGGTTGATCATCGTTCATATGATAACATAGCGGAAAAGAACAATGATCATAACAAGGTGTTAAGGCACAAGAACACGAATTAAAACAATTGGGTTGCTTATTATATTAATAACAAACAACCACTAGACGTGTATACATTGAATCCCACGTCTAGTGCGACACACACTTTAGGTTTACATTGTGAATGAATGATATATAAATAAAAACCTACGTATGTTTTCTTTATATACTAGAAAACATAGCTTACAAAGAAAGCTAATAATAAGACAACTAAATCTTCTATTATTCTGTGATAATATCTTCTACAAGTTTGTCCACCAGCTTGTAGAATTCTTCATTGTCAGATTTAGTCCTTGTCTTTTGTGTTTTGACTTATCAACTCAATAATTCGACCCAACAATCTTCCCCTAGTTGATGATGTCAAAACACTCCTCTTAAGCATGAATCCTTTGTATGTAGTACATGATCTCCAAGAAGCTTCCCCTTAAGTATAGCACATATTCTTCCCCTTTTTGACACATCAATCGGGAATATGTGAAAGTATGCAATCTTGTAGATTCTCCAAAAGTAGGCTCTGTGTAATGATCCTGAAGAAAAATAAATAAAGTATTCTTGATGTTGAAGTAGATAACCCAATCTTATGTTCCATATCTTGTAGAATGTGATGAAGTGTGTAGCTGATACAAAAATCCTCATCCTTTGTGAGACACTGAGCACGATAATGTAACTCCTTCAAGTGATAGAAAATATGTGCATAGAGAACCATAAGAAAAATCACATATTTCTAGACCTTGTATCACTTCATCAGTAACCATGTAAGCATAAACAAGTTACCTTTAAAGTCAGTGGCTGGAAGTCCATGACTTTAAGATATGATAGAACACAAACTCGCGAAAAATCTTCTTCAATCATCAATCTTCCCATAAGAATTCTTCCCCTTAAGCCAACACTTCTTCATGACAAGTCTTAATGAACCAATATCTTCATATGTAAAAGTTAGATGTCGAATAACTCTTTCACAAGGCTATCCCGATTACATAATCTAATATCAATCAAAGTCTTCATGAAATATTGCTAACTTACTTAAAAACCATTTACTCCATGTAAAAATATCCGAGCCATAAATATCATCATGATATTCTAAATTAAAACGGAGATTCCATGTACCTTTGTGTGTAAATAACTCCTTTTTGTGTGCTAAAAACATCCAATTTTCTCAAACAGCAGCTATTCATGTGTCGTCCAACATCTCTTCTGTCCAATATCTTGGTCAGATGTATTGTCCGATATCTGACAATACGTATCAGCGTTGAAGCTCATATATCGGATGACACTGTCAACCTATCAGTATTGACTTATTCCTGTCAGCGTCGAATTTCCTTCTGTCAGCGCCTCAATTACAAACATCAGCGCCGACTAAAACTGTCATCTTGTCAGCGGTGTGCATACTTCACTTATCCTTAGTCATAATGAATTTAACATAATGATTAAAGAATTACCAACAGTATGCATCTTTTGCTCCTAGGATCAATAACATCCTCGATAGTCAGCAAGCTAGATCCCATATCTCCGTGTGAACACAAGAATTGAAATACCTCATGTGAATGCACACATTGTAACCGTGTGAATGCTAGATATTCACCAATCACAAAGCTTAAACAACCGTGTGAAACAAAAGAATTTCCACCAATAAGAAATCATATACCATGTGAACACATATTTGTCATCCTTGCTTCCATGTCTGATCGTGTGAACACATAAACCTTCACCAATGGGAACAAGGGACTCACGGTAGTACAATGAACCATCATGTAGAGGATCTAAAGTTTATAATGAATATTAGGGTTTAAGCCGTGTGAATACATGCTAAACAACCAATCAGAGCATTCTCTTCGTGTGAACACTAAAGGTTTAGACCTTCACGTCCATGTGAATGCAAGTTTGAAGATTAACCTTCACGCCTGTAACAGTGATCTAGGGTTCGGAACTTTGAGCATTGAAACCCTAATTAGGGTTTGTGAATATCCTTAGATCGTGTATCTTCACACGTTTTAACAGCCACGAACATCAATTCTTCCTGCTTTTAAGTAGATCTAGGGTTTGAGGAACCCTAGTTCATGATTTTATGTAAAAGCAGAAAACTGAAAATCAACCATCAGCCAACTTCGACGCCTAATAACTTTTGCCTGGGGATAAAATTCGACAATCCCTCCGGTGGATGTTTAGATATATGTATGTAGAACACACATATAAAATTTCGTGACGATCCAACGGTTCAATCAAAAGTTATGACCTTCTGAATACTGCTGCGCACACAAAAACGTCCAGAAAAATTCAATACGAATTTTTCTTCTTCACCATACACGAACACCTCGTCGGACCTAGATATCAAGAGCCTTAGGCTCTGATACCAATTGTGGTGTCCTATGATTGTTAGACTCAATGGTTATGAACCATTATATCTAGGTTGATCATCATTCATATGATAACATAGCGGAAAAGAACAATGATCATGAACAAGGTGTTTAGGCACAAAGAACACAAGAATTAAACAAATGGGTTGCTCATTATATTAATAATAAACAACCACTAGACGTGTATACATTGAATCCCACGTCTAGTGCGACACACACTTTAGGTTTACATTGTGAATGAATGATATGAATAAAACCTAAGACTCTTGTTCCTTTTATAGTGGAAGGAACAGAATCTACAAGAGATAATATCAAATAAACATCTAAATCTTCTATTTAGATAAACTATATATTGTGTATATCATAAATAATATACTCAATATATTCCCTAAATAGAATTCTCCATCAGCGTGTAAACATCTGTCAGCGTCTCAACACTTTCCGTCAGCGTCTCAACTAGCCGTGTCAGCGGCTTTGACAAACGTCTTGATGTTTTCTTCGTTTTGAGTTTCTGCCACATCAACTCATATAATTTTAGACCCAACAGTCTCATACTCTTCCATATTACGAGGTATACACACAAGTATCTACTACAAAAACCTAGGATACATTAAAAATTTCTTCCTAGATCCAGTACTACTCAGATTGCTAACCATCCTATTAAACAAATAGCAAGAAAAATTAAACACCCGACCCTGTGCCATGCAGATCAAACCAGTAGCCAAAGGAATGGGAAAGGCATCCCAACTCCCAGACTTAGGGCTTAAGTAGTGAATCAAGAAGTGCACTAGAAGCTTCCACTGGGGGAAAACCTATTCTTTTGGAAGTTAAACTTCCCCCCATGGTTATAACCAATATCAGCCATCCCCTCTAAAACCTTAGCATTGGGGATGGAAACAACACCACCTTTATCTTGAAGATGAAGTGAACTCCTTATAGAAGCTTCAGAAACCACATAAGAACGTCCATCAATGGTAGCATGGAGTACAAGTGGACGACCCAAAACAGCCACAAGTTCGGCAGTATCCCAAAACTGGCGAATCACACTATCATAGACAATTGGGCAAACAGTAAAAGCATACCTGAGGTTAGAAGCCTCAATAAACTCGAAGATGTCTGTGAATTCGTCACGTTTAGGACCATCTCCCAGATACGCTACCTTATTGTGATCGGGTTCGTAGAACAGAGCAGCCATTGATGATGATTGGAAGTGATGGAAGGTGATTGATTAGAGATTGAGAGAGTAGGAGCGTGTGTGTGTGTGTGTGTTATGGTTGTGATGAATGAGTCAAGGGGGTAATTGACCATAAATAATGGTTTTGTAACTATTCATTGACCCCTAATGATGTGGGTTGCCCTTTCAAATTAGGCAGTTATTGCAAAAGTAAGCACTTGCCCCTTATAACTTTATTTGCAAATCCCAGTTACCAAAGTTAAATAATATGATATATACCAGAATTAGCTTGCGTTGACTAAAAGTCAAAACGCATAAGGGTCAACACTAGAAGCACAATGTGGTCAAAAGAAGTCAACGAAGTGAACAGTGACCCAAACTAAGACTAGAAGCCACCCATTAATGATAAGGAAGGATTTTTATCCACTAGAAGTTGAGGACTACCACCAGAAGTGAGCAAAATCCTCCACTAGAAGTAGCACACACCGCAAATACCCATACAAGCTGTTGTTAAAAACTACCAAGATGTTAATCTGTGCAAGTAAATATGTACACTAAGCCTCCCCTTAGGCTTAGCCTCCCCTCAATCCTAGGTCTCAAGGATTGACCATTCCAATGTGAACCACCAAGTGATTAAACCGAGGACCATCACAGGCTTTAGTCAACAGGTCAGCAACATTATCATCCGTATGAACCTTAAGAACCTGAATCAACTTCTTTTCATTGGCATCCCTGATAAAGTGGTGCCTAGTTTCTATATGTTTTGTACGTTGATGAAAAACAAGATTCTTCACAATGCAGATAGTGCTTTGGTTGTCAATGAAAATTTTGGTGTTAATAAAGTTGAACCCATAATCAAGCATCTGATTTTGTATCCATAAAACTTGTCCACAACAACTAGCAGCAGCTACGTATTCAGCTTCTGTTGAAGAAGTAGCTACTATCGTCTGTTTCTTACATTGCCATGAGATAAGCCGTCGACCCAAAAACTGACAACCACCAGTAGTAGATTTTCTGTCATTATTAGCACCTGCATAATCACTATCACTATATGCTTCAAGAACAAAAGGTGATTCTCTAGGATACCACAAGCCTAACTTGGGTTGAGCCTTGATGTACTTGAAAATCTTCTTGACTGCATTCAAGTTAGACACCGTTGGAGCCACCTAATGTCTAGAACAAGCACTTACTGCAAACATAATATCCGGACGTGATGCAGTCAAATACATGAGTGAGCCATCATTGACCTGTACATGTGAACATTTACCGGAGGATCTGGCTCATTTTTGAGTTTGGCTTTAGCAACTTCATAAGGTGTTGCTGCTGGTCTAAGAGGATCCATATCAAACTTCTGAAGGATCTCATGAACATATTTATCTTGACTTATGAAGATTCCATCCGACTGTTGCTTGACTTGAAGACCAAGGAAAAATGTAAGCTCTCCCATAGCACTCATCTGAAATTCGCCCTTCATCAGTTGTTCAAACTCATCACACCATTCCTTTTTAGTATAACTAAAGATAATATCATCCACATAGACCTGAACAAGGATAATGTCCTTGGTATTCCTCTTAAGAAATAGTGTTTTGTCAATTGTGCCTCTTCTATAGCCATGTTTCAATAAGAAAGTGAAAAGACGCTCATACCAAGCTCTAGGAGCCTGATGAAGTCCATAAAGAGCTTTGACCACCTTGTAAACTTTCTTGGGATGAAGTGGATCTACAAAGCCCTTAGGTTGAGTGACATAAACTTCCTCATCAATCTTGCCACAGAGAAATGCACTCTTGACATCCATATGAAAAACTGTAAAGCCTACATAAGAAGCAAAATCCAAAAACAGACGAATGGCCTCAATCCTAGCAACAGGAGCAAAAACTTCAGTGTAGTCAATGCCTTCAAGTTGTGTATGACCTTGTGCAACCAGCCTCGCCTTATTTCTCACCACAATACCTCTCGCATCTTTCTTGTTTTTGAGAATCCATTTGGTACCAATTGCCGTTTTTCCATCTGGCAAATCAACTAGAATCCAAACATTCTGAAACAAGAACTGCTGCATCTCCTCTTGCATAGCCTCCACCCAACTTTGATCCTCAAGAGCATGAGAGACTGATCTGGGTTCCACCTGTGAAAGAAAACAAGCAAACAAACAATGTTGAAAGTCCGTATGATTATTACGCTTTTGGTCCTAAATATAGCTCACAGGAGCATGATGAGCAGACGTTGCTTTCTTATGCATTCTGCGAGTCTTGACAGTAGAACCAGGATCTCTAATTATTTGAGTAGTAGGATGGTCTTTGTGTGACTGCAAAACTGGATTGGAAGCTACTTCCACTTCTGGTGCCAAGTTATTAAGATCCCCAACATAGTCAGCATCATATGAAGTAGAGTCGAAAATGCCATCTATTGGTTGCTTATTAATATCATCCAGCTTGGTAGAAGACTTCTTTTAATAGTTTCCCAGGTCAGAAGGACTAGAGAATCTAGTAGAGGAAGTGGAATCACTAGCCGGACTACCAATAGGTGTTAAACTAGCACTATGAGTAACAGTTGGAGTACTAGGAGTAGCTTTGTCAGCAGAAGTATTCAAAGGAAACTCAAAGCCACCTTGAGTAGCTGCTGTAGTAGCCTCTAGTTGTTGCTTGAGCAATGTGTCAAGAGCTCCTTGTGAGTCCAAAATATCTGATGGAGTAGCATCACTAGGAGTAGTAGGAGAGACTGTGGTGGAATAGGATGGAAAAACAAAAATATCATCCTCGTCATCTGAGTCTGAAAGACTAGAATGAGCACTTGCACTAGAAGTTGCAAACACTTGTGGACCTGCATCATGGTTAGTTTTGAAACGAAAATATCCCAATGAATCACTAAGATAATCAAGATCAAAATACCATTCAGGACCCTTGCCTTGTATGTTTGACTTCTCCTCAAAATACCTGAGATTTATAGTTTCAATTACCCGCTTGGATTGAAGATTGTAGACACGATAAGCCAGAGAGTGAGCTGAATATCCCACAATGTATCTTTCATCTGCCTTACCATCAAATTTCCCCAAATAGTCACTAGTATTCAGAATGGTGACAGGACACCCAAATGGCTTCAAATGAGCAATGTTTGGTACTTTAGCTGTGAGTAGCTCATAGGGAGTCTTCTTGTGAAGATTAGTAATAGAAACTCTATTCAAAACATAACTTGCGGTATTTATAGCTTCTGTCCAGAACATGGTTGGAAGCTTGGAATCAGCAAGCATTGTTCTCGCAGCTTCTATGAGAGTCTTGTTCTTTCTTTCTGCCACGCCATTCTGTTGAGGAGTTCTTGCTGCACTATAATCTCTTTTGATGCCTTTAGAATTACAAAGTGCTATGAGGTATGCATTTTTAATTCCGTTCCATTATCACATCGAATACCTTTAACCTTCTTGGACAACTGATTCTCAATAAGTGTAATAAAGTCCTTGAGAATTGAGTAGGTCTCACTCTTGGCAGCCATGAAGAAAACCCACGTGAACCTGCTATACCCATCAGTTACCACAAGGCAGAATTGTTTGTGGTCAATACTCCTAATAGAGGTAGGACCAAATAAATCCATGTGTAGTAGCTGAAATGGTTCAGTTATAAGGCTGAGAGCAGTAATGGTCTTGAAGGATGCTTTATGTTGTTTGCCTTTGCTGCATGCAAGGCAATTGATATCATTTCTAAATGTTTTGGGAGGTAAACCAGAGACCAAATTCAGATTTGCTAATTTGTGAATGGTCTTGAAGTTCACATGTCCCATCCTTCTGTGCCATTTAGTGGCTTCATCTTCTGAGGCTTTAGCAACCAAACATGCTAGTTGACCAGTAGGATTGACTTCATTCAGCTTGATACTATAGAGGTTGTGTGTTCTAGGGATTTTGAGCAGAACTTGTGAGTCATCCGGGAGTTTAAAGTCTTTGGATAACACTAGAGCATCAGTATCCGTAAAGAGGACAAACTGCTTCTTGTCACAAATCTGAGAGACAGATATCAAGTTGAAGTGTTAAAGTTCTTCCACATAGTAGACCTGCTCAAAGTTAAGATTAGGCGTTTAAATCGTCCCTTTTCCAGTGATCCTTCCTTCACCTCCTCCAAAATAGACCTTTCCGCCTTAAAATGGTACAAAGTTAGATAGAAGAATTTTATTTCCTGTCATGCTCCTAGAGCATCCACTATCAACAATTCCTAGAGTAGGATCTTGGTATGGAGTAACCTACAACAACAAGAAAAGAGATACACAAAAGTTAGTGTCTTAAGGGGACCCAAACCTTTTCATGTTTGAGCCTGCCTTGTGGATCTTTAGTAGATAGCCAAGAAGATTGATCAGATCCACCGTTGTTCTTAGGTTGCCTATTCATCATATGGGTGTTATTGTTTGACTAAGAACAACCTGCTGAGGGCTTAACAGCAGTTCCCAGATTTCCCAACCCAAGATACATGTGGTCTAAATTAAATGCATAATTTGGATTAAAAGTTTGAAAATAGTTGCTGGTTGGTCTATTTAGTATTAATCCAGTGTTTCTCCAATGATCAGAAGCGAATGGAGAGGTCCTTCTAGAAGAAGAAAAAGATTGAGCACATGGGTTTAGTCTTCTAGAAGAATATGGAACAACTCCTAGTCGACCAGGAGCAGGAAATGCTTGATATACAAAAGAATGTTTGTCATAAAAATCACAATCTTTAATCAAATGAAATTCACTCCCACAAACAAAACATGTTTTAAACGACCTTTTATTAGAATGACATTGTTTCATACTGCTAACTTTATTACACACAATTCTAGGAAAAACATCCTTCCTAGCACTCAATAAACCAGGACTAGACACAGTTGAAGTGAAAGCAACTCTCTCTTCACGCTTCCTAGCACTAGTAGCAGCATGGTCATTTGACTTGGAGCTTGCAGGTCTCGACTCTTCACTTGAACCACATGATGTAGAGTCACTGGCTTTGTCACTGAAAGTACACGAGACAAAGTCATTAGTATTAGTAGAACTTTTTGGGGACTCATGCATCTGTGATCCATCCAAGTCATTATGCCTAGTATTGGGCATGAAAGTTCCTGTAAGAGGTGGAGGGACAACGTGCATTTCTTCTGCTGGTTTAAACCTATTATAGCTAGGTGTTCCCTCTTCCTCCTTGTCAGGATCAAAGACACTTGAAAAAGATAAATCAAACACATCTTCTAAATCAATATATTTATCAAATCCTAACCCTCTTTTAGTCCTACCAGACATACTACTATCAATTAATTTTGAAAGATTCTTAGGTGCCTTTTGCCATTTTTCAAATCTTAAAAGTGTAGCATCTAATTTTTGTCATCTTTTACCTTTTCGGTGTATTTAAGCATATTTGTTGTGTTCTCTAAATCAATGTTCAGTATCCTAATTTTATCCTCGTACTCACGTTGAGTATCTTGAAGCCACCTCTTTTGTTGTTCCAATGTTTTTAAAGAAGCCTTATATGCTTGAACTTCTAAAAAATACTTATCATTCTGATCATTTAATTCATTATATTGAGACAAAAATTCTGAATATTTATCATGACAACCAAGAGGACAATGTTGTACCTGAGGTGAGATGCCCATAAGAGCAAACTCTTCTGCTTCCTCGGCATCAGACAGATTCCTAGCAATCATTGCAAACACGTCAGTAGAAGGTTCAGCTGTTTCCAGGGTAGAATTCTGATGATCATTACAGTTGACCATAGAGTCCACATACACCAACGCCTTCTTGTCATCCTTCACCTCCTGAATCTTGAAAGCTGAATATCTGCTCTTCTCCTGGTCATGCTTGTTAGGGCATTCCCTTGCAAAGTGACCTTGCTGCTGGCAGTTATAGAATCTAACCTTGCTTCTGTCAAATCTTGTTGGCTCTCTTAGGTTATAGTTAAATTTTCGACCGGCTTTCTTCTCAAATTTGTGAACCCTAAGAGTGAGCATGGCCATCTGCCATTTTAGATCCATTTCATCCAAGTCAAGTTTATCAACCTGTTTGAAGTCATCAAAAGCAAGTTGTTGTTGAGCATCTACGTCAGCCACAAAAGAGTGAAGAACAGCTTCTACCATGCTACCAGACTTGGCTTTTGGTTCAGGAGTAGAAGTATGCTGAAAAGTATGTTGAGAAGATACAGTATTGCTTGGGATACTAGCATAGGACATGGGACTAGATCCCATAGAACTCACAAAGGTAGAGTTAGCAGGAGTAGGAAAAGAATCACTTGAGTATCCCCTCACATGAGGCTCAAAGGTTTTGAGCTTATGAAACAAATCATCAAAATTAAAATAGTCAAGCCCACCTTTTGCTTTGAGAGAGATTACCACCTGATTCCATGAGTAGGGTAAGGCTCTAAGAAACCTTGCATTGATATCACCATTGTTAGGTTTCGACCGAAGTTGATTCAACTGGCTCAGTATCTTTTGGAACCTGTCATACCCTTGATGGATACCTTTATTTTATGATATCTTGAAGTCTGTGAATTCGTCTCTCAGCATGGATATTCGCATTTTCTTTGACTCCTCATTCCCACCAAACCTTGCTTTTATTCCATTCCAGATTTCTCTAGCATCGTCCAGATGATAAAAGTCACCCATGTGATCATCGTGAAGAGACTGAAGCAAAATAGTTTTTGCTTTGATCTCCTTCTGAACAGCTGTGATTTCTTCATGAGTTTTAGGGTCAAGAAGAATAATACTTCCATTCTTGTCTCTTCCAGTCAACTTCCTACTGTTTCCATTCAAAATAATCTTCCAAAGGTCTTGATCAATGTTGGTGATCCAACATTCCATCTTCATCGCCCAGCTATCATACTCGTCCTTTTTCAGAAGAGGAAACTTACCATTGGTGTTGGAAACCGTAGCAATGATCTGCTGAGTTTGCTGAGTTTTAGGGGTACTATCTTCTCCTGTTTGAGTAGAACTTGAGGCAGACATAATTGAACAAAAATGTTAGTAACGAGAAAAATTGATTCTTCTTGTTACAGAGACTTTCCCAGGATCTGATACCACTTGTTGGGTCCACTAGATGTGGATCTTGCAGCCTGTCAGGAACGGTGAACGACTTCTGTAATCACAAGTCTATTCACAGAGAGACTCTATACAAATCACATAGTATAAGTTCGGAATACAAATACTATGAATAAGAAGAACAGAATACTATAACGACTTGATCCTTTTCTAAGGATTTCTAATATTAATAAGAACTAGAATTATATTTGATGAAGGTGTGTGTAACCCTTCTGCCTAAGGTTCCTTTTATACTACAAGAAAACCCTAATACATCATTAACCAAAACGTGTAAAACTGATATGCATATCCTTTCCCAACATATCTCATGCATATCCTAACAAAATAATATCTAAATAATAAAGTTTGACTTTCTATAAGACCAGGAGCACGGCTTGCTCATACTATTACTATGACCAGGAGGAACTACATACCTCCTAGTCTACATATTACAAATAACTATTCCAATGGTCCTAACAGGTGACACAAATGTCATGACAATATCTCATCAATGCAGGAGTCTAGGTAAGTAGGTAACAGTCCTACCTCTTACCCAAGACAAACAAATAACACAAACAAATCAACATATAGGTTCATAGTATCACTTATTGAAACAAACAGAAAAATAAACTAAGAAGGAACGAGGATCTCCTTTTAAATGCATTCCTACGCGACTCCAATCCTAGCCACATATGTTCTCACGCTTAACCACTTTATCACCTGAAAGAGACACTAAAACACGTCAACATAATGTTGGTGAGAGTCATAGGTTTAGACTCCAACCGAAAAACAGATTAAAATAAGTTGTGAACCACCATAAACCACTAAACATATGGACAATGTGCTACAAATATGCATTAACAACTAACATTCAAGATCAATCAAACCAAACCAAATCTAAGGCTCCCAGCCTTACAAAACACCATGGTCCCATAGGCGCCCATACACCTATGTACCAATCCCAAGGCCCCGCCTTGTCATTATCCATTGGTCCCATAGATGCTCACACATCTATGTACCTCCCCAAGGCCCCTCCATGTCAACACCCCCTTGGTACCAAGTCAAATCACAAAACAATCATGAATCAATTAGCAGTTAATCACATAAGTACACACAAGTCCATCACCAATCATGAAACATTCATAGAAACAATTTACAAAACCATAACGAGTGTCTCTTCCATCCCATCTGGAAGTCAAATCATTTATAGCTCATAAAAACATGGGACTATGAAACTCACCTGATTAAGCTTCTCCAAAAGTCCGCGCACTAGCAAAAAGCTAACAAACAAAAGCACACAATCAAAACATGAACCAAACACTAAGATGGCTCATCAACCTATGATGGACATCTAACCTTCTCCCATATATATACCTCATTTATATTCTCTAAGCATCTCATTACACCCCTCTATAAAGCCCTTAACTCAGTTTACTTGATAACCCGTCCCGTTAACATTTTACCCATAACAGTCCCGGTTTTTAGGTCTCCAAACTATAAGCCAAACGCCCACCTAAACATACCTATGATCTCTGTAAAGGAAACCATATACCCTTACATATGTTAGCTAACTCCTCCCTTTTGCCCCAACCTTAAAGCTACTGTTAAGGCCCCGATATATATATATATATATATATATATATATATATCTTTACATTATATATAACAGGAGGGAAATGCCACATAAGCAGTCATTAAATACACGTCATCATTTTCTTTTTCTAATTTTCGGAAATTTGTTTTTCTTAAATAAATATATTCTAATTCCCGTAATAATATTTTTTTCCATTTTTTCTAAATATTTTGTAAACTTCGGAAAATTCTATTTTGTAAAAATTATAGACGCGTATAGGATTTGAACGTGAGTGTTTTAGCACATAAACAAACGCATCTACCATCTACCATTAGACCATAATGGAATATGCATTAAGTTTTGAAAAACAAGATATACATAAACACCGGAAAATATTAGAAGTCATAAATCATAGAATAAAAACGCTAAACCAACCCTGAAACTCAATTAGGCTATCATTCACATATGACATCGATTTGATCAACCTCCTTTTCTCAAAACCCTAATAGCGAACAGTGTAATCAAAGATTCACCAACCAAGAAATAGGTTTGTAAATTTAATATTTTTTAACAATTCAATAACCGTTGATGACTTACGGTTCACTTTTGTTTGTTAATTGTTATATTGTTAATTTTAATTAAACAATTTAATCTTTGATCTAAGTTTGCATGTTTGGCTGTTTTCTTCATTCAGATTATGAATGCATACATTCGAAAAACACATAGCTCCTCCTATTGAAGTGGCTGTATATATATCTATACAAGCCTACTGCTATGCTTAATGCTTTGTGTGATTTAACTAACTTTATGGGTTATATGTCTAGGTGACAGTTTCTTCTGTGGCTTTATTGTCTCATCAATCGTTATCATAGTTTTGATACAATTAATCCTGTGTAGCATGGTTAAAGTAATATTGCTATTATTCATTGTTATCCTTTGCATTGCGGTTAAAAAGTTACCTAAGGATACCCTATTTGTACAGAAAACTTCAACGGCGGCGACAAGCTAGCCTCATATGGATGGCATTGATATTTCTAACTACCATATGTATGCAATGGAGTGCCTGATCCCAGTAACTTGCATCCTATGTGAATGAACTCTGGAAACGAACAACAACCTTTTATGGCGATGACATTCTAGCCTCATATGGATGGCATGATTGTGCCTACTGCAATGTAATCAATGAAGTGCCTAAGTCCCATTAACTTGCATTCCATGCGAATCAACTCTAGAAACAAGTGAGTTAAAAATCGAATTCTTTCATTTTACGTTCCATAATTTTCACATGAAAAACATCTTCTCTCCTTTTCTATGTTCCCTTTAACAAATGAAATACACCTTTTTAGTATTCGATATACCTCGCTCAAGTAGGAAGATTAAGTGAATAAGTGATTTTGTTTTGGGCAATGAAAGGGAATGCTCCTGGCATTCAGAAGTGGCTGGAGTCACAAGACATGAATACATATGCACTAATAACAAACAAGGACCATATTCACCTTACTATTAACTAAAGATATATGTTTTTGCACTATGTCAAGGGGTGTTTGGATGTGCGTTACTTTAAACTGATTACGACTACACTATTTTAATATATGTATGTGGTTCAAAACTCTAAAAAACAGATTTTCAGAACGAGCTATTCATTTAACAAGACTATTGTGGTACATTTTGTTCTTTCAGGGACATCATTTTCTGAAGTTATAAAAATGAATGATATCTTTAAGGGGAGTATTAGATTCTGATTACATTACTTTTTTAAGTACCTTCAATGATCTCGGTCATTATCAAATGGCAGCCCTTACAAGTTGCTTTATTTCAGGAGATAGATCTAGCGAACAAATCCGTTTAAGATAAGAACTTTCTAAACCATTACAACAGCTTCAAGGCAGCGCACGTAGAATAGCAGAGTTAAGTTTCAAAAAAGTTACACTAAACTGAGAGTTTTAACCAAATATCATTAAAATAATACATTATTCGTTAATGTGAAGATACGTACATGAATGCAAATTGGAAGTTAATGTGGATGAATACGTGGAGTCAGTAGTTACCTTTCTGGATGGCTGTCATATATTGCTGGTCAAAAGTAAGTGTTCCTCTTAGTCCATCAAATTAACAGCTTCGTTACAACTTTGAGGTTGGAGAGAAGGAAGCGGTTGTCATATAAGCCTGTTATTACTCTGGTTGAACCCCGGGATTAGTAAATTGTTTGGGCTGCTGATCAGAAGAACAAAGCAAGTTTAAATAATATGGAAAATCTTGAAGATCGTCCTTCTGTTTAAGAGGATAGTAGAACATCCCAAATGGACCGACCATTGTTGAAGGTGATTTCTTCGTTTGATTGCATGCCTCAGTGTTGCTTCGTTCCTCCATGGTATGCTACTTCCAACTTCTGATGCATTCTATAATTGATAATGAAGATATGCCAAAATGGACGTGGATGATCTTTTTTTTCTTTTTTTCTAGAAACTAGGCCAACCGAGCATTAGGGTAGGCTACGCTGGGCACCTTAAACACACTAATTGTCAAGTGGTGATAAATTTGGTTCTGCTGCTTACGAAATTATCATAGCGGAACTTTCAACTTTGATCAGGTTTGGTACTTGACTTTTAGAACTCAATAATCAAATTACTATATTAAAGTTCGGACTTATATTAGTAGTAATGATGATATGCCATGAATGTCGAGTGTTATATGCTTTTGAGAAACAAACTGTAACAAGTTTACTCACCCTTTCATGCTTTTATCTATCCTTTGGATTTATAACTAGCAGCAAAAGGCCTATATACAGAATATATGTAGCAGATTAGCTCATGATTAGATCATTTCTAAAGTAAATGCATCAGTTTTCTTTGCGAGTTTGCATACAAAATAAGTCGCTACTATTAGAATACAATCTGCTCGAATCTGGCATAAATCATCAGTAAGTTTTTATTCAAAGATATTTAACCTATAAGTTTTACATATTGTAGTCCACTATTTGAGGTTAGTGTAGTTTGTGGGTTTAACTCGTGTATGATCAGCCCATATATTAGTGTTGGGTTATTCAGTGGTAGTCATACGTTCTCTTACACAAAATGACTATTAACGAGACTAAATGAATAATAAAATTGAAGAAGATGAAAAAAACTGAAAAATAGAAGAAAAGGAGGCAAGTATATGGTTAAGAAACAGAAAGTAAGCCATAATAATTGAAGAAGAAAATAGACGTAAGAAAGAAGAAGAGGAAAAACAGGTTACCGAAGCTGCTTCAAACCAAAATAAATTAAAAGAAAAAGAAAGGAACTGTTGAGAAAAGAACAACCTGTTTAAGAGCTCTCTCAACCCACGTTTTGGAAAATAACTTGCTCATGATGACGTGGAAAGTATATGCCAGTCGTTTGATATGTTATATTGTGGAAGTGCTTCTTCTATGCTATTGGTGGTATATGATGCAACTCATTCAGAACAAAGCATTTCAACAATTTTGGATCCTTTGTATTATTATTCTACATGCTGGTATCTTATTTTCATGAAATTCTGGAAATTTACAAATAAGTATTGATCTGAAATGACTCTAAATCACACGTCCTCGGCTGTACAAGTTTAAAAGAATCTGTTTAAATTTACTAATAATGCTTGTTTTATCGACACATGCTCTGCATATAACATATTTCTAAGAAAGACTATATCAAGATTGAATCTTTTTTGCTCCTTTTATTTATGTAATGGTATGTTTTTATGTAAATGTGTCTCAAAGACGATGGTAGCAAAAAATGTAAAATTATCCATAAGGGAGTAGTAAATCAATGTGATTTTGGGGTATCAGATGGAAGAAAATGTCTGAGAGAAACGAATCTTCTGATGTAACAGCAAAAAACAAAGTTGCTCGAATGTGATACATGCAGATGTCTGTTCTCAATTGTTATTACCGCAGTTGATCTGCTTGGGAAGTGGTAGTGTAGCATGCCAACATGGGTGTGAGTTATGTTATGTTGTCCTCTGATGTGATGAAAATCCATATTTTTTTTAAATCCAAAATCTTGCTTAGTTAATTAGTCCATCTTTTATTAAGGACAATGTTCTTTCTAGGAAACTACATTTGTACTTCATATTTTCACCTGTATAGTGTATATTAAAGGGCCCAAATTATTTTAATCTCTCGAAGAAAACATGACACTCTTACTTATTTGTCAGCATCATAGGAGTACATGTTCAAGGATCAAGAACAAAGGTGCCATTGAGAATATGTATGATTCTGACCAAAAAGCTGCTCCGAGATGGCGCGATGTATGGGCCAAATAAGCTAAATTGTTTAAAATCCGACCAAAGAATATTCAGGTATTTTTAGGAATCTACAATGGTTTATTGAATAAGTATAGTGCATTTTAACTACCTTTTATTCTTATACATTAAAACTTACAAATTTCATGAAAATGTAGTAAAAAGTGTTGGCGGGTCAAACCAACCCATTTCGACCCGTTACCTAACCTATCGGTTTTTGCTAGCTTTAATGGAAGAAAATTTCTAAGAGCACATATGCATCTTTGCTACTTTCTGTTGTTGTCTTCACCTATGATTCTTCGTGTTCCTTTTAGATTGGTGTAATTAAAGTTAAATATGAAAGGTTAGTTAAGATTGATGAACCTATATTTTTACAATATAAGCCAATAAGATTCTATTTGCTTTATATAGTTATTAATCGAAGCTAAAAAGCGAGCAAGAATCGCTGGATTTTTTGAATTCAAATGTGTGTTTTTTGTGTTTTAAGTAGTGTTGTAACTGCATAGCCGGTGACGCCACCGCTGCCCGCAGTTGGCGGGTGTTAAGGCGTGTTGATGAAGTGCCTTCTTTTGGCTCAGCAATGTAAGCTCTTTAGATAACCGGTTTACTCATGATGTCTCCACCGTTGTTGCATACCAAAACCCTCAATCCCCATGACAACAAACTGTATGTTATATTTCTTACCTTAGCATTTAGGTAGCCGCTGTGATTGTCTATAATAAGTACTTTATACGTTTTTTTCCTTATAAGAAATATATAGACTTCTATTCGGGGCAGGGGGATTGGAAGTTGGCTTTCAAAATAATAGATTGCAATTATTTTAGCGGTAATGCATAGGTCAAATAGAACATTAAGTTCCTATTGCATAGCAAACGTAGTTATTGGCACATCGGTAACCAATATCAACTATATCCGGTGTGCCAGTGGTGCAACTATTGCGATCCAAGAGTCAAGAGGAAATCATGAGGAAATGACTGCTGAGATATCTGGATTTGCAGCACAAGTTCAGAATGCCCAACAATTGATACATGTATTCTATTAAAATCGCGAAAACCTTCCACATAAAAGAGTCGTTCTTTTATCTTTATCATCAGGTGACATTCCACTTTGGTTTGGTCTTACTGTTATTAAAGTAGTATTTTTTTGTTAGACCATATGTAGATTGCAAAATTAATTTCTGAATCTTTTTAAGTTTATGTGAAAATGATAACTTGAGCTGAGCTGTTATAATAACAAATAGTGGTTATTTTAGTTGTGGGCATTGTTCTTTTAAAACATTGGATCGCTATAATAATAATTGTTACTATCATTAAGATCATTATTAAGACAAGAAATTTCAAGGAGGTTAAGAATATAATACTATCACTTGAATATGATAGCGGCGGTCTTTTCCCAATGGTTAAAAAAGTTAAAAGGATATGCAGTTATTGTGTTTTGGCGTAGTGGTTATAAACGCCCTTCTACATTAAGACCAAAGAACTTGCTTACAAAGAGGAATGCTTTGGCACGTTCAATTGAACTTCAGTGACAAGAGGTATCATTTTCTGAAATCCCAACACAGATTTAAAACTACTAGATTTTTCATTCTGTTTATTTAACATTCTACGCACACATTTAACCTATTTCACTTTGTATCATAGATGTGTTTATAAAGATTCATTCTTACTAACATGTTTATACTTTATACTAATGGATTGACCATGTTTTATCAACCTTCTATACAAGTTTTAATCTAGCTTTCTTAATAATAGTTTTTATACAAAATCTTTAGTCTTTGAATATGATTGAACCGGTGTATATGATTGCTATAATTTACGAGACACGAAATAGGGCGTTGAAAATCTGACGATAACATAGGAATATCAGGCCACGATTTTTAACCGATCTACATTTCACTTCTGTTCAAGCCAAAAGGTATGTTAACTGATAATTTAGCCTTTTGTTGTCAGATATTTGAGCATTGGGATTGGAGAAGAGAATAATGACCACGTATATGTTTGTGCCTAATTTACCCTCCATCACATCCTTTTAGTAAACCTTTTTTCATATTTATCTGATTATTGTGTACTTTTGATCTACTTTTGGTGCTAAAATAATGAATATATGTCACGAATTTAGCAACATACCAAACGAGTTGATGAACTGCTCGAGTTTAAGTGAAACTGATTATTTTGGGAATCGGCATTAATATATTCAAGTAAAGAGAAGGCTGAAAAGATTGCCAGAACTAAGACTGAAGCTGTAAATAATGACCAAGATAGTGATGGCTCATCCAAAGAAAATGGTTTAGCAACGCAGATGCAAATCTAATGATCAATCTAAAGTTTCTAACTTACAACGTATTGTTACTTGTAGCTCAATTTCCAAACGAATATTATGTTCTTAAAATAGTTGATTTGCATCTTCGGATCTGATATTATAATAGCACAGTTGCTAAAATTTCTAAATCGCAATGGCTTATCAGAACTTTAAAAAAAGAAGATGGTTCAGTTGCCTACAAGACATACTATATCAGGTGTGTATGAAATCCATCTGAATGAGTGCATACAGACGCACTGACACACACATGACTCTACGTATGTGTTGTTTTGCGTTAATATCTTTCATATGTTGCTATTTTTTATGTGTCCACAGGCGATGAATGACTTGCAATTTTAATAATAAAAAATGCATTCTATAGACTATAGGCAAATGGGCAGTTGGAATACATCCCCACGAAAGCAGATACAACTCAACAAGATGTTGGATGAGTGATAAGAAAGGATTTTCTTACTCTATATTGTAAACCAATTTGCATTTTTCATTGTTCACCAGTTTTATAATATACAAAATTGTATTTTTGTTCAGGGATGTGTACATAAGAAGGATACATTGTTAGTTAACGAGCTAACATAAAAGTGGAGCATACGTTCTTTTATATTATTCAACAAATTTATATAATTTTTTATTATTTTATTGTTATTATTTTTGCAAATGGTATAATTTTTTCTCTATATTAATTTTAATTTCGCAAAAATATAGTTGTTTGGCTAATAACATGATATTCTTGATAACATAGTGAACGGTAGAGCCGTGTGGGTTTGGTGTCATATCTAAAAATGGTGTCACGTCAGCAAAGTGGGCTATGATACTAAAGTTGTTATGGCACTAAAATTATTATGACACTAAAATAGCTATGACACCAATTTTCAGGAGAGTGGTGTCATAACTTTTCTGGTGTCATAAGATTTTTTTAAAACTTAAATACATATTATAAATCTAAATTACAAACAATACTTAAAAATAAAAATTACAGTCGAAAAATATTAAAATAAATAACAAACATTAAAAAATACATAAAAATATATGTATCTAAAAATATCGGGAAAAAAACAATTAAGAAAGGGCTTATAAATATTAGGCCAAAAGAATACACATCCCTCTTTATAAAACTTAGCCACTTTTTCTTCTTCATGTACCTGCCTCTTCTTCCTCATCACTCCCAGTAACTCAGTCAAAAATATTAAAAACAATAACCCACCACGTCGGCTGGTAGCCACGGCGCGACAGCCTCAGCGCCAACCCATGGAGTCTCGCACAGTGATTTTCACGCCAAGCCTCGGCGCCACTGAATGGCACCACCGTTTTAATTGCTCTAAAACACTAACACTTTACCTGAAGTGGTCACGCCAACCTCCTGAAAAGGGAGGGCTTTACCTGGTTTGAGTCTGTGTGGCAGTGGGCTCAAACCCCATGGATTAGTCGGCCAATGAGTCAGAAATCACGTTTATCAAAAAAAAACACTAACACTTTGTTTTTGTTTGTAAGGATCTTCTCACTACGATAAACGAAAATATACTGAGGAGAAAGCTTCTCATAGGTTTTAAGGCGTGAACAGTGAACGGTGTCTTCTTGAGTATTGTATTATTGTTTCATTGCTTAAGTGGGCATATTATTTTAACTCATTTACTTTTAACTAGGTTAATTCAGTTACTTTTAAATGCGCATATAGTTGTACAGACACGGTAATACTTAGCAATAAGGTGGCTGACTTTCACGCGAAGTATTAATATATAAAAAAGATATGAATGTGTATTTAAGCAATCACTAAGATATATGTTGTGAAGCCCTCAGCCCCAACATAAAAAGTTTAACACCATGAAAATCAAATCCCTACGATGAGGTTTTCTCAACAGGTACAAACAACAATAAAAATGTAGCATTCTTATACTTATTATAAGTTATATATTACGGTAGAGTTTAAATTCATCTAAAACAACATGGCTATCCATCACCTAAAGTAATAGGAGCATATGACACCTTAGTTACACCGTTCAGTAAGTGAAAATGTGAGAATAACAACGATTTTTGTTTTGTTGCTAGAGATAGTATGTGAATAAAGAGCAGTAAAGAGAAATTAACCTTTCCTAAGGTGAGTAAATAATCAGTAAGCTAAATTTCTGTTGGATAAATCACATTTACAAACAATAGGCATACTGAACGCGCCCGCTAGGCGTGTTATATTGCCACGTAAGCAAAGTGGGTTATTTCTTTTATGTTGTTTGTAATTAATTAATTGTTACTTAATGTATTCCTTGGATACTCGAAAGGCACCCACCCAAAAGCGGGCTTTGCAACTTCCATTAAGATGAATATTCATTTTTTTTCGTTGCTAATGCATTCAATAAAAATATTAACATCTGTATAATTTGTTTACATAAAAATATAAACGACAATTAAAAGTCATACCCGTCCATCGGACGGGTTTCGCCGCTAGTATATATATATATATATATATATAAATATATATATATATATATATATATATATATATATATATATATATATATATATATATATATATATATATATATATATATATATATATATATATATATATATATATATATATATATATATATATATATATATATATATATATATATATATATATATATATATATATATATATATATATATATATATATATATATATATATATATATATATATATATATATATATATATATATATATATATATATATATATATATATATATATATATATATATATATATATATATATATATATATATATATATATATATATATATATATATATATACATATATATATATATACATATATATATATATACATATATATATATATATATATATATATATATACATATATATATATATATATATATATATATATATATATATATATATATATATATATATATATATATATATATATATATATATATATATATATATATATATACTTCTGCCTATCCGCATTTTACCGATTTTGAACATACAAAAAGTTTGTTATGATTAGGGGGTCTTACCCTAACCCATTTGCTTAGCCACCCTTCAGGTCTCTTATTTAATATATAAACCAACACGCATGCTCATTAGAGGGCTCAAGTATACTCCTAAGTACCCCAATCACCTTAAAACGTTAAAATAAACCCGACTGATTTCAAAACTGTTTTGACCTCCGACTGTTGTAACCTGTTTTTGACCCACCTCCCGACATCCAATTTAGTTCTCCTTTCTTGCATTTAAAAGCCACTTCAATTACCTATTCAGGGATGCTTGGATCGAAAAATAATAGTTTGTAGAACTCTATATATGATCAAAACAAGTGACTCAAAAATCTGCCCAGTTTTTAAAAACGAATTTAAACATGATTAAACCCTAATTAACATCACTAATTATCACCAATCATTATCCTAATCATGTTAATTGTTATAAAACCCCTAATTACATATCTATTAAAAACTCCAATCCATCATATAAATTGATTACATAAAACTTGAAGCCTTAATGTTATAAAACAAGAAAACTATAAGAATTAAATCAAGAATTTTACCTCAAATCTTCAAGAAAATTATTTTTGATGAATCCCTAAATTAGGGCTTGTAAAAATTCGGCCAAAAGGGAAGAAAATTAATGAAAAACTGATTTTTGTGATATAAACATGGTATTTATATGTTTTATTAAAAAGGCTTTTCCAAATTGGGCTCAAGTTGGGTCTTTTAGCCCATTATCGTTTCTTTTTCTTTTCTAGTCGGTTTAAAACCCGATTTATATATATATATATATATATATATATATATATATATATATATATATATATATATATATATATATATATATATATATATATATATATATATATATATATATATATATATATATATATATATATATATATATATATATATATATATATATATATATATATATATATATATATATATATATATATATATATATATATATATATATATATATATATATATATATATATACTAGCGTCGTAACCCGCCCAACGGGCGGGGTCGTTTCGTAAAATTTTTTAAAAATACATTTGTTTATTAATTATATATGTCCGTGGTGTGACGCGTTTGTGTTAAACAAATTTTTAAAAAATAGCCACATATGTTTAGTGATCAGGTATATATAAAAAAAATTCGAATATTTTATAAACTACACTACAACATAGTTCTTAGAGGGTTAAATTATCAAAAAAAATCTGAATATTTTTGAAAATTTACACTACAATTTTTTCGCTCGGGGGTCGGCCGACCCCCTTAACCCCTGCCTATCTCCTCCTCTGGACATGTATAAACCAAATCACCACGTTTCTAATCCAGATTGTTACTATAATTTCCAAATAGTTTCCATTAATCGAGTCATCAAACAACACGATTTTGTTACTCAAATACCATATTGGTGAACTCGAGAAATCCACAATACATACTTTCCCACTTAATTATAACTGCACGACGAAAAAAGACAAAACAATAGTGCAACAAAATACTGGGAACATGAAGGATTACTTCTTATATAATGTTGCAAGTATGATATTTGCAACCATCAGTTCCCCTAAATGCAACGACAAAAGACAACAGTCGACCAGCACAGTAAGTCGACCAGCAATGACTCCTAACACTATGCCAACATTAGATATACGTAGTATCTTTGGATCAAGTGTAAAGACATCAGTGACAACATACACACGATTGATTCTACATGTCAAGGTGCAGAAAGAAACTTCACAAAGCCTATATTAAGAGGTGTAATTGCCACCCTATCTTAACCATGGCTTGACCTCGACGCGAGCACCATTCTTAACTGCTGCTTCTCCCTCTATTTCACCCTTGTTTTCTTCCTTATCTTTATTTGTATAAGCAAATCGCTCATGGCCCCTACAGCAGCGGTAATGTCGCCACTGTCTCGGTCTTATCTTGCTCATCTGCCATTATGATTTCATCTTTTGCAAATTTTGTAATAGCACCGCTGCCATCGTTCTCAACCTTGTCTTGATCTTGTGCAACTTGGGTTTCCCATACAGTGGTGTTGTTATCAACGATTACATGTTGTTCTCGTTGTTTCCTCTGTTTCTTAACAGATTCAATCTAATCCTTTTTATGTTTGACCCGTTCTTTCTGTTTCTCGGCTTTCACTTCTTTAGCCTTCTTTTTATTTGTCTTTAAGCTTTCTTCACTTCTCATCCTCCTCGATTATTCTGTTTTTAGATAAAGATGACCCTTGATTTTCTTAATGTCGGTGTCGGTTTTCACCATTTCAGCCTAATGATCAGTGGGGCGAAGAAAAGGGATACCCATTCTCTGGAATTTGGCCAACGCTTCACGTGTCCCTTCTAGCCCCTTGAGTGTAGAAAGCAAGTGCACGTCATAAATCACCATTACCGTCAACTTCTCCTTCTTTTCAATATTAAGTGAAAGTTTCTGGATCTAGTCTACATCCCCCTGCCAACTAATATCAGCACGTTTATCCAGTAGAACTTCTTTGTTGTATATCACCGTCTTTAAAAGGTTTGGCACGCTAATTACATATCTTCTTCTCCTTTTGATTGTGACTCTGAATGTTCTGATTCTATTTATGTCCATCTCAAGATCATTTTCAGGTAATGTCTCCTCCACACTTTTGGTGAACTTTTCTTTAGATCCATTTAGTAATATGCTACAAACACCATGTTTGTCACTGATCATAGCGTTTACTTTGCTTGGCATGTACAGAAAGTTGATTTATGTTCCAAAATTTTCCCAACTTAATCTTCGTTCAGTTTAGTACATAAGTGAATCCCATCCCGTCTTTTCAAAAAAATCACCCATCGTTTTTTGATACTACTTATCATTTTCATATCTGGTTCCAAGTGATTTAGACAAAACAGACACCTTAAACTTGTGTGGCTGGGTATGTTTTCTCCCAGGTACTTTGAACTTATCAGCTCGGGCAGCTTGTGAATCTCATCGAAACCATCTACGCCCGCCCTCGCGTAGGTGCATCTATATTCAAAAAAAAGACGCATCTAATTAGTATATAGTCTTCACTCTTAAGCATCACTAAACATGGAATACAAAATAGGTAACTTATAGTTCACTTCAGTAAGAATATTGTAGTGACCTTTCAAGGTTTCCCAGCTTTTGTAGATCATAAAGCATTGGTAGAGTTACAATTGATGAATCAAAAAGTGACACTTAAGACCCTCAAACAATATTTGATATCGAAATTACCTCTGCATTATAGCCGAGCGTATGTTCCGCATATAAAAAACGTTCAAGTTTGACTATCAGTTTCAAAGGACACATCTGCTTCGTATATGGAATGAACTGGTGAGAATCAACTTATCAAAACTTCAGGCACAAATAAAAACACAAAGCTTTTTTTTGGTATGTGTACTACCAAAGTCTTGGTTTACTGATTCTGCAACTTCCTAAAAACATCAAACTCATATATTAGTATAGGCTATAGCCATGCCCAACCTGGCTCATATAGGAAGATGATAATGGAGTGAGTATGTACGTGCATTATCCAATTACTTGCTCCAATACAACGTTTATTATCTTTGATGTACATGAACTTAGAACAAAAGAAGTAAATGAGAGGGTTATTTTTTATGATTGGTTCAATTGTCATGAGAATTATGTATACTAAGATACATCGTCACCAACACCAAGTCCTTTATCTGATCTCCAAGTTCTCTCTTAGTTCTAATGAATCAAGTTGAACATATACATGACACTTTAAGATTTATAATCCCAACAAATGCTTTATTTTATAAGTATTAGAAAATAATGAAATTACCACATCATCGAGTGCAAGCTTGAGAAGAGCAGGTCTCACTCTCATCTTTATCTGGAAATTTGTTGATAAACTCTTCATTTGTGATTGGATTCTTTCTGTTAAGAGAAATAATGGATTTCAATACTTTTTTAACTTCACTCTATCTTAAGCAAATGGATTCTTTCTGTTAAGCAAATGTATTGGATAACTTAGGAGGATGATAAATAGCTTTTCCAATATCCGTCCCGCTTTAGAAGCAAATTTGAAAGAACTCTCGTTGCAATATCACAAATTCTTTATATCTCTAACTAATAATAAGTCAATATTACAGTGATTCTATTAAGATATGGTCTATTGAATACCTCCTGGTGTCACTGTCACCATCTGCAGGAGGTGCTACCATGGCAGAGTCCCAAATTTTTTGCATCAGTGAACTTGCAGCATCATGATCGATTCCTGTAGTATTCCAACCTAGGAATAACAATGCTATATCAGGTTGAAACCACCCTAAGCTTTTTGTTTGAGAATAAAATATATAAATTTTCAATCATGTCAAGTAGAGATTCTATCTGCACATTACCCTTTCTATTTGTTTTATTTGTTGAAATCTGAATAGCACTAAATACATATCAAATACCATAATCCTACAATGAAAAATCTCAAATAATGAAAAATCTACACGTAGATATGAAAGTCAAAACCCTGATGCATGCCAAGAGACCACATACTGTTATTAATGATACATTACCCACTTTTAAAACGAAACCTGAAAATGCAAATATGGAGATACTACCTGTCAAAACGGTCTTTTTTTCATTCAAAACTGGTAGAGGCAGTCAAAATATTTCAGAAAGATGTGAGTGAAATATAATAACACTTACTCACAGAAGTTCCAACAGTTACTGTTGTTTTGTGATTCAAAGTCTGTTGTGTGTTGACAATCGTGGCAAGAGCTGAACTATTGCAAAGCTGGCGATCATTACTATCTATTGTTCTGGATCGTTTTTTTGCTAAGATTTCTTTGACATTTTATTATATGAGAAGTGCAATTCTAACCAAGAAAATTCGATCTCTATATAATGGAATTCACCTTTCTACATTCCATAGATAATCTTTTGCGCGATAACCATCAGGTTCGGTTCAACATTTAGTTATACTCACTTCAAGATTACAAAACGAAATCAACCCGTCTAAAAAACATATGGTGCGCAAGTTAAGTACATACTACTGGTTTCCATTAGGCTCAGGTACTGCGGATCTTTGAAAATGTTCATGTTTCTGAGAAGTATGTGCTTTGAGTCCCACTCCCTAGTCTATTAGCATTTACCTGTGGATCTATAAGATCAATCCCCTGAACAGGTGTGAAAGCCAAACTCGAAGTCAGGCCAGAGGTAGCCCCACCACTATGCTTGAACTGCTTGGTAACTTTGGCAGCAAGCTTGCTACGACCAACTGATACACGCAGGTTTCCATTTCCAGCCTGTCCAAGCATACCATATCCTTCTCCTAGTCCATCCCCCAATGAGCTCTCTTTAGGTATTCCAAACTGCATTCTGTTTGCAAGTTTCCGCATGTCCGTAATGGCATACCTATCCTTCATTTTCTGGAGGCGAACCCCAGCTCTTTTCTTCTTGGGTTTAGAATCAGGGACTAGGAGTGGTTTAGGCTGCTTTGCATGCGGTAGCTCTTGCCACTTCTAAATCTTTTTACAAATATCATCCCGATATGTTCTTCCTTGGCTTCCAAAAGGATCCCCTCTTGCAGAGTCAAATCGACCTGCAAGGGTTGGTTTTCTGCCAAAAGCTTACACACACGCATCTTAAGAGCTGGAGGTGTAGTCTGAAAGACCTCGGTTTTGTTGGGAATAAATTAAGGTCAGGTTACTTGAACGCTGACAAGAACAACTCAAGCGTTGACAAGAGCAAAGTGAGCGCTGACAGCTTAAGCGTTGACAAGTTATAGACAAGCGTTGACAGATTGAAGACAAGCACTGATGGAAGATGTGAGCTACACGTTTATTATGTTTTAGAATACTTCTAGTAAGGATAGAAACGACAATGTATTTTCTATGTTTATCTTTACCTAGAATAGTTGATACGTAGCTTATTGTACAAGGCTTCTTAGTCTATAAAAGAAGGCCTTTAGGTTAATGTTTAGTATCAAGTTTTTCATTAAGTTTTCATTCGTAAACATCTTTCATTGTAAGCAAGTTCGACATTGATAATCAAAGTGAAAGTTTTGTTTACATCTTGTGTTCTTGTTTAAGTATTAAATTCCGCATAATACTTAGATTCACAAAGCATATAACAAAGGTTTCTCTACGTGTTATACTTGATCTAATCTCGTATACACAAAGCTAATCGATCTAAGTTTGGGATCAACAAGTGGTATCAGAGCCTGTTGAGGAACTTTTGATCTTTGAAGAACACCAGAACCATATACGAACACCAAAACCCTAATTTTCTCAAAACCCTAAAAACATCATGTCTGAAGCAATAACCTCCTCCTCCTCATCCTTACCAAACATCAAGATTCCTATGCTTGATGCAACCAACTTTGACTTATGGAGGTTCAACTTTGAACAATATCTGGGGATCTTTGACTACACACTCTAGGACATCATTGAATATGGAAACTCATTCAATAAAGCTCAAAAGATTCTGAATGCCATTGCAACAAGAACAGCTGTTGAAGGATGTCCTGATGAAGATAAGAAAGAAAAACCTGGAGATGGTAGAGCTGTAAGTGCTGAAGATATTGCAAAGAAAAGGGCTGACATGAAAGCCCTAAATATTCTGAAAGTGTCTTTGGGACAAGAAAATCAGCACAAATATAGGAGCTATGAATCTGCAAAGGATCTTTGGGAAGCAATTGAAGTTGCATATGGTGGTAATGCAGAAACTAAGGAAGAGAAGAAAAAGCAACTTCTGCATGATTATGCTGTCTTCAAAGCTCAGCCCAATGAGAAACTGAGCAGTGTGAGAAGCAGATTGCTTGACATCACAAACAAATTGTCCTTCATGGGGACACAAGTTGGTGATATTGACACCAATGCTACTTTTCTGAAAAGTCTTGGTGAGACATGGAAGATTGAGGCAAGATCTATTCTTGCCAATAATACTCACAAGAGCTCTTCGTTTGATGACATCTACAACAAACTAAGACTGTTGGAAGATGAAAATCTTTCAAGCAAAGCTAGCACCAGCAACATGGCCTTCTTCTCTCATAGTGAAGGTCAATTCAATCAGCAAGACTCGTTCATGCATCCAGTTACTGGATCATCATTTGTCAGCGCTGGGACAAGTCCTGTCAACGTCTCCTTTTCAGACGCTGACACATTCATAAATGACTCCCCAAGAGTTAAACCTGCTGGTTTGGATTTGGATACTGTTTGTGCTTACATTGCTTCTTTGCCCAATGGTTCAGTGATTACATATGAGGACCTTGAGCAGATAAGTGATGAACACTTGGAAGAGATGGACATCAAGTGGAACATGGCTCTTGCTAGTATAAGAGCAAATAGATGGAATAGAAGGTTCAAGAAGAAGATGACCTTCAATGCTAAAGACACTACTGGATTTGATAAATCCAAAGTTGAGTGCTACAACTGCCATCGCATGGGGCACTTCATGAGGGAATGCAGATCTCCTAGAAGATCTGATGCTGGTAAACCCTCAAGTCAGGTTGTTAAAGCTCAAGACTCCAAAGCCATGGTTGCAGTTCAAGGAATTGATGGTACTGGATGGGATTGGAGCTATCTGGCTAAGGATGCTGAAGAGGACAAAGCATTGATTGCTGATATTAAAGAAGAAGAGCATGTTGAATATGCTCTCATGGCACACTCCTCCTCTTCATCTGATAATGAGGTATATGATGATGCTTTTTGTAGCAAAGGTTGTAGGTTAAACACTGACAGACTTAACAAAGAAGTGTTAAAACTAAAAGAGGATATGAGCACTGAAAGGTGTAAATTATCCAATTACCAACTAGCTCTTACTGAAACTGAGAAAACTGTTTCTGAATACAAGAAAATGGAATTTGATTTAAAAGATAAGATAAATATCTTAAAACACGAGCTAGAGGGTAGTATGGATATTAGAAATATCATGTCAAAAGTCAATAAAGACCTACAGGCTAAGTTAGATGAGGCCATTAAGAATAAAGATAATGTTGACCTCAAGATTCAAAGATTTGATAGAGTCACCCAAGCCCTAGGAGACTGTGTAGCTAAACAAAGAGATCCTAAGGATATGACTGGGCTTGGGATGAATGAGAATGATTACTCTCTGGTTCCACCACCAGCTGGTGACTTCTATGGTGTCCTTAGAAAGGATTTATCTTGGACTGGTATTCCAGAATGCCAAGAAGAGGAATTTATTCCTCCACCAAGAGTTGTCACCCCAGTAGAAGAGTATCAACAAAAACTGACTGACCTAAATGAGTGGAAGAAAGCTAACCCTACTTTATTTGTTAAGGGAGGTTTGCTGTGTGAAAGTCCCATTGAATCCCCACCCATTAAGGTTACTCACCCAGTTACTGGTAAAGCTGTTGACCTAGGCTCCAACACTGTTAGAAGGCCTACCATTAAATATGCAGAGATGTATAGAAATAATAGGTCACCCAAGAGCCAGGTTAACAATCATGGAACAGGTTTCTTTGCTTCTAGATCTAAGAATGTGTTTAAGAAAGCCTGTTATACTTGTGGTAGCTTTTCACATTTGGCATACAAGTGTGTCAACGCTCCCAAAGCCAGCGCTGATAGGAACAACTTCAGCGCTGATAGGAAGAAAGTCAACGTTGTTAGGAAGTCAAACGTTGTCAGACCCAGACCTTGTGTACAGCAAAGTCCACAAGTGATTAGACCAGCCCCATTCTTTACTAGAAGGTCTAACACTCATGGACAAAGACCTTTTCAAAAGACAAATACCTGGTCAAATAGGAAATGGGTTCCTGTAGCAAACCCTAGGTTCGACGCTGATAAGGGTAAATTCAGCGTTGACAGGACAAAATCCAACGCTGACAGAAACGTGACCAGACCTAAGTATTTGCAGCCACAAGGTAAGGGGTCTAAAGCTTCTTCAAGCTTAACATGGAGACCCAAGGAAGATCAAAACCCTAATAATAATGGAATTTCAATGACTTGCAACAGGTTTAACTGTATTTCAAAAGTCATTACAAAACCAATTGGGGTTAACTGGGTATTTCATCCTAAAAGGGATGAGAATGGGGTTGTTGTGAGAACTAAGTCTGTTCTTATTGAACAACCAGATGAATCCAAGTCTTCTGAGACTTGGGTTCCCAAAGAAAACTAATTTGTTTTCTTTATGTGCAGGGCATTCAAAAGAAGATCAATGATTATGGATATTGGGATAGTGGATGCTCAAGGCACATGACAGGAAAGGAAGACTATCTAACAAACTTCACTCCTATTCAAGATGGTGATAAGGTATACTTTGGAGGGGGCTATGGCACCATCACAGGAAAAGGAACCCTTATCACCAATAATCTATGTTTTGAGAATGTCTTCCTGGTAAAAGAACTGGATTATAATTTGTTTAGTGTATCACAGGTGTGTGATAACAAAAATAAGGTTCTTTTCACTGATACTGAGTGTTTGGTGTTAAGCAAGGATTTTAAGATCCCTGATGAGAAGTATATTGAGTATAGAACACCTAGGCATAAGGACATATACAATGTGAATTTAAATGGGATTAAAGTGAATGCAAATATGTCTTGTTTTTATGCTAAAGCCTCAGTAGATGAAAGTAATTTATGGCACAGGAGACTAGGGCACATAAACTTTAAAAATATAAATAGACTTGTGAGGCTTGGTTTAGTTGATGGTTTGCCTGAGAAGGCCTTCCACAATGACCACTCTTGTGTTGCATGTCTTAAAGGCAAGCAGCACAAGGTCTCATTCAAGTCCAAGCAGGTGCATACTAGTTCCAGACCTCTTCATATGCTTCACATGGACCTCTTTGGTCCAACTAATATAGAAAGTTTGAATGGCAAGTCATATTGTTTTGTTGTCACTGATGACTTTTCTAGGTTTACTTGGACATTCTTTCTAGCTATGAAGAGTGACACAGCTGATGTTCTTATTGAATTTATCACTCAAATTGAGAAAAGGTCTGGCAATGAGGTTAAGATGCTTAGGAGTGATAATGGTGGAGAATTTAGGAACAAGAAGCTAGATGATTTTTGTGCCAGGAAGGGAATCACTAGGCAGTTTAGTATTGCTAGAACCCCACAACAAAATGGGGTTGCTGAAAGGAAGAATAGAACCCTTATTGAAGCAGCCAGAACAATGTTGGCTGATGCTCACTTTCCCATAGCCTTTTGGGCTGAGGCTGTTAATATAGCATGCTATGTGCAAAATAGAGCATTGGTTAACAAAATTCAGAACAAGACACCTTATGAGTTACTTTGGTAAGAAAACCTAATATTGGTTTTCTCAGACCTTTTGGATGTCATGTAGTAGTCTTAGACACTAGTGATGCCTTAGGAAAATTTAGTGCAAAAGGTGATGAAGGTTACTTCATGGGGTATTCAGTGCAGAGCAAGGGTTATAGGGTTTATCTTAAGGAGGACAAACGTATTGTTGAAAGAGTACATGTTAGGTTCTTAGAAAATAAACCTAGTGATCCTGAAAGTGGTCCTAATTGGTTGTTTGATTTGGAACCCTTATCTAGAACTTTAAATTATATGCCTGTCACTAATCCAGACATTGTGAAGGTAACTTCAAATGTTGTGGAGGAACAAGTTGTTCATGTTTCAGGAACACAGGTTGATGAAAGGGTTGGATCACAAGCAGAAAAGGCATCTCCTACATTTGAATATGTCACAATTCCCATTTGGACTGATGCTTTTGCTGCTGCTGCTGCTGCTGGACAAGATAATGGTGGTTTCCAAATACCACCAGATACAAACATGCATGGTTCTTCAGGCGCTGACAAAGGAAAATCAAGCGCTGACAAGACTAATTCAGACGTTGATGGCTCAGACGTTGACAACAACAGTTCAAGCGTTGTTAGCCCAAGCGCTGACAAACAAGGTTCAGACGTTGACAACACCTTTGCACATCTTTTATCTTCCACTTTTGAACAAGGAGGACCTTCCAGAGTTTATAAAGAGATCCTTGTTGATCAAAGAGAGTCTGATGAAGAAGATATTGGCAACATGGAGCGTGAAGTTGAGGACACCAGACTTTTTGAAGGAGGAGTTCTCACTTCCACAATGAAGAATCACCCCCCATCTCAGATCATTGGTGATGTTATGACTCCAGTTCAGACTAGAAGATCCCATCAAAGTCTTGGTGGATTTATTGCCAATATACACAAGAAGGTTGATACCCCTCTTGTACAAGCATGTTTGTTTGCATGTTTTCTATCACAAGAAGAACCCAAGAAGATATTTGATGCTCTCAAAGAACCAAGTTGGGTGGAAGCAATGCAGGATGAGCTTCACCAATTTGCTATTCAGGATGTTTGGGAGCTGGTTGATTGTCCTAGATATGTCAGACCAATTGGGACAAGATGGGTTCTCAGGAACAAAAGAGATGAAAGAGGTATTATTGTCAGAAACAAGGCAAGGTTAGTGGCTCAAGGTTATACACAAGAGGAGGGGATAGACTATGAAGAAGTCTTTGCACCAGTTGCAAGGATTGAAGCTATTAGGATTTTTCTAGCCTATGCATCTTGCATGGGCTTTACAGTCTATCAAATGGATGTAAAGAGTGCATTCTTGTATGGCACCATTGTTGAAGAAGTTTATGTCATGCAACCTCCTGGTTTTGAGGATCCTGAGCATCCAGACAAAGTGTATAGAGTCAAAAAGGCTATGTATGGCCTTCATCAAGCCCCTAGAGCATGGTATGGTACTTTGTCTACCTATTTGGTAGACAATGGATTCAAGAGGGGCACCATAGATCAGACACTATTTACAAAGAAGAAAGGCAAAGATGTGTTGCTTGTGCAGGTCTATGTTGATGATATCATTTTTGGGTCTACTGATCTAAAGATGAGTGAGGATTTCTCCAAGCTCATGACAGACAAATTCAAGATGAGTGCTATGGGGGAGATGAACTTCTTTCTTGGTTTACAAGTTCAGCAGAAAGAAGATGGTATCTTCATCTCCCAAGACAAATATGTTGCTGAAATCTTGAAGAAGTTTGGCTTTTCTCCACATGAAAAGAGGGCTTCTACTCCTATGGATAGAGAACACCCTTGGGGAAAGATTGGAGATGGGAAAGATGTTGATGTCAGGCATTATAGATCCATGATTGGATCCTTGATGTATCTTACTGCTTCCAGACCTGATATCATGTTTGTTGTGTGTGCATGTGCACGCCATCAAGTGACTCCCAAAGAATGTCACCTTTATGCTGTGAAGAGGATCTTTAGGTACCTAAGATGTTTTCCTACTCTTGGTTTGTGGTACCCAAAGGATTCACCATTGGAGCTGATTGCATATTCAGATAGTGATTATGGTGGTGACAAGTTTGATAGGAAATCCACAACTGGTGGATGTCAATTTCTTGGGAGCAGATTAATATCTTGGCAATGCAAGAAACAAACAGTGGTGGCTAACTCTACAACTGAAGCAGAATATGTGGCTGCAGCAGTATGTTGTGGTCAAGTGTTGTGGATTCAGAACCAGCTGTTGGATTATGGGTATAACTTCATGCATACTAAGATATTTGTTGACAATAATAGTACTTTATGCATCATTAAGAATCCTGTGCATCATTCTAAAACTAAACACATAGAAATTAGACACCATTTTATAAGAGATTGCTTTGAGAAAGGTTTAATACAACCAGATAGGGTTGACACTGAGGAAAATGTGTCAGATTTATTAACTAAACCTTTTGATACTGGAAGATTTCAATACTTGGTAACAAGTATTGGAATGGTTAATCTCACTTAATATGTGTTTTGGATTCTTTTTGTAAAAGTTTGTACAGGATGATGCATTACCATTATTAGTCTTATTGGTAATTTAGATTTTCCACTATATTTTTCTAACACTGACAAAGGTTGTTTGAACACTGATAAGTGTTTTTGCAACGTTGTCAGCAAATATAATTGTCTAACGCTGACAAAGCTTCCTTCAACGCTGTTATGTGTTATCGGGGCGTTGTCAGCAACAATGTTAGTTTTGTGGTTTTCAATCTAAATGTGCAGATGGTGTTAGCAATATACCATTGGATACAGAGTTGCTTATGGATCAAAGGAGAAGCATTTGGACATGTTTTTGTTTATGGATGATGGTTGGAATGTTTCATTCCTATCTTGACATAAATTTTTTATGTTCATGCACATTTTTAGCAAACTCTTTGTATCTTTGTTTAAGGGGAGGTTTTAGGAACCTTTAGGATTTTTGGGTATCCATATAATACTCTTATCACAATTCTAGATTTTGTCCACAGGTGAGTATGGGTTAGTTTTACTAAACCATGAGGCACTGTAGCATGCATAGTATATCAACTTTGCATGCTGCCAAGACATTTTTGGCCTAGAATTGGTTGTGGTCTGTTGGGAGACTTGGGAATCATTTTGATATAGGATTTACTTGGGAGTAACAAGGATTTTATAAGGTAACTTGGTTGTTAAGAATTTTGGTTAGCAAGGGACACTAGAGGACTGTTATGTCTATCTTGCTTATGCAAGTGTGCATAACTGGACAGTGCTTGCCGCCCTATAATAATTATCAGCTTTTGGTTATTTTCTCTAGGATAAATTACTTGTTAAGGTCATTTTTCACTTTTTAAAACAATTTTATTTTTGGACGCTGACAAGATTTTTCCAAGCGTTGTTGTGACCAAATTGGACGCTGACATGGCTTTAGGCGAACGTTGACAAGATTATAGCCGTTGGGCGTTGATGGGTTATATTTGACCGTTGACAATCAATGGGACCTACCCAGTTGTTACTTTTTGACATATTTTCAAGCCGTAATTTTAGGAGTTGTTACTTTCATTAAATGCATGAGATAACTTATCACTTTTTCAATATTTTCATGATTAGTTTTTGAAAATCTTTGCCTATTTTTGGGCCAATCACATGCATTCATCCACTCCTATAAATTTGGCTCCAATTTTTAAACAGGGTATCTATAATTCTTGTCTAACACTTTTTCTCTTATCAACCTTCATCTTCTATTCTTCAAATTAACAGCTTTCATCAATGGCACCAAGATTTAACTCAGCAGAATTGGATTTGGGGTTCAAGTCTCAACACAACATGATTGCTTATCTTGTTGTTGATAATACTTTGTTCCCTCAATATACACAAATGGTGGCGTATTTGAACGCATCCCCATTAAGGTATGCTCTTTCTCATGCACCACTCATTCCAGTCACACACATTAAACAGTTTTGGAACACTGTCAGTTCCTCAACAGTTAATGGAGTGACCACATTAACTTCTATTGTTCATGGGAGATCTTGGGTGGTTACTGAGGCCTTGGTACGCCAGGCCTTGCATCTTGATGCTGCTGATGGTATAACCATTCTTCCCATAACTGAAATAGAACAAGGGCTTAGGGCTTTGGGATACCCTATTCCTGATGAAGGTACTCTTAACAAGTACCATAAGCAGGAATTTCCCCCAGCCTGGAAGTACCTCATTCACATTCTCCTTCAATGTTTGAGTCCCAAATGTACTGCACACAATGAGATCAATAGATCCATTGCAACTGCTATTGTGTGTATTGCAACAGGGCAAAAATACAACTGGTCTAAAATGATTTTTGAAGGAATGTGTAAAAACAAGGGGACAAAAATGACTTTAGCTTATCCCCGTTTTCTGCAAATGATTTTTGATGATCAAAGATATTGTTCAAGGGATCACAATGACTTTTATAAAATCCCTGAACAAAAGAAAGCTATTTTTACCAAGATGAATTCACCACCTCATAGAGACCTACCTTTAACCCCAGCCATGCTTGCTGTTATTGCAGCAGCACAACCCCAACCAGACCCCCAACCTCATATTGACCCTCACCCACAACTTGAACCTATCCCTGAACCTTTACCCTCACCTGACCAAATGCAAATAGACCAAGAACCCTTTGACGCTGACACTTCTACTTTGGGCGTTGATGTGCCTATTTCCGACGCTGACACCCATCCATCACAATCCCAAACACCCCTTAACCAACCCACATCTACCCATTCTTCCACACCATCTTCCACACCACCTGAATATAGGTTGATTAAACGCCAAAGGACTGCTGGAGTGTTCTCCTCTGGTGGTCCTAGCCATGAAGCAGAGAGAACCACCACCACAAGTGTGGCTGGTGACCTGGATGAGGCTGGGACTATTGGTTCTGGCTTAGAAGCTGGCCAAGGCAGTCCCACCATCATTAAGTCCTCATCCATGCCCAATGAATCTGACTTGGGAGGTCAAATCCCCATTTTAGAAGAGGGCAGACTGGAACCAATGACTCTATTGGAATTGACGGCTGTCTGCATTAGCTTGCAAAAGCAGAATGCAGACTTAGTACAAATTGTCAGCAACCAAGGCCTTGAACTCAAGGAATTGAGGGAGAGGATTGTTGTTTTGGAGAGTGCTCATGCAAAGGGAGGTATGGAGGAGTCTTCCAAAGGGGAGGAAGATCAAAGAAATCTGAGTGATAAGAGCAGTCAAGATGGTCAATCATTGGATGTTGCTGAAGCTCTTACTACTTTGAAGGAACAAACAGGTTTTGATACGTCCTTGATCTCTCCAACCAATTTAAATTTATCATTTACAGATATGTTGAGAGAGGTTACACAAGGCGCTGAGGGAAAATATTTGAGCGTTGACAAGACAAGTTTGGACGCTGATAGAAGTATTTTGGGCGCTGATAGAGGAAATTTGGGCGTTGACAGATCTGCATATGGAGGTGATGTATTCCAGTCATCATCTATCATCAAGGATGTTCCTACTCAGGTATTACCATCTACCTTACCAACAATTGCACCATCAGATAAGGGTAAGGGTAAGTTGGTAGAAGAAATTGTTCCAAAGAATGCAGCTCAGGTTGAATTTGATAGAAGATTGGCTGAGCTGTTGGGAATAAATTTAGGCCAGAACACTTGAACGCTGACAAAAACAACTCAAGTGTTGACAAGAGTAAAGTGAGCGCTGACAGCACAAGCGTTGACAAGATAAAGTCAAGCGTTGACAGATTGAAGACAAGCACTGATGGAAGATGTGAGCTACACGTATATTATATTCTAGATTACTTCTAGTAAGGATAGAAACGACAATGTATTTTCTATGTTTATCTTTACCTAGAATAGTTGATTTGTAGCTTATTGTACAAGACTTCTTGTTCTATAAAAGAAGATCTTTTAGGTTAATGTTTAATATCAGTTTTCATAGTATTCGCAAGTTAAACCTTTCATTATAATCAACAAGATTATTCTAATACAAGTGAAAGTTTGTTTAACATCATTGTGTTTTAGATCAAGTGTTAATTCCGCATAACACTTTGTTACTTTATTCATAAGCAAAGGTTTCTCTACGTGTTATACTTGATCTAATCTCGTATACACAAAGCTAATCGATCTAAGTTTGGGATCAACAAGTGGTATCAGAGCTTGTTGAGAAACTTTTGATCTTTAAGTAACACAGAACCCTAAAACACCAAACCCTAAAAACCCTAAAATTCTCAAAACCCTAAAAACATCATGTCTGGCACAAATCAACCTCCTGCTTTGCTACAAAACAACTTCTCAAACCCTAGTATCAAAATTCCCATGTTTGATGCCAGGAACTTTGAGCTTTGGAAGTCCAATTTTGAGCAATACATAGCTATTCATGACTACACTCTTTGGGAAATTATCGAATATGGGAACACATTCGATAAAGCAGCAAAGATTACTGCTGCTATTGCCACAAGGACAGCTGTTCCTAATTGTCCTGAATCTGATAAGGTGGAAAAGCCTGAAGATGGGAGAGCTGTTGCTGTTGAAGACATAGCCAAGAAGAGGGTGGACATGAAAATCTTGAATATCTTGAAACATGCCCTAGGTCATGAGAATCAGCACAAGTATAAACGATTTGAGTCAGCAAAAGAGCTTTGGGAAGCTCTTGAAGTAGCACATGGTGGCAACGCTGACACAAAAGAAGAAAAGAAGAAGCAACTATTGCATGAGTATGCTGTCTTTAAAGCTCAACCTAATGAGAATCTCAGCAGTGTTAGAAGTAGACTTCTTGACATCACAAGTCAACTTTCCTTCATGGGAAAACAGATTGATGACCCTGAATTGAATGCTACTTTTCTCAAAAGTCTTGGTGATGTATGGAAGATTGAGACAAGATCTATTCTTGTCAATAATACCCACAAGACTTCCAGGTTTGATGACATCTTCAACAAACTAAGATTGTTGGAGAATGAATGGCAATTGGAGAGTGATAACAAATCTTCCAGCAGCAACATGGCTTTCTTTTCACAAAGTGAAGGCCAATTTGATTCCATGAACTTCTATGGACATTCAGCAACTGGATCTCAAGGTGTCAGCGCTGGATGTCAATCTGTCAGCGCTGGATCATATCCTGTCAACGCTTTGTACTCAAGCGCTGACACACACAATCATGGCGCTGATAGAATTAAACCTGCTGGTTTTGATCTTGATACTGTGTGTGCATTCATTGCTTCTTTGCCCAGTGATTCAAGGATTACATATGAAGATCTTGAGCAGATAAGTGATGAACAATTGGAAGAGATGGACATCAAGTGGACTATGGCTCTTGTAAGTTTAAGAGCAAACAGGTTCAATAAAAGGTTCAAGAAGAAGATGACCTTTAATGCTAAGGATGTTGCTGGATTTGACAAATCCAAGGTGGAGTGCTACAACTGTCATAGGATGGGGCACTTTATGAGGGAATGTAGATCTCCAAGAAGATCTGATGCTGGGAAGCCTTCTAGCCAAATGATTAAGAACCCAGATCCCAAGGCCATGGTTGCTGTTCAACAAATTGATGGTGTTGGAGAATGGGATTGGAGCTGGATGGCTAAGAATGAGGAAGAGGACAGAGCTTTGGTTGCTGAGGTTAAAGAAGAGCATGCTGAATATGCTCTCATGGCACACTCCTCCTCCTCATCAGATAATGAGGTATATGATGATGCTTTCTGTTCTAAGGGTTGTCGTTTAAATACTGAAAAATTAAAACAAGAGATAGTTAAATTATTAGATGAGGCAAGTACTGAAAGATGCAAAGTATCTAACTATCAAGTTGCACTTACCCAAACAGAAAAGACAGTATCTGAGTATAAGAAAATGGAGTTTGATTTAAAGGATCAAATAAATATCTTAAAACATGAGTTACATCAGAGTAAGGATGTTCAAGATATAGTAAATAGGGTTAATCTTGATTTGATAGCTCAGTTAGAGGAGGCTAACAAAAATAAAGATAATGTGAGTCTTAAAATCCAGAGATTTGATAAGGCCACACAATCCCTAGGAGAGTGTGTTAGTAAACAAAGAGACTCTAAGGATATGAGTGGGATTGGGATGAATAATTATACTGTTGTTCCACCACCAGCTGGGGATTTCTATGGTGTCCAATCAAAGGACTTATCTTGGACTGGCTTGCCAGAATGCCAAGAGGAGGAGTTCATTCCTCCACCTAGAGTGACTTCCCCAGTTGAGGAATATCAGCAAAAGCTGACTGACCTAGAAGAGTGGAAGAAAGCTAATCACACCTTGTTTGTTAAGGGAGGGTTATTGTGTGAAAGTCCAAATGAGCCCACACCAATCACAAAACCAATTGTTGAGTCCATTGATCGTAAACCTATTAAGATCACACACCCTACCACTGGCAAAGCTGTTGACTTTGGCCCACAAAATGTTAGAAAACCTAGTGTTAAATATGCAGAGATGTATAGGAATACTAGGTCACCAAAAAGCCAAGTTAGTAATCATGGAACAGGCTTCTTTGCTTCTAGACCTAAGACTATGTCTAGAAAAGCTTGTTACACATGTGGTAGCTTCTCACATTTGGCCTACAAATGTGTCAACGCTTCCAATGTCAACGCTGATAGGAACCATTTCAGCGCTGACAAAAGTCAACATAGGTCAAACACTTTCAGACCCAATACCTTTGTGAACAAGAGTTCACAAGTTGTTAGACCAGCCCCATTCTTTTCTAGAGGGTCTAACACACAAGGCCTAAGACCTTTTCAAAAGTCAAATACTTGGTCAAATAGGCAATGGGTTCCTGTAGCAAACCCTAGGTTCAACGCTGATAAGAGTAATCGGGGCGCTGACAAGAGAAATTTCAGCGCTGATAGAAACACTGCTAAACCTAGGTATTTGCAACCACAGGGAAATAGGTCTAAAGCTTCTACTAGCTTAACATGGAGACCAAAACAAGACCAGAACCCTAATTCTACTGGTATTTCTATGAAATGCAACAGGTTTCATTATATTTCAAAGGCATTGTCAACACCAATTGGGGTTAACTGGGAATTTCATTCAAACAGGGATGAAAATGGGGTTGTTATGAGAACCAAGTCTGTTCTTGTTGAACAACCAAATGAATCCAAGTCTTCTAAGGCTTGGGTTCCCAAAGAAAACTAATGTGTTTTCTTTATGTGCAGGGCATTCAGAAGAAGATCAATGATTATGGATACTGGGATAGTGGATGCTCAAGGCACATGACAGGAAAAGAAGACTATCTGACCAATTTCTCTCCTATTCAAGATGGTGATAAGGTATACTTTGGAGGGGGTTATGGAACAATCACAGGAAAAGGAACCCTTGTCACCAACAATCTACGGTTTGAGAATGTCTTCTTGGTAAAAGATCTGGATTATAATTTGTTTAGTGTATCACAAGTGTGTGATAACAAAAATAAGGTTCTTTTCACAGATACTGAGTGCCTGGTGTTAAGCAAAGATTATAAGCTCCCTGAGGAGAAATACATAGATTTTAGAACACCAAGGCATAAAGACATATATAATGTGAATCTTAATGGAATTAAGGTAAATAATAAAATGTCATGTCTGTATGCTAAAGCCTCAGTAGATGAAAGTAATCTTTGGCACAGGAGATTAGGGCACATAAACTTTAAGAATATTAATAGGCTTGTGAGACTTGGTTTAGTTGATGGTTTGCCTGAAAAGGCTTTCCACAATGACCACTCTTGTGTTGCATGCCTTAAGGGCAAGCAGCACAAGGTCTCATTCAGGTCTAAACAGGTGCACTCTAGTTCTAAACCACTTCACTTATTGCATATGGACCTCTTTGGTCCAACTAATATAGAAAGTTTGAAGGGTAAATCATATTGTTTTGTCATTACTGATGATTACTCCAGGTTTACATGGACTTTCTTTTTAGCCAAGAAAAGTGAAACTGCCCTAAGTCTGATTAATTTCATTACCCAGATTGAAAAGAAAAATGGTAATGAGGTCAAAATTATTAGAAGTGACAATGGGGGTGAGTTTAGAAATCAGTTGTTGGATGATTTTTGTGCCAAGAAAGGGATTACTAGGCAGTTTAGTATAGCTAGAACTCCACAGCAAAATGGAGTTGCTGAAAGGAAGAATAGGACCCTTATTGAAGCAGCCAGAACCATGTTGGCTGATGCCCACTTTCCTATAGCCTTTTGGGCTGAAGCTGTTAACACAGCTTGTTATGTTCAAAATAGGGCATTGGTCAACAAGATACATAATAAGACACCTTATGAATTACTTTGGGGAAGGAAGCCCAATATTGGCTTTCTCAAGCCATTTGGTTGTCATGTAGTTGTTTTAGAAACTAGTGAGGCCCTAGGTAAATTTGATTCAAAAGGTGATGAAGGCTACTTCATGGGTTATTCAGTGCAGAGTAAAGGATATAGGGTTTACATTAAAAAGGAAAAACGTATACTTGAAAAGGTACATGTTAGGTTTTTAGAAAGTAAACCTAGTGATCCTGAAAGTGGTCCAAATTGGTTGTTTGACTTAGAACCTTTATCTAGAGCTTTAAATTATATGCCTGTTACTGATCCAGACATTGTGAAGGTAACCTCAAGTGTTTTGGAAAAGAGAATTGGTAATGTTTCAGGTATACAGGTTGCTAAGGAGGATGGACCACCAGCAGTTGAATCATCTCCCACACAAGAATATGTTACACTCCCTATATGGACAGATGAGTATTATGCTGCTGCTGCTGCTGCTGCTGCTAGAAAAGATAATGGTGGTTTTCAAATACCACCAAATACAAACGTGCATACTTCTTCAGGCACTGACAAAGGGAAATCAAGCGCTGCCAAGAGCAATTCAGACGCTGATGGATCCGACGCTGACACAAGCAGTTCAAGCGTTGTTAGCTCTAACGCTGACAAACAAGGATCAGAATTTGACAACACCTTTGCACATCTTTTCTCTTCACATTTTGAACAAGGTGGACCTTCCCATGTCCATGAAGAGATTCGTGTTGATCAAACAGAGTCAGATGAAGAAGATATTGGCAACATGGAGCGTGAAATTGAGGACACCAGACTTATTGAAGGAGGAGTTCTCACTTCCATAGCAAAGGATCACCCCACATCTCAGATCATTGGTGATGTTATGGCTCCAGTTCAGACAAGAAGATCCCATCAAGGTCTTGGTGGATTTATTGCCAATATACACAAGAAGGTTGATACCCCTCTTGTACAAGCATGTTTGTTTGCCTGTTTTCTGTCACAGGAAGAACCCAAGAAAATTTTTGATGCTCTCAAGGAACCAAGTTGGGTGGAAGCAATGCAGGATGAGCTTCACCAATTTGCTATACAAGATGTTTGGGAGCTGGTTGATTGTCCTAGATATGTGAGACCAATTGGGACACGATGGGTTCTAAGGAACAAGAAAGATGAAAGAGGCATTGTGGTCAGAAACAAGGCACGTTTGGTAGCTCAGGGTTATACACAAGAGGAAGGAATTGATTATGAAGAAGTTTTTGCACCAGTTGCAAGAATTGAAGCTATAAGAATTTTTCTAGCTTATGCCTGTTGTATGAATTTTACTGTTTACCAGATGGATGTGAAGAGTGCTTTCCTCTATGGGACAATTGTTGAGGAAGTATATGTCATGCAACCTCCTGGTTTTGAAGATCCTGAGAATCCAGACAAAGTTTATAGAGTGAAGAAAGCAATGTATGGACTTCATCAAGCCCCAAGAGCATGGTATGGTACATTGTCCACCTACTTGGTGGAAAATGGTTTCAAGAGGGGCACCATAGATCAGACCTTGTTTACAAAGAAGAAAGGAAAACATGTGTTGCTTGTGCAGGTCTATGTTGATGACATCATTTTTGGCTCTACTGATCCAAAAATGAGTGAGGATTTTTCCAAGCTCATGACAGATAAATTCAAGATGAGTGCAATGGGTGAGATGAACTTCTTTCTAGGTTTACAAGTTCAGCAGAAAGAAGATGGTATCTTCATTTCCCAAGACAAGTATGTAGCTGAAATCTTGAAGAAATATGGTTTTTCTCCACATGAAAAGGAGGCTTCCACTCCTATGGATAGACAACACCCTTGGGGAAAACTTGGAGCTGGAAAGGATGTGGATGTTAGGCACTATAGATCAATGATTGGATCATTGATGTATCTTACAGCTTCAAGGCCTGACATCATGTTTGCTGTGTGTGCATGTGCACGCCATCAAGTGACTCCCAAAGAATGTCACCTTTTTGCTGTGAAGAGGATTTTTAGGTACCTAAGGTGTTATCCAGACCTTGGATTATGGTACCCAAAATATTCTCCATTGGATCTTATTGCATATTCAGACAGTGATTATGGTGGTGACAAGTTTGATAGGAAATCCACAACTGGTGGATGTCAATTTCTTGGGAGCAGATTAATATCTTGGCAATGCAAGAAACAAACAGTGGTGGCAAACTCTACAACTGAAGCAGAATATGTGGCTGCAGCTGCTTGTTGTGGACAAGTCTTATGGATTCAGAACCAGCTGTTGGATTATGGGTATAATTTTATGCATACCAAGATTTTTGTAGACAATAACAGTACTTTATGCATTATTAAAAATCCTGTACATCATTCTAAAACCAAACACATAGAAATTAGACATCATTTTATAAGAGATTGCTTTGAGAAAGGTTTAATACAACCAGATAGGGTAGATACTGAAGATAATGTAGCTGATTTATTAACTAAACCTTTTGATGCTGGAAGATTTCAATATTTGGTAACAAATATTGGAATGGTTAATCTCACTTAATATGTGTTTTGGAACCTTTTTTTTTTTAAAAGTATGTACCGGATAATGCATTGTTATTGGTCTTTGTGATGATTTAGATTTTCCACATTCTTTTTCTAACACTGACAAAGGTAAATACAACGCTGTCAAGTGTTATTTTGCCGTTGTTGGAGATATTATTGTCTAACGCTGACAAGAGTTCCTTCAACGCTGACAAGTGTTGTCGGGACGCTGTCAGCAACAAATGTTAGTTTTGTGGTTTTCATCTAAATGTGCAGGTAATGGTAGCTTTATGCCATTGGATACAGAGTTGCTTATGGATCTTTGAAGAGTTATTTGGACATGTTTTGTTTATGGATGATGGTTGGAATATTTATATTCCTATCTTGACATAAATTTTTAGTGTTCATATATATATTTTGAGAACTCATGTATCATAGTTTGAGGGGAGGTTTAGGAACCTTTAGGACTCTTGGGTATTCTTAGAATACTCTCATCACAATTCTAGATTGTGTCCACTGGTGAGTATGGGTTAGTTTTGCTAAACCATGAGGCACTGTAGCATGCATAGTATATCAACTTTGCATGCTGCCAAGACATTTTTGGCCTAGAATTGGTTGTGGTCTGTTGGGAGACTTGGGAATCCTTTTGATATGGGTTTTACCTGGGAGTAACAAGGATTTTATGAGGTAACTTGGTTGTTAAGAATTTTGGTTAGCAAGGGACACTAGAGGACTGTTATGTCTATCTTGTTTATGCAAGTGTGCATAACTGGACAGTGCTTGCCGCCCTATGATAATTATCAGCTTTTGGTTATCTTCTCTAGGATAAGTTATTTGTTAAGGTCATTTTTCACTTTTTAAAAACAATTTTATTTTTGGACGCTGACATGGCTTTAGGCGAACGTTGACAAGATTATAGCCGTTGGGCGTTGATGGGTTATATTTGACCGTTGACAAACAATGGGACCTACCCAGTTGTAACTTTTTGACATTTTTTCAAGCCGTAATTTTAGGAGTTGTTACCTTCATTAAATGCATGAGATAACTTATAAACTTTTTCAATATTTTCATGATTGATTTTTGAAAATCTTTGCCTCTTTTTGGGCCAATCACGTGCATTCATCCACTCCTATAAATTTGGCTCCTATTTTAAACAGGGTATCTATAATTCTTGTCTAACACTTTTCTCTTATAAATCTTCATCTTTTATACATCAACTTAACAGCTTTCATCAATGGCACCAAGATTTAACTCAGCAGAATTGGATTTGGGGTTCAAGTCTCAACACAACATGATTGCTTATCTTGTTGCTGATAATACTTTGTTCCCTCAATACACTCAGATGGTGGAGTATTTGAATGCATCCCCATTAAGGTATGCTCTTTCTCATGCCCCACTCATTCCAGTCACACACATTAAACAGTTTTGGAACACTGTTAGTTCCTCAACAGTTAATGGAGTGACAACATTGAATTCTATTGTACATGGGAGACCTTGGGTGGTTACTGAGGCCTTGGTACGCCAGGCCTTGCATCTTAATGATGCTGATGGTATAACCATGCTTCCCATTCCTGAAATAGAACAAGGGCTTAGGGCTTTGGGATACCCTATTCCTGATGAAGGTACTCTCAATAAGTACCATAAGCAGGAATTTCCCCCAGCCTGGAAGTACCTAATTCACATTCTCCTTCAATGTTTGAGTCCCAAATGTACTGCACACAATGAGATCAATAGATCCATTGCATCTGCTATTGTGTGTATTACAACAGGGCAAAATTATAACTGGTCTAAAATGATTTTTGAAGGAATGTGTAAAAACAAGGGGACAAAAATGACTTTAGCTTATCCCCGTTTTCTGCAAATGGTTTTTGATGCTCAAAGATATTGTTCAAGGGATCACAATGACTTTTATAAGATCCCTAAACAAAAGAAGGCTATTTTTACCAAGATGAATTCACCACCTCATAGAGACCTACCATTAACCCCTGCCATGCTTGCTGTTATTGCAGCAGCACAACCCCAACCAGACCCTCAACCTCATATTGACCCTCAACCACAACTTGAACCTATCCCTGAACCTTTACCCTCACCTGACCAAATGCAAATAGACCAAAATCCCTTCGACGCTGACACATCTAATGTGGGCGTTGATATGCCCATTTCCAACGTTGACACCCAACCATCACAATCCCAAACACCCCTTAACCAACCTACATCTACACCATCTTCTACACCATCTTCTACACCACCTGAATATAGGTTGATTAAACGCCAAAGGACTGCTGGAGTGTTCTCCTCTGGTGGTCCTAGCCATGAAGCAGAGAGAACCACCACCACAAGTGTGGCTGGTGACCTGGATGAGGCTGGGGCTATTGATACAGGCTTAGATGCTGGTCAAGACAGTCCCAACATAATTAAGTCCTCATCCATGCCCAATGAACCTGACTTGGGAGGTCAAATTCCCATCTTGGAAGAGGGCAGACTGGAACCAATGACGCTTTTGGAATTGACGGCTGTCTGCATTAGCTTGCAAAAGCAAAATGCAGACTTGGTACAAATTGTCAGTAACCAAGGCCTTGAACTCAAAGAATTGAGGGAGAGGATTGTTGTTTTGGAGAGTGCTCATTCAAGGGGAGGTATGGAGGAGTCTTCCAAAGGGGAGGAAGCAAGAAATCTGAGTGATAAGAGCAGTCAAGATGGTCAATCATTGGATATTGCTGAAGCTCTTACTACATTAAAGGAACAAAAAGGTTTTGATACGTCCTTAATCTCTCCAACAAATTTAAATTTATCATTTACAGATATGCTGAGAGAGGTTACACAAGGCGCTGAGGGAAAATACTTGCGCGTTGACAAGACAAGTTTGTACGCTGACAGAAGTATTTTGGGCGCTGATAGAGGAAATTTGGGCGTTGACAGGTCTGCATATGAAGGTGATGTATTCCAGTCATCATCTATTATCAAAGATGTTCCTACTCAGGTATTATCATCTACCTTACCAACAATTGAACCAACAGATAAGGGTAAGGGTAAGTTGGTAGAAGAAATTGTTCCAAAGAATGCAGCTCAGATTGAGTTTGATAGAAGAATGGCTGAGCAAATGATGGAACAAGAAGAAAAGGAAAAGTCACCATTTGTTGTGACTTCTGAAGAAGAAAGTGATGGAGCTAGCTCAGACTCAAGTGTGATGATTGTTGAACCAGAAAGACTTGAGTATGGTGATGAGCTTGCTAAGGAAAGGCTGAGAGATTTGAAGTTGCAAATTGATTTTGATATGCCAGAGGTAGTTCAGATGTACAATTCTTGGGAAGAAAGCTGCATGGATAATCCAGACTTGACCATTTCAGACCAAATATGGGGTTTGGAAATTCTTCTTAGAGTTCAGCAGGATTGTAAGGTGATGCTGAAGTACAAGGCAAGCAACATTCTCTCTGAATTGAAAAGGGATAGAAGGAAGCTCTACTTTATGTTGCTCAAATGTCATGGAGTTGGATGGACACATCAGAAGCTGAAGGCTTTGACATTTGATGAGTTGGAACATAGGGCTTATCCTATTTGGGTGAAAGTGCAGGAAGAGAACACTTTCAGACTTCTTTCAGATGAAAGAAAGGAGCAACTTGCAGAGGAGATGGCAATCAAGAAATCTATGATATTTCCTAGACCAGTAAAGAAGGGATTTATTCTTGAATTTCCAAAAGATATGTCTCAACTATATCCAAGTGAAGCAATCATTAGAAAGAGTCTTAAGCTCTCCCCATTAGAAGCTTCAGATATGGTTCATGTGTTACCACTAGATTCCAGGAATCCAATTATAAGTTATGAGGAGGATGAATGTGGATTCTGGAAAATTAGAAGATTTGTCAAGGAGGTACACACTTTTACCACTCTCATATCTTTATTTGCAAGTTGTGACAGAGAAGACTTGGTAGACCTTTGGAGGTTGCTAGAGACCAAGTATGAGGCTGAAGCACCAACTTCAGCCAATGGAATAAAACTTTGGACCACATTCAAAAGAATGTGTGGGACAAAAGAAGAAGATCCTGAAATATGGAAGGACCTTGAAGATGACCTCAGTGGTCTTCAATGGAGGTTATATTCAGCTGCAGGTGTATACCATTTGAGTTCTACAAAGTTTGCTGAGTATTTACTTGTAGATGCTCAGTATTTCATATCCAAGGCTGTTTTGGAGAAGATGAAGGACACCCAGTTGGAGATAGACTATACAAGTGACGTGGCAAAGAATTTAATCAGATTTATTTATTACCAATATGATAAGGTTTGTCAGACTCCTCCAAGTCCTTAATGTTTATTCAGAAACTTGATCATAAGAGTGGATATCAAGTTTAGGGGAGGATTGTTGGGAATAAATTTAGGCCAGAACACTTGAACGCTGACAAAAACAACTCAAGTGTTGACAAGAGTAAAGTGAGCGCTGACAGCACAAGCGTTGACAAGATAAAGTCAAGCGTTGACAGATTGAAGACAAGCACTGATGGAAGATGTGAGCTACACGTATATTATATTCTAGATTACTTCTAGTAAGGATAGAAACGACAATGTATTTTCTATGTTTATCTTTACCTAGAATAGTTGATTTGTAGCTTATTGTACAAGACTTCTTGTTCTATAAAAGAAGATCTTTTAGGTTAATGTTTAATATCAGTTTTCATAGTATTCGCAAGTTAAACCTTTCATTATAATCAACAAGATTATTCTAATACAAGTGAAAGTTTGTTTAACATCATTGTGTTTTAGATCAAGTGTTAATTCCGCATAACACTTTGTTACTTTATTCATAAGCAAAGGTTTCTCTACGTGTTATACTTGATCTAATCTCGTATACACAAAGCTAATCGATCTAAGTTTGGGATCAACATGAGCAAATAATGGAACAAGGTGAAAAGGAAAAGTCACCATTTGTTGTGACTTCTGAAGAAGAAAGTGATGGAGCAAGCTCAGATTCAAGTGTGATGATTGTTGAACCAGAAAGACTTGAGTATGGTGATGAGCTTGCTAGGGAAAAGCTGAGAGATTTAAAGTTGCAGATTGATTTTGATATGCCAGAAGTGGTTCAGATGTACAATTATTGGGAAGAAAGCTGTATGGATAATCCAGACTTGACCATTTCAGATCAGATATGGGGTTTGGAGATTCTTCTTAGAGTTCAGAAGGATTGTAAGGTGATTTTGAAGCACAAGGCAAGCAACATTCTCTCTGAGTTGAAAAGGGATAGAAGGAAGCTCTACTTTATGTTGCTCAAATGTCATGGAGTTGGATGGACACATCAGAAGCTGAAGGCTTTGACATTTGATGAGTTGGAACATAGGGCTTATCCTATTTGGGTGAAAGTGCAGGAAGAAAACACTTTCAGACTTCTTTCAGATGAAAGAAAGGAGCAACTTGCAGAAGAGATGGAAATCAAGAAAGCTATGATAGTTCCCAGACCAGTGAAGAAGGGATTTACACTTGAGTTTCCAAAAGATATGAATCAACTATATCCAAGTGAAGCAGTCATTAGAAAGAGCCTCAAGCTCTCCCCATTAGAAGCTTCAGATATGGTGCATGTGTTACCACTAGATTCCAGGAATCCAATTGTGAGTTATGATGAAGATGAATGTGGATTCTGGAAGATTGGAAGATATGGCAAGGAGGTACACACTTTTACCACTCTCATATCTTTATTTGCAAGTTGTGATAGAGAAGACTTGGTGGACCTTTGGAGGTTGCTAGAGACCAAGTATGAGGCTGAAGCACCAACTTCAGCTAATGGAATAAAACTTTGGACCACATTCAAAAGAATGTGTGGGACAAAAGAAGAAGATCCTGAAATATGGAAGGATCTTGAAGATGATCTCAGTGGTCTTCAATGGAGGTTATATTCAGCTGCTGGTGTATATCATTTGAGTTCTACAAAGTTTGCTGAGTATTTACTTGTAGATGCTCAGTATTTCATATCCAAGGCTGTTTTGGAAAAGATGAAGGACACCCAGTTGGAGATAGATTACACAAGTGACGTGGCAAAGAATTTAATCAGATTTATTTATTACCAATATGATAAGGTTTGTCAGACTCCTCCAAGTTCTTAATGTTTATTCAGAAACTTGATCATAAGAGTGGATATCAAGTTTAGGGGAGGATTGTTGGGAATAAATTAAGGCCAGGTTACTTGAACGCTGACAAGAACAACTCAAGCGTTGACAAGAGCAAAGTGAGCGCTGACAGCTTAAGCGTTGACAAGTTAAAGACAAGCGTTGACAGATTGAAGACAAGCACTGATGGAAGATGTGAGCTACACGTTTATTATGTTTTAGAATACTTCTAGTAAGGATAGAAACGACAATGTATTTTCTATGTTTATCTTTACCTAGAATAGTTGATACGTAGCTTATTGTACAAGGCTTCTTAGTCTATAAAAGAAGGCCTTTAGGTTAATGTTTAGTATCAAGTTTTTCATTAAGTTTTCATTCGTAAACATCTTTCATTGTAAGCAAGTTCGACATTGATAATCAAAGTGAAAGTTTTGTTTACATCTTGTGTTCTTGTTTAAGTATTAAATTCCGCATAATACTTAGATTCACAAAGCATATAACAAAGGTTTCTCTACGTGTTATACTTGATCTAATCTCGTATACACAAAGCTAATCGATCTAAGTTTGGGATCAACAGGTTTCCCCAATATAACTAACACGAAATTGAGATGTGGCAGTAGAAAAACCAGCTAAAGCCTTCTTCTTAGCACCTAGAAGTTCAACATTATCAGCTGGCATATTTGCAAGTGATCTCAGACCGCCAGCTGTCCCCATGAGTTTTGCAGCGACAGCAGTCCCAACAATGGCGGATAGATTGGGCGCACCACGGCCGTAATTGTTTTGTTGACATAACTCTTGCGGTGATTATGACTTTGAGGGTCTGTCGGTAGCCAACCTTATATGACGTATGCGGCTAGATCCAGTAGATGCATCAATGTATGAGGAAGGCCCTACAAAGAGAATGAAGGAAATTTTTTTAAACAATGAACTTGATACTGCTTTAAAAAAGGCATGAGTAGAAAACAATAACACTCACTCTGAGAAGTTTCAGCAGTGTTAAGTGCGAGTTTAGATTTAAAGTCAGTTCATCGCGTGAACAATGATTTCAGGTACAACACACCAAATTTATCTACAACATTAATGAACAACTCTAGAAGCACCTTAAATGACAAAAATGATGGATATTGGCATGTCTAAGTGGGTTTATGCATTGCCTTATGTACTTTGCAATCTAGTGATTGATCAGACTAAATAAATTGCAATTCCGCTAATTAACTCACAAAACTACAGGATATTCATACACCAAATCCATCCGATTTTCCGCCTCTAATCAGGAGGAATATAGATATAACACACAATAAAGAAAAAAGTTCGTTAGTCTAACATACGTGAGCAAAATTCACTGATATGTTGACTTTACTTCGAGGTGCGAAAGGAACTTATACCCTGCTAATTTAACTGTTTGAGCTGGTGATTTATCTGGTTGAATCGCTGCTTTAACTACTTGCTTGACACGGTGATCTAACTGCTTCACCCGGCGGTTTAACTGCTTGACCCGACGGTTTAACTGCTTGACTCAGTAGATTAACCAGTGGTGCGTTAACCAGGTTAACCAGTTGACTCGGTGGTTTGACTGCTTGACCCAGTGATATAAGCGGCTGACCAGGTGCTTTATCAGGTTGACCGGGTGGTTTTACTGCTTGACCTAGTGATTTAACCGTTTGACCCGGTGACTGTGCGTTAGATAGTTGCGTTTTTTATCTATTTGCATCAAAACACAGTAAAAAGATAAATAAGCACAGTAAACAATCCCAAACACCTCGAAAGCTCAAATAGCATATAAACATACAAATACAAAACAGGAACATACATATCAATGTGAAAAACAAAAAATCTTTGGGGTAAACTAAGCAGACGAGACATCAATGAACACTGAGTCCTTAACATACTTGACGTATGCCACGCTCCCACATGATCACAGCCCATTGAATTCCACCACTTTTGATCTCCGTAAACCACCAAAAATTATTATCAAGCTCAATATCTGTAGGCATGATGTTGCAGCAAACGGTGGTGACACGGCCAAAACTATGGCGTGAATTAAAGCAACACGTACTCAAAAGGAAGGATCATGTCTTTTGATCTTCCATCACGTATGATTTCACATTGTTGGTGTTTACTGATTGTGCAGGCATGTTGCAGCAAACGATGCTATGGCGTAAATTAAAGCTACACCTACTGAAATAGGAAGGATCATGGCTCTTGATCTTCCTCATGCTAGAAATTTTCTACACGTTTATCAGTTAGTTAACCATCAATGGTGTAAGAACTTTATTACTATTCTTAACATCAATGGTGGTGGTGTCAGGTGTGTGTCATCAATAGGAGTTGATCGTCGAACAAAGGTACATACATACATTATTATTTCACAAGTGCGTAAAAGCTAACGTAAAGCTTTGGAACATGTTCGTTTAACAAAAAGGAAGAGGAAGAAGCTCTTGAAGAGGAACTCTTTTATTGCAATGCTGACCTGTTTGATCGTAATGGGTCGTCAATGTGTTCTGAAGATGAAGTGAATAACACGGGTTCACGATCAGTTACAAATGGAGGGGAAATAGATAGCGTTATATCAGTTCATCAAGATTTGATTTAATATCAGGTTTGGGTTAATTCTTAAATTAAAAAGTTTTATTCTACAACGGAGTGATTTAGAGGGTTTTATGGAGAAGCTCTTTTCGGATATTGATGCATCTAAAACTGCTCTTGTCATGATCTTTTTGGAATTATAAGCATCTGCAAGGTATGCAGTTATTTCTAAAAGACTATTGATATCATAAACATAATAACTGAGCATAATCTAATTGTTGTTCATAAAGTGGGCAAGAGCTGCACGATGGGCAGGTTGGGTAAGGTAAAATACGCTCACTTTCTATTATGGGTTGGAGTGCTTATTTATGATCCGCCAACACTAAATTTGTATAAATGATCAACCTGTTTGTTATGGATAATCCTTTTTCTGAACTTTGAATGGAATGATTTATAGAGTAAGCAATAAAAGTATACCTTCGGTAAGTTTTAACTTGTATGAACCCTTCCCTTTTAGCTAAGTTTTCAACTTATCACGTTTGATATGTATCCCATAAAATACTAACCAAACTGATCATTTTGTTTAGCGACGATCTAAAGTTGCGTCTTCTAGGTGTTTAAAATACACAAGTAGAGCACGAGTAGCGTGCCTTTTACTATGATTACTGTAATCTGAAATAATTAGAATAATAATAGTCGAGTATTCAGTTAACTAAAGAGCAAGAAGTAATGCAAAACACCCGAAATATAATGATATCGTGTGGTTCTGAGTTGTTACATATTTGTATTTCAAACAAATATGAAGCTGGAATTTCAAACAAACAATGAGAGATTTACCTTTCTTATGCTTGATTTCGTAGAATTTGAATACAAACAGATGCTTTGTTAATGCCTACAATCTACACCTTCTTTATTTTTTAGAAACCTGAAAAATAACAACTCAAAACTGATTTGCACAAAAAAATGTCCCATTACCCAAGGGTGCCTCCTCTTACAACATTTAAAACGGTCGAAAGGGAAATCTCAGATATGGTTATGATATTGACCGTAAACCGTCTACAGATGTAAAAGAATGGTCCGACTGTTAGTACCATAAACACGGCCGACAAAATCATCAAAATAGGATTAATATCTGTATATACTCACGAAACAATGTAAAAAATTGTTTTGTTCTTCCAAACCTCTGTGAGCAGCAACTCGTTAAGACTCTGCCACTGTTTCTTCAAGATCAGCCCCAACAAAGCCCTTCGTATTTGAAACGACATAGTCACATGTGTATTCTTTGTTTTCCTTCATAAGGACATCTTTTAAATGTAAATCAAATATCTTCCGCCTACCTTGTTGGTCAGGTGTATCCACAACTACTATCCTAGTGAATCGAGTCGTTCTAGCCTTCTCCCTCACATGATATGAAAAGGGAAACTTGATCAACAACAGACGGTTTGGATTCTTCTCGCTGCTTTAAAAGTAAAGTACCATTAGTATGTTTAGAAGCACCCTCTCTCCGTCTTCTTGTTCTCTTGTTCTTGATTAGTTTGTAGGATGAATAGATGATTGCTGCAAGAAAAAGTGACCCCAGACTTTTGCAAAAACCTGAATGAAGACCAATAAAAATAGAAAAATCATGTTACGTTAAGAGGCCGTCATAAAGCTTGATAGTGTTTGAATATTTTCATTAGTGTTTCTCTTAGATGGTAAGGGATTTGTTCTGATAGTTGTTTTTTAATTATAAATGTCGGTATATGTTCTTCTTAATTGAAAAATCATTTAAGAAACATCACTTGGGGGTTCTAAAGCTTTAATATGTAATGGAGCTGAAAGTTCCATGGCGTCTCTTTTTTATGGCGTGCGATAATATCTCATGAATAACCAATGGAAGATCATTCCTTGTGTCTTAACAATACTGGCTAGCTTGTTTTAGCAGCAGGTAGTCTCACTGTCTCGTCTCATATAGATGAGTAGGGTCCTCTACAATTCTGCTTTTAAAGGTAACTTTTTCCAAATCTTTGTGTCTAGATTGTCACGTCAGGGTTCTAAAATGAAAAGGCTTGAATACATACTCAAGAAGCCACCAAATACGTGCAACGTTTGTGTTATTAACTCTAGGGTGCAGCAAATTTGTAGTAACATTGGCTGCATCTTCCTGAAAAATGGATCGGAAGTAAAAGCCAAACAAAAGGGGCAAAAATCTCATCTTATGTACATGGTATAGGTGATACTAATTGAAAATATGCGTTTTTCACTTCAAAATGAAAATGAATCAAGAACATACCAAGAATGGCCATCATTACAGCAAATATGATAATTCCAACAGGTTGGTTTTTTCAACATGGTAAGTCACTACCACTTTTGTTCCCTCTTCACTGCTTTGCTTGGCACGTGTGAAGACCAGACATCTTGCACCCAGTCGAAGTTATAACAACCACTTGACCCATGACCAGCCCTTTTGTCCCAACTGATTTCGCAAGCTCCCCAACTGAAGCCATCGCCCGTGCAGTAGGCACACCAACAGGGGTGGCGTTTAGGCCACAAATGCACATCTACCCAATCCATCCGTTCGAAAGCACAGGTCTACTCCAAGGCAACGGCTAATTCTGGATTGCAACAGAAGGCAAATCCTAAACAATTGAGGAAAAAAATAGGGTTTAGGCAAATACGGGGCCCCATTCATATGAACGCGTGGATTTGGGTCGTGTTTTATCACAACGGGTCATATAAAAATGTGAATTGGGCAGAATGGGAAAAAAGATCAGAAGATTACCCAAGACTGTTTAATATGACCTGGGTTGATTTGGGAGCTATGTTTTCCCTTCAAGCTAAAGTATTAATAAAACATCACACCTGCATTATATTCATCAAAGCTAATAAAACATTGTCAAACTGTAGCAATTTAACATATCTATACATAGTGCGGTAATCAACATTGCCACTGAATTTTGCTTACATCAGTTAGTTTGAAATTTTTAATGCTATAGAAAGACAACCTAAATTCAGCAATTATAAGTTATGGGTCAAAGCTGTGAAAACTGGGTGAACTCAATAGATACATGCGACTCATTTTATGCATAATGTTAATGACTCTCTTTGTTTCGCAAGTAGAGCTAATCAGGTATACCACTTCTTTCTTTGACAAGTCGAGCTAAGCAGGTGCCCATTGCCATTGGGCGCGTCTGTGAAAATTATGCATGCATTGGTAAAAATTTGAATCATAAAATCTAGATCCCTTAAACCAACAAATCTCGTATTCAACGCAGTAACGTAAAACATTATTGTCATCCAAAACTGTAGGACTCATTTGACGACACCTAAAAGTAATTCTTAAATTTGTTTTTGTTTAATGTCTAAATATCAAGAAGAAACAATTATAGAACGAAGTTAGATGCCCAAAAACATAATGTCTGCAATATAAAAAAATATTGTACCATTATTGTAGCTTGCCTCTCTCGAGATTTGCCTTCCTCTTATGACTATCAAACATAGGAGCATTATTAATTGCATCATTGCTCGCCCAACATCTCCTGTGCACGCATCACCTGCAATAGCTAAAACAATACATAATGTTCTGCGTCTATAAACTTCATTTTTTCACCAAACTAATTCTGAAGCAATATGTACCTTTTCAATTCAAAAATGATTCGACTCTCTCTGGCCTCCTGACTATCATTTTGAAGTCTTTGAAAACAGTTGATGTGTTCCCAAAGATGTTCCAACACCATATCAAATACCTATAATCACATAATTACATGTTAAAGATCAGTATAATCACATGTTCTATATAGCTATTTTGGACCAGATAGACAACCAAAAGAAAATAAAATCAATAGCAATAAACCAATAACAAAACACTCAGAACTCCAAAACATCTAAAATGAAAGGAGCGTGTTTAGGCAGAACTTTTCTGAAAAGTTATAAGAGGTTGTTAAATATCACTATCTCTTGTTTTTAGACGCTTTCTATATCTTAAAATGTCCATCATAGATGATTGAAAAAAAACTAACCCAAGCAGTAATCAAGGAGGTAATGAACATGTTAAAAAACGTCACATTTTGACCCGTCATAACGTAACTACTTCAAGACCTGTAAAACTGCATTAATTAATCTAATACCGCAATCTCACTAATTATGAGCGAAAAACTACGTGTGAAGAGCCAAAATCACCGAGAGTATTACCGGTTAAGCATTTTAACAATTTCGGAATAGCGTAAAAACATATGCATTGTACAGGCCGGAATCCTTGAAAATGGGACAAAGTAGAAACTTTTTGAAAGGAAACGACACATGCCGTACATCGTTATGTTTGGCCCCGACCTTTTCTGTAGATACGTTTCCCTCCATTCAGTCGCCTCAACTAAAAAATCAACCATATATGATGAGAACAATAAATGGTAAAGTAGGAGATAAATAACAAAACATAAAAAGGCTATGTGTTTGCTGTCATCACTGGTAGCACCAGATATGGATACTGATATTTGTATCCTACAAAATACAGAAGAAAGAAAAATACTTTTTAATAACCGTATGGGTCCGCCCAAAGAATTCGATCACACTCATGATTGGTGACAGAACTTGAGCGTACACTCCACTATACACTCAACTAAATTCATATCTGATGTTTATGCTTTGGTTTTCAACAAATAACATATTTGTGTATTCGCAATAATCAGATAACATATTTTATGATTGACCTGGCCTGGGCAGATGTCGAATATGTTGTTGGGACTTTTGTTGCTGATAGTATAAGGTGCAAATGTTAATCACGAGAATGTGTTTGTTTAGCAAATAAGTATAAGATATTAAAGAGTTACTTAGTACCATTAATATCATCATCTGACAGTGGACTAGGGAGTAGTATAACGGCAGCCTCGATCTCACCATAAGGTGACAGTTTAGAAACCGTGATTCCTACATTTTCACAATGGCAGAAAACTAAACTAATATATAAAAGTACTTATTAACAAAGGCACATGAGTGTGCAAACGCTATCTTACCTCCCCAGAAGAAACCGACAACTCCTACAGCTGATGCTCCTTTTCTTTTTAAATCAGCTACTACCTTTCTTGCAACTTTAGCCCATTTGGCCTGAAATTAAAAAAAGAGAATCCAAGAAGTGAAACTATCAACACAACATGTTGCAGGCGGCAATTTTTGTTCATTTACTATAAGTGGGTCGATGAGTTGCTCTAATATCAACTGGGTCAAATACATTTTGTTCAAATCTTTTGTAGTTTTATGAATACACATGGACCAGACTGGCTTTTTTCGTAGGCAATAAAAAGGTTATAATAATGTTCATTCAAATACACACTTTAAAATAAATACATACAGAAAAAGTAAGAAATTTTATAAGTTACAAATTATATTTGGCCATGAGAATTTGTTAAATATCGATATTATGACTATTAGATTCGGGCATTCTACTTGCTTTCTCGTGTTCTTCCGTATTATTTTTTTGACTGGTTAGAGAACACCTCTCTTTCGTTATAATGAACCAACTGATATGATGACCTTTTATCTACATTGTAAGAAGTAGAAAATTAATTTCTTGATCAAACTACCAGATTATTTATAATTCCAATTTAAAAAAAAGTATTACCTTTTCAGGAGAAGTTTAATAGATCACCATGTTGACTATAGGCTAACTATTGATGATATATCCGTTTGAAATCTGAAACATTTGGAGTTGCTCATATTTCTTCTCAATCAGATACCAGATCCAGTCGAATGGTGTTTTAAGGTTTTAGGGTTTGCAAATGGTTTTTCAGAAAATACGGATGAATATAATATATAATATTTTTGTATAAATCTAGGATTAATTTTAAAACTATAATTTAGGAATGGATATGTATTGTGTATTTGTGTGTATGTTTTAGAGGAGTTATTATTAGGGTTTTTAAGAGGAAATCACAAACAATTGGTTAGCACAGTTGGTAAAGTTGCTTGGACTATAATAACCAAACCTGGGTTCAATCCTTGTCGTTGGCATTTTTTTAATAAATTTCGAGAATTTTCTCAGATTATACCCAGCTTGGCCTAGAGTTGAACCGGACCGGCCCAGAACTTCAAAACGCAATTTCCAAAACAAAGTTTTCAAAATTGCGTTTCCAAAACGCGATTTTCATAAAACTGCGATTTCAAACGGAAAATTCGTGGAATTTGGAGATTTTCTAGGAAATTCTGAAATACTATTGGCTAAAAGATGTGACTGGGATATGACTGGGATTGAAACTGTGGTTTCAAATCATAATTATACCTATATATAATATAGAGATATAGAGATATATATATATATATTAAGACTTATTAATATGTTATTAATAATACCTTAATTTACCTTAATTTATTTCAGCTCCTAAAGCCTCCGAAACCTTAAAACCGTAAAACTAGTCAATTTTACGCGTATACCGAAAAAAGGTAAAATATACAATTTTAAAAAAAATCTTCAATTTTGAAATAAACATTATAACTAAGTCCTAAATGACTTAAAACAATCCCGAAAAATACTCACATGACTAACCACCTTACCCGAGACCTCTAAATGCTAAACCCCAAATCGTATAAAAAATACGATTTACTATAATTCTTATACGTATACGTAAAACACCAAAATAACACCATTTCATTTCATATTCACTAATTTGTGAGCTCATGAACATTAAATAACCGTTCCTCGATTTACTTATGAGTATTTTATACCCATAAACGATATCCACACCAACCTCGTTCACGCAAAATAACATGTAAACACGCAAATCACATAGTCACACATAAATTAACCTTAAAATAAGACCAAGTGACGAACCTCAAAACCACGGTTGTCACATCACTCCCTCCTAATAGAAATCTCGTCCCGAGATTTACTCCTTAGGATCATCATTATCAATTAGCTGAGGATACTTGCTCCTCATAAATCCTTCCCGTTTCCACGTGAACTCTAGTCCACGTTCCAAATTCCATCTACCTATAACTATGGTATATTACCCTTTTTATCCAACGTCCTAGCTTCACGACCCAAAATCTCTATCGACTGTTCGATAAAACGAAGACTCGTATCCATACTAATATCATCTAACGGTACTTGCAAGTCAGTTCTTGCTAAGCATTTCCTCAAGTTTGATACATGAAATACGTCATGCACACTACTCAATTCCTCCGGTAATCTCAACCTATACGCCACTAGCCCAATCCTTTCAAGGATTTCAAATGGACCCACAAATCTAGGTGCTAACTTCCCTTTTCTTTCCAAACCGCATCACCCCTTTCCATGGTGAAACCTTTAGCATAACTTTATCTCAAATATCAACGGCTTACGCCTCTTGTCCGCATAGCTCTCTTGTCGTTTCTTTGCTATTTTCAACCTCTACTTAGTCACTGCCACCACCTCCATAGTTTTCCGATCCACCTCCGGTCCAATACGTTGGCTGCTTCTAACTTCATCCCACTGTAACGGTGATCCACCTCATCTCCTATGAATTAACTCCAACAATTTCTTCTACAATTCCTATCACCATACCTAACGGCTTCTATCCTCTGCGGATTTTCCATCATTCAGAAGTTCTCCCAACCTTAAACACATCCAGTGGTATATGCAGGATTGCATAACCAAAAGCTTCCCATAACATTCACAAGAAACATGTCATAACCACCACCTCATCCTTGCTTTCCCATGCTCGGCACCAAGTAACTGACCATCCTTCGTATTAACATGTTTTACACATTTTCTCTAAGTGGACGTTCCATTGTTCGTGACTACTAACCTCTTGCTCTAACGGTTTCTCTTCAATATCACCCCACTATCTTCACAACCTCTTGCTCCCTCGAATCATTCTTCCTCCATACTACTTTTCGCTTGTCTCTCTACAATCTTAATTTCCATACCATCTTATATCTCGTCTTCAGCCTATAATTTAGGTGTTTCCTCATTTATTCCTTACATCCTCATCAATGGGGAATATGCCCCTCTCACCGGTGACCCTCTCTTTGTAGGAGAATTCTTCCTAATATAATGCGTTCTCCAACTATCTCCAAATCTCACACCAATGCTCTAGGCGTCTTTCTCAATTACCCCTATAGTATGCTCATACCAAACATTAGTCTATCAACGGTATACTACGCTTGCTTCCCATCGTTTCTTCCCTTGCCATAATCCTTCATAAGGCATTCCATACATATTAGGCTAACTTTTACGCAAAACCCTCTATTCCATCACATCCGTACGCAATCCTTCCAACTTCTCAACTACGTGACTTCTCATTCCTCTTGAAATATGAGATGAATTAGTAAGTCTATCGACTATCACCCAACTCTCGTCGTACTTATTCCTCCACCCCATTATGTATCCCTTTCACCAACTTCGTCCTTACATCCCCCTTTCTAAGCTACTCCTATCTATGTAGGAAGTATAGTCTACGTCCCTTTTCTCCATATGATTGTCCAAGCCATGCAACATACATGTTGACGCGTTCTCTGCTTTAGAAAACTCAACTCGTACAACCTACATCCTTCATCCAAACCACCCTAATACGTCATCCATATAGTTCAAGTTCGTCTCAGCTTCACTTCATTCTTCTTATTCCATGTCTCATCAACCATGTTTGCCTTTCCCAGATGGTACTTGGCCTTGTAGTTTTCTTTCATCACTTAACTCCACCCATCACCTTTTCCAAATGTTCAATCAAGATGATTACATATGTGTTGGAGACATTCATGATCCGTATAGATCATTCTCTACGTCTAGTTCCCAAAATGCCTCTAGCATTCTAGGCAGATATAACAGTCCAACTCCACTGACTAAGTCTTATCTAGTTCTTCCAAATTTTTAGTTCCCACAACGTATAAACAACCGCCTTTCTTTGTCGTTCTCGTATACATCCAAATCCTTGCTCCACGTATCGTCATGCTTCACGAATTCATCCAGTCCTTCCGATAATTCCAAGATCTGCTCATTATTTAATCCACCTCTTCAGCCTCCAAAACGCTTCCTCACCCTTCTTCACTTTGCCCCTTGTTGGTTCCATGATATACCATCATCTCTAAATACTCATCCTGGTCAACTTAATCCTAAAACTCACACTTGAAAATCTCACGTATAATTCCCTTTCCTAACAACTCCAAAACCAACTCATAATTCGCCTCACTCTACTTTTTAGACTTCGAGTAGATCAAGATGTCGTCGATACTCCCGATGACAACTCGTTTATATATTGTCATGCACCCCCGGTTCATTGATTCCATGAAAACTGCGAGCGCCTCGGCGAAGCCAAAATCATAACCGTAAACCCAAAGCGTTCATACAACATCCTTAGCAGTTTCAACTACGTCCTCCTTGCACCCTCTCTTAGAAGCAATACGAATAAATTTCTAAGTCGTTCTACTCGATAAAATCTACATGTATTCTAAAAGACCAATACTTCCTCTTATCAGACCACTCAACCGCTTTTCACAGCCAATCTACTACTAAGCAACTCAAATTTTACCTTGCATCCGTTGCAATTTCTAACAACTCTTGCTCTTAAAATCATTCCATCAACAATTTCCTTGGAAAAGCACTAACTACAACTCCTCTCAATTTTCCTACTTGCTCTATTTATGGTTCTACCTCACAGTAATAGGCAAACCTACTAAATCTCAGGAAATTTTCGGAAAACTTACATGCCTTACGAACAATCATAAATACCTTTGAGGTATTATATCCCCTTCCAACACTCTCTATGGCGCGTTACTTGTGCCAATATCCATACAGTATACAAATCTCTATTCATCTCCCTTGGCACTCCTTATAGACCTCATGACCACATTAGTTCGTCTACGAACTTCTAACTCTTTCCTCCCCACTAAGGGCATTCCGACCATTCTCTCATGGTCACCTACTTAATCGTGTAGGCGCGACCAAGTCTTTCATATGACTACCTCAACGCTCCCAAATCAATACGCAACCAAAACTACATCCTGAATCCACTAGATACGATCGACGAATCAAACCCACGGATAACTAACGACATTTCACGTGCACGAGTTAAAACATACCAAAACCACGAAAAATCAAAAGGAAAACTCAAGCAGGTACCAATTCAAATGACTCATGACAAAGAAAAATGATCAAGAAACACTTAATGGCAACCAAAACATCTTACGCCCCGCGACATATTATTTAAACCGTGCACAAGATCGACTTTTCCAAAAGAATATTGTTTTATATTTTTTTTCTTTACCTCCCCACATCTATGTGACTCAAACAATCTACGAACAACCCTATTGACAAACTCAAAACTCAACTCAAAGACTAGGTATCCCGTGCATCCCAAATCATAAAAATAAACTACTATTCAAAACTCAACCTTTAACCCGAAACTTGTACAATAATTTTGACCAGGATACTGACCTCCCATGACTATACATTCTGAATATTTGAAAAGTACATTCCGAGTACATAATATTAGGCTTTTGAATCACCTAAAAAGCTTTAAAACGAACAAGTTACGACCAAAACAATTTTATACTAGTTGTTTTAAAAACTAAAGAATAAACTTAGTGATTAATGCAATCCTTTTAAATGAAAGAAATAATTGAATGTGAAATTTACATGAACTCAATTTAATCTTGTATAAATAATTATAAATGACGTAAATCGGTTAAACTCAATTATATAAACTATGTAAGTAGAAAGAAATTTTATTTCGCTTTATTTAAAAAAAAGTCTTTTAGAATTTTGAAATAAATAATTGTTGATTAAGAATTCTTATGTTACATCTTGTTTCAAACACGATTCCAACACCTTACCCTTATGTTACCGTATACAACCAACTATCCAACCCTATAGTAGATTTCCAAGACTATTCAATATATACCGACAAAAAGGAATGTAAGACTCAACACAAAAGATTTCATTATCCCAAAAGAAATCTCAATTTATTTCAATATAATTAACACCAAGGACACCATTTTATAAAGGACACGTGAAATAGGAAACTCGAAGAATACGCCACAACGGAGGTTGAATATCTAAAAAGAAGCTAGCTAGCCACCCTCCTAAGGATACAATCGATAATTATAGGGGATCATACATATATAGGCATATCGGGATACATATACTTAAATCCGTCTAACATCTACTATAGAAGCATGTACTAACCCTCTTTCATGCAATCATACTTAGGAATCCATTGAAGTTGTGGTACTTGTATAACTATGTTGGCCACCATACTTATACAATTACCCTTTCCCCAATGCACTCCCTCCTATGATGACACTTATAAGAATTAATACAACACATAACACATATATCCATCTACTCACATAAGCTCATAACCACATAACCAAAAAAAGTCCAAAACTCCATCCATTAAAAAAAATATAATCAAACTATTGGAATACATAAATCCATAGTCTAGCTAAAACAGCATAGACTAAATCCAAAACGAAAACATAATCTGTTATAAGTCATGTCGCCCATAAGAGTGGAAACAGCTTAAAATTGTTTATATCCACCTACTCCTAATAACTCGAACCACCACATGATTCTTAGGGACATGACTTAAACATCAAAAGAAAAATACTATACCTCAGGTACATAAAATAACTCAACAAAAGACAGAAACTACCATGTACCAAATTATGTACTATAATGTACAATTTAAGCAAAATACAACAATGACTAGCGTGGATGGTTATGGTTCAACCAGCACTAGTCACACCCTGAAAAGAAAATAACATGTGGCTAAGTATGAACCATAGTAGTTCATAACTTAACAAACATCACAAAACAACATGCAAACACATCAATTATTATAAAATGCACACATACTCCTATGACGCATATATGCAGGGACCCTTAAGCTATAGACTAGGCTACGCGACTAGGCAACCTAATTCTCTATAACCATTGTCTCTGATACCATTCTGTCACACCCCCACCATGGCGGAATATGGGACGCAACGCATGGATATCATCACAAAAATAGCGTGTCCATAGAGAGAACTATATGAATTAGAAATGTCATAAAAGGTGACACAAATGTCATGACAATATCTCATCAATGCAGGAGTCTAGGTAAGTAGGTAACAGTCCTACCTCTTATCCAAGACAAACAAATAACACAAACAAATCAACATATAGGTTCATAGTATCACTTATTGAAACAAACAGAAAAATAAACTAAGAAGGAACGGGGATCTCCTTCTAAATGCATTCCTACACGACTCCAATCCTAGCCACATATATTCTCATGCTTAACCACTTTATCACCTGAAAGAGACACTAAAACATGTCAACATAATGTTGGTGAGAGTCATAGGTTTAGACTCCAACCGAAAAACAGATTAAAATAAGATGTGAACCACCATAAACCACTAAACATATGGACAATGTGCTACAAAATATGCATTAACAACTAACATTCAAGATCAATCAAACCAAACCAAATCCAAGGCTCCCAGCCTTACCAAACACCATGGTCCCATAGGCGCCCATACACCTATGTACCAATCCTAAGGCCCCGCCTTGTCATTATCCATTGGTCCCATAGATGCTCACACATCTATGTACCTCCCCAAGGCCCCGCCTTGTTAACATCCCTTTGGTACCAAGTCAAATCACAAAACAATCATGAATCAAGTAGCAGTTAATCACATAAGTACACACAAGTCCATCACCAATCATGAAACATTCACAAAAACAATTTACAAAACCATAACGAGTGTCTCTTCCATCCCATCTAGAAGTCAAATCATTTATAGCTCATAAAAACATGGGACTATGAAACTCACCTGATTGAGTTCTCCAAAAGTCCGCGCACTAGCAAAAAGCTAACAAACAAAAGCACACAATCAAAACATGAACCAAACACTAAGATGGCTCATCAACCTAAGATGGACATCTAACCTTCTGCCATATATATACCTCATTTATGTACTGTAAGCATCTCATTACACCCCTCTATAAAGCCCTTAACTCAGTTTACTTCATAACCCGTCCCGTTAATATTTTACCCAAAACAGTCCCAGTTTTTAAGTCTCCAAACTATAAGCCAAACGCCCACCTAAACATACCCATGATCTCTGTAAAGGAAATCCTATGCCCTTATATATGTTATCTAACTCCTCCCTTTTACCCCAACCTTAAAGCTACTGTTAAGGCCCTGATATATATATATATATATATATATATATATATATATATATATATATATATATATATATATATATATATATATATATATATATATATATATATATATATATATATATATATATATATATATATATATATATATATATATATATATATATATATATATATATATATATATATATATATATATATATATATATATATATATATATATATATATATATATATATATATATATATATATATATATATACTTCTGCCTATCCGTATTTTACCGATTTTGAACATACAAAAAGTTTGTTATGATTAGAGGGTCTCACCCTAACCCATTTGCTTAGCCACCCTTCAAGTGTACTCCTAAGTACCCCAATCACCTTAAAACGTTAAATTAAACCCGACTGATTTCAAAACTGTGTTGACCTTCGACTGTTGTAACCTGTTTTTGACCCACCTCCTAACCTCCAATTTAGTTCTCGTTTCTTGAATTTAAAAGCCACTTCAATTACCTATTCAGGGATGCTTGGATCGCAAAATAAGAGTTTGTAGAACTTTAGATATGATCAAAACAAGTGACTCAAAAAGCTGTCTAGTTTTTAAAAACGAATTTAAACATGATTAAACCCTAATTAACATCACTAATAATCACCAATCATTATCCTAATCATGTTAATTGTTATAAAACCACTAATTACATATCTATTTAGAACTCTAATCCATCATATAATATGATTACATAAAACTTGAAGCCTTAATGCTATAAAACAAGAAAACTATAAGAATTAAATCAAGATTTTTACCTCAAATCTTCAAGAAAATTATTTTTGATGAATCCCTAAATTAGGGCTTATAAAAATTCGGCCAAAAGGGAAGAAAATTAATGAAAAACTTATTTTTGTTATATAAACATGGTATTTATATGTATTATTAAAAAGGCTTTTCCAAAATTGGGCTCAAGTTGGGTCTTTTGGCCCATTATCGTTTCTTTTTCTTTTCTAGTCGGTTTAAAACCTGATTCATATATATATATATATATATATATATATATATATATATATATATATATATATATATATATATATATATATATATATATATATATATATATATATATATATATATATATATATATATATATATATATATATATATATATATATATATATATATATATATATATATATATATATATATATATATATATATATATATATATATATATATATATATATATTTTAAGACTTATTAATATGTTATTAATAATACCTTAATTTACCTTAATTTATTTCAGCTCCTAAAGCCTCCGAAACCTTAAAACCGTAAAACTAGTCAATTTTACGCGTATACCTAAAAAAACGTAAAATATACAGTTTTAAAAAAAATCTTAAATTTTGAAAGAAACTTTATAACTAAGTCCTAAATGACTTAAAACCATCCCAAAAATACTCACATGACTAAACACCTTACCCGAGACCTCTAAATGCTAAACCCCAAATCGTAAAAAAAATACGATTTACTATAATACTTATACATATACGTAAAACACCAAAATAACACCAATTCATTTCATAGTCACTAATTTGTGAGCTCATGAACATGAAATAACCGTTCCTCGATTTACTTATGAGTACTTTATACCCATAAACGATATCCACACCAACCTCGTTCACACAAAATAACATGTAAACACGCAAATCACATAGTCACACATAAATTAACCTTAAAATAAGACCAAGTGACGAACCTCAAAACCACGGTTGTCACATATGGGAAGGGAAGAAACGATGGGAAGCAAGTGTAGTATACGGTTGATAGACTTATGGTTGGTATGAGCATAAATAGGGGTAACTGAGAAAGACGCCTAGAGCTTTGGCGTGCGGTTTGGAGATAGTTGGAGAATGCATTTTATTTAGGAAGAGAGTCACTAGTGAGAGGGGTGTATTCCTCACTGATGAGAATGTAGGGAATAAAAGAGGATCGCCTAAATTATTGGCTGAAGATGAGATAGAAGATGGTATGGAAATTAAGATTATGGAGAGACAAGCGAGAAGTAGTATGGAGGAAGCATGGCTTGAGGGAGCAAAGGGTTGTCAAGATAGCGTAGTGATGTAGAAGGGAAAACCGTTAGGTCTGGTGATAGGAAATGTAGTAGAAACTGATGGATTTAATCCATAGAAGATGAGGTGGACCACCGTTACTGTGGGGTGAAGTTAGAAGCAGTCAACATATTGGACCGGAGTTAGAACGAAAAACTACAAGAGGTGGTGGTAGTGCTTAAGTAGAGGTTGAAAATGGAAAAGGACCGACAAGAGAGCTGTGTGGACAAGAGGCGTAAGCCGTTGGGATTTGAGATTGGGGACAAGGTTATGCTATAGGTTTCACCATGGAAAGAAGTGACGTGGTCTGGGAAGAAAGGGAAGTTAACACCTTGAATCATGGGTCCGTTCGAAATCCTCGAAAGGATTGGACCAGTGGCTTATAGGTTGAGGAATTACTAGGAGAATTGTGTAGTGTGCATGATGTATTTCGTGTATCAAGCTTGAGGAAATGCTTATCAAGAACCGACTTGCAAGTACCGTTAGATGATATTAGTATGGATACGAGTCTTCGTTTAGCAATCTCCAAATTCCATCTAACCATAACTACGGTAGAGATTTTGGGTCGTGAAGCTAATACGTTGAAAAAGGGTAATATACCGTAGTTATGGTTAGATGGAATTTGGAACGTGGACTACAGTTCACGTGGGAACGAGAATGATTTATGAGGAACAAATATCCTTATATATTTGCTAATGATGATCCTAAGAAGTAAATCTCGGGACGAGATTTCTATTAAGATGGAGTGATGTGACAACCCCGGTTTTTGAGGTTCGCCACTTAGTCTTATTTTTGGGGGATTTTGTGTGACTATGTGTTCTATGTGATTTATGTGTTTATATGTGTGATTTTGGGGATGAGAATGGACGAAATGAGGTACATGATTTGTAAATCATGGTACGGGTTGGAAATGAAATGAAATGAAATGAGTTCAGAAATGAACCGCGAGAAAGTTCGGATATCGTTTTTACAAGGTTTTGTGTACGTATCGTATGTTGTATGTATGTATTAAGTAAATATTATATGTTTAAGATAAGCTTTAGAGATACTTTCCATAATTAGAAACTTTTGGAAATGACGGTTAGTTGGAAATTACGTAGAAAGTCAAAAAAATTAGCGAATAGGTGTCCGGTTTTGATCCGGAAGGGTCTAGATGTTAACTAATGGTAATTATAAGTTAATAGCAAATAAATTAAAAAAATAATGAAGGGGGAGTCGGAATTGTGGGCCCCATAGCAGAATATTTTAATAAAAAAAAGATAATTACCATATATGAGTCCTAATTGGGCCTAAACTTGACCAAGAGGTTACCAAAGCATATATAAACACCCCAAGACCCCAAAAATGACTCATAAACCTTAAATTAAACTCTAAGTCAGTCAAATAGAAATTGAGGATCAAGAAGAGTCGAATTTATGCTCAGGATTTAAAGGTACGTAATTAAACTAGGTTGATTAACGTTAATTTACGTATTTGTAACCTACTATAATGGATTAGGGTTTGAGATTCATAATTTTTTATTAGGGTTTGTTAATGATCTGTAATTAATAATGTAATTAATGGGTTTTTATCATTGGAAATCGTTTTTAGGTTTTAATTAGGGTTTATGTATGATTAATTAGATTAATTATGAGAAAATCGATTTTAAAGCTGGGCAGAATTTTTGTCCATTGTTTTGATCATATCTAGAGTTCTACAAAATTTTAATTTTCGAATCTTATGTCCCTGAAAAGGTAATTTAATTGGCTTTCAAATGCAAGAAACTAGAATTGAATTGGAGGTAGGAAAGTGGGTCAAAAACAGGTTTCAACATTCGGAGGTCAAAATAGTTTTGAAATCAGTCGGGTTTAATTTAATGTTTTAAGGTGGTTAGGGTACTTAGGAGTACAATTGGACTTTCAAATGAACATGAGAGTTAGTTTATATGTTATATAAGATATCTGTAAGAGGGCTAATCAATTGGGATAGTGGAAGACCCTCTTATCATAACAAACTTTTCATATTTTCAAAATCAATAAATTCAGGATAGGTAAAAGTATATATATATGGAGGCCTTAACAGTAGCTTTAAGGTTGAGGCCAATTGGAGAGTTAGCTAACACATGCAAGGGCATAGGGTTTCTTTTACAGGGCATGTTATTTTGGTTAAGGGGGTGTTCGTCCCATAGTTTAAAGTATGAAAAACAGGACTGTTTTGGGTAAAATGTTAACAGGACGAGTTATGAATTAAACTAAGTTCAGGGTTTTGTAGAGGGGTTTAATTAGATGAATATGGCATATAAATAGGGTTAAGTTGTAGGAGAAGGTTAGATATCCATCATAGATTGATGATCCATTTTGGTATGTGGTTCGTGTCCTGATTGTATATGTTTGTGTGTTTAGATTTTTGCTAGAGCACGGATATTTGGAGAAGCTCAATCAGGTGAGTTTCATAGTCCTATATCTTTTTATTTTTTTTTAACTTCCAGATGGGATGGAAGAGACACTGTATGGTTTTTGTAACTATTGCTGTGAATGTTTTTATGGTTTGTGATGGACTTATGTGTACATTTATGTGATTAACTACTATGTGATTCTTGATTGTGTTTATGATTTGGATCGAGGGACACGTACCGTCTCAGTTATTGTGGTTTGACTTGGTACCAAGGGTATGTTGACAAGGCGGGCCTTGGGATTGGTTCATAGGTGTATGGGCGTCTATGGGACCATGGTGATTGGTAAGGCTGGGAGCCTTGAAATTATGGTGAATGGTTAATCTTGAATGTTAGTTGTTAATACATAATTGTAGCATATTGTCCATATGTTCTTTGGTTGATGGTTATTATTCACAGCTCATAACTTGATTTTGGCGTTGGAATCTAAACCTATGACTCTCACCAACATTATTGTTGACGTGTTTTAGTGTCTCTTTCAGGTGTTAATGTGGTTAAGCGTGAGAACATAAGTGGCTAGGATTGGAGTCGCGTGGGGATGCATTTAGAAGGAGATCCCCGTTTCTTCATAGATTTCTTTTGTTTAATTGAATAAGTGATACTACGAGTACCTTTATGTTGATGTTTGTTTTATTTGTTTGTCTTTGGTAAGAGGTGGGACTTTTACTTACTTAGACTCCTGCATTGTTGAGATATTGTCATGACATTTGTGTCACCTTTTATGACATTTATAGTTCATATAGTTCTCTCTATAGACATGCTATTGTTGTGATGATATCCATACGTCGTGCCCCATATTCCGCCATAGTGGGGTGTGACAATTAAAGACGGTGTAAGTTTATAGATTTGGGTCAAAAGCCCATGCGATAGAAAGTAACGAATGCAAAGTTTATATAAACTTTCTTTTGGTTAAACTTCTTTGGTCAAAAGGGGCTCGGTCAAAACATAATAAACAAAGAAAGTGAGACGAGAGATAAAAAGGAAAAGGGGGATGAACACACCACCAGTGAAGAACCCTAAAATTTGGGGGTTTCTTCAAATCATACAGCGAGTGGCAATCACGCATGGTTTTCAGTGGATTAAGGGAAAACAAGAGCGTGTATAGCACGAATATTCTAAGTACGAGGCTATGATGTGGCTAATTGATGTGTCACATCTCAACTCTGATTGGTTGATTCACTGCATACCCGTAAAGGAGCCAATAAGCTTTGGCCAAGTCATCAATAAACTAACACAAGAAGCACAAGATAAGACAGGTTGGCAATCCGTGTGACTAAGGGAAAATCACAGCCCTTTGGTCATTACAAGAAAGAGAGAGAAGACAGATGAGAAGATCTGAGGGTCGAGAATCACTTCTTCATCAACAACCCACCCTTGGGTTCTCCTATAAATATCCCCTCAAAATAATCATGTATTTATCCCTTTTCTTTCTTTATTGTTATAATGTAAAGTTTTATTTAGATGTAATTTTTTTAAAAAATATTGTAATGATGTTCTTGAAGTAATAAAATTAATTTTTCTGTGTTTAAATTTACTGTCTCGCATTTATTTTTAATATACATCTTTTAATTGAAATTATAATTGTGATTGTTCATTCAAGCTTATCTATAGCTTTAGTGAATGATTTGAGTTAGATTGGGGATATAAATGTTTAATCCTACTGATAAACATAAATAAATTGATGTTTCTGGTTCGAAACCTTGTGTGTTGTTCGAGATATGGTTATGGTTCGTGATATTTTGAGGCTAATTGTTTAATGTTCAATATCTTGATGGTGTATTATGGTTCGAGGTGTATTGGTGTGTTAGTATCGTATTAGATAAGACAGTTTAGCATCATTCTTCGTCATCAAAGGATATCTTCATAAATCTGGTTAAGCTCATTTACATTTAGAAAGTATAGTATAATTAGATATTTAGTTTATTTTGTTATATGTGAATCTGTTTGGATTGTATTACTTGACTGATTTGTTTGGTTTTATGATAATTATATTTGAATGTTATTATGGTTTACTGTCATCATTTCTATTTTGAGCAAGTTATTGTTATAGATTTATTTCATTTGATGTTCAGTTTAAATTTTCCTTGATAAATTCTAGAAGTGTTTAAATGTAGAGGATTAATAGGTGTTTTTTATTTAAGTTTTAATGAATCTGTTTGTTTTGATGATATGCTATGATATTGTCTCATTTATTGAATCTGTTTGAAGATTCATGTTTGTATCTGCTTAGTCTTAAAGCTATATAAGTCTCTTAGCTGATGATCTTGTATTGGATTAGTTTCGAGATTGTTGTGAGGTTTAGATAGTTGTTTTTGATTCTGTTTATGGTATGGTTCGAATCTGATATATTTGAATTTAAAATCTGTTGTCATATATGCATTAGTTTCATGTTCAGTTTTTATGTTTTGTTTAACAAGTATTGGGTTTATCTGCTAAATTGATATGATATAGATCTGTTGGTATTGATAAATTAGTCTTGGATTGCTAGTTGATATTGCTGAAATCGTAACCTGCATCCCACTGATATTGTGGTTACTTGATTTACTTTGCTGATTCGTTTATTTTTTATTGCTGATATAGATTATTTAGCTATAACTTTATAGTTTCCTGTTGTAATAAGTTTTATTCACTTGATCTTGTTTGCTGCTTAATTTCCTATTACCTGCTTATCTAATATTGCTGTTATTTATTATATTCAACTGTGACTCTGTTATGTGATTAGGGGGGTTTGGTTAAAGATAATCAAATTTTGACTTCCAAAAATAATAATTACAAAATATTGCCATTCGCAGGTCTCGAACTCGAGACCTGCTTGTTATAGGTCCAACGTCTTACCAACTGGGCTGACCTCTCGTTTTTGTTTATTTCTATTTTTAGTATTTAATAAACTCCTTTGACTATCAACTTTAGTGAAATCGTTTTATTTACTTTGTTAGTTTTAAAAAAATTTTAATAAATAAAAAGTATAATAATCTTTAAGTTTATTTAAATTTTACAATAGATCTTTAGTTTAAACAAGTTGTATACGACCCGCGCTTCGCTGCGGGGTGTGTTTGTATACGACCCATGCCTCGTTGCGATCCGTTTGTATACAATGTTCTAAAGCCCGTGCACCATTACTATTTCTTTAAACTTACAAAATAATAAGTCTAAGAGATCACTTTTACTTAAAAAAACGTTTACTGACATCATGTATTAATAGTGAGTACAACAAATGCACAAATATACAACAATAAGTTGCATTAAAAAATGCATTTCGAAAATCAAAATATACGAAAGATTTAGTATGTTGAAGTTGTTACAACTGAACACAACGCCAAAACCCTCCTTTTTCTAAATAGCAACTTTTACACATATACATCATTTATGTTTATTACCTCACTTAGACAGGATGCCAACAACTTTTCTTCTTTTCTTTGATGTTGCTAAGCTACCTGGTCAGCGTCTCTTCGTACCAACATCTACAACAATGTAATTAATAATGAGGAATCCTATTATGTAGTATTATGAAAGCAATGTCACATCAAATAAGTTCTTAAATTTTATTGTTTTCAGTTGGCTGTGTGGACCTTTGAATGCAGAAAAAAAAGTCTATTTCTTAACTTGCGGAAATCTCGTGTAGATAATAAGACGTGACGATGTTAGAAGCACAACAACAATTCATTAAACAAATGCGTAAATTTCATTTTGGTACTTATCATATACGGAGTACAAAAAAATGTACTGGAAAACAGCCTTGTGTTTGTTATTTTGTGAGCCTAAGTGCACCTATGGCTACATCAGTGAGGTCGTATTTTGTGTGCACTAAATTCTGATCCAAAAGTACAGTAATAATCAGAGATGAGTTATAGGGCTTCTGGCCTAACGATTGGGGGTTTCTTTCTATATAAACCATCAATGAATCGAATCAATAAAGGTGTTAGTATTAGCTACATTGACGAATCAGCTACTGATAAGGAAAGCTAAAAAAAAATTATTTACCTTCAATACAAACACTTCCTAGATTCCACCTTCCTGGTATCATGCAGACTCACTAAACTTTGCACCTCAAAAGATGCCTTAATAACATTAAAAGGGGCTCTAGTAAACAATGACATAAAAGTTTTCCCTAGAATCATAAATGTGTATGATTCACAGTTTACCTGCTGACCATTTTTCATCATTTTTAAAGAACTCTTTAGGTATGCAAAAAAGCACCTTATGGCTGTTGTGCAACTTAAGATTGAGTTTCGCCGTCTCTGACTGGAGACAACACATCTGTAAAAAACACATGACAAATAGTGATATTAGATACTTTTTAAACCCCATCAAAACAGTAACCACAAAACAAAAACATATGACCAAAACACGTTTCAGTACCACTGTGAAACCCAACAAACACAGACCGCAAGGAAACAAATTGATATAAAATCCATACCTCCAATCCAAGCACTCCTCGTCACCCAACATTTATGACACATGTATTCTGCTGAGAAGACAAAGGAATGGTGGTAGGCATCTCAGCAACATCAGCAACACCCGAATTCTGAAATAGTGTGTAGCTATGCAAGAAAATGCAGCCTGGTCGTTTTGGACCATGACTCTGAATTCCACAATAGGGTATACCAATTCAAAATACAAACCATGGCTTCAATAAGCGCGTTTAGGCTTTACTAATAAGATAGAAAAGAAAGGGCTTTTTCATCAGGGTGCGGAGGTTTGGAACCTTATCGGCGAGTTCCGACCCTTTTGTTCGAAATTTCTTCGTTCGTACCGAACCGCTTGCAGAATCAGGATGAGTATGTCCTGGATTACCGGATTCATTCTCGTCCTGATCCACCATGAAAAATTGTGTTTTTTTAAATAAAAAAAATGTAAATAGCCCCAGGGCTATGGAACAAAGGAGTATCCCGGACCTACACCGGGGCGTTGACGGTGATTTTCAAATCTTCCATTTAAAATCATCACAGCCTCGTATCTTGCCCAGATTTGCCCAAAATTCTTCCACCATTTGTAACTGCACATCTGATGCATTTCTTGACGCGATCTGCAAGAACAACTCAGGTTAGCCGTTGTAACGCTTTAGGACACATGGGGAAAAAAGACGACCCCTTAACGTATGTGACACTTCTTTCATTATCAACATGCAAATTGATTCAGGAAGCTGGAATGGATATGCAAGATACGTATGCTTATGCTTATTCCGTAAAACTCTCAAAGTCCCAACAGTGACATCCATGGAATGAGATAGTGACCCCATCCTTGTTTTTATATGATCTAACAACAGTGTAGTATGTCGCTTATGTTCATAACTCACAGGTAACTTTCGAGTAATTTATACTTTCATTCAACAGTTCGTAAATTGTAACAAAAAAGAAATCAAACTTTTTTATATTCAATAACAATAAGCCCAAGTATATATGTTAACTTGTATTTTGATTTTGCAAGTATGTAATTGGTCGTATCATAAATAGGAGGATGTCATGGCACTAATTTTCTACCATTGAAACCTAAACGGAATGAAGCATACGTTATCAATCTCTTTAGGCCCTAATTCATTAAGTAAATGAAACCCAGAAACCATCTCACAATTCAATTTAAAAAAATCAAATTAGCACGAAAAAAAAACTAACCATCAATCATCTTCATCTCCATCTCCAAACTAATAAATACTGCTTAGGTACCTGCTTTATCAAAAATGAACAAATTAAAACATAAATCGCAATTCGAATAAAAACAAATTACATCTAACCATGAGTTCTAACTTGATTCTTCTTTTTCATCTAAATTAAAGAATCTGTTGTTATGATACCAAATCAAATTGAAAATCTCAAATATAGTTTGCAAAGATTAACACTTTTCTTAAAAAAACCTCAAAGTATAACAAATCAAATTGAGAATCATCTATGAAAGATCACTGCTATCGGACGGTTATGTTTTTAGAGAGAGAGAGAGGAAAAATCGAGATGCTGAGATCTGTGTTTACATCTCAAGACAGTATAAAGATAAAAGACACGTAGAGGACACGTGTGCAAAATGTTTTGGCGCGAAAATGAAGCAATATTATTAAAAAATTCCCTAAGGTTTCGCCAAACAGTATATAGTAATAATATATAATATAAAAAAAAGTTTAAAAAAATAAAAATTAATATTTATTTACTTTAAAAATTGATATAGTTTAAATAATTTTGTTACAATTTATTATTTTAGAGTAAAAATAAATAAAGTTTAAAAATAATAATTTAGTTTATAATTTCGTCTTTTAGATTTAATTTGGGTAGACGATTCATGCACTTTAAATAAATTTGTAAGATTTTAAATAAAAACCGAAACGAGTTCAAATCGATTGTCCATTTCAAAACGAAAGTCTCAAATTCACAATTTCTTCGTGTACAACGAACCGGGTTCACTCTCGTGTTTAATTAATCCGTCTTTAGCTTGTTTTGGACTATTACTTTTTCCTAAAGGTAATTTCTTTAATTTGCTCTATAAGGTATTATATTAAAATACACCGACACTTTCCAACACATCAAAAAATTTGGCACCGCTGCCGGGGATTTTGTGTATGATTCTTTCGTGGTGATTTGTTGATCGTTGATTTGAAGACCCTTTTCGTCCTCGGAAAGTTTTGTTATTTTTTATATAATAAATATCGTTTTTTGTGTTTTTTCTTGTTAATATATTGTGTTATGTAGAACATTAAATTCACCTACTTCCAAAAGCGTGAGAACGCAAACCTTATTTGGGATTTCATCACCTAGCTATTGTATTCGAATCCAAAACAAAGAATAAAGGCAAAATAAATAAATACTAATAAAAAGTTTGAACTCGATTTATACAAACTATAAGGTGGGTATACGGCGACGAGCTATAAAATGCCGTCTAAGGAAAAAGGTTTTTAAGTGCTTTGTGCCACCTCGTTTCCCCGCTTGCTTGTGCGTATATTGAGAGGGACGACCGATTATTGGTTTGCCAACTCAAGTAGTAATAAACCTTATTTGTGTCATTGTTTACTTATTGAACCTCGAGACGTTTAGGTTTTCACCTACGTTTCAAAGTTGAACGAGGGTAGTTTACTTCCATAGTAATTATCCTTACTCCTTGTTTCTATCAATCTTTGATTGCTTTGAAAAATAAAAATACCAAAAATATTCTTCTTCTAATCTATTTCTTTTCTCCAACCCTCTAAATTCTCGTCACTTTGGTTTATGCAATTACGTTCTAATCGACTTTTGATTAATCACGATAGACTTGAAAACATTCCTCGTAGAAATAGAAATCGTCAACAACGAGTAGTGGAACCCGAGCTTCCACCTATTGTTGTTATTATGGTCGATAACCGAACAATGGAGGAATTGCTCCGTGCACCCACCGAAGGGTACGGGGAAGCAATCGATGTGCCGGATATTTTGGCGGATCATTATGAGATTAAGACGTGTCTTTTATCACTCATTCGTGCGAACTAATTTCGAGGCAATGAGACGGATAACTCGCATTCTCACATTCGGAATTTTCTTCGTATCACCTCGACTCTCAAGTTTAGAGATGTTCCGAATGACGCGATTAAGCTAATGCTTTTTCCGTACTCGCTCGAGGGAAACGCTAAGCGTTGGTATGAAAAGGAACCACCGGGTTCGATTTTGACATGGAACGATTTAGTGTCTAAGTTCATGAATTATTTCTTTCCACCATCTAAAACAACTCACTTTAAGAATGAAATAAATAGATTTGAACAAAAAGTGCATGAATCATTTGGAGATGCTTGGGTAAGGTTTAAGGATTTGTTGAGACAATGTCCACACCACGGTTTCACAGAGTTACACCAAATAAATACTTTTTATAATGGACTTAATATGGTTGAACAAGATTCTTTAAATGCCGCCGCGGGTGGTAATCTTTTAAGAAAAACTCCGAGAGACGCGTGGGGTATCATTGAGAATAAGTCTAGAGTTCAATATTCGCGGAACACACCGGTTCTTTCTCATGTGAATTCATCTAATACCGATATTGATAGATTGGACTCTAAGATTGACACGATTTTGAATGAGATTAGGAAGAATCCTCATGGTTCGATTAATGCGGTTGAGAATTTTTGTGTATCGTGTGGTGGAGCACATCCGAATTATGCTTGTTCAACCACGGGGTTTATCAAGCTAGTGCTTTTGCGGCAACGGGAACTTATGGCCCTAACGGACAAGCTCCTCGTCAAAACTATGTCGCTCCACCGGGTTTTCCACCGGTTCAAAATAGATACAACAATAGAAACAATGGGAATAATTTTAACCGTGGTAACCAAGGGAACTTTAATCAAGGAAATGGATTTCATGGCAATCAAAACAATCAAGGTTTTCAACACAACAATCAAAATAATTTGTCAAGCTACATCAAAACGATTGAGGCGAATTTGAAAGCTTTTCAAAATAATCTTCAAGGACAAATGGCAACATTGAAAAATGATTTTCAAAATACGGTCAAGGGGGAAAATAATAAGATTGAGCTTAACCAACAAATATTAGAGCAAATCCAAAACCGTATTGAGGGAAATCAAGCTAAGTTTGAGAACAAAATTCTTTCGATGTTTGAAGCAATTATGTGCAAACCTTCCTCTTCTTCGGGTAGCTTACCTAGCAACACCATACCAAACCTGAAGGGAGAGATTAAGTCCATCGCCGTTCACAATAATGATATTTTGGATAGGAATTTACAATATGTGATCGAGTTTAATCCTCCACCTAAAGAGACATTTCTTGACGTTACCAAGGCTACTTTAGATGTGACTTGTTCCGGGTTTTCCTTGATTTCTATCCCGAGAAATATGGACATCCGGGCCAATTTTTGATACCTTGTGTTTTCAAAGGGCTTGAGGAATGCAAAGCTCTAGCCGATCTAGGAGCTAGCATCAACTTAATGCCTTTATCCATGTGGAAGAATCTAGACCTATTCCCACTTACTCCCACTTGAATGATCATTGAGCTTGCTAATGGAACCACTGCTTACCCGGTTGGTATAGCGGAAGATGTCATTGTTAAAGTGGGGAAGTTTTTGTACCTTGCCGATTTTGCAATCGTTGATTATGAGACAAACCCTCGTGTGCCTTTAATTTTGGGACGTCCATTTTTTTCCACGGCTCAAGTTCTATTTGATATGAGGAAAGATGAGATAAAATTATTTTATGGGGATAAAAATGTTGTTTTCAAGGTGGAAAAACTTCCAAAATATGTTTCTAAAAATATTGAAAGTGTGAAGCTTTTTGAAAATTTTGAAAATAACACAAAAAAGGATTTTCTCATTTACAAGGGTGTAAGGGAAATCATAGACCCCTCATTTCGGGAAGGTGAAAATTAATTCCGGAGGGAGATGTTTGTTCCGTTGAAACGTGTTTTAATATTACCTCGTCTCCACTCACTCCATTTGAGGATAATGTTCATTCAAAGATCGATAAGGAAAATGATGATTACCTTAGTACACCATTCGATCCTAGTGAGTTTGATAGTGAGAATTTCGATCCAGAGGGAGATTTTGCTTTAATTGAACAATCGTTGGAAATGGACCCATCTCCACTCATTCCAAAGGACCAAATTAATGATACTAAGGCACATTCTTCCATTAAAGAGCCTTTGATTCCTAACTTCACACCGAGTGAGGTTAGTGACTATTCGTTAGATGAGTTCGTCAATGAACTTGTTGCTCTTATTGATCCACTTCCATCAGGAAGTGTTGAGCATGATCTTCATGATTTACCTTCCATTCTCGAGGAGTTCTCCGATGAACTACCCTATAGTGAGAATTATAATCTTGTATCCGAGAGTGAGACACTCGATACTTTGTCGGATATTTCTTGTGATGACAAGATTGATGACACTTATGTGACTTACTCGAATCCTCTTTTTGAAGTTTCATGGAACAATAATACATCGTTTAAAGAGAATTTTGAGAGCACCAATCCAAAGGGAGATATTAATGTGATTAACATTGAGAACTCTCCAATGGATCTTCACCAAACCATCTTCCTTCATCTCTCACCCTTTGTGATGATGAACTTTACTTTAAGGAGGTTGATGAGTTTCTTTCCATAGACATTTCTTATGAATTTGAGGAAAAGTCTAATGAATCAAAGGAAACACTCTCTATCTTGAGAATGTTTCTAATGACGGTTTTGAAAACCCTTAATTTAATCACCCGATTTACGATGATGATAGTGTTGACCCGGAGGGAGAAATTTTCTTTACTCCAAATATCCTTCCCACTCGCTTTGATCTTAATTTGCGGGTTTTTCATGCGACACATTTTGAGTATCATGACCCCTTTGTGCACATTCCAAAGAGTGACAAGGTCAACAAGGTTATGAATGTTAATACCACTATGGATGAGACCTTTACCCCACCATTACCATGTGCTTTATATGATTATGGATTAGCATGGGGGAAGACACCGTGTTGTTTATTCCTTTCTCTCCCGAGGACGAGGTATTCGATCCCGGAATCATTGATTTAGGGAAAGCTCGGCCTTTCACCGATGCAATAACTGAAAGATTTTTCGATCATCTTGGTGTGATTTTATCTCGGGGAGAATTCTATTTCCATTTCATGATTTGTGACATTGACCACCATCTCTTTTTGGAGATCTGTGTTAGAGTTTTATCCTCTCATTTGTCATCCGACAACGAGGATGTGATCTTTGACCCCGTCATCGTACTTTATAATGGATTTTATTCCATTATGCCGGTTTTCACCATTTTCCCTAAGGACCAATTAATGCGGGAATCGAGTCGAGCTCATGAATCGGTTAACAAAAACGAGGAGCCTTGTGGGGGAGTCCCATACATTCTATCTACTTTTTATTTTCTAACACTAATGATGGCTTGATCTTTTCTAGCTTATGCTCGTGTTTTTGTTGTGATGTGAATCTTAGGTACAACCCTAATCATTGAAGACTCTCGTGTTTGGTTTTTGCCTGGTCCACTCGAGCTTCCATACTGTTATTGTCAAATGGGGCACTCACTATCCTTTGATTTTTATCGACTAACGTTTTATCTTAAAGCATAATTAATAAAAGGCTTATAGATTTGCGTACTCTTACCATGTTAGGACTTTGGCATTCGACTCTTCATTTTCTAGCAAGGGGGTATTACTCTTGAGCTAGGAAACATTGAGGACAATGTTTCGTTTTAGCATGGGGTAGTCAATCGATATAATCGCTTGCACTTGCTTTTGGTTTTAGTGTAATTTTTTGTTAAATAATAAATAAAATAAGTGTTTCGACACAAATGTAGGCTTTCCGTTGGTGAAAATAAGAATAGTTTTTTACTCGATCGGTTTTTACCTTAGCTCATTCCTTGACATGCTTAAATCAAGTTTTGCTAGACTTTTATATAGGGAACTTTAAAACGCGAAAGTCTTAACTCGTACGGGTTTAAGTACAAGAACTTTTCACAAATTCCAATAATTGATCCTAGAAAGTCATTTATCAAGGGAACTTTAAAACGCAAATTCTAAACTTGAAAAAGTCCAAGAAGATGAAAGATCCAATAGTTGACTTGAAAACCCAAAACCTTGATTTAATATGCTAAGTATCCATTAGTCTCACATCTTTGAGATTTTACAATATGAAGAACAAGAGATGATAGAGTTGATCATAAGTTTTGAGGTTAAGTCTTCCTTGAATAAGTATTTTTTGTATTGTTTCTTTCTCCTCGTATTTATTTTTCACGCTTGAAAATTAAATTGCTTAATAAAGTGAGAACACATTGAGGGTGTCAGCGTCATGGACTTTTTGATCATGGGATTGTGAAAATTTGTCTTACTATATATATCATAATAAAGAAGAATAAATAAAAACATGTTCTCTATGAGCCTTCGGGTGGGAGTCATGTAGCACTAGCCTTGTCATTAGAGCCTTAGGGTGTATGGCATGGTGAAGTGTTTAATAAAAATTGCTTCATCATCATGAGCCTTTGGGTGGATGGTGAATCTCAATTCCCTTGTTTATGTCCAAGGAGCCTTAGGGTGTGGATCATAAATAAGGAGCACTTTTTACATCTTAACGAGCCTCAAGGTGTATGATGTAAATGTTGCTAACTCCATAAATAAAGTCAAATCAACTTTGGAGGAATAATTATTGATTTAAGTAGTCCAATTAGCCAAATTTCGGATCCGGGAATTTATTCCTAAAATCAGGTTAAGTTATCCTTGATGTGAACTTTCTTTAGTGACAACGGTTTTTGAGGTCGAGGTTAGGTTTTGAGTGTTGGGTTTACACCGTTTTTACCTTCATTTTTGGACTAATAATTATTAAATAAGTCAAATGAGCCTTTGGGTGAATGACAAAATTTAAAACCTATAGATACAACTAGGAATAAAGGAGATTGAGTTTAACACAAATTACTTGTATGAGTGGGCTTAACATTGGGACTTATGATTAACAATGATCTTTTTTTTTGGTAACCGTGATTTCCGACTCATTGGCCGACTAATCCACGGGGTTTGAGCCCACCGCCACACAGACTCAAACCAGGTAAAGCCCTCCCTTTTCAGGAGGTTGGCGTGGCCACTTCAAGGTTTACAATGATCTTGTTTTTAAACATGGCATGGAAAGAGTGAAAAGTCGAGGACGATGAATCTATTCGAGTTTTATGATCCTAAAAGTTATTTGCCAAATAATGAAAGCAATACATTATGTGTTTGCAAAATAAAGTGTCAAAAGTCGAATAAAAGTGTAGTTAGTTGCTTTATTTTATCATTGCGTGAAGACACGGCAATTGCTTAGAAAGGGGGAGTTTGATATGAGTGTAATTACTCATATCATTTGTATCATAAAATGGAAAATAAATGCATATTTTATATGTATATAGTATGGTATATGCTTGTTTTGTTGTTTCATGTGTGTAGGTACCAAGATGACATAAATCGGCAAAACCAACACGGGATTTGAAGATTTCACCAAAAGCCAAAAGACAAGTTCGTTTTTCGAGGATTCAAGTTTTTAAAGTTTATTGGGCCTTAGTGGTTCCCACTTGAGTTAAATGGGCCTGATAGCCCGTTAATAAATTGTGATGATACTCTATTTTAAAGAAGCCCAGATTCAAGGCCCTAAATAAGTCCAACATCAACAACAAAATAGGACGGATGGAAGTATTAATAATATTGAGTCTAAGTTTATCAAAAGGCCCAAATTAAAGACGGTGGAAGTTTATAGATTTGGGTCAAAAGCCCATGTGATAGAAAGTAACGAATGCAAAGTTTATATAAACTTTCTTTTGGTTAAACTTCTTTGGTCAAAAGGGGATCGGTCAAAAGATAATAAACAAAGAAAGTGAGACAAGAGATAAAAAGGAAAAGGGGGATGAACACACCACCAGTGAAGAACCCTAAAATTTAGGGGTTTCTTCAAATCATACAGCGAGTGGCAATCACGCATGGTTTTCAGTGGATTAAGGGAAAACAAGAGCGTGTATAGCACGAATATTCCAAGTACAAGGCTATGACGTGGCTAATTGATGTGTCAAATCTCAACTCTAATTGGTTGATTCAATGCATACTAGTCAAGGAGCCAATAAGCTTTGGCCAAGTCATCAATAAACTAACACAAGAAGCACAAGATAAGACAGGTTGGCAATCCGTGTGATCAAGGGCAAATCACAGCCCTTGGATCATAACAAGAAAGAGAGAGAAGACAGAGGAGAAGATCTGAGGGTCGAGAATCACTTCTTCATCAACAACCTACCCTCGGGTTCTCCTATAAATACCCTCTCAAAATAATCATGTATTTATCCCTTTTCTTTCTTTATTGTTATAATGTCAAATTTTATTTAGATGTAATTTTCTTTTAAAAAATATTGTAATGATGTTCTTGAAGTAATAAAATTATTTTTTAAGTGTTTAAATTTACTATCTCGCATTTACTTTTAATATACATCTTTTAATTGAAATTATAATTGTGATTGTTCATTCAAGCTTATCTATAGCTTTAGTGAATGATTTGAGTTAGATTAGGGATATAAATGTTTAATCCTACTGATTAACATAAATAAATTGATGTTTCTGGTTCAAAACCTTGTGTGTTGTTCGAGATATGGTTATGGTTCGTGATATTTTAAGGTTGATTCGTGGTGTTTAATGTTCAATATGTTGATGGTGTATTATGGTTCGAGGTGTATCGGCGTGTTGGTATCGCATTAGATAAGACGGTTCAGCATCGTTCTTCGTCATCAAAGGATATCTTCATAAATCTGGTTAAGCTCATTTACATTTATAAAGTATAGTATAATTAGATATTTAGTTTATTTTGTTATATGTGAATCTGTTTGGACTGTATTACTTGACTGATTTGTTTGGTTTTGTGATATTTATATTTGAATGTTATTATGGTTTACTGTCATGATTTGGATTTTGAGCAAGTTATAGTTATAGATTTATTTCATCTGATGTTCAGTTTTAATTTTTTCTTGATAAATGCTAGAACTGTTTAAACGTAGAGGATTAATAAGTGTTTTTTATTTAAGTTTTAATGAATCTGTTTGTTTTGAGGATATGCTATGATATTGTCCCATTTATTGAATCTGTTTGAAGGTTCATGTTTGTATCTGCTTAGTGTTATAGCTATATAAGTCTCTTAGCTGTTGTTCTTGTATTGGATTAGTTTTGAGATTGTTGTGAGGTTTAGATAGTTGTTTTTTATTCTGTTTATGGTATGGTTTGAATCTGATATATTTGAATTTAAAATCTGCTCTCATATATGCATTAGTTTGATGTTTGGTTTTTATGTTTTGTTTAAGAAGTATTAGGTTTATCTGCTAAATTGATATGATATAGATCTGTTGGTATTGATAAATTAGTCTTGAATTGCTAGTTGATATTGCTGAAATCGTAACCTGCATCGCACTCATATTGTGGTTACTTGATTTACTTTGCTGATTTGTTTATGTTTTATTGCTAATATAGATGATTTAGCTATAACTTTATAGTTTCCTGTTGTAATAAGTTTTATTCACTTGATCTTGTTTGCTGCTTAATTTCCTATTACCTGCTTATCTAATATTGTTGTTTATTATTATATTCAACTGTGACTCTGTTATGTGATTAGGGAGGTTTGGTTAAAAATAATCAAATTCTGACTTCCAAAAATAATAATTCCAAAATATTGGCATTTGCAGGTCTCGAACTCGAGACCTGCTTGTTATAGGTCCAATGCCTTGCCATCTGGGCTGACGTCTCGTTTTTGTTTATTTTTATTTTTAGTATTTAATAAACTCCTTTGACTGTCAACTTTAGCTTAAATCGTTTTATTTACTCTGTTAGTTTTAAAAAGTTTTTAATAAATAAAAAGTATAATAATCTTTAATTTTATTTAAATTTTACCGTAGATCTTTAGTTTAAATATATAATATAAAAAAATAAAGTTTAAAAAAATAATAATTAATATTTATTTACTTTTAAAATTGATATAGTTTAAATAATTTTGTTACAATTTATTATTTTAGAGTAAAAATAAATAAAGTTTAAAAATAATAATTTAGTTTATAATTTCGTCTTTTAGATTTAATTTGGGTAGACGATTCATACACTTTAAATAAATTTGTAGGATTTTAAATAAACACCAAAACGAATTCAAATCGATTGTCCATTTCAAAACGAAAGTCTCAAATTTATAATTTCTTCGTGTACAACGAACCGGGATCACTCTCGTGTTTAATTAATCCTGCTTTAACTTGTTTTGGACTATTACTTTTTCCTAAAGGTAATTTCCATAATTTGCTCTATAACGTATTATATTAAAATATACCGACACTTTCCCACACATCAGGACTGAATTCAAGAATTATCAGCTTGAAGCTTTTTGTGATGAAAAAGGGATATCACAAAACTTTTCTTCAACTGGTACTCCAGAACAAAATAGAGTAGCTGAAGGAAGAAACAGAACATTGATTGAAGCAGCTAGAACTATGCTAAATGGTGCAGCTTTACCTAAGCAATTTTGGGGGAAGCTGTTCACACTGTCTGTTATACTCAAAATAGATCAATTATTGTTAAGAGACATGGAAAAACCTCTTCTGAAGTTTTTAGAAAAAGAGCACCTTCAGCTATTTTCATGTCTTTGGGTGCCCTGTATTCATTTATAACTACCGGGATCACCTTGGGAAGTTCGATGAAAAAACTGATGATGGTTTCTTCTTAGGATACTCTCCAACAGACAAAGCATTTCGAGTATTCAACACAAGAAGACATGAACTGGAAGAAACCTTTCACGTCACCTTTAATGAAGATGATGACGTAATACAAAGAACAGGGACAGAAGGTGATGAAATTTATTTCAATGAAAACAGGTCTTTCCCAGTAGATGAATTCTCTGAACCAAGACCTTTCTTTCATCATCATCCATACATAGAAACACTTACTTCATATGTCCCTGTATTCGATCCGCTGTCAACTCTCAACATTGATAGTCATTCTGATAAAGTTTAAATTGAAGAAGAAAATCAGCCTTCTAACAGCCCTTGTTCCACCACAACTGAAGATGACTCACCTGTTACTCACAATCAAGAAGATTCTCCTATCATTTGTGACTCATCACCTGTTGCAGAAGCTGATGATGATACAGACACAGAGATTGTATTCGAAGAGAGTCCTCTTATTCAACAGGGTGAAGTAAAAGTTGTGCTCTCATATTCCATACCTGTATATGTCCATGAATCTCTAGCTCCTCAAGGTAAATGGTCAAGAGATTAGCACATTCTCCTTGTCAACATCATTGGTGAACCAAATGTTGGAGTTACAACTACACAGAGAAGTCATGACTCAGAATCATCCTTAGCTAATGAGTGTCTGTTTGCTGAGTTTCTATCACAAATTGAACCAAAACGTGTAGCTGAAGCCTTGGCTGAAGAAGGTTGGATAGATTCAATGCAAGAAGAAATTAATCAATTTAAAAGAAACAAGGTATGGAATCTAGTGCCAGCTCCACCTGGTAAGAATATCATAGGCATTAGATGGATCTATAAGAATAAAATGGATTAGATTGGGAACATCATAAGGAACAAGGCAAGATTTGTTGCACAAGGGTATACACAGACAGAAGGGATAGACTTTGATGAAACATTTGCACCTGTTGCAAGACTTAAGGCAATTAGGATCTTCCTAGCGTATGCTGCATATATGAATTTCACTGTGTGCCAATTAGATGTTAAAAGTGCCTTCCTCAATGGAAAATTGGCTGAGGAAGTATATGTAAGACAGCCAGAAGGATTCGAGAACAACTAGTTTCCTAATCATGTGTACAGGCTACATAAAGCCATGTATGGGCTGAAACAAGCACCAAGAGCATGGTATGAAACGTTGTCTACTTTCTTAACAGAGAATAAATTTGTCAGGGGTTCTATTGATAAAACACTTTTTACCTTCAAGGATAAAAGTGATTTGATTATTGTACAGATTTATGTGGATGATATCATATTTGGGTCAACAAATGTTAATCTTTGTAAACGTTTTGCTAAATTAATTTCCAAGAAATATGAGATGAGTATGATGGGTGAATTAACTTACTTTTTAGGTTTTCAAATTAAACAATGTCCTCAAGGAATTTCTGTTTGTCAAGAAAAGTATGTTAAAGATTAACTTAAAAAATATGAATTGGCTGATTGTGCATCAGTGAATTCCACCCAATAACTTGGGTCCTGAAGAGTCAGGAGTCTCTCTTAGTGAGACTCTGTATAGAGGCATGATTGGGTGACTCATGTATCTCACAACCAGTCATCTTGATATCAAGTTCTCCACATGCCACTGTGCAAGGTACCAAGCTAACTTAAAAGAATCTCATCTAGTGGCTGTCAAGAAAATTTTCAGGTACCTCAAAGGAACTCCTTCTTTAGGGTTGTGGTATCCAAAAGAATCAGGCTTTGATCTCAAGGCCTACTCTGACTCAGACTATGTTGGATCCTGCATTGATAGAAAAAGTACATCAGAAAGCTGTCAAGTCCTTGGAGGCAAGTTAGTTGGTTGTAGTGCAAAGAAGAAAAACTCTGTGGCCATGTCATCAGTTGAAGCTGAATATGTCGCAGCTGCTAGTTGCTGTGCACAGGTACTCTGGATGAAAAGTCAATTAGCTGACTATGTGATTCTCTATGACAAAGTTCCAATCTTCTGTGACAACACAAGTGATATTGCAATCTCAAACAACCCTATGCTGCACTCTCGAACAAAACACATTGATATCCGGTATCACTTTATCAGGGATCATATAATGAAAAGAGATATTGAGCTGCACTTTTTTCCCACTGAGCTGCAACTAGCTGATATTTTTACTAAGCCTTTGGCTGAACCTTTGTTCAACAGGCTAGTTGTTGAGCTGGGTATGCTTAATATCTCCAAGCCTGTGGCTGATATTTAATGTGATATTTAATGAAGTCTGAGTAAATATTAAATTTTTTCATTTTTAACTAGGTAGTTGCAATCAAAGTAAATGTTAAAAACATTCTTCATATTTAATTGGTACTTTTCCGATTTACGAGGAGACAAACAATTTTTGAAAGGTCAAGGGACACACATTTGAACAGTCATTTTCCACTACGCATTTAACGCTATTGAATAACTATTTTCATATTTGAATATATATATATATCTTTTCAAGATTTTTCACCAACCACATTCATCATTATTTACAAATTGTCTCTCTCTCTCTAAACATCTCTCTAAAACCCTCTCAACATCTTCGTCATCTTAACCCTCGCATCAATTACGTTCTTCGTACCAAAGGCATCTAATGTTTCATTCGAGATCAACGAAAGCATTTTGGGTTCTAACAACTCAATAGGATGGCTTAAAGCTCCTAATTATTCATACCTAGATCTGGTAAATTTCATGAAGAATTGCGACATTAGGGAAGCATTTACCAGATCTCCATCCGTTTTCTATCAAGAACCTTAGGGAATTCTAGTATTCAGCTGAAGTATTTGATAATAACACCATCTCCTTTCACTTTTCATGCAATGAACATCCCTTTGCCTTTTCTGTTGCTGATTTCTCGTCTCTGGCTAGGTTTAGACATGGAGAAGAATGTATCAAGACTGTTGATAAAAAGGTTGTTAAGGATGCCCTTGCCACTCTTTACCCTGTATCTGATACTCACCGAGCTCTTACACCATCTGAGGTTGTTCACAAATCCCTGTTGAAAATAAAGTTATTTTCTTATATGTGGAGGGTGCTTTTCTCACATATTGTCAAGTCTTTGGGAGGAATGCAAGATTTACAGGATCAGATGTCATTCAACCACCAGGCCATTGCATATGGGCTGATCTGGGGTGCTGATGTAGATGTAGGAAGTATTCTTTTCTCCAACCTTGTGGAGAAGCTGAATGGAACTAACCAATCTAAGGAAAAGAACATATGCTACACTTAATTTCTTTCTCTCATCTTCCAAAGTCTCCTTGCTGATCGTTATGAAAATCTTGAGCTCACAGCCATGAAGTCGTACCATCTCACTGGGGCTGTCTATAAGGTAATTGGGCCTAATGATGTACCTATGACTACCCACATGAAGAATGTAGCTGCAAGAAAACCAACTGTTAAGTCTTTGATCACTTCCTTTGTGAAGGTGAATACAGCTAGTGTGTCTGGTAAGTCAGTGTCTTTGACCTCTGGGCAACACACTACGCTGTCTAAAGCAACAACTGACCAACAACCAAAGAAGAAGCCAAACACCACTTCGTCCAAAACCTAAGCTGTTAAAAAGGTCAGGGCAACGAAGAAGGGTACCCTCTCAACACCCTCTACTCCAAAGACTTATGTGGACACAAAGACTTCAGCTGAACTTCACCAAGAGTCTAGTGTCTCTAATTCAGCAGAGACAACAGGAAACCGGCCTAACTCCGATGATATTTCACAGGTAATTAGTTTATCATTTTTAGAGGTACACAAGCAGCCACTCTCAAATTTATATAAGAGAGAGAGGTGGAGTTAGGGTTATCCTTGATCCATAGGAGTTTGTGTCAGCACTTAGAAATCCTTTAATACTTCTGTACACCCTGTCGTTGCACCAGGGAGTGATTCATTTGTGTTTATAAAGCACCCTGATGACCCTGCACTCTTTAGACAGTATATAGGAAAACAACAACCTGTGTACATATATGTCTCAACCTAGAGTAGTTGTACCTCACACGGCCTCTAGGTTCCCTCAGCAAAAGAATCCCAACGGATTTATCCTTTCAGGGGGAGCTGAATAATCATCCTCAACTTTCCTAGGGACAGCGTAAAATGGAGATCTTAAAACTACAACTTTTCACAAACAAAAGAATCCCAAAGGATTTATCCTTTCAGGGCAGCTGAATCATCACCCTCAGCTCTCCTAAGGGCAGCGTAACAGGTGATCCTAACCTCTTTACATTTCACAGATAAAAGAGTCCCAAAGGATTTATCCTTTTAGAGGGGCTGAATAATCACACTCAGCTTTCCTAGGGGCAGCGAATGGCGACCATTAACCTCACTACTTTCACACTTAAAAGGATCCTAAGGATTTATCCTTTGGAATGGCTAAATAATCATCCTCAGCCTCTCTAAGACAGCGTATTGGCGACCATTCCCCTTATCTATTTCCCTATTACTAACTAACATAAATTCTTGGATGATCTTGAACAGTCCACTGTAGACTCTCATTCTACAACAGATGGAGCTGATAAAATTATTCAGGAACAACCCACAGAAGATGAGACAATGCTTGATGCTGAGGAGGATGTCTTATCTCTCATTGAATGCTTCTCTGAACCTGAATCGATGTCTAGTGATGAGATTCTTCCTGAAGACATCATTGAAGAAGAGGATGAGTCTCAGATTCCTCTTTCTCGTCCCAAAACCACAGCTGAGTCCACTCCAGCTGATACCACAACTCCACCTCCAAAGGAAGCTGCTGTGACTCCCACTTCTTCTGTATATGTCACTCAGGAGCTTTCAAAGGTTGCATATGATCCCACAACTGAGTTTTTGCTATTTGATCATCCCCAACAGCTAAATTATGATCTTTTACCATGGGAGGATGGATACGAACATCAAAGCTTAAACATTCACAACTTACAGCCTTACCATCACCCCGCTGATATGGAACACCTGTCAAGAAAGTTGGATCACATTGGTTCTAAAATGAAGTCTTTTACCTACAACTTTCAAAAGATTATCACACAGGCGGTTCAGGACTCTCTCACATATCCTATTAAAGAAGGTTCTCGTAAAGGAGTTACTCAGAGACTTAGTCATCTGTCACTCGAATCAAAGATGTTATTACAACTGAGGTCCCTGACATGTTATCAGCTCATGAGTTAGTCATGCACAAGGAATTTGAAGGTGTGTATTGATAACAGAAACATCATACCAACTTCTTGGCTAACCATGTTGATCGCCCTGTGAACAGAAATTACAACAGGTCCGGATTTCTAGAGGCTCAAGAAGGGAATAGAAACACATGGTTATATCTATTGAACAGGTTGCAAGGTACATTCAATCACGTTCAGCCAAAAGTTTGAAGAAACAGGCTAAACGCGAGGGGGGGGGGAAGTCAAATTACTTAAACTTAAACCTGTCAACATCTTTGCAAGTACAGTTAATGACACAGCTGATAACATCATCTCTAATCCCATCCCTCTCCAAGTCATCACACCAACTATCATACCAGATGATGATGAAGCTAAGGGGGATCAACAGCCTAATGAACAAGCTGATACATCAAAGGCCTTAACTCAGGTTAACACCAAGGAGACTGTGGACAATGATGAACCAGCTGCAAAGAAACTCAAGTTTTTTGTTGGCTCCCTACCTAAGGCTGTACAAAGTCAAGCTCAGATGGCATTCCTCAAACATGATGAAGAGCTTAGAAGATCACATGAATTATCCTATGTCGCAAAGAAAGGAAAGGAAATAGTTGTGGTAGACTCAGACGCCAAACTAAAGAAAATAGCTGCGATGCTAGAGACAGGAGGATCAACAGCCGAAATCTCTCAATTCTCCACTTTCATAGCTGTTGGTGAAAAACCTCTAACAGCTGAGGAAATTGAAAAACATGCACTTGAATTTAAAAGACTAAATGAAATCAAGAAAGCCAAAGAGCTGAATGAGGTAAAGATGAGAAAAATGACTCCCCAACATAGAGAAAAGCAAAGAAAACTCTTGAGAGAAATGGAGTTAAAACCAAAGAGGCTCTAAAGAAAGTTAAAGCTGACTATGATGCATGCGTAAACTCAAGATATGCACTAGGTAAAATCACCAAGTTTAAATACACCATTCAGAAGTAACTCACACTCCACATATGGTTATATGGAGAGACAGCCAACAGGCAAACATGAACATATTTGATGACTTCAAATTAAAAACACTTGGTCTGTCTGAATGGTTCGAACTAGAGAAATTAGCTGAGAAGAAGTTTGGACATGCAAATTTTCTACTTTTAAAGACTCTCAAGGGTAAATTCAACTGGGTGAAAGAGACTGCAGCCAAGCTTAAAATTGATCCCCCTCCACAACTATTTGAACAAGAACCCCTAAAGGCTGAGAAGAAAAGAAAGAGGCTGAGACAATTTATTAATGAAACCTTTATGACAGCCGACATTCAAGTTGATGGAATGTACATGGATCTTATCCTACCCAATGGAATAGTAGGACCAGTTGATGGACAGACATACATTGAGCCTGAAAAGGGAATGGCCTTTATGAATAGGGGGTGCCAATATGTCTTCCAAAGGGAAAGTGAGTTAGGGCTAGCTTCCACTATTCAGTTTCTAGTCTTCAAGAAAGTGCTGAAAATCAACTCCGAGTATTCCAAAGTCTTTGCCCAAGCTTTGCAAGCTGAATTGGATACCAGAACAGATATTGCTGAAGCTGAAGAGAAAAAAAAGAATGATTATTATTGAAGAAATCACAGCTGAATTTTACATTCATAATTTTGTTGTACTTATGTTTTGTACTTGTAATTTTCCTTTAAGTCTTAATGAATTATAAATTTGTTTGTTAGATCTGTTATGTGTAAGAAGAAGCTGTCATCTCACTTACTATAACCATTTTATATCTAGCTGTATTTATGGTTAAACACGGGGAGATTGTTAGAAATCTAAGTATGTTAGAATTCCCTTAGTCATAGATTTAAACATAAATTAAGTTGTATGTTATTAACTTGCTTGTGCCAAGGTGACAGACAAGTACCACAAGACTCACAAAGAACTTAATCTTTGTGAGCAACCACATGGGAGTCCATGTCAGAGTCATTGTCAAGGAAGTAGAAGATTACTTGAAGACATACTCATTGGCTGTGATGGATAACAACCAAGATGTATCAGGGACTCTCCATGGTTGAGTGTTAACAGGGGTGGCAATACCCTGTTAACACTCAGTATACTTTGGACATACCTAAGTGTTTAGGCGGGAAGTGATACAACCTAAAGTACCATGTTATGAAGAAAAGGGAAACTGTGTCAGCTTTGTTTCTCTAAAGCATTGTAGCAGACTACCAAGAATAGAAGAGCATCTTGTGACAGATGTCTGACATTGTCTTTTTTGTGTAGTCGCTATCAATAGCTATCAAAGTCAACCTCGTAGCATTATAAATAGGGAATGTAGCATAGAGTTAATGTTGTTTACTTTCTTAGATTTCACACATTAAGTCTCTTGAACTTGAAGAACAACCAGTTGTGCCTGTGTTCTTAAGTTAGCTTGTAAACTTGTAACTTGTGCAAGTTTACTTGTCCAAAGAGTACACAACACACTGTCATCAAACTGTGTGATCCATAACACTTGTAATACTTGATTATACAATAATAAAGTCTTACGTTTGAAAAGTATTTACTTGTGTTATTTATCTTACTTAGTCGTTTCAGTCAAGTTTAGGGACTTTCACGTGCCTAGGATTGAGGCTACTTTAGACTTCTTTCCTTTTTGCAATTTAAATAATTATGCTTGGTTGGACAATGTTTAGTCCTTTTCTACATTCTTTACTTTATGCATGTTTGAGCTTATGTTTGGGGGATGATGTTTGATTCCGGCTTTCCTATTGGTCATTTATATTTTTAGGACATATTACCTTGTTATGCTTTGATTACACGTCCTAATTATGACATAACGGCCACCTTGTCAAAGTGGGTCCTTACAAATAATAACTTTAACAATTGTTATCGTCCTCGTCCTCAACACAACTCATTGTGTCGCCTCTACTTCAAATTCTCAACATGAAGGTTCCTGCTACATCATCAATCCCTATATGAACGACATGCGGAGCGTTGGAGAGTTGGCTCGAGATTTGGAACTCCGAAACAATCGCGAGTCCTCATCAGGGGAGAATCAGGGGGACGAGCAAAAGAGGATGAAGGTGACTTTCTGGACTCGAAAAATGAGGACGAGTAGACGTTGGAAGTGGTAGTATATCTTAGTATGTAATAAGTTTGAGACTTGTTATGTGTGTGATACACTGAATTAGCATTTTATCATTGCGTGGAATATTTGTTGAATGAGCATTGTGAAAAGTGGTGGGTCCCGTTTGTCGACCCTAGGATCAAAGGTTCAAGTCGACCCTATAATTCTAGGGAAATTTTGGGATCGAAATCCTAGGGTCATCATAGTCGACCTTAGAAGCTTAGGGTCGACACCCTTTGTATTCTAGGGTCGAAATAATCGACCCTAAGGGCTGATTTTGTTGTAGTGATAAAGCTACCTGCTTTTTCTTTCCCGATTTTTCCTGTTGGTTTATCCCGCAACCTCGGGTTAGTCTCTCGCCATTTCTGGAACAAGCCTGATCCAAGAGCACCCGTTTCTCTGTGGCGTCTGCCCCGCAGCAAAGGGCTACACCCTTACTGAAACCGACTCTCAAACCAGCATGAATGGAACTCATCTCTGATACCAAGTGTAGAATATAAAGATACGTTTGAAACAAAATACTACCAAACTCACTGTATTGATTCATTTATTCATGTATAAACAAGGCATATATATAGCCTTAAAAAAAGAACGTGGGTACTATGATCCTAAAGAATAGGTACATGACCACCTATATCTCAATGTCCAACATACTGGGTCGTAGCAATTCAAACTATACTACATGCATGAACGTGTAGGCTCATAAACGGTTAATCCAACATTCTTCACCTCCAGCATCAACCTCATGCTGCAATCACAACACATTTCATGGGTTAGTGAATAGAAAGATTATCCAAATAACGTTTAACTTTTTCTCAATCTTAACATTAGAAGCTTACGGGCAAAGAAAGCCTCGTGTCCTTGGCATCTTGAATCCAGAGCTGAAACGGAGCCAAACTAGGTAAAGGTTTGTTGCACCTTGCTTCTTCTCTACCAATCCATTATATATCATCAGATAATTTCATTTGATCGTTCTATAAGAAAGACGAGAAATCTACGTTTTCCCATCTGTTTACAACACTATAGCTTTATCGGAAGAACCTATCTTGTTATTAACTTCTAAATCAAACTCAACTGATCGGGCTACTAAGGCATCCTTTAAATCAAACCCAAATATATTTGCATTGTCTGATTGAAACCTTAATGCTTTTACAACGGAATCCTTCAGATCATAAAATACAAACAATGTAAACATTAGTTTTTGGATTCGATCAGTGGTGTTTCGGTGTCTGCTATAGAAGTGGTGAAGAGAGGTGGTGGCTGTGGTGGTAGTGGAGCGATTTGTGGTGGTGGAGATGGTAAAAAAGAAGTGTTGAAACTCGTGTGTGAGATGAGATTAATTGATTTTTAGACGAGAAGACAACAATACCGGTTTAAAAAATCAGCTAACTAAGCCATATAAGGACTGCTAGTGTTTGGGACCAAATGCGTACGGTAAACATTTCCAAAACTGGGGTGTTAACTGAGACCAACGGTGTAATTGACCCTAAGTAAATACATAAACATTCACTAACTGTTCGCTACTAAAATGTGTAATTTACCCTCAGTAAATACATAAACCCTGATGGAGGAGCATAAGAATAAACTTCTTATTTTGTTTTATTTTGTGACATCTTTTGTTTAGTTTTCTTATTTTGTGTATCTTCTATTTAATGTTTTTATTTTGTGTTTCCTGGGAAGAATATTGTTTTCTTTTTCCCTAAGTTTAGTTTTCCTATAAAATTAGGACATTGATTCATTGTAAGGATTATGAAGTTATGAATAAAAAAACCAGACTTTTAGTCTTTGTTAATTGACTTGAATCCAGGTTAGGGTTTATTGTTCAATTTTCTCTTAATAATCAGGTATTCATTGAATCAACGATTGTTGGAGTTTGCCTGATTATCGGTATTCTTTTGAATCAACGATAGTTGGAAGGATCGTGTCTGGCATTCTTTGGAATCAACAAATTCAATTATCTATCTTTGTTACTTTGTGTTTCTCGCTACATCAGTTGGTATCAGAGCCGAAGTTCCTGATTAAGATGTTAGAATATCCGTTTTTTGAGAGTGATGGTTTATCTTTTGATGAATGGAATGATTATGGTGAGGTTAGTGATGATTATGAAGGACCTCCAATATTTGATGATGATCAATATGAAGAAGAATATATGCTAGTTTATGACATTGATGTTGAAGATGTCATTGGGGAAGAAGAAGGATTTATCGGGAAAGAAGAATTTAGTGGGAAGAAGACAACATTGAAGACACTGTAGTTGTTGCTAATAATAGTTATTCTTCAACGATCCAAACTACCATGGTTGACAAGTTGAGTTTTAAGACGATCAAGGTTAGAGGTCGATTCATTTTAAAAAAAGGTAATTTGATGCAAGGGATACAAATTTGGATGCTACGAGTAGAGACGAGTGAGACAAACTCGAGGACGAGTTTTTTGAAGTGAGGGAGAATGATGGAGGAGCATAAGAATAAACTTCTTATTTTGTTTTATTTTGTGACATCTTTTGTTTAGTTTTCTTATTTTGTGTATATTTTATTTAATGTTTTTATTTTGTGTTTCCTGGGAAGAATATTGTTTTCTTTTTCCCTAAGTTTAGTTTTCCTATAAAATTAGGACTTTGATTCATTGTAAGGATTATGAAGTTATAAATAAAAAAACCAGACTTTTAGTCTTTGTTAATTGACTTGAATCCAGGTTAGGGTTTATTGTTCAATTTTCTTTTAATAACCGGGTATTCGTTGAATCAACGATTGTTAGAGTTTTCCTGATTATCGGTATTCTTTTGAATCGATGATAGTTAAAAGGATTGTGTCTGACATTCTTTGGAATCAACAGATTCAATTATCTATCTCTGTTACTTTGTGTTTCTCGCTACATCAGTTGGTATCAGAGCCGAAGTTCCTGATTAAGATGTTAGAATATCCGTTTTTTGAGAGTGATGGTTTATCTTTTGATGAATGGAATGATTATGGTGAGGCTAGTGATGATTATAAAGGACCTCCAATATTTGATGATGATCAATATGAAGAAGAATATATGCTAGTTTATGACATTGATGTTGAAGATGTCATTGGGAAAGAAGAAGGATTTATCGGGAAAGAAGAATTTAGTGGGGAAGAAGACAACATTGAAGACACTATAGTTATTGCTAATAATATTTATTTCTCAATGATCCAAACTACCATGGTTGACAAGTTAGGTTTTAAGACGATCAAGATTAGAGGTCGATTCATTTTAAAAAAAGGTAATTTGATGCAAGGGATACAAATTTGGATGCTACGAGTAGAGAGGAGTGAGACAAACTCGAGGACGAGTTTTTTGAAGTGAGGGAGAATGATGGAGGATCATAAGTTTTATTTTGTGACATCTTTTGTTTAGTTTTCTTATTTTGTGTATCTTTTATTTAATGTTTTTATTTTGTGTTTCCTGGGAAGAATATTGTTTTCTTTTTCCCTAAGTTTAGTTTTCCTATAAAATTAGGACTTTGATTCATTGTAAGGATTATGAAGTTATGAATAAAAAAATCAGACTTTTAGTCTTACTTAAATCCAGGTTATGGTTTATTGTTCAATTTTCTCTTAATAATCGGGTATTCGTTGAATCAACGATTGTTGGAGTTTGCCTGATTATCGGTATTCTTTTGAATCAACGATAGTTGGAAGGATTGTGTTTGGCATTCTTTGGAATCAACAGATTCAATTATCTATCTTTGTTACTTTGTGTTTCTCGCTACATCAGTTGGTATCAGAGCCGAAGTTCCTGATTAAGATGTTAGAATATCCGTTTTTTGAGAGTGATGGTTTATCTTTTGATGAATGGAATGATTATGGTGAGGCTAGTGATGATTATGAAGGACCTCCAATATTTGATGATGATCAATATGAAGAAGAATATATGCTAGTTTATGACATTGATGTTGAAGATGTCATTGGGGAAGAAGAAGGATTTATCGGGAAAGAAGAATTTAGTGGGGAAGAAGACAACATTGAAGACACTGTATTTGTTGCTAATAATATTTATTCTTCAATGATCCAAACTACCATGGTTGACAAGTTGGGTTTTAAGACGATCAAGGTTAGAGGTCGATTCATTTTAAAAAAAAGGTAATTTGATGCAAGGGATATAAATTTGGATGCTACGAGTAGAGACGGGTGAGACAAACTCGAGGACGAGTTTTTTGAAGTGAGGGAGAATGATGGAGGAGCATAAGAATAAATTTCTTATTTTATTTTATTTTGTGACATCTTTTGTTTAGTTTTCTTATTTTGTGTATCTTTTATTTAATGTTTTTATTTTGTGTTTCCTGGGAAGAATATTGTTTTCTTTTTCCCTAAGTTTAGTTTTCCTATAAAATTAGGACTTTGATTCATTGTAAGGATTATGAAGTTATGAATAAAAAACCCAGACTTTTAGTCTTTGTTAATTGACTTGAATCCAGGTTAGGGTTTATTGTTCAATTTTCTCTTAATAATTGGGTATTCTTTTAAATCAACGATAGTTGGAAGGATTATTTCTGACATTTTTTAGAATCAACACATTCAATTATCTATCTTTGTTACTTTGTGTTTCTCGCTACATCAAACTACGTACTATGCACCACCTGCGACATTGTGCGTGAATAAACGTATAGTATTGTGATAAGTAATAACAAAATGTGTAGTTAAGCTATTATTTCGAAAGAAAATTGGTATGCTGACCAAATTTGGTTGGGGTTGTTAAGCTATTTTTTGCATAATCTGATCTGGTTAAGGTTGTTAGGATAATATTTCCCATGCTCATATTTTTCTTCCATACTGTTATTATAAATACCTCAGCTAACCACTACTTATAATAAAAAACCATCATGTGTACCTTAGAAAAACGCGGCAATATATTCTTCCTCACCCTTACCGGCGACGATGAACATTGCCTTAATCCTACATTCATCTCCTCTATTCGTTCAGCGCTTTCCGAGGTTAAGTCCCAATCCGTTCCTGGGTCCGTACTCATCACCTCGGCCCAAGGCAAGTACTTCTCCAATGGTTTTGATCTCAAGTGGGCTAAATCGGCCTCAGATGGATCACCTTCCAAGACAATTGATCTCCTTGTTCACATGGTAAACCTTTTTAAGCAACTTGTCGCTGATTTAGTCTCCTTACCCATGGCCACAATTGCAGCCATTACGGGCCATGCTTGTGCTGCAGGACTTATTCTTGCGATTAGCCATGATTACGTGCTAATGAGACGTGATCGTTGTGTTTTGTACATGAGTGAAATTGACATAGGGATAACATTACCAGACTATTTCATTGCCATGATGAGGTCGAAGGTGGGGAAACCGGAAGCTCGAAGAGATATAATGTTGCGAGGAGTGAAGGTAAAGGCAGAAGAGGCAATAGCAATAGGGTTAGTTGATTCAGCCCATGACAATGGGGAGAGTGTGTTGGAGGCTGCTATCTGCATGGGAGAGGATTTGGCCAAGAAAAAGTGGGATGGTGAAGTGTACTCAGAAATTCGGAAATCTTTGTATCCCGAGTTGTGTAAGGTGCGGGAATTACCACCAAGGATGTTGCAAACCCGCGATTTTATGTTTTTAGATGGCTCAACATCTTCTTTGCAGAGCATGAAGATAATTCGTAACTTTATAAAGTTAAAATGCCACTATGTTATCTGTTAAAAACTAAAAATTCAACCAGTTGTTTATACATAAATAACATACTACAACAAAAATGGACATGAGCCTTCTCAGATGCAGAGTCCAATATAGTTTCAAGAAGGACAACCGGGCTTATAAAATGCTATAGAAGTAACTTTTCTTAGAACTATGAACACGTAAGGTACAACAAAATGCAAAGACTTCTTGTGTTCAACACTTCTATGATTTGAACTATGAGCATCCACTGTAGAATCAACGTACACGCACTTCACAACTCCAACACCTGCAGCATTCGGACCTGGATTTATAAAAAGTAGATAAGTATTATCTCACATTTTCAGCAGAAACTAGTGCGACAACTGATTTCATATAATCTACATATCTTAATTACCTCAAAAGTTACTATTCATAGTTACAGGAGGCATAAATCAATCAAATGTAGCGTGACCAAGATGATCTGCAACTTGAGCCTGATCGTCTTCTATTTTCTTTCTCGTTGAGGCCTTAAGGCTGTTGTAAATCCAATTAAGTTAACATTCACATGTATTGCAATCAACACTTTAATAAAATAAACATTCAACAACTTACCGAAAGAAGAATTCCTTTTCTTCACCATCCATTATGCCAAATCTCTGAAAAAAAAATCCAAAAAAATGTTATATAAAAGATACATATCTTAAAATTATATATAAGCTACTTTAGATGTAATAAAACTATATCACCGACCTGAGGACTGAAAGGATCAGTCTTATTATAAAAGACATTCACAACCTTATACTTCTCATCTTCCTACAGAACATTAAAAAAATTGAAGGGTTTTTTTTTACTCGATTTAGACTCAGAAACCATAGTTATAATTTAATGAAAGTAACCAACCTGAAACTCATAGTCAAATAGATCATGGGACGCCTGCAGGTGGCATTTCAGACCCTGAAATACATAAAGATAACCAAATTATACGGACGATACTTATTATAAATCTTTGGAAATAGTTTGTACAGAACTGTATAATTGTAAACCTTATAACTTGCACATTCCATACAGCAAAATGGACAAGCGTAATCTAGCATAACTGCAAAATGTAGAAAGAGTGTTAAACGTTTAGAAACAACAAACGATTCAGGAAGAGCTGGAACCCTGAGGTTTAAGTACATAAGAGCTAACGAAATTATAATCAGTACCCTCGGTCATGCAAACTATGCCGTTGTAGCCTCTATATTTAAAAGTCACAGCTCCGGGTTTTAGCCTGATAACAAAAGAAGCAGCGCCAGATAGAATGAAATATTGCACATTATGATTTATAGGATTTTATAAAACATCACAAAACAATAAACTCATAATTGACGTTTCAGTACCCTAAACCAGGAGTCAACAAATTAGTCGGAATGTTGTTGTTGTCTATATCTTTCGCCCCAACCTCTTCTGCTGTGACGACAACCTGTACTTGCTGCAGTATAATCTTTGGTAACCATTAAATGACATCATAACCAGCATAATCCAATATGTATCTAATTTTTCTTTCCAAGTTGAGATGATACATACCACAGATTCAAAATTGTATGGATAATGAAAAGTGATCAAATCTGGAAAGGCCGCCTGAAAAATGGAAATTGACCTAATAAGGATCAACTTGACCCGATAAGCATGACACTATCTGATTACGATGGAATATAGTCTTAGAAGTATTTCAGTTTTATCCAACTGCACTTAATTTTCTCAATAGCTTACCTTCATACAACATGATTGCATGCTAACAGTTGACCTGCTCTGAAGTTTCTCTCCTAGACTCAAGTCTGGAGTCTCACATGTCAAATGAAGAAAATCATTGATCAGAACCTTCCCCATCACGCAGTCACCTATCTTACATTGAGTAAGCATATGATCCTTAGTTCGATTCAGCTCATTTAGATTAGTGTGGTCAGCTGAAAGTTTTCATAGATGTAGTTAGCAACTGAGACAGTACAATCACTCAATATTCATTTAGAATACAAAAAAAGTTAGAAAACATAACATACCACCACTCACTAACAATATGGAAAAAGAACGATCCTTGACTTCTGCTGATAGTTTTTTTAACTCACGCAGAGTAAACTTCGCTTGATTTCTATCCGATGCAGTCAGCTTGATGGCCTTTTTAAACTGGTACGAGCTTGATCGTAGTGTCTACAATATTGTACACATAATAATAGAGAAATCAATTGAATATAGCATTTCAAACAGTATATATATTTATTAAAAAAAAAAAGCGACTAATTTTTTCATAGAAGTACCTCCCCATTTGGAGTAGGAACTTGTCTGGCCAACAATACATATAAAGGAAAAATAGTTTGACTGCAGAATTGATCGTCAATTGCTTCAGTTATCGATACTGACAGTTGCACCCTTAAATCAACAGACATATGTGTATCAGATGCAGTGGGATATCAAAAACTTTGATGAAACAAGTATATGATTTGATGCCAAGAAAAGTAATGATCGCTTACTTTTTTTTGTGCTTTTCTTGTAGTTTGTAACGCAGACCTCTTGCCAAAAATAATGGCTACATGATTATCATCACCATAGATTAGGAACATAATTCAGTTAATAAAATCAATTATTCCTTAAAAGATACAGTAAATATGTATATCTGGAGAAGCATACAAAAGAGGTAATTTACATATATTGTAGCTCGGTCTTGTATGATGCTGTAGTAATTGACCGGTTTCACATAAAGATTCAAGTTTGCTTCTTCTTCTGCTGCAGTCATCTGACCAACAGGGAGTGTTCGGCCCCTGGATGTCCTGTTTACATGAGTCCATCCATATATTCAATAATGATAACAGCAATAAGAGTACCCAATCCCGTCGGAGCGCGTTACGGGGATATTAATTAATAATGAATAATACCAAATATTTACCAAAAAAACCAACATTATTTGATGTTAAGTATAGAATGTTTAGTGTCAAAATGAGCAATAACATACATTGCTTCATGAGGCACTGAAGGTATGACTGGCATTCTCGCTGTATGCACCTCCTCAAAGTCGCTCGTCTCCCCTGCCGACGTGCAACTAATGAAACGTAAAATGGGCATTATTCATCATTCCAATGATAAGTAAATACAAATTTTTTTCCCTCCTATCCTCCAATTTGAGGTTAGCCATCGTACATTCATATGTCTTCTAAAGTATTCAAAATTACAGCTGCACACTTCTTTCCATAAATTAAACCGTCTTTCAACCTAAATCATAGTCAAATGTTTCTCCCAAAAGCCAACTCTCGAATTTTTAATCCTTGATCTCACTTTTAAATGGTTAGACACGCTTCTAATGTTACGGTTTTTATAGTAATAAATGATTGTGTTAGGATTTAGTGTTTAAGATTTGGGATCCTACTCCACGATAGAGATCGAGTTGTATACATGTGAAATCAAAGACTAGTTATACAATTGCAAACCAAATCAACTTATCAACGAAATAACAAATCAAATTAACATAAGAGGGACATTTTTCAGATCTGAATCTCTCTATGCTTCCAACGTATATGATATTGCTATTCTGAATGTTCTTACAAAAGCATATCACTATTATAAGCTTTTGAAGCATGCATGTTCATGAAAATTGAAATTATCACTTATAAAGTAATTTGCTATTTTGTAAAGACAAGGCAATACAAACATATCCAGTCTATTTCACTTATAAAGTTTTTATTTATAAACTAGAAATTAAATTAAGGAAACATAAAAATCAACAAAACAAAAAGTAATACCTTTTTCACATAAAATTGGTAAACCCTAAATATGGAAACTTATATACCTGAAACAAATAGCCTTGCAACAATCCAAATCAGGTCTCCCTTAAGCAATTGTAATTAGTAAACCCTAAAAATTAAACACAACCTGATCAATAATAGCTGATCAACTTATAAACCCTAATTTTTTAATTTAAAATTTTAAAAAAACTGTACCTTAAAGAAATGAAATGTGTAAACCCTTAAGCAATTGTAATTAGTAAATTAAACCCTTAAAATGAAACACAACCTGATCAATAATAGCTGATTAACTTATAAACCCTAATTCTTAAATTTAAAATAAATAAAAATATATACCTGAAAGAAATGAAATGTGTAGTTGCGCCGACAAAACTGGCAGTGACTATGTTGTTCTGACAACTAAACCTAGGATCGTACAAAGGTCAACCTGATATTCGTTGGGTTTATATAAGATATTTTTGTTTGTTGGGCCCAAATCCCAATTCACACAGGAGATATATACTTCTACTTTCTAATTTATTTTGAAAATTCATATAAAATGTTAAATTTCATAATTAACTTTTTTATAGTAAAGTTGCAAATGTAGATATTTTGTGCTGAATTGATTTAGTTTAAGTTGGATTTGTTCAAATTAAAGCGCAATTGTATTGAAGTAAGCCTTGAATGTTACTTTAGTATGTATTTGACGGCGTATTTCATGACTTATATGGTCGAGGTATGTGAATACGACGAGCTATGAAAAAATCACAAGATTTTTCCTTGTTAGCAACTTGTTGCAAGGCGGATGCATTATCTTTAATGAAAATCAAGTTATTATTGGTTTAATCCATTGAAATCTTTACCGTTTCTTATGCAATGCTCGTGTTTCAATGCAAGGGAAGATTGTATATGGTTGATAGAAATTCTGGTTATACCTTTAACGAGCATTCCAGTAAAATTCCAACATGAACTCAACGTCACGTCATCTGCAACCGCACCTTCTCTTTTTCAGTTTGCAATTTGCACACTCTTTTTGAATTTGCAGTAATAAATGTCATGCATTGCTTAATGGATGTTCAGACGGATATACGTTTGAATTTTTAGGAAGTGTTGGGAGTTCATTGGTCTTGATTTTTGTGAGGCAGTTGATCATTTTTTGTGAACAGGTCATTTCCAAGGGGTGTAATTCTTCTTTCATCGCTTTAATTTCGAAGGTTATGGATGCTAAATTTGTTAATGATTATCGGCTTATAAGTCTTGTTAGAAGTGTGTATAAAGTTGTTACGAATATCCTTGCTAATCGGTTGGCTTTGGTTATTGCGGGTATTGTTTCCTATACCCAGTCCGCATTCGTAGCGGAAATACAAATTTTGGATGGTCGTTTTATTTTAAATGAAATTCTTCATTGGTGTAAAAGGATGAAAAAAACAAAGCTATACGGATTTGAGTTTAAATACTCGATCGACAGAAGTGGGTGCCCCACCAGTTGATGATGGTTTTTAAGGGTGGCTAAATGGGTGGACTTGACGGGTATGCACAATAGATTAAATGGACGTTGGTCCATGGACGCGGACTAAATGGACAATTTTTAATATTTGGACTAAATGGACTTGGACCAAATGGACATTGGACCAAATGGACATGGGTTAAATGGACAATATTAAAGGAGAAATAAATAGACTCAAGATTAATTTAACTAAATGCTTTTATATTGTCCAAATAGTCCATAATACCCATTTGTTTAATAAAATGTTTTTTATGTTATCCAAATAGTCCAACTAAAATAAAAGCAATACCCATTTAGTCCATTAGTTCAAAAAAAGGTCCAAATAGCCTAAATTTAAGCATATGGACATGATTTGACACCTCTGATGGTTTTGTTACTAATGAAGATGGGGTGGTTGCACATGTCCTTGATGATGATGATGATGATGATGATGATGATGATGATGATGATGATGATGATGATGATGATGATGATGATGATGATGATGATGATGATGATGATGATGATGATGATGATGATGATGTTTTTGTGTCGGATGATGATGAAGTGAACCTTAGTAATGATGTTGAAGAAGTTTTATCTAGCGATGATTCTGAAGATGACAATTGATCTTATGTTGTAGTTTGAATGAAACAATTGTTATATGCTTAAATGTGTAATTTTGTATTTGAAGAGATTGTTTTTATTTGCTTAAATGTGTATTTTTGTATTTAAATAAAATTGTTTTTATATGTTAAAATATGTATACTGATATGAATTTGTGTATTAGCATTAATTGGTCCACTAAATAGTGTGTTCTTATACTTGTTATTTTACAGATGGCGTGTGTAGCTCCTATATCACACGGTGGAGATGCTGGTGGTAGTCTACCCAGACGGCCCACAGGTCCCGTACCGGCCCAGTGCCAAAGTAAGAAATCGTGATTTTTTTATAACATTGATTCTTTATAGTTTCTGTTACTTGAACTTCCGCGACTCAATAACTTATCTTTGTAGGTTCGAATCTACTTATTGAGACGGGAAGTGCGAAATTAAGGAGGGCGTTTAGAAATAATAATGAATGACCTTTTCCGGTTGTCTTTGATTACGCGGATTTTCGTACCTTCCATCCTCTAGGCGATTATGCATCCCTGTTTAATCATCTTATGGGGGAAACAGTCCGGACACTTCCCCTTGCTTGCGAGTGGAACGAAATTTCAGACGCCTATAAAGCGCATATCTATCCTACACTTGAGGTGTTAATTGTTTATTTTACTTATGTTCTTTTTGTTTTCGACATTTAGATATGCATGTTATGTTTAAATTGTTTGTTTATTTAAAATAATATGTTTTTATGTAGAGCTATTTTTACCTCGCGTCATGGTTCAATAATTAGGAAAAGGTGGTGTTTGACAAAAATGTGTATACCGTGGGGAAAAGGGTTAGGCTTGGGGTGGATCTTAAATTGAGGCTACTGTGACGAAAACATAAGAACAAGATCAAGGCCGATCATTTTACAGTTTATGAGACGCATAAACACGCAAGACAGAATGTGCAGTCGCCGGGAGTGTGGGACGGGAGAACCCAAGCTGACTAGGATGAGTTGGTTGAATGGTGGTCACATCCAGATAGGGTGGCAAGAAGTGCGACTAATGCCGTTAATCGATCCAAAAACACGATTATAACCCATCAAAGCAAAAAAATCATTCGCGCAAGGAATGAATGAATATGTAAGACTCTATAACTTTTTGATATTTCAAAGGTGTTTATATTGTTTATTTATTATATCTCGTTATTAATTTATTTGATATTGTATAGAAAGTCGAGAAAGGGTATTACGAGGACCTCATTGAAATGTGGAGGAAGGGGCATTCAAATAAGGGCAAGTTTAAATCCAAAAAACAAGGATAGATATGTAAGTAATATAACTCTTTACATGCTTTAGTAACTAATTTTATTTGTTTTACACCGTTTTTTCTTTCATAGTGGAAGATGAAGCCTTGCAAGACCAAGTTAGAGCCAGGAGCATCCGTTCATGACCGAACAACAAATACTGGACCAAAACGTGCATAGTGAAAACCGCCAGAATATGTCAGGAATGGGTAGGAAGTTATCGGGTGGTTCAACTTCTCACAAGTTACTCTCAATAAAACAACATATAAAGCAATTGTTCATATTTATGTCTTGTTTTATATAATGAAAAATTGATGTTGTAACTTCTTGTAGGCGCGATCCTGCAGCTCAACCTAACGCTGTGACTCGGGAAGAACTCCAGCAAATGTACAACCAACATGTGCAAGAGACGGAGTTGTTGAGGAAGCAAACTGAGGAGGCGCAACAACGGGCTTACTTGGCAGTGTTAAAGGATGACGCGGCGTAACAATGAGGTTAGACGTTGTACCAAAATGTGGTACATCAGCCTGCCGCAATGGGTGAGTTTTTTTAGAACTTCAACTCACCAAATACTGCTCGTCCATTTAACCCTCCTAATTTTAGCCTAGTACCCCCACCCCAACAGGGTCCTATGCCCCAACTGGCTCCTAATTGGACTCACTTACTCCAACCCATTTCCCATTAATCAACCATTCCAACCTCCTTTCACCGCCCCATCCCAACCACTTTTTACCAGCCAACTCAAACCACTCCAACCTCCCTATACCGGCACATTTTCTATTCTTCTCGTCACCAATAATGTAAAACCCGCATAAACTACCTAAAAATACCAATTAATTAAAATTTTAATATATAATTAATGCACGACAAGTACTACGTATATTAAATGTATACTGACAAGTATTTACGTATATTTGACAATACACGACGAGATTTAACACGAACTTAAACTACGTATAAACAATACACGGGGAAATAATTAAACACGCAAATCATATAAAGGGGGTGTTTGGCCGCCGGTTATAAAAGAAACAAATGGGGCCTAAGGCCCGGCCCACGGTTAAAGATTTTATAACACAAGACTTTTACTTTTCATTCCATTTTACAAGTTACAAAAAAAATAAAAAGTAGGGTTGTGTGTGTGTGTGCTTGGCCGCCGGCAAGAACAAGAAAAAGGGAGAAAGGAAAAGAGTTTGGCCCTTGATTTATTCGGGTTTGTGTCCGTGTTATTCATCCAAAATTCATATATACTTGGTAATCAACAATCTTACTTTTTCTTTTATTATCATTCTTGAATCATGAATTAAATTAAATAAAAGAAATGAACGTATGTGATAGTAATTAAATCAAGAAAGAATCGGGTTTATTTGGTTGATTTGGACACGGAAACCGAGAGCGGGTGCTATCGATAGGATCTTCGACCAGCCAACTGAGACACATATGGTCTCGGTGGCTGTTTTCCTTCACCAACCGCAACACCATAAAGGGGTGCAGTGGCATTCCTGCACCAGCAGTGGCAACAGGACCAAGTGTCTCGGTGGGTAGTCGCTGCTGGCGGTGGGAACAGAAACCAACCAACCTCAAGCCATAAGGCTGCAGCGGCTGTTTTGGTCGGATAGTGGCAACCCGCAGCAGCAAGGGCTGCAAGGGGGTGTTTGTTTTCGTGAAACTGAGACCAAGTTGGTCTCGGTGGGCTTGTTTTGGGGCTCAGCTAAACCAACACACCAAGGGGGTGTTTGGTTATTATTTTTGGCTTAGTTATTTTGGACTTATAAAATAGTTAGCTTAATTTATTATTGGGAATTATAATCATGGCATAATTAATTTAGCTAATTTAAAGACTTAATTCATTAAATGAATAACACTATTAATCATGGTTTAAGTAATTTAATTAATCTTTTAATTTAATTATACAACTATTCAAGTTTATAGTAAAGTATTATTAAAATAAATCATGCCTTATTATTAATTAATAATCAATTTAAAAAAAATCATGTTACATTTTTAATTGATAATTATTTATAAGATTATGACGTGTTTAAGTTATTCATTAAAATACTTTACTAATACATTATTTAATAATCATGGCTTATAAGAATATGTTCATTAAGCTTTGGCTTATATTATATACTTATTTAACAAGCTTATTTCTATATATGGAAACTTACTAGTTTTGAAAACTTACTATATATGGAAACTTTCTATTTTTGGAAACTTACTATATATGAAAACTTACTATTTTTTTAAACTTACTATTTATGGAAACTTTCTATTTTTTTGGAACATACTATATATAGAAACCTGCTATTTTTGGAAAGTTACTATCTATGGAAATATCAAGTATAATAACCTATGAATCATGAAATACATTAATAAAGAACACATGAAACATATAACACTAAGGAAAGACATAATAAGACATGAATAAGTAAAACAAGTCAAGAACAAATAAATTAAACAAAGAATCAGTAATTTATGCATGAACAAACAACTCATACACGTCCTTTATTATGTAGCATTCGTGAAGTCGGAGTAGTACTTTCCGCCTTTTATCTTTCATCGTTTACTGGACATAAGGTACGGATATTTCGTCCTTAATTAAGGAAATCTCTTTCTATGCATGATTAGGTTTCCCTGTTTGCTGCCATCTGTTTTTCCTAGTTGTCATATCATAAAAATTTTCATTGTTTGTCATGCTATCATTTTAAATTGCCTGAGCTATATACATGCATGACCATAACCACCTAGTTATGGAGGTACCATAACCATGACACTTGAGGCACCGATGTCATGACTCTTCCACGATAAGAGTGATTCCTCGCGTTGACCCTTCAGTTTACATGGGCCATTATTATGATTATTTTGGGGCATATGGGTGCATCCTAGTTACATGTTTGCAGGTACAAGGTGATTGTTGGTGTCTGCTCTACATCCATCACATTGGAGTTGATCCCTCCACCCACATTAGTATTTATTAGAGGTCACCCCTCTAATAGCATGATGAGGTCACCCCTCTATGTATTCATGCACGTTGATATATGTTATGACCTATATGAGCTCATTGGCATTTAAATTATATTGCACACATAAAACTTAAGACTTTTCAATTATCCTTTGCTTAAAAAACATTTTTCGGGTTTTCCGGGACATACACATATTCTGCTGCATTTCATATCTTTCACTTATATTTCAGTTATTCTTATCATGTCAGGTACCCAAGGACAAACTTGAGCATTTGAGAGTATGTGTTGTTGGGAATCTAAGTATGTTAGAGTTCCCTTAATCATAGATTTAAACATAAATTAAGTTGTATGTTATTAACTTGCCTGTGCAAAGGTAACATGAAAGTACCACAAAACTCACAAAGAACTTAGTCTCTGTGAGCAACCACAAGGGAGTCCATGTCAGAGACATTGTCAAGGAAGTCGAAGATTACATGAAGACATACTCATTGACTGTGATGGATAACAGCCAAGATGTATCAGGGACTCTCCATGGTTGAGTGTTAACAGGGGTGACAATACCCTGTTAACACCCAATATACTTTGGACATACCCAAATGTTTAGGCGGGAAGTGATACAACCTAAAGTACGTGGTTATGAAGAAAAGGGAAACAATGTCACCTCTGTTTCCCTAAAGCATTGTAGCAGACTACCAAGAATAGAAGAGCATCTTGTGACAGATGTCTGACATTGTTTGTTTTGTGTAGTCGTTATCAACAGCTATCAAAGTCAACCTCGTACCACTATAACTAGGAATGTAGCATAGAGTTGATGTCATTTACTTTGTTAGATTTCACACATTAACTCTCTTGAACTTGAAGAACAACCAGTTGTGCCTGTGTTCTTAAGTTAGCTTCTAAACTTGTAACTTGTGCAAATTTACTTGTCCAAGAGTACACAACACATTGTCATCAAACCGTGTGATCCATAACACTTGTAATACTTGATTATACAATAATAAAGTCTTACGTTTGAAAAGTATTTACTTGTGTTATTTATCTTAATTAGCCGTTTCAGTCAAGTAAAGGGACTTTCAATTGGTATCAGAGCAGTGATTGATATTAAAACCTTCATAAACATCCTTCTAAGTTTTATAATCAAGATCCACCATGCTTGAAACGAGCAACACACCACCACCACCACCACCACCACCACCGCCTTCTGGTAACAATCAAAACAATACACCTCCACCCCTCATCATCACCAAGAATAAATTCCACTCCTAATGAAGATGATCTTCCACAACTTCTTGACTCACGAGCTGAATCCCATGTCAAAAATGTGCTCGTATTTGATGAAGATGACTTTGCTAGTTGGAAAAGTCAATTTCTTATGTACCTCGATGGACTTGAGCCATTTCTTCTAGAAATTCTAGAAAATGGACCATATGTTCCCATGTCGCTCACATCAACTGAAGAGAATCCACTCTCAAAACCCCTCAGACAGTAGACACCAGCTGATAGAAAATTGGCAAACCAAGACAAACGCCTCAAAAGCATCATAATATATTGTCTCCCAAAACACATCATGAAGTCTGTCATTCAATGTCCAACAGCCAAACAAATGTGGACATATTTGATTCTTGGCCACGAAGGACCCTCTGAGACTAGAGAAACCAAGATTCAGGCACTTAGGCTTCAGTTTAATGCTTTCAAAGCACTTGAAGAAAAGGTGCAACAAACGCACACAAGGCTGAAGATTCTTCTCAATGACCTTGCCATGAATGAAGTCACCATCTCACAGGCTGAAGTAAATGCCACGTTTGTCAACAGCCTACCCAGAAAATAGATGAGCATGAATCAGACCCAAAGAGCTAAGAACTTAATCAAAAATGTTACATTGGCTCAACCTTATGGAAAGTATAACAATGAAGAAAGGCTGATTGATACCATATACAAGTCTGAGTCTGAAAGATTTATAGTTCAAGGAGCAACATCAAAAGCCTTGATATCAACCTCAAATCCTCAGGATAGTGACACAGATGTTGAAGAAGACACTCTTAGCAGCTAAGAGTTCATTACAGATCTTAATGCTGAGTTTCATGAAAGAGCTTTACTAGCTAATCAGAGAAGATACTTTAAAAGATCAGGGAGAGTTGGATCAGCTAGTAGACAAATTGACAAATCAAAAGAAACTTGCTTTGCCTGTGGAAAACCTGGACACTTTCAAAAGGACTGTCCTTCTACAAAAACATCATCACCATCCTATCCTTCATCATCCAAACCTTACAAGTTCAAATCTCAACAAAACAACTCATTTCATTAATCCAATTCCTCTGACCATGAGAAAAAGGATTACAAAAACAAATACAAGGCACTGAAGGCTGACCTGGAAACAAATGAATTTGAAGCTAGAAGCTCTATCTAAGAAGAAAGGGGATGATAAAAAGACAGAGAAAGGGTTGGTAGCTGAAGCTTATGATTCGAATGATGAGCCTTTGACATCATATGAAGAAGACACTACCAAGGTTAGGGCTTTTATGGCAATTGCTGAAGATGAACCAGTGGTGGGAAAAGGAGATGCTAGATCAGGACAATGGGTCGACATCACTATGAAAAAGGTACACAGGCTTATCTCTATGTCTAAAAGTGATGAACGTAAACATGTCCTTGATTATCCCATCGTTGATTTACACTTTGTTGAGGAACAAAAAAAAGAACCTGCTTGATAAATTTCACTCTGTTAAACATGAATTGTTAATTGCTAAGGCTGAAAGTGAAATTTGAAACAGGTTAATTCTGAAAAAATAACCTTGCAAAAGGAAGTTAATAAATTAACCTTAAAAACAGTGTCTTATCTGATCAAGTAGCTGAACTACATAAAGTTATAGAAAAATGGTTGTGTAGTAGGTTCACTATTAATGAATCACTTGATGATGAACTTAAAACTGACATAACTAGGGCTGTATCAGCTAAAAGGAACAAACTTAAAGCTCTTAAAAATCCCAAAGAGATTGTTTTTAAATCTACAGAGACCATACATTCGTCTGACCCACTCTTACTTAATGTCCCTGTCTATAAAGATGTGACTGCGAGCACTTTACCTTTGCCATCTCTACTCAAACTCTCAAGAGTTGAACCTAGCAGCTCTTCTAGAGGAGTTAAAGCTGAACCCAAACCAAAAGTTGAGACACCACAGGTTAAAACTTTCGTTGTGCCTGCTTAATATAAGAATTTTTCAACTCTTTTTATGTCTATTTTTCGTTCCCCGACTCGACTCGAATTGATTTCCAGTTTATACGTAGAGATAATTGTTCTTGGTTAAAAGAAATTTGTTTGGTATTTAAAACTAAAAACTATTTGATCTATTTAAAAAGAAAATACTTTTACACTATTAAAATCTTTATTAAAACTAGTTAAACTAATTTAAAACTATTTAAGATTTTTAAATCTAATTAAATCTAATTAATATTTAACTAAAACTTTTTATCTAAACAAAAATTATTTAAAACTATTTTTTTTATTTAAAAACTAAATTAATTAAAATTTATATTATAATAAAAAAACTAATTTATATTTAAAAAAATATATTTAAAATTCTAAAATAATAAAAAAAAATTCGAATTTATTTATTTATTATTTAAAACTATTAAAAAGTAAATTTAATAAACTTTTAATTAAAACTTATTAGAATAAAAACTAGTATTATAATACTATTAAAACTGACAGATTTAAAAGAAGTAACAATATTAATAAAGAAAAACTGTAATTAAACAAAAACGTGTAGCTAGACCAGTTGGTTAGGCTAGTTTGGCTGTGAACGGCAGGTCTCGAGTTCGAGACCTGCAAGTGACCAATTTTTTATGTATATTTTTATTTTACTACTGGAAAAAGCAGATTTTGATCCTTAATCAACAAATCATCCCCTTACTCGTATATCATCACAGTACAATAGAATAAATCTTATCTTAATATAGAAAAGCAACTAAACAAGATTATGCAGCAAAAATTCAAATGCAAACAAAAACAAATTACAGTTAAAATGCAGACTAATTAAACAGATAAAGCAACTTCTCAGCAACCAAAAAGAAAAACAAATAAACCATTCTGAACATTCAGCAATAAAATACTCATGGTAGCAACTATCAACAAATAAAAATAACAAGGAAGGAGTAAAAAAAACAATGACTACACAACTAAGCAGGCACCCAAAACAGAAAACGATACAACAACTTAAAAGGAATTGATGCAATATTTAACTACAACTCTAAACAACACTAATTCATGGCTTCGTTTTACTTTAACCAATGCAGAAAGTGAACCCAGGCATAGAAGTAAATGCATTTACGACTTAGAAAACACTCAGCATGGACAAAAATCAGCAGCAACATCAAATAATAATAGTGAAAATCATCAGCAGCTCATAACGATTCATTAAATTCATCACTATCAGATTTACTCAAATAATCAGACAAATAAACAGATATATGCTAAACATCTAAACAAACTCTAGTAAAACAGACGCCAATACAACTAACAGTTTATCAATCGAATAAATTTAACTAAACAGAAGAACATGAAAATAGCCAATACAACTAACAGTTTATCAATCGAATAAATTCAACTAAACAGAAAAATATGAAAATAGAAATAACAAAAAAGGATCTAAGACCTTTTGTAGAAACCTTTGAGTAGAAGAAGTACGCTGAGCATTCTTATAACAATCTCGACACCATTTAAATCATCAGATATCAGGAACCATAAATAAAACTCGAACTCACCAGTATGATTCAAACATGTAGCAACAATATATATTTTATCCAGTGGGATAAACAATTAATTTCCCTTAATCTACTCTTATTATTCACTATTGCTAATTATCAAGCTAAAATGAACAACACTTTAGTTATAATGATAATAATAGATAAGAGATTGCAAAACTATTTAATATATCAATCGAATAAAATAAAAAAGAGATTAAAGCTGAAAATGAATTTTATTAAACTAAATAAAAATCATTACAATACTCATAAAAAGAAAAATTACATCTATAATTAAATTAACATTAAAACACTATAAAAAAAGGAAAGGGATCCTTTACTCAAAATAAATGGGGGGGGGGGGTTATAGCCAATGAAGAGGGTGATTGCTGAAGAAGACTGTAAGCCCTTGGATCATCTCATCTTCCTTCTCTTTCTACATTTTCTTGATCATACGGTTGAAAAACATCCTTGGTCACACGGATTGCCAAAGTGGCACAAATCTGGGCTAGTTGTGTTTCTTCTCTGCTGATTTGGCATCTCCTTATTGGAGGAGCGAGGGAGATGATGTATATCCATCTTCAATCTCCGAAAAAGAGGGGATTTAATTAGACAAGCGTGTATACCACGCGCCCTTATATCTAAAAGCCCCAAAAGGGATTTGTAAATTAGGGTTAGATGAATGATGGGAGTTTGGTTTTGGCTGCGTTTGTTTTTTACATAGGATGTAACGAAGGGAAAGTGAGTGGTGAATGATTTTGACCAAATAAAGTGAATACTTTATATTTACTCCCACTGTTACTTGTTATTGTGGGCCTTGGATAATCTTTTGGACCCAAGAAGATATAAAACATCCCCGTTTCATTAGTATTTGGGCTTGGGCTTTCTTTTTTCTTCTTGCAAATACTTCATCCGTCTCAATGTTATATGTTGTTGGGCTTTTTATGGGCCTTGATCCAATAAAATAAACTTAATACTCCCATAAATGGGCCTTGAAGCCCATTAAGCTTAAGTGTGGGTCCCACAAAGCCCAATAAAATTTAAAAGCTCGAATCCCATTTTTAAATGACTTGTCACTTGGCCTTTGATAAAATCCTTCAAATCTCACGTCGGTTTTGCCGGTATTCGTGATCTTGGTACCTTTGGATTTTTGGACTTTGACTTTGTCTTTTTCTTGGACTTTTCTTCAACAATTGACCGTGAAATCCCGTGTTTTCTTTCCTTTTGATCTTTTGTACCTATTTCACACAAAAACACAAAAACACGCGTAATTCCGACTTTTACGATATTAAACACATGATTAGGTCTTGTTTTTCATTAATTTTAGTGGCAAAAGGATAAGTGTTTACACACTTATTAAATCCCCTACACTTGACCATTGCAATGACCCCATGGAATGCATAATTTTAAAGCATAAAGTTACATTTTCCTCATAAATAACCCATCTTGGCCTTTATTAGGATATACTATTACTACTACGATGAAAAGATAAAAACTTTAAAGGAAAAAGTTATAATAATTAATTTATTAACTTTGAAATTATTTGATGGAAGAAACTAGTAAATAAATCTAAGACTTAAATTAGGGCTCTGGTGTCATGAATATTAATCACCCTCAAGTTTTACGTTCCCCATACCAAGCTTAAAAACGAGATCATTGTTTACCATAAGTTCTTAAGTTAAAATCACTTATATAAGACAATTATGTAATACTCTTTCTCCAATTCCTAAGTTGTATCTCTAGATTTTAAAGATTGTCATTCACCCGTAGGCTCATTTGACTTATTTAATAATATTTAGTCCAAAAATGAAGGCAAAACGGTGCAAACCCGACACTCAAAACCTAACCTCGTCCTCAAAAATGTTGTTACTAAAGTAAGCCTACATCAAGGATAATTTAACACGATTTGGGGAATAAATTCCCGGATCCAAAATTTGGCCAATAGTACTACTTATTATTTGTTCCTCCAAAGTCATGTAGACTTTATGTGGAGTTTAGCAAGTTCACATCATATACCCTTAGGCTCTTTAAGATGTAAAAGTGCTCCTTATCTATGATCCACACCCTAAGGCTCCTTGAACCATAAACAAGGGAATTGATTTTTGATCAATTTTTATTCAACACTTACCATGCCATACACCCTAAGGCTCTAATGATAAGGTTCGTGCTACATGCCCCACACCCTAAGGCTCCTTGAGGTCATGTTTTAATCTTATTCTTTCTTTCTTTATGATATATATATATATATTAGGCCAAATTTCGTGGTCCCATGGTCTGAATACCTCCTACTTAGTGGATATGAGACACCTTAGTCGGAAGTCCACAACGCTAGCACCCTCAATGTGTTCATGCTTTAATTACAAGGAGATAAAAGATTTGGCTAAGAGCTAAAATATCGAATCTACACCGCAAAAATCTTCATTTATTAAGCAATTAAATATTCAAGCGGGGAGAAAGAGCCACAAAACTCATATAAACAAGAATTAACCCTTAAACTTATTATCAACTCTATCATCTCTCGTTCTCCACAATTTAAAATATCAAGGAATGAGACTCGTGGATGCTTAGCCTAATAAACCAATTAAAGTCCATATGGTTAAGGATACTAGCTAGAGTAAACTTGGATAAGTAAACTCGGGTTGAGTCAAAATATTCATGACGGGCCTAATTTATCAAAGACATCTAAACTTGTTAAAACCATTTTATTCATTTATTTATTTTTGAATTTATTCGTTGAAATGGAAAATATAAATACGATGCGATGACAAAAGGAAAGAAGATAAATGGAAATACTACTAGGCCAAAATATATCAAAAATTTGAAAAACATTGAAAAATTTAATTTTCCGGTTAAATGAGGTCAAATTCATGGAAAAGCCCACTAAAATTCGATTGAAGTCCCCCCTACACTTAATATAAACATTGCCCTCAATGTTTAAGCATGTGGGAGAATAAACTCCCCTACACTTAGGACACTGAGTACGTTTTTTAAATCGAGCTAAGGAAGAGACAACTAAAGTGATTACATTTATTCAACTTATTTATATACATGTATGAATCACAATAGTTTTGAAAGAACCGGGTACACGGGAACACGGGATCACGGGTCGCGTCAAAAACACCAAAAGTGGATCATTAAAACACACATCCCTGCACAACATCACAACACAAAACCTACGCGGCTCCCCCTACACTTATGTTAGAAAATAGATAAAAAGGATAGATCATCGGGTTGCCTCCCGAAGAGCGCTTGTTTTTGTTAACCAAGTCACGAGCCTGACTCGACCCCGAATTAAATGGTCCATGGGGAAGCCTCTAATGTAATACCGGGATCAAAAATCTTGTCCTCGGTCCCGGAGGAACATAATAAATGAGAGGCAGGAGGATAAGTCTTGAAGGGTAGAAAAGTCCTCTCAACATAAGAAAAGTAAGTGAAGTCTTGATCCACGAGAGGTGGGGTGGGTAAAGGAAGCAAAAACAATGAATGCGCACCAAGCGGCAAAGCCGTAACGGTATCAAGTATAGAATAGTCAATGTCACCTCCCGGGTCAAAGCACTCATCCTTGGTAATAGGTTCTAAAGGTTGGGAGGAAAGGTGCTCGGGAGGGGGACTTGGGACAATATCTTTATTTATAAAATTATCAAAGAAAATGTCCCCCTCCGTGTCATCATCATCAATACCCGGAGGTATTGATAGATTGTCAATTTCTTCCATATATGGGTCATTATTCTCAACGGGAGTAAAAGATGAACTTCAATAATTTGTCTCGAAGAATAACGTCTTCCACCACATCTAAAAGAGCAAGTTCATCGCTGAACTTCTCATAAGTCGGAGAGAATAAATCGTCATCGGCCGCATCTCCCGGTGGAAATGGGTGAAAAGGAGAAATTTCAAACGTGAAATTCTCATAACATGGAGAAATGTCATCCATAAGAGTGATCTCGTCCGTAAGCTCTGCAAAAGTCGGCACATCACAAACCTCATCAAATAATTTGTCGAGACCAAAATCACTAATCTCACTCGATGTATCACAATCCTTAGACGCATTTGGGACATCGAGAGAAGGAATTACAATTGCACTAGGATGTTGAGCAACAAGATCGTTCCAAGAAATAGTATTCTCATCGTCATCATCATCATAATAGTAAGAACGCACAAGATGAGGAGTAGAAGTACTAAGATTAGATACTTGCTCTTGTCGGCTTTCGTCATGCAAGATAGCTTTGAGTTGATTTAATCTTTCTAGAATTCCAGCCAAACTAGTGAGTTATGCCTCACTCATTCCAAAAGAAGGTTGATGAACGATGGAGTATTGTGGGGGTTCAAAATGTTGAAAACCGGAATTATAGCACGGATGTGGCTCATAATTCATTGGTTGACAATAAGAAGTATCGTGAGGCCCCCCACAATTGTTGCAACACGGGTATGGAGAAAACCTGGTTCATTTTGCGGATACGGATCTTCATATATGGGAGAGGTGAAGTACGAATTGGCTGAATTGCAATGTGGACAAAATCCAAGTTGTGTATTGTCGATATGATAGCCGCATCGCTCACATGTACACCATTGACATGTTTGATAACCATTCCATGGTCTCCCACACCTTACGCAATACGAATCCATTAAGAATTAAAAATAAAAGGGGTAGAGAAAAGAATTAAACACAATAGAGGATATAGAGGAATATTTTTGGTGTAACACTTAGGAAAGCGTCACTTTTGGATTTGTTAATTAATTTTTTGGTGCAAATCTTAGGAAAGAATTTGCTTTTGTAATTTTTTTTATTATTTTATTATTTTTATCTTTTTGATTTTTTTTTATGTTTTTAATTTTTTTAGCATGAAAAGTAACGTTCAAAATTGAACGGATCCCAAAATCTAAAGCTTCTCACGGAAAATCGTCAATCGTAATGAGCGAAGCGGCAGCGGCGCCAATTAATATAAGAAGTTTTCAACTCTTTTTATGTCTATTTTTCGTTCCTCGACTCGACTCGAATTGATTTCCAATTTATACGTAGAGATTAATTGTTCTTGGTCAAAAGAAATTTGTTTGGTATTTAAAACTAAAAACTATTTGATCTATTTAAAAAGAAAATACTTTTACACTATTAAAATCTTCACTAAAACTAATTTAAAACTATTTATGATTTTTAAATCTAATTAAATCTAATTAATATTTAACTAAAACTTTTTATCCAAACAAAATTTATTTAAAACTATTTTTTAATTTAAAAACTAAATTAATTAAAATTTATATTATAATAAAAAACTAATTTATATTTAAAAAACTAATTTTAAATTTCTAATATAATAAAATATATTTTTTTCGATTTTATTTATTTATTATTAAAAACTTTTAAAAAGTAAATTTAATAAACTTTTAATTAAAACTTATTAGAATAAAAACTAGTATTTTTAATACTATTAAAACTGACAGCTTTAAAAGAAGTAACAATATTAATAAAGAAAAACCGTAATTAAACAAAAACGTGTAGCTAGACCAGTTGGTTAGGCTAGTTTGGCTGTGAACGGCATGTCTCGAGTTCGAGACCTGCAAGTGACCAATTTTTTTATGTATATTTTTATTTTACTATTGGAAAAAGCAGATTTTGATCCTTAATCAACAACTCATCCCCTTACTCGTATATCATCACATTACAATAGAATAAATCTTATCTTAATATAGAAAAGCAACTAAACAAGATTATGCAGCAAAAATTCAAATGCAGACAAAAACAAATTACAGTTAAAATGCAGACTAATTTAAACAGATCAAACAACTTCTCAGCAACCAAAAAGAAAAACAAATAAACCATTCTGAACATTCAGCAATAACATACTCATGGTAGCAACTATCAACAAATAAAAATAACAAGGAAGGAGTAAAAAAAAACAATGACTACACAACTAAGCAGGCACCCAAAACAGAAAATGATACAGCAGCTTAAAAGGAATTGATGCAATATTTAACTACAACTCTAAACAACACTAATTCATGGCTTCCTTTTACTTTAACCAATGCAGAAAGTGAACCCAGGCATAGACGTAAATGCATTTACGATTTAGAAAACACTCAGCATGGATAAAAATCAGAAGCAACATCAAATAACAATAGTGAAAATCATCAGCAGCTCATAACGATTCATTAAATTCATCACTATCAGATTTACTCAAATAATCAGACAAATAAACAGATATATGCTAAACATCTAAACAGACTCTAGTAAAACAGACGCCAATACAACTAACAGTTTATCAATCGAATAAATTCAACTAAACAGAAAAACATGAAAATAGCCAATACAACTAACAGTTTATCAATCGAATAAATTCAACTAAACAGAAAAATATGAAAATAGAAATAACTAAAAAGGATCTAAGACCTTTTGTAGAAACCTTTGAGTAGAAGAAGTGCGCTGAGCATTCTTATAACAATCTCGACACCATTTAAATCATCAGACATCAGGAACCATAAATAAAACTCGAACTCACCAGTATAAATCAAACACGCAGCAACAATATATCATTTATCCAGTGGGATAAACAATTAATTTCCCTTAATCTACTCTTATTATTCACTATAGTTAATTATCAAGCTAAAATGAACAACACTTTAATTATATTGATAATAATAGATAAGAGATTGCAAACCCTTTTAATATAATATCAATCGAATAAAATAGAAAAGAGATTAAAGCTGAAAATGAATTTTATTAAACTAAATAAAAATCATTACAATACTCATAAAAAGAAAAATTACATCTATAATTAAATTAACATTAAAACACTATAAAACAAGGGACCCTTTACTCAAAATAAATGGGGGGGTTTTTATAGCCAATGAAGAGGGTGATTGCTGAAGAAGACTGTAAGCCCTTGGATCATCTCATCTTCCTTCTCTCTCTTCATTTTCTTGATCATACGGTTGAAAAACATCCTTGGTCACACAGATTGCCAAAGTGGCACAAATATGTGCTAGTTGTGTTTCTTCTCTGCTGATTTGGCATCTCCTTATTAGAGGAGTGAGGGAGATGATGTATATCCACCAATCAGAATAGGGGAATGAGCCACATCACTTGTTCTCTCCTCCATCTTCAATCTCCGAAAAAAGAGGGGATTTAATTAGACAGGCGTGTATACCACAGGCCCTTATATCTAAAAGCCCCAAATGGGATTTGTAAATTAGGGTTAGATGAATGATGGGAGTTTGGTTTTGGCTGCGTTTGGTTTTTACATAAGATGTAACAAAGGGAAAGTGAGTGGTGAATGATATTGACCAAATAAAGTGAATACTTTATATTTACTCCCATCGTTACTTGTTATTTTGGGCCTTGGATCATCTTTTGGACCCAAGAAGATATAAAACATCCCCGTTTCAGTAGTATTTGGGCTTGGGCTTTCTTTTTTCTTCTTGCAAATACTTCATTCATCTCAATGCAATATGTTGTTGGGCTTTTTATGGGCCTTGATCCAATAAAATAAACTTAATACTCCCATAAATGGGCCTTGAAGCCCATTAAGCTTAAGTGTGGGTCCCACAAAGCCCAATAAACTTTAAAAGCTCGAATCCCGTTTTTAAAATGACTTGTCACTTGGCCTTTGATAAAATCCTTCAAATCTCACGTCGGTTTTGCCGGTCGTGATCTTGGTACCTTTGGATTTTCTGACTTTGACTTTGTCTTTTTCTTGGACTTTTCTTCAACAATTGACCGTTAAATCCCGTGTTTTCTTTCTTTTTGATCTTTTGTACCTATTTCACACAAAAACACAAAACCACGCGTAATTATGACTTTTACGATATTAAACACTTGATTAGGTCTTGTTTTTCATTAATTTTAGTGGCAAAAGGATAAGTGTTTACACACTTATTACTGCTAAACAGTATGTTAAGAAAAATGTTTATAAACCTGTCTCAACAGACAATGTGAACACAGCTGAATCCTCAACTGAAGAACGCCTGTTGTTTTTAATAAAAGAAGAAGAAATCTTTAAAGAACATATTAAGCCTTCCGCTGAATGCTCTACTTCCACTTAATCTAAGTCAATCCTAGGCGAACCCACCGCTGAACAGTTAATCAAACCTTATTGTAATGTTTGCAAGAACTCTCATCACATGACCATAGACCATGATGAACACATGGTTGTTAAGAAATCTTATTTTATTGCTAGGGGTAGACCACATGCTGCTCAAATAAGTATGAGACCACCGGGTGTTCACAGACACTACCCACCATGCAAATATTGTGGGTACAAAAATCATCACTCTAATGAGTGTAATTACTTCCCTGTATGTGATATCTGTGGGAGATATACCTATGACACAACAAACTGTCCTTCACACAGCCATAAGTACTACAGGAACTCAAAAATTGCTAACCAGCAATTCAGGGAACCCACTGGAAAGTGGGTTCACCATAGGAACTAACTTGTTTCTATATATCTGTGTAGATACATCTCAAGGAATCGGTCTGGTATCTAGATAGTGGCTGTTGTAGACACATGACAGGGGTTCAACAATACCTGCACATATATCCAAAAGAGTCAGGTCCTAAAGTGGTGTTTTGGGATAACTCTTTAGGTGACACAAAGGGATATGGCTCAGTTAACTGCAATGGAATAACTTTCACCAGGGTTGCATATGTGAATGGTCTTAAATATAATCTCATTAGTATCAGCCAATTGTGTGATGTTGACTACAAGGTTTTGGTTACCAAGAATCAAGGAACCATATTCAACAAAAACAATGATGTGGTGTTAATTGCACCAAGAAGAAGAGATGTTTATGTCATCAATATGGCCTCGTGTTCAGAAGACAGCTCAAACTGTTTTCTTGCCAAAGCCTCTGAAAGTGTTAATTGGCTGTGGCACAAAAGACTCTCTCATCTTAACTTTAAGAAGATCAACAAATTAGCCACACAAAACCTGGTTGCTGGTCTACCACATGTGACTTTCACTAAAGACAAGACATGTTCAACTTGTGTGAAGGGAATGCATCACAAATCATCCTTTAAAACCAGGCAATCATTCTCAATTGACAAGTTCTTACATCTCCTTCACATGCACTTCTTTGGACCTGTTAAACCACAGACCATTAATCATAACAAATATAACTTGGTCATTGTTGATGAATTTTCTAGGTACACATAGGTTTTCTTCCTTAAAAGAAAAAGTGATGCAGCAGATGCCATCATGTCTTTCATTAGACACATTGAAAACATGAATGAAGTTAGAGTAAAATATCTAAGAAGTGATAATGGGACTTGATATGTGTGTAATTACTCATATCATTTGTATAAAAAATAGACATTAAATTCCTATTTTATATGTATATAGTATGGTATATGCTTGTTTTGTTGTTTCATGTGTGTAGGTACCAAGATCACATAAACCGGCAAAAACAACACGGGATTTGAAGATTTCACCAAAAGCCAAAAGACAAGTTAATTTTTTGAGGATTCAAGTTTTTAATGTTTATTGGGCCTTAGTGGGTCCTACTTGAGTTAAATGGGCCTGAAAGCCCATTAATAAATTGTGATGATACTCTATTTTGAAGAAGCCCAGATTCAATGCCCAATATAAGTCCAACATCAACAACAAAATAGGATGGATGGAAGTATTAATAATATTGAGTCCAAGTTTATCAAAAAGCCCAAATTAATGTGACAACCCCGGTTTTTGAGGTTCGTCACTTAGTCTTATTTTTGGGGTATTTTGTGTGACTATGTGTTCTATGTGATTTATGTGTTTATATGTGTGATTTTGGGGATGAGAATGGACGAAATGAGGTACATGATTTGTAAATCCTGGTACGGGTTGGAAATGAAATGAAATGAAATAAGTTCAGAAATGAACTGCGAGAAAGTTCGAATATCGTTTTTACAAGGTTTCGTGTACGGATCGTATGTTGTATGTATGTATTAAGTACATATTATATGGTTAGGATAAGTTTTAGAGATACTTTCCATAATTAGAAACTTTTGAAAATGACGGTTAGTTTAGAAATTACGTAGAAAGTCGAAAAATTGGCGAATAGGTGTCCGGTTTTGATCCGGAAGGGTCTAGATGTTAACTAATGGTAATTATAAGTTAATACCAATATGAGTCCTAATTGGGCCTAAACTTCACCAGGAGGTTACCAAAGCATATATAAACACCCCAAGACCCCAAAAATGACCCATAAACCTTAAACTAAACTCTAAGTCAGTCAAATAGCAATGGAGGATCAAGAAGAGTCGAATTTATGCTCAGGATTTAAAGGTACATAATTAAACTAGGTTGATTAACGTAAATTTACGTATTTGTAACCTACTATAATGGATTTGGGTTTGACATTCATAATTTTTTATTAGGGTTTGTTTATAATTAATAATGTAATTAATGGGTTTTTATCATTGTAAATCGTTTTTAGGTTTTAATTAGGGTTTATGTATGATTAATTAGATTAATTATGAGAAAATCGTTTTTAAAAACTGGGCAAAATTTTGGTCCATTGTTTTGATCATATCTAGAGTTCTACAAAATTTTAATTTTCGAATCTTATGTTCCTAAAAAGGAATTTAATTGGCTTTCAAATGAAAGAAACTAGAATTGAATTGGAGGTTGGAAAGTGGGTCAAAAACAGGTTACAACAGTCGGAGGTCAAAACAGTTTTGAAATCAGTCGGGTTTAATTTAATGTTTTAAGGTGGTTAGGGTACTTAGGAGTACAATTAGACTTTCAAACGAACATGAGAGTTAGTTTATATGTTATATAAGATATCTGTAAGAGGGCTAATCAATTGGGATAGTGGAAGAACCTCTTATCATAACAAACTTTTTATATGTTCAAAATCAGTAAATATATATATATATATATATATATATATATATATATATATATATATATATATATATATATATATATATATATATATATATATATATATATATATATATATATATATATATATATATATATATATATATATATATATATATATATATATATATATATATATATATATATATATATATATATATATATATATATATATATATATATATATATATATATATATATATATATATATATATATATATATATATATATATATATATATATATATATATATATATAGTTAGGATCAAATGACAAGAAACCTTAAAATAAGAAGGATAAGAAGAAACTATAACCGCATATTCGAGATGCATGCACTTAAATTAGATGCATTTTTATAATCTTAGATGCATTATAATGCATCATAACATGTTTTATAACTTTTAATTAGATGCATATACGTATATTAGATGCACTTCTTGATTTATCTATATTTTTGTTCCTCTACACGTGCCTAAATCAAGAAAATCAATTTTTACCATCTACACATCAAATTAACTTTCGAAACTCAAGATAGTGCATCTACATGAATACAAATGCATCTAATGCAAGTCGTTGCATCTCGAATGTGTGGTTTTAGTCTCTTCTCATCACTTCTTATTTTAAGTTTCTTCTCATTGGATCCTTACTCTCTCTCTCTCTCTCTCTCTCTCTATATATATATATATATATATATATATATATATATATATATATATATATATATATATATATATATATATATATATATATATATATATATATATATATATATATATATATATATATATATATATATATATATATATATATATATATATATATATATATATATATATATATATATATATATATATATATATATATATATATATGGAGGCCTTAACAGTAGCTTTAAGGTTGAGGCCAAATAGGAGAGTTAGCTAACACATTCAAGGGCATATGGTTTCTTTTATAGGGCATGTTATTTTGGTTAAGGGGGTGTTCAGACCATAGTTTAAAGTATGAAAAACGGGACTGTTTTGGATAAAATTTTAACAGGACGAGTTATGAATTAAACTAAGTTAAGGGTTTTATAGAGGGGTGTAATGAGATGCATATGGCATATAAATAGGGTTAAGTTGTAGGAGAAGGTTAGATATCCATCATAGATTGATGAGGCATTTAGTATGTGGTTCGTGTCTTGATTGTATACGTTTGTGTGTTTAGATTTTTGCTAGAGCGCGGATATTTGGAGAAGCTCAATCAGGTGAGTTTCATAGTCCCATATCTTTTTATGTTTTTTTTACTTCCAGATGGGATGGAAGAGACACTGTATGGTTTTGTAACTATTGCTGTGAATGTTTTTATGGTTTGCGATGGACTTGTGTGTACACTTATGTGATTAACTGCTATGTGATTCTTGATTGTGTTTATGATTTGGATCGGGGGACACGTACCATCTCAGTTATTGTGGTTTGACTTGGTACCAAGGGGATGTTGACAAGGCGGGGCCTTGGGATTGGTTCATAGGTGTATGGCCGCCTATGAGACCATGGTGATTGGTAAGGCTGGGAGCCTTGGAATTGTGGTGAATGGTTAATCTTGAATGTTAGTTGTTAATACATAATTATAGCATATTGTCCATATGTTCTTTGGTTGATGGTTATTATTCACGGCTCATAACTTGATTTTGGCATTTGAGTCTAAACCTGTGACTCTCACCAACATTATTGTTGACGTGTTTTAGTGTCTCTTTCAGGTGTTAATGTGGTTAAGCGTGAGAACGTAAGTGGCTAGGATTGGAGTCGCGTAGGGATGCATTTAGAAGGAGATCCCCGTTCCTTCATAGATTTCTTTTGTTTGATTGAATAAGTGATACTACGAGTACCTTTATGTTGATGTTTGTTTTATTTGTTTGTCTTTGGTAAGAGGTGGGACTTTTACCTACTTACCTAGACTCCTGCATTGTTGAGATATTGTCATGACATTTGTGTCACCTTTTATGACAATTCTAGTTCATATAGTTCTCTCTATAGACACACTATTGTTGTGATGATATCCATACGCCGCGCCCCATATTCCGTCATAGTGGGGTGTGACAGAATGGTATCAGAGACAATGGTTATAGAGAATTAGGTTGCCTAGTCTCGTAGCCTAGTCTATAGCTTAAGGGTCCTCTCATATAGGCGTCGTAGGAGTATGCGTACATTTGATATTAATTGAAGTTTTTCTGGATGACATTGGGTTTTACTTGCGATGTTTGTTAAGTTTTGACTAGGATGGGTTGAACCATAGTTGTTCATACTTAGCCACATGTTATTTTCTTTTCGGGGTGCGGGTTGAACCATAATCGTCGACGCTAGTCATTGTTGTATTTTGCTTAAATTGTACATTATACATAATTTGGTACATGGTAGTTTCTGTCTTTGTTGAGTTATTTTATGTACATGAGGTATAGTATTTTTCTTTTGATGTTTAAGTCATGTTCCCTAAGAATCATGTGGTGGTTCGAGTTACTAGGAGTAGGTGGATAGGAAGGATTTTAAGTTGTTTCCACTCTGATGGGCGACATGATTTATAATTGATTATGTTTTCGTTTTGGATTTTGTCTATGTTGTTTTTGCTAGACTATGGATTTCTGTATTCCAAGAGTTTGACTATGTTATTTTAATAGTTGGAGTTTTTGACCTTATTGTTTATGTGGTTATGTGCTTAGGTGAGTTGTTGGATTTATGTGTTATGTGGTGTATTGATTCTTATAAGTATCATCATAGGAGGGAGTGCATTGGAGAAAGGGTAATTGTATAAGAATGGTGGCCAACATAGTTATATAAGTACCACAACTTCAGTGGATTCCTAAGTATGATTGCATGAAAGAGAATACATGCTTGTATAGTAGATGTTGGACGGATTTGAGTATATGTATCCTAATATGCCAATATATGTATGATCCCCTACAATTAACGATTGTATCCTTAGAAGGGTGGCTAGCTCGCTTCTTTTTAGATATTCAACCTCCGTTGTAGCGTATTTTAACACCCCCAAATTTACACGCAGCGGAATACATCTTTGGGTGCTAAACAATGATACAACAACACATGATTTATAAAGAACGACTCGAAAAGAGACATTTTAGATTTATCGTTCCTAAAACATTTTTCAGAGTAGCGTAGTCCCAAGTAATCGTTACCAAAAGATAAGTTAAAACAACATATTAGTTTGTTTTAAAAATGGAACGATAAATAAATCAAAGAGTTTGAACAACAAAAGTAGTGCACAACTTCATTCCCCGTGACCTCCAAGCTTCCACTTCTTGATTACCTGAAATACATGTGAGTAAAACAATCAGCAAAAATGCCGAGTGAATCTATAGGTTTATATAATCATTTTTGAACACAAGCAAAGATTATAAGTTTGTGGCATGCTTATAAGCATCAAATAATAGTTTGCATCAACAATGATAATTGTATATAGCATAAATTGCAATAAGCTCATGGAACCGAGCCCTTAAACACTCCCATATCAGTCTAATAAGACGAGAGATTTATTAATTGTCGGTTACCTCTAGATTTTTGGTACATTGCCGTATACTTGACTTCTCAATACAATATGTCCAAACAGTGCGGAGGTCGGGCCTAAGCTTCTATGACAAGTCCACACAAACTGAACCGGGGCGGCTTCCCCCATAGATCTATTAATTGTACTAGCGGCTAGCCCATCATAAGCTAGTTAACGGTCCATAATTGAGGCTTTAACTAAGGCAATCACTTAATGCAATTTAAAGGCAACCACGGGTCCATTCATAGAGGGACAAAGCATACCATAAAAATCTTGTGTTCTAAGTTTATAAAACATGTATTCCCCCTCGCGGGTTTAAAATCATTTAATAACTAGTATAAAGCGAGACTATAGACTCACCTTAGCCAATAGTGGTAATGAGACGATCGCCGACGATAGATGATGCCTTTCAAACACGAGAACCGCAACCTATCAAATGAGGTGCGTTCATTAATAATAGAATCGAGAAATAACCCATACATAAGAATATAAAACTCGACTCATAAAATCACGACAAAATCGAGAGAAAACGATACAAGTGATACTATTACACTCTCCTATATATTCATTTTATTGTTCTATGCCTTTAATAAAAATCTGTCGGAACATACCGAATGTCCAAGCCATTTTCCCATACTTAAACATATCAAATTTTTATGGTACTACTCAGAGAGCTTACTTACTATATGTAGAAAGTCCTCCTAAGAGCCCATCAAAAGATTTTACTTCTAAAGTTCCCTGCCTGACTCATCTTTGAATCACAAAATCCGGACAGTTTAGCGACCTTGACTTACGAAACCATTTTGACCATTCTAAACATCTCCATTTGTAAACCCAACACTTGATTCTAAAAATAGACTCAAAAAACTAAACTTTGAGCCTGAGAACAGCCCTTGAATCATTTTGAAACTCATTTTATAGTCCCCGAGATTCGATCCAAATATCGACAACAATTTTCGGATTGTGTCAACACTCGTCTCCCGGTACACGAAAATCAAACTAGTGTATCTTCCACCTCGTTTGGAGTTGGAAGGCCTACTTTATATCAAATCGAAGCTAACGAAATTCTCTACGACATAATCCCATAATAACAACCAATAATCAGACTTAAGACCCCCGAAATTGGCCTCAAACCTACTGCCCAAAATTGACTATAAAAATCTCTTACAAAATCAAGTTTTTGATCAAAACCAACAACTTTTATCATCATTCTAACATCCTAATATCATCATAAACCCATACTAACACTTGTATCATCATCAAAATCAAAAAAACCAAAAATTAAAATTCAACTTTTTAACAAAAACATAGCATAAACACTATTTGATCATCACTACTTACACATGCATGTTCAAAATCTCCACCTAACAAATCAAAAAAATAAAACTTGATGCATGTAGCTAAAGTTTGTACCAAAATGTAGCCTTTTGAATTCTAAGGATGGGACTTTGATTTGTTTTGGAAGATTCAAACAAGATAATCATGAAAATTGAAAGATTTGGTGTGGTGTTCTTGGTGTTGTATGGCAAAGAAGGAGAGAGGGGTGAGGTGGTTTTGTTTTTATTTTTAAAATGATTATATGTGTAAAGTGTAAGTGGAAAAACATTATATAGTCCAAGGTTAGGGTAGTTTTTGCCAATTTGTGATAGTTTTGGTCCAAAATGTAATAAAATAGTTTAAAAGGGTAGAAAATGTAAATTTTAAATTTTGAAATGTTTACAAGATTCGGGTTTCGTAAAAATATATATATATTTTTTAATAGTTTAAACGCACACGAAAAATAATAATATAACGACTCGATACGTAATTAAAACGATATCGTCGAAAGTATTAAATATCGAAACGATCGATAATAAAATATAAAATTTAGGCATCCTCGGTATCGCGATCACTAGTAGTCCTCGTTGCTCGTCAAAATATTAAAATATAATATTTAATATCGGTTTCAACTAAAACCGTTAAACATAATAATATTTAACGTTATAAAATACTTCAAAATAATTGAAAATAGAATTAAATTATCACCTTATTTTTACGGGTTTTACACGTATTCTTTGAGTTTCCTATATCACGTGTCCGTTTTAAAATGGTGTTTTTGGTTTTAAGTCTATTGAAATAACTTGGGATCTCTTTTAGGATAATGAAATCATTTGTGTTGAGTCTTACATTTCTTTTGGTCAGTATATATTGAAAAAAGGACTTGGAAATCTACTATATAGTTAGATAGTTGGTTGTATTTGGTAAAATAAGGGTAGGGTGTAGGAGTCGTGTTTGCAACAAGATATAAAATAAGTTTTTTTTTATGTAATCAACACTTATTTATTTCAAATTCTAAAAGACGTTCTTTAAAATAAAGCAAAATAAAATTTTCCTACTTAATTATTTCATATAAGTGAGTTTAATCGATATACTTTATTTATAATTATTTATACAAGACTAAACAAAGTTCATGAAAATTTCACATACATTTATTTCTTTTCATTTAAAAATGATTACGTTAATTACTAAGATGATTCTTTAGTTTTAAAACAACTAGTATAAAATTGTTTTGGTCATAACTTGTTCATTTTTAAAGCTTTTTGGGTGATTCAAAAGCCTAGAATTATGTCCTCGGAGCGTACTTTTAAAATATTCAGAATGTATAGTCATGGGAGGTCATTAGCCTGGTCGAAATTGTTGTACAAGTGTCGGGTTCAAGGTTGAGTTTCGAATAGTAGTTTTTAAACTTATGATTTGGGATGTTCGGAGTACCTAGTCTTTGAGTTGAGTCTTGTGATCGTATAAGAGGGTTGTTTGTAGATCGTTTGAGTCACATAGATGTGGAAAGGTAAAGAAAAAAAATTCTTTTATGAAAAGTCGATGTCGTGCAAGGTTTAAAAAAATATGTCGCAGGGCGTAATATGTTTTGGTTGCCACTGGGTGTTTCTTGGATTATTTTTCGTTGTCATGGGTCATTTAGAATTAATACATGTTTTGGGTTCGAGTTTTCTTTTGAGTCTCGTGGTTTTTAACTTGTTTTAACTGGTGCACGTGAAATGTCTTTAGTTATCCGTGGGTTTGATTCGGGGATCGTATCTGGTGGATTCAGGATGTAGTTTTGGTTTTGTAGTGATTAGGAGTGTTGAGGTAGTCATATGGAAGACTTGGTCGCGCCTACACGATTAAGTAGGTGGACATGAGAGAATGGTTGGAATGCTCTTAGTGGGGAGGAAAGAGTTAGAAGTTCGTAGACGAACTAATGTAGTCATGAGGGCTCTTAGGAGTGCCAAGTGAGATGAATAGAGATTTGTATAAAGTATGAATATTGGCACAAGTAACGCGTCATAGAGAGTGTTGGAAGGGGATATAATATCTCAAAGATATTTATGATTGTTCGTAAGGCATGTAAGTTTTCCGAAAATTTCATGAGATTTAGTAGGTTTACCTATTACTGTGAGGTAGAACCATGAATAGAGCAAGTAGGAGAAGTGAGAGGATTTGTAGTTAGTTCCATTCCAAGGCAATTGTTGATGGAATGATTTAAAGAAAAGAGTTGTTAGAAATTGCAAGGAATGCAAGATAAAAGTTGAGTTGCTTAGTAGTAGATTGGATGTGGAAAACGGTTGAATGGTCTAATAAGAGGAAGTATTGGTCTTTTAGAATGCGTGTAGAATTTTGCGAGTAGAACGAGGTAGGAATTTATTCGTATTGCCGCTAAGAGAGGGTGCAAGGAGGACGTAGTTGAAATTGCTAACGATGTTGTATGAACGCTTTGGGTTTACGGTTATGCATTTGGCTTCGCCAAAAGCACTAGAGGTTTTCATGGAGTCAATGAATCGAGTGTGCATGAACGTATATAAACGAGTTGTCATCGAGAGTATCAACGACATCTTGATCTACTCAAAGTCTAAGAAGGAGAGTGAGGTGAATTATGAGTTGGTTTTGGAGTTGTTAGGGAAGGGAATTATACGTAAGATTTTCAAGTGTGAGTTTAGGATTAAGTTGACCAGGATGAGTAGTTAGAGATGATGGTGATAACTAAGATTTTACCTAGGTAAAAAGATTCGTTGTGTGTGTCTAATCGAATTGATCTGGTTTAACTATGCGACTCAGTCGTTCTTTGGTGAAACAAATAGTTGTGTCGTTGTAGTAATTAAAAATGCAAGACTTAAAAGTAAATGGCGGTAAATTAAATCTAAGTCTAATTAAAAGTAAAGGGTGCAATATTTAAAAACTTTGAAAAGTAAATTGATTAAATGACTTAAAATTAAAGTGTGACAGGAATTAAAATTTGACAAAGTATTAAAATGTAAACTTAAAAATTAAACAAGACAAAATAGAAAATAAACCTACTGTCGGAATACATTCCGATCGGAATATGATCGGAATAATACACCTACCTCCTGATCGGAATGTGTCCTCGTCGGAATATACTATCCTTCCAATCGGAATGTTGATCGGAAACACCTTATCAGAATGCTGTCACCAAGAACCAAATCGGAATAACCAAACAAACCCCGGATCGGAATGTATAATCGGAATAAGTAAGAGGAGAGCTGATCGGAATACATTGAAATGATACTAATCGAAATACCAAACTTGCCCCTTGATCGGAATATCACAAACCCTTTTCCGACCAAGCAAAGGAGTGCTGGTCGGAATAATAAACCCTTTTCCGATTGGTTAGATCGGAATATGGTAAATAAAAACGTAATAAGATAGTTCTAATAAGCTATAAACCAAATAAGTACACACCTAAAATCCTAATCAAAACAAGTATAAGTAAAACTAATAAGCTAACATTTAAAGACTTTTGAAAAACACTTAAACGAAAGAGTTAAACGGAAACAAACTTTATACATAAAAATAACTTTTATAAAGACTTAAGAAATTTAAAGATAAACACAAATAAGCTACATAAATCAATAATCCCAAACAATCAAAAGCATAAAAATATAACCTTTAACCAAATAAGCAACACAATAAGCATGTAAAAAAAGATTAAAGCATAGAAAGAAAGGTAGAATGAGAGATAAACAATAAAAAGTAAAGATTCAATCAAATAAAAATAAACTTACTTAGAAATTAAAGTGCAAGACAAGGTAATTAAAGTGCAATAAGGTAAATGTGCAAGTAAATAAAGTGGAAGAGCTAATTGTCAGTATTAGCCAACAACATGAAAATGATTATCCTAATGACTATTTATAGGGGAGGATTAAGGAGTGCTTAGGAAGCTTCCTCCCCTCCTTCATTTTTCCTTAATTGCACTCTTAAGTCCTTAAGCCTTTTAATCTTCTTAATCTTGGGCTTTAATGACTTTGTCTCGGGATCTCTTCAAACTCGTCTTGTAATTCTTCAATAAATCAGACTTGAGTTTTTCGGCTTTTGATAAACTTCCGTCTTTTGACTTTTTCTTCGATAAATCTTCAGAATTGGTCTTGGACTTCCGTTCTTTTTGCACTCTTGACTTCTTGACTTCGTCTTTCATCTTTTACTTCAATAAAAGCCCGTGAATGCCCGTGTTTTCTCCACTTTTCACCTTTTCGTCCTAAATCACAACAAAAACACAAACCACGCATAATTCCGACATAAATGACATAAAATACACGTTTTGGCCCGGTTATTATTGTAATTAAGTGGTAAAAAGGATGGGTGTTTACACACCTGTCAATGGTATATCATGGAACCAGCAAGGGGCGAAGTAAAGAAGGATGAGGAAGCGTTTTGGAGGCTGAATAGGTGGATTGGATAATGAGCCGATCTTGGCATTATTGGAAGGACTGGATGAATTCGCGAAGCATGGCGATACGTTGAGCAAGGATTTGGATGTGTACGAGAACGACAAAGAAAGGCGATTGCTTATATGTTGCAGGAACTAAATATTTGGAAGAACTAGATAAGACTTAGTTAGTGGAGTTGGATTGTTATATCTGCCTAGAATGCTAGAGGCATTTGGGGTACGAGACGTAGAGAATGATCTATACGGATCATGAACCTCTCCAACACATATTCAATCCTCTTGATTTAACATTTGTCAAAGGTGATCGGTGGAGTTAAGTGATGAAAGAAAATTGCAATGCCAAGTACCATCTGGGAAAGGCAAGCATGGTTGATGAGACATGGAATAAGAAGAAGGAAGTGAAGCTGAGACGAACTTGAACTATATGGATGACGTATTAGGGTGGTTAGGATGAAGTATGTAGGTTGCACGAGTTGAGTTGTCTAAAGCAGAGAACGCGACAACATTTATGTTGCGTGGCTTGGACAATCGTATGGAGAAAAGGGACGTAGACTATACTTCCTACATAGATAGGAGTAGCTTCGAAAGGGCGATGTAAGGATAAAGTTGGTGGAAGGATACATAATGAGGTGAGGAATAAGTACGATGAGAGTTGGGTGATAGTCGATAGACTGTCTAATTCATCCTATATTTCAAAAGGAATGAGAAGTCACGTAGTTGAGAAGTTAGAAGGATTGCTGATAACTAGGTTTTTCTAGGTTCTATTTTTGTTCTCGGTATCTTAACGAATTGATCTTAGCTCTCTATGTGTGACTTAGATGATCTTTGGTGAAAAAGAATATTTTTGGGTGATTTTAAATTTAAATGCAAAGACTTAAAAGTAAAAGTACTCTTAAAGTAAATCTAAGTCTAATTAAAGTAAAGTGTGGGTATTTTAAAACGTAACTAAAATTAAAGGGCGCTAAAGTAAAATGACGTAAACTTAAATCTATCTAAGGCAAACTTAAAGTGCAACTAAAACTAAGGCAAATAATCTAAAAGTGCAATTAAATAAAAAGGCAAGTAAAATAAAGCTTGAAGATAAAAATCAAAGGTAAAAGCTAATAAGAACCTGAATACAGCTCATTTGGAATAAACCTTCGTTAGGAACAATCACTCGTCCTAAATGTCACCTTTGGTTGAAATGATTCTTCTTCACTTGGAATATTACCAAAATCCTTGATCCGGAACAAAAGGATCTGAATATGTCACTTATCCAAAATAATCCTTCATTCGGGACTTGCTGATTCGGAACTTGTAAAATCACCCTTGATTCGGAAGTTTTGGTCACCCCTTGATTCGGAACTTTCCGGATGAAGCACCTTTATTCGGAACTTTTAAAGTTCCGAATGAGGGCCCTTGGTTCGGAACTTTTGGAGTTGGTTCGGAAGTTACTGATTCGGAAGGTTCCGAATGAAGTCTTGGTTCGGAAGTTTTAGACTTCCGAATGAACAAGTTTGGTTCGGAACTATTGAAGTTCCGAATGAACAACCTTGGTTCGGAAGTTTCAGACTTCCGAATGAAGCCTTGGTTCGGAAGTTTTGACTTCCGAATGAAACCTCAATCCTTCCCTTGGTTCGGAACTTTATCTGGAAACACAGAAACCAAGCAAAACTCTTCCGAAGAACAAGGAAGATGAGTAGCAGATAATAACAATGAAAAGTAACCAAAATCAACACACGTATGAATATAAACAGTAACGATTCAATGAATAAGCATCAACAAACAATCAAAAACATGAAATTAAACAACTTTAACCATAATAATCAAAAACACTTTTGGATCAAAATAAAAGCATGAACATGAACATAAACACCACAAATCAAAGAATAAGAAAGGTAGATAAGAGATTGACAAGATAAAGTAAAGATTAACAATAATTAAAAGGAAACTTACTTGAAATTAAATGAATTTAAGGTGCAAGACAAGGTAATTAAATTGACAAAGTATTTAAATGACAAGTAATTAAATTGTGGAAGAACTAGTGTCACCCTAGCCAACAAGAGTGAAATGATAACTAATCTAGTCTATTTATAGGGAAGACTAAAGCTTGCTTAGGAAGCTTCCTTAATTGCGTACTTAGTCCCTCCTTCTTTAATCTTCTTCTTAATTGCAAGACTAAGTCCCTCCTTCTTTAAATCTTCATTAAATGTGGACTTAAAGGACTTTTAGCTTCGGGATTTCTTTGAACTCGTCTTTAATTTCTTCAATAAATAGACTTGAATTCTTCGGCTTTTGATAAACTTCCGTCTTTTGACTATTTCCTCGATAAATCTTCAGAATTGGTCGTGGACTTCCGTTCTTTTTGCACTCTTGACTTCTTGGCTTCGTCTTTTATCCTTTTCTTCAATAAAAGTCCATAAATGCCCGTGAATGTCCGTGTTTTATCCATTTTTCACCTTTTCATCCTAAATCACAACAAAAACACAAACCACGCATAATTCCGACATAAAAGACATAAAATACACGTTTCGGTCCGGTTATTATTGTAGTTAAGTGGTAGAAAAGATGGGTGTTTACACACCTATCAAATCCCCTACACTTGACCATTGCAATGTCCTCATGCAATGCATTAGTTACAAAGCAAGATTACACTTTTCATCATAATCAATCCACGTTGGCCTTTATTAAAGAGATAGAAAATTAAAAACATACAAGATAAAGAAATCAAAAGCATACCTTGGGTTTTGAAAATGTTATGAATAATCATCATCCTCAAGTTTTCACTTTCTCCAAACCAAGCTTAAAAACGAGATCATTGTTATTATAAGTTAGTAAACTAACACGAACTCATGTGGGCCAATTACTCACTTAGACTCCCTTATTCCTACGGGTATCTCTTATATTTTATTGTTGTCTTGAATGATCACGAAGATGCATTGTTTGACTTATTTCGATAGTTATTTAGTCTGAAAATAAAGTGCACGATTTAATCAATAGTTAGCTAAAGGACCAAATCTTTTAAAACTGCTTCTCGGGATATCAGAAAGTTCATATCTTGGCATAACTTGGTTCGCGATTTGAGACCTTTCTCGGGCCGATATTTGGCAGCGACTTCATACTTCAAATCTTGAGAGACGTTCATGAAATAATGGTCTTCTCTTCATAATTGGAATTTCTTCACTTGGAATTTTTGAGAGATTCTTCATATATAGACCACGACTTCTTCATTTTTCTCCAATCTTTATTTTGGACTTTGATATACAACGATCCGCCTCCTTTTATGACTTGGATCTATTTATCCTCATACCTTGTTAGGGTCTTTTCGGATACACTTCTCCATGACTTTTGGGGAGTTTTGCTTTACGTCGTGAGTCTCGATCCTTCATATTGATTTTCGATAAATGATTCTTCACATCACTTTGGATCTTTAGCAACAAAACATAGCCCTCATGCCTTGTTAGGGCCTTTTCGGACTCGCCAATCTTCGCGCCCCGCTTCATAAGTTATGCCTTGGCTATGAACTCTCGTCATTACCGAGCAACTTTTAAACGATCTGGGGCTAGAAGCTAAGTAACTTTTCAAATCGTACAACCTTATTTATTAGCAAATAAATTATTAGCAAGCGATGGGAGAATAGGCTCATAATTAACTCACATAAATTCATGAAAGAATGCTGAACTTATAATTGGCTCTATCATCTCTCGTTCTCCACAGTTTAAAATCTCAAGTAATGAGACTCGTGGATACTTAGCCTATTAAATCAAAGTTTTGGGTTTTCGAGTCGCCTATAGGATCTTGCAAATTCTTAGACTCTTTCAAGTTTAGAAATCGCATCTTAAAGTTCCCTTGATAAACGACTCTCTAGGATCAATTATAGGAACTTGCGAAAAGTTCTTGTTCTTAACCCGTGAGAGTTAAGACTTTCGCGTTTTATAGCTCCCTATATAAAAGCCTAGCAAAACTTGACTTCAACATGTTAAGGATACTAGCTAGAGTAAACTCGGATTGAGTCAAAAGATTCACAACGTTTGAAAATTAAAACCACTTATTAAACATTTATTCTAGCAAAGAAAGAAAATAACTATACAAAAGGGAAAAACTAATAGGCCAAAATAGATCAAAAATTTTGAAAAGTGTCGAAAAATTCATTTTCCGGTTAAAATGAGGACAAATACAAGGAAAAGACCACTTAACTTCGATAGAAGTCTCCCCTACACTTAAGATAAACATTGTCCTCAATGTTTAAGCATGTGGGAGTAAGCTCCCCTACACTTAGGACATTGTGCACGTTGTTTAAATCTTGCTAAGGAAAAGACAACTAAAGAGATTCCTATTTTAATATTGAGAAAATATAAAATAGTGAATCGAAAAGAGTTAGGGATAGAACCGGGGAGAAGTAGAACACGGAATCACGGGTCGTCAAGAATCATCAAGAGTGGATCATTTGAAGCTCGAATCCCTGATTAAGAAGTGAGGAGAGGAAATAGCAAACCAAAGGGGTCCCCCTACACTTATGATAAAGAAAGCAGAAATATAGATACATGGGTTGCCTCCCAAGAAGCGCTTGGTTTTTGTTAACCGAGTCGTGAGCTTGACTCGACCTTGATTATCAACGGAAGTAGTATGAAACAAATCCACCAGGATCAAAGACATAGTTTTCATCCATCAATAAGCAAGAGCTTAAGGCGAACAAGGCAAGCCAAAAGAGAAATGGCAAGGTTCCCTTAAGCAGCGACGGAGCATGGTGGAAGCAAAGTTGAAGTGGAGCAAGCATGTCTTCAAAATTTCCAAAGATATTTCCTTTTATTTCATCAGGTGGATACTGAGATGGCTTAAAGACTTCGATACCGGGATCGAACACCTTTTCCTTTAGGGGAAAATAGCACTCAGGCTCAGCCGAGTGTGAAGAAGATCCGCAAAGAAGCACAACCTCGTCCTCAGAAATGGGACAAAGAGGTGTCAAATCATACGTGCAACGGATTTCGGTGTCGACCGGTTTCTTCTCCTTTGACAAAATGCTCTTCAAATCCAAAGTAGGATCAAGGCGGTAATCTTCAAAATCCAAAGGAGGAGCATCACTCTCATGAGGGAAGTATGTGTTGAGAAATTCAGAGAAATCTTCCTCAAATGAATAATCGTCCAAAGTAGGATCGAGTGAAGGTGGAGGATCTTCATCATGTGAAGAATCGCTCGATAGAGTATCAGCCTCATCGAAATCATCGAAAGTGGGTAGCTCAGGATACTCAGAAGTACAATCAAAATCATCCGAATCTGAGCTAGAATTATTATCTTCATAAGCATCAAAGACCGGTGGAGAATCAAAAATGGGAGGAGCGTCCAAAGTAAGGAGAGAATCATCCACATTCTCTTCAAAGAGTGGATTATCAGTGGAAGACTCGAATAGAGGATTGTCATAGACGGTAAAGTCATCGAGCACATTTATCATATTCACTGATTCTCGGCTTCCAAAAGATTTGTTTGTAGGTGCTCCCATTTTGAAATTTTGTGAGGCATTCCCGACTCTTAAGATTAACTCTCCTTCGGCCACATCTACTAAAGCACGTCCGGATCTTAAAAATGGCCGACCAAGTATTAAAGGAATACGAGGGTCCATTTCATAATCAACTACGACAAAGTCGACCGGGAAAGTAAATGCGCCAACTTGAAAGAATACGTCTTCAGCTATACCAACGGGGTAAGCGAGAGTGCGATTAGCAAGTTCGAGAGTCATCTTTGTTGGAATGAGATCGGGTAATGAGAGTGTTTTCCAAACACTCAAAGGCATAAGATTTATACTAGCCCCGAGATCCGCAAGGGCAGTAAATTCTTCAGTTTTGTTGAACACGCAAGGCAACACAAAACGACCGGGATCCCCTAGTTTTTCCGGAAGTTCTTTAAGAATAACTGCAGAGCAGTTTTCATTTAAGCGTGTGTTGGTGAGTTCAATCAGCTTCTCCTTTTTGTTAAGCAAGTCCTTAAATGCTTTGGCAAATTTGGGCATGTGGACAAGTGCTTCAAGAAAACTAATGCTGAATCCCATTTGAGAAATCATACCGATATATTTCGTTATTTGCGAGTCCTCCTTTGTTAGATCATTGGTCTTGCCTATACGAGAAGGGTATGGGATTCTAGGTTGATAAGGGTTAGGTGAAGGTGTAGGTGGTGACGGTTGTGATGTTGATGGGTTTGTCCGAGATACATCGTTATGACGAGGCGGAGACGGTAATGGTGCACTATTACTAGGTGTAGGAGGAGTAGGGATACATGGTGGTGGAGGAGGTGTAGATGATGGTGGTGGGGTAGACGGAGTGACAAGGGTAGTTCCACTACGCGTAGTTATAGCACTCACATTAGCTCGCGGATTGGTGACGGTATTTGAAGGTAGAGAACCCGAAGAAGAAGAAGGTTGAGCTTCAGGCAAGAAACTAGCCAGCAGATTCTTCAATTCAGTTGTTTGAGTGATGAAGGAGGATTGAAGGTTTTCACGAACCTCATTTCTGATGTCATTACCTTGCTTTAAGATATCTCCTTTTAGATTGATAATTTGGCTCTGTAGATTCTTGATTTGCTCACCTTGAGTTCTCATGATTGTGTCAACATCGGGGTTAATGGGTGGGTGTTGTTGGGTGGGTGGTTGATAAGGGTTAGAAGCACGAGGTGGGATTTGGTTGCTTCTATTGTAGTTGTTGGCGGGGTTTTGGTTTTGAGGAGAAAAACCGGGTGAAAGGTAATTGTTTGAACGGTAGCTCAGCAGATTTCTATCCCCTTGTTGTCTAGCTTGGTAATTTTCCGATGAATAATTACCGTAAGCTGCATACACATTTTCCGGATTTCCTTGTGTCGAAGGACAATCGGTGTATGAGTGAGGACCGCCACATGTTTCACAAGGATTAGCAACCGCTTTAACTTGATGTTGTTGTTGGTTTGAAGCGAGAAGCGTAATACTTTTGCTCATTTCAGCCATCATGCGGGTGAGTTCGGTCATCTCAGGGTTTGCTGAGGTAGAGGAAACATTGACTCTCGTGTTGTTTCTAGAAGAAGCAGAAGAATCCCAGTTCTTATGATGAGTAGTCATGTTCTCTATTAACTCTCTACACTCCTCGGGTCTCCTTTTCATGAATGTGCCACCGGCGGCTGCATTAATCGTATCACGATCTCGAAAAGTCAATCCGTTGTAGAAAGTATCGATCAAGGTGACCGGAAGCATGTTGTGGTTTGGACATCGGTCGATCAAGACATTATATCTCTCCCATGCATCAAAAAGAGATTCATCGGGATCTTGCATGAAACCGCTGATCTGATTGCGAAGGCTTGTGACCATGGATGGTGGAAAGTAGCGCGAAAGAAAGCGTTGAGTCATATCATCCCAAGTGTGAATAGAATTCTTCGGGAGACGATCAAACCATTTCTCGGCATGATGCGATAAAGTATGTGGGAAGAGTTGTAGGCGGAGTACATCCATTGTGGCCCCAGGCAACTTCATGCTTTGGGTGATTGTAATGAACTTGTCGAGGTGTTTGTTGGCATCATCATCAGGCAATCCTCTAAATGGGTTTGTTTGTACTTGCTGAATCATGTGGTGCTTCAACGAAAACTCAGGAGCGTTGATTTGCATCGGCGCAATCGGTCCTCCTCGTCCGAACATGGTTGGTTGACAAAGTTCCTCCATGGTCCGAAGATCGGGCTGTGGAAGAGCATTGTTGTTATTATTATTATTGTTGAGGTGCGGTAGTTGATTATTGTTGTTAACACCTGCCATATCTAAATCTTCTTGAGGCTCGGGCTCTTGGTAGTTAGAAGATCTAGTACGCATACACCTGAAAATGCAAAAGAAAAAGAAACCAAACGCAAAGACAATATATATACACAATAAAAAGAAAATCTTTTTGGATTTTTGAAAGTTTTAATTTTTTTGTGGTTTTGGTTTTGAATTTTTAATGCAAGAAAAATAACGTTCACGAGTGAACGGATCCCAAAAAGCAACGTGTCTAGCACAGAAAACTGTTGATCGTAACGAAAAGAGCCGGCAGCGGCGCCATTTGATAACTAGGTTTTTCTAGGTTCTATTTTTGTTCTCGGTATCTTAACGAATTGATCTTAGCTCTCTATGTGTGACTTAGATGATCTTTGGTGAAAAAGAATATTTTTGGGTGATTTTAAATTTAAATGCAAAGACTTAAAAGTAAAAGTACTCTTAAAGTAAATCTAAGTCTAATTAAAGTAAAGTGTGGGTATTTTAAAACGTAACTAAAATTAAAGGGCGCTAAAGTAAAATGACGTAAACTTAAATCTATCTAAGGCAAACTTAAAGTGCAACTAAAACTAAGGCAAATAATCTAAAAGTGCAATTAAATAAAAAGGCAAGTAAAATAAAGCTTGAAGATAAAAATCAAAGGTAAAAGCTAATAAGAACCTGAATACAGCTCATTTGGAATAAACCTTCGTTAGGAACAATCACTCGTCCTAAATGTCACCTTTGGTTGAAATGATTCTTCTTCACTTGGAATATTACCAAAATCCTTGATCCGGAACAAAAGGATCTGAATATGTCACTTATCCAAAATAATCCTTCATTCGGGACTTGCTGATTCGGAACTTGTAAAATCACCCTTGATTCGGAAGTTTTGGTCACCCCTTGATTCGGAACTTTCCGGATGAAGCACCTTTATTCGGAACTTTTAAAGTTCCGAATGAGGGCCCTTGGTTCGGAACTTTTGGAGTTGGTTCGGAAGTTACTGATTCGGAAGGTTCCGAATGAAGTCTTGGTTCGGAAGTTTTAGACTTCCGAATGAACAAGTTTGGTTCGGAACTATTGAAGTTCCGAATGAACAACCTTGGTTCGGAAGTTTCAGACTTCCGAATGAAGCCTTGGTTCGGAAGTTTTGACTTCCGAATGAAACCTCAATCCTTCCCTTGGTTCGGAACTTTATCTGGAAACACAGAAACCAAGCAAAACTCTTCCGAAGAACAAGGAAGATGAGTAGCAGATAATAACAATGAAAAGTAACCAAAATCAACACACGTATGAATATAAACAGTAACGATTCAATGAATAAGCATCAACAAACAATCAAAAACATGAAATTAAACAACTTTAACCATAATAATCAAAAACACTTTTGGATCAAAATAAAAGCATGAACATGAACATAAACACCACAAATCAAAGAATAAGAAAGGTAGATAAGAGATTGACAAGATAAAGTAAAGATTAACAATAATTAAAAGGAAACTTACTTGAAATTAAATGAATTTAAGGTGCAAGACAAGGTAATTAAATTGACAAAGTATTTAAATGACAAGTAATTAAATTGTGGAAGAACTAGTGTCACCCTAGCCAACAAGAGTGAAATGATAACTAATCTAGTCTATTTATAGGGAAGACTAAAGCTTGCTTAGGAAGCTTCCTTAATTGCGTACTTAGTCCCTCCTTCTTTAATCTTCTTCTTAATTGCAAGACTAAGTCCCTCCTTCTTTAAATCTTCATTAAATGTGGACTTAAAGGACTTTTAGCTTCGGGATTTCTTTGAACTCGTCTTTAATTTCTTCAATAAATAGACTTGAATTCTTCGGCTTTTGATAAACTTCCGTCTTTTGACTATTTCCTCGATAAATCTTCAGAATTGGTCGTGGACTTCCGTTCTTTTTGCACTCTTGACTTCTTGGCTTCGTCTTTTATCCTTTTCTTCAATAAAAGTCCATAAATGCCCGTGAATGTCCGTGTTTTATCCATTTTTCACCTTTTCATCCTAAATCACAACAAAAACACAAACCACGCATAATTCCGACATAAAAGACATAAAATACACGTTTCGGTCCGGTTATTATTGTAGTTAAGTGGTAGAAAAGATGGGTGTTTACACACCTATCAATTGCATACAAATGCGATGAATAGGCGGTTTTGTGTAAAAGTTAACCTAATAGGTATGGAATGCCTTATGAAGGATTATGGTGTCACACCCCACCATGGCGGAATATGGGACGCGACGCATGGGTATCATCACAACAATAGCGTGTCCATAGAGAGAAATATATGAATTAGAAATGTCATAAAAGGTGATGTTGGGTCCACTAGATGTGGATCTTGCAGCCTGTCAGGAACGGTGAACGACTTCTGTAATCACAAGTCTATTCACAGAGAGACTCTATACAAATCACACAGTATAAGTGCGGAATACAAATACTATGAATAAGAAGAACAGAATAACTATAACGACTTGATCCTTTTCTAAGGATTTCTAATATTAATAAGAACTAGATTATATTTGATGAAGGTGTGTGTAACCCTTCTGCCTAAGGTTCCTTTTATACTACAAGGAAACCCTAATACATCATTAACCAAAACGTGTAAAACTGATATGCATATCCTTTCCTAACATATCTCATGCATATCCTAACAGAATAATATTTAAATAATAAAGTTTGACTTTCTATAAGACCAGGAGCACGGCTTGCTCCTACTACTACTATGACCAGGAGGAACTACATACCTCCTAGTCTACCTATTACAAATAACTATTCCAATGGTCCTAACAATCCTCCCCTAAACTTGAATTTGACCTGTTGAGTTCAAGTTTCCTGGTAAATCGTGCAACATAGCTTGAGGATTGGAACAACAAAAGAAACAACAGCATCATAACCATCAACAAAAAGAACATAATGACCGCTGCAACAATGAACACCTAGAAGCTTCTTTAAAGCTTGAAACAAATCTGCATCCTATTGACTCTTCACAGCAACATGAGCAGATTTTATGAGCCTTTACCAAGTAGCTGCTCGCTCTTGGGCTAGCCAGTCATTATGGTGGAATAAGCATCACCCTGGGAGACCAGAACCCAGCCCAACTCTTAGAACGTGAATCAATGGTGAGTGGGGGTACCCTGATGATTTTAGGTAAACCATCACAACCGTCAACGGATTTGACATGTCTTTACCAGAAGCCGTACCCTTCTGGACTCGCCAACTCTTAGCAATGAAGCATCGGTGAGTTGAAAACCCTATAGCTTTGAGCAAGCTATTATAGCTATCAACGGATTTGATAAAATCTTTACCAAGAGCCGTACCCCCTTGGATTAGCCACTGTTCAGTCTAGGACCATGGCAATTGATAACCATCCAGTTTTTGGTAACCTGACAACCATCAACGGATTTGAGAATCACACCAGAGCTGTACCCTCATGGTGAATCAACTCTTTCTTGTCTGTGAGACATGGTGAGTTGAGCACCATTTGTTGTGTGGACCAGGTCCAACACCAGATGAAACTCCAAACCAGCACAAGTGTGAAACAGTCAAATGAAACACAATGTTTTGAAAAGTATAAGCAGATATTATATTATGCACAAGTGTGAAATCCACTATATGTTTAAAGTATAAGCAGATATTATATAAAAAGTATTTTTTTTTTCTTTTTTTTAACTAACTATAATAGAAGTCACCAATCACTGTACATATTGGTGAAAAGAATGTCAGTATAAACATAAAAACATAAAAACATAAAAACATACAAACATACCCATCACATCCAGACGTTGCCACCTTGTCAGCTTGCAACCGAGCTTGTATCCCTTCCACCAGAGTAGTAGCCATGGAAGTCTCATTCCCTGAAGGGGCATTGGAGATCTGCAAGTGACATGCGAGCATGGCCTCCATAGTAGATATAGTTAACGGATAGTCCATATCTGTAAGCATGAATACCATGGCACCAGACTCCAACTCCAAGATATGCACTCCACAGCCAGCATACAACTTCCATCTCTTGATTACCCAGCGTGGCTGGTCTTCACAGACACCAGAATGTGAAGCATGTGGAGGAGAGTCAAGCATCATCTTCAAGTCAGCCCACATGGTCAGACCAGGCCAGGTAGCCACCTCACTAGGATGAGTAGGCATACCAGCATCCACAAACCCATACAACGACATAATATCTCTATGATCCACCCAAGTCAAAACACCTTGCAAACCCGAAGCATAACGAACATAACCATCACTGATGGAAATCCTCTAGGTGAAAGTACCAGGAATAGTCGTGGATGGCTTAACCGACCAAGCAGTAATAAACCCCGTACCCATTGGCAACTCCGAGTCACTGTCTGAAGCTGCATCAATAAGGTTCTCAGGAGCACGCTTCTCATAAGGAACAGACTTACCACGCCTAGCCATCTTCTTGTGAATGGAACGACGAGGAGTTGGAATACCAAACGAGGTTTCAACCTTTACCTTCGCAGCAGGAATAGGATCAGCAGGAGTAGAATCAACACATTGACCAACCAAAGGATCAACGGTGGCTGCACCAGGAGAAGGGGTAGGTTGAGGGTCAGTCACTGGTCGTGAGCATTGTTCCCGAACAGGAGTAGCAGTGGTGGTGGTAGTGGTAGCATAGGTGGTGGTGGTAGGACCTGAAGATGAAACAAGATGAGCAACCGAAGGTGTGGGTGTGGTACCAGTAGTAGAAACATCAACAACAGACGGGATACTAGTAGAACCAAGAGGAACACCAGATGAAGAACCAGGAGCAACAGAAGGTTAAGAAGTAGGAACCACTCGTGGAGGAGGACGATAGATGAAACGCTCCAGAACCGATGTGTTCTGACGCTTGATCATCCTTTGGTATAGATCCTTAAGCTCGTCAAAAGACAATGCCCTAACCCGATCCCATGTCCAACCAACAGTAAAGTGAGCACCCGACTGATATTTGACATACCTCTGCATTAACTTTCGCTCCTCAGTTCTTGTCAAAGGTCTGTTCTGACGCTTTTCACGCAGTTGACCAGCAAGAGATAATTGTTGCTTACGCATTAATGCCATTGCTCGGGGGATACAATTCTGCTCATTCACATCAGCACCCAAGAGATCAGTAAACTGCGAATAATCAGATGTAAGAATAGTGAGCACCCGCATCCAATCATTATCATCCCAATGCATAGCATCATGCTGCAACTGTTCACGCCTTTGCTTCTGAAGAGCCTCTTCCTCAGCCCTAGCAGCTTGATCAATCTCCGCCTGCATTCGTTGTGCAGCCTCCTCCCCCAACCTGTCCTCCTCAAGTTGTCTGCGAGTACGCTTGCGAGGGGTTGAGGGTGCATCAAGCATAGGGGCTTTCCCCTTAGGATCATGAGACGGTCCAACAGTTGGACTAGCAGAAGTACCATCAATACCCCCCTTTGGTCTAGGGGTAGCAGCAGTAGGAGGGATGCTTGATGAAGTAGGAGGAATGGGCAAATCAGCATATGGCTTATCAGCAAATGCAGCCTTTGCCACAAAGTCAATCCATCCTCCACACGATCCTCAACATCCTCATCAGAATCAGACTGAACAACATGCTTCTTCCTCCTCCGCTGCTGTGTCTCCAAAGCTTTAATTCGGTCCGCCATTGGAAGAACAAATTCCCTGGTAAGCTTGCGATGCTGATTCAAATCGGCCTCCAAAGAAATAATCCTTTCATGGTACCTGTGCATGAGATCAAGCAAAGAAGTCAGTGTAGCAGGTTCCTCCGCTTTCCCACTAAGAGGACTTGGATCTAGGAAGGCTTCATTGGAACCAAAAGCAATAAAGGGGTCATCATCATGAGCACGAGAACCAGAGGGCTTCTCAGCAGAGTGAGGTGTTGGACTAGGAGGGGGAGTATCCACAAATGGAGACGGATGTGGCATAGAAGAGGGGGCAGCCTTGGAAGTGGATGGCATTTCAACCACCACTTCCTCAGCTGGCTCTTCCACCACCACATGAGGGACACCACCAGCAGGATGCTCCTCCTCTATAGGATCATCGCCTAATGGAAGTTCCTCCTCGGCTTCAGTAGCCGGAGGAACAACATTAGGAGGACCTTGGGCAAGGCCCAGCATTGCATCAGTAAGGGGCCTCCAATCCCCCTTAAACCCTAGAGCCATATTGGAGTAAACTTTAGAACTAAGCTTAGGGGTCTCATACTCTTCCCTATTACGAGGTATACACACAAGTATCTGCTGCAAAAACCTAGGATACATTAAAAATTTCTTCCTAGATCCAGTACTACTCAGATTGCTAACCATCCCATCAAACAAATAGCGAGAAAAATTAAACACCCGACCCTGTGTTATGCAGATCAAACCAGTAGCCAAAGGAATGAGAAAGGCATCCCAACTCCCAGACTTATGGCTTAAGCAGTGAATCAAGAAGTGCAATAGAAGCTTCCACTGGGGGGAAAACCTATTCTTTTGGAAGTTAAACTTCCCCCCATGGTTATAACCAATATCAACCATCCCCTCCAAAACCTCAGCATTGGGGATGGAAACAACACCACCTTCATCTTGAAGATGAAGTGAACTCCTAATAGAAGCTTCAGAAACCACATTAGAACGTCCATCAATGGTAGCATGGAGATCAAGTGGACGACCCAAAACATCCACAAGTTCGGCAGTATCCCAAAACTGGCGAATCACACTATCATAGACAATTGGGCAAACAGTAAAAGCATACCTGAGGTTAGAAGCCTCAATAAACTCGAGGATGTCTGTGAATTCGTCACGTTTAGGACCATCTCCCAGGTACGCTACCTTATTGTGATTGGGTTTGTAGAACAGAGCAGCCATTGATGATGATTGGAAGTGATGGAAGGTGATTGATTAGAGATTGAGAGAGTAGGAGCGCGTGTGTGTGTTATGGTTGTGATGAATGAGTCAAGGGGGTAATTGACCATAAATAATGGTCTTGTAACTGTTCATTGACCCCTATTAATGTGGGTTGCCCTTTCAAATTAGGCAGTTATTGCAAAAGTAACCACTTGCCCCTTATAACTTTATTTGCAAATCCTAGTTACCAAAGTTAAATAATATGATATATACCAGAATTAGCTTGCGTTGACTAAAAGTCAAAACGCATAAGGGTCAACACTAGAAGCACAATGTGGTCAACAGAAGTCAACGAAGTGAACAGTGACCCAAACCAAGACTAGAAGCCAACCATTAATGATAAGGAAGGATTTTTATCCACTAGAAGTTGAGGACTACCACCAGAAGTGAGCAAAATCCTCCACTAGAAGTGGCACACACCGTAAATACCCATACAATCTGTTGTTAAAAACTACCAAGATGTTAATCTGTGCAAGTAAATATGTACACTAAGCCTCCCCTTAGGCTTAGCCTCCCCTCAATCCTAGGTCTCAAAGATTGACCATTCCAATGTGAACCACCAAGTGATTGAACCGAGGACCATCAAAGGCTTTAGTCAACAGGTCAGCAACATTATCATACGTATGAACCTTAAGAACCTGAATCAACTTCTTTTCATTGGCATCCCTGATAAAGTGGTGTTGATCCCAAACTTAGATCGATTAGCTTTGTGTATACGAGATTAGATCAAGTAATACACGTAGAGAAACCTTTGTATATACTTATGAATCTAAGTGTTATGCGGAATTTAACACTTAAACAAGAACACACAATGATCTAAACAAACTTTCACTTTGATTATCAATATCAAACTTGCTTACAATGAAAGATGTTTACGAATGAAAACTTATATTAAACATTAACCTAAAGGCCTTCTTTTATAGACATAAGAAGACTTGTACAATAATCTACGTATCAACTATTCTAGGTAAAGATAAATATAGAAAATACATTGTCGTTTCTATCCTTACTAGAAGTATTCTAGAATATAATAAACGTGTAGAATATATCTTCCATCAGTGCTTGTCTTCAGTGTGTCAACGCTTGACTTTAACTTGTCAACGCTTGAGCTGTCAGCGCTTGTTTTGTTCTTGTCAACGCTTGTTTTGTTCTTGTCAGCGCTCAAGTGATCTGGCCTTAATTTATTCCCAACAATCCTCCCCTAAACTTGATATCCACTCTTATGATCAAGTTAATGAATAAGCATTAAGGACTAGGAGGAATCTTACAAACCTTCTCATATTGGTAATGAATAAATCTGATCAAATCTTTTGCCACGTCACTTGAATAATCTATTTCCAACTGAGTGTCCTTCATCTTCTCCAAAATAGCCTTGGATATGAAATACTGAGCATCCACAAGTAGATACTCAGCAAACTTTGTAGAACTCAAATGGTATACACCAGCAGCTGAATATAACCTCCATTGAAGACCACTGAGGTCATCTTCAAGATCCTTCCATAGTGCAGGATCCTCATCTTTTGGTCCACACATTCTTTTGAATGTGGTCCAAAGTTTTATTCCATTGGCTGAAGTTGGTGCTTCAGCCTCATACTTGGTCTCCAGCAACCTCCAAAGGTCCACCAAGTCTTCTCTATCACAACTTGCGAATAAAGATATGAGAGTGGTAAAAGTGTGTACCTCCTTGCCAAATCTGCCAATCTTCCAGAATCCACATTCATCTTCTTCATAGCTCACAATTGGGTTCCTGGAATCTAATGGTAACACTTGCACCATATCTGAAGCTTCTAAAGGTGGAGAGCTTGAGGCTCTTTCTTATAACTGCTTCACTTGGATATAGTGGATCCATATCTTTTGGAAACTCAAATGAAATTCCCTTCTTCACTGGCCTGGGAACAATCATAGCTTTCTTGAGTTCCATTTCTTCTGCAAGTTCCTCCTTTCTTTCATCTGAAAGAAGTCTGAGAGTGTTTGCTTCCTGGACTCTCACCCAAATGGGATAAGCCCTATTTTCCAACTCATCAAATGTCAAAGCCTTCAACATCTGATATGTCCATCCAACTCCATGACATCTGAGCAACATAAAGTAGAGCTCCCTTCTATCCCTTTTCAACTCTGAGAGAATATTGCTTGCCTTGTGTTTCAAAATTACCTGGCAATCCTTCTGAACTCTGAGTAGAATCTCCAAACCCCATATTTGATCTGAAATGGTCAAGTCTGGATTCTACATGCATCTATCTTCCCAAGCATGATACATTTGAACCACCTCTGGCATGTCAAAGTCAACCTACAATTTCAATTCTCTCAGCTTTTCCCTAGCAAACTCATCACCATACTCAAGCCTCTCTGGTTCTATAATCATCACACTTGAGTCTGAGCTAGCTCCATCACTTCCTTCTTCAGAAGTCACAACAAATGGTGACTTTTCCTTTTCATCCTGTTCCATGATTTGTGCAGCTAATCTTCTATCAAATTCAACTTGAGCTGCATCTTTTGGAACAATCTCTTCTACCAAAATACCCTTACCCTTATCTGATGGTGCAATGGTTGGTAAGGTAGATGGTAATACCTGAGTAGAAACCTCCTTGATGATAGATGATGATTGGGATACATCACCTTCATGTACAGGTCTGTCAACGCCCAAATTTGTATCAGCGCCCAAAATATTTCTGTCAGCGTCCAAATTTTCCTTGTCAACGCCCAAATATCTTCCCTCAGCGCCTTGTGTAACCTCTCTCAACATAGCTGTAAATGAAAGATTTAAGTTGGTAGGAGAGACTAAGGACGTATCAAAACCTGTTTGCTTCTTAAAAGTTGTAAGGGCTTCAGCAACATCCATTGATTGACCATCCTGACTGCCCTTATCACTCAGATTTATTTGATCTTCCTCCCCTTTGGAAGATTCCTCCATACCCCTCCTAGCACGATCACTTTCCAAAACAACAATCCTCTCCCTCAATTGCTTGAGTTCAAGGCATTGGGAGCTGACAATTTGTACTAAGTCTGCATTTTGCTTTTGCAAGCTTATGCAGACTGCCGTCAATTCCATAAGAGTCATTGGTTCCAGTATGCCCTCTTCTAAAATGGGAATTTGACCTCCCAAGTCAGATTCATTGGGCATGGATGAGGACTTAAGAATGGTGGGACTACCTTGGCCAGCATCTAAGCCTGAACCAATAGTCCCAGCCTCATCCAGGTCACCAGCCACACTTGTGGTGGTGGTTCTCTCTGCTACATGGCTAGGACCACCAGAGGAGAACACTCCAGTAGTCCTTTGGTGTTTTATCAACCTATATTCAGGGGGTGTGGAAGAGGGTGTAGAAGATGGAGTGGATGTGGGTTGGTTAAGGGGTGTTTGGGATTGTGAAGGTTGTGTGTCAGCGTTGGAAATAGGCACATCAACGCCAACATTGAGTGTGTTAGCGTTGAAGGATTCTGAGTCAATTTGCATTTGTTCAGGTGAAGGTAAAGGTTCAGGAATTGGTTCAAGTTGTGGTTGAGGGTCAATTTGAGGTTGGGGGTCTGGTTGGGGTTGTGCTGCTGCAATAACAGCAAGCATGGCTTGGGTTAAAGGTAGGTCTCTATGAGGTGGTGAGTTCATCTTCATAAAAATAGCTTTCTTTTGCTCAGGGATCTTATAAAAATCATTGTGATCCCTTGAGCAGTAACCTTGAACATCAAAAACCATTTGCAGAAAACGGGGATAAGCTAAAGTCATTTTTGTCCCCTTGTTTTTACACATCCCTTCAAAAATCATTTTAGAATAGTTGAATTTTTGCCCTGTTGCAATGCACACAATAGCACTTGCAATAGATCTATTGATCTCATTGTGTGCAGTACATTTGGGACTCAATCATTAAAGGAGGACATGTATGAGGTACTTCCAGGCTGGGGGAAATCCTTGCTTATGATACTTATTAAGAGTACCTTCATCAGGAAAAGGATATCCCAAAGCCCTAAGCCCTTGTTCTATTTCATTTATGGGAAGGGTGGCTATACCATCAGCATCATCAAGATGCAAGGCTTGGCGTACCAAAGCCTCAGTAACCACCCAAGATCTCCCATGAATAATAGAAGTCAATGTGGTCACTCCATTAACTGTTGAGGAACTAACATTGTTCCAAAACTGCTTAATGTGTGTGACTGGAATGAGTGGTGCATGAGAAAGAGCATACCTTAATGGGGATGCGTTCAAATATGCCTCCATTTGTGTGTATTGAGGAAACAGAGTATTATCAGCAACAAGATAAGCAATCATGTTGTGTTGAGACCTGAACCCCAATTCCAATTCTGTTGGTTTAAACTTTGGTGCCATTGATGAAAGCTGTGAAATTTAAGTGAAGAAGATGAAGTTGATAAGAGAAAATTGTTAGACAAGAATTATAGATACCCTGTTTAAAATAGGAGCCAAATTTATAGGAAAAATAGATGCATGTGATAGGCCTAAAAAGAGGCAAGTATTTTCAAAAATCAATCATGAAAATATTGAAAAAGTTATAAGATATCTCATGCATTAAATGAAGGTAACAACTCCTAAAATTACGGCCCAAAGATTTGTCAAAAAGTAACAACTGGGTAGGTCCCATTGAGTGTCAACGGTCAAAAATAACCTATCAACGCCCAACGGCTATAATCTTGTCAACGTTTGCCTATAACAATGTCAGCGTCCAATTTGGTCACAACAACGCTTGGAAAATTCTTGTCAGCGTCCAAAAATAAAAGTGTTTTAAAAATGAAAAATGACCTTAACAAGTAATTTATCCTAGAGAAGATAACCAAAGGCTGATAATTATTATAGGGCGGCAAGCACTGTCCAGTTATGCACACTTGCATAAGCAAGATAGATATAACAGTCCTCTAGTGTCCCTTGCTAACCAAAACTCTTAACAACCAAGTTACCTTACAAAATCCTTGTTACTCCCAGGTAAATCCCATATCAAAATCATTCCCAAGTCTCCCAACAGACCACAACCAATTCTAGGCCAAAAATGTCTTGGCAGCATGCATAGTATATCAACTTTGCATGCTACAGTGCCTCATGATTTAGTAGAAACTAACTCATACTCACCTGTGGACACAATCTAGAATTGTGATAAGAGTATCATATGGATACCCAAAAATCCTAAAGGTTCCTAAAACCTCCCCTTAAAATATGATACAAAAGTTTGCTAAAATCATGCATGAACATAAAAAATTTATGTCAAGATAGGAATGAAACATTCCAACCATCATCCATAAATAAAAACTTGTCCAAATGCTTCTCCTTTGATCCATAAGCAACTCTGTATCCAATGGTATACTGCTAACACCATCTGCACATTTAGATTGAAAACCACAAAACTAACATTGTTGCTGACAACGCCCCGATAACACATGACAGCGTTGAGGGAAGCTTTGTCAGCGTTAGACAATTATATTGCTGACAACGTTGCAAAAACACTTATCAGCGTTCAAGCAACCTTTGTCAGTGTTAGAAAAATATAGTGGAAAATCTAAATCATCAATAAGATCAACAATAATAATGCATCATCCTGTACATACTTTTACAAAAAGACTCCAAAACACATATTATGTGAGATTAACCATTCCAATACTTGTTACCAAGTATTGGAATCTCCCAGCATCAAAAGGTTTAGTTAATAAATCTGACACATTTTCCTCGGTGTCAACCCTATCTGGTTGTATTAAACCTTTCTCAAAGCAATCTCTTATAAAATGGTGTCTAATTTCTATGTGTTTAGTTTTAGAATGATGTACAGGATTCTTAATGATGCATAAAGTACTATTATTGTCAACAAATATCTTAGTATGCATGAAATTATACCCATAGTCCAACAGCTGGTTCTGAATCCACAACACTTGACCACAACAAGCAGCTGCAGCCACATACTCAGCTTCAGTTGTAGAATTTGCCACCACTGTTTGTTTCTTGCATTGCCAAGATATCAACCTGCTCCCAAGAAACTGACATCCACCAGTTGTGGATTTCCTATCAAATTTATCACCTCCATAATCACTATCTGAATATGCAATCAGCTCCAATGGTGAATCCTTTTGGGTACCACAAACCAAGACTAGGATAGCATCTTAGGTACCTAAAGATCCTTTTCATAGCATAAAGGTGACATTCTTTGGGAGTCACTTGATGGCGTGCACAAGCACACACAGCAAACATGATATCAGGTCTGGAGGCAGTAAGATACATCAAGGATCCAATCATGGATCTATAGTGCCTGACATCAACATCTTTCCCATCTCCAATCTTTCCCCAAGGGTGTTCTCTATCCATAGGAGTAGTAGCCCTCTTTTCATGTGGAGAAAAGCCAAACTTCTTCAAGATCTCAACCACATATTTGTCCTGGGAGATGAAGATACCATCTTCTTTCTGCTGAACTTGTAAACCAAGAAAGAAGTTCATCTCCCCCATAGCACTCATCTTGAATTTGTCTGTCATAAGCTTGGAGAAATCCTCACTCATCTTTGGATCAGTAGACCCAAAAATGATATCATCAACATAGACCTGCACAAGCAACACATCCTTGCCTTTCTTCTTGGTAAATAATGTCTGATCTATGGTGCCCCTCTTGAATCCATTGTCCACCAAACAGGTAGAAAAAGTACCATACCATGCTCTAGGGGCCTGATGAAGGCCATACATAGCCTTTTTGACTCTATACACTTTATCTGGATGCTCTGGATCCTCAAAACCAGGAGGTTGCATTACATATACCTCCTCAACAATGGTGCCATAGAGAAAGGCACTCTTGACATCCATTTGATAGACTGTGAAGCCCATGCAGGATGCATAGGCTAGAAAAATTCTGATAGCTTCAATCCTTGCAACTGGTGCAAAGACCTCCTCATAGTCTATCCCCTCCTCTTGTGTATAACCTTGAGCCACTAACCTTGCCTTGTTTCTGACCACAATACCTCTTTCATCTCTTTTGTTCCTGAGAACCCATCTTGTCCCTATAGGTCTGACATATCTAGGGCAATCAACCAGCTCCCAAACATCCTGAATTGCAAATTGGTGAAGCTCATCCTGCATTGCTTCCACCCAACTTGGTTCTTTGAGAGCATCAAATATTTTCTTGGGTTCTTCCTGTGACAGAAAACATGCAAACAAACATGCTTGCACAAGAGGGGTATCAACCTTCTTGTGTATATTGGAAATAAACCCACCAAGACCTTGACAAGATCTTCGAGTCTGAACTGGAGTCATAATATCACCAATGATCTGGGATGGGGGTGATTCTTCATTGTGGATGTGAGAACTCCTCCTTCAACAAGTCTGGTGTCCTCAACCTCATGCTCTATGTTGCCAATATCTTCTTCATCAGACTCTATTACATCAACATGAGGATGAACCTCTTCATATAAATTGGAAGGTTCACCTTGTTCAAAATTTGAAGAGAAAAGATGGGCAGAATTGTTGTCAACGCCTGAACCTTGTTTGTCAGCGCTTGGGCTAACAACGCTTGAACTGTTGTTGTCAACGTCTGAGCCATCAACGTCTGAATTGGTCTTGTCAGCGCTAGATTTGCCTTTGTCAGCGCCTGAAGAACCATGCATGTTTGTATCTGGTGGTACTTGGAAACCACCATTATCTTGTCCAGCAGCAGAAGCAGCAGCAAAAGCATCTGTCCAAATGGGAATTGTGACATATTCTAATATAGGAGATGCCTTTCTGCTTGTGATCCAACCCTCTCATTAACCTGTGTACCTGAAACATTAACAACTTGTTCCTCCACAACATTTGAAGTTACCTTCACAATGTCTGGATTAGTGACAGCCATATAATTTAAAGTTCTAGATAAGGGTTCCAAATCAAACAACCAATTAGGACCACTTTCAGGATCACTAGGTTTATTCTCTAAAAACCTAACATGTACTCTTTCAACTATACGTTTGTCCTCTTTAAGATAAACCCTATAACCCTTGCTCTGCACTGAATATCCCATGAAGTAACCCTCATCACCTTTTGCACTAAATTTCCCTAAGGCATCACTAGTATCCAATACTACTACATGACAACCAAAAGGTCTGAGAAAACCAATATTAGGTTTTCTACCCCAAAGTAACTCATAAGGTGTTTTGTTCTGAATTTTGTTAACTAATGCTCTATTTTGCACATAGCAAGCTGTATTAACAGCCTCAGCCCAAAAGGCTATAGGAAAGTGAGCATCAGCCAACATTGTTCTGGCTGCTTCAATTAGGGTTCTATTTTTCCTCTCAGCAACCCCATTTTGTTGTGGGGTTCTAACAATGCTAAATTGCCTAGTAATTCCTTTTCTGGCACAGAAATCATCTAACTTCCTATTTCTAAATTCTCCACCATTATCACTCCTAAGCATTTTAACCTCATTGCCAGACCTCTTCTCAATCTGAGTGATAAAATCAATAAGAACATCAGCAGTGTCACTCTTCATGGCTAGAAAGAATGTCCAAGTAAACCTAGAAAAGTCATCTATGACAACAAAGCAATATGACTTACCATTCAAACTTTCTATATTTGTTGGACCAAAGAGGTCCATGTGAAGCATATGAAGAGGTCTGGAACTAGTATGCACCTATTTGGACTTGAATGAGACCTTGTGCTGCTTGGCTTTAAGACATGCAACACATGAGTGGTCATTGTGGAAGGCCTTCTCAGGCAAACCATCAACTAAACCAAGCCTCACAAGTCTATTTATATTTTTAAAGTTTATGTGCCCTAGTCTCCTGTGCCATAAATTACTCTCATCTACTAAGGCCTTAGCATAAAAACAAGACATATTGGTATTCATTTTAATCCCATTTAAATTCACATTATATATGTCCTTATGCCTAGGTGTTCTATACTCAATATATTTCTCATTAGGGATCTTAAAATCCTGGCTTAACACCAAACACTCAGTATCAGTAAAAAGAACTTTATTTTTGTTATCACAAACTTGTGATACACTAAACAGGTTGTAATCGAGTTCTTTTACCAGGAAGACGTTCTCAAAACGCAGATTATTGGTGAGAAGAGTTCCTTTGCCTGTGATAGTTCCATATCCTCCTCCAAAGTAAACCTTATCACCATCTTTAATAGGGGTGAAATTTGTCAGATAGTCTTCCTTCCCTGTCATGTGCCTTGAGCATCCACTATCCCAATATCCATAATCATTGATCTGTCTTTGAATGCCCTGCACATAAAGAAAACAAATTAGTTTTCTTTGGGAACCCAAGTCTTAAAAGACTTGGATTCATCTGGTTGTTCAATAAGAACAGACTTAGTTCTCACAACAACCCCATTCTCATCCTTTTTAGGATGAAATACCCAGTTAACCCCAATAGGTTTTGTAATGACCTTTGAAATGTAATTAAATCTATTGCAAGTCATTGAAATCCCATTATCATTAGGGTTTTGATCTTTCTTGGGTCTCCATGTTAAGCTCGAAGAAGCTTTAGACCCCTTACCTTGTGGCTGCAAATATTTAGGTCTTGTCACGTTTTTATCAGCATTAGAATTTGTCCTGTCAACGCTGAAATTACCCTTGTCAGCGTTGAACCTAGGGTTTGCTACAGAAACCCATTGCCTATTTGACCAGGTGTTTGTCTTTTGAAATGGTGTTTGTCCATGAGTGTTAGACCTTCTAGAAAAGAATGGGGCAGGCCTAATCACTTGTGGACTTTGCTACACACAAGGTTTGGGTCTGACAACGTTTGACTTCCTAACAACGTTGACTTTGTTCCTGTCAGCGCTGAAGTTATTCCTGTCAGCGCTGGCTTTGTGAGCGTTGACACACTTGTATGCCAAGTGTGAAAAACTACCACACGTGTAACAAGCTTTTCTAGACACAACCTTAGGTCTAGAGGAGAAGAAGCCTGTTCCATGATTGCTTACTTGACTCTTGGGTGACCTAGTATTCCTATACATCTCTGCATATTTAATGCTAGGTCTTCTAACAGTATTTGAACCTAGGTCAACAACTTTACCAGTGATTGGGTTAGTAACCTTAATGGGTGTAGATTCATTTGGACTTTCACATAGCAAACCTCCCTTAACAAATAAAGTAGGGTTAGCTTTCTTCCACTCATTTAGGTCAGTCAATTTTTGTTGATACTCTTCCACTGGAGTGACAGTTCTTGGTGGAGGAATGAATTCCTCCTCTTGGAGCTCTGGTAAACTAGTCCAAGATAAGTCCCTTTGTTGGACACCATAGAAGTCACCAGCTGGTGGTGGAACTAAAGAGTAATCATTCATCCCAATCCCAGTCATGTCCTTAGGATCCCTTTGTTTAACTACACAGTCTCCTAGGGTTTGGGTGGCTCTATCAAATCTTTGAATTTTAAGGCCAACATTATCTTTATTCTTAATGGCCTCATCTAACTTAGCCTGTAATTCACCATTAACCCTTTCCATGATATTTCTAATATCCATACTAGCATCTAACTCATGTTTTAAAATATTGATTTTATCTTTTAAATCAAATTCCATTTTCTTGTATTCAGAAACGGTTTTCTCAGTTTCAGTAAGAGCTAGTTGGTAATTAGACAATTTACATCTTTCAGTACTCATATCATCTAATAATCTTAACACCTCTTTGTTAAGTCTTTCAGTATTTAACCTACAACCTTTGCTACAAAAAGCATCATCATATACCTCATTATCAGATGAAGAGGAGGAGTGTGCCATGAGAGCATATTCAACATGCTCTTCTTCTTCAATATCAGTAACCAAAGCTTTATCCTCTTCAACATTCTTAGCCAGATAGCTCCAATCCCATCCTGTACCATCAATTCCTTGAACTGAGTGATAAGGGCAGCCAGGATGGTCAATCAATTCCTTGAACTGCAACCATGGCTTTGGAATCCTGAGCTTTAACAACCTGACTTGAGGGTTTACCAGCATCAGACCTTCTAGGAGATCTGCATTCCCTCATGAAGTGCCCCATACGATGACAGTTGTAGCATTCAACTTTGGATTTATCAAACCCAGCTGTGTCTTTAGCATTGAAGGTCATCTTCTTTTTGAACCTTCTGTTCCACCTATTTGCTCTTATACAAGCAAGAGCCATGTTCCACTTGATGTCCATCTCTTCTAAGTGCTCATCACTTATCTGCTCAAGGTCCTCATATGTAATCGCTGAACCATTGGGCAAAGAAGCAATGTAAGCACAAACAGTATCCAAGTCCAAACCAGCAGGTTTAACTCTTGGGGAGTCACTTTTGAATGTGTCAGCGTCTGAATAGGAGACGTTGACAGGACTTGTTCCAACGCTGACATAAGATGATCCAGTAACTGGATGAATGTAAGAGTCCTTCTGATTGAATTGGCCTTCACTATGAGAGAAGAAGGCCATGTTGCTGGTGGTAGACTTGCTTCCATGCTCTAAAAGAGTTTCATCCTCCAACAGCCTTAGTTTGTTGTAGATGTCATCAAACGAGGAGCTCTTGTAAGTATTATTGGCAAGAATAGATCTTGCCTCAATCTTCCATGCTTCACCAAGACTTTTAAGAAAGGTAGCATTAATGTCAACATCACCAACTTGTGTCCCCATGAAGGACAACTTGCTTGTAATGTCAAGCAATCTGCTTCTCACATTACTTAGTTTCTCATTGGGTTGAGCCTTGAAGACAGCATAATCATGTAGGAGTTGCTTTTTCTTTTCTTCCTTGGTGTCTGCATTGCCACCATGTGCAACTTCAAGAGCTTCCCAAAGGTCTTTAGCAGATTCATAACTTCTGTATTTATGCTGTTTCTCTTGTCCTAAAGAGAGCTTCAGAATATTTAGGGTTTTCATGTCAACCCTTCTCTTTGCTATGTCTTCAGCAGACACAACTCTACCATCATCAGGTTTTTCCCTCTTGTCAGCTTCTGAGCATCCAGCAACAGCTGTTCTTGCAGCTATGGCATTAAGAATCTTTTGAGCCTTATTGAATGTGTTTCCATATTCAATAACCTCCCAAAGTGTGTAGTCATAGATCCCCAGATATTGTTCAAAGTTGAACTTCCACTGATCAAAGTTGGTTGCATCAAGCATAGGAATCTTGATGTTTGGTAAAGGAGAGGAGGAAGAGTTGGTGATTTCTGGAGTTGACATGATGTTGTTTAGGGTTTTTGAGAAAATTAGGGTTTTGGTGATTTCTAGGGTTCTTGTGTTCTTTAAGATCAAAAGTTTCTCAACAAGCTCTGATACCACTTGTTGATCCCAAACTTAGATCGGTTAGCTTTGTGTATACGAGATTAGATCAAGTAATACACGTAGAGAAACCTTTGTATATACTTATGAATCTAAGTGTTATGCGGAATTTAACACTTAAACAAGAACACAAAATGATCTAAACAAACTTTCACTTTGATTATCAATATCAAACTTGCTTACAATGAAAGATGTTTACGAATGAAAACTTATATTTAACATTAACCTAAAGGCCTTCTTTTATAGACATAAGAAGCCTTGTACAATAATCTACGTATCAGCTATTCTAGGTAAAGATAAATATAGAAAATACATTGTCGTTTCTATCCTTACTAGAAGTATTCTAGAATATAATAAACGTGTAGAATATATCTTCCATCAGTGCTTGTCTTCAATGTGTCAACGCTTGACTTTAACTTGTCAACGCTTGAGCTGTCAGCGCTTGTTTTGTTCTTGTCAACGCTTGTTTTGTTCTTGTCAGCGCTCAAGTGATCTGGCCTTAATTTATTCCCAACAAGTGGTGCCTAATTTCTATATGTTTTGTACGTTGATGAAAAACAAGATTCTTCACAATGCATATAGTGCTTTGGTTGTCAATGAAAATTTTGGTGTTCATAAATTTGAACCCATAATCAAGCATCTGATTTTGTATCCACAAAACTTGTCCACAACAACTAGCAGCAGCTACGTATTCAGCTTCTGTTGAAGAAGTAGCTACTATCGTCTGTTTCTTACATTGCCATGAGATAAGCCGTCGACCTAAAAACTGATGTACTTATTATTAGCATCTGCATAATCACTATCACTATATGCTTCAAGAACAAAAGCTGATTCTCTAGGATACCACAAGCCTAACTTGGGTTGAGCCTTGATGTACTTGAAAATCTTCTTGACTACATTCAAGTTAGACACCGTTGGAGCCACCTGATGTCTAGAACAAGCACTTACTGCAAACATAATATCCGAACGTGATGCAGTCAAATACATGAGTGAGCCAATCATTGACCTGTACATGTGAACATTTACCGGAGGATCTGGCTCATTTTTTAGTTTGACTTTAGCAACTTCATAAGGTGTTGTTGCTGGTCTAAGAGGATCCATATCAAACTTCTGAAGGATCTCATGAACATATTTATCTTGACTTATGAAGATTCCATGCGACTGTTGCTTGACTTGAAGACCAAGGAAAAATGTAAGCTCTCCTATAGCACTCATCTGAAATTCGTTCTTCATCAGTTGTTCAAACTCATCACACCATTCCTTTTTAGTAGAACCAAAGATAATATCGTCCACATAGACCTGAACAAGGATAATGTCCTTGGTATTCCTCTTAAGAAATAGTGTTTTGTCAATTGTGCCTCTTCTATAGCCATGTTTCAACAAGAAAGTAGAAAGACGCTCATACCAAGCTCTAGGAGCCTGATGAAGTCCATAAAGAGCTTTGACCACCTTGTAAACTTTCTTGGGATGAAGTGGATCTACAAAGCCCTTAGGTTGAGTGACATAAACTTCCTCATCAATCTTGCCACAGAGAAATGCACTCTTGACATCCATCTGAAAAACTGTAAAGCCTACATAAGAAGCAAAAGCCAAAAACAGACGAATGGCCTCAATCCTAGCAACAGGAGCAAAAACTTTAGTGTAGTCAATGCCTTCAAGTTGTGTATGACCTTGTGCAACCAGCCTCGCCTTATTTCTCACCACAATACCTCTCGCATCTTTCTTGTTTTTGAGAATCCATTTGGTACCAATTTCCGTTTTTCCATCTGGCAAATCAACTAGAATCCAAACATTCTGAAACAAGAACTGCTGCATCTCCTCCTGCATAGCCTCCACCCAACTTTGATCCTCAAGAGCATGAGAGACTGATCTGGGTTCCACCTGTGAAAGAAAACAAGCAAACATACAATGTTGAAATTCCGTATGATTATTACGCTTTTGGTCCTCAATATAGCTCACAGGAGCATGATGCGCAGACGTTGCTTTCTTATGCATTCTGCGAGTCTTCACAGTAGAACCAGGATCTCCAATTATTTGAGTAGTAGGATGGTCTTTGTGTGACTGCAAAACTGGATTGGAAGCTACTTCTACTTCTGGTGCCAAGTTATTTAGATCCCCAACAAAGTCAGCATCATATGAAGCAGAGTCGAAAATGCCATCTATTGGTTTCTTATGAATATCATCCATCTTGGTAGAAGACTTCTTTTGATAGTTTCCCAGGTCAGAAGGACTAGAGAATCTAGTAGAGGAAGTGGAATCACTAGCCGGAGTACCAATTGGTGTTAAACTAGCACTATGAGTAACAGTTGGAGTACTAGGAGTAGCTTTGTCAGCAGAAGTATTCAAAGAAAACTCAAAGCCACCTTGAGCAGCTGCTGTAGTAGCCTCTAGTTGTTGCTTGAGCAATGTGTCAAGAGCTCCTTGTGAGTCCAAAATATTTGATGGAGTAGCATCACTAGGAGTAGTAGGAGAGACTGTGGTGGAATAGGATGGAACAACAAAAATATCATCCTCGTCATCTAAGTCTGAAAGGCTAGAATGAGCACCTGCACTAGAAGTTACAAACACTTGTGGACTTGCATCATGGGTAGTTTTGAAACGAAAATATCCGAATGAATCACTAAGATAATCAAGATCAAAATACCATTCAGGACCCTTGCCTTGTATGTTTGAATTCTCCTTAAAATACCTGACATTTATTGTTTCAATTACCCGTTTGGCTTGAAGATTGTAGACACGATAAGCCCGAGAGTGAGCTGAATATCCCACAATGTATCTTTCATCTGCCTTACCATCAAATTTCCCCAAATAGTCACTAGTATTCAGAATGGTGACAGGACACCCAAATGGCTTCAAATGAGAAATGTTTGGTACTTTAGCTGTGAGTAGCTCATATGGAGTCTTCTTGTGAGGATTAGTAATAGAAACTCTATTCAAAACATAACTTGCAGTATTTACAGCTTCTGTCCAGAACATGGTTGGAAGCTTGGAATCGGCAAGCATTGTTCTCGCAGCTTCTATGAGAGTCCTGTTCTTTCTTTCTACCACGCCATTCTGTTGAGGAGTACTTGATGCACTATAATCTCTTTTGATGCCTTTAGAATTACAAAGTGCTATGAGGTCTGCATTTTTGAATTCCGTTCCATTATCACATCGAATACCTTTAACCTTCTTGGACAACTGATTCTCAATAAGTGTAATAAAGTCCTTGAGAATTGAGTAGGTCTCACTCTTGGCAGCCATGAAGAAAACCCACGTGAACCTGCTATACCCATCAGTTACCACAAGGCAGAATTGTTTGTGGTCAATACTCCTAATAGAGGTAGGACCAAATAAATCCATGTGTAGTAGCTGCAATGGTACAGTTATAAGGCTCAGAGTTGTAATGGTCTTGAAGGATGCTTTATGTTGTTTGCCTTTGATGCATGCAAGGCAATTGATATCATTTCTGAATATTTTGGGAGGTAAACCAGAGACCAAATTCAGATTTGCTAATTTGTGAATGGTCTTGAAGTTCACATGTCCCATCCTTCGGTGCCATTTAGTGGCTTCATCTTATGAGGCTTTAGAAACCAAACATGCTAGTTGACCAGTAGGATTGACTTCATTCAGCTTGATACTATAGAGGTTGTGTCTTCTAGGGATTCTGAGCAGAACCTGTTAGTCATCCGGGAGTTTAAAGTCTTTAGATAACACTAGAGCATCAGTATCCGTAAAGAGGACAAACTGCTTCTTGTCACAAATCTGAGAGACAGATATCAAGTTGAAGTGTTGAAGTGCTTCCACATAGTAGACCTGCTCAAAGTTAAGAGTAGGCGTTTGAATCGTCCCTTTGCTAGTGATCCTTCCTTCACCTCCTCCAAAATAGACCTTTCTGCCTTGAAATGGTACAAAGTTAGATAGAAGACTATTATTTCCTATCATGCTCCTAGAGCATCCACTATCAACAATTCCTAGAGTAGGATCTTGGTATGGAGTAACCTACAACAACAAGAAAAGAGATATGAAAAGGTTAGTGTCTTAAGGGGACCCAAACATTTTCAGGTTTGAGCCTGCCTTATGGATCTTTAGTAGATAGCCAAGAAGATTGATGAGATCCACCGTTGTTCTTAGGTTACCTATTCATCATATGGGTGTTATTGTTTGACCAAGAACAACCTGCTGAGGGCTTAACAACAGTTCCCAGATTTCCCAACCTAAAATACATGTGGTCTAAATTAAATGCATAATTTGGATTAAAAGTTTGAAATAGTTGCTGGTTGGTCTATTTGGTATTAATCCAGTGTTTCTCCAATGATCAGAAGCGAATGGAGAGGTCCTTCTAGAAGAAGAAAAAGATTGAGCACATGGGTTTAGTCTTCTAGAAGAATATGGAACAACTCTTGGTGGACCAGGAGCAAGAAATGCTTGATATACAGAAGAATGTTTGTCATAAAAATCACAATCTTTAATCAAATGGAATTCACTCCCACAAACAAAACATGTTTTAAACGACCTTTTATTACAATGACATTGTTTATACTGCTAACTTTATTACACACAATTCTAGGAAAAACATCCTTCCTAGCACTCAATAAACCGGGACTAGACACAGTTGAAGTGAAAGCAACTCTCTCTTCACGCTTCCTAGCACTAGTAGCAGTATGGTCATTTGACTTGGAGCTTGTAGGTCTCAACTCTTCACTTGAACCACATGATGCAGAGTCACTGGCTTTGTCACTGAAAGTACACGAGACAAAGTCATTAGTATTAGTAGAACTTTTTGGGGACTCATGCATATGTGATCCATCCAAGTCATTATGCCTAGTATTGGGCATGAAAGTTCCTATAAGAGGTGGAGGGACAACGTGCATTTCTGCTGTTGGTTTAAACCTATTGTAGCTAGGTGTTCCCTCTTCCTCCTTGTCAGGATCAAAGACACTTGAAAAAGATAAATCAAACACATCTTCTGAATCAATATATTTATCAAATCCTAACCCTCTTTTAGTCCTACCATACATACTACTATCAATTAATTTTGAAAGATTCTTAGGTGCCTTTTGCCATTTTTCAAATCTTAAAAGTGTAGCATCTAATTTTTCCTTCATGTCTTGTTTATCTTTGATACTGTCATCTTTTACCTTTTCAGTGTATTTAAGCATATTTGTTGTGTTCTATAAATCAATGTTCAGTATCCTAATTTTATCCACGTACTCACGTTGAGTATCTTGAAGCCACCTCTTTTGTTGTTCTAATGTTTTTAAAGAAGCCTTATATGCTTGAACTTCTAAAAAATACTTATCATTATGATCATTTAAGTCATTATATTGAGACAACAATTCTGAATATTTATCATGACAACCAAGAGGACAATGTTGTACCTGAGGTGAGATGCCCATAAGAGCAAACTCTTCTGCTTCCTCGGCATCAGACAGATTCCCAGCAATCATTGCAAACACGTTAGTAGAAGGTTCAGCTGTTTCCAGGGTAGCATTCTGATGATCATTCTAGTTGACCATAGAGTCAACAGACACCAACGCCTTCTTGTCATCCTTCACCTCCTGAATCTTGAAAGCTGAATATCTGCTCTTCTCCTAGTCATGCTTGTTAGGGCATTCCCTTGCAAAGTGACCTTGCTGCTGGCAGTTATAGCATCTAACCTTGCTTCTGTCAGATCTTGCTGGCTCTCTTGGGTTATAGTTAAATTTTCGACCGACTTTCTTCTCAAATTTGTGAACCCTAAGAGTGAGCATGGCCATCTGCCATTTTAGATCCATTTCATCCAGGTCAATTTATCAACCTGTTTGAAGTCATCAAAAGCAAGTTGCTGTTGAGCATCTACGTCAGCCACAAAAGAGTGAAGAACAACTTCTACCATGCTACCAGACTTGGCTTTTGGTTCAGGAGTATAAGTATGCTGAAAAGTATGTCGAGAAGACACAGTATTGCTTGGGCTACTAGCATAGGACATGAGACTAGATCCCATAGAACTCACAAAGGCAGAGTTAGCAGGAGTAGGAAAAGAATTACTTGAGTATCCCCTCACATGAGGCTCAAAGGTTTTGAGGTTATGAAATAAATCATCAAAATTAAAATAGTCAAGCCCACCTTTTGCTTTGAGAGAGATTACCACCTGATTCCATGAGTAGGGTAAGGCTCTAAGAAACCTTGCATTGATATCACCATTGTCAGGTTTCGACCGAAGTTGATTCAACTGGCTCAGTATCTTTTGGAACCTGTCATACCCTTGATGGTGTGACAACCGTGGTTTTGAGGTTCGTCACTTGGTCTTATTTTTAAGGTTAATTTATGTGTGACTATGTGATTGTGTGTTTACATGTTTATTTTGGGTGAACGAGGTTGGTGTGGTTATCGTTTATGAGTATAGAGTACTCATAAGTAAATCGAGGAACGATTATTTCATGTTCATGAGATCACAATTAGTGACTATAAAATGAAAAGGTGATATTTTGGTATTTACGTATACGTATAAGTATTATAGTAATAGTATTTTTTTTAGGATTTACGGTTTAGCATTTAGAGGTCTCGGAGGAGGTAATTAGTCATATGTATATTTTTCGGGATGGTTTTAAGTCATTTAGGACTTAGTTATAAAGTTTATTTCAAAATTTGAGATTTTTTATAAAAGTGTATATTTTACGTCTTTTACGGTAAAACGCGTAAATTTGACTAGTTTTACGGTTTTGAGGTTTTGGAGGCTTTAGGAGCCGAAATAAATTAAGGAAAGTTAAGGTAATATTAATAACTTAATAATTAATAATAAAAAGAAAAAAAATAATAAAAAAAGGGTGGCTCGGTTTGGTTTGGACGCAAGAAAGAAAGGAAGAAAAAAAAAAGAAATATTTAAAGAAATTTGTATTGGGCTTGGACTAGTATAAGGTGTATTAAAACAATATTAGTAAAAAAAACACACGATTCATAAAAAAAAAAGAAAAACGCAGCCATGGATGAAGAAAAAAAAGAAGAAGAAAATTAGGGTTTTCAAAATCTTGGGTTTTTGATCAATTGAAGGTACGATCTTGTTTAATGTTTGTTCTTGTTTAATTAAACATGTATACATCAACATATGATGGATTTCGGTTAGAGTTTTAATAAAAATCTGTATTTTAATGAGTTCATAATGATTGGATGGATTAGGGCTTGTAATTAGAGGGATTAGGGTTAATTAATGAGGTTGATTTTGTTAAACCCGTTTTTAAAAACTGGGCAGAATTTTGAGTCAATTGTTTTGATCATATCTGGAGTTCTAGGAACATTCAAGATGCGATCCAAGTATCCCTGAAAAAGGTAATTGAAGTGGCTTTCCAATGCAAGAAACGAGAACTAAACTGGAGGCCGGGAAGTGGGTCAAAAATAGGTTACAACAGTCGGATGTCAAAACAGTTTTGTAATCAGCCTGTTTTCTTTTTAAGTTTTGGGTTGTTTGGGGTACTTAGGGTTGCATTGGGATCTTCTCACGAACATGAGAGATGGTTTATATAATGTAGTAAGTATGTGCACTTGGGCTAAGGTTGTGGTTTAGTGTAAGATCCCCTAATAGTAACAAACTTTTTGTATGTTTAAAATCAGTAAAACTGGAATGACAAAAGTATATATATATATATATATATATATATATATATATATATATATATATATATATATATATATATATATATATATATATATATATATATCGGGGCCTTAACAGTAGCTTTAAGGTTACGGAAAGTGGGAGGTGTTAGCTAACATATGTAAGGGTATGAATATTCCTTTTACAGAAACCATGGGTATGTTTAAGTGGACGTTTGACTTAATGTTTGGAGACCTAAAATTGGAACTGTTTTGTGTAAAATATGAACGGGATAGTTATTAAACTTCAACAAGTTAAGGACTTGTTAGGGAAGGGTAATGGGGGTGATTAGAGCTTATCAATGAGATATTTATATGGGAATAGGCTAGATGTCCATCATAGGTTGATGAGCCATCTTAGTGATTGGTTCATGTATTGATTGCATGTTTTGGTTTGTTAGCTTGTTGCTAATGCGAGGACTTGTGAAGAAGCAATCAGGTGAGTTTCATAGTCCCATGTTTACTATTGATTTTGACTTCCAGATGGAATGGAAGAGACACTGTGTTATGTTGTTTATAAATTAATGCTGTGAATGTTTTTAAGGTTTGAGATGGACTTGTGTGTACATTATGTGATTAACTGCTATGTGATTCTTGTTCGTGTATGATTTGGATGGGAAAGGTACATAGGTGTATGGGCGCCTATGGTACCATGGTTGTTGGTAAGGCGTGATGCCTTGAAAATCATAGTTGTTGGTAAGGCGTGATGCCTTGGAAATTATGGTTGTTGGTAAGGCGTGATGCCTTGGTAATTGTGGTTGTTGGTAAGGCGTGATGCCTTGGAATTGTGATGATTGATTGAACTTGAATGCTATTTGTTAATACATAATTGTAGCGCATTGTCCATATGTTATTGTGTTGATGGTTGTTATTCACAGCTTATAACTGTTTTGGCGTTGGAGTCTAAACCTGTGACTCTCACCAACTTTATGTTGACGTGTTTTAGTGTCTCTTTTAGGTGTGAATGTGGTTAAGCGTGAGGATAGAAGTGGCTAGACTTGGATGCCTTAGGATTGCATATAGAAGGAGATCCCCGTTCCTTCTTAGTTACCTTTATGTTTTTTTTTGAATAAGTGATACTGTTGGCACCTATATGTTTGTTTGGATTATGTTTATTGTTTGTCTTGGGTAAGTGGTAGGACTGTTACCTACTTGCCTAGACTCCTGCATTGTTGAGATATTGTCATGACATTTGTGTCACCATTTTATGACATTTCTTATTTCATTTAGTTATCTCTATAGACACGCCATGTTGTGATGATATCCATACGTCGCGCCCTATATTCCGCCATGGTGGGGTGTGACTGAATGGTATTAGAGCCAATGGTTATAGAGAATTAGGTTCCCTAGTCGCGTAGCCTTGTCTATAGTTTAAGGGTCCCTGCATATAGGCCTCATAGGAGTATGTGTTTATTTTATTATAATTGATGTGTTTGGATGTTATTTATTACGATGTTTTGACTAGTATGAATTGAACCATAGTAAGTTCATACTTAGCCACATGTTATTTTTCTTTTCGGGATGTGACTAGTGCTGGTTGAACCATAATCGTCCACGCTAGTCACTGTTGTATTTTGCTTAAATTGTACATTATAGTACATAATTTAGTACAAGGTAGTTTCTATCTTTTATCGAGTTATTTTACATACCTGAGGGTATGTTACTTTTCTTTTGATGTTTAAGTCATGTTCCCTAAGAATCGTGTGGTGGTTCGAGCTACTAGGAGTACACGGGTAGGAAGGATTTTAAGCTGTTTCCACTCTTACGGGCGACATGACTTATAACTGATTATGTTTTCGTTTTGGATTTAGTCTAGGTTGTTTTAGCTAGACTATGGATTTCTGTATTCCAAGAGTTTTACTGTGTTATTTTAATAGATGGAGTTTTGGACCTTATTGGTTATGTGGTTATGAGCTTATGTGAGTAGATGGATTTATGTGTTATATGTTGTATTGATTCTTATAAGTGTCATCATAGGAGGGAGTGCATTGGGGAAAGGGTAATTGTATAAGTATGGTGGCCAACATAGTTATACAAGTACCACAACTTCAATGGGTTCTCAAGTATGATTGCATGAAAGAGAGTTAGTACATGCTTGTATATGATGAGATGTAGAATTTGGGTATACGTATAATTTATGGGTTTATGTAATGGCTGCCTATGAGATGGCTATCGTTCTTTTTGTGTTATATGTTTTGGGTTATAATTGTGTTGTGTGATTATGGGGTCACATGATATGGTTTGGTTTTGGAGTTCGGCTTTATTCCTTGCTGTGGCACGGTGAGATGGTGATTACTCGTATGGAAAAAAAGAGCGTATAAAGCGATTGATTGACTTGACATGTATGATAACGAGTATGTTTGGGAGATTCGATAGGTATACATATGCGGATGTATATATACTAATAGATGTTATGCTATGATTTACGGTCGTTCAGTAGCTATTATAACTTAAACGTACCTGGTACTCTCTTGTGTTTAAACAATTTATTAGAGCTCGAGTTTGGGGGAGTTTCAACGACGTTTTGAATCTTTTGAAGTGTGTCTTGTAGCGTATTCTTTGAGTTTCGTATTTCATGTGTACGTTTTAAAATGGTGTTCTTGGTTTTAAATCTATTGAAATAACTTGGGATTTCTTTTGAGATAATGAAATCTTTAGTGTTGGGTCTTACATTTCTTTTGGTCGGTATATATTGGGAAAAAGGGGGACTTGGAAATCTATTATAAGGTTAGATAGTTGGTGGTATTCGGTAAAATAAGGGTAAGGTGTTGGAGTCGTGTTTGAAACAAGGTGCAACGTAAGATTTCTTTTTAATCAACACTGATTTATTTCAAAGTCTAAAAGACTTTCTTTAAAATAAAGCGAAGTAAAATTTCTTTCTACTTACGTAGTTTATATAATTGGATTGACCGATTCACGTCATTTATAATAATTAATACGAGGTTAAATTGAGTTTATGAAGGTTACACATACAATTATATCTTTCATTTAAAAGGATTGCATTAACCACTAAGTTTATTCTTTAGTTTTAAAACAACTGGTATAAAATTATTTTGGTCGTAACTTGTTCGTTTTTAAAGCTTTTTGGATGATTCAAAAGCCTAAAATTATGTACTCGGAACGTACTTTTCAAATATTCAGAATGTATAGTCATGGGAGGCCAGTATCCTGGCCGAAATTATTGTACAAGTGTCGGGTTAAAGGTTGAGTTTGAATAGTAGTTTATTTTTATGATTTGGGATGCACGGGATACCTAGTTTTTGAGTCGAGTTTTGAGTTCGTCAAGAGGGTTGTTTGTAGATTGTTTGAGTCACATAGATGTGGGAGGTAATAAAAAAACGATATATATTCTTTTGGAAAAGTCGATCTTTTGCATGGTTTAAATAATATGTCGCGGGGCGTAATATGTTTGGTTGCCATTGGGTGTGTCTTGGATTATTTTTCGTTGTCATGGGTCATTTTGAATTGATACACATTCTTGGTTTGAGTTTTCTTTCGAGTCTCGTGGTTTTTGACTTGTTTTAAATGGTTCACGTGAAATGTCGTTAGTTATCCGTGGGTTTGATTCGTTGATCGTATCTGGTGGATTCAGGATGTAGTTTTTGTTTCGTATTGTTCGGGAGCGTTGAGGTAGTCGTATGAAAGACTTGGTTGCGCCTACACGATTAAGTAGGTGACCATGAGAAAACGGTAGGAATGACCTTAGTGGGGAGGAAAGAAGTTCGTAGATGAACTAATGTGGTCATGAGGTCTCTTAGGAGTACCAGGGAGATGAATAGAGGTTGTGTAATGTATGGATATTGGCACAAGTAACATGCCATAGAGAGTGTTGGAAGGGGATATTGTTCGTAAGGCATGTATGTTTTCCGAAAATTTCCTGAAACTTAGTAGGTTTGTCTAATATTTTGAGATAGAACCATGAATAGAGCAAGTAGGAGAAGTGAGAGGAGTTGCAGTTAGTGCTTTTCCAGGAAAAATTTTGATGGAATGATTTCAAGAACAAGAGTTGATGGAAATTGCAACGGATGCAAGGTAAAAGTTGAGTTGCTTAGTAGTAGATTGGATGTGGAAAGCAGTTGAGTGGTCTGATGAGAGGAAGCATTGGTCTTTTAAAATGCGTGTAGAATTTCGCAAGTAGAACAAGGTAGGAATCTATTCGTATTGTCGCTAGGAGAGGTTGCAAGGAGGACATAGTTGAAACTGCTAAGGATGTTGTATGAACGCTTTGGGTTTACGGTTATGCATTTGGCTTCGCCAAAGAACTAGTGGTTTTCATGGTGTCAATGAACCAAGTGTGCGTGAACGTGTATAAATGAGTTGTCATCGGGAGCATCGACGACATCTTGATATACTCAAATCTGAGAAGGAGAGTGAGGAGAATTATGTGTTGGTTTTGGAGTGGAATTATACGTGAGATTTTCAAGTGTGAGTTTTAGTATTAAGTCTACCATGATGAGTAGTTAGAGATGATGGCATATCATGGAACCAGCAAGGGGCAAAGTGAAGAAGGATGAGGAAGCATTTTGGAGGCTGAAGAGGTGGATTGGATAATGAGCCGATCTTGGCATTATCGGAAGGGCTGGATGAATTCGTGAAGCATGACGATACGTGGAGCAAGGATTTGGACGCGTACGAGGACGATAAAGAAAGGCGATCACTATACGTTGCAGGAACGGAAGATTTGGAAGAACTGGATAGACTTAGTTAGTGGAGCTGGATTGTTATATCTGCCTAGAATGCTAGAGGCATTTGGTGTACGAGACGTGGAGAATGATCTATACGGATCATGAACGTCTCCAACACATATGCAATCATCTTGATTGAACATTTGGCAAAGGTGATGGGTGGAGATAATTGATGAAAGAAAAATTGCAAGGCCAAGTACCATCTGGGAAAGGCAAGTATGGTCGGTGAGACATGGAATAAGAAGGATGAGGTGAAGCTGAGACGAACTTGAACTATAAGGATGACATATTAGGGCGGTTTGGATAAAGGATGTAGGGTGCACGAGTTGAGTTGTCTAAAGCAGAGAACGCGTCAACATTTATGTTGCGTGGCTTGGACAATCTAGGAAGGAAAGGGACGTAGACTATACTTCCTACATAGATAGGAGTAGCTTGGAAAGGGCGATGTAAGGACGAAGTTGGTGGAAGGGATACATAATGCAGTGGAGGATTAAGTACGATGAGAGTTGGGTGATAGTCGATAGACTGACTAATTCATCACCTATTTCAAGAGGAATGAGAAGTCACGTAGTTGGGAAGTTGGAAGAATTGCGTACGGATGTGAGGGAATCAAGGGTTTTGCGTAAAGGTTAGCCTAATATGTATGGAGTGCCTTATGAAGGATTCTGGCAAGGGAAGAAATGAGGGGAAGCATCACATCGTGATGTATGGTAGGGAGTTAGGAAACTCATTAGCGATGGCTGAGTTTTCATATAGTGATAGTTATCATACTGGAAGTCGATAAATGCCATTGAGGCACTATATGAAAGGATAGGGTGAGTTGTCCCCAATGTGGACTAGAATTGGAAAAAGAGGCTACTAATGTGGTAATGATGTTGTGGAAAGGATGTGAGCAACAAGGGATGCTATGTAGAAAAGGAGGAAACCACTAGAGTTAGTGACAAGGTTATGTAGGGAGTTTCACCCATAGTAACGGGTGGTATGTTTTGGTAAAATGGAAGGGTTGATGTAGAGTTTTGTAGGTCCATTTATGATCTTGGGAAAGATCGGACCATTAGCTTATGAGCATAGAATTACCTGGGGGGAAATGAGTTGTATACGTGATACATTTCATGTATTGAGTTTGGTAAAGGTTGTTTGAGAATGCATTTTGCATGTACGGTTATTCGGAACTTGGGTTAATAAGAGTCTTTGTTTTATCAAAGAGTCATCTATGAGATTTATTGACTGTGAGGTCAAGAGTTTGACAATGAGTTTAATTATTTTTGGTTTGTATATGTGGAATTTTGAAACATGAACTGAAGTTCACGTGGAAATGAGAGGAGTTCATTTAGGACAAGTATCCTCGTGTGACTTGTTGTTTGTGTGTTTGATCATAAGGAGTAAATCTCGGGACGAGATTTCTATTAGGAGGGAGTGATATGACAACCGTGGTTTTGAGGTTCGTCACTTGGTCTTATTTTTAAGGTTAATTTATGTGTGACTATGTGATTGTGTGTTTACATGTTTATTTTGGGTGAACGAGGTTGGTGTGGTTATCGTTTATGAGTATAGAGTACTCTTAAGTAAATCGAGGAACGATTGTTTCATGTTCATTAGATCACAATTAGTGACTATGGAATGAAAAGGTGATATTTTGGTATTTACGTATACGTATAAGTATTATAGTAATAGTATTTTTTTAGGATTTACGGTTTAGCATTTAGAGGTCTCGGATGAGGTAATTAGTCATATGGATATTTTTCGGGATGGTTTTAAGTCATTTAGGACTTAGTTATAAAGTTTATTTCAAAATTTGAGATTTTTTTATAAAAGTGTATATTTTACGTCTTTTATGGTAAAACGCGTAAATCTGACTAGTTTTACGGTTTTGAGGTTTTGGAGGCTTTAGGAGCCGAAATAAATTAAGGTAAGTTAAGGTAATATTAATAACTTAATAATTAATAATAAAAAAAATAATAAAAAAAGGGTGGCTCGGTTTGGTTTGGACGCAAGAAAGAAAGGAGAGAAAAAAAAGAAAGATTTAAGGAAAGTTGTATTGGGCTTGGACTAGTATAAGGTGTATTAAAACAATATTAGCAAAAAAAAACACAGGATTCATAAAAAAAAGAAAAACGCAGCCATGGAGGAAGAAAAAAAAGAAGAAAAAAATTAGGGTTTTCAAAATCTTGGTTTTTGATCAATTGAAGGTACGATCTTGTTTAATGTTTGTTCTTGTTTAATTAAACATGTATACATCAACATATGATGGATTTAGGTTAGGGTTTTAATAAAAATCTGTATTTTAATGAGTTCATAATGATTGGATGGATTAGGGCTTGTAATTAGAGGGATTAGGGTTAATTAATGAGGTTGATTTTGTTAAACCTGTTTTTTAAAACTGGGCAGAATTTTAAGTCAATTGTTTTGATCATATCGGGAGGTCTAGGAACATTCAAGATTCGATCCAAGTATCCCTGGAAAGGTAATTGAAGTGTCTTTCCAATACAAGAAACGAGAACTAAATTGGAGGTCGGTAAGTGGGTTAAAAACAGGTTACAACAGTCGGAGGTCAAAACAGTTTTGTAATCAGCCTGTTTTCTTTTTAAGTTTTGGGTTGTTTGGGGTACTTAGGGTTGCATTGGGATCTTCTCACGAACATAAGAGATGGTTTATATAATGTAGTAAGTATCTGCACTTGGGCTAAGGTTGTGGTTTAGGGTAAGATCCCCTAATAGTAACAAACGTTTTGTATGTTTAAAATCAGTAAAACTGGAATGACAAAAGTATATATATATATATATATATATATATATATATATATATATATATATATATATCAGGGCCTTAACAGTAGCTTTAAGGTTAGGGCAAGTGGGAGGTGTTAGCTAACATATGTAAGGGTATGAATATTCCTTTTACAAAAACCATAGGTATGTTTAAGTGGACGTTTTACTTAAAGTTTGGAGACCTAAAATTGGGACTGTTTTGTGTAAAATATGAACGGGATAGTTATTAAACTTCAACAAGTTAAGGACTTGTTAGGAAAGGGTAATGGGGTGATTAAAGCATATCAATGAGATATTTATATGGGAATAGGCTAGATGTCCATCATAGGTTGATGTGCCATCTTAGTGATTGGTTCATGTATTGATTGCGTGCTTTGGTTTGTTAGCTTGTTGCTAGTGCGAGGACTTGTGAAGAAGCAATCATGTGAGTTTCATATTCTCATGTTTACTATCGATTTTGACTTCCAGATGGGATGGAAGAGACACTGTGTTATGTTATTTATAAATTAATGTTGTGAATGTTTTTAAGGTTTGAGATGGACTTGTGTGTACATTATGTGATTAACTGCTATGTGATTCTTGTTCGTGTATGATTTGGATGGGAAAGGTACATAGGTGTATGGGCGCCTATGGTACCATGGTTGTTGGTAAGGCGTGATTCCTTGGAAATCATGGTTGTTGGTAAGGCGTGATGCCTTGGATATTATGGTTGTTGGTAAGGCGTGATGCCTTGGTAATTGTGGTTGTTGGTAAGGCGTGATGCCTTGGAATTGTGATGATTGATTGAACTTGAATGCTAGTTGTTAATACATAATTGTAGCGCATTGTCCATATATTATTGTGTTGATGGTTGTTATTCACAGATTATAACTGTTTTGGCGTTGGAGTCTAAACCTGTGACTCTCACCAACTTTATGTTGACGTGTTTTAGTGTCTCTTTCAGGTGTGAATGTGGTTAAGTGTGAGGATAGAAGTGGCTAGCCTTGGATGACTTAGGATTGCATATAGAAGGAGATCCCCGTTCCTTCTTAGTTACCTTTATGTTTTTTTTTGAATAAGTGATACTGTTGGCACCTATATGTTTGTTTTGGATTATGTTTATTGTTTGTCTTGGGTAAGTGGTAAGACTGTTACCTACTTGCCTAGACTCCTGCATTGTTGAGATATTGTCATGATATTTGTGTCACCATTTTATGACATTTCTTATTTCATTTAGTTATCTCTATAGACACGCCATGTTGTGATGATATCCATACGTCGCGCCCCATATTACCCCATGGTGGGGTGTGACAGATGGATACCTTCAGTTTCTGAGATCTTGAAGTCTGTGAATTCATCTCTCAGTATATCGCATTTTCTTTGACTCCTCATTCCCACCAAACCTTGCTTTTATTCCATTCCAGATTTCTCTAGCATCGTCCAGATGATAAAAGTCACCCATGTGATCATCAGGAAGAGACTGAAGCAAAATAGTTTTTGCTTTGATCTCCTTCTGAACAGCTGTGATTTCTTCATGAGTTTTAGGGTCAAGAAGAATAATACTTCCATTCTTGTCTCTTCCAGTCAACTTCCTGCTGTTTCCATTCAGAATAATCTTCCAAAGGTCTTTATCAGTGTTGGTGATCCAACATTCCATATTCATCGCCCAACTATCATACTCGTCCTTTTTCAGAAGAGGAAACTTACCATTTGTGTTGGAAACCGTAGCAATGATCTGCTGAGGTTGCTGAGTTTTAGGGGTACTATCTTCTCCTGTTTGAGTAGAACTTGAGGCAGACATAATTAAACAAAAATGTTAGTAATGTGAAAAATTGATTCTTCTTGTTACAGAGACTCTCCCAGGCTCTAATACCACTTGTTGGGTCCACTAGGTGTGGATCTTGCAGCCTGTCAGGAACGGTGAACGACTTCTGTAATCACAAGTCTATTCACAGAGAGACTCTATACAAATCACACAGTATAAGTGCGGAATACAAATACTATGAATAAGAAGAACATAATAACTATAACGACTTGATCCTTTTCTAAGGATTTCTAATATTAATAAGAACTAGAATTATATTTGAGGAAGGCGTGTGTAACCCTTCTGCCTAAGGTTCCTTTTATACTACAAGGAAACCCTAATACATCATTAATCAAAACGTGTAAAACTGATATGCATATCCTTTCCTAACATATCTCATGCATATCCTAACAGAATAATATCTAAATAATAAAGTTTGACTTTCTATAAGACCAGGAGCACGGCTTGCTCCTACTACTACTATGACTAGGAGGAACTACATACCTCCTAGTCTACCTATTACAAATAACTATTCCAATGTTCCTAACAGGTGACACAAATGTCATGACAATATGTCATCAATGCAGGAGTCTAGGTAAGTAGGTAACAGTCCTACCTCTTACCCAAAACAAACAAATAACACAAACAAATCAACATATAGGTTCATAGTATCACTTATTGAAACAAACAGAAAAATAAACTAAGAAGGAACGGAGATCTCCTTCTAAATGCATTCCTACGCGACTCCAATCCTAGCCACATATGTTCTCACGCTTAACCACTTTATCACCTGAAAGAGACACTAAAACACGTCAACATAATGTTGTTGAGAGTCATAGGTTTAGACTCCAACCGAAAAACAGATTAAAATAAGCTGTGAACCACCATAAACCACTAAACATATGGACAATGTGATACAAATATGCATTAACAACTAACATTCAAGATCAATCAAACCAAACCAAATCCAAGGCTCCCAGCCTTACCAAACACCATGGTCCCATAGGCGCCCATACACCTATGTACCAATCCCAAGGCCCCGCCTTGTCATTATCCATTGGTCCCATAGATGCTCACACATCTATGTACCTCCCCAAGGCCTCGCCTTGTCAACACCCCCTTGGTACCAAGTCAAATCACAAAACAATCATGAATCAATTAGCAGTTAATCACATAAGTACACACAAGTCCATCACCAATCATGAAACATTCACAGCAACAACTTACAAAACCCTAACGAGTGTCTCTTCCATCCCATCTGGAAGTCAAATCATTTATAGCTCATAAAAACATGGGACTATGAAACTCACCTGATTGAGCTTCTCCAAAAGTCCGCGTACTAGCAAAAAGCTAACAAACAAAAGCACACAATCAAAACATGAACCAAACACTAAGATGGCTCATCAACCTATGATGGACATCTAACCTTCTCCCATATATATACCGCATTTATATTCTCTAAACATCTCATTACACCCCTCTATAAAGCCCTTAACTCAGTTTACTTGATAACCCGTCCCGTTAACATTTTACCCAAAACAGTCCCGGTTTTTAGGTCTCCAAACTATAAGCCAAACGCCCACCTAAACATACCCATGATCTCTGTAAAGGAAACCATATGCCCTTACATATGTTAGCTAACTCCTCCCTTTTTCCCAAACCTTAAAGCTACTGTTAATACCCCGATATATATATATATATATATATATATATATATATATATATATATATATATATATATATATATATATATATATATATATATATATATATATATATATATATATATATATATATATATATATATATATATATATATATATATATATATATATATATATATATATATATATATATATATATATATATATATATATATATATATATATATATATATATATATATATATATATATATATATATATATATATATATATATTATATACTTCTGCCTATCCGCATTTTACCGATTTTGAACATACAAAACGTTTGTTATGATTAACGGGTCTTACCCTAACCCATTTGCTTAGCCACCCTTCAGGTCTCTTATTTAATATATAAACCAACACCCATGCTCATTAGAGGGCTCAAGTGTACTCCTAAGTACCCCAATCACCTTAAAACGTTAAATTAAACCCGACTGATTTCAAAACTGTTTTGACCTCCGACTGTTGTAACCTGTTTTTGACCCACCTCCTGACCTCCAATTTAGTTCTCGTTTCTTGCATTTAAAAGCCACTTCAATTACCTATTCAGGGATGCTTGGATCGCAAAGTAAGAGTTTGTAGAACTCTATATATGATCAAAACGATTGACTCAAAAATCTGCCCAGTTTTTAAAAACGAATTTAAACATGATTAAACCCTAATTAACATCACTAATAATCACCAATCATTATCCTAATAGTGTTAATTGTTATAAACCCCTAATTAAATATCTATTAAAAACTCTAATCTATCATATAAATTGATTACATAAAACTTGAAGCCTTAATGCTATAAAATAAGAAAACTATAAGAATTATATCAAGAATTTTACCTCAAATCTTCAAGAAAATTATTTTTGAGTGAATCCCTAAATTAGGGCTTGTAAAAATTCGGCCAAAAGGGAAGAAAATTAATGAAAAACTGATTTTTGTGATATAAACATGGTATTTATATGTTTTATTAAAAAGGCTTTTCCAAATTGGGCTCAAGTTGGGTCTTTTGGCCCATTATCGTTTCTTTTTCTTTTCTAGTCGGTTTAAAACCCGATTCATATATATATTTTTTTTCTTTTTTTTCTTTTTAAGACCTATTAATATGTTATTAATAATACCTTAATTTACCTTAATTTATTTCAGCTCCTAAAGCCTCCGAAACCTTACAACCGTAAAACTAGTCAATTTTACGCGTATACCGAAAAAAAAGGTAAAATATACAGTTTTAAAAAAAATCTTAAATTTTGAAATAAACTTTATAACTAAGTCCTAAATGACTTAAAACCATCCCGAAAAATACTCACATGACTTAACACCTTACCCGAGACCTCTAAATGCTAAACCCCGAATCGTAAAAAAAAATACAATTTAATATAATACTTATACGTATACGTAAAACACCAAAATAACACCATTTCATTTCATAGTCACTAATTTGTGAACTCATGAACATGAAATAACCGTTCCTCGATTTAGTTATGAGTACTTTATACCCATAAACGATATCCACACCAACCTCATTCACGCAAAATAACATGTAAACACGCAAATCACATAGTCACACATAAATTAACCTTAAAATAAGACCAAGTGACGAACCTCAAAACCACGGTTGTCACATCACTCCCTCCTAATAGAAATCTCGTCCCGAGATTTACTCCTTAGGATCATCATTATCATTTAGCTGAGGATACTTGCTCCTCATAAATCCTTCCCGTTCCCACGTGAACTCTAGTCCATGTTCCAAACTCCATCTACCCATAACTACGGTATATTACCCTTTTTATCCAACGTCCTAGCTTCACGACCCAAAATCTCTATCGGCTGTTCGATAAAACGAAGACTCGTATCCAATACTAATATCATCTAACGGTACTTGCAAGTCAGTTCTTGCTAAGCATTTCCTCAAGTTTGATACAGGAAATACGTCATGCACACTACTCAATTCCTCCGGTAATCTCAACCTATACGCCACTAGCCCAATCCTTTCAAGGATTTCAAATGGACCCACAAATCTAGGTGCTAACTTCCCTTTTCTTTCCAAACCGCATCACCCCTTTCCATGGTGAAACCTTTAGCATAACTTTATCTCAAATCTCAACGGCTTACGCCGCTTGTCCGCATAGCTCTCTTGTCGTTTCTTTGCTATTTTCACCCTCTAATTAGTCACTGCCACCACCTCCATAGTTTTCCGATCCACCTCCGGTCCAATACGTTGGCCGCTTCTAACTTCATCCCACTGTAACGGTGATCCACCTCATCTCCTATGAATTAACTCCAACAGTTTCTACTACAATTCCTATCACCATACCTAACGGCTTCTGTGACAATCCGTCAATTTATGGTTGATATTTTATTCTCAAGTATTATTTAAAAACATTATTTTAATGTTATAATATGAACTACCTTATTTTTGGGAAGAAATTTGGATTTACGTCTTGAAGTAGCATCGACTACGTCTAAACCGGAGGATTCTACGTTACGTGCTTACGTTTACTTACACCGTCTTTGGTCACACTCCGACATTTCAGAAAATAAATTTATCCGTGAATATTATTTTGGAATTTTAAATTTGTGTTGGTTCATAAACTCACAAATTTACGAGAAGAGATTAGGACTTACGATTATAATTTAACGTCCTTTACGACTAAACCGGAAACCCTAGGATTACGTATTTACGTTTTCGAACTCCGTTTTTTATGAGACAATTTTTATTAGATTCGTTTTATGCTGTTGATTCATAATTTATAAAAACATTTTTTTGTAAAACGACCCGAGGGCACGCAAATCGAGGAAACTAGAATCGAGAAGTACCCGTAAATAATGGGGATGAGACAAAATCACTTTTGCCCCACCCCCACACAATGGGCGGCCAAACTAGCCTACACATGACCATTGTTGTCAAATTTTGATTAATACATGAGACACCTGTCTCAAAACTTCACAAAGAAGTTTACCACATGTATAAAACTTTACAAAACCACTTTCTAAAACCATTTCTCACAAATCTAACATGCAAACCATTATTTTTCTCTCCTATCTCTCTATATTTCGTCCCAAACTCACCTAAAACAACCCCCATTTGATCTTGATTCAACCATGAAATCATGTGTTATTCATACACATGATGAAGGACTCTTGGAGCTCTATTGATTGGTGGTCATTTTAACATCCAAGGAGAAGTTTTGTTGGTGTCTTGGGGCTGATTTTCCACAAGATGATTCATGAAGATAGGTGATCTTGAAGTTGATATTGGTATATCACAAGTTTTGCTATCAAAATCCAAGGCTTGTTCATCAACCTCATCTTTTCATCACTATGGTGGTATAAGGATCATTATTCCCATCCTTCTTTTTATTTTGATTATGTAATCATGTATTTTCTTTCTTATTGTATATTTATATGATGAATATATGATGATAAAAGTATTGTGTGGGGATTTGGTGTTGATAAACATGGGTAAAAAGATGAAAAACTATACGTAAAAATGGTTAATCTTGCTTAATTTATAGGCTGTATGAAATAATGTAAATAACCATATGATGAACTGATAAAATGGTATAGATGAATCGATATACAGTGAGTATTGAGACTTGTACACATGTGAGAGTTGGCCATGCAATGGAATCATAAAAATGAGTGAGATATGATCAAAACAAGTTTAGAGTGCAAATCTGAGTACACTGTTTTGGACGAATTTTATAAAATACTTAGAAGTTGATTCATCAGTAGCTATAAAGGAGTAAAATGAAGCACATATCATTTAGTTTCTCTGATAAATATTTGGGGTTCTATCTCCATGTAGAACTCTGGATATGATCATTTTAGTAAACTAGAATTTTAGGACTGATTTTGTGAAATTAAAGTTTAATATTATTATATAAGCACTCAAATAAATATAGTATAAAATGTGAATTAAAACCCACTAACTTATATATTTCATTTATATAAAAATGCATAAGGATAAATAAATGGACATTCTATAAAATGGTAGTTTGGTAAGTTTTATAAGTTATAAAAACTATATACTTAGTTTTACGTCTTTTCGGCTAAAACCGAACGATTAACGTTTTTGTTAAATAAAACTTAGACGGTTGGACCCGTCTAATGTAAACTTTTATAAACGCACATACTGATATATAAACATATATAACAAGTAAAAATCGATAAAACCCGAGCTTTACAACATATAGACATTAACGGGCCAAAGTAGCCTTCATGGACAATAAACCCGACTAATTTGGTAAAACACTTATAAACTTATTTATTGGGCTTAACCCATTTGGGCCCAACATATAAAGTATAATACTGGTAATAAAAGTATAATTGGGCTAATAAAATGTATTGGGCTTGTAATGGGCCTATTGGGCCTCCAAAATGTAAACAAGTTGAGCTAGTGTAACTAGTATAAAAGTTACCAACACATAACACAAAAATGAGTAAATAAGAATGTATAAATCCACTTGATCATCATATATAAAATCATCATATGTATACATAATTGTTATTTAATAAAGTCATTGGACAAGAGTCTAAGACAAGTATTATTTTTCTAGGTTTCCGTGATTGAAGCACGTACCGTACATCCAAATCGCCGATAATCGCCTTCCCACATCAACGTGAGTTCATAGCCTCGCACTCTTTTAAATGTTTTATGAAATATTTTATAAACCCGCGAGGGAGATAACATGTTAGTTTTACTAAAATAGGACACCATTTGTCCCGATTGTTTGTTTATTGATTTGGACCCGAATGATTGTATGACCCGATGAATGATTAAATGACCCGATAGATGAAATGAAATGGATTATTAATGTTAGGTTATGTCACTAAAAGTCCCATTAGCATGAATTGTGAACTACCAGGATTTGGTAGACGCTTATGCATGTAATAGTACTATTTAGGGACGATCACCCCAGTTCGCGCCTTGACGGTTGATCCCCGGCGTGCCACATTGATTGGTAAGCGAATTTATGTATGAGAAGATTTACACAAGCGTGATTATTGTGACGACACGCTAATTTAGATGGGCAAATTGAGTTTCGGGCTAGCTACCCGTTGTTTGTTGTAGTAAGGTAACAATGTCATGCGGCTTATAATAATCCAAATAACAAAAATACTGCTATAAGCATTGAATTACAATATATTGCCTGACTAGCAATACAGGGTCTATTTATCGATATTATGTTCGTGTTTTGGTTTTATATAACCATATTCATATAATGGTTTTTATTTAATCTATACAACGTTATAAAACGTATTGTATGATGTTTTTAAACGACAATGGTTCGTATAATGATTTTGAAGGCGAAAGCCTATATTATGATTTTGATAAGGATTTGTATAAAATGACTTTGGCTATTTTATGGCCTATTACAATGATTTGTACAAAGTGATTTTCGGTAATAATTTTATACCGATGTTATATTGATGGATTTTATTAAACTCTATGAATTCACTCGGCGTTATCGCTGACCTTTTCTTTTAACATGTTTTATCTCAGGTACTTGAAGGTAATTCTCGGGAAGACAACAAGAATTCATGGCCGGCACTCAAACCATAATTTCCAATCAAATGCTTTGTAAAACTTTTGTATGAAATAATATAACTTGGGACCTATGTAAATTTGATATTTATGAATGGAAATACTTTATTATTAAACGACACAATTTTTTTAAGCGTTGTCTATGATGTGAGTAATGTGCTATCCCGTAACACCAACGAGTCTTCCGCTGTATTGAATTGTATAAATTTGGGGGTGTTACAGTTTGGTACCAGAGCTCTCGTTATAGAGAACGAAAGATTTTTAAAACCAAGGTTATGAATAAAACATTTCAAAATCTTTTAACTGTAGAATTTTTTCTCAAAATGTCTAAAAATCTTTTGACTATAACGGTGCCGAAGAATTCCCGAGTTACCGACAAGGCCAGACTGAGAAGTGTTATTTTAATATATATATAACTTGGATTATATATATATGATGTAATTTTATTACATGATTGTTTGATGATTATTTTGATATTTATACGAGGTATTTATACGACGTAGATTGTCACAAGGAACCCTAAATCCCCTAGTAAATTAATCGAAGCTATTCTCGTAGGAATTCTAGCTATCCTAGATCTAAACCAAGTTGTGGATGTTTATGATCCCAACAAATGGTTGATATTCGTAGAAATGTAGATATTAGTTGATTGTGATATTGAAAAAGAATTGGCGAGATTAAAACTGATATCGATGTCATGAAGATCTTTCCTTATAGAGTAGAGTTTGACAAAATGTTACCACCTAAAAGATGTCATCTGATTCGTTGTCACACAGTTCTTAAACTTGAAATCGAAAGGGTGAATGTTGCACTTGAGGCTGTCATTGGAACCACTACCCAAAAGCCTCATGCCACTAATACCTTTCCGAGAAGTCTAATTGAATGTGTGAGTCATTTCATACTAGTGACTCATTTGATAACTATTTTTGTAAGAGCTATAGGATTGGAAATTAAGTGTTGTTCATGTCGAGCTTTTATTGCCCTTTCAAGGTCTAAGAATAAGGTTGAAAGTATTGGAAAATGAGGTAGGATGTTGCATTGAGTATAAGTTGGTTGAAACTTGAATAAAGTAAAATTTAACCCGTATGGAATATTAAATTGTTAAGAGGAAGTCATTAAGTCATGTGATTGAATTATTAGGTTTTAATTGATTGTTGATTCGTGTTAAGGGTTGTTCCTAGGCCATTGTCCACTAACGAGGATCCCCAGTGTCCAATAAATAAATTGAAGAAATCTTCTTCTGAATTGGGACCGATGGATCTTTCAGGACATGTGGAACACCTAATGACTCTTGTAGATTAGTATTCATTGTGGTATCTTTTAAAAATAATCCCTAACTTAACTGAGACATCAGTTGATAGGATGAGTTCTTGAAATTGTATGACATAGTGACACGTAATGTGTTACGGTACAATTTAGACTTGTTTGTGATTAATGAAAAGACTACCTTTGATTGTTAAATCCTACATGTATCGATGTTATCTATCTTTTATTGCTTCATCCTAATGTTCGCATTAGTGATGCAACCATTGAACAAGTACTCATCTCGATTTGAGTTATGTTGTGAATCATTCTTTCTGAGTGCCATCGAGGTCATGAACCTCATGATTAAGTGGCTAAGCGCATTTCCTGATATATAGTAGTTAGTTCTTGGTGAACAACTCTTGATCACTCTTTTTGCAGATCACTCGTTGTTTTATAAGTTAAAACGGTATTCCTTGAGAATAATTGGATTTTCATCACTATACGGATTATTTAAAGTGAGATTTATAAATAATCATTATCAAAGTAAAGTTGTTTATGAAAAGCTTTGGAAAACTTAATTGTTTTCATAACACAGAAAATCTTTGTAAATTTATTCTTGCTTCTTATTTAAGAACTAAGCATGAAAATGTTTTTATTATAAAATGATGATAAAATTTTGACGAACTGAGTATTGCATCGTTAATCTTGAAATTGTATATAGTTGCGCGCCTACATACAATTTGGAATGGACCATGCAAGGCTGATTACTAGTCACCATAAAACTGATTAATAAACACTACATTTTCTTTAAAGATTGTGAAAGATTAAACTTTATGAGATCTGCAAAAAGTGCAAAATAGGGACATATTGTTAGGGACACCTACATATGTGCCTGTAGCATCTATTCTTCTGAGTCGAATTTACTCATATGTGGAAATTGTCTTATTTGATAATTGACAATTCTTTCTTGTCCAATTCTCCCATAGTGAGATTCTTAGGAAAAGTATCTGATTACCGAGTGTTGATACCCGACTGGATGTATCGACGTTTCTATCATTTCTTTTGATTAGATTTTATTTAAATGACCTGGGTAACGATCCGAGGAGCTTTCAAATGCGTACTCAAATTATGAAAACATGGGATATATTCATATTCGTTAAACGTTTTCGTTTGTATCTGATTTGAAATTCTCTCGCATAGATTATGCGTTGACTTTACTCTTTCTAATGGTAGTTGTGTCTCCATATATCCTTGAATTTGTGAAGGATTATGAGTTATTATTAGTCTTTTGAGAAGTTCACATCTTATCGACGAAAATAAAACTGAAAAGTTGGTAATGCCAGTAGAATGGATTGATTGATTATGACATGACGACATTGTCTTAATTGATGGGAACTCGAGTAGAATTCCCCTAAAAGATAAGATGCTGATTATCAAAAGTGATTTAAATAATTCCCGATAGGTGGCTGTATCCTGCTTTTAGACTTAAAAGTATACCATGAATGGTTATAAACTGATCATAGATATGGTAATCTAGAAAGAACCTAATATGAATTTATTAAAAGATGTTTCTGTTATATGAAACTTTAGGAGGTATTTATTGGTGAATTACCTAGACTTTCGCCATTAAGGCAAGTTGAAATTGGTATTGATTATATTCCCGGTGCTGCACCTATGGCTTGTGCACTGTACATCAGCACCATCTGAATTAAAAGAATAACCCTACAACTGAGAGAGTTGTCGGAAAAAGCTTTTATTCTACCAAGCTCGTCATCATAAAGAGCCATGGTGTTATCATACCTTATATTTGTTGATTACTGTGAACTGAGTAAATTGACAATCGAAAACGATATCCATGACTCGAAATGGAAGATTTGTTCGATCATTTACAAGGTTCTAGCGTATGTTTTAAAGATTTGATCCATGGCATGGTTATCATCAACTTCGCGTCCGCGAAGAAGATTATCTATTCCAATCACTACATCTAGAACTTGTAATGACCATTATGAGTTTCATGTTATGTCATTTGGATTGACTAATACACATGTAGCAACTATAAAATTGGTAAATCATGTGTGTAGGCTGTAGTTTGATAAACCATGCTTGTGATCATTAAGGACCATCTGTTTGTTTATAAGAATAAGAATGAGTTAATAATTAGTTATAGACTGACCTAAATTGGCCGAACAATGAAAACTTGTACCTTGAGTATTTAACATGTGATTAAAGACTTAATCCTTTACATTATTTGACCGTGTGATTAATAGAAAATGGAATATATTGACTCTTCAAAAATTGGAACCATTAAGACTTTAGATTTTACCAAAAAGAAATGGAAATATGTTTTGACAGATATTTTATCAAAAGAACTTTTGAGGGATTATTCCCTTATACCCAAATCATTTAACTAAACTCCTGTTTAGGGGTAAATGTTCGTGTATACCTCAAGACAACCTAAGAGGGATTGAGGAAACCATTTAAACCATGACTTGAAATTTGAAACGACACTTTTTTCTTTCCAACTAAGAAAATTTTGACCAAAGTACAACCAAAGATTTTTCGAACATTTACAAATCTTGATGACGTATAGTCCCCAGCCGGGTCATGAACCCGGCCCATGGGTACTACCCGTAACCGGCCCATCACAGATGGGTGGAATAATGTCATTCAGGCTTATGGGCTTGGATGAACAGTGACCACATACATGTGTGCGGCCCACGGCCCGATTCGGCCGACATAGGGTTAGGCAGAATAATATTCTGCCTAGGAATATTCTTATCCCAATGGAGGAGAATATTCACTACCAGAATTAGAAGATAACAATCATTCTAATTCTGGTAGTTATCTCTTTCTTGGGGCCGAAGCGTCAGTGAAAGCCCATTAGGGTTTCACTGCCTATAAAAGGAACCCTCAAGGGTTCCACAAAGGTATTACGTCTTATACTCTCAACTCACATAAACCCTAAATCGATTACTTACTCTCACGCCGGAGTCTAATCGTGGGAAACATTCCCACGGTAAGCTTAACGCGTGCTGTTTAGTGTGCATGATCCCAACCGAACGATTCACTTGGTGCAGGAGCCGGAGCCCAGCCAACCCGAATTAAGCCTAATTCGGGTCTAGCAAGGATCAACCAACTTTTGCATCAACAAGTTGGCGCCATCCGTGGGACCCATTACACTAAGCTAGAACAAAACCTCATTCCGAATCCCCAATGACGAAGGGGCATCAGCCAGCCAATCCTAGGAATACGAATCCTGGAAATTGGAAGTCCCAAGAGGAAGGGATACTCATCCCCAATCAATCACCTAGCCGCCTTGCAGGCGGACCTGGCAACCGTGGCGGCTTCCAGTCCTTGGGGGTGGCGAGCACGATCTCCACGACACCCCCACCTACTTCAACCCTGGATAATCCGGATCCAGGAAGTGCGCCCAACCCTCCTAACAAGGAGCCGCGCAGACCACAGGTAGAGGAAGAGGTAGAGGTCCTACCACTCAGCGAGGAGGATCTTACTCGAGTTCTCACGCAGAACTTCGATAGGATCGTCCCGGGGATCACGTCAAGGTTGAATCTGGGAAGGAACCTCCAATCCAGACTCAACTTTGGTGACACCGGACTAATCACCTCTTCCCAAAATTAGAGGAAAAGGAGAGCTCGGCCTCAGGAGCAGAGCATCCTTGAGGAAACCCCTCAACCCAGGAATGTGTTTGAGCGCATTGGAGATCGCCTCATACAGTAACTAATGGAGTCCCGGGAAGGAGGAGAAAAGTCTGATGGCTCACCCGAGCGGCCGGATCGAGAGTTGGCCAGGACCGCTCGTCGCTCGAGCGTGTGGGACAGGATGAACACTGGGAAGAAGGCTTCCGGTTCATCCCAAAAAAGTGGTCCCTACCCAAAGGACGGGGCACCACCACCGTCTCCAGACCCGTCAGGAGAGGACTCAGATGACCATCCGCCTAAGCGTCGCCGACCTAGGCGCACCCCTCCACCACCACCAAACAATGATGAGTATTATGGCGGCCCTTATTATCAAGACGCAGAAGCAGAGGATCTTTCGCGTCCATGGTGTGAACCATGGGATGACCCTAGGCTCATGCGGCCATGGGCGGATCCCAGGGAAGACCCGTTCACCCTCCGCATACGGAACTATTCCGAGGACACCAAACGCCGTATGCCGGCGTGTATCAAGACTTATGATGGGTCTGATGATCCGGTCGATCACCTTAAAATATTTGATACGCAGGCTAAAATTGAGCGATGGCCCATGCCCATATGGTGCCAAATGTTCAATTCAACTTTGATTGGAAATGCCCGCGACTGGTTTGAGGCATTCCCCCCATGGAGCATTGATAGTTTCACGGAACTACGCACGACATTCGAGAACAATTATACTCAGAGAAACAAGTATAATAGGGATCCGGTCTCGTTGGCAACTGTCAAGCAACGGTCGGGGAGTCCACAGAAGCCTTCACTGAACGCTTCAATGATGAGTGCACGCGCACAAGAACAATGCCGGAGCTATTGAAAATCTCTGACTACATGCACGCCATAACAGACAGGGAATTGATCAGGCGCCTCAATGACAAGCGTCCAGAGAAATATGATGACCTCATGGAAAGGTCAGAAATTTCATAGAAGGAGAAACGGCGGTTGCCGCGGCCTACCCATCCAGGGGAAATGGGTACCGGTCAAACGACCAGTCTCGGAGACAGTCGAGCGGTCAAGGCAATCAGAACAGTAGCAAGGGCTCAGACTATAAGAGCCAGAACAAAGGAGGACGGCCGGACGATAAGTTCACCCCCCTAAAGATTTCCTACCGGGAGATCTTGCTGACGGAAGGGGCAAACTTTCCAAGGCCTCCCCCAATGACCACTCCGCCGGAACGTCGACAAGGAAATCGCTTCTGCGAGTTCCATAATGACAAAGGCCACGGTACGGAAGAGTGCATCCAGCTCAAGAAGCATATTGAGTCGCTGATCAAATCAGGTAAACTCAAGCACCTAGTTAAGGATTGAAAGGATGGAAAAGACAACAACAAGAAGTACGATAAGAAGGATCCCCAAAAGGACAAACCTTCGACCATATACATGATCCAATCCAGACAGCGCCACACGAGGCAGAAAGTGGGCCAAAAATTTTCACGTGGCAGGGAAATCTCATTCCCCCTCATCACAGCAAGCGATGTGATTGATGCGCCTCTCACCATTGAGATAAGCATTGGAACACACGATATTCGTCGCATGTATGTGGATGGAGGGTCGTCAGCAGAGGTACTGTATGAACACTGTTTTGTGCAGTTGTGCCCAGAAATAAGAAGCCAATTAGTACCGGCCACGGCGCCGCTCACCGGCTTTAGTGGAGACACTATTTGGCCGATAGGGCAACTACGGCTACTTGTAACCATCGGGAACGAGGAACACTCCACTATGGCGTGGATGAACTTTATGGTGAAACGCTCACACTCCCCGTACAATGGGATCATAGGCAGACCAGGTATTTTGGCTATACGGGCGGTACCCTCCACGGCGCACGGAATGATCAAATTCCCCGTTTAGGGGGGAATTGTTACCATTTACAACACAATTGTACCGGCATCCGAATGTCACACTGTGACAGCACCGGCTCCACCTGTTCCACCCAAGGACGGATCACCACCTCCCAATTAGAAGGTAGCAATTCACCCTGACTATCCGGAACAGGAGGTATCCATAGGAGGGGCGCTCTCGGATAGCGGCAAAAGGGCCATGTGCTCTCTTCTAAGTGCAAACCTAGATATATTCGCATGGGAGCCAAAGCATATGACAGGCGTGCCACGTGCGATAGCAGAACATAAGCTCCAGATCCGCCAAGGGTACCAACCCGTCAAACAAAAGAAGCGCGGCCAGGCGCCTGAGCGCAGCAAAGTGATACTGGAGGAAGTACGGAAACTAGTGAACGCAGGTATCATGCGCGAGGTATACTACCACGAGTGGTTATCCAATCCGGTCATGGTCAAAAAACATGACGGAAGTTGGCGCATGTGTGTGGATTTTACGGATTTGAACAAGGCCTGCCCACAGGATTGTTACCCGTTACCAGAAATCGACTGGAAGGCGGAATCCCTATGTGGATATCCTTTTAAATTCTTCCTAGACGCATATAAAGGGTATCACCAGATCCAGATGGCGGAGGAGGATGCGGAAAAAAACGGCGTTTCATACGAGCAAGGGCGTATATTGCTATACGAAAATGCCATTCGGACTGAAGAACGCCGGGGCTACATATCAACGGCTGGTAGACAAAGCTTTTGAATCGCAGATAGGTCGCAACTTGGAAGTCTATGTGGACGACTTGGTTATAAAAATTCACACGGAGGAGGCACTCCTCCGGGATGTCCAAGAGACATTCGACACACTGAGAAGGATTAACATGAAGTTAAATCCAAAGAAATGTACGTTTGGGGCAACGGAGGGAATGTTCCTTGGATATTTAATTGATCCAAACGGCATCAAACCCTGCCCAGAGAAGACAGACGCAGTGATACAACTGCCATCCCCCCAGACACGGAAGGAGGTGCAATCCTTAAATGGGAAACTGGCCAGGCTGAACAGGTTCTTATCCAAATCCGCAGAGAAGTCATTACCCCTATTTAAGACACTCAAGAAGTGCATTAGGAAGGGAGACTTCCAGTGGACGAAGGAAGCCGAGGAAGCTTTCGGCCAACTCAAGCAGCATCTTGCATCCCTCCCTATGCTAGTAGCTCCCCGGCCAAAGGAGGAACTCATTATGTATCTCTCAGCCACTCATGGCGCAATAAGCATGGTACTTATGACGGATAGAGATACGGTGCAAACTCCGGTCTACTTTATAAGTATAACACTACAAGGGCCGGATCTGAGTTACTCCTCTATGGAAAAACTGGTGTTAGCACTAGTGTTTGCTACAAAGCGGTTGCGCCGGTACTTTCAGGCGCACCCAATTGTGGTCATCACAGATCAACCAATCAAGCAGGTTATTTCTAGACCGGACGTAGCAGGGAGGCTACAAAAATGGAGCATCCTATTAGGGGATCACAATATATCTTATAGGCCAAGGACGGCTGTGAAAGGCCAGATCTTGGCAGATTTCTTGATCGAGAAGCCGGATGAGGAAGGACCAATCGTTAAACAAGACGATATCCCAACAGAACCATGGGTGTTATTCACTGACGGATCTTCGTGTACGGACGGGTCCGGAGCTGGTCTTATCCTCACGGCCACTAACAACGAAGCGGAATATGAAGCATTAATTGCGGGTTTAAAAATCGCCGCTAGAATGGGAGTCCGCAACCTTGAGACCTACGTGGACTCACGGCTTATCGCGAACCATATTCTAGATGGATATGTGGCTAAGGAGGACAACATGGTCAGGTACTTGGAAAAAGTCAAGTCCCTAATCGCGACTTTCAGTAAGTTTTCCATTAAGCAGGTGCCAAGGGGCGAGAATAAGAAGGGGGACGCCCTCAGCAAAATCACATCCACAAGCTTCGCTCACTTGTCTAAACAAGTCTTGGTGGAAATACTCAAGGAGAAATCTATAACGGAAGGGGAGGTTGCTGCTATAGTTGAGGAGGATGGACCTAAATGGATGACCCCGATTATCAACTATTTGACTAATGAGACCCTTCCAGACGAGGAAAAAGCAGCACGGCGCATCAGAAGGAAGTCGCAGCATTTCGAACTTCGAGAAGGCATCCTTTATAAGCGCTCCTTCTTGCAGCCATGGCTGCGGTGTGTGGGACCACGTCAAGCCGCATACGTAATCAGTGACATACATGAAGGATTGTGCGGCATGCATGCAGGTCCACGGTCCGTGGTAGCTAGAGCCTTACGGACAGGATACTACTGGCCTACCATGCACAGAGACGCGCGCGACATGATTCGCAAGTGTAGTGATTGCCAAGTGCATAGGCCAGTGCCGCGGCACCCGCAGCAGGAGCTTACACCTATCACGTCCCCATGGCCATTCTATAAGTGGGGAATCGACATTGCAGGACCATTTCCTGTAGCTGCGGGGGGAGCTAAATTCTTGATTGTTGTGATGGACTACTTTACACGATGGATAGAGGCCAAGGCAGTCAAGTCTATCACAGGCAAACAAGTTAAGAAGTTTGTTTGGGAACACATTGTGTGCCGTTTTGGTCTACCAGGGGAAATTATCTCGGACAACGGCAAGCAGTTCACGGACAACCCATTCAAAGATTGGTGTGCATCATTGAACATCAAGCGGCGCTTCGCATCTATTAAGCATCCGCATACAAATGGCCTTGTCGAACGGGCAAATAGAAGCTTGGGGAATGGCAGCAAGGCGTGTTTGGATGAACGAAGTGGCAAATGGGTTGATGAGTTATCACATGTGCTATGGGCGCATAGAACTATGATCAAAACAGCCAACGAAGATACTCCGTTTGCGTTGGCTTACGGTACTGAAGCCGTTATACCAGCAGAAATAGGGATGCCTACCATTCGCACGGCGGAGGTTAATGTCGTCACGAACGATGAACAGCTGCGAATCAACCTGGATCTGTTGGAAGAAAAAAGGGAAATAGCAGCCATCAATGAGGCTAAGTCCAAGGCTAAGATGAAGGCTTATTATGACGCCAAGGTCAAGCGTGTTTCTTTTCGACCGGGAGACTACGCCTATCGTGCTAACGAAGCAAGTCACGCGGAGAATACAAGAAAGTTGGGCCCTAAGTGGGAAGGACCGTATGAAGTCACTGAAGCCTTGGGACGAGGCGCGTACAAGTTACGAGACATGGATGGCCGCGACCTAGAGCACACATGGAACATCTCCAATCTCAAAAGGTGCTATCTTTGAAAGCTACGGCTTCCGCATGGGTACTTCGCTATATGCGGTCTTAATAAAGAACCATGCGGTTTATATCTTTTGTTTTTCTTATGTTTGTTTAGTTTCCTTTCTTGTTTTTTAAGACTTGTCATTATCATTCAAACAAAAGTGTAAACGTTCTAATAAAATGCTGTGGTGCCTAGCTAGCCCCACGGCTTGTTTCGTGCAAATCATTTTTTAGATTTTTTGTTAGTCGTGTGAATTTTACCTATATTATAATATGCCATGTTTCATTCATATGCATTCTTTCAAATATTGTACATGTACCATACGCCTCCAGGCGGGGTAAGAGGATTAAGTGAACCTACTAATTCAACTTGCCGCGTAAGAGGGATGCAACCCCAGCCGCACGGATCATGTATCCTTACTAGACACCTTACTTGCAAGACGTTGGGGTAAGTTTCATATGCCGTGGTCACACAGTGCTTCGCATAGTAAAGACGCACGTCGCATGTCTAGTAAATTATAGACTTGTATGTATTTTCTTTCTTTGTGTGTAAGACGTGATATATCATGCAGTATTGAGGTACAATATTTAACACAGTCAAAATACACAAGTTTCCAAATAGATCACAAAATTGCCGTGGTCAATCACGGACTTACATGCAAAATACAAATGTTGTTAGCTGTGTACATACACGTACGAATAGAAACAACAAATATTCAGAGGTTACAAACCAAAGTGTCTGAAAGGGATCATAAAGTAGGAGCATCCTACATAGGGGGGAAAAACTTACCCATTTCCACTTGTTCTTCGACCAGACACGACAAACACTCATCACTTTCTTTCCGCTTCTGGGCTTGAGTCACATTCCTCTCCAGCACCACACTTAAGGGTTCTTCATCAAGCATGATCCTGGTTACGTCCTCATATATGGGGAGCGTCAGGTGGCTGGGTGATGGAGTGAAGGAAGCACGGGAGTGACTCTCACCTGGGGAGACCGCACTAAGAGTTAGCCTTTCCATGATTTCCATATTTGATGCGTCTTTGGTGGCCTCCAGCTCATCCAAAAATGGATAGTACAGATCCCGCATTGCGGCCATGGAAGCAGTCATCTTGTTAGCAGCTTCAGGATTAAAAAAGGCATGATTGGTAAAGTCTTCCCCTTTCTTGATCAGCTCAACAGCCTCAACCATTCCCTCATGACGTCCGTGGTCAATGCCATCAGACACAAGGCTTGAAAATTGTTGCACAAATTCGGGGGCCTCTAGCACCTTCATGACGGCCAACCGTGTTCCATGCCCTACCATCCACCTACGGTCGACAATAGCTGCTAGCAGTTGGGGGCATAGAACGTTGTCACGCTCAGCGGTGAGGGCATCAATTATCAAATCTTTTTGGGCAAACGCCTCTTTCAGCTCTTGGGTGACAGCCCTCTCATCGGCAAGCTCCCCTTGTACCTTCTCCATGCTTTGGACGGCCAGGAGCGCGTCTTCTAGCTCCTTGTTAAGCGCGTGTACCTTACTAGAGTACGACTGGACAGACGCTTCCGCCGTGGCTACCTATAAGAGATAAAACGTCAGAATATATTTCTTTTAGAAAATGGGTGGTGCGGCACAGATATGTACCTTGGTGGTCGCAGCATCTAGTTGTGACTCAAGGTTGGCCACTTTTTGGTCGTGTTCATTCGCGCGGGCCGATTGCTTTTTTATGGTCGCCTCGGCGCTGGCCAGTTGGGATTGGAGGTTTGCAATTTGAGCTTCGTTATCCACGATCATCTTCTCCCTCCGCCCAACCTTCCTCTTGAGAGATTCAACATGCCTGATAGGTGTGTAAACACCCATCCTTTTACCACTTAATTCTGGCTAAAACAAGACCAAAACACGTATTTAATATCATTTGTTTGGAATTATGCGTGGTTTTTGTGTTTATTGTGTTTTCAGAGCTAACCGGATGAATATTAAAGAAAACATGGGATTGCACGGGTTTTATCAAGGAAAAAGACTCAAGACGAAGTCTATTGTCCAAGAGATGCAAAAGATTTGAAGTCACTGGGCCTATTCAAAGATTTATCGAAGAAAAGGACCAAAGACGGAAGATTTACATAAGTCGAAGAAACTCAAGTCTATTTAACGAAGAAATTAAAAGACAAGTTGAATTTAATCGACGACAAATCCCGAATCAGAATCGAAAACGTCAACTTTTCTGAAAAGACGAGAAGACAAGAAGAAAGGGAGAAATCCCACTCACCAACCAACCACTAGGAGTATAAATAGATTCCTCCTTCACACAATTAGGAGGAGAGCTTCATTTTTTTCTTTTCCCAGTTCTTGGTTCGTAGCATCAAAAACACCATTAGGGTGTTTGGTGATTTTTCATCTTTTTCTTTCAATCTTGTAACCCTTAATCATTACTCTTGTTATTTTTACATTAATCAATCAATTCCAATCTTTTTATTCATCTTGTTCTTCATCATCTTCTATTGCAAGCTCTTAGGTTTTTATTTGATTCTAGTTTGATCTTAAAAAGTTGTTGATTTAGTGTTTTTATTGGTGGGATTTATTACTTATGGTATTTAAATGATTTGTGTTTAGTTTGGTAAAACCTTTTTGAGTATTAAGCTCGTTCTTGGATTAATTCATGTCTACTGTTGAAACGTCTGCTACTGTTCTTCATCCCAGGATATTCCGAATAGAAGTTTTTTTTTCGCATAGGCAGTTTTATTATTTCCTTATTCGGAATATTTAATATATTCCGAATAGGGTCTTGCTTTCCGAATAGGCGAATTTCTTTTTCCCTTACTCGGAATATCTCGTATATTCCGAACAGCCATACTTTTCCGAATTGGACTGATTTTCCGCATAAGGGTGTTTTTTCCGAATAACACCATTTTTTCCGCATAAGCCGAACTTTCCGCATAGCATTCCTTTTCCGCATAGAACTTTTATTCCGTGTAAGAATTTATTCCGAATAGGACCTTGTTTTCCGAATTGAGGAACTTTCCGAATAAGCACTATTTTTCCGCATAGAGCAGATTTTTCCGCATAGATTTTACTTTCCGAGTAGCCAATGTTTTCCGCATGGACATACATTCCGCATAGGGCCTTGTTTTCCGAATTGAGTTTCATTCCGCATAGATTATTTTTCAGTAAGGGTATTCTTCCAGCTTTATCATTTAATTGTTTAATTTAAATTGATGTTCTATTTTTAGTGATTTACTGTTTCTGGCCTTAATCTTTATTTACTTCATTTATTTAGAATAGAAAACTAAATCCACTTTTTGTCACCAAGAACAAATCATTCCACTTTTAACTGAGATCAATTCGAGAGGATTCCGAGAATTTAATTGAACCCATACGAAAAACCATGTATCAAATGGCGCCGCTGCCGGCTCTTCTCGTTAAGATCAAAAGTTTTTTGTGAGAACTTGGATTTTGGGATCCGTTCCCCGTGAACGTTACTTTTTCACAAAAATTTTTAAAAATCCTAAAAAGTAAAAAACAATAAAAAACCAAAAATATTTTTGTATTGTTTTTGCCTTGTTAGTTCTTTTGCAGGTGTATGCGCACTCGATCCACGTCCTATCAAGAGCCCGAGCCTCTCGATCACTTAGACATATGAAGCTGAACTATTTGCTTTATACAAAAGCTACACTTAACCGAACACTACACCAAGATGATATCGAAGCTAATGAACTGAGTTCGATGATGAACTTGTACCAAAATCAACTCAAACCAACAACAAAACCTTAACCGCCCTCCTCAACAACAACAACAACCTCGACAACCTTACATCCCTCCTCACAAGCAACAACAACCACCTCAAAGAAACAATCAAGTCTACCAACAACCTGCTTACCAACCACCTGCATACAATGCTCCTTCCTACCAAACCACCACTGCACTACACCAAGAGGTCGCAACCTACATGAGAACCAATGATGTGATAGTGGAAAATCTCCAGCAGGAAGTGCGTAACTTGAAAGCAGACTTGGTCAAGCAAGGAAACGATTTGAGAGCAGATATGAGAAATACGTTGGATAGCCAGACTAATGATCTGAGGAACATGATGGCTAGTTTCTTCCAAAGTAGTCAACCCTCTTCTTCGGGTACTCTTCTGAGTAACACCATTGCGAATCCAAGAGGGGAGATGAAAGCAATCACCACTCGAAGTGGCAAAGGTACCAAGGAACCCGAACTTCCTATACCTCCACCGGTGGTTGTGACTAAGGAGAACGAGTCACCTGCTCCTATTCCTCCTCCTTCTCCTTCCCCAATTTCTCCACCTCTTCTTTCTACCCCTCCTCCACCCGTGCTTGTGAGTGATCCTATTCCCCTAACGCCTTCCTCTTCTTCCAATATACCTTATCCATCTAGGTTGAGGAAAGAGAAGCAAAAGAGCAAGGATGATATTCAAGTTTCGAACTTCCTAAAAATGTTCAAAAAACTAAATTTCAATATCTCCTTCGCTGAGGCTCTCGCTCACATGCTCAAGTATGCCAAAATGTTTAAAGATCTTCTGAGCGACAAGGAAAAGCTCCTCGATATTTCCAACACCCAACTTAATGAGAACTGCTCTGCAGTGCTCTTAAGGAAATTGCCAACCAAGCTTGGTGATCCGGGTCGTTTTCTTATCCCTTGCAATTTCCCGGGAGTAGAGAATTGCATGGCCCTGGCCGATCTAGGTGCTAGTATTAATCTTATGCCTCTAAGTGTTTGGAAGCAATTATCTCTCCCAGAGCTAGTCCCCACCAAAATGACTTTGGAATTAGCTAACCGTACGGTTGCTTATCCAGTGGGGATAGCCGAAGACGTCATTGTAGGAGTCGACAAATTCACCTTCCCTGCTGATTTTGTTGTCGTCGACTACGAGATGGACCCCCGTGTGCCACTCATTGTTGGTCGTCCATTCTTGAGGACCGGTCGCACTCTCATTGATGTTGAAGCCGGTGAGCTTATCATGAGAGTGGGTGACGATAAAGTAGTCTTCAACATGGGAAAGCTTTCTAAACAGCCTTATTCTTACGAGAGTGTTAATTGTATTGACGTTCTTGATGAGGCTTGTGAAGAACACTTCAAGGATGCTTGTAAAAATATTCCTACCTCTCTTCCCAATGTTGAGACCGTTTCCTCTATCGACTCATCACTATCTCTATTTGGAGAAAGTGATTTCCTTTGGAAAGATTTGGAAGCCACCTTGGGAGATGTGAAGCAAGACAATGACGATTCTACTGCCAATTGGGATGACGACCTCAGTTTCATTGCAAACCTCCTCAAAGAAGACAATCCTTCCCCTCCATCTCCCACTGTTATTGCTATCGATACTCCGACTTCGAATACGCCTCCCGTCGAAAATCCTCCGGATTTGGAACTTAAGGAGTTGCCGCCCCATCTTGAGTATGTATTCCTCGAAGAAGAGAAGAAGTCGCCAGTCATCATTGCTAAGGATTTGAAGGATGAAGAGAAAGCCCGACTTGTCGCTGTGTTGAAAGATCATAAGAAGGCTATCGCTTGGAAGATTTCGGATATTCGTGGAATTGATCCTCACTTCTGCACACACAAAATTCTCATGGAGGACGACTTTAAGCCCACGATTCAAAGCCAACGAAGGGTGAATCCAAAAATACATGAAGTCATCAAAACATAGGTTCTCAAACTTCTTGATGCGGGTATGATTTACCCTATTTCGGATTCACCGTGGGTTAGTCCAATCCATTGTGTGCCCAAGAAGGGCGGAATAACCGTTGTTCCCAATGAACACAACGAGTTGATTCCCACTCGTCTCGTTACTGGGTGGAGAGTTTGTATAGACTACCGCAAACTCAATGATGCCACGAGAAAGGATCATTTCCCTCTACCTTTTATGGACCAAATGCTTGAACGTTTAGCTGGTAATGAATATTACTGCTTCCTTGATGGTTTCTCGGGTTATTTTCAAATACCCATCGACCCCCAAGATCAAGAGAAGACTACATTCACTTGTCCCTATGGCACTTTCGCTTACAAAAGAATGCCTTTTGGCTTATGTAATGCGCCCGGGACTTTTCAAAGATGTATGTTAGCTATCTTCCATGACATGGTTGAACAAACCATGGAAGTCTTCATGGATGATTTCTCGGTCTTCGGGGATTCTTTCTCTTCTTGCCTTGCCAATTTGGAACGTATGCTCAAGCGGTGCGAAGACACTCGCCTAGTTCTAAATTGGGAAAAATGCCATTTTATGGTAAAAGAAGGCGTCGTGCTTGGACATAAGATCTCGAAAGCCGGTCTTGAAGTAGACCGTGCTAAAGTCGATGTTATCGCAAAGTTGCCTCCACCTTCAACCGTGAAGGGTGTGAGAAGTTTCTTGGGTCATGCGGGCTTCTATCGTCGATTCATCAAAGATTTTTCTCAAATCGCTCGCCCGATGACCCACCTCTTGGAAAAAGATACTCCTTTTATCTTTTCCAAAGAGTGCCTTGAAGCCTTCAATTCGCTTAAGGATAAGCTCACTAAGGCACCCGTCTTAGTTACCCCTAATTGGGAGCTGCTTTTTGAGTTGATGTGCGATGCTAGTGATTTTGCTATTGGAGCGGTTCTGGGACAAAGAGTGAACAAACACTTCCAACCGATCCATTACGCTAGCAAGACAATGACGGGGGCACAATTGCATTATACGACAACCGAAAAAGAGCTTTTAGCTGTTGTCTATGCTTTTGAAAAATTTCGCCCCTATCTTGTCCTTTCTACCACCATTGTGTATACCGATCATTCCGCGCTGAAGTACTTGTTGACAAAGCAAGATTCCAAACCAAGACTTCTTCGCTGGGTTTTCCTGCTCCAGGAATTTAAAATCGAAATTCGTGATAAGAAAGGAGCAGAAAACTTAGCCGCGGACCATCTCAGCAGACTTGAGGATCCTTACCAGGGGGATCATCCGACCAAAGAAATCAATGATTCTTTCCCCTTGGAGACCTTAATGTCTATAAACTCGAAGCCGAATGAAACCCCGTGGTTTGCGGATATTGCAAACTATTTGGCGGGTGGAATTCTCAAGGAAGGGTTGACGTCTCAACAAAAGAAAAAGTTCTTCACCGACATTAAGACTTACTTTTGGGACGACCCTTACCTATTCAAACAATGTGCCGACCTGATTATCCGCCGATGTGTTGACGGACCAGCAGCGTCTGAAATCCTTGATGCTTGCCACAAAGGACCCACCGGTGGTCACTTTGGTCCCAACTACACCGCTAAAAAAGTGTTTGATTCGGGATTTTATTGGCCCTCCATTTATCGTGACGCTCACGATATGGTTAAACGATGTGATGTTTGCCAAAAGCAAGGCAAAATCACACATAAAGACGAGATGCCTCAGAATTTCATACAGGAGTGTGAAATTTTTGACGTGTGGGGTATCGACTTTATGGGGCCATTCCCTTCTTCTAAAGGAAATAAATACATCCTTGTAGCCGTTGACTACGTTTCCAAGTGGGTTGAAGCCAAAGCTTTACCTACTAATGACGCAAGGGTGGTTTGTAACTTTTTGAAAGCTTTATTCGCTAGATTCGGTGTGCCTCGCGCCATTATTAGTGATCGTGGGACTCATTTCTGCAATGACCAATTTGCTCGAGTCATGGCTAAGTACGGTGTAAACCATCGTCTTTCCACAGCCTACCACCCACAAACTAATGGCCAGGCTGAAATATCCAACCGAGGACTGAAGCGAATTCTGGAAAGAACCGTGGGAGAGCATCGTGCCGCATGGGCTGATAAACTCGATGATGCTTTGTGGGCTTTCCGTACTGCTTACAAGACCCCAATCGGCTGTACGCCTTATCGTCTTGTGTACGGGAAAGCGTGCCACCTCCCCATTGAGTTGGAGCACAAGGCTTATTGGGCCTTGAAGTGGGCTAATTTTGATATAAACAAAGCCGGTGACCTACGCAAGATCCAACTCAATGAGCTGAATGAACTTCGGAATGAGGCTTATGAAAATTCTTTGATCTATAAGGAACGAACTAAGCTCATTCACGACTCCAAGATCAAAAACCGAGAGTTCCATGTTGGAGACAAAGTCTTACTTTTTAACTCTCGGTTGAAAATCTTTTCGGGCAAGCTCAAATCTCGTTTGTCCGGCCCATTCACCATTGCCCAAATTTTTCCATATGGTACTCTCGAGCTCGCTCAACCTAATGGACCGAATTTTAAGGTGAATGGCCAACGAGTGAAGTTGTACTTTGGTGAGGACACCTCTCACGAGGTGATTCCATCCCTCACCACGTTCCCCATGAACTAATTTTGGGTCGAGTCAGGCTCGTGACTCGGTTATCAAAAACAAGCGCTCCTCGGGAGGCAGCCCGAGTATCTATCCCTTTAACCCCCTAAGTGTAGGGGAGGACCTATTTTGGTCGTTTGTGTTTGTGTGGTGATGTGCTTACAGGGTTAACTGCAATCTTTGAATCTTTGAGGAACCGTGCTCCCGTGTTATCCGAAATCCGGTTCTATCTCTCAACTATCGTGATGCAATTTTCTTCATACTCACATTTGAAATTGATCACTTTAGTCGTCTCTTCCTTCACTTGAGTTAACCAACGTGCACAATGTCATAAGTGTAGGGGAGACTTTTCCCACATGCTTAAACATTGAGGACAATGTTTATCTTAAGTGTAGGGGGGACTTCTATCGATGTTTTAAGTGGACTTTTCCATGAAAATGCCTTCAATTAACCGAAAAATCATATTTTTCAACATTTTTCAAATTTTTTATTAACTTTGGCCATTTAGTTGTAATTTTTAAATTTTTTATCGTTGCTTTCATATGTATATATCCCGCAATAAAGTCAAAAATATTAATAAAGTGGTGTAGTTGGTTTAGAAATCTTTGACATATTAGGCCCGTTGCGTTTATTTTGACTCAACCCGAATAGACTTATCCAAGTTTATTCTAGTTAGTATCCTTAACCATGTAGACCTTAATTGGTTTATTAGGCTAAGTGTCCACGAGTCTCATTACTTGAGATTTTAAATTGTGGAGGACGAGAAATGATAGAGTCAATTATAAGTCGGTATTCTTGCACAAGCTCACTTGGTGTAATTATTTGCCTATTCTCCCATCACTTGCTAATAATTTATCTGCAATAAGTAAGGTCGTACGATTTGAAAAGTTACTTAGCTTCTAGCCCAAGATCGTTTAAAAGTTGCTCGGTAATGATAAGAGTTCATAGCCAAGGCATAACTTATGAAGCGGGGCGCGAAGATTGGCGAGTCCGAAAAGGCCCTAACAAGGCATGAGGATTCCATTTTATTGCTGAAGATCCAAAGTGATGTGAAAAGCATTATTCCTAAAGTCAATATGAAGGATCAAGACTCACGATGAAAAGCAATCAACCTCCATAAAGATCATGGAGAAGTCTATCCGAAAAGACCCTAACAAGGTATGAGGATAAATAGATCCAAGTCCGAAAAGGAGGCGGATCGTGGTATCTCAAAATCCCAATTAGAGATTGAAGAAATAATCATGAAGTAGTGGTCAACAAAGTTGGAGTACCCCTCAAAAGTCTCCAAGTGAAGAAACTCTATTATGATGAGAAGACCATTATCTCAAGAACGTCTCTCGAAGATATGAAGTATGAAGTACATGCCAAATATCGGCCCGAGAAAGGTCTCAAATCGTGAACCAAGTTATGCCAAGATATGAACTTTTTGATATCCCGAGAAGCAGTTTTAAGAGATTTTGACCTTTAGCTAACTATTGATCAAATCGTCCTACTTTGCTTTTAGCCTTAATAAACTATCGAAATAAGTCCAAAAATGCATCTTCATGATCATTCTAAGACAAAAATAAAATATAAGAGATACAACTAGGAATAAGGGAGTTTAAGCATTTAATTAAGCCATGTGTGTAAGTGTTTGATTTACTAACTTATAATAACAATGATCTCGTTTTTAAGCTTAGTTTGGGGAACGTGAAACTTGAGGGTGATAAATCTTCGCAACACCAAAGCCCTAATGTAAGTCCTTGATTTCTTTACAAGTTATTTCCATCCTTTTGTTTATTTTAAAGTTTTAAAGTTCTCTTAGTAATTTAATTGTTATTTAGTAGTATTTGAATAAGGCCAAGGTTGATTAATTATGAGAAAAATGTAAAATTGCTTTATCACTAAGCATTGCATGAGGGCATGACAATGGTTAAGTGTAGGGGATTTGATAGGTGTGTAAACACCCATCCTTTTACCACTTAATTCTGGCTAAAACAAGACCAAAACACGTATTTAATATCATTTGTTTGGAATTATGCGTGGTTTTTGTGTTTATTGTGTTTTCAGAGCTAACCGGATGAATATTAAAGAAAACATGGGATTGCACGGGTTTTATCAAGGAAAAAGACTCAAGACGAAGTCTATTGTCCAAGAGATGCAAAAGATTTGAAGTCACTGGGCCTATTCAAAGATTTATCGAAGAAAAGGACCAAAGACGGAAGATTTACATAAGTCGAAGAAACTCAAGTCTATTTAACGAAGAAATTAAAAGACGAGTTGAATTTAATCGACGACAAATCCCGAATCAGAATCGAAAACGTCAACTTTTCTGAAAAGACGAGAAGACAAGAAGAAAGGGAGAAAGCCCACTCACCAACCAACCACTAGGAGTATAAATAGATTCCTCCTTCACACAATTAGGAGGAGAGCTTCATTTTTTTCTTTTCCCAGTTCTTGGTTCGTAGCATCAAAAACACCATTAGGGTGTTTGGTGATTTTTCATCTTTTTCTTTCAATCTTGTAACCCTTAATCATTACTCTTGTTATTTTTACATTAATCAATCAATTCCAATCTTTTTATTCATCTTGTTCTTCATCATCCTCTATTGCAAGCTCTTAGGTTTTTATTTGATTCTAGTTTGATCTTAAAAAGTTGTTGATTTAGTGTTTTTATTGGTGGGATTTATTACTTATGGTATTTAAATGATTTGTGTTTAGTTTGGTAAAACCTTTTTGAGTATTAAGCTCGTTCTTGGATTAATTCGTGTCTACTGTTGAAACGTCTGCTACTGTTCTTCATCCCAGGATATTCCGAATAGAAGTTTTTTTTTTCGCATAGGCAGTTTTATTATTTCCTTATTCGGAATATTTAATATATTCCGAATAGGGTCATGCTTTCCGAATAGGCGAATTTCTTTTTCCCTTACTCGGAATATCTCGTATATTCCGAACAGCCATACTTTTCCGAATTGGACTGATTTTCCGCATAAGGGTGTTTTTTCCGAATAACACCATTTTTTCCGCATAAGCCGAACTTTCCGCATAGCATTCCTTTTCCGCATAGAACTTTTATTCCGTGTAAGAATTTATTCCGAATAGGACCTTGTTTTCCGAATTGAGGAACTTTCCGAATAAGCACTATTTTTCCGCATAGAGCAGATTTTTCCGCATAGATTTTACTTTCCGAGTAGCCAATGTTTTCCGCATGGACATACATTCCGCATAGGGCCTTGTTTTCCGAATTGAGTTTCATTCCGCATAGATTATTTTTCAGTAAGGGTATTCTCCAGCTTTATCATTTAATTGTTTAATTTAAATTGATGTTCTATTTTTAGTGATTTACTGTTTCTGGCCTTAATCTTTATTTACTTCATTTATTTAGAATAGAAAACTAAATCCACTTTTTGTCACCAAGAACAAATCATTCCACTTTTAACTGAGATCAATTCGAGAGGATTTCGAGAATTTAATTGAACCCATACGAAAAACCATGTATCAATGCCCAAGCGCGGCTTCAAACCTTACCCTCATCGAGGTGCCCATCGCCATTTGGTGTACCAAGGCACCATTATACTCGTCCACTAAGTCCGCATGGCTAAGCGCGTTCACCTCTCGCACCAAGCCTGATGGTATGCAGTTGTTGAGGTACTCCCGGCACTCATCAGCATCCCTCATTCGTGATGCAGTTGTAATATTCCATATAGGGTTGAATGATTGAGGGGGGCCGGACGTTGGGAGGTCTTGGGAAGCAGTGGGTGAACCTTCTTCAAAAACAGGGCCAGACTTCTGGGCGGCTGTGTGAAGCACGGGGTTTCTTTCCACTTCTTTTCCTTTTTCCTTATCTATTTGAGCATCAGTAGGAGGCGCGTCACCAGTTTGTTGATCCCTGTGAAAACAACCATTTGGATTCATATTAAGTGTTACATCAAAAAAGGAGTTGTCAGTCTTACGTGTTAGGATGGAGCCTTACATGTCATTCCTGGCTAATTCTGACGCGGTGGGGGCAACCTGAGTGACGGGATCGACATGTGCGGTCCGGATGGTCTCGGGACCCCGGGTAGTGCTACCAACAGATTGGTACAAGGGGTGGTCTTCTCGAAGTTTCTTGGCAGGGGCGTTGTGTTCGCCAATCTCGACTGAAGCGGTTCTCCTTGCTCGCTTGTTTCTTTTGTGGGTACGCCTGGCGACGGGCTGAGCTGTTGCTTCGTCAATTTCCTCCTCGACTTCTTCTTCCACTTCTTCTTCCTCTTCCTCCAGATTGACTTGTTGTACTTCTTCATCATCATCTCCCATCATTCGGCGAAGGCTGGAGGTGGTTAGGTCAATATTATCTCCCTGCTGTTCCCTATGTGGTGAGGAAGGCCCGACTCCTCCTTCATGCACCTGGTTATCACCACCACCATGGTCTCCATGCTCTTCCTCGTCCGAGTGGGGATCTGGTACGGCTTCGAGAGCAACCGTCACGTTTCGGGTATGCTCAAGAAGGGGTAGTTCATTCTCACGGAGAGGACGGGAACCCTCTGGTATGAGCTTCGGGTTGCCCTGACGCAAGAGTCCAAAGAAGTTCATTTCTGCCCAACACAAAACAAAATATGTTAGACATTTATCAAGCGATTGAATACATTTTTGCGTAACGGATGTTAGCCTACCTTCACCCTGCCTTCTCCAAAACACAGGATACCTATTAGACGGGCCAAAGTAATTGCGGCTAATCCCTAGCAAACATAGGAATGACTCGGGAAGACTTCTATGGAACCCGGTCCTATTCATATCTAAGTCTTGGGAATGTTGGGGGTTGTATGTACTTGTGTGCGGCTTGGGGTCGTGAGGTATCCTAGTTCTAAAGGTGTAATCGCCCGGCCATATTATTGCATCAATAAAAAAGTAGTGGTCATACCAGTTTTTCAATGAATCCATTAGCTTATTGTGCGATTGGGGACTGTTAGGGGATCGTTTTTTTAAAAGATACCCAACCGTTTACTATGTTGGGAACATAAAAGAGCCGGAATAATCCTACGGTTGGGGGGATTCTCCTAGCACGGCAGAGGATCTCGAATTGACTAATCTTACAGGCACCTATACAATGGAGCTGACTAATATATACATCATAGTATCCTAATAGATCTACAAGGAAATGGGTGAAGGGAATGCGGTAATTAGCCGCATCAAAGAGGCTAGTGTACAGGCCAATCTTACCCGCTGGAGCCTCAGTTATGAGGTCTCCGGCGCCAGGAAGTGAGGGGTGTAGGTTGGTAGGGATGAAATAGTTTGTACAAAAGTGATTTAATTGGTCTTGGGTCATAACATTCAGCACGGATCCAATGGTAGGATTTTTTCTGTGAGCCATTGCTAAATAAAAGTGTAAGGACGTGGTGTTCTAACCTGCGTGTGAAGGGATCCGTGCGTAATTGGTTCAAGCTAAGAAGAAAGCTTTAAAGGCAGAAATGGAGGTTATAACTATGTGTTTCACACAGCCGTAGGGGTGGCTTATTTATAGGGTTGCCTCGTGGGTCACGACCTGTTGGATGTGTGACATGTGTCTGCCACTATCCTTGATCGTGTGGTTAGGGGGCGAGTGGCAAGTGAAACGTCAGGCGGGACCCACGGGTCACTTCTGACTCAAACGTTTGCACTGCTCAAGGTTCTGACTGTCTGTACTTGTCAGTCAACATGTCAGATGAACAGTTATTGATGTCGGGATATGCGGCTCTTACGTAAGACTTAACATTTAGTGCTATGTTTAATTTGTTTCGGTCGCCATATGTGGCTGAGATACTGATGAAATAACTTCCTAAGCCAGGTTGCCACGTGCGGCCAGTACAAATTCTTGGATAACTTATCATTCCCTATTTTTTCCTTGGTACGTCCAGGGAGCATCTTGGTAGTCTAGAGGTTACGCCTATGGATGTAACAACTATACTGGGGGGACATGATGACGTATAGTCCCCAGCCGGGTCATGAACCCGACCCATGGGTACTACCCGTACCCGGCCCATCACAGATGGGTGGAATAATTTCATTCAGGCTTATGGGCTTGGATGAACAGTGACCGCACACATGTGTGCGGCCCACGGCCCGATTCGACCGACATAGGGTTAGGCAGAATAATATTCTGCCTAGGAATATTCTTATCCCAATGGAGGAGAATATTCACTACCAGAATTAGAAGATAACAATCATTCTAATTCTGGTAGTTATCTCTTCCTTGGGGCCGAAGCGTCAGTGAAAGCCCATTAGGGTTTCACTGCCTATAAAAGGAACCCTCAAGGGTTCCACAAAGGTATTACGTCTTATACTCTCAACTCACATAAACCCTAAATCGATTACTTACTCTCACGCCGGAGTCTAATCGTGGGAAACATTCCCACGGTAAGCTTAACGCGTGCTGTTTAGTGTGCATGATCCCAACCGAACGATTCACTTGGTGCAGGAGCCGGAGCCCAGCCAACCCGAATTAAGCCTAATTTGGGTCTAGCAAGGATCAACCAACTTTTGCATCAATAAATCTTATTAATTATTTTTGATAAATCAACAAAAATCGTATTAATTAAATTCAAATTTATTTTGAACAGTTTTATATAATTGGACAAACTGAGAAAATTTTAAAACTTTTCGCGTTTACGTTTCATAAAAATTAAATATTTATTATTTAATTAGTTGTAATAATTATCGACGCTTTAGACGTCGGATTAAGCAAAACTGATAAAAATGATAGCTGAAACAAAACTGAAACTTAGAAAATATGAAGAAAGGCGAACGTAATTACTAACACAATATGTAGAAAATATAAAGAACCAATTAGGACATGTTCCTTAATAATGAAGTTGCAAAATAAATTGTCGAACAATATAAAAATAAACAATGCTTGTAAGAAGGATAATATGGATAATAAAAAGGGGTTCGCGGCTAATATGAACCATTAGAATTGAGAAGCCAATGGCGTTAAATGTATAAAAAGGCCACTTGTGGTTGCCTAAATATGGAGATTTTGAGATATAGTTATGTTTGAATCTTGTATGTATAAGTATTCTATTCCTGTCATTTCTGATTTAATGTATCATTATCAGAAGAAGTTGTACTGATGGCAAATTATGAAGGCAGACACCGCCTCAAACATTAGTAAACGTCTAGCTATTGCAAAGGTCATCATCTAAATTTGATTCGATTTGGGTCATCGTCGACAGACTGACCAAATCTGCTAATATCATTCCCGTTAATGATAGATTCTTGATGAAGAAATTGACTCTTTTGTATTTAAAGGAGTTGTGTAAACATGGTGTGCCTGTATCGATCATCTCTATCAAGATCCTCGCTTCGCATCGAATTTCTAGAGATTTGCTCAGAAGTCATTGAGAACGAATCTTGATGAGAGTACTGTACCACCCCAATCGAAGGGACGAGGTAATAAACTGTAAAAATCGTTTTCCTTTGGAGAAATTTTCCTTGATAATTATCGTATTAGGATCAAGATCAAATCTTGTGAGGATATATATTAGAGCATCTGTAAGCAGGAGTTGGGACGAAGACACCCGACATACACCCACTGTGAGTTGGACATGTCTTTTAGGTTTAAGGTTTCCTATGATGGCGAACCTAACCTTACAAAATACTCAACCGCGAGACCTGAAATGATTGTTGAAATTAGGTTCTGATTATTGACTGCCGGCAGTGGGCAGGAGGTTATGTGAATATGAAATGTAGATCTTGAAGTGCCAAATGGGTAGAGAAGTTATGCCAAAAATTTTAACCATGGAAAAATGAATTGATGATCTGAAAGATCATGGGATATAAGTCCCCGTTGTATGGGACCATTGAGATGATGTAAAAGATTGGTTTGAAAGGCATATAAGCTGGATCTACCCTAGGACTTCAAGAGCTGCGTGAATTATGTTTCGTATATCGAACTTGATAAAATGTCTATCAAGTGAGAATCTGATTGCTTCTTGATAAAGTTTAGATCGGCGAAAAGTTGCAGTCATCAAAAACCCGTGAACATCATGGATAGAGAAAGTAAGTCAACATTAAGCCTGATCTTATTCCCGTAGTTATGTTTGATGAAACTCGCGTATTATAATAAATTACACTTGTGAGGAAAGACCGAATGTGTAGGAAATACCCACATGGCTTTAACTCTATAAGAAGCGAGTAGTAAGATAAGATGATCTTTGAGGACAAAGATCCTGTTTAGGGGTAAATGCTGTGATAATCCGTCAATTTATGGTTGATATTTTATTCTCAAGTATTATTTTAAAACATTATTTTAATGTTATAATATGAACTCACTTATTTTTGGGAAGAAATTTGGATTTACGTCTTGAACTAGCATCGACTACGTCTAAACCGGAGGATTCTACGTTACGTGCTTACGTTTGCATACACCGTCTTTGGTGACACTCCGACATTTCAGAAAATAAATTTATCGCTGAATATTATTTTGGAATTTTAAATTTGTGTTGGTTCATAAACTCACAAATTTACGAGAAGAGATTAGGACTTACGATTATAATTTAATGTCCTTTACGACTAAACCGGAAACCCTAGGATTACGTATTTACGTTTTCGAACTCCGTTTTTGATGAGACAATTTTTATTAGATTCGTTTTGTGCCGTTGATTCATAATTTATAAAAACATTTTTCGTAAAACGACCCGAGGGCACGCAAATCGAGGAAACTAGAATCGAGAAGTACCCGTAAATAAATGGGGATGAGATAAAACCACTTTTTCCCCACCCCCACACAATGGGCGGCCAAACTAGCCTACACATGACCATTGTTGTCAAATTTTGATTAATACATGAGACACTTGTCTCAAAACTTCACAAAGAAGTTTACCACATGTATATTACAAAACCACTTTCTAAAACCATTTCTCACAAATCTAACATGAAAACCACCATTTTTCTCTCCTATCTCTCTATATTTTGTCCCAAACTCACCTAAAATAACCCCCATTTGATCTTGATTCAACCATGAAATCATGTGTTATTCATACACATGATGAAGGACTCTTGAAGCTCTATTGATTGGTGGTTATTTTAACATCCAAGGAGAAGTTTTGTTGGTGTCTTGGGGCTGATTTTTCACAAGATGATTCATGAAGATAGGTGATCTTGAAGTTGATATTGGTATATCACAAGTTTTGCCATCAAAGTCCAAGCCTTGTTCATCAACCTCATCTATTCATCACTATGGTGGTATAAGGATCATTCTTCCCATCCTTCTTTTTATTTTGATTATGTAATCATGTATTTTCTTTCCTATTGTATATGTATATGATGAATATATGATGATAAAAGTATTGTGTGGGGATTTGGTGTTGATAAACATGGGTAAAAAGATGAAAAACTATATGTAAAAATGGTTAATCTTGCTTAATTTAGTAGGCTGTATGAAATAATGTAAATAACCATATGATGAACTGATAAAATGGTATAGATGAATTGATATACAGTGAGTATTGAGACTTGTACACATGTGAGAGTTGGCCATGCAATGGAATCGTAAAAATGAGTGAGATATGATCAAAACAAGTTTAGAGTGCAAATCTGAGTACACTGTTTTGGACGAATTTTATAAAATACTTAGAAGTTGATTCATCAGTATCTATAAGTAATAAAATGAAGCACATATCATGTAGTTTCTGTGATCAAAATTTGGGGTTCTATCTCCATGTAGAACTCTAGATATGATCATTTTAGTAAACTAGATTTTTAGGATTGATTTTGTGAAATTAAAGTTTAATATTATTATATAAACACTCAAATAAATATAGTATAAAATGTGAATTAAAACCCACTAACTTATATATTTCATTTATGTAAAAATTCATAAGGATAAATAAATGGACATTATATAAAAATGGTAGTTTGGTAAGTTTTATAAGTTATAAAAACTATATACTAAGTTTTACGTCTTTTCGGCTAAAACCGAACGATTAACGTTTTTGTTAAATAAAACTTAGACGGTTGGACCCGTCTAATGTAAACTTTTATAAACTCACATACTGATATATAAACATATATATAACAAGTAAAAATCGATAAAACCTGAGCTTTACAACATATAGACATTAACGGGCCAAAGTAGCCTTCATGGACAATAAACCCGACTAATTTGGTAAAACACTTATAAACTTATTTATTGGGATTAACCCATTTGGGCCCAACATATAAAGTATAATACTGATAATAAAAGTATAATTGGGCTAATAAAATGTATTGGGCTTGTAATGGGCCTATTGGGCCTCCAAAATGTAAACAAGTTCAGCTAGTGTAACTAGTATAAAAGTTACCAACACATAACACAAAAATGAGTAAATAAGAATGTATAAACCCACTTGATCATCATATATAAAATCATCATATGTAAACATAATTGTTATTTTATAAAGTCATTGGACAAGAGTCTAAGACAAGTATTATTTGTCTAGGTTTCCGTGATTGAAGCACGTACCGTACATCCTAATCGTCGATAATCGCCTTCCCACATCAACGTGAGTTCATAGCCTCGCACTCTTTTAAATGTTTTATGAAATATTTTATAAACCCGCGAGGGAGATAACATGTTAGTTTTACTAAAATAGGACACCATTTGTCCCGATTGTTTGTTTATTGATTGGACCCGAATGATTGTATGACCCGATGAATGATTAAATGACCCGACAGATGAAATGAAATGGATTATTAAAGTTAGGTTATGTCACTAAAAGTCCCATTAGCATGAATTGTGAACTATCGGGATTTGGTAGACGCTTATGCATGTAATAGTACTATTTGGGGACGATCACCCCAGTTCGCGCCTTGAAGGTTGATCCCCGTCGTGCCACATTGATTGGTAAGCGAATTTATGTATGAGAAGATTTACACAAGCGTGATTATTGTGACTACACGCTAATTTAGATGGGCAAATTGAGTTTCGGGCTAGCTACCCGTTGTTTGTTGTAGTAACGTAACAATGTCATGCGGCTTATAATAATCCAAATAACGAAAATACTGCTATAAGCATTGAATTACAATATATTGCCTGACTAGCAATACAGGGTCTATTTATCGATATTATGTTCGTGTTTTGGTTTTATATAACCATATTCATATAACGGTTTTTATTTAATCTATACAACGTTATAAAACGTATTGTATGATGTTTTTAAACGACAATGGTTCGAATAATGATTTTGAAGGCGAAAGCCTATATTATGATTTTGATAAGGATTTGTATAAAATGACTTTGGCTATTTTATGGCCTATTACAATGATTTGTACAAAATGATTTTCGGTAATAATTTTATACCGATGTTATATTGATGGATTTTATTAAACTCTATGAATTCACTCGGCGTTATCGCTGACCTTTTCTTTTAACATGTTTTATCTCAGGTACTTGAAGGTAATTCTCGGGAAGACAACAAGAATTCATGGCCCGCACTCAAACCATAATTTCCATTCAAATGCTTTGTAAAACTTTGTATGAAATAATATGACTTGGGACCTATGTAAATTTGATATTTATGAATGGAAATACTTTATTATTAAACGACGCGATTTTTTTAAGCGTTGTCTATGATGTGAGTAATGTGCTATCCCGTAACACCAACGAGTCTTCCGCTGTATTGAATTGTTTAAATTTGGGGGTGTTACAGCTTCTATCCTCTACGGATTTTCCATCATTCGGAAGTTCTCCCAACCTTAAACACATCCAATGGTATATGCAGGATTGCATAACCAAAAGCTTCCCATAACATTCACAAGAAATATGTCATAACCACCACCTCATCCTTGCTTTCACATGCTCGGAACCAAGTAACTAACCATCCTTTATACTAACATGTGTTACACCTTTTCTCTAGGTGGACGTTCCATTGTTCGTGACTACTAACCTCTTGCTCTAACAAGTTCTCTTCAATATCACCCCACTATCTTCACAACCTCTTGCTCCCTCGAATCATTCTTCCTCCATACTACTTTTCGCTTTTCTCTCCACAATCTTAATTTCCATACCATCTTATATCCCGTCTTCAGCCTATAATTTAGGTGTTTCCTCCTTTATTCCTTACACCTCATCAATGGGGAATATGCCCCTCTCACCGGTGACTCTCTATTTGTAGGAGAATTCTTCCTAATATAATGCGTTCTCCAACTATCTCCAAATCTCACGCCAGTGCTCTAGGCGTCTTTCTCAATTACCCCTATAATATGCTCATACCAAACATTGGTCTATCAACGGTACACTACGCTTGCTTCCCATCGTTTCTTCCCTTGCCATAATCCTTCATAAGGCATTCCATACATATTAGGCTAACTTTTACGCAAAACCCTCTATTCCATCACATCCGTACGTAATCCTTCCAACTTCTCAACTACGTGACTTCTCATTCCTCTTGAAATATGAGATGAATTAGTCAGTCTATCGACTATCACCCAACTCTCGTCGTACTTATTCCTCCACCCCATTATGTATCCCTTTCACCAACTTTGTCCTTACATCGCCCTTTCTAAGCTACTCCTATCTATGTAGGAAGTATAGTCTACGTCCCTTTTCTCCATATGATTGTCCAAGCCATGCAACATACATGTTGACGCGTTCTCTGCTTTAGACAACTCAACTCGTGCAACCTACATCCTTCATCCAAACCACCCTAATACGTCATCCATATAGTTCAAGTTCGTCTCAGCTTCACTTCATTCTTCTTATTCTATGTCTCATCAACCATGCTTGCCTTTCCCAGATGGTACTTGGCCTTGCAAGTTTCTTTCATCACTTAACTCCACCCATCACCTTTTCCAAATGTTCAATCAAGATGATTGCATATGTGTTGGAGACATTCATGATCCGTATAGATCATTCTCTACGTCTAGTACCCCAAATGCCTCTAGCATTCTAGGCAGATATAACAGTCCAACTCCACTGACTAAGTCTTATCTAGTTCTTCCAAATCTTTATTTCCCACAACGTATAAACAACCGCCTTTCTTTGTCGTTCTAGTATACATCCAAATCCTTGCTCTATGTATCGTCATGCTTCGCGAATTCATCCAGTCCTTCCGATAATTCCAAGATTTGCCCATTATCCAATCCACCTCTTCAGCCACCAAAACGCTTCCTCACCCTTCTTCACTTTGCCCCTTGCTGGTTCCATGATATACCATCATCTCTAACTACTCATCCTGGTCAACTTAATCCTAAAACTCAACTTGAAAATCTCACGTATAATTCCCTTTCCTAACAACTCCAAAACCAACTCATAATTCGCCTCACTCTCCTTTTTAGACTTTGAGTAGATCAAGATGTCGTCGATACTCCTGATGACAACTCGTTTATATATTGTCATGCACCCCCGGTTCATTGACTCCATGAAAACTGCTAGCGCCTCGGCGAAGCCAAAATCATAACCATAAACCCAAAGCGTTCATACAACATCCTTAGCAGTTTCAACTACGTCCTCCTTGCACCATCTCTTAGAAGCAATACGAATAAATTTCTACCTTGTTCTACTCGCGAAAATCTGCACGTATTCTAAAAGACCAATACTTCCTCTTATCAGACCACTCAACCGCTTTTCACAGCCAATCTACTACTAAGCAACTCAAATTTTACCTTGCATCCGTTGCAATTTCTAACAACTCTTGCTCTTAAAATCATTCCATCAACAATTTCCTTGGAAAGGCACTAACTACAACTCCTCTCACTTTTCCTACTTGCTCTATTTATGGTTCTACCTCACAGTAATAGGCAAACCTACTAAATCTCAGGAAATTTTCGGAAAACTTACATGCCTTACGAACAATCATAAATACCTTTGAGGTATTATATCCCCTTCCAACACTCTCTATGGCGCGTTACTTGTGCCAATATCCATACAGTATACAAATCTCTATTCATCTTCCTTGGCACTCCTAATAGACCTCATGACCACATTAGTTCGTCTACGAACTTCTAACTCTTTCCTCCCCACTAAGGGCATTCCGACCATTCTCTCATGGTCACCTACTTAATCGTGTAGGCGCGACCAAGTCTTCCATATGACTACCTCAACGCTCCCAAATCAATACGCAACCAAAACTACATCCTGAATCCACTAGATACGATCGACGAATCAAACCCACGGATAACTAACGACATTTCACGTGCACGAGTTAAAACAGACCAAAACCACGAAAACTCAAAAGGAAAACTCAAGCAGGTACCAATTCAAATGACTCATGACAAAGAAAAATGATCCAAGAAACACTTAATGGCAACCAAAACATCTTACGCCCCGCGACATATTATTTAAACCGTGCACAAGATCGACTTTTCCAAAAGAATATTGTTTTATATTTTTTTCTTTACCTCCCCACATCTATGTGACTCAAACAATCTATGAACAACCCTCTTGACGAACTCAAAACTCAACTCAAAGACTAGGTATCCCGTGCATCCCAAATCATAAAAATAAACTACTATTCAAAACTCAACCTTTAACCCGACACTTGTACAATAATTTCGACCAGGATACTGACCTCCCATGACTATACATTCTGAATATTTGAAAAATACGTTCCGATTACATAATTTTAGGCTTTTTTATCACCCAAAAAGCTTTAAAAACGAACAAGTTACGACCAAAAAATTTTTATACTAGTTGTTTTAAAAACTAAAGAATAAACTTAGTGATTAATGCAATCCTTTTAAATGAAAGAAATAATTGAATGTGAAATTTTTATGAACTCAATTTAACCTTGTATAAAAAATTATAAATGACGTAAATCGGTTAAACTCAATTATATAAACTATGTAAGTAGAAAGAAATTTTATTTCGCTTTATTTAAAAAAAAGTCTTTTAGAATTTTGAAATAAATAATTGTTGATTAAGAATTCTTATGTTACATCTTGTTTCAAACACGATTCCAACACCTTACCCTTATGTTACCGTATACAACCAACTATCCAACCCTATAGTATATTTCCAAGTCTATTCAATATATACCGACAAAAAGGAATGTAAGACTCAACACAAAAGATTTCATTATCCCAAAAGAAATCTCAATTTATTTCAATATACTTAACACCAAGGACACCATTTTAAAACGGACACGTGAAATAGGAAACTCGAAGAATACGCCACATCGGAGGTTGAATATCTAAAAAGAAGCTAGCTAGCCACCCTCCTAAGGATACAATCGATAATTATAGGGGATCATACATATATAGGCATATCGGGATACATATACTTAAATCCGTCTAACATCTACTATACAAGCATGTACTAACCCTCTTTCATGCAATCATACTTAGGAATCCGTTGAAGTTGTGGTACTTGTATAACTATGTTGGCCACCATACTTATACAATTACCCTTTCCCCAATGCACTCCCTCCTATGATGACACTTATAAGAATTAATACAACACATAACACATATATCCATCTACTCACATAAGCTCATAACCACATAACCAAAAAAAGTCCAAAACTCCATCCATTAATAAAAATATAATCAAACTATTGGAATACATAAATCCATAGTCTAGCTAAAATAGCATAGACTAAATCCAAAACGAAAACATAATCAGTTATAAGTCATGTCGCCCTTAAGAGTGGAAACGGCTTAAAATATTTCATATCCACCTACTCCTAATAACTCGAACCACCACATGATTCTTAGGGACATGACTTAAACATCAAAAGAAAAATACTATACCTCAGGTACATAAAATAACTCAACAAAAGACAGAAACTACCATGTACCAAATTATGTACTATAATGTACAATTTAAGCAAAATACAACAATGACTAGTGTGGATGGTTATGGTTCAACTAGCACTAGTCACACCACGAAAAGAAAATAACATGTGGCTAAGTATGAACCATAGTAGTTCATAACTTAACAAACATCACAAAATAACATCCAAACACATCAATTATTATAAAATGCACACATACTCCTATGAGGCATATATGCAGGGACCCTTAAGCTATAGACTAGGCTACACGACTAGGCAACCTAATTCTCTATAACCATTGTCTCTGATACCATTCTGTCACACCCCACCATGGCGGAATATGGGACGCAACGCATGGATATCATCACAACAATAGCGTGTCCATAGAGAGAACTATATGAATTATAAATGTCATAAAAGGTGACACAAATGTCATGACAATATCTCATCAATGCAGGAGTCTAGGTAAGTAGGTAACAGTCCTACCTCTTACCCAAGACAAACAAATAACACAAGCAAATCAACATATAGGTTCATAGTATCACTTTTTTAAACAAACAGAAAAATAAACTAAGAAGGAACGGGGATCTCCTTCTAAATGCATTCCTACGTGACTCCAATTCTAGCCACATATGTTCTCACGCTTAACCACTTTATCACCTGAAAGAGACACTAAAACACGTCAACATAATGTTGGTGAGAGTCATAGGTTTAGACTCTAACCAAAAAATAGATTAAAATAAGATGTGAACCACCATAAACCACTAAACATATGGACAATGTGCTACAAAATATGCATTAACAACTAACATTCAAGATCAATCAAACCAAACCAAATCCAAGGCTCCCAACCTTACCAAACACCATGGTCCCATAGGCGCCCATACACCTATGTACCAATCCCAAGGCCCCGCCTTGTCATTATCCATTGGTCCCATAGATGCTCACACATCTATGTACCTCCCCAAGTCCCCGCCTTGTCAACATCCCCTTGGTACCAAGTCAAATCACAAAACAATCATGAATCAAGTAGCAGTTAATCACATAAGTACACACAAGTCTATCACCAATCATGAAACATTCACAACAACAATTTACAAAACCATAACGAGTGTCTCTTCCATCCCATCTGTAAGTCAAATCATTTATAGCTCATAAAAACATGGGACTATGAAACTCACCTGATTGAGCTTCTCCAAAAGTCCGCGCACTAGCAAAAAGCTAACAAACAAAAGCACACAATTAAAACATGAACCAAACACTAAGATGGCTCATCAACCTATGATGGACATCTAACCTTCTCCCATATATATACCTCATTTATATGCTCTAAGCATCTCATTACACCCCTCTATAAATCCTTAAACTCAGTTTACTTCATAACCCGTCCTGTTAATATTTTACCCAAAACAGTCCCGGTTTTTAGGTCTCCAAACTATAAGTCAAACGCCCACCTAAACATACCCATGATCTCTGTAAAGGAAACCCTATCCCCTTACATATGTTAGCTAACTCCTCCCTTTTGCCCCAACCTTAAAGCTACTGTTAAGGCCCCGATATATATATATATATATATATATATATATATATATATATATATATATATATATATATATATATATATATATATATATATATATATATATATATATATATATATATATATATATATATATATATATATATATATATATATATATATATATATATATATATATATATATATACACTTCTGCCTATCTGTATTTTACCGATTTTGAACATACAAAAAGTTTGTTATGATTAGGTGGTCTTACCCTAACCCATTTGCTTAGCCACCCATCAGGTCTCTTATTTAATATATAAACCAACATCCATGCTCATTAGAGGGCTCAAGTGTACTCCTAAGTACCCCAATCACCTTAAAACGTTAAATTAAACCCGACTGATTTCAAAACTGTTTTGACCTCCGACTGTTGTAACCTGTTTTTGACCCACCTCCCGACCTCCAATTTAGTTCTCGTTTCATGCATTTAAAAGCCACTTCAATTAACTATTCAGGAATTCTTGGATCGCAAAATAAGAGTTTGTAGAACTTTAGATATGATCAAAACAAGTGACTCAAAAATCTGCCCAGTTTTTATAAACGAATTTAAACATGATTAAACCCTAATTAACATCACTAATAATCACCAATCATTATCCTAATCATGTTAATTGTTATAAAACCCCTAATTACATATCTATTTAGAACTCTAATCCATCATATAAACTGATTACATAAAACTTGAAGCCTTAATGCTATAAAACAAGAAAACTATAAGAATTAAATCAAGATTTTTACCTCAAATCTTCAAGAAAATTATTTTTGATGAATCCCTAAATTAGGGCTTATTAAAATTCGGCTAAAAGGGAAGAAAATTAATGAAAAACTGATTTTTGTGATATAAACATGGTATTTATATGTTTTATTAAAAAGGCTTTTCCAAATTGGGCTCAAGTTGGGTCTTTTGGCCCATTATCCTTTCTTTTTCTTTTCTAGTCGGTTTAAAACCCGATTCATATATATATATATATATATATATATATATATATATATATATATATATATATATATATATATATATATATATATATATATATATATATATATATATATATATATATATATATATATATATATATATATATATATATATATATATATATATATATATATATATATATATATATATATATATATATATATATATATATATATATATATATTTTTTTTTTTTCTTTCTAAGACTTATTAACATGTTATTAATAATACCTTAATTTACCTTAATTTATTTCAGCTCCTAAAGCCTCCGAAACCTTAAAACCGTAAAACTAGTCAATTTTACGCGTATACCGAAAAAACGTAAAATATACAATTTTAAAAAAAATATTAAATTTTGAAATAAACTTTATAACTAAGTCCTAAATGACTTAAAACCATCCTAAAAATACTCACATTACTAAACACCTTACCCGAGACCTCTAAATGCTAAACCCCAAATCGTAAAAAAAATACGATTTACTATAATACTTATACGTATATGTAAAATACCAAAATAACACCATTTCATTTCATAGTCACTAATTTGTGAGCTCATGAACATAAAATAACCGTGCCTCGATTTACTTATGAGTACTTTATAACCATAAACGATATCCACACCAACCTCGTTCACATAAAATAACATGTAAACACGCAAATCACATAGTCACACATAAATTAACCTTAAACTAAGACCAAGTGACGAACCTCAAAACCACGGTTTTCACATATGGCAAGGGAAGAAATGATGGGAAGCAAGTGTAGTATACGGTTGATAGACTTATGGTTGGTATGAGCATACTATAGGGGTAACTGAGAAAGACGCCTAGAGCTTTGGCGTGCGGTTTGGAGATAGTTGGAGAATGCATTTTATTTAGGAAGTGAATCACTAGTGAGAGGGGCGTATTCCTCACTGATGAGAATGTAGGGAATAAAAGAGGATCACCTAAATTATTGGCTGAAGATGAGATAGAAGATGGTATGGAAATTAAGATTATAGAGAGACAAGCGAGAAGTAGTATGGAGGAAGCATGGCTTGAGGGAGCAAAGGGTTGTCAAGATAGCGTAGTGATGTAGAAGGGAAAACCGTTAGCTCTGGTGATAGGAAATGTAGTAGAAACCGATGGAGTTAATCCATATAAGATGAGTTGGACCACCGTTACTGTGGGGTGAAGTTAGAAGCAGTCAACATATTGGACCGGAGTTAGAACGAAAAACTACAAGAGGTGGTGGTAGTGCTTAAGTAGAGGTTGAAAATGGCAAAGGACCGACAAGAGAGCTGTGTGGAAAAGAGGCGTAAGCCGTTGGGATTTGAGATTAGGGATAAGGTTATGCTATAGGTTTCACCATGGAAAGAAGTGACGTGGTCTGGGATGAAAGGGAAGTTAACACCTTGAATCATGGGTCTGTTCGAAATCCTCGAAAAGGATTGGACCAGTGGCTTATAGGTTGAGGAATTAGTAGGAGAATTGTGTAGTGTGCATGATGTATTTCATGTATCAAGCTTGAGGAAATGCTTATCAAGAACCGACTTGCAAGTACCGTTAGATGATATTAGTATGGATACGAGTCTTCTTTTAGCGATCTCCAAATTCCATCTAACCATAACTACGGTAGAGATTTTGGGTCGTGAAGCTAAGACGTTGAAAAAGGGTAATATACAATAGTTATGGTTAGATGGAACTTGGAACCTGGACTACAGTTCACGTGGGAACGAGAATGATTTATGAGGAACAAGTATCCTTATATATTTGCTAATGATGATCCTAAGAATTAAATCTCGGGACGAGATTTCTATTAGGAGGGAGTGATGTGACAACCCCGGTTTTTGAGGTTCGTCACTTAGTCTTATTTTTGGGGGATTTTGTGTGACTATGTGTTCTATGTGATTTATGTGTTTATATGTGTGATTTTGGGGATGAGAATGGACGAAATGAGGTACATGATTTGTAAATCATGGTACGGGTTGGAAATGAAATGAAATGAAATGAGTTCAGAAATGAACCGCGAGAAAGTTCGGATATCGTTTTTACAAGGTTTCGTGTACGTATCGTATGTTGTATGTATGTATTAAGTATATATTATATGTTTAGGATAAGTTTTAGAGATACTTTCCATAATTAGAAACTTTTGGAAATGATGGTTAGTTCGGAAATTACGTAGAAAGTCGAAAAATTAGCGAATAGGTGTCCGGTTTTGATCCGGAAGGGTCTAGATGTTAACTAATGGTAATTATAAGTTAATAGCAATTAAATTAAAAAAAAATGAAGGCGGAGTCAGAATTGTGGGCCCCATAGCAGAATATATTAATAAAAAAAAGATGATTACCATATATGAGTCCTAATTGGGCCTAAACTTGATCAGGAGGTTACCAAAGCATATATAAACACCCCAAGACCCCAAAAATGACCCATAAACCTTACATTAAACTCTAAGTCAGTCAAATAGCAAGAGGATCACGAAGAGTCGAATTTATTCTCAGGATTTAAAGGTACGTAATTAAACTAGGTTGATTAACGTTAATTTACGTATTTGTAACCTACTATAATGGATTAGGGTTTGAGATTCATAATTTTTTATTAGGGTTTGTTAATGATCTGTAATTAATAATGTAATTAATGGGTTTTTATCATTGGAAATCGTTTTTAGGTTTTAATTAGGGTTTATGTATGATTAATTAGATTAATTATGAGAAAATCGTTTTTAAAAACTGGGCAGAATTTTGGTCCATTGTTTTGATCATATCTAGAGTTTTACAAAATTTTAATTTCCGAATCTTATGTCCCTGAAAAGGTAATTTAATTGGCTTTCAAATGCAAGAAACTAGAATTGAATTGGAGGTAGGAAAGGGGGTCAAAAACAGGGTACAACAGTCGGAGGTCACAACAGTTTTGAAATCAGTCGGGTTTAATTTAATGTTTTAAGGTGGTTAGGGTACTTAGGAGTACAATTGGACTTTAAAATGAACATGAGAGTTATTTTATATGTTATATAAGATATCTGTAAGAGGGCTAATCAATTGGGATAGTGGAAACGCGATTTCTAAACTTGAAAGAGTCTAAGAATTTGCAAGATCCTATAGGCGACTCGAAAACCCAAAACTTTGATTTAATAGGCTAAGCATCCACGAGTCTCATTCCTTGAGATTTTAAACTGTGTAGAACGAGAGATGATGGAGCCAATTATAAGTCTGGTATTCTTTCGTGAATTTATGTGAGTTAATTATAAGCCTATTCTCCCATCGCTTGCTAATAAATTTATCTGCAATAAATAAGGTTGTACGATTTGAAAAGTTACTTAGCTTCTAGCCCAAGATCGTTTAAAAGTTGCTCGGTATGGATTAGAGTTCATAGCCAGGGCATAACTTATTGAAGTGGGATGCGAAGATTGGCGAGTCCAAAAAGGTCCTAACAAGACATGAGGGCTACATGTTGTTGCTAAAGATCCAAAGTGATGTGAAGGATCATTTATCGAAAATCAATATGAAGGATCGAGACACACGACGAAAAGCAAAAACTACCCAAAAGTCATGGAGAAGTGTATTCGAAAAGACCCTAGCAAAGTATGAGGATAAATAGATCTAAGTCATAAAAGGAGGCGGATCGTTGTATATCAAAGTCCAAAATAAAGATTGGAGAAAAATGAAGAAGTCGTGGTCCAAGTATGAATCTCTCAAAACTTCAAGTGAAGAAATTCCTATATGAAGAGAAGACCATTATTTCATGAACGTCTCTCAAGGTTTAAAGTATGAAGTCGCTGCCAAATATCGGTCCGAGAAAGGTCTCAAATCGCGAAGCGAGTTATGCCAAGAAATGAACTTTATGAGGTCCCGAGAAGCAGTTTTAAAAGATTTTGTCCTTTAGCTAACTATTGATTAAATCGTTCACTTTATTTTCAGCCTAATAAACTATCGAAATAAGTCAACAAATGCATCCTCGTGATCATTCAAGACAACAATAAAATATAAGAGATACACCTAGGAATAAGGGAGTCTAAGTGAGTAATTGGCCCACATGAGTTCGTGTTAGTTTGCTAACTTATAATAACAATGATCTCGTTTTTAAGCTTGGTTTGGAGAAAGTGAAAACTTGAGGATGATGATTATTCATGACATTTCCAAAACCCAAGTTATGTTTTAGATTTCTTTATTTTCTTCCTTTGAATGTTTATAATTTTTTATCTCTTTAAAGGCCAACGTGGATTGATTATGATGAAAAATGCAAACGTGCTTTGTAACTAATGCATTGCATGAGGACATTGCAATGGTCAAGTGTAGGGGATTTGATAGGTGTGTAAACACCAATCCTTTTTACCACTTAATTACAATAATAACCGAGCCAAAACGTGTATTTTATGTCATTTATGTCGGAATTATGCGTGGTTTGTGTTTTTGTTGTGATTTAGGACGAAAAGGTGAAAAGTGGAGAAAACACGGGCATTTACGGGCTTTTATTGAAGAAAAAGATGAAAGACAAAGTCAAGAAGTCAAGAGCGCAAAAAGAACGGAAGTCCAAGACCAATTCTGAAGATTTATCGAAGAAAAAGTCAAAAGACGGAAGTTTATCAAAAGCCGAAAAACTCAAGTCTTATTTATTGAAGAATTAAAAGACGAGTCCAAAGAGATCCCGAGCCAAAAGTCATTTAAGCCCAAGATTAACAAAAGATTAAGAAGGGAAGGACATAATGGTGCAATTAAGAAGAAATGAAGGAGGGGAGGAAGCTTCCTAAGCATTCCCTAATCCTCCCCTATATATAGACCATTAGTATTATCATTTCATTTTGTTGGCTAAGGTGACAATTAGTCTTCCATCTTTTATTTACTTGCTCTTTAAATTCATGTCATTTTAAATACTTGTCTTGCATTTTTAATACCTTTTAATTCCAAGTAAGTGTTCTCTAATTTTCTTGTTTTAATCTCTCATTCTACCTTTCTTTCTTTGCTTGATCTTGTTGTATACATGCTTATTGTCTTGCTTATTTGCTTAAAGGTTATGTTTTATGCTTTTGATTGTTTAGGATCATTGATTTTTATAGCTTATTTGGGTTTATCTTCAAGTTTCTTAAGTTTTTATAAAAGTTATTTTTATATAAAAGTTGTTTTCGTAAACTTTGTTTCATTTTGTGTTTTTAAAAGTCTTTAAATTGTAGCTTATTAGCTTTTTCTTATTCAGTTTTCATTAAGTTTTTCGTTGTGTGATTATTTGATTTATAGCTTATTAGTTTAGCTTATTTCGTGTCATCTTTACTATATTCCGATCATAGTGATCGGAAAATGGTTTCTCATTCCGACCAGCACCACTTTGCTTGGTCGGAAAAGGGTTTGTGAGTATTCTGATCAAAGGTAAGTTTGGTATTCCGATCAGAGGTAAGTGACAGTATTCCGATTGGCAATTCCGATCATCATTCCGATCTGAGTCCACTCCACATTCCGATCTGGGTTAGTTTGGTTATTCCGATCAGGACAAGTGACAGCATTCCGATCTTGGTGTTTCCGATCAATATTCCGATCAGGAGGTAAGCCCACATTCCGATCAGGGTGAGTTTGGTCATTCTGATTGGGAGGTTTGTGTACATTCCGATTAGGTGGTAAGTCTACATTCCGATCATCATCTGATCGGAATACATTCCGATTGGGTATTGTTTTATATTTCGTCTTGTTTAGTTTTTAAGTTTATATTTTAATACTTTGTCAAATTTTAATTCTCGTTAAGTCTTAATTACCCGTCATTTATTTTCTCGTTATTTACTTTTCAAAGTTTTAATATTGCACCCCTTCTTTTAATTAGACTTAGATTTATTTTAACGTATTTTATTTTAACGTCATTTTACTTTAATTGTTTTGCAATTTTAATATACTACAACGACACACTTTTGTTTCACCAAAGAACGACTGAGTCGCACACTAAACTCCTTTTTCAGTTCGAAGAGATTGGTTCAACGATATTTTTAACAAATAAAATCTAGTTATCAAATGGCGCCGCTGCCGGCTCTTTTCGTAAAGATTAACGGTTTTCTGTGAGAGACGCGTTGCTTTTTGGGATCCGTTCACTTGTGAGCGTTACTTTTCTTGCACAAAAAATCCAAAAAACCATAAAAATTAAAAATTGATAAAAATCCATAAAAATTAAAAATTTCAAAAATCCAAAAAGATTTTATTTTTATTGTGTATATATATTGTCTTTGCATTTGGTATTGTTTTCTTTTGTCTTTGTAGGTGTATGCGTACTAGATCTTCTAATTATCAAGAGCCCGAGACTCGAAAAGATTTAAGTATGACAGGTGTTAACAACAACAATAATCCACCGCACCTCAATAACAACAACAATGTTCTTCCACAGCCCGATCTTCGGACCATGGAGGAGCTTTGTCAACCTACCATGTTTGGACGAGGAGGACCGATTACGCTGATGCAAATCACGGCTCCGGAGTTTTTGTTGAAGCACCACATGATTCAGCAATTGCAAACAAATCCTTTTAGAGGAATGCCTGATGATGATGCCAACAAACACCTCGACAAATTCATTACAATTACCTAAAGCATGAAGTTGCCTGGTGCCACAATGGATGTTCTACGCCTTCAACTCTTTCCACATACTTTATCACATCATGCCGAGAAATGGTTTGATCGTCTCCCGAAGAAATCTATTCACACTTGGGATGACATGACTCAACGCTTTTTGTCGCGCTACTTTCCACCATCCATGGTCACGAGCCTTCCCAATCAAATCAGCGGTTTCATGCAAGAACCCTATGAATCTCTTTTTGATGCTTGGGAAAGATATAATGTCTTGCTTGATCGTTGTCCAAACCACAACATGCTCCCTGTGAACTTAATTGATACTTTCTACAACGGTTTGACTTTTCGAGATCGTGATACGATTAATGCAGCCGTCGGTGGCACATTTATGAAAAGGAGACCCGAGGAGTGTAGAGAGCTTATTGAGAACATGACTACTCACCACAAAAATTGGGATTCCTCCGCTTCTTCAAGGAACAACCCGAGAGTCAATGTCTCTTCTACTTCAGCAAACCCTTATATGACCGAACTCACCCGCATGATGACTGAAATGAGCAAAAGTATCTTGCTTCTAGCTTCAAACCAACAACAACAAGTTAAAGCGGTTGCACCTTTTTGTGAAACATGCGGCGGTCCTCACCCATACACTGATTGTCCTTCTACACAAGGAAATCCGGAAAATGTGTATGCAGCTTATGGTAATTATTCACCGGAAAATTACCAAGCTCGACCTCAAGGGGATAGAAATTTGCTGAGTTACCGGTCCAACAACTACCTTTCACCAGGTTTTTCTCCTCAAAACCAAAACCCCGCCAACAACTACAATAGAAGCAACCAAATCCCACCAAGAGCTTCTAATCCTTATCACCCACCCGCTCAACAAGCCCCAACCATTAACCCCGATGTTGAAGCCATCATGAGAACCCAAGGTGAGCAAATCTAGAACCTGTAGAGCCAAATAATCAATCTGAAAGGAGATATCACCAAGCAAGGGAATGAGATTAGATCTGAGCTTCGAGATAATATCCAATCCTCCTTCAGCAATCAAACAAATGATTTGAAGAATATGCTTGCTAGTTTCTTGCCCGCCGCTCAACCTTCTACTTCGAGTTCTTTACCTTCAAACATCGTCACCAATCCGCGAGCCAATGTGAGTGCTATTACTACCCGTAGTGGAGTTACCATCGTAGGACCACCTATCCCACCCCCATCATCTACACCTCCCCCACCACCATTCATCCCTACTCCTCCTACACCTAGTATTAGTGCACCATTACCGTCTCCGCCTCGTCCTGATGATGTACCTAGGAAGGACCCTTCAACATCTCAACCTTTACCTACACCTACACCTTCACCACCTAAACCCAATATCCCATATCCTTCTCGCTTAGGCAAGACCAACGAGCTAACTAAGAATGACTGTCAAGTGTCGAGCTATATGAAGATGCTCTTGATAACTCGGCTTTTACCTAATTAAAAAGTTAAGTTCGTTGTTCCTGTCTAATCGAATTGATCTAGGCTCTCTATGTGACTCTATTGTTTTTGGTGGAACAAAGATGTGTCGTTGTAGTGTTTAAAATTAAAAGGTGCAAAACAATTAAAGTAAAGGTGCTCTTAAAGTAAATCTAAGTCTAATTAAAGTAAGGTGCAAGTATTTAAAAACGTGACTGAAATTAAAGGGCACTAAAGTAAATGACGCAAACTTAAATCTAACTAAGGCAAACTTAAAACGCGACTAAAACTAAGGCAAGTCTAAAATAAAACTAAGGCAAATAAACTTAAAATGCAATTAAATAAAAGGCAGGAAAAATAAAGCTTGAAAATAAAAATCAAAGGCAAAAGCTAATAAGAACCTGAATACAGCTCATTCGGAATTATCCTTCGTTTGGAACAATCACTCGTCCGGAATGTCACCTTCGGTTGGAATGATTCTTCTTCGCTCGGAAGATTACCAAAATCCTTGATCCGGAACAAATTGATCTGAATATGTCACTTATCCAAAACAATCCTTCGTTCGGAACTTTACTGATTCGGAACTTCTAAATTTTGCCTTGATTCGGAAGTTTTTGGTCACCCTTGATTCGGAAGATTCCGAATGAAGCCTCCTTGATTCGGAAGTTTCAAACTTCCGAATGAACACTTCTTGAATCAGAACTTACCCTTGATCCGGAAGTTTATTCAGAACTTTTAAGTTCCGAATGAACAGCTCTTGGTTCGGAACTATGGAAACTTCCGAATGAATACCCACTGATCCGGAACTTTTGGAGTTCCGGATGAACTGCTTGATCCGGAACTTTTGAGTTCCGAATGAAGTTTTTCTGGTTCGGAACTTTGGAAGTTCTGAATGAATGGTTCTTGACTCGGAAGTTTTCCTTCGTCCGGAACTTTTAATGTTCCGGATGAACAAGCTTGACTCGGAAGTTTTGCAGATCTTAAATCTTCCGGATGAAACCCTTGACTCGGAACTTTGGAGTTCCGAATGAAGCCTTCTCACCTTCTTGGTTCGGAAGTTTTCTTGGAAAGATCAGAAACACAACAAACTATCCCGAAGAACAAGGGATCAAAGAAAACAGCAGATCTAAACACAAATTAATCAAAATAAAAACACACGATTTAAACTAAACAGTAACGAATCAATAGATAAACATAAACAAACATATAAAATCAACAAAAAAAAATTTAATCACAATAATTAAAAACCACTTGGATCAAAATAAAAGCATGAACATGAACATAAACATAAACACATAAATCAAAGATTAAGAAAGGTAGATAAGAGATTGACAAGATAAAGTAAAGATTGACAATAATTAAATGAAAACTTACTTGAAATTAAATGAATTTAAGGTGCAAGACAAGGTATTTAAATTTGACAAGAAATGTAAATGACAAGGTAAGTAAATGGTGGAAGAGCTAATTGTCACACTTAGCCAACAAGAAAAAATGAATAACAATCCTAATCTATATATAGGGGACGATTAGGAAGCTTCCTCCCCTCTTTCATTTCTTCTTAATTACAAGCTTAAGTCCCTCGTTCAATTAATCTTCATTAATTGCGTCATTAGTCCTTTTCTTCTAATCTTCTTTAAACTTGGACTTTAAGGGACTTTTGGCTTCGGGATTTCTTTGAACTCGTCTTTAAATTCTTCAACAAAATAGACTTGAATTCTTCGGCTTTTGATAAACTTCCGTCTTTTGACTTTTTCTTCGATAAATCTTCAGAATTGGTCATGGACTTCTGTTCTTTTTGCACTCTTGACTCCTTGACTTCGTCTTTCATCTTTTTCTTCAATAAAAGTCCGTAAATGCCCGTGAGTGTCCGTGTTTTCTCCACTTTTCACCTTTTCGTCCTAAATCACAACAAAAACACAAACCACGCATAATTCTGACATAAAAGACATAAAATACACGTTTTGGTCCGGTTATTATTGTAATTAAGTGGTAGAAAAGATGGGTGTTTACACACCTATCAAATCCCCTACACTTGACCTTTGCAATGTCCTCATGCAATGCATTAGTTACAAAGCAAGATTACACTTTTCATCATAATCAATCCACGTTGGCCTTTATTAAAGAGATAGAAAATTAAAAACATACAAAATAAAGAAATCAAAAGCATACCTTGGGTTTTGAAAATGTTATGAATAATCATCATCCTCAAGTTTTCACTTTCTCCAAACCAAGCTTAAAAACGAGATCATTGTTATTATAAGTTAGTAGACTAACACGAAGTCATGTGGGCCAATTATTCACTTAGACTCCCTTATTCCTAGGGGTATCTCTTATATTTTATTGTTATCTTGAATGATCACGAGGATGCATTGTTTGACTTATTTCGATAGTTATTTAGTCTGAAAATAAACGTGAACAATTTAATCAATAGTTAGCTAAAGGACCAAATCTTTTAAAACTGGTTCTCGGGACCTCATAAAGTTCATATCTTGGCATAACTCGCTTCGCGATTTGAGACCTTTCTCGGACTGATATTTGGCAGCGACTTCATACTTCAAATCTTGAGAGACGTTCATGAAATAATGGTCTTCTCTTCATAATAGGAATTCTTCACTTTGAAGTTTTGAGAGATTCATACTTGGACCACGACTTCTTCATTTTTCTCCAATCTTTATTTTGGACTTTGATATACAACGATCCGCCTCCTTTTATGACTTGGATCTATTTATCCTCATACCTTGTTAGGGTCTTTTCGGATACACTTCTCCATGACTTTTGGGGAGTATTTGCTTTTCGTCGTGTGTCTCGATCCTTCATATTGATTTTCGATAAATGATTCTTCACATCACTTTGGATCTTTAGCAACAAAACATAGCCCTCATGCCTTGTTAGGGCCTTTTCGGACTCGCCAATCTTCGCGTCCCGCTTCAATAAGTTATGCCTTGGCTATGAACTCTAATCCATACCGAGCAATTTTTAAACGATCTGGGGCTAGAAGCTAAGTAACCTTTCAAATCGTACAACCTTATTTATTAGCAGATAAATTATTAGCAAGCGATGGGAGAATAGGCTTATAATTAACTCACATAAATTCACGAAAGAATACCGAACTTATAATTGGCTCTATCATCTCTCGTTCTCCACAGTTTAAAATCTCAAGTAATGAGACTCGTGGATACTTAGCCTATTAAATCAAAGTTTTGGGTTTTCGAGTCGCCTATGGGATCTTGCAAATTCTTAGACTCTTTCAAGTTTAGAAATCGCATTTTAAAGTTCCCTTGATAAACGACTCTCTAGGATCAATTATAGGAACTTGCAAAAAGTTCTTGTTCTTAACCCGTGAGAGTTAAGACTTTCGCGTTTTATAGCTCCCTAAATAAAAGCCTAGCAAAACTTGACTTAAACACGTTAAGGATACTAGCTAGAGTAAACTCGGATTGAGTCAAAAGATTCACAACGTTTGAAAATTAAAACCACTTATTAAACATTTATTCTAATAAGGAAAGAAAATAACTATACAAAGGGAAAAAACTAATAGGCCAAAATAGATAAAAAATTTTGAAAAAATGTCGAAAAATTGATTTTCCGGTTAAAATGAGGACAAATACAAGGAAAAGACCACTTAACTTCGATAGAAGTCCCCCCTACACTTAAGATAAACATTGTCCTCAATGTTTAAGCATGTGGGAGTAAACTCCCCTACACTTAGGACATTGTGCACGTTGTTTAAATCTTGCTAAGGAAAAGACAAATAAAGAGATTCCTATTTTAATATTGAGAAAATATAAAATAGTGAATCGATAAGAGTTTAGGACAGAACCGGGATAATGGAACACGGAATCACGGGTCGTCAAGAATCATCAAGAGTGGATCATTGATGCTCGAATCCCTGATTAAGAAGTGAGGAGAGGAAAGCAAACCAAAGGGTCTCCCCTACACTTATGATAAAGAAAGCGAAAAGATAGATACATGGGTTGCCTCCCAAGAAGCGCTTGATTTTTGTTAACCGAGTCATTAGCCTGACTCGACCTTGATCATCAACGGAAGAAGCGTGAAACATATCCACCAGGATCGAAGACGTAGTTTTCATCGAGCAAATAACACAAGCTTAAGGCGAACAAGGCAAGCCAAAGAAGAAGTGGCAGGGTTCCCTTAAGCAACGATGGAGCACGGTGGAAGCAAGGGTGAAGTGCAAGCATGTCTTCAAAATGTCCAAAGATTTTTCCTTTTATTTCATCAGGTGGATACTGAGATGGCTTAAAGACTTCAATACCGGGGTCGAACACCTTTTCCTTCAGGGGAAAATAGCACTCAGGCTCAGCCGAGTGTGAAGAAGATCCGCAAAGAAGCACAACCTCGTCCTCAGAAGGGGGACAAAGAGGTGTCAAATCATAAGTGCAACGGATTTCGGTGTCGACCGGTTTCTTCTCCTTGGACAGAATGTTCTTCAAATCCAAAGTAGAATCAAGGCGATAATCTTAAAAGTCCAAAGGAGGAGCGTCACTCTCATGAGGGAAGTATGTGTTGAGAAATTCAGAGAAATCTTCCTCAAATGAATAATCGTCCAAAGTAGGATCGAGTGATGACGGAGGATCTTCATCATGTGAAGAATCGCTCGAGAGAGTATCGGCCTCATCAAAATCATCGAAAGTGGGCAGCTCGGGATACTCAGAAGTACAATCATCAATATCATCTGAATCTGAGCTAGAATCATCATCATCATAAGCATCAAAGACCGGTGGAGAATCATAAATGGGAGAAGCTTCCAAAGTAGGAAGAGAATCATCCACATCATCAGTAAAAAGTGGATTATCAATGCAAGAGTCGAATAGAGGATTGTCGTAGACGGTAAAGTCATCGAGCACATTAATCATATTCACTGATTCTCGTCCTCCAAAGGATTTGCCTGTAAGCTTCCCTATTTTAAAAACTTTTGAATCATCCCCGACTCGTAAGATTAACTCACCTTCGGCCACATCCACTAAAGCTCGTCCGGTTCTCAAAAATGGCCGACCAAGTATTAAAGGAATACGACGGTCTATTTCATAATCAACTACGACAAAATCAACCGGGAAAGTAAATGTGCCAACTTTGATAAACACGTCTTCGGCTATACCAACGGGGTAAGCGAGAGTGCGGTTTGCAAGTTCGAGAGTCATCTTTGTTGGAATGAGGTCGGGCAATGATAGTGTTTTCCAAACACTCAGTGGCATAAGATTAATACTAGCCCCGAGATCAGCAAGGGCAGTAAATTCTTCAGTTTTGTTGAACACGCAAGGCAACACAAAACGACCGGGATCTCCAAGCTTTTCCGGAAGTTCTTTAAGAATAATTGCAGAGCAGTTTTCATTTAAGCGTGTGTTGGCTTGTTCAATCAACTTCTCCTTCTTGCTAAGCAATTCCTTGAATGCTTTGACAAATTTCGGCATGTGGCAAAGTGCTTCAACAAGGCCAATGTTGATGGTCATTTTAGATAGCATATCCACATATTTCGATACTTGACAGTCATTCTTGGTTAGATCGTTGGTCTTGCCTATGCGAGAAGGGTATGGAATTCTGGGTTGATAGGGAGATGGTGAAGGTGTAGTTGGTGAAGGTTGAGATGTTGAAAGGTCCTTCCGAGATACATCGTCATGACGAGGCGGAGACGGTAATGGTGTACTAATACTAGGTGTAGGAGGAGTAGGGATACATGATGGTGGAGGAGGTGTAGATGATGGTGGTGGGATAGGTGGATTGACAATGGTAATTCCACTACGCGTAGTAATAGCACTCACATTAGCTCGCGGATTGGTGACGGTGTTTGAAGGTAGAGAACCCGAAGAAGAAGGTTGAGCTTCGGGCAAGAAACTAGCCAATAGATTCTTTAATTCAGTTTTTGAGTGCTGAAGGAGGATTGAATATTATCACGAACCTCGGTTCTGATGTCATTTCCTTGCTTCAAGATATCTCCTTTCAAATTGATTATTTGGCTCTGTAGATTCTTGATTTGCTCACCTTGAGTTCTCATGATGGCGTCAACATCGGGATTAATGGGTGGGTGTTGTTGGGTGGGTGGTTGATAAAGGTTAGAAGCACGAGGTGGGATTTGGTTGCTTCTATTGTAGTTGTTGGCGGGATTTTGGTTTTGAGGAGAAAAACTGGGTGAAAGGTAGTTGTTGGAGCGGTAACTCAGCAGATTTCTATCCCCTTGTTGTCTAGCTTGGTAATTTTCCGGTGAATAATTACCGTAAGCAGCATACACATTTTCTGGATTTCCTTGTGTCGAAGACAATCGGTGTATGAGTGAGGACCGCCACATGTTTCACAAGGATTAGCAACCGCTTTAACTTGTTGTTGTTGTTGGTTTGAAGCGAGAAGCGTAATACTTTTGCTCATTTCGGCCATCATGCGGGTGAGTTAGGTCATCTCAGGGTTTGCTGAGGTTGAGGAAACATTGACTCTCGGGTTGTTCCTAGAAGAAGCTGAGGAATCCCAGTTTTTGTGGTGAGTAGTCATGTTCTCAGTTAACTCTCTACACTCCTCGGGTCTCCTTTTCATGAATGTGCCACCGGCGGCTGCATTAATCGTATCACGATCTCGAAAAGTCAATCCGTTGTAGAAAGTATCGATTAATGTCACAGGGAGCATGTTGTGGTTTGGACAACGGTCGATCAAGACATTATATCTCTCCCAAGCATCAAAAAGAGATTCATCAAGGTCTTGCATGAAACCGCTGATCTGATTGCGAAGGCTTGTGACCATGGATGGTGGAAAGTAGCGCGATAGAAAGCGTTGAGTCATGTCATCCCAAGTGTGAATAGAATTCTTCAGGAGACGATCAAACCATTTCTCGGCATGATGTGATAAAGTATGTGGGAAGAGTTGTAGGCGAAGTACATCCATTGTGGCACCAGGCAACTTCATGCTTTGGGTGATTGTAATGAACTTGTCGAGGTGTTTGTTGGCATCATCATCAGGCAATCCTCTAAATGGGTTTGTTTGCACTTGCTGAATCATGTGGTGCTTCAACGAAAACTCAGGAGCGTTGATTTGCATCGGCGCAATCGGTCCTCCTCGTCCAAACATTGTTGGTTGACAAAGTTCCTCCATGGTCCGAAGATCGGGCTGTGGAAGAGCATTGTTGTTATTATTATTATTAAGGTGCGGTGGAATGTTGTTGTTGTTAACACCTTCCATACGTAAATCTTCTTGAGTCTCGGGCTCTTGATAATTAGAAGATCTAGTACGCATACACCTGAAAATGCAAAAGAAAAAGAAACCAAACACAAAGACAATATATATACACAATAAAAATAAAATCTTTTTGGATTTTTGAAATTTTTAATTTTTATGGATTTTTATCAATTTTTTAATTTTTTGAATTTTTTATGCAAGAAAAATAACGCTCACAAGTGAACGGATCCCAAAAAGCAACGTGTCTCTCACAGAAAACCGTCAATCTTAACGAAAAGAGCCGGCAGCGGCGCCATTTGATAACTCGGCTTTTACCTAATTAAAAAGTTAAGTTCGTTGTTCCTGTCTAATCGAATTGATCTAGGCTCTCTATGTGACTCTATTGTTTTTGGTGGAACAAAGATGTGTCGTTGTAGTGTTTAAAATTAAAAGGTGCAAAACAATTAAAGTAAAGGTGCTCTTAAAGTAAATCTAAGTCTAATTAAAGTAAGGTGCAAGTATTTAAAAACGTGACTGAAATTAAAGGGCACTAAAGTAAATGATGCAAACTTAAATCTAACTAAGGCAAACTTAAAACGCGACTAAAACTAAGGCAAGTCTAAAATAAAACTAACGCAAATAAACTTAAAATGCAATTAAATAAAAGGCAGGAAAAATAAAGCTTGAAAATAAAAATCAAAGACAAAAGCTAATAAGAACTTGAATACAGCTCATTCGGAATTATCCTTCGTTTGGAACAATCACTCGTCCGGAATGTCACCTTCGGTTGGAATGATTCTTCTTCGCTCGGAAGATTACCAAAATCCTTGATCCGGAACAAATTGATCTGAATATGTCACTTATCCAAAACAATCCTTCGTTCGGAACTTTACTGATTCGGAACTTCTAAATTTTGCCTTGATTCGGAAGTTTTTGGTCACCCTTGATTCGGAAGATTCCGAATGAAGCCTCCTTGATTCGGAAGTTTCAAACTTCCGAATGAACACTTCTTGAATCGGAACTTACCCTTGATCCGGAAGTTTATTCGGAACTTTTAAGTTCCGAATGAACAGCTCTTGGTTCGGAACTATGGAAACTTCCGAATGAATACCCACTGATCCGGAACTTATGGAGTTCCGGATGAACTGCTTGATCCGGAACTTTTGAGTTCCGAATGAAGTTTTTCTGGTTCGGAACTTTGGAAGTTCCGAATGAATGGTTCTTGACTCGGAAGTTTTCCTTCGTCCGGAACTTTGAATGTTCCGGATGAACAAGCTTGACTCGGAAGTTTTGCAGATCCTAAATCTTCCAGATGAAACCCTTGACTCGGAACTTTGGAGTTCCGAATGAAGCCTTCTCACCTTCTTGGTTCGGAAGTTTTCCTGGAAAGATCAGAAACACAACAAACTATCCCGAAGAACAAGGGATCAAAGAAAACAGCAGATCTAAACACAAATTAATCAAAATAAAAACACACGATTTAAACTAAAAAGTAACGAATCAATAGATAAACATAAACAAACAATTAAAATCAACAAAACAAACAAATTTAGTCACAATAATTAAAAACCACTTGGATCAAAATAAAAGCATGAACATGAACATAAACATAAACACATAAATCAAAGATTAAGAAAGGTAGATAAGAGATTGACAAGATAAAGTAAAGATTGACAATAATTAAATGAAAACTTACTTGAAATTAAATGAATTTAAGGTGCAAGACAAGGTATTTAAATTTGACAAGAAAAGGAAATGACAAGGTAAGTAAATGGTGGAAGAGCTAATTGTCACACTTAGCCAACAAGAAAAAATGAATAACAATCCTAATCTATATATAGGGGAGGATTAGGAAGCTTCCTCCCCTATTTCATTTCTTCTTAATTACAAGCTTAAGTCCCTCCTTCTATTAATCTTCATTAATTGCGTCATTAGTCCTTTTCTTCTAATCTTCTTTAAACTTGGACTTTAAGGGACTTTTGGCTTCGGGATTTCTTTGAACTCGTCTTTAAATTCTTCAACAAAATAGACTTGAATTCTTTGGCTTTTGATAAACTTCCGTCTTTTGACTTTTTCTTCGATAAATCTTCAGAATTGGTCTTGGACTTCCGTTCTTTTTGCACTCTTGACTCCTTGACTTCGTCTTTCATCTTTTTCTTCAATAAAAGTCCGTAAATGCCCGTGAATGTCCGTGTTTTCTCCACTTTTCAACTTTTCGTCTTAAATCACAACAAAAACACAAACCACGCATAATTCCGACATAAAAGACATAAAATACACGTTTTGGTCCGGTTATTATTGTAATTAAGTGGTAGAAAAGATGGGTGTTTACACACCTATCAGCTCTCTCAACTGAACTTCAACATTAGCCTTGTTGAAGCACTTGTCCACATGTCGAAATTTGTCAAAGCATTCAAGGAATTGCTTAGCAAGAAGGAAAAGTCGATTGACCTCGCCAACATACGCTTAAATGAAAACTGTTCTGCAGTTATTCTTAAAGAACTTCCGGAAAAGCTTGGAGATCCCGGTCGTTTTGTGTTGCCGTGCATTTTCAACAAAACCAAAGAATTTACTGCCCTAGCTGATCTTGGGGCCAGTATTAATCTGATGCCATTGAGTGTTTGGAAAACACTATCATTACCCGACCTAACTCCAACAAAGATGACTCTTGAACTTGCAAATCGCACTCTCGCTTACCTCGTTGGTATTGCCGAATATGTGTTTATTAAAGTTGGCACATTTACTTTCTCGGTCGACTTTGTCATTGTTGATTATGAAATGGACCTCGTATTCCTTTAATACTTGGTTGGCCATTCTTGAGAACCGGACGAGCTCTAGTTGATGTTGCCGAAGGTGAATTAATCTTAAGAGTCGGGGATGATGCACAAGTGTTTAAAATGGGGAAGCTTACAAGCAAATCCTATGGAAGAGAGTCAGCGAATATGATTAATGTTCTTGATGATTTTGTCGTCTACAATAATCCGCTATTTGATTCGTGCATTGATAATCCACTTTTTCAAGATGATGTGGATGATTCTCTATCCAATTTGGAACCTTCCCCCATTTATGATTCTCCATCGATCTTTGACGCTTATGATGATGATTCTAGCTCAGATTCGGATGATTATGATGACCTTACTTCCGAGTATCCCGACCGGCCCACATATGATGATTTTGATGAGGCCGATACTCTTTCGAGTGATTCTTCACATGATTAAGATCCTCCGTCATCCATGCTTAATCCTACTTTGGATGATTACTCTTTTGAGGAAGACTTCTCTACATTTCTCAACACTTACTTCCCTCATGAGAGTGATGCTCCTCCTTTTGATTTTGAAGATTATCGTCTTGATCCTACTTTGGAATTGAAGAACATTCTTTCAAAGGAGAAGAAACCGGTCGACACCAATATCCGCAGCACATATGATTTAACACCTCTTTGTCCCCCTTCTGAGGACGAGGTTGTGCATTTTCATCGCGGATCTTCTTCACATTCTGTTGAGCCTGAGTGCTATTTTCCCTTAAAGGAAAAGGTGTTCGACCTCGGTATTGATATTACGCAGCCATCTCAGTAACCGCCTGATGAAATAAAAGGAAATATCTTTGGAACGTATGGAAATCTGCTTGCACCACTTCACCCTTGCTCCCACCGTGCTCCATCTTTGCTTAAGGGAACCTTGCCTACTCTTCTTTGGCTTGCCTTGTTCGCCTTAAGCTTGTGCTATTTTATGGACGAAAACTATGTCTTTGATCCTGGTGTATATGTTTCATGCTTCTTCCTATGATGATCAAGGTCGAGTCAGGCTCACGACTCGGTAATCAAAAATCAAGCGCTTCTTGGGAGGCAACCCATGCATCTATCTTTTAGCTTTCTTTATCCTAAGTGTAGGGGAGACCCGTTGGTGTTTTCTCTCTCCTCTCTTCTTATTCAGGGATTCGAGCTTCAAAGATCCACTCTTGATGATTCTTGACGACCCGTGATTCCGTGTTCACTTCTTCCCGGTTCTATCCTAAACTCTTTTCGATTCACTATTTTATATTTTCTCAATATTAAGATAGGAATCTCTTTAGTTGTCTTTTCCTTAGCAAGATTTAAACAAAGTGCACAATGTCCTAAGTGTAGGGGAGTTTACTCCCACATGCTTAAACATTGAGGACAATGTTTATATTAAGTCTAGGGGGGACTTCTATCGAAGTTAAGTGGTCTTTTCCTTGTATTTGTCCTCATTTTAACCGGAAAATCAATTTTTCGAAATTTTTCAAAATTTTTGATCTATTTTGGCCTATTAGTTTTTACCTTTGTATAGTTATTTTTTTCTTTGCTAGAATAAATCTTTAATAAAGTGGTTTTAATTTTCAAACGTTATGAATCTTTTGACTCAACCCGAGTTTACTTATCTAAGTTTACTCTAGCTAGTATCCTTAACGTGTTTAAATCAAGTTTTGCTAGGCTTTTATATAGGGAGCTATAAAACGCGAAAGTCTTAACTCTCACGGGTTAAGAACAAGAACTTTTCGCAAGTTCCTATAATTGATCCTAGAGAGTCGTTTATCAAGGGAACTTTAAAATGCGATTTCTATACTTGAAAGAGTCTAAGAATTTGCAAGATCCTATAAGCGACTCGAAAACCCAAAACTTTGATTAAAGGTTATGTTTTTATGCTTTTGATTGTTTAGGATCATTGATTTTTATAGCTTATTTGGGTTTATCTTCAAGTTTCTTAAGTTTTTATAAAAGTTATTTTTATATAAAAGTTGTTTTCGTAAACTTTGTTTCATTTTGTGTTTTTAAAAGTCTTTAAATTGTAGCTTATTAGCTTTTTCTTATTCAGTTTTCATTAAGTTTTTTGTTGTGTGATTATTTGATTTATAGCTTATTAGTTTAGCTTATTTCGTGTCATCTTTACTATATTCCGATCATAGTGATCGGAAAAGGGTTTCTCATTCCGACCAGCACCACTTTGCTTGGTCGGAAAAGGGTTTGTGAGTATTCTGATCAAAGGTAAGTTTGGTATTCCGATCAGAGGTAAGTGACAGTATTCCGATTGGCAATTCCGATCATCATTCCGATCTGAGTCCACTCCACATTCCGATCTGGGTTAGTTTGGTTATTCCGATCAGGACAAGTGACAGCATTCCGATCTTGGTGTTTCCGATCAATATTCCGATCAGGAGGTAAGCCCACATTCCGATCAGGGTGAGTTTGGTCATTCTGATTGGGAGGTTTGTGTACATTCCGATTAGGTGGTAAGTCTACATTCCGATCATCATCTGATCGGAATACAATCCGATTGGGTATTGTTTTATATTTTGTTTTGTTTAGTTTTTAAGTTTACATTTTAATACTTTGTCAAATTTTAATTCTCGTTAAGTCTTAATTACCCGTCATTTATTTTCTCGTTATTTACTTTTCAAAGTTTTAATATTGCACCCCTTCTTTTAATTAGACTTAGATTTATTTTAACGCATTTTATTTTAACGTCATTTTACTTTAATTGTTTTGCAATTTTAATATACTACAACGACACACTTTTGTTTCACCAAAGAACGACTGAGTCGCACACTAAACTCCTTTTTCAGTTCGAAGAGATTGGTTCAACGATATTTTTAACAAATAAAATCCAGTTATCAAATGGCGCCGCTGCCGGCTCTTTTCGTAAAGATTAACGGTTTTCTGTGAGAGACGCGTTGCTTTTTGGGATCCGTTCACTTGTGAGCGTTACTTTTCTTGCACAAAAAAATCCAAAAAACCATAAAAATTAAAAATTGATAAAAATCCATAAAAATTAAAAATTTCAAAAATCCAAAAAGATTTTATTTTTATTGTGTATATATATTGTCTTTGCATTTGGTATTGTTTTCTTTTGTCTTTGTAGGTGTATGCGTACTAGATCTTCTAATTATCAAGAGCCCGAGACTCGAAAATATTTAAGTATGTCAGGTGTTAACAACAGCAATAATCCAGCGCACCTCAATAACAACAACAATGTTCTTCCACAGCCCGATCTTCGGACCATGGAGGAGCTTTGTCAACCTACCATGTTTGGACGAGGAGGACCGATTGCGCCGATGCAAATCACGGCTCCGGAGTTTTCGTTGAAGCACCACATGATTCAGCAATTGCAAACAAATCCTTTTAGAGGAATGCCTGATGATGATGCCAACAAACACCTCGACAAATTCATTACAATTACCCAAAGCATGAAGTTGCCTGGTGCCACAATGGATGTTCTACGCCTTCAACTCTTTCCACATACTTTATCACATCATGCCGAGAAATGGTTTGATCGTCTCCCGAAGAAATCTATTCACACTTGGGATGACATGACTCAACGCTTTTTGTCGCGCTACTTTCCACCATCCATGGTCACGAGCCTTCCCAATCAAATCAGCAGTTTCATGCAAGAACCCTATGAATCTCTTTTTGATGCTTGGGAAAGATATAATGTCTTGATTGATCGTTGTCCAAACCACAACATGCTCCCTGTGAACTTAATTGATACTTTCTACAACGGTTTGACTTTTAGAGATCGTGATACGATTAATGCAGCCGTCGGTGGCACATTTATGAAAAGGAGACCCGAGGAGTGTAGAGAGCTTATTGAGAACATGACTACTCACCACAAAAATTAGGATTCCTCCGCTTCTTCAAGGAACAACCCGAGAGTCAATGTCTCTTCTACTTCAGCAAACCCTTATATGACCGAACTCACCCGCATGATGACTGAAATGAGCAAAAGTATCTTGCTTCTCGCTTCAAACCAACAACAACAAGTTAAAGCGGTTGCACCTTCTTGTGAAACATGCGGCGGTCCTCACCCATACACTGATTGTCCTTCTACACAAGGAAATCCGGAAAATGTGTATGCAGCTTATGGTAATTATTCACCGGAAAATTACCAAGCTCGACCTCAAGGGGATAGAAATTTGCTGAGTTACCGGTCCAACAACTACCTTTCATCCGGTTTTTCTCCTCAAAACCAAAACCCCGCCAACAAATACAATAGAAGCAACCAAATCCCACCAAGAGCTTCTAATCCTTATCACCCACCCGCTCAACAAGCCCCAACCATTAACCCCGATGTTGAAGCCATCATGAGAACCCAAGGTGAGAAAATCAAGAATCTGCAGAGCCAAATAATCAATCTGAAAGGAGATATCACCAAGCAAGGGAATGAGATTAGATCCGAGCTTCAAGATAATATCCAATCCTCCTTCAGCAATCAAACAAATGATTTGAAGAATATGCTTGCTAGTTTCTTGCCCTCCGCTCAACCTTCTACTTCGAGTTCTTTACCTTCAAACACCGTCACCAATCCGCGAGCCAATGTGAGTGCTATTACTACCCGTAGTGGAGTTACCATCGTAAGACCACCTATCCCACCCCCATCATCTACACCTCCCCCACCACCATTTATCCCTACTCCTCCTACACCTAGTATTAGTGCACCATTACCGTCTCCGCCTCGTCCTGACGATGTACCTAGGAAGGACCCTTCAACATCTCAACCTTTACCTACACCTACACCTTCACCACCCAAACCCAATATCCCATATCCTTCTCGCTTAGGCAAGACCAACGAGCTAACTAAGAATGACTGTCAAGTGTCGAGCTATATGAAGATGCTCTTGGTAACTCGGCTTTTACCTAATTAAAAAGTTAAGTTCGTTGTTCCTGTCTAATCGAATTGATCTAGGCTCTCTATGTGACTCTATTGTTTTTGGTGGAACAAAGATGTGTCGTTGTAGTGTCTAAAATTAAAAGGTGCAAAACAATTAAAGTAAAGGTGCTCTTAAAGTAAATCTAAGTCTAATTAAAGTAAGGTGCAAGTATTTAAAAACGTGACTGAATTTAAAGGGCACTAAAGTAAATGACGCAAACTTAAATCTAACTAAGGCAAACTTAAAACGCGACTAAAACTAAGGCAAGTCTAAAATAAAACTAAGGCAAATAAACTTAAAATGCAATTAAGTAAAAGGCAGGAAAAATAAAGCTTGAAAATAAAAATCAAAGACAAAAGCTAATAAGAACCTGAATACAGCTCATTTGGAATTATCCTTCGTTTGGAACAATCACTCGTCCGGAATGTCACCTTCGGTTGGAATGATTCTTCTTCGCTCGGAAGATTACCAAAATCCTTGATCCGGAACAAATTGATCTGAATATGTCACTTATCCAAAACAATCCTTCGTTCGGAACTTTACTGATTCAGAACTTCTAAATTTTGCCTTGATTCGGAAGTTTTTGGTCACCCTTGATTCGGAAGATTCCGAATGAAGCCTCCTTGATTCGGAAGTTTCAAACTTCCGAATGAACACTTCTTGAATCGGAACTTACCCTTGATCCGGAAGTTTATTCGGAACTTTTAAGTTCCGAATGAACAGCTCTTGGTTCGGAACTATGGAAACTTCCGAATGAATACCCACTGATCCGGAACTTTTGGAGTTCCGGATGAACTGCTTGATCCGGAACTTTTGAGTTCCAAATGAAGTTTTTCTGGTTCGGAACTTTGGAAGTTCTGAATGAATGGTTCTTGACTCGGAAGTTTTCCTTCGTCCGGAACTTTGAATGTTCCGGATGAACAAGCTTGACTCGGAAGTTTTGCAGATCCTAAATCTTCCGGATGAAACCCTTGACTAGGAACTTTGGAGTTCCGAATGAAGCCTTCTCACCTTCTTGGTTCGGAAGTTTTCCTGGAAAGATCAGAAACACAACAAACTATCCCGAAGAACAAGGGATCAAAGAAAACAGCAGATCTAAACACAAATTAATCAAAATAAAAACACACGATTTAAACTAAACAGTAACGAATCAATAGATAAACATAAACAAACAATTAAAATCAACAAAACAAACAAATTTAATCACAATAATTAAAAACCACTTGGATCAAAATAAAAGCATGAACATGAACATAAACATAAACACATAAATCAAAGATTAAGAAAGGTAGATAAGAGATTGACAAGATAAAGTAAAGATTGACAATAATTAAATGAAAACTTACTTGAAATTAAATGAATCTAAGGTGCAAGACAAGGTATTTAAATTTGACAAGAAAAGTAAATGACAAGGTAAGTAAATGGTGGAAGAGCTAATTGTCACACTTAGCCAACAAGAAAAAATGAATAAAAATCCTAATCTATATATAGGGGACGATTAGGAAGCTTCCTCCCCTCTTTCATTTCTTCTTAATTACAAGCTTAAGTCCCTCCTTCTATTAATCTTCATTAATTGCGTCATTAGTCCTTTTCTTCTAATCTTCTTTAAACTTGGACTTTAAGGGACTTTTGGCTTCGGGATTTCTTTGAACTCGTCTTTAAATTCTTCAACAAAATAGACTTGAATTCTTCGGCTTTTGATAAACTTCCGTCTTTTGACTTTTTCTTCGATAAATCTTCAGAATTTGTCTTGGACTTCCGTTCTTTTTGCACTCTTGACTCCTTGACTTCGTCTTTCATCTTTTTCTTCAATAAAAGTCCGTAAATGCCCGTGAATGTCCGTGTTTTCTCCACTTTTCACCTTTTCATCCTAAATCACAACAAAAACACAAACCACGCATAATTCCGACATAAAAGACATAAAATACACGTTTTGGTCCGGTTATTATTGTAATTAAGTGGTAGAAAAGATGGGTGTTTACACACATATCAAATCCCCTACACTTGACCATTGCAATGTCCTCATGCAATGCATTAGTTACAAATCAAGATTACACTTTTCATCATAATCAATCCACGTTGGCCTTTATTAAAGAGATAGAAAATTAAAAACATACAAAATAAAGAAATCAAAAGCATACCTTGGGTTTTGAAAATGTTATGAATAATCATCATCCTCAAGTTTTCACTTTCTCCAAACCAAGCTTAAAAACGAGATCATTGTTATTATAAGTTAGTAGACTAACACGAACTCATGTGGGCCAATTATTCACTTAGACTCCCTTATTCCAAGGGGTATCTTTTATATTTTATTGTTATCTTGAATGATCACGAGGATGCATTCTGTTGAGCCTGAGTGCTATTTTCCCTTAAAGGAAAAGTTGTTCGACCCCGATATTGATATTACGCAGCCATCTCAGTATCCACCTAATGAAATAAAAGGAAATATCTTTGGAACGTATGGAAATCTGCTTGCACCACTTCACCCTTGCTCCCACCGTGCTCCATCTTTGCTTAAGGGAACCTTGCCTACTCTTCTTTGGCTTGCCTTGTTCGCCTTAAGCTTGTGCTATTTGATGGACGAAAACTATGTCTTTGATCCTGGTGTATATGTTTCATGCTTCTTCCTATGATGATCAAGGTCGAGTCAGGCTCACGACTCGATAATCAAAAATCAAGCGCTTCTTGGGAGGCAACCCATGCATCTATCTTTTAGCTTTCTTTATCCTAAGTGTAGGGGAGACCCGTTGGTGTTTGCTCTCTCCTCTCTTCTTATTCAGGGATTCGAGCTTCAAAGATCCACTCTTGATGATTCTTGACGACCCGTGATTCCGTGTTCACTTCTTCCCGGTTCTATCCTAAACTCTTTTCGATTCATTATTTTATATTTTCTGAATATTAAAATAGGAATCTCTTTAATTGTCTTTTCCTTAGCAAGATTTAAACAAAGTGCACAATGTCCTAAGTGTAGGGGAGTTTACTCCCACATGCTTAAACATTGAGGACAATGTGTATATTAAGTCTAGGGGGGACTTCTATCGAAGTTAAGTGGTCTTTTCCTTGTATTTGTCCTCATTTTAACCGGAAAATCAATTTTTCGAAATTTTTCAAAATTTTTGATCTATTTTGGCCTATTAGTTTTTACCTTTGTATAGTTATTTTTTTCTTTGCTAGAATAAATCTTTAATAAAGTGGTTTTAATTTTCAAACGTTATGAATCTTTTGACTCAACCCGAGTTTACTTATCTAAGTTTACTCTAGCTAGTATCCTTAACGTGTTTAAATCAAGTTTTGCTAGGCTTTTATATAGGGAGCTATAAAACGCGAAAGTCTTAACTCTCACGGGTTAAGAACAAGAACTTTTCGCAAGTTCCTATAACTGATCCTAGAGAGTCGTTTATCAAGGGAACTTTAAAACACGATTTCTATACTTGAAAGAGTCTAAGAATTTGCAAGATCCTATAGGCGACTCGAAAACCCAAAACTTTGATTTAATAGGCTAAGCATCCACGAGTCTCATTCCTTGAGATTTTAAACTGTGGAGAACGAGAGATGATAGAGCCAATTATAAGTCTGGTATTCTTTCGTGAATTTATGTAAGTTAATTATAAGCCTATTCTCCCATCGCTTGCTAATAAATTTATCTGCAATAAATAAGGTTGTACGATTTGAAAAGTTACTTAGCTTCTAGCCCAAGATCGTTTAAAAGTTGCTCGGTATGGATTAGAGTTCATAGCCAAAGCATAACTTATTGAAGCGGGATGCGAAGATTGGCGAGTCCAAAAAGGTCCTAACAAGACATGAGGGCTACATGTTGTTGCTAAAGATCCAAAGTGATGTGAAGAATCATTTATCGAAAATCAATATGAAGGATCGAGACACATGACGAAAAGCAAAAACTCCCCAAAAGTCATGGAGAAGTGTATCCGAAAAGACCCTAGCAAGGTATGAGGATAAATAGATCCAAGTCATAAAAGGAGGCGGATCGTTGTATATCAATGTCCAAAATAAAGATTGGAGAAAAATGAAGAAGTCGTGGTCCAAGTATGAATCTCTCAAAACTTCAAGTGAAGAAATTCCTATATGAAGAGAAGACCATTATTTCATGAACGTCTCTCAAGGTTTGAAGTATGAAGTCGCTGCCAAATATCGGTCCGAGAAAGGTCTCAAATCGCGAAGCGAGTTATGCCAAGATATGAACTTTATGAGGTCCCGAGAAGCAGTTTTAAAAGATTTTGTCCTTTAGCTAACTATTGATTAAATCGTTCACTTTATTTTCGGCCTAATAAACTATCAAAATAAGTCAACAAATGCATCCTCGTGATCATTCAAGACAACAATAAAATATAAGAGATACACCTAGGAATAAGGGAGTCTAAGTGAGTAATTGGCCCACATGAGTTCGTGTTAGTTTGCTAACTTATAATAACAATGATCTCGTTTTTAAGCTTGGTTTGGAGAAAGTGAAAACTTGAGGATGATGATTATTCATGACATTTCCAAAACCCAAGGTATGTTTTAGATTTCTTTATTTTCTTCCTTTGAATGTTTATAATTTTATATCTCTTTAAAGGCCAACGTGGATTGATTATGATGAAAAATGTAAACGTGCTTTGTAACTAATGCATTTCATGAGGACATTGCAATGGTCAAGTGTAGGGGATTTGATAGGTGTGTAAACACCCATCCTTTTTACCACTTAATTACAATAATAACCGAGCCAAAACGTGTATTTTATGTCATTTATGTCGGAATTATACGTGGTTTGTGTTTTTGTTGTGATTTAGGACGAAAAGGTGAAAAGTGGAGAAAACACGGGCATTTACGGGCTTTTATTGAAGAAAAGATGAAAGACGAAGTCAAGAAGTCAAGAGTGCAAAAAGTACGAAAGTCCAAGACCAATTCTGAAGATTTATCGAAGATAAAGTCAAAAGACGGAAGTTTATTAAAAGCCGAAAAACTCAAGTCTTATTTATTGAACAATTAAAAGACGAGTCCAAAGAGATCCCGAGCCAAAAGTCATTTAAGCCCAAGATTAACAAAAGATTAAGAAGGGAAGGACTTAATGGTGAAATTAAGAAGAAATGAAGGAGGGGAGGAAGCTTCCTAAGCATTCCCTAATCCTCCTCTATATATAGACCATTAGTATTATCGTTTCATTTTGTTGGCTAAGGTGACAATTAGTCTTCCACCTTTTATTTACTTGCTCTTTAAATTCATGTCATTTTAAATACTTGTCTTGCATTTTTAATACCTTTTAATTCCAAGTAAGTGTTCTTTAATTTTCTTGTTTTAATCTCTCATTCTACCTTTCTTTCTTTGCTTGATCTTGTTGTTTACATGCTTATTGTCTTGCTTATTTGATTAAAGGTTATGTTTTTATGCTTTTGATTGTTTAGGATCATTGATTTTTACAGCTTATTTGTGTTTATCTTCAAGTTTCTTAAGTTTTTATAAAAGTTATTTTTATATAAAAGTTGTTTTCGTAAACTTTGTTTCATTTTGTGTTTTTAAAAGTCTTTAAATTGTAGCTTATTAGCTTTTTCTTATTTAGTTTTCATTAAGTTTTTCGTTGTGTGCTTATTTGATTTATAGATTATTAGTTTAGCTTATTTCGTGTCATCTTTACTATATTCCGATCATAGTGATCGGAAAAGGGTTTCTCATTCCGACCAGCACCACTTTGCTTGGTCGGAAAAGGGTTTGTGAGTATTCCGATCAAAGGTAAGTTTGGTATTCTGATCAGAGGTAAGTGACAGTATTTCGATTGGCAATTCCGATCATCATTCCGATCTGAGTCCACTCCACATTCCGATCTGGGTTAGTTTGGTTATTCCGATCAGGACAAGTGACAGCATTCCGATCTTGGTGTTTCCGATCAATATTCCGATTAGGAGGTAAGCCCACATTCTGATCAGGGTGAGTTTGGTCATTCCGATTGGGAGGTTTGTGTACATTACGATTAGGTGGTAAGTCTACATTCCGATCATCATCTGATCGGAATACATTCCGATTGGGTATTGTTTTATATTTTGTCTTGTTTAGTTTTTAAGTTTAAATTTTAATACTTTGTCAAATTTTAATTCTCGTTAAGTCTTAATTACCCGTCATTTATTTTCTCGTTATTTACTTTTCAAAGTTTTAATATTGCACCCCTTCTTTTAATTAGACTTAGATTTATTTTAACGCCTTTTATTTTAACGTCATTTTACTTTAATTGTTTTGCAATTTTAATATACTACAACGACGCACTTTTTTGTTTCACCAAAGAACGACTGAGTCGCACACTAAACTCCTTTCTCAATTCGAAGAGATTGGTTCAACGATATTTTTAACTAAGTAAAATCTAGTTATCAAAGACCCTCTTATCATAACAAACTTTTCATATGTTCAAAATCAGTAAATTCTGGATAGGTAAAAGTATATATATATATATATATATATATATATATATATATATATATATATATATATATATATATATATATATATATATATATATATATATATATATATATATATATATATATATATATATATATATATATATATATATATATATATATATATATATATATATATATATATATATATATATATATATATATATATATATATATATATATATATATATATATATATATATATATATATATATATATATATATATATATATATATATATATATATATATATATATATATGGAGGCCTTAACAGTAGCTTTAAGGTTGAGGCCAATTGGAGAGTTAGCTAACACATGCAAGGGCATAGGGTTTCTTTTACAGGGCATGTTATTTTGATTAAGCGGGTGTTTGTCCCATAGTTTAAAGTATGAAAAACGGGACTGTTTTGGGTAAAATGTTAACAGGACGAGTTATGAATTAAACTAAGTTAAGGGTTTTATAGAGGGGTGTAATGAGATGAATATGGCATATAAATAGGGATAAGTTGTAGGAGAAGGTTAGATATCCATCATAGATTGATGAGCCATTTTGGTATGTGGTTTGTGTCCTGATTGTATACGTTTGTGTGTTTAGATTTTTGCTAGAGCGCGGATATTTGGAGAAGCTCAATCAGGTGAGTTTCATAGTCCCGTATCTTTTTATGTTTTTTTAACTTCCAGATGGGAAGGAAGAGACACTGTATGGTTTTTGTAACTATTGCTGTGAATGTTTTTATGGTTTGCGATGGACTTGTGTGTACATTTATGTGATTAACTGCTATGTGATTCTGTGTTTATGATTTGGATCGGGGGACACGTACCGTCTCATTTATTGTGGTTTGACTTAGTACCAAGGGTATGTTGACAAGGCGGGGCCTTGGGATTGGTTCATAGGTGTATGGGCGCCTATGGGACCATGGTGATTGGTAAGGCTGGGAGCCTTGGAATTATGGTGAATGGTTAATCTTGAATGTTAGTTGTTAATACATAACTATAGCATATTGTCCATATGTTCTTTGGTTGATGGTTATTATTCACAGCTCATAACTTGATTTTGGCGTTGGAGTCTAAACCTATGACTCTCACCAACATTATTGTTGACGTGTTTTAGTGTCTCTTTCAGGTGTTAATGTGGTTAAGCGTGAGAACATAAGTGGCTAGGATTGGAGTCGCGTGGGGATGCATTTAGAAGGAGATCCCCGTTCCTTCATAGATTTCTTTTATTTAATTGAATAAGTGATACTACGAGTACCTTTATGTTGATGTTTGTTTTATTTGTTTGTCTTTGGTAAGAGGTGGTACTTTTACCTACTTACCTAGACTCTTGCATTGTTGAGATATTGTCATGACATTTGTGTCACCTTTTATGACATTTCTAGTTCATATAGTTCTCTCTATAGACACGCTATTGTTGTGATGATATCCATACGTCGCGCCCTATATTCCGACATAGTGGGGTGTGACAATTAAAGACGGTGGAAGTTTATAGATTTGGGTCAAAAGCCCATGCGATAGAAAGTAACTAATGCAAAGTTTATATAAACTTTCTTTTGGTTATACTTGTTTGGTCAAAAGGGGCTCGGTCAAAAGATAATAAACAAAGAAAGTGAGACGAGAGATAAAAAAGGAAAAGGGGGATGAACAAACCACCAGTGAAGAACCCTAAAATTTGGGGGTTTCTTCAAATCATACAGCGAGTGGCAATCACGCATGGTTTTCAATGGATTAAGGGAAAACAAGAGCGTGTATAGCACGAATATTCCAAGTACGAGGCTATGATGTGGCTAATTGATGTGTCACATCTCAACTCTGATTGGTTGATTCACTGCATACCAGTAAAGGAGCCAATAAGCTTTGGCCAAATCATCAATAAACTAACACAAGAAGCACAAGATAAGACAGGTTGGCAATCCGTGTGACAAAAGGAAAATCACAGACCTTTGGTCATAACAAGAAAGAGAGAGAAGACAGATGAGAAGATCTGAGGGTAGACAATCACTTCTTCTTCAACAACCCACCCTCGGGTTCTCCTATAAATACCCCCTCAAAATAATCATGTATTTATCCCTTTTATTTCTTTATTGCTATGATGTCAAGTTTTATTTAGATGCAATTTTTTTTAAAAAATATTGTAATGATGTTCTTGAAGTAATAAAATTAATTTTTCTGTGTTTAAATTTACTGTCACGCATTTATTTTTAATATACATCTTTTAATTGAAATTATAATTGTGATTTTTCATTCAAGCTTATCTATAGGTTTAGTGAATGATTTGAGTTAGATTGGGGATATAAATGTTTAATCCTACTGATAAACATAAATAAATTGATGTTGCTGGTTCGAAACCTTATGTGTTGTTCGAGATATGGTTATGGTTCGTGATATTTTGAGGCTGATTGTTTAATGTTCAATATCTTGATGGTGTATTATGGTTCGAGGTGTATTGGTGTGTTGGTATCGTATTAGATAAGACGGTTCAGCATCATTCTTCGTCATCAAAGGATATCTTCATAAATCTGGTTAAGCTCATTTACATTTAGAAAGTATAGTATAATTAGATATTTAGTTTATTTTGTTATATGTGAATCTGTTTGGACTGTATTACTTGACTGATTTGTTTGGTTTTATGATATTTATATTTGAATGTTATTATGGTTTACTGTCATGATTTGGATTTTGAGCAAGTTATTGTTATAGATTTATTTCATTTGATGTTTAGTTTTGATTGTGGTAAATTACACCCTTTAGGAAAAAGGCGTAAAAGTGGTAAGTATCAAACAAATGATTTTAGGAAAAATCAAGTGTTAATGACCCTTAATGGTGTGAAAGTTCGTTTCCCAAGGAGGTATATGTGTGTGAAAAACTTGCCAAATGTTTGTGATTAATGATTGGTTTAGAAGGGGATTAGAAGAGAAAATGACGAAGACGTAAAAATAAAAATTAACAAGAAAATCACTACTAGAAAGTTAAAACGTAGAACCTTAAAAACCACAAAAATAAAAATAAATTCTAAAAATTACCAAAAATTCACCAAAAATCAAAAATAATAAACTAAGAGTTTACCAATGATCAAAACTTTTTCAAACCTTTTAAATAATTAAATATTCAATTTTTAAATGCTAATTAAAGCCCTAAAAATCAAATAAATTATCAAAAAGCCCAAATAAAGATTTTTCAATTGATAATCCTCAAAAATGACCTAAAAAGATTAAAAACTATTTTTAGAAATTTTAAAACTAATAAAAACTATTTAAAATGATTTAAAAACTATTAAAACTTAAAATAATTATAAAAATTAATCTAAATGAGATAAAATTATTCTAAAAGTTGCTAAATTCCTATTTTAATGTATTTAACCTAAGAAAAATGTAAAAAGTTGGAAAATGTGAAATTTTAAAAATAATAATAAAATAATATTAAAATAATATTAAAAATCCAAAAATTATAAAAATTCTAAAAACTTGCAAACTAGTTTATTTTAACCTAAATAATCAGAAAATGAAAGTGAAATTACCAAAATACCCCTAATGGGCCCTCAAATGGGCCAAATCCAAATTCAGTCAACACAAATGGGCTTTTGGGCCCAAAAAGTCAAACTTGACCCAATTGACTTGGAAAAGCCCTATCTGACTTAAAATTCAATTCTAAGAACAAAACTCTAAAGGCCCAAAAGCTGAAAATGTGCTTATCATAGCTTATTGAACACAAAGCTTATTCTTATTGGGCTTTTCAGCCCATTAAGCCATAAGCTAATGCCATAAGCTCTAATTTGACACACAACCCTCTTTTAGGATGCTTAAGAGATCTGTCAAAAGAAATTTCCAATAAGCACACTCAATAAGCCAGAAAATAAAAAAGCAAAAATCCACAAAACGACAAAATAGTCGTTTTTGAGAAATAATGCACCTCAGAAGCTGATTCAACTTGCAAAAGCTTTCAAATGGACTCAATAAGCAATATCAATCAACAAAAATCCAATAAGCACAAGCAATAAGCCAGAATAAGCACAAAAGAGCTTATGTAAAAGTCAAAGGAGTTGGTTTTCTAGTCAAACCTAAAAGTCAACCACCCAAATGCTCCAGTATGAACAAATGGGTCAAAATATGAGCACCTATTATAAAAACAAAGTTGTTGCTGGTTAAAATAAGCTATTATAGCTTATTGATAAGTTGACACCAAAATTGCACTATCAGTGGCAACCAGCAGGGGAAAGGAGTTCCCACTGCTTTGACTATTTGACCAAGCTTATTTGAGAGTTCTGGTTTGATTCAATTGGAAACAAAGGCACCCTTGTGATCAGTGAACCATAAGGAGTCAATAGCAACAATAAAATCACAAAATGATCCACACAATAAGCCACAATAAGCCAAACAGTCCACAGATATGCTCCAGATATGCAAATAAGCAGTTAAGCACTTAATAAGCAGATTTACGCAAGATAAGCCAACCAAACTCAACCAAATGCATACACAAGCTATATAAACTAACAATAAACACAAAGCAACAAGAATCAAACACTGAATCAAAGTAAATAGCAAGATCAAAGCACAAAATGTTACTGATGAACAATGAACAATATGCAGACAAGTTTTGCTGATATACTTGACACTTGATCCAATTTCAAGCCTCAAATCCTTCTACCCTGGTGTGATTAACTATGATTTAGCACTTGTTACCCTTAACATATGATTAGATCTAGGTGTCCTCAAAATCCTAGCCAATTTTACCAAGTTATTAAGATTTTATAGCCAATTCAAGAATCAATGTGTTCAAACCCACAAAACCTGCAAACAGATGAACACAAGCACCTAACAAACAGATACCAATACTTGCAAATAACACACAAGCACTTAACAAGCCTCAAATCCAACTTATGCAGTAATCCCAAACACTCCTTAATCAGTCACTTATCAAAGAAACTTGTGATTTCTTCTAATAACCTACTGATTTTAATGATCAAAAACACTTACTAGGCAGCAACTAACACAATCAAACACATAAATCACCAGCACAAACACAAATACTCAAAATCAAAGCACAAAATCCAAAACAGGCATAAACATGAAATTTTTAGGGGAATCTTAACAAGAGCTTATACCTGCCTTCCACAACATCCTAGGAAGGCCAGCAATGCTCCTTGGACCTTGTTCAACAACTAGAACAAGACCAAGGTACTTCAATGAAGGAGATGCAAACAGCCTTGGTTGATGGTTCAAAGTAGAACCTCAAGGACTTGATATCTTCAACACAAGCAGCAAACAAACTCAACCAAAGGCTTAGAATCCTTCTTAGGCTTGGTGTCAACAAGCTTGAAAGAACTCAAGGCTTAAGGCTAAGGGTTAGTACACAAAAATAAGCCAAAATCAGAAACAAGGACTTCAAGGCTTTTGAACCTTGAAAACCTTTCAAACCTAGACGTGCCTTAACCACAAGGTTAAGGAAGGTCTAAACAATCAAATGGAACTCAGAATTAGGCTACTCAAACACTAAACTTTTAACAAAATCAAAAAGAGATTTCAAATTTCAGAAATTCAAATTTTATTAAGCTTAAAAAGTAATTGCAAAGATTAATAGCCTAAAACTGGAACAAAGGGACTCTCACATGTTGAGGTCTCCTTTTATAGGCAAATGCCTGGCTAAACAGTATTCACAAACCCTAGATGTGATTTCTCTATAATGCCCTTGGTCTTCTAGACGTTTTCTTGGGGTAAGCTGTCCAAAATGCATCCAAACCGTTTAAAATAGCTTTGTGATGAAGCAATGAGTGTCAGCTGTTGATCTTGACACGGGGCTAAGCTTAGAGCTCAAGTTGTGTTTTGATTGGTGGACGGGTTTGAATGGTGGGGCCTATTGGTGAGTGGAGATGAGGGTTTTGTGTGTGGGATGTGATTCTGCATGTGTGAATCACACGTGGGTATGGGTAATTTTGATTTACCCTTTGTTTTAAGTGGGGTAAAATCTGGGTTGATGAAGGGTGAATAGTAAGTTCTTTGATCCGATTTTGGGAGAAAGAAAGGTGTTTGGCGCATTTTCAGTTTGAAAGTTTGAAATAGACACCTTTGGTCCTTGTTCTTTGGGATTTTTGGTAAACAAAGTTTTTCAGCCCTAAAACGTATTCTCCTTTGTTAAATACTTTCACCACTTGTCACTTTTGGCACCAAACTTTGGAAAAAGGATTTCAAGGGTTATTTTTGCCATTTTTGGATAATTCAAGGGCTGATCTTGGACATTCTTGATCTTCAAAGGTCTTCATTGTATCTTAATCTTTATGAGGGACCATTTTTGGAAATTTTGATTTGTTGAGGGACTAATCTTGCCATTTCTTCAAAGTTGAAGGACCTTTTGTGTAATTTTGACAAACTTAAGGGACCAAACTTGTAATTATTAATATACAAGGGTTTTAAGTGTCAATTCTTCAGTAAATGAGGATCAATCTTGTTTGTCTTCAAGTCTTCAAGGGTATTTGTTGAGAATTCCATGATTAGGGCCCGGTTCTTTGTACGGCTTCGTTTCTCGTGTCCGTTTTTCCTTGTAACTTGTGATCTTTTGTCTTTTTCACGATATCCATACCTAAAATACACAAGTAAACAAAAACAAGCATATATATGGTATTTTATGACATTTTTATGCATTTAAAGCCCGAAAAGAACGATGAGATCATGTATAAATGCCATCTCATCACTCCCCCATACTAAGCCATTGTCGTGCCCTCACGCAATGCTAGAATAAAGTATCTAAGCATCACCAAAGTTCAAATTTTATTAACCTTTATTGAAAAGTAAAAGACTTGCAACATACTACGAAGATGTGTAAAGACATAATGTATGATTTTCATCACAAAAAGTGACTTTTAGGGTCAAAGAATAGAAACAAGTAAATGTCCCTTAGAGTAAACTTCGTCATCCTTGATTGTCATACATTCCATGCTAAGTGCAAAAACAAGATCATTGTTGGTACAAGTCACAATGCTAACACTACTCATACGTCCAAATTGTGTAATACTTTTTCTCCCCGCAATCCTAGTTATTATAAAAGGAAATGGGTTACTAGCATTTATCTATTTGTCACAAGTGATTCATATTGACTTATTTGAGTAGTTATTAGTCCGAAAGAAAAGTAGCACGATTTGATCAATAGTTAGCCGAAGGACAAAATCTTTTAAAACGGCTTCTCGTGTATCTCCTTAAGTTCATATCTTGGCATAACTCGTTTCACGATTTGAGACCTTTCTCGGACCGATATTTGGCATGTACTTCATACTTCAAATCTTGGGAAGACGTTCTTGAAATTATGGTCTTCTCTTTATATATTTGGAATTTCTTCACTTGACGTTTTTGAGAGATTCTTCATATTGGACCACGACTTCATCATTTTTCTTCAATCTTTACTTTGGATTTTGATATACAACGATCCGCCTCCTTTTCGGACTTGGATATATTTATCCTCATACCTTGTTAGGGTCTTTTTGGATAGACTTTCTCCATGATCTTTAGGGGAGTAATTGCTTCTCGTCGTGTGTCTCGATCCTTCATATTGATTTAGGAATAATGATACTTCACATCATCTTTGGATCTTTAGCAAAAATAGAGCTCCTCATGCCTTGTTAGGGCCTTTTTGGATAATCGCCAATCTTCGCGTCCCGCTTCAATAAGTTATGCCTTGGCTATGAACTCTATTCAACCCCGAGCAACTTTTAAACGATCTTGCGCTAGAGGCTAAGTAACCTTTCAAATCGTACGACCTTACTTATTGCAATTATGATTTATTCCTAATGCATTGATCTTATGGGAAGAAAAAGCCACAATTAAAAACATATGAGTTTTTGAAAGAACATTTTCATGTTCTACGTTTAGCATGATCACTTGTCTAACTCTATCATTTCTCGTTCTTCACTATATAAAGACCTCTAATTAAAGAGACACGTGAATACTTAGCCATGCAAGTCAAAATTAAGCCAAATTTGGATTAGCTTTCATTAAGACTATATCAAATCAAAGTTTTGGGTTTTCAAGCCACCTATAGGATCTTGCACTTTCTTGGACTTTTTCAAGTTTAGAGAATGCGTTTTATAGTTCCCTTGATAAGTGATTTTCTAGAATCAATTATAGGAACTTGCGAAAAGTTCTTGTTCTTAACCCGAATGAATTAAGACTTTCGCGTTTTAAAGCTCCCTATATAAAAGTCTAGCAAAACTTGAATTGAGCGGGTTAAGGAATGTAAATGGCTCCAAATGCCCATCAAGTCAAAAATTAACTCTTATTCTACCCATCGGAAAATATACATTCGTGTCTTAAAAACACTTATGAAAAACTAAGAAAAATTTTAAAATTTGGCCATTTTTAGCCTTATTAGCAAAACAAAACATTGAAAGTTGGAAAGCGTGAGGGCGTAGCAAAGCAAGTACCTATTTACCCCCTGATACTAAAAGTAAACATTGTCCTCAATGTTTCGAGTCTAAAGGTGGAGCACCCCCATACTAGAGACGAAGAGTCGAATGCTTAGGATCTAGCATGGAAAGGGTGATCAACAATATATCTAAAGCCGTTTATTAAGTATGCTAAAAGATAATTGTTAGAACAATAAAGGATATGTCATGGAATCGTGAAAAACTTCTTCAAACGAACGATGGAGGCTCACGTAAACGAACACGAGAGTCTTCAATCGTAGATGATGATGATGATCTAGATAACACAATCACAAACAACCACGAGACAACGAGTTGAAAGGGTACAAGTCCCCTTATTAGTGAATAGTGAGCATAAAAGATAAGCATGGGATCTCCCCCACGAGGCACCTCGTTTTTGATTACCGAGTCATGAGCTCGACTCGATCCCCTCAATGCTAATTATCATTGGGGAAGGTGACTTGGTCGAGGGCAACCACTGTAGGAATTTCCCCACCAAAGTAGTGCTTAAGCCTATGTCCATTCACCTTGAAATTAGGACCATCATCTTGAGCTAGCTCAATGGTCCCATATGGAAACACTTGTGTAATGGTGAACGGACCCGACCAACGAGATTTCAATTTCCCGGAAAATATCTTAAGACGAGAGTTAAAAAGCAACACTTGATCACCAACGTTAAAAACCCGGTTTTTAATCTTTGAATCATGAAACTTTTTAGTCTTTTCTTTAAAGATTAATGAATTTTCATAAGCATTATCCCTTAATTCATCCAATTCATTCAATTGTATTTTCCGATGATCTCCCGCGGTCTTCAAGTCAAAATTTGCATGCTTAAGGGCCCAATATGCCTTGTGCTCCAACTCAATGGGCAAATGACAATTCTTCCCATAGACTAACTTATAAGGAGTGCAACCGATAGGTGTCTTATAAGCGGTCCTAAAGGCCCATAAAGCGTCGTCGAGTTTGTCGGACCATGAAGCACGGTTCTCTCCAATTGACCTCTCTAAAATCCTCTTCAAAGCTCGGTTCGAAACCTCGACTTGCCCACTCGTTTGCGGGTGATAAGGCGTAGAAAGACGATGAGTAACACCATATTTCTTTAGAACCTTTTCGAATTGGTCATTACAAAAATGGGTTCCACGATCGCTTATAATAGCACGAGGGGTTCCGAACCGAGAGAATAGTTGTTTCAAAAACTTCACTACCACACGAGCATCATTAGTAGGCAAAGCCTTAGCTTCCACCCACTTAGAAAGGTAGTCCACTGCGACGAGGATATATTTGTTGCCATGAGACGATGGGAACGGCCCCATAAAGTCTATTCCCCATATGTCGAAAATCTCACATACTTGAATTATGTTTTGCGGCATTTCATCACGTTGAGACGATTTTCCTTGACGTTGGCACGAATCACACGACTTCACAAGTGCATGTGCATCACGATAGATAGAAGGCCAAAAGAAACCGGCATCGAACACTTTCTTAGCCGTGAGATTAGCACCATGGTGACCACCCGTGGGTCCCTCGTGACAAGCTCTAAGGATATTAGAAGCTTCGGCACCAAACACACAACGTCGAACGAGTTGATCCGCACAAATCCGAAAGAGATAAGGGTCGTCCCAAAAATAGAACTTGACGTCACGAAAGAATTTTCGTTTTTGTTGTGTCGTCATACCCTTGATTATGAAATTGCCCGCATGGTAATTTGCAATGTCGGAAAACCATGGGGTGGTGTCTTTAGAATTCACTACACCGAGAGTCTCAAGAGGAAATGTTTCGGTAATTTCCTTGTTCTCGAAAACATCTTTGTGAGGATCTTCTAGACGAGAGAGATGATCGGCCGCTAGATTCTCGGCTCCTTTTTTGTCAAGCATAGTGACATCAAATTCTTGGAGGAGGAGCATCCAACGAAGCAATCTCGGCTTAGCATCTTGCTTAGCTAAGAGATACTTGATAGTCGAATGGTCGGTATACACAATGCTTTTAGTTAAGACGAGATAAGGTCGGAATTTCTCAAAAGCATAGACCACGGCAAGGAATTCCTTTTCTGTTGTGGTGTACTTTAATTGAGCCTCGGTCATCGTCTTACTAGCATAGTGGATAGGACGAAAATGCTTGTCATAACGTTGCCCTAAGACGGCCCCTATAGCATAATCACTTGCATCGCACATGATTTCAAAGGGTAATTCCTAATTAGGAGCAACAAGAATGGGAGCTTCGGTAAGTTTCCTTTTGAGAGTTTCGAAAGCCTTAACACAATCCTCATTGAAGTTAAAAGGAGCATCCTTCTCGAGAAGGTGTGTCATAGGACGAGAGATTTTCGAAAAGTCCTTGATGAAACGACGATAAAAGCCCGCGTGGCCTAGGAAACTCCTAACTCCCTTAACGGTTTTGGGATGAGGTAACTTGGCGATGAACTCTACCTTAGCTTTATCGACCTCAATCCCCTCCTTCGACACCTTATGTCCTAAGACGATTCCTTGTTTACACATGAAATGACATTTTTCCCAATTAAGCACAAGATTGGTTTCTTCACAACGTTTCAACATTTGTTCGAGATTAGATAAACATGACGTGAACGAATTACCAAACACCGAGAAGTCATCCATAAACACTTCCATCGACTTCTCGATCATATCGTGAAAAATTGCCATCATACACCGTTGAAACGTACCGGGTGCATTACAAAGTCCGAAAGGCATCCTACGATAAGCGAACGTTCCATAAGGACACGTAAACGTAGTCTTCTCTTGATCACGAGGGTCGATAGGGATTTGAAAGTAACCGGAAAAACCATCTAAAAAGCAATAGAATTCATTTCCCGCAAGTCGCTCCAACATTTGATCCATAAGGGCAAAGGAAAGTGGTCTTTACGACTAGCGTCATTTAACTTTCGGTAGTCAATACACACCCTCCAACCGGTCACAACACGAGTGGGAATCAACTCGTTGTTTTCATTAGGCACAACGGTCATTCCTCCCTTTTTAGGGACACAATGGATTGGGATCACCCATGGGCTATCGGATATAGGATAAATCATTCCCGCGTCAAGGAGTTTAAGGACCTCCTTTTTAATGACATCGTGAATTTTGGGATTCACCCTTCTTTGACTTTGAATTGCGGGTTTGTAGTCCTCCTCCATTAAAATCTTGTGAGTACAAAATTTTGGGTCAATACCCTTAATGTCGGATATTTTCCACGCAATTGCCCCTTTATGAGCCTTAAGAACTTTCAAGAGCTCGGTTTTTTCATTATTAGCAAGACCTTTTGCAATAATAACCGGCAACTTGTCATCACCTTCCAAGAATGCGTATTCAAGGTGAGAAGGAATATCTTTCAATTCAAGGATAGGTGGTTCCTCGATTGAAGATTTTGGTTCAACACTCATAACTTCCATCGGCGAAAGAAATGGTGGAATAGAAATTTCATCACTAATCAACACCTCATCTTCATTGTCGATTTCATTTGAAGTGAAATCGCCTCCTTGGAATGGAGTGAGATTTGGTGTGGAATTAGCAAGAATTGGATCCAAAATAGTGGGATTGCCACTTGACGAGCTATCGGAAAAACCTAACACTTCTTGTGAAAACTCATCGCAAACCACATCAACGATGTCAATGTGATTGATGGTAGCGATTTCATAAACATGAGAAGGTTTCGAGTTTTGAGTAGCGTTTATAACAAGTTCCTCTTCGTTGAATCTCAAAGTGATAGTTCTCGCATGAACATCGATAAGTGATCTCGAAGTATCTAAAAATGAACGACCTAAAATTAGAGGAACTTGAGGATCCGCAGGGATGTCAACTACTATAAAATCAACGGGATAGTATAACTTCCCCACTTTCACGAAAACATCTTCGGCTACTCCACATGCCATAATCGTAGAATGATCGGCCATCTCGATGGACATGTTCGAAGGAATGAGAGCCGGAAGCAAAAGCGATTTCCAAATGGAAAATGGCATCAAATTAATGCTCGCACCAAGATCGGCCAAGGCGAGGCATTCTTTCATATCTTGTATGTCACAAGGAATGAGAAACTTTCCGGGATCACCAACTTTTTCCGGTATGCGGTTAAGATAAACCGAAGAACAATTAGCAAGCTTTGAAAGCTTTTCCTTATCGCTCATCATACTTTTAAAAGTGGAAGCGAAACGAGGCATATATAACAACGCGTCGGCTAAACTCACATCAAAATGCACTTGTTGAAACATTTTTATAAAAAGCTCGATTTGTTGTTTGTTACGTTCTTGCAACTTCTCTTTGTTTCGTCTCGAAGGGTAGGGTAAAGGTGGTGTGGGTTGGACATTAGGCGACGGCCTTGGAAACTCGGGTTCCACAATTGGTATTGGTTCAACCATAGGTGTGGTTTGAGCGGTACTTCGTGGGATTGTAATATGCTCCTTTTCGACCATCACCTCGGGTTCTTTCTCGATTTCCTTCTCCGTAGAAGTACTTGGACGAGAGATTGGTTCCTTGAAAGTTTTACCACTTCGTGTAGTAATAACCTTCATTTCTCCTTTCGGGTTTGCAATGGTATCACTAGGAAGACCACCCGAGGAAGAGGGTTTACACATGATTGCTTCAAACATCTTAGCCATTCGGTCCTCAAATTTTGATTGCCTAGCATCCGCTTTTAATAACTCTTGCTTAATCTCATGTTGTCCTAATTCCATCTTTTGTTGATTTTGTTGAAGACGTTGGACATTTCCTTCCATTTTGTTTGCATGAGTTTTAAGTTCATTAGCAAGTTCATTTTTTAGCTCATTTTTCAACTCGGATCTTAAGCTAATCATCTCACGTTGCATGTTATCCAATTTAGTATCATTTGCTTTAGCATAATCCAAAAATTCTCCTTGCAAATTTTTAGTGTGAGCATTTTGAAAACCTTGTGTAGTGTTTTGAAAATCACGGTTTTGATTTTGATTAGAAATTTGTCCATTCCCACTTTGATAATTCCCCTTGTTGTAATTGCGTGAATTGCCTTGGTAATTACCTTGGTTGTTGTTTCGATAATTGTTAACATTTTGATTTGGTGGAGCTTGATTTGGGCAGGAACCTTGACCGTTTTGGTTGTAAGTTCCCGTTGCTACATAAGCACTCGAAGTGTTACCATCCGCGGTAATGCACTCGGAAAGATCATGAGCTCCCCCACAAGATAAACAACTCTTAGCAACCGCTTTAACCGAAGCGGAATTGGAAGCTTCTTGAGCCTTCCAATGGGACATTAGATTAGCAAATTTATCAAAAAACCGATTTTCCTCATTAGCTTCATCATGTAAGGCGTTAATGCTACGAGACGATTGTGACGAAGATGACGAACCCATATTGGCAACACTCGGTGTGTTACGAGGGTTATAAACCTTAGATCTATTTTCAATGATTTGTAAAGCCTCATTTGTCGTCTTGCACAAAAAATTACCACCCGCGGCGGCATTCAAATAATCTCGTTCATGATCATTAAGCCCATTATAAAAAGTATCCACTTGATGTAATTCCGTAAAATCATGGTGTGGACATTCATGTAACATCTCTTTAAAGAGTTCCCATGCCATTGAAAAACTTTCATTATTTCTTTGCACAAATCATGAAATCTCATTTTTCAAGTGTGTTGTTTTAGATTGTGGAAAAAACTTGTTCACAAACTTAGAAACGAGATCGGCCCATGTCAAAATCGAATTTGGCGGTTCTTTCTCAAGCCAAATTTTTGCGGGTCCATCCAACGAGTATGGAAACAACATCATCTTAATGGCGTCATGTGGAACATCCTTAAACTTGCTAGTGGCGGTGAGACGGTTAAAATTCCTAATGTGGTAATGCGGGTTGTCTTTCTCATGACCTCTAAACTTATTTGCTTGCAACATCGACATTAAACCCGTCTTAATCTCGAAATTCTCCGCAAGGATGGCGGGAATCACAATAGCCTCTCCAAAACCCTCGGTGGGTGCTTGTAGCAACTCCATCATAGTACGATTAGCCATGACGACTTCTTGTTCTACAATAGGTTCAACAATTGGAGGTTCTTCAACAATCAACGTCTCTTGATTAGCTTGCTTTTGAAGTCGTTTACGAGCTCGTTTTGCTTGATTACGAGTGATCATAAACTTCACGAAGAATGGGAGGTGAGCAAAGAAGATTCTTTTTGGGTGTTTTGTGAATTTTCAATTTTTTTGTGTTTTTGATGATATTTAATTTTTTTTTTTTTGATTTTGGTGTATCTTCGTAGACAACAATCTACAAAATCTCTCCTCGAATCAAACTCTTGATTAAAGAAGCCTCAAAGGAATGAAAACGATCACGTGGAGTGAACGCCTTCGAATGACTTTAGAACTTTGGTGAAAACCAAATTGTTTAAGAGGGTTTAATCACAAAGAAACCAAGCAAATATATTATACGTAATAATACTTTGGGCGGCAAAACCCTCGATTAGCCTTAAATCTCAAAATACTCACAAGCAAGCGGGGAAACGAGGCGGCGCGAAGCACTTAAGAGCCTTTTTCCTTAGGGTATATTTTATAATACCCGTCTTATACCCACCTTATAGTTTGTATCTTTCAAAATCGAGCTTCACGAAAGTATTTATCTATTTTTGCCTTTTTCTTTTTGTTTGAGATTCGAATACAATAATTAGGAGATCAAATCCCAATTAAGGTTGTGTTTTCACACTTTTGGAGATATTGTAAATTTATTGTGATACTTAATACAATATAGTAATAATATTTGTACAAGAAAAACCAAGAAAACCGATAATACGTATTAGTAGAGTTCTACTAATACAAATACTATTTGGTTAATATTAAAAACAACAATGCAAATTAATCACGACACACCTCCCCGGCAGCGGCGCCAAAGTGATTGTGGTAAATTACACCCTTTAGGAAAAAGGCGTAAAAGTGGTAAGTATCAAACAAATGATTTTAGGAAAAATCAAGTGTTAATGACCCTTAATGGTGTGAAAGTTCGTTTCCCAAGGAGGTATATGTGTGTGAAAAACTTTCCAAATGTTTGTGATTAAAGATTGGTTTAGAAGGGGATTAGAAGAGAAAATGACGAAGACGTAAAAATAAAAATTAACAAGAAAATCACTACTAGAAAGTTAAAACGTAGAACCTTAAAAACCACAAAAATAAAAATAAAATCTAAAAATTACCAAAAATTCACCAAAAATCAAAAATAATAAACTAAGAGTTTACCAATGATCAAAACTTTTTCAAACCTTTTAAATAATTAAATATTCAATTTTTAAATGCTAATTAAAGCCCTAAAAATCAAATAAATTATCAAAAAGCCCAAATAAAGATTTTTCAATTGATAATCCTCAAAAATAACCTAAAAAGATTAAAAACTATTTTTAGAAATTTTAAAACTAATAAAAACTATTTAAAATGATTTAAAAACTATTAAAACTTAAAATAATTATAAAAATTAATCTAAATGAGATAAAATTATTCTAAAAGTTGCTAAATTCCTATTTTAATGTATTTAACCTAAGAAAAATGTAAAAAGTTGGAAAATGTGAAATTTTAAAAATAATAATAAAATAATATTAAAATAATATTAAAAATCCAAAAATTATAAAAATTCTAAAAACTTGCAAACTAGTTTATTTTAACCTAAATAATCAGAAAATGAAAGTGAAATTACCAAAATACCCCTAATGGGCCCTCAAATGGGCCAAATCCAAATTCAGTCAACACAAATGGGCTTTTGGGCCCAAAAAGTCAAACTTGGCCCAATTGACTTGGAAAAGCCCTATCTGACTTAAAATTCAATTCTAAGAACAAAACTCTAAAGGCCCAAAAGCTGAAAATGTGCTTATCACAGCTTATTGAACACAAAGCTTATTCTTATTGGGCTTTTCAACCCATTAAGCCATAAGCTAATGCCATAAGCTCTAATTTGACACACAACCCTCTTTTAGGATGATTAAGAGATCTGTCAAAAGAAATTTCCAATAAGCACACTCAATAAGCCAGAAAATAGAAAAGCAAAAATCCACAAAACGACAAAATAGTCGTTTTTGAGAAATAATGCACCTCAGAAGCTTATTCAACTTGCAAAAGCTTTCAAATGGACTCAATAAGCAATATCAATCAACAAAAATCCAATAAGCACAAGCAATAATCCAGAATAAGCACAAAAGAGCTTATGTAAAAGTCAAAGGAGTTGGTTTTCTAGTCAAACCTAAAAGTCAACCACCCAAATGCTCCAGTATGAACAAATGGGTCAAAATATGAGCACCTATTACAAAAACAAAGTTGTTGCTGGTTAAAATAAGCTATTATAGCTTATTGATAAGCTGACACTAAAATTGCACTATCAGTGGCAACCAGCAGGGGAAAGGAGTTCCCACTGCTTTGACTATTTGACCAAGCTTATTTGAGAGTTCTGGTTTGATTCAATTGGAAACAAAGGCACCCTTGTGATCAGTGAACCACAAGGAGTCAATAGCAACAATAAAATCACAAAATGATCCACACAATAAGCCACAATAAGCCAAACAGTCCACAGATATGCTCCAGATATGCAAATAAGCAGTTAAGCACTTAATAAGCAGATTTAAGCAAAATAAGCCAACCAAACTCAACCAGATGCATACACAAGCTATATAAACTAACAATAAACACAAAGCAACAAGAATCAAACATTGAATCAAAGTAAATAACAAGATCAAAGCACAAAATGTTACTGATGAACAATGAACAATATGCAGACAAGTTTTGCTGATATACTTGACACTTGATCCAATTTCAAGCCTCAAATCCTTCTACCCTGGTGTGATTAACTATGATTTAGCACTTGTTACCCTTAACCTATGCTTAGATCTAGGTGTCCTCAAAATCCTAGCCAATTTTACCAAGTTATTAAGATTTTATAGCCAATTCAAGAATCAATGTGTTCAAACCCACAAAACCTGCAAACAGATGAACACAAGCACCTAACAAACAGATACCAATACTTGCAAATAACACACAAGCACTTAACAAGCCTCAAATCCAACTTATGCAGTAATCCCAAACACTCCTTAATCAGTCACTTATCAAAGAAACTTGTGATTTCTTCTAATAACCTACTGATTTTAATGATTAAAAACACTTACTAGGCAGCAACTAACACAATCAAACACATAAATCACCAGCACAAACACAAATACTCAAAATCAAAGCACAAAATCCAAAACAGGCATAAACATGAAATTTTTAGGGGAATCTTAACAAGAGCTTATACCTGCCTTCCACAACATCCTAGGAAGGCCAGCAATGCTCCTTGGACCTTGTTCAACAACTAGAACAAGACCAAGGTACTTCAATGAAGGAGATGCAAACAGCCTTGGTTGATGGTTCAAAGTAGAACCTCAAGGACTTGATATCTTCAACACAAGCAGCAAACAAACTCAACCAAAGGCTTAGAATCCTTCTCAGGCTTGGTGTCAACAAGCTTGAAAGAACTCAAGGCTTAAGGCTAAGGGTTAGTACACAAAAATAAGCCAAAATCAGAAACACGGACTTCAAGGATTTTGAACCTTGAAAACCTTTCAAACCTAGACGTGCCTTAACCACAAGGTTAAGGAAGGTCTAAACAATCAAATGGAACTCAGAATTAGGCTACTCAAACACCAAACTTTTAACAAAATCAAAAAGAGATTTCAAATTTCAGAAATTCAAATTTTATTAAGCTTAAAAAGGAATTACAAAGATTAATAGCCTAAAACTGGAACAAAGGGACTCTCACATGTTGAGGTCTCCTTTTATAGGCAAATGCCTGGCTAAACACTATTCACAAACCCTAGATGTGATTTCTCTATAATGCCCTTGGTCTTCTAGACGTTTTCTTGGTGTGAGCTGTCCAAAATGCATCCAAACCGTTTAAAATAGCTTTGTGATGAAGCAATGAGTGTCAGCTGTTGATCTTGACACGTGGCTAAGCTTGGAGCTCAAGTTGTGTTTTGATTGGTGGACGGGTTTGAATGGTGGGGCCTATTGGTGAGTGGAGATGAGGGTTTTGTGTGTGGGATGTGATTCTGCATGTGTGAATCACACGTGGGTATGGGTAATTTTGATTTACCCTTTGTTTTAAGTGGGGTAAAATCTGGGTGGATGAAGGGTGAATAGTAAGTTGTTTGATCCGATTTTGGGGGAAAGAAAGGTGTTTGGCGCATTTTCAGTTTGAAAGTTTGAAATAGACACCTTTGGTCCTTGTTCTTTGGGATTTTTGGTAAACAATGTTTTTTAGCCCTAAAACGTATTCTCCTTTGTTAAATACTTTCACCACTTGTCACTTTTGGCACCAAACTTTGGAAAAAGGATTTCAAGGGTTATTTTTGCCATTTTTGGATAATTCAAGGGCTGATCTTGGACATTCTTGATCTTCAAAGGTCTTCATTGTATCTTAATCTTTATGAGGGACCATTGTTGGAAATTTTGATTTGTTGAGGGACTAATCTTGCCATTTCTTCAAAGTTGAAGGACCTTTTGTGTCATTTTGACAAACTTAAGGGACCAAACTTGTAATTATTAATATACAAGGGTTTTAAGTGTCAATTCTTCAATAAATGAGGATCAATCTTGTTTGTCTTCAAGTCTTCAAGGGTATTTGTTGAGAATTCCATGATTAGGGCCCGGTTCTTTGTACGGCTTCGTTTCTCGTGTCCGTTTTTCCTTGTAACTTGTGATCTTTTGTCTTTTTCACGATATCCATACCTAAAATACAAAAGTAAACAAACACAAGCATATATATGGTATTTTATGACATTTTTATGCATTTAAAGCCCGAAAAGAACGATGAGATCATGTATAAATGCCATCTCATCAAGTTTAAATTTTTATTGATAAATTCTAGAAGTGTTTAAATGTAGAGGATTATTAGGCGTTTTTTATTTAAGTTTTAATGAATCTGTTTGTTTTGATGATATGCTATGATATTGTCTCATTTATTGAATCTGTTTGAAGGTTCATGTTTGTATCTGCTAGTCTTATAGCTATATAAGTCTCTTAGTTGATGTTCTTGTATTGGATTAGTTTCGAGATTGTTGTGAGGTTTAGATAGTTGTTTTTGATTCTGTATATGGTATGGTTCGAATCTGATATATTTGAATTTAAAATCTGCTGTCATATATGCATTAGTTTCATGTTCCGTTTTTATGTTTTGTTTAACAAGTATTGGGTTTATCTGCTAAATTGATATGATATAGATCTGTTGGTATTGATAAATTAGTCTTGGATTGCTAGTTGATATTGCTGAAATCATAACCTACATCCCACTGATATTGTGGTTACTTGATTTACTTTGCTGATTCGTTTATTTTTTATTGCTGATATAGATGATTTAGCTATAACTTTATAGTTTCTTGTTGTAATAAGTTTTATTCACTTGATCTTGTTTGCTGCTTAATTTCCTATTACCTGCTTATCTAATATTGCTGTTATTTATTATATTCAACTATGACTTTGTTATGTGATTAGGGAGGTTTGGTTAAAGATAATCGAATTTTGACTTCCAAAAATAATAATTACAAAATATTACCATTCGCAGGTCTCAAACTCGAGACATGCTTGTTATAGGTCCAACGTCTTACCAACTGGGCTGACCTCTCGTTTTTGTTTATTTCTATATTTAGTATTTAATAAACTCCTTTGACTGTCAACTTTAGTTTTAATCGTTTTATTTACTTTGTTAGTTTTAAAAAGTTTTTAATAAATAAAAAGTATAATAATCTTTAAGTTTATTTAAATTTTACAATAGATCTTTAGTTTAAATATATAATATAAAAAAAGTTTAAAAAAATAAAAATTAATATTTTCTTTACTTTAAAAATTGATATAGTTTAAATAATTTTGTTACAATTTATTATTTTAGAGTAAAAATAAATAAAGTTTAAAAATAATAATTTAGTTTATAATTTCGTGTTTTAGATTTAATTTGGGTTGACGATTCATGCACTTTAAATAAATTTGTAGGATTTTAAATAAAAACCGAAACGAGTTCAAATCGATTGTCCATTTCAAAACGAAAGTCTAAAATTCACAATTTCTTCGTGTACAACGAACCGGGTTCACTCTCATGTTTAATTAATCCGTCTTTAGCTTGTTTTGGACTATTACTTTTTCCTAAAGGTAATTTCTTTAATTTGCTCTATAAGGTATTATATTAAAATACACCGACACTTTCCCACACATCAAAAATTTTGGCACCGCTGCCGGGGATTTTGTGTATGATTCTTTCGTGGTGATTTGTTGATCGTTGATTGGAAGACCCTTTCCGTCCTCAGAAAGTTTTGTTATTTTTTTATATAATAAATATCATTTTTCGTGTTTTTTGTGGTTAATATATTATGTTATGTAGAACAATAAATTCACCTACTTCCAAAAGCGTGAGAACGCAAACCTTAGTTGGGATTTCATCACCTAGCTATTGTATTCGAATCCAAAACAAAGAATAAAGGCAAAATAGATAAATACAAATAAAAAGTTTGAACTCGATTTATACAAACTATAAGGTGGGTATACGGCGACGAGCTATAAAATGCCGTCTAAGGAAAAAGGTTTTTAAGTGCTTTGTGCCACCTCGTTTCCCCGCTTGCTTGTGCGTATATTGAGAGGGACGACCGATTATTGGTTTGCCAACTCAAGTAGTAATAAACCTTATTTTTGTCATTTTTTACTTATTGAACCTCGAGACGTTTAGGTTTTCACCTACGTTTCAAAGTTGAACGAGGGTAGTTTACTTCCATAGTAATTATCCTTACTCCTTGTTTTTATTAATCTTTGATTGATTTGAAAAATAAAATACCAAAAATATTCTTCTTCTAATCTATTTCTTTTCTTCAACCCTCTAAATTCTCGTCACTTTGGTTTATGCAATTACGTTCTAATCGACTTTTGATTAATCACGATAGACATGAAAACATTCCACGTAGAAATAGAAATCGTCAACAACGAGAGTAGAACCCGAGCTTCCACCTATTGTTGTTATTATGGCCGATAACCGAACAATGGAGGAATTGCTCCGTGCACCCACCTAAGTGTACGGGGAAGCAATCGATGTGCCGGCTATTTTGGCAGATCATTATGAGATTAAGACGGGTCTTTTATCACTCATTCGTGCGGACTAATTTCGAGGCAATGAGACGGATAACTCGCATTCTCACATTCGGAATTTTCTTCGTATCACCTCGACTCTCAAGTTTAGAGATGTTCCGAATGACGCGATTAAGCTCATGCTTTTTCCGTACTCGAGGGAAACGCTAAGCGTTGGTATGAAAAGGAACCATCGGGTTCAATTTTGACATGGAATGATTTAGTGTCTAAGTTCATGAATTATTTCTTTCCACCATCTAAAACAACTCACTTTAAGAATGAAATAACTAGATTTGAACAAAAGGTGCATGAATCATTTGGAGATGCTTGGGTAAGGTTTAAGGATTTGTTGAGACAATGTCCACACCAGGGTTTCACGGAGTTACACCAAATAAATACTTTTTATAATGGACTTAATATGGTTGAACAAGATTTTTTAAATGCCGCCGCGGGTGGTAATCTTTTAAGAAAAACTCCGAGAGACGCGTGGGGTATCATTGAGAATAAGTCTAGAGTTCAATATTCAAGGAACACACCGGTTGTTTCTCATGTGAATTCATCTAATACCGATATTGCTAGATTGGACTCTAAGATTGACACGATTTTGAATGAGATTAGGAAGAATCCTCATGGTTCGATTAATGCGGTCGAGAATTTTTGTGTATCGTGTGGTGGAGCACATCCGATTTATGCTTGTTCAACCACGGGGTTTGATCAAGCTAGTGCTTTTGCGGCAACGGGAACTTATGGCCCTAACGGACAAGCTCCTCGTCAAAACCATGTCGCTCCACCGGGTTTTCCATCGGTTCAAAATAGATACAACAATGGAAACAATGGGAATAATTTTAACCGTGGTAACCAAGGGAACTTTAATCAAGGAAATGGATTTCATGGCAATCAAAACAATCAAGGTTTTCAAAACAACAATCAAAATGATTTGTCAAGCTACATCAAAATGAATGAGGCGAATTTGAAAGCTTTTCAAAATAATCTTCAAGGACAAATGGCAACATTGAAAAATGATTTTCAAAATACGATCAAGGGGGAAAATAATAAGATTGAGCTTAACCAACAAAGATTAGAGCAAAGCCAAAATCGTATTGAGGGAAATCAAGCTAAGTTTGAGAACAAAATTCTTTCGATGTTTGAAGCAATAATGTGCAAACCTTCCTCTTCTTCGGGTAGCTTACCTAGCAACACCATACCAAACCTGAAGGGAGAGATTAAGTCCATAACCATTCACAATAATGATATTTTGGATAGGAATTTACAAGATGTGATCGAGTTTAATCCTCCACCTAAAGAGACATTTATTGACGTTACCAAGGCTACTTTGGATGTGACTTGTTCCGGGTTTTCCTTGATTTCTATCCCAAGAAATATGGACATCCGTGCCAATTTTTGATACCTTGTGTCTTCAAAGGGCTTGAGGAATGCAAAGCTCTAGCCGATCTAGGAGCTAGCATCAACTTAATGCCTTTATCCATGTGGAAGAATCTAGACCTATTCCCACTTACTCCCACTTGAATGATCATTGAGCTTGCTAATGGAACCACCGCTTACCCAGTTGGTATAGCGGAAGATGTCATTGTTAAAGTGGCGAATTTTTTGTACCTTGTCGATTTTGCAATCGTTGATTATGAGACAAACCCTCGTGTGCCTTTAATTTTGGGACGTCCATTTTGTCCACGGCTCAAGTTCTAGTTGATATGAGGAAAGATGAGATAAAATTATTTTATGGGGATAAAAATGTTGTTTTCAAGGTGGAAAAACTTCCAAAATATGTTTCTAAAAATATGGAAAGTGTGAAGCTTGTTGAAACTTTTCAAAATAACACAAAAAATGATTTTCTCGTTTACAAGGGTGTAAGGGAAATCATAGACCCCTCATTTCGGGAAGGTGAAAATTAATTCCGGGGGGAGATGTTTGTTCCGTTGAAATGTGTTTTAATATTACCTCGTCTCCACTCACTCCATTTGAGGATAATGTTCGTTCAAAGATCGATAAGGAAATTGATGATTACCTTAGTACACCATTCGATCCTAGTGAGTTTGATAGTGAGAATTTCGATCCAGAGGGAGATTTTGCTTTAATTGAACAATCGTTGAAAATGGACCCATCTCCACTCATTCCGAATGACCAAATTAATGATACTAAGGCACATTCTTCCATTGAAGAGCCTTTGATTCCTAACTTCACACCGAGTGAGGTTAGTGACTATTCGTTAGACGAGTTCGTCAATGAACTTGTTGCTCTTATTGATCCACTTCCACCGGGAAGTGTTGAGCATGATCTTCATGATTTACCTTCCATTCTCGAGGAGTTCTCCGATGAACTCTTCTCTAGTGAGAATTATAATCTTGTATCCGAGAGTGACACACTCGATACTTTGTCGGATATTTCTTGTGATGACAAGATTGATGACACTTATGTGACTTACTCGAATCCTCTTTTTGAAGTTTCATGGAACAATAATACATCGTTTAAAGAGAATTTTGAGAGCACCAATCCAAAGGTAGATATTAATGTGATTAACATTGAGAACTCTCCAATGGATCTTCACCAAACCATTTTCCTTCATCTCTCACCCTTTGTGATGATGAACTCTTCTTTAAGGAGGTTGATGAGTTTCTTTCCATAGACATTTCTTCTGAATTTGAGGAAAAGTCTAATGAATCAAAAGAAACACTCTCTGTCTTGAGAATGTTTCTAATGACGATTTTGAAAACCCTTAATTTAATCACCCGATTTACGATGATGATAATGTTGACTGATAGGTGTGAAAACACCCATCTTTTCTACCACTTAATTACATTAAAACGGGACCTAAACGTATATTTTATGTCGTAAATGGCGGAATTATGCGTGGTTTGTGTTTTTATTGTGTTTCAGGGTCGAGAAGGTGAAAAGTGGAGAAAACACGGCTTTCACGGGCTTTTATTGAAGGAAAAGACAAAAGACGAAGTCGAAAGATCAAAAGTGGAAAAAGAACGGAAGTCCAAGACCAATTCTGAAGATTTATCGAAGAAAAAGTCAAAAGACGGAAGTTTACTAAAAGCCGAAGAACTCAAGTCTAAATTATGAAGAAATTACAAGACGAGTTCAAAGAAATCCCGAGACGAAGTCTGAAAAGTCGAAGAATTTAAGAAGACTGAAAGACTGGAAGACTGAGGACCAAGAAAGAATGAAAGAAAGAGGGAGCCACCAACCACTTCCCTCTCCTATAAATACCACCCTCACAACATGTGAGGGTGGAGTTAGTTTTAGTTTTAGTTTTAGGATTAGATTAGGAGTAGGTAGTTTCTCTCTCTAAACTTATGCTTTCTCTCTCTAAGATTAATTTGTGTTTAAGCTTTTGTTATTGAATCCGTGTTTTTTAATTAAGCTTTTATTTCATCATCTTCTTCCTTTCTAGTTGGATTTGTTCTTATTCATCATTGTTCATGTTCTTGATTTTTTATGATTTTGATCAAGTGGGTTTTGATTGATTTGGTTATGTTTGTTAGTTTTGATGATTTGTTTTGATTGATTATTGTTAGTTGATGCTTATTGGTTGTTTTGGTTTAATCTTTCGTTTGATTTTGATTAATTTGTGGATGAAATCGTGTTACTGTACATTCCCCTTTTCTTTGGGTTGTTAGTTTCTGAAGTTACTGTTCTTATTCCCAGAAGTTCCGGATCAAGAATCCTTCATTCGGAAGTCTATAAAGTTCCGGACCAAGTGCTTCATTCGGAACATTAGAAGTTCCGAATGAAGGAAGCTTCATCCGGAAGTTTAAAAGTTCCGAATGAAGCAAGCTTCATCCGGAAGTCAAAAGTTCCGAATGAATGCTCCCTCATCCGGAAGTTTAAAAGTTCCGAATGAAAGAAGCTTCATCCGGAAGTCAAAAGTTCCGAATGAAGCAAGCTTCATCCGGAACATTAAAAGTTCCGGATCAAGCCTGTTCATTCGGAAGTTTTAAACTTCCGAATCAAGGTTCTTTCTGTTTTTATTTTTAAGTTTTCTTCTTTTAATTTCAAGTTTGATTCTTCCCGCCTTTTTATTTATTTGAATTTTTTTCACTTTTCTTTTAGTTTAAAGTTTTTATTTGCATCATTTACTTTATGTTAAGTTTTAATTTTACGTCCTTTCATTTTTCGTCATTTACTTTTAAAGTTTTAAATATCGCACCGTTTACATTTTAACTTGTTTTAATTTCTCGTCATTTATTATTAAGTCTTGCTCATTTATTTTTCAAAACCAAAAATATTTGTTTCACCAAGAACAACTAATCTCACACAATTAACCGGAAATCAATTCGATTAGACACCGAGAAAACGAACTTTTTCAACTAGTAAAATCTCTACATTAAAATGGCGCCGCTGTCGGCTCTTTTCGTGAAGATTGAAGGTTTTTTGTGAGTGAATCGTTGGATTTTGGGATCCGTTCACTTGTGAACGTTATTTTTCTTGTCAAAAATTTTCAAAAATCCAAAAACATTTGAAAAATCATAAAAAGCATTTCTTTTTCAAAGTTTTTCACCAAAAATATTCTTCTTGCTTATCTATCTTTCTTTATGGATTTTTATGTCCATTGCGTCCGGTGTGGGAAACAATTATCTGGGAACAACTCTTGTCAATGGTGTACATGTGAGCGGTGCGGAAATGATATCGACTACACACAATTCGGATTTTGTCCCTTGTGCAACTCGACTAATTCACTCTTTTTGAACCCGCCTCCTGTTCCCCCGTGCATCTATTGTGGAAGCGATTCTCATTCGCATGTTTCGTGCCCGGTTCGATACCCGTATGGTCACGGGAAAGAACCGGGGTACAATTATGACAATGAAAATAGCTATCCACAAGATGCACTTGATTTTTCTCCATACCCGGTTTGCAACAACTGTGGGGGTCCTCACGATACCTATTATTGTCAACCAATGAATTGTTATGAGCCAAATCCGTGTCCTCAGTTTTCTTCACCTATGGATTATTATGAACCAACCCTGGTTTCTAATTATTCTCCACCGATGAACAACTATGAGCCACAACCGTGCTATAATTCCGGTTTTCAAAATCTTGAGCCCCCACCGCACTCACTCGATCATCAGCCTCGTCACGGGATGAGTTACCAAGAACATATTGTCGATCTTGCTACAGCTTTTCAAGCACAATCAAAAGAGCTTTTACATACGTTGCGAACCTGTATGGAATCATTTTTACAGCAGCAAGATCAGACGAGTACCCATATCCCTGAGCATATTATTGGCCCTATAAATAATGAGGAGAGTGATGACGATATTGATGTTATTTTCGACGAGGAGGAATTTCTAAAGCAAAACACTTCACTCCTTAGTGATGATGGTTTTCACATTCTTGAGATCGATGAGTTTCTTGATATTGATACACCCGTGGAATACATATCCGGGTATTCTGATGTGGAAGGAGATATACTTTTTCTAGAGGATTTATTACACGATGACACTACACCTTCTATCCCAGAGGTGGAAAGATGTGAATCTACTGAAAAAGGGATGCAGGTGGAAGGTAATTGTTCTCATACTTCTCGTATTATATTTCCACCTCATCCTCCCACGTGCACACCCAAGCGGGTGATGTATCACTTTTACTCTACTCGTTTTATACCGGGAAATGAGGATGAGTGCTTTGACCCGGGAGGTGACATTGATTATTCTATGATTGATAACAATACGGCTTTGCCGTTTGCTCAGCATCCATTGTCTCTGGGGGATGACAATGTGCTTACTATACCCAACCCACCTCCCGTGAATCTTGAATTCACATACTATACGTATGTTGAAAGGACCTTTCTCCCTTTCAAGACTTATCCCCCTGCCTCTCCTTTGTTGATGTCAACCGGGAACGAGGACAAGGTCTTTGATCCCGGTATCACATTCGAGGCTTCCCCATGGACCATTTAATTCGGGGACGAGTCAGGCTCGTGACTCGGTCAACAAAAACAAGCGCTTTTTGGGAGGCAACCCAATTATCTATCTATTTTCATCATATGTGTAGGGGGAGCCCCGTTGGTGTTTCTTTTGACGAACCATGATTCCGTGTTCCCTTCTTCCCGGTTCTATCCTAAACTCTTTTCGATTCTCTATTTTTATATTTCTCAATATTCAAATAGGAATCTCTTTATTTGTCTCTTCCTTAGCGAAATTTAAACAACGTGCACAATGTCCTAAGTGTAGGGGAGTTTACTCCCACATGATTAAACATTGAGGACAATGTTTATATTAAGTGTAGGGGGGACTTCTATCGAAGTTAAGTGGTCTTTTCCTTGTATTTGCCCTCATTTTAACCGGAAAATCAATTTTTCGACATTTTTCAAAATTTTTAATCTATTTTGGCCTAGTTGTAGTTCCCTTTATTTTTGCTACTTTTCGCTTATTTTAATAAAATGGTTTTAGCAAGTTTAGATATCTTAGATATATTAGGCCCGTTGTGAATATTTTGACTCAACCCGAGTTTACTTATCCAAGTTCACTCTAGCTAGTATCCTTAACCATGTAGACCTTAATTGGTTTATTAGGCTAAGCATCCACGAATCTCATTCCTTGAGATTTTAAATTGTGGAGAACGAGAAATCATAGAGTTGGTTACAAGTTTGGTATTCTCTCATTAACTTATGTGAGTTAATTATGATCTTTTTCTCCCATCACTTGCTAATAAATTATCTGCAATAAGTAAGGTCGTACGATTTGAAAAGTTACTTAGCTTCTAGCCCAAGATCGTTTAAAAGTTGCTCGGTAATGACGAGAGTTCATAGCCAAGGCATAACTTATGAAGCGGGGCACGAAGATTGGCGAGTCCGAAAAGGCCCTACAAGGCATGAGGATTCAATTTTATTGCTGAAGATCCAAGGTGATGTGAAAAGCATTATTCCCAAAATCGATATGAAGGATCAAGACTCACGACGAAAAGCAATCAACTCCCATAAAGATGATGGAGAAGTCTATCCGAAAAGACCCTAACAAGGTATGAGGATAAATAGATCCAAGTCCGAAAAGGAGGCGGATCGTTGTATCTCAAAATCCCAATTAGAGATTGAAGAAATAATCATGAAGTCGTGGTCAAAAAAATTGGAGTACCCCTCAAAAGTCTCCAAGTGAAGAAACTCTATTAACGATGAGAAGACCATTATCTCAAGCACGTCTCTCAAGATATGAAGTATGAAGTACATGCCAAATATCGGCCCGAGAAAGGTCTCAAATCGTGAACCAAGTTATGCCAAGATATGAACTTTTTGATATCCCGAGAAGCAGTTTTAAGAGATTTTGTCCTTTAGCTAACTATTGATCAAATCGTCCTACTTTGCTTTCAGCCTTAATAAATTATTAAAATAAGTCAACAATGCATCCTCGTGATCGTTCAAGACATCAATAAAATATAAGAGATACCCATAGGAATAAGGGAGTTTAAGTGATTAATTGAACCGCATGAGTAAATGTTTGTTATGCTTACTTGTACTAACAATGATCTTGTTTTTAAGCTTGGTATGGGGAACGTGAAACTTGAGGGTGATAAACACTCATGACACACAAGCCCTAATGTAAGTCTTAGATTTCTTTACATGTTTCTTCCTTGATTGCATCTTGTTATTTTCTATCTTTTTGATTTTCCTTAGTTGTTTAATAAAGGCCAAAGTAGGTTGATTATGATGGAAAGTGTAAACCTTGCTTTATTGCTATGCATTGCATGAGGGCATTGGAATGGTTAAGTGTAGGGGATTTGATAGGTGTGAAAACACCCATCTTTTCTACCACTTAATTACATTAAAACGGGACATAAACGTATATTTTATGTCGTAAATGGCGGAATTATGCGTAATTTGTGTTTTTATTGTGTTTCAGGGTCGAGAAGGTGAAAAGTGGAGAAAACACGGCTTTCACGGGCTTTTATTGAAGGAAAAGACAAAAGACGAAGTCGAAAGATCAAAAGTGGAAAAAGAACGGAAGTCCAAGACCAATTCTGAAGATTTATCGAAGAAAAAGTCAAAAGACGGAAGTTTACTAAAAGCCGATAAACTCAAGTCTAAATTATGAAGAAATTACAAGACGAGTTCAATGAAATCCCGAGACGAAGTCTGAAAAGTCGAAGAATTTAAGAAGACTGAAAGACTGGAAGACTGAGGACCAAGAAAGAATGAAAGAAAGAGGGAGCCACCAACCACTTCCCTCTCCTATAAATACCACCCTCACAACATGTGAGGGTGGAGTTAGTTTTAGTTTTAGTTTTAGGATTAGATTAGGAGTAGGTAGTTTCTCTCTCTAAACTTATGCTTTCTCTCTCTAAGATTAATTTGTGTTTAAGCTTTTGTTATTGAATCCGTGCTTTTTAATTAAGCTTTTATTTCATCATCTTCTTCCTTTCTAGTTGGATTTGTTCTTATTCATCATTGTTCATGTTCTTGAGTTTTTATGATTTTGATCAAGTGGGTTTTGATTGGTTTGGTTATGTTTGTTAGTTTTGATGATTTGTTTTGATTGATTATTGTTATTTGATGCTTATTTGTTGTTTTGGTTTAATCTTTCGTTTGATTTTGATGAATTTGTGGATGAAATCGTGTTACTGTACATTCCCCTGTTCTTCGGGTTGTTAGTTTCTGAAGTTACTGTTCTTATTCCCAGAAGTTCCGGATCAAGAATCCTTCATTCGGAAGTCTATAAAGTTCCGGACCAAGTGCTTCATTCGGAACATTAAAAGTTCCGAATGAAGGAAGCTTCATCCGGAAGTTTAAAAGTTCCGAATGAAGCAAGCTTCATCCGGAAGTCAAAAGTTCCGAATGAATGCTCCCTCATCCGGAAGTTTAAAAGTTCCGAATGAAAGAAGCTTCATCCGGAAGTCAAAAGTTCCGAATGAAGCAAGCTTCATCCGGAACATTAAAAGTTCTGGATCAAGCCTGTTCATTCGGAAGTTTTAAACTTCCGAATCAAGGTTCTTTCTGTTTTTATTTTTAAGTTTTCTTCTTTTAATTTCAAGTTTGATTCTTCCCGCCTTTTTATTTATTTGAATTTTTTTCACTTTTCTTTTAGTTTAAAGTTTTTATTTGCATCATTTACTTTATGTTAAGTTTTAATTTTACGTCCTTTCATTTTTCGTCATTTACTTTTAAAGTTTTAAATATCGCACCGTTTACATTTTAACTTGTTTTAATTTCTCGTCATTTATTATTAAGTCTTGCTCATTTATTTTTCAAAACCAAAAATATTTGTTTCACCAAGAACAACTAATCTCACACAATTAACCGGAAATCAATTCGATTAGACACCGAGAAAACGAACTTTTTCAACTAGTAAAATCTCTACATTATTGACCCGGAGGGAGAAATTTTCTTTACTCGAAATATCCTCCCCACTCGCTTTGATCTTAATTTGCGGGTTTTTCATGCGACTCATTTTGAGTATCATGACCCCTTTGTGCACATTCCAAAGAGTGACAAGGTCAACAAGGTTATGAATGTTGATACCACTATGGATGAGACCTTTACCCCACCATTACCATGTGTTTTATATGATTATGTATTAGCATGGGGGAAGACACCGTGTTGTTTATGCCTTTCTCTCCCGAGGACGAGGTATTCGATCCCGGAATCATTGATTTAGGGAAAGCTCGGCCTTTCACCGATGCAATAACTGAAAGATTTTTCGATCATCTTGGTGCGATTTTATCTCGGGGAGAATTCTATTTCCATTTCATGATTTGTGACATTGACCACCATCTCTTTTTGGAGATCTGTGTTAGAGTTGTATCCTCTCGTTTGTCATCCGACAACGAGGATGTGATCTTTGACACCGGCATCGTACTTTATGATGGATTTTATTCCATTATGCTGGTTTTCACCATTTTCCCTAAGGACCAATTAATGTGGGAATCGAGTCGAGCTCATGACTCGGTTAACAAAAACGAGGAGCCTTGTGGGGGAGTCCCATACATTCTATCTTCTTTCTATTTTCTAACACTAATGATGGCTTGATATTTTCTAGCTTGTGCTCGTGTTTTTGTTGTGATGTGAATCTTATGTACGACCCTAATCATTAAAGACTCTCGTGTTTGGTTTTTGCCCGGTCCACTCGAGCTTCCATACTGTTATCTAATATTGCTGTTTATTATTATATTCAACTGTGACTCTGTTATCTGATTAGGGAGGTTTGGTTAAAAATAATTGAATTCTGACTTCCAAAAATAATAATTCCAAAATATTGCCATTCGCAGGTCTCGAACTAGAGACATGCTTGTTATAGGTCCAACGCCTTGCCATCTGGGCTGACGTATCGTTTTTGTTTATTTCTATTTTTAGTATTTAATAACCTCATTTGACTGTCAACTTTAGTTTAAATCGTTTTATTTACTTTGTTAGTTTTAAAAAGTTTTTAATAAATAAAAAGTATAATATTCTTTAAGTTTATTTAAATTTTACCGTAGATCTTTAGTTTAAATATATAATAAAAAAAATAAAGTTTAAAAAAATAATAATTAATATTTATTTACTTTTAAAATTGATATAGTTTAAATAATTTTGTTACAATTTATTATTTTAGAGTAAAAATAAATAAAGTTTAAAAATAATAATTTAGTTTATAATTTCGTCTTTTAGATTTAATTTAGGTAGACGATTCATACACTTTAAATAAATTTGTTGGATTTTAAATAAAAACCGAAACGAATTCAAATCGATTGTCCATTTCAAAACAAAAGTCTCAAATTCATAATTTCTTCGTGTACAATGAACCGGGATCACTCTCGTGTTTAATTAATCCTTCTTTAGCTTGTTTTGGACTATTACTTTTTCCTAAAGGTAATTTTCATAATTTGCTCTATAACGTATTATATTAAAATATACCGACACTTTCCCACACATCAGGACTGAATTCAAGAATTATCAGCTTGAAGCTTTTTGTGATGAAAAAGGGATATCACAAAACTTTTTTTCAGCTGGTACTCCAGAACAAAATGGAGTAGCTGAAGGAAGAAACAAAACATTGATTGAAGCAGCTAGAACTATGCTAAATGGTGCAGCTTTACCTAAGCAATTTTGGGGGAAGCTGTTCACACTGTCTGTTATACTCAAAATAGATCAATTATTGTTAAGAGACATGGAAAAACCTCTTCTGAAGTTTTTAGAAAAAGAGCACCTTCAGCTATTTTCATGTCTTTGGGTGCCCTGTATTCATTTATAACTACCGGGATCACCTTGGGAAGTTTGATGAAAAAACTGATGATGGTTTCTTCTTAGGATACTCTCCAACAGCCAAAGCATTTAGAGTATTCAACACAATAAGACATGAACTGGAAGAAACCTTTCACGTCACCTTTAATGAAGATGATGACGTAATACAAAGAACAGGGACAGAAGGTGATGAAATTTATTTCAATGAAAACAGGTCTTTCCCAGTAGATGAATTCTCTTAACCAAGAGCTTTCTTTCATCATCATCCATACATAGAAACACTTACTTCATATGTCCCTGTATTCGATCCGCTGTCAACTCTCAACATTGACAGTCATTCTGATAAAGTTTAAATTGAAGAAGAAAATCAGCCTTCTAACAGCCCTTGTTCCACCACAACTGAAGATGACTCACCTGTTACTCACAATCAAGAAGATTCTCCTATCATTTGTGACTCATCACCTGTTGCAAAAGCTGATGATGATACAGACACAATGATTGTATTCGAAGAGAGTCCTCTTATTCAACAGGGTGAAGTACAAGTTGTGCTCTCATCTTCCATACTTGTATATGTCCATGAATCTCTAGCTCCTCAAGGTAAAGGGTCAAGAGATTAGCACATTCTCCTTGTCAACATCATTGGTGAACCAAATGATGGAGTTATAACTACACAGAGAAGTCATGACTCAGAATCATCCTCCGCTAATGAGTGTCTGTTTGCTGAGCTTCTATCACAAATTGAACCAAAACGTGTAGCTGAAGCCTTGGCTGAAGAAGGTTGGATAGCTTCAATGCAAGAAGAAATTAATCAATTTAAAAGAAACAAGGTATGGAATCTAGTGCCAGCTCCACCTGGTAAGAATATCATAGGCATTAGATGGATCTATAGGAATAAAATGGATTAGATTGGGAACATCATAAGGAACAAGGCAAGATTTGTTGCACAAGGGTATACACAGACAGAAGGGATAGACTTTGATGAAACATTTGCACCTGTTGCAAGACTTAAGGCAATTAGGATCTTCCTAGCGTATGCTGCATATATGAATTTCATTGTGTGCCAAATAGATGTTAAAAGTGCCTTCCTTAATGGAAAATTGGCTGAGGAAGTATATATAAGACAGCCAGAAGGATTCGAGAACAACCAGTTTCCTAATCATGTGTACAAGCTACATAAAGCCATGTATGGGCTGAAACAAGCACCAAGAGCATGGTATGAAACGTTGTTTACTTTCTTAACAGAGAATAAATTTGTCAAGGGTTCTATTGGTAAAACACTTTTTACCTTCAAGGATAAAAGAGATTTTATTATTGTACAGGTTTATGTGGATGATATCATATTTTGGTCAACAAATGTTAATCTTTGTAAACGTTTTGCTAAATTAATGTCTAAGAAATAGAGATGAGTATGATGGGTGAATTAACTTACTTTTTGGGTTTTCAAATTAAACAATGTCCTCAAGGAATTGCTGTTTGTCAAGAAAAGTATGTTAAATATTAACTTAAAAAATATGACTTGGTTGATTGTGCATCAGTGAAATGCCCCATGCTTCCACCCAATAACTTGGGTCCTGAAGAGTCAGGAGTCTCTCTTAGTGAGACTCTGTATAGAGGCATGATTGGGTGACTCATGTATCTCACAACCAGTAGTCTTGATATCAAGTTCTCCACATACCTCTGTGCAAGGTACCAAGCTAACTCAAAAGAATCTCATCTAGTGGCTGTCAAGAAAATTTTCAGGTACCTCAAAGGAACTCCTTCTTTAGGGTTGTGGTATCTAAAAGAATCAGGCTTTGATCTCAAGGCCTACTTTGACTCAGACTATGTTGGATCCTGCATTGATATAAAAAGTACATCAGGAAGCTGTCAAGTCCTTGGAGGCAAGTTAGTTGGTTGGAGTGCAAAGAAGAAAAACTCTATGGCCATGTCATCAGCTGAAGCTGAATATGTCGCAACTGCTAGTTGCTGTGCACAGGTACTCTGGATGAAAAGTCAATTAGCTGACTATGTGATTCTCTATGACAAAGTTCCAATCTTCTGTGACAACACAAGTGATATTGCAATCTCAAACAACCCTATGTTGCACTCTCGAACAAAACACATTGGTATCCGGTATCACTTTATCATGGATCATATAATGAAAAGAGATATTGAGCTGCAATTTTTTCCCACTGAGCTGCAACTAGCTGATATTTTTACTAAGCCTTTGGCTGAACCTTTGTTCAACAGGCTAGTTGTTGAGCTGGGTATGCTTAATATCTCCAAGCCTGTGGCTGATATTTAATGTGATATTTAATGAAGTCTGAGTAAATATTAAATGTTTTTCATTTGTAACTAGGTAGTTACAATCAAAGTAAATGTTAAAAACTTCTTCATATTTAATTGGTACTTTTCCGATTTATGAGGAGACAAACAATTTTTTAAAGGTCAAGGGACACACATTTGAACAGTCATTTTCCACTACGCATTTAACGCTGTTGAATAACTATTTTCATATTTTAATATATATATATATATATCTTTTCAAGATTTTTCACCAACCACATTCATCATTATTTACAAATTGTCTCTCTCTCTCTCTAAACATCTCTCTAAAACCCTCTCAACATCTTCGTCATCTTAACCCTCACATCAATGACGTTCTCCATACCAAAGGCATCTAATGTTTCATTCGAGATCAACGAAAGCATTTTGGGTTCTAACAACTCAATAGGATGGCTTAAAGCTCCTAATTATTCATACCTAGATCTGGTAAATTTCATGAAGAATTGCGACGTTAGGGAAGCATTTACCAAATCTCCATCCGTTTTCTATCAAGAACCTTAGGGAATTCTAGTATTCAGCTGAAGTACTTGATAATAACACCATCTCCTTTCCCTTTTCATGCAATGAACATCCCTTTGCCTTTTATGTTGCTGATTTCTCGTCTCTGGCTAGGTTTAGACATGAAGAAGAATGTATCAAGACTGTTGATAAAAAGGTTGTTAAGGATGCCCTTGCCACTCTTTACCCTGTATCTGATACTCACCGAGCTCTTACACCATCTGAGGTTGTTCACAAATCCCCGTTGAAAATAAAGTTATTTTCTCATATGTGGAGGGTGCTTTTCTCACATATTGTTAAGTCTTTGGGAGGAATGCAAGGTTTACAGGATCAGATGTCATTCAACCACCATGCCATTGCATATGGGCTTATCTGGGGTGCTGATGTAGATGTAGGAAGTATTCTTTTCTCCAACCTTGTGGAGAAGCTAAATGGAACTAACCAATCTAGGGAAAAGAACATATGCTACACTCAATTTCTTTCTCTCATCTTCCAAAGTCTCCTTGCTGATCGTTATGAAAATCTTGAGCTCACAGCCATGAAGCCGTACCATCTCACTGGGGATGTCTATAAGGTAATTGGGCCTAATGATGTACCTATGACTACCCACGTGAAGAATGTAGCTGCAAGAAAACCAACTGTTAAGTCTTTGATCACTTCCTCTGTGAAGGTGAATATAGCTAGTGTGTCTGGTAAGTCAGTGTCTTTGACCTCTGGGCAACACACTACGCTGTCCAAAGCAACAACTGACCAACAACCAAAGAAGAAGCCAAACACCACTTCGTCCAAAACCTAAGCTGTTAAAAAGGTCAGGGCAACCAAGAAGGGTACCCTCTCAACACCCTCTACTCCAAAGACTTCTGTGGACACAGAGACTTCAGCTGAACTTCACCAAGAGTCTAGTGTCTCTAATTCAGCAGAGACAACATGAAACCAGCCTAACTTCGATGATAATTCACAGGTAATTAGTTTATCATTTTTAGAGGTACACAAGCAGCCACTCTCAAATGTATATAAGAGAGAGTGGTGAAGTTAGGGTTATCCTCGACCCATAGGAGTTTGTGTCAGCACTTAGAAATACTTTAAGACTTCTGTACACCCTGTCGTTGCACCAGGGAGTGATTCATTTGTGTTTATAAAGCACCCTGATGACCCTGCACTCTTTAGACAGTATATAGGAAAACAACAACCTGTGTACATATATGTCTCAACCTAGAGTAGTTGTACCTCACACAGCCTCTAGGTTCCCTCAGTAAAAGAATCCCAACAGATTTATCCTTTCAGGGGGAGCTGAATAATCATCCTCAACTTTCCTAGGGACAGCATAAAATGGAGATCTTAAAACTACAACTTTTCACAAACAAAAGAATCCCAAAGGATTTATCCTTTCAGGGCAGCTGAATCATCACCCTCAGCTCTCCTAGGGGCAGCGTAACAGGTGATCCTAACCTCTTTTTATTTCACATATAAAAGAGTCCCAAAGGATTTATCCTTTTGGAGGGGCTGAATAATCACACTCAACTTTCCTAGGGGCAGCGAATGGCGACCATTAACCAAATTACTTTCACACTTAAAAGGATCCCAAGGATTTATCCTTTGGAATGGCTGAATAATCATCCTCAACCTCTCTAGGACAGCGTACTGGCGACCATTCCCCTTATCTATTTCCCTGTTACTAACTAACATAAATTCCTGGATGATGTTGAACAGTCCACTGTAGACTGTCATTCTACAACAGATGGAGCTGATCAAATTATTCAGGAACAACCCACAGAAGATGAGACAATGCTTGATGCTGAGGAGGATGTCTTAACTCTCATTGAATGCTTCTCTGAACCTGAATTGATGTCTAGTGATGAGATTCTTCCTGAAGACATCATTGAAGAAGAGGATGAAGAGGATGAGTCTCAGATTCCTCTTTCTCCTCCCAAAACCACAGCTGAGTCCACTCCAGCTGATACAACAACTCCACCTCTAAAGGAAGCTGCTGTGACTCCTACTTCTTCTGTATATGTCACTCGGGAACTTTCAAAGGTTGCATATGATCCCACAACTTAGTTTTTGCTATTTGATCATCCCCAACGGCTAAATTATGATCTTTTACCACGGGAGGATGGCTACGAACATCAAAGCTTAAACATTCACAACTTACAGCCTTACCATCACCCCGCTGATATGGAACACCTGTCAAGAAAGTTAGATCACATTGGTTCTAAAATGAAGTCTTTTACCTACAACTTTCAAAAGATTATTGATAGGTGTGTAAACACCCATCCTTTTTACCACTTAATTACAATAATAACCGAGCCAAAACGTGTATTTTATGTCTTTTATGTCGGAATTATGCGTGGTTTGTGTTTTTGTTGTGATTTAGGACGAAAAGGTGAAAAATGGAGAAAACACGGGCATTCACGGGCTTTTATCGAAGAAAAAGACAAAAGACGAAGTCAAGAAGCCAATAGTGCAAAAAGAACGGAAGTCCAAGACCAATTCTGAAGATTTATCGAAGAAAAAGTCAAAAGACGGAAGTTTATCAAAAGCCGAAAAACTCAAGTCTAATTTATTGAAGAATTACAAGACGAGTTTGAAGAAATCCCGAGACAAAGCCATTTAAAGTCCAAGATTAAAGAATATTTAAAGGCTTAAGGACGAATGGTGCAATTAACAAAGAGATTAAGAAGGAAGGACCTAATGATGCAATTAAGGAGAAAGGAAAGAGGGGAGGAAGCTTCCTAAGCATTCCTTAATCCTCCCCTATATATAGATTAGTTCTTAATCATTTTCATTTTGTTGGCTAATAGTGACAATTAGTTCTTCCACTTTTAATTACCTTGTCATTTAATTACTTGTCAAATTTAAATACTTGTCTTGCACCTTAAATTCCTTTAATTTCAAGTAATTTTCCATTTAATTCTTGTCAATCTTTACTTTATCTTGTTAATCTCCTATCTACCTTTCTTAATCTTTGATTTTTATGTTTATGTTTATGTTCATGTTCATGTTCTTATTTTGATTTAAGTGGGTTTTGATTATTTTGGTTAATTTTGTTAGTTTTGTTGATTTGGATTGTTTGTTTATGTTTAGTAGATGTTTTGTGATTAGTTTGATTTAATCTTTTGTTTGATTTAGTTAAACTGTGATTAGATTCGTGTATATTGTGTTCCCTGTTCTTCGGGGTGTTTGTTTCTGTTACTGATCTTTTCCCAGGTAAGTTCCGGATCAACACCAAGAAGTTCCGATCCAACTACTTGTTCAGTCGGAAATTCTTCCGAACCAAGAAGTTCCGAACCAAGAAGTTCCGAACCAAGGAGTTTAATTCGGAAGATTTCATTGTTCCGGATCAACACCTTCATTCGGAACATTCAAAGTTCCGAATCAAGGCTTGCTCATTCGGAAGAGTTCCGGACCAAAAAGTTGTGCTTCATTCGGAACATTCAAAAGTTCCGAACCAAAGGTTCCGAACCAAGAAGTTCCGAACGAAGGCTTGGGTCTAAAAAGTTCCGAACAGAAAACTTCCGGATCAAGGAGTTCCGAATCAAGAACTTCTGAACCAGGGAAGATCAAAACCAAGAACTTCCGAACTAGGGAAGTTCCGAACGAAGTTTTTGAATCAGCAAAAGTTCCGAACGAAAGATTTATTCTGGATAAGTGACATATTCAGAATAGAGAATTTGTTCCGGATCAAGGATTTTGGTAATATTCCGAGCGAAGAAGAATCATTCCGAACGAAGGTGACATTCCGGATGAGTGATTGTTCCGGACAAAGGATTGTTCCGAATGAGCTGTATTCAGGTTCTTTTTAGTTTTTGTCTTTGATTTTTAATTTCAATCTTTATTTTACCCGCTTTTTTTTCCTTAGTCGCACTTTAAGTTCATTTTGCCTTAGATTTATTTCAGCTTTGTCGTAGTTTAAGTTTTAGTTGCGTTTTAAGTTTGCCTTAGATAGTTTTAAGTTTGCGTTATTTACTTTAGTGCCCTTTAATTTTAGTCACGCTTTTAATTATTTGCCTTTTACTTTAAGTTAGAATTAGATTTACTTACCCGCTCATTTACATTAATTGTTTTGCACATTTATTTAAAAACAACCAAAAAAAATATTTGTTTAACCAAAAACAATTGAGTTGTACTTTGAACCGGAAATCAATTCGTTAAGATACCGAGAACAACAATTGAACCTAGCAAAATCTATTCATTAAAATGGCGCCGCTGCCGGCTCTTTTCGTAAAGATTAACGGTTTTCTGTGAGAGACGCGCTGCTTTTTGGGATCAGTTCACTTGTGAGCGTTATTTTTCTTGCACAAAAATTTTCAAAAAAATCATAAAAATTAAAAATTGATAAAAATCCATAAAAATTAAAAATTTCAAAAATCCAAAAAGATTTTATCTTTATTGTGTATATATATTGTCTTTGTCTTTGGTATTGTTTTCTTTTGTCTTTGTAGGTGTATGCGTACTAGATCTTCTAATTATCAAGAGCCCGAGACTCGAGAAGATTTAAGTATGTCAGGTGTTAACAACAACAATAATCCACCGCACCTCAACAATAACAACAATGTTCTTCCACAGCCCGATCTTCGGACCATGGAGGAGCTTTGTCGACCTACCATGTTTGGACGAGGAGGACCGATTGCGCCGATGCAAATCAACGCTCCTGAGTTTTCGTTGAAGCACCACATGATTCAGCAAGTGTAAACTAACCCATTCCGTGGATTGCCTGATGATGATGCCAACAAACACCTAGACAAGTTCATTACAATCACTCAAAGCATGAAGTTGCCTGGTGCCACAATGGATATTCTACGCCTTCAACTTTTCCCACATACTTTATCACATCATGCCGAGAAATGGTTTGATCGTCTTCCAAAGAATTCTATTCACACTTGGGATGACATGACTCAACGCTTTTTGTCGCGCTACTTTCCACCATCCATGGTCACGAGCCTTCGCAATCAAATCAGCGGTTTCATGCAAGATCCCGATGAATCTCTCTTTGATGCTTGGGAAAGATATAATGTCTTGATTGATCGTTGTCCAAACCACAACATGCTCCCTGTGACCTTAATTGATACTTTCTACAACGGATTGACTTTTTGAGATCGTGATACGATTAATGCAGCCGCCGGTGGCACATTTATGAAAAGGAGACCCGAGGAGTGTAGAGAGCTTATTGAGAACATGACTACTCACCACAAAAACTAGGATTCCTCCGCTTCTTCAAGGAACAACCCGAGAGTCAATGTCTCTTCTACTTCAGCAAACCCTGATATGACCGAACTCACCCGCATGATGACTGAAATGAGCAAAAGTATCATGCTTCTCGCTTCAAACCAACAACAACAACAAGTTAAAGCGGTTGCCAATTCTTGTGAAACATGCGGCGGTCCTCACTCATACACCGATTGTCCTTCTACACAAGGAAATCCGGAAAATGTGTGTGCAGCTTATGGTAATTATTCACCGGAAAATTACCAAGCTCGACCTCAAGGGGATAGAAATTTGCTGAGTTACCGGTCCAACAACTACCTTTCACCCGGTTTTTCTCCTCAAAACCAAAACCCCGCCAACAACTACAATAGAAGCAACCAAATCCCACCAAGAGCTTCTAATCCTTATCACCCATCCACCCAACAAACCCCACCCATTAACCCCGATGTTGAAGCCATAATGAGAACCCAGGGTGAGCAAATCAGGAATCTGCAGAGTCAAATTATCAATCTTAAAGGAGATATCACCAAGAAAGGAAATGAGATTAGATCCGAGCTTCGAGATAATATCCAATCCTCCTTCAGCAATCAAACAAATGATTTAAAGAATATGCTTGCTAGTTTCTTTCCCGCCGCTCAACCTTCTACTTCGAGTTCTCTACCTTCAAACACCGTCACCAATCCGCGAGCAAATGTGAGTGCTATTACTACTTGTAGTGGAATTACCATTGTCGATCCACCGATCCCACCCCCATCATCTACACCTCCTCCACCACCATTTATCCCTACTCCTCCTACACCTAGTATTAGTGCACCATTACCGTCTCCGCCTCGTCGACGATGTCTCTAGGAAGGAACCTTCAACATCTCAACCTTTACCTGCTACACCTTCACCTTCACCACCCAAACCCAATATCCCTTATCCCTCTCGTTTAGGCAAGACCAAAATGCTAACCAAGGATGACTATGAAGTGTCACGCTATGTGAATATGATCTCTCAAATGAACTTCAACATTAGCTTTCTTGAAGCACTTGTCCACATGCCGAAATTTGTTAAAGCATTTAAGGAATTGTTTAACAAGAAGGAAAAGTTGATTGAGCTCGCCAACACACGCTTAAATGAAAACTGCTCTGCAGTTATTCTTAAAGAACTTCCAGAAAAGCTTGGAGATCCCGGTCGTTTTGTGTTGCCTTGCGTTTTCAACAAAACTGAAGAATTTGCTGCCCTTGCTGATCTCGGGGCCAGTATTAATTTGATGCCTTTGAGTGTTTGGAAAACACTATCATTACCCGACCTCACCCCAACAAAGATGACTCTTGAACTTTCAAATCGCACTCTCGCTTACCCCGTTGGTATTGCCGAAGATGTGTTCATTAAAGTTGGCACATTTCCTTTCCCGGTCGATTTTGTCGTCGTTGATTATGAAATGGACCCTCGTATTCCTTTAATACTTGGTCGGCCATTCTTGAGAACCGGACGAGCTCTAGTTGATGTGGCCGAAGGCGAGTTAATCTTAAGAGTCGGGAATGATTCACAAGTTTTTAAAATGGGGAAGCTTACAGGCAAATCCTTTGGAGGCCGAGAATCAGAGAATATGATTAATGTACTTGATGACTTTGTTGTCTACAACAATCCTCTATTCGATTCTTGCATTGATAATCCACTGTTTCATGACGATGTGGATGATTCTCGGTCCAATTTGGAACCTTCTCCCATTTATGACTCTCCATCGATCTTCGATGCTTATGATGATGATGATTCTAGCTCAGATTCGGATGATTATGATGACCTTACTTCTGAGTATCCCGATCTGCCCACATATGATGATTTCGATGAGGCTGATACTCTTTCGAGTGATTCTTCACATGATGAAGATCCTCCGACATCACTCGATCCTACTTTGGACGATTACTCATTTGAGGAAGACTTCTCTATGTTTCTCAACACTTACTTCCCTCATGAGAGTGATGCTCCTCCTTATGATTTTGAAGATTATCGTCTTGATCCTACTTTGGATTTGAAGAACATTCTTTCAAAGGAGAAGAAACCGGTCGACACCAATATCCGCAGCACGTATGAGTTAACACCTCTTTGTCCCCCTTCTGGGACGAGGTTGTGCTTCTTCGCGGATCTTCTTCCCATTCTGCTGAGCCTGAGTGCTATTTTCCCTTAAAGGAAAAGGTGTTCGACCCCGGTATCGATATTTTGCAGCCATCTCAGTATCCACCTGATGAAATAAAAGGAAATCTCTTTGGAACTTATGGAAATCTGCTTGCACCACTTCACCCTTGCTTCCAGCGTGCTCCATCGCTGCTTAAGGGAACCTTGCCTACTCTTCTTTGGCTTGCCTTGTTCGCCTTAAGCTTGTGCTATTTGATGGACGAAAACTATGTCTTTGATCCTGGTGGATATATTTCATGCTTCTTCCTATGATGATCAAGGTCGAGTCAGGCTCACGACTCGGTTAACAAAAATCAAGCGCTTCTTGGGAGGCAACCCATGCATCTATCTTTTCGCTTTCTTTATCATAAGTGTAGGGGAGACCCGTTGGTTTGCTATTTCCTCTCCTCTCTTCTACTAATCAGGGATTCGAGCTTCAAAGATACACTCTTGATGATTCTTGACGACCCGTGATTCCGTGTTCACTTCTTCCCGGTTCTATCCTAAACTCTTTTCGATTCACTATTTTATATTTTCCAATATTAAAATAGGAATCTCTTTAGTTGTCTCTTCCTTAGCGAGATTTAAACAAAGTGCACAATGTCCTAAGTGTAGGGGAGTTTACTCCCACATGCTTAAACATTGAGGACAATGTTTATATTAAGTGTAGGGGGACTTCTATCGAAGTTAAGTGGCCTTTTCCTTGTATTTGTCCTCATTTTAACCGGAAAATCAATTTTTTGACATTTTTCAAAATTTTTGATCTATTTTGGCCTATTAGTTTTTTCCTTTGTATAGTTATTTTCTTTCTTTGCTAGAATTAATCTTTAATAATGTGGTTTTAATTTTCAAAACGTTGTGAATCTTTTGACTCAACCCGAGTTTACTTATCTTAAGTTACTCTAGCTAGTATCCTTAACGTGTTTAAGTCAAGTTTTGCTAGGCTTTTATATAGGGAGCTATAAAACGCGAAAGTCTTAACTCTCACGGGTTAAGAACAAGAACTTTTCGCAAGTTCCTATAATTGATCCTAGAGAGTCGTTTATCAAGGGAACTTTAAAATTCGATTTCTAAACTTGAAAAAGTCTAAGAGTTTGCAAGATCCTATAGGCGACTCGAAAACCCAAAACTTTGACTTAATAGGCTAAGTATCCACGAGTCTCATTCCTTGAGATTTTAAACTGTGGAGAACGAGAGATGATAGAGCCAATTATAAGTTCGGTATTCTTTCGTGAATTTATGTGAGTTAATTATAAGCCTATTCTCCCATCGCTTGCTAATAAATTTATCTACAATAAATATGGTTGTACGATTTGAAAAGTTACTTAGCTTCTAGCCCAAGATCGTTTAAAAGTTGCTCGGTATGGATTAGAGTTCATAGCCAAGGCATAACTTATTGAAGCGGGATGCGAAGATTGGCGAGTCCAAAAAGGTCCTAACAAGACATGAGGGCTACATTTTGTTGCTAAAGATCCAAAGTGATGTGAAGAATCATTTATCGAAAATCAATATGAAGGATCGAGACACACGACGAAAAGCAAAAACTCCCCAAAAGTCATGGAGAAGTGTATCCGAAAAGACCCTGGCAAGGTATGAGGATAAATAGATCCAAGTCATAAAATGAGGCGGATCGTTGTATATCAAAGTCCAAAATAAATATTGGAGAAAAATGAAAAAGTCGTGGTCCAAGTATGAATCTCTCAAAACTTCAAGTGAAGAAATTCCTATATGAAGAGAAGACCATTATTTCATGAACGTCTCTCAAGGTTTGAAGTATGAAGTCGCTGCCAGATATCGGTCCGAGAAAGGTCTCAAATTGCGAAGCGAGTTATGCCAAGATATGAACTTTATGAGGTCCCGAGAAGCAGTTTTAAAAGATTTTGTCCTTTAGCTAACTACTGATTAAATCGTTCACTTTATTTTCGGACTAAATAACTATCTAAATAAGTCAAACAATGCATCCTCGTGATCATTCAAGACAACAATAAAATATAAGAGATACACCTAGGAATAAGGGAGTCTAAGTGAATAATTGGCCCACATGAGTTCGTGTTAGTTTGCTAACTTATAATAACAATGATCTCGTTTTTAAGCTTGGTTTGGAGAAAGTGAAAACTTGAGGATGATGATTATTCACGACATTTCCAAAACCCAAGGTATGCTTTTGATTTCTTTACTTTGAATGTTTGTAGTTTTCTATCTCTTTAATAAAGGCCACTATGGATTGATTATGATGAAAAGTGGAAACGTGCTTTGTAACTAATGCATTGCATGAGGACATTACAATGGTCAAGTGTAGGGGATTTGATAGGTGTGTAAACACCCATCCTTTTTACCACTTAATTACAATAATAACCGAGCGAAAACGTGTATTTTATGTCTTTTATGTCGGAATTATGCGTGGTTTGTGTTTTTTTTGTGATTTAGGACGAAAAGGTGAAACGTGGAGAAAACACGGGCATTCACGGGCTTTTATCGAAGAAAAAGACGAAAGACGAAGTCAAGAAGCCAAGAGTGCAAAAAGAACGGAAGTCCAAGACCAATTCTGAAGATTTATCGAAGAAAAAGTCAAAATACGGAAGTTTATCAAAAGCCAAAAAACTCAAGTCTAATTTATTGAAGAATTACAAGACGAGTTTGAAGAAATCCCGAGACAAAGCCATTTAAAGTCCAAGATTAAAGAAGATTTAAAGGCTTAAGGACTAATGGTGCAATTAACAAAGAGATTAAGAAGGAAGGACCTAATGATGCAATTAAGGAGAAAGGAAAGAGGGGAGGAAGCTTCCTAAGTATTCCTTAATCCTCCCCTATATATAGATTAGTTCTTAATCATTTTCATTTTGTTGGCTAATAGTGACAATTAGTTCTTCCACTTGTAATTACCTTGTCATTTAATTACTTGTCAAATTTAAATACTTGTCGCACCTTAAATTCCTTTAATTTCAAGTAAGTTTCCATTTAATTCTTGTCAATCTTTACTTTATCTTGTTAATCTCCTATCTACCTTTCTTAATCTTTGATTTTTATGTTTATGTTTATGTTCATGTTCATGTTCTTATTTTGATTTAAGTGGGTTTTGATTATTTTGGTTAATTTTGTTAGTTTTGTTGATTTGGATTGTTTGTTTATGTTTAGTAGATGTTTTGTGATTAGTTTGATTTAATCTTTTGTTTGATTTAGTTAAATTGTGATTAGATTCGTGTATATTATGTTCCCTGTTCTTCGGGGTGTTTGTTTCTGTTACTGATCTTTTCCCAGGTAAGTTCCGGATCAACACCAAGAAGTTCCGATCCAACTACTTGTTTAGTCGGAAATTCTTCCGAACCAAGAAGTTCCGAACCAAGAAGTTCCGAACCAAGGAGTTTAATTCGGAAGATTTCATTGTTCCGGATCAACACCTTCATTCGGAACATTCAAAGTTTCGAATCAAGGCTTGCTCATTCGGAAGAGTTCCGGACCAGAAAGTTGTGCTTCATTCGGAACATTCAAAAGTTCCGAACCAAAGGTTCCGAACCAAGAAGTTCCGAACGAAGGATTGGGTCTAAAAAGTTCCGAACAGAAAACTTCCGGATCAAGGAGTTCCGAATCAAGAACTTCCGAACCAGGGAAGTTCCGAACCAAGAACTTCCGAACCAGGGAAGTTCCGAATGAAGGTTTTGAATCAGCAAAAGTTCCGCACGAAAGATTTATTCTGGATAAGTGACATATTCAGAATAGAGAATTTGTTCCGGATCAAGGATTTTGGTAATATTCCGAGCGAAGAAGAATCATTCCGAACGAAGGTGACATTCCGGATGAGTGATTGTTCCGGACGAAGGATTGTTCCGAATGAGCTGTATTCAGGTTCTTTTTAGTTTTTGTCTTTGATTTTTAATTTCAAGCTTTATTTTTCCAGCTTTTTTTTTCCTTAGTCGCACTTTAAGTTCATTTTGCCTTAGATTTATTTCAGCATTGCCGTAGTTTAAGTTTTAGTTGCGTTTTAAGTTTGCCTTAGATATTTTTAAGTTTGCGTTATTTACTTTAGTGCCCTTTAATTTTAGTCACGCTTTTAATTACTTGCCTTTTACTTTAAGTTAGAATTAGATTTACTTACCCACTCATTTACATTAATTGTTTTGCACATTTATTTAAAAACAACCAAAAAAATATTTGTTTAACCAAAAACAATTGAGTTGTACTTTGAACCGGAAATCAATTTGTTAAGATACCGAGAACAACAATTGAACCTAGCAAAATCTATTCATTAATTATCACACAGGCGGTTCAGGATTCTCTCACATATCCTATTAAAGAAGGTTCTCGTAAAGGAGTTGCTCAGGGACTTAGTCATCTGTCCACTCGAATCAAAGATGTTATTACAACTGAGGTCCCTGACATGTTATCAGCTCATAAGTTAGTCATGCACAAGGAATTTGAAGGTGTGTATTGACAACAGAAACATCATACCAACTTCTTGGCTAACCATGTTGATCGCCCTGTGAACAGAAATTACAACAGGCTACTCCGAATTTCTAGAGGCTCAAGAAGGGTATAGAAACACATGGTTGTATCTATTGAACAGGTTGCAAGGTACATTCAATCACGTTCAGCCAAAAGTTTGAAGAAACAGGCTAAACGTGAGGGGGGGAGTCAAATTGCTTAAACTTAAACCTGTCAACATCTTTGCAAGTATAGTTAATGACACAACTGATAACATCATCTCTAATCCCATCCCTCTCCAAGTCATCACACCAACTATCATACCAGATGATGATGAAGCTAAGGGGGATCAACAGCCTAATGAACAAGTTGATACATCAAAGGCCTTAACTCAAGTTAACACCAAGGAGACTATGGACAATGATGAACCAGCTGCAAAGAAACTCAAGTTTGTTGTTGGCTCCCTACCTAAGGCTGTACAAAGTCAAGCTCAGATGGCATTCCTTAAACATGCTGAAGAGCTTAGAAGATCACATGAATTATCCTATGTCGCAAAGAAAGGAAAGGAAATAGTTGTGGTAGACTCAGACGCCAAACTAAAGAAAATAGCTGTGATGCTAGAGACAGGAGGATCAACAACTGAAATCTCTCAATTCTCCACTTTCATAGCTGTTGGTGAAAAACCTCTAACAGCTGAGGAAATTGAAAAACATGCACTTGAATTTAAAAGACTAAATGAAATCAAGAAAGCCAAAGAGCTGAATGAGGTAAAGCTGAGAAAAATGACTCCCCGACATAGAGAAGAGCAAAGAAAACTCTTGAGAGAAATGGAGTTAAAACCAAAGAGGCTCTAAAGAAAGTTAAAGCTGACTATGACGCATGCTTAAACTCAAGATATGCACCAGGTAAAATCACCAAGTTTAAATACACCATTAAGAAGTAACTCACACTCCACATATGGTTATATGGAGAGACAACCAACAGGCTAACATGAACATATTTGATGACTTCAAATTAAAAACACTTGGTCTGTCTGAATGGTTCGAACTAGAGAAATTAGCTGAGAAAAAGTTTGGACATGCAAATTTTCTACTTTTAAAGACTCTCAAGGCTAAATTCAACTGGGTGAAAGAGACTGCAGCCAAGCTTAAAATTGATCCCCCTCCACAACTATTTGAACAAGAACCCCTAAAGGCTGAGAAGAAAAGAAAGAGGCTGAGCCAATTTATTAATGAAACCTTTATGACAGCCGACATTCAAGTTGATGGAATGCACAGGGATCTTATCCTACCCAATGGAATAGTAGGACCAGTTGATGGACAGACATACACTGAGCCTGAAAAGGGAATGGCCTTTATGAACAGGGGGTGCCAATATGTCTTCCAAAGGAAAAGTGAGTTGGGGCTAGCTTCCACTATTCAGCTTCTAGTCTTCAAGAAAGTGCTGAAAATCAACTCTGAGTATTCCAAACTCTTTGCCCAAGCTTTGCAAGCTGAATTGGATACCAGAACAGATATTGCTGAAGCTGAAGAGAAAAAAAAGAATGATTATTATTGAAGAAATCACAGCTGAATTTTACATTCATAATTATGTTGTACTTATGTTTTGTACTTGTAATTTTCCTTTAAGTCTTAATGAATTATAAATTTTTTTGTTAGATCTGTTATGTGTAAGAAGAAGTTGTCATCTCACTTACTATAACCATTTTATATCTAGCTGTATTTATGTTTAAATACGGGGAGATTGTTAGGAATCTAAGTATGTTAGAATTCCCTTAGTCATAGATTTAAACTTAAATTAAGTTGTATGTTATTAACTTGCTTGTGCCAAGGTGACAGGCAAGTACCACAAGACTCACAAAGAACTTAGTCTTTGTGAGCAACCACATGGGAGTCCATGTCAGAGACATTGTCAAGGAAGTCGAAGATTACTTGAAGACATACGCATTGGCTGTGATGGATAACAACCAAGATGTATCAGGGACTCTCCATGGTTGAGTGTTAACAGGGGTGGCAATACCCTGTTAACACTCAGTATACTTTGGACATACCTAAGTGTTTAGGTGGGAAGTGATACAACCTAAAGTACCAGGTTATGAAGAAAAGGGAAACTGTGTCAGCTTTGTTTCTATAAAGCATTGTAGCATACTACCAAGAATAGAAGAGCATCTTGTGACAGATGTCTGACATTGTATTTTTTGTGTATTTGCTATCAATAGCTATCAAAGTCAACCTCGTACCATTATAAATAGGGAATGTAGCATAGAGTTAATGTTGTTTACTTTCTTAGATTTCACACATTAAGTCTCTTGAACTTGAAGAACAACCAGTTGTGCCTGTGTTCTTAAGTTAGCTTGTAAACTTGTAACTTGTGCAAGTTTACTTGTCCAAAGAGTACACAACACACTGTCATCAAACTGTGTGATCCATAACACTTGTAATACTTGATTATACAATAATAAAGTCTTACGTTTGAAAAGTATTTACTTGTGTTATTTATCTTACTTAGTCGTTTCAGTCAAGTTTAGGGACTTTCACGTGGCTAGGATTGAGGCTACTTTAGACTTCTTTCCTTTTTGCAATTTAAATACTTATGCTTGGTTGGACAATGTTTAGCCCTTTTCTACATTCCTTACTTTATGCATGTTTGAGCTTATGTTTAGGGGCTGATGTTTGATTCCGGCTTTCCTATTGGTCATTTATATTTTTAGGACATATTACCTTGTTATGCTTTGATTACACGTCCTAATTATGACATAACGGCCACCTTGTCAAAGTGGGTCCTTACAAATAATAACTTTAACAATTGTTATCGTCCTCGTCCTCAACACAACTCATTGTGTCGCCTCTACTTCAAATTCTCAACCCGAAGGTTCCTGCTACATCATCAATCCCTATATGAACGACATGCGGAGCGTTGGAGAGTTGGCTCGATATTTGGAACTCCAAAACAATCGCGAGTCCTCATCAGGGGAGAATCAGGGGGACGAGCAAAAGAGGATGAAGGTGACTTTCTGGACTCAAAAAATGAGGACGAGTAGACGTTAGAAGTGGTAGTATATCTTAGTATGTAATAAGTTTGAGACTTGTTATGTGTGTGATACAATGAATTAGCATTTTATCATTGCGTGGAATATTTGTTGAATGAGCATTATGAAAAGTGGTGGGTCCCGTTTGTCGACCCTAGGATCAAAGGTTCAAGTCGACCCTATAACTCTAGGGAAATTTTGGGATCGAAATCCTAGGGTCAACATAGTCGACCTTAGAAGCTTAGGGTCGACACCCTTTGTATTCTAGGGTCGAAATAATCGACCCTAAGGGCTGATTTTGTTGTAGTGATAAAGCTACCTGCTTTTTCTTTCCTGACTTTTCCTGTTGGTTTATCCCGCAACCTCGGGTTAGTCTCTTGCCATTTCTGGAACAAGCCTGATCCAAGAGCACCCGTTTCTCTGTGGCGTCTGCCTCGCAGCAAAGGGCTACACCCTTACTAAAACCAACTCTCAAACCAGCATGAATGGAACTCATCTCTGATACCAAGTGTAGAATATAAAGATACGTTTGAAACAAAATGCTACCAAACTCACTGTATTGCTTTATTTATTCATGTATAAACAAGCATATATAGCCTTAAAAAGAACATGGGTACTATGATCCTAAAGAATAGGTACATGACCACCTATATCTCAATGTCCAACATACTGGGTCTTAGTAATTCAAACTATACTACATGCATGAACGTGTAGGCTCATAAATGGTTAATCCAACATTCTTCACCTCCAGCATCAACCTCATGCTGCAATCACATCACATTTCATGGGTTAGTGAATAGAAAGATTATCCAAATAACGTTTAACTTTTGCTCAATCTTAACATTAGAAGCTTACGGGAAAAGAAGCCTCGTGTCCTTGGCATCTTGAATCCAGAGATGAAACGGAGCCAAACTAGGTAAAGGTTTGTTGCACCTTGCTTCTTCTATACCAATCCATTATATATCATCAGATAATTTCATTTGATCGTTCTATAAGAAAGACGAGAAATCTACGTTTTCCCATCTGTTTACAACACTATAGCTTTATCGGAAGAACCTATCTTGTTATTAACTTCTAAATCAAACTCAACTGATCGGGCTACTAAGGCATCCTTTAAATCAAACCTAAATATATTTGCATTGTCTGATTGAAACCTTAATGCTTTTACAACGGAATCCTTCAGATCATAAAATACAAACAATGTAAACATTAGTTTTTGGATTCGATCAGTGGTGTTTCGGTGTCTGCTATAGAAGTGGTGAAGAGAGGTGGTGGCTGTGGTGGTAGTGGAGCGATTTGTGGTGGTGGAGATGGTAAAAAAGAAGTGTTGAAACTCGTGTGTGAGATGAGATTAATTGATTTTTAGACGAGAAGACAACAATACCAGTTTAGAAAAGTCAGCTAACTAAGCCATATAAGGACTGCTAGCGTTTGGGACCAAATGCGTACGGTAAAAATTTCCAACACTGGGGTGTTAACTGAGACCAACGGTGTAATTTACCCTAAGTAAATACATAAACATTCACTAACTGTTCGCTACTAAAATGTGTAATTTACCCTCAGTAAATACATAAACACTGATGGAGGAGCATAAGAATAAACTTCTTATTTTGTTTTATTTTGTGACATCTTTTGTTTAGTTTTCTTATTTTGTGTATCTTCTATTTAATGTTTTTATTTTATGTTTCCTGGGAAGAATATTGTTTTCTTTTTCCCTAAGTTTAGTTTTCCTATAAACTTAGGACTTTGATTCATTGTAAGGATTATGAAGTTATGAATAAAAATCCAGACTTTTAGTCTTTGTTAATTGACTTGAATCCAGGTTAGGGTTTATTGTTCAATTTTCTCTTAATAATCGGGTATTCGTTGAATCAACGATTGTTGGAGTTTGCCTGATTATCGGTATTCTTTTAAATCAACGATAGTTGGAAGGATTGTGTCTGGCATTCTTTGGAATCAATAGATTCAATTATCTATCTTTGTTACTTTGTGTTTCTCGCTACATCAGTTGGTATCAGAGCCGAAGTTCCTGATTAAGATGTTAGAATATCCGTTTTTGAGAGTGATGGTTTATCTTTTGATGAATGGAATGATTATGGAGAGGCTAGTGATGATTATGAAGGACCTCTAATATTTGATGATGATCAATATGAAGAAGAATATATGCTAGTTTATGACATTGATGTTGAAGATGTCATTGGGGAAGAAGAAGGATTTATCAGGAAAGAAGAATTTAGCGGGGAAGAAGACAACATTCAAGACACTGTAGTTGTTGCTAATAATATTTATTCTTCAATGATCCAAACTACCATGGTTGACAAGTTGGGTTTTAAGACGATCAAGGTTAGAGGTCGATTCATTTTAAAAAAAGGTAATTTGATGCAAGGGATACAAATTTGGATGCTACGAGTAGAGACGAGTGAGACAAACTCGAGGACGAGTTTTTTGAAGTGAGGGAGAATGATGGAGGAGCATAAGAATAAACTTCTTATTTTGTTTTATTTTGTGACATCTTTTGTTTAGTTTTCTTATTTTGTGTATCTTTTATTTAATGTTTTTATTTTGTGTTTCTTGGGAAGAATATTGTTTTCTTTTTCCCTAAGTTTAGTTTTCCAATAAAATTAGGACTTTGATTCATTGTAAGGATTATGAAGTTATGATTAAAAAAACCAGACTTTTAGTCTTTGTTAATTGACTTGAATCCAGGTTAGAGTTTATTGTTCAATTTTCTTTTAATAATCGGGTATTCGTTGAATCAACGATTGTTGGAGTTTGCCTGATTATCGGTATTCTTTTGAATCAACGATAGTTGGAAGGATTGTGTCTGGCATTCTTTGGAATCAACAGATTCAATTATCTATCTATGTTACTTTGTGTTTCTCGCTACATCAGTTGGTATCAGAGCCGAAGTTCCTGATTAAGATGTTAAAGTATCCGTTTTTTGAGAGTGATGGTTTATCTTTTGATGAATGGAATGATTATGGTGAGGCTAGTGATGATTATGAAGGACCTCCAATATTTGATGATGATCAATATGAAGAAGAATATATGCTAGTTTATGACATTGATGTTGAAGATGTCATTGGGGAAGAAGAAGGATTTATCGGGAAAGAAGAATTTAGTGGGGAAGAAGACAACATTGAAGACATTGTAGTTGTTGCTAATAATATTTATTTCTCAATGATCCAAACTACCATGGTTGACAAGTTGGGTTTTAAGACGATCAAGGTTAGAGGTCGATTCATTTTAAAAAAAGGTAATTTGATGCAAGGGATACAAATTTGGATGCTACGAGTAGAGACGAGTGAGAAAAACTCGAGGACGAGTTTTTTGAAGTGAGGGAGAATGATGGAGGAGCATAAGAATAAACTTCTTATTTTGTTTTATTTTGTGACATCTTTTGTTTAGTTTTCTTATTTTGTGTATCTTTTATTTAATGTTTTTATTTTGTGTTTCCTGGGAAGAATATTGTTTTCTTTTTCCCTAAGTTTAGTTTTCCTATAAAATTAGGACTTTGATTCATTGTAAGGATTATGAAGTTATGAATAAAAAAACACCAGACTTTTAGTCTTTGTTAATTGACTTGAATCCAGGTTATGGTTTATTGTTCAATTTTCTCTTAATAATCGGGTATTCGTTGAATCAACGATTGTTGGAGTTTGCGTGATTATCGGTATTCTTTTGAATCAACGATAGTTGGAAGGATTGTGTCTGACATTCTTTGGAATCAACATATTCAATTATTTATCTTTGTTACTTTGTGTTTCTCGCTACATCAGTTGGTATCAGCGCCGAAGTTCCTGATTAAGATGTTAGAATATCCGTTTTTTGAGAATGATGGTTTATCTTTTGATGAATGGAATGATTATGGTGAGGCTAGTGATGATTATGAAGGACCTCCAATATTTGATGATGATCAATATGAAGAAGAATATATGCTAGTTTATGACATTGATGTTGAAGATGTCATTGGGGAAGAAGAAGGATTTATCGGGAAAGAAGAATTTAGTGGGGAAGAAGACAATATTGAAAACACTGTAGTTGTTGCTAATAATATTTATTCTTCAATTATCCAAACTACCATGGTTGACAAGTTGGGTTTTAAGACGATCAAGGTTAGAGGTCGATTCATTTAAGAAAAAGGTAATTTGATGCAAGGGATACAAATTTGGATGCTACGAGTAGAGACGAGTGAGACAAACTCGAGGACGAGTTTTTTGAAGTGAGGGAGAATGATGGATGAGCATAAGAATAAACTTCTTATTTAATTTTATTTTGTGACATCTTTTGTTTAGTTTTCTTATTTTGTGTATCTTTTATTTAATGTTTTTATTTTGTGTTTCGTGGGAAGAATATTGTTTTCTTTTTCCCTAAGTTTAGTTTTCCTATAAAATTAGGATTTTGATTCATTGTAAGGATTATGAAGTTATGTATAAAAAAACCAGACTTTTAGTCTTTGTTAATTGACTTGAATCCAGGTTAGGGTTTATTGTTCAATTTTCTCTTAATAATCGGGTATTCGTTGAATCAACGATTGTTGGAGTTTGCCTGATTATCGGTATTCTTTTGAATCAACGATAGATGGAAGATTTATTTCTGACATTTTTTGGAATCAACAGATTCAATTATCTATCTTTGTTACTTTGTCTTTCTCGCTACATCAAACACTATGCACCACCTGCGACATTGTGCGTGAATAAACGTATAGTATTGTGATAAGTAATAACAAAATGTGTAGTTAAGCTATTATTTCGAAAGAAAATTGGTATGCTGACCAAATTTGGTTGGGGTTGTTAAGCTATTTTTTCATAATCTGATCTGGTTAAGGTTGTTAGGATAATATTTCCCATGCTCATATTTTTCTTCCATACTGTTATTATAAATACCTCAGCTAACCACTACTTATAATCAAAAACCATCATGTGTGATATGATCCATAACGTAAAGACATGCCCACTCATGTCAATTACGTCCGGTGTCTTTGAAGACTTAGTTATTTAGTTTTCTTATTTCAGTATGCATATTTGAATATGTACTCATTGCATTAGTTTAGGAGGAAGTGGTCCACTAGTCATGCATTCTTTCCCATGTTTCCTAGTCTTCATTTACTCCTTATTATTAGGAGATCATGCATTGTTTTTGGTTATTTAAGCAATGTAGCAGACAAAGAAAATATAACAGAAAATTGGCTCAAGTATTCTAGTTCCTATCTTATTTCTTAGAGATTTGCTAACTCAATTAGCTATTTATCTTTAGAGATTTGCTAACTCAATTAGCTACCTATCAATTGGTGCTTTCATTCTTGTTACTCATGCCTCCTATACGTGACCCGCCGGAGCTTACGGAAGCCTTACTTTCCTTGAACGAAACCTTACAGCTTATCCTTAAAACCACCACCGCTACCTCCGAAAAACAAGACATTGTCATGAGTCAATTGACACACCACTTCGAACAAAACAACAATCTCCTTCTCACCCTCCAGAAACCTGAACCCTCCACCATAAACGACGACAACAAAGCACCACCCAACCATACCACCACAACCCATGGCTTGCAAATCCGTCCTCCTAAAATCACTCTCCCCACCTTCGACGGTTCGAACCCACTTGATTGGCTTTTCCAGGCCGAGCAATACTTTCTTTTCTACAACATAACCCCCCACCAACGCCTTCCAATTGTCGCATTTCACATGTCGGGCAATGCACTCAGTTGGTACAAATACCTTGTTAACAATCACCTACTTACAACATGGGATAATTTCACTCGCGACCTCGAAACCCGGTTCGGTCCCTCTTCATATGATAATCACCAGGCCGCGCTTTTTAAACTTTGCCAAACATCCACCGTCATGGCTTACCAAACAGAATTTGAAAGGTTGAGTAACTGTGTTGTGGGTCTTTCCCCGCAAGCTTTACTTGATTGTTTCATATCAGGTCTTCGCCACGATATTCAACAAGAGTTAACTGTTCTTCGCCCACACACGATCACACAAGCAATTGGTTTAGCCAAACTTATTGAAGACAAACTTCATGATCAAACCATAGCACATCCAAAGCCCGTTCCATATTCGAGTACTACACCAAAACTTATGCCAACGACCCAACCTTTGTTAGAAAATCCTCCACCTCATACTCAATCATTGCCGATAAAAAAATTAACTCCCGCGGAAATGCAGAAAAGACGCGCTGAGGGGCTTTGCTACAACTGCCCGGAAAGATACCAACCTGGTCATCGTTGTACACCACCACAATTTTTTCTACTTCAATCAGGAAACGACCCCGTGCCCGCCACAAAAGACCCACCGTGGGGGCTGTTTACCGTTGACTACGAGGATGCATGACCTTGAGGACAAGGTCAATGTTACGGGGGGAGTATTGATATGATCCATAACGTAAAGACATGCCCACTCATGTCAATTACGTCCGGTGTCTTTGAAGACTTAGTTATTTAGTTTTCTTATTTCAGTATGCATATTTGAATATGTACTCATTGCATTAGTTTAGGAGGAAGTGGTCCACTAGTCATGCATTCTTTCCCATGTTTCCTAGTCTTCATTTACTCCTTATTATTAGGAGATCATGCATTGTTTTTGGTTATTTAAGCATTGTAGCAGACAAAGAAAATATAACAGAAAATTGGCTCAAGTATTCTAGTTCCTATCTTATTTCTTAGAGATTTGCTAACTCAATTAGCTATTTATCTTTAGAGATTTGCTAACTCAATTAGCTACCTATCAATGTGTACCTTAGAAAAACGCGGCAATATATTCTTCCTCACCCTTACCGGCGACGATGAACATTGCCTTAATCCTACATTCATCTCCTCTATTCGTTCAGCGCTTTCCGAGGTTAAGTCCCAATCCGTTCCTGGGTCCGTACTCGTCACCTCGGCCCAAGGCAAGTACTTCTCCAATGGTTTTGATCTCAAGTGGGCTAAATCGGCCTCAGATGGATCACCTTCCAAGACAATTGATCTCCTTGTTCACATGGTAGATCTCTTTAAGCGACTAGTCGCTGATTTAGTCTCCTTACCCATGCCGACAACTGCAGCCATTACGGGCCATGCTTGTGCTGCAGGACTTATTCTTGCGATTAGCCATGATTACGTGCTAATGAGACGTGATCGTTGTGTTTTGTACATGAGTGAAATTGACATAGGGATAACATTACCAGACTATTTCATTGCCATGATGAGGTCGAAGGTGGGGAAACCGGAAGCTCGAAGAGATATAATGTTGCGAGGAGTGAAGGTAAAGGCAGAAGAGGCAATAGCAATAGGGTTAGTTGATTCAGCCCATGACAATGGGGAGAGTGTGTTGGAGGCTGCTATTTGCATGGGAGAGGATCTGGCCAAGAAGAAGTGGGATGGTGAAGTGTACTCAGAAATTCGGAAATCTTTGTATCCAGAGTTGTGTAAGGTTCTAGGATTGACCACCAAGGATGTTGCAAACCCGCGATTTTAAGTTTTTAGATGGCTCAACATCTTCTTTGTAAAGCAAAGCTAGACGAGGTTGATATATATGCATGAAGAAAAATCGTATACTTTATGAAGTAAGAATGCCGCTATCTTTGTTAATTAAAAACTAAAGATTCACAACCAGCTGTTCATACATTTAATAGAACTATGAACACATAAGGTACAACAAAACGCTAAGATCGACTTGTTGTATTCAAAACACTTCTACATAAATTTCAAATTGAAAAATACATCGATTCTTGCTGATATTCTCTAATTTTTCATGGTTATAAGCATGCAATGTAGAATAAACATATAACACAAAGGACATACTTGGCTCAACTGCAACACCTGCAGCCATTGGGACCTGAAATAATAAAAAGTAGATAATCATTATCTCACATTTTCAGCAGGAAACTAGAACGACAACTGATTTCACATAATCTATATATCTAAATTACCTCAAAAGTTACTACTCATAGTTACAGGAGGCATAAATCCATCCAATGTAACGTGACCAAGATGATCTGCAAGTTGAGTCTGATCCTCTTCTATCTTCTTTCTCGTTGATGCCTTATGGCTGTTGTAAATCCAATTATGTTAACATTACTTGTATTGCAATCAACACATTAATAAAATAAACATTTAACAACTTACCGAAAGAAGAATTCCTTTTCTTCACCAGCCAGTATGCCAAATCTCTGAAAAAAAAAAACATTCCAAAAAAATATTATATAAAAGATACATATCTTAAAATTATCTATAAGCTACTTTTGTTGTAAAGACAATATCACCGACCTGAGGACTGAAAGCATCAGTCTCATCATAAAAGACATTCACAACCTTATACTTCTCATCTTCCTACAGAGCATTAGTAAAAAATTCAAGCGTTTTATTCACTCCATTTAAACTCTTAAACCATAGTTGTAACTTATAATTTCATGAAAGTAATCAACCTGAAACTTATAGTCAAATAGGTCATGGGACGCCGGCAGGTGACATTTCAGACCCTGAAATACATAAAGATAACCAAATTATACGGACGGTACTTATAAGTCTTTGGAGATAGTTTGTACAGAATTGTATAATTATAAACCTTATAACTTGCACATTCCAGAAAGCAAAATGGACAAGCCTAATGTTGCATAACTGCAAAATGTAGAAAGAGTGATAAACGTTAAGAAAAAACAAACAATTCAGGAAGAGCCGGAATCCTGAGGTTTAAGTACATAATAGCTAAGGAATTTATAATCAGTACCCTCGGTCATGCCAACTATGTCGTTGCAGCCTCTATATTTAAAAGTAACAGCTCCGGGTTTTAGCCTGATAACAAAAGAAGCAACGCCAGATAGAATGAAATATTGCACATTATGATTTATAGGATTTTATAAAACATCATAAAATAATAAACTCATAATTGACATATCAGTACCCTAAACCAGGAGTCAACAAACTAGTCGGGATGTTGTTGTTGTCGATAGCTTTTGCCCCAACCTCTTCTGTTGTGACGACAACAGGTACTTGCTGAAATATAATCTTTGGTAACCATTAAGTGCATAATCCAATACGTATCTAATTTTTTTTGAAAAAAGTATGCCAATTAAGTTAAGAGGATACATACCACAGATTCAAAATTGTATGGATACTGAAAAGTGACCAAATCTGGAAATGTCAACTGTAAAATGGAAATTGACCATGTCACATCACGATATTACCTAATAAGCATCATCCCAATAAGCATGACACTATCTGATTATGATGGAACATAATCTTAGTAGTATTTTAGTTTTATCCATCTGCACTTAATTTTCACAATAACTTACCTTCATACGACATGATTGCATGCTAACAGTTGATCTGCTCTGAAGTTTCTCTCCTAAACTAAAGTTTAGAGTCTCACATGTCAAATGAAGAAAATCATCGATCAGAACCTTCCCCATCATGCAGTCACCCATCTTACATTGAGTAGTCATATGATCCTTAGTTCGATTCATCTCATTTAGATTAGTGTGGTCAGCTGAAAGTTGTCATAGATGTAGTTAGCAACTGAAACAGTACAATCGCTCAATACTCATTTGGAATACACAAAAAGTTAGAAAACATAACATACCACCACTCACTAACAATATGGAAAAAGATCGATCCTTGACTTCTGCTGATAGCTTTTTTAACTCACGTAGAGTAAACTTTGCTTGATTTCTATCCGAAGCAGTCAGCTTGATGGCCTTTTTAAACTGGTAAGAGCTAGATTGTAGTGTCTACGATATTGACACATAATAACAGAGAAATCAATTGAATATAGCATTTCAAAACAGTATATATATTTACAAAAAAAACGACTAATATTTTCATATAAATACCTCCCCATTTGGAGTAGGAACTTGTCTAGCCAACAATACATATAAAGGAAAAATAGTTTGATTGCAGAATTGATCGCCAATAGCTTCAGTTATTGATACTGATAGTTGCACCCTTAAATTAACAGACATATGTACATCAGATGCAGTGGGATATCAAAAACTTTATGAAGATGAAACAAGTAGTATATGATTTGATGCCAAGAAAAGTAATGATCACTTACTTTTTTGTGTGCTTTTCTTGTAGTTTGTAACGCAGACCTCTTGCCAAGAATAATGGCTGCAGGATTATCATCACCATAGATTAGGAACATAATTCAGTTAATAAATCAATCATTCCTCATAAGATAAATATTTAATATATCTGGAGAAGCATACAAAAGCGGTAATTTACATATAATGTAGCTCGGTCTTTTAAGATGCTGTAGTAATTGACCGGTTTCACATAAAGATTCAAGTTTGCTACTTCTTCTTCATACCTCTGACCAGCAGGGAGTGGTGGACCCCAGGTTCTCCTGTTTACATGAGTCCATCCATATATTCAATAATAATAAAAGCATCGAGTACCCAATCCCGTAGGAGCGCGGTACGGGATATTCCTTAATAATGAATAATACCAAATATTTACCAAAGAAACCAACATTATTTGATGCAAGTGTAGAATGTTTAGTGTCAAAATGAGCAATAACATACATTGCTTCATGAGGTACTGAAGGTATGACTGGCATTCTCGTTGTATGCACTCTTCAACGTCACTCGTCTCCCCTTCCGACGTGCAACTAATGAAACGAAAAATGGGCATTATCGATCATTCCAATTATCAGTAAGTACAAAAAAATTTCCCTCCCATCCTACAATTTGAGATTAGCCATCATACATTCATATGTCTTCAAAAGTATTCAAAATTACAGCTGCACACTTCTTTCCATAAATTAAACCGTCTTTCAACCTAAATCATAGCTGTCAAATGTTTCTCCCAAAAGCCAACTCTCGAATTATTTCATTCTTGATCTCTCTTTTAAATGGTTATACTGCTATACACAATTCTAATGTTACAGTTTTTATAGTAATATTTGTGTTAGAATTTAGGGTTCAAGATTTTCGATGCTAGCTACTCCACTATAGGCAGTTGAATATATGTGAAATCAAAGACTAGTTACAAACCAAATCAACTTATCAACGAAAAGTATCAAATCAGATAAACATTAGAGGGAGTTATTTAAACTAAATAATCCATATCAAGCGAAATAATAGGATCTATACCTCAATTATAGGTATTACCAAAGTACACCAAGATTATAGGTACATTATAAATGCATTTAGAATCTAAAACTTCACATAACCAGCAAAAATAGCATAATCATACAACTACTAATCCTAAATTTTGTCATTATGAAATCTAATAATTAACAAAGCGGGGTGTTCACAAAATTGTAGTTGCATAATCAATCGGCAATGATGACATCTTTCAGATATGCTTCTGCGGTACATGATATTAGCATACTGCTACTTCTTACAAAAACAAATTACTTATAACCTTTTAAAGCATGCATAAATAGTGTTTGAATTTGCTTATTTTGTAAAGAAAAGGCAATAATTCATATCCAGTCTAATTCATTTGTAAAGTTTTTTATTATAAATTGAAATCAAGATAATATTCATCAGCCAAGTAAAAGAAAAGAACTAAAATTATATACCTGAAAGGCTGAAACAAATAGCCTTTCAACAATCCAAATCAGGTCCCCCTTAAGCAATTGTAATTAGTAAACCCTAAAAATGAAACACAGCCTGATCAACATATAAACCCTAGTTCTTAAATTTAAAATAAAAAAAAATTATACCTGAAAGAAATGAAATGTGTAGTTGCGCCGACAAAACTGGCAGTGACTATGTTGTTCTGACAACTAAACCTAGGATGGTACAAAGGTCAACCTGATATTCGTTGGGTTATTTAAGATATTTTTGTTTGTTGGGCCCAAATCCCAATTCACAAGGATATATACTTTTACTTTCTAAATTATTTTGAAAATTCATATAAAATGTTAAATTTCATAATTAACTTTTTTTTATAGTAAAGTTGCAAGTGTAGATATTTTATGCTGAATCGATTTAGTTTAAGTTGGATTTGTTTATATTAGAGCGCAATTTTAGTATGTATTTGAGGACGTCTCTCAGCGAAAGAAAGTATTTCATGACTTCTATGGTCGAGGTATGTGAATACGACGAGCTATGAAAAAATCACAAGATTTCTCTTTGTTAGCCACTTGTTGCAAGGCGGATACATTATCTTTAATGAAAAATCAAGTTATTATTGGTTTACTACAATGTAAACTTTATCGTTTCTTATGCAATGCTCGTGTTTCAATGCAAGGGAGGATTGTATATGGTTGATAGAAATTGTGATTATACCTTTAACGAGCATTCCAGTCAAATTCCAACTTGAACCCAACGTCACGTCATCTACAACCGCAGTTATCTAGGATCATCGATCACACATTATCTTTTTCAACTTGCAGTAATAAATGTCATGCATTGCTTAATTAATGTTCAGACGGATATATGTTTGAATTTTTAGGAAGTATTGGGAGTTCATTAGTGCTGATTTTTGTGAGGCAGTTGATCATTTTTTTGTGAACGGGTCATTTTCTAAGGGGTATAATTCTTCTTTCATCGATTTAATTCTGAAGGTTATGAATGCTAAATTTGTTAATGACTATCGGCCTATAAGTCTTATCAGGAGTGTGTATAAAGTTATTACGAAGATCCTTGCTAATCGGTTGTGTTTGGTTATTGCAGATATTGTATCCGATACTCAGTCCACATTCGTAGCAAAAAGACAATGCCCTTTGCAGTAGGCTGTGAAGTCTGAACCTTTCTAATTTTATCTTGTGGCTCTTGAACTTCACTTGCAATATCAGGTTATCCCACTGGTTGTTCTTGTTGAACTGTTTCTTGTACTTGTGGATCTCTAACCTGTTCTACTTCTGCTTGTTTAGCCTTCTCTGCTGAAGTGTTTTCCTTTAGTCCAAGGAGCAAGTTTGCTAGAGTCTCATCCTCACTAAAAGATGGTGTTGCACTCTCTTCTGAAGTAGGCTTTGAAGTCTCTTGACCACACGTACCTACACCTGGAGCAGTACTTGCATATAGCTTGACGGTACTTGGTCTAGTGGTACATGGATCCCCGGTATTAGACACATTGTTGTCCTTCTCACTTATGACCATAGTATCACCAGATACTTTTTGTTCCACAGAGGCTGTATCTTCAACATTTATCTCTTCGGTCTTGTTTGACTCATCAACCTTTTCCAAATCATCTTTTGGTTGTGACTGAGTCTCCTTCTGTTGTTGAACTGTATTGATCCCAAAATTTTGATCAATGTCTCTTAGTTCTATGTCAAATCTTTCCAAATGTGTTTCTGGAATTTCTTGCTGTGGTGGCGGTGATTGGTGTCGTGGTTGCTCTATCTCCAGATTATCGACATGTTGTCGTGGAGTTGAAACCAATTCTTAACTAATAGATTTTGTGGAATCTCTTGCTGATTTTCAATGTGAACATCTTCCATCCCATGCTTAAATCCATCATTAATATTTTTTGTATCAGAAAACCTCCCCTCATTGTCTACATCATCTCCAAGCTCTGCTCCTATACCAGAAGAAGGTCCAGCTTCATATTTTTGCCTCCCTTGTTTGGATGCCTTTAGTTGAGCTTTCCTAAACTTCCTTAACTTCTGCTTTTGCTCCTTCTGTTGAGATTTATGAATGGATTTATGGTGTCTGATCCATGGATTGGCTCTTCTTTTAAGCTTTTTGATCTTGGCATCTAACTTTTCCATCCTTACATCTTGCTTAAGCTTTGCATCTTGTAAATCTTAAACTTGTTTAGCCAAAAAAAACTACACAAAACAGTTAAAGCAGTAATATACATCGCCTCTGTTGCCATAGCCTGTGGAGAACCACTAGCATTGTGAGAGGCAGCAGGTGGGTGGATCATCTCATTAGAGACTGGTTGGTCTTGGTGAGATGAAGAAGTTTGTACTTATTCAGAAGGGTTAGGACTGTGATGAGAGGGAGTTTGTTGAGGTTCACTAGCAGAACTAAGATCCTGACCCTCTTCATTAGCTTCATCAGCTAACATATGGGAAAACAATGGTGTGACAGTCCCAGTAAATGTAGTACCATTTGTTTGCTAAAAAGGCAAAGTGACTAAAAGTAAAAGTAGGGACTTCCTAAGATTCTGATGATGTAGGTAGGTCAGGGCACTTGATCACTTAACAAATATTGAATAAACCTAGGATACGTCAAAAATTTCTTTTTGAAATCTAAATGTTTTAACATTCCACCAAAAATCATGTTTGAAAAGTTAAAAACTCTGTTTGTGGCCAAGCAAATACCAGCAGTTGCTGAAGTTGTAGAAATTTGATCAAAATAGATACCTTTAGGACTTAAACAATGAATGATTGTATGATAAAGAAGTCTTCATTGAGGTGAAAACAACCCTTTAAAGAAAGTAAGTGATTCTCGCCCCCCCCCCCCCCCCCCCCCCCGCTTCATACCCTATGGCTGCTACGCCATCATGGATCTCTTGGTTTGGTAGCATACTAATACCATCAGCATCATTCAGTCTCAATGATGCTCTCAAAAGTACTTATGTTACATAAACATTCCTATGGTGTACCCTTGCTTTTATACAAGGTGCTCCATGGCACATAGTAGAAGAGGCAGTCCTCTAAAATTGCTCTATCACAAATATAGTAACTGTAGGACTTACAGTTAAGGCGAATTGAATGTGACTTCTGAAAAAAAAAATTCCAGCATTTCATGAAAACCTTGACTATTAGCATTATGTAATAAACTCGCAACTTCATTGTGCTAGAGCATCCATTGTTGAGTGAATGTGATCGTCGGTGAAAAATAAGGGTTATGGAATCGAGGTAAATAATTGAGAGATTTGGTAAATCAATTATGTAATTTGGATTTCTTTATACAGGGTAAGAAAACCTGAGCGTGAAGAAATCTCTAATTTTACAAAACAGACCTTCTAACGGTACATCCAACAACGGTAATATAGTGGTACATGGTTTACTAGCGGTACATCAAGTTAGCCTAGCGGTACATGGTTTTTCAAATGGTACCTTAGAAAGAACCACTGGTACATGTATCTTTATAGCGTTGTAATCTCTTGTTCCTTGATCCATCTAACGTGTAATCACATCACAAACAACTACAAACACTATACACTCTAATAAACATATATATTGTATAGTTATATCCTCCCCTTAACGGATGCAGAAATTATTGATTGAGCATACCAATATGAGTGACCAGAAAATCAAAACTTTTTGTTTTAAATGCCTTGGTCAACAAATCAGCTACATTGTTATCTTTATGGATCTTCAAAACCTGAATAGGCTTTTTGTCATAAACATCTGTGATGAAGTGATGCCTTATTTCAATATGCTTGGTTTTGGAGTGAAACACTAGATATTTGACAATGCATATAGCGCTTCCATTATCAATATAGATTTTGGTATTCATGAAGTTGAAAACATAATCCAATAACTGATTCAGAATCCACAATACTTGTCCACAGCAATGAGCAGCAGCCATATATTCTACTTCAGTAGTAGAGGTAGCAACAATAGTTTGCTTCTTACACTGCCAAGAAATAAGCCTTCTACCTAGGAATTGACAACCTCCTACTATGGATTTTCTATCATGGTTGGCTCCAGCATAATCACTATCTAAGTAAGCTTCCAAGTCAAATAAGGATTCTCTAGGATACCACAAACCCAAATTAGGTTGACCTTTGAGATATTTGAAGATCCTTGTCAAAGCTTGTAGGTGTAAAACTTTTAGAGTGACTTGAAATCTTGAACAAGCACACACAGTAAACATGATGTCTGGCCTAGAAGCAGTAAGATACATAAGTGACCCAATCATGGACCTATATAAGTGAAGATCCACATTTGCACCATGTTCATCCTTTGATAAGGACTTCTTAGCCTCAAAAAGTGGACTTGTACTCCTATACTTGAAAACATTTTTAAAATTTTAGCAACATATTTATCCTAACTGATAAATATTCCATCTTTCCTTTGTTTGACCTATAGTCCCAAGAAGAAAGTAAGTTCCCCCATAGAACTCATCTGAAATTTTCCTTTCACTAAAGCTTCAAACTCTTTACACCATGATCTTCCGGTTGAACCAAAAATAATGCCATCCACATACACTTGTACAAGAATGATGTCCTTTTTGTCCTTCTTGATGAAAAGAGTCTTATCAATGGTCCCTCTTCTATATCCATGTTCCAAAATAGGGGGAAAGTGTAGCATACCAAGCTCTAGGAGCTTGATGAAGACCATAAAGAGCGTTAGTTACTTTGAATACTCTATTAGGAAACTTAACATCTACAAAACCTGGATGTTGTGAAACATATACCTCCTCTTCAATAGTGCCATATAAGAATGCATTCTTGACATCCATCTGATAAACTATGAATCCCATATATGAGGTAAAGTCTAAAAATAACCTAATTGCTTCAATCCTTGCCACTGGTGCAAAAACCTCATCATTGTCTATACCTTCTTCCTTTCTATAGCCTTGGCTAACAAGTCTTTATTTGTTCCTGACTACAACACCTCTTTCATCCTTTTTATTCCTGAAAACCTATCTGGTGCCAATAACTCTTTTACCATATGGTAAATCAACAAGTATTAAAACTTTTTGTAGTTTAAATTGCATGAGCTCCTCTTGTATAGCATTAACCCAACTTTCATCTCCAAGAGCCTGTGAAATGTTCTTGGGCTCAATCTATGATAAAAAGCAAGCAAACAAACAGTCTTGAGTATCTTTATGATTTGTTCTTTATTGTTTCTTGACATAACTGACAAGTGCACTGGCTTCATTGCTAGCTTTAGCTTGTCTTCTAGTCTAAACAGCTGATTTAGGATCACCGATAATTTGATCTATAGGATGACTAGTGTAAACTCTATGAGTGGGAATAGAACTAACTGGAACTGTGGATTCCATATTATTAAAATTGGTTGTTACACCATGCTCATCATAGGAAGACTTAGAGAATATTCCTTCCTTTGGACTAGCATATATATCTTCATCATCCATAGACAGAAGAATATCGTCTAGTGAATCAGCAATACTTGCTGAAGTTTGCTTAGCGGTACTTGAATGTCAAGTACCGCTAGTATGTGAATGTACCGCTGAGCCTTGTGATTCTAAAGGTTCTTCTCTTCTAAGCTCAACTTCAGCTGTAGCTTTCTTTTCTTGATACATAAGCCTCTGAAGTTCATCATGAGAGGCTTGATCAACTCTTGGTATTAATGGTTGCTTCTGATTTGGGCTAGACAATGTAGATGAAGCGGGAGGTAAGATTGGCACAAAGATATTTGGATCTCCATCATCCTCAGAGTCTTAGGAATTAGACATTTCTCTTGTGTACCGATGCTAGTAGTAGCTTCTTCTGAACCTGCATTGTTAGTTTGACAGTCTACTTACATAGGATAGTAATTTATAGAATTAGTTAGATAATCTAGATCAAACATCCAAGCATATCCTATTCTTGGCACATTGGATTTATTCTCCAAGAAATTGACATGGGCATTTTCCTCTACCATGCCTGATGCTAAATTGTAAACCATATATGCTCTACTTTGCACTAAATATCCAACTAGATAATCTGAATCAGACTTTCCATCAAACTTTCCTAAATGATCAAGAGTAATTAAAATAGAAACATGACACTCAAAGGGTCGTATATAGCTTATGGTTGGCTTAATACCAATCAAAATCTCATAACGAGTTTTCTTATGGGGCTTAGTTACTAAATTTCTATTTAGCTCATAAGGAATCAGCTAACACCATCTCTCTCTTTCCCTCTATTGCCGCCCACCACCACCCTTCACTACCACAACCACCACAAAAATTGATTTTTGGAAAAATATAGCAAAGACCCATATCTAAAATTACATTTGAGTGTTTATCAAGTGAAAAATCCAACATGCAACGACTTTGATTTTCAAATTTAATTTTGCTAATATTTTAACAAAAATGATGATTTTGATCTAATTAGCTTATGCATGTGTGTTTGATGATGTGTAGGATCAAAAAATTGAAGTAATAAAGCTTTTGAAAAAAATCTTGGTGTTTTCTTTGATCAATACCCACGGCCAAGTGGGTGTTTGAGTTGTTCTTAGTGATTTGATCTTGTCTAATTATTGTAAGGTTCCCCAATGTTGTTATTATTATTATATTTATTTTCTTTAGTTGCATGCAAGAGTTTATTAATTTTGGTAAATTGTTTTTAACATGCAAGTGCATGTAGAGGTTTAATGTGTTTAGAAATGATGTTAGATGGATCTTTAGAAGATTGGTGAAGTTAGAAATGGGTAAAAATAAGATTTGATATAGTTTTGAAGAAGTGATTTTTGACCAGATTGTTTGAAGCCAATTTTCGTGTACTTAAGTTCGATGAAGTGTTGATATGATAGAATGTAGTTGTAGTGGTTGTCGAGAGGATCGTTTTGATATAAAATGGGACTTCCAATTCATAACGATGAGAAAGATATAATAGTTTAAATATTCGTGTACTGGGAGATGAATATCGACACAACATGAAATTATGGTCGATATCGGGTCAACTCTCGGGGATTATAAGTTAAGTTTTATAAATGATTATGGACTGATTTAATTTGGTAAACCTAGTGTTTGGAGTCTATGTTCATGATCAAGAATCGGATTTTCAAAAGGGTTTGTTTAGAGGTGTCTAAAACGTTTTATAAGTTAAGTGCATAATCTATCCGGATTTTGAGGTTTGAAAATGTGTTGAGCAGACGGCTCTAAAATGTATATTTTTTGATGAATTTTTAGAGGGGTTTGTTTCATATTATAATTGAGTTTTTTACAAAGTTTCATAAAAATTAGAGTTGTCTAAGTAGGGGAAAATAGCGGGTACATTTGGTATGTACTTGCTGAGTGCTTTTGGGAAGTACTTGGCTTTGTGTAGTAGTTTGTTGTAAGAGGCTCAGCTATTAGCCTCTGAAATTTCCACAAGTTATAAGTATAGTGAATGAGTGTATTAGTTTTGGATTTGAGGACCCGTGTTGGTCATGTGACCCGTATTGATTTGGCATATTAAGATGGATCAATACCGAGGGTGCTAATTTTGAAGTATTAGTACATGTTGTAGAATGTAGAGTGGAAGCATTTGTTTTGGTTGGTCGTGTTTATGTATGTATAATTATTTTGAGATGTTGACTTTGTTATACTAAGTATATTTCAAATACTAGAGTATGTTGCTAATTTCGCGCCTTACTTGATAGGTTGCGGCATTTGACGCGTGTTATCGGGCATCATCACATCGGCGATCACTACTAGTTACTCGTATCACTCAAGGTGAGTCTATAGCCTCGCTTTATACTATCTTTTAAATGATTTTAACCCGCGAGAGGGATACATGCTATTTAAAATAAAAGGAACACGGGTCATGAATGATTGTTTGGACCCGAATGTTGCCTTGATTGTATTAAGTTTCTAGTTGCCTAAAGTCCCTAATATCATGAACCATTAACTATTGTCCTAATCTTGTATCGGTTAGGAATAGCCACTGATACAATTAATAGTACTATGGGTTGAACACCCGATCCTATACGTGAGTGTTACGTTGAGTAAACTCGGCAGACGGATATATTGTAGGAAGAAGCAGAGTATATTGCAACGTATACTAATTTGTGTGGATTTGCTTTTAGCTAATCCGGTGGTCTAGGTGGGTGGTGGAAGCTATTGTTGAGTTGAGAGAAAGAGAGGTTGTGTGAGCAATATAGAAAATGTATTAAAACAAGAAATGAAAACACAATCAACACCCCTCCTTGGAAGCCTAGGAGGGGTATATATAGCCACACAACGCACTTAAGCTATACATTGTTCCTAGTCTAGTCTATGCGTGTGTGACTATGATAACTAATGGGAATTCTTAAATGTCGTCACATAAAGTGAATTTCCAACAATCTTCCCCCATGGGAAGACGTGTAGAATTCCTTACAATATTTTTCCTAACAAGTACATAATGATTAAGAACAAAAACTTTCATGAAGCGTCCAATGCTGATGATGTCTTATGAGGCCTTTGACTTTAAGTCTTCACTTCAAAAGGACTCATCTTTAAAGTAACTTGTAGTAGAAATACTGTAACGGCACGAGCTAAGTAATCCATATACTTCTGGTTAAGGAGAAGCTTCTGAATTAACTTCCCCTAATTCATGCCACATAAACTTGATGTAGAAGCTTTTAAATAGCTTCCCCCTAAACCGACAATCCTCGTAAGCAACTTCAAAGCTTTCAATAAAGCTTAGAATGATTAAGCGCACAACGGTATTTAACAAGCAAACCCTATCATATAACATGAAAATGTTGCTACGAGGGATTGAAAGTAAGGGGCACACCAAGTGGATCAACAACTTCTCTTCTCACGCTTGAATAATTCTTCTGAATTTTTCTTCCCCCTGAGAGTTCAATTTATGCATACTAGAAAGAATCAAGACATTTCTTCCCCCACATAGTTGAAGAAAATAAATCAATCCCAAGTATGAAGCTCAAATACTGAAGTGGACACTTTATCCCATTCATGAAGTTGACATCGTAACACCAGAGTCAATTAAGTCCCGGAAATGCACATATCTTCTTCCGGAGATGCACCAGAGTCAATTAAGTCCCGGAAGTGCATATAGGATAATGATGATGAATAATTACAACAGCCAAACAATTAAACATCGAACCAGTAGTGTACCGTTTAGAAATTGATAACGCCACGAGGTAAAACACTGATTTTCTCTGCGGTTATGACAAATATCATCCCGGAATGTCTTCATATCAAAAGAAGGTATGAAGTTCATCATGTGTACTCGTTGTGCGTTCAATGTGTCTTCTTCTTCCCCTTGATGGTTTTGAAACTCGGAACCATCAATAAATCGTACGCACATGCACCTGAGATCTCGTGATAATAATAAATAAGCAGAATTATATATTTTGTGAGAATCAGTTGTTGATCGAATATCTCTACTCATAAACTCTCCACGGCCATCTTTACCAACCCACGTGAAAGCAATTTGAAGTGACCACTGATAGAATGAACCAGATACATCAAACGTGAAACTGAATAAGAATCCTTCGATCTTGTGACTTAAGCTTGCACAATTGTTGAATGAAGAACAGTGGAGAAATCTCTAAGTACCCAATGCATCACTGAAGAATTCTATAAGCACAATACCTCTTGAAATTATCCACGTCGACTAAGCGCGTGACACTGAGTACAACAATGTAACCCCTTTAAGTGATAGTTATCCGAGTCATCAACCAACCACTCCGAACCCGGAAACCAGATAAACAAGTCTTCATTCTAAGATTAAGCGCGAGCAAGTTATCTTCAAAGATAAAATAAATACACGCCTTCGAAAAATCCGTCTTCAACTTCACGTAATTAATACCCGATCAAACGAATCCGTAGTCACTAAAAATATACCTATTTTTCTTCGGTCTCGTCAAAAAATTTTGTCACGTTGTCTCGTCACTTCGTCTCATCACTTTGTCTCATCACTATGTCACGTTTATATCCCGACCAAATAACCAATGGCAAAATACTACTAGTAAAATTCCTAAGTAAAATTAGTAGCCTTACTAGCAATCGGCCAAAACAAAACATACATGTAACATAAATCACGTGATATACTTATGCTGGTAGAAACAAAACTTGTAACATAGTAAATCACATGATTTTTAGTCCATCATTTTACACCCCTTTTAACTTCAGCCAAAACAAAACATGTAGCATTTGCAATTGGAGCCCAAGCCCAAGCTAGCATTTGCAACATTTTCGGCCCAAGACACACAGCCGGCCTACCATATGGCTCGGCCCATATGAAGAAATACCCGGTCCATGATTGAGTGGTATATAACACCTAAACCTAAAGATTAATTTAACCCTAATCATTCTCCATCCGGCCCCGTCCTTTTTTCTTAATCAACTCAGCCATCAAAAAAAAGAAAGAGAAGCTCCGTCTCTTTTTCTTGACTTGCTTTCAACCACCTAATCACCATCATTTCTAATCAGACCAAAATCAAATCTCAAATCCATCTCATTACACCAAGAACAAATAAAAACATCAACTTCATCATCTCATCTCGATCGAGACGAAAGCAATCCTTCAAGATCATAAGGGTGGTCCCGGGTAAGGTGGAAATTAATTGCATGTTAGTTTTAGTTGGTTTCTTAAAATGTTAAAATCGAAAAGAGGATTGATTATAACATTTTTGTTACAAATCATTCTTTTAATTCGAATATTAAAGTGGGAAACCAAACATGGATCTGTGATGATTTTATGGTTTCGTGATTCTTGATCTAAAAGATCTTGAATAAATTATATTACACACAAACCAATGAATCTGAGATTTTTGTTTTTCTGTTTTTGATTTGAGTCTAGTTGATGTATAGATGGGATTAGGAGACGAAGGGCTTTAGGTTAGATTGATTGTGTTGGATTTGTTGAGGAGTTATAACGTAAATGAGTTAAATTTGTTCTGGTCAAGTTAATCTCGGTAAATATTTAATCTGCTCAAGTCTTTAGGTTTTGTAAAACTGGTCAAACTGTTTATGAAAACAAACAGTGAGTCTATCGCAATGTTTTCTAATTTAACAATGCATCGCAATGTTTAAAAACTAAAGCCATCGCAATGTCTACATGGGTCTTTCATCGGAATGAGAAAAAAATTTCATCGGAATGTGAATAAAAGTCCCATCGCAATGTTTTCTCTTCACCCCATCGGAATGCATCCGTCGGAATGAATCCGTCGGAATGCATCGAATGTGTTCCATCGGAATATTCGATCGCAATGTAGAAACCATTGGTTTTTGCGATTGCAATATTCCGATCGTAATGTGAATCTGAATATCTTATCTGTACTTTTTCCTTGAAATCCGGATATGTGATTTCTGGATCTGGGTTTTCTGGGTTAACATCTTATCATCAAGAAAATAAAATACCCTAAAAACAGTACTTATAAAATGGAAGAGGAACAGGGATCCCAAATGACTAATGAAAATGATAACCCATGAGACATATATGACCAGATGTGGACCGCTTGGATGGACAAGTGATATAACTTGACAAAGAACATGTGAAAGTAACAAAAAAACTTGTGAATATTGACAGAAAAACATAAACCGTGACAAGAAAAAATTTAGATCGAGACCAAAGAAAAAAATTAGACCACCAAATCGAAAACAATAAACACGATCCAAGGATTGAACCGAGGCTCTGATGCCAATTGTGGATTTGCTTTTAACTAATCTGGTGGTCTAGGTGGGTGGTGGAAGGTGGAAGCCATTGTTGAGTTGAGAGAAAGAGAGGTTGTGTGAGAAATATATAAAATGTATTAAAACAAGAAATGAAAACACAATCAACACCCCTCCTTGGAAGCCTAGGAGGGGTATATATAGCCACACAGCGCACTTAAACTATACATTGTTCCTAGTCTAGTCTATGCGTGTGTGACTATGATAACTAATAGGAATTCTTAAATATCGTCACATAAAGTGAATTTCCAACAATTTTTGAGGGCATTGACTTCATTTATTTGGCCACGTCGGCTTTTGGCGCGAGTGGTAGCTTTAAGGGTCGGGTTCATGAGCATTAATACAATCGAATAGCATTGCTATTAATATGAGATTTTGAATAATAGATTGTGTGCACAACAATGATATTGAATGGTTATGATTGATTTTCCACTTATGTTCAAACTATGATTGTTAAACCTATAGATTCACTCGACTTTATTGTTAACGCTTTTAAGCATGTATTTCAGGTAATCGAGCATGATAGCAGTGGTGCATGTGAGCAGGGAGTTAGTGCTTGTTGGTCTAAATTTTTATAATCTTTTTCCATCCTTTGCAAAATAGACAATTTACTTTTATGTCTTTTGTTAAACATGTTGTGGTTGGTAACGGTTTCTGGGACAAAGACGCTACTCTGATGGTACCTTATTTTGGGATGGAAAACTTTAGACAATGTTTGTAAATATTTTTAACGTCTCATTTGAGATGGTTCAATGTGACTTGTGATAATGATGCTTGTGTTTAGCACTCAAATGTGATATCTGCTTCATGTAAATTTGGGGGTGTTAAAGGACATCTCTTGCTAACAAGTCAATTACTTTATAGATCGTCGTCATTAAGTGAAACTTGTAAATGATTTACGTTAGTAAATCTTTTGACTTAAGATGCAAGCAGGTCTTGTGTGTATGGTACTTTTTGCTATAGTTCTAAACTACCTGAACAAGGTATTAATAAAGGCTATAATCATTTGTATCTTAAAGCATGTAAGAGGCGCGTGTAGTCAAGATAGAATTTGTTCATTCAACAAGGTTTGAAGAATGATGTTACGGGGCCCCTCGTTTAATTTATTAGATGTGTGTACATTCGTACCCAATGGTAATCTAGAATTGTCTCGATTAGATTGGTAATCTTGATTCAGTTATGTAATACGAGAAACAAAATAGTTAATATGGAATGATTTTGATCAATATCAATCATTAACATTGCATTTAATAAACAAAGGGATTTTAAATGTTTAAGTCATTTAAATGTACTTTATGGAAAACTACGTCTAAGAGTTTCCGGGAGCATTGGCGTGTTACTAGACGCTAACAAATTAAATTATTGTGCATGTCCAAGTATGAGCTGAAGGAATATGTACATGAAATAATATATGTCCGGAAGTCATCTCGAGCCTAAGGAGACGCGCACGTAATTTGTTAAACAATAAAATAATTAATATAATGTTATATTAATTATTTGTTAAACAATTAAACCAATACATGTAAACTCAGAAAAAGGAAACAAGGAGAAACTCCTTTGGGCTTGTAGTTGGTAGAATTGCACCTCATTAAGGAGGTGGAATTAATACCTTAAATTGTTAAGGTATGGGGCAATATAAGTAGGTCTTAGAGTCCTTATTATTCATATGTTTTATCCCTAAATATTTCCTCCTCTCTTCCTTTAGTTGATCGACCGAACACCCCAATTAGGGTTTTAGTTCGTTCGAGTGGTTCGAACAAGAAGAAAGAAAAAAAAAGGTTTCTTTAGTTGATTGATTCAATTGGTTTGGTTTATTAGTTGTTTAACACAAACTTTGTGCATATACTAAGAGAGATCATTGTTTGATCTTTATTTGGTTTTCAGTTATTTGATTATCCGATCAAGGTGAATTAATCCATTGCTAAAAGGTACGCTATTCTTTATCGTTTATGTTAATTACTTGTCTATACGCGATCTAAATTATTCCGCTGCGTACTCATGATTATTAATGTGTTAATTAGGTTAAGGGTGTTTTATAAATTCCAACAGTTCTAAATCAATAAGTCTAAATACTGATACTTAAACTCTGGTTCTCAACCCTAATATAAACTAACATTCACATCATAAACATAACTCCTACCAACTAAACAGAGATCATATATATTAATTAATGCATTAGACTTTCTTAAAAACCAAAAAATGCATAAACAAGTGTTTAGGTTTGTTAAAAAGAAGGGAAAAATGAACCCTAAATGGTGGATTGTCAAAAGGTGTCAAAATTAGAAGTTCAATCCCAAGCATACTATAGTGTCCTTGTTAACTGTTTGTCTAAGCTCAATAAATGGGCTTATGAGCTTATTAAAAATTTGAGAAGCTCGCAAGCTTAACTTGTTGAGCTTATGAGTTTTTTTGCATGAGCTTATGAACTGTATAAGCTCCTAATCCCTTGAAATAAGCTTAGAAAAATACTTTCGCATATGTATAAGCAAAGGAAACTATGTCATCGAGATCTTCTTAGCAAGAGGATTTTCATATTCTCTAACAACAATAACAAGAACATAAAAGGTGGTAAATGAAGAAAGGTGGTAACAAGTGTTTAACCAAAAAAGGTGTTGTTAATTAGTGGAACAATTTCAAGTAAGTTGGTTTTAAGTTGAATCTCAGTTATGTCTTTTAAGTATTTGATGTATTAGGAAATGTCGGTGTATTTTAATTAAATACGTTATAGAGCAAATTTAGGAAATTACCTTTAGGAAAAGGTAATAATCCAAAAATAAGCTAAAGACGAATCAATTAAACACGAGAGTGATCCTGGTTCGTTGTACACAAGGAACTTGTGAATTTGAGACTTTCGTTTTGATTAGGACAATTGATTTGAATTTGGTTTCGGTTTTTAGCTAATTTAATTCTACCAATTTTAGACCTAAAGTGCATGAATCGTATCCTAAAATTAAATCTAAAAGACAAAAATTTAAATCTATATTATTTTAAAACTTTACTTTTACTTTTTAAATGAAACAAATTATTTAAATAACGCCATTTAAATCCAAATTATTTTAAACAATTTAAAAACTATATTAAATTTAAAAATTATAAAATATTAATTTATTTATTTAAAAACTTATTTTATTTAAACTAATATATTTTTACCAAAATTAACAATAAACAATTTTAATAAAAAGTAATTAAAACTAATATTTTTATTTTCATTAAATATTTAAAAACTAATTTATTTAAAATGTTAAAAATTAAACTTATGATAAATTTATTAAACGTTTTAGTAAATAAACGATTTAAAAGAAAATCAAAAGCAAGTAAAAAAACGTTTATATAAAACCTCAAACTATCTATCATATATTTATTACATAAAACAAAGTTAAACAAAAACGTGTGCTAGCCCAAATGGTTGGGGTGAAAGGCTGTTATCCGAGAGGTCTCAGGTTCGAGTCCTAGGAAGGATAATAATTTTTGGATAATATTTTTGCAACTGGAAATTGAAACAGATATATGATTAAGCAAGCCAAACAACACGATTGTCTGCTGAATCTATCAGAACAATAAAATAACAAATTCAGCAAACTAAATAAACTAGTCAGTTACAAGAATGATCAACAAAATTCTAACAGTCAAACAAATATCAAAGCAGGCAGGCAAAACATTACTATAAACATATCAGATTGATCAATAACAGAGCAAGAAATTCTAAATCAGCAAATATAATCTAGCAAATCAGTCAACTAGAATAAGCTGACTCGGTCCTATCAGCAGACTTCAACACATATCAGTTCTCCGCATATATCAGTAACTTACTTTCAGCAATAAACCAAGTCCATGTTATCTAAGAAACGTCTATCAAGCTAAACAAAGAAAAAACAAAAGATCCACTAAACTTAGATCAAACTCACTTATAACTCCTATTATGAAAGTGATTCAGTAGGCTAAAACCAAACTCCTAACGCAGCTCAATAAAATCTATCATTATAGCAGCTTAATAAAACATTCACAAGAATAATAAGCTACTCAAACCAAATAAAACACAATATCCATTGATTATGAATAATAGAATCAAAGCTAATCCACAAACACCAAAACAATCACACGATACACGCAGATCTATATCAGCAAATTATCAATGATCAAACTACAAACCCATATCATAAACCAAAAACAAAACAAATTATTCCATTAACTAATATTCAAACAAATTTAACATCACACTTATTCATAAATTACAGTAGATCCAATCATAACCAATTATTTTCAGAAAAATGGAAATCGAGCCTAACCTTTTCTTGAAGAAAAACCATTGATGTAGAAGGTAGCGCTGAGCAACCTTAGATCTAAACTACACCAAATAGACCACCATCAAAGTACATCAACACGAACTATAGAAACCTCGAACCACCAAATCATCCTCGAACCAACATCTTTTTATAAATCAAACCAGTATGGTTTGACTTTTATCCCTATTCTCACTTTAACTCATTCACATAAACTATTAAGAAAGTTTAAATGAAAGATTGATGTTTATAATATCAGTTTAATTTATCAGGAAATTCAAAGTAATTTAAAACAATAACAGTAAAACACAAATGAGATACCAAATCTGAAATTCACTTTTATTAATTCATAAAAAATATTACAATAGTGTAAAAATGAAAATACAATTTCCTAACACTAAATTAACATTATAAAACTACAAGAAAGAAAAGGGATGATTTACATGATAAACATCTGGGGTATTTATAGGCTAGCCAACGGTGAGGGTTTGTTGGTGATGATCAATTTTTGGCCATTAGATCTTCTTTTCATCATCTCTTTCTTGATCAAGGGCTGAAAATCACCTTCTCTTCACACGGATCGCCAGGGTGGCGTTTTTTTTGCTTCTTATGCTACTTTGATGCTGAGGTGGCTCTAATTGATTGGTGCAATGATTGGATGGCATGATTTCAGCCAATCATATGAGAGGAGCGACACAGCTTGAGTGCCACGTTGACTCTTGGGTGCATCATCTTCATTCCGAAATAATGGGCAATTATTTGCAGCGCGTGAGGATCAAACATGAGCTAATAAGAAACCCCTAAAGTGGATTTAGGATTTGTATCTCCATTTTTCTTCTCTGTGTTTTTTTCTTTTTGTGTGTGAGTAACTTTGGTTGTAACGATATGTTTTGACCAAGTAAAGAGAAAGTATATAAACTTTTTTCAATCTCACGTTTCTTGACCTAATGGGCTGTGGCCCTAAAACGAATATTACTCCTTCCGTTACATTGGTTTTGGCTGTTGGGCTTGGGCCCTATACTCCATCGTCCTATTTAACGTTTCTCTTGGGCTTTTTTATGAGCTTTCAAAAGTGAAATAACTTTTTAACCCATAAATGGGCCTTCAAGCCCATTAATCTCATGTGGGCCCCACTTGACTAAAATCCTTCATAAACTTGAACTTGGGAACAAAACGAATTGATTTTTGGCTTCTTGATATTATCTTCAAACTCGTGTCGTTTTTGCCGGTTTTTGTGATCTTTGGTACCTACACACATGAAACAAGAAACATGCATATACAAGGCCATATTCATATCAATTATGCATTTTAAGCTCATTTATTGATATAAATGATATGAGTAAATTCACTCATATCAAACTTCCCCTTGCTAAGCAATTGTCGTGCCCTCACGCAATGATAAAATAAAGCTACTAACTACACTTTATTTGACTATTGACATTTTATTTTGACAAAGACATAATGTAATGCTTTCATTATTTGAAAATTAACTTTTAGGATTATAAAACTCAAATAGATTCATCGTCCTCGACTTTGCACTCTTCCAAGCCAAGTTTAAAAACAAGATCATTGTCAATCATAAGTCCCAATGTTAAGATCACTCATACAAGTAATTTGTTGTCAACTCAATCTCCTTTTATTCCTATTTGTATCTCTAGATTTTAAATTTTGTCATTCACCCAAAGGCTCATTTGACTTATTAAATAGGGTAAAAACTATACAATACCATCGTACTTATCATAATGTACCGACTTTAAACACTTACAATTTAATCGCTAGACATTACCAATAAACTTTCAAATTGATTATTGACTTTACCAATATGACTCTAAAATGACGATATTACCCTTTTTCTTTTTTTACATAATTACAAGAGGTGGCAATTTCAACACATTCCACCAAAAGGTTAGTTTCTTTTTTTACATAATTACATAAATTTTCGTCAGTAAATTTACGTATTCGTCAGTAAATTTACATATTCGTCAGTAAATTTACGTTTTCGTCAGTAAATTTACGTATTCGTCAGAAAATTTACGTTTTCGTCAGTAAATTTACGTTTTCGTCAGAAAATTTACGTTTTGGTCAGTAAATTTACGTTTTCGTCAGTAAATTTACATTTTCCTCAGAAAATTTACGTTTTCGTCAGTAAATTTACGTATTCGTCAGAAAATTTACGTTTTCGTCAAAAAATTTACGTTTTCGTCAAAAAATTTACGTTTTTGTCAGTAAATTTACGTTTACGTCAGTATATTTACGTTTTCGTCAGTAAATTTACGTTTTCGTCAGTAAATTTACGTTTTCGTCAGAAAATTTTCGTTTTCGTCAGTAAATTTACGTTTTTGTCAGAAAATTTACGTTTTCGTTAGTAAATTTACGTATTCGTCAGAAAATTTATGTTCGTCAGTAAATTTACGTTTTCGTCAGTAAATTTACGTTTTCGTCAGTATATTTACGTTTTCGTCAGCAAATTCACTTTTTATCAGAAAATTTACATTTTCGTCAGGAAATTTATGTTTTCGTAGTAAATTTACGTTTTCTTCTGTAAATTTACGTTTTCGTCAAAAATTTAAGTTTTCGTCAGTAAATTTACGTTTTCGTACGAAAACGAAAATTTACTGACGAAAACGTAAATTTACTGACGAAAACGAAAATTTTATGACGAATACGAAAATTTTATGACGAATACGTAAATTTTCTGACGAAAACGTAAATTTACTGACTAAGACGTAAATTTTCTGACGAAAACGTAAATTTTCTTACGAATACGTAAACTTACTGACGAAAACGAAAATTTTCTAACGAAAACGTGAATTTACTGACGAAAACGTAAACTTACTGACGAAAACGTAAATTTACTGACGAAAACGAAAATTTACTGATGAATACATAAATTTACTGACGAAAACGTAAATTTTCTAACGAAAACGTAAATTTACTGACGAAAACGTAAATTAACTGACGAAAACGTAAATTTACTGACGAAAACATAAATTTACTGACGAAAACGAAAATTTACTGACGAAAACGTAAATTCACTGACGAAAACGTAAATTTTCTGATGAAAACTTAAATTTTCTGACGAAAACGTAAATTTTCTGGCGAAAACGTAAATTTTCTGTCGAAAGCGTAAATTTACTGACGAAAACATAAAAATACTGATAAAAACTTAAAAAAATCGATGAAAAACGTAAAACAAAAGTAATAAATTTACGTTTTCGTCAGTAAATTTTCATCGATTTTTTTACGATTGTGGGTTTGGCTACTCATCCTTTAGCTACTACGTTTAATGATTATGGTGTGAGAAAGAGTGAATGTGACATTATTTGTAATTATGTAAAAGAAGAAAAGGGTAATATTGTCATTTTAGGACCATATTGGTAAAGTGTATAATCAATTTGAAAGTTTATTGGTAATGTCTAGCGATTAAATTGTAAGTGTTTAAAGTCGGTACATTTTGCTAAGTAAGATGGTATTGTATAGCTTTTACCCTATTAAATATTTATTAGTCCAAAAATGAAGGCAAAAACGGTGTAAACTCAACACTCAAAACCTAACCTCGACTTCAAAAACCGTTGTCACTAAAGAAAGCCCACATCAATGATTACTTAACACGATTTGAGGGATAAATCCCCAGATCCGAAATTTGGCTAATAGGTCTACTTAAAGCAACAATAAATCCTCCAAAGTCAAATTTGACCTTATTAATGGAGTTTGCAACAATTACATCATACACCTTGAGGCTCTTTAAGATGTAAAAGTGCTCCTTATTTATGATCCACACCCGAAGGCTCCTTGGACATAAACAAGAGAATTAACATTCACCATCCCACCTTAAGGCTCATGATGATGAAGCAATTTTCATTAGACATGTCACCATGCCATAAACCCTAAGGCTCTGATACCATTCTGTCACACCCCACCATGGTGGAATATGGGGCGCGACGTATGGATATCATCACAACAATAGCGTGTCTATAGAGATAACTAAATGAAATGGAAATATCATAAATGGTGACACAATGTCATGAAAATATCACAAACAATGCTGGCGTCTAGGTAAGTAGGTAACAGGCCTACCTCTTACCAAAGACATAGAATTAACAAATACAAACATATAGGTGTCTACAAAGTATCACTTATTCAAACATAAGTAAAGACTAAGACGAAAAGGGGCTCCCAGCTAGCCACTCCTATTATCACGCTTAACCACATTCTCACCTGAAAGAGACACTAAAACACGTCAACAATAATGTTGGTGAGAGTCATAGGTTTAGACTCCAAGTCAAAATCAATTATAAGCTATGAATAACAACCATTAACAAAAGTACATATGGACAATGTGCTACAGTTATGTATTAACAACTAGCATTTAAGATTAACCAATCACCACAAATCCAAGGCTCCAAGCCTTACCAATAACCACAATTCCAAGGCTCCAAGCCTAACCAATCACCATGGTCACATAGGCGCCCATACACCTATGAACCAATCCCAAGGACCCACCTTGTCAACATCCCCTTGGTACCAAGTCAAACCACAATAACAATCAAGAATCACATAGCAGTAAATAACATAAGTGTACACACAAGTCCATCACAAACCATATAAACATTCACAGCATTAGTTACAAAACCATACAGTGTCTCTTCCATCCCATCTGGAAATCAAATCATAAAAAGACATGGGACTATGAAACTCACCTGAACAAGCTTCTCCAAGTATCCGTACTCTAGCAAAAATCTAAACACACAAACGTATACAATCAAGACATGAACCACATACCAAAATGGCTCACCAATATATGATGGATATATAACCTTATCCTACCACTTAACCCCATTTATATGCCATATGCATCCCATTACATCCCTCTATAAACCCTTACTTAGTTTAGTTCATAACTCGCCCCGTTAATATTTAACCAAAACAGTCCCGTTTTTTGTACTTCAAACTATGGGTCGAACACCCCCTTAACCAAAATAACATGCCCTGTAAACAAAACCCTATGCCCTTACATGTGTTAGCTAACTCTCACATTTGGCCGCAACCTTGAAGACACTGTTAAGGCCTCCATATATATATATATACTTTTACCTATCCAGAATTTACTGATTTTGAACATATGAAAAGTTTGTTATGATCAGAGGGTCTTACCCTAACCCATTTGTTTAGAACCCCTCCAGATCTTTTATATAATATATATATAACCTAAGTCTCATGTTCGTTTGAAGGTTCCAATATAACCTTAAGTACCCCAAACAATTCAAAACATAAAAAGAAAACAGGCTGATCCAAAAACTGTTTTGACACCCGTCTGATGTAACCTATTTTTGACCCACTTTCAGACCTCCAATTTAGTTCTCGTTTCTTACATTTGAAAGCCAACTCAATTACCTTTCCAGGGACATAAGATTAGAAAATTAAAAGTTTGTAAAACTCTAGATATGATCAAAACAATGATCCAAAAATTATGCCCAGTTTTTAATGACGAATTTAATATGATTAACCTAATTAATCATACATAAACCCTAATTAAAACCTAAAAACGATTTCCAATGATAAAGACTCATTAATTAAATCACTAATTACAGGTCATTATCAAACCCTAATCAAAAATTATGAATCTCAACCCTAATCCATCATATTAAGTTACATATACATAAATTAAACGTTAATTGTCATAGTTTTAGTGTGTACCTTAAACCCTAATTGAATTATTGGGTTTTATTGCTCCTCCATTGATAGAAACCACTGAGATTAGAGTTATGGAAAGGATAAATTCGTTTTTGGGGCTAAAGGGAGTAATATGGGTAATTAAAACTAACAATGAAGCCTAATAGTACTCAAACTGGGCTCCCCTTCCTTTCCTTAAGCAAAATTCGGCCCAAAATCAAGTCCAACACCCTATGGCCGGCTTTTTTTTAACTATATTACTGTAAATTAACTATTAATTATTATTACCTTAAATTCCCTTAATTTATTTCAGCTCCTAAAGCCTACCAAACCTCAAAACCGTAAAACTAGTCAAATTCACGCGTATACAATAAAAGACATAAAATATACAGTTTTATAAAAACTCTTGAAATATGAAATAAACTAATTAACTAAGTCCTAAATGACTTAAAACCATCCCGAAAAATACTCCCGTAACTAATTACCTCATCCGAGACCTCTAAATGCTAAACCTTAAATCGTAAAAATACGATTTTCTATAATACATATACGTATACGTAAAACCACGAAATAACACCATCTCATTTCATAGTCACTATATTGTGAGCTCATGAACATGAAATAACCGTTCCTCGATTTACTTATGAGTACCATATACCCATAAACGATATCCAAACCTCACTCCAAACACACAAAATAAACACATAAGCACATAAAATCACATATTTGCACAAAACACCCTAAACTATAGTCTAAGTGACGAACCCCAAAACCATGGTTGTCACATCACTCCCTCCTAATAGAAATCTCGTCCCGAGATTTACTCCTTAGGATCAAACACACAAACAACAAATCACATGAGGATACTTGTTCTAAATGAACTCCTCTCATTTCCATGTGTACTTTAGTCCAAGTCTCAAATTACCACATATATTAACCAACATTATTTAAACTCATTCCCAAACTATTGACCTCACAGCCCATAAATCTCACAAATGACTCTTTTTTACACAAATCCCTAATAACTGCACATGCAAATATGCATTCTCAAACCACATTTCCCAAATCTCAATACATGACATATATCATGTACACCACTCAATTCCCCAGGTAATTCTATACCCATAACTACTGGTCCAATCTTTCAAAAGATCATAAATGGACCTACAAAAATCGACATCAACTTTTCCTTTTTTCCTAAACATGGCGCCCGTTACTATGGGTGAAACTTCCTACATAACTTTGTCACTAAACTGTAGTGATTTCCTCCTTTTTAACATATCATCTCTTGTTTCTCTCGTCCTTTCCACAAACACCATTATTATATTAGCAGCCACTTTCACCAGTTCTAGTCCACAATAGGGGAAACTCACCCTATCCTTCCATATAGTGCCTCAAATGGCATTCATAGACTTCTAGTATGATAACTAACATTATATGAAAACTCAGACATTGCTAACGAGTTTCCCAGCTCCCTCTAAATCAGTCATCCAATCTCTCAACACGACTCCTATACTTGTAGCAATTTCTTACTTCGTCCATCTATTCCAATTAGTCGGATATACTCATGTCCAATCATGTTCATCAATCCCTTTAGTCCATACCTCAAACCACTTAAAAATTCCAATTTCCTTACAAAAGTGACCTATGACGGTCTTTCACATATTCATTAGTTAGTTTTATTAACTGTCATCCAAACCTATGTTATAACTACTTCCATCAAATTTGGATAGCTCATTAGTAGCACCCATACACATCTTTTCTCACTTTCCTCAATGAAAGATTTTTTTATTATTTTTTTATACCCAACACTTCCTTTATACCTACACAATGTCTTACCTTAAAGGTCATAGTGCTCCTCATCTTGTCTCAGTTAGACCAAACCCTTCATCTCTCATGACACATCACATCCATAACTCCTCATCCATTTGATTATCGTTACTATGCCTTCCAATCAAAAAATATAGGTCAGTGCCATTTCCTTTCCACACTACAACAATATTAGCGTGCTTAGTGCCTTAGTCTACTCATTAGGCTATACCAAAGTTTTACCTTTGCTTCCTATCTCGACCTCCTTCATTCATGATTCGCATCTATCCACACTTTCTTCTTCTTCCTCAGCTCATGGCATACATCACGATGCTATGCTTCCCGTCTTTCAAGTCATCTATACGTCAAAATTATCCAAGTAGCTTCACTTGTTTTCCTCGCGACCAGTTCTCCTACTCCATCCTAATAGGGACAGACTAGAGTTTTATGTGATCCTATGCGGATCACACTCTCATCTTAAACCAAAATACATCTCTCCATTCTAATATCTATCCATAAGTAATACTACCAACTCTATCCTCTCATCTTAACGTTTCCACAACCGCATAACTAAATCAACCATGACGTGTACCAAAATAATTCCAAACGGTCGCGTCCCATAATAAATATAGGGTAAACCGAAATATCAACCATAATGAACCCTAGCCAAAACAACTGAAAACGAAAGAATGTAATCTGAAAGATTCAATGGAGTGTGCCAACAACGAAATATTAGACTCGTCACGATTAGTATTACCAAATTTCAATATCTTAGAAAATTTTAAATTTTCATCTCAATTAGTTACTTCACATTAGGACCATATATTAACGCCAATAAATGAAATCATAGTCATATGTTACCATCTTCGTTACTATCAAAGGGCATAACTCAGTTAGTGTACTAAAACTCACTGTATATATCATCTCCTTTAACAATAAACTCATCTTTTATCTTAATTATTTTATCAAAGGTATCCACTAGTTAGTATAGTATAACGTTATTCTAACCATTATCTTGTTTACTCACATTAAACTCATTTCACTTGTTATTATGAAACCAATACGTGTTTATAAACTATGGTGTTTTTATTCACTTTATTCTATATTATAAATATTTTATATAATCCATTTAGGCTTGTTATAATGAACTATTACACGTTTACAAGGTGTGGTGTTATTATTATCATTATTATAATAAAATCTTCCATTTTACTATTTCCGTCTATTTAAATACTTCTAACATTTTAACTCCACTTTTAAGAAAATTATCGTAAAATTTCTTTACCCTTTATATGTACTATCACATGTTACCTAGAAAACTAATCCATTCATTGTCAATATATTTTTTAACTTATTACCAATAAACTTAAAGAAAAGATATGTAAGTCAGGATATCATACCATACACTTATAAAGTATTTTCAAAAGCATATTCCTTTAATTAGCTAAACTCCTTTGCAAGAAAATTTGGTAGTTCTCATCAATTCAAATACATACCCGAATGTAGACACACTTCAAAAATTCAAAACGTCGTTGGAACTCCATCAAACTTCAGCACTAATAAACTATTTAAACACGAGAGAACACTAGGTACGTTCAAGTTTTAATAACTATTGAACGATCGTATATCATAACATAACATCTACTGGTATATATACCTCCGCATATATATACCTATTAAATCTCCCAAAACATACTCGTTATCATACATGTCAAGTCAATCGATCGCGTCATACACTCGTTTTTCCATACGAGTAATCACCATCTCACCATCTCACCATGCCACAACAAGGCATAAAACCCATCACCAAAACCGACCCATATCGTGTGACCCCATAATCACACAACACGACTATAACCCAAAACATATAACACAAAAACCATAGCCATATCACAGACAACCATTACATAAACCCTTATTGTACAAATACCCGAAATACAGATCTCATCATATACACGCACGTACTAACCCCTTTTTCATGCAACCATACTTGGAAGTCCATCTGTAACACTCTCATTTTTCGTATCGGTACAGCGGAAGGGTCTTTCAGAGTGTTACGGGATAGCACAATAACTCCAATCATAGACAACACAATAAAAATGGTTGTACAAGGTTTAATAAACATTCATTCGATAAAAAGTTTAAAAGCGTACAACAGGTCCCAAATTATACAGGTCATTAAGTTTACAAAACACAGATCGAATGAACATTTTTAATAATATGTGGGCCATCAGAGTCGATCTCCATCCGGATTACCTTCAAGCACCTGAGATAAAAACATGCAAAAATCATATCAGCGAATGCCGAGTGAATTCATAGAGTTTAATGAAAACCGTTATATAAAACAATCATTTAAAATCAGAACACAAGCATAATATCGGAAGTAAGTCCTCATATTGCTAGTCAGGCAATATATATCAAGCATACATCTTAAACCGTCCATGAGACCGTAGTCTCTATATTACCATGATAGGTAATATATTCATCGTTAATAGCGTCGTTATTATATATAGGATACATTGTATTTGAATTTATATATGTTTTATAGGATACGTTTTAGGATTATTATTAGCCGCATGACATTGTTACCTTACTGTGAAAACAGCGGGCCGCGAACCCGACAAGCAATTTGCCCATCTAAGTTAGCGTGTCGTCACAAAAATCACGCTATGGAATCTTCTCATACATAAATTCGCTTACCAATCAATGTGGTACGACGGGGATCAACCGTCAAGGCGCGAACTGGGGTGATCGTCCCCAAATAGTACTATCAAATGCATAGGCGTCTACCAAATCCCGGTAGTTCACAATTCATGCTAATGGGACTTTAAGTGACATAACCTAACTACTAATAATCCTTTTAGTCTCGTTTATAGGGTCATAGCATCATTCGGGTCCATATCATTAAGCATACAATCGGGACTACTTGTGTTCTATTTTTATAAAAATCTAGCATGTTATCTCCCTCACGGGTTTACAAATCATTTTATAAAACATTTAAAAGAGTGCGAGGCTATGAACTCACGTTGTTAATGAAAGGCGGATTATCGGCTACGGGCGTGCTTCGGTCACGGAAACCTATATAAATAATAATCGGTCTTAGACTTTGTCCAATGACTTTTATCAAAATAACAATATACATATGATGATTTTGTACATATGATGATGATCAAGTGGGTTTATACATCCTTGTTTACTCATTTTAGCGTTTACGTTTTGGTAACGTCTTACTAGTTCGCTAGTTTTACCTATTTACCTATTTTAAGTCCATTAAGCCTTTTATAAGTTCTTTAACTTGTTTTAATCCCTTTTATACCTATATTATCAGTATATACACTTTTCATGTTGGGCCCAAATGGGTTAAGCCCAATAAGTTCTTTTTACAAGTTTTTATCTTATTAAGTCCAATTATTAGTCCAATATGTTTAGTTAGCTCGTAAATGTTCGTAATTCTTATAGTTCGGGTTTTATCGGTTTTTACTTGTCTTAGTTACCTATACATCATTATATGACTTTTATAAACTTTACATTAGACGGGTTTGGTCGTCTAAGTTTTATTTGGCGAAAAACGTTAATTTTACGGCGATAGCCGAAAAAGTCGTAAAAATCAAGTTTATAGTTTTTATTACTTATAAATATTATTTCACCACCATTTATATAATTTATCCATTTAATTAACCTTTTATATATTTATATAAATAAGTTTTATAAGTTAGTGGGTTTATATTTCTACATTTTATACATTATAATGTGAGTGCTTATATAATAATAATAAACATTATTTCCAAAAAATCTGATTTTTAACTTCATGTTCACCATTTTTAACATATCTAGAGTTCTATAATAAATTAGAAGCTCATTTTTGGGTGACATGTTCTTCATATTATGTGCTACATTTAACTTAGTTATAGCTACTGCCCATTTTGAGTTTAACTTGCCTTAACAGTCCCTACAAAACTGCTTATTCAGATTAGACCACCTAACTTGTTTTGATCATATCTCACTCATTATTTTGATTCCATTGCATGGCCAACTCTCACATGTGTATAACATCTTCTACTTACTGTAAATGGATCAAACCATGCAATTTTATCAGTTCTTGTTTTAGTTATCTACTGTTTTTATACAGCCAACTAAATAATCAAGATTTTAGCTTCATCTCCTATAGTTATCAACCTTTTTAAGCATATTTATCAACACTTGATCCCCACACAACATTTTTATCATCATATATACATCATATACATATACAAAATGAAAGAAATTACATTTGTTCTTTACAAAATAACAAGAGAAAAATGGAGAGGATGATCTTCTTTACCAACCAAGTGGATTTCTTGTTTTAGGAAGACAAGAACTTGATGAACACAACAAGTATCTCCAAGACCATCAAATATCAAGAACATAGGTTGGAAAATCAGCCCTAGGACACAAGCAAATCACCTCCAAATATGTTAATATGGACACCAAATGAGCAAGGCTTCAAGATAACTCCTTAATAGAGCTAGTAAACATGTGTTTCATGGCTAGAAGAAATCAAATGGGGTGTTTGTTGGTTTATTTAGGACGGCAAAGGGGATGGAGTATGAGAGAGTTTTGAGAGGATTTTGCATGTGAGAAATGATGGAAGTGAAAACAAGTAGCTAGTTTTGTGTTTAGTGGAATGTGTTAGCTTAATATGTAAGCATGGCTTACACATGGAATGTGTTAGCTAACTTGATGCCACCTTGGTGGTGTGGTGTCAAGTTATGCCGTCCCAACCAAGCTAGTGGGGTGGGACAATGTGTTTTGTCCCATCTCACTAGTTTACGGGTATTTCTCGATTCTAGTTTTCTTGATTTGCGTGCCCTCGGGTCGTTTTACGAAAAACGTTTTTATAAATTATGAATCAACGTCACAAAACGAATCCAATAAAAATTGTCTCATCAAAAACGGAGTTCAAAAACGTAACTACGTAATCCTAAGGTTTCCGGTTTAGTCGTAAAAGACGCCAAATTATGCACGTAAGCCCAAATTTAAATCCGTAAATTGTGAGTTCGTCAACCAACATAAAAATAAGTTTCAAAATATTATACGAGAAAATATTTCACTACCTGAAAATGTTAGATTGTCACAGCTTTTCCTCCTAAAAGGGATCAACGTCCTCGTGATCCATTTCATTTGGATGTCCGTTTCTTATTGAAATCGAAGAGGTGCGGATATTTCTTCCACATTTCATCCTCTCGTTCCCAAGTATACTCCGGTCCATGCTTTGAATTCCATCAGATCTTGATAATAGGTATCCGACTTTGTTTCAGTTGCTTTACCTCACGGTCCATAACTTCTACGGGCTCTTCGATAAAATGCAACTTCCCATCTATTCGAACCTTACCTAACGGAATTTTCTCATCACTCACTGCTAGACATTTCTTCAGATTAGATACATGGAATGTGTTGTGAACATCATGAAGTTCTGGGGGTAACTCTAGTTTGTAAGCCACCGGACCTACTCTAGATAAAATCTTAAAGGGTCCAATATAACGGGGATTCAATTTCCCTCGTTTTCCAAATCTTATAACGCCTTTTCATGGCGATACTTTCAACATTACTCGGTCACCCACTTCAAACTCCATTGGCTTCCGCCGCACATCCGCGTAACTTTTCTGTCTACTACGGGCAGTCAACAACCTATTCTTAATCTGAACTATCATCTCCGTAGTCTCCCGGATCAATTCCGGTCCCGTGAGCTGGGTATCCCCAACTTCACTCCAACATACAGGAGACCTACACTTCCTACCATACAAAGCTTCAAACGGTGCAGCCTTAATACTAGAATGGTAACTATTGTTATACGAAAACTCTGCTAACGACAAATGTTTATCCCAATTCTTACCAAAGTCTAACACACAAGCTCTCAACATATCTTCCAGTGTTTGTATCGTCCTTTCACTCTGCCCATCAGTCTGGGGGTGATAAGCAGTGCTCATGTCGAGATTCGTTCCCAAAGATCTTTGGAGAGATTTCCAAAAATCCGATGCGAATCTAGGATCTCGATCTGAAATGATCGATACAGGCACTCTATGTTTGCATACAACATTATCAAGGTATATACGAGTCAGCTTCTCCAGTGAGAACTGCTCTTTAACCGGAATGAAGTGTGCTGATTTGGTCAGTCTATCGACAATAACCCAAATCGAATTGTTTCCAGATGATGTTCTAGGAAGCTTGGTGATAAAGTCCATCGTAATTCGCTCCCACTTCCACTCAGGAATCTTTGGCTGTTGAAGTAGTCCTGATGGCTTTTGATGTTCAGCTTTAACTCTAGCATAAGTCAAGCATTGAAGAACATACATAGCTATGTCAGCTTTCATATTCGGCCACCAGTACAACTTCTTCAAATCATGGTACATCTTATCAGATCCCGGATGAATGGAATACTTAGATTTATGGGATTCTAACATAATCAAATCTCTTAAGCCTCCAAACTTAGGTATCCACATACGACCTCTTAAGCATTTCACTCCATCAGCTCTAACCTCTAAAGGATCTCCTTCTCCTCAGAACCCTTCATTAACAAAATTCTCCTTCTTACAAGCTTCTAATTTGCTCAGGTAAATTATTGTGCACGGTCAAGACTAGAGAACGCACCCTGATAGGCTCTCTATCTTTCCTACTTAATGCATCGGCAACAACATTGGCTTTTCCTGGGTGATATTTTATATCACAATCATAATCACTTAACAACTCTATCCATCTTCGTTGCCTCATGTTCAATTCCTTCTGGTCGAGAATATACTGTAGGCTTTTGTGATCGGTGAATACCGTACACTTGGTGCCATACAGATAATGTCTCCACAACCTAAGAGCAAAGACTACAGCTCCTAACTCAAGATCATGAGTAGTATAATTCTCCTCATTCTTCCTTAATTGCCTAGAAGCATAAGCTATCACTTTCTCTCTCTGCATCAAAACAGCTCCATAACCTCTAAGAGATGCATCACAATACACTACAAAATCTTCACTCCCGTCGGGTAATGATAAGATTGGCGCACTACATAATTTTTGCTTCAATGTCTGAAATGCTCCATCTTCATCACTTCCCCAAACGAAAGGTTTATTCTTCTGAGTAAGCTTAGTCAAGGGTTTAGCTATCAAAGAAAATTCTTTAATGAATCGCCTATAATAGCCAGCCAATCCTAAGAACTGTCGCACTTCCGTTGGCGTTGTCAGTGCAGACCAATTCTTAATAGCTTCAACCTTTGCAGGATCAACATGAATTCCATCTCTGTTAATCACATGACCAAGAAATTGCACAGAATCTAACCAGAAATCACACTTCGAAAACTTAGCATACAACCTTTCATCCTTCAACAAATTCAAAACAATCCTCAAATGTTCTCTATGTTCATCTTCATTCTTAGAATAGATTAGAATATCGTCAATAAACACAATCACAAATTTATCCAAGTAGGGCTTGCACACTCGATTCATTAAATCCATGAAAACCGCAGGTGCGTTAGTTAACCAAAATGGCATTACTTGAAATTCATAGTGTCCATAACGAGTTCTAAATGCAGTTATAGGAATATCTTCTTCACGGACGCGAAGTTGGTGATATCCTGACCGCAAATCTATCTTAGAATACACACTAGATCCTTGTAGTTGATCAAACAAATCATCAATCCTAGGTAAAGGATATCGATTTTTAATTGTCAACTTATTCAGTTCCCTATAATCAATGCACATACGAAAAGATCCATCCTTCTTCTTAACGAACAAGACTGGAGCTCCCCAAAGCGACGAGCTCGGTCGAATAAAACCTTTATCAGACAACTCCTTAAGTTGCTCAGATAACTCCTTTAATTCAGAAGGGGCTAATCGGTAAGGCGCACGTGCCACCGGTGCAGCACCAGGAATTAAATCGATTCGAAACTCTACTTGCCTTATCGGTGGAAGTCCGGGTAAATCTTTAGGAAATACCTCAGGAAATTCACAAATAATAGGTACATCTTCCAATCGTTTCTCCCTAGAGTCATTCCCGGTCACTTGAGCTAAGAATAACTCACAACCGTTCCTGATGTACTTTTGGACTTTAATACATGAAACGATTTTCAAACGGGATTCACCTCGACTACCATCAATTACTAACGTCCTATTCCTAAGAGGAATCTTAACCTTCTTCTCTCCACATAAAATAGTAGCATTATTCAACGACAACCAATCCATACCAATAATAATATCAAAACTACCTAATTCTATCAACATCAAATCAATCGGAAAGGAATGGTTTAAGAGATTTAGAGAGCATCCTTCTAATAGCTTATTAGTTTTCACTAATTTACCATCAGCCAATTCCACCTCGTAACTGGTACTTATCTCAACAGGTTCAATATCAATAAGGGCACTAAATTTAGTGGATACAAAGCTCCTATCGGCACCCGAATCGAATAAAGCAACAGCATAATGATTGTTGAGTAAAAACGTACCGGTAACGACATTCGGATCCTCTTTCTTCACCTCAATTGTTCCAAGTTGGTAGATACCACCCTGGGGGTTTCTTCCAGGTACAATCGCTTTCAACTTGGGGCATTCCGATTTCCTATGACCTTCTTCATTACAGTTGAAGCAAATGGTTCCCTTCTTACACCTTTCAACCTTGTGTCCAAGCTTTCCGCAATTTCGGCACTTCCAGCAGTCGCCAGCATGCCTCTTGTTGCCACACTTAGGACATCTATCATCGTTGCGCGGTGTATTGTTTGTAAGAGAATTTGCATTCCCCTTTCTCTTGTTCTGGCGGCGATTGAAATTCTTCCTATTATCACCTCTATCTACACGATCACCGTCTCCCTTTCTTTTCTCACCTACACGGGCTTCATCTTCCTTATCCTGAATTATCTGTCCAATGAGTTGGTAAGCCATTCGAACAACATCATCAATGGTCAGTGGTTTCGATGATGTCACGTCCCCCCGGATATTCCTGGTCAACCCTTTAACATATTGTTCAATTCGGATCTCTTCGGGTTCAACCAATCGAGGACATAGCAAGGCCAACTCATGGAATCGGTTCGTGTAACTATCAATGTCCACACCTTTCATTCTCAGATGAATCAACTCTTGCTCTAACCTAATAATCACACTACGAGGACAAAACTCCAAAGTCATCCACTTCTTAATTTCAGCCCAAGGAGTAGCATTAGCAGCATCAAGACCCCATGAAAGCAATTCTCCCGTTCCACCAAGTCAACGCACGACCTTTAAGAGTAGCCATAGCAAAAGTCACCTTATCTTCCTCCTTACACTTACTAATCCTAAACACCGATTCAATCTTCTCAATCCACTGGCTTAGTCCTACAGCACCTTCAGTTCCATTAAAAGGTAGAGGTTCACACTTCATGAACATCACATAAGTACAACCACCAACTTCAGGTGCATTAGTTCCAAGTCCTCCTACATTTCCTCCAGCATTAGCATTCACATTATTAGCATTCACATTCACATTAGTACCGCCAATTCCACTACCGCCAGCTCCACTACCGCCAGCTCCACTACCGCCAGCTCCACTACCGCCAGCTCCACTACCGCCAGCTCCACTACCGCCAACTCCACTACCGCCAGCTCCACTACCTCCAGCTTCATTTCTAGCATTTACCATAAATTCAGTCATAGATGCGGTAACTTGCTCTGTAATAATCCTACGTACATCATCCTTAGTCACAGCCTTCTTGGGCGGCATAGTTCTATAATTCCACAATTTCAAAGTATTAAGCATTCATCCAACAAAGGATTCATATAATATGGATTGAATTCATAATCAAGATACAAATAAGGCACAATATGGAATTCAAGACAAGATACATATTTCATTCGATCTGAAACAAAAGTATTGTCTTAGTACATCCCATATCAAAGTTCTAGCACTATATACACTCAAAATTCGTGACAGGTCTATTACTAACAAGTCGGTTCAGTCAAAGCTACAAAAGCACAAAAGATATAAAGGTCACTACTAAATACAGACTGGTCTACTGAGAACCGCCAGATGGTCCATCATCCATCGTCTTCTGAATCTTCGTCGGACGATCACTAGACACATCTTCAGCTGGGCGCTTACGGATTACTCCTCTTTCAACCATGTCAGCATAAAATCTACTGTTCCATCCCACAGTTATATTCAACTCCTTTTCGGCTTTCTCACGCATCGCACGAGCCACACTCAACTGAATCTCCATAGTATTCACCTTTCTCTTCATAGCAGCATACTCACCACTTTCCAACACCGATAACCTCCTAAAAGCCTCATTCAAACCACGTTCTACATCACTCAAATCCAAACTAAGCAATTCTCGCTCTTTCTCGCCAACCTTTGTCTTCGACTCCAAATAAGCAACCTGAGTCTGAACAACACCTAATCCAATCTCTGTCACACAACTCTTAACACGGGAAGCATCTAGATCACGTCTCAAGGCCCATGGTGCAAGACCATCAATATGAATAGCCTCTCGAGTACTAGACGACACTCCTATCTCACGTCTACGAGTAGCAATACCATCCGTACCGTCAGGTGCATCATCATCCTCATCCTCCTCTGATTCAGAATCAGATTCAGACGATTTAGACGTTTCATCCCTAGGTAACTCATCCTCAGAATCAGACAAATAAACTGGTGGGGGCAAAGGCTCGCCCTCTGGAACATCATACGGATAAATAAGCTCAGCTTCCTCATCGTCATCGACCTCAACATCTATACCTACATCCTCCTCGACATCCTCGTCGCCAATCTCGTCATCTAAATTTTCTAACCCAATCTCATCATCATTCTCAATATCAACATTCTCAATATCTACATTCTCAATCTCCACATTCTCAATATCCACATTCTCAATATCCACATTCTTAATATCCACATTCTCAATCTCATTCTCTACCAAGTCAACCTGAGGGGCAATCTGATCTCCTAGTCCTAACTCGGGCTCGGGATCCTCAAATGGTTCCTCCTCATCATCGATATCATAATCTACTAAGTCTAAATAAGGATCATCTTCTATATTAGGTTCGGGAATAGCATGGTTTTCTACAGGAATATTAGGGTCAGCCATGACAATCTGCATTTATATATATATCTCGTATTAGGATAACATACTAGTTAAACAATTACATAATGAAATCACGATATATACATATATATAAATTAAATTATATATATCAAAATATATATCTTCTCAATAGGGCTTGTTAGTAACTTCGGAGATCTCTGGCACCGTTATAGTCAAAAGATTTTTCAAATATTTTCTCAAATGTTCATTGTCAAAAGATTTTGAAAAGTTTTGTTCAAAACCTTGGTTTTTAAAATCTTTTGTTCTCTATAACGAGAGCTCTGGTACCAAACTGTAACACTCTCATTTTTCGTATCGGTACAGCGGAAGGGTCTTTCAGAGTGTTACGGGATAGCACAATAACTCCAATCATAGACAACACAATAAAAATGGTTGTACAAGGTTTAACAAACATTCATTCGATAAAAAGTTTAAAAGCGTACAACAGATCCCAAATTATACAGGTCATTAAGTTTACAAAACACAGATCGAATGAACATTTTTAATAATATGTGGGCCATCAGAGTCGATCTCCATCCGGATTACCTTCAAGCACCTGAGATAAAAACATGCAAAAATCATATCAGCGAATGCCGAGTGAATTCATAGAGTTTAATGAAAACCGTTATATAAAACAATCATTTAAAATCAGAACACAAGCATAATATCGGAAGTAAGTCCTCATATTGCTAGTCAGGCAATATATCAAGCATACATCTTAAACCGTCCATGAGACCGTAGTCTCTATATTACCATGATAGGTAATATATTCATCGTTAATAGCGTCGTTATTATATATAGGATACATTGTATTTGAATTTATATATGTTTTATAGAATACGTTTTAGGATTATTATTAACCGCATGACATTGTTACCTTACTGTGAAAACAGCGGGCCGCGAACCCGACAAACAATTTGCCCATCTAAGTTAGCGTGTCGTCACAAAAATCACGCTATGGAATCTTCTCATACATAAATTTGCTTACCAATCAATGTGGTACGACGGGGATCAACCGTCAAGGCGCAAACTGGGGTGATCGTCCCCAAATAGTACTATCAAATGCATAAGCGTCTACCAAATCCCGGTAGTTCACAATTCATGCTAATGGGACTTTAAGTGACATAACATAACTACTAATAATCCTTTTAGTCTCGTTTATAGGGTCATAGCATCATTCGGGTCCATATCATTAAGCATACAATCGGGACTACTTGTGTTCTATTTTTATAAAAATCTAGCATGTTATCTCCCTCGCGGGTTTACAAATCATTTTATAAAACATTTAAAAGAGTGCGAGGCTATGAACTCACATTGTTAATGAAAGGCGGATTATCGGCTACGGGCGTGCTTCGGTCACGGAAACCTATATAAATAATAATCGGTCTTAGACTTTGTCCAATGACTTTTATCAAAATAACAATATACATATGATGATTTTGTACATATGATGATGATCAAGTGGGTTTTATACATCTTTGTTTACTCATTTTAGCGTTTACGTTTTGGTAACGTCTTACTAGTTCGCTAGTTTTACCTATTTACCTATTTTAAGTCCATTAAGCCTTTTATAAGTTCTTTAACTTGTTTTAATCCCTTTTATACCTATATTATCAGTATATATACTTTTCATGTTGGGCCCAAATGGGTTAAGCCCAATAAGTTCTTTTTACAAGTTTTTATCTTATTAAGTCCAATTATTAGTCCAATATGTTTAGTTAGCTCGTAAATGTCCGTAATTCTTATAGTTCGGGTTTTATCGGTTTTTAATTGTCTTAGTTACCTATACATCAGTATATGACTTTTATAAACTTTACATTAGACGGATTTGGTCGTCTAAGTTTTATTTGGCGAAAAACGTTAATTTTACGGCGATAGCCGAAAAAGTCGTAAAAATCAAGTTTATAGTTTTTATTACTTATAAATATTATTTCACCACCATTTATATAATTTATCCATTTAATTAACCTTTTATATATTTATATAAATAAGTTTTATAAGTTAGTGGGTTTATATTTCTACATTTTATACATTATAATGTGAGTGCTTATATAATAATAATAAACATTATTTCCAAAAATCTGATTTTTAACTTCATGTTCACCATTTTTAACATATCTAGAGTTCTATAATGAATTTAGAAGCTCATTTTTGGGTGACATGTTCTTCATATTATTTGCTACATTTAACTTAGTTATAGCTACTGCCCATTTTGAGTTTAACTTGCCTTAACAGTCCCTACAAAACTGCTTATTCAGATTAGACCACCTAACTTGTTTTGATCATATCTCACTCATTATTTTGATTCCATTGCATGGCCAACTCTCACATGTGTATAACATCTTCTACTTACTGTAAATGGATCAAACCATGCAATTTTATCAGTTCTTGTTTTAGTTATCTACAGTTTTTATACAGCCAACTAAATAATCAAGATTTTAGCTTCATTTCCTATAGTTATCAACCTTTTTAAGCATATTTATCAACACTTGATCCCCACACAACATTTTTATCATCATATATACATCATATACATATAAAAAATGAAAGAAAATACATTTGTTCTTTACAAAATAACAAGAGAAAAATGGAGAGGATGATCTTCTTTACCAACCAAGTGGATTTCTTGTTTTAGGAAGACAAGAACTTGATGAACACAACAAGTATCTCCAAGTCCATCAAATATCAAGAACATAGGTTGTAAAATCAGCCCTAGGACACAAGCAAATCACCTCCAAAGATGTTAATATGGCCACCAAATGAGCAAGGCTTCAAGATAACTCCTTAATAGAGCTAGTAAACATGTGTTTCATGGCTAGAAGATATCAAATGGGGTGTTTGTTGGTTTATTTAGGACGGCAAAGGGGATGGAGTATGAGAGAGTTTTGAGAGGATTTTGCATGTGAGAAATGATGGAAGTGAAACCAAGTAGCTAGTTTTGTGTTTAGTGGAATGTGTTAGCTTAATATGTAAGCATGGCTTACACATGGAATGTGTTAGCTAACTTGATGCCACCTTGGTGGTGTGGTGTCAAGTTATGCCGTCCCAACCAAGCTAGTGGGGTGGGACAATGTGTTTTGTCCCATCTCACTAGTTTACGGGTATTTCTCGATTCTAGTTTTCTCGATTTACGTGCCCTCGGGTCGTTTTACGAAAAACGTTTTTATAAATTATGAATCAATGTCACAAAACGAATCCAATAAAAATTGTTTCATCAAAAACGGAGTTCAAAAACGTAAATACGTAATCCTAAGGTTTCCGGTTTAGTCGTAAAAGACGCCAAATTATGCACGTAAGCCCAAATATAAATCTGTAAATTGTGAGTTCGTCAACCAACATAAAAATAAGTTTCAAAATATTATTCGAGAAAATATTTCACTACCTGAAAATGTTAGATTGTCACACCATCGGTGTTGTGGCACGTATATAATTACGTAGGCCTCCATAATTTTATATGTTCCCTTTCACCCATGTACTCCCTCCTATGACGACACTTATAATAAATTAGTACTACACGGAACACATATATACCACATAAAATACACTCTATATATATACCGCATAGGTAAAATAAGAACATCTCCTACGTCAACCCTAACTTCATTCATAACTCGAGGCTCAATCGCCAAAACAAATCAATAACAACAAAATATCCAACATAAAAAAATGACCATAACAATTCAGGCAGAAATTCGAATCTACTACTAGTCGCAGACTCAACATTGGTACAATCCTATTATTACATAGCGCACCTCTTCTTCTACGCGACATGGGTAACACTAAATAGGTTCCTACACTTCTGATCCATACGTCACATCAATAGAAAATAAATGAATGTACTTACATATATTATATCTCAATAAGCAAGTATGAAAGTAAATAAATATCCGAAACGAAATTAACACTTAAGCACTCCATATACTATAATGCACACATACCCCTATGACACCTACATGCATGGATCCTTAAGCTATAGACTAGGCTACTAGACTAGGCAACCTAATTCTCTATAACCATTGTCTCTGATACCATTCTGTCACACCCCACCATGGCGGAATATGGGGCGCGATGTATGGATATCATCACAACAATAGCGTGTCTATAGAGATAACTAAATGAAATGGAAATATCATAAATGGTGACACAATGTTATGAAAATATCACAAACAACGCTGACGTCTAGGTAAGTAGGTAACAGGCCCTACCTCTTACCAAAGACATAGAATTAACAAATACAAACATATTGGTGTCTACAAAGTATCACTTATTCAAACATAAGTAAAGACTAAGAGGAAAAGGGGCTCCCAGCTAGCCACTCCTATTCTCACGCTTAACTACATTCTCACCTGAAAGAGACACTAAAACACTTCAACAATAATGTTGGTGAGAGTCATAGGTTTAGACTCCAACTCAAAATCAATTGTAAGCTGTGAATAACAACCATTAACAAAAGTACATATGGACAATGTGCTACAATTATGTATTAACAACTAGCATTTAAGATTAACCAATCACCACAAATCCAAGGCTCCAAGCCTTACCAATAACCACAATTCCAAGGCTCCAAGCCTAACCAATCACCATGGTCCCATAAGAGCCCATACACCTATGAACCAATCCTAAGGCCCCGCCTTGTCAACATTCCCTTGGTACCAAGTCAAACCACAATAACAATCAAGAATCACAAAGCATTAAATCACATAAGTGTACACACAAGTCCATTACAAACCATAAAAACATTCACAGCATTAGTTACAAAACCATACAGTGTCTCTTCCATCCCATTTGGAAATCAAATCATAAAAAGACATGGGACTATGAAACTCACCTGAACAAGCTTCTCCAAGTATCCGTACTCTAGCAAAAATCTAAACACATAAACGTATACAATCAAGACATGAACCACATACCAAAATGGCTCACCAATATATGATGGATATATAACCTTATCCTACCAGTTAACCCCATTTATATACCATATGCATCCCATTACATCCCTCTATAAAGCCCTTACTTAGTTTAGTTCATAACTCGCCCCGTTAATATTTAACCAAAACAGTCCCGTTTTTCATACTTCAAACTATGGGTTGAACACCCCTTTAAACAAAATAACATGCCCTGTAAACGAAACCCTATGCCCTTACATGTGTTAGCTAACTCTCACATTTGGCCGCAACCTTAAAGACACTGTTAAGGTCTCCATATATATATATATATATATATATATATATATATATATATATATATATATATATATATATATATATATATATATATATATATATATATATATATATATATATATATATATATATATATATATATATATATACTTTTACCTATTCAGAATTTACTCATTTTGAACATATGAAAAGTTTGTTATGATCAGAGGATCTTTCCCTAACCCATTTGTTTATACCTCCTCTAGATCTTTTTATAAATATATAATCTAAGTCTCATGTTCGTTTGAAGGTTCCAATATAACCCTAAGTACCCCAAACAATTCAAAACATAAAAAGAAAACAGGCTGATCCAAAAACTGTTCTTTGACACCCGACTGATGTAACCTTTTTTTGACCCACTTTCAGACCTCCAATTTAGTTCTCGTTTCTTGCATTTGAAAGACAACTCAATTACCTTTCTAGGGACATAAGATTCGAAAATTAAAAGTTTGTAAAACTCTAGATATGATCAAAACAATGATCCAACATTTCTGCCCAGTTTTTAATGACGAATTTAATATGATTAACCTAATTAATCTACATAAACCCTAATTTAAACCTAAAAATGATTTCCAATGATAAAAACCCATTAATTAAATCACTAATTACAGGTAATTAACAAACCCTAATCAAAAATTATGAATCTCAACCCTAATCCATCATATTAAGTTACATATACGTAAATTAAACGTTAATTGTCATAGTTTTAGTGTGTACCTTAAACCCTAATTGAATTATTGGGTTTTCATGATCCTCCATTGATAGAAACCACTGATATTAGAGATATGGAAATGATAAATTCATTTTTGGGGCTAAAGGGAGTAATATGGGTAATTAAAACTAACCACGAAGCCTAATAGTACTCAAATTGGGCTCCCCTTGCTTTCCTTAAGCAAAATTCAGCCCAAAATCAAGTCCAACACCCTATGGCCGACTTTTTTTAACTATATTACTGTAAATTAACTATTAATTATTATTACCTTAAATTTCCTTAATTTATTTCAGCTCCTAAAGCCTCCCAAACCTCAAAACCGTAAAACTAGTCAAATTTACGCGTATACCGTAAAAGACGTAAAATATACAGTTTTATAAAAACTCTTGAAATATGAAATAAATTAATTAACTAAGTCCTAAATGACTTAAAACCATCCCGAAAAATACTCCCGTGACTAATTACCTCATCCGAGACCTCTAAATGCTAAACCTTAAATCGTAAAAATACGATTTTCTATAATACATATACGTATACGTAAAACCACGAAATAACACCATCTCATTTCATAGTCACTACCTTGTGAGCTCATGAACATGAAATAACCGTTCCTCGATTTACTTATGAGTACCATATACCCATCAACGATATCCAAACCTCACTCCAAACACACAAAATAAACACATAAGCACATAAAAGCACATATTTGCACAAAACACCCTAAATTATAGTCTAAGTGACGAACCCCAAAACCATGGTTGTCACACAAGGTTTGTGCTACATGACTCCCACCCGAAGGCTCATAGAGAACATGTTTTTATTTATTCTTCTTATTATTATGATATATATAGTAAGCCAAATTTCCGCAATCTCATGATCAAAAAGTCCATGACGCTGATACCCTTAATGTGTTCTCACTTTAATTACAAGGGAAGAAAAAGAAGGAGTTACGAGTTAAGATATTAAGCCCAAACCGCTAAAAACTTCATTTATTAAGCAATTAATTATTCAAGCGTGAAAAATAAATACGAGGAGATAGAATCAAACACAAAAATACTTATACAAGGAAGACTTAGCCTTTAAACTTATAATTCAACTTTATCATCTCTTATTCTCCATACTGTAAAATCTCAAAAATGCGAGACTAATGGACACTTAGCCTATTAAATCAAAGTTTTGGGTTTTCAAGTCATCTATAGGATCTTGCATCTTCTTAGACTTTTTCAAGTTTAGAATTTACGTTTTAAAGTTCCCTTGATAAATAACTTTCTAGGATCAATTATAGGAACTTGCGAAAAGTTCTTGTTCTTAAACCCGTATGAGTTAAGACTTTCTCGTTTTAAAGTTCCCTATATAAAAGTCTAGCAAAACTTGATTTAAAAACGCTAAGGAATGAGCTAAGGTAAAAACCGAATTGAGTCAAAAACTATTTTTATTTTCACCAACGGAAAGCCTTCATTTGTGTCAAAAACACTTATTTTCTTTATTATTAAACATAAAATAACACTAAAAATTTAATTTTTTTATGAAAAACGAGAAAAACGATTACGTTTGAACACGACAAAAGCAATTGCAAGCGATTATATCAATTGACTCCCCCATGCTAAAACCAAACATTGTCCTCAATGTTTCCTAACTCAAGAGTAACAACCCCTTGCTAGAACACGAAGAGCTGAATGAAAAAGTCCTAACATGGTAAGATTACGCAAATCTATAAGCCGTTTATTGTTTATGCTTCAAGATAAAATGTTAGTTGATAAAAATCAAAGGATAGTGAGTGACCCTTTTGATAATCAAAGTAAGGAAGCTCGAGTGGACTGACAAAAACCAAACACGAGAGTCTTCAATGATTAGGTTCATACCTAAGATTCACAACACAACAAAGCACAAGCACGAGCTTGAAAAGATCAAGCCTTATTAGTGTTAGAAAATAGATAGAAGATAGAATGTATGGGACTCCCCCATAAGGCACCTCGTTTTTGTTAGCCGAGTCATGAGCTCGACTCGATCCCCGAATTCATTGGTCCTTAGGGAAAAAGGTGAAAACCGGCATATTGGAATAAAATCCATTATAAAGCATGATGTCGGGGTCAAAGATCACATCCTCGTTGTCGGGTGACGAACGAAAGAATGAAACTCCAACATAAATCTCCAAAAAGAGATGGTGGTCACAAATCATAAAATGGATATAGTATGCTCCCCGAGATAAACTCTCACCAAGATGATCGAAAAATCATTCAATTATTGCATCGGTGAAAGGCCGAGATTTTCCTAAATTAATGATTCCGGGATCGAATACCTTGTCCTCGGGAGAGAAAGGAATAGACAACACGGTGTCTTCCCCCCATGATAATCCAAAATCATATAAAGCACATGGTAATGGTGGGATAAAAGTCTCAACTATAGTGGTATCAACATGTATGACTTTGTTAACCTTGTTACTCTTTGGAATGTGAACAAAGGATTCATGATACTCTAAATGAGTCACATGAAAAACCCGTACATTAAGATTAAAGCGAGTGGGAAGGAGATTTGGAGTAAAGAAAATTTCTCCCTCCGGGTCAACATTATCATCGTCATAAATCGGGTGATCAAACCAAGGATTTTCAAAACAGTCATTATAAAAATTCTCAAGATAGAGTGTTTTCCTTTTGTTCATAAGACTTTTCCTCAAATTCCGAAGGAATGTCTTTAGAAAGAAACTCATAAACCTCCTTAAAGAAGTGTTCATCGTCACAAAGGTTGTGATATGAAGGAGGTATGATGCTCTCAAAATCCTCTTTAAACAATAGATTATTGTTCATTGAAACTTCAAAGAGAGGATTTGAGTATGTCACATAAGAGTCGTCAATCTTGTCATCACAAGAAATATCCGACAAAGTATCGAGTGTGTCACATTCGGATACAAGATCATCATTCTCATTAGAGGAAAGTTCATTGGAGAACTCCTCGAGAATGGAAGGTAAATCATGAAGATTACGCTCGATCTCAAGATTGAAAACTTCTTCACTTCCCCGTGGAAGTGGATTAATAAGAGCAACAAGTTCATCGACGAACTTATCCAATGAATAGTCACTATCCTCACTCGGTGTGAAGTTAGGAATCAAAGTCTCTTCAATGGAAGATTGTGCCTTAGTTGTTGGGAATAAAATATAGCCAGTACACTTGAACGCTGACAAAAAGAAAACAAGCGTTGATAAGAAGAAAACAAACGTTGACAGATCAAACGTTGACAGATCAAGCGTTGACAGGAAGAAGTCAAGCGTTGATAGGTTGAAGACAAGCACTAATAGAAAGATATGGTATACGCGTATTATGTTTCTAGTTTTTTTCTAGTAAAGATAGGATCAACAATGTATTTTCTATAATTATCTTTACCTAGAATAGCTGATACATACACTCTTGTACAAGGCTTCTTTTGTCTATAAAAGAAGACCTTTAGGTTGTGTTTCATATAAGTTTTTCATACGTTTAACACTTTCATTGTAAGCAAGTTTGTCATTATCAATCAAGTGAAAGTTTGTTTTACAACTGTTTGTGTGTTCTTGTTTAAGTATTAATTCCGCATAATACTTGAACTGTTTTATACACAACAAAGTTTCTCTACGTGTTTAACTTGATCTAATCTCGTTTACACAAGCTAAATCGATCTAAGTTTGGGATCAACAAGTGGTATCAGAGCTTGTTGAGAAACTTTGATCAAAAGAACACAAGAACCCTAAACTGCCAAAAACCCTCATTTTCACAAAACCCTAAAAACACCATGTCTACCCCAGAAACAAACTCCTCCTCCTCCTCCTCAAACCACAACATTAAGATTCCCATGCTAGATGCAGACAATTTTGAGCTATGGAAGTTCAACTTTGAGCAATATCTACAAATCCATGATTACACCTTATGGGAAATCATTGAATATGGAAACACATTCGATAAAGCTCAAAAGATTGCAGCTGCCATAGCGCCAAGAACAGTTGTTCAAGGATGCTCTGAAGCAGATAGAAAAGAAACACCTGAAGATGGTAGAGCTGTGTCTGCTGAGGACATAGCAAAGAGAAGGGTTGATATGAAAACCCTAAGCATTCTGAAACTCTCTTTGGGACAAGAAAATCAGCACAAATACAGAGGTTATGAGTCTGCAAAATACCTTTGGGCAGCCCTTGAAGTTGCCTATGGTGGTAATGCTGATACTATGGAAGAGAAAAAGAAGCAACTCTTACATGAGTATGCTGTTTTTAAGGCTCAACCTAATGAGAAGCTAAGTAGTGTGAGAAGCAGACTTCTTGACATTACAAGCAAGCTGTCCTTCATGGGGATAGTAATTGGTGATGTTGACATTATTGCCACTTTTCTTAAAAGCCTTGGTGATGCATGGAAGATTGAGGCAAGATCTATAATTGCCAACAACACTCACAAAAGTTCTACTTTTGATGATGTTTACAACAAACTGAGGCTGTTGGAGAATGAAACTCTTTTAGATCATGGAAGTAAGTCTAAAAATGGAAACATGGCCTTCTTCTCACATAGTGAAGGTCAATTTGATCAGAAGGATTCATACATGCACCCAGTTACTGGATCAACCAGTGTCAACGCTGGATCATATCTTGTCAACGCCTCACATTCAGACGCTGACACATACAAAATTGACTCTCCAAGAGTCAAGCCTGCTGGTATTGATCTGGATATTGTGTGTGCATACATTGCTTCATTGCCCAATGGTTCAGTGATTACATATGAGGACCTTGAGAAAATTAGTGATGAGCATTTGGAGGAGATGGAAATTAAGTAGAATATGGCTCTTACAAGTATAAGAGCAAACAGATGGAATAGAAGTTTCAAGAAGAAGATGACTTTTAATGCTAAGGACACTGCTGGATTTGATAAATCCAAGGTTGAGTGTTACATTTGTCATCGTATGGGGCACTTTATGAGAGAATGCAGATCTCCAAGAAGATCTGATGCAGGAAAACCCTCAAGCCAAATTGTTAAGGCTCAGGATCCCAAGGCCATGATGGCAATGCAAGAAATTGATGGTGTTGGATGGGATTGGAGCTATTTGGCTAAGGATGAGGAAGAGAATAAAGCTTTAGTTGCTGAGATGGAAGAAGAAGAGCATGTTCACTATGCTCTCATGGAACACTCCTCATCTTCATCAGACAATGAGGTATATGATGATGCTTTTTGTAGTAAGGGTTGTCGTCTAAATACTAAAAGACTTAACAAAGAGGTTTTAAGGTTGTCAACAGATGTGAGTAATGAGAGATGCAAATTGTCTAACTATCAACTTGCTCTTACTCAAACTGAAAAGACTTTAGTTGAGTATAAAAAAATGGAGTTTGACCTAAAAGATAAAATAAATATCTTAAAACATGATTTAAATGCTAGTACTGATATTAGAAACATCATGGAGAGGGTCAATGCTGAACTACAGGTTAAGTTAGATGAGGCTATCAAGAATAAGGATAATGTAGATCTTAAAATTCAGAGATTTGATAAAGCCTCACAAACCCTAGGAGAATGTGTTAGTAAACAAAGGGTAAAGGAATCATGGTAGAACTAGAAGTTCCAAAGGATGCAGCACAAGTAGATTTTGATTCAAGATTGGCTGCACAACTTGTGGAACAAGAAATGAAGAAGGTTGGTGAATCACCATTTGTTGTCACTTCAGAGGAACAAGAAGGAAGTGATGAAGGGAGTTCAGATTCAAGTGTGATGATAATTGAACAACCAGAAAGACTTGAATATGGTGATGACTTGGCAAGAGAGAAGCTTAGAGAGTTAAAATTGCAAGTAGATTATGATATGCCAGAAGTTGCTCAGATGTATCATGCTTGGGAGAATAGGATTATGGAGAATCCAGATTTGACAATTTCAGTCCAAATTTGGGGATTGGAGATTCTTCTAAGAGTTCAAAGAGACTGCAAGGTAATTCTGAAGCATAAGGCTAGCAACTTTTTCTCACTGCTGAAGAGGGATAGAAGGGAGCTTTATTACATGTTACTCAGATGTCATGGAACTAGATGGACCTTCAAGAAATTGCAGGGATTGTCCTTTGAAGAATTGGAGTACAAGGCTTATCCCATTTGGGCAAGAGTGTAGGAAATGAATACTCTTAGAATTCTTTCAGATGAAAGGAAAGAAGAACTTGTAGAAGAGTTGGAGATTCAGAAGGCAATGATTGTTCCAAGGCCTTTGAAGAAGGGAGTCCCACTTGAGTTTCCTAAAGATCTAAATAAAGTGGTTCCCAGTGAAGCTGTTCTTAGAAGAAGCATTAAGCTCTCACCCATGGAAGCTTCAGATATGGTACAAGTGTTACCTCTTGATGCCAGAAACCCTATTATTAGCTATGAAGAGGATGCACGTGGGTTTTGGAAGATTGGCATATATGGGAAAGAGGTACACGCATTTACTACTCTTATGTCTCTCTTTGCAAGTATGGATAGGGAAGACTTGGCAGACCTTTAGAGGTTGTTGCTGGCCAAGTATGAGGCTGAAGCTCCTACTTCAGTCAATGGAATAAAGCTTTGGTCAACATTCAAGAGAATATGTGCACCAGAAGATGAAGATCCTGTTTGGAATGATCTTGAGGATGATATCAGTGGTCTTCAATGGCGTTTGTATTCAGCTGCTGGTGTGTATTATTTAAGCTCTACAAAGTTTGCTGAGTATCTTCTTGTAGATGTTGAGTATCCCATGTCCAAAGATGTTTTGGACAAGATGAAGACAACACAGCTAGAGATTGACTATTCAAGTGACGTGGCCAAAGATTTGATTAGGCATGTTTATTACCAATATGATAAGATTTGTAAGATTCCTCCTAGTTCTTAATTTTTATTCAGAAACTTGAAAACTAGAGTAGATATCAAGTTTAGGGGATGATTGTTGGGAATAAAATGTAGCCAATACACTTGAACGCTGACAAGAAGAAAACAAGCGTTGATAAGAAGAAAACAAACGTTGACAGATCAAGCGTTGACAGGAAGAAGTCAAGCGTTGATAGGTTGAAGACAAGCACTGATAGAAATATATGGTCTACGCGTATTATGTTTCTAGTTTGTTTCTAGTAAAGATAGGATCAACAATGTATTTTCTATAATTATCTTTACCTAGAATAGCTGATACGTAGACTCTTGTACAAGGCTTCTTATGTCTATAAAAAAAGACCTTTAGGTTGTGTTTCATATAAGTTTTTCATACGTTTAACACTTTCATTGTAAGCAAGTTTGTCATTATCAATCAAGTGAAAGTTTGTTTTACAACTGTTTGTGTGTTCTTGTTTAAGTATTAATTCCGCATAATACTTGAATTGTTTTATACACAACAAAGTTTCTCTACGTGTTTAACTTGATCTAATCTCGTTTACACAAGCTAAATTGATCTAACTTTGGGATCAACATTAGTATCATCTATTTGGTCCTTCGGAGGGAGTGAAAATGAGTCCATATTCAACGATTTTCAACTAAAGCAATATCTCCCTCCGGATCGAAAATCTCACTATCAAACTCACTAGCATCGAATGGTGCACTAAGGTAATCATCAATTTCCTTATCGATCTTTGAACGAACATTATCCTCGAGGAGAAAAGAATTAAACATGATAGAGGATTAAGAAGATTATTTTTGGTATTTTTCATAAATCAATCAAAGATTGATAAAAACAAGGAGTAAGGATAATTACTATGGAAGTAAACTACCCTCGATCGACTTTGAAACGTAGGTGAAAACCTAAACGTCTCGAGGTTCAATAAGTAAACAAAAAAATAAGATTTATTACTACTTGAATCGGCAAACCAATAATCGGTCGTCTCTCTCAATATACGCACAAGCAAGCGGGAAAACGAGGTGGCACAAAGCACTTAAAAACCTTTTTCCTTAGACGGTCTTTTATAGCTCGTCGACTTATAACCACCTTATAGTTTGTATAAATCGAGTTCAAACTTTTTATTAGTATTTATCTATTTTGCCTTTTTATTTTTCGTTTTGGATTCGAATACAATAGCAAGGTGATGAAATCCCAACTAAGGTCTTTTATGGAAGTAGGTAAATTTATTGTTCCACATAATATAATATATTAATAACAAAAAAACACGAGAAATGATATATATAATATATAGAAAAATAACAAAACTTTCCAAGGACGGAAAGGGTTTTCAAATCAACGATCAACAAATCTCCATGAAAGAATCATACACAAGATCCCTGGATGCGGCGCCAAAATTTTTGATGTATCGAGAAAGTACATCAGCACGAACTATAGAAACCTCGAACCACCAAATCATCCTCGAACCAACATCTTTTTATAAATAAAACCAGTAGGGCTTGACTTTTATCCCTATTCTCACTTTAACTCATTCACATAAACTATTGAGAAAGTTTAAATGAAAGATTGATGTTTATAATATCAATTTATTTTATCAGGAAATTCAAAGTTATTTAAACCATTAACAGTAAAACACAAATGAGATACCAAATCTGAAATTCACTTTTATTAATTCATAAAAAATATTACAATACTGTAAAAATGAAAATACAATTTCCTAACACTAAATTAACATTATAACACTATAAGAAAGAAAAGGGATGATTTACATGATAAAAATCTGGGGTATTTATAGGCTAACCAAGGGTGAGGGTTTGTTGGTGATGATCAATATTTGGCCATTAGATCTTCTTTTCATCATCTCTTTCTTGATCAAGGGCTGAAAATCACCTTCTCTTCACACGGATCGCCAGGGTGGCGTTTTTTGTGCTTCTTATGCTACTTTGATGCTAAGGTGGCTCTTATTGATTGGTGCAATGATTGGATGGCATTATTTCAGCCAGTCATATGAGAGGAGCGACACAGCTTGAGTGCCACGTTGGCTCTTGGGTGCATCAACTTCATTCCGAAATAATGGGCAATTATTGGCAGCGCGTGAGGCTCAAACATGAGCTAATAAGAAACCCCTAAATTGGATTTAGGGTTTGTATCTCCATTTTTCTTCTCTGTGTTTTTTTTTCTTTTTGTGTGTGAGTAACTTTTGTTGTAACAATATGTTTTCACCAAGGAAAGAGAAAGTATATAAACTTTTTTCAATCCCACATTTCTTGACCTAATCGGGTTTGGCCCTAAAACGAATATTACTCCTTCTGTTACATTGGTTTTGGCTGTTGGGCTTAGGCCCTATACTCCATCGCCCCAATTAACTTTTCTCTTTGGTTTTGTTTATGAGCTTTCAAAAGTGAAATAACTTTTTAACCCATAAATGGGCCTTCAAGCCCATTAATCTCATGTAGGCCCCATTTGACTAAAATCCTTCATAAACTTGAACTTGTGAACAGAACGACTTGATTTTTGGCTTCTTGATATTATCTTCAAACTCGTGTCGTTTTTGCCGGTTTTCGTGATCTTTGGTACCTACACATATGAAACAAGAAACATGCATATACAACGCCATATTCATACCAATTATGCATTTTAAGCTCTTTATTGATATAAATGATATGAGTAAATTCACTCATATCAGTATTCTTGTTAACTTTAGGTGTTTCTAAACAAATTTCAGGAGTGCCAACAAAGAGAAAGGTTCATTAGATTACGTTTTATTAACTCACAAAAGAAATGAATGAGTATGTAGGATTACCAAAAGAGGAAAGTTTTAACATAACGTGTTGTCTTTCAAAATTCACTAAATTGTAAATGACTTAAAGTTAGATTTATGTGTATAGTTAGCCGATAGTCCCTTTAGTTCCTTTCAAATCTAAAAGGATATCAATTAGATAAATAAAATTGTGGCTAGGTTTAATTGAGAGGATAAATCATTCATAGTGAATGATAAGAAAATTAACGTCGGGCGGGCAGTAGATTTGGAAAAAATGAAATTAGGAAAAAAGGAGGATTATCTAAAGATGGTAAATGATGCGCCTTCTACTTCTACTAGTTTCGACGAGACTCAGTTTCTCGTGAACAAGGGCTATAGAAAGGATAAATTATGCATGTCAATCTTTAATAAACATGCTAAATAAAAAAGTTGATGTCAATAACTTCAAGCGAGCTTTTGCTCTGCTTTGCTTGAGGTATATAGTGTCCGTTCCCTCTAGTGGGAAATTGGGAAAAAAATCTTGAGGTACGTGGGACGTGTTGAGGATTTAAAAATCAAGAATGAGTGTTTGGATAAAGGAATTTATACCTACAATAATCCTAAAGGGTCGGTAGGAATAATTTAGGCGACTCAAAGGTTTTCTTACACGTTAGCTTTCAAATTTTATTTATGGTAAGGCTTAAATAAGGGCAAATTTTTAAAATTAAGTTTGTGTTTTTGAAGTTATATTATCTTAACCAAGTGGAGAATAAGAAGATCGAATAATTAATCAAAGAAAATATAAATTTACTAGTGACGTTTTCCGATGTAAGTGAGATGTATTTCAACTAATCTTCTGTTTAGTCTTGTTGTCTTTTTATTTAATTAGCTAAATTACTTGTATGATCTAAACAAGAGATCATGAGTGTGGATAACATGACATATAATGGTTACGCGGAACAAGGATGTCCAAGGGAAAATTTTACTTTGGAAAATTGAAGAGGACATAGGGAGGAGTGGAGGAGGTTGTCTCTACAAATAAAGATAAGGAAGATGAGGATAAGAAAATTAAAGAGGAAATGAAGGAGACCGATGATGATGAGCATGAGGTTATGGACGAGGACATAATATGTGTCGGTCCTTTCAATACCCGTAAAATGAATTAAAGGGATGATTACCCCAAGTATCTTAAAGTATGCTTTTGACATAGGGAATAACACTGTATTAGCTTTAATTGATCATCCTTTAAAGCCTTAAAATCGTTTAACTTTAATATCGTGCTATCTTCCCCATCTCTAAAGCATTCTTCAAGATACTTGCAGTGATCATCCCTTAAAATCGTTTTACAGATATTGAAAGGACCTACACCTGGCATGTCCTCTTCCATAACCTCCTGCGCATCTTCATCAGCCTTGTTCATTTCCTCATCAATTTTCTGATCCTTTTCTTCCTTATCTTTATTTGTAGAGACAACTTCCTCCATCTCAACCTTAGTGTACTCATAAATTTCCATGTCCTCTTTAACACAAAATTCACAGCTTTAAAGTTTTGGAATGTAAAATTTTCCCGTTGACATCATTGTTCCCTAGATCCAGTCATATGATCTATTATCCGCACTCATGATCTCCTGCATAGATCATACAAGTAATTTAACTTATTAAACAAAAAGACATCAAGTAGAAAATTAATTGAAATACATCTCACTTAAATCGTTAAACGTTACCACTAGTTTTATATTTACTTTGATTAGTTCGTCAATCTTCTTATTCTCCACTTGTTTAAGACAATATAACTACAAAAAACACAAACTTAGTGAAAAAATATGTCTTATTTAAGCATTTCAATAAATAATATATGAAAGCTAACCTATAAGAAAACCATCGAGCCCCCTAAATTCTTCCAGTCGACCCCTTTAGGATTATTGTAGGTGTGTATTCCTTTCTCCAAACGCTCATTTTTTTTATTTTATTTTTTTAAAATCCTCAATAGGTTCCACGTACTTTTTATCAACTTCCCACTAGAGGGAGAGCACACACTATATACCTCAAGCAAAGCAAGCAAAAGTTGGCTTGAAATTATCTACATCATATTGTTTCTCTAGCATATCTATTGTGGATGGCATGCACACTTTATCCTTTGTATCACCCTTGTCCATGAGAAATAGAGTCTCGTTGAAACTAGTGGAAGTAGAAGGCGCATCATTTACCAGCTTGAGATAATCCCCCTCTTTTCCTAATTACAATTTTTTTTTTCAAAATCTTATGCCTAAGGTTTAAGTTTCTTATCATTCACTAGGAATGACTTATCCTCCAAGTTAAATCTGCTACACTTTTTTTATCAAATCAATCTCTAATTGATATCTTTTCATATTTAAAAGGAACCTAAATGGACTATCCCTAACTCTACACAAGAATCTAACTTTAATTAATTCATAATTTTAATGAATTTTGAAAAACGACACGTTACGTTAAAACCTTCCTCTTTTGGTCATCCTGCATACTCATTCTTATCTTCTAGTCAATAAACCCCGATCTTATGAAGTGAGACATAATTGAGATTTAACTTAAAACGAACTTACCTGAAATTGTTCCACTTATTAAAAACACCTCTTTTAGGTAAACACTTGTTACCTAAAACAAAAAAACAATAACAACAACAACATAAAAGGAAAACTGACCTACTAATCTAAATCAGCAGTGACACCCAAAACACCTTTACTTTTACCAACAACAGCTTTTTTCAACACACTCTCTTTAAAAAGTCCTTTATTTTTGGATTTTGTAACTCTGCCATCAACCTCTTCTTCTTAGCAAGGGACTCTTCATACTCTCTAAAGATTCAATCACCGCCTTCTAACTTGTATTTCTTTTTTGACATCACAACTTATGATCATCCCTCTAACGGTAGTCTTTTTCTCATCATAATGTTTGCTTTCTAAAAAAACAGTCCTTAATAAGCTCCAAGGTAAACCTTGTCTCGATTAGCTCTTCACGAGTCTTGTACGGCGATTTTGCTGAAAACTCTTCCAAAAAATGATAGTCAATATGACACGTACCATCGGGGCAGAAGATACGACACACCATCTTTTCTGTTTCTTCCCTAATATGTGCCATCTTTTCTCTTTGATTTTTTTTTCTTACTCCTCTCATCTTCTTCTTTCTTTCATCAAGGACTGTCACGAACAGACCAATCTTGCATATGAATTTACTACCACTTTGCCCCACAACATTTAGCCCAGTCAAAATATCTATGAGATAACCCATAAAGAACCTAATCGTTGTTGCCGACCTGAATCTTCATAAATAGGTCAAAATACTAATCTTGAAAATACGTTTAAAAACATGGCACAAATACTGAGCTTAAGCATGTTTAAGTGATCAAATATTGGCGGGAAATGTTGGCGGGAAATGCTGGCGGGAAAATGTTGGTGGGAAAGCTAGGGTCGACTAAGTTGTCCCTAAATGTGTCGACCCTAAATTTTTATCTTTATTTATGGTAGCTCTTATCCTCTCAAACTCTTATCCTCTCATACCAAACTCACCACCACCACCACCCGATTTTGCATAAGATGGATCCGCTTGAAGCTTATAAGTGTACATGTAGAAAGGGATATATTGTGTTGAGACAATCACATCAACCTCATAGCTTTGGTAAACTTTACTATGCATGTCCTCTTTCGAAGGTAAACAATCTATTGTTTTTGATATGTAATACGTGTGATTATTAAAATGACATGTCATGTTATTTGCTTACTTTGTAACAGCCAAAAACAGATGATTATGGACGTAAATATTTTAAATGGAAGGATGATTTTGATCTCAAACTCCGTATAAGATCTTCCCCTGGATCTTCAACACCTCAAGGTTCACATCCAAGTTCTTCTACAGGTCCTTCTCAATCTGCACCCACTGAGTGCTCTAATTGCAAGATCAAAGATCAAAAATAAAGATGCTAGAGGCAAGACTAGAAATGGAAAGGCATCCTAAAGACCACGCATGTCGATCGGCTGCAATACTTCATGAGCTTTTAAATGAAATGGAAAATCTTAGCTTTTAGTAGTAATCTATTTGTTATTTTAATGTGTTAATTTTTATTTTATTATTATGTGTTAATCTGTACGTTTAGTTTTAACTAGTTTGTGATGTGTTTTTTTTCTTATTTATGAATCTGTTATCGCTGTAATATATATGTTTAATTAAGAGCGTGTTTAAGTGTTAAATATATATCTAAAGTTTTTTTTTAAATACGTATAAGTTTTTTTCAATAAATATAAAGTTTTTTTAAATATGTATAAAGTTTTTTTTAAATATGTATAAAGTTTTTTTTAAATATGTATAAAGTTATTTTTATATATGAATAAATATTTCTAAATATGTATAAAGTTTTTTTTAAATATGTATAAAGTTTTTTTAATATGTATAAAGTTATTTTTAAATATGTATAAAGGATATTTTTTAATATGTATAAAGTTTTTTTAATATGTATAAAGTTATTTTTAAATATGTATAAATTTTTTTCTAAATATGTATAAAGTTTTTTTTAAATATGTATAAAGTTTTTAATATGTATAAAGTTATTTTTGAATATGTATAAAGTTTTTTTTAAATATGTATAAAGTTTTTTTAATATGTATAAAGTTATTTTTAACTATAATAAAGTTTTTTTTAATAAAATAATTAAATTAATTTTAAATAATTTTAAATAAATACAAGTGATAAAAAACGGAAAAATAAATTTGCCTTCACCTAGGGACGACTTAGTCGTCCCTAGGTTACAAGGGCCCCACCTTTGTTTTAAACTTTTTTTTAAAAAAATTTATATTAATTTTAAATAATTAAAATAGATAAAAAAAACTGCGAAAAATAAATTTTCTTAACCTAGGGACGACTTAGTCGTCCCTAGGTTATGTGGGTCTCACTTTTATTTTAAACTTTTTTTAAAAAATATATTTATATTTAATTTTAAATAATTTTATACAATTAAAAGAGATAAATGATATATTTTTTCACCTAGGAACGACTTAGTCGTCCCTAGGTTGTGTGGTCCCCATTTTGTCCCCACAGCCATTTTGATCAAATTTTTCTTGTAAAACTGGTGGGGCTCCCCTTAATCTAGGGACGACTAAGTCAACCCTAAAAAAAGGGCGACCCTAAACTCATTATTGTTGTAGTGCCACCAAGTTGTCTTTTATCTGACCCGTCTATTTCCTTTTCCTTCCGGTGACTCACTTTATATCTTATCCTATGTAGTTCATCGTCTTCTTCTGCTGTCCAATTGTGGTTGCACCCTATAAATACAAGCATGCTTATGTTTATGTCTTCTAGTCAATAACCGTAGAGATGGTTAAAATAATATTGTTTAAGGTTGTAGGAGTTACCTCAAATGCAAAGCAAGATACGGGCCACCATTTTGTCGCATTCTTGCGACCAAAGTCTTGCCTAGTTCATCAATGGGTGCATAATATTTTGGTGCTCTATGATTGACACGACACCTTAGCTTCTGGATAGAGTCGAGATTCCTAACTAACCTGAGAATAAAGAGAAAACTGTCACGGAGCTAATTTACAATGTCCGTGTGGCACTTAGCGACTCGAATTCAAGGACTAAGTAAGCCAAAAAGTATGAAAGAGTTTAACTACGAACACTTGCAGACTTTCTTTAAAGACTTCTTATATTATTTTGGGGTTTCTTGGATACAAGATTAGTTTGTTACAAAAGAGGGGTATAGCCTTATTTAAAGACTTCTTATAAAGTTCTAATAGAGTATCTAAGATATTTTTATATATGGTAATATCTATTAGTTTCTAGATTTTCTACATTAGTCCTTACAAGTATCTAAAAATATCCTAGATATTAATAAGTCTAAGATTTCTAGATCAATCCGGAATCGGAGGTGTGTCGATATTGTCCTAGGATTGGGGCTGCCATGATTTGCTTCGTAACACGCTCCCCCACTTGATTTTGTGACGTCCTCGTCGCGCTTTCATCTTTGTTGCGATGATCATGCTTGTTGAACTTCCATAGGAGATCTTCGTGTTTCCAGCATGACTCCTCAAGAATTCCTTCCCAATTGATCAAGTTTTCTTAAAATTCCCTTCGCATCGTATACGTCTGCTTCTTCATCTGTTTTAACCAGTTTCTTGAGTACGTTCTTGTTCTATCCACCTTTCCATGCCATTCTTTACTTTTTTTAGATACTTTTGGTGGTCTAAGGTATGTTGTTGTTTCATCATGGAATGATCCCCTCACGGTTGCCAAAAAGCACTCTCTTTCTCTAGCGGTCATTCTAAATTGTGTTGCTGATAATAAGTGTTGTATTTTGCTCCGCCTCTTAAGGGATGTGACTTGGGATACTCTATTCCCATTGATGACTAACGTCTTAGTGGTGGGTATAGGAAAAGCTGGGCCTTTTCAAAGAAATCCAGGCCAAGTATCAACCTGTACTCATCGATTGGTACCACCGTAAATGTTAGCTCGTTATTCCACTTATCGATATGAACCTTTACCTTAGTTTTCCCAAGGATTTGTTTTGGCTCCTAGTTTACGGTCTTGATCTTTCCTTCTTCATAAATGTAATTTACCCCTATTCGTTCAGCCTCTTGGACGTCTAGGAAGTTATGGGTGGCGCCAGTGTCGATGAGTCCCAATGACTTTTTGTCATTCACCATCAATTCTGTAAAGAGCAATCCATGTTCCTTAGTCCCTAATTGAATTGGAATTTTTTAATCATTCTGGGACGTCTAATTAACCCCAATTCTTCGTGTGGCGACTCTTCTATTCTTGACACCATCTCAGCAACCAAAGCATTGATGGATTTTCGACTTGGACAATCCCTTGTCCAATGGGACCCGTCGCATACGAAGCATGGCTTTGGAGCGGGTTTCAACATATCCTTCTTTTGAAACGGTCTTTTGAACTTTGGGATCTCGTCCCTTAGCTCCTCTCGTCTCTTAGGCGAGACTTTCTTTGCCCACATCTTCTGCCACTGGTCTCCTTGGTCTGTTGGAGTAGTCCTCAATCGATTATGATGCTGCAATGGCCTCATCTAACATTTTCACATTCCTTCTATCGATCTCGATTCGTGCCCATCCTTTTAATCCATCTTTAAAGAAGAATAGGGCATCTTGATCTGGTACATCCACAATTTCCAATAGAATCGTAGTGAACTTTTTTATGTAGTCGGTAATCGTACCTGTGTGGCGAAGTTGCCTCAATTTAGCCTTAGCTTCAGTATCAACATTATGGGAGACAAATTGTTTCCGCAACTCTGTCTTAACTGATCCCAAGTGTTGAGGATGCATATTCCTTTTTCTCGTTCATGGTGTTTTCTTCTCCACCATAGTTGGGCAGCTTCGTGAAAGAAGGCGGGAGCATTACTGATTTTGATAGCATCTTCTAGTACTCCTACGGCTTCGAAGTATTGTTCGAGTCCGAACAAAAAGTTTTCTACTAGAGTAGCATTTCGAGTACCATTATACATATCTGGTTTCGGGGCCTTTAGAGGCGAGATAGACGTACCTTGGCTACTACTAGTGTTGGGTCAAAAAGTTGATGTGACAGAAACTCAAAAACGAAGAAAATATGAAGGCATTTGTCTAAGCATTTACAAGTGTAATCCAGGCGTTGTCAAGAGTAAATCAGGCGTTGACAGAAGTCAACAAAAGTCAAACGTTGTTGGAAGCTTCTATTTAGGATAAGTATGCAGAATATATTCTGTATTAGTTATTTAAATAGAAGATATTCATGTTTATTCATAGTTATCTTTTGTAAAACCCTAATCCTTACACTATAAAAGGAACCAAGGGTTATTAGGTTTTATATATCATTCATACAAGATGTAAACCTAAAGCGTGTGTCGACTAGGTGTGGGATTCAATGTATACACACCTAGTGATTGTTGATTATTAATATAATTAGCAATCCATTAGAGTAATTCATGAGTTTTGTGCTCAAACACCTTGTTAATGGTTATTGTTCTAATTCCGCTTTGATTATGTTAATCATATGAACAATGATCATTCCTAGTAGCTAAAATATCGAGGAAACCAAGGTTTCCATAGTTGGTATCAGAGCCTCATGGCTCGTGTTGCTAGGACCAACAAGCTGTTCGTGTTTTGAGAAGAAAAGAAAAATCCGTCTAGGGTTTTTCTAGACGTTTTTGTGTGCGCAGCAGTATTCAGAAGGCCATAACTTTTTATTGAACCGTTGGATCGCCACGAAATTTTTTGTGTTTATTCTACACACATATATATAGATATCCACCTGAGGGATTGTAGAGATCTATTCTCAAGAAAAGGTTATTAAGCGTCGAAATCAGCAGTGATCATATACTGTTTTCTGTGAACAGTAATAGTAAAAACGCGATTTCTCCTTCGTTAACCGTTGGATCATCGTGGAATTCACGATGTAGGTTCTTGACACTTGTGTCTAGGATCTCACCGAAGGGATCTTCGATCTGAGCTCTCACGAAGAAGATATTCGATGTCGAAGTTCACTGCAGTTTATGGTTTTTCACATAAAATTATGATTTAGGGTTTATAAAACCTAGATCAATTAGCCACTGATGGGTGTTATTTAGACGCTGATAGATGTTGGTGTGACGCTGACAAGGCATGGATGAGGCGCTGATGGTCAGGCGCTGACAGGTACAATATTGGCGCTGACAGGAATAAAGTTGACGCTGACAGGAGGCGTTGACACTTGTTGTCCGATATACACATTTTCAAACACTGACAAGTGTTGTCCGATATTGGACAACACACAGTGTTGATATCTTGGACAAAGGAGGATATTGGACAACAAAAGGAATAGCTGCTGTTTGGAAAATTGATACGATTTTGGCACACAAAAAGAGGTATTTACACACGAAGGTACATGGGATCTCCGTTTTTATACAGAATATCAAGTTCATATTTATGGCTCGGATATTTTTAATAGGGGTTAATGATTTTAATGCGAGTTGGCAAAAATTTGTGAAGTAATTTATTGGATTTGATTATGTAATCGGGGTAGCCTTGTAAAAGAGTTATCCGTCGTAATGCTTTTACATATGATAAGAAGATTAAGAATCTTCATGAAGAGGTGTTGACTTAAGGGGAAGAATTCTTATGGTAAATTTGATGTTCGAAGAAGATTTTCGCGAGTTTGTGTTCTATCATATCTTTAAAGATGGTGCCTAGTCAACATTATTCTTTAAAGGTAACTTGTTCATGCTTACACAGTTGGTGACGAAGACTTGTCCTAACACTTGAAGGAGTTACATTATCGTGCTCAGTGTCTCACAAAGGATGAGAATATTGACAAGGGATCAAGGTCTACTTATATTTAATCATCAGTATAAGTTCTTTATCACATGGATAGTACAAGACATGGAACACAAGGTTGGGTTATTCTACTTCTACATCAAGAATATTATATTTGTTTTTCTTCAAAATCATTACATAGAGCCTACGTTTGGAGAATCTTCAAGATTGCGTACATTGTTTACTTCCATGTTGATGTAACAAAAAGGGGAAGACATACATGCTACAATTGAAGGGAAGCAATTTGAAGATGATGTACAACTTACAAGAGATACACATAGAGTTTTGCCAACATCAACTAGGGAAAGATTGTTGGGTCAAAAAGTTGATGTGGCATAAACTCAAAAACGAAGAAAATATGAAGGAATTTGTCTAAGAATTGACAAGTGTAATCCAGGCGTTGTCAAGAGTAAATCAGGCGTTGACAGAAGTCAACAAAAGTCAAACGCTGTTAGAAGCTTTTATTTAGGATAAGTATGCAGAATATATTCTGTATTAGTTATTTAAATAGAAGATATTCATGTTTATTCATAGTTATCTTTTGTAAAACCCTAATCCTTACACTATAAAAGGAACCAAGGGTTATTAGGTTTTATATATCATTCATACAAGATGTAAACCTAAAGCGTGTGTCGACTAGGTGTGGGATTCAATGTATACACACCTAGTGATTGTTGATTATTAATATAATTAGCAATCCATTAAAGTAATTCATGTGTTTTGTGCCCAAACACCTTGTTAATGGTTATTGTTCTAATTCCGCTTTGATTATGTTAATCATATGAACAATGATCATTCCTAGTAGCTAAAAGATCGAGGAAACCAAGGTTTCCACAACTAGCACTTCTATCATTATGATGTTTTTTTAATTTCTTTTGTATTCCTTAATTGCATTATCTATTTTTTCATGCATTGTAAAGATCTCGTCTTCAACAAATTTCCTAGCGCTCAATAGATCTTCAGACATCTTTTTGATCACTTTCTTGAATTCTAGGCGAAGATTTCGAACTAAGGTTTTGGAACGTTGATTACTTCCACATTCTCTTGCGTCATCATCTTGACGCCTTCGTGAAGAGAGTCCATTTCCTCCTTCATTTCGACGACATAAGCTTCTAAGGTAGTAACCCGTTCTTCAAGATTGTCCCCTGAAGCTCCTTCATCGTGTAAAGGCTTAGGGGGTCGAGACTTGCTTCTTGCTTTGTCTCTTTTTGCGACATCCTTCTTGCATTGAGTAATACTTCCTCGAGTTACTTCCTCGTTTGATGTTTCAACATCAACACTTATATTCTTTTCCAATACTATCTTTGCCATCGTGTTCCTTCTGATGGTGTATATCTAGGTTCAACCTGGCTCTGATACCACCTGTCACGGAGCTAATTTACAATGTCTGTGTGACACTTAGCGACTCGGATTCAAGGACTAAGTAAGCCAAAAAGTATGGAAGAGTTTAGCTACGAACACTTTCAGACTTTCTTTAAAGATTTCTTATATTATTTTGGGGTTTCTTGGATACAAGATTAGTTGGTTACAAATGAGGGTGTATAGCCTTATTTATGCTAGAGGCCCCTCAAGTTTTAGAAAGTTCTAATAGAGTATCTAAGATATTTTTACATATGAGAATATCTACGAGTTTCTAGATTTTCTAGATTAGTCCTTACAAGTATCTAAGATATTTTAGACAAAATATCCTACATATTCATAAGTCTAAGATTTCTAGATCAATCCGAAATCGGAGGTGTGTCGATATTGTCTTTGGATTTGGGCTGTCATGATTTGCTTCGTAACAAAAAGCCACTTTAAAGTAAACACAACTCCAAAGAAAATCAGGTTTAATACACAGTAAGCATTTGTCAAACCTTTGACCATGAAATCGGAGTCTTGGCAAAATTGTTCAACTCCAATGCATTAGTTTAGTCCATTTACCTGTGAACTAAATTCGTTTGATCTAACAAACAATCTGTTGCATTAAATATCAACGAGAACAAAAAAAGTTCAAAAATATCTATACTAGTTGTTAATGAGACTTAAACTCCTGAAAGTAGTCGAAACAGGGACAAAACCGGGGGTGTCTCGCGGGTGCCCGTGACACCTATGGATTTTTTCGATTTAGTGTTAACTTTTTAAAAACGTCGATTTCTCCTAAATATATCTTAAGTGCACCCGGTGCATTGAAAGGTGTTTCTAATCTTATATAGTTAGTATACTTACAAAACTTTGATTTATTATATCTTAAGGTTCAAAAAGTTTTGTGCCCTCGATCATGTTTGATCCTGGCTTCGTCACTGAGTCGAAACATATACATGTGGAGGAGGTCAGCTTAGGTGGAGCAATGTGTTTGCTAAAAAAAAGCATATAACTGAAAATCCTAAATTAACTAGAAAGAAACTTAATTGATTAAAAGAGCAGAACCTGCTAATTAAGAAACACCGACTAGTGTCTTAATATATTGCAAATCATAAATACCAAGAAACTAAAACTGAATCCTAAATTTGTAATACAAACAAAGACCACAACCCCTAAGTTAGTACATCTAAATAAGCATCTCCAAAACATTAAATAATTAAAAAGTCAAAATTCATATTATCTCTAAAATGAAATTGCTTATTATAAAACTGTTAACAACTAGTAACAAGTTTTATATACAACTATTTAACAAGAATATCAACAATCATATTTCACAAAAATAAATAATGGAAAAGAACATAACTAACTTGTATGAACATTATGAAAAGTAATCCAAACCATTTTGGGAAGACGAAAACAAACCTGTTTCGGTAGAAATTTGTCTTACTAAACCATGGATGAAAATGTTTTCCAACCGACAAAATTCTGTGTGTTGTTCAGATCACCTTAAAGTACATAACCCTCCTCAACAAAACAAAAAAACCCAAGATGTGAACAACACAGACATTTGGTCGGTTGAAAAACACCTTTCAGCCATGGTTGACTACGACAATTTGCCACCGAATGCCCTTGTTTTCAACTTCATAAAAATGATTTTGATTACTTTCATAATGTTCACACATGTTAGTTATGTTTTTTTCCATTACTTATTTTGTGAAATGTGATTGTTGATATTCTTATTAAATATTATTGTATATAAAACTTGTTAAATGTGATTGTAGTTTTTGTGTTTTTTTTCCTTTAGAATTTTAGATTGTTTTTTGTTAGGGAAATTTGTGTTTAATAGAGAGAAAGAGGTACATGTTGTTTTTAGTAGTTGATTCTACATAAAGAGAAAGAGGTAGGTGCACGTCTTTAATAGTTAGTTGTACACTAGCAACTTTTTATAAAATGGTATCATGAAGTCATGTATACAACAAAAATAAGAAAACAATTAAAGAAACCCATGAATGGGTATTCCGATGCGTACACCAAAAACACAATATCAAGTGGACGTTTAGGATTACGTTTGAAAATAGATTATCTATTTATTTTATTTGCTAAAATGAGTGTTTGGATAGTAAATGAAGAAAAATGATTATTTGTGTTTAAAAAGCTTTCAAAATAAAGTTTTGAAAAAGTTAGTGAGTAGTTACTTATTTCATTTTTAAAATGAGTCATTTTACTTATCAACTAAACAAATAATCTGTTTGTATTTTTTGTTGCTGTTAATTCATCTCTATACACGCTGCAAATTCTCATCTTCATGCCCGTGGACATAATATTTTATTCTATCTGTCGTAATGTTTTTGCCACAATTGGCTTCGAGTACATTGTTAATAATAACTGTAATCTTTTTCTATATGAGTAAACTACGAATCATCTCCTAAACTATGCTAATCTGTAAGCTTACACCTTCTCTTGCATCTAAAGAATACTCCTAATATCTATGATAATGACCGATACACATTCTTATTATGAGAAGAACATGATGAAGACAAGGACGAGAAATGGGTGGAGGTGATAACCATGGATAAAATGAGGATATGGGTCAATCGTGACTCGAGATTTTTTATTTTTCTGTGAATCAAAGATATTAGCGAAAATAAAAACCAAAATACCTTTAGAAACACATGGCACAAACAAATTTCATCAACATGGATCAAAGATAGTTTTATTATCTTTATGCACCATAAGTTTTCGAGCGAGTGTCACCCAATGTCACGTATCTAATCTGTTGTCTTTTTAGTGTTTACTGTTTAATCAACAAGTGATAACAAGTCTGCCTCCAGTAGATAATCTATCATCGTCTGAAGGATTGCATCTAATATGAAATAAAAATTAACTTTCTTGTAGATACCATAATAGTTCGCGTACCCAAATATATTTTACTATTCCATATCTACGTTCAAATGTTGTACTCAACAACTCTAGTGGCGAACCAAAAGTCTTAATGTGCGACCAAGTCCTACTTCATGCATCAGCAGTTAGTTGAATATACATTAGTCTATTTGTTATGCTAATCGAGTACAGAATGTCTCAGTGATTGTCATGAGGTAGTGACTGCCGAGGGTGGTAGTGGTCGGGTTTCATAGGGAGTGAGGGACTAAGGGGTGTGTGTTTAAAAGGTGTACTATGTTTTATGGGCGTGAAGCCGTGAAGTAACAAAAACACCCTCCATTTGATTGTCAAACTGACGACATTGATAGAATTATACCAAACCCGGGCGATTCATTTTGGTTTTTAGCAAAAAAATGAAACAACTAGCAAACCACAAGGAACAGGAAAGTAATTAACTACATATTTAAGTTAACACTAGCCGGCTACCCGCGCAATGCGGCGGCGGGTAACCGGTAACTAATTTTGAAGATTTGGCTAAACTACGAAAACACCATTACCAAAACGAACATTTTTTCTGAAGACAACGACCAAATTTTTTTCGGTACATCAAAGTTGGCGACAATGAGTTGTGGTTGAGAGAGATTGATGGTTTGTTTTGCATATTTTATATTTATGTTTTAAGATTTTCTGAGACTTCATATAGTGAAAATTTAATTGTTTACATAAAACTGTTAGACAATGAGTTTTCAAAATGTTTTTATGAATTACGTTAACTCTTGATTAAGACATTTAATTTCTTTTGTAACTTCTAATTATACTTATTAACACTTAAATTTTCAGTTACAAAATTGTATTGAATTACAATTATTTTTAGACTTTTAATATTCATTAATTTCTTAGCAAAAAGATAAATCTTTCTATTATAAGAAATGTTTGAGGCTTAATTTTTAAGACTTCTATTTTTAGAAAAAGTGTTAAATGTTTTATATATTAGTATAGATAACTCGCTTTTGGCCTCAAGCCTTAACATAACATAACTACATCAGCAAATCTAAAGGCCTACTGCTAGATTTTCGTAGTTGCATTACCACAAAATAAATCCACAGAGATAATGCAACACATTGCATATAATCCTGCAAAAAAGTTTAATAAGAACGTTAATTAGATCATCAGAAATAAGGACAAGGTATACGGTAAAAGAATATATACGAACTTAGGCAATAGGAGAAAGGTAACATTATAAAGGGAGGTCAGTAAATACTTTAAGGACACGGGGTACCAAGTATGATTTGTAGGTGAGAACAAAATCAGAATGGGTGTGTTTGGTTCACAATCAAAATGGGTTTAATAGTAAGGTGGATCCTATATAGGTATTAGTTCTACATTAATTTAAACTATGTTGTTTGATTTAAGTGGGTTTTATTGATAGCTTCGGTTTTTATTATGGGCTTAAAACTATTTTTTTTTCAATCTTTAAGCCGAGTTGCTCAGAAATCAAAAACTCGTTCAGAAAAAGCAACGATACTTTGAGTAGTTGGTTAAAATTCGGGCTCGGGTATTTATTAAGAACAAATGGATAGTCAAACTAATACAAAAAATCACATTTGAGCATTGGTACAAAATGCAAGCATCATGTTTCATTCACTTTTCCTCTTTACACCATTTCATCAAACAACTAATTAAATCACTAGCTCAATGAGTCCACCAACCCTGTCGCAAAAACGAGCAACTAACTGATACCTCCACTTCATATTTCGACACTAATACAAACTAACTTTCATTTTAACACTACCTAGTCATTATTAGTTCAACTTAACGACGGATTAAAGCACGAGTCTACGAAGCTGGCAACTAAACCAGACATAAAGTCAAGTTTTGGTTGTTCATATTTTTACCTGAACTCTGGTTTTCGGTACTCATATTTACCAACTACTCTTTGGCAATTTATTTTCACTTGTTTTAAATCAATAAGTCCACATACCGGTACCTAAACTCCGGATCTCAACACTTATATAAACTAACTTTAACATCATAAGCATAACTACTACAATTTAAACAGAACATATACATTACATACTAGTGCATTAAACTTTATTTAAAAGAAGGAAAAAAAACAACCCTAAATGGTGGGTTGTGGATACCTAGTGTGTCAAAATTCCGAATTTTAATCCTACGCGAACAAATACAATGGGTTTCCCTTGAACCCAAAACCCATGACCCAAACAAATTGATTAGGCAAGTAGTCAAATTGGTAATATACAAACTGTCCTTGTTAGGGTGCTTGTCTAAGCTCAATAAATGGGCTTATGAGCTTACATGAATTTGAAAAGGCCGATAAGCTCATTGTTAAGGCTTGCAAAATTTTAGCTTAATAAGCTAAATTTGACGGCCTCGTGAGCTCTTACAAGTGAGCTGATTAGCTTTGACAAATTCAAATAAGCGGATATATTACACATTTGAGCATTGGTACGAAATGCAAACATCATGTTTCATTCAACACAAACATTATTCACTTTTTAACTTCTTTAGGAACAAAATTACTGCTATATGCAAAACTCATAAGTCATGACTAAACAGAAAACTGTGTACTTGTACTAAACTGGATACGCATACAATACTCTGGTGAAGGTACTGATTACATACATACTATTACATACACACTATTGGACACGTGCCCAACACTATCTAGTTACTTCTTTTACTTCAAATAAAAGACGTTTGAAATTACCACCTCAAAGCTCACAACTACCAAACCGTTTAAAGAACTGGACTCTCAGTCTCTCACCGACACCTACAATCCGGTTTTCATAACCCATACTTACATACAAACTGCTTGGCACGTATCAGACACGTAACTTTTCACTTTTCCTTCTTACACCCTTTCACTAGACAGCTAATTAAATAACTAGCTCAATGAGTCCACCAAACCTGTCCAAAATAACCAGCAACTAACCGATACCTACACTCCATATTTCGAGACTCATTCGAACTAACTTTCATTTTAGCACTATCTAGTTATTCTTAGTTTAACTTAAGAGCGGATTAAAGCACAAGTCTATGAAACTGGCAACTAACGAGACCTAAAGTCAAGTTTTGGCTGTGAATTTTTAGCTGAACTCCGGTATTGGTAATCATATTTACCAACTACTCTTAGGCAGCTTATTTTCACTTGTTCTAAATCGATAAGTCCATATACCGATACCTATACACTGGTTCTCAACACTTATATAAACTAACTTTCACATCATAAGCATAACTACTACTAACTAAATAGATCATATATACTAATGCATTAGACTTTGTTCAAAAATCCCGAATGAATGCAGAAACGAGTGTTTAGGTTTGTTAAAAAGAAGGGAAAAAAGGGACCCTAAATAGTGGATTGTCAAAAGGTGTCGAAATTCCGAAGTTTAATCCTAAGCAAACAAACAGATATCCCTTAAACCCAAACCCGTGACCCACATCCAGTAACATACAAAACTGTCCTTGTTAGGTGTTTGTCTAAGCTCAATAAATATGCTGCTGAACTTATTAAAATTTTGAGAAGCTCACAAGCTTAACTTATTGAGTTTATGAGCTTTTTCACATGAACTTATGAACTGTATAAGCTCAGAGAAACACTCTCGTGTCTGGATTAGCTTATTTTTCGGGCTTATGAGCTTACATGAATTTGAAAAGGCCAATAAGCTCATCATTAAGGCTTAATAAACTATATTTGACAACCTCATAAGCTCTAGCTAGTGAGCTTATTAGCGTTGACACATTCAAATAAGCAGATAAGCAACCTAATCCAAACACCCTCAATAACCGTGATTTAAAACAAAAAGAACAAAAATAACCAAATAAACAACAACAAAAAGGAAAATACGGTGTAATAAGCCATAACCCGAGTATATATACCAAAACAAACGCCCCTTTAAACAAATAAGGCATAACCCGACTACTTAACGTGAAGCAAACATAGATAAGCCGACTATTTAAGGCGGAAAACCAAATCAGACTCTACTATCATGTCCAAGCTTAGAGTTCATACAAAGCCAATATTATTATCACACAACAAATAAATTAATCACAAACCCATCATGTCAAGATTACTTCAGCATAGAAGTGACAGATTACCAAAAACCATTAAAGCTTGTCTAACGTATGTTAAAAAAAATTATCCTAATCCATATCACAAACCCTAATATACTCAAACTAAAACTGGTACTAATACAAAAGGCCCCAAATACACTTTCATATTTTGTGCTACTGATTAGGCTTATTGATTAGCTTATTTTTGGATTAGCTTAGATAAACACTCTCGTGTTTGGATTAGCTTATTTTTGGGGCTTATGAGGATTACATGAATTTAAAAAGGCCTATAAGCTCATCATTGAGGCTTATTTTTGGGCTTATGAGCGTTACACGAATTTGAAAAGGCCAATAAGCTCATTTTTGGGACTTATGTTTGGGGCTTATATAAGTTTATCATAATAAGCCACAAAAGTATGGCTTATGTTATAATAGCTTACGTTATATAAGCCAAACCAAACACCAAACACCCCCTTAATAAGCTACATTTGACAACCTCATGAGCTCTAACAAGTGAGCTTATTAGTGTCTACGAATTCAAATAAGCCGATAAGCAACCTAATCCAAACACCCTTAATAACCAAATACTCCAATAAACAACTTTTTTTGTGTTTAGAACGCCAATTTAAACGGCCAAATATATAAAAAAAAAAAAAAAGCAATAAAATAAATATGAAAATTAGAGTGCGCAAACCTCTAAAAGGAAAACTAACCTAAGTATCCGAATCAGCAGGGGTGACACCCGGAACACCTTTACAAACAACATCTGCAGCTTCATTGGCCATCTGCTCCTTCTGTTTCGCAATCTGCTCCTTCTCTTTGGCCAACTGCTGCTCTTTCGCCCGCAAATCCAGCTCTTTCGCCCGTAACTCCTGCTCTTTGGCCAGCAACTCATTCTCTCGTCTTCGGGGCAGAAGATGCAGCTCGCCATTTCTTTTTTCTCTTTGCTTTTTGTTACGACTACTGCTCTCGTCTTCTTTCTTTCTTATAGTGCCCTAGATATATTGGACCTCCTGGGCCTGGCCCTTTTACATTCAAACCCAACTAGGATATTTTGCAAATTCGTTTCGGTTATTACTTCAGTCCGATTTGAGAGCGGTTCTAAAGCTCGTCCAAGACAAGATTGTTGGAAATACGTTTTTACATCGGTCACTTCGACAATATATTAAGTTAAGTAGCTCGTAGTCTAGCATTAAACAAAGCCAACGTCCGGTCCATGCATGTATGGTCGGCGGCCCAAGCTCATCTCATGGCCTTGGTATTTAAACCCTCTCCTTAGTTGGAGAGGGTGTGGTTCACATAATATTTCACATAGTAGAAAAGTGTTTTCTTTCACTTTCTCTCTCTAAAAGTGTGTGTGTTCTCACCATCTTTCTATCTCTACTCTCTCTCTCTCTCTAGATTAAGCAAGATTTACATAATCCTACAAATGGTATCAAGAGCCATGGGATGAGTTGCTTAGTATTTGTGTTTGTTTCGTGAGTTTTTAAAACCAAAAACCCTTGATTCAAAAAAAAATTCGTGTGTTTCGTGGTCTAAATCATTATAGGTATATCCTACATAGTTGTGGTAGAGATTTGGTAACTTTAGATCGTCCAAAAACGCAAAATTTTGGGGCGTTTGGCTTTATTTTAAGAAAAAAGTACGTTTTTGCGCTTTGCGAAATCCTATATCGAGGGGATTTCGGAATTCCTAGTTTTCGCAAAAGGTTTCAGAAATCTGGACATTACGAAATCCTTAAGTTTGGTCTTTGCGAAATCCTATATCGAGGGGATTTCGGAATTCCTAGTTTTCGCAAACGGTTTCAGAAATCTGGACATTACGAAATCCTTAAGTTTGGTCATTGCGAAATCCTTAAGTTTGGATATTGCGGAATCCTTGTTTTTGGACATTGCGAAATCCTTAAGTTTAGACATTGCGAAATCCTTAAGTTTGGATATTGCAAAATCCTTGATTTTGGACACTGCGAAATCCTTAAATTTAAACATTGCGGAATCCTTAAAACTAGGGTTTTGCGAGATCTTTTGCAAAGTGGGTATTGCGAGATCTTTCTGTTCAAGTTATTGCAAGATCTTCATCAAGTATTGCGGGATCTTCACAATTATTCCGAGATTTTCAAAAAACGTGATTTTTAAAAATTTTAACAAATAGTGAGTTATTTGGTCTAGGAATTTTTGGTTTCTCAAGGGCGAATTGTTAGGGGATTTCAACATCAATACTCTTCTTCAACAAGCACATTTACTTTCTCTCATTGTTCGATCAACTTTTGTAAATCTTTACTTATCGAAATGGAGTATACTTCTCTTACGGATAAGTCCATCCTCTCGGGTACGGACAATCGTCCACCAATGTTGGTGAAGACAATGTACGAGGATTGGGCATCTAGAATGGAACTTTATATGTTGAATAAAGAAAATGGACATCTCATTTGGGCATCGGTTCTAAATGGACCATTAGTGTATGGTACTGTGACGGAAGGTGCAGTTACTCGTCCTCGAACAACGGGCGAATTGACTGGAGATGCTAAGATTCAAGATAAGTGTGATAAACAAGCTACCAACATCATTCTCCAAGCCCTTCCTCCAGATGTCTACAAACTCGTGAGTAAACATAAAGTTGCCAAAGAGTTATGGGATAGAATTCGTGTTTTAATGCAAGGCACCTCGTTAATTAAACAAGAACGATAGTGTAAGCTATATGATACGTTTGATAAGTTTGCCTATGTCCCCGGGGAGAATCTCAATGATTACTATTTGAGATTCACGTTATTGATGAATGAGATCAACATTTATGGCATGGCAATTCCGACATTTCAGTTAAACACCAAGTATTTGAATACTCTTCCTTCTAAATGGAGCAAGTACGTAACGGCTGTTAAATTGGCTAAGGATTTGCATCAAACCAACGTGGATCAACTTCAAGCTTTTCTTCAACAACACGAATGCCACGTGATCGAGGCTCGGTTGTCAACACCTCAAGTCCATGATCCACTTGCCATGTATGCTTCTCAACAAATGACTCCCCAACCAAATTTGGCTTACACTTATCAACAACCATCATACTTGCAGCAGCCACCACACACCTATCAACAACCACAACAATCATTTTATCAACCATCAATGATGCCACAACAAGCATTTCAACAAAGTGTTCTTCCACAGCCTTATCCACAACAACCATCACATTAGGCATTACCATCACCAGCTATAACTTCTCCAATGGGCTATACTCCTCAACAAGGATATTTTCCAATTGAAGCACCACAAGCACAAGCCTTCTATTCCAATAAACTTCCAGCAATTCAAGTACCGGTCCTAAGTCAAAATGATTCTCCAACCGACGTTTTGAACCATCTCACTGCCTACTTGTCTAAACTTGTTGCGACTATAGGTTTTCCACCAACGGACAATCAGCTACGCACTTTTTCAAATCCTCGCCAACAAGCCACTATTTAAGACGGTCAAGTGACGGTGCAATCCATTCAAGGAAGTCAAAACTCATATGGACCAACTACAAGGACCGTGAACTCTCAAGCTGTGAATTCTCAAGCTAGTGGAATTGGAAGCCCTATTGGTCCCCAAAAGGTTGTGACTTGCTACAATTATCGAGGACAAGGTCATATGGCTAGGCAATGCACTCAACCGAAAAGGAAAAGGGATGCAACGTGGTTTCGAGAGAAGATGTATTTGGTCAACGCTCTATCTAAGGGAAAGATTTTAGATTCAGAGGAATTAGCATTTCTTGCAGACCCAGGGGCAACAGATAATGAAGGTATTGCAGTCGTCTCTACCTCTAATGCAGCATATCAAGCAGATGATCTTGATGCATATGATTCGGATTGTGATGACATTTACTCAACCCAAGCTGCTCTCGTTACTAATCTTTCTCACTACGGTTTTGATGTCATCAGTAAGGTACCAATCGCAACCACTAATCTTTATGATAATCCACATCAAGTTGAAATAGTAATTCAAATGATGAGGTATCCAATCCTTCACATGTGAGTGAACCTCAACCAAATGCTACGACACTCAACATGATTTGGTAATGGTGCGTAAACATATTATTGATAACATGAATGTGGTTTTCCGAAAAACCGTAGATATGAATGCCAACCTAACCGCTGAGCTTGCGCTGTATAAAGAAAAGGTCAAAACTTTTGAAATGGTCCCTCAAGCAGAGAAAATAACTTATTATGAATTTGACCAATTTCGTTTTGAAAGGATAGAACACTTAAACGAAATAAAATCATTAAGAGCTAATCATTCCAATGAATTAAAAGAAAAAGAGTCGGTTGTAAATGATTTTCATAAACTTAAACGGATTTCGAAACTCTCGAGTCTAAAAAGTTTGAATCGGAAATTAATGCTACCAAACTTCTTAAATTCAAAGAACAACAGCTTTTAAAACAATACACTTCCACAGAAAAGGTTCATCTTTTAACTAAATCATTTAAAGAACTAGAACTTAAGCGTCTTCAAGATTTACCACCTAATCCCGGTTATGCAAAACAAGCTCAGGAATATATTCCTTGTCTTTATGATGTCACCCAAATTGGTAAATCGAAAGAGGCTCCTTATGTTCGTGATGATGAGGAGACACAGTCACTTGCGGAAGAAAATCGATAAAAAATGATTTTAAAATTCCATACTAAGTTTGATTATGTAAAGCATAATAAAGACCAATTTGATAAAAAAGACCCGCTTTAGACTACAAAAGGTATCAGTTCAATTATCAGCTTGTGTGTTCCAAAGTTTGTCAAATGAAAACCTTTCTAGTACGTCTCCTACACTTGTAAAAAAGATTTAACTAAGTTAATTCCACCGGTAAGTAAGGTGTCTAATAGCTTAAATGCGTTGCACCAACACTTTGCCGATTTCGACAAGGTCATTAAGGAACGTATGACGACTTCGGCTATCACGGAAGGTGATTGGAATTTTGAACACACTAGAGATGCGTTTCGAGACAATATAATTCCGTTTGTAGATAATATTAAAGCGTGCTTTAGCAATATTGATCGAGAATTGGTTTTGGAATTAAATGAAGTTAAATGGGTTTTCAATGAAATGGATGAAGCTTATGAAAACGGTTTAGTTGAAATGGAACGAATTTTACGCCAAAATGATCAACTTTTGAAGCAAGTGACGTCGCATGCTATTGTATCCGTTTGTGTGAATAAAAGTGTTGATAATGATTCTATTGTGCATCATGTTGAATCTGTGGACAATGTGGTAGATTGTAATTGTCACAAATCTGACGCTGATTTTTTTAAGCTTAAAGATTCCTATAATTCGCTTTCAAAACGTTATGATGAGATTCAAAAACATTGCATTTCTCTTAAATGTAAACAACAATTTATTCAAGAGATTTTTGAAACGTCATTCGAAGGTGTTAATATAGATGATCCAGATTTATAAAAGAATTTAAGATTGAATTTACAATCAAAATAGCGTCAGCCAAGTGACAAGGTTGCTAAATCATTGGCAATAGACATAGAGAAATATAAGGAGATTAACCATGTGAACGTACTTGAGGGCGCTGAGAATTGTAAACTTGATCTAGATAATCGAGTTTCCAAGATTTTGTCCAAACTTGATAACTTAAAACAGAAAAATACACAACTCTTTGATTCAGTAAAGCCCGCATGTGCTAATACCACTTCACAGACTCAATCATTGATTGAAAGTTTGAATCGAAAGTCGGTAGAAATATCTGATTTGAGGGAACAAATTTATGGGTTTGCTATATTATAAGATCCGGTGGTCTTGGTGGGTGGTGGTAAATGGTGGCTGCCATGGTAGAGAGAGAGATAGAAGGTTGTGTGTGAAAGAAAGAAAATGTATTGAAAATGAAAAGAAAACACAAGCAACAACCCCTCCTTGGAAGCCTTGGAGGGGTATATATAGTCACTCACGCTACATACTATACATCGTTTCCTAGTCTAGTTCTTGCGTGAGTGACTATGATAACTAATGGGAATTCTTGTCGTCACATAAAGTGAATTTCCAACAATCTTCCCCCATGGGATGACGTGTAGAATTCCTTACAATATTCTTTCTAACAAGTACATAATGATTAAGAACAAAAGCTTCCATGAAGCGTCCAATGCTGATGAAGTCTTCTGAGGCCTTTGACTTCAAGTCTTCACTTCAAAACGACTCATCTTTGTAGTAACTTGTAGAAGAAATACTGTAACGACACGAGCTAAGTAATCCATATACTTCTGGTTAAGGAGAAGCTTCTGAATTAACTTCCCCCTAATTCATGCCACATAATCTTGATGTAGAAGCTTTTAATAGCTTCCCCCTAAACTGACAATCCTCATAAGCAACTTCAAAGCTTTCAATAAAGCTTAGAATGATTAAGCGCACAGCGGAATTTAACAAGCAAACCCCATCATATGAAATGATAATGTTGCTAAGAGTGATTGAAAGTTTGGGGCACACCAAGTAGATCAACAACTTCTCTTCTTACGCTTGAATAATTCTTCTGAATTTTTCTTCCCCCTGAGAGTTTAAGTTATGCATACTAGAAAGAATCAATACATTTCTTCCCCTACGTAGTTGAAGAAAGTAAACCAATCCCATGTATGAAGCTCAAATATTGAAGTAGACACTTTATCCCATTCATGAAGTTGACATCGTAACACAAGAGTCAATTAAGTCCTGGAAATGTACATATCTTCTTCCGGAGATGCACCAGAGTCAATTAAGTCCCGGGAATGCATATCTCTCCATATAGGATAATGATGATGAATAATTGCAACATCAAAACAATTAAACATCGAATCAGTAGTGTACCGTTTAGAGGTTGATAAGGCCACGAGTTAAAACACTAATTTTCTTTGCGGTTATGACAAATGTCTTCCCGGAATATCTTCAAATCAAAAGAAGGTATGAAGTTTATCACGTGTACTCGTTGTGCGTTCAATATGTATTCTTCTTCCCCCTTGATGGTTTCGAAACTTCAGAACCAGAAATAAATCGTACGCACATGTATCTGAAATCTCGTGAGAATAATAAATAAGCTGAATTATATATTTTGTGAGAATCAGTTGCTGATCGAAATTCTCTACTCATAAACTCTCCATGGCTATCTTTACCAACCCCCTTGTAGGCAATTTGAAGTGACCACTGATGGAATGAACCAGATTTACCAAACATGAAACTGAATAAAAATCCTTCGATCTTGTGACTTAAGCTTGCACTATTGTTGAATGAGGAACGGTGGAGAAATCTCTAAGTACCCAATACCTTGCCGAAAGAAGTATATAAGCACAACACCTCTTGAAATTATCCACATCGACTATGCGCGTGACACTTAGTACAACAATGTAACTCCTTTAAGTGATAGTTATCCAGGTCATCAACCAACCACCCCGAACCCGGAAACTAGATAAACAAGTCTTCATACTAAGACTAAGCACGAACAAGTTATCTTTCAAAGATAATATAAGTGCACGCCTTCGAAAAATCCTTCTTCAACTTCACATAATAATACCCGATTCAAAAAAAAATCCGTAGCCACTAAAAATATAGCCATTTTTTTCTTCGGTCTCGTCAAATAATTTTGTCACTTGTCTCGTCACTCAGTCACTTTGTCATGTCTTTTTGTCTCGTCGGATTGTCACTTTGTCACTTCCCGATTATGACCAAAGTATAACTTAATCTCGGCCCATGAAATTCGGATGAAAAATGACTAAATCATGATATCCTTACGACGTGTTGGCCCATTTTCCTTATTACAACCGAATCGTAACATAGAGAGATGCTTTGGAAAGTATGGCCCATCATTTTTATCCCACCACCACTTGAAAACCAAAATACGTCATGTGTTAGACCCCACTTCATCCATTTCCTTTTACAAAATAAAAGGAGTGACATGTGTAGAAACTAGAAGGGGGGGTTGAATAGTTTCTTATATTTACTTGTTAAAATGTGGTTTCCAAAAATCCTTTTCCAAAAACTTAGGCTTGAGGAAATATGTGAAATCTTCTTATGCACAATATGAACAATGATAGTGTGACTAAACTAATACTAACAAAAATATATCCACAAAGAATAAAGAATGATAGTGTAACTTATCTAATACTAACACATGTATATGCATAAGGGATAGAAGAACAAGATTCACTTCTTAAACAAGTAATAATCAAACAAATGATCAAATATTTGAGTGATTAAAGAAGGGGTTTGAATCTGGAAATAAATGTGCAAAAGATGTGAGGTGAAAAGCTGAGAATGGTCCACTATTTATAGGACAAAGGAGCCAACGGCTAGTTCTGCCCGCGGTACCTTATCTTAGCATGCGGTACCTTATCGATAAGGTACCGCCTAGGTGCTAAGGTACCACCGGACTAGACTCCGCTCCTTTTTGTCCTTTAGTGGTGGAGGTCTTATCTGGATATAAAAAATATCCTGAAAGGATATTCTTAACCAAATAAGAATATGCCATTTTCAAATTTCAAATAATTAATTTAATAAAACATTTTCTTAAAAAGAAAGTTTTAATAAAAACTTGTCACACTTAATAAAAAGTGAGTTTTAAGAAAAGATTAAATCACTTGATCACTTGATTAAGGTTAGTACTTGTTTATCCATACCTTAAGTGAAAATGGGTAAAATGAAAAATACTTGAACTCAAGAATTCGTTTTTCGTTGTTTTCGTAAATGCTTGTTTTTACATATTGTCGTAATCAAAACTAAGCGAGACCGAAAAATGCAAGTAACGTTTTTAGTCATTATTGCATTAACAATCTCCCCCTTTTTGATTCCGACAATACATAAACTCAATCACACAAAAACAAGATTTTCGAAGACGAGTTTATTCATTTCTCCCCCTTTGTCGAAGCAAAAAGGTTGCACAAGTCGGTGTTTGAAGAAACGGACTTCGCAAAGACTCCCCCTTGGTGCTTACTCCCCCTAGCTTTGGGCACCGAGGAATCGAGATATGGTGACAAGCTACATAGAAGGGTTAGTTGAACAAAAGAAACAACCAACAATATATAGCAATAGGTCACATAAAAAAAATAAAAGAGAAGAAAACACAAAGACAAAAATCCAAGATAGGTTACTAAAAGGACATCATACAAAGAAGTATGGAAAATGAAACAAGCCAAAAGCATAAATAGTTATTCTAGAATTCTAAGATTTTGCTTGAATTTGGTGTCTTGTGGATAAGCAACCAATGCTTATATGAAAGACAAGGTAATGGCGGAGGGTGGTGGTGGTGGCTTATTGGAGATCTCATAATCAAAGTGAAGAGGAGGCTTGATTAAGAGACTCTTGATATAGCTCAACTCCTCATAGATGTGTGCCATAGCAAGGTGTTGATATTGACAACATTGACAATATGTTCCATGATGCATGACATTATCATGAGAAGGAGGAAGAACGCTAAAGGGTGGTGGTGGAAGAAAATATGTTCCACAATCAACATTCTTGGTAGGAGACATGTGATTAAGAGTGTTCTTGGGTGGGTTTGGATTGAAAGCAATTGGAGAAAATGGAGGAGATTCAAGACTTTCATTGGGAGAATAAGACATTTTGGATGTGAAGTAATGCAAAATGCTTATGGTTTAAATAAGGAAGGCTTAGGGTATTTTTGGGGTGGTCAAAGGGTTTGAAACAAAGATTCTCAAAAATGTTGGAGCAAATCTGGAGTTTCAGACAAAAACCCAAAAAAGGAAGGCACTGTAGGCGGTTCCTTATCTAGGGTGGCGGTACCTTATCAATAAGGTACCGCGGTTCACATATGGAACCGCCTGCAGAAGCAGGGTTTGGTGTTTGGAGGAAGATTTTTCAGCAAATCTTATTTTTCTAGTCTAACTTATCATAGGGATATGCTTAAAAGCAAAGATAGACAAAGAAAACATATGCAAACTTACCAAATAGAGATTTGACCAAAATACATAGATTAAAAAAATCGATGTAGAAGGTGTGTAAGACAAGACCTTGAGTCATGACACAATGATCCTCCATGATTCTATCTTTTTCTTGCTATGTTTGAGAGAATCATACATATGAATTATGTAAGCTCTAGATTAATAGCGAGAATCTATGAAAAATCGTTTTTAGATTGAATTAACAATATCAAACGAATTTCTCAACCATTTTCGAAAGAGACTTTGAGAATTTTGAAAAGGAGAGGAGAAGATTTTTCAAAAGGAGTTTAATGACTCAAAGACTCAAAGTGGTAAAAGAAAACACACAAGAAGAAAAGAATTTAAGGAAGATGTTCCATTCATTCTAGACCTAGACGCAAGTAATTAAAAGGTTCCCTCTTAAGTGGCTTAGTGAAGGTATCGGCTAAGTTGTCCTCGAAGGGCACCTTTTCAATAGCAATGTTCCCCTTTTGAACATTATCCCTAAGGAAATGGTGTCTAATTTCTATGTGTTTGGTTCGTGAATGTTGCATGGGATTCTTGCTTAGGTCTATAGCGCCTTTATTATCGCACATGATGGGAACATCATCAAGAGAAATCCCGTAATCAACAAGCGCTTGCTTCATCCATAGAGCTTGTTGGCATGCTTTTCCGGCACTCACATACTCGGCTTCCGTGGTGGATATTACAAGAGCGGTTTGTTTCTTGGAGAACCAAGAAGTTAAACAACAACCCATGAAGTTACAAACTCCACTAGTGCTTTTCCGGTCCACATAGTCTCCCGCATGATCCGAGTCCGCGTAGACAATGGTTTCTACGCCGGTCCCTTTAGGATACCATAATCCTAAATGTATAGTGCCTTTAATGTATCGGAAGATACGCTTAACCGCTTCAAGGTGAGAGGTTTTGGGAGCCTCTTGGAAGCGAGCACAAAGGCAAACACTAAACATGATATCCGGTCGACTTGCCGTTAGGTACAACAAACTACCAATCATACCTCTATATTTGGTGTTGTCTACCGACTCACAATCATCATCTACGGTGAGTTTAGTATCCGAGGCCGTCTTCATTGGTCTAGATTCTTCTAATCCAAAATTTCTTTAGCATTTCTTTAGCGTACTTAGATTGACTAAAGAAAATACCATCGTCCATTTGTTTAATTTGGAGTCCTAAAAAGAAGTTAAGTTCTCCCATCATACTCATTTCAAACTCATCATGCATGATTTTGGCAAAGTCATCACACAATTCTTGACAAGTTGAGCCAAATATAATGTCATCAACATATATTTGTACGATTATGAGGTGAGGACCTTTCTTCTTTGTAAAGAGTGTATTGTCTACCATCCCCATGGTATACTCATGTTTAACAAGAAACGCTTTAAGTCTATCATACCAAGCTTTGGGTGCTTGTTCGAGTCCATAAAGTGCTTTCTTAAGCTTGTAAACATGGTCCGGTTTCTCAAAATCAATGAAGCCAGGAGGTTGAGTCACATATACCTCCTCATTGATCAAACCGTTAAGAAATGCACTCTTTACATCCATTTGTTGAAGTTTAAAATCTAAGGTACAAGCGTAGGCTAAAAGGATTCTAATTGATTCTAATCTAGCTACCGGTGCATATGTCTCGTCATAATCAATCCCTTCTTGTTGATTATAGCCTTGTGCTACAAGTCTAGCTTTGTTACGAGACACAAAACCATTCTCATCTAACTTATTCCTATATACCCATTTGGTTCCTATAATGGTAGAACTTTTAGGTGGAGGAACAAGTTCCCAAACATCATTGGCAACAAATTGGTTCAATTCTTCTTGCATCGCAATGACCCAACTCTCGTCCGTCAAAGCTTCTTTAACATTCTTTGGTTCAATCAAGGAGACGAAACAAAAGAAGTTGCTTTGGTTTTGAACTTGAGATCTTAGGGTCCTTTGATTTAAGTCACCAATGACATTATTGAGAGTATGATCCCTAGACTCCTTAATGTTTACTTCCTTTTCAACACTAAGGTCTTCAACTCCTATTTTTCTAACCTCTTTGGCTTTAACTACTTCTAATTCATCCAAGTCATCATCAACCAATGGTGGTGTCTTGGGCGAAGGAGGGGTTTCATCAAAGGTTATGTTGAGTGATTCTTCAATAACCCCCGTAGTTCTATTTAGGACTATGTAGGCTTTACTGGTTTGGGAATAACCTAAAAGGATACCATCGTAAGACTTTGGGTCAAACTTGGTAAGGTAGTCTTTGGTGTTGAGGATAAAGCACTTGCTTCCAAACACCATAAAGTATTCTAATGAGGGTTTCTTACCTTTAAGAATCTCATAGGGGGTCTTTCCTAGGAAAGGTCGAATAAGAATTCGGTTGAGAATATAAGTCGATGTGTCCACGGCATTGCACCAAAACTTTTGAGGCAAAGATTGCTCGTTTAACATCGTCCTACTCATCTCTTGGAGAGTCCTATTCTTCCTTTCAGCTACCCCATTTGATTGTGGAGTGCGAGGAGCCGAGAAGTTATGGGTAATACCATGAGCTTCACAAAAGGCACCAAATTGCACTTCATTATCAAATTCCCTACCATGATCCGTCCTAATAGAAACGATTGAACATCCTAGTTGATTTTGAATTCTTCGACTAAAGATTTCGAAGTGATCGAAAGCTTCATTCTTAGATGCCAAAAATCTAGTCCAAGTGAATCTAGAATAGTCATCAACTATAACTAGGGTATAAAGGTTACCTCCATAACTCCGTATGGCGGAAGGTCCAAAAAGATCCATATGTAGGAGCTCTAAGCACCGAGAGGTCGAAACCAAATTCTTGGCTTTGTGACTTGAGTGAACTTGCTTTCCAACTTTACAAGCATTACAAAAGTGACTATCAAACTTAATCGTGGGGAGGTGTCTTACCAACTCCTTAGAGACTAAAGACTGAATTAAACGCATATTAGCGTGACCTAATCTCCTATGCCAAAAAGTAGAACTATCATCTATAGTCGTAAGACATATGTTGTCTTTTGACTTCTTATTAACCTTCATGACATAAAGTCCATGCTTTCTAACACCTTTTCCAATGACTTTTCCATCTTTTACGATTTCACTATCATGTTCCGAAAAGATGACCTTACACTTATTATCACAAATTTGACCTATACTTAAAAGGTTAAATCCTAAGTTATCTACGTGCTCAACATTTTCAATGGTCATGGAGTCAAGAGAAACTGTACCTTTGCCAATGATATTACCACGTAGACTACTAGCGAATGTGACGTTACCTCCATCATATGCTTTGTAATGCGAGAACAAACTTCGATTACCCGTCATGTGTTTAGAACATCCACTATCCTTAATCCACTCACCGGGCTCCAAATCAATTCCCAAGCATATCTAGGTAACAGCACACAAGATCAAACATTTGGTCCCCAATATCTCATGGGTCCAAAATTCTTAGTTCCAAACATCCCTTGCATTTGGTTGGGATGCATGAATGAGGAGGGGATTCCCCATGGAGAACAAAATGGAGGAGGGTAGTAATTCATGTAACCATTTTGTTGTTCATTATTTCTCCTAGGTGTATTTGATCTAGATTTAGAGTTATTATCATTCCTTCTAGGTGTTGGAGTTTTACTTCTAGGTCGTGAATTGTTTTGATTATCTTTTCTAGGAGATGTTGTTCTACTTCTAGGCTTAGACGCTGAAACTAGGATTTTGTATCAATTAAAGTTCGTTTATCGTTCCTCGATTCGACTCGAATTTGATTTCCAATTAACGTTTCGACTTAACTTTGTTTTTGGTAAAATCTATTTTTTGGTAATTTAAACTAAAGCTATCTACTTTCAATAAAATCTATTTTAAAATTTGAACAAAACTGAAATAAAGTCTAAATGGAAAACTTAATTACTTTTAAACTAAATACTTTTAAAAACTATAAAAGAAATCTATTTTTAAATAAGACTTAATTAATTGAAATAAACTAAATTAAAAATCTATTGAAAACTAAATTTAATATTTTAAAAGTAAATAAAATATATATATATATATATTTTTTTACTTTTTATATTTTTCAAAATAAACTGGATTAAATAAAACTAAACTTTTATATAAATTTAATTAAACCTAAAATTTGATTTAAACTAATTTAATTTTAAAACTGCTAAATTGAAACGTCCTATATTAATTTAACTAATAGAAAACAAACACAAGAACAAGTCTAGAGCAACTGGTTGGGCCATTGGCTTGTGATGCGAGAGGTCTGGGGATCGATTCCCAGCAGACCTAAAATTGCTATTTAATTTTTATTTGATTTTGGAACCTTTTATTTTATTGGACAGATAAACCAACAGACCAATGGGATTTGTGGTAGCAGTAAAATCAGCAATTCACACAACCAAATAAGCAAAGACATATAACAAATAAGCAGTTTAAAATGAAAATAAGCAAATAAGATATGAAAATAAGCAATAACTAAACAAAAATAAGCAAACCAAAAGCTGAGGCAGATAAAAATATTATGCAGACTTAAAACCAAATAAGCATTTTAACAATTTAAATAAGCTAACAGAAATCTATAATAATCTAAAACATAAGAACCAAATTCATAAGTAACCCAAATAAGCTAACAACCAGATAGGACGACCAAAACAAATAAGCTACGGTATAAGAACATATAAGCAGAATTTGCACAACTCGAATCCCAAACACAGATACTAATAAGCAAAACCAAATAATACTAAATCCAAACAGAGATAACCAATACTCAAAACAGATTAAGCTACTCGAACATTAAACGTAACGCAAACCGATTCAAGTAGACTTTCAAGCAAATTATGCAGACAAAACAAACATGTAATCCTGAAACAAAACTAAATAAACAGATTTAATAACATCAAAACAAAAGCAGATCCAAGCTGACACAACTACAAAATAAACTTATATAAAGCAGATTCAAAAGTTTCCAAACGCACCTAAAACTTAACAAATCAAAAAATAAATAAATTAAGCATACCTAAATAACTCCAAACCAAACAGAATAATAAAAAAAATATAAGCAGGTAAATAAAATTTCTAAACAAAAACTTAATGGCTTAACCAATCAGAATAATAACACAATCACAAGCAGATTTAAACTAATATAAACTAAAATAAAAATAAAATTAAAAGAAAGACAAACCTATTGGCGAAAACCTTTGAGTAGTAGGTGGGCGCTGTACCCCCTAATGAACCGAATCGAATCAATACCACCGTATTACCCAAAACTCATCACCATCATTTTTTTTTGTTCTTTAACAGTACCGAACCCAATATGTATATTTTTTTTATGTAATTTCCCAGTAGGGGAAATTATCTCTTATCTTTTTGTTTTAATAATTATTTCAATAAAAATAAAATTAAAGTAAGTGCAATAATAATAAGAACGAGACAAAAATTTAAATAAAACTGGACTTTCATTAATATTAAAATGAGTACAAAGCTTGATCAAAATTAAAATTACAAGAACCCTAATTCTATTTTCAGAAAATGAAAATAAAAATTAAAGAAAGGCACACCTAATTACATGATAGGAGGGGTTTTTATAGGAGAACCCCAAGAAACCCTCTTGATAGCTTCACTTGTAAGCATTGATTCTGACCCGTAGATTCCTTCTTTTCTTCTTTCTCTCTCTTTTCTTCTAATCAAACGGCTGAAATTTACTCTTGCATCCACGGATTGCCAGCATGGCTCTTTTTGTGCTAGTTGTGTTTGTTTCAGTGTGATGTGGAATGATTTAATTGGTTGAGGGGTTTGTGGTGAGGTGTCATAGCCAATCAAATCCAAGGATATGACCACGTTGGATGATGGGGGAAGGACCACAAGTGAGTGTATGCCCCCTAAAACCATGGGGATTTAATTCCTTATGGGTTGAGTTACCATTTGAGGGTAAAACCCCCAAATTTGGGTGAGTTATTTTTCAACAGTAAAAATTAGGGTTTGGGAGAGGGTTGCGTTTTTTGTGGAGAAGAAGAGGTGGGTGTGTGTTTTTACCTAGTTTGTAACGAAGTGAAATGGGGATGTGGGGAAAAGTAAAAGTTTTATTTATTAAGTTGGGTGGGGGACACGTGGGGGTGAAGTTGGAGTGATTCGTTTGTGGAGATTGACCGGTCAAGCAAATGTAAAAACTTCCGTTTATTTCTTGCGCCATTGTTTGGGCTTGAAGCCCATTCCATCCGTCCCAAATAGTTAACATCAAAAAGGGCTTGCCAGCCCAAATAACTTATTCACATCCGTTTAAGGCCCAATAGTAAATAATCCATATTCATAATTGGGTTTTTAAGGCCCAATAAGAACATGTAGGTCCCACAAAGCTCAAAGATCTTTTAAAGGATTAAATCCGCTAAAGTCGAGCTCGATTTTAGCTTCCTTGATTGTTTTCTTCAAACTCGTGTCGGTTTAGCCGGTTTTCGTGAATCTTGGGCACACTTGTGGTCTTTTGACTTTGTCTTCGTCTCTTTCTTGACTTTTCTTCGACATTTGACCGTGAAATCCTGTGTTTTCTCTTCTTTTGATCATTTGTACCTATTTAACACACAAAACACAAAACCACGTGTAATTCTGACTTTTATGACATTAAACACGTGATTAGGTCTTGTTTTTCCTTGATTTTAGTAGCAAAAGGATAAGTGTTTACACACTTATTAAATCCCCTACATTTGACCATTGCAATGACCCCATGCAATGTATTATTTTAAAGCATAAAGTTACATTTTTCTCATAATTAATCCATCTCGGCCTTTATTACTATTACCACTACTACTACGATGAAAAGATAAAAACTTAAAAGGAGACAAAAAATTTATTACTTGGAAATTATTCGATGGAAGAAACTTGTAAAGAAATCTAAGACTTAAATTAGGGCTTTGGTGTCACGAATATAAATCACCCTCAAGTTTCACGTTCCCCACACCAAGCTTAAAAACGAGATCATTGTTTACCATAAGTCCTCAAGTTAAATCCCACTTATATAAGATAAATGTGTAATACTCTTTCTCCAGTTCCTACTTTGTATTTCTAGATTTTATTGATTGTCATTCACCCGTAGGCTCATTTGACTTATTTGATAATTATTATTCCAAAAATGAAGGCCAAACGGTGCAAACCCGACGCTCAAAACCTAACCTCGTCCTTAAAAACGTTGTCACTAAAGTAAGCCCACATCAAGGATGATTTAACACGATTTGGGGAATAAATTCCCGGACCCAAAATTTGGCCAAATAGTACTACTTATTAATTATTTCCTCCAAAGTCATTTAGACTTTATGTGGAGTTTAGCAAATTCACATCATATACCCTTAGGCTCTTTAAGATGTAAAAATGCTCCCCGTCTATTGTCCACACCCTAAGGCTCCTTGAACGATAAACGAGGGAATTGATTTTTTAATCAATTTTTATTCAACACTTACCATGCCATACACCCTAAGGCTCTAATGACAAGGTTCGTGCTACATGCCCCACACCCTAAGGCTCCTTGAGGTCATGTTTTAATCTTATTCTTTTATTATGATATATATAGTAGGCCAAATTCCATGGTCCCATGGTCTGAATACCTCCTACTTAGTGGTTATGAGCCACCTTAGTCGGTAGTCCACAACGCTGGCACCCTCAATGTGTTCATGCTTTAATTACAAGGAGAATAAAGATTTGGCTAAGAGTTAAGTTATCGAATCTACACCACAAGAATCCTCATTTATTAAGCAATTTAAATATACAAGCGAGAAGAAAGAGCCACAAAAACCATATAAGCAAAAATTAACCTTTAAAATTATTATCAACTCTATCATTTCTCGTTCTCCACAATTTAAAATCTCAAGGAATGAGAATCGTGGATGCTTAGCCTAATAAACCAATTAAGGTTCATATGGTTAAGGATACTAGCTAGAGTAAACTTAGATAAGTAAACTCGGGTTGAGTCAAAATATTCACGACGGGCCTAATATATCAAAGATATCTAAACATGTTAAAGCCATTTTATTCTTTTATTTATTTATTTATTTATTTATTTATTTATTTATTTATTTATTTATTTATTTATTTATTTATTTATTTATTTATTTATTTATTTATTTTTTTAACTTTATTCTTGAAATGGAAAATAAAAATAAGATGCGATGACAAAAAGAAAGAAAATAAATGAAAATGCTACAAGGTCAAAATAGATCAAAAATCTGAAAAACGTTGAAAATTTTTTAAATTTTCCGGTTAAATGAGGTCATATTCAGGGAAAAGCCCACTAAAATTCGATAGAAGGCCCCCCTACACTTAATATAAACATTGTCCTCAATGTTTAAGCATGTGAGAGAATAAACTCCCCTACACTTATGACATTGTAACACCCTAAATGTAGTATGCGGAAGCGGTGAAGCTCGGGGGCTGTTACGTCATTGTATCATAGTTCAAGGTACAAGAGAACGACTCTAAATGAGACGTTTTATTAAAATACCTCGTTGAATTTAAATAAAAAGCATCACAGTACAAAAGGTCTCAGTTTCAAAAGATAGTGCAGCGGAATGTAAAAGTTTTAAACATCAACGAGATAATAGTTCAAAAGCATAAGTAAATAAATGTCCGAAGATAGCCAAGAAATGCATGCGGACTCCAAGTACTTCACACAGCAGGTACAACACATCATCAATTACCTGAGATAAATGCTAAATTGTGTCAACATAAAGTTGGTGAGAATATAGGTTTCAAGTAAAAATTCATAGCAATACAATTTCAGATTTCATTTCAAGTACACGTGCAACTATAGGAGATATAGTGCCAAGTGTAGGATAAATTGGGTGTTCACAATATTTATGATAGCGCTAAGCTCGTGACATCGAAACTAGTGATCCAGTGCATACAATAGATTGCATACATAAATTTTGCCCCAATGGAGTACCTAGCCAAGATAACTCCGTTCATACAAATGGTACATACTCGTCCGACGTCAGAATGCCCGAGTGGAGGTTGTCAACCCTCAATAGATCTATCCGTAACATAAGAGCTTACTCCAGTAGAGTAACTAACGATTCACGATAGTGGGGACTACGGCTAAAGCAACTTAAGCTATCTCATAAATAGTGTTCACAAAACGTTCACAGAAATCAAGTTTTTACTTGCGTCCAGAAGCAAGTCATCAAAGCATTTATCACATCCCAAAACATTAAACATAGAAAACAATTTAATAGGGAACTATAAACTCACCTCAAGCAACGATTCAAACCGCACAAGTAAGATCAAATAGTAGCGAGCAACTCTAGCAACAACCTAAATATAATACTATAGTTTAGGCGCTAGCAAATAAGTCACAAAAGTTCATCACGTACGTTACTCATCGTTCATACATATATTATTTTGTATTTAAAACGTGACTAATAGATATCGTATCGTTATAAGTATTATCATATATACTTAGGCAAAAATATTTATTTTTGACTCAATGAAATTTCGACAGCCTTTCGGCGTAAAATTTAATTTACCAAAATTTATCTTAATAAATTTCTCAACACGCTTTTCATAGAAATTTCGGCAGCCTTTCGGCGTCATTTTAAAAATTGCCATTTTTGGTAAGTACTCAAACCTCAACTCAAAATCCCAAATTTTCAACCATTTCTCAACTACAACGTTCAACAATCACTTCCCGCAATATAACCAACTTTCACTTTTAACGATAAACATCTCGCGCTTTCGCCTTTTTCTCAAAACGATCCCAACATTCATATATAGCATTTAGTACCAATTTCGACACTAAAAACGACTCGGTTTAACTCGAAAACATCGTTTCGACCACTTTCAAAAAGTAGACAGCAAGTGTATTTTTAGTACGTCTAAAAAAATAAGTTTTCCGTCAACAAACTTTAAACGCCCATATCTTTCTCCTTTTAACACTATTTTTAGCTTATAATATACCGAAACGAAGGTATTTACTTATATTTTCACAGTCTCATACTAAACTAGTGTCAAAACAATTTTCACAACCCGTTATGCCTCATAAATAATTCAGACAGATTATACACTTTTCGTAAAAACTCGTTTTCGACCATTTGTAAGCGTACCCACTAGTAATAACACTACTAATTCCTTCCAAATACTCATAAACACAATAAAAATCAAAGATTTATTTTCAAGTTCATAAATCACAAAAGTATATATGTATATATTTCATAAATCCTTTAATTAAAACCTTTTCATACATGGATTTAAAAGATTTCTTCAAAATACTTATAGATCTAAAAATATATCATGACTAAAATAGTTTTTACCATTTTTATTTCAAGAAAATAGATGATGAGTAACATATATGCATGAATCTTCAAAGATTATGCATAAAAAAATGAAAAGATGAAAAAGGTTTAAGAAATAACCTTGTGTAACGATTCTACGTAAACACGGTAACACGATCTACGCTCCAATCAACAAATAATCAACAAAACCCAATCTACAACTTCAACCCGAAAACTACTCAAATCAACAAACCAATCAAAACCATTCTTCTTTATGTCTTTATAAACCTTTGTGTGTGTTTAATTTAGGCTAGATGTTCTTGAAATGGATCTTGCAAAAATCAACAATGGTGGATATGGGGAGAGTGTTTGTGCCGTGTGTTTTTAGAGAGAGAGAGAGAGTGAATTGTGTTTGAATTTTGTGTTGTGAGAAGTGAATAATTGAGGTGAATGTGATGGTTTAGTGTTTTTAGGAGTGTGTGCTTATTATGCACAAGAATAGCAAAGTGTGGAAAAATGGGTTAAGTTTGCATGTGATGTGGGGTTTGGCCGAATATAGGGGGTCCCATAGGGGGTAAATAATTCAAATTTTTTACTAAGGTAACTAGTTAAAAGGTTTAAGGTAAAAAGGTTAATTAGTTTTAGGTAATTAGTGAAAAGTATGCAATTATGTTTAAAAATACGTAAAACTTAGAAAATTGACGAAATATATTAATTTTATGATTTTTCGACGAAAACTGACATTTTACGTTTGGTAACGTATTTTATGCATGTTAACGACGCTTAAACGTAAAAACGACGTAAAATACGAAAACGCGATACGTTAATTAAATATTCACAGTAACTACGATTTATTACTATAAATAGCAAAAATACTAAAATACAGGCATATATAAACATATACAGAAATATTTAAATACGCTGCTCAGTAAAATACGATCACACTGCTAAAAACTAAACAGTTAAGCACATAATTCACAGATAACGAATAATCTCATGGATTATCATCAATTCATTGACCGTCTCAGCACTTTGGTCAGGTTCACAGAAAATGTTCAGAATAATGACTGAGCACAATGTCAGCCCATTACTCGTCAGCAAACAGTTTTTCAGAAAACGCGGGATAACTTTCCGGTTCCAACACAGTTAAATCACATAGTTGACTAAATAAAAAGTCAAAGGGTAAAATAGTCATTTTACAAAGTAGGGAAAATTACCAGGTGTTACATCATCCCCTTGATAGAGAAGCTTTGTCCTCAAAGCTTAGGAGTGTCACGGTTTCTAGAATTGTCAAAGAGTTGCGGATATTTCTTGCGAAATTGATCCTCACGCTCCCAAGTGAATTCAGGTCCACGTTTAGAATTCCACCTCACCTTGATGATAGGAATACGACTCTGTTTCAATCGTTTGACCTCACGGTCCATGATTTCAACAGGTTCTTCGACAAATTGCATCTTGTCGTCAATTCGGAGTTCCTCCAATGGTATCACGAGTGTTTCATCAGACAGGCACTTCTTCAAGTTCGACACGTGAAAAGTGCTATGCACGCGGCTCAACGCTTGCGGTAATTCGAGACGATAGGCTACGGTTCCAACCTTTGCCAGAATTTTGAAAGGTCCAATATAACGGGGGTTCAGCTTCCCTCGTTTGCCAAAACGTACTACACCTTTCCAAGGCGATACCTTTAGCATCACTTTGTCTCCCACTTGAAATTCGAGAGGCTTACGTCGAACGTCGGCGTAACTCTTCTGACGATCACGGGCTGCTTGAATTCAGCTCTTGATTTGAACAATCTTCTCAGTCGTTTCACGGATGAGTTCAGGACCAGTGAGTTGACTATCCCCAACCTCACTCCAACACACAGGCGAGCGACATTTACGACCATACAACGCTTCAAACGGTGCAGCCTTAATACTGGTATGATAACTATTGTTGTAAGAGAATTCCACTAGAGGTAAATGTCTGTCCCATTGCTTTCCAAAGTCAAGCACACAAGCACGCAACATGTCCTCCAGCGTTTGAATAGTTCTCTCACTCTGTCCGTCAGTTTGCGGGTGATAAGCAGTACTCATGTCCAATTGCATACCCAACGCTTTCTGAAGTGATTTCCAGAACTTTGAAGTAAATCTACCATCTCTATCAGAAATTATCGAGATCGGTATTCCATGTTTTGTGACTATTTCCTTCAGATAAAGTCTCGTAAGCTTATCCATCGAATCATCTTCCTTCATAGCCAAAAAGTGTGCAGATTTCGTAAGTCGATCCACAATTACCCAAATTGTGTCGTATCCGTTTGTCGTTTTAGGCAGCTTAGTTATGAAATCCATGGTTATATTTTCCCATTTCCACATAGGAATTACAGGTTGAACCAACAATCCAGATGGTTTTTGGTGTTCTGTTTTCACTCTAGCACAAGTCAGGCACTTCCCTACATAAGTAGCGATTTCAGCTTTCATATTTGGCCACCAATATAGCTTCTTCATATCCTGATACATTTTGTCAGATCCTGGGTGAATCGAATACTTAGATTTATGCGACTCGTGCATAATCACGTCCCTTAGTCCTCCAAACCGTGGTAACCAACTTCTACCATTCAGACATAGCGTTCCATTATTGCTAGTCTCCAATTTCTTTGTAACCATTCCTCCTAGTTTCTCAGCTTCAACATGTTCAGGCTTAAGAGCTTCGGTTTGTGCTTCACGAATTTGCACAGGTAAGTTCGGATTGATAACCATAGCTAACGATCTAACTCTACGTGTCATCAGTTGTTCCTTTCTACTTAGCGCATCCGCCACTACATTGGCCTTCCCAGGGTGGTAACGGATTTCACAGTCATAATCGCTGAGCAACTCGATCCATCGACGTTGTCTCATGTTCAGTTCCTTCTGATCAAGAATATGTTGTAAACTCTTGTGATCGGTATAGACGATACACTTGGTTCCATACAAGTAGTGTCTCCACAACTTCAAGGCAAATACTACCGCTCCTAGCTCCAAGTCGTGCGTAGTATAATTTTTCTCATGCGTTTTCAATTGTCGTGACGCGTAGGCGATAACTTTCTTCCTCTACATCAACACAGCTCCCAATCCTTTTGCTGATGCATCACAGTAGACAACAAAGTCTTCCGATCCTTCTGGTAACGATAGAATAGGCGCACTACACAACATTTGCTTCAACTTTTGGAATGCTAATTCCTCCTTATCTCCCCATTCGTATTTCACCTTCTTTTGAGTCAACTTCGTCAATGGTTTCGCGATCTTCGAGAATCCCTCGATGAATCTTCGGTAATATCCGGCGAGTCCTAAGAATTGGCGAATTTCAGTCGATGTCGTAGGAGCAGTCCACTCCCTAATCGATTCGATCTTGGCAGGATCAACATGAATCCCCTTGCTATCTATAACGTGACCTAGAAATTGTACTCTTGGCAACCAAAAATCACACTTCGAGAACTTAGCGTACAATTCCTCTTTCTTAAGTAATTCCAATATTATCTTAAGATGTTCCTCATGTTCTTTCTCATTCCTTGAGTAAATCAGTATGTCATCGATGAACACAATGACAAACTTGTCCAAATACGGTTTACACACCCGGTTCATGAGGTCCATAAACACAGCAGGTGCGTTTGTCAAACCGAACGGCATCACTTGGAACTCATAGTGTCCATACCTAGTCCTAAAAGCAGTCTTTGCAACATCTTCCTCACGGACTCTCAATTGGTGATAACCAGACCTAAGGTCAATCTTCGAGTAAACGCTCGATCCTTGCAACTGATCAAACAGATCATCGATCCTAGGTAACGGGTAGCGGTTCTTGATGGTAAGTTTGTTCAACTCACGATAGTCGATACACATCCGAAAACTTCCATCCTTCTTCTTTACAAATAAGACTGGAGCTCCCCAGGGTGAAGAACTCGGTCTTATGAATCCTTTATCAGTCAACTCTTGGTTGCGTCGCTAGTTCTTGCAATTCCGACGGTGCTAAACGGTAAGGCGCTCGAGCAACAGGTGCCGCTCCCGGTATTAAATCGATCTGGAATTCAACTTGTCTAGCCGGTGGTAATCCAGGCAAATCTTCAGGAAAGACTTCCGGAAAATCCCGTACGATAGGTACATCTTCCAACCGTTTTTCTTCCGTCCGCTTTTCAGTAACACAGGCTAAAAATACGTGGCAACCTTCCGACAACAACTTCTGAGCCTTGACACGCGAGATAATGTTCAGTCGTGACTTCCCTTTTCCGTCACTTCTATCCCCTTGTACCTCCAAAACTTCATCACCAAATGGTAAGCGAACGATCTTCTCGTCACATACAATCGTAGCACGATATTTCGACAACCAATCCATTCCGACAATCACGTCAAAACTCCCTAACTCAACACGCATAAGGTCTATTACGAAAGGATGACCTAGAAGATTTAAAGTGCATCCACGAAGTATAGTGTCGGCTTCTATCAACTTCCCATTAGCTAACTCAATAGTGTACTTAGTGTCTAAGGGTGAAGGGGTCACATCAAGTAAGACACTAAAAGCAGTCGACACAAAACTCCTATCGGCTCCAGTATCAAATAAAATAGAAGCATAACGACCATTGAGAAGAAACGTACCCGTCACAACGTCGGGGTTTTGTTGCGCTTCTCCTCCTCCAATCACATAGACTCTTCCACGAGCTTCCCCAGCTTTAGCATGCTTTTCTTGGTCCTTGTCCTTGTTCTTTTTCTTTGGGCACTCATTGTTGTAGTGTCCCTTTTGCTGACATTCAAAGCAAGTGACGTTGGCCTTCGTGTTGGGTGGTGACTTACAATCCCTAGCAATGTGTCCAGTTTTCTTGCAGTTGTGACACTGTACATTGCATTGTCCATTGTGGTGACGCTTGCATCAACTGCACAGAGGTAACGTCCCATTGTACACTCCCTTTTCCCCAGTACCAGCAGTGTACGCTTTCACAGTGTCTTGCCTCTTATTCGGATTGTTCCCATGGTTGTTCCTTTGGTTATTACCCCACTTTCTCTTGTTGTCCGCGACATACCCAGCATTTGCTCGAACAACTTGGTCCATCAGACTGTGAGCCATCCTTATAGCATCACTAACTTTTGTCGGTCCAGACGATGTCACATTCCCTTGAACTCTACCAGGTAAACCCCAAATGTAGCGCTCAACCTTCTTCTCTTCATCCGGAACCATTCCAGGACATAGCAAACACAGTTCTTGAAACCTCCTTGTGTACGTACCAATATCATTGTTCTTCACAGTCAAGTTCCACAATTTGATTTCCATTTTCTGAATCTCATTACGAGGACAGTACTCCTTAGTCAACAACTTCTTAAGTTCCTCCCAACTCATTCCATACGCCTCCTTGGCTCCAACCGTCTGCACATGTGTGTTCCACCACGTCAACGATCTAGCAGCTAAAGTACAAGTAGAATAAGTCACTTGGTTCTCAACAGCACATCCACTAACACGGAACACAGCTTCCATCTTTTCAACCCAACGAGCTAATCCAACAGCTCCTTTAGTACCATTAAAAGTCAAAGGGTCACAGCTCCTAAAGTCCTTGTAAGTACACGGCTTAGGCGGTCGATTGTCAACATTGTTCGGTGGTGCTTCGTTCACGTTGTTGTTAGCTTGAACGTTTGCCAGTGCAGCAGTCACTCGTTGCGTAATCAGTGCTTCCAATTGTGCGTCAGTCATTCCGTTATGTGTGTTCACCATTGTTTCTCTGCGTTAAGACAACAATGCAAATAAGGTTTAAGCATGAATATACACGTTATATATTTCATATGCTAAAATAGAATGCATAATTTAAAAGTACAACAAACATAAAAAGGATAGTCACTGGTCAAGGTCATAAAGTTAAATTCCCATTCATAATCAAAATATCAAGTACATAGTCATAAAATAAGAGTACGATTACATCTAGTCTACTCCAACTAACCGAGTACTACTCTAGTTTAGTGGATACAATACCCAAAAGATAAAGATGTCAATCTACTCTAGAATTAAGCACAATAACGATGAATCTCTAAGTGCGACGACGACGATCACACTCAGCACATCTCGGTGAATCACTCCTCGGGTCTCCATCTGCAGCTCGGTCTCCTCCACGAACTGACTCTAACTCACGCCTCAACCTAGCAACCTCCTCAAGTGTGGTATCCAACAAGTCACGGGTATCCTCATTATCCTCTAACAATCCAAAAACCGCATCCTCAAGTCGACGGAAACGAACAGCATCTGAATCCCTATCACATCCTATCATAACAACACATGACCTAGGTCTAGAGGGCTCTCCAATATGATGAGTAGGTGGTGTAGAAACAGCAGTAGCAGCTCGAATCTCATGAGTAGGCGATGCCTCAGGTGTAGTGTGTGAATCAGACATACGAATCTTCTTCTGTGGGCATGGTGAATCAGAATCGGACAAAGCTCGAGATCTAACACCGAATGGTCCAGCTCCATCAACAGGTGGTACAGTATCATCGGAATCAGTGTAAACCTCAGCTGGCGGCGTACCCCATAAAGCTTCCCTTTCCTCTCTAAATCGCTGACAGGGAACAGTAGGCTTCTTCCTCAGGTTGGACGTCTTCCTAATCTCACTCCTCCTACTAGGCTCAACTCTCTCAGGTACAACAGTCAAAGCATCAACCCTAATATCATCATCAGCCTCAGCACCCTCGCTATCACTACTAACCACAACCATCCTAACGTCAGTATCACTCTCAATCTCATCATCCATGTCCTCATCATCCTCACGATCTACCTCATATCCATGCATATCATCATCATCCTCATGATCTACCTCAACACCATCCATATCATCCTCATGACCTACCTCATGTCCATCCATATCATCCTCATGACCTACCTCATGTCCATCCATATCCTCATCACCCTCGTGATCTACCTCAATACCATCCACGTCATCCTCATCATCCTCATGATCTACCTCAATACCATCCACGTCATCCTCATCATCCTCATCGTCCTCACTACCACTAACCCACTCGATCAAAGTACGATGCACAACAGGTGGCATCCCATCAACAACATCAGAAGTATCAGACAACACATCAGGCTCACCCTCATCATCCTCCTCTGGATCCTCGTCAGGGTCATACTCCGCACCTTCTTCCTCAGGATCAGCCTCCTCTTGGTCATTCTCCGGCTCAACATGATCTGGTACCATCTCAACCTCGTCTTCCCACTCTTCGTCGGCAGAGTCGGGCTGGTAAGAAACAGTAGATGACGACATAACCTGCAACAACCAAAATGCGTATTAAGCAGTTGTAGGATATGCATGAAATAATCATGTATAGAAATTAAAGTATGCAAATCAACGAAATGCATATGTATATAATACATATTACGTATTACATAATATATATTACATATTACTTATAGTGTTGTCCTACGTAATACATTACGTAGTACACATATATATACAGAGTAACAAGTAGCCACATCGGTTATAGTCTAGGCCTAAGATGCAAACCTAGTTCTCTATAACCAAGGCTCTGATTACCAATTCTGTAACACCCCAAATGTAGTATGCGGAAGCGGTGAAGCTCGGGGGCTGTTACGTCATTGTATCATAGTTCAAGGTACAAGAGAACGACTCTAAATGAGACGTTTTATAAAAATACCTCGTGGAATTTAAATAAAAAGCATCACAGTACAAAAGGTCTCAGTTTCAAAAGATAGTGCAGCGGAATGTAAAAGTTTTAAACATCAACGAGATAATAGTTCAAAAGCATAAGTAAATAAATGTCCGAAGATAGCCAAGAAATGCATGCGGACTCCAAGTACTTCACACAGCAGGTACAACACATCATCAATTACCTGAGATAAATGCTAAATTGGGTCAACATAAAGTTGGTGAGAATATAGGTTTCAAGTAAAAATTCATAGCAATACAATTTCAGATTTCGTTTCAAGTACACGTGCAACTATAGGAGATATAGTGCCAAGTGTAGGATAAATTGGGTGTTCACAATATTTATGATAGCGCTAAGCTCGTGACATCGAAACTAGTGATCCAGTGCATACAATAGATTGCATACATAAATTTTGCCCCAATGGAGTACCTAGCCAAGATAACTCCGTTCATACAAATGGTACACACTCGTCCGACGTCAGAATGCCCGAGTGGAGGTTGTTAACCCTCAATAGATCTATCCGTAACATAAGAGCTTACTCCAGTAGAGTAACTAACGATTCACGATAGTGGGGACTACGGCTAAAGCAACTTAAGCTATCTCATAAATAGTGTTCACAAAACGTTCACAGAAATCAAGTTTTTACTTGCGTCCAGAAGCAAGTCATCAAAGCATTTATCACATCCCAAAACATTAAACATAGAAAACAGTTTAATAGGGAACTATAAACTCACCTCAAGCAACGATTCAAACCGCACAAGTAAGATCAAATAGTAGCGAGCAACTCTAGCAACAACCTAAATATAATACTATAGTTTAGGCGCTAGCAAATAAGTCACAAAAGTTCATCACGTACGTTACTCATCGTTCATACATATATTATTTTGTATTTAAAACGTGACTAATAGATATCGTATCGTTATAAGTATTATCATATATACTTAGGCAAAAATATTTATTTTTGACTCAATGAAATTTCGACAGCCTTTCGGCGTAAAATTTAATTTACCAAAATTTATCTTAATAAATTTCTCAACACGCTTTTCATAGAAATTTCGGCAGCCTTTCGACGTCATTTTAAAAATTGCCATTTTTGGTAAGTACTCAAACCTCAACTCAAAATCCCAAATTTTCAACCATTTCTCAACTACAACGTTCAACAATCACTTCCCGCAATATAACCAACTTTCACTTTTAACGATAAATATCTCGCGCTTTCGCCTTTTTCTCAAAACGGTCCCAACATTCATATATAGCATTTAGTACCAATTTTGACACTAAAAACGACTCGGTTTAACTCGAAAACATCGTTTCGACCACTTTCAAAAAGTAGACAGCAAGTGTATTTTTAGTACGTCTAAAAAAAAAATAAGTTTTCCGTCAACAAACTTTAAACGCCCATATCTTTCTCGTTTTAACTCCGTTTTTAGCTTATAATATACCGAAACGAAGGTATTTACTTATATTTTCACAATCTCAAACTAAACTAGTGTCAAAACAATTTTCACAACCCATTATGCCTCATAAATAATTCGGACAAATTATACACTTTTCGTAAAAACTCGTTTTCGACCATTTTTAAGCGAACCCACTAGTAATAACACTACTAATTCCTTCCAAATACTCATAAACACAATAAAAATCAAAGATTTATTTTCAAGTTCATAAATCACAAAAGTATATATGTATATATTTCATAAATCCTTTAATTAAAACCTTTTCATACATGGATTTAAAAGATTTCTTCAAAATACTTATAGATCTAAAAATATATCATGACTAAAATAGTTTTTACCATTTTTATTTCAAGAAAATAGATGATGAGTAACATATATGCATGAATCTTCAAAGATTATACATAAAAAAAATGAAAAGATGAAAAAGGTTTAAGAAATAACCTTGTGTAACGATTTACGTAAACACGGTAACACGATCTACGCTCTAATCAACAAATAATCAACAAAACCCAATCTACAACTTCAACCCGAAAACTACTCAAATCAACAAACCAATCAAAACCATTCTTCTTTATGTCTTTATAAACCTTTGTGTGTGTTTAATTTAGGCTAGATGTTCTTGAAATGGAGCTTGCAAAAATCAACAATGGTGGATATGGGGAGAGTGTTTGTGCCGTGTGTTTTTAGAGAGAGAGAGAGTGAATTGTGTTTTAATTTTGTGTTGTGAGAAGTGAATAATTGAGGTGAATGTGATGGTTTAGGGTTTTTAGGAGTGTGTGCTTATTATGCACAAGAATAGCAAAGTGTGGAAAAATGGGTTAAGTTTGCATGTGATGTGGGATTTGGCCGGATATAGGGGGTCCCATAGGGGGTAAATAATTCAAAATTTTTACTAAGGTAACTAGTTAAAAGGTTTAAGGTAAAAAGGTTAATTAGTTTTAGGTAATTAGTGAAAAGTATGCAGTTATGTTTAAAAATACGTAAAACTTAGAAAATTGACGAAATATATTAATTTTATGATTTTTCGACAAAAACTGACATTTTACGTTTGGTAAAGTATTTTATGCATGTTAACGACGGTTAAACGTAAAAACGACGTAAAATACGAAAACGCGATACGTTAATTAAATATTCACAGTAACTACGATTTATTACTATAAATAGCAAAAATACTAAAATACAGGCATATATAAACATATACAGAAATATTTAAATACGCTGCTCAGTAAAATACGATCACGCTGCTAAAAACTAAACAGTTAAGCACATAATTCACAGATAACGAATAATCTCATGGATTATCGTCAATTCATTGACCGTCTCAGCACTTTGGTCAGGTTCACAGAAAATGTTCAGAATAATGACTGAGCACAGTGTCAGGCCATTACTCGTCAGCAAACAGTTTTTCAGAAAACGCGGGATAACTTCCCGGTTCCAACACAGTTAAATCACATAGTTGACTAAATAGAAAGTCAAAGGGTAAAATAGTCATTTTACAAAGTAGGGAAAATTACCAGGTGTTACAGACATTGAGTACGTTGTTTAAAATCGAGCTAAGGAAGGGACAACTAAAGTGATTACATTTATTCGTTTTATTTATATACAAGTATGAATCACAATAGTTTTGATAGAACCGGGTACACGGGAACACGGGATCACGGGTCGTGTCAAAAGTACCAAAAGTGGATCATCAAAGCACATGTCCCTGCACACAATCATCACAACACACAAACAACCTACTTGGCTCCCCCTACACTTATTGGTGGACATGGATGAAGGTGAAAAAGGGTGGAAAGGATGGTAAAGGTAAAAATCTAACCTAGTTATACGATGCTTGATTTATTTATCACGAGTCTCTAGCTCGACTCGATTTCCCGAATTAATTCAAGGGAAATGTGGAGAGGGACGGAATCATATTGTGAGAGATGTCCTCTCCATAGTACAACTTAACCCGTTGGCCATTCACCTTAAAGTTGGGCCCATTTGGTTGGGATAACTCAATGGTGCCATAAGGGAAGACTTGGGCCACGGTGAATGGACAGGACCAACGGCTCTTTAGTTTACCCGAAAAGATTTTCAACCGAGAGTTAAAGAGTAAAACTTGATCTCCAACATGGAACTCTCGGTTTTTAATCTTGGAATCATGAATGAGCTTAGTCTTCTCCTTGTAGATTAATGAATTCTCATAAGCCTCATTCCTAAGTTCATTGAGTTCATTGAGTTGGATTTTCCTATGATCACCGGCTTTGTTTATATCAAAATTAGCCCATTTTAAGGCCCAATAAGCCTTATGCTCCAACTCGATGGGGAGGTGGCACTCCTTTCCGTACACAAGGCGATAAGGGGTACAACCTATAGGTGTCTTATAAGCGATATGGAAAGCCCACAAAGCATCATCTAATTTATCGGCCCATGAGGCACGATGCTCTCCCACGGTTCGCTCTAAGATTCTCTTAAGACCACGGTTAGAAACCTCGGCTTGTCCATTAGTTTGAGGATGATACGCGGTGGAAAGTCGGTGATTGACACCATACTTAGCCATGACTCGTGCAAATTGATCATTGCAAAAATGACTCCCGCGATCACTAATAATAGCACGAGGCACACCGAATCGAGAAAACAATTGTTTCAAGAAGTTAACAACCACCCTCGCATCGTTAGTAGGTAAAGCCTTTGCTTCAACCCATTTTGATACGTAGTAAACGGCTACGAGGATGTACTTGTTTCCTTTGGATGATGGAAACGGCCCCATAAAGTCGATGCCCCATACGTCAAAGATTTCACATTCTTGGATGAAATTTTGAGGCATCTCATCTTTATGTGTGATCTTGCCTTGCCTTTGGAAAGCATCACAATGTTTAACCATTTCATGTGCATCATGATAAATGGAGGGCCAATAGAATCCATAGTCGAAAACTTTTTTAGCGGTGTAATTAGGACCAAAGTGACCACCGGTGGGTCCTTTATGGCAAGCTTCAAGGATTTGTAAAGCCGCTGGCCCATCAACACATCTACGAATGATTAAATCCGCACATTGCTTGAAAAGATAAGGGTCGTCCCAATAGTATGTTTTAACGTCCTTGAAGAATTTTTTCTTTTGTTGGGACGATAACCCTTCGATAAGAACACCACCCGCCAAATAGTTTGCAATGTCCGCAAACCATGGGGTATCATCAAGATTGGAATTAATAGACATTAAGGTCTCAAGGGTAAAGGATTCATTAATCTGTTGATTTGGAGATTCCCCTTGATAAGGATCCTCAAGTCTACTAAGATGATCCGCGGCTAGGTTTTCCGCTCCCTTTTTATCACGAATTTCGATTTTAAATTCTTGTAGGAGCAAAACCCAACGAAGGAGTCTCGGTTTAGCATCATGCTTGGTAAACAAGTATTTTAAGGCGGAATGATCGGTGTAAACGATGGTGGTGGAAAGCACAAGATAGGGGCGGAATTTCTCAAAAGCATACACTACAGCTAAAAGCTCTTTTTCGGTAGTGGTATAATGCAATTGGGCCCCCGTCATTGTCTTACTAGCATAATGAATGGGTTGGAAATGTTTGTTAACTCGCTGACCTAAAACCGCTCCTACCGCGAAATCACTAGCATCGCACATGAGCTCGAAAGGTAACTCCCAATTTGGAGAGACTAAGACCGGTGCCTTAGTTAATTTACCTTTAAGAAGTTCGAAAGAGTCGAGACATTCTTGAGAGAAGATGAAAGGAGCATCCTTTTCTAAGAGATGAGTCATGAGACGAGCTATTTTGGAGAAATCTTGGATGAAACGTCGATAAAATCCCCCATGGCCTAAAAAACTTCTAACTCCTTTGACGGTGGTAGGTGGAGGTAACTTAGCAATGACGTCAACTTTAGCACGATCGACTTCGATACCGGCATTGGAAATTTTATGACCGAGGACGATGCCTTCTTTTACCATGAAATGGCATTTTTCCCAATTAAGAACGAGACGAGTGTCTTCACATCGTTGAAGCATACGTTCTAAATTGGCAAGGCAAGAAGAGAAAGAATCACCATATACCGAGAAATCGTCCATAAAGACTTCCATAGTTTCTTCAACCATGTCATGAAATATCGCCATCATACACCTTTGGAAAGTCCCGGGAGCATTGTATAAGCCGAAAGTCCTTCGTTTGTAAGCAAATGTTCCATAGGGACAAGTGAATGTGGTTTTCTCTTGGTCTTTTGGATCGATAGGGATTTGAAAGTATCCGGAGAAACCATCTAAGAAGCAATAGAAATCATTACCCGCTAAACGCTCGAGCATTTGATCCATGAAAGGAAGAGGGAAATGATCCTTACGAGTGGCATAATTGAGCTTACGATAATCGATGCAAACTCGCCAACCCGTTACAAGTCGAGTAGGAATCAACTCGTTGTTTTCATTGGGAACAACGGTGATTCCGCCTTTCTTAGGCACACAATGGACGGGACTAACCCATGGCGAATCCGAGATAGGGTAAATCATTCCGGCATCTAGAAGTTTGATAACTTCTTTCTTAACGACTTCATGAATTTTTGGATTAACCCTTCTTTGATTTTGGATTGCGGGTTTAAAGTCATCTTCCATGAGAATTTTATGAGTACAAAAATTAGGATCAATTCCGCGAATGTCGGAGATTTTCCAAGCAATTGCTTTCTTATGATTCTTAAGCACATCGATAAGTCGGGATTTTTCATCTTCTTTTAAGTCCTTAGAAATAATGACGGGCAACTTATTATCCTCCTCTAAGAAAACGTACTCTAAATGAGACGGTAAATCCTTAAGCTCTAAATCTGGTGGATTGTCTATGGAAGGTTTAGTCAAAGTAGGATCATCGTTTGTAACTTCCTTAGGAGTAGGTGGCGAAATATGGTCCTCATTGAGAAGTCTCTCAATGGTACGAATGTCTTCTTCCCAATCGGTGGGAGAATCGTCATATTTTAGATCCACATCCCCTAAACTCGCTTCAAATTCTTGTAAAAGAAAGTCACTTTCTCCAAATGGAGTCAATGAAGGAGCAATAGAAGCTACGGTCTCAACATGTGGTAAAGGATAAATCCCGCTCTTACAAGCCTCGTGAACATGTTCTTCGCATGCTTCGTCGAGCACATCGATGTAATTCACGGATTCGGGCTCATAGGGAAGTTTGGAAAGTTTACCCATGTTAAAAACGATTTTGTCATCCCCGACCCTCATGATAAGCTCACCCGCGGCTACATTAATTAATGTACGCCCGGTTCTCAAGAAGGGTCGTCCCACAATTAAGGGAACACGGGGATCCATTTCATAGTCGACTACGACGAAATCGGCGGGAAAAGTGAATTTGTCGACTCCTACAAAAACATCCTCGGCTATCCCCACCGGATAAGAAACCGTACGGTTAGCTAATTACAATGTCTTACGAGTGGGGACTAGCTCGGGTAAAGATAATTGTTTCCACACGGACAATGGCATAAGATTGATACTCGCTCCGAGATCCGCCAAGGCCATACAATTCTCAACACCCGGAAAATTACAAGGAATAAGGAATCGACCGGGATCTCCTAACTTAACCGGTAATTTTCTCAAAAGAACCGGGGAACAATTCTCATTCAATTGGGTATTGGCAATATCAAGCAACTTTTCCTTATCACTTAAAAGGTCCTTAACTATAACTATAACTAGTCCAAGTGAATCTAGAATAGTCGTCATGTGTTTAGAACATCCACTATCCTTAATCCACTCATCGGGCTCTAAATCAATTCCCAAGCATATCTAGGTAACAACACACAAGATCAAACATTTGGTCCCCAATATCTCATGGGTCCAAAATTGTTAGTTCCAAACATCCCTTGCATTTGGTTGGGATGCATGAATGAGGAGGGGATTCCCCATGGAGAGCAAAATGGAGGAGGGTAGTAATTCATGTAACCATTTTGTTGTTCATTATTTCTCCTAGGTGTATTTGATCTAGATTTAGAGTTATTATCATTCCTTCTAGGTGTTGGAGTTTTACTTCTAGGTCGTGAATTGTTTTGATTATCTTTTCTAGGAGATGTTGTTCTACTTCTAGGCTTAGACGCATTTCGTACTCTAGGTGGAGTAGAAGATGGTCTAGATAAACTTCTATTTCCTATTAGAGGTTTACTTAATGGCTTGTAGAACTTACCAATAGCATTGTCGTCAAGTATGGGTAATTTTACCTTATTAACAGTAAGATGCTTTAGTTTTTCATTTAACTTAGACTTTTCAGAAAGTTCAGGATTTTCACCAAAATCATCCTCTGCCAGCGGTACCTTATCTATGGCCGCGGTTCCATAGTGATAAGGAACCGTGCCATACAATTTGGAACCGCGTACAGTGGGCGTTTTTTTGTGAAAACCTGACTTGTTTTGGTTCACTAGTTGAGGCTTCATTTGAGTTAAAACCTAGACCAAGACTTTCCTTAGAATGAACTTGTTTGTTTAACATATCATCAAGAGCACTAGTACCTTTTATGAACTTTTCCAATTTAATGGAGGTGCTCTTGAGATCTTCATTCTCTAATCTAAGTTTCTCACAACTTAAGCAACTTAAATCAACTTCTTTATTTTTCTCAAGTTTAGCCAATTTCTCCCTAAGTTCATTGATCTCATTTTCAAGCTTAGTTTTGGTTGATTTTAAGGTTTTGTTCTTTTCTATGAATTTGAGACTAAGTTTGTGTAAACTATCATATTTGCTTTCAAATTCAATATCATCTAAGGTGGAACTATCATTGCTATAATATTCGGTTTCGGAATGTACCTCTTTAGAAGTGTGAGCCATTAGACATTTCTCCTCTTTGGGTTGTCATCATCATCTTCACCGCTATCTCTCCAAGCGCCACTAACGAACGCCGTGTGGTTCTTATCACGAGCGGGCTTAGGACAATCACCAATGAAGTGATTTGGATCACCACATCTAAAGCAATTCCTATCACCTTTTTCGTTCTTGACAAACCGATTCTTTGACAATGGTTTCTTGTCATAGTTGGGTTGCCTAACGTGTTGACCTCGTCTCTTGAAGAACTTCTTGAAATCTCTCACCGCCAATGCATACTCCTCGTCATCGCTTTCCGAAGAACTATCATGGTCACTTTGTGCCTTCTTGGCTTTAAGTGCAAGAGATTTCCTTTCACTCTTGGTTTTCACTAATTCCGAGTCCTTCAAAATTATCATCTCATGAACCTTCAAGTTTCCTATGAATTCATCGAGTGATAAAGTTAAGAGATCTTTCGACTCTTCAATCGCCGTGACTTTTGCTCTCCACTTTGGATGTAAGGCCCTTAGAAACTTCCTAACATTGTTCTTGCTAGAAAAACCTTCATCAAGTGCTTTTAGACTAGTAATAATGGTGTTAAACCTAGCAAATGCACTATCAATAGTTTCATCTTCTAAGATGACAAATTGTTCATATTGTTGGACAAGAAGATCTATTTTGCTTTCTTTGACTTGGCTATTACCTTGGTGGGTTACTAAAATAGTGTTCCAAATATCTTTAGCGGTTTCACACATGAAAATTCTTTCATACTCTTTCTTAGGCAAAGCATTATAAATCACCATTTTAGCCTCATTATTTTTTGAAAGTTTCTTTTTAGTATCGTCATTAGCTTTGTCAAAAGTGACCAATTCTTTTGTTTTAGAAACTTCATTAAATCGAAAGGGTAAAAAATCACCATTGGTAATAACATGCCAAAGATCTAAATCTTTTGATTTCACATAAGTTTCAAATCTATTTTTCCAATAAATAAAACTATCGGTTTCAAAAAGTGGTGGTCTTTGCATAGATTGCCCTTCTAGGTATTTGTTGGAATCCATAGATCGATTCAAGTTTTAAAATACAATATACTTTTAAAATTCTTGAGCAACCCGCTCTGATACCAATTGTAGAAACTAGAAAGGGGGGGGGTTGAATAATTTCTTATATTTACTTGTTAAAATGTGGTTTCCAAAAATCCTTTTTCAAAAACTTAGGCTTGAGGAAATATGTGAAATCTTCTTATGCACAATATGAACAATGATAGTGTGACTAAACTAATACTAACAAAAATATATCCACAAAGAATAAAGAATGATAGTGTAACTAATCTAATACTAACACATGTATATGCATAAGGAATAAAGAATGTAAAGAGTTAAGGGTAAAGAAAGATCAAACCGAACACCAAGGATTTATAGTGGTTCGGCAACGAAGCTCACTCCTCGTTCCTACTCCATTCCTCGAGTAATCCTTACTCGAGAGTTCACTACACAACAAGCTCCTTATGGTGGAGAAAACCGTACACGTCGCTTAACCAATTTCCGACTCTAAGCTAAAATTCGAGCCCTAATCGTAGCTAGGACCAATCTACACAACTATACTTAGTACATACACAACTTCCAAATAGACACAACTACTTGGATCTTCACAACTATTACACAACAACAAATGTATAAAAGTAGATCTTCAATGGATCTTTGGTGGTGGACTCAACACTTCACTAGGATAGTGTTCTTCTCTTTGCACTTGGAGAGGAAGGGATAGAAGAACAAGATTCACTTCTTAAACAAGTAATAATCAAACAAATGATCAAAGATTTGAGTGATTAAAGAAGGGGTTTGAATCTGGAAATAAATGTGCAAAAGAGGTGAGGTGAAAAGCTGAGAATGGTCCACTATTTATAGGACAAAGGAGCCAACGGCTAGTTCTGCCCGCGGTACTTATCTTAGCCCGCGGTACCTTATCGATAAGGTACCGCCTAGGTGCTAAGGTACCGCCGGACTAGACTCCGCTCCTTTTTTTCCTTTAGTGGTGGAGGTCTTATCTGGATATAAAAAATATCCTGAAAGGATATTCTTAACCAAATAAGAATATGCCATTTTCAAATTTCAAATAATTAATTTAATAAAACATTTTCTTAAAAATAAAGTTTTAATAAAAACTTGTCACACTTAATAAAAAGTGAGTTTTAAGAAAAGATTAAATCACTTGATCACTTGATTAAGGTTAGTACTTGTTTATCCATACCTTAAGTGAAAATGGGTAAAATGAAAAATACTTGAACTCAAGAATTCGTTTTTCGTTGTTTTCGTAAATGCTTGTTTTTACATATTGTCGTAATCAAAACTAAGCGAGACCGAAAAATACAAGTAACATTTTTAGTCATTATTGCATTAACAACATGGTTAAAAAAATCAAACGTAAATCCAATATGAAAATTCATAAATGAGATACGAATGAAAACAAGGCCCAATATTAGTAGGTGGTCCAAATGTTGAGATATAATATAAAAGATCACACACCCTAATATTTCTCACATTTTCTTAACCTAATCTCAATCCCCCACATAGTAACCTCCGTCTCATTTTATCTCTCCCCATCTGACAAACCTAATCCTCTCATCCACCTCTTAAACAATTCGTCCCATCTTCTTCAAAAGATATCGATCATCAAATCTATTGATTCCACATTAACGAATCTCATGAATCCTCAATCAAAATACACACCTCTTTCTAAATCAAAAACCAAATCAATCTCATCACGAATCACAAATCCCACTTGATATGAACCATAGAAGATGAGTGTCTTCAAGATCTATAATTGGTCTCGGGTAGGTCATTAAGATTTGATGCATGTTCGTTTTTGTGGTTTGAGTCATAAAACGAAACAAAGATTTGGATTTAACATAATTGTTAAGATCTATTCTTTTACTTCGAATAAAATAAAATAAAACCAGATCTATGATGATGATGATTTTCGTGTTAAGATCTGAATAGATCTCAGCATGCATGTATGAATATCACGAAAATAAATTATGAGATCATTTTCATAAACTGTTTTTGAGTCTAGATGTTAAGGGATGTTTTAGTTGAGTCTGAGAAGTGGGATGGATGTAAGGTTGTGATTATTACATGACGAAGGGCAATAGATCGAGTCGGTGTTGAATTCATTGTGGTAAGATGTAGGCTGGTCAAAAGATTTTTGGTTTGGACTATTTTGTTAGACCGAGTCAATCGGTAATTACCGAGTTGATTTGGTTGATTATGATGTACATGGTCTTGGTCAGTTTAGATACAACATGTCGCAATGTTTTCAGAAAACTGCATCGCAATATAAAACATAGGGCCATCGCATTCTACTTCCACATCCATCGCAACATGATGGAAGCCATCGCGATGGTACCCATCACAACGAACCCATCGCAACGGACCCATCGCAACGGACCCATCGCAACAGACCCATCGCAACGGACCCATCGCAGCGAGTCCATCGCAGTGAGCCATCGCCTTACATCCATCGCAATCAATGCGATCGTTGCCATCTGGATGTCTTATCCAAAAGTACCTTTTCTTGAATTTCAGGAACTTGCCTTTTCTGAATCTGACTTTCCGAGCAAATCTGGGCTCATCTTCATATTCATGTGTATGAAAATTTCCAGAAAACAAATTCCTAGAAAATGATAATAACACAAAATCCAGTCACAAAATCAGTAGCAGATTAAAAAAATATGGCAGGTTTGACTTTTGACCAAGATATGATAACCAGTGAGACAAAAAGAAACCATATGATAGAACTTTTGACCAGATGTGAAATGTTTTGAAGGACTGTTTAGATGGACAAGTAACATAACGTGACAAAGAACAATGATCCAAGACAGTGACAAAAAATATGATAAATTCGAGACACAAAAAAAATTTTGACCACCAAGATCAATAACAAAAAAAAAACACAACGATCCAAGGAATGAACCGTGGCTCTGATGTCAATTATGGGTTTGCTATATTATAAGATACGGTGGTCTTGGTGGGTGGTGGTAAATGGTGGCTGCCATGGTAGAGAGAGACATAGAAGGTTGTGTGTGAAAGAAAGAAAATGTATTGAAAATAAAAAGAAAACACAAGCAAAAACCCCTCCTTGGAAGCCTTGGAGGGGTATATATAGTCACTCACGCTACATACTATACATCCTTTCCTAGTCTAGTTCTTGCGTGAGTGACTATGATAACGAATGAGAATTCTTAAATGTTGTCACATAAAGTGAATTTCCAACAAATTTGTGATAAAAATTTAGCTTTGGCTGAGTTAAAGGAAACACTTCATACCCTAAAAGGTAAGAATGTTGTGGATAACATAGCCACCATCTCAGCATCATCCTCTAGTGCAATCAAAAGGAACCTAATCAACGTCACACCACTTAACAAGGGCCCTAGAACTAAACTATCTCAACCATTGGTCACAAAAGATAAGGCAGAGTCAAAACCGGCCTCTAATATTCCTGTGTTGCCTTCTACAGGAGTAAACACTACCACTAAGGCTCAAAGATCTAAGCTTAAAGGAAACACGAAGAATGATAGGATCTTGCCCCCATCTAGAAGTCAAGTGAAGAAGAAAGTAGAAGCCCACCCTAGGAATGTTATTTCTGTTTTGAATAAATTGAATCATGTAGCTAAACCTAAAGGCTCTACGGTTGTGCAACGTTCTAAGCCTACTATGAATTCTAATTTGAAGTGTTGGAATTGCAATAAATGTATATTTTCTAGCCGTCATGATTCTTGCCTTATTGACCATGTGAATGAGATGAATACCCGTAAAAATGGTTAGAATGGAAACCGACCGGGAAAGTGTTAACCCAAGTTGGCTGGATGTGGCGACCCACTGGTACAACTTTCACTATAGTAGGAAATGCGTGCCCTTTAACTATGATCACTACCACTAAAGCGAACAAAGCGTGCCCTTTAACTAGGAGTACCAAGGCTACCAAAACACAAGCGTGTCCTTTAACTAGGAATACCAACACTACTCTAGGAATCAAGTGCCCTTTAAATAGGTCTACTCCCACTGTAGTGACCGCTAATAATCCAAAACCTCAGGAAGTTGGAACAATAAAACCTGTTATTGGTAAAACGCCGGAAACCTAAGGCTGATACAAATGTTAGTACTTCTGATATTAATATATCTGTATCTGCTAACACTTCGAAACCCATAGTTTCCAATGCATTGTCTATTGTTGTTGTTGAAAACAGGTTGTCCAAATTGTTCTCTGGTATTTGGACTCTGGTTGCTCCAAGCATATGAACGGAGATCGCTCTCAGCTCAGAAATTTCGTCAGCAAGTTTCTTGGTATGGTTCAATTCAGAAATGATCATATTGCAGAGATAATGGGTTATGGTGAATATCATACTGGGAATGTTATTATTTCAAGAGTGTATTATGTGGAAGGACTCGGTCACAATTTATTTTATGTGGGACAATTTTGTAAAGCAAACCTAGAAGTTGCTTTTCGAGAGCATACCTGCTTCATTCGTAATTTGGAAGGGGTTGATTTATTTAAAGGTTCTCGAGGGAATAATTTGTATACCTTGTCTCTACAAGACATGATGGCCGCTTCTCCCGTATGTCTTCTCTCTAAAGCTTCGAAGACTAAGTCATGGTTATGGCATCGACAGTTATCTCATCTTAACTTTGACGCTATTAATCATTTGGCGAAAAACGGACTTGTTCGTGGTCTTCCTAAACTTAAATTTTACAAGGACCATTTGTGTTCCGCGTGTATAATAGAAAAGAGCACTAAGAAATCATACAAACCCAAGGCTGAAGACACCAACCAAGAGAAACTTTATTTGTTACATATGGATCTTTGTGGACCAATGCGTGTTAAAAGTCTTAGTGGTAAAAAGTACATCCTCGTCATTGTGGATGATTACTCTCGGTTTACATGGTTGAAATTTCTTGCAACAAAATATGAAGCACTTAAATGCATCATCGGATTTCTCAAGATGATTCTAGTGCGACTCAACACTACTGTCTGACGCATTCGTACAGATAATGGAACCGTATTTGTGAATCAAATATTGCGTAATTATTATGAAGAAGTTGGCATATCTCATGAAACATCCGTTGCTCGCACTCCACAACAAAACATTGTTGTTGAAAGGCGAAATCGCACACTTATGGAAGCTGCTCGAACGATGTTAATTTACGCAAAGGCTCCATTGTTTTTATGGGTAGAAGTAGTATCTACAGCAGTATACACCCAAAACCAATCCCTAAATCGAAAACGCCATGGTAAAACACCTTATGAGCTTCTACATGGAAAACTACCGGATTTATCATACCTTCATGTATTTTGCTCTCTTTGCTATCCAAATAATTGTAACAACAGAGAATTTTCCAGGCTTTAAATAATAATAAATTAAATTATTTATTAATCAAAATTCGTTTTTGAGAGATATCAAAGTTATTTGATTTGAAAACGGGAGCTTATTGTACATATCGTAAAAGACTGTGCAAAATTTGAGAACTGAAGCGATACAAATTAAATCTTTATTTTTAATTATTTAGAAATTTATAAAAAGGTTTATTGACTTCTCAGATACTTTTATTTCAGTTTTAATACCGCATGTTGAAAACGAGAAAAATCAAGTTGAATTTTACTTTTCTTTGAACATAACTATTCGAGTTAAACGATAAATAATAACCATTTTTAAATTAAAATGTAGACGATAACAAAAATTAGTCGACTAAATACTCTGATTTAATGGAAAAATCATTTTAAAATAAACGGCGTAAATTTCATAAAACGAATCAAAATTTCAAATTAATAAACGAGCCCCGAACCATTTGTTTACAAAAGACATAAGAAAATGTCGTTCTTGGTCCCTGCATAAATTTACCACATCACCCCTCAGCAATTAAAAACCTTTCACTTTGTTTTATAAATTTTTACTACTATAAATACTTGCAACTAGGGTTTTATCTCATTTTTACCAAAACCTAGCACACACACTAATAGAATGGCAGCCACCATTATATTCCGACAGCCTAAAAACTTTTCCTATCACTTATTCCGGCCACTGGCCGTCATTCATCACCACCATGAAAAGCTTCTAAATGGTTAGATCTACTATCCCCGTCACTCCATCAAAACTACCACCACTCGACCAACATCATAACCACTACTGGCCGCCGCTGTTACATCATCTCCTCCACCATCGATACCCACCAGATCTACTACTACGGTTACACCACCGTCACCATAGCCCTCACCACCTTGCGACCACCATTAAACAACCATGAAGCAACTACCACCATTTGAATCGCCATAGATCCGCTACTATCACCACAGTCGCGTCACAACCATGATGTTACCGTTGTAGCCACTATTATGGTTTTATCCACGACCAGCCACCACCAAGCGACGGTTATCCAAAGTCATGTCCAGCCTTTTTTTAGTGATAGCCTGTAAATGGTGTGTTCGTTTCGACTATATGCAGTCGTCACCATCTATCATCAGCCGTGTGTGTTTGTTCGTTTATGTTCAGCCCAGAAAGGGGTTGTTTGGATCTACAGTTAACAACCCAGAAAGGAGGTGTTTGGATCTGCTGGAAACTCTACCAAGGTTGTTTGGGTCTACAGGATAGTTATAGGGGTGCGTTTGGGATAGTAGAAAGCATATACGGGGGCGTTTAGGTTTAGTAGTGTACTGATAAGGGTGCGTTTGGGACTAGCAGCAAGCAAAATAGGGCGTTTGGGGCTGAAGACGGGTTATAAAGGAGCGTTCGGGTTTGCAGAAAGTCATAAAGGGGTGTTTGGTTGCTGATTATTAGTTTTAGGTGTGTTCGGACGCGGGATGTCGAGGGTTTACAATACCGGGCGCGATTACAAATCATGGTTGGTTGTGGTTTAGGAATCGGCTAATAACGTATCTAACTTCATTAATTAATTAAAACGAATGAAACGGTGGTATACATATATAAGTATATATAGATAGTTAAATAAATATGTGGAATATTATTATTATCACGAGAAATATAAAAATGATTATACATTTGAATTATATGTTTAAATAGCTCAAATCGGGCGTTTAGCTTTTAAATTTTAACACATCGGTTGTGTTTGGTTTTATCTACTTATAGTGATAAATAGTCTAGTGAATACATGTTAAAACGTGATTTGCTTAATGTAGATTGTTCGGGAAAATAAAAAATATTGAGAATTGGTATATATGAAAAATGTGTATAAACGAATAGGTTATGTCGAGATTTTGATATAAAGTTTTATACTTTACATTTCGTTCACTACAAACTACTATTGTATTTGTAAACCGATAAATTTATTATATTTGTAAACCGATAAATTTAATAAATACTATTTGTAAACTGATAAAACAAACGGATTCTATTGTATTGAAGTTATACTTTTTACTTAAAAGTGACAATTATTAATTAATTGGTGATTTTCTTAAAACGTGTTGAACTATATTGTCTAATTATTTTTATCACGATATTTATACTGTAACTACAAAATAAATATATTTTGGTTTATTTTGTAAAATTGTTGTCTCTACTATATAATTCAACATAATAATTATATAATCGTCTGGTTTCGTAATGTGTACGTAATAGATCGAATACTTGGTGTGTGTCTATATTATTCATTTTATTTAACCAACCACCAAACTATTATAATTTGGAACTTAAATATTTTGTCAACGGGTCATGTTAATGTACATATCCATCGAGAACTCAAATATATATTTTTAAGATTTAGCCGATTAGTTAAATCACAACACCATGACCGAGCCGTTTCGATTTGTGTTTGTGCGGAACGTACTATTAGCATCACTAGCGTTTGCTCTACACCGTCGAGGTGAGTTCATACCCCACATTTTCTTGCTTTAAATCGAATTATAAATGTTTTATAATTGCTTTTGGGGGGAGGTACATGCTTGGTCAGAAACTACTTATAAACTTGCTTGGTTGTCAAAAACTAATATTAAACTTGTTTGGTTGTCAATAACTGTTTATAAACTATTTGATTGTCATAAGCTAATTTTAAGCTTACTTAGTTGGTCATAAACTATCTTTAAACTGGTTTAATTATTACGTGCTGAGTGGTCAACTCCTCTAATTGTTATAATAATGAAAGCTGATACTAAAATTTCTATTGTGATTTTCATTGCCCAAAACTTTAACGGCTTTTCAGTAATTCTCGGGTAGAGACAATGGTTGTAATAATGAACACAAGTGCATGTACTCGTTTATGTATTGGTCTAAGTCCTGCTTTAACCCAATTACTTTGGCCCATGAATCATGAACCGTTAATTTCGGACCGAATGACCGGTCGAAAGCGCGAATGTTATGGATAGATCTATCGGGGTTGACTCCCTTGTCCGGCTTGGTCCATTAGAGGACAAGCGGGCACAGTTTCATTTGAGTCTGTGGACGGATGTCGTGGGTTAGGCATCCGTAGGGGCTACATTTTGTTATTATACTACCGGTGTTGTTAACGCTTCGGTGTCATGAGCTTAGACAATAATAAATGCTTTATTTTAGTTAGTGACTTTGTATTTGTTATATTGTCACTAAGTGGTTGGAAAATCTTGTGGTTCATAAAACAATTCTGTTTTATCTAAAACTCTATTTTTTCCAGTGAACTCTGTTTTATAAAAAAACTCTATTTATTTCAGTGAACTTTATTTATCTGTAAACTATATTTATTATAAGTAAACTCTTTTGTTATCAATAAACTCTTTCTTTATTAATAAACTTAGAAATCATCAAAGAAAGTCTATTTAATAGGAAACTGTGATTTTACAATTCTTATATTTTACTACAAGGTTCAGTGGTCGATATAAACTCTAATTTTTCATAAACATTTTAAAACAAACTTATGAACTCACCAACTTTATGTTGACATTTTTAAGCATGTATTTTCAGGTACTTGACTGTATGAACTATTTGGAGTTTTCTATGTGGTTTTCCCATGTAGAGTTTGTTCTCGGATCAATCTCTCGATTACTCATGAAGTCACAGCTTCCCAAAGCTAGTCTTCCGCTGCGGTGAATTTGGGGGTGTGACAGATTGGTATCAGAGCCTTGGTTATAGGGAATTAGGTTGCATTAGTAACTCTAGACTATAACCAGCTCTCGGTTTTATTTAGTAATAACACTCATCACATCATACTTATTCCGCTGCTATATGAAATTTTGCAATGCACGTTTGTTATTGCCTTGTTGCCAGTTATGTTATTACTTGTTTACATGAGTTCGATTGCTTGATTAGGGCACTCATACATATATTATATTTTTCTGTATGAACGCTAGAGAATTTGTTGGACATTGTAAGTTACACAATGGTTTCGCAGATCTTTTTATAATTAAACATAGAGACGTTATGTGATATTTGGTTGACGATTGGTCGTGAGTAATCCCCAGGTTCGAGCTAATTCATTCAAAAAGGTTGAGAGGTGTAACAATACTTAAATATGCCTCAGTGGGCCTCATGTTTGATTGAATGCAAGATGGAATTAAGTATGGGACGTTACACAACCTATGATTTTGAATTACCTCGGGGGTGGGTAAGACTCGTAGTCTTACGGGTTAATGTGGAATGTGTTGTATTTTCAGAGTCGAGCTGAGTCATCGAAAGGTTGAGATGTGTAATAATTCATAACAAAACCCGGGCCATTCTTTGTGAGTGAGTTTCAAGGTTGGGTTATGATAAGTCATTACTCAGCTTAGTGTTTGATGAGTCTTCCTCGAGGATAGGGAAGTTTTCTGTGATTGGATAATTGCTTATTTAGAACCGAGTGCCATATAATTGTCCTATTTATAACCGTGAGTTTCTTTGCTTGATATACGTCTACAATCGCTTTATCACCTATCGACACTTATCTTCTTCGACCCGGTACTTTCGAAACATCTACTTATGGAATACGACTTATTATTAACTCATGCTCTTTGCTTTTGGTAATTTTGGATAATATCGTTTAGAGATTTAACAATTTTGAATTGGGTATTGTGCCAGTGGCACTTAAGTAGGATGATTTATGAAGTCTTTATTGAAATGGATTAGGACGCCTTTGCATTTGAATAAAGAAATCATAAATCACCGAACCATAAGTTTATAGTAACATATTTGCGTAGATTAAGACGCTTTTGTGTGAAAATATGAGATTATGAATGAGAGGGCTTAAGGATATCCGACGTGACCCTGTATATTTATGGTATTGATTTAGTATTCCAGTTTGGAGTGTATTTCTTCTGACTCAGGATTCGTCATTACGAGTTTATCGAATTCCGTCTTGTTATCATATGATTACGCCATTTTGACGAGTGATATTTTAAGCTTTGTTTGATTCGTAAATTGTTACGTAAATCTTTTTTGAATATATATGGATCGACTGAACCTAACGGGCTAGTGGTGGTGAACCCTTGTAGACTTTTAAGAACTGACGATTATCTAGACTCTGGCTTCGAATTGTTTCCTCTTATCGTTCTATGAACAATGGTCAATTTGTCAGATTGACAGTAAGAACCGCTTAGATATATTCCGCTTCTACCTCTTGCTTACCTAATTAATTATTGGTGGATAACACGATTTTAAAAGTTCGGACATAACTATATGTGAGTAGATATAAGTATATTCGATATAACAACGGGTTAGAATTTCAAAATACTTTTCTCTACACTTTTATTAGGGTAACAACGATTGAGTTCGAGGATGAACTCCAAATAAAACGGATTTTATGTAACAACCGAGAATTTTCCAGGCTTTAAATAATAATAAATTAAATTATTTATTAATCAAAATTCGTTTTCGGCAGATATCAAAGTTATTTGATTCGAAAACGGGAGCTTATTGTACATATCGTAAAAGACTGTGCAAAATTTGAGAACAGAAGCGATACAAATTAAATCTTTATTTTTAATTATTTAGAAATTGATAAAAAGGTTTACTGAATTTTAAGATACTTTTATTTTAGTTTTAATACCGCATGTTGAAAACGAGAACAATCAAGTTGAATTTTACTTTTCTTTGAACATAACTATTCGAGTTAAACGATAAATAATAACCATTTTTAAATTAAAATGTAGACGATAACAAAAATTAGTCGAGTAAATACTCTAATTTAATGGAAAAATCATTTTAAAATAAAAGGCGCAAATTTCATAAAACGAATCAAAATTTCAAATTAATAAACGAGCCCCGAACCATTTGTTTACAAGACATAAGAAAAATTCGTTCTTAGTCCCTGCATAAATTTACCGCATCACCCCTAAGCAATTAAAAACTTTCACTTTGTTTTATAAAGTTTTACTACTATAAAAACTTGCAACTAGGGTTTTATCTCATTTTTACCAAAACCTAGCACACACACTAATAGAATGGCAGCCACCATTATATTCCGGCAACCGGAAAACTTTTCCGATCACTTATTCTAGCCACCGGCCGTCATTCACCACCACCATGAAAAGCTTCTAAATGGTTAGATCTACTATCCCCGTCACTCCATCAAAACTACCACCACTCGACCACCATTATAACAACTACTGGCCGCCGCTATTACATCATCTCCTCCACCACCGATACTCACCAGATTTGTTGGTCCTTTTGTAATTAGTGCTATAATTAAGAATACTAAGTATAGACCTAACCCATGGTTAAGTAATATAATAAACACAATACAAAGTAAAGTAAATAACACAAAGGTTTTCAACGTTTAACTCTTAGCTTTATTAAAGAATTTATACCCTATTGTATGCGAAGCTACAATAGGGATTGAATAGACAATGTGTGTTTTGGTGATCTCCTCACTAACAAGCTAGTCTAATCCTAGCGATTGCTAAGCTTGACGATTCTATAAAAGAGAGTTTAGAACTCAAGTGTTTGATCATATTTGGAGGAGAGAAACTGAGTTTGTGAATGTCTAAAGCATTTAGTGCACAAACTTGTTTCTCTCCTTTTACGGGATAGCACATTACTCAAATCATAGACAACGCTTAAAATCGCGTCGTTTAATAATAAAGCATTTTCCATTCATGAATATCAAATTTACATAGGTCCCAAGTCATAGTATTTCATACAATTTTACAAAGCATTTGAATGGAAATTCTTATTTAAGTGCGGGCCATAAATTCTTGTCGTCTTCCCGAGAATTACCTTCAAGTACCTGAGCTAACACATGTTAAAAGAAAAGGTCAGCGAAAACGCCGAGTGAATTCATAGAGTTTAATGAAATCCATTAATATATCATCGGTATAAAATTATTACCAAAAATAATTTTATACAATTCTTTATCGTAGGCCATAAAATAAGCAAAAAACATTTCATACAAATCTTTGTTGTAAATCATACTATAGGCTTTTGCCTTCAAAACCATTATACGAACTAATGTCGTAAAAACATCATACAATAGGTTTTATAACGTTGTATAGAGTTAGATAAAAACCGTTATATGAATATGGTTATGTAAAACCAAAACACGAACATAATATCAATAATAAGACCCTGTATTGCTAGTCAGGCAATATATTGTAATTCAATACGTATAGCAGTATTTTCGTTATTGGATTATTATAAGCCGCATGACATTGCTACCTTACTATAACAAACCACGTGTAGCTAACCCGAAATTCATTTTCCCATCTAAAACAGTGTGTCGTCACAATATTCAGGCTTATATAAATCTTCTCATACATAAATTTGCTTACCAATTAATGTGGCACGACGGGGATCAACCGTCAAGGCGCAAACTGGGTGATCTTCCCCAAATAGTACTATTATATGCATAATCGTCTACCAAATCCCGATAGTTCACAATTCATGCAAATGGGACTTTTAGTGACATAACCTAACTATAATAATCCATTTCATTTCATACATCGGGTCATATAATCATTCATCGGGTCATATAATCATTCGGGTCCAAATCAATAAACAAACAATCGAGACAACTGGTGTCCTATTTTATTAAAACTAACATGTTATCTCCCTCGCGGGTTTATAAAACATTTCATAAAACATTTAAAAGAGTGTGAGGCTATGAACTCACGTTGATGTGGGAAGGCGGATTATCGGTAATTCGGATGTACGGTACATGCTTCAATCACGGAAATGTAGACAAATAATACTCGTCTTAGACTCTTGTCCAATGACTTTATAAAAACAATGGCTATGTATATATATGATGATATTACAAGTATGATGATGATCAAGTGGGATTTTATCTCTTCATACACATTATAGTGTTATGTGTTAGTCAAATTTTTGACTAGTTACACTAGTTTCAATCCAATTTCATATTAAGGCCCAATAAGCCCATTAAAAGCCCATTAAGAGTTCAACTCTTTATATTAGTCCATTTATACTATTAATATCAGGCCTTTACTCATATGTTGGGCCCAAGTGGGTTAAGCCCAATGAGTAAGTCCATTAGTGTTTATCCAAACTAGTTGGGTCAATAGTCCAATAAGGCTACTTTGGCCCATTAATGTCCATAAGTTATAAAGCTCGGGTTTTATCGGTTTTTACTTGTCAAATATACATATACATCAGTATATGAGCTATAAAAAGTTTACATTAGGCGGGTCCGACCGTCTAAATTTTAATTGACGAAAACGTTAATTTTTTGGTTTTAGCCGAAAAGACGTAAAACTTATGTATATAACTTTATAACTTATAAAACTTATCAAATTGCCATTTTTATAAAATGTTACATTTATTTATCAAAGAATATACTTATTTATATGTAATATATAAGTTAGCGGGTTTTAGGTATACATTTTATATTAGTTTTACTTGAGTGCTAATTTTATAATATATACATTTATTTTACAAATCTGATTATGAATTTCACTTTCACCATTTTTACCATATCTTGAGTTCTACAAGGAGATTGAAGCTCATTTTTGGATACCACAAACTAAATGATATGTGATACAATTAGCTCAGTTTTAGCTACTGCTCAATCAACCTACAAATGTCTCTAACAGTTCGTCCAAAACAGTCTATACAGATTTGGACTTCAATATTGTTTTGATCATATCTCACTCATTTTATGGATCCCATTGAGTGGCCAACTCTCACATATGTACAAGTCACTTATCTTACTGTATATTAAATTATCCAAGCAACTTTAACAATTTATCATATTGTTCTTTACTGTTTTATACAGCCTACATTTTTAGCCATGATTTTAACATCCTTTCATAGCTTTTAATCATTTTAACCAAATTTATCAACACATGCTCCCCACATAATACTTTTATCATAATTCATCATCATATACATATACATAAATGAAGAAAATACAAGATTACATATTCAAAATAATAAGATGATAGGAAGAAATAATCTCTATACCACCAAAGTGATGAAATGATGAGTTTTTGGATGAACAAGACTTGGTTTTGGGTAACCAATCTTATGAGATATCAACACCACTTCTAGGATCACCAAGTATTTGTAGTCTCCTTGAAATATCAGCCCTTGATCTTCATGAAATCTCCTTGCTAGTTGTTAAGATCACCTCCATTCAATATATCTTCAATGGGTTTTCATCTTGTGTAAGTTAAACACAAGATTATGGTAGAAATTTTTGATCAAAGGGGTGTTTTGGGAGGAGTATGGGACAGACACAATAGGGAGAGAAAGAGAGATTTGGTTAACTTGCATGTGTGTGAGAAGTTGTGAAGAAAACTAGTAGTCTTGGTGGTTTTTGATTCAATGGTTTAGTCTAAGTTAGGACAAGTGTCCATAACTTGACACAATGAGGGGTTTTAGTGGCTAGTTTGGACGCCCATAGTGAGGGGTGGGACAAGTGTAACTTGTTTCATCCCCTTATTAATTTACGGGTACTCCTCGATTCTAGTTTCATCGATTTGCGTGCCCTCGGGTCGTTTTACGAAAAATATTTTTATAAATTATGAATCAACAGCACAAAACGAATCTAATAAAAATTGTCTCATCAAAAACGGAGTTCAAAAACGTGAATACGTAATCCTAGGGTTTCCGGCTTAGTCGTAAAGGACGTTAAATTATGCACGTAAGTCCTAATCTCTTCTCGTAAATTTGTGAGTTTATGAACCAACACAAATTTAAAATTCCAAAATAAATTTATTTCCTAAAATGTCGGACTGTCACCAAAAATGGTGTATGTAAACGTAAGCACATAACGTAGAGTCCTCCGGTTTAGACGTAGTCGATGCTACTTTAAAATGTAAACTCAAATTCCTTCCCAAAAATGAGTGAGTTCATAATATAACATTAAAATGATGTTTCTAAATAATACTTGGGAATAAAATATCGATCATAAATTGACGGATTGTCACAACATTTACCCCTAAACAGGATCTTTGTCCTCAAAGATCAATTTATCTTACTACTCGCTTCTTATAGAGTTAGAGCCACGTGGGTATTTCTTCCACATTCGGTCTTTTCTCTCAAGTGTAATTCATTACGATACGCGAGTTTCATCAAACATAACTACGGGAATACGATCAGGCTTAATGTTGGCTTACTTTCTCTATCCATGATGCTCACGGGATTTTGATGAGCGCAACTTTTCGCCGATCCAAACTTCACTAAGAAACAATCAGATTTTCACTTGATAGACATTTTATCAAGTTCACTATATGAAACATAATTCACGCAGCCCTTGAAGTCCTTGGGTAGATCCAGCTTATATGCCCTTCAAACCAACTTTTTACATTATCTCGATGGTCCCATACAACGGGGACTTATTTCCCATGATCCTTCAGATGATCAATTCACTTCTCCATGGTTAAATTTTTTGGCATAACTTCTCTACCCATCCTACACTTTAAGATCTACATTTCATATTCACATAATCTCCTGCCTACTACCGGCAGTCAATAATCAGATCCTAATTTCAACATTCATTTCAGGTCCCGCGGGTCGGGTATTTTATAAGGTTAGGTTTGTCATCATAGGCAACCTCAAACCTAAATGGCATGTCTAACTCACAATGGGTGTATGTCGGATGTCTTCATCCCAACTCCTGCTTACAGATGCTCTCATATAGATTCTCACAAAATTCGATCTCGATCCTAATACGATAATTATCAATGATAATCTCTCCAAAGGAAAACGATTATACGGTTTATTACCAAAGGTCAATTATTCAAGCATAAAACAACACTTCTAGTGTTTTATATCATTACTTTACCTCATCCCTTCGATTGGGGTGGTAAACAGTACTCTCATCAAGATTCGTTCCCAATGATTTCTGAGGAAATCTCTAGAAAATCTACGCGCAGCGAGGATCTTGATAGAGATGATCGATACAGGCACACTATGTTTACACAACTCCTTTAAATACAAAAGAGTCAATTTCTTCATCGAGAATCTATCATTAACAGGAATGATATTAGCAGATTTGGTCAGTCTGTCGACGATGACCCAAATCGAATCAAATTCAGATGATGACCTTTGCAATAGTTAGACGTTTACTAATGTATGAGGCGATGTCTGCATTCATAATTTGCTATAAGTACAAGTTCTTCAGATAAAGATACATTAAATCAGAAATGACATGAATAGAATACTTAATCTTATGAGATTCCAACATAAATAAATCTCACAAACCTCCATATTTAGGCAACCACAAGCGGACTTGTATACATTTAACGCCATCGACTTCTCAATTCTAAGGGTTAACATTAGCCGCGAACCCCTTTTAGTATCTATATTATCCTTTTTACAAGCATCAGCTATTTTTAAATTGCTCGGCAATTTATTTTGCACAGTCATTATTAAGGAACACAACCTAATTGGTTCTTTATCCTTTCTATATAATGTGTCAGTATCTACATTCACCTTTCCTGGTGAAATAATTATCATGACCACAATTCACTCAGAAATTCTTTCTTCATATTTCTAAGTTTTGGTTTTGTCTTAACTATTATCTTTATTAGTTTTGCTCAATCTGACGTTTAAAGCGTCGATAATTATTACAAGTAATTAAATAATAAATATTCAATTTTTATGAAACATAAACGTAAAAATTTTAAATTTCTTAGTTCGACCAATTATATAGAATGTTCAAAATAAATTTGAATTTAATTAACACTATTTTTGGTGATTTATCGAAAAGAATTAATAAGATTCGTAAATATTCGAAAAATCTTTGGTTATACTTTGGTCAAAATTTTCTTAGTTGAAAAGCAAAAATTGTCGTTTCAAATTCCAAGTCATGGTTTAAATGGTTTCCTCAATCCCCCTTAGGTTGTCTTGAGGTATACACAAACATTTACCCCTAAAGGAGTTTAGTTAAATAATTTGGGTATGAGGGAATAATCCCTTAAAATTTCCTTTGATAAAACATTTGTCAAAACATATTTGCACTTTCTTTTTGGTAAAACCTAAAGTTTCAAATGGCTCTAATTTTTGAAGAGTCAATATATTCCATTATCTATTAATCACACGGTCAAATAATGTAAAGGATTAAGCCTTAAATCACGTGTTAATTATTCAAGGTGCAGGTTTTCATTGCTCGGCCAACTCAGGGCAGTCTATAAATGATCATTAACTCCTTCCTATTCTTATAAACAAACAAATGGCCCTTAATGATCACGAGCATGAATTTATCAAATTTCAGCCTACACACGTGATTCACCAAATTTATGGATGCTACATGTGTATTAGTCAATCCAAACCACATCACGTGAAACTCATAATGTTCATTACGAGTTCTGAATGTAGTGAAAATAATCTTTTTCGCGGACGCGAAGTTGATGATAACCATGCCGTGGATCAAATCTTTAGAACATACGCTAGAACTTTGTAAATGATCGAACAAATCTATCATCTTGGGTAGTGGATATAGATTTTGATTATCAATTTACCTAGTTCACGGTAATTCAACAAATATAAGGAATAATAACACCATAGCTCTTCATAATGACGAGCTCGGTAAAATAAAAGCTTTCTCCGACAACTCTCTCAGTTGTACGGTAATTTTTTTAATTCAGATGGTGCTGACGTATAGTGCATACGCCATAGGTGCAGCACCGAGAATATAATCAATACCAAATTCAACTTGCCTTAATGGCGAAAGTCTAGGTAATTCATCAGCAAATACCTCAGAAGTTTCTAATAACAAGAACATCTTTTAATAAATTTACTTTAAGTTCTTTCTAGATTACAAGATCTATGACTAGTTCATAACCATGCACGGTATAATTTCAAGTCTAAATGCAGGATATGGTCATCCATCAAGAATTATTTAGATCACTTTTGATAATCAACATCTTATCTTTTAGGGGATTTCTACTCGAGTTCCCATCAATTAAGACAATGACATTATGTCATAGTCAATCAATCCATTCCACTAGCACTATCAACCTTCCAGTTTCATTACCGTTGATAAGATGTGAACTTCTCAAAAGACTAATAATAACTCATAATCCTTCACAATTCAAGGATATCTGGAGACATAACTAACATCAAGAGAGTAAGGTCAACGCATAATCTACGCGAGAGAATTTCAAATCAGATAAAGACGGAAACATTTAACGAATAGGAATATATCCCATGTTTTCATAATTTGAGTACGTAATAAGTGTGTAAACATTTATCCTTTTGCCATTAAAATCAAGGAAAAACAAGACCTAATAATGTGTTTAATATCGTAAATATCAGAATTATGCGTGGTTTTGTGTTTTTGTGTTTAAATAGGCACAAATGATCAAAAGAAGAGAAAACACGGGATTTCACGGTCAAATGTTGAAGAAAAGTCCAAAGACAAAGTCAAAAGACCAAAGTGTGCCGAAGATCACGAAAACCAACAAAGTCGACTTAATTTTGAAGAAATGATCAAGAAAGTCGAAATCAAGCTCGTTTTAGTGGATTCACTCATTTACGAAGATATCCAAGCCAAGTGGGTCCCACATCGGATAAATAGGCTCAAAAGCCCATTTAAGGAAAAGGGTTACTTAATTTTCGCCAAAAGTCCAATTTAAAGCCCAAATATGGATTTAAGGACGGTATAAATGGTTTAAGCCCATTTGATTTCAACAAGAATTGGGACGGATGTGTTAAACTTGGGCTCATAGCCCATTTTACAAATCAAAGGAAAATAAAACGGATGGAGTATTGTTTTGTGCTTGACCAGTCCACACACCACACCCCAGTCAACTCTCAAATGTGCACCCTCACAACACACGGTTATTTACCCACCCAACACAGATAATAAACTTTTATCCCCTCTCTCCTTATTTTCTATACAAACGAAACACACAGATTTTTTTACTGCTCAACTTCCTTCTTCCCCACAAAACTTGCTCCCTCTCCCAAACCCTAGTTTTTTTACCTCATAAAAATTAACCACGAAAATTGGGGATTTTCCCCTCAAAAGTTAATTCACACAAATCTAATTAATTCCCCCAACTTTCGGGGAAGAACACTCAACTGTGGTCCTCAATCAAAAATGACGTGGCTTATTCTCCCATTTTGATTGATTAAACCACCTCATCTCACCAATTCCTCCAATCACAAATCACCAGGCTGGCAATCCGTGACTCATGGATTTATTTCAACCGTTGATCAAGAGAAGAAAAGAGAGAGAAAGAAGAATGAAGAAATCAAGGGCTATGATTCTACTCCATGGGCACCAAGGTTTAAGGGTTTTCCTATAAAAAACCCCTTTTCACATGTAATCAGTGCCTTTTTACTTTATTTTTAATTTCTAGAAAAAATAGATTAGGGTTTAATCTTGTATCTTTCAATTTTCAGTTAATGTAATTTCTTTTTAATGATTAATGAAAAGTGTTATTTTAATTAATTTATGTCTCCTTTAATTTTTCTGCAAAGTTTTATTTAAAGTTCTTGAATCTGTTTTTTCTTCTCTACTATTCACGTCTATTATTATTAAAAAGAAAAAAAAAGATAAAAGGAAAGTGGTTATAATTTCCCCACTGGGAAATTATTAAATGTTCGAGAAGATTATTTAGATCGGATAGTTTCTGGGTTCGAAAATTTGTTCTTGTTCGTTCGATTGATACTGCTAGGGTCGATTCGAGTTGATGATTTAAGGTGGTGTTTGTTTTCGATATAAAAGGGGGCTCAGCGCTTCACCCTTCTTCCCAACGGATTTCGACACCGGGTTCCTTCCTTTTTAATTTTTATTGTTATTATTTAGTTTAATTTTATATGTTTTAGTTATAATATGCTTATGTTCTAGTTTGGATCTGCTATTTAATTATCAGACTAGTTTGCTTTGATTTTGGATAGGTGCTGTTTGGTTTATGTATTGTTTGGATCTGCTATTTATATAGTTTTTGTTTGCCTGTTGGTTATCAACTGATTTTTTGATTCCGTTTTGCCTATTGCTTATTTTGGATATAGCTTCTTATCAGCTTTTTGATTTCAGATTTATCTAATTATTAGTTTTGTATCTGCTTATTTTTCGTCTGAGTATTTAGATCTGCTTATAGGGTTCGCTTGTTTAGCTTATTAAGTTATTTAATTTTAGCTTATTTTGGACTGCTCTATTGTCTATTTAGTTTTCTATGCTTATTTGATTATTGTTGGGTATTGTTTGGTTTCTCATATTGTTGCTGATACATAACAGACCCCATTGGTCTGTTATTCTGTTGTCCAAAATTAAAAAGTTCCAAAAAAAATATTAGCAATTTTGTCTCTGCCGAGAATCGAACACTGGACCTCCTGTCCAGGCGCCAAACACCTCAACCACTTGCTCTAGAAGTTTTCTTGTGTTAATCTTTGCACAATTTAATTAATATAGGAAGTTTCAATTTGGCAGTTTGATACTAAAAACTAACTAATTGATACTAAGATTTTGTATGGGTTCAATTTTATTTCTCTCGATATCCTCTCGAATTGATCTCGGCCTTAAGTGGAATGATTTGTTCTTGGTTAACAAAAAGGTGGTGGTTTGTTTATCTATTTTAAACTAATGACAAGAAATTAAGTGTCGAAGAGTAAAATTAAAGACTTAAATGATTAAAGTGAAAAGACGAATTTAAAATTAAATGTTTGAAACTTTAAATATTATATTAGGAAAATAAATGGACATTCAATTAAATCTAACTCTTAGAAAACTTTGTGAAAAATATGAACTTAATTGGAAACTACTAAAAGAAAGTAAGAACGGAGAATAGCAAAACAACTCAATCGGAATAACCAAACATGGGTGCAATCGGAATGTTATTCCGATAGATTGATCGGAATATGGAAGGAGACAAGTGATCGGAATATGCGAAAAGGTGGGCAATCGGAATGTTAAAACTTGTACAATCGGAATGAGCAAAATAAGACTGGTCGGAATACTAAAATTAACAATAATCGGAAAATGAGGAAAACTCCCAATCGGAATATTAAGGTGTGCTACTGTCGGAATGTTAAGATGCTCAATCGGAAATCCAAAACCCTTTTCCGATCGTACGATCGGAAAGAAGGGGTGTTGCTGATCGGAAAACACGGTCGGAAAAATAGGTCGGAAAAGGGTTTAGCCCTTTCCGAAAATGGAGCAAATTCGAATCAAAAGCAAGAGAAATAAGCTATTAGAATAAGCTAACTCCCAAAACAAACTCGAATCCAATGAAATACTAATCAAATAAGCACTAAAGAACAACTTATCTAACTTCAAATAAACAACTTATCAATCGAATCAATAAAGAAATGAACTTTTTTTATAAAACTTTAAAAAGTAAATAAGATAAATCAACGAATAAGCCAATAAGAACAAGGATCTTAAAGCTTATTTATGTAAAAACTTAAGGAAACATAAAAAGTAACCAACTTTTTAAGCACAAATCATAGATGAACAACACGGATCATACGAGATTTGTACCAAAATCAATAAAAGTAAAAGAAAGGAAGGATGAGATTAAAGATTAAAAGGTAAAAACTTGAACTTGATTAATGAAAGATAATACAAAAGTTTGAATTTGAAAGAGAAAAAAAATGAAATCTAGTGAGAGAAAGTTCTAAACTTTCTCTCTCTAAAACTAGAGAGAATGAAACTAAAAACTAACTAAGTGTGTGAAAATTTGTCAAGTAAGGGCTTTATATAGGCGTGTGTATGGTGGTGATGGGCTTTTGATTGGGCTTCGATTTGGGCTTCTTTTTCTTCTTTCTTCTTAAGTCTTCATGCATCTTTAAATAAACGTTTCCGACTTGGATTTGAGAAGTGTCGGTGAATAATTCCAACTCGTCTTATAATCATTTATTTAATAGACTCGAGTTCTTCGACATATATGAATCTTCCATCTTTGCCTCTATTCTTCGATAAATCTTCAAATAGGCACAATGACTTCAAATCTTTTGCATCTCTTGGATAATAGTCTTCGTTTTGAGTCTTTTCCTTGATAAAACCTGTGCAATCCCATGTTTTCTTCATTATTTATCCGGTTGACTCTAAAAACACAATAAACACAAAAACCACGCATAATTCCAAACAAATGATATTAAATACGTGTTTTGGTCTTGTTTTAGCCAGAATTAAGTGGTAAAAGGATGGGTGTTTTCACAGCTATCAAATCCCCTACACTTAACCATTGCCATGCCCTCATGCAATGCTTAGTGACAAAACACATTTACACTTTTCTCATAATCAATCAACCTTGGCCTTATTAATATACTACTAGACGAAAATGAAAATTAAATCTTTTAGAATAAACAGAAGGATGGAAATAACTTACAAAGAGATCGAGGACTTACATTAGGGCTTCGGTGCTGCGAAGATTTATCACCCTCAAGTTTCACGTTCCCCAAACTAAGCTTAAAAACGAGATCATTGTTATTATAAGTTAGCAATTCAAACACTTACACACATGGCTTAATTAAATGCTTAAACTCCCTTATTCCTAGGTGTATCTCTTATATTTTACTTTTGTCTTAGAATGATCATGAAGATGCATTTTTGGACTTATTTCGATAGTTATTTAGGGCTGAAAGCAAAGTAGGACGATTTGATCAATAGTTAGCTAAAGGACAAAATCTTTTAAAACTGCTTCTCGGGATATCAAAAAGTTCATATCTTGGCATAACTTGGTTCGCGATTTGAGACCTTTCTCGGGCCGATATTTGGCATGTACTTCATACTTCATATCTTGAGAGACGTTATTGAGATAATGGTCTTCTCATCGTAATAGAGTTTCTTCACTTGGATACTTTTGAGGGGTACTCCAACTTTGTTGACCACGACTTCATGATTATTCTTCAATCTCTAATTGGGATTTTGAGATACAACGATCCGCCTCCTTTTCGGACTTGGATCTATTTATCCTCATACCTTGTTAGGGTCTTTTCGAATAGACTTCTCCATGCTCTTTATGGGAGTTGATTGCTTTTTGTCGTGAGTCTTGATCCTTCATATTGATTTTAGGAATAATGCTTTTCACGTCACTTTGGATCTTCAGCAATAAAATGGAATCCTCATGCCTTGTTAGGGCCTTTTCGGACTCGCCAATCTTCGCGCCCCGCTTCATAAGTTATGCCTTGGCTATGAACTCTTATCATTACCGAGCAACTTTTAAACGATCTTGGGCTAGAAGCTAAGTAACCTTTCAAATCGTACGACCTTACTTATAGCAGATAAATTATTAGCAAGTGATGGGAGAATAGGCAAATAATTACACCAAGTGAGCTTGTGCAAGAGTACCGACTTATAATTGACTCTATCATTTCTCGTCCTCCACAATTTAAAATCTCAAGTAATGAGACTCGTGGATACTTAGCCTAATAAACCAATTAAGGTCTACATGGTTAAGGATACTAGCTAGAATAAACTTGAATAAGTCTATTCGGGTTGAGTCAAAATAAACGCAACGGGCCTAATATGTCAAAGATTTCTAAACTAGCTACATCACTTTATTAAAATTTATGACTTTATTGCGGGATATATACATATGAGAGCAACGATAAAAATTTAAAAATTACGACTAAATGGCCAAAGTTAATTAAAATTTTGAAAAATGTTGAAAAAGATGATTTTCCGGTTAAATGAAGGCATTTTCATGGAAAAGTCCACTTAAAACTTCGATAGAAGTCCCCCCTACACTTAAGATAAACATTGTCCTCAATGTTTAAGTATGTGGGAAAAGTCTCCCCTACACTTATGACATTGTGCACGTTGGTTAACTCAAGTTAAGGAAGAGACGACTAAAGTGATCAATTTCAAATGTGAGAATGAAGAAAATTGATTCACGATAGTTTAGAGATAGAACCGAATTTCGGATAACACGGGAGCACGGTTCTTCGTAGGATCCAAGAGTGCATTCATCCCTGTAATCACATCACCACGCAAAAACAAACACCTATACAGGTCCCCCTACACTTAGGAGGTTAAAACATAAAAGGATAGATACTCGGGCTGCCTCCCGAGGAGCGCTTGTTTTTGATAACCGAGTCACGAGCCTGACTCGACCCAAATTTAGTTCATGGGGAATGTGGTGAGGGATGGAATCATCTCCTTAGAGATGCCCTCACCAAAGTACAGCTTCAGACGCTGGCCATTCACCTTGAAATTGGGCCCGTTTGGCTGAGAAAGCTCAATGGTCCCATACGGAAAGACGTTGGCGACGGTGAATGGACCAGACCAGCGGCTCTTCAACTTGCCAGAGAAGATCTTCAACCGAGAGTTAAAAAGTAAGACTTGATCACCAACGTGGAACTCTCGGTTCTTGATTTTTGCGTCATGGAGGATCTTCGTCTTCTCTTTGTAGATCAGCGAGTTCTCATAATCTTCATTCCTCAGTTCGTTGAGCTCGTTGAGTTGAATCTTGCGATGATCACCGGCTTTGTTGATGTCGAAGTTAGCCCACTTTAAGGCCCAGTGCGCCTTATGCTCCAGCTCGATGGGAAGGTGGCATGCTTTCCCGTACACAAGACGATAAGGTGTACAACCGATCGGGGTCTTGTAAGCAGTACGGAAAGCCCACAGAGCATCATCTAACTTATCGGCCCACGCGGCACGATGCTCTCCCACAGTACGCTCCAAAATTCGCTTCAATCCACGGTTGGATATCTCGGCCTGACCGTTGGTTTGAGGATGATAAGCGGTGGAAAGACGGTGATTGATACCATACTTAGCCATGACTCTTGCAAATTGATCGTTGCAAAAATGAGTCCCGAGGTCACTGATAATGGCACGAGGAACACCGAATCGAGCGAACAGCGATTTCAAAAAGTTACAAACCACCCTTGCATCGTTAGTAGGTAAAGCTTTGGCTTCAACCCACTTGGAAACGTAGTCAACGGCAACAAGGATGTATTTGTTTCCTTTAGATGAAGGAAATGGCCCCATAAAGTCGATACCCCAAACATCAAAAATTTCACACTCTTGAATGAAATTCTGAGGCATCTCGTCTTTATGTGTGATCGTGCCTTGTTTTTGGCAAGCATCACATCGTTTAACCATCTCGTGAGCATCACGGTAGATGGTGGGCCAATAAAATCCCGAATCAAACACTTTTTTGGCGGTGTAGTTGGGACCAAAGTGACCACCAGTGGGTCCTTTGTGGCAAGCATCAAGGATTTCAAAAGCTGCCGGTCCATCAACACATCGGCGAATAATCAAGTCGACACATTGTTTGAAAAGATACGGGTCATCCCAAAAGTAAGTCTTGATGTCTTTGAAGAACTTTTTCTTTTGCTGGGATGTTAACCCGTCAACGAGGATTCCACCCGCCAAGTAGTTTGCAATGTCCGCAAACCACGGGGTTTCATTAGCAGTCGAGTTGATAGACATTAAGGTCTCCAGGGGAAAATAATCATTGATTTCTTTGTTCGGATGATCCCCCTGGTAAGGATCCTCAAGTCTACTGAGATGATCCGCGGCTAGGTTTTCTGCTCCTTTTTTTATCGTGAATTTCGATTTTAAATTCTTAGAGCAGCAAAATCCAGCGAAGAAGTCTTGGTTTGGAATCTTGCTTTGTCAACAAGTACTTCAACGCGGAATGATCGGTATACACGATTGTTGTAGAAAGGACAAGATAGGGGCGGAATTTTTCAAAGGCATAGACAACAGCTAAAAGCTCTTTTTCGGTTGTCGTATAATGCAGTTGTGCCCCCGTCATTGTCTTGCTAGCGTAATGGATTGGTTGGAAGTGTTTGTTCACTCTTTGTCCCAGAACCGCTCCAATAGCAAAATCACTAGCATCGCACATCAACTCAAAGGGAAGCTCCCAATTAGGGGTAACTAAGACGGGTGCCTTAGTTAGCTTATCTTTAAGTGAGTTGAAGGCGTCAAGGCACTCTTTGGAAAAGATAAATGGAGTATCTTTTTCCAAGAGGTGGGTCATCGGGCGAGCGATTTGAGAAAAATCTTTGATGAATCGACGGTAGAAGCCCGCATGACCCAAAAAACTTCTCACACCCTTCACGGTTGAAGGTGGAGGCAGCTTGGCGATAACATCGACTTTAGCACGGTCTACTTCAAGACCGGCTTTGGAAATCTTGTGTCCCAGCACGATGCCTTCTTTTACCATAAAATGGCATTTTTCCCAATTCAGAACAAGGCGAGTGTCTTCGCACCTCTGTAGCATACGTTCCAAATTGGCAAGGCAAGAAGAGAATGAATCCCCGAAGACCGAGAAATCATCCATGAAGACTTCCATGGTTTGTTCAACCATGTCATGGAAGATAGCTAACATGCACCTTTGGAAAGTCCCGGGCGCATTACATAAGCCAAAAGGCATTCTTTTGTAAGCAAATGTGCCATAGGGACAAGTGAATGTAGTCTTTTCTTGATCTTGGGGATCGATGGGTATTTGAAAATAACCCGAGAAACCATCAAGAAAGCAGTAATATTCATTACCCGCTAAACGTTCAAGCATTTGGTCCATAAAAGGTAGAGGGAAATGATCCTTTCTCGTGGCATCATTGAGTTTGTGGTAGTCTATACAAACTCTCCACCCAGTAACGAGACGAGTGGAAATCAACTCGTTGTGTTCATTGGGAACAACGGTTATTCCGCCTTTCTTGGGCACACAATGGATTGGACTAACCCATGGTGAATCCGAAATAGGGTAAATCATACCCGCATCAAGAAGTTTGATAACCTCTGTTTTGATGACTTCATGGATTTTTGGATTCACCCTTCGTTGGCTTTGAATTGTGGGCTTAAAGTCGTCCTCCATGAGAATTTTGTGTGTGCAGAAGTGAGGATCAATTCCACGAATATCCGAGATTTTCCAAGCAATAGCCTTCTTATGATCTTTCAACACAGCGACAAGTCGGCTTTCTCTTCATCCTTCAAATCCTTAGCAATGATGACTGGTGACTTCTTCTCTTCGTCAAGGAATACATATTCAAGATGGGGCGGCAACTCCTTAAGTTCCAAATCCGGAGGATTTTCGACGGGAGGCGTTTTCAAAGTCGGAGTATCGATAGCAATGACCGTGGGAGATGGAGGAGAAGGATTTTCTTCAGTGAGAAGATTGTCAAAGAAATTCATGTCTTCATCCCCCTTGGTGGGAGAATCATTAGTAGCTAAATTCACATCTCCCATGGTATCTTCAAGATTGTTCCAGAATAAATCACTATCTCCAAATAGAGACAATGATGAATCAATGGAGGACACGGTCTCAACATTGGGAGGAGAGGTAGGAATACTTTTGCAAGCATCATTAAAGTGTTCTTCACAAGCCTCATCAAGAACGTCAATACAATTAACACTCTCGTTGGAATAAGGTTGTTTAGATAACTTTCCCATGTTGAAGACGATTTTATCGTCACCCACTCGCATGATAAGCTCACCGGCTTCAACATCGATAAGAGTGCGACCGGTCCTCAGGAATGGATGACCCACGATCAAGGGAACACGAGGGTCCATCTCGTAGTCGACGACGACGAAATCAGCAGGAAAAGTGAATTTGTCGACTCCTACAAAGACGTCTTCAGCTATCCCCACTGGATAAGCAACCGTACGGTTAGCCAATTCCAAAGTCATTTTGGTGGGGACTAGCTCTGGGAGAGATAATTGCTTCTAAACACTTAGAGGCATGAGATTAATACTGGCACCTAGATCGGCTAGGGCCATGCAATTCTCTACTCCCGGGAAATTGCAAGGGATAAGGAAACGACCCGGATCACCAAGCTTGATTGGCAATTTCCTTAAGAGCACTGCAGAGCAATTCTCATTAAGTTGGGTGTTGGCAATATCGAGGAGCTTTTCCTTGTCGCTCAGCAGATCTTTAAACATTTTCGCATATTTAGGCATGTGAGCGAGAGCCTCAGCGAAGGAGATGTTAAAATTCAATTGTTTGAACATTTTAAGGAAGTTCAAAACCTGAATATCGTCCTTGCTTTTGAGCTTCTCTTTCCTCAACCTAGATGGATAAGGTATATTGGAAGAAGAGGAAGGCTTTGGAAGAATAGGATCACTCACATCCTTGGGTGGAGGAGGGGTAGAAGGAAGAGGTGGAGAAATTGGGGAAGGAGAAGGATGAGGAATAGGAGCAGGTGACTCGTTCTCCTTAGTCACAACCACCGGTGGAGGTATAGGAAGCTCGGGTTCCTTGGTACCTTTGCCACTTCGAGTAGTGATTGCTTTCATCTCCCCTCTTCGGTTCGCAACGGTGTTACTCGGAAGAGTACCCGAAGAAGAGGGTTGATTACTGTTGAAGAAACTAGCCATCATGTTCCCCAAGTCATTCGTTTGACTATCCATAGTGTGTTTCATATCAGCTCTCAGATCATTCCCTTGTTTCATCAGGTCTGCTTTCAAGTTGCGCACTTCCTGTTGGAGATTATCCACGATCACATCGTTAGTCCTCATGTAGGTTCCAATGTCTTGATGTGATGCGGGGGTTTGGTTAGAAAGAGCAGTGTATGCGGGTGGTTGATAAGCAGGTTGCTGGTAAACTTGGTTGTTTCGTTGAGGTGGTTGTTGCTGCTTGTGAGGAGGGATGTATGGTGTACGAGTTTGTTGTTGTTGAGGAGGGCGGTTGAGGTTTTGTTGTTGGTTTTGGTTGTTAGGATTAAAACCCGGTGGTGAGATATAGTTGTTGGAACGGTAGCTAAGCAAGTTACGGTCACCTTGAGGTTTTGCTTGATAAGCAGGTTGAGTATAGGTGCCATATGCTGCATTAACATTCTCAGCAGGGTAGTCTTGGGTGGCGGTACAAGTTGTGTAAGAGTGAGGACCACCGCATATCTCACAAGGTTGGCTGACAGCGTTTACTTGAGCGTTTTTTGCGTTGTTGCTGTTGTTGTTGCTGACGGTGTGGGTGACAAGCGATTCAAGAAGCGTAGTGATTTTATCAAGTCGCTTGTCGCTGTCATTAGTGCTAGCACTAGCAACATTGGTCCTAACACTCTTGGTTTGCACACGAGATTTATTCTCAATGATGTCCCAAGCAGCATTGGAAGTCTTAGCCAATAAATTACCCCCCGAGGCACTGTTCAGTGAATCTTGGTCACTCATGCTTAAACCATTGTAAAAAGTATTAATTTGATGTACTTTGGTAAAACCATGTTGTGGGCATTTTCTTAAAAGATCTTTAAAACGATCCCAGGATTCACTGAATGACTCATCGTACTTTTGTTTAGAATTTATGATCTCATTCCGCAAAGCGGTAGTACGAGAGGGTGGGTAAAAGTAATTTATAAACTTTGTTTCCAAATCCGTCCACGAGAGAATACTCTGTGGCGGTTCCTTAGCAAGCCAATGTCGGGCTTGTCCCTCTAAAGAAAAGGGAAAAAGTTGTAACCTTATAACCTCTTGTGGAACGCCATTGAATTTAACCGTGTTGGTGAGTTGCAAGAATCTCTTTATGTGGTCGTGTGGATCATCAATGGTTCGTCCCAAGAATGGTTGAGCGGATACCATCTGGATAAAGCCTGATTTTAGCTCGAAATTGTTGGCGGCAATTGGAGGTATGAAAATTGGATCCGTGTTGCCATCGACATGAGCTTGCAGCAGTTCAATCATCGGGCGATTATCCGGAAGGGGCTCATTGTTGTTGTTATTGTTCATGTTGTGGAAAGGTGGGTGGTTGTTGTTATTATTGTTTGGAGGTGGTACACCGGCCATGTCTAAGTGATCGAGAGGCTCGGGCTCTTGATAAGACGTGGATCGAGTGCGCATACACCTGCAAAAGAACGAACAAAGAAAAACAAAGCAAAAATATTTTTGGTTTTTATGTTTTTTAATTTTTTTTGTATTTTTGAAAATTTTATATTTTTGTGTTTTTGAAATTTTTTATGAAAAAGTAACGTTCACGGGGAACGGATCCAAAAATCCAAGTTCTCACAAAAAACTTTTGATCTTAACGAGAAGAGCCGGCAGCGGCGCCATTTGATACTAAAAACTAACTAATTGATACTAAGATTTTGTATGGGTTCAATTTTATTTCTCTCGATATCCTCTCGAATTGATCTCGGCCTTAAGTGGAATGATTTGTTCTTGGTTAACAAAAAGGTGGTGGTTTGTTTATCTATTTTAAACTAATGACAAGAAATTAAGTGTCGAAGAGTAAAATTAAAGACTTAAATGATTAAAGTGAAAAGACGAATTTAAAATTAAATGTTTGAAACTTTAAATATTATATTAGGAAAATAAATGGACATTCAATTAAATCTAACTCTTGGAAAACTTTGTGAAAAATATGAACTTAATTGGAAACTACTAAAAGAAAGTAAGAACGGAGAATAGCAAAACAACTCAATCGGAATAACCAAACATGGGTGCAATCGGAATGTTATTCCGATCGATTGATCGGAATATGGAAGGAGACAAGTGATCGGAATATGCGAAAAGGTGGGCAATCGGAACGTTAAAACTTGTACAATCGGAATGAGCAAAATAAGACTGGTCGGAATACTAAAATTAACAATAATCGGAAAATGAGGAAAACTCCCAATCGGAATATTAAGGTGTGCTACTGTCGGAATGTTAAGATGCTCAATCGGAAAACCAAAACCCTTTTCCGTTCGTACGATCGGAAAGAAGGGGTGTTGCTGATCGGAAAACACGGTCGGAAAAACAGGTCGGAAAAGGGTTTAGCCCTTTCCAAAAATGGAGAAAATTCGAATCAAAAGCAAGAGAAATAAGCTATTAGAATAAGCTAACTCCCAAAACAAACTCGAATCCAATGAAATACTAATCAAATAAGCACTAAAGAACAACTTATCTAACTTCAAATAAACAACTTATCAATCGAATCAATAAAGAAATGAACTTTTTTATAAAACTTTAAAAAGTAAATAAGATAAATCAACGAATAAGCCATAAGAACAAGGATCTTAAAGCTTATTTATGTAAAAACTTAAGGAAAAATAAAAAGTAAACAACTTTTTAAGCACAAATCATAGATGAACAACACGGATCATACGAGATTTGTACCAAAATCAATAAAAGTAAAAGAAAGGAAGGATGAGATTAAAGATTAAAAGGTAAAAACTTGAACTTGATTAATGAAAGATAATACAAAAGTTTGAATTTGAAAGAGAAAAAAAATGAAATCTAGTGAGAGAAAGTTCTAAACTTTCTCTCTCTAAAACTAGAGAGAATCAAACTAAAAACTAACTAAGTGTGTGAAAATTTGTGAAGTAAGGGCTTTATATAGGCGTGTGTATGGTGGTGATGGGCTTTTGATTGGGCTTCGATTTGGGCTTCTTTTTCTTCTTTCTTCTTAAGTCTTCATGCATCTTTAAATAAACGTTTCCGACTTGGATTTGAGAAGTGTCGGTGAATAATTCCAACTGGTCTTATAATCTTTTATTTAATAGACTCGAGTTCTTCGACATATATGAATCTTCCATCTTTGCCTCTATTCTTCGATAAATCTTCAAATAGGCACAATGACTTCAAATCTTATGCATCTCTTGGACAATAGTCTTCGTTTTGAGTCTTTTCCTTGATAAAACCCGTGCAATCCCATGTTTTCTTCATTATTCATCCGGTTGACTCTAAAAACACAATAAACACAAAAACCACGCATAATTCCAAACAAATGATATTAAATACGTGTTTTGGTCTTGTTTTAGCCAGAATTAAGTGGTAAAAGGATGGGTGTTTTCACACCTATCACAGTTTTTAAAGTAAGTAGATTTAATTAAGTTATTAGTTTAAATTAATTTTTATTAAAAGTTTTATTTAGTTTTCTTTTATTCAGTATTTTATTAAATATAAAAAGTTTAAAAAATATATTTTCTTAATTTACTTTTACAATTTTAAATTAGTTTTAAAATAACTTTTATTTCAAATAGTTCTATTTTATGATTTTAAATTTGGTTTTTAAACTAGATTTCATTTAAAAAGTTTGTTTTAGCTTAAAATTAGTATTAAATTTAAATTAGATTTATTTCAAAATAGTTTTTATTAAAATTAGTTTAAAATAGTTTTTAAAATTGTTTAGACAATTAATATTAGTAGATTTAAATTAGTTTAAAATACCAAAGTTTTGTTTACCAAAAACAAAGTTAGTTGAAACGTTAATTTGTTAATCAAATTCGAGAGAGTCGAGGAAAAAACGAACTTTAATTGATAAAAAATATCAGTATCAAATGGCTCCGCTGTCGCTTCGCTCGTACGATTGACGATTTTTTGTGAAGACGTTTGGATTTTGGGATCCGTTCACTTTGAACGTTACGTTTCTTGTTAACAAAATCAAAAATACAAAAAAATCAAAAACTTAAAAATACAAAAAAATTAAAAAATCACAAAAGCAATTTCTTTCCTAAGAATTGCACCAAAAAAATTAAAAAATACAAAAGTAATACTTTTTCCTAAAAGTATTACACCAAAAATATTACGTATTAGTGTTAAATTTTTAATTCGATTTCTTTCGTTTTTATTGTGAATATATATTTTTCTTAAAAAAATACAAAAAGATTTTTCATTTATTATATTATATTACGTAGCACAATAAATTTACCTTCTTTTCAAATAAGGCCTTAGTTGGGATTTCATCACCTAACTATTGTATTCGCATCCATAACAAGAAAAAAGGGCAAAATAGATAAATACTAGTAAGACGTTTGAACTCGACATATACAAACTATAAGGTGGGTATAAGGCGACGCGCTATAAAAGGCCGTCTAAGGAAAAAGGTTTTTAAGTGCTTTGTGCCACCTCGTTTCCCCGCTTGCTTGTGCGTATATTGAGAGGGACGACCGATTATTGGTTTGCCAACTCAAGTAGTATTTACGTATATATTTTTGTAGCTTTTTCATATTGCTCCTCGAGAGGGAAAATCCTTTTCCTCTCAAAGTCGACCGAGGTCACCTACCTCATTCCTAAGTTTTAATTGTATGCGCACTCGCGCGCGTACATACATACCGAGTGGTGTACCAAATTCTTCCAATTCTTCCAAAAAGAAGAAGAAGAAAAACAAAAAGACCGTCATTAAAGCCGATCCCGAGAATCGAGCTTTCGACAATACGATGGCAACGGATAATCGACCAATGATTGAGATTCTTCAATCTCACGTTGAAGGAAACGATGATGCGATTGTGGTGCCGACCATTGGAGCAAATCATTTTGAACTTAAATCGGGTTTTATTCAAATGGTTTCCGCTACACCATTTTTAGGCCGTACTAATGATGACCCACCCGCTCATATCAAACGTTTCATCCAATTAGCTAATACCGTCAAATACAATGGGGTGACACAAGAGGCCGTTCGCCTACAACTTTTTCCTTTTTCCCTCGAGGGACAAGCCCGGATTTGTCTTGATAAGGAACCACCCCAAAGTATCACGACATGGATTGACTTAGAAACCAAGTTCATTAACTACTTTTTCCCACCATCACGGACCACTTCTTTAAGAAATGCGACCATTACCTTTGAACAACAATATGGGGAAACGTTTAGTGAGTCTTGGGATCGATTTAAAGAACTTTTGAGAAAATGTCCACAACACGGTTTCACTAAAGTGCATCAAACTAACACGTTTTACAATGGTTTAACTCTAAATGACCAAGACTCACTTAATAGTGCCGCGGGGGGTAATATTCTTGTGAAAACCATGAACGAGGCTTGGGCCATTATTGAAAACAAGGCTAAAGTGCAAACCAAGAGTGTTAGGGCCACTATGGCAAGTGCTAGTTCTAGTGACAGTGACAAGAGAATCGATAAACTCACTTCGCTTGTTGAAACACTTGCTCTAAAAACTGACGCCCTCACTACACATGTGAATGCCGTGAAAGAAAATTGTGAAACGTGTGAGACTTGTGGTGGACCACATTCATACTTTAATTGTGACAAGGTTTACAATAATCAACAAGAAGTTTATGCTTATAATAACAATGAAAATGAGCGGATTCATTTCAAACCAAATGTTGATGTTAACCATTTGTATTACAAGTCTAATAACCACAAAGACCACCCCCACCCGCCCAAAATAGGAACCAAGGTCCTCAACGGGGTAATTTTCAAGGAAATTCTAATCAACGGGGTTTTAATCAAAATCAAGGGAATTTTCAAGGGCCAAACCAAGGGTTCAATAATCAAGGATTTAATAACCAAGGTTTTCAAAATCAAGGATTTAATCAAGGTTATAATCAATATCCTAATCAAGGTTTTAACAATCAAGGGTACAATCAAATGAACATGCATAATCCTCAAATGGACTTGGTTCTACAAAAATTAACCGACCATGAACGAATGATGAGAGAGATGCAAGAATCGACCGATAAGAAATTTTTGACTATGATTCAAACCTTTCGACCCCAAGGTGCCCTCCCTTCGAACACCGTGACCAATCCTAGGGCTAATGTTAATGCTATCACTACTAGGAGCGGTAATACCACCGTAGAACCTTCCCCACCAAACCAAGGACCCGAGATACCTTCTTCTTCGACACAACCTCCTTTTTCTTCCACTTGTGACATACCTCCCATTATGCATTCGTCTACACCTTATGTTCCACCGATACCCGAATTTTCTACCACACCTTCGGTTCCCAAACCGGTTCCTTCACCTTCTATTTCTATTCCTCCTCCTCCACCAAAGGATGTGAGTGAGCAATCCACTCCAAAGCCTTCATCTCAACCCAATATACCTTATCCCTCAAGGTTGCGGAAAGAGAAATTGAAGAATAAGGATGATATTCAAGTTTCAAACTTCCTAAAAATGTTCAAACAATTGAATTTTAATATCACCTTTGCCGAGGCGCTCGCTCACATGCCTAATTACGCTAAGATGTTTAAGGACCTTTTAAGTGATAAGGAAAAGTTGCTTGATATTGCCAATACCCAATTGAATGAGAATTGTTCCGCGGTTCTTTTAAGAAAATTACCGGTTAAGTTAGGAGATCCCGGTCGATTCCTTATTCCTTGCAATTTTCCGGGTGTTGAGAATTGTATGGCCTTGGCGGATCTCGGAGCGAGTATCAATCTTATGCCATTATACGTGTGGAAACAATTATCTTTACCCGAGCAAGTCCCCACTCGTATGACATTGGAATTAGCTAACCGTACGGTTGCTTATCCGGTGGGGATAGCCGAGGATGTTTTTGTAGGAGTCGACAAATTCACTTTTCCCGCCGATTTCGTCGTAGTCGACTATGAAATGGATCCTCGTGTTCCCTTAATTGTGGGACGACCCTTCTTGAGAACCGGGCGTACATTAATTGATGTAGCCGCGGGTGAACTTATCATGAGGGTCGGGGATGACAAAATCGTCTTTAACATGGGTAAACTTTCTAAACTTCTCGATGAGCCCGAATCCGTGAATTACATCGATGTGCTCGACGAAGCATGCGAAGAACATTTTCACGAGGCTTGTACGAGCGGGATTTCTCTTTTACCTCATGTTGAGACCGTAGCTTCTATTGCTCCTTTATTGACTCCATTTGGAGAAAGTGACTTTCTTTTACAAGAATTTGAAGCGAGTTTAGGGGATGTGGATTTAAAATATGACGATTCTCCCACCGATTGGGAAGAAGACATTCATACCATTAAGAGATTTCTCAATGAGGACCATTGATGAGACTGCTTTTATACATAGTCTCATCGTCCAAATTGGGCTTAAAATGCATTAAATATCATTAAAACTGCCAAATATATGCTCGTGTTTGTTGCTTGTGTATTTTAGGTACGGATATTGAGAAAAAGACAAAAAGATCAGAAGAATCAATCGAAAACGAACACGGGAAATGAAGCCGCACAATGAACCGGGCCCAAGAATGGAATTTCCAAAAATGACCTTGAAGAATTGAAGATTGGCAAGAATGGTCCCTCAACTTTAGAAGACTTGTCATTTTATACCCCTATAAATCCTCAAAATTACTTGTGGGTCCCTAAAATATCAAGTATGTACAAGTTCAGTCCTTGAAGATTGAAGAAATTGCATTTAAAGTCCTTGTTTAAAGTTTGAGAAAACACTTGTGCCAAAATTGACAAGTTATGGAAACTTGTTACAAAGGAAAAAGATTTGTGGCTGTTTAAAAACAAAGTGAACAAGACAAAGGAGTATAAGGGCCAAAACTGCCCAGACAAACAACTTCATCCATCCAACCATAAGCCTACACGTCACATTAACCCGACCCTACCCTTTTACCCAACCCAATACCCATTACCCAAACCCACTCACCCAGTTTATTTATTAAACTGGGTCGACCCCCAGTCAAACCCCAATACTTCCCACCAAAACACCAATTTAAAAACCACTTAACCCCTAAACGGATTAAACACGCCCTAATTACCCCATAAACCTAAATTGTTCCAGTATCAATTAAATTAAAAACAAAGGGTTTTCGGGTTAGCTTTTCCAGAACCTTAATTCATTCCATCCTCACTTAAACCCACACAAAAACCGTGACCCCAACACACCCATGTGTTGGGTAGGACCCTCCCCTGCACGTCCCTTTCTTCCCAAACCCCTAAACCCGACTAGATAAACAGCCCACAAGCATTCCTTTGTCCCCAAGGACTAATAAACGTCCAAGATGAATTCTTTACAGCTGGAACCTTTCAGAAATCACATGAGACGCATTTGACCAAGATTCTTCAAAGGGCTTTTCTGGAAAATCACCCATTAGGGTTTAGGGATTTTATTTTCATGTATTATTTTATTCAGTAGCACTAGAACCTTCTCTTGTAGCTTATAAAAGGAGCATATGGTTAGTATATGCCCTTTGTTCCAGATTTTGCTAAGTTTTATTTGTAAATCCTTTTTTTCAATTAAAAGTTGGTATTTTGTGTTAAAAGTAATTCCTTTTTATTTTGTTAAAAGTTGGTTAGCATTAATCTGAGTTCCATAAACATCTTGTGAGTGATTTGTGTTTTGAGTTTTCAAAAGGAAGAAAAGTTTCAAGTTTGAATCCGTTTTTTTTATCTTGGCAAAAAGATTAATAAGCCACATTAAGCTGTTTTTATTCAAGTTTCTATATGACCATTTAATCTTGATATCTTGTTGATATCAAGATAAAGTGGGTATAACAGTTTGGGTAAAGAGCAAGTGAGGTGAAAATCATTTTGCCTAATTTTGACCCATTTTGGTTAGTACTTACTATTGCAAAAGCTACAAGCTTTTAGCTTGTAGCTGTTGGAATTTGAAGTTTTATTTCCTGGTTTGGTGGTGATTGTGCAGGTTCAAAACAAAAACAAAGGCTATCATCATCATCATCACCTTGTTCATATTAACATCCAAAAGGTTCAGCACAAGCCCGGGCTTGTTTGGAGGTGGCTTTTCAGCCATTGTGGGACCTGGATTGTAGGTCCCACAAGGTAACTTGGCTTATACCTTGTTTCAGTTTTCAAAATTTGTGAATTAAGTGATTTGGTGAAAATGTATGAAATGTGTCTAAATGTTAGTTCTTCTGTTTGTTCATGTTTATTTTCGAGTTATATGCATGTGTAGTTGGATTTAAATTAGTTTCAAGTAGTTTTGATAGCATTTGATTTGAAAAAAAATCCAAGTTCTGATATTAAGGAGTGTTTGGGATTAGGTGTTAAGGCAAGCAATTGACAACTCTTAGGCTTAAAACTTGCTCAAACTCACTCTATTGGTTAGTATTAGGTTGGTTTCCTTACTGGTTTTAAGTTTGGTAGTTTTTAAAAGGGATTTGTTTGTTCAAAATTGGTATTAACTAGTCAAAAACAGTAAGTCAATTTTTCTGTTTATTTTAGAGTGAATTTTGCTTAAAAATCTTGCTCATTGTTAGATAATAGGCTAATCTAGGGTTGGTTATCAGTTTTATGTGATTTGGATGGATTGTGTACAAGTTGTGAGCATTTGAAATTCGTTTTTGTGCATTATATATCAGCAACTGTTCATCAGAAACATGCACACCATATCAGTAACTTGTTAGGGCTTATTGTGTGTGATTTTTGCTTTGTGGTTGTGTGTTTTCTTGCATAAACTGACTCCCCACACTTCCATGAGTGTGGGGGTGCCTTGTTTTCCAAAAATAAGCAAGCCATAAGCTTTCCTAAGCTTAAACAGTCACCAGACCAAATTTTTGTACTACCAGTGGGAACCAAGTTCCCACTACATCTGTTAAAGTTTCCACTGCTTTGCAAGCAGACAAAACCAAAGCACATGTCACTATCAGACTTGTACTTTTTTTTGTCTTTTGTGGGTTAGAACAAGAATTAGGACTTGAAACTAGTTTTAATATTTTTCTAATTTTATTTTTGATTTTTTAGTTTAATTTATTTTTCTATTACTATTCATTTGCTATTTTTTAGGTTTAATTGCATTTTTAAATACTTTTTAATATTCTGATTTTTGTCTTTTAGTGTAGAAAATTAATATTTTTATATTTCAAAAATTTTATTAGACTTAGAAAATTGTTTTAATATTTTTAGTTTAAAAATATTTTACTGTTCACTGTTTTATTTATTTTTTGTAGAATTAATTTAGTTTAATTAGGTTTTAATATTAATCTATTTTGTCCTTTAGTGCAATATTTTATATTTTTCAAACTTTTTCATTTTTCTACTGTTCTTTAGTATAAACTAGGATTTTTAAAATTGTCAAATTATTTTTAGTATTATTTTATTATTTTTTTATGATTATTTTAGCTTAAAAATAGTTTTAAGTGTTTTAAAAATAGAAAAATAGTTTTTAAAACTTAGGAAAAATACCTTTTAGTATTTAAATAATATAAGTGAGTTATTTGTTCAATAAAATAATATTTTGGACATTTTTTTAATTATATTTGATTTTAGGGCTTTAATTAGCATTTAAAATTGAATATTTAATTAATAAAAGGTTTTAAAATATTTTTGTTGGATTTTTATTCTTATTTATATTATTTTGGACTTAGTTTTAACTTTTAATTAATTTTTAGGTTTAGGTTTTTTATTTTGTAGCTTTTTACGGTTTTACGTGAACGACCTTTTCGTCTTAGCTTAATCCGTCTTCGTAACCGTCATTCTCTTCTTACCCCATTTCTATTTTCTTTTTCTCAATATAATCACAAAGATAATCAATTCATTACACAACGCACTAGCCTCCTCGAGAACAAACTCACTTTAGGGTCATTTACACACGGTTTTCCTAAATCGTCGTGCTTACCCTATATTTTTACGCTCTTTTTCCTAAAAGACATAATCTTACAACTATCAACCATATTTCTCCACCTACTCCTAAGGAAGTTACAAACGATGATCCTACTTTGACTAAACCTTCCATTGACAATCCACCGGATTTAGAGCTTATGGATTTACCGTCTCATTTAGAGTACGTTTTCTTAGAGGAGGATAATAAGTTGCCCGTCATTATTGCTAAGGACTTAAAAGAAGATGAAAAATCTAGACTTATCGATATGCTTAAGAATCATAAGAAAGCAATTGCTTTGAAAATCTCCGACATTCGCAGAATTGATCCTAACTTCTGTACACATAAAATTCTCATGGAAGATGACTTTAAACCCGCAATCCAAAATCAAAGAAGGGTTAATCCAAAAATTCATGAAGTCATTAAGAAAGAAGTTATCAAACTTCTAGATGCCGGAATGATTTACCCTATCTCGAATTCGCCATGGGTTAGTCCCGTCCATTGTGTGCCTAAGAAAGGCGCAATCACCGTTGTTCCCAATGAAAACAACGAGTTGATTCCTACTCGACTCGTAACGGGTTGGCGAGTTTGCATCGATTATCGTAATCTCAATGATGCCACTCGTAAGGATCATTTCCCTCTTCCTTTCATGGATCAAATGCTCGAGCGTTTAGCGGGTAATGATTTCTATTGTTTCTTAGATGGTTTTTCCGGATATTTTCAAATCCCTATCGATCCAAAAGACCAAGAGAAAACCACATTCACTTGTCCCTATGGAACATATGCTTACAAACGAATGCCTTTCGGCTTATGCAATGCTCCCGGGACTTTCCAAAGGTGTATGATGGCGATATTCCATGACATGGTTGAAGAAACTATGCAAGTCTTTATGGACGATTTCTCGGTATATGGTGATTCTTTCTCTTCTTGCCTTGCCAATTTAGAACGTATGCTTCAACGATGTGAAGACACTCGTCTCGTTCTTAATTAGGAAAAATGCCATTTCATGGTAAAAGAAGGCATCGTCCTCGGTCATAAAATTTCCAAAGCCGGTATCGAAGTCGACCGTGCTAAAGTTGACGTCATTGCTAAGTTACCTCCACCTACCACCGTCAAAGGAGTTAGAAGTTTTTTAGGCCATGTGGGATTTTATCGACGTTTCATCCAAGATTTCTCGAAAATAGCTCGTCCTATGACTCATCTCTTAGAAAAGGATGCTCCTTTCATCTTCTCTCAAGAATGTCTCGACTCTTTCGAACTTCTTAAAGGTAAATTAACTAAGGCACCGATCTTAGTCTCTCCAAATTGGGAGTTACCTTTCGAGCTCATGTGCGATGCTAGTGATTTCGCGGTAGGAGCAGTTTTAGGTCACCGAGTTAACAAACATTTCCAACCCATTCATTATGCTAGTAAGACAATGACGGGGGCTCAATTGCATTATACCACTACCGAAAAAGAGCTTTTAGCTGTAGTGTATGCTTTTGAGAAATTCCGCCCCTATCTTGTGCTTTCCACCACCATCGTTTACACCGACCATTCCGCCTTGAAATACTTGTTGACCAAGCAAGATGCTAAACCGAGACTCCTTCGTTGGGTTTTACTCCTACAAGAATTTAAAATCGACATTCAAGAGATTAATGAATCCTTTCCCCTTGAGACCTTAATGTCTATTAATTCCAATCTTGATGATACCCCATGGTTTGCGGACATTGCAAACTATTTGGCGGGTGGTGTTCTTATTGAAGGGTTATCGTCCCAACAAAAGAAAAAATTCTTCAAGGACGTTAAAACATATTATTGGGACGACCCTTATCTTTTCAAGCAATGTGCGGACTTAATCATTCGTAGATGTGTTGATGGGCCGGCGGCTTTACAAATCCTTGAAGCTTGCCATAAAGGACCCACCGGTGGTCACTTTGGTCCTAATTATACCGCTAAAAAGGTTTTCGACTCCGGATTCTATTGGCCCTCTATTTATCATGATGCACATGAAATGGTTAGACATTGTGATGCTTGCCAAAGACAAGGCAAGATCACACATAAAGATGAGATGCCTAAAATTTCATACAAGAATGTGAAATCTTTGACGTATGGGGCATCGACTTTATGGGGCCATTTCCATCATCAAAAGGTAATAAACACATCCTCGTAGCCGTTGACTACGTATCAAAATGGGTTGAAGCAAAGGCTTTACCTACTAACGATGCGAGGGTGGTTGTTAACTTCTTGAAACAATTGTTTGCTCGATTCGATGTACCTCGTGCTATTATTAGTGATCGCGGGACTCACTTTTGCAATGATCAATTCGCACGAGTCATGGCTAAGTATGGTGTCAATCACCGACTTTCCACCGCGTATCATCCTCAAACTAATGGTCAAGCCGAGGTTTCTAACCGTGGTCTTAAGAGAATTTTAGAGCGAACCGTGGGAGAGCATCGTGCCTCGTGGGCCGATAAATTAGATGATGCTTTATGGGCTTTCCGTACCGCTTATAAGACACCTATAGGTTGTACCCCTTATCGCCTTGTGTACGGAAAGGCGTGCCACCTCCCCATTGAGTTGCAGCATAAGGCTTATTGGGCCTTAAAATGGGCTAATTTTTATATAAATAAAGCCGGTGATCATAGGAAAATCCAACTCAATGAACTCAATGAACTTAGGAATGAGGCTTATGAAAATTCATTAATCTACAAGGAGAAGACTAAGCTCATTCATGATTCCAAGATTAAAAACCGAGAGTTCCATGTTGGTGATCAAGTTTTACTCTTTAACTCTCGGTTGAAAATCTTTTCGGGTAAACTTAAGAGCCGTTGGTCTGGTCCATTCACCGTGGCCCAAGTCTTCCCTTAGGGCACCATTGAGTTATCCCAACCAAATGGGCCCAACTTTAAGGTGAATGGCCAACGGGTTAAGTTGTACTATGGAGAGGACATCTCTCACGAGATGATTCCATCCCTCTCCACGTTTCCCTTGAATTAATTCGGGAAATCGAGTCGAGCTAGAGACTCGTGATAAATAAATCAAGCATCGTATAACTAGGTTAGATTTGTACATTTACCATCCTTTCCACCCTTTTTCACCTTCATCCATTTCCACCAATAAGTGTAGGGGGGAGCCAAGTAGGTTGTTTGTGTGCTTTGATGATCCACTTTTGGTGTTTTTGGCGAGACCCGTGATCCCGTGTTTCCCGTGTACCCGGTTCTATCAAAACTATTGTGATTCATACTTGTACATAAATAAAACGAATAAATGTAATCACTTTAGTTGTCCCTTCCTTAGCTCGATTTTAAACAACGTACTCAATGTCCTAAGTGTAGGGGAGTTTATTCTCCCACATGCTTAAACATTGAGAACAATGTTTATATTAAGTGTAGGGGGCCTTCTATCGAATTTTAGTGGGCTTTTCCATGAATTTAACCTCATTTAACCGGAAAATTTAAAAAAATTTCAACGTTTTTCAAATTTTTGATCTATTTTGGCCTAGTAGTATTTTTTTCATTTATGTCTTTCCTTTTATCATCGCATCGTAATATTTTCCATTTCAAGAATAAAAGTAAAAAAAATAAATCAATGAACCAAATGGTTTTAACAAGTTTTGATATCTTTGATATATTAGGCCCGTCGTGAATATTTTGACTCAACCCGAGTTTACTCATCCAAGTTTACTCTAGCTAGTATCCTTAACCATATGGACCTTAATTGGTTTATTAGGCTAAGCATCCACGAGTCTCATTCCTTGAGATTTTAAATTGTGGAGATCGAGAGATGATAGAGTTGATAATAAGTTTAAGGGTTAATTTTTGCTTATATGGTTTTTGTGGCTCTTTCTTCCCGCTTGTATATTTAATTGCTTAATAAATGAGGATTTTTGCGGTGTCGATTCGATATCTTAACTCTTAACCAAATCCTTTATCCCCTTGTAATTAAAGCATGAACACATTGAGGATGTCAGCGTTGTGGACTTCCGACTAAGGTGGCTCATAACCACTAAGTAGGAGGTATTCAGACCATGGGACCACGGAATTTGGCCGACTATATATATCATAATAAAAGAATAAGATTAAAACATGACCTCAATGAGCCTTAGGGTGTGGGGCATGTAGCACTAACCTTGTCATTAGAGCCTTAGTGTGTATGGCATGGTAAGTGATGAATAAAAATTGATCAATAAAATCAATTCCCTCGTTTATCGTTCAAGGAGCCTTAGGGTGTGGACAATAGACGGGGAGCATTTTTACATCTTAAAGAGCCTAAGGGTATATGATGTGAATTTGCTAAACTCCACATAAAGTCTACATTGACTTTGGAGCAAATAATTAATAAGTAGTACTATTTGGCCAAATTTTAGGTCCGGGAATTTATTCCCCAAATCGTGTTAAATCATCCTTGATGTGGGCTTACTTTAATGACAACGTTTTTGAGGACGAGGTTAGGTTTTGAGTATCGGGTTTGCACCGTTTTGCCTTCATTTTTGGATTAATAACTATCAAAATAAGTCAAACGAGCCTACGGGTGAATGACAATGAATAAAATCTAGAGATACAAAGTAGGAATTGGAGAAAGAGTATTACACAATTGTCTTATATAAGTGGTTTTAACCCAAGAACTTATGGTAAACAATGATCTCGTTTTTAAGCTTGGTATGGGGAACGTGAAACTTGAGGGTGATTAATATTCATGACACCAAAGCCCTAATTCAAGTCTTAGATTTCTTTACGAGTTTCTTCCATCAAATAATTTTCAAGTTAAATAAATTGTTTTAATTTTTTTTCCTTTAAAGTTTTTATCTTTCCGTCGTAGTAATAATAGTATATCTTAATAAAGGCCGAGATGGATTAGTTAAGAGAAAAATGTAACTTTATGCTTTAAAACTATGCATTGCATGGGGTCATTGCAATGATCAAGTGTAGGGGATTTAATAAGTGTGTAAACACTTATCCTTTTGCCACTAAAATCAAGGAAAAACAAGACCTAATCATGTGTTTAATGTCGTAAATATCAGAATTATGCGTGGTTTTGTGTTTTTGTGTTTAAATAGGTACAAATGATCAAAAGAAGAGAAAACACGGGGTTTCACGGTCAAATGTTGAAGAAAATTCCAAAGACAAAGTCAAAAGACCAAAGTGTGCCGAAGATCACGAAAACCAACAAAGTCGACTTAATTTGAAAGAAATGATCAAGAAAGTCGGAATCAAGCTCGTTTTAGTGGATTCACTCATTTACGAAGATATCCAAGCCAAGTGGGTCCCACATCGGATAAATGGGCTCAAAAGCCCATTTAAGGAAAAGGGTTACTTAATTTTCACCAAAAGTCCAATTTAAAGCCCAAATATGGATTTAAGGACGGTATAAATGGTTTAAGCCCATTTGATTTCAACAAGAATTGGGACGGATGTGTTAAACTTGGGCTCATAGCCCATTTTACAAATCAAAGGAAAATAAAACGGATGGAGTATTATTTTGTGCTTGACCAGTCCACACACCACACCCTAGTCAACTCTCAAATGTGCACCCTCACAACACACGATTATTTACCCTCCCAACACAGATAATAAACTTTTATCCCCTCTCTCCTTATTTTCGATACAAACGAAACACACACATTTTTTTACTACTCAACTTCCTTCTTCCCCACAAAACTTGCTCCCTCTCCCAAACCCTAGTTTTTTTTTACCTCACAAAAATTAACCACGAAAATTGGGGGTTTTCCCCTCAAAAGTTAATTCACACAAATCTAATTAATTCCCCCTAACTTTCGGGGAAGAACACTCAACTGTGGTCCTCATAAAAAATGACGTGGCTTATTCTCCCATTTTGATTGGTTAAACCACCTCATCTCACCAATTCCTCCAATCACAAATCACCAGGCTGGCAATCCGTGACTCATGGATTTATTTCAACCATTGATCAAGAGAAGAAAAGAGAGAGAAAGAAGAATGAAGAAATCAAGGGCTATGATTCTACTCCGTGGGCACCAAGGTTTGAGGGTTTTCCTATAAAAACCCCCTTTTCACATGTAATCAGTGCCTTTTTACTTTATATGTAGTTTCTAGAAAAAAAGATTAGGGTTTAATCTTGTATCTTTCAATTTTCAGTTAATGTAATTTCTTTTTAATGATTAATGAAAAGTGTTATTTTAATTAATTTCTGTCTCCTTTAATTTTTCTACAAAGTTTTATTTAAAGTTCTTGAATCTGTTTTTTCTTATTATTATTAAAAAAAGAAGATAAAAGGAAAGTGGTTATAATTTCCCCACTGGGAAATTATTAAATGTTCGAGAAGATTATTTAGATCGGATAGTTTCTGGGTTCGAAAATTTGTTCTTGTTCGTTTGATTGATACTGCTGGGGTCGATTCGAGTTGATGATTTAAGGTGGTGTTTGTTTTCGATATAAAAGAGGGCTCAGCGCTTCACCCTTCTTCCCAACGGATTTCGACATCGGGTTCCTTCCTTTTTAATTTTTATTGTTATTATTTAGTTTAATTTTATATGTTTTAGTTATAATATGCTTATGTTCTAGTTTGGATCTGCTATTTAATTATCAGACTAGTTTGCTTTGATTTTGGATAGGTGCTGTTTGGTTTATGTATTGTTTGGATCTGCTATTTATATAGTTTCTATTTGCCTGTTGGTTATCAACTGATTATTTGATTCCGTTTTGCCTGTTGGTTATCAACTGATTATTTGATTCCGTTTTGCCTATTGCTTATTTTGGATATAGCTTCTTATCAGCTTTTTGATTTCAGATTTATCTGATTATTAGTTTTGTATCTGCTTATTTTTCGTCTGAGTATTTAGATCTGCTTATAGGGTTCGCTTGTTTAGCTTATTAAGTTATTTAATTTTAGCTTATTTTGGACTGCTCTATTGTCTATTTAATTTTCTATGCTTATTTGATTATTGTTGGGTATTGTTTGGTTTCTTATATTGTTGCTGATACATAACAGACCCCATTGGTCTGTTATTCTGTTGTCCAAAATTAAAAAGTTCCAAAAAGAATATATTAGCAATTTTGTCTCTGCCTAGAATCGAACACTGGACCTCCTGTCCAGGCGAACCACTTGCTCTAGAAGTTTTCTTGTGTTAATCTTTGCAAAATTTAATTAATATAGGAAGTTTCAATTTGGCAGTTTTTAAAGTAAGTAGATTTAATTAAGTTATTAGTTTAAATTAATTTTTATTAAAAGTTTTATTTAGTTTTCTTTTATTCAGTTTTTTATTAAATATAAAAAGTTTAAAAAATATATTTTCTTAATTTACTTTTACAATTTTAAATTAGTTTTAAAATTACTTTTATTTCAAATAGTTCTATTTTATGATTTTAAATTTGGTTTTAAAATTAGATTTCATTTAAAAAGTTTGTTTTAGCTTAAAATTAGTATTAAATTTAAATTAGATTTATTTCAAAATAGTTTTTATTAAAATTAGTTTAAAATAGTTTTTAAAATTGTTTAGACAATTAATATTAGTAGATTTAAATTAGTTTAAAAATACCAAAGTTTTGTTTACCAAAAACAAAGTTAGTTGAAACGGTAATCTGTTAATCAAATTCGAGAGAGTCGAGGAAAAAACGAACTTTAATTGATAAAAAAATCTCAGTATCAGTACGCATTCGAAAGCTCCTCGGATCGTTACCTAGGTCATTCAAATGAAATCTAATCAAAAGAAATTATAGGAACGTCGATACACCCAGTCGGGTATTAATACTCGATAATTAGATACTTTTCCAAAGAATCTCATCACGAGAGAGAATTGGACAAGAAGGGGATATCAATTGTCAATGAAGACAATATCCACATATGAGTAAATTTGACTCAGAAAAATAAATGGTACGGGCACATATGTAGATGTCTCTAACAATATGTCCCTATTTTGCACTTCTTGTTGATCTCATAAAATTTAATCTTTCACAATCTTCAAGTAAAATTTAGTGTTTATTAATAATTTCATGGTGACTACTAATCAGCCTTGCATGGTCCCTTCCAAATTGTTTGTAGGCGTGCAACTATATACAAATTTAGGATTAACGATGCAATAGTCAGTTCGTCAAAATTTTGTCATCATGTTTAAAATAAAAACTAATTTCATGTTTAATTCTGGAATAAGAATCAAAATGAATTTACAGAGATGTTCTTTGTTATGGAAACAATTAAGTTTTCCAAGGTGTTTCATAAATAATTTTAGTTCGATAATGATTATTTATAAGACTCGCTCTAAATAATCCATATGGTGATGAAAATTCAATTTTTCTCAAGGAATACTATTTTAACTTATAAAAACAATGAGTGATCTACAAAAGAGTGATGGAAAGTTGTTCACTAAGAACTAACTACAATATAATAGGAAACGAGCTTAGCCAAATAATCATGAGGTTCATGACCTCGATGGCACTAAAAAAGAATAATCCACAACGTAACTCAAGTCGAGATGAGTACTTGTTCAATGGTTGCATCACTAATGCGAACATTAGGATGAAGCAATAAAGAATAGATAACATCGATACATGTAGAATTTAGCAATCAAATGTAGTCTTTTCATTAATCACAAACAAGTCAAAATTGTACCGTAACACATTACGTGTCACTATGTCATACAATTCCAAGAACTCATCCTACCAACTGATGTCTCAGTTAAGTTGGGGATTTTAAAAGATGCTACAATGAATACTAATCTACAAGAGTCATTAGGTGTTCCACCTGTCCCAGAAGATCCATCGGTCCCAATTCAGAAGAATATCTCTTCATTTTATTTCTTGGACACTAGGTATCCTCGTCATTGCACAATGGCCTAGGAACAACCCTTAACAGGAACCAATAATCAACTAAAACCTTATAATTCAATCACAGGACTTAACGACTTCCTCTTATCAATCTTATATTCTGTACGAGTTAAGTTTTACTTTATTCAAGTTTCAACCAGTCTTATACTCAATGCGACATCCTACCTCATTCTCCAATACTTTCAACCTTATTCTTAGACCTTGAAAGGGCAATAAAAGCTCGATATGAACAACACTTAATTTTCAATCCTATAGCTCTTACAACAATAGTTATCAAATGAGTCACTAGTATGAAATGACTTACACATTCAATTAGACTTCTCGGAAAGGTACTAGTGGCATGAGGCTTTTGGGTAATGGTTCCAATGACAGCCTCAAGTGCAACATTCACCCTTTTGATTTCAATTTAAGAATTGGGTGACAACGAATCAGATGACACCTTTCCAGGTGGTAACGTTTTTTCAAACTCCACTCTATAAGGAAAGATCATCATGACATTGATATCAGATTTAATCTCACCAATTCATCTTCAAGATCACAATCAACTACTATCAACATTTATACGAATATCAACCATTTCGTTGGGATCATAAACATTCACAACTTGGTTTAGATCTAGGATAGCTAGATTTCCTACAGGAATAGCTTCGATTAATTTGCTAGGGGAGTTAGGGTTTCTTGTGACAATCTACGTCGTATAAATATCTCGTATAAGTATTAAAATAATCATCAAACAATCATGTAATCAAATTACAACATATATATATATATATATATATATATATATATATATATATATATATATATATATATATATATATATATATATATATATAATCCAAGTTATATATATATATATATATATATATATATATATATATATATATATAATCTAAGTTATATATATATATTAAAATAACACTTCTCAGTCTGGCCTTGTCGGTAACTCGGGAATTCTTCGGCACCGTTATAGTCAAAAGATTTTTAGACATTTTGAGAAAAATGTTTATAGTTAAAAGATTTTGAAATGTTTTATTCAAAACCTTAGTTTTAAAAACCTTTCGTTCTCTATAACGAGAGCTCTGGTACCAAACTATAACACCCCCAAATATTCATACTTTAGTTCAGCGGAAGAGTCGTTGGTGTTACGGGATAGCACATTACTCAAATCATAGACAACGCTTAAAATCGCGTCGTTTAATAATAAAGCATTTTCCATTCGTGAATATCAAATTTACATAGGTCCCAAGTCATAGTATTTCATACAATTTTACAAAGCATTTGAATGGAAATTGTTATTTAAGTGCGGGCCATAAATTCTTGTCGTCTTCCCTAGAATTACCTTCAAGTACCTGAGATAACACATGTTAAACGAAAAGGTCAGCGAAAACGCCGAGTGAATTCATATAGTTTAATGAAATCCATTAATATATCATCGGTATAAAATTATTACCAAAAATCATTTTATATAATTCTTTGTCGTGGGCCATAAAATAAGCCAAAAACATTTCATACAAATCTTTGTTGTAAATCATACTATAGGCTTTTGCCTTCAAAACCATTATACGAACCAATGTCGTAAAAACATCATACAATACGTTTTATAACATTGTATAGAGTTAGATAAAAACCGTTATATGAATATGGTTATGTAAAACCAAAACACGATCATAATATCAATAATAAGACCCCGTATTGCTAGTCAGGCAATATATTGTAATTCAATGCGTATAGCAGTATTTTCGTTATTGGATTATTATAAGCCGCATGACATTGCTACCTTACTATAACAAACCACGGGTAGCTAACCCGAAATTCATTTGCCCATCTAAAACAGCGTGTCGTCACAATATTTACGCTTATATAAATCTTCTCATACATAAATTCGCTTACCAATCAATGTGGCACGACGGGGATCAACCGTCAAGGCGCGAACTGGGGTGATCTTCCCCAAATAATACTATTATATGCATAAGCGTCTAACAAATCCCGATAGTTCACAATTCATGCTAATGGGACTTTTAGTGACATAACCTAACTATAATAATCCATTTCATTTCATACATCGGGTCATATAATCATTCACCGGGTCATAAAATCATTCATGTCCAAATCAATAAACAACAATCGAGACAACTGGTGTCCTATTTTATTAAAACTAACATGTTATCTCCCTCGCGGGTTTATAAAACATTTCATAATACATTTAAAAGAGTGCGAGGCTATGAACTCACGTTGATGTGGGAAGGCGGGTTATCGGCAATTTGGATGTACGGTAAGTGCTTCAATCACGGAAACCTAGACAAATAATACTCGTCTTAGACTCTTGTCCAATGACTTTATAAAAACAATGTCTATGTATATATATGATGGTCTCACAAGTATGATGATGATCAAGTGGGATTTTATCTCTTCATACACATTATAGTGTTATGTGTTAGTCAAATTCTTGACTAGTTACACTAGTTTCAATCCAATTTCATATTAAGGCCCAATAAGCCCATTAAAAGCCCATTAAGAGTTCAACTCTTTATATTAGTCCATTTATACTATTAATATCAGGCCTTTACTCATATGTTCGGCCCAAGTGGGTTAAGCCCAATGAGTAAGTCCATTAGTGTTTATCCAAACTAGTTGGGTCAATAGTCCAATAAGGTTACTTTGGCCCATTAATGTCCATAAGTTATAAAGCTCGGGTTTTATCGGTTTTTACTTGTCAAATATACTTATACATCAGTATATGAGTTATAAAAAGTTTACATTAGACGGGTCCGACCGTCTAAGTTTTAATTGACAAAAACGTTAATTTTTTGGTTTTAGCCGAAAAGACGTAAAACTTATGTATATAGCTTTATAACTTATAAAACTTATCAAATTGCCATTTTTATAAAATGTTACATTTATTTATCAAAGAATATATACTTATTTATATGTAATATATAAGTTAGTGGATTTTAGGTATACATTTTATATTAGTTTTACTTGAGTGCTAATTTTATAATATATATACATTTATTTTACAAATCTGATTATGATTTCACTTTCATTATTTTTACCATATCTTGAGTTCTACAAGGAGATATAAGCTCATTTTTGGACACCACAAACTACATGATATGTGCTACAATTAACTAAAATTTAGCTACTGCTTAATCAACCTCCAAATGTCTCTAACAGTTCGTCCAAAAAAGACTATACAGATTTGGACTTCAATATTGTTTTGATCATATCTCACTCATTTTATGGATTCCATTGAGTGGCTAACTCTCAAATATGTACAAGTCACTTATATTACTGTATATTAAATTATCCAAGCCACTTTAACAAGTTATCATATAGTTATTTACTGATTTATACAACCTACATTTTTAGCTATGATTTTAACATTCTTTCATGTAGCTTTTAATCATTTTAACCAAATTTATCAACACATGCTCCCCACATAATACTTTTATCATAATTTATCATCATATACATATACATAAATGAAGAAAATACAAGATTATATATTAAAAATAATAAGATGATAGGAAGAAATAATCTCTATACCACCAAAGTGATGAAATTATGAGTTTTTAGATGAACAAGACTTGGTTTTGGGTAACCAATCTTATGAGATATCAACACCACTTCTAGGATCACCAATTATTTGTAGACTCCTTGAAAAATCAGCCCTTGATCTTCGTGAAATCTCCTTGCTAGTTGTTAAGATCACCTCCAATCAATATATCTTCAATGGGTTTTCATCTTGTGTAAGTTAAACACAAGATTATGGTAGAAATTTTTGATCAAAGTGGTGTTTTGGGAGGAGTATGGGACGGACACAATAGGGAGAGAAAGAGAGATTTGGTTAACTTGCATGTGTGTGAGAAGTTGTGAAGAAAACTAGTAGTCTTGGTGGTTTTTGATTCAATGGTTTAGTCTAAGTTAGGACAAGTGTCCATAACTTGACACAATGGGGGGTTTTAGTGGCTAGTTTGGCCGCCCATAGTGAGGGGGTGGGATAAGTGTAACTTGTTTTATCCCCTTATTAATTTACGGGTACTCCTCGATTCTAGTTTCCTCGATTTGCGTGCCCTTGGGTCGTTTTACGAAAAATGTTTTTATAAATATGAATCAACGGCACAAAACGAATCTAATAAAAATTGTCTCATCAAAAACAGAGTTCAAAAACGTAAATACGTAATCCTAGGGTTTCCGGTTTAGTCGTAAAGGACGTTAAATTATGCACGTAAGTCCTAATCTCTTCTCGTAAATTTGTGAGTTTATAAACCAACACAAATTTAAAATTCCAAAATAATATTCAAGGATAAATTTATTTCCTGAAATGTCGGACTGTCACCAAAAATGGTGTATGTAAATGTAAGCACGTAACGTAGAGTCCTCCGGTTTAGACGTAGTCGATGCTACTTTAAAATGTAAACTCAAATTCCTTCCTAAAAATGAGTGAGTTCATAATATAACATTAAAATGATGTTTTTAAATAATACTTGAGAATAAAATATCGATCATAAATTGACGGATTGTCACAGAAGAAAAGGAAGATACAAGACAAAGAATTGCCCATGTGCAATTCTTGTCTTATTGGTACAGTGTACAATCTTGTCTTAGCCTATTCTAAGTATTAGGACATAAGTCCTTTTACACTTGTCAGTACCCTATCTATCCTAAAATGGTAAGTGACGCTAATTGTGTGATGAACTATATCTTATCACAATTCAACTTAACCCGCCTTTACTTCAGTCTTTGAGGATGCTTGTTTCTTCAGGGAGATCGTATGGGGTTCAGTGACACTATTGCCACAACTCACTGAACCCATCACCTTCTTTTTCGTCTTAGAAGCCATTCATTGAGCTTCGCCTCTCTGAATGATCGAGTCTTTCTTTTAGACTCAGTCTAGGAACTCAAACGTAACTCACTGAGTGACTGTTCACTTAGTGACTTCATTATGTTCGAGGTTAATACTTCACTTAGGCTGATTGTTATTCAAATCCATCAGTGAGATCACTAGGCACTGAATTGACCTAACAATCTCCCCCTATTTCGATATAAAATACACCTAAGTGAAATTGTTATATGTGAGCAAAGAGGCTTCTTCTTACACAAACTATTCTACTTATGAAAAGACTTGTTTTAAAAAGTACTTCAGTTTTATTCATCATTACAAAGACTGAATTGTATGATACAAGAAACATAAATAAAACAAAAGATTACAATTATTCAAGAATCCATTGCTTCCCTCTTCACCCTTGATGACTTCAACACTTTTTTCTTATCAGGACTCCTAGCAATTATCTCCCTGAGCTTCTCAGCAAATCTCTTATTCTCATAAGTCTGGACTTGTCCAGCCATCACAAGAGAGATGAGAACACTTTCAGTGGTGCATTTTTTGATGTCACTCATTCTTTGAAAAGCTTGGTCCCCGCATCAATGAAAAGGATACCTCACTCAGGTTCTTCTATGACCATATTGTTTACAAAGGGGACATTTTTAGGGAGAGTACGATTTCAGTCTAACCCAGGGATCTTAGTCTCAAATTCAAGCTCAACTCTTTTCCTTTTTCTTCCATGAGTCTTAGAAGGATCATGTTCAGCTAAAGGAAGATCTTCAGTGATCCCTAACTGTTCCTTGATCCGATTCAACTTCTCATATCTCTTACTAAGAGAGTTGAGTATCTCAGGGACACATTTATTCGTCTTGGTCCTGAAGATCCTACCCATTTCGTCCCACTCAATGAGACCGAAATCACCAAATGAAAATTTCTTCATCACTTCAAAATTCCTTTCATCGTTGTTTCTATAAACAGATACTGAGACTGGTGTGGTATGAGGAATAATTTGAAGGTTGATGATTGGTTCATGCCTTCTTCTTTGAGTGACAACTTTGATGTATTGGTCATATAACTTCTTTAGTTGGGTGGTTCTTTGTTGTTGCTTCAAGACCATTTCATCCTGAATAGCCTTGAGTTCCTCCTCTTGCTTCTGAATGAACTCCTCTCCCCCTTTCTTACTTAACGAGGCCTTAGTGTTACCACCCACTTCCTTAACAAACTTAGTGGACACCCTTAGAATCTCAGCCCTTGTTGCTTCACTAGTCTTATCCATCTCCATTCTGTCTAAGTACTCTTGAATTTGATCAAGAGTCATCTTGTACATCTTTCCATTAATCTCATAGGGTATCAAGACAATGGTATCAGGATCAGGCCTTCTTTCCCTTGAAGCTTTTACAAGCTTCTTGGGTGGAGGTGTTAGGGTTTCATCAGCAATGCCTTTTCCCCTATCTAAATTAGATACTGAGGGCTCAGGGTTGGGAGGAATTGATTTTAAGGGTTCTGTTGTAGGGATAACAGGCACCTGAGTTTGATAGGTTTAGGCAAGTCCAAATGGATAATCTGCTAGAAATTGAGAGTTTAAGAGCAAATCTTTCGAAATAACTTAAAGAAAAAGAGTCAGTCGTTAATAATTTTCAAAAACTACAAACGGATTTTGAAATTCTCGAGTCTAAAAGGGTTGAAACGGAAATTAAGGCGTCCGAGAGAGTTAAAAAGACTGAGGTTTTGCTTTTAAAATAATACTCTGCTTCACATTTAGTACACTTGTTTCATTCTTCTTTTCAAGAGTTCAATCTATCGCGTCTAATAGACCTACCACCTAACCCGGGGTATGCAAAGCAAGCATTTCACCATAACCCACGTCTTTATGATGCAACCAAGTTAGGATTGGTATTAGATCCGATTGCATTCTTAAATGAATTTGAGAGCATGTCACCATATGAAGAGAATCGGTTAAAATTACTTCCTACATATCCTGAGTATGACTATGCACAAATGAATGCAACGAATGCAAAAATAGATCTTAGAACTCGATTTAATATGCAAAAGAAATCTATCCAGACATCCACTTTCATTCCTACTAGAGAAAAGCCTTAGTATAATCCCTCCACTCGTCAACTCGGACAAACCGAAGGAAATTCCTAAGAATCTTCCACCGGTTAGTACGGTAAAGCTAAGCTTGGAAGAGATTGAGCGATACCTTACCGAGTTTGACAAGGTCATCCTGGAATGTTGATGGGTGTAGAAATACGCGTTTAGGAAAGCAACGTATAAGAGTGGCAAGTATTAAGTTGCACGCTTTAGGAAAAACGCGAAACCGAATAAATTCCAAGTTCGTTCTCGAAGGAGGTGTGTGTATTAATGTGCCAATATATAAAATAACAATGTTTGGATTAGTGACGTTTTTGGTTTAGAAAGAGAAAAATAAAAGACGAGCTACGACTACGATTTAACTACGACGAATGACGTAAAACGCGAACGTAAATACGTAAAACGTGACAAAATTAAAAATTAAACCTAAAAATTAATTAAAAGATAAAACTAAGTCTTAAATAATATAAATAAGAATAAAAATCCAACAAATATATTTTAAAACTTTTTATTAATTAAATATTCAATTTTTAATGCTAATTAAAGCCCTAAAATCAAATATAATTAACAAAATGTCCAAAATATTATTTTATTGAACTAATAAGTTACTTATATTTTTTAAAGACTAAAAAGTATTTTTCCTAAATTTTAAAAACTATTTTTCTATTTTTAAATGACTAAAAACTATTTTTAGATTAAAATAATCATAAAAAATAATAAAATAATGACAAAAATAATTTGACAATTTTAAAAATCCTAAATTACACTAATGAATAGTAGAAAATTGAAAAAGCTTGAAAAATGTAAAAATTTTCACTAAAAGACAAAACAGTTTAATATTAAAACCCTAATTATACTAAATTAATTATAAAAAATAATTAAAAGTGAACAGTGAAATAAATTTTTAAACTAAAAATCTTAAATTACTTTTCTTAATCTATGAAAAAATTTAAAACTGAAAAATACTGATTTTTACCACTAAAAGACAAAAACAGATAAATATAAACTAATTAAAATAGCAATTTAATTCTAAAAAATATAAAATGAACAGTAAAATAAAAACTAATTAAACAGAAAAATCAAGAATTAAAAAAGAAAAATAGTGGAAAAAGAATTAAGTCCTAACTCCTATTTTGAGGCACTAAAGACAAAAATTAGAAAAATCTGATGTTGACACTTGTGGACTTTTGTCCTCTTGTGCAAGCAGTGGAAACAAAAGCACTAGCAGGGGTAATGAAGTTCCCACTGCTAGTGCAATATCAAGGTCTGGTGATGTTTCAGCTTAGGAAAGCTGTTTGATTGCTTTTTTAATGGACAATAAGGCACCCCCACAACCAGTTGGGTTGTGGGGAGTCTATAATTGCTATAAAATCAACAAGCACTTCACAAGAATCACCCAAACAAGCCAAATAAAGTTACTGTATAGGCACCTAGGGGGTCTGATAGACTTTTGCTGGTGCAATTGGCTTCAAAAACGATTTTCAATCCACAAAACCTTGCACACAAGCTACCCTAATGACTTTAAACTAATCCAAAACCCTAGATTACACCTAGACCTAAGCAGATTACAAGTTGGTGGGAAAAATTAAGCTTAACACAAGCAGATAGATGAACTTTCTGATTTAGCTAAGTTATACCAAATTTTAGAGCATGCACTTGTTTAAATCCTATCTAAACTAGAAGATAACTAATAACCACTACTAATACTCACATATAAGGCATGTTTAAACAGGTTTTAACCAACAAATTGTCACCAATCTCAGATTACACCATAGTCCCAAACACCCCTTTATATCAAAAATCTACGAATTAACAAACCAATTTTATTTCAATCCTTACCAAACTGAAATCCAGCTATCTAAACATGCATAATGAACTTAAATAAACATGAAAAACATCCAGAACAATCAAGCAAACAACTTTATACCAAAATTCATACAAACACAATTTTTAAGCTATGAGAGGGTTCAAGCCTAGGTTTATACCTTGTGGGACCCAAATCCGGGCCCCACTATGGCTGCAATGCCATCTCCCATCAGCTTTAAAGTTGGGCTTATGGCTTTGGAACAAGGCTGTTGAATGTAGAGAAATGATGATGGTGGTGGTTAACAAGAACCCACACACCACCCAATATATCTTCAAGTGAGATGGTGGTACCTGCTAAGAAAAAGACCAAGAAGAGTGAACTGGAAACAAATAGCTTATAAGCTATAAGCTAAGCTTATTGAAAAAGCAAGCTTATAGCTTGTAGCTTATGAAAAATAGAAATGGAAAATTACTTTTTTTCAAAATGAGAAGTATCAAATACCATAAATCTTTGACAAGAAGCTTTTGAACAAGCTGAGACCAAACCCCCAATCCACTTTCACTTCAAGTGGGGTTTGGAATCAAGCTGATAAAAATTTCTTTCAACACCAAAAAAAATGAACTTTTCTGAAAACCTTTTTTTTTACTGAAAACTTGGGCAAACCTTTAAACTAACTTGCATCAAATGAAAGCTAAACTAATTGAACAATAAGTAAAGGAACTCAGCTTTTGTACAAGAAAAATGTTTCATTTTCATTAATAAATTTTAACTGTTACAAAAACTGGAACAAGAGCACCAACAAGTCTGGGCTTCTTTAAATACTAGCTAGCTGATTCTTCTAGAATAACAAATAAAATAATACAATTGTAAAACCCTAATTTGCGAATTTCCAGCTTTGCCCTTTTTGTTGAGAATTCAAAATGGGTCAAGATGCTCCCATGTGCTTTGTCAGTTGGAATGAACTGTCCTTGACCAATCTTAGCTGTTAAAATACTCCTTAGGGGCCAAGTATTGAAGGAGGTTCGTTGGATGGTTGAAAGATTCGAATGTTGCTATATATGGTGAAGCAGGGGAAAGTGGGTATGGGGTCCTCAGTCCACGTGGGTATATACTGATGGTGGGGATGTGTTAGTGGGTAGATGAATGGGGGATCTGGAGATTTTTGGGTTTTAATTTGGGTTAATTAAGGAGAATGATTCTAGGGTTTATGAAGGGAAAGAGGGGTTTTTTATTGCTACAGAACCTGTAAACCGCCAAGTTTATAATTAATAACTGGGTTTAAAAAAATGGTTTAGTGGGGATGACATGTTTTGGTGATGTGGATGGGGGAGACGACGTGGTGTAAGGGGATTGGTAGGATGAGGTTTGCATGTCTGCCATTTATAGTCCTTATACTCTCCAAACCTTGTCATATTATGTTTTCAACAGCTTTTTTGGCATTTCCCTTTATACACAAGTTTTTGTTTTTCTAATTTGGCCACAAATATTTTTATGAACTTGTTTAAAGGACTAAATATGCACTTTGACCAAATCTCAAGGACCATTCTTGTAATGTCTTGATAATTTAGGGTCCTTCCTTGTATAACTTCATTCATGGAGGGCAAATGTTGACAAATCTCCAAAGATGAGGGACCATTCTTGCCAATCTTCAATTCTTCAGGGGTATTTTGGGAAATTCCAAACTTGGGCCCGGTTTCTTGTGCGGCTTCGTTTCCCGTGTTCGTTTTTGCTTGATTCTTGCAATCTTTTGGTGAGTTCACGATATCCGTACCTGAAATACACAATGAACAAACACAGGCATATTTTTGGGTATTTTGACGATATTTTAAGCGTTTTAAGCCCGATTTGGACGATGAGACTATGTATAAATACAGTCTCATCACTCCCCCATACTAAACCATTGCCGTGTCCCCACGCAATTTATCGTAGCACTTCCAAAATTCATTTTATGATGACTTTTATTTAAGACATAAATTTAAATAATCTACTACACGCGTTTTAGACATAATGTATTGTTTTCATCACGAGAAAGTGACTTTTGGGATCATAGAACAAGAACACGTGAATGCTTCGTTAGAAATAATTTCGTCGTCCTCGATTTTCACCCAATTCCATGCTAAGCGTGTAACGAGATCATTGTTATTATAAGTTAGCAACACGAACACATCTCATGAGTGTTAATTACGAACCTAAACTCCCTTATTCCTACTTGGTATCTCTTATATTTTATTATGTCTTAATGATCACGAGGATACATCATCGACTTATGCGTGAATAGAGATTAAGTCTAAAAATAGAAACTTAACGGTGTAACCAAAATCATTAAATTAATAATTCATCCTAATAGACAACGATGTCAAAAAATTAAGTCAACAAGAAGGATCGATAAACACGGTTTTATAACGGTTTTAAACATGAGACTTATTACCAAGACTTTTATACGCCCCCTAACGGAAGGGCCTTATTATCTTTGGTTTACCTCCATCTTTTATTCAACTTCGCCATGAAGCTTTTATTATGACTTCGGTCTTGCCTTGCCTTTTATTATCCGCCTCATCGGTGGTTTTATTAGCCAAAGACGTATATCCTCACGCTAAAGCGAATTTTGGATCTTTAAAGCTTCGAAGATTAAGGCTTGATTCACTTTCAATTTGGGCATAGATTTTTCAGCCTTGTGAGCTTCAAATTTTTGCTTAATTTAGGTGAGCACTTGAAATCTTATTAATAGGTGAAGCTTTCGATTATTCGGGTGCCAATACTTCAAAACCGTGACGCTGGCGATACTTTAATGTTTCCCCAATTTAATTACATGGAAGCTACCAAAACAAATTAGAAACCCAACAATAGTGACTAAACCGCCAAATCAATATTTATTAACAATTTATTATGCAAAAGCGTTGGGAGAATAAGCTAATAATTACTACACATGAGGTTGTGACGATTACGAGACTTATAAATAACTCTATCATTTCTCGTCCTCATTTAAGAGACTTAGCCTAAAAAGCTAAGGAATCGAAGCTAAGTGCTCAACACGCACGGTCGAGTCAAAAATTACTCTCGTTCTCACCATCGGAAAACCTACATTCGTGTCTTAAACACTTATGAAAAACTAGAAAAATTTTAAAATTTGGCCATTTTTAGCCTTATTTTGCAACAAAAAGATAGCAAAAATATGAATATTTTGGATTGCGTGTTGACGTAAGCAAGGTGAAGTATCTACTCACCCCCCATACTAAAACTAAACATTGTCCTTAATGTTTCGAGTCTAGGGGTGTAAACAACCCCATACTAGAGACGAAGTCGAATGCTTAATCTCGAGCATGGAAAGGGTAAAACGAATAACCTATAAGCCGTTTATGAATTATGCTAATAAGATAAACGTTAGAACGTAAAAGGATATCATCGGATATCGGAATCTCCAAAGGCAACGATCGAAGCTCGAGTGATCCGTAAAACGAACACGAGAGGCTTCAATGATGACGATGATCCTAATAAATCACAATCACAAACAACCATGAAACAAAGGTAGGAAGAGCACAAGTCCCCTCGTTACATTAAACTAAGAAAGCGATAATATATACAAGGATAAGCATGAGAATCCCCCACGAGGCACCTTGTTTTTGATAACCGAGTCAAAAGCTCGACTCGAATCCCCATAAATGTGATCATTTAGGGATAATCTTGGTATGGTCATTTTTAGTGGGGCTTACATGATAAACAAGGCCCAAAAGTACGTGGAGTACTTTAAAAACCCGATATACGAATACCGGGGTCAAAGATAGCGTCCTCGTTTTCGGATGAAAGACGAAACAACGCTACTTCAACACGAACCCCAATGGGGTAGAAGAAAAGAGATAAGAAGTAGAAAGGTGGGGCAATGGGTAAGTCAAACTTATGAGCTACTCGAGGTAGACTCACACCAAGCAAACGAAAAGATTTTCCATTTATTGCATCGGTGGAAGACCGAGATTTCCCTTTACAAGCAATTCCGGGATTGTAATCTCGTCCTCGGTGGAGAAATGGGAGGGAACATTTGGGGCTTCCCCCACACTAGATCCACACCAACCATCGTCAAAAGGAGTAGACGAGGTGGTAGCACTCATGAAACGTGGTGATGACGAAGTTAAACATGTAGAAAAATCATTTAAAACATTTTTAAAATCTTTTCCTTTTTCATCGTTCAAAAACTCTTTATGAAAACCCGATTTAATGATGTCGAAAATATTTGGCGTTTCTAGTTCAAAATTAGTCGCGCTAAAAATTCTCACATTTAAGTCTTTGGCGGGAGGGGGTGGCGGATTATATAAGTTCTCAAAACGTTTATCAATAAAGAACACCGCCCCCTCGGGGTCTACATACTCGTCATCCTCATGAACGTCGATCTCATCGATTTCCTCATCAAAGATAGGCTTGTCAAACCAAGGTTTGTCATTCCCCTCCATGAGTATCTTAGAAACTCTCTCGAAGAGATCACGATCAAGCACGAAACCATCATTCTTTTGTGAGGATTGTTGATAAGTTAAATCCTCACGAATGTGGTAAACATAATTCTCATTTGAGGAGTGTTGATTAGGTAACTCCTCGAGAATTGGATTTTTGGTGGTCACATGAGTTGGTTCGTCATAAAAAATAAGACGTTCCAACTCATTAAGTTCATCCTTGATTTTGGAAAGATCGACCTCACTCGTAGGTGGAAGTGAAGGCATAAGAGCTAGCTCTCGTTCAATGATTTCCTCAATCTCGGGATCAAACTCATAATCATCGTACTTCACATGTTTCTTCTTTGGAGAATCAAAAATGGCATGTGGATTTCGAAGTACGTGATCAATCTCGGCAAAATCGCCATCGTCATCGTCAAAGAAAGAGTCGATGTTAGCACTCACAACCATGGTCTTACAAGTCGAATGACTATTATTAGGTGACTTTTCTAAGACGAGAGGATCGATTTCGATAAACCCTTTAGCCTCAACGGGTGTTGGGCTAGGCAAAAGAGGCACTTCGATGGAGTTAGAAGTTGAAGCCTCAAAGACGTGGTCCTTCGAAGGTGGTGAAGACGAGCCCATTTTGGTCTTTGTCGTGATGGCACTAACGTCGCCCTTCGGAATTGGTGGTTCACTTGTTTCGCTAAAAACATCCCAAAGTGAGTTTTCATCCATAAATTTACACATACCCTTTTGAATTAGGTACACGTATTCTTTATCATCAAAATCATCATCTTTAAAACCGTTTTTCTTAATTCTTTCAAAACATGCATCAAGCTTCATTCTTTCCGCTAAAGTAAACATTTTGAAATCATTAGAATTTGAATCATTAGGTTTTGAAACCTCGGTTTTTTCATTTTCATTAAACCCTTGGGATTTTCTAGCAAAAAAGTCTATTTTCTCATCCCCATATCTCATGGTAAGTCTCCCCTCGTGAACGTCGATTACGGTTCTAGCCGTTGATAAGAATGGTCGGCCTAAAATAATGGGACATTTAGTGTCACACTCGTAATCGGATATAACGAAATCCGCGGGAAAAACAAACTTTCCAATCCTAACATAGACATCCTCGGCTATTCCAATTGGTATAAGTGGAGTACAATTTGCAAGCTCGATTGTCATGTTCGTGGGGGTAAGCGAAGGCAATCTCATCAATTTCCAAAGAGAATGAGGCATGAGATTGATGCTAGCACCTAAATCGGCAAGGGCTAAACATCCCTCAATCTCGGAAAAATCACAAGGTAATATAAATTGGCCCGGATCCTTTTCCTTTCTCGGCATACGCCTTTTGGGTTTTTAAGAAGGATTGAAGCACAAGTTTCTTCAAGGGTTACTTTGGTAAGGTCGACAAAGCTCTCTTTTTGAACCGTGGATGGAATTTGAGGTACACGAGGGTGTGCACTCTTTTCCTTGGTCGCCACGTTCACGCCATCGACTTTAGAACAAGAAGACGTCTTAGAAGTTGAGGGTTGAGAGGGATAAACAACACGGAATCCTTCAAGGTTAGGGGTAACCACACGACCTTTCTCACGAGACGAGGCGGCTTTACATTGTTCTTTCGGATTAGCAACGGTGTCACTAGGTAACGAACTTGATGACGAACCCGAGGTCTTGTTCATTATGGCCGAAAACATTTTTTTTATGTCAATTTGCCCTTGCTCAATCTTCGTGTTTTGCAATTTCAAAGTATTTGTAAAGTCGTTTTTCAAAGTACCAATTTCTCCCTCTAATCGTCTCATATTAGCCTCATTCGTTTTCATGTAATTTTGAAAATCGTTTGACGAACTATTTTGATTTGAATTAAAGTTCCCTTGGTTTTGATTGTTTCTTTGAAAATTTCCTTGATTACCACTTGAAAAATTGTTGCCTTGATTGTTGTTGTTTGAAAAATTCGAGTTTTGGTTATTGTCTCAATTTTGCCAAGTTATATTACGACCTTGATTATAACCTCCTTGATTTTGATTCGAAAAATTTCCTTGTTGATTATTTCCTTGAAAATTGTTTCGATTTTGAAAATTGTTGCCTTAATTATAATTGCCTTGTTGGAATGGACCCGCGTTATTTTGATATTGAAAATTGTTGTTTCCATTTAACGCACTCACATTCGACGTTTGGCCATCCGTAGCCGCACACTCGTAATAATTATGAGGTCCACCACAAAACGTACACGAAACCTCAACCGCTTTCACCGTAGCGGGAGCGTCTTTCTTTTGCATTTCAACGAGAAAAGACGTAAACACATTCGTCAACTTGTCGACTTTTGCATCAACTCTCTCAATGTTGCGATTAGAACTACTAACATTGGCGACATTGGCAACACTCGGTGCGTTGCGGAGTTGGTAAACCTTGGATCGGTTCTCGATAATTATCAAAGCGTCTTTCGGAGTTTTACACAAAAAGTTGCCACCGGCGGCGGAATTCAACGAGTCTTGTTCGTGAAAATTAAGACCGTTGTAAAACGTATCGATTTGGTGCAACTCGGAAAAACCATGGTGAGGACATTGCCTAAGCAATTCCTTAAAACGATCCCACGCGTCTCTAAAAGATTCATTCGGTTTTTGCTCAAATTTCGTAATTTCATTCTTGAAAAACGTCGTCTTAGACGGTGGGAAAAAATAATTAACGAACTTGGAAACGAGATCCTTCCACGTAGTTATGGAATTAGGTGGCTCTTTCTCGTACCAATCCTTGGCGGCACCATCGAGCGAGTAAGGAAAAAGCATAAGCTTGACGACATCGGTGTCGACATTCTTAAACTTGCTCATGGCTAAAAGACGATCAAAATTCCGAATATGGTCGTGAGGATTATCGGCTTCACGACCTCGAAACTTCGTAGCTTGGATCAACGAAAGCATTCCACTCTTAATCTCAAAATTCTTCGCCTCGATAGCGGGAATTACGATCGCGTCTCCATAACCCTCGGTGGGCGCTTGGAGCAATTCCATCATAGAACGATTGTCGGCCATCTCCTCTACGGTTTCTTCAACAACGATATTAGGAACGTCGGTTTCTAATTCTCGTCTACGTCGTCGATTCCTTCGATTACGATTGCTTCGATTCGAAGCTTCGCTAGAATTGGAATAGTCCTTCGATCGAGTGCGCATGCACTAAGCATATAATGGGTGGTAGCAAAGAAGATTCTTTTTGCGGTTTTTCGATTTTTTCAATTTTTTTGGTTTTTGATTGGTTTTTTAATTTTTTTGGATTTTTTTGTTGTATTACGTAGACACAAATCTACAAATCTCTCATCGAATCGACTTTCTCGATTAAAGGAGCCTCAAAGAATGAAAACGATCACGTGGAGTGAACGTTCTCGATGACTTTAGAACGTTGGTGGAACACCAAAACGTTCAAGAGGGTTTAATCTTGAAAACACAAGCAAATATAATAATACGTAGATAATACTTGGGCGGCAAACCCTCGATTGGCCTTCTTTCTCAAAACACGCACAAGCAAGCGGAGGAAACGAGGCGGCGCGAAGCACTTAAGAGCCTTTTTCCTTTAGGTCGTGAAATACAACCGCCTTATACCCACCTTATAGTTTGTGTTAATCAAAATTAAGCCTCACGAAAGTATTTATCTATTTTGCCTTTAAACTTTTGCTTTGGATTCGAATACAATGATCGAGTGATGAAATCCCGAATCAAGGTTGCGTTTTCACACTTTTGGAGTACTTGTATATTTATTGTTCTTACGTAGTACAATATAGTAATAATATATTCACAAGAAAAACGAAAACCAATATATCTACAATATAGTAAGAGATTGTTTTGTGTTTAATTTAGGAAAATTAAACACGATTTATTTGGATAATATAATATAGTAGAGAAAAATAAAAAAAATGAGTATGTACGTTATATACGCTTTCCAAAAATGAAAAGCAAAAACGCACTACTCACACAAACACGATACTAATAATAATGGCACACTAAACACCTCTCCGGCAGCGGCGCCAAAATGATGGGTGTAGAAATACGCGTTTAGGAAAACAACGTATAAGAGTGGCAAGTATTAAGTTGCACGCTTTAGGAAAAACGCGAAACCGAATAAATTCCAAGTTCGTTCTCGAAGGAGGTGTGTGTATTAATGTGCCAATATATAAAATAACAATGTTTGGATTAGTGACGTTTTCGGTTTAGAAAGAGAAAAATAAAAGACGAGCTACGACTACGATTTAACTACGACGAATGACGTAAAACGCGAACGTAAATACGTAAAACGTGACAAAATTAAAAATCAAACCTAAAAATTAATTAAAAGATAAAACTAAGTCTTAAATAATATAAATAAGAATAAAAATCCAACAAATATATTTTAAAACCTTTTATTAATTAAATATTCAATTTTTAATGCTAATTAAAGCCCTAAAATCAAATATAATTAACAAAATGTCCAAAATATTATTTTATTGAACTAATAAGTTACTTATATTTTTTAAAGACTAAAAAGTATTTTTCCTAAATTTTAAAAACTATTTTTCTATTTTTAAATGACTAAAAACTGTTTTTAGATTAAAATAATCATAAAAAATAATAAAATAATGACAAAAATAATTTGACAATTTTAAAAACCCTAAATTACACTAATGAACAGTAGAAAATTGAAAAAGCTTGAAAAAAGTAAAAATTTTCACTAAAAGACAAAACAGTTTAATATTAAAACCCTAATTATACTAAATTAATTATAAAAAGTAATTAAAAGTGAACAGTGAAATAATTTTTAAACTAAAAATCTTAAATTAATTTTCTTAATCTATGAAAATTTTTAAAACTGAAAAATACCGATTTTTACCACTAAAAGACAAAAACAGATAAATAAAAACTAATTAAAATAGCAATTTAATTCTAAAAAATATAAAATGAACAGTAAAATAAAAACTAATTAAACAGAAAAATCAAGAATTAAAAAATAAAAATAATGGAAAAAGAATTAAGTCCTAACTCCTATTTTGAGGCACTAAAGACAAAAATTAGAAAAATCTGATGTTGACACTTGTGGACTTTTGTCCTCTTGTGCAAGCAGTGGAAACAAAAGCACTAGCAGGGGTAATGAAGTTCCCACTGCTAGTGCAATATCAAGGTCTGGTGATGTTTCAGCATAGGAAAGCTGTTTGATTGCTTTTTTAATGGACAATAAGGCACCCCCATAACCAGTAGGGTTGTGGGGAGTCTATAATTGCTATAAAATCAACAAGCACTTCACAAGAATCACCCAAACAAGCCAAATAAAGTTACTGTATAGGCACCTAGGGGGTCTGATAGACTTTTGCTGGTGCAATTGGCTTCAAAAACGATTTTCAATCCACAAAACCTTGCACACAAGCTACCCTAATGACTTTAAACTAATCCAAAACCCTAGATTACACCTAGACCTAAGCAGATTACAAGTTGGTGGGCAAAATTAAGCTTAAAACAAGCAGATAGATGAACTTTCTGATTTAGCTAAGTTATACCAAATTTTAGAGCATGCACTTGTTTAAATCCTATCTAAACTAGAAGATAACTAACAACCACTACTAATACTCACATATAAGGCATGTTTAAACAGGTTTTAACCAACAAATTGTCACCAATCTCAGATTACACCCTAGTCCCAAACACCCCTTTATATCAGAAATCTAAGAATTAACAAACCAATTTTATTTCAATCCTTACCAAACTGAAATCCAGCTATCTAAACATGCATAATGAACTTAAATAAACATGAAAAACATCCAGAACAATCAGGCAAACAACTTTATACCAAAATTCATACAAACATAATTTTTAAGCTATGAGAGGGTTCAAGCCTAGGTTTATACCTTGTGGGACCCACATTCGGGCCCCACTATGGCTGCAATGCCATCTCCCATCAGCTTTAAAGCTGGGCTTATGGCTTTGGAACAAGGCTGTTGAATGTAGAGAAATGATGATGGTGGTGGTTAACAAGAACCCACACACCACCCAATATATCTTCAAGTGAGATGGTGGTACCTGCTAAGAAAAAGACCAAGAAGAGTGAACTGGAAACAAATAGCTTATAAGCTATAAGCTAAGCTTATTGAAAAAGCAAGCTTATAGCTTGTAGCTTATGAAAAATAGAAATGGAAAATTACTTTTTTTCAAACTGAGAAGTATCAAATACCATAAATCTTTGACAAGAAGCTTTTGAACAAGTTGAGACCAAACCCTCAATCCACTTTCACTTCAAGTGGGGTTTGGAATCAAGCTGATAAAAATTTCTTTCAACACCAAAAAAAAAATGAACTTTTCTGAAAACCTTTTTTATTACTGAAAACTTGGGCAAACCTTTAAACTAACTTGCATCAAATGAAAGCTAAACTAATTGAACAATAAGTAAAGGAACTCAGCTTTTGTACAAGAAAAATGTTTCATTTTCATTAATAAATTTTAACTTTTACAAAAACTGGAACAAGAGCACCAACAAGTCTGGGCTTCTTTAAATACTAGCTAGCTGATTCTTCTAGAATAACAAATAAAATAATACAATTGTAAAACCCTAATTTGCGAATTTCCAGCTTTGCCCTTTTTGTTGAGAATTCAAAATGGGTCAAGATGCTCCCATGTGCTTTGTCAGTTGGAATGAACTGTCCTTGACCAATCTTAGCTGTTGAAATACACCTTAGGGGCCAAGTATTGAAGGATGTTCGTTGGATGGTTGAAAGATTCGAATGTTGCTATATATGGTGAAGCAGGGGAAAGTGGGTATGGGGTCCTCAGTCCACGTGGGTATATACTGATGGTGGGGATGTGTTAGTGGGTAGATGAATGGGGGATCTGGAGATTTTTGGGTTTTAATTTGGGTTAATTAAGGAGAATGATTCTAGGGTTTATGAAGGGAAAGAGGGGTTTTTGATTGCTACAAAACTTGTAAACCGCCAAGTTTATAATTAATAACTGGGTTTAAAAAATGGTTTAGTGGGGATGACGTGTTTTGGTGATGTGGATGGGGGAGACGACGTGGTGTAAGGGGATTGGTAGGATGAGGTTTGCATGTCTGCCATTTATAGTCCTTATACTCTCCAAACCTTGTCATATTATGTTTTCAACAGCTTTTTTGGCATTTCCCTTTATACACAAGTTTTTGTTTTTCTAATTTGGCCACAAATATTTTTATGAACTTGTTTAAAGGACTAAATATGCACTTTGACCGAATCTCTAGGACCATTCTTGTAATGTCTTGATAATTTAGGGTCCTTCCTTGTATAACTTCATTCATGGAGGGCAAATGTTGACAAATCTCCAAAGATGAGGGACCATTCTTGCCAATCTTCAATTCTTCAGGGGTAATTTTGGAAATTCCAAACTTGGGCCCGGTTTCTTGTGCGGCTTCGTTTCCCGTGTTCGTTTTTGCTTGATTCTTGCAATCTTTTGGTGAATTCACAATATCCGTACCTGAAATACACAATGAACAAACACAGGCATATTTTTGGGTATTTTGACGATATTTTAAGCGTTTTAAGCCCGATTTGGACGATGAGACTATGTATAAATACAGTCTCATCAAATGTACGACTTCAACGGCTCAAACCGCTGGAGAATGGGCTTTCGAACACATGAAAACGGTGTTTGAGAAAGAGATCGTTCCGTTTGTAAACCATATTAAAAATGAAGTCTATCATCTCGCGGGAAATCTAAGCTTTGAAATAGGTGAAGTTCAAAAAGTTTTCTATGAAATGGATGATGCTTATGAACAACATTTAACTGAGAAAGAAAAGATTTTATCCGAATATGACCGATTCTTAGAACATATGGTGTCTCTCGAAGTGATGCAAGTTGTTACTCTTAAATGTGCTTATGAGATTTCATCTACTGTGAATAATTGTGATGATGTGCATGATATATTTGTGAATATTGTTAAGCCTGTGATTAATGTAGATAATCATTCTTGTCACGAATCTAACGCTGAATTTTTAAAGCTTCAAGATTCTTATAACACACTTTCAAAACGTTTTAATGAGCTTCAACAACATTGTATATCTTTTGAAATTGAAAATCAATCTAAAAATGAAACTCTTTCAAAAACAAATTATTATGAAAACTCCGTTGAGACAAGTGACAAGATGATTCAGGTGGTTCAGGCATTAGAGGAAGAAATTATGAGACTTAAGAGAGAATCTGTAGAAGAGAAATTGGAACTAGAGGCTATAGAGATTAAAAATCATGCCCTAGAAGACAGAATTACTTCTATTCTAGGGGAGTTTGATAAAGTAAAGCAGGGTTTCTCAGATATTTATGGTTCATTAGAAGAACGCTTCGCTTTTAATGCGGCAGAGCAAAAGTCACTTGTTGACCAACTAAACCGTAAGTGCGAGGAAATCTCTGACTTAAATATTCAACTCATAGACAAAACATGGTTTTGGCTGAATTAAAGGAGACACTTCAACTCAAAGGACAAGAAGTTGTTGATAATCCAGCTACAATCTCTGCCCCGACCTCTAGTGCTCCAAAAACCAACAAGGTGGTGATCACTAAGAACCCGTACAATAAGAACAATCCACTATCATATAAGTTATATATGGAGCATGCAATTAAGCACGCGGATCTTGCTAGGGATGTTTTAGATGATCTCTATGAACTAGATCCTATGAATAGTCACTATTACTATGCTCATGCTTATATTGAGAAGGTACAACAATGCTTAGAGCATTTGAATTACATAGGTCAACCGGGTTCTGCACCACTTAAACAACAAACTCCCACCATTGCCATGACTCCATTCAATAAGAATCCAGGATCTAAGCCTATATTAAACACACCCATCAAGGCTAAATCAAAATCTGTCACTAATGTTCCCATGGCTTCTACAAGAGTAATTATGTCTATTAAGGCTAAAGGATCTCAAGACAAGAAAGATAGGATCAAGCCTTCCACTAGTAGGACTGCCAAGAAGAAAGTATAAGTTCACCCTAAGAATGTTATTTCAGTTTCAAATAAAAAGAATCATGTATCTAAGACAAAAGGATCTGCATCTGTGCAGAAGCCTAAGCAAAATGTGAATTCGAATTTGCGATGTTAGAATTGTAATGAATGCATGTTTTCTCAGCATCATGATTTATGCCTTGTTGATCACGTGAATGAAATGTATGCAATTAGGAACAATCTTGAATGGATTCCAACGGGGAAGAAATTCACCCAAGTTGGTTGGCAATGGAAACCCACTGGTAGGACCTTCACTGCTAATGGAACTAAGTGCCCTTTAACTAGGATCACATCCACGGAAGTTAGGTCTCAGCGTCCTTTAAATAGGAACACTAGCACTAACAAATGGAAAAAGCGCCATTTAACTAGGTCTGCCTCCACTATTGTGCCTACCAGTGAAGAAGTACCTCAGGATCTTAGACCACTAGAATCTAAGCCGGCATTTAGGAAGCAAGTTTATAAGCCTAAGAATTCTTCGATTAGCAAATCTAAGATAATTATATCTGTACCTGCTAACACAGAGGAACTACTAGATTCCGATACATCGTCTTTGTCTGGTGATATTTTCAGGTGGTCCAAATCATCCTGTGGTACTTGGACTCTGGATGCTCCAAGCATATGACCGGAGATCGCTCGATGCTCAGAAATTTCGTCAGCAAGTTTCTAGGAACGGTGAAATTCGGCAACGATCATACTGCGAAGATCATGGGTTATGGTGAATACCAAATTGGGAATGTTACGATTTCAAGGGTATATTATGTGGAGGGACTTGGTCATAATTTATTTTCAGTGGGACAATTTTGCGATTCAAACCTTGAGGTGGCTTTTCGACAACATACTTGCTTTATTCGCGATCTTGCAGGAAATGATTTGTTAAAAGGTTCTCGAGGGGATAATCTATACACACTGTCCATTTAAAAAGATGATGGCTGCCTCTCATGTATGCCTCCTCTCCAAAGCATCCAAGACCAAGTCATGGTTGTGGCATCGCCGGTTATCTCATCTTAACTTTGATGCTATAAACCATTTGGCTAAAAACGAACTTGTTCGTGGTCTTCCAAAACTTAAGTTCGACACGGATCATTTATGTTCCGCGTGTTCTTTGGGGAAAAGCACCAAGAAATCATACAAACCTAAAGCTGAAGACACCAACCAAGAACCACTGTATCTTTTGCACATGGATCTTTGCGGGCCAATGCGTACGGCTAGTGTGAGTGGTAGAAAATACATCCTCGTCATGGTGGATGATAGCTCATGGTTTACATGGGTAAAATTTTTAGCATCTAAGGATCAAGCACCAAAGTATATTATTACTTTCTTAAAGATGATCCAAGTACGTCTTCATGCTACTGTTCGCCGCATTCGCACTGATAATGGAACTGAGTTCGTAAATCAAACTCTACGAGACTATTATGAAAAGGTAGGTATTTCACATGAAACTTCTGTTTCCCGCACTCCACAACAAAACGGTGTCGTGGAAAGACGTAACCGTACACCTGCTAGAACGATATTGATTTATGCAAATGCTCCTTTATTCTTATGGGCTGAAGCAGTGACAACCGCATGTTATACCCAAAACCTCTCCATCATTCGTAAACGCCATGGTAAAACTCCATATGAGCTACTTCATGGACACAAACCCGATATTTCATTTCTTCATGTGTTTGGTGCACTGTGTTATCTAAATACAAATAGTGAGAATTTGGGCAAACTTTAACCGAAGGCTGATATTGGAATTTTCATTGGTTACTCGCCTGCAAAGAAAGCTTACCGAATTTATAACCGTCGTCTTGGCAAGATAGTAGAAACTTTGGATGCCGATTTTGATGAGCTGACAGCGATGGCTTCTGAGCAACACAGCTCTGAACCCGCATTACATGAGATGGGAACCGGTACAATCAGTTCCGGATTAACTCCCAACAATCCTACTTCTCCATCATTTATACCACCTACAAGGTCCGAGTGGGATGAGTTATTTAAACCTATGTTTGATGAATTCTTTGATCCACCCCGTAATGATTCTCCAGCACCTGCAACAGTAGCTCCGTTTCCCGAAGTTGTTGCTCTAGATAATGGAAATCAGTCCGAGACATCTACTGTTACTCTTGAACCAGATGTCCCATGCCCCACCAATCTACAAACTACACCAGAATCATCACCCCCACTTGTCCCTAATGATGTTGAAGAGGATCCTTATGATCACGATTTGGAACTTGCTCACTTACAAGAGCTTCCTTTCTTTGGTTTACAAATACCTGAAGACCCTAACGGTGCGTCTACCTCAGAGGAAGCTCCTGTAATCGTTCACTCCCGATCACCACGGATTGAAAATCACAATACAAAATGGACAAAGGATCACCCAATCTGTAATATTATTGGTGACATCAATCGACCAGTCTTAACACGCCACCAACTCCAAGAACATGCATTATATTGCTACTTTGATGCATTTCTTTCCGATACTGAACCCAAAAATTGGCAACAAGCCATGACAAAATCATCTTGGATTGAAGCCATGCAGGAGGAGCTTAATGAATTTCAGCGTCTTGAAGTATGGGAATTAGTTCCTTTACCCAGCAACGTTGAAATCCTTACATTGTTGTGGGTATATAAGGTTAAACTCGATGAGTTAGGTGGTGTGCTAAAGAACAAAGCTAAATTGGTTGCTAGAGGTTACAAACAAGCTTTGGGTATTGACTTTGAAGAATCCTTTGCTCATGTTGCACGATTGGAGGCAATTAGACTATTCCTTGCTTATGTTGCTCACATGAACATGATCGTCTACCAAATGGATGTTAAGACGGCATTTCTCAATGGTGAATTAAGGGAAGATGTCTACGTAAGCCAGCCGAATGGATTCGTCAATTCGGAGTATCCTAATCACGTGTACAAGCTCAAAAAGGCTCTTTATGGGTTTAAACAAGCTCCACGCGCGTGGTACGATCTCCTATCGTCTTATCTCATTTCGAAAGGCTTCTCTAAAGGCAAAGTGGACCCAACATTATTTATTCTCAAGGAGGACAATGACATGATACTGGTACAAATTTATGTTGATGATATAATAATTGCTGCTACTAATCAAAGACTGTCTGACCATTTTGAGAAAATTATGCCCACACGTTTTAAGATGTCGATGATGGGAAAAATTTCATTTTTCTTAAGGTTGCAAATTTCTTAGAATCCCATAGGCATCTTCATTAATCAATCAAAATTTGCTCTTGAATCATTAAAGAAGTATCATTTTGAAAACTGTGACCCCGTGGATACTCCAATGGTGGAGAGACCCAAGTTAGATGAAGATAAGGAAGGGATAACTGTCGATCCTAAACTTTACCGTGGAATGATCGGCACCCTTCTCTATCTGACTACTAGCAGACCTGATTTACAATTTGCTATATGCATGTGTGCCCGGTATCAGGCTCGGCCTATCAAAAGGCACTTACATGTTGTGAAAAGAATCTTTCGGTATCTTAAAGGAACACTTAATCGTGGTCTATGGTATCCGAAGGATTCCTCTATTGCACTAATCTCATATGCAGATGCGGATTACGCTGGGTGTCAAGATACTAGATGTAGCACTTCTGGCAGTGTGCAACTTCTTGGAGATAGACTTGTTAGTTGGGCATCTAAAAGGCAGAAAAGCGCCACGATATCAAGTACGGAGGCTGAATACGTTGCTATGTCCGGATGTTGTGCTCAAGTTCTTTGGATGAGATCACAATTAACTGACTACGGTCTTGGATTCAACAAAATCCCGATGTATTGTGATAACAAAAGTGCAATTGCTCTGTGCTGTAACTACGTTCAACATTCCCGGGCGAAGCACATTGACATACGCTACCACTTCATCAAAGAGCAAGTGGAAAATGGAGTGATCGAACTGTACTTCGTCAACACTGAGTATCAGCTGGCAGATATATTCACAAAGGCCTTAGATCGAGGACGTATCGAGTGTTTGATCGAAAAGCTAGGCATGAAATCATTCTCACCAGCGACACTTAAGGAGTTGGTAGAAGAATCTGAAGAATAGTGGTGGTAAACTGTTCTCAAGTATCCTTTGAGCGTGATCTTGTATATTATCGTATATATATTTAAACCACCAAAAGAAAAATACAAAAATATAAAACCTATAAAAACCATAAAAAATATAAAAAATATAAAATCAAGAACAACCAAAAATATTTTTCATTTTAAAACGGGCGTGTCTTTTAGTACGGTAATATTTACGGCCTTAGAAATGTCGATTAAAATTGAACGGCGCCATAAATAGAGTCTGTATAAAAGTTGTACATCTTTTAAAACATGCCTATTATGGCTTGTAGTTATTTCAGACTGCAACCCGCTTTTCACATTAAAGTCACGTATTTCTTATGAAAACGTTGGCTCACAATGGGAATTAATTTTCTCGGGCAAGGTTTACTTTAAAACCTTGTAAGGGACTAAGTTTACTTTATAACTTGGTCTAACACAAATTAGTGTACGTATCAGTGCACTGATTTTGTCAAAATAAGAGAAATCTTATTGCCACCAGAATCGTTCCAACCAATCACTTAACCGGAAAATGTCTTCATGGATATTTGCTGCTTTAACATCATTGACTACAGCTCTTTAAATAGAAAACGGGTCCGTGGTTAAGGGGGAGCAAATATTAAATCTTCTAGGAATAATAATTGGTCTTCAAAAAGGATTTTCAGAAAATATAAACCGTTAATCTTCATCATTAAGTGCTCAGTGTGTCTTGTGTGAATTATACATTCATGTATAGGCTTTTTGCAATTTGGTGTTAAGTACATGTGTTCATGTTTGTGAGCGGGTTAGTAATTCGTTAAGTTTATTTGGTTAAACCTAATGACTTTAACTTATTCTATTAACTGGGGGACCACTTTTGCAAATGTTGCAAAGTAGGGGTTTTATGTGTAATTTTAGGCACAAAGTTTGACTAAGTCAACACTATACCCCCCCTCCCCGTTCCTGTTTCTTCTCCTTCGCAAACACACAAAAACAAAACACTCTCCGCCATTGTTAAAACCTTCATCTTTGAGTTTTGATTGCCTGCACTCCATTCATCCATCTAGGTATTGTATCAGGCTTTACTTGTTTTTACTTATCTCTTTACTTGGCATCACATACAAACCAGAAATCATAGTTAATCCAAAAATTAGGGTTTTTGCGTTTTTGCGATGAAACGGTAAATTAAGTTGTGGGATTTGCTTAGATTGCCCAAATAAACTATGGTCTTGCCCAGTTTTTTTTAAATGATGCCAAACTCCAGAAATCGTAAAGTCAAAGAAAAGATCGGATCCCAGTCATGGATTCCGATGATCATTACGATACTACATTGCGATGTTTAGTCATTGCGATGAGTCATTCCGATGACTCATTGCGATGGGCTATTGTGATGGGTCATTCCGATGTCTCATTGCGATGGGTCATTACGATGACGCATTGCGATGGCGTATTGCGATGATGCATTCCGATGCTTTATTGCGATGGCATTGTAATGGTATTGCGAGGCGAACTTTTTTGCGATCATTTTTCAAACATTGCGATGGAACACACTATATTGCGATGACTAGGTTATTCCGATAGCACATTATTGCGATAAGATTGCGATGGTCTCACATTGCGATGGAGTGTAAGATTGCGATGGGATTGCGATGTGTTAAACATTGCGATGGCTATTTTAGGATTCCGATGGCTTGTAAGATTGCTATGGATTTTAGGACTATTTCTATTCCGATGGCTTGTAAGATTGCGATGGATTTTAGGACTATTTCTATTCCGATGGTTTGTAAGTTTGCTATGGAATTTTAGAATTATGAACATGCCTTAGACTGTAAAACCCGTAAAAACAAGGTCATAATTTAATTCTATTTTCAATTATTTTGAAGTATTTTATAACGTTAAATATTATTATGTTTAACGGTTTAAGTTGAAGCCGATATTAAATATTATATTTAATATTTTGACGAGTAACGAGGACAACTAGTGATCGCGATACCGACGGATGGCTAAAATTTTTATATTTTATTATCAATCGTTTCGATATTTAATATTTTCGACGATATCGTTTTAATTACGTATCGAGTCGTTATATTATTATTTTTCGTGTGCGTTTAAACTTTTAAGTATTTTTACGAAACCCGAGTCCCGTACATATTTGTAAAATTGACTTTTAGTCATTTCCCGCTTTTTAACTAATAATTACATTTTAGCCCAAAACTTTGCACTATTAACAAAATCTACCCTAAAGCCTTACTAAAATAATTTTTTTTACCATATACTTCCACTAACTCTTCATTTTAAAAAAATAAAACAAAAATTTCATCCACCTCTTCTCTCTTTCTTTTCTTAGCCAAGACTTACACCACCCCAAAACCCCATCTTTACACAATTTTTCCTTGCTTATAACTTTGATCCATCCAAAAATAAAAGAAGACCACATCTTAAAATCAAGAGGTGATTCTAATGATACCATTTTTATCCACATGCAACCATATAAATTTTTCAAGAAAAGTTGGTTATGTTTGATCCAAATTTGTTGTATGCATGTGTTAGTAATGATGATCAAAAGATTTTTATGCTATGTTTTTGTTAAAAAGTTGATTTTTAATTTTTGGGTTTTTGATTTTGATAATGATGCAAGTGTTAGGATTGGTTTATGATGATATTAGGGGCTTAGGTTGATGACAAAAGTTGTTGGAATTGATCAAAAACATGATTTTGTAAGAGATTCTAATAGTCAATTTTGGGCAGTAGTTTTGAGGTCATTTTGGGAAATCTTAAGTCTGAATATAGGTTGTTATTATGGGATTATGTCGTAGAGAATTTCGTTAGCTTCGATTTGATATAAAGTAGGCTTTCCAACTCCAAACGAGGTGGAAGATACACTAGTTTGATTTTCGTGTACCGGGAGACGAGTGTCGACACAATCCGAAAATTGTTGTCGATATTTGGATCGAATCTCGGGGACTATAAAATGAGTTTCAAAATGATTCAAGGGCTGTTCTCAGGCTCCAAGTTTAGTATTTTGAGTCTATTTTTAGAAACAAGTGGCGGTTTTACAAATGGAGTTGTTTAGAATGGTCAAAATGGTTTCGTAAGTCAAGGTCGCTAAACTGTCCGGATTTTGTGATTCAAAGATGAGTCGGGCAGGGAACTTTAGAAGTAAAATATTTTAATGGGCTTTTGAGAGGATTTTCTATATATAGTAAGTAAGTTCTCTGAGTAGTATCATAAAAATTTGATATGTTTAAGTATGGGAAAACGGCTTGGACATTCGGTATGTTCCGGCAGATTTTTATTAAAGGCATATAATAATAAAATGAATATATAGGAGAGTATAATAGAACCACTTGCATCGTTTTCTCTCGAGTTGTCGTGATTTTATACTTGAGTTTGATTTTATTAAGTATCATTTAATTCTCGAGTCTATTATTAAAGTACACACCTTATTTGCTAGGTTGCGGGTATCGTGATTACCGGGCATCTACTATCGTCGGCGATTGTCTTCAACTACTATAAGTACTAAGGTGAGTCTATAGCCTCGTTTGAGCTCATTCAAATATTTTAAAACCCGCGAGGGGGAATACATGTTTTGTAAACTTAGAACACAAGATTTTTATGGTATGCTTGTCCCTTTATGAATGGACCCGTGGTTGCCTTTAAATTGCATTAAGTGATTGCCTTTGTTAAAACCTCAATGACCGTTAATTAACCTATGATGGGTTAACCGCTAGTACAATTAATAGATCTATGGGGGAAGCCGCCCCAGTTCAGTTTTTGTGGACTTGTCATAGAAGCTTAGGCCCGACCTCCACACTGTTTGAACATATTGTATTGAGAAGTCAGGTATACGACAATGTACCAATAATCTAGAGGTAACCGACAATTAATAAATCTCCTGTCTTATCAGACCTCTAAAGGGAGTGTCTAAGGGCTCGGTTCCATGAGCTTATTGCAATTTATGCTATATACAATTATTATTGTTGATGCGAATTATTATTTGATGCTTGTTGCCTTTAAGCATGCCACAAACTTATAATCTTTGCTTGTGTTCAAAAATGATTATATAAACCTATAGATTCACTCGGCATTTTTGCTGATGATTTTCTCACATGTATTTCAGGTAATCAGGAAGGGTGAAGCTTGGAAGTCACGGGAATGAATGTTGTGCACTACTTTGCAATATAAACTCTTTGAATATTTGTCGTTCCTTTTGTTCAAAACAATTTAAATCTTTTGTTTTGGTTGTACTTTGGTTACGATGTCTTGGGACTACGCTACTCTGACAAATGTTTTAGGAACGATAAATCTAAAACGTCTCTTTTCGAGTCGTTCTTTATAAATTATGTGTTGTTATATCATTGTTTAGCACCCAAAGATGTATTCCGCTGCGTGTAAATTTGGGGGTGTTAAAGATTGGTATCAGAGCCATGAGTTATAGAGAACTAGGTCTTTATTTTAAAAAAAACCTAAACTATAACTGTCAGTTTTTATTTTTCAAAGAGTCGGTGCACATAACTTCGCGTGACTTCAGGTTTAAGCTACTTCTGGGATTACAACTTTAGTATACGTTATTACGTATCCTTTTATTGCCAAGTATTTATAAATAAATACTATGATCCCTTTATTGATATATATTTATATCTAGGATCCCTTTATCGATATATATTTATGTCGTTAAACTTTTCGATAAAAGTTTATCATTTATTAATGAGTAACTTAAATAAATACATTGAATTTTCAAGATCTTTCTGTATTTATTTTTGAAGTATTTAAATTGCTTTTATTGCAAATTTTATATTATGACCTTACATACCTTCATCTGCGCACGTTACTTTCATTGTTTAACCCTTTGAGATATCTACGTAGATATCCAAATCGTCTTCCGGCTATTTGTGCTTGGACGTCTTTTAACGTAATCTCTAGACCATTGTGTAGCTCAATGTGTCTTTGGAATGGACTAACCGCTATCGTGTGAGTCACACATTTTGAAACATTTCTTAAAATCGTGTTGAATAATATCATGGTTTTTCATAATATTTTGTTGATTTTTATTATCATTTTACACGACATGCGAAGGTTTAATTCGTAGACATTTATATGTATCGACTCCGAAGTATATTGTTCGCTTATACCTAGGTAACGTCATCGTCATTTTATAAATCATCGTCTAGATTATGGCGCTAGATTGGAATACGATTTTACTTCTATAAAATTGTATCATTTTTTCATTAACCTTCTTGCTCCCGGAACGCAACCTGTGAATGTTCCATTCTTTTCTCGTTATGTTTTGTGTTTTTGGAGAATCGTTCCACCAAGGAGATTTGTTTACCCTATATTTCGAAATCTAAATTATGGACGTCATTCACCGTCTTGCTTCCTAAATTTCGTGTTGAATACCTTGAAGCATTTTCTGTCATTCATCATGCTATATTTTATTTGATGCTCATTACGAGATTTATTTTTCGTTGTTATAAAATCCACAAGACATGTGTGTATATATGTATATATTTTGAGCCGTTAAGAAGTGTCGAAAAATACACTTTATGCAGAAACTGTAGGGGCAGTATAAACAGGTCAAAACTTAAAAGTAAAACCTGCGTTTTTTTAAATAAAATAGTCAAACCTGCACAGAACTTGCAGGGGTATTTTGGTCATTTTACATTGGTTTTCAGTTCTCGGGTAAAACTAGAAAGTCGTCTGAAACGTCGTTTTGCATCAAAATGCTTTAGACTCTGAGTCTTGGAGATGTCGTTTATCGGGTCAATTAATCGGCTCATATTTAAAAGTTAAATCTGATATAAAATTCAGAACATGAGTTTTAAATGTTTCTAAGCTGTTTTGATTTCATTTGAGATCGTAAAATTTTAACAAATATTATTTTACAACTAACGAATACTAGTTGCATGTGAAAATATTTAAAAATAGAAACAGTACAGGATTAGCAATTACCGGATTAATGGTGTAATTTAAAAACGAATAACATACTTTCTTAAAAGCATGTTGTGTCGAGTATCTTACAAAGAATACACATGTGGATTGTTTTATTCTTTTCATATATATGACTCATTTGTCATTCGATGTTATTTTATTTTCGTTTTCTTCTAACCTTCCACTGATTTGAGTTGAGTTTTGAAGTTTTACCTTCACATTCTTCGTTGACATTCTTATCGCGTATCTCATGACGTTTTCATCTAAACCTTATAACCCTTTGAAAACTTAACAACTTGTAACCATTTCATTGATTGTTTTATGAGCTACTATTTGCCACTTTTTGCAAACCTTTGGCTACTTTATACGTTGTCATAATGTCACCTTATAAATAAATCTAATATTCTTTTACGATTATTTTCACCAATTGTTTTTTTACTTTGGTCTTAATACTTTTCGTAACATTAAAAGTTGCTTATTGAGTATCTCACAAATTACTTGTATCCTATAAATTTATAAACTTTTTTAAATTCCATTTTACAAATGGCATGGTTTATATATAAACATAAGAAATATAATACTTTTCGACGAAACTGAGCACTGCATTGCTATTCCTAAATTATACATGGCCTGATCACCTATGTCTAATTTAGAAGGAGCCATGCTAGGCTGAATAGTAGTCACCTTAAAAATCTTGATAATAAATAACTTTTTACTTGTATTTATGATAAAGATAAATAAAATGGAATAAAGTGAAAAGAAGTTTTGAAAACCTTTATATTTTATGCAAGTAGCGCAATTTCTATGCATCCGCATACGTTTTCTTACCTTTTCTTAAACGAATTACGCGCTTACGAATACGTTTTTACTCGACGAATCGTTTTTCCACTTGTTACTTCATTTTGTCTTATAATTGATTTTTTTTGACCGTTCGTCTAATTACTGACTGTTGATAAAAGACTTGAAAGTCTCGATGTTTTATCCTTCCTTCTTGTCCAATCTTCTTTATGCGACTGGGTAGATCTTTGGAATGTCTCCGCACGTGAATAATGAAATATCACTAGATTGATTTCCGTATATCCAGGATGACGTCCGTCACTCTCGTTTGTCTCGAAAAACACTCTTGTGAGCCGTGCTTTGATTTCTCTCTTTAAACACTAACATCGTTCATTTGATTTGTTTTAATTACAAGTGATTATTAGGAATTTTCTTTGATTAAAATTTTTGTATGGATCTTATTTCCGATCGTGTAACGACCACCGCTAAGTTAACGAGCTGATATTGGTGAACCATCGACCGCACTAACCAAATTTGACAACTTGTTTAATCTATTATTTCTTATCGTCATACCATCAATGCCTTTATTTTATTATTCTCTTTAAGAATTCATACGACATTTGCTTCGTTCTCTTTTGTACCGTTGATTTCGTACTGATTGTTAACCATTATTTCCATTCGTATTCGTTTGTTATCTTGTCACATTTCGAAACCCGAATATATCCCATGTTTATTTTGAAATAATAAACACCTTTAAGTATTTCTACAACGTATTATAAATTTTTTATGTTTATACATTTTCCAATGATTTTCAATTATCGGAATAACCATCACAAGTAAAAGGTCAAATTTATGCATCATATTTTGTATAACAAAAACTAATGTTAAACATGAAATTATACTATATCTTTTGAACTAATTGACTTATCATACTTTACTTTTAATGTAATGAAATTACCGGTTTAATTTATATTCCTAACAAAGATTTAATTTGGAAATTATATTTTCTAATTGTAACCATCAATACGAATTTAATTAATAAATTCATGTCATTTGTTTCAAAGTTTCTTAAGACAACCAAAATAAATTATGAAGCTATTTAACTTCTATTTTTAATATATCATCTTTATCAAGAAAGTACCTCAACTGAGTCTTAAGGTAATACCAAATCCGGGACGGATAATTGTGACAAACGTTATTTTAATGTTGATATTTAATTTATTCTTCGCTCTCATTTTTCTAGTATTGCGAATTATTATGTTTTACGGTTACGTGAGTCGAGATCCCTCGTCGATCGACAACCTTAAATCATTTTACCATATATTGTCCGTTTATGCGTTTATTGAATTTATTTTTATCTCGTTCTGTTCCTCGTACTAAAGATCACTATTTTATTCTGAGTTTAAAATGAATCTTGGGAAGCAGTGTATAAAAAGAAACGATAAGTGTCACCAGGATTTATGCGTGTACTAGTGGAATGATTGAGGACCGAATCTCTTAATGAATGGAGTTAATAAATTCGTTACAACCTCGAGGAGTAAGTTGAAGCTGACACTGCAAGTGGAAAGACTCTTGAGATCAAGTAGTTATTATCAAGGGTTCGTTCAAGGTTTTCTCGATGATTAACGGTGAAGATCTATACTCGATGTTTATGTTCGACCTTTTCTTTTATGTACTTATATGGTGTGTGATCTAGTCAAATGATCTTAAGTTGTGAGAACTTGGGACGGCATCATCCGATGACGTCCAATCATGTAGAACACATATTATGTAATATCTTTTTGACTTTCAACGACGATGTTTATTGAGACATTAATGCGCGTTGGCGAAAGTGAGATGGTGTCTTTGTATTATCTTTTGAGTAGGGACCCGCGTGTGATCACCCTCCGATGACGAAAATGTTTTTCTTGTTAGTTCTTTTGATGTGTGTTCATGGCTATCCGGCCAGTGGCTATCCTTTAAATTGCAACATTCCTTTTAACTGGACTTAAAGAAAATCCCGTCATCTATTCTTGTCGTCAAATGAGCTTCGTGTGATTCATAAAATTTTCGTGTGTCGGGCTTGACGGGTGACTTGTGGATAAGGATTTATTTATTTCTTTTTTGGGAGATACAACTTGACGACAAGTTGCGTTTTGGAAAAGAACCAGTGGAGATCGTGGATCGAGATTCACGTAGGAACGTGAAGACTTCTTTATAAGGAATGCCCTCATCCTTCCGGGTAGTGAACAACTCGTGTATGAGGCGAGTTGAGCGTCGGGACGTCGCTCCCTTAAGGTGGTGAGGATGTAAAACCCGTAAAAACAAGGTCATAATTTAATTCTATTTTCAATTATTTTGAAGTATTTTATAACGTTAAATATTATTATGTTTAACGGCTTAAGTTGAAGCCGATATTAAATATTATATTTAATATTTTGACGAGTAACGAGGACAACTAGTGATCGCGATACCGAGGGATGCCTAAAAATTTTATATTTTATTATCAATCGTTTCGATATTTAATATTTTCGACGATATCGTTTTAATTACGTATCGAGTCGTTATATTATTATTTTTCGTGTGCGTTTAAACTTTTAAGTATTTTTACGAAACCCGAGTCCTGTAAATATTTGTAAAATTGACTTTTAGTCATTTCCCGCTTTTTAACTAATAATTACATTTTAGCCCAAAACTATGCACTATTTACAAAATCTACCCTAAAGCCTTACTAAAATAATATTTTTTACCATATACTTCCACTAACTCTTCATTTTAAAAAAATAAAACAAAAATTTCATCCACCTCTTCTCTCTTTCTTTTCTTAGCCAAGACTTACACCACCCCAAAACCCCATCTTTACCCAATTTTTCCTTGCTTATAACTTTGATCCATCCAAAAATAAAAGAAGACCACATCTTAAAATCAAGAGGTGATTCTAATGATACCATTTTTATCCACATGCAACCATATAAATTTTTCAAGAAAAGTTGGTTATGTTTGATCCAAATTTGTTGTATGCATGTGTTAGTAATGATGATCAAAAGATTTTCATGCTATATTTTTGTTAAAAAGTTGATTTTTAATTTTTGGGTTTTTGATTTTGATGATGATGCAAGTGTTAGGATTGGTTTATGATGATATTAGGGGCTTAGTTTGATGACAAAAGTTGTTGAAATTGATCAAAAACATGATTTTGTAAGAGATTTTAATAGTCAATTTTGGGCAGTAGGTTTGAGGTCATTTTCGGAAATCATAAGTCTGAATATAGGTTGTTATTATTGGATTATGTCGTAGAGAATTTCGTTAGCTTCGATTTGATATAAAGTAGGCCTTCCAACTCCAAACGAGGTGGAAGATACACTAGTTTGATTTTCGTGTACCGGGAGACGAGTGTCGACACAATCCGAAAATTGTTGTCGATATTTGGATCGAATCTCGGGGACTATAAAATGAGTTTCAAAATGATTCAAGGTCTGTTCTCAGGCTCCAAGTTTAGTATTTTGAGTCTATTTTTAGAATCAAGTGGCAGTTTTACAAATGGAGTTGTTTAGAATGGTCAAAATGGTTTCGTAAGTCAAGGTCGCTAAACTGTCCGGATTTTGTGATTCAAAGATGAGTCGGACAGGGAACTTTAGAAGTAAAATCTATTAATGGGCTTTTGAGAGGACTTTCTATATATAGTAAGTAAGTTCTCTGAGTAGTATCATAAAAATTTGATATGTTTAAGTATGGGAAAACGGCTTGGACATTCGGTATGTTCCGGCAGATTTTTATTAAAGGCATATAATAATAAAATGAATATATAGGAGAGTATAATAGAACCACTTGCATCGTTTTCTCTCGAGTTGTCGTGATTTTATACTTGAGTTTGATTTTATTAAGTATCATTTATTTCTCGAGTCTATTATTAAAGTACGCACCTTATTTGCTAGGTTGCGGGTATCGTGATTACCGGGCATCTACTATCGTCGGCGATTGTCTTCAACTACTATAAGTACTAAGGTGAGTCTATAGCCTCGTTTGAGCTCATTCAAATATTTTAAAACCCGCGAGGGGGAATACATGTTTTGTAAACTTAGAACACAAGATTTTTATGGTATGCTTGTCCCTTTATGAATGAACCCGTGGTTGCCTTTAAATTGCATTAAGTGATTGCCTTTATTAAATCCTCAATTATGGACCGTTAATTAACCTATGATGGGTTAACCGCTAGTACAATTAATAGATCTATGGGGGAAGCCGCCCCGGTTCAGTTTTTGTGGACTTGTCATAGAAGCTTAGGCCCGACCTCCACACTGTTTGAACATATTGTATTGAGAAGTCAGGTATACGGCAATGTACCAATAATCTAGAGGTAACCGAAAATTAATAAATCTCCTGTCTTATCAGACCTCTAAAGGGAGTGTCTAAGGGCTCGGTTCCATGAGCTTATTGCAATTTATGCTATATACAATTATTATTGTTGATGCGAATTATTATTTGATGCTTGTTGCCTTTAAGCATGCCACAAACTTATAATCTTTGCTTGTGTTCAAAAATGATTATATAAACCTATAGATTCACTCGGCATTTTTGCTGATGATTTTCTCACATGTATTTCAGGTAATCAGGAAGGGTGAAGCTTGGAACTCACGGGAATGAATGTTGTACACTACTTTGCAATATAAACTCTTTGAATATTTGTCGTTCCTTTTGTTCAAAACAATTTAAATCTTTTGTTTTGGTTGTACTTTGGTTACGATGTCTTGGGACTACGCTACTCTGACAAATGTTTTAGGAACGATAAATCTAAAACGTCTTTTTTCGAGTCGTTCTTTATAAATTATGTGTTGTTGTATCATTGTTTAGCACCCAAAGATGTATTCCGTTGCGTGTAAATTTGGGGGTGTTAAATAGACTATCTAATGAATTCGGCCTAGACTGCATTCCTACTTCATTAGGCTTTAAGTAAACTAGGGCCACTAACATGAAACCAAGTTATATTGAAATTAATTAATTTTATCTCATAAGAATACTTGAAAGGTTTCTTATTACAGAAGTTCATCTTATTTAATAAGTTGACACTTCTGTAAACAAAAGAGATACAAATTACTTAATCAATGTCTTGTGTTTTGTATCCAGACCATGGAAGACAAAGGTTCATCATTGTCTAACCCTGTGTTCAAGCCTACTGAAATTTGGGTTGAGGATAATCCAACAGTTACTGAAGTAGTGGTTGAAACTAAACCAAAGCCTACTAAAGTTGTGGTTGAAATTAAACCAAGACCTACTGAGGTTGTGGTAGAAACTAAACCCAAACCAATGGAGGTTCTAGTTATGACAACCAAGAAATCCAAATATTCAAAGAACTAATGCTAGGTTGTTATCTCCTTAGAATAAACTGTCTTTGGCATATCTTTCATAATTCTAGGTGTGATTTTGAATGTAAGGACTTAGTCCATATGAGCTATGTCTGTAGTTTGTTTCTCAATCATATGTGGTGACATTTGTTGTGATTTATTCCATATGCTTCAACTTGGCATAGATTTAAGATATATATATATTTTGTGTATATCATTTGTATTTATGTCATCAAAGCAGGAAGATGTCGATCACAGAAGAACAACAGCGACAACGTGATCTTGAACTTGTTTCGCTCAGCGACAGGCTACCATATGCTGAGAACAATTCTCGATTACAAGAGGATTTTGACCCGTCTTTAGCAGCATTCAAAATCGCCACGGATATCCTTGACATCTCACCCATCAAAGATGCATTCAGATGTACTGCCTCTGTTCCCGAAGTCTACATGCACGAGTTCTAAAACACTGCAACACTTTCTAAAAAGACTATCTCATTCCAACTAAACAAAACACCAACGGTACTTAACTTGAGCATCTTTCGGCAACTGTTTAAATTTCCTAGGTTGGCACAAGGAGAACAATTTGTGGCTAACCCAAAGACCGATGAATTGTTTCGAGTCATTCGTGCTATGAATTATGAAGGTGAAATCCACAACCTATCCCAGTTCAATACATCACACATAGGGCAACCCTGGAAAGCACTTATCACCATCATTGTCAAATGTCTTACTGGAAAGACTCGGGGCTCCGACGCAATGAGGCAACCTCAGGCTAACATATTTTGGGGACTTTACACGGTATCTAAAGTAGACTATGCACTCCTTCTCTGGCAAGAATTTTGTTATCAGTTTACTGGAACCAAGAAGAAATCAGTGCATCTTCCATTCCCAAGATTCACCAAGCTCATCATCAACCATTTTATGAAGAATGACCCAACCATTGACACTCGCGGGAATTTATTTTACCACACAAAAGATGATGACTATGTGATCCTTCAAATGAATGCGGATACTTCATCCACAAAGTATTCATTACGTCCAGCTCTAGTACCTGACACAATGATCAATGAAGGAATCAAGGGAAGTGATAAATATCAAGAGATGCTTAATGATATTGACGCACAGTTTCGCCGAGAAAGTTCACTTCCCTTAGAAAAACAAAAAGGTAAACGAAAGAAAAGAGTTTCAAAGCGCCAATCGACTGATTCCTCCAAAGATAAAGGCACAGGGAAAAGGAAAATAGCTGATGAAGATGATGATGAAGATGAGACGATCCATACTGAGGAATAACAGGAAGAAGTACCACTCAGAAGGCCAAAGAAAGCAAAGCAAAGCAAAGGTAAAGAAGCAATTGTTACTTCAAATGAACCAGCTCAACAAACTATTTCTGAAGCCAAACGACTGCGTATTATTCTTCAACAAAGCAGAGAGGAAGCTTTTGCAACTTCCACAGGATCAGCCTCAAGATTGTTTGAGGACTTAGCAGATTTTGGTAATCCCAATGCCGATATGGCCTTTTATGATGATCCTAATGAAGAAGATGTTTATGAAGAAGTTTATGAAGATGCTGATAACTTCCATTTTGAAAGTCGTGAGCAGAGTGAAGAAGGTGGTAGCAGTGGAAACACAGATACAAATTTGTTGTATCATGATGTAAATGTCAACACATCTTTACCGGAACCAACTCAAACGGTGGTACACGACGATGCTCATGCAACTTTCAAACCAGAAACTCAACTTCAAAGTAAGTCTACTTCCGGCTCTGATGATTTTATGAAATATCTCAATTTGGAAGGGGAGGGAGTCGAGGTTACAAATACTAACCCATCGACAAATGAAAACATGGTGGATGTTCCCATAACTTCTGTTACATCAACCACCATTCCACCACTATCCACCCCGGTCATCAGTGAAGTCATAACACCAGCTATCACACCAGCACTTGTTGAACAACCGGCAACGACTAAATCTACACCCTCATTAATAGCTGAACAACCTGTATCAACCACCGCCCCAATCACTGAATCTACACCATCACCTATCCTTGAACAACCCGTATCATCCACCACCACTTTAACAGTTATGGTTACACCTCTACCATTCATACAACAAGTATCATCCACCTCCACTCCTTTCCTCACAGTCAGTGATCCACTGATCCAGTCTCTTCAACAACAGTTGGAGGCTCAAGCTAAACAAATAGCTTCATTGACTGAAAGATTCACCACTCCCGACACACAACCTCTCAAGGAACCGCAACCTGATGAGCCTACGCTTAAGAAAATATCCGACAGAGTGTCTAAACTTAAAGAACAACACAAATCATTTCTTGGAGAGAAGAAAACTCGGGACAAAGAGAATGCTGCCTTTCTCGGGTCAATTGATGAAAAGATGACCAAGATCATTCGACGAGAAGTCAAGCAATATGTTGATCAGCAGCTACCAACTTTTGTCGGTAATGGTTTATCTACCCTTCAACTAATGACATTGTTACAGACACGTCTGCTAAATATGGGGGCTCATAAATCGAAACATAAACGAAAAGTTCTGCAATATCTCAACAAAGCAATTATTAAAGATACACCTGCAGATACTACCGACTCTGAGTCTAACAATGAAGACGAGCTATAGGAGGAAGATGATGAGGGTAACAGTGATGAGGATGATGATGAAAATGATCAAAACAAGGAAGAGGATAACAAAGGAGATGAGGAGGAAGAAGAGGATGAGGAAGAAAAGGATAAGGATGAAGATGAAGATGAGGACGAGGATACAAATGAGGATCAGGATGACAATGATGATAATGAAGACGGTAATGGAACCAACAAGGGTGATAAGAATGAAAAAACAGGTACCAATGCCGAAGAGTCAAATAAGGATGAAGGTGATAAGACAACGGAGAAAGGTATTGAGGAAGCTGTAGAAAGCATTGCTGAAACCGCAGAAAAGACGGTGGAGTCTACTGTACCAGAAACTCAGCATATTGACACAGGTATATCTACTAAACAAATTTTTACTAATGATTCTCACAATGAATCTGTAGAACATATGCAAGAAGACGAAATTCTTGTGTCTACGCAAGAAGAAGAACCTCACGATGATATACCGGTAACACAAGAACAACCTTCAACACCATCTGAAGATCAGCACATCTCTGATATGGAAGTTGAAGATTTAAATGTGCCAGAACCAACGTTTGTTGAATCTCTTATCATCGATGACATGGTACAGGAGCAACTCTGGCTTACAAATGCAGCACCACAACATCCTTTCGACACATCAACTGAAATGGAGCTGACTCAGTTCCTTAACAATCCTATCGATTTCTCGGCCTTTCTAAGGTATTCTCATAGGAAACCGACAATGACTCCGCATCTTATCAAAATGGCAGCCGCAAATGTGGATTTCTTTGATACTTTGAAGATCAGCCATAATGAGGCGGAATATCACTTAAATGAGCTTACAAAGGCAATGAGAGCGAGGACTACGGGAATTCAGACTCCAGTGTTACGACCTCTTACACCCTCAGTTATCGCCAGTTCTGCAACGATCCTAATAGAGCACTTTGTTTCTCACGATCTCGAGTATCTTGAAAAAGGCGCGAAGAAATATGCCACGTCAATTACTATGCTCAAGGCTGTTAATCTGGAGAACATTACTTGGGTCGAAGATAAAGTACTTGATGCATTATGGAGAAAGAAACTGCTCAAGTTTTATGATACTTTTGCATCACTTGGCATCTCTCACTGGAATGCAAAGAAAAGGTTAGCTTACAATCACTTCCATCGTCCAAAGAAAGGTTCTTCTATTGTCTCAGCTCACAGAATCAAAAGCATCTAAGGAGAAACCACTCAGACAGTATTCGGTTATGATTACTTGAATGTAATCGTGTTCAAACGGACTGATGAGAAAGAATACCGAATTGACGAAAGTGATCTCCAGTACCTTTAACTTGAAGACATCGAAGATCTTCTGTTGTTATTGGCTCAGGAAAAAGTTGACCATCTACAACCTGAGATTGTCATTGCATTGAGCTCCAACCTTCGTCAGTATGCAAGAAAAATTTTCATTCTAAACCAGGTAGAAGACTTTCAACTTGGAGTAGAGAGCTATCAGAAACAGCTAAACTTGCAACGTTCCCATACAACTCCGCTTAGTATCTTTCACAAGAACAAAAAGCCGTACAAGGGGACCACGACACCGGAAGCAGGGATACTTTACCCCAATGAAACTGGAGTCATGCAGTTTATGCGATTCTCCGAACTGTACAAATTTAGCGATGGTACGCTCAAGCATGTTCGAGATGATCTGACGGTTCTCAATGCCGACTTACCACTTCCAGCAGTCAAGTACACCTGGACGAGTCAGTGCAAAAAGGGAGCCAAGTATGCGATCAGGAAGATTGAGGAACTTTTAAGGAAGCGCCGGTTGCTACGAAGTGTGGAACAATTCGGAGGTGGACGGCCATATGGAGCTCACCATAGGTTCACGGAACGATCCATTTAATTATGGATCATCTTATAACAGGTCAACTCCATATGTCTATTATTGTGAACATGTAAATTTTTTGTATAATCAGCTTTTGTGGCAGGTTGTAGTGTAAAAGTATGATATTTTTCAAGAATTTATCTCGAGATTCTAAATCTGTCAAACATATCGTACTCAAGCACTACAACTTACCCTCATTAATTTGAGGGGGAGCATTAATATGTTCTTTGGCCAGCATCTAATTTCATTTTATCACCCAGAGACCGGTTAATCCATTAATATCCAAAATATTGATGGCTAACATTTTGGAAAGAGGAGAAAATGGGATTAAGGAGACTTAATGATATTTGGCTAAACAATGAAAAAGGCTTAAAAGCAAAACCAACTTAATATGTGTAATGCACATGTTAAGGGGGAGCGTTTTTTATGATCAAAACACTTAAGGCACAAAAACTTTGATTATAATATCACAAGTGCTTTAAGTGATTTTTCAAGGATTTTTCATGGTGACAATACTTACCTAAAACACACTTAATTCACGACTGATGTGGTGACAAAAGGGTGGTAGGTATAGGTATTAGTCCAATGATTAATCAGAACCGATGGAACCTTCCCAAGGACAATTCCCTAGGTGACACATGCGGTTCTTTAAGAACCAATCTTGTGAAAACTAGAAAGAAACAGTAGTTTAATTCTTAATTGAAATTAAACTCGTTCCAGGCCTCTACGCACTATCGCATGATCTTGACAGAACACTCAGAGTGACACTCTTTAGTGTTCACAGTGACGAGTGGAAATCCTTCTAGTGTTAACATCAAACAGCACTTGGTAGGTGACAAGCAAGATTCTATTTGAATCAAGCTCGTGACAACTGGAAAGCAACGATGGTGAAAATCTTAATTGAAATTCACTTGTTCCAGGTTTCATGAATTGACGGCTTCAATCATAAGGATTTTTAATCCAAATGATTCACTCTTTATGTTCACAGTCAGCTTTGGACGGTCGAATAAAGAGAACGGGTTTACCCGCGAAATCCTGTCAGGAAGTTACTTAATTGAAACTATCCGTCACGGGTACGATATCTAATATCATCCAACGGTCTTCACCGACCGGAGGTAAAATGCTACCGAATTAGAATAAAATGTCAAAGCCATTTTATTCATGTCATATTATGTTGCTGCATTCAAAGACGGTGGCATTGTGGTGTACCCGTTGAAGTCGTCCTCACATACTTATTCCTTCTGCATTAAATATTTCTGCAAATTCAAGAAAGTATGACCTAAAAGTCTTCCGCTGTATCGACTCTAAAACTTTCAAGAATTCAACAAAGGATAAGTGTGTGGGACATGAAGTCACGAAGAGGCGAACATCACAAGAAGATAAAGACTGCACGTGAAAGGCCAAAAGAACGTGTTCCAAGCAAAAGGCTAATATTATTCAACACATATTCACAAAAAGAAGAAAAAGTTAAAGAAAGAAAGAGAAAGTGGACTACGAGCTCAAGAACAAGATCTAACATGCTAGATTAGGACTTTGTAAATTTGGAGTGACCTCCCTTTGGGGGAGATTGTTGGAAATACGTTTTTCGTATAAAGAAAGTCTCGGTCACTCCAACAATATAGTTATAGGCTCGTAGTAGTGTTTAAGTAACATTTATTAAATAGCCCGACCCATGAGCATGTTCATGGGCCGGAGGCCCAAGTCCATTAAGGACTTGGGTATATAAGCCTCTTTCCACCATGGAAAGAGGTGTTGGTTGTTTCATTTCTCTAAATAATACACACATAATTCTCTCACTTCTCTCTCTTGTTTCTCTCTCTAGAAATACATCAACCCTCTTGAAATACAAAGATTATCATTGTTCTACAGTTTTCATAGTGAGCATTTTGACAACTATCCTGCAATAACACACCAGCAGCCACGTTTCCTTCATTAGATAGAATTAGAGCTTGAAATCGAGTGCACCTATTGTTTTCCTATAGGCCTTGATCTATTTTGCAGAAAATCAGTGGATTATAGTGTTGGGAATAAAATTGACCAAGTCCCTAGACGCTGATAAGAGGAACTTGGACGCTGACATGAGTAAACGGGGCGCTGACAGATCAACGCTGATAAGAATTATCAAAGCGTTGACAAGAAGAATCTTAAAGACAAAGACAAGGACTAAATCTGCCAATGATGAATTCTTCAAGCTGGTGGACAAAGTATGAAGATAAGAATTCAGAATATATTCTTAATGTTTAAAAAGATTTAGTCAATATGTTATTTATGTATGTTTATCTTGTGTCTCTTCCTAAAATAATTGATCTTAGCTTTTTGTACAAGGCTCCTTAAACCTATAAAAGGAGGCCTTAGGGTTAGAGATAAAACACATCTCACATACATATTTTCCACATATCTCATAACACTTTCATTGTAATCTTTCATTGTTATTATTAATCAAAGTGAAAGTTTGGTATTCATATATTCTGGTTGTTCTTCGTTCTGAGTATTAGTTTCCGCATAATACTTAGATTGTTGAATACATCAAAAGTTTCTCTACGTGTTATACTTGATTTAATCTCGATAACACAAAGCTAAATCGATCTAAGTTTGGGATCAACAAGTGGTATCAGAGCTTGTTGAGGAACTTTGATTTGAAGAACGAGATCCAATATCGTGAGGTGAACCAGGCTAAGGAAGAAGGTGAAAAAGAATTTGATGATGTTTTCAGTTAAGGCCACGTCTACTTCAAGTTCCACAAGTTCCAATTCTGATAATGAGGTATGTGATGACTCTTCTTGTAGGTTAAATACTGAAAAACTGAATAAAGAGATTTTAAAATTAAAATCAGATCTTTCAGACGTAAGATGCACGTTATCTAATTATCAAGTGGCACTTGTTCAAACTGAAAAGACTGTTTCTGAGTATAAGAAAATGGAGTTTGATTTAAAAGATAAAATAAATATCTTAAAACATGAGTTACATCAAAGTAAAGATATTCAAGATATCACGAATAGGGTTAATCTTGATTTGATAGCTAAGTTAGATGAGGCTAACAAGAATAAAGATAATGTGAGTCTTAAAATTCAGAGATTTGATAAGGCCACACAAACCCTAGGAGAGTGTGTAGGTAAACAAAGGGATTCTAAGGATATGTCTGGGATTGGGTTGAAAGAATATGTTGCCGTTCCACCACCTGCTGGGGACTTCTATGGTGTCCAAAGAAAGGACTTGTCTTGGACTGGTATTCCAGAACTCCAAGAAGAGGAATTTATTCCTCCACCTAGAGTTCTTACCCCAGTAGAGGAATATCAACAAAAGGTTATTGACCTAGAAGAATGGAAGAAAGCCAACCCTACTTTGTTTGTTAAAGGAGGTTTATTGTGTGAAAGTCCAAATGACCCTACCCCTATCACCACACAAGAGTCTACCTCCATCAAGATAACACACCCAACCACTGGCAAGACTGTTGACCTTGGCTCCCCAATTAAGAAACAACCTAGTGTTAAATATGCTGAAATGTATAGGAAATCTAGGTCACTCAAAAGCCAAGAAAGTGTTAATGGGACAGGGTTTTATCAGTCTAGGCCTAAGTTTGTGTCCAAAAAGGCTTGTTATTCATGTGGGAGCTTTTCTCATTTGGCCTATAATTGTGTCAGTGGATACAATTCATTCGCTGACAATAGGTCATCTAATGTTAACCATAGACCTTTTGTCCACACTAGACCACAGGCTACTAGACCAACTCCTTTCTTCTCTAAGGCAGCTAATACCCATGGACAAAGGCCCTTTCAAAAGACCAACACTTGGTCAAACAGACAGTATGTTCCTGTTGCAAACCCTAATTTGGGCGCTGATAGGAACAAATTCAGCGCTGACAAGAAAAAATTCAGCGCTGACAGGAACAAGTTCAACGCTGACAGGAACAAATGCAACGCTGACAGCTCCAAGTGTTGTATGAGACCTTATTTTAGACCATATAAACAAAGATACTTGGTTAATAAGGGTCAATGGTCTGAAGCATCATCCCACTTAACATGGAAACCTAAACAAGCGCAAAACTCTAATTTTAATGGTATTTCAATGACTTGTAATAGATTCAAATATCTTGAGAAGGTCATTACTAGTCTCATTGGAACAAATTGGGTGCTTAGGTCACAAAGGGATGAACAGGCATTTATGGTAAAGAATAATACCACTCTAGTTGAACAACTAGACAGATCCAAGTCCTACAAGGCTTGGATCTCCAAAGAAAACTAATTTGTTTTCTTTTTGAGCAGCCTATCCAAAAGCAGGTTAATGATCAAGGATATTGGGATAGTGGATGCTCAAGGAACATGCATTGTTGGTCTTTCCACTGTCATTATTTTTATCCACTGACATGTTATCTCTACCCATTATTGTGGGAAAGGGTAGCCTCTATTGGTGTGTTTTTGTGGTTTTTGTCTAACTATGCAGGAAAGTGGAGCTACATTTGGATGGATACAGAATTGCAAAATTTATTTATGATGGTTGGAATGTTTACATTCCTATCTTGAAATAAAATTTTGCTTCTTCACATATAATGATTTGTATGCTTCTGTTAAGGGGAGGTAAACCTCTAGGTTTTTGGGTACTCTTAGAGCACTCTTGCACGATTCTAGATTGTGTCCATTGGTGAGTACGATTTAGTTTTCTAATTCGTGAGGCACTGTAGCATGCAAAGTTGATATACTGTGCATGCTGCCAAGACTTTTGACCTAGAATTGGGTATGGTCGTATGGGTGACTTGGGGTAGATATATTTTTGGGCTTACTTGGGGAGTTGCAAAGGTTTTATATGAGTTAACTTTCTCTTTGGGGCATTTGTGAACAAAGGACTCTAGAGTTCATGTGTGTCTATCATACTTTTGCATGTGTGTATGCATGAACAGTGTTTGTCACTCTTGCTTATTAGAGTCTAGTTAATTTCCTTAGGATTATTACCTTTGTTTGTGTTTTAACTAAGGTTTTATGCATTCTCAAGTACATTGTATGTTATGCCATCTTAGCTGATGTCATTTTTAAACTTCTGTATAGACCCAAAACGTTTCATCACCCTTACAGTTTTCAAATTTTTGGATATCTGGAAGCCTAATGATCATTGAGATGTTTTTTCCTAGTGATTGACATCTAGTAGCAGCAGAGATCACTTTCACAAGGGTGTATAGTGTTATGGAGATGGCTGAGACTATTGGCACTAGCTTTAATGCAGTTCAAGTCAGTCTTATCATTAGTAATTCCATCCCCATGTCCTATGAATTAACATTGAGGATTCATTTCCCGAATGTGGATGAGGACAGTATGAAACCTTTGACATTAATGGAATTGACGAAAATATGTATTAGCTTGTAAAAGCATAATACATAAATGGTACAAATTGTCAAGGATTGTTATTTTGGAAGCTGATGCAAGGAGGATGTTCTTGATTCCGTCCTTGTATATTGATCTTGGAGAGGAGTCTTAAAAAGGGGAGGAGCAATCGAATTTGAGTGACAAAAGTAATAAAGAAAGCTCCAAAGACTCTACAGGTGCTGAAGATGATTAAGACCAAATGAAGGCTGACTATACAAGTGATTTGAGTGATTGACTTTTTGAGATTTATTATTACTCAAATTCGGGGATAAGTATGTTTGTAAGAATCCTCTCTGTATGTTTTATTTTATTCAAAAAACTTGATTACTAGAGTAGATATCAAGTTTAGGGGAGGATTGTTGGGAATAAAATTGACCAAGTCCCTAGACGCTGATAAGAGGAACTTGGACGCTGACATGAGTAAACGGGGCGCTGACAGATCAACGCTGATAAGAATTATCAAAGCGTTGACAAGAAGAATCTTAAAGACAAAGACAAGGACTAAATCTGCCAATGATGAATTCTTCAAGCTGGTGGACAAAGTATGAAGATAAGATTTCAGAATATATTCTTAATGTTTAAAAAGATTTAGTCAATATGTTATTTATGTATGTTTATCTTGTGTCTCTTCCTAAAATAATTGATCTTAGCTTTTTGTACAAGGCTCCTTAAACCTATAAAAGGAGGCCTTAGGGTTAGAGATAAAACACATCTCACATACATATTTTCCACATATCTCATAACACTTTCATTGTAATCTTTCATTGTTATTATTAATCAAAGTGAAAGTTTGGTATTCATATATTCTGGTTGTTCTTCGTTCCGAGTATTAGTTTCCGCATAATACTTAGATTGTTGAATACATCAAAAGTTTCTCTACGTCTTATACTTGATTTAATCTCGATAACACAAAGCTAAATCGATCTAAGTTTGGGATCAACATATAGCTTGTTAGTGACTTTATTTTAAGTTGGAAATTCAATATTTTGCATCTAGGAAGTTAACTATAGTTCATCATAGGGAATCATTTGTTCTTTCTTGAATCCTGCTTATCATTCTAATCTATGTGTTGTTTGTTCTTGTTGTTAACTCGCCACTAGCCAACTGCTAGTGGTGTGAGATTTGCATAAGTCCAAAAAGCAAGCAATAGCCAAAAATATATTCAAAAAAGGGGGTAAATTGTAGTAGTATAAATGTTTATGTTGTTGTTGCCGTGGAATGAATTTCACCTGCTTGATGATCTGCAACTTTAGTTCAGTTGCTAAGGTTCTGTGAATTGGAGTTCTGGAGTTACTATCCAAATAAAGGGAGCAAAAAGTGGTAGTGATGGGGCTTGAACCTCTGACAACGCAGCCCCATCTTACCCAACATCACAATTAACAACCATCTGCTCTACAGGAGCTTTCTGATTTCTTTTCCTTTCATTTTTTATTTGCTCATATAAAAAGTAACGCTGTCAAAAAGTACATAATGGATTTCGAACCCTTGACCACCCAGCAGGCAACAGACACAGCACTTCATCCCCTCACCCTCTGACCCATTGTTTTTTTTTGTTACTACTTCCTTTTGTATTTGTTTTATACACTTTTTAGTTTCGTATTATTTTGATACAAGCAGCCCGTCTATAGCTTATTCATTCGTTTTGCTTATTCTATACGTGCTACACTTGCAATATTTGTTCCAACATCGTTTTTTTATGTGTTAAGTTAGTGTAGGTAGTTTGGTTGCCATTTATTCTAGTTTTACTAGAATTTCATCTCGTTTTATCAATTAATTGTTGTGACTATTTTTGTTTTATTTTTGGTAAAGTATATTAAAAATAGTTAAAGTAAGTTCAAAATTTTCAAAAAAATATTTTTTAGTTTTTAAATAAAGTATTATAGGTTTACATTAGAAAAAATTTTGGGTTTGACTTTTTCTTAGCTAGTTTTATTTTTAGATTTTTTAGTTAACTTTAAAAATTAAAATAAATTAACTTAAGCATTTTCAATTTTTTTTTGGTTTTCAAATTTTTCGTAGTTAAACTTTTCAGGACTTTTTAGTAATTTTTAATTATTTTTTAGGTTAAATTTTTCGTTTGGTCGCGTTTTCACGTTCGTTCGTTTAAGCGTTTTCGATCGTTTTTAGCGTAACTCGTCTCCGTTTCTCTTTCTTTCTTTCTTTCCATAAGTGTAATCACTCGATTAAATAACGTCTATATATTTTGGCTAAACACCATACCTCCACCGAGAACGAACTCGATTATTCGTCTTTATGTTTTTCCTAAAATATATTGATGAATACTTACCAACGACATTTGTGTGTGCTTTGTTTTTACCTAAAATAAAGTATATACAAAAATACTACATCACTAAATCTCCCCCATACTAAACCATTGTCGTGCCCTCACGCAATGCTAGAATAAAGTATCTTAGCACCTCCAAAATTCATTTTTATGCACTTTTATTGAATCATAAACTTACTACACTACTACTATTACTACTACTTGTGTTTTAGACATGATGTATCGTTTTCATCACACTTAAGTGACTTTTAGGGTCAAAGAATAAGAACACGCGAATGCTTCATAGAGATAAGTTCGTCATCCTCGATTTTCACTCGATTCCATGCTAAGCGTGTAACGAGATCATTGTCATTATAAGATAGCAACACAATCATTACTCATGAGTGTTAATTGCATACCTAAACTCCCTTATTCCTAATTGGTATCTCTTATATTTTATTTTTGTCTTAATGATCACGAGGATACATCATTGACTTATGTGTGAATAGAGATTAAGTCCAAAAATAGAAACATAAAGGTGTAACCAAAACCATTAAATTAATAACCTCCCCTGATAGACAACGATGTCAAAAAATTAAGTCAACAAGTGAGATTCGATAAACACGGTTTTAAAACGGTTTTGAACATGAGACTTATTACCAAGACTTTTATACTCCCCCTAACGGATGGGCCTTATTATCATAGGTTTACCTTCACCTTTTGGGATCGGTCTTGCCTTGCCTTTTATTTAACCTCGCCATGAGGTATTTATTATGGCCAAAGACGTATATCCTCACGCTAAAGCGAATTTTGGATCTTTAAAGCTTTAAAGATTAAGGCTTAATCACTTTCAGTTTTGCATAGATTTTCGGCCTTGTGAGCTTCAAATTATTGCTTGATTTAGGTGAGCACTTGAAATCTTATTATTGGTTGAAGCTTTCGATTATTCAGGTTGCCAATACTTCAAAACAGTGACGTTGGCGATTCTCAGAATTTTTTCCCAATTTAATTACATGGAGGCTAATAGAAAAAGCTAGAAACCAACAATTAAGACTAAACCGCTATATAATACTTATTATCAATTTATTTATAAAAGCGTGGGGAGAAATAATTACTACACATGAGATCGTGAAATATTACGTAACTTATAATTAACTCTATCATTTCTCGTCCTCATTTAAGAGACTTAGCCTAATTAAAGTTAAGGAATCGAAGCTAAGTGCTCAACACGCACGGTCGAGTGAAAAATTACTCTTATTCTCACCAGCGGAAAACCTACATTCGTGTCTTAAACACTTATGAAAAATCCGAAATTTTAATTTGGCCATTTTTAGCCTTATTTTGCAGTAAAGCGATAAACAAAAATATAAACTTTGGAAAGCGTGAAGGTTTGGCAAGGCAAGTATCTATTCACCCCCATACTAAAGTTAAACATTGTCCTCAATGTTTCGAGTCTAAGGGTAGGATACCCCCATACTAGAGACGAAGTTAAATGCTTAATCTAGCATGGAAAGGGTGGAACCATTAAATTTATAGCCGTTTATGAAGTGTGCTAAAAACCTAAGGTTAAAACATTTAAGGATATATCATGTGGATATCGAGAAATTCTTCAAAGAAAACGATCAAGTGCTCCCATAAAACGAACACGAGAGGCTCCAATCGTGAAGATCATGATCATCTAAAAACCACAATGCACAAACAACCACGGAACAACGAGTTGGAAGGTCACAAATCCCCTCATTAGGATTAATTAAAAACAGTAATATTTATAAGGATAAACATGGGAAATCCCCCACGAGGCACCTTGTTTTTGATAAGCGAGTCAAAAGCTCGACTCGAATCCCCACAAATGATATCATTTAGGGATAATCATGGTTCGGTCATTTTTTGTGGGACTTACATGTAATTGATGTAGTCTTTTTGCACACCTTTGCTTTAGGAAAAACAAAAGGGCAAAATAGTGGAAAGTATTAAATACGACGGTTTAGGAAAACCGTGTACTAATGACCCAAAGGTGAAAGTTCGTTTCCCAAGGAGGCTAGTGCGTTGTGTTAAGAATTGATTAATGATGTGATTATGTTGATTATGTGAAAAGAAAAGAGAAATGAGATAAGAAGAGAATATCGGTTACGATGACGGATTAAACTAAGACGAAAGAGTCATACACGTAAAACCGTAAAAGCACCAAAAATAAAAAATTTACCCTAAAAATTCCTATAAAATTGCAATAAATCCTAAATAATGTATTAAGAGTTTACAAAAATCAGAATTCACATAAACCTTTTAATTAACTAAATAATAATTTTTTAATGCTAATTAAAGCCCAAAAAATCAAAATAATTAATAAAAAGCCCAAAATGAGATTTATCACTTTGTAAACCTCTAAAATACCCTAACTTAATTTAAAAATATTTTTGAAAATTTTAAAATTAATAAAAACTATTTAAAAACAATTAAAAACTATTAAAACTTAAAATAATTATAAAACTTAATCTAAGAACACTAAAAATATTCTAAAAATTGTAAAATTCCTAACTTAATGTATTTAACCTAAGAAAAATATAAAAACTTGAAAAATCTAAATTTTAATTTTTAATAATAAAATAATAATAAAATAATATTAAAAATCCAGAATTTATAAAAAATTCTAAAAACTTGCAAACTAGCTTAATTTAACCTAAAAACATAGAAATGAAGTTGAAATTACAAAATACCCCTAATGGGCCTTGAAATGGGCCAAAAGTCCAAACAGTCCCCTTAATGGGCTTATTAAGGCCCAATAAGAAAAATGTTGTCCAATTAAGCCCAAAAACTCCTATCTGACTCAAAATTTGATTCTAAACACAATTTTTCAAAGGCCCAAAAGCTAAAAATGTGAAATAAGCTGGCTTATATCAAACAGCTTATTCTTAATGGGCTTTTTGGCCCATTAAGCTATAAGCTGATGCCATAAGCTCAAATTAGACACACAAGCTTCCTTTGAGTTGCTTAAGACTTCTATAAAAAGAAATTTGAAAAAAGTCCAAGGAATAAGCCTGAAAATGCAATAAGCAATCTACACAAAACGACAAAATAGTCGTTTTCGAGTTCTAGGCTATCCCAAGAGCTGATTCAAGTTTCTAAAGCTTTTAAATGACTTAACTAAGCTTAATCAACAAAAAAATTTCAAATAAGTTCACTCAATAAGCTAAAATAAGCAAATAAGCACTTATGAAAAAGTCAAATGAGTTGGTTTTCTAGCAAAAAGTCAAAATCAAAGTCTTATAAGCTCCAGTTCAAACAAATGGGTCAAATGATGAAGATTGATCACAAAAATAAGTTGTTGCAGGTCTAGATAAGCCAAAATGGCTTATTAATAAGCTGAATGCAAAATTACACTAGCAGGGGCTAGTTTTGGTGTCTGGGCAATGGTAAAAGTTTCCACTGCTTGACTTGTTTGACTATTTGTCTTTAGTGACTTTTTTGGAGATTCAAGTTACAAAAAGGCACCCAAATGATCAGTGGATCATAAGGAGTCAATAATAATCAAGAAATCACAATCACTAACAGCCAATTAGTACAGTTTAATCAATTAAGCACCAGATATAGCCCAGACATGAACAAATAAGCAGTTATGGTTCAATAAGCACTTATAGCACAATTCAGCCAACCAAACTTAACCAAATGCATACACAAGCTATAATAAACTTAAATGAACAAGTCTAAACAAGTTTCATGCAATGATTCAAGGTATAAGTCAAGATTCAAGCACAATAAGTTGCTGATGAACACTAACAGGTTAATGATGAACACTAACACAAGCAAACTTTTACACTTGCTGATGTATTTGACCACCAAGCCAAATTCAAACCCCCAAATCTTGTTAACATGTTATATTAACTATGTTTAGACACTTTTTATCCCTAAGCATGCATACACTCTATGTGTTCCCAAATTCTTAGGTCAAAAACAGTCAAAACAAGCAATCTATAGCACAATCTTTGATTTGGTGTTTTAAACTTGAAAACTTGCAGCAAATAGCACTCAAACAAGTCAATAACAGATACAAAGCACAAATAACACTTTCCGCAAACACAATAACAACTTATGATCTCAAACAGGTAATCCCAAACACCCTTTTAACTTTTCAAATCCAAAACTTTCAAATCAAAAGTGTTATCCAAGACCACCCAAGCCCAAATTAGCACAATAACATATGAGATATGCAAATTTAAGCAAGATTAGACCATAAAATCAGCAAGAACACAAGTCACACACAAAATCACCAAATATCCAAGTTTTTAACAGATTTTGGGTAAGATGATGTGTACCTCATGGATGTACATCCACACCCACGAATTTTGAGCTTATGTACTAGCAAGAACAAGTACAAGCTTCCACAAACAACCCTACTAAGAATCAACAAGGTTAAGAGCACAATATAAAAATCAGAAAAATGAAAAATTCTTGATTAATGCAACCTTAGTTCCCCACACTTGATTATCCCCAAGTTATAGGCTTCACCACACCTTGATAACTTAATATCAGGATGTTATGATCAGCTTTATAGCCCAAGAATTCCAAGGTTTGAACAAGTCTTAGCAAAATATCAAGAAAAGTGGAAAATGTGCAAACTTTTGCACACTCCTTTTGAAAACATGTTTAGGATTCAAGAACAATAAACATTCAACAATAATAAACAGATTATAAGAGTGTCACTTGAGTTTTCTTCACCAAATTCAAACACATTTCATTAAGATGAATATATGATTTACAGATTTGTGAACTTAGGAAAATTCATGAGCAAATGTAAATGTCAGACCCTATACCCTTTATATAGAGGGTGTACATGGCCTTTGTAACCTAAAAATCTGAAAACCCTAAGCTGTGTTCTTCCAGAAATACCCTTGAGTAGCTTGAAGTTGCTTGAACATGTGACAAGTTCTTGGCCGGTTGTGTGATGTGGCATGTGTGAAAAGTTGATCAAAGGCTTCAAATAAGCTTAACTTCCAAGCTTTGTTGTGGGACGTTGGATGAGGTCCACTGTTTTGGCGTCTTCTTAAAAGGGTGAAAAGCAGGGGGAAACATGTGACAATGTGGTGATGTGGCAGACCTTTTGAAAGTTAGGATGTGATTAAGGACACCTTAATTATAAATCTGGAAGGTTTTAGCACTTAATTATTTGTAATTAAGAAAAACCCAAATCTTGTGATGAACATGAAGAACATGTTTTTGATCTGTTTTTATGTTTAAACATTGTGTTAGGTGCTATTTTAACTAATCAGTTGTGATTAGTTAAATAAAGGGTGAGTGAGATGTGATGTGGCACCAGGGAGAGAGTTGGTTGGTGGATTTGGTTGAGTGGGGCACGTGTCACCATGACACTGGTTAAGGTAAGTATCATTGTCTGCCAAGAATAGCCCCCAGCCTTTCTTCTTTCTTTCACTTTGTAAATAAACACCACAAATCCGTTTTCCTTTGTATTTCAAGTTTCCTTTTTCACACTTTTGCCCCAAATACTTTTCCAAAGTATTTTTAGGGGCATTTCTTGCCATTTCTTGATTCTTGAAGGACTGATTTGGTATTTTCTTCAAGGATTATGGTCTTGACTTGTATGATTGTCATTTTGGAGGACTAAAATTGCCAAGTCATGATTAATGAGGGACCAATTTTGCCATGTCTTCAAAGTCAAGGGTCCTTTTGGTAATTTTGACATTTTCAAAGGACCAAATTTGTAATTCTTGTAATTTGAAGTCCTTCATGGTATGTTTGACTTTGAGGAGGATAAATATTGACATTTTAGTTTTGTTGAGGGACTAAAATTGCCAATTCTTCAAAGTGGAGGGCCCTTTTTGCAATATTGACAAACTTTAGGGACCAATCTTGTAATTATGAGGATACAATGGTATAAAGTGTCAGTTCTTCAATATTGGAGGACCCTTCTTCATAAATCTTCAAATCTTCAAGGGTTTTCTTGGAAAATTCTTCATTGGGGCTTGGTTCAATGTGCGGCTTCGTTTCCCGTGTTCGTTTTTGCATGATTCTAGTGATCTTTTGTCATTTTCTCAATATCCGTACCTAAAATACACAAGCAACAAACACAAGAATATATTGGGGTATTTTCATGATATTTTATGCATTTAAAGCCCTTTTTGGACGATGAGACTATGTATAAAAGCAGTCTCATCACTCCCCCATATTAAACCATTGTCGTGCCCTCACGCAAGCTAGAATAAAGTATCATAGCATCTCTAAAATTCATTTTTATTCACTTTTATTGAATGATAAACTAGCTACACTACTACTATTATTGCTACTACTTGCGTTTTAGACATAATGTATGATTTTCATCGCAAAATGGGACGTTTAGGTTCATAGAACAAGAACACGTGAATGCTTCGTTAGAAATTTCATCGTCCTCGATTTTTACCCCAATTCCATGCCAAGCGTGCAACGAGATCATTGTCATTATAAGTTAGTAATGCTAACACTACTCATATGCCCTAATCACGTACTTATCCTCCCATTTTCCTAAGTTGTATCTCTTATATTTTATTATGTCTTGAATGTTTCACGAGGATACATTGTTTGACTTATGCGATAATAGAGATTTAGGTCTAAAAATAGAGTCCTAACGGTGTAACAAAGACCATCAAATCAATAACCCCTCCTAATAGACAACGATGTCAAAAAATTAAATTGACAAGAAGGATCGATAAACACGGTTTTATAATGGTTTTGAACATGAGACTTATTACCAAGACTTTTATACGCCCCCTAACGGAAGGGCCTTATTATCATAGGTTTACCTCCATCTTTTATTCAATTCGCCATGAAGCTTTTATTATGACCTCGGTCTTGCCTTGCCTTTTATTATCCACCTCGTCGGTGGTTTTATTAGCCAAAGACGTATATCCTCACGCTAAGGCGAATTTTGGATCTTTAAAGCTTCAAAGATTAAGGCTTGATTCACTTTCAATTTTGCATAGATTTTTCGGCCTTGTGAGCTTCAAATTGTTTGCTTGATTTAGGTGAGCACTTGAAATCTTATTATTGGGTGAAGCTTTCGATTATTCGGGTTGCCAATACTTCAAAACCGTGACGTTGGCGATACCTTAATGTCTTCCCAATTTAATTACACGGAAGCTACTAGAAAAGACTAGAAACCCAACAATCAAGACTAAACCGCTAAGTCAATATTTATTAAGCAAAAAATATTTACTAGCGAAGGGAGAATAAGCAAATAACGAGAACACATGAGTTTTTGAAAGAATATGAGTACTCTACGTTTAGCATAGTAACTTATAATTAACTCTATCATTTCTCATCCTCATTTAAGAGACTTATCCTAATGTGAAGTTAAGGAATCAAAGCTAAGTGCTCAACACGCACGGTCGAGTCAAAAATTACTCTTATTCTCGCCATCGGAAAATCTACATTCGTATCTTCAAACACTTATAAAACATGAGAAATTTTTTAAAATTTGGCCATTTTTAGCCTTATTTTGCAACAAAAACGATAAACAAAAAGATAAACTTTGGAAAGCGTGAAGGTTTGGCAAGGCAAGTATCTATTAACCCCCCCCCCCCCCATACTAAAGTTAAACATTGTCCTCAACGTTTCGAGTCTAGGGGTGCAAACACCCCCATACTAGAGACGTAGTCAAATTCCTAATCTAGAATGAAAAGGGTGTAACCGTTAAATTTAAAGCCGTTTATAAAGTGTGCTAAAAACCTAAGGTTAGAATATCAAAGGATATATCATGGATATTGAGAAAGTCTTCAAAGCAAACGATCGAGTGCTCCCATAAAACGAACACGAGAGGCTCCAATCGTGAAGATCATGATCATCTAAAGTCCACAATTCACAAACAACCACGAAGCAAAGGTTGGAAGGGCACAAATCCCCACACGTTACTACATTAGAAAGCGATAATATGTACATAGGATAAGCATGGGACTCCCCCACGAGGCACCTCATTTTTGATTACCAAGTCATGAGCTCGACTCGATCCCCTCAATACTAGTTATCATTGGGGAAGGTGATTTGGTCGAGGTAGTTTAAGGATGGAACTTCCCCGCCAAAGTAGTGCTTCAACCTATGTCCATTCACCTTGAAATTGGGGCCATCATTTTGAGCTAGCTCGATGGTCCCATATGGAAAAACTTGAGTCACGGTGAATGGACCGGACCAACGGGATTTCAACTTACTAGAAAAGATTTTCAAACGAGAATTAAAAAGCAAAACTTGATCCCCCATGTTAAAAACCCGGTTTTTAATTTTAGAATCATGCAACTTTTTAGTCTTTTCTTTATAAATCAATGAATTTTCATAAGCAATATACCTTAATTCATCCAATTCATTTAATTGCATTTTCCGGTGTTTTCCCGCGGTCTCCATGTCATCATTACAATGCTTTAGGGCCCAATAAGCCTTGTGTTCCAATTCAATTGGCAAGTGACAATTTTTCCCATACACAAGCTTATATTGGAGTGCACCCGATGGGCGTCTTATGAGCAGTCCTAAAGGCCATAAAGCATCGTCTAACTTATCCGACCAAGATTGTTGGTTTTCTCCAACGGATCTCTCCAAGATCCTCTTCAACGCTCGGTTTGAAACCTCGACTTGCCCACTCGTTTGCGGGTGATAAGCCGTAGAAAGCCGATGTGTAACCCCATATTTCCTTAGGACACTTTCGAATTGGTCGTTACAAAAATGGGTTCCACGATCGCTTATGATCGCACGAGGGGTCCCAAACCGAGAAAACAATTGCTTCAAAAACTTGACTACCACACGAACATCATTGGTGGGCAAAGCCTTAGCTTCCACCAACTTAGATAGGTAGTCATCCGCGACAGGGATGTACTTATTACCACGAGATGATGGGAACGGCCCCATAAAGTCTATACCCCAAACGTCAAAGATCTCACACACTTGGATGATATTTTGTGACATTTCATCTTTTTGTGAGGCTTTTCCTTGTCGTTGGCATGAGTCACATGACTTCACAAGCTCTTGTGCATCTCGGTAAATAGTACGCCAAAAGAAGCCGGCATCAAAAACCTTCTTAGCCGTGAGATTAGCACCGTGGTGGCCACTCGTGGGTCCATCGTGACAAGCTCTAAGGATGTTAGAAGCTTCGGTACCAAAGACACAACGTCGAATAATTTGATCCGAACAAGTTCGAAACAAGTAAGGGTCATTCCAAAAGTAGAACTTGACGTCACGAAAGAAATTCGTTTTTCTTGAGTCGTCATACCCTTAATGATGAAGTTGCCCGCATGGTAATTTGTGAAGTCCGCAAACCATGGGGTAAAAGAATCAAGTTTAGAATTTACTACACCAAGTGTCTCGAGCGGAAATGTTTCGGTGATTTCCTTGGGCTCGTAAACACTTTGGTGAGGATCTTCCAAACGAGAAAGATGATCGGCCGCTAGATTCTCGGCTCCTTTTTTGTCAACGATTTTGTGATCAAATTCTTGAAGGAGGAGAATCCAACGAAGTAATATCGACTTTGCATCTTGTTTAGCCATGAGATACTTGATATCCGAGTGATCCGTATACACTATGCATTTAGCCAAGACGAGATAAGGTCGGAATTTCTCAAATGCATACAACACGGCAAGGAATTCCTTCTCTGTTGTAGTGTATTTTAGTTGAGCCCCGGTCATCGTCTTGCTAGCATAGTAGATAGGCAAGAAGTGTTCTTCATGACGTTGCCTCAATACGGCCCCAATAGCATAGTCACTAGCATCACACATGAGCTCAAAGGGGAGGTTCCAATTGGGAGCAACAAGAATGGGAGCTTCGGTAAGTTTCCTCTTAAGGATTTCAAAGGCTCGTACACAATCTTCGTCAAAGACAAAATGTGCCTCTTTTTCAAGGAGATGTGTAATAGGTCGAGATATCTTTGAAAAATCCTTGATGAATCGACGATAAAAGCCCGCGTGGCCTAGGAAACTCCTAACTCCCTTAACGGTTTTGGGATGAGGTAATTTGGCGATGACGTCTACCTTAGCTTGATCTACCTCAATCCCCGCTTTCGAAACCTTGTGCCCTAAGACGATTTCACTCTTAACCATAAAATGACATTTTTCCCAATTGAGCACAAGGTTGGTTTCCTCACAACGTTTCAACATTCTCTCGAGATTCGACAAACACGAAGTGAACGAACTACCAAACACGGAAAAGTCATCCATGAAGACTTCCATCGTCTTCTCGATCATATCATGAAAAATAGCCATCATGCACCTTTGAAAGGTTCCCGGTGCATTGCAAAGTCCGAATGGCATTCTACGATAGGCAAACGTTCCATATGGACACGTAAACGTAGTTTTTTCTTGATCACGAGGATCGATGGGGATTTGGAAGTAACCGGAAAAACCATCTAAAAAGCAATAGAAATCGTTTCCCGCAAGACGCTCCAACATTTGGTCCATGAAGGGCAAGGGAAAATGGTCTTTACGAGTGGCGTCATTCAACTTACGATAGTCAATGCACACTCTCCATCCGGTCACGAGTCTAGTGGGAATTAACTCGATGGCATCGTTTGGCACAACGGTCATTCCTCCCTTCTTAGGGACACAATGGATAGGACTCACCCAAGGGCTATCGGAAATAGGGTAAATCATTCCCGCGTCAAGGAGTTTAAGGACTTCCTTTTTGATGACGTCGTGAATTTTGGGGTTCACCCTCCTTTTACATTGGATTGCGGGCTTGTAATCCTCCTCCATTAAGATTTTGTGGGTACAAAATTTGGGATCGATCCCCTTAATGTCGGATAACTTCCACGCAATTGCCCCTTTGTGATCCTTTAGAACATCGACAAGTGCGGTTTTTTCATCATCTGAAAGTTCTTTCGCAATAATAACCGGCAACTTGCCGCCCTCCTCCAAAAAGACATATTCGAGATGAGGAGGTAAATCTTTCAACTCGAGGATAGGTGGTTCCTCAATTGAAGATTTGGGCTCGATACTCAGAACCTCCTCGGGTGGAGGAAATGGGAAATCGTTAAGAAAATCCTTGATAATCGAGAAGTCCTCATCGTTGTCGAGGTCTTCGTTACAAGTATGTGGAACATCGAATTCTTCCAACGTAAAACCACCACCTTCAAATGGAGTGAAGGTTGGTGTCGAGTTATCAAGAATGGGATCTAACATAGTGTGATTGCCACTATTTTCATCATCACCAAAACCTAGAACTTCTTGTGAAAATTCCTCGCAAACAACGTCGATCATATCAACGAGGTTTATGGTTGCAACGAAATAAACAAGACAAATTTGAGAATTTTGAGTTGCGTTTATAACAAGTTCCTCGTCGTTGAAACGTAAGGTGATCTTTATAGCATGAACATCGATCAAAGCCATAGACGTATCTAAAAATGAACGACCTAAAATGAGAGGAACTTGAGGATCCGTGGGAATATCGACAACGATAAAGTCTACCGGATAATAGAACTTTCCCACTTTCACAAAAATGTCTTCCGCCAATCCACATGCGGGAATCGTGGAATGGTCGGCCAACTCGATAGACATTAGTGAAGGAGTAAGATTAGGAAGATTGAGCGACTTAAAGATTGCAAGTGGCATCAAGTTAATGCTAGCACCAAGATCGGCCAAGGCATAGCATTCTTCCATATCTTGGATTGCACAAGGGATCAAGAATTTACCGGGATCACCGACTTTTTGAGGTATGCGATTAAGATAAACCGATGAACAACTAGACAATTGATGTAATTTCTCCTTGTTGTTCAACATACTCTTAAAGTTAGCGACAAATCGAGGCATCATGACCAAAGCATCGGCGAAACTCACATTAATGTGCAAATCACAAAACATTTTCATAAAAAGCTCAAATTGGTAGTTGTCGCGCTCTTGACGTTTCTCCTTTCTAAGTCTTGATGGATAAGGCAAAGGTGGTGTGGGTTGAGGCATAGGCATAGCCTTTGGAATCTCGGGTTCCAATGTTGGTAATGGGTCAACCGTAGGTGTGGTATGAGCGGTACTTTGTGGGATTGGGACATGCTCCTTTTCGACCACCACCTCGGGTTCTTCCTCAATTGCCTCCTTCGTAGGAGCAATTGGTTGAGGAGTCGGTTCCTTAAGTGTCTTACCACTACGTGTGGTAATCACTTTCATCTCACCCTTAGGGTTCGATATGGTGTTGCTAGGAAGACTAATCGAAGACGGTTTTCACATAATTGCCTCAAACCTAGATGAAATTTTATCGTCAAACATGGATTGCCTCTTCTCGACCTTAATCATTTCTTGCCTAATCTCATGTTGCCCTTGTTCCATTTTTTGTTGCTTTTGTTGTAACCTAGTTACATTTCCTTCCATTTTGTTTGTATGGATTTTAAGCTCATTTGCTAACTCATTTTTCAACTCTTTCTTCAAGTCGGTCTTAAACTCGGATCTTAGGCTAATGATTTCTCTTTGAATGTTGTCAAACCTAGCATCGTTTCCATTAGCGTATTCAACAAATTCATTTGGAAGATCTTTCAAAGTTTGCAAACCTTTGTTGTTGTTTTGAAAATCACTTTGATTTTTGTTTGAAACTTGATTATTAGCACCTTGATTACCATAGTTTTCCTTGTTGTAATTGTTTTTGAAACCAACTTGATTGTTTCGATAGTTGTTGTTAGCATTTTGATTTGAAGCGAAACCCGGTGGAGTCAATTGATTAGAGCGGGTAACTTGACCGTTTTGGTTGTAAGTTCTCGTGTCCGCGTAGGCACTCGAAGTGTTACCACCGTTGGTAATGCACTCGGAGAAATCATGACCTCCACCACAATACATGCATGAAACCTCAACCGCTTTAGCCGTAGCGGGAGCACTTTCTCCAACTTTGAATTCAATTAAAAGTCCTTTAAGCTTATCAAAGATTTTGTTTTCCAAGTTCGCCTCAATTTGGCAAGCATCGATGGTAGTAGACAAAGAAGGTGAAGCCGAAGACGAAGCCTTACGAACACTCGATGTGTTACGAGGACTATACACCTTAGATTTATTCTCAATTATCACCAAAGCTTCATCAACCGTTTTACACAAAAAATTACCACCCGCGGCGGCATTTAGATAATCCCTTTTATGATCATTAAGTCCATTGTAAAACGTGTCAATTTGATGCAAGTCGGAAAAACCATGATGAGGACACTCATGTAACATTTCCTTAAACCTATTCCAAGCCGTTGAAAAACTCTCATTAAATTCTTGTGAAAATTTTGAAATCTCGTTTTTCAAATGCGTAGTCTTAGAGGGCGGAAAAAATTGGTTCACAAACTTTGAAACGAGATCCTTCCACGTCAATATAGAATTGGGTGGCTCTTTCTCTAACCAAATTTTAGCTGGCCCCGCTAAGGAATACGGAAAAAGCATCATCTTAATCGAGTCATTAGCAACATCCTTAAATTTGCAAGTGGCGGTAAGACGATTGAATTGGCGGATATGGTTGTGCGGGTTGTCCTTTTCATCACCACGTAATTTGTTGTTTTGGATCATCGACAACAAACCCGTTTTCACTTCAAAATTCTCCGCAAGGATAGCGGGAATCACAATAGCCTCTCCATAACCCTCGGTGGGTGCTTGAAGTAACTCCATCATAGTTCGATTCGCCATGGTTGGTTCTTCTCTTACGATGGGTTCGTCAATAGGAGATTCCTCACTAGAAAGATTAGGAGTAGGTGTTTTGTTTTTTCGTTTACGTGCACGTCTTGCTTGATTACGAGTAAGCATAAACGTCACGTACAACGTGGGGGTGAGCAAAGAAGATTCTTTTTGGTGTTTTTTATTTTTCATTTTTTGTGGTTTTTGATTGTTTTTACTTTTTTTGGATTTTGTGATTGTATTAAGTAGACCAAAATCTACAAATCTCCTCCTTAATCAAATCTCTTGATTAAAGAAGCCTCAAGGAATGAAAACGACCACGTGAAGTGAACGCCTTCGATGACTTTAGAACGTTGGTGGAACACCAAAACGTTCAAGAGGGTTTAATCAAATGAAACCAAGAAAGTATATATGATACTTAATACTTTGAGCGGCAATACCCTCGATTAGCTCTCAAAATCAAATACTCACAAGCAAGCGGGGAAACGAGGCGGCGCGAAGCACTTAAGAGCCTTTTTCCTTAGGGTATATTTTATAATACCCACCTTATAGTTTGTATTTTTCAAAATCGAGCTTCACGAAAGTATTTATCTATTTTTGCCTTTCTTTCTTTTTGAGATTCGAATACAATGATTGGGTAATGACCTCCCAAGTCAAGGTTGTGTTTTCATACTTTTGGAGTACTTGTGAATTTATTGTTCTTCGTATACAATATAGTAATAGCATTCACACAAAAAACGAAAAACCGATAATACGTATTAGTAGAGTGCTACTAATACAAATACTATTATGGCTATATATAAAAACAACAATTGCCAAATCAAAACACAACACGCCTCCCCAGCAGTGGCGCCAAAATTGATGTAGTCTTTTTGCACACCTTTGCATTAGGAAAAACAAAAGGGCAAAATAATGGAAAGTATTAATACGACGGTTTAGGAAAACCGTGTACTAATGACCCAAGGTGAAAGTTCGTTTCCCAAGGAGGCTAGTGCGTTGTGTTAAGAATTGATTAATGATGTGATTATATTGATTATGTGAAAAGAAAAGAGAAATGAGATAAGAAGAGAATGACGGTTACGATGACGGATTAAACTAAGACGAAAGAGTCATACACGTAAAATCGTAAAAGCACCAAAAATTAAAATTTTACCCTAAAACTTCCTATAAAATTGCAATAAATCCTAAATAATGTATTAAGAGTTTACAAAAAATCAAAATTCACTTAAACCTTTTAATTAATTAAATAATAATTTTTTAATGCTAATTAAAGCCCAAAAAATCAAAATAATTAATAAAAAGCCCAAAATGAGATTTATCACTTTGTAAACCTCTAAAATACCCTAACTTAATTTAAAAATATTTTTGAAAATTTTAAAATTAATAAAAACTATTTAAAAACAATTAAAAACAATTAAAACTTAAAATAATTATAAAAATTAATCTAAGAACAGTAAAAATATTCTAAAAATTGTGAAATTCCTAACTTAATGTATTTAACCTAAGAAAAATATAAAAACTTGAAAAATCTAAATTTTAATTTTTAATAATAAAATAATATTAAAATCTAAATTTATAAAAAAATTCTAAAAACTTGCAAACTAGCTTAATTTAACCTAAATAACACAAAAATGAAGTTGAAATTACAAAAATACCCTTAGTGGGCCTAGAAATGGGCCAAAAGTTCAAACAGTCCCCTTAATGGGCTTATTAAGGCCCAATAAGAAAAATGTTGTCCAATTAAGCCCAAAAACTCCTATCTGACTCAAAATTTGATTCTGAACACAATTTTTCAAAGGTCCAAAAGCTGAAAATGTGAAATAAGCTGGCTTATATCAAACAGCTTATTCTTAATGGGCTTTTTGGCCCATTAAGCTATAAGCTGATGCCATAAGCTCAAATTAGACACACAAGCTTCTTTTGAGTTGCTTAAGACTTCTATAAAAAGAAATTTGAAAAAAGTCAAAGGAATAAGCATGAAAATGCAATAAGCAATCTACACAAAACGACAAAATAGTCGTTTTCGAGTTCTAGGCTATCCCAAGAGCTGATTCAAGTTTCTAAAGCTTTTAAATGACTTAACTAAGCTTAATCAACAAAAAGTTTTCAAATAAGTTCACTCAATAAGCTGAAATAAGCAAATAAGCACTTATGAAAGAAGTCAAATGAGTTGGTTTTCTAGCAAAAAGTCAAAGTGAAAGTCTTATAAGCTCCAGTTCAAACAAATGGGTCAAATGATGAAGATTGATCACAAAAAACAAGTTGTTGCAGGTATGGTAAGCCAAAATGGCTTATTAATAAGCTGAATGCAAAATTACACTAGCAGGGGCGAGTTTTGGTGTCTGAGCAGTGGGAAAAGTTTCCACTGCTTGACTTGTTTGACTATTTGTCTTTAGTGACTTTTTTGGAGATTCAAGTTACAAAAAGGCACCCAAATGATCAGTGGATCATAAGGAGTCAATAACAATTAAGAAATCACAATCACTAACAGCCAATTAGTAGAGTTTAATCAATTAATCACCAGATATAGCCTAGAAATGAACAAATAAGCAGTTATGGTTCAATAAGCCCTTATAGCACAATTCAGCCAACCAAACTTAACCAAATGCATACAAAAGCTATAATAAACTTAAATGAACAAGTCTAAACAATTTTCACGCAATGATTCAAGGTATAAGTCAAGATTCAAGCACAATAAGTTACTGATGAACACTAACAGGTTAATGATGAACACTAACACAAGCAGACTTTTACACTTGCTGATGTATTTGACCACCAAGCCAAATTCAAACCCACAAATCTTGTTAATAGTTTATATTAACTATGTTTAAACACTTTTTAGCCCTAAGCATGCATACACTCTATGTGTTCCCAAATTCTTAGGTCAAACACAGTCAAAACAAGCAATCTATAGCACAATCTTTGATTTGGTGTTTTAAATCTGAAAACTTGCAGCAAATAGCACTCAAATAAGTCAATAACAGATACAAAGCACAAATAACACTTTCCACAAACACAATAACAACTTATGATCTCAAACAGGTAATCTCAAACACCCTTTTAACTTTTCAAATCCAAAATTTTCAAATCAAAAGTGTTATCCAAGACCACCCAAGCCCAAATTAGCACAATAACAGATGAGATACGCAGATTTAAGCAAGATTAGAACATAAAATCAGCAAGAACACAAGTCACACACAAAATCACCAAAAATCCAAGTTTTTAACAGATTTTGGGTAAGATGATGTGTACCTCATGGATGTACATCCACACCCACGAATTTTGAGCTTATGTACTAGCAAGAACAAGTACAAGCTTCCACAAATAACCATGCTAAGAATCAACAAGGTTAAGAGCACAATATAAAAATCAGAAAAATGAAAAATTCTTGATTAATGCAACCTTAGTTCCCCACACTTGATTATCCCCAAGTTATAGGCTTCACCACACCTTGATAACTTAATATCAGGATGCTATGATCAGCTTTATAGCCCAAGAATTCCAAGGTTTGAACAAGTCTTAGCAAAATATCAAGAAAAGTGGAAAATGTGCAAACTTTTGCACACTCCTTTTGAAAACAGGTTTAGGATTCAAGAACAATAAACATTCAACAATAATAAACAGATTATAAGAGTGGCACTTGAGTTTTCTTCACCAAATTCAAACACATTTCATTAAGATGAATATATGATTTACAGATTTGTGAACTTAGGAAAATTCAAGAGCAAATGTAAATGTGAGACCCTGTACCCTTTATATAGAGGGTGTACATGGCCTTTGTAACCTAAAAATCTAAAAACCCTAAGTTATGTTCTTCCAGAAATACCCTTGAGTAGCTTGAAGTTGCTTGAACATGTGACAAGTTCTTGGCCGGTTGTGTGATGTGGCATGTGTGAAAAGTTGATCAAAGGCTTCAAAACAACTTAACTTCCAATCTTTGGTGTGGGACGTTGGATGAGGTCCACTGTTTTGGCGTCTTCTTCAAAGGGTGAAAAGCAGCGGGAAACATGTGACAATGTGGTGATGTGGCAGACCTTTTGAAAGTTGGGATGTGATTAAGGACACCTTAATTATAAATCTCGAAGGTTTTAGCACTTAATTATTTGTAATTAAGAAAAACCCAAATCTTGTGATGAACATGAAGAACATGTTTTTGATCTGTTTTTATGTTTAAACATTGTGTTAGGCGCCATTTTAACTAATCGGTTGTGATTAGTTAAATAAAGGGTGAGTGGGATGTGATGTGGCATGATAGGTGTGAAAACACCCATCCTTTTACCACTTAATTCTGGCTAAAACAAGACCAAAACATGTATTTAATATCATTTGTTTGGAATTATGCGTGGTTTTTGTGTTTATTGTGTTTTCAGAGTGAACCGGATGAATATTGAAGAAAACATGGGATTGCACGGGTTTTATCGAGGAAAAAGACTCAAGACGAAGTCTACTGTCCCAGAGATGAAAAAGATTTGAAGTCATTGTGCCTATTTAAAGATTTATCAAAGAATAGAGCCAAAGATGGAAGATTCATATATGTCGAAGAACTCGAGTCTATTAAACAAAAGATTATAAGACGAGTTGGAATTATTCACCGACACTTCTCAAATCCAAGTCGGAAACGTTTATTTAAAGAAGCGTGAAGACTATAGAAGAAAGAAGAAAAAGAAGCCCAAACCATAGCCCAATCACAAGCCCACCACCACAAGACTTGCCTATAAATAGGACCTTACTTCACAAAAATTCAACACTTAGTCTTTTAGGTAGTTTTTAGTTTTTTTCATTCTCTCTAGTTTTAGAGAGAGAAAGTTCTAAACTTTCTCTCACTAGACTTCATCTTTTCTATTTCAAGATCAAAACTTTGTATTATTTTTCATTAATCAAGTTCAAGTTTTAAGCTTTTAATCTTTAATCTCATCCTTCCTTTCTTTGGTTTTGATTGATTTTGGTACAAAACTCATATGATCCGTGTTGTTCATCAATGATTTTGTGCTTAAAAAGTTGATTTCTTTTTATGTTTCCTTAAGTTTATACACGAATAAGCTTTAAGATCCTTGTTCTTATTGGCTTATTTGTTGATTTAGCTTATTTACTCTTTAAAGTTTTTATAAAAAGTTCATCTTTTTATCCTTTGATTTATGTTTTTGCTTATTTGAAGCTTAGATAAAGTGTTTTTAGTGCTTATTTGATCAGCTTAATATTGGATTCGAGCTTATTGGTGATTGGCTTATTCTATAGCTTATTCCCTAGCTTAAGTCTCGGAACAACTTCATTTTCGGAAAGGGTAAAGCCCTTTTCCGACCAGGCTTTCCGATCTATACATTCCGAGCAGACCCACCCCTTCATTCCGATCATAGTGATCGGAAAAGGGTTTTCGTATTCCGATATTGGGGTGTTGTTACATTTTGATCAGATTTGTTTAAGGGTATTCCGATTTGATTCCTTGTTAAATATTCCGATTGCTTCATTTTGTAACACATTCCGACAGCAAGTATTCCAAGCATTCCGATCTGAACCTTGTTTAGCCTATTCCGATTAGTGCAATTTTTAGTTATTCCGATTTGAATCCCTTTTGTGTTATTCCGATCTTAGTCATTTTACCACATTCCGATCACTTGATCGGAACATATTCCGATCAGCTTCCCTTTTTAGCTTATTCCGATTCGAGTTGTTTTGCTAAATTCCGTTCTTACTTTCTTTTAGTAGTTTTCGACTGAGTTCATATTTTTACTAAGTTTTCCAAGAGTTAGTTTTTATTGAGTGTCCATTTATTTTTCTAGTATAATCTTAAAGTTTTCATACATTTATTTTTTAAAACTCGTCTTTTTACTTTAGTCATTTAAAGCTTTAAGTTTACTCTTCGACACTTAGTTACTTGTTATTAGTTTAAAATAGATAAACAAACCATCACCTTTTTATTAACCAAGAACAACTCATTCCACTTAGAGCCGAGATCAATTCGAGGAGATACCGAGATTAAAATCCGAACCCATACAAAACGCATGTATCATGGCACCAGGGAGAGAGTTGATTGGTGGATTTGGTTGAGTGGGGCACGTGTCACCATGACACTGGTTAAGGTAAGTATCATTGTCTGCCAAGAATAGCCCCCAGCCTTTCTTCTTTCTTTCACTTTGTAAATAAACACCACAAATCCGTTTTCCTTTGTATTTCAAGTTTCCTTTTTCATACTTTTGCCCCAAATACTTTTCCATAGTATTTTCAGGGGTATTTCTTGCCATTTCTTGATTCTTGAAGGACTGATTTGGTATTTTATTCAAGGATTATGGTCTTGACTTGTATGATTGTCATTTTTGAGGACTAAAATTGCCAAGTCATGATTAATGAGGGACCATTTTTGCTAAGTCTTCAAAGTCAAGGGTCCTTTTGGTAATTTTGACATTTTCAAAGGACCAAATTTGTAATTCTTGTAACTTGAAGTCCTTCATGGTATGTTTGAATTTGAGGAGGATAAATATTGACATTTTAGTTTTGTTGAGGGAGTTAAATTGCCAATTCTTCAAAGTGGAGGGCCCTTTTTGCAATATTGACAAATTTTAGGGACCAATCTTGTAATTATGAGGATACAAGGGTATAAAGTGTCAGTTCTTCAATATTGGAGGACCCTTCTTCATAAATCTTCAAATCTTCAAGGGTTTTCTTGGAAAATTCTTCATTAGGGCTTGGTTCAATGTGCGGCTTCGTTTCCTGTGTTCGTTTTTGCATGATTCTTGTGATCTTTTGTCATTTTCTCAATATCCGTACCTAAAATACACAAGCAACAAACAAAAGCATATATTGGGGTATTTTCATGATATTTTATGCATTCAAAGCCATTTTTGGACGATGAGACTATGTATAAAAGTAGTCTCATCAGTAATCAAGGCCCAAAAGCAACCGTGAATAAAGGCAAAGCCTTTATACCGGGATCGAAGATCGTATCCTCACATTTTGTTGAAAAAATAAAACACGCAAAGCCGGAGGATACGTCTTATAAGGAAGAAAACTCCTTACAACGTATGAAAACTCATCATATCCGAGGGGGTGGGGTGGGATACTTTGAAACAAGGGTAAATCATGCAAAATAGGAGTTTCAAAGTCTCCCCCCGGATCGAAGGCAAAAGCCTCACTAAAATCCTCATTCTCATCGAGAGGCGGTCCATCGGTGAACCCCTCGAGAATGGAAGCATCAAAAGTAGAAAGAGAAGTCTCATCCGTATGAGACGTCAGGAGTGTGACTAGCAAATCCGGCTCATCGAGTTTAAGATCCTTAGAATCCTCATTCTCGATGTCCTCGAACGTCTCATCAAAGAGAGGATTTACGTCACCAAAAATGAACGCGTCATCGAATTCACATAAAGGGTTCGAAAAGATTTTAAAATCGGTATTTTGAACGTCCTCGTCGATTAGTGACTCGTCATCACTAGCGGATAAATCATCGTCATTAAAAAGCGGGTTCGAAAAAGTCGTTGATTCTCTTCGCGAAGTGTCAATGGGGGAGACATCATCACATGATATATAATCACACTCACTATCGTGATTTGCCTCGTTAGAATCTTCGTGGAAAAATTCATCGAGAGCAAAATCACTTACCTCATCTTCGGAGAAAATCGTAGGCTCACTTTGGATTGGAATAGGGATCTCGACACTAGGATTAGTGCTAAGATTCGTCTCCCCCATACTTAGGGAGGCATCGGTTTCCATAGTGGGTATAGGAGTAAAAGGCTCTTCATATGAAGATTTTGCCTTAGTGGTTTCGACATCGGCGTCGAAAAACGTATCAATGTGAGCAAGGCCATCGGTGGACTTTTCACATGATAAATCCACAATCTCACATGATGTGGGATTAGGAATTAAAGGCTCGTCACGAGACGTTGTAGCCTTGATGGTTTCAAATTGGTCCTTCCGAGGGATCGAATGCGGGTTCTCAAAAGACGTAGAAATAGTAGTAACGTGTCCCTCCGGAATTAATTTTTGACACTCTTCAAATATCGAGGGGTCAACGATTCTCCTTAAAACCTTATCAATTTCTTCTTTTTCAAAATCACTTAACGGACTATCTTCGTCAAAATTTTGTGTATTTTGATTTTGAAAATATTTGATAATTTCAACTTTATTAGAAAAATTAGGTTCCAAAGGTTTAACATTCATTGTTCCAACACGTGCTACGAGATTTTCTTGTTGTTTATTTTCGAAAACATTTTCAAAAACCTCGTTCGTTGACACCCTTGTTTCCTCAACTTCGATGCTCTTTTCAACCTCTTCAACAATTAGGGTATCTTTTTTCTTCATAATTAGTTGGAAGAGAATATCAATTCGTTCATTGAAACGATTAGAGCTTTCGTCGACACGACTAGAACCGAGATCATCATCGAAAACATGTTGTGGAGATGATTGGTCAAAATCGGAATTGTAACATGGATCGGGCTCATGGGAATTTTGGGAATCGAGATTGTATGGTGGGGCCTCAAAATTATCAAAACTGGAATTATCGTATGAATTGGGTTCATCATAATTCGTTGGTTGGCAAGAATAAGTATCGTGAGGCCCCCCACAATTGTCGCAACACGGATTTTGAGAAAAATCCGGTTCGTCGTATGGATAACCACCCCCATTGTCTTAATTGTAACCCATGTCGCGTGATTCGTCAAAACTGGAAAATTGATTGTCGAAATACGTATTTTGGTTCATCGGTTGACAATCGTACACATAGTGAGGTTCGTCTACCCAATACTCATATGACGATGAGTATTGCGAAGATTGGTCAACGAAATTCGGATTTGGCTCGTGATTGTGACCATTTGGTATTGAATTTGACACTCATCGTGCCAATGGGAAGGGCTTCCACAATATCGGCAATGGATAAGACGTTCTTCGTAGAATACAAACAATTGGTCGGATTACACGATGGACATGCCCTAAATATTGCATAGTTGAAATAATCTCCGCACCTTTCACATACACACCATGGACAAGTCACGTAACCAAACTTTCGTCTCCCACAACCTAGGCAATGAAAATCCATGAAGAATTAAAATTTAGAGGGGTTGAGAAAAAGAATTATGAATAGAGGGAAAAATTGAAGAATCTTTTTGTGTTTTTGGTTTTTTTGGAATTTTGGTGTATTACGTAGAAATTAATCTACAAAAACTATCCACTAATCAAAGGTCTCGATTAATGAATCCAAGAAGAATGAAGGTAATTACGTGAAGTAAAAAACCCTCGTCGACTTTGAAACGTTGGCGGAACGCCAAAACATTTCGATGTTCAATAATTAAAGATCACAAAAAATAGATGTATTAATACTGGCAAACCCTTAATCAGTCGTCACTAAACCGATACGCACAAGCAAGCGGAGAAACGACTAGAACCGCCTTATACCCACCTTATAGTTTGTATCAATTGAGATCAAATCTTTTAAGAGTATTTATCTATTTTACCTTTGACTTTCGTTTGAATTTGATACAACAATAGTGACCGGAACGCTCAACTATTGAGGTGCAATTTCTCGCGTATTTGGATAATTATTGTGTGTTAATTGTTCTACGTAAATACAATATATTATGTATATTAAAAACGAGAAAACAATTTTGTGTTAATTGAGTTCAATTTAACACTATTTATTTGTATGGCTAATAGTATAGAAAAAGAAAAGGAAGTATTTACGATAAAAACGTAAACACTCAAACAAAAACGATAAATAAGTATGGCTAAACACACCTCCCCGGCAGCGGCGCCATTTAGTGATGTAGTATTTTTGTATATACTTTATTTTAGGTAAAAACAAAGCACACACAAATGTCGTTGGTAAGTATTAATCAATAAGTTTTAGGAAAAACGTAAAGACGAATAATCGAGTTCGTTCTCGGTGGAGGTATGGTGTTTAGCCAAAATATATAGACGTTATTTAATCGAGTGATTACACTTTTGGAAAGAAAGAAAGAAAGAAAAACGGAGACGAGCTACGCTAAAAACGATCGAAAACGCTTAAACGAACGAACGTGAAAACGCGACCAAACGAAAAATTTAACCTAAAAAATAATTAAAAATTACTAAAAAGTTTAACTAAGAAAAATTTGAAAACCAAAAAAATTGAAAATGCTTAAGTTAGTTTATGTTAATTTTTAAAGTTAATTAAAAATCTAAAAATAAAACTAGCTAAGAAAAAGTCAAACCAAAATTTTTTTCTAATGTAAACCTATAATACTTTATTTAAAAACTAAAATATATTTTTTGAAAATTTTGAACTTACTTTAACTATTTTTAATATACTTTACCAAAATAAAAACAAAAATAGTCACAACAATTAATTAATAAAACGAGATGAAATTCTAGTAAAACTAGAATAAATGGGAACCAAACTACCTACACTAACTTAACACATAAAAAACGATTTTGAAACAAATATTGCAAGTGTAGCACGTATAGAATAAGCAAAATGAATGAATAAGCTATAGACGGGCTGCTTGTATCAAAATAACACGAAACTAAAAAGTGTATAAAACAAATACAAAAGGAAGTAGTAACAAAAAAAAGAAAAATAGATCAGATGGTGAGGGGATGAAGTGCTGTGTCTGTTGCTTGTTGGGTGGTCAAGGGTTCGAAACCCTTTAGGTACTTTTTTTCAGCGTTACTTTTTATATATGAGCAAATAAAAAATGAAAGGAAAAGAAATTAGAAAGCTCCTGTAGAGCATATGGTTGTTGATTGTGATATTGGGTCTGATGGGGTTGTGTTGTCAGAGGTTCAAGCCCCATCACTACCACTTTTTGCTCCCTTTATTTGGATAGTAACTCCAGAACTCTAATTCACAGAACCTTAGCAACTGAACTAAAGTTTCAGATCAGCAAGCAGGTGAAATTCATTCCACAACAACAACAACATAAACATTTATACTACTACAATTTACCCCCTTTTTGAATATATTTTTGGCTATTGCTTGCTTTTTGGACTTATGCAAATCTCACACCACTAGCAATTGACTAGTGGCGAGTTAACAGCAAGAACAAACAACACATAGATTCGAATGATAAGCAGGATTCATGAAAGAACAAATGATTCCCTATAATGAACAATAGTTAACTTCCTAGATGCAAAATATTAAATTTCCAACTTAAAATAAAGTCACTAACAAGCTATAATCCACTGATTTTCTGCAAAATAGATCAAGGCCTATAGGAAAACAATAGGTGCACTCGATTTCAAGCTCTAATTATATCTAATGAAGGAAACGTGGCTGCTGGTGTGTTATTACAGGATAGTTGTCAAAATGCTCACTATGAAAACCTATATTATATCACAAGTGAAAGGCAACCACAAATCCTATGTGAGATACCTTCTATGTCAGACAACAAACCTATTCAAACCTCAAAACATCTCGGTTAAATTAAAGATAGTAGAAATATATACACACTAATGTAAAAAAATGCAGAAAAATGAGCACACAGTAGGTTTAAGAGCAAAGCAAACACACTTTTTTTTCTCTTTCTTTGTTAGTGAATGCACAAGACACGGACACAAACTCAAAACACAAACACAGACAACAGCCTAGGCCACATACACGATATTGCGTGCTCAGTAACAGAAACTCAATGACAGGCCCTTATTAACCTTTTTCTTAGGTTTGTTTATATGTTGTTGGTTAACAATGGGCATAGGCTCACAAGCAAAACACGAAATACCAAATATACCACAACTCACCCACAACAATGACAATTATCAAACAATGAGAACCCCACGTCGACAAGGTTAAGCAAACAGTGAATGGGTCACAGAAATCAATAGCAGTCCACTCTTTTCTTTATTTTCTTTTTCTTGTGGTTTCGTTGGGAGGCAAATTCACTCACAAGCAAGTTGCTTGTGGGAGTCGAATGATAAACACACAACACCAATAACGCAATACGCTCACAACTTAACCTCAAACAAGAATGTTAACAGTCCTAGGTACACAAGAAAATAAATGAAAACATCACATATACACACTCATCACAGTAAATCAAACAAAGATTGCACAAAATTTCATCACCAAAGCAGAAACCTTACTCAAACGTGCAAGAAACAATTTTTTTACTCCCACACCAAATCTTAAGCCGAGAATCAGTAATTCTAGTCCTAATGGTCATGCAGAGTACAACAAGGTCAAGGAATTGGCATACACTCTCCTAGTCCAGCATTCCCAAAAACCCTTTTAAGATTAGAAAACCAACTTTTTCAAAATAGATTTGTTTCGATCAACTTAATACCACAAGATAAATAATGATAAAGATCAACTAACATACACATATCAGATTACAAGCAATAATTCATCAATTCAAGGCTCAAACACCAAGCCACATGAACAATCTAATTAGAACAGAAAGATTAAAACAAGAAAAACAAACCTCTAGGGTGCACATCCACGCCCTAGGCTATTCGAGCTTATGTGTACGCGTGTACACTAGCTTTCCAACCTGTTAAAACACAAATAGCAAACAGCAATGCCAATAATCACATGAACAAGTGAAATTTTACAAATTCTGATTTTTTCTTTCTTTCAAAAACTTTTCTGAAAACTTTCTCACAAACTTGAAACACTTGAAACCTCCTTGAAATCTTTCTCAAACAGAAAACTACCTCAAAACAAACTTGTAAAAAAAATGGAACTAAGATTTATCTCCTCAGTGTACCAACTTTAAAATAATTGAAACAGAATTACATTTATCTCAAAATACCAATTTTCATTAAACTTAAAAAGGATTACAATTGAGAGAAAATCTGGAACAAGCTAAAATGTGAAACCCTATCGCCTTATATATTAGCTACAAGATGATTCTAGAAACAAGGGCATAAACTAAAACCCTAGAGCTTGAATATACCGATTTACCCTTGAGTCTTGTGAATTTGAAATTGGTCAATCCATGGCCATGTGATGATGTTGGACTGTTGTGAATGTTACAGCTAGTGGGGAGTGATCCAAACCATTAATATTGTTGTGGGGAGGAACGAATTGCCCACATCCATCGATCTTCTGTGCCAATCTTGTTTGAGAAAGGAATCTTGGGGTGAGGTTTGAATAATATGATGGTTAATCACAAATCTGCACAAGGGTGGGTTTTAATTTTGGGTGGTTAACAAAAGGAGATTAGGGTTTATGAGAAGAGGTTTGGGGTGATTTGGTGGGTTGATGTGTACAGGGAATGAAAACCGGGAAGAAAAAATGTAAGACCCCCAAATCTGGTAACGGGACAGGTAAGCACTGAGGGGTCCCACATCATGGTAACAGCATACATGACAATAAGGTAATAAAAGATGGAGTAAATAATATGACACCATTTAACAAATTTCTTCAAAAGCTGCGGAATAAAGTTTTTATAGATACAGTCCCAGTCTATGCATAATTAAGACAGAAAACAAAAGTCACCTAATTTACCAACATTCTGATAATAGTCTTAGTGCATGAAAGTAAATTTATTTAGCATGATTGAAATGGCCTAAGCAGTTTTCTCAAAAGATTTGACCAAAAGGGACATGGAATGTTCCAGCTGTTGGATCCTGCGGGCTCCCATCCATAAAATCAAGCATTTGCATTACCTGAGAAATAACATGTAAACGGGTCAACAAAAAGTTGAGTGATATTCATATGTTTAATAGAATAAGTTGTGGAATACAAGCAATGTTTTCCATATAAACATGTAATATTAAAGAAAAGAAAGTTGCACCAATGTGCAATTTAAATGTACTTCACTTAATGAAATAGATCATGACACCGTAGCGTTAACATATGTATTACTGGGGACCTCTAATAAGTATCTAGTCAAAATACTTGTATAAACGAATGTATATGCGTCGGTACTCATGACGGGGATTGTCAATCTCGATGGATCCATCCACAACAGTCGCGCTGGTGATATGTGAATTAACGGTTCATGATATAGAGGATTTTTTACTAAGGTACTAAGGCGTTAAGTAAATCATGAAACTGTAAAAGCAATACTGAATACTTGATTGAATACTAGTAAAAGTAATACTGTAAAAAGTCTACTACACGTATTCCACGCATGTATTTCTCACCCCGCATTTGTAAAACATGAATAAGGTAGTAAAAAGGGGCTATAAAATCACCTTTAGCAAGTAATCACAATGTAAAGGGGCTGAGAAAAATGGACTCTTCACGGACCTATGCAATGGTGACGCGTAATAAGAAAGTGTTCAATGTAGCAAATAACGTTTTAGGAGTAACGTGACATAGTATGACCAAGTGACTTGCGTGCGATGGCGAGACCTAGGCTTAAGATGAAATTGACCAAAATACCTTGAACCTACGGTATTAACATGACATTAACCATATATGATGGTCCAAGCATTTTTTGCGGGTTTTAAACACGTTTTAGGCTCGGTTCATAATGTTGAAATATTGGATTGAATTCAGTTTTCTGAAAATGGGTGTGAAGAATTGGACATATCTAAAAATCTATAAAAGTACAGGAGGTGAAATTCTGGAAATGTAAAGGTGTTTCTCTTACCTTTAAAAGTTGGGAAAGAACAGCCCTAGAACTATTTTCAATCAACGGGAAATACACTTTTAGTGACACACTATCAAAACAGAAAGTTGTAAACGTCTTTCGTACCTTACGGTAGATTGAGTATAAATCCCAATCGGTAAAAGATTTTGACACGAAACCAAAAATAGAAGTTTTATTATGTTTGTAGCTACTGTAAGAAGTTATAAAATCATAAATTAATCCTTTTTACCCAAGTCTATTTACCCACTTTTTAAGCATAACATTCAGATTTGACCTAGTTTAGTAAAACGACCGTTCCAGGCTCATCCGGACACTTCCCGTTTCCATCCAACTCACCACATACTAAGCACATCAGTGGGTATCCATTTTTCAAATAAAAAAAAGGTCATATGTTTAAGAAAATTTTGCCATGACCTATTTGTTTCTGTGGTGATTTCCATACTATAAAAACGACCCCATTTAGCAACCTAACCGCGAACACGCAACTCTTAAGCTATACGAAATCGCCACGCAAGTGTCCTAAGTCCTAGTATGCCCTAAGTATTCATAATCTCAATGGGTTTCACCCATGAGTTCAAAATCCATGAATCAATGAAATCAAAGTACTAGTAACACTAAAATCAAAATGCTAAGAGTGATTATACCTTCACAACAAGTATGAATCAATCCAAACACGCAAATTAAACAATTCCTCCTCCTTGATCCTTAGAAATTTCGTGGCCCTATGTCATAATAACATGCCCAAATCAAAATTTTATCCAACAAAATAAGATTTTATGCATTGGAACAACAAAAACAAACATGGGATTTTACAAAAACATCATCAAATCATAAGATTTGATGATTTTTTACCTCAAGCAAAAACTTGATGCATGTTGTAATTAACACATGGGTATAAATAAGAATCAAAAATTAAACATGGAATTAGTATTAAGTTACCTCAAAACAAAAAAATCAAAGGCTTTGGGTGTGTTTTGTGTTTAGTCGGCCTAAGGGAGAAGAAGGAGAAGCTGTGTTTTTTTTGTTCAATCTGTTGGTAAATATTACTTGTGGTACTTCCTTGTTTAAGTAAATGGTCAAAAAAAGTCAAAATGGGCTCTCTTAGCTTTAGTCCAGCCGAAATATCCAAGACAAGCCCAAGGTTTTAGTGTTAAGCTCTCGAAATTTACGGGTTTAAATAACGTGCCGTTTCAGACTAAAACCGAGACTCGTTTATTTTTAAAACGAAATTTCTTTAGAATTACTCGTAAATACTTGTTTGGACCGGATTTCACTAAGTTGGATCAAGGAATCAAGAATAACTAGAAATCACATAAAAATAAATTTTATCGCGACGTTCGGACCCGAAAACTCAGTCCGACAGCCGGAAAACGTAAAAATGCAAAAGTTCACCACTGCGTCCGTAATTGTTCAAGATCTCGTTTTTCATTATTTTTGAGGCCAAGAGCCAATAATAAGTCATATAGAATGTGATAAAACCTCGCAGAAATTACAAACATGAAGTTTAGGTATCTTGCTAAATAATTTCGTAAATTCGCGAAATTCATAGAGTTTTATATTTAAGTAAAATATCGAGGATGACACGTAATCACTGTAAAATAAGTGGGGAATATGGTAAAAGTGTGAATAAGCACGCATAACAAGTAAAAGAAAATTACCTAAAATCCGCGTTCTCACCGTCTTCCCCCCTAAAGGAACTCTCGTCCCTCGGAGTTTAACTGGAGCCAGTAGGAGACGGAAAAAGATGAGGATACCGGACTTTAAATTGCTCTTCGCTTTCCCAAGTGAATTCGGTGCCACGACGTGAGTCCCAGCGGAATTTAACGATCGGAAACCAACTGCGCCTTAGCTTTTTGACTTGTCGATCCATAATTTCGATCAGCTCTTCAATGAAATACATTTTGTCGTCGGCTTTGATCTCCTCTAGCGGAATCTGAGCGTCTGACTCGGCCAAAAATTTCTTAAGTTTGGAAATGTGAAACACGTTATGAATGCAACTTAGTTCTTGCGGTAAGCTCAAACGATAAGCCACCGGGCCAATACGTTCGATAATTTCAAACTTGGATTAAAATAATGACCTTTCAATACGGAGAAATATCAAAAGATAACATGAACACATGAATTGCTTAAACGGACAAAGCGCTCTAGAATGAGCCAAGATGGTTAATCAACAAGGAATCACAAATCACGCAACTGTAAAGCATGACAATTTACTTATTAGCAAAATAGAGGGGAAATATGAATTACATATAGACATTTGGATTACAAGTTGTCACAACTATTTGTCTAGGATTTTGGTATTACTTTCAAATTTGGCTTAAGTATTTTCTTGATTAAAAGAAAATTTTACAAGGTTTAGTGATTTGAAATCAAACTATATATATTTAGTGAGTAACCAGTTGCTATATCTTTTCTGGATCAGGATTTTGAAGTAAAACTAACTTAGTTCAAATAATTATTTCAATCAGCTTAATAGCTTTTGGATGACTGTATGAAATTATTGATAAAAACTCAGGTTTAACATTACCATTAGAGAAAAATCAAATTTTCAAAACAAAAAAATTTATATCATTGTTAGAAATTATAAATTAAATTGTTAATTTCATTAGGTTGAAAGTAAAGTATGATACAATCAAATACTTTAAAAGATACAGCTTGACATCCTTTTAAACACTAGTTATAATTCTACCAAAGAGGATGTATAGATCTTATATTTAACTTGAAACGGGTATTTTGCTAATTTAAACACTTGATAAAGTGTGTAAAACGTTCTTAAAATTTAGAATAATTTATAGAAATCCATATAGGTCTTTAATGTCTCAAATGGTAAACATGTGACATATCCGAGTTTTCAAAATGTGACAAGATAGCAAATGAGTATGAATCGAATAACAATCAACGATTAGTATACGAGTGATAGTACAAGGGGATAAAACATGATAGGATAGATGCATCGATGATAAGAAAAATAAGAAATTAAGGATTTAGCAATGATTAATTCATGGGTGTGGTTGGCGTCACCAACAAAAGTTTTTTTTATATTTTATTTCTCGATCGTCGATACACGATCGTAAGAGAAAAGCAACACAACAAGTTTTCTAGCCAATGAAAATTCTTAAGAAGTCACTTGAGAGTAATTCCAGTAAAATGAACAACATTAGTAATGAGAGAGCGAAGTCATCACATGGTTTACACAAATGAATTTCAAGACAATAGAGTCTAACTCACATCATGACAAATACACGAAATCATCGTTCACTTCTAATCATAAATCACTATTCGCGTCCGGAGATGTCTCGAAGGTCTACCAAGATAGATAGAGGAGGTCGATCGATGTAGAAGCATAACAACGTTGAAACTTTCAAGTCTGGTATCAATGGTAAGAAATTAGACAAGTTGTAACGAGGACTATGTCACGAAGGAAGATGAGGTAACCAACAAAACAAAGATCGTTGAATAAGGATATATGTGCTTGAGGCATGTACTTTGTTCAAGAAAATATAAGGGATCATATGTGTATGTCGCGAACTGGTGCTACTCACATAAGATGTAAAAGTTTTCTAAACTTTATTTTATCTAAATTTTCAGAAACACAAGTAAAAGTTCTTTGACAAGATATTTTAGGTGACTACTATTTGGCCTCGCATGGCTCCTTCTAAATTACGCATAGGTGATCAGGCCATGCATAATTTAGGACTAGCAATGCGATGCTCAGCTTCGTCAAACCAGTATTACATATCATATGATTTAAAATATGTATATGGAATCAAAATAATTTATGAAACTTTTCGCCAGTACTAATTGGCTAGATGTTTAAATCAACAATTTTATTGTTACAAGAATTCTTTACGAGACCAATTGTTGAAAAATTTGTGAAAATACATTGTAAAATTAATATTCATTAATTTATAAGATAACATTCAAGTATTTAATAAGGCCCAAGTGGAACATTTTATAAAATGATTCGCAAACAATACCAGTTTGGGTTTATAGAGCAACTTATAATATAGCGAGTGGGTTACATCAGGGTAATAAGGAGTAATTCAAGACAATCAATGAAATGGTTACAAGTTGATAAGCTTCAAAAGGTTTAGTCAGAATCACCATGAAACACGTGTCAAGTTGATAAAGAACGATGTGAAAACAAGAACTTCAAACATTGGCCCAAATCAGTGGTGCGATAGAAGAAAAGAAAGATAAAATGAAATGACAAATGAGTCATGTATTAAAGAAAGGATAAAGGAATCCATACGCGTGCAGACAGAGATCCGGCTGAAGAAAGGCAATAGTAATACTTTAACAATTATCCGCGACCTAACACATAAAAAGTCAACAAAAGTCAAAGTATGACCCGAGTATGAATCAATAATGAAAAGTTGCAAAAATACATGTAAGTTACTGGAATACAACAAAATATGGTCATACAAACTTGTTTCATTAAGCTATATAGCTTAGACTTCATTTTTATAAGTTTTGACTAAACGTATAGAGAATAGTCAACTTATGGCTTTTCCGACTTGAGGCGAATTACTAATAATTAGACCTCAATTCCTTCAATTATGATTTTATACATCCTAAGAGTTAGTATCTATCATCCCAAATCCATTCCAGAAGGTTTAGACTTGCTTAAGGGGTGTTTGGGTAATGAACTAGCCATTTACTTGCTTAATGAAAAAGTGCAGAAAACTCCTTTTCGTGAGGCTTAAAAATCCTATTTAGACTCTTGGAGAAATTCTACAAAAATTCAGAGAAGTCATATACATCATAAAGTTAATATCTTATTATTTTTAAGAAAATATTTGAAGTTTATATACCTTTTTAAAAATAAAAACCAAAACGCATTCTGCGCGAAAAAGTCAAACTTTACAGTCTGTATTTTACATTTTTGAGGGTCAAATGCCTACTTTAAAGCTTTCGTTTCCGCGTGAGTGACTAAAAAGATCATTTCGGACAACTTTGTAGTTTTATCCGAAGGCTGAAAACAGTTTTACGACACACTTATACCTATGACAGCAGCTATATAATCAAAAAATTTTAACTTTTCAAATTAGTCAACAATACCCACTTATGTGTCAAAAACTTAAAGGTAGCTAAAGGAAACTAAACATCTGCATCAAAAGTCATCATTATATGTTTCTCAAATGTTTCAAGTGATAAATCTTGGCTAAACACTCATTAACCATACCAAGCACGCTAAACCAAACGCTAGTTTAAGTCGGTTGCTCCCTATTAGACTAGTTTCTAAAATGCCCGCCATTTAATCGTTATGAAGAGATAGACGATGAACCTTATACCGTCGGAAACGCATTATCGTACCCGACATTCTTAGCTATATGAATTTATCTTCCAAATGAAAAAAAAAATACATCTTAGAGAAAAGTTAAAACTTTAGAAAATTGGTTATAAAATTGGCGACCACCGTTTTAGTCATAAAATTCAATTGGTGATGGCTATTAACGCAATGTCAGCGGAAAATCTTAAGTTATAAGTCCTAACAAGTCCTCATAACCTGCAATTTCAGTTTTAGGGGTTCTAAGGTTCTGTAAAACACTAAACAAGTCTGCACTTCTAGATTTGAGCTTAAATTCTTATTTCGGCCATAACTTCTTCGTTCGGATGGGTTATAACCCGAATTTGATATCAAAACGACCACAAGGACAAAACTCATGACTAAAAACTTTAAAAATTCAGGTCATGACATTTTAAATTGTCTAAAACTTAGACCCAAAATCTGGACAGCAAGTGTGTTCATATGCAGAAATTTACCACAGGAAAATCAAACAATAAATCGGTCGTAACTTTCTCATTTTAAAGAGCTAGAAAGCGAATTTTATACCGAAACGAACCTTGTGACATTACATTTCCACCTAGATCTTAAAAACTCAGTTTGGTAATAGTTTAAATTTTCCAAAATAAACCCCAAACCTGCTGTCCTAAAATGGTCACATCGAAACACCTCTAAACATTAATTTACAACACCATAACTTAGCTTTCTATGCATCCTAATACCATCGTAATGTCATACCATTAATCACAAATCGTCTTAAGAACATCAAAAACAGAAAATCCATCAATAAAAATAAGGATTAAAATGAAATTGGATCAAGATAAGAAATCCTACAATAGAGATGAAAATTTACAAAGAAGATTATCAAGAAAGGAATGGAACATTAACTAGTTGCACTCCCGGAGCGTGGAGGTTTAATGAAGGGGAATGATACAAGTTTATAGAAGTAGAATCGTATTCCAAACAATCGCCACATAATAGAGGATGAATTACAAGATGACGATGGTGTTTCCAAGGTACAAACGAACGTTGTAATCCAAAGTCGAAACATAGAATGGTCAATGAAATAATATTTAATCGATATACGAGTGTCGTGTAAAACGGTGATGTAAAGGTAAATCAAGGTTACGAAAATCCACGATACTATTTAACACTAATTCAAGGAGTGCTTTGAGATGTGTGACTCACACGATATCATTTAGCCCCCCTTTTTTTGGAGACTCATTGAGCTACACAATGGTAAATAGACTATTTTACAAGACATTCAATCACAAATGGTCGGAAAGCAATTTGAATATCTAAATAGATATCTTTAAGAGTTAAACAATGAAGGTAGCATGCACGATAGTAATATAAAAATCAGAAGTTTCATCGAGAGCGACACTTATTAAATCCCGAGAAATGGTATCACGATAATACACACAACATGTAACAGTGAGTCAAGAAAAACAGACGGTTCAAAACGAACAAGTATATGAGGTCAGTCGTATCACGCATAACCAAGATAGAAATAGTACTCAAAAGTGAGTATGAAAAATCGGCAGCATACGCGCTCCGAATACAAGTATGAAATGTGATAACAAATTAAAATAATGGTAACAAGATCAAGTTTACATGAACAAGAATTCAAGAAATACAGTAACGGCAGATGTAATCACAGGTAATATCCATTGATAATTCATTGAGCATAAAGGCTTTGAAAAGAGATACGTAGTAGTATTATTGTCATTCGGATAAGGTAATATTCCAAAATATATTCAAGAGATGAAATACTACAACGATAATTAAAAGTAAATAATAAGGATTAGAGAGTTACCCGCGCGGATACCGAACATCTTGGCAGTTTCCATGTTTGACACTAAGACTCATAGGATTTTCTTCAAAAATATGGGTCATAAACTAAGTTTAAAATGACTCAATTCACTATGACCATGGCTCTGGTACCAATCTGTAAGACCCCCAAATCTGGTAACGGGATAGGTAAGCACTGAGGGGTCCCACATCATGGTAACAACATACATGACAATAAGGTAATAAAATATGGAGTAAATAATATGACACCATTTAACAAATTTCTTCAAAAGCTTCGGAATAAAGTTTTTATAGAGACGGTCCCAGTCTGTGCATAATTAAGACACAAAACAAAAGTCACCTAATTTACCGACATTCTGATAATAGTCTTAGTGCATGAAAGTAAATTTATTTAGCATGATTGAAATGGCCTAAGCAGTTTTCTCAAAAGATTTGGCCAAAAGGGACATGGAATCTTCCAGCTGCCGGATCCTGCGGGCTCCCATCCATAAAATCAAGCATTTGCATTACCTGAGAAATAACATGTAAACGGGTCAACAAAAAGTTGAGTGATATTCATATGTTTAATAGAATAAGTTGTGGAATACAAGCAATGTTTTCCATATAAACATGTAATATTAAAGAAAAGAAAGTTGCACCAATGTGCAATTTAAATGTACTTCACTTAATGCACTAGCTCATGACACCTAAGCTTTAATATATGTATTAATGGGGACCTCTAATAAGTATCTAGTCAAAATACTTGTATAAACGAATGTATATGCGTCGGTACTCATGACGGGGATTGTCAATCCTGATGGATCCATCCACAACAGTCGTGCTTGCGATATGTGAATTAACGGTTCATGATATAGAGGATTTTTGACTAAGGTACTAAGGCATTAAGTAAATCATGAAACTTTAAAAGAAATATTGAATACTTGATTGAATACTAGTAAAAGTAATACTGTAAAAAGTCTACTACACGTATTCCACGCATGTATTTCTCACCCCGCATTTGTAAAACATGAATAAAGTAGTAAAAGGGGCTATGAACTCACCTTTAGAAAGTAATCACAATGTAAAGGGGCTGAGCAAAATGGAGTCTTAACGGACCTATGCAATGGTGACGCGTAATAAGAAAGTGTTCAATGTAGCAAATAACGTTTTAGGAGTAACGTGACATAGTATGACCAAGTGACTTGCGTGCGATGGCGAGACCTAGGCTTAAGATGAACTTGACCAAAATACCTTGAACCTACTGTATTAGCATGACATTAACCTTATATGATGGTCCAAACATTTTATGCGGGTTTTAAACACGTTTTAGGCTTGGTTCATAATGTTGAAATATTGGGCTGAATTCAGTTTTCTGAAAATGGCTGTGAAGAATTGGTCATATCTAAAAATCTATAATAGTACAGGAGGTAAAATTCTCGGAAATGTAAAGGTGTTTCTCTTACCTTTAAAAGTTGGGCAAGAACAGCCCTAGAACTATTTTCAATCAACGGGAAACGCACTTTTAGTGACTGACTATCAAAACAGAAAGTTGTAAACGTCTTTCGTACCTTACGGTAGATTGAGTATAAATCCCAATCGGTAAAAGATTTTGACAGGAAACCAAAAATAGAAGTTTTATTATGTTTGTAGCTACTGTAAGAAGTTATAAAATCATAAATTAATCCTTTTTACCCAAGTCAATTTACCCACTTTTTAAGCATAACATTCAGATTTGACCTAGTTTAGTAAAACGACCGTTCCAGGCTCATCCGGACACTTCCCGTTTCCATCCAACTCTCCACATACTAAGCACATCAGTGGGTATATATTTTTCAAATAAAAACAAGGTCATATGTTTAAGAAATTTTTCCATGACCTGTTTGTTTCTGTGGTGATTTCCATACTATAAAAACGACCCCATTTAGCAACCTAACCGCGAACACGCAACTCTTAAGCTATACGAAATCGCCACGCAAGTGTCCTAAGTCCTAGTATGCCCTATGTATTCATAATCTCAGTGGGTTTCACCCATGAGTTCAAAATCCATGAATCAATAAAATCAAAGTACTAGTAACACTAAAATCAAAATGCTAAGAGTGATTATACCTTCACAAAAAGTATGAATCAATTCAAACACGCAAATTAAACAATTCCTCCTCCTTGATCCTTAGAAATTTCGTGGACCTAGGTCATAATAACATGCCCAAATCAAAATTTTATCCAACAAAATAAGGTTTTAGGCATTGGAACAACAAAAATAAACATAGGATTTTACAAAAACATCATCAAATCATAAGATTTGATGATTTTTGACCTCAAGCAAAAACTTGATGCATGTTGTAATTAACACATGGGTATGAATAAGAATCAAAATTAAACATGGAATTAGTATTAAGTTACCTCAAAACAAAAAAAAACAAAGTCTTTGGGTGTGTTTTGTGTTTAGTCGGCCTAAGGGAGAAGAAGGAGAAGCTGTGTTTTTTTTGTTCAATCTTTTGGTAAATATTACTTGTGGTACTTCCTTGTTTAAGTAAATGGTCAACAAAAGTCAAAATGGGCTCTCTTAGCTTTAGTCCAGCCGAAATATCCAAGACAAGCCCAAGGTTTTAGTGTTAAGCTCTCGAAATTTACGGGTTTAAATAACGTGTCGTTTCTGACTAAAACCGAGACTCGTTTATTTTTAAAACGAAATTTCTTTAGAATTACTCGTACATACTTGTTTGGACCGGATTTCACTAAGTCAGATCAAGGAATCAAGAATAACTAGAAATCACATAAAAATAAATTTATCGGGACGTTCGGACCCGAAAACTCAGTCCGACAGCCGGAAAACGTAAAAATGCAAAAGTTCACCACTGCGTCCGTAATTGTTCAAGATCTCGTTTTTCATTATTTTTTAGGCCAAGAGTCAATAATAAGTCATATAGAATGTGATAAAACCTCGCAGAAATTACAAACATGAAGTTTAGGCATCTTGCTAAATAATTTCGTAAATTCGCGAAATTCATAGAGTTTTATATTTAAGTAAAATATCGAGGATGACACGTAATCACTGTAAAATAAGTGGGGAATATGATAAAAGTGTGAATAAGCACGCATAACAAGTAAAAGAAAATTACCGAAAATCCGCGTTCTCACAGTCTTCCCCCCTAAAGGAACTCTGCTCCCTCAGAGTTTAACTGGAGGCAGTAGGAGACGGAAAAAGATGAGGATACCGGACTTTAAATTGCTCTTCGCTTTCCCAAGTGAATTCGCCGCCACGACGTGAGTCCCAGCGGACTTTAACGATCGAAAACCAACTGCGCCTTAGCTTTTTGACTTGTCGATCCACAACTCGATCGGCTCTTCAACGAAATACATTTTGTCGTCGGCTTTGATCACTTCTAGCGGAATCTGAGCGTCTGACCCGGACAAACATTTCTTAAGTTTGGAAATGTGAAACACGTTATGAATGCAACTTAGTTCTTGCGGTAAGCTCAAACGATAAGCCACCGGGCCAGTACGTTCGATAATTTCAAACTTGGATTAAAATAATGACCTTTCAATACAGAGAAATATCAAAAGATAACATGAACACATGAATTGCTTAAACGGACAAAGCGCTCTAGAATGAGCCAAGATGGTTAATCAACAAGGAATCACAAATCACGCAACTGTAAAGCATGACAATTTACTTATTAGCAAAATAGAGGGGAAATATGAATTACATATAGACATTTGGATTACAAGTTGTCACAACTATTTGTCTAGGATTTTGGTATTACTTTCAAATTTGGCTTAAGTATTTTCTTGATTAAAAGAAAATTTTACAAGGTTTAGTGATTTGAAATCAAACTATATATATTTAGTGAGTAACCAGTTGCTATATCTTTTCTTGACCAGGATTTCGAAGTAAAGCTAACTTAGTTCAAATAATTATTTCAATCAGCTTAATAGATTTTGGATGACTGTATGAAATTATTGATAAAAACTCAGGTTTAACATTACCATTTGAGAAAAATCAAATTTTGAAAAAAAAGTTTATATCATTGTTAGAATTTATAAATTAAATTGATAATTTCATTAGGTTGAAAGTAAAGTATGATACAATCAAATACTTTAAAAGATACAGCTTGACATCCTTTTAAACGCTAGTTATAATTCTACCAAAGAGGATGTATAGATCTTATATTTAACTTGAAACGGGTATTTTGCTAATTTAAACACTTGATAAAGTGTGTAAAACGTTCTTAAAATTTAGAATAATTTATAGAAATCCATATAGGTCTTTAATGTCTCAAATGGTAAACATGTGACATATCCGAGTTTTCAAAATGTGACAAGATAGCAAATGAGTATGAATCGAATAACAATCAACGATTAGCATACGAGTGATAGTACAAGGGGATCAAACGTATTTCGTATCAATTTTCTTAATGAACATGATAGGATAGATGCATCGATGATAAGAAAAATAAGAAATTAAGGATTTAGCAATGATTAATTCATGGGTGTGGTTGGCGTCACCAACAAAAGTTTTTTTTTATATTTTATTTCTCGATGGTCGATACACGATCGAAAGAGAAAAGCCACACAACAAGTTTTCTAACCAATGAAAATTCTTAAGAAGTCACTTGAGAGTAATTCTAGTAAATTGAACAATATTAGTAATGAGAGAGCGAAGTCATCACATGGTTTACACAAATGAATTTCAAGACAATAGAGTCTAACTCACATCATGACAAATACACGAAATCATCGTTCACTTCCAATCATAAATCACTATTCGCGTCCGGAGATGTTTCAAAGGTCTACCAAGATAGATAGAGGAGGTCGATCGATGTAGAAGCATAACAACGTGAAACTTTCAAGTCTGGTATCAATGGTAAGAAATTAGACAAGTTGTAACGAGGACTATGTCACGAAGGAAGATGAGGTAACCAACAAAACAAAGATCGTTGAATAAGGATATATGTGCTTGAGGCATGTACTTTGTTCAAGAAAAGATAAGGGATCATATGTGTATGTCGCGAACTGGTGCTACTCACATAAGATGTAAAAGTTTTCTAAACTTTATTTTATCTAAATTTTCAGAAACACAAGTAAAAGTTCTTTGACAAGATATTTTAGGTGACTACTATTTGTCCTCGCATGGCTCCTTCTAAATTACGCATAGGTGATCAGGCCATGCATAATTTAGGACTAGCAATGCGATGCTCAACTTCGTCAAACTAGTATTACATATCATATGATTTAAAATATGTATATGGAATCAAAATAATTTATGAAACTTTTCGCCAGTACAATTGGCTAGATGTTTAAATCAACATTTTTATTGTTACAAGAATTCTTTACGAGACCAATTGTTGAACAATTTGTGAAAATACATTGTAAAATTAATATTCATTAATTTATAAGATAACATTCAAGTATTTAATAAGGCCCAAGTGGAACATTTTATAAAATGATTCGCAAACAATACCAGTTTGGGTTTATAGAGCAACTTATAATATAGCGAGTGGGTTACATCAGGGTAATAAGGAGTAATTCAAGACAATCAATGAAATGGTTACAAGTTGATAAGTTTCAAAAGGTTTAGTCAGAATAATCATGAAACACGTGTCAAGTTGATAAAGAACGATGTGAAAACAAGAACTTCAAACATTGTCCCAAATCAGTGGTGCGATAGAAGAAAAGAAAGATAAAATGAAATGACAAATGAGTCATGTATTAAAGAAAGGATAAAGGAATCCATACGCGTGCAGACAGAGATCCGGCTGAAGAAAGGAAATAGTAATACTTTAACAATTATCCACGACCTAACACGTAAAAAGTCAACAAAAGTCAAAGTATGATCCGAGTATGACTCAATAATGAAAAGTTGCAAAAATACATGTAAGTTACTGGAATACAACAAAATATGGTCATACAAACTTGTTTCATCAAGCTATATAGCTTAGACTTCATTTTTATAAGTTTTGACTAAACGTATAGAAAATAGTCAACTTTTGGCTTTTCCGACTTGAGGCGAATTACTAATCATTAGACCTCAATTCCTTCAATTATGATTTTAAACATCCTAAGAATCAGTATCTATCATCCCAAATCCATTCCAGAAGGTTTAGACTTGCTTAAGGGGTGTTTGGGTAATGAACTAGCCATTTACTTGCTTAATGAAAAAGTGCAGAAAACTCCTTTTCGTGAGGCTTAAAAATCCTATTTAGACTCTTGGAGAAATTCTACAAACATTCAGAGAAGTCATATACATCATAAAGTTAATACCTTATTAATTTTAAGAAAAGATTTGAAGTTTATATACCTTTTTTAAAAATAAAAACCAAAACACATTCTGCGCGAAAAAGTCAAACTTTACAGTCTGTATTTTACATTTTTGAGGGTCAAATGCCTACTTTAAAGCTTCCGTTTCCGTGTGGGTGACTAAAAACATCATTTCGGACAACTTTGTAGTTTTATCCGAAGGCTGAAAACAGTTTTACGACACACTTATACCTATGACAGCAGCTATATAATCAAAATTTTGTAACTTTTCAAATTAATCAACAATACCCACTTATGTGTCAAAAACTTAAAGGTAGCTAACGGACACTAAACATTTGCATCAAAAGTCATCATTATATGTTTCTCAAATGTTTCAAGTGATAAATCTTGGCTAAACACTCATTAACCATACCAAGCACGCTAAACCAAACGCTAGTTTAAGTCGGTTGCTCCCTATTAGACTAGTTTCTAAAACGCCCGCCATTTAATCGTTATGAAGAGATAGATGATGAACCTTATACCGTCGGAAACGTATTATCATACCCGACATTCTTAGCTATATGAATTTATCTCATTTTTCCAAATGAAAAAAAATCCATCTTAGAGAAAAGTTAAAACTTTAGAAAATTGGTTATAAAATTGGCGACCACCGTTTTAGTCATAAAATTCAATTGGTGATGGCTATTAACGCAATGTCAGCGGAAAAACTTAAGTTATAAGTCGTAACAAGTTGTCATAACCTGCAATTTCAGTTTTAGTGGTTCTAAGGTTCTGTAAAACACTAAACAAGTCTGCACTTCTAGATTTGAGCTTAAATTCTTATTTCGGCCATAACTTCTTCGTTCGGATGGGTTATAACCCGAATTTTATATCAAAACGACCACAAGGACAAAACTCATGACTAAAAACTTTAAAAAATCAGGTCATGACATTTTAAATTGTCTAAAACTTAGACCCAAAATCTGGACAGCAAGTGTGTTCATATGCAGAAATTTACCACATGAAAATCAAATAATAAATCGGTCGTAACTTTCTCATTTTAAAGAGCTAGAAAGCGAATTTTATACCGAAACGAACCTTGTGACATTACCTTTCAACCTAGATCTTAAAAAATCAGTTTGGGAAAAGTTTAAATTTGCCGAAATAAACCCCAAACCTGCTGTCCTAAAATGGTCACATCGAAACACCTCTAAACATTAATTTACAACACCATAACTTAGCTTTCTATGCATCCTAATACCATCGTAATGTCATACCATTAATGAAGGGGAATGATACAAGTTTATAGAAGTAGAATCGTATTCCAAACAATCGCCACATAATAGAGGATGAATTACAAGATGGCGATGGTGTTTCCAAGGTACAAACGAACGTTGTAATCCAAAGTCGAAACATAGAATGGTCAATGAAATAATATTTAATCGATATACGAGTGTCGTGTAAAACGATGACGTAAAGGTAAATCAACTTTACGAAAATCCACGATATTATTCAACACTGATTCAAGGAGTGCTTCGAGATGTGTGACTCACACGATATCATTTAGTCCCCCTTTTTTTTGGAGACTCATTGAGCTACACAATGGTCAATAGACTATTTTACAAGACAGTCAATCACAAATGGTCGGAAAGAAATTTGAATATCTAAATAGATATCTTTAAGAGTTAAACAATGAAGGTAGCACGCACGATAGTAATATAAAAATCAGAAGTTTCATCGAGAGCGACACTTATTAAATCCCGAGAAATGGTATCACAATAATACACACAACATGCAACAGTGAGTCAAGAAAAACAGACGGTTCAAAACGAACAAGTATATGAGGTCAGTCGTATCACGCATAACCAAGATAGAAATAGTACTCAAAAGTGAGTATGAAAAATCGGTAGCATACGCGCTCCGAATACAAGTATGAAATGTGATAACAAATTAAAATCATGGTAACAAGATCAAGTTTACATGAACAAGAATTCAAGAAATACAGTAACGGCAGATGTAATCACAGTAATATCCATTGATAATTCATTGAGTATAAAGGCTTTGAAAAGAGATACGTAGTAGTAATTATTGTCATTCGGATAAGGGTAATATTCCAAAATATATTCAAGAGATGAAATACTACAACGATAATTAAAAGTAAATAATAAGGATTAGAGAGTTACCCGCGCGGATACCGAACATCTTGGCAGATTCCATGTTTGACACTAAGACTCATAGGATTTTCTTCAAAAATATGGGTCATAAACTAAGTTTAAAACGACTCAATTCACTATGACCATGGCTCTGGTACCAATCTGTAAGACCCCGAAATATGGTAACGGGATAGGTAAGCACTGAGGGGTCCCACATCATGGTAACAGGATACATGACAATAAGGTAATAAAATATGGAGTAAATAATATGACACCATTTAACAAATTTCTTCAAAAGCTTCAGAATAAAGTTTTTATAGATACGGTCCTAGCCTGTGAATAATTAAGACACAAAATAAAAGTCACCTAATTTGCCGACATTCTGATAATAGTCTTAGTACATGAAAGTAAATTTACTTAGCATGATTGAAATGGCCTAAGCCGTTTTCTCAAAAGATTTGGCCAAAAGGGACATGGAATCTTCCAGCTGCCGGATCCTGCGGGCTCCCATCCATAAAATCAAGCATTTGCATTACCTGAGAAATAACATGTAAACGGGTCAACAAAAAGTTAAGTAATATTCATATGTTTAATAGAATAAGTTGTGGAATACAAGCAATGTTTTCCATATAAACATGTAATATTAAAGAAAAGAAAGTTGCACCAATGTGCAATTTAAATGTACTTCACTTAATGCAATAGCTCATACACCGAAGCGTTAACATATGTATTACTGGGGACCTCTAATAAGTATCTAGTCAAAATACTTGTATAAACGAATGTATATGCGTCGGTACTCATGACGGGGATTGTCAATCCTGATGGATCCATCCACAAAAGTCGCGCTTGGGATATGTGAATTAACGGTTCATGATATAGAGGATTTTTTACTAAGGTACTAAGGCATTAAGTAAATCATGAAACTGTAAAAGCAATACTGAATACTTGATTGAATACTAGTAAAAGTAATACTGTAAAAAGTCTATTGCACGTATTCCACGCATGTATTTCTCACCCCGCATTAGTAAAACATGAATAAAGTAGTAAAAGGGGTTATGAACTCACCTTTAGCAAGTAATCACAATGTAAAGGGGCTGAGCAAAATGGAGTCTTCACGGACCTATGCAATGGTGACGCGTAATAAGAAAGTGTTCAATGTAGCAAATAACGTTTTAGGAGTAACGTGACATAGTATGACCAAGTGACTTGCGTGCGATTGCGAGACCTAGGCTTAAGATGAACTTGAACAAAATACCTTGAACCTACTGTATTAGCATGACATTAACCTTATATGATGGTCCAAGCATTTTATGCGGGTTTTTAACACGTTTTAGGCTCGGTTCATAATGTTGAAATATAGGGCTGAATTCAGTTTTCTGAAAATGGCTGTGAAGAATTGGTCATATCTAAAAATCTATAATAGTACAGGAGGTGAAATTCTCGATAATGTAAAGGTGTTTCTCTTACCTTTAAAACTTGGGCAAGAACAGCCCTAGAACTATTTTCAATCAACGGTAAATGCACTTTTAGTGACAGACTATCAAAACAGAAAGTTGTAAACGTCTTTCGTACCTTACGGTAGATTGAGCATAAATCCCAATCGGTAAAAGATTTTGACACGAAACCAAAAAGAGAAGTTTTATTATGTTTGTAGCTACTATAAAAAGCTATAAAATCATAAATTAATCCTTTTTACCTAAGTCAATTTACCCACTTAAGCATAACATTCAGATTTGACCTAGTTTAGTAAAACGACCGTTCAGGGCTCATCCGGACACTTCCCGTTTCCATCCAACTCACCACATACTAAGCACATCAGTGGGTATCTATTTTTCAAATAAAAACAAGGTCATATGTTTAAGAAAATTTTGCCATGACCTGTTTGTTTCTGTGGTGATTTCCATACTATAAAAACGACCCCATTTAGCAACCTAACCGCGAACACGCAACTCTTAAGCTATACGAAATCGCCACGCTAGTGTCCTAAGTCCTATTATGCCCTAAGTATTCATAATCTCAGTGGGTTTCACCCATGAGTTCAAAATTCATGAATCAATGAAATCAAAGTACTAGTAACACTAAAATCAAAATGCTAAGAGTGATTATACCTTCACAACAAGTATGAATCAATCCAAACACGTAAATTAAACAATTCCTCCTCCTTAATCCTTAGAAATTTCGTGGCCCTAGGTCATAATAACATGCATAAAACAAAATTTTATCCAACAAAATAAGGTTTTATGCATTGGAACAACAAAAACAAACATAAGATTTTACAAAAACATCATCAAATCATAAGATTTGATGATTTTTTACCTCAAGTAAAAACTTGATGCATGTTGTAATTAACACATGGGTATGAATAAGAATCAAAAATTAAACATGGAATTAGTATTAAGTTACCTCAAAACAAAAAAATCAAAGGCTTTGGGTGTGTTTTGTGTTTAGTCGGCCTAAGGGAGAAGAAGGAGAAGCTATGTTTTTTTTGTTCAATCTTTTAGTAAATATTACTTGTGGTACTTCCTTTTTTAAGTAAATGGTCAACAAAAGTCAAAATATGCTCTCTTAGCTTTAGTCCAGCCGAAATACCCAAGAAAAGCCCAAGGTTTTAGTGTTAAGCTCTCGAAATTTACGGTTTAAATAACGTGTCGTTTCCGACTAAAACCGAGACTCGTTATTTTTAAAACGAAATTTCTTTAGAATTACTCGTAAATACTTGTTTGGCCCGGATTTCACTAAGTTGGATCAAAGAATCAAGAATAACTAGAAATCACATAAAAATAAATTTTATCGTGACGTTCGGACCCGAAAACTCAGTCCGACAGCCGGAAAACGTAAAAATGCAAAAGTTCACCACTGCGTCCGTAATTGTTCAAGATCTCGTTTTTCATTATTTTGGAGGCCAAGAGCCAATAATAAGTCATATAGAATGTGATAAAACCTCGCAGAAATTACAAACATAAAGTTTGGACATCTTGCTAAATAATTTTGTAAATTCGCGAAATTCATAGAGTTTTATATTTAAGTAAAATATCGAGGATGACACGTAATCACTGTAAAATAAGTGGAGAATATGGTAAAAGTGTGAATAAGCACGCATAACAAGTAAAAGAAAATTACCAAAAATCCGCGTTCTCACAAAAATTAGTATTTAATTCTTTTTTAAAAAAGTTAAATACATATTAAACGTGTTTTAGTGTGGGGTTACAAGGTGGGTCGGTTTGGATTATGGGTTGGGGTGTTGGATTATAATGGGTAGTTAGGTTTAGTAGTTTAGGTTTTTGGCAACTCTAGTCCTCCCCGTTATCAAAACTCCTCTAGCAGCTTGCACCCATAGTCCTTGTGACTTTTCACTGTTAATCCTTTTCCAATTTCACCAATAGTCCTTTTGTTAACAATTAGATGTTAAGGACTATTCTTGAAGCTTTCTTCATTCCTAATGGGCTAATTTTGTAAAAGCATCATACTTTAGGGACCCTAAAATATTTTAAGAATAGTTGAGGGGTATAAAGTGTCAATATTCAAAACTTGAGGGATAAAACTTGTACAATCTTCAAACTTCAAGGGCCTTTTTGCAAAATTCATCATTTGGGTCCGGTTTATTGTGCTGCTTCGTTTCCCGTGTTCGTTTTTTATTGATTCTTGTGATCTTTTGTCATTTTTTCGATTTCCGTACCTAAAATACACATTGAGAAAACACAAGCATATATATGGCACTTTTTATGATATATTAACCTTTTTAAGCCCGTTTTGGATGATGAGACTATGTATAAAAGCAGTCTCATCAGTGGTAGAAGCACAGTTTAAGTCACCTTTGAGGGTTTCATACAAAACCTTTTCAGTAACAGGCTTGGTGTCATCAAAAGTAGTATCCGATACCACAGTCTGAGTCCCCAACGAAGAGGTGTCAAGTTTTGCCTCTTGGGAGGGATTTTTAGTTACCTCAGGGGAGGGCTCTTTGTGGATTTGCTATTATATATCCGGTGGTCTAACATGGTGGTAGATAGTGGTGGATTCCATTGTTGAGAGAGAGAGAAGAGAGGTTGTGTGTGTAAAAGAAAGAAAATGAATTAAAGTGAAAATGAACACAAGCAACACCCCTCCTTGGAAGCCTAGGAGGGGTATATATAGCCACACACCAAACACTAAACTATACATTGTATCTAGTTTAATCTAAGAGCGTGTGACTATGATAACTAATGGGAATTCTTAAATGTCGTCACATAAAGTGAATTTCCAACAATCTTCCCCCATGGGACGACGTGTAGAATTCCTTACAATAATTTTCCTAACAAGTACATAATGATTAAGAACAAGAGCTTTCATGAAGCGTCCAATGCTGATGATGTCTTCTGAGGCCTTTGACTTCAAAACGACTCATCTTTAAAGTAACTTGTAGAAGAAATACTGTAACGGCACGAGCTAAGTAATCCATGTACTTCTGGTTAAGGAGAAGCTTCTAAATTAACTTCCTCCTAATTCAGGCCACATAAACTTGATGTAGAAGCTTTTAAATAGCTTCCCCCTAAACCGACAATCCTCGTAAGCAACTTCAAAGCTTTCAATAAAGCTTAGAATGATTAAGCGCACAGCGGAATCTAACAAGCAAATCCCATCATATAACATGATAACGTTGCTAAGAGGGATTGAAAGTAAGAGGCACACCAAGTAGATCAACAACTTCTCTTCTCACGCTTGAATAAATCTTCTGAATTTTTCTTCCCCCTGAGAGTTCAAGTTATGCATACCAGAAAGAATCAAGACATTTCTTCCCCCACATAGTTGAAGAAAGTAAATCAACCCCAATTATGAAGCTCAAATACTGAAGTGGACACTTTATCCCATTCATGAAGTTGACATCGTAACACCAGAGTCAATTAAGTCCCGGAAATGCACATGTCTTCTTCCAGAGATGCACCAGAGTCGGTTAAGTCCCGGGAGTGCATATAGGATAATGATGATGAATAATTGCAACAACCAAACAATTAAACATCGAATCAGTAGTGTACCATTTAGAGATTAATAACGCCACGAGTTAAAACACTGATTTTCTCTGCGGCTATGACAAATGTCATCCCGGAATGTCTTCAAATCAAAAGAAGGTATGAAGTTCATCACGTGTACTCGTTGTGCGTTCAATGTGTCTTCTTCTTCCCCCTTGATGGTTTCGAAACTCGGAACCATCAACAAATCGTACGCACATATACCTGAAATCTCGTGAGAATAATAAATAAGCTGAATTATATAGTTTGTGAGAATCAGCTGTTGATCGAAAATCTCTACTCATAAACTCTCCATGGACATCTTTACCAACCCACTTGAAAGCAATTTGAAGTGACCACTGATAGAATGAACCAGATACATCAAACGTGAAACTGAATAAGAATCCTTCGATCTTGTGACTTAAGCTTGCACTATTGTTGAATGAAGAACGGTGGAGAAATCTCTGAGTACTCAATGCATCACTAAAGAAGTCTATAAGCACAACACCTCATGAAATTATCCACGTCGACTAAGCGCGTGACACTGAGTACAACAATGTAACCCCTTTAAGTGATAGTTATCTGAGTCACCAACCAACCACCCCGAACCCGGAATCCAGATAAACAAGTCGTCATTCTAAGATTAAGCACGAGCAAGTTATCTATGAAAGATAAAATAAGTACACGCCTTAAAAAAATCCGTCTTCAACGTCACGTAATTAATACCCGATCAAACAAAATCTGTAGTCACTAAAAAATCGCCCAAATTTTTCTTGGTCTCGTCAAAATAAATTTTGTCACATTTGTCTCGTCATTTTGTCCCGAAAATATCCAAAGTATAACTTGTACACATAATACAAAATTTTAACTAAAATGAAACATTAAAGTTAAAAAAATTCGTATGTAATGTGCATTTTGTTGAAACAATTCGTCCATTCACAAACCCATTCCATTTGCTCGTGTACTTGTCTGGCCCAAGTTTACTCAAACCAAATAGCCGATCCACAAGAATGGGATATAACACTCCCAAACCTAAAAATTCTCACACAGTCATAACCCTAACACAATTCATAAGTTAATCCGCCCCCTTCTCTCACTCCTACCTCGTTTAATCCGTCCCCCATCATTTCACTTCATCTTCTTACCCACCATCTTCTTCATCTCCTCAATCACCAGATCAAATACCTCACCATCTCATCTTAATCAAAGATGTATTCACCATCACAAATCAATCCTAAATTATTGAATTCGAACACAACCCTAACATTTCCTAATGAAACTAAACGGTTAAAGGTTCTTTAACACTAAACCGATATCAAATCGACTTAATCAGATTTAAATCGTGATTAATGTCGAGATAAAAAGGGGTCATCAAGATCAAAGCATGCTCTCGGGTAAGTAAATATGGTGTTGATATTTGATCTTTCTTCACATCAAAATAAAGAAAGATTATAACATAATGATTGTTATAAATCTTCTTTTAATTCGAATAGCAACACATGGTTGAACCATTTACAGATCTTCATGATCTTGGCATGCATGTTGGTTTTTATATGATTCGAAACAAAATAATGATCATAACAAGTTTGTTATAGATCTGTTTTTAGTTTCGTATATTAAGACTTGGTTTAAAAACCAAACACGGATCAATGATGATTTATGTTCAAACTCAAGATCTTGATAGATCTATGTATTTAGATGAACCAATCTGAGATCTAGATGTGATATTTCTGTTTTTGGTCGAGTCTAGGTATAATGGGGATTAGGTGACGATGGGATATAGGATAGATGATGTTGGTGTTGGGGTGAAATAAGGTTGGATTGTTAAGTCGGACTCAGTGAGTAAACTAAGTCAACTCGGTAATTACCGAGTTAACTCGGTTGTGTTGGTTTACTTGGTCTTGGTCATGAGTTTTGTTAAAACTGGTCATGGTTTGATTTGGTTTTGAGTTGGTGTCGAATTCACTGTAGGTTTGGGTATGTTTGGTTTTTGACACAAGGCAATGTTTATAGAAAAAATTAATGCACCATCGGAATGTTCACAACCCAAACAATATATGGGTGTTATAAGGTTTAGGTCGGGTATTGTTAAAAACTGCATCGGAATGAATGTAAATATGGTCTCATCAGAATAAGAAGTCTTATCGGAATCAAACAAACACCCCATCGGAATGGCTATCCGAGTAGCCATCGGAATGACCATCCGAATAACCATCGGAATAAGCATAATTTGAATCCCCATCTGAATCCCCATCGGAATCCCCATCTGAATCCCCATCGGAATAAGCTGTCAGAAAACCAGTCGGAAAAGGGTTTTAAAAACCAAAAATGGTGGATCTGCCCATTTATTTTGTATTCTGTCCTTTTCCCAATAAAAAATTGGATCTGTTAGATGCAAGGAACAAAAAAAGCGTGTAAAAATGGACAAATGTTTGATGAAACCAAGAATAAACACTGACGTGAACCCAGATATGACTGTTATGGGTTTTTGAATATCAGATATGTGACAAAAATGATAACAAGACATGACAATTTAGACAGATTTGGACCAAATAAGAACAAGACGTGACAAAAATGATAGATTCGGACCCAAAAAAATTTTTTAAGACCACCTAAATCGAAAACAATAAACACGATCCAAGGATTAAACCGAGGCTCTGATGCCAATTGTGGATTTGCTATTATAGATCCGGTGGTCTAACATGGTGGTAGATGGTGGTGGAAGCCATTGTTGAGAGAGAGAGAAGAGAGGTTGTGTGTGTAGAAGAAAGAAAATGAATTAAAGTGAAAATGAACACAAGCAACACCCCTCCTTGGAAGCCTAGGAGGGGTATATATAGCAACACACCAAAAACTAAACTATACATTGTATCTAGTCTAATCTAAGCGTGTGTGACTATGATAACTAATAGGAATTCTTAAATGTCGTCACATAAAGTGAATTTCCAACACTCTTTTTGTTCGGATGCCTCAGAGGAGGGATTTTATTGAGCCTTAGGGGAGGGCGGTATGTCCTCGAACAAGGGTGGGGACTGTGGCTTCTGGTCTGATTGAGGAGGGGCCTGAGTGTCAGGTTTATCCCTAGCCTCAATCATTTCATCGTCGTCACTGAAACCTTGGAGTAGATCTTCAGGCTCCTCTAGCAGATTTACAAAATCTCCAAAGTTCAGTGATCCCTGTGGTTTGTCCAGCTCCCCTCCTAAAGAAGGTTTGCCTTTGTTTTTGTTGCTCCCTGCCCCAAATCCTGAGGCTTGGGTTTTAGCCAACTGATACTCAAGGGCAGTTTGCGATTGATCAGGGGTGGAGATGAGATCCCTATCAGCGGGGTGTTTTACCCGTGGGCGTCCCTCTGAGTCTTTGGGATCAGTAGTGGTTCCCTCAGGCAAAGACTTTTGTTTTAGTGTGCCTTCATCGGGAGTTGTGGAGGTGAGATTCCTATCAGCGGGGTGTTTTACCCGTGGGCTGTGAGAACTCGTACTTTCCCAGCATTATTTTATTATTTTTATTCGTGTTTCTGAATTTTCCAACGTATTTCGTTTTCTTGTATTTTATATGTAAATCCTGAGATTATTAATTTTCAATAAATTATACTTTTCAAGTATTTTCGGATCATTGATAAATACTTTATCAGGAATTATAAAATTTTTATTTTATTTTTCCATATTTAATTTAAATCTAAGTTTTTGATTTAAAATCACCCGCGTGCGTTTTACAACGAGTTTATTCAAAATCAATGTACAACGAGAATTCCTAGTGATCGCGATACCGACGGATGCCCAAAAGTTTACGTTTATTTATCGATTGTTTCGATAATCAATATTTTCGACGATTTCGTTTTAATTACGTATTAAGTCGTGTCGGAAATCATATAATCAGTTTTATGATGCATTGTAACTTTTTAAAAGTATTTTTACGAAACCCGAGCCCCGTAAATATTTTCATTATTTACCAATAACCATTTCCTACCCTTTAAACTATGAATTGTTTTTAAGTCCACAAGTTTCAAATTTAGAAACATTGATCCCTCCACTTAAACCACCAGATAAAAGTGCATTTTACTTCCACCAAAACACACATAATCATTTAAAAAAAACACACAAACACTCTCTCCCCACCCCTTTGTCGTGACATCTCAACCAAAAACACCCTCAATCATCAATTTCCTACATGAATCTCTCAAAACAAAAATTAGACCCACGTTAGAAATCATCTTGTGATCCTTTTGGTATCAAATTCTCATACATGCATCAAGTTTTCACAAAGTTATGATTTCATGGTTAGATTATATCTAATTCACCATGCATGTGATGATCTAGGTAAGATCATCACTTTTTAATCCTTAAAAGTTGTATTTTTGATCTTTGATTTTGTTAGATTTTGCATGCAAGTATTTTTATGTGTGTTTTGTTGATAGGAATGATGGTATAGTGATCTTAGAGGTATGAGAATGATTAGCTTTGGTGGGAGAATTGATTTGACATGTTTTCTAAAAGTATAATTTGGGACAGCAGCTTTAAACAGATTGTTTCGTGGGTTTAAGTTCTGAGATAGGCTGATAATATTTGATATTGTTGTAGAGTTTTCCGAGACGCTCGTTTTGGTATAAGATAGAGCTTATAACTCGTTACGAGTCAAAAGTTACGCTAGTTTTAGTATTCGTGTACCGGGAGACGCAAGTCGGCACAATCCGAAATTATGGCTGATTTTGGGTCGACTCTCGGGGACCTAAGGCTTGGTTAATAAATGTAACTACTGGTTTTCAAAGTTTACAAACTGATTTTGATGAGTCTAGTAGTGGTTTCAAAAGACGGATTGTCGAATTAGTACTTTTAAAATGGTCCAAACGGTTTTATAAAACAAGTGCACAAATCTGTCCCAAATTTGGAGTCGAGTAAAGTGTCGAGCTGATGGATTTTAAAGTGTGAACTTTGGCTCAAATTTTAGTGAGGTATTATATAAGTTATAAGTGACCTTCACACCAATTTTCATCTAAAATTGACAAGTCTAGATAGGGTAGATCGGTGTGTACATTCGGGGTGTACTTGCTGATTTTATTTTGGACACATAGTTCAATGTTTGTGTTGCGTGAGTTTGAGTATCCATCATCGGACATGGTGACTTATTCAAGTGCTTAGTCATTATATAAATGACTTAGCTACTGGTCCAATTAAGGTTAATAGGATAGTTTGACTTGCGTTGACTTGGCGTCGTATAACGGGTTATTTTCAAGTGTTCAAGTATTTTAACGTGTAGTGTTGGAATAAATGGGTTAGTATGAATTCATTTGTTTCGTGTCAATGGTTTTGAAATATGAATACTTTGAAAAAATTTGAGTTATATTATATTTGGTACATATCGATATTTGAGTTCGAGTCTTAACGCGCGCCTTATTGTGATAGGTTGCGGTTTTCGTGTTTTCCCAGGCATCCATATCGTCGGTGATCGTCTACCACTACCGTTTCTACTCAGTTGCTGAGTACCGTGATTTACTTACCTCGTGAGGAAGGTGAGTTCATAGCCCCTTTTTACTTGTACATGGTTTCTAAACACGGGGTGAGATTTTACATGGTGGAACACAACCATTTAAAAACTGTATGCTATTCAGAACTTGTATGCTATCCAGAACATGTATGATTTCAGGTTTTCAATATTATTATTGCTTTTAGTCTAGCCTTAAGTTTCCTCTCCTGATCATGAACCGTTAATTTCGAGTACTAAGCGCGAATGTTGTGGGTGGATCCATCGGGATTAAATATCCCTGTCTCAAGTACCTTGACGCACTGATATTTGTTTATTACTTGAGTATTTAGGCTGAATACTCCCTAGAGGAACTTACACTGAGTTAAGCTTCGGTTCATGAACTGAACAGAAATAATAATGATTTCGGACTTTGGTTGACGAATCAAACTCCATACTACTTGTTTTACAAATGAATGCTTGTGTTCCACACCTTTACTGCTAAACCTATGAATATCACTCAACTTTGTGTTGACGATTTTACATGTTTAATCTCAGGTATTATTCCTTAGCTTTGCTTGGATGGGAGCCCGCAGGATATTGTCGCAGCTTGGAGATTTCTGTGATGCTTTAAAAAATACTGTTTTTAATAAAAACTGTCAGGAGTTTATTCTATCTTTTGGGCAACTTTATGTTATAAATTGAGACGAAATAATATAATTTTCCGCTTCTAAAACTCTGGGACCTATGTTTAAAAACTCTGACCTTTTATGATGTAATGTACACGTTTTTATTTCGTCAGCTTTGTATGAACTGTAATTCATTGTTTCTTGTACTATGACGTGTTACCCCCTCGTTGCCTAGTCGTTCCATGTCAGATTTTGGGGGTCTCACAGATTGGTATCAGAGCGATGGTTATAGGGAACTGAGTCGTTTTTCAAAAACTTAGTCTATAACCGAAAGTTCAAATATTTCATGTTTTAAGTGTCAATCACAGAATCTGCCAATGTTGTTCGATATCTGCGCGGGTAACTCTCTAATCCTTATTACTTACGTTTAATTATCGTTATAGTATTTCATCTCTTGATTACATGTTGAAATATTACGTTACCCTGATGACGATAATTACTGTGTCTTTTCAAAGCCTTTGTGCTTCATGAATTATTATTGGTTGTTACCGTGATTTCATCTGCTCTTACTGTATTTCTGGAATTCTTGTTCTTGTGAACTGATATGGTTACGATGATTTTTACATTGTTATGACGTTACATACTTGTATTCAGAGCGCGTATGCTGTCGACTTTTCATACTCATTTTTCTGAGTACTATTGCTATTTCATTTATGCGTGATACGACTGACTTCATATACTCGTTCGTTTTGAATCATCTGTTTTTCTCGACTCGCTGCTACATGTTGTGCATACTCTCGTGATACCATTGTTCTGAATTGAATAAGTGTTGTTTTCGATAAGACTTCTGATTTTCATTCTTACTACCGTGCGTGTTGTTTTCTTTGTTTAATCCATTTAAGATATCTATTTAGATATCCAATTTGCTTGTCGACCATTTGTGATTGGTTGACTTGAAAATAGTCTATATACCATTGGGTAACTCAATGTGTCTCCGGAAAAGACTAAAGGACACCATGTGAGTCACACATCTCGAAGCATTCGTTGAATCAGTACCTGAATAATATTGTGGGTTTTCATAATCTTGATTTACCTTTACGCCACCGTTTTACACGTCACTTGTGCATGGATTACATCTTATTTCATTGACCATTCTATGTTTCGACTTCGACTTACAACATCCGTTGTACCTTGAACACATGTGTTGGGAATAAATTAAGACCAGATCACTTGAGCGCTGACAAGAACAATTCAAGCGTTGACAAGAGCAAAGCAAGCGCTGACAGCTCAAGCGTTGACAAGTTAAAGTCAAGCGTCGATACATTGAAGACAAGCACTGATGGAAGATATAATCTACACGTTTATTATATTCTAGAATACTTCTAGTAAGGATAGAAACGACAATGTATTTTCTATATTTATCTTTACCTAGAATAGTTGATACGTAGATTATTGTACAAGGCTTCTTGTATCTATAAAAGAAGGCCTTTAGGTTAATGTTCTATATCAAGTTTCCTATAAGTTTTCATTCGTAAACATCTTTCATTGTAAGCAAGTTCGACATTCATAATCAAAGTGAAAGTTTGTTTACATCTTGTGTGTTCTTGTTTAAGTGTTAAATTCCGCATAACACTTAGATTCACAAAGCATATACAAAGGTTTCTCTACGTGTATTACTTGATCTAATCTCGTATACACAAAGCTAATCGATCTAAGTTTGGGATCAACAAGTGGTATCAGAGCTTGTTGAGGAACTTTTGATCTTTAAAGAACACCATACACGAACACCAAAACCCTAATTTTCTCAGAAACCCTAAAAACACCAAAACCCTAACAACATCATGTCTGAAGCAATAACCTCCTCCTCCTCAGCCTTACCAAACATCAAGATTCCCATGCTTGATGCAACCAACTTTGACTTATGGAAGTTCAACTTTGAACAATATCTGGGGATCTATGATTACACACTCTAGGAGATTGTTGAATATGGAAACTCATTCAATAAAGCTCAAAAGATTCTTGATGCCATTAGTCAAAGAACAGCTGTTGAAGGATGCCCTGAAGAGGATAAGAAAGAAAAACCTGGAGATGGTAGAGCTGTAGGTGCTGAAGATATTGCAAAGAAAAGGGTTGACATGAAAGCCCTAAATATTCTGAAAGTCTCTTTGGGACAAGAAAACCAGCACAAATATAGAGGCTATGAATCTGCTAAGGATCTTTGGGAAGCACTTGAAGTTGCATATGGTGGCAATGCAGACACTAAGGAAGAAAAGAAAAAGCAACTTCTGCATGATTATGTTGTCTTCAAAGCTCAACCCAATGAGAAACTGAGTAGTGTGAGAAGCAGATTGCTTGACATCACAAGCAAGTTGTCCTTCATGGGGACACAAGTTGGTGATGTTGACACCAATGCTACCTTTCTTAAAAGTATTGGTGAGGCATGAAAGATTGAGGCAAGATCTATTCTTGCCAACAATACTTACAAAAGCTCCTCGTTTGATGACATCTACAACAAACTAAGACTGTTGGAAGATGAAACTCTTTTAGAGCATGGAAGCAAATCTAGCACCAGCAACATGGCCTTCTTCTCTCATAGTGAAGGTCAATTCAATCAGAAGGACTCTTATATGCATCCAGTTACTGGATCATAATATGTCAGCGCTGGAACAAGTTCCGTCAACGTCTCCTTTTCAGACGCTGACACATTCAAGAATGACTCCCCAAGAGTTAAACCTGCTGGTTTGGATTTGGATACTGTTTGTGCTTACATTGCTTCTTTGCCCAATGGTTCAGTGATTACATATGAGGACCTTGAGCAGATAAGTGATGAGCACTTAGAAGAGATGGACATCAAGTGGAACATGGCTCTTGCTAGTATAAGAGCAAATAGGTGGAACAGAAGGTTCAAGAAGAAAATGACCTTCAATGCTAAAGACACAGCTGGATTTGACAAGTCCAAAGTTGAATGCTACAATTGTCATCGTATGGGGCACTTCATGAGGGAATGCAGATCTCCTAGAAGATCTGATGCTGGTAAACCCTCAAGTCAGGTCGTTAAAGCTCAGGATTCCAAATCCATGGTTGCAGTTCAAGGAATTGATGGTACAGGATGGGATTGGAGCTATCTGGCTAAGAATGCTGAAGAGGATAAAGCTTTGGTTGCTGATATTGAAGAAGAAGAGCATGTTGAATATGCTCTCATGGCACACTCCTCCTCTTCATCTGATAATGAGGTATATGATGATGCTTTTTGTAGCAAAGGTTGTAGGTTAAACACTGAAAGACTTAACAAAGAGGTGTTAAAACTAAAAGATGATATGAGTACTGAAAGGTGTAAATTGTCCAATTACCAACTAGCTCATACTGAAACTGAGAAAACCGTTTCTGAATACAAGAAAATGGAATTTGATTTAAAAGATAAGATCAATATCTTAAAACATGAGCTAGAGGGTAGTATGGATGTTAGGAACATCATGACAAAGGTTAATAGAGACCTACAGGCTAAGTTAGATGAGGCCATTAAGAATAAAGATAATGTTGACCTCAAAATTCAAAGATTTGATAGAGCCACCCAAACCCTAGGAGACTGTGTAGCTAAACAAAGGGATCCTAAGGACATGACTGGGATTGGGATGAATGATTACTCTCTGGTTCCACCACCAGCTGGTGACTTCTATGGTGTCCTTAGAAAGGACTTATCTTGGACTGGTATACCAGAATGCCAAGAGGAGGAATTCATTCCTCCACCAAGAGTTGTCACTCCAGTGGAAGAGTATCAACAAAAACTGACTGACCTAAATGAGTGGAAGAAAGCTAACCCTACTTTATTTGTTAAGGAAGGTTTGCTATGTGAAAGTCCCAATGAATCACCACCCATTAAGGTTACTCACCCAATCACTGGTAAAGCTGTTGACCTAGGCTCAAACACTGTTAGAAGACCTACCATTAAATATGCAGAGATGTATAGGAATAATAGGTCACCCAAGAGCCAAGTTAGCAATCATGTAACAGGTTTCTTCTCTTCTAGACCTAAGGGTGTGTCTAAGAAAGCCTGTTACACTTGTGGTAGCTTTTCACATTTGGCATACAAGTGTGTCAACGCTCCCAAAGCTAGCGCTGACAGGAACAATTTCAGCGCTGATAGGAAGAAAGTCAACGTTGTTAGGAAGTCAAACGTTGTCAGACCCAAACCTTGTGTGCAGCAAAGTCCACAAGTGATTAGACCTGCCCCATTCTTTTCTAGAAGGTCTAACACTCATGGACAAAGACCTTTTCAAAAGACAAACACCTGGTCAAATAGGCAATGGGTTCCTGTAGCAAACCCTAGGTTCAACGCTGACAAGGGTAATTTCAGCGTTGACAGGACAAATTCTAACACTGACAGAAACGTGACCAGACCTAAATATTTGCAGCCACAAGGTAAGGGGTCTAAAGCTTCTTCAAGCTTAACATGGAGACCCAAGAAAGATCAAAACCCTAATGATAATGGGATTTCAATGACTTGCAATAGATTTAATTACATTTCAAAGGTCATTACAAAACCTATTGGGGTTAACTGGGTATTTCATCCTAAAAAGGATGAGAATGGGGTTGTTGTGAGAACTAAGTCTGTTCTTATTGAACAACCAGATGAATCCAAGTCTTGTAAGACTTGGGTTCCCAAAGAAAACTAATTTGTTTTCTTTATGTGCAGGGCATTCAAAGACAGATCAATGATTATGGATATTGGGATAGTGGATGCTCAAGACACATGACAGGGAAGGAAGACTATCTGACGAATTTCACCCCTATTAAAGATGGTGATAAGGTTTACTTTGGAGGAGGATGTGGAACTATCACAGGCAAAGGAACCCTTCTCACCAATAATCTGCGTTTTGAGAACGTCTTCCTGGTAAAAGAACTTGATTATAATCTGTTTAGTGTATCACAAGTTTGTGATAACAAAAATAAGGTTCTTTTCACTGATACTGAGTGCTTGGTGTTAAGCAAGGATTTTAAGATCCCTGATGAGAAATATATTGAGTATAGAACACCTAGGCATAAGGACATATATAATGTGAATTTAAATGGGATTAAAATGAATACAAATATGTCTTGTTTTTATGCTAAGGTCTCAGTAGATGAGAGTAATTTGTGGCACAGGAGACTAGGACACATAAATTTTAAAAATATAAATAGACTTGTGAGGCTTGGTTTAGTTGATGGTTTGCCTGAGAAGGCCTTCCACAATGACCACTCTTGTGTTGCATGTCTTAAAGGCAAGCAGCACAAGGTCTCATTCAAGTCCAAACAGATGCATACTAGTTCCAGACCTCTTCATATGCTTCACATGGACCTCTTTGGTCCAACAAATATAGAAAGTTTGAATGGTAAGTCATATTGCTTTGTTGTCACAGATGACTTCTCTAGATTTACTTGGACATTCTTTCTTGCTATGAAGAGTGACACAGCTGATGTTCTTATTGATTTTATCACTCAGATTGAGAAAAGGTCTGGCAATGAGGTTAAAATGCTTAGGAGTGATAATGGTGGAGAATTTAGGAACAAGAAGCTAGATGATTTTTGTACCAGGAAAGGAATTACTAGGCAATTTAGCATTGTTAGAACCCCACAACAAAATGGGGTTGCTGAGAGGAAAAATAGAACCCTAATTGAAGCAGCTAGAACAATGTTGGCTGATGCTCACTTTCCTATAGCCTTTTGGGCTGAGGCTGTCAATACAGCATGCTATGTGCAAAATAGAGCATTGGTTAACAAAATTCAGAACAAAACACCTTATGAGTTACTTTGGGGTAGAAAACCTAATATTGGTTTTCTCAGACCTTTTGGTTGTCATGTAGTAGTGTTGGATACTAGTGATGCCTTAGGGAAATTTAGTGCAAAAGGTGATGAGGGTTACTTCATGGGGTATTCAGTCCAGAGCAAGGGTTATAGGGTTTATCTTAAGGAGGACAAACGTATAGTTGAGAGAGTACATGTTAGGTTCTTAGAGAATAAACCTAGTGATCCTGAAAGTGGTCCTAATTGGTTGTTTGATTTGGAACCCTTATCTAGAACTTTAAATTATATGCCTGTCACTAATCCAGACATTGTGAAGGTAACTTCAAATGTTGTGGAGGAACAAGTTGTTAATGTTTTAGGTACACAGGTTCATGAGAAGGTTGGATCACAAGAAGAAAAGGCATCTCCTACATTTGAATATGTCACAATTCTCATTTGGACAGATGCTTTTGCTGCTGCTGCTGCTGGACAAGATAATGGTGGTTTCCAAATACCACCAGATACAAACATGCATGGTCCTTCAGGCGCTGACAAAGGCAAATCTAGCGCTGACAAGACCAATTCAGACGTTGATGGCTCAGACGTTGACAACAACTTTTCAAGCGTTGTTAGCCCAAGCGCTGACAAACAAGGTTCAGACGTTGACAACACCTTTGCACATCTTTTCTCTTCCACTTTTGAACAAGGTGAACCTTCCAATTCTTATGAAGAAGGTCATCCTTATGTTGATATAAGAGAGTCTGATGAAGAAGATATTGGCAACATGGAGCGTGAGGTTGAGGACACCAGACTTTTTGAAGGAGGGGTTCTCACTTCCGCAATGAAGAATCACCCCACATCTCAGATCATTGGTGATATTATGACTCCAGTTCAGACTAGAAGATCTCATCAAGGTCTTGGTGGGTTTATTGACAATATACACAAGAAGGTTGATACCCCTCTTGTGCAAGCATGTTTGTTTGCATGTTTTCTGTCACAAGAAGAACCCAAGAAAATATTTGATGCTCTCAAAGAACCAAGTTGGGTGGAAGCAATGCAGGATGAGCTTCACCAATTTGCAATTCAGGATGTTTGGGAGCTGGTTGATTGTCCTAGATATGTCAGACCTATAGGGACAAGATGGGTTCTCAGGAACAAAAGAGATGAAAGAGGTATTGTGGTCAGAAACAAGGCAAGGTTAGTGGCTCAAGGTTATACACAAGAGGAGGGGATAGACTATGAGGAGGTCTTTGCACCAGTTGCAAGGATTGAAGCTATTAGGATTTTTCAAGCCTATGCTTCCTGCATGGGCTTCACAGTCTATCAAATGGATGTCAAGAGTGCTTTCTTGTATGGCACCATTGTTGAGGAAGTATATGTCATGCAACCTCCTGGTTTTGAGGATCCAGAGCATCCAGATAAAGTGTATAGAGTCAAAAAGGCTATGTATGGCCTTCATCAAGCCCCTAGAGCATGGTATGGTACTCTGTCTACCTATTTGGTGGACAATGGATTTAAGAGGGGCACCATAGATCAGACACTATTTACAAAGAAGAAAGGCAAGGATGTGTTGCTTGTGCAGGTCTATGTTGATGATATCATTTTTGGGTCTACTGATCCAAAGATGAGTGAGGATTTCTCCAAGCTTATGACAGACAAATTCAAGATGAGTGCTATGGGGGAGATGAACTTCTTTCTTGGTTTACAAGTTCAGCAGAAAGAAGATGGTATCTTCATCTCCCAGAAAAAATATGTTGCTAAGATCTTGAAAAAGTTTGGCTTTTCTCCACATGAAAAGAGGGCTACTACTCCTATGGATAGAGAACACCCTTGGGGAAAGATTGGAGATGGGAAAGATGTTGATGTCAGGCACTATAGATCCATGATTGGATCCTTGATGTATCTTACTGCCTCCAGACCTGATATTATGTTTGCTGTGTGTGCTTGTGCACGCCATCAAGTGACTCCCAAAGAATGTCACCTTTATGCTGTGAAGAGGATATTTAGGTACCTAAGATGTTATCCTAATCTTGGTTTGTGGTACCCAAAGGATTCACCATTGGAGCTGATTGCATATTCAGATAGTGATTATGGAGGTGATAAGTTTGATAGGAAATCCACAACTGGTGGATGTCAGTTTCTTGGGAGCGGGTTAATATCTTGGCAATGCAAGAAACAAACAGTGGTGGCTAATTCTACAACTGAAGCAGAGTATGTGGCTGCAGCAGCATGTTGTGGTCAAGTGTTGTGGATTCAGAACCAGCTGTTGGACTATGGGTATAATTTCATGCATACTAAGATATTTGTTGACAATAATAGTACTTTATGCATCATTAAGAATCCTGTACATCATTCTAAAACTAAACACATAGAAATTAGACACCATTTTATAAGAGATTGCTTTGAAAAATGTTTAATACAACCAGATCGGGTTGACACTGAGGAAAATGTGTTAGATTTATTAACTAAACCTTTTGATGTTGGGAGATTTCAATACTTGGTAACAAGTATTGGAATGGTTAATCTCACATAATATGTGTTTTGGATTCTTTTTGTAAAAGTATGTATAGGATGATGCATTGTTATTATTGGTCTTATTGATGATTTAGATTTTCCACTCTATTTTTCTAACACTGACAAAGGTTGCTTGAACACTGATAAGTGTTTTTGCAACGTTGTCAGCAATATAATTGTCTAACGCTGACAAAGCTTCCTTCAACGCTGTCATGTGTTATCGGGGCGTTGTCAGCAACAATGTTAGTTTTGTGGTTTTCAATCTAAATGTGCAGATGGTGTTAGCAGTATACCATTGGATACAGAGTTGCTTATGGATCAATGGAGAAGCATTTGGACAAGTTTTTATTTATGGATGATGGTTGGAATGTTTCATTCCTATCTTGACATAAATTTTTTATGTTCATGCATGTTTTTAGCAAACTTTTTGTATCATCATTTAAGGGGAGGTTTTAGGAACCTTTAGGATTTTTGGGTATCCATATGATACTCTTATCACAATTCTAGATTGTGTCCACAGGTGAGTATGAGTTAGTTTTACTAAATCATGAGGCACTGTAGCATGCATAGTATATCAACTTTGCATGTTGCGAAGACATTTTTGGCCTAGAATTGGTTGTGGTCTGTTGGGAGACTTGGGAATGATTTTGATATGGGATTTACCTGGGAGTAACAAGGATTTTATAAGGTAACTTTGTTGTTAAGAATTTTGGTTAGCAAGGGACACTAGAGGACTGTTATGTCTATCTTGCTTATGCAAGTGTGCATAACTGGACAGTGCTTGCCGCCCTATGATAATTATCAGCTTTTGGTTATCTTCTCTAGGATAAATTACTTGTTAAGGTCATTTTTCACTTTTTAAAATATTTTTATTTTTGGACGCTGACAAGATTTTTCCAAGCGTTGTTGTGACCAAATTGGACGCTGACATGGCTTTAGGCGAACGTTGACAAGATTATAGCCGTTGGGCGTTGATAGGTCATTTTTTACCGTTGACACTCAATGGGACCTACCCAGTTGTTACTTTTTGACATATTTTCAAGCCGTAATTTTAGGAGTTGTTACTTTCATTTAATGCATGAGATAACTTATAACTTTTTCAATATTTTCATGATTGATTTTTGAAAATCTTTGCCTATTTTTGGGCCAATCACATGCATTCTTTCTCTCCTATAAATTTGGCTCCTATTTTAAACAGGGTATCTATAATTCTTGTCTAACACTTTTCTCTTATCAACTTCATCTTCTTCAATTAAAATTAACAGCTTTCATCAATGGCACCAAAGTTTAACTCAGCAGAATTGGCATTGGGGTTCAGATCACAACACAACATGATTGCTTATCTTGACGCTGATAATGATCTGTTTCCTCAATACACACAAATGGTGGCGTATTTGAACGCATCCCCACTAAGGTATGCTCTTTCTCATGCACCACTCATTCCAGTCACACACATTAAGCAGTTTTGGAACACTGTTAGTTCCTCAACAGTTAATGGAGTGACCACATTAACTTCTATTGTTCATGGGAGGTCTTGGGTGGTTACTGAGGCCTTGGTACGCCAAGCCTTGCATCTTGATGATGCTGATGGTATAGTCACCCTTCCCATAAATGAAATAGAACAAGGGCTTAGGGCTTTGGGATATCCCTTTCCTGATGAAGGTACTCTAAACAAGTATCATAAGCAGGAATTTCCCCCAGCCTAGAAGTACCTCATACACGTCCTCCTTCAATGTTTGAGTCCCAAATGTACTGCACACAATGAGATCAATAGATCCATTGCTAGTGCTATTGTGTGCATTGCAACCGGGCAAAAATATAACTATTCTAAAATGATTTTTGAGGGGATGTGTAAAAACAAGGGGACAAAAATGACTTTAGCTTATCCCCGTTTTCTGCAAATGATTTTTGATGATCAAGGTTACTGCTCAAGGGATCACAATGATTTTTATAAGATCCCTGAGCAAAAGAAAGCTATTTTTATGAAGATGGATTCACCACCCCATAGAGACCTACCTTTAACCCAAGCCATGCTTGCTATTATTGCAGCAGCACAACCCCAACCAGACCCCCAACCTCATATTGACCCTCAACCACAACTTAAACCCATTCCTAAACCTTTACCTTCACATGCATCTTGACCAAGAACCCTTCAACGCTGATACATCAAATGTTGGCGTTGATGTGCCTATTTCCAACGCTGACACACAACCTTCACAATCCCAAACACCCCTTAACCAACCCACATCTACCCATTCTTCCACACCATCTTCCACACCCCCTGAATATAGGTTGATGAAACGCCAAAGGACTACTGGAGTGTTCTCCTCTGGTGGTCCTAGCCATGAAGCAGAGAGAACCACCACCACAAGTGTGGTTGGTGACCTGGATGAGGCTGGGACTATTGGTTCTGGCTTAGATGCTGGACAAGGCAGTCCCACCATCATTAAGTCCTCATCCATGCCCAATGAATCTGACTTGGGAGGTCAAATCCCCATTTCAGAAGAGGGCAGACTGGAACCAATGACTCTTTTGGAATTGACGGCAGTCTGCATTAGCTTGCAAAAGCAAAATGCAGACTTAGTACAAATTGTCAGCTCACAAGGCCTTGAACTCAAGCAATTGAGGGAGAGGATTGTTGTTTTGGAAAGTGATCGTGTTAGAAGGGGTATGGAGGAGTCTTCCAAAGGGGAGGAAGATCAAATAAATCTGAGTGATAAGGGCAGCCAGGATGGTCAATCAATGGATGTTGCTGAAGCCCTTACATCTTTAAAGAAACAAACAGGTTTTGATATGTCCTTAATCTCTCCCACCAACTTGAATTTGTCATTTACAGCTATGTTGAGAGAGGTTACACAAGGCGTTGAGGGAAAATATTTGAGCGTTGACATAGCAAATTTAGACGCTGATAGAAGTATTTTGGGCGCTGATAGGATAAATTTGGGCGTTGACAGACCTGCACATGAAGGTGATGTATCCCAGTCATCATCTATCATCAAGGAGGTTTCTACTCAGGTATTACCATCTACCTTACCAACCATTGCACCATCAGATAAGGGTAAGGGTAAAATGGTAGAAGAGTTTGTTCCAAAAGATGCAGCCCAAGTTGAATTTGATAGAAGATTGGCTGAACAAATGATGGAACAAGATGAAAAGGAGAAGTCACCATTTGTTGTGGCTTCAGAAGAAGAAAGTGATGGAGCTAGCTCAGACTCAAGTGTGATGATTATAGAACCAGAAAGGCTTGAGTATGGTGATGAGCTTGCTAGGGAAAAGTTGAGAGAATTAAAATTGCAGGTTGACTTTGACATGCAAGAGGTGGTTCAAATGTACAATTCTTGGGAAGAAAGCTGCATGGATAATCCAGACTTGACCATTTCAGATCAAATATGGGGTTTGGAGCTTCTTCTTAGAGTTCAGAAGGATTGTAAGGTAATTTTGAAACATAAGGCAAGCAATATTCTCTCAGAGTTGAAAAGGGATAGAAGGGAGCTCTACTTTATGTTGCTCAGATGTCATGGAGTTGGATGGACATATCAAAAGCTGAAGGCTTTGACATTTGATGAGTTGGAAAGCAGAGCTTATCCCATTTGGGTGAGAGTGCAGGAAGCAAACACTCTCAGACTTCTTTCAGATGAAAGAAAGGAGCAACTTGCAGAAGAAATGGAAATCAAGAAAGCTATGATGATTCTCAGGCCAGTGAAGAAGGGATTTAAATTTGAGTTTCCAAAAGATATGGATCCACTATATCCAAGTGAAGCAGTTATAAGAAAGAGCCTCAAGCTCTCCCCATTAGAAGCTTCAGATATGGTGCAAGTGTTACCATTAGATCTCAGGAACCCAATTGTGAGTTATGAAGAAGATGAATGTGGGTTCTGGAAGATTGGCAGATTTGGCAAGGAGGTACACACTTTTACCACTCTCATATCTTTATTTGCAAGTTGTGATAGAGAAGACTTGGTGGACCTTTGGAGGTTACTGGAGACCAAGTATGAGGCTGAAGCACCAACTTCAGCTAATGGAATAAAACTTTGGACCACATTCAAAAGAATGTGTGGGCCAAAAGATGAAGATCCTGCAATATGGAAGGATCTTGAAGATGACCTCAGTGGTCTTCAATGGAGGTTATATTCATCTGCTGGTGTATACCATTTGAGTTCTACAAAGTTTGCTGAGTATCTACTTGTGGATGCTCAGTATTTCATATCCAAGGCTGTTTTGGAAAAGATGAAGGACACTCAGCTGGAGATAGATTATTCAAGTGATGTGGCAAAGGATTTTATCAGATTTATTCATTACCAATATGAGAAGATTAGTCAGACTCCTCCTAGTCCTTAATGTTTATTCAGAAACTTGATCATAAGAGTGGATATCAAGTTTAGGGGAGGATTGTTGGGAATAAATTAAGACCAGATCACTTGAGCGCTGACAAGAACAATTCAAGCGTTGACAAGAGCAAAGAAAGCGCTGACAGCTCAAGCGTTGACAAGTTAAAGTCAAGCGTTGATACATTGAAGACAAGCACTGATGGAAAATATAATCTACACGTTTATTATATTCTAGAATACTTTTAGTAAGGATAGAAACGACAATGTATTTTTTATATTTATCTTTACCTAGAATAGTTGATACATAGATTATTGTACAAGGCTTCTTGTATCTATAAAAGAAGGCCTTTAGGTTAATGTTCTATATCAAGTTTCATATAAGTTTTCATTCGTAAACATCTTTCATTGTAAGCAAGTTCGACATTCATAATCAAAGTGAAAGTTTGTTTACATCTTGTGTGTTCTTGTTTAAGTGTTAAATTCCGCATAACACTTAGATTCACAAAGCATATACAAAGGTTTCTCTACGTGTATTACTTGATCTAATCTCGTATACACAAAGCTAATCGATCTAAGTTTGGGATCAACAACATGATCGTCATTTATTATGTGACAATTGTTTGGAATATGATCCTACTTGTATCCTCTCTTTTTCATTAAACCTCCTCGCCTTAGGAGTGTGACTTGTTAATATTTTGCTTCTTTCTCGGTATGTCTTGTGATTTTGGAAAATCACGCCGCCAGGAGACCTTCCTGCATTGCATCTTGCAGCCGAAGACACGGATGATATGCGTCGTTTTTTATCTCTCAGATTATCGTTGGCATTCTTGAACCATTTCCATACTGTGTTTTCTTTACATGATTAATTATACAGTTTATCTTCTTTCGTCTTTATGGAATCCACAAGTCTTGTGTGTACATTAATTCTGAGTTATTATGAAATTGGATTTAATTTCAAGTTGTGTCAAAAAATATACTTTGTACAGAAACTTTACAAGGAATTTAACAGTGTCGAGAAAATATTTTTATAACCTTAGACATAAAAATATATTTTTACTTGTTGAGATGTTCGTTTAGTACATATATTTTTACCAGTAAACTTTAAAATCGAGCAAGTTACGCTCATTTGAGATTCTAAAATCTAAGAAGTTATTTTCCGAATAATTCTAAAATATCATTTTGCTGACAGATTTAATGCAAGGGTATTTTCGTCTATTTTTTATCCGTTTCAAGTCTCGAGTAAAACTAGAAAGTTGTTCAAAACATCGTTTTACACCAAATTACTCTAGACTTCGAGTCTTATAATATCATTTAGTGAGTTAATTGGTCTAGTCAAACCCAAAAGTCAAAACTGATAGACTTTAAAATATGATTTCAAGCGTTTTTGAGTTCGTTTGAGCTCGTAAAACTTTAAGTAATGATATTTTGTAAACTAAAAACAATGATTGCGTTTGAACAAGTATAAAATAGTAACTTTGAGTTCGATCAACATATACATAGATCTTGAACTTTTGAAAATTCGATAACTTCCTAATTTAGAAACTTTTCTGAGTGATTCTACTATTTGTTAACTGATACCCTAATTTCTTAAAAGTGTATTTTTGTCAAATAAATCACGATGTGCACATACAGATTCCTTTATCCTTTCTTTTATATATGACTTATTTGCCATTCTATATTGTCTTTCTTTGCTTCTATCGTACCACTGAATTGGACCGAGGTTGAAGATCTTGCTTTCGTAACGTTTGTTACCATCTTGACACGTGTCTCTTGACGATTTCGGTTAAACCTCTTGAAACCTTATCACCTTGTAACCATTTCGTTGACTGTCTTGAACTACTCCTTATTTCCCTCTTGTAACCCACTCGCTACTTTATAAACTATTGTCATGTTACCATATAAACTCAAACTGGTCTTGTTTGTGAATCATTTTACAAAAGGATTCATTTGGGCCTTCTTAAATAATTGAATGCTATCTTATAAAATTAATTTATATTAATTTTACAATGTATTCTCACAAATTGTTCTACCTTGGGTCTTGTAACGAATCTTGTAACATTTCAATTGTTGAATTAAATATCTAGCCAGTAACTTATTGGCTAATAGTTTCATAAACTATTTTGATTTCTGTTTTTACAAATGGGCATTATATACATATTTTAAATAATATTACCTGTAATACTGGTTTGACGAAGATGAGCATCGCATTGCTAGTCCTAAATTATTCATGGCCTGATCACCTATGCTTAATTTAGAAGGAGCCATGCAAGGCCAAATAGTAGTCGCCCTAAATATTTGACCAACAATCAACTTTTTAATTATGTTCCTTAAAAAGTTAGATAAAATAAAAGTTTTGAAAACTTTTACATCTTATGCGAGTAATATCAATTCGTGACTTACACATATGAACCCTTATCTTATCTTGAACAAAGTACGTGCCTCAAGCACCTATTTTCTTACTCAACAACCTTTGTTTTACATGTTACCTCATCATCCTCATGATACGATTTTCGTTACCATTTGCCTAAATTCTTACCATTGATACCAGACTTGAAAGTTTCAACGTTGTTATGCTTCTACATCGATCAACCTTCTCTGTCTCTTTTGGTAGACCTTCGAAACGTCTCTGGACGCGATTAATGATTTATGACTGGACGTGAACGATGATTACATGTATTTGTCATGATGTGTGTTAGACTTTATCGTCTTGAAATTCGTTCGTGTGAACCATGTGTTGATTTCGCCTCTCATTGCGAATGTTGTTCATCTTACTGGAATTACTATCAAGTAACTTCTTAATAATTTTCTTTGATTCGAAAATTTATTGTGTGGCTTTTCTCTTTCGATCGGGTATCGACCACTGAGAACCTAATAAACTGTTGTTGGTAACGCCAACCGCACTCGTGAATTAATCTTGTTATAATCCTTGTTTCTTATTGTCCTTATCATCGATGCATCTATTCTATCATGTTCGTTAAAAGTTGATACGACTTCTGTTTTAATCCCTTGTGCTATTGCTTGTATACTAATTGTTGATCGATATTCGTTTAATAATCATTTGCTATTTTGTCACTTTCTGAAAACCAGAAACTGTCACATGTTGACTAATTGATGCAGTAAACACCTTCTTGGATTTTTAAAAATTATTATTAATTTTTAAGAACGTTTTATACATTTTACCAAATGTTTAAATTGTCAAAATACCCATTTCAAGATTAATACCGAATCTGTACATCCTCTTGGGTAAATTTATAACTTATGTTTAAACAGTGTCAAGTTGTATCTTTTAAAGTAATTGATTTTATCATACTTTACTGTCAACCTAATAAAATTATTAAATTAATTTATAATTTCTAACAATGATTCTAAATAACTTGGAAAATCTGATTTTTCCTAATGGTAACGATAAACCTGAGTTTTTAACGATAATTTCATGTAGTCACCCGAAAAGCTCTTAAGCTGATCAAAATAACTATTTGAACTGAGTTACTTTTACCTTGAAGTCCTGATCAAGAAAAAGATTTGACAACTGTTTACCCACTCATTTTATATAGAATTTGATTTTTAAATCACTACACCTTGTAAAATTTTCTTTTAATCAGTAAAATATTTAAACTGAGGTTTAAAGTAATACCAAAATACTAGACAACTGATTGTGACATCTTATATTTTGAATGATCATATGTAATTCAATTTTTTTTCTCCTTCTATTTCTCTAGTAAATAGATTCTTACGTTTTAGGATTCTCATGTTTTACAGTTGCACGATTTACGAATCCTTGTTGATTAACAATCTTGATTCATCTTAACGCACTTTGTCCGTTTAAGCGATTCTTGTGTTCATTCTTGTTAGTTATTCGTATGTATTTCCAGAAATTCTATCTCTTGATGTATCCCCGTATTGAAAGATCGTTATTCTAATCTAAGACTGAAAAGTTATACGAAAGGAGTTAAGAAACTGAAGCGTAGTGAATTCCAATCGTTAAAGTTCGCCGTGATGCAGAAATTACCTGGGAAGCAATGAATTTTGTTCTACACTTTGTACCTCCTCTTGTTCGCATCTTCTACTGTTTTCAGGAGAACTCTAGGGACCAGAGTTCCTTTAGGGGGGAAGACTGTGAGAACTCGTACTTTCCCATCATTATTTTATTCTTTTTCTTCGTGTTTCTGAATTTTCCAACGTATTTTGTTTTCTTGTATTTTATATGTAATCCTGAGATTATATTAAATTTCAATAAATTATATTTTTCAAGTATTTTCGAATCATTGATAAATACTTTATCGGGAATTATAAAATTTTTATTTTATTTTTCCATATTTAATTTAAATCAAAGTTTTTGATTTAAAATCACCCGCGTGCGTTTTACAACGAGTTTATTCAAAATCAATGTACAACGAGAATTCCTAGTGATCGCGATACCGACGGATGCCCAAAAGTTTACGTTTATTTATCGATTGTTTCGATAATTAATATTTTCGACGATTTTGTTTTAATTACGTATTAAGTCGTGTCGGGAATCATATAATCATTTTTATGATGCATTGTAACGTTTGAAAAGTATTTTTACGAAACCCGAGCCCCGTAAATATTTCCAATATTTACCAATAACCATTTTCTACCCTTTAAAACTATGAATTATTTTTAAGTCTACAAGTTTCAAATTTGGCAACATTGGTCCCTCCACTTAAACCATCATATAAAAGGGCATTTTACTTACACCAAAACACACATAATCATTAAAAAAACACAAACACTCTCTCCCCACCCCTTTGTCGTGACATCTCAACCAAAAACACCCTCAATCATCAATTTCCAAAATGAATCTCTTAAAACAAAAATTAGACCCATGTTAGAAATCATCTTGTGATCCTTTTGGTATCAAATTCTCATACATGCATCAAGTTTTCACAAAGTTATGATTTCATGGTTGGATTATGTCTAAATCACCATGCATGTGATGATCTAGGTAAGATCATCACTTTTTAATCCTTAAAAGTTGTATTTTTGATCTTTGATTTTGTTAGATTTTGCATGCAAGTGTTTTTATGTGTGTTTGGTTGATAGGAATGATGGTATAGTGATCTTAGAGGTATGGAAATGACTAGCTTTGGTGGGAGAATTGATTTGAGATGTTTTCTAAAAGTATAATTTGGGACAGCAGCTTTAAATAGATTGTTTCGTGTGTTTAAGTTCTGAGATAGGCTGATATTATTTGATATTGTTGTAGAGTTTTCCGAGACGCTCGTTTTGGTATAAGATAGAGCTTATAACTCATTACGAGTCAAAAGTTATGCTAGTTTTAGTATTCGTGTACCGGGAGACGCAAGTCGGCACAATCCGAAATTGTGGCTGATTTTGGGTCGACTCTCGGGGACTTTAGGCTTGGTTAGATAAATGTAACTACTTGTTTTCAAAGTTTACAAACTTAGTTTGATGAGTCTAGTAGTGGTTTCAAAAGACGGATTGTCGAGTTAGTACTTTTAAAGTGGTCCAAACAGTTTTATAAAACAAGTGCACAAATCTGTCCCAAATTTGGAGTCGAGTAAAGTGTCGAGCTGATGGATTTTAAAGTGTGAACTTTGGCTCAAATTTTGGTGAGGTCTTATACAGGTTATAAGTGACCTTGACACCAATTTTCATCTAAAACGGACAAGTCTAGATAGGGTAGATCGGTGTGTACATTCGGGGTGTACTTGCTGATTTTATTTTGGACACATAGTTCAATGTTTATGTTGCGTGAGTTTGAGTATTCATCATTGGACATGGTGACTTATTCAAGTTCTTAGTCATTATATAAATGAATTAGCTACTGGTCCAAATAAGGTTAATAGGATAGTTTGACTTGCGTTGACTTGGCGTCGTATAACGGGTCATTTTCAAGTGTTCGAGTATTTTAACGTGTAGTGTTGGAATAAATGGGTTAGTATGACTTCATTTGTTTCGTGTCAATGGTTTTGAAATATGAATACTTTGAAAACATTTGAGTCATATTATATTTGGTACATATCGATATTTGAGTTCGAGTCTTAACGCACGCCTTATTGTGATAGGTTGCAGTTTTCGTGTTTTCCCGGGCATCCATATCGTCGGTGATCGTCTACCACTACCGTTTCTACTCAGTTGCTGAGTACCGTGGTTTACGTACCTCGTGGCTAAGGTGAGTTCATAGCCTCTTTTTACTTGTACATGATTTCTAAACACGGGGTGAGATTTTACATGGTGGAACACAACCATTTAAAAACTGCATGCTATCTAGAACTTGTATGCTATCCAGAACTTGTATGCTATCCAGAACATGTATGATTTCAGGTTTTCAATATATTATTGCTTTTATTCTAGCCTTAAGTTTCCTCTCCTGATCATGAACCGTTAATTTCGAGTACTAAGCGCGAATGTTGTGGATGGATCCATCGGGATTGACTATCCCCGTCTCAAGTACCTTGACGCACTGATATTTGTTTATTACTTGAGTATTTAGGCTGAATACTCCCTAGAGGAACTTACACTGAGTTAAGCTTCGGTTCATGAACTGAACAGCAATAATAATGATTTCGGACTATGGTTGACGAACCAAACTCCATACTACTTGTTTTACAAATGAATGCTTGTGTTCCACACCTTTACTGCTAAACCTATGAATATCACTCAACTTTGTGTTGACGATTTTACATGTTTAATCTCAGGTATTATTCCTTAGCTTTGCTTGGATGGGAGCCCGCAGGATATTGTCGCAGCTTGGAGATTTATGTGATGCTTTAAAAAAGACTATTTTTAGTAAAAACTGCCAGGAGTTTATTCTATCTTTTGGGCAAATTTATGTTATAAATTGAGATGAAATAATATAATTTTCCGCTTCTAAAACTCTGGGACCTATGTTTAAAAACTCTGACCTTTTATGATGTAACGTACACGTTTTTATTTCGTCAGCTTTGTATGAACTGTAACTCATTGTTTCTTGTACTATGACGTGTTACCCCCTCGTTGCCTAGTTGTTCCATGTCATATTTTGGGGGTCTCACATGGGCGTCCCTCTGAGTCTAAGGAATCGAGTTTTGGGTCCTCAGGCAAAGACTTGTGAGTTAGTGTGCCTTCATTGGATTTGGTGGAAGTGATAGGCCTATCAGCGAGGTGTGTTACCATTGGGCGTCTCTCTGAGTCTTTGGCCTTAGTTTTGTCCTCAGGCAAAGGTTGTGAGTTACTAATGCCATCATCGGACAGAGTGGAAGGCAGTCCCGTAGGAGAAGGTTTTATGTGTCCTTCTCCATCATGATGACCAGTTGGTTAGCCCGTCGACCCTGACTGTGATGTATCAGGGCCTCCCGAAAACTCTTTCCCTTGGGGTAGATGAAGCTTGGTCTGAACAAGGGTGGTCTTTTTAGCCTTGGCCTTTTTGGGACCTTCCTCAGAAGCCTCATGGCCCTGTGCCATTGTTGGTTTGGTCTTTGGCACAGTCTGAGGCTTCTTGTTCCCCTTCTTTGGTAAGAAGGGAATGGGAGACACGGATGATTCACGACTGATCACCTCAGTCATGTGAGTCGTCAATACAATGGGTTTGACTTCAGATGGGTTCTTTAAAAAGTTTGTGGAACTCAGGATTGGAGTAGAAAAAACAATGATTTTCCTCTGAGTGTAAAGGGAACCCAGTAACCGTTCTAAGGCGCATGATATGAATGTTAGGTAAGACATATACTTTTTCCTAGACTCCTTCAGGAGCCTGGTTACGAGATCATTATAAACGATCTCTCCTATGTCAATCTTCAGTCCATTAATTAAACTGTAGATTAGCATCCGCTGAGTAGAATTAACTTGATCAGTAGATGAGTAGTTCCCACCGATCACCTGAATCACAAAAGTGACTAGGATCCTCCAAGCCATGGGGAAAGCAGTTTTGATTAATGGGGTTTTAGTCACAAGCAACTCAGGGACCCCGATTTATTTTAAGCCTTTTTTAACTGACTCCATGTCAGGATGTGCAATATACTTTTCATTGTTATAATCGATTCCATTGGTTTGACAAAAAGTTTTAAAGTCTAAAATCAATGGTGTCTTTCCATTGTTCATAGTGAACGCAATGACACAATTCTTATGTGACTTGGTCTCACAACCCTGAGAACCTTCAGGCCCTTGGGTAGTGGGGGTTACAACCGCAGCCGTATACCAGAACTCCCTAAGATATTCATGGTAGAAGACTGAGGGGGTTTTAGTAAAAGCATCAGCCCAATCACAGTTATTCAAAAATTTGCAAATTGGTTTGTAGGCTGATACACTACTAGGGTAATTGAAACTTCCCTCATAGTTGTTTCCTGCAAAACAGACACCCTTATTGATGAGATGCTCAGCCTGAGGGGCATATTTTATAGCCTTGGATAGTGCCATTTAAGTTATATTTTTTAAACTTTGAAGAAAAGGACAATGGCACTTTGTGGAAATCAAATCAAGACTTGTTTCTTGTTGTAATACAACAATGGTTCACCAAGTGACTTAATGCAAACTTTTGCCTTGTGAAGAGGATCAAGAGTTAGAAACACCAAGTAACTTTGATTGTTTGTGCTATATAACAATAAAACAAGTGATCAATGTTATTACCTTTTATAAGAAATTCTTTTCTAGAAACAACGTTTGAACACACACACTTTTCTTTGAGAGAAAATTTTGGCAGAGTAAGATTGCTAAAGTTTTTGTGTGTGTGTTTGTTTTGATTGAAGGGTATTTATAAGCTCGGATGCGAAAGAGAGTTTATTTGGTATAATTTCTTTTCACATCCGCATTTAATGAAAATACACAAGTGGTCCCCCCTTATTTTCTTGGCAACTGTTCCGTGTCTGTAGAGATAACGCTTTTGCAGAGATGACATGGGGTCACGTGCAGTTGAAAGGACGTTTTTGCAACGGATTGTGCTGAAAAGGGGCAAGCATTTAATGCTTAGTGGGATACTTGACATTTGTTGACCCCTTGACTGGTTTATAACAATTTATTGAAGGAATATATGTTCATTATTTAATATTGTGACTCACCAAACTAGGACATTAAATAACTAAATCCTTAGAGCATTTAGTTACATAATTTAATGTACCTCAGTGTCAAGGGAGAGACAATAAGAGATATTTACTCAGGGCGGGGATTAAGAATATACATTATACTGAATGCGTTGTCATCTGGGAGCCTGATTAATCAATATTCAGCATACCAAGTTCAGCTTTCAGTCTAATGAACGTTGGTTCATCCAAAGGTTTAGTGAAGATATCAGCAAGCTGATACTCAGTGGGGATGAAATGCAATTCAATATCTCCTTTTAAGATGTGGTCCCTGAGGAAGTGATATCTTATGTCTATGTGTTTAGTCCTTGAGTGTAGGACTGGATTATTTGAAATGGCAATCGCACTGGTGTTGTCACAAAAGATGGGGACTACTTTGTATTCTATATAGTAGTCCCTGAGTTGACTCTTCATCCAAAGGATGTTTGCGCAACAACTAGCAGCTGTCACATACTCAGCCTCAGCAGAGGACATTGCGACTGACTGCTGTTTCTTTGCACTCCAACATACTAGCTTGCCACCTAGGAATTGACATGCACCTGAGGTACTTTTTCTATCCATATTGCAGCCAGCATAGTCTGAGTCTGAGTATTCTTTAAGATCGAAGCCTGAGCAGCGAGGATACCATAGACCTAGTGAAGGAGTACCCTTCAGGTACCTAAAGATTCGTTTAACAGCAGTAAGATGTGATTCTTTGGGATCGGCCTAATATCTTGCACATATAATTGTTGAGAATTGAATATCAGGCCTGGTTGTTGTTAGGTACATTAATGATCCAATCATTCCCCTGAATAAGGTTTGATTGACTGGTTTACCAGTGAGATCAGGACCTAAGTTGTTAGGGGGAACCATGGGAGTCTTCACTGAAGCACACTCAGAGATGTCATATTTTTAAGTATTTCTCTGGTGTATTTTTCTTGACAGACAGAGATCCTTTGTCCCCCTGTTTGATTTTTAGTCCAAGAAAATATGTTAATTCACCCATCATACTCATTTCAAATTTCTTTGCCATAAGTTTTTCAAACTTTCTACAAAGGTCATAGTTAGTAGAACCGAATATGATGTCATCAACATATATCTAAACTAGTAGAACATCCTCCTTGGTTCTGAAGATAAACAAGGTATTGTCTATCTTCCCCCTGACAATTTTGTTCATTATCAGGAAGGTAGAGAGAGTTTCATATCATGCCTTTGGTGCTTGTTTAAGTCCATACAGGGCTTTGTTAAGTTTACAGACATGGTTTGGGAACTTAGAACTCTCAAAACCAGGAGGCTGAGCAACATAAACTTCTTCAGTGATCTTTCCATTCAGGAAGGCACTTTTTACATCCATTTGGAAAACTTTGAAGTTCATGTAAGTAGCATAGGCAAGGAAGATCCTGATGGCTTTCATTTATGCTACAGGGGCAAAGGTCTCTTCATAGTCAATTCCTTCAAGCTGACGACACCCCTGAACAACAAGCCTAGCTTTATTTTTGATGACAATTCCATCCTCATCAGTCTTGTTTTTGAACACCCATTTTGTACCAAGAGCTGATTTCCCTTTAGGGAGAGGAACAATTTTCCAAACTTTGTTCCTGAGGAATTGATTGAGCTCTTCTTGCATAGCCTCAACCCACCCTGGATGAGTCAGGGCCTCTGAAACCTTTTTGGGTTCAACTTCAGAGAGAAAGTCTACAAAAAGACATTCATGGGCTGAGGTAGCAGAGAGAATAGCAGCTTGACTATGTGTGAGCATCCCCTCGGACACATCACCAATTATATTTACAAGCTCTATGTGTTGTTGTCTTGAGCATCTGTCCTGAGGACTTGGATTAGAGCTTGTAGATAATTGATGAGTATCAGGGACTCGTGGTTTAGTACATAGTACTGGGACATCACTTCTCACTGAAGGATTTTCAGTGATAGGAAGGTCAATATTCACATCAATTGTCCCTTCAGTGTCTGCATGGCTAAGAGAATCAGTTGATTCTTCAACCTGAGTAGAGATAAGTTCAGGGACATGTTGATTTATGATCAAGTTATTGATTGACCTATTGTGAGGTTTTATATGGAAGGATATGTCAGCATCAGTTTGATACTGTTTTGAGGGACTATGTTCATACTCATCAGGAGGATATCTTGATGAGTCATTGATCCCAATCTCTTCCATTGATTGATTTGTGAAGTTAATGGCATCCATACTTTCATCAAAGGTGACATGAAATGACTCCTCAATCTGTTGTCTCCTTGTGTTAAAGACCCTGAAGGCTTTGGAGACAAAAGAGTATCCAAGAAAGTATCCATCGTCAGCTTTTGCATCAAATTTACCAAGGTGTTCCTTTTCATTGTGAATGAACACAGGACATCCAAACACATGAAAGTAGCTGATATCTAGAATCCTTTCCCTGAATATTTCATAAGGAGTCTTATCATGTCTTTTGACAATAATACATCTGTTCTGGGTATAGCAAGCTATTTTCACAGCCTCAACCAGAAGTGTTTTGAAAGATTGGATCCATTGAGCATGGTTCTTGCAGCTTTAATAAGAGTTCTATTCTTCCTTTCAACCACACCATTTTGTTCAGGTGTGTAGGGAGAAGAGAAGTTCTGAGAAATTCCTTTCTCATCACAAAAACTTTCAAGCTCTTGGTTCCTGAATTCTGTTCCATTATCAGTCCTTATTTGTTTAACTTTGGTATCATTTTGATTTTCTACTTGCCTGATAAAAGACATTATGAATTCAGGAGCCTAACTTTTCTTCTTAAGGAAGTATACCCATGTGTATCTAGAGTATTCATCAACAATCACAAGGGTATATTTCTCATGATTTATAGACATTGGACTGACAGGCCCAAATAAGTCCATATGAACAAGATGAAGACACTTCGTGATAGAAAAGTTTTGTTTTGGCTTGAAAGAGGCTCTCTTGTGTTTACCTTTTTCACAGGCTGAACAAGGTTTGTCTTTTGAGTACACAAGAGATGGTAAGCCAAGAACTTTATTTTGTTTTGAAAGTTTGTTCATGTCTTTGAAATTGAGATGTGACAGTCTCTTGTGCCAAAGTCAATTGACCGAATCTGAGGCTTTAGCAAAGAAACATGCTCCTGAGTGAGTTACAGATGACATGTCTAGGATATATACATTATTTCTTCTTGGAGCAGTCAGCACAATTTCTTTATTAGCATTAAAGATTGTTCCTTGCTTATCATCAAACTGAACGATGTACTTAGCATTACATAGTTGACTGATACTGATGAGATTGTACTTCAGACCGTTTGTAAACGCCACTTTTGAGAAAAATATTCCACCACATTTTATTGAACCATATCCATCGGTAACACAAGATGAGTTATCACCGAATACTACCTTAGGACATGGTTGCTCCACGTATTTGTGCAGATAACTTTTGACCCCTGTCATACTTCTTGAACACCCACTGTCTAAGTACCAGACAGGCTCCCTGAAGTGTTTCTTCACAAATAATGAGGTGGATTAGTTTCTCTTTTGAGCCCACTTTTTAGTAGGCTCTTTAGCTCTAGGAGCCTGGCGTCTTTTACCTCGTTTGAAGTACTCAAACTTAGCATAGTCCGATGTAGAATGAACATTACTTCCACATGTGTTGCAGCTTAGTCCGACTGAGGATTCAGTGCTTTGAGATGACTCAACTAACATACCCCTTCTGACCATAATTATCCTATTGTATCCTGAGGTAGTATGATCATTGCTTCTACAAATATCACACTCAGGGTAGTATACACAATCATCAGGCCTATGATTTGGGATGCCACAATGTGTACATGGTGGGTAAGGCTTACCCTTGGATTTTCTGATTTGTTTAGAGGCGAGCCCATAGTTGTAAAGCTGAGCATTATATCTATTAGAATTTCTAATAGAAGCCATGCGTACCTCATGATCTGCTGTCCTGTGATCTTCACTTTTACACTTCATGCAATAGAGAACTCTAAAGCAGTTATCAGTGGTATGATTTGTGTAGGGACATAGTTCACAGGAAGGTTTCTTTGTTTTAACTTTCTTGGAAGACTCAGGTTCAGTTTTATTACTTGTTGATGATTCAGGTTTTGAGGACACATATGTTTCACCTTGAGTTTTAGAGGCTGAGTTCAGCTTCTCTTCCATGAAAAGTTGGAACAATCTACTTAACTCCTCTTGATTTACAACAGGAATAGAGTTGACTGAGTTTACAAGAGTCCCTGAAGGAGAGATAGGTTTAGTTGTTTTCTTAGTGAAAGTTCCTGACTCAGTGTGATTTGATGTCACTTTTGAATCAGGTTATGTTTGTTCAGTACAACCTAACCCAACTCTTCCTCTAGGTGAGTGTTCTTGATAAAATAGTAGAATTAGTTCAGAACATGGACTTGCCCCTTGAAGATTTTTCAAAGGAGACAGAGGAGTCTGAATGTCCTCAGCAACACTAAGTGTTTCAGTGTTACTGGATTTATTTGGGACATCAGTCTCTTCATTAAGACCAAGTTTTTCATTAATAGCCTGAGATTCACGGATTAATATTTTTCGAGTACCAAAGTTAGGCAACACACTCTCAGGATTTGATCTTTCAACCCAGTCTTTTGACTTTGGAATCATTTCTTGATCAAACCCTACTGAGGCTGGAAGAAATGCTTTTTCACTCATTTCCTTAGTAAGTGGCTTTTCAATGAGTTGACGTGCCCCAAGAATTTTCTTCTTTTGGGCAGGAATTTGACTGTTTATACACTGAGAAGCTAATGTGGAGCTATTGGTCCATTTCTCATTGATGTGTTTTTCTTCCTTAAGTAGTTCTTGAAGAGCATGATTAATTTTAGTGAGTTTAGTGTTCTGAAGTTGACAGCTTACTGCTTCAAGTTTGGCTTGTTTCAAAATCAATAGATCTTCTCTACATTTTTTTAATTCAAAAACAAGTTTATTATATTTTGAAAGAAGGTTTAATCTTTGCTCTTTAACAAACGATAGGTCGAGATTTATATACTTCAGGAACTTTTGCCAATCAGACTCTTCATCCATAGAGAGGAGCATGTTTACCTTTCTCATTGTGATGTCAACCCATTCTCCATTTCGAGCATGACTCTTCCCAACTAATAGTTCATCATCAGCTAGAGCCATCAACACTTGATATCTGACTTTCTCATCTTCTGAGGACAAGTCTTCATCATCCCAATCAAAGGTTTCAGCTACCAGACCTTTGGCTTTGTTCTGAGGAGGCTTTTGAGTCTGAGTACTTGAAGATTCAGCTTCTAAGAGTGCAATCTTTGCTTTAACCTTTCTATACTCAGACCTATAATCCTTCTCAATTTTCTTATTGTTCTGAGAGCTTTGGTTAATTGGAGAAGCCTGAATCGGTTTTGGTGTAAACTTAGGTTGAAAATTGTCATTGCCTGATGAATAATTTTGACTTTTATATGAGGCCAATGGAGTTTTTGAAAGACAATATTTTCAAAATGCATAGTTTTAACACTTCGGTAATAATCCACTCCCTCAGTGGATTGGTTTCCAGCAAATCTAGTTCTTTTGATATAACGTTTGGTATTTGCCAACATGGCCCTTTCATGATATTCCCTGTTTAGATCCCTTATGTATTCAGTATTAGATCTTTCATCAACCTCATCATCTGAGGTCTCCTGAAAATCTTGAACAATTGCGTTTGAGTAAAAAGCAGTTTTAATGGGTCCATGATCAACTGGGGTAGGTTTGGCTGAGGTGTCTGTTATTAAGGCCTTCTTAAACTCAGGGTATCTTTTATTTACTAGATTATCTTTATAGATAAATCTTCCATAAATGTCTGCAAGATCCTGAGTCTGTATGTGATTAGCATTTCTTACTCCTTGAGAAAAACCAAGCCATTTTTCAGGGAGACTGTTCACAAAACCAACATTGACTTCATGCTTAGACAGTTTCACCCCATCATTTGATAGCTCATTGAGCAAGGTCTTATATCTAGTATAAGTCTGAGGAAGTGTTTCAGATGGTTTGGCCCTGAAAGTGTTATATTCTAACTTCAGGTCCATAATCTGATTTTCCTTAGTGTCGGATGGTCCTTTGAAACTATGAACAAGATCTGTCCAAGTCTCTTTGGCCGTCTCACACTCGATGACAGCCTCCATAATATCGTCAGGAAGACAAGATATTATGATGCTTTTGAGACGTTGGTCTTGATTAACCACTCTCCTTTCATCGTCAGACCATTGGTTTTTAGGTTTGTCATCACCAGCTGCTGTTTTTGGTTTGAATGGACCATTCTTAATACAAGTGATGTAATAAGGTTCCATTCCCATCAAATAACATAACATTCTTTTCTTCCATTTGTTAAATCTTTCAACTTCTAACTTAGGAGCGTTAACAGAGTAACTTGCTCCTTTTTTGTTAACAAGTTGGGGTACATTACTTTCAGCCATAATGGATCAAGGTTTTAAAAACTTTGAGACGGTAGTTAAAAAGTTTTATAATCCTACCGCTCTGATACCACTTGTTGGTCCCTTGTAATTAGTGTTATACTTAAGAATACTAAGTATAGACCGAACCCATGGTTAAGTAATGTAATAAACACAATACAAAGTAAAGTAAATAACACAAAGGTTTTCAACATTTAACTCTTAGCTTTATTAAAGAATTATACCATATTGTATGCGAAGCTACAATAAGGATTGAATAGACAATGTGTGTTTTGATGATCTCCTCACTAACAAGCTAGTCCAATCCTAACGATTGCTAAGCTTGACGATCTATCAACGAGAGTTTAGAACTCAAGTGTTTGATCGTATTTGGAGGAGAGAAACTGTGTTTGTGAATGTCTAAAGCATTTAGTGCACAAACTTGTTTCTCTCCTTTTACAAGCATCCTATTTATAGAAGAAAAGGAAGATACAAGACAAAGAATTGCCCATGTGCAATTCTTGTCTTATTGGTACAGTGTACAATCTTGTCTTAGCCTATTCTAAGTATTATGACATAAGTCCTTTTACACTTGTTAGTACCCTGTCTATCCTAAAAGGGTAAGTCACACTAGTTGTGTGATGTACTATATCTTATCACAATTCAACTTAACCCGCCTTTACTTCAGTCTTTGAGGATGCTTGTTTCTTCAGGGAGATCGTATGGGGTTCAGTAACTCACTAAACCCATCACCTTCTTCTTCGTCTTAGAAGTCATTCATTGAGCTTCGCCTCTCTAAATGCTCGAGTCTTTCTTTTAGACTCAGTCTAGGAACTCGAAGGTAACTCACTAAGTGATTGTTCACTCAGTGACTTCATTATGTTCAAGGTTAATACTTCACTTAGGCTGATTGTTATTCAAATCCATCAGTGAGATCATTAGGCACTGAATTGACCTAACAAGATCTACTACCACGGTTACACCACCGTCACCACATCCCTCACCACCTTGCGACCACCATTAAACAACCATGAAGCAGCTACCACCATTCGAATCGCCATAGATCCGCCACTATCACCACAGTCGTGTCACAGTCATGATGTTACCATCGTAGCCACTGTTTTGGTTTTATCCACGACCGGCCACCACCAAGCGACGGTTATCCAAATCCGTGTGCATCTCAGCCTTTTTTAGTGATAGCCTGTAAATGGTGTGTTCGTTTCGACTATATGCAGCCGTCACCATCTATCATCAGCCGTGTGTGTTTGTTCGTTTATGTTCAGCCCAGAAAGAGGTTGTTTGGATCTGTAGTTAACAACCCAGAAAGAGGGTGTTTGGATCTGTTGGAAACTCTACCAAGGTTGTTTGGGTCTACAGGATAGTTATAGGGGTGCGTTTGGGATAGCAGAAAGCATATACGGGCGCGTTTGGGTTTAGCAGTGTACTGATAAGGGTGCGTTTGGGACTAGCAGCGAGCAAAATAGGGCGTTTGGGGCTGAAGACGGGTTATAAAGGAGCGTTTGGATTTGCAGAAAGTCATAAGGGGTGTTTGGTTGCTGATTATTAGTTTTAGGTGTGTTCGGACGCGGGATGTCGAGGGTTTACAGTATCGGGCGCGATTACAAATCATGGTTGGTTGTGGTTTAGGAATCGGCTAATAACCTATCTAACTTCATTAATTAATTAAAACGGATGAAACGGTGGTATACATATATAAGTACATATAGATGGTTAAATAAATAAGTGGGATATTATTATTATCACGAGAACTATAAAAATGCTTATACATTTGAATTATATGTTTAAATAGCTCAAATCGGGCGTTTGACTTTTAAATTTTAACACATCGGTTGTGTTTAGTTTTATCTACTTATAGTGATAAATAGTCTAGTGGATACATGTTAAAACATGATTTGCTTAATGTAGATTGTTTGGGAAAATAGAAAATATTGAGAATTGGTAAATATGGAAAATGTGTATAAACGAATAGGTTATGTCGAAATTTTCTATAAAGTTTTATACTTTACATTTCGTTCACTACAAACTACTATTGTATTTGTAAACCGATAAGTTTATTATATTTGTAAACCGATAAATTTAATAAATACTATTTGTAAACTGATAAAACAAACGGATTCTATGTATTGAAGTTATACTTTTTACTTAAAAGTGACACTTATTAATTAATTAGTGATTTTCTTAAAATGTGTCGAACTATGTTGTCTAATTATTTTTATCACGATATTTATACTCTAACTACAAAATAAATATATATTGGTTTATTTTGTAAAATTTTTGTCTCTACTATATAATTCAACATAAGAATTATATAATCGTCTGGTTTCGTAATGTGTACGTAATAGATCGAATACTTGGTGTGTGTCTATATTATTCATTTTATTTAATCAACCACCAAACTGTTATAATTTGGAACTCAAATATTTTGTCAACGGGTCATGTTAATGTACATATCCATCGAGAACTCAAATCTATATTTATAAGATTTAGCCGATTAGTTAAACCACAACACAATGACTGAGCCGTTTCGATTTGTGTTTGTGCGGAACGTATTATTAGCATCACTAGCGTTTGCCTTACATCGTCGAGGTGAGTTCATACCCCACCTTTTCTTGCTTTAAATCGAATTATAAATGTTTATAATTGCTTTTTAGGGGAGGTACATGCTTGGTCAGAAACTACTTATAAACTTGTTTGGTTGTCAGAAACTGATATTAAACTTGTTTGGTTGTCAATAACTGTTTATAAACTATTTGATTGTCATAAGCTAATTTTAAGCTTACTTAGTTGGTCATAAACTATCTTTAAACTATTTTAATTGTTACGTGCTGAGTGGTCAACTCCTCTAATTGTTATAATTATGAAAGTTGATACTAAAATTTCTATTTTGACTTTCATAGCCCAAAACTTTAACTGCTTTTCAGTAATTCTCGGGTAGAGACAATGGTTGCAAGAATGAACATAAGTGCATGTACTCGTTTATGTATTGGTCTAAGTCCCGCTTTAACCCAATTACTTTGGCCCACGAATCATGAATCGTTAATTTCGGACCGGATGACCGGTCGAAAGCGCGAATGTTATGGATAGATCTATCGGAGTTGACGCCCCTGTCCGGCTTGGACCAATAGAGGACAAGCGGGCACAGTTTCATTTGAGTCCGTGGACGGATGTCGTGGGTTAGGCATCCGTTGGGGCTACATTTTGTGATTATACTACCGGTGTTGTTAACGCTTCGGTGTCATGAGCTTAGACAATAATATTAGTTGTCACTAAGTGGTTGGAAAATCTTGTGGTTCATAAAACAATTCTGTTTTATCATAAAACTCTATTTATTTTCAGTGAACTCTGTTTTATCAGAAAACTCTATTTATTTCAGTGAATTTTGATTTATCTGTAAACTATATTTATTATAAGTAAACTTTTTTGTTATCAATAAACCCTGTCTTTATTAATAAACTTAGAAATCATCAAAGAAAGTCTATTTATCAGAAACTGTGATTTTACAATTCTTATATTTTACTGCAAGGTGCAGTGGTCGATATAAACTCTAATGTTTCATAAACGTTTTAAAACAAACTTATGAACTCACCAACTTTATGTTGACATTTTTAAGCATGTATTATTCAGGTACTTGACTGTATGGACTATTTGGAGTCTGCTATGTGGTTTTGTCATGTAGAGGTCGTTCTCGGATCAAGCTCTCGATTACTCATGAAGTCACAGCTTTCGAAAGCCAGTCTTCCGCTGCCGTGAATTTGGGGGTGTGACAGATTGGTATCATAGCCTTGGTTATAGAGAATTAGGTTGCATTAGTAACTCTAGACTAGAACCGGCTCTCGGTTTAATTTAGTAATAACAATCATCACATCATACTTATTCCGCTACTATATGAAATTTTGCAATGCACGTTTGCTATTGCCTTGTTGCCTGTTATGTTATTACTTGTTTACATGAGTTCGATTGCTTGATTAGGGCACTCAGACATATACTATATTTTTATATATGAACGCTAGAACATTTATTGGACATTGTAAGTTACACAATGGTTTCACAGATCTTTTTATAATCAAACCTAGAGACGTTATGTGATTTTTGGTTGACGATTGGTCGTGAGTAATCCCCAGGTTCGAGCTAATTCATTCAAAAAGGTTGAGGGGTGTAACAATACTTAATTCATTCAAAAAAGATAAAAATGTCATTCTTTATAAACCCTCGTTAGTATTTAACGAAAACGATATTTGCATCATCGGTCTAAAGGATGTATCGTAGACAAAATATGTAACGGTTGGATGTATTACATACGAAGTATTGACGAGGGATGTAATCCACACTTTTTGTAAACCATAACGATGCATTTTGCACTTCTCTCAAATCAGATGAAATAATTTCCAGTTATATGCTTGTTTGTGTCTTTCTGCTAGTAAATACTCTGTTTTAGTTAACACCTTGGCCTTTTAATTTCGAGTTGTGCTTGTTTGTGATGGCTCCATTTGTTTGTTTACATGTTAGACATGTGTATTTTCATGATAATACGTTAGATGGATCCTAAGGAAGGGTATATGCTGGCGTTCAAGCACATACACATGCAGTACCTTTTAGACAGACCCGTAAACTTGTCATCTCAAATTACTTGGTACTAATTACACCAATACTGTTTGAGAAGATACATCGTTGGACACCAATACTTATCACTAATTACATAATGGGTAGAGGGTTAGAGTGTACTGAACCTGAAAGTGAGCAACTGACTGAACCCTCAACTTTTAAAGTTCAGCTCAATAAGATGATCTTATTAAGATCTTCAGTGGCTCTTAAACAATAGTTGTATGTTCGAGTGACATATGGAAGTGGCGGCAGTACTTAGGAAAAGCTGTGTGTGTTTGCTTCAGCAGCCCATCACCAGGACTTCAGATTACTGATTACTGATTTTGCGCTGTTTGCTAATGAGTTACCGACAGTGTTGTTGGCTGCAACAACTTTCCTCAATGCTGCAACAATTAAAAAACTCAAGGGTGTTCTTGGTGGGACTAGTGAAGGTTGTCGCTGTACTAATTTGGTGGGACTGTACCCAACAACTCTAGTGGCGAACCAAAAGTCTTATCGTATGGCCAAGTCTTCATGCATCCACAATTAGTTGAATATACATTAGTCTATTTGTTATGCTAACCGAGTACAGAATGTCTCAGTATACTTGATTTTCATGAGATAGTGACTGCCGAGGGTGGTAGTGGTCGGGTTTCATAGAGAGAAATAGGGAGTGAAGGACTGAGGGGTGTGTGTTTAAAAGGTGTACTATGTTTTATGGGCGTGAAGCCGTGAAGTACAAAAACACCCTCCATTTGATGGTCAAACTGACGATATTGATAGAATTATACCAAACCCGGGCGTTTCATTTCGGTTTTTAGCAAAAAAATGAAACAAACCACAAGGAACAGGAAAGTAATTAACTACATATTTAAGTTAACATAACTCGCTTTTCGGCCTCAAGCCTTAACATAAAACGTAAGAATCATAACATAACTACATCAGCAAATCTTAAGGCCTACTGTTAGATTTTCGTAGTTGCATTACCACAAAATAAATCCACAGAGATAATGCAACACATTGCATATAATCCTGCAAAAAAGTTTAATAAGAACGTTAATTAGATCATCAGAAATAAGGACAAGGTATACGGTAAAAGAATATATACGAACTTAGGCAATAGAAGAAAAGTAACATTATAAAGGGAGGTCAGTAATACTTTAAGGACACGGCACCAAGTATGATTTGTAGGTGAGAACAAAATCAGAAGGTGTGTTTGGTTCACAATCAAAATGGTTTAATAGTAAGGTGGATCCTATATAGGTATTAGTTCTGCATTACTTTTAAACTACGGAGTATGTTTTTGGTTTGTGAGTGGGTTTTATAGATAGCTTTATTGATAGCTTCGGTTTTTATTATGGTCTTAAAACTAGCTTTTTTTCAATCTTTAATCCGAGTTTGCTTAGAAATCAAAAACTCGTTCAGAAAAAGCAACTATACTTTGAGTAGTTGGTTAAAATTCGGACTCGGAAGTTTAGTTAAGAACAAAAGGATAATCAAACTAATACGAAATATCACATTTGAGCATGGGTACGAAATGCAAACATCATGTTTCATTCACTTTTCCTCTTTTACACCATTTCATCAAACAACTACGGAGTAATTAACTCACTAGCTCAATGAGTCCACCAACCCTGTCCCAAAAACGAGCAACTAACTGATACCTACACTTCATATTTCGACACTAACACAAACTAACTTCCATTTTAACACTACCTAGTCATTCTTAGTTCAACTTAACGACGGGTTTTAGCACAAGTCTATGAAACTAGCAACTAACGAGACCTAAAGTCAAGTTCTGAACTCTAGTTTTTGGTACTCGTATATACCAACTACTCCTTGGCAGTTTATTTTCACTTGTTTTAAATCAATAAGTCCATGTACAGATACCCAAACCCCGTTTCTCAACACTTATATAAACTAACTTTCACATCATAAGCATAAGTGCATAACTACTACAAATTAGACAGATCATATATATATTACATACTAGTGCCTTAAACTTTATTTAAAATCCTAAATGAATGCAGGAAATAGTGTTTATGTTTGTTTAAAAGAAGGAAAAAAACGGACACTAAATGGTGGGTAGTGGATACGCCAGAATGTCAAAATTCCGAATTAATCCTAAGCAAAGAAAGACAATGGATATCCCTTGAACCCTGTAAACAGGAGTTGGGGGGAAATGAAATAGGCTAAAGACTACATTGTATAACCAGCAACTAACTAATCACTAGCTCAATGAGTCCACCAAACCTGTCAGAATAACCAGCAACTAACCGATACATACACTCCATATTTCGAGACTCATACAAACTAACTTCCATTTTAGCACTATCTAGTTATTCTTAGTTCAACTTAAGAGTGGATTAAAGCACAAGTCTACGTAACTGGCAACTAACGAGACCTAAAGTCAAGTTTTGGCTGTGCATTTTTACCTGAACTCCGGTATTTGGTACTCATATTTACACAAAACCCATGACCCAAACAAACTGATTAAGCAGTCAAATTCGGTAAGATGCATAACTGTCCTTGTTAGGGTGTTTGTCTAAGCTCAAAAAAATGGGCTTATGAGCTTTTTCACATGAAGTTATGAGCTGTATAAGCTCCTAAGACCATGAAAAAAGCTTAAACAAACACTCTCGTGTGTGGATTAGCTTATTTTTGGGGCTTATAAGCATACATGAATTTGAAAAGGCCAATAAACTCATCATTAACGCTTAATAAGCTATATTTGACAACCTCATAAGCTCCAACAAGTGAGCTTATTAGCGTCGACAAATTCAGGTAAGCCGATAAGCAACTAACCGATACCTACGCTCCATACTTCGAGACGCATACGAACTAACTTTCATTTTAGCACTACCTTGTTATTCTTAGTTCAACTTAAGAGCGGATTAAAGCACAAGTCTACGAAACTGGCAACTAAAGAGACCTAAAGTCAAGTTTTGGCTGTAAAATATTTTTTCTTAAACATAAGTATAGATGAAAAATAGTTTTTTTTTTTAATTTTCTTCAAGCTGATGAAGCTTTTCCAATTGGGTTATTTAAATCTCTTGTTAACTAAACCAAGTTAATAAGCAATTTTTACATGAGTTTTCAGTTTTTTTACAAAAGAACAATAAATAACGAAAACGCGAGCCGACAGTACCATAGAAAAATTAATTTGAACACTTTACAACCACATATAACTACTACAAACTAAACAGATCATATATTAATGCATTAGACTTTATTCAAAAATCCTAAATGAATGCAGAAACGAGTGTTCAGGTTTGTTAAAAAGAACGGAAGAAACGGACCCTAAAAGGCAAATTGTCAAAACAATGTCAAAATTCCGAAGTTTAATCCTAAGCAAACAAACACAACGGGTTTCCCTTAAACCCAAAACCCATATTACTTATCAAACAACAAATAAATTAATCACAGACCCATCATGTCAAGTTTACAAACAACGAATAAATTTATCACAGATCTATCATGTCAAGATTACTTCAGCATAGACGTGACACATTACCAAAAACCATTAAAGCTTGTCTAACGAATGTTAAAAAAATTATCCTAATCCATCACAAACCCTAACGTACTCAAACTAAAACTCGTACTAAGGGGCTTGTGCTACTGATTGACACAAACAATGAAGTAAAAGAAAATACACTATCATACCTATATCTCTCATCCATGACGGGTGAATATATATCACATTACAGCAAAGGTTTACATGCAATAAAAATTGCAGAAAAGGTCTCATTTCCATACAACAAACAGCGATTAAAAACATGAGTCTATGAATTTAAAACAGAAACAATCACAAGTTTTCACTTTTCAGCTATAAAGAACATTAGCAGTAACACTATATTATGCAAATAACTACCGCATAAGACATTAACATTGCAACCAAATTGAGCATGTAACATATGCTGATATGCAGACAATACATGCAATCGATTATAGCAGGAATACCATTTGTTGTTCTTGTTATAGACATCACTAGCAATATATGTTCAATAAAGTAAATAGCTACACCATCAGCAATATATAACAGGTAATGATAGTTGCAGAAATGCAGAATACATCTAGTTGATCTGAATCAAGAACATAAGTAGTTCTTCATGTCACTTAAATAGAAAACGGAAATTCCTGTACCACATACAATTATGAACTATACAAATCTAATTATGAAGGAATTGATTATAGGCTTTATAGTAAGAACGCATTACCATATTCAGCATATCACCAGAACAGTATACAATAACACGTACCCTCTGGTTACACAGCAGAGAATCAATTATCTCAAATAACAAGTACAGGGCATGCATTCGGTATAAGAGTCATAATCATCATCTCTATTTACATTCGGTATAGCAAGTAACTAACCGTAAAACGTAACAAATCATAAGAATCACTACCTAATAACAGTACTAGAGTTTAATTTCCATCAAGCAATCAACAATCAGCACATACATAAACTAAAAACCTAATAACAGTAACATAGAGTTTAATTTTCATCAAAAATTTATAAATCAACACATGCGCAAACGTAATCGCAACCACAAACATAAAATGCAACTAATAGTAACAAGCAATAACTAACTACCGACTGAACTTACAAACAGTAACTTTCAAAATAACCTAAAAACATTACACATATAGTTAAAATGTTCTTCAAGCAATCAACAATTAACACATACGCAACCACAATCGTAAAAACTAACAATCACTAAGAATTGTCAAAAGGTGTCAAATTCCGAATTTTAATCCTAAGCAAACAAACACAACGGGTATCCCTTAAACCCATAACCCATGACTCAAACAAACTGATTATGCAAGCAGTCAAATCCGGTAACATACAAAGCTGTCCTTGTTAGGGTGTTTGTGTAAGCTCTGAAAATGGGCTTATGAGCTTTTTCACATGAGCTTATGAACTGTATAAGCCCATGAAAGAAGCTTAGATAAACACTCTTGTGTTTGGATTAGCTTATTTTGGGGGCTTATGAGCATTAGATGAATTTAAAAAGGCCTATGAGCTCATCATTGAGGCTTATTTTTGGGGCTTATGAGCGTTACGTGAATTTGAAAAGGCCAATAAGCTCATCATTGAGGCTTAATAAGCTACATTTCATTAGGCACAGGGGCGGACATACATTGTATGTTCGGGGTGGCGGCGCCCCCCATAGCTCGACCAAAAAAACGAGTTTTTAGTGTATTTTTTAAAAATTTTGAGCGTTTTTTTAAAATGCCCCCCACTCGAATTTCAAATTGCCCCCCAATCACACATTGAATTCGAACATTTAACACTATAAAGCCTAGAAATCGTTAATTTTTAAGTTATAATAATCAACTTCTTATTCCGATTCTCGTTTTTTCGCCTTCCCATCATCAAAAAAAAAAAATTTGCCCCCCACATTGAAATTTCCTGCGTCCGCCACTGATTAGGCACGTAGTCAAATCCGGTACCATACAAAACGTACTATCCATGTTAGGGTGTTTGTCAAAGCTCAAAAAAATGAGCTTATGAGCTTTTTCATATGAGGTTATGAACTGTATAAGCTCCTAAGCCCATAAAATAAGCTTATTCAAACACTTTCGTGTCTGAATTAGTTTACTTTTTGGGCTCACTTGAATATGAAAAGGCCAATAAGCTCATCGTTAAGGCTTAGGGGCTGTTTGTTTTAGCTTATATAAGGCTCATTTCGGCTTATATAACGTAAGCCCCAATTTTTTGGCTTATTTGGAAACTTATTGGCTTATGTAAGTTTATTATGATATAATAAATTTATATAAGCCCACAAGTCTCCAACTAAGCTTTAAAAAATTAGGGTTTATGAAATATAAGCCGAAATATGGCTTATTTTCAGCTTATGTAACATAAGCCCCAATTTGTGGCTTACTTTGAGACTTAGGGGCTTATATAAGTTTATCATAATAAGCCACAAAAGTATGGCTTACGTTATATAAGCCAAACCAAACACCCCCTTAATAAGCGATAGTATTTGACAACCTCATAAGCTCCAACAAGTGAGCTTTTAAAAATTCAAATAAGACAATAAGCCGGCTAATCCAAACACCCTGAATAACCAAATAATATAAAATAAAAATGACCTAATGATCGAAATGAGCAGTGAAGTGCTTATCGATAGCTTGTTTCATCTTATTAGCGGCTTTTGTAATCTTTTCAATCTTAGCCGACAACTTCCTATTCTTAGCAAGAGCCTCTTCATACTCTTTGAAGATTATAGCATCTCCTCCCAAAGGGTATTTCTTTGAAGATTCTGATGAAAACGCCTCCAGGAAAGGGCAGTCTGGAGGGCACGTGCCATCGGGGCAGAAGATACAACAAGCCATCTTCTTTTCTGTTTCTGCGCTAATCTCTGCCATTTATTTTTCTCTGTTCTTTTTGTTTGTTGTTACTTACGGCTCTCATCTTATTTCTTCTTTCTTTCTTTATACTAGACAATTGCGAAAAATAATTAATGTGTTAAGTGTTTTGTGTGACATTTAAAATAAAACGTGTATGTTATTCATTTTGTGTTAAAGTAGAACAATATAAAAAATTTAAATTATCATTTATAACCCGTTGTAGAAGTAACATGTTTTGACCCACTAATTCAAATACTTTGAAAACCCAGTTTGACCCGACCGGTTCAACCAGTTGGAAAAACGATTAATATTGGTCATGGTCTTATATTTTCGAAACCCTGTTTCACCCGGTGGACGGATTGACCCGGTGGATGAAGCAGTAACCGGGTGACTCAATCGGGTTGACCCGGTGGGCGAACCGTTGACCCGTTGGTCGAAATTAGGAGTAGTGAAATTATGGAAGATGTTTGACAAATTAATGATTAAATTTATTTATGCAATTTAAGTTTTTACATTTAACTATTTATGTAATTTAAGTTTTCACGAGATAGATAAACAAGGGGTGAGAAAAAAAACCGAAAAAACGGAAACCGAACCAAAAACTGATAAAACGACCGAAACTAGAAACCGATCGTTCGGTTTTTACTTTTTCAAAGACCAAAAATTTCGGTCCGGGTTTCGGTTTCATCAAAAAACCGAACCGTACTCCGTACATAAAACTTATATGTAATTTAATATAAATTAATTAATTAATTAATTAAATTTTAAATTAATATTCATTTTGTAAGTGAAATATGAGTAATATATTTATCCTAAAATTTATATCCGTGTTTGTTATGTACGCGTGTTTACTTGACAATATAACATTATAACATATGTTGCAATAATCGTTAATGCGTGCATTCACTTGTATTTGTGTGTATCTAATTTTTATGTGTGTGTTTCTAGAAATTTGGGATAAACGTTATTAGGCTTAGATTGACACAAAAATATAGAAAAATAAACAATTTTTCTACGTAAGCAAGTTTGTTAATCTAAATTAGTCGTCTGTAAATATGAACAGTTTTTAAAACCGAAAAAACCGAAGAAAAAAAACGAATCAAAACCGGTTAGAAACCAGAAAAACCGAACCGCCCAAACCGATTGGTTTGGTTTTCGGTTTCATAAAAACCGAATTTTTCGGTTCTGTGAGAACTCGTATTTCTTCGGTATTATTTTATTCTTTTATTCATGTTTCTTGAATTTTTCACATGTTACGTTTTCTTGTATTCTTCATACAAAAATCCTGAGATCTTGATAGTTTTAAATAAATTATATTTTAAGTATTTTTTTGATCATTAATAATACTTTATTCTGAATTATAAAAATTTTATTTTATTTTTCCGTATTTGTTTAAATCAAAATTTTTGATTTAAAAGCACTCGCGCGTGTGAGATCTCTATTTTCCTGGTAATTATTTTATTCTTAAATATTCTTCTGATCATTAATAATACTTTATTCGGAATTATAAAAATTTTATTGTATTTTTCTATATTTATTTAAATCAAAATTTTGATTTAAAAGCCGCCCGCGTGCATTTTATAAAAAGTTTACTCGAATAAACGGAACGTGAACCAACCTCATAAATATATTTTTATTGGCGTCATTTTTTATTATTCGGTTTACGTGTATTCTTTGTATTTTACGATAAACAATTAAGGGTAATTTTATATAACGCGTTAACGTTTATCAAATCATAAGCCCTCATTTATTTATCAAAATTTTAATGCTATCCGAATGCTAATGTTTTTATTTTATATTGAGCGTTTATTTTTCGTATTTTATGCATATTTTTCTAAATCGCGTTTTAAAATATCGGGTTCCGATAATACCCGCTTTAAGAAATTGCGGGAAAAAAAAATTATACTAATCTTATATATCCTATATATCCCATGTTTCTTATTAAAAAAAAGATGGATGACACGTATCAAAATAAGAGATCCGTGTCTTGTTTTTTTTTTGAATTTCATCAACTATACATTGCTACATATCTTATCCGTTTTTTTTTACTTCCAAATATCAAATAGGACACAATCACTTTTATCCACCTTCATCACTGATATGTGTTTCATGCGCCATTTTATTTACGTGTGTTAGAGTTTGGACTTTGAAGGCGTTTATCAACTATCTTATCATTTTTATCATCTTTGTAAGGACTATTGATCATCTTGTTATTTTATTTACCAAGTAACTTTTATGGATATAATTTTTATATTAAAAATATATTTGTTATTTTATATGTGTAAGGCACTGTATAAAAGATTAGACATCTTTTTAACACTATTAAATTGTCTTGTAGCAAGATATTTGAGTTGTATTAATAAAATATAAAAATAGACTTATATATATAAAAAAAAGATAAATGTTTATTTAAAGGTTTTATAAAAAAAATTTTATAAAACTTAAACAATGCCTAAGATATATTTTAAAATACACTATTCGCATAAAATTGATTTATTTCTAGCACCGAGCCTAAGACGAGTTTTGTCATCTTTAGGTCTCGTGTGATCGTGTATCAGCGGTTGACGTTTGTTTCCGATTGACGTTTGTGACGATTATATCAAGTGAGTTCATATCCCCTTTTACTATTTTATAAAATGTTTCTAAAACGCGGGATGAGATTTCATGTTGGAACACAAACTTTTAAACTGTTTGCTATCCTGAACTGTATGCTGCCAGATGAATACAATATATTATTGCTTTTAGTTTTCATAGCCACTAAGTTTCCCCTCAATATCAAGAACCGTTAATAATTCACAGTTTGCAAGCGCGAATGTTGTGGATGGATCCATCGGGACTGACAATCCCTGTCCCATGTTGCGGTTGTTTAACCATTGACGCATTACATTTGTTTATACTTGAGTATTTAGGCTGAATACTCACTAGGGGAACTTACCTTTTGTTAAGCTTCGGTGTCATGAGCTAAATAGCAATAATATACATCACGACTATGGATGATGCACATAGTCATCCCCCCCATTACTTGTTTTACAACTTATACTTGTGTTCCATTACTTAGTTTACTAAACCTATGAATATCATTCAACTTTTGTTGATAGATTTACATGTTTTAATCTCAGGTAATAACGCTTAATATGCTAGGATGGGATCCCGCAGGATGTTGGCAGCTTGGGAGTTCTGTGTTATGCTTATGCTTCTGGTACTATAAAAGTTGTTAAAATCTTCCGCTTATCTTTTGGTATCTGTAAAACTTTAAAACCATGATACTTTGTTATGTTTTAAAACTTGTGGGGCCTATGCTTTAAAACTCTTATATATCGTGGTGTAATAAATATGTCTTTTATTACGTCATTTTCGAGTCATTTATAATTCATTGTTACTTGTACCATGACGTGTTACCCCCTTGTTGCCTAGTTGTTCCATGTCTGATTCTGGGGGTCTCACAGATTGGTATCAGAGCGATGGTTAAAGGGAACTGAGTCATTTTCAAAACTTGGTCTATAACTAAATTTTCAAAATATTTCATGTTTTACTATTGTCAAACACAGAATCTGCCAATGTTGTTCAATATCTGTGCGGGTAACTCTCTGTTCCTTACTATTTACTTAATTATTCATATAATATTTCATACTTTAATTTCATTCTTGATATATTATATTGATTTCATTACGATATATATTTTCTTCAGCCAAATCCTTCGTGCTTATTATGTATATATATCTTTTTCTTATGTAGATGAACTCTCCCCCTCGATCGCCAGACAGTGTTTTCAAATTTCCTCAGGATGAGCCTGAGGAGGATTCTGAGGAGGAACCTGAGGAGGAACTGAGGAGGATCCTAAGGAGGATCCTGAGGAGGAACCTGAGGAGGATCCTGAGGAGGATCCTGAGGAGGATTCTGAGGAGGAACCTGAGGAGGATCCTGAGGAGGAACCTGAGGAGGAGCCTGAGGAGGATCCTGAGGAGAATCCTAAGGAGAATCCTGAGGAGGATCCTGAGGAGGAGCCTCAGGAGGAGCCTGGGGAGGATCATGAGGAGGAGGAGGAAGAGATTCAGCCTCCAACCACTCCTATCAAAGACTCTCCTACTTTATCCTGCCTACCTTTGGGGCATTCTTCAGACTCAGACAGTGATACTTCTGATCAGCCTATTCAGACCAGCACTTATGAAGTGGGAGGCCCTTCCAATGCTACTCCTGCTTCCCCTGAATATGAGACTCTTTTCTCTCCAGCAGATCCTGAAATTGAAAACCTGCACAACAATGTAAGATGTTTATTTAGAATGTCAAATAAAAGAAAAGTTGAAAGTGATGACCTCGAATCAGAAGTGAAGGTGTTAAGAAAGCATATGAAGTCTTATGACAAGGATTTTCAGGAGGAATGGAATTTTACTACCTACCTAAAAGGTTTAATTGGGGAATTAATTGCCAAAAATAAAGAAAAGGATGAGATGATTAAGGGTTTACAAGAAACCGTGACGGTAATGAAAAAGCGTTTAGATCAACTTGAAGTTAGGCCTGAAGGGGTGGCTCCTTCTGCAACATCGTCATCTTCGGGATCACCTAGTGGCCCCGAGTAGATCTTCTCAGTATTTCCGTTTATGTACTTTCTATTACGTATCTTTTGTGCATTCGACTAGGCTGCTATGACAGTTAGTGCTACTAGTATTTGGGTGTAAATTTTGCTTCTTTCGTATACACCCTTGTAACCGAACCTTATTTCTTTGGTATGTTATGGAAAGATGTGTACTTAATGAATCATCATTTCGGTATTATCGTGATTATATCTACTTTTACTTTGTGTACTTGAATCTTGTTAGAATATAAATTCCTTAGTAATGCATTCCATGTTGACAATCATTTATGCATATCTAAAATATTTTCTTATCCCATTTCTCCAATTTCCATGAATCTCGAAATAGCATACTTATACAAGTTCTCACTGATTTTTATACTGTGTTGTTGACAGAATCATGCCGCCTACTCGAATTCATAGGACTGATGGACCCAGGAGATCCCGTAGGGCCACTATGGAAAGAATTATAGCAAAAAGGGTGGAAAAGTTGTTGTTGAATATGAAAAGAGTCGAGAGACTCAAACTAAAGTTGAAAGTTCTTTGAGTGCAAAAGGATGTTCGCACAAAACTTTCATGTCTGGAAAACCACACTCTTTCAAGGGGACTGAAGGTGTTGTTGCTTTGACACGTTGGTTAGAAAAGATGGAGCAAGTATTTGGGACTTGCAAATGTGCTGAAGAGGACAAGGTGATATCTGCTGCTAGTACTTTGGAAGGTATTGCACTTACATGGTGGAACGGGAATATTCGAACTTTAGGCCTTGATAATGCAAACAAAATCCCTTGGAGCGAGTTTAAAGTAATGATGACCACTGAATATTGCCCTGAAACTGAGATAGCTCGAATGGAGCAAGAGCTATGGAATTTACAGATGAAAAATGATGATATTGAGGCCTACAATAATAGGTTTCATGAATAAGTCTTGATGTGTCCTGAAATGGTTCCAAATGAGAAAAAGAAGATAAAAAGGTATGTCAAGGGTATTCCAGAACGAATTAAAGGGCACATTACTTCATCAAAACCTTCTTCCTTACATGAAGCAGTGAATATGGCTCGTGAGTTGGTCGAGTAGTCTGTGGAAGTTAAAGCAGCTAGGTCAAATGATGGTAACAAGAGTAAATGGGAGGATATTAAAAGAAATAATCAGGGGAATAATCAGGTAAATAACCGCAACAACTGGGGCAACAACGGAAACTTTAACAGGAACATAAATCAACAAGCAAATAAAAGACAAGAGACGACAGCAATGTATGCAGCTGCTCCTGTTGTTCCTGCTGCTCTTGCTGGCAGACAAGGTTATGCTGGAAATCTGCCCAAGTGTGATCGATGCAATTTGCATCATCCTGTTGGAGTGTGTCCTTCTAGGTGTGTACTTTGTAGAAGGATTGGCCATGAGGAAAGAAATTGCCCTGTGGTGTGCTTTGGATGTGGTGAAAAAGGTCATTTCAGGACTAGGTGTCCAAAGGCCAAGAACTCGCAGAACAATGGAGCTCGGGGCAGTGTGTATCAAGTGGCTAATAATGCTCAGCAGAATCCTAAAGTGGTCACGGGTACGTTTCTTCTTAACGATCACTATGTTAGTGTTTTATTCGATTCTGGTGCTGAGAAAAGTTTCATGTCTTCTGCCTTTACGCCTTTTATTGATATTACTCCCTCTGCCTTAGACACTAGTTATGAAATAGAATTAGCAGACGGTAAGATTGTTAGCACCAATACAGTCTTACGTGGTTGTACCCTCGATTTTCTTAGCCATTTGTTTTTAATCGACCTTTTACCGACGCGTCTTGGCAGTTTTGATGTTATTGTTGGTATGGATTGGTTAGCATCTCATCGTGCTGTCATTGTTTGCTTTGAACGAATCGTGCGTATTCCTCTTTCTTCGGGTAAAACCTTAGAACTTCAGGGCGAGAAGCCGGATGACAATCCGAATTCTCTTCTTTGTATCAAGGCTGATGAGAGAAAGCTTGATGACAATCGTATCGTTTGTAAATTTCCTGGAGTATTCCCAGATGACTTGACAGGATTACCTCCTATGCGTGAAGTTGAATTCCGTATCGAACTTATTTCGGGTGCACTACCTGTTTCCAAGTCACCTTATCGCTTAGCCCCGTCTGAAATGAATGAATTATCAAATCAACTTAAGGATTTACAAGAGAAAGGTTTCATTAGACTGAGTCATTCGCAGTGGGGAGCTCCTGTGCTCTTTGTTAAGAAAAAGGATGGTGCAATGAGAATGTGTATTGACTATCGGGAACTCAATAAGCTAACAATCAAGAACCGTTACCCTCTCCCTCGTATAGATGATTTATTCGATTAATTACAAGGTGCTCGCTGTTTTTCCAAGATAGACCTTCGTTCAGGTTATCATCAGTTAAGAGTTCATGAAAGTGACATCTCCAAAACCGCATTCAGAACCCGTTATGGTCACTTTGAATTTACCGTTATGCCATTCGGTCTTACCAATGCTCCTGCCATTTTTATGGATCTAATGAACCGTGTTTGCAAACCTTACCTTGATAAGTTCGTCATAGTCTTTATTGACGACATCCTCATTTACTCGAAATCTGAAAAAGATCATGAACATCATTTGAGAACAATTCTAAGCCTTCTGGAGAAAGAAAAGTTGTATGTCAAATTCTCTAAATGTGAATTTTGGTTGAAAGAGGTCCAATTCTTAGGACACGTGGTCAACCAGGATGGTATACAAGTGGATCCTAGTAAAGTTGAAGCAGTTAAGAATTGGAAAACTCCTGAATCGCCTACGGAGGTCCGTTCATTTCTTGGGTTAGCCGGATACTATCGCAGATTTATCGAAAATTTCTCCAAGATTGCTAAGCCTTTAACCTTGCTTACACAAAAGAACAAGGAGTACATTTGGGGTGAAGATCAAGAGCAAGCCTTTTTCTTATTGAAGGAGAAATTGTGTAATGCCCCAATGTTAACACTTCCAGATGAACCGAATGACTTTGTAGTTTATTGTGATGCATCCCATCAAGGTTTCGGGTGTGTCTTAATGCAACGAGGCAGAGTGATTGCTTATGCCTCAAGACAACTTAAAATCCACGAACAGAACTATACCACTCATGATTTGGAGCTAGGTGCAGTGGTATTTGCCTTGAAAATATGGAGACATTATCTTTATAGGACGAAAAGTGTGATATACACCGACCATAAGAGTCTTCAATATATCTTTGACCAAAAGGACTTGAATATGCGTCAAAGGCGTTGGTTAGAACTCCTTAGTGACTGCGAATGTGAAATTAAGTATCACCCGGGAAAGGCTAATGTTGTGGCGGATGCTTTAAGTCGAAAGGAAAGACTTAAACCAAGGAGAGTGCGTGCTATGAGTATAACCATTCAATCTAGCCTCAAGGCTAAAATTTTAGAAGCACAGAAAGAAGCTACAAAGGACTTTAAGGCTCCAGTGGAGTCGCTGCGAGGATTAGACGCCCAATTTGAAAAGAAAGATGACGAAACAATTTACTTTGTTGGTCGATTGTGGATTCCATTCATTGGAGGAATAAGGAAGATAATAATGGATGAAGCTCATGCTTCAAGATATTCGATACACCCCGGTGCAGATAAGATGTATTATGATTTGAGAGATGTTTATTGGTGGCCTGGTATGAAGAAGGACATAGCAGAGTACGTTAACAAGTGTCTAACTTGTTCAAAGGTTAAGGCAGTACACCAGAAACCTTTGGGTCTTTTACAACAGCCTGAAATCCCTGAATGGAAATGGGAAAAGATTACGATGGACTTAGTCACAAAGCTGCCCAGAAGCAGTGGTGGTTATGATGTAGTTTGGGTTATTGTTGATAGATTAACTTTCTTCCAATTCGTGAGGATTACAAAACTGAAAAAATTGGCTCGAATTTACATTAACGAAATTGTTGCAAAACATGGAGTACCAGTGTCAATTATATCTGATAGGGATGGTCGTTTTGCTTCTCATTTCTGGCAGGCACTCCAAAAGGCGTTGGGTACGCAGGTACTAATGAGTACGGCTTATCACCCAGAGACGGATGGACAGAGTGAACGCACTATTCAGACTTTAGAAGACATGTTGCGGGCATGTGTTATGGATTTTGGAGGTAGTTGGGACACTCATCTACCGTTGGTTGAATTTTCCTATAATAACAGTAATCATAAGAGTGTCAAGTGTTCACCATTTGAAGCATTATACGGGCGTAAGTGTAGATCACCAGTGATATGGAATGAAGTGGGTGAAAGTCAACTGATAGGGCCTGAATTAGTTCAGGAAACTACAGAAAAGATTGTACAGATTAGGGAAAGACTGAAAACTGTTAGAAGTCGTCAAAATAATTACGCAGACAAAAGACGCAGACCTCTTGAGTTTCAAGTTGGAGACCGTGTGCTTCTACGAGTATCTCCATGGAAGGGTATTGTGAGGTTCGGCAAGAGAGGAAAGCTTGCACCACATTTTTTAGGACCATTCGAGATCGTTGAGCGTGTTGGTCTTGTAGCTTATCGACTGAAGTTAACTCAGGAGTTAAGTTGTGTTCACGATGTATTCCACATTTCCAACCTTAAGAAATGGTTAGCTGAATCGGATGTTCAAATACCGCTGGAAGAAATAAGGGTGGATGAGAAAATGTACTTCATTGAAGAACCGATTGAGATTGTGGATCGTCAGGTCAAGAAGCTGAAACGTAGTTGGATTCCTATCGTTACGGTATGTTGGGACTCACGTCGGGGTGCTGAGATTACATGGGAAAGCGAAGACCAGTTCAAGGCTAAGTACCCTCATTTGTTCGTGTCTTCTTCCGTCTCCAGTGAACTCCGGGGACCAGAGTTCCTTTAGGAGGGCCGACTGTGAGATCTCGTATTTTCCTAGTAATTATTTTATTCTTAAATATTCCTTTGATCATTTATAATACTTTATTCGGAATTATAAAAATTTTATTTTATTTTTCTATATTTATTTAAATCAAATTTTTGATTTGAAAGCCACCCGCGTGCATTTTATAAAAAGTTTACTCGAATAAACGGAACGTGAACCAACGTCATAAATATATTTTTATTGGCGTCATTTTTTATTATTCGGTTTACGTGTATTCTTTGTATTTTACAATAAACAATTAAGGGTAATTTTATATAACGCGTTAACGTTTATCAAATCATAAGCCCTCATTTATTTATCAAAATTTTAATGTTATCCGAATGCTAATGTTTTTATTTTATATTGAGCGTTTATTTTTCGTATTTTACGCATATTTTTCTAAATCGCGTAACTTTTAAAATATCGGGTTCCGATAATACCCGCTTTAAGAAATTGCGGGAAATTTTTTTTTATACTAATCTTATATATCCTATATATCCCATGTTTCTTATTAAAAAAAAGATGGATGACACGTATCAAAATAAGAGATACGTGTCTTGTTTTTTTTTGAATTTCATCAACTATACATTGCTACATATCTTATCCGTTTTTTTTACTTCCAAATATCAAATATGACACAATCACTTTTATCCACCTTCATCACTGATATGTGTTTCATGCGCCATTTTATTTCCGTGTGTTAGAGTTTGGACTTTGAAGGCATTTATCAACTATCTTATCATTTTTATCATCTTTGTAAGGACTATTGATCATCTTGTTATTTTATTTACCAAGTAACTTTTATGGATATAATTTTTATATTAACAATATATTTGTTATTTTATATGTGTAAGGCATTGTATAAAAGATTAGACATCTTTTTAACACTATTAAATTGTCTTGTAGCAAGATATTTGAGTTGTATTAATAAAATATAAAAATAGGCTTATATATATAAAAAAAGATAAATGTTTTTTTAAAAGTTTTATAAAATTTTTTTTATAAAACTTATACAATGCCTAAGATATATTTTAAAATACACTATTCGCATAAAATTGATTTATTTCTAGCACCGAGCCTAAGACGAGTTTTGTCATCTTTAGGTCTCGTGTGATCGTGTATCAGCGGTTGACGTTTGTTTCCGATTGACGTTTGTGACGATTATATCAAGTGAGTTCATATCCCCTTTTACTATTTTATAAAATGTTTCTAAAACGCGGGATGAGATTTCATGTTGGAACACAAACTTTTAAACTGTATGCTATCCTGAACTGTATGCTGCCAGATGAATACAATATATTATTGCTTTTAGTTTCCATAACCACTAAGTTTCCCCTCAATATCATGAACCGTTAATAATTCACAGTTTGCAAGCGCGAATGTTGTGGATGGATCCATTGGGACTGACAATCCCCGTCCCATGTTGCGGTTGTTTAACCGTTGACGCATTACATTTGTTTATACTTGAGTATTTAGGCTGAATACTCACTAGGGGAACTTACCTTTTGTTAAGCTTCGGTGTCATGAGCTAAATAGCAATAATATACATCACGACTATGGATGATGCACATAGTCATCCCCCCCATTACTTGTTTTACAACTTATACTTGTGTTCCATTACTTAGTTTACTAAACCTATGAATATCACTCAACTTTTGTTGATGGATTTACATGTTTTAATCTCAGGTAATAACGCTTAATATGCTAGGATGGGATCCCGCAAGATGTTGGCAGCTTGGGAGTTCTGTGTTATGCTTATGCTTTTGGTACTATAAAAGTTGTTAAAATCTTCCGCTTATCTTTTGGTATCTATAAAACTTTAAAACCATGATGTAATGGTACTTTGTTATGTTTTAAAACTTGTGGGACCTATGCTTTAAAACTCTGATATATCGTGGTGTAATAAATATGTCTTTTATTACGTCATTTATAATCCATTGTTACTTGTACCATGACGTGTTACCCCCTTGTTGCCTAGTTGTTCCATGTTTGATTCTAGGGGTCTCACAGCGCGCATTTTAAAAAAAGTTTACTCGAATCGACGGAACGAGAACCGATGGCTATATATTTCGACTTTATGAAATCAAGATACTATGTTTCTATAAATAATTTGTTTTCGTATTATAACTTGCACCGAGTCGGAATGATTAACGTTTTAGGAATCTAGTCGGACTAAGATTAGATGCATTTATATTTGGGCTTTAGTGATTAATAATAAGAGTTAAGCTTCGGGCCAAAGCCCAATCATCCTCCCTCTCTTTTGCACCGTCGACAAAAAAAAAACACAACACAACTGTCATTTTTTCTTTACCAAAATTAAACAAACTCTCCCTGTTTCTTCTCATGGTGTGACGAACCCAACAAAAACAACCTCAATACATCATTTTTTTCATCAATCTTGCAATTAAACTATACTAAAATCATTATTGGTAAACCCTTATCAATCTTCCATTGATTTTATACACATGCAATTGATTTTTAAGAAAATCATAAAACCTAAGAACTTGTATTTTTGGATGTTTGATCATGAAATTAGGCATGCAATGTGTTATTTAGGGTTTAGGCATTGATAATATTGTGTTAGGACCCTAGTTGTGATCTTGGGTTTTAAACATAATTTGATTATACCATGAATATTGTAGAATTATTATGCCTTGATATAATTTAGTTAGGGTATGATGTATTTTTGATGTTTTGGATTGAATTAGAGGTTGTTTGGTATAGAGATTATTATAGCAAAATTCAGACAACGGGTATATCAGTCCAAAACTTCCATATTTTTCATTGTTACCTGCACTTTTTATAGCTTAAATATATTCTTTAGGCCTTTTACCTAATTAGTGGCGAGTTGGATAGGCACACAACTCCTCCGGATGAGGAAGTTATGATCAAATTAAGATTGTAAAAGCAAAATTCGGACAGCAGGTTTGTGAGTCCAAAACTCACATATTTTCCCACTGTAGGCTGTGTTTTTATAGCTTAGATGGATTTATTGACCCTTTTACATGTTATTAGTGAGTTGGATGGGCGATCAACTCCTCCGGATGAATAAGTTATGGTCGATTTACGGTTTTGAACCCAATCTGACCCAACAGACTTGTATAGCTATTTGCTACAGGTCATGGACCATATATTTGACATTTTAAGACCTTGTGAGTTAGTATACATTATAATCTAACGAACTCCGCTGACCTCGAGTCGATAGCTATCACCAGATGGTTTTTATGGCTAAAACGATAAACCCGAGTTTAAAAACCTAAATTCTGATTTTGTAACCTTCGAAGAATGTAACTTTCCCGGTAATTGGTAGTAGCTATTTACTCGTGGTTGGTATGGGCCGAAGGTAGAGTCTTGAGGCTTTCCAATGGTGGAAATCTCAGACCTTTAAACCTTATAGGTTAACGGGTTATTTTTTCCCAAGTTTGACTAGTGCAGTTTGACTATTAGGTGCTTACGATAAGGCTGTTAGTGTTTTGGACTTTTAAAATGTTCCGTAAACTCTTAGATCTAATGGTTGGACATTCTAGAAAACTCATGAGAGACCCGTTCCAGGGGTGAAAACCCCATAGTTGTTGGACTTATGGATTGGGAGCTTCGCCTTTTACAAAACAGCTATACCAGAAAATGTGACTTTACGCTTACGGTTAAGTAAATTGTTGGCGTTTTTAGGTACAAATCACTTGGGTTACTTGATTTGAGACCTTAGGATATCATGTTATGCATTTTCTACAGGTTGTGTGTCATGAAGGTCATGACCACACTTAGACTTTGTTGGTTGTGCAAGTTATATACATATTACATTTTTATAAAATATTTTGATACAATTGTTTTATATTTTTATAAAACGAATACTTAAGGGTCGTGATCACTCTTGTAGGTCGCGGGTATCCGTTGGAGTACTTCCATAAGCCTTCTTCAGCCCGGTTCTCATATCCGTCACATTTGTACTAAGGTACTCTTGGCACCATTGTATTGCTTATTTGATTAAATACCTTGATTATGAAATTGGGGTTTTTGTATTTAGACCATATGCTACTGATGTGAAGGTGGTATTATGATCATGATAGGTCTTGTGTACTTGTAGAGGCATTGCTTAGTGTGTGCAAGTGTTTAGGTGATGTTAGAAGTAAATTTTAGTGTCAAAATGAGGTTAAGAATGATAGCAGATTGCTACAGCCATTCATGAAATTTTTCTACAAATAAGACTTGCAAATTTCTTTATTTTTGGATAGCCTTGGTTGTGTAGTACAATTGGTGAGTTGGGTGGTTTTTGGAAGTGCCCGGGTGAGTAAAATATGGTCTTTTTATCAAAACTAGTCACAACGACATGTGCGCCAAATTTGTGTTTGGGGTCAAAGCATAAAAAGTCAAAGTATGTATTTTTATGACTTATTACACTAACATAGGTCAAATGTGAACATTTCCAATTGGTTTCAAGTTAAAATCTTTTACGGAATGTAAATGATGGTCAAAATGGTTTTATGCAATTTTTTGTCGAAAAAGTCAAATCTGAGTAGTATGCAATAAAACTGCATTTCCCGTTGATTGGTAATAGCTTTGATAGTGTTTCTTAATGATTTGAAAAGGTAATAATTGTATCTTTCCAGGGCCATAAATTTTGAGTTTATAGTTATAGCATGTTTCTGAAAATTTAGTGCAGCCAATTTGTCAACGTTAATTTTCGACTCAAAGTGTACAAGTGTTTGCTACTTATGGGTTTGATGAGCATTGCTAATGTTTATAAACATGATCATACAGTGGGCAATTAGTGTTTTTAAGTTAAAATTGATTCGAGTCAATAGGTTGCAATGCCTTGCGAGTTATAAGATGGTTTATGTACTAATAGTAATCAAAGCGTTTTCTAAACGTTCTTTTTGTATCTTATAAGTTTTCGCGCCCCGTTATCGTAGGTCTTGGATGACTTAAATTTTCTTGATTTCTTGTTGTTACTACTCAGCCCTCAAGTTCCATATTAATTCACCTCGTAGCTAAGGTGGGTTCATAGCCCCTTTTACTACTTGTACATTGTTTCTAAACGCGGGGTGAAATTTTACATGGTGGAACACATCATTTAAAACCTGTATGCTATCCAGAACTTGTATGCTATTCAGACTTGTATGCTTTCCAACAATTTTCATTAATATTATTTCTTATAGTTAATAGCCTTAAGTTTCATCTCTTGATCATGAACCCTTAATTGTCCCGTATGCTTTGCGCTAAGCGCGAATGTTGTGGGTGGATCCATCGGGATTGACAATCTCCGTCCCGATTACCTTGACACACTTACATTTGTTTATACTTGAGTATTTAGGCTGAATACTCCCTAGAGGAACTTACTTTGAGTTAAGCTTCGGTTCATGAACTAAACAGTAATAATATTGGTTTCGGAATATGGTTAATGATCATAACCATTTTCTCTATTTACTTGTTTTACAAATGAATGCTTGTGTTCCACACATATACTGCTAAACCTATGAATATCACTCAGCTTTATGTTGACAATATTACATGTTTAATCTCAGGTATTATTTCTTAGCTTTGCTTGGATGGGATCCCGCAGGATATTATCGCAGCTTGGAGATTTATGTGTATATTCAAACTTTGGTTTTATCTAAAAACTGTCAGAAGTTTATCATGTATTTTTTGTAACTATAAGTTACAAAACCATAATTAAATTATAGATTTCCGCTTATAAAACTCTGGGACCTTTGTTTAAAAACTCTGATTCTTTATGATTTAATGTATAAACTTTTATTACGTCAACTTTATGTCAACAATATTTCATTGTTTCTTGTACCATGACGTGGCGCCCCCTTGCTGCCTAGTTGTTCCATACCTGATTTTGGGGGTCTCACGGGTTCGTTTCGGTTTTAGCCAAAACCGACCCAAACCAAACCATGCACACTCCTAATATAAACCTAGATATACTTGGCCTCTTGAGCCTGCCTTGTTACATTTCAAACCCATCTAGGAAACCAAAATGTATCTGTTAATGCAACCAATGCCTAAAAACATTATTTGTAATAACTAATCTTTTTTAGTTTTGATCACGACAAAGTGTAAACACATTTATCGTCAAAGATAACTGAAAGACGAATTATTTAACAAACATTATCATTAAGGTAATAATCATTTAAGTCTTACACAAACATATCTTATACATGTTTGGTGATCATAGAAAGTGATTAACCTCAAAACTCTCATTTATACAAATGTGACAAAATATTTTGATAAACTTTAGTTTTAAGAAAATATTTTATTAAAACAGAAAATGAAAATTTGAATATGGCATATTCCAAATGCCCTAGGAATATCCTTTGTGGGTGTAAACCACCAAAGATAGAATCTCCCCACTACGGGACAAAAAGGAGTGGACTCTATGAGTCGCGGTTCCTTAAATAGGGGTGTGGTTCCTTAGTGATATGGAACCGCAGGTCCATTTAATGAACCGCGCCCAGAGAGCCGTTGGTTCTTGTCCCCTATAAATAGGAGTGCAAAGTTCACAACCTGCAACTCAAAGGACACCAGCTGATGGAGGGCAAAGTTCACAACCTACAACTCAAAGGACACCATCTGGTGGAGGTCACAGTTCACAACCTGCTACTCAAGGAGAAAGTTCACAACCTGCTACTCAAGGACAAAGTTCACAACCTGCTACTCAAGGACAAAGTTCACAACCTGCTACTCAAGGAAAAAGAAACAAAATAACTTCAAGTGCTGCTACTCAAAGTTCACAGCCACCTACTACAAGGGGCAAAAGGACTAAAATGACTGCAAGAAGAATCAAATGAATATGTTTGTTTTGTGTAATGTTTCTAAGGATAATGGTTTGTGTACTATGACTGTTTTAGTTCACAACCTGCTACTATGCTACTATGTTTGGTTCAAACACTTGTGTTTCAATGTTTCAGTTGTTGACTTTTGTTTTACTGTTATGAATGGTTGCTTTCTTTATGCCTTTTGTTTTACTGTTATGAATGTTTTGTTGAAAGTAGTAATGTGTGCAAAGTTTCTTCATGGCTTTTAGTTCACAGTCCATACTTAGTCACAACAATTCATGATTGGATCGTTATTTCTTTCATTTTGACCCATTGTAAATTGTGTCAACATTTGTCTTACTATTTTGTTTGACTCATTTATAATACTGACTAAGTAGTTAAACAAATGGAGTGAAGTCTCACAATTACTTTCCCACTTACCACACAAGTTAAATAGGACTGACTAGCCAATTGTTTAGTCACTTCCTTTCATAACACCTTTTCTATCAATGGCAAACCTTCCACCTTTTGGATCACCACAAAGACCTAGACCTATTGTAACACCAGCTGTTGCAAAACAATTTAAGGATGGCAATGTTTCAGATGAGTTGGTGGCTTGGTATGGATATGTGGATTACTATGAGTATCTGGATGATGATTAATGGTATGAACTCTCTATTGATGCTAGTGAATCCAGTGAAGAAAGCTTAGAAGATACTGACAATCAAGGCCAATCATCAAATCCAATCACACCTACAAGCTCCCAATCCAGTCAAGCTGCTAAGTACCTACTTGTATGCAAAAGTACATCCTCAAAGGCAACCACCAAAAGCCCTGTAGCCATAACTGGAGTCGTGCTTGGACTTGCCAGTCAAAGGACTTGGACTTCCATTCAAGACAAACTAAGGAAGAGGGTTGTGACAACCAAAAAGGATGAAAATGACAAGAGAAAGGGCAAAATCTAAAGTGCTATGATGATTTTATGTGCTTTTAGTAGTATCTTTATGCTTATGTTTTTCTGTTATGTATGCTAGTATTTTATGTTTTGGGACTTCATGTAATGGTTTTTTTATCATAGAATGAATGAATGCATTAGCTAATCTTATGAACAAGAACATAGAACTTTAATAGAACTTCATTCAAATATAAAAAACTGACCATTACATAATTATGTGGCCATTAAGAAGTTCAATAACATTACTTGGCCAATTACATTGAAACTAAAAACCAAACAAAAAAAACAACCAACTGCACACAAGCAATTTCTTGAGTCTTCTGTTTGCAGCAACAACCGCCTCTATGTTTGCTTCCATTGCGTTTCTAGCCCTTAGTAATCCAGGGATGATAGCAACTGCACGATCACACATTGGAGGATCCACCCAAGAGAAAAATGGACAATGAGATGTTGAACAAGATCGAAATTGACGTCCTGGGTTTGTATCAGTCCAGGGCGTACGGACAATGCTTTGATTACCACAAAAACAATTCATGTTTACTTAATCGATTCTTGGTGTTTTAGGAAAAAACAGGGTTTGCAATTTGGGGGATTTCTGGAAAAAACGTGTGTGGATCGACTGTACTTATAGGAAAGAAGGGGAGAAGTGTTTATAAAATTATTAGTAAGGAAAAGACGGTCCTGCCCTTATATAATGAATCAAACTTAACAGCGTTAAACGTTGGGAAGGCCGCCTGCTTACTTTTCCTTAATGTTAGGAAGGTTGCCTCCACTTTCGTAAAAGTGGGGAGGCCGCCTGCATTTAGCATTTATGCATTTCCCTCTTTAATTTATGCCAAAAAGATGTTATACATGAACTTTTAAGAGTCTCACATTTATTAGCTAAAAATATAATATTTTAAAATCTGTATATTGCGCGAATAAATTTTTACCTTTTTTCCTTGACTTACCAAATATTATCTTTACTAAGGGTGTATTTTGTACTAGACTAGTAAGTAGTAGGGGTGTCTTTCGGTTCGGTTCTCGTGTTTTTCGGTTTATTTGGTTAATTTTTTTTAGATCAACTCAAAAACCGAACCGAACTGAACTAGATTTCAATCAAACCGAAAACCAAATTTGAATTCAGTCGGTTTTCGGGTTGACCCGAATGACCCGAATTCTTCAAAAATATATATAATTATATATATATTTAGCAAAAAAAAAAATATTTTATGAAATATTAAAATTATATCTTAATAACTAATTTACATATATTAAGATTAAATTAAATTTTAATAACTATTATCTATATATCTATATTTATACTATATATAAAGGGTGCATATACATATTATAACTCCAAAACAAAAATTAAAATAAACATCTATACTATTATATAAAGAGGCTAACTCCAAACCTAACTCCGATCTTAATCCCACACCAAAATTTAACAAAGCTAACTCCAAACCAAAATTTAAAATAAGAAGATTTTTAAGCCATTAGATCATATTTTGTTAAACTAATCTCATCCATCTATCTTTTTTGTAACGAACTTCTCTAACCACTTTATAACAAACTATTCAAGAAAACTTTTATTCTAAAATTAAAATATATTTTTATTTTTTTATTTATTCATCATATTTTCTAAAATTTCGTCCCCTTTAATTCAACATCTATTTTGATATATTTTTATTAATTTTTTGTTTTTTCATTTTTAGTTAATTTATTTTATTATATTTAACTTTTTTTACAACTTCAATTTTCATTTGAATACAAACTTGATAGGTAAAAATATAACATTTGTTCGCAAAAAACATAATCATCATGTACCCGTCGCTGCATTGCGCGGATACAATGCTAGTATTAATAACTTAAACATTAGATCATTTTTAATCTAGACCTAAATTCAAATTTTTACCATCCATTTTTTTTGTAACAAATTTTTGTAACAAATTCTTAATAACTTATTAAAAAACCATTTTTATTTTTAAATTGAAATATCTTTTAACTCATTTATTTTTTTCATTATCTAATTTCATCATATTTTTTAAAATTTTATTCTCTTTAATTCAACATCCATTTTAATATATTTACAAATTTTTTTTGTTTTTTTAATATTTTTAGTAATTTTATTTATTTTAATTCAATTTTTTTACATTTTAACGTTAAATTGATTGCTAAAAAATCATCATTTATTACCCGTCGTTGCATTGCACGGGTATCATGCTAGTATATATATATATAAATATATAAATATATATATACATTTATATAATTTCGTTTTTCGGTTCGGTTCTCTGGTCCGATTTTTAAACTCATATTCAATCCGAAAATCATATTTGTAGTTCGATTCAGTTTAGTTATGACCTAAAACCCGAACTCTATTTTTGGTTCGGTTCTAATCCAGGTTTGATTCGATTAGATTTTCGATTTTTTTGTGTTAAACCCAAATTATGGACACCTACTAAGTGGGTGTTTGGATGTGCTTATTGAAAACAAATTATTCATTTTAAAAACTTCATTTTAAAAAATCATCATTTTGAAAACTCTATTTTAAAAAATAGTGTTCGGATTTGATTATCTAGTTTGAAATCGCAATAATCAGATAATTTTGAGTGTTTGAAAAATTTGATTATTTAATAATAAACTCCATTTTGAAAGCTTACTTTTCCAAAACTTCATTTTGAAAATAAAATAAGTAGTTCCCCAATAACTTTTTTAAAACTCCATTTTGAAGCTTCTAAATGCAAATAATCACTTATCTCTATTTATTACCCAAACGTTTTTTTTTTAACTTATTTCAGTTCCAAACTGAGACAAATTCGGAGATAATCTCCTCCTAACCGCACATCCAAACACCTCCTCCTAAGTAGTAGTAATAAAGTTTGATCCGGAGTAACTGTGATCTAAAACCCAAACACTGCTTCATCATCATCATATTACACCCATATTACACCTAATATTGCTAGAAATTACAAACTATGTATAAAGTTTTAATTAATTGCATAAAGATAAGAGTGTCATTTTGCAAAAAAGTAAGAGAGAATACAATGATAGTGATGTTTTCTAAAATAATATGTTTTTTGTTGGAACTATTAATTTGGGACGGAGGGAGTATTATATATATTAAAAATATATATACATTTATATAATTTCGGTTATTAGTTCGGTTATCGGATCTGATTTCTAAACCCAAACTATTTAGGGGCCGTTTGGTTTAAAGTCGGGTTTTACTTTGGGGGTAGGGTTATAAAGTAGCTGGTTTGGGTTTAGGTTTGAATTTTGGTTTTGAATATAATATTATTTGTTATATAAATAAATATATATAATAAAATATTATTATAAAATTAAAGAAAGAATATTTTATCATAAAAAAAAGATGAATGGAGAATAACATAGCCTGGCCCACAAAAAACCAATATGTCAGAAAAGGAGGGAGTCACTTTGGGATTTCAAAAAGACAAGAATATGAGTTTTTAGTGGGCTTTGTTGGAATCTATTTTAGAACCAAACGTTCAATGTTAAACCAAAACCCACATAGTAGCTGTGGTTCCCCTATACCAAACGGACCCTTAGTTCTGTTTGGTTACTCTAATTCTATTTCCGGTTCGATTAATAAAATTTGATCAGGAGTAACTGTGATCTAAAACCCAGACACTCTGCTTCATCATCATCATAAGCTAATAAAAATAACATGAGCTATCGCAGGTTTATTAATCATTAAAACCCTCTTCTAATTTTGCATTGTCCCTGTTGTTTATTAATCATTTCTCATTAAAACCCTCTTTTTGTTTGTTTTTATTAAAGGGATAATAATCGTGGATCAAGAGCTGCTTTATTTGATAACAATCTTGATGGCATTGAGGAGGGCGGTCTTCGGGCTTCTTCCGCGTACTCTCGCGATATCGATGACGACGAGCGCGAAAATGATAAATCTTTGAGTAGCCTGCAAGACAGAGTTGTCTTTTTAAAGAGGGTAACTTAATTCCTTATTGTCTGCGTTAGTGCCCTTTATTTATATACACTAGGGGGTGTTTGTTTCTGCTTATTCCATTTCGCCTAGTATTTTATAAGCTTCAAATTTTAGGATTGTTCTAAGACTAATGGCAACTTATATAAGCCCATAAGTCTCAATATAAGCCGGAAATTTTGGGGCTTGTGAAATATATAAACCAAAATCGAATAAGCTCATAAGCCCACATATAAGGTGAAACAAAGTAGAATGGCATATTTGAAATCAGTTTTGTTTAGGCGCATTATTTGTATCACTCAAAACCCGTGATACGTTTTATTCCTTATTGCAGATTGCTAGTTCTTCATTGATATTTTTCTACGTTAGTGCCTTTAATTTATATACTAGGGGGTGTTTGTTTTATTTTGCCTTATATTTCATAAGCCTGCTTATTTTATGTCTTGTTGTGATACTTCATATAAGTTTATTACGATATCATAAACTTATATAAGCCCATTAGTCTCAATATAAGCCCCAATTTAAACCAAAATCAAATAACCTCATAAGCCCACATATAAGCTGAAACAAAGTAGAACGACATATATGAAATCAGTATTGTTTAGGCGCATTATTTGTTTCCGTCAAAACCCGTCGTACGTTTTTTTTTTCACTTGTATCCATGCCACATTCTATTGCTGCGTGATTGGCAACTGGGTACTATGCTGGGATGATATGTTTTTGTACGGTTATTTGATCTTCAGTTACGTTCTATCCGATGGAATTACAAAATATAAGAGAATACTCTTAGATCCCATAGCTGTTAAACTAGATCAGGTTTTTGTAATCTGTTGGACTAGTTTGTTTTAGAATACCTAATATGAATATGTATGTGACAAGTAAGTAAATTGGTTACTACTCTATTAAGGTTTCAGAGTTCATTAGCATGGGAAATGGTTTCTAACTATTCTTTGGCAGTGTGCTATTAAGCTGGGAATAAAAATTGTTCTGGTTTTTGGCTCGTAAGATTTGGTAGCTCTAGGCAAGGAGGTTTTAGAGCAAACAGGGGGAACTAGTCAATAGTCACAAATTTATCTTTGAAAGGTACAACATCATGCTGCAAGGTCTGCTCATTATAAGCCCAAAAATTGTGGCTTATGAAATATAAGCCGAAATCAAATAAGCTCATAAGCCCACATATAAGGTGAAACAAAGTAGAACGGCATATTTGAAATCAGCTTTGTTTAGGTGCATTATTTGTTTCCTTCAGAACCCATGATACGTTTTCTTTTCACTTGTATCCATGCCACATTCTATTGCTGCATGGCTGCCAAGTAGGTTGATAAATATGCTGGGATGATATGTTTTTGTACGGTTATTTGATCCTCATTTACGTTCTATAAAGAATTAAAAAAGAGAAGAGATGATTACTCTTGGATCCCACAGCTGTCATAATAAACTAGGTCAAGTTTTTGTAATGTATTGGACTAGTGGTTTAGAATACCTAAGAATTCTCCAAGGAGGTGTTTGGTTGGGGTAAATTGGGGAAAATTCATGGCATTTGCATTTTATTATTCCCCAAATATTGTGTTTGGTATAATAAATGAGGGAAATTCAAATTCCACGAAGTGCTATCATGAGAAGGTTTACAATTATGAACTTTTATGGTCCATGTAAAACAAGTAAGACTGGCAATGTGCTATAATAGCATATCGCTGAATGTTAAACTGGCAATGTGCTCGTAAGACTTGCCCCAGGTAATCAAGGAGGGTTGTAGAGTTAGCAAGTGGAACTAGTCAGGAGTCACAAGCATCAAAATCAGATCCATAGCTTCTACTAGAATGAAAAACAATGCCTTTTTTCGTCTTTTAAAGTCACGCGTCTCATATTTAGTAGGGATTAATTCACGAGCTATCTCATCATATTTACATACAACGTCCTTACAAGTCTACCGTTAATGAAATTTGTCTTTCATTTACATCTCATCTGTTCTTGGATCGTGGAAAATTTATCAGTATATAAAGATTGCTGTTTGAATCGTTTATAGTCTACAACATGAATCGTTTTCCTGAAAATTTTCTTTATTTTACATCTCATACGTTCTTGGATTGTGAAATGCCGTCATGTTTATCAGGATTTCTCCCTTAACACTGTGTTCTCATTAAAAGTAAAAGAAAGTGATAAAATGTAAATAAAACTCATGTCTTTTAAGTTTTTCGTAAGAAGAAAAGTGAAAGTAAACGAGTGAAAGAAGGAAGACTTTGTTTACAAAACTTTCACCAATATTCTTCCTCTTTACTTTCTCTTTCTTTACTTGGATTTCACTTCCTTTTTCTTTTTTCTTGAGAACACGGCGTAAAAGTATACATATACTACAACAACTAAATGCCGTAATTGTTGTTAAATGAAAGAGCTTGCGTAACTTGATACTCGTAATACTGAATTGATAGATCTACATCACAAGACATTGTTCTATCTGACAAAGCATGAAAAGGAATCGAGGTTCAATAAATGTACCATTGCAATCAAGTAATATATTGTGATTAGCATTGTAACAGGTCTATTTCGTTAGAGTCCTAGATTACCCTACAAGAAGTTATTGACAGGTTATCGCATGATAAGCGCACTAGTTTTTTACGTTAAACTAATTAATGTTAATTTTTATCCAAACGTCTTTGGGTAATAAATCAGGAAATTATGGTTATCTGGTTAAGCTAATTTGACCATATTAGGGAGTGACCAGCCCAGTAATGGTAATTGGAATATCATTAGCCAGGACTTCATCATTTGGCAAAAATTAGTTCAAAATATTTGAATTTTTTAACATTTCTTCAGGACTGCTTTGCTAATCATGTGTAATTGTCTCTCTCGATATCTAATGTCTGTAATGTGTACTTTTGGGCATCATATATTTACTTTCACAAAGATTATGATGATCCCATCTGTTTATTTACGTGTAAGATTTATAAGTTATGATACTAGTTCGGATGCTAAGAAAGGGCTTCAATGCCTGAGTTTGGACAATTTTGTGCAGTCATAAACGCCTTTTTTCACATTCCCAAAGCTGATTTGTGGTAATTCTCCCTTGCTAAGCAATTTATGTGTTCTGTGGCCTTAGTTTTGGGCTTCTGAAGTTTGCTTGGTAAGTTAGTGTGTAGGTACATAGTTGGACTAAGTAATCACCAAAAGCGGCTAATCAGCTAACCTGGTAACCATACAAAAGCCGTCTTACAGGTCAAGTTTTTGTTTAAAAACCAAGGACATTAACACCAGGCCATTCGGTGGTGTTTGTTGAATTGATACCTTAGTTTAATAAAAGATTTCCAGACATACCGCCCTCCTTAGCTTTCCAATAAAAAAACGAGCTCTTTGCTGTACCTACCTGAACTTTATTTCAGTTCGGTTAACCTCTCATGAATACCTTAACCCTGTCCCTTGACAATTAAACAGGAAATATGAGTTAGCAGTATAATAGAATCTAGTTAAAGAGCAAGAGAACGTTATTCCCCGAAGCCTAAGCCGAAGCTTCATTCAGTGGTGAACTAACACGAATGTATTCTATATGGGCTAGTAGACACTAGACTAACATGATTGCTACTTAGAATAGCATGTATTAATAAAAGAGCCAACTTAGAAAATTTAGACTGAACAACTGAAGCGGCTGTCTCTTGTCTCCCTTCATGTCACTGTTTTCTGCCTTGTCTATTGCGAGCCTTTTTAACTTTGAAGTGTTCTAAAGGAACGGGTATTAATGCAAAGAAGCACGAGTCGTAACCCTAGGACAACTGGCTGTTCGCTAGAAATATCACCTAATGTATTTGGCAGAATCTATAAGAGTACCAATAGAATCTCAGCTTCAATCCAGAGAGATAGTAACCAAATGATTATGAAAAGATTAATACCGCATGGTTTTTTTCGGGTTCAAGTAAATCCTGAATGCATTTAGACAAAAGATCAATCCAGGAATTCTGTTAGATTTTCGTTACAGCATAAGTACCTAAGTACATGTTTATGTAATAAGCATAATGTTGTGCATCTATCAACCTTGGTTTAAAAAAGCGCGCCTTTTTGCGCCTAAGGCGTGAGGCGAGGTGAGGCAATTGGGTCATCGCCTCGGGACCCCTGATGCACAGCCGTTACAAAAAGCGATTGGAGGCGGTGCTTTTTACGCCTTAGAGGAACGCTTTTTACCGCCTCAAGTGCTTTTTGTTCTAAAAAGTGACATTGGGTTTGAGTGGACTTTTAAAATCAAAGGGTTGTTTGTTCTAAAAATGAGATTTGGACTTTTATTAGTCTAAAAATGACATTTAAGCTCAAAGAGTTTGAATTATGGGTTTTAACAAAGTCACAATAGTTGTGTACAAAGTAAGCGCCTCGCCTACGAGAGGCGTGCGCTTTTGCCTCATTGCCCGGCGCTTCTCGTTTCGGACCCTTAGCGTAACGGACCGCTTCTCACTTTTTAAAACCAAGCTATCAACAATACTCTTCATTTACACCATTTATTTCTGTAATATGTCCATTTTATTGGCCTAAATTGGAATTTCCTTCCTCAGATCATATCTTCGTTTCTCGTTCCGTCTAAAACAGAAAACATAATTATCAAGTTAAAATGTTAAAATTTAGATGAATAGCAAATATTTATTCCTCATGGTTAGTGTTGATCTTCACTGCTGATGCCTATAAAAAGAAATTAGATGTTAAGGTGCGGGTGATGGAATTTAAGCATGACTATATGATTCTCATAGATTTTGATGCACCGGAATATGTAAATTATTCCCAATAGTGTTTAAATCTGAATAGTGTAACTTTTTAGGCTTGATGATCATTTTGGAATGTCCACTAGTTGCTTTTCACTAATGCTAGTTTACTTTTATAAATTCAGCAATTTCTGATAATTTCAAGGATTTAATTGACGACTGGCATTTACAGTTAACTGGCGACATACATGAGGAGGTGCAAAGTCATAACCGTATGCTGGAACGAATGGTACACAAGTCACACATATAGACCTCATCTACTTAGATTATTGTTGTTTACATTAGAACCCAGCCTTTGCTTTTGCTTTTATTCTGATAGTCATTTACTGTATTTAACAGGGAAATGGGATGGATTCAGCAAGGGGCGTTATGTCAGGAACTGTGGATCGGTTCAAAATGGTAAAATTTCCCCTTCTTCCAAATAACTATTCATTTGACTATTACTTGTTTCACTGTGCATCTAATTTTGGATTAATAGTTAGTTTAGCAAAGGTAATTGACTTGAGTTTCTATTTGGCCGATAGTTTAGTTAACCTAGAGAAAATAAAATATCCATCAAAGAGAAGAGATGAAGTCGATGTCATGAAAATTTAGACTCGAAGCAAATGGATGTAATAGAGAAAGCTGCCCTAGTGTGATATATTTCTTTCAAAGTTCAAACTATTATCACGGCATGCGTGTACATAGTCTGTACAAAATGTTAAATCACGGGACATGTGTACATAGTCTGTACACAAAAAATATGAAAACCAAGGAGTCACACATCTTTACCTGAAGAATATTTACTTGATTTTAGAATTAAAAAATATGTGAATTTTGCTTGCACACAGCCTTGAGTTCCTTAGTGAAGCGTAAGCATGAGGGACAGTTTGCAGTCCATCTGTTAACCCACATTCGTACCAAATCTAAGTAAATCTGCTCATCAAATTGGCTCATTGTGCCGGGCTCATAATAATTTTCTGTTCCTGTCCATTTGATGGGAGTTTGTTTATGTCTATTTCACGCAGTATTTTGACTTATATCATTGTTGATTATTTCATTAGTATACCCTCTGGAAGTGAGTTTCTAAATTTCTACCATATAGGTCTTTGAAAAAAAATCAAGTCGGAGAACATGTAAACTTGTGATGTATTTTGTCCTGGCTTTCATCATCATATACTACTTGTTAAGGTACACTTTCTTTTTTTCTTATTTAATCTATAAGACATATTTTATTCATTGTGTGTAGTTTCCAGTTAAACCGAACAGAACCGACCAAACCCAAACCGAACGGAACCAAAAACCGATTTAAGAAAAAAATGAACCGGGAACCGAACCGAGCCAAAGTGAACCGGTTCGGTTGAGATGGTTTAGTTTAGTTTTTCACGGTTTTGGCCTGAACCGAACGAAGCCAAACCGAATTCGAAAACCATAAATATATAAAACCGAAAACTGAACCGAGTAAGGTCGGTTCAGTTTCGGTTTTTCGGTTTGGTTTTTGGTCGACTTTTCTCACCCCTATCAATGTGTAATAGTGTTTAGCGACTTCTTCAAAACAAAGAATCTACAAAAAGTTGAAATGAATTCAAGTAGATTATATATAGGCTCACGTTCACACATGAGGAACTGAAGTTATCCGGTATCTTGATAATGAACTGCTGATTAACCTTTTGTTCGCAGGTTCGTCATGTAATATTGCGTAATTGAGAGGGACGTGCATCTGCAGACTTTGCGAAAGTGGGAATCACTGAGACTTAGAACATGATGCTTACTTGGAAAATCTGCATGGATTGATGTTTCGTAGCGCTATTGTTGCGCGCACTGTAATCAACACAAATGTCGATCCGATTATGTACTGTTATATTAACGCTACTATATTAATCTAACACCAGTATTATTAATTGACAAATGAATGATGCATAAATCGAAATTTAGTTCTGTGAATATGCTGCACAAGCAATGTTTTAAAACCCGGTTTTGTAATGACATGTCTCCTTATTACTTGTTTTTTCAACTTCATGTGTTTTCTATGCATCAAGTTGACCTGTTGCTCATCTGCCTTTTTGTCATTGCCGCTTGACTAACCATACTCCGTAGATGCACTTTTGATGGTTACGTTATGCAGTTTGGGTGTAACTAAGTCATGCCGAGTAGGTACCAACTACGGGTGTAACTAAGTCACGCCGAGTAGGAACTGGAACGTATCTAGCTTACAACGATCTGCCATATATGTGGTGTTTGGATCTGTTGAGTCAACTTGATAGTTTCAACACAAGTTTCATGTTTTCAACTCAAGCTGTCACATGCGGCAACAATGTCATAATAGATGTCTCAAGATACATAGATAGGCGATCTTACAACAGTAGCGAAACAGCCATGGCGTAAAACACGATTGAATAGATAAGACACAAGTTAAGATAGACTGAATTTGAAGCCTAATTGCCGTCTACTAACGTGCTTTATTCACAAAGACTTAAGAATAAAATAGGATGGCTTTTAAAATTTAAACTAATCAACTACTGTAAAAGAGAACAATATTAGAATCACCCTCGCTCACTCTTCATACGTATCGGAGACGACAGATTGTTCCACTTTCGCTTTTATGTGTCAAAAAAGGATATTCATCCTCGATCTCTCCTGGTTGATTTCCGAAACAAGAGATTGTTCTGCTTTCGCTGTTATGTTTTAATGTGAACGTTTTGTCAAACACCAGGTCAAAGACTTGCTGATCAGGAAGATCCGTTGAATGTAGAGATGCCAATTCAAACCACCAACCATCCTCAAATCTAAACTGCAGCGTAATTTGGTTATGTTCATCAGTGTTTCTTTCTTGGAGGCGGGCCTGCATAGTGCATACCAAATATAATAAGTACACCACAAAAAAAAATGTTGAAATATGAACATGATCATTGAGTATCTAAGATTATACATGTGAGAGATGCACGAGTTCGCCTTGTGCTATTTCTACTTGACGTTCTTGCCTGCTGGAACCTTAACAACTGAATCAAAAAAGGAAATTCATATTCAGATTGGTTTGCTAAGTATCCGAGACACGATATTGTTCCGCTTTCGCTGTTATCTTTTAATGTGAATGTTGTGTGAAGATTATGAAAGTAAGCTAAATCCAGTTTTGTTAGGATGAAAACAAGGGACATTCCGGTGGTCAATGTTGAATGGATGTTTAGAAAGATTTAGGGTACAACCTCTAATGATAGTGTCAGCATCTACAGTTTTACCGTCAGCTAATTCTACGGAGTAACGGTGATCTAAAATTGAAGGGACGACTTCTAGTACTTTGCTAAATTCAGTGGATATAAAACTTCGGTCTGCTCCAGTATCAAACAAAACAGATGCATAACGATTGTTTTGTAGGAACGTACCAGTAACGACATTAGAATCTGGGTTGGCTTTTGCATTGCCGACCACGTACACTCTTGACGAAGCTCCTCCACTGTTCTTGTTCTGGTTGGCCAACTTGGGACAACCTGGTCTCACATGTCCCGGTGCTCCACACTCATAACACACAACTCCCTTCTTAGGTCCATTTCCATTCCCCCCCGGCAGTATTGCGGTTTCCCAGCTGTCCGTTCCCGTTCCCACGGGCATTGTATCCGCCCCTGTTGTTGTAGTTCCTGGTGTTCTGGTTGGGTCGGACCTGAGTGACAGCATTGACTCGGCAGGTTTTGGTAAAATGACCAACTTGTCCACACTTGTGGCAGGACTGACATGGGCTATCAACAGTATGATGATAGTTGCATCTTGAGCACAAGGGTTTTGCACCCACATACGGCCTAGTTCCTGCAGTGGTAGCACTGTAAACCTGTCCAGCATTTTGCCTTTTTGGAGGCTACTGGTGCTGACTACGGAAATTTTCATCTGCCTTCCGCTTGTTTTCAGTGTTCCTTTCAGACATGATACGAACTCTCTTGTTGATCAATTCAGTAGCGAACTCAATGGCATTCTCGACAGTAGTGGGTCGAGATGCAAGTACGTTGTCATGAATGGCGTCTGGGAGTCAACCAACATACTTTTCAATCTTTTCTTCTACATCAATAAACATCCTGGTACACATTAGAGTCAACTCTTGGAATCTTTGGTTGTATGCAATGATGTCATTGTTCTTGCATCTAAGATCCCATAATTCAATCTCAAGCTTCTTCATCTCACCCCTTGGACAGTACTTCTCCGTCATCCTCTCTTTCAAATCAGTCCAGTTGAGAGCATAGGCAGCATCGTGTCCAAGAGTGGAAACTACAGAGTTCCACCAAGTAAGAGCACTCTCAAGCAACGTGCAGGTGGCAAACTTGACTTTGTTCTCATTTGCACAATCACTGATGCGGAACACAGTCTCCAACCTTTCAAACCACTGCATCAGCTCCACAACACCTTCTCTGCCTTTGTAGTACGAAGGCTTACACTTCAGAAAGTTGGGATAAGAGCAACCCCTAGTGGTCTGATTATTCCTGCGGTTATTGGAGTTTTGGCTATCGTCCATGTTTCTGCTGGCAGCCATCGCAGTTGTGATGCCTTGATCAATCATTTCCCTTAGTTGGGCAGTAGTGATGTTTTGGGTAGCGTCGGCATTGTTAGGGTTCGTTCTAGTGATTACCATTTGTCTACAATCATACACAAAAATGAAATCATTAGTTTAAGGTGTTAGCACAGTTTTATATCTATAAATATACGAAAAGAAATTCATGCATAGACTTCACAACAAATTGGATAACCTGTTAAAAGTTCATAATATAATACAGTACAAAATATAACAAAAGATGATGAGTACATGCCATTTCTAGAATAGAAATACAATACAAAATGTACAACCAATCCAAGACAGAGCACAGCCCGCCTGTCTGGGATGGTGGTACACATAATCTAGAGTACATCGTCTACGAATACCTATTCTAAATAGTACAGTACAATGATATAAATGATAAAAGGAATACAAATACATGAGGTCCTATACCATGATAGCCGGGATGCAACCCAAAAGCTTATCATGATGTACAAAAGATCTAGCACATCTAGTCTACTCGTGTCTGACAGACTCCTCCGAGATGGCCGGTGCTGGTGGTGGTGATGAGACAGCTGGTGCCTGCATAGCATCCTACATCGAGGTCATGGCAGCTCAGGTCTCCTTAAGGAGTCGAAGTTCCTCAAGAAACTAAGCTCTGAATGTCTCGTAGGCTCCTCGGAGATGAGCAGTCTCTGCAGTCAATCCCTGATGACGAACGTCCTGGAGATCGAAGAAGATAGAAAGCGCCTGCTCCATGGTCATAAGAGCGGTGTGGGTCTCATACTGCTGACTCTGCATGGTGTAGATCTGCTCACGGAGAGACTCATTCTCCTCCAGCAACCACTGTAGAGAATGATAAGTCGTAGACCACGCTCCTCGAGCAGCATGCGCCTCAACACTAACGGTCCAGCACAAAAGGTCCTAACGCTACTACAGAGCAATGCGTCCAAGCTGTCCAGCTGATAGAAGAGTATGAATCTCTGCTACGTCCTATGCCTGGCGTGCGGCCAGTGCAGTAATCTGGGCCTGAACGGGGTCCACACGTCTCGCCCCGGAACCCTCACCGACCTCAAAAGTAGAGTCGACAGGTGCCTCGTACCTCCTCTTACGAGGTGGCAGAGACTCGGGTGCGTAGCCCAAGAGTGAGGAAGCTGGTGGTAAAGGTGGTAAGACAACAGTCGGCTGAACCTCATCCCCAGCGGGGGTTACAGGTGTAGCAGGTGGAGTAGTGATGAGAGCAGCGATGAGTGCGGTGTCACCAGAAGTGTGACTGTCATTTGACTCGCTAGTGGATATCCATCCATGTAAGACGGAAGTCGGTGATAAAGCAGCAGGGGTAGCAGCAGGTGATGTCATAATGAATCTGAAAATAATATCGTTTTAATTGACGTAAAAATAATCTTACTCAAGTTAAAAGTTTTTAGGAGTTATGATCAAATTATATAATAGTGTCGTTTAACATCGCAAGTTAAAGGTTACGTTAATACTTATAAGATTAATCAACCGGATGTTAATAATCAATGCACAGTTAGTCACATAAAAATGTATGCTCTACACTCTACATGATTAACTATTCTAGTCCCGAAAATCCCAAAATATTTTTAAAGCAGTTATAGTCCAGTTTATATAAAATTTTTATTTTTATATATTTTTAAAATTTTTTGTTCTGGTTCTCTATAACTATCGCTCTGATACCATTTCTGTGACACCCCCCAAATTGGTCAAATGCAGCAGAAATAATATTTGGGTGTCACGTGACGTGGATCAACAACAGATAGTATGTAGAGCAATAGATAAAAGATTATCATTACATTTATTACATGAATAAAAGTGCAAATGTTATTAAAATTGTCTTAAACATTATTCAGTAGTTGAAATCATTCCTAGTTTATAAAACCCCAGATGAGCTCTATAAATGCAGCCTATTATGATGCTTGATTCCATGCACGTCAATACTTGCTTCAGTTTCCTGAAAAAACATGCTTAGAGAGTCAACATAAAGTTGGTGAATTCACAGGTTTAATAAAATGAGTTTTGGACAATAAACATTCACTGAAGTAGTAATGCACATAGCATCAATACTTAAAGGTAATTACATTCCCTATTGCCCGAAACTGATACTTGACACGTTAAGTCCACAACAAATGAGGACCCTTCGCATTAATAAAAATGCACCCAATATTATGTTCCGACATGTTAAACATATGTTGTCCTGGCCTAGGCACAGTGAGCGCTACTCACCCAGATGGGGATGGTCAATCCCAAATAGATCTATTTATACATTTAGGCAATTCAACAATTTTAACAGTTTCAGATGCAGGGGTCATGCGGGTTCATCTACAATAGGCAAATGTAATCAAAGGTTTTGTAGTTCAGTTTATGTCCATCAAATAAAATATGTTACATGTTTTCTTCCCCATAAAAGGCTTTAAAAGTTTGTCAGGCCATGAACTCACCTCAGTAGTACAACAATAAGTCACAAGAAAATCTGATGTGAAGCTCACGATACAGTCAACAACCTAAATAATTATAAGATCTCAGTAAATGCATAACATAATGCATAAAAGTTTCAGAACAAGTCTGTGCATGCTTATACTAGTTTTAATCATTTTATTACGATATCTATAATTTAGTTTATCGTTGTACAAGTAATAGAAGTATTTATTTTTAAGTGTAAAATAAATAGTGTCGTTTAATTAATTAATTTGTTTAATTAATATTCTCGTACTTGTATCGTTTATAAAGTAATTTAAATATTTATAAAAGAAGTTTTATATATATTTAAAGGTGAAAAGAAATAAATATAATTAATATATTTATATTTATAAGTTAATAATATTTAATTTATGTAACATATAAATAACGTTTATAAAAATGTATAACATTTTAATTTAATTTAATTTAACGTTCCCGAAGGTTTGTATAATTATTAAATTATAAGTTTGGAAAAATAGCGAGTGTTGTATTTATTTAAGTTTTACGTTTTTAATATTGGGTATATATATATAGTAAATTAGGGTTTGTTATAGTTTATGAAAATTACATTTTAGCACCTCGATTTATATAATTACCCGCGGTTAATTACTAGAATACCCCTAGGGTTTGTAAAACTTTCAAGTAATTGCAAAACAAGTCCGTCCCTAGTTACACGTGTAACTAGGGCTTATAAAAGTTCCAAGTATTGTCATTTTTAGTTCTTGTATTATTCGGTTAGTATTAGGGTTAGGAATGTTTCATAAACTCCCCCTAGGGCACCAAACAAGTTTCGGTTAATGCCAAAATGGCCCCTAGGGTTTAATTAGGGTTTGTTTAACTTACTATACTTGCCAAGAAAGGCCCCTAGGGATCCTATAAGTTTCGGCAAGTGGCAAAAAGAGTCCCTAAGGTTCTAATCAAGTTACACAAAGGCACCCTACTAACAATAGTTACAAAATGGGTCCTCCTACTTTGGTTTAAGTCTCGAATGGTGTACAAAACCACCCCTAAGTCTCGGCAAATTACAAAGTAGGTCCTTATGTTTCAACTTTTGTTAAAATGAGTTTCTAAACATGACCATTTAAGTCCCTAGACTTATTTAATTTACAAAATCAATCCGAAAGTTTATTATTTACACTTTTGGTCAGAAACTTTATTAAAATCACATTTTAATCCGAAAGTTTATAAAATCACATTTTTCATACAAAAAGTTTTATAATATAATTATTTAACAAAAATAAAGTTTATTTTAAGTATGATTATCCTAGTGGGCTTAATGGGCTCCTAGTTTCTATAAGGCTTACATAGTGGGCTTAATGGGCCTAACTATATTCATACTATTCATTGGGCCTTATAATCCATTAAGGTAACTAGTTAACATGTTTAGTTAGTAACCTAGATCTAATGATTTCTAGGCTTATAACAATATTTCAAGGTTATACATCACACTAAAAATGAGGTAAACCCCACGTCTAGATTTTATGAATATGCATAGGTTTTGTGATTTCTAGTTTAGCATGTTCATGAGATTGTGGCCACCATAGTTAACAAGATTTTTCATCACATAAAGTGATACATCATTTTTAGCAGTGACCTATTATGGTCTAGGTTTTCTTAGATTAGTTTTAGGTTAAGTTTTTACTAGAGATGTATATATATGTTCAAGTGTATGATAATGAAAGTATATAGAAAAGATGGGTTTCATGATACTTACTTGTTTAGATAGTTCTAGGAGTAAATAAGTGAACTAGTAGTAACTTGAGCTTGTTTTCAACAATGGTGGTAGCTTATAACAAGACCTATCCGTGACCTTTAAGCTTGTGAATACCCTTGGAGTTGTCTTGGAGATCAAGCTTGTAGTAGGAGTAACAATGATTGGTATTCAAGATGAAAGAGACATAGATTTGCTTAGTAAATGAAGTATTAAATGAACTTTGAAGGATTTTTGTGAAGAACTTAATATATTCCGTAAGTTTTGGAGAGTGAGATGAGAGGATAGTTCAAGTATTTTGTGTTGTGTGTGTGTGGGCTCAAGTGGGATTCAGATATACTAGGAAGAATGGGAGATTTGATGTATCTTTTCTTTGTCCTTTGAATCTTAGTAAGATCATGCAAGATATGTTGGAGATATGTTAGATATTCAAGCACATGCCAAAACTAGAAATTTATCTCACTTCCAAAATTGTGTTCTAGCCGTGTGTTTTGTGAAGTCAAAGGGGACAAGAGTATGACATGTATAGTGGTAAGTGTATGGTGAAGTATGGAGTGAGTATGGTGTGTGCAAGTAGCATAGTTGTAAGGTATAGTGTACTTATGGTTTATGTTTGAGATTGCTTGCAAGTTAACAAGTGATCATGGGTATGTATGCCCATATACACGGCTACACATGTATATTGGGGTAAAAATGTGTTGACTTTTATCAAATATTGGGAGTTAATAATAGTCCATGTATTATAGTGTATGTATCTGTTAAGTTTCTAGGTATTTTGGTTAAACCTTTAGATCACTTGGTGAAAGTATATAATGAGTATATCATTATAAATACTTGAACAAAATAAATAAATGACAATGTGTATTAATATACATTGTTTCAAAGTGATAGGTGTTTGTTCATAGTATGAGGTATATGTAAATATATACATATAAATATAAATCCAGGTACTTAATAAATTAAGTAAATAATGTTACAGTTTATCAAAAGTGTGTACTGAGGTGGTGAGTCCTTATTCAATCATGTGGCCAGTCAATTGCCAACGTAGTCAATAAAGAATAAAGGTTCATATAAATGTACAAATAAATATGAAATAATAGTATGACAAAAGGATATGATTATTAATAAGTCATATAAAAGTGGAATTGTATAGATTCCAAAAATAGTGAGTACAACAGTTGACAAAGTCAATAAGGTAAAATCAGAGGTTTTACATAATGGTCAATGTAGGTTCAATGATGCTTGGAGTATTAACTCTCTAGAATCAGCCTCTATTGATGTGCATTATGTGACTGAGCTACCTTCTCCTTTGTTCATCTCTAGAGCCATTGCCAAACCTCGCGAACATTCTCTTCTTGGTGAATCTCAAGGAAACATTTGTGTTCTTACTCCTTGGGAATTACTCACTAGCGAACTTAATGATTTTATGATCCCTTAGACCGAAATCATTAGGGAAAATGCAACGTGTCTCGGTGATAATCGAAATCGTGTGCCCACTTGTCTTGCACATATGTTTTATTGTGTTGCAACCTCCCCACCCCGTACAACCTTGCATTCTTTATAGCTAGAAGAGTTAATTATATTCTTTTTGGTCAAATTCGAGCCTTCCCTTTTCTATGCTTCTTTCTCGTCTTCTTAGAAGATTCCTTCTTGACTTCCCATCTTTAAACACATCATTACATTATTACGTTGATCGTGTTATGCTTCCTTTTGAAGGGAACCTGTCACATGAGCCTAAGAATGATTCAAATGAAGATGGAAATGCTCATCGAGTGAAAACTTATGATGTTCGGTGCATTCTTATTTCAACCTCTTGGATAGACAAGATTGAAACTAACACCGGTATAAGTTCTTCAAGTAATCTTCTATCTTCAATGCACCAAAGCATTGTTGACTCCTCTCTTGTGTGCAATGGAATCTTTGTCATTCTCAAGCTCTTTCGTTTCCTCTCAAGACAGTGCTCTTGATTCTCGGTATTTCCAAAATATTTGTCTTCTTGAGAATCCAAGTGAAGGATCAAGGCACATTGATGAAATGTTCATGAGAGAAAGTGAATGAGGTGTTATTGCTCTTGGTTGATGCCACGATTCTAGCTCCAACTTATTTATGTTTCTTGCACTTAGACTTTGGTTTGTAGAACTAATACTTTGTGTTTGGATTAGCTACTATTTTAATCCTAATATGTTCATGTGATCGAACTTTCGATTTACATGATTTTGTGCAATTATGTGTTAGTTAGCTATTTAGATTTTGGTTAGTAATCTATCTAGGCTTGTTAAACCTTTGCTAAAAATCTAGGCTTGTGAAAAATGCTGGAAGTCCATTTTCTGAAGCCTTATGCTCGCGGTTCGTTAATTATGGGGCGGTTCCTTATTGATTCGAACTGCGCCCTTATATAAGGAGCCGCATGTTATGTCTTCGAAAGAATCTATGCTTTACACTGTTTTCTCTAAATCTTTGTAAACATGGCTGAAACTTTTGCTAAAAACTAGCTTTTTCCCAATTAAGCCTAGCAAATTTCATTATTCACCAAAATGATTTTTAACACATTACTAGTTTGGATCATCCGACCTCCTTCTTAAACCTCTCTTGGTTATTCTTTATCTTCATCCTCTAAGCCTTCTTCTAAATCTTAACACACAACCATGGTGTCCACAAGATCATCAAACTCCTCCAAACACTCTTTATCCAAAAGAAACCTTAAGATTAAGATTAAGATGCCTAAACAAGGTTCTTCATCTTTTCTTACACCCAAGAATGAGATATCTCCTATTCTCATTTCTTCATCACCCTCACCACCTCTTGCTTCATGCAAGAGTAGTTCAACTCATGGTGCTAACCATTCCTATGGTTCCACCTCTTCTTCATTCCAATCTAGGATGAATGAGTTGTCTTCATCTTTCACTCCAACTCCTCTCTTAGATGTGAACCCTCAACCTATTCAAAGCATTCCTTTTGAGGATGACTTTTTTGATCCTTTGGTAACCTCACTTTAACCAACTAAACTCACCCACATCACTATTAGACACCATGCCTCATCCTCCTCCTCCCTCTAACACTCCAATTTCGGGTCTTCCTATTTCTACCTTCATGTGTGATCCATACATGTTTATTTTTCTAGAAGCTCATGGCACTAATTGTCCATGTTGGATCTATAATAACTACATCATTCAAAACCTAAGAATGGAGATGTTTGGTCTTCATAGGAGGTTGTAAGATTTCTTGCTAACTTTGTTCACTTATGCTCCTCCTCCTAGGAGATGAATGATGATGATTCTCAAAATGTTTCTTCAAGAAAATCAAGCCAATAATGATTATCAAATCAAGAACTAGATTAGCTAACTTTGTAATAGTTAGTTGTTATTTATTTTCTTGTATTTCCTTTTCCTTCATGAGTTTTTCATAGAGATGTTTATTAGATTAAGTTTTTATGTGTTTCAACCTATGTGTTCACACTAATCAACTTCAATTTAATTAAAATCGAACCTTAATCTATCATAACCTCTAAAAATTGACTAAAATTGGATTAAAATGTTATCTAAATATTTTGTCACCCTTTGTCAAAACACTCTTCGTGAGTATCTTACCCTTTGTGCAACCAAAGCATAATCTAATGCTATTAGAGGTAAAAATCCAAGATTTGCTTAATTTTGAAAGAGTCTAAACTTTTCTCAAAACCCTCAAAATCGGATTTTTCATGTCCACTGTGTGCGGCTATAATTGTTGAGCGGTTCTATATCAATATAGAACCGCAGGTTCTTTTAAAGAACCATGGACAACAACCACTTTTCTTGCTTGTTTTTGGTCTTTCTTCTTTGACCACATAATTTTTCAAGATTCTTTGTTTGTTAATTTTGGCTAAACATTCCTTGAAACCTTTTGTTTTCATTTCAAATCTTTGCCTTGTCTACTTTCTTTAAATCTTCTAGTTTTGGGAGTTCTTTTTCTCATCCCTCACAATGTCTTCTTCTTCTAACCTTAACCTTGACATCTCTTTGTCACAAACTTCTAAACCCAAAGCTTCTTCTTCTAAGCATTCTAAGAAACCGAAAATCTCAGTTCGACCCGTTTGGATCAAGAAGAACAAGGATCATCATGATTCCTCTTCTCCCAAACCTTGCAACACCTCCTCTTTCTCTCATATTGCGTATTGGAATGAGACTTACTCAATTAATCCAATTACCGGAGAAAATGAATTTCTTCCACCACTACCTAAACCTTTCAACTCACCTTATCTCAATGACCTTTCTTCTTTCCCAAACCTTTCTAGGCATTGTGAAAACCTATCTTATCCTCAATCTCCTTCTCCTCTACCACCTTCTTATTTTGATGGACCTCCCCCATCAAATGACTTTGTTTTGCATCATGGAAGCTCGTGTGCGTGTTGTCGATTTCAACAAATTGAACTTGCTCATGTGTATGACAAGCTAAATATTGAATTTCTTCTCACTCGACCTCCTCTCAAAGTATTTGTTCCCGTGAACAAATCTTCGAATGATGCCTCGTCGTCTTATTTTACCAATTAAAGCACACTTTGTGTTCTAATTGTTTGAGTCTAAAATAAAACCTAAGCAATCTTGGAGTACTATCACTACTAGAATAGTTTATGCTTATGTTGTTTATTTTCCTTATTTGTTGGTTTAATATTCATATTGTGTGTATGAATATTTCCCTTGTATGTTCTTTCATATTTTTGTAATATGATCGTTATGTGTGTTATTTCTTTTCTTGCTAATTCTTTATCACACATATTGTTAAGAGTTGATCATGGTTAAAATTTACAATTGTTTTTTGGGTGATCCCAACAATTCTAAGTTTTTAACCCTTTGACATATAATCATTACAATTGGTATCGATGTTTCTTTTCTATCTTTATTCCACCAATTGTACATTGATTTTGTCAAGACACCATCCTTGGACATTGTAGAATCTTGATAACCTATGAATCTATGAAGTGGGTTGATGTTTTCTAGAGAGATAAACTAGAGAGAGAAAGTGAGAGAAAATGTGTGTCTTCTTTATTAAGTGAAAACATGAAAATGAACAACAACCACCCCTTTCCAAGGAGGAAAGGGGTATTTATACTTCCAAGTCATATGTGGACTTGGGCCAGCCCATGACAAGCCCATGGACCGGTTCTTACTTAACTTAATAAGCATACTCTAACTACGAGCTATTACAACATAAATAATATTGTGGAGTGACCGATACTTCTAATATACGTAAAAACGTATTTCTAACAATCTCCCCCTAAGGGAGGTCACTCCACGTTACAAAGTTCTAAACCTAGCATACTATACTAAGTCTTCGTTCTTTAGCTCGTAGTCTTTTCTTCTTTTCTTTCTTTTGTTGTGAATATGTTGGTTTGATCTTTTTGGCTTTGGCTTGAGAGCATTGTTCTTTTGGCCTTTCACGTGCGATCTTTGCCTTCTTGTGAATTTTGCCTCCTCGTGACTCCATGTTCCACACACTTATGTCTTTTTGTTGGATTCTCGAAAGTTTCAGAGTTTGGTACAGCGGAAGACTTTATCTTGTACTTTCTTGAATTTTTGCTAAACTTTGATGCAGAAAAACATAAGCATGTGGGAACGACTTCTACAGGTACACCGCAACACCACCGTCTTCACTGGTACACAGCAACGCCACCGTCTTCAACAGGTACACAACAACGCCACCGTCTTTAACAGGTACACATCAACGACACAAATAAAATGGCTTTGAACATTTTATTCTAATTCGGTAGCATTTTACCTCCGGTCGGTGAAGACCGTTGGACGATATTAGATATCGTACCCGTGACGGATAGTTTCAATTAAGTAACTTCCTGACAGGATTTTGCGGGTAAACCCGTTCTCTTTATTCGACCGTCCAAAGCTGACTGCAAACATAAAGAGTGAATCACTTGGATAAATTATCCTTGTGATTTGAAACCGTCAATTCATGAAACCTGGAACAAGTGAATTTCAATTAAGATTTTCACCATCGTTGCTTTCCAGTTATCACGAGCTCAATTCATAAAGAATCTTGCACGTCACCTACCAAGTGCTGTTTGATGTTAACACTAGAAGGATTTCCACTCGTCACTGTGATCAATAAAGAGTCACTCTGAGTGTTCTGGCAAGATCATATGATAATGCGTAGAGGCCTGGAACGAGTTTAAGTTCAATTAAGAATTAAACCACTGTTTCCTTCCAGTTTTTCACAAGATTGGTTCTAAAAGAACCGCACGTGTAACCTACCATGAGCTTGTTTGATGTTGGCCCAAGCAGGATTTCCATCTTCATTGTAATACTTGCGTATTACTCGGATGTTCTGGCAATATTACAGGAATACTGCGTAGGACTCATGAAAATCTCTTACTTTTCACAGTGTGTGAGAAAGTAAGGAATAAATGGAAAGTGTCCTAATGAGACTTTTGATGATCTCTTGGCTCTAGACTCGATTGTGCGTTTTGATTTAGTGAGCGATGGCTGGAGAGGAGTGCCACCTTTTCAATACCAGTCTATTCGGAGTGAATAAACCAATAGATAATGTGTTGATCTCCGTGTGATTAAAACAAATACCTTTTGAGAGATATTTGAGTTAGCTGGGAAGGGTTGTGCATTGCATCACTGGGTCCATGATGTCTTTCTTCAATACCGAGAATCATTAGCAAAAATGACCTCAATAGCATATGTATTGACCCGGTTTCTGCCTATAGTTGTAAGGAGGGCTTCTTTCTTTACACCCTTTATCTTTACAATTCTTTTTCATTCTTCAACCCCTTCAATGCTTACCAATACGTCATCACTAGCACCTTGTTGTGATTGTTCCAGTGCTAGCTTAAGTACTTGGTCGGCATTCAGCTACGTTCACATTCTTTCTCCATCTTTCCTAGGACTTCTAATTCTATCTAGGGAATTGTCCTTGGGAAGATTCCATCGGCTCTGATGAATCATTGGACTAAACCTATTCCTACCACCCTTTTGTCACCACATTCGTCGTGAATTAAGCGTGTTTTGGGAAGGAATTGCCATCATGAAAAATCATTGAAAATCACCTAAAGTACTTGTGATATTGACATCAAAAGTTTCGTACCTTAGGTGTTTTTGATCATCAAAAACGCTCCCCCTTAATACATGCTTTACACATATTAAGTTGGATTATCGTTAAATCTTTTTCATCTTTTAGCCAAGTATCACTTAAGTCTCCTTAATCCCATTTTCTCCCCTTATCCAAAATGTTAACCATTAATATTTGGGATATTAAATGGATTAACCGGTCTTTGGGTAAAAAATGAAATCGATGTTTGGCCATAGAACATGTGAATGCTCCCCCTTAAGTTAATAAGGGATAGTTGTAGTGCTTTAGTATGATATATTTTGAAAGATTTAGAATCTCGTGAGAAATTCTTGAAAAATTATCATACCTTAACACTACACCAAGCCATTAAAGCACAATATTCACAAATATACATATTCACAATTGAAAAACCAATATAAAGTGGACCTGAGATGTACGACCCATTAGATGGATCGTTGCAGTAGCTTGTGGTGCACTAAATATGGTCTACCACCAACGAATCTTTCCAAGCTCCTCATCAATCTACGTTCACGGAGCTTTTGATCAATCTTCTTGATCACGTACTTCGCCATTTGCCGATAACCTGGATGCCAATCCTCCGTCATCTCTGGCAAAGTCCCACCCGAGTTAAGATGCTCCAACTTTCCTCTGACTTGTAGAAGAGTCCCATCACTGTACTTATAAAGCTCACCACCCTCATAAACTTCATTAAACCTCGACTATTCAAGTAGAAAATGCCGCAATTCGGAACAGAAATGCCGGTATAGGGACATCTATCTACATGTTGAGGTAGAACTTGATTCACTGGACGGGTTAGGTTAAGCTTCCTTTGATAGCTTTCGACTCCCAACTGAAGATCTTCAACTCGTTTCTTGATAACAACACTTCGTGTGAACATACGAAGTGCTGTATTCAAGGCAATGAGGTCTTCACGAGGAATATGTGTGAGTTGATCTCGGGTCATCAGAAGCAACATATCTTCGATATCCTCAAGGCGAATGATAGAAAAATCTCCCTGCTGGATTTTGTATTCTCTGTCATCCTCCCTTTTCAAACGAATCTCCGTCACATGATAATAGCCATTCTTGGCTTCAGTTTTCAACCCTAAGATGCTGGAGATGCGGATATCGGATCTAACGTTACTCCCTGAATTGACTAGACAGCAACCCCTGTACGCCCTTCGAACTCGTTCGTCCCAGTGTGATGCACCTATGACAGCATACATATCATAATTACGATTTACCTTTGGGACCCAGAGTCGGTTTACCTTTTCCTCGATAAAGGGTATTGTCCCCCAGTTGGCAGTTTTCAGCAAGGTCAGGGAGGTTGCGTACTTTGATGACCCCTTCAGAAGATACACAAGATCATTGGTGACGAAGAAGTCAAGAGCAATATGATTATCTTGAGAAGGATCAAGTGGAGGTGGAGCTCTTTCTGATTCATGAAGTCCTGGCCGTTGAACGGTATTCAGAGCTTTCAGGATCTCATCAGCATAGTACTCGAACTCCATTCGGGTTAACCTTGTTTTGGCGCGAAGTCTTTTATCCTTAAGTGCTTTCTTCACCAAAGACGGAGTAACCGAAGTCTTATACTCATGAGCAAGAAATGCACACAAGTCAATCGGACTACGGATACGGAGATATAGAACATCTCTGTCAGCGTCCATGATTAGATCATATTGCGCCACTGCCGTGATCCAAGCCTGTGGCGGTGCAGTCTCGTCAATCTCCAACGTGTCTACCCAGTCTTGTGTGCTTGGTTCAGGAACCGTAGATTGTTGTGCTTGTTGTAGAGGAGTAGAAACGCGAACATCTGCTGGTTCTGATTCAGGCATCTCGGCGGTGTCATGAACGGGTGAGTGTTGTGCAGCTTTGGGTTCCGTTACTGATTCTGCAATCACAGGAGCAACAACAATAGGACTAATAGGGTTAGTGGTAACAGGTATAGATACAGCAATAGAGGTACCGGGAATCGATGACGCTGTAGTAGCATTCACATCGTGGCGCCACTTAGATCGTCTTGATTCCGATGATGTTGATTTGTCCTTCTGTGCTGCATCTTTCTTGGATTTGGTTCCAGACTTAGCAGGTTTCTTGGAGCTGGTAACCTTATCTCCCTCTTTAGGCTGTTCACCCCCATCATCATCCTCATTGTTATCCCCGTTGCTCCCTCTAGCACTCTCCTCATTACCATCACCACCATCATCGCCATCATCATTATCATCATCATCATCCTCATCCTCATCATCATCACCATTATCGTCATCTTCATCATCCTTTTCTTCTTCTTCTTCTTCTTCTCCACCTTCATCTTCACTAGTACCCTCTTCTGCTTCACTTTCTTCCCTTTCTTCCTCAGGTAGAATGTGGTATGGTACCATACTTCCAAACGTTTTAAATAACCTATCATCCTCCATGATAGCGTCATTCAGGGATTTGTAGAGAGCCCGTTGAATCCTAGATTTATCAAACGATCCAAGTTCCACCATACGAGCTTTAAGGATCTTCTTTAATTCAAAATCCGTTAACTCATAAGCAATTTTGTAGGCGGATTCTGAAGGATTGGATGACTTGATCATCAAGTTATCAGCTGCTAGTGTCTTCAACTCATCACGCAGTTTAGGCATAATGGATTCAACGGATTCTTGCACTCTCTCTTCAACAGAAGCTTCAAGTGCTTCTTTTTGCTCCTTGTATTTATCCCTCATCGCTTGAAGTCTCGTGATACGTGCAGCATGCTTATCAGCCTCAGCCTGCTTAACCTGAGCTAGTTCTTCTGCATGAGCTTTTCGTGTTAACTCCATCTCTGCAGCGAACTTAGCAAGCATCTCTTCTTGGGCTTTCTTAGCTGCTTCTTCACTTTGCACTCTTCGAAGTAGCTCTTGGCGAAGATTATCCATCTCTCTTTTTTGATTATCCGTGTGTTTGTCCAACATTTCTGCCATGACAAATGCAGCCATTGATGATGTTCCAGAGCTACTCTGGGAAGGTTGAAGAGGCTCGGTTGTTACTACGGTACTAAGGATGGGAGTTATTGGTGGTGGAAGAAATGGTGTTGAAACCGGTCTGGTTGGTAAGGGTTGTATTGGTGGAGGTTGAGTTGCTAAAGGTTGAGTTACTAATGGTTGAGTGGACACCATGATTGTAGGAGCACCGGACTCTTTTTCAACGCTTGCTGAAACGGGGGGGATGGATGTCTCCTTCGAAGTAGAATACCTTTCAGGTGATCCAAACTCAAAAACATCCTCTGGCTCCTCGTACTCTTCTTCAATATTTACCCGTGCACCCGAACCACTACCGCCAGTATCTTTCCTACTCCTTTGAATAGCTATCTTCATCATTTTTCTCTCCGTATTGTCAAGAGTAGGATCAACAACATCTTCTTCGTCACGTAGAACCATCTCATCAGCCTTACCCTTTCCCTTCTTAACCTCAGTCTTCTTCTTCTTGGTTTCGGGTTCAGGTAACGCAGCTGGTTGCTTGCGTTTACCTTTACTCTTGACCGTAGTAGACGAGTCTTCTCCAGTCTGAAGGTTTGCTTTCAGCTTCTTGATTTCTAACAGCAGTAGTTTGTAATCAGCAGAGCCTTTGATTTTCTCCGTCAGAAGATAATCGGGAATAGGACCAGGAATCACACCACCAGATGGTCCTTCATGCCTTAGATCCACAGTATCATCAGCTTCTTCAGTGTGATAACGACTTGCTACACGCCTATCAATAGTAGCATCATTTTTCATAAAATAATTAATGATAAGCTTGATAAACCGAGGATAAGGAAAGAAATTTGTCTTCAGCTTCTTGTTTTGGAAGAGTTGAAAGGTGAATTCTTCCCATATCAACAATGCATAATCTGCATTTGCAGCTTTGTACATGCCATAGAAGATGTTCATTATTGGACTGCGCAAAGCATCATGCCCACTTGTTTTTGGTGTAATACATCTACTGAGAATACCTAACAATGCTCTCCAAGGTTGTCCTACTTTAGCAGTGGTAAACTCAGACGCAACTCGTATTTCAGGACATCCAATAGCGTCAAATAACTCCATGAGTTCATCTTTAGTAGGATCCCTCGAAAATGACATGCCTTTGGGTGTATCCCGTATACCAAAAATCTTACGGAAGTCTGAAACTGTGAGCGTTTGCTGCTTGTTGTCGATGGTGAAGGTGATCTTGTTTGAAGTACTCTCCTTGGTAGCCCAGAACTCATACATGTACTCATAAGGCACCGAGGCAGTACTCCGAAGGGCGTTCTTGAAATGAGAATGATCAAGGATTGCTGTGGCTACTTTAAATCCATGGTGAGTGGATTTTGAGACTTGCTTCAGCCGGTAATTGTTTGGTATGAACTTGAGGGTTCGTGCTTTAGCAATAGCGGCTTCTCTAGAGTCTTGGATTGCTTGTACTGTTGGATTAGTCATTGTATCTGCTTAAGATAAGACATGAAAGGTTGATGCACAAAAACATATAGATATATATCATTCTTACTTCTAAGCATAACACATTTCATAACATAATACAACAAGTACATATAACATGCAAACAATAATAATCAAACAACTCTTCATCCGGAACATTCCTTCATTCGGAACTTCTTCATCCGGAACATTCATTCATTCGAAACTTCTTCATTCGGAAGTTCTTCATTCGGAACTTCTTCATTCGGAAGTTCTTCATTCGGAACTTCTTCATTCGGAAGTCCTTCATTCGGAACTTCTTCATTCGGAAGTCCTTCATTCGGAACTTCCTTCATTCGGAAGTCCTTCATTCGGAACTTCCTTCATTCGGAAGTTCTTCATTCGGAACTTCTTCATTCGTAAGTCCTTCATTCGAAACTTCCTTCATTCGGAAGTCCTTCATTCGGAACTTCCTTCATTCGGAAGTTCTTCATTCGGAACTTCCTTCATTCGGAACTTCCTTCATTCGGAACTTCCTTCAGTCGGAACTTCCTTCATTCAGAACTTCCTTCATTCGGAACTTCCTTCATTCGGAACTTCCTTCATTCAGAACTTCCTTCATTCGGAACTTCCTTCATTCGGAACTTCCTTCATTCGGAACTTCCTTCATTCGGAAGTCCTTCATTCGGAACTTCCTTCATTCGGAACTTCCTTCATTCGGAAGTCCTTCATTCGGAAGTCCTTCATTCGGAAGTTTTTCAGAAGAAAATCCTTCATTCGGAAGTTTTTCAGAAGAAAATCCTTCATTCGGAAGTTATTATCCATGTTCATCCGGAACTTCAAAACACAGCCTTTGATGATCTAATCTATGCGCGTTTGTGAGTTCTAAGGCAAACTAAGGCAATTAAACATCATCTAAAGCTATTCCGAGCAAAACCCACCACAAATCCTAATCAATTACTGCTTAATTTAGACACAAACCCTAATTTGGATTTAATCTAATTAAACGAATCATTTAACCTGATTCAACTGATGAAATAGGCGAATTATAAGTTAAATATAGATGATAATTACCTTTTAATTGAATGAATTGGATTGGATGAATAAACGAGAGGTTTTAGAGCTTGTATGTGTGTTTTAACAATGGCGGCAAGGAGATAATGATACAGTGAAAAGAAAAGGGGGCGGGGGTTTGTATTTGACTTAGGTCAAATTTTTGCAACTTTCACACATTGTTACTTTAATTCCCTCTACTTTTCTATACTTTTCCTTTTTGATTATAACTTATCTTCTCATTTTTTCCTTTCCATTGTTAAGCTTAGTCAACTTAATTTTGTTTAGTTAACCTAAACTCGACAATCTCACACAACTTTAAGTATCGCATCCAATAATCAAATCTCCAAGATCTAAAGCAATTCCTATCACAATGAACGAGCCCAAGTCGTTTTCTAAAGCAATACCACTCAATTATCATTCAGTCAATTAATTTTCCACAAACACTTTTGAAAATCGATTTAATGACGAAGATGATTTAATATTTTCTCCCCCTTAAATGATGACCCGTTTTCTATTTAAAGAGCTGTAGTCATTGTTTAAAGAGTCAAATATTGATGAAAGCATTTCCAATTGATGTCTTGAAAAAATTGATTCGTGGTGTCAATAAGATTTCTCTTATTTTAACAAATTAATGCACTGAGACGTACATAAATTCGTGTTAGACCAAGTTGTAAAGTAAACTTGATCCCTTTACATGATTTGGCTTGTAAATCATGCCCGAGAAAATTAATTCCCGTTGTGAGCCAACGTTTTCCAAGGAAAATACGTGACTTTAATATGAAAACCGGGTTGCAGTCTGAGATAACTACAAGCCATAATGGGCATGTTTTAAAAATGTACAACTTTTATACGGACTCTATTTATGGCACCGTGTCAATATCGATTGACATTTCTAAGGCCGTAAATATTACCGTACTAAAAGACATGCCCGATTTAAAAACGAAAAATATTTTTGGTTTTTCTTGATTTTATAATTTTTATGGTTTTTCTAGGTTTTATATTTTTTATGGTTTTTGTTGGTTTTATATTTTTTATGGTTTTTGTTGGTTTTATATTTTTGTATTTTTCTTTTGTGGTTTATATATATACGATAATATACATGATCACGAACAAAGGATACTCTGAATAGTTTACCACGACTATTCAGCTGATTCTTCTGCCAACTCTTTGAGAGTCGCTGGAGTGAATGATTTCATGCCAAGCTTGTCGATCAAAAACTCGATTCGTCCTCGATCTAAGGCTTTGGTGAACATATCCGCCAGCTGGTACTCAGTAGTGACAAAATACAGCTCGATCACTCCGTTCTCCACCTGCTCCTTAATGAAATGGTAGCGAATGTCTATGTGCTTGGCCCGGGAGTGTTGAACATAGTTGCAGCAAAGGGCAATGGCGCTCTTGTTGTCACAATACATCGGGATTTTGTTGAATCCCAAACCGTAGTCAGTTAATTGTGATCTCATCCAAAGGACTTGAGCACAACAACCGGACATGGCGATGTATTCAGCCTCCGTGCTTGATATTGCAGCACTTTGCTGCCTTTTTGAAGACCAACTGATCAATCTATCTCCAAGGAGTTGCACAGATCCAGAAGTGCTACGCCTCGTGTCTTGACATCCAGCATGATCGGCATCTGCGTATGATATTAAAGCAATAGAGGAATCTTTCGGATACCATAGACCATGATGAAGTGTTCCTTTTAGATACCGAAAGATCCTTTTCACAACATGTAGGTGCTTTTCGGTAGGCCGAGCCTGATACCGGGCACACATGCATACAACAAATTGCAAATCAGGCCTGCTAGCAGTCAGATAGAGAAGGGTGCCGATCATCCCACGGTAAAGTTTTGGATCGACAATAGTCCCATTCCTATCTTCATCTAACTTGGATTTCTCCACCATTGGAGTGTCCACGCGGTCACAATTTTCAAAGTTATATTTCTTTAAAGATTCTAGAGCATATTTGGATTGATTAATAAAGATGCCTCTGGGATTTTGAGAAATCTGTAAACCTAAGAAAAATGAAAATTTTCCCATCATCGACATCTGAAAGCGTGTGGACATTATCTTCTCAAAGCGATTTGACAATTCTATGTTAGTGGCAGCAAATATTATATCATCAACATAAATTTGTACCAGAATCATGTCGTTGCCTTCCTTGAGAGTGAATAGAGTGGGGTCCACCTTGCCTTTGGAGAAGCCTTCCGAAATGAGATATGTTGAGAGGAGATCATACCACGCACGTGGAGCTTGTTTCAACCCATAGAGAGCCTTCTTAAGCTTGTACACATGATTAGGAAACTCCGTGCTAACGAACCCATCCGGCTGACTAACATAGACTTCTTCCCTTAGTTCACCGTTCAAAAATGCCGTCTTCACATCCATTTGATAGACGATCATGTTCATATGAGCAGCATACGCAAGGAATAGTCTAATCACCTCCAATCTTGCCACAGGAGCAAAAGATTCTTCAAAGTCTATACCCAAGGCTTGTTTATATCCTCTAGCAACCAATCTAGCCTTATTCTTCAATACCGCACCCATCTCATCAAGTTTAACCTTATAAACCCATAACAAGGTAAGGATGTTAACCTTGTCAGGGAGAGGAACTAATTCCCATACTTCAAGTCGTTGGAATTCATTTAGTTCCTCCTGCATGGCTTCAATCCAAGATGATTGAGTCATAGCATGTTGCCAGTTTTTAGGTTCAACTTCGGAGAGAAATGCATCAAAGTAGCAATAGAGTGCACTCTCTTGTAATTGATGGCGTGTAGAGACTGGTCGATCTAGATTTCCAATAACATTCCTAATAGGGTGATCTTTTGTCCATTTGGTGCTATGTTTTTCAATCCTAGGTGGTCTGGAGTGAACAATAGAAGGAGCTTCTTCTGAGGTAGACGCGGCTGAAGGGTTTTCAGGTATCGCTACACCAAAGAAAGGAAGCTCTTGCAGGTGAGCATATTCCAAATCGTGATCAATATAATCCTCTTCCACATCATTAGGCACAAGTAGGGGTGACGATTCAGGTGTAGTTTGAGAATCACTTGGTGAAGGTGCATCCGGTTCAATGGGAATTGAAGATGCATTAGATAAAGCTTCATTGGCTGGAGCAACAACTTCAGGAATTGGAGCTATCACTACGGGTGCTGGAACTTCATCATTTGGGGGATCAAAGAATTCGTCAAACAACGGTTGAAACAGTTTATCCCACTCGGGCCTTGATGGTGGTAAAAATGATGTAGAAGTAGGATTATTGGGAACTAATCCGGAACTAATAGCACCGGTTCCCATCTCATGAAGCGCGGGTTTAGAGCTGTGTTGCTCTGATACCAAATGTAGAATCTTGATAACCTATGAATCTATGAAGTGGGTTGATGTTTTCTAGAGAGAGAAACTAGAGAGAGAAAGTGAGAGAAAATGTGTGTCTTCTTTATTAAGTGAAAACATGAAAATGAACAACAACCACCCCTTTCCAAGGAGGAAAGGGGTATTTATACTTCCAAGTCATATGTGGACTTGGGCCGGCCCATGACAAGCCCATGGACCGGTTCTTACTTAACTTAATAAGCATACTCTAACTACGAGCTATTACAACATAAATAATACTGTGGAGTGACCGATACTTCTAATATACGTAAAAACGTATTTCTAACAGACATACTTAGCAAATACTTACTTCTAATTTGAGATTTCTTTTCTTCCTCCCTCTCAAGTTATTTAGTAGATAGTGACTATAGTATATACATTGGTGTTTCTTTTCTTTCTACTAAACTTTGTATGTAACTTGTCACCTTAGCTCAATCACTTGGTGCCCCAAGCTTGGGGGAGTAAGCACCAAGGGAGAGCTACTAGCAAAGTCGATTCTTCTCTTCTTCAAAGACTTGTGCTAACCTTTTTTCTTCGACGAAGGGGGATAAATTATAGTGATAAAGTCATTAATAATTCGAAAATTTTGTATTTACATAAATGAGTGTATAGTTTGTCATAATAAAAAAGGGGGAGATTGTTATTGCAAGTGATGCCTAAAAACATTATTAGTGTTAACTAATCTTTCTTAGTTTTGATCACGACAAAGTTAAAAGACATTTCTCGGACTTGAGCTCGTTTTGTAAGATATTCAAAATCTTTAGCTCAAGTAATTGGTTTTCAAAAAGGGATGTCTACTGAAATCGATAATATTTACGATCCTAGAAATGTCGTTCAATAATAACACGGGGTTGTAAATAAAGTTCGATCAGAAGTTTAAATGTTTTAGAACATGCTCCATATGGCTTGCTATTATTTCAAATAGTAACCCGTTTTTCATATTCAAGTCAAGCATTTCACCGGAAAGCTTTGACATAACAATGGGAATTAATTTTCTCGGACATGGTTTATTTTTATAACCATGTAAGGGATTGTGTTTATGTAATAACACAATCTAACACGAATATATGTACGCTTCAGTGCATTTATTTGTTAAAACGAGAGAAATCTTGTTTTTATGAAGTTATCATCTCCACAAACCGTAGCAATTTACATTTGATATCTACGTACTCGATGATGCGACTACTCAAACGAAAACTACAACTCTTTAGATAGAACACGGGTCAATAATTGAGGGGAAGCAATCTAACACGAATATATGTACGCTTCAGTGCATTTATTTGTTAAAACGAGAGAAATCTTGTTTTATGAAGTTATCATCTCCACAAACCGTAGCAATTTACATTTGATATCTACGTACTCGATGATGCGACTACTCAAACGAAAACTACAACTCTTTAGATAGAACACGGGTCAATAATTGAGGGGAAGCAATTTTCAAGCGTTCAGAATCTTCCATGCCGAAAGTGTCAAGTTCACAAATTGGTGTCAAGACAACGATATCAATCGTACATGTGGTGTCATGAAAGATTACCTCTTTTCAAAAAGGAGGAGATAATTTCAGACATTACGGGGGAGACCAACATTCGTGAACAACAACCACGTGGTTCTATCATATGATGTTCTCATCATTCAGGTCCAACCTCGTAAATTATTAATCTTGTGAATACATTATCATATATGATATTTGCACGTGATAGATACCTTACACTTTTGTTTAAATGGTACTTAATTTACGTCTCAAGTATACCCATATTAGTTAGAGGGAGAGCTCGTGAAAATCATGAAGATAATTGGATTTGCATTTTTCTTCCCAAATTTTCTTAAAATTTCATTAAATCAATTGATATTAAAAACATCGAGTGGGTTAATATTTTTAATATGGGGGAGAAAATATGATTTAATATTAAGATCAATAATAGTTTATTTAATGTGTTGGCTCATCCCAAAATATGTGAAATGTTTTTGAATATCGTGGCATATGTTAAGGGGGAGAAAAATGGATTTTTGCTTAAAAATGGATTTCATGGTGATTTATACTTACCCACAACCCATTTATTTCACGACGATGAAAATTTTGGTGACAAAAGGATGGTAGGATAGGCCAAGTCCAATGATTCATCCAGAACCGGAGGGATCTTCCCAAGGACATTCCATAGCTATAAATAGTATTCCTTAGGAAAGATGGAGAAAGATTGTGAACGTAGCTGAATGCCGACCAAGTACTTAAGTTAGCACTGGAACAATCACAAAAAGGTTCTAGTTATGACGTATTGGTAAGCATTGAAGGGGTTGAAGAATGAAAAAGAATTGTAAAGATAAAGGGTGAAAAGAAAGCAGCCCTCCTTACAACCTTAGGTAGAAACCGGGTTGACTCATATGTTATTGAAGATACACATCATGGACCCAGTGATGCAATGCACAACCCATCCCAGCTAACTCAAATATCTCTCAAAAGGTATTTGTTTTAATCACACGGAGATCAATACATTATCTATTGATTTATTCACTCTGAATAAAATGGTATAGAAATTGTAACACCCAATTTTGGTAAATGGAATGTCACGCGTGATTATGGCGTGTCATCAAAGCATACAAGGAAAATGTCTTAAAACATTACATGACCATAAAAGGAAATACCGGAAACCAACATCAGTACCCCAAGTATAAGCTCATCACACACAAACATAAGTACTGTAAAGGAAAAAGGACTAAACAATGTCCATAGAAATAAGTAGCAAAATATATGATGAAATGCATAAAGTAGAGAAGGTTAGAAAGCTTCCAATCCATATGCATGTATGCTTAAAGTCTACGAGCGCCCTTGAGTACCTGCCGTTTGGGCACATGAAAGGAAAACGGCTGAGCATAATGCTCAGTGCACGGATGTACAGTATGACATGGAATAACGTAAGCATATAAGACTAATAGCAGCGGAATATCATAAGTTCTAAGTAATCTAGATTCATGTTCATAAAACTGGTTTTATAGTTTGAAAAGACTTATGTTTCTATGAAAATATGTTTTAATTAGCCAAATAGCCCATATAGGTCATGAGGATCCACCGTGCATGAATACTTGGAGGGGAGACCTCGTCATGCAATTAGAAGGGTTGCCTCTAATTAAATAGTCTGGGTAGGAGGGATCAACTCCTAGTGAAGGATGCAAGGCACACATCGCATTCACTCTGATAATACTGCTAAACATGTAACTAGGATGCACCCATACGCCCCACATGATAATATAATATAATGGCCAAAACTGAAAAGGGACACCACGAGCAATCACTTCGCAGTGGGGAAGTCATAACACTGGTGCCTCCAGAGTTATGGTTATGGTACCTCCATAACTAGGTAACACTGGTCATGCATGTATATGGCTTAGGCTCTTAATCTAACATAAGTATCAAAAATATAAAACAAATACTTGGAAAACAGTTGGCTGCAGACGAAGAATCCTAATAAGGAAAGAATATCTATACTGAAAGGACGGGAAATCCGTACCTTAAGTCCAGTGAACGAAGAAAACGAACGGAAGAAAGTCCTACTTCGATCTCAATAATGCTACATAAATAGTATACATGTACAAGTATTTTGATTACTGAGTACGTAACTGATTTTATATCATGTCTTAGCTTGTTTTATATGTTCATGTCTTGTTTTACTGATTTTAACGTCATGCTGTGTTTATCATGTATTTTATATATTCTGATTATGTATTACTTGTATTTCTTGTATTATTATACTTGCTGTGTAATAATAAGTAACTTTCTAAAAATATCAGGTTTCCTAAAATAGAAAGTTTCTAAAAGTAGAAAGTTTCCAAAAATAGAAAGTTTCCAAAAATAGATTAACTGCTTAAAATAGATTAGTTTCTAGAAATAGAAAGTTTCCAAAAATAGTAAGTTTCCTGAATTAGAAAGTTTCCATATTTAGAATTAAGCTGAATTAATATCATAAGTCATGTAGTTATAGTATAGTTTATTAATAATATTCTGTTAATTAAATAAACTATAGGTTATACGATTTAATTAAATATAAGTATGATTTAATTAAATTGAAGTGTATAAAAATACTTAGGTTAAAACATGTATTAATACCATATTAATATAACCTAAGTCATGATTATTAATTAATTATATGTCATATTTAATAATTAGTTAATACTATGGTGTAAAATAAATAAATAAATACTTAGGTTCAACATGTTTATTTAATAATAATAATAACCTAAGTTTCATGTTTAATAAAATTAATTATAAGTCATGTATTAATTAATTTAATTATCTTGTAAAAATAATATACTTGTAAAATTAATTAGACTTGTAAAAATAATCATGAACCGAACCCGTGTGTTATCAGTTAAACATGTCGTGAACTGGACCCGTGAAACCCTTGAACCGGTCCGAACCAAACACCCCCAAAAACAGTGGCAAACCAGCTGAGCCGGTTGCCCCTGCTTTCGGTAAACTGCCACCGGCTGTTGCCGGTAGTCTTGCTTCTCTCGGCTAGCCGCTGACACAAGAGTTCCCATCGGCTATAGCCGGTGGTCTCCCATGCGCTGTGCTGCGTTCCCCCTGCTAGACCAACCTAGCCACCGGCTGGGCCGGTGGTGTTGGTTTTTGATGTAGGTATTTTTGTGTGCAATTAAAGTTCGTTTCCTCGACTCACTCGAATTGATATCGGACTTAACGTGGATTAATTGTTTCTTGGTTAATAAAACTTTTTGGTATTTAAAAATTAAAAACTATTTAATTAAGAGCTAATTAGTGTAAGAGGAAATATTTAAAAACTACTTTTCTACTATTTAAAAAAATCTTAATTAAAACTAATTTAAACTAAACTGTTTAAAAAATCTAATTTGAACTATTTAATATTAAAACTACTTGAAAAATAATTTAAATTTAAATAAAACTTAAAACTAAATTTTAATCTAATTAATATTAACTTTAAATAAAATTAAATAAGAAAAAAAACTAATTTATAAAAGCAATTTAAAATTTCTTTAAAGTAATTAAAATATTTTTTATCTTTTTATTTTTTAAAAATTATAAAAGAAAGCTTATGAAAACTTTTTATTAAAATTAATTATACAAAACCTGTGATTTAAATATTTAATTAAAACTGACAGTTATTTATACCCTATATTAATTTAAAAGACTATAATTAAACACAAAAGATGGTCTAGACAAGATGGTAAAGATGTTGGACTGTTGAGCTAAAGGTCACGGGTTCGAGTCCCGTTGGGGACGATTTTTGCTATATTATTATTTTTTATTTTTTTATTTTTTTTATTTTTGGAATTGTGGAACAAACAGATCAAATGTATCTGTTGCTTTACGCAGCAAAATCAGCAAAACACTAAACCCAAATAAGCATATAGAACTGAAACAGAAAAAGCAGATAAGCATATAAATCTTAAAGTGAAAATAAGCAATTCAAACTGCAAGATAGTGAAATAAGCAGATCTAAACTTAACAAAATAAAATAAGCTTAAAAGACCTAAAAAGCAAATAGACTAAGACAAATCAATGAGCTAATAATACTACTAATTAGATAAGCAAACCAAATAAATCAGATACCAAAATCAAACAAACTCAAAATTAAATCAGCAATTAGGCAGATAAAATCAAACATAAGCAGACACGATCCAAACTTAACTAAAATTAAAACAGATAACCAAATATACCCAAACTAATCAGCAACTAAACCAATTCCTAGGAACAAATTAAGCAGATAATAATTCAAAGCTAGCAGACTAAAAATCAGAAAACTAAAATCAGGAAATAAACTGAAACATAAGCAAAACTCAAACGCTAACACAAATCAGTCAAAGCAAAGCAGATTAAAACTATATTAACTAAAAAAAACTCAACACTAGCAGATTAATTAACAGAAATTAAAACAAATATTAAAACTAATCTAAACTTAACCAAAAAAAATAAAAGAAGATAGAACCTGTTGATGATAACCTTTGAGTAGAAGAGGTACGCTGAGCACTCTTTTAAACCGAATCAAACACACCACCATATCAACCAAACGTCACCATCATCGAACCAAACACTACTCCGAACAAATTTATGTAAAACTTCCCAGTAGGGGAAATTTATTAACCAACATTTATTTTACTTTTATTAATATAAACAAAAAGCAGATTAAAGAGTAAATTGCAACAATAATAAATTTTAACAGAAAAGTAAATAAGACACGAATTAAACTGAAATAAAATTTTATTAATAACTGAAAATTAAATACAATACTTTTGAAAGAAAATTACAATTAACCTATAATCTAATTTTGCATAAAATAAAAAATAAAATAAAAATGGCACACCGATTACATATTTGATGGGGGTTTTTATAGGCAAACCCCAAAACCTTGTTGAGGAAGCTTTTCGATGAAGACATCAAATCCTAGCCCTTGATTCCATCTCTTCTCTCTCATTTTCTTGATCAACGGCTGAGAATCATTCCCTTTTCACTCGGATCGCCAGGCTGTCCTACTTTGTGTTTCTTGTGCTTCTTTGAAGCTGATGTGGCTCGTTTTAATTGGAGGGATGGTAGTGGTGATGTGGTTTATCCAATCACATAAGAGAGATAGGATCCACGTCATGATTTGAGGACCATCTTCCAACTCCGAAAAGAAGGGTGATTTAATTAAAGGGCGTGCATCACACGCACCTTCAATTGAACAAAAGCAATGAAATACCCAATTTTTTAGGGTTTGGGGGATGGGTGACTGCTTATTTTTTTGAGAGAGAGATAAAAGTGAGGGTGGACTCCTTGTTTGTATCGAAAATGTGAATGAGGAGAGTGGTTGGGTAAATGTGGGGTGGGTAAAGCGTTTTATTAAACGTGTGTTGTTGAGGGTTGACCAAAAAGGTGTGAGTGAGTGAATTATTTTTTATCCGTCCATTTTTTTTCCTTTTGTAAATGGGCTTGGCCCAAAATTTGCCCTAACAAAGTTTAACTTTGTTCCATCCGTCCAATTTAAATGAAGTGTGGGCTTTTGTTGGGCTTTTTGCCAATCCGTCCAGTTTAAGTTTCCAAGCAATGGGCTTTTGGCCCATATTTTAGATATCTTAAAACTCTTAATGGGCTTTTGGGCCCAATACCCAAATGTGGGACCCACAAGCCCATTTATTTTCATAAAAATTTGAATCCACTAAAAATTGAGCTCGATTTCGGCTTCCTTGATCTTTCTTTTAAACCCTTGTCGATTTTTCCGGCTTTCGTGATCTTTGGCACACTTTTGGCTCTCTGACTTTGACTTTGTCTCTTTCTTGGACTTTTCTTCAATATTTGACCGTGAAATCCCGTGTTTTCTTTCCTTTTGATCTTTTGTACCTACTTAACACAAAAACACAAAACCACGCGTAATTCCGACTTTTACGATATTAAACACATGATTAGGTATTGTTTTTCATTGATTTTAGTGGCAAAAGGATAAGTGTTTACACACTTATTAAATCCTCTACACTTGACCATTGCAGTGACCCCATGCAATGCATAATTTTAAAGCATAAAGTTACATTTTTCTCATAATTAACCCATCTTGGCCTTTATTAAGATATACTATTACTACTACGATGAAAAGATAAAGACTTTAAAGGAAACAAAAGTTATAAGAATTTATTAACTTGGAAATTATTTGATGGAAGAAACTCGTAAAGAAATCTAAGACTTAAATTAGGGCTTTGGTGTCATGAATATTAATCACCCTCAAGTTTCACGTTCCCTATACCAAGCTTAAAAACGAGATCATTGTTTACCATAAGTTCTTAGGTTAAAACCACTTATATAAGACAATTGTGTAATACTCTTTCTCTAATTCCTAAGTTGTATCTCTAGCTTTTAGCGATTGTCATTCACCCGTAGGCTCATTTGACTTATTTGATAATTATTAGTCCAAAAATGAAGGCAAAACGGTGCAAAGCCGACACTAAAAACCTAACCTCGTCCTCAAAAACGTTGTCACTAAAGTAAGCCCACATCAAGGATAATTTAACACGATTTGGGGAATAAATTCCCGGATCCAAAATTTGGCCAATAGTACTACTTATTAATTATTCCTCCAAAGTCATGTTGACTTTATGTGGAGTTTAGCAAGTTCACATAATATACCCTTAGGCTCTTTAAGATGTAAAAATGCTCCTCATATATTGTCCACACCATAAGGCTCCTTGAACGATAAACAAGGGAATTGATATTTTGATCAATTTTTATTCAACACTTACCATGCCATACACCCTAAGGCTCTAATGACAAGGTTCGTGCTACATGCCCCACACCCTAAGGCTCCTTGAGGTCATGTTTTAATCTTATTCCTTCTTATTTATGATATATATATTAGGCCAAATTCCACGGTCCCATGGTCTGAATACCTCCTACTTAGTGGTTATGAGCCACCTTAGTTGGAAGTCCACAACGCTGACACCCTTAATGTGTTCATGCTTTAATTACAAGGAGATAAAAGACTTGGCTAAGAGCTAAGATATAGAATCTACACCGCAAAAATCCTCATTTATTAAGCAATTAAATATACAAGCGGGAAGAAAGAGCCACAAAACTCATATAAGCAAGAATTAACCCTTAAACTTATTATCAACTCTATCATCTCTCGTTCTCCACAATTTAAAATCTCAAGGAATGAGACTCTTGGATGCTTAGCCTAATAAACCTATTAAGGTCCATATGGTTAAGGATACTAGCTAGAGTAAACTTGGATAAGTAAACTCGGGTTGAGTCAAAATATTCACGATGGGCCTAATATATCAAAGATATATAAACTTGTTAAAACCATTTTATTCATTTATTTATTTTTGACTTTATTCTTGAAATGGAAAATATAAATACGATGCGATGACAAAAGGAAAGAAAATAAATGGAAATATTACTAGGCCAAAATAGATTAAAAATTTGAAAAACGTGAAAAATTAAATTTTCCGGTTAAATGAGGTCAAATTCATGGAAAAGCCCACTAAAATTCGATAGAAGTCCCCCTACACTTAATATAAACATTGTCCTCAATGTTTAAGCATGTGGGAGAATAAACTCCCCTACACTTAGGACATTGAGTACGTTGTTTAAATCGAGCTAAGGAAGAGACAACTAAAGTGATTACATTTATTCATCTTATTTATATATATGTATGAATCACAATAGCAAAAACTTATCGAAGAAACCGGGTATACGGAAACACGGGATCACGGGTCGCGTCAAAAATATCAAAAGTGGATCATTAAAGCACATGTCCCTGCACAACATCACAACACACAAACAACCTACTTGGCTCCCCCTACACTTATTGGTGGAAATGGGTGAAGGTGAAAAGATGGAAAAGGTAAAAATCTAACCTAGTTATACGATGCTTGATTTATTTATCACGAGTCTCTAGCTCGACTCGAATTCCCGAATGTCATCATTCAAATGGGAAAATCATGGGAAAAACCGAGATTTCCAAGGGAGGAACATCTCTCCATGATAAAGGGGTGAAACAAAGTCATATAAGGAATACCCCATGAAAATCCACCCGGGTCAAACACATAATTTCCATCATGAAAGGAAATAAACCCCGAGGTGGTAAAATCACACAAGGAAAAGAAAAGTGGGGTATCCTTAGTCAAAAGTCTCTTACGAGGAAAGGTGTTATGGTGATATGGCAATGAAAGCACTAAAGTCTCTATTCCAGGATCAAACACCGGTTCCTTAACGGGAAAATAGCAAGAGGTGTTGACATTTAAGCTCAAAATATCATCATAATCCAAAGTGGGAAAGTCGTCCTCTTCCAAACTTGATGTGAAAACATAAGTATCATCGGAGTCATAGGAAAACTCATCCTCTTGAGGAAAATAGGTATTTAGAAAGGTATCTAAATCCTCCTCAAATGGAATATCCTCTAAAATAGGAATGATCTCTAAGAGTGGAGGATCCTCCTCAAAATTCATGACTTCTAAAATTGGAGTATAAAAGTCAAAAGGAGTCTCCATAACGGAAGAATCACTCATAGAGATATGAGGTGCATTAAGAGCATGAGGTGGGTCATCAAAGTTAATGAGATCACTTAAAGAAGTGTCATCGTCGTAATCATCAAAGATTGGTGCATCAAAAATGGGTGGGTCAAAAGTGGGTGTGTTAAAAGATAGGTCGTCTAAACCGAAGATAGTGTGATCACTTGAAGAAGTGTCATCACTATAGGTTCGTAAATAGGAGTTTCAAAAATTTGAGGCTCTAAGGAAAGGGATTAAGTTATCACAAAATCATTTTGAGTAGACTTTTTAATTCCAAAAGGATTAATAAAAATCTCTTCATTATCATAATTAAGAACATCAATCATATTGACCGACTCTTTTCCTTTTGATTTTGTTGTGATTTTTCCCATTTTAAAAACTTGTTGTTCATCCCTAACCCTAAGAATTAACTCCCCTTCGGCCACATCAACTAAGGCTATTCTGGATCGTAAGAATGGTCTACCAAGTATTAACGGAATACGAGGATCCATCTCATAGTCAACGACGACAAAGTCCACGGGAAAAGTGAATGTACCAACTCAAACAAAAACTTCTTCGGCAATACCAACGGGGTATGCGAGAGTTCTATTAGCTAACTCGAGAGTCATGCGAGTTGGTACAAGGTCGGGTAATGATAATTGTTTCCATACCGAGAGTGACATAAGATTGATGCTAGCGCCGAGATCTGCTAAAGCCATACAATCATAAATTTGAGGAAACGAGTAAGGTAACACGAATCGTCTGGGATCTCCTAGCTTTTCGGGAAGCTCTTTTAAGAAGAATCGCGGAACAGTTCTCATTTAAACGAGTGTTCACGAGCTCAACCATTTTTTCTTTCTTATTAAGCAAATCTTTGAACATCTTCACAAATTTTGGCATTTGAGCAAGTGCTTCAATAAGGCTAATGTTAACATTCACGTTGGAAATCATTTTCAAAAAGTTGGAAACATGAACGTCATCTTTGGTGAGCACTTTAGCCTTGTCCAACCTAGAGGGATAAGGGATATTGGGTTTAGACTTTGAATGTTGAGAAGGAGAAGGACTCGCTTATTGAACAACCTTAGGGTTAGGCTCATTCGGCAATGGAGAACTAGTACTAGGAGTGGTAGTGGGAGGAATCACCGAAGGGGGAGTAGGATTACTCATTATGACCTCCGGGCCTTGTCTCTCCTTTATGGGCGAAGAGATGGAAGGTCCCACTAAAGTGGCTCCACTTCGAGTAGTGATAGCACTCACATTAGCACGAGGGTTAATCTCGATATTAGAAGGTAAGGCTCCTTGGGGTTTAAGGGCTTGCAACATTTGCACGAACTTCATATCGGTGGACTCTTGCATTTGTTTCATAATTTTCTCATGTTCGGTCAATTTTTGGAGAACCAAGTCCATTTGAGGATTAGTAACATTCCCTTGATTAAACCCTTGATTAGGAAAACCTTGGTTTTGATATTGAGGTTGAAAACCATTGTTATTATGAAAACCTTGCTTGAAGTTATTATTTTGAAACCCTTGATTTTGACCATTAAAATTCCCTTGATTTGCATTCCCTTGAAAATTTCCTATTTGAGGAGCTTGGTTCCTATTTTGGGCGGGTGGGGGCGGTCTTTGTGGAGCTACAAAACCCGGGGGAGCCAAATAGTTAGTACTCTTATAAGACAAATGGTTAACATCAACATTTGGTTTGAAATGAACCCGCTCATTTTCATTGTTGTTATAAGCATAAACTTGTTGTTGTTGATTGAAAACCTTGTCACAATTAAAATATGAATGTGGTCCACCACAAGTCTCACACGTTTCACAAGTATCTTTTAAGGCATTTACTTGACCATTGATGGCTTTGGTATTGTTAGCGGTTTGTAGAGCAATTGATTTAACAAGCGAAGTAAGCTTACCAATTCTCTTGTCGCTCTCACTAGAACTAGCACTTGCCATAGTAGCCCTAACACTCTTGGTTTGTACTTTTGCCTTGTTTTCAATTATGGCCCAAGCCTCGTTCATGGACTTCACAAGAATATTACCCCCCGCGGCACTATTAAGTGAGTCTTGGTCATTAAGTGTTAAACCATTGTAAAACGTATTAATTTGATGCACTTTAGTGAAACCATGTTGTGGAAATTTTCTTAAAAGCTACGATCCCAAGACTCACTAAACGTTTCCCCATATTGTTGTTCAAAGGTGATGATGTCATTCCTTAAAGAAGTGGTCCGTGATGGTGGGAAAAAGTAGTTAATGAACTTGGTTTCTAAATCAATCCATGTGGTAATACTTTGGGGTGGTTCCTTATCAAGCAAATCCGGGCTTGTCCCTCGAGGGAAAAAGGAAAGAGTTGTAAACGAATGGCCTCTTGTGGCACCCTATTGTATTTGACGGTGTTTGCCAATTGTATGAAACGTTTGATATGAGCGTGTGGGTCATCATTAGTACGGCCTAAAAATGGTGTAGCGGAAACCATTTGAATAAAACCCGTTTTAAGTTCAAAGTTATTAGCTCCAATATCCGGCACCACAATCGCGTCATCGTTTCCTTCAACGTGAGATTGTAGAATTTCAATCATTGGTCGATTATCCTTTGCCATCGTATTGTTCAAAGCTCGATTCTCGGGATCGGCTTGATTGACGGTCTTTTTGTTTTTCTTCTTCTTCTTTTTGGAAGAATTAGAAGTATTTGGTACACCAATCGGTATGTATGTACGCGCGCGAGTGCGCATACAATTAAAATCAAGGAATGAGGTAGGAGACCTCGGTCGACTTTGAGAGGAAAGGGATTATCCCTCTCGAGGTGCAATATTAAAAAGCTACATATATATATACTTAATACTACTTGAGTTGGTAAACCAATAATCGGTCGTCCCTCTCAATATACACACAAGCAAGCGGGGAAATGAGGTGGCACAAAGCACTTAAAAACCTTTTTCCTTAGACGACCTTTTATAGCGCGTCGTCTTATACCCACCTTATAGTTTGTATAAATCGAGTTCAAACTTCTTACTAGTATTTATCTATTTTTCCTTGATTTTTGTTTAGGATTCGGATACAATAGTTAAGTGATGAAATCCCAACTAAGGTCTTATTTGAAAGTAGGTAAATTAATTGTTCTACGTAATATTATATAGTAAAAGAAAAATCTTTTTGTATGTTTAAAAAAATATATATTCACAATAAAAACGAAAGAAATCGAAATAAGAAAAATAACAATAATACGTAATATTTTTGGTGTAATACTTTAGGAAAAGTATTACTTTTGGATTTTTTTTAATTTGTTTGGTATTTTTAAGTTTTTAATTTTTTTTTGTGTTTTTGATTTTTTTAACAAGAAAAGTAACGTTCAAAATTGAACGGGTCCAAAAATCCAAATCGTCTCACGAAATCGTCAATCGTAACGAGCGAACCGGCAGCGGCGCCAATTTAATGTAGGTATTTTTGTGTGCAATTAAAGTTCGTTTCCTCGACTCACTCGAATTGATATCGGACTTAACGTGGATTAATAGTTCTTGGTTAATAAAACTTTTTGGTATTTAAAAACTAAAAACTATTTAATTAAGAGCTAATTAATGTAAGAGGAAATATTTAATAAAAACTACTTTTCTACTATTTAAAAAAATCTTAATTAAAACTAATTTAAACTAAACTATTTAAAAAATCTAATTTGAACTATTAAAAATTAAAACTACTTGAAAACTAATTTAAATTTAAATAAAACTTAAAACTAAATTTTAATCTAATTAATATTAATTTTAAATAAAATTAAATGAAAAAAAACTAATTTATAAAAGCAATTAAAAATTTCTTAAAAGTAATTAAAATATTTTTTATCTTTTTATTTTTTAAAACTTTATAAAAGAAAACTTATAAAAACTTTTTATTAAAATTAATTAAACAAAACTTATGATTTAAACTATTTAATTAAAACTGACAGTTATTTATACCCTATATTAATTTAAAAGACTATAATTAAACACAAAAGATGGTCTAGACAAGATGGTAAAGATGTTGGACTGTTGAGCCAAAGGTCACAGGTTCGAGTCCCGTTGGGGACGATTTTTGCTATATTTTTTTTATCTTTGGAATTGTGGAACAAACAGATCAAATGTATCTGTTGCTTTACGCAGCAAAATCATCAAAACACTAAAACCCAAATAAGCATATAGATCTGAAATAGAAAAAGCAGATAAGCATATAAATCTTAAAGTGAAAATAAGCAATTCAAACTGCAAGATAGTGAAATAAGCAGATCTAAACTTACGAAATAAAATAAGCTTAAAAGACCTTAAAAGCAAATAGACTAAGACAAATCAATGAGCTAATAATACTACTAACCAGATAAGCAGACCAAATAAATCAGATACCAAAATCAAACAAACTCAAAATTAAATCAGCAATTAGGCAGATAAAATCAAACATAAGCAGACAAGATCCAAACTTAGCTAAACTTAAAACAAATAACCAAATATACCCAAACTAATCAGCAACTAAACCAATTCCTAGGAACAAATTAAGCAGATAATAATTCAAAGCTAGCAGACTAAAAATCAGAAAACTAAAATCAGAAAATAAACTCAAACATAAGCAAAACTCAAACACTAACACAAATCAGTCAAAGCAAAGCAGATTAAAACTATATTAACTAAAAAAACTCAACACTAGCAGATTAATTAACAGAAATTAAAACATATATTAAAACTAATCTAAACTTAACCAAAAAAAAATAAAAGAAGATAGAACCTGTTGATGATAACCTTTGAGTAGAATAGGTGCGCTGAGCACTCTTTTAAACCGAATCAAACACACCACCATATCAACCAAATGTCACCATCATCGAACCAAACACTACTTCGAACAGATTTATGTAAAACTTCCCAGTAGGGGAAATTTATTAACCAACATTTATTTTACTTTTATTAATTTAAACAAAAAGCAGATTAAAGAGTAAATTACAACAATAATAAATTTTAACAGAAAAGTAAATAAGACACGAATTAAACTGAAATAAAATTTTATTAATAACTGAAAATTAAATACAATACTTTTGAAAGAAAATTACAATTAACCTATAATCTAATTTTGCATAAAATAAAAAAATAAAATAATAATGGCACACAGATTACATATTTGATGGGGGTTTTTATAGGCAAACCCCAAAACCTTGTTGAGGAAGCTTTTCGATGAAGACATCAAATCCTGGCCCTTGATTCCATCTCTTCTCTCTCATTTTCTTGATCAACGGCTGAGAATCACTCCCTTTTCACTCGGATCGCCAGGCTGTCCTACTTTGTGTTTCTTGTGCTTCTTTGAAGCTGATGTGGCTCGTTTTAATTGGAGGGATGGTAGTGGTGATGTGGTTTATCCAATCACAGAAGAGAGATAGGAGCCACGTCATGATTTGAGGACCATCTTCCACCTCCAAAAAGAAGGGTGATTTAATTAAAGGGCGTGCATCACACGCGCCTTCAATTGAACAAAAGCAATGAAATCCCTAATTTTTTAGGGTTTGGGGGATTGGTGATTGCTTATTTTTTTGAGAGAGAGATAAAAGTGAGGGTGGACTCCTTGTTTGTATCGAAAATGTGAATGAGGAGTGATGAGACTGCTTTTATACATGGTCTCATCGTTCAAAATGGGCTTAAAATGCATTAAATATCATTAATAATGCCAAATATATGCTTGTGTTTGTTGCTTGTGTATTTTAGGTACGGATATTGAGAAAATGACAAAAGATCACAAGAATCATGCAAAAACGAACACGGGAAATGAAGCCGCACATTGAACCAAGCCCTAATGAAGAATTTTCCAAGAAAACCCTTGAAGATTTGAAGATTTATGAAGAAGGGTCCTCCAATATTGAAGAATTGACACTTTATACCCTTGTACCTTCATAATTACAAGATTGATCGCTAAAGTTTGTCAAAATTGCAAAAAGGGCCCTCCACTTTGAAGAATTGGCAATTTTAGTCCCTCAACAAAACTAAAATGTCAATATTTATCCTCCTTAAAGTCAAACATACCAAGAAGGACTCTAAGTTACAAGAACTTACAAGTTTGGTCCTTTGAAAATATCAAAATTACCAAAAGGACCATTGACTTTGAAGAAATGGCGATAATGGTCCCTCATTAATCATGACTTGACAATTTTAGTCCTCCAAGAAGTCAAACAAACAAGTCAAGACCATTATCTATGAAGAAAATGCCAAATCAGTCCTTCAAGAATCAAGAAATGGCAAGAAATACCCCTGAATTCACTTTACAAAACTATTTGGGGCAAAAGTGTGAAGTTGGAAACTTCAGTAACAAAGGAAATACGAATTGGGCTGTTTAAATTTCAAGTGAAAGGATTTTAAATGATGAAGGGCCAAATTGGGCAGACAAGCAATCTTACCTAGACCAACCATGTGCTGCCACCTCACCCACCAAATCTCCTCAACCAATCAGAACCCTCCCTTCCTCCACATCACCTTCCACTCACCCGTTTATTATTTATTAACTTTTCAAAAGTTAATTAAATAATAATCTGGCGCCTAACACCTTTCTAAACACAAATGAAGATCAAAACATGTGTTCTTCATGTTCTTAATCCAATTTGGGTTTTCCTTAACCTTTGTGAATTAAACCTTAATTCACTCTAGATTTATGATTAAGGCCACTCTTAACATAACCCAACCCCTAAACACACATCACCATCAACTCACATGTATCACCACCCCTCCCCTGCCCCACTTTTTCACCTCTAAACAAAATTTGGACAGCAAATCAACCATCCACAATGAAGCTTCAATCCTAAGCTTGTTTTGAGCCCTTTGATCATTCTTTCACCACTGGCATCTCCACAAACGTCCAAGGAACTTCACATGTCAACAAAACATTCAAAAACCTCAAGGGCAATTCTGGAAGTTTACCACTAGGATTTTTAAGTTTTTTCCTGCATTTTAGACTTGTAAGGCTCTATATAAAGCCATTAGTTCACCACATTAGTTCTTGTTCTCAGTTTTACTTTGTCAAGCCTTGTAAAGCCATTTTTCTGAATTTAATAGAATTTGGTATTGTGTTGTGATTGAAACCGAGTTCCATTGATATTTATTGTGTTAAGTAGTTGTATTGTCACGTTTTTGTACTTAAACAAAACCTTGAAAAAGTCCAAGATAGCCTATAAGCCTTTGAGTCCCTTTGTTCTTGACCGAGTTCAAGAATTTTACATGTGCTTGGGTGAGGATTGTTCATTGAGGTGTTTCTTTAAGTGACATAAGTCACAAATCAACTAGCTTGAACAATATTGGAGTTTGGTTATACGTTTTTGTTTCAAAATTTAGTCAAGTGGTTTGCTAAGTACTTGTGGTTCAACAACCTGCTTATTTGAGCTTAAGGGTGATCATAGCCTCCTAATCTTGGTTGATTAAGGGGTGGTGAGGCCTTAAGGGAAGATTCAGGCCTTGTGGGAACCTAAGTCTTGTAAAGACTTGACCTTTTGTCACATATTTTACCTTATTTTGTGCTAACCTAGGCTCAAGCCTTTGGCTAGGCCTGCTTGTTGTTCTTAGCAGGGGGAAGCTGGTGCTTGTTCTTTCTAGTACCTCAGTAATAAAATGATTTTGCTTGTTGAAAAAGTTCTCGTTTCTCGGAATCTCTTCGAATTGATCTCTGGTTAATTGTGCGACTCAGTTGTTCTTGGTAAATCAAATAAAAGAGTTGTCGTTGTCTAAAACTAATTAAAAATAAAGACTTGAAACAATTAAAAATAAAGTAAAGACGGTAAAAAGAAACAACAATGAAAGATTAAAACTTGGCGAAAAGTAAATTACGAGAAAATTAAAAGGCAAATAAAGTAAATGGCGCAAATTAAAACTTAAACTAAAAGGAAAGCAAATAAAAATGCAAATAAGGAAAAAGGCGGGAAAATAAGGCTTAAAACTAAAAACTGAAAAACTATATTCGGAATAATTGCTCCTATGCGGAATAAAAATACTATGCGGAATATATGCCCTACTCGGAATAAAATGCCTATCCGGAATAAAATCCCTATTCGGAATATAAGGCCATTCGGAATAAAATCCCTATTCGGAATATAAGGCTATTCGGAATCTAGGTCCTATCCGGAATAACTGACTATTCCGCATAGAGGTCCTATCCGGAATAACCAATATTCCGCATAGAGGTCCTATCCGGAATAACCAATATTCCGCATAGAGGTCCTATCCGGAATAACTAATATTCCGCATAGAGGAATAAAAAAAGCAGTCTATTCGGAATAAATTGGGCAAGATACAGTAAGCAGGAACATGAAACAGGGGATAAAGAACAAAGCACGAATTTGATCAAATCTAACCAAAACAAACCCAAAGATTAAATCAAAACAACCACAAAGCATCAACTAACAATAATCAATCAAAACAAATCATTAAAACTAACAAACAAAGCCAAATCAATCAAAACCCACTTGATCAAAATCATAAAAACTCAAGAACATTAACAATGAAGATGAAGAACAAATTAAACAAGAAAGGTAGAAGGAGATTGAATAAGAAAGGTAAAGATTCAACAACAATTAAATGTAAACTTACTTGGAGTTAAAAGGAATTTAAAAGTGCATTACATGAAGATTAAGGTGCAAGAAAATTAAAATACAGGAAATGAAAGTGAGGGAAGGATGGGTTGTCAAGCCACCAACAACATTGAAAATACAACTACCTAATCTATATATAGCGAGATTAGGGAGGAGCTTAGGAAGCTTCCTCCCTCTTTCTTCTTTCTCTTAATTGCAAGCTTAGGTCCTTGATCTTCTTAATCCTTTGTTGATCTTCTTAATTCTTGGACTTAAATGACTTTGCCTCAGGATTTCTTTGAACTCGTCTCGACATTTCTTCATAAATAAGACTTGAGTTCTTCGGCTTTTAGTAAACTTCCGTCTTTTGACTTTTTCCTCTATAAATCTTCAGAATTGGTCTTGGACTTCCGTTCTTTTTGCACTCTTGACTTCGTCTTTCGTCTTTTTCTTCGATAAAAGCCCATGAATGCCGTGTTTTCTCCACTTTTCACCTTTTCGTCCTAAATTACAATAAAAACACAAACCACGCATAATTCCGACATAAATGACATAAAATACACGTTTTGGCTCGGTTATTATTGTAGTTAAGTGGTAAAAAGGATGGGTGTTTTCACACCTATCAAATCCCCTACACTTAACCATTGCAATGTCCTCATGCAATGCATTAGTTACAAAGCAAGATTACACTTTTCATCATAATCAATCCATATTGGCCTTTATTAAAGAGATAGAAAACTATAAATATTCAAAGTAAAGAAATCAAAAAGCATACCTTGGGTTTTGGAAATGTTATGAATAATCATCATCCTCAAGTTTTCACTTTCTCCAAACCAAGCTTAAAAACGAGATCATTGTTATTATAAGTTAGCAAACTAACACGAACTCATGTGGGCCAATTATTCACTTAGACTCCTTTATTTCTAGGTGTATCTCTTATATTTTATTGTTGTCTTGAATGATCACGAGGATACATTGTTTGACTTATTTCGATAGTTATTTAGTCCAAAAATAAAGTGAACGATTTAATCAATAGTTAGCTAAAGGACAAAATCTTTTAAAACTGCTTCTCGGGACCTCATAAAGTTCATATCTTGGCATAACTCGCTTCGCGATTTGAGACCTTCTCGGACCGATGTTTGGCAGCGACTTCATACTTCAAACCTTGAGAGACATTCATGAAATTATGGTCTCTCTTCATATAGGAATTTCTTCACTTGAAGTTTTGAGAGATTCATACTTGGACCACGACTTCTTCATTTTTCTCCAATCTTTATTTTGGACTTTGATATACAACGATCCGCCTCCTTTTTGACTTGGATCTATTTATCCTCATACCTTGCTAGGGTCTTTTCGGATACACTTCTCCATGACTTTTGGGGAATTTTTGCTTTTCGTCGTGTGTCTCGATCCTTCATATTGATTTTCGATAAATGATTCTTCACATCACTTGGGATCTTTAGCAACAAAATGTAGCCCTCATGTCTTGTTAGGACCTTTTTGGACTCGCCAATCTTCGCATCCCGCTTCAATAAGTTATGCCTTGGCTATGAACTCTAATCCATACCGAGCAACTTTTAAACGATCTTGGGCTAGAAGCTAAGTAACTTTTCAAATCGTACAACCTTATTTATTGCAGATAAAATTATTAGCAAGCGATGGGAGAATAGGCTTATAATTAACTCACATAAATTCACGAAAGAATACCGAACTTATAATTGGCTCTATCATCTCTCGTTCTCCATAGTTTAAAATCTCAAGGAATGAGACTCGCGGATGCTTAGCCTATTAAATCAAAGTTTTGGGTTTTCGAGTCGCCTATAGGATCTTGCTAAGGAAAAGACAACTAAAGAGATTCCTATTTTAATATTGGAAAATATAAAATAGTGAATCGAAAAGAGTTTAGGATAGAACCGGGAAGAAGTGAACACGGAATCACGATTCGTCAAAAGTCATCAAGAGTGTGTCTTTGAAGCGCTAATCCCTGCATATGATAAGAAAGAAAACAAGAAACACCACGGGGCTCCCCCTACACTTATGGTAAAGATAGATAGATAATTGGGTTGCCTCCCAAAAAGCGCTTGTTTATATTAACCGAGTCACGAGCCTGACTCGTCCCCGAATTAAATGGTCCATGGGGAAGCCTCGAATGTGATACCGGGATCAAAGACCTTGTCCTCGTTCCCGGTGGACATCAACAAAGGAGAGGCGGGGGAATAAGTCTTGTATGGGAGAAAAGTCCTTTCAACATACGTAAAGTATGTGAAATCAAGATCCACGGGAGGTGGGGTGGGTAAAGTAAGCACATTGTCATCCCCCAAAGACAATGGAGGCTGAGCATTCGGCAAAGCCGTGATGTTATCAATGATAGCATAATCAATGTCACCTCCTGGGTCAAAGCACTCATCCACCGTGATGGTCTCTAACGGAGTGGATGAAAGGTGCTCGGGAGGGGGACTTGGGACAATACCTTCCTGCACCAAATTATCAAAAAGAATGTCCCCCTCCGTGTCATAATCATCAATACCTGGAGGGATGGAGTGGATATCGATTTCTTCCAGCAATGGGTCATTATCTTCAACGAGAGAAATAGATGGAGGTGAAGAATCGGAAAGAGAAGGAGAAGTCAACTCTTCGATTTGAGCGATAAGAAGGTGAACTTTCCGTAATCTATCGCGAAGAAGCACGTCTTCCACCTCATCCACAAGATCAAGTTCATCGGTGAACTTCTCGTAAGCCGAAGAGAATAAATCGTCATCACCCGCATCTCCCGGTGGAGATTGAGAAATTTCAAAAGTGAAATTCTCATAGCTGAGAGAAGAATCGTCATCACTAGGATCGACCTCTTCCGTAAGAGCAACGTCGTCCTTAGGCTCCATAGCAGGTAAGTCACAAACCTCATCATCCAATAATTTGTCGAGACCAACATTACTAAGCTCATTTAATGAATCTAGATCCTTAGATGCAGTAGGAACATCGAGAGTAGGAGCATGTTGTCCCTATTATATGTGATGATAATCACGAATTTATAAGAAAGAAAGGAAGAAATGAGATGAATTCTAGAGAGAGAAAGTGGTTGGTGAAACTTGTGGAATATTAGATTAGAGAGAAAATGAAATGACCAACACCCTTCCTAACATGCTAGGAAGGGTTTATATAGCCTTTGCTTACATGTAGCTTAATGGGCTATATGATCATGGGCCGGGCTTTCCTTTTGGGCTTTGGTTACTTATTAATGAACCTTAGCTTAAAGTTAAGCCCGTAATAACACGACTAATATACTACCTATTACAACGTTCTAAAATACGATACATAATAAACATATGACCGAGCATTCTTGTTTGGCTCAATATTTTGAGGCTAACAATCTCCCCCAATGAGAGGTCATAAACCTTGGTCATTTAGGAAATTTGTAGAGATTACTAATCTCGCCATAAAGGAGTCTTGAACGTGTAATAGTAGTCTTGTTCCTTCATGCTGTGATCTTTGAGCCTTTGTCGTTGTCTTTCGACTTTGTCTTTAAGCTTGAGATCTTCAAATCATCCTTGACTTGTCTTTGCCATCTTGCGATCTTGTGTCTTCATCCACATGCTCACACTATTAATTGTTGAATATGTCTTTAGGCATGAGTATGTGGTTTCTGAATCATTGACTTTGCTGTGTACACCGTGACGCCACCTTCTCGAGACAAAACATAGACACGGACTGAATGGCTTTGACATTCGTCCTAAGTCGGTAGCGTTTTACCTCCGGTCGGTGAAGACCGTTATACGATATTACATATCGTACCTGTGATCAGGTAGATTCAATTAAGAATCTCCTTGACAGGGTTTCGCGGCTGTACTAGCCGTTCTCTTTACTCGACCGTCTCAAAGCAAGACTGCGAACATAAAGAGTGAATCAATTGGATAGATATCCGCTTGATTAATGTCGTCAATTCAAATTCCTGGAACAAGTTTGATTCATTAAGAATCTTACCATTGTTGCTTTCCAGTTACCACAAGCTTGATTCATAAGAATCTCGCAAGTTACCTACCGTAGCGCTGTTTGATGTTGACGCTAGAAGGATTTCCATTCGTCACTGTGAATATTAATAAATATCATTCTGAATGTTCTGGCAAGACCATAAAGATATTGCGTAGAAACCTGAAACGAGTTTGAATCAATTAAGAATCAAACCACTGTTGCTTTTCAGTTTTGCACATGTTCAATTCATAAAGAATCTTGCATATGACCTACCGCAGTGCTGTTTGATGTTAACACTGGAAGGATTTCCACTCATCATTGTGAATACTAAGTAGTATCACTCTGAGTGTTCTAGCAATATCACAAGGATATAGCGTAGGACTCTCTTGATCTTCATCCGTGTGTCCTAACGAGATTTGATTGATCTCTTGGCTCTAGACTCGATTTGTGCACTTTTAGTGGTCGGAGGCTGGAGCAGATGCCACCTATTCAATATCAACTATCTCGGAGTGAGAAAGTCAATAGAAGTCGTGTTGATCTCCGTGACAATAAAACAAACTTCTTTTGAGAGAAGCCCGAGTAGCTAGGAAAGGGTTGTGCTTCACATCACTGGGTCCATGATGAGTTTGTCTTCATGATGAGTTGACCCGGTTTCTGCCTAAGTTGTATGGAGGGCTTCTTTCTTTAGACCCTTTATCCTTACATTTCTTTTTCATTCTTCAACCCCTTCAATGCTTACCAAGACATCATTACTAGCACCTTGTTGTGATTGTTCCAGTGCTAGCATCAGTACTTAGTCGGCATTCTGCTACGTTCACATTCTACTCCATCTTTCCTAAGGACTTCTAATAATCTATTGGATTGTCCCTGGGAAGATCCCTCCGGTTCTGGTTGGATCATAGGACTTAAACCTAACCACCCTTTTGACACCAATAACGTCGTGAATTAAAGATGTTGTGGGTATTTGATCGTAACCATGAAAACCACTTTAAATTCTAACAAAGTGTTTGAAAAAACATTTAACACCTTGCTAGTTTTGTCGTTTCAGAAATGCTCCCCCTTCACATGTGCATCGATAATCGAAAGTGTTTCGCACATGTAGGTAAGAGTTAAAGTGCTTGAGTCTTATATTAGATCACATTTTAATCACATTTTCTCCCCTATCTCTAATATATAAAATCTTTTGATATTAGAGATACCAAATTTGATTAAAATATATTTTGAAAAAAATAGTCTTGAAATCTCTGGGAGAAAGATGTGTTAATCTTTTGCATGAAGTTAAAATGCTCCCCCTCAAAAATTGATCCAATTGAATTGTCATTATGAGGATATGATCCACATTCTTTTTGAGGATGGGAGTTGTTGAACACACAATTTTTGAAAGATTTTGAATATCATTGAAAAATTCTTGAAAAAATTGTGTTCAACGCTTTTTGAAAAATCAATTCTTTTTGTCGAAGAGGTTTTTCTAAAGCATAAACTTGAGTTCATAGACTTTGAATGTCTTGACGAATCCACTCAAGTGTAAGAAGTTTTAACTTCTTTTGCTAAGGGTAAGAGCACGAAATCGTACACTCCCCCGTGAATATAGTTCCGGGTTGCAATCTGAAAGTAATTACAAGCCATTGTGTTGAGCTCAAAACGTTGAATGTTTTGTGACAAGCTCAACCCGTGACAGATTGCTCTACCCGTTGTTTGGAAATATTTGTCCAAAATAGACAATTTCCTTTATTAAAAGAAGAAATGACATGTTTTGAAAAATATTTACAACTTTCATTCGAGCTTTATGTACACACCCGTGTCGTTATTGAGCGACATTTCTAGGCACGTCCATATTATCGATACTGAAAGACATGTCGAGAAGAATATTTTTGGATTTTGAAAGATTTTTAATTTTGTGTTTTGCTTTTATGTGTTTTATATTTTTGTATTTTGCTTTTTCAAAGATATTTACAAGTTGATGTTTGAAAGATAAATCAAGCAGGCACCTTTGCCAGAATCTCCAGGTCTGCTGGAGTCAAACATCTCATACCAATTTGCCTAACGAGGTACTCAAACCTATCTTTCGACAGAGCTTTCGTTAACAAGTCGGCTAATTGGTAATCCGTTCCAACAAAGTATAATTCAACGATACCTCTTTCAACTTGTTCCTTTATGAAGTGGTATCTGACATCGATGTGCTTCGTGCGGGAATGCTGTACCGGGTTACAGGAGATGGCTATGGCAGACTTTGAGTCACAGTACATAGGTACTTTATCAAAGTGGAAGCCATAATCCGTGAGTTGTGTTCTCATCCAAAGAACTTGAGCACAACACGCAGATAGAGACACATACTCCGCTTCGGCTGATGAAAGTGACGTGCAATCCTGATTCTTGGAAGACCATCCCACAAGCTTATCTTGTCCTAGAAATTGTGCACCACCATAAGTACTTTTACGTGTATCAAGACACCCTGCATGATCAGAATCTGAATAGGCCGTTAGAAAGAAACCGGTTTCCCTCGGATACCAGAGTCCCAAATGAATGGTATTCTTAAGGTACCGAAAGATCCGTTTAACCTCCTTGAGGTGCTTTTCAGTGGGTCGTGCTTGATATCGTGCACAATAGCATGTAGCATGATGAATATCTGGTCTGCTTGCTGTCAAGTACATGAGGGACCCGATCATGGAACGATATCTCGTTTGATCTATGGGTAATCCCTCCAAGTCAGCATCTAGGGATGTGGTTGATAATGGTGTCCCAACGGGGTCACATGAGGTCATACCATGCTTTTTGATTATCTCTTGACAATACTTAGCTTGGTTTATAAAGATACCACTTGGGGATTGGTGAACTTGAATTCCTAGAAAGAATTCTAGTTCGCCCATCATAGACATTTCAAATCTGCTGTGCATTACTTTTTCAAACCATTTTGAAAGTTTTGGGTTTGTAGACCCGAAAATAATGTCATCAACATAAATTTGCACAAGCAGAATGTCATCCCCATATTTATAAGTGAACAAAGTTAAATCAATGGAACCTTTTGAGAAACCTTTGGATACCAGAAATTTTGAGAGCTCGTCGTACCACACCCTTGGAGCTTGCTTGAGTCCATAAAGTGCTTTGTGGAGACGATACACCTTGTCAGGATAATGAGGATTGACGAATCCTTCTGGTTGCGTGACATAGACTTCTTCCTTCAAAGGACCGTTAAGAGATGCCGTCTTTACGTCCATTTGATAGACAATGAATCCCTTATGTGCAGCATAAGCAAGAAAAATCCTGACTGCTTCCATCCGAGCAACTGGTGCAAATGATTCATCAAAATCAATTCCCTCTTTCTGGCCATACCCCTTAGCCACTAGCCTAGCTTTGTTCTTGATGATCGTGTGTTCTTCATCCATCTTGTTTTTCCAGATCCAACGAAGATTTAAAGGAGTCACATTGTATGGTCTGTCAACAAGTTCCCAGACTTTAAGTCTTTCAAATTGGTGAAGTTCATCCGTCATTGATTCAATCCAAGCATGATCAGCCATGGCTTCTTTGATGTTTTTGGGTTCAGCCGTACTCACGGCGAGTGCGAACATACAAACACCGCCATCGGTTGCTAGTTGTCGTCTTGTACGAACAGGCTGTGAAGGGTTTCCAATTACGTGAACCAAAGGATGATCTCGGGTCCAATGATGTGTTGAAGGATGTCGTTGATAAAACGTATGCATATTTGACGGATCAACATGGCGAGTAGAAGACTCTCCAGTTTCGTGTACCGGTGTACCGAATGGGTTGATAAATTCGTCATCGTCAGATAATGCACCGTCTGCTTGATTTGTGTTCTCTGGAGCAATGACAGTAGTTGTGGATGTTGTAGGATCGATTGTTAAAGTGATATTCTGAGGAGGTAAATCTGCAACAACCCGTGTTGAAGTAGATGAAGTTGTATCCTTTTGTTGACGATGAACGGTATCATCATTTTTATCATGAGTGACAGCGGAAGACTTCGATGCAACTTGTTTCTCCCCCGTGAAATATTCATCATACATTGGTCCATATAACATTTCCAACTCTTCAAGTGTCGTGTCCACTGTCATATCTGCTCTAGGAACATGTTCAGGAACCAGCTTTGAACTTGACGGTTCATTGCTGTGGTCTTGAGTTCCGAGTTCCGTGCGGTTGTGAACGGAAGTCGTGTGTCGTTGTGGATCGGGACTTAAACTGTTTTGTTCAAGTGCCATCTCTTGTAATTCATCAAATCTGATATGAATAGTCTCGACTATCAATTTTGTTCTCTTGTTGTATACTCTGTATCCCTTAGACTGAGTTGCATATCCCACTAAAATGCATGCATCACCTTTCTCTTTCATCTTGTCCAGATTTTCACCATCTCGAATAATGTAACACGTACATCCAAAAACATGAAGGTGTTTGAGTGAAGGTTTGCGATCATTAATTATGTGATATGGTGTCTTTTCGTGTCTTGGGATAACTAAGGAGCGGTTTTGTGTGTAGCATGCGGTTGACACGGCTTCGGCCCAAAAGTATAGTGGAAGTTTTGAAGCGGATAATAATGTTCGAGCAGCCTCAACTAAAGTACGGTTTCGTCTTTCAACAACGCCGTTTTGTTCGGGTGTTCGAGCAATAGATGTTTCATGTTCAATTCCTTCAGCTTCAAAATAGTTTCTCAGTTTTGAATTCAAAAATTCAGTACCTCTGTCAGTACGAACCACTTTAACTTGAGCTTGAAGACCACGTTGTATCACTTTAAGGAAGTTGATGAGAACATCGGGTGTTTCATCCTTGGATCTCAAGAAGTGAGTCCATGTGTACCTGGAGTAGTCATCGAAAATTACCATAACGTATTTCTTCCCATTGATACTTTGAACACGCATAGGACCACACAAATCTATATGAAGAAGATCTAACCGTCCTTTAGAGCTCGGTGTAGTCTTTGTCTTGAAACTACTCCGTTTAGCTTTACAAAGCTCACAAGAAGAACAAAGATGATCTTTGATGAATTTCAAGTTAGGAAGGCCTCGCACAATATCTTTCTTGGAAAGCAAGTTGATGGTGTCAAAGTTAAGATGAGATAAACGTTGATGCCATAACCAAGCTTGAGTCGTTGAAGCTTTAGCCATGAAACAGATTGGAGTTGAAGATGTGGAGTCTTGTAGTGAAATAGTGTAGAGATCAGTACCCCGTGTTCCGGTAAGTAAGTCATTCCCATCATAATCACGAATAAAACATGTCTTCTTTCTAAAAGCAACCTCCAAATCCGCATCACAGAATTGACCAACCGAGAAAAGATTGTGATTGAGCCCTTCGACGTAGTAAACCCTTTTGATAGTGATATTCCCCTGAACCAAGTCTCCATATCCTAGGATCGGTGCAAATTGATCATTTCCGAATCGGACCGTACCCAGGAACTTCTCCACGAAGTTAATTAGAAGCTTGAGATTCCCCGTCATGTGCTTCGTGCATCCGGAGTCCATTATGAAGAGAATTACTTCGATCACCTGCAGAAGAATTAGAACACGATGGAGCATATGCTAAATTGGATTCCATGTTAGTTGTGATTTCCGATTCATTAGTTTCCCTAGTTTCATCACTTAGAGGCACACTAACGCTCGTAGTCACATTTTTTGTCCTAACCTTAGGCATCCATTTATATCCTGGAGGACATTGGTTAGCAAACCACCATTTCCAAGGCTTGCTAGCAGACTCATATAATTCCCTAATTCTGCTTCTAGGGTTCTTAGTGGTGGAGTCTGATGCAATACTTTTCTTAGGGGGGGTTGCACCAGAATGGTTCACTTTGCGTTTGGGTTTTCTAGCACTAATAGGCATCACAGTTTGATTCTTAGTTCTAGTTTCTACGCCTTTGACATTATTCGAAACACATATAGCATGATTAACATTAGCACACTTTCCACATTTCACACAAACAAACTTAACTTTCATAGCATTCAAACTCGAATCATTCAAATCGTCATTACACGCGATTACAGACGTTTTATTCTTAGAAACATTGAAAATCCTAGGGTGGTCTTTTTAGGCAACAAATTTAGCAACTTTTAGGCAACAAGATCGTGTTTTTAACCAAACCAAACGACCAAATCTCTACAACAAGTATATAGAAGATTTGTAGCAAGATATAGAACACGAAAAGCACAAAGAAATATGAATTCGAGAAAGAAAGAAGGATGAAATCAAATGAAAACTCAAAAACAATCACAAAACTACCCCATGGCGATTGATACCAATTGTTGTCCCTATTATATGTGATGATAATCACGAATTTATAAGAAAGAAAGGAAGAAATGAGATAAATTCTAGAGAGAGAAAGTAGTGAGAAAGTGGTTGGTGAAACTTGTGGAATATTAGATTAGAGAGAAAATGAAATGACCAACACCCTTCCTAACATGCTAGGAAGGGTTTATACAGCCTTTGCTTACATGTAGCTTAATGGGCTATATGATCATGGGCCGGGCTTTCCTTTTGGGCTTTGGTTACTTATTAATGAACCTTAGCTTAAAGTTAAGCCCGTAATAACACGACTAATATACTACCTATTACAACGTTCTAAAATACGATACATAATAAACATATGACCGAGCATTCTTGTTTGGCTCAATATTTTGAGGCTAACAGAGCAGCAACTTTAGTAGATTGGTTGAAAGTGTAGACATCATCGTCGTCGTCATCATCATAATAGATGGGACGAGTCCAGTTAGGAGTGACGTAGTCGGCTAACTCTTCCTTGATAACCTCCACATCTTTAAGAAGCTCATGCAGCAACTTTTGTTGTTCATCGCCCCGAGTATGTTCAATTTCACCAATTCTATCCCACACTGTAATTAAACATTTTGGTGTAGAAAAGAAGGGAAAACGACTAAACTGGCTCAAAAAGGTGTCAGTGATTTTCAAGGTTTCGTCCACATCAAGCAAAGGTTGTTGTTCCGGATGCAAGTCAGATCGAAGTTGAGCTATACTTTCTAGAATGCCATTCAAAGTAGTGAGTTGTTGATCAAGACTAATTTGCTGAGAGGATTGATGATTGAGGGTGTGATGTGGGGGCTCAAAGTTATAGACACTAGGATGATAGCACGGTACTTTCTCAAAGACTTGCGACGGATCACAAAAAGAAGCATCGTGAGGGCCCCCACAAATATAGCACCATGGGTATGGAGAGAAATTGGGTGCTTCTTTTGGATAGCTATTACCATTGTCATAATTGTACCCCGGTTCTTGCTCGTGACCATACGGGTATCGAACCGGGCATGAAACATGCCAATGAGAATCGCTTCCACAATAGATGCACGGGGGAACAAGAGGAGGTGGGTTCAAAAAGGACGAATTAGTCGAGTTGCACAAAGGACAAAATCCGAATAGGAATTGTGTATTGTCGATATCGTTTCCGCACCGCTCACATGTACACCATTGACAGGAGTCGTTCCCGTACAATCGTCTCCCACACCCGACGCAATGGACATAAAAATCCATAAAGAAAGATAGAAAAGCAAGAAGAATATTTTTGGTGCAAAACTTTGAAAAAGAAATGCTTTTTATGATTTTTCAAATGTTTTTGGGATTTTTGAAAATTTTTTTGATACAAAAAATAACGTTCACAAGTGAACGGATCCCAAAATCCAACGCGTCTCTCACAAAAAACCTTTAATCCTCACGAAAAGAGCCGGCAGCGGCGCCATTTTAATAAAATGATTTTGCTTGTTGAAAAAGTTCTCGTTTCTCGGAATCTCTTCGAATTGATCTCTGGTTAATTGTGCGACTCAGTTGTTCTTGGTAAATCAAATAAAAGAGTTGTCGTTGTCTAAAACTAATTAAAAATAAAGACTTGAAACAATTAAAAATAAAGTAAAGACGGTAAAAAGAAACAACAATGAAAGATTAAAATTTGGCGAAAAGTAAATTACGAGAAAATTAAAAGGCAAATAAAGTAAATGACGCAAATTAAAACTTAAACTAAAAGGAAAGCAAATAAAAATGCAAATAAGGAAAAAGGCGGGAAAATAAGGCTTAAAACTAAAAACTGAAAAACTATATTCGGAATAATTGCTCCTATGCGGAATAAAAATACTATGCGGAATATATGCCCTACACGGAATAAAATGCCTATCCGGAATAAAATCCCTATTCGGAATATAAGGCCATTCGGAATAAAATCCCTATTCGGAATATAAGGCTATTCGGAATCTAGGTCCTATTCGGAATAACTGACTATTCCGCATAGAGGTCCTATCCGGAATAACCAATATTCCACATAGAGGTCCTATCCGGAATAACCAATATTCCGCACAGAGGTCCTATCCGGAATAACTAATATTCCGCATAGAGGAATAAAAAAGCAGTCTATTCGGAATAAATTGGGCAAGATACAGTAAGCAGGAACATGAAACAGGGGATAAAGAACAAAGCACGAATTTGATCAAATCTAACCAAAACAAACCCAAAGATTAAATCAAAAAAACCTCAAAGCATCAACTAACAATAATCAATCAAAACAAATCATTAAAACTAACAAACAAAGCCAAATCAATCAAAACCCACTTGATCAAAATCATAAAAACTCAAGAACATTAACAATGAAGATGAAGAACAAATTAAACAAGAAAGGTAGAAGGAGATTGAATAAGAAAGGTAAAGATTCAACAACAATTAAATGTAAACTTACTTGGAATTAAAAGGAATTTAAAAGTGAATTACACGAAGATTAAGGTGCAAGAAAATTAAAATACAGGAAATGAAAATGAGGGAAGGATGGGTTGTCAAGCCACCAACAACATTGAAAATACAACTACCTAATCTATATATAGCGAGATTAGGGAGGAGCTTAGGAAGCTTCCTCCCTCTTTCTTCTTTCTCTTAATTGCAAGCTTAGGTCCTTGATCTTCTTAATCCTTTGTTGATCTTCTTAATTCTTGGACTTAAATGACTTTGCCTCAGGATTTCTTTGAACTCGTCTCGACATTTCTTTATAAATAAGACTTGAGTTCTTCGGCTTTTAGTAAACTTCCGTCTTTTGACTTTTTCCTCGATAAATCTTCAGAATTGGTCTTGGACTTCCGTTCTTTTTGCACTCTTGACTTCGTCTTTCGTCTTTTTCTTCGATAAAAGCCCATGAATGCCGTGTATTCTCCACTTTTCACCTTTTCGTCCTAAATTACAACAAAAACACAAACCACGCATAATTCCGACATAAATGACATAAAATACACGTTTTGGCTCGGTTATTATTGTAGTTAAGTGGTAAAAAGGATGGGTGTTTTCACACCTATCACTCAGCTCATTGATTCCAAGGTGTGGATGTACATCTTGGAGGTTTGAATTCTCAAAACTCATCTTTCTGATTAATCTTTGGTATTTATGTGATTTTGTGATTTTGCTTGTATAAGTGTGTTTTTGTGCCTGCAAATTGCTTCTTGATTCACTTGTGGTATGTTATGATGTTAAACTGGGCTTAAATCAATCTTGAGAAGACTTTTACTTGTTTAAAATTGAGTTTAAAAAGTTAAAAGGGTGTTTGGGATTGACTGTTGGTTCAAGTTTATGTGATTTTGAGTTGGAATTGTGGTGTTATTTGAGTGTGTATCTGATATTAAGGTTATTGTGTTCTGATATAAGCAAGTTTTGTGTCTTGAAACACTAAATCAAACATTTGGCTATAAAATCTTGAAAGGTTGTTGAGTTGATCTAAAATCTTGTGCACACCTAGTTTTTATGTTAACCTAGGGCTAACAAGTGTTTAATCTTGGTTAATGCACCATATGTGATGGATCTGAGGCCTTGAAATTGGATTTCGTGTCAAGTACATCAGCAAACTTTGTTCTTGTGTTCTTCATTGTTCATCAATAACTGCATGTGCTTAGATCTTGTTCATTTGTTGGATTTGTTGCATGAAATGTGTTAATCTGTGTTACTATAAGTTGTTTTGAGCTTGTGTATGCATTTGGTGGCTTGTGGTTAGCTTTTACTAGCTTAAAAGTAGCTTATAGTCATCAGACCTGCTTATTACTTGTCTGGAACACATCTGGGCAAAGATTGAATTAACTGCACTGATTGGCTGGGTGATTTTGTGATTATTTGCTTGTTATTGACTCCTTGTGATTCACTGATCACAAGGGTGCCTTGTTTGTCCAAAAATTCTAAGTAAAACTCTCTAAAAAGCCAGGTCAAATAGTCAAGGCAATGGGAACTCCTTTCCCCTGCTTCTAGCCACTGCTAGTTATAATTTGTGTTCAGCTTATTAATAAGTCATTCTGGCTTATTCTAATGTGCAACAACTTTTTTTTTGTAATAGGTCTTAATCTTTTGAGCTTATAAGTGAATCTGGAAGTTTACAGCTTTTGGTTTTAAGTTTTTACTAGAAAACGACTATTTTGTCTTTTTCAAAATTAGCTTATTGCTTATTTCAGCTTATTGAGTGTGCTTATTGAAAATCTTTTTGTTGATTAATCTTAGTTAAGCCATTTGTGACTTATTGCAACTTGAATCAGCTCTTGAAATAGTCTAGAACTCAAAAACGACTATTTTGTCGTTTTATGTAGATTGCTTATTGCATTTTCAAGCTTATTCCTTGAGCTTATTTCAAGTTTCTTTTTGCAAATAGCTTAATTAGGTCAAGAGAAGGACGTGGGTAAAATCTTAGCTTATGGCATCAGCTTATAGCTTAATGGGCCAAAAAGCTCATTAAGAATAAGCTGTTTTGAAATAAGCTAGCTTAAGCTCATTTTCAGCTTTTGGGCCTTTGGAATTTTTTTTTAAAATCAAATTTTAATTTTGGGCCAATTCTGAGGAATTTTTCTTATTGGGCCCAATATTAAGCCCATTAAGGATCTGTTTGGGTATTTGGCCCATTTGAAGGCCCAATAGGGGCATTTTTGGTATTTCAAGTTCATTTTCTGTTTAATTAGGTTAAAATAAACTAGTTTGCAACTTTTTAGTATTTTTTTATAATTTTTGGATTTTTAATATTATTTTAATATTATTTTATTATTAAATTTCAAAATTTATATTTTTCAAGTTTTTATTTTTTTCTTAGGTTAAATACATTAAGTTAGGAATTTTACAATTTTTAGAATATTTTTATTGTCCTTAGATTAATTTTTATAATTATTTTAAGTTTTAATAGTTTTTAATTGTTTTTAAATAGTTTTAATTCATTTTAAAATTTTCAAAAATAGTTTTAAATTAAGTTAGGGTATTTTAGAGGTTTACAAAGTGATAAATCTCATTTTGGGAAATCATTATTTAATTAAATAAAAGGTTTGAGTGATTTTTGATTTTTTGTAAACTCTAATTACATTATTTAGGATTTATTGCAATTTTCTAGGAATTTTTAGAGTAAATTTTTAATTTTGGTGCTTTTACGGTTTTACGTGTATGACCCTTTCGACTTAGTGTAATCCGTCATCGTAATCGTCATTCTCTTCTTATCCCCTTTCTATTTTCTTTTCTCACACAAATCATAATCACATCATTAATCATCTCATTACACACACACCAAGCCTCCTTGGGAAACGAACTTGAACCACATTGGTCATTAGTGCTTGGTTTTCCTAAACCGACACTTAATACTTCCACCATTTTGCCTCCTTTTCCTAAAGGTGTGTAAAAACTGCCTACATCATTTTGGCGCCGCTGCCGGGAGGCGTGTTGTGTTTTGATTTGGAGATTGTTGTTTTTATATACTAACCATAAATAGTATTTGTATTAGTAGCCCTCTACTAATACGTATTATCAATTTTATGGTTTTTGTGTAAATATTATTAATATATTGTATACGTAGAACAATAAATTCACAAGTACTCCAAAAGTGTGAAAACACAACCTTGACTTGGGAGGTCATTACCCAATCATTGTATTCGAATCTCAAACCAAAGAAAAAGGCAAAAATAGATAAATACTTTCGTGAAGCTCGATTTTGAAAAATACAAACTATAAGGTGGGTATAAGGCGGGTATTATAAATATACCCTAATGAAAAAGGCTCTTAAGTGCTTCGCGCCGTCTCGTTTCCCCGCTTGCTTGTGAGTATTTGATTTTGAGAGCTAATCGAGGGTTTTGCCGCCCAAAGTATTATTAAGTATCATATATACTTTCTTGGTTTCATTTGATTAAACCCTCTTGAACGTTTTGGTGTTCCACCAATGTTCTAAAGTCATCGAAGGCGTTCACTTCACGTGATCGTTTTCATTCCTTGAGGCTTCTTTAATCAAGAGATTTGATTAAGGAGGAGATTTGTAGATTTTTGTCTACTTAATACAATTCCAAATCCAAAAAAAAGTAAAAACAATCAAAAATCCAAAAAATTGAAAAAGTTAAAAACACCAAAAAGAATCTTCTTTGCTCATCCCCACGTTGTACGTGATGTTTATGCTTACTCGTAATCAAGCAAGACGTGCACGTAAACATAGAAACCGAAAGGAGTCAACACCTACTCCTAATCTTTCTAGTGAAGAGACTCCAAGTGAGGAACCTATTGTAGAACAACAAGCTATCATGGCTAATCATACTATGATGGAGTTGCTTCAAGCACCCATCGAGGGTTTTGGAGAGGCCATTGTGATTCCCGCCATCCTTTCGGAGAACTTCGAGATCAAGACGGGTTTAATGTCTATGCTTCAAGCCAACAAGTTTCGCGGACACGAAAAAGACAACCCACATTATCACATTAGGCAATTCAATCGTCTCACTGCGACAAGAAAGTTTAAGGATGTACCACACGATGCCATTAAGATGATGTTTTTTCCATACTCGTGAGTTGGACCCGCCAAGATATGGCTCGAGAAAGAACCCCCAAATTCGATTTTGACGTGGGGTGATCTCGTTTCTAAGTTTGTGAATCAATTTTTTCCACCATCTAAAACAACACATTTGAAAAACGAGATTTCACGATTTACTCAAAGGTCTAATGAAAGTTTTTCAATGGCTTGGGAAAGGTTTAAAGAAATGTTACATGAATGTCCACACCATTATTTTTCCGAATTGCATCAAATTGACACTTTTGATAATGGGCTTAATGATCATGAACGAGATTACTTAAATGCCGCCGCGGGTGGTAATTTTTTATGCAAAACGACCGATGAAGCTTTGAAAATCATTGAGAATAGGTCTAAAGTTTATAGCCCTCGTAACACACCGAGTGTTGCCACTATGGGTTCATCGTCGTCTCATAACATGAGTGCCTTGCAAGATGAAGCAAATGAGAAGAATCGGTTTTTCGATAGGTTTTCGACTCTTATGACTCATTGGAAAGCACAAGATGCTCTGATTTCCGCATCGGTTAAAGCGGTTGCCAAGAGTTGTATTTCGTGTGGTGGAGCTCATGATTTTTCCGAGTGCATTACCGCGGATGGTAACACTTCGAGTGCTTATGTAGCCACGGGAACTTATAACCAAAACGGTCAAGGTTCCCGCCAAAATCAAGCTCCACAAAATCAAAATGCTAACAACTATCGAAATAACAATCAAAGTGGTGCTTTCCAAGGGAATCAACGTAACTACAACAAGGGTAATTATTAAAGTGGAAATGGGCAAATTTCAAACCAAAACCAAAACCGTGATTTTCAAACTACCACACAAGGTTTTCAAAATGATCACACCAATCTTCAAGGAGAATTTTTGAATTATGCTAAGGCAAACGATGCTAAGTTTGATAATATGCAACGTGAAATGGTTAGCTTAAGGCCCGAGTTGAAAAACGAGCTTAAAAACGAACTTGCTAATGAACTTAAGACTCATGCTAATAAAATGGAAGGAAATGTTCATTATCTCCAACAAAATCAACAAAAAATGGAGCAAGGTCAACATGAGATTAAGCAAGAATTGTTAAAAGCGGATGCTAGGCAATCTAAGTTTGAAGATCGAATGGGAAAAATGTTTGAAGCTATCATGTGTAAACCTTCTTCTTCGGGTGGTCTTCCTAGTGATACCATCGTAAACCCGAAAGGAGAATTGAAGGTTATTACTACTCGTAGTGGTAAAACTTTCAAAGAACCCATTTCTCGTCCAAGTACTTCTACGGAGAAGGAAATAGAGAAAGAACCCGAGGTGGTGGTAGAAAAGGAGCAAATTCCAAGCCCACGAAGTACCGCTCAAACCACACCTATGGTTGAACCAATACCAATAGTGGAACCCGAGATTCCAAGGCCGTTGCCTATGCCCCAACCCACACCACCCTTACCTTACCCTTCAAGACGAAACAAGGTAAAGGCACAAGAGCGAAATAATTATCAATTTGAACTTTTTATGAAAATGTTTCGTGACTTGCATTTTAATATAAGTTTTGCCGACGCCTTGGTCATGATGCCTCGATTTGCCGCAAACTTCAAAAGTATGTTGAATAACAAAGAGAAATTGCAAAAGTCGTCTAGTTGTTCTTCGGTTTTTCTTAGCCGCATACCTCAAAAAGTCGATGATCCCGGTAAATTTTTAATCCCATGTGCAATACAAGATATGGAGGAATGCTACACCTTGGCCGATCTTGGTGCTAGTATAAATTTTATGCCTCTTGAGATTTTTAAGTCACTCAATCTTCCTAATCTCAATCCTTCAAGAATGTCAATCGAGATGGCCGATCATTCTACGATTCTAGCTTGTGTAGTAGCCGAAGACGTCTTCGTGAAAGTTGGAAAGTTCTACTATCCCGTGGACTTTATCGTTGTTGACATTCCCATCGATCCTAAAGTTCCTCTAATTTTAGGTCGATCTTTTTTGGATACCTCGAGAGCACTTATCGATGTGCATGCTAGGAAAATCACTCTACGTTTCAATGAGGAAGAACTCGTCATAAATGCAACTCAAAACTCTACGCTTTCTCATGTGTATTCTATCACATATTTGAACAATGTTAATCCCATAAAAAACATTTGCAAAAGGATTTCAAAGAGAGTTTTAGGAGTTGATGATAAAAATGATTTTCCGTCCCCTCCGCCGGTGGAGGTTAAGAGTGTTAAGCCTACGTTTCCAATCACGAATGATTCTTCGGATGACGAATATGTTGACCCCAATGGGGAAGTTTTCTTGGTCAACAAACGTTTTGAGAACTTACCACCACCAAAACCAAAACGGTTTTCAAATGTGAGAATTTTTAGTGTGACTAACATTGTTTTAGAAACACCAAATATTTTTGACATAATCAAGTCGTGTTTTCATAAGGAGAGTTTAAAAGATGAAAAAGAAAAAAAATTTAAATTGGATTTAAAAGATTTTTCTACAATGCTAACTCCGTCATCACCTCGTGTTTGAGTGCTACAAGCTCGTCTTCTCCTTTTGACGATGCTTTGTGTGGACTTAGTTGGGGGAAGCCCCTTATGTTACCTCCCCTTTCTTAAACGAGGACGAGATATTTGATCCCGGAATTGCTTATAAAGGGAAATCTCGGTCTTCCACCGATGCAATAAATGGAAAATCTTTCTATTTGATTGGTGCGAGTCTACCTCGAGTAGCTCATGGTTTTTGTGACTTACCCATTGTCCCACCCTTCTATTTCTTCTCATCTATTTTCTTTAAACCCTTTGGGTTTGTGTTGACACATGATGAAGTGGCGTTGATTTGTTTATCCAATGAAAACGAGAACGCCATCTTTGATCCCGGTATTTTGCACCATCAAAGGACTTAGTCCTTAATACCGGTTGTTTTTGGGCCTTGTTTATCATGTAAGCCCCACCAAAAATTGACCATACCATGATAGTCCCTAAATGATCACATTTATGGGGATTCGAGTCGAGCTTTTGACTCGGTTATCAAAAACAAGGTGCCTCGTGGGGGAGACTCATGCTTATCCATGTACATATTATTGCTTTCTAATTAGTTTAATGTGAGGGGATTTGTGCCCTTCCAACCTTTGCTCTGTGGTTGTTTGTGAATTGTGGTTTTTAGATGATCATGATCTTCACGATTGGAGCCTCTCGTGTTTGTTTATGGGAGCACTCGATCGTTTGCTTTGAAGACTTTCTCAATATCCATGATATATCCTTTAATGTTCTAACCTTAGGTTTATTGCACACTTCATAAACGACTTTAAATTTAACGGTTACACCCTTTCCATGCTAGATTAGGCATTCGACTACGTCTCTAGTATGGGGGTGTTTGCACCCCTAGACTCGAAACATTGAGGAGAATGTTTAACTTTAGTATGGGGGGGGGGGGTGAATAGATACTTTCCTTGCCAAACCTTCACGCTTTCCAAAGTTTATCTTTTTGTTTATCGTTTTGTTTCAAAATAAGGCTAAAAATGGCCAAATTTTAAATTTTTTCTCATGTTTTATAAGTGTTTGAAGACACGAATGTAGGTTTTCCGATGGCGAGAATAAGAGTAATCTTTGACTGGACCGTGCGTGTTGAGCACTTAGCTTTGATTCCTTAACTTCACATTAGGCTAAGTCTCTTAAATGAGGACGAGAAATGATAGGGTTAATTATAAGTTACTATGCTAAACGTAGAGTACTCGTATTCTTTCAAAAACTCATGTGTTCTCGTTATTTGTTTATTCTCCCATCGCTTGTAAATATTTTTTGCTTAATAAATATTGACTTAGCGGTTTAGTCTTGATTGTTGGGTTTCTAGTCTTTTCTAGTAGCTTCCGTGTAATTAAACTGGGAAGACATTAAGGTATCGCCAGCGTCACGGTTTTGAAGTATTGGCACCCAAATAATCGAAAGCTTCACCCAATAATAAGATTTCAAGTGCTCACCTAAATCAAGCAAACAATTTGAAGCCCACAAGGCCAAAAAATCTATGCCCAAATTGAAAGTGAATCAAGCCTTAATCTTTGAAGCTTTAAAGATCCAAAATTCGCTTTAGCGTGAGGATATACGTATTTGGCTAATAAAACTACCGATGAGGTGGATAATAAAAGGCAAGGCAAGACCGAAGTCATAATAAAATCTTCATGGCGAAGTTGAATAAAAGATGGAGGTAAACCAAAGATAATAAGGCCCTTCCGTTTGGGGGCGTATAAAAGTCTTGGTAATAAGTCTCATGTTCAAAACCGTTATAAAACCGTGTTTATCGATTCTTCTTGTTGACTTAATTTTTTAACATCTTTGTCTATTAGGAGGGGTTATTGATTTGATGGTCTTGGTTACACCGTTAGGACTCTATTTTTAGACCTAAATCTCTATTATCACATAAGTCAAACAATGTATCCCCGTGAAACATTCAAGAGAAAATAAAATATAAGAGATACAACGTAGGAAAATGGGAGGATAAGTACGTGATTAGGGCATATGAGTAGTGTTAGCATTACTAACTTATAATGACAATGATCTCGTTGCACGCTTGGCATGGAATTGGGGTGAAAATCGAGGACGACAAAATTATTTCTAACGAAGCATTCACGTGTTCTTATTCTATGAACCTAAACGTCCAATTTTGCGATGAAAATCATACACTATGTCTAAAACGCAAGTAGTAGTAATAATAGTAGTGTAGCTAGTTTATCGTTCAATAAAAGTGAATAAAAATGAATTTTGGAGATGCTACGATACTTTACTCTAGCATTGCGTGAGGGCACGGCAATGGTTTAGTATGGGGGAGTGATGAGACTGCTTTTATACATGGTCTCATCGTCCAAAATGGGCTTAAAATGCATTAAATATCATTAAAAATGCCAAATATATGCTTGTGTTTGTTGCTTGTGTATTTTAGGTAGGGATATTGAGAAAATGACAAAAGATCACAAGAATCATGCAAAAACAAACACGGGAAACGAAGCCGCACATTGAACCAATCCCTAATGAAGAATTTTCCAAGAAAACCCTTGAATATTTGAAGATTTATGAAGAAGGGTCCTCTAATATTGAAGAATTTACACTTTATACCCTTGTATCTTCATAATTACAAGATTGGTCCCTAAAGTTTGTCAAAATTGCAAAAAGGGCCCTCCACTTTGAAGAATTGGCAATTTTAGTCACTCAACAAAACTAAAATGTCAATATTTATCCTCCTCAAAGTCAAACATACCAAGAAGGACTCCAAGTTACAAGAAATTACAAGTTTGGTCCTTTGAAAATATCAAAATTACCAAAAGGACCCTTGACTTTGAAGTAATGGCAAAAATGGTCCCTCATTAATCATGACTTGGTAATTTTAGTCCTCCAAGAAGTCAAACAAACAAGTCAAGACCATTATCTATAAAGAAAATGCCAAATCATTCCTTCAAGAATCAAGAAATGGCAAGAAATACCCCCTGAATTTACTTTACAAAACTATTTGGGGCAAAAGTGTGAAGTTGGAAACTTCAATAACAAAGGAAATACGAATTGGGCTGTTTAAATTGCAAGTGAAAGGATTATAAATGATGAAGGGCCAAATTAGGCAGACAAGCAATCTTACTTAGACCAACCATGTGCTGCCACCTCACCCACCAAATCTCCTCAATCAATCAGAACCCTCCCTTCCTCCACATCACCTTCCACTCACCCGTTTATTATTTATTAACTTTTCAAAAGTTAATTAAATAATAATCTGGCGCCTAACACCTTCCTAAACACAAATGAAGATCAAAACATGTGTTCTTCATGTTCTTAATCCAATTTGGGTTTTCGTTAACCTTTGTGAATTAAACCTTAATTCACTCCAGATTTATGATTAAGGCCACCCTTAACATAATCCAACCCCTAAACACACATCACCATCAACTCACATGTATCACCACCCCTCCCCTGCCCCACTTTTTCACCTCCAAACAAAATTTGGACGACAAATCAACCATCCACAATGAAGCTTCAATCCTAAGCTTGTTTTGAGCCCTTTGATCATTCTTTCACCACTGGCATCTCCACAAACGTCCAAGGAACTTCACATATCAACAAAACATTCAAACACCTCAAGGGCAATTCTGGAAGTTTACCACTAGGGTTTTTAAGTTTTTTCCTGCATTTTAGACTTATAAGGATCTATATAAAGCCATTAGTTCACCACATTAGTTCTTGTTCTCAGTTTTACTTTGTCAAGCCTTGTAAAGCCATTTTTCTGAATTTAATAGAATTTGGTAATGTGTTGTGATTGAAACTGAGTTCAATTGATATTTATTATGTTAAGTAGTTGTGTTGTCACCTTTTTGTACTTAAACAAAACCTTGAACAAGTCCAAGATAGCCTATAAGCCTTTGAGTCCCTTACTGAGTTCAAGAATTTGGTATGTGCTTGGGTGAGGATTGTTCATTGAGGTGTTTCTTTAAGTGACATAAGTCACAAATCAACTAGCTTGAAAAATTTGGAGTTTGGTTATACATTTTTGTTTCAAAATTTAGTCAAGTGGTTTGCTAAGTACTTGTGGTTCAACAGCCTGCTTATTTGAGCTTAAGGGTGATCATAGCCTCCTAATCTTGGTTGATTAAGGGGTGGTGAGGCCTTAAGGGAAGATTCAGGCCTTGTGGGAACCTAAGTCTTGTAAAGACTTGACCTTTTGCCACCTATTTTACCTTATTTTGTGCTAACCTAGGCTCAAGCCTTTGGCTAGGCCTGCTTGTTGTTCTTAGCAGGGGGAAGCTGGTGCTTGTTCTTGCTAGCACCTCAGCTCATTGATTCCAAGGGGTGGATGTACATCTTGGAGGTTTGAATTCTCAAAACTCGTCTTTCTGATTAATCTTTGGTATTTATGTGATTTTGTGATTTTGCTTGTATAAGTGTGTTTTTGTGCCTGCAAATTGCTTCTTTATTCAATTGTGGTATGTTATGATGTTAAACTGGGCTTAAATCAATCTTGAGAAGACTTTTACTTGTTTAAAATTGAGTTCAAAAAGTTAAAAGGGTGTTTGGGATTGACTGTTGGTTCAAGTTTATGTGATTTTGAGTTGGAATTATGTTGTAATTTGAGTGTGTATCTGATATTGAGGTTATTGTGTTCTGATATAAGCAAGTTTTGTGTCTTGAAACACTAAATCAAACATTTGGCTATAAAATCTTGAAAGGTTGTTGAGTTGATCTGAAATCTTATGCACACCTAGTTTTTATGTTAACCTAGGGCTAACAAGTGTTTAATATTGGTTAATGCAACATATGTGATGGATCTGAGGCCTTGAAATTGGATTTTGTGTCAAGTACATCAACAAACTTTGTTCTTGTGTTCTTCATTGTTCATCAGTAACTGCATGTGCTTAGATCTTGTTCACTTGTTGGATTTGTTGCATGAAATGTGTTAATCTGTGTTACTATAAGTTGTTTTGAGCTTATGTATGCATTTGGTGGCTTGTGGTTAGCTTTTACTAGCTTAAAAGTAGCTTATAGTCATCAGACCTGCTTATTACTTGTCTGGAACACATCTGGGCAAAGATTGAATTAACTGCACTGATTGGCTGGGTGATTTTGTGATTATTTACTTGTTATTTACTCCTTGTGATTCACTGATCACAAGGGTGCCTTGTTTGTCCAAAAATTCCAAGTAAAACTCTCTAAAAAGCTAGGTCAAATAGTCAAGGCAGTGGGAACTCCTTTCCCCTGCTTCTAGCCACTGCTAGTTATAATTTGTGTTCAACTTATTAATAAGTCATTCTGGCTTATTCCAATGTGCAAAAACTTATTTTTTGTAATAGGTCTTAATCTTTTGAGCTTATAAGTGAATATGGAAGTTTACAGCTTTTGGTTTTAAGTTTTTACTAGAAAACGACTATTTTATCTTTTTCAAAATTAGCTTATTGTTTATTTCAGCTTATTGAGTGTGCTTGATGAAAATCTTTTTGTTGATTAAGCTTAGTTAAGCCATTTGTGACTTATTGCAACTTGAATCAGCTCTTGAAATAGTCTAGAACTCAAAAACGACTATTTTGTCGTTTTGTGTAGATTGCTTATTGCATTTTCAGGCTTATTCCTTGAGCTTATTTCAAGTCTATTTTTGCAAATAGCTTAATTAGGTCAAGAGAAGGACGTGGGTAAAATCTTAGCTTATGGCATCAGCTTATAGCTTAATGGGCCAAAAAGCCCATTAAGAATAAGTTGTTTTGAAATAAGCTAGCTTAAGCTCATTTTCAGCTTTTGGGCCTTTGGAATTTTTTTTTTAAAATCAAGTTTTAAGCTTGACTAGAGCTTTTGTGCTAATTCTGAGGACTTTTTCTTATTGGGCCCAATATTAAGCCCATTAAGGATCTGTTTGGGTATTTGGCCCATTTGAAGGCCCAATAGGGGCATTTTAGGTATTTCAAGTTCATTTTCTGTTTAATTAGGTTAAAATAAACTAGTTTGCAACTTTTTAGAATTTTTTTTAGAATTTTTGGATTTTTAATATTATTTTAATATTATTTTATTATTAAATTTCAAAATTTAGATTTTTCTAGTTTTTATATTTTTCTTAGGTGAAATATATTAAGTTATGAATTTTACAATTTTTAGAATATTTTTATTTTCCTTAGATTAATTGTTATAATTATTTTAAATTTTAATAGTTTTTAATAGTTTTTAAATAGTTTTAATTCATTTTAAAATTTTCAAAAAAAGTTTTAAATTAAGTTAGGGTATTTTAGAGGTTTACGAAGTGATAAATCTCATTTTGGGCTTTTTGTTAATTAAATTGATTTTTAGGGCTTTAATTAGCATTAAAAAAATCATTATTTATTTAAATAAAAGGTTTGAGTGATTTTTGATTTTTTGTAAACTCTAATTACATTATTTAGGATTTACTACAATTTTCTAGGAATTTTTAGAGTAAATTTTTAATTTTGGTGATTTTACGGTTTTACGTGTATGACCCTTTCGACTTAGTGTAATCCGTCATCGTAACCGTCATTCTCTTCTTATCCCCTTTCTATTTTCTTTTCTCACACAAATCATAATCACATCATTAATCATCTCATTACACACACACCAAGCCTCCTTGGGAAACGAACTTGAACCACATTGGTCATTAGTGCTTGGTTTTCCTAAACCGACACTTAATACTTCCACTATTTTGCCTCCTTTTCCTAAAGGTGTGTAAAAACTGCCTACATCAAGGAGAGTGGTTGGGTAAATGTGGGGTGGGTAAAGCGTTTTATTAAACGTATGTTGTTGAGGGTTGACCAAAAAGGTGTGAGTGAGTGAATTATTTTTTATCCGTCCATTTTTTTTTCCTTTTGTAAATGGGCTTGGCCCAAAATTTTCCCTAACAAAGTTTAACTTTGTTTCATCCGTCCAATTTAAATGAAGTGTGGGCTTTTGTTGGGCTTTTAGCCAATCCGTCCAATTTAAGTTTCCAAGCAATGGGCTTTTGGCCCATATTTTATATATCTTAAAACTCCTAATGGGCTTTTGGGCCCAATACCCAAATGTGGGATCCACAAGCCCATTTATTTTCATAAAAAGTTGAATCCACTAAAAATCGAGCTCGATTTCGGCTTCCTTGATCTTTCTTCTAAACCTCTGTCGATTTTTCCGGCTTTCGTGATCTTTGGCACACTTTTGGCTCTTTGACTTTGACTTTGTCTCTTTCTTGAACTTTTCTTCAATATTTGACCGTGAAATCCCGTGTTTTCTTTCCTTTTGATCTTTTGTACCTATTTAACACAAAAGCACGCCTAATTCCGACTTTTACGATATTAAACACATGATTAGGTCTTGTTTTTCATTGATTTTAGTGGCAAAAGGATAAGTGTTTACACACTTATTAGTTTGCTTGCTGCCGAGACCCACATAAACCACAAGGACACCCCCGACGCAAGTCGGGGTGCCTTGTCCTTGCTGTCGACCGAACCTCACAACCACCGAGATCTAGATCTCGGTTGGTGGTCGTGACAAGAACATGCCGAGAGCCATGGGGCTCTTAGTTTGTGTGTCGGCCGGAACAACCAACCCAAAAACACCCTTAATTTTACCCCTTGATTCCATGTCATGTTTTCATCCATGTTTTTATTTAATTACATGTTCATGTTTCAATAATTAAATAAAAACAAAAAAAAAAAACAAAAAAAAAAAAACAAAAGGGTTTAAGGATTACTAGAATACGTGGAATGAATAGACAATGATTACACGAACACACTCTTATGATTTCTTTAATCAAGATCAACCAAACACCCCTTGTGGTGTGTTCTTGCTGCCGACTAAGAGAGAGCGAGAGTGATTTAGGGTTTTTGCAATGTTGTGAAAACTCTGTAAATGTTTAGTTTCACTTTTTTATTATTTTTAATAAAAACAAAACATGGGTTGGGCCCCTCTCTTCTTCTTGTGCCGTGGCTTGTAGGTCCCACCAAGGGAAACCCGAAGCCTTTCTCGTGTCTAATTATTACGTGTTTGTGTGTTCGTGTTTACGTGTTACGTTTAATTATTTGTGTTATTATAATTACTTGTACGTAACGATATTTATCATGTTTAATAATATACGTAAATACATAATTATGTGTTCGTGATTCTTACGTTCACGATTTCATGTTCGTGATTATAATTATTATTGATAATAATTATCGTGTATTAACACGTACTTAATGCTTATTGTGTAATTATACGTACATAACTTCTATAATTTCTAATCGTGACACGTGTTCATGCTATAAAAGGAAAGTTTTAATATGTACGTATGTTTTCTAAGGGTACTATTCATGGTAAAAGCATGCGGGTTTTGCAACTCTTCCCCCCTAAAAAGAATAATTCGTCCCCGAATTATAGATAAAATAAACTGAAAGAGGAACATACTGGAATTCAAAATATGAAATGAGGGAAGAAGCCCGGATAGACTCCTCTGTTTCCCAAGTGGCTACCCGCTCGGTATGATCCCTCCAAAGGATTCTGACGAACGGAATCGTCTTCTTCCTCATGACTCATTCTTGCCTGTCAAGAACTCGTTCGGGTTCCTATATGAAGGTAAGATTTTCACGAATCTGTTCCAGTGGATACTGAACCATGTGAAGGGGATGATACTTGTACCCTCTGAGTAAGGACACATGGAAAACGTCGTGAACGTGAGAAAGTTACGGAGGTAACGCTAAACGATAAGATACTTCACCGACTCGCTCAATGACATCAAACGGTCCGTTGAATCGAGGACAGAGTTTCCATTTGATTCCAAAACGTCTAACACCACGTGCCAGCGATACCTTAAGAAAGACGTGATCTCCTAGGTTAAAATGTAAGTCCCTACGATGCTTGTTGGCATAACTCTTTTGACGTGAACGTGCCTCTTGCAAGTTCTGCTTAGCTACAACGACCTTCTTGTTGGTTAACTCTATCATTTCTAGTCCTTCAAGTGTTCGCTCACCAACCTGATCCCAGCAGATTGGGGCACGACACTTTCTCCCATACAACATCTCAAACGGAGCACACTTAATGCTGGCGTGCCAACTGTTTTTGTATGCAAACTCTACCAAACAGATGTAATCGTACCAATCTCCTGTCTATTCCAACGCACATGACCTCAACATGTCTTCTAATGTCTGAATCGTTCGCTCTGATTGCCCGTCTGTTTGAGGATGAAATGCCGTGCTAAGCTTAAGTTTTGTACCCCAAGCTTTCTGTAGACTCCTCCAAAATCGCAAAGTGAAACGAGGATCTATGTCTGAGACGATACTAGATGGAGCACCATGAAGTCTCATGATCTCCTTCTTGTAAGTGTCGGCCAGTTTATTGACCGGATCATCCTTGCAGATCGGTAAGAAATGAGCTGACTTAGTAAGTCGATCAACGATCACCCAAATCGCATCATGCCTCCTCTTTGTCTGTGGAAGACCGATAAAAAAATCCATGGTGATCTGTCCCATTTCCAGTCTGGAATGTCTAACGGTTGTAGTAAAACACTAGACCGCTGATGCTCGATCTTAACCTGCTGGCAGGTAAGACATTTGGAGACGTAAGTAGCAACATCCGGTTTCATACCACTCCACCAAAAGTATTGCTTGATTTCGTGGTACATCTTAGTCGAACCAGGATGAATGGAGAATGGGGAGCTATGAGCTTCAGCTAATAACGCTTTAGCGTAGGATCATCAGGAACACAAAGTCTGGTGCCCTGCCATAAGATACCATCGTCATCCAACCGAAACTCCGTCTACTGTTCTAAGTTCTAAATGATCGCCCAAATTTCACCATCATCATTCTGAGATTCCTTGATCCTAGAGAGTAACTCAGGTTCCACTCTAAGATTAGCCCAGTAACCGTGTTGTCCACGTACCATGATTTTGATGTCTAGTTGCTCTAAGTCTCTTATAATTTCCTCCTCAATTTTAATGCCGTTTATCATATCGGACTTTCTACTAAGTGCATTTGCCACTACATTCGCCTTGCCGGGATGATACTGCAGATTAATGTCATAATCCTTCAACAGCTCTAACCATCTCCTCTGTCTCATATTCAGTTCACATTGAGTGAAGATGTACTTTAGGCTCTTTTGGTCTGTGAAGATGTCACATGACTCTTCATACAAGTAGTGCCTCCATATATTCAATGCAAACACGACTGCTGCTAGTTCCAAGTCATGCATAGGGTAATTTTCCTCATAAGGCTTAAGTTTCTGTGAAGCGTATGCAATCACTTTCCCATGTTGCATGAGAACATAGCCAAGTCCCTTCCCTGAAGCATCACTGTAGATCTGAAATCCACCTGTACCATATGGGAGAGTAAGAATCGGTGCAGATACTAACTTCTGCTTTAGGTCTTCAAAGCTCTTCTCTCTTTCTTTAGTCCAAACGAATTTCTCCCGTTTCTGCATCAGTTTGGTCAATGGCAGTGCTAAACGGGAAAAGTTCTCTACGAACCTACGGTAGTAACCAACTAAACCTAGGAAACTGCGAACTTCAGTCACTGATGTCGGTCTTGGACACTTGGTAATAGCCTCAACCTTCGCTGGATCCATGGTGATTCCTTCTGCTGATAAAGTGTGACCTAAGAACGCCACCTTGTCTAAGCAGAACTCACACTTGGAGAATTTAGCATACAGCTGCTTCTGGCGAAGAATCTATAATACGGTACGAAGATGGTCTTCGTGTTCCTCCTTGGACTTAAAGAAAATCAGAATGTTGTCAATGAAGACAATGACGAACTTGTCTAGGAACTCATGGAAGATACGGTTCATCAGATCCATGAAAACAGCCGGAGCATTGGTAAGGCCAAAAGGCATGACTACGAATTCGTAGTGCCCATAACGTGTACGGAAAGCAGTCTTGGTGATGTCCTGCTCCTTAACACGTAACTGATGATAGACCGACCTCAGATCAATCTTGGAGAAATGTTTGCCCCCTTGGAGTTGGTAAAACAAGTCATCAATGCGTGGCAGCGGATACCTATTCCTGACAGTGATCTTGTTGAGCTCACGATAATCTTTGCATAAACGCTTTCTACCGTCCTTCTTCTTTACGAACAGAACATGTGCGCCCCATGGAGAAGCACTAGGTCGAACGAAACCGCGTTCTAACAGTTCATGTAGTTGTTCCTATAACTTCTTCAGCTCGACGGGAGCCATGCGATAAGGAGCCTTGGATATTGGCTCAACTCATGGGATGAGCTCAATATTAAACTCCACTTCACGAGCAGGTGGTATGCCCGAAAGTTCTTCTGGAAACACGTCTGGGAATTCTGACATGATCGGCTGATTCTGGATAGATGGAGCTTCAGCCTCCAAATCATGAACAGTCGTAAGATGGCCCTCACAACCATGTGACAGTAGTGCACGTGCTTGTAAGGTTGATATGATTTGTATAGACCTTCCGGGTACGAACCCGTTGTGAATGTACTCTGGTGCATTTACATCACCGAAGATGACCCGATATGTATGGCAGTCTATGGTGGCGTGATGTTTGGATAGCCAATCCATACCTAATATCATGTCAAAATCGCACATATCCAGAGGAAGTGCGTCAACAGGACGAATCTTGTCGTCAAACTCTAGGGGAAGGCTCTTGTACACATGGGTTATGCATACAAAGTCTTTTAAAGGCGTGGAAATGTTTAGTACATTCTTTAATGGCATAGGGGATATCCTAACATTCTTAGCAAGTAGTAGAAATAACCGAATGAGTAGCACCCGTGTCAAATAAAACACATGCAGCTTGACCATACATATACAAGATTCCAGTGATGGTACCGTAGACTTGTTGGCCTGGTCGTGAGAAGTCGTGTAAACGCGTCCACTAGTAGGAGGCGGCTTGGAATCAGCATGTCCAGATGTGCCCTCCATCTCGCCCTTGCGGCAGTCCTTCATGCGATGACCAGTAAGGCCACACTTGTAGCATGCGTCACAGTGGCGGCGACATGGCCCCAGGTGCCTACGGTTGCAGGTAGTGCAAAGAGGGTGAGTATACCCTTTAGTAGGTGCCCTTGCTGGCTGGGAGCCTGTTTGGAAAGTACACATGAGACATGATTTATAGGTACAAAAGTACAATGCAGAAAATCGTAAGATGTAATACCGGTGATAGCTGGACGGTTAGGCTGTGAACCTCTTTGGTTCTGCTCCCTCCCGTTACCAAGATTCCTAGTAGAAGATTTCTAATGTGTCAGAATTATGAATTATCATATACAACATAAGGAAATGAGTAAGTGTAAGGACCTGCTATTGTTGGAGTTTCCAGCGTTGTTACGGTAATTATCATTATCGCCACGCCTATCCGTAGCAGAACGGTCTTGAGTCATATCGTTACCCTTGGGCTGAGTAGCCGGCTAAGACGGTCCCCAGTCTTCTGCCTGAAAGATGCAGTTTAAAGAGAGATATAAATATTGGATAGTACTGAATGAATTCAAAATGGTCACCGCTGAATAACGAATAAATACCTCTTCTCGGGCCTCTCTGCTTCCCCGAACTCCTTTCTTTCTTGCAGCATCTCCAGCTTACATGCTGCATCGGCAACTTGTGCCATCCTGTTGAAGGTAGCACACACCAAGTTGTTGGCGACCGATGTATGAAGAGCCCACCAAAAGTGGTATACTTGCTCTTTGGCAGTACCTGCTGCTGCGCCAAGAAAACTAGCCAAACGAAGAAAGCACTGCATAAACTCGTTGCTGTTCTCTTCAACTCTCTGCCTGATTCTGTGGTACTCCCTCTTCAACTTGTCTTGCTCAGCCTTGGGGAAGAACTATCCCATCACTAACTCCCTGAACTGAGCCCAAGTCAAACCAGTCACCCAATTGTCACCTCCCTCAGACTGCTTGACTGCCTTCCACCATCCCAGTACATCACCTTCGAACTTGTAACATGCCAACCTCGACTTGAAGACGGGGTCAAACCCATTGCATCGAATATCTTCTCGATATGAGCCAACCAACTTTCAGCTTCACTGGGGCTATGAGTTCTCTCGAAGGATCGAGGACGTTGCTTGTTGAATCTCTCCAGCCATGTGACCAATGTTGCCGGAGGAGGAGGAGGAGGTACTGGGTGCTGTTGCTGATTGTTGGCAGCCTATACTTCAGCCCTAATTTCGTTCCTCAGCTGAGGAAGCAAAGCTTGCATCGCAGCTTGGAATGATGCATTGAGTTGTTCCTGCTCGCGTATGAGAACCATCTGACAGCATAAAACAAAAATACACGATTAAACTGATCAAACATAAAATATATACATGAAAAAAAAATTTATACCGATAAATCATGAGAAACATTTTATGCAGGAAAACTAGTACATGAATGCATGATGCAGTTTTATGAAAACTTTTATATGCACGAGAGTGAACGCTTATGGTCAGTTCATTCAAAATTAAAGACATGGCGAGGGGACGCCAATGGGTCAGTCCCAAAGTTAAAATTTTCGATAAAAGCACATGCGACTAAATAGGGTCAGTCCTGTACCAACCATTACTTAGTCATAAACCTCCGACAATGACATATACATGAATGCATGAAAAAAATGAATGCATGAAAACCGACTGTCAGTTCTAGGAAGACCATAGTGACCACCCACTAATCACAGGTCGTGTTTTGAGAGCCTACAAGTCGAAGCCTTGGCTATGATACCATAATTGTAACACCCCATTTTGGTAAATGGAATGTCACGCGTGATTATGGTGTGTCATCAAAGCATACAAGGAAAATGTCTTAAAACATTACATGACCATAAAAGGAAATACTAGAAACCAACATCAGTACCCCAAGTATAAGCTCATCACACATAAACATAAGTACTGTAAAGGAAAAAGGACTGAACAATGTCCATAGAAATAAGTAGCAAAATGTATGATGAAATGCATAAAGTAGAGAAGGATAGAAAGCTTCCAATCCATATGCACGCACGCTAAAAATCTATGAGCGCCCTTGAGTACTTGCCGTTTGGGAACATGAAAGGAAAATGGCTGAGCATAACGCTCAGTGCACGGATATACAGTATGACATGGAATAACGTAAGCATATAAGACTAATAGCAGCAGAATATCATAAGTTCTACGTAATCTAGATTCATGTTCATAAAACTGGTTTTATAGTTTGAAAAGACTTATGTTTCTATGAAAATCTGTATTAATTAGCCAAATAGCCTACTAATGCAAAGCAATGCCTAAAAACATTGTTAGTATTAATTAATCTTTCTTAGTTTTGATCACGTCCAATTACAAAGACATTTATTGTCAAACACAATCATAAAACGAATTATCTAACAAACACTATCACCAAGGTAATAATCATTACACTAACATATCTTAATCATACTTAGTGATCATAAAAGTGATTAGCCTTAAAACTCACTTTTTGTCAAACATTACAAAAGATTTTTAATAAACTTTATTTTTAAGAAAATGTTTTATTAAAATGAAAATGCAAATTTGAATATGGCATATTCCAAATGCCATAAGAATATCCTTTGAATGTTTAAACATTTAACACCCCCAATTTACATTGCGCAGCAGAAAATACACAATTGGGTGTTATTTACAAACTTCATTTCTCAACTCTTTAAATGACCCAAAAATAGTATATTTAAGAATAAATATGGAGATAACTTAAATTAATGTCTAAAACCTTTAATCCCAATTTAAATCAGTTTAAAATATATCAGCGTAGCGTACAGGTTTCCCTAGGATCTTAATCAAATCAACAAACCTTTTAACAAAATATTTGACCATTTACTATAAGTTTTACGACAATAGGGAAAGAAATCCATTTTAGACCAAATTATTATAAAAGCAATTCCGCAATTGTTCTCTAGCAAGCTCCACAATCAACAACTTCAAGTACCTGAAATACATGCTTAAAATCATCAACACAAAGGTTGAGCAAGTCTATAGGTTTTACAAAATCATAATTGAACACATCGTAAAAATCATTCACAATTGTTTAATAGAATTGTGGCTATACAATCTATCAATCAGGTATAATATATAACAATAGTTATCGAATTCTATTAAGCTCATGACACCGACCCCTTAACTTAGTCACCTACGCCAAATGCCAGCATGACTAGAAAAATTACCAGTGCCCCTACTAGGGTATTAATTGCAAGAATACCAATTCTCATTCACGTTAAATTATCCTTCCCAGCGGGTTACTCAGCGTAAAGCCCTGGTCTCAGATAGGGTTGTCAGCCCAATAGTACTATTAATAGAATAAGCGGCTATTCCCAACTCGCAACATCAAGTCAGAAGATAGTTAACGGCTCATGAATTTAGGGTCTTATGCAATTAGGTACTTATACAATTCATTTCATCACAGGCAACATCGGGTCCAACAATTACTTATGAGATGCGTTCATTTTACTTCAAATAGCATGTATCCCCCTCGCGAGTTTTAAAATCATTAAAACAAGTAGAAAGCGAGGCTATAGACTTACCTGTAGTAGTAGCAGTAGTATGACGATCTTCGACGATAGTTGATGCCCGGTAAACACAAAAACCGCAACCTATCAAATAAGGCGCGTTCATCAATAATAAACTCGAGTAAAATCCATACTTAGTAATATCAAACTCAAAATCATAAAATCACAATCAATCCAAAATAAAAATAAAAATAATACAACTGGCCTTTTTTTTCATTCTATATATTTACTATTAGTTAACTTCTTCGATAAAAATCTGCCGGTACACACCAAATGTACAAGCTCATTTACCCCACTTAAACACGTCAAATTTTTATGATACTAATCAGTAACTTTACTTACTATATATAGAAAGCCCTGTTAAAAACTCATCAAAAGATTTTACTTTTAAAGTTCCCTGCCCGACTCATCTTTGAACAACAAAAACCGGACAGTTTTACGTCAACAATACTTATAGTCTTTTAACACATTTATTTTTCTCCGTTTATGAAACCGACACTCAACTTTGAAAATAACTCGACATCCTCATACTTAACCTTAAAAATCAGTCCTTGACATATTTGAAAATCCATTTTATAGTCCCCGAGATTCGATCCAAATATCGACAACAATTATATATTGTGTCGGTACTCGTCTCCCGGTACACGAAATAATGAAACTAACGTAACTTTTCGCTCGTTTGGAGCTACAAGTCCTACCTTATACCAAAACGAAGGTAAAAACATCCTCTACAACAATATCTAACTAGTTCATCTCAAGCTCAAACTCATATTTTCAGAAAATTACTTTTAATAATCTGCCTAAAAATACATCTTTAAATATCACCCAAAATTAATTTTTCACCACATTTTAACCTCATTTTTACCACTATAAGCATTCCTACATTACTAGTTCATATCATAACACCTTAAATCATCCTAGATGATCAAATCATAAAAACCAAATTCAAAAATATCAACATGCAATCAATAAAACATATACATATGAACATAAACACCTACATACAACAAGAATTTAAGATCAAACATCAAGAATTTCATCCAAAAATGGGTTTTATAAAAATGTTAATGCATGTGGCTAAATTTCATACCAATGTGTAGGGAATGAAGAGATTAAGATGGGTCTTTGATTAGTTTAGATGGATTCAAGCTTGATTTTTAAAAATCAAGGGGTTTTTGTGCTTGGTGGTTGACGGAAAAAGAAAGAAAAAGGGAGGGAGAGAGAGAAATTTGCATGGGTTATGATTGTGTATGTGTTTTTGGTTTAATTAATTTCCTTTTATATGAAAAAGGTTTAGGGTAGTTTTTGCCAATTGTGTTTCTTTTGGACCAAAGTGCAAATACTTTGTTAAAAAGCGGAAAATGACTATTAGTCACTTTTGAAAATTTTTCCGGGTCTCGGGTTTCATAAAATGCTTCTCAAAACTTAAAACACATTCAAAATGATATATTATATAGTCCCGACACGAGTTAATACGACATTAAAATAAAAACGTCAAAATATTAAACATCGACATGTTTAAAATAAAACGTAAAATTTCTCGGGCATCCGTCGATATCGTCATTACTAATAATCCTCGCAACTCGTCAAAACGAAAAAAATAAAATTTCAACATCATCCAAATTAAATTACCAATCATCATGAAAATCAACCTCGTCAAAAATTTCAAAAATATACGTAAAAATATAATTAAATAATGACCACGATTTTGGGTTGTTACATCCTACCCTCCTAAAAGAGAGCGACGTCCCGGCGCTCAACCCGCCTCACACTCGCACTTCGTCACTTCTAGAGTCAAAGTGACCTCTTATCCTCAAGAGATACTCACGTCTTTCACACCAGTCCAACTCAATTCTTATGATATCACCATATCCACAACTATTACTACACTTCAACATTCAATTTCATCTTCTATTATGCTAATATTCCTTCATCATTCATACTCTTTCTGCATCACTTTCTCAGTTTCATTCTTGCCCCAATACTCTGACAACTTGACCCCACAATTCAGACAACGTACATATACCACAACTCTCTGACAACATATATATACCACAACTATGTATGTTCTCAAATTAGACCTCTTAACTACTGATATGACGATTACCATCGCATAAAGATTTCATCTTCACTAATTTCCATTAGTCCTCATAGTAAAATAGTATGATATCATCATCCCAAGTTTCCATTATATGTTGATGTGATTGATACCAATTTCAATTACCATCGTTCAATTCATCCTTTCACTCTGCCCATTGGTTTCCAAAAATACGCAATATTCCTTCTTTAACTCAATTCTCCGCACTTTCTGCAGAAATCTCTAATATCCAAAAGTCAATCTCAATCTCTGGTTCACATATAATATGTTCAAACCTTATCCAATACTCATACTTTATCACAATGATTCCCAATATTCGAAATTTTTATCTGCCTCTATGTCCTGAAGTTACACTCAAATTAAATACAATGAGATTATCCATAATTCCAACCAGTCACTTAAATACTTTCCATACTCATTTTCCCCTTTCATTAATTTCTAACAATCTCTATGTCCCAAGCGTAGTGCTTAAACTAACACGATGAGATTATCAATAATTCTGATCATTCACTTATGTACTTCTTATACTCATCTTCCACTTTCAGTCAATCTAGCAAGCACTATACTGAATTACTGTACCTTCCATAGTACATTATTACATATTCCTCATATCATATACTGTTTAAATAACTCCGTTAGTCTCATATATTCAAATCTGAAATATATAATGGTCATATCACTTCATGATATCATAATACATCTTATTCCAACCATTCTGTATCAATACTTCAATTTGTAAAATCCCTTCAATACTACATGCGACACTCTCAGCACTCTAGGAATAATTAAATTCTCTGTATAATATGAACAATTCATTCACCACTGGCCCTTGCCTTCTTAACACATTCTCTGATCTAATAGGAGAAAAATTAAATAACCACAATCCCGTTTTTGTTTTTGTTTTTGTCCCACAAAAACATACATTTCTACTTTCTCATTTCTATTACCATTCTATTTCAAAATTTCCAACAATCGGTTGATCTTCTTTCTTTAATATTCCTTTTTCCATTAGTTTATTACCTTGATTCTAACTTTCTTTCCATTCCATCCATTCTGCTTGTTGCTACCAATATTCCAATTATCCTAAAATTCAGGAGTCAATTCTCAATTACTTCAGAAACTTTATAAGCTCTTTTTCTTTTTCCTCTTACTAAATACTCACTAGTTGATAGTGACAATATCCACCCTTATCCTTCATAATCTGAAACATACTTCGTAATACAGAACTATAATACATCCCATCTAAAATTTACCGATTATTATTTCCCCGTCATCATTAAGTAATCCTTAACTCCTTCCTTAAAATCGCCGAATGACATTTATACACAAGTCCTTCTTATTCTTATTTTTTTTCTTCATACTTGATTCCATACAAGTAATACTTTTCAATCCCAAAACAAATACCACAATGTCCAATCTCATGATCATATAAACCTCGTTACACTTCTTTATTCAAGTCAACACACTACTATTACTTCCCTTTCCATTTGATATTATCCAAATATCATCATCGCAACTCTATAATTCCTTCAGATTCCTCCAATACTAATTATACAACATAGAACTTCAATCTATCCTCAGCGTTCACAAACAACTTCTTCGATTACAAAATCAGATCTCACAACCACAACTTAAATATATTCTCCATTTATACATCTACCTCCATTCATATATTTAGTTCTTCTTTGTCAGCTGTATCCTTGGTTCCACAATCAGTGAAAACCTCCTGATAAACCTACGATAATACTCAGCTTACACAAAGGAATTTACAAGCTTCAGTCGGTTTCGTCGGTATCGACAAAGCCTCAATCATTTCAATCTAGTCAGATTTTCACGATCACTTCAGCCATAGATTGCACATTCTAAAACATCTATAATACTCCAACTAAAATTCTTATCCAAAGAATTTTACACACCGTTCCTCCTTTTAATAACAATTTTCCAATTGTTAGGGAATACTTTTTTTTCCTTCAATCATCTTTTCATCACACTGAACATTCATAATCAATAATGGACACCGATAACTGGTGCTCAGTTTGTTCAACCCCACATCCATCATCTCATTCATAAAACATCCAGCTTCTTTACTTCCTTCCGTTATTACTTCTCTGATGACTTACCCTTCCAGTCAAATCAGATTATCCTTATTGTCTCATCTGCAAATCCTTACAATCAATCATATTACCATCCTCAACACAATGCCACATAATAAAATATACAATCAGATTACATAACTCCTATCACCAAGCTAACACAAAACTTCCTTTTTCCCAAGACGACGGTGAACTCTACGATTCCGCAGAACAATCACATAGTATCCTCAAGTACTAACCCATCTTCTCATTCTTTTCCGATTACTACTAGTAAAGCGCACAGAAAATTCGACTTATTGTAGTTTCCTACTACATACCTTCTCATCATTGACCAATAAAATCGTCAAATAGAAAGTTCCACTGATTACTCCCTGAAATCAGTACTCAATGTTCAACAACATTCCAATTTAATTCTTTCCACCTTTATTTATCATATCCTATGATATTCATCCTTGTCCCGGTTAACTTTCTCACAACTCTACTTCAACTGATTGCGCTATACTTCTTAATTCCATAAGCTCAGAAAATATTTCCCTAGTATATATATATATATTATATATTCTTCCATCGGTGAATTTCTCATTTCAACCAATCGCAAATTCTCGTTGATTTCTCGTCCTCAGGTCTGCTAAAATCTAACATCTTCAAATCTCAATATATCCTCATTAACGCCTTCAGAATTTAATACACCATCAATAACACTTTCAAAATTTCAATAAAATTCTAACTCAATGATTACCAGATAAGAATATATAAATTATAACATCTAAATCTCAAATCTTATCAGCATTTCCAAAATTTAGGCTGTAATAGCAGCAACATTCCCTTCATATTGATCTTCCATTATCTGAATAATTCCTTTATTCAATCTCCTTTACCGAAATGAAAACATTCCATTACCACATAAATACTAAAATTTTTATACCACATTCCTTGTTATTCTTTCAGCAGCTTGACCTCCAGCTAGTCCGTACTTACATCAAGTAAATAGATAATTACTTAAGTGGTATAAAATATATGTGATCTACACATCATACTTCCTCCTGCTTACCCGATTTATAATAACTGCTTGAATACCATCTCTTCTTATATTAGACTATTAAATTCCAATTTTACCTTCTATTAGAGGAAATAAATTCCTATTCCTTATTGTCATTCGCAACAATACCATTCCTTTATCCTTTTCTGCCACACTTAATTTCGAATCAGAATCAATCTTTAAATTACCATCTCTTTTCGTCTAGTTGAACATTCCCAAATGACTATCGATATATTAAACATTCATCAGTTACTCGAACTCATCCATATAGTTGCACCTTTCCAATTACCATCAATAGTCGGACGTCACTCTTCACCGCATCTCTTCTCATTCCTAATAATTCAACACACAGACATCCTTTTAAAACCTTGCAGAATAACAGCAGCATCTCCAACTGGAACAACAACATCTTTAATCTCAGCAGCATCTCGTCCCTTCTCAACACTATCAGCTTCAAACAATCTAACAACTATTCCCCAATCACATAATCTACCCTAATGGTTGGCAACCTTTGGAGACATATTTCAAGATACTCAGTCACATACACAGGAATCCCTGTTAATGACAAAAACATATCTCACTCAACTCTTTCCATTGTTATCACATACGAAAGAGACTTAATGAGTATACACATCGAGATAGAAAGAATAGGATCTTTTCATCAAGATATAACATGAATACTACATACGCCAACAACACAATACTACCTAAATTCCACAATCATCTCAAAAGAAAAGATACAAAGGCACATCAAAATACTAAAGGGTAATAGTAGATATTATCCATAAATCCGAGAAAATCGCAACAAAACCTTGTCGCTAATGTCACTTACCCTTACCATCCTAAACAACAACAATAATATTAATCCATCACTACATCACTCCATAGGATGTGGTCCATCACTTTCTCCAACTTGGCTCGTTCCTGCTTCATCTTCAACTGGTCCTAACTTGCAGCACCTCCCTTTTGGATCTAAACACGGCGGATCCCTAAATCCATACTTCAAAATTCCTCATTGACACGGCGGATCTATCATATAATGAGTATTAGCATACACCTCACTATCCTGAAACTTCCAATGTGGCTCAAGATACGGCCCAACATGATCTACATATTCACTTAACCTACGAAGCCTATCTATCTCTTTCTGATATTTCTCAAAATCAGTCCCATAACTTCTCATTTCTGCTCTAACCTCAGTTATTCCGACCTCACTCTCAGTCAAATAATTATCACTATCAGATTCTACAACATTTTTCTTATCATTCGTATCATCCTCGTAATCTAACCATCCACCTGAAATCTTATGATCACCTACATACTGATTCTGCAAACTCCATTGACCTACATCAAATCCCCCATTCTTGACGTAATATGGTAGGTCAGACATTTTCTGAAATCACAGAAAATTTATAAGTACATAAGGTCATTATTCAAAAATATATATGCAATGCATAATCATGCAAATGCAAATGAATTACGTATGCCAAATATATATGTATGCGATGCAATGCAATGCAAATGATAATTATACAATATTCATAAAAATGAAATTATGATGAAAGCACTCCACGTCCTTTCATTAATACCAATACCTCATTGCAGTATTTACTTAATAAATACTCAAGAATTAACAACAATTATAAGGGATACATCTATAATAACAAAGCATAACAAAATAAATAATCTTACCGGAGCCTTTCATAGAAGTTGCGTTGCTTTTATAAAATACTTTCGACACCAAAGTTATAGTTTAGGACATTTTTCAAAAATCGACCTAATTCGCTATAACTAAAAAGCTCTGGTTACCAATCTTTAACACCCCCAATTTATATTGCGGAGCGGAAAATACACAATTGGGTGTTATTTACAAACTTCATTTCTCAACTCTTTAAATGACCCAAAAATAGTATATTTAAGAATAAATATGGAGATAACTTTAATTAATGTCTAAAACCTTCAATCTAAATTTAAATTAGTTTAAAATATATCAGAGTAGCGTACAGGTTTCCCTAGGATCTTAATCAAAACAACAAACCTTTTAACAAAATATTTGACCATTTACTATAAGTTTTACGACAATAGGGAAAGAAATCCGTTTTAGACCAAATTACTACAAAAGCAATTCCGCAATCCTTCTCCAGCAAGCTCCACAATCAACAACTTCAAGTACCTGAAATACATGTTTAAAATCATCAACACAAAGGTTGAGCAAGTCTATAGGTTTTACAAAATCATAATTGAACACATCGTAAAAATCATTCACAATTGTTTAATAGAATTGTGGCCATAAAATCTATCAATCAGGTATAATATATAACAATAGTTATCGAATTGTATTAAGCTCATGACACCGACTCCTTAACTTAGTCACCCACGCCAAATGCCAGCATGACTAGAAAAATTACCAGTGCCCCTACTAGGGTATTTATTGCAAAAATACCAATTCTCATTCACGTAAAATTATCCTTCCCAGCGGGTTACTCAGCGTAAAGCCCTGGTCTCAGATAGGGTTGTCAGCCCAATAGTATTATTATTAGAATAAGCGGCTATTCCCAACTCGCAACATCAAGTCAGAAGATAGTTAACGGCTCATGAATTTAGGGTCTTATGCCATTAGGTACTTATACAATTCATTTCATCACAGGCAACATCGGGTCCAAATATTACTTATGACATGTGTTCATTTTACTTCAAATAGCATGTATCCCCCTCGCGGGTTTTAAAATCATTAAAACAAGTAGAAAGCGAGGCTATAGACTCACCTGTAGTAGTAGCAGTAGTATGACGATCTTCGACGATAGTTGATGCCCGGTAAACACAAAAACCGCAACCTATCAAATAAGGCGTGTTAATAAACTCGAGTAAAATTCATACTTAGTAATATCAAACTCAAAATCATAAAATCACAATCAATCCAAAATAAAAATAAAAATAATACAAGTGCCCTTTTATTTCATTCTATATATTTACTATTAGTTAACTTCTTCGATAAAAATCTGCCGGTACACACCAAATGTACAAGCTCATTTACCCCACTTAAACACGTCAAATTTTTATGATACTAATCAGTAAATTTACTTACTATATATAGAAAGCCCTGTTAAAAACTCATCAAAAGATTTTACTTTTAAAGTTCCCTGTCCGACTCATCTTTGAACAACAAAAACCGGACAGTTTTACGTCAACAATACTTATAGTCTTTTAACACATTTATTTTTCTCCGTTTATGAAACCGACACTCAACTTTGAAAATAACTCGACATCCTCATACTTAACCTTAAAAATCAGTCCTTGACATATTTGAAAATCCATTTTATAGTCCCCGAGATTCGATCCAAATATCGACAACAATTATATATTGTGTCGGTACTCGTCTTCCGGTACACGAAATAATCAAACTAACGTAACTTTTCGCTCGTTTGGAGCCACAAGTCCTACCTTATACCAAAACGAAGGTAAAAACATCCTCTACAACAATATCTAACTAGTTCATCTCAAACTCAAACTCATATTTTCAGAAAATTACTTTTAATAATCTGTCTAAAAATACATCTTTAAATATCACCCAAAATTATTTTTCACCATATTTTAACCTCATTTTTACCACTATAAGCATTCCTACATTACTAGTTCATATCATAACACCTTAAATCATCCTAGATGATCAAATCATAAAACCAAATTCAAAAATATCAACATGCAATCAATAAAACATATACATATGAACATAAACACCTACATACAACAAAAATTTAAGATAAAACATCAAGAATTTCATCCAAACATGGGTTTTATAAAAATGTTAATGCATGTGACTAAATTTCATAACAATGTGTAGGGAATGAAGAGATTAAGATGGGTCTTTGATTAGTTTAGATGGATTCAAGCTTGATTTTTAAAAATCAAGGGGTTTTTGTGCTTGGTGGTTGACGGAAAAAGAAAGAAAAAGGGAGGGAGAGAGAGAAATTTGCATGTGTTATGATTGTGTATGTGTTTCTGGTTTAATTAATTTCCTTTTATACGGAAAAAGTTTAGGGTAGTTTTTGCCAATTGTGTTTCTTTTGGACCAAAGTGCAAATACTTTGTTAAAAAGCGGGAAATGACTATTAGTCACTTTTGAAAATTTTTACGGGTCTTGGGTTTCATAAAAATGCTTCTCAAAACTTAAAACGCACTCAAAATGATATATTATATAGTCCCGGCACGACTTAATACGACATTAAAATAAAAACGTCAAAAAATTAAACATCGACATGTTTAAAATAAAACGTAAAATTTCTCGGGCATCCGTCGATATCGTCATTACTAATAATCCTCGCAACTCGTCAAAACGAAAAAATAAAATTTCAACATCATCCAAATCAAATTACCAATCATCATAAAAATCAACCTCGTCAAAAATTTCAAAAATATACGTAAAAATATAATTAAATAATGACCACGATTTTGGGTTGTTACAAAATAGCCTCAGATATTTCAAATTCACTAAAAGACAAAAAAGAGCGGAGTTTATGCCGACGGTACCTTATCACCTATGGCGGTTCCTTATCGATAAGGAACCGCGGCCAAATATAGCCGTTGGATGTTTTGTCCTATAAATAGTGGATCAAATCTGCATTCTTATCAACCCTTTTTGGACATATTCTTCAGCCTTCTTTCTCCTTTCTAATCCTAGTCATTTGTAAATGATCACTTAATGTGTTAAGTATGTTTACTCATGATTATCCTCTTGATCTCCTTCTTCACCTTGTCCAAAGAGAAGATCACTCACACACTTGTGATGTGATTAAAGATGTAGCATTGATGAAGATCACCTTCTCCTAAAGATCTAGTCATGTTCATCATTTGTTTATTTGTGTCTTGTGTAGATCCAATGTATTTGTGAATACTTGGACTAGTTGTGTTCATCCAAGTTATTTGTGAATACTTGGATTAGAGTTGTGTACATCCATTGCACATGTGTGTGCTTGGATTTATGTTGTGTAGATCCAAGCTACATGTGTGTACTTGGATATGATTAGTTGAGTTGTAATTAGTTGTGTTAGTTCTCACTAAACTATAAAGTGATGTGTTTGTGTCTTGTCAGTTCTCACTAAACTATAAAGTGATATGTAGTTGTGTTGTGTGAAGTTCTCACTTAGCTTCAAAGTGAAGAGTCGTGAAGATTGGTTCTAGCTTTGGATTAGAACTCGACATCTAGCCTTGTGTCGGAAAATGGTGATGTAGGAAACTTTGTGAAGATTGGTTCTACCTTTAGATTAGAACTCGACATCTAGCCTTGTGTCGTAAAAGAGTGAAGTAGGCGACGTTGTGTAGATTGGTCCTAGCTAATATTAGGTCTCGACATTTAGCTTAGTGTCGGAAAATAATGTAAGCGACGTTGTAAGGTTTTCTCCGCCAAAAAGGGAGCTTGTGGATATAGTGTAAATCTCGAGTATGGTGTACTCGAGGAGTGGAGTAGGAACGAGGATAGAGCCTCGTTGCCGAACCGCTAAAGATCTTGGTGTCTTCCTACTAGGTTGTTTCTTTCCTTACTCTTTACTTACATTCATTATCATTACACTGACTATATATTGTTAATGCATTAGAATTGAACCTAATCATTATGCAACTAGCTTTCAAGTAAAAGATAGTTTTGTGCACTCATCTAATTGAAAGGAATTTTAATTAGGAGATAAACCGATGAGAAACTATTCAACCCCCCCCCCCCCTTCTAGTTTCTACAATTGGTATCAGAGAGATGGTGACATAAGATCTTTGAAGTATATTATACTTTAAAACTTGGATCGATCCATTGTCTCCTCAAATTAGAAGGTTAAGTTGTACTAAAGTTTTTCTTTGGTCAAAACTATTTTTTGTTGAAAATAAGCCTTTTAAAATGTTAATATTGCATATTACTTAAATTAGTAGTATTAATGCATTTTAGATTTACTCTTGAAATGTATGTACTAGTTTGCATCTTGTTATGTGTAGGTACTCATGAAGATAAATCATTCTATTGATTGTGGATTGAGTTACTTACACTTGTATAAGACTCATCTTCTTTGATTTCCAACATCATTGAATGATGATATCAAGATGGGTAGAAGTGATACTAGTCTTTTAAGACTTAGTAGTCACTATTAGTCATGGTTGGGCTTTGCATCGATTCCTTGAAAGCTTGGAATGCAATTTGTGGCCAAGGTACGCTTTCGTTCTTCCACACGCCCTATTGATCATTCTTTTGATCATTAATTGACTATATGCTTGTTCTTGGCATCCTTGCCTTGAAATTTATTTTTGGTTTGTGATTCTTTTCTTTTTCCCTCTCAAACCTTCATTGCTTGGATACTTGACTCACTATGGAGATGTAGGGTGAGTTAGTAGAAGCTTAAAGTATCAAGCATGATTTCCATGGTTTGCACCCTTACGGTTAGTATGCCCTATATCATGTGTACCTTGTGCAATTAAGCTCATCTCTAGGATGATTAGTGAATCCCTTGAGATACCAAACTACTTCATTAAGTTGTAGGTGGATTTTACACATTTGGAATTGAAATATTCCAAGGTTATTGTTATTATTAATTCTAGCAATAACTATCCGATCATGTGGGAGAGAAAGTGAATCTATACTTTTCTCATATTTTGAAATAGAATAAGACTACTCTTAAAAATGATCTTATTTTATGCATCAAAGTTGCTTGGTTTAATTCATTACCAAATCTGTTTAGACTATCGCCGGAAAGGCACGTTTTAAACCACTATATATGACACAAGCTCTTCACATCATCAATTTGAAGAATGTCATTTTTCCTTTGAACAATGATCTTGGTCTTGATTCACTTCTCTTGACTCCTCTCCCTTTGCCTTTTTCGCTACGAGTAGTCGTTCGTTTGTTTCGGTCTTTTCCTATCTCGATTCAACTCGTAATCCTTCAACCAGGCATTATTACCTAGTGTTGTGGTGATCCAATGATATCCTAAAAGGTTTAAGATATATTTTTAAGTATTTTAAAAATTTTGGTTTTCAAAAATTCATCGTTTTTCTTTGATAAAAACCTGCCTCTGTAGGCGGTTCTTTATCTCGGCGGCTCAAAGGCGCGGTTCTTTATCGATAAGGAACCGCGGGCAGTAGCTTTTGTCAGGGCGCCAGTAAAAAGTGTGTAAACACTTATCCTTTTGCCACTAAAATCAAGGAAAAACAAGACTTAATCATGTGTTTTATATCGTAAAAGTCGAAATTACGCGTGTTTTTGTGTTAAAATAGGTACAAATGATCAAAAGGAAAGAAAACACGGGATTTCACGGTCAAATGTCGAAGAAAAGTCCAAGAAAGAGACGAAGACAAAGTCAAAAGACCAAAAGTGTGCCCAAGCTCACGAAAACCGGCTAAACCGACACGTTTTTGAAGAAAGGAAGCCAGAATCGAGCTGGATTTTATCGGATTTAATCTTTTTGAAGACATTGGAGCTTTGTGGGTCCCACATTTGGGTAAATGGGCCCAAAATCCCATTTGAGGAAATGATTATTTTCACTTAGACCATTAAGGACCTAAACCTTAAAATTTAGACGGATTGGAAGCAGTTTGGGCCAAAGCCCATTTTGATGAACTATGGGACGGATATTTTTGCTAGAATGATAAAGAGAAGGTCAGTCAACTCATTTGGTCAAACTTGGACCCTAAGCCCAATTACAATGAAACGAAACAAGTGAAGATTTTATTCACTTATTTTTTTCGGTCAACAACTCACAAATGTCAAACCTCCCAGCTTTCACACCACGTTTTTACCTCACACGTGTACTCAATCTCACCCTTCACGAAATAAATAATTACTCTTACCCACACCCAACTTTCATTTGTTACGATACAAACATAGCACTCCACAACCTTTTACTATTTTTCTCCTTTCTCTCCCACCAAACTCGCAGCCACCATCAAACCCTAATTTTACCATCATAAAAAATCACAAATAATATTTGGGGCTTTTACCCTTATGGGTTAATTCACACTGTGGGAAACAAATCCCCCCAAGAATCGGAGGCAAACACTACTGTGGTCCTATCTCCAAAACTGACGTGGCCAAACCCTTGCAATTGATTGGTGAGAACAAATCACCAATACTCAAATCACCAATAAGATGCCTCCACATCAGATTCAAGAAGCACAAATCTTCCACGAGGGCAATCCGTGGCTTGCAAGGTGAATCTCATCCGTTTGATCAAAAGAGAAGAGAGAGAAGAGAAGATTTAAGGGCTAGGATTGATTGCTTACCTTTGAAGCCACCAAGAGGGTTTGGGGGTTTCTCCTATAAAAACCCCCTTTCACATGTAATTGAGTAGCACTTTTTCTTTATTTATTTTTCTGCAAATTATTTTTTAGATTTAATGTATTTTTCAAAATTTCAGTAATTGTAATCTTTATTATTATTAATGAAAAATTAGTTTTATTCATTTCGTCTCCATTTTTAATTTTCTATCGAAGTTTTATTTAATCTTTAATCTCTTCTTTTTATATATTACTGTTCGAGATATATTATTATAAAAAAATAAAGGAAAGTATAAATAATCTTCCCCACTAGGAGATTAAAAAAGGTTACTGTTCCTGTTCGGATGATTTTTTGGATCGAGGCTTGTGTTTGGCTCGAAGTTCATTTTGTTCGTGGATCGAGATTGTTTGGATAAGAAGGTGGTGTTTGTTCGGTTTCGATAAGACGGCTCAGCGCCGATCTTCTTCCCAACGGTGTTCATCATAAGGTTTTAATCTTTTCTTTTAAATTACTTGTTAAGTTTATTAGTTGATTTAAGTTTATTATTCTTCTTATTTGTTTTAAGTTTATTGGATCTGCTTGTTTTTTTATTGGGTTATTTGGTTAGAATTTCTTACTGTTAAGTTTCATTAAGCTGTTTAGGATCTGCTTATGGTTTGCTTATTTCGGTTTAATTGCTTCTATTTCATTTTATATTAGCTTATAGGATTAGTTGATTTTGCTTATTGGTTTGTTTTTATTCCGATCTAGATATATTTACTTTACTAGTTTGCTTATTGGTCTTATTAGCCTATTCTCGTTTTGTATGCCTGCTTATTGTTTTTCGTGCTTATTATGTTTGCTTATTATATATTCTAGCTTATCTATTAGTTATACGTCTGTTGATGTTATTTTTGTCCAAAAAAAATAATAAAAGCTAAAAAAATAATAAAAAAACGTCTGTCCAGGGACTCAAACCCTGGACCTCTCGTATACCAACCAATAGCATTAACCATCTCTACTAGACCCTTTTTTGTGAATTACTCTTCAGCAGTTAATTAATATAGGTTTTTTACTAATTGGCAGTTTTATCATTAAGTTTTAATACAAGTTTTTAAGTTTTATTTATATTTTAATTAAAAGTTTTTATTTAAAATTTATTTTATAAAGTTTTAAAAAAATACAAAAAGACAAAAATATATTTTATTTTATTACTAATATAATTTTGAAGTAGTTTTCAATTTAGTTTTAATTTCATTTAAAGTTTTTATTAAGATAGTTTTTATAGATTAAAAATAGTTTTAAATTCTTATTTAAATTTTAGATCAAAAATTAGTTTTCAATTAAGTTTTATTTTAAAAGAGTTTTCATTTAAAAGTTTTTTTTTTAAGTTTTATTTAAAGTTAAATTTTGTTTTCAAATTAGTTTAAATAGTTAAATTAGTTTTATTAAATAGTTTTTAATTAAATAGCTATTAGTTTAAATTTTCCAAAAGTTTTTGTCACCAAAAACGAATTAAGTCGAAACGTTAATTGGAAATCAAATTCGAGTCGATCCGAGGAGAAAACGAACAAAAGAGTTTGCAAAAATCCTAGCATTAAAATGGCGCCGCTGCCGCTTCGCTCGTTACGATTGACGATTTGTCGTGAGACGATTTGGATTTTGGGATCCGTTCGATTTTGAATGTTATTTTTCTTGTTAAAAAAAAATAAAAATCTAAGACATAAAAAAATCAAAAACTTAAAAATACATAAAAATTAAAAAATCACAAAAGCAAATTCTTTCCTAAGATTTGCACCAAAATAATTTAAAAAAAAAATCAAAAAGTAATACTTTTCCTAAAGTATTACACCAAAAATATTCTTCTTTATCTTCTATTGTGTTTAATTTTTTTCTCTACCCCTCTTATTTATAATTCTTCATGGATTCGTCTTGCGTTCAGTGTGGGAGACCATGGATTGGTTTTCCAATATGTCCATGGTGTACTTGTGCGAAGTGTGGTTCTGATATCGACAATACACAATTTGGATTTTGTCCATTGTGCAATTCAAGAAATTCGTACTTCTCCTCTCCTCCCGTCTATGACAATCCCTATCCTCAACAAGCACTGGATTTTTCTCAATACCCGTGTTGCAATCATTGTGGGGGCCCTCACGATACTTCTTATTGTCAGCCAATGAATTATTATGATCCAAATGCGTGTCCTCATTTTTCTTCACCGATGGATTATTATGAACCAAATCCGTGTTCTAATTCTTCTCAACCGATGACTTACTATGAGCCACATCCGTGCTATAATTCTGGTATGTCTAACTGTGAGCCCCCACATCCCTCCCTCAATCATCAATCCTCTCAGAGAATTCGTATTGCCCAACAACTCACTACTTTGAATGACGAAACACAAGCCATTTGCAACTTCAAGAAGCCGTTGTTCAGCTAAAAGAAGTAAGGGAGGGGAAAAAGCGACAGCAATAAGAGCAAGTATCTAATCTTAGTGATTATACCCCTCCTCTTGTGCGTCCATACTATTATGATGATGATGACGATGAGAATACTATTTCTTAGAATGATCTAGTTGCTCAATGTCCTAGCGCAATTGCACTCCCCTCTCTTAATATCCCCAATGCCTCTAAGGATTGTGATACTTCGAGTGAGATTAGTGATTTTGGTCTTGATAAATTCTTTGATGAGGTTTGTGATGTGCTAACTTTTTAGGAGCTTACGGAAGAGGTCGCTCTTAATGATGATGTTCCTTCCACCAACACTTTGGGAGATGATTCTTTGGCTTTCTCTAATCCCCTTTTTGATCTCGATGATGATTTTACTTCTAGTGATGACGAGTCACTATCTGATGAAGACGTTCAGAAGGAAAATTTCAAGATTTATTCGAACCCTTTATTTGATTTTGATGACGCCTACATCTCTAGTTAGGTGAATCCTCTCTTTGAAGAGGGGATTGAGGACATTGATAGCTTCGACTCTCTTGCTATTGATGAGCATTCTTTGTTAGCCATGCCACCTCCCATCGTAGAGGAGGTGGAGAGATTTGACCCGACCTTCCGTTTGATTCGGTCTGGTGAGGTGACGGGGGTGGTAGATATGTCTTCTGATATTTCTCATATTATGTTGCCACCCCGTCCTACCGCGTGCACACCCAAGTAGGTGATGTATCGCTTTTACTCTCCTCATTTCATACCGGGAAATGAGGATGAGTGCTTTGACACGGGAGGTGACATTGACCATTCTATGATTGATACCTTTACGGCTTTGCCGAATAGTGACCATCCATTGTATTTGGGGGATGACAATTTGTCTCCTTTACCCATCCCACCCCCGTGGATCACGACCTCACATACTTTTCGTATGTTGAGAGAACTTTTCTACCTTTCATGACTTATCCTCCTGCCTCTCATTTATTATGTTCCTCCGGGACCGAGGATAAGATTTTTGATCCCGGTATTACATTCGAGGCTTCCCCATGGACCATTTAATTCGGGGTCGAGTCAGGCTCGTGACTCGGTTAACAAAAACAAGCGCTTCTCGGGAGGCAACCCGATGATCTATCTTTTATCTATTTTCTACAATAAGTGTAGGGGAGAGCCTTGTAGGTTGTTTGTGTTGTGATGTTGTGTGCAGGGACATGTGCTTAATGATCCGCTTTTGGTATTTTTGACGGGACCCGTGTTCCTGTGTTTCCCGTGTACCCGGTTCCATCGATAAGTTTTTGCTATTGTGATTCAATCTTGTATATAAATAAAAGAATAAATGTAATCACTTTAGTTGTCCCTTCCTTAGCTCGATTTTAAACAACGTACTCAATGTCCTAAGTGTAGGGGAGTTTATTCTCCCACATGCTTAAACATTGAGGACAATGTTTATATTAAGTGTAGGGGGGATTTCTATCGAAATTTTAGTGGGCTTTTCCATGAATTTAACCCCATTTTAACCGGAAAATTTAAAAAATTTTCAAGGTTTTTCAAATTTATGATCTATTTTTGGCCTAGTAGTATTTTTATCTTCGCATCGTATTTATATTTTCCATTTTAAAAATAAAGTCAAAAATAAATAAATGAATAAAATGGTTTTAACAAGTTTAGATATCTTTGATATATTAGGCCCGTCGTGAATATTTTGACTCAACCCGAGTGAACTTATCTTAGTTTACTCTAGCTAGTATCCTTAACCATATGGACCTTAAATGGTTTATTAGGCTAAGCATCCACGAGTCTCATTCTTTGAGATTTTAAATTGTGGAGAACGAGAGATGATAGAGTTGATAATAAGTTTAAGGGTTAATTTTTGCTTATATGGTTTTTGTGGCTCTTTCTTCCCGCTTGTATTTAATTGCTTAATAAATGAGGATTTTTGCGGTGTCGATTCGATATCTTGACTCTTAGCCAAATCTTTATTCTCCTTGTAATTAAAGCATGAACACATTTAGGGTGCCATCGTTATGGACTTCCGACTAAGGTGGCTCATAACCACTAAGTAGGAGGTATTCAGACCATGGGACCGCGAAATTTGGCCTACTATACATATCATAAATAAAGAAAGAATAAGATTAAAACATGACCTCAAGGAGCCTTAGGATGTGGGGCATGTAGCACGAACCTTGTCATTAGAGCCTTAGGGTGTATGGCATGGTAAGTGTTGAATAAAAATTGATTCAAAAATCAATTCCCTCGTTTATCGTTCAAGGAGCCTTAGGGTGTGGACAATAGATGAGGAGCATTTTTACATCTTAAAGAGCCTAAGGGTATATGATGTGAACTTGCTAAACTCCACATAAAGTCAACATGACTTTGAAGGAATAATTAATAAGTAGTACTATTTGGCCAAATTTTGGGTCCGGGAATTTATTCCCCAAATCGTGTTAAATCATCCTTGATGTGGGCTTACTTTAGTGACAACGTTTTTGAGGACGAGGTTAGGTTTTGAGTGTCGGGTTTGCACTGTTTGGCCTTCATTTTTGGAATAATAACTATCAAATAAGTCAAATGAGCCTACTGATGAATGACAATCAATAAAATCTAGAGATACAACGTAGGAATTGGAGAAAGAGTTTACACAATTGTCTTATATAAGTGGTTTTAACTTGAGGACTAATGGTAAACAATGATCTCGTTTTTAAGCTTAGTATGGGGAACGTGAAACTTGAGGATGGTTAATATTCTTGACACCAAAGCCCTAATCTAAGTCTTAGATTTCTTTACGAGTTTCTTCCATCAAATAATTTCCAAGTTAAATAAAATTGTTATAACTTTTGTTTCCTTTTTAAGTCTTTATCTTTTTATCATAGTAATAATAGTATAAAGTAATAAAGGCCGAGATGGATTAATTATGAGAGAAACGTAACTTATGCTTTAAAATAATGCATTGCATGGGGTCATTGCAATGGTCAAGTGTAGGGGATTTAATAAGTGTGTAAACACTTATCCTTTTTCCACTAAAATCAAGGAAAAACAAGACCCAATCATGTGTTTTATATCGTAAAAGTCGGAATTACGCGTTGTTTTGTGTTTTTGTGTTAAAATAGGTACAAATGATCAAAAGGAAAGAAAACATGGGATTTCACGGTCAAATGTCGAAGAAAAGTCCGAGAAAGAGACGAAGACAAAGTCAAAAGACCAAAAGTTTGCCCAAGCTCATGAAAACCGGCTAAACCGACACGTTTTTGAAGAAACAATCAAGGAAGCCGAAATCGAGCTTGATTTTATCAGATTTAATCTTTTTGAAGACATTGGAGCTTTGTGGATCCCACATTTGGGTAAATGGGCCCAAAAGCCCATTTGAGGAAATGCTTATTTTCACTTAGACTGTTAAGGACCTAAACCTTAAAATTTAGACAGATTGGAACCAATTTGGGCCAAAGCCCATTTTGATGAACTATGGGACGAATATTTTTGCTAGAATGATAAAGAGAAGGTCAGTCAACTCATTTGGTCAAACTTGGACCCTAAGCCCAATTACAATGAAACGAAACAAGTGAAGATTTTATTCACTTATTTTTTTCGGTCAACAACTCACAAATGTCAAACCTCCCAGCTTTCACACCACGTTTTTACCTCACACGTGTACTTAATCTCACCCTTCACGAAATAAATAATTACTCTTACCCACACCCCACTTTCATTTGTTACGATACAAACATAGCACTCCACAACCTTTTACTGTTATTCTCCTTTCTCTCCCACCAAACTTGCAGCCACCATCAAACCCTAATTTTACCATCATAAAAAATCACAAGTAATATTTGGGGCTTTTACCCTTATGGGTTAATTCACACTATAGGAAATAAATCCCCCCAACAATCGGAGGCAAACACTACCGTGGTCCTATCTCCAAAACCGACGTGGCCAAACCCTTGCAATTGATTGGTGAGAACAAATCACCAATACTCAAATCACCAATAAGATGCATCCACATCAGATTCAAGAAGCACAAATCTTCTACAAGGGCAATCCGTGGCTTGCAAGGTGAATCTCATCCGTTTGATCAAAAGAGAAGAGAGAGAAGAGAAGATTTAAGGGCTAGGATTGATTGCTTACCTTTGAAGCCACCAAGAGGGTTTGAGGGTTTCTCCTATAAAAACCCCCTTTCACATGTCATTGAGTAGCACTTTTTCTTTATTTATTTTTCTGCAAATTAGTTTTTAGATTTAATGTATTTTTTTTTAAATTTCAGTAATTGTAATCTTTATTATTATTAATGAAAAATTAGTTTTATTCATTTCGTCTCCATTTTTAATTTTCTGTCGAAGTTTTATTTAATCTTTAATCTCTTCTTTTTATATATTACTGTTCGAGATATATTATTATAAAAAAAATAAAAAAAAATAAAGGAAAGTATAAATAATCTTCCCCACTGGGAGATTAAAAAGGTTACTGTTCCTGTTCGGATGATTTTTTGGATCGAGGCTTGTGTTTGGTTCAAAGTTCATTTTGTTCGTGGATCGAGATTGTTTAGATAAGAAGGTGGTGTTTGTTCGGTTTCGATAAGACGGCTCAGCGCCGATCTTCTTCCCAACGGTGTTCATCATAAGGTTTTAATCTTTTCTTTTAAATTACTTATTAAGTTTATTAGTTGATTTAAGTTTATTATTCTGCTTATTTGTTTTAAGTTTATTGGATCTGCTTGTTTTTTATTGGGTTATTTGGTTAGAATTTCTTACTATTAAGTTTCATTAAGCTGTTTAGGATCTGCTTATGGTTTGCTTATTTCGGTTTAATTGCTTCTATTTCAGTTTATATTAGCTTATAGGATTAGTTGGTTTTGCTTATTGGTTTGTTTTTATTCCGATCTAGATATATTTACTTTACTAGTTTGCTTATTAGTCTTATTAGCCTATTCTCGTTTTGTATGCCTGCTTATTGTTTTTCGTGCTTATTATGTTTGCTTATTATATATTCTAGCTTATCTGCTTAGTTATAGGTCTGTTGATGTTATTTTTGTCCAAAAAAAAATAATAAAAGCTAAAAAAATAATAAAAAAACGTTTGTCCAGGGACTCGAACCCTGGACCTCTCGTATACCAACCAATAGCATTAACCATCTCTACTAGACCCTTTTTTGTGAATTACTCTTCAACAGTTAATTAATATAGGTTTTTTACTAATTGGCAGTTTTTATCATTAAGTTTTAATACAAGTTTTTAAGTTTTATTTATATTTTAATTAAAAGTTTTTATTTAAGATTTATTTTATAAAGTTTTTAAAAAAATACAAAAAGACAAAAATATATTTTATTTTATTACTAATATAATTTTAAAGTAGTTTTCAATTTAGTTTTAATTTCATTTAAATTTTTTATTAAGATAGTTTTTATAGATTAAAAATAGTTTTAAATTCTTATTTAAATTTTAGATCTAAAATTAGTTTTCAATTAAGTTTTATTTTAAAAGAGTTTTCATTTAAAAGATTTTTTTTAAGTTTTATTAAAAGTTAAATTTTGTTTCAAATTAGTTTAAATAGTTAAATTAGTTTTATTAAATAGTTTTTAATTAAATAGCTATTAGTTTAAATTTTCCAAAAGTTTTTGTCACCAAAAACGAATTAAGTCGAAACGTTAATTGGAAATCAAATTCGAGTCGATCCGAGGAGAAAACGAACAAAAGAGTTTGCAAAAACCCTGTTATTAAAATAACTTTTTCAAACTTGTCTTTCTCTCTCCTTCACACACAACAAACGTTTTTCTCTATTTTTCCACCATTGTTGAAGCTTCAAAAACCTTCAATCACTCAAATTAATTGATTCAAATTCGTGGGTTTCACTCATCCATCATCCAAGATCAATTAATTGTTAGTTATTTCTTTCAATTTCATCTAATTTGTTCTAGGGTTCATACATTCATAATTGGGGATTTTTAAAACTGACATTGAATTGGAACCTTACTAGGAATAAGAGTTGACATAGTATTGTTACTATGATTCCTTAGGTTCATATTCATAAAGATTTAACTAAAACCCATTTGCAGAACAAATCTGAATTTTGACTAAATATTTTGGTTGATTGATGGAATCGATATGAACCCATGAACAAGTTGGTAATGGCATTGTTAAATGCTTACCTAAAAACCTTGTTTTTGAAAAACCAATGTTCTAGTTCATTGTTGATTTTACATAGTTCATATGTTTTGATCAATGATGAAATGGGTACATTGTGAACATGAGAATGACAAGGATTAATCCCTTGTGTAGAAACTAGAAGGGGGGGGGGGGGTTGAATAGTTTCTTATATTTACTTGTTAAATGATGGTTTTCAAAAAATCCTTTTTCAAAAACTTAGACTTAAGGAAATAAGTGAAATTTTCTTATGCACAATATGAACAATGATAGTGTAACTAAACTAATGTATATGCACAAAGAATAAAGAATGTAAAGAGTTAAGGGTAAAGAAAGATCAAACCAAACACCAAGGATTTATAGTGGTTCGGCAACGAAGCTCACTCCTCGTTCCTACTCCACTCCTCGAGTACTCCTTACTCGAGAGTTCACTACACAACAAGCTCCTTATTGTGGAGAAAACCGTACATGTTGCTTAACCAATTTCCGACTCTAAGCTAAAAGTCGAGCCCTAATCTTAGCTAGGACCAATCTACACAACTATACTTAGTACATACACAACTTCCAAATAGACACAACTACTTGGATCTTCACAACTATGACACAACAACAAATGTATAAGATTTGATCTTTAAAGGATCTTTGGTGGTGGACTCAACACTTCACAAAGATAGTGTTCTTCTCTTTGCACTTGAAGAGGAAGGGATGGATGAGATAGATTCACTTCTAAATAAGTAGTAATCAATCAAATGATCAAGGATTTGAGTGATTTAAGAAGTATGTTTGAATCTGGAAATTTATGTGCAAAAGAGGTGAGGAGAAAATCTGAGAAAGGTCCACTATTTATAGGACAAAAGGCCAACGACTATATCTGCCTGCGGTTCCTTATCTCAGCCGACGGTACCTTATCGATAAGGAACCGCCTAGGCACTAGGGAACCGCCAGAGTAGACTCCGCTCCTTTTTTGTCCTTTAGTGGTGGAGGTCTTATCTGATTATAAAATATCCTGAAAGAATATTCCAAATCAAAAAAGAATATGCCATTTTCAAATTTTCAAACATTTGTTTTAATAAAACATTTTCATAAAAAGAAAGTTTAATTAAAAACTTGTCACACTTAATAAAAGGTGAGTTTTTAGAAAAGGTTAAATCACTTGATCACTTGTTAAGGTTAGTACTTGTTTATTCATACCTTAAGTGAAAATGGGTAAAATGAAAAATACTTGAACTCAATAATTTGTTTTTCGTTGTTTTCGTAAATGCTTGTTTTTACATATTGTCGTAATCAAAACTAAGCGAGACCGAAGAATGCAAGTAACATTTTTAGGCATTATTGCATTAAAAATCTCCCCCTTTTTGATTTCGACAATACATAAACTCAATCACACAAAAACAAGATTTTCGAAGACGAGTTTATTCATTTCTCCCCCTTTGTCGAAGCAAAAAGGCTGCACAAGTCGGTGTTGAAGAGACGGACTTTGCAAAGACTCCCCCTTGGTGCTTACTCCCCCTTGCTTGGGGCACTGAGGAATCGAGATATGGTGACAAGCTACATAGAAAGGTTAGTTAAACAAAAGAGACAACCAACAATAGATAGCTATAGGTCACAAAAAATAAAAAAGAGAAGAAAACACAAAGACTAAGATCCAAGTGAAGTCATATAAAATAAAAAGAATCATACAAAGATGTATGAAAGAGAAAACAAGCCAAAAGCATAAATCTAATCCTAGTTAATCTATTATTCTAAGATTTGCTTGAATAAGGTGTCTTGTGGATAAGCAACCAATGCTTATATGAAAGAGAAGGTAGTGGCGGAAGATGGTGGTGGTGGCTTGGTGGAGATCTCATAATCAAAGTGAAGAGGAGGCTTGATTAGGAGAATCTTGATGTAGCTCAACTCCTCATAGATGTGTGCCATAGCAAGATGTTGATATTGACAACAATGACAATATGTTCCATGGTGCATGACATTACCATGAGAAGGAGGAAGAACACTAAAGGGTGGTGGTGGAAGAAAAGATGTTCCACAATCAACATTTTTGGTAGGAGAAATGTGATTAAGAGTGTTCTTGGGTGAATTAGGATTGAAAGTGTTCTTGGGTGAGTTGGGATTGAAAGCAATTGGGGAAAATGGAGGAGAATCAAGGCTTTCATTAGGAGAGTAAGACATTTTAGGATGTGAAATATCGCAAAATGCTTATGGTTAAATAGGAAAGGCTCAAGGTATTTTTAGGGTGGTCAAAGGGTTGGAACAAAGATTCCCAAAAGTGTTGGAACAAATATGGAATTTCAGTAATACCCGAAAAGAGGAAGCACTGTACGCGGTTCCTTATTGCTTCCGGCAGTTCCTTATTGATAAGAGACCGCGGTTAATATATGGAACCGCCTACAGAGGCTGTGTTTTGGTGGTGAAGGAAGATTTTTCCGCAAATCTTATTTTTCTAGTCTAACTTATCAAAGGGATATGCTTAAAAGCAAAGATAGACAAAGAGAACACATACTAACTCACCAAATAGGGATTTGACCAAAATACATGGATTTTAAAATAAAATCGATGTTGGAGGTGTGTAAAACAAGACCTTAAGTCATGACACATTGATCCTCCATGATTCTATCTTGTTGTTTCTATGTTTGAGTGAATCATACATATTAATTATGTAAGCTCGAGATTAATAGCAAGAATCAAAGAGAAACGTTTTTAGATTGAATTAACAATGTTAAAAACATTTCTTGACCATTTTCGAAAGAGACTTTGAGGATTTTGAAAAGGAGAAGAGAATATTTTCAAGAAGAGTTTAGGAGACTCAATGACTCAAAGTGATAAAAGACTCAAAAGAAAATAAGAGACTCAATAAAAGGAAAGCAATTAAGGAATATGTTTCATTAATCCTAGACCTAGACGCAAGTAATTAAAAGGTTCCCTCTTAAGTGGCTTAGTAAAGATGTCGGCCAAGTTATCCTCGGAGGGTACCTTCTCAATTGAAATGTTCCCTTTTTGAACATTATCCCTAAGGAAATGGTGACGAATTTCTATGTGCTTGGTTCGCGAATGTTGCACAGGATTCTTGCTAAGGCCTATAGCACCTTTATTGTTGCACATGATGGGAACATCATCAAGAGAAATCCCGTAATCAACAAGCGCTTACTTCATCCATAGAGCTTGTTGGCATGCTTTTCTGGAAATCACATACTCGGCTTCCGTGGTGGATATTGCAAGAGCGGTTTGTTTCTTGGAGAACCAAGAAGTTAAACAACAACCCATGAAGGTACAAACACCACTAGTGCTTTTCCGGTCCACATAGTCTCCCGCATGATCCGAGTCCGCGTAGACAATGGTTTCTACGCTGGTCCCTTTAGGATACCATAATCCTAAATGTATAGTGCCCTTAATGTATCGGAAGATACGCTTAACCGCTTCAAGGTGAGAGGTTTTGGGAGCCTCTTGGAAGCGAGCACAAAGACAAACACTAAACATGATATCCGGTCGACTTGCTGTTAGGTACAAAAAACTACCAATCACACCTCTATATTTGGTGTTGTCTACCGACTCACAATCATCATCTATGGTGAGTTTAGTATCCGAGGCCATTGGGGTCTTCATTGGTCTAGATTCTTCTAATCCAAATTTCTTTAGCATTTCTTTAGCATACTTAGATTGACTAAAGAAAATACCATCGTCCATTTGTTTAATTTGGAGTCCTAAAAAGAAGTTAAGTTCTCCCATCATACTCATTTCAAACTCATCATGCATGATTTTGGCAAAGTCATCACATAATTCTTGACAAGTTGAGCCAAATATAATGTCATCAACATATATTTGCACGATTATAAGGTGAGAACCTTTCTTCTTTGTAAAGAGCGTGTTGTCTACCATCCCTATGGTATACTCATGTTTAACAAGAAACGCTTTAAGTCTATCATACCAAGCTTTGGGTGCTTGTTTAAGACCATAAAGTGCCTTCTTAAGCTTGTAAACATGATCCGGTTTCTCAAAATCAATGAAGCCAGGAGGTTGAGCCACACATATCTCCTCATTGATCAAACCGTTAAGAAACACACTCTTTACATCCATTTGTTGAAGCTTAAAGTCTAAGGCACAAGCGTAGGCTAAAAGGATTCTAATGGATTCTAATCTTGCTACTGGTGCATATGTCTCGTCATAATCAATACCTTCTTGTTGATTATAGCCTTGAGCTACAAGTCTAGCTTTGTTACGAGACACAACACCATTCTCATCTAGCTTATTCCTATATACCCATTTGGTTCCTATAAAGGTAGAACTTCTAGGTGGAGAAACAAGTTCCCAAACATCATTAGCAACGAATTGATTCAATTCTTCTTGCATCACAATGACCCAACTCTCATCCGTCAAAGCTTCTTTAACATTCCTTGGTTCAATCAAGGAGATGAAACTAAAGAAGTTGCTTTGGTTTTGGACTTGAGATCTTAGGGTCCTTTGATTTAAGTCACCAATGATATTATTGAGAGTATGATCCTTAGACTCCTTAATGTTTACTTCCTTTTCAACACTAAGGTCTTCAACTCCTATTTTTCTAACCTCTTTGGCTTTAACTACTTCTACTTCATCCAAGTCATCATCAACCAATGGTGGTGTCTTGGTTAAAGGAGGGGTTTCATCAAAAGTCACGTTAAGTGATTCTTCAATTACACCCGAGGTTCTATTGAGGACTATGTAGGCTTTTCTAGTTTGGGAATAACCTAAAAAGATACCTTCGTAAGACTTTGGGTCGAACTTGGTAAGGTAGTCTTTGGTGTTGAGGATAAAGCACTTGCTTCCAAACACCCTAAAGTATTCCAATGAGGGTTTCTTACCTTTAAGAATCTCATAGGGGGTCTTAACTAGGAAAGGTCGAATAAGAATTCGGTTGAGAATATAAGTCGATGTGTCCACGGCATTGCACCAAAACTTTTGAGGCAAAGATTGTTCGTTTAACATCGTCCTACTCATCTCTTGGATGGTCCTATTCTTCCTTTCAACTACCCCATTTGATTGTGTAGTGCGAGGACCCGAGAATTTATGGGTAATGCCATGAGCTTCACAAAAGGCACCAAATTTCACTTCATTACCAAATTCCCTACCATGATCCGTCCTAATAGATACAATTGGACAACCTAGTTGATTTTGAATTCTTCGACTAAAGATTTCGAAATGATCGAAAGCTTCATTCTTAGATGCCAAAAATCTAGTCCAAGTGAATCTAGAGTAATCGTCAACTATAACTAGGGTATAAAGGTTACCTCCATAACTCCGTATGGCGGAAGGTCCAAATAGATCCATATGTAGGAGTTCTAAGCATCGAGAGGTTGAAACCAAATTCTTGGCTTTGTGACTTGAGTGAACTTGCTTTCCAACTTTGCAAGCATCACAAAAGTGACTATCAAACTTCATCTTGGGGAGGTGTCTTACCAACTCCTTAGAGACTAAAGATTCAATTAGACACATATTAGCATGACCTAATCTCCTATGCCAAAGAGTAGAAATATCATCTATAGTCGCAAGAATATGTTGTCTTTTGACTTCTTATTGACCTTCATGACATAAAGCCCATGCTTTCTAACACCTTTTCCAATGACCTTTCCATCTTTTACGATTTCACTGTCATTTTCCGAAAAGATGACCTTACACTTATTGTCACAAATTTGACCTATGCTTAAAAGGTTAAACCCTAAATTATCTACGTGCTCGACATTTTCAATGGTCATGGAGTCAAGTGAAACCGTACCTTTGCCAATGATATTACCACGTAGACTACTAGAGAATGTGACGTTACCTCCATCATATGCTTTGTAGCGCGAGAACAAACTTCGATTACCCGTCATGTGTTTAGAACAACCACTATCCTTAATCCACTCGTCGGGTTCCAAATCAATTCCCAAGCATATCTAGGTAACAACACACACGATCAAACATTTGGTCCCCAATATCTTATGGGTCCAAAATTGTTAGTTCCAAACATCCCTTGCATTTGGTTGGGATGCATGAATGGAGGAGGGTTTCCCCATGGGGAACAAAAGGGAGGAGGATAATAACTCATATAGCCATTTTGTTGTACATTATTTCTCCTAGGTGTATTTGATCTTGGTTTAGAGTTGTGGTCATTCCTTCTAGGTGTTGGAGTATTACTTCTAGGTCGTGAATTGTTTTGACTATCTCTTCTAGGTGTTGTCGTTCTACTTCTAGGCCTAGACTCATTCAGTACTCTTGGTGGAGTAGAAGATGGTCTTGATAAACTTCTATTTCCCATTAGAGGTTTACTCAAAGGCTTATAGAACTTATCAACGGCATTGTTGTCAAGTATGGGTAATTTGACCCTGTTAACAATAAGATGCTTAGGATGTTCACCTAAATTTGACTTTTCAGAAAGTTTAAGATTTTCAGCAAAAATACTTTCTGGCCGCGGTTCCTTATCTAGGGCAGCGGTTCCATAGTGATAAGGAACCGTCCCATACAATCTGGGACCGCGTACAGTAGATAGTTTTTCTGAAAATCTGACTTGTTTAGGTTCACTGGTTGATGCTTCATTTGAGTTAAGACCTACACCAAGTCTTTCCTTAGAATGAATTTGTTTGTTTAACATATCATTAAGAGCACTAGTACCTTTCATGAACTTTTCCAGTTTAATGGAGGTGCTCTTGAGATCTTCATTCTCTAATCTAAGTTTCTCACAACTTACGCAACCTAAATCAACTTCTTTATTTTTCTAAAGCTTGGCTAATTTTTCCCTAAGTTCATTGATCTCATTTTCAAGCTTAGTTTTGGTTGATTTTAAGGTTTTGTTCTTTTCTATGAATTTAAGGCTAAGTTTGTGTAAATTATCATATTGGCCTTCTAATTCAATATCATCTAAGGTGGAGCTATCATTGCTATAATATTCGGTTTCAGAATGTACCTCTTTAGAAGTGTGAGCCATAAGACATTTCTCCTCTTTGGGGTTGTCATCAACATCTTCACCGCTATCTCTCCAAGAACCACTAACGAATGCCGTGTGATTCTTATCGCGTGAAGGCTTTGGACACTCACTAATGAAATGATTTGGATCACCACATCTAAAGCAATTCCTATCACCTTTTTCGTTCTTGGCAAACCGATTCTTTGAGAATGGTTTCTTGTCATTGTTGGGTTGCCTCACGTGTTGACCTCGTCTTTTGAAGAATCTCTTGAAATCTCTCACCGCCAATGCATACTCCTCGTCATCACTATCCGAGGAACTATCATGATCGCTTTGTGCCTTCTTGGCTTTGAGTGCAAGAGACTTCCTTTCACTCTTAGTTTTCACCAATTCCGAGTCCTTCAAAATTATCATCTCATGAACCTTCAAGTTGCCTATGAGTTCATCGAGTGATAAAGTTGAGAGATCTTTCGATTCTTCGATCGCCGTGACTTTTGCTCTCCACTTCGGATGTAAGGCCCTTAGAAACTTCCTAACATTGTTCTTGCTAGAAAAACCTTCATCAAGTGCTTTTATACTAGTAATAATAGTGTTAAATCTAGTAAAAGCACTATCAATAGTTTCATCTTCTAAGATGAAAAATTGTTCATATTGTTGGACAAGAAGATCGATTTTGCTTTCTTTGACTTGGCTATTACCTTGGCGGGTTACTAAAAGAGTGTTCCAAATATCTTTAGCGGTTTCACACATAAAAATCCTTTCATACTCTTTCTTAGGTAAAGCATTATAAATCACCATTTTAGCCTCATTATTTTTCGAAAGTTTTTTTTTAGTATCGTCATTAGCTTTGTCAAAAGTGACCAATTCCTTTGTTTTAGAAACTTCATTAAATTGATAAGGTAAAAAGTCACCATTGGTAATAACATGCCAAAGATCTAAATCTTTTGATTTCACATAAGTCTCAAATCTATTTTTCCAATAAATAAAACTATCGGTTTCAAAAAGTGGTGGTCTTAGCATAGATTGCCCTTCTAGGTACTTGTTGGAATCCATAGATCGATTCAAGGTTTTAAAATACAATATACTTTAAAAATACTTGAGCAACCCGCTCTGATACCAATTGTAGAAACTAGAAGGAGGGGGGGTTGAATAGTTTCTTATATTTACTTGTTAAATGATGGTTTTCAAAAAATCCTTTTTCAAAAACTTAGACTTAAGGAAATAAGTGAAATCTTCTTATGCATAATATGAACAATGATAGTGTAACTAAACTAATACTAACTAATATATATGCACAAAGAATAAAGAATGTAAAGAGTTAAGGATAAAGAAAGATTAAACCAAACACCAAGGATTTATAGTGGTTCGGCAACGAAGCTCACTCCTCGTTCCTACTCCACTCCTCGAGTACTCTTTACTCGAGAGTTCACTACACAACAAGCTCCTTATGATGGAGAAACCGTACACGTTGCTTAACCAATTTCCGACTCTAAGCTAAAAGTCGAGCCCTAATCATAGCTAGGACCAATCTACACAACTATACTTAGTACATACACAACTTCCAAATAGACACAACTACTTGGATCTTCACAACTATGACACAACAACAAATGTATAAGATTTGATCTTCAAAGGATCTTTGGTGGTGGACTCAACACTTCACAAAGATAGTGTTCTTCTCTTTGCACTTGAAGAGGAAGGGATGGATGAGATAGATTCACTTCTAAACAAGTAGTAATCAATCAAATGATCAAGGATTTGAGTGATTTAAGAAGTATGTTTGAATCTCGAAATTTATGTGCAAAAGAGATGAGGAGAAAATATGATAAAGGTCCACTATTTATAGGAAAAAGGGCCAACGACTATATCTGCCCGCGGTTCCTTATCTCAGTCGGCGGTACCTTATCGATAAGGAACCACCTAGGCACTAGGGAACCGCCGGAGTAGACTCTGCTTCGTTTTTGTCCTTTAGTGGTGGAGGTCTTATCTGATTATAAAATATCCTGAAAGAATATTCCAAATCAAAAAAGAATATGCCATTTTCAAATTTTCTAATATTTAATTTAATAAATCATTTTCTTAAAAAGAAAGTTTAATTAAAAACTTGTCACAGTTAATAAAAGGTGAGTTTTAAGAAAAGATTAAATCACTTGATCACTTGATTAAGGTTAGTACTTGTTTATTCATACCTTAAGTGAAAATGGGTAAAATGAAAAATACTTGAACTCAAGAATTTGTTTTTTGTTGTTTTCGTAAATGCTTTTTTTTACATATTGTCGTATTCAAAACTAAGCGACCCAAAGAATGCAAGTAACGTTTTTAGGCATTACTGCATTAACACTTTGTGAAGCTATTGTTGAAACACATTCTCATCTTTTGAAATTTTGATTTTTATTTTTCATATAAGTGATTGGAAAAATATCTTTGTTTGTTGTATTTAGGTACTAATCATGCCTACGGAATATCAAAGAGATCATCAAAACACTAGACGATATATGCCAAATCTTTCTCAAATTTTTGCCTCTATCCAACTTCAAAACTCCTATTCGTCTCTTTCAAAACGTTGTTTCCATGAAGGTAGAACCGTTGATGAAGAAATTGCGGGTTATGACTATATCAAATCTATGTTTGAGCCTACGGGGTTTGATTATTTGCTTTACATAGATGAAGTGATATATCCTGTATTTCTTTTGGAGTTCTTTAGCACCTATTATATCTTTGAATGCAATGGTAGAATATTCGTTAGGTTCTTATTGAATGATCAAGTCATTTAATACTCTCTTGAAACATTTGATCAAATTCTTGGTGTGCCATTTGAGGGTACTTGTCGTTTCACGGAAAAATGAAGACTTGATGCTCTCTATGAATCCAACGATAAACCTCCAAATGACAACTATGAAGTTGATCTCGATTTTATCCTTGAAATCATTTCCAAAGAGCGTGATGGAAACGTTGTGAGAAGCCTTCATTCTAATAAACGACTTGTAAATCTTTATGAAGTTCTCTCAAGCGACCTTAAGGATTTTATGGTTTGTTGGGTCGAGATCCTTAGGGAGAATGTATTTTGTCTTGGTGGGAACCGGGATCACATTCCGGCATGTATGGTGCATATGTTATTTTGCATCTTTACCAAAACCAAGTACAATTTGGCATACTACATTGCTCGACGAATTAATTATGCTCTTTCCAAACCCAAAACAAATCTACCCTATGCTATGCTTCTTACTCGCCTCTTCAAGAGGGTTGTTCATGATTTTCCCTTCCTTGACTTCTCTCGCTTTCAACCGGTTCAACGGGTGATGTTACCTATTCAAGAGGTATATGAAAGAAAGCCTAGAAGTGATAAAGGTTCGAGAAAACATAATTAACAAGAGTCTGATGAAGAGGACTTTGATATGTCACCAAGTGATGGTGGTGACATATGTAATAGTGCTCATGTCGGCTCTTCAAGTAACTCCCGTCAATCCACAAACTCATTCGTGGATGGAATTGAAGACTTAGCTCTTCCTCCTCACCATTCCACTAGTGAAGTACCGGAAGACCTCAACATGGAGTGTCTCTACCGTGAAAATCTTATGACTCGAGGTGAGTTGCTCGAACATCGAGTGGAGTCAAGAAAGGGATTCAAGTACTTGGGGAATTTGATCAAGGGATTTGGCAAGAAATGAAGATAAAGACTTTGATTTAATTCAAGGAGAACATGTTGTTAAACATGCTATGTGTTGAACATTTGCTTTCTTTTCTTTTATGTGCGTGTATTAACTATTACTAATTGTTTGGATTGCTAACTATTTTAATCCTTAATTATATGTGTAATCGCTCGTTGTATCTACATAGCTTTGTGCTCATTATGTGTTTGTTAGCCTCATAGATTTTGACTTATAGTTAACTTTGGCTTGATATTTACCTGTGTGAAATCTGGGCTGACCAAAGTTTTTGGAAGTGCACTTTTCTGTCACCACTGGATGCGGTTCCATATCGAACCCGTGGTTCTTTAGCGATAAGGAACCGCGCACCTACGTTAGGAACCACCTGTTCATGTTTTGACAGAAACTTTGCTTTGCACTGTTTTCCTTAATCTGTGTAAAACTTTGACAAAATTTTTGAAAAACCTGCACTTTCCTAAACTAGGGTACCTAATTTCATTATTCACCTAAAATGATTTTAACCCATTACTAGTTTGGATCATTCCCTTCTCTTCTTAAACCCTCTCATGTTGATTGTGCTCTTCATCCCTTCAACTCTTCTCTAAATCTTAACACATAACCATGGTGTACACTAGAACATCCACTTCTTCCAAAACTTCTTCCTAAAAAAGAAGCCTCAAAATTAAGATCAAGATACCTCACATTGGTTCTTCATCTTTTCACACTCCCAAAAATGAGATCTCTCCCATTCTCATTTCATCTTCACGTTCACCACCCCATGCTCCATGCAAGACAAACTCAACCCATGGTACTAACCATTCTCATGGTTCTACCTCCTCTTCATTCCAATCAAGAATGAATGAGCTTTCTTCACCTTTCACCCCTAGTCCTCTTTTGGATGGGATTTCTCAACCTCAACCTCTACAAAGTATCCCCTTTGTACTTGAGCCTTTGGTTACCTCTCTTTTCACTCCACCAAACTCTCCTATCTCACCCTTGGAGACCATGCCTCCACCTCCTCCTCCACCCTCTAACACTAATGCTCCTATTTTAGGCATTCCTATCCCTTACTTCATGGGTGATCCTTACTTCTTTGGGTTCTTAGAAGCTCATGGTGCAAATTGCCCATGTTGTCTCTATAATAACTACATCATTCAAAACCTAAGGATGGATATGCTTGGCGTTCATAGAAGGTTGCATGATTTCTTGCTTGTCTTGTTCTCTATGTCTCCTCCTAGGAGATGAATGATGGTTTTCAAATTAACATGCTTTTTTAAAAGAAGGTCAAGCCAAAGAGAACTATGAACTCAAGACCTAATTGTTAGCTATCTTAGTAGTAGTTAATTGTCTTTTTAATTATTGTATTTCCTTTCCTTTCCCTCATGATTTTCTCATGTGGATGATTTATGGATTTAGTTTTTTTGTGCTTTAATCTATATGATCACATTAAACAACTTCAATTTATTTAAAATTGAACCTAAGTCTATTACAACCTCTAAAAACTTGACTTAAAATTGGACCAAAATGTTATTTAAATATTTTGTCACCCTTTGTTAAGACATTCTTTGAGAATGTGTTGCTTTTATGCAAGCCTAGCATACTCTAGTGCTAAAAGAGGTAAAAATCCAAGATTTGCAATTTTTTGAAAAAGTCTTATCTTTCTCCAAAACTTTTGAAAATCTGGTTTTGCAGTCCACTGGACGCGGTTCTCAAGCCTCCAGGCGGTTCAATATCGATATGGAACCGCGGGCTTCTTTAAAGAACCACGCCCTGTAAAGCCGATTTTGGCTTATTTTTGGTCTTTCTTCTTTGACCACTGTTTTGGTTAAGATTATTTGTTTACCCAATTTGGCTAAGCATTATCTAAAACCTTTCTTTTTCATTTCAAATCTTTTCCTTGTCTATTATCTTTAAATTCTTCTCTTTTGGGAGTTGTTTCCTTCATCACTCACAATGCCTAATTTTTCCTTTTCTAACCTTGACATTTCTTTGTCACAAACTTCTCAACCTAAAGCTTCTTCTTCTAAGCTTTCAAAGAAACCTAAAATCTCGGTTAAACCCATTTGGATAAAAAAGAATAAGAATCCTCATGATTATTCTTCTCCAAAATCCTCCAAGAATTCCTCTTTCTCTTTGATTCAATATTGGAATGAGACTTACTCTATAAATCCAATTACCAGAGAAAAAGAAATTCTTCCACCACCACCTAAACCTTTCAACTCTCCTCAACTCAATGACCTATATTCTTTCCCTAACCTCACTAGGCTTTGTGAAAACATCTCTTATCCATTATCTCCCTCCCCACCAACCTCTAATCTTGATGGACCTCCCCCATCTAACGACTTTGTTTTGCATCATGGTTCCTCGTGTGCTTGTTGTCGTTTTCAACAAATTGAACTTGCTCATATCTATGACAAGCTAAATTTTCTTGAATTCCTCCTCACTCGACATCCTCTCAAAGTTTTCGTTCCCGTGAACAAAACTTCGAATGATGCTTCGTCGTCTTTCTTTTCCAACTAAGGCACTTTTGTACTTTAGTTGTTTGAGTCAATAAATTTTTAGCAATCTCGAAAGATTAGCACTATTAGAGTAGCTTATGCTTTGTGGTCTATTTTCCATATTTTTTTTGTTTTAAATATTCATATTGTGTATATGAATATTTGTCTTGTATGTTATTTCATATTTTTGTAATATGAATGTTATGTGTGTTATCTTTCCCTCTAATTCTATTTCACACATTATTTAAGGAGTTGATCATGGTTAAAACTTAAAATTAATTATGGGTAATTCCATAAAGTCTAAATTTTAACCCATTGACATTTTAAATCATCTTTGATTGGTTTGGATGTTTCTTTTCTTCCTTTATTCCACCAATTGAACTATGATGTTGTCAATACACACTCTTTGGACATACTTAGCAAATGATTGCTTCTAATTTGAGATTTCTTTTCCTTCTCCCTCTCAAGTTAGTTAGTAACTAGTGCCCATATATACATTGGTGTTTCTTTTCTTTCTTCTAACCTTTGTGTAGCATGTCACCTTAACTCATTGACTTGGTACCCCAAGCAAGGGGGAGTAAGCACCAAAGGGGAGATACTAGCAAAAGTCCGGTTCTTTTCTTCTTCAAAGACTTGTGCTAACCTTTTTGCTTCGACAAAGGGGGAGAAATGATAGTGATAAACTCGTTAATAATTCGAATAAAGTTGTATTTTACGTAAACGAGTTTATAGTTTGTCGTAATAAAAAAGGGGGAGATTGTTAATGCAAAGCAATGCCTAAAAACATTGTTAGTATTAATTAATCTTTCTTAGTTTTGATCACGACAAATTACAAAGACATCTATTGTCAAACATAATCATAAAAGGAATTATCTAACAAAAACTATCATCAAGGTGATAATCATTACACTAACATATCGTAATCATACTTAGTGATCATATAAGTGATTAGCCTTAAAACTCACTTTTGTCAAACATTACAAAAGATTTTTAATAAACTTTATTTTTAAGAAAATGTTTTATTAAAATGAAAATGCAAATTTGAATATGGCATATTCCAAATGCCATAAGAATATCCTTTGAAGGTTTAATTAGCCTCAGATATTTCAAATTCACTAAAAGAAAAAAAGGAGCGGAGTCTATGCTGGCGGTACCTTAGCCCCTATGGCGGTTCCTTATCGATAAGGAACCGCGGGCTCCAATAAGGAACCGCGGCCAGATATAGTCGTTGGATGTTTTGTCCTATAAATAGTGGATGAAATCTACATTCTTATCAACCCTTTTTGGACATCTTCTTCGGCCTTCTTTCTCCTTTCTAATCCTAGTCATTTGTAAATGATCACTTAATGTGTTAAGTATGTTTATTCATGATTATCCTCTTGATCTACTTCTTTACGTTGTCCAAAGAGAAGATCACTCACACACTTATGATGTGATTAAAGATGTAGCATTGATTAAGATCACCTTCTCCTAAAGATCTAGTCATATTCATCGTTTGTTTATTTGTGTCTTGTGTAGATCCAATGTATTTGTGAATACTTGGACTAGTTGTGTTCATCCAAGTTATTTGTGAATACTTGGATTAGAGTTGTGTACATCCATTGCACATGTGTGTGCTTGGATTTATGTTGTGTATATCCAAGCTACATGTGTGTAATTGGATATGATTAGTTGAGTTTTAATTAGTTGTGTTAGTTCTCACTAAACTATAAAGTGATGTGGTTGTGTCTTGTGAGTTCTCACTAAACTATAAAGTGATATGTAGTTGTGTTGTGTGGAGTTCTCACTTAGCTTCAAAGTGAAGAGTCGTGAAGATTGGTTCAAGCTTTAAATTAGAACTCGACATCTAGCCTTGTGTCAGAAAATGGTGAAGTAGGCAACGTTATGAAGATTGGTTCTACATTTAGATTAGAACTGACATCTAGCCTTGTGTCGTAAAAGAGTGAAGTGGGCGACATTATTTAGATTGGTCCTAGCTAAGATTAGGTCTCGACATTTAGCTTAGTGTCGGAAAATAATGTAAGCGACGTTGTAAGGTTTTCTCCGCCAAGAATGGAGCTTGTGGATATAGTGGAATTCTCGAGTAAGGTGTACTCGAGGAGTGGAGTAGGAACGAGGATAGAGCCTCGTTGCCGAACCACTATAAATCTTGGTGTCTTCCTACTAGGTTGTTTCTTTCCTTACTCTTTACGTACATTCATTATCATTACACTTACTATAGTTAATGCATTAGAATTGAACCTAATCATTATGTAACTAGCTTTCAAGTAAAAGATAGTTTTGTGCATTCACCTAATTACAAGGAATATTAATTAGGAGATAAACCGATGAGAAACTATTCAACCTCTCCTTCTAGTTTCTACATAGCCCATTTAGGTCATGAGGTTCCACCATGCATGAATACTTGGAGGGGAGACCTCGTCATGCAATTAGAGGGGTTGCCTCTAATTAAATAGTCTGGGTAGGAGGGATCAACTCCTAGTGAAGGATGCAAGGTACACATCGCATTCATTCTGATAATACTGCTAAACCTGTAACTAGGATGCACCCATACGTCCCACATGATAATATAATATAATGGCCAAAACTGAAAAGGGACGTCACGAGCAATCACTTCGCCGTGGTTAAGTCATAACACTGGTGCCTCCAGAGTTATGGTTATGGTATCTCCATAACTAGGTGACACTGGTCATGCATGTATATGGCTTAGGTTCTTAATCTAACATAAGTATCAAACATATAAAACAAATATTGGGAAAACAGTTGGCTGCAGACGGGGAATCCTAATAAGGAAAGAATGTCCATACTGAAAGGACGGGAAATCCGTACCTTACGTCCAGTGAACGAAGAAGACGAACGAAAGAGAGTCCTACTTAGATCTCACTAATGCTACATAAATAGTATACGTGTATAAGTATTCTGATTACTGAGTACGTAACTGATTTTATATCATGTCTTAGCTTGTTTTATATGTTCATGTCTTGTTTTACTGATTTTAACGTCATGCTGTGTTTATCATGTATTCTATATATTCTGATTAAGTATTACTTGTATTTCTTATATTATTATACTTGTTGTGTAATAATAAGTAACTTTCTAAAAATAGCAGGTTTCCTAAAATAGAAAGTTTCTAAAAATAGAAAGTTTCCAAAAATAGAAAGTTTCCAAAAACAGATTAACTGCTTAAAATAGATTAGTTTCTAAAAATAGAAAGTTTTCAAAAATAGTAAGTTTCCTGAATTAGAAAGTTTCCATATTTAGAATTAAGCTGAATTATTTATAATATTCTGTTAATTAAATAAACTATAGGTTATACGATCTAATTAAATATAAACATGATTTAATTAAATTAAAGTGTATAAAAATACTTAGGTTAAAACATGTATTAATACCATATTAATATAACCTAAGTCATGATTATTAATTAATTATATGTCATGTTTAATAATTAATTAATACTATGGTGCAAAATAAATAAATAAATACTTAGGTTAAACATGTATTATTTAATAATAATAATAACCTAAGTTTCATGTTTAATTAAATTAATTATAAGTCATGTATTAGTTAATTTAATTATCTTGTAAAAATAATATACTTGTAAAATTAATTAGACTTGTAAAAATAATCATGAACCGAACCTGTGTGTTATCAATTAAACATGTCGTGAACCGGACCCGTGAAACCATTGAACCGGTCTGAACCAAACACCCCCAAAAACAGTGGCAAACTGGCTGAGCCGGTTGCCCCTGCTTTCGGTAAGCTGCCACCGGCTGTTGCTGGTGGTCTTGCTTCTCTCGGCTAGCCGCTGATACAAGAGTTCCCACCCGCTGTAGCTGGTGGTCTCCCGTGCGCTGCGCTACGTTCCCCCTGCTAGACCAACCTAGCCACCGGCTGGGCCGGTGGTGTTGGTTTGCTTGCTGCCGAGACCCACATAAACCACAAGGACACCCCCGACGCAAGTCGGGGTACCTTGTCCTTGCTGTCGACCGAACCCCACCACCACCGAGATCTAGATCTTGGTTGGTGGTCGTGACAAGAACACGCCGAGAGCCATGGGGCTCTCGGTTTGTGTGTCGGCCGAAACAACCAACCCGAAAACACCCTTAATTTTGCCCCTCGATTCCATGTCATGTTTTTATCCATGTTTTTATTTAATTACATGTTCATGTTTCAATAATTAAATAAAAAGAAAAAAACAAAAGGGTTTGAGGATTACCAAAACACGTGGAATGAATGGATAATGATTACATGAACACACTCTTATGATTTCTTTAATCAAGATCAACCAAACACCCCTTGTGGTGTGTTCTTGCCGCCGGCCAAAAGAGAGAGAGAGAGAGATTTATGGTTTTTGCAATTTTGTGAAAACTCTGTAAATGTTTAGTTTCCCTTTTTTTATTATTTTAATAAAACCAAAACATGGGCTGGGCCCCTCTCTTCTTCTTGTGCCGCAACTTGTAGGGTCCACCAAGGGAAACCCGAAGCCTTTCTCGTGTCTAATTATTACGTGTTCGTGTGTTCGTGTTTACGTGTTACGTTTAAGTATTTGTGTTATTATAACTACTTGTACGTAACGATATTTATCGTGTTTAATAATATACGTAAATACATAATTATATGTTCGTGATTCTTACGTTCATGATTTCATGATTTCATGATTTCATGATTTCATGATTTCATGTTCGTGATTATAATTATTATTGAAAATAATAATCGTGTATTTACACGTACTTAATACTTATCGTGTAATTATACGTACATAACTTCTGTAATTCCTAATCATGACACGTGTTCATGCTATAAAAGGAAAGTTTTAATATGTACGTATGTTTTCTAGGGTACTATTCGTGGTAAAAGCATGCGGGTTTTACAGAAATGGTGGCACTCCTCTCTAGCCTCCGATCACTAAAATCCTAAATGCACGATCGAGTCTAGAGCCATTTGGGATCATCAATAATCTCATTAGGACACATTTCCATATTCCTCTGCTTCTTCACATTCTGTGAAAAGTAAGAAAGATATTAAGAGTCCTACACAAAATCTTCATGATATTGCCTGAATATTTGAGTAATACGAAAGTATTTACAATGAAGATGGAAATCCTTCTTGAGCGAACATTAAAAAACTCATGGTAGGTGACTTGTGCGATTCTTTATGAATCAAACTTGTGATAACTGGAAAGCAACAGTGGTCTAATTCTTAACTGAATTTGAACACGTTCCAGGCCTCAATGCAATATCTTAGTGATCTTGCCAGAACACTCAGAGTGACACTCTTTAGTACTCACACTGATGAGTGGACATCCCCCTAGTGTTAACATCAAACAGCACTTCGTAGGTAAATTGCAAGATTCAATATGAATCAAGCTCGTGACAACTAGAAAGCAACGATGTTGTGGTTCTTAATTTAATTTCACTTGTTCCAGGTATATGAATTGACGGCTTTAATCATGCAGATAATTCTATCCAAATGGTTCACTCTTTACGTTCGCAGTCAGCTTTGGACGATCGAGTAAAGAGAACGGGTTTACCCGCGAAATCTTGTAAATGAGGTTCTTAATTGAAACTACTTGCCACAAGTACGATATTTAAATATTGTCCAACGGTCTTCACCGGCCGGAGGTAAAGTGCTACCTAATTAGGTTTAAATGTTCAACGTCATTTCATCCGTGTCTACTTTTGTTGCTAACTGTCTTATGCGGCTTAACAAGACGGTGGCGTTGCGGTGTCCGAGAAGAAGTCGTCCCCACATGCTTATACTTTCTGCACTTAATACTTCAACAAATTCAAGAAATTCTAAAAGTCAAGTCTTCCGTTGTATCAAACTCTGAAGCTTTCAAGAATTTATAAAGGTATAAGTATGTGGAACATGAAGTCACGAGGAGGCGAATATCACAAGTGATGAATGCACAAGGTCAAGGCAAGGAAACATGCTCAAGACTAATGTCAAAGATCACATCAGCATATTCACAAGAACAAGATCGAAGACTCAAGCATAGTAAGCTAGGTTTAATATTTTGTAAAATGGCGTGACCTCCCTTAGGGGGAGATTGATGGAAATACGAAATTCCAAAGAAAGTCTCGGTCACATCATAGTTAGCATAGATCACGATCTGTAGACTATTTAGGAATTTGTCTCTTGGAGCAACCTCCCTTAGGGGGAGATTGGTGGGAATACGTTTTTACGTATTTAGGAAGGATCGGTCACTCCAACGAGATACATCTAGTATGGGCTCGTGATCCAGTATATAACAATATAACCCACAAATCCCACATGTAGGGTGGGCTTTATATACCCCCTCCTAAGGAGGGGGTTGGTTCTCATTTTCATATTCAATATTACATCTGTTCTCTAATCCTCTCCTTTCTTTCTCTACCATCTCTCTCTAGTTCTTCATCTATCTCTCTCTATTGTAATCATTCCATCAATAGTATAATCCAAGGATTACGTAGACCTACAACCACAAGGATAACTGGCTCGCCAAGCGTTTATAGCGACATTGATTTTTGATCCTTTGATGTCGGCTCTTCCTATCATTGTGAATGAGAATTCACCAAGTGTTGGAATGTTCACCCACCAATATGGAACGTGAGCTAGGTTTACACCGTCGTGAGTTAAGTTAGTTTTACCCTACCGATGACAATGTCACAATGTAATCCAACCTAGTACGAGAGGAACCATTGATTCACACAATTGGTCATTGATATGAGTGAAATCTCATATCAATTATATCATATTTAACCCTAAAACATAAAGTAAAATACCTGATTTTAATGTGTAAAAGCAGTATTATGCGTATTCTTTGTTGTTTGTGCTTGTGTAGGTAAAAAGATACAAAATTGATGCAAACATGGAAATCAAGTCATTATTGATGGAGAAAAGACAAAAGAAGGACAAAAGATGACAAGTCAACATAAGTTAAAGGACCTTTCTTGACAACTTTGAAAGTTGAGGGACTAAAAGTGACAAGTTGGAAAAGTCAAGAACCAAGTCAAATCTGGTCAAAGTCAAATTCAACAAGTAAAGGGTTCAATTCTGGTCAAGTATGAAGTCAAAGGGCCTAAATTGACAAGATATTGAAGTGTGAAGTTCAAGTTATGAAGCTGATAACTAGAAGGACCTATTTTGCCAAAAATGAAAGAACTTTCAGGATTGATCCGTGTGATAACCTTTTCAGCCAATCACAAGCCAAGAAATAATAAACATGCATCGTTGACTGGCCTTGTTAATGAAGAGAGAGGGAGTTGAGCTATTAATGAGCCGTATCCCAACAGTGGAAGCCACTAACTCACATTTCCACCAATAGAAAACAACCACCTCATATCCATCACTGTTACTATGGATAGCAATCCGCAACTTCATTATTGGACCTATCACATCATTACACATGGCTCTTTCATTCCCGGATCGTAGCACAAGATTCATACACTTTCAGAAGAAACACTTAACATGAAAAGTGATCGTCATGATGATACGAACCTAACCTAGTTATCCAATCAAGATGAAATCCACTAAACATGTTTCCCCTAATTTGGATCATGATCATAAATCTGCAATTGGCAAGATGAATCCACGTGGCATGTTCTGGTTGGATGCAACACGTCATCACACCTCCCCAGCACCTAGTTTAAGTCTATAAATACTCCTTGTATCTCTTATTAGCAAAAAAGTAGCTTAAGTGTGTAAAAACATACACTTTTCCCCTTTCTCTAAATCTTGTTAGAAGTTAGCAGTTATAACCTCTCATAGTGCCTGACAAATAATAAAATCTAACACCAAAAATAATTAGTCAACTTGATTTCTATTGGACAATCAATTCGTATTGAGTTGGGAATAACGAACATAAAAAGACAAATATTAAATGGCGCCGCTGCCAGTTCATTACGTGGAGATTGCCGATTGATTGACGGTTACGATTGGATTTTGGGATCCGTTCACTTGTGAACGTTCCTTTTACGTATCATAAATAAAAAAATACAAAAATAAATAAAAAAGATAAAAATATAAAAAACAAAAAAACCCCAAAAATCAATTCTTTCCTAAGAATTGAACCAAAAAAAAATCAAAAATCAAAAAGTAATCCTTTTCCTAAAAGATTACACCAAAAATATACTGTATATATTGGATTCACTCGTTTTTACGTACATACTATACTTTCATAAAAAACAAATAAATACAAAAATATTTTTGATATATTATTATATGTAGATACATATACGTAGATACGAACAACCAATTTACCTACTTCCATAATTATTGCCTTGGCAATACACCGTACTTGGGGGTGTTTCGGTCCCATTTACGTGTATCAATCAAATTCAATTAAGGCGCAATAGATAAATACTACAATCTACTTGAACTTGAGAAAGAGGCCACTGTGTGGGGGGTATAAGGCGAGTGTATTTCACATTCTAAAGAAGCAGTCTGTTAAGTAATACGCATCGCCTTGTTTCTCCGCTTCCTTCCTTGTGGGACTTTCAAAGGTGATAGTATTGAGTGGTGTGCCACCGAATTAGTACTACATATCTATATATTTTCTTATGGATATTAATTATTACACCTCGAGAGAGATAATATTTTCTTTCTCAAAAGTCGACCGAGAGCTCCTCTCTCATTCTTCGATTTGAGTTGCATCCACACTGCATGCACATATACTTATTGGTGTACAACCCCTTCCTCCCAAAAGGAAGCAAAAGAACAAGAAAAACACCGTCCATCAAGCCGATCACGAGTATCGTGCTTTCAACAACTCACAAGAAGTCATGGCCGCCGTTGATAATAAACCATTGATTGAGATCCTCCAATCTAATATAGAGGGGAATGCGGATGCTATTGTTATTCCTGAGATACCCGCAAACACTTTTGAGCTTAAGACATGCATGATTACTATGGTTTCTTCTATTCCCTTCCTAAGGAGACCCATGGATGATCCCCACGACCATATCAAGAGATTCATGTCACTTTACAATACACTTAAGTATAATGGGGTCCCTCATGATGCTATTAAGATGATCTTATTCCCTTTCTCCTTAGAGGGTAATGCCAGGAATTGGTTAGACAAGAAACCTTCTAGGATCATTTTCACTTGGGAGGATTTGAAGAAGAAATTTGGGAATAAGTTCTTTCCTCCTTCACGAACCACCGCCTTGAGAAACCAAATCATAGGTTTTCAACAAAAGCAAGACCAAAACTTTAGTGAGGCTTGGGAAGAGTTTAAAGAGTTGTTGAGAAAGTGACCAAACCATGGATTTAACCAAGTTCACCAAATTAACACCTTCTACAATGCTTTGAGACCTCACCATCAAGATTCCCTTAACTCGACTGCGGGTGGGTACATTCTTTCAAAATCAACACAAGTTGCATGGGATATCATTGAGACAAAATCCATGGTTCAAACTAATAATCAAATAGATGAGATGGTCCATGTTGTTCAAGAGAGTGCTCATACATCAATTGATAATCAAATCCTCAAGAATCACAATGAAATACTTTAAGCACTTAACAAGACTCAAAAGATGAATCAAGAGATGTTTTAAGCATTTATGAAGGTTTCCTTGAACAATTCTTCTCCCAACGATGAAAATGCCATTACCCTATCTTTTGAGACATGTGGAGGGCCTCACTCATACTTTCAATGTGATCAAGGTCAAAACTTTCAAGGAGAATGATATGCATATCAATATGAGGGAAGAGAACACTTTAAACCCAACATTAACCCTAATGACATCTCTTACAAGTCCAACAATTACCTTGCTCCACCCAGTTTCCCTCCCCATCAACCCACCCAAAACCAAACAAACACTCCACAATTTCTTAATAGAAATCAAGGACCAAGGGGAAATTACCAAGGGAACAAAAACAATAGAGGGCCTAATAACTTTCAAAATCAAGGAAACAACTTTCATGGACATAACCAAGGGTTTTACCAACCACCTCCACCTCAAAATCCAAACCAAGGTTTTCATCAAGGAAATATGCAACCTTATCCCATGGATTTAATTCTTCAAAATCTTACTTCTTATTAAAGACAAATGAAGGAGAATCAAGAAGAAAACAACAAGAAATTTACTCTTTTACAAACATAAATTTTGCACACTCGAAGGCCACAAGGTGTTTTACCTTCCAACACTCAAACCAATCCAAGGGAAAATGTAAATGCAATTACTACAAGGAGTTGGAAAACAACCATTGATCCTTCAATTAATGCTACACCTCCTTTGGTTACTCCTACTACGGTTCCTCTTGGTGAAAAGCCTACACCTTCTAAGTCTACACCTTCTAGTTCTACACCTTCCACTCCTACACCTACTACTCCTTAACCTTCCATACCTATCAATAAAGAAACCAACAAAGAGAGCCCTTCAACAACTACCACTCAACCTTCACCAAAACCAAGTCTTCCACATCCTTCTATACTGAGAAAGGAGAAGCTTAAGAACAAGGATGACATTCAAGTGTCCAACTTCTTAAGGATGTTTAAGCAATTGAATATCAACATATCCTTTGCGGAGGCTTTAGCTTACATGCCCAAGTTTGCCAAAATGTTCAAAGACCTTCTCTAAAACAAAGAAAAGTTGGTTGATATGCCTAACACTTCATTGAACAAAAATTGTTCCGCGGTGTTGTTGAATACTTTACCAACTAAACTTGGAGATCCAGGACGGTTTTTGATTCCTTGTAATTTCCCAGGGGTGGTAAATTGCATGGCACTTGCGGATCTTGGTGCAAGAATTAATTTGATGCCTTTGTTAGTTTGGAAACAACTCTCTCTTCCCAAGATCACACCTACTAGGATGACCCTTGAGTTAGCAAACCGTTCAATAGCTTATACGGTGGGGATTGTGGAAGATGTGTTTGTAGGAGTTGATAAATTCACATTCCCCACGGATTTTGTAGTTGTTGACTATGACATGGACCCTAGATTTCCTCTCATTTTAGGAAGGCCTTTCTTGAGGACGGGTCGTACTCTTATTGATGTGGCGGAAGGAGAACTAATTATGAGGGTAGAGGATGAGAAAGTAGTGTTTAAGTTGGGGAAAGTAACTAAGAAGTCTCAAAGTTGTGAAACCATTAACATTGTGGATGTTCTTGATGAGGTTTGTAATGAACATTTTCATGAAGCTTGCAAAAGTGATAATGAGAAAATTCCACATGTGGAGACCGTGGCCTCAATTGATCCCTCCTTAACACCATTTAGAGAGAGTGATTTCCTCTTAGAGGAATTTGAGTCCAACTTTCTTGGAAATGATGATTCTCCCATAAATTGGGAAGAAGATAATCTTACTATCCAAAAGTTACTCAATGAAGATCCCATTCCTTCACCTACTCTACAAGAGGTTACTAATGATGATCCATCATTAGTTCAACCTTATATTGAGAGTCCACCTACCCTAAAAATTAAGGATCTTCCATCACACCTTGAATATGCTTTCTTAGAAGGAGAGGATAAATTACCCGTTATCATAGCCAAAGACTTGAAAGATGATGAGAAGGATAAGCTTATAGAAGTCCTTTAGAAGCATAAGAAAGTCATAGCTTGGAAATTATCTAACATAAGGGGGATTGATCCTAATTTTTGTACTCACAAAATACTTATAGAGGATGATTACAAACCCGCCATCCAAAACCAAAGAAGGGTTAACCAAAAAAATCCATGTAAGTAATCAAAAAGGAAGTTATCAAACTCTTTGACGCGGGTATGATTTACCCAATTTCTGACTCACCATGGGTTAGCCCGGTGCATTGTGTGCCTAAAAAGGGTGGAATCACCATTGTGCCTAATGAGAACAATGAGTTGATTCCCACTAGACTTGTCACGGGTTGGAGGGTTTGAATTGACTATAGGAAGCTTAATGATGCAACTAGGAAAGAGCAATTCCCATTACCTTTCATGGACCAAATGCTTGAAAGATTAGCGGGAAATGAGTATTATTGCTTTCTTGATGGATTTTTGGGTTATTTCCAAATACCCATTGATCCAAAAGATCAAGAAAAGACCACATTCACTTGTCCCTATGGCACATTTGCTTATAAGAGAATGCCTTTTGGCTTGTGCAATGCCCCGGGGACATTTCAAAGGTGTATGATGGCCATCTTTCATGACATGATAGAGTACACCATGGAAGTATTCATGGATGATTTCTCGGTTTTTGGAGATTCATTCACTTCTTGTCTCTCCCATTTAGAACGTATGCTAAAAAGGTGTGAAGAAACACGTCTTGTTCTAAATTGGAAGAAGTGCCATTTCATGGTCAAAGAAGGGATAGTTTTGGGGCATAAGATATCTAACAAAGGTTTAGAAGTGGATCGTGCTAAGATAGATGTTATTGCCAAACTTCCCCCACCTACCACGGTGAAAGGAGTTAGGAGCTTTTTGGTACATGCGGGTTTCTATAGACGTTTTATTCAAGACTTTTCTAAGATAGCTAGACCCACGACCCATGTAACACCTCATTTTGATAATGGAATGTCACGCGTAATTATGGCGTGTCATCAAAGCATACAAGGATGAATGTCTAAAACATTACATGACCATAAAAAGGAAATACCAGAATCAAACATCGGTAGTCCAAAAGTAAATCTCATCACACACAAACATAAGTACTGTAAATGAAAGGATTAAACAATGTCCACGGAAAGAGTATCAAAGTATAGATAATGCATAAAGTAAAGAAAGGCTAGAAAGCTTCCAGTCCATATGCACGTACGCTTAAAGTCTACGAGCGTCCCTGACTACCTGCCGTTTTGGGAACATGAAAAGGAAAACGGCTGAGCAATATGCTCAGTACACGGATGTATAATAAAGCATGAATAATATAAGCATAAAAGTATATAACAGCGGAAGAAACTAAGTCCCGAATAACCCGGTTAAGTCTTAGTAAAACTGGTTTTATAGTTTGAAAATCCTTATGTTTATCTTATGAAAACTGTTTAACATATTTTACCATTAGCCAATATAGGTCATGAAAATCCACCGTGCATGAATAATTGGAGGGGTGACCTCATCATGCAAATTAGAGGGGTTGCCTTTAATTTAATATACTGGTTTTGGGTAGGAGGGATCAGCTCCTTGTGAAGGATGCAAGGCACACACCACATTCACACTGAGTAATCTGCTGAAAAACATGTAACTAGGATGCACCCATACGCCCCACATGATAAATATAATAATATGGCCAAAAGCTAAAGGGACGCCACGAGCAATCACTCCGCCGTGGGGAAGTCATAACACCAGTGACTCTAATGTTATGGTTATGGTACCTCCATAACTAGGTGAAACTGGTCATGCATGTATATGGCTTCAGGTATTCTAAATTAAACATAAGCAATCAAACATATAAACTTATACTATGGGAAAACAGTTGGCTGCATACGGGGAATCCTAATAAGAAAAGAACGTCCATACTGAAAGGACGGGAATCCGTACCTTATGTCCAGTGAACGAAGAAGACTAACGGAGGAGAGTCCTACTTCGGTATCACTAATGCTACATAAATACATAGGTGTATAAGTATCTGATTACTAAATACGTAACTGGTTTTATATCATGTCTTAGCTTATTTTATACGTTCATGTCATGTTTTACTGTTTTAAGCTTTATACTGTGTTTATCTTATATTCTGTCTATTCTGATTAAGTATTACTTGTATTTCATGTATTATTATACTTATTGTGTAATAATAAGTAACTTTCTTAAAATAGCAGGTTTCCTAAAATAGAAAGTTTCCAAAAATAGAAAGTTACCAAAAATAGAAAGTTTTCAAAAATAGAAAGTTTCCAAAAATAGAAATTTTCCTAAAATAGAATTACTGCTTAAAATAGATAAGTTTCTAAAAATAGAAAGTTTCCATAAATAGATTAGCTGCCTTAATTAAATAAGTTTCTAAAAATAGAAAGTTTCCATAATTAGATATAAGCTGGCTAAATAAGCTAATTATATAAGCCTAAGTGTTTTCTGATTATTTTTCTAAGTCATGTTGTTATAAAGTATAGTTTATTAATTATTACATGTAAATTAAATAAACTATAGGTTAAAAGTATTTAATTAAATATATCTTGATTTTAATTAAATAAAGTAAAATACTTAGGTTAAAACATGTATTATTATTTATTAATAATATAACCTAAGTCATGTTAATTAATTAATTATAGTCATGGTTTTTAATAATTAATTAATTATAAAGTCTAGTTAATATAAATACTTAGGTTAAAATTCATGATCTAATAATTTAATTTATAACCTAAGTCATGTTAATTAAATTAATCATGTCAAGTTTTATTAATTTAATTTTTAACACATAACTATTAAAATCATAAACCTTAACATAATCAATGAACCGGACCGTAACTAGAAACCAAGAACCAGACCTGTAATCAACACCATACCCCGAACCAAGTCGGGGTTCCCCCTTGTTTGCTGTTGCTGTGGGACCACCACCACCATACTGAGACCATGAGGTCTCGGTGGTGGATAATAAGCCAAGCCGAGACCCCCTGGTCTCGGTTAGGCGTCAGCCAACATCAAAACACCCTTAAAAACCCTTGTTTGATTTACCCATGATCATTTACATGTTTTAATAATTGTTTTTAATTAGTTTTTAAAAACATCATGATTTTATGTGATTTATTAAATCAAAACATAAAAGAAAAGGTTAAAAAGGTTATACCGAATGCGTGAATCAATTAAGGATGAACACACACGAATGCTTGCACGATTTCCAAGATCAAAAATCAACCGAACACCCCTTTTTGATGGTGTATAACCGGCGGCCAAGGGGGAGAAGGAAGAAAAAGATTTATGGTTTTGTTATTTTTCCTGTATTGTGAAAAATGACCAAGATTTTCCTAATTCCCTTATTTTAGTAAAAATTAAAATGGGCTTGGCCCATCCTTCTTGGTGTAGCCGCGGGTAGGGGGCCCCACATGGGGTAACCCGTACCTTTTCCGAGTCTAATTATTTTAGTGTGCGTTCGTATTTTATCGTGTTCGTGTTTTATGTGTTCTAGTTAATTATTGATCGTGACCTAATATATTTATTCGTGTTCGTAATAAATATATATACATAATTAATATTAGCTCATGATTTCATGATCGCATGTTCGTGATTATAATTATTATTTGAATAATTATTGTGTGTTCATACGTAATAAATACTTATCGTGTTCTTACACGTACATAATACTTAAAATTCTTATACGTGAACGTAAACATACTATAAAAGAAAGTTTTAATCTTGTACGTACGATCTAAAGGGTACTATTCATGGTAAAAGCATGCGGGTTTTACAACTCTTCCCCCCTAAAAAGAATAATTCGTCCCCGAATTATAGATAAAGTAAATTGGAAAAGAAGAACATACCCGAATTCAAAATATGAAATGAGGATAAGAAGCCCGGATAGACTCCTCTGTTCCCCAAGTAGCTTCTCGCTCGGTATGATCTCTCCAAAGGATTTTGACGAATGGAATCGTCTTCCTTCTCATGACTCGTTCTTGTCTGTCAAGAACTCGTTCGGGTTCTTCTATGAAGGGGATGATACTGGTACCCTCTGAGTAAGGACACATGAAACACATTGTGTACATGCGAAAGCTGTGGAGGTAACGCTAACCGGTAAGATACTTCACCGACTCGTTAAATGATATCAAATGGTCTGATGAAACGAGGACTGAGCTTCCCTTTAATCCTGAAGCGTCTAACACCACGTGTCGGCGAAACTTTAAGAAAGACGTGATCTCCTATGTTAAAATGTATGTCCCTACGATGCTTATCGGCGTAACTCTTCTGACGTGATCGTGCTTCCTGAAGTTTCTGCTTAGCTACTGCGACCCTCTCATTAGTCATCTCTATGATCTCTGGTCCTTCAAGTGTTCTTTCACCAACCTGATCCCAGCAGATTGGGGCGCGACACTTTCTGCCATACAACATCTTGAAAAGAGCACACTTGATACTTGCGTGCCAACTGTTGTGGTATGCAAACTCCACCAAACAGATATAATCGTCCCAATCACCCGTCCATTCCAACGCACATGACCTCAACATATCTTCCAATGTCTGAATCGTTCTCTCCGACTGCCCGTCTGTTTGAGGATGAAAAGTCGTACTAAGCTTAAGTTGTGTGCCCCAAGCTTTCTATAGACTCTTTCAAAATCGTGAAGTGAAACGAGGATCTCTGTCTGAGACGATGCTGGATGGAGCACCTTGGAGTCTCATGATTTCTCTTATATACGTATCGGCGAGTTTACTTACCGAATCTTCCTTGCGGATCGGTAAGAAATAAGCTGATTTGGTAAGTCGATCTACGATAACCCAAATTGCATCGTGCTTCCTCTTGGTTGGCGGTAGACCAGTAACAAAATCCATGGTGATTTTGTCCCACTTCCACTCTGGAATATCTAACGGTTGAAGGAGACCGCCAGATCGCTGATGCTCGATCTTAACCTGCTGGCAGGTAAGACATTTGGAGACGTAAGTGGCCACATCCTGTTTCATACCAGTTCACCAAAAGTACTATTTGATGTCATGGTACATCTTAGTCGAACTAGGATGTATAGAGAATGGGGAGCTATGAGCTTCAGTTAACAAGGCTTCCCGGAGTTCTTGATCATCGGGAACACAAAGTATCGTGCCCTACCATACGATACTATCTGCATCTACTCTGAATTCCGTCTGCTTCTCCAAATTTTGAACTATCGCCCAGATTTCTCCATCATCTTTCTGAGCTTCCTTGATCTTAGAGAGTAACTCGGGTTCTACTCTAAGATTAGCCCAGTAACCGTGCTGTCCACATACCATGATCTCTATGTCCAGTCACTCCAAGTCTCTTATGATTTCCTCCTCAATCTTAATGCCGTTGATCATTCCGGACTTCCTGCTAAGTGCATCTGCTACTACATTCGCCTAACCGGGATGATACTGTAGATTAATGTCATAATCCTTCAACAGCTCTAACCATCTCCTCTGTCTCATGTTCAATTCACGCTGAGTGAAGATATACTTCAAGCTCTTATGGTCCGTGAAAATGTCACATGATTCTCCATATAAGTAGTGCCTCCATATCTTCAATGCAAACACGACTGCAGCAAGTTCCAAGTCATGCGTAGGGTAATTTTCTTCATAAGGCTTAAGTTGTCGTGAAGCGTACGCGATCACTTTCCCATGTTGCATGAGACACAACCAAGTCCCTTCCCCGATGCATCACTGTAGATTTGAAATCCACCTGTACCAGATGGGAGAGTAAGAATAGGTGCAGATATCAGCTTCTACTTCAGGTCTTCAAAGCTCTTCTCTCGTTCTTCCGTCCAGACGAATTTCTCCCCTTTCCGCATTAGTTTGGTCAATGGTAGTGCTAAGCGGGAAAAGTTCTCCACGAACCTACGGTAATAGCCAGCTAAGCCTAAGAAACTGCGGACTTCCGTCGCTGATGTCGGCCTCGGCCACTTAGTAATAGCCTTAACCTTCGCTGGATCCATAGTGATTCCTTCTGCTGATACAATGTGACCTAAGAATGCCACCTTGTCTAACCAGAACTCACACTTGGAGAATTTAGCATAGAGCTGCTTCTGGTGAAGAATCTGTAGTACTGTACGAAGATGGTCTTCGTGTTCCTCCTTGGACTTTGAGAAAATCAGGATGTCATCGACGAAGACAATGACGAACTTGTCCAGAAATTCATGGAAGATTATGTTCATCAAATCCATGAACACTGCTGGAGCATTGGTCAGGCCGAATGGCATGACTACAAATTCGTAGTGACCATAGCGGGTACGAAAAGCAGTCTTGGCGATGTCCTGCTCCTTAACCCGTAGTTGATGATAGCCTGACCTAAGATCAATCTTGGAGAAGTGTTTGGCCCCTTGGAGTTGGTCAAACAGATCGTCTATTCGCGGCAGTGGATACCTATTCTGGATAGTAATCTTGTTGAGCTCGCGATAGTCTATGCAAAGACGCATACTGCCGTCCTTCTTCTTAACAAATAAGACTGGTGCGCCCCATGGAGATGCGCTTGGTCGAATGAAACCTCGTTCTAGAAGTTCTTGCAGTTGATCCTTCAGCTCCTTTAACTCTATGGGAGCCATGCGATAAGGAGCCTTGGAGATCGGTTCAGCTCCTAGAATAAGCTCGATATTGAATTCCACTTCTCGTGCAGGTGGTATGCCCGGAAGTTCTTCTGGGAATACATCTTGGAATTCCGACACTATTGATTGATCCTGAATTGATGGAGATTCAGCATCCATGTCGTGAATTGTAGCTAGATAACCCTCGCAGCCATGTGACAGTAGTGCACGCGCTTGCAGGGTAGATATGATTTGTATAGACCTTCCGGGTACGAACCCGTTGTGAATGTACTCTGCTGCATTAACATCACCGAAGATGACTCGATATGAATGGCAGTCTATGGTAGCATGATGCTTGGATAGCCAATCCATGCCCAAAATCATGTCAAAGTCATTCATGTCCAGCGGAAGTGCGTCAACAGGACGAACTTTATCGTCAAATTCTAGGGGAAGAGTTTTGTATACATGGGTTATGCGTACAGAGTCCCTCAAAGGCGTGGAAATCCTCAGTATATTATCTAGTGGCATGGGGAGCATCCTAATGTTCTTGGCATAAGCAGTAGAAATGACCGAGTGAGTAGCACCCGTATCGAAAAGAACACACGCAACTTGACCATACATATACAAGATTCCAGTGATGGTACCTGTCGACTTGTTGGCCTGGTCTCGAGATGTCGTGTAGACACGTCCAGTGGTAGGAGGCGGCTTGGTATCAGCATGTACTAATGTGCCCTCCATCTCGCCCTTACGGCAGTCCTTCATGATATGGCCAAGAACACCACACTTGAAGCATGCGTCAGTGTTACGATGACATGGCCCTAGGTGCCTACGATGGCAAGTAGAGCAAAGAGGATGAGTATATCCTCCAGTAGGTGTTCTGGCTGGCTGAGGACCTGATAAAACATTTTACATGAGACCAGATAATAGGGTACAAAGGACAATGCGAATAATCGTAAGATTGAATACCAGTGATAGCTGGACGGCTAGGATGTGAACCTCTCTGGTTCTGATCCCCATCGTTTCCATGGTTCCTGGTAGAAGATTTGCTAGAGTGTCAGAATTATGAGTTATAACATGAAATCATAAGAAAATGCGTAAGTATTAGGACCTGCTGCCGTTGGAGTGTCCAACGTTGTTACGGTAATTATCATTACCGCCACGCCAATCCGTAGCAGAACGGTCGTTAGTCTGACCGTTTCCCTTGGGCTGATTAGGCTGCTGCTGAGTAGCCGGCTGAGACCGGTCCTCAGTTTTCTGCCTGGAAGATACAATTTAAGGGATGAATAATTGATGTGACAACCGTGGTTTTGAGGTTCGTCACTTGGTCTTATTTTAGGTTATTTTATGTGTGACTATCTGTTTTGTGTGTTTACATGTTTATTTTGCGTGAACGAGGTTGGTGTGGATATCGTATATGGGTATAAGGTACTCATAAGTAAATCGCGGAACGGTTATTTCATGTTCATGAGGTCACAAATTGGTGACTATGAAATGAAATGGTGTTATTTTGGTGTTTACGTATACGTATAAGTATTATAGTAAATCGTATTTTTTTTACGATTTGGGGTTTAACATTTAGAGGTCTCGGGTAAGGTGTTTAGTCATGGGAGTATTTTTTGGTATGGTTTTAATTCATTTAGGACTTAGTTTAAAAGTTTATTTCAAAATTCAAGAGTTTTTTTTAAAACTGTATATTTTATGTTATTTTACGGTATACGCGTAAATTGACTAGTTTTACGGTTTTGGGGTTTTAGGAGCTGAAGTAAATTAAGGTAACTTAAGGTATTATTAATAATATATTAATAAGTCTTAAAAAGAAAAAAAATAGAAAAAAAAATAAATATGAATCGGGTTTTAAACCGACTAGAAAAGAAAAAGAAAGGATAATGGGCCAAAAGACCCAACTTGAGCCCAATTAGGAAAAGCTTTTTTAATAAAACATATAAATACCATGTTTATATCACAAAAATCAGTTTTTCATTAATTTTCTCCCGTTTTGGCCGAATTTTTACAAGCCCTAATTTAGGGATTCATCAAAAATAATTTTCTTGAAAATTTGAGGTAAAAATCTTGATTTAATTCTTATAGTTTTCTTGTTTTATAGCATTAAGGCTTCAAGTTTTATGTAATCAATTTATATGATGGATTAGAGTTCTTAATAGATCTGTAATTAGGGGTTTTATAACAATTAACATGATTAGGATAATGATTGGTGATTATTAGTGATGTTAATTAGGGTTTAATCATGTTTAAATTCGTTTTTAAAACTGGGCAGATTTTTGAGTCACTTGTTTTGATCATATCTAGAGTTCTATAAACTCTTAGTTTACGATCCAAGCATCCTTGAATAGGTAATTGAAGTGGCTTTCAAATGCAAGAAACGAGAACTAAATTAGAGGTGGGGAGGTGGGTCAGAAACAGGTTACAACAGTCGGAGGTCAAAACAGTTTTAAAATCAGTCGGGTTTAATTTAATGTTTTAAGGTGATTGAGGTACTTAGATGTACATTTGAACCCTCTAATGAGCATGGGAGTTGGTTTATATATTAAATAAGAGGCCTGGAGGAGGGCTAAGCAAATGGGTTAGGGTAAGACCCCCTAATCATAACAAACTTTTTGTATGTTCAAAATCAGTAAAATCCAGATAGACAAAAGTATATATATATATATATATATATATATATATATATATATATATATATATATATATATATATATATATATATATATATATATATATATATATATATATATATATATATATATATATATATATATATATATATATATATATATATGTCGGGGCCTTAACAGTAGCTTTAAGGTTGGGGCAAAAGGGAGGATTTAGCTAACATATGTAAGGGCATAGGGTTTCCTTTACAGAGATCATGGGTATGGTTAGGTGGGCGTTTGGCTTATAGTCTGGAGACCTAAAAACCGGGACTGTTTTGGGTAAAATGTTAACGAGACGGGTTATGAAGTAAACTAAGTTAAGGGCTTTATAGAGGGGTGTAATGAGATGATTAGAGCATATAAATGAGGTACATATATGGGAGAAGGTTAGATTTCCATCATAGGTTGATGAGCCATTTTAGTGTTTGGTTCATGTTTTGATTGTGTGCTTTTATTTGTTAGCTTTTTGCTAGTGCGTGGATTTTTTGGAGAAGCTCAATCAGGTGAGTTTCATAGTCCCATGTATACTAATGATTTTGACTTCCAGATGGGATGGAAGAGACACTGTCTTGTTTTTATAAATTATAATGTGAATGTTTTATGTTTGGTGATGGACTTGTGCATACTTATGTGATTAACTGCTAGTTGATTCATGATTGTTTTATGCTTTGACTTGCTATTAAGGGGATGATGACAAGGCGGGGACTTGAGATTGGTACATAGGTGTATGAGCGCCTATGGTACCATGGTGTTTGGTAAGGCTGGGAGCCTTGGATTTGGTTTGGAATTATTGATCTTGAATGTTAGTTGTTAATGCATATTTGTAGCACATTGTCCATATGTGTAGTGTTTTATGGTTGTTCACAGCTTATTTTAATCTGTTTTTCGGTTGGAGTCTAAACCTATGACTCTTACCAACATTATGTTGACGTGTTTTAGTGTCTCTTTCAGGTGATAAGTGGTTAAACGTGAGAACATATGTGACTAGGATTGGAGTCGCGTAGGAATGCATTTAGAAGGAGATCCGTGTTCCTTCTTAGTTTATTTTTCTATTTGTTTCAATAAGTGATACTATGAACCTATATGTTTATTTGTTTGTGTGATTTGTTTGTCTTAGGTAAGAGGTATGACTGTTACCTACTTACCTAGACTCCTGCATTGTTGAGATATTGTCATGACATTTGTGTCACCTTTTATGATATTTCTATTCATATAGTTCTCTCTATAGACACGCTGTTGTTGTGATGAAATCCATACGTCGTGCCCCATATTACACCATGTTGGGGTGTGACAGAATGGTATCAGAGACAACGGTTATAGAGAATTAGGTTGCCTAGTCGCGTAGCCTAGTCTATAGCTTAAGGGTCCCTGCATATAGGCGTCATAGGAGTATGTGTGCATTTTATAATAATTGATGTGTTTGGATGTTATTTTGTGATGTTTGTTAAGTTATGAACTACTATGGTTCATACTTAGCCACATGTTATTTTCTTTTCAGGGTGTGACTAGTGCTGGTTGAACCATAATCATCCACGCTAGTCATTGTCGTATTTTGCTTAAGTTGTACATTGTAGTACATAATTTGGTACATGGTAGTTTCTATCTTTTGTTGGGTTATTTTATGTACCTGAGGTATAGTATTTTTCTTTTGGTGTTTAAGTCATGTTCCCTAAGAATCATGTGGTGGTTCGAATTATTAGGAGTAGGTGGATATTAAGGATTTTAAGCTGTTTCCACTCTTTTGGGCGACATGACTTATAACTGATTATGTTTTCGTTTTGGATTTAGTCTATGATGTTTTAGCTAGACTATGGATTTATGTATTCCAATAGTTTGATTATACTTTTTTTAATGGATGGAGTTTTGGACTTTATTGTTTATGTGGTTATGAGCTTATGTGAGTAGATGGATATATGTGTTATGTGTTGTATTACTTCTTATAAGTGTCATCATAGGAGGGAGTGCATTGGGGAAAGGGTAATTGTATAAGTATGGTGGCCAACATAGTTATACAAGTACCATAACTCCAATGGATTCCTAAGTATGATTGCATGAAAGAGGGTTAATACATGCTTGTATAGTAGATGTTAGACGGATTTAAGTATATGTATCCCGATATGCCTATATATGTATGATCCCCTATAATTATCGATTGTATCCTTAGGAGGGTGGCTAGCTCGCTTCTTTTTAGATATTCAACCTCCGTTGTGGCGTATTCTTCGAGTTTCCTATTTCACGTGTCCGTTTTAAAATGGTGTCCTTGGTGTTAAGTATATTGAAATAAATTGAGATTTCTTTTGGGATAATGAAATCTTTTGTGTTGAGTCTTACATTCCTTTTTGTCGGTATATATTGAATAGACTTGGAAATCTACTATAGGGTTGGATAGTTGGTTGTATACGGTAACATAAGGGTAAGGTGTTGGAATCGTGTTTGAAACAAGATGTAACATAAGAATTCTTAATCAACAATTATTTATTTGAAAATTCTAAAAGACTTTTTTTTAAAATAAAGCGAAATAAAATTTCTTTCTACTTACATAGTTTATATAATTGAGTTTAACCGATTTACGTCATTTATAATTATTTATACAAGGTTAAATTGAGTTCATGAAAATTTCACATACAATTATCTCTTTCATTTAAAAGGGTTGCATTAATCACTAAGTTTATTCTTTAGTTTTTAAAACAACTAGTATAAAATTGTTTTGGTCGTAACTTGTTCGTTTTTAAAGTTTTTTTGGGTAATTCAAAAGCCTAAAATTATGTACTCGGAACGTACTTTTCAAATATTCAGAATGTATAGTCATGGGAGGTCAGTATCCTGGTCGAAATTATTTTACAAGTGTCGGGTTAAAGGTTGAGTTTTGAATAGTAGTTTTTTTTTATTTGGGATGCACGGGATACCTAGTCTTCGAGTTGAGTTTTGAGATCGTCTAGAAGTTTGTTTGTAGATTGTTTGAGTCACATAGATGTGGTGAGGAAAGAAGAAAAAAAATATTCTTTTGGAAAAGTCGATCTTGTGCACGGTTTAAATGATATGTCGCGGGGCATAAGATGTTTTGGTTGCCATTAAGTGTTTCTTGAATCATTTTTCGTTGTCATGAGTCATTTGAATTGGTACATGTTTGAGTTTTTCTTTTGAATTTTCTTGGTTTTGGTCTGTTTTAACTCGTGCACGTGAAATGTCATTAGTTATCAGTGGGTTTGATTCGTCGATCGTATCTAGTGGATTCAGGATGTAGTTTTGGTTGCATATTGATTTGGGAGCGTTGAGGTAGTCATATGAAAGACTTGGTCGCGCCTACACGATTAAGTAGGTGACCATGAGAGAATGGTCGGAATGCCCTTAGTGGGGAGGAAAGAGTTAGAAGTTCGTAGACGAACTAATGTGGTCATGAGGTCTATTAGGAGTGCCAAGGGAGATGAATAGATATTTGTATAATGTATGGATATTAGCACAAGTAACGCGCCATAGAGAGTGTTGGAAGGGGATATAATACCTCAAAGGTATTTATGATTGTTCGTAAGGCATGTAAGTTTTCTGAAAATTTCTTGAGATTTAGTAGGTTTGCCTATTACTTTGACGTAGAACCATGAATAGAGCAAGTAGGAGAAGTGAGAGGAGTTATAGTTAGTGCCTTTCCAAGGAAATTGTTGATGGAATGATTTAAAAACAGGAGTTGTTAGAAATTGCAAGGAATGCAAGATAAAAGTTGAGTTGCTTAGTAGTAGAATGGATGTGGAAAGCGGTTGAATAGTTTGATAAGAGGAAGTATTGGTCTTTTAGAATGCGTGTAGACTTTTGCGAGTAGAACGAGGTAGGAATTTATTCGTATTGCCACTAAGAGAGGGTGCAAGTAGGACGTAGTTGAAAACTGCTAAGGATGTTGTATGAATGCTTTGGGTTACGGTTATGCATTTAGCTTCGCCAGAGGACTAGTGGTTTTCATGGAGTCAATGAACCGAGTGTGCATGAACGTATATAAACGAGTTGTCATCGGGAGTATCGACGACATCTTGATCTACTCAAAGTCTAAAAAGGAGAGTGAGGCGAATTATGAGTTGGTTTTGGAGTTGTTAGGAAAGGGAATTATACGTGAGATTTTCAAGTGTGAGTTTTAGGATTAAGTTGACCAGGATGAGTAGTTAGAGATGATGGTATATCATGGAACCAGCAAGGGCGAAGTAAAGAGGGATGAGGAAGCGTTTTGGAGGCTGAAGAGGTGTTTGGATAATGAGCAGATCTTGGAATTATCAGAAGGACTGGATGAATTCACGAAGCATGACGATAGGTGGAGCAAGGATTTAGATGTATACGAGAACGACAAAGAAATGCGGTTGTTAATACGTTGTGGGAACTAAAGATTTGGAAGAACTAGATAGACTTAGTTAGTGGAGTTGAATTGTTATATCTGCCTAGAATGCTAGAGGCATTTGGGGTACGAGACGTAGAGAATGATCTATACAGATCATGAACGTCTTCAACACATATTTAATCATCTTGATTGAACATTTGGAAAAGGTGATGGGTGGAGTTAAGTGATGAAAGAAAATTGCAAGGCCAAGTACCATCTGGGAAAGGCAAGCATGGTTGATGAGACATGGAATAAGAAGAATGAAGTGAAGCTGAGACGAACTTGAACTATATGGATGACGGATTAGGGTGGTTTGGATGAAGGATGTAGGTTGCACGAGTTGAGTTGTCTAAAGCAGAGAACGCGTCAACATGTATGTTGCGTGGCTTGGACAATCATATGGAGAAAAGGGACGTAGACTATACTTCCTACATAGATAGGAGTAGCTTAGAAAGGGCGATGTAAGGACGAAGTTGGTGAAAGGGATACATAATGGGGTGGAGGAATAAGTACGACGAGAGTTGGGTGATAGTCGATAGACTGGCTAATTCATCTCATATTTCAAGAGGAATGAGAAGTCACGTAGTTGAGAAGTTGGAAGGATTGCGTACGGATGTGATGGAATAGAGGGTTTTACGTAAAAGTTAGCCTAATATGTATGGAATGCCTTATGAAGGATTATGGCAAGGGAAGAAACGATGGGAAGCAAGCGTAGTATACCGTTGATAGACTAATGTTTGGTATGAGCATACTATAGGGGTAATTGAGAAAGACACCTAGAGCATTGGCGTGAGATTTGGAGATAGTTGGAGAACGCATTATAATAGGAAGAATTATCCTACAAAGAGAGAGTCACCGGTGAGAGGGGTATATTCCCCATTGATGAGGATGTAAGGAATAAAGGAGGAAACACCTAAATTATAGGCTGATGCGGGATATAAGATGGTATGGAAATTAAGATTGTGGAGAGACAAGCGAAAAGTAGTATGGAGGAAGAATGATTCGAGGGAGCAAGAGGTTGTGAAGATAGTGGGGTGATATTGAAGACAAACCGTTAGAGCAAGAGGTTAGTAGTCACGAACAATAGAACTTCCACCTAGAGAAAAGGTGTAACACATGTTAGTATGAAGGATGGTTAGTTACTTGGTGCCGAGCATGGGAAAGCAAGGATGAGGTGGTGGTTATGACATGTTTCTTGTGAATATTATGGGAAGCTTTTGGTTATGCAATCCTGCATATACCATTGGATGTGTTTAAGGTTGGGAGAACTTCCGAGTGATGGAAAATCCATAGAGGATAGAAGCCGTTAGGTATGGTAATAGGAACTGTAGTAGAAACTGTTGGAGTTAATTTATAGGAGATGAGGTGGATCACCATTACAGTGGGATGAAGTTAGAAGCGGCCAACGTATTGGACCGGAGGTGGATCGGAAAACTGTGGAGGTGGTGGAAATGACTAAGTAAAGGTTGAAAATAGCAAAGAACCGACAAGAGAGCTATGCGGAAAAGAGGCGTAAGCCGTTGAGATTTGAGATAAAGTTATGCTAAAGGTTTCACCATGGAAATGGGTGATGCGGTTTGGAAAGAAAGGGAAGTTAGCACCTAGATTTGTGGGTCCATTTAAAATCCTTGAAAGGATTGGGCTAGTGGCGTATAGGTTGAGATTACCGGAGGAATTGAGTAGTGTGCATGATGTATTTCATGTATCAAACTTGAGGACATGCAGGATGTTGGATAAAAAGGGTAATATACCGTAGTTATGGGTAGATGGAATTTAGAACGTGGACTAGAGTTCACGTGGGAACGGGAAGGATTTATGAGGAGCAAGTATCCTCTGCTAATTAATAATGACGATCCTAAGGAGTAAATCTCGGGACGAGATTTCTATTAGGAGGGAGTGATGTGACAACCGTGGTTTTGAGGTTCGTCACTTGGTCTTATTTTTAGGTTATTTTATGTGTCACTATGTGTTTTGTGTGTTTACATGTTTATTTTGCGTGAACGAGGTTGGTGTGGATATCATATATGGGTATAAGGTACTCATAAGTAAATCGAGGAACGGTTATTTCATGTTCATGAGGTCACAAATTAGTGACTATGAAATGAAATGGTGTTATTTTGGTGTTTACGTATACGTATAAGTATTATAGTAAATCGTATTTGTTTTTACGATTTGGGGTTTAGCATTTAGAGGTATCGGGTAAGATGTTTAGTCATGGGAGTATTTTTCGGGATGGTTTTAAGTCATTTAGGACTTAGTTTAAAAGTTTATTTCAAAATTCAAGAGTTTTTTTTAAAACTGTATATTTTACGTTTTTTACGGTATACGCGTAAATTGACTAGTTTTACGGTTTTGAGGTTTTAGGAGCTGAAATAAATTAAGGTAACTTAAGGTATTATTAATAATATATTAATAAGTCTTAAAAATAAAAAAAATAGAAAAAAATATATATGAATCGGGTTTTAAGCCGACTAGAAAAGAAAAATAAAGGATAATGGGCCAAAAGACCCAACTTGAGCCCAATTTGGAAAAGCCTTTTTAAAAACATATAAATACCATGTTTATATCACAAAAATCAGTTTTTCATTAATTTCCTCCCATTTTGGCCGAATGTTTACAAGCCCTAATTTAGGGATTCATCAAAAATAATTTTCTTGAAAATTTGAGGTAAAAATCTTGATTTAATTCTTATAGTTTTCTTGTTTTATAGCATTAAGGCTTCAAGTTTTATGTAATCAATTTATATAATGGATTAGAGTAATTAATAGATCTGTAATTAGGGGTTTTATAAAAATTAACATGATTAGTATAATGATTGGTTATTATTAGTGATGTTAATTAGGGTTTAATCATGTTTAAATTCGTTTTTAAAAACTGGGCAGATTTTTGAGTCACTTGTTTTGATCATATCTAGAGTTCTCCAAACTCTTATTTTGCGATCCAAGCATCCCTGAATAGGTAATTGAAGTGGATTTCAAATTTAAGAAACGAGAACTAAGTTAGAGGTCGGGAGGTGCGTCAAAAATAGGTTACAACAGTCGGGGGTCAAAATAGTTTTGAAATCAGTCGGTTTTAATTTAATGTTTTAAGGTGATTGAGGTACTTAGATGTACATTTGAACCCTCTAACGAGCATGGGAGTTGGTTTATATATTAAATAAGAGGCCTGGAGGAGGGATAAGCAAATAGGTTAGGGTAAGACCCACTAATCATAACAAACTTTTTGTATGTTCAAAATCAGTAAAATCCGGATAGACGAAAGTATGTATATATATATCGGGGCCTTAACAGTAGCTTTAAGGTTGGGGAAAAAGGGAGGAGTTATCTAACATATGTAAGGGCATAGGGTTTCCTTTACAGAGATCATGGGTATGGTTAGGTGGGCGTTTGGCTTATAGTTTGGAGACCTAAAACCGGGATTGTTTTGGGTAAAATGTTAACGAGACGGGTTATGAAGTAAACTAAGTTAAGGACTTTATAGAGGGGTGTAATGAGATGCTTAGAGCATATAAATGAGGTACATATATGGGAGAAGGTTATATGTCCATCATAGGTTGATGAGCCATTTTAGTGTTTGGTTCATGTTTTGATTGTGTGCTTTTGTTTGTTAGCTTTTTGCTAGTGCGCGGATTTTTTGGAGAAGCTCAATCAGGTGAGTTTCATAGTCCCATGTCTACTAATGATTTTGACTTCCAGATGGGATGGAAGAGACACTGTCTTGTTTTTATAAATTATGATGTGAATGTTTTGTGTTTGGTGATGGACTTGTGCATACTTATGATTAACTGCTAGTTGATTCATGATTGTTTTATGTTTTGACTTGGTACCAAGGGGATGATGACAAGGCGGGGCCTTGGGGTTGGTACATAGGTGTATGGGCGCCCATGGTACCATGGTGTTTGGTAAGGCTGGGAGCCTAGGATTTGATTTAGAATGATTGATCTTGAATGCTAGTTGTTAATGCATATTTGTAGTACATTGTCCATATGTGTAGTAGTTTATGGTTGTTCACAGCTTATTTTAATCTGTTTTTCGGTTGGAGTCTAAACCTATGACTCTCACCAACATTATGTTGACGTGTTTTAGTGTCTCTTTCAGGTGATAAAGTGGTTAAGCGTGAGAACATATGTGACTAGGATTGGAGTCGCGTAGGAATGCATTTAGAAGGAGATCCCTGTTCCTTCTTAGTTTATTTTTCTGTTTGTTTCAATAAGTGATACTATGAACCTATATGTTGATTTGTTTGTGTTATTTTTTTGTCTTGGGTAAGAGGTAGGACTGTTACCTACTTACCTAGACTCCTGCATTGTTGAGATATTGTCATGACATTTGTGTCACCTTTTATGACATTTCTAATTCATATAGTTCTCTCTATAGACACGCTGTTGTTGTGATGATATCCATACGTCGCGCCCCATATTCCGCCATGTTGGGGTGTGACAATTGACATATATAGAAAGAATACGGATTGGTCACCACTTGAATACGAATGTTTACCTCTTCTCGGGTCTCTCAGCTTCTCCGAACTCATCTCTCTCCAGCAGCATCTCCAGCTTACGTGATGCATCGGCCACTTGTGATACCGTATCCAACGGAGCACCTTCTAAGTTACTGACAATCATTGGATTAAGAGCCCAACGAAAATGTAGTGCTTGCTCTTCAGTGGTGCCCGTAGCTGCTCTCAGGACACCGGTAAAACGAAGAAAACGCTGCATGAAGTCATTGCTGTCTTCCTCAAGTCATTGTCTAATGGTATAGTATTCCCTCATGAGCCGATTCCTTCCTTCCGTGGGAAAATGTTAGGCGGGGGAGGATAGTTGTCGTTCTGATGAAGGATGTCTTGCATATCTGCATCGGTAGCTGCAACCATCTCCCGGATATTGTTCGTGTTTGCCATCTGTCAGTATAACATAAAACATATGATTAAACGGATCAAACATAAAATATATACATAAAAAAATAATAAAAAAATTTATACCAATAAATCAAGAGAAAAATTTTATGCAAGAAAATTTTTATATGAATGCATGATGCAGTTTTATGAAAACTTTTGTATGCTCGAGAGTGAACGCCAATGGTCAGTTCACCCAAAATAAAGACATGGCGAGGGGACGCCTATGGTTCGGTCCCAAATATAAAAGTTTCGATAAAACACATGCGACTAAATAGGGCCAGTCCTGTACCAACCATTACTTAGTCATAAACCTGCGACAATGACATATATATGTATCCATAAAACTGATGAATGCATGAAAAACGACTGTCAGTTCTAGGAATACCATGGTGACTAACCACTAATCACAGGTCATGTTTTGAGAGCCTACAGGTCGAAGCCTTGGCTCTGATAGCATAACTGTAACACCCCATTTTGATAATGGAATGTCACGCGTAATTATGGCGTGTCATCAAAGCATACAAGGATGAATGTCTAAAACATTACATGACCATAAAAAGGAAATACCGGAATCAAACATCGGTAGTCCAAAAGTAAAGCTCATCATACACAAACATAAGTACTATAAATGAAAGGACTAAACAATGTCCACGGAAAGAGTATCAAAGTATAGATAATGCATAAAGTAAAGAAAGGCTAGAAAGCTTCCAGTCCATATGCACGTACGCTTAAAGTCTACGAGCGTCCCTGAGTACCTGCCGTTTTGGGAACATGAAAAGGAAAACGGCTGAGCAATACGCTCAGTGCACAGATGTACAATAAATCATGAATAATATAAGCATAAAAGCATATAACAGCGGAAGAAACTAAGTCCCGAATAACCCGGTTAAGTCTTAGTAAAACTGGTTTTATAGTTTGAAAAGCCTTATGTTTATCTTATGAAAAATGTTGAACATATTTTACCATTAGCCAATATAGGTCATGAAAATCCACCGTGAAGGATGCAAGGCACACACCACATTCACACTGAGTAATCTGCTGAAAAACATGTAACTAGGATGCACCCATACACCCCACATGATAAATATAATAATATGGCCAAAAGCTGAAGGAACGCCACGAGCAATCACTCTGCCGTGGGGAAGTCATAACACCAGTGCCTCTAATGTTATGGTTATGGTACCTCCATAACTAGGTGAAACTGGTCATGCATGTATATGGCTTCAGGTATTCTAAATTAAACATAATCAATAAAACATATAAACTTATACTATGGGAAAACAGTTGGCTGCATACGGGGAATCCTAATAAGGAAAGAATGTCCATACTGAAAGGACGAGAATCCGTACCTTATGTCCAGTGAACGAAGAAGACGAACGGAAGAGAGTCCTACTTCGGCATCACTAATGCTACATAAATACATACGTGTATAAGTATCTGATTACTAAATACGTAACTAGTTTTATATCAGGTCTTAGCTTATTTTATACGTTCATGTCATGTTTTACTATTTTAAGCTTTATACTGTGTTTATCTTATATTCTGTCTATTCTGATTAAGTATTACTTGTATTTCATGTATTATTATACTTACTGTGTAATAATAAGTAACTTTCTAAAAATAGCAGGTTTCCTAAAATAGAAAGTTTCCAAAAATAGAAAGTTACCAAAAATAGAAAGTTTCCAAAAATAGAATTACTGCTTAACATAGATAAGTTTATAAAAATAGAAAGTTTCCATAAATAGATTAGCTGCCTTAATTAAATAAGTTTCTAAAAATAGAAAGTTTCCATAATTAGATATAAGCTGGCTAAATAAGCTAATTATATAAGCCTAGGTGTTTTCTGATTATTTTTTTAAGTCATGTTGTTATAAAGTATAGTTTATTAATTATTACATGTAAATTAAATAAAATATAGATTAAAAGTATTTAATTAAATATATCATGATTTTAATTAAATAAAGTAAAATAAGGTTAAAACATGTATTATTATTTATTAATAATAGAACCTAAGTCATGTTAATTAACTAATTATAGTCATGGTTTTTAATAATTAACTAATTATAAAGTTTAGTTAATATAAATACTTAGGTTAAAATTCATGATCTAATAATTTAATTTATAACCTAAGTCATGTTAATTAAATTAATCATGTCAAGTTTTATTAATTTAATTTTTAACACATAACTATTAAAATCATAAACCTTAACATAATCAATGAATCGGACCGTGACTAGAAACCAAGAACCAGACCCGTAATCAACACCATACCCTGAACCAAGTCGGGGTTCCCCTTTGTTTGCTGCTGCCGTGGGACCACCACCACTATGAGGTCTCGGTGGTGGTTAATAAGCCAAGCCGAGACCCCCCTGGTCTCGGTTAGGCGTCGGCCAACATCAAACACCCCTAAAAACCCTTGTTTGATTTACCCATGATCATTTACATGTTTTAATAATTGTTTTTAATTAGTTTTTAAAAACATCATGATTTTATGTGATTTATTAAATCAAAACATAAAAGAAAAGGTTAAAAAGGTTATATCGAATGCGTGGATCAATTAAGGATGAACACACACGAATGCTTGCACGATTTCCAAGATCAAAAATCAACCGAACACCCCTTTTGATGGTGTATAACCGGCGGCCAAGGGAGAGAAGGAAGAAAAATATTTAGGGTTTTGTTATTTTTCCTGTATTATGAAAAATGACCAAGATTTTCATAATTCCCTTATTTTAGTAAAAATTAAAATGGGCTTGGCCCATCCTTCTTGGTGTAGCCGCGGGTAGGGGGCCCCACATGGGGTAACCCGTACCTTTTCCGAGTCTAATTATTTTAGTGTGCGTTCGTGTTTTATCGTGTTCGTGTTTTATGTGTTCTAGTTAATTATTGATCGTGACCTAATATATTTATTCGTGTTCGTAATAAATATATATACCTAATTAATATTAGCTCAAGATTAAATTACGTTCATGATTTCATGATAGCATGTTCGTGATTATAATTAATATTTGAATAATTATTGTGTGTTCATACGTAATAAATACTTATCGTGTTCTAACACGTACATAATACTTAAAATTCTTATATGTGAACGTAAACATACTATAAAAGAAAGTTTTAATCTTGTACGTACGATCTAAAGGGTACTATTCATGGTAAAAGCATGCGGGTTTTACAACCCACCTCTTAGAAAAATAGGCTCCTTTCATATTCACACAAGAGTGTTTAGAGTCTTTTGAGATTCTTAAAGAAAAATTGACTAAGGCTCCCGTTTTGGTATCACCAAATTAGGATTTGCCCTTTGAACTCATGTGTGATGCTAGTGATTATGCCGTGGGGGCCATTTTGGGGCAAAGAGTTAATAAGCATTTTCAACCTATACATTATGCGAGTAAGACAATGACGGGTGCTCAACTAAATTACACCACTATAGAAAAAGAATTGCTTGCTATTGTATACGCTTTTGAGAAATTTAGACCCTATCTTGTGCTTTTGAAGACATAGTGTATACGGACCATTCCGCTCTCAAATACCTTATGACAAAACAAGATGCTAAGCCTAGACTTTTGAGATGGGTTTTGTTGCTCCAAGAGTTTTCCATAGAAATTCGTGATAAGAAAGGAACCGAGAATTTAGCGGTGGATCACTTGAGTAGACTTGAGAATCTTTTCCAAGGAGAATTACCTCATAAGGAAATCAACGAATCCTTTCCATTTGAGGAACTCATGTCTATCTCTTCACAAGAGGATGCCACTCCTTGGTTTGCGGATATTTCAAACTATCTTGTGGGGGACGTGCTTATTGAGGGTCTTACTTCCCAACAAAAAAAAAGTTTCTCAAGGAAGCTAAATATTACTTTTGTGATGACCCTTACCTCTTTAGGTAATGTGCGGACCAAATCATAAGACGTTGTGTAGATGGGCCCGAAGCATTTAAGATCTTAGAAGCTTTCCATAAGCGACCCACGGGGGGGCATTTTGGGCCTAACTACACGACTAAAAAATTCTTTGATTCGGGGTACTATTGGCCTTCCATTTACAAAGATGCCCAAGAAATGGTGAAATATTGTGATGTTTGTCAAAGAAAAGGAAAGATTAATCAAAGAGATGAGATGCCACAAAATTTCATCCAAGAATGTGAGATATTTGATGTATGGGGTATAGATTTTATGGGACATTTTCCATCATCAAAGGGCAATAAATACATACTCGGAGCGGTGGATTATGTTTCTAAGTGGGTTGAGGCTAAGGCCTTGCCTACCAATTATGCTAGAGTTATGGTCAAGTTCTTGAGGCAAATATTTGCTAGATTTGGTGTACCTCGTTCCATCATAAGTGATCGTGGGACACATTTTTGTAATGATCAATTTACAAGAGTCATGAAGAAGTATGGTGTTAACCATAGACTTTCTACCGCGTATCACCCTCAAACCAATGGGCAAACCGAGGTCACAAATCGTGGTTTAAAGAGGATTTTAGAACTTACGGTGGGAGAGCATCGAGCTTCTTGGTCGGATAAGCTTGATGATGCTTTGTGGGCTTTTCGAACCGCTTTTAAGACACGAATTGGTTGTACACCTTATAGAATTGCCTATGGAAAAGCATGCCACCTCCCATTCGAGTTAGAACATAAGACTTCATGGGCTCTTAAATGGGCTAAATTTAATCTAAACCAAGCCGGTTCACAAAGGAAAGACCAACTTAATGAGATGAATGTGTTTAGAACCGATGCTTATGAAAACTCATTGCTTTATAAGGAAAAGACTAAGCAGTTGCATGATGCTAAGATCAAGAACCGTGAGTTCAAAGTTAGAGAGTCGGTTTTACTCTTTAACTCACGGTTGAATCTTTTTGCGGCCAAGCTTAAGTCACGATGGTCTGGTCCATTCACTATTGCTCAAGTATTTCCATATGGGACTATTGAGTTGTCACAACCAAATGGCCCAAATTTCAAAGTGAATCGTCACCGTGTTAAGCACTACTTTGGGGAGGACATTTCCGTTGAAATGGTCCAAGAGATCCCCATTTTCCCCATGAATTAATTCATTGTGGGAAGAGTCGAGCAAGAGACTCCATAAATCAAGATTGAATAACTAGGCTTATATCATTTAGACTAGAGTGTGGTAGGATAGGAATAAAGGGTATATAGATGAGATGAAGTGTAGGGGGTGCCTATCTTTTGTCTTCTTAATGTTTGTAGGGCTGCTCTCTCTTATTTTATGCATTGGAGCTTATGGAGGAGGCCTTTGTATCGGGTTCACTTCGTTACTTTTGTGATTCAAAATTGACTCTTAATAATGTCTAAAATGAATTCACCTTATTAGACCTTTCCTTAGCTTGGGTTAAGCAAAGGTATTAGTGTCATAAGTGTAGGGGAGTTTACTCCAATACTCTTAACCATTGAGGACAATGTTTATCTTAAGTGTAGGGGGTCTTCTATCGAAGTGACCTTACCTAGAACATTGTCATTGCCTTCATGATAATTGAGAAATTAATTTTTCAAACATTTTTCAAATTTTTGATATACTTTGGCCACCAAAAATATGCATTCATAACTTTTGCATTAATCATTTTTCATTTGCATAACACATTTGCATTGTATATATTTCTTCTTTTATTTTTCACCAAAAATATATAAATAAGAGAAAATACAATAAAGGATATGGCTTAACAAATTTAGATATTTTTGACATATTAGGCCCGCCATGAATATTTTGACTCAACTTGAGTTTGCTTATTCAATCTTACTCTAGCTAGTATATTTAACCATGTAGACCTTTATTGGTTTATTAGGCTAAGCATCCACTAGTCTCATTATTTGAGATTTTAAACTGCAGAGAACGAGAGATGATAGAGTTTGAAGTAAGTGTAAAGGGCTAGATAAACCTCATATTAATTAATTGTGGCTTTTATATCCCCTTTCGTTACCTTTACTTTCTTATCAACGCATGTATATATGTTAATAAATAATAAGAACGGTTTTAATCAGCTTGTAGTCTCTTATGCATTTTTGACTAATCATTCGTGGTTGGTATAAGTACGTCTTAAGATTCTAAGTTAGAACGTTTTATGTGTACTGGACTTATGTCATGCTTAATACTTAGCGGGTGTTTTTCCTTTTATTATTTTCAACTTTCTTTGTGAGGAATAAAGAAAAATAAGAGCGGCTTATTAAAAAAATGAGTGGCTAGAAAAAAAAGAGAAAAAGAAAAAGAAAGAAAAAATAATAATTATACAAGACTCTCAAGAGGGGCAGTGAAGTGTTAATTATGGTAGCTATTGAATTCCAATATTACTCTCACAAGGGTTGCGGGGATTTAATATTTGCTCCAATCCAATATTACCTTGACGGGTTACGGGATTGAAGATCCAAGGTCTCAAAAAGGCGGCGGATATTAAATTATTGCGTGAGTTTTATTTTTCTTTCCTTAGTGAGTGTGTAGCTACTTATTAATGCATGACATAAGTATCTTACACATAAGGCGAATGACTTATTATTTTGGGTCGGACTTATATTAATTGTGGGCGGTTTTTCGAGTAATGGATAAGATGGTTACTTAGGATGAAAACTGTGCTTCCTTATTTTCAGATTTTACACCTCTTATATTTCACGCTTTAAATAATGACAACTTTGCCCTCAAGCAATTTGCTCAAATAATAACCGGTCTTAGAAGCATAATGAGTGGGGGTATAATGGTAACACAATTAATTTGTATGAATAAGCCGATGCACTTTCACTTATGGATAACAATGATCTCGTTTTTAAGCTTGGTATGGGGAAAGCGAAACTTGAGGATGATAATTGGTCATGGTACCAAAGCCCTAATTAAAGTCTATGATTTCTTTATGAGTTATTTCCATCAAAACAATTTCAAGAAAAATACAAAAATATATAAATAGAATTGTTTTCTTTGCATTACATTATAAAAATCAAAATCATGCTTCATATAGTGTAGTGTAATGTAAAAGCATTTCATAATGGCCAAGGTGGATTAATTATGAGAAAAGTGTAATTTGGTGCTTTGAAATGTGGCATTGCATGAGGTCATGGCAATGATCAAGTGTAGGGGATTTGATATGAGTGAAATCTCATATCAATTATATTATATTTAACCCTAAAACACAAAGTAAAATACCAATGTGTAAAAGCAGTATTATGGGTATTCTTTGTTGTTTGTGCTTGTGTAGGTAAAAAGATACAAAATTGATGCAAACATGGAAATCAAGTCATTATTGATGAAGAAAAGACAAAACAAGGACAAAAGATGACAAGTCAACACAAGCCAAAGAACCTTTCTTGACAACTTTGAAAGTTGAGGGACTAAAAGTGACAAGTATGAAAAGTAAAAAACCAAGTCAAATCTGGTCAAAGTGAAAGTCAACAAGTAAAGGGTTCAATTCTAGTCAAGTATGAAGTCAAAAAGCCTAAAATGACAAGATATTGAAGTGTGAAGTTCAAGTTATGAAGCTGATAACTAAAAGGACATATTTTGCCAAAAATGAAAGAAGTTTCAGGATTGATCCGTGTGATAACCTTTTCAGCCAATCACAAGCCAAGAAATAATAAACACGGATTGTTGACTGGCCTTATTAATGAAGAGAGAGGGAGCTGAGCTATTAATGAGTCGTATCCCAATAGTGGATGCCACTAACTCACATTTCCACCAACAGAAAACAACCACCTCATATCCATCACTGTTACTATGGATAGCGATCCGCAACTTCATTATTGGATCTATCACATCATTACACGTGGCTCTTTTATCCCCAGATCGTAACACAAGATTCATACACTTTCAGAAGAAACACTTAACATGAAAAGTGATCGTCATGATGATACGAACCTAGCCCTATTATCCAATCAAGATAAAATCCACTAAACAATTTTCCCCTAATTTGGATCATGAACACAAATCTGTAATTGGGAAGATGAAGGCATGTGGCATGTTCTGGTTGGATGCAACACGTCATCACACCTCCCCAGCAACTAGTTACAGTCTATAAATACTCCTTGTATCTCTCATTTGTAAAAAAGTAGATTAAGTGTGTAAAAACACACACTTTTCCCCTTTCTCTTAATCTAGTTAGCAGTTAGCAGTTATAACCTCTCAAAGTGCCTGACAAACACATTGAAGAGAGTTAGTTAGTTAGATCACTTGTAACTGATTCACGCGATTAATGAAATTCACATTTACCTAAATTCACACTCATTCCTATTTTACTAGCAAATTCATACTATTCTACTATCCTACTTTGATTCTGTTGTTCTTGATTGAACAATGGAGTTGTGTGTGTGATTTGGAAGCTTTGTACAAGTATTCAGCATGTGCAGTCCATTTTCCTAGCACAACCATAGCCAATTTCTTGATCAGACACTGTAGCATAGCAGAATTGTAGATAACGATGATTGATGAGGGTTTTAGCTGAGTAGATAAGTTGATTTGGGGTTGATAGAGTCAAAAGTGAGCTCAGCACTCACTTCTGCATCAAATGAGCCTTCAATAAGTTCCTATAATCTTTCTTTACACAATTCCCCTAAAAATTTAATCTGCATGCTTAATTTTGCTTTTTAGTGTAAAAATACTTGATGATGCATGTTATATGTTCTATTTTGGTTACTTGTTATAGTTTGAGTGTTGGTTAGCTTTATTTGTTAGATTTGATAACATCTCATAGCTTAATTCTTGCTTATCTAGTTAACTAGTGTTTGGCATAGATCACTAATCTTGAACCAGTAGTTTAAAGTTGTTGTTAGGAGTTGATATTCACTCACTAGCTGTTAACAAGTAAGACTGCAAGTTTTGGTAGTCAATTTCAAATTCAAGCAGGCAATTTGCCACCTAAAAACTTTGGGTCAGATTATTCACTAAAAACATGCCTTATTCAAATGCCTGCCAAATCTTCATTCTTTGGAATTAGGAAGTGAAATTGGTTTTTGAGTATAGCTTATAATCCCAGATTTCTAGACATATAAGGTAGGTAATACAGTTCTCAAGAATAAGCTAGAAATAAGCCTTAGTATAAGCCTTTGAGCCAATGCAAGTTTCTGTGATGATAGCTTATCAGATTTCTCATACAGGCTTATTCTCTTCATAAAAGTTGTAATTTTCTTTCAGAAACTTGTTAGATAAGCAAAGAAAATAAGATTTGACTAAGGTCAAACTTGGTCAACGCTGGTCAACGTGATTTATTAGATTTTTCTAGCTTATTCGGTGGTGCTTTTGAGATTTTCTTGGATAGGTATTCCTTAATTGGCCTATTGATCATATTGTGAGGATTTCAGCTTTAGTGCTTATCCCAATAAGCTGATCTCTTAAAAAGTGTTTATTCAAGAAGTGCTTATTTGGCTTATTGGATGTTTTAGCTAAAATCCTTGATACTGACTAGGTGAATTTGGATTTGAAGCTTTTTAGAAGTTGTTTTAGCTTATTTGGTGGACTAGAACTCTCTAACCAACTTATTCTTTCCCATTAGCCCATTTTTACTAAAACTTTAGTTTTAATTGCAAAATGTTCCCTAATGTTTAGGGATTAGTATAAGTTGTTTTAGAAAGTTAATAAGTTTCTAGATTTTGCAAGTTAGTCCTCAGGTTTGTTGGATAGTTACATTTTAGTTAGGATAGTTTGGTAAGTTGTTACATTTTTGTTAATAGTTTGTTATATTTCCATTTCAGTCCTTTAAGTTTCTAAATTTTCATTTTCAGTCCTTATACATTTGAATGCTTTACATTTTGAGCAATTTATCATTTTTTGCATTGATTACTTGTACATTTGGCATTATGTGCGGTATGTGCACTTTGTTTTAGCTTAGTACGGTTACGTAGAGATCGTATTTTTATATTTTTACGTGCTTTGTGATAATTAGACCTAGATTACCAAAATTTTATAAAATCTATCACCATAAATAATTAGTCAACTTGCTTTCTATTAGAAAATCAATTCGTATTGAGTTAGGAATAACGAACTTAAAAAGACAAATATTAGTCATCGTGCTTGGTTGAAAAGCCAGTGGCGCGAAGCTATTGTTTGCTGGATTGTGACTGAACGCCTCTAAGATAGAATCCGGGCTAGAAGCGACGCGTGTGCCTGCCACCTATTTGCCGACCAGAAGTAGGGGCCTCGGCCCCCAAAGGCACATGTCGTTGGCTAAGCTTGTGCGCCGGATGAGTCGTTCGGTCATGAAGTACAGTTCCCATCAAGCGGCGAGTAGAATCCTTCGTAGACGACTTAAATACGCGACGGGGTATTGTAAGTGCCAAAGTGGCATTGCTGCCACGATCCACTGAGATTGAGCCTTTCATTGCTTAGATTCATCCCACCCCCCCCCCCAAAAAAAAACATTCCAAATCAATTTTTCTTTCATTAGTATTTATCAGAGGTTAGCTACCTAGAAACGCAAGAACTTACTAAGTGTTGAGAAATTTATTCATGCATTGTTGGTGTTTCCCATTTCCAGTGTTAGTGGCCTCGTGTCGTACGCCTATCGCAATCATTGGAATTATTTGAAGTACGACTCTCCTATAACGTTGATGCGAGCAAATGCAAAATTCAATGTTGGTATTTTCATAACTTACAGTTATACCAAGTGTTGGTAATTACTGGTTGTTATAAATTCATGTCACTAATTACATTATACAAGGATGAGTACACAAGAGCTCGTAAAACCAAGTAGAATACCCAAATATGATGATGGACGTAATTAAAATCGTTAGGAAAGATGTTTAAGTGCCGGTATTATATTGACGAAAAATGGCAAACCGTCTTAGAATCACAAAGTTGTGATATTGGATAAAAAAAGTGGGGGTGCAACACGAGTACTTCCTAGCGGGTCACCCAAGCCAGTATTACACTCTTCTAAGCACGCTTAACTGCGAAGTTCTGATGGGATCCAGTGCATTAGTGCTGGTATGATCGCACCCGTCATAGTTTTCAAAGGTTGGTATGATAAAGTCACTTTGTAAGCCATAAAAGAAACTTATGTGACACCTTTCTTTGGAGGGATGTTGTAAAACCCGCATAAAATACATGAAAATACGAATTAATTAAAACTTTATAATTAATTAATGCACGACAAGTATTACATATATTAAATGTATACCGAAAAGTATTTACGTATAATAAATAAATCATGACACGATAAAACACGAACTTAAGTCACGAATATTTAATACACGAGAATCCAAGTAAAAGACAAAAACATATAAAGGGGTGTTTTGGCCGTCGGTTTAAAGAGAAAGAAAGGGGCCCAAACTCGGCTTGTTAACAACTTATTTAGCCAAAAACTCTTTCAAGTACATTCATTTATCAAGTTACCAAAAAAATTAAAGAACCCTAGTTTTAGGTGTTGGTGGCCGCCGGCAAAGAAAACGAAAAGGAGAAAAGAAAAAGCCTTTTGATTTTAATTTCGGGTTTGTGTTCGTGTATTCATCCTTGAATCATATACATTCGGTAACCCTTAATCATACCTTTTCTTTTATTATTATTCCTTGATTCATGAATTAATTTAAGCAAAAGAAATGAACACATGTTATAATAATTTAATAAAGAAAGAAATCGGGTTTCGTGGTTGATTTGGACACGGAAACCGACAACCCCTTCCAAGGGGTGCTCTCGGTGGGACATTCGGCCAACCAGCCGCAGCCACTGTTGGCTCGGTGGCTGGTCTCCCTTGCCAGCCGCAACACAGCAGGGCTCGGTGGGGGTATTTGTTTGAGCAGTGGCAACCGAGACCTTTATGGTCTCGGTGGGAGAACCACACAGCCGGTGGAAATCCCGTCTTAGCAGTGGCAAAAGCCACATCGCCGGTGGGAGCCTCGGCTGGCTAGTGGCAAAGGCCACGGTGCCCGGTGGTGGGCGGTGGTGTTTGTTTTTGTGCAACTGAGACCATGGTGGTCTCGGTAGGATTGTTTTAGGGCTCAGCTAAAGCGAAACATGCAAGGGGTGTTTGGTTAATATTTTTGTTTAATTATTTTGGGCTTACAAAGATACTTAGCTTAATTAATTATTGGTGAAATTAAAGGCCTAATTAATTTAGCTTAATTAATACTTAGCTTATTAAATTAATTACATTATTAACCATGGCTTAATTAATTTAATTATTGCTTATCAATTTATTTCAAAAGGGCTTAATATTAATTAAGAAATTATAGTTCATGAAATATTATTAATTAATAATCAAAGTACATAACATGGTATATTACTAATTAATAATTATTTATAAACTTTAGTATATGAAAGTTTATTATTAAATGGACTTATTAACATGATAATTATAATTAACCATGACTTATAACATTTAGCTTATTTAATATACATATTAAGTCACGACTTATAAAACTAGCTTATTCAATGAACAAGATATTATGGCTTATGTATATTAAAAAAGCTTATTACTATTTATAGAAATTTACTATTTTTAGAAACTTACTATCTATGGAAACTATCTATTTTTGTAAACTAACTATTTATGGAAACTTACTATTTTTGGAAACTTACTATATATGGAAACCTGCTATTTTTGGGAAGTTACTATATATAGAAACCTACTATTTTTAGAAAGTTATTATTTATGGAAATATCAAGTATATTAACACATGAATCATGAAATACATTAATCAAGAACACATGAAACAAATAACATTAAGTAAAGACATAATAAGACATGAATAAGTAAAACAAGTCAAGAACAAGTACATTAAACAAAGAACTAGTAATTTATACATGAACAAACAACTCATACACGTCCTTTATTATGTAGCATTCGTGAAGTCATAGTATCACTTTCCGCCTTTCGTCTTTCATCGTTTACTGGACATAAGGTACGGATATTCCGTCATTCAGTAAGGACATGTCTTTCTATGCATGATTAGGATTCCCCGTTTGCTGCCATATGTTTTCCCCAGTTTTCATATGATAAAACATTTCATTGTTTGCCATGCTATCATTTTAAATTTCCTGAACTATATACATGCATGACCATGACCACCTAGTTATGGAGGTACCATAACCATGACACTTGAGGCACTAGTGTCATGACTCTTTCGCGACAAGAGTGATTTCTCGCGGTGTCCCTTCAGTTTACATGGGCCATTATTATGACTTTTTTTGGGGCGTATGGGTACATCCTTGTTACATGTTTGTAGGTACAAGGTGATTGTTGGTGTGTGCTCTACATCCATCACACTGGAGTTGATCCCTCCACCCACATTAGTATTTATTAGAAGTCACCCCTCTAATATCATGATGAGGTCACCCCTCTATGTATTCATGCACGTTGATATATGTTATGACCTATATGAGCTCATTGGCATTTAAATTATATTGCATGCATAAAACTTAAGACTTTTCATTTATAAATATGTTTTTAAAACATCTTTAAGGTTTTCCAGAACATACACATATTCTGCTGCTTTTCATATCTTTTACTTGTATTTCAGTTATTATTATCATGTCATTATATCCGTTCACTGAGCGTATTGCTCAGCCGTATTTTCTTTCCATGTCCCATACGGCAGGTACCCAAGGACAAACCTGAGCATTTGAGAGTACGTGCATAGGATGGAGGCTACCTTAGACTTCTTTTCCTTTTGAATTTTAAATACTTATGCTTGTTTGGACAATGTTTAGTCCTTTTCTACATTCTTTACTTTATGCATGTTTGAGCTTATGTTTGGGGGTCGATGTTTGATTCCGACTTTCCTATTGGTCATTTATGTTTTAATGCATATTTCCTTGTTATTCTTTGATGACACACCATAATTATGACATAACGGCCACCTTGTCAAAGTGGGTCGTTACAGTTTGGTATCAGAGCCAAGGTTTTGACCTGTGACTAGTGGGTAGTCACCAGGATCTTCCTAAACTGACGTTTATTATATTTCATGTATTCTTGTTTTCTTTTGAATTTTGATTAAGTATGAATTGAACCATAGTCGTCCATACTTACTCACATGTTTTCTTTCGAATTTTGACTGGTATGGGTTGAACCATAGTCGTTCATACCTAGTCACGTGTTTATCTCGGTTTCTTGAAGTTTTAACTAATGTAGATTGTACCATAGTCGTCTACACTAATCATTGTCCATTTACATTGTAAATGTTTCCAGATTTCTTCATGTATTCATTATGTTTCTTTATGTTCCTAACCGATTAATCGGTTTACTTCCTTTGAAATTGTCAGATGGTTAACACAGGCACGGATGCTGAACTCGCCGCAGCTGTCCAAGCAGCTCTACACACTATGCTTCCCCAAATCCGCAATGAGATTCGGGCAGAGTTTTAAGCTGGACCAGGACATGCAAATCCTCCTCCTCCTCAACCAGTTACACTTCACACATGGCTGGAACACTTCAAAAACAGAAGCCTCGTTCATTCGAGAAGACGGATATTCTGTCAGATGCTGAGAACTGGATATCTCATATGGAGAATATATTCGACGATATAGGTTGCGATGAGATCTACAAGGCGAGGTTGGCAGTCTACAAGTTTGAGGGCGATGCTTTAGCCTGGTGGAAGGCTTACAAGCAAGCCAATGGAGGTGAGACATGGCTTGTCACGGTGACATGGACTCAGTTCAATGAGTTGTTCTACACTCAGTTCTTTCCTCGAGCTGAGCAAGAACGCCTCAAGAGGGATTATCACTCCGCACGATAGAGGATAGGTGAGACCAGTACTAAGTTTATGCAGCTCTTTCTGTGGTTGGCTGGTTTTCTCAGAGCAGCTGCTAGGACTGCTGAGGAACAAGCCAAGAACTTTTGCTGGGGCCTTCAAAAGTCAACTCTCGACTGTCTCATGTGCGCGACATTTACTTATGTTGCCCAAGTTCCCGACGCAGCTCGTAGCTAGATATTCTTCAGGACAGGGATGAGTTTGAGGAGTTGGAACGACCAGAAAAGAGGTATATTTTATTCATCAAGTGTTAACATCTCATTCATATCTATACGTTTCAATTATATATCATGCTCTATTCAACTTTATCTTTCAGGCAGAATCCACCGGTACCAGCCGACCACTCAGCAGAATAACTACAGGAACCACGGTCAGACTAACGACCGTAATGGATCCGACAGGCGTGGCGGTAGTGACAACTAGCGTAAAAATTCCAACCACTCCAACAACAACAATGTGACAATCTAACATTTTCAGGTAGTGAAATATTTTCTCGTATAATATTTTGAAACTTATTTTTGTGTTGGTTGACGAACTCACAATTTACGGATTTAAATTTGGGCTTACGTGCATAATTTGACGTCTTTTACGACTAAACCGGAAACCTTAGGATTACGTATTTACGTTTTTGAACTCCGTTTTTGATGAGACAATTTTTATTAGATTCGTTTTGTGACGTTGATTCATAATTTATAAAAACGTTTTTCGTAAAACGACCCGAGGGCACGCAAATCGAGAAAACTAGAATCGAGAAATACCCGTAAACTAGTGAGATGGGACAAAACACATTGTCCCACCCCACTAGCAATATGGGACGGCCAACTTGACACCACAACACCAAGGTGGCATCAAGTTTAGCTTACACATTACAAGTGTAAGCCTTAGCTTACCCTTTAAGCTAACTTTACCACTAACTAGCTAAACTAGCAACTTGTTTTCACTTACACCATTTCTCACATGCAATCCACTCAAAAAACTCTCTCAACACCCCCTTCCTTGCCGTCCAACATTAAGCAACAAACACCCCATTTGATCTCTTCTAGCCATGAACCACATGTTTACTAGCTCTATTAAGGAGTTCTCTTGAAGCCTTGATCATTTGGTGGCCATATTAACATCTTTGGAGGTGATTTGCTTATGTCCTAGGGCTGATTTTCCAACCTATGTTCTTGATATTTGATGGTCTTGGAGATACTTGTTGTGTTCATCAAGTTCTTGTCTTCCTAAAACAAGAAATCCACTTGGATTGGTAAAGAAGATCATCCTCTCCATTTTTCTCTTGTTATTTTGTAAAGAACAAATGTATTTTCTTTCATTTTGTATATGTATATGATGTATATATGATGATAAAAATGTTGTGTGGGGATCAAGTGTTGATAAATATGCTTAAAAATGATGATAACTATAAGAAATGAAGCTAAAATCTTGATTATTTAGTTGGCTGTATAAAAAAAGTAGATAACTAAAAGATGAACTGATAAAATTGCATGGTTTGATCCATTTACAGTACGTAGAAGATGTTATACACATGTGAGAGTTGGCCATGCAATGGAATCAAAATAATGAGTGAGATATGATCAAAACAAGTTAGGTGGTCTAATCTGAATAAGCAGTTTTGTAAGGACTGTTAAGGCAAGTTAAACTCAAAATGGGCAGTAGCTATAACTAAGTTATATGTAGAACATATTATGAAGATCATGCCTTCCAAGAATGAGCTTCTAATTCATTATAGAACTCTAGATATGTTAAAAATGGTGAACATGAAGTTAAAAATCAGATTTTTAGAAATAATGTTTATTATTATTATATAAGCACTCACATTATAATGTATAAAATGTGAAAATATAAACCCACTAACTTATAAAACTTATTTATATAAATGTATAAAAGGTTAATTAAATGGGTAAATTATATAAATGGTGGTGAAATAATATTTATAAGTAATAAAAACTATAAACTTGATTTTTACGACTTTTTCGGCTATCGCCGTAAAATTAACGTTTTTCGTCAAATAAAACTTAGACGACCAAACCCGTCTAATGTAAAGTTTATAAAAGTCATATACTGATGTATAAGTAACTAATACAAGTAAAAACCGATAAAATCCGAACTATAAGAATTACGGACATTTACGAGCTAACTAAACATATTGGACTAATAATTGGACTTAATAAGATAAAAACTTGTAAAAAGAGCTTATTGGGCTTAACCCATTTGGGCCCAACATGAAAAGTATATATACTGATAATATAGGTATAAAAGGGATAAAAACAAGTTGAAGAACTTATAGAAGGCTTAATGGACTTAAAATAGGTAAATAGGTAAAACTAGCGAACTAGTAAGACGTTACCAAAACGTAAACGCTAAATTGAGTAAACAAGGATATATAAACCCACTTGATCATCATCATATGTACAAAATCATCATATGTATATTGTTATTTTGATAAAAGTCATTGGACCGAGTCTAAGACCGATTATTATTTATATAGGTTTCCGTGACCGAAGCACGCCCGTAGCCGATAATCCGCCTTTCATTAACAACGTGAGTTCATAGCCACGCACTCTTTTAAATGTTTTATAAAATGATTTGTAAACCCGCGAGGGAGATAACATGCTAGATTTTTATAAAAATAGAACACAAGTAGTCCCGATTGTATGCTTAATGGTATGGACCCGAATGATGCTACGACCCTATATTCGAGACAAAAAGGATTATTAGTAGTTAGGTTATGTCACTTAAAGTCCCATTAGCATGAATTGTGAACTACCGGGATTTGGTAGACGCTTATGCATTTGATAGTACTATTTGGGGACAATCACCCTAGTTCGCGCCTTGACGGTTGATCCCCGTCGTACCACATTGATTGGTAAGCGAATTTATGTATGAGAAGATTCCATAGCGTGATTTTTGTGACGACACGCTAACTTAGATGGGCAAATTGTTTGTCGGGTTCGCGGCCCGCTGTTTTCATAGTAAGGTAACAATGTCATGCGGCTAATAATAATCCTACAATATGAAACATATATAAATTCAAATACAATGTATCCTATATATGAAACGGCACTATTAACGATGAATATATTACCTATCATGGTAATATAAAGACTACGGTCTCATGGACGGTTTAAGATGTATGCTTGATTTATATATTTCCTGACTAGCAATATGAGGACTTACTTCCGATATTATACTTGTGTTGTGATTTTAAATGATTGTAAATGATTGTTTTTATATAACGGTTTTTATTAAACTCTATGAATTCACTCGGCATTCGCTGATATGAGTTTTTGCATGTTTTTATCTCAGATGCTTGAAGGTAATCCAGATGGAGATCGACTCTGATGGCCCACTTAATATTAAAAATGTTCATTCGATCTATGTTTTGTAAACTAAATGACCTGTATAATTTAGGACCTGTTGTACACTTTTAAACTTTTTATCGAATGAACGTTTGTTAAACCTTGTACAACTATTTTTATTGTGTTGTCTATGATTGGAGTTATTGTGCTATCCCGTAACACTCTGAAAGACCCTTCCGCTGTACCGATACGAAAAATGAGAGTGTTACAGTTTGGTACCAGAGCTCTCGTTGTAGAGAACAAAAGATTCTAAAAACCAAGGTTTTGAACAAAACTTTTCAAAATCTTTTGACAATGAACATTTGAGAAAATATTTGAAAAATCTTTTGATTATAACGGTGCCAGAGATCTCCGACGTTACCAACAAGCCCTATTGAGAAGATATATATTTTGATATATATAATTTAATTTATATATATGTATGTATCGTGATTTCATTATGTAATTGTTTAACTAGTATGTTATCCTAATACGAGATATATATTAATGCAGATTGTCATGGCTGACCCTAATATTCCTGTAGAAAACCATGCTATTCCCGAACCTAATATAGAAGATGATCCTTATTTAGACTTAGTAGATTATGTTATAGATGATGAGGAGGAACCATTTGAGGATCCCGAGCCCGAGTTAGGACTAGGAGATCAGATTGCCCCTCAGGTTGACTTGGTAGAGAATGAGATTGAGAATGTGGATATTGAGAATGTGGATATTGAGAATGATGATGAGATTGGATTAGATAATTTAGATGACGAGATTGACGACGAGGATGTCGAGGAGGATGTAGGTATAGATGTAGAGGTTGATGACGATGAGGAAGCCGAGCTTATTTATCCGTATGATGTTCCAGAGGGCGAGCCTTTGCCCCCACCAGTTTGTTTGTCTGATTCTGAGGATGAGTTACCTAGGGATGAAATGTCTGAATCGTCTGAATCTGATTCTGAATCAGAGGAGGATGAGGATGACGATACACTTGACGGTACTGATGGTATTGCTACTCGTAGACGTGAGATAGGAGAGTCGTCTAGCTCGAGACGCTACTCATATTGATGGTCTTGCACCATGGGCCTTGAGACGTGATCTAGATGCTTCCCGTGTTAAGAGTTGTGTGATAGAGGTTGGATTAGGTGTTGTTCAGACTCAGGTTGCTTATTTGGAGTCGAAGACAAAGGTTGGCGAGAAAGAGCGAGAATTGCTTAGTTTAGATTTGAGTGATGTAGAACGAGGTTTGAATGAGGCTTTTAGGAGGTTATCAGTGTTGGAAAGTGGTGAGTACGCTGCTATGAAGAGAAGGTGAATTCTATGGATATTCAGTTGAGTGTGGCTCGTGCGATGCGTGAGAAAGCCGAAAAGGAGTTGAATATATCTGTGGGATGGAACAGTAGATTTTATGCCGACATGGTTGAAAGAGGAGTAATCCGTAAGCGCCCAGCTGAAGATGTGTCTAGTGATCGTCCGACGAAGATTCAGAAGACGATGGATGATGGACCATCTAGCGGTTCTCAGTAGACCAGTCTATATTTAGTAGTGACCTTTATATCTTTTGTGCCTTTGTAGCTTTGACTGAACCGACCTGTTAGTAATAGACTTGGCACGAATTTTGAGTGTATATAGTGCTAGAACTTTGATATGGGATGTACTAAGACAATACTTTTGTTTCAGATCGAATGAAATATGTATCTTGTCTTGAATTCCATATTGTGCCTTATTTGTATCTTGATTATGAATTCGATCCATATTATATGAATCCTTTGTTGGATGAATGCTTAATACTTTGAAATTGTGAAATTATAGAACTATGCCGCCCAAGAAGGCTGTGACTGAGGATGATGTACGTAGGATTATTACGGAGCAAGTTACCGCATCTATGACTGAATTTATGGCAAATGCTAGAAATGAAGCTGGCGGTAGTGGAGCTGGCGGTAGTGGAGCTGGCGGTAGTGGAGCTGGCGGTAGTGGAGCTGGCGGTAGTGGAATTGGCGGTACTAATGTGAATGTGAATGCTAATAATGTGAATGCTAATGCTGGAGAAAATGTAGGAGGACTTGGAACTAATGCACCTGAAGCTGGTGGCTGTACTTATGTGACGTTCATGAGGTGTGAACCTCTACCTTTTAATGGAACTGAAGGTGCTGTAGGACTAAGCCAGTGGATTGAAAAGATTGAATCGGTGTTTAGGATTAGTAAGTGTAAGGAGGAAGATAAGGTGACTTTTGCTATGGCTACTCTTAAAGGTCGTGTGTTGACTTGGTGGAACGGGAGAATTGCTTTCATGGGTCTTGATGCTGCTAATGCTACTATTTTGTGTGGAGAGAAGAAGGTTAAGATTCCTCTTAGGAATAGGACGTTAGTAATTGATGGTAGTCGAGGTGAATCCCGTTTGAAAATCGTTTCATGTATTAAAGTCGAAAAGTACATCAGGAACGGTTGTGAGTTATTTTTAGCTCAAGTGACCGGGAATGAGTCTAGGGAGAAACGATTGGAAGATGTACCTATTATTTGTGAATTTCCTGAGGTATTTCCTAAAGATTTACCCGGACTTCCACCGATAAGGCAAGTAGAGTTTCGAATCGATTTAATTCCTGGTGCTGCACCGGTGGCACGTGCGCCTTACCGATTAGCCCCTTCTGAATTAAAGGAGTTATCTGAGCAACTTAAGGAGTTGTCTGATAAAGGTTTTATTCGACCAATCTCGTCGCCTTGGGGAGCTCCAGTCTTGTTCGTTAAGAAGAAGGATGGATCTTTCCGTATGTGCATTGACTATAGGGAACTGAATAAGTTGACAATTAAAAATCGATATCCTTTACCTAGGATTGATGATTTGTTTGATCAACTACAAGGATCTAGTGTGTATTCTAAGATAGATTTGCGGTCTGGATATCACCAACTTCCCGTCCGTGAAGAAGATATTCCTATAACTGCATTTAGAACTCGTTATAGACACTATGAATTTCAAGTAATGCCATTTGGGTTAACTAACGCACATGCGGTTTTCATGGATTTACTGAATCGAGTGTGCAAGCCCTACTTGGATAAATTTTGTGTTTATTGACGATATTCTGATCTATTCTAAGAATGAAGATGAACATAGAGAATATTTAAGGATTGTTTTGAATTTGTTGAAGGATGAAAAGTTGTATGCTAAGTTTTCGAAATGTGATTTCTGGTTAGATTCTGTGCAATTTCTTGGTCATGTGATTAACAAAGATGGAATTCATGTTGATCCTGCAAAGGTTGAAGCCATTAAGAATTGGTCTGCACCGACAACGCCAACGGAAGTGCGACAGTTCTTAGGATCGGCTGGCTATTATAGGCGATTCATTAAAGAATTTTCTTTGATAGCTAAACCCTTGACTAAGCTTACCCAGAAGAATAAACCTTTCATTTGGGGAAGTGATGAAGATGGAGCATTTCAGACATTGAAGCAATTATGTAGTGCGCCAATTTTATCATTACCCGACGGGAGTGAAGATTTTGTAGTGTATTGTGATGCATCTTTTAGAGGCTATGGAGATGTTTTGATGCAGCGAGAGAAAGTGATAGCTTATGCTTCTAGGCAATTAAGGAAGAATGAGGAGAATTATACTACTCATGATCTTGAGTTAGGAGTTGTAGTCTTTGCTCTTAGGTTGTGGAGACATTATCTGTATGGCACCAAGTGTACGGTATTCACCGATCACAAAAGCCTACAGTATATTCTCGACCAGAAGGAATTAAACATGAGGCAACGAAGATGGATAGAGTTGTTAAGTGATTATGATTGTGATATAAAATATCACCCAGGAAAAGCCAATGTTGTTGCCGATGCGTTAAGTAGGAAAGATAGAGAGCCTATCAGGGTGCGTTCTCTAGTCTTGACCGTGCACAATAATTTGCCTGAGCAAATTAGAAATGCGCAAATAGAAGCTTGTAAGAAGGAGAATTTTTTTAATGAAGGGTTCCGAGGAGAAGGAGATCCTTTAGAGGTTAGAGCTGATGGAGTGAAATGCTTAAGAGGTCGTATGTGGATACCTAAGTTTGGAGGCTTAAGAGATTTGATTATGCTAGAATCCCATAAATCTAAGTATTCCATTCATCCGGGATCTGATAAGATGTACCATGATTTGAAGAAGTTGTACTGGTGGCCGAATATGAAAGCTGACATAGCTATGTATGTTCTTCAATGCTTGACTTGTGCTAGAGTTAAAGCCGAACATCAAAAGCCATCAGGACTACTTCAACAGCCAAAGATTCCTGAATGGAAGTGGGAGCGAATTACGATGGACTTTATCACCAAGCTTCCTAGAACATCATCTGGAAACAATTCGATTTGGGTTATTGTCGATAGACTAACCAAATCAGCACACTTCATTCCGGTTAAGGAGCAGTTCTCACTGGAGAAGCTGACTCAAATATACCTTGATAATGTTGTATGCAAGCATGGAGTGCCTGTATCGATCATTTCAGATCGAGATCCTAGATTCGCATCGAATTTTTGGAAATCTCTCCAAAGATCTTTGGGAACGAATCTCGACATGAGCACTGCTTATCACCCCAGACTGATGGGCAGAGTGAAAGGACGATACAAACACTGGAAGATATGTTGAGAGCTTGTGTGTTAGACTTTGGTAAGAATTGGGATAAACATTTGTCGTTAGCAGAGTTTTCGTATAACAATAGTTACCATTCTAGTATTAAGGCTGCACCGTTTGAAGCTTTGTATGGTAGGAAGTGTAGATCTCCTGTATGTTGGAGTGAAGTTGGGGATACCCAGCTCACGGGACCGGAATTGATCCGGGAGACTACGGAGATGATAGTTAAGATTAAGAATAGGTTGTTGACTGCCCGTAGTAGACAGAAAAGTTACGCGGATGTGCGGCAGAAGCCAATGGAGTTTGAAGTGGGTGACCGAGTAATGTCGAAAGTATCGCCATGGAAAGGCGTTATAAGATTTGGAAAGCGAGGAAAATTGAATCCCCGTTATATTGGACCCTTTAAGATTTTATCTAGAGTAGGTCCGGTGGCTTACAAACTAGAGTTACCCCCAGAACTTCATGGTGTTCACAACACATTCCATGTATCTAATCTGAAGAAATGTCTAGCAGTGAGTGATGAGAAAATTCCGTTAGGTAAGGTTCGAATAGATGGGAAGTTGCATTTTATCGAAGAGCCCGTAGAAGTTATGGACCATGAGGTAAAGCAACTGAAACAAAGTCGGATACCTATTGTCAAGATCCGATGGAATTCAAAGCATGGACCGGAGTATACTTGGGAACGAGAGGATGAAATGTGGAAGAAATATCCGCACATCTTCGATTTCAATAAGAAACGGACATTCAAATGAAATGGATCACGAGGACGTTGATCCCTTTTAGGAGGAAAAGCTGTGACAATCTAACATTTTCAGGTAGTGAAATATTTTCTCGTATAATATTTTGAAACTTATTTTTGTGTTGGTTGACGAACTCACAATTTACGGATTTAAATTTGGGCTTACGTGCATAATTTGATGTCTTTTACGACTAAACCGGAAACCTTAGGATTACGTATTTACGTTTTTGAACTCCGTTTTTGATGAGACAATTTTTATTGGATTCGTTTTGTGACGTTGATTCATAATTTATAAAAACGTTTTTCGTAAAACGACCCGAGGGCACGCAAATCGAGAAAACTAGAATCGAGAAATACCCGTAAACTAGTGAGATGGGACAAAACACATTGTCCCACCCCACTAGCAATATGGGACGGCCAACTTGACACCACAACACCAAGGTGGCATCAAGTTTAGCTTACACATTACAAGTGTAAGCCTTAGCTTACCCTTTAAGCTAACTTTACCACTAACTAGCTAAACTAGCAACTTGTTTTCACTTACACCATTTCTCACATGCAATCCACTCAAAAAACTCTCTCAACACCCCCTTCCTTGCCGTCCAACATTAAGCAACAAACACCCCATTTGATCTCTTCTAGCCATGAACCACATGTTTACTAGCTCTATTAAGGAGTTCTCTTGAAGCCTTGATCATTTGGTGGCCATATTAACATCTTTGGAGGTGATTTGCTTATGTCCTAGGGCTGATTTTCCAACCTATGTTCTTGATATTTGATGGTCTTGGAGATACTTGTTGTGTTCATCAAGTTCTTGTCTTCCTAAAACAAGAAATCCACTTGGATTGGTAAAGAAGATCATCCTCTCCATTTTTCTCTTGTTATTTTGTAAAGAACAAATGTATTTTCTTTCATTTTGTATATGTATATGATGTATATATGATGATAAAAATGTTGTGTGGGGATCAAGTGTTGATAAATATGCTTAAAAATGATGATAACTATAAGAAATGAAGCTAAAATCTTGATTATTTAGTTGGCTGTATAAAAACAGTAGATAACTAAAAGATGAACTGATAAAATTGCATGGTTTGATCCATTTACAGTAAGTAGAAGATGTTATACACATGTGAGAGTTGGCCATGCAATGGAATCAAAATAATGAGTGAGATATGATCAAAACAAGTTAGGTGGTCTAATCTGAATAAGCAGTTTTGTAAGGACTGTTAAGGCAAGTTAAATTCAAAATGGGCAGTAGCTATAACTAAGTTATATGTAGCACATATTATGAAGATCATGCCATCCAAAAATGAGCTTCTAATTCATTATAGAACTCTAGATATGTTAAAAATGGTGAACATGAAGTTAAAAATCAGATTTTTGGAAATAATGTTTATTATTATTATATAAGCACTCACATTATAATGTATAAAATGTGAAAATATAAACCCACTAACTTATAAAACTTATTTATATAAATGTATAAAAGGTTAATTAAATGGGTAAATTATATAAATGGTGGTGAAATAATATTTATAAGTAATAAAAACTATAAACTTGATTTTTACGACTTTTTCGGCTATCGCCGTAAAATTAACGTTTTTCGCCAAATAAAACTTAGACGACCAAACCCATCTAATGTAAAGTTTATAAAAGTCATATACTGATGTATAAGTAACTAATACAAGTAAAAACCGATAAAACCCGAACTATAAGAATTACGGACATTTACGAGCTAACTAAACATATTGGACTAATAATTGGACTTAATAAGATAAAAACTTGTAAAAAGAGCTTATTGGGCTTAACCCATTTGGGCCCAACATGAAAAGTATATATACTGATAATATAGGTATAAAAGGGATAAAAACAAGTTGAAGAACTTATAGAAGGCTTAATGGACTTAAAATAGATAAATAGGTAAAACTAGCGAACTAGTAAGACGTTACCAAAACGTAAACGCTAAATTGAGTAAACAAGGATGTATAAACCCACTTGATCATCATCATATGTACAAAATCATAATATGTATATTGTTATTTTGATAAAATTCATTGGACCGAGTCTAAGACCGATTATTATTTATATAGGTTTTCGTGACCGAAGCACGCCCGTAGCCGATAATCCGCCTTTCATTAACAACGTGAGTTCATAGCCTCGCACTCTTTTAAATGTTTTATACAATGATTTGTAAACCCGCGAGGGAGATAACATGCTAGATTTTTATAAAAATAGAACACAAGTAGTCCCGATTGTATGCTTAATGGTATGGACCCGAATGATGCTATGACCCTATATTCGAGACAAAAAGGATTATTAGTAGTTAGGTTATGTCACTTAAAGTCCCATTAGCATGAATTGTGAACTACCGGGATTTGGTAGACGCTTATGCATTTGATAGTACTATTTGGGGACGATCACCCCAGTTCGCGCCTTGACGGTTGATCCCCGTCGTACCACATTGATTGGTAAGCGAATTTATGTATGAGAAGATTCCATAGCGTGATTTTTGTGACGACACGCTAACTTAGATGGGAAAATTGTTTGTCGGGTTCGCGGCCCGCTGTTTTCATAGTAAGGTAACAATGTCATGCGGCTAATAATAATCCTACAATATGAAACATATATAAATTCAAATACAATGTATCCTATATATGAAACGACGCTATTAACGATGAATATATTACCTATCATGGTAATATAGAGACTACGGTCTCATGGACGGTTTAAGATGTATGCTTGATTTATATATTGCCTGACTAGCAATATGAGGACTTACTTCCGATATTATACTTGTGTTCTGATTTTAAATGATTGTAAATGATTGTTTTTATATAACGGTTTTTATTAAACTCTATGAATTCACTCGGCATTCGCTGATATGAATTTTTGCATGTTTTTATCTCAGGTGCTTGAAGGTAATCCGGATGGAGATCGACTCTGATGGCCCACTTAATATTAAAAATGTTCATTCGATCTATGTTTTGTAAACTAAATGACCTGTATAATTTGGGACCTGTTGTACACTTTTAAACTTTTTATCGAATGAATGTTTGTTAAACCTTGTACAACCATTTTTATTGTGTTGTCTATGATTGGAGTTATTGTGCTATCCCGTAACACTCTGAAAGACCCTTCCGCTGTACCGATACGAAAAATGAGAGCGTTACAAACAACATGTCCTTTAGTTAAATTCTTCAATGTTAAGCTGTTGTGTGACACAAATTCTAACATTACAACATTATAAAAGGAACTCTGGTAATGGGCGTGACCAGGACCACAAGGGTCAGCGACCCAACCGTTCAGCTCAATCTAGTATTATAACCTAAATTTTTAGCATAGTCACGTTTCTATCTCAATAACCATGTCTCACGCATATCTTCTAAATCAGGCTCTCAGCTATCTAGGGTACCCTCTAGAGGGTATACACATCCCATCTGCACCACTTGTGGACGAAGGCACCCTGGACCGTGTCGTCGTGCTACTGGTGTCTGCTTCAAGTGTGGACAGGCTGGTCATCTTATGAAGGACTGCAAAAAGGGGTAGACCGTTGGCACATCAGGACATGCCCCTCAGAAGCCAGCTACATCCGGTCGTGTTTTTACCACTACTCGGGACAAGGCCAACAAGGCTTCAGGTACCATCACTAAAATCTTATTTATGTATGGACATGCTGCTTGCGTTCTGTTTGATACGGGTGCGACCCATTCAGTAATATCTACCACATTTGTTGCTCGTATTAATAAGACACCTACTTTACTTGATAACGTGTTAAGTATATCCACGCCTATGAGAGACTCTCTTTGCATTACCCATGTATATAGAGATCTTCCCTTAGAGTTTGATGATAAAATTCGTCCTGTTGATGCACTTCCATTGGACATGCACTACTACAAAAAATTCCATCAAAACTAGTCAAAATAGCCCATAAAGAGTGGTTTTTGAACCACTCTCTAAAGGGGGGTATCTCCCTAATTGAAACATATGAAAACCGGTTATGCAACCGGTCTTTATTAGAAGAATCAACACTGGTTCTCTCCTTAATAATGGGTCTCCATCTTAAAATACACACATTTTTATTTGAAAATGGACATTGGTTCTCTTTGCAACAAGTCCTTATAGAAACATCCAACCTGTCTTTATATATACTAAAAAGATACGTTTTAATCTCAAAACCCGTCTTTTTTAATCTATTTAATATATATATATATATATATATATATATATATATATATATATATATATAAATTTCATAATCTACAAATTTGACTCTCAAAAATAAACAAATATAAATACAATACATATATACTAGGCTCAAAGCTTTTTACATAGTCATAAAACAAGTAACTTCTCTCTTCTGTTTCAATAAGCTTACAAAGATTTTGATGATATCCTAAAGGATAAAGATAATCAAAGTTTATACAACTAATGCCTGAACCTTGAAGTAACAATGAAGATTTGGCTTCACCACCCGACACTTGTTTTGATTCCTTTATCTCCACCATAAATGCTTGATATACCAGAGACGGCGATCATGCTTCCACATACAAACACTTAACTTGCTATCCATTCTCCAACTTGGTTGCATAATATTGAATACCTTCATCCATTGAAGTTTTGGCTTGGCAAACATCGCTGATAGGTTGCACTTCCTATTACCGCAACTATCATGTAAGCCATAAGCTGCAAATTTCAAGATGCAAGGAAAGATAATTATATACATAAGAATTTGGTAACACTAGGGTCATATTATATAGGTGTTCACTCTAGATTCACACTTCATACTACTAATGATCTTGTCTCGTATACATTATTTATGATGTTGAGTTTTACTCTAATTGAAATCCCCCCTATATACTTATTGGGAAGAGGAATAATCATACTCCCCTACTTTTCCTTAGAGAAATTATCGTAGTTTTCTAGTTCCTAAAAACAGTAATATAAAATGTTTCAATACAAAAGCCAAGTTAATGAATATGATACACTTACTTACAGCGACAAAACAAAATGTATATGGTTCCAAGAATGAGTACTAATAATATTATAGCTCTATACTGATCTAAGAATGAGTGGATCATCAAACACATGAGTCATGAGTGGAATTTGACACGACTATTACGAGTTTAATAGATATATATGACAGAGGATAAAAGTAAAAGTTATAAAATAAAGAAAACCTGTAAGCATAAGAGCATATAGATTCTTGAGAACATCTAGAGTTGCTTGTGCAAGAGTTTTCTCCCTGTGATTAAATCCCACAGAAGATTACTGTATATAATTAGGCTATACACTTAACATGCCATGATTGATATATGTTTTTTTAAATTAAGGATTTCATATCACAATAGCTTCAATTCACTGTACAAAAGAAAATTAATAGATCAAAAGACTCACTTGAGACAAGCCGTTGGAGAGTGGCGAAATTTCCCTTCATCATCTGCAACACGAATGATAATGAGTTTTCTGATAGCTACAATAATCACTTATATTCTACATAATTACATGCTTGATTATATGCATGCAGCAATTACGCAATTCAGCAGAACATATTACATATACGAGTATGCAACCATGGTATCCCTTAATTACCCCGTTAGTATTGTCGATCACCTTGTCTAACTTTTGTGCTTAATTTCTCTAAATTACCATAACCGAGATATTTAATAACCGCCATATCGTCATCTTAACATGTTTGAGGGAAAACTGATTGCCAGCAGATAACCACATCATCGCTTGCAAGTTGGAATTCACATGAATTGGCCTCTAGCATTTCTCATATGATATTATAAACTAATCACGATCTCATATTCATCTCAATAACATTGATTATGTCACGTAAATCATGTGTCATCCTATTGGCCTTGATTTTTCAGTTCATTACTGTTTATATATATTTTCACTTACATAATTATTTTCTATTCGTAATGTGATAATACATGCAACAAAGTATCAAAGACAGGTTATGAATATGTATGGATATGTATGCATACATTTCTCGGCCTTTTGGCCAAGACCGACCCCGAGCACCATCTTCACGGATAGTGTTGATGTATTCGTAATCAATTTTCAATGAAATATGGCAGAATTGACGAACCTTCACATAAAAAATACATTTTAGATCTTTTGATATAAGCAAGTGATCCACCTTAAGGGTACACAAAAATTGCCACACTAGAATAAGAAAAAAAACTCTGGTGGGAGAGTGGCTGAAAATGGAAGTGTTTGTGGCTTCTTTGGGACACCTGCAATGATCTTCTCAATGTCTTTACGGAATCCCATGTCCAAAAGATGGTCAGCTTCAACAAGAACCAAGAGCTTAACCCTCATTAACCTAGCAACAACAACACTAGGTTATTCAAAAATGGATTGAAATTTGAGAATTATCATACATTGACATTAACAATCACAGATTTAAGAATTATACAAAACTATAGAATGAACAGAGAAATAGCAGGCATGGCATGGGATGTCTTCCATACGTTTTTGTTCTAGAGCAAGTCGAGTTCCTCCAATGACAACTTGAACACCAACAAATATATCATATCTTATCAATTTCGTGTAGGACATACAACAAGGACAAGCTTGACTTATGATCTCTCTTGTAGGACATAAAACAAGGACAAGAATTGGGGGACGCTTTTGATCGTGGTCAATAGTTGGTGATTTCACAACAGCTTCATCGATAGGAGCTGAGAATAATATCTTTTAGAGAAATATGCAAAAAAATAAGTTTACAGCATGTCTAATATTAAGATGGAAATCAAAAGGCGAATTTATAAAGGCATGTCTTACAAGGAAAGCAACAGTCTTTTCGGTACCTGGTCTAGCCTAAGCCAAAACATCCTTCCCTGAAAAGTTGAAATCAATTAGAATAAGTATCATCACATTCACAACCATCACTATATGTATGGTCAATTAAAGAATGTCTGTTTTTACTTCAATGTCAAACCTTTATTCATTATAAACAAAAATTGAGATCGTATTTGTCTTTCTTATTAAGCTTTTTATAGTTATCAAAGTTTTTTAAAATAGCAGGGAAAACATAGTCTTTTATAAAGTGTAGCTTCATTGGAAAATAGTACTATACAACAACTTAATGCGCACCAAAGTAGTAACTGTCTACACTCCTAAAAGTTTGGATGATACAAACCATTAAGTATTACGGGAAGTGTTGCCTTAACGGTTGTAATCTTTTTGTAGCAAGCATCCTTAATTGCTTTTAGAGATAGTGGTGACACTTCAAATTGATCAATGATTGTAGTGTTTTACCACACCTTTAGGAAAAGGAGGTAAATAGGGAAAGTATTAAGCGTTGATTTAGGAAAATCAAACACTAATGACCCTTATGATGTGAAAGTTCGTTTCCCAAGGAGGTATATGTGTGTGACTAAGATGTAACAAGATTTTAGATTAATATTTGAAAGAAGGGGATGAGAAAATAGATTGACGAAGACGTGAAATTAATTACTACGACGACAAAACGTAAAACCGTAAAAATGGCTAAAATAAAAATTAATTCTAAAAATTCCCAAAAATTTACCAAAAATCAAAATAAATAAACTAAGAGTTTACCAATGATCAAAACTTTTTCAACCTTTTAATTAATTAAATATTTAATTTTTAAATGCTAATTAAAGCCCTAAAAATCAAATTAATTATCAGAAAGCCCAAATAAAGATTTTTCAATTGGTAAACCTCTAAAATGACCTAAAAATATTAAAAACTATTTTTATAAATTTTTAGACTTAGAAAAACTATTTAAAATAATTTTAAAACTATTAAAACTTAAAATAACTGTAAAAATTAATCTAATGATGATAAAATTAATTTAAGAGTTGCAAAAATCCTATTTTAATGTATTAAAACTAAGAAAAAAATAAAAAGTGCAAAAATGTGAAATTTGAAAAATAATAATAAAATAATATTAAAATAATATAAAAAATCCAAAAATTATAAAAAAATTCTAAAAACTTGCAAACTAGTTTATTTTAACCTAAATAATCAGAAAATGAAAGTGAAATGACCAAATTACCCCTAATGGGCCCCCAAATGGGCTAAAACCAAAAACAGTCAACCTTAATGGGCTTTTGCGCCCAAAAAGTCAAACTAGGCCCAAATGACCTGGAAAAGCCCTATCTGACTCAAAATTTAATTCTAAGCACAAAAGTCTGAAGGCCCAAAAGCTGATTCTGAGCTTATCACAGCTTAAATAGCAAACAACTTATTCTTATTGGGCCAATAAGCCCATTAAGCAATAAGCCAATGCCATAAGCTCTGCTTAAACACACAAACTTATTTTAAGATGCCTAAGAGATCTGTGAAAAGAAATTTTGAAAAATCACGCTCAATAAGCCAGAAATAAGCAAAGAAAAATTTCACAAATGGACAAAATAGTCGACTTGGAGTTCTAGACTACCTCAGGACTTGATTCAACTTGCAAAAGACTCTAAACAACTTAATTAAGCTAAATCAATCAAGAAAAAATTTCAATAAGCAAAGCCAAATAAGCTAGATAAGCCAATAAGCACTTATGGAAAAGTCAATTGACTTGGTTTTCTAGTCAAAGCTTAAAGTCAACCTTCCAAATGCTCCAGTATGAACAAATGGGTCAAATAAGGAGCACCTATTACAAATTTAAAGTTGTTGCAGGTTAAAATAAGCTGGAATAGCTTATTGATATGTTCCAGTTGAAATAACACTAGCAGTGGCTAGTAGCAGGGGAAAGGAGTTCCCATTGCTTTGACATTTTGACTTGTGATTTGTGAGAGATCCAGTTGGATTCGAGTGGAAACAAGGGCACGCTTGTGATCAGTGAATCACAAGGAGTCACAATCAAGCAAATAATTACACTTCCAATAAGCCAATAAGCACATAATAAGCCAACAATGCCCAGATATGACACAGACTTAGTAAATAAGCTGTTATGCACTCTTAATGTAACACCCCATTTTGATAATGGAATGTCACGCGTAATTATGGCGTGTCATCAAAGCATACAAGGAAAAATGTCTAAACATTACATGACCATAAAAGGGAAATACCGGAATCAAACATTGGTAGTCCAAAAGTAAAGCTCATCACACACAAACATAAGTACTGTAAAGGAAAGGACTAAACAATGTCCATAGAAAGTGTATCAAAGTAAAGATAATGCATAAAGTAAAGAAAGGCTAGAAAGCTTCCAGTCCATATGCACGTACGCTTAAAGTCTACGAGCGTCCCTGAGTACCTGCCGTTTTGGGAACATAGAAAAGGGAAACGGCTGAGCAATACGCTCAGTGCACGGATGTACAATAAAGCATGAATAGGCTAAGCATATAACATATAACAGCGGAAGAAACTAAGTCCCGAATAACCTGGTTAAGTCTTGGTAAAACTGGTTTTATAGTTTGAAAAGCCTTATGTTTATCTTATAAAAACTGTTTAGCATATTCTACCATTAGCCAATATAGGTCATGAAAATCCACCGTGCATGAATACTTGGAGGGGTGACTTCATCATGCAAATTAGAGGGGCTGCCTCTAATTTAATATACTGGTTTTGGGTAGGAGGGATCAGCTCCTTGTGAAGGATGCAAGGCACACACCACATTCACACTAAGTAATCTGCCGAAAAACATGTAACTAGGATGCACCCATACGCCCCACAGGATAAATATAATAATATGGCCAAAAGCTGAAGGGACGCCACGAGCAATCACTCCGCCGTGGTGAAGTCATAACATCAGTGCCTCTAATGTTATGGTTATGGTACCTCCATAACTAGGTGAAACTGGTCATGCATGCATATGGCTATAGGTATTCTAAATTAAACATAAGCAAATCAAACATATAAACTTATACTACGGGAAAACATTTGGCTGCATACGGGGAATCCTAATAAGGAAAGAATGTCCATACTGAAAGGAAAGGAATCCGTACCTTATGTCCAGTGAACGAAGAAGACGAACTGAGGAGAGTCCTACTTCGGTATCACTAATGCTACATAAATACATACGTGTATAAGTATCTGATTACTAAATACGTAACTGGTTTTATATCATGTCTTAGCTTATTTTATACGTTTATGTCATGTTTTACTGTTTTAAGCTTTAAACTGTGTTTATCTTATATTCTGTCTATTCTGATTAAGTATTTCCTGTATTTCATGTATTATTATACTTACTGTGTAATAATAAGTAACATTCTAAAAATAGCAGGTTTCCTAAAATAGAACGTTGCCAAAAATAGAAAGTTTCCAAAAATAGAAAGTTCAAAAATAGAAAGTTTCCAAAAATAGAATTACTGCTTAAAATAGATAAGTTTCTAAAAATAGAAAGTTTCCATAAATAGATTAGCTGCCTTAATTACATAAGTTTCTAAAAATAGAAAGTTTCCATAAATAGATTAACTGCCTTAATTAAATAAGTTTCTAAAAATAGAAAGTTTCCATAATTAGATATAAGCTGGTTAAATAAGCTAAGTATATAAGCTTAAGTGTTTTCTGATTATTCTCTAAGTCATAATGATATAAGGTATAGTTTATTAATTATTACATGTAATTTAAATAAACTATAGGTTAAAAGTATTTAATTAAATATGTCATGTTTTTAATTAAATAAAGTTAAATACTTAGGTTAAAACATGTATTATTAATTATTAATAATATAACCTAAGTCATGTTAATTAATTAATTATAACCATGGTTTTTAAATAATTAATTAATTATAAGTCTAGAAAAATATAAATACTTAGGTTAATAATTCCATGATTTAGTAACTAAATTATAACCTAAGTCATGTTTTATTAAATTAATCATGTCATATTTTATTAATTTAAATTATAACATATGATTATAAAAAAAAATCTTAACATAAACCATGAACCGGATCGTGACTAGAAACCATGAACCAGACCTGAAATCGACACCATACCCAAAACCACTTCGGGGTTCCCTTTTGTTTGCTGCTGCCGGGGGACCCACAACACCAAACCGGGACCATATGGTCTCGGTGGTGGTCTATAAGCCAAACCGAGACCCCCTTTGGGTTCGGTTTAGGCGTCGGCCAAACAAACACCCCTAAAAACCTCCTTTTGATTTACCCCATAACCAATTACATGTTTGATTTATGTTTTTAATTAGTTTATTTTAAAACATCATGTTCTTAATTAATTTTATTAAATCAAATCAAAAAGAAAAAAAGGTTAAAAAGGTATACCGAATGCGTGGATCTAACGAGGATGAACACACACGAACACACGTACAAGATTCAAGATCAAAATCAAACGAACACCCCCTTTCTTGTTGTTATGTGCGGCGGCCAAAGAGGAGAAGAAGGAGAAGGAGAAAAATCTTTTAGGTTTTTGTTTAAGTTTATTGTAATGTGAAAATGACTAGCAAAATTTACCATAACCCCTTCTTAGTAAAATTTGATGGGCTTGGCCCATCTTTCTTGATGTAACCGCGGGTAGGGGGCCCCACGGGGTACCCGTACCGTTTTCCGTGTCTCGTTATTTAAATGTTCGTTCGTGTTTATTTGTGTTCGTGTTTTATGTGTTCTCGTTAATTATTAACCGTGACTTAATATATTTATTCGTGTTCGTAATAAATATATATACGTAATTAATATTAGTTCGTGATTTAATTACGTTCATGATTTCATGATCGCATGCTCGTGATTAATTATTGTTAAATAATTATTGTGTGTTCGTACGTAATAAATACTTATCGTGTTCTAACACGTACGTAATACGTAAAATTCTAACACGTGAACGTAATCATACTATAATAGGAAAGTTTTAATCTAGTACGTACGATCTTAAGGGTACTATTCATGGTAAAAGCATGCGGGTTTTACAAGTCTTCCCCCCTAAAAATAATAATTTGTCCCCGAATTATAGATAAAGTAAACTGGAAAAGAAGAAGATACCCGAATTCAAAATATGAAATGAGGGTAAGAAGCCCGGATAGACTCCTCTATTTCCCAAGTGGCTTCCCACTCGGTATGATCCCTGCAAAGGATTTTGACGAATGGAATCGTCTTCCTTCTCATGACTTGTTCTTGTCTATCAAAAACTCGTTCGGGTTCTTCTATGAAAGTGAGATCTTCACGTATCTGTTCCAGTGGATACTGAACCATGTGAAGGGGATGATACTGGTACCCTCTGAGTAAGGACACATGGAACACATTGTGTACATGCGAAAGTTGCGGAGGTAACGCTAACCGGTAAGATACTTCACCGACTCGTTCAATGATATCAAACGGTCCAATGAAATGAGGACTGAGCTTCCCTTTAATCCCGAAGCGTCTAACACCACGTGCCGGCGAAACCTTAAGGAAGACGTGATCTCCTACGTTAAAATGTGTGTCCCTATGATGCTTATCGGCGTAACTCTTCTGACGTGACCGAGCCTCCTGAAGTTTCTGCTTAGCTACTGCGATCTTCTCATTGGTCATCTCTATGATTTCTGGTCCTTCAAGTGTTCGCTCGCCAACCTGATCCCAGCAGATTGGGGCGCGACATTTCCTGCCATATAACATCTCGAAAGGAGCACACTTGATACTTGCGTGCCAACTATTGTTGTATGCAAACTCTACCAAACAGATGTAATCGTCCCAATCACCTGTCCATTCCAACGCACATGACCTCAACATGTCCTCCAATGTCTGAATCGTTCGCTCCGACTGTCCGTCCGTTTGAGGATGAAAAGTCGTGCTAAGCTTAAGTTATGTACCCCAAGCTTTCGGCAGACTCTTCCAAAATCGCGAAGTGAAACGAGGATCTCTGTCTGAGACGATGCTGGATGGAGCACCATAGAGTCTCATGATCTCCCTTCTATACGTATCGGCGAGTTTACTTACCGGATCTTCCTTGCGGATCGGTAAGAAATGAGCTGATTTGGTAAGTCGATCTACGATAACCCAAATTACATCGTGCTTCCTTTTGGTAGGCGGAAGACCAGTAACAAAATCCATGGTGATTTTGTCCCACTTCCACTCTGGAATATCTAACGGTTGAAGGAGACCGCCAGATCGCTGATGCTCGATCTTAACCTGCTGGCAGGTAAGACATTTGGAGACGTAAGTGGCCACATCTTGTTTCATACCACTCCACCAAAAGTACTGCTTGATGTCATGGTACATCTTAGTCGAACCAGGATGTATAGAGAATGGGGAGCTATGAGCTTCAGCTAACAAGGCTTCCAGGAGTTCTTGGTCATCAGGAACACAAAGTCTCGTGCCCTGCCATACGATACCATCTGCATCTACTCTAAATTCCGTCTGTTTCTCCAAATTCTGTACTATCGCCCAGATTTCTCCATCATCTTTCTGAGCTTCCTTGATCTTAGAGAGTAACTCGGTTTCTACTCTAAGATTAGCCCAGTAACCGTGCTGTCCACGTGCCATGATCTTGATGTCTAGTCGCTCCAAGTCTCGTATGATTTCCTCCTCAATTTTAATGTCGGTGATCATTCCGGACTTCCTGCTAAGGGCATCTGCTACTACATTTGCCTTTCCGGAATGATACTGTAGATTAATATCATAATCCTTCAACAGCTCTTACCATCTTCTTTGCCTCATGGTCAATTCACGTTGAGTGAAGATATACTTCAAGCTCTTGTGGTCCGTGAAAATATCACATAATTCTCCATATAAGTAGTGCCTCCATATCTTCAATGCAAACACGACTGCAGCAAGTTCCAAGTCATGCGTGGGGTAATTTTCTTCATAAGGCTTAAGTTGTCGTGAAGCGTACGCGATCACTTTCCCATGTTGCATGAGAACACAGCTAAGTCCCTTCCCCAATGCATCACTGTAGATTTGAAATCCACCCGTACCAGATGGGAGAGTAAAAATAGGTGCAGATACTAGCTTCTGCTTCAGGTCTTTAAACCTCTTCTCTCGTTCTTTAGTCCAGACGAATTTCTCCCTTTTCCGCATCAGTTTGGTCAATGGTAGTGCTAAGCGGTAAAAGTTCTCCACGAACCTACGGTAATAACCAGCTAAGCCTAAGAAACTGCGGACTTCCGTCGCTGATGTCGATCTCGGCCACTTAGTAATGGCCTCAACCTTCGCTGGATCCATAGTGATTCCTTCTGCTGATACAATGTGACCTAAGAACGCCACCTTGTCTAACCAGAACTCACACTTGGAGAATTTAGCATACAGCTGCTTCTGGCGAAGAATCTGTAGTACTGTACGAAGATGGTCTTCGTGTTCCTCCTTGGACTTTGAGAAAATCAGGATGTCATCGATGAAGACAATGACGAACTTGTCCAGAAATTCATGGAAGATTCTGTTCATCAAGTCCATGAACACTGCTGGAGCATTTGTCAGGCTGAATGGCATAACTACAAACTCGTAGTGGCCATAGCGGGTACGAAAAGCAGTCTTGGCGATATCCTGCTCCTTGACCCGTAACTGATGATAGCCTGACCTAAGGTCAATCTTGGAGAAGTGTTTGCCCCCTTGGAGTTGGTCAAACAGATCATCTATACGCGGCAGTGGGTACCTATTCCGGATAGTAATCTTGTTGAGCTCACGATAGTCTATGCAAAGACGCATACTGCCGTCCTTCTTCTTAACAAATAAGACCGGTGCACTCCATGGAGATGCGCTCGGTCGAATGAAACCTCGTTCAAGAAGTTCCTGCAGTTGATCCTTCAGCTCTATGGGAGCCATGCGATAAGGAGCCTTGGAGATCGGTTCAGCTCCTGGAATTAGCTCGATATTGAATTCCACTTCTCGTGCAGGTGGTATGCCCGGAAGTTCTGCTGGAAATACATCTTGGAATTCCGAAACTATTGGTTGATCTTGAATTGATGGAGATTCAGGATCCATGTCGTGAACCGTAGCTAGATAACCCTCGCAGCCATGTGACAGTAGTGCACGCGCTTGTAGGGTAGATATGATTTGTACAGACCGTCCGGGTACGGACCCGTTATGAATGTACTCTGGTGCATTAACATCACCGAAGATAACTCGATATGAATGGCAGTATATGGTAGCATGATGCTTGGATAGCCAATCCATTCCCAAAATCATGTCGAAGTCAGTCATGTCCAGTGGAAGTGCGTCAACAGGTCGAACCTTATCATCAAATTCTAGGGGAAGACTCTTGTATACATGAGTGATTAATACAGAATCCCTCAAAGGCGTGGAAATAGTAAGCCTATTCTCTAGTGGCATAGGGAGCATCCTAATGTTCTTAGCATAAGCTGTGGAAATGACCGAGTGAGTAGCACCCGTATCGAAAAGAACACACGCAGCTTGACCATACATATACAAGATTCCAGTGATGGTACCTGTAGACTTGTTGGTCTGGTCTCGAGATGTCGTGTAGACACGCCCGATGGTAGGAGGCGGCTTGGAATCAGCATGTCCTGATGTGCCCTCCATATCGCCCTTACGGCAATCCTTCATGATATGACCAGGAATACCACACTTGAAGCATGCGTCAGTGTTACGGCGACATGGCCCTGGGTGCCTACGGTGGCAAGTAGAGTAAAGAGGATGAGTATATCCTCCAGCAGGTGCTCTGCCTGGCTGAGAACCTGATAAAACATTTTACATAAGACATGATAATAGGCTACAAAGGACAATGCGGATAATCGTAAGATTGAATACCAGTGATAGCTGGACGGCTAGGCTGTGAACCTCTCTGGTTCTGATCCCTACCATTTCCATGGTTCCTGGTAGAAGTTTTGCTAAAGTGTCAGAATATGAGTTATACATGAAATCATAAGAAAATGCGTAAGTATTAGGACCTACTGCTGTTGGAGTGTCCAACACTGTGACGGTAATTATCATTACTGCTACGCCTATCCGTAGCAGAATGGTCGTTAGTCTGACCGTTTCCCTTGGGCTGATGAGGTTGCTGCTGAGTAGCCGGCTGAGACCGGTCCCCAGTTTTCTGCCTGGAAGATACAATTTAAAGAGATGAATATTTGACATATATGGAAAGAATATGGATTGGTCACCGCTTGAATACGAATGTTTACCTCTTGTCGGGTCTCTCAGCTTCCCCGAACTCATCTCTCTCCTGCAGCATCTCCATCTTACGTGTCGCATCGGCCACTTGTGCTACAGTGGTGAACGTAGCACACACCAGATTGTTTGCGACCGATGTGCGAAGAGCCCACCTAAAGTGGTGTGCCTGCTCATTAGGAGTACCTGCTGCTGCACCAAGGAAACCAGTTAAGCGAAGAAAGCGCTGCATAAACTCGTTGCTATTCTCCCCAGCTCTCTTTCGGATCCCATGGTACTCCCTCTTGAGCTTGTCTTGCTCAGCATTGGGAAAGATCTGCTCCATCACCCCGTCCTTGAACTGAGCCCAAGTCAAACCAGCAACCCACTCGTCACCTCCCTCAGACTACATCATTGCTAACCACCAATTTAGCACATCGCCTTCGGACCAATAGCATGCCAACCTCGCCTTGTACGCAGGGTCACAACCCATAGCATTGAAAATCTTCTCGATGTGAGCCAACCAGCTTTCAGCATCACTGGGGCTATCTATTTTCTCAAAAGCTCGAGGACGAAGCTTGTTGAATCTCTCCAGCCATACTGCTAATGTCACTGGAGGAGGAGGAGGTGCCTGGTTATGCTGCTGATTGTTGGCAGCTTGAACCTCAGCCCTGATGTCGTTCCTCAGTTGAGGAAGCAAAGCTTGCATTGCAGCTTGGATTGCAGCATTGAGTTGTTCATGTTCGCGTGTGAGAACCATCTGACAGTATAACATAAAACATATGATTAAACAAATCAAATATATATATATATATACATGAAAAAATTTATACCAATAAATCCAGAGAAAAATTTTATGTAAGAAAATTTGTGTATGAATGCATGATGCAGTTTTATGAAAACTTTTGTATGCTCGAGAGTGAACGCCTTCGGTCAGTTCAATCAAAACAAAAGACATGGCGAGGGGACGCCTATGGGTCGGTCCCAAATTTAAAAGTTTCGATAAAACACATGCGACTAAATAGGGCCAGTCCTGTACCAACCATTTCTTAGTCATAAACCTGCGACAATGACATATATATGTATGCATAAAAATGATGAATGCATGAAAAACGACTGTTAGTTCTAGGAAGACCGTATTGACTACCCACTAATCACAGGTCAAATTTTGAGAGCCTACAGGTCGAAGCCTTGGCTCTGATACCATAATTGTAACACCCCATTTTGATAATGGAATGTCACGGGTAATTATGGCGTGTCATCAAAGCATACAAGGAAAAATGTCTAAACACTACATGACCATAAAAGGGAAATACCGGAATCAAACATCGGTAGTCCAAAAGTAAAGCTCATCACACACAAACATAAGTACTGTAAAGGAAAGGACTAAACAATGTCCATAGCAAGTGTATCAAAGTAAAGATACTGCATAAAGTAAAGAAAGGCTAGAAAGCTTCCAGTCCATACGCACGTACGCTTAAAGTCTACGAGCGTCCCTGAGTACCTGCCGTTTTTGGAACATAGAAAAGGAAAACGGCTGAGCAATACGCTCAGTGCACGGATGTACAATAAAGCATGAATAGGATAAGCATATAACATATAACAGCGGAAGAAACTAAGTCCCGAATAACTTGGTTAAGTCTTGGTAAAACTGGTTTTATAGTTTGAAAAGCCTTATGTTTATCTTATAAAAACTGTTTAGCATATTCTACCATTAGCCAATATAGGTCATGAAATCCACCGTGCATGAATACTTGGAGGAGTGACCTCATCATGCAAATTAGAGGGGCTGCCTCTAATTTAATATACTGGTTTTGGGTAGGAGGGATCAGCTCCTTGTGAAGGAAGCAAGTCACACACCACATTCACACTGAGTAATCTGCTGAAAACATGTAACTAGGATGCACCCATACGCCCCACATGATAAATATAATAATATGGCCAAAAGCTGAAGGGACGCCACGAGCAATCACTCCACCGTGGTGAAGTCATAACATCAGTGCCTCTAATGTTATGGTTATGGTACCTCCATAACTAGGTGAAACTGGTCATGCATGTATATGGCTATAGGTATTCTAAATGAAACATAAGCAAATCAAACATATAAACTTATACTACGGGAAAACATTTGGCTGCATACGAGGAATCCTAATAAGGAAAGAATGTCCATACTGAAAGGACGGGAATCCGTACCTTACGTCCGGTGAACGAAGAAGACGAACTGAGGAGAGTCCTACTTCGGTATCACTAATGCTACATAAATACATACGTGTATAAGTATCTGATTACTAAATACGTAACTAGTTTTATATCATGTCTTAGCTTATTTTATACGTTTATGTCATGTTTTACTGTTTTAAGATTTAAACTATGTTTATCTTATATTCTGTCTATTCTGATTAAGTATTTCCTGTATTTCATGTATTATTATACTTACTATGTAATAATAAGTAACTTTCTAAAAATAGCAGGTTTCCTAGAATAGAAAGTTACCAAAAATAGAAAGTTTCCAAAAATAGAAAGTTTCCAAAAATAGAAAGTTTCCAAAAATATTAAGTTTCCAAAAATAGAAAGTTTCCAAAAATAGAATTACTGCTTAAAATAGACAAGTTTATAAAAATAAAAAGTTTCCATAAATAGATTAGCTGCCTTAATTACATAAGTTTCTAAAAATAGAAAGTTTCCATAAATAGATTAACTGCCTTAATTAAATAAGTTTCTAAAAATAGAAAGTTTCCATAATTAGATATAAGCTGGTTAAATAAGCTAAGTATATAAGCTTAAGTGTTTTCTGATTATTCTCTAAGTCATAATGATATAAGGTATAGTTTATTAATTATTACATGTAATTTAAATAAACTATAGGTTAAAAGTACTTAATTAAATAAAGTTAAATACTTAGGTTAAAACATGTATTATTAATTATTAATAATATAACATAAGTCATGTTAATTAATTAATTATAACCATGGTTTTTAAATAATTAATTAATTATAAGTCTAGAAAAATATAAATACTTAGGTTAATAATTCCATGATTTAATAACTAAATTGTAACCTAAGTCATGTTTTATTAAATTAATCATGTCATATTTTATTAATATAATTTATAACATATGATTAAAAAAATAAAAATCTTAACATAAACCATGAACCGGATCGTGACTAGAAACCATGAACCAGACCTGAAATCGACACCATACCCCGAACCACTTCGGGGTTCCCTTTTGTTTGCTGCTGCCGTGGGACCCACAACACCAAACCGGGACCATATGGTCTCGGTGGTGGTCTATAAGCCAAACCGACACCCCCTTGGGGTTCGGTTTAGGCTTCGGCCAAACAAACACCCCTAAAAACCTCCTTTTTTATTTACCCCATAACCAATTACATGTTTGATTTATGTTTTTAATTAGTTTTTTTTAAAACATCATGTTCTTAATTAATTTTATTAAATCAAATCAAAAAGAAAAAGGGTTAAAAAGGTATATCGAATGCGTGGATCTAACGAGGATGAACACACACGAACACACGTACAAGATTCAAGATCAAAATCAAACGAACACCCCCTTTCTTGTTGTTATGTGCGGCGACCAAAGAGGAGAAGAAGGAGAAGGAGAAAAATCTTTTAGGTTTTTGTTTAAGTTTACTGTAATATGAAAATGACTAGCAAAATTTACCATAACCCCTTCTTAGTAAAATTTGATTGGCTTGGCCCATCTTTCTTGATGTAACCGCGGGTAGGGGGCCCCACATGGGGTACCCGTACCGTTTTCCGTGTCTCGTTATTTAAATGTTCGTTCGTGTTTATTTGTGTTCGTGTTTTATGTGTTCTCGTTAATTATTAACCGTGACTTAATATATTTATTCGTAATCGTAATAAATATATATACGTAATTAATATTAGTTCGTGATTTAATTACGTTCATAATTTCATGATCGCATGCTCGTGATTAATTATTGTTAAATAATTATTGTGTGTTCGTACGTAATAAATACTTATCGTGTTCTAACACGTACGTAATACGTAAAATTCTAACACGTGTACATAATCATACTATAATAGGAAAGTTTTAATCTAGTACGTACGATCTTAAGGGTACTATTCATGGTCAAAGCATGCGGGTTTTACACTTAAGCAGTTTTAGCATGAATAAGCAAACCAGAATGAACCAAATGCATACACAAGCTAGAATAACTGTTAATAAGCACAAACAAACTTATTTCAATCACTGAATCAAAGTTTACAAGCAGATTTAAGCATATGCAGGTTACTGATGAACACTAACATGCATTGATGAACACTAACTCTATTACTGATATAGATGACCACAAATCCAAATTCAGCACTCAAATCCTACTTCCCTGGTTGTATTAACTTAGATTTAACACTTGTTAACCCTAGTCTATGATTAGATCTAGGTGTCCTCTAAATTTCAGTCAATTTTACCAAGTAATCAAGATTTTATAGCCTATTTTAGGATCTAGGTGTTAATAGCTACCAAACTTGTAGATAAACAACACTTAGCACCAGATAAACTTGTAGCAACCCAATAGAACCAAGAACAATAACAAAGGAGGGCTTAAACCCCTTTGAATCATTTAACCCAAACTCCCCTTTGGAATCTGATTTTGCAATCTTCCAAAGGATTGTTGTGTTTTAACCTATCAAACAAGATCCAATCCACCTTAACAACTCTTAAACAACCTCAAAAACTCAAATCAAGCATAAAAACATAGATTCACAATAAAACATGTAAAATCACTAAAAGTTCAATAAAATTTAAAAGGGAAAGAGATGCAAACCTCCAAGACTTACATCCAAGCCTTGGAATGTTTGAGCTGAGGTGCTAGCAAAACAAGCACCAGCTTCCTTGTACCTGCTAAGATCAACAAACCACAATGATGAACACAAACTATCAAACTTCTGATTTTTGAAACACAAGCTTTATTGCTTAAAACCTTGCCTCAAAAACCATCAAACATGAATATGGAACTTAGATCTTAGCTTATCAAATACCAAACTTTTATAAAACACAAAGGGAAATCACAATTTTTCAGAAAATCCAACTTTTATTTAATAAAAAGGAATTATAAATATTTAAGCTAAAATCTGGAACAAGGGACTCTCACAAGTTGAGGTCTCCTTATATAGGACTAGTAGACGATTCTAGAATGATAAAATACATGAAAACCCTAGCTATGAATTTCCAGGAATGCCCTTGAGTGCTTGATGACGTTTGATGTTTATGAGCTGTCCAAATGCATCAAAACCGTTCATTTTAGCTTTGGGGCCAAGCTTTGAGTCTAAGCTGTTGATTTGGCCACGTCGGATTCCTTGGAGAGTAAGTTGTGATGTGATAGGTGGACGAGGTTGAGTGTGGGGTCACTTGGGTAGTGGGATTGAGGGTTTTATGTGTGGGATGGGTTTTTGCATGTGTGAATCAAGCGTGAGTAGGGTTAATTGCAATTTACCCTTTGTTTAAGTAGATGGTAAATCTGGGTGGATGAACATGAACAGTGGTAACTTTTTGATCCAAAAAAGGTGGGTTATTGTGTTTGTCGCGTGTTTGTGTGATATAAACTTAGGGAAATGACACAATGAGTCCTTGTGTTTTGGGAAATATGGTAAAACAAGTTTTCAGCCAACAAAACCCGTTTTCCTTTGTTAATAAACTTTCCAAGTTTATAGTTTTGCCACAAAACTTTGAAATAAAGGTTTCAAGGGTTATTTTTGCCATGTTTGAATATTTGAGGGACTGATCTTGGACATTCTTGATCTTCAAAGGTCTTCATTGTATCTTTGACTTAATGAGGGACCGTTATTGGCAATTTATAATTGTTGAGGGACTAAACTTGCTAATTCTTCAAAGTTAAAGGACCATTTTGTAATTTTGACAAACTTAAGGGACCAAACTTGTAATTATGAATATACAAGGGTTTTAAGTGTCATTTATTCATATTTTGAGGATCAATCTTGTACATCTTCAAGTCTTCAAGGATTTATCTTGGATAATTCATGAACTAGGGCCCGGTTCTTTGTACGACTTCGTTTCTCGTGTCCGTTTTTCCTTGTTTCTTGTGATCTTTTATCTTTTTCATGATATCCATACCTAAAACACACAAGTAAACAAATACAAGCATATATATGGTATTTTATGACATTTTAATGCATTTAAAGCCCGAAAAGAACGATGAGATCATGTATAAAAGCCATCTCATCACTCCCCCATACTAAGCCATTGTCGTGCCCTCACGCAATGCTAGAATAAAGTATCTAAGCATCACCAAAATTTAGTTTTATTAACCTTTATTGAAAAGTAAAAGACTTGCAACAATACTACGAAGATGTGTAAAGACATAATGTATGATTTTCATCACGAATGTGACTTTTAGGGTCAATGAATAGAAACAAGTAAATGTCCCATAGAGTAAATTTCGTCATCCTTGATTGTCATACATTCCATGCTAAGTGTAAAAACGAGATCATTGTTGGTACAAGTCACAATGCTAACACTACTCATACGTCCAAATTGTGTAATACTTTTTCTCCCCGTAATCCTAGTTATTATAAAAGGAAATGGGTTTCTAGAATTTTTAACTATTTTTCATGGATCACAAGTGATTCATATTGACTTATTTGAGTATTTATTAGTCCGAAAGTAAAGTAGCACGATTTAATCGATAGTTAGCCGAAGGACAAAATCTTTTAAAACGGCTTCTCGTGTATCTCCTTAAGTTCATATCTTGGCATAACTCGTTTCACGATTTGAGACCTCTCTCGGACGATATTTGGCATGTACTTCATACTTCAAATCTTGGGAAGACGTTCTTGAAATTATGGTCTTCTCTTCATATTTTGGAATTTCTTCACTTGACGTTTTTGAGAGGTTCTTCATACTTTGACCACGACTTCATCATTTTTCTTTAATAATTATTTTGGATTTTGATATACAACGATCCGCCTCCTTTTCGGACTTGGATATATTTATCCTCATACCTTGTAAGGGTCTTTTTGGATAGACTTTCTCCATGATCTTTAGGGGAGTAATTGCTTTTCGTGGTGTGTCTCGATCCTTCATATTGATTTTGGAATAATGATACTTCACATCATCTTGGATCTTTAGCAACAAAATAGAGTTCCTCATGCCTTGTTAGGGCCTTTTTGGATCTTCACCAATCTTCGTGTCCCGCTTCAGTAAGTTATGCCTTGGCTATGAACTCTATTTAACCCCGAGCAACTTTTAAACGATCTTGTGCTAGAAGCTAAGTAACCTTTCAAATCGTACGACCTTACTTATTGCAATTGTTTTTATTCCTAATGCATTGATCTTATGGGAGAAAAAACCACAATTAAAAACATATGAGTTTTTGAAAGAACATTTTCATGTTCTACGTTTAGCATGATAACTTGTCTAACTCTATCAGTTCTCGTTCTTCACTATTTAAAGACCTCTAATTAAAGAGACTCGTGAATACTTAGCCATGCAAGTCAAAATTAAGTCAAATTTGGATTAGCTTTCATTAAGACTATATCAAATCAAAGTTTTGGGTTTTCAAGCCACCTATAGGATCTTGCACTTTCTTAGACTTTTTTCAAGTTTATAGAATGCATTTTATAGTTCCCTTGATAAGTGACTTTCTAGGATCAATTATAAGAACTTGCGAAAAGTTCTTGTTCTTAACCCGAATGAGCTAAGACTTTCGCGTTTTAAAGTTCCCTATATAAAAGTCTAGCAAAACTTGAATTGAGCGGATTAAGGAATGCAAAGGGCTCAAAATGCCCATCAAGTCAAAATATAGCTCTTATTCTACCCATCGGAAAATATACATTCGTGTCTTAAAAACACTTTTTAAAACTAAGAAAAATTTTAAAATTTGGCCATTTTTAGCCTTATTAGAAACAAAACAAAACAAAACATTGAAAGTTGGAAAACGTGAGGGCGTAACAAAGCAAGTACCTATTCACCCCCCCATACTGAAAGTAAACATTGTCCTCAATGTTTCGAGTCTAAAGGTGGAGCACCCCCATACTAGAGACGAATAATCGAATGCCTAGGATCTAGCATGGAAAGGGTGATCAACAATATATCTAAAGCCGTTTATTAATTATGCTAAAAGATAATTGTTAGAACAATAAAGGATATGTCATGGATTCGTGAAAAACTTCTTCAAATGATGGAGGCTCACGTAAACGAACACGAGAGTCTTCAATCGTAGATGATGATGATGATCTAGATAACACAATCACAAACAACCACGAGACAACGAGTTGGAAGGGCACAAATCCCCTCTCATTATTTATTAGAAAACATAAAAGGATAAGCATGGGATTTCCCCCACGAGGCACCTCGTTTTTTATTACCGAGTCATGAGCTTGACTCGATCCCCTCAAAATGTGAACACTTAGGGAAAATCATGGTATGGTCAATTTTTAATGTGGCTTATATGATAAAAAGGCCCAAAAAGCAACCGGTATTAAGGACCAAGTCCTTTAATGATGCAAAATACCGGGATCGAAGATGGCGTCTTCGTTTTCATTGGATAAACAAACCAACGCCACTTCAATACGTGCCATAAACTCAAAGTGTTTGAAGAAAAGAGATGAGAAGTAGAAGGGTGGGACAATTGGTAAGACAAACTTTTGAGCTACTCGAGGTAGACTCGCACCAAGCAAATAGATATAGTTTCCATTTATTGCATCGGTGGAAGACCGAGATTTCCCTTTACATGAAATTCCGGGATCGAATATCTCGTCCTCGGTGGACAAGGATGAGGGAACATAAGGGGCTTCCCCCATACTAAAACCACACAAAATATCGTCAAAAGGAGTAGACGAGCTTGTAGCACTCAAAACACGTGGTGATGACGGAGTTAGGTTTGTAGAAAAATCAATTAAATCACATTTAAAATCTTTTCCTTTTTTACCTTTTAAACTCTCCTTATGAAAACCCTTTTTGATTATGTCGAAAATATTTGGTGTTTCTAAGACAATGTTAGTCACACTAAAAATTCTCACATTTGAAAACCGTTTTGGTTTTGGTGGTGGTAAGTTCTCAAAACGTTTATCGACAAAGAAAAACTCCCCATCGGGGTCAACATATTCGTCATCCGAAATATCTTCCTTAGAAACCGGCGACTTATCAACACTTTTCAAGAATGAATGTTCGAGGTGAGGCGAAGGATTTTTCGATTCAAGTATTGACGGTTTCTTTTTTGTAGGCTTTACACTCATAACCTCCACCGGCGGAGGAAATGGTAAATTGTTTTTGGCGACATTTCCTAAAACTCTTGGTGAAAATTCTTTGCAAACGACATTGGTTGAATCACCATGGATTAAAGTTGCAATAGAATAGACATGAGAAAGATTGGAGTTTTGTGTTGCATTGATGACAAGTTCTTCCTCATTGAAACGAAGGGTGATTTTTCGAGCATGAACATCAATAAGTGCTCTTGATGTATACAAAAATGAACGACCCAAAATGAGAGGAACTTTTCGATCGATAGGAATGTCTACAATGATAAAGTCAACGGGATAGTAAAACTTTCCGACTTTAACGAAAACGTCCTCGGCTACTTCACATGCTAATATCGTAGAATGATCGGCCATCTCGATAGACATGTTCGAAGGAGTAAGAGCCGGAAGTGAAAGCGATTTGAAAATCTCAAGAGGCATTAAATTAATAATAGCACCAAGATCGGCCAAGGCGTAGCATTCCTCCATATCTTGAATTGCACACGGAATCAAAAATTTACCGGGATCACCGACTTTTTGTGGTATGCGGCTAAGAAAAACCGATGAACGACTAGACGATTGTTGTAACTTCTCTTTGTTGTTTAGCATACTTTTGAAGTTTGCGGCGAATCGAGGCATCATGATAAGAGCGTCGGCAAAACTTATGTTAAAATGTATGTCACGAAACATTTTCATAAAAAGCTCAAATTGATAATTATTATGTTCTTGTGCCTTTTCCTTGTTACGTCTTGAAGGGTAAGGTAAGGGTGGTGTGGGTTGGACATTACGCAACGACCTTGGAATCTCGGGTTCCATGATTGTTATTGGTTTAACCGTAGGTGTGGTATGAGCGGTACTTCGTGGGCTTGTAATATGCTCGTTTTCGACCATCACCTCGGGCTCTTTCTCGATTTCCTTCTCCGTAGAAGTACTTGGACGAGAGATTGGTTCCTTGAAAGTTTTACCACTACGAGTAGTAATAACCTTCATTTCTCCCCTCGGGTTGTTAATGGTATCACTAGGAAGACCACCCTAGGAAGAGGGTTTACACATGATTGCTTCAGACATTTTTGCCATTCGGTCTTCAAATTTTGATTGCCTTAAATCCGCTTTTAACAATTCTTGCTTAATCTTATGTTGTCCTTGTTCCATCTTTTGTTGATTTTTTTGAAGACGTTGAACATTTCCTTCCATTTTATTAGCATGAGTTTTAAGTTCATTAGCAAGTTCGTTTTTAAGCTCGTTTTTCAACTCGGATCTTAAGCTAATCATCTCACGTTGCATGTTATCAAACTTAGCATCATTTGCTTTAGCATAATCTAAAAATTCTCCATTAAGATTTTTAGTGTGAGCATTTTGAAAACCTTGTGTAGTGTTTTAAAAATCATGGTTTTGGTTTGGATTTGCAATTTGTCCATTCCCACTTTGATAATTCCCTTTGTTGTAGTTACGTGAATTGCCTTGATAACCACCATTTTGGTTGTTGTTTCGATAGTTATTAGCGTTTTGATTTGGTGGAGCTTGATTTGGGCGGGAACTTGGCCGTTCTGGTTGTAAGTTCCCGTTGCTATGTAAGCACTCGGAGTGTTACCACCGGCGGTAATGCACTCGGAAAGATCATGAGCTCCACCATAAGACAAACAACTCTTATCAACCGCTTTAACTGAAGCAGAATTCAAAGCCTCTTGTGCTTTCCAATGAGTCATAAGATTTGATAACCTATCGAAAAACCGATTTTCCTCATTAGCTTTATCATGTAAGGCATTAATGCTACGATACGATGACGATGATGACGAACCCATATTGGCAACACTCGGTGTGTTACGAGGGTTATAAACCTTAGATCTATTCTCGATAATCTTTAAAGCTTCATCGGTCGTTTTGCACAAAAAATTACCACCCGCGGCGGCATTCAAATAATCTCGTTCATGATCATTAAGCCCATTATAAAAAGTATCAACTTGATGCAATTCCGAAAAATCATGGTGTGGACATTCATGTAACATTTCCTTAAATCGTTCCCATGCCATTGAAAAACTTTCATTATTTCGTTGTACAAACCTTGAAATCTCATTTTTCAAATGCGTTGTTTTAGATGGTGGAAAAAATTTGTTCACAAACTTAGAAACGAGATCACCCCAAGTCAAAATCGAATTTGGCGGTTCTTTCTCGAGCCAAATTTTTGCGGGTCCATCTAACGAGTATGGAAACAACATCATCTTAATGGCGTCATGTGGAACATCCTTAAACTTGCTAGTAGCGGTGTGACGATTAAAATTCCTTATGTGGTAATACGGGTTGTCTTTCTCATGACCTCTAAACTTATTAGCTTGTAACATAGACATTAAACCCGTCTTAATCTCTAAATTCTCCGCAAGGATAGCGGGAATCACAATGGCTTCTCCAAAACCCTCGGTGGGTGCTTGAAGCAACTCCATCATAGTACGATTAGCCATGACGACTTTTTGTTCTACAATAGGTTCAACAATTGGAGTTTGTTCTTCAATCAACGTCTCTTGATTTCCTTGGTTTTGACGACTTTTACGATCTCGTTTTTCTTGATTACGAGTTTTCATAAACTTCACGTAGAATGGGAGGTGAGCAAAGAAGATTATTTTTGGGTGTTTTGTGAATTTTCAATTTTTTTGTGTTTTAGATTGTTTTTAATTTTTTTTGGATTTTGTGTATCTTCGTAGACAACAATCTACCAAATCTCTCCTCGAATCAAACTCTTGATTATAGAAGCCTCAAAAGAATGAAAACGATCACGTGGAGTGAACGCCTTCGAATGACTTTAGAACTTTGGTGAAAACCAAATTGTTCAAGAGGGTTTAATCACAAAGAAAACCAAGCAAATATATATGATACATATTAATACTTTGGGCGGAAAAACCCTCGATTAGCCTTCAATCTCAAAATACTCACAAGCAAGCGGGGAAACGAGGCGGCGCGAAGCACTTAAGAGCCTTTTTCCTTAGGGTATATTTATAATACCGGCCTTATACCCACCTTATAGTTTGTATTTTTCAAAATCGAGCTTCTCGAAAGTATTTATCTATTTTTGCCTTTTTCTTTTGTTTGAGATTCGAATACAATAATTAGGAGATCAAATCCCAATTAAGGTTGTGTTTTCACACTTTTGGAGATATTTTGTATTGATTGTGATACTTAATACAATATAGTAATAATAATTTCACAAGAAAAACGAAAAAAAACGATAATACGTATTAGTAGATTTCTACTAATACAAATACTATTTATGGTTAATATTATAAACAACAAGACAAATTAATCACGACACACCTCCCCGGCAGCGGTGCCAAAATGATTGTAGTGTTTTACCACACCTTTAGGAAAAGGAGGCAAATAGGGAAAGTATTAAGCGTTGATTTAGGAAAATCAAACACTAATAACCCTTATGATGTAAAAGTTCGTTTCTCAAGGAGGTATATGTGTGTGACTAAGATGTAACAAGATTTTAGATTAATATTTAAAAGAAGGGGATGAGAAAATAGATTGACGAAGACGTGAAATTAATTACTACGACGACAAAACGTAAAACCGTAAAAATGGCTAAAATAAGAATTAATTCTAAAATTCCCAAAAATTTACCAAAAAACAAAATAAATAAACTAAGAGTTTACCAATGATCAAAACTTTTTCAAACCTTTTAATTAATTAAATATTTAATTTTTAAATGCTAATTAAAGCCCTAAAAATCAAATTAATTATCAAAAAGCCCAAATAAAGATTTTTCAACTGGTAAACCTCTAAAATGACCTAAAAAGATTAAAAACTATTTTTATAAATTTTTAGACTAAGAAAAACTATTTAAAATGATTTAAAAACAATTAAAACATAAAATAATTGTAAAAATTAATCTAATGATGATAAAATTAATCTAAGAGTTGCAAAAATCCTATTTTAATGTATTAAAACTAAGAAAAATATAAAAAGTGCAAAAATGTGAGATTTGAAAAGTAATAATAAAATAATATTAAAATAATATAAAAAATCAAAAAATTATAAAAAATTCTAAAAACTTGCAAACTAGTTTATTTTAACCTAAATAATCAGAAAATGAAAGTGAAATGACCAGATTACCCCTAATGGGCCCCTAAATGGGCTAAAACGAAAAACAGTCAACCTTAATGGGCTTTTGGGCCCAAAAAGTCAAACTAGGCCCAAGTGACCTGGAAAAGCCTTATCTGACTCAAATTTTAATTCTAAGCACAAAAGTTTGAAGGTCCAAAAGTTGATTCTGAGCTTATCACAGCTTAAATAGCAAACAACTTATTCTTATTGGGCCAATAAGCCCATTAAGCAATAAGCCAATGCCATAAGCTCTGCTTAAACACACAACCTTCTTTTGAGATGCCTAAGAGATCTGTGAAAAGAAATTTTGAAAAAGCACACTCAATAAGCCAGAAATAAGCAAAGAAAAATTTCACAAAAGGAAAAAATAGTCGACTTGGAGTTCTAGACTACCTCAGGACTTGATTCAACTTGTAAAAGACTCGAAACAACTTAATTAAGCTAAATCAATTAAGAAAAGTTCAATAAGCAAAGCCAAATAAGCTAGATAAACCAATAAGCACTTATGGAAAAGTCAATTAAGCTGGTTTTCTAGTCAAAGCTTAAAGTCAACCTTCCAAATGCTCCAGTATGAACAAATGGGTCAAATAAGGAGCACGTATTACAAAATTAAAGTTGTTGCAGGTTAAAATAAGCTGAATAGCTTATTGATAAGTTCCAGTTGAAATAACACTAGCAGTGGCTAGCAGTAGGGGAAAGGAGTTCCCACTGCTTTGACTTTTTAACTTGTGATTTGTGAGAGATCCAGTTAGATTCAAGTGGAAACAAGGGCACCCTTGTGATCAGTGAATCACAAGGAGTCACAATCAAGTAAATAATCACACTTCCAATAAGCCAATAAGCACAGAATAAGTCAACAATGCCCAGATATGACACAGACTTAGTAAATAAGCAGTTATGCACTCTTAAGCAGTTTTAGCATGAATAAGCAAACCAGAATGAACCAAATGCATACACAAGCTAGAATAACGGTTAATAAGCACAAACAAACTTATTTCAATCACTGAATCAAATATTACAAGCAGATTTAAGCATATGCAGGTTACTAATGAACACTAACATGCATTGATGAACACTAACTCTTTTACTAATATAGATGACCACAAATCCAAATTCAGCACTCAAATCCTACTTCCCTGGTTGTATTAACTTAGATTTAACACTTGTTAACCCTAGTCTATGATTAGATCTAGGTGTCCTCTAAATTTCAGTCAATTTTACCAAGTAATCAAGATTTTATAGCCTATTTTAGGATCTACGTGTTAATAGCTACTAAACTTGCAGATAAACAACACTCAGCACCAGATAAACTTTTATCAACCCAATAGAACCAAGAACAATACCAAAGGAGGGCTTAAACCCCTTTGAATCAGTAAACCCAAACACCCCTTTGGAATCTGATTTTGCAATCTTCCAAAGGATTGTTGTGTTTTAACCTATCAAACAAGATCCAATCCACCTTAACAACTCTTAAACAACCTCAGAAACTCAAATCAAGCATAAAAACACAAATTCACAATAAAACATGTAAAATCACTAAAAGTTCAATAAAATTCAGAAAAATTGAAAAGGGAAAGAGATGCAAACCTCCAAGACTTACATCCAAGCCTTGGAATGTTTGAGCTGAGGTGCTAGCAAAACAAGCACCAGCTTCCTTGTACCTGCTAAGATCAACAAACCAAAATGATGAACACAAACTATGAAACTTCTGATTTTTGAAACACAAGTTTTATTGCTTAAAACCTTGCCTCAAAACCCATCAAACATGAATATGGAACTCAGATCTTAGCTTATCAAATACCAAACTTTTATAAAACACAAAGGGAAATCACAATTTTTCAGAAAATCCAACTTTTATTTAATAAAAAGGAATTACAAAGATTTAAGCTAAAATCTGGAACAAGTGACTCTCACAGGTTGAGGTCTCCTTATATAGGACTAGTAGACGATTCTAGAATGATAAAATACATGAAAACCCTAGCTATGAATTTCCAGGAATGCCCTTGAGTGCTTGATGATTTTTGATGTTTATGAGCTGTCCAAATGCATCAAAACCGTTCATTTTAGCTTTCGGGCCAAGCTATGAGTCTAAGCTGTTGATTTGGCCACGTCAGATTCCTTGGAGAGTAAGTTGTGATGTGATAGGTGGACTAGGTTGAGTGTGGGGTCACTTGGGTAGTGGGATTCAGGGTTTTATGTGTGGGATGGGTTTCTGCATGTGTGAATCAAGCGTGAGTAGGGTTAATTGCAATTTACCCTTTGTTTAAGTGGATGGTAAATCTGGGTGGATGAACATGAACAGTGGTAACTTTTTGATCCCAAAAAAGGTGGGTTATTGTGTTTGCCGCGTGTTTGTGTGATTTAAACTTAGGGAAATGACACAATGAGTCCTTGTGTTTTGGGAAATATGGTAAAACAAGTTTTTAGCCAACAAAACCTGTTTTCCTTTGTTAATAAACTTTCCAAGTTTATAGTTTTGCCACAAAACTTTGAAATAAAGGTTTCAAGGATTATTTTTGCCATGTTTGAATATTTGAGGGACTGATCTTGGACATTCTTGATCTTCAAAGGTATTCATTGTATCTTTGAATTCATGAGGGACCATTATTGGCAATTTAGAATTGTTGAGGGACTAAACTTGCCAATTCTTCAAAGTTGAAGGACCATTTTGTAATTTTGACAAACTTAAGGGACCAAACTTGTAATTATAAATATACAAGGGTTTTAAGTGTCATTTCTTCATATTTTGAGGATCAATCTTGTACATCTTCAAGTCTTCAAGGATTTATCTTGGATAATTCATGAACTAGGGCCCGGTTCTTTGTACGGCTTCGTTTCTCGTGTCCGTTTTTCCTTGATTCTTGTGATCTTTTGTCTTTTTCACGATATCCATACCTAAAACACACAAGTAAACAAATACAAGCATATATATGGTATTTTATGACATTTTAATGCATTTAAAGCCCGAAAAGAACGATGAGATCATGTATAAAAGTGGTAGTTGTAAAATCACACTTGTTTAGGAAAACAAGGTAATTAGGGTAAGTATTAACGAGTAGTTTAGGAAAACCACAAGTTATGTCCCAATGAAGTGAGTTCGTTTCTCGAGGAGGCACGTGTGTTGTGTAATGAATTGATTAATGATTTGATTTTATTGTTAAGAAAAGAGAAAATAAGAAAAAGAAAGAAAAAAAAAGACGGTTACGAAGACGGATTAAACTAAGACGAAAAAGTGTTCACGTAAAACCGTAAAACTACAAAAATTAAAATTTTAACCTAAAAATTCCTAAAAATTACTAAAAATCCACAATAAATTTCTAAGAGTTTACAAAAAATCCAAACTTGCTAAAACCTTTTAATTAATTAGATAATGACTTTTTAATGCTAATTAAAGCCCTAAAAATAACTTTTAATTATTAAAAAGCCTTAAACAAGATCTTATAGTTTGTAAACCTCAAAAATATCCTAATTAAGCTAAAAACTATTTTTAAAAATTTTAAAACCAAATTAAACTATTTTTAAACACTTTAAAACTATAAAAATCAATTAAAACTTAAATTAATTCTAGAAAATAAATGAAAAGTCCTAAAAATATTTGGGAAGTGACAAAACTCCTAATTTTGTGTCTACAATCTAGGAAAAATGAAAAAAGTAGAAAAAACAAACTTTCTATTTTTAGTAATAAAATAATATTAAAATAATCAAAAAAATAAAAAGTTTACAAAATAATTCTAAAAAATTACCAAAAATCCTAAATAATGTAACTAGAACAGAAATGCAATCAAAAGTCCCTAAAACCTTTTTAATAATTTTATATTAAATTTTAAATTTGCTAGAAAACCCTAAAATCAAATAAAATTAAAAATTAGACTTTTTGAAAACTTTTTGATATGTAAACCTCAAAAATATAAATCAAAACCTAAAAACTATTTTTCTAAAAATTAAACCGATTTTAACTATTTTTAAACTAATTAATAAAATACGGCTAAATAAAAAATGTTAAAAAATAATAAAAGAAAGGGAAAAATTCAAACTTAGTGCTAAAAAATCTTAAACTCAATAACAAACACAAGAAAATTGAATACAAGCAAAGAAGCTTACCCAATAAGCCTGAATTGGCTTATTAAGCTACGGCTTATTTAACAAAAGCCAAAACACAAACACCTTAAATATATTTCAAATGCAACCCTAGCAGTCAAAGACCCTAGGGCGCAATGGTAACGTGTGTGTGTGGTGAGAGGAGTGGCGCAGGTGCGAGTCCTGGCCACGTCCTTTTTGTTCTTTATTTATTTTTTCTTTTTAAACTTTAAAAACACAAAGCAGTGATACTTTTAAACTCAAAATCACAAACTCATATCAATTTAAACAAGATTAAACAATCTGGATCAAAAAAACGTGCTCAGGTCTGCTGAGTTTCTGATGAACACAAGTGATATTCTTCACTTGTGAAAAGATGATCAAGAGGGCTTGATCTTTGCCTTGTGGTGTTGTTTGTTGGACAATAGGCACCCCTACACTCAGTTGGAGTGTAGGGAGTCAATATAACTCAAAAACAAGCAAGATCAAAAGCAAAATCAAACCAAATGCTCAAAAACAAGTTACTGATAAAAGCTTAGGGTGGTCTGGTGGTATTGACAGGTTAAATTAGCACTCAAAATGAGTTTCCAACCTTCACAAATTGCACACACATTCACCAATTAGCATACAATCAATCCACAATCCTATATGACCCTAATCCCTAACAAATTAACAAGTTTGAGGCACAATCTTTCAAGAAAAACAAGCAGAATAGAGATTTTACTGATTTTATGCTATCTGACCAATTTTATCATGCAACTTGCTTGAAAACTTTACCAACCTGAAACCTAAGCACATTTAACACCTAATAACAACCTAGGAAGAGTTTCTAAACAGGTTTTAAGTCATATTCATAACATACAAACCAATTTAAACACTGATCCAAACACCCCTTAATATTTCAAAAAACAATTTTTTCAAGGCAAATCTATGCAACACTCAATCAAACTGATTTAGAACCAACCTAACATGCATACAACATTTAAATAAGCAATATCAAACACTTAAACAAGCACCTAAACAACTTTCATGCAATTTTCACAAAAATCACATAAGTTTTCAGAAAACTAAAAAAAATGAAATGGGAAACAAGAAACTACCTTAAGGGTCCTACATCTAGGACCCTTAGTGGTTGCTTAACCACTTCCAATAGGCCCGGGCCTATGCTGATCCTTGGACAGCAAACAAGTTCTTTAACAAACCTGCTAAGAAAAACAAATGAAGAACACAAACAATATACTTTATCTGATTTTACTTATAACCTCTTAAACCTTTTCCACAAACCTTGAAACCTTTAACACGTTTTAAATCAATTTCAATATCAGAAAATCACAATCAAAGTCCACTTTCACTTTCTTGGATTAAAATTTTCTGAAATTAAAAACCTTTCTCAAAACCTTTGAAAACTCAAAAACACAATGTGTTTAACAAATGATGATGGAACTCAGAATCTAGCTATCCAATACCAAACTTTTAAAAAGAGATAAAAGGAATTACAATTTTAATAAAAATACCAAACTTTAAATTTCTTAAAAAGGCATTACAATGGCTTAGCTAGAAAAACTGGAACAAAACGTATATGAGCACATACCACTCATATATATACTAGTCTATAGAACAATCTGGAATACTAAAACCCTAGCAACTAAAATGCCTAATCTGCCCTTGAGACTTTTGACTGAAAATTGGTCTTGTTTGGCTTCATGTGATCTTTGGAGAATCATGTGGGATGTACAGCTGTTTGGAGTTGATCATAGGCGTCAAATATCCTTGGAGGCCAAGTAGAATCATCTTGGGCGTTGGTTTGGTCGGGTGTAGGGTTTGAGGGAAAGGGACGGGGCAGGGGAGGGTCCCACAAGACACATGGGTGTGTCTTGTGGTGAGTTGGAATGTGGGTTCGAGTGAGGTGGAGGTTAATTAGGGATCTGGAGTAATTAAGGGAAAAACCCTTTGCTCTTGGTCCAATTGGGTCTGGAGGTGTTAGGGTTTATAAGGTAATTAAGAGGTGATTAGATCCAAAAAAAGGGGAAAAGTTATTTTAAAAATTTTGTTTGGAGGGAAGGGATTAGTGGGTTGACCGTTTGACTGAGTTTATTTATTAAACTTGGGTGGGTTGTGGGTTATGGACTAGGTAGGGTATGGGTAATGGTAAATGGGTGGGTCAAGCTGACGTGGAGGCTTTGTATTGGTGGTAAGGGTTTGTTGGTTTGGCAGAAAAGGCCCCCAAGCTTTCTTCTTTTGTTCATGTTGTAAATAATAGCTATCAACGCCCTTTTTCCCTTTGACAACTTTGGACAGCTTGTCATAAATGGCACAAATACTTCCAAACTTTTTTCCAAGGGTCTTTAATGCACATTCTTCAAACTTCAAGGGCTGATCTTGTATAGTCTTGAAACTTTAGGGACCCTATTCATAATTATGAATAATTGAGGGGTATAAAGTGTTAATCTTCCAAAGTTGAGGAACCAAAGTTGCCAATCTTCAATTCTTCAAGGGCCTTTTTGTAAAATCCAAACTTGGGCCCAGTTCATTGTGCGGCTTCGTTTCCCGTGTTCGTTTTTGAATGATTCTTGTGATCTTTTGCCATTTCCTCAATATCCGTACCTAAAAATACACAAGTAACAAACACGAGCATATATTTGGCAGTTTTAATGATATTTTATATATTTTAAGCCCGATTTGTACGATGAGACCATGTATAAAAGCAGTCTCATCAAAAAGCCATCTCATCAATCAAACCTGTGAAAAAATCAGAAATGTTTGTTGAGAATAAAGACTAACTCATCGGACCAATATCATAATATACTGGTGAATGTAGTTGCATATGCATAAAACAGTAACATATCACATAAGGAAGAGTGACTAGCAAAATGGAACGCTTGGTTAGCAACTTCTTAGCTCCAACTACGTTACTAACACATACATATACAATACATAGTAGCATTTCAATTGAATTAAAAAATGTGATCATTCATCACTTAACATATAATATTATTTCTCTAAAAAGATAAAGCTTAATTACTTGAGTTTAAAATCATTCAAAACTTGAAGCATCATACGTGTCTCGCATCAATATGATTCACTTCCATCTAGTGAAACTCTAGGCGAATTCACTTTCATCGGTTGTTCTACAATCCCTTCACCACCAACATCTTCACCGTCCTCCTCACTGCTCTCATGATGATCATCATCAATAATCAATTCGGTAGACTAATTAATCACATTGTTCCGCCCCTCTTCCTCCTCACTCTCATCCTCGTCCGACACCATCACACTCCCTATACTCAAAATTTTAAGACCTCTCCCACCTCCTATTCCCCCTCGTCAATCTCGTCGACCACCACTAAACCTATCATCACTCCTTTTCGACACAAACCTACCATTATCACCACCAAAACTCTCCTCCCCTTTCGTAAATGACCCCCTGCCCCCTTTACTAAGGCTTGAATATATCTTTTATTTCACTCTTAGTGTTTTTGGATGGTGATGGTAAGGCCATATTACAAGAACATATCTCATAACAAGAAACTATAAATTAAAAAAGGATGAGAGATCCTTTGCTTACTTTATCCATAACCAAAACATACAAAAAATACCCATTTTTTGTCAAACATTCCATCGAGCACATGGCGGGCATCATGAACCTGTAATATCTAAATATGAGAGAATGTCAGAATGATATTAATTAGTACAAGGGACATACATACACATGCTTAACCTTTTTTTACCTTTAATGTTTTACTGTCATTTTTTACGGTTTAATTCAAAATTCACCGGCTATGATTGTTCTTCCAGTAATTGGTAACGAGTGACTGAGTGAGACATCTCAATCACATGTAGTTAGAATTTAAATCACCTATGATAGGAATCGACCATTCTTTGTCTTCACATCAGTAGGGGCGGATAAAGGAGGAGCATGGTAGAATAGTGGTAGGTCAAAAATCGTGTTTTTGAGATGCAATCATTTATGAAGTTAAAAAAAATAAAAGTGAAATAAAAACCGCCTAAAAAGTGTTAAAATGAAACAATTGGAGGGAGAAACCCCGATTGATTAGTAAATTAAAAGTCAAGTTTTTATGTTTATTGAGAGTGGTTTTTCTAAAAACTAGTAGTTTTTATGTGTTTTGGTTTAAATAGATAGTGGCTTTTTGTATCAAATTGGTTTTTTCTTTCATTTTTCTTTATCGAGACTATTTTTTTTGTGAAACCAGTCTTTATTAGAGGGTTTTTATAACCTTTTTTGTAGTAGTGATGTGCGAGTTCGATTTGATTCTGGGTATGGATTGGTTAGCAGCACATCGCGCTACAACTGATTGCCATTCATATCGGGTCATATTCGGCGATACTCAGGCTCCTAAGTACATTCATAATGGTTTTCTACCAGGAAAGTTTGTACAAATTATTTCTGCCTTACAAGCACGTGCGTTGTTATCTCATGGCCGCGAAGGTTTCCTAGCTACCATTCATGACACGACTGTTTAGGTTCCTTCTATCCATGATCAGCCGATTGTTTATGAGTTTATTGACGTATTTCCAGAAGAGCTTCTGGGTATAGCACCTATCCGGGAAGTGGAGTTTGGCATTGAGCTTGTTCCAGGAGCTGAACCTATCTCCAAGGCTCCTTATCGCATGGCTCCCATTAAGCTCAAGGAGTTGAAAAATCAGCTGCAAGAGTTATTGGAACGAGGTTTTATTTGCCCGACTGTATCACCATGGGGTGCACCGATTCTGTTCGTTAAGAAGAAGGACGGTAGCATGAGGTTGTGTATCGACTACCGCGAGCTGAACAAGAACACGATCTGAAACCGTTATCCCCTCCCACGTATCGATGATTTGTTTAACCAACTGCAGGATGCTAAACATTTTTCTAATATTGATCTATGATCAGGCTACCATCAGTTACGAGTGAAAGAGCAGGATATTTCAAAGACTGCTTTTCGCACACATTATGGTCACTATGAGTTCGTGGTTATACCTTTCAGCCTTACGAATGCTCCAGCTGTATTCATGACCTTGATGAATCGAGTTTTCCATGAATTCTTAGGCAAATTCGTCATTGTATTCATCGATGATATTCTGATTTTCTCGAAGTCTAAGGAAGAACACGAGAATCATCTTCGCACGATATTGCAGATTCTTCGCCAGATGCAACTGTATGTTAAGTTTTCCAAGTGTGAGTTTTGGTTAAGTAAGGTGGCAATTCTGGGTCACATCGTTTCGGCAGAAGGGATTACCATAGATCTTGTGAAGGTTGAGGCTATCACCAAATGGCCAAGATCGACGTCTTCAACTGAAGTTCGTAGTTTTCTAGGATTAGCTGGCTATTACCGCAGGTTTGTGGAAAACTTCTCATGGTTGGCCTTACCTTTGACCAAGCTAATGCTTAAGGGTGAGAAATTTTTCTAGAATGATGAGTGAGAGAAGAGCTTTGAAGAACTTAAGCAGCGTTTGGTTTCTACACCTATTCTTACTCTCCCATCTAGAACAGGTGGATTTCATATTTACAACGATGCTTCAGGAAAAGGACTTGGTTGTGTACTCATGCAACATGGGAAGGTGATTGCCTATGCATCACGGCATCTTAAGCCTTACGAAGAAAATTACCCTACTCATGATCTGGAATTAGTAGCAGTTGTTTTCACACTCAAGATCAGGAGGCATTATCTTTATGGCGAGTCATGTGACATCTTCACTGACCATAAGAGCCTCAAATACATCTTCACTTAGCGAGAATTTAACATGAGACAAAGACGATGGTTGGAATTGCTGAAGGATTATGACACCAACATTCAGTACCATCCGGGTAAAGCTAATGTGGTGGCTAATGCTTTAAGAAAAAAACCAGGCATGATTGCTGGCATTAAGGTAGAGGAAGAAATTATTCGTGATCTCGAGCGTTTAGATATTGAGATTTTTGTACGCGGGCAGAATGGTTACTGGGCTAATATGAGAGTTGAGCCGGATTGGATTTCTTAGATTAAGGCAGCTTAGAAGGATGGCGGTGAAATATGGGCGATTGTTCAGAACATTGATCAGCAGACTGAATTCTGTATAGATGACGATGGCATTGTATGGCAGGGTATTAAGTTATGTGTTCCAGAAGATCTTGCTCTAAGAGAATCCTTGATGACTGAGGCTCATAGTTCTCCATTCTCCATTCATCTAGGTTCTACCAAAATATATCATGATCTCAAACAACATTTTTAGTGGAGCAGTACGAAACAAGATGTGGCTACTTTCGTTTCTAAATGCCTGACCTGCCAGCAGGTTAAGATAGAACATCAGCATGCTAGTGGTTTACTACAACCATTAGAAATTCCTGAATGGAAGTGGGACAAGATCTCCATGGATTTTGTTACCGGACTACCACAGACTCAAAAGAATCATGATGCTATCGGGGTCGTTGTCGATCGTTTGACCAAGTCTACACATTTCCTTCCTAACGCAAGGATTATTCAGTTAGCAGATTGGCAGAAATATTCCAGCAGGAGATCGTGCGACTACACGATACTCCATCAGATATCATATCAGATAGAGATCCGTGATTTACGTCTCGTTTCTGGAAAGGTCTGTAGAAAGATTGGGGCACCAAACTCAAGCTTAGCACAACTTTCCATCCTCAGACCGACGGTCAGTTAGAGCGTACGATTCAGATAAGACATGTTATGTGCTTGTGCATTAGAGTGGACAGGAAATTGAGATGACTACATCTATTTGGTTGAGTTTGCTTACAATAATAGTTGGCATGTCAGTATCAAGTGTGCTCCATTCGATATGTTGTATGGCAGAAAGTGTCGTGCTTCGATCTGCTGGGATTAGGTTGGTGAACGTATCATTGAGGGTCCAGAGATGATTCAGGTGACCAACGAGAAGGTCGCCATTGCCAAGGAGAAGTTGCAGGAAGCTCGTGCTCGTCAGAAGAGTTATGCTGACAAATATCGCAGATCATTAGAATTCTAGCCTGGTGAGCATGTTTTCTTGAAAGTATCACCCGCACGTGGAGTCAAGCATTTTGGTATTAAGGGAAAGCTTAGTCCTCGTTTCATCAGGCCGTTCGAAATCCTCGATCGTGTCGGTGAGGTATCGTATCGTTTGGCGTTACCTCCTCAATTATCGCATGTTCACAACGTGTTTCACGTATCTTTACTACGAGGCCACAATTATCATCATTTGCACGTTGTCACGTATCCACTCGATAAGATTCCTGAGGATCTATCTTATGTTGAGGAACCCGAGGCCATTCTAGATCGCCAAGATCAGGTCATGAGGAGAAAGACTTTTCCATTTTCAAGATCCTTTAGAGGAACCATCCCGAGCGGGAAGCCACTTGGGAAACGAAGGAGTCTATCCGGACTTCTTATCCTCACTGTTAGAACCTATGTAATAGATATTTGTAATAGATAAACTAGGAAGTATGTAGTTCCTCCTGGTCCTAGTAGTAGTAGGAGCAACACGTGCTCCTGGTCTAGTAGAAAGTCAAACAATGTTATTCTTAGTAGTTTGTTAGGATATGCATGAACTATGTTAGGAAAGGATATGCATATCAGGAGTTACATGTTTATGTTTAATGTAGTATTAGAGTTTCCTTGTAGTATAAAAGGAACCCATTGGCAGAAGGGTTAGACACACCTTTCACCATTATTCATTTCATATTAATAGTAGAAATCCTTAGTAAGGATCAAGTTATTTAGTTATTTTCTTTCTTCTTGATTATAGTATTTGTATTTCGCACTTATACTTTGTATTACATTAAGAGTCTCTCTGTGAATAGACTTGTGTTACAGAAGTCGTTCACCATTCTTAACAGGCTGCAAGATCCACATCTAGTGGACCCATCAAGTGGTATCAGAGCCTGGGAAAGTCTCTGCTCAAGAAGAATCAATTTTTTTCTAACATCTTTGTCTAATCATGTATGCTTCTAGTTCTACTGAAACAGGAGAAGCAAACACCTCCAAACACAGTAAATACAACAAATAATTGCTACTGTTTCCAATACTAATGGAAAATTCCCACTATTGAAGAAGGAAGAGTATGATAGCTGGGCCATGAAGATGAAGTGCTGGATCACCAATACTGATCTAGACTTGCGGAAGATTGTCCATAATGGCAACAGCAAGAAGAAAACTGGTAGAGACAAGAATTGTCAGATCATCATTCTAGATCCTAAATCTAATGAAGAAATCACTACTGTTCTGAAGGAAATCAAAGCAAAAACTATTTTGCTTCAGTCTCTTCCTGATGATCATATGGGTGATTTTTATCACTTGGATGATGCTAGGGAGATTTGAAATGGGATAAAGGCAAGAATTGGAGGGAATGATGAATCCAAGAAGATGCGCAGATCAATGCTGAGAGATGAATTCACATAATTCAAGATTTCTGAGACAGAAGGTCTTCATCAAGGCTATGACAGGTTTCAAAAGATTCTTAGCAATTGAATCAACTACGGTCCAAACCTGAAAATGAAGACATCAATGCCAGGTTTCTCAGAGCCCTGCCTCATTCATGGAATCAGGTAGTCATCTCTCTAAAAGCAAAAGGAGGCCTTGAATATCTTTCTTTTGATGACTTGTTCTATAAACTCAAAACCTTTGAGTCTCATGTGAGAGGATCCTCAAGTGAATCCTACCCCACTCCTGCTAACTCTGCTTTTGTAAGTTCCATGGGTTCTAGTCCAATGTCTTATGCCAGTAGCCCTAGCTATACTTTTTCATCCCAACATACTACTACTCCTGAATCAAAAGCCAAGACTAGTAGCATGGTAGAAACTGTTCTTCACTCCTTTGTTGTTGATGTTGATCCACAACAGCAGCTAGCTTTTGATGATTTCAAACAGGTTGATAAAATTGACTTGGATGAAATGGATCTAAAGTGGCAGATGGCTATGCTCACTCTTTGGGTTCATAAGTTTGAAAATAAAGCCGGTAGAAAATTCAGCTACAACCCAAGAGAGCCAGCCAGGTTTGATAGGAGCAAGGTCAAATGTTATAATTGTCAGCAGCAAGGACATTTTGCTAGGGAATGCCCTAACAAAAATGACCAGGAGAAGATTCGGCTTTCAAGGTTCAAGAGCTCAAGGATGAAAAGAAAGCTTTGGTGTCAGTTGATTCCATGGTCAACTAGAATGATCATCAGACTCTTACCTTGGAATCAGTTAAATCTTCTACTGATGTATTTGCTATGATTGCTGGTCACATATCTGATGTAGAGGAATCAGAGGAATTTGCTCTTATGGTAATCTCTCATCAGGTACAAAATTTCCCTCTTGGTTATCATGATAAATATTCAGATCTCTTAACTCAATGCAATGAACTAAATGAACAAAATGATATATATTTTTTAGAAGTTCAAGCTTATAAGAGTTCTCTAAAAACTTTAGACAACAAAAGAAGTGGCTTCAAAATACTCAACGTGAGTATGAGGATAAGATTAGAGTGCTAAGCATTGATTTAGAGAACACCATTAATATGCTTAAATATACTGAAAAACTTAACAGTGAGAGTATTCAGGCAAAACAAGAAATGCAAGAAAAATTGGATACTACTCTATTAAGATTTGATAAATGGCAAAAAGCTCCCAAAAATCTTTCCAAACAAATAGATAGTAGCATGTCTGGTAGAACCAAGAGAGGGTTAGGCTTTGACAAATATATTGGTCTAGATGATGTTTTTTATTCATCATTTTTAAGTGTCTTTGATCCTGACAAAGAGGAGGAGGGAAAACCTAGTTACAATAGGTTTAAACCAGCTGTAGCAATGCATGTTGTCCCCCCCCACCTCTTACAGGAACATTTATGCCCATATCCATTCATACAGACTTAGATGGATCACAAATGCATGAGTCTCCCAAAAGCTCTACTAACACTTGTCTCTTATACTTTCAGTGACAAGGCCAGTGACTATGTATCATGTGGTTCAAATGAAGAGTCAAGACCATTGAGTCCCAAGACAAATGACACTGCTACTACTAGTTCTAGGATGAGTGATGAGAGAGTTGCTACTGCTTCTACTTCCATTGTTTCAAATTCTAGTTTGTTGGAATCTAGGAATGTTGTTTCTCCTAGAATGGTTTGTAATAAGAGTAGCAGTTTCAAACATTGTCATTTTAATAAAAGGTCTGTTAAAACATGCTTTGTTTGTGGTAGTAAATTATATTTGATTAAGGATTGTGATTTTTATGATCAAAAGCCTCATGGTTATCAAGCTTATGCTACTCCTGGTCCACCAGGAGTTGCTCCTTTTAGCATGGGTTTTGCTTCTAGCAGATTAAATCCATGTGCCCAATCTTTTCCTTCTACTAGAAGGACCTCTCCTTCAGCTTCTACATCTTGGAGAAGCAATGCTTATACCTATATTATACCAACCAGCAATTATTTTCAGAATTTTAATCAGAATTATGCTACTACTTCAGACCAAATGCATTTTGGGTTAGGATATTTGGGTTCTGATGTTAAGCCCTCAGAAGGTTATTCTTGGTCACAACATAACACCAATATGATGCACAGGCAACGCAAGAACAACAATAGATCTCATCAATCTTCTTGGCTATCTACTAATGATCCACAAGGCAGACTCAAGCCTGAAAAGGTTTGAGTCCCCTTAAGACACTAACGTTTGCATATGCCTTTTGTGTTGTTGTAGATTACTCCATACCAAGATCCATCTCTTGGAATAGTAGATAGTGAATGCTCTAGGAGCATGACAGGAAATAAAGGACTTTTGACTAACTCTGTACCATTTCAAGGCGGGAAGGTGTACTTTGGAGGTGGTGAAGGAAGGATCTCTGGCAAAGGAACCATTCAGACTCCTAACCTTAATTTTGAGCATGTTTACTATGTAGAAGCACTTCAACAAATCAACTTGATCTCTGCCTCTCAGATTTGTGACAGGAAGTAGTTTGTCCTCTTTGCGGATACTGAAGCACTAGTGTTGTCCAAAGACTTTCAGCTACCGGATGACTCCCATGTTCTTCTCAAAATCCCAAGAAGACATAATCTCTATAGTATCAAGCTGAATGAAGTTAATCCTACTAGTCAACTAGCTTGTTTGGTTGCCAAGGCCTCAGAATATGAAGCCACCAAATGGCATAGGGGGATGGGGCATGTTAACTTCAAGAATATTCACAAGCTGGCGAATATGAACTTGGTCTCTGATTTATCTCCCAAAACTTTCAGGAATGACATTAATTTCCTTGCTTGCAGCAAAGGCAAACAACACAAGGCATCCTTCAAAGCCAGTACTGCTCTCAGCCTCATAACTGAACCATTGCAGTTACTACATATGAATTTGTTTGGTCCTACCTCCATTAGGAGCATTGATCATAAACACTATTGTCTTGTGGTAACTGATGGTTATAGCAGGTTCACGTAGGTTTTCTTTCTGGCTGCCAAAAATGAGACCTACTTCATTCTTAAAGACTTCATTGCACACACTGAGAATCAGTTGTCCAAGAAGGTGAAAGGAATTCAATGTGACAATGGAACTGAATTCAAAAATGTATACCTCATAGCACTTTGCAATTCCAAAGGTATCAAAAGATATTATAGCGCTGTCAGGACTCCTCAACAGAATGGTGTTGCAGAAAGGAAGAACAAGACTCTTATAGAAGCTGCAAGAACCATGCTTGCTGATTCCAAGCTTCCAACTATGTTTTGGACAGAAGCTGTCAACACTGCAAGTTATGTGTTTAATAGGGTCTCCATTACCAATCCACATAAGAAGACTCACTATGAGCTACTCACAGCCAAAGTCCCAAGCATTACTCATTTGAAGCCATTTGGTTGTCCTGTCACCATTTTGAATACTAGTGACTATTTGGGGAAATTTGATGGCAAGGCAGATGAAGGCTATAATGTGGGATATTCAGCTCACTCAAGAGCCTATCGGGTTTACAATCTCAATGTCAAGCGTGTCATTGAAACTATTAATCTCAGGTACTTTGAGGAGAAGACAAACATCCAAGGCAAAGGTCCTGAATGGTATTTTGATCTTGATTATCTTAGTGACTCATTGGGATATTTTCGTTTCAAAACTAACCAAAATGTAGGTCCACAAGTGTTTACGTCTTCTAGTGCAGGTGCTACGTCTAGCTCTTCGGACTCAGATGAGGATGATGACATTTTTTTCATACCATCCTATTCCACTACAGTCGCTCCCGACAAGACGGCTACTCCTATTGGTTCTACTTCATCAGACTTTATGGACTCACAAGGAGCTCTTGATACACTGCTTAAGAAACAACAAGATGCAACTACAACAGCTACTCAAGGAGGCTTTGAGTTTCCTACGGGTACTCCTGTTGTACCGTTACTCCTAGTGATCCTATTGTTACTTCTAGTGCAAGTTCAACACCTATTGGAAGCCCGGTTAGTAATCCTACTTCCACAACTAGGTTCTCTGGTCCTTCTGACTTGGGAAACTATCAAAAGAAGTCTTCAACTAAGATGGATGATATTAATAAGCAACCAATAGATGGCATTTTCGACTCTGCTTCATATGATGATGACATAGTTGGGGATCTTAATAACTTGGCACCAGAAGTAGAAGTAGCTCCCACTCCTGTTCAGCAGATCAATAAAGTCCATCCTACTACTCAAATCATAGGAGATCCTGGTTCTAATATCAAGACTCGCAACATGCATAGGAAAGCAACTTCTGATCATCATGATCTTGTGAGCTACATTGAAGACCAAAAGCGTAATAATCACACAGATTTTCTTCACTGTTTGTTTGCTTGTTTTCTGTCACAGGTTGAACCTAGGTCTGTCTCACATGCTCTTGAGGATCAAAGTTCGGTGAAGGCTATGCAGGAGGAATGCAACAATTCTTGTTTCAGAATGTTTGGATCCTAGTTGACTTACCAGATGGAAAGACAGCAATTGGTACAAAATGGATTCTCAAAAACAAGAAAGATGCAAGGGGTATTGTGGTGAGGAATAAGGCTAGACTGGTAGCACAAGGTCACACTCAACTAGAACGAATTGACTATACTGAAGTTTTTGCTCCTGTTGCAAGAATTGAGGCCATTCGTCTGTTTTTGGCTTTTGCTTCTTATATTGGCTTTACGGTTTTTTAGATGGATGTCAAGAGTGCATTTCTCTATGGCAAGATTGACGAGGAGGTATATGTCACTCAACCTAAGGGCTTTGTGGATCCACTTCATCCTAAGAAAGTCTACAAGGTGGTCAATGCTCTTTATGGACTTCATCAGGCTCCTAGAGCTTGGTATGAGCGTCTATCCACTTTCTTGTTGAAGCATGGCTATAGAAGAGGCACTATTGACATGACATTGTTCCTTAAAAGAAATGCCAAAGACATCATCCTGGTTCAAGTATATGTGGATGATATTATCTTCGGGTCTACTAAGAAGGAATAGTGTGATGAGTTTGAACAGCTAATGAAGGGCGAATTTCAGATGAGTGCCATGGGCTAGTGTTCCATCTCCGGGTGAAGCTTCTACTGCTGTTCCCACTACCTCTTCTTCAAAGGTTGATCCCACCCCTTCTTATGTTGATGATACCACCACTCATGAAGCTACTACCACCCCTGATGTTGCTATCACAACTACTACTCTTGTTGATGATCCTACACCTCCACCGGTTTCTGCACCACTTCCCACTCCACATGCAGCTGCAGCCACTGCTGAACCTATGACTGTTGATGACTATGTTTCTACTACTGCTGCCACTACTGTCAAGGTAAAGGTGGAACCCTCTCTTGCTGTCCCTACCCCTCATCGGTCTATTCGAAAGAAGCAGGCTCGCCGTGGTAAGATAGTTCCATTTGAGAAGAGGGATCCTGCTCACTTAATAGATGTTGCTTTTGATAGCGATGATGACTTGCCTCTTGGCCGTGGAAGGATTGTGCATTGGGAGGTTCAACCATAGCCCATTCGTTCTGGAACTTTTACACATATGGTCCGGACCAATGATTGCCACCATAAATACTTCTCTGGTTTGACTGATATCTTATCTTGGGTGGATTGTCAGGATCTTATGGTGTTATAAGCGTTGGTTGATGCTGCTATTCCCAATTCCCCGAGTGATGTTCCTAACTGGCCTGAGTTGGTCCTTTGGGGTGATTTGAAGCTCATGTTAGATTGTCCCCCTGATTCACCTAGTGCTGGTGTTTGGAAGGAACAACCTCGTTGGGTGGTTAAGAGGTGGAAGTTGTATACGGGATGTGTTGTGCATGTGTTGGAACTAGAATCTGGTGCTACTGTTTTTATGCTTGTGGATTTGGAGTGTCCCTTGACCATTGCTACCATGGAAGCCATGTTGGAGAGCTACCTGGTGGTATCGAATGCTCCTTCTGGCAATGAGTCTGCTATGGCCACCTCCTTAGTTGAAGGAATTCAAGCTCGGCTACTTGCGGACAAGGTTGTTGCTTCAGGTATGTGATTGGTTTGTTTCTTCTATACTTTTGCTATTCATACATTCTTTTCACCAATATGTATAGTTATTGGTGACTAACACTTTACTTAGTTTGTTAATAAATATATATATATATATATATATATATATATATATATATATATATATATATATATATATATATATATATATATATATATATACTTTTATATAATATCTGCTTATACTTTTGACATGTGATGGAAATTCAAACCTTGTAAATCATATAATATCTGCTTATACTTTTCCATAGAAAAACGACAATCTTGTGTATCTTGAGAATTTCACATTTGGGCTGGTTTGTGATGTACTACTGATGTTGGAATTCTTCCACACAACAAATGGTGTTCAACTCACCATGTCTTGCAGACACGAAAGAGTTGATTCACTATGAGGGTACGGCTCTGGTGCGATTCTCAAATCCATTGATGGTTGCTAGTTTACTCAAAATTGGATGGTTTTCACTTGCCTTGGTCCTAGAATGAAAAGTGGCTAATCCAAGGAGGTACGGCTCTTGGTAAAGACTCATATCAAATCCGTTGATAGCTGTAATAGCTTGCTCAAAGCTATAGGGTTTTCAACTCACCGATGCTTTATTGCTAAGAGTTGGCTAGTCCGAAAGGGTACGACTTCTAGTAAAGATCTAAATCAAATCCGTTGACGGTTGTGATGATTTGCCCAAAATCATTAGGGTACTCCCGCTCACCATTGATTTACGTTCTAAGAGTTGGGCTGGGTTTTGGTCTCCTAGTGTGATGCTTATTCCACCACAAAGACTAGCTAGCCCAAGAGCGAGCAGCTACTTGGTACAGGCTTATCAAATCTGCTCATGTTGTTGTGAAGACTCAACAAGTGCAGATCTGTTCCAAGCTTTCAAGAAACTTCTCAATGTTATTCGTTGCAGCGGTCTTTGTGCTTTCACTTCTGATGGATATTTTGCTGCTATTGTTTTGCTGTTTCAATCCTCGTGCTGTTTGGCAAGACCTACCAATAAACTTGAACTCAACCAGTCAAATTCAAGTTTAGGGCAGGATTGTTAGGACCTACGTAATAGATATTTGTAATAGATAAACTAGGAGGTATGTAGTTCCTCCTGGTCCTATTAGTAGTAGGAGCAACACGTGCTCCTGGTCTAGTAGAAAGTCAAACAATGTTATTCTTAGTAGTTTGTTAGGATATGCATGAACTATGTTAGGAAAGGATATGCATATCAGGAGTTACACGTTTATGTTTATTGTAGTATTAGGGTTTCTTTGTAGTATAAAAGGAACCCATTGGCAGAAGGGTTAGACACACCTTTCAGCATTATTCATTTCATATTAATAGTAGAAATCCTTAGTAAGGATCAAGTTATTTAGTTATTCTGTTTCTTCTTGATCATAGTATTTGTATTCCGCACTTATACTTTGTATTACATTAAGAGTCTCTCTGTGAATAGACTTGTGATTACAGAAGTCGTTCACCATCCTTAACAGGCTGCAAGATCCACATCTAGTGGACCCAACACTCACTTTTTCTCATAATTCTGGTATGTCCTTTTTAGTTTATTGTATCTCTAATTCGGGGACAAATTATTCTTTTTAGAGGGGAATTAATTAAAACTTTATAATAAACTAATGCACAACAAGTATTACGTATATTGAATGTATACCGACAAGTATTTACGTATAATAAATAAATCATGACACGATAAAACACGAACTTAAGTCACGAATATTTAATACACGAGAATCCAAATAAAACACTAAAACATATAAAGGGGTGTTTTGGCCGCCGGTTTAAAGAGAAAGAAAGGGGCCTAAAACTGACCCGTTAACAACTTAATTAGCCAAAAACTCTTTCCAGTACATTCATTTATCAAGTTACAAATAAAACTAAAGAACCCTAGTTTTGGGTGTTGGTGGCTGCCGGCAAAGAAAAGGAAAAGGAGAAAAGAAAAAGCCTTTTTGATTTTAATTTCGGGTTTGTGTTCGTGTATTCATCCTTGAATCATATGCATTCGGTAACCCTTAATCATACCTTTTCTTTTATTATTATTTCTTGATTCATGAATTAGTTTAAACAAAAGAAATGAACACATGTTATAATAGTTTAATCAAGAAAGAAATTGGTTTTTGTAGTTGATTTGGACACGAAAACCAAGAAACCCTTCCAAGGGGTGCTCTCGGTGGGACATTTGGCCAACCACCCACAACCATTGTTGGCTCCATGCCTAGTCTCCCTTGTCGGTCGCAACACAACAGGGCCCGGTGGGGGTGTTTGTTTGAGCAGTGGCAACCGAGACCTTTATAGTCTCGATGGGAGAACCACATAGCCGGTGGGAACCCCAGTTTGGCAGTGGCAAAAGCCACAATGCCGGTGGGAGCCTAGGCTGGCCAGTGGCAAACGCCACAAAGCCGGTGGTGGGCGGTGGTGTTTTTTTTCGTGCAACCGAGGCCATGATGGTCTCGGTGGGCTTGTTTTGGGGCTCGGTTAAACCGAAACACGCAAGGGGTGTTTGGTTAATATTTTAGTTTAATTATTTTGGGGTTATAAAAATACTTAGCCTAATTAATTATTGTTGAAATTAAACAAGGTCTAATTAATTTAGCTTAATTAAGACTTAGCTTATTAAATTAATTATATTATTAACCATGGCTAAATTAATTTAATGATTGCTTATCAGTTTATTTCAAAAGGGCTTACTATTAGTTAAGAAATTATAATTCATGAAATTGTATTAATTAATAATCAAAGTATATAACATGGTATATTATTAATTAATAATTATTTATAAACTTTAGTATATGAAAGTTTATTATTAAATGGACTTATTAACATGATAATTATAATAAACCATGACTTATAACATTTGGCTTATTTAATATACATATTAAGTAACGACTTATAAAACTAGCTTATTCAATGAACAAGATATTATGGCTTATGTATATTAAACGAGCTTATTACTATTTATGGAAATTTACTATTTTTAGAAACTTACTATTTATGGAAACTTTTTGTTTTAGGAAACTTACTATTTATGGAAACTTACTATTTATGGAAACTTACTATTTTTGGAAACTTACTATATATGGAAACCTGCTATTTTTGGGAAGTTACTATATATATATATATAGAAACCTACTATTTTTATAAAGTTACTGATTATGGAAATACCAAGTATATTAACACATGAATCATGAAATACATTAATCAAGAACACATGAAACGTATAACATTAAGAAAAGACATAATAAGACATGAATAAGTAAAACAAGTCAAGAACAAGTAAATTAAACTAAGAACCAGTAATTTATAAATGAACAAACAACTCATACACGTCCTTTATTATGTAACATTCGTGAAGTCGGAGTAGTAGTTTCCGCCTTTCGTCTTTCATCATTTACTGGACATAAGGTACGGATATTCCGTCCTTCAGTAATGACATCTCTTTCTACATGATTAGGATTCCCCGTTTGCTACCATCTGTTTTCCCCAGTTTTCATATCATAAAAATTTTCATTGTTTGCCATGCTATCATTTTAAATTGCCTGAGCTATATACATGCATGACCATGACCACCTAGTTATGGAGGTAGCATAACCATGACACTTAAGACACTTGTGTCATGACTCTTCCACGACGAGAGTGATTTCTCGCGGTGTCCCTTCAGTTTACATGGGGCACTATTATGATTATTTTGGGGCGTATGGGTGCATCCTAGTTACATGTTTGCAGGTACAAGGTGATTATTGGTGTGTGCTCTACATCCATCACATTGTAGTTGATCCCTCCACCCACATTAGTATTTATTAGAGGTCACTCCTCTAATAGCATGATGAGGTCACCCCTTTATGTATTCATGCACGTTGATATACGTTATGACCTATATGAGCTCATTGGTATTTAAATTATATTGCATGCATAAAACTAAAGACTTTTCAGTTATAAATCTGTTTTTAAAACATCTTTCAGGTTTTCCAAGACATACACATATTCCGCTGCTTTTCATATCTTTTACTTGTATTTCAGTTATTATTATCATGTCATTATATCCGTTTACTGAGCGTATTGCTCAGCCGTATTTTCTTTCCATGTCCCAAACGGCAGGTACCCAAGGACAAACTAGAGCATTTGAGAGTACGTGCATAGGATGAAGGCTACCTTAGACTTCTTTTCCTTTTGCATTTTAAATACTTATGCTTGGTTGGATAATGTTTAGTCCTTTTCTACATTCTTTACTTTATGCATGTTTGAGCTTATGTTTGGGGGCCGATGTTTGATTCCAGCTTTCGTATTGGTTATTTATGTTTTAAGACATATTACCTTGTTATGCTTAGATGACACGCCATAATTATAACATAACGACCACCTTTTCAAAGTGAGTCGTTATAGATGTTGTCAGGCGCAGCCGACCCTCCTTTAGCACGATCGGCGTTTGTTAAAGGACTGTAAGTGTAACAACCCTCGATTTTGGAGTTTGTCACTTGTGATTGTTTGACTTTAATTTTGTTCTTAGTGTGCGTTCATGTGCAATATCTTAATATTTGAGCCTTTGACTGGATGTTAGACATCGTACATGTGGTGCATAGTACATTATATGGTGCTTAGATGGGGTTAGTTCGTGCTCTTTAGCTCGCTTGTATGTAGCTATGATATTATATGGCGTTATTCTAATATTTTATGTGTACGTATATGTATTATAGTAAATCGTATTTTTTACGATTTAGGGTTTAGCATTTTGAAGTCTCGGATAAGGTAATTAGTCACATGAATATTTTTCGGGATGGTTTTAAATCATTTAGGACTTAAATATATAGTTTATTTCATATTCCAAGAGTTTTTATAAAATTGTATATTTTGTGTCTTTTACGGTATACGCGTAAAACTGACTAGTTTTACGGTTTTGAGGTTCGGGATGTCTTAAAGGATAAAATAAATGAAGGAAATTTAAGGATATAATAGTAATGTAATAATAATAAATAAAAAGAAAAATATAAAAATAATATAAGGGGGGTGGGTTATGGGACAACTCAAAGGAAAAGAAGGAAAAGGAAAGGGGAGTTTGGGCTTGGGTTAGACTAGGATTCACCCACACCTTATATAAGGTTTCTAATAGTCATAAATCATATATTTTTTTCTCCTGGGGATTTGTGAGTCGTGGCATCAATACAAGAATTAGAGTTCTTCATTAAAATTTTGGGTTTTCATAAATCAAAGGTAAAATCTTTAAAACCCTTTTTAATTAAAGTGTTTTTAATTTATTATTAATCATCCTATAATAGATTTAGGTTAGAGTTTAAACTAAAAACTGTAATTTAATAATAACATAATAATTAGGTAAATTAGGGCTTGTAACTAATTAAGATATGGGTAATCAATTAGGTTAAATTAATTAAATTTGTAATTAAAAACTGGGCGGTAGGGTCTATTGTTTTGGTCATACCTAGAGTTCTAGGAACAATCATTAATCGAACCAAGTATTCCTAAAAGTTATTTGAGTTGGGTTTTGAATGCAAGGAACAAGGACTAAATTGGAGGTCGGCAAGTGGGTCAAAAATAGGTTACAACAGTCGGAGGTCAAAACAGTTTGAAAATCAGTCGGGTTTAAGTTAATGTTTTAAGGTGCTTAGGGTACTTAGGAGTACAATTGGACTTTCAAACGAACATGAGAGTTATTTTATATGTTATATAAGATATCTGGAATAGGGATAATCAATTGGGATAGTGGAATACCCTCTGATAATAACAAACTTTTTATATGTTCAAAAATAGTAAAATCTAGATAGACAAAAGTATATACATGTATCCCGGGGCCTTAACAGTAGCTTTAAGGTTGGGTCAAAAATAGGAGTTATCTAACACATGTAAGGGCATAGGTTTTTTTTTACAGAAAGCATGGGTATGGTTAGGTGGGCGTTTGGTCATAGTTTGGGGACTAAAAATCGGGACTGTTTTGGGTAAATTGTAAACGGTATAGGTATCGAACTTGACTAAGTTAAGGACTTATTAGAGAGGGGTAATGGGATATTTATAGCATATTAATGAAGTTAATATGAGGTTAACGCTTAGATGTCCATCATAGATTGATGAACCATTTTAATTATTGGTTCATGTCTTGATGTTATGCATTTTATTTGTTTATTTTTTTGCTAGTGGCAAAATATTTAGAGGAGCTCAATCAGGTGAGTTCATAGTCCCATTTTCACTAAGTTTTTAAATGTTTTTCCTGTATGGGGTGGAGATGACATTTGTAATGTTTTTAAATGTCTTGGTACTATGTTCTTTAAAATATTTTTATAATATGTTTTTCAAATGTGTGGACTTAATGTGCTATTATTGATATGCCTACTTATGTAATATGTTATATGTTCTATCGTGCGTTCTGGCATGCATCCTGAGTACATACGTTCTGAGTACATTTACATCGTTTTCTCGGATTCAAACAGTAGATGTACATCGTCTTCTTGGAGGCAAGATACCGTTAGTTAAGGTTAGAAACGTGGACTAGAGTTCACGTGGGAGCGAGAGGAATTTATGAGGAACAAGTATCCTCATCTATTTGAAAGTGACGATCCGAAGGAGTAAATAGGACGAGATTTCTATTAGGAGGGAGTGATGTGACAACCCTAGATTTTGGAGTTTGTCACTTGTGACTGTTTGACTTTAATTTTGTTCTTAGTTTGCGTTCATGTGCAATATGTTAATATTTGAGCCTTTAACTAGATGTTAGACATCGTATATATGGTGCATATTACATTATATGGTGCTTAGATGGGGTTAGTTCGTGCTCTTTAGCTCACTTGAATGTAGCTATGATATTATATGACATTATTTTAATATTTTATGTATACGTATATGTATTATAGTAAATCGCGTTTTTTACGATTTAAGGTTTAGCATTCGAGGTCTCGAATAAGGTAATTAGTCACGGGAATATTTTTCGGTATGGTCTTAAGTCATTTAAGACTTAAATATATATTTTATTTCATATTTCAAGAGTTTTTATAAAACAGTATATTTTTGTGTCTTTTACGGTATACGCGTAAAACTGACTAGTTTTACGGTTTTGAGGTTCGGGAGGTCTTAAAGGCTAAAATAAATTAAGGAAATTTAAGGATATAATAGTAATGTAATAATAACAAATAAAAAGAAAAAGAAATAAAAATAATATAAGGGGGGTCGGTTAAGGGACGACTCAAAGGAAAAGAAGGAAAAGGAGTTTTGGCTTGGGTTAGACTAAAATTCACCCACACCTTATATAAGGTTTCTATGTAGTCATAAATCGTATTTCTTTCTCATGGGGATTTTTGAGTCACGGCATCAATACAAGAATTAGGGTTCTTCATTAGAGTTTTGGGTTTTCATAAATCAAAGATAAAATCTTTAAAACCCTTTCTAATTAAAGTGTTTTTAATTCATTATTAATCATCCTATGATGGATTTAGGTTAGGGTTTAAACTAAAATCTATAATTTAATAATAATAACATAAAAATTAGGTAAGTTAAGGCTTGTAACTAATTAAGATATGGGTAATTAATTAGGTTAAATTAATTAAATTCGTAATTAAAAACTGGGCAGAATTTTAGGTATATTATTTTGATCATATCTAGAGTTCTAGGAACATCCATTAATAGAACCAAGTATCCCTCAAAAGGTATTTGAGTTGCCTTTTGAATTCAAGAAACCTTGACTAAATTGGAGGTCGAGAATTGCGTCAAAAAAAGGTTACAACAATTAAAGGTCAAACCAGTTTGAAAATTAGTCGGGTTTAAATTAATGTTTTAAGGTGGTTAGGGTACTTAGGAGTACAACTGGACTTTAAAACGAACATGAGAGTTATTTTATATGTTATATACGATATTTGGAATAGGGAAAATCAATTAGGATAGTGGAAGACTCTCTAATCATAACAAAAATTTTATATGTTCAAAATCAGTAAAATCTAGATAGACAACAGTATATACATGTATACCGGGGCCTTAATAGTAGCTTTAAGGTTGGGGAAAATAGAGGAGTTAGCTAACACATGTAAGGGAATAGGGTTTTCTTTATAGAAGGCATGGGTATGGTTAGTTAGGCGTTTGGCTCATAGTTTGGGGACTAAAAATTGGGACTATTTTTGGGTAGAATGTATACAGGATAGGTATCTAACTTGACTAAGTTAAGGACTTATTAGAGAGGGGTAATGGGATGTTTATAGAATATTAATGAAGTTAATATGAGGGTAAGGGTTATATGTCCATCATAGATTGATGAGCCATTTTAATTATTGGTTTATGTCTTGATGTTATGCATTTTATTTGTTTAGCTTTGTGTTAGTGCACGGAATATTTGGAGGAGATCAATCAGGTGAGTTCATAGTCCTATTTTCATTAGGTTTTTAAATGTTTTTCTAGTATGGGATGGAGATGACACTTGTAATGTTTATAAATGTCTTGTTACTATGTTCTTTAAAATATTTTGATATTATGTTTTTGAAATGTGTGGACTTAATGTGCTATTATATGATATGCCTACTTATGTGATATGTTATATGTTCTATTATGCTTTCTGGCATGCGTTCTAAGTACATATGTTCTGAGTACATGTACATCATCTTCACGGAGGCAAGATATCTCGACGGGGATATGGGTTCAACTTCCATACGGGGTATGGGAAAGATCCAGATAGGTGCAGGTGCATTTCTTCTTATTTTGTGTACTTAATTGCTATGGTATGTTATGTTTGTAGTTGTGTGTAACATGAATATCACTTTATAGTCCATTTCTTTAACTTATTTTTCTTCCACTTATTTACGGCTGATGTCAAGTTCTTATGATATTTTAGATAAATTAAACTTATGTTCTCACCAAATTTATGTTGACACATTTTAGTGTCATTTTCAGGTGAGGTAGTTATGAAGGATGATGCTAGAAGCGGCTAGAGTTTAGAGGCTGCTAGGATTGCATTAGAAGGAATCCATTTCCTCTTAGTTTCTTTTCATTGTTGGAATAAGTGATTCATTTTAGACACCTATATGTTAGATGTTTGTTTATTTGTTGGTCTTTGGTGAGAAGTAGGACTTTTACCTACTTACCTAGACCCCTGCATTTGTTGAGATATTTTCATGACTTTTTGTGTCACCATTTATGATATTTCAATTTCATTTAGTTATCTCTGTAGACACGCTATTATTGTGATGATGTCCATAGTTCGTGCCCCATATTCCGCCATGGTGAGGTGTGACAGAATGGTATCAGAGCCAATGGTTATAGAGAATTAGGTTGCCTAGGTGCGTAGCCTAGTCTATAGCTTAAGGGTCCATGCATATAGGCGTCATAGGAGTATGTGTTCATTTTATAATAATTGATGTGTTTGGATGTTATTTTTGCGATGTTTGTTAAGTTATGAACTACTATGGTTCATACTTAGCTACATGTTATTTTCTTTGCGACTTTTGACAAGTGCGGGTTGAACCATAGTCGTATACACCAGTCATTGTTGGATTTCGTTTAATTATGCTTTCATGTTTTTTATACATTTTGAATTTTGAATTTTTATAAAAGAACCGACTTGCAAGTACCGTTGGAAGATATTAGCAAAGATACAAGCCTTCGATTTGTTGTAGAGCCAGTGGAGATCATGGATTGCGAAGTTAAGACACTTAAGAGAAGTAAGATACCATTAGTTAAGGTTAGAAACGTGGACTGGAGTTCACGTGGGAGCGAGAGGAATTTATGAGGAACAAGTATCCTCATCTATTTGATAGTGACGATCCTAAGGAGTAAATAGGATGATATTATTATTAGGAGGGAGTGATGTGACAACCCTAGATTTTGGAGTTTGTCACTTGTGAATGTTTGACTTTAATTTTGTTCTTAGTTTGCGTTCATGTGCAATATGTTAATATTTGAGCCTTTGACTGGATGTTAGACATCGTACATGTGGTGCATAGTACATTATATGGTACTTAGATGGGGTTATTTCGTGCTCTTTAGCCAAGTTGAATGTAGCTATGATATTATATGACATTATTTTAATATTTAATGTGTACGTATATGTATTATAGTAAATCGTATTTTTTACGATTTAAGGTTTAGCATTTTAAGGTCTCGAATAAGGTAATTATTCACGGGAATATTTTCGGGATGGTTTTAAGTAATTTAAGACTTAAATATATAGTTTATTTCATATTCCAAGAGTTTTTATAAGACTGTATATTTTGTGTCTTTTACGGTATACGCGTAAAACTGACTAGTTTTACGGTTTTAAGGTTCGGGAGGTCTTAAAGGCTAAAATAAATTAAGTAAATTTAAGGATATAATAGTAATGTAATAATAATAAATAAAAAGAAAAAAAATAAAAATAATATAAGGGGGGTCGGTTAAGGGCGACTCAAAGGAAAAGATGGAAAAGGAAGAGGAGTTTGGACTTGGGTTAGACTAAGATTCACCCACACCTTATATAAGGTTTCTAATTAGTCATAAATCATATTTTTTTTCTCCTGGGGATTTTTGAGTCGCGACATCAATACAAGAATAAGGGTTCTTCATTAGAATTTTGGGTTTTCATAAATCAAAGGTAAAATCTTTAAAACCCTTTCTAATTAAAGTGTTTTTAATTCATTATTAATCATCCTATGATGGATTTAGGTCAGGGTTTAAACTAAAATCTGTAAATTATTAATAACATAATAATTAGGTAAATTAGGGCTTGTAACTAATTAAGATATTCGTAATTAATTAGGTTAAATTAATTAAATTCGTAATTAAAAACTGGGCAAAATTTTAGGTCTATTGTTTTGATCATATCTAGAGTTCTAAGAACATCCATTAATAGAACCAAGTATCTCTGAAAAGGTATTTGAGTTGGATTTTGAATTCAAGAAACAAGGACTAAATTTGAGTTCAGGAAGTGGGTCAAAAACAGGTTACAATAGTCAAAGGTCAAACCAGTTTGAAAATTAGTCGGATTTAAATTAATGCTTTAAGGTGGTTAGGATACTTAGGAGTACAACTGGACTTTCAAACGAACATGAGAGTTATTTTATATGTTATATAAGATATCAGAAATAGGGATAATCAATTGGGATAGTGGAAGACCCTTTGATCATAACAAACTTTTTATATGTTCAAAATCAGTAAAATCTGGATAGACAAAAGTATATACATGTATACCGGGGCCTTAAAAGTAGCTTTAAGGTTGGGGAAAATAGAGGAGTTAGCTAACAAATGTAAGGGCATAAGGTTTTCTTTACAGAAGGCATGGGTATGGTTAGGTAGGCATTTGGCTCATAGTTTGGGGAATAAAAATTGGGACTGTTTTGGGTAAAATGTAAACGGATAGGTATCGAACTTGAATAAGTTAAGGACTTATTAGAGAGGGGTAAGAGATGTTTATAGAATATTAATGAAGTTAATATAAGGTTAAGGGTTAGATGTCCATCATATATTGATGAGCCCTTTTAATTATTGGTTCATGTCTTGATGTTATTCATTTTATTTGTTTAGCTTTGTGCTAGTGCGCGGAATATTTGGAGGAGATCAATCAGGTGAGTTCATAGTCCCATTTTCATTAGGTTTTTAAATGTTTTTCCAGTATGGGATGGAGATAACACTTGTAATGTTTTTAAATGTCTTGGAACTATGTTCTTTAAAATATGTTGATAATATGTTTTTGAAATGTGTGGACTTAATGTGCTATTATGTGATATGCCTACTTATGTGATATGTTATATGTTCTATCATGCGTTCTGGCATGCGTTCTGAGTACATGTACATCGTCTTCTCGGAGGCAAGATATCTCGACGTGGATATGGGTCCAACTTCCATACGGGGTATGGGAAAGATCCGGATAGGTGTAGGTGCATTTGTTCTTATTTTGTGTACTTAATTGTTATGGTATGTTATGTTTGTAGTTGTGTGTAACATGAATATCACTTTATAGTCCATTTCTTTGACTTAGTTTTCTTCCACTTATTTACGACGGATGTCAATTTCTTATGATATTTAAGATAACTTAAACCTATGTTCTCATTAACTTTATGTTGACAGATTTTAGTGTCATTTTCAGGTGAGGTAGTTATGAAGGATGATGTTAGAAGTGGCTAGAGTTTAGAGGCTGCTAAGACTACATTAGGTGGAATCCCTTTCCTCTTAGTTTCTTTTTATTGTTGGAATAAGTGATACATTTTTTACACCTATATGTTAGATGTTTGTTTATTTGTTGGCCTTTGGTGAGAGGTAGGGCTTTTACCTACTTACCTAGACCCCTGCATTGGTTGAAATATTGTCATGACATTTTGTGTCACCATTTATGATATTTCAATTTCATTTGGTTATCTCTATAAACACGATATTGTTGTGATGATGTCCATAGTTCGCGCCCCATATTCCGCCATGGTGGAGTGTGACAGGATGGTATTAGAGCCAATGGTTATAGAGAATTATGTTGCCTAGTTGCGTAGCCTAGTCTATAGCTTAAGGGTCCCTGCATATAGGTGTCATAGGAGTATGTGTGTATTTTATAATAATTGATGTGTTTGGATGTTATTTTTACGATGTTTGTTAAGTTATGAAATACTATGGTTCATACTTAGCTACATGTTATTTTCTTTTCGACTTTGTGTGGGTTGAACCATAGTCGTATACACCAGTCATTGTCGTTTTTCGTTTAATTATGCTTTCATGGTTTTTATACATTTTGAATTTTGTCTACGCTAGTTCAGCTAGATTACGAGTTTATGTGTTTCATGCATTGGCTATGTTATTTTAATACATGGAATTTTGGATCTTATTTTATGTTGTGGTTATGTGCTTATATAGTTGTAGGATCTAAGTGCTTATTTGAGCTGGTAGACTGATGTGTAATGTGTAGTATTAATTCTTATAAGTGTCATCATAGGAGGGAGTACATTGGTGAAAGGGAACATGAAGACTTATGGAGGCCTACGTAATTATATATGTGCCACAACACCAATGGATTCCTAAGTATGATTGCATGAAAAAGGGTTAATACATGCTTGTAATATATACTGGTAGTGCCTATGGTTATGTGTTAGCGTGTACATAATATTACGTATATTACATAAGACTTGGTAGTTATTAACGAGTGTCACGTCGTGCAATCAGTATGGTGAATACCCGAAAAGGAACTCGAGGAAATGCTTAAAAAGAACCGACTTGCAAGTACCGTTGGAAGATATTAGCATAGATACAAGCCTTCGATTTGTTGTAGAGCCAATGGAGATCATGGATTGCGAAGTTAAGACACTTAAGAGAAGTAAGATACCATTAGTTAAGGTTAGAAACGTGGACTGGAGTTCACGTGGGAGCGAGAGAAATTTATGAGGAACAAGTATCCTCATCTATTTGATAGTGACGATCCTAAGGAGTAAATAGGATGATATTTCTATTAGGAGGGAGTGATGTGACAACCCTAGATTTTGGAGTTTGTCACTTGTGAATGTTTGACTTTAATTTTGTTCTTAGTTTGCGTTCATGTGCAATATGTTAATATTTGAGCCTTTGACTGGATGTTAGACATCATACATGTGGTGCATAGTACATTATATGGTACTTAGATGGGGTTATTTCGTGCTCTTTAGCCAAGCTGAATGTAGCTATGATATTATATGACATTATTTTAATATTTAATGTGTACGTATATTTATTATAGTAAATCGTATTTTTTACGATTTAAGGTTTAGCAGTTTAAGGTCTCGAATAAGGTAATTATTCACGGGAATATTTTCGGGATGGTTTTAAGTCATTTAAGACTTAAATATATAGTTTATTTCATATTCCAAGAGTTTTTATAAGACTGTATATTTTGTGTCTTTTACGGTATACGCGTAAAACTGACTAGTTTTACGGTTATAAGGTTCGGGAGGTCTTAAAGGCTAAAATAAATTTAGTAAATTTAAGGATATAATAGTAATGTAATAATAATAAATAAAAAGAAAAAAAAAATAAAAATAATATAAGGGGGGTCGGTTAAGGGCGACTCAAAGGAAAAGAAGGAAAAGGAAGAGGAGTTTGGACTTGGGTTAGACTAAGATTCACCCACACCTTATATAAGGTTTCTAATTAGTCATAAATCATATTTTTTTTCTCCTGGGGATTTTTGAGTCGCGGCATCAATACAAGAATAAGGGTTCTTCATTAGAATTTTGGGTTTTCATAAATCAAAGGTAAAATCTTTAAAACCCTTTCTAATTAAAGTGTTTTTAATTCATTATTAATCATCCTATGATGGATTTAGGTCAGGGTTTAAACTAAAATCTGTAAATTATTAATAACATAATAATTAGGTAAATTAGGGCTTGTAACTAATTATGATATGGGTAATTAATTAGGTTAAATTAATTAAATTCGTAATTAAAAACTGGGCAAAATTTTAGGTCTATTGTTTTGATTATATCTAGAGTTCTAGGAACATCCATTAATAGAACCAAGTATCTCTGAAAAGATATTTGATTTGGATTTTGAATTCAAGAAACAAGGACTAAATTAGAGGTCGGGAAGTGGGTCAAAAACAGGTTACAATAGTCAAAGGTCAAACCAGTTTGAAAATTAGTCGGGTTTAAATTAATGCTTTAAGGTGGTTAGGATACTTAGGAGTACAATTGGACTTTAAAACGAACATGAGAGTTATTTTATATGTTATATAAGATATCAGAAATAGGGATAATCAATTGGGATAGTGGAAGACCCTTTGATCATAAAAAACTTTTTATATGTTCAAAATCAGTAAAATCTGGGTGGAAAAAAGTATATACATGTATATCGGGGCCTTAAAAGTAGCTTTAAGGTTGGGGAAAAATTGAGGAGTTAGCTAACAAATGTAAGGGCATAAGGTTTTCTTTACAGAAGGCATGGGTATGGTTAGGTAGGCATTTGGCTCATAGTTTGGGGAATAAAAATTGGGACTGTTTTGGGTAAAATGTAAACGGGATAGGTATCGAACTTGACTAAGTTAAGGACTTATTAGAGAGGGGTAAAAGATTTTTATAGAATATTAATGAAGTTAATGTAAGGGTAAGGGTTAGATGTCCATCATATATTGATGATCCCTTTTAATTATTGGTTCATGTCTTGATGTTATGCATTTTATTTGTTTAGCTTTGTGCTAGTGCGCGGAATATTTAGAGGGGATCAATCAGGTGAGTTCATAGTCCCATTTTCATTAGGTTTTTAAATGTTTTTCCAGTATGGGATGGAGATAACACTTGTAATGTTTTTAAATGTCTTGGAACTATGTTCTTTAAAATATGTTGATAATATGTTTTTGAAATGTGTGGACTTAATGTGCTATTATGTGATATGCCTACTTATGTGATATGTTATATGTTCTATCATGCGTTCTGGCATGCGTTCTGAGTACATGTACATCGTCTTCTCGGAGGCAAGATATCTCGACGTGGATATGGGTTCAACTTCCATACGGGGTATGGGAAAGATCCGGATAGGTGTAGGTGCATTTGTTCTTATTTTGTGTACTTAATTGTTATGGTATGTTATGTTTGTAGTTGTGTGTAACATGAATATCACTTTATAGTCCATTTCTTTGACTTAGTTTTCTTCCAATTATTTACGACGGATGTCAAGTTCTTATGATATTTAAGATAACTTAAACCTATGTTCTCATTAACTTTATGTTGACAGATTTTAGTGTCATTTTCAGGTGAGGTAGTTATGAAGGATGATGTTAGAAGTGGCTAGAGTTTAGAGGCTGCTAAGACTACATTAGGAGGAATCCCTTTCCTCTTAGTTTCTTTTTGGAATAAGTGATACATTTTTGACACCTATATGTTAGATGTTTGTTTATTTGTTGGCCTTTGGTGAGAGGTAGGGCTTTTACCTACTTACCTAGACCCCTGCATTGGTTGAAATATTGTCATGACATTTTGTGTCACCATTTATGATATTTCAATTTCATTTGGTTATCTCTATAAACTCGATATTGTTGTGATGATGTCCATAGTTCGCGCCCCATATTCCGCCATGGTGGGGTGTGACAGGATGATATTAGAGCCAATGGTTATAGAGAATTAGGTTGCCTAGTTGCGTAGCCTAGTCTATAGCTTAAGGGTCCCTGCATATAGGTGTCATAGGAGTATGTGTGTATTTTATAATAATTGATGTGTTTGGATGTTATTTTTACGATGTTTGTTAAGTTATGAAATACTATGGTTCATACTTAGCTACATGTTATTTTCTTTTCGACTTTGTGCGGGTTGAACCATAGTTGTATACACCAAATTGTCGTTTTGCGTTTAATTATGCTTTCATGTTTTTTATACATTTTGAATTTTGTCTACGCTGGTTCAGCTGGATTACGAGTTTATGTGTTTCATGCATTGGCTATGTTATTTTAATGCATGGAATTTTGGATCTTATTTTATGTTGTGGTTATGTGCTTATATAGTTGTAGGATCTAAGTGCTTATTTGAGCTGGTAGACTGATGTGTTATGTGTAGTAATAATTCTTATAAGTGTCATCATAGGAGGGAGTACATTGGTGAAAGGGTACATGAAGACTTATGGAGGCCTACGTAATTATATATGTGCCACAACACCAATGGATTCCTAAGTATGATTGCATGAAAAAGGGTTAATACATGCTTGTAAGATATATTGGTAGTGCATATGGTTATGTGTTTGCGTTTACATAATATTACATATATTACATAAGTACTTTGGTAGTTATTAATGAGTGCCACGTTGTGCAATCAGTATGGTGAATACCCGAAATGGAACTTGAGGAAATGCTTAGCAAGAACTGACTTGCAAGTACCGTTGGAAGATATTAGCATAGATACAAGCCTTTGATTTGTTGAAGAGCCAGTGGAGATCATGGATTGCGAAGTTAAGATGCTTAAGAGAAGTAAGATACCTTTAGTTAAGGTTAGATGTAATTCGAAACGTGGACTGGATTTCACGTGAGAGAGAGAGGAATTTATGAGGAACAAGTATCCTCATCTATTTGATAGTGACGATCCTAAGGAGTAAATCTCGATGACGAGATTTCTATTAGGAGGGAGTGATGTGACAACCCTAGATTTTCGAGTATGTCACTTGTGACTGTTTGACTTTAATTTTGTTTTTAGTGTGCATTCATGTGCAATATGTTAATATTTGAGCCTTTGACTGGATGTAAGACATCGTACATGTGGTGCGAAGTACATTATATGGTGCTTAGATGGGGTTAGTTCGTGATATTTAGCTCACTTGGATGTAGCTATGATATTATATGGCGTTATTTTAATATTTTATGTGTACGTATATGTATTATAGTAAATCGTATTTTTTACGATTTAGGTTTTAGCATTTTGAGGTCTCGGATAAGGTAATTAGTCACGGGAATATTTTTCAGTATGGTTTTAAGTCATTTAGGACTTAAATATATAGTTTATTTCGTATTCCAAGAATTTTTATAAAACTGTATATTTTTGTGTCTTTTACGGTATGCACGTAAAACTGACTAGTTTTACGGTTTTGAGGTTTGGGAGGTCTTAAAGGCTAAAATAAATTAAGGAAATTTAAGGATATAATATTAATGTAATAATAATAAATAAAATGAAAAAAAATGAAAATAATATAAAAGGGGTCGGTTATGGGACGACTCAAAGGAAAAGAACGAAAAGGAAAGGGGGGTTTGGGCTTGGGTTGAACTAGGATTCACCCACACCTTATATAAGGTTTCTATATAGTAATAAATCACATATTTTTTCCCCTAGGTATTTGTGAATCGCGGCATCAATACGAGAATTAGGGTTCTTCATTAAAATTTTGGTTTTCATAAATCAAAGGTAAAATCTTTAAAACCCTTTTTAATTAAAATGTTTTTAATTCATTATTAATCATCCTATGATGGATTTAGGTTAGGTTTTAAACTAAAATCTGTAATTTAGTAATAACATAATAATTAGGTAAATTAGGGCTTGTAACTAATTAAGATATGGGTAATTAATTATGTTAAATTAATTAAATTCGTAATAAAAAACTTGCTAGAATTTTAGGTCTATTGTTTTGATCTATCTAGAGTTTTAGGAACATTCATTAATCGAACCAAGTATTACTGAAAAGTTATTTGAGTTGGATTTTGAATGCAAGAAACGAGGACTAAATTGGAGGTCGGGAAGTGGGTCAAAATCAGGTTACAACAGTCGGAGGTCAAAACAGTTTGAAAATGAAACGGGTTTAAATTAATGTTTTAAGGTGGTTAGGGTACTTAGGAGTACAATTGGACTTTCAAACGAACATGAGAGTTATTTTATATGTTATATAAGATATTTGAAATAGGGCTAATCAATTGCGATAGTGATAGACCCTCTTATCAGAACAAACTTTTTATATGTTCAAAAAATTGTAAAATATGGATAGACAAAAGTATATACATGTATATCGGGGCTTTAACAGTAGCTTTAAGGTTGAGGAAAATAATAGAAGTTAGCTAACACATGTAAGGGCATAAGGTTTTCTTTAAAGAAAGCATGGGTATGATTAGGTAGGCATTTGGCTTATAGTTTGGGACTAAAAATCGGGACTATTTTAGGTAAAATGTAAACGGGATAGGTATCGAACTTGACTAAGTTAAGGACTTATTAGAGAGTGGTAATGGGATGTTTATAGCATATTAATGAAGTTAATATGAGCGTAAGGGTTAGATGTCCATCATAGATTGATGAGCCTTTTAATTATTGGTTCATGTCTTGATGTTATGCATTTTATTTGTTTAGCTTTTTGCTAGTGCGCGGAATATTTGGAGGAGCTGAATCAGGTGAGTTCATATTCCCATTTTCACTAAGTTTTTAAATGTTTTTCCAGTATGGGATGGAGATAAAACTTGTAATGTTTTTAAATTTCTTGGTACTATGATCTTTAAAATATTTTTATAATATGTTTTTCAAATGTGTGGACTTAATGTGCTATTATGTGATATGCCTACTTATGTGATATGTTATATGTTCTATCATGCATTCTGGCATGCGTTCTACGTACATATGTTCTTAGTACATGTACATCGTTTTCTCGGAGGCAAAATATCTCGACGGGGATATGGGTTCAACTTTCATATTGGGTTTGGGAAAGATCCGGATAGGTGTAGGTACATTTGTTCTTGTTTTGTGTACTTAATTGTTATGGTATGTTATGTTTGTAGTTGTGTGTAACATGAATATCACTTTATAGTCCATTTGTTTAACTTATTTTTTCTTTCACTTATTTACGGCGGATGTCAAGTTCTTACGATATTTTAGATAACTTAAACCTATGTTCTCACCAACTTTATGTTGACAGATTTTAGTGTCATTTTTAGGTGAGGTAGTTATGAAGGATGATGTTAGAAGTGGCTAGAGTTTAGAGGCTTCTAGGACTGCATTAGGAGGAATCCCTTTCCGCTTAGTTTCTTTTCATTATTGGGATAAGTGATACATTTTAGACACTTATGTTTGTTTATTTGTTGGTCTTTGATGAGAGGTAGGACTTTTACCTACTTATCTAGACCCCTACATTTGTTGAGATATTGTCATGAAATTTTTTGTCACCATTTATGATATTTCAATTTCATTTAGTTATCTTGATAGACACGCTATTGTTGTGACGATGTCCATAGTGCGCGCCCTATATTCCACCATGGTGGGGTGTGACAATAAGTCACTTTAAAAAATTACTGGCCTACAATTCATATGTTATTGTATTCAATTTATCAATAACCAAAGAAATTGTGCGTGGATTTAATATTTGTCGGGATATACGATCGTTTAGCCATCGAAAATGAGTTAACCTATCGGGGGCACACACTCAACAAGGAGAACACACTTTATTAGACGTTCATTTATTTATTTAATAAACGTATGACAATACTTCACTTTAATTATTTATATAACGGTATTTAAATTGGTTACGTGTTTAATTAATTTAAGATACACGTTTAATTAATTTGAGGGACTAAAAAACAGTTCTGGAAACCCTTAGGGTCTTAGTCGGTCGATTACACCAATGGGGTGTTCTAGAAAGATTGTTTGATTAGTTATTAAGCAAAATATTTACCTTAATTAGATAAACTTGGAGTAGGGACCAAGAAAACTAAGGAGGTGGAAGGCTATAAATACCTCACACCCCACCTTACAATTTTCGTCTCTCCCTCTCCCCCCAAACCGATTTCCAATCAGCCAAACCCCCTCAAAACCGTAAAATCACTCAAGTGTAAATCTTTGTAAGATCGACTACCATTTGGTACTCTATTGTGAAGTTTCTAAGCCTTATTCTAAACCCTTGATACTCTTATCAAGGTTTTGGTTTTGTTTTTGTCCCCTTGTTGGTTCGACTTGCTCTAAACCCTAATAGAGTTTCGGGTGATTTTCTACAAGTGTCTTGTAACGTTCTTAAACCGATCCTTACGTAATCGTACTTAGGATTTTAGATCTAGGGTTGCTACTTACAAGATAATACACAGATTTGTTTGAGAAGTGGAGTTATTGTTCGTTTGACGTGTCATGTGAGCAAATGATAGAGACGGTTATTTAACCGTTAAGTTCAAGATCAAGATTAAGACGCATCAATTGATTTAATCAATTAATAAAGGTTGGTTTTAAATTGTAATTATTATGTGCTTACTTATGTTTGTCATACTAGATCCATTCTGCTGCGTACTCGTAGTTAATGGTTTAACTAGTATTCTAAATCCCAACAGTGGCATCATGAGTCATTGTATGTCATTCATTGGTTACACATAGAATGAACACGCTAGATCCGCTTAAAATCTCTTTTATTTATGTTTCTATGGCAATAACTTGCATTCTTGCAATGATCTAGATCTATTTAAAATTGGGTAAGTTTAAAATTGAATTGGTTATTTGATGCATGTGGCCGCCCTTGGTTATCGAGGGGGGGGGGGGGGCTGGGTCTTTTACTTCTTCAATTGGGTAAGACTCAATTTGATATCTTGGATCTTATAAGTTGTTGCTTTCATATATAGTCTATCTTCACCTCTACCCTTTTCTGTCTGTTTTTATATGCTTATTTGTTTTCCATTATGAATTGCAAAACTTAATAATACAAGATTCTAGGAATCATAAAAACGGATATCTACTTATATTGAAACTAGCTTTAAAACTATGTCACATTAATTACACTTATGTTTCCTTGCGAATCGGCTATTTATTATTTATTAAAACTCTTTTTTTGAACAAAAAATAATATTCACATAAGAACTATGAAACTTAGTTTTATTATAATCTAATTGTTTTACGAAATCATATTGTGACTCGAGTTGGGCTTACATATCGTAATGATGGCTTATAAACTATCCTTTCAACGACGTGATTTGCAAAATTAATTATCTTCCACTTATTTACGACGGATGTCAAGTTCTTATGATATTTAAGATAACTTAAACCTATGTTCTCATTAACTTTATGTTGACAGATTTTAGTGTCATTTTCAGGTGAGGTAGTTATGAAGGATGATGTTAGAAGTGGCTAGAGTTTAGAGGCTGCTAAGACTACATTAGGAGGAATCCCTTTCCTCTTAGTTTCTTTTTGGAATAAGTGATACATTTTTGACACCTATATGTTAGATGTTTGTTTATTTGTTGGCCTTTGGTGAGAGGTAGGGCTTTTACCTACTTACCTAGACCCCTGCATTGGTTGAAATATTGTCATGACATTTTGTGTCACCATTTATGATATTTCAATTTCATTTGGTTATCTCTATAAACACGATATTGTTGTGATGATGTCCATAGTTCGCGCCCCATATTCCGCCATGGTGGGGTGTGACAGGATGATATTAGAGCCAATGGTTATAGAGAATTAGGTTGCCTAGTTGCGTAGCCTAGTCTATAGCTTAAGGGTCCCTGCATATAGGTGTCATAGGAGTATGTGTGTATTTTATAATAATTGATGTGTTTGGATGTTATTTTTACGATGTTTGTTAAGTTATGAAATACTATGGTTCATACTTAGCTACATGTTATTTTCTTTTCGACTTTGTGCGGGTTGAACCATAGTTGTATACACCAAATTGTCGTTTTGCGTTTAATTATGCTTTCATGTTTTTTATACATTTTGAATTTTGTCTACGCTGGTTCAGCTGGATTACGAGTTTATGTGTTTCATGCATTGGCTATGTTATTTTAATACATGGAATTTTGGATCTTATTTTATGTTGTGGTTATGTGCTTATATAGTTGTAGGATCTAAGTGCTTATTTGAGCTGGTAGACTGATGTGTTATGTGTAGTAATAATTCTTATAAGTGTCATCATAGGAGGGAGTACATTGGTGAAAGGGTACATGAAGACTTATGGAGGCCTACGTAATTATATATGTGCCACAACACCAATGGATTCCTAAGTATGATTGCATGAAAAAGGGTTAATACATGCTTGTAAGATATATTGGTAGTGCATATGGTTATGTGTTTGCGTTTACATAATATTACATATATTACATAAGTACTTTGGTAGTTATTAATGAGTGCCACGTTGTGCAATCAGTATGGTGAATACCCGAAATGGAACTTGAGGAAATGCTTAGCAAGAACTGACTTGCAAGTACCGTTGGAAGATATTAGCATAGATACAAGCCTTTGATTTGTTGAAGAGCCAGTGGAGATCATGGATTGCGAAGTTAAGATGCTTAAGAGAAGTAAGATACCTTTAGTTAAGGTTAGATGTAATTCGAAACGTGGACTGGATTTCACGTGAGAGAGAGAGGAATTTATGAGGAACAAGTATCCTCATCTATTTGATAGTGACGATCCTAAGGAGTAAATCTCGATGACGAGATTTCTATTAGGAGGGAGTGATGTGACAACCCTAGATTTTCGAGTATGTCACTTGTGACTGTTTGACTTTAATTTTGTTTTTAGTGTGCATTCATGTGCAATATGTTAATATTTGAGCCTTTGACTGGATGTAAGACATCGTACATGTGGTGCGAAGTACATTATATGGTGCTTAGATGGGGTTAGTTCGTGATATTTAGCTCAATTGGATGTAGCTATGATATTATATGGCGTTATTTTAATATTTTATGTGTACGTATATGTATTATAGTAAATCGTATTTTTTACGATTTAGGTTTTAGCATTTTGAGGTCTCGGATAAGGTAATTAGTCACGGGAATATTTTTCAGTATGGTTTTAAGTCATTTAGGACTTAAATATATAGTTTATTTCGTATTCCAAGAATTTTTATAAAACTGTATATTTTTGTGTCTTTTACGGTATGCACGTAAAACTGACTAGTTTTACGGTTTTGAGGTTTGGGAGGTCTTAAAGGCTAAAATAAATTAAGGAAATTTAAGGATATAATATTAATGTAATAATAATAAATAAAATGAAAAAAAATGAAAATAATATAAAAGGGGTCGGTTATGGGACGACTCAAAGGAAAAGAACGAAAAGGAAAGGGGGGTTTGGGATTGGGTTGAACTAGGATTCACCCACACCTTATATAAGGTTTCTATATAGTAATAAATCACATATTTTTTCCCCTAGGTATTTGTGAATCGCGGCATCAATACGAGAATTAGGGTTCTTCATTAAAATTTTGGTTTTCATAAATCAAAGGTAAAATCTTTAAAACCCTTTTTAATTAAAATGTTTTTAATTCATTATTAATCATCCTATGATGGATTTAGGTTAGGTTTTAAACTAAAATCTGTAATTTAGTAATAACATAATAATTAGGTAAATTAGGGCTTGTAACTAATTAAGATATGGGTAATTAATTATGTTAAATTAATTAAATTCGTAATAAAAAACTTGCTAGAATTTTAGGTCTATTGTTTTGATCTATCTAGAGTTTTAGGAACATTCATTAATCGAACCAAGTATTACTGAAAAGTTATTTGAGTTGGCTTTTGAATGCAAGAAACGAGGACTAAATTGGAGGTCGGGAAGTGGGTCAAAATCAGGTTACAACAGTCGGAGGTCAAAACAGTTTGAAAATGAAACGGGTTTAAATTAATGTTTTAAGGTGGTTAGGGTACTTAGGAGTACAATTGGACTTTCAAACGAACATGAGAGTTATTTTATATGTTATATAAGATATTTGAAATAGGGCTAATCAATTGCGATAGTGATAGACCCTCTTATCAGAACAAACTTTTTATATGTTCAAAAAATTGTAAAATATGGATAGACAAAAGTATATACATGTATATCGGGGCTTTAACAGTAGCTTTAAGGTTGAGGAAAATAATAGAAGTTAGCTAACACATGTAAGGGCATAAGGTTTTCTTTAAAGAAAGCATGGGTATGATTAGGTAGGCATTTGGCTTATAGTTTGGGACTAAAAATCGGGACTAATTTAGGTAAAATGTAAACGGGATAGGTATCGAACTTGACTAAGTTAAGGACTTATTAGAGAGTGGTAATGGGATGTTTATAGCATATTAATGAAGTTAATATGAGCGTAAGGGTTAGATGTCCATCATAGATTGATGAGCCTTTTAATTATTGGTTCATGTCTTGATGTTATGCATTTTATTTGTTTAGCTTTTTACTAGTGCGCGGAATATTTGGAGGAGCTGAATCAGGTGAGTTCATATTCCCATTTTCACTAAGTTTTTAAATGTTTTTCCAGTATGGGATGGAGATAAAACTTGTAATGTTTTTAAATTTCTTGGTACTATGATCTTTAAAATATTTTTATAATATGTTTTTCAAATGTGTGGACTTAATGTGCTATTATGTGATATGCCTACTTATGTGATATGTTATATGTTCTATCATGCATTCTGGCATGCGTTCTACGTACATATGTTCTTAGTACATGTACATCGTTTTCTCGGAGGCAAAATATCTCGACGGGGATATGGGTTCAACTTTCATATTGGGTTTGGGAAAGATCCGGATAGGTGTAGGTACATTTGTTCTTGTTTTGTGTACTTAATTGTTATGGTATGTTATGTTTGTAGTTGTGTGTAACATGAATATCACTTTATAGTCCATTTGTTTAACTTATTTTTTCTTTCACTTATTTACGGCGGATGTCAAGTTCTTACGATATTTTAGATAACTTAAACCTATGTTCTCACCAACTTTATGTTGACAGATTTTAGTGTCATTTTTAGGTGAGGTAGTTATGAAGGATGATGTTAGAAGTGGCTAGAGTTTAGAGGCTTCTAGGACTGCATTAGGAGGAATCCCTTTCCGCTTAGTTTCTTTTCATTATTGGGATAAGTGATACATTTTAGACACTTATGTTTGTTTATTTGTTGGTCTTTGATGAGAGGTAGGACTTTTACCTACTTATCTAGACCCCTGCATTTGTTGAGATATTGTCATGAAATTTTTTGTCACCATTTATGATATTTCAATTTCATTTAGTTATCTTGATAGACACGCTATTGTTGTGACGATGTCCATAGTGCGCGCCCCATATTCCACCATGGTGGGGTGTGACAATAAGTCACTTTAAAAAATTACTGGCCTACAATTCATATGTTATTGTATTCAATTTATCAATAACCAAAGAAATTGTGCGTGGATTTAATATTTGTCGGGATATACGATCGTTTAGCCATCGAAAATGAGTTAACCTATCGGGGGCACACACTCAACAAGGAGAACACACTTTATTAGACGTTCATTTATTTATTTAATAAACGTATGACAATACTTCACTTTAATTATTTATATAACGGTATTTAAATTGGTTACGTGTTTAATTAATTTAAGATACACGTTTAATTAATTTGAGGGACTAAAAAACAGTTCTGGAAACCCTTAGGGTCTTAGTCGGTCGATTACACCAATGGGGTGTTCTAGAAAGATTGTTTGATTAGTTATTAAGCAAAATATTTACCTTAATTAGATAAACTTGGAGTAGGGACCAAGAAAACTAAGGAGGTGGAAGGCTATAAATACCTCACACCCCACCTTACAATTTTCGTCTCTCCCTCTCCCCCCAAACCGATTTCCAATCGGCCAAACCCCCTCAAAACCGTAAAATCACTCAAGTGTAAATCTTTGTAAGATCGACTACCATTTGGTACTCTATTGTGAAGTTTCTAAGCCTTATTCTAAACCCTTGATACTCTTATCAAGGTTTTGGTTTTGTTTTTGTCCCCTTGTTGGTTCGACTTGCTCTAAACCCTAATAGAGTTTCGGGTGATTTTCTACAAGTGTCTTGTAACGTTCTTAAACCGATCCTTACGTAATCGCACTTAGGATTTTAGATCTAGGGTTGCTACTTACAAGATAATACACAGATTTGTTTGAGAAGTGGAGTTATTGTTCGTTTGACGTGTCATGTGAGCAAACGATAGAGACGGTTATTTAACCGTTAAGTTCAAGATCAAGATTAAGACGCATCAATTGATTTAATCAATTAATAAAGGTTGGTTTTAAATTGTAATTATTATGTGCTTACTTATGTTTGTCATACTAGATCCATTCTGCTGCGTACTCGTAGTTAATGGTTTAACTAGTATTCTAAATCCCAACAGTGGCATCATGAGTCATTGTATGTCATTCATTGGTTACACATAGAATGAACACGCTAGATCCGCTTAAAATCTCTTTTATTTATGTTTCTATGGCAATAACTTGCATTCTTGCAATGATCTAGATCTATTTAAAATTGGGTAAGTTTAAAATTGAATTGGTTATTTGATGCATGTGGCCGCCCTTGGTTATCGAGGGGGGGGGGGCTGGGTCTTTTACTTCTTCAATTGGGTAAGACTCAATTTGATATCTTGGATCTTATAAGTTGTTGCTTTCATATATAGTCTATCTTCACCTCTACCCTTTTCTGTCTGTTTTTATATGCTTATTTGTTTTCCATTATGAATTGCAAAACTTAATAATACAAGATTCTAGGAATCATAAAAACGGATATCTACTTATATTGAAACTAGCTTTAAAACTATGTCACATTAATTACACTTATGTTTCCTTGCGAATCGGCTATTTATTATTTATTAAAACTCTTTTTTTGAACAAAAAATAATATTCACATAAGAACTATGAAACTTAGTTTTATTATAATCTAATTGTTTTGCGAAATCATATTGTGACTCGAGTTGGGCTTACATATCGTAATGATAGCTTATAAACTATCCTTTCAACGACGTGATTTGCAAAATTAATTATCTTGTACTACTTGAAAAATTACAACACCGTTTTGTGCTTTACTAATGACGGATCTTGCTACTACACTACGTGTTTTAGTCAAGCTATCTAGGGTTTGAATGATCTTTAAGCTTTTCACGTGTCACATACATGTTTCGACATCTATGTGATAATTATCCCAAACACTTGTGCCTTCGGGCACATGAAGAGTATGATATAGGGTTTGATCGTTTTTTAATCTGTTCCCACGATAAACACGTCTAAAAACTAAAGTTAACAAAAGCTTTTCCTTAACTAGTACTAAAAGGATGAGTGCATGCATCTTTTTACACGATTTTGACATTTGTTTTATAAAACTTATGTGATACCTATTTGAACTTTTAATTCTATGCCATCCAATGTAAAATAACTTGTAGTTGGTCTTCATCAACTGGTCAGACCTAGGATGAATTCTATACCCAATGCGAATTTTGTCATAGGTGAGATCTATGCTAATTTTTGCATGCTTGCATTGGTACGACTTAAGTCGGGTTCTCGGTCAGATTTGGAACCCGAGGCATAAGATGAGATGAAACATACTCATGACTTTATTACATGTATAACAAGTTTGTTTGAGATGTTCATTTAGTTTATATAACCACTTCCTATCTCAATCTTCTACTTCTCTGCCTCTCCAATATTTTATTGCTCTTTTCACCTACCCATCACATTTTTATTAGGTTTGCGATAAATCTAGAACAACCAAATTTACTTCATTTACTTTGTATAACCACTTCCTATCTCTATCTTATACTTATTTGCATCCCTAGTAATTTAATTTTTCTTTTTAACTACCCATCACATCTTCATTAATTTTGAAATAAATCCAAAACAACCTATTTTATTTCATTTACTTTGCGTAACCACTTCTTATCTCTCTTTTACTTCTCTGCGTCTCCACTAATTTTATTGTTATTTTCACCTTCACATTACATTTTATTAGTTTTGAAGTAAATCAACCCAATTTAATTCATTTACTTTGCATAACCACTTCCTATCTTTATCTTTTATGTCTCTGCCTCTTTAGTAATGTTATTGTTGTTTTCACATACTCATCACATCTTCATTAGTTTTGAAATAAATGAAGTAAAAAATTAATGAAGCTGTGATAAGTAGGTGAAAATAACAATAAAATTACTAGGGAGGCAGAGAAGTAGAAGATAGAGATATGAAGTGGTTATGCATAGTAAATGAAATAAATTGGTTTATTCGTGATTTATTTCAAAACTAATGAACATGTGATTGGTAGGTGAAAATAAGAATAAAATTACTAGAGAGGCAAAGAATTAAAAGATAGACATAGAAAGTGGTTGTGCAAAATAAATGAAGTAAATTAGGTTGTTATAGATTTATATCACAACTAATGAAGATGTAATGGTTAGGTTAAAACAACAATAAAATTACTAGAAAGTCAAAGAAGTAGAAGATTGAGATAGGAAGTGTTATGTAAAGTAAATGAAGTAAATCTGATTGATCTGGATTTATTTCAAAATTAATGAAGATGTGATGGGCAAGTGAAAACAACAATAACATTATTAAAGAGGTAGAGAAGTACAAGATAGATTTGGATGTAGTTATGCAAATTAAGTAAATTACGTTGTTTCAAATTTATTTCAAAACTAATGAAGATGTGATAGGCAGGTGAAAAGAACAATTTAATTACTAGAGAGGAAAAGAAGTATAAGATAGAGATATGAAGTCGTTCTAAAAAGTAAACGAAGTAACGTGGGTTGTTCTGGGTTTATTTCTAAACTAATAAAGATGTGATGGGTAGGTGAAAAGAACAATCAAATTACCAGAGAGTCGGAGAAGTGGAAGATACATATACGAAGTGGTTATGTAAAGTAAATAAAGTAATTTGGGTAGTTCTGCTTTTATTTCAAAACTAATGAGATGTGATAGGTAAGTGAAAATGATAATCGTGTTTTTGTATAGTCGTTATATTTAACGGACGGGGGTCAAATTTGAGATCTTCGTCAAAGTCGTGTCGTAAACTCAAATGAACCAAAAAAGCTTTTGATTTTGAATATTTATAACTAAATTTTTATAACTATGGACATTGAAAGATAAACGCAAAATTATACCACGAATACGAAGCTACAAATATCTAAAAGTAATGCTAATACAATAAAGATGCCAAACTAATATGCTTATCAAGTGGGGTGATTAGATCAACAAGTGTGAATTTTTAATCTACATTAATGAAATAATATTTTTGTAAAAATATAATTTCTCACAACGTTCGTTTATTTTGAAGACACTTTTATCAAATATATTAATTTCTAAACCAATACTAAATCATTTCTCTGACTTTTGCTCTTTGAAATAATCAAGTCTCGATTTAAGCTATTAGGTTTATTTTACCAAATTAATCCTCATTTATTTCTCCGACTTTTGCTCTTTGAAATAAATAAGCATTAACTTAAAAGTTAATGCACTGAGTAACCCTTAGCTTTTAATCCGACTTTTGCTCTTTCTAAAGTCCAAGTTTTAATTAAACTAACGGAAATCAATAATTAACGATATTTTTAATTTCACACTTATATCACAAATTACCACCGCTTAACAAGCATAAACAAGACTACTCATTAATTATCATAATCACAACAATAAACATATTAAAGCTAAATAAAGCAACGAAAGTAAGGAGATAGAGATTAGAACCCGTAACGAAGAACTATAGACAAATGTTAACCACGTGATTTATCAAACTTAGTCAGTATTTAAACCTTAAATCAATTAAGGTTTAAAGTTTGATTATTAATTAAGTTTAATAACTCGTAAAGCTCCTCACCAAAGATGATGAACCGGATACGCCGAGATCAAAAGAAAAAAAACGTTAACATATGGACCTAATAGGAAGGCCTAAAAACAGACCTAAGCTTACGTGTCGTGTTGTGATTGGTGAAATGCAGGGCCCCCTATTTCATATTTTCTTTTTGTTTATCTCAGCCTTTCATTACACAGTTTGTCTTAATCCTATGATTAGACCTTTTTTAGGCATACGAATTAAACATTTCTATCACTTTTCTAACAATAATTAATACTATAAGTTGCGAATTTGAGAAGAAAAAACGAAATTAAAACTAAAACTAAAACTATTTAACGTTATATTTGAAAACTAATTCTCTTTTCTTGAGAAAAACTAATTAAATTATTTAGAATTTATTTCAAAATTATTTAAGCTAATTAAAACTTATTTGAAAAATATTTAACTAATTTAAAAGTGTTGTGAATAAAGATAAAGAATAAATATATTCTTCTATTGAGAGATCCCAGAGGGTAAATACAATGAGTATTTATAAGACAAATACTAGGGTAAACCCTAATTACTACTTGGGTCATAGGCCTTATTCTAGACATCTACATATTATTTATAACACTCCCTCTTGGATGTCTCTATAGATAATACGCTTTCAGAATGTCGCCTCGTTAAAAACCTTGTCAGGAAAACCCAGTGGGACAAAACCATGACTAAGGAAAAGAGTGCAACACGTATTATCTCCCTCTGATTACTACATCACTTAAGATCTTTAACTCGCCGCATTCCAATCTTGTGAATAAGCTTTTTAAATGTTAAATTAGGAAGTGTCTTGGTAAATAGATCCGCCAAATTGTAGCTTGAACAAACTTGTTGAACTAGAATATGACTGCTCTTTTGTAAGTCACGAGTGTAACAAACTTCGGTATTGCCTTTAATGTAACCTCTCCTTTGAGTTGAGCAATGCATGTTGTGTTATCTTCATACAAAACTGTTGGTGCCTCTTTCTCTGAAGAAATACTACATTACATGCGTATGTGTTGTGTTACATTTCTTAACCAAACACATTCTCGACTTGCCTCATGGATTGCTACAATTTATGCCTGATTGAATGAAGTTGCTGTAATTGTTTGCTTTACCGAACACCATGAAATCACTAATCCTCCACTTGTAAAAACATATCCAGTTTCCGACCGACCATTTTAAGGATCAGACATATATCCTGCATCTGAAAAATAAACTAAACTTGTATTTGATGGGTTAGAGTATAAACCCATATCTCTTGTTAAAAACCTTACTAGATAAAACCCAGTGGGACAAAAATCTAGTGAAGGAAAATAGTACATTAAATCCTTTATACGCTTAGGGATGTTGCCTCGTTAAAAACCTTGCCGAAAAACCTTGTGGGGACAAAACCATGGTCAAGGGAAAAAGAGTACAACACATATATTCTCCCATGATGATCACATTACTTAAGCTCACCGAGTCACTAAAATACACATTAAGGTGTATTAATAAAATCATATGTATGAACACTATTTACGCATATTCTTTGCATAATAATACTCCATACATCTCGTTCAAGTTTATCATCAAACTTTGCAAGTTATTCATTTCCAACAAGTATGACCCTTCGCAAAAATTGAATTGTTCATTTTCAAATGACATATCTCAATCGATATTGTGATCATCAACTTTATAAATCAAGAGAGTCTTTCTAACATCATGTGACTTCATAAATATGAGTGTTGTTTATCCACATAAAGATACAACTTTATCTTTAGTTTTCATGATGCATACACATTTCATCATTAAGATATTCAATTCTGGAACTAAGACAAACTTTGTCTTTTGTTTTAAATTCAATTTCTATGCACTTAGTCGCCTTTATAACCCTAACTCTTTATTTGGCACAATACTACACACTAAGGCGATTATAACTATATGCTCAAATCAGGATTAGTTCAATACAATCAATATTATTCTCGAGAACGTTTCTTATATGCCTTAAGCATTTTATCTCTAGCATGCTCCATGCATATTATATTCAATGATGAAATATCAGTATCACTTGAGCTCTATTCATATATATCTTTTACGCATATCACTTATTATCACATTGCCAGACTTATACAATATTTATTGGATCTACCACATGTGAACATGTATCTACATGATCATTTTAAAGTCTTTGAGAAATATACGTGTGCCATCATTTGTAACTTATGCATATTTTAATTTCACTCTCTCATAAAGACTATTGTGTATCCAATAAGTTTTATAAATAGATTGTAAGCTTCAACCATATGTCTCATCACAAGAGACCTCCATTATTCATTATATTCTTGCATCATTAATATTTTGGATATTCATCTATCCATGATTCTCACATTCACTTCAGCGCTATATTCTTTATCATTATTATCATTCATATTATAACTATATCTCTATCGACGTCGATTCATTTATTTTCAATTCTACACTTTACTAGACATTGCATTCTATCGTTTATTAAGATCTCAAAGTATTTCATGTACCCAGGGTTTTCTCAATTACTTTCATGTCTAGTGTCTCTTTAGGAGACTATCATGGGGTCTTTTATTACCTTGATTCGACCATCTTAATTTTCTTGCTCCATATTATCTCTTTAATTGAGGATTTTTATTTGGAATCAAATAGTCTATCACGTTGCAGACGGGCCATAGACTTACTACCAATCATTGGTTTTATTGTTGGGACACACATTTTAATTGGAGCACTAGCAGCGTTTGTGATCTAGTCACTTTTTTTTATGTCAGTAACCTTGTCTGGCAATTACTAGATCTGGAATGTAAATTGTCCCATGAACATTATGTTCATTCATTACTTGTGAGGATTAACTTTTCATTATCATAATTCATTCCAAATTTCTCGTTGCTCATTCTCCCCCTGAATGAATTATCAATCTCAACATCTCATTTTGTATGTTGTGGTGGATTTACTATTATATATATCGCACATTTGAATATCTCTTATGGGAATTATATGGTTTGTGACCAAAAACCATTACAATGGGGAGGGTTCAATATTAATTGTTGGCAAGATGCGAATTCATATATTACAAATTTCCCCATACAAAACTTTTGTTCTCGTAATTATTGGGTTTGAAATCAACTGAAGACGTTTTATAAACGTTTCAACAAAAGCAATTCGCGTATCAACACGAGCTATGTAAAGTTCAACACTTATTTCAATAATCTCCCAAACTTGCAAGTATCAACCACTATTCTCAATAATCATATTTGGAAAATCATGCTCACATCGAGCCACTAATCACGTCAACTTGAAGTTGCGTATTTGATGATCATTTTGACAATGCATCGATTTATAACTCAAAATGATCCACATGAGACATGTATAAGCCTATATACATGCTCTTTTTATTTTTTCCAAAATTTCAAGGAATGAGTCCTTATTTATATTTAGTAGTGATAAGTAATGAACTTTTATCGAGAACGATAAAAATATCAAGATCAAATCTGAAGAACTCGTGTTCTTCTATAACATTCGCATCATCATTTTTCTGGAATGGTCCATCCGGTCATGCCAATTATTATAATATTGGCTCATAAATTTATATTGTATGGCCACATGTGCTTCAATCGCACATTTTTCCTGTAAAACTCGCATAATACTAAGAACTTAATGTAATATTATGTTTCCAGTTAACATCTTTATAAGCTCTTATATGGCAGATTCGATATAATATTGCATTTGATATAGCATTAAGAAAAAAAATCTTCTAAACCAATAAAGTTACACAATTTGCTAAATATATATCATCAACTAATTAAGGATATCTTGTATGAATATAAAACCACATTGTAAGTAATGTGTATATATACATGTAAGAAACTTAATGGCACAACATGATCAACTAGAACATCTTTCTTTTATATTCATTACAAGTTTGTGTATCGCATCTGACATATTTTTCTATATTTTTCTTTCATGCATACCGTCCTATTTTTAGTGCCTAATTTTGTAGCTAATACTTTATTGCAAGATCTTATCAATTTATAAACAAAATATCAATTCAAGATTTAGCGTAATTTCTCACTATTCATCATAACCAAAAACAAATTATATGCTAATATATCTAAATAATTTCAACTTAGGAAATAAAAGATATGCGAAGTTATATTTGGAATCAAGATATTGAAGCAACAAGAAAAACAAATTAAATGTCATAATGACATTAACATATAACGTTGTCATATAATAAAACACATTTATACTAGCAAAATAAATTACTCGATTAATGATCACATTGCAAAAGCAGAACTCACACAAAATTACCATATGAACCATCTCAGATATACATATAATATACACACTTCATATCAAATTTATGAGCTCTTTTTATAACATTTACACATTGCTATTATAATAATTTATTAGCCTATAGCATTACTAAAAAATAGTATTCAGCTTAAAAAAAATATATACGTACATACATCATCGATTAATTTGCATGATGTATCATTAACAAATAAAATTGCATAGTAAACATCATTTAATTAATATCAAACCTGTTACTCTTAGATCAACGCACGGCATAACGATAGTTTACATCAATGAGAATAATTTAGTTAAAAATTTGCATAACATAATATATATATATATATATATATATATATATATATATATATATATATATATATATATTACTAACGAGCTAATGAAGTTCCATACGCGAATAATACTCGGCAACGAATCGCACATTTATTTTCAAGTTAATGACACAATCATGACACAATCATAGTAAACTATGATAATACATTTTATTCTTATACTAGCTTAAAGACCCGTGGAATCACGGGGTTTCTTAAAGGAGCATTTTTAAAAAAATTATATATATGAACTAAGTAAGAAAAACAACGAATGTAATCATGTTTCATTAATATCTGAAAGAAAAAAAGTAATAAGTGAATTACTTGATACACAATTGAGTTTCTAACAATTAAAATAATAAATGTTCATGTGTGGTCGTCTCCAATTGGTAAATATGCTTAAAGAGCAAATATACGTAGTCAACGTCAAACACTTGCTTAATTCAATCACTCAAACCTTCCCCGCAATGTAATCTTTAACATAAATCCGCATTTAACAACCCATTTTGAGCTTGAACAATATTGTTCATGTACAAGTTACAAAAGATCCTCGCAATGTGATCTTAATTAGATTTCTGTTTTAACAAATAGTGAAGAGTCATGACGATTATACTTATGTGGTTGCATTTAGATTTAAAACCAAAACTGGTGAACATAACTTATATCCCTATTAGGATACATTTTACAATTGACTCGTATGATAGTAAATTAATACAAATGTCCTAACCTACGTAACATGGGCCATATTTTCAAGTATCAAAATAACGTTAAGCAGATTATTACTTCTTACACAATGATAACGACTATGATCTACCCATCATCAACTACTGCCATAAACATTTTTAGCACACTGCCTCTTTATCTCCTTAACATCTGCTATCCTCTGGCTATTATCTCTTAGTGTTAGGCTTGCCAATGATCTCGAAAGTCTGTATATTATAAGGATCAACACAAAATAAGTAACCCCTTCATAATCATATAATCTAAAACTCGTTCTCGATGGTTGGAGAGCAAAATGACTATGCAAGATGGTTGGAGACTGAAAAAAGTTGAATCTGATAAGAATCAAACATGCAATACTTTTAAAACAACAACAAAAGAACATTACATTGCCTGAAATTACATTCAAAGAATGCCACCTAATATCAGCGTAAAGTCTACATGTTGGCATCAACCAGAATTCCTATGCCACACTTCTTCCTAAATGAAAGTTAGGAAAAATAGAAACAAATAATTTGACCTTGAAGAACTTTTTTCTACATCATGTTAGTAATTTTGGAAATATTACCATCCTGATCACAAACGACAATTTTTAAACCCTTTTTGTTTTTCACTCGTAAAACATAAATGTGTAATTGTCCATGGATGAAAACAGGACGTTGAATATATAAACCAACCTTTGAAAGTGATTTACCCTGACTTTTGTTAATCGTCGTTACGAATAAATTGACGATTATAATTTTTTTATTTTTTCAATGTGTATGTATTTTTAATGACTAAAATTTTGTCGAAATATTATCCGTGAAATAAAGATGTTTTTAGATACTATAAATACAATGAAAAAATAATAAAATTAAGCTCGTATCAAAAAGAGGCAAAGATAGACTAATGAGATCAATTAAGCTTCATCATTTCTTCATTCATTGATTCATTTCCTATACATTCAAATCATTGTTGGAGATGCCGACACAAAAATCGCCCATTTCGAAATCCGTATTAGAAAATACTCATTAACTAAGTGGGTTATTGTGTTTTTACAAAGAAGATAAGTAGTTTTAATTGAACGGACGAAAAGGAGTTGCTTATTCGAATATACGTGCTTGGGTGAAATAAGTAGTTCTAATATGTTTTTTTGGAGTTACTTAAGTGAAAAATAATTATTTGATTACCAGTTTAATAAATACAAACATTATTTCTAGCTAATATAAAGCCCAATATAAACTCATACTCTACTTTAAAATGAGTGATACTTTTTCTTGTAATATTAAATATAGGCCAAGGATCCTAAAAGGTTTATGACCAGACCGGTTATGAAATCTACCAAAACTTGCATGTTTGACTCTTAATTGCCTTAGGTATGATTTACCAAGAACACCTAAAGGTAAAACATTAACTATTATCACAAAACGCCATTGACACTTTCCGTTACCAATATGCCAAAGTTCTATTTTTGGGTCATAAGTATTATGACCTTTATTGCACTTTCGGTTAGACATTTTCAAAGAAGCTACCCTTAACCAACTAAATTGAACCTAAGAAATAAAGAAACATCTCACGAAACTATTTTTTCCAGCTACTGAGCTTATCAGATGGTTTAGGAACAAAAAATAGTGGTTAAGCATAATCGACCCGTTATATGATTCACTTAACATGACTGACCCATTTGCAGAATAATGATAAAGATGACATTAAAAACATTAAAAATTATAGCTACCAATTATAATAAGATTTTCTATGCAATCATAGGGGAAAAAGGCAATAACTACTACATCTTAATTAGTTTCTCCCATTTTATTTTCTGATAAAGTTTAAATACATCCTCACTTTATACGTGAAGTCTAAACGCTAAATGATGCAAGTACCAACACTACGTTCTTAAGCTTTTTTGGATAAGAAATGAAAAGAAAGGAAAGACCAACTTCCTAAATAGTTAATATCAAGTATGAATTTCACGGGGTGGTTTAATCTTCTTAGAAGTATTTATTCTAATAAGAAATTCCTTGGAGGCCGAAATTTCAATAAGCAATCCCAAAAGACCCTTATAAGTAGAGTGTAAATCCATTCAACATTCTAACTAATCCACATGAATTAAAACATATACCTCTTTCTAGTTAGACACAAAAGGCTACCTTCATTGACTTAGGTTTTGTGCATTGATCTACACTTATGCATCCATGATTGCGTTTATTAAACAATGCAATTCTCGAGGAGTTATTGGCATCCGCTGCGACCTTTTCTATTCAACTCTGCCTTCCTCGCCTAACATCATTGAAAAACATTTAAAGAAAACCAATCAATACGCTTCAATTCATAATCAGACATTAAGCACATCTTTGTGTAGTCCCAAGCATCATTTACATCAACTACGCATCTTTAGCGAAGCTGATTATTTCTCAACAAATTATTCGATGTCGCATTATTAGATAAGCACTTTTACAAATCAGAAAGACGACTTAAATGGACAGATTCATATCATTATATATGGAGACCAGGGCATACATCAAATTTCAAATATCATAAACTATATAGATATGATATCAAAATTTAACCATATCCAATTTACTTACCTCTTTTTTTTCTTGCTATATAGATATGATCAAGTTCTCAATTTCCTCTGTGATCCTTTGTCTACAAAACATAAAAAAAAGATTTATATATACTCTTTCTTTATTGTTTCATAAATCATAAACTACTCTTGCAATCCTAATAGGATACAATAATACATTGTAGACCCGTAAAATATAAAACCACACGAAGACAAACACATATACTTCGCTCGAACATAAAACGGAGCCAAAGTAACCCTTAATCAAGAAACCAAGCCATAGTGATAATGACACATTAGCAATGTAGGCTGGAACTTCAGATAGCAATATCAGTTCATTACACATAAGCTTAAAAAAGATCATGCTCCTGTTAGCTGAATCAAAAGTGCCAAAACCTTTAAAAAGACATTGTTCTATCACATCTTCTGACCAAATTTGTACTCGTTTCATGTTCTTAAAGATCGAGAATCAATAATAATGTCTAACAAATATCATAAATAATTACCTGGTATTGAAATTCTATTTTGCTTTATAAACAATTCGCTTCATATCAGGTTCAATAAGTAAATTTGACACCCGTAAACACAATTAAGAAAAAATTTGATTAATTACAAATTTCCTTCACACATATTTTATCAAACACATGATGTGCATAGAAGACTCGCATCAATTTGTCACAAATATAGCTGAAAACTAAATTCCAAATGAGACATAAAAACTGACTATTGAATCGATACTAAACTGAATCGATGTCTAAATTTGATTTGATGAAGATTAAGAAGCATAAGAAATTACCTTAGAGCTTGTGTTGGTGGCGGAGATGCAAAATTGTCACCCCTGGACAAAGAATGACGTGATCAAGATGCAGTAGTTGAATTTAATCTGTATGATCAAAAAAGAAAATTATCGAATTGAAAATAATCAAAGCCAGTTATATTATTAACTGAATCGAAACAATAAACAAAACACAAAACACCAAAACAGTTTTACAACGGGATTTCGATATATACCCTGGAAAATGAACATATCAAAGTGTTTAGTGTGAGAATTGAAACTAATATCAGTTTATATAGGGAAGAAGAAATGAAACTGAATAGGTGGGGAGCGTGTAGAAGAAGGCGTTTTAAAAAAAAATTCAAACCGGTTTAATTGCACTAAATATAGTAAATTTTTTATTGGGTTTTTAATGTAATGCGTTTTTATTGCACTAATTATGGTAAATGTTTTTTACTTGAAACTAAACGTCTTTGTTTGTTAAAACTATTTTTGTAATAATAGTTTTTACACAAAATATAATTTGAAAGGCTTGTTTAAAGTTGATATACACAAAATAAATTACATAAAAATATTTTGTTTTTTGTTATATACAAAAAGAAGTAATGAGTTTATCACGAGTTTCTGATTTTTTTTATACACAAAATAAATTTACATAAGAAACGAATACAAAAAAAGTTTTTTTAAATATACACAAAATAAGTTTACATAAAATACGCATAAAAGAAAAGTTTTTTTATATATACATAAAATAAAGTTATATAAAAAAACGAATACATAAATTTTTTTATGAATAAATTTTTACAAAAATATATTTAAAGAATGTAAAATTTTTGAAACTGATAAAATATTACAAAAATTCATTTAATGAGAAAAGAATATCAGACTAAAAAATAAAGGTTGTAAAACTATTTTGAGTTTTTTTAATGGAGTTAATTATGGAAATAAATTAAATTATTCTTTGCATTGAGGTCTTGTACATAGTTTATTTATGGTAGGCATTTTAATTCTTTCATTTAATTATTATGCTTTAAAGAGTTGTAATATATTCTGTTTTATTATATAAAATAGATAGCTTAAAGACCCGTGGAATCACGGGATTTTTTAAAGAAATATTTTGATAGAAACTTATGTGGATGAATAATATATGAAAAATATCAAACAATAGACATGTTTCATTAATATTTAAAAGATAAAATAACTAATAAGCCAAATATTCGATAAGCAATCAAGTTTGTAACAATTTAAATAATAAACGTCTATTCATTGTCTACTCCAATTTTGATGGTCATTGATATCAAGAGACAGCGGTGAGCGCTAATCAAGTTAATAACTTATGTTCATTTCGTAAACACTTAATAGTTATTTAAATTTAAAATATGGTATAAAACACGTCATCAACCTTGATCATAAAATTTGAAATACTTCTTTATATACAACATTTGTAGTAGTTTTGAGATAATACCGTCTCATGAAATCCGACAACTTTCTTTCAAACTTCTTTTGTTTTTTTAAACTTGAAACAACAACGTATAGTTATTCATGTGTAAAAACAGGACGTGACATGTACCAAATATTTATTTGGTGGAGAGCTGAAAATATATATAAATATCAGTCAAATTGAAAGGAAGTTGTTGTTAAAAATATATATGCAAATATTAAAAATTGTGCAAACTAAAGATCATTCTTCCATTTATGTTATAGTAGATTGTAACAACTTTTTTCAACAAAATGAAGTATTGTTATCGACTTATATCAACTAATCTGTTACAATATTTTTATCAATTTTCTTACCACTCAAATGACCTACACAAGCAAGTAAACTTGTCTATCTATGTTACAATATAGTGGATTGTGCTTACACAACATACTCATGTAGTAGTATAACCTCAATATACCCTCTTTGTGCTTGCCTAAACAAACTCGTTTCTCACAGCTCTCAAACTTCACCCTGGGTACCTTTTGCTCAGCTTTTGGAGGGGCTGAAATAATGTTAACAGTAATTACTTTCAAAATGTATACCACAAAAAAGAGGTTATGCGAAACTGAAGAGAGAATAATTTTGGCGTACATGCATCGATTGCGTTGGGACCTTATATCCCGAACAGCTGATTGTATCATTTAAAAATCAATTTATAGCTGACGGACATATATATGCAATGAAAGAACTTATACAATTTTGTCTGTAAAGATATGGATGTAGCACCAGTTTAACATATGTTATTAACTACCACTAAGAGCTATTTTCGAGCGAATGTCATTGTAGTTGTTGGTCTACTGCAACTACAAGCAATAGTATAAACTATAGAAGATACTACTTCGATTATTAGTATATATAGCATAATATTGTCGAGTTCGTATAATGCATCATCACCTGAAAGAAGAATATCTACTTTTAAATCGTGTAAATTAGAAAACGCGGTTCATATTCTGTTACAAAAAATTAAACATAAATTGCAATACTTGGTTTAAGAATTCTGTAATAATAACCTTAAACTTAAAACACCAAGTTTATTTTTGACAAACACAGGACCCTGAATATGTTTTTATGACCAAGTTTATGTTTGACAAACACCGGACCTTAAATAACGTTATAAATACTTGGACAAAGAGCGTATCTTACCAACCCAATAATTAACAAAACATTAATTTTTTTACACGTTACAACAGAATTGTTACCTCACCTTATATACTTGTATCTAGTTCAACATTAAGCCACCATGTTACACATTTGTGTATCTAAAATAAAAAATGAGAGGAGACAAACCTCGTGTCAAATGCGTTAGTTTCCAAAAGTTGTTAAGAAGGCATAAGCCACGACTTCTAAAATTGATTTCGTAAATTTCTTAATAAGGTCAGTGATCATAATGATAAGACAAAAAATACAGTATATATGAGTTAGACTCAATCTCAACTCTTGGATAAAGTCCACTGCCTAAAATGGGCACACCAACAAAATAATACATCTTTATTTTCTTGAATTTCACATATTGGTTGGCCGATTGAATAAAAACAAACTCGATGCATGGTTAGCCTTAGCATATAAACATGGTTATTATAATACATCAAATTTAATTGTATCATAATTTCCTATTTTAAGTTGTGGTCATTAAACAAACATGATCTTAGCACTAATATAATTAAGACAATAAATCTAAGTACTCTGAAAAGTTATAATTTCAAGCTTTTTTCTTTATGATATTTGCCTGTTTCTTGTAAGACACAATTGATTTTTTTCCTAATATTATGCCGAAGAATTTCATCCATATTTTGATATCTCTATCATGACTCTCTATATGCTAAATCTATATGCTAAATTAAGAACACATGGAAAAAGCCTCAACGTTCACTTAGATACTATTCAAAGAATCTTTGAAGCTTAAGACCATGGGAAAAATACATTTTTAAGGAGCTTTACCATAACTCTTTTTGCACTTTTATAAGCTACTCTAATATGCATCTTGTTATAAGTTTTGGACTAACCTTGTTTCATTTTGATAATAGAATAAGCTAATACGCACCTTACTTCAGCTTAACAAACACCCGTTAAGTTATTTATACATCACAAGAATAGTAACCCATAACTTACTATACCAATTCGATTTTTTTGAAAATGAAAATTACCAGGTTTGAACTGCCAAATCAGAACATGTGTATACGTATGCAATAGTGTAGTATGCAAATATACATACCAAATAAGTCGTGTTCTCTAATTTTTCGTACACTACATGAACTAAAAAAATAAAACATGAAATGTATAATTTAGACGGAAACCACTTACATAATTAGTTGTTCATTTTCTGTAATACGTATCTTTTGACTCTTGAGATGAGTTCAAACTTTTCTTAAAGCATAAGGTGTTCTGCCCAAACCCGTGAGAACCGCTACAATGATGGATGTCACGTTGAATCCTGGAATGGAAACGCGTTGCCAAAATAAGCAGCGGCTGCTGCAGCAAAGCCAGCTGAATTGGGGATTGACGGAGCTGTAAAGGATCCTTGATGTAGCCATTAAACACCAACTGAAAAAATCAAGTATCGAGTATATTAATTATTTGAATAGCATCATTGTATTATTATATAGACCCACGTCATATGGAATTACATTTTAGTTTTTCCTCTCTTTTGCATTTTAAGTGTTTTATATGATAGCACATAAACAACTTTATTAGTCTTTTGGGCTTTCTTATAGAAATATTTACATGTCACTTTGATACATCACAAGTAGTTTAGGATTGCCTACCGAACATTTATAACACTAATCGTAATCTGGTAGTCTAAGTAGGTGAGTTCGTGCAAAGCGTAGTTGGGAAGTTTGTATGGTTTAACATTTAGAATAATAAGATTGTTTGGCAAAACATAAGTAGCATTTGCACACTTTTTAATCAATAATTTTCTGTGGATATCTGGCAATCATGAAGGTAACTTGATAGTTAGATACTTAAATAACAACCAGTCACTGGAAATTGTTAGTTAAATACTTTGATTACTAAACAGCGAGAACATATCTGCTGCAAAAAATAAATATCACGATCAAGTCGATGATCATATTCAAAGCTGGATAGGTTACAAACTTCCATTTCTAAAGATACAAATAACTATAGATAAAGATAAGCAAGATTCAAAATTATTTCTCCATGCACAAACATACAACATTTTTTTGTGTAAGAAAAGCCACTTGAAGAAATGTTCCAACTAAATTCGACAAAGGCAACATGTTAACTATAAAAGGTAAACACACTGATACTAACAAATACGTTTTTTTATTGTTGTTGAACATTTATAATTGTAAAAGCAAGAAGTTGTTACCTCGCAGAGCTGCTTCAAGGTCTGGTTTTTCATTGTAGTTGAAGGCATCATCAAATCCAAGAAAAAGTACCAAATGCTACCACCTCAATATTGCACTCACTATATGTCGTAAAGTAGAAAAGAAAAAAATTATATAAGAAGATTTTGTATCACTTCTAAATGGGATATTCATTGGAACTTATCATAATCAACTTACATATAGAGCGTTCGGATTGGTTACTAAGACTAATTGTATGCTTGTCGCTTTTATAAGATATGAAGCTTGATTATCCAAGTCAATATGCAAAAAACTGCAAACTTAGAGTTCCTTTCCATATGACTAATATATGGGTTTCTTTCCGTAAAAAAATCAAAATAAAAAAAGTTGAAAAAATTAAAAAAAAACCTCAAAGTATATAGTTAATATAGAACACACCAAGTTACACACACTTGTTAATGGTAGAAAACAAACCTGTTTGTTACAACCGACTATTGTCATTTATCTAGATGACCTTGAAGATCATTATGCCTGCAATAAACAAAAACTAAAGTTTCGAAAAAAAGATAATAATCATTAATGATGTTAACCATGTTAACATAAATGATTATTTTTAAAAGTATATTATAAATGAGAATCTTACCAGATGATCATGGCTTTGAATCACAATATAACTACATATGTTTAGATGCTCTGATCGCTTTTAACCTGCATAATCAAGAAAGACAATTATCACTTTTTGGATCGAAACCCTAAAACACATCAAAAATACCATTTGACACTGAATTTTAATATGAAGAAGCGTATAAAAGAAGAGTGAAGAAGATTAGAAGTTAGAGGGGGACACCTACAAAAAAATTAGTTGAAATGAATGGTTAAGAAAAAAGTCACTGAATGAATTTGTACAGAGGAGCGTATTGAAGAAGGTATTATCAAATCATTTATTGCTTAACAAAACTGTGGGGTTTGACTTCAAATGGTGCACAATACATTTGTTTTGTTTAAGAATTTTTAAACTTATTTAAGGTAATTTATTTAATAGCTTTTTAATTTTTAATGCATGAAAAACTTGTACATTAGAGTTAATTTAGGAAATGTTCTTAATTCATTATTAAATGTTTGTGCTTTAAAGGATTGTAAAATATTTTGTTTTATTATATAAAATAGATTTAAGAATTCACATCGATCAATTTTTGTTTGGCATATAAACATCGGTGAATACTAAATCAAATCTAATAAATCACCCACAGTATTATGCATGCAGGTGTGAAATTATCATTCGCATGTACTATTAAATCGTTATTCGCATAACAAACGTGAATAACATGTTGTTAAATAGATACGAAATAAGAGCGCACCTTGGAAATCTAAAAAAACGCACCTTGTGAAGTGGAGTAATAGTCGATAGTTGGGTAAGTTCCTCTTGTCTTTGTCGCATAACAAACTTCATTACTAGACTTAGAGAACTAAAAATAAAAAATAAAAAAATTAGTTGTAAAGCGTGTTCATAACGTGTTGTGAATAAAGATAAAGAATAAATGTATTCTTCTATTGAGAGATCCCAATGAGTATTTATAAGACAAATACTAAGATAAACCTTAGTTACTACTTGGACCATGAGCCTTATTCTACACATCCACATATTATTCATAACAAAAAGCTCTATTTAAAAACTTTATTATAAAAACGGCAATAAACACTTAAGAATTAAGGAGCCGTTTGGTGTATTCGTAGGATTCACTATGGATGTTGATTTGATTTTAGAGTAGAATAGAATCAAATACACAAAAAAGACATTACCAACAAAAATCGTTTGGTTTGTTGTTCAGTATATCTTTGCAAGACCTGTTTCAGAATGAATCAGATTGAAACATTCTAAAAAGTATTTTTTTAGTTACAAGATATGCAAATTCAAATTAGTATCGAAACACCCTTAGGACCTGGTTGCTCCACGTATTTGTGCAGATAACTTTTGACCCCTGTCATACTTCTTGAACACCCATTGTCTAAGTACCAGACAGGCTCCTTGAAGTGTTTCTGCACAAATAACGAGGTGGATTAGTTTCTCTTGTGAGCCCACTAATTAGTAGGCCCTTTGGCTCGAAGAGCCTGACGTCTTTCACCTCGTTTGAAGTACTCAAACTCGGGATGATCTGAGGTAGAATGAACATTGCTTCAGCATGTTTTACAGCTTAGTCCGACTGAGGATTCAGTACTTTGAGATGACTCAGCTAGCACTCCTCTTCTGACCATCATGATTCTATTGTGTCCTGAGGTAGTGTGATTATTGCTTCCACAAATCTCACTCAGGTTAATATACACAATCATCAGGTCTATGATCGGGAATGCCACAATGTGTACATGGTGGGTAAGGCTTAGCCTTGGATTTTCTGGTTTGTTGTGAGGTGGGCCCATAGTTGTAAGGCTGAGCATTGTATCTTTTAGCATTTTTAATAGAAGCAATGTGCATCTCATGATCTGCTGTCCTGTGATCTTCACTTTTATATTTCATGCAATAGAGAACTCTATAGCAGTCGTTAGTGGTATGATTTGTGTAGTGACATAGCTCACAGGTGGGTTTCTTTGTTTTAACTTTCTTAGAAGACTCAGGTTCAGTTTTGTTACTTGTAGATGATTCAGGCTGTGAGGACACAGATGTTTCACCCTGAGTTTTAGAGACTGAGTTCGGCTTCTCTTCTATAAAAAGTTGGAACAATCTACTTAACTCCTCTTGATTTACAATAGGAGTAGAGTTGACTGAGTGTTTAGGAGTCCCTGAGGGACATATAGGTTTGGTTATCTTTTCAGTGACAGTTCCTGACTCAGTGTGACCTAGTATTACTTTTGAGTCAGGCTTTGTTTGTTCAGTACAACCTATCCCAACTCTTCCTCTAGGTTAGTGTTCTTGATAAGACAATGGAATAAATTCAGAACATGGACTTGCTCCTTGAAGGTTTTTCAAAGGAGGTAGAGGAGTCTGAATGTCTTCAGCAACACTTGATGTTTCAGTGTTACTGACTTTATCAGTCTCTTCATTCAGGCAAAGTTTTTCATTAATAGCTTAAGATTCAGGAATTAATATTTTTCCAGTATCAAAGTTAGGCAAAACACTCTCAGGGTTTGATCTTTCAACCCAGTCTTTTGACTTAGGAATCATTTCATGATCAAACCCAACTGAGGCAGGGAGAAATGCCTTTTCACTCATTTCCTTAGTAGGTGCCTTTTCAGTGAGTTGTTGTGCCCCAAGAATTTTCTTCTTTTGGGCAGGTATTTGACTGTTTATACACTGAGAGGCTAAGGTAGAGCTATTTGTCCATTTCTCATTGATGCGTTTTTCTTCCTTAAGTTGTTCTTGAAGAGCATGATTGATTTTAGTAAGTTCAGTGTTCTGAAGTTGACAGCTTACTGCTTCAAGTTTAGCTTGTTTTAAAACTAATAAATCTTCTCTAAATTTGTTTAATTCAAAAACAAGTTTATTATATTTTGACAAAAGACTCAATCTCTGCTCTTCAACAAACGATAGGTCAATGTTAGTATACTTAAGGAATTTTTGCCAAACAGATTCTTCATCCATAGAGAGAAGCATGTTTACCTTCCTCATGGTGATGTCAACCCATTCTCCATTTCGAGCATTATTCTTTCTAACTGATAATTCATCATCAGCTAGACCCATTAACACTTGATACCTGACTTCCTCCTCTTCTGAGGACAATTCTTCATCATCCCAATCAAAAGTTTCAGCTACCAGCCCTTTGGCTTTGTTCTGAGCAGGCTTTTGAGTCTGAGCAATAGTAGGTTTAGCTTCCAAGAGTGCAAGTTTTGCTTTAACCTTTTTATACTAAGACCTATAGTCTTTCTCAATTTTCTTACTATTCTGAAAACTTTGGTTAATTGGTGAAGCCTGAATTAGTTTTGGTGTAAACTTGGGTTGAAAATTGTCATTGCCTGATGATTTTGATTTTTATAAGAGGTCAATGGGGTTTTCGAAAGACAATATTTAGCAAAATGCCCAGTTTTACCACATCGATAGCAATCCACTCCCTCAGTAGATTGGTTACCAGCAAATCTAGTTATTTTGATATAACGTTTGGTATTTGCCAACATGGCACTTTCATGATATTCCCTGTTCAAATCCCTTATGTATTCAGCACTAGATCTTTCATCCACCTCATCATCTGAGGTTTCTTGAAAATCTTGAACAATTTCATTTGAGTAAAAAGCAGTTGTAATGGGGCCGTGATCAATTTGGGTAGGTTTGGCTGAGGTGTCTGTTATTAAGGCCTTCTTGGACTCAGGATATCTTCTATTTATTAGATTATCTTCATAAATAAATCTCCTATAAATATCTGCAAGATCCTGAGTCTATATGTGATTAGCATTTCTCAATCCTTGAGAAAAACCAAGCCATTTTTCAGGGAGACTGTTCACAAAACCGACATTGATTTCATGCTTAGACAGTTTTACCCTGTCATTCGTTAGCTCATTGAGCATGGTTTTATACCTGGTGTAAGTTTGAGGAAGTGTTTCAGATGGTTTGGCCCTGAAAGTGTTATATTCTAACTTCAGGTCCATAATCCTATTTTCCTTAGTGTCGGATGGTCCTTCGAAACTATGAACAAGATCTGTCCAAGTCTCTTTGGCCGTCTCACACTCGATGACAGCCTCCATAATATCGTCAGGAAGACAAGATATTATGATGCTTTTGAGATGTTGGTCTTGATTGACCACTCTCCTTTCATCGTCAGACCATTGGTTTACAGGTTTGTCATCACCAGTTGCTGTTTTTGGTTTGAATGGACCATTCTTAATACAAGTTATGTAATAAGGTTCCATTCCCATCAAATAACATAGCATTCTTTTCTTCCATTTGTTAAATATTTCAACTTCTAACTTAGGAGCGTTAACAGAGTAACTCGCTCCTTTTTTGTTAACAAGTTGGGGTACATTAATTTCAGCCATAATGGATCAAGGTTTTAAAAACTTTGAAACGGTGGTTAAAAGTTTTATAATCCTACCTCTCTGATACCACTTGTTGGTCCCTTGTAATTAGTACTATACTTAAGTATACTAAGTATAGTCCTAACACATGGTTAAGTAATGCAATAAACTTAATACAAGTAAGTAAATAACACAAAGGTTTTCAACGTTTAACTCTTAGCTTTATTAAAGAATTATACCCTATTGTTTACGAAGCTACAATAGGGATTGAATAGACAATGTGTGGTTTTGTGATCTCCTCACTAACAAGCTAGTCCAATCCTAACGATTGCTAAGCTTGACGATTCTATCAATAAGAGTTTAGAACTCAAGTGTGTGATCATGTTTGGAGGAGAGAAAACTTGTTTGTGAATGTCTAAAGCATTAAGTGCACAAACTTGCTTTCTCTCCTTTACAAGCATCCTATTTATAGAAGGAAAGTTGGGTAGAAGACAATAATTGCCCATGTTCTATTCTAAGTAGTAAGACGTAAGTCCTTTACACTTGTCAGTACCCCATCTATCCCAAAAGGGTAAGTCACGCTAATTGTGTGATGTACTTTGATAGGTGTGTAAACACCCATCCTTTTACCACTTAACTCTGGCTAAAACAAGACCAAAACACGTATTTAATATCATTTGTTTGGAATTATGCGTGGTTTTTGTGTTTATTGTGTTTTCAGAGCTAACCGGATGAATATTAAAGAAAACATGGGATTGCACGGGTTTTATCAAGGAAAAAGACTAAAGACGAAGTCTATTGTCCAAGAGATGCAAAAGATTTGAAGTCAATGGGCCTATTTGAAGATTTATCGAAGAAAAGGACCAAAGATGGAAGATTTACATATGTCGAAGAAACTCAAGTCTAATTAACGAAGAGATTAAAAGACGAGTTGAATTTAATCGACGACGAATCCCGAATCAGAATCGAAAACGTCAACTTTTCTGAAAAGACGAGAAGACAAGAAGAAAGGGAGAAAGCCCACTCACCAACCAACCACTAGGACTATAAATAGATCTCTCCCTTCACATTTTAGGGAGTTAGTTCAGTTTTGTTCTTTCCCCAGTATCTTAGGTTCGTTCCATCACCAACACCATTAGGGTGTTTGGTGATTTTCATCTTTTTCTTTCAATCTTGTAAGTGTTAATCAATACTCTTGTTACTTTTACATTAATCATTCAATTCCATCTTTTCATTCATCTTGTTCTTCATCATCTTCTATTGCAAGTTCTTAAGTTTTTCTATTTGATTCAAGTTTGATCTTAAAAAGTTGTTGATTTAGTGTTTTTATTGGTGGGATTTGTTATTTAAGGTATTTAAATGATTTGTGTTTAATTTGGTAAAACCTTTTTGAGTATTTTGGTGTTTAGATTGAAAATCGTTTGGTATCTGCTGTTACTGTTCTTCGCTGCCCAGATTATTCCGAACAAGACCAATATTCCGAATAGGCGAATTCCCATTTCCCTTATTCGGAATTTTGGATATTCCGAATAGGGTTTTTCACTTTTCCCTTACTCAGAATATTTTAAATATTCCGAACAGAGCAACATTTTCCGCATAGGCTTTATTTTTCCGAATAGGCTACATTTTCCGAATAGAACTTATTTTTCCGCATAGCCATACTTTCCGCATAGACTTGATTTTTCCGCATAAAGGTGTTTTTCCGAATAGGGTCTGTTTTTCCGCATAGAGATATTTTTCCGCATAGAGTCTATTTTCCGCATAGGATATTATTTTCCGAATAGAATTTATTCCGCATAGAATTATCTTTCCGCATAGATGGATTTTTCCGAATAGCATGTTTTCAGCATAAGCCATTATTCCGAGTAGGCTTCATTATTCCGCATAACACAATTATTCCGAATAGAGCATCTTCTCCATTTATTCCGAATAACACTTGTTTTCAGTAAGGATCTTTACAGTTTTATCATTTAATTGCTTTTGATTTACTGTTTCTGGCTTTAATTTTTATTTACTTCATTTATTTAGAATAGAAAACCAAATCCACTTGTTGTCACCAAGAACAAATCATTCCACTTTTAACTGAGATCAATTCGAGAGGATTCCGAAGCATGTATCATACTTCATCTTGTCACAATTCAACTTATCCCGCCCTTTCTTCAGTCTTGGAGAATGCTTGTTTTCTTCAGGGAGATCGCATGGGGTTCAGTGAGTCTATTGCTACAACTCACTAAACCCATCACCTTCTTCTTCGTCATAGAAGACATTCATTGAGCTTCGCCTCTCTGAATGCTTGAGTCTTCCTTTTAGACTCAGTCTAGGAACTCGAAGGCAACTCACTGAGTGACTGTTCACTCAGTGACCTCGTTATGTTCAAGGTTAATAATTCACTTAGGCTGATTGTTATTCAAATCCTTCAGGGAGGTCATCAGGTACTGAATTGACCTAACACTTCCCGTTCTTCTTTTGGTTGTGTCTTTTTATTTTGCTACCGAAAAACCATACATGCACATATACTTACGCATCCTTCATATGACTACAAAATTAACTTATACGCAGCTCGTGAAGCACGGGAATCCGTGCTCCGTGACCATGCGCGCCCGACCCTTCACGTTAATCGAGATATCAAATGGATGGCGCATTGGTCAACGAACTGTAGCTCTGGAGTTTCCTTCTCCCACGCCCAGTAGGAATGCCGAGATGACAACTGCCATAAACGCTACCCCCATCCGAAGCGTACCATTCATCGTAGAGTCCCCATCAAAAGAAATGAGTCAAGGAGATGAAGAAGGACATGGTGCCGCAGAGGATTCGCACACCAGCCCATCCGCAGAGGGCATACCTGTGCCAAGTTACAAAAAATTACCGTGCTCCCCTACGCAGCAAATTCCAAGAAGGGGAAGAACATTGCAAACAAGACCACGTGCTACTACAACATCGTGGGGAGCACCATCAAGGCCACGAGAAAACATACAACTATCAAGGTATACCACTGCGTCCTTCTTTAGTATTTCATAAAAATAAACAATTCGCACACCTGCAATAGTCGAAAGACATCAAATTCGCAGCTCCCTTGCTTCCACGATCGAGGCGGGTGCAGGCGCCGCGAAGTCCACCAGATTTTCTCCTCCCTGGCAAGGCACTCCCTCATGCGCTCTAGATGGCGCAGAAGCTTGTGGGGACTTCCTGCAACACATAACTCCACTTGGTCGCGCCCAACATTTACACGAGATGTCCGACGAACTACTAATGAAGGAGTTGGACACAATTTCCGCCCAAGAAGTAACTTTAGCTGCCCACTTGAAAAAGAAGATATCCCAGCTTTCCGAGCGTTTAGCACAAGCAAACGAAGAGGTCCGCCAAGTAACAGAACAAAAAGACCTCAAACTTGTAAATGCGAAAATCGAAATTGCCCGCTTGCGCGCTGTATCTAATATAAATGTCGGATCCATCCAATATTTAGAGGACGAAAAATCCTCGCTCTCTGAGCTCCTAGACCGCGAGCACCGCCTGCGAGCGAAGCAAGAGGACGAAAACCGCTGGGCCATGGCGAAACTAGAAGAAGGAATAAATGCGCTTGCTCTGAATTGCGACAATTTTGTCACCAACTGCCATAAAGACATGGCTAAGAAGTCGGAAGTTCTGAAGTATATGAGTACGGATTTTAATAAAGAGCTATATCCGCACCTCACCGCAGTGCGCACTGAAAATCAATGGCTAATAAAACATGGTCTTCCGCTTGATACCAAAGGTTTTATGAAATTACCCCCTTTTGACAAAGCGATCAAGGACGTATATGATGCCACGCTACTGCTTGGATCCAGTCTCGCCACGGAGCGCGCTTCCAAAGAAAATTTACTAAGGGATCCTTTGGATGGAAATGAGATCTATTCCAATTATGTGCAGGAGATGTTTGACGCCGCTTTCTACATATTAGAGAACCTCACGATTCCCATCATAGACCTAATCGAGAAAGATCAGGACCTCCCAATTAGTGTGACCATGACAGGCCTTATGCTTCCGAATGATAGTGCAGACCCGGCAGAAGGAGACCCTAAAACCACTGGCGAGCCAAACCTATCCCAACTACAAGTCCCTTTGTATATTTCTAGCACTCCGATACTGGTTTCGTTGGAAGAAAAATTTAATCAGCACGTGCTCGTGTTGCCAAGAAGAATCATATCTCCACCAAAGGCGCCGTTATTGGTCTAGGCTTAGCACACCCCAGCCGGTCTGACGGTGTACCCGTGAGTCTTCCATCCATTGAGGTATATCATACACGCGTGCTACGATATATGAAAGAGGCATGGGCACAACATTACGCGTCACAGAACCCACGACACCGCAGGTTAAAGAGGTCACTGTGAACGAGCGACCTTCTATCGAGGCTGTCTTGCCTCACCATATCTATTGTTGTATCTTTCGCGAACTAATCTTGTAAATTATTAATTTGTACAATGATAATATCGACCCATATGTTTGTAAGTACATAACATCCTACATTATGTTCATGTGTAGTCACATATATGTGTCCAGGTTCCTACACCCACACATGAGATAGTGAGGGAGAACACCTGTTTGTGAGTACGCCCGGTGGGGTGCGACTCTGGACTTATGGGTGAGTCTAAAAGTCATTATGTGTGGTCCTGCCACAACTACCATAAGTAATGTAATTGAAAATGACATGTTCGTTAGGCGTGCACATTGTACTTATCTGTCATAAAGTATGAGGACTGCTATACTTACCACAACGTCTTGTGAAAAGCTGCCTAACAAAGGATACCTGATCCGACGCCGCTGGGGTGAATTTCTCTTACGCGACAAGTCTAATTAGTAGGGTAAACTTATTCCTCTTATTCCGCCTGGAAACGTTATTATACATGTACATCTGAAGGTCCAATATATATGAAATAAATAATACTTGCATGCATGCATTAATGATGAGAAAGAAAAAACATCATTTAGACTAAGGAACTAGCTAGGAACCGCAGTGTTTTATTCATACCCTTTTTCAAATGTTTTGAAACAAATAACAAAAATCTAAAAACGATTTAAAAATAAAAAAATACATGGATCCTTATTGGGGCTACTAGTAGCCAAGGTAATGGTCCATGCCAACTATGCGATATCTCAAGGAGAATATCGTCCAAAACTCCAGTCGTCTCTTAAGTCATTCCTTGCAGGGCCAGATAGCGATTCTGCATAGCCATGCGCACTCATCCTAGTATGTGAGGATCCTTTGCTCGCCTGACCGCTCTGCTTCATGCTTCGTGCTGCTGGTAGTACGCCCATACGAACCCGTTGTCGCCTGGTGAGTGGAGTTATCCTGGCTGCGGGGACAACTGCTCCCCTGCGCTGCTGTTGATGGTTACCTTTAGTCGGGAGCAGCGCTATCGCGTGTCGCGCCATATTTCCAATTGACGTCGCTAGGGAACCTAGAGCACGTCCCAGCTTTGAGAATAGTCCTCCTTCTAATGCGCCTTTGGTTGAGAGTAGGCCAATAACCATGTTAGAATTAGTCCGGCGTCTTGAGTCCGCTTGGCATTTCTGACAACGCGCCATTCTTTTGCGCGCATCTTTATGTGCAAATGGCCAAAAGTACCCTAAGCGAGTGACGTCCTCCACCATAGCTACCGAGCCGCGAGGACACACTCTTCTATGTGCGGTTCTACTACTGCTCGCGCCTGATCTGGTGCTAAGCATTGCAACATCCGACCTTTGCCTGTTTGCCTATACAGTATCCCTTTGACAATTTGAAAATGCCTAGCTCGCACCTGTATCTGCTTAGCCTTCCTTCTGCTGCTTGGCAATTTGTTATGTGACAAAAACTTTCGAATGGGTGTCATCCATGTTGGTGACTCCATGTCCGCACTCACATTTTTGTGCAAGATAAAATCGACGAGAACGTGACCAGGAGGCTTATTCATGTTTACAATTGAAAGTTGTTCCATGTCCACCGAGATTTCATCCTCCTCTTCTGAAACCCTTCGTATAGCAAACTCCTCGAACTGTGCCGTCATGTCTCGTATTTTTTCCGTATACTCAATTAGCACCCGCCCTCGTGGCTCGCATGACCCATTGACTCTACTTGCCACCAGAGGGTTGTAGGTGTAGGCCACCAGGTGCTTCATGTCCATTCTTAGCGCTAATTTAAGACCTGTTGTGAGGGTTTCGAACTCTGCTTCCATGCTGGTAGTGGGGAGTCAAACAGCAATGCGTACGTTATTTTTATGTCGTCCTGGTTCGTAAGGATGAACCCTGCATCTGGCCCCCCTTCTCCTGCGAAGCCTGTCGAGCAAAGGACCCATGGGAGCCCTGACAGCGATTCCGCGCGCACAGATATGCTTGGCGCCTGGGATTCCTCCGAGACACGCCTCCTTCTGCTCATATGTGGACTGGGCTCTATATCATGTTGACACCTGTCCGCCTGCTTCCTTTTAGTGCTGGTGCTAAAAGTACTGTTACCTCCTTCGATTTGTCTATATTACGGATGGTAACTACTCTATTTTGCACCGGGAATTTGAACATACCGTGTGCCGTTGAAGGTACTGCGCGCAGCGTCTTTAGTGTCGGCTGTCTGATTATCCCGTTGAACGAGGTTTAAGAGCGCACAACCATGAAGTCCATCCATACCGTCGATGAGTGTTCCGCGTTCCCAATGGTCACCTGTGTGCAAAGATGCCCCAGTGGTCGAGTCTTATCACCGCTAAACCCTGTGAGAATATGTGTTGTCTCTTCTAGCTCCTTCCTTATTTCCCATGGCAACCGTGCGAAGCAGTGTTCGTATAATATGCTCGCTGCAGACCCCCCATCGACGCACATGCCTTCTATAGTGTGGTCTCCGAAGGCTATGTCAATCGTCAACGAGCCGACTCTGTAGTCCGTATCTGAAAGGATGGGGAACGCTATTTCTTTATCGTGCGAAAATTCCGCGACCACTCTTCTTTGTATGAAAGATTTTTCCCTCTCTACCATGTATATGGTTGTAGGTTTATCCTTCTGTTTTTTTCACTTCGACCTTCTTCGCATCCGCGTTCTTTCTCCAATCCCTTATCAGGTGGTTCAGCTTTCCTGCTTTTACCAGGCTTTCAATGTGTCTTTTCAACTGAATACACTCATCAGTAGCGTGCCCTTTATCATCATGGTACTCGTAGTGCTTTGTGTTATCCCGCTTATCCACTGGTCCCAACATTGGGCTAGGCTTTGGAAAATTTGCTCCTTCTGATAGAAATCTCTCTAGAGGTTTTTTGTAGCGGGGTGAACTTGTTGTTGTTGTTGTTGTTGCGCCCTTGCTTTGCCGCTCCTTGGAAGTCCAACGTGCGACTGATATTTAGCCCATATGTTTGTTTCTTGGTCCTGTTTTGGTACTTGTAGCCCGACGCCATTTGTCGGCTATCTGCTGATGCGGTTTCTCCTTGAATAAACGCTCGGACCTTTTTCATTACCCCATCAAACGTTGTCGGGGTTTTGTCGTTCAACTTTTTTATTAGGTCCGGATTGGTGATGCCTGCGAGGAATCCAGAAATATTTAGAATTTCCGGGCAATCCTTAATCTGGTTGCACTTAGATTTAAAGCGTTCCATGAAGTCCTCTAGGCTCTTGTTATGCCTCTAATTCACTCTCGCAAGTGAAACCGGACTTTTGTCATACTACTTCTGATGCACATAGTTCCTGCGGAACGCTCTTCGAAGTTCTTCAAACCCATGGATGCTCCTTCACGGGAGACGGTCAAACCAAGTCCGAGCGTTCCCGATGAGCGTCGAGTTGAACATATGGCACCACACGGCTTCTGGCCATTGCTCTATCCCTGCCTGAGATTCGAATACTTTCAGGTGATCATCGGATCCGTCGTGCCGTCGTAGGTCTTAACATTAGACGGCATGCGTCTTTTCCTGTTATCCCTGAAAGTAGTTATGCGTTCTAAAACGCGCTTCCTTTTTTCTCGACGCCATGGCAGGGTCCATTGATCTTCACCTTGTATCCTTGGCCTTTTTGGCGCCCTGCGGTGTTTTCTGTCGTAGTCAGAGGAGTCAGAGTCTCAGTGGATGAAGGAGAAGCCCTTTTACGACGGGGGTGGCGGTCGCTATGACTAGAGTCCGAGGAACCTTCGCTCGAAGAATTCCTCTTGCGCCTCCTTTCAGTGCTCTTACTCATTTCCTGAACTCGCAGATCCTGAGATTCGTCTCCTTCTAAGGGGCCTAGCCTTTTAAGGGAACTTTGTCTACTAGTAGGGTTAGGTCCTAGTCTGTCCTTCACGCTTCTGCGCTGGTGGTCATTGACTGGTGTCATGAAACCATCATTTTCTCCTGAGTCCCTGGAGCTGTCTGAGGACGATGCGTCCTCAATGAGAGGCGCATCCGAAGTGGATGCTGGGGTCTCAGACGCTCTTTGCTTCCTTTTCTTCTCCTTTCTAGCTTCCTTACTGGACCCTGAGCCTCCCTTAGACTTGAATTCTTTATCGAAGTCTAAACTGATCTGAAGATCTCTTGCTGGATTCGCCCTCATCTGCGCCCTCATAAGTGGGATTAGCGCCTCATAGTTTTCTGCGACATAGTCGCTCATACTTTGCTTTGTCGAGGGGGAAATTTCTGTTTCCACCTGCGGATCTATCACAGCCCTTGCGTCCAGGGTCTCCTTGCGGCCTTGATTAGGGATCTCCTGAGAGGACGATGCGGTTCCGACCGTTTGTAGGGTCGGAGTGACCAGCGGGGAGAATGATACTTGTAGTCTTTTCCCCCCACGACTTGGGTTATTGGGCTCAAGGCTTGAGTAAGGACCTGTTGCCTTCTTGGATCCACCTTTGGGTGGGGGTAGGTTTGCGCCGTTTTTCGTCATTGGCTAGAGTTTAGTTTGGGGTCCCACGGATGGCGCCAACTTGTTGATGTAAAATTTGGGGTAGACCGAGCTTAACCCAAATTGGGCTTAATTTGGGGTCTTGTGGACTCCGGCTCTCGCACCAAGTGAAACTTGCTTTAGGACCTTGCGCACTAAACAGACACCGTTAGGCTTACCGTGGGTTTATGACCCACGATTAGACTCCGGCGTGAGAGTAAGTAATCGGTTTTGAGTATATTAGTGTTTAGGGTATTGTGTGTATCGTCCCTTTGTGGAACCGAAGGGGTTCCTTTTATACTCGAGAGAGTCCAGGCTGCGATCCATGTTCTTGCGGCCTAAGGAAGATATAATGACTCGAAATAGCTTGATCTTCATTATCCAACTAAGGCAAGTGTATATCCCTTTTCCTTAGGCGAATATAACTATAATATAAGTTATATTCGGTCTGATCCTATCGCACTGCGACGAGGACTTGGCTAAGTAATCAACCTCTTGTGCGACAGCGGCTTACCGGTCTTTGTGGGCTATGTGCGCACATCGCACAAGTATCTAATCCATTCCTGATGGATGCGGGTAGTACCCGTGATTCGGACTATCCAGCTCGACTAGGGACTATACGTCATCACCGATTTATGTAAAAAAACGATTAATGGCGATCAAATCTTGTCAAAGGTGGTCAAAAGAGGTCAAACTTGTCGGAAACCTATAAATCTTGCAAAAATACCAAAAACTCACTCTAAATTTGTGTTTATCACTTATAGTAACTATTTATATGTATAATAAGTTGGATTTTAAAGATAATATTGTCAAAAATACCTAAAACTCGTAAGTAATATAAAAAACTTGCCGAAAATATCCAAAATTTGCTAAAAATGCCGATCGATTAATCACCGATTAATCCCGCCTAAAACGATTACAAGTTACAAGGTGATCGACTGGCTGACTAGTGAATCATGATTTTTGCAACCTTGATTAAAAGTAAATAAATATATCCACTTTCTTGTGTCTCAAGCATGGTAGAGATCTTATCTATTTACCTTGAACTCACGCCTGAGTATAAAGGAGGGGGTGGCAACTCCCCATTCTACATGGCAAACTCACTAGGCCAAACTCATTATGCCAAACTCACCTCGAACGGCTTTGTATTAATTTAAATTTTCAACGACTATGTTTTCTCTCATACACAAAACACACTCTCAAACATGTCTTAAGAAAACACTTTTTGAAACAACAAACAAAACAAACGAAAAGCAACTCGAAGCAGCCCATCAACGCCGGAAAGAGTACCTGAACAATCCTCTCACAACCTTGCCGAAACCCGATGGATGGATCATCAGTTCCTACTATTAGCGGTCTAATTGACGAACCAGACAACCATGTTGAAGAATATGAGGTACCTGGTGAGTTTTGTCTTACTGAGAAACAAGAACGTCAAATGCTTCTTGATGAAGAAGCATTAAGAGAAACCTTAGCAGAAGAAGAAATGGCCGAAAAAGAGTTGGAGGAGGAAATCAAGAAAGAAAGAGCTGAAGTGGGTATTCTCCGAGGACCTTTCCGACTCGGATCCTGGAACAGATTAAATCCCGTCGAACTTGTATCGTATCGTATTTTAATTATATCGCATTTCGTACTCGAACCGTATCGTATTTTAATTGTCTTTTTATTTTAAGAAATGAATTAAGTTTATTAGAAAATAATAAAAAATAAAATAAAATTGGTAGTGCTGGGGCTCAAATGAGGAGTGAGGGTTTATTGTGACAACACTGGTTTTTGAAAGGGGTATTTTTAAGTGACGTGACATTTTGTGGGATCTAAATGAGGAGGTTTTTTATACCCATGACACTTTGTGCTCTTATGAGTATCATATTATTATAATAATAATAAATAGACGTGACAAATTTTGCCCATTTGGTTAAATATGTGTATTTTTTGATACTTTTCTAAAATTTTTGCTCATTAATTATTGTTGATGGCTAAACGGGCGCTCATTTAAGAAAATAAATGGGTTTAATAAGCACATATGTAAAATAATAATTATGCTATTTGACGAATCTTTTATATTTATTTTTTATCTCAACTTTTAAATAAGTATTTTTATTTTTTATTTCTACGTTTTTATATGTTTTTCTTTGTTTTAGCTTGCGCCCGTTTAACCCGCCATTTTAGCCCGCCCGTTTTGCATGTGCCTATTTAGCCCGTCGCATGTTTTACCCGTGTCTGTTCAACCCGTCGTCTGTTTAGCTCGTCGTCCATTTTACCCGCCGCTCGCCCATTTAGAGATGTTTATCTCTAAAATAAACATACTAAATTTCTAGTGAGTCCAAAAAAATCATTGAAAGAGACATTTATACAATGAATCTCACCTTGTTTGACAATGACCATAAAACCAAAATGACATCATATATGTTGACGTGTTGAGAAACGTGACCATTACACATAATCTTAAAATATCTTTCATACATTGAAGGTGGTCTTGATATATCTTTTTTGGCAATTTTCAAATATAGTGGGCCTTTCTAATTATAAATTCTCACCTTACGTACTCAAATTCATGCATGATTCTATTTCCCCATGCCATCATCATAATATACATTCCCTCGTACCAATTTTCGACAAATTTTAGATAATCTTTATCCAAGCACTAATTTGGTCTTGTCCCTTAGATATATCTTGGTCAAAAGACTTCTTGATGACATATGATAGTTATGTCATATACAACTAAAAGCTTATAGTCAGGGTGGAGCTAGGTTTTCCGGAGATGTACGAGATTTACGGCGTATTGATATATTTGTTAAACCTTTTATTTTTTCAAAATAAAATCGGTTTCAAAATTATGTATTATATAAATACTCGTATTAAATATTTTGTACATTCGATGAATTTATACTCTGGCTCTGCGTTGCTTATAGTTTAGTGGTACTTTATGTTATACGGATTGATTTAGGCATCAAGTGCAGTAGTAATAACAATAAAAAGCTTTTATTAAGACGGACGCAGAAAAATACAATATGCGGAGGCAAGACACCTTTTTTGACAATAACATTAAAATGCGAAAAAAAATAGTATTAAAACGATAAATAAAGTATTCTTTTCTTAGAAATGAAAGATGGGGGGCAATATGAGTTACGGGTGAAGGCATGCTTAAAATCGAAAATAATTTACATAAAATTTCATTTTGTCGGGCTAACTATAAGAGGCGTTCGTCTTCTAAACCATGCAAGTAAGTCCACCCGATTATATTTGTAAACTAAACAAATTAATTGTATATAAACTTAAATTATTATCTTATTCATATATATTTAATATAACACGTATATATACTTAATATAATACGTATTTATACATAAAACTAGTAAAATTATGTTTTCTAAGTAAAGATTTGATGTTATTTTACACCCTTTTGAAACCCTTCTATTAGCATGTGTTTAAATGATAAAATAAAAATATATAAAAGACTTTTATATACAAGATTGATGTACAGAAACTCCTCACACTATTTTTTTTCACTATATTAAATATAAACCTTAAAATTTAAACAAAATCAGGAAAAAAAAAAGAAAAAAAAACTTACTATTCTTGGTTAGAAGTGTGTTAGTTCAACATTTTGAGTTTGACCAAAAGTCAATGGATCTTGTTGGTATGGATCAAGACTCTCCTGAGTTCATCTGAGATTCCTTGTAAAACAACAGGTTTATGAATGACTCCATTGATTCCCATTTGTATGCATCTTTCCCAAAGACCATCATCCGCAATCGCAGTTATAGCTATGATCAAAGGCCAGTTCCGGCTTCGGGTCTTTCTAATTCTTGACACCACTTCAAACCCGTCAAGATCAGGCATATGAAGGTCCAAAATCACCATTTGGTATGTAGCTACAGGCTGGTTTAATTATGGCATTGACGCAGTCGGAACCAGTGGCAACAGTCGACACATTGCAGCCGAGTTTCTCCAGGAGCTTACGTGTAACAGCACGGTTGGTGTCATCCTCATCGGCTAGAAGGACTTGAAGCCCTCTAAAGAGAGAGTTTGAAAGTGGGTTGTGCTCTGAAGCCTCTCCAGTTTCGGAAATTCCTATTACTATCGATGACCGGAGTTGAAACCGAAGAATAAGAGACATACTTTGATCAAATCCTACTGGATTTGGAACTACCCATATCTTACCTTGCATCAACTGCCAAAACAAATTAGAAAACATATATCATGATGTAACATATAGAAAATATAAAGTTAATACAATAAGAACTGAACTTACCTCGACCAGCTTTCTGCACATTCCGAAGCTCAAGCTTTGTTCAACTAGACCACTACGCGTTCTTTCATCACCAAAAGAGCGTTCCAACTGAGGGACATGATCATTAATCCCGATTTCAAATTTCACATTTAGATAACTATCAGAGGAATTTGATCTCCATGCTGCCCATCGCTGATCGCTCTTCCCTTGGCTTCCACTCTCCATCGCAATCCTTAACATCAAACTTCCTCCACTTCCACTGTTTTCCCGATTCAAAAGGTTCCCAACCATGTGCAGTATAACCTGAAAAACCCTTCTCTCGTCTCCCATAACATTATCAGGTAATGATTTATCAACATTGATCTTGAACTCGTAACCTTTATATGAACACAAGCACTTTGCAAGATAAGCTGTTTCCTTTATCAAAGAATGAAGCCGAAATGATCTCATCTCCAATGGAAACCGTTCTTTAGAGGAATCACCCATTACATCATTGATCAACATTGACAAAACATTGCTTGTTTTCACCATGGAGTCGACAACAACACGTTGCTGGTTACTAAGATTCTCGTCTTGTACAATCGAAAGCAAACCCATGATGGAATGCATTGGTTTTCTTAAACTTTTACTCATGACTGTTTGGAACAAGTTCCTAGCTTGGCTAGCCCTCATGGCATCCTGTTTCGCCAACTGCAAAGCTCGATTTTGTTCTGCTAACTTGTCTCGCATAAGCTGAGATTCTTCAAGAACCGCAGCATGGGAGAGAGCCACTGCTACTTGGTCAGCAACAACTTTGACTATCTCGAGTTCAGGGTCAGTCCAAGATCGAACTAGTCCACCAGGAAGAACCAAAACAAGTATCGCATAACAAGTCTCGATTATCTCAGGTGTCCCCCCTTTAAAATCAGAAACTCTAAGCATCGGCATTCGTATTGCAGCAACTGCTCCTGGTGAATCAGATCCTCCACTACTTAGACTCGCAAGTCGTGATTCTTGATCAAGTAACTTCACCGTATCACTTCTTGTAACTTCTTGTACATCAGGATCTTGAATCGGGATCGAAAGATCATGCATTGTTGATGACTGTCCCTCTTTTAGCTGATGAGTAAGATTCAATACAGTTTTAGCAGCGTCGGGCATCCAAATAGCACAATTATGCAAATCTAATGTCTCGGATAATTTATCAAGTGTAGTGTACAGAATCGTATGACGATCAAGTGACTTTCGGATTTCTTGAGTGAGCATACGAACGTGCCAACCTGCGTCTTTCTGTTGCTTGATCACACCCATCTCTATACCAAGATCCCTAGTTTTTTTCTTTAACATAAACTCTCTTACTTTCACTTTTAATAGCAACGGGATGAGAGTGATCAAAGTAATCGCGGTTGCAAACGAAACCAAAGCAGTAAGAAACTTGAAAATGGTGAGAGCAAGCATGAGCTGAAACGGGTGTTGTTCGTAGGTCCACCCGTTTAGTAAATGTGTCATTCCGCAAAGCACAATGAAGGCAATGAATTGAAAGAGCACCCATTTGAAAGGCACATTTGAGCAGCTAATAAAGTACAAAAGTTCGATTGGAATCGAGAAATAAGCAACTGCTATTAAGAAATCACTCACTCTTTGTGTTTCCATTATGTTTCTATACCCGAAAAAGCCCTCAACCTCGCAATTACACTCGGTAAATCCATTATCAGACCCATCCTCATCAGAAGAAGCGAAAACGCAAACAAACCACAACGAAATCAACCCGAGAGATGCAAATGTTTTCCACATTGCATCCATCAAACAAAGCCTTCAATCCATATATATATATCACTAAGTATATATATTTGATGTCTTCTAAGTAAGTACTGTGAAATCGAATAACTAACTTAACAACTCTTTGATAACTACTAGGTGATTATAAAATCAACAACCTGGCTGTGAATTGAACAAGCAAATTGAAGAAAACAAATATTAAAAACAAGCTTTATTACTAATAAACTAATGATTCAAGAAAAGAAGAAAAATAAAAGTAGTACAAGGTGCAGTTGATCAAACATAAAATAATAAAGCCACTTGAATGACATTCATGCATGTAGAATGTACATACATGTTTCAACTTGTATAAATTCAAATCAAACCAAAACCTTTTTCAGATGATATATATCAAAAGTCATGATTCATGTACCAAAAGGAAAGAAATTTAGCAATGGTTGTTTATAATTACTTATACACAATAATAATAAATTTATAAATATACTAAAATGCATGTGTAGAAATATATACCTTTTGCAAGAACACTCTCACCAGCAGATTCTTTTTGGAAGAAAATTTAAGAAAAAAAAAACAAAAGCAATTCAGGAGAGGGAGTTCAGAAAATTTAATAAATGTTTGTAGTGAAATTTAAAACGGAAGTGACTTTGGAAGAAACGTCTTTTCCGTTCACCTTTTTTTAAGTCTTTGGAAAAACCAAAAGTATGTTTATTTTGAATATGAACAATAGAATGAAACTTTGTTTTTTCTCACTAGGTATCCGCGCGATGCGGTGGCGGATATTCTATGACTAAATTTTCTTAAGTGTGAATGTTATTCGATTATTCGTTTTTCATAACAATAATTTATAGATAACGATAGTTTTCACTTAAAAACATGTCTCGAAAACGTAATTTTGATATGTGGATATTATTACTTGTGGCGTATATGTAATATGTGTAACTTTATTTTCGGAAATTAATTAAACGCGAGAATTGACATAACCTCTTTTGAACATTTGAGTGAGAAGATCAACCTAAAAGTGATTTGTACATATGATGATTGCAGAGAAAAAGGGAGAAAAATATGATAGAGCAGATTTGTACAATATGTTGTTTTGCTTGTAAATTGTGATGATGATGTGTTTTAATTGTATTATTTAATTATGTTTAAGTATGATTAAATGCTTTATATATATTAGAGATATAAAGTTGTACATATACATTAAAATCTTGTATTACTTAAATTTCATTTTCTTGGCTGCACTAATATATTGTATTTGTTATACTACTTAATTTTTTAGTATTAAATGAAGAGAGAAAGTTTAATCTCTTTTATAAGATAGTATGGTATGTTGTTAAGCTGTAATTAAAATATCATTTATAACTATTTATCATCATAAAATTTCGTTGTCATGCATATATAGTCTCAACTAGGGGTGTCAAAAAAGTTAATCCGACCCAAACACGATCTGAGTAAGTTTAATAGGATCAGGTTACTCGGGTCCAAAAACATATTCGGTCAAGCCTGAGTTTTTAATAAGGTTGGTTTAGGTTTATATTTTTTAGCTTTGATCGAATTGACCCGATCAGACTTGACCCGAACCAGACCAACCCGACTTGACCTGAATCGAATAACACTTTTACATTGTATTAATTTTTAAATAAGTCATTCTTTAAATTTTTTCTATAAACCCGGGTTGACCCGAACCCGAATTGAACCGACCCGAACTCACTCGACCTAAATTGACCTGAACCCGAATGACCCGAGTTCTAATTAGACTCGAATTTAAGTATGATCTTTTAGTCTCAACCCGAGTTGACCCGACTCGAGTTAACCCGAGTTGACCCAAACCCGAACAGATCAACCAAAATCACACCCCTGGTCTCAACCTCTCTCATAGTAAGGTTGGATCAGTTGTTAACACCCTTGTTTCTTGAAAAAAAAGTTAAAGGTTTGATTCTTACTCCTTTCAAAATCGAAGGTCTTTTTCTATATTTGATAGAATTGAAATTAATTTTTTTTTTATCTTTTATAAGAGTGATTGTTTATGTCTCAATCTTTTCCATACATTGTCTTATCATTAGATGTTACCTTTTTTTTTCTTTTTTTTTTTATCTCTTATGCATATATAGTTAAAATTGTATATATATCCAATTTAAACTTAAAATTGTATATATATTCAACCTAAACTTAAAAATGCATATATATTCAAATAATTATTTTTACATATTTAAATCTATTTAATTACTAAAAAAATAATTTTGAAAAACATTTAAAAAAATATTTTAATTTAAATAAATCTCATTTATTATTGAAAATTAGATTTAAAAAAATGAAAGTTTTAAAATTTTAGAAGTTTTTTGAAATTAAATTTTTTATATCTTTTTCGAATTATTTTATTTTTTTCGAATTTAGAATAAATCTTTTTTGAAATTATTTGTTTTCGAAATAAATTTTTTAAATTAATTATATATTATAAATTGAAGAATAAGTGAAAAGTGAAAGAACGTAAGAGTATTTAAGTAAATTCAATCGAGAAGTTAGCGAGATCGAATATCTTTTGAATGTATATTAGTGAGTTTGGTTGTTTATATAATATATTAGTGAGACTTGTCATTTTTTGAATATTATGTTACGTATATATATTTTTTTTCCTAAAAAATAAATATTTTGATATATAAGCAATTTGTCATGTTTGATAAGGATATATATGCAATTTTAAGTTCAAACTGGATATATATATACAATTTTTACTTTTTACAAAGATATATATGCAATTCTCTCTTTTTAATTTAGCGTAAATGTTGCGTCAGTAAAATAGGGCAGTTATAAAACTTATTTCATAAATAACTTTGACATGTGTGAAAGATATTTGAGTTAAAATGAGATTTTATTTCTTTATGAATAGAGTATGATACAAATTGAGGCCCTCGAAAAATTGATCGGATGTTTGCAAAAAGAAAGAAATTTAGCAATGGTTGTTTATAATTACTTATAGACAATAATAAATTTATAAATATACTAAAACTCTATGAAGAATATGTATGCATGTGTAGAAATATACTATACCTTTTGCAAGAACACTCTCACCAGCAGATTCTTTTTGGAAGAAAATTAAAGAAAAAAACCAAAAGCAATCTAGGAAATTAATATCTGCAACAAAAAAAAAAGAAAACTTTTAATAAATGGGTTTTGCTAACAAACACCCATGGGTGGTTTTTATACATTCCATAATTACAAACATTTCCAAATTTGAACTACTTATTTCTATAAATGTATGATTATAACATATATAATTAAGGTAAGTAACTATTAATATGGTATATATTAATTAGTAAGTATATTAAACATGATATATTTGAGATTCATAATTGTTGATATTTTAATTATGGAATGTATAAAAACCACCGTGGGTCCTAAATAAAATTGTGTAGTGAAATTTAAAACGGAAGTGACTTTGGAAGAAACGTCCTTTCTGTTTACCTTTTTTATTAGTCTTTGGAAAAAAACAAAAGTATGTTTATTTTGAGAGTAAAGTACAAAATTCAAATTCATCCATGTGATTTGTTAAAAGTGTGAATTAAATCCCTCTTCGATACTTGGGACATATTACATCCATCCTTTACATAACTAGTGCACCATACATCCCTTGGACGGATGAGTGCAAATACTTTTACCGTTAAGTACTACCAAGGGTCTAAAATGAAAGACATTCTCGTCTGTTTACTTACACACGGATATATTTTGCACTTAATAAAAAAAATTAATTTTAATTAAAAAAATCGAAATCCTTTTTTTTGGAAAAAAAAAATTTAATTATTTTTTTTGGAAAAATATTTTAGCTTCGAACTTTTTTTTAAAAAAATATTTTTTATTAAATTATATTTTATTTCGAATAAATATTTAATTTCAATAAAAGTTTAAGGTTTTCTTCGAACTAAAAAAAGGTAAAAACGAAAAAGTATTTGAATTTTGTTATATTTTTCTTCGAACTTCTCTGACAATGTAAAAAATGACTAATTGTTTTTCATCCAAAAAAATTAAATTATAAAGTGTTTTGCTAACAACCATCAAATAGGTGTTGTGTATGCTTATCATAATTAAAAATTCAACATTTAATTAACATCAAACCTTCCATATTTATCATGAAATACCATAATCATGATTATTAAATATGCATAATTAAGGAAATAATTAGTTAATTAAATGCAAGTTTACATATTAAACATGTATATTTTTAGAAATAATTAGTTTATTAAATTCAGATTACATAAATGATAAGGCTAAACCACAACCGATAGGGTGTTGGTTATCAAAACCGAATTATAAATATTTATTTAAAAAAAATAAAAGTAAAAAAAGGTTTAAAATTTTAAGAAAAGATAAAAATTTATAAATTAAGTTTTTTAAAGAAAAAAATTTAGTTATTTTAAATTTTTTATAAATAGTTCGAAGAAAAACATAAAAAAATTTAAATCTGTTTTAATTTAAATATTTTTAAAAAAAATGTTTCGAAACAGTTTAAACTTTTTCTTTTTTGATATTAAAATATTTTTTCGAAAAAAAAAATTATATTTTCCAAAAAAACTATTTTTAAAAAAGTACTTTTTCTCAAAAAGAGGATTTGAATTTTGTTTTTTTAAAATTAAGATTTTTTGAAAAAAGATAAAGTTTTTTTTATGAGTGCAAAATACATCCCTGCGTTGAGGATACCCTTTATTTTAGACCCTTGTTAGTAATTAACGGCAAAACTATTTGTACCATCCGTTCAAGAGATGTATTGTGCACCACTTATGTAACGGTTGGATGTAATATGTCTCAAGTATCGACGAATGATGTAATTCACACTTTTGACAAACCCCAGTGATGAATTTTGTACTTTACTCTTATTTTGAATATAAACAGCATAAATAGTATATTTATTTTTGTCATTTTCTAATTTAATTGTTTATAACTAAAAATATACTTTCGTCTTATTTTAACTGGCCTCATTATTATTTTTGTTTGTCTCAAAATCATGTCCACTTTCTTATGGGGTGTTTGTTTTAGCTTATATAATGGGCTTATAAACTTATTAGCTTATATAAGTTTATAAGCTCAAATCAAGTGTTTGGCTAAGCTTATATAAGTGGGCTTATAAGCTTATATATGAGTGTTTTGATAAGCCACAAAAATGTGATTTTTTTATGAAGACTTAGGGTTATATAACATATTTACCATTTTACCCTTATATTAACTTAAGTTTATATAAGCCATGGGCTTATAAGCTTATTAAACATAGGCTTATATAAGCCTAAGCCCATTATATAAGCTAAAACAAACACCACCTTAATTGAGATGTTTATATTTTAATTAATTTATAATTTTACCTATCTCATTCCATTTTATAATTGCATTTATTAAGATATACTTGTCATTTTAATAAATAAATGTCCAAATTTATTAAACTTATTTTTAAATTTTTTTTGTTGGGGGACAATTAAAGTGGAACAAAGAAAGTATATATAAATATTTAATCAAATTTATTATATTATTTTTGTTTAGAATTATTATTAAAAATTAAAAAATATGTAATTAATTATTTAAAAGTAAATTATCATATTGTTAAAAAAATAAATTAAAAATCAGTAATAAATAAACTTTTTTTAATCTATATATTTTTTATTTGGAGATAATAAGTTTGAAGAGAAAAAGTATAAATTTTATATTTTTATTAAATATTGTTGAACTATCACACCATTTATTTTTATTTTTATAAAAATTACAAAAAAAAATATTTTAAAAGAAAATATAATATTTTATAAATCGTAAATTATTAAGCAATAAAAAAATATACATTTACGATGAGCTCTTATAATCTTTCAACTGAGGGGCCCTTTAATATACTTTTAAAACGCTTTTTATTAATTTTCTTTGAGTTAACTGCTTTTTTGGTCTTCGTGGTTTGGTCCAGTTTTTACTTTTGGTCCAAAATTCAAATAGTTTCGATTTTGACCAAAAAATAAACTATTTCTTCACTTTTGGTCCAATTCTGTTAATTCCGTCACTTTGACCAGTGAAACTGCTTTAAAGTACTAAAATACCCTTGTCTGACAATGTGAAAGGACTAAAATACCTTTTATTATTATTAATTATTAATTTTATTTATTTTTATTATTATTATTTTTATTTATTATTATTATTATTATTATTATTATTATTATTATTATTATTATTATTATTATTATTATTATTATTATTTCTTTTCTTAGTTATCATTACATACAAATATCTACCTCTATTATTCTTTCTATACATCTCCATTACCAGACCTTTCATCACCAAACCTTTCATCACCCGACCTTCCATCAACAAGACCATTTTCCACCATGGCTAGCTATATTCATTATTCTTCTTTTTTTTAGATCTGAAATCAGAGAACCAAGATATACCACCAGATCCAACCATCGAGAACCAAGTTAGCCATAAGCATACCCGAGAACCCAATAAGGGTTTGGTGGCGAAATCATTAAAATAATTGGATCTATCGTTTGTGATTGTGGTTTTGTTGGGTTTACAAATTCGGTCATAAGTGGAAGCTGGTTAGATCGAAGGGTTTAGGGATTAGGGTGTGGTAACGTCATCTAGGAATCATCAGGTTAATACTTAAGCATGAAGGCTGGTTAGATTTGAGTCCGTTTTATTCAAACCATTGGTGTATCTAGGGTACTCGATTGATAAAAGACGAGGTGAACCAGGTTGTATACTTGTTATTTCAAACTCGATGGCTGGTGTTAAAGGCACTATGGCTTCAAGCCCGGTGGCTGGTGACAAGACATTGGTATTGGTGCGGAGAGAGGGTCGTGGCGAATAGTTAATTCCAACAACGGTGGTGATTGTGTTCTTGTGAGCACAGAGAGATAGAATAAAAATGATCAAGGAGAGAGATTTAGATTTTTTTTGGGAGAATGAATCTGTAAAAAAAATTGGGAGGATTTTGATTGGTAGAGAAAAGATTGATTTTTTAATAAAAAGGAAAAGAAATTATTGTTTTTGTTGTATAAAAAAAGAAGAGAGTGAATGTGGATCAAAAGACGAAAGTGCCCTTCTATTTAACAGTCAAATAAGTCAAAGTGACGGAGTTAACAAAAATGGACCAAAAGTGAAGAAATAGTTTACTTTTTTGGTCAAAAACGAAACTATTTGAATTTTTGGACCAAAAGTAAAAACTGGACCAAACCACGAGGACCAAAAAAGCAGTTAACTCATTTTCTTTTAATGTTAAAATTTGCATTTGAAAAACTATATATTTATTTGTATATTTAGCAAAGTTGCAAAAATCGTAACTCGCTAGCTAAGCGGTCAACCATCTTGTAACAACCATCTTGTAACTTATAATCAATCCAGATAGAATTTATTGTATTCACATTTCTGGCAAAATTTGGATATTTCTGACAAATTTTGAGTATTTATAACGAATTTCTAATATTTTTAACCATATTTTTCTTATAAACCAACCTGTAATAAATATAGACAATTAATACTAGTATATATATTAGCCGTATTTAAAGTGATGGTCATATAATATACCGTTGCGAAGCTCGTGAAAAATGCTATTCAATGGTGTCGAGAGTTCTTAGTTTATGTTATGTATGTAACGGGAATTAGACCCGAACACACAAATTGTAACACCCCATTTAATATGATAGAGTGCTACAGTAAATTATGGAGTATCATCAAAGCATAGAAGGTAAATGTCTAAACATTCATGACCATAAATAGAAATACCGGAATCAAACATCGGTAGTCTAGAAACTCACAAACAAGCAATATAAGTACTGTAAAAGGAAAGGACTAAACAATGTCCAAAATATGTAAAGTATGATAAAGTAGGAAATAAATGCATAAGGTAAAAGAGGTCGGATAGCTTCCAATCCGAATGCACATACTCTGAAGCTCCTACTTGCGTCCTTGGGTACCTGCCGTTTGGGAACATGGAAAAGTAGACGGCCGAGCATAACGCTAAGTGCACGGATATACAATAAAGCATGGAAAACATAGAGTATGGAAGCATATAAAGTATATAAAGCATGAATGGCAGCGGAAATGAATAAGTCCTGGAAAACCTAGTTGTCTGTCATGTTAACTGGTTTTAGTTCTGAAAACATATCTTATGTTACTTATGAAAATCTGTATTAGTTTATGTACCAAATTAGCAAATATAGGTCATGAGGTCAACAACGTGCATGAATAAATGGAGGGGAGACCTCATCATGCAATTAGATGGGTTGCCTCTAGTTAACTGGTCAATGGGTAGGATGGATCAACTACTTGTGAAGGATGCAAGGCACACACCACATTTACCATGAAAATCCTGATTGAAACATATAACTAGGATGCACCCATACGTCCCACATGATCATATAATAATATAATGGCCAAAAACTGAAAAGGGACGCCACGAGGTTATCACTCCGCCGTGGTGAAGTCATAACACTAGTGCCTCTAGTGTTATGGTTATGGTACCTCCATAACTATGTGAAACTGGTCATGCATGTATATGGCTAAGGTAACTAATAAACATAAGCATTTACTCTGAAACTAGTGGGGAAAACAGTTGGCTGCATACGAGAAATCCTAATGAAGGAAGAGATTGTCTTTACTGAAGGACGGGAAATCCGTACCTTATATCCAGTAGAAGCTAACGAAAATGATGAAGACTAATCCGCCTTGACGGATAGCACTACATAAGAAGTATGGACGTGTATGATTTGTCTGAATTACATGTGTTTTACTGGTTCCGTGTGTTATTACCTTGTTATACGTATTCTGTCATGTTTTACTGTTTACTGTGTATTCTGTAGTTATTCTTATGTTTTGTTGTGTATTATTCATGTATTGGTGTATTATAATACTTGTATTGGAATACTAAGTAACTTTCTAAAAATAGCAGGTTTCCATAAATAGTAAGTTTCCAAAAATAGAAAGTTTCCAAAAATAGAAAGTTCCCAAAAATAGTAAGTTTCCATAATTAGAATTAAGCTGAATTATAAATAATAAATGAAGTTAAATTAGTACAATACAAGTCATGATTATAGTTAGTTAATTAAATAACTGGTTAATTTAATTAAACTATATGTTATACGATTTTAATTAAAATACATGTTTAATTAAAATAATTAAGTATAAATACCTTAGGTTATACATGAATTAATTTTAATAAATTAACCTAAAGTTTAATGTGACATGATTTATAAAATAGCTTTTATAAAAACCTGAATCCCGAGCCCCTGTTTTAATATAAGCGAAATTAAATAAGCTATAAACAAGTCCTACCGAGTCTTTGAAAGAATCTCGGTTGGCACTACTTAAACAACTAACATGTAAATATACCCCGACTCGAAGTCGGGGTCCCTTTTGTCTCGGGTCCGAATAAACAAAACCAACCGAGCACCCCCTGGGGTCTCGGTGGTGTCTCGGATCCACCCTAAACCGAAAACAAACACACCCCGACCCAAGTTCGGGGTTCCCTTGTCTTGCCGAGCCAAAAACCAACCAAGTCGAGACCTTGTATGGTCTCGGTGGTGGCGATATAAACAAATCGAACACCCCCTTTGGGGGTTTCGGTGCCTCGGCCGAACCACAAACACAAACTAAATGTACCCTTGACCCAAAATTAATTAATCCTTGTTGTTAGTTTATATGTTCGTGTGATTAATTAATTTTTAACATGGATTCATAAGAAAATAAAATTAAAAGGAAAGGTTTTTTAATATACCATTATGCGTAGAATCACGAGATGATCACAAATAATTAAACAACCAAGAAAATCGTCCGGTTTTGCCTTGTTTGATGTTGTAGGCCGGCGGCTATGGTGAACTAGGGAGGAAGGAGACAAAAATTTTATAAACCTAATATATGAGAAAAATAATCTCTTGATGTTTTTTATTAAATAAGTTTTGGGCCAAAAGGCCCATCTTGGTCCTCCTCTCTTGTTGTCGCGGCTATGGGGCCCACAATGGGTAACCCGTAGCTTTTCTCGTGTCTAATTATTTATCGAGTGTGTTCTTGATTTAATATTTGATATTTTGGTGTTCGTGATCGTGTCACATTTAAAATATTCATGATTGTTCGTTATTTATTGTCGTGACACGTGTATTAATATTATAAATGAAAAGTTTAAATTTTACCGTGTTTTAGTAAGTTACTGTTCATGTGTACTGTTCATAGGTTTTTAATGCGGGTTTTACAACTCTTCCCCTCTAAAAGAACAATTCGTCCTCGAATTAGAGACACGTAAACTGAAAGAAAACATACCCGAATTAGAACTGGAAATGAGGGTAAGAAGTCCGTATAGACTTGTCCGTCTCCTCCGCATGACACGAGGATTTTGACGAAAGGGATCGTCTTCCTCCGCATGACACGATCTTGTCACTCAATAACTCTCTCAGGTTCTTCGACATATGAAAGATCTTCTCGAATCTGATCAAGTGGATAATGGACAACATGAACTGGATGATAGTTGTATCCTCTGAGTAAGGACACATGGAACACGTTGTGACGTGTGATAGCTGAGGCGGTAACGCTAAACGGTATGACACTTCACCAACCCGTTCTATGATTTCGAACGGTCCGATGAAGCGATGACTGAGCTTCCCTCTGATTCCAAAATGTCTAACTCCTCGTGCAGGTGATACCTTGAGGAAAACGTGATCACCCATGTTGAAAGACACATCTCTACGAAGTTTATCAGCGTAGCTCTTCTGACGAGCACGAGCTTCCTGAAGTTTTGCCTCGGTGACATCGACCTTCTCATTGGTCACTTCAATCATCTCTAGTCCTTCAAGCAGTCGTTCGCCCACTTGATCCCAGCAAATTGGAGCGCGCCACTTTCTGCCATACAACATCTCAAAGGGAGCACACTTGATGCTAGCGTGCCAGCTGTTGTTGTATGCGAATTCTACTAGGAATATATAATCATCCCAACTTCCTGACCATTCTAGAGCGCACGATCGTAGCATGTCCTCCAATGTCTGAATGGTACGTTTCGACTGTCCGTCAGTCTGAGGATGAAAGGCAGTGTTGAGCTTAAGTCTGGTGCCCTAAACCTTCTGCAGACTCTGCCAGAAACGTGATGTGAAACTGGGATCTCTGTGAGAGATGATTTCTGATGGAGTACCATGCAGTCTCATGATCTCCCTCTGGAATGTGTCTGCTAATTTGTTGACCGGATGCTCCTTGCGAATCGGTAGAAAATGAGCAGATTTAGTCAAACTATTCACAATGACCCATATTGCGTCATTCTTCTTCTGAGTAACCGGAAGACCAGTAACAAAATCCATGGAGATTTTGTCCCACTTACAGACTGGAATATCTAATGGTTGTAGTAAACCACTAGCACGCTGATGTTCGATCTTCACCTGTTGACGGATCATACACTTAGAAACGAAGGTGGCAACATCCCGCTTCATACCACTCCACCAAAAGTGTTGCTTGATGTCGTGGTACATCTTGGTAGAACCAAGATGTATGGTAAATGGACAATTGTGAGCTTTAGTCAACACAACTTCCCTGAGAGTAGAGTTATCAGGAACCACTAGTCTAGTGCCCTGCCATAAGATACCATCGTCGTCAACACGAAAATCCGTCTGCTGATCAAGATTCTAAATGATAGACCAAATCCCACCATCGTCCTTCTGAGCTTCCTTGATCCTAGAATGTAAGTCTGGTTCCACTCTAAGATTAGCCCAGTAACCGTGCTGTCCTCGTATACAAAACTCAATGTCAGTCATCTCCAGGTCACGAATGATCTCCTTTGCAATCCATATGCCAGCAATCATACCCGACCTTCTGTTTAGAGCATATGCCACCACATTCGCCTTACCAGGATGGTACTGAATGTTGGTGTTGTAGTTCTTCAATAGCTCTAACCATCTCCTCTGTCTCATGTTCAGTTCCTTCTGGGTGAAGATGTACTTGAAACTCTTGTGATTAGTGAATATGTCACATGATTCACAATACAAATAATGTCTCCAGATCTTCAACGCGAAAACAACTGCTGCAAGCTCTAAATCGTGAGTAGGATAGTTTTCTTCATAAGGTTTTAGCTGTTGTGATGCGTATGCAATAACCTTCCCATGTTTCATGAGAACGCAGCCTAATCCCTTTCCTGAAGCGTCACTATATATCTGAAATCCACCTGAGCCAGATGGAAGAGTAAGAATAGGTGCAGTCACTAACTTATACTTAAGATCTTCAAAGCTCTTCTCTTGCTCTTCCGTCCAGACGAATTTCTCTCCTTTCCTCATCAGCTTAATCAAAGGTAAGGCTAACCGTGAAAATTTCTCTACAAACCTGCGATAGTAGCCAGCTAAACCCAGAAAATTTCTAAATTCTGTTGCAGATGTAGGTCTCGGCCATTTAGTGATAGCTTCAACCTTGGTAGAATCCATGCTGATCCCCTTTGCAGATACAATATGGCCCAGATTTGCCACCTTGGTTAACCAGAACTCACACTTAGAGAACTTGGCGTACAACTGCTTCTGACGAAGAATCTGTAAGATTGTACGAAGGTGTTCCTCATGTTCCTCATTGGACTTGGAGAATATCAGGATGTCATCAATGAACACAATAACAAACTTGTCCAGAAACTCATGGAAGAAACGGTTCATCAAATCCATGAAGACAGCTGGAGCATTAGTGAGTCCGAATGGCATGACTACGAACTCGTAGTGCCCATAACGTGTACGAAAAGCAGTCTTGGATATATCCTGCTCTTTAACCCGTAACTGATGGTAGACGGACCTCAGATCGATCTTGGAGAAATGCATGGAGCCCTGAAGTTGATCGAATAGGTCATCAATTCGCGGCAAAGGATAACGATTCCTGATCGTGATCTTGTTCAGCTCACGATAGTCTATACATAAACGCATGCTGCCGTCTTTCTTCTTCACGAACAGTACCGATGCACCCCATGGCGATGCACTGGGACGGATGAAACCTCGTTCCAGAAGTTCCTGCAGCTGATCTTTTAATTCCTTAAGCTCTATAGGAGCCATACGGTAAGGAGCTTTGGAAATTGGCTCTACACCTGGTATGAGCTCGATTCCAAACTCGACTTCACGAACACGTGGTATGCCCGGAAGTTCATCTGGAAATACGTCAGGAAACTCTGACACAATAGGCTGATCTTGGATCGATGGAGACTCGGCAGAAATGTCATGAATATTGGCTATGAAGCCCTGACAGCCGTGTGATAGCAATGCACGCGCCTCCATGGATGAAATAAATTTGTACTGACCTCCCTGGTAGAAAACCATGGTGCATGTACTCTCGGGACTTAACATCACCGAAGATAACCCGATAAGTGTGGCAGTCAATCGTGGCCTGGTGTTTGGATAACCAGTCCATGCCCAAAATCAAGTCAAAGTCACACATGTCCAAAGGAAGTGCGTCAACTCTACGGATCTTGTCATCAAATCATAGGGGAAGATCTCTGTACACTTGAGTGATTCGTACGGAGTCCCTAAGTGGCATGGAAATACATAAGGCATTATCTAATGGCATCGGGGAAATCCTAACACGTACAACAAAAGTAGTGGACACGACTGAATGCGTCGCTCCAGTATCAAATAGAAAACATGTTGCCAAACCATCCATAAAGAGATTTCTGGTGATAGTACTTGAGGTCTTATTCGCCTGATCTCGAGTAATAGTGAACACGCGACCATAAGTAAGAGGTGGCATGGTGTCAGCGTGTCCAGAGGTGCCTTCTATCTCACCCTGGCGACAGTCCTTCTGCTGATGGCCTTGCCGGCTACACTTGAAGAAACCACCAGTACCTCGGCGACAAATACCCGAATATCTGCGCGAACAAGTAGGACATATAGGATGCGTGAATCCTCCAACAGGCGTCCTAGTTATCTGAGAGCCTGTTCAAGGATTACATGCATGAGACATGATCGTGGTACATAAACATGATTACATAGAAGGTATAAAAATTTACCAGATGAGGTAGAACGGTTAGGCTACGAACCCCTATGGTCCTGATCCCTGCCTTTACCATTGTTCCTGATTTAACAATTGTTGGAGTGTCAGAATATCATAGCATAAAATAGTTGAACAAGAAAGAAGGTTAATGTAGGGACCTGCTGTTGTTCGAGTTGTTAGCGTTGTTACGGTAACTATCGTTACCGCCACGCCTCTCAGAACCAGAACGGTTGTTCGTCTAACCGATTCCCATGGATGCTTGCTGCTGAGCGGCCGCAGGCTTATGGTCGTCCGTCTTCTGCCTGGAATATATAAATTTTTGAACAGAGGTTTAAATGAAATGAATAATGCTGATGGAAAAGAATTGTTTACAATTGGTGATTGAAGATACCTCTTCACTGCTCTGTCATCACCGAACTCCTCTCGTTCCTGAAGCATCTCGAGCTTACGGGCTGCATCGGCCACCTGTGCCACTGTAGTGAAAGTAGCACAAACTAGGTTGTTGGCAACCGAAGTGCGAAGTGCCCAGCAAAACTTCTCAGCCTGCTCCGCAGCAGTTTCTGCGGCTGGACCCAGAAAACCTGCTAACCGGAGAAACCTTTGCATGAATTCATTGCTGTTTTCACCAGCAATTTGCCGAATGTTGTGGTAGTCCCTCTTGATCTTCTTTTGCTCAGCATGTGGAAAGTACTGATTAAGGAAGAGCTCCTTAAACCGGTCCCATGTCAGCTGTGCAACCCAATTGTCACCACCGTTGGACTGCTTGACCGATTTCCACCATTGCAGCACATCACCTTCAAACTTATAGCAAGCCAACCTTGCTTTATAGACTACATCACAACTCATTGCATCAAAAATCTTCTCAATGTGAGAAATCCAAGCTTCAGCCACGTTGGGGCTGTCAGTCTGCTCAAACGAACGAGGTCGCTGTTTGTTGAATCTCTCCAACCAAGTCATAAGAGTAACCGGTGGAGGAGGAGGGGGGTTGGCATGATTACCATGAGCCTGGAATTCCGCCTTGTAGAAACTAGAAGGGGGGGGGGGGGGGGTTGAATAGTTTCTCTTCGATTGGCAACCAAATTAAAATTACTTTCAATTTGGTTTGTATCAAAACTATCTTTTGTTTGAAGCTAAGTTGCATAATGATTAGGTTCAATTCAAAATGAACTAGCAAAGATAATAGGTAAGTATAATGATAATGAAATAAGTAAAGAGTAAGGAAGGAAACAACCTAGTGGGGAGACACCAAGATTTATAGTGGTTCGACAACGAGGCTCTATCCTCGTTTCTACTCCACTCCTCGAGTACACCTACTCGAGATTTCCACTATATCCACAAGCTTCCTTCTTGGCGGAGAAAACCTTACATCGTCGCTTACATTATTTTCCGACACTAAGCTAAATGTCGAGACCTAATCTTTAGCTAGGACCAATCTACACAACGTTGCCTATTTCACAATTTAACGACACAAGGCTAGATGTCGAGTTCTAATCTCAAGGTAGAACCAATCTTCACGACGTTGCCTACTTCACCATTTTACGACACAAGGCTAGATGTCGAGTTCTAATCCAAAGCTAGAACCAATCTTCACGAATCTTCACTTTGAAGCTAAGTGAGAACTTCACACAACACAACTACTTAATCACTTTCAAGTTTAGTGAGAACTCACAAGACACAACCACATCACTTTATAGTTTAGTGAGAACTACTAATCAAATCTATTACAACTCAACTAGACTTATCCAAGTACACACATGTAGCTTGGATTTACACAACAAAAATCCAAGCAAACACATATGCAATGGATGTACACAACAAATCTAAGTATCCACAAATAACTTGGATGAACACAACTAGTCCAAGTATTCATAAATACAATGGATTGACCTAAAACAAAAAGGGTATCATGATGAATATGACTAGCTCATAGATTCATCTTTATCACAACACTAGTGAGTGAGTGATCTTCTCATTGGACAAGGTAAAGGAGGGGATCAAGAGGATAATCATATGTAAACATCCTTAACACTTTAAGTGATCATTTACTAATGATTATGCTATAAAAATTAGAAAGGGGGCTGAGAAAAACGTCCAAGAGGCTTATTGGAAAATGAGATTTGACCCACTATTTAAAGGAGACAAAGTATAACGGATATATAACGGCTATCTGGGCGCGGTACCTTATCTAGCCCGACGGTTCCATATCGCTAAGGAACCGCATAGCTACTTAAGGTACCGCCACTAGAGTACGCTCAGTTTTTTGTCTTTTAGTGGGGTAGGAATATCTGAGGTATTTGAAGCCTTCAAAGGATATTCTAATAGCATATGGAATATGCCATTTTCAAGTTTTCATTTTCCATTTTAATAAAACATTTTCTAAAAAAGAAAGTTTATTAAAAAGTCTTTTGTCATATTAACAAAAGTGAGTTTTAAGGATAATCATTTTGATGATCACTAAGTATGATTAAGAAAGGTTAGTGATATGATTATTACCTTGATGATAGTGTTAGCTAAATAATTCGTTTTTATGTTTTACACTAAATGTGTTGTATAGTTTGTTGTGATCAAAACTAAGAAAGATTAGTTAACACTAATAATGTTTTTAGGCATCACTTGCATTAACACGCCTGAATTTCATCCCTGATTTCATTGCGAACTTGGGGAAGTAGGGCTTGCAGAGCTGCATTGACAGCTGCTTTCAAATCTGGAGTATTGCGATTGTTCACCATCTGACAGTTTAAACAACAAAATGCAACATAAATTATAAATCTGAAATGAGGTAACATAAAAATGCATGAACAATGTATAAATCAAATAAGTAGTTTATAATACATGTAACAATGTATAAAAATGCATGATGTAGTTTATAAAACTTTTATATGAACGAGAGTGAACGCCAATGGTCAGTTCACCCAAAATAAAAGACATGGCGCGGGGACGCCAATGGGTCAGTCCCAAAGTTAAAAGTTTCGATAAAAGCACATGCGACTAAATATGGCCAGTCCTGTACCAACCATTACTTAGTCATAAACCTGCTACAATGAAATGAATGCATGAAACAAAAATGAAAATGAATGAATGCATGAAACCCAACTGTCAGTTCTAAGAAGACACTAGTGACTACCAGTAAGTTACAGGTCATTTTTACAGAGCTACGGGTCGAAACCTTGGCTTTGATACCATAATTGTAACAACCCATTTAATAGATAGAATGCTACAATAAATTGTGGCGTATCATCAAAGCATAAAAGGTAAATGTCTAAACTTTCATGACCATAAATAGAAATACCGGAATCAAACATTGGTAGTATAGTAACTCACAAACAAGCAATATAAGTACTGTAAAAGGAAAGGAATAAACAATGTCCAAAGGATGTAAAGTATGATAAAGTAGGAAATAAATGCATAAGGTAAAAGAGGCCGGATAGCTTCCAATCCAATGCACATACTCTGAAGTTCCTACTTGCGTCCTTGGGTACCTGCCGTTTGGGAACATGGGAAAGTAGACGGCTGAGCATAACGCTCAGTGCACGGATATACAATAAAGCATGGAAAACATAGAGTATGGAAGCATATAAAGAATAAAAAGCATGAATGGCAGCGAGAATGAATAAGTCCTGGAAAACCTAGTTGTATGTCATGTTAACTGGTTTTAGTTCTGAAAACATAGCTTATGTTACTTATGAAAATCTGTATTAGTTTATGTACCAAATAGCCAATATAGGTCATGAGGTCAACAACGTGCATGAATACTTGGAGGGGAGACCTCGTCATGCAATTAGAGGGGTTGCCTCTAATTAACTGGTCAATGGGTAGGAGGGATCAGCTCCTTGTGAAGGATGCAAGGCACACACCACATTCACCATGAAAATCCTGACTGAAACATATAACTAGGATGCACCCATACGCCCCACATGATAATATAATAATATAATGGCCAAAAACTGAAAAGAGACTCCACGAGCTATCACTCCGCCGTGGTGAAGTCATAACACTAGTGCCTCTAGTATTATGGTTATGGTACCTCCATAACTAGGTGAAACTGGTCATGCATGTATATGGCTAAGGTAACTAATAAACATAAGTATTTACTCTGTAACTACTGGAGAAAACAGTTGGCTGCATACGGAAAATCCTAATGAAGGAAGAGATTGTCCTTACTAAAGGACGGGAAATCCGTACCTTATGTCCAGTAGAAGCTAACGGAAACGATGAAGACTAATCCGCATTGACAGATAACACTACATGAGAAATATGGACGTGTATGTGTTGTCTGAATTACATGTGTTTTACTGGTTCCGTGTGTTATTAGCTTCTTATACGTATTCTGTCATGTTTTACTGTTTACTGTGTATTGTGTAGTTATTATGATGTTCTGCTGTGTATTATTCACGTATTAGTGTATTATAATACTTGTATTGTAATACTAAGTAACTTTCTAAAAAAAGCAGGTTTCCATAAATAGTAAGTTTCCAAAAATAGAAAGTTTCCAAAAATAGAAAGTTCCTAAAAATAGTAAGTTTCCATTATTAGAATTAAGCTGAATTATAAATAATAAATGAAGTTAAATTAGTATAATACAAGTCATGATTAGAGTTAGTTAATTAAATAACTGGTTAATTTAATTAAACTATATGTTATACAATTTTAATTAAAATACATGTTTAATTAAAATAACTAAATATAAATACCTTAGGTTATACATAAATTAATTTTAATAAATTAATTAACCCGAAGTTTAATGTGACATGATTTATAAAATAGTTTTTATAAAAACACGAATCCCGAGCCCCTGTTTTAATATAAGCCGAATCAAATAAGCTATAAACAAGTCCCACCGAGTCCTTGAAAGAATCTCGGTTGACACTACTTAAACAACTAACATGTAAATATACCCCGAATCGAAGTCGGGGTCCCTTTTGTCTCGGGTCCGAATAAACAAAACCAATCGAGCACCCCTTAGGGTCTCGGTGGTGTCTCGGCTCCACCCTAAACCGAAAACAAACACACCCCGACCCAAGGTTGGGGTTACCTTGTCTTGTCGAGCCAAAAACCAACCAAGCCGAGACCTTGTATGGTCTCGGTGGTGGTGATATAAACAAACCGAACACCCCCTTTGGGGGTTTCTGTGCCTCGGCTGAACCACAAACACAAACCAAACGTACCCTTGACCCAAAATTAATTAATCCTTGTTGTTAGTTTATATGTTTGTGTGATTAATTAATTTTTAACATAGAATCATAAGAAAATAAAAATAAAAGAAAAGGTTTTTGAATATACCACTATGCGTAGAATCACGAGATGATCACAAATAATTAAACAACCAAGAAAATCCTCCGGTTTTGCCTTGTTTGATGTTGTAGGCCAGCGGCTATGGTGAACCAAGGAGGAAGGAGACAAAAATTTTATAAACCTAAAATATGAGAAAAATAATCTCCTGATGTTTTTAATTAAATAAGTTTTGGGCCAAAAGGCCCATCTTGGTCCTCCTCTCTTGTTGCCGCGGCTATGGGGCCCACAATGGGTAACCCGTAGCTTTTCTCGAGTCTAATTATTTATCGAGTGTGTTCGTGATTTAATATTTGAGATTTTGGTGTTCGTGATCGTGTCACATTCATAATATTCATGATTGTTCGTTATTTATTGTCGTGACACGTGTATTAATATTATAAATGGAAAGTTTAAATTTTACCTTGTTTTCGTAAGTTACTGTTCACGTGTACTGTTCATAGGTTTTTAATGCGGGTTTACACAAATGAGGAAGGTCTTCTATACATTACACTTGTAGTATAAAAGGCCCCTAGCACCTCATTTGTGTGTGTGTGTTTTCCATTTTGTTAGTTGGTAGAGAGAGAAACATCATGTCTTTCTCTCACTAGGAAATCACAACTCTTTGTTTTCTGTTTTATTCTTTATCTTAATATAATCTTTCTTTTTTGGTTAATACATCATGTTATTTGTATTTGGTTAGTTGTGTGTTATAGTCCAACAAGTGGTATCATTCGCCAAGGGATTCGTGGATAGCTCTTTGGTGTTGTTTTAGTTTTCTTGATTCTCGTGAGTTTTAGATCAAATATCCAAAGATTCAAATTTTTCGTGTTTGTGTTGTTCCGAGTGATCTACATATCACCTACATAGTTGTGGTAGGAATTTGGGTGCTTTGGATCGGTTAAAATCACGAATTTTCTTAGCAAAATCTCATTTTTCTTCATACTTTACGAAACAATGATTTTTATTGCGAAACTTCAGCTTCCAAATTCCATCGCAATGTTCTAGGTGTTTTGTTATTGCGACAGTTATTGCGACAGATCATTCGTTTGGTATTGCGAAGAATCATTTGTGTGTATTGCGAAGAATTGGATTGAGACATTGCGAAGATTGGGTTTTGCTAACATTGCGAAGACTTGGTTTTTAAACATTGTGAAGACTTAGTTTTTTTTAACATTACGAAGACTTGGTTTTTTATACATTGCGAAGACTTGGTTTTTAAACAATGCGAAGACTTGATTTTTTAACATCGCGAAGTCTTGGTTTTTTGAACATTGCGAAGAGTTGAATAATTACGAAATCTTCACAAAATTATTCTGAAAAAATTTCGAACTCGTGAGTTTTTGTTGGTATTGAAGAATTTTTTGTTTCTCGAGATCACATTCTTAGGGGATTTTCACATTTTAGGGGATTTTAACTACAACACTCTTAATCCTGCTTTCTACGAATTGAGATCCTGTTTACACACGACTTTTACAATGACGTCCAACAAGACATTTATGATGTGGACACTGAGAATCGGCCTCCGATGCTAACCAAGGAGAATTACACGACATGGGCTAGTCGTCTTCTTCGCTATGAAAAATGTAAATCATTGGGAAAGCTGATTGTAAACTCCATCTAAAAGGGTCCGTATGTTAGAAGAACAATTCTTGTGCCTATGGATCCCATGAATGCTAACCCAGTAGCGGACTTAAGTCATGAGCAAACGGATGAAGAATTAACTGAAGCTGAATCCAAACAACTCGACGTTGATGATCAAGCAATTCAAGTCATTCTTATGGGACTTCCCAAAGATGTTTATGTTGTTGTCGATAGTTGTGAAACCGCACACGAGATGTGGCTTCGGATACAGAAAATGATGAAGGGGAGCGAAATTGGTTTACAAGAAAAAGAGACTAAATTACTTCGTGAATGGGAAAAATTTACGTCTACTGAAGGGGAACAAATTGAACCTTACTATCATCGATTTTCAACCCTTATGAATCATCTTAGAAGAAACAAACATGAACCTGCACAAATTGCTGCCAACATCAAATTTCATGATAATCTTCCATCTGAATGGTCACGATATGTCACTCTCGTCAATCAAACCAAAGATCTTCATGTCGTGGACTACACCCAAGTATATGATTATTTGAAGATGAATCAAGATGAAGCAAATGAATTTAGGGCTGAAAGACGTGCCAAAACACAAGATCCATTGGCTTTTATGGCAAACTCTTCGTCATCTATGTCATATCCCATGGTACCCCACCATCAACCCTCATCAAGTAACTTCATGCCACAACAACAACAACAACTCACCTCTTATGGATATCAACTTCCTGCTACAGTGAACTACTTACAACAACCCATTGCTTGCTTTGATGACATCACCGACCCTACTCATGCGATTAATACTGGTCTTGCACTTCTTGCAAAGGCATTCAAATTTATCATTAACCCCACCAACAACAATCAGAGAATCTCCTCGAACACTAGAAATAGGCAGATTGCTCAACCTTTCATGAATGCGAATCAAGATCGCCAATTGGTAGTTGGAGGGAACACAGGGACACAGGTTCAACAATATGGTCATAATGCTGGGCAGACTGTTAGAAATGCAGGAAATCAGTATGGACAAAACCATGGTCAGAATCTGGGTGTTCCGAATGTGGGTAATCAGAATGGGTTAATTGTTGTGCCAACGGTTGGTAATGAGATGGGAAATATTATGGCTGCAAGGGCTGAGAATACTGGTACGGGTAATGGACACAACAATTGTCCGGTTCAGTGCTACAACTACAGAGGATTTGGTCATTATGCTCGAGATTGCACAACTAAAAAGAAGAGGGATGCTGCTTATCTTCAGACTCAGCTTCTCATAGCACAAAAGGAAGAGGCAGGGATTCCACTTCAAGCTGAGGAATTTGATCTTATGGCTTCTACAGCAGAATATGACGAGGAAGAAGAAGTGAATGTCAACTACATCTTGATGTCAAACTTACAGCAAGCATCTACCTCAGGAATGCATGATGACAGAGCTCCCGTCTATGATTCAGACGGTCCTTATGAGGTACACCCACGTTTCGATGATAATGATATATATAGTATGTCTAATCAGGAGGAAGAGTATATTGAGATACTGGAGCCTACATTGAGTGATAGGTGTGTAAACACCCATCCTTTCACCACTTAATTCTGGCTAAAACAAGACCAAAACACGTATTTAATATCATTTGTTTGGAATTATGCGTGGTTTTTGTGTTTATTGTGTTTTCAGAGCTAACCGGATGAATGTTAAAGAAAACATGGGATTGCACGGGTTTTATCAAGGAAAAAGACTCAAGACGAAGTCTATTGTCCAAGAGATGCAAAATATTTGAAGTCAATGGGCCTATTTGAAGATTTATCGAAGAAAAGGACCAAAGATGGAAGATTTACATATGTCGAAGAAACTCAAGTCTATTAAACGAAGAAATTAAAAGACGAGTTGAATTTAATCGTCGACAAATCCCGGATCAGAATCGAAAACGTCAACTTTTCTGAAAAGACGAGAAGACAAGAAGAAAGGGAGATAGCCCACTCACCAACCAACCACTAGGACTATAAAAGGATCTTTCCTTCACATTTTTAGGGAGTTAGCTTTTATTTTTCTTTTCCCAGCTTCTTTGGTTCGTAGCTTCACCAACACCATTAGGGTGTTTGGTGATTTTTTCATTTTTCCTTCAATCTTGTAAGTGTTTGATCATTACTATTGTTAACTTTTACATTAATCTTTCAATTCCAATCTTTTTATCCATCTTGTTCTTCATCATCTTTTTTGCAAGTTCTTAAGTTTTTATTTGGTTCAAGTTTGATCTTAAAAAGTTGTTGATTTAGTGTTTTTATTGTTGGGATTTGTTACTATTGATATTTAATTGATTATTGATTAGTTTGGTAAAACCTTTTTGAGTATTTGAGTCGATTTGGATTAAAATTCGTATCCCCTGTTCTTGCGTTGCTGTAATTGTTCTTCATTGCCAGATTTATTCCGGATAGTGATCTGCTTAAGTCTCTTACTCGGAATGCTCAGACATTCCGAATAGCCTGTCCCTTTTTACCCTTGTTCGGAATATTTTATATACTTCGAATTGAATTTATTCCGCATAGGGAATTCTTTCCGCATAAGCCAGATTTTCTGAATAGGCTTTCTTCCTGAATAGAACCGATTTTCCGCATAGGCTTTCTTTCCGAATAGGACATGCTTTCCGAATAGGGTCATTTTTCCGCATAGAGTTGTTTTTCCGAATAGGCTGTATTTTCCGAATGGCTCAGTTTTCCGCATAGGACTTATATTCCGCATAAGACTTTTTATTCCGAATTGATTTCTTTCCGCATAAGATTATATTTTCCGAATAGGGCTTTTATTCAGCTTAGTAATTTATTCCGCATAGGGTGTTAGGGTATTTTCCAGTTGCTGTTTTCAAATTCAAGTTTTACTTTTTAATTGTTTTAAGTTTAAGTCTTTCTTTACTTTATTCATTCCCTTTTGAATAGAATAGAAAACCAAAACCCCTTTTTGTCACCAAGAACAATCATTCCACTTTAAACCGAGATCAATTCGAGAGGATATCGAGAGTAAAATTGAACCATACAAAACGCGTGTATCAAATGGCGCCTCTGCCGGCTCTTCTCGTTAAGATCAAAAGTTTTTTGTGAGAACTTGGATTTTGGGATCCGTTCCCCGTGAACGTTACTTTTTCACAAAAAGTTTCAAAAAAATCCTAAAAAATATAAAATTTTCAAGAATACAAAAAAATTAAAAAAAACATAAAAACCAAAAATATTTTTGCCTTGTTTTTCTTTGTTCGTTCTTTTGCAGGTGTATGCGCACTCGATCCACGTCTTATCAAGAGCCCGAGCCTCTCGATAACTTAGACATGGCTGGTGTACAAAACAACAATAACATACCACCTCCGAACAACAATAATAACAACAACAACCCGCCTTTCAATAACATGAACAATAACAACAACAATGAGCCCCTTCCGGATAATCGCCCGATGATTGAATTGCTGCAAGCTCATGTAGATGGCAACACGGATCCAATTGTCATACCTCCAATTGCCGCCAACAACTTTGAGCTAAAATCAAGCTTTATCCAGATGGTCTCCGCTCAACTATTCTTGGGACGTACCATTGATGACCCACATGACCATATCAAGAGATTCTTGCAACTCACCAACACGGTCAAGTTCAATGGTGTTCCACAAGAGGTTATAAGGTTACAACTTTTTCCCTTTTCTTTAGAGGGACAAGCCCGGCATTGGCTTGCTAAAGAACCGCCACAGAGTATTCTCTCGTGGACGGATTTGGAAACAAAGTTCATCAATTACTTTTTCCCACCCTCTCGTACTACCGCTTTGCGGAATGAAATCATAAATTTTGAACAAAAGTACGATGAGTCGTTCAGTGAATCTTGGGATCGTTTTAAAGATCTTTTAAGAAAATGTCCACAACATGGTTTTACCAAAGTACATCAAATTAATACTTTTTACAATGGTTTAAGCATGAGTGACCAAGATTCACTAAACAGTGCCTCGGGGGGTAATCTTTTGGCTAAGACTTCCAATGCTGCTTGGGATATCATTGAGAATAAGTCTCGTGTGCAAACCAAGAGTGTTAGGACCAATGTCGCTAGTGCTAGCACTAGTGACAGCGACAAGCGACTGGACAAAATCACTACGCTTCTTGAATCGCTTGTTACCCACACCGTCAGCAACAACAACAGCAACAACGCTAAAAACGCTCAAGTTAACGCTGTCAGCCAACCTTGTGAGATATGCGGTGGTCCCCACTCTTACACCACTTGCACCGCCACCCAAGACTACCCTGCTGAGAACGTGAATGCGGCATATGGCACCTATCCTCAACCTGCTTATCAAGCTAGACCTCAAGGTGACCGTAACTTGCTGAGCTACCGTTCTAACAATTATCTTTCCCCACCTGGTTTTCCTCCTACCAACCCAAACCAACAACAAAACCTCAATCGCCCTCCTCAACAATAACAACAACCTCGACAACCATACATACCTCCTCACAAGCAGCAACAACCACCTCAACGCAACAACCAAGTCTACCAACAACCTGCTTATCAACCACCCGCATACAATGCTCCTCCCAACCAACCCACCGCTCTTCACCAAGAAGTGGAAACTTATATGAGGACTAACGATGTGATAGTGGGAAATCTACAGAGAGAAGTGCTCAACCTGAAAGCAGACTTGGTCAAACAAGGGAACGATTTGAGAGCCGATATGCGAAATACTTTGGATAGTCAGACGAATGACTTGAAGAACATGATGGCTAGTTTCTTCCAAGGTAGTCAACCCTCTTCTTCGGGTACTCTTCCGAGTAACACCGTTGCGAATCCAAGAGGGGAGATGAAAGCAATCACCACTCGCAGTGGTAAAGGTACCAAGGAACCCGAGCTTCCTATACCTCCACCGGTGGTTGTGACTAAGGAGAACGAGTCACCTGCTCCTATTCCTCATCCTTCTCCTTCCCCAATTTCTCCACCTCTTCCTTCTACCCCTCCTCCACCCAAGGATGTGAGTGATCCTATTCTTCCAAAGCCTTCCTCTTCTTCCAATATACCTTATCCATCTAGGTTGAGGAAAGAGAAGCAAAAGAGCAAGGATGATATTCAGGTTTCGAACTTCCTTAAAATGTTCAAACAACTGAATTTCAATATCTCCTTCGCTGAGGCTCTCGCTCACATGCCTAAATATGCGAAAATGTTTAAAGATCTTCTGAGCGACAAGGAAAAGCTCCTCGATATTGCCAACACCCAACTTAATGAGAATTGCTCTGCAGTGCTCTTAAGGAAATTGCCAACCAAGCTTGGTGATCCGGGTCGTTTCTTAATTCCTTGCAATTTCCCGGGAGTAGAGAATTGCATGGCCCTAGCCGATCTAGGTGCCAGTATTAATCTTATGCCTCTAAGCGTTTGGAAGCAATTATCTCTCCCAGAGCTAGTCCCCACCAAAATGACTTTGGAATTAGCTAACCGTACGGTTGCTGATCCAGTGGGGATAGCCGAAGACGTCATTGTAGGAGTCGACAAATTCACCTTTCCTGCTGATTTTGTTGTCGTCGACTACGAGATGGACCCTCGTGTGCCACTAATTTTTGGTCGTCCATTCCTGAGGACCGGTCGCACTCTCATCGATGTTGAAGCCGGTGAGCTTATCATGAGAGTGGGTGACGATAAAGTAGTCTTCAACATGAGAAAGTTGTCTAAACAACCTTATTCCAACGAGAGTGTTAATTGTATTGACGTTCTGGATGAGGCTTGTGAAGCACACTTTATTGATGCTTGCAAAAGTATTCCTTCCTCTCTTCCCAATGTTGAGACCGTGTCCTCTATTGATTCATCGTTGTCTCTATTTGGAGATAGTGATTTATTTTGAAACAATCTTGAAGACACCATGGGAGATGTGAATTTAGCTACTAATGATTCTCCTATCAATGGGGATGAAGACATGAATTTCTTTGACAATCTTCTCAACGAAGACAATCCTTCTCCTCCATCTCCCACGGTCATTGCTATCGATACTCCGACTTCGAATACGCCTCCCGTCGAAAATCCTCCGGATTTAGAACTTAAGGAGTTGCCGCCCCATCTCGAGTATGTATTCCTTGAAGAAGAGCAGAAGTCGCCATTCATCATTGCTAAGGACCTGAAGGAAGAAGAAAAATCCCGACTTATCACCGTGTTGAAAGATCATAAGAAGGCTATTGCTTGGAAGATTTCTGACATTCGTGGAATTGATCCTCACTTCTGCACACACAAAATTCTCATGGAGGACGACTTTAAGCCCACAATTCAAAGTCAACGAAGGGTGAATCCAAAAATACATGAAGTCATCAAAACAGAGGTTATCAAACTTCTTGATGCGGGTATGATTTACCCTATTTCGGATTCACCATGGGTTAGTCCAATCCATTGTGTGCCCAAGAAGGGCGGAATAACCGTTGTTCCCAATGAACACAACGAGTTGATTTCCACTCGTCTCGTTACTGGGTGGAGAGTTTGTATAGACTACCGCAAACTCAATGATGCCACGAGAAAGGATCATTTCCCTCTACCTTTTATGGACCAAATGCTTGAACGTTTAGCGGGTAATGAATATTACTGCTTTCTTGATGGTTTCTCGGGTTATTTCCAAATACCCATCGATCCCCAAGATCAAGAGAAGACAACATTCACTTGTCCCTATGGCACATTTGCTTACAAAAGGATGCCTTTTGGCTTATGTAATGCACCCGGGACTTTTCAAAGGTGCATGTTAGCTATCTTTCATGACATGGTTGAACAAACCATGGAAGTCTTCATGGATGATTTCTCGGTCTTCGGGGATTCCTTCTCTTCTTGCCTTGCCAATTTGGAACGTATGCTTAAGCGGTGCGAAGAAACTCGCCTTGTTCTGAATTGGGAAAAATGCCATTTTATGGTAAAAGAAGGCATCGTGCTGGGACACAAGATTTCCAAAGCCAGTCTTGAAGTAGACCGTGCTAAAGTCGATGTTATCGCCAAGTTGCCTCCACCTTCAACCGTGAAGGGTGTGAGAAGTTTTCTGGGTCATGCGGGCTTCTACCGTCGATTCATCAAAGATTTTTCTCAAATCGCTCGCCCGATGACCCACCTCTTGGAAAAAGATACTCCTTTTCTCTTTTCCAAAGAGTGCCTTGAAGCCTTCAACTCGCTTAAGGATAAGCTAACTAAGGCACCCGTCTTGGTTACCCCTAATTGGGAGCTTCCTTTTGAGTTGATGTGCGATGCTAGTGATTTTGCTATTGGAGCGGTTCTGGGACAAAGAGTGAACAAACACTTCCAACCAATCCATTACGCTAGCAAGACAATGACGGGGGCACAATTGCATTATACGACAACAGAAAAAGAACTTTTAGCTGTTGTCTATGCCTTTGAAAAATTCCGCCCCTATCTTGTCCTTTCCACCACAATCGTGTATACCGATCATTCCGCGTTGAAGTACTTGTTGACAAAGCAAGATTCCAAACCAAGACTTCTTCGCTGGGTTTTGCTGCTCCAGGAATTTAAAATCGAAATTCGCGATAAAAAAGGAGCAGAAAACCTAGCCGCGGATCATCTCAGCAGACTTGAGGATCCTTACCAAGGGGATCATCCGAACAAAGCAATCAATGATTCTTTTCCCTTGGAGACCTTAATGTCTATAAATTCGAATTCTGATGAAACCCCGTGGTTTGCGGACTTTGCAAACTACTTGGCGGGTGGAATTCTCAAGGAAGGGTTGACGTCCCAACAAAAGAAAAAGTTCTTCACCGACATTAAGACTTACTTTTGGGACGACCCTTACCTATTCAAACAATGTGCCGACCTGATTATTCGCCGATGTGTTGACGGACCGGCAGCTTCGGAAATCCTTGATGCTTGCCACAAAGGACCCACCGGTGGTCACTTTGGTCCCAACTACACCGCCAAAAAAGTGTTTGATTCGGGATTTTATTGGCCCTCCATATATCGTGACGCTCACAATATGGTTAAAAGATGTGATGTTTGCCAAAAACAAGGCACGATCACACATAAAGATGAGATGCCTCAGAATTTTATTCAAGAGTGTGAAATCTTTGATGTTTGGGGTATCGACTTTATGGGGCCATTTCCTTCTTCTAAAGGAAACAAATACATCCTTGTAGCTGTTGACTACGTTTCAAAATGGGTTGAAGCCAAAGCTTTACCTACTAATGACGCAAGGGTGGTTTGTAACTTTTTGAAAGCTTTATTCGCTAGATTCGGTGTGCCTCGCGCCATTATTAGTGATCGTGGGACTCATTTCTGCAATGACCAATTTGCTAGAGTCATGGCTAAGTATGGTGTAAATCATCGTCTTTCCACAGCCTACCACCCACAAACTAATGGCCAGGCTGAAATATCCAACCGAGGACTTAAGCGAATTCTTGAAAGGACCGTGGGAGAGCATCGTGCCGCATGGGCTGATAAGCTTGATGATGCTTTGTGGGCTTTCCGTACTGCTTACAAGACCCCGATCGGCTGTACGCCTTATCGTCTTGTGTACGGGAAAGCGTGCCACCTCCCCATTGAGTTGGAGCACAAGGATTACTGGGCCTTGAAGTGGGCCAATTTTGATATCAACAAAGCCGGTGACCTACGCAAGATCCAACTCAATGAGCTGAATGAACTCCGTAATGAGGCTTATGAAAATTCTTTAATCTATAAGGAAAGTACTAAGCTCATTCACGACTCTAAGATTAAGAACCGAGAGTTCCATGTTGGAGACAAAGTCTTACTTTTTAACTCTCGGTTGAAAATCTTCTCGGGAAAGCTCAAATCTCGTTGGTCCGGCCCATTCACCATTGCCCAAATTTTTCCATATGGTACTCTCGAGCTCGCTCAACCTAATGGACCTAATTTTAAGGTGAATGGCCAACGAGTGAAGTTGTACTTTGGTGAGGACACCTCTCAGGAGGCGATTCCATCCCTCACCACGTTCCCCATGAACTAATTTTGGGTCGAGTCAGGCTCGTGACTCGGTTATCAAAAACAAGCGCTCCTCGGGAGGCAGCCCGAGTATCTATCCTTTTATGTTTTAACCTCCTAAGTGTAGGGGGACCTCTATAGGGTGTTTGTCTTTGTATGGTGATGTGATTACAGGGATAAGTGCACTCTTGGAAACTTTGAAGAACCGTGCTCTCGTGTTTTCCGAAATCCGGTTCTATCTCTCAACTATCGTGATTCAATTTTCTTCATACTCACATATTGAAATTGATCACTTTAGTCGTCTCTTCCTTAACTTGAGTTAACCAACGTGCAAAATGTCATAAGTGTAGGGGAGATTTTTCCCACATGCTTAAACATTGAGGACAATGTTTATCTTAAGTGTAGGGGGGACTTCTATCGAAGTTTTAAGTGGACTTTTCTATGAAAATGCCTTCATTTAACCGGAAAATCCTATTTTTTAACATTTTTCAAATTTTTTATTAACTTTGGCCATTTAGTCGTAATTTTTAAATTTTTATTTTTGCTTTCATATGTATATATCCCGCAATAAAGTCAAAAATATTAATAAAGTGGTGTAGCTAGTTTAGAAATCTTTGACATATTAGGCCGTTGCGTTTATTTTGACTCAACCCGAATAGAATTATCCAAATTTATTCTAGCTAGTATCCTTAACCATGTAGACCTTAATTGGTTTATTAGGCTAAGTATCCACGAGTCTCATTACTTGAGATTTTAAATTGTGGAGGACGAGAAATGATAGAGTCAATTATAAGTCGGTAATCTTGCACAAGCTCACTTGGTGTAATTATTTGCCTATTCTCCCATCACTTACTAATAATTTATCTGCAATAAGTAAGGTCGTACGATTTGAAAAGTTACTTAGCTTCTAGCCCAAGATCGTTTAAAAGTTGCTCGGTAATGATAAGAGTTCATAGCCAAGGCATAACTTATGAAGCGGGGCGCGAAGATTGGCGAGTCCGAAAAGGCCCTAACAAGGCATCAGGATTCCATTTTATTGCTAAAGATCCAAAGTGATGTGAAGAGCATTATTCCTAAAATCAATATGAAGGATCAAGACTCACGACGAAAAGTAATCAACTCCCACAAAGATCATGGAGAAGTCTATCCGAAAAGACCCTAACAAGGTATGAGGATAAATAGATCCAAGTCCGAAAAGGAGGCGGATCGTTGTATCTCAATATCCCAATTAGAGATTGAAGAAATAATCATGAAGTCGTGGTCAACAAAGTTGGAGTACCCCTCGAAAGTCTCCAAGTGAAGAAACTCTATTATGATGAGAAGACCATTATCTCAAGAACGTCTCTCGAAGATATGAAGTATGAAGTACATGCCAAATATCGGCCCGAGAAAGGTCTCAAATCGTGAACCGAGTTATGCCAAGATATGAACTTTTTGATATCCCGAGAAGCAGTTTTAAGAGATTTTGTCCTTTAGCTAACTATTGATCAAATCGTCCTACTTTGCTTTCAGCCTAAATAAACTATCGAAATAAGTCCAAAAATGCATCTTCATGATCATTCTAAGACAAAAATAAAATATAAGAGATACACCTAGGAATAAGGGAGTTTAAGCATATAATTAAGCCATGTGTGTAAGTGTTCGATTTACTAACTTATAATAACAATGATCTCATTTCTAAGCTTAGTTTAGGGAACGTGAAACTTGAGGGTGATAAATCTTCGCAGCACCAAAGCCCTAATGTAAGTCATTGATTTCTTTGCAAGTTATTTCCATGTAGCTATTTTCAAGTGAAAATGGTTTTCTATCCTTTTGTTTACTTTATAGTTTTAGTTCTTGTTTAGTATTATTTTAATAAGGCCAAGGTTGATTGATTATGAGAAAAGTGTAAATTTGCTTTATCACTAAGCATTGCATGAGGGCATGGCAATGGTTAAGTGTAGGGGATTCGATAGGTGTGTAAACACCCATCCTTTCACCACTTAATTCTGGCTAAAACAAGACCAAAACACGTATTTAATATCATTTGTTTGGAATTATGCGTGGTTTTTGTGTTTATTGTGTTTTCAGAGCTAACCGGATGAATGTTAAAGAAAACATGGGATTGCACGGGTTTTATCAAGGAAAAAGACTCAAGACGAAGTCTATTGTCCAAGAGATGCAAAAGATTTGAAGTCAATGGGCCTATTTGAAGATTTATCGAAGAAAAGGACCAAAGATGGAAGATTTACATATGTCGAAGAAACTCAAGTCTATTAAACAAAGAAATTAAAAGACGAGTTGAATTTAATCGTCGACAAATCCCGGATCAGAATCGAAAACGTCAACTTTTCTGAAAAGACGAGAAGACAAGAAGAAAGGGAGATAGCCCACTCACCAACCAACCACTAGGACTATAAAAGGATTTTTCCTTCACATTTTTAGGGAGTTAGCTTTTATTTTTCTTTTCCCAGCTTCTTTGGTTCGTAGCTTCACCAACACCATTAGGGTGTTTGGTGATTTTTTTCATTTTTCCTTTAATCTTGTAAGTGTTTGATCATTACTATTGTTAACTTTTACATTAATCTTTCAATTCCAATCTTTCTATCCATCTTGTTCTTCATCATCTTTTTTGCAAGTTCTTAAGTTTTTATTTGGTTCAAGTTTGATCTTAAAAAGTTGTTGATTTAGTGTTTTTATTGTTGGGATTTGTTACTTATGATATTTAATTGACTATTGATTAGTTTGGTAAAAACTTTTTGAGTATTTGAGTCGATTTGGATTAAAATTCGTATCCCCTGTTCTTGCGTTGCTGTAACTGTTCTTCATTGCCAGATTTATTCCGAATAGTAATCTGCTTAAGTCTCTTACTCGGAATGCTCAGACATTCCGAATAGCCTGTCCCTTTTTACCCTTGTTCGGAATATTTTACATATTCCGAATTGAATTTATTCCGCATAGGGAATTCTTTCCGCATAAGCCAGATTTTCCGAATAGGCTTTCTTTCTGAATAGAACCGATTTTCCGCATAGGCTTTCTTTCCGAATAGGACATGCTTTCCGAATACGGTCATTTTTCCGCATAGATTTGTTTTTCCGAATAGGCTGTATTTTCCGAATGGCTCAGTTTTCCGCATAGGACTTATATTCCGCATAAGACTTTTTATTCCGAATTGATTTCTTTCCGCATAAGATTATATTTTCCGAATAGGGCTTTTATTCAGCTTAGTAATTTATTCCGCATAGGGTGTTAGGGTATTTTCCAGTTGCTGTTTTCAAATTCAAGTTTTACTTTTTAATTGTTTTAAGTTTAAGTCTTTCTTTACTTTATTCATTTCCCTTTTTAATAGAATAGAAAACCAAAACCCCTTTTTGTCACCAAGAACAATCATTCCACTTTAAACCGAGATCAATTCGAGAGGATATCGAGAGTAAAATTGAACCATACAAAATGCGTGTATCATTGAGACACACGGGGATCAAACGAGTAATAGTAATATTATTTCGAATGAGCCCAGTGTGGACCTTAGTGTAGATCAAGTCGCCCAACCTACAACCCTTCCTGATGCAACGCATGCGTATTATAAATCATTATTTGATAAGCTTGCTAAGGATGTTGATCATGCTAAGGTGGTTACTAATAAATTTAGAGAAACTAATGCCAAATTGACCACTGAGCTTGCGGGATATAAGGAAAGGGAGAAAAGTTTTGAAATTCATCATGCTAAAATTAAAGAACTTGAACAAGCTCACGCAACATCTGTTTATAAAAAAATGTACGACTCAGAAATTAAATGCTTTACATTTAAGTAGTGCCAAAAAGATAAGCGATTTGAATGATGAAATCACCTCTCTTAATAACAACTTCTAAATGAACAATATACAATTTCTTATCTTAAAGTAGAAAGAAAAAAGCTGAAACATGATTTCAAAATTCGAGAAGATGGGCTTCTTGAGGATTTTGCAATGCTCAGGATAGGATTAGGGATTTCGACAACCTGTTAATAAAACGTGGTCAATCTATGCAAACTATTAACATGCTCGCCCCCAAAGTGAATGAGATGTACCACACCAGTTACAAACTGGCTTTAGGTTGTCCTCTTCCTCCTAATCCTGAATGTTTTAAGCAAGCTCAGGCCACCCAACTAAGTTTATATAATGGTAATGTGTTGCTAGATAAGCATGATCCTCCTGTTATGTGTGATTCGGAAGAAACCGTTAAACTTGCCGAAGAGAGTCGTTCATGATTGCAAAAGCTTAATAGAGAAATCACACCGGTTTATTATCCAAAAATTAATCCTCCAACAATTTTTGTTCGGTCTAAAACTAGTACTGAATTGTCTTTGATACAAAGTGAGGAATTGTCGGATGATCCTCCTAAACCGAGTGTTGCACGACGATTTCTAAACGAACTAAAAGATAACTTTGTCATTCTTAAACGTGTTGTTAATTCCAAAATTACTAGAGGAAATTTTACATCACCCGTTCAGATTGAGGTTCAGAAAATTCTTCAAAACGATATTAATCCGATTATTAATCAAGTTGATGCTCGGATAAGCAATTTGAAAAACGCTTTTCTAACAGAATTAGTCAACTTTGTTGAAGACTTTAATTCTTTGGCGAAGGAGGCTGATGAATCTCTTGATAAAATCAAAGTTTTAGAAAACGATCTTGAATGCCTCTCTAAAGCAAGTGATAGTGTTGGTAGTAGCCACGTTGCGTTAGATACCCCTGTGTCGAATCATGAATCCCTCCAAACTGAGCTTTAACGTACGAAAGAAAAAATGGAACCTGTTGTCATTAAAAAGGACAAAGAATTTACTGATCTTTGGAATAAATTTGTCAAGAATGTGATGAATGCAAATATGAAAAAATTTCGTACGATAAAGCATACAATTAAATGCAACAAACTATCGCACGGTTGCAGGCTCAGTTAAAAGGGGTTAAGGAAAAGAATTTGGCTTCTTCAGGGTTAGAGAATGCCAGTGATGGGAATATTCAGAAGCTTAAGGCTAAGATTGCAGATTTAGAATCTGAAGTTGTTTCGTATATGCGGGCTGTAGAACATGTTAAGTCCGTCTATCAGAAACTTATCGATAAAATCTATGAGAACTGTAAGTTAAAGGCCTTGTTAAAAGATAAGACTTATGAGCCTAGTACGATTGTGGATACTATGATTCAGACACCAGCAACCTCGAGAACTACTCGTATTGCTGTACCACCTTTTCCCAAGGTTGTTGGAACGCAAGCTGCTGTGATTGCCCCGGGAATGTTTCGAGTTAGTCCTTCCTCTCAACCTAGGGTAGATATCTCTGTGCCTAGGAAACAACGTAAAGCAAGCGTTAGGACAAAACCAACCACTGAATCTCAACCACAAGTCATCGATTTAAAAAGTGCTAATTCTAATAGACGTGTGTCATTTTCTACAGGAATAAACAACTTCACTAAGAGCAGAAGGCCACAGCCTACGAGCAATACAAGGAATGATAGGGTCCCTTTTGCCTCTAGAAGTAGTCGCCCCAAGATCAATAATATGGAAGTAGAAGAACATCCTAGGAATTTACCGCTTTTTAATCATAAACAGAATCTTAATTCATCTGAATGTAATGACTTTAAGCTTGCTATTCGAAATGAAAAATCTGAAGTTATTTGTGCTAAATGTAATAAATGTTTCTTTACTTTTAGTCATGATAATTTTGGTTTGACTATGAATGGTTTGAATTATGGTGGATACACCCGAATTGAAAAGCTTTCCATGAGCGAAAAACATAACATTCCTAAGGCTAAGGTGTATGTTCCAAAAAGTACGCATGTAGGATCCACAAAAAGTCTTGTTAAGCCTGGTAGCCCTAGAGTCACTTCTAAATGGTTGCCTACTGGTATAAATTTTGACTGTAGTGGCAAAGTTATCGACACTAGTAGATCTCATACTGACAGTGAAATGTCGGTATGTGATAAGGCTTAATTATAATCTAACCCTACAGGAACCTATTTTATTGGTTGCCAAAAAAATTTCTTCTCTTATCATTGGCAGGCTGTTGAAATTTGTCTCTGGTGCGTGGACTCGGGCTGTTCAAAACATATGACTGGAAATGGAAGCCTTCTCAAGAACTTTGTTTGGCTATTCATGGGAACTGTTCGATTTGGAAATGGTCATGTTGCTGCAATTCTAGGCTATGGTGATCTTCATTGGGGAAATATAATCATCACCAAAGTCTCTTTTGTTGATGGCTTTGGACACAATTTGTTCTTGGTTGGGCAATTCTGTGATTCAGATTTGGAGGTAGTCTTCAGAAGTCATACATGTTTCGTAAGGGATCTAAAAGGAATTGATTTGTTGAAAGGAAATCATACTACCAACCTTTACACCATTGATCTTTTTCAAATGTCTGATGCTTCTCCAATTTGTCTTATGGCCTGGGCCACTTCAACAAAGTCATGATTATAGCATCAAAGGTTATCTCATCTCAATTTTGAAGCCATCACCCAACTAGCAAAAGATGATCTCGTTACCCATCTTCTAAAGTTCAAATATACAAAAGACCATCTTTGTCCTTCATGTGAGCAAGGTAAAAGCAAGAAGAAGCCTCACAAACCCAAACCTGTTCCCAATTCAACGAATAGGTTACATCTCCTACATATGGATTTGTGTGGACCAATGAGAATCAAAAGCGTTAATGATAAGTGGTACGTCCTAGTGATTGTGGATGATTATTCTCGTTACACATGGGTTCATTTTCTTGCTTCAAAAGATGAAGCCCCTGGTGTAATCATTAAAAATTCTTGAAGAAAACATCAGTGCTACTGCAAGCCCCTGTCATTATTGTAAGAACGGATAACGGCACATAATTCACCAATCAACATCTGAAAGCTTACTTTGACGAGGTTGGAATTTCTCATCAAACATCGGCTGTAAGAACTCTAGAGCAAAATGGAGTTGTGGAACGAAGGAATTGTATGTTAGTTGAAGCTGCTCGAACGATGCTTCTCTCCTCCAGTGCACCGTTATTCCTTTGGGACGATGCTATTGCAACAGCATGTTATACTCGGAACCGCTCCATTATTCACACCCGATTCAACAAAACACCTTATGAGATCATTAACGGAAGAAAACCAGATATTTCATTTCTACATGTCGTGGGTGCATTATGTTATCCGAATAATGATCGTGAATATATTGGTAAACTTGAACCTAAAGGTGATATTGGCTTTTTCATTGGTTATTCTTCAACTGTTTGTGCTTACAGGGTTTATAATCGAAGGACAAGAAAGGTAATGGAGACTATGAATGTTACCTTTGATGAACTCTCGGGAATGGCGTCTCAACATAGAAGTTCACATCCTGAGCTTCAAGGTCAGACTTCTGGACACGTAAGTTTAGGACTCGCACTTCAATTTGCACCGTCAGCAATATCATTGTTACAACCTTCAGAACGTGATTTGGAAGTTTTATTTGGGCCAATTTATGATGAATATATGGAGGGTCCTTCGTCATTTGGTGTTACTCAAAATGACCCAGCTGCACTTGCTACGGTAGTTCAAGAACCTCCAACTGCATCTACACGAACGGCATCTTCTTCTGCACCATCTATGTCAACCTCAACCATATTGACTCCAACTATTCCAACCACCTCTCAGACTGCTGACGCGTCTCAACAACATTCTCAGCAAATTCCTAATCATGTTCATTTTCAGAATGAAATAGTTGCTGAAAATGCAAACAATGCGATGCTCAACGAACATGAGTTTATTAATCCATTTGCGACTTCCACAAGTACCACTCAGCCTTCAACACCATATGTGGATCCGTCGAGCTCGCATCAAGTTTCTCATACACTTCCACATGAACACAAATGGACTAAGGATCATCCTTTGGTTCAAGTGATTGGCGATCTCTCACGACCAGTCTCGACACGAAATCAGCTGCGTACCGATGGTGATATGTGTATCTATGCACTATCAGTCAGCACAATGGAACCATTAAGTGTTAAAGAAGCAATGACCGACGCATCATGGATTGAGTCTATGCAAGAAGAGCTCAATCAATTCATCCGACTTGATGTATGGGAGTTAGTACCACGACCGGAAAATATCGATCCCCTTACCCTAAAATGGTTATTCAAAAACAAGATGGATGAGGAGAAAACGGTTATTAGGAACAAGACTCGGTTAGTTGTGAGAGGTTATATACAGCAGGAGGGACTTGATTTCGCAGAATCCTTCGCCCTGGTTGCTCGAATGGAAGCTATTAGGATTTTCTTGGCATACGCTGCACACAAATCGTTCACTGTGTATCAAATGGATGTGAAGACGGCTTTCTTGCATGGGCCGTTAAAAGAAGATGTGTAGGTATGTCAACCCGAAGGTTTCATCAACATCGAACATCTAAGCCATATCTACAAGTTGAAAAAGGCAATTTATGGTTTGAAACAAGCACCGAGGGCATGGTACGACGAATTATCATCATTTCTTCTCCAAAATCACTTCAGCAAAGGAACCATTGACCCAACGTTGTTTATCAAGCACTAAGGCAACGACATCTTGGTGGCTCAGGTCTCTGTAGATGATATAATATTTGGTTCTACAAACCCAAAATATTCCATATTATTTGCCGACCTTATGAAAAGCCGATTCGAAATGTCGATGATGGGGGAAATGACGTTTTTTCTTGGTCTCCAAGTTCACCAATCCCCCGTGGTATTTTCATAAATCAGTCGAAATATGTACTCGAGATTCTAAAGAAATTTGGAATGGAAAACTATGATCCTATTGGTACTCCAATGGACACTAAACACAAGCTTGATTTGTATAAGAAAGGGACATTTGTAGATGCTACAAAATACCAAAGTATGATCGGGTCCCTTATGTACTTAACCTCAAGCAGACCGGACATTGTGCATGCTACTTGTTTATGTGGTCGGTATCAGGCTAAGCCTACTGAGAAACACCTCAAAGAGGTTAAAAGGATCTTTCGTTATCTTTGGGGAACCGTCAACATGGGTCTCTGGTATACGAGGGATTCTGGTTTTAATCTAACTGGGTTTTCAGATGCCGACCATGCAGGGTGTCATGATACATTCAAGAGTACCTTCGGTGGAACACAATTCTTAGGTGAGAAGTTAGTGAGTTGGTTCTCACGAAAGCAAGATTGTACATCGTTGTCCACTGCGGAAGCAGAATATGTGTCTCTATCCGTCTGTAGTGCTCAAGGTCTTTGGATGAGAACACAACTCACGGATTATGGCTTTCACTTTAACAAAGTTCCTATTTATTGTGATTCACAATCAGCCATAGCCATATCCTGCAACCCGGTCCAACACTCCAAGACCAAGCACATAGCTGTCCGATTCCATTTCATAAAAGGAGCACATGGAAAGAGGAACGATCAAACTGTATTTTGTCAAGACGGACTACCAACTAGCCAACATCTTCACCAAAGTTCTTTCTCAAGACAGATTTGAATTCTTGGTTCGTCGACTTGGTATGCGTAGTTTCTCTCCCGATGAGCTTCAACGTCTTGCACATTAGCAGTAACCCTGTATATATCTTTCAGAAAATCCAAATACAAAAATATAAAACCTATAAAAACAAAATAAAAAATGAGATAATCTTTCAAAAATACCAAAAATATTCTTCTTCGACATGTCTCTCAGCATCGATAATATGGAAGTACTTAGAAATGTCGCTCAATAACGACACGGATATGTACATAAAGTTCGAATGGGAGTTCAAATGTTTTCAAAACATGTCTTTCTATTTTTTCTTCTCATAATGGCTCACAGTCATATTTCAGAATGTGACCCGGACTTCAAATAAAGGAAAGTTTATCACAAATGATAACTTATGCTCAACAACGAGAAATTAATTTTTCTCGGTCATGGGCTTATATCAAAACATTCAAAGTTTTAAGCTCATGAACTCAAGGAAAATGTTCATTTATGTATATTATTCCTCAACAACGGGAAATTCAGTTTTCTCGATTTTGAGCACAATTTTTCAAGATATCCTCAAAAGATATTTTTAAATTCTTTCAAAATTGTGTGCTCATATACTCCCCTATTTCAAATAGATTTTTTTCGAGAGGGAGTATAAATATCTCATAACATATAGTTCCAAAATTTTCTTGAAACATTATTCTCTCCATGTTACATTACTAGTATATAAAAAATTTCACAAACACATGCAATTTTTGAGGGAGAGAATAGTGATAAAATGTGATTAAAATGTGTCATCTTGGATAAGATCTTTGATATAAGTGTTTTCTTTTCCTAATATGTGCAAAAACCTTTCCTTTTATGATTCACATATTTAGGGGAGCGTTTTGGTGATATAGAAAACTTTCAAGGTGTAAACATTGATTTCATTAACACCTTGATTGCCTTTTCAATCGGTTTTTTAGGTTAAGATATCTATAGCCCACAACATATTGATTCACGACGGTATTGGTGTCAAAAGGTGGTTAGGTATTCGTCCTATGATCCAACAAGAACCGGAGGGATCTTCCCAAGAACAATCCATTAGAACATAGAAGTCCTTAGGAATAATGGAGTAGTTGAGTGTACGAGAATAATGCCGACTAATGACTTAAGCTAGCACCGGTACAATCACAACAAGGTGCTAGTAATGACGTCTTGGTAAGCATTGAAGGGGTTTAATAACTTGATTTTACTCAGGTTAAAAAGATTCGTTTTAAGTATGTATAATCGAATTGATCTTAGTTCTCTATGTGACTCAGTTTTATTTTGGTGTAAACAAATATTTTTGGTTTGTTTTTAATTTAAATGTGCAAGACTTAAAAGTAAATGTCGTTAAAGTAAAGGGCAAGTATTAAAATAAAGCGTGAAATTAAATCTAAGTCTAATTAAAAGAAAGGTGCGATATTTAAAAAACGTGACAGAAAGTAAAATGATTAAATGACTAAAGATAAAAGCGTGACAGGAATTAAAATTTGACAAGTATTAAAATTAAAACCTAACAATTAAACAAGACAAAATATGAGAGTTAACCCAGATCGGAATATATTCCGATCGACCTTACCATCGGAATGAACACGCCACCTATCGGAATGTTGAAGAGACCCAGATCGGAATATGTCACCTTTTCAGATCGGAATAACCAAACAACCTCAGATCGCAATGTAGTCCAGATCGGAACGTTTCCTATCGGAATTTCACCTATCGGAATGTGGCTAAGGAAAATTGGGCAGCACTTCGTCTAAGTAAGCCTCAAGAGCCGTCGGAAAGAGCGATCGCAATATGCGATCGCAATCCCCAGATCGGAATGAGGAAGATGGTACACCCGATCGCAATCCCGGATCGGAAAGCAAAACCCTTAGGCCAATACTGTCACTATCGAAATGTGCTTAGCAAACCGTCGCAATGTGGAGAAAACCTAACTTTCCGATGGAATCCAAATTCGTAATAAGCACAAATCCTAATAAGCTATATCCAATAAGCCGTGACCCAGAACTTGAATGAAATGGAATCAAAACATGACAATAAACTAAAAAGTTAAAAGCTTTCAAACTTTAAAAGACGAAACTTAAATGAAATCAAAACTTAAAAATCAAAACTTTAAAGAAAACTTCCAAAACACTTAAACAAAATACCAAATAAGCACACAAGGTTGTCAATCTCGTGGCTTATTCCGTATGAGAACTTAAAAGACAAGAAAGGACGAAACTTTAATCAAAATAAGCAAATGGATTAAGCAAAACTTTCTTAATCCGAAATTCAAACCGAAACAAAATGAGAAGAGAAGAATGAGAATGGTAAAAATAAACTTGATCAAATGATAAAGAAAGGTAAAGACAAGAATTTAAAGAACACAAATTGAAAACTTACTTGGAATTAAAAGATAATTAAGTGGTTTTAGTTTTCAAACGTTGTGAATCTTTTGACTCAATCCGAGTTTACTCTAGCAAAGAAAGAAAATAACTATACAAAAAGAAAAACTAATAGGCCAAAATAGATCAAAAATTTTGAAAAATGTCGAAAAATTGATTTTCTAGTTAAAATGAGGACAAATACAAGGAAAAGACCACTTAACTTCGATAGAAGTCCCCCCCTACACTTAAGATAAACATTGTCCTCAATGTTTAAGCATGTGGGAGTAAACTCCCCTACACTTAGGACATTGTGCACGTTGTTTAAATCTCGCTAAGGAAAAGACAACTAAAGAGATTCCTATTTTAATATTGAGAAAATATATAAAATAGTGAATCGAAAAGATTTTAGGATAGAACCGGGATAAAGTAGAACATGGAATCACGGGTCGTCAAGAATCATCAAGAGTGGATTATTGAAGCTCGAATCCCTGATTAAGAAGTGAGGAGAGGAAATAGCAATCCAAAGGGTCCCCCTACACTTATGATAAAGAAAGAAAAAAGATAGATGCATGGGTTGTCTCCCAAGAAGCGCTTGATTTTTGTTAACCGAGTCATTAGCCTGACTCGACCTTGATCATCAACGGAAGGAGCATAAGACATATCCATCAGGATCAAAGACATAGTTTTCATCGAGCAAATAGCATAGGCTTAAGGCGAACAAGGCAAGCCAAAGAAGAGTAGGCAAGGTTCCCTTAAGCAGCGATGGAGCATGGTGGAAGCAGAGATGAAGTGGTGCAAGCATGTCGTCAATAATTCCAAAGATTTTTCCTTTTATTTCATCAGGTGGATACTGAGATGGCTGAAAGATTTCAATGCCGGGGTCGAACACCTTTTCCTTTAGGGGAAAATAGCACTCAGGCTCAGCCGAGTGTGAAGAAGATCCGCAAAGAAGCACAACCTCGTCCTCAGAAGGGGGACAAAGAGGTGTCAAATCATAAGTGCAACGGATTTCGGTGTCGACCGGTTTCTTCTCCTTGGACAAAATGCTCTTCAAATCCAAAGTAGGATTAAGACGATAATCTTCAAAGTCCAAAGGAGGAGCATCACTCTCATGAGGGAAGTAAGTATTGAGAAATTCAGAGAAATCTTCCTCAAATGAATAATCGTCCAAAGTAGGATCGAGTGATGGCGGAGGATCTTCATCATGTGAAGAATCGCTCGATAGAGTATCAGCCTCATCAAAATCATCGAAAGTGGGCAGCTCGGGATACTCAAAAGTACAATCAAAATTATCCGAATCTGAGCTAGAATCATTATCATCATAAGCATCGAAGACCGGTGGAGAATCATAAATGGGAGAAGCTTCGAAAGTAGGGAGAGAATCATCCACATCATCATGAAAAAGTGGATTATCGATGCAAGAGTCGAATAGAGGATTGTCGGAGACGGTAAAGTCATCGAGCACATTAATCATATTCACTGATTCTCGGCCTCCAAAAGTTGTACTAGTAAGCTTCCCCATTTTGAAAACTTGTGCATCATCCCCGACTCTTAAGATTAACTCACCTTCGGCAACATCCACTAAAGCTCGTCCGGTTCTCAAGAATGGCCGACCAAGTATTAAAGGAATACGAGGGTCCATTTCATAATCAACTACGACAAAATCGACCGGGAAAGTAAATGCGCCAACTTTAATAAACACGTCTTCGGCTATACCAACAGGGTAAGCGAGAGTGCGATTTGCAAGTTCAAGAGTCATCTTTGTTGGAGTGAGGTCGGGTAATGATAGTGTTTTCCAAACACTCAGTGGCATCAAATTAATACTAGCCCCGAGATCAGCAAGGGCAGTAAATTCTTCAGTTTTGTTGAACACGCAAGGCAACACAAAACGACCGGGATCTCCAAGCTTTTCCGGAAGTTCTTTAAGAATAACTGCAGAGCAGTTTTCATTTAAGCGTGTGTTGGCGAGTTCAATAAGCTTCTCCTTCTTGTTAAGCAATTCCCTAAATGCTTTAACAAATTTGGGCATGTGGACAAGTGCTTCAAGAAAGCTAATGTTGAAGTTCATTTGAGAAATCATCTTCACATAGCGTGACACTTCGGAGTCCTCCTTGGTTAGCATTTTGGACTTGCCTAAACGAGAGGGATAAGGGATATTGGGTTTGGGTGGTGAAGGTGCAGGTGTAGGTAAAGGTTGAGATGTTGAAGGATCATTCGTGGGAATTTCATCACGTCGAGGCGGAGACGGTAATGGTGCACTAATACTAGGTGTAGGAGGAGTAGGGATACATGGTGGTGGAGGAGTTATAGATGATGGGGGTGGGATTGGTGGTCCTTCGATGGTGACTCCACTACGAGTAGTAATAGCACTCACATTGGCTCGCGGATTAGTGACGGTGTTTGAAGGTAGAGAACTTGAAGAAGAAGGTTGAGCGGCTGGCAAGAAACTAGCAAGCATATTCTTCAAATCATTGGTTTGACTGCTGAAGGAGGATTGAATGTTATCTCGAAGCTCGGATCTTATCTCATTTCCTTGCTTTGTGATATCTCCTTTCAGATTGATAATTTGGCTCTGCAAGTTCTTGATTTGCTCACCTTGGGTTCTCATGATGGCCTCAACATCGGGATTAATGGGTGGGGTTTGTTGGGTGGGTGGGTGATAAGGATTAGAAGCTCTTGGTGGGATTTGGTTGCTTCTAGTGTAGTTGTTGGCGGGGTTTTGGTTTTGAGGAGAAAAACCGGGTGAAAGGTAGTTGTTGGAACGGTAGCTCTGCAGATTTCTATCCCCTTGTTGTCTAGCTTGGTAATTTTCTGGTGAATAATTACCGTAAGCAGCATACACATTTTCCGGATTTCCTTGTGTCGAAGGACAATCGGTGTATGAGTGAGGACCGCCGCATGTTTCACAAAGAGTAGCAACAGCTTTTACTTGTTGTTGTTGTTGGTTTGAAGCGAGAAGCGTAATACTTTTGCTCATTTCAGTCATCATGCGGGTGAGTTCGGTCATCTCAGGGTTTGCTGAGGTGGAGGAAACATTGACTCTCGGGTTGTTCCTAGAAGAAGCAGAGGAATCCCAGTTTTTGTGGTGAGTAGTCATGTTCTCAATTAACTCTCTACACTCCTCGGGTCTCCTTTTCATGAATGTGCCACCGGCGGCTGCATTGATCGTATCTCGATCTCGAAAAGTCAATCCGTTGTAGAAAGTATCAATTAGGGTCACAGGGAGCATGTTGTGGTTTGGACAACGGTCGATCAAGACATTATATCTCTCCCATGCATCAAAAAGAGATTCATCGGGATCTTGCATGAAACCACTGATCTGATTGCGAAGGCTTGTGACCATGGATGGTGGAAAGTAGCGCGACAAAAAGCGTTGAGTCATGTCATCCCAAGTGTGAATAGAATTCTTCGGGAGACGATCAAACCATTTCTCGGCATGATGTAAGAGAGTGTGTGGAAAGAGTTGTAGGCGAAGCTCATCCATAGTGGCACCAGCCAACTTCATGCTCTGGGTGATTGTAATGAACTTGTCGAGGTGTTTGTTGGCATCATCATCAGGCAATCCACGGAATGGGTTAGTTTGTACTTGCTGAATCATGTGGTGCTTCAACGAAAACTCAGGAGCGTTGATTTGCATCGGCACAATCGGTCCTCCTCGTCCAAACATTGTTGGTTGACAAAGTTCTTCCATGGTCCGAAGATCGGGTTGTGGAAGAGCATTGTTGTTATTGTTGAGGTGCGGTGGTTGATTATTGTTGTTAACACCTGCCATATCTAAATCTTCTTGAGGCTCGGGCTCTTGATAATTAGAAGATCTAGTACGCATACACCTGAAAATGCAAAAGAAAAAGAAACCAAACACAAAGACAATATATATACACAAGAAAGATAAAATCTTTTTGGATTTTTGAAATTTTCAATTTTTATGGATTTTTATCAATTTTTAATTGTTATGATTTTTTGAATTTTTTATGCAAGAAAAATAACATTCACAAGTGAACGGATCCTAAAAAGCAACGTGTCTCTCAGAGAAAACCGTCAATCTTAACGATAAGAGCCGGCAGCGGCGCCATTTAATAACTTGATTTTACTCAGGTTAAAAAGATTCGTTTTAAGTATGTCTAATCGAATTGATCTTAGTTCTCTATGTGACTCAGTTTTATTTTGGTGTAAACAAATATTTTTGGTTTGTTTTTAATTTAAATGTGCAAGACTTAAAAGTAAATGTCGTTAAAGTAAAGGGCAAGTATTAAAATAAAGCGTGAAATTAAATCTAAGTCTAATTAAAAGAAAGGTGCGATATTTAAAAAACGTGACAGAAAGTAAAATGATTAAATGACTAAAGATAAAAGCGTGACAGGAATTAAAATTTGACAAGTATTAAAATTAAAACCTAACAATTAAACAAGACAAAATATGAGAGTTAACCCAGATCGGAATATATTCCGATCGACCTTACCATCGGAATGAACACGCCACCTATCGGAATGTTGAAGAGACCCAGATCGGAATATGTCACCTTTTCAGATCGGAATAACCAAACAACCTCAGATCGCAATGTAGTCCAGATCGGAACGTTTCCTATCGGAATTTCACCTATCGGAATGTGGCTAAGGAAAATTGGGCAGCACTTCGTCTAAGTAAGCCTCAAGAGCCGTCGGAAAGAGCGATCGCAATATGCGATCGCAATCCCCAGATCGGAATGAGGAAGATGGTACACCAGATCGCAATCCCGGATCGGAAAGCAAAACCCTTAGGCCAATACTGTCACTATCGAAATGTGGTTAGCAAACCGTCGCAATGTGGAGAAAACCCTAACTTTCCGATGGAATCCAAATTCGTAATAAGCACAAATCCTAATAAGCTATATCCAATAAGCCGTGACCCAGAACTTGAATGAAATGGAATCAAAACATGACAATAAACTAAAAAGTTAAAAGCTTTCAAACTTTAAAAGACGAAACTTAAATGAAATCAAAACTTAAAAATCAAAACTTTAAAGAAAACTTCCAAAACACTTAAACAAAATACCAAATAAGCACACAAGGTTGTCAATCTCGTGGCTTATTCCGTATGAGAACTTAAAAGACAAGAAAGGACGAAACTTTAATCAAAATAAGCAAATGGATTAAGCAAAACTTGCTTAATCCGAAATTCAAACCGAAACAAAATGAGAAGAGAAGAATGAGAATGGTAAAAATAAACTTGATCAAATGATAAAGAAAGGTAAAGACAAGAATTTAAAGAACACAAATTGAAAACTTACTTGGAATTAAAAGATAATTAAGGTGCAAAACATGTATTTAAATGTGCAAGTAATTAAAGGTGCATAAAATAAAGGTGGAAGAACTAGTTTGTCAATCTAGCCAACAAAATGAAAAGTGATTAGCTAATGACTATATATAGGGGATTAGGGAGGAGGTTAGAGGAAGCTTCCTCCTCTCCTTCCTTTCTTCCTTAATTGCATGCTTAGGTCCCTCCTCTTCTTTAATCTTTTTGTTAATTGCGCCATTAGTCCTTAAGCCTTCAAATCTTCTTTAATCTTGGACTTTAACGACTTTTGGCTCGGGATTTCTTTGGACTCGTCTTTTAATTCTTCAATAAATAAGACTTGAGTTCCTCGGCTTTAAGTGAACTTCCGTCTTTTGACTCTTTCTTCGATAAATCTTCAGAATTGGTCTTGGACTTCCGTTCTTTTTGCACTCTTGACTTCTTGACTTCGTCTTTCATCTTTTTCTTCAATAAAAGTCCGTAAATGCCCGTGAATTCTCGTGTTTTCTCCACTTTTCACCTTTTCGTCCTAAATCACAACAAGAACACAAACCACGCATAATTCCGACATAAAAGACATAAAATACACGTTTTGGTCCGGTTATTATTGTAATTAAGTGGTAGAAAAGATGTGTGTTTTCACACATATCAGGGTTGAACAATGAAAAAGAAATGTAAGGATAAAGGGTGTAAAGAAAGCAGCCCTCCATACAACTTAGGCAGAAACCGGGTCAACTCATCCACTATCAGAATTACTTAGTTGATTTTTGATGTTGAAGACAAAGCATCATGGAGTGATGCAATGCACAACCCTTCCTAGCCTACTCAAGCTTCTCTCAAAAGAAGTTTGTTTTATTGTCACGGAGTTCAACTCATTTCTATCAACTTTCTCACTCCGAGATAGTAGATATTGAAAAGGTGGCAGTTTGCTCCAGCCTCCGATCACCAAATAAACGTGCACTTATAGAGTCTAGAGCCAACGAGATTCATCAAAAATCTCATTAGGACACTTATTCCATATATCAATTGTTGTTCATCATTAGAACACAAGCGATAATTTACAGAGTCCTACGCTCTATCCTTGTGATATTGCCAGAACATTCAGAGTGATACTCTTTAGTATTCACAGTGATGAATGGAAATCCTTCCAGTGTTAACATCAAACAACACTGCGGTAGGTCATATGTAAGATTCACTTGAATTGAACATATGATAACTGGAAAGCAACAACGGTTTTATTCTTTCTTGACTCGAACTCGTTCTATATCCCGACGCAATATCTTTATGATCTTGCTAGAACATTCAGAGTAATACTTCTTAGTATTTACTGTGGCGAATGGAAATCCTTCCAGTGTCATCATCAAACAGCACTGCGGTAGGTAACTTGTGAGATTCTATACGAATCAAACTTGTGTCAACTGGAAAGCAACAATGGTTTGGTTCTTAATTGATTCAAACTTGTTCCAAGAAATGAATTGTCGACGTAATCAGCAGAATGGAACTGCATGATTCACTCTTTACTATGAACTATCTTTCGAGATGCTTAAGTAATGAGAACGGTTACCACAGCCGGAAACCCTGTCAAGGAAGTTCTTTGAACTTACCTAATCACAGGTACAGTACTTGTACTGTATAACAGGAAACCGGAGGAATGCAAACGGTGGCGTTATCTCAATAGTCGCAATTCAAGGCCACATACTCAAGTAATTGAAGAAAGCTAAAGAACATCGAAAGACATAGACTTCCGCTACTCTGATGATCAAAGGAGATTGTTAACAAGCTTTCAAGACAACGCAAAATATGAGTATGTGAGGAAAGACACAAGAACACAAGTTGGTAAAGTTTGAAGATCAAGTCAAGGCAAAGATCAAAGATCCAAGATCCAAGATCCCAAGTCATGAAAGGAACTATGAAAGAACTCTCAAGACAACCCTTCAAAGTCTACAACATCGAAGAAGTGAAGTCACATATTACATGACCATCCCTTAGGGGAAGATTGTTAGCCGTATTTAAAGTGATGGTCATATCATATTCCGTTGCGAAGCTCGTGAAAAAGAGTTCTTAGTTTATGTTATGTATGTAACGGGAATTAGTCCCGAACACACAAATGAGGAAGGCCTTTTATACATTACACTTGTAGTATAAAAGGCCCCTAGCACCTCATTTGTGTGTGTGTGTTTTCCATTTTATTAGTTGGTAATGAGAGAGAAATATCATGTCTTTCTCTCACTAGGAAATCACAACTCTTTGTTTTCTCTTTTATTATTCATCTTAATCTAATCTTTCTTTTTGGTTTAATCCATCATGTTATTCGTATTTGGTTAGTCGTGTGTTAAAGGCCAACAATATAAGTGATCAAAACAAGTTTACGGTGAGTTTTGAGTGTTTTCGGCAAGATTTGAAGATTTTTTGACAAATTTGACCACCTTTTACCGTGTTAATCACTGTGACCAAAGCTGACTTGTCTGTTCGAACGATTTACATAAAACGGCAAGAATAATGGTTTTGTAACGTTTACGCGACAATAATCGGTATCATATATTTTTTTTACAACAAAGATATTTATAATTTTGTGATTTCACAAATCACGTTTGAATTAATAAAGGCACATATAATTTTGAAATAGCAAATCATATTGAATTTTTCAAACGTAAATTTAAACACAAAAAGATATTTGAAACAGAGAAAAGTTATATAACAAACCATTTAAAAAAAATGTAAATCATTTTATCTTAACCATCCATTTTTATTTAATGGTTTACATTAATTTATTTTTATTTATATAAACCCTACTTTAGACTTATTTTTTTTTAAATTAAATATTTCTTAAACCGGTTAATTGTTACACAATAGTAAATATATATCATCGCGACGAGAATTAAATTATCTTTGTATAGATAGGCACATCTATATCCGGGCTTTTTCCAGCTGTTCGATGGCCCCCTCGCGCAATTCTTCTGAATTATTAATCGTATTCAAGATTCTCTGTTTTCGATTATCTAATAAATCACTTAATGAAAGTAGATTATATTTCCATTCATTTCAAAAATTCCATGATCCCTTCCCGAACCAACATGAATCTTTCGATTCATTTGGTTCTCGCGCTATTTCGCATAGAAAAATCACATGTGATTCTTGAAAAATCACATGTGATTTATTATTTTAAAATTTTGAATTTGTAAAATTACATGCGATCCTTTATGAAATCACATGTGATTTGATACTTTAAATATTACATGTGAATTTGTGAAATCACATGCGATTTATGAAATCATACATGAATTTTAAAACAAAAAATCAAATGTGATTTTATAAATCACGTGTAATTTTTTAGCGTAAATTTCAACATTCTGAAATCGTCAAAAGTATATGAAAATGACCGTCTACCAAATGAAAAAAATATTCTCGTCATTACTTTTTAATCACATGTGATTTTTGTGAAATCACATGTGATTTTAACACGTGATCGTTTGAAATTACATTTGATTTATGAATACACGTGATTTTTTTTAAATTTCGTGTTGGACATATTTAAATTTTTTAAACCTGAAACACTAGAACAACTCAATATAGTCCAACGGTTATACATAAATACACAAATATTTTTTAAACCTAAATCACTAGAACAACTCAATATATCTCTTAAACAATAGTGTTATGATAAATAAATAAATACACAAATGTGGTTTAAAAAAATAGTTTTTTAATTATAAGAGACGCATCTTGTTACATGTTTGTCTTCCACGATTATGTAAATGATAATAAAAGTTACTAAAAACAAAAAACAAAAAACAAAAAACACATGTGATTTTTCTGACCGAAAATTTTAACATTAAAAAATTATCGAAATCATATCAAAGTGTCCGTCTACTGAAACACAAGATTTTACTCGTCGCGATGGTGTATTTTTTATAGACCAACGATTTATCGTTTAAAAGATATGTTCTTTTAAAAAAAAAGTAAAAAATAGTTTTTTATTATTTGATAAAAGAATTTGGTTGAGAACTTGAAATGTGTTCTTTTGATTTTTACTAAAAGTATCATTTCTTATGATCTCACCTCATTTGGAAAAAAGTTTGTAAAAAATATATATGAAAATGTTTTTTTCAAATGATTTAATTTTGTCGAAATGATATGATTTTTTCGTCAAGTTTAATATATGCTATTTTCAGACTAACGGAAAGTAATACTTTTGTTTGAATTAAAAAATAGATAGCAAGTATCGAGTCATTAAGTTTTCTAACAATTACTAGTAATTAAGATCTCCAAAAACACTAATTGTATCAGTTTGATTTTTTGATTTATTTTATTACTTTTATAATGTTATTTTATGTTATTTTAATAATTTTGTTTAGTATCATAAAACTGTAAATCAAAAAAATCGAAATACAAAATATAAATTTAATAAATTAAAAATATTAAGATGTTAAAAAGTACGAATAAAAAATAATTAAAAAACTGTTTTATATTATGAATAACAAGATCAAATAAAAAATAACATACCTGTTTTTGTAATGAGATACCAATATTAATGTGTAAGGATGAGTATTTGGACCTGAATCTCGAAATTAAACCTGAACCATATCAATTCTCGGTACTCGAATCTCGTTTGGTATGATAGCGGTACTACGAAATAAGGTGAAACAAAATTCGGTACCACTAATTTGATGCGGGACCGGTATTAAATCGGGAATTTCTCGAAAAAACAGAAAAATATCGATTTTCCTACCGATATCCGAATCCCGTTCGATACGATACCGATAGCAAGTATCGAGTCATTAAGTTTAATATATGCTATGATTTAATTTTGTCGTAATGATATGATTTTTTCGTCAAGTTTAATATATGCTATTTTCAGACTAACGGAAAGTAATACTTTTGTTTGAATTAAAAAATAGATAGCAAGTATCGAGTCATTAAGTTCTCTAACAATTACTAGTAATTAAACCTGAAAAAATGTTTAAATCTAACATAAACATGTTTATTATAATTAATATGTAATGTAACGTAATTGTATATCTTATAATATTTACAAGAGAGTGAATATATATAAGCTGCAGTATGGGCTTTATACAATAGTCGGCTAACATCCCACTGCAGTTAGAGCGGGAGAGGAACGAACACTTAAACTATCTCTAAACTCCACAAATAAAGGCGTCGGTAAGCCTTTGGTTTGGTGAAGATGTCTGCATACTGCATACTGATAGCAAGAAGGAACATGAAGAACCCTTATGTGACAAGTAGTAACCATATCACGAATAAAGTGAATGTCAATCTCAATATTCTTTGTGCGTTGATGTTGCACATGATTGGAGGAAAGATACACGGCACTCACATTATCACAGTAAACAAGGGTAGCTGCAGATAATGGTGTATGAAGCTCTCGTAAAAGATTACGCAACCAACAAGTCTCAGCAACGGCATTGGCAACACCCCGATACTCAGCTTCAGCACTCGAGCGAGAAATAGTAACTTGGCGCTTTGAAGACCAAGAAAGAAGATTGTTTCCAAGAAAAACACAATAACCAGAAGTAGATCGTCGTGTAGTGGGGCATCCTGCCCAATCCACATCTGAATAAGCAACTAAAGACGATGTCGTGGATGAGTCAAGCTGTAAACCATAAGACAACGTGCCACAAAGGTACCGTAATATCCGTTTGAGAGCCGAGAAGTGAGTCTCTCGTGGATCGTGCATAAACAGACACACCTGTTGAACGACATAAGATATGTCAGGCCGTGTGAAAGTCACGTACTGCAAAGCCCCTGCAAGACTGCGATATAATGAAGAATCAGCAACAGGATCACCATCAACGGAAAGCTTATAATCCGTGTCAACACGAGTACGGCATGGATTACATGTAAGCATGCCAGCCCTCTCAAGAACCTCAGTGACATACTTCTGTTGAGATAGAAACATCCCAGAGGAATTACGAGTCACTGAAATGCCCAAAAAATAATTAAGTGGCCCCAAATCAGTCATAGAAAACTCTGCATGAAGTGAAGTAATAATTCGTTGAAGTAAAGATGTAGAAGATGCAGTCGTAACGATATCATCAACATATAAAAGCAAGTAAGCAGTATATGTCCCTGTCTGCAAATGAAGTGAAGAGTCACATCGACTATGATGAAAGCCAACTCGAGTAGCATAGACGGCAAATCTCTGAAACCAAGCCCGAGGGGCTTGTTTAAGCCTATAAAGAGATCTTTGTAAAAGAAAAACGTGGTCAGGATTATGTGGATCCCGAAAACCAGGAGGCTGTTGCATGTATACAGTCTCAGACAAGGAACCATGCAAAAAAGCATTCTTCACATCAAGCTGATGAACCGACCAATGTCGAGAAACAACAAGACTGAGTACGGTCCGAATAGTAGCCGGCTTAACAACCGGGCTGAAAGTCTCATCCACATCAATACCTGCAAGTTGGGTGCTTCCATTCGCAACAAGGCGAGCCTTGTAACGATTTAGACTACCATCTGCATTATGCTTATGTCGAAAAAGCCACCGGGAACGAACAACATTCGCATCTCGCGGTCTCGACACAAGAGTCGAAGTATTATTTTTAATTAATGCATTGTATTCATCTAGCATAGCACAAAACCAATTCGGGTCGCGGAACGCGGTTGCATATGACTTGGGAAGAGGGGAAATGGTGGTGTAAAACCCGCATTAAAATACCATGAACAGTACACATGAGCAGTGAACATACAAAAATACAGTAAAATTAAAACTTTCCATTTATAATATAATTCACATGTCACGATATTTAATAACATGTAATTACGTATATATTATAAATGTGTTAAGTACACGACATATAGAAATCACGATAATTAAATATGAACGTACACATAAATAATTGAACTCGGGAAAACTACGGGTTTCCCCGTGGGCTCACTATATGTCGCGGCTAAACAAGAAAAGAAGGGAGAAGTGGGCTTGGCCCATGACCCAACCTAAAACATGTTAAACCAAAAACACAGGAAACATTAAATATAATTTAGGTTACAGAAAAAAGTTCTCCTTTTGCCTCTTGCCGCCGGCCACATCAAAGAACAAGAACAAACCGGATGATTTTGGTTATTGATTTATTTATTGTACGTGATCGTGATCTTAATTCTTCCTTCCACGTGTTCGGTATAATCAAAACCCTTTTCTTTTTCTTTTAATTCTTATTGAATTCATGTTCTTACTTAATTAATCTTAAAAACAAGATGCTAAAACATGGGGATTAATTAAACATGGAAAAAGGGGTGTTTGGTTGTGTTTGTGGTTCGGCCGAGGCACCACCAAGAGCCAAGGGGCTCTCGGCGTGCGTTCATCACCACCACCGAGACCATAAGGGGTCTCGGCTTGGTTGGTTTTTGGCTCGGACGACACAAGGAAACCCCGACCGAGTGTCGGGGTGGGGTTTTGTGTTGAACCGAGTGCCAACCGAGACCTATAGGGTCTCGGTGGGGCTTTTTGGCTAACCGTGGGAACCGAACAAAAGTAGGGGGAACCGGTCACAATCGGTGTGAACCGACTGTGAACCGGTGTGAACCGTGAGCCACCAGTGGCAACCGGCTAGCCGGTCTAGCCACTGGTGGGGCTGTTTTGGCTCGGCTTATGTGTGATCCCGGGCTTCGCGCTCGGATTAATTTTTAAAACACGGGTTCGGGTTTCGGGATAATATTAAAATCAGAAATATGTTTAATTAAATTAATTACTAGACTTTTTAATTTAATTAAATTCATGACTTAGGTTAAATATTAAAATTAATATTTCATGGATAACCTAAAGTATTTTACTTCGCTTAATTTAATTAAAACATGTATTTTTAATTAGATTCTTATGATATATAGTTTAATTAAATTAACCAAGTTATTTAATTAATATGCTATAACCATGACATGTATTATACGAATTAAACTTTACTTATTATTAATAATCCAAATTATTTCTAATTATAGAAACTTACTATTTTTGGAAACTTTCTATTTTTGGAAACTTACTATTTATGGAAACCTTCTATTTTTAGAAAGTTACTTAGTATTACAATACAAGTATTATAATACACTCTTACATGCATAATACACTACAGAACATCAGTATAGCTACAGATTACACAGTAAAACACTAAAAGATGACATAATAAGTATAACAAGCTAATAACACACAGAACCAGTAAAACACATGTAATTCAGACAACTCATACACGTTCCCATTCTTATGTAGTATTATCCGTCAAGCCGGAGTAGTTTCTTCAGCGTTTTTGTTAGATTCTACTGGACATAAGGTACGGATTTCCCGTCCTTCAGTAAGGACAACCTCTTCCTTTTATTAGGATTTTCCGTATGCGGCCAACTGTTTTCCCCAGTAGTTACAGATTAAATGCTTATGTTTTATTAATTACCTTAGCCATATACATGCATGACCAATTTCACTTAGTTATGGAGGTACCATAACCATAACACTAGAGGCACTAGTGTTATGACTTCACCATGGCGGAGTGATAGCTCGTGACGTCCCTTTCAGTTATTTGGCCATTATTATATTATTATTATCATGTGGGGCGTATGGGTGCATCCTAGGTTTAGTTTCAGTCAGGATTTCATGGTGAATGTGGTGTGTGCCTTGCATCCTTCACAGGGAGCTGATCCCTCCGACCCATTACCAATTAATAGAGGAATCCCCTCTAATTTGCATGACGAGGTCACCACTCCAAGTATTCATGCACATTGTTGACCTCATGACCTATATTGGCTTTTGGTATATTAAACTAATACAGATTTTCATAAGTAACATACGCTATGTTTTCAGAACTAAAACCAGTAAACATGACATACAACTAGGTTTTCCCAGGACTTATTCATTTCCGCTGCAATTCATGCTTTATATGCTTTATATAGTTTCATTCCTTTATGTCTTTACGTTATGCTATATATCCGTGTACTGAGCGTTATGCTCAGCTGTTTTCCATTTCCATGTTCCCCAACGGCAGGTACCTAAGGTCGCAAGTAGGAACTCTAGAGTATGTGCATTCGGATGGAAACTATCCGGCCTCTTTTACCTTATGTATTTATTCCTACTTTCTCATACTTTACTTCATTTGGACATTGTTTAGTCATTTCATTTACAATACTTAATATTGCTTGTGTGTGAGTTACTAGACTACCGATGTTTGATTCCGGTATTTCTATTTATGGTCATGAATGTTAAGACATTTACCTTGCATGCTTTGATGACACACCATAATTTAGTGTAGCATTCCATCTTAACAAATGGGGTGTTACAATTATGGTATCAGAGCCAAGGTTTCGACCTGTAGCTCTGTAAAACATGACCTGTGACTTATGGGTAGTCACTAGCGTCTTCCTAAAACTGACAGTTGATTTTCATGCATTCACGCATTTTCATTTTATTTCATGCATCCATATCATTGTCTTAGGTTTATGACTAAGTAATAGTTGGTACAAGACTGGCCCTATTTAGTCGCATGTGCTTTTATCGAAACTTTTAACTTTGGGACCGACCCATAGGCGTCCCCTCGCTATGTCTTTTGTTTTGGGTGAACTGACCATAGGCGTTTACCCTCGCGCATATAAAAGTGTTTATAAACTGCATCATGCATTTTAAACTGTTTCATGCATTATAAACTGCTTCATTGATTTATACATTGTTCGTGCATTTTTATGTCATCTCATTTCAGATTTATGATTTATGTTGCATTTTTTTTAAACTGTCAGATGGTGAACACACGCAATGCTCAAGTTTTGGCTGCAGCTGTCAATGCAGCTCTGCAAGCCATCTTTCCCCAACTTCGCAAAGAAATCAGGGATGAAGCTCATGCTGAAATTCAAGCTCAGGGCGTTCAGTATGGCCCTCATCCTGAAACCCACAACAACAACAACAACAATCCTCCACCACCACCACCACCACCACCTGTTACTCTCATGACTTGGTTGGAGCGATTCAACAAATAGCGACCCCGTTCATTTGAGCAGACTGACAGCCCCAATGAGGCTGAGGCATGGATTTCTCACATCGAGAAGATATTCGATGCGATGGGTTGTGACGGCGTTTTCAAGGCAAGACTGGCTTGCTATAAGTTTGAAGGTGATGTGATGCAATGGTGGAAGTCTGTCAAGCAGGCCAATGGTGGTGATAATTGGGTTGCACTGCTGACATGGGACCAGTTTAAGGAGCTCTTCCTTAACCAGTACTTTACACATGTTGAACAGGAGAAGCTTAAGTGAGATTATCATAATATCCGACAGGTTGCTGGGGAGAATAGCAACGAATTCATGCAGAGGTTTCTCCGTTTGGCTAGTGATACTAGAGATTTTACTAGTTGAAAGTTTGATTCTCGGAATCCTCTCGAATTGATCTCGGCTCTAAGTAGAATGACTTGTTCTTGGTTAGTGAAAAGGTGTTGGTTTGTTTATTTATTTTTAAACTAAAAACAATTAAATGTAAATGACGTTGAGCAAATTAAAGCTTTGGAAGATTAAACTAAATTGACGAGTTAAAAGTAAGTGCTTTAAAACGTAAAGGAAAGATTAGAAAATTACTTTGAAAACTTAATTAAATTAATGCTTAAAAACTGGTTCTATCGGAATATCGAAAATTATTTCTATCGGAATGTAAGGAAATCAAAAGCATCGGAATGTAATGATAGCTACCATCGGAATGTCCATGTTTGGTACTATCGGAATGATCAAAAACCAAGCTGTCGCAATGACTTACTATCGGAATATGGAGAACAAAAATTTGCCAGAGTTTCGACTAGGAAAGGGACCTAAACCCCGTCGGAATGTGCGATCGCAATCCCAGATCGGAATAGGGGGAACTACCACCAGATCGCAAAGTAAAACCCTCTTGGGATATTGCGATCTAAACCAATGAAGCTGTCGGAATATGTTTAAAACCCTTGTATTGCGATGGAAGGAATGCAGTTCCGAAATTGGTGGTAACTAAAATTTCAACAAGCATACACAATAAGCCACCTTAACCGGAACTTTAAACAACTCAAAATAAAACTTAAATTTGACAACTTTTGAAAACGTAAACCATGAACTTAATGAAAAGAATTTTTATAAGACTAAAACTTATGTGAAATCCGAAAATAATAAGCTTGAACAAGGAATAGGCCAATAAACATGGAGAGCTTATAACCTATTCGTGAGAGAGCTTAAAGAGAAACAAGAAAAATCAAACTTTTAACACGAGCTCATTCACCAAATACAAATCGTATGAAGTGATACAATTGGATCAAAGATCTTGACAAATCAAGAAAAGTAGAAGAAAATTAAAGAACTTGAAAGCTTAACTAAAATAAGATAGATGAAATCCCAAATACAAAGATTAAAGGAAGCTTGAATTAAAAGATGAAAAACAAAGAAAAAGTTTAGTGAGAGAAAGTATGGAACTTTCTCTCTCTAGAAACTAGAGAAAATAAAAAAACTAAAGACTAGCTAAGCTAAGTGTGTGAAATTTGTGGAATGGAGTCCTATTTATAGGCGTGTCTTTGTGGTGGTGGGCTTGTGGTTGGGCCTTGGTCATGTGGGCTTCTTTTTCTTCTTTCTTCTTTAGTATTCACGCTTCTTTTAAATAAACGTTTCCGACTTGGATTTGAGAAGTGTCGGTGAATAATTCCAACTCGTCTTATAATCTTTCATTTAATAGACTCGAGTTCTTCGACATATATGAATCTTCCATCTTTGGCTCTATATTCTTTGATACATCTTCAAATAGACACAATGACTTCAAATCCTTTGCATCTCTTGGACAATAGACTTCGTCTTGAGTCTTTTTCCTTGATAAAGCCCGTGCAATCCCATGTTTTCTTCAATATTCTCCCGGTTGACTCTGAGAACACAATAAACACAAAAACCACGCATAATTCCAAACAAATGATATTAAATACGTGTTTTGGTCTCGCTTCAGCCAGAATTAAGTGGTGAAAGGATGGGTGTTTTCACACCTATCAAATCCCCTACACTTAACCATTGCCATGCCCTCATGCAATGCTTAGTGACAAAGCACATTTATACTTTTCTCATGATCAATCAACCTTGGCCTTATTAAAATACTACTAAACAAAAATTAAAGTACTAAGAGAAATTAAAACTTTAAAGTAAACAAAAGGATAGAAAATAGCTATGTGGAAATAACTTGCAAAGAGATCGAGGACTTACATTAGGGCTTCGGTGCTGCGAAGATTTATCACCCTCAAGTTTCACGTTCCCCAAACTAAGCTTAAAAACGAGATCATTGTTATTATAAGTTTGCAAATCAAACACTTACACACATGGCTTAATTATATGCTTAAACTCCCTTATTCCTAGGTGTATCTCTTATATTTTATTTTTGTCTTAGAATGATCATGAAGATGCATTTTTGGACTTATTTCGATAGTTTATTTAGGCTGAAAGCAAAGTAGGACGATTTGATCAATAGTTAGCTAAAGGACAAAATCTCTTAAAACTGCTTCTCGGGATATCAAAAAGTTCATATCTTGGCATAACTCGGTTCACGATTTGAGACCTTTCTCGGGCCGATATTTTGCATGTACTTCATATTTCATATCTTGAGAGACGTGCTTGAGATAATGGTCTTCTCATCGTTAATAGAGTTTCTTCACTTGGAGACTTTTGAGGGGTTCTCCAACTTTGTTGACCACGACTTCATGATTATTCTTCAATCTCTAATTGGGATTTTGAGATACAACGATCCGCCTCCTTTTCGGACTTGGATCTATTTATCCTCATACCTTGTTAGGGTCTTTTCGGATAGACTTCTCCATCATCTTTATGGGAGTTGATTGCTTTTCGTCGTGAGTCTTGATCCTTCATATTGACTTTGGGAATAATGCTTTTCACATCACCTTGGATCTTTAGCAATAAAATGGAATCCTCATGCCTTGTTAGGGCCTTTTCGGACTCGCCAATCTTCGCGCCCCGCTTCATAAGTTATGCCTTGGCTATGAACTCTTATCATTATCGAGCAACTTTTAAACGATCTTGGGCTAGAAGCTAAGTAACTTTTCAAATCGTACGACCTTACTTATTGCAGATAAATTATTAGCAAGTGATGAGAGAATAGGCAAATAATTACACCAAGTGAGCTTGTGCAAGAATACCGACTTATAATTGACTCTATCATTTCTCGTCCTCCACAATTTAAAATCTCAAGTAATGAGACTCGTGGACACTTAGCCTAATAAACCAATTAAGGTCTACATGGTTAAGGATACTAGCTAGAATAAACTTGGATAAGTCTATTCGGGTTGAGTCAAAATAAACGCAACGGGCCTAATATGTCAAAGACTTCTAAACTTGCTACACCACTTTATTAAAATTTGACTTTATTGCGGGATATATATATGAAAGCAACGATAAAAATTTAAAAATTACGACTAAATGGCCAAAGTTAATAAAAAATTTGAAAAATGTTGAAAAATAGGATTTTCCGGTTAAATGAAGGCATTTTCATGGAAAAGTCCACTTAAAACTTCGATTGAAGTCCCCCCTACACTTAAGATAAACATTGTCCTCAATGTTTAAGCATGTGGGAAAAATCTCCCCTACACTTATGACATTGTGCACGTTGGTTAACTCAAATTAATGAAGAGACGACTAAAGTGATCAATTTCAAATTTGAGTATGAAGAAAATTGAATCACGATAGTTGAGATAGAACCGGATTCCGGATAACACAGGAGCACGGTTCTTCAAAGATTCCAAGAGTGCACTAATCCCTGTAATCACATCACCACACAAATACAAACACTCTATAGAGGCTCCCCTACACTTAGGGGGTTAAAATATAAAAGGATAGATACTCGGGCTGCCTCCCGAGGAGCGCTTGTTTTTGATAACCGAGTCACGAGCCTGACTCGACCCAAAATTAGTTCATGGGGAACGTGGTGAGGGATGGAATCACCTCCTGAGAGGTGTCCTCACCAAAGTACAACTTCACTCGTTGGCCATTCACCTTAAAATTAGGTCCATTAGGTTGAGCGAGCTCGAGAGTACCATATGGAAAAATTTCGGCGATGGTGAATGGGCCGGACCAACGAGATTTGAGCTTGCCCGAAAAGATTTTCAACCGAGAGTTAAAAAGTAAGACTTTGTCTCCAACATGGAACTCTCGGTTTTTGATCTTGGAGTCGTGAATGAGCTTAGTTCTTTCCTTATAGATCAAAGAATTTTCATAAGCCTCATTCCAAAGTTCATTCAGCTCATTGAGTTGGATCTTGCGTAGGTCACCGGCTTTGTTAATATCAATTAGCCCACTTCAAGGCCCAGTAAGCCTTGTGTTCCAACTCAATGGGGAGGTGGCATGCTTTCCCGTACACAAGATGATAAGGCGTACAGCCGATCGGGGTCTTGTAAGAAGTACAGAAAGCCCACAAAGCATCATCAAGTTTATCAGCCCATGAGGCACGATGCTCTCCCACGGTTCTTTCCAGAATTCGCTTTAGTCCTCGGTTGGATATTTTAGCCTGGCCATTAGTTTGTGGGTGGTAGGCTGTGGAAAGACGATTATTTACACCGTACTTAGCCATGACTCTAGCAAATTGGTCATTGCAGAAATGAGTCCCACGATCACTAATAATGGCGCGAGGCACACCGAATCTAGTGAATAGAGCTTTCAGAAAGTTACAAACCACCCTTGCGTCATTAGTAGGTAAAGCTTTGGCTTCAACCCACTTAGAAACGTAGTCAACGGCAACAAGGATGTATTTGTTTCCTTTAGAAGAAGGGAATGGCCCCATAAAGTCGATACCCCAAACATCAAAGATTTCACACTCTTGAATGAAATTCTGAGGCATCTCGTCTTTATGTGTAATCGTGCCTTATTTTTGGCAATCATCACATCGTTTAACCATATTGTGAGCGTCACGATATATGGAGGGCCAATAAAATCCCGAATCAAACACTTTTTTGGCGGTGTAGTTGGGACCAAAGTGACCACCGGTGGGTCCTTTGTGGCAAGCATCAAGGATTTCCGAAGCTGCCGGTCCATCAACACATCGGCGTATAATCAGGTCGGCACATTGTTTGAATAGGTAAGGGTCGTCCCAAAAGTAAGTCTTAATGTCGGTGAAGAACTTTTTCTTTTGTTAGGATGTCAACCCTTCCTTGAGAATTCCACCCGCCAAGTAGTTTGCAAAGTCCGCAAACCACGGGGTTTCATTAGAATTCGAATTTATAGACATTAAGGTCTCCAAGGGAAAAGAATCATTGATTTCTTTGTTCGGATGATCCCCTTGGTATGGATCCTCAAGTCTGCTGAGATGGTCCGCGGCTAAATTTTCAGCTCCTTTTTTATCGCGAATTTCGATTTTAAATTCCTGGAGCAGAAAAACCCAGCGAAGAAGTCTTGGTTTGGAATCTTGCTTAGTTAACAAGTACTTCAACGCGGAATGATCGGTGTACACAATTGTTATAGAAAGGACAAGATAGGGGCGGAATTTTTCAAAAGCATAGACAACAGCTAAAAGCTCTTTTTCTGTTGTCGTATAATGCAATTGTGCCCCCGTCATTGTCTTGCTAGCGTAATGGATTGGTTGGAAGTGTTTGTTCACTCTTTGTCCCAGAACCGCACCAATAGCAAAATCACTAGCATCGCACATCAACTCAAAGGGAAGCTCCCAATTAGGGGTAACCAAGACGGGTGCCTTAGTTAGCTTATCCTTAAGCGAGTTGAAGGCTTCAAGACACTCTTTAGAAAAGATAAAAGGAGTATCTTTTTCCAAGAGGTGGGTCATCGGGCGAGCGATTTGAGAAAAATCTTTGATGAATCGACGGTAGAAGCCCGCATGACCCAGAAAACTTCTCACACCCTTCACGGTTGAAGGTGGAGGCAACTTGGTGATAACATCGACTTTAGCACGGTCTACTTCAAGACCGGCTTTGGAAATCTTGTGTCCCAGCACGATGCCTTCTTTTACCATAAAATGGCATTTTTCCCAATTCAGAACAAGGCGAGTGTCTTCGCACCGCTTAAGCATACGTTCCAAATTGGCAAGGCAAGTAGAGAAAGAATCGCCATAAACCGAGAAATCATCCATGAATACTTCCATAGTGTCTTCCACCATGTCATGGAATATAGCCATCATACACCTTTGGAATGTCCCAGGAGCATTACATAAACCAAAAGGCATGCGTTTGTAAGCAAATGTTCCGTAGGGACAAGTGAATGTGGTCTTTTCTTGGTCCTTGGGATCGATGGGAATTTGAAAATACCCGGAGAAGCCGTCTAAGAAGCAGTAATAGTCATTACCAGCAAGACGTTCGAGCATTTGATCCATGAAGGGAAGAGGAAAGTGGTCTTTTCTCGTGGCATCATTGAGCTTGCGATAATCAATACAAACTCTCCACCCAGTAACGAGACGAGTGGAAATTAACTAGTTGTGTTCATTGGGAACAACGGTTATTCCGCCCTTCTTGGGCACACAATGGATTGGACTAACCCATGGTGAATCCGAAATAGGGTAAATCATACGCATCAAGAAGTTTGATAACCTCTGTTTTGATGACTTCATGGATTTTTGGATTCACCCTTCGTTGGCTTTGAATTGTGGGCTTAAAGTCGTCCTCTATGAGAATTTTGTGTGTGCAGAAGTGAGGATCAATTCCACGAATATCAGAAATCTTCCAAGCAATAGCCTTCTTATGATCTTTCAACATGGTGATAAGTCGGGCTTTTTCGTCTTCCTTCAGGTCCTTAGCAATGATGACTGGTGACTTCTTCTCTTCTTCAAGGAATACATACTCAAGATGGGGCGGCAACTCCTTAAGTTCTAAATCCGGAGGATTGTCGACGGGAGGCGTATTCGAAGTCGGAGTATCGATAGCAATGACCGTGGGAGATGGAGGCGAAGGATTGTCTTCGCTGAGAAGATTGTCAAAGAAATTCATGTCTTCATCCCCACCGGTGGGAGAATCATCAGTAGCTAAATTCACATCTCCCATGGTGTCTTCAAGATTGTTCCAAAACAAATCACTATCTCCAAATAGAGACAATGATGAATCAATAGAGGACACGGTCTCAACATTGGGAAGAGAGGTAGGAATACTTTTGCAAGCATCATTAAAGTGTTCTTCACAAGCCTCATCAAGAACGTCAATACAATTAACGCTCTCATATGAATAAGGCTGTTTAGACAACTTTCCCATGTTGAAGACTACTTTATCGTCACCCACTCTCATGATAAGCTCACCGGCTTCAACATCAATGAGAGTGCGACCGGTCCTCAGGAATGGACGACCAACAATTAGTGGTACACGAGGGTCCATCTCGTAGTCGACGACAACGAAATCAGCAGGAAAGGTGAACTTGTCGACTCCTACAATGACGTCTTCGGCTATCCCCACTGGATAAGCAACCGTGCGGTTGGCTAATTCCAAAGTCATTTTGGTGGGGACTAGCTCTGGGAGAGATAATTGCTTCCAAACGCTTAGAGGCATAAGATTAATACTGGCACCTAGATCGGCTAGGGCCATGCAATTCTCTACTCCCGGGAAATTGCAAGGGATAAGAAAACGACCCGGATCACCAAGCTTGGTTGGCAATTTCCTTAAGAGCACTGCAGAGCAGTTCTCATTAAGTTGGGTGTTGGCAATATCGAGGAGCTTTTCCTTGTCGCTCAGAAGATCTTTAAACATTTTCGCGTACTTTGGCATGTGAGCGAGAGCCTCAGAGAAGGAGATATTGAAATTCAATTGTTTGAACATTTTAAGGAAGTTCGAAACCTGAATATCGTCCTTGCTCTTTTGCTTCTCTTTCCTCAACCTAGATGGATAAGGTATATTGGAAGAAGAGGAGGGCATTGGGAGAATAGGATCACTCACATCCTTGGGTGGAGGAGGGGTAGAAGGAAGAGGTGGAGAAATTGGGGAAGGAGAAGGATGAGGAATAGGAGCAGGTGACTCGTTTTCCTTAGTCACAATCACCGGTGGAGGTATAGGAAGCTCGGGTTCCTTGGTACCTTTGCCACTCCGAGTAGTGATTGCTTTCATCTCCCTTCTTGGATTCGCAACGGTGTTACTCGGAAGAGTACCCGAAGAAGAGGGTTGGTTACCTTGGAAAAAACTAGCCATCATGTTCCTCAAGTCATTAGTTTGGCTATCCAACGTGTTTCTCATGTCGGCTCTCAAATCGTTTCCTTGCTTGACCAAGTCTGCTTTCAAGTTTCGCACTTCCTGTTGGAGATTTTCCACGATCACATCATTGGTCCTCATGTAGGTTGCAACCTCTTGGTGTAATGAAGTGGGTTGGTTTGGAGGAGCATTGTATGCGGGTGATTGATAAGCAGGTTGTTGGTAAACTTGGTTGTTACGTTGAGGTGGTTGTTGCTGCTTGTGAGGAGGTATGTATGGTTGTCGAGGTTGTTGTTGTTGTTGAGGAGGGCGATTTAGGTTTTGTTGTTGGTTTGGGTTGGTAGGAGGAAAACCAGGTGGGGAAAGATAATTGTTAGATCGGTAGCTAAGCAAATTGCGGTCACCTTGAGGTCTAGCTTGATAGGCGGGTTGAGGATAGGTGCCATATGCCGCATTCACATTTTCAGCAGGGTAGTCTTGGGTGGCGGTACAATTGGTGTAAGAGTGAGGACCACCGCATATCTCACAAGGTTGGCTGACAGCGTTAACTTGAGCGTTTTTAGCGTGGATGCTGTTGTTGTTGTTGACGGTGTGGGTGACAAGCGATTCAAGAAGCGTAGTGATTTTGTCAAGTCGCTTGTCGCTGTCACTAGTGCTAGCACTAGCGCCATTGGTCCGAACACTCTTGGTTTGCACACGAGATTTATTCTCAATGATGTCCCAAGCAGCATTGGAAGTCTTAGCCAAAAGATTACCCCCCGAGGCACTGTTTAGTGAATCTTGGTCACTCATGCTTAAACCATTGTAAAAAGTATTGATTTGATGTACTTTGGTAAAACCATGTTGTGGGCATTTTCTTAAAAGATCTTTAAAACGATCCCAAGATTCACTAAACGACTCATCGTACTTTTGTTCAAAATTTATGATTTCATTCCGCAAAGCGGTAGTACGAGAGGGTGGGAAAAAGTAATTGATGAACTTTGTTTCCAAATCCGTCCACGAGAGAATACTCTGTGACGGTTCCTTAGCAAGCCAATGTCGGGCTTGTCCCTCTAAAGAAAAGGGAAAAAGTTGTAACCTGATAACCTCTTGTGGAACACCATTGAATTTGACCGTGTTGGTGAGTTGCAGGAATCTCTTGATATGGTCATGTGGATCATCAATGGTACGTCCCAAGAATGGTTGAGCGGAGACCATCTGGATAAAGCCTGATTTTAGCTCAAAGTTGTTGGCGGCAATTAGAGGTATGATAATTGGGTCCGTGTTGCCATCTACATGAGCTTGCAGCAATTCAATCATCGGGCGATTATCCGGTTGAGGCTCCTTGTTGTTGTTATTGTTCATGTTGTTGAAAGGTGGGTTGTTGTTATTATTGTTGTTTGGAGGTGGTATGTTGTTATTGTTTTGTACACCAGCCATGTCTAAGTTATCTAGAGGCTCGGGCTCTTGATAAGACGTGGATCGAGTGCGCATACACCTGCAAAAGAACGAACAAAGAAAAACAAAGCAAAAATATTTTTGGTTTTTATGGTTTTTATGGTTTTTCTATTTTTTGTATTTTTGAAAAATTTTATATTTTTTAGGATTTTTGAAAATTTTTGTGAAAAAGTAACGTTCACGGTGAACGGATCCCAAAATCCAAGTTCTCACAAAAAACTTTTGATCTTAACGAGAGGAGCCGGCAGCGGTGCCATTTGATACTAGAGATTTAACTAGTTGAAAGTTCGATTCTCGGAATCCTCTCGAATTGATCTCGGCTCTAAGTGGAATGACTTGTTCTTGGTTAGTGAAAAGGTGTTGGTTTGTTTATTTATTTTTAAACTAAAAACAATTAAATGTAAATGACGTTGAGCAAATTAAAGCTTTGGAAGATTAAACTAAATTGACGAGTTAAAAGTAAGTGCTTTAAAACGTAAAGGAAAGATTAGAAAATTACTTTGAAAACTTAATTGAATTAATGCTTAAAAACTGGTTCTATCGGAATATCGAAAATTATTTCTATCGGAATGTAAGGAAATCAAAAGCATCGGAATGTAATGATAGCTACCATCGGAATGTCCATGTTTGGTACTATCGGAATGATCAAAAACCAAGCTGTCGCAATGACTTACTATCGGAATATGGAGAACAAAAATTTGCCAGAGTTTCGACTAGGAAAGGGACCTAAACCCCGTCGGAATGTGCGATCGCAATCCCAGATCGGAATAGGGGGAACTACCACCAGATCGCAAAGTAAAACCCTCTTGGGATATTGCGATCTAAACCAATGAAGCTGTCGGAATATGTTTAAAACCCTTGTATTGCGATGGAAGGAATGCAGTTCTGAAATTGGTGGTAACTAAAATTTCAACAAGCATACACAATAAGCCACCTTAACCGGAACTTTAAACAACTCAAAATAAAACTTAAATTTGACAACTTTTGAAAACGTAAACCATGAACTTAATGAAAAGAATTTTTATAAGACTAAAACTTATGTGAAATCCGAAAATAATAAGCTTGAACAAGGAATAGGCCAATAAACATGGAGAGCTTATAACCTATTCGTGAGAGAGCTTAAAGAGAAACAAGAAAAATCAAACTTTTAACACGAGCTCATTCACCAAATACAAATCGTATGAAGTGATACAATCGGATCAAAGATCTTGACAAATCAAGAAAAGTAGAAGAAAATTAAAGAACTTGAAAGCTTAACTAAAATAAGATAGATGAAATCCCAAATACAAAGATTAAAGGAAGCTTGAATTAAAAGATGAAAAACAAAGAAAAAGTTTAGTGAGAGAAAGTATGGAACTTTCTCTCTCTAGAAACTAGAGAAAATAAAAAAACTAAAGACTAGCTAAGCTAAGTGTGTGAAATTTGTGGAATGGAGTCCTATTTATAGGCGTGTCTTTGTGGTGGTGGGCTTGTGGTTGGGCCTTGGTCATGTGGGCTTCTTTTTCTTCTTTCTTCTTTAGTCTTCACGCTTCTTTTAAATAAACGTTTCTGACTTGGATTTGAGAAGTGTCGGTGAATAATTCCAACTCGTCTTATAATCTTTCATTTAATAGACTCGAGTTCTTCGACATATATGAATCTTCCATCTTTGGCTCTATATTCTTTGATACATCTTCAAATAGGCACAATGACTTCAAATCCTTTGCATCTCTTGGACAATAGACTTCGTCTTGAGTCTTTTTCCTTGATAAAGCCCGTGCAATCCCATGTTTTCTTCAATATTCTCCCGGTTGACTCTGAGAACACAATAAACACAAAAACCACGCATAATTCCAAACAAATGATATTAAATACGTGTTTTGGTCTCGTTTCAGCCAGAATTAAGTGGTGAAAGGATGGGTGTTTTCACACCTATCAGCTGGTTTCTTGGGAGCAGCAGTTGGTACTGCTGAGGAGCAAGCTGAGAAGTTTCGCTGGGCTCTTCGTACTTCGGTTGCCAACAGTTTGGTTTGTGCTACGTTTACTACAGTAGCACAGGTGGCCGATGCAACCCGTAAGTTGGAAATGCTTCAAGAACGAGAGGAGTTTGGTGATGACGGAGCCGTGAAGAGGTATCTTCAATCACCAATTGTAAACCATTCATTTCCATCAGTATTTTCATTTTCATATCCTACTCTGTTCAACTTTATATTCCAGGCAGAAGACTGACGACCGTAAGCCTGCGGCCGCTCAGCAGCAAGCATCTAACGGAAACGGTCAGACCAACGACCGTTCTGGTTCTGAGAGGCGTGGCGGTAATGATAATTATAGTAACAACGCTAATAAATCGAACAACAACAGGTCCCTACATTAACGTTCTTTCATGTTAAACTATCTTATGTTATGATATTCTGACACTCCAACAATTTTAATTCAGGAATAACAACAACGGTAGGGATCAGGACCGTAGAAGTTGACAGCCTAACCGTTCTACCTCATCTGGTAATTTATTAAACCTTCTATGTAATCATGTTTATGTTCCATGCTCATGTCTCATGCATGTAATCCTGAAACAGGCTCTCAAATAACTAGGACGCCTGCTGGAGGATTCACGCATCCTATTTGTCTTACTTGTTCGCGCAGACATTCTAGTATTTGTCGTCGAGGCACTTTTGTTGTTTCAAGTGTGGCCAACAAGGCCATCAGTAGAAGGACTATCGCCAGGGTGAGATAGAATGCACCTCTGGACATGCCGACTCTAAGCCACCTCCTACTTCTGGTCGCGTGTTCACTGCTACTAGAGACCAGGCGAACAAGACTTCAGGTACCATCACCAGAAATCTCTTTATGAATGGTTTCGCAACATGTGTTCTATTTGATACTGGAGCGACTCATTCAGTCATATCTACTACTTTTGCTGTACGTGTTAGGATTTCCCCTATGCCATTAGATAATGCCTTATGTATTTCCACGCCACTTAGGGACTCTGTACGAATCACTCAGGTGTACAGAGATCTTCCACTAGAATTTGACGATAAGATCCGCAGAGTTGACGCACTTCCTTTAGACATGTGCGGTTTTGACTTGATTTTGGGCATGGACTGGTTATCCAAACACCAGGCTACGATTTACTGCCACACTTATCGGGTTATCTTCGGTGATGTTAAATCTCCAGAGTACATACACCGTGGTTTTCTACCAGGGAGGTCAGTACAAATTATTTCATCTATGGAGGCGCGTGCACTATTATCACACGGCTGTCAGGGCTTCATAGCCAATATTCATGACATTACTGCCGAGTCTCCATTGATCCAAGATCAGCCTATTGTGTCAGAATTTCCTGACGTCTTTCTAGATGAACTTCCAGGCATACCACCTGTTCATGAAGTCGAGTTTCAAATTGAGCTTATCCCATGTGTAGAGCCAAATTCCAAGGCTCCTTATCGCAAGGCTCCTATAGAACTTAAAGAACTAAAAGATCAGCTGCAAGAACTTCCGGAACGAGGTTTCATCCATCCCAATGCATCGCCATGGGTGAACCGGTATTGTTCGTGAAGAAGAAAGACGGCAACATGCGTTTGTGTATAAACTATAGTGAGCTGAACAAGATTACAATCAGGAATCGTTATCCTCTGCCACGAATTGACGACCTTTTTGATCAACTTCAGGGCGCCAAGTATTTCTCCAAGATCAATCTGAGGTCCAGCTACCATCAATTACGGGTTAAAGAGCAGGATATCTCTAAGATTGCTTTCCGTACACGTTATGGGCACTACGAGTTCGTAGTCATGTCATTCGGACTCACTAATGCTCCAGCTGTCTTCATGGATTTGATGAACCGTGTCTTCCATGAGTTTTTGGACAAGTTCGTTATCGTGTTCATTGATGACATCCTGATTTTCTCCAAATCCAAGGAGGAACATGAGGAACACCTTCGTACAGTCTTGTAGATTCTTCGTCAAAAGCAGTTGTATGCCAAGTTCTCCAAGTGTGAGTTCTGGTTAAGCAAGGTGGCATTTCTGGGCCATATCGTATCTGCATAGAGGATCACCATGGATCCTTCAAAGGTTGAAGCTATCACCAAATGGTCGAGACCTACATCTGCTACAAAGGTCAGAAGTTTTTTGGGTTTAGCTAGCTACTACCGCAGGTTTGTAGAGAACTTTTCACGGTTAGCCTTACCTTTGACTAAGCTAATGAGGAAAGGAGAGAAATTCGTCTGGATGGAAGAGCGAGAGAAGAGCTTTGAAGATCTTAAGCAGAAGTTAGTGACTGCACCTATTCTTACTCTCCCATCTGGATCAGGTGGATTTTAGATATATAGTGACGCTTCAAGAAAGGGTTTAGGCCGCATTCTCATGCAACATGGGAAGGTTATTGCATACGCATCACGACAGCTGAAACCTTATGAAGAAAACTATCTCACTTACGATTTAGAGCTTACAGCAGTTGTTTTCGCGTTGAAGATCTGGAGACATTATGTATATGGTGAATCATGTGACATATTCACTGACCACAAGAGTCTCAAGTACATCTTCACCCAGAAGGAACTGAACATGAGACAGAGGAGATGGTTAGAGCTATTGAAGGACTACGACACCAACATTCAGTACCATCCTGGTAAGGCGAATGTGGTGGCAGATGCTCTAAGCAGAAGGTCAGGTATGATTGTTGGCATCTGGATTGCAAAGGAGATCATCTGTGACCTAGAGATGACTGATATTGAGTTTTGTGTATGAAGACAGCACGGTTACTGGGATAATATTAGAGTGGAACCAGACTTACATTCTAGGATGAAGGAAGCTCAGAAGGACGATGGCGATATTTGGGCGATTATTTAGAACCTTGATCAGCAGACAGAGTTTCGTGTTGACAATGACGGTATCTTATGGCAGGGCACTAGACTAGTGGTTCCTGATGACTCTACACTCAGGGAAGTTGTGCTGACTGAAGCTCACAGCTCCACATTTACCATACATCCTGGTTCTACCAAGATGTACCACGACATCAAGCAACACTTTTGGTGGAGTGGTATGACGCAGGACGTTGCCACCTTCATTTCTAAATGTATGATCTGCCAGCAGGTTAAGATCAAACACCAGAGAGCTAGTGGTTTACTACAACCACTAGATATTCCAGCATCGAAGTGGGACAAAATCGCCATGGATTTTGTTACTGGTCTTCTTGTGACTCAGAGGAAGAACGACGCTATCTGGGTTATTGTTGATAGGTTGACTAAATCTGCTCATTTTATGCCAAACCGTAAAGAGCATCCGGTCAACAAATTAGCAGACACTTTTCAGAAGGAGATCATGAGACTGCATGGTACTCCATCAGAAATCATCTCTAACAGAGATCCCCATTTCACATTGCGTTTCTGGCAGAGTCTGCAGAAAGCTTGGGGAACCAGACTTAAGCTCAACACTGCCTTTCATCCTCAGACCGACGAACAGTCGAACGTACCATTCAGACATTAGAGGACATGTTGCGGCCGTGTGCTCTAGAGTGGTCAGGAAGTTGGGATGATTGTATATTTCTAGTGGAATTTTCATACAACAACAGCTGTCACGCTAGCATCAAGTGTGATCCTTTTGAGATGTTGTATGGTAGGAAGTGTCGCGCCCCAATCTGTTGGGATCAGGCGGGCGAACGATTGTTTGAATGTCCAGAGATGATTGAGGTGACTAATGAGAAGGCCGCCGTCGCCAAGGCAAAGCTTCAGGAAGCTCGTGCTCGTTAGAAGAGCCATGCTGATAAACGTCGTAGAGATGTATCTTTCAATGTAGGTGATCACGTTTTCCTCAAGGTATCACCTGCACGAGGAGTTAAACGTTTTGGAATCAGAGGAAAGCTCAGCCCTCGCTTCATCGGACCATTCGACATCATAGAATGCGTTGGTGAAGTGTCATATAGTTTTGCGTTACCGCCTCAGCTATCACACGTTCACAACGTGTTCCATGTGTCCTTACTCAGAGGATATAACTATCATCCAGTCCATATTGTCCAGTATCCGCTTGATCAGATTCGAGAGGATCTTTCATATGTTGAAGAACCCGAGAGAGTTCTTGAACGACAAGATCGTGTCATGCGGAGGAAGACGATCCCTTTCGTTAAAATCCTCTGGAGGGATCATCCTGAGCGGGAAGCCACTTGGGAGACGGAGGAGTCTATACGGACTTCTTACCCTCATTTCCAGTTCTAGTTCGGGTATGTTTTCTTTCAGTTATGTTTTCTCTAATTCGAGGACGAATTGTTCTTTTAGAGGGGAAGAGTTGTAAAACCCGTATTAAAATACCATTAACAGTACACATGAACAGTGAACATACAAAAATACGGTAAAATTAAAACTTTCCATTTATAATATAATTCACGTGTCACGATATTTAATAACATGTAATTACGTAGTATATATTATAAATGTGTTAAGTACACGACATATAAAAATCATGATAATTAAACATGAACGTACACGTAAATAATTGAACTCGGGAAAACTACTGGTTTCCCCGTGGGCTCCTTATGTGCCGCGGCTAAACAAGAAAAGAAGCGAGAAGTGGGCTTGGCCCATGATCCAACCTAAAACATGTTAAACAAAAAACACAGGAAACATTAAACATAATTTAGTTTACAGAAAAAAGTTCTCCTTTTGCCTCTTGCCGCCGACCACATCAAAGAACAAGAACAAACCAGATGATTTTGGTTATTGATTTATTTAGTGTACGTGATCGTGATCTTAATTCTTCCTTCCATGTATTCGGTATAATCAAAACCATTTTCTTTTTCTTTTAATTCTTATTGAATTCATGTTCTTATTTAATTAATCTTAAAAACAAGATGCTAAAACATGGGGATTAATTAAACATGGAAAAAGAGGGTGTTTGGTTGTGTTTGTGGTTCGCCCGAGGCACCACCAAGAGCCAAGGGGCTCTCGGCTTGCGTTCATCGCTACCACCGAGACCACAAGGGGTCTCTGGTTGGTTGGTTTTGGTTCAGACGACACAAGGAAACCCCGACCGAGTGTCGGGGTAGGGTTTTGTGTTGAACCGAGTGCCAACCGAGACCTATAGGGTCTCGGTGGGCTTTTTGGCTAACAGTGGGAACCGAACAAAAGAAGGGGGAACCGGTAACAACCAGTGTGAACCGGCTGTGAACCAGTGTGAACCATGAGCCACCAGTGGCAACCGGCTAGCCGGTCTAGCCACTGGTGGGGCTGTTTTGGCTCGGCTTATGTATGATCCCGGGCTTTGGGCTCGGGTTATTTTTTAAAACACGGGTTCGGGTTTCGGGATAATATTAAAATCAGAAATATGTTTAATTAAATTAATTACTAGACTTTTTAATTTAATTAAATTCATGACTTAGGTTAAATATTAAAATTAATATTTCATGGATAACCTAAAGTATTTTACTTCGCTTAATTTAATTAAAACATGTATTTTTAATTAGATTCTTATGATATATAGTTTAATTAAATTAACCAAGTTATTTAATTAATATGCTATAACCATGACATGTATTATACGAATTAAACTTTACTTATTATTAATAATCCAACTTATTTCTAATTATGGAAACTTACTATTTTTGGAAACTTTCTATTTTTAGAAACTTACTATTTATGGAAACCTTCTATTTTTAGAAAGTTACTTAGTATTACAATACAAGTATTATAATACACTCTTACATGCATAATACACTACAGAACATCAGTATAGCTACAGATTACACAGTAAAACACTAAAAGATGACATAATAAGTATAACAAGCTAATAACACAAAGAACCAGTAAAACACATGTAATTCAGACAACTCATACACGTTCCCATTCTTATGTAGTATTATCCGTCAAGCCGGAGTAGTTTCTTCAACGTTTTTGTTAGCTTCTACTGGACATAAGGTACGGATTTCCCGTCCTTCAGTAAGGACAACCTCTTCCTTTATTAGGATTTTCCGTATGCGGCCAACTGTTTTCCCCAGTAGTTACAGATTAAATGCTTATGTTTTATTAATTACCTTAGCCATATACATGCATGACCAATTTCACTTAGTTATGGAGGTACCATAACCATAACACTAGAGGCACTAGTGTTATGACTTTACCATGGCGGAGTGATAGCTCGTGACGTCCCTTTCAGTTATTTGGCCATTATTATATTATTATTATTATCATGTGTGGCGTATGAGTGCATCCTAGGTTCAGTTTCAGTCAGGATTTCATGGTGAATGTGATGTGTGCCTTGCATCCTTCACAAGGAGCTGATCCCTCCTACCCATTACCAATTAATTAGAGGCATCCCCTCTAATTTTCATGGCGAGGTCACCCCTCCAAGTATTCATGCACGTTGTTGACCTCATGACCTATATTAGCTTTTGGTATATTAAACTATTATAGAGTTTCATAAATAACATAAGCTATATTTTTAGAACTAAAACCAGTAAACATGACATACAACTAGGTTTTCTCAGGACTTATTCATTTCTGCTGCAATTCATGCTTTATATGCTTTCATTCCTTTATGTCTTTACTTATGCTATATATTCATGCACTAAGCGTTATGCTCAGCCGTTTTCTATTTCCATGTTCCCAAACGGCAGGTACCCAAGGTCGCAAGTAGGAACTCCAGAGTATGTGCATTCGGATGGAAGCTATCCGGCCTCTTTTACCTTATGCATTTATTCCTACTTTCTCATACTTTACTTCATTTGGACATTGTTTAGTCGTTTCATTTACAGTACTTAATATTGCTTGTATGTGAGTTACTAGACTACCGATGTTTGATTCCGGTATTTCTATTTATGGTCATGAATGTTTAGACATTTACCTTGCATGCTTTGATGACACACCATAATTTACTGTAGCATTCCATCTTAACAAATGGGGTGTTACAGGTGGACACATTAAAGGTGTAACGTTTAGTGGGACGATTGGAACCAACGCGAAAACGAGTGACCATGGGGTGAGTCGAGGTAGGATTCGGATTAAGAGTTGTTGTACACGTGATAACAGGGTGAGAGGCAGTAGGTTGCGAGGCCCGAGCTGTGGTAGTGGGTGGTGAAGGTTCATTTGGACTGGATGAGATAGTGGGCTGAAATGATGGTTGTGTCATGGGGCTACGAGGGGAGGGAAGGTCAACAGGAGTGGAATTAGGATTTTTGGTGAGTGGTGGAGTTGTGGTAGAAATTTTCGTGAGTAAATGATGATGAATGAGACTAGGAGAGGTATCCAAAAATGTGTACGCAGGTGAGGCAGTAGGTGTCATAGACCCGTACGGAAAAACCGTCTCATCAAAAGTCACATGACGAGAAAAAATGATTTTATTCATGTTTAAATCTAGACACCTATATCCGCGGTGATTAGCAGATAGCCAAGAAATATAGCAGGTGTGGCACGTGGTTCAAGTTTATGATGGGTGTGAAGGTGGGTAACAAAGGCACCCAAAGACACGGAGATCCGCATACGTAGGTGTTGTCTGAAATAGACGAGTATGAGGTATTTCATGGTTGATGGCAGTGGAGGGTAAAATGTTTATAAGATAGGCGGCCATGTGAAGTGCTTCAACCCAAAAAGTGGGAGGAAGATGTTCTTGAAAAAGGAGGGTACGGTGAGGTTGTTAATGGTATAAATCATTCGTTCAGATTTGCCACTTTGTTGAGATGCTTTAGGACAAAAGAAGCGAATAGTAATGTCATTGGACTAAAATAGTTGGTGTAAGGCATTGCTGTCAAACTCACCTCCATGATCACATTGTAAAGATTTAATGTCACAGTTAAAATGGTTCTTAACATAAGCACGAAAATGCATAAATTTAGACAATGCATCAGACTTATTTCGTAAAGGACAAACCCATAAATAGTGTGAAAAATGATCAAGAAACAAGACATAATACTTAATACCCAAGACACTAGTAAGTGGAGATGTCCATAAATCAGAATGAATAAAGGGAGATTTAACAATTGTATTTGAAAGCGAAAAAGGGAGTCGTATGTGTTTGCCAAGTTGACAAGCATGACAAAGCACATGAGACTTAGTCTTATTACATGAAATAAAATTACGATTAACTAAAGAACGCAAAACTTCACTTCCAGGGTGACCAAGTCGTTGGTGCCACGTTTGTTGACTGACTAAAAAGGCTTGAGGGTACGATGGAGATGTGACAGGATAGAGATTACCCGTGCTATCACATCTGAGAAGAATTTGACGGGTCCATAAATCCTTTACAGAAAAACCAAACTCATCAAATTCAATGGTACATTTATTTTCACGAACAAATTGACGAACAGAAATTAATTTTTTGACAATGTTAGGCGTAATGAGGACATTATTTAAGTGAAGAGTTCGGTATGGTGTTGGTAGCGTGCTATGGCCCGTGTTGGTGACGGGAATGTATTTTCCGTCACCAACAAGAACAGATGGATACATACGATTATTAAAAATAGTACTAAGATTATTAGCAGATGAGGTAAGATGAGAGGACGCACCAGTATCCATGTTCCATTTGGCGTTTGCAGGTTCTTGTAATGTCAAAGTATTAAAGGTTGTGGGTAGTAAAGTCTCGTGACTGCTGGAACTTGAAGACCCATGCGGATTCTGAACAACATCAACATATAAGGCATGTTGAATAAGCCCAAAGGGAGCTGGTTGTGGTGAGGCCTGTTGGAAGCCCGATGGAACAATGGACCGCAAGCCCAGTGGGCTACCTTTAGTAGATCGCTGACCTGCTCCATTATGTAACCCAAGTTGAGCCAATATATTGTTTTGGGCTTGTAGAAGGGAGAAGATCTGTTGTTGTTGGCCCGCGAAGTTAACGCCTGTAGAGGAGCGATTATAATATGGATTGCTATTGGAACGTGATGGAGTATTACCTCTGGATTGATCATGAATAAATCGGCACGTCGCCCCCCCCCCCCCCATCGACAATATCCTCGACCAAAGTTGCGACAAACCTCAGTTTTGGTCGTGTTACGAGACTCACGATAACGGTTGTTTCGAGTGTCTTGAACCCGAGTTGGAGTCGCAGCCAGGAGTACCCGAGGAGAGGCCGGCGATGTTGTTGTGTTGGATAGTAGGTTCGACCGAGATCGAAGACGCATCTCTTCTGTCGTGACCATTGTTCTTACGGTAGAAAGATTTGGAAAAGGGTCCTTGTGGTCAATTATTTGAGCAAGATTACCGTATTTTTCACTCAGGCCGTTTATGGCATAGGTGACAACATCTTCGTCAGCCATAGTCGAGCCAATATCATTGGGAAGGGTGATGATGGACTCGATACTGGAGAAGTACGCATCAGCTGTTTCATCGCACATTTGTATGACACGTAGTTCGCCTTTTTTTGCAATTGTCCGTGTCCGCTTGTTTTCCTGAAAAATTGCTTCGACAAGATCCCACGCATCTTTGGCTGTTTTGGGATTGTCTTTGATAACCCTACGTTGGAGGGTAGGTGCAAGGGTGAGGATGATCCAAGACTTTACTATAGAATCAGCCGTCATCCATTCTTTGGTTGGTTCGTTAGACGATGAAGCTTCACTACCTTGGATGTGCGTTAGAACACCAAGGTTGCTGCAATGTATCATACAGAAATAACACCAAGATGAGTAGTTAGACTCATCAAGGCTGAGTTTTACAGGAATAGGGTGATGGATGTTGGTAACGGCGTAGAGCTTTTCAACCAAAGTAAGAGTGGCAGGGAACGGTGGTGGAGTATCAGTAGTCATGGTGATGAGAGAGATGGAGGGGGAAAAAAAGAGGCAGGTCCGACTTTTAAGTCGTTTTTAGGGTTTGAGGATCGGCTTTGACTAGCCTGATGCCATGTAATGTATCGTAATTGTATATCTCATAATGTTTACAAGAGAGTGAATATATAAGCTGCGGTATGGGCCTAACCCTAACTATACAAATACAAAGATGACCTTTGGGCCTTATACAATAGTCGGCTAACATAATCGTGTCGATCTATTTTATAGCATTGCTTTAATGATGTCACTTTCTCACCGCAAACATGCAATTGCTCTTTTATAAGTGACTATCGAATAGATGTGTAGTTTAATTTTAACTTCGGGATAAAAGGTTACTAGAACAAATATTCATTGCACAAGCTTGGATTTTGAGGAAGAATCGATCGACATTTAAAAAATACATAGAGTCAGAGTTACCCGCTTGACTTAAACCTTCTTGAAAGGAATGCGAGTGTTCAAACTTCAAATATTTAAAACTAGCGCAATACATGTTTTATGCATAAATATAAGCTATCGCGAAATACTTATAAAGTGTAAATAGTGGAAAGTTAAAATAAAATGCAACAAGATGCATAATTTAGAACGTCTCTTACGATACATTTTTTAAAAGGTTTATAATCTTTTCATGCTATATAGTTTTTAAAATTTCTCATTATATAAACTTATCATCACTATGTTTAAGTTTAATAAAATTGTATAATTTAATGAGATATTAAATGAATTACATGCGTTTAATTGCAACAAAAAAATCAATAAACTTAGATGACCTTTTATATTTCATGTCTCCATAACCTCATTTCAATATCTCATTATAATGACTTGATTTATAAATCTCTTCAAACATTTAAGCTTCTTTCTTTAAATCAAGATTAGTTGTAATAGTAAGTCTATCATTAGTAAATCACAAAACAAGTTGTTTTAAGTATTATAAGATAATTAATTTTGTAAATCTCGTCGTTGAGAAGATAGTTTATGTAAGCCCAACTCGGGTGACAATATGATTTCACAAAACAATTAGATTATAATAAAAACAAGTTTCATAGATCTTATGTCCATATTAATCTTTGTTCCAAAAATGATTTAACAAATAACACATAGCCAATTCACAAGGAAAAATAAGTGTAATTAATATGACATGTTTTAAAGCTAGTTTCGATATAAGTAGAGATCTGTTTTTATGATTTCTAGAATCTTGTATTATTACGCTTTGCAATTCATAATGGAAAACAAATAAACACATAAAAACATACTAGAAAGGGGTAGAAGGTGAAGATGGACTCTATATGAAAGCAGTAACATATAAGATCCAAGTCTCGAATGAGTCTTCCCCAAATTGAGGACCAGAGACCCTCATCAAGTGTTTAAGAAAGGTACTTGATGACTTGCATGAATCACAAAAGTGATATGCTAAAGTCTTTGACGGATAATAAACATTGATAATTTATTAGCCAATTCAACTTTAAACCTACAAAATTTAATAGATCTAGATCAAGATTAAAACTTTATGACAAGAATGCATGTTATTGCATAGAAAATAAATAAATAGAGTTTTCAAGCGAATCTAGCGTGTTCATTCTATGTGTAACCCATGAATGCCATACGATTTGACTATCTGATACTACTGTTGGGATTTTGAATACTAGTTAAACCATTAACTACGAGTACGCAACGGAATGGATCTAGTATGACATACATAATTAAGCACATAATAAAACAATTTAAAACCAACCTTTAATTAATTGAATAAATCAATTAATGAAGCTTTAACTTAATCTTGAACTTTAACAGTTAAATTACCGTCTCTATGGTTGCTCACACTACACGTTACACGAGCACGTTACGATACTAGTAGTTGTTTCACGATGATCAAGCAACAAGTGTATAGATCTTGCTTTAATAACTAATTCGAATACTTTTTGTAAGTATTACGTTCGAATTGTTAATAAGGAGAACATAGCATAAACTAGAACAATAGTTTATAATATTGTCATTGTCAACGAGAAGGACAAAAAGCTATTTAAATGGTTGACGCTACTTATTGGTTTTGTGGAACAAGCAGAGAACCATTGAGGTTTAAAGAAATTTGATATGTATAGTGAAAAGCTTGGTGTAACGAATGGAACGGATGGGATAAAATTGTGAGGGATTAAAGGGTATTTATGTATCACCTTAACCCTAATCATAAAACTTGTTCCCAACTCTAAGTCATTTTATTTTACTCCAACACTTTTCAAAACCGATACTTAGACCCCCTTCTAGTTCCTTCTAAAATTTACCAACAGGGGAGCAAGGACGAGGGTTTTGCTTATCGACTTTTAAGCCCTTCTATTTTATATTTAACATTTAATAATCAGTTTATAACGTCTAATGGTTAAACCAACGAACGTTAAATAATTATCTCGTGAAACATATTATATATTTAATAAATATATAACACGTATATATATTAAACATTTAACAAACATATTCTTCGTGTATTTGTGTGTGCCCCGATAGGCTCACTCATTCCCGATGGCTAAACGATCGCATATCCCGACAGGTAGAATACAAGTATGCTTTCTTAAATATACATGTAAATTCAAAAGGTTTATTGTGGATGTAATGAAATGAAAACGACCAAATGTTATAAATATTCATGGAGTGCCAGTTGGAGCTCACTGCTTAAATTTGGGTCAATTTACAATCCTTGACTTGGTTTGCTCTTGAAAAGTTATCCATGTTCTTTGGTGCTCAGTATACCGGCTGAAACGAAAAGAACTGGACTGAAAAATCTACCATGACAACCATTCAAGGGAGTGCCGACCATATTGCTGCACATAAGTTAAAGATATTCACATTTGACGAGTTAAGGGGTGCCACACGTAATTTTCAACCATCAGCAACACAGATAATGCTCATCATACATGCCATCAATATCTTGTGTTGGGATAGCTGTTGCTATCAAGATCTCAAACACAGATAATGCTCCAAGTGTGGAAGTGTGGCAGGTTTGTTTCTCTTGTATACCATTAAATATCGCTTCATATGACAGAGATCAGCATATAAGCTACTGTAAAACTGCCACTGTGTTTTATTTACCAACAATGGACAGTGATCTATGTGTGTTTGCATGTATGTGACATGGTATGTCCCAAATTTCATAAACCATTTTATGGTTGAAACATTTTATGTCTTAGATTAAAATTAAAAATAAGTGTGTAATATTAAAATGCGAGTGTTAAAACATTTTAAAGGAGCAGAATGGATAAACATATTGTTAGTCTGATATAGTATATGGTTTATATTTGTAAACTTTATATTCTTGATGTGTGTTTAGTGTATCTTACTGTTCTATAAATGTAGTAGTATCCCTTCATTTGGGATATCAATTGTAAGTTAATACATAGTATCAGACAGGTGGTCCTCTCATCTGTCCCACCTCTTCCCATCCCACTCTCTCTTTCTCTTCCCAAAATCCCTCACCTTCTCCCTAACCTTTTGTCTTCTTTCTAATCCACCATGGCTGGATCTTCTTCAAGTCAAGAAGACGCACTACCAATGAACACCCTATTACACATGATAACCATCAAACTATCATCTTCTAGTTATCGTCTATGCAAGAACCAGATGCTCCCATTATTCTCTTATCAGAACCTTCTTCAACATATTGACGGTACCCCGGGTCCGGCACCAACAATTATTATTGAAGGAAAATCATCACCTAATCCTTCTCACGCATCTTGGCTCTCAGCTGATCAACGAGCCATCATCATATTACATGCCTCTTTATCCGAAGAAGCGATTGCTGAAATCATTCGGTTAACTAGTGCTCGACAAATCTGGTTAACTCTTGAATCAGCATATAGCAGTTCTTCCGTTGAACGCATTCAGAACTTAAAAGACCTTTGTAGGCAACTTACTAAAGGGTCTCAATCGGTAGTTGAATATGGTAGAAAATTCAAAGGTTATTGCGACCAACTTGCGACAGTTGGTCACCCTATTGACCCATCAGATCATGTCCACTGGTTCCTGTGTGGATTAGGACCATCATTTAAAACATTCTCCACTTCCATTCGTACATCAAGACAGACACCTATGTTGCATGATCTACTCGCTCTAAGTGAGAGTCATGAATTGTTCTTAAAGTCCCTACATGGAAGCACTAATCCACCTGTGCATTTCATTCTGATTCAAGACAGCCGAGTAATACATCTCATGGTCGTATTGATTATCGAAAATCTCGCGGTGGTGCCTCGGGTGGTCGTGGGCGTAGGCCACCCCACTGTCAGCTTTGTCGAACTAACGGGAACTACGCTAACATGTGTCCTATTCTCTCGCAATATGCAGCTAAAGCCACTACTGAAACTGACTTTGCAAATGCCTTCCATGCTCAGTGTCATGTCACTTCTTCGAGCACTGATTGATATGTAGACTCGGGGGCAACTGATCACATGACTTCATCTCCGGAAAATGTCAACAATGCTAAACCAAATATGGGACAAGCCAACGTCACTTTCGGCAATGGTAATAAACTCCCTGTCTCACATATTGGTCATACTATGGTCAACAATAATATTCGATTGCGTGATGTGCTAGTGGTTCCTAATCTTACAAAGAATCTTCTATCCATTAGTAAACTTACTTCTGATAATCATTTGGATGTGTTGTTTTCCCAACCATATTTTTATATTCAGGACCGCTTGACTAAACAGGTCCTAGCCCAAGGAAGATGTGAAAAACAGTCTTTATGTTTTAACTCCTGGACCTCAAGCTCTCATTGTGGATTCCCAGTTGAAGACGAAGGCCTATTTTGAACTTTGGCACTTACGTTTGGGACATGTCTCTTTTGATACTATTTTGCATCTGAATAAAACAAGGTGTTTATCTATCACATCTATTTTGCCCAAACCAGTTATATGTTCTTCATTTCAAATGTCTAAAGGACAACGATTATCTTTTGTTACTAATAAACAAAGGGCCTCGCACCCACTTGACCTGATTCATTGTGATTTATGGGGCCCATCCCCATTTACATCGGTTGATGGCTATAGATATTATGTGCTCTTTGTGGATGATTTCTCTTGATTTACTTGGCTATATCCATTAAAGGCAAAATCTGAATTCCATGGTATTATGGCTGTCTTTATGGAACTGGTTCAAACCCAGTTTTCCACCAAAATTAAAGTGTTTTAGAGTGATGGTGGCACGGAATTTGTGAACAAACATGTGCATGGCTTACTTGATGAAAACGGTACATTTCATCGCTTATCATGTCCTTACACACCCCAACAGAATGGCCGTGTTGAAAGAAAACACCGACATGTGGTTGAAACAGGGTTAGCCATGTTATTTAATGGGCAGGTTCCGCCAAAATATTGGGTCGAGGCATTTAGCTCAGCAGTTTACATTATAAATCGGCTTCCCACACCAGTCTTGGATCTCAAGTCTCCATTTGAAGTTTTACTTTCTCGCACACCATCATATGGAAACTTTCGTACATTCGCTTGTCATGTTTATCCATGCTTGCGTGATTATGCACCACACAATCTTGCACCAAGAAGTCTATCGTGTATTTTCATGGGTTATTCATCCTAGTATAAAGGCTACCAGTGTCTTGACTCGTGCACATCACGGACATATATCACACGGCATGCTCGATACGATGAAGAAGTGCTTCCCTTTTCAAATAAGACGCCTACTACTAATGAGGACACTTTACCTCTACATGTCTTTGTAGATGACTCTTGGGGAAACTCATGTGCAACTGACGTCTCAAACTCGCCAACATCTAAGCCGATGCCTACGTCCACTACCAAATGTGGGTTATGCACCGATGAGCCACAAAATAATGCAAAATCACACAATCCTCCTTTGATGAATGGCGCAGGATCATCTGCATCGTTTGAGCCTGAGCTTGATCCTCTACAATCAAACCCGATACAAGCTTCTGAACCGACATCGGCTCCTGTTCAACCATCACATTCCATGACGACTCGGTCAAAAGCTGGTATTTTTAAACCAAAGCACAAGGTTGATCTTGCTCATATCGAACATAATGCTCTTTGTGCTGCATTATTTGCCTCTCGTGATCCTAGAGGTTTTAAATCGGCTGCCAAACATGCTCATCGGATGGAGGCAATGCAGAAAGAATTGAGTGCGCTTCATAACAATAACACATGGACGCTAGTACCTCGACCGGTAAATCAAAATGTGGTTAGCTTTAAGTGGATATTTTGCACCAAATACTATTCGGATGGAGCTATTGAGCGCTACAAAGCTCGGCTTGTGGCTCAAGGGTTTAGTCAGATTCTTAGCCTTGATTATTCGCATACCTTCATTCCGGTAATAAAAGCCACTATTGTTCAAGTGGTCCTTTCACTAGCTGTCATATATGGTTGGAAACTACATCAACTAGATGTTAATAATGCGTTCCTCCATGGCCATCTAACTGAAAGCATATATATGGAACAACCTCCTGGATTTATTGATTCCCGCTTCCCTAATCATGTTTGTCGACTGAACAAGGCCATCTACGGTCTCAAACAAGCCCCTTTAGGCATGGTTCCAACGCCTTAGTTCTTTTCTCCTAGAGAACGGGTTTACATGCAGTCGCGTTGAACCATCCCTATTTGTCTTCATACGTGAATCATGCATCATGTATTTACTTGTATATGTTGATCACCTGATTTTGACCGGGAATCAAGATCACATCATGGTCTCATTTATCCGCATATTACATCATGAGTTTGCTATTAAGGATCTTGGAAAGCTCAACTACTTTCTCGGACTTGAAGCTACTCGTACCTCAGGAGGGTTGTTTCTCAGTCAATCCAAGTATGCACATGATTTACTTAAACGTGTTGATCTCTTGGATGCAAAACCAGTTATACGCCTTTGGCCGCAAACGAAGTCCTCAACACACACGGTGACAAGTATGCCGATCCTACTTCATATCGTTCTTTGGTTGGGGCACTTCAATATTTAACCATTACGAGGCGCGACATCTCTTATGTTGTAAATCAAGTAAGTCAGTTTCTTCAATCTCCGACTACCACTCACATGCAACAAGTAAAAAGAATTATTCGGTATGTCAAAGGCACCTTAGCCTATGGTCTCATGTTCTCCAAACCGTCTCGTACAACCATCATTGGCTACTCTGATGCTGATTGGGCTCGGTGCATTGAGACTCGTCGATTCACATATGGTTACTCGATCTTTCTAGGAAACAATCTTGTATCCTGGAGCGCTAAAAAGCAACCCACCATCTCTCGCTCAAGCTGTGAATCAGAATATCGAGCTATGGCCAACACTACGGCTGAAATTATTTGGCTTACTCACCTGCTTCGTACATGCCTTACCACCTGATCGTCCCACTTTACTTTGTGACAAGGTCTTTTTTCATGTATTAAGGTCTTTTTCACAACTTTTTTTTGGACTAACCTTTTGCGCTATGTCAAAAGCCATTGCAAATCATCTTTAACGAGTCAAACATTTAACACTTTACATCAAGATGTTTTTGGATCTTAAATGGATGATACTGGCTAGTACTTTTTGTATTGTTAAAAAAACTTACGAGATCAATTAACCGTCGTTTATATGTTACATGGTCATTAATTTTTTTGTAGCCATTTAATCAGTCAATTATAATTAGTGTGTATTTAATAAAATAAATGTGTCCATTTAGCACACCCTCTATATTATAAACATGTAAAATATACAATTTTTATTTAAAATTTATATAAAAATATCCAAATAAACATATTACACTCATATTGTAATAACATGATACGTAGTATTAATTTAGATTAATATAAATAAATTAAATTTAAAATAAATTTAATTTATATGCAACTCTTGTACGCGGCAATTATAAATACTCTTTCATTTTATTTTTATTTTATTGTTCACATCTTTTGAATATAGAACATCATTTCGGAAGTTGAGGTTTAAGATAAAATGACTCAATTCATTATAGGATGAGCTCGGGATCAATCCCGTCTCGAACTCGTCCCGATTTAGTCGATCTAAAAAGTTATGTACTGATTCCATACCAAACGAGATTTGGGTATCGGTATGGTACCGGGAAATCAAGATTTTCCCATTTTTTTTAGAATTTCTCGATTTAGTATCGGTCCCATACCGAATTAGTAGTCCCAAATTTTTTTTAGCCTTATTTCGTAGTCCCGGTCTCGTACCGAGAATCAGTACGGGTTCGGGTATGATTCGGGTTCGAATTCGGAATTCGGGTCAAAATCCTCGTCCTAATTCATTGTGTCAAGCTCATATAATAGTTTATAACAAACAATGATGTTGCTTTACGATTATAGGTCATATATTCATCAAGAGTGATGTTTATGGTTTTGGAATGGTAATGTTGGTAATTCTTAAGTAGTGATAAGAGCCTGCACAAAATTATGCTCCTCACATGCCAAACCTTAGACCGTCTATGGAGGAAGTTGTATCAAGGTAAGGTATCATCAATGAAATCAAAATGAAACCTAGTAAGTCAGGCAAAAACCAGCAGGCATTGGTCCCCCAAAGCAAGATACCGAAGCTTCGTCCGCCACCAGTTGGCTATCAGGTGTAAAAGTGCTCTTTAGTTCAAAACAAGACCCAGCCTGGACGAAAACAAACCGAAAGAAACCCAAAAAGTGAGCTGAAATTCGATCCAGAGGACTTGACGGCTCTCGTTTTGAACCGGGTTAGGCTTTTACGGGACCAAGTAGTGATACATACATAGGCGCTATAGGTCCATGTGTTGGTCATGTTTACTGTATAACTCTAGACGCAGCCCCTTATTTTGTGATACATACATAGGCGCTATAGGTTCAGTTTTTTATAATTAAGGTTGCGTAGGCGTATATGGTTAGCCATCTTATTACAGAAACCAAGCTGGCCCTATAATGGCAGTACATGTAAAATTATCAGTCAAACAGTGTCGAAACCATGGCCTTAGGACCATTCATCGTAATAAATTGCTACATTGACTTCCATGTAACCTGTCCATTGATTGGAGTGGGGTATAATTTTGACTAAAAGCTTTGCATGTTCATTTGAAATTTGCTTCTTTGTGTTGTGTGACTAAAAGCTTTACACATCATCTGATGCTCTGTTTGAAAACTACATTCATTTTGATAACACCAAGTGTTTAGATTTGTGGAAATCCAAGACATAATCTTTTTTCTATTTGGATGGTCTGATTTAATGATCTTTTGTTGCATTGCAGATTGTAATCCATAACACTCAAGAAGCATGTACTATTCCACCCTTGTTATACTTATATTTACCTTGTTGGACATCTTGGTTTATTATTTACAGAAGCAGCATCAGGAGAGCAACGATGAGCACAACAATCCACCACCGTTCTATCAGCAATCCGCACATGAGGAGGATTCATCATTACCTAATAAACAGTGTAGCCGTTTTTCGCTTGCTGAAATCAAATTGGCAACCAATGATTTTGATGATGCATTCGTCATTGGAAAGGGTGGATTTGGAAAGGTATACAAAGGCACAATCGACTTTGGTGGTGGAAGTATTGAAGTCGCCATCAAGAGGCTAAATCTTGAATCGAATCAAGGGGTAGCCGAGTTCCAGGCAGAGATTCAGATGCTTTCCAAGTTTCGCCATAGTCATATTGTCTCTCTACTAGGATATTGTGAAGAAGAAATGATCCTTGTTTATGAATACGTGCCGAATGGAAGTCTCGAGGATCATTTGCACAAGAAAAGAGCTATTGGAAGTAAAACTTCTGCTTTGACATGGGTTCAGAGGGTCAATATTTGCATAGGTGCTGCTCGTGGTTTGGACTATCTCCATACCGGTACTGGTGTCCAGTGTAGAGTCATACACCGCGATGTCAAGAGCTCAAACGTTTTGCTGGACAAGAACTTGGCAGCTAAGATTTCTGATTTTGGGTTGTCCAGAACCAGTCCAGCATATCAGCTCGGCACTACTAATGTCTACACCGATCAAATTAAAGGCACATTTGGGTACATGGATGCTGAGTATTTCTCAACTCGAAGAGTGACAAGAAAGTCTGATGTGTATGCATTCGGTGTGGTTTTATTGGAAGTGTTGTGTGGTAGGCCTGCACTTGACTTTACATTGGATGAGCAGCAACACAGCTTAGCTCTGTGGGCTAAACACTGCATTAAAGAAGGTAACGTTGATCTAATTATTGACCCTTCTTTGAGGGTGCAAGTTGAGGGTAAATGTCTAAAGGAATTTGGGCAAATTGCATATGAATGTGTTCTTAGTTCTTCAAAGGATCGACCCACAATGACTAAAGTGCTGGCTAGGCTCGAGTTATTGTTAGCTTGGACATCACAGAGTGTGTTGGGATTTTAGAATACTAGTTAACCATTAACTACGAGTGTGCAGCGGAATGGATCTAGTATAGCATTTATGATTAACACATAATAAAGCAATAAAAATACTAACCTTTTAGTTTAATTGATTAAATCAATTAAATGGGTCTTGATCTTGAAACTTAACGGTAAAATAACCGTCTCCACCGGTTGCTCACACACACGTCAAATGAGCACGTTACGATGCTAGTAGTTGCTTCACGATGAGTAAACAACAAGTGTTTGATCTTGCTTCAAACCGATTCGGATATCAAAGGATATTACGTCCGAATGGCTATACCAAAAGAAAGAACAATAATAATAAACTAAACAAAGATGTCGTCTTTGTTTTGTTATTGCGTCCAAAAAGAGCCAAGAGACAATAAGAGAATAATATATCACCACACATTGTTTTGCAACAATTGTGAATTTATATACTCCATACTCCCGTGAGTTTTTGGTCATATGGCAAGCAAGAACCAAAAAATATTCTATTGTCTCTAATATAATATCTTTTATTATAAAGAAAGGTAAATAGACATGACAATATATTTCTATTAAGGAAATAGTATATCTTATTATTATGTGTTTATATGTTTTTTTAAGACTTCTTAACATAATAAAACACTAAGATAAAAACAAATCTATTCCTTTGTAAGAAACATATTCGGCTGATCAAGGCCTTAATATGTCTTTCATTTACTTTGGACTTTTAATATAGTTATTTAGCGTCTAACGAAAAATAACAAATTATTAAAGTTAATCGTGAAACATATTAAACATTTAATATATATCAAATATTTAATAAACATACTCTTCGTACTTAAGTGTGTGCCCCCGATAGGCTCACTCATTTCCGATGACTAAACGATCGCATACCTCAACAGCTCCCACTTGTGAGAGTTTAGACATACAGCGTCCATAATGAAGCATCTAGCAACACTTCATTATAACCGGAAATGTTGAGTTAATAGTTTCAAGAATAATATCTCAAAAGTATTCAATGGTATATGATTATTAAAGCTTGCTGGTAATCGTCCCTTTGTTTCTAGTACCGTTAAACCATGGATATGGATCCTAACTCATTCCATATAGTTTAACTTATTTTCTCGTGATCAAATTAATTCAGATAGTCCAAATGTAACAAGAATCATCTTGATCACACTTTGGGTACGGCCATACAATTATCCAATTAATTCTAGAGAGGATCCAGTGGTACTTCACTGCACTATATCAAGTGGAGAAACAAATTCTATATTGACTGCAAGTGCCTGTGGATGCTGCTTCACAACACTTCCAACTATAGCCTTTATAACTAACTCTTGCAAGCTAGCGTTTAACATATAATCAAGAAGCGATATTCACACATGCACAACTTGTTTGCATCTCAAGTCTAAGGACGACTTAATCACCATTTTCGAAAATTTACTCATGACAAGGATCCAAAAGTAATATTCGAAAGTTCGGGGTGTCCAATATTCATCCCTTATGAATAACATATGAGTTTGGTGGGAACCGTCCATTATATTCAAAGAATATAACCAACACTCATATTTGTCTTAATGTAGTCAATATTCCCATATTGCTAACCGACAATGGACATGTTTAGAATAATCAAATATTCAAGGATTTAAACATACAAATATAGGACAACAATAATTATATGAATGATAACAAACATCAAATATCTTTATTCATCAGAAAATAATAATTGTCTTACAATCCCAAATTATCCAAATACTAACGTAACACAGATTACATGAGACTATTAGCTGGAAGCAAACCAATGTTATGAGAAAGCATTGAATGCTTTTTAAGTTCCAAAGCCTTCGTAAAGGGGTCAGCTAAGTTGTCATCTATGTGAACTTTCTCCAGTGTAACATCACCCAGTTCAATCACTTCTCTGAGGTAGTGAACTTTAGCACGATAATGTTTCGCACCTTTAGTGATTCCTGGTTCATTAGCTATAGTAATGGCTCCGGTATTGTCACAATACATCTTCATAGGTTCATTATTTGTGGGAACAACACCAAGCCCAGAAATAAACTTCCTAATCCAAACTGCTTCTTTAGCAGCCTCCGAAGCGGCTATATACTCAGCCTCTGTAGATGAGATAGCATGGATGGTCTGCTTCGAGCTTTTCCAGCTTACAGCACCTCCATTCATTTTGAAAATATATCCAGTCTGAGACTTCGTGTCATCAGCGTCTGTCAGATATCCAGCATCAGTGTAGCAAGCAACCCTGAGCTCTCGTTTCATATCTCCTCCATAAACCAGAAACATGTCTTTGGTATGCCTGAGATACCTCAGAATGTTCTTAACAGCAGTCCAATGATCCTCACCAGGATTCTGCTGAAAACGGCTCGTCATGTTCTGAGAGAACGCAACATCCGGTCTAGTGCATCTAACAGCATACATGATTGATCCTACTGCCGAAGCATAAGGAACTCTCTGCATGCGTTTCACCTCAGCAGGGGTAGATGCTCCTTGAGTCTTAGATAATTTTGTATCAGTTTGCATGGGAATAAATCCACGTTTGGAATTATCCATGTTATACTTCTTCAAAATTTTATCTATGTAAGCACTTTGACATAAACCAATTAACCGCCTTGATCTATCTCGATAGATCTTGATTCCAAGAATATATGCAGCATCTCCTAGATCTTTCATAGCAAAACACTTTCCAAGGTAAGCTTTTACACTTTGCAACGTTGGAATGTCTTTTCCCATGATTAATATGTCATCGACATACAATATTAGGAACACTACATTACTCCCACTAGCTTTGATATATACACATGGCTCATCGGGATTTTGAGTGAAACCAAAGTTCTTGATTTCATCATCAAATCTCTTATTCCATTGCCTTGATGCTTGCTTAAGTCCATAAATGGATCTTTGAAGCTTGCATACACGGTTTGGATATTTAGGATTGACAAAACCTTCAGGTTGCTTCATATAGACCTCTTCGTAAAGATGTCCATTAAGGAAAGCGGTTTTAACATCCATTTGCCAAATCTCATAGTCATAGAACGCGGCTATGGCTAAGAGAATCCTTATAGCTTTGATATCTGCAACAGGAGAGAAGGTTTCTTCATAATCAACCCCATAGGTTTGAGTGAAGCCCCTCGCTACATATCGAGCTTTAAAGGTGTGTACATTGCCATCCATGTCGGTCTTCTTCTTGTATAACCACTTGCCGCTAACGGTTCTAGCGTTAGGAGGAAGGTCAACTAAGATCCAGACATCATTGTCTTTCATGGATTGCATCTCCACATTCATAGCATCAAGCCATTTTTCAGATTCAGGATCTGCTAATGCAGCTTTATAGTTAGTAGGTTCACCATGATCCCCTAACTCATGTTCCTCAACGTCAATGTATAAACACATACGGTCAGGAGCACGCCTAGTCCTTGTAGACTTTCGAATGGGAGCTATATCACTTATAGGTTCATCAATTTCTTGATCATCCTCTTCATGATCGCTAGTGTTTTCAGAAGGATGTATATCTTCATCTTGAATTACTTCAAGATCTTCTAAACTCCCACTTGCTTCTTGATTCATAAGATTACTCTCTAGGAATTCAGCATTACGAGCAACAATAACCTTGTTCTCGGGTGGGTAATAGAAGGAGTAACCCATTGTTTCCTTTGGGTATCCTACAAAGATACACTTAATCGATCTGGGTTCAAGTTTGTCAGGTTTATTAAGCGTATCACGCTTAACAAGAGCCTCACATCCCCAGACCTTTAAGTAAGACAACTTAGGGGCTTGCCCATGCCATACTTCGTATGGAGTCTTATCAACCTTCTTAGTTGGAACCATATTGAGAATGCGTGCAGCAGACTCAAGAGCATAATCCCAAAAGGACTTTGGAAGAGTTGTTTGTGCCATCATGGAGCGAACCATATCCAGTAGGGTTCTATTTCTCCTCTCAGACACACCATTGTGTTGTGGTGTATATGGAGGAGTTCTATGGGCAATAATCCCATGCTCCTTAAGATGATCCAAAAACTCATAACTCATAAATTCACCTCCACGATCAGAACGTAGTGACTTTATGGTTTTACCGAGTTGATTTTCTACTTCCTTTTGAAACACCTTAAATGTTTCAAATACTTCATGTTTATGCTTTAGCAAGTAAACATAACCATAACGACTATAGTCGTCAGTGAAAGTGACGAAGTAGCTTGCACCTTGTCTTGACACGGTTCTGAATGGGCCGCATACATCGGTGTGTATAAGTCCAAGCAGATCTTTAGCCCTCTCCACTTGATGTGAATAAGGTTTACGTGCCATCTTTCCAGATAAACAAGAAACACACTTGTCAAAGGAATCATCATCGTTTGACTTAAGCAATCCATCAGTTTGTAATTGCTTAATGCGCTTTTTGCTTATGTGGCCAAGGCGACAATGCCATAAGAGTGTAGAGTCCAAGTTAGACTTAGCCCTTTTATTACTTACAACATAAATAGAACTATCGTTTGCATTAGAATCACACATATCAATTTCATATATACCATCACGAGGAATAGCACGAAAATAAAACATATTATCTTTAGAAACTGAAATCACTGCATTATTCTCAAAACGGTTAACAAAACCATCGTCATACAAACGGAAAACTGAAACAATCCCTCTAGAAATAGAAGGTGCGTAGTGACAATTATTCAAAATGACTACTAGTCCACTAGGGAGAAATAATTGAAAAACACCAATGGCTTCGACAGCTGCACGATGACCATTGCCCACGTACAGGTTCAAAGCTCCTGGCTTCAGCTTCCTACTTATCCTTAGTCCCTGAGTAGTATTACAGATGTGAGTACCACAACCAGTGTCATAAACCCAGGATTTATTAGGAAAAGTAAAGAGTTCTATAGTGAAGATACCTGAAGTGCTAGCTCCTTGAGATAGCTTCTTCTTCTTCCACAACTCAGCGAGATACTCTGGACAGTTTCTCTTCCAATGACCAATGTCACCGCATTGGTGGCAAGTGGCGTCCCTTGCAGGATTCTCTCTCTTTGGTGGAGGGGGAATCTTAGCTCTAGGAGTAAAGTTTGCTACTTTCTTCCCTTTGCCATGATTCTTACCCTTCGCAGCATTAGACGGTTTAGCCTTATTAGGCTTTTGGATCCTTCCTGCCCTAATAGCATTGATAGTATTAGCAGTAGCAGGTGCAACCTTCTTTGGCAACGTCTTCTCATGTAGCTTGAGCATGGCATGCAGCTCAGGTATTGTCTTCCCCAGGCCATGCATATTGTAATCTTGCACAAACCTATCATAATCCTTGTTCAGTGAGGCTAAGATTAGGCTAACTGCAAGTTTCAGTGACACGGGATGACCGAGACGTTCCAAGTTCTCTATGTAGCCCTTCATTTTTAAGACATAAGAGCTCACAGATTGTCCATCCTCATGTTTACACGCGTGAAAGGCACGTGCAACATCAAGGAGTTCTTGATCCGCTTGTTCAGTGAACATGGTTTTCAACTCCTCCATCATTGACCATGCGCCATGACCCTCCAAAAGCCTTTGGAGTTCAGGGGACATAGTCATGAGCATAAGGCCAGCAATTTCTCTGGACCTTTTAACCCAAGTAGGGTGGTACTCCGGGTCTTGTTGAGGACCTTCAACACCAGGAGGAAGAAACGGGAGATCAGGAATAGGTTGCTCAAGGTATTTAACCAAGTCATCAGTTTCGAGCGCTATCCGAAGAGCACGATACCAATCAACAAAGTTAGTTTCAGTCAGCTTCATTTTCTCAAGGAAAGACTTAACAACCGTGCTGTTTAAGCAAGAGGTAGAATTATTCATCTACAAAATAAAAGTTCAACGATTAGTATTTTCGATAATTACATTCTCAAACGAATTAACTACCCAATTAATCATTATGAGACTAAGATCCTTGCTTGCACTCCCACTTAATGTTAGAGGTCCGACCGTCTAATATCAAGTAGGGCAAGAGGTAAGCGTCGAGCGTTAATTGCATTACAAGTGCAACTCTTAGATTTATGAGACGATTCATGAATTTTATTGTTGTAGAGTGTTTGGATGGGAGTTCTCACATCTCTTTCGAGTACCATTGAACATCTCAAACAAACTTGTTCTACATGTAATGAATCATGAGTATGTTTCATCTCATCTTATGCCTCGGGTTCCGAATCTGACCGGGAACTCGACTTAAGTCGTACCAATTTAAAGCATGCAATAGTTGGCAAAGGTCTGACCAGTGACAAAAATCGCCTTGGGTGCATGATTCGCCCTAGGTCTGACCAGATGGCGAAAAACCACAACAAGTGCTATTAAATTGGATGGCATAGACTTAAAAATTCAAATAGGTATCACATAAGTTTTAGAAAACAAATGTCAAAACGTGTAAAAGATGCATGCAATCATCCTTTAGCACAAGTTAAGAAAAACCTTTTGTTAACTTTTTTTTTTTTTTTTTTAGGCGTGTTTACCGCGGGAAAGCATTAAAGAATGATCAAACCCTATATCCTACTCTTCATGCGCCCGAAGGCGCAAGTGCTTGGGATAATTATCACATAGATGTCGAAACATTATGTGACACGGGAAACATTAAAGATCATTCAAACCCTAGATAGCTTGACTAGAACACGTAGTGCAATAGCAAGTCTATCATTAGTAAGGCACAAAATGGTGTTGTAATTTTAAGTATTATAAACCAATTAATTTTGCAAATCACGTCGTTGAGAAGATGGTTTATAAGCCATCATTACGGTATGTAAGCCCAACTCGAGTGACAATATGATTTTGCAAAATAATTAGATTATAATAAAAACAAGTTTCATAGATCTTATGTCAATATTAAGATTTGTTCAAAAAACAAGTTTTAACAAATAACACATTGCCGATTCGCAAGGAAAAATAAGTGTATTAATATGACATACTTTTAAAGCTAGTTTCGATATAAGTAGAGATCCGTTTTTATGATTTCTAGAATCTTGTATTATTACGTTTTGCAATTCATAATGGAAAACAAATAAGCACATAAAAACAGACTAGAAAGGGGTAGAAGAAGAAGACAGACTCTATATGAAAGCAGTAAATCATATAAGATCCAAGATCTCAAGTGAGTCTTCCCCAATTTGAGGATCAAAGACCCTCACCAAGCTGCTAGGTACTTGGTGACGAGCATGCATCACAAACGTGATTGCTAAAGTCTTTGGCGGATAAAAATAAAATTTTGTTTATTAACCAATTTAATAAACCTACCCAATTTTATTAGATCTAGATCAAGATTAAAAAATTTTATGGCAAGAATGCATGTTATTGCCATAGAAAATAAATAAAGCGAGTATTTAAGCGGATCTAGCGTGTTTATCTATGTGTAACCCATAAATGTCATACGATGACTCGTGATGCCACTGTTGGGATTTTAGAATACTAGTTAACCATTAACTACGAGTGCGCAGCGGAATGGATCTAGTATAGCATTTATGATTAACACATAATAAAGCAATAAAAATACTAACCTTTTAGTTTAATTGATTAAATCAATTAAATGGGTCTTGATCTTGAAACTTAACGGTAAAATAACCGTCTCCACCGGTTGCTCACACACACGTCAAATGAGCACGTTACGATGCTAGTAGTTGCTTCACGATGAGTAAACAACAAGTGTTTGATCTTGCTTCAAACCGATTCGGATATCAAAGGATATTACGTCCGAATGGCTATACCAAAAGAAAGAACAATAATAATAAACTAAACAAAGATGTCGTCTTTGTTTTGTTATTGCGTCCAAAAAGAGCCAAGAGACAATAAGAGAATAATATATCACCACACAATATACTCCATACTCCCGTGAGTTTTTGGTCATATGGCAAGCAAGAACCAAAAAATATTCTATTGTCTCTAATATAATATCTTTTATTATAAAGAAAGGTAAATAGACATGACAATATATTTCTATTAAGGAAATAGTATATCTTATTATTATGTGTTTATATGTTTTTTTAAGACTTCTTAACATAATAAAACACTAAGATAAAAACAAATCTATTCCTTTGTAAGAAACATATTCGGCTGATCAAGGCCTTAATATGTCTTTCATTTACTTTGGACTTTTAATATAGTTATTTAGCGTCTAACGAAAAATAACAAATTATTAAAGTTAATCGTGAAACATATTAAACATTTAATATATATCAAATATTTAATAAACATACTCTTCGTACTTAAGTGTGTGCCCCCGATAGGCTCACTCATTTCCGATGACTAAACGATCGCATACCTCAACAGAGTGTACAGAGTGCTAGTAAGCAGACACGCATTCCAAGATCCATGATTATTGACATGGTCATTGTTCTTGACGAAATCTCCAAGTTAGTTTTGTTATATTATGTTCGTCTTATTTTATGCATCTTATTTTGTAATTCCTTATCTGAATGTTACTTATTCCTAATCAGAACGTATGAGTCCAGATAAAAAGAAACTTGGGCAAAGCATAGTCAACAAACAGAAAGGCTTCATGATGACAGATGGTGGCGATCATAGTCGTGGTGTGGCAGTTGCTTGTCAACAAGTTGTGCCTCCTAGGTGTCAGACAAAGATACCAATCTTGAAGATGTTCACATTATCTGAGCTGCAGGCCGCCACAAAGAATTTCAATCAAGCAATGTGCCTTGGGGAGGGTGGTTATGGGAAGGTTTTCAAAGGGTGGTTGGACAGTGTAACATTTGTCCCATGGAAGGCTGGTGAGGGGATTGCTGTGGCCATCAAGAAATCTGTTCCCAAGAGGGCTCAAGGCCTCAATGAGTGGCAGGTTTGCTTATTTGTCTATCTACTGCTGTTTTGTTTCTGCCAATTCTATTAATTTCGTTCTCTTAACCGAACATGTATCTTTTTGCTGTGCAATGACGAATGTCCTAAAAGGGATCCGTGAGTATCTGTAACAAATTGAATCATTAGTTTCGAGTCAAAATGTATATAATTGCATACACGAGTTCAGACACAGGACTCTGCTGTCTGAATTCCACTATCTTTACATGTAGAGACAGAAACAAAAAATGTTAACTTTGTATGTTTTTGTGACAGGCGGAAGTAAAATTCTTAGGAATATTTAACCATCCGAATGTTATTAAACTTTTTGGATATTGCTGGGAGAATAAAAACTTTCTTCTTGTGTATGAATATATGCAAAAAGGAAGTTTAGATATGCTTCTGTTCGCAGGTAGGTATACATAACAAAGTTCTGTTAATTTAAAAACAATCTATTGATTAAAAAATTGGATTGTTATAGAAGGTGCAGAACCACTTCCATGGGACGCCAGGATTAACATAGCTACGGGAGCAGCTCAAGGCCTTGCCTTCTTACACACTGCAGAAAATAATGTCATTCTCAGGGATGTGAAATCCTCAAATATTGTATTAGACGAGGCAAGTGAAAAACTAACATAATTTACTTTGCACATGTGTATATAGGATTATGGTTGCACATTTAATTTGTTTGATTTTAGCATGATATCATTTTTGTGTGTAATATTTCAGTATTTCAATGCGAAGCTCTCAGATTTTGGACTGGCAAGGTTAGGTCCGGTAAATGGAGAGTCTCATGTCTCAACAGACATAGCAGGCACCTATGGTTATATGGCTCTTGAATATGTGGCAACTGGTTAGTTCTTATTCGATTTTATAAAACTAAGAACAAGAACCAATTTAATTCAACCAACCACCCCTTTATCTTTTATTAACTGCGTATAGCTATCACTTCAAATGTGATACTATGCTGTTTGATCGTACATACAAAGTAAAAAGAAACCAATAAAAGAATCAAGATCTTACAATCCAAGATCAAGATTCATAAACCAAATCAAGAACTGAAATGATGAATATCAAAGGCGACAGAAACAAGAGAGAGACTTTTCACACTTTTCACACACACACTCTATACCTAACAAATGAGGTAAGTCTGTTTATAAAGATGTGTAGCTGGCGTTGAAAAGAAGTTTCCACACTTGCCAGATATAGTCCTTTATCTTTCAACACCTGCACACAACAAGAAACAAAAGAAAAACAAGGAAATATAAAAGGAAAAATATTACCTTTCACCCCTTCAACTATTATCACTTATCAACTTAGTTTTAATACCCCCTCTTAAGTTGATTTGTGATATAAGTTGACAAGATTAAGCTTATCACTCAGGAACTTGTGATCTTTGATTGATAAGCCCTTGGTAAACATATCAGCCACATTGTCCTCAGATTTGACTTTCAAAGTCTTAATCAAACCTGCTGACACTTTTTCTCTCAAGAAATATAAGTCAATTTCAAAATGTTTTGTCCTTTCATGAAACACTGGATTAGCAGCAATCTGAATTGCAGAACTGCTATCACAGTTGATAGGAACTGGTAAACATATATCAACTTTAAGATCCTTCATGATCTTAATAATCCACATTATGTCACAAGCAACACTGTTCATAGCTCTATATTCAGCTTCAGCTGAAGATTTTGCTAGAACAGACTGCTTTTTACTTTTCCAGGAAACAAGATTATTTCCAAGGTAAACTGTATATCCTGTTACAGACTTTCTAGTAATCTTACATTTTGCACAGTCTGAGTCAACAAATGCAGTAAGACTTAAGTCATTGTTTTTCATAAAGGAGATACCATTACCAGGAGAACTCTTAAGGTATCTAAGAACATGAAAAGCAAGCTTTAAGTGTGATTTATAGGGATCATGCATAAATTGACTAAGATTGTGAACAGCATAGGCTATATCAGGCCTAGTTAATGTAAGATAGATCAATTTTCCAACAATTTTCTGATAACATGTTTTGTTATCAACAGGAACATCTTGTTCTATAACTTTCTGATCTTTTTTCTTTTTAGATGAATCAGGAATAGGTGCTTTAGCTGGCTTACATGCCAGCATACCATATTCAGCTAGAAGTTCAAGACAATACTTCCTTTGATTAAGCACAAGACCATTATTAGCATCAAGTACTTCTATGCCTAAGAAGTACTTAAGCTTTCCAAGATCTTTAATTTTAAATTTAGAACTCAAGTATTTCTTAAACTCATTAATAACAGATTCATTGTTACCAGTTATGATAATATCATTAACATAACCAGTAATGCCACAAAAGAATCATCCTCATTTTTAGTGAAAAGTGAAACATCACTTTTACTTTGTATAAACCCATTTTCAACAAGCACACTAGTTAATTTTTCATTCCACTTTCTTGGTGCTTGTTTAAGACCATACAAAGACTTAATGAGTCTACACACTTTATTATCATTAGACCCATATCCCTCAGGAAGTGTCATGTAAATCTCTTCATCTAATTCACCATATAAGAATGCATTATTAACATCAAGTTGATACACAGGCCAAGCATAGTGAACAGCAACAGAAATAAGGCATCTAACAGTAACAATTTTCACTACTGGTGAAAATGTTTCCTCATAATCAATACCCTCTTTCTGACTAAACCCTTTAGCCACAACTCTAGCTTTGAACCTTTCAACCTCACCACTAGATTTGTACTTAACTTTTCATAACCACTTACAAGCAACTGCTTTTCTACCTGGTGGTAAATCCACAATTACCCAAGTGTTATTTCTGTTAAGAGCATCCATCTCTTCATTCATAGCTTCAATCCATTTTAGATTTTTAATAGCTTCTGAATAAGATTTGGGTTCATGAATTTTATTCAAATTATTAGCAAATACAAAATTATACATAGACAAATTGGCATAACTAATCATACTATTTATATCATATCTTACCTTTTTATCCATCACATAATTGTCAAATTTAGCAGGAGTTTTAACAGGTCTACTAGATCTCCTTAACTCTGGTCTTTCTGGACTATTACCATTTTCAGACTCAAACATTTGTTTAAATTCCACAAAGTCATCACCCTCAGACTCATATTCATCATCATTATTGATAATGTCATCTCCTTCATAACTTCCTAAATTTCCACCTAGATCATTCTGGCTGCTGTCAATCTTGTCTAATCTAGACTCTTTGACTACCCCCTAGAATGTCTGGCAACATTAGGAGAAGTGTCACTAGACACATCTACAAAGTCAGGAGTCACACTATTATCCATATCATTCTTACTGTCTCTCTTATCATCATAGGGTTCACTTGACTTTGATTCTACTAGGTCAAAAAAGTTTTGACTGTTAACACCATTTTCTTCAAAAACAAACTCTTTAACTAAATCATTATTTTTAAAAGGATAAACAGTGTCATAGAACTTCACATCTCTAGAAAAGAAAAAACTCTTTGTTTCAAGGTTATAAAGCTTATAACCCTTTTTTGTGTTAGAATACCCCATAAAAACACATTTATTAGACCTAGCAGAAAATTTATCTGAATTATTTAAAACAGTTGCAAAACACAAACAACCAAAACTTTTAAGCAAAGAGAGACTAGGTGAAACATTGTAAATCATTTCATAAGGACTTTTTCCAAAAAGCACAGAGGTAGGAAGCCTGTTAATAAGGTACACAGATGTTAAAATACACTCAGACCACATGTTTAAAGGAATGCCCCCCTGAAACATGAGGGCTCTAGCAACATTAAGCAGATGTCTATGCTTTCTTTCAACAATACCATTTTGTTGAGGTGTGTATACACAAGAAGTCTGGTGTATTATACCCTTAGATGTAACAAATTTTTCAAACATATGATCTATAAACTCAGTCCCATTATCACTTCTAAAAACTTTAACAGACATATCAAACTGATTCTTAATGAGATTATAAAAATCTACAACCTTTTCAAAAACCTCATCTTTTCCTTTAAGCAAATACAACCAGACAACTCTAGTATAATCATCAACAATGGTAAGAAAAAATCTGAAACCTTCCCTACTCTTAATCTTATAAGGATCCCAAACATCTAAATGAATAATATAACCCAAATGCTTAGTCTTATGATCACTAAGAGGAAAAGGTTCCCTGGTTTGCTTAGCCTTGTGACACACATCACAAGGCTGAGTTTCACCCAAATCATCAATCTTAAGTGTATCTTTCAACACATTCAAAACTTGATCAGAAGGATGACCAAGCCTGTTGTGCCAAATACACTTAGAGAGCATACAACAAGTAATCTTACTATTAAAAATTTTCCTACCTGAATCAAACACATATAATCCATTATTCTCACTACCAGTCCCCAGGAGGGACTTTTGAAGAGAATCCTGAATAAAACACTTAGATTCAGTGAAAGAAACAACAAACTTATTGTCCTTAGCAAGTTTATGAATAGAAATAAGGCTGACTTTATATCCAGATACCACCAACACATTTTTCAAACTAATTTTATCTGTAAGTTTATAATTTCCAACAAATTTTACCAACTCAATAGTTCCATTAGGATGTGAAACAGTTATATTCAAATGAGAAACATTTATAACATCAGTTAAATGATCAGTTGAAAAAGTCATGTGTTGAGAGGCACCAGAATCAAAAATCCAGCCAACATAAGTACTATATGTACTAATGTTAGTGTTGTAGTTAAAAAACTTGCAAGTAACAAAACTAATCACATGATTAGAAAAAGAAAAAATACTAGCAACACCAGACTGCAACTCACTATTATCAGGCTTAGAACCAATCAAAGCCATCAATCTGTTAATCTGATCTTGAGTAAAAGGCATAGAGTTCCCTGTACTTGGATCATTCTTAACAGAAGCAAAACTAGAATTAACACCACCAGATGAAGTATTAGAATTAGCACCACCAGGAGTTCTTTTCTTGAATCCTGGTGGATATCCATTAAGCTCAAAACACCTATCAATGGTATGGCCAGTCATATTACAATGCTTACAAACCAAATTATTATTCCTAGTAGTTCCTCTCCCTTGAGAAGACCTACCATTGTTATTATTATTGTTGTTAGACCAGTTGTTGTTATTACTATTAGACCAAGTAGATGGTCTAGCAGCAAAAGCAGAAGAGTTAGGTCTAACAGAAGAATTATGAACCAAGTTATTCTTATGAGATTCAACCCTAGATAGAGTAGCAAATGCAGATTTCACATCTGGTAGAGGATCAGAAGTCAATAGTTGACTTCTTACAACACTGTAAGTGTCATCCAATCCCATAAGAAATTGCATCAATCTCATCAGACTATTATGACTTTTAAGTTGAGGAGCACCCTCACAAGTACAACTAGGCAGATTAACCAAAGCATCAAATTGTCTCCATAGACTATTATAATTGTGATAGTACTCAGATAAGGAGGACCCAGATTGAGTAAGAGAGCAAATCTTAAAATACAAATTATATATAACAGACCCATCAATTTTATCATATGTTTCCTTAAATTCATCCCAAACATCTTTAGCACTTTTAGAAAAAATTTGCCCTTGATACAACTCAGAAGAAATACAACCAAGAATCCATGAAGAACAACAGCATTGCATCTATCCCATTGTTCTTGTAAAAACTCATCCTCTTTATCTTTAACACATGTACCATCAATAAAACCCAACTTATTTTTAGTGTGTAATGCAAGTTTAAAAGCAGCAGCCCATACTTTATAATTTTCAGGACCAGTCAATTTAGTGGTCACAATAGGTTGGCCATTAGTATCAGATGGGTGCAAATAGAGAGGGTCATTAGAGTGAATGACTGTATTACTCTCATCATCAGTATCACTGACCTCTTTATCACTTTTCTTATCCTCACACATGATTCAAGATAAAAAACAGACAAAGAAAACACAACCCTTGTAACTCCTTTACAAACAACTACCAAGAAGCAAATAACCTCTCAATCAATCAAACCTCCAAACTACCTAGATCCCTTCGACACCTAATCACCCACTAGAAACAAAAAATAAAAAGAGAGAGGCGAGTGGTATTACAAAGCACGCGTTGCAACAAAACTCCAAATAGAAACCAAGATTCACAAGATCAAGCAGATCTTATAAATCAATATGCACAGCGGAAGAACTCACCTGAAAACAAGATGAAACACCAAAAAAAAACAAGAAACAACCACAATTACCTTCAATCAAGAAAACCCTAATTTCTGATTTTTAGGGTTTCTTGACAAAACCTACCAGATGTGCAATTAAACCTAATTAATTGCACAAGAACCCAATTAATCACCTCAGGACACCAAGAATCGAAAAACCCCCAAATTTTTAGAAACCCTAAAAAATTAATTGATCAAACTTTGTGATTAAACACAATCAAAGTATGATTAACCACAAGATTAATCAATATATTCTGAAAACCCAGTTAAAAACAGATATCAAGAACCAATGGCTCTGATACCATATTCGATTTTATAAAACTAAGAACAAGAACCAATTTAATTCAACCAACCACCCCTTTATCTTTTATTAACTGCGTATAGCTATCACTTCAAATGTGATACTATGATGTTTGATCGTACATACAAAGTAAAAAGAAACCAATAACAGAATCAAGATCTTACAATCCAAGATCAAGATTCATAAACCAAATCAAGAACTGAAATGATGAATATCAAAGGCGACAGAAACAAGAGAGAGACTTTTCACACTTTTCACACACACACTCTATACCTAACAAATGAGATAAGTCTGTTTATAAAGATGTGTAGCTGGCGTTGAAAAGAAGTTTCCACACTTGCCAGATATAGTCCTTAATCTTTCAACACCTGCACACAACAAGAAACATAAGAAAAACAAAGAAATATAAAAGGAAAAATATTACCTTTCACCCCTTCAACTATTATCACTTATCAACTTAGTTTTAATACCCCCTCTTAATTTGATTTGTGATATAAGTTGACAAGATTAAGCTTATCACTCAGGAACTTGTGATCTTTGATTGATAAGCCCTTGGTAAACATATCAGCTACATTGTCCTCAGATTTGACTTTTAAAGTCTTAATCAAACCTGCTGACACTTTTTCTCTCAAGAAATATAAGTCAATTTCAAAATGTTTTGTCCTTTCATGAAACACTGGATTAACAACAATCTGAATTGCAGAACTGCTATCACAGTTGATAGGAACTGGTAAACATATATCAACTTTAAGATCCTTCATGATGAAACAACTTTCAAAACTAGGAGTTATATTATACTTTCAAAACTAGGCATGGCGACCCACAAAAATGAAACAACTTTCATCGGAAGCAAAGAAGAAAGAAGCGGACTACACAAAGTAGGACTCCCAACAACTTCTGTAAACAACCAGGCCGGCCACATAAAATGTAAGTTCCAAGCGAACAGTCCTGGTGTAACAACTTAAAATGTACGCTAGGAGGAAATTTAACCACGTTAACACTCTAGTTTTGTTAACACCTGATATGCATCAACAACCACCCTATCTAATGCGTCACATTAGAACTACCGCCCCGCGGATTAATGTCCTCGTACATAAATAAAAAGTGAAATAAGATACAACGGTCAATCGGTCATGCATTGAAATAAACTCTGAAAGGTTACTCTCTTTCTTGGAATTTCCATTATCTTGCTCAATTCCATAGTATTTGATGACCAAAATACAGCAATAGAAACAGTCATAGTTAGAACACGACAACGAGCACAATATCTAAACAAAAGAAGAAACATCCAATACTGCAAGCATAAACAAATACAAACATTGTTCTGCTAACGAAGTTCATAACCAGATGCGCAAATAAAAAAAACATTAACCGACAACCATGCATAATTAAAACAACGTATTTAACTTAGATTCAGCATCGCCACACCAGCTGCTGAATCATCATCATCATCATCATCAGAGGTGTCAGTATACATGGCCATACGATTGCGAATGTATTCATCATCGGACTTGAGGTTCAAACGCAGTATATAACCTTTGTCACGGGAACTCTCAACCGCGTAGTGCCAATCAAGATCTGTCTCGATCAATACAGGTTCTGATGTTTCGGGATGGTCGTAGGTTAGTTGGTAACCAGGAGACAGTCGGAAACCACGCTCAAATACATCTTTAATATAAGAAAATGGATCTGTGCCTTCCATGGTATGACCATTACGCTCAAATACATCTTTAATACAAGTAACTAATTACCATGTATGGCTTATAATTGTTAGCAATTCATTTATATGATCCGTTTTTTTTTAAAGAAAATAAAAGATCTTTTCTCTTTTAATACTCAGTCAATAATAATGTGTCAATTCCCTTATTAATCGGTGTATGGGCTATTTATTAACATGTCATATTAAGTTGATTTGGATAAATTGATTAGCATTAACATTTTGCATATATAATGCTCTTTTTTCAAATTCTCTTTCAATGAGCATTTTTAGAGAATGAAAAAGTGGTAGGCTAATAAATTACACAAATACCCTCATTCATATACCCTTTTCATATGGAATAACTAACTGTCGTACTTTATAATGTTTGAGATATGGAATAACAATTGAGGCTTTGTTTATCAATCGGTGTTGGCAACAAATAATTGTTTTTATATCAACTACATTAACCTTATCATACGAGTACATTTAACTTAGAAGCTAAATTTAAGAACTTTAAAAGAATCAATATATCTAGCATAACTTCTTCTGACGGTTCTTGTAATCCACTTCTCGAGCTCAACATTGTGAAAAAAGAAAAAGAAACACCATTGTCTTTCTTTGAGCATGTTATTAGTTAAGTTATGCTAGTTAAGTTATACTGTTTTTTTTCTTTGAACGGCAGTTTGGTGCAGCGGAGTATCTTACGTGCCACCGAGGCACCAAGTCTCTCAACCCGAGTTCGAATCATCTCACGAAGAAAATATCAACCCTATGCTAGCCATCCAGTTTCCCATTAAGGGGCTTCAAGGCATTGCGATGGGATTCAAACCCGAGTGACAATTCTGGGAAAATCCCCCATATGGGGAATGACAGATACTGTTGTGAAAAGTTACTTACAACCAGAGTGAAACATCTAACAAAATGAAATTAATCCGAAATGATATTGCCACGTCAACATGAAATGTGCGTCGTAGATAATTTATGACTAATAAGCATGTAAAAAACTCTATTATTATAGATAGATTTCTTTTTTTTCTTTTTTTTAGAACGGTAAATGTTAGTGGTTAGTGGGTCGAGTCGTGCAATGACATCTAAGCGGAAGAATGTCTTCTTCGAACCTTCGCCTAGTTATGTTAGACTCCTTATCCGCTTCGCCTGAAATGCCCTTGACAGGTCTTGAACCCAAGACCTCCAGGAATCCTCCCCCAAACAAAGCACTTAGTGCAACCTTGGTGGCCAACTGAGCTAAGCCAGTTGGTTATTATAGATAGATTTCTATTTATATATGTATACCTTTTTACGTCTTTTTACATATTCAAGTTACAGCTACTGCTAATCTACCAAACACTATCATAAATTAACTGCTACTGCTAATCTACCAAACACTTGCCAGATATAGTCCTTAATCTTTCAACACCTGCACACAACAAGAAACAAAAGAAAAACAAAGAAATATAAAAGGAAAAATATTACCTTTCACCCCTTCAACTATTATCACTTATCAACTTAGTTTTAATACCCCCTCTTAAGTTGATTTGTGATATAAGTTGACAAGATTAAGCTTATCACTCAGGAACTTGTGATCTTTGATTGATAAGCCCTTGGTAAACATATCAGCCACATTGTCCTCAGATTTGACTTTCAAAGTCTTAATCAAACCTGCTGACACTTTTTCTCTCAAGAAATATAAGTCAATTTCAAAATGTTTTGTCCTTTCATGAAACACTGGATTAACAGCAATCTGAATTGCAGAACTGCTATCACAGTTGATAGGAACTGGTAAACATATATCAACTTTAAGATCCTTCATGATGAAACAAGTTTCAAAACTAGGAGTTATATTATACTTTCAAAACTAGGCATGACGACCCACAAAAATGAAACAACTTTCATCGGAAGCAAAGAAGAAAGAAGCGGACTACACAAAGTAGGACTCCCAACAACTTCTGTAAACAACCAGGCCGGCCACATAAAATGTAAGTTCCAAGCGAACAGTCCTGGTGTAACAACTTAAAATGTACGCTAGGAGGAAATTTAACCACGTTAACACTCTAGTTTTGTTAACACCTGATATGCATCAACAACCACCCTATCTAATGCGTCACATTAGAACTACCGCCCCGCGGATTAATGTCCTCGTACAGAAATAAAAAGTGAAATAAGATACAACGGTCAATCGGTCATGCATTGAAATAAACTCTGAAAGGTTACTCTCTTTCTTGGAATTTCCATTATCTTGCTCAATTCCATAGTATTTGATGACCAAAATACAGCAATAGAAACAGTCATAGTTAGAACACGACAACGAGCACAATATCTAAACAAAAGAAGAAACATCCAATACTGCAAGCATAAACAAATACAAACATTGTTCTGCTAACGAAGTTCATAACCAGATGCGCAAATAAAAAAAACATTAACCGACAACCATGCATAATTAAAACAACGTATTTAACTTAGATTCAGCATCGCCACACCAGCTGCTGAATCATCATCATCATCATCATCAGAGGTGTCAGTATACATGGCCATACGATTGCGAATGTATTCATCATCGGACTTGAGGTTCAAACGTAGTATATAACCTTTGTCACGGGAACTCTCAACCGCGTAGTGCCAATCAAGATCTGTCTCGATCAATACAGGTTCTGATGTTTCGGGATGGTCGTAGGTTAGTTGGTAACCAGGAGACAGACGGAAACCACGCTCAAATACATCTTTAATATAAGAAAATGGATCTGTGCCTTCCATGGTATGACCATTACGCTCAAATACATCTTTAATACAAGTAACTAATTACCATGTATGGCTTATAATTGTTAGCAATTCATTTATATGATCCGTTTTTTTTTTAAAGAAAATAAAAGATCTTTTCTCTTTTAATACTCAGTCAATAATAATGTGTCAATTCCCTTATTAATCGGTGTATGGGCTATTTATTAACATGTCATATTAAGTTGATTTGGATAAATTGATTAGCATTAACATTTTGCATAAAAATGCTCTTTTTTCAAATTCTCTTTCAATGAGCATTTTTAGAGAATGAAAAAGTGGTAGGCTAATAAATTACACAAATACCCTCATTCATATACCCTTTTCATATGGAATAACTAACTGTCGTACTTTATAATGTTTGAGATATGGAATAACAATTGAGGCTTTGTTTATCAATCGGTGTTGGCAACAAATAATTGTTTTTATATCAACTACATTAACCTTATCATACGAGTACATTTAACTTAGAAGCTAAATTTAAGAACTTTAAAAGAATCAATATATCTAGCATAACTTCTTCTGACGGTTCTTGTAATCCACTTCTCGAGCTCAACATTGTGAAAAAAGAAAAAGAAACACCATTGTCTTTCTTTGAGCATGTTATTAGTTAAGTTATGCTAGTTAAGTTATACTGTTTTTTTTTGAACGGCAGTTTGGTGCAGCGGAGTATCTTGCGTGCCACCGAGGCACCAAGTCTCTCAACCCGAGTTCGAATCATCTCACGAAGAAAATATCAACCCTATGCTAGCCATCCAGTTTCCCATTAAGGGGCTTCAAGGCATTGCGATGGGATTCAAACCCGAGTGACAATTCTGAGAAAATCCCCCATATGGGGAATGACAGATACTGTTGTGAAAAGTTACTTACAACCAGAGTGAAACATCTAACAAAATGAAATTAATCCGAAATGATATTGCCACGTCAACATGAAATGTGCGTCGTAGATAATTTATGACTAATAAGCATGTAAAAAACTCTATTATTATAGATAGATTTCTTTTTTTTCTTTTTTTTAGAACGGCAAATGTTAGTGGTTAGTGGGTCGAGTCGTGCAATGACATCTAAGCGGAAGAATGTCTTCTTCGAACCTTCGCCTAGTTATGTTAGACTCCTTATCCGCTTCGCCTGAAAGGCCCTTGACAGGTCTTGAACCCAAGACCTCCAGGAATCCTCCCCCAAACAAAGCACTTAGTGCAACCTTGGTGGCCAACTGAGCTAAGCCAGTTGGTTATTATAGATAGATTTCTATTTATATATGTATACCTTTTTACGTCTTTTTACATATTCAAGTTACAGCTACTGCTAATCTACCAAACACTATCATAAATTAACTGCTACTGCTAATTGCTAAATGCTTACTGCTAACTGCTTACTGCTAACTGATGATGTTAACTGCTACTGCTAACTGCTACCAAACACACCCTATACCTAAAACCCTAAATTAGTTTAGCGGCCGCCACATAATAATTTTGAATCTCCATTATGAGTAAAAGGTCGGGAGACGTGTTCCTTACAAAACCATTGACCATAGTGCAACAATTGAATGCATGTTATACAATGATTTTTAAGCATGTTTGGGTATATATGAAATTGATTTGAAAAGTAGGGTGATATATGAAATTGCCCCTATATCTTTCACTATAAAAGGTTACCTCTCAAAACCTCATCAAGAATTCTAAGCAACATCGAAGAATTAAGGGAATGTTTTAACGGAGTTCTCCTTCGTGATGGCGTCATATGTTACGTGGTCGTGTCAAGTTCGGGTTATGGTCGACGTGTCATGCTTGGGAAGACGGTTCACAATCATTCGTTCGTATCTATCGTTCATAAGTGGTAGCGTTTTGGGTTCATATCGTTGAACTCTAATGTTCGTGTTTGACTTGGCATTTTTTCACACGTTTCTGTTTCGACATCGATATGTCTTCATTTTCACTCAAAGGATTGCAGCAAAGAAAGTGCCTTGTTGAGGAGTCGGGTACGTCGGTGGACCGGAGCGCATAGGTAGTTCATGATGGTCGAGAAGCGATGATTTGTTTCATGGTTGTTTGGTTCTTTAGTGTTTGTCGTATTCACGTTCGAGTATGTCACCACAGTTTTGTTCCTTTTGGTCAATAACTAGTTTTGTTGAAAGGTAAACAAGGAACCTGCCTCTTATAATTTATAAAACAAAAAGAAAGTGCCATAATATGTCCCTCATTTGACGTGAATTCTTGCTGAGTTCATGTTTTTATACGGAGTTTTCGTTTTCGATTGTAATCTGATATATATAAATAAAGGTTGAATGTTTTACAGAAATTCCTACGCTATATATAATGAAAGAAACGGTGTGAATGGCACCGGTTCTGTAAAAGTAAACGACATGTCTAATATTTATAACCGTTTATATAACTGATGTCTAAACCTAATCTAGGGTTTGCTGGCCTGTGGCCCAAACCAATATATATACAGGCTTCATAAAGTTTCTTGGGCTTGTTCTTTGTTCTTCTGGTGTTGCTGTGTCTGCTTGTAGCCTTAACACAACACAAAACCAATTTTATTATTCATGTGTTGAGGATTAATTGGATTAATTACCAACACAATAGGGAGTTTATAACATATATCAGCAATACAACACGGAAAAGTAACTTACAATGTTGACATACAACCACAATACCCAATCACGTCTGAGCGGGGTATAAGGGAGGTGGAATATTGGTTAATCCGAGAGCAAGGAGACTGTTTCCATGAACAATGTTGACATAACACGCAATAATAACTAATGCTTCGTTGTTAGTTGTTTCTTTTTTCTAACAGCGAGTTAGTAGTTAGTGATTCGAGCTTACAGTGACATCCAATTGGCCAGTATGCAAGCCTCGAACCTTCTCCTTAGGGGATAAACCCCACTCATGCTTCTTAATTCGGGCACCTGAAGGTTCTTGGTGAGACTCAAACTCGAGACCTCTCCAAGAAAACCTCCCCAAGGTTACCCTTGATGGTCATACTAATACATCATACTCCCTTATAAAGCATATTGGCCTTTTAAAATTACAAATTTTAATGCATAACATATAACCCATATAAGCATAATTAAAACTTGAAAATTAAAATAGCAATACTTACACACATAATAAAAACTTCAATTAAATCATTCAAACATAATTAATACTATCAATTAAAACATCCCATTACATAAAGGATCAAAATCCCCTCAAGTTAAAGACAATACAATTATCTTAATACCTTATAAAAGATTTAAGTCATTTTCTATTATTAGAAGTCTTAATTTTTTAAGCCTCCAACATTTCTTGTTATATAAAGATTGTTGTTACTTTTTTATTTATTGCACAAATAAATTTCATTAAATTCAAAGTTATTAATAGGCTTAATTTTAAATCATCCGTTACACATAAAACTAAAACACATTTTAATGAGCTCATTTTAATAAGACCATTTTGTATGTTATTTTTCAAAGAAATTAAAAGTCAAAACTTTTCATCACACACATAATGAAAAAGTTAAATATTTTAGATTATGTAAACTCGAAACGGACTAACATTAACACACATTATTTAAAAAGCTTGTAACCGTCCATTTAAAATATTTTAGTAAAATATATTAAATTCTGCGTTGTAACAGGCATAGAGGCTTATAAAGCCTAATCTATACTATTTATACTACTTTATATTATAAAGTATTTAGCACATTCTAAATAAGGAAGTGTTAAAAAATTAAGCCTAAAACATCACTATAAAAAGAAATTAAAAAGTGAAAGTAATATTATTTATTTCGTAATTAAGCGTCTTTATGTTTAGTCCATTTCATAACCGTCTTCATTAACTTTTGTAATGAGAGTTAAATATTATCGGTTACGTTTTAACCAAAATCATAATTCTATTTTTAATATAACTTTTGTAACGTTTACTTTATTTGAGTATAAAAGCATCATTTGGTTAATGCAAAAAAACACAACAATTTTATTCCTCTATAATACTTTTAAAAAATCTTATGACTTTTTTTTGGTTTCTTTTGAGCATCTCAGAAAATTTGTATACCTCGTCAAATTCAAAAAGAATGTTTCGCTTCAACTATTACTACGGTGAACTTATTGTTAGTGTACATGCAATTGCTTAACATGAAAATAAAGATCGAGTATGTGATTTTTATGTTATTTTTTGAATACTATACAATGTAGCGTGATAATCTTTTCAATAATATGCATCATATAGGCAATATTGTAGATACGTTATCCTAATAATAAACGTACAAGTAGAGAACATTGAATCGTAAAAAAATTTTGTTACACGGGTACCCACCGCTGCAATGCGCGGGTACCCGGCTAGTATATACACAATTTACAAATATAAAAAAAACATAAATACACTTTTAAGCATTAAGATTTTAAAGTTATTTTTTAATTTACAAACATATATACACAATGTATATTTTTTAATACAATAAAACAATACACATTTGAAAATAAAAATACATATTACTACTACTATTAAAATACCCAGTTACTTAAAAATACAAATATTCATACAATATGTATAATTAAACAATGCACAAACACACATCTATTGACTGGTCAACACGTTTAATATTATTTTAATAACATCCTTCAATCTATTAAACACACTTATTAATATGAAGTATAATTTTAAAACACTATAAAAAGAAAAGTACATGTTACTATGCACATTATACAACCAAATAAAACACACAAAACTTTATACAATTTATATGCTAATAGATACAATTTTAAAAAATAACCCAGATTGCAATGGGTTCAACCGAGAGAACAGGAGTGACTAATACCGGCAGTTTGGCTAGCAAGTAAAACTCATTCGAAAACGAATCAAAAATATCCATTCGAAACCTATAAAAATGACGAATCGGACCTGATCAAGATCATGTAATTTTTGTTTTACTTCGGTTTATCACAGAATACCCGCTGCCGTATCGCGCGGGTACCTGCTAGTGTACTAATACAAGCTCCTAATTATTGACCTTGCTGTAACAAAAATTAACAGCATCAGTTTCAGCAACACATAACTTATATACCATAAGAGGAAAAAGTTGCATGGATTCTACTACGAATATTAATTAAACATAAAAGCCAAAAAGATGTTTATAAAAATGCAGTTGAATAATCACATGTATCACCTCACATTCACAAGAAAACTGTTGATCCTTTTTTGTATCCAACATTTGTTCTCTATATATGTACTGTATATTTGAAGACACAGATTCGTACAGACCAAAAATGTCTCATAACCTAAATGTACAAGAACCCGAAACCAAAAGGTCTCAGTATCCGCATGACCCCAACAGCTACGAAATCCTCAACGAAATCGGTAGAGGATGCAGTGCTATTGTCTACAAAGCACTTTGCACCACTACTTGCAGCGTCGTTGCTATTAAGTCTATAGACCTTGATAGATCAAAAACCGACGATTTTGACAACATACGTCGTGAAGCCAAAACAATGTCCCTTTTGTCTCACCCCAATGTTCTGAAAGCTCATTGCTCGTTCACAGTGGGACGTCGTCTATGGGTTGTCATGCCCTTCATGTCTGCCGGTTCTATCCAGTCCATTATCGCTACTTCTTTCGCTCATGGTATCTCGGAAGCTTGTATTTCCATAATTCTTAAAGAAACACTAATGGGCTTATGTTATCTTCATGATCAAGGCCACCTTCACAGAGATATCAAAGCTGGGAATATTTTGATGGACTCGAATGGATCAATCAAGTTAGCGGATTTTGGTGTGTCAGCGTCTATTTATGAATCAAGTTCTCGGTGTCGTATGCTCAATGAAATCACTGGAACGCTGTACTGGATGGCACCTGAGGTTATACATTCTTACAATGGGTATAGCTACAAAGCTGATATATGGTCATTTGGTATCACTGCACTCGAATTAGCACAAGGGAGACCTCCGTCATCACACCTTCCGTTTTCAGAATCATTAGTAATGAAAATCGCTAAAGGTTTACGGTTTTCTGATTACATGAAAGAAGAAGAAAAGGTTAACAAAAACCCCAAGTTATCTAAATACTTTAAGGACATGGTTGGATTATGTCTTGATCAAGATCCTTTGAGGCGCCCCACAGCGACGAAACTTTTGAAGCATCATTTCTTCAAGAACTGTAAAGGGCGCGACTTTCTAGTCAAGCATTTGCTTCAGGGGTTGCCTTCTGTGGAACTTAGGTTCAAAGAAATTAAAATCCAACGACTTGGATCAATAAGTAAAGAACAAACGGAAGATGATAGTGACGAAGATATTGAAGAGTCGTTTCTTGGGAGCAATGTTAAGAAACACAGGAGGATTAGCGGATGGAATTTCAGTGAGATGGATCGGCCTGTGTTTCCGGTTGGCGACACAATCAAAACTAGCATACTTTTGGACCAAGGTATTATATATACATTGTTGCAAAACACGAAACTATAACATGTACTGTATTATGGATGCATAACTTGTCTTTCATGCAGGTCTATCCATGGACACAAGTCGTCAGGAAGGCGATTTCGATGTAAACAAAGCAAGTTCACCTAGTGCAGTTGCAAGTGGTGGTAGCGAAGCGCTTGATATTAGTTGCGGTAGTGATGGCGTTGATAAGGATATTGTGGTAGGGAGTTTAATGGCTTTGAAGAAAAGTTTGGATGAACAAAGAGAAAACGTAAAGCTTATGCTTGCGATGGTCGGAGCAGAAGAGACACGAGGTAATGATCATAATAGTCATGGCGGCGATAATGGTAGCAAAGAAGAACATCTGATGCAAGTGATAGAGAAACAAAGGACGGAGTTAGAGAACGAGAAGAGAAAGAGGTCTAATTTGGAGATGGAGTTAGAGTTTCTGAAGCTGCACATCACTAGTACTTCTGATGTTTAACCTTTGCAGATGTCCAAAAACGTCGAAAAGTTATTTTTGATCACAGTTATCCTAACTCTTGTATTCTAGAGCTTGTTTGTTAAGGTGTGTCTTACTTGCAATATATAACTAAAGAAACACACTTCACTCGAAACAAGTTGTCAGACAGAGGTGTTATTCGACTCCTTAGCAAAACAATGACCTGCATTCCAAGGGAGCATACTCCAAAATTTCTTAGAATCGACACAGATTATTATGAAGAGCTAAGATACAACTTATTGTTTATAACGATAAAAACTAAGTTTAACAATTTATTTCTCTTGTTTACATACAATCTTTTGTTTCGTTGGCCGGCTACAGCAAAGCAGAAATAGCAAACTTCGGTTTGATCGTTTCAATTAGTAACTAAAAATAATTTTTCTAGTACAAAACAGTATCATACTTCATAATATGAAATACCGTATGATATACACAAGAGTGGACATATTCGATTATTGTATCAAGTACAATCTCTATGAAAGTATTCATTTTTACAAACGAGTTTGCTGGTTAAGCTTTAATCTTCTTACTTTTGGTCTTGTTTGGTACAAGCCCCTTGAGGATCGGATAACTGAATAGCAGTGTTGTCCATGACATGAAAGCCTGACCAAACATCTCATCAAGATTTCCGTTGCTTATTATTCGCTTGACGCCACCAACAAAGCATATAGCATTTAGCAACACCATGACTGTCAATGGTATCATGAACATTTTTGCACCTTCAAAATCAAACGTACCATTCTCGTATTTTGCAAGTTTTTCTTGATCAACCACTTTGTTTGTCAGTCTGAAATTAGCTTTTGCGACCCCAACTGACTTCATCATGACATCAAGACAACCAAACAGCAATGCGCTGATGCATTTTATGATATAGATCCTTTGCTCGTTCCACCATGTCACCACTGATCCATCAGATGAGACTACTTCGTATAAGTGTTGCAACAATGAGGACACATAGACTGCAGCAAACACTTTAAACCACGGATTTGAAGCCTGAAAAGCAACGTAATTCTTAAGATATTAGTACATCACTAAAAGAATTTAACAAAGGAAATATGAATTTTGGCAAAGTTACCGTCGGGTAGAGTGAGACGCCATTAAGAAGGCACAGTTGTGGTATTGTGCCGTAAAGCAGAAACGCGATTGATAAAAAGGGGGTGTACATGAAATAGGCGTAACACATACTCTGAAGTATTGACATTCTAGACGCTCCATATATGAGAGGGTTAAACCTTGAGAGGCCAACTTGAAGTAATCCAGATGACCATTTCATGAGTTGAACCATGGCGTCTTTCATGTCGATGGTGGTGCAACCCAAGAAACATGGCCTGTTGGGGTAAAGATACACCGACTTCCATCCTTTGGTATGTAGTAAATAGCCTGTGAAACTGCTTTCCAGCAATGAATCATACGAATAACCAATCTGTTTACCCCATTCGGTATTATCTTCATACGAGCAGGAAGCTAACTTATTGGCCTCTTGTAAAACGACGGCTGAGTATACGTCTATTTGACTATCTTCGCTCTCACTACCTCTTAACGAATCTATGAACTTGGTAGACTTACCGAAACTCTCTTCAGGATGCGCGACGTGTTCATCTGCAGGTTGTATGTTCAAATATTTTTACTAAACATATTTGTGAAAATAAGACCAGAAAAGCTGTGAACGATACCTTGTTGATTTGGAGATCCGTACAACGCTTTTTTCTTTAAGTAATAACCTGTTCCTGAACAAACCGTGCCTCCAATCCCATCCATCCCTTGATACTTGGTCTGCAAAGTAGGAAATTTATTAATTATTCGAAGCTATTATTAGAACAGGAGTACGGGTCGTTAGTACATTACAAAATACAAAAATTCGCCTGTTTAACCTTGTATGCAGATCTTGCTTGGCCATCATAGATATCTTTCTGGCTAACATTGTAAAATATTTGCGGGTATTGGACAAATGCCAGCGTACTGGAGAGGTTTGGATCAAGATGGAAACACATTGCTTGTTTCGCTGATGCAGGTTCATTGCAGTACATGTCACAATCCAACACAAGCATGTATGGAGCGTTGCTCAAAACTCCAGAAACCCGAAGCTGCAAAAGCCATATATCAGTATACCTTTTCTTATGACTAGAAGAAGAAAAAAGAATCCTGAAATTTGGTTATGCAGAGCGTACAAGAGTGTTAAGAGCCCCGGCTTTGAAACGATGAGGTAAAGATGGTCTTTTTTCACGTGATACGTAGACTAGAAGTGGCATTTCAACCTTGTCGTCGCCGTTGCTTCTACTCTTTTGATTGTCATGTATAATCTGAATTCCGAACATGATACAAAGCAACAAATTAAACTAGACATTCGAGAATCAAAACTTCTCGAGCTTTAAAATTTCTCATGAAACTCCTTCACATAGTTATGAGTCAAAAAACAGTACCACAACGTGTGGTGCCCGATCGTTCACAGCAGAAGCTCCATTAGTTCTTCGTTCGACGCTGTCTTTGAATCCTTCGTATGCTAACTGCAGAAATGCAGACATATATTAGAGTATTAGACGTACGTTAGTTTATGTGCCAAAGACCAATCTTTCTTTGACATAATTAAAAGAATGGTTTTTCTGAAGGTTGCAAATATCGTGAATCGCTAGGCGAGATTATATAAAGTGGTCGGTCGACCATCTTGCAGCTTGTAATCGTTCTAGACGAGATTAATCAGTGATTAATCGGATTAGCATTTTTAGCAGATTTTTAGTATTTTTGTAATTTTTTTGGTATTTCTAACGAGTTTTAAGTATTTTTGGCAAAATTATTCTTAAAATACAACTTATCATACATATAAATAGTTATTATAAATGACAAATACAATTTTACGGTGAGTTTTCGGTATTTTCGACAAAATTTGTACGTTTTCGGCAAGTTTGACCTCCCTTGACCGTCCTTGACCGCCATTAATCGTCTTTTCATTAATCGGCAAGTTTAAGGGCCTTGTAGCGATTAATTGGAGATTAATCGGCCTTGTAGATTTTTTTTTGCAACATTGGTTTTTCTATTTATGTTTTTTTTTTTTTTTTTACCATAATTCCAAGTATTTTTTTTTTACATAATTGTGCTAACATGAAATGACCTCGCAAACTATCACTAGAAGAAAAAACAGGACGAGCAACGAGGGTTTTGGCGAAGACATCAATGTCCTCGCCAAAGGTCAATAAACGACAAAATTATTCGATTTTATACATCGACCATGACTAAAACGGAAAGAAAATTTGACCAAACTTTTGACGAGAACAAGAACAACTTTCTCACCAAAAATTTGGTCAGAATTTTGTGTTTCTCTTTAGATTTTCCTATTAAACCTTTGGCAAATAATCTTCCTCATCAAAATTAGAAGTTCAATTTTTCGTAACTAATCATTATCAGTGACATGACATAACTTTAGTCTTTCTCAAAAGGATTTAAAAATAGCGGCGCATAGCATGAGACGTGATCTTCACGTTCCAAAATAAAATAAAAGATCTTCTTCAAACGTAACGTGCTAAAAAATAGCATAAAACGTGATAAAACGCGATATAACACTAATTAAAACGTGACAAGTTTTTTTAATGAACTCCGATAAAAAAAATTACACAAATAAAGTAATTACATACAAAAATATTTTTTTAATTTATTTATTATGTATAACACTTTTTTATAATATATAAATATTTTTATACTTTATGCTTTCTTGAAAATGATAAAATTTTATCTTGACCGTTAAAACTTGAGACGTGATAATACCACAGCCTTCGTGGTGTATAAATTTTGTCTTTACTACAATAAATTTATAGTTTGTTCACATTTTTTCTTCGTATTTTAAAAAGTATGAACTTTATGTGTAAAATATTCACACTTGTAAGTGTGAAGTATAAAAATGTGTGAAGTATTAATAAGTTCACACATAAAAGTGTGAATTATTATAAAGTTCACACATTAAGTCTGAAGTATTAAAAAATTTCACACTTAAAAATGTGAAGTTATTTGTTACACCCAATTTGTTTACACCAGAACACTAATAAAAAAATGAATTTTTTAAATTTATATATTTTAAAGTGTAAACAAATGACATTATAAGTGTGAAAAATCAATCAATTTATCCTTACTGAGTTATTTTCAAAAACCATCAATTATATACATCCAAATACAAGGTAACGTTAATCTCAAAATAATTATAGCCGGCAGTAACTTTGGCTTTGCTCCCAAAAAGATAATCTTATTCTAATTTACTTTTTTTTTTTTTTGGATGAATATTCTAATTTACTTTTTGCTAGTGGGAAATATGATGAATTTTAAGTTGCAAATGACTTATTATGGTCCATTATCATTGCTTATAATAAGTTTAATTATCTTTATGAAATTTATTAGTTTTTGGATACTAATTACCTTGATGTTTTCTTCTTCTGCTTCAAATTCATCAATTCTAAAAAGCAATTCATCATGTCCAAACGTAGAGAAAAACCACTCTGGGCACCTGCTTTTGATCCCGTACTTCCTACAAAACGGCAGCCACATTTGCGCGAAAGAACACGCTTCTTTCATAGCATAAAGCGTCGAGGGCGCTCCACCATCGTCAGACAAATAAACAGCTAGTTTGTCTGATGGGTAGTCAAGTCCCATAGCAGACAAAACCGTGTTCATAACTTCCACTGTGGGCTCCTTACTAGGGTCCGCAGTGCATATGAACACGTCCACTTTAGGCAATTCATTGTCATCAGGGAGGTTTTGTAGGTTTACACTTCTAGCCACGGGACGCCATCTAAAAGCTTGCGTTACAAGCCAAACGAACGAGAATATAAGCTCAGATAAGGTGACTAGAGACCATGCTAGCGTGTGTACATGGCCATATAGTAAGTTTGTGAACCTATAGTATAAAATCGCTACGATAGCTATAAAGTGGAAGAGCATATGAAGTCTTTGCGCCGTTGCTCGTGGTTCTTGAACCGAACAAGTGTTAAGCGAGACGCGGGCAGATGTAGCCATATCGGGCCGGCTAGCTCGATGATTATATGAGGTTTTTTGGTTATGAAATGAAGGATGATCGAATAGTATCGACTTTTTTTTCTTATATATTGATGGTGAAACATTTAAAAAGTCGAAAAAGTTTACATAGTCCCAAATGACGATCCTACTTTTTGTCACTATTGACAATCCTTAGTTTTGTTTTTATTTATATTGGCATTCGCATTTGTCACATCAAAGTAAGATTGGTTTTTGTTTCATCAAATTATAATAAAGGAATTACATTTAGTAGTACATATTAATAGTTTCGGATTTTTCGTACGCAGAATAGTGTTGTAAATGAACCGAACGAATATGGATAAAATTTTGTTCACGTTCATTTATTTAAATAACCGCACAAATAAATGAACACGAACGTTTAAGCGGACAAATTTTCTTGTTCATGTTCGTTTATTAAGAAAATAAGTTTTTCATTTTCATTATGTTCGTTTATTAAGAGACCAAAACGAACCTTAGACGAACATAAATGAACGTTGTAGTGGATGACTTGTAGTATCATCCATTACAACCTGGTTAACTAGATAAGGATAATTTCGATCTATGAAGACATCGACAGAAAAGACGACGCACAAGGTAATTCCTAATCTTTCCGATTAGTTTATTGATAAAGAAGCGTTGTGAATCCTATCCTTTTATAGAGATGAGGGGGAACCGGCTTATGGTCGGGTTGAGCTAAAAACAACCAACCGACCTTTGTTCTAGTCTACTTGGTTAATACATGTTTAAGCTCGACTCTAAGACCCCAAACATACTCATTAGCTAAAACGAAGACTTACATAGCAAACGTAGAAAAAGACAAGTTATGCATTCTCTTTTGTTTTATATGTGTTGTTTTGTTTTAAAAGCATACAATTAAAAGATATGATATACGAAATAAACAAGTAAATTAACGTAAACAACGCATAATCGAAAGTTCACGAACATAAAAGAACGAACGTGAACATGTTCGTTCATCTAGCTGAACGAACGTAAACTAATATTCATGTTCGTTTGTTTAATAAAAAAAGAATTTGAATAGATTATTTACCGAGCAGTTCATGAAATTTCACTTAACGTTCAATTCAATTCTTTACAGCCTCACGCGGAGCTCCAACATAAATAAATCACATTAAACGAATTTTAGCACAAGTTAGGTCAATTTCTTCAATCACAATAAAGACAAAAACATATAAACATATGGGCCCTATGCATTTCACTAAAAGAAATTTTTTTATACATTTATCTAAATTCTAATTAAAAATATGATTAATTAACTTATCTTCGACTTGAAAGAATTTTGATCTTTTATTTGTTTGTTTGATTGTCGTGTAAGAAAAACCATTATAAATTACAAAACTTAACAATAAATGTTCGTGAAAAGCAAATATATGTTAGACGTGTTTGTCTTTATTAGTGGATAAGTATGACCCGGCCCGATTTGTGAGTTTAAGGTCCATTAGAATTTTATGTAATAAACTCACAAACCAGGTCTGATTATAGTTATCAGTCTTGTCATATAAAATGTAAGATTATATACTTTCATAAACTGTTGCGTTTGAGTGTAAATTTAGAATATAATATTATTTTATATTTAAATATTAAAGTTTGATTTAAGTCCATTTAGATACAAACTTTTCTAAGATACTAAGAGCAAAAGGTGTCACGAAGAGGTTAAACCCTCTTCACTTGTGACACCTCAGCGCCACATCACACTAACTAACCAAAACAAAAAACCAACTAAACAACCTCTCACTCACAACTAGTCTCTCTCCTCTTCACTTGGGTCCCACCACTCACCATTTTATTTCTTTTTTCATTTTCACACAAAATAAAAATTTATTTCATAAAATTAAAAATTACAAATACTTCAAATAAAAATACAAATATTTAAAAAAATACGGAAAAAACAATACGGAAAAAAATACAAATACGGAAAAAAAAACATCCTAATCATCGACTGCATATTTCGCTGGTCGAGCTCGAGGATCTGGACCGAATACGGAGTTATGATCATTTTCGTCAAGACCCTCGGGTGCGTCCCATTTTGAGTAGTTTTTAAGCACCCTCCACACATGGTCAAGCGTAAAATTTCTCCCCCTGTTACAAGCCGAAAATTCAAGTTTTGCAGCATGAATCACGTCATCTTCGTTTTGACCGCTTTTCTTGTTAAGACCTTTGAAGATAGCGTGAAACTTTTGAACATCGGGGTGCATCCTTGACCATTTCCCGGTCAACATATTCTTCGTACGACGATTTGCGTTACGACCATTGAAATCGTCATAAATCGTGTTCCAAAAATACTCTTCAGTTTGATCAGTCCCGCGATCTTTGTCTTCTGAAACGCCGACCCAACACTCGGCCAGTATGACCTCCTCAGCAGGTGTCCACCGTTGGGGTGTCGACTCCACCAAAACATCGGCTTCGTCATCGATGTCGTCTTCGTCTGCGGACAAATCAACCGCGATAGATTTTTTTGACCCCCGTTTTCCTTTACGAACTACTACTTTTTTTTTGTGGTGGAGGTTGCGGTGCTGGTATTTTGAATTTTGTTTCAGGGACTTGTTGATTTTGAGATGGATTAGGATTAAACTGAGATGGGTTAAATTGAGATTGTTGCAAAGCTAGTAGTTGATTATAGTATATTTGTTGGGGTGACAAGTTTGGAAAGTATTGATGCGAAAATGGTGGGAGGGCTGCGAATTGACCGGAGCCTTGGCCGGACTGCGTCGCCGGAGAAGAGGACGACGATTGATTCAGATCCGTGCTTTGGCTAAGAAGTTGCGAGTAGGAGAGGTAATCGTTTGGGAAGTTTGACATTTTTTTGTGATTGTAGGTGTAAATTTGTGAATGTATTGTGTGTGTATATTGTGAATGTAGTGTGTGTATATATAGGAAAATAAATAAATTAAAAAAAAAATTATAAAAAACTATCCGTTGTTAAATGGTATAAACAAGACTGGGCCCTACCTTTTTTCCTTTTTCACCTCGTTGAAATATGCCGAATAGGGACCGGCGAAGAGGGGTCCGGTGTCACGGCGAGCACCGGTGAGGGTGCCACCTAAGACCGGCGAAACCCCCTCGTCGTGACACCGTTTGCTCTAAGGGACTCATCTCCACCTTTCATCTTTTTATCATCCAATGGATGAGATTAAATTCATAATTTACATTATAAGAGTATTTTAGTCATTCCACCCGTCCACTATATAAACCTTTCTTCTACCAAATCACTCATTAAAAACACACAAAAAACTATACGTCTCTTTTTTTCTCGCTTTCTCTCTCTACCGCTAGATCTATTTTATCTCTCTACAAATTCTCTCTTTATCAACGAATAATATCAACAAGAGATCTAATCTATCCATCATCATGAATCAATGGATTTATAATCACGAATGAATCGATCCATCATCAGGTTAGCTTATTTAAGTTGAGTAAACTTAATGTATCATCAATTAAATAATTAGCTTATTTTGTATCATTTCATTCATTTGTCTTGCTAAAAAATACTCGTAGAAAGACGGCGCAAGAATGATACATTAATATTCGATGGTGAAACCAAGAGCAGGGGAAAATACATCTAAGTTACTTCTATATTTACTTTTCTTTTAACTCTTTTCCAATTGCTTAATTTGTAAAGCAACATGTGCAAATATTGTTATTTTTCTTGTTCAAGTTTACTGTTTGTCAAATGTTTGTACGGGCTCAATCGGCTTAACTTTGTTTAAATATTGTTTTGGAAAATGAGTAATTCAAGTTTTTCATATTTGTGGTTTGACGTATTATAGACTTATAGTGTTGACTTCATATTGGCTTTCTTAGTATTTCTTAAAGTTATTACATACAGTATTAAGCTAGATTTTGTCTATGAATTAGAGGAGATGAGCGTATGAACTGGTGTATGTTGAATTAAGTTTAATGTATCATATATGATACCTCATTTATCATATATGATAATTATATGATATGTGATATATGATAGGTATATCATATATGATATACAAGGTATCATATATGATATATCTAACAAACCACAAGAAAAAATCAGATTTTACGTCTAATGTGTTCTTTCTTTTCTTTTATAAATGCAGACCGTTCGAACACAAAAACGAGTAGATATGCATGTTGCAATTGCCCAGTTGGACAAAGCAAGAGGATATGCATTGCGCATGTTTAAGGATAAGATGAAGTCGTCGTGGGCCAAAAAGAAGTTGTTCAAGAAATAATAGATTTGTTTGAAAATGAAGAAGATTTGATTGAAGAATAAGAAGAGTAGTTTCAATAAAAAGAATGTTTTCGTTTTAATTATGAATTCGGTTAGCGTGTTTTTTTTATTATGAACAAGTGTTTTAATCATGATTTTATATCAGGTTACATTGTTTGAACAAGTGCTTAATCATTAATTGTATGTTGTTAAAAGACATTATTTTCTATTTTTAAGTGTTTAATCATTGATTCAGCAAACTCTTTGTTTTATTCACGAATTCAACGGACCTTTGTTTTTTATAAGTATCATATATGATAATGTATTATCATATATGATATTGTTAAAAATAATTTTTTAATTTTCTTAACAAGTGTTTAATCATGAATCCAACCGATTTTTTGTTTTAATCATGAATTCAGCAGACCCTCTATTTAACCTGTCAAACTTATTTTTTGAGTATCATATATGATAATGCATTATCATATACGATAATACGGTATCATATATGGTAGAATTTAGTATGTACATATATTATCATATATGATACTCAAAAAAAGGTAAAAATTATGCTTGAGTAATATTATAATAACTTTAACAAAATAGCCCTATTATCCAAAAGTTACATCCGCTGAGGTTTCGCCATTTTCAAATTCAACAAAACACCATAATGAATTAGTAGCATTACAAAGTTAAAGCATCATACCGTTATACAAAAAATTCTAAATTATAAACTATTCAAATGCCTAAAATAATGGATGTTGATCTCATGCATCAACATTTTTGTCGCAAACTTGGAACTTGTTTTTGTCATCTTATTCTCCTGCCCTTGCTTGTTCTTTCAAGCAGGAATCCGATGTTCTACTTCTTTGCATTGTATTTTTGTAGGTCATTTTGGTCTAATGATCGTTTCTTTTTATATTCACATCATTGACATCGAGATGATTGAATTCTTCAAAATTCCTTGAAAACGGCTTTCTGTACATAAATAAAAAGTCTTAGTTTTAGTTTCAAACACACGATCATATATGATATACTAAGGAGTTGAATTTCAAGTGGATTATCATATATGATAATATACACACAACTAACTTTTAATTACCCACAAAAAGATCATAAACTTGCTTGTGTTTTATTTTTAAGCACATTATCATATCATAATATATGATATATTATAATGTTAAATAAACTGACTTGCAAATAGATTATCATTTATGATACTTTTATATATCATATATGATATATCTATCATATATGATAAATAAAGGTATCATATATGATACATCTGTTCATCATAAATTAAAGCTTCAACCTCGTCTTATACTTATCCCATATCATCAACAAATACTCATATATGCTTTCACACTCATATATGCTTTCACACTATAGTCATGTTACTCAAATTAATTTCTAATTATATTACGCTTAAATTTAGGCAATTACAACAATAACAATCTTATATCACACATTCCGACTTGCACATTTTGTTTCAATACAACATCGGTCATTATAACACCTAACTTTATTGTTTCTAAAATATAGTGTAAGCTCGTTAGTTATCTCTTATTTCCAAAAAATTTGACCAGCTTTGTAACTATCAAGAATAGAGATCATAATTTCATAGATTATAGTACTATATATAATCATCTTGTACTAAGATCGTAATAATACCTACAAATATCATTCAAATAAATTTTATTGTTTGCTGACATAGTTTTTTTATCATGTAGCTTTTTAGTTCTACGTATCATCATCATCAAAATGATTAGACTTTACACTGTGAACACAAATGAAAGTAATTCACTAAATTTATACATAAATTCACGTTAATTAAGATAAAAAATAAGCATTATTTACATCAAATAACCTAATAAAAGATACAAACCTGGATGGTATTACCTAATATTAATGAATTGTAGAAAGAGGTGATGAAAATCGTGATATAGATCGGAGATAGATGGATATGTGTGTGTGTGTGTGTGTGTGTTTTAATGTATGTTTTTAGCCAGTGATGAATTTGGAGAAAAAAGAGACGGGTGATACTTATCTAAATCTAGTGGATGTTATGTGAGACGGTGAAAAGACAAAATACCCTTCTGTCTTTTTTAATCAATATTCCTTTATTTTGTAAATAAAAATTTGATTAAACTAGGCCAATGATGATTTTATGAATGGACGGATGAGATGCGTCCCTTCGTATGCAAAGAAAAGAAAGGATTTATTATAACCTTTCTCTTAAAGTTTAATTAGTAACTATCTCTTTTTATTACCTGTTGTTATGAAGAATTAAGTGTGTGGCTATCCAAATACCTTAACCAGAATAACCTATATATCTTTTGTATTCCTCTCATTATTATGGTACTTAATGTATAGAATATTAGAGCCCTATAAATAGAGGCTTATCTTTGTGATTTGTGAGATCAATGAAAGTGCATTCCACAATCCATCTTCTTTTCTAAGTTCTAAGCTTATATATATTATACATTATTTTGAAACACGTTATCAGCATGATCGTCTCGAACGTTTTTTTCTAATCTTGATCGGTAAGCCTTGATCTCCATTAATACTGTACGCATGACATGAATGTCGAAGTATAATATATATAAGCTTAGAACTTAGAAAAGAAGATGGATTGTGGAATGCACTTTCATTGATCTCACAAATCACAAAGATAAGTCTCTATTTATAGGGCTCTAATATTCCATACATTAAGTACCATAATAATGAGAGGAATACAAAAGAAATATAGGTTATTGTGGTTAAGGTATTTGGATAGCCACACACTTAATTCTTCATAACACTCCCTCTTGGCTATACATCATTAGTTGTCTGATATATATGTTGCCTCGTTAAAAACCTTGCTTGGAATACCCAGTGGGAAAAATCATAGCTAAGGGAAAAAGAGTGCAACATGTATATTCTCCCTCTCATGATTAGATCAAGTTCAGTGAGCCTTCGCATTCCAATGCTGTGAACCAACTTCTTGAATGTTGCGGTAGGAAGTGCCTTAGTAAAAATTTTTTGACGTATGATATTTGACCTTCTGCTTTGAACTTTTTTTTGTTTAATATTTTAATCTTGATTTGCTTTGCATGTTTGCTAAAGTTTGGCCTTTTAAAAGTGTGCTTTAGTATTTTTGATGTGCTTTGACTGTATTACGTAAATTTGTTTGCTTCTGATTTAGTGTAAAGGTTTGATCTACTAGTATATTTATATAAAACCAGTGGTGGCTAAAATGAACTTGGACTTAAATGATAATGATCATATATCTCTTGTTGTTTTATTTCATTTTTTTGTTGTTTGGCGTACGTTAATAATATACGAGCAATTTTTTAAATTTTTTTTAGTAACCATATGATGGTATGAAACTTAATCTAATCAAGATAATGATTGCTTATTATATTTCTGCATGTATGTGAATGAATGTGACACATATTTTACAGCACACTTAGTACATGACGCTTCAAATACTTTTGTCAATTTGCTAATTTGACGTTTTGAATCTGTCGTAAACTTTTTTTTTCCAGTTTGCATTGTGATTTTTTTTTCTTGCTATATTAATTTGACTATTGGGTGTTATGTTGTGCTTTTCTTATGTTATCTCTCACTTGTCGTATATAATTGATTGTAAAATATATTTATTTTTTATTAGTCTTAGCCTCTTAGGTGATGATCCATATGTTTTCTTCGTTTGTTATGCTATCTAACAAATTTAATGTACACTTTACTGTATAAGTTTCGTATGATACTACTTCTCTCTTAAGTTTAAATATGAATAAATATTAACTTTGGCTATACTTGATATTATAGCTAGCATGTCGAATAATCTTGCAAAACTTGAATTCTTGGCTTTGGACATAAGTGGACAAAATTATTGTCTTGGGTTCTGGATGCTGAAATATATCTTGCTGCTAATGGTCTTAGTAATACAATCCAAGCGGGAAAGGAAACAACCGTTGAACAAAAGGCTAAGGCGATGATATTCTTACGCCATCACCTCCATGAGAATTTAAAAGATGAATATCTCATTGTTAAGGGCCCACTTGTTCTTTGGAATCATTTGAAAGATAGATATGAACATCAAAGAACCGTGATATTTTCAAGAGCCCGTTATGACTGGGTTCATTTAAGGTTCCAGGATTTTAAAACAGTGAGTGATTATAACTCGACAATGTTTAAAATGACCTCATAATTGACTTTGTGTGGAGAAAAAATCATTGATGAAGAGATGCTTGAAAAGACATTCTCTACATTTCATGCCTCTAATTTGTTACTGCAACAACAATATCGTGAAAGAGGTTTTAAAAAGTATTGTGATTTGATCTCTTGTTTACTCGTGGCTGAACAAAATAACGAACTATTAATGAAAAACCATGAGCCACACTCTACTAGATCTGCTCCACTCTTAGAAGCAAATGTAGTAACATATAATCAGAGTGGAGGTCGCAGTCGTGGATCAGACCATGGACGAGGACGCGGTCGTGGTCGTGGTTGTGGACATAGTCAAGGGCGTGCTTTTGGTCGAGGCAATTTTCATGGTTTTCAGTCTGGTAATACTAGTGGTGTCAAAAAGTGGCAATATATAGGAAAAATGATAAAAAAGGATGGAGGTTAAAAAGCCAAATGCGTCATAGGCGATGGATGTTACCGGTGTGGTGGTGATGATCATTGGGCCCGTGCATGTCTCACACCCAAACATTTGGTGGAACTCTACCAAAGATCCTAAAAGAACAAAGGAAAAGGGGTCGAAGTTAACTTTGCATACCAAGATGAGAAAATTGATAACACTGATATTGATAGCTTCGGTCTTGATAACCTTGGTATTGAAAGCATTGGTGTTCCAGAATACCAAAATGATACCACACACTTGGATGTTAGCAATTTTCTCACAAATGAGTGATGCATAAAGCCGATAATAAGAGTATCAATAAAGCCATGAATAAACGATCTTCACGTTGATGATGATCCTGCCCTTTGTTTCATTTTATTTTCTTTTAAGTTTTTCTAGTGTTGTCCATGAGACATGTTTTATCAATAATTACTCACTTGGCTTAATAAAACATGTTATTTACTTTAATCATTTTTTTATAAATATTTTACTTACACTATGTATATTATTTTGAAGAAAATGGATCGTGTAGCACAACTTAATGTTGATGATGAAGACGTATGTCTTGTGGATAGTACAACCACTCACACGATACTCAAACAAGAGAAATATTTTTCCAGTTAAAACTACAAGAATCAAATGTTAGTACTGTCTCCGGTAGTGCAAAACTAATAAAAGGTTATAGAAAAGCACAAATACTATTATCAGGAGGTACAATGTTTAAAAGTGACAATGCACTGTTTTCCCTTGTGTCTCAAAGAAACTTATTAAGTTTTAAAGATATTCGTCAACATGGATATCATATTGAGACTATGAATGAAGAACATAATGAGTACCTCCTGATTACGAATATGATTTTAGGGAAAAGAAAGTGTTAGAAAAATTACCCGCACTTTCATCGGGGTTGTATTACACTAAGATCAATGTTGTTGAAACAAATATGGTCATAAATAAAAAACTTATTGACCAAGAAACTTTTATCACTTGGCATGACCGGTTAGGCCATCCCGGTTTATTAATGATGCAAAAGATAATAGAAAATTCAAGAGGACACACATTGAGGAACCACAAGGTTTTAGAAGCTAAAGAAATTACATTTGTCGCTTGCTCACAAGGAAAGTTAATCACACGCCCATCACCAGCGAAGATAGGGAATGAGTCCCTTAAATTTTTGGAAAGAATCCAAGGGGATATATGTGGATCCATACATCCACCTTGTGGACCATTTAGATACTTCATGGTTCTTATCGATGCATCGACTCGATGGTCGCACGTGTGCTTATTGTCAAGTCGGAATATGGCATTTGCAAGATTACTTGCCCAGTTAATAAAATTGAGAGCACATTTTCCAGATTTTCCTATAAAGACAATACGTTTGGATAATGCTGGTGAATTTACATCCCAAACATTTAATGACTATTGTATGTCGATTGGGATAAGTGTAGAACATTTAGTAGCTCATGTTCATAAACAAAATGGGCTCGCTAAGTCTCTAATCAAGCGCATTCAGATGATTGCAAGGCCCATGATTATGAAAGTGAAACTACCAGTTTCTGCTTGGGGTCATGCTGTTCTACACGCAGCAACATTAATTTGCATCGGGCCAACTAGTTACCACACGTACTCCCCATTACAGTTGGTTTATGGTCAGGAACCAAATATTTCCCATCTAAGAATTTTCGGTTGCGTTGTATATGTCCCAATTGCTCCACCACAACGCACAAAAATGGGACCTCAGAGGAGGATGGGAATTTATGTTGGGTATGACTCACCGTCTATAATCAGATACTTAAAACCATCAACGGGGGACATGTTCACAGTTCGGTTTGCTGATTGTCATTTTGATGAGTCGGTATTCCCAACATTAGGGGAGATAAAAAGCAGCTGGGAAGTGAAATAAGTTTGAATGAATTATCATTATCTCATTTTGATCCTCGAACAAAAGAATGTGAACAAGAAGTTCAAAGGATAATTCATTTACAAGGGTTAGAAAACCAACTTCCAGATGCATTTACTGACCTTACACGAGTTACTAAGTCACATATACCAGCTGCCAATGCTCCTATTAAAATTGATGTTCCAAACGAACATTCAGAAATTGCTAGTGAGTCTAAGACACGCCTAAAGCGTGGCAGACCAATTGGTTCCAAAGATAAAAATCCTCGAAAGAAAAAAGGAGCATATAATCAAGATGGCCAAATCGAGGTTAAAGAAACACTTGAAGGGTCCTCTACAAGGACAATAGACATGACGGTTCAAGAGGAACCACGGGTACCCGAAAATGAAGAGATCTCAATAAATTATGTCATGTCTCGAAAGGTATGGAACCGAAACAAAATCGACGTAGATGATGCTTTTGCATATAATGTAGCGCTAGAAGTTTTGGAAAATGATGAGGATCATGAACCAAAATCAGTTTCAGAATGCAAAAAAAGAAGTGATTGGCCAAAATGGAAAGAAGCAATTGAGGCGGAATTGAAGTCCCTCGAGAAACGTGAAGTTTTTGGACCCATAGTCTGTATACCTCACGGAGTTAAACCTGTTGGTTACAAATGGGACTTTGTGCGAAAACAAAATGAAAAAAATGAAATCACCCATTACAAGGCGCGCTTGGTGGCACAAGGATTTTCACAAAGACCAGGTATTGTGATGTGTCGTGGATAGTATATGTGATAATTTGGATACGTTATAGGGTAAATTAGAAAATTACCTTTAGGAAAAAGTAATAGTCTAATAATACCAATGACGAATTCAATTAAACACGTGAGTGAGTCGAGTTCGTTGTACACGAAGATCTTATGAATTTAAGACGTTTTGCTTTGATTTGGACAATCGATTTGAATTGATTTGTGGTTTTTAAACTACAATTAAAATCTACGAATTTTAAGCTATTTAAGATTAACCTAAAGTGCATGAATCGTAAACCCCGCCTATTTAAAATACTACAAACAATTAATTACTTAAAAATAAAACACTATTTAAAAATTAATCTAATTAAAATTTAAAAATAACTTTTAATCTATTAAAAATCTAAATACACTTTTTTAAACTAATTGAACTTTATTAAAATTACTTTTTAAAACTAATCTATTTAAAAGCTGTATTTATTTAGATCTAAAGTTAATAAAATTAAACTAATTAAAATTTAAACTAATTAAACTTTTTAAATAAAAACATTTTTTTATTTTTTTTATTTTATTTATTTATTTAAAACTACTTATTTTTAAGGCTTTACTTTAATTAAAATTTTAAAAGAAATTAATAAAGAAAAAATCGTGACAAAAGATGTTTAACTAAACCAAACACAGCCTAAAAGATAAACACTATAATAATGACATAAATGAGAATGAAATCAAAAGGGCCTCAAGCCCAGATGGTTATCACGTTGGGTGTGTGACCAGGAGGTCACGGGTTCAAGTCCCGTGAGGGACATATTTTTGGAATATATTTCTTTTTAGACAGTTGAATAAAATTAAATATTAGGAAAGACCTTGTGTGAACTTATTTGCATAAGCTGATAGGAATCAGCTTTGTGAGCTTATCAGATAAATTAATCTGATAAGCTAAAAAAAATCAATTAACCGAAAGCTTAACAATCAAATTAAACAAACACCAAGATACATCAGTAACAATCAAACCAAATTATGCAATAAAATTCCAAAGAAACAAGCAATCAAATTATCCAACCAGTAATAAACCAAACTGATCTAAACTCAGCAGAAACAATCTTAAGCAACTTACAGCAAGCTTAAAACAAGAGATCTAATCAAATAATAGCAGCTTAATCATTTAAACATAACAGGATAATCCTTGAAGTAGTAAAAACATTTAGATGCAGGTCCTAGATGTTAAATCTATCTAAACAACAAATATCCAAGCATTAAACGAAATCCAGTACTTTAAATATCAAAACAGTTTAAATCATCAAGAACTCAGCTTAACGAAATCAAATTTATCTTTTAAGCAGACTTATCTTTACCCCGATTCCATTAAAACTACATAACTGTCAAGTACTTACAGCAAATATTAAATCTTAGCAGCTTATCAAATTCATTAACATAAACATAAAATCCTAGAACTAAACAACTCTATTTAAACTAACTGAGAATCTCAACAATAATCATCCGACACTAATCAACATTCAGCAACATTCAGCAGGCTATATCCAAATACCATCTTATAAAAACACAATCTATAATCCGCAGATACTAATATTATCCAAACTAACAGACTTAACCATTCTCACAAAAACTTTGAGCAGATTAACAAATTAAACATAATAACACACTTTCCAAATTAAACATAAACAATTAAAGTAAAAATAGAATGCACCTTTTTGAAGTCAACCTCTGAGAAGTAGGTCACCGTTGTGCTGCCTATGAACCGGAACTGGAAACCACCATACCACCATTAACCTTACCACCACTAAACACCCTTCGAAACATCTTTACAATCGAACCAATCCGATTTAAAATCATCCAGTAGGGATAATTTTTTGATCCAGTTTTACTTATGATATTAAAAATAAGCTATCAATTAGCCTATCTTCAATATCTCGAATATTATACTCGAGAAACAGTAACAGATTAAATGTGTATAATAATTAAAGCAGTGAAAGAAATTGAAGAGACACGAACTTAAAGTAATTCGACTGAACTTTTATTAATATTCAAAGATTAGTACAAAGCTTTAAAAAGAAATACAATTATAATCCTAAAACTATTTCTACAGCATAACAATAAAGTAAAAGAAGGATGAAAAATACAGAATAAATTGGGGGTATTTATAGCCCCCCCAAAGGCATCCTTGAGCGAATATGCGGATCTTCTGTGGGATATTCCCTTTCACTCTGAGCCTTTGGATCAATCTCTTATTCTCTTTCTTCAATCGGATGGTGGTTATGAGTCACAATAGCACACGGAGTGCCAACGTGGCATCCGTGTGCTAGTTGTGTTTCTTCTTTGGCCTGTGATTGGCTGGATTGGAGATGTGAGGTGTTAACACCAATGAAATTAAGCCACGTAGCATCATTGTTCCACACCCTCTCTTCCTTAAACCAAGGGGGTTTTATTCCCCTTGGTGTGAATTAACGAAATATATCAAAAGCCCTTTGTATAAATGTGTTTTTAACCATCTAGGGTTTGTACACAGTAAATTTATTTACTGGTTTTGTGGGTGAGAAGTTTGGGGAAGATGAGTACATAGGAAACATCGAATGGAATTTTTTAATGTGTGAGAAAAAACGTATGGTGGGAGGGTCGGTTTATGTTTATTTATTGTGTGTGAAATAATGGGTGACGTGTGCTTTATTTACTTTATTGTGAAAGTGAATTTGGCAGATGTGTTTGATACACGTTTTTAAACAAAGCAAACCCTAGAAGCCCAATATCACATTCTTTCCATCAATTTGGGCTTGGGCCCAATTTCGTTTAGTATTTCCATCCGAGCAACCATTTTGGGCCTAATGGATTTGGGCTTTGTTCAAAAATCATTCATTTTAATTCCAATATTGGGCTTTTCAGGCCCAATAAACTCATGTGGGTCCCACATGGCCAAAATACTTGTTAAATGATATAATCCTCTAAAGTTGAGCTCAGTTTTGGCTTCCTCGATCTTTTTCATCAATCTCGTGTCGGTTTTTGCCGATTTTCGCGAACCTGGGTACCTACACACATTCAAACAAGAAACAAGCATTTCCAAGGCATATTTGATACATTATGTGCAATATTTCATAGTTTTAAGCAACAAATGATATGAGTAAATACACTCATATCAAATTCCCCCATGCTAAGCAATTGCCGTGTCCTCACGCAATGATAAAGTAAAACTATATCTACACCATTATTCAACTTTTATTTTGTAAAGAAATAAAATAACTTTAAGGATCATAAAAGCTCAAATGGATTCATCGTCCTCGACTTTTCACTTTTCCATGCCAAGTGCAAAAACAAGATCATTGTTATTATAAGTTGGTAGACTAACACGAACTCATGTGGGCTAATTAATCACTTAGACTCCCTTATTCCTATGTGTATCTCTTATATTTTATTGTTGTCTTAAATGATCACGAGGATGCATTTTTGACTTATTTCGATAATTTATTAGGCCGAAAATAAAGTGAACGATTTAATCAATAGTTAGCTAAAGGACAAAATCTTTTAAAACTGCTTCTCGGGACTTCATAAAGTTCATATCTTGGCATAACTTGTTTCGCGATTTGAGACCTTTCTCGGACCGATATTTGGCAATGACTTAATACTTCAAACCTTGAGAGACGTTCACGAAATAATGGTCTTCTCTTCATAATATTTCTTCACTTGAATTTTTGAGAGATTCATACTTGGACCACGACTTCTTCATTTTTCTCCAATCTTTACTTGGGATTTTGATTAACAACGATTCGCCTCCTTTTTGGACTTGGCTTCATTTATCATCATACCTTATTTTGGTCTTTTTGGATAGACTTCTCCATGACTTTTTGGGAGTATTTTGCTTTTCGTCGTGTGTCTCGATCCTTCATATTGATTTTTGATAAATGATTCTTCACATCACTTGAGATCTTTAGCAATAAAATATAGCCCTCATGTCTTGTTAGGACCTTTTTGGACTCGCCAATCTTCGCATCCCGCTTCAATAAGTTATGCCTTGGCTATGAACTCTAATCCATACCGAGCAACTTTTAAACGATCTTGGGCTAGAAACTAAGTAACTTTTCAAATCGTTCAACATTATTTATTGCAATTGAATTTATTAAGAAGTGATGGGAGAATAGGCTCATAATTAACTCACATAAATTCCCGAAAGAATACCAAACTTATAATTGGCTCTATCATCTCTTGTTCTCCATATTGTAAAATTCCAAGAATGAAATCAATGGATACTTAGCCTATTAAATCAAAGTTTTGGGTTTTCAAGTCATCTATAGGATCTTGCAACTTCTTATACTTTTGCAAGTTTTAGAATTTGCGTTTTAAAGTTCCCTTGATAAACGACTTTCTAGGATCAATTATAGGAGCTTGCGAAAAGTTCTTGTTCTTAACTCGTATGAATTAGGACCTTCGCGTTTTAAAGCTCCCTATATAATAGCCTAGCAAAACTTAATTCAAATACGTTAAGGAAAAGCTAAGGTTAAAAACCGAGTCGAGTCAAAAACTATTCTTATTGAAAGCTTACATTCGTGTCAAAAACACTTATTTTATTTATTAAAACTTAAAAAATAACACAAAAAAAAATTTAAAATTTTGTTGAAAAATGAGAAAACACTACGTTTGGACACGACAAAAGCAATTGCAAGCGATTATATCGATTGACTCCCCCATGCTAAAACCAAACATTGTCCTCAATGTTTCTTAGCTCAAGAGTAACACCCCCTTGCTAAGACACGAAGAGTCTAATGCAATCTCCTAGCATGGAAAGAGCACGCAAATCTATAAGCCGTTTATTAATTATGCCTCAAGATAAAACGTTAGTCGATAAAAATCAAGGGTAAAGAAAGTGTGCCCCTTTTTGGCATTCAAAGAATGGAAGATCAAGTGGACCGGCAAAAACCGAACACGAGAGTCTTCAATGATAAGGGTCATACCTAAGATCACAACACAACAAATCACGAACACGAGCTTGAAAGATCAAGCCTTATTAGGTGTTAGAAAATAGAAAGAAGATAGAATGTATGGGACTCCCCCACAAGGCACCTCGTTTTTGTTAACCGAGTCATGAGCTCGACTCGATCCCCGCATTCATTGGTCCTTAGGGAAAATGGTGAAAACCGGGATAATGGAATAGAATCCAACATGAAGCACGATGCCGGGGTCAAAGATCTCATCCTCGTTGTCGGATGACAAACGAAAGGATAAAACTCCAACACGAATCTCTAAAAAGAGATGGTAGTCACAAACAATAGTATAGATGTAGCATGCTCCACGAGATAAACTCGCACCAAGATGATCGAAAAATCTTTCAATTATTACATCGGTGAAAGGCCGAGATTTCCCTAAATCAACGATTCCGGGATCGAATACCTCGTCCTCGGTGGAGAAAGGAATAGACAACAAGGTGTCGTCCCCCCATGCTAATCCTACGTCATATAAAGCACATGGTAATGGTGGAACAAAAGTCTCAACCATAGTGGTTTCAACTTGCATGACTTTGTTGACCTTTTCACTCTTAGGAATGTGAACAAAAGGGTCATGGTACTCAAAACGAGTCGCATGAAAAACCCGCACATTAAGATCAAAGCGAGTGGGAAGGATAATAGGAGCAAAAGTAATCTCTCCCTCCAGGTCAACATTGTCATCATCATAAATCGAGTGATCAAACCAAGAGTCTTCATCACCGTTATTAGACTCTTCCTCAAATTCCGAAGGAAGGTCCATGGAGAGTAACTTATCAAACTCCCTAATGAAAAGATCATCATCACAAAGGTTGTGAGATGTAGGAGGTATGATGTTCTCAAAATCCTCTTGAAACAATGGATTATTGTTCAATGAAACTTCAAAGAGAGGATTTGAGCAAGTCACTAAAGTATCATCATTCTCATTAGAAGGCAATTCATCGGCGAATTCCTCGAGAATGGTAGGTAAAACACAAGAATCACGCTCGATCTCGAGATCTGAAACGTCTTCACTTCCCCGTGGAAGTGGATCAACAAGTTCATCGTCGAACTTATCGAATGAATAATCACTAACCTCACTCGGTGTGAAGTTAGGAATCAAAGGCTCTTCAATGGAAGATTGTGCCTTAGGAACATCAACATGATCCATAGAAGAGAGTGAAAATGATTCCATTTTCAAAAATTGTTCAATTAAAGCAATGTCACTCTCGGGATCAAAATTCTCATTAACAAACTCACTAGCATCAAATGGCTCACTCAAGTAATCATCAATTTGTTTTTCAATCTTAGAACTTTCATCCTCGTGTGGATTGAGTGAAGCTGAGGTAACATTACAACATGATTCAACAAAATTAGGTTTATCAAGTTCAACACTTTCCAATTTCTTAGAAACCAATCTAGGAATTTTTTCCGGTTTAAAAATCATATGTTTATCCCCATATCTTATTTTAATCTCCTTTTCCCTCATATCAACTAAAACACCGGCCGTACACAAAAATGGTCATCCTAAAATTATAGGCACACGAGGATTTAGCTCATAATCAATGATAGCAAAATCGGCTAGGTAAATGAACTCCCCCACTTTAACAATGACATTTTCCGCTATACCAACCGGATGGGTGGAAGTACCATTAGCGAGCTCAATTATCATTCGAGTAGGCCTAAGTGGTTCATAATCAATGGTTTTCCAAAGGGCTAAGGGCATTACGTTAATACTAGCTCCTAGATCGGCTAGAGCTTTGTATTCCCCAAGCTCATCAACAACACAAGGTATCAAGAATTGACCCGGATCTTCATATTTCTTAGGAATGAAATCAAAGAAATCTGAAGTACTAATCACATTCAAAGTAGCCTTGGTGACTTTAAGAAAACTTTGCTTAGGTGGAACATAAATTTTCTCGATCACTCTTTCCACATTATCATCATCATAAACGGTTATGGCCTTAAGCTCTCCCCTCGGATTTGGAATGGTATTACTAGGTAAGCAACCCGAAGAAGATGACGGTTTAGACATAAATCCCTCAAACATTGAAAGCAATTTATTTTGACTTTGTTCCAAACTTTGGTGCATACGATTTTGGTTTTGCTCTAGCCTTTGTTGATTAAGCTCAATCTTGTTATTTTGCCCTTTAATCGTATTTTGAAAATCAAGTTTCAAAGTATTAATTTGCCCTTGAATGTTATTTTGAAAAGCTTTCATATTTGCCTCATTTGACTTGATATAACTTGACAAATCATTTGGATTATTCCCTTGAAAACCTTGATTTTTTTGATTAGCATTAAACCCATTTCCTTGATTGAAATTCCCTTGGTTACCACGGTTAAAATTATTCCCATTATTTCCATTGTTGTGCCTATTTTGAACCGGTGGAGCAACATGATTTTGACGAGGAACTTGACCGTTGGAGCCATAAGTTCCCGTCGCGGCAAAAGCATTAGCTTGATCAAAACCCGTGTTTAAACAAGCATAATTAGGATGTGCTCCACCACATGATACACAAAAACTCTCAACCATATTAATGGATCCATTAGGATTCTTCCTAAGCTCATTCAAAATCGTGTCAATCTTAGAGTCCAATCTAGCAATCTCGGGATTCACATTGGAAACAACCGGTGTGTTTCGTGAATATTGTGCTCTAGACTTATCCTCAATTATTCTCCACGCGTCTCTCGGTGTTTTTCTTAAAAGATTACCACCCGCGGCGGCATTTAAAGAATCTTGTTCAATCATATTTAGCCCATTATAGAAAGTATTTATTTGATGCAATTCCGAGAAACCGTGGTGTGGACATTGTCTTAACAAATCTTTAAATCTTTCCCAAGCAACCCCATACGATTCTTGCACTTTTTGTTCAAATCTAGTGATCTCATTTTTAAAGTGTGTTGTCTTGGACGGTGGAAAGAAATAATTCATAAACTTTGACACTAAATCATCCCAAGTTAAAATCGAACCCGGTGGTTCTTTCTCATACCAAAGCTTAGCATTACCCTCGAGCGAGTACGGAAAAAGCATGAGCTTAATCACGTCATTCGGCACATCTCTAAACTTGAGAGTCGAGGTAATTCGATTAAAATTCCGAATGTGAGAATGCGGGCTATCGGTCTCATTGCCACGAAATTGGTCGGCACGAATGAGCGATAAAAGACCCGTCTTAATCTCAAAATGATCCGCCAAAATAGCCGGCACAACGATTGCTTCCCCATACCCTTCGGTGGGTGCACGGAGCAATTCCTCCATCGTTCGGTTATCGGCCATCTCTACAACAATAGGTGGAAGCTCGGGTTCCACTATTCGTTGTTGACGATTTCTATTTCTACGAGGAATATTTTCAAGCCTATTAAAATCAATCACAAGACGAGAAGAACGTAATTGCATACACTACAAAGACGAGAATTTAGAGGATTGAAGAAAAGAAATTAGACAAGAAGAAGATTATTTTTGGTATTTTATTTGGTATTGCTCAATCAATAATGATCGATAAAAAACAAGGAATAAGGATAACTACTATGGAAGTAAATTACCCTCGGTCGACTTTGAAACGATAGGTGAAAACCTAAACGTCTCGAGGTTCAATAAGTAAACAACAAAAAATAAGATTTATTACTACTTGAGTCGGCAAACCAATAATAGGTCGTCCCTCTGAATATACGCACAAGCAAGCGGGGAAACGAGGTGGCACAAAGCACTTAAAAACCTTTTTTCTTAGACGGCCTTTTATAGCACGTCGCCTTATACCCACCTTATAGTTTGTATAAATCGAGTTCAAACTTCTTATTAGTATTTATCTATTTTGCCTTTATTTTTGTTTTGGGTTCGAATACAATAGCTAGGTGATGAAATCCCAACTAAGGCTTATTTGAAAGATATTTAAAATTATTGTTCTACGTAATACAATATATTATTCACAAAAAACGAGAAAAACGATACATACTATATAATAGAAAAATAACAAAACTTTCCGAGGACGGAAAGGGTCTTCAAATCCACGATCAACAAATCTCCACAAAGACGAATCGTACACAAGATCCCCGGCAGCGGCGCCAAAATTTTTGATGTGTCGTGGATAGTATATGTGATAATTTGGATACGTTATAGGGTAAATTAGAAAATTACCTTTAGGAAAAAGTATAAGTCTAATAATACCAATGACGAATTCAATTAAACACGTGAGTGAGTCGAGTTCGTTGTACACGAAGATCTTATGAATTTGAGACGTTTTGCTTTGATTTGGACAATCGATTTGAATTGATTTGTGGTTTTTAAACTACAATTAAAATCTACGAATTTTAAGCTATTTAAGATTAACTTAAAGTGCATGAATCGTAAACCCGCCTATTTAAAATTCTACAAACAATTAATTACTTAAAAATAAAACACTATTTAAAAATTAATCTAATTAAAAATTTAATAATAACTTTTAATCTATTAAAAATCTAAATACACTTTTTTAAACTAATTAAACTTTATTAAAATTACTTTTTAAAACTAATCTATTTAAAAGCTATATTTATTTAGATCTAAAGTTAATAAAATTAAACTAATTAAAATTTAAACTAATTAAACTTTTTAAATAAAAACATTTTTTTATTTTTTTTATTTTATTTATTTATTTAAAACTACTTATTTTTAAGGCTTTACTTTAATTAAAATTTTAAAAGAAATTAATAAAAAAAATAAATCGTGACAAAAGATGTTTAACTAAAACAAACACAGCCTAAAGGATAAACACTATAATAATGACATAAATGAGAATGAAATCAAAAGGGCCTCAAGCCCAGATGGTTATCACGTTGGGTGTGTGACCAGGAGGTCACGGGTTCAAGTCCCGTGAGGGACATATTTTTGGAATATATTTCTTTTTAGACAGTTGAATAAAATTAAATCTTAGGAAAGACCTTGTGTGAACTTATTTGCATAAGCTGATAGGAATCAGCTTTGTGAGCTTATCAGATAAATTAATCTGATAAGCTAAAAAAAATCAATATAACCGAAAGCTTAACAATCAAATTAAACAAACACCAAGATACATCAGTAACGATCAAACCAAATTATGCAATAAAATTCCAAAGAAACAAGCAATCAAATTATCCAACCAGTAATAAACCAAACTGATCTAAACTCAGCAGAAACAATCTTAAGCAACTTACAGCAAGCTTAAAACAAGAGATCTAATCAAATAATAGCAGCTTAATCATTTAAACATAATAGGATAATCCTTGAAGCAGTAAAAACATTTAGATGCAGGTCCTAGATGTTAAATCTGTCTAAACAACAAATATCCAAGCATTAAACGAAATCCAGTACTTTAAATATCAAAACAGTTTAAATCATCAAGAACTCAGCTTAACGAAATCAAATTTATCTTTTAAGCAGACTTATCTTTACCCCGATTCCATTAAAACTACATAACTGTCAAGTACTTACAGCAAATATTAAATCTTAGCAGCTTATCAAATTCATTAACATAAACATAAAATCCTAGAACTAAACAACTCTATTTAAACTAACTGAGAATCTCAGCAATAATCATCCGACACTAATCAACATTCAGCAACATTCAGCAGGCTATATCCAAATACCATCTTATAAAAACACAATCTATAATCCGCAGATACTAATATTATCCAAACTAACAGACTTAACCATTCTCACAAAACTTTGAGCAGATTAACAAATTAAACATAATAACACACTTTCAAAATTAAACATAAACAATTAAAGTAAAAATAGAATGCACCTTTTTGAAGTCAACCTCTGAGAAGTAGGTCAGCGCTGTGCTGCCTATGAACCGGAACTGGAAACCACCATACCACCATTAACCTTACCACCACTAAACACCCTTCGAAACATCTTTACAATCGAACCAATCCGATTTAAAATCATCCAGTAGGGATAATTTTTTGATCCAGTTTTACTTATGATATTAAAAATAAGCTATCAATTAGCCTATCTTCAATATCTCGAATATTATACTCGAGAAACAGTAACAGATTAAATATGTATAATAATTAAAGCAGTGAAAGAAATTGAAGAGACACGAACTTAAAGTAATTCGACTGAACTTTTATTAATATTCAAAGATTAGTACAAAGCTTTAAAAAGAAATACAATTATAATCCTAAAACTATTTCTACAGCATAACAATAAAGTAAAAGAAGGATGAAAAATACAAAATAAATTGGGGGTATTTATAGCCCCCCCCCCCCCCCCAAAGGCATCCTTGAGCGAATATGCGGATCTTCTGAGGGATATTCCCTTTAACTCTGAGCCTTTGGATCAATCTCTTATTCTCTTTCTTCAATCGGATGGTGGTTATGAGTCACAATAGCACACGGAGTGCCAACGTGGCATCCGTGTGCTAGTTGTGTTTCTTCTTTGGCCTGTGATTGGCTGGATTGGAGATGTGAGGTGTTAACACCAATGAAATTAAGCCACGTAGCATCATTGTTCCACACCCTCTCTTCCTTAAACCAAGGGGGTTTTATTCCCCTTGGTGTGAATTAACGAAATATATCAAAAGCCCTTTGTATAAATGTGTTTTTACCCATCTAGGGTTTGTACACAGTAAATTTATTTACTGGTTTTGTGGGTGAGAAGTTTGGGGAAGATGAGTACATAGGAAACATCGAATGGAATTTTTTAATGTGTGAGAAAAAACGTATGGTGGGAGGGTCGGTTTATGTTTATTTATTGTGTGTGAAATAATGGGTGACGTGTGGTTTATTTACTTTATTGTGAAAGTGAATTTGGCAGATGTGTTTGATACACGTTTTTAAACAAAGCAAACCCTAGAAGCCCAATATCACATTCTTTCCATCAATTTGGGCTTGGGCCCAATTTCGTTTAGTATTTCCATCCGAGCAACCATTTTGGGCCTAATGGATTTGGGTTTTGTTCAAAAATCATTCATTTTAATTCCAATATTGGGCTTTTCAGGCCCAATAAACTCATGTGGGTCTCACATGGCCAAAATACTTGTTAAATGATATAATCCTCTAAAGTTGAGCTCGGTTTTGGCTTCCTCGATCTTTTTCATCAATCTCGTGTCGGTTTTTGCCGATTTTCGCGAACTTGGGTACCTACACACATTCAAACAAGAAACAAGCATTTCCAAGGCATATTTGATACATTATGTGCAATATTTCATAGTTTTAAGCTACAAATGATATGAGTAAATACACTCATATCATATTGATTATGAAGAGACATATTCTCCGGTGGTAGATGCAACTACTTTTCGTTATCTAGTTAGTCTAGCAGTACAAGAAGGACTCGATTTACGTCTAATGGATGTTGTTACAACCTATTTATATGGCTCACTGGATACAGAAATATTCATGAAGCTTCCTGATGGGTTTAAGGTGCCAGAATCATGTAAAGCAAGTTCTCGAGAACAATATGCGATCAAGTTAAGTAAATCTTTGTATGGGTTGAAACAATCTGGGCATATGTGGTACAATCGTCTTAGTGAATATTTATTAAAGGAAGGATACAAAAATGATTCTATTTGCCCATGAATTTTTATAAAACGATCAGGATATGAATATGTCATTATTGTTGTGTATGTTGATGATCTGAATATCATCGGGACTCCAGGGGAACTTCCAAAGGCAGTGGAATACCTAAGAAAGAATTTGAGATGAAAGATCTCGGAAAGACAAAGTTTTGTCTTGGATTACAAATCGAACATCTAAATAATGGAATCCTCGTCCACCAAAATTCATACACAGATAAATTGCTAAAAAGATTTTATATGGAAAAATCCCATCCATTGAGCACCCCAATGGTTGTAAGGACCTTAGATGTTGAAAAGGACCCCTTTCGACCCCCAGATGATGATGAAGAAATTCTTGGTCCAGAAGTACCTTATCTAAGTGCCATTGGTGCATTGCTATACCTTGCAAGTCATACACGACCTGATATATATATATCACAAAACTAACTTCCCTTTATAATTAAAAAAAACCTCAAACACACTCTAATGGCGGAAACAAACAACGGCGTTACTTCCTATGAATATTTTTTGGATCATCAATCGTATTAACCTTGAAAGATCCATTTGTCGATTAACGATCGTTAATGTGGATCTTAACTTAAGATCATCCGTTAATTATTGTTAATTGATTCAACGAAAACTTTAGGTTAATCGTTTGTTTGGTTTCCAGAGATTTCATTTTGATTTCTGCCATCATCATCACCTCTAACCCTTAATCTTTCAATCCTTAATATTCCGTTTTTTTTTCCTTTCCTATTTTTTTGCTTTTTCTTTTGTGCGGATCTCCCTTCAATCCAAACCATGGTGGTTCCCAAATCTAACGAAGACCATATGAGCAAGATTTCCCAATCGGTTTTTGTGACGAACTTTCCGGACTCTATTCAATCTGGTGATCTTTGGAAGGAGTGTAGTGTTTATGGTACTGTTATCGATGTGTTTATTCCCAATAAGCGAGCTAAGTCAGGTAAAAGATTCGCGTTTGTTCGATTCATTAAGGTTAATAACATTGCTCGGTTAGTGGAGAATCTTTGTACCATATGGATTGGCCTCCATCACTTGTACGCGAATAAGGTACGGTTCGCACGACCTCAAAAACATAATGCGTCTTTCACAAAGGAGTCGTCTGGGATTCCTACTAATGTGTCAAACTCATCGGGTCTTAATCATCCATTGAGACCTGCTGATAATAGGGTCCCTTCATTTGTTTCGGTGTTGGCTGGAAATTCCAATAGCTCCCCTACTATGGTTTTGGGAGATGAATGTGAGGTTATCCGGGATTTGGATAATTGTGTGATGGGGGAAGTTAGGGAGTTTGATTCTATTAATAATTTGTACGTTCTGTTATCGAACGAAGGGTTCCAACAATTGAAGTTGGTGTATTTGGGTGGTCTTTGGGTTATGATTGAGTTGTCATCATCTAAGGCCAAAGCGAGTTTCATGAAACATGCCGGCATTACCTCATGGTTTCGACAGGTCTGTAATGCGTAATCTGATTTCGTATCTAAGGAAAGGATAGTCTGGGTCGATATAGAGGGAGTCCCTCTTCATGTTTGGTCACGGGCTACGTTCTCTAAGATTGGCTCTCGCTAGGGGGGAAGTTATTAATTTGGAGGAGAGCACTGACCACAGTTTCGCTCGTAAGAGGATTTGCATTAAGACGTCTCACGAAGAGAACATCCTTGAACGATTCAAAATCATTGTTCGTGGAAAAGTGTTCATTTTAAGAGCCAAGGAGCTATTCGCTTGGTCCCCGTCCTTTGTCGTTGTTAAGGATACTGATTATTGTTCGGATGTAGATGCTATCAAAGATAATATAAATATTCCTGAAGGTGTTGGAACTAATGTGAATGGAGATGAGGGAAGTGATGATGAGTGTGTTCCAGACACTATTTTTGGTGATCAGGAGGATGTCACGGGCTCTGGCTCATCTTGTAAGCGCAATTCAGTAGAAAAAGAGGTTTCTAGCGATCCGTTTAATCTCAGGGATCTCATTAATAAACAAGCTACGCCAAGCTCAGGCTGTGAGACTAGTTTGCCAAATCCACCAGGTTTCACACCCGATATTGGTTTATCTCAAAATGATGTTCAGAACGTAATTCATAAGGAAGCGGAAGTTAATTCTCCAACATCTGAGGGTCTTAACTCTCGTGTTATGGAGGATGTTCAGCCTACTACTACTCATGATCCTTCTAGATTTGAGCATAATGTTGAAACAGGGGGGTCTATTTTGGATGCACTTGAGAATATGATCAAGGTTGGTAATGTTATGGGATTCACCATGGAAGGGTGCGTGAAAGACATGGAGATAATCATAGGGTCGCAAGGAGTTCGTGATGGTTTCCAATGAATTGCCTTTCCTTAAATTATCAAGGCATTGGATCCAAGGCCAAATTAGATTGGATCAAGGAGTTAAACAATAAGCATAAGGTGAACTTTCTTTCCATCCAGGAAACTAAGTTAGATGTTATATCGGATATGGTTGTTAAAACTTTATGGGGTAATCATAGGTTCGAGTTCATTATCAGTGAGGCAGTGGGTAAGTCAGGTGGCATTCTATGTGCTTGGGATCCTAGTTTGTTTCATAAAGAGCGACACATTATCTCGGATAATTTTGTTGCTTTATACGGCATCTGGACTCCTAAAAAGGTGAAAATTCTTGTGATTTCGGTTTACGCCCTACAACCTCCCACGTGTAAACGTATGTTATGGGAATATATCTCACATCTTATCAACGGTTGGGACGGTCATTGCTTGGTTATGGGTGACTTCAATGAAGTCAGGTACCCAGGATATCGTCTGGGTTCAGTGTTTAATGCTCAAGGCGCTAATGAATTCAATTGTTTCATTTCCAATTCGGGCCTTACTGAAATCCAATTGGAAGGATACTCCTTCACTTGGTCGCACCCGTCGGCCCAGAAAATGAGTAAACTTGACCGTTTTTTCGTTACTGATGGTCTCATCTCCATCTTCCCTCACTTGTCGGCTGTTTGTCTTGACAGAAATCTCTCGGATCATCGGTCTATCTTGCTGCGGGAAGTGGTCGTGGATTACGGACCTTCTACATTTCGCGCTTTTCACTCCTAGTTTAGTTATGAGGGGTTTGACCAAATGATAAAGGATACTTGGAACGGTATAACGTTGGATGATAGCAATCTGATGGTTCGGTTTAAAAAGAAACTTCAAATGCTTAAAAAAGAGATTCAGATATGGGTTAAATCGTATAAACAGAAACAATTTGGTCGTTCTCTGGATATTCGATCTAAGTTGCGGGATATTGACATTGAATTAGATAAAGGGGGCTCGAATGACGTCATTCTTTTGGCTCGTATGGATTTGTTGAAACAGTTGAATGATATCCAATCTACCGAGGCCCGCGACAGAATTCAAAAGGCAAAAATTCAATGGGCGATCGAAGGAGACGAAAACTCTAAGTTTTTTCATGGAATCATCAATCGCAAACGTGCCAATCTAGCTGCTAAAGGTGTAATGGTAGATGGCAAATGGATAGATGATCCTAGTCATGTCAAAGAGGAGTTCAGAACACATTTTGCTAATCATTTTTCAGCCCCGGTCTCTAATCATTATAAGCTTAATTTTGCCTTCCCTAATAAGCTTAGTTCTGATCAAGCTTGTGAATTGGAGAGGATGGTTACTCGAGCAGAAGTGCGTGATGCCGTTTGGGGATGTGGTGAAAACAAATCTCCTGGTCCGGACGGATTTACATTTAATTCTTTCGGAAATATTGGGACACACTTGGTTCTGACTTTTACGCGACAGTAGAGTGGTTCTTCGACAAAGGTATGTTTGCTAGAGGGTGTAATTCCTCCTTTATTGCCCTGATCCCGAAAATCCATGATCCTAAGTTCGTCAGTGACTTTCGGCCCATCAGTTTGATTGGGAGTCTTTATAAGGTTGTCACTAAAATCCTTGCTAATCGTCTTTCGTCGGTTATCTCCGACCTTGTCTCGGATGTTCAAACCGCTTTTCTTCCTAATAGGCAAATCCTTGATGGTCCGTTCATTATCAATGAGATCTTATCCTGGTGTAAGCATAAGAAAAAACAAGCTATGGTTTTTAAAGTGGATTTTGCTAAAGCCTATGATTCTGTTCAGTGGAAATTTCTTGACGATGTTCTTGTTGCATTCGGTTTTGGTTCTAAATGGAGATTATGGATTCGAGGGAGTTTATATTCTGGTATGGCCTCGGTTCTTCTTAATGGCAGTCCTTCGTTAGAATTTGAATTTCATCGGGGTCTTAAGCAAGGGGATCCACTGGCCCCTTATCTTTTTATTCTTATTATGGAGACTTTCCATCTCTCGATCTCACGGGCTGCTGATGTAGGGATTTTTCAAGGGTTTAAAATCAGTGACGATTTTAATATCTCTCACCTTTTTTATGCGGATGACGCGGTTTTTATTGGGAAATGGAATGATTCTAACCTTTCAGGTATCATTCAGATGCTTAGATGTTTTTCCCTGTTGTCTGGCCTTAACATTAATCTTTCCAAGAGCCATCTGCTTGGAGTCGGGGTTCCTTACGATATGGTCAACATAGCTGCAACGAGAATAGGCTGTTCTACGATGAGAACTCCTTTTAAATACTTAGGAGTAATGGTTGGTGATAATACTGCAAAGATCCAGGCTTGGGATGACACTATTTCTAAGGTTAAGGCTCGCCTTTCCAATTGGAAAGGCAAAACTCTTTCAGTTGGCGGTAGACTTACTCTCCTTAAGTCGGTTCTCGGGTCGACTCCTATCTATGCGATGTCAATCTACAAAGTTCCAAAAGCGGTGTTGAATAAATTGGAGACTATCCGTCGTAATTTTTTTAATGGCGTTAATAGTGGTGAGAGAAAAATTCCTTGGGTCGGTTGGTCGAAGATCCTCGCGTCCAAGAAACTTGGTGGATTAGGGGTTTCAAGTTTTTACGCCCTAAATAGAGCTCTCCTCTTTAAATGGATTTGGAGATTTATTTCGAGCGATAACTCCTTATGGTATCGCTTTATTAAATCCATGTATGGGTCGTCTCTGCTTAATGTTTCTATGTCCAGGCCTTCGAATTGGATCTCTATCATCAAAGAAGTTTCTCTGCTCAAAGATCAAGGCGTCGACTTGTTGTCTCATTGTCAAATCCGCGTTGGTAACGGGTTACGTACTCAATTTTGGGACGATATATGGCTTGCTGGTACACCTCTTCGTGATGTATTTCCACGTATTTATGCTCTAGAGATGTATAAAAGCTGTTCGGTGGCATCTAAGTTACTTAACCCATTTACTGCCACCCTTCGTCGTGTTGTTAGAGGCGGAGTCGAATCGTCCCAACTAGCTCGTCTGGAGGAGTTAATTGGTTCTACCATTCTTTCTGATATGGAGGATAGATGGACATGGGACTTGAATAGCGCTAGTGTTTTTCGGGTAAAGGATGTGCGAAGTCTTCTTGATGATCATTTTCTGCCGAAAGCTGCCACCGCTACTAGGTGGGTCAAGTATGTTCTGATTAGAATTAATGTTTTTGCTTGGAAACTTTATCTGGATCGTCTCCTAACCCGTTCTAATCTATTGCTTCGAGGCGTTCACATCCCTGACATTTCATGCCCGCTTTGTGCTTCTGGCCAAGAGACGTCGTCACATCTTTTTTTTAGCTGTTGCCTTATTTCGGACGTTGTAAGGCTCGTTTGTCGTTGGTGGAATGTGACTTAGTCTCCTCTAGAATCTTATTCCGAATGGCTGAGTTGGTTTAATTCCATCAGGATCAACTCCTTTGCAAAAGGATTACTGGAAGGGGTGTTTTATGTCTCGTGGTGGAGTGTTTGGATGTTTTGGAACCATCTGCTGTTCTCGGCGCATATTCCTCGTAAGGACGTTATTTTCGATGACATTGTTTCTCGTTCGTTTGCCTTTTGTCATTCTAGATGTAGTCGTTCTTTTAATTGGGATAGTTGGTTACAACATCCTTATTTAATTTCTTTGTAATCATTCTAGCTCCTTGCTAGTTTCTTTAATAAAGTTGTCGTTCAAAAAAAAATACACGACCTGATATAGCATTTTCACTAAATTTATTGGCAAGGTATAGCTCGTGTCCAACAAGGAGACATTGGAATGGGGTGAAACAAATATTTCGCTACCTCCAAGGAACAAAAGATATGGGTTTATATTATACTAACCCATCCGAAAGAAATCTAGTTGGTTTTGCAGATGCATGATATATGTCCGATCCCATACCGGTCGATCCCAAACTGGATATGTTTTTACAAGTTCCAATACTGCCATTTCATGGCGTTCTGTAAAGCAAACAATGAGTGCCACTTCATCGAATCACGCAGAAATCTTGGCTATCCATGAAGCAAGTCGGGAGTGCGTATGGTTGAGAAGTGTGATACAGCATATTCGAGAATCATGTGGAATTTCTTCAGGTCAGGAGGCTCCAACAATTATGCATGAAGATAATCAACATGCATCGCTCAACTTAAGGACGGATACATCAAAGGTGACAGGACCAAGCATATTCTACCGAAGTTCTTTTTCACTCATGATTTACAAGAAAATGGGGATATTATTGTTCAAAAGGTTCGTTCAAGCGATAACCTAGCAAACTTATTTACTAAGGCACTTCCTACCGTAACATTCAAGAAGTTGGTTCACGGCATTGGAATGCGAAGGCTCACTGAACTTAAGTGATCTAATCATAAGAGGGAGAATATACATGTTGCACTCTTTTTCCCTTAGCTATGGTTTTTCCCACTGGGTTTTCCAAGCAAGGTTTTTAACAAGGCAACATATATATCGGACAACTAATGATGGATAGCCAAGAGGGAGTGTTATGAAGAATTAAGTGTGTGGCTATCTAAATACCTTAACCACAATAACCTATATATCTTTTGTATTCCTCTCATTATTATGGTACTTAATGTATGGAATATTAGAGCCCTATAAATAGAGGCTTATCTTTGTGATTTGTGAGATCAATGAAAGTGCATTCCACAATCCATCTTCTTTTCTAAGTTCTAAGCTTATATATATTATACATTATTTTGAAACACCTGTCAAATTATAAAATTGAATCTATCTTAAGCTCAACAACCAAATTTTCACAAATAACCCTTCCCTTTTTTTCACTTTTAAATTTCTTTTATTATTAATTTTTATCAGCTTTTATTACTTATCAAATTATAAAATTAAATCTATCTTAAGCTCAACAAGTAAATGTTCACAAATAACCCTATATTTTTTCTCACATTTTTTTTGTAATTTTGACATTATATCTTTTCCTAGTGTTGAAAAACAAGGTTTACAAAATTGATTAAATCACTACAAAGCCCTCTACTTTGTCGATTAATTAAAAGACGATTATTGATGGTCAACTATGATCAACGATGGTCAAGGGATGTCAAACTTGCCGAAAATACCGAAAACCACCGTAAACATGTGTTTATCACTTGTTTTAATTATTTATATGTATAATAAGTTGTATTTTTAAAAGAATATTGACAAAAATAGCTAAAACTCGTTAGAAATACCTAATACTTGTCGAAAATACCAAAAATTTGCTAAGAATTCCAATTCGATTAATCGTCGATTAATCCCGCCAAAAACGATTATAAGGTATAAGGTGGTCGACCGACCGGCTAGCGATTTGCGTTTTTTTGCAACATTGCCTTTTCCATTTGAATAAAAAAATTAAAAAATAAATAAAAGAAAAATAAAACTCAACTCTGACTTTTTGTAACAGGACATCTTAAATTGTGAGAGTTAGGTGGTGTTTGTTTTCACCAAAAACGTCTGACTCGCCTTTGACATCTGACCAGTCAGACGCGGTCAGACGTCCCAGCTGTTTGTTTTTTTCGTGTGAGTTAGACGTGATTAGATGCGAAACTGCTTACGGAGTCAGAGCCAGAGATTTGGTCTGACTACCTCTGAACCTTACGCAGCTTTCACCCACAACCTTGAATTGAAGTTCCCTTGTGAGATAATGAATCAGAAAATGAGTTTAATGCCAGAAAAAAGCATCGTGATTTTCAGTAGTGAGAGTTGTAGAAGATGGGGAAATAGTGAATACGTGTTTGAGTCGGTAAAGATAAGAATTTGGTGGCTAAAAGATAAAGCATGTGTACTATTCTTTGGTTTTAGATTTTAGTGTATTTATAGTACTAGGTTAATTGGTGGACTTTATTTTCCTATTGTATGGGCTTGAAATCTTGAATTTCAATTTTAGCATGTTGGATTAATGTTAGCATGTTGGATTAAGTATGTCGTTATGGGACTCAAGCTAGTATGTTTTGTTTTGAAACATAAAGTACATGATTGTGTTAAATAACTGGTGTAATAGTATTTTATTATACAAAACTTAAGATATGTATTATTTCATGATATATTATTTTGTTAAATATCGTCAAAAAAAAAGTTTCCGTTTATGTTTACACAAAATAATCTTATCTTATTGTTTAATAATATATACTTTGAAAAACAAGGAATTAAAACCATTCAGACAATTAAAAAAACAAACAATAATATTTCATTTAGATTCAGACTTTGTGATCACCTCTTATTAGTAAGAGGCGATAGTCAAATTCAGACCCAAAACATCTTAATAAAACAAACACCACCTTAAACTATCATATTGGTTGATGCTATATGAGTAAATTCTAAAAAAAAATCTTCTTTTCCTTTGGTATATAACTCGGGTTGCACACCATTTGCATAAATGGTTCATGTGATCGTTTGATTTTGATGAAAATTATTTTTACTTCTCGAATCTTCTTCATATATGGTTATAACCTATAACGATTTGTCTATTAATCAATTTTTTCCTTTAGTTTGATCATTAAGTTTTAAGTTAACGTTTTGATGGTTGAAATAAATAAATACGTTTTTACGTGTAACATTATAGGCTTGTAATTTGTGAAATATCACATATTTAAGTCTTTACATAATTCTTTTGAACTTTTTAATTTATATGAGTGATAAATTTTTAATTAAAAATTATTCAAAATATATTTTGAATTGAGAAAATTTACAAAAATTCTTAAATACAAAAGAAATTATGTTTTTAAATAGTTTGAAACTGTCAAGATATTATACAAAAATACTATAAAAAATTTTAAAATATTCAAATAATATTCATAAAAAAATTTAAGTGGATATATTTAATTAAAATCGTTAAATTTTGAACATAAACATGACCGTAAATTTTTCCTTAGACTTTTACATATTTTTTTCAACTTTTGACAAATTTTGTTTTTAAAAAGTCCTACCATAATTAGAATTTCTACATATTTTTTGATAGATCACAAAATAATTTTTAAATATTTTATAACATTATATAATAGTTACAAGAAAATATATCTTGAAATTTACAGATATATTGAAAATATATTTTGAACTAAGAAAGATTAATTTTGAAAATTAACTATATTTGTAAAAAAAATAGATAACTAATTAGGAAAAAAAAATTCTATAAGGTTTTGTAAAGTGTTATCAAAAGAGTTTTATGAAACTTATGTCAAAAACTATTGAGTGGATATTGTTAACGATAAATTCTCGATCAATTTTGTGTAAAACTTTAGAAAAACCTTTTCGATCAAATTTTAACAAAAAACTCTCCATTCAATTTTATGAGGAAACTTTTGTAACAATTTAAGGGAGATTTACATGTATATTCTTCTAAAAATTGGATATTACATAAATATCCTTTGCAATTACATAAATATCCTTGTCACTTTTTTAATTACATCAATGTCCTTCTCAAACTATTGTAATTACATTAATATCATTCTCAAACTTTTAAATTCTCACATACATTCCAAAAATCAATTAAATCATAATTATATTGATCTTAAGTTTTGAAACTATTATTACCTATTATTTTATCATTTAAATTAATTATAATTATATTTTCTACGTATACTTATTAGTTTCGAGTGATAAAAGAACACGAAAATGTAATTACAAAGTTTTGATATAAATACGATGCATATTTATTTTTTCATATATTCTTTTTAACATCGAATGATGAAATAACATGTTGATTTTTGGATATACATAAAAAAATAATTTGGTAAATACGTTTATGTAGTATCAAAATGTAACGAATGATATTAATGTAATAAAAAAATTTGGGAAGGATATTGACGTAATTAAAAAAGTGAGAAGGACATTGACGTAATATTCAATTTTTGGAAGGATATATATGTAAATGCCCCAAAATTTAAAAGACTTTTTAAAAATATAGTTAGAAAATTATCACTCATATCAATCAGAAAGTTAAAAAAACATATAGTAACAAATATTAAGAATTAAAATGTTAAACGTGAAACTATATAAGCTATACGTTAAGAGTGACAATTACTGGCATGACACGAAACATGACTTAATCGACTCCCCCGTTAGTATATTACGATTGCGAAAATCATGTTAATTACTTTTAGTTATTTACAGAAAATGACTCAGGCATAGATAAACAATTTTTTTGTTTTGGGTTTTGGCTTCCTTCCAAAAACATCAATTGTTATCAACGCCATTTAATTCGTCTACGTTTCTTAAATGTCTATATGTCCATTTTCATTTGTATAATCAACTCTTGTTTTCTAAACATTTAAAATTTTACTCTTTTTTTATAAAGGACTGTCGAGTTTCGAGTCAAAACGTTAGATGCTTCATCAAGAAAATGATTAAAAATTTAAGATGCATAAACGTATGACTAATTTTATGTCAAAATATATGTAAAAGTTGTTTATTGTTTGTGAAAAAATAAGGGGCACTTGGTTAACTTGATGGGTGATGTAAGTTGATGTGTATATGTGATTTATTTGGATACGTTATAGGGTAAATTAGAAAATTACCTTTAGGAAAAAGTAATAGTCTAATAATACCAATGACGAATTCAATTAAACATGTGAGTGAGTCGAGTTCGTTGTACACGAAGATCTTATGAATTTGAGACGTTTTGCTTTGATTTGGACAATTGATTTGAATTGGTTTTCGGTTTTTAAACTACAATTAAACTCTACGAATTTTAATCTATTTAAAATTAACCTAAAGTGCATGAATCGTAAACCCCGCCTATTTAAAATTCTACAATCAATTAATTATTTTAAAATAAAACTAATTAAAAATTTAAACTAATTAAAAATCTATAAAAATATAATCTATTTAAAAATTATAACTTTTAATCTATTTAAAAATCTAAGTCATTTATAGGATTCTATTGATACAAATGATAATTACCAAGTATTTATAGATACAAGTAACTAATTACCATGTATGGCTTATAATTGTTAGCAATTCATTTATATGATCCGGTTTTTTTTTTTTTTGAAAGAAAATAAAAGATCTTTTCTCTTTTAATACTCAGTCAATAATAATGTGTCAATTCCCTTATTAATCGGTGTATGGGCTATTTATTAACATGTCATATTAAGTTGATTTGGATTATGGCTGTGTTTGATAACGCTTTCCTAATAGCATTTTTAATAATTAGTATTAGTATTTAGTATTTTTTTATAAATAAAACTTGTTTGGATAAATTGATTAGCCATTAACATTTTGCATAAAAATGCACTTTTTTCAAATGCTTTTTCAATGAGCATTTTTAGAGAATGAAAAAGTGGTAGGCTATAAATTACACAAATACCCTCATTCATATACCATTTTCATATATATTCTATTTTTTTACTCCCTCCGTCCCATTTTAATAGTCCCTCAACAAATTTTTTACGATTTATGATAGGTTCAATGAATGTAGACATATTATGCTTAAAAAGACAAACTTACCCTTTATTTACATTAATAGTTTCCTTATAAAAACTAATGACATGGGTAAAACTGGAATATTAATTAATTTAGACTTCTTATTTAGGAAACTGGACAATGTTTTGGGACAGATTAAAATAGTAATGAGGACAATAAAAGTGAGACGGAGGGAGTATTAAATACTAACTAATTGTCGTACTTTATAATGTTTGAAATATGGAATAGCAATTGAGGCTTTGTTTATCAATCGGTGTTGGCAACTAGGGGTGTCGAAAAAGTTGACCCGACCCGAACCCGACCCGAACCCGAAATAGCCTATTCGGGTCGGGTCACTCGGGTTCAAAAACATATCCGGGTCAATTCGGGTTGACCCGAATTGACCCGAGTTTTAATTAGCCTCGGGTTCGGGTTTATATTTTTTAGCCTTAACCCGACTTGACCCGACCCGACTTGACCCGAACCCGACCAACCCGACTTGACCCGAGTTTTTTACCACATTTTACCTTGTAAATATATTTAAATAAGTCAAATTTTAACGTTTTTACTTATACTCGGGTTGACCCGAACCCGAGTTGACCCGACCCGAATTAACCCGACCCGAATTGACACGAACCCGACTGACCCGAGTTCTAATTAGGCTCGGGTTCGGGTTTGATTTTTTTTAGTTCTGACCCGACTTGACCCGACCCGACTTGACCCGACCCGACTTGACCCGAACCCGATTGACCCGACCCGATTCCCACCCCTATTGGCAACAAATAATTGTTTTTATATCAACTACATTAACCTTATCATACGAGTACATTTAACTTAGAAGCTAAATTTGAGAACTTTAAAAGAATCAATATATCTAGCATAACTTCTTCTGACGGTTCTTGTAATCCACTTCTCGAGCTCAACATTGTGAAAAAAGAAAAAGAAACACCATTGTCTTTCTTTGAGCATGTTATTAGTTAAGTTATGCTAGTTAAGTTATACTGTTGTGAAAAGTTACTTACAACCAGAGTGAAACATCTAACAAAATGAAATTAATCCGAAATGATATTGCCACGTCAACATGAAATGTGCGTCGTAGATAATTTATGACTAATAAGCATGTAAAAAACTCTATTATTATAGATAGATTTCTTTTTTTTCTTTTTTTTTTAGAACGGCAAATGTTAGTGGTTAGTGGGTCGAGTCGTGCAATGACATCCAAGCGGAAGAATGTCTTCTTCGAACCTTCGCCTAGTTATGTTAGACTCCTTATCCGCTTCGCCTGAAAGGCCCTTGACAGGTCTTGAACCCAAGACCTCCAGGAATTCTCCCCCAAACAAAGCACTTAGTGCAACCTTGGTGGCCAACTGAGCTAAGCCAGTTGGTTATTATAGATAGATTTCTATTTATATATGTATACCTTTTTACGTCTTTTTACATATTCAAGTTACATCTACTGCTAATCTACCAAACACTATCATAAATTAACTGCTACTGCTAACTGCTAATTGCTAAATGCTTACTGCTAACTGCTTACTGCTAACTGATGATGTTAACTGCTACTGCTAACTGCTACCAAACACACCCTATACCTAAAACCCTAAATTAGTTTAGCGGCCGCCACATAATAATTCTGAATCTCCATTATGAGTAAAAGGTCGGGAGACGTGTTCCTTACAAAACCATTGACCATAGTGCAACAATTGAATGCATGTTGTACAATGATTTTTAAGCATGTTTGGGTATATATGAAATTGATTTGAAAAGTACGGTGATATATGAAATTGCCCCTATATCTTTCACTATAAAAGGTTACCTCTCAAAACCTCATCAAGAATTCTAAGCAACATCGAAGAATTAAGGGAATTTTTTAACGGAGTTCTCCTTCGTGATGGCGTCATATGTTACGTGGTCGTGTCAAGTTCGGGTTATGGTCGACGTGTCATGCTTGGGAAGACGGTTCACAATCATTCGTTCGTATCTATCGTTCGTAAGTGGTAGCGTTTTGGGTTCATCTCGTTGAACTCTAATGTCCGTGTTTGACTTGGCATTTGTTCACACGTTTCCGTTTCGACATCGATATGTCTTCATTTTCACTCGAAGGATTGCAGCAAAGAAAGTGCCTTGTTGAGGAGTCGGGTACGTCGGTGGACCGGAGCGCATAGGTAGTTCATGATGGTCGAGAAGCGATGATTTGTTTCATGGTTGTTTGGTTCTTTAGTGTTTGTCGTATTCACGTTCGAGTATGTCACCACAGTTTTGTTCCTTTCGGTCAATAACTAGTTTTGTTGAAAGGTAAACAAGGAACCTGCCTCTTATAATTTATAAAACAAAAAGAAAGTGCCATAATATGTCCCTCATTTGACGTGAATTCTTGCTGAGTTCATGTTTTTATACGGAGTTTTCGTTTTTGATTGTAATCTGATATATATAAATAAAGGTTGAATGTTTTACAGAAATTCCTACGCTATATATAATGAAAGAAACGGTGTGAATGGCACCGGTTCTGTAAAAGTAAACGACATGTCTAATATCTATAACCGTTTATATAACTGATGTCTAAACCTAATCTAGGGTTTGCTGGCCTGTGGCCCAAACCAATATATATACAGGCTTCAGAAATTTTCTTAGGCCTGTTCTTTGTTCTTCTGGTGTTGCTGTGTCTACTTGTAGCCTTAACACAACACAAAACCAATTTTATTATTCATGTGTTGAGGATTAATTGGATTAATTACCAACACAATAGGGAGTTTATAACATATATCAGCAATACAACACGGAAAAGTAACTTACAATGTTGACATACAACCACAATACCCAATCACGTCTGAGCGGAGTATAAGGGAGGTGGAATATTGGTTAATCCGAGAGCAAGGAGACTGTTTCCATGAACAATGTTGACATAACACGCAATAATAACTAATGCTTCGTTGTTAGTTGTTTCTTTTTTTTAACGGCGAGTTAGTAGTTAGTGATTCGAGATTACAGTGACATCCAATTGGCTAGTATGCAAGCCTCGAACCTTCTCCTTAGGGGATAAACCCCACTCATGCTTCTTAATTCGGGCCCCTGAAGGTTCTTGGTGAGACTCGAACTCGAGAACTCTCCAAGAAAACCTCCCCAATGTTACCCTTGATGGTCATACTAATACATCATACTCCCTTATAAAGCATATTGGCCTTTTAAAATTACAAATTTTATGCATAACATATAACCCATATAAGCATAATTAAAACTTGAAAATTAAAATAGCAATACTTACACACATAATAAAAACTGCAATTAAATCATTCAAACATAATTAATACTATCAATTAAAACATCTCATTACATAAAGGATCAAAATCCCCTCAAGTTAAAGACAATACAATTATCTTAATACCTTATAAAAGATTTAAGCCATTTTTTATTATTAGAAGTCTTAATTTTTTAAGCCTCCAACATTTCTTGTTATAGAAAGATTGTTGTTACTTTTTTATTATTGCACAAATAAATTTCATTAAATTCAAAGTTATTAATAGGCTTAATTTTAAAACATCCGTTACACATAAAACTAAAACACATTTTAATGAGCTCATTTTAATAAGACCATTTTGTATGTTATTTTTCAAAGAAATTAAAAGTCAAAACTTTTCATCACAAACATAATGAAAAAGTTAAATATTTTAGATTATGTAAACTCGAAACGGACTAACATTAACACACATTATTTAAAAAGCTTGTAACCGTCCATTTAAAATATTATAGTAAAATATATTAAATTCTGCGTTGTAACGGGCATAGAGGCTTATAAAGCCTAATCTATACTATTTATACTACTTTATATTATAAAGTATTTAGCACATTCTAATTAAGGAAGTGTTAAAAAATTAAGCCTAAAACATCACTATAAAAAGAAATTAACAAGTGAAAGTAATATTATTTATTTCGTAATTAAGCGTCTTTATGTTTAGTCAATTTCATAACCGTCTTCATTAACTTTTGTAATGAGAGTTAAATATTATCGGTTACGTTTTAACCAAAATCATAATTCTATTTTTAATATAACTTTTGTAACGTTTACTTTATTTGAGTATAAAAGCATCATTTGGTTAATGCAAAAAAACACAACAATTTCTATTCCTCTATCATACTTTTAAAAAATCTTATGACTTTTTTTTTGGTTTCTTTGAGCATCTCAGAAAATTTGTATACCTCATCAAATTCAAAAAGAATGTTTCGCTTCAACTATTACTACGGTGAACTTATTGTTAGTGTACATGCAATTGCTTAGCATGAAAATATAGATCGAGTATGTGATTTTTATGTTATTTTTTGAATACTATGCAATGTAGCGTGTCACACCCCACCATGGCGGAATATGGGGCGCGACGTATGGATATCATCACAACATGGCGTGTCTATAGAGATAACTATATGAAATAAGAAATGTCATAAAATGGTGACACAAAAGTCATGACAATATCTCAATAAATACAGGAGTCTAGGTAAGTAGGTAACAGTCCTACCTCTTACCCAAGGCAATCAAATATCACAACAAAACAAACATATAGGTGCCAATAATATCACTTATTAAACAAGCAAAAGAAACTAAGAAGGAACGGGGATCTCCTTCTATATGCAATCCTAAGCTTCTCCAATCCTAGCCACTTATGTTCTCATGCTTAACCATAGTATCACCTGAAAGAGACACTAAAACACGTCAACATAAAGTTGGTGAGAGTCATAGGTTTAGACTCCAACGCTAAATCAGTTACAAGCTGTGAATAAAAATCATCAACAAAATAACATAGGGACAATGTGTTACAATTATGTATTAACAACTATCAATCAAGACCAATCATACCAAACCAATCCAATCCAAGGCTCCTACCTTGCCAAACAACACCATGGTACCTTAGATGATCACCCTATGTACCTATCCCAAGGCCACTACCTTGGCAAACCACAAGGCCACTACCTTGTCAAACCACAAGGCCACTACCTTGTCAACCACAAGGCCACTACCTTGTCAAACCACAATAACATATCAAAAATCGCATAGCAGTTAATCACATAAGTGTACACACAAGTCCATCACAACCATAAAACATTCACAGCAACAATTTAGAAACAACTCAACACAGTGTCTCTTCCATCCCATCTGGAAGTCAAAAACAAAAATAAATATGGGACTATGAACACTCACCTGATAGCTCCTTCACACGTTCTTGCACTAGCAACAAGCTAACAAACCAAAAACACGAAATCAATAAACGAACCAATCACTAAGATGGCTCATTAACCTATGATGGACATCTAACCCATTCTCACATATTTACCTCATTAATAAGCTCTAATTACCCCATTACCCGTCCTTAACAAGTCCTTAACTTGGTTAAGTTTAATAACTAACCCGTTCGTATTTTACCCAAAACAGTCTCAGTTTTTAGGTCTCAAAACTTTAGGTCAAACGCCCACTTAAACCTACCCATGGTTTCTGTAAAAGGAATATTCATACCCTTACATATGTTGGCTAACACCTCCCATTTGCCCTAACCTTAAAGCTACTGTTAAGGCCCCGATATATATATATCTACTTTCGTCATTCCAGATTTCCTGATTTTAAACGTACTAAAAGTTTGTTACCATTAAGGGGTCTTACCCTAAACCACCACCTTAGCCCAAGTGCAGATATTAACTAAAATATATAAACCATCTCTCACGTTCGTGAGAAGATCTCAATGCAACCCTAAGTGCCCCAAACAACCCAAAACTTAAAAAGAAAACAGGCTGAATTCAAAACTGTTTTGACCTCCGACTGTTGTAACCTGTTTTTGACCCACTTCCCGACCTCCAATTTAGTTCTAGTTTCTTGCATTAGAAAGCCATTTCAATTACCTTTTCAGGGATACTTGGATCGCATCTTGAATGTTCCTAGAACTCCCGATATGATCAAAACAATTGACTCAAAATTCTGCCCAGTTTTTAAAAATGGGTTTAACAAAATCAACCACATTAATTAACCCTAATCACTCTAATTACAAGCCCTAATTTATGTGATCATCATATAATGATTAATTCAACATTAATTTACTGTTTTTATATTAACCCTAACCTAATTCCATCATAAGAATGATTAATTAAACATAAAAACAATTTAATTAAAAAGGGATTAAAGGTTTTTACCTTAAAATTAATGAAAGATGAGAAAAACCCAATTTTTGAAGAACCCTAATTCTTCTCTCTTTTTTTTTTGTCGACTAATACCTCCAGGGAGAAGAAAAATTCGTTTGGTCTATGTGTATAATGTCCCTTATATAGTAAAACAATCCATGTCCAAGTATAATTGTCCACTTTCCTTTTTTTCCTTTTTTTTTCCTTTTTTTTTCTTTTCCAAACCGCCTAACATCCCCTTAATTTTCTTTTTTTTTTACTTTTTATTATTAATATATGTATTAATAATATTACCTTAATTTATTTCAGCTCCAAAAGCCTCCAAAACCCCAAAACCGTAAAACTAGTCAGTTTTTACGCGTTTTACCGTAAAAGACGTAAAATATACATTTTTATAAAAAATCTAAAATTTTGAAATAAACTTTATAACTAAGTCCTAAATGACTTAAAACCATCCCGAAAAATATTCATATGACTAATTACCTCTTCCGAGGCCTCTAAATGCTAAACCGTAAATCCTAAAAAAATACACTATTACTATAATACTTATACGTATACGTAAACACCAAAATATCACTATTTCATTTCATAGTAACCACTTCTGAGCTCATGAACATGAAATAACCATTCCTCGATTTACTTATGAGTACTCTATACTCATAAACGATAACCACACAAACCTCGTTCACACAAAATAAACACGAAAACACAAAAATCAAGTAGTCACACATAAAATAACCTAAAAGTAAGACCAAGTGACGAACCTCAAAACCACGGTTGTCACATCACTCCCTCCTAATAGAAATCTCGTCCCGAGATTTACTCCTTAGGATCAACACACAGACAACAAAACACACGAGGATACTTGTTCTAAATGAACTCCTCTCATTTCTACGTGAACTTCAGTTCAAGTTTCAAGATACCACATGTACAAACCAAAAATAATTAAACCCATTGCCAAACTCTTGACCTCACAGTCAATAAATCTCGCAAATGACTCTTCGATAAAACAAAGACTCTTATTAGCACAAAACCCGAATAACCGGTCATGCAAATATGCATCCTCAAACAACATTTACCAACCCCAATACATGAAATGTATCATGTATACAACTCATTTCCCCCAGGTAATTCTATGCTCATAAGCTAATGGTCTGATCTTCCCAAAGATCATAAATGGACCTACAAAACTCTCCATCAACACTTACATCTTTCCAAATCATACCACCCGTTACTATGGGTGAAACTCCATACATAACTTTGTGACTAAATCTAGTGGTTTCCTCCTTTTCTACATAGCATCCCTTGTTGCTCTCATTTTGTCCACAAACACCATTACCACATTAGTAGCCTCTTTTACCAATTCTAGTCCACAATGAGGACAACTCACCCTATCCTTTCATATCGTGCCTCAAATGGCATTTATCGACTTCTAGTACGATAACTATCATTATATGAAAACTCAGCCATCGCTAACGAGTTTCCGAACTACCTCTAAATCAGTCACCCATGTCCAATTACGTTCATCAACTCCCTTCAGTCCGTATCCCAAACTACATTAAATTCCAATTTCCTTAAAAAGTGACCTATGACGGTCTTTCACATATCCATTAATTCTTCCAACTTCCCAACTACGTGACTTCTCATTCCTCTTGAAATAGGTGATGAATTAGTCAGTCTATCAACTATCACCCAACTCTCATCGTACTTAATCCCCCACCGCATTATGTATCCCTTCCACCAACTTCGTCCTTACATCGTCCTTTCTAAACTACTCCTATCCATGTAGGAAGTATAGTCTACGTCCCTTTCCTCCTTACGATTGTCCAAGCCACGCAACATAAATGTTGACGCGTTCACTGCTTTAGACAACTCAACTCGTGCAACCCACATCCTTCATCCAAACCACTCTAATATATCATCCCTATAGTTCAAGTTCATCTCAGCTTCACCTTATCCTTCTTATTCCATGTCTCATCGACCATGCTTGCCTTTCCCAGATGGTACTTGGCCTTGCAATTTTCTTTCATCAATTAACTCCACCCATCACCTTTGCCAAATGTTCAATCAAGATGATTGAATATATGTTGGATACGTTCATGATCCGTATAGATCATTCTCCACGTCTCGTACACCAAATGCCTCTAGCATTCTAGGCAGATATAACAGTCCAGCTCCACTAACTAAGTCTATCCAGTTCTTCCAAATCTTCAGTTCCTGCAACGTATAAGCGATCGCCTTTCTTTGTCGTCCTCGTACGCGTCCAAATCTCAGCTCCACGTATCGTCATGCTTCGCGAATTCATTCCGATAATGCCAAGATCTGCTCATCATCCAATCCACCTCTTCAGCCTCCAAAATGCTTCCTCGTCCTTCTTCACTTCGCCCCTTGCTGGTTCCACGATATGCCTTCATCTCTGACTACTAGTCCTGGCCAACTAAATCCTAAAACTCACACTTAAAAATCTCACGTTTCATTCCCTTTACTAACAACTCCAAAACCAACACATAATTCGCCTCATCCTCCTTCTAAGATTTGAGTAGATCAAGATGTCGTCGATGCTCCCGATGACAACTCGTTTATAGACGTTCATGCACACTCGGTTCATTGACTCCATGAAAACCGCTAGTGCTTTGGCGAAGCCAAATGCATAACCGTAAACCCAAAGCGTTCATACAACATCCTTAGCAATTTCAACTATGTCCTCCTCACACCCTCTCTTAGCGGCAATACGAATAAATTCCTTGCAATTTCTAACAGCTCTTGTTCTTAATTCACTCCATCAACGATTTGCCTTGGATGACACTAACTACAACTCCTCTCACTTCTCCTACTTGCTCTATTCATGGTTCTACCTCAACGCTCCTAAACCATACAAAACCAAAACTACATCCTGAATACACCAGATACGATCGACGAATTAAACCCACGGATAACTAACGACATTTCACGTGCACCAATTAAAACAAATCAAAAACCACGAGACTCCAAAGAAAACTCAAACCCAAAACATGTATCAATTTCCAAATGACCCATGACAACGAAAAATAATCCAAGAAACACCCAATGGCAACCAAAACATATTACGCCACGCCACATATTATTTAAACCGTACAAAGATCGACTTTCCAAAAGAATATATATATATATATATATATATATATATATATATATATATATATATATATATATATATATATATATATATATATATATATATATATATATATATATATATATATATATATATATATATATATATATATATATATATATATATATATATATATATATATATATATATATATATATATATATATATATATATATATATATATATATTTTTAAATTTACTATTACCTCCCACATCTATGTGACTCAAACAATCTACAAACAACCCTCTTGACGAACTCAAAACTCAACTCAAAAACTAGGTATCCCGTGCACCCCATATCAAAAAAAAATAAACTACTATTCAAACTCAACCTCTAACCCGACACTTGCACAATAATTTCGGCCAATATACTAATCTCCCATGACTATGCATTCTGAATATTTGAAAAGTACGTTCCGAGTACATAATTTTTGGCTTTTGAATCACTCAAAAATCTCTAAAAACGAACAAGTTATGACCAAATCAGTTTTATACTAGTTGTTTAAAAAAAACTAAAGAATAAACTTAATGATTAATGTAATCCTTTTAAATGACAGATATAATTGTACGTGTAACCTTTATAAACTCAATTTAACCTTGTATTAATAATTATAAATGACATGAATCAGTTAAATCCGAATATATAAACTATGTAAGTAGAGAAAAATTTTACTTCGCTTTATTTTTAATGAAAGTCTTTTAGAATTTGAAATAAATAAGTGTTGATAAAAAAAAAACTTATGTTACATCTTGTTTCAAACATGACTCCAACACCTTACCCTTATTTTACCGAATACAACCAACTATCTAACTCTATAGTAGATTTCCAAGTCCCCCCTTTTTCCATATACCAACCAAAAGAAATGTAAGACTCAACCCAAAAGATTTCATTATTCCAAAAGAAATCTCCATTTATTTCAATGGACTTAAAACCCAGAACAACATTTTAAAACGTACACGTGAAATATGAACTCAAAGAATACGCTACAAGACACAGTTCAAAAAAAAATTCGAAACGTTGTTGAAACTCCATCAACTCCAGCACCATAAAACACGAACAAACACAAGGTACGTTCAAGTTATAATAACTAGTGAACAACCATATACCATAACTTAACACATAGTAGTATATATACATCCGCATATATATACCTATTAAATCACCCAAAACATACTCGTTACCATACATGTCGGATCAACCAATCACGTCATACACTCGTTTTTTCACACGACTAATCACCATCTCACCGTGCCACAACAAGGCATAATGCCCACCTCCAAAACCATATCGTGTGACCCCATAATCACACACCACAACTATAACCCAAAACATAAAACACAAAAAGAACAATAGCCATATCATAGGCAGCCATTACATAAATCCATATATAATACGTATACCCAAATTCTACATCTCATCATATACAAGCATGTACTAACCCTCTTTCATGCAACCATACTTGAGAACCCATTGAAGTTATGGTACTTGTATAACTATGTTGGCCACCATACTTATACAATTACCCTTTCCCCAATGCACTCCCTCCTATGATGACACTTATAAGAATCAATACAACATATAACACATAAATCTATCTACTCACATAATCTCATAACCACATAACCAATAAGGTCCAAAACTCCCTCTATAAACTAACATAATAAAACTCTTGGAATACAGAAATCCATAGTCTAGCTAAAACAGCCTAGACTAAATCCAAAACGAAAACATAATCAGTTATAAGTCATGTCGCCCATAAGAGTGGAAACAGCTTAAAATCCTTCCTACCCATGTACTCCTAGTAACTCGAACCACCACACGATTCTTAGGGAACATGACTTAAACATCAAAAGAAAAATAACATACCTCAGCTATGTAAAATAACTCGATAAAAGATAGAAACTACCTTGTACTAAATTATGTATTATAATGTACAATTTAAGCAAAATACAACAATGACTAGCGTGGACGATTATGGTTCAACCAGCACTAGTCACATCCCTAAAAGAAAATAACATGTGACTAAGTATGAACATACTACGATTCAATTCATACTAGTCAAAACATCGCAATAAATAACATCCAAACACATCAATTATAATAAAATGCACACATACTCCTATGACGCCTATATGCAGGGACCCTTAAGCTATAGACTAGGCTACGCGACTAGGCAACCTAATTCTCTATAACCATTGTCTCTGATACCATTCTGTCACACCCCACCATGGCGGAATATGGGGCGCGACGTATGGATATCATCACAACATGGCGTGTCTATAGAGATAACTATATGAAATAAGAAATGTCATAAAATGGTGACACAAAAGTCATGACAATATCTCAATAAATGCAGAAGTCTAGGTAAGTAGGTAACAGTCCTACCTCTTACCCAAGGCAATCAAATATCACAACAAAACAAACATATAGGTGCCAATAATATCACTTATTAAACAAGCAAAAGAAACTAAGAAGGAACGGGGATCTCCTTCTATATGCAATCCTAAGCTTCTCCAATCCTAGCCACTTATGTTCTCATGCTTAACCATAGTATCACCTGAAAGAGACACTAAAACACGTCAACATAAAGTTGGTGAGAGTCATAGGTTTAGACTCCAACGCTAAATCAGTTACAAGCTGTGAATAAAAATCATCAACAAAATAACATAGGGACAATGTGTTACAATTATGTATTAACAACTATCAATCAAGACCAATCATACCAAACCAATCCAATCCAAGGCTCCTACCTTGCCAAACAACACCATGGTACCTTAGATGATCACCCTATGTACCTATCCCAAGGCCACTATCTTGGCAAACCACAAGGCCACTACCTTGTCAAACCACAAGGCCACTACCTTGTCAACCACAAGGCCACTACCTTGTCAAACCACAATAACATATCAAAAATCGCATAGCAGTTAATCACATAAGTGTACACACAAGTCCATCACAACCATAAAACATTCACAGCAACAATTTAGAAACAACTCAACACAGTGTCTCTTCCATCCCATCTGGAAGTCAAAAACAAAAATAAATATGGGACTATGAACACTCACCTGATAGCTCCTTCACACGTTCTTGCACTAGCAACAAGCTAACAAACCAAAAACACGAAATCAATAAACGAACCAATCACTAAGATGGCTCATTAACCTATGATGGACATCTAACCCATTCTCACATATTTACCTCATTAATAAGCTCTAATTACCCCATTACCCGTCCTTAACAAGTCCTTAACTTGGTTAAGTTTAATAACTAACCCGTTCGTATTTTACCCAAAACAGTCCCAGTTTTTAGGTCTCAAAACTTTAGGTCAAACGCCCACTTAAACCTACCCATGGTTTCTGTAAAAGGAATATTCATACCCTTAAATATGTTGGCTAACACCTCCCATTTGCCCTAACCTTAAAGCTACTGTTAAGGCCCCGATATATATATATCTACTTTCGTCATTCCAGATTTCCTGATTTTAAACGTACTAAAAGTTTGTTACCATTAAGGGGTCTTACCCTAAACCACCACCTTAGCCCAAGTGCAGATATTAACTACAATATATAAACCATCTCTCACGTTCGTGAGAAGATCCCAATGCAACCCTAAGTGCCCCAAACAAGCCAAAACTTAAAAAGAAAACAGGCTGAATTCAAAACTGTTTTGACCTCCGACTGTTGTAACCTGTTTTTGACCCACTTCCCGACCTCCAATTTAGTTCTAGTTTCTTGCATTAGAAAGCCATTTCAATTACCTTTTCAGGGATACTTGGATCGCATCTTGAATGTTCCTAGAACTCCCGATATGATCAAAACAATTGACTCAAAATTCTGCCCAGTTTTTAAAAATGGGTTTAACAAAATCAACCACATTAATTAACCCTAATCACTCTAATTACAAGCCCTAATTTATGTGATCATCATATAATGATTAATTCAACATTAATTTACTGTTTTTATATTAACCCTAACCTAATTCCATCATAAGAATGATTAATTAAACATAAAAACAATTTAATTAAAAAGGGATTAAAGGTTTTTACCTTAAAATTAATGAAAGATGAGAAAAACCCAATTTTTGAAGAACCCTAATTCTTCTCTCTTTTTTTTTTTTGTCGACTAATACCTCCAGGGAGAAGAAAAATTCGTTTGGTCTATGTGTATAATGTCCCTTATATAGTAAAACAATCCATGTCCAAGTATAATTGTCCACTTTCCTTTTTTTCCTTTTTTTTCCTTTTTTTTTCTTTTCCAAACCGCCTAACATCCCCTTAATTTTCTTTTTTTTTTACTTTTTATTATTAATATATGTATTAATAATATTACCTTAATTTTCCTTAATTTATTTCAGCTCCAAAAGCCTCCAAAACCCCAAAACCGTAAAACTAGTCAGTTTTTACGCGTTTTACCGTAAAAGACGTAAAATATACATTTTTATAAAAAATCTCAAATTTTGAAATAAACTTTATAACTAAGTCCTAAATGACTTAAAACCATCCCGAAAAATATTCATATGACTAATTACCTCTTCCGAGGCCTCTAAATGCTAAACCGTAAATCCTAAAAAAATACACTATTATCATAATACTTATACGTATACGTAAACACCAAAATATCACTATTTCATTTCATAGTAACCACTTCTGAGCTCATGAACATGAAATAACCATTCCTCGATTTACTTATGAGTACTCTATACTCATAAACGATAACCACACAAACCTCGTTCACACAAAATAAACACGAAAACACAAAAATCAAGTAGTCACACATAAAATAACCTAAAAGTAAGACCAAGTGACGAACCTCAAAACCACGGTTGTCACATAGCGTGATATTCTTTTCAATAATATGCATCATATCAGCAATATTGTAGATACGTTATCCTCATAATAAACGTACAAGTAGAGAACATTGAATCGTAAAAAACAAACACCGTATAGAGGTCCCCCTACACTTAGGAGGTTAAATAGAAAAGGATAGATACTCGGGCTGCCTCCCGAGGAGCGCTTGTTTTTGATAACCGAGTCACGAGCCTGACTCGACCCAAATTTAGTTCATGGGGAACGTGGTGAGGGATGGAATCATCTCTTGAGAGATGTCCTCACCAAAGTACAATTTCAAACGCTGGCCATTCACCTTGAAGTTGGGCCCATTTGGCTGAGAAAGCTCAATGGTGCCATACGGAAAAACATTGGCGATGGTGAATGGACCAGACCAGCGGCTCTTCAACTTGCCTGAGAAGATCTTCAACCGAGAGTTAAAGAGTAAGACTTGATCACCAACGTGGAACTCTCGGTTCTTGATTTTAGCATCGTGGATCATCTTGGTATTCTCCTTGTAGATCAATGAGTTCTCGTAAGCTTGATTCCTCAATTCTTGTAGCTCGTTGAGTTGAATCTTGCGAAAATCACCGGCTTTGTTGATGTCGAAGTTAGCCCACTTCAAGGCCCAGTATGCCTTATGTTCCAGCTCGATAGGGAGGTGGCAAGCTTTCCCGTACACAAGACGATAGGGCGTACAGCCGATCGGGGTCTTGTAAGCAGTACGGAAAGCCCACAGAGCATCATCTAACTTATCGGCCCACGCGCCGCGATGCTCTCCCACAGTACGCTCCAAAATTCTTTTCAATCCACGGTTGGATATTTCGGCTTGACCGTTGGTTTGAGGATGATAAGCGGTGGAAAGACGGTGATTGACACCATACTTCGCCATGACTCTTGCAAATTGATCGTTGCAAAAATGAGTCCCGCGGTCACTGATAATAGCACGAGGAACACCGAATCGAGCAAACAGTTGTTTCAAGAATTTACAAACCACCCTCGCGTCGTTAGTGGGTAAAGCCTTGGCTTCAACCCATTTGGAAACGTAGTCAACAGCGACAAGGATGTATTTGTTGCCTTTAGAAGAAGGGAATGGCCCCATAAAGTCGATGCCCCAGACATCAAAGATTTCACATTCTTGTATGAAATTTTGAGGCATCTCATCTTTATGTGTGATTTTGCCTTGTTTTTGGCAAGAATCACAATGTTTAACCATCTCGTGAGCATCACGGTAAATGGTGGGCCAATAGAATCCCGAATCAAACACTTTTTTGGCAGTGTAGTTGGGACCAAAGTGACCACCGGTGGGTCCTTTGTGGCAAGCCTGGAGAATGTCCAAAGCGGCCGGTCCGTCAACACATCGGCGAATAATCAAGTCAGCGCATTGTTTGAATAGAAAAGGGTCATCCCAAAAGTAAGTCTTAACATCGTTCAAGAACTTCTTTTTTTGTTGGGATGTTAACCCTTGGATGAGAACACCACCCGCTAAGTAGTTTGCAATATCCGCAAACCACGGGGTTCCATCGAGATTGAGATCTATAGACATTAAGGTCTCAAGGGGGAAAGAGTCATTGATCTATTTGTTCGGATGATCCCCTTGATATGGATCCTCAAGTCTGCTCAGATGATCCGCGGCCAGGTTTTCGGCTCCCTTCTTGTCACGAATTTCAATGTTGAATTCTTGAAGGAGTAAAACCCATCGAAGAAGTCTTGGCTTAGAATCATGCTTTGTCATCAAGTACTTCAAAGCGGAATGGTCCGTGTATACGATAGAGGTGGAAAGGACAAGATAGGGGCGAAATTTTTCAAAGGCATAGACAACAGCTAAAAGCTCTTTTTCGGTTGTCGTATAATGTAATTGTGCCCCCGTCATTGTCTTGCTAGCGTAATGGATTGGTTGGAAGTGTTTATTCACTCTTTGTCCCAGAACCGCACCAATAGCAAAGTCGCTAGCATCGCACATCAACTCGAAAGGCAGCTCCCAATTAGGGGTAACTAAGACGGGTGCCTTAGTAAGCATATCTTTAAGCAAGTTGAAGGCTTCAAGGCACTCTTTGGAAAAGATAAAAGGAGTATCTTTTTCCAAGAGGTGGGTCATCGGGCGAGCGATTTTAGAGAAATCTTGAATGAAACGACGATAGAAGCCCGCATGACCCAGAAAGCTTCTCACACCCTTCACGGTTGAAGGTGGAGGTAATTTGGCTATGACATCTACTTTAGCACGGTCGACTTCAAGACCGGCTTTAGAAATTTTGTGTCCTAGCACAATGCCTTCTTTTACCATAAAATGGCATTTTTCCCAATTTATTTTAGCGTAATGGATTTAGAAATTTTGTTTTTGAAACGATCCCAAGATTCACTAAACGACTCATCGTACTTTTGTTCAAAATTTATGATTTCATTCCGCAAAGCGGTAGTACGAGAGGGTGGGAAAAAGTAATTGATAAACTTTGTTTCCAAATCCGTCCACGAGAGAATACTCTGTGGCGGTTCCTTAGCAAGCCAATGCCGGGCTTGTCCCTCTAAAGAAAAGGGAAAAAGTTGTAACCTGATAACCTCTTGTGGAACACCATTGAACTTGACCGTGTTAGTGAGTTGCAAGAATCTCTTGATATGGTCATGTGGGTCATCAATGGTACGCCCCAAGAATGGTTGAGCGGAGACCATCTGGATAAAGCCTGATTTGAGCTCAAAATTGTTGGCTGCAAATGCTGGTATAACGATTGGATCAGTGTTGCCATCTACATGAGCTTGCAGCAGTTCAATCATCGGGCGATTATCCGGAAGAGGCTCATTGTTGTTGTTATTATTCATGTTGTTGAAAGGCGGGTTGTTGTTGTTATTATTATTGTTTGGAGGTGGTATGTTGTTGTTGTTTTGTACACCGGCCATGTCTAAGTTATCGAGAGGCTCGGGCTCTTGATAAGACGTGGATCGAGTGCGCATACACCTGCAAAAGAACGAACAAAGAAAATCAAAGCAAAAATATTTTTTGGTTTTTATGTTTTTTAATTTTTTATATTTTTGAAAATTTTATATTTTTTAGGATTTTTTTGAAATTTTTTAGAAAAAAGTAACGTTCACGGGGAACTGATCCCAAAATCCAAGTTCTCACAAAAAACTTTTGATCTTAACGAGAAGAGCCGGCAGCGGCGCCATTTGATAAATGAATTTTACTATGTTTGAAAGTTCGATTCTCGGAATCTCCTCGAATTGATCACAGCTCTAAGTGGAGTGATTTGTTCTTGGTGACAAAAAGGAGTTTGGTTATCTAATCTACTAAAAAGGGAAATAAATAAAGTAATAACGATTTAAACTTAAAACAATTAAAAAGTAACACTTGAATTAAAAAGCTAAACCAAACAGAAACTAGAAAATACCCTAACTAAAAACACCCTATTCGGAATAAATATCCCTATGCGGAATAAATGACCAATTCGGAATAAATTCCCTATACTGAATAAATTGCTCAATGCGGTAAAACAGGCTATTCGGAAAACATGTACTATTCGGAATAAAGAATTCAATTCGGAATAACAAGGCTTATGCGGAATATCTAGAATATTCCGAATAAAGGAATAAGAAAAATGCTATTCGGAAAGTTGTTTTATGCGGAATGAATGCTTAATTCGGAATGTCCAAAACATTCCGAATAAGGGAAAAGTAAAATGGCAATTCGGAATATCTCAATATTCCGAATAAGGAATGAAAGGAAAATGCTATTCGGAAAGTTCCTGGGCGAAGAACAATAGCAGAAATAAAAGAAACAGGGAAAACGAATTTTAATCAAAATCAAGCTAAATAATCGAAACAGTTTTACCAAATTAACCACAATTCATCTACTAACTACAAAGATCAAATCCCAATCATAAAAACACAAATTCAACAACTTTTAAAGATCAAAACTCAACTAATTAAGAACTTAAAAACTTGAAATAAAAAGATGATGAAGAACAAGATGAATGAAAAGATTAAAGGATAGCTTGTATTGATGATTAAGATTCAGTAAAACAAAAGGAGAGGATTAAACTTACAAGATTAAAAGAAGAAATCAAAAAGATGAAGAACCACTCCTTAAGGGAGATGGTTTTCCTACGAAATAGGAAGAGAAAAACAGAAAGGAAAAAACTAAAAACTTTCTTCAAAGTGTGTGAGGGGAGGGCTTTATATAGTCTTGTCTTTTGGTTGGTGAGTGGGCTTTCTCCCGTTCTTCTTGTCTTCTCGTCTTTTCAGAAAAGTTGACGTTTTCGATTCTGATTCGGGATTTGTCGTCGATTAAATTCAACTCGTCTTTTAATTTCTTCGTTTAATAGACTTGAGTTTCTTCGACTTATATAAATCTTCCATCTTTGGTCCTTTTCTTCGATAAATTTTCGAATAGGCCCAGTGACTTCAAATCTTTTGCATCTCTTGGACAATAGACTTCATCTTGAGTCTTTTTCTTCGATAAAGCCCGTGCAATCCCACGTTTTCTCCAATATTCATCCGGTTGGCTCTGAAAACACAATAAACACAAAAACCACACATAATTCCAAACAAATGATATTAAATACGTGTTTTGGTCTTGTTTTAGCCAGAATTAAGTGGTAAAAGGATGGGTGTTTACACACCTATCAAATCCCCTACACTTAACCATTGCCATGCCCTCATGCAATGCTTAGCGTTAAAGCAAGTTTACACTTTTCTCATAATCAATCAACCTTGGCCTTATTAAAATACTACTAGACAAAAATCAAAGTACTAAGAGAAATTTTAATGTAGACAAAAGGATGGAAATAACTTGCAAAGAGATCAAGGACTTACATTAGGGCTTTGGTGCTGCGAAGATTTATCACCCTCAAGTTTCACGTTCCCCAAACTAAGCTTAAAAACGAGATCATTGTTATTATAAGTTAGCATATCAAACACTTACACACATGGCTTAATTAAATGCTTAAACTCCCTTATTCCTAGGTGTATCTCTTATATTTTATTTTTGTCTTAGAATGATCATGAAGATGCATTTTTGGACTTATTTCGATAGTTTATTTAGGCTGAAAGCAAAGTAGGACGATTTGATCAATAGTTAGCTAAAGGACAAAATCTCTTAAAACTGCTTCTCGGGATATCAAAAAGTTCATATCTTGGCATAACTCGGTTCACGATTTGAGACCTTTCTCGGGCCGATATTTGGCATGTACTTCATACTTCATATCTTGAGAGACGTGCTTGAGATAATGGTCTTCTCATCGTTCATAGAGTTTCTTCATTTGGAGACTTTTGAGAGGTACTCCAACTTTGTTGACCACGACTTCATGATTATTCTTCAATCTCTAATTGGGATTTTGAGATACAACGATCCGCCTCCTTTTCGGACTTGGATCTATTTATCCTCATACCTTGTTAGGGTCTTTTCGGATAGACTTCTCCATCATCTTTATGGGAGTTGATTGCTTTTCGTCGTGAGTCTTGATCCTTCATATTGTCTTTGGGAATAATGCTTTTCACATCACTTTGGATTTTTAGCAATAAAATGGAATCCTCATGCCTTGTTAGGGCCTTTTCGGACTCGCCAATCTTCGCGCCCCGCTTCATAAGTTATGCCTTGGCTATGAACTCTTATCATTACCGAGCAACTTTTAAACGATCTTGGGCTAGAAGCTAAGTAACTTTTCAAATCGTACGACCTTACTTATTGCAGATAAATTATTAGCAAGTGATGGGAGAATAGGCAAATAATTACACCAAGTGAGCTTGTGCAAGAATACCGACTTATAATTGACTCTATCATTTCTCGTCCTCCATAATTTAAAATCTAAAGTAATGAGACTCGTGGATACTTAGCCTAATAAACCAATTAAGGTCTACATGGTTAAGAATACTAGCTAGAATAAACTTGGATAAGTCTATTCGGGTAGAGTCAAAATAAACGCAACGAGCCTAATATGTCAAAGATTTCTAAACTAGCTACACCACTTTATTAATATTTTTGACTTTATTGCGGGATATATACATATGAAAGCAACGATAAAAATTTAAAAATTACGACTAAATGGCCAAAGTTAATAAAAAATTTGAAAAATGTTGAAAAAGATGATTTTCCGGTTAAATGAAGGCATTTTCATAGAAAAGTCCACTTAAAACTTCGATAGAAGTCCCCCCTACACTTAAGATAAACATTGTCCTCAATGTTTAAGCATGTAGGAAAAGTTTCCCCTACACTTATGACATTGTGCACGTTGGTTAAATCAAGTTAAGGAAGAGAGGACTAAAGTGATCAATTTCAAATGTGAGTATGAAGAAAATTGAATCACGATAGTTGAGAGATAGAACCGGATTTCGGATAACACGGGAGCACGGTTCTTTGAAGATTCCAAGAGTACATTCATCCCTGTAATCACATCACCACACAAAAACAAACACCGTATAAAGGTCCCCCTACACTTAGGAGGTTAAATGGAAAAGGATAGATACTCGGGCTGCCTCCCGAGGAGCGCTTGTTTTTGATAACCGAGTCACGAGCCTGACTCGACCCAAATTTAGTTCATGGGGAACGTGGTGAGGGATGGAATCATCTCTTGAGAGATGTCCTCACCAAAGTACAATTTCAAACGCTGGCCATTCACCTTGAAGTTGGGCCCATTTGGCTGAGAAAGCTCAATGGTGCCATACGGAAAAACATTGGCGATGGTGAATGGACCAGACCAGCGGCTCTTCAACTTGCCTGAGAAGATCTTCAACCGAGAGTTAAAGAGTAAGACTTGATCACCAACGTGGAACTCTCGGTTCTTGATTTTAGCATCGTGGATCATTTTGGTCTTCTCCTTGTAGATCAATGAGTTCTCGTAAGCTTGATTCCTCAATTCTTGTAGCTTGTTGAGCTGAATCTTGCAAAAATCACCGGCTTTGTTGATGTCGAAGTTAGCCCACTTCAAGGCCCAGTATGCCTTATGTTCCAGCTCGATAGGGAGGTGGCAAGCTTTCCCGTACACAAGACGATAGGGCGTACAGCCGATCGGGGTCTTGTAAGTAGTACGGAAAGCACACAGAGCATCATCTAACTTATCGGCCCACGCGGCGCGATGCTCTCCCACAGTACGCTCCAAAATTCTTTTCAATCCATGGTTGGATATTTCGGCTTGACCGTTGGTTTGAGGATGATAAGCGGTGGAAAGACGGTGATTGACACCATACTTCGCCATGACTCTTGCAAATTGATCGTTGCAAAAATGAGTCCCGCGGTCACTGATAATAGCACGAGGAACACCGAATCGAGCAAACAGTTGTTTCAAGAATTTACAAACCACCCTCGCGTCGTTAGTGGGTAAAGCCTTGGCTTCAACCCATTTGGAAACGTAGTCAACAGCGACAAGGATGTATTTGTTGCCTTTAGAAGAAGGGAATGGCCCCATAAAGTCGATGCCCCATACATCAAAGATTTCACATTCTTGTATGAAATTTTGAGGCATCTCATCTTTAAGTGTGATTTTGCCTTGTTTTGGCAAGAATCACAATGTTTAACCATCTCGTGAGCATCACGGTAAATGGTGGGCCAATAGAATCCCGAATCAAACACTTTTTTGGCAGTGTAGTTGGGACCAAAGTGACCACCGGTGGGTCCTTTGTGGCAAGCCTGGAGAATGTCCAAAGCGGCCGGTCCGTCAACACATCGGCGAATAATCAAGTCAGCGCATTGTTTGAATAGAAAAGGGTCATCCCAAAAGTAAGTCTTAACATCGTTCAAGAACTTATTTTTTTGTTGGGATGTTAACCCTTGGATGAGAACACCACCCGCTAAGTAGTTTGCAATATCCGCAAACCAAGGGGTGCCATCGAGATTGAGATCTATAGACATTAAGGTCTCAAGGGGAAAGAGTCATTGATCTCTTTGTTCGGATGATCCCCTTGATATGGATCCTCAAGTCTGCTCAGATGATCCGCGGCCAGGTTTTCGGCTCCCTTCTTGTCACGAATTTCAATGTTGAATTCTTGAAGGAGTAAAGCCCAGCGAAGAAGTCTTGGCTTAGAATCATGCTTTGTCATCAAGTACTTCAACGCGAAATGGTCCGTGTATACGATAGTGGTGGAAAGGACAAGATAGGGGCGAAATTTTTCAAAGGCATAGACAACAGCTAAAAGCTCTTTTTCGGTTGTCGTATAATGCAATTGTGCCCCCGTCATTGTCTTGCTAGTGTAATGGATTGGTTGGAAGTGTTTATTCACTCTTTGTCACAGAACCGCACCAATAGCAAAGTCGCTAGCATCGCACATCAACTCGAAAGGCAGCTCCCAATTAGGGGTAACTAAGACGGGTGCCTTAGTAAGCTTATCTTTAAGCAAGTTGAAGGCTTCAAGGCACTCTTTGGAAAAGATAAAAGGAGTATCTTTTTCCAAGAGGTGGGTCATCGGGCGAGCAATTTTAGAGAAATCTTGAATGAAACGACGATAGAAGCCCGCATGACCCAGAAAGCTTCTCACACCCTTCACGGTTGAAGGTGGAGGTAATTTGGCTATGACATCTACTTTAGCACGGTCGACTTCAAGACCGGCTTTAGAAATTTTGTGTCCTAGCACAATGCCTTCTTTTACCATAAAATGGCATTTTTCCCAATTTATTTTAGCGTAATGGATTTAGAAATTTTGTTTTTGAAACGATCCCAAGATTCACTAAACGACTCATCGTACTTTTGTTCAAAATTTATGATTTCATTCCGCAAAGCGGTAGTACGAGAGGGTGGGAAAAAGTAATTGATAAACTTTGTTTCCAAATCCGTCCACGAGAGAATACTCTGTGGCGGTTCCTTAGCAAGCCAATGCCGGGCTTGTCCCTCTAAAGAAAAGGGAAAAAGTTGTAACCTGATAACCTCTTGTGGAACACCATTGAACTTGACCGTGTTAGTGAGTTGCAAGAATCTCTTGATATGGTCATGTGGGTCATCAATGGTACGCCCCAAGAATGGTTGAGCGGAGACCATCTGGATAAAGCCTGATTTGAGCTCAAAATTGTTGGCTGCAAATGCTGGTATAACGATTGGATCAGTGTTGCCATCTACATGAGCTTGCAGCAGTTCAATCATCGGGCGATTATCCGGAAGAGGCTCATTGTTGTTGTTATTATTCATGTTGTTGAAAGGCGGGTTGTTGTTGTTATTATTATTGTTTGGAGGTGGTATGTTGTTGTTGTTTTGTACACCGGCCATGTCTAAGTTATCGAGAGGCTCGGGCTCTTGATAAGACGTGGATCGAGTGCGCATACACCTGCAAAAGAACGAACAAAGAAAAACAAAGCAAAAATATTTTTTGGTTTTTATGTTTTTTAATTTTTTGTATTTTTGAAAATTTTATATTTTTTAGGATTTTTTTGAAAATTTTTAGAAAAAAGTAACGTTCACGGGGAACGGATCCCAAAATCCAAGTTCTCACAAAAAACTTTTGATCTTAACGAGAAGAGTCGGCAGCTGCGCCATTTGATAAATGAATTTTACTATGTTTGAAAGTTCGAGTCTCGGAATCTCCTCGAATTGATCACAGCTCTAAGTGGAGTGATTTGTTCTTGGTGACAAAAAGGAGTTTGGTTATCTAATCTACTAAAAAGGGAAATAAATAAAGTAATAACGATTTAAACTTAAAACAATTAAAAAGTAACACTTGAATTAAAATGCTAAACCAAACAGAAACTGGAAAATACCCTAACTAAAAACACCCTATTCGGAATAAATATCCCTATGCGGAATAAATGACCAATTCGGAATAAATTCCCTATACTGAATAAATTGCTCAATGCGGAAAAACAGGCTATTCGGAAAACATGTACTATTCGGAATAAAAAAATAAATTCGGAATAACAAGGCTTATGCGGAATATCTAGAATATTCCGAATAAAGGAATAAGAAAAATGCTATTCGGAAAGTTGTTTTATGCGGAATGAATGCTCAATTCGGAATGTCCAAAACATTCCGAATAAGGGAAAAGTAAAATGGCAATTCGGAATATCTCAATATTCCGAATAAGGAATGAAAGGAAAATGCTATTCGGAAAGTTCCTGGGCGATGAACAGTAGCAGAAATAAAAGAAACAGGGAAAACGAATTTTAATCAAAATCAAGCTAAATAATCGAAACGGTTTTACCAAATTAACCACAATTCATCTACTAACTACAAAGATCAAATCCCAATCATAAAAACACAAATTCAACAACTTTTAAAGATCAAAACTCAACTAATTAAGAACTTAAAAACTTGAAATAAAAAGATGATGAAGAACAAGATGAATGAAAAGATTAAAGGATAGCTTGTATTGATGATTAAGATTCAGTAAAACAAAAGGAGAGGATTAAACTTACAAGATTAAAAGAAGAAATCAAAAAGATGAAGAACCACTCCTTAAGGGAGATGGTTTTCCTACGAAATAGGAAGAGAAAAACAGAAAGGAAAAAACTAAAAACTTTCTTCAAAGTGTGTGAGGGGAGGGCTTTATATAGTCTTGTCTTTTGGTTGGTGAGTGGGCTTTCTCCCGTTCTTCTTGTCTTCTCGTCTTTTCAGAAAAGTTGACGTTTTCGATTCTGATTCGGGATTTGTCGTCGATTAAATTCAACTCGTCTTTTAATTTCTTCGTTTAATAGACTTGAGTTTCTTCGACTTACATAAATCTTCCATCTTTGGTCCTTTTCTTCGATAAATTTTCGAATAGGCCCAGTGACTTCAAATCTTTTACATCTCTTGGACAATAGACTTCATTCTGAGTTTTTTTCTTCGATAAAGCCCGTGCAATCCCACGTTTTGTCCAATATTCATCCGGTTGGCTCTGAAAACACAATAAACACAAAAACCACGCATAATTCCAAATAAATGATATTGAATACGTGTTTTGGTCTTGTTTTAGCCAGAATTAAGTGGTAAAAGGATGGGTGTTTACACACCTATCAATACCGTTGGGCAGTAGGAATGTGCTGAACATCCTAATGATCCGAAACTAGTCTCCATTTACCACCATTAATCAACATACGAACCATCATGATAATCTTACACGAACAGTAATAAACGAATCTCTTTCACTAAAACTTTCAATTAGAAAGTTTTACTCCCAAATTAGTTTTCAGAATATCCAAAATAAGCTATCATTTAGCTTTTTTAAACATTCTTAAATTGTTATTTTAAACAGTAAATAATAAATTGCAAAATTAAAGTTTAAGCAGAAAGTAAATATGAACGCAATTAAAATCAAAGTTTATCTTTCATTAATAACCAAAAATTAGTACAATACTGGAAAAGAAATACAAATTTACTCTAAACTAATTTAAGCATAATAACTTTAAAAACTAAAAAAGGGATGAAATTACACAAGAAATTGGGGGTATTTATAGCCCCCTCAAAGGCTTGTTGGTGCGAATATTCGGATCTCTCGAGGGATATTCCACTTGATTCTGAGCCTTTGATCTTTATTTCCTTATTCTGTCTCTTCTGAAACTTCAATCGGATGGTTGATATTGTTCACAATAGCACACGGATTGCCAACGTGGCATCCGTGTGCTAGTTGTGTTTCTTCTAAGGGTTTTGATCGGTGGGATTAGGGAAATGAGGTGTTAACACCAATCCTTTTCTGCCACGTAGCTCTCTCGTTCCTCTCATTCTCTTCCTTAAAAATGGGGGGTTTTATTTCTTTTTATGTGAATTAATTGATTGAATAAAAAGCCCCATGTAAAACAACTTTTTACTCGACTAGGGTTTTTTAAGAACAGTGAATATTTGCAGGTGAAAAATGGAGAAGAAGGGTTTACCTAGGAAATATCGAATGTTTTATTTATTTAAAGTGAGAGGGAGTGGGTACAAACGTTTTAATACAAACGTGTGGTGAGTGGGTGAAACGAGATGGGATAAGGGTTGGTTAAGTATTTATTTAATGGGAGTGAACGGAAAAAACGTGTGAAAGGCTTGTGACTGGGACAATACACAAGGAAGCAATTGTTTATAAAACCTAAAAGCCCATTAAAACGTATCTTTTTATTTCATTCGTTTTATATTTCAACTGAATTGGGCTTTTAGCCCAATGTTTCCATCCGTGTAAATAAAATGCACTCTTGGGCCTAATGGACTTCCACCAACAAGTAATTTTAACCTTGAATCATAAATGGGCTTTTGAGCCCATTTACCCCATTGTGGGACCCACATGGCCCATTTCCTTGACAAATGATTAAATCCTCTAGAGTCGAGCTTGATTTTGGCTTCTATGATCTTTTTCTTCATTCTCGTGTCCGTTTTGCCGGTTTTCGCGAACTTGGTACCTACACACATGAAAACAAGAAACAAGCATATCCAAGGCATAATTGATACATTTTGTGCAATATTTCATTGTTTTTGGCTACAAATGATATGAGTAATTACACTCATATCAAATTCCCCTATGCTAAGCAATTGTCGTGTCCTCACGCAATAATAAAATTAAACTATATCTACACCATTATTCAACTTTATTATGCAAAGACATAAAATAACTTAAAGGATCATAAAAGCTCAAATAGATTCATCGTCCTCGACTTTTCACTTTTCCATGCCAAGTGCAAAAACAAGATCATTGTTATTATAAGTTGGTAGACTAACACGAACTCATGTGGGCCAATTATTCACTTAGACTCCCTTATTCCTAATTGTTTCTCTTATATTTTATTATTGTCATGAATGATCACGAGGATGCATTGTTGACTTATTTCGATAATTTATTAGGCCGAAAATAAAATGAATGATTTAATCAATAGTTAGCTAAAGGACAAAATCTTTTAAAACTGCTTCTCGGGACTTCATAAAGTTCATATCTTGGCATAACTTGCTTCGCGATTTGAGACCTTTCTCGGACCGATATTTGGCAGTGACTTAATACTTCCAACCTTGAGAGACGTTCACGAAATAATGGTCTTCTCTTCATAATATTTCTTCACTTGAATTTTTGAGAGATTCATACTTGGACCACGACTTTTTCATTTTTCTCCAATCTTTATTTGGAATTTTTGATTAACAACGATCCGCCTCCTTTTTGGACTTGGCTTCACTTATCCTCATACCTTATTTTGGTCTTTTTGGATAGACTTCTCCATGACTTTTTGGGAGTATTTTGCTTTTCGTCGTGTGTCTCGATCCTTCATATTGATTTTTGATAAATGAATCTTCACATCACTTGAGATCTTTAGCAATAAAACATAGCCCTCATGTCTTGTTAGGACCTTTTTGGACTCGCCAATCTTCGCATCCCGCTTCAATAAGTTATGCCTTGGCTATGAACTCTAATCCGTACCGAGCAACTTTTAAACGATCTTGGGCTAGAAGCTAAGTAACTTTTTAAATCGTTCAACCTTATTTATTGCAATTAAATTTATTAACAAGCGATGGGAGAATAGGCTCATAATTAACTCACATAAATTCCCGAAAGAATAACGAACTTATAATTGGCTCTATCATCTCTTGTTCTCCATATTGTAAAATTTCAAAAATGTGAAATCAATGGATACTTAGCCTATTAAATCAAAGTTTTGGGTTTTCAAGTCATCTATAGGATCTTGCATCTTTTTATACTTTTTCAAGTTTTAGAATTTGCGTTTTAAAGTTCCCTTGATAGACGACTTTCTAGGATCAATTATAGGAGCTTGCGAAAAGTTCTTGTTCTTAACTCGTATGAATTAAGACTTTCGTGTTTTAAAGCTCCCTATATAATAGCCTAGAAAAACTTAATTCAAATACGTTAAGGAAAAGCTAAGGTTAAAAACCGAGTCGAGTCAAAAACTATTCTTATTGAAAGCCTACATTCGTGTCAAAAACACTTATTTCCTTTATTAAAACTTAAAAATAACACAAAAAAATTAAAATTTTATTGAAAAATGAGAAAAACAACACGTTTGGACACGACAAGAGCAATTGCAAGCGATTATATCGATTGACTCCCCCATGCTAAAACCAAACATTGTCCTCAATGTTTCTTAGCTCAAGAGTAACACCCCCTTGCTAAGACACGAAGAGTCTAATGCAAATTCCTAGCATGGAAAGAGCACGCAAATCTATAAGCCGTTTATTAATTATGCCTCAAGATAAAACGTAAGTCGATAAAAATCAAGGGTAAGAAAGTGTGCCCCTTTTTGGCATTCAAAGAATGGAAGATCAAGTGGACCGGCAAAAACCGAACACGAGAGTCTTTAAATATTAGGGTCATACCTAAGATCACAACACAACAAAAACACGAGCACGAGATTGAAAGATCAAGCCTTATTAGGTGTTAGAAAATAGAAAGAAGATAGAATGTATGGGACTCCCCCACAAGGCACCTCGTTTTTGTTAACCGAGTCATGAGCTCGACTCGATCCCCGCATTCATTGGTCCTTAGGGAAAGAAGGTGAAAACCGGCATAATAGGATAAAATCCATCATGAAGCGCGATGCCGGGGTCAAAGATCTCATCCTCGTTGTCGGATGACAAACGAAAGGATAAAACTCCAACACAAATCTCTAAAAAGAGATAGAAGTCACAAACAATCGTATGGATGTAGCATGCTCCACGAGATAAACTCGCATCAAGATGATTAAAAAGTCTTTCAATTATTGCATCGGTGAAAGACCGAGATTTCCCTAAATCAATGATTCCGGGGTCAAATACCTCGTCCTCGGTGGAGAAAGGAATAGACAACAAGGTGTCTTCCCCCTATGCTAATCCTAAGTCATATAAAGCACATGGTAATGGTGGAACAAAAGTCTCAACCATAGTGGTTTCAACTTGCATGACTTTGTTGACCTTTTCACTCTTATGAATGTGAATAAAGGGGTCATGGTACTCAAAACGAGTCGCATGAAAAACCCGCACATTAAGATCAAAGCGAGTGGGAAGGATAATAGGAGCAAAAGTAATCTCTCCCTCCGGGTCAACATTGTCATCATCATAAATCGGGTGATCAAACCAAGTATCTTCATCACCGTCATTAGACTCTTCCTCAAATTCCGAAGGAAGGTCCATGGAAAGTAACTTATCAAACTCCCTAATGAAAAGATCATCATCACAAAGGTTGTGAGATGTAGGAGGTATGATGTTCTCAAAATCCTCTTGAAACAATGGATTATTGTTCAATGAAACTTCAAAGAGAGGATTTGAGCAAGTCACTAAAGTGTCATCATTCTCATTAGAAGGCAATTCATCGGTGAATTCCTCGAGAATGGTAGGTAAAACACAAGAATCACGCTCGATCTCGAGATCGGAAACGTCTTCACTTCCCCGTGGAAGTGGATCAACAAGTTCATCGGCGAACTTATCGAATGAATAATCACTAACCTCACTCGGTGTGAAGTTAGGAATCAAAGGCTCTTCAATGGAAGATTGTGCCTTAGGAACATCAACATGATCCTTAGAAGAGAGTGAAAACGAGTCCATTTTCAAAGATTGTTCAATTAAATCAATATCACTCTCGGGATCAAAATTCTCACTAATAAACTCACTAGCATCAAATGGCTCACTCAAGTAATCATCAATTTGTTTTTCAATCTTAGAACTTTCATCCTCGTGTGGATTGAGTGGAGATGAGGTAACATTACAACATGATTCAACAAAATTAGGTTTATCAAGTTCAACACTTTCCAATTTCTTAGAAACCAATCTTGGAATTTTTTCCGGTTTGAAAATCATATGTTTATCCCCATACCTTATTTTAATCTCCTTTTCCCTCATATCAACTAAAACACCGGCCGTACATAAAAATGGTCGTCCTAAAACTATAGGCACACGAGGATTTGGCTCATAATCAATGATAGCAAAATCGGCAAGGTAAATGAACTCCCCCACTTTAACAATGACATTTTCCGCTATACCAACCGGACGGGTGGTAGTACCATTAGCAAGCTCAATGATCATTCGAGTAGGCCTAAGTGGTTCATAGTCAATATTCTTCCAAATTACTAAAGGCATTACGTTAATACTAGCTCCTAGATCGGCTAGAGCTTTGTATTCCCCAAGCTCATCAACAACACAAGGTATCAAGAATTGACCCGGATCTTCATATTTTTTAGGAATGAAATCAAAGAAATCCGAAGTACTAATCACATTCAAAGTAGCCTTGGTGACTTTAAGAAAACTTTGCTTAGGTGGAACATAAATTTTCTCGATCACTCTTTCCACATTATCATCATCATAAATGGTTATGGCCTTAAGCTCTCCCCTCGGGTTAGGAATGGTATCACTAGGTAAGCAACCCGAAGAAGATGACGGTTTAGACATAAATCCCTCAAACATAGAAAGCAATTTATTTTGACTTTGTTCCAAACTTTGGTGCATACGATTTTGGTTTTGCTCTAGCCTTTGTTGATTAAGCTCAATCTTATTGTTTTGCCCTTTAATCGTATTATGAAAATCGAGTTTCAAAGTGTTAATTTGCCCTTGAATGTTATTTTGAAAAGCTTTCATATTTGCCTCATTTGACTTGATATAGCTTGACAAATCACTTTGATTATTTCCTTGAAAACCTTGATTGTTTTGATTAGCATTAAACCCATTTCCTTGGTTAAAATTCCCTTGGTTACCACGGTTAAAATTATTCCAATTATTTCCATTGTTGTACCTATTTTGAACCGGTGGAAAACCCGGTGGAGCAACATGATTTTGACGAGGAACTTGACCGTTGGAGCCATAAGTTCCCGTCGCGGCAAAAGCACTAGCTTGATCAAAACCCGTGTTTAAACAAGCATAATTAGGATGTGCTCCACCACATGATACACAAACATTTTCAACCATATTAATCGATCCATGAGGATTCTTCCTAAGCTCATTTAAAATCGTGTCAATCTTAGAGTCCAATCTAGCAATCTCGGTGTTCACCTTAGAAACACTCGGTGTGTTTCGTGAATATTGTGCTCTAGACTTATTCTCAATTATACACCACGCGTCTCTCGGAGTTTTTCTTAAAAGATTACCACCCGCGGCGGCATTTAAAGAATCTTGTTCAATCATATTTAGCCCATTATAGAAAGTATTAATTTGATGCAATTCCGAGAAACCGTGGTGTGGACATTGTCTCAACAAATCCTTAAATCTTTCCCAAGCCACCCCAAACGATTCATGCACTTTTTGCTCAAACCTAGTGATCTCGTTCTTAAAGTGTGTTGTCTTAGATGGTGGAAAGAAATAATTCATAAACTTTGACACTAAATCATCCCAAGTTAAGATCGAACCCGGTGGTTTTTTCTCATACCAAAGCTTAGCATTACCCTCAAGCGAGTACGGAAAAAGCAAGAGCTTAATCGCGTCATTCGGCACATCTCTAAACTTGAGAGTCGGGGTAATTCGATTAAAATTCCGAATGTGAGAGTGCGGGTTATCGGTCTCATTGCCACGAAATTGGTCGGCACGAATGAGCGATAAAAGACCCGTCTTAATCTCATAATGATCCGCCAAAATAGCCGGCACAACGATTGCTTCCCCATACCCTTCGGTGGGTGCACGGAGCAATTCCTCCATTGTTCGGTTATCGGCCATCTCTACAACAATAGGTGGAAGCTCGGGTTCCACTATTCGTTGTTGACGATTTCTATTTCTACGAGGAATATTTTCAAGCCTATTAAAATCAATCACAAGACGAGAAGAACGTAATTGCATACACTACAAAGACGAGAATTTAGAGGATTGAAGAAAAGAAATTAGACAAGAAGAAGATTATTTTTGGTATTTTATTTGGCATTGCTCAATCAAAAATGATTGATAAAAAACAAGGAATAAGGATAACTACTATGGAAGTAAATTACCCTCGGTCGACTTTGAAACGATAGGTGAAAACCTAAACGTCTCGAGGTTCAATAAGTAAACAACAAAAATAAGATTTATTACTACTTGTGTCAGCAAACCAATAATAGGTTGTCCCTCTCAATATACGCACAAGCAAGCGGGGAAACGAGGTGGCACAAAGCACTTAAAAACCTTTTTCCTTAGACGGCCTTTTATAGCACGTCGCCTTATACCCACCTTATAGTTTGTATAAATCGAGTTCAAATTTCTTATTAGTATTTATCTATTTTGCCTTTATTTTTGTTTTGGATTCGAATACAATAGCTAGGTGATGAAATCCCAACTAAGGCTTATTTGAAAAGTATTTAAAATTATTGTTCTACGTAATACAATATATTATTCACAAAAAACGAGAAAACCGATACATACTATATAATAGAAAAATAACAAAACTTTCCGAGGACGGAAAGGTTCTTCAAATCCACGATCAACAAATCTCCACAAAGACGAATCGTACACAAGATCCCCGGCAGCGGCGCCAAAATTTTTGATGTAAGTTGATGTGTATATGTGATTTATTTGGATACGTTATAGGGTAAATTAGAAATATACCTTTAGGAAAAAGTAATAGTCTAATAATACCAATGACGAATTCAATTAAACACGTGAGTGAGTCGAGTTCGTTGTACACGAAGATCTTATGAATTTGAGACGTTTTGCTTTGATTTGGACAATTGATTTGAATTGGTTTTCGGTTTTTAAGCTACAATTAAAATCTACGAATTTTAATCTATTTAAAATTAACCTAAAGTGCATGAATCGTAAACCCCGCCTATTTAAAATTCTACAATCAATTAATTATTTTAAAATAAAACTAATTAAAAATTTAAACTAATTAAAAATCTATAAAAATATAATCTATTTAAAAATTATAACTTTTAATCTATTTAAAAATCTAATTTCACTTTTTTTAAAACTAATTTACCTTATTTAAAAATACTTTAAACAAATCTATTTTAAAAACTATATTTATTTAAATCTAAAGTTATAAAAATTAAACTAATTAAAATTTAAACTAATTCAACTTTTTTAAATAAGAACATTTTTTTTATTTTTATTTTATTTTATTTCTAAACTAATTTTATGAGAATTACTTTAATCAAAAGAATCAAAAGTTGTATAAATGAAATAAAACGTGACAATATATTAACCTTTCTAATAAACAAATACAGCCAGACCTGAACAGTCTATATTAAATAACTTTCTAAGAGTTAAATCAAAAAGGCATTTAGCCCAAGTGGTTATCACTCTATGCCTGTGACCAGGAGGTCACATGTTCGATCCCAGGAAGAGACATTGTTTATGATTTATTACTTTTTTTTTACAGTTAAAAATGAAAAAGTCTTAGGAAAGACTTGTGGCAGCTTAATAGCTTTTTATGATAAGTTGTTAGGAAAACAGCTTTATGAATTTATCAGATAATGGAATCTGATAAACTTGAAGTACTAAACAATTATAGCAGATAGAACAATTATGCAATAAAACATTAAGAATAAACCAGAAATAAATCAGTTAACAAGAAAAAGTTTAAGTAATCAACTATCAAATTCGAATAAGTTAGGACTTATAGCAGCAAAAGCACAGGCGAGGTAAATTACTATCATAATAACATTTAATGATCCAAATTCCAGAACTAGCAAATATGTATAAGCCAGTAACCAAAAACAATTAACACAATGATATAAAATTACTCAAAACAGATAAGTAAAACAGATAGACAGAATTAAAAGAAACTAATCGAATCAAATTAAACTGTAAACTCTAAATCCTAACTTATTTAATAACCAGCTACCTAAGTACTATTCAGCAATCCAGATCAAAGCAGAGAAACTTAAACTAACAGGAGAATAAACTATAATTAGACAAACAAAGCAGAATAAAGAACAATCAGTAACAAAAACATGTCCTATTATAATACTTAGTAGTAAACTTATCAGTTAAATCTTATCTCCTTAAAACGAAATCCATTATCAACAATCCCAGTTAACTAAAGCTTTAACAGTAACATAGTCCATGGCCGAAACATCTCAATCATATAAATTCTTAAATTCAATCAAACACACAATCATAAAACTCCACACAATCAAACATCACAGACACAAAAGAAGCATATGTATTAGATTAGTCTCTAAGTTCATAAACTAAACAATAGTTAAATCATTCGAACCACTCAAACATCTAAACATACTTTTATTCAAACAAAATTAAATCTAAAAGACATGTAAATTAAACCGAAACGCACCTTTTGTAGATACCGCTGGGCAGTAGGAATGTGCTGAACATCCTAATGATCCGAAACTAGTCTCCATTTACCACCATTAATCAACATACGAACCATCATGATAATCTTACTCGAACAGTAATAAACGATTCTCTTTCACTAAAACTTTCAATTAGAAAGTTTTACTCCCAAATTAGTTTTCAGAATATCCAAAATAAGCTATCATTTAGCTTTTTTAAACATTCTTAAATTATTATTTTAAACAGTAAAGAATAAATTGCAAAATTAAAGTTTAAGCAGAAAGTAAATATGAACGCAATTAAAATCAAAGTTTATCTTTCATTAATAACCAAAAATTAGTACAATACTGGAAAAGAAATACAAATTTACTCTAAACTAATTTAAGCATAATAACTTTAAAAACTAAAAAAGGGATGAAATTACACAAGAAATTGGGGGTATTTATAGCCCCCCAAAGGCTTGTTGGTGCGAATATTCGGATCTCTCGAGGGATATTCCACTTGATTCTGAGCCTTTGATCTTTATTTCCTTATTCTCTCTCTTCTGAAACTTCAATCGGATGGTTGATATTGTTCACAATAGCACACGGATTGCCAACGTGGCATCCGTGTGCTAGTTGTGTTTCTTCTAAGGGTTTTGATTGATGGGATTAGGGAAATGAGGTGTTAACACCAATCCTTTTCTGCCACGTAGCTCGCCCGTTCCTCTCATTCTCTTCCTTAAAAATGGGGGGTTTTATTTCTTTTTATGTGAATTAATTGATTGAATAAAAAGCCCCATGTAAAACAACTTTTTACTCGACTAGGGTTTTTTAAGAACAGTGAATATTTGCAGGTGAAAAATGGAGAAGAAGGGTTTACCTAGGAAATATCGAATGTTTTATTTATTTAAAGTGAGAGGGAGTGGGTACAAACGTTTTAATACAAACGTGTGGTGAGTGGGTGAAACGAGATGGGATAAGGGTTGGTTAAGTATTTATTTAATGGGAGTGAATGGAAAAAACGTGTGAAAGGCTTGTGACTGGGACAATTCCCAAGGAAGCAATTGTTTATAAAACCTAAAAGCCCATTAAAACGTATCTTTTTATTTCATTCGTTTTATATTTCAAATGAATTGGGCTTTTAGCCCAATGTTTCCATCCGTGTAAATAAAATGCACTCTTGGGCCTAATGGACTTCCACCAACAAGTAATTTTAACCTTGAATCATAAATGGGCTTTTGAGCCCATTTACCCCATTGTGGGACCCACATGGCCCATTTCCTTGACAAATGATTAAATCCTCTAGAGTCGAGCTTGATTTTGGCTTCTATGATATTTTTCTTCATTCTCGTGTCCGTTTTGCCGGTTTTCGCGAACTTGGTACCTACACACATGAAAACAAGAAACAAGCATATCCAAGGCATAATTGATACATTTTGTGCAATATTTCATTGTTTTTGGCTACAAATGATATGAGTAATTACACTCATATCAATGGGAATGAGAATAGGTAAGAGTAAGAGAATACAAAGAAATGTAATGAACATTCTTTGGTATTATCATTACCATTGTTGGTGCTTGGTTAATATAAGATGTGGTGTCGGAGGGTGGTGGTGGTGTCGGAGGGTGGTGGTGTCGGAGAGTGGTGGTGACGTTAGGAGGGTGGTGGTAGCAACAATGGTGGTGGTCAGTGGTGGTGGTGGCGTCTGAGAGTGGTGGTGTCCGAGAGTGGTGGTGGCGTTAGGAAGGTGGTGGTAGCGACAATAGTGGTGACGTGGGAGAGTGGTGGTGGCGTTCAGGAGGGTTGTGGTAGCGACAATGGTGGTGGTCAGTGGTGGTGTGGCGTCAGAGATTGGTGGTAGCGAAGAGTGGTGGTGGCGTTGGAGAGTGGTGGTGGCGTCGGAGAGTGGTGGTGGCGTCGGAGAATGGTGGTGGCGTTAGGAGGGTGGTGGTCAGTGGTGGTGGTGGTGTCGGAGAGTGGTGGTGTCAGAGACTGGTGGTGGCGTTAGGAGGGTGGTGGTAGCGACAATGGTGGTGGTCAATGATGGTGGTGGTAGGTAGAGACACACATATCCATACGTCAATCTATTACCTTGAATTCATTCCTCCCAATTTACAGGGGAATGGTTCATTACCCAATACTGGGTAATGATTACCTATATTTTTATTAACCAAGCAATATTAAATATTCAATTTCTCATTTCTTACCCCCTAATACCATTAACCAAGCACGCCATGAGTGTCTTTATTCATAGTGACACATTATTAGACATACATCTTAAATTAATTAGTATATTTAATGGTGTGTTTGGTAGAGAGAATTGAAGGAACAGAAATAGAAATAGAAATGATTTCATTTCCACTGTTTGGTTAGTAGAAAAATAAAAGAGATGGAAAGTTGAATTCTTAAAGAAATATATGCTTTGTAATTTGTTTCTAATAAAGTGATGGTTAAAAATAATAATAATAATAATAATAATAATAATAATAATAATAATAATAATAATAAAGTAATGTTGAGTGGGAGCCCAAATTGTTTCTAGGCTTCCTAATAAACTTTTGTAAAATCTTATTATTTTAATAAAGTGATGATTTAATAAATAATAACAATAATAATAATAAAATAATAATAATAATAATAATAATAAAATAAAAATATTTTTTTTTACTTTTTTTTTAGTTTTTTAATTTTAAAATTTAATTTTATTATTATTTTTTATTTATTATTATTGTTATTTATTAATAATATTATTATTTTATTATTATTATTTATTGTTTATTTTTATTTTTATAATTTATTAATATTTATTTATTATAAATTATAAATTATTATTATTTATTATATTATTTATTTATTTATTTATTTATTTTTATTTTATTATTATTATTAATTATTAATTTTTTTATTGTTATTTATTAATATTTATAATTATTATTTTAATATTATTATTTTTATTTTTATTTTTAAAGTTTATTATTATTATTTATTTATTAAAATATTATATATTTTTATTGTTATTATTATTTATTATAATAATAATAATATTTTATTATTATTATTATTTATTTATTATTTTTACTTGAAAGTTTTTTAAAGGAAAAAAAAGATTTGTATGAGTATTTTTTTTTCCAAATATATGACATTATCAAAAAGAAGAATTTAATATATTATTTCTTTGGATTTCATTTTCAAGAATACAACTCCTTACTTCATTTCTAAGGGTATATGAGATGTCAAATTTTGACAATTTTGATAAATATGAGCATTTTTTAAGGGTCCGTTTGGTTTGAAGTCGGGTTTTACTTTAAGAGTAGGTTTATAAAGTAGGAAGGTTTAGGATTGGGTTTGAAAAAAATAAAAAGAATAATATATAACATAGAATTTTTATTATATATTGATATTATTAAATAAAATAATAGAAAAAGCTAAAAAAAAAATGAAAGAGAGAGAAAGATTTATATGGTGAGAATTAGAAGATGGCAAATCCTCTGACAACTTTCAGAAAAACCATCAAATACATCGGGATGAAAATGTTGGACATAAAGCCAAAGTATTTGGTTTTAAGATTGTACCAAACAAGAAATCTTGGGTACCACTCCTTTACTTTAAGTCAAAATCTAGAAACCAAACAGACCCTAAATATTTTTCAGAAAATAATGGAGCCCTTTTGTTTATTCTTTATTATTAATGGGCTAAACAGAAAACTAAATGTACTCGGCGGTTATTTTATATTTAATTTTTTATTCCCGACTTTTAAACAAGTATTTTTATTTTTTAATTTCACGTTTTTATATGTTTTTTTTTTCGTTTTAATTTGCGTCCGTTTAACCCACTCGTTTTACCCACACCCGCTGCCCGGTTAGCCCGTCTCTCATTAAACCTGCCGCCCGCCCGTTTTGCCACATCTTTCTTTAGTTAACCTGCCACTCTTTTTCATACCCATAGTCCTAAAATAAACCAAATAACCAAACAACTTATTAGGAATGAAGTCCATTCCTTCATTCCCACATCCATAAACCAAACACACAGATTAATGGTTAAGTGACATGAAATTTTAGGTGACTTTGTATATCTTTGTACTTCTTATATAGTACTGTATGAACAACTATCGAGTATTTACATAGTAACAAACTATCGAGCCATATGATCAGAATCAGCACATTAGTCGCCCGCAAAAGAGCTTCTAATCATATATCAAAACTATTGGTTACCATAATTCTGCCTAATTACATCTTCCGGCTGGTAACAAAAAATTAAGTTTCCAAGTAAAACATAGTGTGAACCGGGTTAAGCGAACTTCCATGAAGTTGTTGCATCGTTACTAGCTGGTTGATGGCTATGCAAAATGCACTTCAACCATCTAACTCTGTTAGCAAGTTCTTCAAGATCAAGTATGGGTGCTTCCAGTGTGTCTTCGTGCATTATATTCAAATCTATGCTACAATCAGTACCTTCTTCAAATGCTGCAGATGTTGCTGTGTTATTCTCTTGAACACCCATGGTCGAAATACTGTCTACAGATTCCAAATCGTCCATGTTCACACCTTCATATACAGTCGCATCCTTGGCAGCATCCTTGGCATCTGAACTTTGTATCTTTGTTTTTCCTTCAACCAATGAATCCAGAGGTGAACCACCTACTTCTTCAACATCATCAACAGCCGCATCCTTGGTCTCTGAACTCTGTATATGTGTTTCGCCTTCGACCAATGAATTGCTAGTGCCGTGAACATATGCATCTAGAGGTGAAACACCTACCACTTCTGCATCATCAACTTTGTCATTCTCAGGATCTGTGCACATTATTATTCAAATTATAAGAAACTACTATTAGCATAACAAACGTGAACATTCACTATTCGTTAGTAACTCATTACAATTCTAAATGATTGATTAGAACTGAAGCAACAAATGTAAGTGTCGTAAACTTCATTTTAACAATATTACAGCACTTGGCAGAGAGTTTGTTCTCGAAAATATACTGATCACTCAAGTAAAAATAGCCAATAAACTGGAAAGATAGCTTATGTATATAAATGCTTACAAAAATTTACCTTGGCGTGAGGGAAAAATAAGCTGTGAATCACCTGCAGCCCGACCGTCCTGCATATAAAATTTAACATCAATGAGCACAAGTCACGCAATTAAATAACTAATGATATCAAAGCTGGTTTTTAATCCTAAAACTAGATTAGAAAATCCAAAAACGGATCAATTTGATTGGTGTTAAAAGAACAAAATGTAATAATCGGGAAGCAATTGGCATTCTAACACACGTCCACCTACCTGTCTATAGAAGGGTTCTGCTGAACCACATACCTGCGCATTGGACAAATCATGTCTTGCACACTATTAATTCTGATGAACCAAATACATTACTTGTTTATATATATCATCCAAGCGTGTTGTGCGCTACCATGTTCATTGACTCGTTCTACCCATTTATGAATCATATCATGAACAGCAAAAAGGTCCAAACACCCTACTACATAAGGAAGCAAAATGAAAGGCTTAACACCTTAACCGTAAAAAATACTGACAGTGCACAACCCACTTTTTAGCATATTGTACAAGTAAACATGAGTCTGAACCAAGTCTTAGCAGTTGCAACCTTCTACACTACCTTTACATCCTAAACTAATTCAAACAAATCTTTACTTCTCTGTTTACCAAAGTTACGAGATCTTTTACCACAAACGATTGTTAACAAACCACGACGGAGATGAATCTGTATTCCTTGGACAAGGAGAAATTGTAACTTTGGAACTAGTTTTATGCATACTCTATCACAGATGAACTACAAATTCTTTTATCTTAGGCAGAGAAGTTACTGCTACACATCTGAAGAATGAGGCGGTTTAAAGTAACTATCACACAATACCAAGTTTAATAGGAAAGTCACTAAGCGAAGGTTGTGTCGCCGTTATTCCTCTAACAAACAAGGCTTAATCAGTTACATTGATAACGGAATATGATATGCAGAAATAAGCCACTGCTAGAAAACTGAAAGGAAGAAAACTACCATTGTGGGCAATGTCCAGCCTTCTTTTTGAGACCAGAACAAGGATGGGCGTAAATCCTTACAAAATGCTTTGTAAATCTTATCTTTCCCTTCTCCTGCGGGAGGCAATGGATAATCGATCTACACAAAATTAAAGACGAGAACACATATCAGAAACATAGTCAAGTTGCTCCACACAGATTAAAGACGAGAACACATATCAGAAACATAGTCAAGTTGCTCCACACATAACAGAAACATACTTCACATCATATGCAAGTCAAATCTTGCGTTACACATATCATAGTTTAATATTCTTCACTTCATTTTATATATATGACCCAAAACTTAAACACCTGATTGTAATAATTAGTGTTAATATATCTACGGTCATGTTCATGGGCATGTTTCAAAGAACACCTGTGAGGGTTAGAACCGTATTTATAAGTGAATTATGCGAAGCTGCAGAAGACCCGTCACAAGAGGTGTACTGCGTTAGCAGAACCTAAACAAGATCCCTAGATGGAGCAACATATGAAGTGCACTGACAGATATTTAACATAATAACCCGCTCTTACAGGGCTTTTTTTTTACTCAATATCTATGCAAATTAGCAAATACGGAGTATAAAACATTTACAAAAGTCAGTTATCAACAACAAGATTAACTATTAATGTAATTAAGAAGTCTTTTATAGACCAAAATGCTATAAAAATATTATTTCAAGTGGTAGGTGGAACCGATTTCATAAAACTAGTTACTGAGGTAAACTATTAAAGACATATAGCTTCATATATACCTAAAAGAGATAGATGTAGTTGTTTACATCAACTGAAAGAATAGGAAGTGGAATAAGTGAATTGGCGAAAATAGGATGCAAACGTTGGCGTATTAGCGGCCCGTATATTTTATAATTATATGTCTTAGATGAATGGGTAAAATCAAGGATAAACATCCAAACAAAGTTATACAAGTCAAGTCTGTAACATAAGGAAATAATCATCCTAATATAAATCCTATACCTGAACCTTGTCCTCACTCAACACTTTGGTCACCCTACCGGACCAATAACAGCCTTTCTTATACACGTCCACCAGATCCTCCACATTCCATGTACCATCAGTGACAACACATACTTCTGAAATTACTGATGGCATTGTATTTTTATGATACATAAGAGGATAGCAAGGCCGTATCATCAATTGTCTATTAGACAGATTTGACCTCCTAGCATAGGGAGGCACTTCGTATATGTTTAACGTTTCTATCTCTGCAAACACATTCATACAAAAACAGAAAGTAATGCATATGCAAAGAAAGAGAACAGGAACACTCATAAAAAGGAACCAGATGAAACAACAAAGCTAAATAAAAAGCATAATGATTGTGGAAGCTAAAGCACTATGCGGCCTAGTCTGCGTGAATGGGAATTTCACCATACAGCCAGCACGTTTACAAAAGAAAAAAGCTTTTAGATTCACCATTCAATCAAAGATTCATACTATCATAGAACCTCATGATAATGTTGAAAACAATAAGTTGAATAAACAATAACTTATTAGTAAGTTTTAAGAGATAATGTTGTTATGGACATAGACGTAGTTAGTGAACTGACCGTCATCATAATCGGGGTACTTTAGCGTAATCTTGTTCTCTTTCAACTTGATATCAGTAATCTGAAAGAAAAAAAATTGGACATTCATCAGACTTGTTGTAACTCCCTTTGATTGGCTTTGAGCTCTATTGGTGAAGATTTTTGGTGTTTTGAGGAAAAAAAAGTTGCAGATCGAATAGCAGAAGCATCACCAATGACACTTGTGTTATAAAAAAAAGTTTTTTGTCCTAGCTACTTGTAACAACATCGACAACTAAATTTTGTTAAATATAGATTACTATAAAGGTCTTTCACATATATCCATTATTCTTCCTGCCGCATCTTTTACTGTATCAAGCAAGCACATGTTTCTGCTGTCATGTTCAACCAAACATGCGTGCTTCCTCAGTGTCGTATAATTTTATCAGTGCAGACATTACACGAACAAAAGTATAGAAATCATGCTTGCTGACAGGTACAGGAACAGAAGTAATTTACCTTGCATCTGAACCAAGCACCACGGAATCCAATATCAAATGATTTCAGTTCAACCATTTGGTCAACTTTAAACTTGTTGAGATCAAGCTGAGGTTCCGTCATCGTCCTCCTGAGTCATTAATAAATATTGCAATAAATTAATTAAATTTACAACAACTATGTCAAGCCAGCTAGCTCATCCATGCGTTTACAAAGAAGCTGGAATATTATAATTTAGTATTTGGGCTGTGACATACACCCCGAAGTGTCCAATGGGACAGTTTGCATTTCGGGACCAAAAAATCCGGATTCCAGTTTAGTTTTGATGTTATATGTATCATTGTTAAGTGTTATATATTTCTCATAGTAGAAATTATCAAAAAGTAGTACTATAAGAGAACTTGCTGCAGTCGTCCCCTATAAGTTTTATCGGGCATGCCACCTCAGCACACACTATAACATGTTATAGGGCATGTGGGTCCCATAACACACCACCAAAATATATAGCCAGTTAATTGGCCGGCGGAGAGACGGATAACGCCAAGATGGCGCCATAGGACAAAAAAAACCCTAAGACGCGTTATCCATAACCGCTCCGTGCACTCTATGTAACAAATTCTTACCGCTAATTCTCAAGCTATTATGTGCCAATATAAAAGGATGGTGTGTTGGATTACCCGCCACCCAATGATACATAGTTGGTGTATATGAACTTGTTTGATGTCGGCTTATATTTCATAAGCCTCAATTCTCCGGCTTATTTCGATACTTGTGGGCTTATATAAGTTTTACAATGCAAACGGGCAACAAGCTGCGCCGCTTGCCTTTTTTGTATAGCAAAACCAAGTCTATTAAAACACATATAGGGGTGTTTGGTTTGGCTTATATAATGTAAGCCCATTTCGGCTTATATAACATAAGCCAATTAATTTTGTGGCTAATTTGGAGGTTTATGGGCTTATATAAGTTTATTATATCATGATAAACTTATATAAGCCCCTAAGTCTCCAAATAAGCCACAAAATTGGGGCTTAAGTAACGTCTAATAACTTATAAACCCTAATTTTTTAATCTTATAGGCTCACGTAAGTTTATTATTATATCATGGTAACCTTATATAAGCCCCTAAGTCTCCAAATAAGCTACAAAATTAGGGCTTAAGTTATATAAGCCGAAAATAAGCCATATTTCGTCTAAAACCCTAATTTTTGAAGCTTATTGGTGACTTATAGGCTTACGTAAGTTTATTATATCATAAGAAACTTATATAAGCCCCTAAGTCTCCAAATAAGCTACAAAATTGGGGATTAAGTAATATAAGCCAAAAATAAGCCATATTTCGTCTAAAACCCTAATTTTATAAGCTTATTGGTGACTTATGGGTTTATATAAGTTTATTATATGATAATAAACTTAGATAAGCCGCCGGTAAGTCTCGAAATAAGGCACCAAATTGAGGGTTATGTTATATAAGCCGAAATAGGCATACGCTATATAAGCGGAAAATAAGGCGAATATCGTAACAAACTTATAGAAGTGTGAAAAATAAGGCGAAATAAAAATAAGCTGATAAGCTCACAAATAAGCTTTATGAAAAAGAAAGAAAGAAAGAAAGAAAGAAACCTTGTTGTGTTGTTTTTATTTCCCCTTCTTCTTCTTTTCGCCATTTTTTTACACTCAGTATTATTTCTTTAATGATTTTTGTTGGGTTTTAAAATGATATAAAACAATATTCTTTTCTTCTTGTTAAATACTGACATATTTCGGACCAGACCCAGAAGCTGAACCGATCAGTTTCGTCTATCATTTTTTACATATTTCTTTTTTCCTACCCTGGACATAGACTTAGGGTGTACTTCAGTTTGGTTTTCGGGTTGTTTAGTTTATTCGATTAAATTTATTTGATTTTTTTTTCTGAATCAATTCGAAAACAGAATTGAACTGAAAATCGAATTTTAGATTCAGTTCGATTTTTTGGTTGACCTGAATTATCTGGATTTTTAAAAAAAATTATAATTATATAAATATTTAAAAACAAAAAATTATTTCAAGTATAAAAATTACTTTTAAATATTTAAATTATGTTTTAATAACTAATTTATATATATTAAGATTAAATTAAATTTTAATAACTATTTTATATATATAGAGTAAAGATCTAATGAGAAAAAAATTTAAAATAATAAGTGGTAAGAAGAGATTAAAACTACACATTTGAGATGTAACGACTTGCATTAAAAATATATATATATTTTTGAATAATTTCAGTTTTCGGTTCGATTTTCGGGTCCGATTGTCAAACTCATATCTAACCCAAAAACCAAATTTATAGTTTGGTTCAGTTCGGTTATGACCCACAACCCAAATTCTATTTTCGGTTCAGTTCTAACTTAGATTTCGATTCAATTTGATTTTCGGTTTTCGTGAGTCAAACCCAAGCAATAAACAATGAACACCTCTATCGAGTAGTTTGGTTATTTTTTTCAAGTCAAACAGTAAACTCAAATATTGGACCGAAGTAAAATTCTAACTAAGCCGAATCAAAAATCAAATTTGATTTTGAGTTGACTCAAATAACTCAAATTACAATATTTATTTAAAAATAATAATAAATCATTAAGTATTTATAAAAGAACTTAGTTCTAACATAAAAATTGTTTTGTTATGTTAAGATAAAATTTTAATGGTCTACTTTTATATATAAATAATATTAAAAATATATTGATATTAATTTGATTTTTGGTTTAGTTTTTTTGTTTGATTTTTAAAACTTTTAAACTTTTTGACAAAAATAATTTATTCGCATTTAGATCAAATAAAAATAAATGGTGAAGATTTGTTCCCCTATTTATAAAGAAAAACAAAATTACATTTGAATTTTTATTCAAAATAGTTATCTTTTTAAGACGTTTAAAGATTTTGGTCTAATACAAATATCGAAAACTTGTAAAAAATTTATGAAAATACTAATTCAATTAATCATCAATTAATTCTGCTTAATGCTAAACCACCCTATTACCACTTCTGTATTTTTCTGATTTGGCAACTAGGCTCAAAAACCTTTTTTTCAATAAAAAAATGCATTTAATACATTATTTAAGCTCCTAGATAGTGTAAGTAAATTTGATTTTCATTTTATTACTTTTTGATAGACAAAATTTATGCATTAGAAAAAAGTTGTGCCAATTGAAATAATACGGAGTATATGTCAAATAAAAAAGTTGCTAATCAAGAATACTCCTTTCGTTCTTTATTAATAGTTCAGTGTTGATGTTTTCAATTTTAATTTTGGAACTTTGACTTTAAATATTTTTATTTATGTAATATGATAATTGATGCAAAATAAATAAATGGACCAGGTTTCAAATGTATTTTTATTAATATAATTTTAATCAAATATCATATATCACAAACAAAATATTTAAAGTTAAAATTATAAAATTAAAAACAAAAAAATTAACACTAAACTATCAATATAAGACGAAATAAATAGTATTTATAAAAATGTCAAATTTTCCCTTTTATATTAATCTAGAGTAGTTGGTCTAGACTAATTATGCCTTGATCAATTAAAAGCTACTAAAAAAAAGTCAATCACGTGATTTTGGATTTGCAAATTTTCAACCTTGGCAATTACGCTCAAAAACATTCTTTTTCAATAAAAAAAAATGCATTTAACACACTATTTAAGATCCTAGATATTGTAATTAATCGAGGTTAAGAAATTCGCGCTTTGTTGCGGGATGTAAGACTAACATTAAAGGTGGACTAACTATGTAATAAATCGATAACCTCACAAACTATTTTCATAAATTGTTTTATTTATTTGTTTACAAAAGTAGAACAAAATTTGAAATGAAACTATAACATTTTTGACCAATTTCGAAAATGTGTGAGGTTAAAAAAAGTTGGCGGTCGTTAGTGTTGGTCTTTTGTAAATCGTTATTACTTATCAACCTTAAGTAATAACTTTTTATTAAGACTCAAGTGTGTTGTTTTAACAATTGATAAGAACTAACAACAATTAAAACAACAACCATTAAACTTTCAACGTAAACTTTTATTAAAACTCAATAAAGAATTTATAACCCACTTTGTTTGCGGAATAACAAAATGGTTGAATGACAATGTATGGTGATCTCCTCTACGTAATTAGTCAAAGATGTGGCCACCACCACTTCTCTTAAGCAAGAAATGTCATCTCTTATGGACTCCCTCAACAGTGCTACCATGGAGTTTCCACCAGAGTTCACACCAATGCCTGCCCAAGTAAATGATTTGTGTGACTCTATGTCCAAGATAAAGGATAGGGTGGCCTTGCTGGAGAAACAGAAGTTGACCTTATATGAAGGGGTTCAACAGAAGTTGAATGCCCTTGAAAATGTACCAGCAATGATGTCTAAGGTATCCTCCACTCTTTATCATATTTTTGGTCTCTTCCCTGTTGGTGGGTCATCAAAAGCTGCTGGGCAGTCTTCTGCTGAGGGGGAGAAAATTACCATCCAGCAGCTATTTCAAAAACATGCACAAAAGAAGGCTCAGAAACAACCTGTTGTCTATGAGTCACCATTTGCTGAAAAGAGTCCAGCTAAGGCTAAGGGGGAGTCTTCAGCCAAGGACGGTCATGTGGATGGACTGACCACAGGTGAGGATACAACTGATAGTGGTACACCTCCCTTTATACCCAAGAACAAAGGAGAATTTACACTGAATGATCGATTGATCAAAGTTGGGGTGGCCACTCAAGAAGAACTTGATAAATTGTACAAGCTCCAGTAAGAAGAAAAACTAAGAGATCTAAAGCTGAGCTTGTATGAACAAATTGGGAAGTCTGAAGTTGAAAGCCTTTTCAAGAAGAAGATGTTATATGAAAACTTTGTATAACAAGACTAAACAGAAGAAATCTATCACCAATCACCAATGTTGACATGTTGACTAGCATAGGTGATATTCATCTCAAATTTTATAGGGTCGATGGGTCTAATGAGATCTTAGAAAACTTCCAAGGGAAGGAGCTTTCTTACACTGAATGGATTGAAATGAGTGAGAAGATTGAGAAAAGAAAATCCAAGATATGGGATGAAGTCCACACCAGAATTGAACACTTCATGAGAAATCATGAAAAACTGGGTGAGGTTCTCAATATCAGCACTGAAGTTTCTATGGAGGATCAAGATCCTATACTGGAGCTGAACAAAAGGGTCAATCTGATCAAACCTGATGTGGGTGACATTTTTGTCACCACAAAGAAATACAAGGGCTTTGTTCAGTTTCAGAATCATTTCCCTGGACATGTACTAGATGAACCTGAATTGGGAATGATAATGTTCAACCATCATGAACATCAAGACTTTGTTGGCATCAGTGACCTCGATGAAATGAACAATGAACTTTTTGGGAATGTTCAAAGGATCTTTTACTCTCAGCATGGTGGCCCAGGACGTACTAATGCTGCAAGAACCTTCAGCATGTGCTTACTTGCTATATTGGATCACAGAAACTCAGATCCATTAATCCATACTCCCATAATTGAAGAGCTTAGGTCTAAGGAAGATTGAATAATCATTTGTATTGTCTGTTTGTTGTAATTTGTAATGTTTATGAATAAATGATTATCTGATGTTTATAAGTAATTTATTGTTAAGTGCAAGTAAGAAGAAGTTGTTATGCTCACTTACTACTGACATTAGACTTAGGCTATTTGTATATCCAAATAGGGGGAGATTGTTGGGTCAGTATTTACTGACCCTGGAGAAACTCTAGGATTTGAATATAAAATCCCCCTAAGTGTTTCATGCTCAGCAGTAAGGCGAGTCAGCTGAAGGATGACCAGAGGAACAAAGTTCCTACTGAAGACTATGTTGCTAAAGGATGTCCAGCTTTCCCCTTCTAGTTAACTTACAAGACAAACGAGTCTTTGCTTCAAATACTAGGCGGTCTAGTTGCTAAAGAACAAGTACTGAAGAAGAGCTTTCAGTTCAATTTGGTTTGATAATACCAAACTGAATGATGTCGATCTCCTCTAGAATACTGAAGACACTTCAGTATTCTAATGGGTTGCATTAGGCGGGAAAAGACAACTTTAAGTCAAAGTAGGTTGCTTGTATAGTTAGCTATAAGTACAACCTTTATTTTTTCTAGAATAGTTTATTGTGTACTTTGTACTGTTTATCCAGCATGGGCATCAACCACCCACTGGATAAACCCATGCATAGGAACATGCAAAATGAAAACCCTAGTTTTGCACTGCCTATATAAGGAGTGTACATTGAGAGGAAAAGGTTAACCATTACAATAGTAGAAACTCTGGAAAACCTTTCTCTCTCAATACCAACTAAACCATATAGCCAAGAAGCATATGAACGTTTAGATTGAAGCTTAGACCTTTAACTTTGGTTAGAAGTTTAAGTAGAGGAGATCACCATACATTGTCATTCAACCACTTTGTTATTCCGCAAACAAAGTGGGTTATAGATTCTTTGTTGAGTTTTAATAAAAGTCTATACGTTTAAAGTTTATGGTATTGTTGTTTTAATTGTTCTTAGTTCTTATCAATTGTTAAAACAACACACTTGAGTCTTGGTAAAGAGTTATTACTTAAGGTTGATAAGTAATAACGATTTACAAGGGACCAATAGTTAGTTAACAATAGTTAATAATGATCGTTAACTAACGATTTAGTTAACAACCGTTAATAACGATCGTTAACTAACAATCTTTAAATATTTTTTTAGCAACTCGTTAAATAGTTAAAACAAGATTGGTCCACCGGCGCTTCGCTGCGGGGTGGATGTTTTTTGGTGTCGTGTGGTATACACGGTCGTTGCAGCCTTGCCAGGATGTCGTACCGAGCCTAAAAAATACGGAACTATTGTCTCTCTCATTCGAATAATATCTAAACTGGTGCGTCAAAAAGAAAAACAGTTTCATAATTAGCAACCAAATGGATTATAACTACCATGATCTGAGTAGATAACAACACATAAAACATGAGTATAAGTTTATTTAATAGTCCTTTGGAGAACAAATAAGCTAATAGAGGAGATAGGGCCTGGTTTGTAACTTCTCAATTCATAAAATATCCTTGTTTGCTATTTTCATACAAAAGTGTATACTAACAGTGAAGCATTTATATTAATGCAATCATCTAAACTAAACATTTTAGGAATATAATCCACTTCTAAGATTGTCACTAAATGAAAGCCATTGATCAGGATTTGGTGAATATGTTATAAAATTAGAAGTGATCGTCTTATAAACCTGCAGGGGACGAACATGCTCATCAAGTAATTATCTTAAATGTTCTTGCCACAACTGATTCGACTTGGGTAACCTATCTGTCCAATTACATACAAAAAAATACGGGTTTCGTGAATAAAAGTGTACCTTCAACAGGTTATGGATTCAGCCCGCACTCTGAAGGTGTTTCGTCGAGTATTAGTGCTCCATATGTGTCTGCCACAGAATCAATGAGGGACAATATAAACTGCATATGACAAAGTAAGTACACATGAACTTTTTTTATAATGGATACATGAATGGTTCAACCACTCACCTTCAAGAGTGATTCCATTTTGCTCATCTCACAACTTGCAAATGTGAATAGCCAACAACTCTTAGCAATTCCGTGGCGGCTGATGCTTTTCCTGATAAATTGAACGATGATATTACTCTGTCAAAAAACTAATCACTACAGGTCAAAGCAAATAGACAATCGTAAACAACCTACCTAAACCTGCTTATAGGCGTTTTCAGTTCGAAGAAATTTTTTCTGAATCTAAACAATCTTATAATTTCTATATACAATTGTAGGTGTTTTGCTTAAGGCGCAACATATTAACATTATAAATTTGAGATCGCATGGTTTTATAACATAACATTACATATTAGTTCCCTAATTTGTAATGTATTAAAATGTGTACATTGCATTTATCATCATCATCGTCACCGTAAACTTAAAGTAAAAGGAACCTTCTCAAACGATTTTATGCTATTCTACATGGTGTTTTCAACTAATGCTCGACTTGGTCATATTTTCATCTCTAAAATGACATAAAACATACATGTGCTCTAACATGTGCGTATCAGTTGTGTTATACATAACTAACAATAATATGTGCGATTACTTATCGAACTTCATATGATTAAAATAAGATGTTATACATTAAGCCGACTTAAACCCACTTCCTCTTTAAAAGTATTTTGAAGTACAAACTATACATTCGTCATGCTCTTTTCTATTTTATGTCAAGACATAAAAAGACTAAAACCTTTACTACAACCTACAACCAAAGGAAAATATAACATTAGAAACAGTGGCACGCCGTTTACTATATAAATAGATCAAACAGTAATAAAGCATTAAGGAAGAGCTATAGTAGTCAACATTGTACCTCTACAATACTTGTATTGTTAACGCACACGTAAGGAAGATTTAATACGAATAAGACTTGCGTTAGTCGAAATAAACTAGTGTAGATCTTTCTTGTACATAAAAGTTAAGTTTGGATATGTATGAATTGTCGATTCAACCGAAGACATGTGATAAATAATGATCTAGTATCTCTTATGAGTGACGATTGAATCTTACCTAGAATATATCTTGAACTAAATAAGTCTAAATCTAAGATCCATTTTTTAAAATGTTGATTGATTAGTGTCTGTTGGGTTTAAGAAAAGAACTTATACAGTATGGTATTTAACACATAAGAGTGCGTTTGGCATTGCTCATTAAAGGTAATAATCCGCATCAAATCAGTTTTTATAGCAAATAGGCAGTTTAATCCAAACTATGTATAATTCATTAAAAATATCAAAGGAACACTAAAACAGATCAAGTAAAGTACATCTCCAGTTGCAAGCTAACTCTTTGGTCACGCCAAAGTCTGTCGACATTTTCTTCACCTCATCCAGATATACTTGACTAACTTGCATGAAAAATGCAACTATTATCTGATTTGGCTTCTTGAAGTCACAATAAGAATTAGAAATTGAGTTACGATCCTCACCAAGTCCATTGTGGTTGTAATGTTCAATCTACGTGTTTGCACACAACATTGAAATGGAAAGATTAGGCAAAAAAACGACTTCAAAGATTACCTAATATTCGGGATATTAGCGCCCTTTGCCCAATTTCTGTCACGATTGTTACGAGGCCAGGTTTGTTGGTCTTTACGGGCAATACTCATAACTTGTATTCATTGTTTCTTTGTTGTAAAAAAATATACGACACATACATTATTAGATTATGCTTATAGACCTAGGTCTCTAAAACCTAAAGGCTTATCAGGAGTGCCTTCGGTTACGCCCACTTATGTTTTTTTGCACAAAAGAAGTAGCCATCAAGTTGCACTACAAACTCACAACTTTACATTTATAACACTTGAACAACTACCAACTTTTGCAAATGGTCTCAAGTGTGTAACTGCCACTACCTCTCTATAGTGAACAATATCTTCATCTATTCTATTTTCCAGGTATCGAAACCCTTTACCCAAAAAAAACCCAATTAAGCGAAACCAAACAACTATTAAAAAAATAATTTCATTAAAGATGAAAGAAAAATAAAAATTCAACACAACTTACTTATCAGAAGAATCATTAACGCGCCATGGCTGTAAACACAATGATTCTACAATAAAACAACAACATAAATTAAAACACAACAAACCCGAATCAAATCAAATAGTACCCAGTAAGCATATTTTGTTTGGAAAAAATGAAACATGTTCTTAATGAAACCCGATTAAAGTTGCATATAATCTCACGTGCAAAGACCGATCAACAGAATTTGGGTGATTCCGTGATGAGCGATGGGTAAATAAAAACAATCAAAACCATCAACCGATGACAAATAAAAATTTCCAAAAACGCACACCATACTCGGTTGCAACGAAGAGACCGGTGGCATCGGAGGATAAGTTGAGTAAATTGGAATATCGTTACTTATTTATGTTTGTGATACTATTATTTGTGGCAGATGAAGTGTGTGTGTTTTTTCAGATCTACTAAAAGAGACGACAAAACTTATGTTAGACTTCCTTATCCGCACACGCGTCCAGACATGTGGCGAGGTTTTTTTCCTCCCAAAATGAGGGGAAATTAATAAAAAACACAAACCCACTTCCACAAATAGTATATAGTAATAATGATGCATTCACTACTCATTGATGTTAAAATGTTGTGATTAGGTGTGTCTTTAGCTAAAGTTGGTTGCGCAAAAGAAAACTCAACATATGAGTATTTATAAAATTTAATTTTTATTTTACTACTTTTACACATACAAGATTTATGTATTAGAACGTATACTATTTTTTATTGTATTTGTAAGTATAATTTTAAAATATTGGATGGTTATTGTACCATCATTTTTGGTGTCTCACGGTTTATTTTATTTACGCGCCTATCTCACACAGTATTATTATAAAATAATCATTCTTTCTCCCCTGCGAAGATCCTTACCTTCACTCGTCGGTAGTTTGCATCCTTCTTGGACATGTGTTTTCCACTTCCAAAAGATGGTATAAAAATCTCTTTTTTTCCCATTGTTTTTCACTTCCAGATTTGCGTAATTCTAAATGATGGTATAAAACCGTCTTTTTTCTCCCGTTGTTTTTCATTTCCAGATCTGCGTAATTTGATTAGGTTAATGGCTTTTCATCCCTTTTATTTATTCGTGTTGTTTTTTAGATTTGGTCGTCTCTTTTGGCAACTGGTTGGGTTTTTTCTTGATTGCATGTGGTGCCTAAGGTGGACTGATTGATCAATTAGAGTTTTGGTAAGTTTCTTTTTAATTGTTCGTTTTCATGGTGATGTTAGTTGTTTTTATTGATAATCATTTAATCGGGGTTCTGTTAGTTATTTGAATCTCTGTGATTATTCATACTCTATACGTTGGGGTTTTGCAATCTTCCTTTGATCGATGTAATGGTTGTGGTTGTTGATTATATTTCGCATTGTTTTACGTGTTCGATGATTTATAAGTTGGGGTTTGAAACCTTTGTTTGATTCAGATGATAGTTGTGGTTGTTGGTTAATTTGCTGGCTGCGATGAATCATGATATTACCCTCGATTTGGCAGGGAATTTATTATGTTTTGCAGCCACCGTGGCTGTGTCATGTATTTTGTATATGGCATGTCCTAACAAACAATAAAGAGTATAATTTGGGGGCTTTGGAACCTTCAGTTTATTAAAGTGATTGTATATTGCGTAAGTTAAACCTGATGATGTTGCAGTGTTATTTCAGAACGTGAGAAAGGTCGTATCTTGGTTGGGCGTTTACTCAATCGCAACCATGACGGTCTTTACAGTTTGATTTTATGCGTTCACTTGGTTTGGTTTGTAGTTTGTGTTTGAGACACCAGCAGACCATCTACTTTTTAATGTTACACTAACAAATAATGTTTGTCTTTTGGGCCCACTGTTTGGCATGGCAATCTGCTATGTTTGCAGCCGTAGTGGATTGGTGTTGGTATTTCGTGAAAGTGGCGAAAACTAAAAATGTATTATGCTATATCCAGATTGATTGGCGGTAGTATTATAATTAGAAGATGTCGGATTAAATATGTCTAGGGGTCCTCTAGATAAAAAAATGTATTGTCATATACTACCCAGATTGATATCAGAAGATGTCGGCTTAAATTTGTCTAGGCGTCCTCTATATAACGTCTCTCTTCAATCCTGTTGTTGATGGTTACTCTACCATAATTTCTGGTGTCTCATAAGTTTATTATTTGTTAGTATAATAGTAAAATATTGGATCGTTAATGTACCATCATTCTCGGTGTTTCAGCGTTTATTTTTTTACGCACCTATCTCACACATCATTATCATAAAATAATCCTTCTTTCTATCGTCTAGGTGGTTTTGGAACCCTCAGTTTATTGAAGTGATTGTATATTGCGTAATTTACTTGAAAAAATAAGGCGAAAATAAGCCGAATATCGTAACAAACTTATATAAGCCTAGAAGTCTAAAAATAAGGCGTAAAATTGATGCTTATAAAAAATAAGGCGAAATCAAATAAGCTGATAAGCCCACATATAAGCTAAACAGAAAGAAAAAAACCTTGTTGTTGTTGTGCTGTTTTTATTTCCCCTTCTTTTTCTCACCATTTTTTTACAGTAAGTATTATTTCTTAAATGATTTTGGGTTTTATAAAGATAATAAAAAAATATTCTTTTCTTCTTGTTAAATACTGACTGACTAGGTTTAATTCACTCTGACAACATATATAGGGTTCGATTTTCGGGTTGACCCGAGTTATCCGGATTTTTCTAAAAAAATACATAAGTATCTAAATATTATATAAAAAATATTAGTTGAAGTACAAATATTCTATTTTTATATTATGATTAAATTCTAATAATTAATTTATGTATATAAATATATAAAAAATATATATATTTGTATAATTTCAGTTTTTGGTTCGATTTTAGAGTCCGATTATCAAACCCATATCTAACCCAAAAACCAAATTTGTAGTTTGGTTCGGTTCGGTTATGACCCACAACCCGAATTCTATTTTTTGTTTAGTTCTAACTCGAATTTGATTCGGTTCGATTTTCGATTTACGTGAGTCAAATCCAAACAATAAACAATGAACACCCCTATCGGGTAGTTTGGTTATTTTTTCAAGTCAAACAATCAACTCAAATATTAGACCGAAGTAAAATTCTAACTGAGCCGAATCAAAAACCACATTTGATTTTGAGTTGACTCAAATAACTCAAATTACAATACTTATTTAAAAATAATAATAAGTCATTAAGTATTCTAACATAAAAATTGTTTATGTTAAGATAAAGTTTTAATAGTCTATTTTTATATATAAATAATATTAAAAATATATTTATATTAATTTAGATTGTCAAACAAATATTCAATGAGAAATCGAATTTGTAGTTATATTGTTTTGGCTAATTTGGTTTGGTTGTTTCAGGTTCGGTTTGTTTTTGGTTTTCGATTTTTTCGGTTTTCTGTTTATGCCTTTTGGTTTGATTTTAGCTAGTCCGGTCTGATTTTATGACATTTAGAAAAACTGTGTACTATAAAAAGAAGGGACGATGTAATATTTTTATTTTTTTTACTTATTATATACTATTTTCGCTCTATTATAAATGTCATTTGAAGTATTTTATTTTCAATTTTAAACATAAAACTTTTTTTTTCATATTATTTAATAATTGATGAAAAACATATAAATAAAAATAAAGTTGAGTTATTTTGGATACCTTGTATCCTTTGGATACAAGGGGATTGATTCAGGTCGTCCATCTCATCTTATTTGACGGTCCATATTTAAAAAAAAAAGCAGAGGGGTATTTTCGTCATTTCACTACCCCGCCCAAACCCTACAACACGCTTTTTTTATTCTTTCGACCGTCATTTTCATTTCAACAAAACACACACACACACACACACACACACACAACCAACAAAACGTCATCTTCAATGCCAAAATCATCTAACAGACACAAAATACGATCCAAAAACAACAACGAAGATAAAATTGAAGGCGAAAACAGTGGCTTCTTCCAAAAAACCATATCAAGCGAGGATAAGAACAAGGCAAAGAGGTATAAATCATAGATTCCATCCTTTTTCTATACTTTTTTAGCTTATCATATGCTTTTTGAGCTTTTTCTGAGCTTTTTCTTTGTTTTTTATACTTTTTAATCTTTTCCTATGCTTTTTAAGCTATATCCATGATTTTTATATGCTTTTTCTGTGATTTTATGATGAATATAGTAGATATAACGTAAGAAACATCATTTGTTAGTTTAAAGCGAGTTTTTGTGTTTAAATATTGCTTGCATGCGAGTATAAACATCTCGGTTCATCAGAAACATGAACATAAATAGATTTCAAAAGGTTGAGCAAAAATGGTTTCCTAGATTGATACATCATTTATGATAAAAAAAAGTATATCATATATGATAAAAATTTATCATATATGATAAACCCTTATCATATATGATGAGTAACATGCAATCAAGCTGTAAAACCCGCATGCTTTTACCATGAATAGTGCCCTTAAGATCGTACGTCCTAGATTAAAACTTACCTTATTCAGTATTGATCACATTCATGTGCTATTAATCAAGTAAGTACATACGTGTATAACATGATAAGTATCGTTTACGTACGAACTCATGATAAGCAGTTAATAAGTATTTCACGGGAACATAATTAAATCATGATCACCATATTAAAACACGAACTAATATTAATTACGTATTAATATTTATTACGAACACGAATATATATAGTGAGTCATGATCGGAAACTAATTAATTACGTAAACTGCGTATCATGTAATCACGAACATTTAAACGATTATTATTACGTATATTTAATTTAACACGACAAGTAATTATATACGTAATAATTACGTTTAACACGGGTAATTACAACTAAGAAACTTGCGATACATTTAATACTCTTTTACGCGTACCATTTTAACAAGTCGCGTATTCAATAAAAACGCAGAAGGGCTTTAATTGGGCTGTTAGTCATAGGAAACAAGAAGTATTTGGGCTCAAGGCCCAAGGGGGTGATTGATCGGCTTAAAAGAAAAGAAAGGGGCGGGGTGCATTTTTTTTTTATTTAGACAAAACATGAAACCCTAAAAACATAGTAAACAGCCGTCATATTTTTTTTGTTCTCCCCCTTTCTTCTCTGCCGCGACCATCACCAAGGGAACAAGGGCCTTGTGGGTTCTTGGATCCAAAGATTAAGATGACTTACGTTTTTGTTCTCTCTAAACCCTAAACAAGGTAAACCTAATTCGTTTTCTATTTTCTTCCTTTTATTTTATCTTGAACCCGAATTCTTGGGGCATTAAAGCATGTTAATCGAGTTTTTATAAGGTGGATGTGCGTTTGGTATGCTGCTGGGTTCGTGTGGCACACAAACCGAGACCTTTAGGGTCTCGGTGGTACCTTATTCCTACCAGCCGCAACCCTAAAGGGTGCTGGCTTGGTTTTGTGCTGGCGGGGGTAACCAGCGAGCAAGCAGGGGAAACCACTGGCTGCGGCCAGTGGTAATAGGTGATCTGGCAGTGGGAACCGAGACCTCTAAGGTCTCGGTGGAAACGGATAACAGGCAGGGGGAAATTCCCCACTGTCGGGGGAAACTTTGCAGGGACAGGGGGTGTTTGGTTAAGGGTTTAACAGGGTGTTTGGCAAACTGTTTAAAAACAGACTTAAAGGGGGTGTTTGGCAAACTGTTTAAGAAATTAAGGGGTTGTTGGTTCGGCTTATTTTTGAACATAAAACGAGTTCCACGGGATTTCACGGGTACGGATTTCGACGCGATTTAATAAATAATACAAGAGTACATGTTATTATTGTTATTTTATTTAGTTAGTTATCTTTACATGTTTATTAATTTTACAAGATAACTAAATTAATAAATTATGACTTATTATTATTACAAGATTAATTAAATTGATTTGACATGCTACATAATTAATTTAATTAAAAACATGGACTTAGGATTATTATTACTAATTAATAATACATGATTTAACCTAAGTATTTTATTACTTAATTTACACTATAGTAATTAATTAATTATTAAACATGCCTTATGATTAATTAATTATCATGACTTAGGTTATATTAATATTAATATTAATACATGTTTTCAACCTAAGTATATTATACACCTATTTTAATTAAATCATGTTATATTTAATTAAATACTTTTAACCTATAGTTTATATAATTCACATGAATAATTAATAAACTATACCTTATAATCTCATGACTTAGAATATTAATCAGTAAACACTTAAGCTTATTTATTAGCTTATTTAACCAGCTTATATCTATTTTTGGAAACTTTCTATTTTTGGTAACTTTATATTTTTGGTAACTTTCTATTTTTGGAAACTTTCTATTTTTGGAAACCTGCTATTTTTGGAAAGTTACTTATTATTACACAGTAAGTATAATAATACATGAAATACCCGTAATACTTAATCAGATTAATCAGAATACAAGATAAACACAGTTTAAGGCTTTAAACAGTAAACCCTAACCTAAAACATACAAAGTAAGCTAAGATGAGACATAAAACCCAGTACGTAATCAGTAATTCGATACTTATACACGTGTGTATTCATGTAGCATTAGTGATCCAGAAGTAAGAGTCTTTATTCCGTTCATTCACTGGACTTGAGGTACGGATTCCCGTCCTTTCAGTATGGACATTTCTTCCTTATTAAGGATTTCCCCGTATGCAGCCAACTGTTTTCCCCAGTATTTGTTTTATTGTTTTGAACTGCTTATGTTTAAATTAGCATAATCTATAGCCATATACAAGCATGACCAGTTTCACCTAGTTATGGAGGTACCATAACCATAACATTGGAGGCACCAATGTTATGACTTCCCCACGGCGGAGTGATTGCTCGTGGCGTCCCTTTTCAGTTTTGGCCATATTATTATATCAGGTGGGGCGTATGGGTGCATCCTAGTTACATGTTTTATTCAGTATTTCATGGTGAATGTGGTGTGTGCCTTGCATCCTTCACAAGGAGTTGATCCCTCCTACCCAAACCAGTATATTAATTAGAGGCATCCCCTCTAATCAGCATGATGAGGTCACCCCTCCAAGTATTCATGCACGTGACCTTTTCATGACCTATATGGGCTATGGTATATTTATGTTAAAACAGTTTTCATAAGGTAAACATAAGGCTTTTCAAACTATAAAACCAGTTCTTCTTAATACTTAACCAGTTTACTCAGAACTTAGTCTTCCGCTGTTATATTACATGCTTATCCTATTTCATGCTATATTGTATATCCGTGCACTGAGCGTTTTGCTCAGCCGTTACTTTCCTTTCCATGTCCCAAAACGACAGGTACCGAAGACTCGAGCATTTGGAGGACATGCATAGGATGGAAGCTGCCATAGACTTCTTCTCCTGTTTCCTTCATATATTTATGCTTGTTTAGTCTTTCTTTCAGTTCATTTACTTTGTTATGTTTTGGGCTTATGTTTGGGAACCGATGTTTGATTTCGGTTTTCCCTATGGTCATGTATGTTTTACTACATATTACCTTGCATGCTTTGATGACACGCCATGATTACGCGTGACATTCCATTTATCAAAATGGGGTGTTACAAAAGCAGTAGGATTTGAACATATATGATAATATCTTATCATATATGATATATCATATTTGATAGTTAATAAATAAGCCATCCTATATGTTAAAACCTTATCATATTTGATTAATTAAAAAATGTGTCTTAATCACTATATTTATACATTTTGTAGTGGAGAAAGTTAAATCTGAAAATGAACCTTCCTTTGACTAATCTGGTGATTCCTATGTTGATTACTATAGTGATTCATCTAATCATTCACCAACTTACTCATCCAGTGATGATTTAACCAACTTCCTACAATCTAGAAATCTTGAATGATAATTCCCTTATTGGCTTGATGAAGAAAACAACCAAGTGCCTATCAACACCCAGGGGCAGAGCAACTACCACTTGATGTCATATTTCCATATCCACAAATAGCTTCAAGTTCAAAACCAACAAGTGCATATGCTCTAAGAACCTTAAAGCGCATACAACAAGAAGAATCTGCAATAAAGAAACCATATAGCCTCACTCCTATAACAAATGTAGTTCTTGGGATCGGAGCACCAAAAGCATGAGTCGGATTTGTTGGTTTGTAACTTAATTTAGATCTATTTTCGGAAATTATGTAATCGAAAAAACATGTATGCACTTGACTGTATTTTGTATATTATGACTTGAATGCATGCTTTTGTAATTAGTTGTTATAGTTTTGAGCATATTTATCATGAATAGTTCTTACCTCTTATTAGTATCATATATGATAGTGCATTATCATATATGATAATGCATCTAACTCTTAAAATAACTCATATATGATAATGCAATATCATATATGATAATGCAGTATCATATATGATACTCAAGGAAAAGTTGGATATATGAAACAAAGAATCTACCAAAATCATGATTACAACAAAAGAGTCTTCAAAAATCTTAATGAATAATTACACACTTTGTTTAGAAAATAAGACAATGTACTTTTTAACAATATCATATATGATAATATAAACAAAATATAACATAATGTAACATCATATATGATATACCTCTAATATCATATATGATAACCATTTATACATAATCACAAGATACAAAAAATATTACTATTCGAACTACTATTTTTTTTCAACAATAAACACTTCTTCAAGCACATTATCAAAATGACGAGTTCAGGATAAAAGCCTACTCCATCTTGATCCGCTAAAACATATCCTTGCACATCCTCTTGTTATAATCAACATCCTTCTCTACTTTGCTCCAAATCAGGCAATATCACCATCTTTGTCGGACTGCATATGTACAAGAGAGAAAAGAACATATTATGCAACATTTTAACACAAAAATGAATTACTCATATATATGATCGAAGGCAAGTCTAGGGATTTTATGAAAATTACTCATACAAAATCTGTTATTTCTTGTGGTTTGTTTGATATACCATATATGATAGATATATCATAGATGATATATCACCAGTTATCATATATGATATGTCACCAGTTACCATATATGATATATCAATTATCATATATGATACATCTGTCATATATGATATATCATCACTTATTATGATATATCAAGTTTATTTTCAGCTCACATCAACAAGCTTAAATTAAACTCGTATGAAAAATAGCTTATGATTCACCAAAATAGGCTAATAAGCTAGCTTATTTATAACTGAAAGTTTTGGACATAAAATTAATAGTCGTGTGATAGGATCGAACTCGAGATTACAGGATTGCACACAATACATAAAGGATTAATTTTATTTAATAAATGTATTTAATATATTTGTTAAATTAAACCGAGCTTAACTAACGATCGTTAAATAAACTAAGAGTTAAGTTAAACGATCGTTATGGATATAAATAGAAGAAAAGAAGGAAATGGAAAATTCTGGAAGCCTCCTTTGGGTGGGCTTAGGCCGGCGGCTACAAGGGCAAAAGGGGAAGAAAAAAGTTTTTCTAGACTATATAAACAACCCTTAGCCCTCATATTTTTTTCCATCCCTCTCTCTTCTTTCATGTGATCAAACCAAAAGACAAACACCTTTTTTAGGGTTCTTTTTAACCTCTTGGTTTTGATTTCTTGAATCTAGTCCTAGCCCCTCTATAGGGTTGTTGGGTAGATTATTCCACAAGTGTAGAAGCTTCGTTTATACGTGCTAGACTCACGGTTAGCCCGTTGCACTATGTGTGTACAAGAGCGTAATATAGTTTTACTTTAAACTATATCTTGGCACCGTTCTTCATAAACCCTAATTGTTGATTCAATTGGTGATCGTGTGGATTTTCGCTAGGATAAAGGTATGTAACCTAATTCGATTAATTATAATTGTGTTATTATGATCTTGTTAAATCGCTTCCGCTATTACGTGCTTTGATCTTTGCTTATGATTATATAATTGTTATGAACTTCATAAACCATCAATGGCATCGAGAGCCGTTTTAACATGCTATAATTATCGAGATCTAAAGTTTTTTTTAAATAATGATGATTTGAGTTAAAATTACATGTTGTTTTTTAGGTTTTAACAAAATTAGGGTTTTGTTTTGTTTTTTTTTGTTTTTATAAATCGGCCTAGCCAAATTTTTTATTAAAAAAAATAAAAAAAATTGTAAACCCTAAAATTACATGGTATAATCTTTAGATGTTTGCATGGATTAACTGTTATGTCATGTATGGTTACGATCCGTAGTATTTTAATTGTTAAGAGTATGTGGAAGATCCGTGATGAACATGCATGTTTTTTCACGGATCATATGATTTTATATGCTATTGGTTTTATTTGATTCAAAGGTTTTAAAATTAGGAAGGACTTTTATGTTTATAAAAACCCTAGATTTGATGTTCTTTGAATAAATTGTTATGCATGTGGCTATTTGATTTAGTTTTTTTATACCTACTTGTTTTCATGCGTTTTTTTTGTATGTTGTAAATAAGGGTAATTTTTTCCAAGAAAAATAATATGGACTAAATCATAATCAAATTAATGAATTGTTTTGAGATCTAAATTACATAGAATTGCGTTGATTGATAATTTGCAATGATAATTTAACGGCCTACTCTTTTTTTGACAAACTATAAAGTGGTATAACGCACTGTTGGTCTTGTACCCGGTTAAGGAAGGAGGTGTTATGCCATTAGTCGCTGACCGAATTCCCGGCTCGCCTGTGCGTCAAAATTGAAATTACCTACGATTATCTTTTGCATTATATCTTAAGGTTGATTTGCCGCAAATTCACATCCGAAACACAATATATAAGGTTATTTCTTTGTGCTTTAGCTAAGTTCTAGAAAAAGTACGTTGTAAATTGTTGTGGGTAAAGTCTTTAATCGGTTTAACCAATACCTCAACTTGTGATTTATGGCAAAATTTTTGACTCATCAAAAGTTTACTAAAAGTTTTCTTTACTAAACTAATGCTATGGAGATGTATGCATGCTTCTCCATACATGATTTTGACACCAAAACCAATACCCTAAAATTTAAGTCTTATGCCATCTAATTGACGAACACTTGAAGTTACAATTGTCGTCATATGAGATTTGGGCGATGTTGTAATGGAGAGAAAACTTCATGACTGAATAAGATTGCACATGAAGATGTTGCGTTCTTTAGATTAGTAGACTTGATTGAGTTACTCAGTGAGATCTAGAAACTTAAGGCATAAAGTAGGGATGAAACATGTTTACGATGCAAAATGACTTTTGGCAACGTAAATCCCTAAAAAATATCTAGAAATTGCAAATTTGTTTGTCAATTATTGTTCGACAAGTTACCGTGTTGAATACATTTGTCACTAGCAGATCAACTGATGTGATAAGTTTATGTCAATATGGATTCTAGTTTCAAGGAAAATACTATGGTTTTTTATTATCGGGGTAATTTTATTTTCTTGAATGGTATTATCGAAAATACTAATATTTGAACTTATTTCTTTAGAAATGGCTCAACCCGAAAACAATATGACTATAAGTTCTGCGTTCAAAGGTTTCTTTGATCGTTTTGAACTTACTAGCTCAACTTCAATGATTGGTATCGCTCACTAAGAATTGTCTTGAGAGTAGCAGGTACTATCGATATCTTGACTACTCCTTATCCGAAGGATCTTGCTGAAGGAGAATCTGATGCGCAAAGGCTTGAACACGCTGCTAACGTTAAGAAGCACTCTAAGGTGGCTCCTTTAATGTTAGGGAAAATGGCTCCTCCACTTCAACAGAAGTATGAGCTATTTTCACCTAAGCGAATGCTTGATGAGCTCAAGTCTATGTTCGAAAAGCCGCAAGCTATTGAGATCTACGACTTCGTAGATGCTGTGCATAGTTGCAAGCAAGATCCTGGAAAGTCTGTAAGTGCCCATTATATGGAGATGAGGGGTTATATGGAAGAACTCATTGCACTACGATAACCCTATGATCATAATATGGCTATTAACCTAATCAATAGGTCTCTTAATAGGGACTTCAATGATTTTGTTAGGAACTTTAATATGCATTGCGCGGGGAAGACAGTTAATGACTTGCACGCAATGCTCATTGACTATGAAAAGGGTCTAAAGGACAAGGCAAGTAAATCTAATTCTACTCCTCTTGTGCTTTATGTACAAAAGGGTAGAGTGAATAAGCCAAAACCGCAAACGAACAAGAAGAAAGACAAAGGCAAGGGTGATAAGGGCAAACAAGTTGTGACTTATTCTAAACCTAAGCAAAACTTCGTCAAGAAGAATCAATCTCAGAAGGATGATACTTGTCACCATTTCAAAGCAAGTGGTCACTCGAAGAGAAACTGCCCTCTTTATCTCGAGGAGTTGCGAGAAATAAAGAAGAAGGTTGAGCTTAGTGCTGCAGCATCTTCAGGTAACTTATTTATGATATAGTTATTTAATCTTACATACAAATTAAATTCCTGGATGTATGATACGGGATGTGGCATTAACATTTGTAATACCCTGCAAGGATTTGAGTTGGAAATGAAGCTTACCTATGGGGCACAATTTCTGCAAGTGGGCAATGGCGCACAAGCAGCGGTTGAAGCTATAGGAACATTTAATCTAGTTTTACCTTCGGGTTTAGTATTGAGTTTAAATAATTGTCATTATGCACCTACAATTGTTAGGGGTGTTATTTCCTTTTCTAGTATGTTGGATCTTGGATTTATTCACACTATTGATAATAATAGAATTTTTGTTTTCAAAGATGGTTTATTCTATTTTGAGGCAATTTCTGTGAATGGTGTTTTTGAAATTAACATGCATGATAATAATTCCAAGAGAAAAAATAATTTTGTTTTAGCATGAATAAGAAGATAAAGTTAGACAAGAACTCTTCTCATCTTTGGCATTGTAGACTTGCCCATATTGGGAAGACTCGCATACAAAAGCTTCAACGTGATGGTCTTTTGGAAAATATCAATGATGAATCATTTGATAAATGTGAGTCTTGTATCTCTGGAAAGATGACCAAGAAACCTTTTAATAGCAATACTGAAAGGGCTACTGAACTACTTGGTTTAATACACACTGATGTGTGTGGACCACTTAGACATGTGTCAAGGAAAGGTGCTAGCCACTTCTTAACATTTACGGATGATTATAGCTGATATGGTTATGTTTATTTACATAAGAATAAACATGAGGTATTTGAAACATTCAAAGTGTTTAAAACAGAAGTAGTTGCAACTAGGAAAGAAGATTAGAGCTCTTCGTTCTGATCGAGGTGGTAAATATTTAAGTCAAGAGTTTAAAGATTATTTAAGTGAGAACGGAATTGTTCGGAAACTCACTTCTCCATATACTCCACAACAAAATGGTGTATCCGAAAGGAGAAATTGTACATTATTGGATATGGTGCAATCTATGTTTAATCTTACAACTTTACATTTATCCTTCTGGGATTACGCTCTAGAATCTATTGTTCGTATTCTGAATATGGTTCCCACAAAGAAGCTTGATAAGACACCATATGAACTATGGCATGGCAAAAAGCCATATTTGTCTTATTTAAAGATTTGGGGTTGTGAAGCGTATGTGAAACGCGACTCTAGAGATAAACTCCAACAACGCTCAGTAAAATGTATCTTTGTAGGTTACCCTAAGGAAACTATGGGTTACTACTTTTATTATCCGCCTGAGAACAAAGTTATTGTTGCTAGGTATGGAGACTTCTGTGAGATCTCGTATTTTCCTAGTAATTATTTTTATTCTTATTCATTATTTTAATCATTGTTGATACTTATTCAAAATTATAAAAATTATTTTTATTTTATAATTCCATATTTATTTAAATCAAATATTTTGATTTAAAATCACCCATGTGCATTTTTACAAACGTTTACTTGAATCAATGGAACGAGAACCAAGGGCTAAATATTTCGACCTAAAGATATTGATCTTTACATTGCATTAAGTCTAGACCGATAACGGGCACAGTAATAAATTATTGTATTTCATATTTTTACTGTCGATTGTTTCAATGTTTGATGTTTTCAATGTTTTCTTTTAATGTCGTGTTAAGTCGAGTCAGGAGTCTATATTATCTTATTTTGGGTGCGTTTTAACTTTTGAGAAAGTATTTTTACGAAACCCGAACCCCGTAAATATTTGTAAAATTTACTAATAGTCATTTCCCACTTTTTAACAAAGTATTTATTTTGTGGACCTAAAGTTTTAAACTTTAAAACTTTAATCCCTCACTTAAACCATCATATATAAACAAATTATTTACTTCCACTAACACACTTAACCATTTAACAAAAAAAAAATCAACACCCCCCCCCCCTTGTTTCTACCATCAACCCACACCCCCAAAACCATCTTGAATCATCAACATTTAATTTGATTCACTCAAACAAATTAAAAGACCACTTCCTAGAATTTTGAGGTGCATCTTTTGGTACAAAATTTGTAAACATGCATCAACTTTTGAAGTTTTGATGATTTTATGGTTGAATAAGTGTTTGATCATTGTTTTTAGGATGATCATGGATAGATTTTGCTATTTTGATGTTCAAAAGTCTAAGTTTTTATTTTGATCTTTTGCTTTTGTTGCATGCAAGGGTTTAGGATGTTAAAGGATGATATTAGGATGATTTTATGAGTGGGAAAATGGTTAGATCATGTTGAAAAAGTCATTTGATATGATTTTCAAAGTACTAATTTTAGGCAGAAAGTATAAGTTGGTTTTGGGTATCTTAAACTTGTTTTACTATTAAACTAATAAGATAGGGCTGCAGATATTTTTCTTAGCTTCGATTTGATATAAATTAGAGCTTCCAACTCCAAACGAGTTGGAAATAGCGTTAGTTTGATTATTCGTGTACCGGGAGTCGAGTATCGACACAATCTAAAATTGTTGTCGATATTTGGATCGAATATCAGGGACTATAAGTTGAGTTTTAAAAATATTCATAGGCTGTTTTTGGACTATAAACTTAGATTTGTGAGTCTATTATCAAACTCAAGTGTCGGGTTTATTAATGGTATTGTTTAGAAAGGTCAAAATGGTTTTACGAGTCAAAGACGTAATTCTGTCCGGATTTTGTAACTCGAAGATGTGTCGGGCTTTTTATATGTCTTTCTATAGGTGTTAAGTGAGCTTCTCAGTTAGTACCATAAACAATTGACGTGTCTAAGTGAGGTAAATCAGCCCGCACATTTGCTATGTGCCGGCAGTTTTTATCGAGAGCATTGTCTAATAAAAGTATACTTTTAGATGGAGTCTAGAAGTACCCCTTGCTTGGTTTTTCTCATGTGTCATAATTTGATTATGTATTCATTTAATTCAAGTGTTTTTATAAACATTTATTTCGTGTCATCTAAACTTTCGCGTCCCGTTATCGTAGGTCTCCAATGACTTAAGGTTGCTTGATTTTCTGTTGTTTCTACTGAGCCCTCCAGTTTCGTGTTGATTCCACCATATAGCTAAGGTGAGTTCATAGCCCCTCTAGCTACTTGTTGATTGTTTCAAAACACGGGGTGAGATTAACATGTGGGAACACAATCTTTTAAACTGTATGCTATCCAGAACTATATGTTGCCAGATGAATTCATTGATATTATTGCTTTTAGTCTCTAGCCTTAAGTTTCCTCTCCTGATCTTGAATCGTTAATTTTCCTGGTGCATTGCGCGAAGCGCGAATGTTGTGGGTGGATCCATCGGGATTGACTATCCCCGTCCCGATTACCTTGACGCACTTACATTTGTTTATACTTGAGTATTAGGCTGGATACTCACTAGAGGAACTTACACTGAGTTAAGCTTCGGTTCATGAACTAAATCACAATAATATACCATGACTATGGAGAATGTACATAGTCACCCCCCATTACTTGTTTTATAAAGTATATTGTGTTCTATTACTTAGTTTTCTAAACCTATGAATATCACTCAACTTTTTGTTGACGGGTTTTACATGTTTTAATCTCAGGTAATACTGCTTAATGTGCTTGGACGAGGTACCACAGGACATTGGCAGCTTGGAAAGATCTGTGTTGTTATGTTTATGCTTTGTTATAAATGACGTTGTTAAAGTATTGCGTTGATCTTTGGTTATCTTAAAACTTTAAGCTATGATGTTATGGTACTTTATTATGTTTTAAAACTTGTGGGACCGATGTTTCTAAACTCTGATATAATGTGATGTAATATATATGTTTTCTATTACGTCATTTTTCGTGTCATTTATAACTCATTGTTACTTGTACCTTGACGTGTGATCCCCTCGTTGCCTAGTTGTTCCATGTCAGATTCTGGGGGTCTCACAGATTGGTATCAGAGCGATGGTTATAGGGAACTGAGTCATTTTCAAAACTTGGTCTATAACTAAATTTCAAAATATTTCATGCTTTACTAGTGTCAAACACAGAATCTGCCAAAGTTGTTCAATATCTGCGCGGGTAACTCTCTAATCCTTATTGTTTACCTTAATTATTCTTATGATATTTCATACCTTGATTTCATTTTGAAATTTTATATTGGTTTCATTGTGATACGCATTACCTCTTTCCAAACCCCTCCTGCTTATTTATATATATATATATATATATATATATATATATATATATATATATATATATATATATATATATATATATATATATATATATATATATATATATATATATATATATATATATATATATATATATATATATATATACACTAGCATCGTAACCCGCCAAACGGGCGGGGTCGTTTTTTATTTTATTTTATTTTATTTTATTTTTTTAATTGTTTTATTTATTATTTTTTTTAAACTTAATATGTCAACATTTTTTTATATATATTGTTTATAATAGTATATATATATATTTTTTTAAATTATATTTTTTAGGTATATAAATTATTAATTTATTTTTGTATTAATTCTTTTGAGGACATGTTTTCTTTAATCTTATTTTAAGTATTTTTGGGGTTAATTCAAACATGTTTTTTTTATATTTGAAAGAATAATAGGTTAATTATTGTATGTATTGTTTTTTTTAAATAATAAATTTGTTTATAATTTTATTAGGTTATATGTATTATTTATTAATATTGAATTAATCTACATATTACCATAAATTATATTGTATTATTTATTTATTTTTGAACACCTGGACTATAACATCTCTTTTGAAAAATTGTTTTGTTTCCTTACAAAGTATCCGCGCGCTCATGAGTCCTAGAAACCAATGCTTGGTTATGATATTAAGAAACCATGTTAAAAACATACATGTATATCTTGCAACACAAGATCCAGACTATAAGGATCATGTTCAGCGTTCAATCTGTGTGATTGCCATATAGATATACAACGACCTTGAATACAAACATTATTCAATTTTGGCAATGGGTGTGATAACTTTTTCCTTATCATTACCTATTAAAGAGTACAATTTTAAAAATACATTAATAACTTATACACATAATGAATACTTAAACTAATGTTTAAAATTAAAAAAATACCTAAATTACCAATGAAATTTTCTTCGTCGAATCCCTTTGATCCCTTAGTACGTTTAACAAATCTTGAACCTCCATTAACATGGATATTTTTGTTATTAAAACCTGTTACACCATTTAATAATTATAAAAAAATAAAATAAAAAGTTGAAGGGTTAAAAAAAAACACTACCCCCAGGAGAATTCATAGATCGCACACCAACAGCATTTTGGTAACTTAGTTTCGTTCCGGTACCTCCAAAACTCTTACGTTTTCGATTATCATTAACGTTACCATATCCAGTTCCAACAAATGAAGTACCATTTTTCAAGTCAGATGATGCAAAACCTAAAATATTAAAAAATTCCATTAAAAAAAGGGGTTATAAAAAAAATAAACTTCAAATTACATTACCTTGAGAAGTAATGGTTCCAACATCCTCTAGTATTCCAATATTTCCACCACTTGATTTTGGTCCTTTTATGATATTTGATGTTCCTGTATATAAAATAATTAGAAAACTATTAACTTATCAATGGTTCCGTAAGTGATTTCAACTGTTTTAACAATTCTTTTTTTATAATTTGCAGAATAATTAAAATACCTGATGCAGATTCACGTGGTGTCGATTCATGATGTGCTCTCTCATTAAATTCATCATGACTTTCATCAACAGTTCCAGCCTCGTGAAGTTTTGAGCCTGATGTTGTTGCTTTCTTCCTTGAGCGGGTTGTTGTTGAAGGAGTAGCATCTTTCGGAATGTATTCTTTTTGGTATCCTATGGTGCTTTTGCGAGTAGGATATCTGTTCATTGTTATATAATCAATGAATATTCAAAAGACGACTTACAATGAAGAATGAATGAAGATTTATATTCCAGGGATTGTATTTATACACATTATGTATGACAGAGATAAGTAAACATATATTTTAAATTTTCAGTATATATCGTTTCACATACAAAGAATATTGTTTAAAATTTTAGTATATATCCTTTCACATACAAAATATAGCATATATTATTGTCTATATTATTATGAATCTTTTACAAAAAAAACTGTACACGTCCATTCCAATTCTTGGTTTGTTTATACGTACGCCAAACAAATGATGCATCTTCACTGCATCATAAAAATCGTAAATAAAATGTAGAAATATTCAAAAAAATCACATCAGAAAAAAGGAATAGGAGGACGGCAAACTCTAAGATTAATGATTTAGTACTGACTCACATTTTAGTCAAACGCTGCAGACTATTCAGAAAAATTAACAGCTGATATAATTACCTCAACATTTGGAATATGTTTTAGACGACAGATGTTGGCATAAATATGATCAATTGATATCCCTTCACTGTTGTATGTGAGAAAAGGGTTGGGTAGGGTCAATTTGGTAAGGGGTTTAAGGGCAGAACGGGTCATATTTCAAACACTTGGGTCAATCAGGTCAACGGTAATGGGTCACTTTAGGTAACGGGTCAAATCGTATCCCAGATAGGTACTTTCGAAACCTTAATAGCTTAGGATTCCATGCCTATTAGTAACTTATTTAAATCTGGTTTAAATGGATCAGGAGTATCAATCAATTCTTGAAATAGACACGAGACTCAGGATCGGAAAATAAGCACACTATAATATTGAGTTGATATAATAAGAAAAACAAAACAACATTGCAGTTCCTGCTTTTTGTCAGCAGAATCTCTGCCTTTTTCACAGGTTTGAATCCAAAATGAGCTATAACTCTTACAAATTATATATACTTCAATGACAACCTACTTTGCTTCAAAAATTATATTCATAACCAACTGGTTTTCATGTTAAAAGAACAATCTTGAAAGTACATAGCAAATAAAAGACAACCCCAAAATCCAAAGACCAAATGTTTTATGATTGAAACAAGTCATACTTGAAACAAGAACAAATATTCATATCTCAAAAGTCATACTTGAATCCAGTGAAACAAGTCATACTTGAATTTGTTGGGGCGTGGGTGTTTGGCTTTTTTCCATTTTAGTCACGTTGAACACCAAAGCTTCATGAGCGGATATATTCCCACATTCCAATTCAAAACACATTTTATCACCAACATGTAACGACAAAATATCTTTCAAACGATGCATTTCCCCCACCAGGTGGACATTAATACTCTGCTTTGATTTAAACCGCGCATCAACAAACGTTTTAATAACCATATAGAATCTTCTTCCACCTGCATTCAGCCACACCTCGCGATGCCCACCTGGCATATTGTGAGAATGAAATTTAGATGGCACACTCTGTTTACAAAACAAGAGTAACATCAAAAACTTTAGTAAAATTAAAAAAATAGTGTTTAAAATTAAAAATAAATTAATTTAAAAATAATTTAAAAATACATTAAAAAAATAAAATAAACTTTACCAAATATCCTTTTGAAGCAACATTATTAGTAAAGAAAACATCAAAGGATTTCTTAACAAAACCCACTGAAGTTGAACATTCACCTAATCAAGAAAATAGATATATTTAAGTTAGAAATTTTAAATAATTTTAAGATAACAATAGAGAATAAGTTACCTGGTTCAGAATGAGATATATCATCAGAAAATGGAAGAAAGCCATCCATTATCTTTGCTTTGTACACCTCATCTTCAGCTTCATCTGTTTGTGATACAACAATGACTTTGGTGGAACTAAATTCAACAGCCTTACAAACATCCTCCCACTCAGAACCAGTAAAAGCCACTCCAATAATTTCTCGGTTTTTTTTAAATGTAGTGTACGTAATACCAACTTCCGCTAAAACACCATTAATTTGAAGTTTTACCCTCTTACGAACCCTTATAGAACGTGTAGAAATAAGCATTGTATGAGGTATTGGCTGTTTTTATAATTCAGAAAATCCAAAAAATATAAACAATACCGAATAAGTAAAAAACAAATCAACAATTAATAAAAATGTGAAATAATTAAACTAATGAAGCATACCTGATACATTGTTGGGTCTTCACAACCTACAATAATACACTTCTCAACATGATCATTGCACATATGACCATACTCAATCTCTTCACCATTTTTGTTATAAAAATTGACTGTAAATGTTTTAGTCCCAACTTGATCAAAATGAATAATATGATGATCTAGATGAATAAATTTTCCAATAAATTTCATCCATTTATCTCCCGTAATCGACCATATAGAAGAGTAAACGCCTTTTTTCATTTTAACCAAGTGACTTGTACCTTGCGCGTCTATTAACTTTACAATATTTGAATCATTAAACAAACTTGGTGGCCAAGTATGTAGAGGCAAGTCCTGTTTTTTATTAAAAAAATAAAGTAAATAACATTCAAAAAGAAGATGAAACACATAAATAAAATATATTTCAAAATAAATAATTTATAACCAATCATACCACATGTTCGTTAAAATGAACTGGTAAAAAGGTGATCAACTCGATAAATCCGGACTCCTTTTTCTCAACTAACATGAAAAATTAAAAAAAATTGATGTAAAAATATTAACTTATCTATTCTATATACACAGTGAATCAATCTTGGTACCATATGTTCTATTTTCTATGGTCACACCTACATGTATTTTAGAAAAGGTAAAAAAAAGAAAAAATAAATGCAAGCGAAAATAAGTAATCTATTCTAGGCCAGGGTGTTCCTTCGCAACTAATTTCGGATCTCTCTTATTTGTAAATACATAAAAGGATTTGTCACCTATACACAGAACTCATCAACTTAGTTTAATCATAATAGTTATGCAGCCATTGCAACCATTGCCGCAGGAGGACCCGTTGGTTGGTATGTATATATGTGATAGTGTTAGCCTGCTAGGATTAACAGAATAGGGTGAATAATTAAGCTAACTTTTCAGCATAATCGATCCTAAATACATTTTCGTGCAAACCTAAACTAATTTCAATAATTGTAAAAACTGTATTTGGCAAGGTTGTTTTGATATCTTGAAACCAACTTATTACATACCTTTCAATTTACTCATCCAAGTGCAGCAAGATTGTTATATAACTGTATGAAATATATGCTTTTAATGTATAGATTTAGTATATCATATGACATCTAATATTCTAAGGTGATTGTATATTCTATCTACCACTAACATACAACCCCTTGATAGAGCTATTCAAGCGTTTGTCAGATCGGTCTCTCCTACATAAAAGGACACAAGCCCTTTCATGATCCTAAATACACTCGATTTCATTTAAAACACCTTCGTCGCTAAAACACCTGATTATTGCAGTGTAAGTATAAATGTTAGGTTAAACCTTTAACTGATACTTCAACCAGAGTTCAGACCCCATTGTCTATTAATGAATAATCCTCATGTTTAGGGAAACCAGGGGAACCATATTTGTTGGAAATACGTTTTACGTATATAGAAAGTCTCGGTCACTCCAACAATGTAGTTATAGGCTCGTAGTAATGTTAATTGTCATTTATTAAATAGCCCGACCCATGAGCATGTTCATGGGCCGGAAGCCCAAGTCCATTAAGGACTTGGGGTATTTAAGCCTCTTTCCACCATGGAAAGAGGTGTTGGTTGTTTTCATTTTACTTGTTCAATATAGAAAAGTTCTTTCATTTCTCTCTCTAAGTTTCTCTCTCTAGAAAACATCAACCCCCATTGTCTCTCAAAGATTATCAATATTATTCAATTGGTATAAAGAGCATGGGATGAGATATAGGTTTGTTTTTGTGTTGCGTATTGTGTTCTAAACATTTCGTAGATTGTTGGTTTGTTTTTAGCCGAATCTTCAAATTTTTTTTGGTGTTTGATCGAAGTTTAAAGTAGTGTAACATAGGGATTCGTGTTAAACTGTTCTTGGTATCTTGGTTTTTGTTAAAACATCATCTTTCTTGGATCAAAAGTGTAAAAAAGTTGTGTGTTCTTCATTCCGAAATTTAAGCAGAATCTCCATCGGAAAGTACAAGTGAAACGTGGGCTTCCATCGCAATAACCATCACCATCGGAAAGGGTTTTGGTTCTACATTGCGATACGTGGGTTTTATTACTTATTCCGATCTGGACATTCCGATCGTACTTTGTGATCTGGGATTCCGACGGGTATAAGGAAGTATTTTAAGTCGTTACTCTGCTTGAATTTTGTCAGCTACTTTGCGATCTGAGCATTGCGATCTGAGTATTCCGATAGACTTTGCGATCTGAGTATTCCGACAGGCTTTGCGATCTGATCATTTCGATCTGAACATTTCGACAGCATTGCATTACGATCTAGGCATTCCGATACCACCATCATTCCGACCAAGTTACATTACGATCTGGGCTTTGCGATCTGAAGTGAGATATTCCGATCTAAGCATTTCGATAGTGAGATATTCCGATCTGGGTATTCCGACAAAAAGAACATTTCGATAGAACATGTTTTTAGATACTTAGGGGATTTCTTCTATTTGGCAAATTAATTTGGTAATTTGGTAAATTTTAAAAGCAAACACAACAACAAGATAACAACACAAAAAAAACTCATAACCTTATTTCATTGTTCGATCATCTTTGATAATCTTTTGTGATCAAAATGAATCCGAGTTCATTAATGCCTCAAATGACATCACTTACGGATATTTCCGTCATTACGGGAACAGATAATCGCCCTCCAATGCTCATTAAAGAAGTCTTTGAAGCATGGCAAGGCCGTATGATGTCATACATTAAGGGAAAACCGACATATGGGAGGCTTATGGTCAAGTCAATTCTAAATGGTCCACTTGATTATGGTACTATCGTTGCTAACAATGTGACTCGACCACGTGAGTTTGAAGAACTTACACCAGCTCAACAACTTATTGCTGATGTAGACGAAAAGGCTCTTCAAACCATTCTCCAAGCTCTTCCACATGACATCTATCGAATGGTGAGTCAATATACGGTTGCAAAGGATTTATGGGAACGTCTAAAGGTTTTGCTACAAGGTACGTCTCTTACAAAACAGGAACGGGAATGTCAGTTGTATGATCTGTTTGATAGGTTCACGTACAGCCCAGGGGAAACGCTTCACGACTATTACTTCAGATTCACTACTCTAATGAATGATTTGAATGTATACAATCTCGTGATTGCTCCATTCCAGGTTAACACCAAGTTTTTGAATACTCTACCTCAAGCTGAATGGGGTGAGTATATTACCCATGTTAAGTTAACCAGGGATTTGCATAAGTGCAATTTGGATGAACTCTATGCTTTTCTTCAGCAGCATGAGAAACACGTGATCATGCACCGTTCACCTCGAGGTATGTACCCTGATTCTCTGGCACTGATGGCTAATCAACCAAGCTTGTCATATAACAACACTCCTTATATCATGGGACACCAAGCTTATCACCCATCACCGTACCTGACTCCAAGCTTCCCCCAATATTCGATTCTACCTCAACCACCCACCTCACATCAGCAACAATATCGGTTTAATGCACCTTCATCTCAGAGAGAACCACAAGCATCACAATATGGTTCACAACCTCACCCAAATTCACCAGCAAGCATTGCACCTTATACTCAGTCATCATACCTTTCTTATCAAGAGAATGCAACATATCCATCAAGCTATTCTGACCACATGAGTAATCCTTCTAGTGCTTATGCTATTCAACAAGACCAAGCATTGTATTGTGAAAATGATGAAGTTCCCATTCCTGAATTCAAACAAGGAACTGACCCAGTTGAAGTGTTAGCCACTATGTCTGCTTATCTCACAAGGACATTGAGCAAACGAGGATTTAGAGGACTAGCTCCTACTAACAATCAACTGAGGAATTCATCCAATTCTCGACAACAAGCTACCATTGAGAATGGCAGGGTAATGGTTCAACCCATACAACCTAATCAGGGGAGACCCAATACATCAACCAATGCACGCATGGGCAATCCTGCTCCAATGGTCAAACCTCCTCCAAGGGCTAATTCCACAGGTAAGTTGAGAATGATTACATGCTACAACTGTAAGGAAGAGGGTCACATGTCTAGGGATTGCACAAAACCCAAGAGGAGAAAGGATGGTCAATGGTTTGCAGAGAAGATTTATTTGGTAAACGCTCAGGCACAAGGACAGGAAATTGATGAAGAGGAGCTTGCATTTCTTGCTGATCCAGGGATTGCGGAACAAGAAGTTGTCACTACACAGAATGCAGCATACCAAGCAGATGATCTGGATGCTTATGATTCAGACTGTGATGATCTTCAATCTGCTCAGGCAGCTCTTATGGCAACTATCTCTAGCTTTGGGCCAAATAAAATATCTGAGGTACCTACTAATACCACTGATACTAGTATTCAACCACATCAAGTTGGGCAAAAGGGTGCTGATTCGAATGAGTCTTCGGTGGTGAGTCTTTCAAACGAGGAGACAATCAATGATAGCAATATCAATGCAAGTCCCCAGACTTTGAGTGAATCACAACCGTGAGTCATTTCGCATACGCATACTCCTGCTCAACAAGATTTGGTCATGGTTCCTGCAATGTTACTTAGCCAAATGAATACTGCACTCTTAGAAACCTTAGCTAAGAATAAGAATTTGTCTGCTGAGCTTGCCCTGTGCAACGAAAAAGTTCAAACTTTGGAATTAGTTCCTTCGTCCAATGTTCTAACAAATCCCGAATATGATCATTTTCGAAACAAACAAATGGGTCATTTGCAAGAAATTGAAACCTTAAGAGCAGATCTTTCCAACGAACTTAAAGAAAAAGAATTAGTGGTCACTAATTTTCATAAACTTCAAACGGATTTTGAGTTACTCGAGTATAAAAAGAATGAAATGGAAATTAATGCAGCTAATAAGATTAGAAGTTTAGATTATTTGCTTTTAAGACAATACGGTGCCTCTCAACTAGTGCATTTATTTGATGCTTCGTTTAGAGAATTTAACTTATCGCGTCAAAAAGGCCTTCCCCCTAACCCACGGTATGCAAAACAATCTCTTATCCATAGTCTAAGACTTTATAATGCAACCCAATTAGGATTGGTCTTATATCCGATTGTTACTTTCGAGGATCGCACAAATAAGGATCTAGTTGATGGGAATCGGTCATACAACTTTGCAAAATATCCCGAGTGTGATTATTTTAAAATGAATCAGGAGCTTGCAAAAAAGGATTTTAGAATTCGCTTCCATATGGATAAAGATCTCATCACAGCACCAACCTACATGTTAAATGAAGAAAACCCTAGTACACTTCCTACACTTGTCAAAATGGAAGGACCTAAGGAAATTCCAAAGGATCTTCCAACTGTTAGCACTGTATGGTTAAACTTGCAAGAGATTAATCAATACTTTGCTAGTTTTGACAAGGTCATTTTGGAATGTACGACTTCAAATGGCCTAAATGCCGGAGAATGGGCTTTCGAACACATGAACGAGGTGTTTAAGAATGAGATCAATCCGTTTGTCGAAAGTCTAAAAGGAAGTTTTGCATCTCTTTCGGAAAATCTCGAGTTTGAAATTGAAGAAGTTCAAAAAGTGTTTTATGAAATGGACACCGCTTATGAACTACAATTAATTGAAAAGGAAAAGATTTTATCTGAATATGACCGATTCTTGTCCCAAGTAATTTCGTGTGATGTGCTTACTACTGTGAATATTAATTATTCGAATGAACTTACATCCGCTATGATTAAATGTGATGCTGTGAATATATGTGATGATGTGTGTGATCTCTCTGTAAATGTTGCTGATACTGTAAATGAGGTAGATAATCATTCTTGTCACGAGTCTAATGCTGAATTTTTAAAGCTTCAAGATTCATACAATTTACTTACAAAACATTTTAATCAACTTGAACAACATTGTATATCTTTAGAATTAAAACAGCAAACTCAAAACGAGGATCTTTTGATAACAAATGGTTGTGAAAACAGTGTTGAGACGAGTGACAAGATGATTGAGATAGTTAAGACATTAGAGGAAGAGATTATGAGATTAAAGAGAGATGAATCATCAAATGAAACACTAAAATTGGAACTAGAGGCTGCAGAGTCTAAAAACCAGGTCTTAGAAATTAGACTTTCATCTATTCTAGGGGAGATGGATCAGGCAAGACAGGGACTATCCGCTCTTTATGGTTCAATAGAAGAACGCTTAGCTTTTAATGCAGCACAGCAACAATCTTATGTTGAACAACTAAACCAAAAGTGTGAGGAAATCTCTGACTTAAACATCCAGCTCATTGACAAAAATATGGTTCTGGCCGAGTTAAAGGAGACACTTCTTCTCACCCGACAAGAAGTTGTTAATAACTTAGCTACCAACTCTGCACCGTCCTCTAGTGCTCCAAAAACCAACCCAGTAGTGCTTTATAAGAACCCGCTCCATAAGAAAAACTCGGTTACCTACGATGATTATATGAGGAATGCAATTAAGCATGTAGATCTTGTTAGGGATATTTTAGATGATTTGTATGCGTTAGATCCCTCAAGCAGTTACTATTATTCAGCTCATGAATATATTAAGCGTGTTCAATATTGCTTAGCATATTTGCAATACATAGGAAAACCGGGTTCTGCACTACTCACTAATCGCCCCATTGCTGTAACTCCATTCAATAAGACTCCAGGAGCAAAACCATCATTGGCACAATCAAGTAAGGCACCGTTAAAATATGTTGCTAATATTCCCACTTTGCCTTCTACAGGAGTAAAAGAGTCTACTAGGGCTAAAGGATCGCCACTCAAGAAAGATAAGATCAAACCCTCCACTAGTAGTACCATCAAGAAGAAAGTAGAAGCTCACCCTAGGAATGTTATCTCAGTTTTAAATAAAAAGAATCATGTTGCTAAGACTAAAAGCTCTGCGCCTGTGCAGAAGTCTAAACCATTTGTGAATTCTAATTTGAAATGTTGGAATTGTAATGAATGCATGTTTTCCCAACGTCATGATTTGTGTCTTATTGATCATGTGAATGAAATGAATGCCATTAGGAATGATCTTGAATGGAAGCCAACTGGTAGAACTCGTGCCCAAGTTGGATGGCAATGGCGTCCCACTGGTAGGACCTTTACATTAGATGGAAAAATGTGCCCTTTAACTAGGAATGCATCCATTGAGGTTAGGTCTCAGCGTCCTTTAGTTAGGCACACTAGCACTAAAGTATGGAAACCACGCCCTTTAATTAGGTCAGCCCCCACTATAGTGCCTATCAGTGAAGAAATACCTCAGGATTTAAGCCAACTAGAATCTACACCACCAATTAGGAAGAAGGCTAGGAAATCTAAGAAACCTAAAGTTAGCAAATCTAAGATTATTAAAACTGTACCTGCTAATAACAAGGAACATTCAGATTTCGAAACCTATACATTGTCCTCGTCTGGTGATATTTTCAGGTGGTCCAAATCATCCTCTGGTATTTGGACTCCGGTTGTTCAAAGCATATGACCGGAGATCGCTCGATGCTCCGAAATTTCGTCAGCAAGTTTCTTGGAACGGTTAAATTCGGTAATGATCATATTGCAAAGATAATGGGGTATGGTGAATATCAGATTGGTAACGTTACGATTTCAAGGGTATACTATGTAGAAGGTCTTGGTCATAATTTATTTTCAGTAGGACAGTTTTGTGATTCCAACCTAGAGGTTGCTTTTCGACAACATACTTGTTTCATTCGCAACTTGGAAGGAAAAGACTTGTTGAAGGGATCTCGTGGTGCAAATCTTTATACGTTGTCCCTACAAGACATGATGGCCGCCTCTCCAGTATGTCTTCTCTCCAAAGCATCTAAGACCAAGTCATGGTTATGGCATCGCAAATTATCTCATCTCAATTTTGATGCTATTAATCATTTGGCGAAAAACGAATTAGTTCGTGGTCTTCCAAAGCTCAAATTTCACAAGGACCATTTATGTTCCGCGTGTTCAAGGGGGAAAAGCACCAAGAAATCATACAAGTCCAAAGCTGAAGACACCAATCAAGAAAAACTTCATCTGTTGCATATGGATCTTTGTGGGCCAATGCGAACCGAAAGTGTGAGCGGTAAGAAATTCATTCTTGTTATTGTGGATGATTTCTCCAGGTTTACATGGGTAAGATTTCTACGTACAAAGGATGAAGCACCGAAGGCTATCATCACTTTTCTGAAATTCATTCAGGTACGTTTAAATACTACTGTCTGCCGTATTCGTACAGATAATGGAACAGAGTTCGTCAACCAGACTCTTCGTGATTACTATGAAGAAGTTGGTATCTCACATGAAACATCCGCTGCACGTACTCCACAACAAAACGGTGTCGTTGAAATACGAAATCGTACGCTTATGGAAGCTGCTAGGACTATGCTGATTTATGCGAACGCTCCATTGTTCTTGTGGGCAGAAGCTGTATCTACTGCATGTTTCACCCAAAACCGCCCTATCATTCGGAAACACCATGGAAAAACACCTTACGAGCTTCTACATGATCATAAACCCGATGTTTCCTTATTTCATGTGTTTGGTGCTCTTTGTTATCCAAACATTAATAGTGAGAACTTGGGCAAACTTCAACCGAAAGCCGATATAGGTATTTTTATTGGTTACTCACCCTCCAAGAAAGCATACCGAATTTACAACCGTCGTCTTGGTAAGATAGTAGAAACTATGGACGCAGATTTTGATGAGCTGACAGCGATGGCTTCTGAGCAACGCAGCTCTGAACCCGCGCTTCACGAGATGGGAACCGGTGCTATTAGTTCCGGATTAGTTCCCAATAATCCTACTTCTACATCATTTTTACCACCTACAAGGCCCGAGTGGGATAAATTGTTTCAACCGTTGTTTGATGAATTCTTTGATCCCCCAAATGATGAAGTTCCAGCACCTGTAGTGATAGCTCCAATCCCTGAAGTTGTTGCTCAAGCTAATGACGCTTTATCTAATGCATCTTCAATTAACATTGAACTGGATGCACCTCTACCAAGTGATTCTCAAACTACACCTGAATCGTTACCCTTACTTGTGCCAAATGATGTTGAAGAGGATTCTATTGATCACGATTTGGAATATGCTCACCTACAAGAGCTTCCTTTCTTTGGTGTACCGATACCTGAAAACCCTTCAGCCGCATCTACCTCAGAAGAAGCTCCTTCTATTGTTCACTCCAAACCACCACGGATTTAAAATCATAGCACCAAATGGACAAAAGATCACCCAATTAGGAATGTTATTGGAAGTCTAGATCGACCAGTCTCTACACGCCATCAATTACAAGAGAGTGAACTCTACTGCTATTTTGATGCATTTCTCTCTGAAGTTGAACCTAAAAACTAGCAATAGGTTATGACTCAATCATCTTGGATTGAAGTCATGCAAGAGGAACTAAATGAATTCCAAAGACTTGAAGTATGGGAATTAGTTCCTCTCCCTGACAAGGTTAACATCCTTACTTTGTTGTGGGTTTATAAGGTTAAACTCGATGAGATGGGTGGAGTCTTGAAGAATAAGGCAAGATTGGTTGCTAGAGGATACAAACAAGCCTTGGGTATCGACTTCGAAGAATCTTTTGCTCCTGTGGCAAGATTGGAGGCTATTAGACTATTCCTTGCGTATGCTGCTCATATGAACATGATCGTCTATCAAATGGATGTGAAGACGGCATTTTTGAATGGTGAACTAAGGGAAGAAGTCTATGTTAGTCAGCCGGATGGGTTCGTTAGCACGGAGTTTCCTAATCATGTGTACAATCTTAAGAAGGCTCTCTATGGGTTGAAACAAGCTCCACGTGCATGGTATGATCTCCTTTCAACATATATCATTTCGGAAGGCTTCTCCAAAGGCAAGGTGGACCCCACTCTATTCACTCTCAAGAAGGACAACGACATGATTCTGGTACAAATTTATGTTGATGATATAATATTTGCTGCCTCTAACATAGAATTGTCAAAATGCTTTGAGAAGATAATGTCCACACGCTTTCAGATGTCAATGATGGGAAAAATTTTATTTTTCTTAGGATTACAAATTTCTCAGAATCCCAGAGGCATCTTTATTAATCAATCCAAATATGCTCTAGAATCTTTAAAAAAATATAACTTTGAAAATTGTGACCCCGTGGACACTCCAATGGTGGAGAAATCCAAGTTAGATGAAGATAGGAATAGGACTATTGTCGATCCGAAACTCTACCGTGGAATGATCGGCACCCTTCTCTATCTGACTGCTAGCAGACCTGATTTGCAATTTGCTGTATGTATGTGTGCCCGGTATCAGGCTCGGCCTACCGAAAAGCACCTACATGTTGTTAAAAGGATCTTTCGGTATCTCAAAGGAACACTTCATCGTGGTATATGGTATCCGAAAGACTCCTCTATTGCTTTAATATCATACACAGATGCCGATCATGCTGGGTGTCAAGACACGAGGCGTAGCACTTCTGGGTCTGTGCAACTCCTTGGAGACAGATTGATTAGTTGGTCTTCTAAAAGGCAGAAAAGCGCTGCAATTTCTAGCACGGAGGCTGAATACATCGCCATGTCTGGTTGTTGTGCTCAAGTTCTTTGGATGAGATCACAACTAACTGACTACGGTTTGGGATTCAACAAAATCCCGATGTATTGTGACAACAAGAGCGCCATTGCCCTTTGCTGCAACTACGTTCAACACTCCCGGGCAAAGCACATCGACATTCGCTACCATTTCATTAAAGAGCAGGTGGAGAACGGAGTGATCGAGCTGTATTTTGTCACCACTGAGTATCAGCTGGCAGATATGTTCACCAAAGCCTTAGATCGAGGACGAATCGAGTTTTTGATCGACAAGCTTGCCATGAAATCTTTCTCTCCAGCGACTCTCAAAGAGTTGGCAGAAGAATCAGCAGAATAGTGGTGGTAAACTATTCATGCGTATCCTTTGTTCGTGATCATGTATATTATCGTATATATATAAACCACTAAAAGAAAAATACAAAAATATAAAACCAAAAAAACCATAAAAATATAAAACCTAGAAAAACCATAAAAAATTATAAAATCAAGAAAATCCAAAAATATTTTTCATTTTTTAAAAATCGGGCATGTCTTTTAGTACGGTAATATTTACGGTTTTAGAAATGTCGATCAATATTGACACGGCGCCATAAATAGAGTCCGTATAAAAGTTGTACATTTTTAAAACATGCCCATTATGGCTTGTAGTTATTTCAGACTGCAACCCGGTTTTCATATTAAAGTCAAGTATTTCTTATGAAAGCTTTGGCTCACAACGGGAATTAATTTTCTCGGGAAAGGTTTACTTTAAAACCTTGTAAGGGATCAAGTTTACTTTATAACTTGGTCTAACACAAATCTATGTACGCCTCTGAAGGCCTACGAATTCTAAGGATTTGGTAATGGATGGATTAGATCTATTGATTAATGGTGGAAATGGGGAAGGAGGAAGATGAAGTGTAGAGAGAGAAAGGAGAGGGAAGGAAAGTAGAGAGAGAAAGTAAGATTAGATTAATGAAAGTGTGTAAGAATGAATGACCAACCCCCTCCTAACATGCTAGGAGGGGTATATATATAGCCCACCCTACATGTGGGCTATATGGACTATATACTTACAAAGTGGATCACGAGCCCATTACATAATTATCGTTGGAGCGACCGATCCTTCACAAATACGTAAAACGTATTTCCAACAATCTCCCCCTAAGGGAGGTCGCTCCAAGTTACAAAGTTCTAAATATACTATGGCTCGTGATCTATGCTAATAATGATGTGACCGAGACTTTCTTTGGGAAAACACATTTCCAACAATCTCCCCCTAAGGGAGGTCACACCATTTTACAAAATCTTAAACCTAGCATCTATGCTTGAGTCTTCGATCTTGTTCTTGTGAATATGCTTGAAGTGATCTTTGACTTTAGTTCTTGAGCATGTTTCCTTGCCTTGACCTTGTGCATTCATCACTTGTGAAATTTGCCTAGTTGTGACTTCATGTTCCACATACTTATACCTTTAAATTCTTGAAAGCTTCAGAGTTTGATACAGCGGAAGACTTGACCTTCAGACTTTCTTGAATTTGTTGAAGTACTAATTGTATGTAGTATAAGCATGTGGTAACGACTTCTTCTGGATTGTACACCGCAATGCCACCTTTTTGTTACACTGCATAAGACAGTTAGCAACAAAACATATACACGGATGAAATGGCCTTGAACATTTCATTCTAATTTGGTAGCATTTTACCTCCGGCCGGTGAAGACCGTTGGACGATATTAAATATCGTACTTGTGGCAGGTAGTTTCAATTAAGAACCTCCTTGACAAGATTTCGCGGGTAAACCCGTTCTCTTTACTCGACCGTCCAAAGCTGACTGCGAACGTAAAGAGTGAATCATTTGGATAATATTATCCGCATGATTTGAAGCCGTCAATTCATGTTCCTGGAACAAGTGAAATTCAATTAAGAACCGCACCATCGTTGCTTTCCAGTTGTCACTAGCTTGATTCATATAGAATCTTGCAAGTTACCTACCAAGTGCTGTTTGATGTTAACACTAGAAGGATTTCCACTCGTCACTGTGATCAATAAAGAGTCACTCTGAGTGTTCTGGCAAGATCATATGATAATGCGTAGAGGCCTGGAACGTGTTTAAATTCATTTAAGAATTAAACCACTGTTGCTTTCCAGTTATCACAAGTTTGATTCATAAAGAATCGCACAAGTCACCTACCATGAGCTTTTTGATATTCGCTCAAGAAGGATTTCCATCTTCATTGTAAATACTTTCGTATTACTCAGATGTTCAGGCAAGATCATGAAGATTTTGCGTAGGACTCTTAAGAACTTTCTTACTTTTCACAGTGTGTGAAGAAGCAAGGAATAATGAAAGTGTGTCCTAATGAGATATTTGATGATCTCAAATGGCTCTAGACTCGATCGTGCATTTTGGATTTTTAGTGATCGGAGGCTGGAGAGGAGTGCCACCTTTTCAATACCAATTTATTCGGAGTGAATAAACCAGTAGATAATGTGTTGATCTCCGTGTGATTAAAACAAATACCTTTTGAGAGATATTTGAGTTAGCTGGGAAGGGTTGTGCATTGCATCACTGGGTCCATGATGTCTTTCTTCAATACCGAGAATCATTAGCAAAAATGATCTCAATAGCATATGAATTGACCTGGTTTCTGCCTAAGGTTGTAAGGAGGGCTTCTTTCTTTACACCCTTTATCTTTACAATTCTTTTTCATTCTTCAACCCCTTCAATGCTTACCAATACGTCATAACTAGCACCTTGTTGTGATTGTTCCAGTGCTAACTTAAGTACTTGGTCGGCATTCAGCTACGTTCACAATCTTTCTCCATCTTTCCTAAAGACTACTATTTCTAGCTATGGAATGTCCTTGGGAAGATTCCTCCGGTTCTAGAGAAATCATTGGACTTTAACCTATCCTACCATCCTTATGTCACCACAACCTTCATCGTCGTGAATAGAGATGTTTTGGGTAAGTGTATGTCACCATGAAATCCATTTTGAAGTGCAAATCCATTTTGCTCCCCCTTAACATATGCTACGATATTCGAAAACATTTCGCACATATCGGGATGAGCTAACACGTTAAGTCAAACCATTTGTGATTAATCATATCCCATATTAAATCACATTTTCTCCCCCATATTAAAAATATTAACCCAATCGATGTTTTTAATATCAATTGATTTAATAGCATTTTAAGAAAATTTGGGAAGAAAAATGTAAATCCAATTATCTTCATGATTTGAACAAGCTCCCCCTCAAATTAATGAGGGTGTACTTGAAACGTAAATTAAATACCTTGTAAACACAAGTGTAAGGTATTTATTACGTGCAAAGATCAGATATAATAATGAATTCACAAGATTAGCAATGTACGAGGTTGGACCTGAATAATGGAGAACAGCATATGAAAGAAGCACATGGTTCTTGTTCACGAATGTTGGTCGCCTCGTCACGTCCCCGAGAAAATTAATTCTCGTTGTTGAGTCAAAGCTTTCCGGTGAAATGCTTGACTTGATTATGAAAAGCGGGTTGCTATCTGAAATAATAGCAAACCATTTTGAGCATGTTTTAAATGTTTTAAACTTCTGCTCGAACTTTATTTACAACCCCGTGTCATTATTGAATGACATTTCTAGGTTCGTAAATATTATCGATTCCAGAAGACATGCTCTTTTTATCAAAACATTTTTGAACACACAATTTTGAAAGATTTAGAAAAATCTTTGAAAAATTCTTGAAAAATTGTGTTCAAAGTTTTGAAAACCAATTACTTGAGCTTAAGATGTTGAATATCTTAAAAGCGAGCTCAAGTCCGAGAAGTTGTGAACTTCCCGTTGTTAAGGATAAGTTACCATCGGCGATAAGCTTTCCTTTTATCTGAAGAACGAGTCCTAAGCTGACATTTACTTAGAAGTCGTGTTCATGAGCTTGAAAACTTTGACTGTTTTAACGGAAAGCTCATGACCGAGAAAGGTGAATTTCTCGTTACGAGGAAAAGTTCTCTTATTTAAAAGATACACTTTCCTTTCTGAGCTTAAAACTTCGAATGTTTTAATACAAGCTCATGACCGAGAAAACTGAATTTCTCGTTATGAGGATAAGTTTATCATTAATGATAAACTTTCCTTTATTTGAAGTACGAGTTACAGTCTGACATTTAACTGTAAGTCATATACACGAGCTTAAAACCTTTGAATGGTTTTAATGTAAGCTCGTGTCCGAGAAAATTTAATTTCTCGTTGTAAGGATAAGTTTATCATCGGCGATAAACTTTCCTTTATTTGAAGCACGGGTTACCATCTGATATTTAATGATAAACCATAATGCATGAGCTTAAAAAACTTGGAATGTTTTTGATATAAGCTCATGCCCGAGAAAAATGAATTTCTCGTTTTTAGGATAAGTTTATCATCGGCGATAAACTTTCCTTTCTTTGATGAGCGAGTTACAGTCTGTTATGTGACTGTAAGTCCTTGTGCAGCTTAACCATGAATCCCCTGAGACATTTGTTTCTCTGATATCTGCTTCTTCAGCAACCAAACTCTAATAGTGTCCTTAGTTGAACGGTACACAACGATTGGACCGCTTCGTTCTTTTGGAACATCAACTTTGGTACCTGCAATCTCATTAGGACTTTGCATGCTTTGACGTGGGTTAGCGATATCAATTATAGAAGCACGTGGGGGTTCACAGTTTGCTTTACTTGTGTCAGAGGTGGCCTGAGGGGATGATTCACTTGTCTTCTTTGGCAAACGTTTCCTTTTATAGAAAATCTTAAGTTCAGGCTTAAATGATGTATCATCCTTTGCAATTTCCTCCCTAGTAGTCTTCGTAGAATCAGAGACTATCCTAGTTAAAGGGCACTCGTTTCCTACAATAGTAAAAGTTCTACCAGTGGGGCGCCAAACTTTACCAAAGGGTTTGATTTTAGCTATCCACTGGGACTTAATTCTAGCACGGGAGTTCACCTCATCAAGTAATTTCTTGACACAAGCATCATGATTTGCCGTAAAGACACATTTTCTACATGTTTTACAAGTAGCATATTTAATGTCTGAATAATTCCTAGATGATTGACCGATGCTCCTAGAAGATGGCATGCTACGGTTAGCAGTGTTGGGTAATCTAGATGGCATCTGACTAGGTTGGACATTGCTATCTCTTACATGTGTCTTTTGAATAGCTTCCCTTTGACCAGATTTGTGGCAAACGTCATTTGAACTAGTTCTAGACGTGGTCTTGGTATTTTTAGGGAGACTAGAGGCAATCATATGATTTGGTCTTGCTAAAGCTGGAGTGATCACATTGGGCCTAGTTGCTGGAGTGACTGGTCTAATAAGATGAACCAAATCAACTTGGGAGGCAAACCGCGGTCTCGAGGATTGTGGTCGCTCGGATCTAAATGCAGTAGGTTGTCTGACAATCGGTTGTCTGACGAACTGATTTGTAGGCGGTTTCCCCAAGATTGATGGTTTTTCAAGCTTAGTGTCCACACTAGGTCCTTTACTTTTCCTTAACTCGTTTTTCAACGCAGCTATAGCAAAAACCTTTTCCTGTAATTGGGCCTTTAATGTTTCATTTTCTTTGAGCACGATATCTTGGGATGCCAACTTAGATTCAAGCAGTTGAATTTGTTTCAAAAGATTATCCTTTTCAGCTTTAGAATCTAGAACAGTTTGATCCAATTTTCTTTCAAGAACAACGTTTAACTTTTCAAGTTTTTCAAAGTATGTTTCAAATTTGACCGTTTTCTTAGAAAATTCAAGTTTAGCATCCTCAAGATCTTTTGATTGCCGAGCTACGATCGTTTCGAGCTCTTTAATCTTGGAATCAGAATCAGTTAACGAGGCAGTTATAAAGCATTTATCATGATGTTTAGCATTTTCAACACTTTCTCCCCCATTATGACTTACATCGGATGAATCAGAAGTGGTATTGCTATCACTCGTTTCCATCCCATGTTTGTCATAATGAGGTTTCGAATGCTCAATATGCGGTATGTCATCAGCATATACATCATAATTAACATCACATTGTACCATGTTTGCAGGCTCTTCGTCATAAATGGGTAAGGTGTCATCAAGAGAAATCTCGTGAACATTCCCCGACGTGCCACTGGCATCATGTTGTCCTCCTGATTCTGTGCTCGTGCCATCGTTAGGCTCCAAGTTGTCAACCTTATGACCATTATCCTCTTGCATCTGCGGCATTGATTCTTGCACTCCATTAACATACCCTTGCTGAAGTCGAGATCTTTCATAAATCGAAGATGAGACTGATGTCATGAGTTTCAGTATTGTATCACGAAAAACTCGAAGCTCGGTATTTGTATCTCGAAGAAAAGAATGGCAAATCATTGAACTTTCAGACTTGATGATATTAAATTGGAGAAAAGGCGTGAGTTGTGTCACAAGAGCCTTATAAGCAAGTGCCGATGCAGAGTGATTAAAGTTTTCATTGTTGAGTTGCTCTGCCAGTTGGGTCAAGATGGTAAAAATTGAGTCGATGAATATATGACGATCTTGTCCAAAGATTGTCACAAATTCGCTCCCTCCTTGAATCCTCGAAAGAGTGACAAGATGAGACTGAAGCATTTGAAATGAAGTGATGCCACTTTTGCTAACTTTGTTTTGCATTGAATGCGATACTCCCTCTTGAAATGTCGAACTCAACGAATCCATTGAATGTGGTTGCGTTAATCCCTATTCGGAATAACTCCTATTCGGAATAATCCCTATTCGGAATAATCCCTATTCGGAATAATCCTTATTCAGAATAATCCCTATTCGGAATAATCCCTATTCGGAATAATCCCTATTCGGAATAATCCTTATTCGGAATAATCCTTATTCAGAATAATCCCTATTCGGAATAATCCCTATTCGGAATAATCCCTATTCGGAATAATCCTTATTCGGAATAATCCTTATTCAGAATAATCCCTATTCGGAATAATCTTTATTCAGAATAATCCCTATTCGGAATAATCCCTATTCGGAATAATCCCTATTCGGAATAATCCCTATTCGGAATAATCCTTATTCGGAATAATCCTTATCCAGAATAATCCCTATTCGGAATAATCCCTATTCGGAATAATCCCTATTCGGAATAATCCTTATCCAGAATAACCCCTATTCGGAATAATCCCTATTCGGAATAACCCCTATTCGGAATAATTCCTATTCGGAATAATCCCTATTCGGAATAATCCTTATTCGGAATAATCCTTATTCAGAATAATCCCTATTCGGAATAATCCTTATTCAGAATAATCCCTATTCGGAATAATCCCTATTCGGAATAATCCCTATTCGGAATAATCCTTATTCGGAATAATCCTTATTCAGAATAATCCCTATTCGGAATAATCCCTATTCGGAATAATCCCTATTCGGAATAATCCTTATCCAGAATAATCCCTATTCTGAATAATCCCTATTCTGAATAATCTGGAAAAATAGTTTCCGAGACTTAAAAAGAAGCTATTAACTCCGATTTTTGATCCAAAACCACAAAAAGTTTTATGATTTTTACCAAAATAAGCTAAACCCAATCCTTATCAATCAATCCCAATAACAAAAACACCAAAAATAACAAGATTCAAGAATGATTTTTTCTAAAGATCACTAATTGATTCAAAAACTAAAAAAGCAACACAATCAATTGAAGGGGTTTTTAATCAAATCAATAGATAAAAAAAAAACGCAAATCCTAAGAATTAACCATGGCTCTGATACCAATTGAAGGCCTACGAATTCTAAGGATTTGGTAATGGATGGATTAGATCTATTGATTAATGGTGGAAATGGGGAAGGAGGAAGATGAAGTGTAGAGAGAGAAAGGAGAGGGAAGGAAAGTAGAGAGAGAAAGTAAGATTAGATTAATGAAAAGTGTTAATGAGTGAACCAACCAGCCCCTCCTAACATGCTAGGAGGGGTATATATATAGCCCACCCTACATGTGGGCTATATGGACTATATACTTACAAAGTGGATCACGAGCCCATTACATAATTATCGTTGGAGCGACCGATCCTTCACAAATACGTAAAACGTATTTCCAACAGCCTCAGTGCATTTATTTGTTAAAACAAGAGAAGTCTTGTTTTTATGAAGCTATCATCTCTACAACCACAACAATCTACAATTGGTATCTACATACTCGACGATGCGACTACTCAACCGACGACTACAGCTCTTTCAATAGAACACTGGTCAACAATTGAGGGGGAGCAATTGTCAAGCATTCAGAATCTTCGACGCCGAACGTGCCAAGTTCACAAGTTGGTGTTAAGACAACAATACCAATCGTACACGTGGTGTTAAGAGATGACTTCAGACGTAACGAGGCGACCAACATATGCTGACAAGAACCATTTGATCTTATCATATGATGTTCTCATCAATCAGGTCCAACCTTGTCAATTCTTTTTTAATATGGTGAATCTGTGATCTTGTTACAAATCGATATCATATTTCATACATTTGATATCATGAAAATAAAATGGACTTGCGTTTTTCTTCCCAAAACATTTGTTAAAACTTCATTAAATCAATTGATATTAAAAACATCGATTGGGTTAATATTTTTAATATGGGGGAGAAAATGTGATTTAATATGAGATATTATCACAAATGGTTTCACTTAATGTGCTGGCTCATCCTGACATATGCGAAATGTTTTCGAATATCGTGGCATATGTTAAGGGGAGGAAAACGGATTTGCATATCAAAATGGATTTTCATGGTGACATATACTTACCCAAACCTCATTTAATTCACGACGATGAAGATTGTGGTGACATAAGGATGGTAGGATAGGTTAAGTCCTATGATTCTTCCAGAACCAGAGGAATCTTCCCAAGGACATTCCATAGCTAGAAATAGTAGTCCTTAGGAAAGTTGGAGAAAGATTGTGAACGTAGCTGAATGCCGACCAAGTACTTAAGTTAGCACTGGAACAATCACAACAAGGTGCTAGTTATGACGTATTGGTAAGCATTGAAGGGGTTGAAGAATGAAAAAGAATTGTAAAGATAAAGGGTGTAAAGAAAGAAGCCCTCCTTATAACTTTAGGCAGAAACCGGGTCAACACATATGCTATTGAGATCATTTTAATGATTCTCGATATTGAAAATAGACATCATGGACCCAGTGATGCAATGCACAACCCATCCCAGCTGACTCAGATATCTCTCAAAAGATATTTGTTTTAATCACACGGAGATCAACACGTTATCTATTGATTTATTCACTCCGAATAAATTGGTATTGAAAAGGCGGCACTCCTCTCCAGCCTCCGATCACTAAAATCTAAAATGCACGATCGAGTCTAGAGCCATTTGAGATCATAAAATATCTCATTAGGACACACTTTCATATTTCCTTGCTTCTTCACACACTGTGAAAAGTAAGAAAGATTTTAAGAGTCCTACGCAAAATCTTCATGATCTTGCCTGAACATCCGAGTAATACGAAAGTATTTACAATGAAGATGGAAATCCTTCTTGAGCGAATATCAAAAAGCTCATGGTAGGTGACTTGTGCGATTCTTTATGAATCAAACTTGTGATAACTGGAAAGCAACAGTGGTTTAATTCTTAGCTGTACTTAAACACGTTCTAGGCCTCTACGCATTATCGTATGATCTTGCCAGAACACTCAGAGTGACACTCTTTAGTGTTCACAGTGACGAGTCCAAATCCTTCTAGTGTTAACATCAAACAGCACTTGGTAGGTAACAAGCAAGATTCAATTTGAATCAAGTTTGTGACAACTGGAAAGCAACGATGGTGAATATCTTAATTGAAATTCACTTGTTCCAGGTTTCATGAATTGACGGCTTCAATCATAAGGATTTTTAATCCAAATGATTCACTCTTTATGTTCGCAGTCAGCTTTGGACGGTCGAATAAAGAGAACGGGTTTACCCGCGAAATCCTGTCAGGAAGTTACTTAATTGAAACTATCCGTCACGGGTACGATATCTAATATCGTCCAACGGTCTTCACCGACCAGAGGTAAAATGCTACCGAATTAGAATAAAATGTCAAAGCCATTTTATTCGTGTCGTTGCTGTGTACCTGTTGAAGACGGTGGCGTTGCTGTGTACCTGTTGAAGACGGTGGCGTTGCTGTGTACCAGTTGAAGACGGTGGCGTTGCTGTGTACCAGTTGAAGACGGTGGCGTTGCGGTGTACCTGTTGAAGACGTCCTCACATGCTTATCCCTTCTGCATCAAACACTCCTGAAAAATTCAAGAAAGTATGACCTGAAAGACTTCCGCTGTATCGACTCTGAAACTTTCAAGAATTCAACAAAGGATAAGTGTGTGGGACATGAAGTCACAAAGAGGCGAACCTCACAAGAAAATAAAGACTGCACGTGAAAGGCCAAAAGAACGTGTTACAAGCAAAAGGTTGATATTATTCAACACATATTCACAAAAGAAAGAAAAAGAAAGAAAAGAAGACTACGAGCTCAAGAACTAGATCTAACATGCTAGATTAGGACTTTGTAAATTTGGAGTGACCTCCCTTTAGGGGGAGATTGTTGGAAATACGTTTTACGTATATAGAAAGTCTCGGTCACTCCAACAATGTAGTTATAGGCTCGTAGTAATGTTAATTGTCATTTATTAAATAGCCCGACACATGAGCATGTTCATGGGCCGGAAGCCCAAGTCTATTAAGGACTTGGGGTATTTAAGCCTCTTTCCACCATGGAAAGAGGTGTTGGTTGTTTTCATTTTACTTGTTCAATATAGAAAAGTTCTTTCATTTCTCTCTCTAAGTTTCTCTCTCTAGAAAACATCAACCCCCATTGTCTCTCAAAGATTATCAATATTCTTCAATATTCCTCTTTTTAATTCAGTGCATACTCAAATATTTCACTTTCAATATGCTCCATTCAGCTTGAAATGGTTTTAAGATTTCTTTTTGAAATATTTAGACTATTTAGACGCCAAGAAAAAACGTATTACGGTGCAACTGTAACTAATAAAGCATATCATGTGGCCTCTTTATCATAGGACCTTGGTGAATGACCCACTTTCCTTCCCCTTGGTAGCAAGGGGACAGCAGGATAAGCGATTGGGTACGGTCGCAACAGTTTTGGATTAAAAATAGGATGGGTCAAGTTGGGTTGAACCATAAAAAATAGCTTGTCCATTAATAGTTTGGCTAATGCACAACATGTGGTTTCTAGGTGACTTATCTTTTAATTAGCCATAAGACAACTTATACTTTAGGGACAACTCTTCTAATAACTCTTAGTATTCGCCAATAAGACAACTTGTACTATGTTGTAGGGGATGTATGTGTCATTTGATTATTGATTAAACATATATTTCATAAGAAATGACATTGTCTACAAGAGTTTCTCTGACTTTTTAAATGATCGGCAAATTTGTGTGATAAAAAACCTAAAAAAACTGAAACAAAATTAGGAAAATAAGAAGCTATTTGTTAAAATTTGAATAAAAAATTACTTATAAAAACATTTCAAATCTTTATCATCCATTAAATGGTTTGCACATAAAAAAAGTAATCACAATTAGACCGTATAATTTAATATAAACATACCTAATCAACGTTTAATCTTTGTACAGGTTATGAAATGTTTACAATTCTAAATATTTAATCCCAACCTTATACATATCATATCTCTTAAAACCCCCATGTAATTAACGTTTTGCATTTTTTTTAAATCTATGAACCCTAATTTGTTTTTCTAAGTTCAGATCACAGAAACTGTAAATGTTAAATACAATGGAAAATATAAAATTAGATAGGAAAAAATATTTAAAAAAAGAGGGTACAGCTCGATTATGACAAAAACATCAACCTGCTATCTTTCAATCAAGTTCTTGGTTCTAACTGTTATCGTTTTGAGGGAGGCCTCATCTACTAAACCCATTTCTAATAAACCACCACAAATAAAAAAAGGTATTTTTTGCATACATTTCTGTCATACTATTGCATCTCGCCCATCTAAGTCGTAGTGTACTTTCCTGTTAGGGTCATTTTGCAACTCTATTCTTAACATGGCTATGAAAAGCTTAACATTATTAATATTTCTCGCAATTTTAAACATAACCTTAAGATGTTTTAACTGAGAATTATAATTTAAAAAAATACTAATTATGATACGATGTTTATTTTTGTTAGACTACATGGATGGTAATACTAGGGTTTTTGCAAACTCTTTTTAGATCTATTTTCGTTCCACAAATCGACTCGAATTTGATCTCCAATTAAACGTAAGACTTAATTTGTTTTTGGTAAAATATATTTTTTTGAAAATTTTAAACTAAACTATTTAATTAAAAACTAATTTAAACTAATTTTAATAAAACTAAAAAGACTTTGAAACTAATTTAAACTAATTAAAAATAATAAAACTATTTTAAATAAAAATAAAATAAAACTAGATTAAAATGATTAAAGTAATTAAAATAAAATATTTTTTTTCTCTTTTTATATTTTTATAAAAACTGCATTAAAGTAAATTAAAATAAAACTTTTTGATTAAATTTAAATAAACTAAAAACTTTGAATTAAACTAAATTTAATAAAACTGGCACTAGTAAGAAAACTATATTAATTAAACTATAAGAAACAAAACACAAGAAAGGGTCTAGCACAAATGGAAGGGTGTTGACTTCTAAGCGAGAGGTCTGGGGTTCGATACCCAGCAGACCAAATTTTTAGCTATTTATTTTTTGGACTTTTATTTATGGAATTTATAAACCTCAGACCAAATGGGTCTGAGATAAAGTAGTAATAACAGCAATGCGAAAATAAAACAAGCTAAACCAAAAAGCAAATAAGCAATAACAATAAGCATAAGGCAAATAAGCTGTAAATCTCTACTAAACGAAACAGATAAGCTAAATAAAAAAAACGAATAAGCAGTCTAAAAATAAGCTGAAAAGCAGATTTAAACAAATACTACTAAACAATAAACTTAATACTACTCAACTTACAAAACCAAATCAAAATCAAATAAAACATATAATCAACAGTAACTTAAGCACCCTAATAAGCAGTTCTAAACAAACAATATTCAAACTCAAATTCAAATAAACATAAGCATGAACTTAACAAAAAAAATAAAAACAATAAAAGATAATAAGCACCTTGTGTCGAAACCGTTGGGTCGAAGGTTGGCGCTGAGCCACCTTGTGAACCGAAGCACCACCATAAGTCATCAACACCATCTTCCCCGGACCAACACTCGGACCAAACAAAGAAAATATCTCGAACAGTAACTCTTACCGAACCAAACAATAAATCTTCTTTTAATCTCCCAGTGGGGAGGATTACTTATACTTTCCTTTATTTTATTTTTATTTATTTATTTATTTTTTTTATAAATCGAATGAAAAGCAACAGTAACAAAAAGAAGATGAATAATAATAATAAAAACAAGCAGTTATAAAAAGAAAGCAGATGAAACTTTGACATAATTTAAATGAGACTTAAATGAATTAAATCAAACTTTTCATTAATAAAAATAAAAATTATATTTACTGAAAATAAAAAAATACAATAAACCTAACACTAATTTGCAGAAAAATTAAAAATAAAGAAAAGTGCTTTGATTAAAGATTTGGAGGGGGTTTTTATAGGAGAACCCCTCAAACCCTCTTGGTGGCTTCAAAGGTAAGCAACTAATCTTGGCCCTTAAATCTTCTCTTCTCTCTCTTCTCTTCAAATCAACGGCTGAAAATAAATCATGAGAGCCACGGATTGCCAGGATGGCGTTCTTGTGCTTCTTGTGTTTGTTGAGTGCTGAGGTGGAGTCCCTTGATTGGAGGGATTGGTATTGTGATTTGTCATAACCAATCAAAGAAGGGATTAAAGGCCACGTAGGATAGGATTGGGGACCACTAGTGGGTGTTTGCTGCAAAAAATAGGGGAATTAATCCCAAACCGTGTGAATCACACGTTTCAGATAAAAGCCCCAAAAAATATTGGGTAAATTATGTGATGTAAATTAGGGTTTTTTTTTACTATGTAACTTTAGGGGAGAAGAAGAAAGTGGGTGATGCCTTGTTTTTATCGTAACAGGTGGGGGAGGGGTGGGTAAATAATAAGCGTTTTATTTATTTTGAGGGTTGGGAAAGTGGAGTTACACGTGGGGTGAGAGTGGGATGAAGTTGTGGTAAATGTTTATTAAAAACGTAAAGTGGGGTTAGGATAACGTGTATGGGGAGGTAAAAGGTAAACCGTGTATGTTGAGACACGTGTGGGGGAATTGAAAGTTGACTGGTAAATTGTGAGTCAATAGTGAAGCAAAATGAGATATCTTTTCATTTTAAACTCGTTCCTTTTTGTTTTGAGTAATGGGCTTGTGGCCCAAGTTTCCTTTGATCCGTTCATAAACAAATGCATTTGGGCTTAATTTGGCCAAGTAACTTTTAAATAAGTAGAATACAACTTTCAAATGGGCCTTTGAGCCCATTAACCCAAATGTGGGACCCACAAGCCAATTCAACTGCGTAAATGATTAAATCCACTAAACGAACTTGATTTCGGCTCTCTTGTTCATTTCTTCAAAACTGTGTCGGTTTTGCCAGTTTTCGTGAACTTGGGCACACTTTTGGTCTTTGACTTTGTCTTCATCTCTTTTTGGACTTTTCTTCAACATTTGACCGTGAAATCTCGTGTTTTCTCTTCTTTTGATCATTTGTACCTATTTTAACACAAAAACACAAAACCACGCGTAATTCCGACTTTTACGATATTAAGCACATGATTAGGTCTTGTTTTTCCTTGATTTTAGTGGCAAAAGGATAAGTGTTTACACACTTATTAAATCCCCTACACTTGACCATTGCAATGACCCCATGCAATGCATTATTTTAAAGCATAAAGTTACATTTTTTCTCATAATTAATCCATCTCGCCCTTTATTAAGATATACTATTACTACTACGATAAAAAGAAATAAAGCTTTAAAGGAAATAAAAGTTATAACAATTTATTAACTTGGAAATTATTTGATGGAAGAAACTTGTAAAGAAATCTTAGACTTGTATTAGGGCTTTGGTGTTATGAATATTAATCACCCTCAAGTTTCACGTTCCCCATACCAAGATTAAAAACGAGATCATTGTTTACCATAAGTTCTTAGGTTAAATCCACTTATATAAGACAATTGTGTAGTACTCTTTCTCCAATTCCTACTTTGTATCTCTAGATTTTATTGACTGTAATTCACCCGAAGACTCATTTGACTTATTTGATAATTATTATTCCAAAAATGAAGTCCAAACGGTGCAAACCCGACACTCAAAACCTAACCTCGTCCTCAAAAACGTTGTCACTAAAGTAGGCCCACATCAAGGATGATTTAACACGATTTGGGGAATAAATTCCCGGACCCAAAATTTGGCCAAATAGTACTACTTATTAATTATTTCCTCCAAAGTCATGTAGACTTTTTGTGGAGTTTAGCAAGTTCACATCATATACCCTTAGGCTCTTTAAGATGTAAAAATGCTCCCCGTCTATTGTCCAAACCCTAAGGCTTCTTGAACGATAAACGAGGGAATTGATTTTTGAATCAATTTTTATTCAACACTTACCATGCCATACACCCTTAGGCTCTAATGACAAGGTTCGTGCTACATGCCCCACACCCTAAGGCTCCTTGAGGTCATGTTTTAATCTTATTCTTTTTTATTTATGATATATATAGTAGGCCAAATTCCGTGGTCCCATGGTCTGAATACCTCCTACTTAGTGGTTATGAGCCACCTTAGTCGGAAGTCCACAACGCTGGCACCCTCAATGTGTCCATGCTTTAATTACAAGGAGAATAAAGATTTGGCTAAGAGTTAAGATATCGAATCGACACCGCAAAAATCCTCATTTATTAAGCAATTAAATATACAAGCGGGAAGAAAGAGCCACAAAAACTCATATAAGCAAGTATTAACCCTTAAACTTATTATCAACTCTATCATCTCTCGTTCTCCACAATTTAAAATCTCAAAGGATGAGACTCGTGGATGCTTAGCCTAATAAACCAATTAAGGTCCATATGGTTAAGGATACTAGCTAGAGTAAACTTAGATAAGTACACTCGGGTCGAGTCAAAATATTCACGGCGGGCCTAATATATCAAAGATATCTAAACTTGTTAAAACCATTTTTATTTATTTATTTATTTTTGACTTTATTCTTGAAATGGAAATTATTAATAGGATGCAATGAAAATAAAATAATAAAAAAAACTACTAGGCCAAAATAGATCAAAAATTTGAAAAACGTTGAAAAATTTCAAATTTTCCGGTTAAATGGGGTCAAATTCATGGAAAAGCTCACTAAAATTTCGATAGAAATCCCCCTACACTTAATATAAACATTGTCCTAAATGTTTAAGCATGTGGGAGAATAAACTCCCCTACACTTAGGACATTGAGTACGTTTAAAATCGAGCTAAGGAAAGGACAACTAAAGTGATTACATTTATTCGTTTTATTTATATACATGATTAAATCACAATAGCAAAAACTTATCGAAGGAACCGGGTACTCAGGAAACACGGGAACACGGGTCGTGTCAAAAATACCAAAAGTGGATCATTAAAGCACATGTCCCTGCACACAACATCACAACATAAACAACCTACTTGGCTCCCCCTACACTTATTGGTGAAAATGGGTGAAAGGGTAAAAATCTAACCTAGTTATACGATGCTTGATTTATTTATCACGAGTCTCTAGCTCGACTCGAATTCCCGAATATCATCATTCAAATGGGAAAATCATGGAAAAACGAGATTTCCAAGGGAGGAAAATCTCTCCATGATAAAGGGGAAACAAAGTCATATAAGGCATACCCCATGAAAATCCACCCGGGTCAAACACATAATTTCCATCACAAAAGGAAATAAACCCCGAGGTGGTAAAATCACGCAAGTCAAAGAAGAGTGGGGTATCCTTAGGCAACGATCTCTTAAACGAAAGGGTAGTATGTTGATATGGCAATGAAAGCACGAAAGTCTCTATTTCGGGATCAAACACCGATTCCTTAACGGGAAAATAGCAAGAGGTGTTGACATTTAAGCTTAAAATGTCATCAAAATCCAAAGTGGGAAGGTCGTCCTCTTCCAAACTCGATGTGAAAACATAAGTATCATCGGAGTCATAGGAAAACTCATCCTCGTGAGGAAAATAGGTATTTAGAAAGATATCTAAATCCTCCTCAAATGGAATAACCTCTAGATTAGGAATTATCTCTAAGAGTAGAGGATCCTCCTCAATAGTCATGACTTCTAAAATTGGAGTATAAAAGTCAAAAGGAGTCTCCATGGAAGAATCACTCATAGAAATATGAGGTGCATTAAGATCATGGGGTGGGTCATCAAAATTAATGAGATCACTTAAAGAAGTGTCATCATCGTAGGTATCAAAGATTGGGGTATCATAAATGGGTGGGTCAAAAGTGGGTGGGTCAAAAGATAAGTCGTCTAAACCGAAGACAGTGTGATCACTTGAAGAAGTGTCATCACTATAGGTGTCATAAATAGGAGTTTCAAAAATTTGAGGCTCTAAGGGAAGGGATGAGTTTATCACAAAATCATTTTGATTAGACTTTTCAATTCCAAAAGGATTAATAAAAATCTCTTCATTATCATAATTAAGAACATCAATCATATTGACCGACTCTTTTCCATTTGATTTTGTTGTGATTTTTCCCATTTTAAAAACTTGTTGTTCATCCCGAACCCTAAGAATTAACTCCCCTTTCGGCCACGTCAACTAAGGCTCTTCCGGATCGTAAGAATGGTCTACCAAGTATTAACGGAATACGAGGATCCATCTCATAGTCGACGACGACAAAGTCCACGGGAAAAGTGAATGTACCAACTCGAACAAAAACATCTTCGGCAATACCAACGGGGTATGCGAGAGTTCGATTAGCTAACTCTAAAGTCATACGAGTCGGTACAAGGTCGGGTAATGATAATTGTTTCCAAACCGAAAGTGGCATAAGATTGATGCTAGCGCCGAGATCCACTAAAGCCATACAATCATCAATTTGAGGAAACGAGCAAGGTAACACGAATCGTCCGGGATCTCCTAGCTTTTCAGGAAGCTCTTTGAGAAGAATCGCGGAACAATTCTCATTTAAACGGGTGTTCACGAGCTCAACCATTTTTTCTTTCTTATTAAGCAAATCTTTAAACATTTTCACAAATTTTGGCATTTGAGCAAGTGCTTCAATAAGCCTTATGTTAACATTGATGTTGGAAATCATTTTCAAAAAGTTGGAGACATGAACGTCATCTTTGGTGAGCACTTTAGCCTTGTATAACCTAGAGGGATAAGGGATATTAGGCTTAGACTTTTAAGGTTGAGAAGGAGAAGGACTCGCTTCTTGAACAACCGTAGGGATAGGCTTTTTCGGCAATGGAGAACTAGTACTAGGAGTGGTAGTGGGAGGAATCACCGAAGGGGGAGTAGGATTACTCATTATGACCTCCGGGCCTTGTCTCTCCTTTATGGGCGAAGATATGGAAGGTCACACTAAAGTGGCTCCACTTCGAGTAGTGATAGCACTCACATTAGCACGAGGGTTAATCTCGGTATTGGAAGGTAAGGCTCCTTGGGGTCTAAGGGCTTGAATTATTGTCAAAAATTCTTATCGTTGGACTCTTGCATTTGTCTAGTAGATTCCTGCATTGCTTTCATGATTTTCTCATGTTCGGTCAGTTTTTGTAGAACCAAGTCCATTTGAGGATTTTGCATGTTCATTTGATTAAACCCTTGATTAGGAAAACCTTGGTTTTGATATTGAGGTTGAAAACCGTTGTTATTATAAAAACCTTGGTTATTATTTTGAAAACCTTGATTTTGACCATTAAAATTCCCTTGATTAGCATTCCCTTGAAAATTACCCATTTGAGGACCTTGGTTCCTATTTTGGTATTGGGTATTTTGGGCGGGTGGGGATGGTCTTTGTGGTGCTACAAATCCCGGGGGAGCCAAATAATTAGTACTCTTGTAAGACAAATGGTTAAAATCAACATTTGGTTTAAATTGAAGCCGTTCATTAGCATTAAAAGCACAAACTTGTTGTTGTTGATCGTTGTAAACCTTGTCAAATTGAAATATGAATGCGGTCTACCACAAGTCTCACAGGTTTCACTAGTTTCTTTCATGGCATTAACTTGACCATTTAAGGCATCGGTTTTTAGAGAAAGTGATTCAACAAGCGAAGTGAGTTTATCAATTCTCTTATCACTATCATTAGAACTAGCACTTTCCATAGTGGCCCTAACACTCTTGGTTTGTACTTTTGCCTTGTTTTCAATTATGACCCAAGCCTCGTTCATGGTTTTCACAAGAATATTGCCCCCCGCGGCACTATTAAGTGAGTCTTGGTCATTTAGAGTTAAATCATTGTAAAACGTATTTATTTGATGCACTTTAGTGAAACCGTGTTGTGGACATTGTCTTAAAAGCTCTTTAAATCGATCCCAAGACTCACTAAAAGTTTCCCCATATTTTTGCTCAAAAGTAATGATTTCATTCCTTAAAGAGGTGGTCCGTGATGGTGGGAAAAAGTAGTTTATGAACTTGGTCTCTAAATCAATCCATGTTGTAATACTTTGAGGTGGTTCCTTATCAAGCCAAATCCGGGCTTGTCCCTTGAGGGAAAAAGGAAAGAGTTGCAAACGAATAGCCTCTTGTGGCACCCCATTGTATTTGACGGTATTGGACAAATGGATAAATATCTTGATATGATCATGGGGGTCATGTTGGGAACGACCCAAAAATGGGATAGCGGAAACCATTTTAATTAAATCCGATTTGAGTTCAAAATTATTTTCTCCAATTGCGGGGACAACGATAGCGTCATTGTTTCCTTCAACGTGTGATTGCAAAATCTCGAGCATAGGTCGGTTATCCGTTTCCATCGTATTGTCGAAAGCACGATTCTCGGGATCGGCTTGAATGACGTTCTTTTTTTTTCTTCTTCTTCTTCTTTTTGGAAGAATTGGAAGAATTTGGTACACCACTCGGTATGTATGTACACGTGCGAGTGCGCATACAATTAAAACTTGGAATGAGGTAGGTGACCTCGGTCGACTTTGAGAGGAAAAGGATTTTCCCTCTCGAGGAGCAATATGAAAAATCTACAAAAATATATACTTAATTACTAATTAAGTTGACAAACCAATAATCGGTCGTCCCTCTCAATATACGCACAAGCAAGCGGGGAAACGAGGTGGCACAAAACACTTAAAAACCTTTTTCCTTAGACGGCCTTTTATAGCGCGTCGCCTTATACCCACCTTATAGTTTATATATTTTGAGTTCAAACGTCTTACTAGTATTTATCTATTTTGCCTTTTTTATTTCGTTATAGATGCGAATACAATAGTTAGTTGATGAAATCCCAACTAAGGCTTATTTGAAAAGTAGGTAAATTATTGTGCTACGTAATATACTATAGTAAAAGAAAAATCTATTTGTATTTTTTTAGAAAAATATATATTCACAAGAAAAATCGAAAGAAATCGAACTAAGAAATAACACTAATACGTAATATTTTTGGTGTAATACTTTTAGGAAAAAGTGTTACTTTTGGATTTTTTAATTTTTTTGTTGCAAATCTTAGGAAAGAGTTTGCTTTTGTGATTTTTTAATTTTTTTGTATTTTTAAGTTTTTGATTTTTTTAGATTTTTGATTTTTGTGCAAGAAAGTTAACGTTCAAAATGAACGGATCCCAAAATCCAAACGTCTTCACGAAAAATCGTCAATCGTATGGGCGAAGCGGCAGCGGCGCCATTTTAATACTAGGGTTTTTGCAAACTCTTTTTAGATCTATTTTCGTTCCACAAATCGACTCGAATTTGATCTCCAATTAAACGTAATACTTAATTTGTTTTTGGTAAAATATATTTTTTTGAAAATTTTAAACTAAACTATTTAATTAAAAACTAATTTAAACTAATTTTAATAAAACTAAAAAGACTTTGAAACTAATTTAAACTATTTAAAAATATTAAACTATTTTAAATAAAAATAAAATAAAACTAGATTAAAATGATTAAAGTAATTAAAATAAAATATTTTTTTTTCTCTTTTTATATTTTTATTAAAATTGAATTACAGTAAATTAAAATAAAACTTTTTGATTAAATTTAAATAAACTAAAAAGTTTGAATTAAACTAAATTTAATAAAACTGGCACTAGTAAGAAAACTATATTAATTAAACTATAAGAAACAAAACACAAGAAAGGGTCTAGCACAAATGGAAGGGCTGTTGACTTCTAAGCGCGAGGTCTGGGGTTCAATACCCAGCAGACCAAATTTTTAGCTATTTATTTTTTTGGACTTTTATTTATGGAATTTATAAACCTCAGACCAAATGGGTCTGAGATAAAGCAGTAATAACCGCAATGCGAAAATAAAACAAGCTAAACAATAAGCAGTCTAACACAAAATAACAAATAAGCTAAATCTTGATAATCTGAAAAACCAAATAAGCAATACGGCTAAACCAAAAAGCAAATAAGCAATAACAATAAGCATAAGGCAAATAAGCTGTAAATCTCTACTAAAAGAAACAGATAAGCTAAATAAAAAAAACGAATAAGCAGTCTAAAAATAAGCTGAAAAGCAGATTTAAACAAATACTACTAAACAATAAACTTAATACTACTCAACTTACAAAATCAAATCAAAATCAAATAAAGCATATAATCAACAGTAACTTAAGCACCCTAATAAGCAGTTCTAAACAAACAATATTCAAACTCAAATTCAAATAAACATAACCATGAACTTAACCAAAAAAAATAAAAACAATAAAAGATAATAAGCACCTTGTGTCGAAACCGTTGGGTCGAAGGTTGGCGCTGAGCCACCTTGTGAACCGAAGCACCACCTTAAGTCATCAACACCATCGTCCTCGGACCAACACTCGGACCAAACAAAGAAAATATCTCGAACAGTAACTCTTACCGAACCAAACAATAAATCTTCTTTTAATCTCCCAATGGGGAAGATTACTTATACTTTCCTTTATTTTATTTTATTTTATTTTATTTTTTTTAAATCGAATGAAAAGCAACAGTAACAAAAAGAAGACGAATAATAATAATAAAAACAAACAGTTATAAAAAGAAAGCAGATGAAACTTTGACAGAATTTAAATGAGACTTAAATGAATTAAATCAAACTTTTCATTAATTAAAATAAAAATTACATTTACTGAAATAAAAAAATTCAATAAACCTAACACTAATTTGCAGAAAAATTAAAAATAAAGAAAAGTGCTCTGATTACAGATTTGGAGGGGGTTTCTATAGGAGAAACTCTCAAACCCTCTTGGTGGCTTCAAAGGTAAGCAACTAATCTTGGCCCTTAAATCTTCTCTTCTCTCTATTCTCTTCAAATCAACGGCTGAAAATAAATCATGAGAGCCACGGATTGCCAGGATGGCGTTCTTGTGCTTCTTGTGTTTGTTGAGTGCTGAGGTGGAGTCTCTTGATTGGAGGGATTGGTATTGTGATTTGTGATAACCAATCAAAGAGGGGATTAAAGGCCACGTAGGATAGGATTGAGGACCACTAGTGGGTGTTTGCTGCGAAAAATGGGGGAATTGATCCCAAACCATGTGAATCACACGTTTGAGATAAAAGCCCCAAAAAATATTGGGTAAATTATGTGATGTAAATTAGGGTTTTTTGATTTTGTAACTTTGGGGGAGAAGAAGAAAGTGGGTGATGCCTTGTTTTTATCGTAACAGGTGGGGGATGGGTGGGTAAATAATAAGCGTTTTATTTATTGTGAGGGTTGGGAAAGTGGAGTTACACGTGGGATGAGAGTGGGATGAAGTTGTGGTAAATGTTTATTAAAAACGTAAAGTGGGGTTGGGATAACGTGTGTGGGGAGGTAAAAGGTAAACCGTGTATGTTGAGACACGTGTGGGGGAATTAAAAGTTGACTGGTAAACTGTGAGTCAATAGTGAAGCAAAATGAGATATCTTTTCATTTTAAACTCGTTCCTTTTTGTTTTGAGTAATGGGCTTGTGGCCCAAGTTTCCTTTGATCCGTTCATAAACAAATGTATTTGGGCTTAATTTGGCTAAGTAACTTTTAAATAAGTAGAATACAACTTTCAAATGGGCCTTTGAGCCCATTAACCCAAATGTGGGACCCACAAGCCCGTTCAACTCCGTAAATGATTAAATCCACTAAAACGAACTTGATTTCGGCTCTCTTGTTCATTTCTTCAAAACCGTGTCGGTTTTGCCGGTTTTCGTGAACTTGGGCACACTTTTGGTCTTTGACTTTGTCTTCGTCTCTTTTTGGACTTTTCTTCAACATTTGACCGTGAAATCCCGTGTTTTCTCTTCTTTTGATCATTTGTACCTATTTTAACACAAAAACACAAAACCACGCGTAATTCCGACTTTTACGATATTAAACACATGATTAGGTCTTGTTTTTCCTTGATTTTAGTGGCAAAAGGATAAGTGTTTACACACTTATTAGATGGCAGTAAAAAGATGTGGCAATCATCTAAACACAAATGGTTACTAACATTTAAATGTTTAACTTCAAGGTTGACACATAGCAAACACTGATCTACAAATTAAAGATTATCATAAACAACAAACTACCACGACATCAAATAATTCGCACTATCAGCAATTTATAAAAAAACAATAGTTTCTCCTACAATAATTATTCATCATTAACAATTGAAACATAATTTTTACTTACCTTAACAGAGAATTTTTCAACTGATTAGATTTATATTGGGTTTTTTTATGAACATGGTTTTATGGATAGTTGAAAAGAGAACGAAAGGTTATAATGATTCGTGGACATTAAAAGGGAAGGTTATCTGAGAAGGTTATAATATTTTTATTAAAAACGGGTCGACCCAGGATTATTCAGACCCGGTGATTCAACCGGGTGAATTTGAAACCCGGGTTTCAAAAGATCTATACCCAAACAGCCCTCAATTTAGCAATTTGTAGTTTTATGCACAATTCCAAACAACCATATCTAAATAATGTGGAAGTTATACTTTCAAATTGTTATCAGCAATAATCTGGACGTTGTTATAATGAATAACTCATATATGTCAATGGTCCCACTTATGGCACACACTGGCGGTAGAATTGGCGATATGAATCAGTGTAAAGTGTGTCTTGATGACCTTCCATAACACAGTTGTGGAAAATTGTAGAATATTGATAACCTATGAATCTATGAAGGGGTTTGTTGATTTCTAGAGAGAGAAAGTTAGAGAGAGAAAGTGAGAGAAACTATGTGTTATTTCAATAAAATGGAAACTAGAAAATGACAACAACCAACCCCTTTCCATGGTGGAAAGGGGTATTTATAGTTCCAAGCAAACATGGGCTTGGGCCGGTCCATGACAAGCCCATGGACCGGTTCTTACTTAAGTTAATAAGCAACTAACAACTATTTGTTAACTACGAGCTATTACAACATAAATAATATTGTGGAGTGACCGATACTTCTAATATACGTAAAAACGTATTTCTAACAATCTCCCCCTAAGGGAGGTCACTCCACGTTTACAAAGTTCTAAACCTAGCATACTATACTAAGTCTTCGTTCTTTAGCTCGTAGTCTTTTCTTCTTTTCTTTCTTTTGTTGTGAATATGTTGGTTTGATCTTTTTGGCTTTGGCTTGAGAGCATTGTTCTTTGGCCTTTCACGTGCGATCTTTGCCTTTCTTGTGAACTTTGCCTCCTCGTGACTTCATGTTCCACACACTTACGTCTTTTTGTTGAATTTTCGAAAGCTTCAGAGTTTGGTACAGCGGAAGACTTCATCTTGTACTTTCTTGAATTTTTGCTGAACTTTGTTGCAAAAGATGTAAGCATGTGGGAACGACTTTTACAGGTACACCGCAACACCACCGTCTTTACTGGTACACAGCAACGCCACCGTCTTCAACAGGTACACAGCAACGCCACCGTCTTTAACAGGTACACAGCAACGACACGAATAAAATGGCTTTGAACATTTTATTCTAATTCGGTAGAATTTTACCTCCGGTCGGTGAAGACCGTTGGACGATATTAGATATCGTACCCGTGACGGATATTTTCAATTAAGTAACTTCCTGACAGGATTTCGCGGGTAAACCCGTTCTCTTTATTCGACCGTCCAAAGCTGACTGCGAACATAAAGAGTGAATCACTTGGATAAATTATCCTTGTGATTAGAAGCCGTCAATTCATGAAACCTGGAACAAGTGAATTTCAAATAAGATTTTCACCATCGTTGCTTTCCAGTTGTCACGAGCTTAATTCATAAAGAATCTTGCACGTCACCTACCAAGTGCTTGTTTGATGTTGACACTAGAAGGATTTCCACTCGTCACTGTGGTCAATAAAGAGTCACTCTGAGTGTTCTGGCAAGATCATATGATAATGCGAAGAGGCCTGGAACGAGTTTAAGTTCAATTAAGAATTAAACCACTGTTACCTTCCAGTTTTTCACAAGATTGGTTCTAAAAGAACCGCACGTGTAACCTACCATGAGCTTGTTTGATGTTGGCTCAAGCAGGATTTCCATCTTCATTGTAATACTTACGTATTACTCGGATGTTCTGGCAATATTACAGGAATATTGCGTAGGACTCATGAAAATCTCTTACTTTTCACAGTGTGTGAGAAAGCAAGGAATAAATGAAAAGTGTCCTAATGAGACTTTTGATGATCTCTTGGCTCTAGACTCGATTGTGCGTTTTGATTTAGTGAGCGATGGCTGGAGAGGAGTGCCACCTTTTCAATACCAGTTTATTCGGAGTGAATAAACCAATAGATAACGTGTTGATCTCCGTGTGATTAAAACAAATACCTTTTGAGAGATATTTGAGTTAGCTGGGAAGGGTTGTGCATTGCATCACTGGGTCCATGATGTCTTTCTTCAATACCGAGAATCATTAGCAAAAATGACCTCAATAGCATATGTATTGACCCGGTTTCTGCCTAAAGTTGTAAGGAGGGCTTCTTTCTTTACACCCTTTATCTTTACATTTCTTTTTCATTCTTCAACCCCTTCAATGCTTACCAATACGTCATCACTAGCACCTTGTTGTGATTGTTCCAGTGCTAGCTTAAGTACTTGGTCGGCATTCAGCTACGTTCACATTCTTTCTCCATCTTTCCTAGGACTTCTAATTCTATCTAGGGAATTGTCCTTGGGAAGATTCCATCGGCTCTGATGAATCATTGGACTAAACCTATTCCTACCACCCTTTTGTCACCACATCCGTCGTGAATTAAGCGTGTTTTGGGAAGGAATTGCCACCATGAAAAATCATTGAAAATCACCTAAGGTACTTGTGATATTAAAATCAAAAGTTTTGTACCTTAGGTGTTTTGTTCATCAAAAACGCTCCCCCTTAACACGTGCTTAACACATATTAAGTTGGATTATCGTTAAGTCTTTTTCATCTTTTAGCCAAGTATCACTTACGTCTCTTTAATCCCATTTTCTCCCCTTATCCAAAATGTTAACCATTAATATTTGGGATATTGAATGGATTAACCGGTTTGGGTAAAAATGAAATCGATGTTTGGCCATAGAACAAGTTATTGCTCCTCCTTAATTTAATAAGGGATAGTTGTAGTGCTTTAGTATGATATATTTTGAAAGATTTAGAATCTCGTGAGAAATTCTTGAAAAATTATCATACCTTAACACTACATCAAGCCATTAAAGCACACTATTCACAAATATACATATTCACAATTGAAAAACCAATATAAAGTGGACCTGAAGTGTACGACCCATTAAATGGATCGTTGCAGTAGCTTGTGGTGCACTAAATATGGTCTTCCACCAACGAATCTTTCCAAGCTCCTCATCAATCTACGTTCACGGAGCTTTTGATCAATCTTTTTGATCACGTACTTTGCCATCTGCCGGTAACCCGGATGCCAATCCTCCGTCATCTCTGGCAAAGTCCCACCCGAGTTCAGATGCTCCAACTTTCCTCTGACTTGTAGAAGGGTTCCATCACTGTACTTGTGGAGCTCACCCACCCTCATAAACTTCATCAAACCTCGACTGTTCAAGTAGAAAATGCCGTAATTTGGGACAGAAATGCCGGTATAGGGACATCTTTCTACATGTTGAGGTAGCACTTGATTCACAGGACGGGTTAAGTTGAGCTTCCTTTGGTAGCTTTCGACTCCCAACTGCAGATCTTCAACTCGTGTCTTGATGACAACGCTTCGTGTGAACATACGAAGTGCTGTATTCAAAGCAATGAGGTCTTCACGAGGAATATGTGTGAGTTGATCTCGTGTCATCAGAAGCATCATATCTTCGATATCCTCAAGGCGAATGATGGAAAAATCTCCCTGCTGGATTTTGTATTCCCGGTCATCCTCCCTTTTCAAGCGAATCTCCGTCACATGATAATAGCCATTCTTGGCTTCAGTTTTCAACCCTAAGATGCTGGAGATGCGGATATCGGATCTAACGATACTTCCAGAATTGACTAGACAGCAACCCCTGTACGCCCTTCGGACTCGTTCGTCCCAATGAGATGCACCTATGACAGCATACATATCATAATTACGATTTATCTTAGGGACCCAGAGTCGGTTTACCTTTTCCTCGATAAAGGGTATTGTCCCCCAGTTGGCAGCTTTCAGCAAGGTCAGGGAGGTTGCGTACTTTGATGACCCCTTCAGTAGATACACAAGATCATTGGTGACGAAGAAGTCAAGAGCAATCTGATTATCTTGAGAAGGATCCATTGGAGGTGGAGCTCTTTCTGATTCATGAAGTCCTGGCCGTTGAACGGTATTCAGAGCCTTCAGGATCTCATCGGCATAGTACTCGAACTCCATTCGGGTTAATCGGGTTTTGGCACGCAGTCTCTTATCTTTCAGCGCTTTCTTCACCAAGGATGGAGTAACCGAAGTCTTATACTCATGAGAAAAAAATGCACATAAGTCAATCGGACTTCGGATACGGAGATACAACACATCTTTGTCAGCGTCTGTGATCGGATCATATTGTGCTGCTGCCGTGATCCAAGCCTGTGTTGGTGCAGTCTCGTCTATCTCCAACGTGTCTGCCCAGTCTCGTGTGCTTGGTTCAGGAACCGTAGATTGTTGTGCTTGTTGTTGAGGAGTAGAAGTGCGAACAACTGTTGGTTCAGTTTCAGGCATTTCGGCAGTGTCGTGAACTGGTGAGTGTTGTGCAGCTTCGAGTTCCGTTACTGATTCTGCAAACACAGGAGCAACAACAACAGAACTAATGGGGTTAGTGGTAATAGGTAAAGATACAGCGATAGAGGTACCGAGAACCGATGACGCTGTAGTGGCATTCACATCGTGGCGCCACTTAGTTCGTCTTGATTCCGATGATGTTGATTTGTCCTTCTGCGCTGCATCTTTCTTGGACTTGGTTCCAGTCTTAGCAGTTTTCTTGGAGCTGGTAACCTTGTCTCCCTCTTTAGGCTGTTCACCCCCATCATCATCCTGATTGTCATCCCCGTTACTACCCCTAGCACTCTCCTCATTCCCATCACCACCATCATCGCCATCATCATCATCCTCATCCTCGTCATCATCATCCTCATCCTTATCCTCATCATCACCATCATCGTCATCCTTTTCCTCTTCTTCTCCTTCTTCTTCCTCTTCCTCTTCACCAGTACCCTCTTCCTCCTCACTTTCTTCCCTTTCTTCTTCAGGTAGAATGTGATAAGGTACCACACTTCCAAACGTTTTGAATAACCTATCATCCTCCATGATAGCATCATTCAGGGATTTATATAGAGCCCGTTGAATCCTAGACTTATCAAACGATCCAAGTTCCACCATACGAGCCTTAAGGATCTTCTTCAATTCAAAATCTGTCAAGTATAAGCAATCTTGTAGGCGGCTTCTGAAGGATTGGATGATTTGATCATCAAGTTGTCAGCAGCAAGTGTCTTCAACTCATCACGCAGTTTAGGCATTAGGGATTCAACGGATTCTTGCACTCTTTCTTTCACAGAGGCTTCAAGTGCTTCTTTTTGATCTTTGTATTTATCCCTCATCGCTTGAAGTCTGGTGATACGTGCAGCATGCTTATCAGCCTCAGTCTGCTTAACCCGAGCTAGTTCTTCTGCATGTGTTTTTCGAGTCAACTCCATATCTGCAGCGAACCTAGCAATCATCTCCTCTTGAGCTTTCCTAGATGCTTCTTCACTTTGAGCTCGTCTTTGTAACTCTTGGCGAAGTTCATCCATTTCTCGTTTGTGTGTATCCACATGTTTATCCAACAGTTCGGCCATCACCAATGCAGCCATTGTAGATGTTGTAGAGCTGCTCTGGGTTGATTGGAGAGCCTCGGTTGTTACTGCGGTACTAAGGATGGGAATTATCGGTGGTGGAAGAAATGGTGTTGAAGCCGGTCTGGTTGGTAAGGGTTGTATTGGTGGAGGTTGAGTTGCCAAAGGTTAGGTTGACACCATGATCGTAGGAGTAACAGACTCCTTTTCCACACTTGCTGAAATAGGGATTGATGGCTCCTTCGAAGTGGAATAATGTTCAGGTGACCCAAACTCATCAACATCATCTGGTTCCACGTACTCATCCTCAACATCTACCCTTGCACCTGAACCACTACCGCCAGTATCTTTCCTACTCCTTTGAATAGCTATCTTCATCATTTGTTTCTCAGTTTTATCAAGAGTAGGATCAACAACGTCTTCTTCATCACGTAGACGCATCTCATCAGCCTTACCCTTTCCCTTCTTACCCTCTGTCTTCTTCTTCTTGGTTTCAGGTTCAGGTAACACAGCTGGTTGTTTGCGTTTACCTTTACTCTTAACCGTTGTAGACGAGTCTTCTCCAGTCTGAAGGTTTGCTTTCAGCTTCTTGATTTCTATCTGCAGTAGCTTGTAATCAGCAGAACCTTTGATTTTCTCAGACAGAAGGTAATCAGGAATAGGACCCGGAATCACACCAATAGACGGTCCTTCATGCCTCAGATCCACAGTATCATCAGCTTCTTCAGTGTGATAGCGACTTCCTGCACGCCTATCAATAGTAGCATCATTCTTCATAAAATAATTAATGATAAGCTTGATAAACCGAGGATAAGGAAAGAAGTTTGTCTTCAGCTTCTTGTTATAGAAGAGTTGAAAGGTGAATTCTTCCCATATCAACAATGCATAATCTGCATTTGCAGCTTTGTACATGCCATAGAAGAGGTTTATTATAGGACTGCGCAAAGCATCATGGCCACTTGTTTTTGGTGTAAGACATTTACTGAGAATACCCATCAATGCTCTCCAAGGTTGTCCTACTTTAGCAGTGGTAAACTCAGACGCAACTCGTATTTCCGGACATCCAAGAGCGTCAAATAACTCCACGAGTTCATCTTTAGTAGGATCCCTCGAGAATGACATGCCTTTGGGTGTATCCCGTATACCAAGAATCTTACGGAAGTCTGAAACTGTGAGTGTCTGCTGCTTGTTGTCGATGGTGAAGGTGATCTTGTTTGAAGTGATTTCCTTGGTAGCCCAAAATTCATACATATACTCATAAGGCACCGAGGCACTACTCCTAAGGGCGTTCTTGAAATGAGAGTTATCGAGGATGGCTATGGCGACCTTAAAACCATGGTGAGTGGATTTTGAGACTTGCTTCAGCCGGTAGTTGTTGGGTATAAACTTAAGGGTTCGTGCTTTAGCAATATCGGCTTCTCTAGAGTCTTGGATTGCTTGTACTGTTGGATTAGTCATTGTATCTGCTTAAGATAAGACATGAAAGGTTGATGCACAAAAACATATAGATATATATCATTCTTACTTCTAAGCATAACACATTTCATAACATAATACAACAAGTACATATAACATGCAAACAATAATAATCAAACAACTCTTCATCCGGAACTTTTCCTCATTCGGAACTTCTTCATCCGGAACATTCCTTCATTCGGAACTTCCTTCATCCAAAAGTTCTTCATCCGGAACTTCCTTCATCCGGAAGTTCTTCATTCGGAACTTCCTTCATCCGGAAGTTCTTCATTCGGAACTTCCTTCATCCGGAAGTTCTTCATCCGGAACTTCCTTCATCCGGAAGTTCTTCATTCGGAACTTCCTTCATCCGGAAGTTCTTCATTCGGAACTTCCTTCATCCGGAAGTTCTTCATTCGGAACTTCCTTCATCCGGAACATTCCTTCATTCGGAACTTCCTTCATCCGGAAGTTCTTCATTCGGAACTTCCTTCATTCGGAAGTTCTTCATTCGGAACTTCCTTCATCCGGAAGTTCTTCATTCGGAACTTCCTTCATTCGGAAGTTCTTCATTCGGAACTTCCTTCATCCGGAAGTTCTTCATTCGGAACTTCCTTCATTCGGAAGTTCTTCATTCGGGACTTCCTTCATTCGGAAGTCCTTCATTCGGAACTTCCTCATTCGGAAGTTTTTCAGAAAAAATCCTTCATTCGGAAGTTCTTATCCTTGTTCATCCGGAACATCAAAAACGCAGCTTATAAGGTTAATTCTAAGCGCATTTGTGATTTCTAAGGTAATCTAAGGCATTTTAAGCATCATTTAAACTATTCCGAGCAAAACCCACCATAAATCCCTAATCAATTAAGCCTAAATTGGGGCGAACGAACCCTAACCAGATTTAGGTTGATTATCTGAATTAACCAATTGGATTTACATGATTTAAACGAATTAGAAATAGAATAATTGATGTTATTTACCTTATTTATCGAAAGAACAGAATCAGATGAATAAACGGGATGTTTTCAAAAAACTTGTGTGTGAGATTCAACAATGGCGGCAAGGAGATGAAGATAAACAGTGAACAAGAATAGTGAGGGGGCGGGGGGTTTTGTTTTTTGACTTAGGTCAATTTTTGACTTTTCATTAAATATCACCTTTAGTCCCTCTATTTATCTATTCTTTTCCTTTTAGTTTCTACCTTTTTCATTTCATTTTACCTTTCCATTGATAAGTTTAGTCGACTTAATTTTACTTAGTTAAACTAAACTCGACAATCTCACACAACTTAAGTAACGTATCCAATTAGCATATCTCCAAGATCTAAAAGCAATGCCTATCACAGAGAACGAACACAAGTCATATTCTAAAGCAAGACCACTCAATTACCATTTAGCCCTTAAATTTCCACAATCTCTTTTGAAAATCAATTTAATGACGAAGATGATTTTAATATTTTCTCCCCCTTAAACAGTGACCCGTTTTCTATTTAAAGAGCTGTAGTCATTGTTTAAAGAGTCAAATATTAATGAAAGCATTTCCAATTTATATTCTTGAAAAAGTTTGATTCGCGGTGTCAATAAGATTTCTCTTATTTTAACAAATTAATGCACTGAGACGTACACAAATTCGTGTTAGACCAAGTTATAAAGTAAACTTGATCCCTTTGCATGATTTGGCTTGTAAATCACGCCCGAGAAAATTAATTCCCGTTCTGAGCCAACGTTTTCCAAGGAAATACGTGACTTTAATATGAAAACCGGGTTGCAGTCAGAAATAACTACAAGCCATAATGGGCATGTTTTAAAAATGTACAACTTTTATACGGACTCTATTTATGGCACCGTGTCAATATTAATCGACATTTCTAAGGCCGTAAATATTACCGTACTAAAAGACATGCCCGTTTTAAAAACAAAAAATATTTTTGGTTTTTCTTGATTTTATAATTTTTATGGTTTTTCTAGGTTTTATATTTTTTATGATTTTTGTTGGTTTTATATTTTTGTATTTTCTTTTTGAGGTTTATATATTTACGATAATATACATGATCACGAACAAAGGATACTCTGAATAGTTTACCACGACTATTCAGCTGATTCTTCTGCCAACTCTTTGAGAGTCGCTGGAGTGAATGATTTCATACCAAGCTTGTCGATCAAAAACTCGATTCGTCCTCGATCTAAGGCTTTGGTGAACATATCCGCCAGCTGGTACTCAGTAGTGACAAAATACAGCTCGATCACTCCATTCTCCACCTGCTCCTTAATGAAATGGTAGCGAATGTCTATGTGCTTGGCCCGAGAGTGTTGAACATAGTTGCAGCAAAGGGCAATGGCGCTCTTGTTGTCACAATACATCAGAATTTTGTTGAATCCCAAACCGTAGTCAGTTAATTGTGATCTCATCCAAAGGACTTGAGCACAACAGCCGGACATGGCGATGTATTCAGCCTCCGTGCTTGATATTGCAGCGCTTTTCTGCCTTTTTGAAGACCAACTGATCAATCTATCTCCAAGGAGTTGCACAGATCCAGACGTGCTACGCCTCGTGTCTTGACATCCAGCATGATCGGCATCTGTGTATGATATTAAAGCAATAGAGGAATCTTTCGGATACCATAGACCACGATGAAGTGTTCCTTTTAGGTACCGAAAGATCCTTTTCACAACATGTAGGTGCTTTTCGGTAGGCCGAGCCTGATACCGGGCACACATGCATACAGCAAATTGCAAATCAGGCCTGCTAGCAGTCAGATATAGAAGGGTGCCGATCATCCCACGGTAAAGTTTTGGATCGACAATAGTCCCATTCCTATCTTCATCTAACTTGGATTTCTCCACCATTGGAGTGTCCACGGGGTCACAATTTTCAAAGTTATATTTCTTAAGAGATTCTAGAGCATATTTGGATTGATTAATAAAGATGCCTCTGGGATTTTGAGAAATCTGTAATCCTAAGAAAAATGAAATTTTTCCCATCATCGACATCTGAAAGCGTGTGGACATTATCTTCTCAAAGCGATTTGACAATTCTATGTTAGTGGCAACAAATATTATATCATCAACATAAATTTGTACCAGAATCATGTCGTTGCCTTCCTTGAGAGTGAATAGAGTGGGGTCCACCTTGCCTTTGGAGAAGCCTTCCGAAATGAGATATGTTGACAGGAGATCATACCACGCGCGTGGAGCTTGTTTCAACCCATAGAGAGCCTTCTTAAGCTTGTACACATGATTAGGAAACTCCGTACTGACGAACCCATCCGGCTGACTAACATAGACTTCTTCCCTTAGTTCACCGTTCAAAAATGCCGTCTTCACATCCATTTGATAGACGATCATGTTCATATGAGCAGCATACGTAAGGAATAGTCTAATAGCCTCCAATCTAGCCACAGGAGCAAAAGATTCTTCAAAGTCTATACCCAAGGCTTGTTTATATCCTCTAGCGACCAATCTAGCCTTATTCTTCAATACCGCACCCATCTCATCAAGTTTAACCTTATAAACCCATAACAAAGTAAGGATGTTGACCTTGTCAGGGAGAGGAACCAATTCCCATACTTCAAGTCGTTGGAATTCATTTAGTTCCTCCTGCATAGCTTCAATCCAAGAAGATTGGGTCATAGCCTGCTGCTAATTTTTAGGTTCAACTTCAGAGAGAAATGCATCAAAGTAGCAATAAAGTGCACTCTCTTGTAATTGATGGCGTGTAGAGACGGGTCGATCTAGATCTCCAATAACATTCCTAATTGGGTGATCTTTTGTCCATTTAGTGCTATGAATTTCAATCCTAGGTGGTCTGGAGTGAACAATAGAAGGAGCTTCTTCTGAGGTAGACGCGGCTGAAGGGTTTTCAGGGATCGCTACACCAAAGAAAGGAAGCTCTTGCAAGTGAGCATATTCCAAGTCGTGATCAATAAAAACCTCTTCCACATCATTAGGCACAAGTAGGGGTGATGATTCAGGTGTAGTTTGAGAATCACTTGGTGAAGGTGCATCCGGTTCAATGTGAATTGTAGATGCATTAGACAAAGGTTCATTAGCTTGAGCAACCACTTCAGGTATTGGAGCAATTACTACAGGTGCTGGAACTTCATCAGTCGGGGGATCGAAAAATTCATCAAACAACGGTTGAAACAGTTTATCCCACTCGGGCCTTGATGGTGGTAAAAATGATGTAGAAGTAGGATTATTGGGAACTAATCCGGAACTGATAGCACCGGTTCCCATCTCATGAAGCGCGGGTTCATAGCTGTGTTGCTCAGAAGCCATAGCTGTCAGCTCGTCGAAATCTGCGTCAATAGTTTCTACAATCTTGCCAAGACGACGGTTATAGATTCGGTATGCTTTCTTGGACGGTGAGTAACCAATGAAAATACCTATATCGGCTTTCGGTTGAAGCTTACCCAAGTTCTCACTATTGATGTTTGGATAACAAAGAGCACCAAACACATGGAAAAATGAAACATCGGGTTTACGGTCATGTAAAAGCTCATAAGGTGTTTTTCCATGGCGTTTCCGAAGGATAGAACGGTTTTGGGTGAAACATGCAGTAGAAATAGCCTCTGCCCACAAGAACAATGGAGCGTTCGCATAAATAAGCATGGTCCTAGCAGCTTCCATAAGTGTACGATTCCGTCTTTCAACGACACCGTTTTGTTGTGGAGTGCGTGCAGCGGATGTTTCATGTGATATACCAACTCCTTCATAATAATCACGAAGAGTCTGGTTGACGAACTCTGTACCATTGTCTGTACGAATACGGCGGACAGTGGTATTCAAACGTACCTGAATGAATTTCAGAAAAGTGATGATAGCCTTCGGTGCTTCATCCTTTGTACGTAGAAATCTAACCCATGTAAACCTGGAGAAATCATCCACAATTACCAGAATGAATTTCTTACCGCTCACACTTTCAGTTCTCATCGGCCCACAAAGATCCATATGCAAAAGATGAAGTTTTTCTTGATTGGTGTCTTCAGCTTTGGGCTTGTAAGATTTCTTGGTACTTTTCCCCCTTGAACACGCAGAACATAAATGGTCCTTGTGAAATTTAAGCTTTGGAAGACCACGAACTAAATCGTTTTTAGCCAGATGATTAATAGCATCAAAGTTAAGATGAGATAATCTGCGATGCCATAACCATGACTTGGTCTTAGATGCTTTAGAGAGAAGACATACTGGAGAGGCGACCATCATGTCTTGTAAGGACAAGGTATAGAGATTTGCACCACGAGATCCCTTCAACAAATCTTTTCCTTCCAAGTTGCGGATGAAACAAGTGTGTTGTCGAAAAGCAACCTCAAGGTTGGAATCACAAAACTGTCCTACTGAGAATAAATTATGACCAAGACCTTCTACATAGTATACCCTTGAAATCGTCACGTTTCCAATCTGATATTCACCATACCCCATAATCTTTGCTATATGATCATTCCTGAATTTAACCGTACCAAGAAACTTGCTGACGAAATTTCGGAGCATCGAGCGATTTCCGGTCATATGTTTTGAACAACCGGAGTCCAAATACCACAGGATGATTTGGACCACCTGAAAATATCACCACACGAAGACAATGTAGAGGTATCGGAATCTGAGTGTTCCTTGTAATTAGCAGGTACAGATTTAAATCTTAGATTTGCTAACTCTAGGTTTCTTAGATTTCCTAGCCTTCTTTTTCTTAATAGATGGTGTAGATTCTAGTTGGCTTAAATCCTGAGGTATTTCTTCACTGATAGGTACTATAGTGGGGGCTGACCTAATTAAAGGGCGCTGTTTCCATACTTGAGTGCGAGTGTTCCTAACTAAAGGACGCTCAGACCTAACCTCAATGGATGCATTCCTAGTTAAAGGGCACATTTTTCCATCTAATGTAAAGGTCCTACCAGTGGGACGCCATTGCCAGCCAACTTGGGCACGAGTTCTACCCGTTGGCTTCCATTCAAGACCATTCTTAATAGCATTCATTTCATTAACGTGATCAATCAGACACAAATCATGACGTTGGGAAAACATACATTCATTACAATTCCAACAATTCAAATCAGAATTCACGAATGGTTTAGGCTGCTGCACAGGCGCAGAGCTTTTAGTCTTAACATGATTCTTTTTATTTAAAACTGAACTAGCATTCCTATTGTGAACTTCTACTTTCTTCTTTGTGGCACTACTTGTGGAGGGCTTGATCTTAGCTTTCTTGAGTGGCGATCCTTTAGCCTTAGTAGTCTCTTTTAATCCTGTAGAAGGCAAAGTGGGAACATTAGCAACAGATTTTAAAGGTGTCTTACTTGATTGTGCCAATGACGGTTTCGCTCCTGGAGTCTTATTAAATGGAGTGACAGCAATGGGCCTATTATTAAGTAGTGCAGAACCTGGTGTACCTATGTATTGCAAATATGCTAGGCAATATTGAACTCGCTTAACATATTCATGAGCCGAATAATAGTCGCTACTTGAGGGATCTAAGGCATAAAGATCGTCTAAAATATCCCTAAGAAGATCGACATGCTTAATGGCATTCCTCATATAATCATCGTAGGTAACCGGGTTTCTCTTATGAAGTGGATTCTTATAAAGCACTACTGACTTGGTTGTTGGAGCACTAGTGGACGGTGCAGAGTTGGTAGCTAAGTTATCAACAACTTCTTGTCGGGTGAGAAGAAGTGTCTCCTTTAACTCAGCCAAAACCATATTTTTGTCAATGAGCAAGATGTTCAAATCAGAGATTTCCTCACATTTTTGGTTCAATTGTTCAACATAAAATTGTTGCTGTGCCGCATTAAAAGCGAAGCGTTCTTCTAGTGAACCATAAAGTTTGGACATTCCCTGTCTTGCACGATCCATCTCCCCTAGAATAGACGAAAGTCTAATTTCTAAGGCCTGGTTTTTAGACTCTGCAGCCTCTAGTTCCAATTTTAATGTTTCCTTTGATGATACCTCTCTCTTCAATCTCATGATTTCTTCCTCTAATGTCTTAACAATTGCAATCATCTTGTCACTCGTCTCAACACTGTTTTCACAAACATTTGATATCAAAAGATTCTCATTTTGAGTTTGTTGTTTTAATTCTAAAGATATACAATGTTGTTCTAGTTGATTAAAGCGTTTTGAAAGTAAATTGTAGGAATCTTGTAGCTTTAAAAACTCAGCGTTAGATTCGTGACAAGAATGATTATCTACCTCATTTACAGTATCAGCAACATTTACAGAAAGATTACAAACATCATCACAAATATCCTCACAAATATTCACAGCATCACAATTAATCATAGCGGATGTAAGCTCATTCGAATAATTAACATTTACAGTAGTAAGCACATCACACGAGATTACTGCAGACAAGAATCGGTCATATTCGGTTAAAATCTTTTCTTTTTCAATTAGTTGTAGTTCGTAAGCGGTGTCCATTTCATAAAACACTTTTTGAACTTCACCAATTTCAAACACAAGATTTTCCTTAAGAGATGCAAAAATTCCTTTTAGACTTTCGACAAACGGATTGATCTCATTTTTAAACACCTCGTTCATATGTTCGAAAGCCCATTCTCCGGCATTTAAGCCATTTGAAGTCGTACAATCCAAAATGACCTTGTCAAAATTAGTAAAGTATTGATTAATCTCTTGCAAGTTTAACCATACAGTGCTAACCGGTGGAAGATCCTTTGGAATTTCCTTAGGACCTTCCATATTGACAAGTGTAGGAAATATACTAGGGTTTTCTTCATCTAATATGTAGGTCGGTGCTGTTATGAGATCTTTGTCCATATGGAAGCGAATTCTAAAATCCGTTTTTGCAAGCTCCTTATTCAATTTAAAATAATCACACTCGGGATATTTTGCAGAATTGTATGACCGATCCTCATCAACTAGATCCTTACTTGTTCGATCATCGGGAAAAACAATCGGGTCTAAAGCCAATCCTAATTGAGTTGCATTATAAAGTCTAGGACTATGTCTTAAAGCTTGTTTTGCATAACGTGGATTAGGGTGAAGGCCTTTTAGACGGGATAAGTTAAATTCTCTAAATGAAGCATCAAATAAGTGCACTAGTTGAGAAGCAGCGTATTGTCTTAACAGCAAGTAATCTAGACTTCTAATCTTATTAGTGGCATTAATCTCCATTTCATTCTTCTTAGACTCTAGTGATTCAAAATCCGTTTGAAGTTTTTGAAAATTAGTGACCACTAACTCTTTTTCTTGAAGTTCATTAGACAGATTTGCTCTTAAGTTTTCTATTTCTTGCAAGTGACCCATTTGTTTGTTTCTAAAATGATCATATTCGAGATTAGTTAGAACACTAGACGAGGGCACTAATTCTAAGGTTTGAACTTTCTCATTGCTTAAGGCAAGCTCATCAGACAAATTCTTATTCTTAGCTAAGGTTTCTAAGAGTGCAGCATTCATTTGGCTAAGTAATGTAGCAGGAACCATGACCAAATCTTGTTGAGCAGGAGTAGGCGTATGCGAAATGGGTCCCGGTTGTGATTCACTCAAAGTCTGGGGACTCACATTGATATTGCTATCATTGTTTGTCTCCTCATTTGAAAGACTCACCACCGAGGATTCATTCGAATCAGCACTCTCTTGCACAACTTGATGTGGTTGAATACTAGCATCAGTGGTATTATCGGTGGTATTAATAAGTACCTCAGATCTCTTTTCTGGCCCTAAGCTGGAGATAGTTGCCATGAGAGCAGCCTTTGCAGATTGAAAGTCATCACAGTCTGAGTCATACGCATCGAGATCATCTGCTTGGTATGCTGCATTCTGTGTGGTGACCGTGTCTTGTTCAGCAATCCCTGGATCAGCAAGAAATGCAAGCTCCTCTTCATCAAGTTCCCTTCCTTGTGCTTGAGCATTCACCAGATAGATCTTTTCTGCAAACCATTGTCCATCCCTTCTCCTCTTGGGTTTCTTACAATCCCTAGACATATGACCCTCTTCCTTGCAGTTGTAGCATGTAATCATTCGCAACTTGCCCGTGGAATTAGCCCGTGGAGCAGGATTGACCATTGGAGCCTGATTGACCGTTCGAGCATTGGTAGTAGATGTGGTAGGTCTCCCCTGATATGGTTGAATAGGCTGAACCATTACCCTGCCATTCTCAATTGTAGCTTGTTGGCGAGAATTGGATGAATTCCTCAACTGATTGTTGGTAGGAGCTGATCCCCTAAATCCTCGTTTGCTTAAAGTTCTTGTGAGATAAGCAGACATAGTGGTTAACACTTCAACTGGATCAGCACCTTGTTTGAATACAGGAACGGGGACTTCCTCATCATCACAGTACATTGCTTGGTCTTGAGCTGCATAATCACTCGAAGGAATACTCATTTGATCAGGGTAGCTTGTTGGATATGCTGCATTCTCTTGATAAGATGAATATGAAGATTGAGCATAAGGTGCAACATTTGCTGGGTGAGGTTGTATAGCATATTGTGATGAAGGTGCACTGAACCGATATTGTTGCTGATGTGAGGTGGGTGGTTGTGGTAAAATCGAGTATTGGGGAAAGGCTGGTGTCATGTAAGGTGATGGATGATAGGCTTGATGTCCCAAAATATAAGGAGTGTTGTTGTGAGACAAGCTTGGTTGATTCGCCATCAAAGCTAATGAATCAGGGTACATACCTCGTGGAGAACGGTGCATGATCACATGTTTCTCATGTTGCTGAAGAAAAGCATATAGTTGATCCAAATTGCACTTATGCAGATCCCTGGTTAACTTAACGTCGGTAATATACTCACCCCATTCAGCTTGAGGTAAAGTATTCAAGAATTTGGTGTTAACCTGGAATGGAGCAATCACCAGATTGTATACATTCAGATCATTCATGAGTGTGGTGAATCTGAAGTAATAATCGTGAAGCGTTTCCCCTGGGTTGTAAGTGAATCTGTCAAACAGGTCATACAACTGACATTCCCTTTCCTGCTTGGTGAGAGACGTACCTTGTAGCAACACCTTAAGACGTTCCCATAAATCCTTTGCCACTGTATACTGACTTACCATCCTATAGATGTCATGGGGAAGAGCTTGGAGAATTGTTTGAAGAGCTTTCTCGTCTGCATCGGCAACAAGTTGTTGGGCTGGTGTAAGTTCTTCAAATTCTCTTGGTCGAGACACATTGTTAGCCACGATGGTACCATAGTCAAGTGGACCATTTAAGATAGACTTAACCATAAGCCTCCCATAGACCGGTTTCCCTTAAGATAAGACATCATCCGGCCTTGCCAAGCTTCAAAAACTTCTTTGATGAGCATTGGCGGGCGATTATCCGTTCCCGTAATCACCGAAATATCCGTAAGTGATGTCATATGAGGCATTACTGAATTCGGATTCATTTTGTTAACTTTAAAGAGACAAAGATTATCGGTTGATCGAGCAGTGAAGTAAAGCTTGTGAATTGTGTTGTGTTTTTGTTGTAAGAAACCAAGATTAAATCCTCTAAAAAATCGTCGAAAAAACAAGCAAAATAACCCTTGATTCGGAACTTTTTGTTGATTCGGAAGTTTGATTCGGAAGATTAGGCTTGGAATTACCTTGATTCGGAACTTTTGGCTTGATCCGGAACTTCTTGATTCGGAAGTTCTTGGTTCGGAACTTTGGCTTGATCCGGAACTTCTTGATTCGGAAGTTCTTGGTTCGGAACTTTGGCTTGATCCGGAACTTCTTGGTTCGGAAGTTCTTGGTTCGGAACTTTGGCTTGATCCGGAACTTCTTGATTCGGAAGTTCTTGGTTCGGAACTTTCTTGATCCGGAACTTCTTGACCCGGAACTTCTTGATCCGGAACTTCTTGATCCGGAACTTCTTGATCCGGAACTTCTTGATCCGGAACTTCTTGATCCGGAACTTCTTGATCCGGAACTTTTGCTGAATAATCAGAAACTTGTTCCGATGAACAGTCGAACACTAAAAATGAAGATTAAGCCCAGATTTTGACCAAATAACCCACAAAGTTTTGTGATTTCAACAATAATAAGTAAAAACTAATACTTATCCACTAATCCCAATCACAAAAACACCAAAAACACCAAGAATCAAGATGGTTTTTCTTAAAGAACACTAATACAATCAAAAACTAAAAAAAAAACCACACAAATCACTACCTTAAATCACCCCATAGCTCTGATACCAAATGTAGAATATTGATAACCTATGAATCTATGAAGGGCTTTGTTGATTTCTAGAGAGAGAAAGTTAGAGAGAGAAAGTGAGAGAAACTATGTGTTATTTCAATAAAATGGAAACTAGAAAATGACAACAACCAACCCCTTTCCATGGTGGAAAGGGGTATTTATAGTTCCAAGCAAACATGGGCTTGGGCCGGTCCATGACAAGCCCATGGACCGGTTCTTACTTAAGTTAATAAGCAACTAACAACTATTTGTTAACTACGAGCTATTACAACATAAATAATATTGTGGAGTGACCGATACTTCTAATATACGTAAAAACGTATTTCTAACAAAAATTATCATATCTGCTGACACACGTAGGGTTACAGCTTGATGCTTATCCGGTCTAGCATTGTTTTCGAAGCCTATGTCCTTGGCAATGAACCCATGCCCATTAACAGTTGGAATCAACAAATATGTACCATGTGATTGCATATATGATATTATAAACAAACTAAAGCTTGCTAGAATTAAATAGCAAGGATGTAATTTCACTCGCTCAAACTTCCAAAAATTAACACAAATGTACCATTGAAGTGATTATGTAGGAGATAATCAGTTGCCGCAAAACCAATTAAATATGAAACGTCTTTAGGAAGAGGAAACACGATTTTTCTTTCTGTCATTATTAAAATGCGCCATTGCTACCTAGGGCTGAGCATCAGGTACGGACCAGAACGACAGAGGATCGGACCAAAATTGTACGTTCCTGTCCAGACCGACTGACGAACGACCCAAATTTTCCGGAACATGCCCCAAAAAACTCACCCATATTGCTACCAATACTTTTCATCTGTAGCTACTAACATATTTCTACCAATACCTGACAAAGAACACCAGATACCACTATCCATAAGTCAAAACAACTTCCGTGACGTAAAATACAGTAGCTACTAACATATTTCAAAATCTAAAAATCATTCAATAACACATTTCACTAACGAACCAACCGAAGATCTAACGCCTACCTGTTGTAATGATCTATCCTTTGGAAGATTGCTACCAATACTTTTCCAAGAGACAAGGAATATACACAAACCTCCTCCCCCTTTCCAAGTAATATTATAAGCCTAATAATACTACTTAGCAACACCGGAAAACTTCGGACTCAGTGTCATCTGACATGGAGGTTGAGCTCGTCTGAAGCTGATTACCACTGAGGAAAGAAACATGTAATCTATATGAGAATTAGTTCAACAAAGGCATTTTACAACTTAAGTTATGATGCAGGCTTATTCAAATTCAATAGATATACTACAGATCAAGTCATTCCAAAGAAGTCTGAGATGAGGTTGAATATCTCAGGAGTCAAAACTGAAAACAATAAAAGCATTAGGATGCACTTCATTCAGCTGCTTATTATCAAACTAATCAAACACCGGTTATCTTATTATAATAATTATAGAGCGGTAACAATTTTAAACACAATCTCAAACAGTATGCTAAATGGTAACTGATCGTCTAATTTTTATAATTTAATATCACAAATGAACAATCAGGAAACTGTATCAACATCCTCGTCATGATATGCTAAATGGTACGTAAGCTCCAGTTAGCAGATTGATGTTGACAATGTAGTTCTTGTTGGTGATACAACTCGGATTCCCGAGGTACATGTTTCATACATGCAATATATCATGCATGTTTCTTTTTGGTGATATCATACATTTTTTTATGTCCTTTATTTGGATATGGACGACTTATCCTATTAGTGTTAGAAATTAGAAAAGAACAAATGAATTCCACCTTGACAGAAAATCCTTGAACATGATAATCAAATAAGTACGAAGTTGTAGTATAGATAACTTCTAAATAACCCATTTCCCCATTCGAACTACCATCTGCAGTTTTAATATACAAAAGGAAACACAGATGATTAAAAAGAAACCGTTAAGTGTTGTTTGGACAGATTTGGTCTAAGAACTGGTTTGGACACATAGGAGGCTGTTTGGACACACGCAAAACTGTTTTGGAGATACATGAATGTGTAGCTCAAATAATAAGTACCTGCTCCAGCCGTATGCATACCTCAACTCCACGTCCTCTGGTACATCAACATGCCCCGTAGAACGATGGTCTGTAGCATGCCTTTGCCCACATTTACTTGATTCCCAGACCTTTTTGTCATAAATTCTTTCAACAAACCTCATATGGGAACTGATATTCAGAATTACATAGCCTATTTTTTACTGATCTTCGGTACTACAGATATCAATTCAAGAAGATACTTATTCAAAATTTCTCTAACTCACCTCTCATCCTTCAAATATTTAGCAGGGACACCTTTTTTACCTCTTCGATGGCGACCATAATTATTGCTATAATATGGGATTTCTGGGATTACGAACCTACAAAAAAACAAAAAGAAAACAATAAAAAAAACACAGATTAAGGTTTGAGGAAAGATGACGAGGGTTTGCTATATTCATGGAATAGATTTGTATAATTTCATTCATATTCATATTAAAACAATATTAACTTGTAAATTAAGATAATTTTATGATGTGTATATTAATTTGGTTTTGAATATAAAAATACAAATAATGGTTTTGCATAGTTGGTAAAGCTTGTTGGATATGACGGAGAGGTCACATGTTCGAATCCTTATATGGAAATTTTTTTATACATATCCGAATTTTAGATATTATTCAAAAAATCACAAATTTAGTTTATAAATTAAAAAACAATTAAAAACCAGAGAAAAAACCCGGAAATAAGTTAAGACACTTGAGACGGACCGGTCCAGACCTTCGAAACGCGATTTTCAAACGCAATTTTAATAACTGCGTTTTCAAAACTCGATTTTAAAAAAACTGCCATTTAAAAGCCGAATTATGTGGAATTTGGAGATTTTATAGGAAATTCTCAAATACTATTGGCTAATAGATGTGACTGGGATATGACTGGATTAAAAAGTGTGGTTTCAAATCATAATTATACCTATAATATATATATATATATATATATATATATATATATATATATATATATATATATATATATATATATATATATATATATATATATATATATATATATATATATATATATATATATATATATATATATATATATATATATATGTTCCACTCCTTAGTGTTGCATTCCTTGTTGACAATCAGTTATGCATATCTAAAATCTATTCTTATTCTATTTTCTCCAATTTCATGAATCTTGAAATAGCATACTTATACAAGTTCACACTGAATTTTGTATTGTGTCGTTGACAAAAACATGCCGCCTACCAGAATTCGTAGAGCTGATAGACCCAGGAGATCCCACCGGGCTACTATGGGGAGAGATATTGCAAAAAGGGTAAAGAAAGCTGTTGCTGAATACGAAAAGAGCCGAGAGACTCAAACTAAAGCTAAAGGTTCTTCAAGCACAAAAGGATGTTCACACAAGACCTTCATGCCTGGAAAACCCCACCCCTTCAAAGGGACCGAAGGTGTCGTTGGTTTGACACGTTGGTTTGAAAAGATGGAGCGAGTATTTGGAACTTGAAAATGTGATGAAGAGGATAAGGTAATTTATGCTGCTAGTACTTTGGAAGGTATTGCACTTACCTGGTGGAATGGAAATAGTAAAACCTTAGGTCTTGATAATGCAAACCAAATCCCTTGGAGCGAGTTTAAAACAATGAAGACTACTGAGTACTGCCCTGAGAATGAGATAGCTCGGATGGAACACGAGCTATGGAACTTACAAATGAAAAATGATGACATTGAAGCCTACACTAATAGGTTTCATGAGTTGGCCTTAATGTGTCCTAAAATGGTTCTAGATGAGAAGAAGAAAATCAAAAGGTATGTCAAGAGCTTTCCTGAAAGGATTAAAGGACACATTACTTCATCAAAACCTTCCTCTCTACATGAAGCAGTGAACATGGCTCGTGAATTGGTCGAGCAGACTGTGGAAGGTAAAGCTGCTAAGTTAAATGCTGACAACAAGCAGAAAGGGGAGGATAATAAAGGAAACAATCAGGGCAATAACCGTAACAACAGCCGAGGCAACAATAGAAACTCCAACAGGAACAATAACCGACAAGCCAACAAGAGACAAGAGACATCAACCATGTACGCAACTGCTCCTGCTGTTCCTGTTGTTCCTGTTGCTCCTGTTGTTCCTATTACTCCTGTTATTCTTGTTGCTCCTATTACTCCTGCTACTCCTGCTGGAAAACGAGGTTATATTGGGAATCTGCCTAAGTGTGATCGATGTAATTGGCATCATCCTGTCGGTGTGTGTCCTACTAAATGTACAGTTTGTAATAGGTTCGGCCATAAGGACGGGTACTGTAATATGGTGTGCTATGGCTGTGGTGAAAAAGGTCATTTCAAGAATAGGTGTCCAAAGGCAAAGGATCCGTAGAACGATGGAGCTCGAGGCAGAGTGTATCATGTGGGAAATAACGCTCAGCAGAATCCTCAGGTGGTCGCGGGTACGTATATTCTTAACGATCATTATGTTAGTGTTTTACTCGATTCCGGTGCTGAGAAAAGTTTCGTGTCTTCTGCTTTTACTCCTTTCATTGATATTACTCCTTCTGCTTTACACACTAGCTATGAAGTAGAATTAGCAAACGGTAATATTGTTAGTACCAATATAGTCTTGCGTGGTTGTACCCTTGACCTGCTTAGTTATTCGTTTTTAATCGACCTTTTACCGACACGTCTCGGCAGTTTTGATGTTATTGTTGGTATGGATTGGTTAGCGTCTCATCGAGCTGTCATTGTTTGTTTCGAGTGAATCGTGTGTATTCCTCTTTCTTCGGGTAAAATCTTAGAACTTCACGGTGAGAAGCCGGATGACAATCCGAATTCTATTCTTTCTATCAAGGCTGATCAAAAAAAGCTTGATGATATTCGTATCGTTTGTGAATTTTCCTGGATTTTTCCCAGATGAATTGTCGGGATTACCTCCTGTGCGTGAAGTTGAATTCCATATCGATCTTATTCCGGGTGCACTGCCTATTGCCAAGTCGCCTTATCGTCTAGCCCCGTCTGAGATGAATGAATTATCGAATCAGCTCAAGGAATTACAAGAGAAAGGTTTCATCAGACTGAGTCATTCGCCGTGGGGAGCGCCTGTGCTCTTTGTTAAGAAAAAGGGTGGTGCAATGAGAATGTGTATTGATTATAGGGAATTGAATAAGCTGACAATCAAGAATCGTTACCCTCTCCCTCGTATAGACGACTTATTTGACCAATTGCAAGGTGCGTGCTGCTTTTCTAAGATATATCTTCGTTCAGGTTATCATCAGTTAAGAGTGCATGAAAGTGACATCTTCAAAACCGCATTCAGAACTCGTTATGGTCACTTTGAATTTACCGTTATGCCATTCGGTCTTACCAATGCTCCAGTAGTTTTTATGGATTTAATGAACCGTGTCTGCAAACCCTACCTTGATAAGTTTGTTATAGTCTTTATTGACGACATCCTCATTTACTTGAAATCAGAAAAAGATCATGAAAATCATCTTAGAACCATCTTAAGTCTTTTGGAGAAACAAAAGTTGTATGCCAAATTCTCTAAGTGTGAATTTTGGTTAAAAGAGGTTCAGTTTTTAGGACACATGGTAAATCAGGATGGTATACACGTAGTGTTAGCCTCAAAATATTGAGTCAAACAAGAATGTTCAGTCATAGGTTTCTATTGTAATATTTATTAGAACGTTGTAATAAGTAGTTATTTAGTCGTAGTTCACGGGCTTGGATTTAAACTAATTAAAGTCCAAAAGACAAGCCCGGCCCAATATATAGTCCATTAAAGCCCGCATGTGGGTAGACTATATATACTACCCTCCTAGCATGTTAGGAGGGTGGATGGTCATTTGTAACAAATTCTTTTCTTAATCTAATCTCACCAAGTTAATCATCTCCTCTCTATTTTCTCTCACTACTTTCTCTCTCTAGGAATTCATCTCTTCTTCATCTATTTTCTTTTTCCGTTCTTTGCTTAATCATCTACATCTTATACATAGTTGTAGTAGTGATTTGGTATATTTACTTTGGCTAAAAACACAAAATTTTTGGGTTTTTTGATCATTTTTTGGCTTAAAATCACGTATTGGTTGAGTTTTGTCCGAGAAAAGGGGGATACATTCCGATTGGTGTAATCTGAAAAGGGTTTAGTGATTCAGATTGACATTCCGATTGGTGATTCAGATTGGCATTCCGATTGGTGTTTTCCGATTAACTCATTCCGATTGGTGATTCAGATTGGCATTCCGATTGGTGATTCAGATTGTCATTCCGATTGGTGATTCAGATTGTCATTCCGATTGGTGATTCAGATTGACATTCCGATTGGTGATTCAGATTGACATTCCGATTGGTGATTCAGATTGACATTCCGATTGGTTATTCTGATGACATTCCGATTGGTTATTCCGATGACATTCCGATTGGTTATTCCGATGATGTGTTTTGCTAAATTTTGTTTGAGTATTTTTTAGACTTAGCCACCATCTAGACTAGTTTCAGAATATCGTTTCCACGAAGATCAAAAAAAAAAAAAAAAAAAAAAAAAAAATAAAGAGTTAAAATTTTTTCGTCAAGTAAATTCAAATTTTTTCCATACTAGTTTTAGGACATTTCTAGCTCGATTTCAAATTTTGGCGATTACAAAATTTTTGGACTACCGTTTTAGTCGGACTGGAGAATTTATTGTCGGCCTGGAGAAAAATTGCAATTTTCGGAATTTAAACCACAACAACTATCACAACAAATCTACTTAAGATCCATACTCACTTCATCATTACAGAGAATTTTGGGATGGATTCTACTGCAGAATATCGTGTGACGAACAACAACATCATGGTCGCGGGTAATAAAGAGAGACCACCAATGCTTGTGGCTGGTCGATATGCTCAATGGCAATCACGCTTTCTTCGCTATCTTGATACAAGACCTAATGGTGATGCCTTGAGACGATGTATTAACAATGGCCCATATGTTTTTTCTGAAATTGATGTTCCTTATACACCAGCCACAGACACATGTCCAGAAGTACCTGCAACAAAGAAAAAGGAAACTTTATCTGACCTTACACCCGAGAAACGTGCTTGGCATGATGCAGAAAAAGAAGCGATCTATATGATCCTAAGTGGAATTGGAGATGATATTTATTCCACAGTCGATGCATGTCCTACAGCACAAGAAATGTGGACGGCCATTGAACGCTTGCAACAAGGAGAGTCTCTCAACAAGCAAGATGTTAAAACAAACTTGTTTTGGAACTTTGGTAAGTTTACTGCATTGGATGGAGAATCAATTGAGTCCTATTATTCAAGATTTTACAAGATGATGAATGATATGACAAGAAACAACTTGGAAGTATCCACCATGCAAGTCAATGTGCAATTTCTACAACAACTCCAACCTGAGTGGACACGTTTTGTCACTTTGGTGAAACAACAGAAGCAGTTAGACAAGGTAAACTATCATACTCTCTTTGATATCTTGAAACAATTTCAGCATGAAGCAAATGAGATTCAAGCTGAACGAGTTGCCAAGACGGCTAATCCACTTGCTTTATTAACTACCACTCAAAATGTTCAAGATCATCGATCTCGTGCTCCTAAGCCATACTCTAGCCCATCATCCTCACCACGATATTCCACATCATCCAAGTCTTCATCATCCACAAGATCACGCGGCAAAGCACCAAGAGCAACTTCACCACCATCTGAGTCATCATCTGAAGAAGATAGTGATGAAGATCAAGCTCAGAAGAATCGTGAGATGAAACAACAAATTGCTTTCATTATGAAGACTTACCAGAAGATCTACAAACCCACCAACAACAATCTTCGAACATCATCTAACACAAAGAACCGATATGTTGCGAGTCCTCCAAGGTATGACACACGTCGACGTGGTGAAAGTCCTTCTAGGTATGATCGACATAATCCAACGCATGTTGAGGGTTCTGCAAGATATGATCGACAAACTGCAAAGTATGATACTCAGAGGATTGCTGCTGCTACTGGGAATAGGGAATCGGTTGGAAGTCAAGTGGTTCAGCAAAGCGGGATTCAATGTTTTAATTGCCAAGGTTTTGGGCATATGGCAAAGGAATGCAGGAAGCCGAAAAGGGTTAGAGACTCCAGCTATCACAAGGAAAAGATGTTGCTATGCAAAAAGATGGAAGCAGGGGTCAAACTGTCAGCTGAGGAAGGAGCTATGCTTGATGACACTGATGATGAAGCCTCCGACCAGGAATTAGAAGCACATTACTCGTACATGGCACATGTTGAAGAAGTTCTCAAAGTCACTGAAGATGACAATGGTCCTATCTTTGACACTGAGCCAATCGATAAGGTACACACTACTGATGAATATAATGTGTTTGGTGATATTCCTGAGCATAGTGATCTACCCAATGCCATTAATGACACGTGTATGATGGAAACGGTTGATAGTAATACCACACCCGATTCATCAGACATGTGCAATAATGAGTCTGAGGATGATCAACATGCAAATGAATATGATGAAGAGGAACGTATTGCGCTTGCTAATTTAATTGCTACTTTACAAAAAGATGTCATTGAAAATAAAAAGAGTCAAAAGCAATTAAAGAAGGCAAACGCTACGCTCACTCAAAGTTTTGAAGAATGCAAAGCTGCTCTTATCAAATCTACTGAGATGACTGAAAGCTATAGAGATGAGCTCCTTCAGAAAACCAAAGAGCTTGAGGGGTACAAGGGAAGTGCGTTAAAAAGTCAAAAGGACGATTTTGAAAACAAATATAATACCACTCTTGAGTTATTAGCTAAAGAGAAGCGTCAATATAATGTTTTCTTAATGGATGAACGTCAAAAAACGTACCTTGCCAATACCAAAGTTAATGAACTTGAACAAAAGCTCTCTATGACCACTACTGATTCTGCTAAAATTCTAGAGGATAAGAAACAAGAGGTAGATGCGTTAAAACAAGACTTCAAAAGTAGATATGATAAAGAAACCGAAAAAGTTACGAAACTAGAAGCACAAGTCGACTTTTTGAAGAACGTTGTTTATAAAACGCATGATTCTATTCAATCTGTAAGAATGCTAGCACCTCCATCGATGTTTAAGGGTCAAGCTAGCTTTGCAAGTCCTGAGTACCTTGCCAAAGCTCAAGCTGCGAACCCGCATCTTTATCTTGATGAGACTGAAAGGACAGATCTTGATTGCATGCCTCTAAGTGCCAATAGTGAAGAGACTGCCCTTTGGGATGCTGATAGTCAACCATCAGTTAATAAGGAGTTTGTGAAACCATATAATTATGCTTATGAGAATAGTCTTTATGGTCTGTTCCACAAACAAACTCAGAAATCTCGTGAGGAAGTATTTTTAGAATGCAGTCAAAAGAGAATTCAATGGAAGAAAGCGTTTGCCACTAAGAAAACAAACGTTTCTAAGTTCATCAACTACTTGCCCCTAGATGCTTCTAAAAGCAAGAGTAGGCAGATATTTGGGTTTCTTACTCATTACATAGATAATATTAAGTCCATTATTGATAATGATTGGAAACAACGACAAAATGACGAGTGGAAGAAACCAATTCCTCAAGACATAACTGTGCTTGTCAAACAAATCTTAATACCGAACGCGGCCACACTAAAAGAAAATGTTCTTAAATTCGAAAGCTTAATTCGGTCTGAAATGTTTGATGATTTACAATATGTTGAGTCTCTTGAGAAAGCAATTGATGATCTTCAAATGGACAAGTCCGTTTTTTCTGATGAATATGATTTACTCTTGCAAGAATGCGTTTCTAAAGATATTATGTGTGCTTATTTTACATCTTGTGCTGATATTGATGAATATTCTGAAGTTGCATGCCAATATCTTGATAAGATCAAAGAATGTGAACGTCTTGAACTTGAGCTTTCGAAACGAAAAGAAAATGTTGACAAAAAGGCTTTTGAGTTACTTCAACACAAAACTGATTTCCTTCAAAAACATTGTCATTCACTTGAACTTGCTTTGCAAAAAGACGTTGGTCGTTTTCCACATGATAATAAATTGCAAGAAAAACTTTCCCAAACATTTCGAGAAATGAATGAACAGAATTTGGAAATTAAAGGGTTGAAAGCTCAATTACAAGACAGGGACAGAGCGATAGCAGAGTTGCAGAAACTCATTGCTAAAATGGGTGGAAAAATTGTGGAACCTAGCATTAAGAAAAATGTTGTTAGACAACCCAATGCCTCTAAAGAGAATAGATCCTCTATCTTGGGAAAACCATCTGCTTTATCTAATTCCTCGTTTGCAAAACCTGTGTTTGCCCCCAAGATGGATGGAAAGGAAAGGTTACCACAAGCTCAACCCATAAGGAATCCTGTAGCACCAAGCGTTAAGCACAATAATGTGATTAAACCAGGGATGTATAGACTGGCCACTAAGCCAACAAACAAAGAGACTCACTCGCCTCAGACTTCTAGAAACACTAATATTCGTGTGTCTTCTACTACAGGAATAGTCTCCACTACTAGTGTTAGCCGGCCTCAGCTTAAGAGCACTCAAGAGAATGATAAGGTCTGGAAACACAAGAATCAAGGGAAGATGAAGCAAGTAGAAGAACACCCTAGGATTTTCAATGTTTCTAAGAATAAAACGTCTGTAATCGCGTGTCATGACGATTTGAATGATTCAACTTTGAATGCTAGGAATGTGAAATTTGTTTGTGTCAAATGTGGCAAGTGTGCTAATGCTAATCATTCTATGTGTGCTATGAATAATGTCAAAGGCGTAGAAACTAGAACTAAGAAGCAAACTGTGATGCCTATTAGTGCTAGTAAACCCAAACGCAAAGTGAACCATTCTGGTGCTACCCCCACTAAGAAAAGTAATGCATCAGACTCCACCACTAAGAATCCTAGAAGCAAACTTAAGGAATTATATGAGTCTGCCAGTAAGTCTTGGAAATGGTGGTTTGCTAATCAATGTCCTCCCGGATATAAATGGATGCCTAAAGTTAGGACAGAAAATGTGAAAACGAGTGTTAGTTTGCCTTTAAATGTTGATAAGGACACTAATGATTCTACTATCACAACTACTGTGGTATCCAATTTAGCAAATGCTCCATCGTGTTCTAACGCTTCTGCAGGTGATACAAATAATTCTCTTCATAATGGACTCCGGATGCACGAAGCACATGACGGGGAATCTCAAGCTTCTAATTAACTTCGTGGAGAAGTTCCTGGGTACGGTCCGATTCGGAAATGATCAATTTGCACCGATCCTAGGATATGGAGATTTGGTTCAGGGGAATATCACGATTAAAAGGGTATACTACGTCGAAGGGCTCAATCACAATCTTTTCTCGGTTGGTCAATTCTGTGATGCGGATTTGGAAGTTGCTTTCAGAAAGAAGACATGTTTTGTTCGTGATTATGATGGGAATGACTTACTTACCGGTACACGGGGTACTGATCTTTACACAATTTCACTTCAAGACACAACTTCATCAACTCCAATTTGCTTCATGGCTAAAGCTTCAACGACTCAGGCATGGTTATGGCATCAACGTCTTTCTCATCTCAACTTTGATACCATTAACTTGCTTTCCAAGAAAGATATTGTGAGAGGCCTTCCAAGCTTGAAATTCATCAAAGATCATCTTTGTTCTTCTTGTGAACTTTGTAAAGCTAAACGAAGTAGCTTCAAAACAAAGACCACACCAAGCTCTAAAGGACGGTTAGATCTTCTTCATATGGATCTGTGTGGTCCAATGCGTGTTCAGAGTATCAATGGAAAGAAATATATTCTGGTAACTGTTGATGATTACTCAAGGTACACATGGACTCACTTCTTGAGGTCCAAGGATGAAACACCCGACGTTCTCATCAGCTTCCTAAAATTGATACAACGTGGTCTTCAAGCTCAAGTTAAAGTGGTTCGTACTGACAGAGGTACAGAATTTTTGAATTCTACTCTGAGAAAGTATTTTGAAGCCGAAGGGATTGAACATGAAACATCTATTGCTCGAACACCCGAACAAAACGGCGTTGTTGAAAGACGAAACCGTACTTTGGTTGAAGCTGCTCGAACATTATTATCCGCTTCAAAACTTCCACTATACTTTTGGGCCGAAGCCGTGTCAACCGCATGCTACACACAAAACCGCTCCTTAATTATCCCAAGACACGAAAAGACACCATATCACATAATTCATGATCGAAAACCTTCACTCAAACACCTTCATGTTTTTGGATGTACTTGTTACATTATACGAGATGGTGAAAATTTGGATAAGATGAAAGAAAAAGGTGATGCATGTATTCTTGTGGGATATGCAACTCAGTCTAAGGGATATAGAGTGTTCAACAAAAGAACAAAATTGATTTTCGAGACAATTCACATCCGATTTGATGAATCTCAAGAGATGGCACTTGAACAAAACAGTTTAAGTCCCGACCCACAACGACAAACGACTTCCGTTCACAACCGCACGGAACTCGAAACTCAAGACCACAGCAATGAACCATCAAGTTCAACGCTGGTTCCAAAGAATGTTCCTAGAGCTGATATGACAGTCGACATGACCATTGAAGAGTTGGAAATGTTATATGGACCAATGTATGATGAATATTTCACGGGGGAGAAACAAGTTGTATCAAAGTCTTCCGCTGTCACTCATGATAAGAATGATGAAACCGATCATCGTCAACAACAAGATACAACTTCATCTACTTCAACACGGGTTGCTGCAGACTTACCTCCTCAAAATATCACTTCAACAATCGATCCTACAACATCCACAACTACTGTCATTGCTCCAGAGAACACAAATCAAGCAGACAATGCATTATCTGACGAAGACGAATTCATCAACCCATTCGGTACACCGGTACACGAAACTGGAGAGTCTTCTACTCGCCATGTTGATCCGTCAAATATGCATACTTTCTATCAACGACATCCTTCAACACATCATTGGACCCGAGATCATCCTTTGGTTCATGTAATTGGAAACCCTTCACAGCCCGTTCGTACAAGACGACAGCTTGAAACCGATGGCGATGTTTGTATGTTCGCACTCGCCGTGAGTACTGCTGAACCGAAAAACATCAAAGAAGCCATGGCTGATCATGCTTGGATTGAATCGATGACGGATGAACTTCAACAGTTTGAAAGACTTAAAGTCTGGGAACTGGTTGACAGACCATACGATGTAACACCATTAAATCTTCGATGGATCTGGAAAAACAAGATGGATGAAGAAAACACGATCATCAAGAATAAATCTAGGCTAGTGGCTAAAGGGTATGGACAGAAAGAGGGTATTGATTTTGAAGAATCATTTGCACCAGTTGCTCGAATGGAAGCGGTCAGGATTTTTCTTGCCTATGCTGCACATAAGGGATTCATCGTTTATCAAATGGACGTAAAGACGGCGTTTCTTAACGGTCCTTTGAAGGAAGAAGTTTATGTCACGCAGCCGGAAGGATTCGTCAATCCTCATTATCCTGACAAGGTGTATCGTCTCCACAAAGCACTATATGGACTCAAGCAAGCTCCAAGGGCGTGGTACGACGAGCTCTCGAAATTTCTGGTCTCCAAAGGTTTCTCAAAAGGTTCCATTGATCTAACTTTGTTCACTTATAAATATGGGGATGACATTCTGCTTGTGCAAATTTATGTTGATGACATTATTTTCGGGTCTACAAACCCAAAACTTTCAAAATGGTTTGAAAAAGTAATGCACAGCAGATTTGAAATGTCTATGATGGGCGAACTAAAATTCTTTCTAGGAATTCAAGTTCACCAATCCCCAAGTGGTATCTTTATTAACCAAGCTAAGTATTGTCAAGAGATAATCAAAAAGCATGGTATGACATCATGTGACCCCGTTGGGACACCATTATCAACCACATCCCTAGATGCTGATTTGGAGGGATTACCCATAGATCAAACGAGATATCGTTCCATGATCGGGTCCCTCATGTACTTGACAGCAAGCAGACCTGATATTCATCATGCTACGTGTTATTGTGCACGATATCAAGCACGACCCACTGAAAAGCACCTCAAGGAGGTTAAACGGATCTTTCGGTACCTTAAGAATACCATTCACATGGGACTCTGGTATCCGAGGGAAACCGGTTTCTTTCTAACGGCCTATTCAGATTCTGATCATGCAGGGTGTCTTGATACACGTAAAAGTACTTCTGGTGGTGCACAATTTCTAGGTCAAGACAAGCTTGTGGGATGGTCTTCCAAGAAGCAGGATTGTACGTCACTTTCATCAGCCGAAGCGGAGTATGTGTCTCTATCTGCGTGTTGTGCTCAAGTTCTTTGGATGAGAACACAACTCACGGATTATGGCTTCCACTTTGATAAAGTACCTATGTACTGTGACTCAAAGTCTGCCATAGCCATCTCCTGCAATCCGGTACAGCATTCCCGCACGAAGCACATTGATGTCCGATATCACTTCATTAAGGAACAAGTTGAAAGAGGTATTGTTGAATTATACTTTGTTGGAACTGATTACCAATTAGCTGACTTGTTTACAAAAGCTCTTTCGAAAGAGAGGTTTGCGTATCTAGTTAGGCAAATTGGTATGAGATGTTTGACTCCAGCAGAACTGGAGGTTCTGGCAAAGAAGCCTGCTTGATTCATCTATCAAACATCTACCTGTAAATATTAATCAAAAAGCAAAATACAAAAGTAAAAAATCTTTGATAATCCAAAAATATTCTTCTCGACATGTCTTTCAGTATCAATAATATGGACGTACCTAGAAATGTCTCTCAATAACGACACGGGTGTGTACATAAAGCTCGAATGAAAGTTGTAAATATTTTTCAAAACATGTCATTTCTATCTTTTCAAAAGGAAAGTGTCTATTTTGGACAATACTTCCAACAACGGGTAGAGCAATCTATCTCGGGTTGAGCTTGTCACAAAACATTCAACGTTTTGAGCTCAACACAATGGCTTGTAATCACTTTCAGATTGCAACCCGGATCTAAATTCACAGGGGAGTGTACGCTTTTGTACTCTTACCCTTAGCAAAAGAAGTTAAATCTTCTTACACTTGAGTGGATTCGTCAAGACATTCAAAGTCTATGAACTCAAGTTTATGCTTTAGAAAAACCTTTTCGTCAAAAAGAATTGATTTTTCAAAAAGCGTTGAACACAATTTTTTCAAGAATTTCTCAATGATATTCAAAATCTTTCAAAAATTGTGTGTTCAACAACTCCTATCCTCAAAAGTTTAATGTGGATCAAATCCTCGTAATGACAATTCCATTGGATCAATTTGTGAGGGGGAGCATTTTAACTTCATGCAAAAGATTAACACATCTTTCTCCCAGAGATTTCAAGACTATTTTTTTCAAAATATATTTTAATCAAATTTGGTATCTCTAATATCAAAAGATTTTATATATTAGAGATAGGGGGAGAAAATGTGATTAAAATGTGATCTAATATAAGACTCAAGCACTTTAACTCTTACCCACATGTGCGAAACACTTTCGATTATCGGTGCACATGTGAAGGGGGAGCATTTCTGAGACGACAAAACTAGCAAGGTGTTAAATGGTTTTCAAACACTTTGTTAGAATTTAAAGTGGTTTTCATGGTTACGATCAAATACCCACAACATCTTTAATTCACGACGTTATTGGTGTCAAAAGGGTGGTTAGGTTTAAGTCCTATGATCCAACCAGAACCGGAGGGATCTTCCCAGGGACAATCCAATAGATTATTAGAAGTCCTTAGGAAAGATGGAGTAGAATGTGAACGTAGCTGAATGCCGACTAAGTACTGATGCTAGCACTGGAACAATCACAACAAGGTGCTAGTAATGATGTCTTGGTAAGCATTGAAGGGGTTGAAGAATGAAAAAGAAATGTAAGGATAAAGGGTGTAAAGAAAGAAGCCCTCCATACAACTTAGGCAGAAACCGGGTCAACTCATCATGAAGACAAACTCATCATGGACCCAGTGATGTGAAGCACAACCCTTTCCTAGCTACTCAGGCTTCTCTCAAAAGAAGTTTGTTTTATTGTCACGGAGATCAACACGACTTCTATTGACTTTCTCACTCCGAGATAGTTGATATTGAATAGGTGGCATCTGCTTCAGCCTCCGACCACTAAAAGTGCACAAATCGAGTCTAGAGCCAAGAGATCAATCAAATCTCGTTAGGACACACGGATGAAGATCAAGAGAGTCCTACGCTATATCCTTGTGATATTGCTAGAACACTCAGAGTGATACTACTTAGTATTCACAATGATGAGTGGAAATCCTTCCAGTGTTAACATCAAACAGCACTGCGGTAGGTCATATGCAAGATTCTTTATGAATTGAACATATGTAAAACTGAAAAGCAACAGTGGTTTGATTCTGAATTGATTCAAACTCGTTTCAGGTTTCTACGCAATATCTTTATGGTCTTGCCAGAACATTCAGAGTGATATTTATGAATATTCACAGTGACGAATGGAAATCCTTCTAGCGTCAACATCAAACAGCGCTACGGTAGGTAACTTGTGAGATTCTTATGAATCAAACTTGTGTCAACTGGAAAGCAACAATGGTAAGATTCTTTATGAATCAAACTTGTTCCAGGAACTTGAATTGACGACTTTAATCAAGCGGATATTTATCCAATTGATTCACTCTTTATGTTCGCAGTCTTGCTTTGAGACGGTCGAGTAAAGAGAACGGCTAGTACTACCGCGAAACCCTGTCAAGGAGATTCTTAATTGAATCTACCTGATCACAGGTACGATATTTAATATCGTATAACGGTCTTCACCGACCGGAGGTAAAACGCTACCGATTTAGGACGAATGTCAAAGCCATTCAGTCCGTGTCTATGTTTTGTCTCGAGAAGGTGGCGTCACGGTGTACTCAGCAAAGTCAAAGATTCACAACCACATATTCATGCCCAAAGACTTATCCAACAATTGATAGTGTGAGCATGTGGACAAAGACACAAGATCGCAAGATGGCAATGACAAGTCAAGGATGATTTGAAGATCTCATGACTTAAAGACAAAGTCGAAAGACAACGACAAAGGCTCAAAGATCATAGCATGAAGGAACAAAACTACTGTTACACGTTCAAGACTCATTTATGACGAAATTCATAAATCTCCATTGGAATCCAAATATCAAAGAGGAATGACCTCACATTGGGGGAGATTGTTAGCCTCAAAATATTGAGTCAAACAAGAATGTTCAGTCATAGGTTTCTATTGTAATATTTATTAGAACGTTGTAATAAGTAGTTATTTAGTCGTAGTTCACGGGCTTGGATTTAAACTAATTAAAGTCCAAAAGACAAGCCCGGCCCAATATATAGTCCATTAAAGCCCGCATGTGGGTAGACTATATATACTACCCTCCTAGCATGTTAGGAGGGTGGATGGTCATTTGTAACAAATTCTTTTCTTAATCTAATCTCACCAAGTTAATCATCTCCTCTCTATTTTCTCTCACTACTTTCTCTCTCTAGGAATTCATCTCTTCTTCATCTATTTTCTTTCTCTCTTCATTGCTTAATCATCACAAATATATGGGGACAACACGTAGATCCTAGTAAAGTTGAAGCAGTTAAGAATTAGAAATCTCCTAAATCGCCTACTGAGGTCCGTTCATTTCTCGGGTTAGCCGGATACTATCGCATATTCATTAAAAATTTCTCCAAGATTGCTAAGCCTTTAACCCTGTTTACACAAAAGAACAAGGAATACATTTGGAATGAAGAGCAAGAGCACGCCTTTTGCTTATTAAAGGAGAAATTGTGTAATGCCCCAGTGTTAACACTTCCTGATGGACCAGATGATTTTGTTGTTTATTGTGATGCATCCCATCAAGGTTTCGGGTGTGTCTTAATACAGCGAGGAAAAGTGATTGCTTATGCCTCCAGACAACTTAAAATCCACGAACAGAACTGTTGATGCAAAAGTTGGTTCATCCTTGCTAGACCCGAATTAGGCTTAATTCGGGTTGGCTGGGCTCCGGCTCCTGCACCAAGTGAATCGTTTGGTTGGGATCCTGCACACTAAACAGCACGCGTTAGGCTTACCGTGGGAATGTTTCCCACGATTAGACTCCGGCGTGAGAGTAAGTAATCGATTTAGGGTTTATGTGAGTTAAGAGTCTAAGACATCATACCTTTGTGGAACCCTTGAGTGTTCCTTTTATAGGCAGTGAAACCCTAATGGGCTTTCACTGATGCTTCGGCCCCAAGGAAGAGATAACCACCAGAATTAGAATGATTGTTATCTTCTAATTCTGGTAGTGAATATCCTCCTCTATTGGGATAAAGATATTCCTAGACAGAATATTATTCTGTCCAACCCCATGTCGGCCGCACCGGGCCGTGGGCCGCACACATGTGTACGGTTACTGTTCATCCAAGCCCATAAGCCTGAATGACATTATTCCACCCATCTGTGATGGGCCGGATACGGGTAGTACCCATGGGCCAGGTTCATGACCCGGCTGGGGACTATGCGTCATCATGTCCCCCCAGTCTAGTTGTTACAACCATAGGTGTAACCTCTAGACTACCAAGATGCTCCCCGGACGTACCAAGGAAACAATAAGGAATGATAAGTTGTCCAAGAATTTGTATTGGCCGCACGTGGCAACCTAGCTTAGGAAGTTATTTCATCAATATCTCAGCCGCATATAGCGATCGAGACAAATTAAACATAGCATTAAATGTCAAGTCTTACGTAAGAGCCGCATAACCCGACATTAATAACTGTTCATCTGACTTGTTTGACTGACAAAAGTGCAAACAGTCAGAACCTTGAGCAGTGCAAACGTTTGAGTCAGAAGTGACCGGTGGGTCCCGCCTGACGTTTCACTTGCCACTTGCCCCCTAGCCACACGATTAAGAATAGTGGCAGACACGTGTCACACATCCAACAGGTCATGACCCACGAGGCAACCCTATAAATAAGCCACCCCCACGGCTGTGTGAAACACACAGTTATAACCTCCATTTCTGCCATTAAAGCTTTCCTCTTAGCTTGAACCAAATACGCACGGATCCCTTCACACGCAGGTTAGAACACCACGTCCTTACACTTTTATTTAGTAATGGCTCATAGAAACAACCCTACCATTGGATTCGTGCTGAATGTTATGAACCAAGACCAATTAAACCACTTTTGTACAAACTATTTCATCCCTACCAACCTACACCCCTCACTTCCTGGCGCCGGAGACCTCATAACTGAGGCTCCGGCGGGTAAGATTGGCCTGTACACTCGCCTCTTTGATGCGGCTAATTACCGCATCCCCTTCACCCATTTCCTTATAGACCTGTTAGGGTACTATGATGTACATATCAGTCAGCTCCACTGCATAGGTGCCTGTAAGATTAGTCAATTCGAGATCCTCTGCCGTGCTAGGAGAATCCCCCCAACCGTAGAATTATTCCGGCTCTTTTATGTTCCCAACATAGTAAACGGTTGGGTATCTTTTAAGAAACGATCCTCTAACAGCCCCCAATCGCACAATAAACCAATGGATTCATTGAAAAACTGGTACGACCACTACTTTTTCATTGACGCAGTGGTATGGCCGGGCGATTACACCTTTAGAACTAGGATACCCCACGACCCCAAGCCGCACACAAGTACATACAACCCCCGACATTCCCAAGAATTAGATCTGAATAGGACCGGGTTCCATAGAAGCCTTCCCGAGTCATTCCTATGTTTGCTAGGGATTAGCCGCAATTACTTTGGTCCATCCAATAGGTATCCCGTGTTTTGGAAAAGGCAGGGTGAAGGTAGGCTAACATCCGTACGCAAAAATGTATTCAATTATTTGATAAATGGCTAACATATGTTGTTTTGTGTTGGGCAGAAATGAACTTCTTTGGACTTTTGCGTCAGGGCGACCCAAAGCTTGTACCTGAGGGTTCCCGTCCTCTCCGTGAGAATGAACGACCCCTTCTTGAGCATACCCGAAACGTGACAGTTGCTCTCGAAGCCGTGCAAGATCCCCACTCAGACGAGGAAGAGCATGGAGATAATGGTGGTGGTGGTAACCGCATGCATGAAGGAGGAGCCGGGCCCTCCTCACCACATAGGGAACTGATACTTGTGTTTTGTATGGGTTCAGATTTTCTCTCAGTCCTCTCGAATTGATCTCGGCCTTAAGTGGAATGATTGTTCTTGGTTACTAAATAAAAGGGTTTGGTTTTCTAATCTAATAAAAAGTTTAAATGTACTAAAATGAAAATTTAAATCAAAAAAACAATTAACTTAATGACAACTAACAAGACTAGAATTAAAATTAAGATTTAAAAATAAAGAAACAGTATGAAACAGTAACACAGTAACAACACAGTAACACTAAAAGAAAATTGATTCGGAAGTTTTAACCTTGATTCAGAACTTTGCTCATCCGGAAGTTTTCACTCGGAACCCCTTGATTCGGAACTTTGTTCATCCGGAACTTTTGGTCCGGAAGTTGGTTCGTCCGGAACTTTACTCGGATCTTTATTCGGAAGTTTATTCGGAAGTTTGGTTCATCCAGAACTTAATACTCATTCGGAACTTTTTAAGAAAAACTCATTCGGAACTTTTTAAGAAAAACTCATTCGGAACTTTTAAACTTAAATTGATTCGGAACTTCAAAAACAAACGTTCATTCGGAACTTTTTGAAAGTAACATTCATCCGGAACTTTGGCTCATTCGGAAGATTGGATTCATCCGAAACTTTTAGTTCATTCGGAACTTTCTACTGACTCGGAACTTTTTGAAAGGAAACTCATTCGGAACTTAGCTGTTCATCCGGAAGTTTTGTGTTCATCCGGAAGTCTGGGAAACCAAATACAGTTGTTTTACCCGAAGAACAAGGAAAAACGTTTTAATCCAAAAATCACCAAGTTTTTCACCAAAAACTTAAATAAACTAATCACTAAGCATCCACTAACCATAAACTACAAATCCCATCAACAAAAACACAAATCCCAACAACTTTTAAAGATCAAATCAATCAAATAAGAACTTGAAAACTTGAAATAAAAGATGATGATGAAGAACAAGATGAAATGGAAAGATTAAACAAGAACTTGTATTGATGATTAATGTTTTAACAATAACAAAACAAGGATTAAAATTACAAGATTAAAAAAAAAATCAAAGATCAAGATCACCAAACACCCTAGTGGTGTTGGTGATGATACGAACTAAAAGGGAGAAAAAAAGGGGAGAGAAAAAAAACTAAAAACTAACTGAATGAAAAGTGTGAGGGGAGGCTTTATATAGTCTTGTCTTTTGGTTGGTGAGTGGGCTTTCTCCCGTTCTTCTTGTCTTCTCGTCTTTTCAGAAAAGTTGACGTTTTCGATTCTGATTCGGGATTTGTTGTCGATTAAATTCAACTCGTCTTTTAATTTCTTCGTTTAATAGACTTGAGTTTCTTCGACTTTCGTAAATCTTCCATCTTTGGTCCTTTTCTTCGATAAATCTTCGAATAGGCCCAGTGACTTCAAATCTTTTGCACCTCTTGGACAATAGACTTTATCTTGAGTCTTTTTCTTCGATAAATCCCGTGCAATCCCATGTTTTCTCCATTATCCATCCGGTTGGCTCTGAAAACACAATAAACACAAAAACCACGCATAATTCCAAACAAATGATATTAAATACGTGTTTTGGTCTCGTTTTAGCCAGAATTAAGTGGTAAAAGGATGGGTGTTTACACACCTATCAAATCCCCTACACTTAACCATTGCCATGCCCTCATGCAATGCTTAGTGATAAAGCAATTTTACACTTTTCTCATAATTAATCAACCTTGGCCTTATTAAAATACTATTTAAACAAAAATTAAAATACTAAGAGAAATTAAAACTTTAAAGTAAACAAAAGGATGGAAATAACTTGCAAAGAAATCAAGGACTTACATTAGGGCTTTGGTGCTGCGAAGATTTATCACACAAACCGGGCACTACGGTGAGACGTGAAAACACCCGATCCCATTCCGACCTCGATATGTGGAATCGTACCCTCAAGTTTCACGTTCCCCAAACTAAGCTTAAAAACGAGATCATTGTTATTATAAGTTAGTAAATCAAACACTTACACACATGGCTTAATTAAATGCTTAAACTCCCTAATTCCTAGGTGTGTCTCTTATATTTTATTTTTGTCTTAGAATGATCATGAAGATGCATTTTTGGACTTATTTCGATAGTTTATTTAGGCTGAAAGCAAAGTAGGACGATTTGATCAATAGTTAGCTAAAGGACAAAATCTCTTAAAACTGCTTCTCGGGATATCAAAAAGTTCATATCTTGGCATAACTCGGTTCACGATTTGAGACCTTTCTCGGGCCGATATTTGGCATGTACTTCATACTTCATATCTTGAGAGACGTGCTTGAGATAATGGTATTCTCATCGTTCATAGAGTTTCTTCACTTGGAGACTTTTGAGGGGTACTCCAACTTTGTTGACCACGACTTCATGATTATTTCTTCAATCTCTATTTGGGATTTTGAGATACAACGATCCGCCTCCTTTTCGGACTTGGATCTATTTATCCTCATACATTGTTAGGGTCTTTTCGGATAGACTTCTCCATGATCTTTATGGGAGTTCATTGCTTTTCGTCGTGAGTCTTGATCCTTCATATTGACTTTGGGAATAATGCTTTTCACATCACTTTGGATCTTTAGCAATAAAATGGAATCCTCATGCCTTGTTAGGGCCTTTTCGGACTCGCCAATCTTCGCGCCCCGCTTCATAAGTTATGCCTTGGCTATGAACTCTTATCATTACCGAGCAACTTTTAAACGATCTTGGGCTAGAAGCTAAGTAACCTTTCAAATCGTACGACCTTACTTATTGCAGATAAATGTTGATCCCAAACTTAGATCGATTAAGCTTTGTGTACACGAGATTAGATCAAGTAATACACGTAGAGAAACTTTGTGTATTCAACAATCTAAGTATTATGCGGAAACTAATACTCAGAACGAAGAACAAACAGAATATATGAATACCAAACTTTCACTTTGATTAATAATAACAATGAAAGATTACAATGAAAGTGTTATGAGATATGTGGAAGAGGTGTATGTGAGATATATCTTATGTCTAACCCTAAGGCCTCCTTTTATAGGTTTAAGGAGCCTTGTACAAAAAGCTAAGATCAACTATTTTAGGAAGAGACACAAGATAAACATACATAAATAACATATTGACTAAATCTTTATAAACATTAAGAATATATTCTGAATTCTTATCTTCATACTTTTTCCACCAGCTTGAAGAATTCATCATTGGCAGATTTAGTCCTTGTCTTTGTCTTTAAGATTCTTCTTGTCAACGCCTTGATAATTCGTATCAGCGTTTCATCTATCAGCGTCTCGTTTACTCTTGTTAGCGTCCAATTTCCTTTTGTCAGCGTTCAAAAGACTTAGCTAATTTTATTCCCAACAATCCTCCCCTAAACTTGATATCTACTCTAGTAATCAAGTTTCTGAATAAAATAAAACATACAGAGAGGATTCTTACAAATATACTTATCCCTGAATTTGAGTAATAATAAATCTCGAAAAGTCAATCACTCAAATCACTTGTATAGTCAGCCTTCACTTGGTCTTAATTATCTTCAACACCTGTAGAGTCTTTGGAGCTTTCTTTATTACTTTTGTAACTCAAATTCGATTACTCCTCCCCTTTTTAAGACTCCTCTCCAAGATCAATATATAAGGACAGAACTAAGAACATCCTCCTTGCATCAGTTTCCAAAACAACAAGTCTATCAGTTCAAAACTGTGATCCTTGACAATTTGTACCATTTCTGTATTATGCTTTTACAAGCTAATACAGATTTTCGTCAATTCCATTAATGTCAAAGGTTTCATACTGTCCTCATCCACATTCGGGAAATGAATCCTCAATGTTGATTCATAGGACATGGGGATGGACTTACTGATGATAAGACTGACTTGACCTGCATTAAAGCTAGTGTCAATAGTCTCAGCCATCTCCATAACACTATACACCCTTGTGAAAGTGATCTCTGCTGCTACAAGATGTCAATCACTTTGGAAAAACATTTCAATGATCATTAGGCTTCCAGATATCCAAAATTTTTTTTTGAAAAATGTAAGGGTGATGAAACGTTTTGGGTCTATAAAGAAGTTTAAAAATGACATCAGCTAAGATGGCATAGCATAAAATGTACTTGAGAATGCATAAAACCTTAATTAAAACACAAACAAAGGTAATAATCCTAAGGAAATTAACTAGTCTCTAATAAGCAAGAATGACAAACACTGTTCATGCATACACTCATGCAAAAGCATGATAGACACACATGAACTCTAGAGTCCTTTGTTCACAAATGCCCCAAAGAGAAAGTTAATTTATATAAAACCTTTGCAACTCCCCAAGTAACCCAAAAATATATCTACCCCAAGTCACCCATACGACCACACCCAATTCTATGTCAAATGTCTTGGCAGCATGCATGCAAAATAAACTACGTGCATGCTACAGTGCCTCGAGGTTTAGAAATTCCAACAATTCCATAAGAAAAAGTCTTCACTATTTCTAACCCCCACTCACTAGTGGACACAATCTAGAATTGTGCAAGAGTGCTCTAAGAGTACCCAAATACCTAGAGGTTTACCTCCCCTTAACAGAAGCATACAAATCAAACGAAGAAGCAAAATTTTATCTCAAGATAGGAATGTAAACACTCCAACCATCATAAATAAAAGTTTACAATTCTGTATCCATCCAAATGTAGCTCCATTTTCCTGCATAGTTAGACAAAAACCACAAAAACACACACCAACAGAGGCTATCCTATCCCATGAAAATGGGTAGAGATAACATGTCAATGGATAAAAATAATATTAGTGGAAAAATCAACAATGCATGTTCCTTGAGCATCCACTATCCCAATATCCTTGATCATTAACCTGCTTTTGGATAGGCTGCTCAAAAAGAAAAGAAATTAGTTTCCTTTGGAGATCCAAGCCTTATCAGACTTGGATCTGTCTAGTTGTTCAACTAGAGTGGTATTATTCTTTACCATAAATCCCTGTTCATCCCTTTGTGACCTAAACACACAATTTGTTCCAACGATACTAGTAATGACCTTCTCAAGATATTTAAATCTATTTCAAGTCATTGAAATACCATTAAACTTAGAGTTTTGCTCTTGTTTAGGTTTCCATGTTAAGTGGGATGATGCTTTAGACCCTTGACCCTTACTAACCAAGTATCTTTGTTTATATGGTCTAAAATAAGGTCTCATACCAAACTTGGAGCTGTCAGCGCTGCATTTGTGCCTGTCAGCGTTGAATTTGTTCCTGTCAGCGCTGATTTTGTTCCTGTCAGCGCTGAATTTGTTCCTGTCAGCGCTGAATTTGTTCCTATCAGCGCCCAAATTAGGGTTTGCTATAGGAACATACTGTCTGTTTGACCAAGTGTTGGTCTTTTGAAAGGGCCTTTGTCCATGGGTATTAGCTGCCTTAGAGAAGAAAGGAGCTGGTCTAGTAGCCTGTGGTCTAGTGTGGACAAAAGGTCTATGGTTATTGTCAGCGAATGAATTGTATCCGCTGACACAATTATAGGCCAAATGAGAAAAGCTCCCACATGAATAACAAGCCTTTTTGGACACAAACTTAGGCCTAGACTGATAAAACCCTGTCCCATTAACACTTTCTTTGATTTTGAGTGACCTAGGTTTCCTATACATTTCAGCATATTTAACACTAGGTTGTTTCTTAATTGGGGATCCAAGGTCAACAGTCTTGCCAGTGGTTGGGTGTGTTATCTTGATGGGGGTAGACTCTTGTGTGGTGATAGGGGTAGGGTCATTTGGACTTTCACACAATAAACCTCCCTTAACAAACAAAGTAGGGTTGGCTTTCTTCCATTCTTCTAGGTCAATAACCTTTTGTTGATATTCCTCTACTGGGGTAAGAACTCTAGGTGGAGGAATAAATTCCTCTTCTTGGAGTTCTGGAATACCAGTCCAAGACAAGTCCTTTCTTTGGACACCATAGAAGTCCCCAGCTGGTGGTGGAACACCAGTATAATCTTTCATCCCAATCCCACTCATGTCCTTAGAGTCTCTTTGCTTACTAACACACTCTCCTAGGGTTTGTGTGGCCTTATCAAATCTCTGAATTTTATGACTCACATTATCTTTATTCTTGTTAGCCTCATCTAACTTAGCTATCAAATCAAGATTAACCCTGTTTGTGATATCTTGAATATATTTACTTTGATGTAACGCATGTTTTAAGATATTTATTTTATCCTTTAAATCAAACTCCATTTTCTTATACTCAGCTACTGTCCTTTCTGTTTGGGTGAGAGCAATTTGATTATTAGATACTTTGCATCTTTCAGAACTTGCATCATCTAACAATTTTAAAACCTCTTTGTTAAGTCTTTCAGTATTTAACCTACAAGAAGAGTTATCACATACCTCACTATCAGAACATGAAGAAGAATTGGAACTTGAAGTAGACGTGGCCATAACTGAAAACATCATCAAATTCTTTTTCACCTTCTTCCTTAGCCTGGTTCACCTTACAATATTAGATCTCGTTCTTCAAATCAAAGTTTCTCAACAAGCTCTGATACCACTTGTTGATCCCAAACTTAGATCGATTAAGCTTTGTGTACACGAGATTAGATCAAGTAATACACGTAGAGAAACTTTGTGTATTCAACAATCTAAGTATTATGCGGAAACTAATACTCAGAACGAAGAACAAACAGAATATATGAATACCAAACTTTCACTTTGATTAATAATAACAATGAAAGATTACAATGAAAGTGTTATGAGATATGTGGAAGAGGTGTATGTGAGATATATCTTATGTCTAACCCTAAGGCCTCCTTTTATAGGTTTAAGGAGCCTTGTACAAAAAGCTAAGATCAACTATTTTAGGAAGAGACACAAGATAAACATACATAAATAACATATTGACTAAATCTTTTTAAACATTAAGAATATATTCTGAATTCTTATCTTCATACTTTTTCCACCAGCTTGAAGAATTCATCATTGGCAGATTTAGTCCTTGTCTTTGTCTTTAAGATTCTTCTTGTCAACGCCTTGATAATTCGTATCAGCGTTTCATCTACCAGCGTCTCGTTTACTCTTGTCAGCGTCCAATTTCCTTTTGTCAGCGTTCAAAAGACTTAGCTAATTTTATTCCCAACAATAAATTATTAGCAAGTGATGGGAGAATAGGCAAATAATTACACCAAGTGAGCTTGTGCAAGAATACCGACTTATAATTGACTCTATCATTTCTCGTCCTCCACAATTTAAAATCTCAAGTAATGAGACTCGTGGATACTTAGCCTAATAAACCAATTAAGGTCTACATGGTTAAGGATACTAGCTAGAATAAACTTGGATAAGTCTATTCGGGTTGAGTCAAAATAAACGCAACGGGCCTAATATGTCAAAGATTTCTAAACTAGCTACACCACTTTATTAAAATTTTTGACTTTATTGCGGGATATATACATATGAAAGCAACGATAAAAATTTAAAAATTACGACAAAATGGCCAAAGTTAATAAAAAATTTGAAAAATGTTGAAAAGTATGATTTTCCGGTTAAATGAAGGCATTTTCATGGAAAAGTCCACTTAAAACTTCGATAGAAGTCCCCCCTACACTTAAGATAAACATTGTCCTCAATGTTTAAGCATGTGGGAAAAGTCTCCCCTACACTTAAGACATTGTGCACGTTGGTTAACTCGAGTTAAGGAAGAGACGACTAAAGTGATCAATTTCAAATGTGAGTATGAAGAAAATTGAATCACGATAGTTGAGAGATAGAACCGGATTTCGGATAACACGGGAGCACGGTTCTTCAAAGATTCCAAGAGTGCACTTATCCCTGTAATCACATCACCACACAAATACAAACACGTATAGAGGTCCCCCTACACTTAGGAGGTTAAAACATAAAAGGATAGATACTCGGACTGCCTCCCGAGGAGCGCTTGTTTTTGATATCCCGAGAAGCAGTTTTAAGAGATTTTGTCCTTTAGCTAACTATTGATCAAATCGTCCTACTTTGCTTTAAGCCTAAATAAATTATCGAAATAAGTCAACAATGCATCCTCGTGATCATTCAAGACATCAATAAAATATAAGAGATACCCATAGGAATAAGGGAGTTTAAGTAATTAATTGAACCGCATGAGTAAATGTTTGTTATGCTAACTTGTACTAACAATGATCTTGTTTTTAAGCTTGGTATGGGAAACGTGAAACTTGAGGGTGATAAACATTCATGACATACAAGCCCTAATGTAAGTCTTAGATTTCTTTACAAGTTTCTTCCTTGTTGCATCTTGTTATTTTCTATCTTTTTGATTTTCCTTAGTTGTTAATAAAGGCCAAGGTAGGTTGAATATGATGGAAAGTGTAAACCTTGCTTTATTGCTAAGCATTGCATGAGGGCATTGCAATGGTTAAGTGTAGGGGATTTGATGGGTGTGAAAACACCCATCTTTTCTACCACTTAATTACATTAAAACTGGATCTAAACGTATATTTTATGTCGTAAATGGCAGAATTATGCGTGGTTTGTGTTTTTATTGTGTTTCAGGGTCAAAATGTGAAAAGGAAAGAAAACACGGTCTTTCACGGGCGTTTATTGAAGAAAAAGACAAAAGATGAAGTCGAAAGATCAAGAGTGACCAATTTTGAAGATTTATCAAAGAAAAAAGTTTACCAAAAGCCGAAGAACTCAAGTCTAATTTATTGAAGAATTACAAGACGAGTTCAAAGAAATCCCGAGCCAAAGTCATTATAGTCCAAGATTTAAGAAGATTAAAGAAAGGAGGGACCTAATGACGCAATTAAGGAAAAGAGGAAAGAGGGGAGGAAGCTTCCTTCCACTAATCCCTTCCTCCCCTATAAATACACATTATTAGCCATTTGTTTAAGTTGTTGGAGGCTTGACAAGCCTCTCTTCCCCATTTTCATTTTTTCTTGTTCCTTAATTTTATACACTTTAATTTTCATGTAACGCACCCTTGATTCTCTTTTAATTCCAAGTAAGTTTACCTTTAATTGTTGTTAATCTTTATCTTATTGCTAATCTCCTTCTACCTTTCTTGTTTGATTTGTTCTTTATCTTGATTGTTCATGTTCTTGAATTTTTATGATTTTGATCAAGTGGGTTTTGATTGATTTGGCTTTATTTGTTAGTTTTGTTGATTTGTTTTGATTGATTATTGTTAGTTGATATTTGGTGGTTATTTTGGGTTAATCTTTTGGTTGAACTTGATGAATTTTGGCTAAAATTCGTGTTCCCCTGTTTCTTCCATCACGTACTGTTCTTATTTTTCCAGGTTCCGAATGAGTTCATTTTAAAGTTCCGAATCAATTTGTATTAAAAAGTTCCGAATCAATTTATTTTAAAAAGTTCCGAATGAATGTTTTTTAAAAAGTTCTGAATGAATGATTTTTAAAAGTTCCGAATGAATAATTTTTTAAAAAGTTCCGAATGAATGATTTTTTTTTTAAAAAAAGTTCCGAATGAAAGCCTTCTAAAAAGTTCCGAATCAGTTTAAACAAAAACTTCCGAATAAAAGGTAAGAAAAACTTCCGAATGAAAGGTCAGAAAAACTTCCGAACCAATGGCAAGAAAAGTTTCGAATCGGAACTTTGTTAAGTTCCGAATGAAAACCTGTATAAACAGAAAAGTTCCGAATGAACTATTATATAAGATTCTCCTACTAGCTTGGCTGCTTAGCCATTTTGGCGGCAAAAACAAGCAGCTAGGCTGGCTGCTTCCAGCAGCTAGCCTGCCTGCTTGCTTGTTTAATAGTATTGTTCCGTAATTGTCTAGTTTTATCTGAAAGTTGTTCCGATTTTATTTTTGAAAGTTACATATTTTTAGTTGAATTTTTCGTCGATTTTTAGTATTAATATTTTTTCGTAAAGTTTAAGTTTTATCTTTTATTTAGTACCCGCTTTAGGTTTTGCCTCATTTAGCTTTAAAGTACCATTTTAGTTTTATTCTCTCCTTTTTCATTTAGTAAACTTTATTTTCGAGTCGATAGTTAATTTCGTCTTTTATATTTATTTTTATTAATTGTTTCGCTTTAAATTACGTTTTATTATTTGTTTTAATATTCGTTTTAATATCGTTTTAACTTTTAGTTTTTTATATTCACCTTGTTTTACTTTTATTATTTGAACTTGTCTTTAATTTGTTTTTAAATATTTTTCTCATTTACTTTTAAATTAGTTTTAGATAATCAACTTCCCTTTTTCTTAACCAAAAAGAACTGAGTCGCACTTTGAACCGGAAATCAATTCGAAGAGACACCGAGAAACGAACTTTCAACGAGTAAAAAAAATCTTTATTATTATTAAAATATAAAAAGTATTAATTTGATGTACTTTGGTAAAACCATGTTGTGGGCATTTTCTTAAAAGATCTTTAAAACGATCCCAATATTCACTGAACGACTCATCGTACTTTTGTTCAAAATTTATAATTTCATTCCGCAAAGCGGTAGTACGAGAGGGTGGGAAGAAGTAATTGATGAACTTGGTTTCCAAATCCGTCCACGAGAGAATACTCTGTGGCGGTTCCTTAGCAAGCCAATGCCGAGCTTGTCCCTCTAAAGAAAAGGGAAAAAGTTGTAACCTAATAACCTCTTGTGGAACACCATTGAACTTGACCGTGTTAGTGAGTTGCAAGAATCTCTTGATGTGGTCGTGTGGATCATCAATGGTACGTCCCAAGAATGGTTGAGCGGAGACCATCTGAATAAAGCCTGATTTTAGCTCAAAGTTGTTGGCGGCAATTGGAGGTATGACAATTGGGTCAGTGTTGCCATCTACATGAGCTTGCAGCAATTCAATCATCGGGCGATTATCCGGTTGAGGCTCATTGTTGTTGTTATTCATGTTGTTGAAAGGTAGGTTGTTGTTGTTATTATTGTTGTTTGGAGGTGGTATGTTGTTGTTGTTTTGTACACCAGCCATGTCTAAGTTATCGAGAGGCTCAGGCTCTTGATAAGACGTGGATCGAGTGCGCATACACCTACAAAAGAACGAACAAAGAAAAACAAAACAAAAATATTTTTGGTTTTTATGTTTTTTAATTTTTTTGGATTTTTGAAAATTTTATATTTTTTAGTGTTTTTGAAATTTTTTATGAAAAAGTAACGTTCACGGGGAACGGATCCCAAAATCCAAGTTCTCACAAAAAACTTTTGATCTTAACGAGAAGAGCCGGCAGCGGCGCCATTTGATACTTGTGTTTTGTATGGGTTCAGATTTTCTCTCAGTCCTCTCGAATTGATCTCGGCCTTAAGTGGAATGATTGTTCTTGGTTACTAAATAAAAGGGTTTAGTTTTCTAATCTAATAAAAAGTTTAAATGTACTAAAATGAAAATTTAAATCAAAAAAACAATTAACTTAATGACAACTAACAAGACTAGAATTAAAATTAAGATTTAAAAATAAAGAAACAGTATGAAACAGTAACACAGTAACAACACAGTAACACTAAAAGAAAATTGATTCGGAAGTTTTAACCTTGATTCGGAACTTTGCTCATCCGGAAGTTTTCACTCGGAACCCCTTGATTCAGAACTTTGTTCATCCGGAACTTTTGGTCCGGAAGTTGGTTCGTCCGGAACTTTACTCGGATCTTTATTCAGAAGTTTATTTGGAAGTTTGGTTCATCCGGAACTTAATACTCATTCGGAACTTTTTAAGAAAAACTCATTTGGAACTTTTTAAGAAAATCTCATTCGGAACTTTTAAACTTAAATTGATTCGGAACTTCAAAAACAAACGTTCATTCGGAACTTTTTGAAAGTAACATTCATCCGGAACTTTGGTTCATTCGGAAGATTGGATTCATCCGAAACTTTTAGTTCATTCGGAACTTTCTACTGACTCGGAACTTTTTGAAAGGAAACTCATTCGGAACTTAGCTGTTCATCCGGAAGTTTTGTGTTCATCCGGAAGTCTGGGAAACCAAATACATTAGTTTTACCCGAAGAACAAGGAAAAACGTTTTAATCCAAAAATCACCAAGTTTTTCACCAAAAACTTAAATAAACTAATCACTAAGCATCCACTAACCATAAACTACAAATCCCATCAACAAAAACACAAATCCCAACAACTTTTAAAGATCAAATCAATCAAATAAGAACTTGAAAACTTGAAATAAAAGATGATGATGAAGAACAAGATGAAATGGAAAGATTAAACAAGAACTTGTATTGATGATTAATGTTTTAACAATAACAAAACAAGGATTAAAATTACAAGATTAAAAAAAAATCAAAGATCAAGATCACCAAACACCCTAGTGGTGTTGGTGATGATACGAACTAAAAGGGAGAAAAAAAGGGGAGAGAAAAAAAACTAAAAACTAACTGAATGAAAAGTGTGAGGGGAGGCTTTATATAGTCTTGTCTTTTGGTTGGTGAGTGGGCTTTATCCCGTTCTTCTTGTCTTCTCGTCTTTTCAGAAAAGTTGACGTTTTTGATTCTGATTCTGGATTTGTTGTCGATTAAATTCAACTCGTCTTTTAATTTCTTCGTTTAATAGACTTGAGTTTCTTCGACTTTCGTAAATCTTCCATCTTTGGTCCTTTTCTTCGATAAATCTTCGAATAGGCCCAGTGACTTCAAATCTTTTGCACCTCTTGGACAATAGACTTTATCTTGAGTCTTTTTCTTCGATAAATCCCGTGCAATCCCATGTTTTCTCCATTATCCATCCGGTTGGCTCTGAAAACACAATAAACACAAAAACCACACATAATTCCAAACAAATGATATTAAATACGTGTTTTGGTCTCGTTTTAGCCAGAATTAAGTGGTAAAAGGATGGGTGTTTACACACCTATCAGGAACAGCAGGGAGATAATATTGACTTAACCACCTCCAGCCTTCGCCGGATGATGGGTGATGATGATGAAGAAGTACAACAAGTCAACCTGGAAGAAGAGGAAGAAGAAGTGGAAGAAGAGGTCGAGGAGGAGATCGACGAAGCAACAGCTCAGCCCGTCGCCAGGCGTACCCGAAAAAGAAGCAAACGAGCGAGGAGAACTGCTTCAGTCGAGATTGGCGAACATAATGCTCCTGCCAAGAGACTTCGAGAAGACCACCCCTTGTACCAATCTGTCGGGAGTGCTACCCAGGGTTCCGAGACTATCCAGGTCGCACATGTCGATCCCGTCACTCAGATTGCCCCAACCGCCTCCGAATTAGCAAGAAACGACATGTAAGACTCCATCCTAATATGTAAGAATGACAAATTTCCTTGTAAGCAATACTTAATATATTTCCCAATACTTGTTGCACAGGGACGACCAGACTGGTGTCGCGCCTCCTTCTGACACCCAAATTGATAAAGGGGAAAGGAAAAGAAGTGGAAGGAAACCCCACGGCCCCCACAAAGTCCGGCCCTGTATTTGAAGAAGGTTCACCCACAGCCTCCCAAGACCTCCCAGCGTCCGGCCCGCCTCAACCGTTCAATCCTGTATGGAATATCATAACGGAATCACGAATGAGGGACGCCGATGAGTGCCGGGAGTACCTCAACAATTGCATACCACCAGGCTTGGTGCGAGAGGTAAATGCGCTCAGCCATGCAGACTTGGCGGATGAGTATAATGGTGCCTTGGTACACCAAATGGCGATGGGCACCTCGATGAGGGTAAGGTTTGAAGCCGCACTTGGGCATGTTGAATCTCTCAAGAGGAAAGTTGGACGGAGGGAGAAGATGATCGTGGATAATGAAGCTCAAATTGTAGACCTCCAATCCCAACTGGCCAGTGCCGAGGCGACCATAAAAAAGCAGTCGACCCGTGCGAATGAATACGACCAACAAGTGGCCAATCTTGAGTCACAACTAGATGCTGCAACCACCAAGGTACATATCCGTGCCGCACCACCCATATTCTAAAAGAAATATATTTTAACACTTTATTTCTTATAGGTAGCCACGGCGGAAGCTTCTGCCCAGTCGTACTCCAGCCAGGTAGATGTGCTTAACAAGAAACTAGAAGACGCGCACCTAGCCGTCCAAAGCATGGAGAAGGTACAAGGGGAACTTGCTGATGAGAGGGCTGTCACCCAAGAGCTGAAAGAGGCATTTGCCCAAAAAGAGTTCATGATTGATGCCCTCACCGCTGAGCGTGACAATGTGCTATGCCCTCAACTGCTAACAGCTATTGCCGGCCGTAGGTGGATGGTCGGGCATGGAGCACGCCTGGCCGTCATGAAGGTCTTAGAGGCCCCGGAATTTGTGCAACAATTTGCAAGCCTTGTGTCTGATGGTATTGACCACGGACGTCACGAGGGAATGGTTGAGGCTGTTGAGCTGATCAAGAAAGGGGAAAACTTTACCAATCATGCCTTCTTTAACCCTGAAGCTGCTAACAAGATGACTGCTTCCATGGCCGCGATGCGGGATCTGCACTATCCATTCTTGGATGAGCTGGAGGCCACCAAAGATGCGTCAAATATGGAAATCATGGAGAGGCTAAGTCTTAGTGCGTTTTCCCGTGCTTCCTTCACTCCATCACCCAACCACCTGACGCTCCCCATATACGAGGACGTAACCATGATCGTGCTTGATGAAGAACCCTTAAGTGTGGTGCTGGAGAGGAATGCGGCTCAAGCCCAGAAGCGGAAAGAAAGTGATGAGTGGTTGTCGTGTCTGGTCGAGGAACAAGTGGAAATGGGTAAGTTTTTCCCCCCTATGTAGGATGCTCCTACTTTATGATCCCCTTCAGACACTTTGGTTTGTAACCTCTGAATATTTATTGTTTCTATTCGTCCGTGCATGTACACGGCTAACAACATTTGTATTTTGTATATAAGTCCGTGAGTGACCACGGCAATTTTGTTATCTATTTTGGAAACTTGTGTATTTTGACTGTGTTAAATATTGTACCTCAATACTGCATGATATATCACGTCTTACACACAAAGAAAGAAAATACATACAAGTCTATAATTTACTAGACATGCGACGTGCGTCTTTACTATGCGGAGCACTGTGCGACTGCGGCATATGAAACTTACCCCAACGTCTTGTGAGTAAGGTGTCTAGTAAGGATATATGATCCGTGCGGCTGGGGTTGCATCCCTTTTACGCGGCAAGTTGAATTAGTAGGTTAACTTAATCCTCTTGCCCCGCCTGGAGGCGTATAGTACATGTACAGTAATTGGAAAGAATGCATATGAATGAAACATGGCATATTATAATATAAGTAAAATTCATACGACTAACAAAAAATCTAAAAAATGATTTGCACGAAACAGGCCGTGGAGCTAGCTAGGCACCACGACATTTTATTAGAACGTTTACACTTTTGTTTGAACAATGATGACAAGTCCTAAAAAACAAGAAAGGAAACTAAAACAAACATAAGAAAAAAAAAATAGACCGCATGGTTCTTTATTAAGGCCACATATAGCAAAGTACCCATGCGGAAGCCGTAGCTTTCAAAGATAGCACCTTTTGAGATTGGAGATGTTCCATGTGCGCTCTAGGTCGCGACCATCCATGTCACGTAACTTGTACGCGCCTCGTCCCAAGGCTTCAGTGACTTCATACGGTCCTTCCCACTTAGGGCCCAGCTTTCTTGTATTCTCCGCTCGACTTGCTTCGTTAGCACGATAGACGTAGTCTCCCGGTCGAAAAGAAACACCCTTGACCTTGGCGTCATAATAAGCCTTCATCTTAGCCTTGGACTTAGCCTCATTGATGGCTGCTATTTCCCTTTTTTCTTCCAACAGATCCAGGTTGATTCGCAGCTGTTCATCGTTCGTGACGACATTAACCTCCGCCGTGCGGATGGTAGGCATTCCTATTTCTGCTGGTATAACAGCTTTAGTGTCGTAGGCCAATGCAAATGGAGTATCTCTGTTGGCTGTTTTGATCATACTTCTATGCGCCCATAGCACATGTGATAACTCATTGACCCATTTGCCACTTCGTTCATCCAGACGCGCCTTGATGCCATTCCCCAAGCTTCTATTTGCTCGTTCGACAAGGCCGTTTGTCTGCGGATGCTTAACAGATGCGAAGCGTCGGTTGATGTTCAAGGATGCACACCAATCTTTGAATGGGTTGTCCGTGAACTGCTTGCCGTTGTCCGAGATGATTTCTCCTGGTAGACCAAAACGGCACACAATATGTTCCCAAACAAACTTCTTAACTTGTTTGCCTGTGATAGACTTGACTGTCTTGGCCTCTATCCATCGTGTGAAGTAGTCCATTGCAACAATCAAGAATTTAACTCCCCTCGCAGCTACAGGAAATGGTCCTACTATGTCAATTCCCCACTTATAGAATGGCCATGGGGACGTGATAGGTGTAAGCTCCTGCTGCGGGTGCCGCGGTACTGGCCTATGCACTTGGCAATCACTACACTTGCGAATCATGTCGCGCGCATCTCTGTGCATGGTAGGCCAATAATATCCTGTTCGTAAGGCTCTAGCTACCATGGATCGTGGACCTGCATGCATGCCGCACAACCCTTCGTGTATGTCACTGATTACGTAAGCGGCCTGACGTGGTCCAACACACCGCAGCCAAGGCTGCAAGAAAGAGCGCTTGTAAAGGATGCCTTCTCGAAGTTCGAAATGCTGCGACTTCCTTCTGATGCGCCGTGCTACTTTTTCCTCGTCTGGAAGGGTCTCACTAGTCAAATAGTTGATAATCGGGGTCATCCATGTAGGTCCATCCTCCTCAACTATAGCAGCAACCTCCCCTTCCGTTATAGATTTCTCCTTGAGTATTTCCACCAAGACTTGTTTAGACAAGTGAGCGAAGCTTATGGATGCGATCTTGCTAAGAGCGTCCACCTTCTTGTTCTCGCCCCTTGGCACCTACTTGATGGAAAACTTACTGAAAGTCACGATTAGCGACTTGACTTTTTCCAAGTACCTGACCATGTTGTCCTCCTTAGCCACATATCCACCTAGAATATGGTTCACGACAAGCCGTGAGTCCACGTAGGCCTCAAGGTTGCGGACTCCCATTCTAGCGGCGATTTTTAAACCCGCAGTTAATGCTTCATATTCCGCTTCGTTGTTAGTGGTCGTGAACTCAAAACGGAGGGCGTACGTGAATTCCATTCCTTCTGGATTTGTGAGGATGAGACCAGCTCCGGACCCGTCCGTACACGAAGATCCGTCCGTGAACAACTCCCATGGTTCTGTTGGAGTCTCGTCTTGCTTACCGATTGGCCCTTCCTCATCCGGCTTCTCAATTAGGAAATCTGCCAGGATCTGGCCTTTCACAGCCGTCCTTGGCCTATAAGATATATTGTGCTCCCCCAATAAGATGCTCCATTTCTGTAGCCTCCCTGCCACGTCCGGTCTAGAAATAACCTGCTTGATTGGCTGATCCGTAATGACCACAATTGGGTGCGCCTGAAAGTACCAGCGCAACCGCTTTGTAGCAAACACTATTGCTAACACCAATTTTTCCATAGAGGAGTAATTCAGCTCCAGCCCTTGTAGTGTTCTACTTATAAAGTAGACCGGAGTTTGCACTGTATCCCTATCTGTCATAAGTACCGCGCTTTTTGCGCCATGAGTGGCTGAGAGATACATAATGAGTTCCTCCTTTGGCCGGGGAGCTACTAGCATAGGGAGGGATGCAAGATGCTGCTTGAGTTGGCCGAAGGCTTCCTCGGCTTCCTTCGTCCATAGGAAGTCTCCCTTTATAATGCACTTCTTGAGCGTCTTAAATAGGGGTAATGACTTCTCTCGGGATTTAGATAGGAACATATTCAGCCCGGCTAGCTTCCCATTTAAGGATTGCACCTCCTTCCGTGTCTGAGGGGACAGCAGTTGTATCACTGCGTCCGTCTTCTCTGGGCAAGGTTTGATGCCGTTTGGATCAATCAAATATCCAAGGAACATTCCCTCCGTTGCCCCAAACGTACATTTCTTTGGATTTAACTTCATGTTAATCCTTCTCAGCGTGTCGAATGTCTCTTGGACATCCCGGAGAAGTGCCTCCTTCGTGTGACTTTTTATCACCAAGTCATCAACATAGACTTCCAAGTTGCGGCCTATCTGTGATTCAAAAGCTTTGTCCACCAACCGCTGATATGTAGCACCGGCGTTCTTCAGTCCAAACGGCATTTTCGTATAGCAATACGCCCTGGCTCGTATGGAACGCCGTTTTTTCTGCATCCTCCTCCGCCATCTGGATTTGGTGATACCCTTTATATGCGTCCAAGAAGCATTTAAAAGGATACCCACATAGGGACTCCACCTTCCAGTCGATTTCCGGTAACGGGTAACAGTCCCGTGGGCAGGCCTTGTTTAGATCCGTAAAATCCACACACATGCGCCAACTTCCGTCATGTTTCTTGACCATGACCGGATTGGACAACCACTCGTGGTAGTATACCTCGCGCATGATGCATGCATCCACTAGTTTCCGTACTACCTCCAATATCACTTGGCTGCGCTCAGGCGCCTGGCCGCGCTTCTTTTGCTTGATGGGTTGGTACCCTTGGCGGATCTGGAGCTTATGCTCTGCTATCGCACGTGGCACGCCTGTCATATGCTTTGGCTCCCATGCGAATATATCTAGGTTTGCACTTAAAAGAGAGAACATGGCCCTTTTGCCGCTATCTGAGAGTGCCCCTCCTATGGATACCTCTTGTTCCGGATAGTCAGGGTGAATGGCTACCTTCCAATTGGGAGGTGGTGATCCATCCTTGGGTGGAACAGGTGGAGCCGGTGTTGTCACGGTGTGACACTCGGATGCCGGTACGATTGTGTTGTAAATGGTAACAATTCCCCCCTCAACGGGGAATTTGATCATTCCGTGCGCCGTAGAGGGTACCGCCCGTATAGCCAAAATGCCTGGTCTGCCTATGATCCCATTGTACGGAGAGTGTGAGCGTATCACCATGAAGTTCATCCACGCCGTAGTGGAATGTTCCTCATTCCCAATGGCTACAAGCAAACGTAATTGCCCTATCGGCCAGATAGTGTCTCCACTAAAGCCAGTAAGCGGCGACGTGGCCGGTACTAATTGGCTTCTTATTTCTGGGCATAACTGCACAAAACAGTTTTCATACAGTACCTCTGCTGACGATCCTCCATCCACATACATGCGACGAACGTTGTGTGTCCCAATGCTTATCTCAATAGTGAGAGGCGCATCAATCACATCGCTTGCTGTGATGGGAGGGAATGAGATTTCCCTGCCGCGTGAAAATTTTTGGCGAACTTTCTGCCTCGTGCGGCGCTGTCTGGATTGGATCATGTATATAGTCGAAGGTTTGTCCTTTTGGGGATCCTTCTTATCATACTTCTTGTTGTTGTCTTTTCCATCCTTCCAATCCTTAACTAGGTGCTTGAGTTTACCTGATTTGATCAGTGACTCAATATGCTTCTTGAGCTGGATACACTCCTCCGTACCGTGGCCTTTGTCATTATGGAACTCGCAGAAGCGATTTCCTTGCTGACGTTCCGACGGAGTGGTCATTGGGGGAGGCCTTGGAAAGTTCGCCCCTTCCGTCAGCAAGATCTCCCGGTAGGACATCTTTAGGGGGTGAACTTATCGTCCTACCGTCCTCCTTTGCTTTGGCTCTTATAGTCTGAGCCCTTGTTATTGTTCTGATTGCCTTGACCGCCCGACTGTCTCCGGGACTGATCATTTGACCGGTACCCATTTCCTCGGGATGGGTAGGCCGCGACAACAACTGTTTCTCCTTCTATGAAATTTCTGACCCTTTCCATGAGATCATCATATCTCTCTGGACGCTTGTCATTGAGGCGCCTGATCAACTCTCTGTCTGTTATGGCGTGCATGTAGTCAGAGATTTTCAGGAGCTCCGGCATTGTTCTTGTGCGCGTGCACTCATCATTGAAGCGTTCCGTGAAGGCTTCTGTGGACTCCCCCGGCCGTTGTTTGACAGTTGCCAATGAGACCGGATCCCTATTATACTTCTTCCTCTGAGTATAATTGTTCTCAAACGCAGTGCGTAGTTCCGTGAAACTATCAATGCTCCGTGGAGGGAGTGCCTCAAACCAGTCACGGGCATTTCCGATCAAGGTTGAATTGAACATTTGGCACCATATAGGCATGGGCCACCACTCAATTTTAGCATGCGTATCAAATATTTTAAGGTGATCCACCGGATCACCGGACCCATCATAAGTCTTGATACACGCCGGCATGCGACGTTTGGTGTCCTCAGAATAGTTCCGTATGCGGAGGGTGAACGGGTCTTCCCTGGGATCCGCCCATGGCCGGGTGAGCCTAGGGTCATCCCATGGTTCACACCATGGACGCGAAAGATCCTCCGCTTCCGCATCTCGATAGTAAGGGCCACCATAATACTCATCATTGTTTGGTGGTGGTGGAGGGGTGCGCCTAGGCCGGCGACGCTTAGGCGGATGGTCGTCTGAGTCCTCTCCTGACGGGTCCGGGGACGGCGGTGGTGCCCCATCCTTTGGGTAGGGACCACTTTTTTGGGACGAACCAGGAGCCTTTTTCCCAGTGTTCATCCTGTCCCACACACTCGGGCGACGTGCGGTTCTGGCCAGCTCTCGATCTGGTCGCTCGGGTGAGCCATCCGACTTTTCTCCTTCTCGAGAATGCATTAGTTCCTGCATGAGGCGATCTCCTATGCGCTCAAACACATTCCGGGGTTGAGGGGTTTCCTCAAAGGCGCCCTGCTCCTGAGGTCGAGCTCTCCTTTTCCTCTGATTTTAGGAGGAGGTGATTGGTCCGGTATCACCAAAGTTGAGTCTGGATTGGAGATTCCTCCCGAGATTCAACCTTGATGCGATCCCCGGGATGATCCTATCGAAGTTCTACGTGAGAACTCGAGTAAGATCCTCCTCGTTGAGTGGTAGGACTTCCACTTCTTCCTCCGTCGAGGGTCTGCGCGGTTCCTTGTTAGGAGGGTTTGGCGCACTCCATGGGTCAGGGTTGTCTAGGGTTGAAGTAGGTGGGGGTGTCATGGAGATCGTGCTCGTCACCCCTAAGGACTGAAAGCCGCCACGGTTACCAGGCCCGCCTGCAAGGCGGCTAGGTGATTGATTGGGGATGAGAATCCCTTCCCCTTGGGACTTCCGGTTCCCGGGATTCGCGTTCCTGGGGTTAGCTTGCGGATGCCCCTTCGTCATTAGAAATTCAGAATGAGGTTTTGTTCTAGCTTAGTGTAATGGGTCCCACGGATGGCGCCAACTTGTTGATGCAAAAGTTGGTTGATCCTTGCTAGACTCGAATTAGGCTTAATTCGGGTTGGTTGGGCTCCGGCTCCTGCACCAAGTGAATCGTTTGGTTGGGATCCTGCACACTAAACATCACGCGTTAGGCTTACCGTGGGAATGTTTCCCACGATTAGACTCCGGCGTGAGAGTAAGTAATCGATTTAGGGTTTATGTGAGTTAAGAGTCTAAGACCGTCATACCTTTGTGGAACCCTTGAGTGTTCCTTTTATAGGCAGTGAAACCCTAATGGGCTTTCACTGATGCTTCGGCCCCAAGGAAGAGATAACCACCAAAATTAGAATGATTGTTATCTTCTAATTCTGGTAGTGAATATCCTCCTCCATTTGGATAAAGATATTCCTAGACAAAATATTATTCTGTCCAACCCCATGTCGGCCGCATCGGGCCGTGGGCCGCACACATGTGTGCGGTTACTGTTCATCCAAGCCCATAAGCCTGAATGACATTATTCCACCCATCTGTGATGGGCCAGATACGGGTAGTACCCATGGGACGGGTTCATGACCCGGCTGGGGACTATACGTCATTAAGAACTATACTACTCACGATTTGGAGTTAGGTGCAATAGTATTTGCCGTGAAAATATGGAGACATTATCTTTATGGGACGAAAAGTGTGATATACACTGATCATAAGAGTCTCCGGTATATCTTTAATCAAAAGGACTTGAACATGGCGACAAAGACGTTGGTTAGAACTTCTTAGCGACTATGAATGTGAAATTAAGTATCATCCAGGGAAGGCTAATGTTGTGGCTGATGCCCTAAGTCGAAAGGAAAGACTTAAACCTAGGAAATTTCATGCTATGAGCATAACCATTCAATCTAGCCTCAAGGCTAAGATTTTAGAAGCACAACAAGAAGCTGCAAAGGACTTTAAGGCTCTAACAGAATTGCTGCGAGGATTAGATGCTCAATTTGAAAGGAAAGAAGATGGAACAATTTACTTTGTTGGATAATTATGGATTCCATTAGTTGGAGGATTAAGAAAGGTAATAATGGACGAAGCTCACGCTTCAAGATATTCGATTCACCCTGGTGCAGATAAGATGTACTACGATTTAAGGGATATTTACTGGTGGCCAGGTATGAAAAAGGACATAGCAGAATACGTTAACAAGTGTCTGACTTGTTTAAAGATTAAAGCAGTACATCAGAAACCCTCAGGTCTTTTACAACAACCAGAAGTCCCAGAATGGAAATGTGAAAAGATTACAATGGACTTAGACACAAAGCTACCTAGAAGCAGTGGTGGTTTTGATGCAATTTGGGTAATTGTTGATAGATTAACCAAATCTTCTCACTTCCTTCCTATTCATGAGGATTATAAGACTGATAGATTGGCTCGAATCTACGTCAATGAGATTGTTGCAAATCACGGAGTACCAATATCTATTATTTCTGATAGGGATGGTCCTTTTGCATCACATTTCTAGAAAGCACTTCAAAAGGCGTTGGGTACGCAAGTATTGATGAGTACAACATATCACCCAGAAACGGATGGACAAAGTGAACGCACTATTCAGACTCTAGAAGACATGCTGCGAGCATGTGTTATGGATTTTGGTGGTAGCTGGGACACTCATATACCTTTGGTTGAATTCTCCTATAATAACAGTTATCATAAAAGTGTCAAGTGTTCACCATTCGAGGCTTTATACGGACGTAAGTACAGATCGCCAGTGATATGGATTGAAGTAGGTGAAAGTCAACTGATAGGACCTGAATTAGTCTTAGAAACTACAGACAAGATTGTACAGATTAGGGAAAGACTGAAAATTGCTAGAAGTCGTTAGAAGAGTTACGCAGACAAAAGACGCAGACCTCTTGAGTTTCAAGTCGGAGACCGTGTGCTGTTACGAGTATCTCCATGGAAAGGTATCGTGAGGTTCGGTAAAAGAGGAAAACTTGCACCACGTTTTGTAGGACCATTCGAGATCGTTGAGTGTATTGGTTCGGTAGCCTATCGATTGAAGTTACCCCAGGAGTTAATTTGTGTTCATGATGTATTCCACGTTTCCAGTCTTAAGAAATGCTTAGCCGAATCAGATGTTCAGATCCCGTTAGAAGAAATAAGGGTGGACGAGAAAATGTACTTCATTGAGGAACCAATAGAGATCGTGGATCGCCAAGTCAAGAAGCTGAAACGTAATTGGATTCCTATCGTTAAAGTTCGTTGGGATTCACGTCGGGGTGCTGAGTTCACTTTGAAAAGTGAAGAGCAGTTCAAGACTAATTATCCCCATCTGTTCTCGTCTTCTTCTTCCATCTCTAGTTAAACTCTGAGGGACCAAAGTTCCTTTAGGGGGAAGACTATGAGATCTCGTATTCTCCTGGTAATTATTTTTATTCTTATTCATTATTTTAATCATTGTTGATACTTATTCAAAATTATAAAATTATTTTTATTTTATAATTCCATATTTATTTAAATCAAATATTTTGATTTAAAATCACCCACGTGCATTTTTACAAACGTTTACTTGAATCAACGGAATGAGAACCGAGGGCTAAATATTTCGACCTAAAGATATTGATCTTTACATTGCATTAAGTCTAGACCGATAACGGGCACAGTAATAAATTCTTGTATTTCATATTTTTATTGTCGATTGTTTCAATGTTCGATGTTTTCGATGTTTTCTTTTAATGTCGTGTTAAGTCGAGTCGGGAGTCTATATTATCTTATTTTGGGTGCGTTTTAACTTTTGAGAAAGTATTTTTACGCAATGTTTTAAAAACCGGTTTGAACCGGCCGGTTCAACCGGTTGAACCGGGAACCGGAGGCATAACCGGTCCGTTATGAGCCGGGTTTTTACTTGAACTCGAACCGGATTAACCCGTCGGGTTTTTATCGACCCGGTTAAACCGTCGGACCGGAATTCGGCCGGTTCAGCATAAAAATAATAATAATAGAATCTGCTAACATCAGCTGATGTGTAATTGGACAAGATCAATGCAATATGCTTTATAATCTTTGGATCGATGGATAGACTTTAGATTTCTTGTACAATGACGTATGCTTTGACTTTTAATTTTTTGGATCGAGTGATAAGGACTCTGTCTTTTGGGGTAGATGATGAGCAGTGGAATATATGTGGGATTTCTGTTTTATGTATCCCTGGTAAAACTAAGACAAAAAGATGAAGGCTTGATGAGTAATGGATGCAAATGTGTTTCAGTGTGTGTGATTTATGATTTGTGGTTTTTAATAGATCTGAGTCAAAAAGCAACATTATTGCACTGACTTTTTTAAATATAAATTGTTCATTGTTGAATATATAAAACAAAAAAAACAATAGTACATACCTTTGTAGTTTGTAACTGTACTAACAAGTAGTAATGGGGTATTGGGGTATGTCTTTTTCATATAGGTACGTTTCAAACGAGGATAATTTCTTTTTTGGTTAAAACCGGTTTGATCCGGCGGTTCAACCAGTTGAACCGGTAACCCGGTGAAACGGTTACAAGACCGGGTCAATTAAAAAACCGGGTTTTAAAACATTGTTTTTACGAAACCCGAACCCCGTAAATATTTATAAAATTTACTAATAGTCATTTCCCACTTTTTAACAAAGTATTTATTTTGTGGTCCTAAAGTTTTAAACTTTACAACTTTAATCCCTCACTTAAACCACCATATATAAACAAATTATTTACTTCCACTAACACACTTAACCATTTAACAAAAAAAATATCAACACCACCCTCCCCCTTGTTTCTACCGTCAACCCACACCCCTAAAACCATCTTGAATCATCAGCATTTAATTTAATTCACTCAAAACAATTAAAAGACCACTTACTATAATTTTGAGGTGCATCTTTTGGTACAAAATTTGTACACATGCATCAACTTTTGAAGTTTTGATGATTTTATAGTTGAATAAGTGTTTGATCATTTTTTTAGGATGATCATGGATAGATTTTGCTATTTTGATGTTCAAAAGTCTAAGTTTTTAGTTTGATCTTTTGATTTTTTTGCATGCAAGGGTTTAGGATGTTAAAGGATGATATTAGGATGATTTTATGAGTGGGAACATGGTTATATCATGTTGAAAAAGTCATTTGATATAATTTTCAAAGTACTATTTTTAGGCAAAAAATATAAGTTGGTTTTGGGTATCTTAAAGTGGTTTTACTATTAAGCTAATAAGATAGGGCTGTAGATATTTTTCTTATCTTCGATTTGATATAAATTAGAGCTTCCAACTCCAAACGAGTTGGAAATAGCGTTAGTTTGATTATTCGTGTACCAGGAGACGAGTATCGACACAATATAAAATTGTTGTCGATATTTGGATCGAATCTCGGGGACTATAAGTTGAGTTTTAAAAATATTCAAAAGCTGTTTTTGGATTATAAACTTAGGGTTATGATTCTATTATCAAACTCAAGTGTCGGGTTTATAAATGGTATTGTTTAGAAAGGTCAAAATGGTTTTACGAGTCAAAGACGTAATTCTGTCCGGATTTTATAACTCGAAGATGTGTCGGGCAGTGAGTCTTAGAAGTAAAACCTTTTGAAGAGCTTTTTATATGTCTTTCTATAGGTGTTAAGTGAGCTTCTCAGTTAGTACCACAAATAATTGACGTGTCTAAGTGAGTTAAATCAGCCCGCACATTTGCTATGTGCCGGCAGTTTTTATCGAGAGCATTGTCTAATAAAAGTATACTTTTAGATGGAGTTTAGAAGTACCCCTTGCTTGGTTTTTCTCATGTGTCATAATTTGATTATGTATTTATTTAATTCAAATGTTTCTATAAACATTTATTTCGTGTCATCTAAACTTTCGCGTCCCGTTATTGTAGGTCTCGGATGACTTAAGGTTGCTTGATTTTCTGTTGTTTCTACTAAGCCCTCCAGTTTCGTGTTGATTCCACCATATAGCTAAGGTGAGTTCATAGCCCCTCTAGCTACTTGTTTATTGTTTCAAAACACGGGGTGGGATTAACATGTGGGAACACAATATTTTGAACTGTATGCTATCCAGAACTGTATGCTGCCAGATGAGTTCATTGATATTATTGCTTTTAGTCTCTAGCCTTAAGTTTCCTCTTCTGATCATGAATCGTTAATTGTCCTGGTGCATTGCGCGAAGCGCGAATGTTATGGGTAGATCCATCGGGATTGACTATCCCCGTCCCGATTACCTTGACGCACTTACATTTGTTTATACTTGAGTATTAGGTTGGATACTCACTAGAGGAACTTACACTGAGTTAAGCTCGGTTCATGAACTAAATAGCAATAATATACCATGACTATGGAGAATGTATGATGAGACTGCTTTTATACATAGTCTCATCGTCCAAAAAGGGCTTGAAATGAATAAAATATGATGAAAATAGCCAAATATATGCTTGTGTTTGTTGCTTGTGTATTTTAGGTACGGATATTGAGAAAATGACAAAAGATCACAAGAATCATACAAAAACAAACACGGGAAACGATGCCGCACAATGAACCAAGCCGTAATGAAGATTTTCCAAGACAAACCCTTGAAGATTTGAAGATTATGCAAGAAGGGTCCTCCAATATTGAAGAATTGATACTTTAAACCCTTGTATCTTCATAATTACAAGATTGGTCCCTATAGTTTGTCAATATTACAAAAAGGGCCATCTACTTTGAAGAATTGGCAAATTTAGTCCCTCAACAAAACTAAATTGTCAAAAATTATCCTCCTTAAAGTCAAACATATCATGAAGGATTTCAAGTTACAAGAAATTACAAGTTTGGTCCTTTAAAAATGTCAAATTACCAAAAGGACCCTTGACTATGAAGAAATGGCAAAAATAGTCCCTCATAAATTATGATTTGTCAAAATCAATCCTCCAAGAAGTCAACAAGACAAGTCAAGACCATTATCAATGAAGAAAATACCAAAATAGCACTTCAAGAATCATAAAATGGCAAGAAATACCCCTGAAAATACTTTGGAAAAATATTTGGGCCAAAAGTGTGAAAAATGAAACTTGTGTAACAAAGGAAATCTGGTTTAGCAAGTTTAAACAAGAAGTGACAAAGAAAGAACAATATAGGGGTTATTCATGGCAGACAAGGATAGTTACCTAGACCACTCCCACTCTTACACGTGTCCCACTCACCCCTTTTAACCAATCACCACTCACCATTCCACAACGTCACTAATCCACTCACCGGTTTAACTAATTTTATTAATTAGTTAACTAATTCGTGCCATAACACATATTCAAACATTAAACCAGATCAAACCATGTGTTCTTGGTGTTCATACCAAAATTGGGTCTTTCCTAATTATTGAGAATTAAGTCTTAATCTGCTCCAGATTTATGATTAAGGTCTTAATAAACATATCCCAAACCTTTAACTTGCCACCTCAACAACACACAAGTCACATGATAAACCCCCATGCATACGGTTTTGGGGAAACTGCCAAATTGTGCCAGGGGATCTACCACCCACATTCAGCTTCAAACATAAGCTTCATTGTTAGCCTTTGGATTCATTTTCACCTTGCCAACTCATGCAAAATGACAAATGCAGTCACATGATTCTCAAATATTCAAACCCTCAAGGGGTAATTTTGGAACTTCACCAGCAATTAGGGTTACATTTTTCTGCTTTCTAGGACTTCATGTAGCCTATTTAAAGGCATTAGTTTATGACATTTAGCCTTGTTCTCAGTTTTACTTTGTCAAGCCTTGTAAAGCCATTTTTTGAAATTTAATAGATTATGGTATTGTGTTGTGATTGAAAACTGAGCTCCATTGATTATTATTGTGTTAAGTAGTTGTATTGTCACGTTTTTGTACTTAAACAAAACCTTGAACAAGTCCAAGATAGCCGATAAGCCTTTGAGTCCCTTTGTTCTTGCTGAGTTCAAGAATTTGGCATGTGCTTTGGTGAGGATTGTTCATTGAGGTGTTTTTTTAAGTGACATAAGTCACAAATCAACTAGCTTGAACAATATTGGAAGTTGGTACACGTTTTTATTTCAAAATTTAGTCAAGTGGTTTGTTAAGTGCTTGTGGTTCAACAACCTGCTTATTTGAGCTTAAGGGTGATCATAGCCTCCTAATCTTGGTTGATTAAGGGGTGGTGAGGCCTTAAGGGAAGATTCAGGCCTTGTGGGAACCTATGTCTTGCATAGACTTGACCCTTTTGTCACCTTATTTATCTGATTTGTGCTAATATAGGCTCAAGCCTTTGGCTAGGCATGTTTGTTGTTCTTAGCAGGGGGAAGCTGGTGCTTGTTCTTGCTAGCACCTCAGCTCGTTGATTCCAAGGTGTGGATGTACATCTTGGAGGTTTGTATTCTCAATTTTCATCTTTCTGATTAAGTTTTGGTATTTTATGTGATTTTGTGATTTTGCTAGTATAAGTGTGTTTTTATGCCTGCAATTTGGTTCTTGATTCACTTATGGTATGTTATGATGCTAAATTGGGCTCAAATCAATCTTGAGAAGACTTTTACTTTGTTAAAATTGAGTTTAAAAAGTTAAAAGGGTGTTTGGGATTGACTGTTGTTCAAGTTTGTGTGATTTTGAGTTAGTATTGTGGTATTGTTTGAGTGTGTAACTAATATTGAGGCTATTGTGTTCTGAGATATGCAAGTTTTGTGCCTTGAATCACTAAATCAAACAGGTGGCCATAAAATCTTGAATATTTGTTGTTTTGCTCTGAAATCTTGTGCACAACTAGTTTTCATGTTAACCTAGGGCATACAAGTGTTAAATCATTGTGTTTGCAACCTATGTGATAGATCTGAGGCCTTGAATTTGGATTTTGTGTCAAGTAGATCAGCAAACTTTGTTCTTGTGTTCATCAATGTTCATCAGTAACTGAATGTGCTTGGATCTTGTTCATTTGTTTGATTTGTTTGATGAATGTGTTAAGTTGTGTTACTTTCAGTTGTTTTGAGCTTGTGTATGCTTTTGGTGGCTTGTGGTTAGCTTTTACTAGCTTAAAAGTAGCTTATAACTGCCAGATCTGCTTATTACTTGTCTGGAACACATCTGGGCAAAGATTGAATTAACTGCACTTATTGGTTGGGTGATTTTGTGATTAATTGCTTGTTATTGACTCCTTGTGATTCACTGATCACAAGGGTGCCTTGATTGTTCAAAAATACCAAGTGAAACTCTCTAAAAATCCAAGTCAAAAAGTCAAGGCAGTGGGAACTCCTTTCCCCTGCTTCTAGTCACTGCTAGTTATAAATTGTGTTCAGCTTATTAATAAGTCATTTTAGCTTATTCCAATGTGCAACAACTTATTTTTGTAATAGGTCTTAATATTTTGAGCTTATAAGTGAATCTAGAAGTTTATAGCTTTTGGTTTTAAGTTTTTACTAGAAAACGACTATTTTGTCTTTTTCAAATTCATCTTATTGCTTATTTCAGCTTATTGAGTGTGCTTATTGGAAAAAATTTTGTTGCTTAAGCTTAGTTAAGCCATTTGTGACTTATTGCAACTTGAATCAGCTCTTGAATTAGTCTAGAACTAAAAAACGACTATTTTGTCGTTTTGTGAATAGGGCTTTGGCTTATTTCAGGCTTATTCCTTGAGCTTATTTCAAGTTTCTTTTTGCAAATAGCTTAATTAGGTCAAGAGAAGGACGTGGGTAAAATCTTAGCTTATGGCATCAGCTTATAGCTTAATGGGCCAAAAAGCCCATTAAGAATAAGCTGTTTTGAAATAAGCTAGCTTAAGCTCATTTTCAGCTTTTGGGCCTTTGGAAAATATGTTTAAAATCAAATTTTAAGCTTGACTGGAGCTTTTGGGCCATTTCTGAGAACTTTTTCTTATTGGGCCCAATATTAAGCCCATTAAGGATCTGTTTGGGTATTTGACCCATTTGAAGGCCCAATAGGGGCATTTTTGGTATTTTAAGTTCATTTTCTATTTAATTAGGTTAAAATAAACTAATTGGCAAGTTTTTAGAATTTTTTATAAATTTTGGATTTTAATATTATTTTATTATTATTTTATTATTAAAAATTTAAATTTAGATTGTTCAAGTTTTTATATTTTTCTTAGGTTAAATACATTAAGTTAGGAATTTTATAATTTTTAGAATATTTTTATTGTAATTAGATTAATTTTTATAATTATTTTAAGTTTTAATAGTTTTTAATTATTTTTAAATAGTTTTTATTAGTTTTAAAATTTTCAAAAATAGTTTTAAATTAAGTTAAGTCATTTTAGAGGTTTACAATTGAAAAAATCTCATTTTGGGCTTTTTGTTAATTAAATTGATTTTTTGGGCTTTAATTAGCATTAAAAAATTATTATTTAATTAAATAAAAGGTTTGAGTGATTTTTGATTTTTTGTAAACTCTAATTACATTATCTAGGATTTATTGCAATTTTCTAGGATTTTTTAGGATAAATTTTTTATTTTGTCACTTTTTACGATTTTACGTGTACGACATTTCGTCTTAGTTTAATTCGTCATCGTAACCGTCATTCTCTTATCTCATTTCTTCTTTCCTTTTCTCATAAATATAATAACAAAGTTAATCATCTCTTAACACAACGCACTTGCCTCCTTGGGAAACGAACTTTGAACCACATTGGTCATTAGTGCTTGGTTTTCCTAAACCGACACTTAATACTTTCCCTATTTTGCTCTCTTTTCCTAAATGGTAGTAAAAACTCTACATCAATTTTGGCGCCGTTGCCGGGGAGGCATGTTGTGTTTTGATTTGGAAATTATTGTTTTTAGATATAGCCATAATAGTATTTGTATTAGTAGCACTCTACTAATACGTATTATCGGTTTTCGTTTTTTGTGTGAATATTATTAATATATTGTATACGTAGAACAATAAATTCACAAATACTCCAAAAGTGTGAAAACACAACCTTGACTTGGGAGGTCATTACCCAATCATTGTATTCGAATCTCAAACAAGAAAGAAAAGGAAAAAATAGATAAATACTTTCGTGAAGCTCGATTTTGAAAAATACAAATTATAAGGTGGGTATAAGACGGGTATTTTGATATTGAAAGCTAATCGAGGGTTTTGCCGCCTAAAGTATTATTAAGTATCATATATACTTTCTTGGTTTCATTTGATTATACCCTCTTGAACGTTTTGGTGTTCCACCAACGTTCTAAAGTCATCGAAGGCGTTCACTTCACGTGATCGTTTTCATTCCTTGAGGCTTCTTTAATCAAGAGATTTGATTAAGGAGGAGATTTGTAGATTTTTGTCTACTTAATACAATTCCAAAATCCAAAAAAAAGTAAAAACAATCAAAAATCCAAAAAAACTGAAAAAGTTAAAAACACCAAAAAGAATCTTCTTTGCTCATCCCCACGTTGTACGTGACGTTTATGCAAACCCGCAACCAAGCAAGACGTGTACGTAAACGTAGAAACCGAAAGGAGTTAACACCTACTCCTAATCTTTCTAGTGAAGAGACTTCAAGTGAGGAACCTATTGTAGAACAAGAAGCTATAATGGCTAATCGTACTATGATGGAGTTGCTTCAAGCACCCACCGAGGGTTTTGGAGAGGCCATTGTGATTCCCGCCATCCTTGCGGAGAACTTCGAGATCAAGACGGGTTTAATGTCTATGCTTCAAGCCAACAATTTTCGCGGACATGAAAAAGACAACCCACATTATCACATTAGGAAATTAATTCGTCTCACCGCAACAAGCAAGTTTAAGGATGTACCCCACGATGCCATTAAGATGATGTTGTTTCCATACTCGTTAGATGGACCCGCAAGATATGGCTCGAGAAAGAACCCCCAAATTCGATTTTGACATGGGGTGATCTCGTTTCGAAGTTTGTGAATCAATTTTTTCCACCATCTAAAACAACACATTTGAAAACGAGATTTCACGATTTACTCAAAGGGCTAATGAAAGTTTTTCAATGGCTTGGGAAAGGTTTAAAGAAATGTTACATGAATGTCCACACCATGATTTTTCCGAATTGCATCAAATTGACACTTTTTATAATGGGCTTAATGATCATGAACGAGACTACTTAAATGCCGCCGCGGGTGGTAATTTTTTGTGCAAAACGACCGATGAGGCTTTGAAAATCATTGAGAATAGGTCTAAGGTTTATAGCCCTCGTAACACACCGAGGTTTCCACTATGGGTTCGTCATCGTCGTCTCGTAACATGAGTGCCTTGCAAGATGAAGCAAATGAGGAGAATCGGTTTTTCGATAGGTTTTCTAATCTCATGACTCATTGGAAAGCACAAGATGCTTTGAATTCTACATTGGTTAAAGCGGTTGCCAAGAGTTGTATTTCGTGTGGTGGAGCTCATGATTTTTCCGAGTGCATTACCGCGGATGGTAACACTTCGAATGCTTATGTAGCCACGGGAACTTATAACCAAAACGGTCAAGGTTCCCGCCAAAATCAAGCTCCACAAAATCAAAATGATAACAACTATCGAAACAATCAAAATGGTGCTCAACGTAACTTCAACAAGGGTAATTATCAAAGTGGAAATGGGCAAATTTTAAACCAAAACCAAAACCGTGATTTTCAAACTACTACACAAGGTTTTCAAAACGATCACACCAAAAATCTTCAAGGAGAATTTTTGAATTATGCTAAAGCAAACGATGCTAAGTTTGATAATATGCAACGTGAGATGGTTAGCTTAAGATCCGAGTTGAAAAACGAGCTTAAAAACGAACTTGCTAATGAACTTAAGACTCATGATAATAAAAGGGAAGGAAATGTCCAACGTCTCCAACAAAATCAACAAAAAATGGAGCAAGGTCAACATGAAATTAAGCAAGAGTTGTTAAAAGCGGATGCTAGGCAATCTAAGTTTGAAGATCGAATGGGAAAAATGTTTGAAGCTATCATGTGTAAACCTTCTTCTTCGGGTGGTCTTCCTAGTGATACCATCGTAAACCCGAAAGGAGAAATGAAGGTTATTACTACTCGTAGTGGTAGAACTTTCAAAGAACCCATTTCTCATCCAAGTACTTCTACGAAGAAGGAAAAAGAGAAAGAACCCGAGGTGGTGGTAGAAAAGGAGCAAATTCCAAGCCCACGAAGTACCGCTCAAACCACGCATACGGTTGAACCAATACCAATAGTGGAACCCGAGATTCCAAGGCTGTTGCCTATGCCCCAACCCACACCACCCTTACCTTACCCTTCAAGACGAAATAATGAAAAGGCACAAGAACGAAATAATTATCAATTTGAACTTTTTATAAAAATGTTTCGTGACTTGCATTTCAATATAAGTTTTGCCGACCCCTTGGTCATGATGCCTCGATTTGCCACAAACTTCAAAAGTATGTTGAATAACAAAGAGAAATTGAAAAAGTCGTCTAGTGTTCATCGTTTTTCTTAGCCGCATACCTCAAAAAGTCGGTGATCCCGGTAAATTTTAATCCCATGTGCAATACAAGATATGGAGGAATGCTACGCCTTGGCCGATCTTGGTGCTAGTATAAATTTGATGCCTCTTGAGATTTTTAAGTCGCTCAATCTTCCTAATCTCACTCCTTCAAGAATGTCAATCGAGATGGCCGATCATTCTATGATTCTAGCTTGTGGAGTATCCGAGGACGTCTTCGTGAAAGTTGGAAAGTTTTACTATCTCGTGGACTTTATCGTTGTTGACATTCCCATCGATCCTAAAGTTCCTCTAATTTTAGGTCGATCATTTTTGGATACCTCGAGAGCACTTATCGATGTGCATGCTAGGAAAATCACTCTACGTTTCAATGAGGAAGAACTCGTCATAAATGCAACTCAAAACTCTAAACTTTCTCATGTGTATTCTATCACGTCATTGAACAATTCCCATAAAAAGCATTTGCAAAATAATTTCAAATAGAGTTTTAGGAGTTGATGATAAAAATGATTTTCCGTCCCCTCCGCCGATGGAGGTTAAGAGTGTTAAGCCTACGTCTCCAATCACGAATGATTCTTCGGATGATGAATATGTTGACCCCGATGGGGAAGTTTTCTTTGTCGACAAACGTTTTGAGAACTTACCACCACCAAAGCCAAAACGGTTTTTCAAATGTGAGAATTAGTATGACTAACATTGTTTTAGAAACACCAAATATTTTTGACATGATCAAGTCGGGGTTTTCATAAGGAGAGTTTAAAATATGAAAAGGAAAAAATTTTGAATTGGATTTGAAAGATTTTTATACAATGCTAACTCCGTCATCACCTCGTGTTTTGAGTGCTACAAGCTCGTCTTCTCCTTTTGATGATGCTTTGTGTGGACCTAGTATGGGGGAAGCCCCTTATGTTCCATTCCCTTTCTCCACCGAGGACGAGATATTTGATCCCGGAATTGCTTATAAAGGGAAATCTCGGTCTTCCACCGATGCAATAAATGGAAAATATTTCTATTTGATTGGTGCGAGGTCTACCTCGAGTAGCTCATGGTTTTTGTGACTTACCCATTGTCCCACCCTTCTATTTCTTCTCATCTATTTTATTTAAACCCTTTGGGTTTGTGTTGACACATGATGAAGTGGCGTTGATTTGTTTATCCAATAAAAACGAGAACGCCATCTTCGATCCCGGTATTTTGCACCATCAAAGGACTTAGTCCTTAATACCGGTTGTTTTTGGGCCTTGTTTATCATGTAAGCCCACTAAAAATTGACCATACCATGATTATCCCTAAATGATCACATTTATGGGGGATTCGAGCCGAGCTTTTGACTCGGTTATCAAAAACAAGGTGCCTCGTGGGGGAGACCCATGCTTATCCATGTACATATTATTGCTTTCTAATTAGTTTAATGTGGGGATTTGTGCCCTTCCAACCTTTGTTCTGTGGTTGTTTGTGAATTGTGGTTTTTGGATGATCATGATCTTCACGATTGGAGCCTCTCGTGTTCGTTTTATGGGAGCACTCGGTCGTTTGCTTTGAAGACTTTCTCAATATCCATGATATATCCTTTGATGTTCTAACCTTAGCTTTATAGCACACTTCATAAACGGCTATTGATTTAATGGTTACACCCTTTTCCATGCTAGATTATGCATTCGAATACGTCTCTAGTATGGGGGTGTTTTCACCCTTAGACTCGAAACATTGAGGACAATGTTTAACTTTAGTATGGGGGGTGAATAGATACTTGCCTTGCCAAATCTTCACGCTTTCCAAAGTTTATATTTTTGTTTATCGTTTTGTTGCAAAATAAGGCTAAAAATAGCCAAATTTTAAATTTTTTCTCATGTTTTATAAGTATTTGAAGACACGAATGTAGATTTTCCGATGGCGAGAATAAGAGTAATTTTTGACTCGACCGTGCGTGTTGAGCACTTAGCTTTGATTCCTTAACTTTTAGGCTAAGTCTCTTAAATGAGGACGAGAAATGATACAGTTAATTATAAGTTACTATGCTAAACGTAGAGTACTCGTATTCTTTCAAAAACTCATGTGTTCTCGTTATTTTCTTATTCTCCCTTCGCTTGTAAATATTTTTTGCGTAATAAATATTGACTTAGCGGTTTAGTCTTGATTGTTGGTTTCTAGTCTTTTCTAGTAGCTTCCATGTAATTAAATTGGGAAGACATTAAGGTATCGCCAGCATCACGGTTTTGAAGTATTGGCAACCCGAATAATCGAAAGCTTCACCCAATAATAAGATTTCAAGTGCTCACCTAAATCAAGCAATTTGAAGCTCACAAGGCCGAAAAATCTATGCAAAATTGAAAGTGAATCGAGCCTTAATCTTTGAAGCTTTAAAGATCCAAAATTCACCTTAGCGTGAGGATATACGTCTTTGGCTAATAAAACCATCGACGAGGTAGATAATAAAAGGCAAGGCAAGACCAAAGTCATAATAAAAGCTTCATGGCGAAGTTGAATAAAAGATGGAGGTAAACCTATGATAATAAGGCCCTTCCGTTAGGGGGCGTATAAAAGTATTGGTAATAAGTCTCATGTTCAAAACCGTGTTTATCGATCCTTCTTGTTGACTTAATTTTTTGACATCGTTGTCTATTAGGAGGGGTTATTAATTTGATGGTCTTGGTTACACCGTTGGGACTCTATTTTTAGACCTAAATCTCTATTATCGCATAAGTCAAACAATGTATCCTTGTGAAACATTCAAGACAAAATAAAATATAAGAGATACAACTTAGGAAAATGGGAGGATAAGAACGTGATTAGGGCATATGAGTAGTGTTAGCATTACTAACTTATAATGACAATGATCTCGTTGCACGCTTAGCATGGAATTAGGGTGAAAATCGAGGACGGCGAAATTATTTCTAACGAAGCATCCACGTGTTCTTGTTCTAGGAACCTAAACGTCCCATTTTTGCGATGAAAATCATACATTATGTCTAAAACACAAGTAGTAGCAATAGTGGTAGTGTAGTAAGTTTATTATTCAATAAAAGTGCATAAAAATGAATTTTGGAGGTGCTACGATACTTTATTCTAGCATTGCGTGAGGGCACGACAATGGTTTAGTATGGGGGAGTGATGAGACTGCTTTTATACATAGTCTCATCGTCCAAAAAGGGCTTTAAATGCATAAAATATCATTAAAATGGCCAAATATATGCTTGTGTTTGTTGCTTGTGTATTTTAGGTACGGATATTGATAAAATGACAAGAGATCACAAGAATCATACAAAAACGAACACGGGAAACGAAGCCGCACAATGAACCAAGCCCTAGTGAAGATTTTCCAAGACAAACCCTTGAAGATTTGAAGATTATGCAAGAAGGTTCCTCCAATATTGAAGAATTGACACTTTAAACCCTTGTATCTTTATAATTACAAGATTGGTCCCTAAAGTTTGTCAATATTACAAAAAGGGCCATCCACTTTGAAGAATTGGCAAATTTAGTCCCTCAACAAAACTAAATTGTCAATAATTATCCTCCTCAAAGTCAAACATATCATGAAGGATTTCAAGTTACAAGAAATTACAAGTTTGGTCCTTTAAAAATGTCAAATTACCAAAAGGACCCTTGACTTTGAAGAAATGGCAAAAATGGTCCCTCATAAATTATGATTTGTCAAAATCAGTCCTCCAATAAGTGAACAAGACAAGTCAAGACCATTATCAATGAAGAAATTGCCAAAACAGCCCTTCAAGAATCATAAAATGGCAAGAAATACCCCTGAAAATACTTTGGAAAAGTATTTGGGGCAAAAGTGTGAAAAATGAAACTTGTGTAACAAAGGAAATCTGGTTTAGCAAGTTTAAACAAGAAGTGACAAAGAAATAAGAGTATAGGGGTTATTCATGGCAGACAAGGATAGTTACCTAGACCACTCCCACTCTTACACGTGTCCCACTCACCCCTTTTAACCAATCACCACTCACCATTTTACCACGTCACTAATCCACTCACCGGTTTAACTAATTTTATTAATTAGTTAACTAATTCGCGCCATAACACATATTCAAACATTAAACCAGATCAAACCATGTGTTCTTGGTGTTCATACCAAAATTGGGTATTTCCTAATTATTGAGAATTAAGTCTTAATCTGCTCCAGATTTATGATTAAGGTCTTAATAAACATATCCCAAACCTTTAACTGGCCACCTCAACAACATACAAGTCACATGATAAACCCCCATGCATACGGTTTCGGGGAAACTGCCAAATTGTGCCAGGGAATCTATCACCCACATTCAGCTTCAAACTTAAGCTTCATTGTTAGCCTTTGGATTCATTTTCACCTTGCCAACTCATGCAAAATGCCAAATGCAGTCACATGATTCTCAAATATTCAAACCCTCAAGGGGCGATTTTGGAACTTCACCAGCAATAAGGGTTACATTTTTCTGCTTTCTAGGACTTCATGTAGCATATTTAAAGGCATTAGTTTACAACATTTAGCCTTGTTCTTAGTTTTACTTTGTCAAGCCTTGTAAAGCCATTTTCTGAAATTTAATAGATTGTGGTATTGTGTTGTGATTGAAAACTGAGTTCCATTGATTATTATTGTGTTAAGTAGTTGTATTGTCACATTTTTGTACTTAAACAAAACCTTGAACAAGTCCAAGATAGCCTATAAGCCTTTGAGTCCCTTTGTTCTTGCTGATTTCAAGAATTTGGCATGTGCTTTGGTGAGGATTGTTCATTGAGGTGTTTCTTTAAGTGACATAAGTCACAAATCAACTAGCTTGAACAATATTGGAAGTTGGTACACGTTTTTATTTCAAAATTTATTCAAGTGGTTTGCTAAGTGCTTGTGGTTCAACAGCCTGCTTATTTGAGCTTAAGGGTGATCATAGCCTCCTAATCTTGGTTGATTAAGGGGTGGTGAGGCCTTAAGGGAAGATTCAAGCCTTGTGGGAACCTAAGTCTTGCATAGACTTGACCCTTTTGTCACCTTATTTATCTGATTTGTGCTAATATAGGCTTAAGCCTTTGGCTAGGCCTGTTTGTTGTTCTTAGCAGGGGGAAGCTGGTGCTTGTTCTTGCTAGCACCTCAGCTCTTTGATTCCAATGTGTGGATGTACATCTTGGAGGTTTGTATTCTTAATTTTCATCTTTCTAATTAAGTTTTGGTATTTTATGTGATTTTGTGATTTTGCTGGTATAAGTGTGTTTTTATGCCTGCAATTTGGTTCTTGATTCACTTGTGATATGTTATGATGCTAAACTGGGCTTAAATCAATCTTGAGAAGACTTTTACTTTGTTAAAATTGAGTTTAAAAGGTTAAAAGGGTGTTTGGGATTGACTGTTGTTCAAGTTTGTGTGATTTTGAGTTAGTATTGTGGTATTGTTTGAGTGTGTAACTGATATTGAGGCTATTGTGTTATGATATATGCAAGTTTTGTGCCTTGAATCACTAAATCAAACAGGTGGCAATAAAATCTTGAATATTTGTTGTTTTGCTCTGAAATCTTGTGCACACCCAGTTTTCATGTTAACCTAGGGCATACAAGTGTTAAATCATTGTGTTTGCAACCTATGTGATAGATCTGAGGCCTTGAATTTGGATTTTGTGTCAAGTAGATTAGAAAACTTTGTTCTTGTGTTCATCAGTGTTCATCAGTAACTGAATGTGCTTGGATCTTGTTCATTTGTTAGATTTGTTTGATGAAATGTGTTAAGATGTGTTACTTTAAGTTGTTTTGAGCTTGTGTATGCATTTGGTGGCTTGTGGTTAGCTTTTACTAGCTTAAAAGTAGCTTATAACTGCCAGATCTGCTTATTACTTGTCTGGAACACATCTGGGCAAAGATTGAATTAACTACACTTATTGGCTAGGTAATTTTGTGATTAATTGTGAAAGTCCCTTAATATGAAAATGGTTGATAAACTATAACTCTTGTAACCACGAAACACAATGAAATACGTTTCAAACGCGTAATGCTTTATTAAGTATTATAAACAAAGTATTACAAAGTGCTATGAATACACTCGTTGAATGACAACAAGATATGAACCCTAGAACAAGTAAACTAGATTTGAGAATCAAGTTTACAAGGGAACCAATGAGACGCTGGTAGACAGCTGAGGGCTCAGCGGTTCTAAGGTGAGAAAGAACTTAGATAAATTATCCAAGCATAAGGGTTGGTTTAATTCTTCTTTCTCACTCCTATTTATAGTGCACGAGGTTGCTTCCTTAGTGGGAGTAGTTGATACGTGTCACCTTCTGAATGGAAGAGTACAACGTATTAAATGCATGTCCAAATTGAGACATACCTTTAAACAACTTTAGGTGAACAGTTCTGCCAACTGTTCACCTTTTGTCCCACTAGGTCGTACTAGGCTTTATCTTGAATCTCTTGTTTTGTCCCGCTCAAAACACTTGGTAGATTCTCCCGCCTAAACTATAAAGGATTGGACAAGCTTTGCTTGTCCCAGACTTCTAGGGTTCTTAAGTGATCTCTGAGTGTTGTCAACTCAGAGATCCTTGAACACCAGTACATTCCTTCAACATCCCAGCTATCCATAATCGCCGGTGAGTGTGACTTCAGATTGTCTTCGACTTCTCTGACGTTGTCTTTGACTTGAATGTACCTGGTGTGCCAGCTGAGGCTTTACCTTCCACTGGTCTAGTCTCTGTCGCTGGTCCTCTCAGCGATCAGTAAACACTTAGTCTAATTTAAACAAATCTAGACTGGGCCATAGTTAAAACTTTCATTGGCCCAACAATCTCCCCCTATTTGTTTATAAATTATACTAAATCTAAAATTATTATAAGTGAGTATACAGCTTCTTCTTACACATAATTTAACAAACATACCTCAGAGTTTTATTAAACATAAAGAACCTAGTCTATTACAAGAACACCCAGAGGTGTAAACATAAACAAAAATTAAAAAGGTTCAGCGATAGAGGCCTTGATCACAGGTTCTCTGGGCTTCAACTTTGTCACTTCTAGAGTTGATGACTAGCTCAACTTCAAAATCAAAATCCTCAGTTGTTTTGCAATTCCTTAGGATGTTCTGTTTGAGTCTGATAAGTTGGATGGTTGATGCCAGATGTAGTTCATTCATCCGATGAAAGCAATACTCACAATTACCATTCATGAAGACCATACTTGTCTCTGGTTCTGAGTATACTTGGCCCCCTACTGGTTTAGTGATCTCTTTGGGCAGTACCAAGTTTCTGTGCATCCCATCAACAACAATGTTTTCAGTGACCAACTTCTCCACCAGAGGCCCCATTTTGGTTTTTCTTTTCCTTTGTCCTTGAGAAGGTTGTTGTTGTGAAAGTTGAGGAGGTAGAGGTACTTTCAGCTTCTTTGTCGTGTCTCTTACCCAATTCAGCTTTGCTTGAATGTTTTTCATCATTTGGGCAGCACCAGGCCCAGTCTTCTTTTGGGCAAGAGACAACATTTCTAACCATTCAGAGAGGCCCAGATCTCTGAGTTTAAAGTCACTCAAGACTTTCTAGTTGGTTAGTTGGTTCTCTCTGTAAAGGGTCATCACCACTCTTTTGTCTTTGTCAGTGTAACATGCATACTTGGTGATTTGACCAGGTTCAGCTCTTTGGTTTACAAGTCTTTCATATTCCTTTTGAAGGTTGCTCCTTTTAACCTCCAGTTCTTTGAGCTTAACCAGCTGAGCTTACGTTACAGCAGAAGAGAGTTTGTTCAGAGCTTCTTTGCTCTTGAGTTCAGCTGCTCTGATGTTTGCAAGCCTTTGGTGTTCCAAGATTTGAGCCTTTGCCTGCTCTGGGGTAAGTGGTGCTTCATCAGTGCTCTTGAATTTGTTCAGGTCAGAGTGTTTGGAGAGTTTAGCTGTGGATCCGCCTTCTTCTTGGAGGGAGTGCAGGGTTATTTCCGGTTGTTCAATGGCAATTCCTTTTCCCTTTCAGTGATTGGGTTGAAGGACCTGAGAGGTTTTGGTGTTGGAATCCCTGTTGAAAGTGTTGGTTGTTTAAGTGATTGCTCCCCCTTAGGTGGAGCAGTGTCTTCTTCTTCTTTAGAGGTGGAGGTTGCTGAATTCTCCCCCTCCGGCATAGCGCCGGTAGTAGCTGTGTCTGATCCAGACTTGAGTAACTTAACGAATTCTTGATGGAAAAATAAGCAGATCTCTTTAAGTTCTTCTTGTAACAGCTCTTGAAGAAGTTTTCTTGAAGGCTCAGACGCCTTAGCAATAGCTGCAACATTTGCTTTGACAGCTGATGTGAGGACAGATGGTATATATTGCTGGAGGCTCTTGTCTAGAACAGCTGGGAGGTGAGCTTGCAAGGCATTTCCCAGTAGTTTTGGAAGCAAGGCAGTCATAGAGGGCTCTACAGATGAAGTTAGTGAAGTCTCTAGTGTGGTGGTGAGTTCCTCAGCAGCATGGGTGAGTGTTTGTAATTCAGAGAGGATGACATCATGTGTGACTTTGGGCTTGGTTTTACTGATGTCACCCCTCTTAACCCAGAGAACCTCAGCAGCGAGTTCCTGAACATCTTTCATTCGAGGAACATGGACAGGCTTGAGGTTTAGTAAATGTTCTAAGTGTTGCTTGGCCCCTAGTTCCATGACATTTGGTAAGGTTGGGAAGGGAACTAGGGTTGGTGTACAGAGCCTCTGGTCCAATAGCCGCTTAGCAGCCAGTTCTTGCACATTGGGCATTGATGGGAAGGAGATGGGTTTTAACTCTGATGTAACTTGGTCATCATCAGCATCTATATCAGCATAATCTGAAATGGTCATGTCCTCTTCAATAATGAAGACCTCATCCTCTGGCATGGAATCAATGTCTGACATGGCATCGAGATCTATGTGGGGGGCTTCAGCATTTTCATCACCAGCAATGGAATAGGCATAATCATTCTGCTGTTCTTCATGAAGATTATGAGCCTGTTATGATATTTGTTAGTAACCAGTTGTGAAACAAATATGAAGTTATAGATCTCCGTTCGCTGCCCATAGGAAAGCTGGGTGTTATTATCAAGCCCCCCCCCCCCTTAAGGATTTCTCATTGGGACTCTTTTAAGTGTGAAATAGTTATGTTGAAGGGTCGCCATTCGCTGCCCCTAGGATAGCTGGGTGTGATTATCCAGCTCTCCTATAAGGATTACTCCTTGGGACTCTTTTGAGTTGTGAAAATTATGTGGTGAATGGTCGCCGTTCGCTGCCCCTAGGATAGCTGGGTGTGATTATCCAGCTCCCCCTGAAGGATTTCTCCTTGTGACTCTTTTAGTTATGAATTCATGGAAGTTAAAGGTCGCCATTTATCGCTGCCCCTAGGAAGACTGGGGGTGATTATTCAGTCCCCCCAAAAGAATAAATTGTCACACCCCCAATTTATTAGAGTAATACAACACAATAGGGTGCGACGGTCATGACTATCACGAGACATAGATACAAAGAACGACTATTTAAAAGCCGTTTTAATTTAATTAAAAGCATAAAACTTGTTTCGGAAGCGAATTACACAAGATCATAATAAAACATTTTTTCAAAAGACTTTAACATTGATCCAAATATCCATACACTAGTCACGACCATTTTCATTTAAAAATATCCCATGTATAACCACGTCACTCCTCCGTCTTGATACCTGAGAAAAACATTGCTAAAGCGTCAACACAAAGGTTGGTGAGTTCATAGGTTTAAGTTTAAATAGTGTGATGAACCATAAGATTTTCCAAGGCAACCGGCATATAATCTTATAACAAATACAAGATTATAATCAAAAGTATACGTTTTAATCACCTACGCCTAAGCTCGTGACACCGAAGCGTTAACCTCAACCAACAAGAAATAATAAGAGCCCGAGCAAATGCCTATCCCGAAGCATTTGTAAATCCTCAAATGTAAGTGTATCTAACTTTGGCCACACAACCAAATTAGATAGGGAGGTTAGTCCCGATAGATCTATCCATAACATTCGCGCTTACACAAAGTAATTAACGGTTCACGATAGTGGGCTAAAGCATCTAGGGATATCGCTACTTAGACATCACGTACGCAAACGTATCAAGTTTTATGTTCATCCGTTTAAAACAAGCAATGTTCTCACCCCAAAATAGTTAAAACAATTAAAAGTGGGGCTATGAAACTCACCTCGATGAAGCAGTAAATATGATCAACAAAGATAGCACGCAAAATCAAGGCACGCAAAACAATGCGCAATCGATCTACTCGTAACCTAAGTAAAATATCCGTACTTAGGCTAAATAAAATAAATAATAATGTACAATGCACTTGTTTGATAATTTATACTTGCTATAGATTTATAAAAATGTTTTCATACATTTTTCATGTCCAACCAATTTAGTCACGGGGTCAACTTTGGGTCTCGATAACTCATTAAATAATAGTCCGAAAAATAAACGGGTTCTTGTTATAAAAACTAGGCCGCGAGGTCGTCGATATTTGATAAATATCGCATTTTTATGAAACCTCTAAGTATATAAAATAATTATACAAAGTAGTGCACTCGCAACCAAAAATAAACAAGTAAGGTTCAATTATTTATAAGTGGAAATCGAGCATTTTTGAAATTTAATTGCGGGTTCGTTTTTTAACTTTAAGACGAACGGAAAATTGTTTTGGGAACTAGGTCGTGTCAACTTTATCACGGTATTTTTATATTTCTAGGGCAAGGTAGTTAAGTCAGTTAAATGTAGACACAAAGTAGGGTAGTCTGGTCACTAATATTTATGGCTTTAATAAGTGTGAAAACACTTATCCTTTTACCACTTATTTCCAATAATAACAAGACCAAAACATGTGATTTATGTCGTAAAAGTCGGAATTATGTGTGGTTTGTGTTTTTATTGTGTTTTAGGACCAAAATATGAAAAAGGAAGAAAACACGGGCTTTCACGGGCTTTTATTGAAGAAAACGGGAAAAAGACAAAGTCAAAAGATCAAGAGTGCAAAAAGAACGGAAGTCCAAGACCTATTCTGAAGATTTATCGAGGAAAAAGTCAAAAGACGGAAGTTTAACGAAGTCGAAGAACTTAAGTCTAATAGGAGAAGAAAACTAAAAAGACAAGTTCAAATCTCGAGACGACAAAGACGAAGAATTAAAGTCGAGTCGAGAAAACGTGAAGAAAGCAAGAGAGAAGATGCAACACATGCACTCCTTCCCTATAAATACCCTCCTAATAGTCATTAGGAGGGTGGTTAGATTTTTAGTTAATTTTTTACTTTTTAGTTTTTAGAGAGAGAAAGTCTTAAACTTTCTCTCACTAGTTCATCTTTTTATTTTAATCTTTTAAGATTAAACATCTTTGTATTGCTTATTTCATTAATCAAAGTTCCATTTTAAGCTTTTATCTCTTAATCTCATTCTACTTTTCTTTGATTTAAGATTGATTTTGGTGCGTATATCATAAGATCCGTGTTGTTCTAGTTGATTCCGTGCTTAAAAATTAATCTTTTGATCGTTTTATAAGTTTTCATTAGATTAAGCTTTAAGACTTTTGTGCTTATTGGCTTATCTTTATGATTAGCTTATTTTTCTTATAAAAGTTTTATTAAAAAGTTTAAGTTTTTATGGTTTGATCTAAAAAGTTGATTAATTTCGAGTTGAATAAGTTGATCAAAGTGCTTATTTGATTCGGATTTGTCTTTGATTTGGATTGATAAGGTTTGGATGTTAGCTTATTGAACTTAGCTTATTATCTAGCCTAAACAAATCCCTTTATTTTCAGAAAAGGGAGTTTAAATCCCCTTTCCGATTGAGTTTTCCGACCGGATACACCATCTAACCGATTTCCACCATTTTAGGAAAAGGTACCAACACCCTTTCCGATTGGTCTATATTCCGACGGCACTGCACTTCAATATTCCGATCGACCCAATCGGATTAGGGTTTATCCTTTCCGATTGGTCCATTGTTTGCACGTATTCCCATTGATAGCTAGCTACATATTCCGATTGGGCCTCAAGTTTCATTTTCCGATTAGTGGTCTTGTCCCGTATTCCGATTGTAAGCAGGTAGGACATTCCGATTGTTCTTCATAACTTGAGTATTCAGATTGGGACTTTCCCAGCATTCCGATTGGGTTGATTCCACCGACATTCCGATCAACCGATCGGAAAATATTCCGATCGGGGGCCTTTTTGGCTTGTTTTGGTTTCTTTCGATATCACTTTCTTATAGTACTTTTTATTTTCTGAAAATTTTCCAAGTGTTAGCTTTATTTAGTAAGTTAGCTCTTTTTCCATTGTCACCTTTAAGTTTTATGCATTTATTTTTACTCGTCATTCAAATTAATCTTTTAACTTCCATTTTACTCAACGACACTTTAATTACTTGCTATTAGATTAAAACAAACAAACCAAACCATTCTCTTGATTCACCAAAAGACAATTGAGTCGCACTTAAGACCGGTTTTCAATTCGAAAAGACTTGGGACTAACGAATTTTCATACTTGGCCTCAAAAACCAAGTATTAAATGGCGCCGCTGCCGGCTCTTTTCGTTACGATAAACGGTTTCTAGTGAGAGACGCATTGAATTTTGGGATCCGTTCTTTGAACGTTATTTTCATTGCTATAAAAATTTCCAAAAATCCTAAAAAATATAAAACTCTTCAAAAATACAAAAACATTAAAAAACCTATAAAAACCAAAAAGATTATATAGATATTCTTTGTGTATATGTTTCTTCTGCAGGTGCATGCGTACTAGATCTACGAACTATTCTGAGCCCGAGAATCGTGAAGATTTAGATATGGCTGGTGTTAACAACAACAATAATCACCCACCTCAAAACAATTTGAATAACAACAACAACAACAATGTCCTTCTACCAGATTTACGAACCATGGAGGAATTGTGCCAACACACCATGAACGGACGCGGAGGCCCGATTGCGCCAATGCACGTCACGGCTCAGGAGTTTTCGTTGAAGCATCACATGATACAACAAGTGCAAACGAACCCATTTCGTGGAATTCCGGATGATGATGCCAACAAACACCTTGACAAATTCATTACCATTACCCAAAGCATGAAGTGCCCCGGTGTTTCTATGGATGACCTTCGCCTTCAACTTTTTCCACACTCGCTTTCCCACCATGCCGAAAAATGGTTTGACCGTCTTCCTAAGAATTCTATTCATACGTGGAACGACATGACTCAACGCTTTTTATCGCGCTACTTTCCCCCATCCATGGTCACTAGCCTTCGTAACCAAATCAGTGGATTTATGCAAGAGAATGATGAATCGCTTTTCGATGCGTGGGAACGTTACAATGATTTGATCGACCGCTGTCCTAATCACAATATGCTCCCCGTCACTCTCATTGACACCTTCTACAATGGTCTCACCTTTCGTGATCGTGACACGATCAATGCCGCCGCCGGTGGTACTTTTATGAAAAGGAGACCGGAGGAGTGTCGAGAGTTGATTGAAAACATGACTACTCACCACAAGAATTGGGATTCTTCCGCATCCTCAAGATCTAATCAGAGAGTCAATGTTTCATCTACTTCTTCCACCACCAACTCGTCTATTTTGGAACGTGCTATTCTTGATATTAACAAAAGTCTCCAAATTTGGACTTCTAACCAAACTCAACAAGCTAAAGCCGTTGTTATTTCTTGTGACACATGTGGTGGTCCTCATTCCTACAATGAGTGTCCTTCTACTCACGGAAATTATTCTGAAGACGTTAACGCAGCATATGGTACTTATCCCACGGGAGGCTATCAAGCTCGCCCTCAAGGAGACCGTGGCTTGCTAAGTTATCGTTCCAACAATTATCTTGCTCCTCCCGGTTTCCCTCCTGCAAACCAAAACCAACAACAAAGCTACAACCGAAACAACCAATCCCAACCTCGTGCTCAAAATCAATATCAATCCCAAAGAAACCCATACCCAACTCAAGGAAATTCTCAAGCTTACCAAGCTCCACCTCTCAATCAACCGATGGCAGTAAGTCAAGACGTCGAGACGTTCATGAAGACTAATCGTGAGATGGTGACGAATCTTCAGAGTCAATTTGTCAACTTGAAGAATGACATGGTGAAACAAGGGAGCGATATTCGAGCCGAGCTAAGGAATGACATGGCCAAACACAGCAATGATATTAATGCCAACATGCAAAACTCTTTCAACAATCAAGCTCTTCACCTTCGTGATATGATTGGTTCGCTCATCCAAAGTAATCAACCCTCTTCTTCGGGTACTCTTCCGAGTAATACCGTTGCGAATCCAAGGAGGGAGATGAAAGCAATCACCACTCGAAGTGGAAAAGGTTATATGGAACCCGAGCTTCCTACACCTCCACCGGTGATTGTGAACAAGGAAAAAGAGCAACTTTCCCCACTTCCTTCACCTTCTATCCCCATTTCCCCACCACCCGTGGTTGTGAGTGATCCTATTCCCTTAAAGCCTTCTTCTTCATCCAATATACCTTATCCCTCAAGGTTGAGGAAAGAGAAGCAAAAGAGCAAGGATGATATTCAGGTTTCAAACTTCCTAAAAATGTTTAAACAATTGAATTTTAACATCTCCTTTGCCGAGGCTCTCGCTCACATGCCCAAATACGCTAAGATGTTTAAAGATCTTTTAAGCGATAAGGAAAAGCTTCTGGACATTGCTCAGACCCACCTTAATGAGAATTGCTCCGCAGTGCTCCTAAGGCAATTGCCCACCAAACTTGGTGATCCGGGTCGCTTCTTGATTTCTTGCAACTTCCCGGGAGTAGAGAATTGCATGGCCCTATCCGATCTAGGTGCTACTATCAACTTAATGCCTTTAAGTGTTTGGAAGCAATTATCTCTCCCCGAGCTAGTCCCCACCAAAATGACTTTGGAATTAGCCAACCGTACGGTTGCTTATCCAGTGGGGATAGCTGAAGATGTCTTTGTTGGCGTCGATAAATTCACCTTCTCGGCGGATTTTGTCGTCGTTGACTACGAGATGGATCCCCGTGTTCCATTAATCGTTGGACGTCCATTTCTGAGGACCGGTCGCACTCTCATTGATGTAGCCGCAGGCGAAATAATCATGAGAGTTGGTGACGATAAAATTGTCTTCAACATGGGTAAGATTTCTAAGCAGCCTTATTCATATGAGAGTGTTAATGCTATTGATGTTCTCGATGAGGCTTGTGAAGAACATTTTCATGATGCTTGCAAAAGTAATCCTTCTTCTCTGCCCAATGTTGAGACCGTTGCCTCAATTGCTCTAGCATTGACTCCTTTTGGAGAAAGTGACTTGGATGATTTCGAAGCTAGCTTGGGTCCTCTCGATATTAAGTATGATAATTTGTCCACCAATTGGGATGAAGATATTCGTACTATTGAGAGACTTCTCAACGAGGACCCGTTCTCTCCTCCTGCCCCTAAAGAGGTGACCAATGATGATCCATCGTTAGTTTCACCATCTACTGAGGATCCTCCTACTCTCGAGCTTAAGGACCTACCGCCTCATCTTGAGTACGTTTTCCTAGAAGACGACGAGAAGCTCCCGGTCATCATCGCAAAGGATCTGAAAGAAGACGAAAAAGCCCGACTTGTCGCCGTGTTGAAGAAGCATAAACGAGCTATCGCTTGGAAAATCTCCGACATCCGTGGAATTGATCCTCACTTCTGCACACATAAAATTCTCATGGAGGACGACTTTAAGCCCACAATTCAAAGTCAACGAAGGGTGAATCCTAAAATCCATGAAGTCATCAAAAAAGAGGTTATCAAACTTCTTGATGCGAGTATGATTTACCCTATTTCGGATTCACCATGGGTTAGTCCAGTCCATTGTGTGCCTAAGAAAGGCGGAATCACCGTTGTGCCCAATACAAACAACGAGTTAATTCCTACCCGTCTCGTTACTGGGTGGAGAGTTTGTATAGACTACCGCAAACTCAATGATGCCACGAGAAAGGATCATTTCCCTCTACCTTTTATGGACCAAATGCTTGAACGTCTAGCTGGTAATGAATATTACTGCTTTCTGGATGGTTTCTCGGGTTATTTTCAAATACCCATCGATCCCCAAGATCAAGAGAAGACAACATTCACTTGTCCCTATGGCACATTTGCTTATAAACGTATGCCTTTTGGCTTATGAAATGCCCCCGGGACTTTCCAAAGGTGCATGTTGGCTATCTTCCATGATATGGTTGAACAAACCATGGAAGTCTTCATGGATGATTTCTCGGTCTTCGGGGATTCCTTCTCTACTTGCCTTGCCAATTTGGAACGTATGCTTAAACGGTGCGAAGACACTCGCCTTGTTCTGAATTGGGAAAAATGCCATTTTATGGTAAAAGAAGGCATTGTGCTAGGACACAAAATCTCTAAAGCCGGTCTTGAAGTCGACCGTGCTAAAGTTGATGTCATAGCCAAATTACCTCCACCTTCAACTGTGAAGGGTGTAAGAAGTTTTCTGGGTCATGCGGGCTTCTATCGTAGATTCATTCAGGATTTCTCTAAAATCGCTCGCCCGATGACCCACCTCTTGGAAAAAGATACTCCTTTTATCTTTTCTAAAGAGTGTCTCGAAGCCTTCAATTTTCTCAAGGATAAGCTAACTAAGGCACCGGTCTTGGTTACCCCTAATTGGGAGCTGCCTTTTGAAGTGATGTGCGATGCTAGCGACTTTGCTATTGGTGCGGTTTTGGGCCAACGAGTGAATAAACACTTCCAACCAATCCACTATGCTAGCAAAACAATGACAGGGGCTCAATTGCATTATACGACAACCGAAAAAGAGCTTTTAGCTGTTGTATATGCTTTTGAGAAATTTCGCCCCTATCTTGTTTTATCCACCACCATCGTATACACGGACCATTCCGCGTTGAAGTACTTGATGACTAAGAACGATTCTAAGCCAAGACTTCTTCGCTGGGTTTTGCTCCTTCAAGAATTCAACATTGAAATTCGTGACAAGAAGGGAGCCGAAAACCTGGCCGCGGATCATCTGAGTCGACTTGAGGATCCATATCAGGGGGATCATCCGAACAAAGAGATCAATGACTCTTTCCCCCTTGAGACCTTAATGTCTATAAATCTCAATCTTGATGGCACCCCGTGGTTTGCGGACATTGCAAACTACTTAGCGGGTGGTATTCTCATCCAAGGGTTAACATCCCAACAAAAGAAGAAGTTCTTGAATGATGTTAAGAATTACTTTTGGGATGACCCTTATCTATTCAAACAGTGTGCTGATCTAATTATTCGTCGATGTGTTGACGGACCGGCAGCTTTCGATATCCTCCAAGCTTGCCACAAAGGACCCACCGGTGGTCACTTTGGTCCCAACTACACCGCTAAGAAAGTGTTTGATTCTGGATTCTACTGGCCCACCATTTATCGTGACGCTCACGAAATGGTTAAGCATTGTGATGCTTGCCAACGTCAAGGCAAGATCACACATAAGGATGAGATGCCTCAAAATTTCATACAGGAATGTGAAATCTTTGATGTATGGGGCATCGACTTTATGGGGCCATTTCCATCATCCAAAGGGAACAAGTACATCCTCGTCGCCGTCGACTACGTCTCTAAATGGGTTGAAGCTAAGGCTCTTCCTACGAATGATGCGAGGGTGGTTGTGAACTTTTTGAAGCAGCTTTTCGCTCGATTTGGCGTTCCTCGTGCTATCATCAGTGACCGCGGGACTCATTTTTGCAATGATCAATTTGCACGAGTCATGGCAAAGTATGGTGTCAATCACCGTCTTTCCACCGCCTATCATCCCCAAACCAATGGGCAAGCCGAAATTTCCAATCGTGGCTTGAAGAGAATTTTGGAGCGTACTGTGGGAGAGCATCGCGCCGCGTGGGCCGATAAGTTAGATGATGCTCTGTGGGCTTTCCGTACTGCTTACAAGACCCCGATCGGTTGTACACCTTATCGTCTTGTGTACAGGAAAGCTTGCCACCTACCCATCGAGCTGGAACATAAGGCGCACTGGGCCTTGAAGTGGGCTAACTTCGACATCATCAAAGCCGGTGATCATCGCAAGGTTCAACTCAACGAGCTCAACGAACTAAGGAATGAAGCTTATGAGAACTCGCTGATCTACAAGGAGAAGACGAAGATGATCCATGACGCAAAAATCAAGAACCGAGAGTTCCACGTTGCTGATCAAGTTCTACTATTTAACTCTCGGTTGAAGATCTTCTCTGGCAAGTTGAAGAGCCGCTGGACTGGTCCATTCACCGTCGCCAAAGTCTTTCCGTATGGGACCATTGAGCTTTCTCAGCCGAATGGGCCCAATTTCAAGGTGAATGGCCAGCGTTTGAAGCTGTACTTTGGTGAGGACATCTCTCAAGAGATGATTCCATCCCTCACCACGTTCCCCATGCACTAAAATTGGGTCGAGTCAGGCTCATGACTCGGTGAACAAAAACAAGCGCTTCTCGGGAGGCAACCCGTGTTCTATCCTTTACTGCTTTCATAATAAGTGTAGGGGAGCCCCGCATATGTTTGTAGTCTTGTTTCTTGTGTTGTGCAGGGATTAAAGCTTCAGAAAGCATCTTGATGACTTTTGATGAACCGTGGTACCGTGTTTTCCATCTTCCCGGTTCTATCCTAAACTCTTGTGATTCAATATTTCATATTCTATATGTTCACATTGAATTCACTTTAGTTGTCCTTTCCTTAGCAAGATTTAAACAAAGTGCACAATGTCATAAGTGCACAATGTCATAAGATTTAAAATTTATTGAGGACAATGTTTATCTCAAGTGTAGGGGGACTTCTATCGAAGTAAGTGGTCTTTTCCATGAATTTACCCTCATTTTAACCGGAAAATTTGATTTTTCGACATTTTTCAAAATTTTTAATCTATTTTGGCCTAGTTGTATAGTTGTATTTGCCTTTGTTATGTTTCCTTTGCTAGAATAAATTTTTAATAAAGTGGATTTAGATTTTTCTTAGTCGTGAACATTTTGACTCAACCCGAGTTTACTTACCTAAGTTTACTCTAGCTAGTATCCTTAACATGTTTAAGTCAAGTTTTGCTAGGCTATTATATAGGGAGCTATAAAACGCGAAAGTCTTAACTCTCACGGGTTAAGAACAAGAACTTTTCGCAAGTTCCTATAATTGATCCTAGAGAGTCGTTTATCAAGGGAACTTTAAAACGCGATTTCTAAACTTGAAAAAGTCTAAGAATTTGCAAGATCCTATAGGCGACTCGAAAACCCAAAACTTTGATTTAATAGGCTAAGCATCCACGAGTCTCATTCCTTGAGATTTTAAACTATGGAGAACGAGAGATGATAGAGTCAATTATAAGTTCGGTATTCTTTCGTGAATTTATGTGAGTTAATTATGAGCCTATTCTCCCTCTGCTTGATAATAAATTATTCTGCTAATAAATAAGGTAGTACGATTTAAAAGGTTACTTAGCTTCTAGCCCCAGATCGTTTAAAAGTTGCTCGGTAATGACGAGAGTTCATAGCCAAGGCATAACTTATGAAGCGGGGCGCGAAGATTGGCAAGTCCGAAAAGGCCCTAACAAGGCATGAGGGCTACATTTTGTTGCTAAAGATCCAAAAGTGATGTGAAGAATCATTTATCGAAAGTCAATATGAAGGATCGAGACACACGACGAAAAGCAAGAACTCCCCAAAAGTCAGGGAGAAGTCTATCCGAAAAGACCCTAACAAGGTATGAGGATAAATAGATCCAAGTCCTAAAAGGAGGCGGATCGTTGTATATCAAAGTCCAAAATAAAGATTGGAGAAAAATGAAGAAGTCGTGTTCCAAAGATGAAGAATCTCTCAAAAACTTCAAGTGAAGAAATTCCTATTATGAAGAGAAGAACATAATTTCAAGAACGTCTCTCGAAGATTCGAAGTATGAAGTCGCTGCCAAATATCGGCTCGAGAAAGGTCTCAAATCGCGAACCAAGTTATGCCAAGATATGAACTTTCTGATATCCCGAGAAGCAGTTTTAAAAGATTTGGTCCTTTAGCTAACTATTGATTAAATCGTTCACCATATTTTCGGACTAAATAACTATCGAAATAAGTCAAACAATGCATCCTCGTGATCATTCAAGACAAAAATAAAATATAAGAGATACACCTAGGAATAAGGGAGTCTAAGTGAATAATTGGCCCACATGAGTTCGTGATAGTTTGCTAACTTATAATAACAATGATCTCGTTTTTAAGCTTGGTATGGGGAACGTGAAACTTGAGGATGATAAACGTTCATGGCCGCCAAAACCAAATGTAAGTTTTAATTTCTTTACTTATTTCTATCTTTTATGTTTAGTACTTAATAAAGGCCAAGGTGGGTTATTTATGATGGAAAATGTAAACCGTGCTTTAAAATTAATGCATTGCATGAGGGCATTGCAATGGTCAAGTGTAGGGGATTTAATAAGTGTGAAAACACTTATCCTTTTACCACTTATTTCCAATAATAACAAGACCAAAACATGTGATTTATGTCGTAAAAGTCGGAATTATGTGTGGTTTGTGTTTTTATTGTGTTTTAGGACCAAAATATGAAAAAGGAAGAAAACACGGGCTTTCACGGGCTTTTATTGAAGAAAACGGGAAAAAGACGAAGTCAAAAGATCAAGAGTGCAAAAAGAACGGAAGTCCAAGACCTATTCTGAAGATTTATCGAAGAAAAAGTCAAAAGACGGAAGTTTAACGAAGTCGAAGAACTTAAGTCTAATAGGAGAAGAAAACTAAAAAGACAAGTTCAAATCCCGAGACGACAAAGACGAAGAATTAAAGTCGAGTCGAGAAAACGTGAAGAAAGCAAGAGAGAAGATGCAACACATGCACTCCTTCCCTATAAATACCCTCCTAATAGTCATTAGGAGGGTGGTTAGATTTTTAGTTAATTTTTCACTTTTTAGTTTTTAGAGAGAGAAAGTCTTAAACTTTCTCTCACTAGTTCATCTTTTTCTTTTAATCTTTTAAGATTAAACATCTTTGTATTGCTTATTTCATTAATCAAAGTTCCATTTTAAGCTTTTATCTCTTAATCTCATTCTACTTTTCTTTGATTTAAGATTGATTTTGGTGCGTATATCATAAGATCCGTGTTGTTCTAGTTGATTCCGTGCTTAAAAATTAATCTTTTGATCGTTTTATAAGTTTTCATTAGATTAAGCTTTAAGACTTTTGTGCTTATTGGCTTATCTTTATGATTAGCTTATTTTTCTTATAAAAGTTTTATTAAAAAGTTTAAGTTTTTATGGTTTGATCTAAAAAGTTGATTAATTTCGAGTTGAATAAGTTGATCAAAGTGCTTATTTGATTCGGATTTGTCTTTGATTTGGATTGATAAGGTTTGGATGTTAGCTTATTGAACTTAGCTTATTATCTAGCCTAAACAAATCCCTTTATTTTCGGAAAAGGGAGTTTAAATCCCCTTTCCGATTGAGTTTTCCGACCGGATACACCATCTAACCGATTTCCACCATTTTAGGAAAAGGTACCAACACCCTTTCCGATTGGTCTATATTCCGACGGCACTGCACTTCAATATTCCGATCGACCCAATCGGATTAGGGTTTATCCTTTCCGATTGGTCCATTGTTTGCACGTATTCCGATTGATAGCTAGCTACATATTCCGATTGGGCCTCAAGTTTCATTTTCCGATTAGTGGTCTTGTCCCGTATTCCGATTGTAAGCAGGTAGGACATTCCGATTGTTCTTCATAACTTGAGTATTCAGATTGGGACTTTCCCAGCATTCCGATTGGGTTGATTCCACCGACATTCCGATCAACCGATCGGAAAATATTCTGATCGGGGGCCTTTTTGGCTTGTTTTGGTTTCTTTCGATATCACTTTCTTATAGTACTTTTTATTTTCTGAAAATTTTCCAAGTGTTAGCTTTATTTAGTAAGTTAGCTCTTTTTCCATTGTCACCTTTAAGTTGTATGCATTTATTTTTACTCGTCATTCAAATTAATCTTTTAACTTCTATTTTACTCAACGACACTTTAATTACTTGCTATTAGATTAAAACAAACAAACCAAACCATTCTCTTGATTCACCAAAAGACAATTGAGTCGCACTTAAGACCGGTTTTCAATTCGAAAAGACTTGGGACTAACGAATTTTCATACTAGGCCTCAAAAACCAAGTATTAGGCTTAGTGTCTAATGATTTATATACCTTGTCTATAACTTACACATGTATAGTTTTTAACTTAAGGACAACATATGAGAGTACTTGTTTCAAGTTCTTAGGCTATACAAAGGACATGCCACATTTTAGCTATAAATTCATACTCATATGTGCATCTTTGTACCATGGTCCCAAAAGCTTTCCACCCTTTCTACAAACAGTGACCACTTATTATACTAATGGGTAGAAGAGTACTAGCAGTTCTTTGGTCCTGTAATGCACCCACTGGATGGACTTGTATTTGTTTATACATGTTTCATTAAAAGTGATTTGCTCACACATAATTGTATACCCATTTTATCTCATACCAACAGTTTATCTTAGTCCCCTTTGTTACCCCATTCATGTCGCATTCACACAGCCTAAACAAGTTTTAAACGTATTTGCATGATATAGTTCACTTGTTTCTGTCGTTTTGGTTCTCGCGTTTCATATGTTTAGAACCCCTCTCCTTTGTTTGTTCCCACTTGCTTACTTTGTCTCTTTTCTTTTTGTTGTGACTCGTGCCCAACACACGCAGGCACACTCCCACACAATCCCTTTGTTTATCCTAATGTGGTCCTAGTCCCTACCTATTCTTACACAAAACATAAATTTCATAGTTCATACTCCTGGGTTGGCTGTAGACACGCAACACACCCACACTACTTTACCTTTTTCTTTGTATTTTAGTCTTGTCCTTCATTATATAAACATTTCTCTTACACACACCAATTTTTACTCACAATGCAACATGATACTATGAACTCAGCTTTAAAAACACACGCATCAGGCACTATTTCTTTGTTTACTTGTTTTGGTTCTTCTGTTGGTACGACCCATCACTACACAGTGCACACATACTCATCACTCAAACACACACACGCCATGTACACATGTTTTTAACAAAGTGGAAATAGTATTCTTGCTGTACAGCTTACACAAAATAGGAAAGAACAGGGGGCTCAAATACTTTCCTTAGCATTCACACATATATAAACATGCAATCACACACATTTTCAAGCTAAGCATTATTCATGTATATATATAGCATAAAACACAGATACTGTTAATAGACAAGGTGCATGATGGTTTGAGCTAGACTCAAGTTTATGTTAAGTTTCTGTTTTCCTACTTGTATTCGATTCAAGTTACTGTTTTCCTGATGGTTTAAGCTAATCTCGAAACACATAGTTCACTTTTGAAAGAATTGAGTTTCTTTGGTTCTCTCGGTGCATGAAAACATACACACACAAACTTAGTTCTACTCATTTTATGCAACCTTTGAAAGCACTCTGATGGGTGTGAAAACACCCATCTTTTCTACCACTTAATTACATTAAAACTGGACCTAAACGTATATTTTATGTCGTAAATGGCGGAATTATGCGTGGTTTGTGTTTTTATTATGTTTCAGGGTCAAAATGTGAAAAGGAAAGAAAACACGGTCTTTCACGGGCGTTTATTGAAGAAAAAGACAAAAGATGAAGTCGAAAGATCAAGAGTGGAAAAAGAACGGAAGTCCAAGACCAATTCTGAATATTTATCAAAGAAAAAGTCAAAAGACGGAAGTTTACCAAAAGCCGAAGAACTCAAGTCTAATTTATTGAAGAATTACAAGACGAGTTCAAAGAAATCCCGAGCCAAAGTCATTATAGTCCAAGATTTAAGAAGATTAAAGAAAGGAGGGACCTAATGACGCAATTAAGGAAAAGAGGAAAGAGGGGAGGAAGCTTCCTTCCACTAATCCCTTCCTCCCCTATAAATACACATTATTAGCCATTTGTTTAAGTTGTTGGAGGCTTGACAAGCCTCTCTTCCCCATTTTCATTTTTCTTGTTCCTTAATTTTATACACTTTAATTTTCATGTAACGCACCCTTGATTCTCTTTTAATTCCAAGTAAGTTTACATTTAATTGTTGTTAATCTTTATCTTATTGCTAATCTCCTTCTACCTTTCTTGTTTGATTTGTTCTTTATTTTGATTGTTCATGTTCTTGAGTTTTTATGATTTTGATCAAGTGGGTTTTGATTGATTTGGTTATGTTTGTTAGTTTTGATGATTTGTTTTGATTGATTATTGTTAGTTGATATTTAGTGGTTATTTTGGGTTAATCTTTTGGTTGAACTTGATGAATTTTGGCTAAAATTCGTGTTCCCCTGTTTCTTCCATTACGTACTGTTCTTATCTTTCCAGGTTCCGAATGAGTTCATTTTAAAGTTCCGAATCAATTTGTATTGAATAGTTCCGAATCAATTTGTATTAACAAGTTCCGAATCAATTTATTTTAAAAAAGTTCCGAATGAATGATTTTTAAAAGTTCCGAACGAATAGTTTTTAAAAAAAGTTCCGAATGAATGATTTTTAAAAGTTCCGAATGAATAGTTTTTAAAAAGTTCCGAATGAATGATTTTTAAAAGTTCCGAATGAATAGTTTTTAAAAAGTTCCGAATGAATGCTTTTTTTTTTTTAAAAAAAAAAGTTCCGAATGAAAGCCTTCTAAAAAGTTCCGAATCAGTTTAAACAAAAACTTCCGAATAAAAGGTAAGAAAAACTTTCGAATGAAAGGTCAGAAAAACTTCCGAACCAATGGCAAGAAAAGTTCCGAATCGGAACTTTGTTAAGTTCCGAATGAATACCTATATAAACAGAAAAGTTCCGAATGAACAATTAGATTCTCCTACTAGCTTGGCTGCTTAGCCATTTTGGCGCCAAAAACAAGCAGCTAGCTGCTTCCAGCAGCTAGCCTGCCTGCTTGCTTGTTTATTAGTATTGTTCCGTAATTGTCTAGTTTTATCTGAAAGTTGTTCCGATTTTATTTCTGAAAGTTACGTATTTTTAGTTGAATTTTTCGTCTAATTTTAAAATTAATATTTTTTCATAAAGTTCAAGTTTTATCTTTTATTTAGTACCCGCTTTAGGTTTTGCCTCGTTTAGCTTTAAAGTACCATTTTAGTTTTATTCTCTCCTTTTTCATTTAGTAAACTTTATTTTCAAGTCGATAGTTAATTTCTTCGTTTAGTTTTATTTTTATTAATTGTTTCGCTTTAAATTACGTTTTATTATTTGTTTTAATATTCGTTTTAATATCGTTTTAACTTTTAGTTTTTCATATTCACCTTGTTTTACTTTTATTATTTGGACTTGTCTTTAATTTGTTTTTAAATACTTTTCTCATTTACTTTTAAATTAGTTTTAGATAATCAACTTCCCTTTTTCTTAACCAAAAACGATTGAGTCGCACTTTGAACCGGAAATCAATTCGAAGAGATACCGAGAACAACAATTGAACCTAGCAAAATCCTAGCATTAAAATGGCGCCGCTGCCGGCTCTTTTCGTGAAAATTAACGGTTTTTTGTGAGAGACGCGTTGGCTTTTGGGATCCGTTCACTTGTGAACGTTATTTTTCGTGTCAAAAATTTTCAAAAATCCCAAAAACATTTGAAAAATCATAAAAAGCATTTCTTTTTCAAAGTTTTTGCACCAAAAATATTCTTCTTGCTTATCTATCTTTCTTTATGGATTTTTATGTCCATTGCGTCCGGTGTGGGAAACAATTATCTGGGAACAACTCTTGCCAATGGTGTACATGTGAGCGGTGTGGAAACGATCTCGACAATACACAATTCCTATTCGGATTTTGTCCTTTGTGCAACTCGACTAATTCGTCCTTTTTGAACCCACCTCCTCTTGTTCCCCGTGCATCTATTGTGGAAGTGATTCTCATTGGCATGTTTCGTGCCCGGTTCGATACCCGTATGGTCACGGACAAGAACCGGGGTACAATTATGACAATGATAATAGCTATCCACAAGACGCACTTGATTTTTCTCCATACCCGGTTTGCAACAACTGTGGGGGTCCTCACGATACCTATTATTGTCAACCAATGAATTATTATGAGCAAACTCCGGTTCCTCAGTTTTCTTCACCTATGGATTATTATGAATCAAACCCGGTTTCTAATTATTCTCAACCGATGAACAACTATGAGCCACAACCTTGCTATAACTCAGGTTTTCAACACTTTGAGCCCCCACATCACACCCTCAATCATCAATCCTCTCAGCAAATTAATCTTGACCCACAACTCACTACCTTGAATGAAGAAACACACTCCATTGTTTTGCAACTTCAAGAAGCCGTTGTTTTGCTTAAAGAACTTAGGGACGAGGAAAAGCGACTGCAACAAGAGCAAGTATCTAATCTTAGTGATTATACCCCTCCGCTTGTGCGTCAATACTATTATGATGATGATGACGACGATGCTGTATGCACTTTCAACACATCTTCTGAAGTTGCTGCTCCTACTCTCGATGTTCCTACTGCGTCTAATAATCTTGATTCGTTGAATGAGCTTAATGATGTTGGTCTCGACAAAGTATTGGATGATGAGGTTTGTGACTTACCTGCTATGGAGCCTGAGGACGACGTTGCTCTTACAGACGAGGTCAATCCTAGTGATGACGATTCTTCTCTCTGCTATGAGAATTTCACTTTTGAAATTTCTCAATCTCCACCGGGAGATGCAGAAAATGACGATTTATTCTCTCCGATTTACGAGCAGTTCACCGATGAACATGATCTTGTGGATGAGGTGGAAGACGTGCTTCTTCGCGATGAATTACGGAAAGTGCACCTTCTTATTTCTCAAATCGAAGCGTTGACTTCTCCTTCTCTTTCCAAGTCTTTACCTCCATCTATTCCTCCCGTTGAAGATAATGGCCCATTGCTGGAAGAAATCGATATCCACTCTATCCCTCCAGGTATTGATGACTCTGACACGGAGGGGGACATTATTTTTGATAATTTGCTGCAGGAAAGTATTGACCCAAGTCCCCCTCCCGAGCACCTTCCATCCTCCCTTTTAGCCACTATCACGGAGGATGAGTGCTTTGATCCGGGAGGTGACATTGATTATGCTATGATCGATAACAATACGGCTTTGCCGTTTGCTCAGCATCCATTGTCTTTGGGGGAGGACAATGTGCTTACTTTACCCAACCCACCTCCCGAGGATCTTGAATTCACATACTTCTCGTATGTCGAAAGGGTTTTTCTCCCATTCAAGACTTATTCCCCCGCCTCTCCTTTGTTAATGTCCACCGGGAACGAGGACAAAGTCTTTGATCCCGGTATCACATTCGAGGTTTCCCCATGGACCATTTAATTCGGGGACGAGTCAGGCTCGTGACTCGGTTAATATAAACAAGCGCTTTTTGAGAGGCAACCCAATTATCTATCTATCTTTACCATAAGTGTAGGGGGAGCCCCGTTGGTGTTTCTTGTTTTCTTTCTTATCATTGCAGGGATTCGAGCTTCAAAGACACATTCTTGATGACTTTTGACGAACCGTGACTCCGTGTTCCCTTCTTCCCGGTTCTATCCTAAACTCTTTTCGATTCACTATTTTATATTTCTCAATATTAAAATAGGAATCTCTTTAGTTGTCTCTTCCTTAGCGAGATTTAAACAACATGCACAATGTCCTAAGTGTAGGGGAGTTTACTCCCACATGCTTAAACATTGAGGATAATGTTTATCTTAAGTGTAGGGGGGACTTCTATCGAAGTTAAGTGGTCTTTTCCTTGTATTTGCCCTCATTTTATCCGAATAATCTATTTTTCGACATTTTTCAAAATTTTTAATCTATTTTGGCCTAGTTGTAGTTCCCTTTATTTTTGCTTATTTTAATAAAATGGTTTTAGCAAGTTTAGATATCTTAGATATAGTAGGCCCGTTGTGAATATTTTGACTCAACTAGAGTTTACTTATCCAAGTTCAGTCTAGCTAGTATCCTTAACCATGTAGACCTTAATTGGTTTATTAGGCTAAACATCCACGAGTCTCATTCCTTGAGATTTTAAATTGTGGAGAACGAGAAATGATAGAGTTGGTTACAAGTTTGGTATTCTCTCATTAACTTATGTGAGTTAATTATGATCTTTTTCTCCCATCACTTGCTAATAAATTATCTGCAATAAGTAAGGTCGTACGATTTGAAAAGTTACTTAGCTTCTAGCCCATGATCGTTTAAAAGTTGCTCGGTAATGATAAGAGTTCATAGCCAAGGCATAACTTATGAAGCGGGGCGCGAAGATTGGCGAGTCCGAAAAGGCCCTAACAAGGCATGAGGATTCAATTTTATTGCTGAAGATCCAAAGTGATGTAAAAAGCATTATTCCCAAAGTCAATATGAAGGATCAAGACTCACGACGAAAAGCAATCAACTCCCATAAAGATGATGGAGAAGTCTATCCGAAAATACCCTAACAAGGTATGAGGATAAATAGATCCAAGTCCGAAAAGGAGGCGGATCGTTGTATCTCAAAATCCCAAATAGAGATTGAAGAAATAATCATGAAGTCGTGGTTAACAAAGTTGGAGTACCTTTCAAAAGTATCCAAGTGAAGAAACTCTATAACGATGAGAAGACCATTATCTCAAGCACGTCTCTCAAGATATGAAGTATGAAGTACATGCCAAATATCGGCCCGAGAAAGGTCTCAAATCGTGAACCGAGTTATGCCAAGATATGAACTTTTTGATATCCCGAGAAGCAGTTTTAAGAGATTTTGTCCTTTAGCTAACTATTGATCAAATCGTCCTACTTTGCTTTCAGCCTAAATAAATTATCAAAATAAGTCAACAATGCATCCTCGTGATCATTCAATACATCAATAAAATATAAGAGATACCCATAGGAATAAGGGAGTTTAAGTGATTAATTGAACCGCATGAGTAAATGTTTGTTATGCTAACTTGTACTAACAATGATCTTGTTTTTAAGCTTGGCATGGGAAACGTGAAACTTGAGGGTGATAAACATTCATGACATACAAGCCCTAATGTAAGTCTTAGATTTCTTTACAAGTTTCTTCCTTGTTGCATCTTGTTATTTTCTATCTTTTTGGTTTTCCTTAGTTGTTAATAAAGGCCAAGGTAGGTTGATTATGATGGAAAGTGTAAACCTTGCTTTATTGCTAAGCATTGCATGAGGGCATTGCAATGGTTAAGTGTAGGGGATTTGATGGGTGTGAAAACACCCATCTTTTCTACCACTTAATTACATTAAAACTGGACCTAAACGTATATTTTATGTCGTAAATGGCGGAATTATGCGTGGTTTGTGTTTTTATTGTGTTTCAGGGTCAAAATGTGAAAAGGAAAGAAAACACGGTCTTTCACGGGCGTTTATTGAAGAAAAAGACAAAAGATGAAGTCGAAAGATCAAGAGTGGAAAAAGAACGGAAGTCCAAGACCAATTCTGAATATTTATCAAAGAAAGAGTCAAAAGACGGAAGTTTACCAAAAGCCGAAGAACTCAAGTCTAATTTATTGAAGAATTACAAGACGAGTTCAAAGAAATCCCGAGCCAAAGTCATTATAGTCCAAGACTTAAGAAGATTAAAGAAAGGAGGGACCTAATGACGCAATTAAGGAAAAGAGGAAAGAGGGGAGGAAGCTTCCTTCCACTAATCCCTTCCTCCCCTATAAATATACATTATTAGCCATTTGTTTAAGTTGTTGGAGGCTTGACAAGCCTCTCTTCCCCATTTTCATTTTTCTTGTTCCTTAATTTTATACACTTTAATTTTCATGTAACGCACCCTTGATTCTCTTTTAGTTCCAAGTAATTTTACATTTAATTGTTGTTAATCTTTATCTTATTGCTAATCTCCTTCTACCTTTCTTGTTTGATTTGTTCTTTATTTTGATTGTTCATGTTCTTGAGTTTTTATGATTTTGATCAAGTGGGTTTTGATTGATTTGGTTATGTTTGTTAGTTTTGACGATTTGTTTTGATTGATTATTGTTAGTTGATATTTAGTGGTTATTTTGGGTTAATCTTTTGGTTGAACTTGATGAATTTTGGCTAAAATTCGTGTTCCCCTGTTTCTTCCATTACGTACTGTTCTTATTTTTCCAGGTTCCGAATGAGTTCATTTTAAAGTTCCGAATCAATTTGTATTGAATAGTTCCGAATCAATTTGTATTAAAAAGTTCCGAATCAATTTATTTTAAAAAAGTTCCGAATGAATGATTTTTAAAAGTTCCGAACGAATAGTTTTTAAAAAAAGTTCCGAATGAATGATTTTTAAAAGTTCCGAATGAATAGTTTTTAAAAAGTTCCGAATGAATGATTTTTAAAAGTTCCGAATGAATAGTTTTTAAAAAGTTCCGAATGAATGATTTTTTTTTTTAAAAAAAGTTCCGAATGAAAGCCTTCTTAAAAGTTCCGAATCAGTTTAAACAAAAACTTCCGAATAAAAGGTAAGAAAAACTTCCGAATGAAAGGTCAGAAAAACTTCCGAACCAATGGCAAGAAAAGTTCCGAATCGGAACTTTGTTAAGTTCCGAATGAATACCTATATAAACAGAAAATTTCCGAATGAACAATTAGATTCTCCTACTAGCTTGGCTGCTTAGCCATTTTGGCGCCAAAAACAAGCAGCTAGGCTGGCTGCTTCCAGCAGCTAGCCTGCCTGCTTGCTTGTTTATTAGTATTGTTCCGTAATTGTCTAGTTTTATCTGAAAGTTGTTCCGATTTTATTTCTGAAAGTTACGTATTTTTAGTTGAATTTTTCGTCTAATTTTGAAATTAATATTTTTTCATAAAGTTCAAGTTTTATCTTTTATTTAGTACCCGCTTTAGGTTTTGCCTCGTTTAGCTTTAAAGTACCATTTTAGTTTTATTCTCTCCTTTTTCATTTAGTAAACTTTATTTTCAAGTCGATAGTTAATTTCTTCGTTTAGTTTTATTTTTATTAATTGTTTCGCTTTAAATTACGTTTTATTATTTGTTTTAATATTCGTTTTAATATCGTTTTAACTTTTAGTTTTTCATATTCACCTTGTTTTACTTTTATTATTTGGACTTGTCTTTAATTTATTTTTAAATACTTTTCTCATTTACTTTTAAATTAGTTTTAGATAATCAACTTCCCTTTTTCTTAACCAAAAACGATTGAGTCGCACTTTGAACCGGAAATCAATTCGAAGAGATACCGAGAACAACAATTGAACCTAGCAAAATCCTAGCATTACACTCCCAACATGTACACGTTTGATACACACTCTTGTTACGAGTCCATACTTACTGCCGCAAGCACACACATAAAATCATAGCTTATTCATTTTGTGGCTTGGTATTCGCATACATATTTAACACACACTAATGGTAAACCGTTTCATGATCATCAAGGTCGTGTATTGTTTACAAGCTTAAGGTTTTCATGCATTAGGTTAGAATCCAACGTTCACTTACCCTTATGTCTCATACTTATGTAATAAACGCATGATTCTTAAGGGTCTGTGTTTTCATGCACTTGCTCACTTTTAGTACACTTAGTAGTTTTACATAAAATCATACACCTTCATTCCACATCCATTCCCTCTAGGTCTTCATAACCCGCATACCTTGTTTGTCCATGTGTTGGTTCATTTGTTTTAGGTCACCAAGTAATCACCCTGTTAACCCTAACCGTGACTAGTTTTGTTTGATCTTTAGTTTTCTTTACAAGATTATAGCAAGTATATATATCAACCAAGATAGATATAAACAAGTATTAGTAACTTACAATGCTCCTAAGTAAATTGAAGGAGATGGCACAAGAACTAGTGACCTTTACTCGAACAAGTACCCACGTCCACCCAAACTTATAACCTTAGCTTGCTTATAAACCAACCCGAAAACTTGTTGTTTACTGCTTCCGTGAGCTAATACCCACATGGGTTTAATGTTTCTCTTGGTGAGTTATAGTTTTGAGTGTGTGAGATTATGAGGGGAAAGAGGTTGGTATTTATAGGAGGATTAGTGAGTGTAGAAGCATCAAACTTTTAGTTAGGGTTTGCAAGTGTTTCGGTTCATTTGTAACTAATGAGTTGAACTATAAGTACCATGTTTTATAGTGAAGAGCTTGGGAAGAACAAAAGAGGCATAGGGTTTGTGCATGGCAGAGAAAAGGAAAGGATTTAGGCCTTCAATGTTTGACTAATATAATTAAGGCTTGTTGTGAGTTAATGTTTAAGAAGATATTGGGGTTTTTGGGTGTGTCCACCGGTTATTAAGAGAAGAGAAGGGAACAAGAGTATCAAGCATTAAATGGAGGAGTATAGTACCAAAATTTCAAATGGGATAAGGAAATAAACGTGTGTATACCTTTGTCATAGGGGGGGGGACCGGTTTTCTTATTTGGTGTAAAGTAAGAGTAGTAAGTTTCTTTATTTTGTTGTAAATGAATTTTGAAGTTTATATACATACATGTGTATAAGTTTAAGTATATAAGGGGGTGCAAATTTCATGTACTAACAAAAATGATACCATAAGTAATTCAAATAATAATTTTCACGATTGTCATTTATAAAAAAAAATTTAAATTCGTACACAAAGTACGCGTAAACAATCGGGGACATCAATAGACAGACAAGTCTAACCCGAATTATGGCATTTCACGTAAATTAAATAGATTCAAAATTCACGTGTGTGACATTCGTAATCCCTTAAATTGAGTTTTGTCCTCAAAACTAGCACGTTCATGTCGTCGTCAAAACAATAGGTCAATTAAATTTTTAACTTCCTTTCATGGTGTTCAACGCGTTCGTTTATCTTTAGTTTATTGATAAGATTAAAATTACTATAATCTTGTTAGGACTAAAACGAATGAAAATTTCTTCCGACTTGTACATGGTTCTATAGCGTTCTCTAAGTCTTTTCTTGTATGTCAAATTTTTCTTGACGTCGGTTTTGTTGGGTGAGTTTTCTCATTATTAACGTTCGTGTCGTCCCACGTATTACTTCCACTTTAAAGTGTCGCGTATCGTCAGTTTTTGCCTAGGTGACTACATATCGCACATTTGAATATCGTTCCACATAGTTTAATTAATACCGTTCACATTAACCTTCTACTTGGTAGTGATAAGTAGCGTATGCGTCAATGTTTCTTGAATCGGTTTCCCAAAAATCTAGAACAATTGATCGTCCTAACACATGGTGGTCAAGACGTTCGTTCTTTTCATGTGACATTCAATATTAGATAACTTCGTTAATTAATCAATTTAGTTTGTGTACTTCCTCGTTTATCTCCTTTTTCATGGGGAGGAAAACATGTGCACAATTTATAATATATTTAGATCATAGTCCGTTTGGATCCCTTATATGGAGGGAATATACAATATTTCTTAAGCCTATAATATGGTATGATGCTCAAACATCGTTAAATAATTTTTTGTCCGGACGGTTTCGGTATTCCAATTATATACGAAAGCACGCTTATCCTGACCCAATTGTTCTTTAACATGGGTTATGTTACGGCGAGTTCTGGATATCCGTTAAATTTGGGATTTTACTCGAATGACGTTTCGTTCTTCTAAAATTTATGTTCGGTTATCCGACTCTAATCTATTTGAGTTTAATTGTCGTCAAAAACAATTGACGTTCTTAGTATTTTCGTGTCATAAACGCTTTTGTATGTAATAGTGGCGAAGAAAATAATTATACTAGGTTTACTCGTATCGCGTTCTCGACGCTTTTACTTAAGACGGTATAGAAATGTTTGCCGTTCATAGCACACAATAATTTTTCTTTGTCGAATAGGGCAACTTGAATATATTTTTCTAGTACTAATATATTTCATTTTTAAGATGACTACTATGAGCATACTCGTGTTCGACCACGATCATACGTAGTTGATCAGGCTACGTACGTCTCGGGACAAACGGTTGCATCCTCCTTTTCATCACAATTTGACTCTTTGAGGTTGTAATTATATATTGGTAGTCCGCAGTGCATTTCGTTCGTTACCGTTGTTCACTTCCATAGCCAACAAAATTTGCGCATAGTTTATTTCATTTGTAACAATTGCTCACTTTTCACAATCAACAAAATAATTCCCAATATTTATTCGTACTAGTTCTCGTCAAGTTTATCAATAGTTTTTGTTCTCCACGTTGAGTTGGTCGTCAAACCAAATTCTAAAACTTTACATGGTAGTCCTCACCAAAATATTTCGCTATTAGTTGCGGCGTTTGATTAATAATACTTTTACTAATATTTCAACTTACATTATCACGATTGTTATTATTCCCACTAATGAGTGTTTCCGTTGGTAATTAAAAAAATATTTGATATTTTCTAAAGAATATATTTTTTTTTACAAAAGTATTTTAGCGAATAATTTATTTTATTTACTTCTCTTCAATAGGTAAAGAGAATATTGTAGAAGAAAGTTCCTTCTTAAGTAAAAAATTTTGGTGGATAAATTTTGCTCCGACACATGAAAATTAAAAATAAAATTTTTCTCGTAAATAAAACAAAAGAGGCTTTAAAGATTAAACAAGACAATTTAATTGAAGACATGGAGTACGATTTCATAATTAAGTTTGTTGGTGGTAACTTCGACGGACGTCGAGTCACTTGATTTGCATAAAATTAAAATAGTTCCTAATACATGAATTTTCACGCTCTATCCATGACGAGGGTAGAAACCCTTGGGTTGATACTTGAATATTGTCGGTGCATCTTTCTTGAAAGACAACTGGTGTAAAACGTTGGTGGGGTATTGGACGCTTTTTGCCCTCGAGCTTCCTTCTTGGGCAATTTCCTTCATATTATTCTCATGGGACTTTACCACTCGACAATCACCCTCCAAGTGCCCAAATTCATCGCAAAGCATGCAATGGCTCACGCAACTACCTTTGTGGTGGTAGTCACACTTGTGGCAATATGGAAGGTTGCCGAGATACTTCTTGTTCAAGATCGGAGTTAGTTTAGGCACATCCTCCAGGAAATTTGTCCTTGCACAACAAGTAAGGGGTGGCAAAGTTTTTCCTTGGTGGACACGTGGCATTTTCCACGAGTGATTCTTTGGTTTAGTCATAGGGTGAGGTTTAGGTCCTTCGGCACTTTGCTTTATGATGTTCAACCTTGAGTGGTTCTTCAACATATAGCACCGCCTCTCATAAGTCCCTTTTATTCCACTAACGGAATGATTTACCTTAGTTTTTGAAAGGGTCTTTCGAGGTCCAAAAGTGTTAACTGGAGTAGTACTTGTTTCCTTAGCTTTTTCATAAACACTAGGATCCATGGTTCGGTCAACCGTGCGGATACTAGCTTCAAATGCATCAACGGCCCTGATGGCATTTTGGTATTGACGAGTGATGACCTCTTTGAGGTCCTTGCAACCTTGTTCCGTCATTTCAATTTTTCTGTGTAACATTATCGCACAAACGGTGCATATTTTTGTTAGTTCTTTCAGTGTTATCAATTCTTACGATTTTTCAAAGTTGACCAACTTTTCTCACAATTATCGTAATACAATTATCAAGGGATCGTATCATAAAATTCGTACATTTCATTCTTGAACTACGTTCCATACATAGTTTTGGAGCTTAGAGTACAAAATTCCCATTCAACTCATGAACGGCTTCTTTTAGTCTTGACAACACGTCATGCATTTATTACAAAACATCATACTTTTATTCGAAAGGCGGGAAAATCCTAAAGACCTGGATGGTGTAGGATTTCTTGAAATTGAGCATGATCCGCAGCTTGCCTAGCCTCGGCATCATTGTTCCTCATTTGTAAAATTGCAATCTCGGACTCAGCAGCCTCAAGAGACTCTCGTAACTCGGCTATCACTAAGTCCTTGTCCTCATCTTGCTCGATAAGGTGATCCACATCACCCTCTAGATCCTCCAGACGGCCCATCAGGTGTTCTGCATCGAATCCGAGTGCTTCTGAAGTAGGCTCCTCTTCTGGGGATTGAGCAACATTAGGTGGTGGTGATGAAGCACGGCTTCTTTTTCTAGAAGTTTCAGGCACTGCTGAAGGCATAGGAGTGGAGATCGGCATAGTAATAGTAGTAGAAATATTTGAGACGATGGAAGGAAATCCCGTAGTGACATTTGGCATATGACTGGTGAATCTTGCTCGTCATCCGAATTTATTGTGATTACGCTCCGGATGGGGGTAATTTCCTTGTCGGATTCGGATTGCAAAATGACAAACGGAATGAGAGGCATCTTTCCTTTTTCGTCTGTCACCAAATGTACAACAACGGTTATTAGATAGGTAAAAGTGGAGTATTTTTCTAAAGTTCTAAAAATAGAAATGAGTTGCATGATGTCTTGTAAACTTTCTTTTATTTAGAGTAAGTTCTCGTACATGGATCCATAAGTCTACTTAAATGTCCAAGTAGTCCTTACACGGAAAACAATAAGTAAATCGTGGAATGTTAATGTTCTCTAACATACTCTCCCACATACTTATTATTTGTACTTTCTCTTAGTAGTGATTATGTATGGATGGATAAATACAATTATCTTTAATCAATTCTTTCATCAATTTAGGTCTATTACGACGTTCATCTTTGTGCAATTTCCTCTTGCTAAACGTTTATTACTTGCAACTCGGATGAATAAGTATGTTTTTGAGTTTTAGTCGGCTTAAGGCTATTACATGGCCCGTACTAGTTCTTGTTCATTCATAAGTCTTTCCTTAACTTAGTATTGCTAGTTCGTATACTTTCGACAATTTTTACACCTTGAAAAATTGTTAATTTGATTTAAATGAGTCGAGTACTGAAATTTTATCACAAAAATTTCATCAAAAGAATTTGTTCCATACGTTGTTAATCCGTAATCGTTCAAAATGTTCAATTCGATAATTTACTAAATTTTATTACAAGAATTTCTCTGATTTTGGAATATGTTCCGTTATACCTTATATGTTTCGTTCATCTTGCTCTCGTCTAGCATTTTGCTCGCAATCTTAGATAAACTTTTCAGTCATTGTTGTATATTTATACCATGTATTTAATATCTCAATATACGGCCACATTTCGCATCTGGGGTTCTCAAATATCGTGCAACGCGATAATCCCTTTGATGTAGGAATTTGCATAATTGTTTAATCAAGGGTAAAACCCTTTAATATATATCTATATCGTAACTTCAAAATTTATAATAACGTCATAATAACTTAGTCGCAACTAATGGACTAATAAAAGTTTTGGTTTGTCTTTGCGTAATTTATTTCCAATAGAAATTTCTTTGATAACCACTTGACTTACACGTCAGCGCCTTTATGGATAGTTCATATATCGCGAAATTTATTCGTTCTTTAAATTGTAGTATTCTTTGGAGTATTACACGAGTAATACTTGTACTAAGTGTTTTATCGTCGTATGTCATTTTAAATAGTGACGTCATCGTCGTTCCACGGTCGCATTTAATTTCAATTTCAAAACCGTTAATTAATGTAGGTCACCTTTCCTCAACCGAGTCTATTCTAAATGTTTAGTGGAGTAACAATTTACCGAACCCAATAAATAGTTGCTCCTCTCGACATTTATAATAGTATCGCTTGATTCAAGTATTACTACAAATTAACATAATACCAAACACATGGTATATAAATATACTCGTATAGTTTTCGTTCTAGGAATCATGGTGATATCTTTAATTTGGCGTAAACAAAATGTTTCGATAGTCGATAATAGTCCCACGGACTATAAAAATATGCGTAAGTTTAATCTCAAAGGAAAACATATATATATATATATATATATATATATATATATATATATATATATATATATATATATATATATATATATATATATATATATATATATATATATATATATATGGCACAAACCATTCAAATAAACATGGCACAAACCATTTAAATAAATATGGCACAAACCATTTCCGTATCGTAACAATCCATACAAGGATGTTAGGCAATTTATTTCAACTTAAAAAAAATCGTTTTATTACATATCCCTATGGGTATCATCCAAACGTGGGGAGGGAATTCCTAATGTTAATAACATGTAGCAATCAAATTCAAAACTTAGCATTGCAAAAATGATAAACTATCTCAAGTCACAACTTACTTGTATCGACGACGTAGAGTGAAGTGGTTCTTGGAGATTTTTGAGAGATAGTTATAGTCTAGAATTATTTTTCCGATAAATAAATTTTTGACTCACGTTTATAAAAATCATTTTGTAAAATAACCTAGTTCTCTATAACTACAGCTCTGATACCAATCTGTCACACCCCCAATTTATCAGAGTAATACAACACAATGGGGTGCGACGGTCATGACTATCACGAGACATAGATACAAAGAACGACTATTTAAAAGCCGTTTTAATTTAATTAAAAGCATAAAACTTGTTTCGGAAGCGAATTACACAAGATCATAATAAAACATTTTTTCAAAAGACTTTAACATTGATCCAAATATCCATACACTAGTCACGACCATTTTCATTTAAAAATCTCCCATGCATAACCACGTCACTCCTCCGTCTTGATACCTGAGAAAAACATTGCTAAAGCGTCAACACAAAGGTTGGTGAGTTCATAGGTTTAAGTTTAAATAGTGTGATGAACCATAAGATTTTCCAAGGCAACCGGAATATAATCTTATAACAAAAATAAGATTATAATCAAAATTATACGTTTTAATCACCTACGCCTAAGCTCGTGACACCGAAGCGCTAACCTCAACCAACAAGAAATAATAAGAGCCCGAGCAAATGCCTATCCCGAAGCATTTGTAAATCCTCAAATGTAAGTGTATCTAACTTTGGCCACACAACCAAATTAGATAGGGAGGTTAGTCCCGATAGATCTATCCATAACATTCGCGCTTACACAAAGTAATTAACGGTTCACGATAGTGGGCTAAAGCATCTAGGGATATCGCTACTTAGACATCACGTAGGCAAACGTATCAAGTTTTAAGTTAATCCGTTTAAAACAAGCAATGTTCTCACCCCAAAATAGTTAAAACAATTAAAAGTGGGGCTATGAAACTCACCTCGATGAAGCAGTAAATATGATCAAAAAAGATAGCACGCAAAATCAAGGCACGCAAAACAATGCGCAATCGATCTACTCGTAACCTAAGTAAAATATCCGTACTTAGGCTAAATAAAATAAATAATAATGTACAATGCACTTGGTTGATAATTTCTACTTGCTATAGATTTATAAAAATGTTTTCATACATTTTTCATGTCCAACCAATTTAGTCACGGGGTCAACTTTGGGTCTCGATAACTCATTAAATAATAGTCCGAAAAATAAACGGGTTCTTGTTATAAAAACTAGGCCGCGAGGTCGTCGATATTTGATAAATATCGCATTTTTATGAAACCTCTAAGTATATAAAATAATTATACAAAGTAGTGCACTCGCAACCAAAAATAAACAAGTAAGGTTCAATTATTTATAAGTGGAAATCGAGCATTTTTGAAATTTAATTGCGGGTTCGTTACTTAACTTTAAGACGAATGGAAAATTGTTTTGGGAACTAGGTCGCGTCAACTTTATCACGGTATTTTTATATTTTTAGGGCAAGGTAGTTAAGTCAGTTAAATGTAGACACAAAGTAGGGTAGTCGGGTCACTAATATTTATGGCTTAGTGTCTAATGATTTATATACCTTGTTTATAACTTACACATGTATAGTTTTTAACTTAAGGACAAGATATGAGAGTACTTGTTTCAAGTTCTTAGGCTATACAAAGGACATGCCACATTTTAGCTATAAATTCATACTCATATGTGCATCTTTGTACCATGGTCCCAAAAGCTTTCCACCCTTTCTACAAACAGTGACCACTTATTATACTAATGGGTAGAAGAGTACTAGCAGTTCTTTGGTCCTGTAATGCACCCACTGGATGGACTTGTATTTGTTTATACATGTTTCATTAACAGTGATTTGCTCACACATAATTGTATACCCATTTTATCTCATACCAACAGTTTATCTTAGTCCCCTTTGTTACCCCATTCACGTCGCATTCACACAGCCTAAACAAGTTTTAAACGTATTTGCATGATATAGTTCACTTGTTTCTGTCGTTTTGGTTCTCGCGTTTCATATGTTTAGAACCCCTCTCCTTTGTTTGTTCCCACTTGCTTACTTTGTCTCTTTTCTTTTTGTTGTGACTCGTGCCCAACACACGCAGGCACACTCCCACACAATCCCTTTGTTTATCCTAATGTGGTCCTAGTCCCTACCTATTCTTACACAAAACATAAATTTCACAGTTCATACTCCTGGGTTGGCTGTAGACACGCAACACACCCACACTACTTTACCTTTTTCTTTGTATTTTAGTCTTGTCCTTCATTATATAAACATTTCTCTTACACACACCAATTTTTACTCACAATGCAACATGATACTATGAACTCAGCTTTAAAAACACACGCATCCGGCACTATTTCTTTGTTTACTTGTTTTGGTTCTTCTGTTGGTACGACCCATCACTACACAGTGCACACATACTCATCACTCAAACACACACACGCCATGTACACATGTTTTTAACAAAGTGGAAATAGTATTCTTGCTGTACAGCTTACACAAAATAGGAAAGAACAGGGGGCTCAAATACTTTCCTTAGCATTCACACATATATAAACATGCAATCACACACATTTTCTAGCTAAGCATTATTCATGTATATATATAGCATAAAACACAGATACTGTTAATAGACAAGGTGCATGATGGTTTGAGCTAGACTCAAGTTTCTGTTAAGTTTCTGTTTTCCTACATGTATTCGATTCAAGTTACTGTTTTCCTGATGGTTTAAGCTAATCTCGAAACACATAGTTCACTTTTGAAAGAATTGAGTTTCTTTGGTTCTCTCGGTGCATGAAAACATACACACACAAACTTAGTTCTACTCATTTTATGCAACCTTTGAAAGCACTCCCAACATGTACACGTTTGATACACACTCTTGTTACGAGTCCATACTTACTGCCGCAAGCACACACATAAAATCATAGCTTATTCATTTTGTGGCTTGGTATTCACATACATATTTAACACACACTAATGGTAAACCGTTTCATGATCATCAAGGTCGTGTATTGTTTACAAGCTTAAGGTTTTCATGCATTAGGTTAGAATCCAACGTTCACTTACCCTTATGTCTCATACTTATGTAATATACGCATGATTCTTAAGGGTCTGTGTTTTCATGCACTTTCCCACTTTTAGTACACTTAGTAGTTTTACATAAAATCATACACCTTCATTCCACATCCATTCCCTCAAGGTCTTCATAACCCGCATACCTTGTTTGTCCATGTGTTGGTTCATTTGTTTTAGGTCACCAAGTAATCACCCCGTTAACCCTAACCGTGACTAGTTTTGTTTGATCTTTAGTTTTCTTTACAAGATTATCGCAAGTATATATATCAACCAAGATAGATATAAACAAGTATTAGTAACTTACAATGGTCCTAAGTAAATTAAAGGAGATGGCACAAGAACTAGTGACCTTTACTCGAACAAGTACCCACGTCCACCCAAACTTATAACCTTAGCTTGCTTATAAACCGACCCGAAAACTTGTTGTTTACTGCTTCCGTGAGCTAATACCCACATGGGTTTAATGTTTCTCTTGGTGAGTTATAGTTTTGAGTGTGTGAGATTATGAGGGGAAAGAGGTTGGTATTTATAGGAGGATTGAGTGAGTGTAGAAGCATCAAACTTTTAGTTAGGGTTTGCAAGTGTTTCGGTTCATTTGTAACTAATGAGTTGAACTATAAGTACCATGTTTTATGGTGAAGAGCTTGGGAAGAACAAAAGAGGCATAGGGTTTGTGTATGGCAGAGAAAAGGAAAGGATTTAGGCCTTCAATGTTTGACTAATATAATTAAGGCTTGTTGTGAGTTAATGTTTAAGAAGATATTGGGGTTTTTGGGTGTGTCCACCGGTTATTAAGAGAAGAGAAGGGAACAAGAGTACCAAGCATTAAATGGAGGAGTATAGTACCAAAATTTCAAATGGGATAAGGAAATAAACGTGTGTATACCTTTGTCATAGGGGGGACCGGTTTTCTTATTTGGTGTAAAGTAAGAGTAGTAAGTTTCTTTATTTTGTTGTAAATGAATTTTGAAGTTTATATACATACATGTGTATAAGTTTAAGTATATAAGGGGGTGCAAGTTTCATGTACTAACAAAAATGATACCATAAGTAATTCAAATAATAATTTTCACGATTGTCATTTATAAAAAAAAAATTAAATTCGTACACAAAGTACGCGTAAACAATCGGGGACATCAATAGACAGACAAGTCTAACCCGAATTATGGCATTTCACGTAAATTAAATAGATTCAAAATTCACGTGTGTGACATAAATTCTTTGGGACTCTTTTAGTTGTGACTTATTTGAAGGTAATGGTCTCCTTTTATCGCTGCCCCTAGGAAGACTGAGGGTGATTATTCAGTCCCCCCAAAAGAATAAATTCTTTGGGACTCTTTTCATATAAGGGGACCCAGAGACTGCGTGAAGTGCATAGACTCTGGGTCGGGACCTATAGCATGCTCAAGTTGGTATGAAAAAGAGCACAGTCCAGAGGGTGAAGGATCATCGGGGTGCCTTATGAGCACAAATGAATCATATCCTTGTGTTAATACAGAGTGTACAAATAATCCTAAGAGTTCTAGGTGCAGACACAGACACTCTATGGGTTGAGGCAAACCCTAAGACTTCATCACTCTCTCCTACAGAATGTTGAGAGTGATTGTATGTGAACCTCCAAGAGAATAAAATGGCAAACTAATACCTGAGAGATATCAGTGTTAAGAAGGTTCTTAGTCGTCTCTGCTGACTGGGAGACGCTAGACTCAGGTTGTTTGTCAACGGTAGGCTCTTCAACCACATCCTCCAGAGAAGGGGATGTGTTCTTCTTAGTCTTCTTGGTCTTGGAAGGATTAACAAAAGGGGTTTCAGAGGAAAGGGGGATGTCTTTCCTCTTCCTCTTCTTTTCCTTGGGCACCTTGGGCTGAGAAGAAGACTGCATAGAGGTCTTTAACAGAGACTTGTCAGTTAGTCTTTAAGCCTTCACCTCATTGTGAGGGATCAATGGCTCTCCATCAGCAACCAGTAGCCCAGCGACCTGCATCATGTGCCTGCTGAGAGGCACTTCATCTTGTGGAAACCTTGGTTTCACGGATTTTTAAAGCTACTAGGAATGCATCATGTTCATATGATTAGATAATCAAAGCGGAATTAGAACACGACACATTAACAAGGTGTTTAGGCACAAAGAACATGAATTAAAACAAAAGGATTGCTAATTATATTGATAATTAACAACCACTAGACGTGTATACATTGAATCCCACGTCTAGTCAACGCACGCTTTTAGGTTTACATTGTGAATATGAGTTATGAATAAACCTAATACCCTTGGTTCCTTTTAGAGTGTAAGGATTAGGGTTTACAAGAGATAATATCAAATAAACATGTAAATCTTCTATTCAAATAAACTTATACAGAATATATCCTGCATGTTTATCTAAATAGAAGCTTCCAAAGGCTTCTTGTCTACGTTTCTATCAATGCTTACATTGTACATGACAATGCTTGGATTGTACATGACAACGCTTGAGCCATCAACCTCCGATTTGTTCTTGACAACGCTTGATTTGCTCTTGTCAACGCTTAGACAAATGCCTTCATGTTTTCTTCGTTTTTGAGTTTCTGCCACATCAACTTTTTGACCCAACAATCTTCCCCTAGTTGATGTTGGCAAAACTCTATGTGTATCTCTTGTAAGTTGTACATCATCTTCAAATTACTTCCCCTCAATTGTAGCATGTATGTCTTCCCCTTTTTGTCACATCAACAGGGAAGTAAACAATGTACACAATGTTGAAGATTCTCCAAATGTAGGCTCTGTGTAATGATCTTGAAGAAAAATAAATAAAGTATTCTTGATGTAGAAGTAGAGTAACCCAAACCTATGTTCCATGTCTTGTACTATCCACGTGACATCGAACTTATATGAAAACGTTTAAAGTATAAGCAGACATCGATCTCTTGTCAAAATCCTCATCCTTTGTGAGACACTGAGCACGATAATGTAACTCCTTCAAGTGTTATGACAAGTCTTCGTCACCAACCATGTAAGCACAAACAAGTTATTGTTAAGTCAATGGCTGACATCCACAACTTAACAATATGATAAAACACAAACTCGCGAAAATCTTCTTCGAACATCAAACTTACCATAAGAATTCTTCCCCTTAATCCAACGCCTCTTCATGACGAATTTAACGAAATAACATCTTTATACCATATGTAAAAGGACTTTGGTGGATAACTCTTTCATAAGGCTATCCCGATTACATAGTTTAAAATATCCATCAAGTTCTCCATGAATTGTTGCGAACTTACTTAAAAATCATTTACTCCTTGTAAAAATATCCGAGCCATAAATATCAACTTGATATTTTAAATAAAAAACGGAGATCCCATGTACCTTAGCATGTAACAACCTCTTTTTGTGTGCTAAAAAGGTACCAATTTTCTCAAACAGCAACTATTCTTTTGTTGTCCAACATATTCCTCTGTCCAAGATATAACACTGTGTGTTGTCCAATATCGGAAAACACTTGACAGCATTTGAAAAAACATATGTCGGACAAATCATGTCAACGCTTCTTGTCAGCGTTAAACTTATTCTTGTTAGCGTCAAAATTACAAACGTCAGCGTCAACCATAAACCTTGTCAGCGTTTGAATAAAGAGTGTCAACGTGTGAATTATAAACGTCAGCGTTATGAATATTTAAACACATAATCCATCACGTCTCATTCTTCATGCAAATAATCCAGCACACGTATCTTACTGAATTGAAGAATAACTTTCCTCCAATAAGCCTCAAATGTTCCACGTCTATATCAACTTCCCTTTTTGTGGCATTCCATAACTGACTCCTTATCATGTGATAATAATGGAAAGAACATGTTGAGTAAGTCAAAAAAAATCAACAATATAAACTTAACTGATTTCCTGAAAACCAGCACATAATAATACTCATTCCATATCTTCCCTTGTTTATTATTCGACCCCCACGTCTGCTATTTATGTTACCATAATAAACAAGATATTGAATTTGCTAAAAGCAGATTCTTACCACGTCTCTTTCTTGTTGACTTCTTCAAAAATCACGCATACTCATACTTAAATAAGTATTCTAAGCATTATGCAGCCATATCTTGTTCCAAATTAGCCTGTGCTTTCTGAAAATATGCAAACCAAATTGCATCTCCCAAAAACACGCTGTCAACCTTTTTCATGTGACGAGTAATTCTGTATATTGCTAATCATGAATATGTTATCATAAAACCACCATGATTCTTCTTCAACACGCGTCTGATTTCCCATCCTGATCTTAATTATGAACTCTCTGAATCTTCATAATCATTTATGAACAACTGCTACAATATCATGGATCTAGGGTTTATCAAGTAAACCCTAAACGAATCACATCATACTAGGATCTGAAATTTATGAACCATGATGTGTCAAAACAGCCACAAACATCAACCTTTTCTGCTTTAAGTCGATCTAGGGTTTATAAAAACCCTAGTTCATGATTTTATGTGAAAGAACAAAAACATTGATGCCATAATCAGCGAACTTAGACCTTGAATAACTTCTTCATTAGGGCTTAGATCGAAAATCCCTTCGGTGAGATTCTAGACACAAGTGCCAAGAATCTACAGTTCAAAAATCACGAAGATCCAACGGTTAACGAAGGAGAAAACGTGTTTTGAACATGGCTGTCCACAGAAAACTGCATACGAACACTGCTGACTTTGACGCTTAATAACTTTTTCTTGGGGATAAAACTTGACAATCCCTCCAGTGGATGTCTAGATATATGTGTATATAACACACACAAGAAATTTCGTGACGATCCAACGGTCCAATAAAAAGTTATGACCTTCTGAATACTGCTGTGCACACAAAAACGTCCAGAAAAACCCTAGACGGATGTTTCTTCTTTTCACCATACACGAACACCTTGTTGGTCCTAGCACACGAGCCACGAGGCAGAGATACCAATTGTGGAAACCTTGGTTTCACGGATCTTTAAAGCTACTAGGAATGCATCATGTTCATATGATTAGATAATCAAAGCGGAATTAGAACACGACACATTAACAAGGTGTTTAGGCACAAAGAACATGAATTAAAACAAAAGGATTACTAATTATATTGATAATTAACAACCACTAGACGTGTATACATTGAATCCCACGTCTAGTCAACACACGCTTTTAGGTTTACATTGTGAATATGAGTTATCAATAAACCTAATACCTTTGGTTCCTTTTATAGTGTAAGGATTAGGGTTTACAAGAGATAATATCAAATAAACATGTAAATCTTCTATTCAAATAAACTTATACATAATATATCTTGCATGTTTATCTAAATAGAAGCTTCCAAATGCTTCTTGTCTACGTTTCTATCAATGCTTACATTGTACATGACAATGCTTGGATTGTACATGACAACGCTTGAGCCATCAACCTCCGATTTGTTCTTGACAACGCTTGATTTGCTCTTGTCAACGCTTAGACAAATGCCTTCATGTTTTCTTCGTTTTTGAGTTTCTGCCACATCAACTTTTTAACCCAATCCCAAACTTAGATCGATTTAGCTTTGTGTATACGAGATTAGATCAAGTTATACACGTAGAGAAACTTTGTTTATGTATAAAGTAATCTAAGTGTTATGCGGAATTAACACTTAAACAAGAACACACAAAGATGTAAAACAAACTTTCACTTGATTGATAATAACAAACTTGCTTACAATGAAAGTGTTTAACATATGAAAACTTATATTCAAACATAACCTAAAGGTCTTCTTTTATAGACATAAGAATCCTTGTACAAGAGTCTACGTATCAACTATTCTAGGTAAAGATAATTATAGAAAATACAATGTTGAACTTATCTTTACTAGAAACAAACTAGAAACATAATACGCGTAGACTACATCATCCTATCAGTTCTTGTCTTCAACCTATCAACGCTTGACTTCTTCTTGTCAACGCTTGATCTGTCAGTGTTTGTTTTCTTCCTATCAACGCTTGTTTTCCTCTTGTCAGCGCTCAAGTGAACTGGCTACATTTTATTCCCAACAATCCTCCCCTAAACTTGATATCTACTCTAGTAATCGAGTTTCTAAATAAAAATTAAGAACTAGGAGGAATCTTACAACACTTATCATATTGGTAATAAATATGTCTGATCAATCTTTGGCCACGTCACTTGAATAATCAATCTCCAGCTGTGTTGTCTTCATCTTCTCCAAAACTTCTTTGGACATGGAATACTGACCATCTACAAGAAGATACTCAACAAACTTTGTAGAACTCAAGTAATATACACCAGCATCTGAATACAAACGCCATTGAAGACCACTGAGATCATCTTCAAGATCCATCCAAACAGCAGGATCTTCATCTCTTGGTCCACACATTCTCTTGAATGTTGACCAAAGATTGTTAGCCTCAAAATATTGAGCCAAACAAGAATGCTCGGTCATATGTTTATTATGTATCGTATTTTAGAACGTTGTAATAGGTAGTATATTAGTCGTGTTATTACGGGCTTAACTTTAAGCTAAGGTTCATTAATAAATAACCAAAGCCCAAAAGGAAAGCCCGGCCCATAATCATATAGCCCATTAAGCTACATGTAAGCAAAGGCTATATAAACCCTTCCTAGCATGTTAGGAAGGGTGTTGGTCATTTCATTTTCTCTCTAATCTAATATTCCATAAGTTTCACCAACCTTTTTCTCTCTACTTTCTCTCACTACTTTCTCTCTCTAAAATTCATCTCATATCTTCCTTTCTTTCTTTAATTCGTGTGCTAGAATCATCATATATTAGGGACAACAATTGGTATCAATCGCCATGGGGTAGTTTTGTGATTGGTTGTTGCGTTTTCATTTGATTTATTTGCTTTAATCCTTCTTTCAACCACGAATTCAAGATTTTTCTTGTTTTTTAGTGTTTTTCGATTCGTATTACTTCTTTATTCGTGCCATAGTGATTTGGGTATCTTGGTTTTGGTTAGAACACGAGTTTTTTGGATCAAAAGTTGAAAACTTTATTGTTTTTCTTCTTTCTGAAATTCTAGCTTCTTGAACCATCAGAAAGTACAAAAGTAAGGTCAGATCGCAATAACCGCTAGGTTCTACTTTGCGATCTAAGGATTTCGATACCTTATTCCAATCTGGACATTGTTAGCCTCAAAATATTGAGCCAAACAAGAATGCTCGGTCATATGTTTATTATGTATCGTATTTTAGAACGTTGTAATAGGTAGTATATTAGTCGTGTTATTACGGGCTTAACTTTAAGCTAAGGTTCATTAATAAGTAACCAAAGCCCAAAAGGAAAGCCCGACCCATAATCATATAGCCCATTAAGCTACATGTAAGCAAAGGCTATATAAACCCTTCCTAGCATGTTAGGAAGGGTGTTGGTCATTTCATTTTCTCTCTAATCTAATATTCCACAAGTTTCACCAACCTTTTTCTCTCTACTTTCTCTCACTACTTTCTCTCTCTAAAATTCATCTCATATCTTCCTTTCTTTCTTTAATTCGTGTGCTAGAATCATCATATATTAGGGACAACAAAGATTTATTCCATTGACTGAAGTAGGAGCTTCAGTCTCATACTTGGCCTCTAACAACCTCCAAAGGTCTACCAAGTCTTCTCTATCCATACTTGCAAAGAGAGATATAAGTGTAGTAAAAGTGTGTACCTCTTTCCTATACCTGCCAATCTTCCAAAACCCACTTTCATCTTCTTCATAGCTTATAATAGGGTTTCTAGAATCAAGAGGTAACATTTGTACCATATCTGAAGCTTCCAATGGTGAGAGCTTGATGCTCCTTCTTATAACAGCTTCACTAGGCACCAATCTATCCATATCTTTAGGAAACTCAAGAGGAACTCCCTTCTTTAAAGGTCTTAGAATAATCATTTCCTTCTTGAGCTCCATCTCTTCTGCAAGTTCTTCTTTCATTTCATCAGAAAGAAGTCTTAGAGTGTTTTCTTCCTACACTCTTGCCCAAATGGGATACGCCTTGAACTCCAATTCTTCAAAGGATAATCCCAACAATTTCTTATAGGTCCATCCTGTTCCATGACATCTGAGTAGCATGTAGTACAGCTCCCTTCTATCCCTTTTCAGCATTGAGAGAATATTGCTAGCTTTGTGTTTTAGAATTACCTTGCAGTCCTTTTGTACTCTTAGAAGAATCTCCAAACCCCATATCTGGTCTGAAATAGTCAAATCTGGATTCTCCATACACCTATCTTCCCAAGCATGGTACATCTGAACAACTTCTGGCATATCAAAATCTACTTGCAATTTCAACTCATTCAACTTCTCTCTTGCCAAATCATCACCATACTCAAGTCTTTCTGGTTGTTTTATAATCATCACACTTGAGTATGAACTTGCTTCATCATTTCCTTCTTGTTCCTCTGAAGTGACAACAAATGGTGATTCACCAACCTTCTTCCTTTCTTGTTCCACAAGTTGTGCAGCCAACCTTCTATCAAACTCTACCTGTGCTGCATCCTTTGGAACTTTTACTTCTACCATAATTCCTTTACCCTTATCTAATGAATCAATGATAGGTAAGGATGATGGTAATACCTGTGAAGATACATCTTTGATGATAGCTGATGACTGGAATACATCAACCTCATATGCAGGTCTGTCAACGCTCAATTTGCTTGTGTCAGCGCCCAAATTACTCATGTCAGCGTTCAAACTTTACTTGTCAACGCCCAAATTACCTGTCTCAGCGCCTCTTGTAATTTGCTCCAACATAGCTGTAAAAGACAAGTCTAAATTTGTAGGAGTTACCAGAGATCTAACAAAACCTGGTTGCTTCTTCAAACTAGTTAGGGCTTCAGCAACACCCAAAGATTCACCATCATGTGAGCCCTTATCACTCACATTAATCTGCTCATCCTCCCCTTTGGAAGATTCCTCCATTCCACGCCTTGTGCTAGCATTTTCCAAAATAACAATCCTCTCCCTCAATTGCTTGAGTTCAAGGCCTTGTGTACTGACAATTTGTACAAGTCTGCATTTTGCTTTTGCAAGCTAATGCAGACAACCGTCAATTCCGTTAATGTCACTGGTTCCAGTCTGCCCTCCTCTAAAATGGGTATTTGACCTCCCAAGTTAGATTCATAGGGCATGGATGAGGTCTTAAATATGGTAGGACTGTCTTGGCCTGTATCTAAGCCAGAGCCAATAGTCCCAGCTTCATCCACAGGACCAACCACACTTGTGGTGGTGGTTCTCTCTGCTACATGGCTAGGACCACTAGAGGATAACACTCCAGTAGTCCTGTGGCATTTTTGCAACCTATATTGTGGTGGGGTAGAAGATGATGTGGATTGGGTGGATGTGGGAAGGTTAAGGGGTGTTTGGGTCTGTGAAGGAAATGTGTCAACGTTTGGATTAGGTGTGTCAACGCCAACATTTAATGTGTCAGCGTCGAAGGGTTCTTGGTCAATTTGCATGTGTTGAGGTGAAGGTAAAGGTTCTGGTATTGGGTCAAGTTGTGGTTGAAGGTCTGGTTGGGGTTGTGCTGCTGCAATAATAGCAAGCATAGCTAGGGTAAGGGGTAAGTCACGGTGAGGGGGTGAGTTCATCTTTGTAAAAATAGCTTTCTTTTGCACAGGGATCTCATAAAAGTCACCATGATCCCTTGTGCAGTAATTTTGCACATCAAAAACCATTTGTAAAAATCTGGGATAAGCCAAAGTCATCTTACTCCCTTTGTTTTTACACATGCCATCAAAAATCATTTTAGAATAATTAAACTTTTGCCCAGTTGCAATGCACACAATAGCACTAGCAATGGATCTATTAATCTCATTGAATGCAGTACACTTGGGACTCAAACATTTTAAGATGACATGTATGAGGTACTTCCAGGCTGGGGGAAACTCCTGTTTATGATATTTGTTTAAAGTTCCCTCATCAGTGAAAGGATATCCCAAAGCCCTTAGTCCTTGTTCTATTTCATGAATGGGAAGGGTGGTTATACCATCTGCATCATCAAGATGCAAAGCTTGGTGAACCAAGGATTTAGTAACCACCCATGTACGCCCATGAACAATAGATGATAATGTAGTCACATTATTAACTGTTGAGGAACTGACAGTGTTCCAAAACTGTTTAATATGTGTGACAGAGATGAGAGGAGCATGAGAAAGAGCATACCTAATTGGGGATGCATTCAAATACGCCACCATCTGGGTGTATTGGGGAAACAGAGCATCATCAGCGTCCAAATATGCAATCATGTTGTGTCGACTCCTGAATCCCAATACCAAATCACTTGGTTTAAATTTTGGTACCATTGTTGAAAGCTGTTTGTGAATGATTTAGAAAGACGAATTATAGGAGAAAATGGTTAGACAAGAATAGTAGATACCCTGTTTAAAAATAGGAGCCAAATATATAGGAGAGATAGATGAATGTGATTGGTAAAAAATGAGGCAACTATTTTCAAAATATCATGATGAAAATATTGAAAAGAAAATAAGTTATCTCATGCATTAATTAAAAGTTATCTGCTCCTAAAATTACGGCCCCAAAATTCGTCAAAAATAACAACTAGGTAGGTCCCAATGGGTATCAACGGTTAAAAATAACCCATCAACGCCCAACGGCTATATTCTTGTCAATGTTTGCCAAAGCCATGTCAGTGTCTAAATTGGTCACAACAACGCTTGGAAAAATACTTGTCAGCGTCCAAAAATAAAAATAAGAAAAATGAAAAAGGACCTTAACAAAGTAATTTATCCTAGTGAAGATAACCTATAAGTTGATAATTATTATAGGGCGGCAAGCACTGTACAGTTATGCACACTTGCTTATGCAAGATAGACATATCAGTCCTCTAGTGTCCCTTGCTAACCAAAACTCTTAACAACTAAGTTATCTCATAAAACTCCTTGTTACTCCCAGGTAAAACCCATGATAAAATCATTCCCAAGTCTCCCAACAGACCACAACCAATTCTATACAAAAAATGTCTTGGCAGCATGCATAGTATATCAACTTTGCATGCTACAGTGCCTCATGATTTAGTAAAACTAACTCATACTCACTTGTGGACACAATCTAGAATTGTGATAAGAGTATCATAAGAATACCCAAGAGTCCTAAAGGTTACTAAAACCTCCCCTTAAACTGTGACACATATGTTGCTAAAAAATATGCATGAACATAAAAAATTTATGTCAATATAGGAATATAAATATTCCAACCATCATCCATAAATAAAAACATGCTCAAATGATTCTCCAAGGATCCAAAAGCAACTCTGTATCCAATGGTATAATGCTAACACCACCTGCACATTTAGATTAAAAACCATAAAACTAACATTGTTACTGACAACGTCCCGATAACACTTGTCAGCGTTAAGGAAACCTTTGTCAGCGTTAGACAAATATATTGCTGACAGCGTCACAATAACACTTATCAGCGTTAAGATAACCTTTGTCAGTGTTAGAAAAATATAGTGGAGAATCTAAATCCTCACAAAGACCAATAACAATGCATTATCCTGTACATACTTTTACAATAAGACCCGAAAACACATATTATGTGAGATTGATCATTCCAATACTTCTTACCAAGTATTGAAACCTTCCAGCATCAAAAGGTTTAGTTAATAAATCAGACACATTTTCTTCTGTGTCAACCCTATCTGGTTGTATTAAACCCTTTTCAAAACAATCCCTTATAAAATGATGTCTAATTTCTATGTGTTTTGTTTTAGAATGATGTATAGGATTTTTAATAATGCATAAAGTGCTGTTATTGTCAACAAATATCTTGGTATGCATGAAATTATACCCATAATCCAACAGCTGGTTCTGAATCCATAAGACTTGTCCACAACAAGCAGCTGCAGCAACATACTCTGCTTCAGTTGTAGAATTGGCCACCACTGTTTGTTTCTTGCATTGCCAAGATATCAACCTACTCCCAAGAAACTGACATCCACCAGTTGTGGATTTTCTATCAAACTTATCACCACCATAGTCACTGTCTGAATATGCAATAAGCTCCAATGGTGAATCTTTCAGGTACCACAAGCCAATATCTGGATAACATCTAAGGTACCTAAAGATTCTCTTGACAGCATAAAGGTGACATTCTTTGGGAGTTACTTGATGGCGTGCACAAGCACACACAACAAACATGATGTCAGTTCTGGAGGTTGTAAGATACATCAATGAACCAATCATTGATCTATAGTGCCTGACATCCACATCTTTTCCATCTCCAACTTTTCCCCAAGGGTGTTCTCTATCCATAGGAGTAGTAGCCCTCTTTTCATGTGGAGAAAAGCCAAACTTCTTCAAGATCTCTACTACATACTTATCATGAGAGATGAAGATACCATCTTCTTTCTGCTGAACTTGTAACCCTAGAAAGAAGTTCATCTCCCCCATTGCACTCATCTTGAATTTATCTGTCATAAGCTTGGAAAAGTCTTCACTCATCTTTGGATTGGTGGAGCCAAAGATGATATCATCAACATAAACCTGAACAAGTAAGACATCCTTACCAGCCTTCTTTGTAAATAATGTTTGGTCTATGGTGCCCCTTTTGAATCCATTTTCCACTAAATAAGTGGATAATGTGCCATACCATGCTCTTGGGGCTTGATGAAGTCCATACATAGCCTTCTTGACTCTATACACCTTGTCTGGATTCTCTGGATCCTCAAAACCAGGAGGCTGCATAATATATACTTCCTCAACAATTGTGCCATAGAGGAAGGCACTCTTCACATCCATTTGATAGACAGTGAAACCCATGCAGGAAGCATAGGCTAGAAATATCCTTATAGCTTCAATCCTTGCAACTGGTGCAAAGACCACCTCATAGTCTATCCCTTCCTCTTATGTATATCCCTGAGCCACTAAACGTGCCTTGTTTCTGACCACAATGCCTCTTTCATCTCTCTTGTTTCTTAAACCCATCTTGTCCCAATAGGTCTGACATACCTGGGACAATCAACCAGCTCCCAAACATCCTGAATTGCAAATTGGTGAAGCTCATCTTGCATTGCTTCCACCCAACTTGGTTCTTTGAGAGCATCAAAAATTTTCTTGGGTTCCTGTTGTGACAGAAAACAGGCAAACAAACATGCTTGAACAAGAGGGGTATCAACCTTCTTGTGTATGCTGGCAATAAATCCACCAAGATTCTGATGAGATCTTCTAGTCTGAACAGAAGTCATGACATCCCCAATAACTTGTGAAGGGGGATGATTCTTCATTGTAGAAGTGAGAACTCCTCCCTCAAAAAGTTTGTTGTCTTCAATCTCATTATCCATGTTGCCAATATCTTCTTCAGACTCTCTTCCATCAATAGGTGTATGAACCTCTTCATGTAAAGTTGAAGGTTCACCTTGTTCAAAATTGGAAGAGAAGATATGCTCAAAAGTGTTGTCAACGCCTGAACCAAGATTGTCAGCGTTTGGGTTATCAACGCTTGAAATGTTGTTGTCAACGTTTGAGCCATCAACGTCTGAATTTGTCCTGTCAGCGCCAGATTTGCCTTTGTCAGTGCCTGAAGGACCATGCATGTTGTTATCTGGTGATACTTGGGGACCACCATTATCCTTTCCAGCAGCTGCAGCAGCAGCAAAAGCATCTGTCCATATGGGAATTATGACATACTCTTGTATGGGAGATGACTTGTCTACTTGTGATCCAACCTCTTCATTAATCTGTGTACCTGAAACATCAACAATTGGTTCTTCCACAACATTTGAAGTTACCTTCACAATGTCTGGATTAGTAACAGGCATATAATTCAAAGTCCTAGATAGAGGTTCCAAGTCAAACAACCAATTTGGACCACTTTCAGGATCACTAGGTTTACTCTCTAAAAACCTAACATGTACTCTTTCAAGTATACGTTTTCCTTCTTAAGGTAAACCCTATATCCCTTGCTCTGTACTGAATAACCCATGAAGTAGCCCTCATCAACTTTAGCACTAAATTTACCTAGGGCATCACTAGTATCTAAGACAACTACATGACAGCCAAAAGGTTTAAGAAAACCAATATTAGGTTTCCTTCCCCAAAGTAACTCATAAGGTGTTTTGTTATGTATCTTGTTGAACAATGATCTATTCTGAACATAACAAGCTGTATTCATAGCCTCAGCCCAAAAAGCTATGGGAAAGTGAGCATCAGCCAACATAGTCCTGGCTGCTTCAATTAGGGTTCTATTCTTTCTCTCAGCAACCCTATTTTGCTGTGGGGTTCTGGCAACACTAAACTGCCTAGTAATCCCTTTCTTGGCACAAAAATCATCTAACAGTTTATTTCTAAACTCACCACCATTATCACTTCTAAGCATTTTAACTTCATTACCAGTCTTCTTTTCTATCTGGGCAATAAAGTTAATTAAAGTATCAGCAGTGTCACTTTTCATAGCCAAAAAGAAAGTCTAAGTAAACCTAGAAAAGTCATATGTGATGACAAAGCAGTATGATTTACCATTCAAACTCTCTATATTGGTTGGACCAAACAGGTCCATATGCAGCAAGTGAAGTGGTTTAGAACTTGAATGCACCTATTTAGACTTAAATGAGACCTTGTGTTGCTTGCCTTTAAGGCATGCAACACAAGAGTGGTCATTGTGGAAAGCCTTTTCAGGCAAACCATCAACCAAGCCAAGTCTCACAAGCCTGTTTATATTCTTAAAGTTAATGTGCCCTAGTCTCCTGTGCCATAGATTACTCTCATCAACTGAAGCTTTAGCATAAAAACATGACATATTATTATTCATCCTAATCCCATTAAGATTCACATTATAGATGTCTTTATGCCTAGGTGTTCTATAGTCAATATATTTCTCATCTGGGATTTTAAAATCCCTGCTTAACACCAAGCATTCAGTATCAGTAAACAGAACTTTATTTTTGTTATCACAAACTTGTGATACACTAAAAAGATTGTAATCAAGTTCCTTTACCAGAAACACGTTTTCAAAACACAAGTTCTTAGTGAGAAGAGTTCCTTTGCCTGTGATAGTTCCATATCCGCCTCCAAAGTAAACCTTATCACCATCCTTAATGAGAATGAAGTTAGTTAGGTAATCTTCCTTCCCAGTCATGTGCCTAGAGCATCCACTGTCCCAATATCCATAATCATTGACCTGTTTTTGAATGCCCTGCACATAAAGAAAACAAATTAGTTTTCTTTGGGAACCCAAGCCTGAGCAGACTTGGTTTCATCTGGTTGTTCAACAAGAACAAACTTAGTTCTCATAACAACCCCTTGTTCACCCCTCTTTGGATGAAATACCCAGTTAACCCCAATTGGTTTTGTAATGACCTTTGAAATATAATTAAATCTGTTGCAGGTCATAGAAATCCCATTAAAATTAGGGTTTTGATCTTGCTTAGGTCTCCATGTCAAGCTAGAAGAAGCTTTAGACCCCTTACCCTGTGGTTGCAAATATTTAGGTCTAACCATGTTTCTATCAGCGTTAGATTTGGTCTTGTCAACGCTGAAATTACCATTGTCAGCGTTGAACCTATGGTTTGCTACAGAAACCCATTGCCTATTAGACCAAGTATTGGTCTTCTGAAATGGTCTTTGTCCATGAGTGTTAGATCCTCTAGTGAAGAATGGAGCTGGTCTAACAACTTGTGGACTTTGCTCCACAAAAGTTTTGGGTCTGACAGTGTTTGACTTTTTAACAGCGTTGACCTTGGAAGCGTTGACACACTTATATGCTAAATGTGAAAAGCTACCACAAGTGTAACAGGCTTTTCTAGACACAACCCTAGGTCTAGAAGAAAAGAAACCTGTTCCATCATTACTAACTTGGTTTTTAGGTGACCTAGTATTCCTATACATTTCTACATACTTAATGCTAGGTTTTCTAACAGTGTTTGAGCCAAGGTCAACAGTCTTGCCAGTGATTGGGTTTGTTACCTTAATAGGGGTTGACTCATTAGGACTATCACAAAGCATGCCACCCTTGACAAATAAGGTAGGGTTGGCTTTCTTCCATTCATTCAAGTCAGTCAACTTTTGCCTATACTCTTCAACTAGGGTAAGGACTCTTGGTGGAGGAATAAATTCCTCTTATTGGAGTTCTGGTAAACCAGTCCAAGATAAGTCCTTTCTATGGACACCATAGAAGTCCCCAGCTGGTGGTGGAACAACAGTATAGTCTTTCATCCCAATCCCAGTCATGTCCTTAGGATCCCTTTGTTTATTAACACATTCTCCTAGGGTTTGTGAGGCCTTATCAAATCTCTAAATTTTAAGGTCAACATTGTCCTTATTCTTGATAGCCTCATCTAACTTAGCCTGTAATTCAGCATTGACCCTTTCCATGATTTTTCGAACATCATTACTAGCATTTAAATCATGTTTTAAGATATTTATTTTATCTTTTAGATCAAATTCCATTTTCTTATACTCCTCAACTGTCTTTTCAGTTTGAGTGAGATCAATTTGATAGTTAGACAACTTGCATCTCTCAATACTCACATCACTTAACAATCTTAAAACCTCTTTGTTAAGTTCTTCAGTATTTAAACGACAACCCTTACTACAAAAAGCATCATCGTATACCTCATTATCTGATGAAGAGGAGGAGTGTGCCATGAGAGCATATTGAACATGCTCTTCTTCTTCTATCTCAGCAACCAAAGCTTTATCCTTTTCACCATCTTTAGCCAAATAGCTCCAGTCCCATCCAATACCATCAATTTCTTGCACTGCTACCATGGCCTTAGGATCCTGAGCCTTAACAATTTGGCTTGAGGGTTTTCCAGCATCAGATCTTCTTGGAGATCTGCATTCCCTCATAAAGTGCCCCATACGATGACAATTGCGCACTCAACCTTGGATTTATCAAATCCAGCAGTGTCCTTTGCATTAAAGGTCATCTTCTTCTTAAACCTTCTATTCCACCTGTTTGCTCTTATACTAGCAAGAGCCATGTTCCACTTTATATCCATCTCCTCCAAGTGCTCATCACTTATTTGCTCAAGGTCCTCATATGTAATCAATGAACCATTGGGCAAAGAAGCAATGTAAGCACACACAGTATCCAGATCCAAACCAGCAGGCTTAACTCTTGGTGAGTCAATTTTGTATGTGTCAGCGTTTGAATGTGAGGCGTTGACAGGACATGATCCAGCGTTGACACATGATGATCCAGTAACTGGGTGCATGTATGAGTCCTTCTGATCAAATTGACCTTCACTGCATGAGAAAAAGGCCATGTTACTATTGGTAGACTTACTTTCATGCTCCAAAAGATTTTCATTCTCCAATAGCCTCAGTTTGTTGTAGATATCATCAAAAGTAGAACTTTTGTGAGTGTTATTGGCAAGTATAGATCTTGCCTCAATCTTCCACGCATCACCAAGGCTTTTAAGAAAAGTGGCAATAATGTCAACATTACCAACTTGTGTCCCCATGAAGGACAGCTTGCTTGTAATGTCAAGCAGTCTGCTTCTCATACTGCTAAGCTCTCATTAGGTTGAGCCTTAAAAACAGCATACTCATGCATGAGTTGCTTCTTCTTCTCTTCCTTAGTATCATCATTACCACCATATGCAACTTCAAGAGCTGCCCAAAGGTATTTTGCAGACTCATAACCTCTGTATTTGTGCTGATTCTCTTGTCCCAAAGAGAGTTTCAGAATGTTTAGGGTTTTCATATCAACCCTTTTCTTTGCTATGTCTTCAGCAGACACAGCTCTACCATCATCAGGTTTTTCTTTCTTATCTGCTTCTGGACATCCAGCAACAGCTGATCTTGTAGCAATGGCATCAGCAATCTTTTGAGCTTTATTGAATGTGTTTCCATATTCAATAATCTCCCAAAGAGTGTAGTCATAGATTCCCTGAAATTGCTCAAGCATGGGAATCTTGATGTTTGGTAAGGATGAGGAGGAGGTTACTTCTAGATTTGACATGATGTTTTTAGGGTTTTGTGAAAAATTAGGGTTTTGGTGATTTTAGGGTTCTTGTGTTCTTTAAGATCAAAAGTTTCTCAACAAGCTCTGATACCACTTGTTGATCCCAAAATTAGATCGATTTATCTTTGTGTATACGAGATTAGATCAAGTTATATACGCAGAGAAACTTTGTTTATGTATAAAGTAATCTAAGTGTTATGCGGAATTAACACTTAAACAATAACACACAAAGATGTAAAACAAACTTTCACTTGATTGATAATAACAAACTTGCTTACAATGAAAGTGTTTAACGTATGAAAACTTATATTCAAACATAACCTAAAGGTCTTCTTTTATAGACATAAGAAGCCTTGTACAAGAGTCTACGTATCAACTATTCTAGGTAAAGATAATTATAGAAAATACAATGTTGAACTTATCTTTACTAGAAACATAATACGCGTAGACTACATCATCCTATCAGTGCTTGTCTTCAACCTATCAACGCTTGACTTCTTCTTGTCAACGCTTGATCTGTCAGCGTATGTTTTCTTCTTATCAACGCTTGTTTTCCTCTTGTCAGCGCTCAAGTGAACTGGCTACATTTTATTCCCAACACATCTTCCAAAGGAGTCTTTAGTGAAGCAGCAGTGATGTGATAAGGAGAGAAGAAGAGAAGTTCATCATTTGTGTAGCCTTCACCCAGCATATCTTCTAAGAGAAGAGAGAGATATCTTGTGTAGCAGATGGTGGCTAGTCTGTTCTTCTTCCCTTTGTTTTCTAGCTTAGCAATGAGGTAAGAGTAAAGTATATGAGCGATCCCTATATCTTGCCCCCAGATTAAGCTATAAGCAATCGCTTGTTGGGCTCCATTAAGTTGATCATGAGACCCTTGGTTTCCACCCAGACATTTCACAATGTATAGCATCAGCGTCCTCTAAATGGGTGAAAAGTAGTTCACTTTGATCAGTGATTTGTTCTGGAAACCTTGGGTGGTGAAGGGTTTATCATTGTCGTCATGAGGACGAAGGGTAGCCAGAGCCTTCTTTACCTTGGCGCTGGCAGGCACAGCGGACATGCCTTCATTGACTGGAAGTCCAATAACTTTGGCAAAGGTATCAAGATCAAAAGTGAGAGGTTTGGGATGTGTGGAAAGGTTGAAGGTGATGTGTGAAGAGGTTTGATCAACTTCGGCGCTATACCAGAACTCCTTCAAATATTGGTGGTAGTATGTGGAAGGTACTCTGGTTATGGCTTCAAAAATGGTGGAGTTCTTGAGGAAGGAGAACAATGGTTGGTAGAGGTAATTGTTGTGTTCCAAGAGAGATACACAATTGTTCAAGGCAATTTTGCCATCGTGTATCCCAAAATCAACATTCAAGGCGGCTAGGACGGTGAAAGCAGTGTTTGTTGATGAAGACGCCATTGTTGATGTGAGAAAGAAATGAAGGTTTTGGAGAAGATGAATAGTATGTGTGCGTGTGAAAGTAATGAGTAACGTGATTTTTGAAAAATGAGTCAAAGATTTTGATAAAAGGTTTTGCCGTTTTACAATTAAAGCATTTAATGCAAAAAATTACCTTTTAGAAAAAGTGGGACCCCTTGACTCTTCATGTGATTTTTCTGTCCCTTGGAAAGCGGGAAAGTTGTTGACAATAAAGGTTAATCATTTGAATTAAATATGGGAATATATTAAGTCCCATTGGAGTGTAACTACCTCGTTACATTCAATTCCCTTAAATGCCCAGAGATAGAGATCAGAGATCATTTATCAGATTTGTTTACCAATATTGAGCATACCCAGCTCAACAACCAACCTAGTAAAACTTGGCTCAGCCAGAGGCTTGGTGAATATATCAGCGAGCTGGTATTTAGTAGGTATAAAATGAAGCTCAATATCACCTTTTAAAATATGGTCTCTGATAAAGTGATACCTGATGTCAATATGCTTAGTTCTGGAATGAAGTACCGGATTATTTGAGATGGATATAGCACTTGTTTTGTCACAGAATATGGGAACCTTTTCATAAATGATCCCATAATCAGCCAGCTGACTTTTCATCCAGAGAACTTGAGCACAACAACCAGCGGCCGCTACGTATTCAGCTTCAGCTGATGACATGGCCACAGAGTTTTGTTTCTTGACACTCCAGCATACTAACTTTCCTCCAAGGATTTGACAACTCCCTGAGGTGCTCTTTCTATAAAGACAACACCCAGCATAGTCAAAGTCTGAGTAGGCTTTGAGGTCGAAGCCTGATCCATTAGGATACCAGAGACCCAATGTGGGAGATCCTTTTAAGTACCTGAAAATTATTTTGACAGCAGGCTCTAGGCGTTTGTTTCAGCCCATAGAGTGCTTTGTGAAGTCTGCAGACGTGATTAGGATACTCACTGCTTTCAAACCCTGGGGGTTGATAGACATATACTTCCTCTGCAAGCTTCTCATTTAGGAAAGCACTCTTCACATCCATCTGGTATACAGTAAACCCCATATAAGCTGCAAAGGCTAGGAAGATTCTGATAGCTTCCAATCTGGCTACTGGTGCAAACATTCATCATAGTCAATCCCCTCAGATTGATTATATCCCAGCACCACAAGCCTAGTCTTGTTTTTTACAACCATGCCAGCTTCATCCCTCTTGTTTCTGTAGACCCATTTAGTTCCAACCACTTGCTTCTCAGCTGGAGCTTTTACCAGAGTCCACACCTTGTTTCTCTTGATCTGATTCAACTCATCTTGCATGGCAATAACCCACCCTTCATCTAGAAGCGCAGCAGACACATTCTTCGGTTCATCCTCAGAGAGAAAATCAGCGAAAAGGCATTCATTCGCTGAGGCGGTTTCCAGAGATCTCAATTTCCCTCTAGTGGTGACTCCCTCAGAGGGTTCACCAAGAATATTCACCAAAAGAATATCTTGGTTCCTACTCCATTTGGATTGAGGAGCAAGAGTCTCTGTGGCTTCAGGAGTCACAGCAGGTTCAATGAATGTTGAGGGATCTTCACATATTATTTCTTCATCCATAATCTCTTCATCAAGAGGAGAGATTGGTTCGATGAGATCAGCATTCACAGTAGTGGGTGGAGTGATTTGTTCAACATTTTCAACCTCTGGAGTGATGTTAGAGATTGAATGAGGATTAAATGCATGAACATAAGGGAAGTCCTTGTGGCATCCCTTGGATGATTCCTTGGGATATGAGAAATCATCCTCTGGATATGATTTAACTTCATTGAAGTCAATGTAACATTCATCTGAGTTGGTGTGGTTGATGACAGCATCTGCTTCATTGAAGGTGACATGGATAGATTCTTCTAGTTCTTGTCTGCGGATGTTGAATACTCTATAAGCTCTGGAGGTGAGAGAGTAGCCAACAAAGAATCCATCATCAGACTTTTCATCAAATTTTCCCAGGTGATCTCTGTAGTTGTGAATGAAAACAGGGCAACCAAAGACATGGAAGTAGCTTACATCAGGGGCTCTCTTCCTATATACTTCATAAGAGGTCTTGCCGTGTCTCTTCACAATAATGAGTAACGTGATTTTTGAAAAATGAGTCAAAGATTTTGATAAAAGGTTTTGCCGTTTTACAATTAAAGCATTTAATGCAAAAAATTACCTTTTAGAAAAAGTGGGACCCCTTGACTCTTCATGTGATTTTTCTGTCCCTTGGAAAGCGGGAAAGTTGTTGACAATAAAGGTTAATCATTTGAATTAAATATGGGAATATATTAAGTCCCATTGGAGTGTAACTACCTCGTTACATTCAATTCCCTTAAATGCCCAGAGATAGAGATCAGAGATCATTTATCAGATTTGTTTACCAATATTGAGCATACCCAGCTCAACAACCAACCTAGTAAAACTTGGCTCAGCCAGAGGCTTGGTGAATATATCAGCGAGCTGGTATTTAGTAGGTATAAAATGAAGCTCAATATCACCTTTTAAAATATGGTCTCTGATAAAGTGATACCTGATGTCAATATGCTTAGTTCTGGAATGAAGTACCGGATTATTTGAGATGGATATAACACTTGTTTTGTCACAGAATATGGGAACCTTTTCATAAATGATCCCATAATCAGCCAGCTGACTTTTCATCCAGAGAACTTGAGCACAACAACCAGCGGCCGCTACGTATTCAGCTTCAGCTGATGACATGGCCACAGAGTTTTGTTTCTTGACACTCCAGCATACTAACTTTCCTCCAAGGATTTGACAACTCCCTGAGGTGCTCTTTCTATAAAGACAACACCCAGCATAGTCAAAGTCTGAGTAGGCTTTGAGGTCGAAGCCTGATCCATTAGGATACCAGAGACCCAATGTGGGAGATCCTTTTAAGTACCTGAAAATTATTTTGACAGCAGGCTCTAGGCGTTTGTTTCAGCCCATAGAGTGCTTTGTGAAGTCTGCAGACGTGATTAGGATACTCACTGCTTTCAAACCCTGGGGGTTGATAGACATATACTTCCTCTGCAAGCTTCTCATTTAGGAAAGCACTCTTCACATCCATCTGGTATACAGTAAACCCCATATAAGCTGCAAAGGCTAGGAAGATTCTGATAGCTTCCAATCTGGCTACTGGTGCAAACATTCATCATAGTCAATCCCCTCAGATTGATTATATCCCAGCACCACAAGCCTAGTCTTGTTTTTTACAACCATGCCAGCTTCATCCCTCTTGTTTCTGTAGACCCATTTAGTTCCAACCACTTGCTTCTCAGTTGGAGCTTTTACCAGAGTCCACACCTTGTTTCTCTTGATCTGATTCAACTCATCTTGCATGGCAATAACCCACCCTTCATCTAGAAGCGCAGCAGACACATTCTTCGGTTCATCCTCAGAGAGAAAATCAGCGAAAAGGCATTCATTAGCTGAGGCGGTTTCCAGAGATCTCAATTTCCCTCTGGTGGTGACTCCCTCAGAGGGTTCACCAAGAATATTCACCAGAAGAATATCTTGGTTCCTACTCCATTTGGATTGAGGAGCAAGAGTCTCCGTGGCTTCAGGAGTCACAGCAGGTTCAATGAATGTTGAGGGATCTTCACATATTATTTCTTCATCCATAATCTCTTCATCAAGAGGAGAGATTGGTTCGATGAGATCAGCATTCACAGTAGTGGGTGGAGTGATTTGTTCAACATTTTCAACCTCTGGAGTGATGTTAGAGATTGAATGAGGATTAAATGCATGAACATAAGGGAAGTCCTTGTGGCATCCCTTGGATGATTCCTTGGGATATGAGAAATCATCCTCTGGATATGATTTAACTTCATTGAAGTCAATGTAACATTCATCTGAGTTGGTGTGGTTGATGACAGCATCTGCTTCATTGAAGGTGACATGGATAGATTCTTCTAGTTCTTGTCTGCGGATGTTGAATACTCTATAAGCTCTGGAGGTGAGAGAGTAGCCAACAAAGAATCCATCATCAGACTTTTCATCAAATTTTCCCAGGTGATCTCTGTAGTTGTGAATGAAAACAGGGCAACCAAAGACATGGAAGTAGCTTACATCAGGGGCTCTCTTCCTATATACTTCATAAGAGGTCTTGCCGTGTCTCTTCACAATAATGGATCTGTTTTGTGTATGACAGGCTGTGTTCACAGCTTCACCCCAAAATTGTTAAGGAAGTCTTGATTCGCTGAGCATAGTTCTAGCAGCCTCTATGAGGGTTCTGTTTCTTCTTTCAGCGACACCATTTTGTTCAGGGGTGCCTGGGTTAGAAAAGTTCTGTGATATTCCCTTTTCATCACAAAAGGCTTACATGGCATGATTCTTGAATTCAGTGCCATTGTCACTTCTGATAGCCTTAACTCTGCAGTCATTGAGATTCTCTATTTCTCTGATGAATGACATTATTCTTTCAGCAGCATCACTCTTTCTTTTGAGAAAGAATACCCATGTGAATCTGGAGAATTCATCTACAATGACTAGTGTATACTTGTTGTGATTAAGGGATTGAGGTTTTACTGGTCCAAATAAGTCCATGTGAAGAAGATGGAGGCACTTATTTATGGAGAATGATTGTTTAGTCTTGAATGAGGCTCTGTGGTGCTTCCCTTTCTCGCACGCTGAGCAGGGTCTGTCTTTGGTAAAGGTCAGAGAGGGAAGCCCAGCTACTAAATCATTCTTGTCCAGTTTGTTAATGTTTTTGAAGTTGAGATGGGAGAGTCTCTTATGCCATACCAATTTTCACTATCAGATGCTTTGGCATAGAGGCAAGTGTTTGTCCCTTCTGGACAAGATGTCATGTCGATGACATACACATCCCTTCTCCTGAGAGCAATTAGAAAAACATCATAATTTTGATTGAAGATTGTTCTGTGGGTCTTAGTGAACAGAACTTTGAAGCCAGCATCGCAGAGTTGACTAATGCTGATTAAGTTGTGCTTCAGTCCATTGACATAAGCGACCCTTGTGAAGGTTATTCCATTACAATCCACTGAGCCATAACCCTCAGTAGCCCCTGAGGAATCATCTCCAAAGACTCCTTTTGGACCAGACTCCTTTTTATATCTATGCAGATATTGTTTAACCCCTGTCATGTGTCTGGAGCACCCACTATCCAGATACCAAACAGATTTCTTCAGATATTCCTGCATAGATATAACAAAGCCAGATTAGTTTCTATGATGAACCCACTTTCTATTGGGTTCATGCTGTCGCTGACCAGCGACATTGGTCCTTCTCTGGTTTCCTCCCCCTCTTTGGTTGCAGTCCCTGGGTTCTTGACGCATGCTTCCATAGATGTCACATCCAGGATAATGCTCGTACTCATCAGAGTGATGGTCGAAGAAGCCACAGTACTTGCAAGGGGGATTAGGTCTGTACCCCTGAGAGTTATCTATGGGTTTAGGCTCAGCCTTTCTTGAGGGTCGATGAGGATTTTTTGATCTCATTTGAGTTCTGGTTCTTTGAACCGCAATGACCTCCTCATGCTCTCTAGATGTGTGTTCAGTGGACTCGTATGTGATACATTTTGGTTTCTTAGTGCAATCCTCAGATGAGTGATTCTTGAAACCGCAATACTTGGAAGGTCTGAACAAAGCTCTCCCCTTGGAGCTACTAGATCCTTCACCAAGAGAGTTAACAGATGATTAACTCTGGGGTTAATTTGTTCTTTCAACCCTTTTACCTCTTCCATCAAGGTGAGGAGAAGTTGCTTGGTGGGTGAAAGCTCTTTAGGGGGAGGAGTGGGTTTGTTGGAGTCCTTAGCCACAAAAACCTTTTTATTCGCTTTATCAGCGACTTTGAGAATTGAATTCCCAGGGGTTTTAGTTGGAGGTTTTGGGCCAAGCAAGGAATCAGATGGGTTAGCACCAGCGAGTCTTGGTGGGGCTGGTACCTTTGATTCTTTGTCAAAGTTTTTCTCATCCACAGAGGTGGAAGAAGGAGAAGAAACATCTGAAGGGATAAATTTGACATTGGGAACAGGGATATGTTTTTTGTATTTACCCTTTCCCCCAATAGCCTGAACCACATCACCAGGTATGGATTCAGCGACTATTTCTTCCACTGTGGATTGAGCCAAATTCCATTTTTCAATGGTTTTTCTAAGTTCAGAATTTTCATCAGACAAAGACTCATTTTCAATGGATAATTTGCTCACTTCATTTTGAAGTTGATTAGCAAGATTCACAAATGGTTTAAGATTTGTTAATTCAGATTGGCAAAGATTTAACTCTGTTTTAAGACTATGAAATTTGTTTAACAGGTTTTTTTCTTTGCTCTTCCACAAAGTGGAGGTCAACCAATGTATAGTCACTGACATTGTCTCTATCAGGACCTTCAGCCATAGATAACATTCTTTGTACTTTTTTCATGGTAATGTCCACCCATTGACCAGATCTTGCTTCACTTTTACCCACAGCGGGTTCTTCATCAGCGACAGCCATAAAGGCTCTGACGGTAGTGGTACCTTCATCCTCAGAAGTGAGGGGTTCATCATCCCAGTCGAATGAGGCAGCGATCAGACCTTTTTCAGTCTTCTTAACATCTTTTTTCTTTGCTGCATCATCGGCTTTCTGGTTGAGTTTTAGCAGCTCCGCTTTCAAGGCTTTGTATTTGACTTTGTAGTCCTTCTTCCCTTCTGAGTCAGAGAGAGAGGTTTGCTTGAAAGGTGAGGTGGAAAACTTATTCTTCTTGTTGTTGTTGTTGGATGAAGGGAAGCTTGGAGAGGAGGTTTTGTTTGACCATCAATCCTTCTGATAGTGACCAGTCTTTCCACAAGTGTAGCATGACACCTTGGATTTATCAACCTTTGCAGCTCCAACTCTATCAGATCTCTTGTAGTACTTCTTTTGATCAGCTAAAAGAGCTCTGTCATGGAACTCAACATTTAATTCATCAAGAAATTGTTGACTACTTCTGGTGTCCTCTTCAATGTCAGAGTCGTTGTCCTGAAAGGAATGGTTAGCAACAAGAGCTTTTGAACCAGTGATACTGGTGGTAAACCTGTCAGTCTCTGATTTGTAAATAGAGTCAATTAGCCCTTCTTCATAGTTATATCTACCAAATAATTGGGCTAAAGTATCATTCTTTATAGCATTGTTAGCTCTTAAGGTCTGATTTAGGCTAAGCCATTTTCTAGGTAAACTATTGACAAAAGTAGCATTAACCTCAACCTTAGGTAGAACAACTCTATTGTTTCCCACATCATTCAACAAAATCTTAAGCCTAGTATAAGTCTATGCAACAGTTTCTGTTTCCAAAGCTTTATAAGCATTAAACTTAAGTCTAAGGGCTTGGATTTTGGTTTCTTTTGTTTCCTCTGGACCTTCATACCCTAGAACTAATTCAGTCCACATCTCCTTAGCAGATTTGCATTTAATGATGGACTTCATAATGTTCTTGGGTAGGGAAGAGACTATGATACTTTTGAGTCTCTTGTCCTGGTTAGCCAGACGTCTATCCGCTGGAGACCATTGCTTAACAGGTTTCTTAGTGGGTCTCTCAGGGGTAGAGGAAATGGCCAGTGGTACATAGGGACCATTTTCTAAGATTTCTATCAAGAAGGGTTCTAAGCCATCTAAATATATAAGAAATTCACTTTTCCAACTTGATAAATCCTCTTCATCGAATGCTGGTACATTAGACACATGTGACCCCCCTCGAACATCAAGTAGTTGGGGAAGGTCATCATCATTATTACCAGTGCTTACAACTGGTGTAGGCATGGTAGTAGATGTGGTGGCCGGTATGGTGGCCGGTATGGTGGTCGAAGTGGTACCTAAACTGGTTTGACCAAAAGGTGGAGGAGGTATAGTATCAGCCATATTAAGATCTTGATTTTAAAAACAAGAACGGTTTATGAAAAGTTTTATAAATCAAACCGCTCTGATACCAATTGAAAGTCCTTTAATATGACAATTGTTGATAAACTATAACTCTTGTAACCACGAAACACAATGAAATACTTTTCAAACGAGTAATGTTTATTAAGTATTATAAACAAGGTATTACAAAGTGCTATGAATACACTCAATGAATGACAACAAGATATGAACCCTAGAACAAGTAAACTAGATTCGAGACTCAAGTTTACAAGGGAACCAATGAGACGCTGGTAGACAGTTGAGGGCTCAACGGTTCCAAGGTGAGAAAGAACTTAGATAAATTATCCAAGCACAAGGGTTGGTTTAATTCTTCTTTCTCACTCCTATTTGTAGTGTACGAGGTTGCTTCCTTAGTGGGAGTAGTTGATACGTGTCACCTTCTGAATGGAAGAGTACAACGTATTAAATGCATGTCCAAATCGAGACATACCTTTAAACAACTTTAGGTGAACAATTCTGCCAACTGTTTACCTTTTGTCCCACTAGGTCGTACTAGGCTTTATCTTAAATCTCTTGTTTTGTCCCGCTCAAAACACTTGGTAGATTCTCCCGCCTAAACTATAAAGGATTGGACAAGCTTTGCTTGTCCCAGACTTCTAGGGTTCTTAAGTGATCTCTGAGTGTTGTCAACTCAGAGATCCTTGAACACCAGTACATTCCTTCATCATCCCAGCTATCCATAATCGATAGTGAGTATGACTTCAGATTGTCTTCGACTTCTCTGACGTTGTCTTTGACTTGAATGTTCCTAGTGTGCCAGCTGAGGCTTTGCCTTCCACTGGTCTAGTCTATGTCGCTGGTCCTCTTAGCGATCAGTAAACACTTAGTCTAATTTAAACAAATCTAGACTGGGCCATAGTTAAAACTTTCATTGGCCCAACAAATTGCTTGTTATTGACTCCTTGTGATTCACCGATCACAAGGGTGCCTTGATTGTTCAAAAATACCAAGTGAAACTCTCTAAAAATCCAAGTCAAAAAGTCAAGGCAGTGGGAACTCCTTTCCCCTGCTTCTAGCCACTGCTAGTTATAAATTGTGTTCAGCTTATTAATAAGTCATTTTAGCTTATTCTAATGTGCAACAACTTATTTTTTGTAATAGGTCTTAATATTTTGAGCTTATAAGTGAATCTGGAAGTTTATAGCTTTTGGTTTTAAGTTTTTACTAGAAAACGACTATTTTGTCTTTTTCAAATTCAGCTTATTGCTTATTTCAGCTTATTGAGTGTGCTTATTGGAAAAAATTTTGTTGCTTAAGCTTTGTTAAGCCATTTGTGACTTATTGCAACTTGAATCACCTCTTGAAATAGTCTAGAACTCAAAAACGACTATTTTGTTGTTTTGTGAAGAGGGCTTTGGCTTATTTCAGGCTTATTCCTTGAGCTTATTTCAAGTTTCTTTTTGCAAATAGCTTAATTAGGTCAAGAGAAGGACTTGGGTAAAATCTTAGCTTATGGCATCAGCTTATAGCTTAATGGGCCAAAAAGCCCATTAAGAATAAGCTGTTTTGAAATAAGCTAGCTTAAGCTCATTTTAAGCTTTTAGGCCTTTGGAAAACTATGTTTAAAATCAAATTTTAAGCTTGACTGGAGCTTTTGGGCCATTTCTGAGAACTTTTTCTTATTGGGCCCAATATTAAGCCCATTAAGGATCTGTTTGGGTATTTGGCCCATTTAAAGGACCAATAGGGGCATTTTTGGTATTTCAAGTTCATTTTCTGTTTAATTAGGTTAAAATAAACTAGTTTGCAAGTTTGTAGAATTTTTTATAAATTTTGTATTTTTAATATTATTTTATTATTATTTTATTATTAAAAATTAAAATTTATATTTTTCAAGTTTTTATATTTTTCTTAGGTTAAATACATTAAGTTAGGAATTTTACAATTTTTAGAATATTTTTATTTTCATTAGATTAATTTTTATAATTATTTTAAGTTTTAATAGTTTTTAATTATTTTTAAATAGTTTTTATTAGTTTTAAAATTTTCAAAAATAGTTTTAAATTAAGTTAAGTCATTCTAGAGGTTTACAATTGAAAAAATCTCATTTTGGGCTTTTTGTTAGTTAAATTGATTTTTTGGGCTTTAATTAGCATTAAAAAATTATTATTTAATTAAATAAAAGGTTTGAGTGATTTTTGATTTTTTGTGAACTCTAATTACATTATTTAGGATTTATTGCAGTTTTCTAGGAATTTTTTAGGATAAATTTTTAATTTTGTCACTTTTTACGGTTTTACGTGTACGACATTTCGTCTTAGTTTAATTCGTCATCGTAACCGTCATTCTCTTCTAATCTCATTTTTCTTTCCTTTTCTCATAAATATAATCACAAAGTTAATCATCTCTTAACACAACGCAGTTGCCTCCTTGGGAAACGAACTTTGAACCACATTGGTCATTAGTGCTTGGTTTTCCTAAACCTACACTTAATACTTTCCCTATTTTGCTCTCTTTTCCTAAAGGGTAGTAAAAACTCTACACATAGTTATCCCCCCATTACGTGTTTTACAAAGTATATTGTGTTCCATTACTTAGTTTTCTAAACCTATGAATATCACTCAACTTTTTGTTGACGGGTTTTACACGTTCTAATCTCAGGTAATACTGCTTAATGTGCTTGGACGAGGTACCGCGGGATGTTGGCGGCTTGGAAAGATATGTGTTGTGATATGTTTATGCTTTGTTATAAATGACGTTGTTAAAGTCTTCCGCTGATCTTTGGTTATCTTAAAACTTTAAGCTATGATGTTATGGTACTTTATTATGTTTTAAAACTTGTGGGACCGATGTTTCTAAACTCTGATATAATGTGATGTAATATATATGTCTTCTATTACGTCATTTTTCGTGTAATTTATTACTCATTGTTACTTGTACCTTGACGTGTGATCCCCTCGTTGCCTAGTTGTTCCATGTCAAATTCTGGGGGTCACACAACTTCCTTGAAAATGATCTTGTAAATCAAGAATTCAGTGGGAGAAATTATGATCTTAAAGAAACTCAAGAAGATACATTGCCTTCTAAAAATACTAGCGAAGAAATTCCAATAGAACCAGAAAGTATGGGAGCTCCACCGGAACTAATTCCTCCACGTAGGTATGGAAGAACTATACGTGCGCCAAGAAACTATGTCTTAACATAGAGGATGATGAGGAGGAAGTAGGGGATCTTGGTGAACCTGCTAACTATCGATCCGCAATGCTTGATCCATAAAAGTCTAAATGGATAGTTGTGATGAATGAGCAAATGATATACATGAAAATCAATGATGTTTGGATTCTTGTAGGCGCGCCTAAAAATGCTAAAGTAGTGAAAAATAGGTGGATCTTCAAGAAGAAAATCGACATGAACGGTGAAGTACAATCCTATAAAGCACGTTTTGTAGCTAAAGGTTTTACTCAAAATTTTGGCGTAGACTACGAGGAGACATTTTCTCCTGTAGCAGACTTACGAGCTATTAGATTCTCATAGCTATAACAGCATACTATGACTATGAGATATGGCAAATGGATGTTAAAACTGCCTTCTTGAACGGTCGTTTAGATGACGAAATCTATATGCAACAACCGGAAGGGTACGTTGATCCTAAATATCCAAAACGCGTGTACAAACTTCAAAGATCTATTTATGGTTTGAAGCAAGCATCACGTCAATGAAATAAACGATTTGATGAATAAATCAAAAAGTTCGGATTTATTCAAAATCGTGACGAGCCAAGTGTATATCGCAAGGCTAGTGGGAGTGATGTAGTATTCCTAATTTTATATGTCAATGACATATTAATCATGGGAAGTAACATTCCAAGACTTAAGGAAGTTAAGGATTATCTTGGTAAATGTTTCTCTATGAAAGATTTGGGAGATGTTGCATATATTCTGGGAATTAAAATTTAACGAGATAGGAAAAGACGGTTAATTGGTCTTAGTCAAGATGCTTATATTGATAAGATATTGAAGAAGTATAACATGCATAACTCTAAGAAAGGTTTTCAACCCATGGAGGTTAAGCATGAATTAAGTCATGAGTTAGATGCATCAACACCCGAAGAGGTGGCTTACATGCACAAGGTGCCTTATGCTTCGGCTGTAGGATCTATTATGTATGTTGTAAGATACACAAGGCCTGATGTCGCGTTTGCTCAGAACTTGGTCAGTCGTTACCAACAGAATCTAGGGAAGCTCCACTGGAATGCTGTTAAACATATACTAAAGTATTTGAGGAGTACGAAAGATATGTTTTTGGTATTAGGGGGTAACCCAGACACAGAACTGAATGTTACAAGTTTCTGTGATGCGTCCTGGCAATGTGATAAAGACGATACGAAGTCTCAGACGGTTTACGTGTTTGTCATCAATGGATGAGCAGTAGACTGGAAGAGCAAGAAGCAGACAACTATTGCTATGCATGCGACTCAATCTGAGTACATGGCCGTTTCAGAAGCCGCAATGGAAGTTGTTTGGATTAGGAAGTTTATTGGAGATCTTGGAGTGATGCCTTCAATTAAAGAACCTATTGATATGTATTGTGACAACTCTGCTGCAATTATATTTGCCAATGATCCTGGAGTCATGAAAGGCGCCAGACACTTTAAACGTAGATATCACTACGTACGAGAACAAGTTGAAGCTCGTGAAATAAAATTAATAAAAGTTCACATAGACGATAACGTAGCTGATCCTTTTACTAAGGTTTTGCCTAGACCAAAGGTAGTTAAGCATGCCAAGGCGATTGGGCTGCAACTAGCTAGTGAACTCATGCAATAAATCTGTGATTAGTATTTGGATAAAGGATGTTAAAACATTATTGAATTGATGAAATAAAGATTGGTTTTCGTTTATTTTCTGTTATTTGATTTTGTATCCTATTTTACATGTTTTAATCCATAAATAGTTGTTATGTTCTAAATGTCAGTTGTCGATTAATAACATGGGAATATAATTAAACTAAGACAATTCAAAATAGTGACAGAGTATACTTAAAAGTATATTGGTCAATTTTGGATGATATTTGATGAATCAAATATTGGACTTATCCCAACTATATGGTTTTACTTTATGGATCTTTGTCATAGTAAAACATAAATAGTTATCCTTAGACCTAAGATACCAGGAAACTGCATTGAATGTAGTGCATTTCTGTAAGGTAACCTAACGCTAAATGTAACTGGTAGCTATAAGGGTTATTTTTAGAAGTGTTGCAAAGTTCATAAGTTTCGCTTGTAGTCAAAATGGGATTTGTTTCCTTCAAATTATTTTGAAGTATAATGCAGCTGGGCCCCTCGGGGAGTAGTAAGATGTTTGTGTGGCCACACCCAAATTTGTTTTGGTAATCTTTCTATATCCGTAAACGAGAAACATAATGATTAATGAAGGAATGACTAAGATCCATATCCTATTAACGTTGTATTTGAAATGAAAGGATAATAATGATGATGAATCATTACAAGGTTTTGTCCAGGAGACCTTACTCGAGTTGTACTAGTGACATTGCTAGTGTAACTAGACGCTAGTCAATGTAATCACGATATTCGAATTTTGTCCAAGTTGGAGCTGAAAGTTTATGGACATAAAATTAATAGTCGTGTGATAGGATCGAACTCGGGATTACAGGACTGCACACAATACATAAAGGGTTAATTTTATTTAATAAATGTATTTAATATATTTGTTAAATTAAACCGAGCTTAACTAACGATCGTTAAATAAATTAAGGTTTAAGTAAAACGATCGTTATGGAATTAAATACAAGAAAAGAAGGAAACGGAAAATTCCGGAAGCCTCCTTTGGGTGGGCTTAGGCCGGCGGCTACAAGGGAAAAAGGGGAAGAAAAATGTTTTTCTAGCCTATATAAACAACCCTTAGCCCTCATATTTTTTCCATCCCTCTCTCTTCTTTCCTGCGATCAAACCAAAAGGCAAACACCTTTTTTAGGGTCCTTTTAACCTCTTGGTTTAGATTTCTTGAATCTAGTACTAGCCCCTCTCTAGGGTTGTTGGGTAGATTATTCCACAAGTGTAGAAGCTTCGTTTATACGTGCTTGACTCACGGTTAGCCCGTTGCATTACGTGTGTGCAAGAGCGTAATATAGTTTTACTTTAAACTATATCTTGGCACCGTTCTTCATAAACCCTAATTGTTGATTCAATTGGTGATCTTGTGGATCTTTGCTAGGATAAAGGTATGTAAACTAATTCAATTAATTATAATTGTGTTATTATGATCTTGTTAAATGGCTTCTGTTATTACGTGCCTTGATATTTGCTTATGATTATATAATTGTTATGAATTTCATAAACCATCAATAACTGTCATGTAACTTGTAAGCTTATTCACATAACTCCTATTTAATTCACAAGATTATTCAAACTCTCATCTAATTCAAAATCTTATTCAAACAAATAAGCTTATTCATATTAATCACCTAATTAAAAAGCTAACTAATAAGCTTATTCAAAATCAAATAAGCAAAAAAAAGAAAGAATAGAAACTTGATATGAATTTGTGTTAATTAACTGATCTAATTAACCGATTCTAATGGATTAATAAATGTTGTTCGTGATGTATTTGTGATTATGCGCTCCGATTTGTAGAGAGAAAGATCGGGGTAGAGAGAGAAGTAACAGACGGGATGTGTGTGTTTTAATGAGAAAGAAGGAGAAAATTGTTTATATAGTGGGCGGGTGAATTGACGAAAATACCCCTGTAGTGTAAAATAGGGATTTAATCTCAGCCCTTAGATGGTAGGGAGATGGAGGGTGGGGATCATATCTTAGATAAGTTTGGTATCCAAATGAACTTAAATCATAAAAATATATTTAAAACTCAATTTCTTTACAAATTTTGCATTAAGTATTAGTATATAACTAAAATTTAAAAAATAAAACTTCAAAAGTCAGACACTTTATATATGAAATAAAAAAGTTAATAAAATCAGTTTAGTTTTAGATAAATATAATGACTGTAACACCCCATTTTGGTAAATGGAATATCACAAGTAATATGTCGTGTCATCAAAGCATGCAAGGTAAATGTCCAAGAAAATTAAATGACCATGAATGGAAATACTAGAAACAAACATCGGTAGTCCAAGTATAAGCTCAACACACATGAATATAAGTACTGAAATGGAAAAGGACTAAACAATGTTCAAAGAAATAAAGTAGCGTAATGTATGAAAAATGCATAAAGTAATGAATGCTAGATAACTTCCATTCATATGCACATACTCTCAAAGTCTACGAGCGTCATTGAGTACCTGCCGTTTGGGAACATGAAAGGAAAAACGGCTGAGCATAACGCCCAGTGAACGGATATACAAGTATAGCATGAAATGACATAAGGTTAATAAGACAAATAGCAGCGGAAATGTATAAGTCCTAGATAACCTGGAACATGTTCATAAAACTGGTTTTATAGTTTGAAAATACTTATGTTTTTATATGAAAACTATAGTAATTAGCCAATAAGCCATATAGGTCATGAGGTTCCACCGTGCATGAATACTTGGAGGGGAGACCTCATCATGCAATTAGAGGGGTTGCCTCTAATTAACTAGTTTGGGTAAGAGGGATCAACTCCTTGTGAAGGATGCAAGACACACATCGCATTCACCATGAAAATCCTGTAAAACATATAACTAGGATGCACCCATACGCCCTACATGATAATATAATATATGTGGCCAAAACTGAAAAGGGACGCCACGAGCAATCACTCTGCCGCAGGGAAGTCATAACACTGGTGCCTCTAGTGTTATGGTTATAATTTGTTTTATAATATAATATTTGTTTTACAAATTATGGTTTTATTGGTTAATAAAAGCGTTTTTGGTAATTATGCTACTTGGCAAAAAGCACATAAAAAGTAAAAATATTATCTAGATACGTATACGTACTACACTACTTGGCACGCAAAACGAGAAGACTACTAATATAATATTCTACTATTATTAAACTAATCTATATATATTATACTAAAATGAAGTTAAAATGAGAAAGTATATTAATGCAACAAATGCAAATCTAAATCAGTACATCATTGCAATTAACGTATGCAAATGAAAGCCCATAGAAATGGCCCAACAAGATTAATATTCACCCAGTTACTGTTTAACTGTAACTAACGAGCCGGACTAACAGTGCATTTATAAAACTAACAGAAGGCTAACGACCCTAACTGTGGACCGTGACTGTCATGCTGATATATAGAACGGAGGTTGTAACGTGTAAATCACCAAACAGAATTCTAAAGGAAAATTACAAGTACACTAGTAGCAGACAGAAAACAAGTAGAGCTAATCTTAATGTTGCAATGCTACACTATTATTATAAATTTAATATGTTTTTTAATGTATATCTTTTTGTCTCGAATCGTGTCGAATTGATTTTACGATTTATCGTTAGGACTTTATTTGTTTTTTGTTAATAAAACGATTTTTAGTATTTATACTACTTGGCACGTAAAACGAGAAAAATACTATTATTATATTCTATATTATAGTATTACGTAAAATGAGCTAATGTGCTGATATCAAATTGAACTCGAACAAAGAATAACAAATAAAGCTAAATCAAATTCTAGCATTCATACCGTACTATACCTCCATTATAGTAAGATGAAACAAAAATGACCACAAACAAAAGTAAGATAAAATTTGAAGCAAAAATTTCAAATGTAATTCACACAGATGAAACAAAGTAACGTAGAGAAAAGGGCCAACAAATCAGCCTAATAAAGGCTCACAATTGCAACGAAGTTTAATTACATTAGGATTGTGAATGCACAGAATGTTAACAAAATTAAACAAACTATTATTCAACGTCTAACAGACTCTATACAAAGCACTGAAAATCAGGTCCTAGGCTGGACTCATACTCTTGACACTTTCAAATTTCTCTACTGATTTTACAAAAAAAAAACTAACTGAACCTTGATAGTGAACTACATAAACTGTCTAAAGCACCTAATCAAACAATCGATACTAAATTCAACTAATTCCAATCACTCTATTATATCTACTGAATATTAAGGCTGCATATCAAAGGTTATGAAAGAGACTTATACTACCAGCTAGGAATACCAAATTATTAATCTCTCTATCTCAAATCAACAAGTAATGAAGAGTTCTGAACAAATTCAAGCAAAATTTACACTACTCATTACATTACAATTCAATAGTTATAAATGCAGAAAATTTTAAAGTGAGACAACCTGCCATCCCGGCCTGCCCGCTGACGACGATAGGTGCTCTAACTGCTGGAACAAAAACACTAGTTTCTGAAACGAAAACTGAAATCTGAGCAATCTGAGCTAACTGAAACTGATCTCGAACCGAATCACAATCTCGCACTATCTACTCTAACAATAGCCTTTGACGTGAACAAACCGGAACTCGAAACTTGAAACATAAACTGATTTCGAAGTGTGATCAAAGAGCTAAAACGGGAATTTGAACAAAAATGCAACTAAGAACACCACAGCGTAATAGCTTATAGCAATAAACTATAACAGCTTATTCAATCAGTAAACCGCAAACGTACATCACACAAACAATAATCATAAATCGAAACTGCCAAATGTAAACTAGAATCGAAACCACACAAATCTAAATAACCTAAAATTCTGTATACGCTGAATTGTTTCTCACACTTCCATAAATCAATCGAAACAAGAAAAAGAACAAGAAACTGAGATGCTGCGAATGTTTAGAGTTTATAAAATCCTAATACAAAACTTGAATAAAAGAAATGTAGATTTGAACAGAGAATAAGGAAGCTGTGATGGATTTTATAAACTAATTTTACCTAAATCTTATGCTACTAAAAAAACAGAAAAAATGAATAATAGAAACCAAGACGAATCCTACGCTATAACCGAATCTAATCGAACCCCACTTCAGCTACATCATAAACTCCCTTGTCAAACTTCATGTATCGAATAGCATATTATTAGCAGAAACATAACCGAATACAAAACCTTCTATAGCCTTCGAATCACAAATATCTAAATCGACTTAAACACCGATAACAAGAGCTATATCAAACCAAAACTGCAAATCTTCAATGGTAATAAAACGAAAATCAAACTTCAATCATAAAAACATAAATAGCTATCGAATCACAAATTCACATCAAAACATCCAAACCTCAATAAAATCATATGAATAATCAAAAAGTGTATCACATCTAACCGATCCTGCTTCCTAAAATCTTCGAATCAAATAGAGAATATAAACTGTTTATTAAAAATAAAGCTACGTTTTATATAAAGAAAAGTAAATGAACATTAAATCCTAAATCTATAGCTACTACAGAAAGAAAATAAAACACAGGGAGTAAAAAAATATATGAAAGGAAGATGGATTCTGCGTATATATTTTTTAAGCTATCTATCCTATTGAATGAATAACAAAAGATGCCCTAAATAAATATAAAGTGCTGCCTGATATTTGTGTTTTCTACGCTACATAAAAAGACAAGACAAGGAAAAAGAAGATGCGTAAGTTGTAAGCTATATATACCAGATCCAATCTTCTATATTTTTTTGTCTTCAAAATGGGCCTTCATTCCTCTTTATTTGGGCCAGTTGTGTCGTGTTTTGGGTCAGCAGATAAGGCCTGAAGCTTCTTTGCGCTGCAGCAGCATTAAACGGGCTGTGACGATAAAAGGGCCCAGCAGATTGTATGTAATATAAATATTGGGTCGGTCCGACCCATTTAAATGGTGTCGGGTCGGCTCAATAAAATATGAAGGCACCGTCAGGATTGATTTTTCGTCTTCTTTCCATTTCTCGTGTTCGTTTTGGCTCTTAAGCTTCATTTCTTGTGATTTCTTTGATATCCGTACCTGCACACGCACAAACGACAAAACAAACATATATTTGGTATAATTGATGTTTATTTGACCATTTTAAGCATGTTTTACGAGGAAATATGATGTGTAATTAGAGTCACATCACACCCCTCTACTAAACCATTGTCGTGTCCTCACGCAATGCTAGAATAAAGTATAAAGCAACTCTACTTTTCATTTATTAAAAGCATTTATTCATTTTATTAATATTATAAGTGTAAATGACATAATGTATCGCTTTCATTATTCAAAAATAACTTTTAGGATCACAAAATTTGAATAGGTTCATCGTCCTCGACTTTTCACTCTTTCCATGCCAAGCTCAAAAACAAGATCATTTTTAACAAAAAGTTCTCATGTTAAGACCACTTATATAAGACATTTGTGTAGAACTCCTTCTCCATTATTCCTAAATTGTATCTCTATTATTCACCCGTAGGCTCATTTGACTTATTTAATAATCATTAGTCCAAAAATGAAGGTAAAACGATGTAAACCCGACACTTAGAACCTAACATCATCCTCAAAAACCGTTGTCACTAAAGAAAGCCCACATCAAGGATAATTTAACACGATTTAGGGAATAAATTCCCGGATTTGAAATTTGGCCAATAGTACTACTTATTATTTATTCCTCCAAAGTCATGTTGACTTTATCGTGGAGTTAGAAAATTTACATCATATACCCTTAGGCTCTTTAAGATGTAAAAGTGCTCCTTATCTATGATCCACACCCTAAGTCTCCTTGAACCATAAACAAGGGAATTGACATTCATCATCACTCCACACCCTAAGGCTCCTTGAAATAATGATGAAGCAATTTTTATTAAACACTTACCATGCCATACACCCTAAGGCTCTAATGACAAGGCTCGTGCTACATGTCCCACACCCGAAGGCTCCTTGAGATCATGTTTTAATCTTATTCTTCTTTATTTATGATATATATAGTAGGCCAAATTCCGCAATCCCATGGTCTGAATACCTCCTACTTAGTGGTTATGAGCCACCTTAGTCGGAAGTACATGACGCTGGCACCCTCAATGTGTTCTTGCTTTAATTACAAGGGAAATAAAAGAATCGGTTAAGAGCTAAAATATCAAACCTAAAACGTAAAATCTTCAAGCGGGGAGAAAGAGCCATAAAAACTCATATAAGGAAGAATTAACCTTTAAACTTACTATCAACTCTATCATCTCTCGTTCTCCACAATTTAAAATCTCAAATAATGAGACTTGTGGATGCTTAGCCTAATAAACCAATTAAGGTCTATATGGTTAAGGAATGAGCTAAGGTAAACCGGTCAAGTCAAAAACTATTCTTATTTTCACCAACCGAAAGCTTACATTCGTGTCAAAAACACTTACTAAAATATGAAAAAAAAAATTATGCAATTTTAAGCACATTTTTGAAAAACGGAGTACGTGAAGACAACGAACAAAAGGAAAAGCATATCGATAGATACCCCCCATACTAAAACCAAACATTGTCCTCAATGTTTCAAGTCTAAGGGTATAATACCACCTACTAGAGACGAAGAGTCGAATGCAAAATTCTAGCATGGAAAGGGTATGTAGCAAATAATTAAAAGCCGTTTATTAATTATGCCAATAAAAATAAGCGTTAGTAAAGGATATAATCATCGGATATCGGATGTCTCAAATGAAGGATCGAAACTCGAGTGATACGTGATGAAAACGAACACGAGAGTCTTTGTTATGAGAAACCTGAAATCACATCACAAACGAAACACGATAACAAATGAAAGAGCACAATCCCTTCATGATAAAGTAAAATAACCTCCCAAATAAGAAAAACCCCATAAAAGTCCACCGGGGTTATATACGTGGTTTCCATCTCTAAAAGAAATAGACCCCAAAGTGGCAATAGCAAACAAGTAAAAGAAAGATTGGTTTCCTTTAAACAAAAGTCTCTTACAATTAGTTGTATGGTCACAAGGTAATGATCTCGGGTATTTAAATTTTTTTCCTTTTATTTCATTAGTAAGATACTTAGATAGCTCAAATATGTGTATACCCGGATCAAATATTGTTCCCTCTATGGGAAAATATCAAGACAACTCGGTGTCAACCATAAAAGAATCACCCTCAAATATGAAATCAACAAGAGACAACGAGGGTGAAAAAGTAGGTGTCAAAACACTAATAGTCGGAACCCTCGGGTCTTTGTTCTCTTTATCATCATGAATGGGTGGGACGGGAGGGATAGAAGGTATAGTATCATCGTGTAATAAATCCTCTAGAAAAAGTATATCTCCCTCCACATCAAAATACCCAGGAATGTACTCAATTGGTGTGTCAATATCAAGAAACTCATCGATCTCGGGAATGAGAAAACCATCATCATCACTAAAAGTGATATATGGAAGAGAATTGATGGTAGAATCAAAAGTAATTGGTGAAGAGGCAAATGTGAATTTGTCAAAATCCGAGTTTTCAAAATTAATTTCAAAATCAAGTTTTAAATCTCCATTTGCTTTCTCATCAATACCATGATCACAATGAAGCTCATCCAAGAAAACCAATAACACGGGATCATAAAAAGCATCCTCGTGATGGAATCTCTCAACACTCGGGGTATAAAAATCATTACTAAGGAGTAAAGGATCCAAAAAATCATTAGTATCATTATCATGTTTTTCAAAAGTCGGTTTTTGTAAAATAGGAGAGTCATCCTCATCCGAGCCCGATGAAGAATTAAAAGTATAGTCGGAATCATAAGATAACACATCCATATCCAGATAACTACTATGAGGAGTAGTATCATTTGGAGGAGTAGGTGAAGGAGTCATAAAAGGAATGGGGTCAAATGTAGGCTCAAGTATAATCTCGGGAATTTCCTCACAAGATGAGGAAGGAGAGCTAAATGTATATGTGGGTGTCAACACCGGAGGGGGAGTAAAACTCATGATAATCTCTGGGCCTTGTCTCTCCTTTATTGGCAGAGAGATGGAAGGATCCATAGTGGGAACATCACTACTAGTAGTGGTCTTAGCCTCAAATTGAGCTCTCAAAGCTTCTAAAAGTTGATATTTAAGACTTTGGTTTTGTTCATGAAGATCATTTATCATCCTCTTTTGTTACTCAAATATTTCAACTATTTCATCCATTTGTGAAGGTTGAATTTGAAAATCCCCTTGATTATTACTTTAAAAATAGTTATGATTTTAAAAATCTTCCTGAATTTGAAAGCTTTGATTTTGAAAAGCCCCAAAACACTCCTCATTAATTTGTGGTGGGTCTGGAGTCAACTCAACCGAGAGTTGCTCAATAACTACTTCTTCCTCAAAATCCGGAGGAGAAGAGTCACTAGTCACATGAGAAAGGGGACTAGAAGAATCATCAAAAATAGGGTCATCAAAATCAACACATGGCTCATCACTAACTCTTGGAGTATATGAGAAAAGAGTGCCACTCCTAATGATAATAGATGTGGTACCGGATACTTCGGCCTTGCTCCATACTTGAGACTTGTTCTCAATAATCATTAAAGCCTCACTAGTACTCTGAGAGTAAAGATTTCCGCTTGCAGCCGTGTTAAGAGAATCTTGATCGTATTGGGTCAACCCGTGATAAAACGAATCATTCAAGTGCAAAGCGGAAAATCCATGATGAGGACAACTACGCACTAAATCCATAAATCTTTCCAAATCCTCGGTAAATGTTTCATTATTATACTCTTGAAAATTAGTAATGTCCAATCGAATTTTTCTCGTTTTAGCTTAAGGGTAAAACTGATTTAAGAATTTTGACTCAAGATTAGCCTATGTAAAAATAGATCATGGTGGTTCATTTTCAAGCCAAGTCCGGGCTTGCCCATCAAGGGAAAAAGGAAAAAGGTGTAAATAGATAATGTCTTGTGTCACATTGGTGTATTTGACGGTTTTGGCGTATGAATAAAAATGGCGGATATGAGCATAAGGATCGTCGTCCTCAAATCCGTAAAAAGGACGACCGGATATCAACTTAATCAAATCCAGATGAAGCTCAAAATAATCACTATCGATATCCGGTATCACGATCGCACTGTCGAGACATCCCTCAGTAGGTACTTGCAACAACTCATAAATCGATCGATTATCCATAGCCATTTCAAAGCACGATACTCGGGATCGGCTTGACTCGTCACGATATTATTTTTTATAAAAGAAAATATAATATGTACGTAAAAACGAAAAAGAAACCAAGATAGAATATATATATATACGTAGATTTTTTTGGTGTAATACTTTAGGAAAAGTATTACTTTTTTGATTTTTTTTTGTGCAAATCTTAGGAAAGAAATGCTTTTGTGATTTTTTATTTTTTTATTTAATTTTTTAAAGAAAATATTATAATATAATATACTATATAAAACTATATATAATATATAATATATAGCTAAAAAATAAAATCTAAAAGAAAAAATATTTTTTAGTTTTTTTAAAGGGTATATATAGTAATAAAGAAAAGAAGAAAAAATAAGAAAACATTTTTGGTTTTAATTGATTTTATAATTTTTTTATTTTTTTATTTTTTTATTTTTTTATTTGTTATATATATTTTTTATTGCAATGAAAAATAACGTTCAAAAGTGAACGGATTCCAAAATCCAAATCGCCTCACGAAAAATCGTCAATCGTAACGAGTACGAACCGGTAGCGGCGCCAATTTAATATGTTTTTTTTAATGTATGTCGTTTTGTCTCGAATCGTGTCGAATTGATTTTAAGATTTATCGTTAAGACTTTATTAGTTTTTGGTTAATAAAACGATTTTTAGTATTTATACTACTTGGCACGTAAAACGAGAAAAATACTATTATTATATTCTATATTATAGTATTACGTAAAATGAGCTAATGTACTGATATCAAATTGAACTAGAACAAAGAATAACAAATAAAGCTAAATCAAATTCTAGCATTCATACCGTACTATACCTCCATTATAGTAAGATGAAACAAAAATGACCACAAACAAAAGTAAGATAAAATTTGAAGCAAAAATTTCAAATGTAATTCACACAGATGAAACAAAGTAACGTAGAGAAAAGGGCCAACAAATCAGCCTAATAAAGGTTCACAATTGCAACGAAGTTTAACTACATTAGGATTGTGAATGCACAGAATGTTAACAAAATAAAACAAACTATTATTGAACGTCTAACAGACTATATACAAAGCACTGAAAATCAGGTCCTAGGCTGGACTCATACTCTTGACACTTTCAAATTTCTCTACTGATTTTACAAAAAAAACTAATTGAACCTTGATAGTGAACTGCATAAACTGTCTAAAGCACCTAATCAAACAATCGATAGTAAATTCAACTGATCCCAATAACTCTATTATATCTACTGAATATTAAGGCTGCATATCAAAGGTTATGAAAGAGAGTTATACTACCAGCTAGGAATACCAAATTACTAATCTCTCTATCTCAAATCAACAAGTAATCAAGAGTTCTGAACAAATTCAAGCAAAATTTACACTACTCATTACATTACAATTCAATAGTTAAAAATGCAGAAAATTTTAAAGTGAGACAACCTGCCATCCCGGCCTGCCCGCTGACGACGATAGGTGCTCTAACTGCTGGAAGAAAAACACTAGTTTCTGAAACGAAAACTGAAATTTGAGCAATCTGAGCTAACTGAAACTGATCTCGAACCGAATCACAATCTCGTACTATCTACTCCAACAATAGCCTTTGACGTGAGCAAACCGGAACTCAAAACTTGAAACATAAACTGATTTCGAAGTGTGATCAAAGAGCTAAAACAGGAATTTGAACAAAAATGCAACTAAGAACACCACAGCTTAATAGCTTATAGCAATAAACTATAACAGCTTATTCGATCAGTAAACCGCAAACGCACATCACACAAACAATAATCATAAATTGAAACTGCCAAATGTAAACAAGAATCGAAACCACACAAATCTAAATAACCTGAAATTCTGTATACGCTGAATTGTTTCTCACACTTCCATAAATCAATCGAAACAAGAAAAAGAACAAGAAACTGAGATGCTGCGAATGATTAGAGTTTATAAAATCCTAATACAAAACTTGAATAAAAGAAATGTAGTTTTGAACAGAGAATAAGGAAGATGTGATGGATTTTATAAACTAATTTTACCTAAATCTTATGCTACTAAAAAAACAGAAAAAATGAATAATAGAAACCAAGATGAATCCTACGCTATAACCGAATCTAATCGAACCCCACTTCAACTACATCATAAACTCCCTTGTCAAACTTCATGTATCGAATAGCAGATTATTAGCAGAAACATAACCGAATACAAAACCTTCTATAGCCTTCGAATCACAAATATCTAAATCGACTTAAACACCGATAACAAGAGCTATATCAACCAAAACTGCAAATCTTCAATAGTAATAAAACGAAAATCAAACTTCAATCATAAAAACATAAACAGCTATCGAATCACAAATTCACATCAAAGCATCCAAACCTCACTCAAATCATATGAATAATCAAAAAGTGTATCACATCTAACCGAACCTGCTTCCTAAAATCTTCGAATCAAATAGAGAATATAAACTGTTTATTAAAAATAAAGTTGCGTTTTATATAAAGAAAACTAAATGAACATTAAATCCTAAATCTATAGCTACTACAGAAAGAAAATAAAACACAGGGAGTAAAAAAAATATAGGAAAGGAAGATGGATTCTACGTATATATTTTTTTAAGCTATCTATCCTATTGAATGAATAACAAAAGATGACCTAAAATAAATATAAAGTGCTGCCTAATATTTGTGTTTTCTACGCTACATAAAAAGACAAGACAAGGAAAAAGAAGATGCGTAAGTTGTAAGCTATATATCCCAGATCCAATCTTCTATATTTTTTTGTCTTCAAAATGGGCCTTCATTCCTTTTTATTTGGGCCAGTTGTGTCGTGTTTTGGGCCAGCAGATAGGGCCTGAAGCTTCTTTGGGCTGCAGCAGCATTAAACGGCCTGTGATGATAAAAGGGCCCAGCAGATTGTATGTAATATAAATATTGGGTCGGTCCGACCCATTTAAATGGTGTCGGGTCGGCTCAATAAAATATGAAGGCACCGTCAGGATTGATTTTTCATCTTCTTTCCATTTCTCCTGTTCGTTTTGGCTCTTAAGCTACATTTCTTGTGATTTCTTTGATATCCGTACCTGCACACGCACAAACGACAAAACAAGCATATATTAGGCATAATTGATGATTATTTGACCATTTTAAGCACGTTTTATGAGGAAATATGATGTGTAATTAGAGTTACATCAATAACGCCCAGTGAACGGATATACAAGTATAGCATGAAATGACATAAGCTTAATAAGACTTAATAGCAGCGGAAATGTATAAGTCCTAGATAACCTGGACATGTTCATAAAACTGGTTTTATAGTTTGAAAAGACTTATGTTTTATATGAAAACTGTACTAATTAGCCAATAGCCCATATAGGTCATGAGGTTCCACCGTGCATGAATACTTGGAGGGGAGACATCATCATGCAATTAGAGGGGTTGCCTCTAATTAACTAGTTTGGGTTAGAGGGATCAACCCTTGTGAAGGATGCAAGGCACACATCGCATTCACCATGAAAATCCTGTAAAACATGTAACTAGGATGCACCTATACGCCCTACATGATAAAATAATATATGTGACCAAAAATGAAAAAGGACGCCACGAGCAATCACTATGCCGTGGGGAAGTCATAACACTGGTGCCTCTAGTGTTATGGTTATGGTACCTCCATAACTAGGTGACACTGGTCATGCATGTATATGGCTTAGGCATTTAAAACTAACATAAGTAATCAAAACATATAAAACATATACTTGGGAAAACAGTTGGCTGTAAACGGGAAATCCTAATAAGGAAAGAATGTTCATACTAAAGGACGGAAAATCCGTACCTTGTGTCCAGTGAACGAGGAAAGACGAAAGGATGAATAGTCTTACTCCGACCTCACTAATGCTACATAAATAAGGGACATGTATAAGTTGTCTGATTACTGAGTACGTTACTAGTTCTATCATGTTCTTAGCTTGTTTTATATGTTCTTGTCTTGTTTACTATTTTAAATGTTATACTTTATTAATCATGTATTTCATGTATTCTGATTAAGTATTATCTTGTATTCTTGTATTATTATACTTGTTGTGTAATAATAAGTAACTTTCTAAAAAATGGCATGTTTCTAAAAACAGAAAGTTTCCAAAAATAGAAAGTTTTCAAAAATAGATCAGTTTCTAAAAGTTGAAAGTTTCCAAAAATAGTAAGTTTCCTGAAACAGAAAGGTTCCATGTTTAGAAATAAGCTGGATTAATAAGCTAATAATATAAGCTAATGTTTACTGGTTAAAAGTCATAAGTCATGTAATTAATAATATAGTTTATTAATTAAATCTCATTTTAATTTAATAAACTATAGGTTGATTTAATTAAATAAAGCATGATTTAATTAAATTAAGGCATATAAAATACTTAGGTTAATCATGTATTAATAATTTTTTAGTTATAACCTACGTCATAATTTATTAATTAATTATAAGTCCATGTTTTAATAATTAATTAATAACTATAGTCTAAATTGAATAACAAATATACTTAGGTTAAACATGTATTATTTATTAAAAATAAATATAACCTAAGTCCATGATTAAATTAAATTAATTATTAGTCATGTTTAATTAATTTAATAATTCTTGTAAAAATATAACTTGTAAAATAATCTCGTGCCCGAACCCGTGTTTTACATATAAGCCGAACCAAACAACCCTTGATAGTGGCTACCCGGCCTAGCTGGTTGCCACTATACGAGTAAACTTCCCACCGGCTGTTAGTAGGTGGTTTCCCCCTGCTCGGCTGCGGTTCCCCCTACTCAGCCCAAAACAGCCACCGGCTGATGCCGGTGGTGCTTGTTGCTGCTGCACCGAGACCCAACACAAACCAAACCACACCCCCACTTGAGTCGGGGTCCGTTGTTTCTGCTGCCAAACCACCAAGACCACACCGAGCCCTCTTGGTCTCAGCTGTTGGTGCGAAACAAATCAAGTCGAGAGTTTGGGCTCTCGGTTTGTGTGTCGGCCGAACAAACCCCACCAAAAACCCCACTTATTCATGTTTCTTGGATTTGTTTTACATGTTTTTAATTATGTTATTATCGTTAGTCACATGAACATAATTAAAAGAAAAAATAAAAATAAAAGATGAAGGTTTTTGATGATACCGAACATGTGCTTGGAAAAGAACTAAGAACACGAACACAATCAACCCCAAAATCAACAATCAACAATCAATCGAACACCCTTTTGTGTTGTAGCCGACGGCAAAGGAGAGGAGAAGAAAGCTAAGGTTTTAATTTTTTGTAAAAATTTTGTGAATGAAAACTCTGTGTTTTACTTTTCTTAGTTAACAAAACAAATGGGTTTGGGCCCCCCTCTTTGCTCCTTGTCCGCGGAAACCATAAGCCCACAAGGGCTTCTCGGGCTTTGTTCGTGTTTAAAAATTTACGTCTTTGTTTGTATGATTAAATGTTCGTATTGGTTCGTGTTTTAATATTCATGATATATTTATTATACGTGATACTTGTTTATCGTGTAATAATATATATACGTAGTTCACATGTTCATGTTTTAATGTTCGTGCTCATATGCTCGTGATTTTAATTATTATACTTAATAATTATCGTGTATTATCACGTACTTAATAACTATCGTGCACTAACACATACATAGTTTCTGAATTTAATTGGTTCATGGCATTTATATGCGGGTTTTACAACTCTTCCCCCTAAAAAGAATAATTAGTCCCTGAATTATAGATAACGTAAACTGAAAGAGGAACATACCCGAATCAAAACTTGAAATGAGGTTAAGAATTCAAGATGGACTCCTCTGTTTCCCAAGTGGCTTCCCGCTCGGTATGATCCCTCCAAAGGATTTTGACGAATAGAATCGTCTTCTTCCTCATGACTCGTTCCTGTTTATCAAGAACTCATTCAGGTTCCTCGATGAAGGTAAGATTTTCACGAATCTGTTCAAGTGGATACTGAACCATGTGAAATAGATGATACTTGTACCCTCTGAGTAAGGACACATGGAAAATGTCATGAACATGAGAAAGCTGTAGAGGTAACGCTAAACGATACGATACTTCACCGACTCGCTCGATGATATCAAACGGTCCGATGAATCGAGGACTGAGTTTTCCTTTTATTCCAAAACGTCTAACACCACGTTTTGGTGACACCTTAAGAAAGACATGATCACCCACGTTGAAATGCAAATCCCTACGATGCTTGTCGGCATAACTCTTTTGACGTGCACGAGCTTCTTGCAGTTTACCCCTAGCTACAACGACTTTCTCGTTGGTCAACTATATCATCTTCAGACCTTCAAGTGTTCGCTCACCAACCTGATCCCAACAGATTGGGGCGCAAAACTTCTTGCCATACAACATCTCAAACGGTGCACACCTGATGCTGGCGTGCCAACTGTTGTTGTATCTAAACTCTACCAAGCAAATGTAGTCGTCCCAATATCTTGTCCATTCTAAAGCACATTCTGAATGGTTCGCTCCGACTGTCCGTCTGTTTGAGGATGAAAGGCCGTGCTAAGCTTAAGTTTGGTACCCCCAAGCTTTCTGCAGACTCCTCCAAAATCGTGAAGTAAACCGAGGATCTCTGTCCGAGATGATACTGGATTGAGCATCATGAAGTCTCATGATCTCCTTCTTATATGTGTCAGCCAGTTTGCTAACTGGATCATCCTCGCGGATTGGTAAGAAATGAGTCGATTTAATAAGTCGATCAACGATGACCCAAATTGCATCATGCTTCCTCTTGGTCTGCGGAAGTCTGGTGACAAAATCCATGGTGATCTTGTCCCACTTCTACTCTGGAATGTCTAATGGTTGTAGTAGACCACTAGACCGTTGATGCTCGATCTTAACCTGCTGGCAGGTAAGACATTTGGAGACATAGGTAGCAACATCCTGTTTCATACCACTCCATCAGAAATACTACTTGATGTCGTGGTACATCTTGGTTGAACCAGGATGAATGGAGAATGGGGAGCTATGAGCTTCAGCCAATAATGCTTCCCTGAGTGTAAGATCATCAGAAACACAAAGTCTAGTGCCCTGCCATAAGATACCGTCGTCATCTAACCGAAACTCCGTCTGCTGCTCTAAGTTCTGAATGATTGCCCATATTTCACCATCATTGTAACACCCCATTTTAATAAATGGAATGTCACGCGTGATTATGGCGTGTCATCAAAGCATACAAGGATAAATGTCTAAACATTACATGACCATAAAGGAAATACCGGAATCAAACATCGGTAGTCCAAAAGTAGAACTCATCACACACACACATAAATAGTGTAAATGAAAGGACTAAACAATGTCCATGGAAATGAGTATCAAAGTATAAAGAAATGTGTAGAAACTAGAAGGGGGGGGTTGAATAGTTTCTAGTTAGTTTTCAAAACATTTCGGCTTAATCCACTGTGTGCGGTTCCTTATGTGTGCCCGCGGTTCTTTATCAACAAAGAACCGCCGGTCCATTTAGAGAACCGCTGACAGTGAACTTAACCTTTTGTTACATGTTAAACTTTGACAATCCTTTGTATCAAATTCTCGCTCAAGCTTGACTAGATATGAGATGTGTTTGATTGAAAGATAAATACTACAAGTAAGTAAACACACAAACACATCAAATCAAGAGTACATCAAGCAATAGTCTAAAAACTAAGCACACACGTACTAAGCATAAGCTTTTCCGCAACTAGGATGTTTAGACTAAGTGATGTACACTTTACCATAATATAAACACGAAGCACACACGTACTAAGCCTTAGCTTTTCCGCAACTTAGATGTTTAGATTATGAGATGCACATAACACACAACATATAAATACATCTATAATAGTAAAGACATAAATGTAAAGGAAAGTACCGACACGATGATTTATAGTGGTTCGGTCACGAAGCTCCTCTTCACCCTACTCCACTCCTCGAGTACACCTTACTCGAGAGTTACTTCACTAGTCAACAAAACTCCTTTCAAGGCGGAGAAAATCATACACGTCGCTTACACATTTCCGACACTAAGCTAGATGTCGAGTCCTAATCTTAGGTAGGACCAATCTACACAACGTTGCCCACTTCACCATTTAACGACACAAGGCTAGATGTCGAGTTCTAATCGAAAGATAGAACCAATCTTCACGACTCTTCACTTTGAAGCTAAGTGAGAACTTCACACAACACAACTACTAATCATTTTAAAGTTTAGTGAGAACTCACAAGACACAACCACATCACTTTATAGTTTAGTGAGAACTAACTAGACACAACCACATCACTTTAGAGTTTAGTGAGAACTACCAAGACACAACCTAATCTACCCACTAGTTATGTTTTATGGCCCAACATAACAAACCTTTTGTTTTATGGCCTAAACACATAAACCATATAGATCTAAGCATACAACACTTAGATCTATAACACTAACACTATATCCAAGTACTAACAAGACTTGGATCTACACAACTAACACCTAATCCAAGGATACCCATCACTTGGATATTCTACCCTTACAAACACATCCAAGTGTACCCACAACTTGGATCTTCTACATATACATAGTAGGAAGAAAATAATCATGACTTGATCTAGAGAGATCTTCATCATGTTATGACTCTAGACACAAACACTTCACAAGGGTGAAAGTGTTCTTCTCATTGCTCTTGATGAGGCAAATGAGGAATGGGATATTGGAAGGTTTTTGTGTGTTTTTGTGCAAGTAAAATGGAAGAGAATAGTCTTCTATTTATAACCAACTCTTGCCTTGGAGAGCACCTTTTTACCCAATGGATAAAAGAGTGGACTACCCATTGGATAAAAGAGTGGACTACCCATTGGATAAAAGGATGAACCTTATATTCTTGGAGCCCAAATTCAAAATTTGAATTTTGAATTTATTTTCTTCCCTTCATCTTCTAGAAGCTTCCAGAAATCTTGAGTAAGCCTAAACCGGCTTGACTGCCCGCGGTTTTATATCTTCCCGTGGTTCGATATCACTAAGGAACCGCGTGTTCTATAAGAGAACCGCGCGTCCTTCTTGTCTTTCATGACGAATGTAATCTTCAAGGTGTCGAGAGAAGTATACATAAGTATGCTTGAGTGATTACGAGTACCTTATTGCGAGTTATACGTTTGTCATCACCAAAACATGAAGGGATCATCTTGATTAAACATCGTAATGTTTGCACTAAAAATCTCCCCCTTTTTGATGATGACAAACAAGTAAACTGTAACGCATAGTAAAATGTGAAACGTACTCGTTTACACTTCCTTCTCCCCCTTTTGTCGAATCAAAAAGGTAGTCGTCATTTGAGGAAGAGTAGAATCCATATCATTTGAGGAAGATCACGCATCCAAAGGTAGTCGTCGTTTGTAAAAGAGAAGAATCAACTTTTAGATAGCTTGCATCCAAAAGATATTCGGTTGAGAGGCAAGAATCCGAACCGTAATCCCATCATCCAAAGATATTGAGCTTGCATCATCCTAGTGAAGTCTTCAATCACCATAGGTTAACCACCTCCATGTCTTCGAGATCCCATAATTAATTACTTGCAAGATCTTCAATGAATGTAATTTAAGTGAGTGAACGATCGCAAATGTAATGACTTGAACTCTTGCAAATGCTCCCCCTTGATATGAGCTCCCCCTTGCTTGAGGCACCAACAAAGCAAGAATAGTGACGAGCTACAAAAATGGGTTAGAAGTGTCCTACAAAACAAGGTTAGTAGACAAGAGCATATATGAAAAGAGATGTCACCCAAACGGGGATGATAAACAAGTCGTTTGCACAAACAATGACAAGCAAAGAAGTGTGCATGCGATGCTATCAATCCAAAAACAAATCAAAGGAGAGGATCTTGACAGGATCATTTCACAATTGTAATGATAATATGTCAAAGGGTAAAAAGCTTAGAATTTTTGGAATCACCCAAGAAAATTCAAGATTTAACCATCAACTCTCAAAAAAAACAAGGAGAGGATTTTGAGGAAATCAATTCAAAATTGTTGGAGTAGAGGTAGAAAAGAAACATCCAAGAATTTGAAGATATCATCTCAAGGGGTTAAAAACTTAGAATTGATGGAATCAGCCATACCAATTGTAAATTTTAACCGCAATCAACTCTCAAAAAGAGGAACAAAAATATCTCAACCTAGAGAAATTTTTGACCAAAAAAAATAAAGGAAAAACCAAAAGCGGATAAATCGACGCTTTAAGAAAAATTCGGGATATAGGACATTATAGGCAAAAATGCGTATGAATGTCGACACCAAATGGTGTTTAGCATACGATAAACTACATGCTCAAAGTTTCGTAGCTCTTCTCAATCATTATGGATGTTCAAAGAACAATTACATGGTGAGGAAAGGGTAAGGCTCGACTCAACTTAGTTTAGAAAGACTAGAAGAAAGAGAATCGACTTAGAAGAGCATGATTAAAATGAATTGAGAGAGACTCAACAAAAAAGTTAAGGATAACTTCACAAATTGATTCATGAATACTATACCTTAGAAGGTGATAGTGAAATCTCGAAAGAAAATGAGAAAATAAACTCAAAAGAAGCTCAAGAAGACATGAAAGAGTTAGTACAAAATCTAACACATAATCAAGTAAGCACATAGGATAATTCATGCAATTCCTAATGAAGTCTACAATAAACCAATGTAGAGAAGGTGCGCAATTAACACATATGGCATGCAAGAAACATGATTACTTAAAAAGAGAAGACTAAGTAAAACATGTTAGCACGAAGCATTTAAGGACATGCATGAGTTAGACACATCTAAGAGATATTATATCGGAATTGCTTGACAAAGACAAAACCTTTATAATAAGCATGCATTCATTAACTAATCAATTAAGCATATAGCATACGGATAAGCAAGAAGATATATAAGCAAGTAGCATACAAGCAAGTCATCTATCTAGATATCACAAATCAAGCTACATGTAATGTAAATCTCCAAGAAGATTCCTAATTCTTATTAGTTTAAGAAAAGGACTCAAAATAAGAGAAAAGAAAGAAACATAATAACAACAAGATCCAAGACTCAAAGAAAAAAATCATGTTGAAAAACATGAAAGATGTATGAAAAAAACAAGCCTAAAACTTAAGCATAATTTTAATCTTAGTTACACTAGAATCCTAAGATTTGCTTAAATTAGATGTCTTAGCAATAAGCAATCCACATGCTTAAATGAAAGACAATGGTGGTGGCGGAATTTGGTGGGGTGAAAGGTGAAGTCACCAAGGGTTCAACAAAGTCATTCACAATAGGAATGCTTTGGATGGGTTGAGGTTGGGTAGTCACATCCAAGAGAATACTTGGAGTGAAGGGTGAGGTTAGCTCATTCATTCTAGATTGGAATGAAGAGGAGGTAGAACCATGAGAATGGTTGGTACCATGGGTTGAGGTAGTCTTGCATGGTGTAAGAGGTGGTGAGGGTGATGAAGAGATGAGAATTGGAACCATCTCATTCTTGGGTGTGTGAAAGGGTGAAGAGTTAAGTTTGGGTAACTTAATCTTAAATTTGAGGTGCCTCTTTGAAGAGGAGGTTTTGGTGAACTGGAGGTTCTTGTAGAAACCATGGTAGTAATGGGTGGTTTAAGGGGTAAGGATGAATGGTTTGAGGTGTGAAGAACATATCTAACAAGGAGGGTTTAAAAGGGTGAGGGGATGATCCAAACTAGTAAAGGGTTGAAAAGGGAAAGCCCAAGATATTTTGGGAGTTTTCAAAGGTTTGAAACAAATATTCCAAAGGGTGTTGGAACAATTGGGAAGTTTCAAAAAACCCGAATAAGGAAGCATTGTACGCGGTTCCTTATCTATACCAGCGGTTCCTTATCAATAAGGATCTGCGGCCTATATATATGGAACCGCCTATAGAGGCAGTGTTTTGGTGGTAAGGGAAGATTTTCCAATTCAGCAAATCCTAATGTTCTAGTCTAACTTATCATAAAGTCGTGCTTAAGAGCAATAAAAACTAGAACACACACAAAGGAAAGACACATAGGTTCAATTAGCACGTAAGAAGAAAGCTAAGAAAAAACTAATGGCTACAAAAGAAAAAGACTCCTAATGACATACAAAGTTCATCAAAGTAAACTATCATTAGTCATATATAGGAAGAGCCATTTAATCATTTTAGAGAATGAGTATGAGACTATCACTAGAGGTGCTCAATTAAGGCTAAACATGATCGTTTTTACGAGTTATACACCAACTCAACTTCCCACATGGAAGTAATTCAACCGTTAGGTCAAATTAAGATCCTAGTGCATAAATTCTCTAGTAGTCATTCTCAAGTTAGACAAAATGAAATTCCAACATTTGCCTAATAAAGTTTAGCAAGGATGAAACTTTCATGGCGACACAATGCATGACCTAATAAGGGTTAAGAATGCACCATTGCATATCTTGTCAAACAAGTCTAGTTAAGGTTATTTACCTTAATAGAACTTGAGGCCAATAACTTTGAAGTGTATAAACAAAGTTTACACAAACCAAAGGAACACTCTTGATTGGTCTTTCGGAAATGACACATTTATAAATTGCATAGCAATGTAAATTACTTGAGTATTTCGGATGAAACATCCAAGTTATCAAACCGACTCTATTGTGCATTATAAGTAATTATTAAACAAAATATGTCTAACAATTTGAACAAGTAGATTCAATATAACACCATCAACACAAGTGTGAGTTATGATCCGATGTATATTATTAATAAACCACATTCATATCTACACCAAAAAAACATGTCAATTAGATTCGACAATGATACCAATCATAGTTTGGATAATGCATTGATATTTAATCAAAATCTTTCTTGATTCCCACAAACACTCTTTTAAGAGAAAATAGCTAAGATTTTCAAAGGGTTTTTCATGTTTTATAGTGAGACATTTATCTACTTGAACTAATAACACAATGATCGAGTAAGACGACCCAAATCAATAGATTTGATAAGCTCCCAAAGCTTTCAAACCTAAGAGTGTTAATAAACATAACGAGGTGTACATGATGTTTATATAACATATATAAACCTAGAGATGTTGATCCTATATGCAATGCACAAATAATGTTGCAACCAAAATGCAAGAAATCTAGCATACATCCTAATTAGGAAAAAACTAGATACTAACAAATACCAAACAAGGCACAAGAGACTAGACATATAAGCAATACTACTACAAATAGCAAGGAACACTTAATAATGTCTACATATAATAATAACACACAAAGAAACACACACAAACAATTAGCTTAACACATAAAAATATTTGTCTATGTTTTGAGTGTTAGATATACCAACGTATACATAGCTTGATCTTATTTGAAAATAGTTTTCGACACATTTCAAAATTTAATTAAGTTCAACACTTTATAAATATATCAATTTACAAAGATATATCAACAAGAGATGTCCAACTTAATATAAAAGAGTAAAACACAAGTTTTACGACAAACCGAGACTCAATACTTTGGACAAAGTATAGAACTTATAAAACATTTAAATTTTAAAGTTTGAATAAAGGTTTGGAATCATTTTTAATTGAAAGAAAACTCTTTTATGTTCGAAACGCCGGGTGGCACGACTTCTACGGACTTACGGTTGATTTTATATGATTTTTCAAAGTTTGCAAAAATTTGAGTCAGACTGGCCGCGGTTCCTTATTGATAAGGAACCTCGGGGAAGAGATAAAGAACCGCGTCCAGAGGGTAAAAATGGGGTTTTTTTCAAAATCATTTGGTAACTTTTTGGAAGGACTTAGGACTCTAAAAAATCATTTTAGACACATAGAACTCGTATTTTAGAGTTAATTACGACATAAAAGATTTTTATACTTCCAAACATGAAAAGATTTAATTCAAGCTATTATACAAAGTTTATTTAACACCAAAACTTGTACGAATGAAACAACAAAACACATTTCATAAGTAATCACTCTTCATGAACAATTTGATACAAAGATCGTCTCTATTTTTAAAAACCGTTTTCATTTTGAAAACCATTTGTTTTGAAAAACTAGAGCAAGGATCGATCCAAGCTTTAAAGTACAATATACTTCAAAGATCTTGTGTGACCATCGCTCTGATACCAATTGTAGAAACTATAAGGGGGGGTTGAATAGTTTCTAGTTAGTTTTCAAAAAATTTCGGCTTAATCCACTGTGTGTGGTTCCTTATGTGTGCCCGCGGTTCTTTATCAATAAAGAACCGTCGGTCCATTTAGAGAACCGCCGACAGTGAACTTAACCTTTTGTTACATGTTAAACTTTGACAATCCTTTGTATCAAATTCTCGCTCAAGCTTGACTAGATATGAGATGTGTTTGATTGAAAGATAAATACTACAAGTAAGTAAACACACAAACACATCAAATCAAGAGTACATCAAGCAATAGTCTAAACACTAAGCACACACGTACTAAGCATAAGCTTTTCCGCAACTAGGACGTTTAGACTAAGTGATGTACACTTTACCATAATCTAAACACGAAGCACACACGTACTAAGCCTTAGCTTTTTCGCAACTTAGATGTTTAGATTATGAGATGCACACAACACACAACATATAAATACATCTATAATAGTAAAGACATAAATGTTAAGGAAAGTACCGATACGATGATTTATAGTGGTTCGGTCACGAAGCACCTCTTCGCCCTAGTCCACTCCTTGATTACACCTTACTCGAGAGTTACTTCACTAGTCAACAAAACTCCTTTCAAGGCGGAGAAAACCATACACGTCGCTTACACATTTCCGATACTAAGCTAGATGTCGAGTCCTAATCTTAGGTAGGACCAATCTACACAACGTTGCCTACTTCACCATTCAACGACACAAGGCTAGATGTCGAGTTCTAATCGAAAGATAGAACCAATCTTCACGACTCTTCACTTTGAAGCTAAGTGAGAACTTCACACAACACAACTACTAATCACTTTAAAGTTTAATGAGAACTCACAAGACACAACCACATCACTTTATAGTTTAGTGAGAACTACCTAGACACAACCACATCACTTTAGAGTTCAGTGAGAACTACCAAGACACAACCTAATCTACCCACTAGTTATGTTTTATGGCCCAACATAACAAACCTTGTGTTTTATGGCCTAAACACATAAACCATATAGATCTAAGCACACAACACTTAGATCTATAACTCTAACACTATATCCAAGTACTAACAAGACTTGGATCTACACAACTAACACCTAATCCAAGGATACCCATCACTTGGATATTCTACCCTTACAAACACATCCAAGTGTACCCACAACTTGGATCTTCTACATATACATAGTAGGAAGACAATAATCATGACTTGATCTAGAGAGATCTTCATCATGTTATGACTCTAGACACTAACACTTCACAAGGGTGAAAGTGTTCTTCTCATTGCTCTTGATGAGGCAAATGAGGAATGGGATATTGGAAGGTTTTTGTGTGTTTTTGTGCAAGTAAAATGGAAGAGAATAGTCTTCTATTTATAACCAACTCTTGCCTTGGAGAGCACCTTTTTACCCAATGGATAAAAGAGTGGACTACCCATTGGATAAAAGAGTGGACTACCCATTGGATAAAAGGATGCACCTTATATTCTTGGAGCCCAAATTCAAAATTTGAATTTTGAATTTATTTTCTTCCCTCCATCTTCTATAAGCTTCCAGAAATCTTGAGTAAGCCTAAATCGGCTTGACTGCCCGCGGTTCTATATCTTCCCGCGGTTCGATATCACTAAGGAACCGCGTGTTCTATAAGATAACCGCGCGTCCTTCTTGTCTTTCATGACGAATGTAATCTTCAAGGTGTCGAGAGAAGTATACATAAGTATGCTTGAGTGATTACGAGTACCTTACACATTTTACATTATGTATTGCAAGTTACACGTTTGTCATCACCAAAACATGAAGGGATCATCTTGATTAAACATCGTAATGTTTGCACTAACAAAATGCATAAAGTAAAGAAGGCTAGAAAGCTTCCAGTCCATATGCATGTACGCTTAAAGTCTACGAGCGTCCCTGAGTACCTGCCGTTTTGGGAACATGAAAAGGAAAACGGCTGAGCAATACGCTCAGTGCACGGATGTACAAGTAAAGCATGAATAATATAAGCATATAAGCATAATGTTTATCTTAGTAAAACTGGTTTTATAGTTTGAAAAGCCTTATGTTTATCTTGTAAAACCTGTTTAACATATTTTACCATTAGCCAATATAGGTCATGAAATATCAACGTGTATGAATACTTGGAGGGGTGAACTCGTCATGCAAATTAGAGGGGCTGCCTCTAATTTAATATACTGGTTTTGGGTAGGAGGGATCAGCTCCTTGTGAAGGATGCAAGGCACACACCACATTTACACTGAGTAATCTGCTGAAAACATGTATCTAGGATGCACCCATACACCCCACCTGATAATATAATAAATGGCCAAAAGCTGAAAGGGACGCCACGAGCTATCACTCTGCCGTGGTGAAGTCATAACACCAGTGCCTCTAGTGTTATGGTTATGGTACCTCCATAACTAGGTGAAACTGGTCATGCATGTATATGGCTTTAGGTATTCTAATTAAACATAAGCAATCACAACATATAAAACATATATTGGGGAAAATAGTTGGCTGCATACGGAAATCCTAATAAGGAAAGAATGTCCATACTGAAAGGACGGAGAATCCGTGCCTTATGTCCAGTGAACGAAGAAGACGAACGGAAGAGAGTCCTACTTCGGTATCACTAATGATACATAAATACATACGTGTATAAGTATCTGATTACTGAGTACGTAACTGGTTTTATATCATGTCTTAGCTTATTTTATGTGTTCATGTCATGTTTTACTAATTTAAGCTTTACACTGTGCTTATCATATATTCTGTCTATTCTGATTAAGTATTACTTGTATTTTATGTATTATTATACTTGTTGTGTAATAATAAGTAATTTTCTAAAAATAGCAGGTTTCCTAAAATAGAAAGTTTCCAAAAATAGAAAGTTACCAAAAATATAAAGTTTCCAAAAATATAAAGTTTCCAAAAATAGAAAGTTTCCAAAAATAGAATTACTGCTTAAAATAGATAAGTTTCTAAAAATAGAAAGTTTCCATAAATAGATTAGCTGCCTTAAATAAATAAGTTTCTAAAAATAGAAAGTTTCCATAATTAGATATAAGCTGGATAATTAAGCTAATTATATAAGCTTAAGTGTTTTCTAATTAATATTCTAAGTCATGTGATTGTATAGTATAGTTTATTAATTATTTCATGTGAAATCAATAAACTATTAGTTAAAGTATTTAATTAAATATAACATGATTTTAATTAAATAAAGGTAAAATACTTAGGTTAAAACATGTATTATTATCTATTAATAATATAACCTAAGTCATGTAAATTAATTAATTATATCATGGTTTTAATAATTAATTAATTATATAGTCTAATTAAAAGATACATACTTAGGTTAAAATTCATGAATTAATAATTAAATTAATAACCTAAATCATGTAAATTAATTAATCATGTTCATGCTTTAGTTAATTTAATTTTAAGTCTTGTAAAAAAATATAACTTGTAAAAATAATAAACCTTGAAAAATAACTCATGAACCGGACCGTGTTTTTATTCTAAACATGTGTGAACCGGACCCGTGATTAAAACACATGAACCAAACCCGAAACACCACCATACCCTGACCTAAGTTGGGGTTTCCCTTGCCTTGCTGCTGCCGTGACCCGAGACCACCCAAACCACCACCAAGCCGAGACCTTAAGGTCTCGGTGGTGTGAGTATAAGCCAAGCTGAGACCCCTCTTGGGGCTCGGTTAGGCGTCGGCCAAACAACAAACACCGCTAGACCCATAATTGATTTCACCCCATGATTTGTAACATGTTTAATTAGTTTATTAAAAACATGCATGATTTTATGTGATTAAATAAATCAAAACATAAAAAGAAAAAGGTTAAAGGTTAACCAATTACGTGAAATCAAGAAGGATGAACACACACGATTCTTTTCAATAAATCAACACCAAAAATCAAACCGAATCACCCCTTTGGTGATGTAAACCCGGTGGCCAAAAGGAACCAAAGGAAGAACTAGGGTTTCAATTATTTTCCAACCTTTGTAAATAATGAAACATGTTTTCCCTTTTTCCTTAGTTAGTAAAAATTAATGGGCTAGGCCCTTTTCTCTTGTTATAGCCGCGGGTAGGGGCCCACATGGGGGTAACCCGAACCTTTTCCGTGTCTAAAATAATAGTGTGTTCTCGTGTTCGTGTTTTTACGTGATTTGATTAGTTATCGTTCGTGACTTAATATATTTATTCATGTTCGTAATAAATATATATACATACGTAATATTAGCTCGTGATTAATTTACGTTCATGATTTCATGTTCGTATGTTCGTGATTATAATTATTATTAAATTAATTATCGTGTGTTAATACGTAATAAATACTTATCGTGTTATAACACGTACGTAATACTTGTAATTCTTGTACGTGAAACGTAAACGTGCTATAAAAGGAAAGTTCTAATCATGTACGTACTATCGTAAGGGTACTATTCATGGTAAAAGCATGTGGGTTTTACAACTCTTCCCCCTAAAAAGAATAATTCGTCCCCGAATTATAGATGAAGTAAACTGGAAAAGAAGAACATACCCGAATTCAAAAGATGAAATGAGGATAAGAAGCCCGGATAGACTCCTCTGTTTCCCAAGTGGCTTCCCGCTCGGTATGATCCCTCCAAAGGATTTTGACGAATGGAATCGTCTTCCTTCTCATGACTCATTCTTGTCTGTCAAGAACTCGTTCGGGTTCTTCTATGAAAGTGAGATCTTCACGAATCTGTTCCAGTTGATACTGAACCATGTGAAGGGGATGACACTGGTACCCTCTAAGTAAGGACACATGAAACACATTGTGTACATGAGAAAGCTGCGGAGGTAACGCTAAACGGTAAGATACTTCACCGACTCGTTCAATGATATCAAACGGTCCGATGAAACGAGGACTGAGCTTCCCTTTAATTCCAAAACGTCTAACACCACGTGCTGGCGAAACCTTAAGGAAAACGTGATCTCCTACGTTATAATGTATGTCCCTACGATGCTTGTATGCGTAACTCTTCTGACGTGACCGTGCTTCTTGAAGTTTTTGCTTTGCTACTGCGACCCTCTCATTAGTCAACTCTATGATCTCTGGTCCTTCAAGTGTTCGCTCACCAACCTGATCCCAGCAAATTGAGGCGCGACACTTTCTGCCATACAACATCTCGAAAGGAGCATACTTGATACTTGCGTGCCAATTGTTGTTGTATGCAAACTCCACCAAACAGATATAATCGTCCCAATCACCCGTCCATTCCAACGCACATGACCTCAACATGTCTTTCAATGTCTGAATCGTTCGCTCTGACTGCTCGTCTGTTTGAGGATGAAAAGCCGTGCTAAGCTTAAGTTGTCTACCCCAAGATTTCTGCAGACTTCTCTAGAATCGCGAAGTGAATCGAGGATCTCTGTCTGAGACGATGCTGGATGGAGCACCGTGAAGTCTCATGATCTCCCATCTATAAGTATCGGCGAGTTTACTGACCGAATCCTCCTTGCGGATCGGTAAGAAATGAGCTGATTTGGTAAGTCGATCAACGATAACCAAAATTGCATCGTGCTTCCTATTGGTTGGGGGAAGACCAGTAACAAAATCCATGGTGATTTTGTCCCACTTCCACTCTGGAATATCTAACGGTTGAAGAAGACCGCCAGATCGTTGATGCTTGATCTTAACCTGCTGGCAGGTAAGACATTTGGAGACGTAAGTGGCAACATCCTGTTTCATACCACTCCACCAAAAGTACTGCTTGATGTCATGGTACATCTTGGTCGAACCAGGATGTATATAGAATGGGGAGCTATGAGCCTCAGCTAGCAAGGCTTCCCGGAGTTCTTGATCATCAAGAACACAAAGTCTCGTACCCTGTCATAAGATATCATCTGCATCTACTCTGAACTCTGTCTGCTTCTCCAAATTTTGAATTATCGCCCAGATTTCTCCATCATCTTTCTGAGCTTCCTTGATCTTAGAGAGTAACTCGGGTTCTACTCTAAGATTATCCTAGTAACCGTGTTGTCCACGTACCATGATTTCTATGTCTAGTCGCTCCAAGTCTCTTATGATTTCCTCCTCAATCTCAATGTCGTTGATCATTCCAAACTTTCTGCTAAGTGCAACTGCTACTACATTCGCCTTACCGGGATGATACTGTAGATTAATGTCATAATCCTTCAACAGCTCTAACCATCTCCTCTGTCTCATGTTCAATTCACGCTGAGTGAAGATATACTTCAAGCTCTTGTGGTCCGTGAAAATATCACATGATTATCCATACAAGTAGTGCCTCCATATCTTCAATGCAAGCACGACTGCAACAAGTTCCAAGTCATGCGTAGGGTAATTTTCCTCATAAGGCTTAAGATGCCGTGAAGCGTACGCGATCACTTTCCCATGTTGCATGAGAACACAGCCAAGTCCCTTCCCCGATGCATCACTGTAGATTTGAAATCTACCCGTACCAGATGGGAGAGTAAGAATAGGTGCAGATACTAACTTCTGCTTCAGGTCTTCAAAGCTCTTCTCTCGTTCTTCAGTCCAGAGGAATTTCTCCCCTTTCCGCATCAGTTTGGTCAATGGTAGTGCTAGGCGGGAAAAGTTCTCCACGAACCTACGGTAATAGCCAGCTAAGCCTAGGAAACTGCGGACTTCAGTCGCTGATGTCGGCCTTGGCCACTTAGTAATAGCCTCAACCTTCGCTGGATCCATAGTGATTCCTTCTGCTGATACAATGTGACCTAAGAATTCCACCTTGTCTAACCAGAACTCACACTTGGAGAATTTAGCATACAGCTGCTTCTGGCGAAGAATTTGTAGTACTGTATGAAGATGGTCTTCGTGTTCCTCCTTGGACTTTGAGAAAATCAGAATGTCATCGATGAAGACAATGACGAACTTGTCTAGAAATTCATGGAAGATTCTGTTCATCAGATCCATGAACACTGTTGGAGCATTGGTAAGGCCAAATGGCATGACTACAAACTCGTAGTGGCCATAGCAGGTACGAAAAGCAGTCTTGGCGATGTCCTGCTCCTTAACCCGTAGCTGATGATAGCCTGACCTGAGATCAATCTTGGAGAAATGTTTGGCCCCTTGGAGCTTGTTAGAAATACGTTTTTACGTATATTAGAAGTATCGGTCACTCCACAATATTATTAACGTTGTAATAGCTCATAGTTAATAGTTACTTATTTAGTTAAGTAAGAACCGACCCATGGGCTTGTCATGGGCCGGCCCGAGTCCATTAGTGGCTTGGAAGTATAAATACCCCTTTCCTCCATGGAAAGGGGTTGGTTGTTGTTCACTTTATGTTTTCACTTGAATAAAATACACATAGTTTTCTCTCACTTTCTCTCTCTAGTTTCTCTCTCTAGAAAACATCAACCCACTTCATAGATTCATAGGTTATCAAGATTCTACATTTGGTATCAAGAGCTATGGGGTGATTTAAGGTAATGATTTGTGTGGTTTTTTAGTTTTTGATTGTATTAGTGTTCTTTAAGAAGATCATCTTGATTCTTGGAGTTTTTGGTGTTTTTGTGATTGGGATTAGTAGATAAGTATTAGTTTTTACTTATTATTGTAGAAATCACAAAACCTTTTGGGTAACTTGGTAAAAAATCTGGGTTTTTATCATCATTTTTGATCGACTGTTATACTCGAACAACCTTCTGTTTACCCAGAAAAAGTTCCGAACCAAAAAGTTCCGGATCAAAAAGTTCCGGATCAACCAAAGTTCCGGATCAAAAAGTTCCGAACCAAAAGTTCCGAACCAAAAGTTCCGGATCAAGGAAGTTCCGAACCAAAAGTTCCAGATCAAGGAAGTTCCGAACCAAAAGTTCCGGATCAAGGAAAGTTCCGGATCAAGGAAAGTTCCGAACCAAAAGTTCCGGATCAAGGAAAGTTCCGGATCAAGGAAAAAGTTCTGGATCAAGGGAAAGTTCCGGATCAAGAAAAGTTCCGGATCAAGGAAAAAGTTCCGAATCAAGGGAAAGTTCCGGATCAAGGAAAGTTCCGGATCAAGGGAAAAGTTCTGGATCAAGGGAAAGTTCCGGATCAAAACTTCCGAACCAAAAGTTCCGAATCAAGGTATTCCAAGCCAAAATCTTCCGAATCAATACTTCCGAATCAACAAAAGTTCCGAATCAAGGGTTATTTTACTTGTTTTTTCGACGATTTCTTAGAGGATTTAATCTTGGTTTCTTACAACAAAAACTCAACACAATTCACAAGCTTTACTTCACTGCTCGATCAACCGATAATCTTTGTCTCTTTGAAGTGAACAAAATGAATCTGAATTCAGTAATGCCTCAGATGACATCACTTACGGATATTTCGGTCATTACAGGAACGGATAATCGCCCTCCAATGCTCATCAAAGAAGTCTTTGAAGCATGGCAAGGCCGGATGATGTCTTACCTTAAGGGAAAACCTGTATATGGAAGGCTTATGGTTAAGTCAGTTCTAAATGGTCCACTTGACTATGGTACCATTGTGGTTAACAATGTGACTCGACCAAGAGAATTTGAAGAACTCACACCAGCTCAACAACTTGTTGCACATGCAGACGAAAAGGCTCTTCAAACCATTCTCCAAGCTCTTCCACATGACATCTATCGGCTGGTAAGTCAGTATACGGTGGCAAAGGATTTATGGGAACGTCTTAAGGTGTTGCTACAAGGTACGTCTCTTACCAAACAGGAAAGGGAATGTCAGTTGTATGATCTGTTTGATAGATTCACGTACAACCCAGGGGAAACGCTTCACGATTATTACTTCAGATTCACCACTCTCATGAATGATCTGAATGTATACAATCTCGTGATTGCTCCATTCCAGGTTAACACCAAATTCTTGAATACTTTACCTCAAGCTGAATGGGGTGAGTATATTACGGATGTTAAGTTAACCAGGGATTTGCATAAGTGCAATTTGGATCAACTCTATGCTTTCCTTCAGCAGCATGAGAAACATGTGATCATGCACCGTTCGCCTCGAGGTATGTACCCTGATTCCTTAGCTTTGATAGCGAATCAACCAAGCTTGTCACACAACAACACTCCTTATATCTTGGGACATCAAGCCTATCATTCATCACCTTACATGACACCAACCTTCCCCCAATACTCGATTCTACCGCAACCACCCACCTCACATCAGCAACAATATCGGTTCAATGCACCTTCACCACACTATGCTTCACAACATCACCCAGCAAGTATTGCACCTTATGCTCAATCTTCATATTCTTCTTATCAAGAGAACGCAGCATATCCAACAAGCTACCCTGATCAAATGAGTATTCCTTCTAGTGATTATGCAGCTCAACAAGACCAAGCAATGTATTGTGATGATGATGAAGTCCCCATTCCTGTGTTCAAACAAGGAACTGACCCAGTTGAAGTGTTAACCACTATGTCTGCTTATCTCACAAGGACTTTAAGCAAACGAGGATTTAGGGGATCAACTCCAACTAACAATCAGTTGAGGAATTCATCTAATTCTCGCCAACAAGCTACTATTGAGAATGGCAGGGTAATGGTTCAACCTATTCAACCTTATCAGGGGAGACCTACTACATCAACCACCAATGCTCGCACGGTCAATCCTGCTCCAATGGTCAACAATCCTCCACGGGCTAATTCCACAGGCAAGTTGAGAATGATTACATGCTACAACTGCAATGAAGAAGGACACATGTCCAGGGATTGTAAGAAACCCAAGAGGAGAAGGGATGGTGAATGGTTTGCAGAGAAGATCTATCTGGTGAATGCTCAGGCACAAGGAAGGGAACTTGATGTAGAGGAGCTTGCATTTCTTGCTGATCCAGGGATTGCTGAACAAGACACTGTCACCACACAGAATGCAGCATACCAAGCAGATGATCTCGATGCGTATGACTCAGACTGTGATGAATTTCAATCTGCAAAGGCTGCTCTCATGGCAACTATCTCCAGCTTAGGGCCAGAAAAGAGATCTGAGGTACTTATTAATACCACTGATAATACCACTGATGCTAGTATTCAACCACATCAAGTTGTGCAAGAGAGTGCTGATTCGAATGAGTCTTCGGTGGTGAGTCTTTCAAATGAGGAGACAATCAATGATAGTAATATCAATGTGAGTCCCCAGACTTTGAGTGAATCACAACCGGGAGCCATTTCGAATACGCATACTCCTGCTCAACAAGATTTGGTCATGGTTCCTGCTACATTACTTAGCCAAATGAATGCTGCACTTTTAGAAACCCTAGCTAAGAATAAGAATTTGTCTGATGAGCTTGCCTTAAGCAACGAGAAAGTTCAAACTTTGGAATTAGTGCCTTCGTCTAGTGTTCTAACAAATCCCGAATGTGATCACTTTCGAAACAAACAAATGGGTCACTTGCAAGAAATTGAAAACTTAAGAGCAAATCTTTCTAATGAACTTAAAGAAAAGGAGTTAGTAGTCACTAATTTTCAAAAACTTCAAACAGATTTTGAATTACTCGAGTCTAAGAAGAATGAAATGGAGATTAATGCTGCTAATAAGATTAGAAGTCTAGATTATTTGCTTTTAAGACAATACGCTGCTTCTCAACTAGTGCACTTATTTGATGCTTCGTTTAGAGAATTTAACTTATCACGTCAAAAAGGCCTTCCCCCTAACCCACGGTATGCAAAACAAGCTTTGATCCATAGTCCTAGACTTTATAATGCAACCCAATTAGGATTGGTCTTAGACCTGATTGTTATTTTCGATGATCGCACAAGTAAGGATCTAGTTGATGAGGATCGGTCATACAATTCTGCAAAATATCCCGAGTGTGATTATTTTAAAATGAATCAGGAGCTTGCTAAAACGGATTTTAGAATTCGCTTCCATATGGACAAAGATCTCATTACAGCACCAACCTACATGTTGAATGAAGAAAACCCTAGTACATTTCCTACACTTGTCAACATGGAAGGTCCTAAGGAAATTCCAAAGGATCTCCCACCTGTTAGCGTTGTATGGTTAAACTTGCAAGAGATTAATCAATACTTTACTAATTTTGACAAGGTCATTTTGGAATGTACGACTTCAAATGGCCTAAACGCCGGAGAATGGGCTTTCGAACACATGAACGAGGTGTTTAAAAATGAGATCAATCCATTTGTCGAAAGTCTAAAAGGAAGTTTTGCATCTCTTAAGGAAAATCTTGAGTTTGAAATTGGAGAAGTTCAAAAAGTGTTTTATGAAATTGTTGATCCCAAACTTAGATCGATTAGCTTTGTGTATACGAGATTAGATCAAGTATAGCACGTAGAGAAACCTTTGTATATGCTTTGTAGATCTAAGTGTTATGCGGAATTTAACACTTAAACAAGAACACACAAGATATAAACAAACTTTCACTTTGATTATCAATGTCGAACTTGCTTACAATGAAAGATGTTTATAAACGAAAACTTATGTAAAACTTGATATTGAACATTAACCTAAAGGCCTTCTTTTATAGACTAAGAAGCCTTGTACAATAAGCTACGTATCAACTATTCTAGGTAAAGATAAATATAGAAAATACATTGTCGTTTCTATCCTTACTAGAAGTATTCTAGAATATACTAAACGTGTAGATTATATCTTCCATCAGTGCTTGTCTTCAATGTGTCAACGCTTGACTTTAACTTGTCAACGCTTGAGCTGTCAGCGCTTGCTTTGTTCCTGTCAACGCTTGTTTTGTTCTTGTCAGCGCTCAAGTGATCTGGCCTTAATTTATTCCCAACAATCCTCCCCTAAACTTGATATCCACTCTTATGATCAAGTTTCTGAATAAGCATTAAGAACTTGGAGGAGTCTGACAAACCTTGTCATATTGATAATGAATAAATCTGATCAAATCCTTTGCCACGTCACTTGAATAATCTATCTCCAGCTGAGTGTCCTTCATCTTTTCCAAAACAGCCTTGGATATGAAATACTGAGCATCCACAAGTAGATACTTAGCAAACTTTGTAGAACTCAAATGGTATACACCAGCAGCTGAATATAACCTCCATTGAAGACCACTGAGGTCATCTTCAAGATCCTTCCATAGTTCAGGATCTTCCTCTTTTGTCCCACACATTCTTTTGAATGTGGTCCAAAGTTTTATTCCATTAGCTGAAGTTGGTGCTTCAGCCTCATACTTGGTCTCCAGTAACCTCCAAAGGTCCACCAAGTCTTCTCTATCACAACTTGCAAATAAAGATATGAGAGTGGTAAAAGTGTGTACCTCCTTGCCAAATCTGCCAATCTTCCAGAATCCACATTCATCCTCATCATAACTCACAATTGGATTCCTGGAATCTAATGGTAACACCTGCACCATATCTGAAGCTTCTAATGGGGAGAGCTTGAGGCTCTTTCTTATAACTGCTTCACTTGGATATAGTGGATCCATATCTTTTGGAAACTCAAGTTTAAATCCCTTCTTCACTGGCCTGGGAATCATCATAGCTTTCTTGATTTCCATTTCTTCTGCAAGTTGCTCCTTTCTTTCATCTGAAAGAAGTCTGAGAGTGTTTGCTTCCTGCACTTTCACCCAAATAGGATAAGCCCTATGTTCCAACTCATCAAATGTCAAAGCCTTCAACTTCTGATGTGTCCATCCAACTCCATGACATCTGAGCAACATAAAGTAGAGCTCTCTTCTATCCCTTTTCAATTCTGAGAGAATATTGCTTGCCTTGTGCTTCAAAATCACCTTACAATCCTTCTGAACTCTAAGAAGAAGCTCCAAACCCCATATTTGATCTGAAATGGTCAAGTCTGGATTATCCATGCAGCTTTCTTCCCAATAATTGTACATTTGAACCACCTCTGGCATGCCAAAATCAACCTGCAATTTTAAGTCTCTCAACTTTTCCCTAGCAAGCTCATCACCATACTCAAGCCTTTCTGGTTCTATAATCATCACACTTGAGTCTAAGCTAGCTCCATCACTTTCTTCTTCAGAAGTCACAACAAATGGTGACTTTTCCTTTTCACCTTGTTCCATCATTTGTTCAGCCAATCTTCTATCAAATTCAACTTGGGCTGCATCCTTTGGAACAATTTCTTCTACCAATTTACCCTTACCCTTATCTGATGGTGCAATGGTTGGTAAGGTAGATGGTAATACCTTAGTAGAAACTTCCTTGATGATAGATGATGACTGGAATACATCACCTTCATGTGCAGGTCTGTCAACGCCCAACTTTATCCTGTCAGCGCCCAAAATTCTTCTATCAGCGTCCAAATTTGTCTTGTCAACGCTCAAATATTTTCCCTCAGCGCCTTCTTTGATCTTCCTCCCCTTTGAAAGACTCCTCCATACCCCTCCTAGCATGATCACTCTCCAAAACAACAATCCTCTCCCTCAATTGCTTGAGTTCAAGGCCTTGAGAGCTGACAATTTGTACTAAGTCTGCATTTTGCTTTTGCAAGCTAATGCAAACTGCCGTCAATTCCAAAAGAGTCATTGGTTCCAGTCTGCCCTCTTCTGAAATGGGAATTTGACCTCCCAAGTCAGATTCATTAGGCATGGATGAGGACTTAATTATGGTGGGACTGCCTTGGCCAGCATCTAAGCCAGAACCAATAGTCCCAGCCTCATCCATGTCACCAGCCACACTTGTGGTGGTGGTTCTCTCTGCTTCATGGCTAGGACTACCAGAGGAGAACACTCCAGTAGTCCTTTGGCGTTTCATCAACCTATATTCAGGTGGTGTGGAAGATGGTGTGGAAGAATGGGTAGATGTGGGTTGGTTAAGGGGTGTTTGGGATTGTGAAGGTTGTGTGTCAGCGTGGGAAATAGGCATATCAACGCCAACATTTGATGTGTTAGCGTCAAAGGGTTCTTGGTCAAGTTGCATTTGTTCAGGTGAGGGTAAAGGTTCAGGAATGGGTTCAAGTTGTGGTTGAGGGTCAATTTGAGGTTGGGGGTCTGGTTGGGGTTGTGCTGCTGCAATAACAGCAAGCATGGCTGGGGTTAAAGGTAAGTCTCTATGGGGTGGTGAATTCATCTTCGTAAAAATAGCTTTCTTTTGCTCAGGGATCTTATAAAAATCATTGTGATCCCTTGAGCAGTAACCTTGATCATCAAAAATCATTTGCAGAAAACGGGGATAAGCTAAAGTCATTTTTGTCCCCTTGTTTTTACACATCCCTTCAAAAATCATTTTAGAATAGTTATATTTTTGCCCTGTTGCAATGCACACAATAGCACTGGCAATGGATCTATTGATCTCATTGTGTGCAGTACATTTGGGACTCAAACATTGAAGGAGGATGTGGATGAGGTACTTCCAGGCTGGGGGAAATTCCTGCTTATGATACTTGTTTAGAGTACCTTCATCAGGAAATGGATATCCCAAAGCCCTAAGCCCTTGTTCTATTTCATTTATGGGAAGGATGGCTACACCATCAGCATCATCAAGATGCAAGGCTTGGCGTACCAAGGCCTCAGTAACCACCCAAGACCTCCCATGAACAATAGAAGTTAATGTGGTCACTCCATTAACTATTGAGGAACTAACAGTGTTCCAAAACTGCTTAATGTTTGTGACTAGAATGAGTGGTGCATGAGAAAGAGCATACCTTAGTGGGGATGCGTTCAAATACGCCACCATTTGTGTGTATTGAGGAAACAAATCATTATCAGCAACAAGATAAGCAATCATGTTGTGTTGAGACTTGAACCCCAATTCCAATTCTGCTGAGTTAAACTTTGGTGCCATTGATGAAAGCTATTAATTTTAAGTGTAGAAGATGAAGTTGATAAGAGAAAAGTGTTAGACAAGAATAGATACCCTGTTTAAAAATAGGAGCCAAATTTATAGGAGAGAAAGAATGCATGTGATTGGCCCAAAAATAGGCAAAGATTTTCAAAAACTAATCATGAAAATATTGAAAAAGTTATAAGTTATCTCATGCATTTAATGAAATTAACATCTCCTAAAATTACGGCTTGAAAATATGTCAAAAAGTAACAACTGGGTAGGTCCCATTGAGTGTCAACGGTCAAAAATAACCTATCAACGCCCAACGGCTATAATCCTGTCAACGTTCGCCTAAAGCCATGTCAGCGTCCAATTTGGTCACAACAACGCTTGGAAAAATCTTGTCAGCGTCCAAAAATAAAATTGTTTTAAAAAGTGAAAAATGACCTTAACAAGTAATTTATCCTAGAGAAGATAACCAAAAGCTGATAATTATTATAGGGCGGCAAGCACTGTCCAGTTATGCACACTTGCATAAGCAAGATAGACATAACAGTCCTCTAGTGTCCCTTGCTAACCAAAACTCTTAGCAACAAAGTTACCTTATAAAATCCTTGTTACTCCCAGGTAAATCCCATATCAAAATCATTCCCAAGTCTCCCAACAGACCACAACCAATTCTAGGCCAAAAATGTCTTGGCAGCATGCAAAGTTGATATACTATGCATGCTACAGTGCCTCATGGTTTAGTAAAACTAACCCATACTCACCTGTGGACACAATCTAGAATTGTGATAAGAGTATCATATGGATACCCAAACATCCTAAAGGTTCCTAAAACCTCCCCTTAAACGATGATACAAAAAGTTTGCTAAAATCATGCATGAACATAAAAAATTTATGTCAAGATAGGAATGAAACATTCCAACCATCATCCATAAATAAAAACTTGTCCAAATGCTTCTCCATTGATCCATAAGCAACTCTGTATCCAATGGTATACTGCTAACACCATCTGCACATTTAGATTGAAAACCACAAAACTAACATTGTTGCTGACAACGCCCTGATAACACATAACAGCGTTGAAGGAAGCTTTGTCAGCGTTAGACAATTATATTGCTGACAACGTTGCAAAAACACTTATCAGTGTTCAAGCAACCTTTGTCAGTGTTAAAAAAATATAGTGGAAAATCTAAATCATCAATAAGACCAATAATAATAATGCATCATCCTGTACATACTTTTACAAAAAGAATCCAAAACACATATTAAGTGAGATTAACCATTCCAATACTTGTTACCAAGTATTGAAATCTTCCAGCATCAAAAGGTTTAGTTAATAAATCTGACACATTTTCCTTAGTGTCAACCCTATCTAGTTGTATTAAACCTTTCTCAAAGAAATCTCTTATAAAATGGTGTCTAATTTCTATGTGTTTAGTTTTAGAATGATGTACAGGATTCTTAATGATGCATAAAGTACTATTATTGTCAACAAATATCTTAGTATGCATGAAATTATACCCATAGTCCAACAGTTGGTTCTGAATCCACAACACTTGACCACAACATGCTGCTGCAGCCACATACTCTGCTTCAGTTGTAGAATTAGCCACCACTGTTTGTTTCTTGCATTGCCAAGATATTAACCTGCTCCCAAGAAACTGACATCCACCAGTTGTGGATTTCCTATCAAACTTATCACCTCCATAATCACTATCTGAATATGCAATCAGCTCTAATGGTGAATCCTTTGGGTACCACAAACCAAGATTAGGATAGCATCTTAGGTACCTAAAGATCCTCTTCACAGCATAAAGGTGACATTCTTTGGGAGTCACTTGATGACGTGCACATGCACACACAGCAAACATGATATCAGGTCTGGAAGCAGTAAGATACATCAAGGATCCAATCATGGATCTATAATGCCTGACATCAACATCTTTCCCATCTCCAATCTTTCCCCAAGGGTGTTCTCTATCCATAGGAGTAGTAGCCCTCTTTTCATGTGGAGAAAAGCCAAACTTCTTCAAGATCTCAGCAACATATTTGTCCTGGGAGATGAAGATACCATCCTCTTTCTGCTGAACTTGTAAACCAAGAAAGAAGTTCATCTCCCCCATAGCACTCATCTTGAATTTGTCTGTCATAAGCTTGGAGAAATCCTCACTCATCTTTGGATCAGTAGACCCAAAAATGATATCATCAACATAGACCTGCACAAGCAACACATCTTTGCCTTTCTTCTTTGTAAATAGTGTCTGATCTATGGTGCCCCTCTTGAATCCATTGTCCACCAAATAGGTAGACAAAGTACCATACCATGCTCTAGGGGCTTGATGAAGGCCATACATAGCCTTTTTGACTCTATACACTTTATCTGGATGCTCTGGATCCTCAAAACCAGGAGGTTGCATTACATATACTTCCTCAACAATGGTGCCATACAAGAAAGCACTCTTGACATCCATTTGATAGACTGTGAAGCCCATGCAGGAAGCATAGGCTAGAAAAATCCTAATAGCTTCAATCCTTGCAACTGGTGCAAAGACCTCCTCATAGTCTATCCCTTCCTCTTGTGTATAACCTTGAGCCACTAACCTTGCCTTGTTTCTGACCACAATTCCTCTTTCATCTCTTTTGTTCCTGAGAACCCATCTTGTCCCTATAGGTCTGACATATCTAGGACAATCAACCAGCTCCCAAACATCTTGAATTGCAAATTGATGAAGCTCATCCTGCATTGCTTCCACCCAACTTGGTTCTTTAAGAGCATCAAATATCTTCTTGGGTTCTTCTTGTGACAGAAAACAGGCAAACAAACATGCTTGCACAAGAGGGGTATCAACCTTCTTGTGTATATTGGCAATAAATCCACCAAGACCTTGATGAGATCTTCTGGTCTGAACTGGAGTCATAATATCACCAATGATCTGAGATGAGGGGTGATTCTTCATTGTGGAAGTGAGAACCCCTCCTTCAAGAAGTCTGGTGTCCTCAACTTCACGCTCCATGTTGCCAATATCTTCTTCATCATACTCTCTTTGATCAACAGGAATCTCTTCATGAACATTGGAAGGTTCTCCTTGTTCAAAAGTGGAAGAGAAAATATGTGCAAAGGTGTTGTCAACGTCTGAACCGTGTTTGTCAGCGCTAGGGCTAACAACACTTGAACTGTTGTTGTCAACGTCTGAGCTATCAACGTCTGAATTGGTCTTGTCAGCGCTAGATTTGCCTTTGTCAGCGCCTGAAAAACCATGCATGTTTGTATCTGGTGGTATTTGGAAACCACCATTATCTTGTCCAGCAGCAGCAGCAGCAGCAAAAGCATCTGTCCAAATGGGAATTGTGACATATTCAAATGTAGAAGATGCCTTTTCTGCTTGTGATCCAACCCTCTCATTAACCTGTGTACCTGAAACATCAACAACTTGTTCCTCCACAACATTTAAAGTTACCTTCACAATGTCTGGATTAGTAACAGGCATATAATTTAAAGTTCTAGATAAGGGTTCCAAATCAAACAACCAATTAGGACCACTCTCAGGATCACTAGGTTTATTCTCTAAGAACCTAACATGTACTCTCTCAACTATCCGTTTGTCCTCTTTAAGATAAACCCTATAACCCTTGCTCTGCACTGAATACCCCATGAAGTAACCCTCATCACCTTTTGCACTAAATTTCCCTAAGGCATCACTAGTATCTAGTACTACTACATGATAACCAAAAGGTCTGAGAAAACCAATATTAGGTTTTCTTCCCCAAAGTAACTCATAAGGTGTTTTGTTCTGAATTTTGTTAACCAATGCTCTATTTTGCACATAGCATGCTATATTAACAGCCTCAGCCCAAAAGGCTATTGGAAAGTGAGCATCAGCCAACATTGTTCTGGCTACTTCAATTAGGGTTCTATTTTTCCTTTTAGCAACCCCATTTTGTTGTGGGGTTCTAGAAATGCTAAATTGCCTAGTAATTCCTTCCCTGGCACAAAAATCATCTAGCTTCTTGTTCCTAAATTCTCCACCATTATCACTCCTAAGCATTTTAACCTCATTTCCAGACCTTTTCTCAATCTGAGTGATAAAATCAATAAGAACATCAGCTGTGTCACTCTTCATAGCTAGAAAGAATGTCCAAGTAAACCTAGAAAAGTCATCTGTGACAACAAAGCAATATGACTTGCCATTCAAACTTTCTATATTAGTTGGACCAAAGAGGTCCATGTGAAGCATATGAAGAGGTCTGGAACTAGTATGCACCTGCTTGGACTTGAATGAGACCTTGTGTTGCTTGCCTTTAAGACATGCAACACAAGAGTGGTCATTGTGGAAGGCCTTCTCAGGCAAACCATCAACTAAACCAAGCCTCACAAGTCTGTTTATATTTTAAAATTTATGTGCCCTAGTCTCCTGTGCCACAAATTACTTTCATCTACTGAGGCCTTAGCATAAAAACAAGACATATTGGTATTCACTTTAATCCCATTTAAATTCACATTATATATGTCCTTATGCCTAGGTGTTCTATACTCAATATACTTCTCATCAGGGATCTTAAAATCCTTGCTTAACACCAAACACTTAGTATCAGTGAAAAGAACCTTATTTTTGTTATCACAAACTTGTGATACACTATACAGATTATAATCCAGTTCTTTTACCATGAAGACGTTCTCAAAACGCAGATTATTGGTGAGAAGGGTTCCTTTGCCTGTAATGGTGCCATAGCCCCCTCCAAAGTATACCTTATCACCATCTTTAATAGGAGTGAAGTTCGTCAGATAGTCTTCCTTTCCTGTCATGTGCCTTGAGCATCCACTATCCCAATATCCATAATCATTGATATGTCTTTGAATGCCCTGCACATAAAGAAAACAAATTAGTTTTCTTTGGGAACCCAAGTCTCAGAAGACTTGGATTCATCTGGTTGTTCAATAAGAACAGACTTAGTTCTCACAACAACCCCATTCTCATCCTTTTTAGGATGAAAAACCCAGTTAACCCCAATAGGTTTTGTAATGACCTTTGAAATGTAATTAAATCTATTGCAAGTCATTGAAGTTCCATTATCATTAGGGTTTTGATCTTTCTTGGGTCTCCATGTTAAGATTGAAGAAGCTTTAGACCCTTTACCTTGTGGCTGCAAATATTTAGGATGGTCACGTTTCTGTCAGCGTTGGATTTTGTCCTGTCAACGCTGAAATTACCCTTGTCAGCGTTGAACCTAGGATTTGCTACAGGAACCCATTGTCTATTTGACCAGGTGTTTGTCTTTTGAAAAGGTCTTTGTCCATGAGTGTTAGACCTTCTAGAAAAGAATGGGGCAGGTCTAATCACTTGTGGACTTTGCTACACACAAGGTTTGGGTCTGACAACGTTTGACTTCCTAACAATGTTGACTTTCTTCCTATCAGCGCTGAAATTGTTCCTATCAGCGCTGGCTTTGGGAGCGTTGACACACTTGTATGCCAAATGTGAAAAGCTACCACAAGTGTAACAGGCTTTCTTAGACACAACATTAGGTCTAGTAGAGAAGAAACCTGTTCCATGATTGCTAACTTGGCTCTTGGGTGACCTATTATTCCTATACATCTCTGCATATTTAATGGTAGGTCTTCTAACAGTGTTTGAGCCTAGGTCAACAGCTTTACCAGTGATTGGATGAGTAACCTTAATGGGTGGTGATTCATTGGGACTTTCACATAGCAAACCTCCCTTAACAAATAAAGTAGGGTTAGCTTTCTTCCACTCATTTAGGTCAGTCAGTTTTTGTTGATACTCTTCCACTGGAGTGACAACTCTTGGTGGAGGAATGAAATCCTCTTCTTGGCATTCTGGTATACCAGTCCAAGACAAATCCTTTCTAAGGACACCATAGAAGTCACCAGCTGGTGGTGGAACCAGAGAGTAATCATTCATCCCAATTCTAGTCATGTCCTTAGGATCCCTTTGTTTATCTACACAGTCTCCTAGGGTTTAGGTGGCTCTATCAAATCTTTGAAGAGGTCAACATTATCTTTATTCTTAATGGCCTCATCTAACTTAGCTTGTAGGTCTCTATTGACCTTTGCATGATATTTCTAATATCCATACTACCCTCTAGCTCATGTTTTAAGATATTTATCTTATCTTTTCAGTCAAATTCCATTTTCTTGTATTCAGAAACGGTTTTCTCAGTTTCAGTAAGAGCTAGTTGGTAATTGGACAATTTACACCTTTCAGTGCTCATATCATCTTTTAGTTTTAACACCTCTTTGTTAAGTCTATCAGTGTTTAACCTACAACCTTTGCTACAAAAAGCATCATCATATACCTCATTATCAGATGAAGAGGAGGAGTGTGCCATGAGAGCATATTCAACATGCTCTTCTTCTTCAATATCAGCAACCAAAGCTTTGTCCTCTTCAGCATTCTTAGCCAGATAGCTCCAATCCCATCCTGTACCATCAATTCCTTGAACTGCAACCATGGCTTTGGAGACTTGAGCTTTAACAACCTGACTTGAGGGTTTACCAGCATCAGATCTTCTAGGAGATCTGCATTCCCTCATGAAGTGCCCCATACGATGACAGTTGTAGCATTCAACTTTGGATTTATCAAATCCAGCTGTGTCTTTAGCATTGAAGGTCATCTTCTTCTTGAACCTTCTATTCCACCTATTTGCTCTTATACTAGCAAGAGCCATGTTCCACTTGATGTCCATCTCTTCCAAGTGCTCATCACTTATCTGCTCAAGGTCCTCATATGTAATCACTGGACCATTGGGCAAAGAAGCAATGTAAGCACAAACATTATCCAAATCCAAACCAGCAGGTTTAACTCTTGGGGAGTCATTCATGAATGTGTCAGTGTCTGAAAAGGAGACGTTGACAGGACTTGTTCCAGCGCTGACATATGATGATCCAGTAACTGGATGCATATAAGAGTCCTTTTGATTGAATTGACCTTCACTATGAGAGAAGAAGGCCATGTTGCTGGTGGAAGATTTGCTTCCATGATCTGAAAGAGTTTCATCTTCCAACAGTCTTAGTTTGTTGTAGATGTCATCAAACGAGGAGCTCTTGTAAGTATTATTGGCAAGAATAGATCTTGCCTCAATCTTCCATGCCTCACCAAGACTTTTAAGAAAGGTAGCATTGGTGTCAACATCACCAACTTGTGTCCCCATGAAGGACAACTTGCTTGTGATGTCAAGCAATCTGCTTCTCACACTACTCAGTTTCTCATTGGGTTGAGCTTTGAAGACAGCATAATCATGCAGAAGTTGCTTTTTCTTTTCTTCCTTAGTGTCTGCATTGCCACCATATGCATCTTCAAGTGCTTACCAAAGATCCTTAGCAGATTCATAGCCTCTATATTTGTGCTGGTTTTCTTTTCCCAAAGAGACTTTTAGAATATTTAGGGCTTTCATGTCAACCCTTTTCTTTGCAATATCTTCAGCACCTACAGCTCTACCATCTCCTGGTTTTTCTTTCTTATCCTCATCAGGGCATCCTTCAACAGCTGATCTTTGAGTAATGGCATCAAGAATCTTTTGAGCCTTATTGAATGAGTTCCCATATTCAATAATCTCCCAGAGTGTGTAGTCATAGATCCCCAGATATTGTTCAAAATTGAACTTCCATAAGTCAAAGTGGGTTGCATCAAGCATGGGAATCTTGATGTTAGGTAAGGCTGAGGAGGAGGAGGTTATTGCTTCAGACATGATGTTGTTAGGGTTTCTGAGAAAATTAGGGTTTTGGTGTTCGTGTATGGTTCTGGTGTTCTTCAAAGATCAAAAGTTCCTCAACAAGCTCTAATACCACTTGTTGATCCCAAACTTAGATCGATTAGCTTTGTGTATACGAGATTAGATCAAGTATAGCATGTAGAGAAACCTTTGTATATGCTTTGTAGATCTAAGTGTTATGCGGAATTTAACACTTAAACAAGAACACACAAGATATAAAGAAACTTTCACTTTGATTATCAATGTCGAACTTGCTTACAATGAAAGATGTTTATAAACGAAAACTTATGTAAAACTTGATATTGAACATTAACCTAAAGGCCTTCTTTTATAGACTAAGAAGCCTTGTACAATAAGCTACGTATCAACTATTCTAGGTAAAGATAAATATAGAAAATACAATGTCGTTTCTATCCTTACTAGAAGTATTTTAGAATATACTAAACGTGTAGATTATATCTTCCATCAGTGCTTGTCTTCAATGTGTCAACGCTTGACTTTAACTTGTCAACGCTTGAGCTGTCAGCGCTTGCTTTGTTCCTGTCAACGCTTGTTTTGTTCTTGTCAGCGCTCAAGTGATTTGGCCTTAATTTATTCCCAACAGAAATGGACACCGCTTACGAACTACAACTAATTGAAAAGGAAAAGATTTTATCCGAATATGACCGATTCTTGTCCGAAGTAATCTCGTGTGATGTGCTTACTACTGTAAATGTTAATTATTCGAATGAGCTTACATCCGCTGTGATTAATTGTGATGCTGTGAATATATGTGATGATGTGTGTGATCTCTCTATAAATGTTGCTGATACTGTAAATAAGGTAGATAATCATTCTTGTCACGAATCTAACGCTGAGTTTTTAAAGCTACAAGATTCTTACAATTTAATTTCAAAACGCTTTAATCAACTAGAACAACATTGTATATCTTTAGAACTGAAACAACAAACTCAAAATGAGGATCTTTTGATAACAAATAGTTGTGAAAATGGTGTTGAGACGAGTGACAAGATGATTGCAATAGTTAAGGCATTAGAGGAAGAGATTATGAGATTGAAGAGAGATGTGTCATCAAATGAAACACTAAAATTGGAACTAGAGGCTGCAGAGTCTAAAAACCAGGTCTTAGAAATTAGACTTTCGTCTGTTCTAGGGGAGATGGATCGGACAAGACAGGGACTATCCGCTCTTTATGGTTCACTAGAAGAACGCTTCGCTTTTAATGCGGCACAGCAACAATCTTATGTTGAACAACTGAACCAAAAGTGTGAGGAAATCTCTGACTTAAACATCCTGCTCATTGACAAAAACATGGTTTTGGCCGAGTTAAAGGAGACACTTCTTCTCACCCGACAAGAAGTTGTTGATAACTTAGCTACCGACTCTGCACCGTCCACTAGTGCTCCAACAACCAAGTCAGTAGTGCTTTATAAGAACCCGCTTCATAAGAGAAACCCGGTTACCTACGATGATTATATGAGGAATGCCATTAAGCATGTAGATCTTGTTAGGGATATTTTAGACGATCTTTTTGCCTTAGATCCCTCAAGTAGCTACTATTATTCGGCTCATGAATATATTAAGCGAGTTCAATATTGCTTAGCATATTTGCAATACATAGGTAAACCAGGCTCTGCACTACTTACAAACAGGCCCATTGTTGTAACTCCATTCAATAAGACTCCAGGAGCAAAACCGTCATTGGCACTATCAAGTAAGGCACCTTTAAAATCTGTTGCTAATGTTCCCACTTTGCCTTCTACAGGATTAAAAGAGACTACTAAGGCTAAGGGATCACCACTCAAGAAAGATAAGATCAAGCCCTCCACTAGTAGTACCAAAAAGAAGAAAGTAGAAGCTCACCATATGAATGCTAGTTCAGTTTTAAATAAAAAGAATCATGTTAAGACTAAAAGCTCTATGCCTGTGCAGAAGCCTAAACCATTCGTGAATTCTAATTTGAATTGTTGGAATTGTAATGAATGTATGTTTTCCCAATGTCATGATTTGTGTCTTATTGATCATGTGAATGAAATGAATGCCATTAGGAATGGTCTTGAATGGAAGCCAACAGGTAGAACTCGTGCCCAAGTTGGCTGGCAATGGCGTCCCACTGGTAGGACCTTTACATTAGATGGAAAAATGTGCCCTTTAACTAGGAATGCATCCATTGAGGTTAGGTCTGAGCGTCCTTTAGTTAGGCACACTCGCACTCAAGTATGGAAACAGCGCCCTTTAATTAGGTCAGCTCCCACTATAGTGCCTATCAGTGAAGAAATACCACAGGATTTAAGCCAACTAGAATCTACACCACCAACTAGGAAGAAGAAGGCTAGGAAATCTAAGAAACCTAAAGTTAGCAAATCTAAGATTATTAAATCTGTACCTGCTAATAACAAGGAACATTCAGATTCCGATACCTCTACATTGTCTTCGTGTGGTGATATTTTCAGGTGGTCCAAATCATCCTCTGGTATTTGGACTCCGGTTGTTCAAAGCATATGACCGGAGATCGCTCGATGCTCCGAAATTTCGTCCGCAAGTTTCTTGGAACGGTTAAATTCGGTAATGATCATATAGCAAAGATAATGGGGTATGGTGAATATCAGATTGGAAACGTTACGATTTCAAGGGTATACTATGTAGAAGGTCTTGGTCATAACTTATATTCAGTAGGATGTAGAATATTGATAATCAATGAATCTATGAAGGGGTTTGTTGATTTCTGGAGAGAGAAAGTTAGAGAGAGAAAGTGAGAGAAACTATGTGAATTTTATTAAGTGGAAAACAAGAAAATGACAACAACCAACCCCTTTCCATAGTGGAAAGGGGTATTTATAGTTCCAAGCATAACATGGGCTTGGGCCGGTCCATGACAAGCCCATGGACCGGTTCTTACTTAAGTTAATAAGTAACTAATGACTACTTTCTAACTACGAGCTATTACAACATAAATATTATTGTGGAGTGACCGATACTTCTAATATACGTAAAACGTATTTCTAACAATCTCCCCCTAAGGGAGGTCACTCCACGTTACAAAATTCTAAACCTAGCATACTATACTAAGTCTTCGTTCTTTAGCTCGTAGTCTTTTCTTCTTTTCTTTCTTTTGTTGTGAATATGTTGGTTTGATCTTTTTGGCTTTGGCTTGAGAGCATTGTTCTTTGGCCTTTCACGTGCGATCTTTGCCTCTCTTGTGAATTTGCCTTCTCGTGACTCCATGTTCCACACACTTATGTCTTTTTGTTGAATTCTCGAAAGTTTCAGAGTTTGGTACAGCGGAAGACTTTATCTTGTACTTTCTTGAATTTTTGTTAAACTTTGATGCAGAAAGACATAAGCATGTGGGAACGACTTCTACAGGTACACCGCAACACCACCGTCTTCACTGGTACTCAGCAACGCCACCGTCTTCAACAGGTACACAGCAACGCCACCGTCTTTAACAGGTACACAGCAACGACACGAATAAAATGGCTTTGAACATTTTATTCTAATTCGGTAGCATTTTACCTCCGGTCGGTGAAGACCGTTGGACGATATTAGATATCGTACCCGTGACGGATAGTTTCAATTAAGTAACTTCCTGACAAGATTTCGCGGGTAAACCCGTTCTCTTTATTCGACCGTCCAAAGCTGACTGCGAACATAAAGAGTGAATCACTTGGATAAATTATCCTTGTGATTAGAAGCCGTCAATTCATGAAACCTGGAACAAGTGAATCTCAATTAAGATTTTCACCATCGTTGCTTTCCAGTTGTCACGAGCTTAATTCATAAAGAATCTTGCACGTCACCTACCAAGTGCTGTTTGATGTTGACACTAGAAGGATTTCCACTCGTCACTGTGATCAATAAAGAGTCACTCTGAGTGTTCTGGCAAGATCATATGATAATGCGAAGAGGCCTGGAACGAGTTTAAGTTCAATTAAGAATTAAACCACTGTTGCCTTCCAGTTTTTCACAAGATTGGTTCTAAAAGAACCGCACGTGTAACCTACCATGAGCTTGTTTGATGTTGGCTCAAGCAGGATTTCCATCTTCATTGTAATACTTACGTATTACTCGGATGTTCTGGCAATATTACAGGAATATTGCGTAGGACTCATGAAAATCTCTTACTTTTCATAGTGTGTGAGAAAGCAAGGTATAAATGAAAAGTGTCCTAATGAGACTTTTGATGATCTCTTGGCTCTAGACTCGATTGTGCGTTTTGATTTAGTGAGCGATGGTTGGAGAGGAGTGCCACCTTTTCAATACCAGTCTATTCGGAGTGAATAAACCAATAGATAACGTGTTGATCTCCGTGTGATTAAAACAAATACCTTTTGAGAGATATTTGAGTTAGCTGGGAAGGGTTGTGCATTGCATCACTGGGTCCATGATGTCTTTCTTCAATACCGAGAATCATTAGCAAAAATGATCTCAATAGCATATGTATTGACCCGGTTTCTGCCTAAAGTTGTAAGGAGGGCTTCTTTCTTTACACCCTTTATCTTTACATTTCTTTTTCATTCTTCAACCCCTTCAATGCTTACCAATACGTCATCACTAGCACCTTGTTGTGATTGTTCCAGTGCTAGCTTAAGTACTTGGTCGGCATTCAGCTACGTTCACATTCTTTCTCCATCTTTCCTAGGACTTCTAATTCTATCTAGGGAATTGTCCTTGGGAAGATTCCATCGGCTCTGATGAATCATTGGACTAAACCTATTCCTACCACCCTTTTGTCACCACATCCGTCGTGAATTAAGCGTGTTTTGGGAAGGAATTGCCACCATGAAAAATCATTGAAAAATCACCTAAAGTACTTATGATATTGAAATCAAAAGTTTTGTACCTTAGGTGTTTTGTTCATCAAAAACGCTCCCCCTTAACACGTGCTTTACACATATTAAGTTGGATAATCTTTAAGTCTTTTTCATCTTTTAGCCAAGTATCACTTATGTCTCCTTAATCCCATTTTCTCCCCTTATCCAAAATGTTAACCATTAATATTTGGGATATTGAATGGATTAACCGGTCTTTGGGTAAAAATGAAATCGATGTTTGGCCATAGAACAAGTTATTGCTCCCCCTTAAGTTAATAAGGGATAGTTGTAGTGCTTTGGTATGACATATTTTGAAAGATTTAGAATCTCGTGAGAAATTCTTGAAAAATTATCATACCTTAACACTACATCAAGCCATTAAAGCACATTATTCACAAATATACATATTCACAATTGAAAAACCAATATAAAGTGACCTGAAATGTACGACCCATTAGATGGATCGTTGCAGTAGCTTGTGGTGCACTAAATACGGTCTTCCACCTACGAATCTTTCCAAGCTCCTCATCAATCTACGTTCCCGGAGCTTTTGATCAATCTTCTTGATCACGTACTTTGCCATCTGCCGGTAACCCGGATGCCAATCCTCCGTCATCTCTGGCAAAGTCCCACCCGAGTTCAGATGCTCCAACTTTCCTCTGACTTGGAGAAGGGTTCCATCACTGTACTTGTGGAGCTCACCCACCCTCATAAACTTCATCAAACCTCGACTGTTCAAGTAGAAAATGCCGTAATTCGGGACAGAAATGCTGGTATAGGGATATCTTTCTACATGTTGAGGTAGCACTTGATTCACAGGACGGGTTAAGTTGAGCTTTCTTTGATAGCTTTCGACTCCCAACTGAAGATCTTCAACTCGTGACTTGATGACAACGCTTCGTGTGAACATACGAAGTGCTGTATTCAAAGCAATCAGGTCTTCACGAGGAATATATGTGAGTTGATCTCTGGTCATCAGAAGCAGCATATCTTCGATATCCTCAAGGCGAATGATGGAAAAATCTCCCTGCTGGATTTTGTATTCCCGGTCATCCTCCCTTTTCAAGCGAATCTCCGTCACATGATAATAGCCATTCTTGGCTTCAGTTTTCATTCCTAAGATGCTGGAGATGCGGATGTCGGATCTAACATTGCTTCCAGAATTGACCAGGCAGCAACCCCTGTACGCCCTTCGGACTCGTTCGTCCCAATGAGATGCACCTATGACAGCATACATATCATAATTACGATTTATCTTAGGGACCCAGAGTCTGTTTACCTTTTCCTCGATAAAGGGTATTGTCCCCCAGTTGGCAGCTTTCAGCAAGGTCAGGGAGGTTGCGTACTTTGATGACCCCTTCAGTAGATACACAAGATCGTTGGTGACGAAGAAGTCAAGAGCAATCTGATTATCTTGAGCAGGATCCATTGGAGGTGGAGCTCTTTCTGATTCATGAAGTCCTGGCCGTTGAACGGTATTCAGAGCCTTTAGGATCTCATCGGCATAGTACTCGAACTCCATTCGGGTTAATCGGGTTTTGGCACGCAGTCTCTTATCTTTCAGCGCTTTCTTCACCAAGGATGGAGTAACCGAAGTCTTATACTCATGAGCAAGAAATGCACATAAGTCAATCGGACTTCGGATACGGAGATACAACACATCTTTGTCAGCGTCTGTGATCGGATCATATTGTGCTGCTGCCGTGATCCAAGCCTGTGGTGGTGCAGACTCGTCTATCTCCAACGTGTCTTCCCAGGCTCGTGTGCTTGGTTCAGGAACCGTAGATTGTTGTGCTTGTTGTTGAGGAGTAGAAGTGCGAACATCTACTGGTTCAGTTTCAGGCATTTCGGCAGTGTCGTGAACTGGTGAGTGTTGTGCAGCTTCGGGTTCCGTCACTGATTCTGCAATCACAGGAGCAATAACAACAGAACTAATGGGGTTAGTTGTAACAGGTAAAGATACAGCGATAGAGATACCAGGAACCGATGACGCTGTAGTGGCATTCACATCGTGGCGCCACTTAGTTCGTCTTGATTCCGATGATGTAGATTTGTCCTTCTGTGCTGCCTCTTTCTTGGACTTGGTTCCAGTCTGAGCAGTTTTCTTGGAGCTGGTAACCTTGTCTCCCTCTTTCGGCTGTTCACCCCCATCATCATCCTGATTGTCATCCCCGTTACTACCCCTTGCACTCTCCTCGTTCCCGTCACCACCATCATCGCCATCATCATCATCCTCATCATCGTCATCATCATCTTCATCCTTATCCTCATCATCACCATCATCATCATCCTTTTCCTCTTCTTCTCCTTCTTCTTCCTCCTCCTCTTCACCATTACCCTCTTCCTCCTCACTTTCTTCCCTTTCTTCTTCAGGTAGAATGTGATAAGGTACCACACTTCCAAACGTTTTGAATAACCTATCATCCTCCATGATAGCATCATTCAGGGATTTATATAGAGCCCGTTGAATCCTAGACTTATCAAACGATCCAAGTTCCACCATTCGAGCCTTAAGGATCTTCTTCAATTCAAAATCCGTCAACTCATAAGCAATCTTGTAGGCGGCTTCTGAAGGATTGGAAGATTTGATCATCAAGTTGTCAGCAGCAAGTGTCTTCAACTCATCACGAAGTTTAGGCATTAGGGATTCAACGGATTCTTGCACTCTTTCTTTCACAGAGGCTTCAAGTGCTTCTTTTTGCTCTTTGTATTTATCCCTCATTGCTTGAAGTCTGGTGATACGTGCAGCATGCTTATCCGCCTCAGCTTGCTTAACCCGAGCTAGTTCTTCTGCATGTGCTTTTCGGGTCAACTCCATATCCGCATTGAACCTAGCAATCATCTCCTCTTGAGCTTTCCTAGATGCTTCTTCACTTTGAGCTCGTCTTTGCAACTCTTGGCGAAGTTCATCCATTTCTCGTTTGTGAGTATCCACATGTTTGTCAAACATTTCGGCCATCACTAATGCAGCCATTGCAGAGGTTGCAGAGCTGCTCTGGGTTGATTGAAGATGCTCGGTTGTTACTGCTGTACTAAGGATGGGAATTATAGGTGGTGGAAGAAATGGTGTTGAAGCTGGTCTGGTTGGTAAGGGTTGGATTGGTGGAGGTTGAGTTGCCAAAGGTTGAGTTGACACCATGATCGTAGGGGCAACAAACTCCTTTTCCACACTTGTTGTAATAGGAATTGATGGCTCCTTCGAAGTGGAATAATGTTCAGGTGACCCAAACTCATCAACATCATCCGGTTCCACGTACTCATCCTCAATATCTACCCTTGCACCTGAACCACTACCGCCTGTATCTTTCCTACTCCTTTGAATTGCTATCTTCATCATTTGTTTCTCGGTCTTGTCAAGAGCAGGATCAACAATATCTTCTTCATCACGTAAAGCCATCTTATCAGCCTTACCCTTTCCCTTCTTACCCTCTGTCTTCTTCTTCTTGGTTTCGGGTTCAGGTAACGCAGCTGGTTGTTTGCGTTTACCTTTACTCTTAACCGTTGTCGATGAGTCTTCTCCAGTCTGAAGGTTTTCTTTCAGCCTTTTGATTTCTATCTGCAGTAGCTTGTAATCAGCAGAACCTTTGATTTTCTCAGACAGAAGGTAATCAGGAATAGGACCCGGAATCACACCAATAGACGGTCCTTCATGCCTCAGATCTACAGTGTCATCAGCTTCTTCAGTGTGATAGCGACCTGCTGCATGCCTATCAATAGTAGCATCAAGCTTCATAAAATAATTTATGATAAGCTTAATAAACCGAGGATAAGGAAAGAAGTTTGTCTTCAGCTTCTTGTTGTAGAAGAGTTGAAAGGTGAATTCTTCCCATATCAACAAAGCATAATCTGAATTTGCAGCTTTGTACATGCCATAGAAGAGGTTGATTATAGGACTGCGCAAAGCATCATGGCCACTCGTTTTTGGTGTAAGGCATTTACTGAGAATACCCATCAATGCTCTCCAAGGTTGTCCTACCTTAGCAGTGGTAAACTCAGACGCAACTCGTATTTCTGGACATCCAAGTGCGTCAAATAACTCCACGAGTTCATCTTTAGTAGGATCCCTCGAGAATGACATGCCTTTGGGTGTATCCCGTATACCAAGAATCTTACGGAAGTCTGAAACTGTGAGTGTCTGCTGCTTGTTGTCGATGGTGAAGGTGATTTTGTTTGAAGTGATTTCCTTGGTAGCCCAAAATTCAAACATATACTCATAAGGCACCGAGGCACTATTCCTAAGGGCGTTCTTGAAATGAGAGTTATCGAGGATGGCTATGGCGACCTTAAAACCATGGTGAGTGGATTTAGAGATTTGCTTCAGTCGGTAGTTGTTGGGTATAAACTTAAGGGTTCGTGCTTTAGCAATATCGGCTTCTCTAGATTCTTGGATTGCTTGTACTGTTGGATTAGTCATTGTATCTGCTTAAGATAAGACATGAAAGGTTGATGCACAAAAACATATAGATAGATATCATTCTTATTTCTAAGCATAACACATGTCATTAGATAAAACAACAAGTACATATATAGCATGCAAACAAGAATAATCAAACTCTTCATCCGGAACTTTTCCTCATTCGGAACATCTTCATCCGGAACATTCTTTCATTCGGAACTTCTTCATCCGGAAGTTCTTCATTCGGAACTTCCTTCATCCGGAAGTTCTTCATTCGGAACTTCCTTCATCCAGAAGTTCTTCATTCGGAACTTCCTTCATCTGGAAGTTCTTCATTCGGAACTTCCTTCATCCGGAAGTTCTTCATTCGGAACTTCCTTCATCCGGAAGTTCTTCATTCGGAACTTCCTTCATCCGGAAGTTCTTCATTCGGAACTTCCTTCATTCGGAAGTCCTTCATTCGGAACTTCCTCATTCGGAAGTTTTTCAGAAGAAATCCTTCATTCGGAAGTTTTAATCCATGTTCATCCGGAACATTTACAAACGAAACTCAGATGATTATTCTAGCGCGTTTGTGAGTTTCTAAGGCAAACTAAGGCATTTAAACATCATTTAACACTAATCCGCATGAAACCCACCACTAATCCTAATCAATTAAGCCTAAATTGGGGCGAACGAACCCTAACTCGATTTAAATAGATTAACCAGTTGGATTTGCATGATTTAAACGAATTAGAATTCAAGTAATTGATGTTATTTACCTTATTTGTTGAATGAACAGGAGCTAGATGGATAAAACGAGAGATTGAAGATCTTGTGTGTGTTTATTTTTCAACAATGGCGGCAAAAGAGGAAGATAAACAGTGAAAGGGAATAGTGAGGGGCGGGGGGTTTTATTTGACTAGGTCAAATTTTTTGACAAGTTTCAATATATGTCACTTTTAGCCCCTACATATTCTCATTCTTTTCCTTTTTGTCTAAAGTTTTCATTTTTCTTATCCCTTGTTTAACTTACACACATCTTAGCAAACACAAGTTATTAGCATATCTCCAAAATCTAAAAAACCATGCCTATCACTTAGAACGAACACAAGTCGTTTTCTAAAGCAAAACCACTCAATTACCATGTAGCCCTTAATTTTCACATTCACTTTTGAAAATCAATTTTAATGACGAAGATGATTTTACTATTTTCTCCCCCTTAAACGATGACCCGTTTTCTATTTAAAGAGCTGTAGTCAATGTTTAAAGAGTCAAATAGTGATGAAAGCATTTCCAATGTATATCTTGAAAAATTTTGATTCGTGGTGTCAATAAGATTTCTCTTATTTGAACAAATTAATGCACTGAGACGTACACAAATTCGTGTCAGACCAAGTTATAAAGTAAACTTGATCCCTTTGCATGATTTGGCTTGTAAATCACGCCCGAGAAAATTAATTCCCGTTCTGAGCCAACGTTTTCCAAAGAAATACGTGACTTTAATATGAAAACCGGGTTGCAGTCAGAAATAACTACAAGCCATAATGGGCATGTTTTAAAAATGTACAACTTTTATACGGACTCTATTTATGGCACCGTGTCAATATTGATCGACATTTCTAAGGCCGTAAATATTACCGTACTAAAAGACATGCCCGATTTAAAACGAAAAATATTTTTGGTTTTTCTTGATTTATAATTTTTATGGTTTTTCTAGGTTTTATATTTTTGTATTTTCTTTTTGTGGTTTATATATTTACGATAATATACATGATCACGAACAAAAGGATACTCTGAATAGTTTACCACGACTATTCAGCTGATTCTTCTGCCAACTCTTTGAGAGTCGCTGGAGTGAAGGATTTCATGCCAAGCTTGTCGATCAAAAACTCAATTCGTCCTCGATCTAAGGCTTTGGTGAACATATCCGCCAGCTGGTACTCAGTAGTGACAAAATACAGCTCGATCACTCCATTCTCCACCTGCTCCTTAATGAAATGGTAGCGAATGTCTATGTGCTTGGCCCGGGAGTGTTGAACATAGTTGCAGCAAAGGGCAATGGCGCTCTTGTTGTCACAATACATCGGGATTTTGTTGAATCCCAAACCGTAGTCAGTTAATTGTGATCTCATCCAAAGGACTTGAGCACAACAACCGGACATGGCGATGTATTCAGCCTCCGTGCTTGATATTGCAGCGCTTTTCTGCCTTTTTGAAGACCAACTGATCAATCTATCTCCAAGGAGTTGCACAGATCCAGACGTGCTACGCCTCGTGTCTTGACATCCAGCATGATCGGCATCTGCGTATGATATTAAGGCAATCGAGGAATCTTTCGGATACCATAGACCACGATGAAGTGTTCCTTTTAGATACTGAAAGATCCTTTTCACAACATGTAGGTGCTTTTCGGTAGGCCGAGCCTGATACCGGGCACACATGCATACAGCAAATTGCAAATCAGGCCTGCTAGCAGTCAGATATAGAAGGGTGCCGATCATCCCACGGTAAAGTTTTGGAACGACAATAATCCCATTCCTATCTTCATCTAACTTGGATTTCTCCACCATTGGAGTGTCCACGGGGTCACAATTCTCAAAGTTATATTTCTTAAGAGATTCTAGAGCATATTTGGATTGATTAATAAAGATGCCTCTGGGATTTTGAGAAATCTGTAATCCTAAGAAAAATGAGATTTTTCCCATCATCGACATCTGAAAGCGTGTGGACATTATCTTTTCAAATCGGTTTGACAATTCTATGTTAGTGGCAGCAAAAATTATATCATCAACATAAATTTGTACCAGAATCATGTCGTTGCCTTCCTTGAGAGTGAATAATGTGGGGTCCACTTTGCCTTTGGAGAAGCCTTCCGACATGAGATATGTTGACAGGAGATCATACCACGCGCGTGGAGCTTGTTTCAACCCATAGAGAGCCTTCTTAAGCTTGTACACATGATTAGGAGACTCCGTACTGACGAACCCATCCGGTTGACTAACATAAACTTCTTCCCTTAGTTCACCGTTCAAAAATGCCGTCTTCACATCCATTTGATAGACGATCATGTTCATATGAGCAGCAAACGCGAGGAATAGTCTAATCGCCTCCAATCTAGCCACAGGAGCAAAAGATTCCTCAAAGTCTATACCCAAGGCTTGTTTATATCCTCTAGCGACCAATCTAGCTTTATTCTTCAATACCGCACCCATCTCATCAAGTTTAACCTTATAAACCCATAACAAAGTAAGGATGTTAACCTTGTCAGGGCGAGGAACCAATTCCCATACTTCAAGTCGTTGGAATTCGTTTAGTTCCTCCTGCATAGCCTCAATCCAAGATGATTGGGTCATAGCCTGCTGCCAATTTTTGGGTTCAACTTCAGAGAGAAATGCATCAAAGTAACAATATAGTGCACTCTCTTGTAATTGATGGCGTGTAGAGACTGGTCGATCTAGATCTCCAATAACATTCCTAATTGGGTGATCTTTTGTCCATTTAGTGCTATGGTTTTCAATCCTTGGTGGTCTGGAGTGAACAATAGAAGGAGCTTCTTCTGAGGTAGACGCGGCTGAAGGGTTTTCAGGGATCGCTACACCAAAGAAAGGAAGCTCTTGCAAGTGAGCATATTCCAAGTCGTGATCAGTAGAATCCTCTTCCACATCATTAGGCACGAGTAGGGGTGATGATTCAGGTGTAGTCTGAGAATCACTTGGTGAAGGTGCATCCGGTTCAATGTGAATTGTAGATGCATTAGATAAAGGTTCATTAGCTTGAGCAACCACTTCAGGTATTGGAGCAATTACTACAGGTGCTGGAACTTCATCAGTCGGGGGATCGAAGAATTCATCAAACAACGGTTGAAACAGTTTATCCCACTCAGGCCTAGTTGGTGGTAAAAATGATGTAGAAGTAGGATTATTGGGGACTAATCCGGAGCTTATAGCACCGGTTCCCATCTCATGAAGCGCGGGTTCAGAGCTGTGTTGCTCAGAAGCCATCGCTGTCAGCTCGTCGAAATCTGCGTCCATAGTTTCTACAATCTTGCCAAGACGACGGTTATAGATTCGGTATGCTCTTTTGGACGGTGAGTAACCAATGAAAATACCTATATCGGCTTTCGGTTGAAGCTTACCCAAGTTCTCACTATTGATGTTTGGATAACACAGAGCACCAAACACATGGAAAAATGAGACATCGGGTTTACGGTCATGTAAAAGCTCATAAGGTGTTTTTCCATGGCGTTTCCGAAGGATAGAACGGTTTTGGGTGAAACATGCAGTAGAAATAGCCTCTGCCCACAAGAACAATGGAGCGTTCGCATAAATAAGCATGGTCCTAGCAGCTTCCATAAGTGTACGATTCCGTCTTTCAACGACACCGTTTTGTTGTGGAGTGCGTGCAGCGGATGTTTCATGTGATATACCAACTCCTTCATAATAATCACGAAGAGTCTGGTTGACGAACTCTGTACCATTGTCTGTATGAATACGGCGGACAGTGGTATTCAAACGTACCTGAATGAACTTCAGAAAAGTGATGATAGCCTTCGGTGCTTCATCCTTTGTACGTAGAAATCTAACCCATGTAAACCTTGAGAAATCATCCACAATTACCAGAATGAATTTCTTACCGCTCACACTTTCAGTTCTCATCGGTCCACAAAGATCCATATGCAAAAGATGAAGTTTTTCTTGATTAGTGTCTTCAGCTTTGGATTTGTAAGATTTCTTGGTGCTTTTCCCCCTTGAACACGCGGAACATAAATGGTCCTTGTGAAATTTAAGCTTTGGAAGACCACGAACTAACTCGTTTTTAGCCAGATGATTAATAGCATCAAAATTAAGATGAGATAATCTGCGATGCCATAACCATGACTTGGTCTTAGATGCTTTAGAGAGAAGACATACTGGAGAGGCGGCCATCATATCTTGTAGAGACAACGTATAAAGATTTGCACCACGAGATCCCTTCAACAAATCTTTTCCTTCCAAGTTGCGGATGAAACAAGTGTGTTGTCGAAAAGCAACCTCAAGGTTGGAATCACAAAACTATCCTACTGAGAATAAGTTATGACCAAGACCTTCTACATAGTATACCCTAGAAATCGTCACGTTTCCAATCTGATATTCACCATACCCCATAATCTTTGCTATATGATCATTCCCGAATTTAACCGTACCAAGAAACTTGCTGACGAAATTTCGGAGCATCGAGCGATTTCCGGTCATATGTTTTGAACAACCGGAGTCCAAATACCACAGGATGATTTGGACCACCTGAAAATATCACCACACAAAGACAATGTAGAGGTATCGGAATCTGAGTGTTCCTTGTTATTAGCAGGTACAGATTTAATAATCTTAGATTTGCTAACTCTAGGTTTCTTAGATTTCCTAGCCTTCTTTTTCTTAATAGGTAGTGTAGATTCTAGTTGGCTCAAATCCTGAGGTATTTCTTCACTGATAGGCACTATAGTGGGGGCTGGCCTAATTAAAGGGCGCTGTTTCCATACTTGAGTGCGAGTGTTCCTAACTAAAGGACGCTCAGACCTAACCTCAATGGATGCATTCCTAGTTAAAGGGCACATTTTTCCATCTAATGTAAAGGTCCTACCAGTGGGACGCCATTGCCAGCCAACTTGGGCACGAGTTCTACCCGTCGGCTTCCATTCAAGACCATTCTTAATAGCATTCATTTCATTAACATGATCAATCAGACACAAATCATGACGCTGGGAAAACATACATTCATTACAATTCCAACAATTTAAATCAGAATTCACGAATGGTTTAGGCTGCTGCACAGGCGCAGAGCTTTTAGTCTTAACATGATTCTTTTTATTTAAAACTGAACTAGCATTCCTATTGTGGACTTCTACTTTCTTCTTTGTGGCACTACTAGTGGAGGGCTTGATCTTAGCTTTCTTGAGTGGCGATCCTTTAGCCTTAGTAGTCTCTTTTAATCCTGTAGAAGGCAAAGTGGGAACATTAGCAACAGATTTTAAAGGTGTCTTACTTGATTGTGCCAATGACGGTTTCGCTCCTGGAGTCTTATTAAATGGAGTGACAGCAATGGGCCTATTATTAAGTAGTGCAGAACCTGGTGTACCTATATATTGCAAATATGCCAAGCAATATTGAACTCGCTTAATATATTCATGAGCCGAATAATATTCGCTACTTGAGGGATCTAAGGCATAAAGATCGTCTAAAATATCCCTAAGAAGATCGACATGCTTAATGGCATTCCTCATATAATCATCATAGGTAACCGGGTTTCTCTTATGAAGCGGATTCTTATAAAGCACTACTGACTTGGTTGTTGGAGCACTAGTGGACGGTGCAGAGTCGGTAGCTAAGTTATCAACAACTTCTTGTCGGGTGAGAAGAAGTGTCTCCTTTAACTCAGCCAAAACCATATTTTTGTCTATGAGCAGGATGTTCAAATCAGAGATTTCCTCGCACTTTTGGTTCAGTTGTTCAACAAAAGATTGTTGCTGTGCCGCATTAAAAGCGAAGCGTTCTTCTAGTGAACCATAAAGAGCGGATAATCCCTGTCTTGTCCGATCCATCTCCCCTAGAACAGATGAAAGTCTAATTTCTAAGACTTGGTTTTTAGACTCTGCAGCCTCTAGTTCCAATTTTAATGTTTCCTTTGATGATACCTCTCTCTTCAATCTCATTATTTCTTCCTCTAAAGACTTAACAATTGCAATCATCTTGTCACTATTCTCAACACCATTTTCACAAACATTTGATATCAAAAGATTCTCATTTTGAGTTTGTTGTTTTAATTCTAAAGATATACAATGTTGTTCTAGTTGATAAAAGCGTTTTGAAAGTAAATTGTAAGAATCTTGTAGCTTTAAAAACTCAGCGTTAGATTCGTGACAAGACTGATTTTCTACCTCATTTACAGTATCAGCAACATTTACAGAGATATCACAAACATCATCACAAATATCATTACAAATATGCACAGCATCACAATTAATCATAGTGGATGTAAGCTCATTTGAATAATTAACATTTACAGTAGTAAGCACATCACACGAGATTACTGCAGACAAGAATCGGTCATATTCGGTTAAAATCTTTTCTTTTTCAACTAGTTGTAGTTCGTAAGCGGTGTCCATTTCATAAAACACTTTTTGAACTTCACCAATTTCAAAAACAAGATTTTCCTTAAGAGATGCAAAAATTCCTTTTAGACTTTCGACAAACGGATTGATCTCAGTTTTAATCACCTCGTTCATATGTTCGAAAGCCCATTCTCCGGCGTTTAGGCCATTTGAAGTCGTACGTTCCAAAATGACCTTGTCAAAATTAGTAAAGTATTGATTAATCTCTTGCAAGTTTAACCATACAGTGCTAACAGGTGGAAGATCCTTTGGAATTTCCTTACGACCTTCCATATTGACAAGTGTAGGAAACGTACTAGGGTTTTCTTCATCTAATATGTAGGTTGGTGCTGTTATGAGATCTTTGTCCATATGGAAGCGAATTCTAAAATCCGTTTTTGCAAGCTCCTTATTCAATTTAAAATAATCACACTCGGGATATTTTGCAGAATTGTATGACCGATCCTCATCAACCAGTTCCTTACTTGTTCGATCACTAGGAAAAACAATCGGTTCTAAGGCCAATCCTAATTGAGTTGCATTATAAAGTCTAGGACTATGTCTTAAAGCTTGTTTTGCATACCGTGGATTAGGGGGGAGGCCTTTTTGACGTGATAAGTTGAATTCTCTAAATGAAGCATCAAATAAGTGAACTAGTTGTGAAGCAGCGTATTGTCTTAATAGCAAGTAATCTAGACTTCTAATCTTATTAGTGGCATTAATCTCCATTTCATTCTTCTTAGACTCTAGTGATTCGTAATCCGTTTGAAGTTTTTGAAAATTAGTGACCACTAACTCTTTTTCTTGAAGTTCATTAGACAGATTTGCTCTTAAGTTTTCTATTTCTTGCAAGTGACCCATTTGTTTGTTTCTAAAATGATCATATTCGAGATTAGTTAGAACACTAGACGAGGGCACTAGTTCCAAGGTTTGAACTTTCTCATTGCTTAAGGCAAGCTCATCAGACAAATTCTTATTCTTAGCTAAGGTTTCTAAGAGAGCAGCATTCATTTGGCTAAGTAATGTAGCAGGAACCATGACCAAATCTTGTTGAGCAGGAGTAGGCGTATGCGAACTGGGTCCCGGTTGTGATTCACTCAAAGTCTGGGGACTCACATTGATATTGCTATCATTGTTTGTCTCCTCGTTTGAAGGACTCACCACCGAAGATTCATTCGAGTCAGCACTCTCTTGCACAACTTGATGTGATTGAATACTAGTATCAGTGGTATTATCGGTGGTATTAATAAGTACCTCAGATCTCTTTTCCGGCCCTAAGCTGGAGATAGTTGCCATGAGAGCAGCCTTTGCAGATTGAAAGTCATCACAGTCGGAGTCATACGCATCAAGATCATCGGCTTGGTAAGCTGCATTCTGCGTAGTGACAACGTCTTGTTCTGCAATCCCTGGGTCAGCAAGAAATGCAAGCTCCTCTTCATCAAGTTCCCTTCCTTGCGCCTGAGCATTTACCAGATAGATCTTTTCTGCAAACCACTGTCCATCCCTTCTCCTCTTGGGTTTCTTACAATCCCTGGACATATGACCCTCTTCCTTGCAGTTGTAGCATGTGATCATTCTCAACTTGCCTGTATTAGCCCGTGGAGGATTGTTGACCATTGGAGCAGGAGCAGGATTGATCGTGCGAGCATTGGTTGAAGTGGAAGGTCTCCCCTGATATGGTTGAATTGGCTGAACCATTACCCTGCCATTCTCAATTGTAGCTTGTTGGCGAGAATTGGATGAATTTCTCAACTGATTGTTGGTAGGAGCTGATCCTCTGTATCCTCGTTTGCTTAAAGTTCTTGTGAGATAAGCAGACATAGTAGTTAGCACTTCAACTGGGTCAGCTCCTTGTTGGAATACAGGAACAGGGACTTCCTCATCATCACAATATAGTGCTTGATCTGGATGAGCTGCATAATCAGTAGAAGGAATACTCATTTGATCAGGGTAGCTTGTTGGATATGCTGCATTCTCTTGATAAGAAGAATATGAAGGCTGAGCATAAGGTGCAACATTTGTTGGATGAAGTTGTGAAGCATACTGTGGTGAAGGTGCATTGAACCGATATTGTTGCTGATGTGAGGTGGGTGGTTGTGGTAGAATCGAGTATTGTGGGAAGGTTGGTGTCATATAAGGTGATGGATGATAGGCTTGATGTCCCAAGATATAAGGTGTGTTGTTGTGTGACAAGCTTGGTTGATTCGCCATCAAAGCTAAGGAATCTGGGTACATACCGCGAGGAGAACGGTGCATAATCACATGCTTCTCATGCTGTTGAAGAAAAGCATAGATTTGATCTAAGTTGCACTTATGCAAATCCCGGGTTAACTTCACATCGGTAATATACTCACCCCATTCAGCTTGAGGTAAAGTATTCAAGAACTTGGTGTTAACCTGGAATGGAGCAATTACAAGATTGTATACATTCAGATCATTCATTAGAGTAGTGAATCTGAAGTAATAATCGTGTAGTGTTTCCCCTGGGCTATACGTGAATCTATCAAACAAATCATACAGCTGACACTCCCTTTCCTGTTTTGTGAGAGACGTGCCTTGTAACAACACCTTTAGACGTTCCCACAAATCTTTGGCAACAGTATATTGACTAACCATTCGATAAATATCATGCGAAAGAGCTTGGAGAAGTGTCTGTAGAGCCTTTTCATCAGCATCAGCAATGAGTTGTTGTGCCGGTGTGAGTTCTTCATATTCTCTTGGTCGAGACACGTTATTAGCCACAATGGTACCATAGTCGAGTGGACCATTCAAAATCGATTTGACCATAAGCCTTCCGTATGTTGGTTTGCCCTTCAAGTATTGCATCATACGACCCTGCCATGCCTCAAACACCTCTTTGATAAGCATTGGTGGATGACTATCAGTCCCCGTTATGATCGAGATATCCGTAAGAGATGTCATCTGAGGCATTAATGAACTTGGATTCATTTTGTTTTCTTCAAAGAAACAGAGATTATCGGTTGATCGAGCAGTGAAGTAAAGCTTGTGAATTGTGTTAAGTTTTTGTTGTAGGAAACCAAGATTAAATCCTCTAAAAAAAATCGTCGAAAAAACAAACAAAATCACCCTTGATTCGGAACTTCTTGAGTCGGAACTTCTTGAGTCGGAACTTCTTGAGTCGGAACTTCTTGAGTCGGAACTTCTTGAGTCGGAACTTCTTGAGTCGGAACTTCTTGATTCGGAAGTTGTTGATTCGGAAGTTGTTGATTCGGAAGTTGTTGATTCGGAAGTTGTTGATTCGGAAGTTGTTGATTCGGAAGTTTGTTGATTCGGAAGTTTGTTGATTCGGAAGTTTGTTGATTCGGAAGTTTGTTGATTCGGAAGTTTGTTGATTCGGAAGTTCTTGGTTCGGAACTTTGTGGCTTGATTCGGAAGTGTTTGATTCGGAACTTTTTGGCTTGATTCGGAACTATTGGCTTGATCCGGAACTTCTTGGTTCGGAAGTTCTTGATCCGGAACTTCTTGATCCGGAACTTCTTGATCCGGAAGTCCTTGATCCGGAACTTTTGCTGAATGAACAGAACCTTGTTCCGATGAACAGTCGAACAGTAAAGATGAAGATTAAGCCCAGATTTTGACCAAATAACCCAAAAAGTTTTGTGCTTTCGACTAAAATAAGTAACAACTAATACTTATCCACTAATCCCAATCACAAAAACACCAAAAACACCAAGAATCAAGATGGTTTTTCTTAAAGAACACTAATACAATCAAAAACTAAAAAACCACACAAATCACTACCTTAAATCACCCCATAGCTCTTGATACCAAATGTAGAATATTGATAATCAATGAATCTATGAAGGGGTTTGTTGATTTCTAGAGAGAGAAAGTTAGAGAGAGAAAGTGAGAGAAACTATGTGAATTTTATTAAGTGGAAAACAAGAAAATGACAACAACCAACCCCTTTCCATGGTGGAAAGGGGTATTTATAGTTCCAAGCATAACATGGGCTTGGGCCGGTCCATGACAAGCCCATGGACCGGTTCTTACTTAAGTTAATAAGTAACTAATGACTACTTTCTAACTACGAGCTATTACAACATAAATATTATTGTGGAGTGACCGATACTTCTAATATACGTAAAACGTATTTCTAACATAGGACAGTTTTGTGATTCCAACCTAGAGGTTGCTTTTCGACAACACACTTGTTTCATCCGCAACTTGGAAGGAAAAGACTTGTTGAAGGGTTCTCGTGGTGCAAATCTTTATACGTTGTCCCTACAAGACATGATGGTCGCCTCTCCAGTATGTCTTCTCTCTAAAGCATCTAAGACCAAGTCATGGTTATGGCATCGCAGATTATCTCATCTTAACTTTGATGCTATTAATCATCTGGCTAAAAACGAATTAGTTCGTGGTCTTCCAAAGCTCAAATTTCACAAGGACCATTTATGTTCCGTGTGTTCAAGGGGGAAAAGTACCAAGAAATCATACAAGCCCAAAGTTGAAGACACCAATCAAGAAAAACTTCATCTTTTGCATATGGATCTTTGTGGGCCAATGAGAACTGAAAGTGTGAGCGGTAAGAAATTCATTCTGGTTATTGTGGATGATTTCTCCAGGTTTACATGGGTTAGATTTCTACGTACAAAGGATGAAGCACCGAAGGATATCATCACTTTTCTAAAATTCATTCAGATACGTTTGAATACTACTGTCCGCCGTATTCGTACAGATAATGGAACAGAGTTCGTCAACCAGCCTCTTCGTGATTACTATGAAGGAGTTGGTATCTCACATGAAACATCCGCTGCACGCACTCCACAACAAAACGGTGTCGTTGAAAGACGGAATCGTACGCTTATGGAAGCTGCTAGGACTATGCTAATTTATGCGAACGCTCCATTGTTCTTGTGGGCAGAAGCCATATCTACTGCATGTTTCACCCAAAACCGTTCTATCATTCGGAAACGCCATGGAAAAACACCTTACGATCTTCTACATGACCGTAAACCCGATGTTTCATTTTTTCATGTGTTTGGTGCTCTTTGTTATCCAAACATTAATAGTGAGAACTTGGGCAAGCTTCAACCGAAAGCCGATATAGGTATTTTCATTGGTTACTCACCCTCCAAGAAAGCATACCGAATTTACAACCGTCGTCTTGGTAAGATTGTAGAAACTATGGACGCAGATTTCGATGAGCTGACAGCGATGGCTTCTGAGCAACGCAGCTCTGAACCCGCGCTTCATGAAATGGGAACCGGTGCTATTAGTTCTGGATTAGTTCCCAATAATCCTACTTCTACATCATTTTTACCACCAACAAGGCCCGAGTGGGATAAACTGTTTCAACCGTTGTTTGATGAATTCTTTGATCCCCCAAATGATGAAGTTCCAGCACCTGTAGTGATAGCTCCAATCCCTGAAGCGGTTGCTCCTGCTAATGAAGCTTTATCAAATGCATCTTCAATTAACATTGAACCGGATGCACCTTTACCAAGTGATTCTCAAACTACACCTGAATCGTCACCCCTACTTGTGCCTAATGATGTGGAAGAGGATTCTACTGATCACGATTTGGAATATGCTCACTTAAAAGAGATTCCTTTCTTTGGTATACCGTTCCCTGAAAACCCTTCAGCCGCGTCTACCTCAGAAGAAGCTCCTTCTACTGTTCACTCCAGACCACCTAGGATTGAAACACATAGCACTAAATGGACAAAAGATCACCCAGTTAGGAATGTCATTGGTAATCTCGATCGACCAGTCTCTACACGCCATCAATTACAAGAGAGTGCACTCTATTGCTACTTTGATGCATTTCTCTCTGAAGTTGAACCTAAAAATTGGCAACAGGCTATGACTCAATCATCTTGGATTGAAGCCATGCAGGAGGAACTAGATGAATTCCAAAGACTTGAAGTATGGGAATTAGTTCCTCTCCCTGACAAGGTTAACATCTTTACCTTGTTATGGGTTTATAAGGTGAAACTTGATGAGATGGGTGCAGTATTAAAGAATAAGGCTAGATTGGTTGCTAGAGGATATAAACAAGCCTTGGGTATAGACTTTGAAGAATCTTTTGCTCCTGTTGCAAGATTGGAGGCCATTAGACTATTCCTTGCGTATGGTGCTTATATGAACATGATCGTCTATCAAATGGATGTGAAGACGGCATTTTTGAACGGTGAACTAAGGGAAGAAGTCTATGTTAGTCAGCCGGATGGGTTCGTTAGCACGAAGTTTCCTAATCATGTGTACAAGCTTAAGAAGGCTCTCTATGGGTTGAAACAAGCTCCACGCGCGTGGTATGATCTCCTCTCAACATATCTCATTTCGGAAGGCTTCTCCAAAGGCAAGGTGGACCCCACTCTATTCACTCTCAAGGAGGGCAACAACATGATTCTAGTACAAATTTATGTTGATGATATAATATTTGCTTCCACTAACATAGAATTGTCAAATCTCTTTGAGAAGATAATGTCCACACGCTTTCAGATGTCAATGATGGGAAAAATTTCATTTTTCTTAGGATTACAAATTTCTCAGAATCCTAGAGGCATCTTTATTAATCAATCCAAATATGCTCTAGAATCTTTAAAGAAATATAACTTTGATAATTGTGACCCCGTGGACACTCCAATGGTGGAGAAATCCAAGTTAGATGAAGATAGGAATGGGACTATTGTCGATCCAAAACTTTACCGTGGGATGATCGACACCCTTCTCTATCTGACTGCTAGCAGGCCTGATTTGCAATTTGCTGTATGCATGTGTGCCCGGTATCAGGCTCGGCCTACCGAAAAGCACCTACGTGTTGTTAAAAGGATCTTTCGGTATCTAAAAGGAACACTTCATCGTGGTCTATGGTATCCGAAAGATTCCTCTATTGCTTTAATATCATACGCAGATGCCGATCATGCTGGATGTCAAGACACGAGGCGTAGCACTTCTGGATCTGTGCAACTCCTTGGAGACAGATTGATCAGTTGGTCTTCAAAAAGGCAGAAAAGCGCTACAATTTCTAGCACGGATGCTGAATACATCGCCATGTCCGGTTGTTGTGCTCAAGTCCTTTGGATGAGATCACAATTAACTGACTACGGTTTGGGATTAAACAAAATCCCGATGTATTGTGACAACAAGAGCGCCATTGCCCTTTGCTGCAACTATGTTCAACACTCCCGGGCCAAGCTGTCACACTCCCAAAATATCAGAGTATAATGGCGACAAGGGAGTGGTGACGTCATGATTATCATACGCACATAGTCACAAAGAACGACCTCTAAATGAGACGTTCGGAAAATAGATCACTTGTAATTAGTAAAATAAATAGTTTTAACAAAGTGCGGAAGCATAAACTGAATACAGTTAGAAAACATAGTTTTCTCAAATGGTACAAATGATCGTTGTTTCAAAGAAACGACGGCAATGCATGAGACCTCATTTAGCATCTTCCTCCTTAATACCTGAGAAAAACATTGCTAAAGTGTCAACATAAAGTTGGTGAATTCATAGGTTTAGTTAAGTGGAAATGTTTAATGAACCACAAGATTTTCCCAAATGTGATGACAATATAACAGATACAAAGTCATCCCAAAAGTATTTATTACAGTCTAAGCTCGTGACACCGAAGCGTTAACAACACCGGCAGTATAATCATATAAATGTAGCCCAAACTAGATGCCTAAACCCACGACATCCTATCTCAGACTCAAATGAAACTGTGCCCGCTTGTCCCCTTGTTGGACAAGACAGACAGGGACGTCAATCCCGATAGATCTATCCATAACATTCGCGCTTACACAAAGTAATTAACGGTTCACGATTCACGGGCCAAAGCAACTGGGTTTTTAGTGGGACTTAGACTAATATATAAATCAGTAAATGCACTTGTGTTCACACGTTAAAATCAAGCAATGTCTCACCCCAAAAAGCAGTGAAAATAGTAAAGTATGGGGCTATAAACTCACCTCGTTAATTCAGCAAAGAGAACGAAGATAAAATAGCTCGAGAGTACGGTTACGCTAGCCGCGACCTATTTAATTATGAGAATCGAGTTACGATACGAAAAATTATATTAGTAAAAGACACGACACCCTAGTTGTGCTTGACGAAACCATACGTTTACGGAAAAGTACGACAAATAAAAGTCGGTTATTAAACGGTCGGGTTTTACGGGTTAAATTATACCCTTAATTTACAAAATTCGTTTCATGGGCTTTTAACTAAACTTAATATAAATACTTGGCCCAAAATGGGTCCAATACCCTTACTCACAACCGGCCCAAGGGTCATATGACCCGGCCCGGCCCATAGGCGGAATAAACAAGGAACAAGGGAGTAAATATACGTGTGTTACACACACAACTCTCAAAAACAGAGAGTTACACTCTCTCTCTTCCCTCGAAAATAACTCCACCGCCCCAATCTCATCTCTCTCTCCAATCTAGATCGGTTCATCCCTTCCATGGCTAATATCTTATCGGTTTGACTATAACAATCATATATGGGGTGGTCTGAGGTGTTTAGATCGCGTGAGATGTGGGGTTTCATCCCCACATCAAACCGATTGGGTTTCTGATGTGTTCATCCTTATGGTCACGTTAATCATCAGCCAATAATCAAAGATAAGTTTGTTTCTCCTTAATTTCTTTTACAAAAGCTAATTGATTTTTGATTTATAAAAGATCAGTGGGTTTGATTAATTTGTATAAACCTGTTGAGAACCATATGGCTCTCGGATTTGAAATAAACGAATTAGGGTTTTGAAATATTTGGGGGTTTTTATCAATCTCGGGTTTAAATGCAATTAATTGATGTTTTCTTGTATAAAATCAAACTAATTTCAACATATAATCGGTTTATAAAAATTAGGGTTTCGGTCAATTGGGGGTTTTTGCATATCTAGTTTTCAATTAAATTAACTATTGGATTCGGATTTAGATTAGGTTTAATTAGTGTTTTAATTAATAAAAAGTCAATCTAGGGTTTTTATAAAATTGGGGGTTTTTACATTCGGCTGTTACTCATGATTATGTGGTGTTTTTGGAATGTGGAAAGTGTTAATTTAATGTTTAAAAGGTTTTTAAATTTCTAGGGTTTCGATTTGAAATGGGGGTTTTTATACCCGCGGCATGATTGAGGGTTTTTAGGGTGTTTCTGTAAAAATGAAAGTGATTAAGACATTTGGTTTAGATGGTATTGATTGTTGATAGTTTCGGCAGAAAGTAAGTAGCTTGGTTTGGTTCTCGGTTTGGCCTTTAATTGGGTCTCGGTTTGGTTTGACTTGGGTCTCGGTTTGGTTCTTGGCTTGGTCTTGTTTGTGGTCTTGGTTGGGTCACGGTTTGGTCTAAGTCGGGGTCTCGGTTTGGTCTAAGTCGGGGTCTCGGTTTGGTTGACAGAAAAGTAAAGTTGTAGCCATGTTTCAAGTACTAGTAATAAGGTTTAACCTTTTCAGTGTTTAGTTAAAAATAAGACCGTTACACGACTAACACATTGGTTTGTTTATTCGCAGGTTTGTAAAAGACGAGCACAACTAAGACTTCATATTAGGAAAAACGAAGAGACGAAAAGACTCACAATGGGATGCTAAGTTTCGGTTTGCAGGTTCGGACGAGATGGAAGGCTTGACTCTTTCGGTTTTGCAGGTTGGGACGCGACGTGTGGGTCGGCTGGACACTAATCTTCACCTTCCCAGGAGTTGTATTTGGAGGACTTGTACAGAATTTGTGTTTGTAATTTGGACTGTGATAAACTTTGTATTTGGACATTGGGTAAACTTTGGATTTGTATTTAATCATGTATTGATAGTCTAGGGTTAGCTTCAAGCTGAAAATGGTAACTTGTGATATACCCAAATGGGGTAAACTAGGCATGTGTGCTGTCTTGTAGTGGTTAGTGGGAAATAAACTATGGGGTTTATTTGTAGCTAGACATGTGACTGAAATTGGGACTCTTGTAAGGCAAGTTTTGCAATAAACATGAATGAAAGTTTAAACTCAAATATATGTACATGTTGTAACAGTTATATAACTCGACTCAGGTTCACGGTGTTTAAGTTTAGACGCGAACTGAATAAACACGACACTATAACCGTTTGACACACGATCCCAAAACAAAGGCAATTTCGCGAGACTTTACGTGATCTAGTGAGTATGCCAAATAAACGTACAGCAAACATAAAACGCCCACCAACTTCGTGTATTGTATTCAACTTAATAATCGCGAAAACTCGAGATGTTACATATGCTCTCCCTAAAAAGGGCTTTGTCCGCAAAGCAAAATAATTAACACATTCATGTCGACAACTCGTCGGTAAACAGTTAAAGTATTCGTACTACATGAATAAATTAAGATGGAAATTTGACGGATGTCACAGTATTCCCATGTTTTAGAGATTTCGTCACGAAATCAAGACGTTGTTGTAGTAGGATGGTTAGCGAAAAGATGAGGATACTTGCTCTTGAATTGATCTTCACGTTCCCACGTGTATTCTGGACCTCTACGCGCATTCCATCGGATCTTCACAATAGGTATACGGCTTTGCTTGAGTTGTTTAACTTGACGGTCCATAACTTCTACTGGTTCTTCTACAAAGTTGAGTTTGTCGTCGAGTTGAATCTCTTCCAAAGGGATAACGAGTGTCTCGTCGGCTAAGCATTTCTTCAGATTGCAAATGTGGAACACATTATGCACTCGGCTAAGTTCTTGGGGTAATTCCAAACGATAGGCTACGGGACCAATCCTCTCTATAATCTCGAAGGGTCCAATGTAACGAGGGTTTAACTTTCCACGCTTTCCAAAGCGAATCACACCCTTCCAAGGTGAGACCTTTAACATGACTCTATCACCCACTTCAAACTCAAGGGGTTTGCGTCGCATATCAGCATAACTCTTCTGTCGATCCCTTGCGGCTTGCATACGGCTCTTAATCTTAAAGATCTTCTCAGTAGTCTCGTGTATGATCTCGGGTCCAGTGAGTTGTGCTTCACCGACTTCTGCCCAACACACGGGTGAACGACACTTCCTACCATACAGTGCTTCGAACGGCGCTGCCTTAATGCTAGTGTGATAACTATTGTTGTATGAGAATTCCACCAGAGGTAGGTGTCTATCCCATCTATTTCCAAAGTCAATCACACAAGCTCTCAGCATATCTTCTAAGGTTTGAATGGTCCGTTCACTTTGACCGTCAGTTTGGGGATGGTACGCAGTGCTCATATCCAACTGCGTTCCCAGTGCCTTCTGCAGTGACTTCCAAAACTGCGAAGTAAATCGGCTGTCTCGGTCGGAGATTATAGACACAGGCACACCGTGCTTCGTGACTACTTCCTCCAAGTATGTCCTTGCTAACTTATCCATTCCATCAGTCTCCTTGATGGGTAGGAAATGAGCCGATTTGGTGAGTCGGTCGACGATTACCCAAATCGTGTCGAATCCGGCTGCGGTCTTTGGTAGCTTGGTAATGAAATCCATAGTGATCCTTTCCCACTTCCATTCTGGCAGTTCGGGTTGGACCAATAATCCTGATGGTTTCATATGTTCGGCTTTGACTTTGGCACAAGTCAAACACTTGCTAACGTATGTAGCAATATCCGCCTTCATGTTCGGCCACCAATACAACATCTTCAGATCATGATACATTTTGTCAGATCCCGGATGTATGGAGTACTTTGACTTATGCGACTCATGCATAATCAAGGATCGTAGGTCACCATGGCATGGTAACCAACTCCTATTATCAAGGCATAACGTTCCATCCGAACGTGCTTCCAACTTCTTTATCATTCCTCCAACATCTTCAGTCTTGAGAATTTCTTCCTCGACTGCTTCTTTCTGAGCCTTGAGAATTAAGGATGGAAGGTCTAAGTCAATGGTCATCATTAAAGCCTTCACCCTAAGAACTCTCTCCTTTCGACTCAAAGCGTCGGCCACGACATTTGCCTTGCCCGGGTGATAACGGATCTCGCAATCGTAATCACTGAGCAACTCTAGCCAACGTCGTTGTCTCATGTTGAGTTCCTTTTGATTCAAAATATGTTGTAGACTCTTATGATCAGTGAATACAACACACTTAGTACCATAAAGGTAGTGTCTCCAAATCTTCAAGGCAAACACCACTGCTCCCAACTCTAGGTCATGAGTTGTGTAGTTCTTCTCGTGCACTTTTAGTTGTCTTGATGCGTAAGCTATGACCTTAGTCCTTTGCATCAGTACTGCACCTAACCCTTTTATGGATGCATCACAATACACCACAAAGTCTTCATTACCCTCGGGTAGGGCTAGTATAGGTGCTTCACACAACATCTGCTTCAATGTCTGGAATGCCAAATCTTGATCCTCCTTCCACTCAAACTTCTTATCCTTTTGAGTCAATTCCGTCATTGGTTTAGCTATCTTGGAGAAACCTTCAATGAATCTCCTATAGTAACCAGCAAGACCTAAAAATTGGCGGATCTCCGTGGGTGTTGTTGGAGTCGCCCAATCCTTTACGGCCTCGATCTTAGCAGGATCAACGTGAATACCACTGCTGTCGATCACATGCCCAAGGAATTGCACTGTGTTTATCAAAAACTCACATTTGGAAAACTTTGCATATAACTTATCCTTCCTTAGCAGCTCTAATATGGTCTTCGAATGTTCCTTGTGCTCTTCTTCATTACGAGAATAGATGAGAATGTCATCGATAAATACAATCACAAACTTGTCCAAGTATGGTTTGCAAACTCGGTTCATGAGATCCATGAATACCGCAGGCGCGTTTGTCAAACCGAAAGGCATAACTTGGAACTCGTAGTGTCCGTACCGGGTTCTAAAAGCCGTCTTATGAACGTCTTCCTCTCTAACCCTTAGTTGATGGTATCCTGACCTTAAATCGATCTTCGAGTATATGCTAGATCCTTGCAATTGGTCGAAAAGATCGTCAATCCTCGGCAATGGGTAGCGGTTCTTTATCGTCAGCTTATTCAATTCTCGGTAATCGATACACATTCTAAAGGATCCATCTTTCTTTTTGACAAATAAGACCGGCGCTCCCCAAGGTGAGGAACTTGGTCTAATGAAACCCTTGTCAGAAAGTTCCTTTATCTGTTCAGCTAACTCTGTCATCTCAGCCGGTGCTAGACGGTATGGGGCTCTAGCAACAGGCGCGGCTCCTAGTGTAAGCTCGATGTGAAACTCCACTTGCCGTGCTGGTGGTAGTCCGGGTAAGTCCTCTGAGAATACGTCCGGAAAGTCTCTAACGATCGGTACATCTTCCACCTTCTTCTCGTGATCTTCTTCTCCTTCCTTTTGTGTTACTTGAACCAAGAATACCGGACATCCCTTCTCAATGTATCTTTGGGTCCTGATACATGAGATGACTTCCAATCTTGATCCATTCTTCACTCCACTTCTTTCGCCTTGTATGATGAGTACGTCGTTTCCATAAGGAACACGGACACACTTCTCATGACATACAATCTCCGCGTGATGCTTCGACATCCAATCCATTTCAATGATGACGTCAAAACTTCCCAATTCTATAGGGAGTAGGTCGATACTAAACGAACGACCTTGTAGCCTTACACTACATCCTTTCAGAATAACGTCGGTGGTTACTGACTTCCCATCGGCTAATTCTACATTATACTTAACATCTAACGCAGTAGGGGTAACATTTAGGCGTTCACTAAATATAGACGACACAAAACTCCTATCCGCACCAGAATCAAATAGTACTGAAGCATAGTTGTTATTGACTAGAAACGTACCAGTCACAACGTTGTTGTCTTGCACTGCAGCTTCAGCACAGAGATGATACACTTTGCTAGGTGCCGTGAATCCTCCAGGAGTACTAGTTGTGACTCGGTTATTCCCTCCTCGGTTCCCTTGATTCTGCTTCTGGTTCCCTTGGTTGTGATTTTGATTCCCTCGAATCTGGTTACTACGACCTTGATTCCCACTGCTTGGACACTTATTCTTGTAGTGACCTTTCTCTCCACATCCAAAGCAAGTGACATTTGCTCCTTGGCCACCTTGCGTTCCAGGTCCTCTTTGATTAGTAGAACGAGGTGGTGCTCGACATTCCTTTGCCTTATGTCCCGCCTTCCCACAATTGTAGCACGTAGGGGGACATGCTCCTTCGTGGTGTCGGCCACATTTTCCGCAGAAAGGAAGTCTTCCAGCGTAGTTTCCAGTATTACCTTGTCCAGCAGTAAACACTCTTTCTACTTCTTGTCGCTTGTTCTGGTTGTAGTTGTTTGGGTTGTTGTTGTTGTTGGTATTGTTGGTATTGTCGTTGTAGTGGTTGTCAGACCACTTTCTTTTATCCCCAGTATTTTCTCCCAACTCCTGTACCACTTGGTACATCAGACTCTGAGCCATGTCGATTGCCTCGTGCAAATCAGTTGGCTTGGATGAAGTCACATTCCCTTTGATGCTCAAAGGTAGTCCTTCAATGTATCGCTCCAACAATCGGTCGTCGTTGGGCACCATTTCAGGACATAACAAGATCAGCTCTTGAAAGTGTTGATTGTAAGCAGTAAGAGCAGTACCCTTGACCTTCAGGTTCCACAGCTCAACTTCCATCTGCTTGACTTCATTTCGTGGGCAGTATTTCCTCACAAACATAGCTTTAAATTCACTCCAGGGCGTCGCTTGGGCAACGTCAATGGTCACTGCACGAGCATAGACGTTCCACCAAGTCAAAGCACCATCCACTAACGTGCTTGACGCAAACTTCACCTTGTCGGCTTCAGCGACATTGCTAATCCCAAATTGGGATTCTAGCTTCTCAAACCATCTGGTTAATCCTACTGCTCCTTCAGTACCGCGAAAACTTACTTGCGTAACTGCACGAAATTCCTTGTAGGTACAAGTCCGTGCAATAGCATTAGTAGCTCCTTGGTTGGTCTCCTCCTGTGTGCTAGCTGTACGATTTGCTTCAGCGGTCGCGAGTGCCTCGGCCACTCGTTCGGCTATCATTTGGCTTAGCATGACGGTGTCAATTCCACCGGTAGCGGCTGGCGGATTCTGCGTTTCGGATCTTCTAACTGGCGCCATAATCTAACAAGGTAATAGGATAATGAGTTTTGCCAGACATAACATGCATGGCACACACAATACAATTATGAAATGCTCCAGGATATAATACACAATATATAATGATCTCACAATTTTTGTAACCCATAATACCATTCATAGAATCGTTTGATAGTACATCATAGTTTGTCATAACATAATAAAAGAAAATAAAATACCAACTAGCTAAGATAACTTCAAAGCTTAGTGGTCATACAAGGATAGGTCGATGGTACAAGATAAATCTAACTAGTGCCCTCACGGCGCTGATGAAGCTCTCTCTCCAACTCTGCTAACCTCCTCTCAACCACGAGCTCACGAGCCTGGGAATCTAATACTTGACTTTGCAACCAAAGTATCAAAGTTCGTTATAGTTTCGAATCTTTTCGAATTGAAAACCGGTCTTAAGTGCGACTCAATCGTCTTTTGGTGGATCAAGAGAATGGTTTGTTTTGTTCTAAACTAATAGCAAGTAATTAAAGTGTCGATGAGTAAAAGGGAAGTTAAAAGATTAATATTGAATTGACAAGTAAAAATAATGCATATAAACTTAAAGGTAATAATGGAAAAATTCAAACTCACTAAATAAAACTAACACTTGAACAATTTTCAGAAAATAAAAAGTACTATAAGAAAGTAACATCGAGAGAAACCAAGACAAGCCAAAAGGAGACCCGATCGGAATGTATTCCGATCGGATGGTCGGAATGCAGGGAGAAGTGCACAATCGGAATGTGAGAACAAAGGATCAATCGGAATAATCGCTAAGGTAACCAATCGGAATAGCAAGCAAGCTACAATCGGAATATGTTCAAACAATGAACCAATCGGAAAGGGGCAAGTGCCCGTCGGAATGCTTGTGGTACCAATCTGAATATCAAAGACCTAATCCGATCACTCGATCGGAATGTGGAGAGGGGAGCCGTCGGAATAAGGGACCAATCGGAAAGGGAAGTAACAAATTTTCCTAAAATCAAGGAAATTGGCTAGATGGTGTACCGGTCAGAATATTCCAATCGGAAGGGGGTTTTACTACCCATTCCGAAATCTATGGAAAAATAATAAGCTAGGAAATAAGCTAACTTTTATAAGCCAATTCCAAAACTTATAAATCCAAAATACTTAACCGAATCAAATAAGCACTTTAATCAACTTATCTAACTCGAAATCAAGCAACTTTTTAGATCAAACCATAAAAACATAAACTTTTTAATAAAACTTTTTAATAAGAAAAATAAGATAATCATAAAAATAAGCCAATAAGCACAAAAGTCTTTAAGCTTATTCAAATGAAAACTTATAAAATGATCAAAAGATTAACTTTTTAGCATGAAATCAATTAGAACAACACGGATCACATGATAATCACACCAAAATCAATCTTAAATCAAAGAAAAGTAGAATGAGATTAAGAGATAAAAGCTTAAAATGGAACTTGATTAATAAAAATAAGCATACAAAAGTGTTAATCTTGAAAGATTAAAAGTAAGAGATGAACTAGTGAGAGAAAGTTTAAGACTTTCTCTCTCTAAAAACTAAAAAGTGAAAAATTAACTAAAAACTCTAACTACCCTCCTAATGACTATTAGGAGGGTATTTATAGGGAAGGAGTGCATGTGTTGCATCTTCTCTCTTGCTTTCTTCACGTTTTCTCGACTCGACTTTAATTCTTCGTCTTTGTCGTCTCAGGATTTGAACTTGTCTTTTTAATTTTCTTCTTTTATTAGACTTAAGTTCTTCGACTTCGTTAAAACTTCCGTCTTTAGACTTTTTCTTCGATAAATCTTCAGAATAGGTCTTGGACTTCCGTTCTTTTTGCACTCTTGATCTTTTGACTTCGTCTTTTCCCGTTTTCTGCGATAAAAGCCCGTGAAAGCCCGTGTTTTCTTCCTTTTTCATATTTTGGTCCTAAAACACAATAAAAACACAAACCACGCATAATTCCGACTTTTACGACATAAATCACACGTTTTAGTCTTGTTATTATTGGAAATAAGTGGTAAAAGGATAAGTGTTTTCACACTTATTAAATCCCCTACACTTGACCATTGCAATGCCCTCATGCAATGCATTAATTTTAAAGCACGGTTTACATTTTCCATCATAAATAACCTACCTTGGCCTTTATTAAATACTAAACATAAAAGATAGAAATAAGTAAAGAAATTAAAAACTTACATTGGGTTTTGGCGGCCATGAACGTTTATCATCCTCAAGTTTCACGTTCCCCATACCAAGCTTAAAAACGAGATCATTGTTATTATAAGTTAGCAAACTATCACGAACTCATGTGGGCCAATTATTCACTTAGACTCCCTTATTCCTAGGTGTATCTCTTATATTTTATTTTTGTCTTGAATGATCACGAGGATGCATTGTTTGACTTATTTCGATAGTTATTTAGTCCGAAAATAAGGTGAACGATTTAATCAATAGTTAGCTAAAGGACCAATTCTTTTAAAACTGCTTCTCGGGATATCAGACAGTTCATATCTTGGCATAACTTGGTTCGCGATTTGAGACCTTTCTCGGGCCGATATTTGGCAGCGACTTCATACTTCGAATCTTCGAGAGACGTTCTTGAAATTATGGTCTTCTCTTCATAATAGGAATTTCTTCACTTGAAGTTTTGAGAGATTCTTCATCTTTGGACCACGACTTCTTCATTTTTCTCCAATCTTTATTTTGGACTTTGATATACAACGATCCGCCTCCTTTTAGGACTTGGATCTATTTATCCTCATACCTTGTTAGGGTCTTTTCGGATAGACTTCTCCATGACTTTTGGGGAGTTTTTGCTTTTCGTCGTGTGTCTCGATCCTTCATATTGATTTTTGATAAATGATTCTTCACATCACTTTTGGATCTTTAGCAACAAAATGTAGCCCTCATGCCTTGTTAGGGCCTTTTCGGACTCGCCAATCTTCGCTCCCCGCTTCATAAGTTATGCCTTGGCTATGAACTCTCGTCATTACCTAGCAACTTTTAAACGATCTGGGGCTAGAAGCTAAGTAACCTTTTAAATCGTACAACCTTATTTATTAGCAGATAAACTTATTTAACAAGCGGAGGGAGAATAGGCTTATAATTAACTCACATAAATTCACGAAAGAATACCGAACTTATAATTGACTCTATCATCTCTCGTTCTCCACAGTTTAAAATCTCAAGGAATGAGACTCGTGGATGCTTAGCCTATTAAATCAAAGTTTTGGGTTTTCGAGTCGCCTATAGGATCTTGCAAATTCTTGGACTTTTTCAAGTTTAGAAATCGCATTTTAAAGTTCCCTTGATAAACGACTCTCTAGGATCAATTATAGGAACTTGCAAAAAGTTCTTGTTCTTAACCCGTGAGAGTTAAGACTTTCGCGTTTTATAGCTCCCTATATAAAAGCCTAGCAAAACTTGACTTAAACACGTTAAGGATACTAGCTAGAGTAAACTTAGGCAAGTAAACTCGGGTTGAGTCAAAATGTTCACGACTAAGAAAAATCTAAAACCACTTTATTAAAAATTTATTCTAGCAAAGGAAACATAACTAAGGCAAATACAACTATACAACTTGGCCAAAATAGATTAAAAATTTTGAAAAATGTCGAAAAATTAAATTTTCCGGTTAAAATGAGGGCAAATTCATGGAAAAGACCACTTACTTCGATAGAAGTCCCCCCTACACTTGAGATAAACATTGTCCTCAATGTTTAAGCATGTGGGAGTAAACTCCCCTACACTTAGGACATTGTGCACTTTGTTTAAATCTTGCTAAGGAAAGGACAACTAAAGTGAATTCAATGTGAACATATAGAATATGAAATATTGACTCAAAAGAGTTTAGGATAGAACCGGGAAGATGGAAAACACGGTATCACGGTTCGTCAAAAGTTATCAAGATGCTCTCTGAAGCTTTAATCCCTGCACATCATAAGAAACAAGACAACAAACATATGTGGGGCTCCCCCTACACTTATTGTGAAAGCAGTAAAGGATAGAACACGGGTTGCCTCCCGAGAAGCGCTTGTTTTTGTTCACCGAGTCATGAGCTTGACTCGACCCAATTTTAGTTCATGGGGAACGTGGTGAGGGATGGAATCATCTCCTGAGAGATGTCCTCACCAAAGTACAACTTCAAACGCTGGCCATTCACCTTGAAATTGGGCCCATTTGGCTGAGAAAGCTCAATGGTCCCATACGGAAAGACTTTGGTGACGGTGAATGGACCAGACCAGCGGCTCTTCAACTTGCCAGAGAAGATCTTCAACCGAGAGTTAAAGAGTAAGACTTGATCACCAACGTGGAACTCTCGGTTCTTGATTTTAGCATCGTGGAGAATCTTCGTCTTCTCCTTGTAGATCAATGAGTTCTCGTAAGCTTCATGCCTCAGTTCATTTAGCTCGTTGAGTTGAACCTTGCGATGATCACCGGCTTTGATGATGTCGAAGTTAGCCCATTTCAAGGCCCAGTGCGCCTTATGTTCCAGCTCGATGGGTAGGTGGCAGGCTTTCCCGTACACAAGACGATAGGGTGTACAACCGATCGGGGTCTTGTAAGCAGTACGGAAAGCCCACAGAGCATCATCTAACTTATCGGCCCACGTGGCACGATGCTCTCCTACAGTACGCTCCAAAATTCTCTTCAAGCCACGATTGGAAATTTCGGCTTGCCCATTGGTTTGGGGATGATAGGCGGTGGAAAGACGGTGATTAACACCATACTTTGCCATGACTCGTGCAAATTGATCGTTGCAAAAATGAGTCCCGCGGTCACTGATGATAGCACGAGGAACGCCAAATCGAGCGAAAAGCTGCTTCAAAAAGTTCACAACCACCCTCGCATCATTCGTAGGAAGAGCCTTAGCTTCAACCCATTTAGAGACGTAGTCGACGGCGACGAGGATGTACTTGTTCCCTTTGGATGATGGAAATGGCCCCATAAAGTCGATACCCCATACATCAAAGATTTCACATTCTTGTATGAAATTTTGAGGCATCTCATCCTTATGTGTGATCTTGCCTTGACGTTGGCAAGCATCACAATGCTTAACCATTTCGTGAGCGTCACGATAAATGGTGGGCCAGTAGAATCCAGAATCAAACACTTTCTTAGCGGTGTAGTTGGGACCAAAGTGACCACCGGTGGGTCCTTTGTGGCAAGCTTGGAGGATATCGAAAGCTGCCGGTCCGTCAACACATCGACGAATAATCAGATCAGCACACTGTTTGAATAGATAAGGGTCATCCCAAAAGTAAGTCTTAACATCATTCAAGAACTTCTTCTTTTGTTGGGATGTTAACCCTTGGATGAGAATACCACCCGCTAAGTAGTTTGCAATGTCCGCAAACCACGGGGTGCCATCAAGATTGAGATTTATAGACATTAGAGTCTCCAGGGGGAAAGAGTCATTGATCTCTTTGTTCGGATGATCCCCCTGATATGGATCCTCAAGTCGACTCAGATGATCCGCGGCCAGGTTTTCGGCTCCCTTCTTGTCACGAATTTCAATGTTGAATTCTTGAAGGAGCAAAACCCAGCGAAGAAGTCTTGGCTTAGAATCGTTCTTTGTCATCAAGTACTTCAACGCGGAATGGTCCGTATATACGATGGTGGTGGATAAAACAAGATAGGGGCGAAATTTCTCAAAAGCATAGACAACAGCTAAAAGCTCTTTTTCGGTTGTCGTATAATGCAGTTGAGCCCCCGTCATTGTTTTGCTAGCATAGTGGATTGGTTGGAAGTGTTTATTCACTCGTTGGCCCAAAACCGCACCAATAGCAAAGTCGCTAGCATCGCACATCAATTCAAAAGGCAGCTCCCAGTTAGGGGTGACCAAGACCGGTGCCTTAGTGAGCTTATCCTTGAGAAGATTGAAGGCTTCGAGACACTCTTTAGAAAAGATAAAAGGAGTATCTTTTTCTAAGAGGTGGGTCATCGGGCGAGCGATTTTAGAGAAATCCTGAATGAATCTACGATAGAAGCCCGCATGACCCAGAAAGCTTCTCACACCCTTCACGGTTGAAGGTGGAGGTAATTTGGCTATGACATCAACTTTAGCACGGTCGACTTCAAGACCGGCTTTAGAGATTTTGTGTCCTAGCACAATGCCTTCTTTTACCATAAAATGGCATTTTTCCCAATTCAGAACAAGGCGAGTGTCTTCGCACCGCTTAAGCATACGTTCCAAATTGGCAAGGCAAGCAGAGAAGGAATCCCCGAAGACCGAGAAATCATCCATGAAGACTTCCATGGTTTGCTCAACCATGTCATGGAAGATAGCCAACATGCACCTTTGGAAAGTCCCGGGGGCATTGCATAAGCCAAAAGGCATTCGTTTATAAGCAAAGGTGCCATAGGGACAAGTGAATGTTGTCTTCTCTTGATCTTGGGGATCGATGGGTATTTGAAAATAACCCGAGAAACCATCCAGAAAGCAGTAATATTCATTACCAGCTAAGCGTTCAAGCATTTGGTCCATAAAAGGTAGAGGGAAATGATCCTTTCTCGTGGCATCATTGAGTTTGCGGTAGTCGATACAAACTCTCCACCCAGTAACGAGACGGGTAGGAATCAACTCATTGTTTGCATTGGGCACAACGGTGATACCACATTTCTTAGGCACACAATGGACTGGACTAACCCATGGTGAATCCGAAATAGGGTAAATCATACCCGCATCAAGAAGTTTGATAACCTCCTTTTTGATGACTTCATGGATTTTAGGATTCACCCTTCGTTGACTCTGAATTGTGGGCTTAAAGTCGTCCTCCATGAGAATTTTATGTGTGCAGAAATGAGGATCAATTCCACGGATGTCCGAGATTTTCCAAGCGATAGCTCTTTTATGCTTCTTCAACACAGCGACAAGTCGGGCTTTTTCGTCTTCTTTCAGATCCTTTGCGATGATGACCGGTAACTTCTCGTCGTCTTCTAGGAAAACGTACTCAAGATGAGGCGGTAGGTCCTTAAGCTCGAGAGTAGGAGGATCCTCAGTAGATGGTGAAACTAACGATGGATCATCATTAGTCACCTCTTTAGGAGTAGGAGGAGAGAACGGGTCCTCATTGAGAAGTCTCTCAATAGTACTAATGTCTTCATCCCAATTTGTGGACAAATTATCATACTTAATATCGAGAGGACCCAAGCTAGCTTCGAAGTCATCCAAGTCACTTTCTCCGAAAGGAGTCAATGCTGGAGCAATTGAGGCAACGGTCTCAACATTGGGTAGAGAATGAGTACTTTTGCAAGCATCATGAAAATGTTCTTCACAAGCCTCATCGAGAACATCAATAGCATTAACACTCTCATAAGAATAAGGTTGCTGAGAAATCTTACCCATGTTGAAGACAATTTTATCGTCACCAACTCTCATGATTATTTCGCCTGCGGCTACATCAATGAGAGTGCGACCGGTCCTCAGAAATGGACGTCCAACGATTAATGGAACACGGGGATCCATCTCGTAATCAACGACGACAAAATCCGCCGGGAAGGTGAATTTATCGACGCCAACAAAGACATCTTCGGCTATCCCCACTGGATAAGCAACCGTACGGTTGGCTAACTCCAAAGTCATTCGTGTGGGGACTAGCTCGGGGAGAGATAATTGCTTCCAAACACTTAAAGGCATTAAGTTTATACTGGCACCTAGATCGGCTAGGGCCATGCAATTCTCTACTCCCGGGAAGTTGCAAGGAATCAAGAAGCGACCCGGATCACCAAGTTTGGTGGGCAATTTCCTTAATAGCACTGCGGAGCAGTTCTCATTAAGTTGGGTCTGAGCAATGTCAAGAAGCTTTTCTTTATCACTTAAAAGATCTTTAAACATCTTAGCGTATTTGGGCATGTGAGCGAGAGCCTCGGCAAAGGAGATGTTAAAATTCAATTGTTTGAACATTTTAAGGAAGTTCGAAACCTGAATATCATCCTTGCTCTTTTGCTTCTCTTTCCTCAACCTTGAAGGATAAGGTATATTGGATGAAGAAGAAGACTTTAATGGAATAGGATCACTCACAACCACGGGTGGTGGGGAAATGGGGATAGAAGGTGAAGGGGGTGGGGAAATTTGCTCTTTTTCCTTGTTCACAATCACGGGTGGAGGTGTAGGAAGCTCGGGTTCCATATAACCTTTTCCACTTCGAGTGGTGATTGCTTTCATCTCCCCTCTCGGATTTGCAACGGTATTACTCCGAAGAGTACCCGAAGAAGAGGGTTGATTACCTTGGATGAGCGAACCAATCATATCACGAAGGTGAAGAGCTTGATTGTTAAAAGAGTTTTGCATGTTGGCATTAATATCATTGCTGTGTTTGGCCATGTCATTCCTTAGCTCGGCTCGAATATCGCTCCCTTGTTTCACCATGTCATTCTTCAAGTTGACAAATTGACTCTGAAGATTCGTCACCATCTCACGATTAGTCTTCATGAACGTCTCGACGTCTTGGTTCATAGCCATCGGTTGATTGAGAGGTGGAGCTTGGTAAGCTTGAGAATTTCCTTGAGTTGGGTATGGGTTTCTTTGGGATGGATATTGATTTTGAGCACGAGGTTGGGATTGGTTGTTTCGGTTAAAGCTTTGTTGTTGGTTTTGGTTTGCAGGAGGGAAACCGGGAGGAGCAAGATAATTGTTGGAACGATAACTTAGCAAGCCACAGTCTCCTTGAGGTCGAGCTTGATAGCCTCCCGTAGGATAAGTACCGTAAGCTGCGTTAACGTCTTCAGAATAATTGCCGTGAGTAGAAGGACACTCATTGTAGGAATGAGGACCACCGCATGTGTCGCAGGAGATAACAACGGCTTTAGCTTGTTGAGTTTGGTTAGAAGTCAAAATTTGGAGACTTTTGTTAATATCGAGAATAGCACGTTCCAAAATAGACGGGTTGTTGGTGGTAGAAGTAGATGAAACATTGACTCTCTGATTAGATCTTGAGGATGCGGAAGAATCCCAATTCTTGTGGTGAGTAGTCATGTTTTCAATCAACTCTCGACACTCCTCCGGTCTCCTTTTCATAAAAGTACCACCGGCGGCGGCATTGATCGTGTCACGATCACGAAAGGTGAGACCATTGTAGAAGGTGTCAATGAGAGTGACGGGGAGCATATTGTGATTAGGACAGCGGTCGATCAAATCATTGTAACGTTCCCAAGCATCGAAAAGCGATTCATCATTCTCTTGCATAAATCCACTGATTTGGTTACGAAGGCTAGTGACCATGGATGGGGGAAAGTAGCGCGATAAAAAGCGTTGAGTCATGTCGTTCCACGTATGAATAGAATTCTTAGGAAGACGGTCAAACCATTTTTCGGCATGGTGAGAAAGCGAGTGTGGAAAAAGTTGGAGGCGAAGGTCATCCATAGAAACACCGGGGCACTTCATGCTTTGGGTAATGGTAATGAATTTGTCGAGGTGTTTGTTGGCATCATCATCCGGAATTCCACGAAACGGGTTCGTTTGCACTTGCTGGATCATGTGATGCTTCAACGAAAACTCTTGAGCCGTGACGTGCATTGGCGCAATCGGGCCTCCGCGTCCGTTCATGGTGGGTTGGCACAATTCCTCCATGGTTCGTAAATCAGGTAGAAGGACATTGTTGTTGTTGTTATTGTTGTGGTTGTTATTCAAATTATTTTGAGGTGGGTGATTATTGTTGTTGTTAACACCAGCCATATCTAAATCTTCATGATTCTCGGGCTCAGAATAGTTTGTAGATCTAGTACGCATGCACCTGCAGAAGAAAAATATACACAAGAAATATCTATATAATCTTTTTGGTTTTTATAGGTTTTTTTTTTTAATGTTTTTGTATTTTTGAAGAGTTTTATATTTTTTATGGATTTTTGAAAATTTTTATAGTAATGAAAATAACGTTCAAAGAACGGATCCCAAAATTCAATGCGTCTCTCACTAGAAACCGTTTATCTTAACGAAAAGAGCCGGCAGCGGCGCCATTTAATACTTGACTTTGCAACCAAAGTATCAAAGTTCGTTATAGTTCCGAATCTTTTCGAATTGAAAACCGGTCTTAAGTGCGACTCAATCGTCTTTTGGTGGATCAAGAGAATGGTTTGTTTTGTTCTAAACTAATAGCAAGTAATTAAAGTGTCGATGAGTAAAAGGGAAGTTAAAAGATTAATATTTAATTGACAAGTAAAAATAATGCATATAAACTTAAAGGTAATAATGGAAAAATTCAAACTCACTAAATAAAACTAACACTTGAACAATTTTCAGAAAATAAAAAGTACTATAAGAAAGTAACATCGAGAGAAACCAAGACAAGCCAAAAGGAGACCCGATCGGAATGTATTCCGATCGGATGGTCGGAATGCAGGGAGAAGTGCACAATCGGAATGTGAGAACAAAGGATCAATCGGAATAATCGCTAAGGTAACCAATCGGAATAGCAAGCAAGCTACAATCGGAATATGTTCAAACAATGAACCAATCGGAAAGGGGCAAGTGCCCGTCGGAATGCTTGTGGTACCAATCTGAATATCAAAGACCTAATCCGATCACTCGATCGGAATGTGGAGAGGGGAGCCGTCGGAATAAGGGACCAATCGGAAAGGGAAGTAACAAATTTTCCTAAAATCAAGGAAATTGGCTAGATGGTGTACCGGTCGGAATATTCCAATCGGAAGGGGGTTTTACTACCCATTCCGAAATCTATGGAAAAATAATAAGCTAGGAAATAAGCTAACTTTTATAAGCCAATTCCAAAACTTATAAATCCAAAATACTTAACCGAATCAAATAAGCACTTTAATCAACTTATCTAACTCGAAATCAAGCAACTTTTTAGATCAAACCATAAAAACATAAACTTTTTAATAAAACTTTTTAATAAGAAAAATAAGATAATCATAAAAATAAGCCAATAAGCACAAAAGTCTTTAAGCTTATTCAAATGAAAACTTATAAAATGATCAAAAGATTAACTTTTTAGCATGAAATCAATTAGAACAACACGGATCACATGATAATCACACCAAAATCAATCTTAAATCAAAGAAAAGTAGAATGAGATTAAGAGATAAAAGCTTAAAATGGAACTTGATTAATAAAAATAAGCATACAAAAGTGTTAATCTTGAAAGATTAAAAGTAAGAGATGAACTAGTGAGAGAAAGTTTAAGACTTTCTCTCTCTAAAAACTAAAAAGTGAAAAATTAACTAAAAACTCTAACTACCCTCCTAATGACTATTAGGAGGGTATTTATAGGGAAGGAGTGCATGTGTTGCATCTTCTCTCTTGCTTTCTTCACGTTTTCTCGACTCGACTTTAATTCTTCGTCTTTGTCGTCTCGGGATTTGAACTTGTCTTTTTAATTTTCTTCTTTTATTAGACTTAAGTTCTTCGACTTCGTTAAAACTTCCGTCTTTAGACTTTTTCTTCGATAAATCTTCAGAATAGGTCTTGGACTTCCGTTCTTTTTGCACTCTTGATCTTTTGACTTCGTCTTTTCCCGTTTTCTACGATAAAAGCCCGTGAAAGCCCGTGTTTTCTTCCTTTTTCATATTTTGGTCCTAAAACACAATAAAAACACAAACCACGCATAATTCCGACTTTTACGACATAAATCACACGTTTTGGTCTTGTTATTATTGGAAATAAGTGGTAAAAGGATAAGTGTTTTCACACTTATTAAAATCTCTCAGTCTAACATCGGTATCATGACAAGCGGCTCTAAACCTCTTATCCAAGTCTGCAACAGGGTCCTCCACTGGTGCCTCTAGTCCGCCTGTCTCCACCAATGGCTCTACTCCCCAACGGGTCATCAGGCTCCCAATCTCCTCTAGACGAGCGTTCGGCATGGATTCCATCTGATCAAGAACAGTAAGAAGCTGTCCTCGTAGACGGGTCACACATACTGTCAACACTGTCTCATCCCTAACTGGACTCTTCTTCGCCAGTGCCTCCAACTTATCCTGCACTTCATTATACTCCTCACCTAAAGCCTCTACAGCATCCTCCAACCTGTTCAATCGTGTCGTCACACATCCATCTGTCGCCCCAAGCATCACCACTGTCGATGTAGCTCTCCTAGGAAGAGGAGTCGTAGCTCCCGGTCCAGTAGAGATACCAGCATCGGTAAGCATCTCCTGGTACACAGCAGGTACAGTCTCTGGTGGTGGTAGTAGTGGTGTCTCTGGGACAGGACTGGCAGGTGTGCGGGCTGCATGCCTGTCAGTGGCAGTGAAAGGTATGAGGGGTCGGTAAGGTGAAAGTGGTGGTCGAGCAGCTCTCCCCCGAAGACGTCGTCTCACATAGTAGAAAGGTAGAGTACCAGGTGCTGGAGCAGGAATAGCAGTCCTTTCTCCTTCGTCTTCAGATGAAGATGAGGAGATGTGTGCTAGGGAAACCTCAGGAGTAGCAGCATATGCAGTAGGAGGGTCCTCAGTGTCTGTGACCTCCATAGGCTCTCCTTCCCCATCTGTGAACTCCATCTCATCATCCTCTGTCTCCTCTACCGTCTCATCTCTAGTCACTGATGTCTGACCTGGTGACTGCACCACGTCAGTGTCTAAGTCATCCTCTCCTCCGCCTTCTAGGCTAAGTACATCGTCAGCTGATGCATCAGGAATACGGATCGGTGAATGACGAACCTCCTCAGTCTCTCTCTCTGTATCGTCATCTGAAACCATCCGGTACCACGGATATCCTGATGACGATCCTCTAGGTAGTCCTACTGATGAACTGATAGTCGACTGTGAACTACGGTTGTAGTATGCTCCTGTAGACGTGGAATCATCAGATGAAGACATCGCTGTAATCATAAACAAAATAAATGGGTGTAAATATCTTATAAAATTAGTCCGTAAAAAGAGACATTAACATAACATAGCAATCATTGTTGAATCCACATGTATCCCATATAACATAATTCAGATTTCGTTGTTGCACATGTAACCCATGTAAATATACCTCGTAATTGTTAAATCACATGTATCACATTTATTACTTATGTATCTACATATACTTAATACTTACAATCCGTATGATAATCGATTAAACATAGAGCAGTTATAGTCTAGAGTTACTAAATGCAACCTAGTTCTCTATAACTATGGCTCTGATACCAATCTGTCACACTCCCAAAATATCAGAGTATAATGGCGACAAGGGAGTGGTGACGTCATGATTATCATACGCACATAGTCACAAAGAACGACCTCTAAATGAGACGTTCAGAAAATAGATCACTTGTAATTAGTAAAATAAATAGTTTTAACAAAGTGCGGAAGCATAAACTGAATACAGTTACAAAACATAGTTTTCTCAAATGGTACAAATGATCGTTGTTTCAAAGAAATGACGGCAATGCATGAGACCTCATTTAGCATCTTCCTCCTTAATACCTGAGAAAAACATTGCTAAAGTGTCAACATAAAGTTGGTGAATTCATAGGTTTAGTTAAGTGGAAATGTTTAATGAACCACAAGATTTTCCCAAATGTGATGACAATATAACAGATACAAAGTCATCCCAAAAGTATTTATTACAGTCTAAGCTCGTAACACCGAAGCGTTAACAACACCGGCAGTATAATCATATAAATATAGCCCAAACTAGATGCCTAAACCCACGACATCCTATCTCAGACTCAAATGAAACTGTGCCCGCTTGTCCCCTTGTTGGACAAGACAGACAGGGACGTCAATCCCGATAGATCTATCCATAACATTCGCGCTTACACAAAGTAATTAACGGTTCACGATTCACGGGCCAAAGCAACTGGGTTTTTAGTGGGACTTAGACTAATATATAAATCAGTAAATGCACTTGTGTTCACACGTTAAAATCAAGCAATGTCTCACCCCAAAAAGCAGTGAAAATAGTAAAGTATGGGGCTATAAACTCACCTCGTTAATTCAGCAAAGAGAACGAAGATAAAATAGCTCGAGAGTACGGTTACGCTAGCCGCGACCTATTTAATTATGAGAATCGAGTTACGATACGAAAAATTATATTAGTAAAAGACACGACACCCTAGTTGTGCTTGACGAAACCATACGTTTACGGAAAAGTACGACAAATAAAAGTCGGTTATTAAACGGTCGGGTTTTACGGGTTAAATTATACCCTTAATTTACAAAATTCTTTTCATGGGCTTTTAACTAAACTTAATATAAATACTTGGCCCAAAATGGGTCCAATACCCTTACTCACAACCGGCCCAAGGGTCATATGACCCGGCCCGGCCCATAGGCGGAATAAACAAGGAACAAGGGAGTAAATATACGTGTGTTACACACACAACTCTCAAAAACAGAGAGTTACACTCTCTCTCTTCCCTCGAAAATAACTCCACCGCCCCAATCTCATCTCTCTCTCCAATCTAGATCGGTTCATCCCTTCCATGGCTAATATCTTATCGGTTTGACTATAACAATCATATATGGGGTGGTCTGAGGTGTTTAGATCGCGTGAGATGTGGGGTTTCATCCCCACATCAAACCGATTGGGTTTCTGATGTGTTCATCCTTATGGTCACGTTAATCATCAGCCAATAATCAAAGATAAGTTTGTTTCTCCTTAATTTCTTTTACAAAAGCTAATTGATTTTTGATTTATAAAAGATCAGTGGGTTTGATTAATTTGTATAAACCTGTTGAGAACCATATGGCTCTCGGATTTGAAATAAACGAATTAGGGTTTTGAAATATTTGGGGGTTTTTATCAATCTCGGGTTTAAATGCAATTAATTGATGTTTTCTTGTATAAAATCAAACTAATTTCAACATATAATCGGTTTATAAAAATTAGGGTTTCGGTCAATTGGGGGTTTTTGCATATCTAGTTTTCAATTAAATTAACTATTGGATTCGGATTTAGATTAGGTTTAATTAGTGTTTTAATTAATAAAAAGTCAATCTAGGGTTTTTATAAAATTGGAGGTTTTTACATTCGGCTGTTACTCATGATTATGTGGTGTTTTTGGAATGTGGAAAGTGTTAATTTAATGTTTAAAAGGTTTTTAAATTTCTAGGGTTTCGATTTGAAATGGGGGTTTTTATACCCGCGGCATGATTGAGGGTTTTTAGGGTGTTTCTGTAAAAATGAAAGTGATTAAGACATTTGGTTTAGATGGTATTGATTGTTGATAGTTTCGGCAGAAAGTAAGTAGCTTGGTTTGGTTCTCGGTTTGGCCTTTAATTGGGTCTCGGTTTGGTTTGAATTGGGTCTCGGTTTGGTTCTTGGCTTGGTCTTGTTTGTGGTCTTGGTTGGGTCACGGTTTGGTCTAAGTCGGGGTCTCGGTTTGGTCTAAGTCGGGGTCTCGGTTTGGTTGACAGAAAAGTAAAGTTGTAGCCATGTTTCAAGTACTAGTAATAAGGTTTAACCTTTTCAGTGTTTAGTTAAAAATAAGACCGTTACACGACTAACACATTGGTTTGTTTATTCGCAGGTTTGTAAAAGACGAGCACAACTAAGACTTCATATTAGGAAAAACGAAGAGACGAAAAGACTCACAATGGGATGCTAAGTTTCGGTTTGCAGGTTCGGACGAGATGGAAGGCTTGACTCTTTCGGTTTTGCAGGTTGGGACGCGACGTGTGGGTCGGCTGGACACTAATCTTCACCTTCCCAGGAGTTGTATTTGGAGGACTTGTACAGAATTTGTGTTTGTAATTTGGACTGTGATAAACTTTGTATTTGGACATTGGGTAAACTTTGGATTTGTATTTAATCATGTATTGATAGTCTAGGGTTAGCTTCAAGCTGAAAATGGTAACTTGTGATATACCCAAATGGGGTAAACTAGGCATGTGTGCTGTCTTGTAGTGGTTAGTGGGAAATAAACTATGGGGTTTATTTGTAGCTAGACATGTGACTGAAATTGGGACTCTTGTAAGGCAAGTTTTGCAATAAACATGAATGAAAGTTTATACTCAAATATATGTACATGCTGTAACAGTTATATAACTCGACTCGGGTTCACGGTGTTTAAGTTTAGACGCGAACTGAATAAACACGACACTATAACCGTTTGACACACGATCCCAAAACAAAGGCAATTTCGCGAGACTTCACGTGATCTAGTGAGTATGCCAAATAAACGTACGGCAAACATAAAACGCCCACCAACTTCGTGTATTGTATTCAACTTAATAATCGCGAAAACTCGAGATGTTACACAAGCACATAGACATTCGCTACCATTTCATTAAGGAGCAGGTGGAGAACGGAGTAATCGAGCTGTATTTTGTCACTACTGAGTACCAGCTGGCGGATATGTTCACCAAAGCCTTAGATCGAGGACGAATCGAGTTTTTGATCGACAAGCTTGGAATGAAATCATTCACTCCAGCGACTCTCAAAGAGTTGGCAGAAGAATCAGCTGAATAGTGGTGGTAAACTATTCAGAGTATCCTTTGTTCGTGATCATGTATATTATCGTAAATATATAAACCACAAAAAGAAAAATACAAAAATATAAAACCAAGAAAAACCATAAAAAATATAAAACCTACAAAAACCATAAAAATTATAAAATCAAGAAAAACCAAAAATATTTTTCGTTTTTAAATCGGGCATGTCTTTTAGTACGGTAATATTTACGGCCTTAGAAATGTCGATCAATATTGACACGGTGCCATAAATAGAGTCCATATAAAAGTTGTACATTTTTAAAACATGCCCATTATGGCTTGTAGTTATTTCTGACTGCAACCCAGTTTTCATATTAAAGTCACGTATTTCCTTGGAAAACGTTGGCTCACAACGGGAATTAATTTTCTTGGGCATGATTTACAAGCCAGATCATGCAAAGGGATCAAGTTTACTTTATAACTTGGTCTAACACGAATTAGTGTACGTCTCAGTGCATTAATTTGTCAAAATAAGAGAAATCTTATTGCCACCACGAATCAATCTTTTTCAAGATACTAATTGGAAATGCTTTCATCAATATTTGACTCTTTAAACAATGACTACAGCTCTTTAAATAGAAAACGGGTCATCGTTTAAGGGGGAGAAAATATTAAATTATCTTCGTCATCAAAACAATCTTTTCAAAAGTGATTGTGGAAAATTAATGGCTAAATGGTAAATGAGTGGTATTGCTTTAGAAAACGACTTGTGCTCGTTTAATGTGATAGGACTTGCTTTAGATTTTGGAGATTTGCAAATAGGTTGCGATTGCTAAGTTGTGTGAAAGTTAATAGTGGCTAAGTTTAACAATGGTTAGGAAAAATGAAAAGTAATAAACCAAAAAGGAAAAGGAGTGAAAACTTAGGGATTCAAAGTGACAATTGGTGAAACTTGTCAAAAATTGACCTAAGTCAAACCAACCCCCCCCCCCCCCCCCCCCCGTTTTTCATTCACTGTTTATCTTCTTTCTCATTTCTTGCCGCCATTAAAACACACACACAAGCTCTCAAATCTCTTCTTTTCAATCAATCAACTCAGTTCATTCGATTTAAAAGGTAATAAGCATCAATATTTGATCATTAATCCGTTTAAATCATTGAAATCCTGTTAATTAATTCGCATAAGCAAGTTTATCCAATTAGGGTTCGTATGGTTAAATAAGGGTTAATTGATTAGGGTTATTGATGGGTTTTGCTCGGAATACATTTAGAATGAGTTTAGTTGCTTTAGATTGCCTTTAAACTCACAAACGCGCCTAGATTAATCTTGAATAGGGTGTGTTTTGAAGTTCCGGATGAACATGGATAACAACTTCCGAATGAAGGAAGTTTTGAACAAAACTTCCGAATGAAGGAATGTTCCGAACGAACTTCTGAATGAAGGAAGTTCCGAATGAAGGACTTCCGAATGAAGGAAGTTCCGAATGAAGGACTTCCGAATGAAGGAAGTTCTGAATGAAGAACTTCCGAATGAAGGAGTTCCGAGTGAACTTCCGAATGAAGGAAGTTCCGAATGAAGGACTTCCGAATGAAGGAAGTTCCGAATGAAGGACTTCCGAATGAAAGAAGTTCCGAATGAAGAAGTTCCGAATGAAAGAAGTTTCGAATGAAGAAGTTCCGAATGAAGAAGTTCCGAATGAAGAAGTTTCGAATGAAGAAGTTCCGAATGAAGAAGTTCCGAATGAAGAACTTCCGAATGAAGAAGTTCCGAATGAAGAACTTCCGAATGAATAACTTCCGAATGAAGAACTTCCGAATGAAGAAGTTCCAAATGAAGAAGTTCCGAATGAAGGACTTCCGAATGAGAAGTTCCGTGTAGAATATTGATAATCAATGAATCTATGAAGGGGTTTGTTGATTTCTAGAGAGAGAAAGTTAGAGAGAGAAAGTGAGAGAAACTATGTGAATTTTATTAAGTGGAAACAAAGAAATGACAACAACCAACCCCTTTCCATGGTGGAAAGGGGTATTTATAGTTCCAAGCATAACATGGGCTTGGGCCGGTCCATGACAAGCCCATGGACCGGTTCTTACTTAAGTTAATAAGTAACTAATGACTACTTTCTAACTACGAGCTATTACAACATAAATATTATTGTGGAGTGACCGATACTTCTAATATACGTAAAAATGTATTTCTAACAATCTCCCCCTAAGGGAGGTCACTCCACGTTTACAAAGTTCTAAGCCTAGCATACTATACTAAGTCTTCGTTCTTTAGCTCGTAGTCTTTTCTTCTTTTCTTTCTTTTGTTGTGAATATGTTGATTTGATCTTTTTGGCTTTGACTTGAGAGCATTGTTCTTTGGCCTTTCACGTGCGATCTTTGCCTTTCTTGTGAATTTGCCTTCTCGTGACTCCATGTTCCACACACTTATGTCTTTTTGTTGAATTCTCGAAAGTTTCAGAGTTTGGTGCAGCGGAAGACTTTATCTTGTACTTTCTTGAATTTTTGCTAAACTTTTGTTGCAGAAAAACATAAGCATGTGGGAACGACTTCTACAGGTACACCGCAACACCACCGTCTTCACTGGTACTCAGCAACGCCACCGTCTTCAACAGGTACACAGCAACGCCACCGTCTTTAACAGGTACACAGCAATGACACGAATAAAATGGCTTTGAACATTTTATTCTAATTCGGTAGCATTTTACCTCCGGTTGGTGAAGACCGTTGGACGATATTAGATATCGTACCCGTGACGGATAGTTTCAATTAAGTAACTTCCTGACAGGATTTCGCGGGTAAACCCGTTCTCTTTATTCGACCGTCCAAAGCTGACTGCGAACATAAAGAGTGAATCACTTGGATAAATTATCCTTGTGATTAAAAGCCGTCAATTCATGAAACCTGGAACAAGTGAATTTCAATTAAGATTTTCACCATTGTTGCTTTCCAGTTGTCACGAGCTCAATTCATAAAGAATCTTGCACGTTACCTACCAAGTGCTGTTTGATGTTGACACTAGAAGGATTTCCACTCGTCACTGTGGTCAATAAAGAGTCACTCTGAGTGTTCTGGCAAGATCATATGATAATGCGAAGAGGCCTGGAACGAGTTTAAGTTCAATTAAGAATTAAACCACTGTTACCTTCCAGTTTTTCACAAGATTGGTTCTAAAAGAACCGTACGTGTAACCTACCATGAGCTTGTTTGATATTGGCTCAAGCAGGATTTCCATCTTCATTGTAATACTTGCGTATTACTCGGATGTTCTGGCAATATTACAGGAATATTGCGTAGGACTCATGAAAATCTCTTACTTTTCATAGTGTGTGAGAAAGCAAGGAATAAATGGAAAGTGTCCTAATGAGACTTTTGATGATCTCTTGGCTCTAGACTCGATTGTGCGTTTTGATTTAGTGAGCGATGGCTGGAGAGGAGTGCCACCTTTTCAATACCAGTCTATTCGGAGTGAATAAACCAATAGATAACGTGTTGATCTCCGTGTGATTAAAACAAATACCTTTTGAGAGATATTTGAGTTAGCTGGGAAGGGTTGTGCATTGCATCACTGGGTCCATGATGTCTTTCTTCAATACCGAGAATCATTAGCAAAAATGACCTCAATAGCATATGTATTGACCCGGTTTCTGCCTAAAGTTGTAAGGAGGGCTTCTTTCTTTACACCCTTTATCTTTACATTTCTTTTTCATTCTTCAACCCCTTCAATGCTTACCAATACGTCATCACTAGCACCTTGTTGTGATTGTTCCAGTGCTAGCTTAAGTACTTGGTCGGCATTCAGCTACGTTCACATTCTTTCTCCATCTTTCCTAGGACTTCTAATTCTATCTAGGGAATTGTCCTTGGGAAGATTCCATCGGCTCTGATGAATCATTGGACTAAACCTATTCCTACCACCCTTTTGTCACCACATCCGTCGTGAATTAAGCGTGTTTTGGGAAGGTATTGCCACCATGAAAAATCATTGAAAATCACCTAAAGTACTTGTGATATTGAAATCAAAAGTTTTGTACCTTAGGTGTTTTGTTCATCAAAAACGCTCCCCCTTAACACGTGCTTTACACATATTAAGTTGGATAATCTTTAAGTCTTTTTCATCTTTTAGCCAAGTATCACTTATGTCTCCTTAATCCCATTTTCTCCCCTTATCCAAAATGTGAACCATTAATATTTGGGATATTGAATGGATTAACCGGTCTTTGGGTAAAAATGAAATCGATGTTTGGCCATAGAACAAGTTATTGCTCCCCCTTAAGTTAATAAGGGATAGTTGTAGTGCTTTGGTATGACATATTTTGAAAGATTTAGAATCTCGTGAGAAATTCTTGAAAAATTATCATACCTTAACACTACATCAAGCCATTAAAGCACATTATTCACAAATATACATATTCACAATTGAAAAACCAATATAAAGTGACCTGAAATGTACGACCCATTAGATGGATCGTTGCAGTAGCTTGTGGTGCACTAAATACGGTCTTCCACCCACGAATCTTTCCAAGCTCCTCAACAATCTACGTTCCCGGAGCTTTTGATCGATCTTCTTGATCACGTACTTTGCCATCTGCCGGTAACCCGGATGCCAATCCTCCGTCATCTCTGGCAAAGTCCCACCCGAGTTCAGATGCTCCAAGTTTCCTCTGACTTGTAGAAGGGTTCCATCACTGTACTTGTGGAGCTCACCCACCCTCATAAACTTCATCAACCCTCGACTGTTCAAGTAGAAAATGCCGTAATTCGGGACAGAAATGCCAGTATAGGGACATCTTTCTACATGTTGAGGTAGCACTTGATTCACAGGACGGGTTAAGTTGAGCTTCCTTTGATAGCTTTCGACTCCCAACTGAAGATCTTCAACTCGTGACTTGATGACAACGCTTCGTGTGAACATACGAAGTGCTGTATTCAAAGCAATCAGGTCTTCACGAGGAATATGTGTTAGTTGATCTCTGGTCATCAGAAGCAGCATATCTTCGATATCCTCAAGGCGAATGATGGAAAAATCTCCTTGCTGGATTTTGTATTCCCTATCATCCTCCCTTTTCAAGCGAATCTCCGTCACATGATAGTAGCCGTTCTTGGCTTCAGTTTTCATTCCTAAGATGCTGGAGATGCGGATGTCGGATCTAACATTGCTTCCAGAATTGACCAAGCAGCAACCCCTGTACGCCCTTCGGACTCGTTCGTCCCAATGAGATGCACCTATGACAGCATACATATCATAATTACGATTCATCTTAGGGACCCAGAGTCTGTTTACCTTTTCCTCGATAAAGGGTATTGTCCCCCAGTTGGCAGCTTTCAGCAAGGTCAGGGAGGTTGCGTACTTTGATGACCCCTTCAGTAGATACACAAGATCGTTGGTGACGAAGAAGTCAAGAGCAATCTGATTATCTTGAGCAGGATCCATTGGAGGTGGAGCTCTTTCTGATTCATGAAGTCCTGGCCGTTGAACGGTATTCAGAGCCTTCAGGATCTCATCGGCATAGTACTCGAACTCCATTCGGGTTAATCGGGTTTTGGCACGCAGTCTCTTATCTTTCAGCGCTTTCTTCACCAAGGATGGAGTAACCGAAGTCTTATACTCATGAGCAAGAAATGCACATAAGTCAATCGGACTTCGGATACGGAGATACAACACATCTTTGTCAGCGTCTGTGATCGGATCATATTGTGCTGCTGCCGTGATCCAAGCCTGTGGTGGTGCAGACTCGTCTATCTCCAACGTGTCTTCCCAGTTTCGTGTGCTTGGTTCAGGAACCGTAGATTGTTGTGCTTGTTGTTGAGGAGTAGAAGTGCGAACATCTACTGGTTCAGTTTCAGGCATTTCGGCAGTGTCGTGAACTGGGGAGTGTTGTGCAGCTTCGGGTTCCGTCACTGATTCTGCAATCACAGGAGCAATAACAACAGAACTAATGGGGTTAGTTGTAACAGGTAAAGATACAGCGATAGAGATACCGGGAACCGATGACGCTGTGGTGGCATTCACATCGTGGCGCCACTTTGTTCGTCTTGGTTCCGATGATGTAGATTTATCCTTCTGCGCTGCATCTTTCTTGGACTTGGTTCCAGTCTGAGCAGTTTTCTTGGAGCTGGTAACCTTGTCTCCCTCTTTCGGCTGATCACCCCCATCATCATCCTGATTGTCATCCCCGTTACTACCTCTTGCACTCTCCTCGTTCCCATCACCACCATCATCGCCATCATCATCATCCTCATCATCGTCATCATCATCTTCATCCTTATCCTCATCATCACCATCATCATCATCCTTTTCCTCTTCTTCTCCTTCTTCTTCCTCCTCCTCTTCACCATTACCCTCTTCCTCCTCACTTTCTTCCCTTTCTTCTTCAGGTAGAATGTGATAAGGTACCACACTTCCAAACGTTTTGAATAATCTATCATCCTCCATGATAGCATCATTCAGGGATTTATATAGAGCCCGTTGAATCCTAGACTTGTCAAACGATCCAAGTTCTACCATACGAGCCTTAAGGATCTTCTTCAATTCAAAATCCGTCAAGTCATAGGCAATCTTGTATGCGGCTTCTGATGGATTGGATGATTTGATCATCAAATTGTCAGCAGCAAGTGTCTTCAATTCATCGCGCAGTTTAGGCATTAGGGATTCAACGGATTCTTGCACTCTTTCTTTCATAGAGGCTTCAAGTGTTTCTTTTTGTTCTTTGTACTTATCCCTCATCGCTTGAAGTCTGGTGATACGTGCAGCATGCTTATCCGCCTCAGCTTGCTTAACCCGAGCTAGTTCTTCTGCATGTGCTTTACGGGTCAACTCCATATCCGCATTGAACCTAGCAATCATCTCCTCTTGAGCTTTCCTGGATGCTTCTTCACTTTTAGCTCGTCTTTGCAACTCTTGGCGAAGTTCATCCATTTCTCGTTTGTGAGTATCCACATGTTTGTCAAACATTTTGGCCATCACTAACGCAGCCATTGCAAAGGTTGCAGAGCTGCTCTGGGTTGATTGAAGAGGTTCGGTTGTTACTGCTGTACTAAGGATGGGAATTATAGGTGGTGGAAGAAATGGTGTTGAAGCCGGTCGGGTTGGTAAAGGTTGTATGATTGGAGGTTGAATTGCTAAGGGTTGAGTTGACGCCATGATCGTGGGGGCTACAGACTCTTTTTCCACACTTGTTGTAATAGGAATTGATGGCTCCTTCGAAGTGGAATAATGTTCAGGTGACCCAAACTCATCAACATCATCCGGTTCCACGTACTCATCCTCAATATCTACCCTTGCACCTGACCCACTCCCGCCAGTGTCTTTCCTACTCCTGTGAATAGCAATCTTCATCATTTGTTTCTCGGTTTTATCAAGAGCAGGATCAACAATATCTTCTTCATCACGTAAAGCCATCTTATCAGCCTTACCCTTTCCCTTCTTACCCTCTGTCTTCTTCTTCTTGGTTTCGGGTTCAGGTAACGCAGCTGGTTGTTTGCGTTTACCTTTACTCTTAACCGTTGTCGATGAGTCTTCTCCAGTCTGAAGGTTTTCTTTCAGTCTTTTGATTTCTATCTGCAGTAGCTTGTAATCAGCAGAACCTTTGATTTTCTCAGACAGAAGATAATCAGGAATAGGACCCGGAATCACACCAATAGACGGTCCTTCATGCCTCAGATCTACAGTATCATCAGCTTCTTCAGTGTGATATCGACCTGCTGCACGCCTATCAATAGTAGCATCAAGCTTCATAAAATAATTTATGATAAGCTTAATAAACCTTGGATAAGGAAAGAAATTTGTCTTCAGCTTCTTGTTCTGGAAGAGTTGAAAGGTGAATTCTTCCCATATCAACAAAGCATAATCTGAATTTGCAGCTTTGTACATGCCATAGAAGAGGTTTATTATCGGACTGCGCAAAGCATCATGGCCACTCGTTTTTGGTGTAAGGCATTTACTGAGAATACCCATCAAAGCTCTCCAAGGTTGTCCTACCTTAGCAGTAGTAAACTCAGACGCAACTCGTATTTCCGGACATCCAAGTGCATCAAATAACTCCTCGAGTTCATCTTTAGTAGGATCCCTCGAGAATGACATGCCTTTGGGTGTATCCCGTATTCCAAGAATCTTACGGAAGTCTGAAACTGTGAGTGTCTGCTGCTTGTTGTCGATGGTGAAGGTGATCTTGTTCGAAGTGATTTCCTTGGTAGCCCAAAATTCAAACATATACTCATAAGGCACCGAGGCTGTACTCCTAAGGGCGTTCTTGAAATGAGAGTTATCAAGGATGGCTATGGCGACCTTAAAACCATGGTGAGTGGATTTAGAGACTTGCTTCAGCCGGTAGTTGTTGGGAATAAACTTAAGGGTCCGTGCTTTAGCAATATCGGCTTCTCTAGATTCTTGGATTGCTTGTACTGTGGGATTAGTCATTTTATCTGCTTAAGATAAGACATGAAAGGTTGATGCACAAAAACAGATAGATATATCATTCTTACTTCTAAGCATAACACATTTCATAAGATAAAACAACAAGTACATATATAGCATGCAAACAATAATAATCAAACTCTTCATCCGGAACTTTTCCTCATTCGGAACATCTTCATCCGGAACATTTCCTCATTCGGAACTTCTTCATCCGGAAGTTCTTCATCCGGAACTTCCTTCATCCGGAAGTTCTTCATTCGGAACTTCCTTCATCCGGAACATTCCTTCATTCGGAACTTCCTTCATCCGAAAGTTCTTCATTCGGAACTTCCTTCATCCGGAAGTTCTTCATTCGGAACTTCCTTCATTCGGAAGTTCTTCATTCGGAACTTCCTTCATTCGGAAGTTCTTCATTCGGAACTTCCTTCATTTGGAAGTTCTTCATTCGGAACTTCCTTCATCCGGAAGTTCTTCATTCGGAACTTCCTTCATTCGGAAGTTCTTCATTCGGAACTTCCTTCATTCGGAAGTTCTTCATTCGGAACTTCCTTTATTCGGAAGTTCTTCATTCGGAACTTCCTCATTCGGAAGTTTTTCAGAAGAAAATCCTTCATTCGGAAGATCTTATCTTTGTTCATTCGGTACATTAATACACAGACAAAGATGATCAATTCTAAACGCGTTTGTGCATTTCTAAGGCAATCTAAGGCATGTAAACATCATTTAACACTAATCCGCATAAAACCCACCACAAATCCCTAGTTAATTAACCCTAATTAAGGAATAAACCCTAAATCTGATAATATTAACTATCCGAATCAATTAAGGGAATTTAGATGATGAATTAGACGAATTCATAAGTTAAAATATGATGTTAATTACCTTATTTAGTGAATGAATAGGAAGGAATGATCAGACGAGATGATTGTAAGAGTTTGTGTGTGTTTAAGCAACAATGGCGGCAAGTATGAAATAGAAACAGTGAATGTAGAAAGTGAGGGGCGGGGTGTTTGATTTTTTGACTTAGGTCAATTTTGACTAGTTCCAATAAATCTCACTTTTAGTCCCTCTATTATCTATACTTTTCCTTTTTGTTTCTAAATTTTTCATTTCACCTAACTCTTGTTAAACGTACACACAACTTAGCAAACGCAATCTATTAGCATATCTCCAATTTCTAAAAGCCATGCCTATCACTTAGAACGAACACAAGTCGTATTCTAAAGCAAAACCACACAATTACCATGAAGCCCTTAATTTTCACAATCACTTTTGAAAATCAATTAATTAAATGACGAAGATGATTTTAATATTTTCTCCCCCTTAAACGATGACCCGTTTTCTATTTAAAGAGCTGTAGTCATTGTTTAAAGAGTCAAATATTGATAAAAGCATTTCCAATGTATATCTTGAAAAAGTTTGATTCGTGGTGTCAATAAGATTTCTCTTATTTTAACAAATTAATGCACTGAGACGTACACAAATTTGTGTCAGACCAAGTTATAAAGTAAACTTGATCCCTTTGCATGATTTGGCTTGTAAATCACGCCCGAGAAAATTAATTCCCGTTCTGAGCCAACGTTTTCCAAGGAAATACGTGACTTTAATATGAAAACCGGGTTGCAGTCTGAAATAACTACAAGCCATTATGGGCATGTTTTAAAAACATTACAACTTTTATACGGACTCTATTTATGGCACCGTGTCAATATTAATCGACAATTCCTAAGGCCGTAAATATTACCGTACTAAAAGACATGCCCGTTTTAAAACGAAAAATATTTTTGGTTTTTCTTGATTTTATAATTTTTATGGTTTTTCTTGGTTTTATATTTTTTATGGTTTTTGTTGGTTTTATATTTTTGTATTTTCTTTTTGTGGTTTATATATATACGATAATATACATGATCACAACCAAAGGATACTCTGAATAGTTTACCACGACTATTCAGCTGATTCTTCTGCCAACTCTTTGAGAGTCGCTGGAGTGAATGATTTCATGCCAAGCTTGTCGATCAAAAACTCAATTCGTCCTCGATCTAATGCTTTGGTGAACATATCCGCCAGCTGGTACTCAGTAGTGACAAAATACAGCTCGATCACTCCGTTCTCCACCTGCTCCTTAATGAAATGGTAGCGAATGTCTATGTGCTTGGCCCGGGAGTGTTGAACATAGTTGCAGCAAAGGGCAATGGCGCTCTTGTTGTCACAATACATCGGGATTTTGTTGAATCCCAAACCGTAGTCAGTTAATTGTGATCTCATCCAAAGGACTTGAGCACAACAACCGGACATGGCGATGTATTCAGCCTCCGTGCTTGATATTGCAACGCTTTTCTGCCTTTTTGAAGACCAACTGATCAATCTATCTCCAAGGAGTTGTACAGATCCAGACGTGCTACGCCTCGTGTCTTGACATCCAGCATGATCGGCATCTGCGTATGATATTAAAGCAATCGAGGAATCTTTCGGATACCATAGACCACGATGAAGTGTTCCTTTTAGATACCGAAAGATCCTTTTCACAACATGTAGGTGCTTTTCGGTAGGCCGAGCCTGATACCGGGCACACATGCATACAGCAAATTGCAAATCAGGCCTGCTAGCAGTCAGATATAGAAGGGTGTCGATCATCCCACGGTAAAGTTTTGGATCGACAATAGTCCCATTCCTATCTTCATCTAACTTGGATTTCTCCACCATTGGAGTGTCTACGGGGTCACAATTCTCAAAGTTATATTTCTTAAGAGATTCTAGAGCATATTTGGATTGATTAATAAAGATGCCTCTGGGATTCTGAGAAATCTGTAATCCTAAGAAAAATGAAATTTTTCCCATCATCGACATCTGAAAGCGAGTGGACATTATCTTCTCAAATCGGTTTGACAATTCTATGTTAGTGGCAGCAAAGATTATATCATCAACATAAATTTGTACCAGAATCATGTCGTTGCCTTCCTTGAGAGTGAATAATGTGGGGTCCACCTTGCCTTTAGAGAAGCCTTCCGTCATGAGATATGTTGACAGGAGATCATACTACGCGTGTGGAGCTTGTTTCAACCCATAGAGAGCCTTCTTAAGCTTGTACACATGATTAGGAGACTCCGTACTGACGAACCCATCCGGTTGACTAACATAAACCTCTTCCCTTAGTTCACCGTTCAAAAATGCCGTCTTCACATCCATTTGATAGACGATCATGTTCATATGAGCAGCAAACGCAAGGAATAGTCTAATCGCCTCCAATCTAGCCACAGGAGCAAAAGATTCCTCAAAGTCTATACCCAAGGCTTGTTTATATCCTCTAGCGACCAATCTAGCTTTATTCTTCAATACCGCACCCATCTCATCAAGTTTAACCTTATAGACCCATAACAAAGTAAGGATGTTAACCTTGTCAGGGCGAGGAACCAATTCCCATACTTCAAGTCGTTGGAATTCGTTTAGTTCCTACTGCATAGCTTCAATCCAAGATGATTGGGTCATAGCCTGCTGCCAATTTTTGGGTTCAACTTCAGAGAGAAATGCATCAAAGTAACAATATAGTGCACTCTCTTGTAATTGATGGCGAGTAGAGACTGGTCGATCTAGATCTCCAATAACATTCCTAATTGGGTGATCTTTTGTCCATTTAGTGCTATGGTTTTCAATCCTAGGTGGTCTGGAGTGAACAATAGAAGGAGCTTCTTCTGAGGTAGACGCGGCTGAAGGGTTTTCAGGGATCGCTACACCAAAGAAAGGAAGCTCTTGCAAGTGAGCATATTCCAAGTCGTGATCAGTAGAATCCTCTTCCACATCATTAGGCACAAGTGAGGGTGATGATTCAGGTGAAGTTTGAGAATCACTTGGTGAAGGTGTATCCGGTTCAATGTGAATTGTAGATGCATTAGATAAAGGTTCATTAGCTTGAGCAACCACTTCAGGTATTGGAGCAATTACTACAGGTGCTGGAACTTCATCAGTCGGGGGATCGAAGAAGTCATCAAACAACGGTTGAAACAGTTTATCCCACTCGGGCCTTGTTGGTGGTAAAAATGATGTAGAAGTAGGATTATTGGGAACTAATCCGGAACTTATAGCACCGGTTCCCATCTCATGAAGCACGGGTTCAGAGCTGTGTTGCTCAGAAGCCATCGCTGTCAGCTCGTCGAAATCTGCGTCCATAGTTTCTACAATCTTGCCAAGACGACGGTTATAGATTCGGTATGCTCTTTTGGACGGTGAGTAACCAATGAAAATACCTATATCGGCTTTTGGTTGAAGCATACCCAAGTTCTCACTATTGATGTTTGGATAACACAGAGCACCAAACACATGAAAAAATGAAACATCGGGTTTGCGGTCATGTAGAAGCTCATAAGGTGTTTTTCCATGGCGTTTCCGAAGGATAGAACGGTTTTGGGTGAAACATGCAGTAGAAATAGCCTCTGCCCATAAGAACAATGGAGCGTTCGCATAAATAAGCATGGTCCTAGCAGCTTCCATAAGTGTACGATTCCGTCTTTCAATGACACCGTTTTGTTGTGGAGTGTGTGCAGCAGATGTTTCATGTGATATACCAACTCCTTCATAATAATCACGAAGAGTCTGGTTGACGAACTCTGTACCATTGTCTGTACGAATACGGCGGACAGTGGTATTCAAACGTACCTGAATGAATTTCAGAAAAATAATGATAGCCTTCGGAGCTTCATCCTTTGTACGTAGAAATCTAACCCATGTAAACCTGGAAAAATCATCCACAATGACGAGAATGAATTTCTTACCGCTCACACTTTCAGTTCTCATCGGTCCACAAAGATCCATATGCAAAAGATGAAGTTTTTCTTGATTAGTGTCTTCAGCTTTGGGTTTGTAAGATTTCTTGGTGCTTTTCCCCCTTGAACACGCGGAACATAAATGGTCCTTGTGAAATTTAAGCTTTGGAAGACCACGAACTAATTCGTTTTTAGCCAGATGATTAATAGCATCAAAATTAAGATGAGATAATCTGCGATGCCATAACCATGACTTGGTCTTAGAAGCTTTAGAGAGAATACATACTGGAGAAGCGGCCATCATGTCTTGTAAGGACAAAGTATAAAGATTTGCACCACGAGATCCCTTCAACAAATCTTTTCCTTCCAAGTTGCGGATGAAACAAGTGTGTTGTCGAAAAGCAACCTCAAGGTTGGAATCACAAAACTGTCCTACTGAGAATAAGTTATGACCAAGACCTTCTACATAGTATACCCTAGAAATCGTCACGTTTCCAATCTGATATTCACCATACCCCATAATCTTTGCTATATGATCATTCCCGAATTTAACCGTACCAAGAAACTTGCTGACGAAATTTCGGAGCATCGAGCGATTTCCGGTCATATGTTTTGAACAACCGGAGTCCAAATACCACAGGATGATTTGGACCACCTGAAAATATCACCACACAAAGACAATGTAGAGGTATCGGAATCTGAGTGTTCCTTGTTATTAGCAGGTACAGATTTAATAATCTTAGTTTTGCTAACTCTAGGTTTCTTAGACTTCCTAGCCTTCTTTTTCTTAATAGGTGGTGTAGATTCTAGTTGGCTCAAATTCTGAGGTATTTCTTCACTGATAGGCACTATAGTGGGGGCTGACCTAATTAAAGGGCGCTGTTTCCATACTTGAGTGCGAGTGTTCCTAACTAAAGGACGCTCAGACCTAACCTCAATGGATGCATTCCTAGTTAAAGGGCACATTTTTCCATCTAATGTAAAGGTCCTACCAGTGGGACGCCATTGCCAGCCAACTTGGGCACGAGTTCTACCCGTTGGCTTCCATTCAAGACCATTCTTAATAGCATTCATTTCATTAACGTGATCAATCAGACACAAATCATGACGCCGGGAAAACATACATTCATTACAATTCCAACAATTTAAATCAGAATTCACGAATGGTTTAGGCTGCTGCACAGGCGCAGAGCTTTTAGTCTTAACATGATTCTTTTTATTTAAAACTGAACTAGCATTCCTATTGTGGACTTCTACTTTCTTCTTTGTGGCACTACTAGTGGCGGGCTTGATCTTATCTTTCTTGAGTGGCGATCCTTTAGCCTTAGTAGTCTCTTTTAATCCTGTAGAAGGCAAAGTGGGAACATTAGCAACAGATTTTAAAGGTGTCTTACTTGATTGTGCCAATGACGGTTTCGCTCCTGGAGTCTTATTAAATGGAGTGACAGCAATGGGCCTATTATTAAGTAGTGCAGAACCTGGTGTACCTATATATTGCAAATATGCCAAGCAATATTGAACTCGCTTAATATATTCATGAGCCGAATAATATTCGCTACTTGAGGGATCTAAGGCATAAAGATCGTCTAAAATATCCCTAAGAAGATCGACATGCTTAATGGCATTCCTCATATAATCATCATAGGTAACCGGGTTTCTCTTGTGAAGCGGATTCTTATAAAGCACTACTGACTTGGTTGTTGGAGCACTAGTGGACGGTGCAGAGTCGGTAGCTAAGTTATCAACAACTTCTTGTCGGGTGAGAAGAAGTGTCTCCTTTAACTCAGCCAAAACCATATTTTTGTCTATGAGCAGGATGTTCAAATCGGAGATTTCCTCGCACTTTTGGTTCAGTTGTTCAACAAAAGATTGTTTCTGTGCCGCATTAAAAGCGAAGCGTTCTTCTAGTGAACCATAAAGAGCGGATAATCCCTGTCTTGTCCGATCCATCTCCCCTAGAACAGATGACAGTCTAATTTCTAAGACTTGGTTTTTAGACTCTGCAGCCTCTAGTTCCAATTTTAATGTTTCCTTTGATGATACCTCTCTCTTCAATCTCATGATTTCTTCCTCTAAAGTCTTAACAATTGCAATCATCTTGTCACTATTCTCAACACCGTTTTCACAAACATTTGATATCAAAAGATTCTCATTTTGAGTTTGTTGTTTTAATTCTAAAGATATACAATGCTGTTCTAGTTGATTAAAGCGTTTTGAAAGTAAATTGTAAGAATCTTGTAGCTTTAAAAACTCAGCGTTAGATTCGTGACAAGACTGATTGTCTACCTCATTTACAGTATCAGCAACATTTACAGATATATCACAAACATCATCACAAATATGCACAGCATCACAATTAATCATAGCGGATGTAAGCTCATTCGAATAATTAACATTTACAGTAGTAAGCACATCACACGAGATTACTTCGGACAAGAATCGGTCATATTCAGATAAAATCTTTTCCTTTTCAATTAGTTGTAGTTCGTAAGCGGTGTCCATTTCATAAAACACTTTTTGAACTTCGCCAATTTCAAACTGAAGATTTTCCTTAAGAGATGCAAAACTTCCTTTTAGACTTTCGACAAACGGATTGATCTCATTTTTAAACACCTCTTTCATGTGTTCTGATACATGCCTTTTGTATGGGTTCAGATTTATAATTCTCGGAATCCTCTCGAATTGATCTCAGTTAAAAGTGGAATGATTTGTTCTTGGTGACAAAAAGTGGATTTGGTTTTCTATTCTACTAACAGGTAAGTGAATAAAAAGGTAATGAAATAAACTTAAAACAAGCAGCAAATAATAAGCTGAAAAATAACTCTTACTGAAAAATACCCTATGCGGAATAAAACACCATTCGGAATGTTGGCATCTATGCGGAATAATTGTATGATTCGGAAAACTTGCCTCATGCGGAAAATACTCCCATTCGGAAAAACATGCCTATTCGGAAAGATTACTCTACTCGGAAAATTAGGGCTATTCGGAAAGTACTGCTCTATGCGGAAAATAAGCTTACTCGGAAAAATAGTCTATTCGGAACAATTGCTCATGCGGAAAAACAGGGTTATTCGGAAAAATTAAAATGTTCCGAATAAGGGAAAATAAAACTTGGCTATTCGGAAATTGAGGCCCTATTCGGAATATGTGGGATATTCCGAATAAAGAAGAAATGAAACCTCCACTCGGAATAATTGAAATATTCCGAGTAAGGCAAACTGGAACAAGTCTATTCGGAATAACGACCTTGTTCGGAAAGTCTGGGGAAAAGAACAGTTACAGCAACAGCAAAAATAGGGGAACCGGATCTTGGTCAAAATCAATCTAAATACGCAAAAAGGTTTAACCAAATTAAACACAAATCATTTAAACATCATAAGTAACAAATCCCACAAATAAAAATACTAAATCAACAACTTTTTAAGATCGAACTAGAATCAAATAAAAACTTAAGAACTTGAAATAGATGATGATGAAGAACAAAATAAATAGAAAGATGGAATGGATTGATTAATGAAAAAGTAACAAGGTTAATGATTGAAGATTACAAGATGAAAAGAAAAAGATGAAAATCACCAAACTCCCTAATGGAGTTTGTGATGGGACGAACTACAAAGAAACTGGGGAAGAAAAATGAATTCCCCTAATTGTATGAAGGGAGTGTCTATTTATACTCCTAGTGGTTGGTTGGTGAGTGGGCTTTCTCCCTTTCTTCTTGTCTTCTCGTCTTTTCAGAAAAGTCGACGTTTTCGATTCTGATTCAGGATTTGTTGTCGATTAAATCCAACTCGTCTTTTAATTTCTTCGTTAAATAGACTTGAGTTTCTTCGACTTATGAAAATCTTCCGTCTTTAGTCCTTTTCTTCGATAAATCTTCGAATAGGCCTAGTGACTTCAAATCTTTTGCACGTCTTGGACAATAGACTTTATCTTGAGTCTTTTTCCTTGATAAAACCCGTGCAATCCCATGTTTTCTTTAATATTCATCCGGTTAGCTCTGAAAACACAATAAACACAAAAACCACGCATAATTCCAAACAAATGATATTAATTACGTGTTTTGGTCTTGTTTTAGCCAGAATTAAGTGGTGAAAGGATGGGTGTTTACACACCTATCAAATCCCCTACACTTAACCATTGCTATGCCCTCATGCAATGCTTAGTGATAAAGCAATTTCACATTTTTCTCATAATCAATCAACCTTGGCCTTATTTAAATTCTACTAAACAATAATTAAAATACTAAGAGAACTTAAAACTTTAAAATAAACAAAAGGATGGAAATAACTTGTAAAGAAATCAAAGACTTACATTAGGGCTCTGGTGTTGCGAAGATTTATCACCCTCAAGTTTCACGTTCCCCAAACTAAGCTTAAAAACGAGATCATTGCTATTATAAGTTAGTAAATCAAACACTTACACACATGGCTTAATTAAATGCTTAAACTCCCTTATTCCTAATTGTATCTCTTATATTTTATTTTTGTCTTAGAATGATCATGAAGATGCATTTTTGGACTTATTTCGATAGTTTATTAAGGCTGAAAGCAAAGTAGGACGATTTGATCAATAGTTAGCTAAAGGACAAAATCTCTTAAAACTGCTTCTCGGGATATCAAAAAGTTCATATCTTGGCATAACTTGGTTCACGATTTGAGACCTTTCTCGGGCCGATATTTGGCATGTACTTCATACTTCATATCTTCGAGAGACGTTCTTGAGATAATGGTCTTCTCATCATAATAGAGTTTCTTCACTTGGAGACTTTTGAGGGGTACTCCAACTTTGTTGACCACGACTTTATGATTATTTCTTCAATCTCTAATTGGGATTTTGAGATACAATGATCCGCCTCCTTTTCGGACTTGGATCTATTTATCCTCATACCTTGTTAGGGTCTTTTCGGATAGACTTCTCCATGATCTTTATGGGCGTTGATTGCTTTTCGTCGTGAGTCTTGATCCTTCATATTGACTTTAGGAATAATGCTTTTCACATCACTTTGGATCTTCAGCAATAAAATTGAATCCTCATGCCTTGTTAGGGCCTTTTCGGACTCGCCAATCTTCGCGCCCCGCTTCATAAGTTATGCCTTGGCTATGAACTCTTATCATTACCGAGCAACTTTTAAACGATCTTGGGCTAGAAACTAAGTAACTTTTCAAATCGTAAGACCTTACTTATTGCAGATAAATTATTAGCAAGTGATGGGAGAATAGGCAAATAATTACACCAAGTGAGCTTGCGCAAGAATACCGACTTATAATTGACTCTATCATTTCTCGTCCTCCACAATTTAAAATCTCAAGTAATGAGACTCGTGGACACTTAGCCTAATAAACCAATTAAGGTCTATATGGTTAAGGATACTAGCTAGAATAAACTTGGATAAGTCTATTCGGGTTGAGTCAAAATAAACGCAACGGGCCTAATATGTCAAAGATATCTAAACTAGCTACAACACTTTATTAAAATTTTGACTTTATTGCGGGATATATACATATGAAAGCAACGATAAAAATTTAAAAATTACAACTAAATGGCCAAAGTTAATAAAAATTTTGAAAAATGCTGAGAAATAGGATTTTCCGGTTAAATGAAGGCATTTTCATGGAAAAGTCCACTTAAAACTTCGATAGAAGTCTCCCCTACACTTAAGATAAACATTGTCCTCAATGTTTAAGCATGTGGGAAAAGTCTCCCCTACACTTATGACATTGTGCACATTGGTTAACTCGAGTTAAGGAAGAGACGACTAAAGTGATCAATTTCGAATGTAAGTATGAAGAAAATTGAATCACGATAGTTGAGAGATAGAACTGGATTTCGGATAACACGGGGGCACGGTTCTTCAAAGATTTCAAGATTGCAGTAATCCCTGTAATCACATCACCACATAAACACAAATGACCAAAATAGGTCCTCCCCTACACTTAGGGGGTTAAAGGGATAGATACTCGGGCTGCCTCCCGAGGAGCGCTTGTTTTTGATAACCGAGTCACGAGCCTGACTCGACCCAAATTTAGTTCATGGGGAACGTGGTGAGGGATGGAATCACCTCGTGAGAGGTGTCCTCACCAAAGTACAACTTCACTCGTTGGCCATTCACCTTAAAATTTGGTCCGTTAGGTTGAGCGAGCTCGAGAGTACCATATGGAAAAATTTGGGCAATGGTGAATGGGTCGGACCAACGAGATTTGAGCTTGCCCGAAAAGATTTTCAACCGAGAGTTAAAAAGTAAGACTTTGTCTCCAACATGTAACTCTCGGTTTTTGATCTTGGAGTCGTGAATGAGCTTAGTTCGTTCCTTATAGATCAAAGAATTTTCATAAGCCTCATTCCGAAGTTCATTCAGCTCATTGAGTTGGATCTTGCGTAGGTCACCGGCTTTGTTGATATCAAAATTAGCCCACTTCAAGGCCCAATAAGCCTTGTGCTCCAACTCAATGGGGAGGTGGCACGCTTTCCCGTACACAAGACGATAAGGCGTACAGCCGATCGGGGTCTTGTAAGCAGTACGGAAAGCCCACAAAGCATCATCAAGTTTATCAGCCCATGCGGCACGATGCTCTCCCACGGTTCTTTCCAGAATTCGCTTCAGTCCTCGGTTGGATATTTCGGCCTGGCCATTAGTTTGTGGGTGGTAGGCTGTGGAAAGACGATGATTTACACCGTACTTAGCCATGACTCTAGCAAATTGGTCATTGCAGAAATAAGTCCCACGATCACTAATAATGGCACGAGGCACACCGAATCTAGCGAATAGAGCTTTTAAAAAGTTACAAACCACCCTTGCGTCATTAGTAGGCAAAGCTTTGGATTCAACCCACTTAGAAACGTAGTCAACGGCTACAAGGATGTATTTGTTTCCTTTAGATGAAGGGAATGGCCCCATAAAGTCGATACCCCAAACATCAAAGATTTCACACTCTTGAATGAAATTCTGAGGCATCTCGTCTTTATGTGTGATTTTGCCTTGCTTTTGGCAAACATCACATCGCTTAACCATATTGTGAGCATCACGATATATGGAGGGCCAATAAAATCCCGAATCAAACACTTTTTTAGCGGTGTAGTTGGGACCAAAGTGACCACCGGTGGGTCCTTTGTGGCAAGCATCAAGGATGTCCGACGCTGCCGGTCCATCAACACATCGACGGATAATCAGGTCGGCACATTGTTTGAATAGGTAAGGGTCGTCCCAAAAGTAAGTCTTAATGTCGGTGAAAAACTTTTTCTTTTGTTGAGACGTCAACCCTTCTTTGAGAATTCCACCCGCCAAGTAGTTTGCAAAGTCCGCAAACCACGGGGTTTCATTCGGCTTCGAGTTAATAGACATTAAGGTCTCCAGGGGAAAAGAATCATTGATTTCTTTGTTCGGTTGATCTCCCTGGTAAGGATCCTCAAGTCTGCTGAGATGATCCGCGGCTAAGTTTTCTGCTCCTTTTTTATCGCGAATTTCGATTTTAAATTCCTGGAGCAGCAAAACCCAGCGAAGAAGTCTTGGTTTGGAATCTTGCTTTGTCAACAAGTACTTCAACGCGGAATGATCGGTATACACAATTGTGGCGGAAAGGACAAGATAGGGGCGGAATTTTTCAAAAGCATAGACAACAGCTAAAAGCTCTTTTTCGGTTGTCGTATAATGCAATTGTGCCCCCGTCATTGTCTTGCTAGCGTAATGGATTGGTTGGAAGTGTTTGTTCACTCTTTGTCCAAGAACCGCTCCAATAGCAAAATCGCTAGCATCGCACATCAACTCAAAGGGAAGCTCCCAATTAGGGGTAACTAAGACGGGTGCCTTAGTTAGCTTATCCTTAAGCGAGTTGAAGGCTTCAAGGCACTCTTTGGAGAAGATAAAAGGAGTATCTTTTTCCAAGAGGTGGGTCATCGGGCGAGCGATTTGAGAAAAATCTTTGATGAATCGACGGTAGAAGCCCGCATGACCCAAGAAACTTCTCACACCCTTCACGGTTGAAGGTGGAGGCAACTTAGCGATTACATCAACTTTAGCACGGTCAACTTCAAGACCGGCTTTGGAAATCTTATGTCCAAGCACGACGCCTTATTTTACCATGAAATGGCATTTTTCCCAATTTAGAACAAGGCGAGTGTCTTCACACCGCTTTAGCATACGTTCTAAATTGGCAAGGCAAGCAGAGAAGGAATCCCCGAAGACCGAGAAATCATCCATGAAGACTTCCATGGTTTGTTCAACCATGTCATGGAAGATAGCTAACATACACCTTTGGAAAGTCCCTGGCGCATTACATAAGCCAAAAGGCATTCTTTTGTAAGCGAAAGTGCCATAGGGACAAGTGAATGTAGTCTTCTCTTGATCTTGGGGATCGATGGGTATTTGAAAATAACCCGAGAAACCATCCAGAAAGCAGTAATATTCATTACCGGCTAAGCGTTCAAGCATTTGGTCCATAAAAGGTAGAGGGAAATGATCCTTTCTCGTGGCATCATTGAGTTTGCGGTAGTCTATACAAACTCTCCACCCAGTAACGAGACGAGTGGGAATCAACTCGTTGTGTTCATTGGGAACAACGGTTATTCCGCCCTTCTTAGGCACACAATGGATTGGACTAACCCACGGGGAATCCGAAATAGGGTAAATCATACCCGCATCAAGAAGTTTGATAACCTCTGTTTTGATGACTTCATGGAGTTTAGGATTCACCCTTCGTTGGCTTTGAATAGTGGGCTTGAAGTCGTCCTCCATGAGAATTTTGTGTGTGCAGAAGTGAGGATCAATTCCACGAATATCCGAGATTTTCCAAGCAATAGCCTTCTTATGATTTTTCAACACAGCAACGAGGCGAGTCTTCTCTTCATCTTTCAAATCCTTTGCAATAATGACGGGCGACTTCTTGTTGTCGTCAAGGAACACGTACTCGAGATGTGGCGGCAACTCCTTAAGTTCCAAATCCGGAGGATTTTCGACGGGAGGCGTTTTCAAAGTCGTGGCATCGATAGCAATAACCGTGGGAGATGGAGGCGAAGGATTGTCTTCGGTGAGAAGATTGTCAAAGAAACTCATGTCTTCATCCCCCTCGGTGGGAGAATCATTAGTAGCTAAATTCACATCTCCCATGGTATCTTCAAGATTGTTCCAGAATAAATCACTATCTCCAAATAGAGACAACGATGAATCAATAGAGGACACGGTCGCAACAGTGGGAAGAGAGGTAGGAATACTTTTGCAAGCATCATTAAAGTGTTCTTCACAAGCCTCATCGAGAACGTCAATACAATTAACGCTCTCATATGAATAAGGCTGTTTAGACAACTTTCCCATGTTGAAGACTACTTTATCGTCACCCACTCTCATGATAAGCTCACCGGCTTCAACATCAATGAGAGTGCGACCGGTCCTTAAGAATGGACGACCAACAATAAGTGGCACACGGGGGTCCATCTCGTAGTCGACGACAACAAAATCAGCAGGGAAGGTGAATTTGTCGACTCCGACAATGACATCTTCGGCTATCCCCACTGGATAAGCAACCGTACGGTTGGCTAATTCCAAAGTCATCTTGGTGGGGACTAGCTCTGGAGAGATAATTGCTTCCAAACACTTAGAGGCATGAGATTAATACTGGCACCTAGATCGGCTAGGGCCATGCAATTCTCTACTCCTGGGAAATTGCAAGGGATAAGAAAACGACCCGGATCACCAAGCTTGGTTGGCAAAGCACTGCAGAGCAGTTCTCATTAAGTTGGGTGTTGGCAATATCGAGGAGCTTTTCCTTGTCGCTCAGAAGATCTTTAAACATTTTTGCATATTTAGGCATGTGAGCGAGAGCCTCAGCGAAGGAGATATTGAAATTCAGTTGTTTAAACATTTTAAGAAAGTTAGAAACCTGAATATCATCCTTGCTCTTTTGCTTCTCTTTCCTCAACCTAGATGGATAAGGTATATTGGAAGAAGAGAAAGGCTTTAGAGGAATAGGATCACTCACAACCACGGGTGGAGGAGGGGTAGAAAGAAGAGGTGGAGAAATTGGGGAAGGAGAAGGAGGAGGAATAGGAGCAGGCGACTCGTTCTCCTTAGTCACAACCACCGGTGGGGGTATAGGAAGCTCGGGTTCCTTGGTACCTTTGCCACTTCGAGTGGTGATTGCTTTCATCTCCCCTCTTGGGTTCGCAACGGTGTTACTCGGAAGAGTACCCGAAGAAGAGGGTTGACTACTTTGGAAAAAACTAGCCATCATGTTCCTCAGATCATTAGTCTGGCTATCCAACGTGTTTCTCATGTCAGCTCGCAAATCATTTCCTTGCTTGACCAAGTCTGCCTTCAAATTGCGCACTTCCTCTTGAAGATTGCCCACTATCACATCATTGGTTCTCATGTAGGTTGCGACCTCTTGGTGTAAAGCAGTGGTGGTTTGGTTAGAAGGAGCATTGTATGCAGGTGGTTGGTAAGCAGGTTGTTGGTAGACTTGATTGTTACGTGGAGGTGGTTGTTGTTGCTTGTGGGGTGGGATGTATGGTTGTCGAGGTTGTTGTTGTTGTTGAGGAGGGCGGTTGAGGTTTTGTTGTTGGTTTGGGTTGGTAAGAGGGAAACCAGGTGGTGAAAGATAGTTGTTGCTGCGGTAGCTAAGCAAGTTACGGTCACCTTGAGGTTTAGCTTGATAAGCAGGTTGTTGGTAGGTGCCATATGCCGCATTCACATTCTCAGCAGGGTAATCTTGGGTGGCAGTACAAGTTGTGTAAGAATGGGGACCACCGCATATCTCACAAGGTTGGCTGACAGCGTTCACTTGTGCATTTTTGGCGTTGTTGCTGTTGTTGTTGCTGACGGTGTGAGTGACAAGCGATTCAAGAAGCGTGGTGATTTTGTCTAATCGCTTGTCGCTGTCATTAGTGCTAGCACTAGCAACATTGGTCCTAACACTCTTGGTTTGCACACGAGATTTGTTCTCAATGATGTCCCAAGCAGCATTGGAAGTCTTAACCAATAAATTACCCCCTGAGGCACTATTCAGTGAATCTTGATCATTCATGCTTAAACCATTGTAAAAAGTATTAATTTGATGTACTTTGGTAAAACCATGTTGTGGGCATTTTCTTAAAAGATCTTTGAAACGATCCCAAGATTCACTGAATGACTCATCGTACTTTTGTTCAAAATTTATAATCTCATTCCGCAAAGCGGTAGTACGAGAGGGTGGAAAAAAGTAATTGATGAACTTTGTTTCCAAATCCGTCCACGAGAGAATACTCTGTGGCGGTTCCTTAGCAAGCCAATGCCGGGCTTGTCCCTCTAAAGAAAAGGGAAAAAGTTGTAACCTTATCACTTCTTGTGAAACGCCATTGAACTTGACCGTGTTGGTGAGTTGTAGAAATCTCTTGATATGGTCGTGTGGGTCATCAATGGTGCGTCCCAAGAATGGTTGAGCTGAGACCATCTGGATAAAGCCTGACTTGAGCTCGAAATTGTTGGCGGCAATTGGTGGTATAACAATTGGATCCGTGTTGCCATCAACATGAGCTTGCAGCAATTCAATCATTGGGCGATTATCCGGAAGGGGCTCATTGTTGTTGTTATTCATGTTGTTGAAAGGCGGGTTGTTGTTGTTATTATTGTTGTTCGGAGGTGGTATGTTATTGTTGTTTTGTACACCAGCCATGTCTAAGTTATCGAGAGGCTCGGGCTCTTGATAAGACGTGGATCGAGTGCGCATACACCTGCAAAAGAACGAACAAAGAAAAACAAAGCAAAAATATTTTTGGTTTTTATGTTTTTTTACTTTTTTGGATTTTTGAAAATTTTGTATTTTTTAGTTGTTTTTGAAAATTTTTGAGGAAAAAGTAACGTTCACGGGAAACGGATCCCAAAATCCAAGTTCTCACAAAAAACTTTTGATCTTAACGAGAGGAGCCGGCAGCGGCGCCATTTGATACATGCCTTTTGTATGGGTTCAGATTTATAATTCTCGGAATCCTCTCGAATTGATCTCAGTTAAAAGTGGAATGATTTGTTCTTGGTGACAAAAAGTGGATTTGGTTTTCTATTCTACTAACAGGTAAGTGAATAAAAAGGTAATGAAATAAACTTAAAACAAGCAGCAAATAATAAGCTGAAAAATAACTCTTACTGAAAAATACCCTATGCGGAATAAAACACCATTCGGAATGTTGGCATCTATGCGGAATAATTGTATGATTCGGAAAACTTGCCTCATGCGGAAAATACTCCCATTCGGAAAAACATGCCTATTCGGAAAGATTACTCTACTCGGAAAATTAGGGCTATTCGGAAAGTACTGCTCTATGCGGAAAATAAGCTTACTCGGAAAAATAGTCTATTCGGAACAATTGCTCATGCGGAAAAACAGGGTTATTCGGAAAAATTAAAATGTTCCGAATAAGGGAAAATAAAACTTGGCTATTCGGAAATTGAGGCCCTATTCGGAATATGTGGGATATTCCGAATAAAGAAGAAATGAAACCTCCACTCGGAATAATTGAAATATTCCGAGTAAGGCAAACTGGAACAAGTCTATTCGGAATAACGGCCTTGTTCGGAAAGTCTGGGGAAAAGAACAGTTACAGCAACAGCAAAAATAGGGGAACCGGATCTTGGTCAAAATCAATCTAAATACGCAAAAAGGTTTAACCAAATTAAACACAAATCATTTAAACATCATAAGTAACAAATCCCACAAATAAAAATACTAAATCAACAACTTTTTAAGATCGAACTAGAATCAAATAAAAACTTAAGAACTTGAAATAGATGATGATGAAGAACAAAATAAATAGAAAGATGGAATGGATTGATTAATGAAAAAGTAACAAGGTTAATGATTGAAGATTACAAGATGAAAAGAAAAAGATGAAAATCACCAAACTCCCTAATGGAGTTTGTGATGGGACGAACTACAAAGAAACTGGGGAAGAAAAATAATTCCCCTAATTGTATGAAGGGAGTGTCTATTTATACTCCTAGTGGTTGGTTGGTGAGTGGGCTTTCTCCCTTTCTTCTTGTCTTCTCGTCTTTTCAGAAAAGTCGACGTTTTCGATTCTGATTCGGGATTTGTTGTCGATTAAATCCAACTCGTCTTTTAATTTCTTCGTTAAATAGACTTGAGTTTCTTCGACTTATGAAAATCTTCCGTCTTTAGTCCTTTTCTTCGATAAATCTTCGAATAGGCCTAGTGACTTCAAATCTTTTGCACGTCTTGGACAATAGACTTTATCTTGAGTCTTTTTCCTTGATAAAACCCGTGCAATCCCATGTTTTCTTTAATATTCATCCGGTTAGCTCTGAAAACACAATAAACACAAAAACCACGCATAATTCCAAACAAATGATATTAATTACGTGTTTTGGTCTTGTTTTAGCCAGAATTAAGTGGTGAAAGGATGGGTGTTTACACACCTATCATGTTCGAAAGCCCATTCTCCGGCGTTTAAGCCATTGGAAGTCGTACATTCCAAAATGACCTTGTCAAAATTAGTAAAGTATCGGTTAATCTCTTGCAAGTTTAACCATACAGTGCTAACGGGTGGAAGATTCTTTGGAATTTCCTTAGGACCTTCCATATTGACAAGTGTAGGAAATGTACTAGGGCTTTCTTCCTCTAACATGTAGGTTGGTGCTGTGATGAGATCTTTATCCATATGGAAGCGAACTCTAAAATCAGTTTTAGCAAACTCCTTATTCATTTTAAAATAATCACATTCGGGATATTTTGCTGAATTGTATGACCGATCCTCATCAACTAGAACCTTACTAGTTCGATCATTGGGAAAAACAATCGGGTCTAAAGCCAATCCTAATTGAGTTGCATTATAAAGTCTAGGACTATGTCTTAAAGCTTGTTTTGCATATCGTGGATTAGGGGGAAGGCCTTTTAGACGTGATAAGTTAAACTCTCTAAACGAAGCATCAAATAAGTGAACTAGTTGTGAAGCAGCGTATTGTCTTAACAGTAAGTAATCTAGACTTCTAATCTTATTAGTGGCATTAATCTCCATTTCATTCTTCTTAGATTCGAGTAATTCAAAATCAGTTTGAAGTTTTTGAAAATTAGTGACCACTAACTCCTTTTCTTTAAGTTCATTAGACAGATTTGCTCTTAAGTTTTCGATCTCTTGCAAGTGACACATTTGTTTGTTTCTAAAATGATCATATTCGAGATTTGTGAGAACACTAGACGAAGGCACTAATTCCAAAGTTTGTACTTTCTCATTGCTTAAGGCAAGCTCATCAGACAACTTCTTATTCTTAGCTAAGGTTTCTAAGAGTGCAGCATTCATTTGGCTAAGTAATGTAGCAGGAACCATGACCAAATCTTGTTGAGCAGGAGTAGGCGTATGCAAAATGGATCCCGGTTGTGATTCACTCAAAGTCTGGGGACTCACATTGATATTGCTATCATTGTTTGTCTCCTCATTTGAAAGACTCACCACCGAAGATTCATTCGAATCAGCACTCTCTTGCACAACTTGATGTGGTTGAATACTAGCATCAGTGGCATTATCGGTGTTATTAATAAGTACCTCAGATCTCTTATCTGGCCCTAAGCTGGAGATAGTTGCCATGAGAGCAGCCTTTGCAGTTTGAAAGTCATCACAGTCGGAGTCATACGCATCAAGATCATCGGCTTGGTAAGCTGCATTCTGCGTAGTGACAACGTCTTGTTCAGCAATCCCTGGGTCAGCAAGAAATGCAAGCTCCTCTTCATCAAGTTCCCTTCCTTGCGCCTGAGCATTTACCAGATAGATCTTTTCTGCAAACCACTGTCCATCCCTTTTCCTCTTGGGTTTCTTACAATCCCTGGACATATGACCCTCTTCCTTGCAGTTGTAGCATGTGATCATTCTCAACTTGCCTGTATTAGCCCGTGGAGGATTGTTGACCATTGGAGCAGGAGCAGGATTGATCGTGCGAGCATTGGTTGAAGTGGAAGGTCTCCCCTGATATGGTTGAATTGGCTGAACCATTACCCTGCCATTCTCAATTGTAGCTTGTTGGCGAGAATTGGATGAATTCCTCAACTGATTGTTGGTAGGAGCTGATCCTCTGTATCCTCGTTTGCTTAAAGTTCGTGTGAGATAAGCAGACATGGTAGTTAGCACTTCAACTGGGTCAGCTCCTTGTTGGAAAACAGGAACGGGGACTTCTTCATCATCACAATACAGTGCTTGATCTGGCTGAGCTGCATAATCAGTAGAAGGAATACTCATTTGATCAGGATAGCTTGTTGGATATGCTGCATTCTCTTGATAAGAAGAATATGAAGGTTGAGCATAAGTTGCAACATTTGCTGGATGAAATTGTGAAGCATACTGTGGTGAAGGTGCATTGAACCGATATTGTTGCTGATGTGAGGTGGGTGGTTGTGGTAGAATCGAGTATTGGGGAAAGGCTGGTGTCATGTAAGGTGATTGATGATAAGCTTGATGTCCCAAGATATAAGGTGTGTTGTTGTGAGACAAGCTTGGTTGATTCGCCATCAAAGCTAAGGAATCTGGGTACATACCGCGAGGAGAACGGTGCATAATCACATGCTTCTCATGCTGCTGAAGGAAGGCATATATTTGATCCAAATTGCACTTATGCAGATCCCTGGTTAACTTGACATCGGTAATGTACTCACCCCATTCAGCTTGAGGTAGAGTATTCAAGAATTTGGTGTTAACCTGGAATGGTGCAATCACAAGATTGTATACATTCAGCTCATTCATGAGTGTGGTGAATCTGAAGTAATAATCGTGAAGCGTTTCCCCTGGGTTGTAGGTGAATCTATCAAACAGGTCATACAACTGACATTCCCTTTCCTGTTTGGTGAGAGACGTTCCTTGTAGCAACACCTTAAGACGTTCCCATAAATCCTTTGCCACTGTATACTGACTTACCATCCTATAAATATCATGGGGAAGAGCTTGGAGAATTGTTTGAAGAGCTTTTTCATCTGCATCTGCAACAAGTTGTTGAGCTGGAGTGAGTTCTTCAAATTCTCGTGGTCGAGTCACGTTGTCAACCACAATGGTACCATAGTCGAGTGGACCATTCAAAATCGATTTGACCATTAGCCTTCCGTATGTTGGTTTCCCCTTTAGATATTGCATCATTCGACCTTGCCATGCCTCAAACACCTCTTTAATAAGCATCGGTGGACGGCTATCAGTTCCCGTTATGATTGATATATCCGTAAGAGATGTCATTTGAGGCATGACTGAATTTGGATTCATTTTGTTTTCTTCAAAGAAACAGAGATTATCGGTTGATCGAGCAGTGAAGTAAAGCTTGTGAATTGTGTTGTGTTTTTGTTGTAAGAAACCAAGATTAAATCCTCTAAAAAATCGTCGAAAAAACAAGCAAAATAACCCTTGATTCGGAACTTTTTGTTGATTCAGAAGTTTGATTCGGAAGATTACCTTGATTCGGAAGATTTACCTTGATTCGGAACTTTTGGCTTGATCCGGAACTTCTTGACTCGGAAGTTCTTGGTTCGGAACTTTTGGGCTTGATCCGGAACTTCTTGATCCGGAAGTCCTTGATCCGGAACTTTTGGCTTGATCCGGAACTTCTTGGTTCGGAAGTTCTTGGTTCGGAACTTTCTTGATCCGGAACTTCTTGACCCGGAACTTCTTGATTCGGAAGTTTCCTTGGTTCGGAACTTTCTTGATCCGGAACTTCTTGACCCGGAACTTCTTGATTCGAAAGTTTCCTTGGTTCGGAACTTGTTGATCCGGAACTCCTTGATCCGGAACTTCTTGATCCGGAACTTCTGCTGGGTTAATCAGAAACTCCTTACGATGAACAGTCGACCTTAAAACAAGAGATTAAACCCAGATTTTGACCAAATAACCCAAAAAATTTTGTGCTTTCGACTAAAATAAGTAACAACTAATACTCATCCACTAATCCCAATCACAAAAACACCAAAAACACCAAGAATCAAGATGATTTTTCTTAAAGAACACTAATACAATCAAAAACTAAAAAACCACACAAATCACTACCTTAAATCACCCCATATCTCTGATACCAAATGTAGAATATTGATAATCAATGAATCTATGAAGGGGTTTGTTGATTTCTAGAGAGAGAAAGTTAGAGAGAGAAAGTGAGAGAAACTATGTGAATTTTATTAAGTGGAAACAAAGAAATGACAACAACCAACCCCTTTCCATGGTGGAAAGGGGTATTTATAGTTCCAAGCATAACATGGGCTTGGGCCGGTCCATGACAAGCCCATGGACCGGTTCTTACTTAAGTTAATAAGTAACTAATGACTACTTTCTAACTACGAGCTATTACAACATAAATATTATTGTGGAGTGACCGATACTTCTAATATACGTAAAAACGTATTTCTAACATTCCGAATGAAGAAAAGTTCTGGATGAAGAGTTGTTTGATTGATAGTTGTTTGTATGTTCTAAGTACTTGTTGAAATTTGTTATGCTTAGAAATAAGAATGATACATATCCATATATTTTTGTGCATCAACCTTTCATGTCTTATCTTAAGCAGATACAATGACTAATCCAACAGTACAAGCAATCCAAGACTCTAGAGAAGCCACAATTGCTGAAGCACGAACCCTCAAGTTCATACCAAACAACTACCGGCTGAAGCCAGTTTCAAAATCCACTCACCATGGATTTAAAGTAGCCATAGCAATCCTTGATCAATCTCATTTCAAGAATGCTTTAAGGAGTACTGCCTCGGTGCCTTATGATTATATGTATGAGTTCTGGGCTACCAAGGAAAGCACTTCAAACAAGATCACCTTCACCATCGACAACAAACTGTAGACACTAACTGTATCAGACTTCCGTAAGATATTTGGCATTAGGGATTCACCCAAAGGTATGGCATTTTCGAGGGATCCTACTAAAGACGAACTCATGGAGTTGTTCGATGCTATTGGATGTCCTGACATACGAGTTGCGTCTGAGTTTACCACTGCTAAAGTAGGACAACCTTGGAGAGCAATGTTGGGTATTCTCAGTAGATGTCTTACACCGAAAACAAGTGGGCATGATGCTTTGCGCAGTCCTATTATGAACATCTTCCATGGAATGTATAAAGGCGCAAATGCAGATTATGCATTGTTGTTATGGGAAGAATTCACCTTTCAACTCTTCCAAAACAAGAAGCTGAAGTCTAATTTCTTTCCTTACCCTCGGTTTATCAAGCTTATCATTAACTATTTTATGAAGAATGATGTTACAATTGATAGGCGTGCAGCAAGTCGTCATCACACTGAAGAGGCTGATCATATTGTGGACTTAAGGCATGAAGGACCATCTGGTGGTGTGATTCCTGGTCCTATTCCCGATTACCTTCTGACGGATAGAATTAAAGGTTCTGCTGATTACAAGCTACTGCTGCTAGAAATCAAGAAGCTAAAAGCAAGCCTTCAGACTGGAGAAGACTCGTCTACTACGGTCAAGAGTAAAGGTAAACGCAAGCAACCAGCTGCTTTACCTGAACCTGAAACCAAGAAGAAGAAGACTGAGGTTAAGAAGGGAAAGGGTAAGGCTGATGAGTTAGTTCTACGTGACGAAGAAGATGTTGTTGATCCTACTCTTGACAAGGCGGAGAGAAAAATGATGAAGATAGCTATTCAAAGGAGTAGGAAAGATACTGGCGGTAGTGGTTCAGGTGCAAGGATAAATATTGAAGAAGAGTACGAGGAGCCAGAGGATATTGATGAGTTTGGATCACCTGAAAGGTATTCTACTTCGAAGGAGACATCCATCCCGGTTTCAGCAAGTGTTGAAAAGGAGTCCGTTGCTCCTACAATCATGGTGTCTACTCAACCTTTAGTAACTCAACCCTTAGCAACTCAACCTCCACCAATACAACCCTTACCAACCAGACCGGTTTCAACACCATTCCTTCCACCACCAATAACTCCCATCCTTAGTACCGTAGTAACAACCGAGCCTCTTCACTCAACCCAGAGCAGCTCTGCAACATCTTCAATGGCTGTATTTGTAATGGCCGAAATGTTGGATAAACATACGGATAATCACAAAAGAGAGATGGATGAACTTCGCCAAGAGCTACATAGACGAGCTCAAAGTGAAGAACCATCTAAGAAAGCCCAAGAAGAGATGCTTGCTAAGTTCGCTGCAGAGATGGAGTTAACACGAAAAACTCATGCAGAAGAACTAGCCCAGGTTAAGCAGGCTGAAGCTGATAAGCATGCTGCACGTATCACGAGACTTCAAGCGATGAAGGATAAATACAAGGAGCAAAAAGAAGCACTTAAAGCTTCTGTTGAGGAGAGAGTGAAAGAGTCCGTTGAATCCATTATGCCTAAACTGCGTGATGAGTTGAAGACACTCGCGGCTGATAAGTTGATGATCAAGTCATCCAATCCTTCTGAATCCGCCTACAAAATTGCCTATGACTTGACGGATTTTGAATTGAAGAAGATCCTGAAAGCTCGAATGAGGGAACTTGGATCGTTTGATAAATCTAGGATTCAACGGGCTCTTTACAAATCCCTGAATGACGCTATCATGGAGGATGATAGGTTATTTAAAACGTTTGGAAGTGTGGTACCATACCACATTCTGCCTGAGGAAGAAAGGGAAGAAAGTGAAGAAGAAGAGGGTACTGGTGAAGAAGAAGGTGAAGAAGAAGAAGAAGAAGAAAAGGATGATGACGATGACGAAGATGGTGATGATGATGAGGATGATGATGATGATGATGATGGTGATGATGGTGGTGATGGTAATGAGGAGAGTGCTAAGGGGAGCAACGAGGATAGCGATAAGGATGATGATGGGGGTAAACAGCCTGAAAAGGGGGATAAGGTTGCCAGCTCAAAGAAACCTGCCAAGTCTGGAACCAAGTCTAAGAAAGATGCAGCAGCAAAGGAAAAATCTACTTCCACGGAATCAAGACGATCCAAGTGGCGTCATGATGTGAATGCTACTACAGCATCATCAATTCCTGGTACATCTATTGCTGTGTCTATACCTGTTACCACTAACCCTGTTAGTTCTGTTGTTGTTGCTCCTGTGATTGCAGAATCGGTAACTGAACCTGAAGCTGCACAACACTCACCTGTTTACGACACCGCCAAGATGCCTGAATCAGAACCAGTAGATGTTCACGTTTCCACTCCTCTACAACAAGAACCACAATCTACTGTTCCGGAATCAAGCACACGGGACTGGGCAGACACGTTGGAGATTGACGATACTGCACCACCACAGGCTTGGATCACGGCAGCGACGCAATATGATCCATTCACAGACGCTGACAGAGATGTCTTATATCTCCGTATCCGCAGTCCGATTGACTTATGTGCATTTCTGGCTCATGAGTATAAGACTTCGGTTACTCCGTCGTTGGTGAAGAGAGCGCTGAAGGATAAGAGAATTCGCGCCAAAACCCGGTTAACCCGAATGGAGTTCGAGTATTATGCTGATGAGATCTTGAAAGCTCTGAATACCGTTCAACGGCCAGGTCTTCATGAATCAGAAAGAGCTCCACCTCCACTTGATCCTTCTCAAGATAATCAGATTGCTCTTGACTTCTTCGTCACCAATGTTCTTGTTTATCTCCTCAAGGGTTCATCAAAGTACGCAACCTCCCTGACCTTGCTGAAAGCTGCCAACTGGGGGACAATACCCTTTATCGAGGAAAAGGTAAACCGACTCTGGGTCCCAAAGGTAAATCGTAATTATGATATGTATGCTGTTATAGGTGCATCTCATTGGGACGAACGAGTCCGAAGGGCGTACAGGGGTTGCTGCTTAGCCAATTCAGGAAGCAATGTTAGATCCGATATTCGCATCTCCAGCATTTTAGGGCTGAAAACTGAAGCCAAGAATGGCTATTATCATGTGACAGAGATTCGTCTGAAAAGGGAGGATGACAGAGAATACAAAATCCAGCAGGGAGATTTTTCTATCATTCGCCTTGAGGATATCGAAGATATGTTGCTTATGATGACCCGGGATCAACTCACACATATTCCTCGTGAAGACATCATTGCCTTGAATACAGCACTTCGTATGTTCACACGAAGCGTTGTTATCAAGAAACGAGTTGAAGATCTTCAGTTGGGAGTCGAACGCTACCAAAGGAAGCTTAACCTAACCCGTCCAGTGAATCAAGTGTTACCTCAACATGTAGATAGATGTCCCTATACCGGCATTTCTGTCCCGAATTGTGGCATTTTCTACTTGAACAGTCGAGGGTTAATGAAGTTTATGAGGGTGGGTGAGCTTTATAAGTATAGTGATGGGACTCTCCTATACGTCAAAGGAAAGTTGGAGCATCTTAATTCGGGTGGAACTTTACCAGAGATGACTGAGGATTGGCATCAGGGTTATCGGCAAATGGCGAAGTATGTGATCAAGAAGATTGATCAAAAGCTCCGTGAACGTAGATTGATGAGGAGCTTGGAAAGATTCGTTGGTGGTAGACCATATTTAGTGCACCACAAGCTACTGCAACGATCCATCTAATGGGTCGTACATTTCAGGTCCACTTTATATTGGTTTTCAATTGTGAATATGTATATTTGTGAATATTGTGCTTTTGCGGCTTGATGTAGTGTTAAGGTATGATAATTTTTCAAGAATTTCTCACGAGATTCTAAATCTTTCAAAATATATCATACTAAAGCACTACAAATATCCCTTATTAATTTAAGGGGGAGCATTAACATGTTCTATGGCCAAACATCGATTTCATTTTTACCCAAAGACCGGTTAATCCATTCAATATCCCATATATTAATGGTTAACATTTTGGATAAGGGGAGAAAATGGGATTAAGGAGACTTAAATGAAACTTGGCTAAAAGATGAAAAAGACTTAACGATAATCCAACTTAATATGTGTAAAGCACGTGTTAAGGGGGAGCGTTTTTAATGAACAAAACACCTAAGGTACAAAACTTTTGATTTCAATATCACAAGTACCTTATGTGATTTTCAATGATTTTTTCATAGTGGCTATACTTTCCCAAAACACGCTTAATTCACGACGATGTGGTGACAAAAGGGTGGTAGGAATAGGTTTAGTCCAATGATTCATCAGAGCCGATGAAATCTTCCCAAGGACAATTCCCTAGATAGAATTAGAAGTCCTAGGAAAGATGGAGAAAGAATGTGAACGTAGCTGAATGCCGACCAAGTACTTAAGCTAGCACTGGAACAATCACAACAAGGTGCTAGTGATGAGGTATTGGTAAGCATTGAAGGGGTTGAAGAATGAAAAAGAATTGTAAAGATAAAGGGTGTAAAGAAAGAAGCCCTCCTTACAACTTTAGGCAGAAACCAGGTCAATACATATGCTATTGAGGTCATTTTTGTTAATGATTCTTGATATTGAAGAAATACGTCATGGACCCAGTGATGCAATGCACAACCCTTCCCAGCTAACTCAAATATCTCTCAAAAGGTATTTGTTTTAATCACACGGAGATCAACACGTTATCTATTGGTTTATTCACTCCGAATAGACTGGTATTAAAAAGCTGGCACTCCTCTCCAGCCATCGCTCACTAAATCAAAACGCACTATCGATTCTAGAGCCAAGAGATCATCAAAAGTCTCATTAGGACACTTTCCATTTATTCCTTGCTTTCTCACACACTGTGAAAAGTAAGAGATTTTCATGAGTCCTACGCAGTATTCTTGTAATATTGCCAGAACATCCGAGTAATACGCAAGTATTACAATGAAGATGGAAATCCTGCTTGAGCCAACATCAAACAAGCTCATGGTAGGTTACACGTGCGGTTCTTTTAGAACCAATCTTGTGAAAAATTGGAAAGAAACAGTGGTTTAATTCTTAATTAAACTTAAACTCGTTCCAGGCCTCTACGCATTATCATATGATCTTGCCAGAACACTCAGAGTGACTCTTTATTGATCACAGTGACGAGTGGAAATCCTTCTAGTGTTAACATCAAACAGCACTTGGTAGGTGACGTGCAAGATTCTTTATGAATTGAGCTCGTGATAACTGGAAAGCAACAATGGTGAAAATCTGAATTGAAATTCACTTGTTCCAGGTTTCATGAATTGACGGCTTCAAATCACAAGGATAATTTATCCAAGTGATTCACTCTTTATGTTCGCAGTCAGCTTTGGACGGTCGAATAAAGAGAACGGGTTTACCCGCGAAATCCTGTCCGGAAGTTACTTAATTGAAACTATCTGTCACGGGTACGATATTTAATATCGTCCAACGGTCTTCACCGACCGGAGGTAAAATGCTACCAAATTAGAATAAAATGTCAAAGCCATTTTATTCGTGTCGTTGCTGTGTACCTGTTAAAGACGGTGGTGTTGTTGTGTACCTGTTGAAGACGGTGGCGTTGCTGTGTACCAGTTAAAGACGGTGGTGTTGCGGTGTACCTGTAGAAGTTGTTCCCACATGCTTATGTTTTTCTGCATCAAAGTTCAGCAAAAATTCAAGAAAGTACAAGATAAAGTCTTCCGCTGTACCAAACTCTGAAGCTTTCGAGAATTCAACAAAAAGACATAAGTGTGTGGAACATGGAGTCACGAGGAGGCAAGTTTCACAAGAAGGCAAAGATCGCACGTGAAAGGCCAAAAGAACAATGCTCTCAAGCTAAAGCCTAAAAGATCAAATCAAAATATTCACAACAAAAAGAAAGAAGAAAAGACTACGAGCTGAAGAACGAAGACTTAGTATAGTATGCTAGGTTTAGAACTTTGTAACGTGGAGTGACCTCCCTTAGGGGGTGATTGTTAGAAATACGTTTTTACGTATATTAGAAGTATCGGTCACTCCACAATATTATTAACGTTGTAATAGCTCGTAGTTAATAGTTACTTATTTAGTTAAGTAAGAACCGGCCCATGGGCTTGTCATAGGCCGGCCCAAGTCCATTAGTGGCTTGGAAGTATAAATACCCCTTTCCTCCATGGAAAGGGGTTGGTTGTTGTTCACTTTATGTTTTCACTTGAATAAAATACACAGAGTTTTCTCTCACTTTCTCTCTCTAGTTTCTCTCTCTAGAAAACATCAACCCACTTCATAGATTCATAGGTTATCAAGATTCTACAGAGCTGGTCAAACAGATCATCTATACGTGGCAGTGGATACCTATTCTTGATAGTAATCTTATTGAGCTCGCGATAGTCTATGCAAAGACGCATATTGCCGTCCTTCTTCTTAATAAATAAGACCGGTGCGCCCCATGGAGATGTGCTCGGTCGAATGAAACCTCGTTCCAGAAGTTCTTGCAGTTGATCCTTCATCTCCTTTAACTCTATGGGAGCCATGCGATAAGGAGCCTTGGAAATCGGCTCAGCTCCTGGGATGAGCTCTATATTAAATTCCACTTCACGTGCAGGTGGTATGCCCGGAATTTCTTCTGGAAATACATCTAGAAATTCTGACACTATCGGCTGATCCTGAATTGATGGGGATTCATCATCCATGTCATGAACAGTAGCTAGATAACCCTCGCAGCCATGTGACAGTAGTGCACGTGCTTGTAGGGTTGATATGATTTGTACAGACCTGCCGGGTACGAACCCGTTGTGAATGTACTCTGGTGCATTAACATCACCGAAAATGACTCGATATGAATGGCAGTCTATGGTAGCATGATGCTTGGATAGCCAATCCATGCCCAAAATCATGTCAAAGTCATTCATGTCCAGCGGAAGTGCGTCAACAGGACGAACCTTGTCGTCAAACTCTAGGGGAAGGCTCTTGTACACATGGGTTATAAGTACAGAGTCTCTTAAGGGCGTGGAAATACAGAGCTATTTTCTAGTGCTAGTATCCTAACATTCTTGGCATAAGCAGTAGAAATGACCGAGTGAGTAGCACCCATATCAAACAGAACACATGCAGCTTGACCATACATATACAAGATTCCAGTGATGGTACATGTAGACTTGTTGGCCTGATCGCGAGATGTCATGTAAACGCGTCCAGTAGTAGGAGGCGGCTTGGTATCAGCATGTCCCGATGTGCCCTCCATCTCGCCCTTGTGGCAATCCTTCATGCGATGGCCAGGAAGACCACACTTGAAGCATGCGTCGTTGTCGCGGCGACATGGCCCTGGGTGCCTACGGTGGCAAGTAGATCAAAGAGGATGAGTATATCCTCCAGCATGTGTCCTGACTGGCTGAGAACCTGACAAAACATTTTACATGAGACATGATAATAGGGTATAAAGGACAATGCAGATAATCGTAAGATTGAATACCAGTGATAGCTAGACGGTTAGGCTGCGAACCTCTCTGGTTCTGGTCCCTACCGTTTCCATGATTCCAGGTAGAAGATTTGCTAATGTGTCAGAATTTAGAGTTATAACATGTAATCATAAGAAAATGCGTAAGTATAAGGACATGTTGTTGTTGGAGTGTCCAGCGTTGTTACGGTAATTATCATTACCGCCATGCCTATTCGTAGCAGAATGGTCGTTAGTCTGACCGTTTCCCTCTTTCTGACTCGATTGCGAAAGATATTTAGCAACCGTTGGCTTGTAGGACTGGGTTGGCTACTCTCTGTGATCCCTGCTGCTATTAGAAGATAGCTAGGACTGGGCTGATTAGGCTGCTGCTGAGTAGCCGGCTGAGACCGGTCCCCAGTCTTCTGCCTGGAAGATACAATTTAAAGAGATGAAATATTGACATATACTGAAAGAATACGGATTGGTCACCGCTTGAATACGAATGTTTACCTCTTATCGGGTCTCTCTGCTTCCCCGAACTCATCTCTCTCCTGCAGCATCTCCAGCTTCCGTGCTACATCGGCCACTTGTGCTACCGTGTTGAACGTAGCACACACCAAGTTGTTTGCGACCGAAGTGCGAAGAGCCCACCTGAAGTGGTGTGCCTGCTCTTCAGGCTACTGCACCAAGGAAACCAGCTAAGCGAAGAAAGCGCAGCATGAACTCGTTGCTATTCTCCCCAGCTCTCTGTCGAATCCCATGGTACTCCCTCTTCAGCTTGTCTTGCTCAGCCTTGGGAAAGAACTGCTCCATCACCCTATCTCTGAACTAAGCCCATGTCAAACCAGCCACCCAATTATCACATCCCTCAGAATGCTTCAGTGCTAACCACCAATTTAACACATCACCTTCGAACCGGTAGCATGCCAACCTCGACTTGAAAACGGGGTCACAGCCCATAGCATCAAAGATCTTCTCAATGTGAGCCAACCAGCTTTCAGCTTCACTAGGGCTATCTGTTCTCTCGAAAGCTCTAGGACGGAGCTTGTTGAATCTCTCCAGCCATATGGCCAATGTCACTGGAGGAGGAGGAGGTACTGGGTGATGCTGCTGATTGTTGGCAGCCTAAACCTCAGCCCTGATGTCGTTTCTCAGCTGAGGAAGCAAAGCTTGCATTGCAGCTTGGATTGCTGCATTGAGTTGTTTATGCTCGCATGTGAGAACCATCTGACAATATAACATAAAATACATGATTAAACTGATCAAAACATAAAATATATACATGAAAAAAATTATACCAATAAATCATGAGAAAAATTTTATGCAAGAAAATTTCGTACATGAATACATGATGCACTTTTATGGAAACTTTTGTATGCTCGAGAGTGAATGCCTATGTTCAGTTCACTCAAAACAAAAGACATGGCGAGGGGACGCCTATGGGTCGGTCCCAAATTTAAAAGTTTCGATAAAAAACACATGCGACTAAAAAACACATGAACTCGTTGCTATTCTCCCCAGCTCTCTGTCGAATCCCATGGTACTCCCTCTTCAGCTTGTCTTGCTCAGCCTTGGGAAAGAACTGCTCCATCACCCTATCTCTGAACTAAGCCCATGTCAAACCAGCCACCCAATTATCACATCCCTCAGAATGCTTCAGTGCTAACCACCAATTTAACACATCACCTTCGAACCGGTAGCATGCCAACCTCGACTTGAAAACGGGGTCACAGCCCATAGCATCAAAGATCTTCTCAATGTGAGCCAACCAGCTTTCAGCTTCACTAGGGCTATCTGTTCTCTCGAAAGCTCTAGGACGGAGCTTGTTGAATCTCTCCAGCCATATGGCCAATGTCACTGGAGGAGGAGGAGGTACTGGGTGATGCTGCTGATTGTTGGCAGCCTAAACCTCAACCCTGATGTCGTTTCTCAGCTGAGGAAGCAAAGCTTGCATTGCAGCTTGGATTGCTGCATTGAGTTGTTTATGCTCGCATGTGAGAACCATCTGACAATATAACATAAAATACATGATTAAACTGATCAAAACATAAAATATATACATGAAAAAAATTATACCAATAAATCATGAGAAAAATTTTATGCAAGAAAATTTCGTACATGAATACATGATGCACTTTTATGGAAACTTTTGTATGCTCGAGAGTGAATGCCTATGTTCAGTTCACTCAAAACAAAAGACATGGCGAGGGGACGCCTATGGGTCGGTCCCAAATTTAAAAGTTTCGATAAAAAACACATGCGACTAAATAGGGCCAATCCTGTACCAACCATTACTTAGTCATAAACCTACGAGAATGACATATATATGTATGCATGCAAATGATGAATGCATGAAAACCGATTGTCAGTTATAGGAAGACCATAGTGACTACCCACTAATCACAGGTCATGTTTTGAGAGCCTACAGGTCGAAGCCTTAGCTCTGATACCATAATTGTAACACCCCATTTTAATAAATGGAATGTCACGCGTGATTATGGCGTGTCATCAAAGCATACAAGGATAAATGTCTAAACATTACATGACCATAAAGGAAATACCGAAATCAAACATCGGTAGTCCAAAAGTAGAACTCATCACACACACACATAAGTACTGTAAATGAAAGGACTAAACAATATCCATGGAAATGAGTATCAAAGTATAAAGAAATGCATAAAGTAAAGAAGGTTAGAAAGCTTCCAGTCCATATGCATGTACGCTTAAAGTCTACGAGCGTCCCTGAGTACCTGCCGTTTTGGGAACATGAAAAGGAAAACAGCTGAGCAATACGCTCAGTGCACGAATGTACAAGTAAAGCATGAATAATATAAGCATATAAGCATAAAACATCGGAAGAAACTAAGTCATGAATAACCCGGTCATATCTTAGTAAAACTGGTTTTATAGTTTGAAAAGCCTTAGATTTATCTTGTAAAAACTGTTTAACATATTTTACCATTAGCCAATATAGGTCATGAAATATCAACGTGCATGAATACTTGGAGGGGTGACCTCGTCATGCAAATTAGAGGGGCTGCCTCTAATTTAATATACTGGTTTTGGGTAGGAGGGATCAGCTCCTTGTGAAGGATGCAAGACACACACCACATTCACACTGAGTAATCTGCTGAAAACATGTATCTAGGATGCACCCATACGCCCCACCTTATATATAATAAATGGCCAAAAGCTGAAAGGGACGCCACGAGCTATCACTCCGCCGTGGTGAAGTCATAACACCAGTGCCTCTAGTGTTATGGTTATGGTACCTCCATAACTAGATGAAACTGGTCATGCATGTATATGGCTTTAGGTATTCTAGTTAAACATAAGCAATCACAACATATGAAACATATATGGGGAAAATAGTTGGCTGCATACGGGAAATCCTAATAAGGAAAGAATGTCCATACTGAAAGGACGGAGAATCCGTACCTTATGTCCAGTGAACGAAGAAGACGAACGGAAGAGAGTCCTACTTTGGTATCACTAATGCTACATAAATACATATGTGTATAAGTATATGATTACTGAGTATGTAACTGGTTTTATATCATGTCTTAGCTTGTTTTATGTGTTCATGTCATGTTTTACTGATTTAAGCTTTATACTGTGTTTATCATATATTATGTCTATTCTAATTAAGTATTACTTGTATTTCATGTATTATTATACTTGTTGTGTAATAATAAGTAACTTTCTAAAAATAGCAGGTTTCTTAAAATAGAAAGTTTCTAAAAATAGAAAGTTACCAAAAATAGAAAGTTTCCAAAAATAGAAAGTTTCTAAAAATAGAAAGTTTCCGAATATAGAAAGTTTCCAAAAATAGAATTACTGCTTAAAATAGATAAGTTTCTAAAAATAGAAATTTCCATAAATAAATTAGCTGCCTTAAATAAATATGTTTCTAAAAATAGAAAGTTTCCATAATTAGATATAAGCTGGATAATTAAGCTAATTATATAAGCTTAAGTGTTTTCTGATTAATATTCTAAGTCATGTGATTATATAGTATAGTTTATTAATTATTTCATGTGAATTAAATAAACTATAGGTTAAAGTATTTAATTAAATATAACATGATTTTAATTAAATAAAGGTAAAATACTTAGGTTAAAACATGTATTATTATCTATTAATAATATAACCTAATTCATGTAAATTAATTAATTATAAGTCATGGTTTTAATAATTAATTAATTATATAGTCTAATTAAAAGATAAATACTTAGGTTAAAATTCATGAATTAATAATTAAATTAATAACCTAAGTCATGTAAATTAATTAATCATGTTCATGCTTTAATTAATTTAATTTTAAGTCTTGTAAAAAAATAATATAACTTGTAAAAATAATAAACCTTGAAAAATAACTCATGAACCGGACCATGTTTTTATTCTAAACATGTGTGAACCGGACCCGTGATTAAAACCCATGAACCGGACCCGAAACACCACCATACCCCGACCTAAGTCGGGGTTTCCCTTGCCTTGCTGCTGCCGTGACCCGAGACCACCCAAACCACCACCAAGCCGAGACCTTAAGGTCTCGGTGGTGTGAGTATAAGCCAAGCCCAGACCCCTCTTGGGGCTCGGTTAGGCGTCGGCCAAACAACAAACACCCCTAAACCCATAATTGATTTCACCCCACGATTTGTAACATGTTTAATTACTTGTTTTTAATTAGTTTATTAAAAACATGCATGATTTTATGTGATTAAATAAATCAAAACATAAAAAGAAAAGGTTAAAGGTTATACCAATTACGTAAAATCAAGAAGGATGAACACACATGATTCCTTGCAATAAATCAACACCAAAAATCAAACCGAATCACCCCTTTGGTGATGTAAACCCGGCGGCCAATAGGAACCAAACGAAGAACTAGGGTTTTAATTATTTTCCAACCTTTGTAAATAATGAAACATGTTTTTCCTTTTTCCTTAGTTAGTAAAAAATAATGGGCTAAGCCTTTTTCTCTTGTTATAGCCACGGGTAGGGGCCCACATGGGGGTAACCCGAACCTTTTCCGTGTCTAAAATAATAGTGTGTTCTCGTGTTCGTGTTTTTACGTGATTTGATTAGTTATCGTTCGTGACTTAATATATTTATTCGTGTTCGTAATAAATATATATACATACGTAATATTAGCTCGTGATTAATTTACGTTCATGATTTCATGTTCGTATGTTCGTGATTATAATTATTATTAAATTAATTATCGTGTGTTGATACGTAATAAATACTTATCGTGTTATAACACGTACGTAATACTTGTAATTCTTGTACGTGAAACGTAAACGTGCTATAAAAGGAAAGTTCTAATCATGTACGTACTATCGTAAGGGTACTATTCATGGTAAAAGCGTGCGGGTTTTTACAATCATCCTTCTGAGCTTCCTTGATCCTAGAGAGTAAGTCAGGCTCCACTATAAGATTAGCCCAATAGCCATGTTGTCCACGTACAATGATTTCAATATCTAGTCGCACCAAGTCTCGTATAATCTCTTCCTCTATCTTAATGTCGTTTATCATACACGACTTCCTACTAAGAGCATCTGCCACTATATTCGCCTTGTCGGGATGATACTGCAAATTAATATCATAATCCTTCAACAGCTCTAACCACCTTCTCTGCGTCATGTTCAGTTCACGCTGAGTGAAGATGTATTTCAGGCTCTTGTGATCTATGAAGATATCATATGATTCGCCATACAAGTAGTGCCTCCATATCTTCAATGCAAACACGACTGCTGCAAGTTCCAAGTCATGCATAGGGTAGTTATCCTCATAAGGATTAAGCTGTCGTGATGCGTAAGCAATCACTTTCCCATGTTGCATGAGAACACAGTCAAGTCCCTTCCCTGAAGCATCACTGTAGATTTGAAATCCACCTGTACCAGATAGGAGAGTAAGAATCGGTGTAGATACCAGCCTCTGCTTTAGGTCTTTAAAGCTCTTCTCTCTTTCTTCAGTCCAGACGAATTTCTCCCCTTTCCGCATCAGTTTGGTCAATGGCAGTGCTAATCGGGAAAAGTTCTCTACGAACCTACGGTAGTAACCAGCTAAGCCTATAAAGATGCGAACTTGAGTTGCTGATGTCGGTCTTGGCCACTTGCTAATAGACTCAACCTTCGCAGGATCCATGGTTATTCCTTCTTCGGATACTATGTGGCCTAGGAACACCACTTTACTCAACCAGAATTCGCATTTGGAGAACTTGGCATACAACTGCTTCTGGCGAAGTATCTGTAATACTGTATGAAGATGGTCTTCGTGTTCCTCCTTTGACTTTGAGAAAATCAGAATATTGTCAATGAAGACAATGACGAACTTTTCCAGAAACTCATGGAAGATACGGTTCATCAAGTCCATGAAAATTGTTGGAGCATTGTTAAGGCCAAATGGCATGACTACAAATTCGTAGTGCCCATAACGTGTACGGAAAGTAGTCTTAGCGATGTCTTGCTCTTTAACCCGTAACTGATGATAGCCCGACCTCAGATGAATCTTATAGACATGTTTGGCCCCTTGGAGTTGGTCAAACAGATCATCAATGCGTTGCAAAGGGTATCGATTCCTGATGGTGATCTTATTAAGCTCACGATAATCAATGCAAAGACGCATATTGTCGTCCTTCTTCTTTACGAATAAAACTGATACACCCTATGGAGATGCACTAGGCCGGATGAAACCTCGTTCCAAAAGTTCCTGTAGTTTTTCCTTTAACTCCTTAAGCTCTATGGGAGCCATGCGATAAGGAGCCTTGGAAATTGGCTCAGCTCCTGGGATGAGCTCAATATTAAACTCTACCTCACGAGCATGTAGTATGCCCGGAAGTTCTTCTGGAAACACGTCGGGGAATTCTGACACGATCGGCTGATTCTGGATAGATGGAGATTCAACCTCCACATCATGAACAGTAGCTAAGTAGCCCTAGCAACCATGTGACAGTAATGCACGTGCTTGTAAGGTTGAAATTATTTGTACAGACCTTCCGGGTATAAAACCGTTGTGAATGTACTCTGGTGCGTTTACATCACCGAAGATGACCCGATATGAATGGCAGTCAATAGTGTCGTGATGTTTGGATAGCCAATCCATGCCTAATATCATGTCGAAATCGCACATGTCTAATGGAAGTGCGTCAACTGGACGAATTTTATCGTCAAACTCGAGGGGAAGACCCTTGTACCCATGTGTTATGCGTACAAAGTCTCTTAAGGGCGTGGAAATGTTTAAGACATTTTCTATTGGCATAGGGGATATCCTAACACTCTTGGCATAAACAGTAGATATGGCCAAATGAGTAGCACCCGTGTCAAATAATACGCATGTAGCTTGACCATACATATACAAGATTCTAGTGATGGTACCTGTTGACTTGTTGGCCTGATCACGCGAGGTCGTGTACACCCGGCCAGTAGTAGGAGGTAGCTTGGAGTCGGCATGTCCAGAAGTGCCCTCGATCTCACCCTTACGGCAGTCCTTCATGCGATGGCCTGGCTGGCCGCACTTGAAGCAAGCATTGCTATCACGACGACACAGTCCTGGGTGCCTGCGGTTGCACGTAGTGCAGAGAGGGTGAGTATACCCTCCAACAGGTGCCCTAGCTGGCTGGGAGCCTGTTCAGAAAAGTATACATGAGGCATGATTAATGTGTACAAACAGTAAAATGCAGAAAATCGTAAGATGTAATACCAGATGTAGCTGCACGGTTGGGTTGTGAACCTCTACGGTCCTGCTCCCTTCCGTTGCCATTATTTCTGGTAGTAGATGTTGAAGTGTCAGAATTATGAATCATAAAGCATGTAACATAAGAATGAGTAAGTTTAGGGACCTGCTGTTGTTGGAGTTGTTAGCGTTATTGCGGTAATTATCATTACCACTACGCCTATCCGAAGCAAAACGGTCTTGGGTTTGACCGTTACCCTTGTGCTGACTCTGCTGCTGAGTGGCCGGTTGGGACCGGTCCCCAGTCTTCTGCCTGAAAGATGCAATAGTATAGAGAAAGATAAATATTTGGATAGTACTGAATGAAATGAAATGATCACCGCTGAATGACGAAATATACCTCTTGTCGGGTCTTTCTGCCACTCCAAACTCATCCCTCTCTTGCAGTATCTCCAACTCACGAGCTGCATCTGCTACTTGTGCCACAGTATTAAAAGTAGCACAAACTAAGTTACTGACGACATATGTGCGAAGAGCCCAGCGAAAGTGATACGCTTGCTCCTCTGCATTCCCAGCTGCTGCGCCAAGGAATCCAGCCAAACAAAGAAACCTCTGCATGAACTCATTGTTGTCTTCCCTAGATCTCTGCCTAATCCCATGATACTCTCTCTTAAGCTTATCCTGCTCGGCTTTTGGGAAGAACTGTCCCATAACCAACTCCCTTAACTGTGCCCAAGTCAAGCCAGCCACCCAATCGTCGTCTCCCTCTGACAGTTTCACTGCCTTCCACCACGCAAGCACGTTTCCTTCAAACTTGTAACAAGCTAACCTTACCTTAAAGACAGGGTCGCATCCCATCGCGTCGAAGATCTTCTCAATGTGAGCTAACCAGCTCTCAACCTCATCGGGGCTGTCAATCTTCTCGAAGGACCTCAGACATTGCTTATTGAATCACTCCAGCCATGTGATCAGGGTAGCTGGAGGTGGAGGAGGAGGATTCTGGTGCTGGTGTTGGTGCTGATTGTTGGCAGCTTGCACCTCGGCCCGAATTTCATTCCTCAGTTGAGGAAGCATGGCCTGCAAAGCAGCTTGGACTGCTGCATTGAGTTGTTCTTGTCCACGTGTGAGAACCATCTGACAATATAAAACAAAATGCATTGATTAAACTAATTAAAACATAATTTATATACATGAAAAAAAATTTATGCATATAAACATGAAAAAATAATTATGCATGAAAACAGTGTATGAATGCATGATAATGAAATGACATGGGTTTGGGTGAATGCCTATGGGTCGGTTCACCTAAACAAAATGACATGACGAGGATGAACGCCTATGGGTCGGTTCATCAAAACAAAATGATTCGATTAAAAGCACATGTGACTAAATATGGCCAGTCTTGTACCAACCATTACTTAGTCAAAATTCCTGTAACAATGATACATGAATAAATGCATGAAAACAATGGTCAGTTCTAGGAAGACCAGGGTGATTACCCACTAATCACAAGTCATGTTTTAAGAGCCTACATGTCGAAGCCTTGGCTCTGATACCATAATTGTAACACCCCATTTTGGTAAATGGAATGTAACATGTAATATGGCGTGTCATCAAAGCATGCAAGGTAAATGTCCAAGAACATTAAATGACCATGAATAGAAATACCAGAAACAAACATCGGTAGTCTAAGTATAAGATCAACACACATGAATATAAGTACTGAAATGGAAAATGACTAAACAATGTCCAAAGAAATAAAGTAGCGGTAATGTATGGAAAATGCATAAAGTAATGAATGCTAGATAGCTTCCATCCGTATGCACATACTCTCAAAGTCTACGAGCGTCCTTGAGTACCTGCCGTTTGGGAACATGAAAGAAAAAATGACTGAGCATAACGCCCAGTGAACGGATATACAAGTATAGCATGAAATGACATAACTTAATAAGACTAATTGCAGCAGAAATGTATAAGTGCTAGATAACCTGGAACATGTTCATAAAACTGTTTTATAGTTTGAAAAGACTTATGTTTTTATATGAAAAGTTTACTAATTATCCAATAGCCCATATAGGTCATGAGGTTCCACCGTGCATGAATACTTGGAGGGAAGACCTAATCATCTATGTCGTAGATGATTTTGGTGCCAAAAGAAAAGAAATCGAAGAGCATACGACGTAGACGGATTCGGTGTCTATGTTGTAAATGTCAAATCAGGATAATAAAAGAAAGACATGTGGATATAGAAGGAAGATTCAGAGCCTACGGCGTAGATAGATATGTTATCTACGTTGTTAACGTTAAATATGGCTATTATGTTGAAGGATCGTGTTATATACGGGGTAGGTAGATATTTTATCTACGCCGTAGACAACGTCGGTTTTATATTTGGTAAAAACAAAATGATTGGGTCTAAATATTGTGATATTAGAACAAAGTCTTACGCCGTAGATGATATTTTTAAAAACGGCAAAATATTTTTGAAAAACGCCAAGTATTTTTAGAATATTGAATACTTAGGACGTAAGTAAATATTTTTCTACTTAATGGGAAAGTTTGTTGGAAATATGTTTTTACATATTTAGAAAGGATCGGTCACTCCAATGATATTGGGCTCGTGATCCAATATAGCCCATATAGCCCACATGTAGGGTGGGCTATATAAACCCCCCTCCTAGCATGTTAGGAGGGGTTGAACACTTAACCATTTCATAAATTCCATCTTTCTTTCTTATTCCTCTCATTTCTCTCTCTTCTTTCTCTCTTTAAGTTCCTCCATTTCCCATCCATATCAATAGATAATCCAACAATGTCTAATCCTTAGAAAAACACGATCCTACAATTGGTATCAGAGCCTAGGTTGATTCTTCGGATTTGCGTGTTTCATCTATTGATTTGGTAGTAAAGTTTCCTTCTTTCACAAATTTTCTTTCGTCATTTTTTTCTTTAAGCTTTCGTGTTTAAAATTTTCTTTTATAAAGTCTTTGATAAATTTTTTATCAAATCTTTCTCCTAAAAATTTCTTTTACTTTTATCTTTTATCCTCTTTCAACACTCATTCATATCAATTTTTTATCCATTTTTATACAAAGTTTTTGTTTTGTCTATTATTGAATATTGTGCAAGTTTCTGTTTTGTCCTTTTTTATCCAAGTTTTTTGTGTCGGAAAAGGTTTTACATTCAGATGATTATACAGATGCGTATTCCGATGCTTTCTCTTTTTGTCCTATTCCGATAGATAGTTGCCATATTCCGATCGTAACGTCACCAGGTTTGTACATCGATCGCAATAACCCGAGGGTTCTACTTTGCAATCAACTTTTTCAGATTCCCTTATTCCGACGTGTATTCCGATCGTACTTCGCGATCGTGATTGCGACGGGTTTAAGGTAAAGTGAGTCGAAACTCTGCCAAATTTTTTCACACATTCCGATGGTCTTTTGTTGATATTGCGATGGCATTGTTGTTTGACATTGCGATGGAAAATTATTTAGATTTTGCGATGGTGTAAGTATTGACATTGCGATGGACTCGATCTCGACTTGAAAATAGACTCATCACTTAGACTCGACCACAACCACACATTCGACTCATAAACCTAGACTCGACGTGGACTCTCACCCATTCTAACAGACCCTCGACCCAACATCAATTTGAACTCAAAAACCTAACTTGACTCGATCCTCACAACAAACACCCTCGTCTATAAAACCGACCCAAAACAAACCCTCACCTCACTAAACTGACACAAACCCTCAAACCCTCAAACCCTCAAACCCATCACACATTCAAACCCATCACTCAAACCCTCGTCTAATCAGACCCACAACATACTCAAACAAACACACCACTCGATTCGACTCTCACCTTAACTCTAACATATCTCGAACAGACCTTCAACCCACACCCACACACCCACAACACACTTATTCAACAGACTCAAACAAAAAAACCCACACAAGACTCGATCTAAGATCTCCGTCCACACCATCATCGATCTAAAAAAAATTAACGACATGCAATGATGTAAAACCTACCTGAGACCAATTTAATGATCTTGACGTTGCTTCTTGGTCAGATTCATACGTTAATTAAGTCAAAACAAGGTCTAGGCTCGACTTAGAAGAATAGAGATTGTAGGATTTCTATTTTTTTGTGGGATTATACGAAGATAAGAACTAAAAATATACAAGTGGGTTATGATTCGCGGGTTATAATCTTCAAGAGAGAATAGATGATCTGGGATTGATTTGGGGATTGAGATTCGGTTGAAAGATGATGTGGGTAGATAGAACTTGTGCAGATTGAATATGGGGGCGGATATACCAAGAGAAGGGATTTAGGTTTGGTGGAGTAGTGAGATTAGGAGATAGAGATAAATTAGGGTAGAATTGTGTGAGGTATTTAAGAGTTGACTGGGTATTGGGTTAACACGTGTTAAGTATTGTAAGGACACTCGTATAAACGAGATTGACAGTCATAGATGACGTGTGTGAGTGGGGGCGATTCCAAAGCATACTCACAACTAAGATTGTTATTTAAAATATTGTATGTGATTTGCTAATTTTTCTTCTTTTACACAAGTTTATTTTCAAACTTTGTGTTAAAAATTAAATTCACATATTTTTGTTGAGACTAAAAGACAAGACATCGAGACGAGACAACGTGATGAGATTTAATTGACGAGACCAAGAAAAATTTGATATAAATTGTCGGGTCGTTCACTATATTAACCAAAGGTTGGATTTATTAGTTTACGAGCTTTATTTTTGGAGTGAGCCGACTTTAAATTGGACTCCGGTTTAATTTATCATCGTTTGAGCCGACAACAATTTTTGAGCCGAGTAAAGAGGTATATCATCACTCGAGGATTTTTAAGAGGTTTTTACGGATCTTTTGTTGGTGTTGTCATATCCCGAGAAATTTCATTTCTAAGTTTCTTCACGAGTTGTTAAATTCCAAAAACAACCACATCCACAATTATTTGTCATCAAATTTTCAATGGATGTCTTGAATTCGACATCGAACAAGGGAGAATCGCATCAAATGAAAGTTAAAGCTAGAGAAAGTAGAATGACTTTATTTCGACCACTTCGGTCCTATCTGTCGAACATTTCTCTACTTAAAGAAGGAAGCGGTTTTGTGACACTCTTCGGTCAAGATCGTACCATTTTCGTCCACCAAATGCTCCTCAAATTTAACCAACTACGAGAGCAGATCAACAAAGAAGACATTAATCTAATTGAATCCTCACATTTACTTCAAGTTCTAGAGCAACATTTTTCGAGTTTCTTTAATTTTGATCCTGCCAAGGTTGAAGCTTCAACGATCTGCCAGTCATTCTTTGAAGACACACAAATCGAGGTTAAAGACTTCAGTGATAGATTGCTCCATTTCATGAAATCTATTGCACTTTTGATTTATGAAAGTTCACAACTTCAACTAGAGCATGATAGTGGAATACAAGAAAATCCGATGCAGATGCCAGAGAAAACAAATGGTCTTACGGATGACTCAAAGGAGACCACCTCGGTTAACACTGATAGCAGCGTCATTGCATCACGCCAACATGATTCAAGCATGCATGACGAAGAGCCAATAGTTGAGGTACAAGAGAATCCTGTATCTAACAATGATTTACAGTATGTTGAGCATTCTGACCCAATCTATGCCGAACATGGGATGGAAAAGAGTGATAGCAATACCACTTCTGATTCATCTGATGTGAATCATAATGAGGGAGAAAATGATCAGAATGCTAAAGATCATGATATGTGCTTTATGACTGCTATGTTAACAAATTCTGCTTCTAGGATTGAAGAGCTTGAGATGATTTTAGCTCAGCAATCAAAAGAGCTTGAGGATGCCAAAATTGAATTTTCGAAGAAAACGGAGAAATTTGAAACATATTTTGAAAAACTTGAAAAGTCAAATGTTGTTCTTGAACGAAAATCGGATCAAACTGTTCTAGATTCTAAAGCTGAAAAGGATAATCTTTTGAAACAAATTAAGTTGCTTGAATCTAAGTTGGCATCCCAAGATGAATTGTTCAAAGAAAATGAGACCTTAAAGGCTCAAGTTCAGGAAAAGGTCTTTGCTATAGCTGCGTTGAAAAACGATTTGAGGAAAACTAAAGGAACTAGTGTGGACACTAAGCTTGAAAAACCATCAATCTTGGGGAAACCGCCTACAAATCAGTTCATTCGACAACCAACTGCATTTAGATCCGAGCGATCACAATCCTCGAGACCGCGGTTTGCCTCCCAAGTTGATATGGCTCATACTTCTAGAACAGTCACTCCACCATCTAGGTCTAATGTGACTAAAACAGCTTTTTCAAGACCTAATCACATGATTGCCTCTAGTCTCCCTAGACATAGTCCAAAGTACACGTCTCGAACTAGTTCAAATAATGCTAGCCTTACATTTGGTCTAAGGGAAACTATGCAAAAGACACAAGTAAGAGATAGGAATTTCAAACCTAGTCAGATGCCTTCTAGTTTACCCAACACTGCTAACCGTAGCATGTCACATCCTAGGAGCATCAATCAATCATCTAGGAATTCTAGATCTTACTCGGACATTAAATATGCTACTTGTAAAACATGTAGGAAATGTGTCTTTAAAGCCAATCATGATTCCTGTATCAAAAAATTACTTAATGAGGTGAACTCCCGTGCTAGAATTAAATCCTAGTGGGTAGCTAAAATCAAACCCATTGGTAAAATATGGCGCCCCACTGGTAGAACTTTCACTCTTGTAGGAAACGTGTGCCCTTTAACTAGGATAGTCTCCGATTCTACTAAGACTACTAGGGAGGAAATTGAAAAGGATGATACTTCACTTAAGCCTGAACTTAAGGTTTTCTATAAAAGGAAATGTTTGCCAGCTAAGACAAGTGAATCATCTCCTCATAACACCTCTAGCATAAGAAAAGAAAACTGCGAACCCCCACTTGCTTCTAAGATAGATATCGCTAACCCATATCAAAGCATGCAAATTCCTAATGAGAATGCAGGTACCAAAGAGGATTTTCCAAAAGAACGAAGTGGTCCAATCATTGTATACCATTCAATTAAGGACACTCTCAGAGTTTGGTTGCTGAAGAAGCTGATATCTAAGAAACAAATGTCTCAGGGGATTTGCAGTTAAGCTTGCAGTGTGTCAAGGACTTACAGTCACATCACATACTGTAACTCGTTCATCAAAGAGAGGAAAGTTTATCGCCAGTGATAAACTTATCCTAACAACGAGAAATTAATTTTTCTCGAGCATGAGCTTATATTAAAACATTCTAAGTTTTTAAGCTCATGCACAATGGCTCACATTCAAATCACAGTATGTGACCTGTTCTTTAGAGAAAGAGAAGTTCATCTACGCAACGATAACTTACCCTCAAAACGAGAAATTAAGTTTTCTCGGACACGAGCTAAATTTAAAACTATTCAAAAGTTTTAAGCTCGTGTACATGGCTCCTCGCTAAATGACAGACGGTGACCAGGACTTCAGAGACAGGGAAGTTTATCTACGCAACGATAACTTACCCTCTTATCGAGAAATTAAGTTTTCTTGGATACGAGCTTATCCTAAAACCATTCAAAGGTTTTAAGCTTGTGTATAAGGCTCATCATTAAATATCAGATGATGACCCGATCTTCAAAGAAAGGAAAGTTTATCGCCGATGATAAACTTATCCTTACAACGAGAAATTAATTTTTCTCGGGCATGAGCTAATATTAAAAACATTCGAAGTTTTTAAGCTCATGCACAATGACTTACAGTTAAATATCAGACTGTAACTCGGACTTTAATTTTAGGAAAGCTTATCTTTAATGATAACTTATCCTCGTAACGGGAAATTAATTTTTCTCGGTCATGAGCTTGTAGTAAAACATTCCAGGTTTTAAGCTCATCAAGGAAAGTGTATCTTTTAAATAAGAGAACTTTTCCTCCTAACGAGAAATTCACCTTTCTCGGTCATGAGCTTTACGTTAAAACATTCAAAAGTTCTTCAAGCTCATGAAAACGACTTCTAAGTAAATGTCAACTTAGGACTCGTTCTTCAGTTAAAAGGAAAGTTTATCGCCGATGATAAACTTATCCTTAACAACGGGAAGTTTACAACTTCTCGGACTTGAGCTCGTTTTGTAAGATATTCAACATCTTAAGCTCAAGTAATTGGTTTTCAAAACATTGAACACAATTTTTCGAGAATTTCTCAAAAAGGTTTTTCTAATCTTTCAAAATTGTGTGTTCAAAAAATGTTTTGATAAAAAGAGCATGTCTTCTAGAATCGATAATATTTACGACACTAGAAATGTCATTCAATAATGACACGGGGTTGTAAATAAAGTTCGAGCAGAAGTTCAAATGTCTTAAAACATGCTCAAAATGGTTTGCTATTATTTCAGATAGTAACCCGCTTTTTATACTCAAGTCAAGCATTTCACCAGAATGCTTTGACTCAACAACGGGAATTAATTTTCTCGGGCATGGTTTACTTTATAACCATGTAAGGGATTGTGTTTACGGAATAACACAATCTAACACGAATACATGTACGTGTCAGTGCATTTATTTGTTAAAACAAGAGAAATCTTGTTTTTATGAAGTTATCATCTCCACCAACCGTAGCAATTTACAATTGATATCTACATACTCGACGATGCGACTACTCAAACGGCGACTACAGTTCTTTCAATAGAACACGGGTCAACAATTGAGGGGGAGCAATTGTCCAGCATTCAGAATCCTTGATGCCGAGAGTACCAAGTTCACATATTGGTGTAAAGACAATGATATCAATCATACACATGGAGTCAAGAGATAACTTCAGACGTGACGAGGTGACCAACATTCGTGAACAAGAACCATGTGAATCTTTCATATGATGTTCTTCATCAGTCAGGTCCAACCTCATAAAACGCTAATCTTGTGAATTCATTATCATATATGATCTTTGCACGTGATTAATACCTTACACTCGTGTTTAAAAGGTATTTAATTTACGTTTCAGCACACCCTCATTAATTTAAGGGGGAGCTTGTGTAATTCATGAAGATAATTGGATTTGCATTTTTCTTCCCAAATTTTCTTAAAATGCTATTAAATCAATTGATATTAAAAACATCGATTGGGTTAATATTTTTAATATGGGGGAGAAAATGTGATTTAATATGAGAAATGATTAATCACAAATGGTTTAACTTAACGTGTTAGCTCATCCCGACATGTGCGAAACGTTTTCAGATATCGTGGCATATGTTAAGGGGGAGCAAAATGGACTTGCACTTCAAAATGGATTTCATGGTGACATATACTTACCCAAAACATCTCTATTCACGACGGTGAAGATCGTGGTGACATAAGGATGGTAGGATAGGTTAAAGTCCAATGATTCCTCTAGAACCGGAGGAATCTTCCCAAGGACATTCCATAGCTAGAAATAGTAGTCCTTAGGAAAGATGGAGAAAGATTGTGAACGTAGCTGAATGTCGACCAAGTACTTAAGTTAGCATTGGAACAATCACAACAAGGTGCTAGTGATGACGTATTGGTAAGCATTGAAGGGGTTGAAGAATGAAAAAGAATTGTAAAGATAAAGGGTGTAAAGAAAGAAACCCTCCTTACAACTTAGGCAGAAACCGGGTCAATACATATGCTATTAAGATCATTGTTTAATGATTCTTGATATTAAAGACAGACATAATGGACCCAGTGATGCAAGGCACAACCCATCCCAACTAACTCATATATCTCTTAAAAGATATTTGTTTTAATCACACGGACACAACACATTATCTATTGATTTATTCACTCCGAATAAATTGGTATTGAAATGGTGGCACTCCTCTCCAGCCTCCGATCACTAAAAATCCAAAATGCACGATTGAGTCTAGAGCCATTTGAGATCATCAAATATCTCATTAGGACACACTTTCATATTTCCTTGCTTCTTCACACACTATGAAAAGTAAGAAAGATCTTAAGAGTCCTACGCAAAATCTTCATGATCTTGCCTGAACATCCGAGTAATACGAAAGTATTTACAATGAAGATGGAAATCCTTCTTGAGCGAATATCAAAAAGCTCATGCTAGGTGAATTGTGCGATTCTTTATGAATCAAACTTGTGATAACTGGAAAGCAACAATGGTTTAATTCTTAAATGAATTTAAACACGTTCCACGCCTCTACGCAATATCTTAGTGATCTTGCTAGAACACTCAGAGTGATACCTTAGTGTTCACAGTGATGAGTGGAAATCCTTCTAGTGTTAACCTCAAACAACACTTGGTAGGTAACTTGCAAGATTCTATACGAATCAAGCTCGTGACAACTGGAAAGCAACGATGGTGCGGTTCTTAATTGAATTTCACTTATTCCAGGAACATGAATTGACGGCTTCAAATTATGCGGATTTTATTATCCAAATGATTCACTCTTTACGTTCGCAGTCAGCTTTGGACGGTCGAGTAAAGATAACGGGTTTACCCGCGAAATCTTGTCAAGGAGGTTCTTTATTGAAACTACCTGCCACAATTACGATATTTAATATCGTCCAACGGTCTTCACCGACCGGAGGTAAAATGCTACCGAATTAGAATGAAATGTTCAAGGCCATTTCATCCGTGTATATGGTTTGTTGCTAACTGTCTTATGCAGTGTAACAAGAAGGTGGCATTGCGGTGTACAATCCAGAAGAAGTCGTCACCACATGCTTATACTGCATACACTCAGTACTTCAACGAATTCAAGAAAGTCTGAAGGTCAAGTCTTCCGCTGTATCAAACTCTGAAGCTTTCAAGAATTATAAAAGTATAAGTATGTGGAACATGAAGTCACGAAGAGGCGAATATCACAAGTGATGAATGCACAAGGTCAAGGCAAGGAAACATGCTCAAGGTTAAAGTCAAATATCAGATCAAGCATATTCACAAGAACAAGATCGAAGACTCAAGCATAGTATGCTAGGTTTAGGATTTTGTAAAATGGTGTGACCTCCCTTTGGGGGAGATTGTTGGAAATACGTTTTTCCAAGGAAAGTCTCGGTCACATCATTATTAGCATAGATCACGAGCTATAGACTATTTAGGACATTGTAACTTGGAGTGACCTCCCTTTTGGGGAGATTGTTAGAAATACGTTTTTACGTATTTAGAAAGGATCGGTCACTCCATTGATATTGGGCTCGTGATCCAATATAGCCCATATAGCCCACATGTAGGGTGGGCTATATAAACCCCCTCCTAGCATGTTAGGAGGGGTTGAACACTTAACCATTTCATAAATTTCATCTTTCTTTCTTATTCCTCTCCTTTCTCTCTCTAAGTTCCTCCATTTCCCATCCATATCAATAGATAATCCAACAATGTCTAATCTTTAGAAAAACACGATCCTACAAGTTTAAAGATTGCTGAAATTGCAATTTACCAAACTATTCTTATTATATTAAATGATATGTTCGGATATATTTTGTATACATAGTTCGGGCGATTAACGGTGTGAAGCCTGGGGATTTGGTTAAGAGATCGAGACATTAATTTGGTATTATTGTAAAATACTATAACCTATTTTGACCAATTTAATTTAGTGGTTATTTTGATTATGTGACTTAATATTTTTAATGTATTTTTACTATCTTACTTAATTATTGTTTTTCCAATTAATTCTTTAATCTATTTGTTATATTAAATTTATAAAGGTGCTATGTTTTTGTTAATCCTTTGTATATGACGACGTGGGGTTGAGTGGGTTCTTGATTTTATTCCTTTGAAGGTAGAGTTTAATTTATGCTTGTCTTATATACATGGGATATATTCACTGACGTTGGTATAAAAATAGGGTTAATATACACAAAAGTTACTCAAGTTTGCCAAAAAGTTCGATTATGTTACCAAAGTTTAAAACCTAACAAATTGGTTACCAAAGTTTGGTTTACCGGCTACGCAGGTTACTCCGTATGTATTGACCTATTGATAGCGGTAAACCATAAACGTGGTAATCTACGTGACATGGTTAATAGACAAAGATGTTACTAAAATTTGCTAAAAAGTTCGATTATGTTACTAAAGTTTGTCACGAATGTTGGGATTGCATCACTCTCATGATTGTAAATACTATCCTGGATGTGGCATATGTGGAAGTTTCACTCATGAGACCATTGACTGTCCATCACAAGGACGTAGGTACAACAGGAACCCAAGGATTTCCCATCATCAATAAAAGGAACCCAATGGAAAATGGGTTCACCCTAAAACTTATATGTTTCTAAATATTTGTGTAGAAACATCTAAAGGAATCAATCTAGTATTTAGATAGTGGCTGCTCTAGACACATGACATGAGTTCAAAAATACCTACACAGATATTCACGAAAGCATGGTCCTAAAGTGGTTTTCAGAATATGTTGTACTCCTAGTTTTTGGAACAACTTTGCTGCCTATTTTCGGAATATATTTCTTCCAGTTTTTGGAATTTTCTTGCCACCAGTTTTCGGAATCTTAGATCTTCTAGTTTTCGGAATAACCTTGTTGCCTATTTTCGGAATATTAGATCTTATAGTTTTCGAAATAAAAGCAATATTCCAAAAATTATATGTGGAACCGTAGCTGACTGATCTTGATACGAAGGTACTATTCTTCAAAAAACACGCCAAAAATGATCCAAATGACCAAAAAATTTTGCGATTTTGACAAAATCAAGTAACCCAAATCACTACCACATCTATGTAGTCGATTTGTCTACAAACTTAAACCACAAAAACGCAAAAAATTTCAAGATTTGAGCTTGATTATCCTTAAAACCCACGAAAATCAAGAAACATTCACAAAAACAAACCAATCATCCCATAGCTCTTGATACCAATTGTAGGTCTACGTATCTTTGGATTATCTAATGGATAGAATGATCTAAAGAGAGAGAATGAGACGAAGAACTAGAGAGAGAAAGGAGAGAATGTGAGAAGAATGTTTATTGAATAATGAAAAGCGAGAACCAACCCCTCCTAACATGCTATGAGGGGGTATATATAGCTCACCCTACATGTGGGCTTTGTGGGTTATATTGTTACATGACTAGATCACGAGTCCATACTAGACGTATCTCGTTGGAGTAACCGATCCTTTCTAAATACGTAAAAATGTATTTCCAACACATTTTGACCTTTTCATTCCAAGCCGATGAACTAAAGAAACATCGACATCTTATGTCACTCCATTCCTTAATTCCCAAACACTAATAAAAAGGTATTTTATCATATAAAATGAAAGACAAAAATCTTAGAAAAAACGATTGACTGCGTTGTTGCAAGTTTGACTCTAGACCTAAAAAATAAACGAGTAACTATATAAATATATAATCAATCAGCTTATCCTAAACGGTTCACAAGTTCATTCATTTTTCCTCAAGTTTTATTTATTATTTTCAATGTTGCAAAAATCGTGAATCACTAGCCGGTCGGTCGACCACATTGTAACTTGTAATCGTTCTAGGAGGGATTAATCGGCGATTAATCGGCGATTAATCAGATTGACATTTAAAGATAATTTTTGTTATGTTCGACAAGTTTTTTGAATATTTCTAATGAGTTTTAGGTATTTTCGGCAATATTTTTCTTAATATACAACTCATCATACATATAAATAGTTAATATAAGTGATAAACATATGTTTACAACAAGTTTTTAGTATTTTCAGCCAATTTTGAAGGTCTTCGGCAAGTTTGACCTCCTTTGACCGCCGTTGACCGCCATTAATAGCCTTTTCATTAATCGACAAGGTCAAGGGCCTTATAACTATTAATCGGTGATTAATCTCCCTTGTATACCTTGTTTTGCAAGATTGATTATTTTACTTTAATTGATTATCATGTACCATTCATTTTTTAATTTTACCATGTCTTGGTAAAAAGAGAATGGTTATGTAGAAAAAATTTATGACCAAATTATTAAAAAAGAGAAGAAAAATGATTAACTTGAAAAAAAAGTTATATAAAAAAGATAGTTTAAGATTTAAAATTAGATATGAAAAAATTAAAAGAAAGAAATTAAATTAGTAACAAATAAAATATGGTACATAATAAATAAGTTGATTTCATAAAATTTATGTAAAAAAGTTTTAGCGAAAACTTTAAAAGGTAGAAAAATCAGTTGATAATAAATATTACCTTATTGTGACGATTAAGAATGTGAATTAAGAGCAACATGTGAATTAGAAGCAACATGTAGGTTGAGAAAAGTCGTCTTTTTAGGCAATACGGACAATCTCTGCTCTTACCTATCTCTTTTTCTTTTTTTCTTCAACAGAGATATAGTGTAGCTAGGGTTTCTATCGACTGTGCATTTATCTATTTATAAAAAAATTATCTAATTAACCCCTCTATTTTAGTTCAAGTTGGCCACACAAAGAAAACCAATTTAAGTGAAGTGTATTTTTTTTCATTGTTGTTGTTGTTGTCGTTAAATTTTTTTTTATCAGGGCTTCGAGTCTCTCTGTTAAAGTTTTTTGTTCACCTTATTGTCTTTTAAGTATTCTCACGATCTATATACCTACTATTCATTTCATTTGGTTGGTTGAAATACAAACTAATAAAACCCACAATTAGGTCGATCCGGTCGCCACCATTAAAACCCCAACTCCGACTCTCTTTTCACTGAAACTCTCGTTTAGTTATATCTATACTTTTTATCTGCTTAGACTGTGTTTGTTAGCAAGTGTTTTGGAGCATTTAGGAGCGACAAGCGGTAAGGAGTTTAGATGAAAAGCTTGTTTGGCAACACGTCAACAAACAGTTTAATATTGTTAAACTGCTCCAATTTCAAATGCTCGTTGGAGAAGCATTTCTTAAGTGCTCAAAGCATTTTGATTATAAAATTACACTTATACCCTTAAATATAACATTTATAATTTATTTAATTTGGTTACTTGTCCTTTTTAATAATTTTACACTTTCTAACTATATCTTACAACTATGTTACCTAACACCTTTTTAAAACAAACAACTATTGCTTATTACTCTTGTTAACTGCTTACTAGGGCTGAGCAACCAACCCAGACCGGACCAAATCGGACCGACTAAAACCGTACCGGACCGAGGACCGAAATGGTCCAAAACTTCGGACCGAAATGATTCGGTCCGGTTCGTGTCGGTCCGGTCTTGTTCGGTCTTCGGTCCGATCCAGTCCTATTAGGCATAATAAAAAGATTTTTTCGTAAGACCAAACCTGACCAGACTGAAAATCAAAATGGTTCAAAACCTCGGACCTCGGACCGGACCGAAATTGTCTTGTCCGATCCGGGTCGATTTGGTCCGGTTTAGTTTTCCGATACGATGACCCAGTCCAAATTCTCACCTCTACTCCTTACTGCTCTTACTTACTGCTACGTGTCACCAAACACAAAGTAATCTTAAAGAAAAAACCATTGCCCAAACTAACCAAACAATCACATCACATCTCATTCCATAATATCCCCAAACAAACACTAGTATAGTAAGTAAAAGGGCAATTGTGTCAGATAAAAAAGAAAAACAAAAACCTTAAAACAGACGACTGACTACGTTGGTTGGTTGTTGTTGTAACTTTTGATTCTTCTTAGACCTAAAAAAAACTATATAATCCATCAGCTTATTAGGGTTCACCAATTCATTCTTTTTCTTCAGGTTTTTATTTTTTTTTTATTTTTATTAATTTCACTTTAATTCCTTATCATGTATCATCCATCCTTTTTTTATATTTTTTTTATATAGTTTAATTTAATTTAATTAGGGTTTGATTCTTGTTTTTTTATCTTTTATTCTATTGTTTTTTTTATTTAATCACTTTTACTGTTTTTTAAAGTTTTTTTTTTTTTTTATAAAAATTATTTATAGTTTTTATGATTTTTTTTTTAGGAAGATGGCAAGTGATGCACTGTCAAATGAAGCTTTGGCGGAATGGCGGTCGTCCGAGCAGTTCGAGAATGGAATTGCTTCGACCTCGCCTCCTTATTGGGAAGACGACGATGATGATGATTATCCTGGTAAATCACCTTTTGCGTTGTATGAGACTTTAGGTAGTGTGTAAAACCTTGAGCGATATGTATAAGTGACGATACCTGCTTTTTAAAAGATAAAAACATGGTTTACTAGTCTCGTTATGTGGCATGCCACAAACGAGGTAGTGGTAGTTCAAGCTAATGTTAGTGCCATTGTACTTAATATACTTTACCGGGGTAATCCATTAGCAAAAAAAACATGGTTTACTAACGGTTTAGCTTCACTTTTTAGAGGCTGTTTGGGATTGCTTTTTTTTTTCTTTTCGGTTTTATGCATAAGGTTAAGTGCTAGAGTGTTTGGGTTTGCTTCTGATAAGCAGCTTTTTTTTTTTTTTTTTGGTGTTTTGCAAATTCTGCTTATTTGTTTCGTATCTTAGGAACGACATATTATATACAAATATTGACCAAAATTCTCGGTGCTACCGTTGTAAACAATTATTTGAGGCCATGTACTTAGGAAAACCTGCTTTTCTGAATTTTGCATAACTATAAGTGACGATTAAAGATATAACTTTTTAACGACAAAAACATGTTTTACTAACGGTTTAGCTTCACTTTTAGAGGCTGTTTGGATTGCTGTTTTTTTCGGCTTTATGCATAAGATTAAGTGTTTGGTATTTTGCAAATTCTGTTTATTTGTTTCATATGTTAGGAACGACATTCACGATTAATCTAAAAAGTACACCATATTATACACAAATATGAGCAAATTACTTGGTGCTACCGTTTTAAACAATTATTTAAAAACAGCACGTACCAACATGCTTAGGAAAAAATTGCTTTTCTGAATTGTGAGGCCATTTGTGATTGGACACCCTTGCATACGGCTCTATTTACTAAACATCATTTTTGCCAAATGCAGGACCGAAACCATCTGAATTATTTGTGAAGAATACATGGAAGATTGAAAAGTTTTCACAGATTAACAAGAGAGAACTTCGTAGCAGTGTATTTGAGACTGGAGGCTACAAATGGTACGTACTGTCGCCTTTAAATATAATCAACCTTGGCTTGTGCAAGTAGAAATTTCCAACTCGTAAGTACTTTTGCATTATGCTTTTGTGAAATTTATTAGGAAATTTACAGATACGAGATAGTTATATGATTGTACACTTGTAGGGGAATTTCCACTTTCCATATTCCCTTGTAGAATTCTGCATACTTGGTGAATATATGTCGCTGCCGTATTGTGTGTTGGATGGCAAAATTATGCCGCCATCTTTTTGTGCAGTCATTGATGGTATATATATGCTCATTGTCAGCAACAAGATACGGTTAACCGTATCACTTCATTTTTCGTCCAAGCTTTAGCTTTTCTGTTTCGGGTTGCAGGTACATTCTGATCTACCCCCAAGGCTGTGATGTCTGTAATCATCTGTCTTTATTTCTTTGCGTTGCGGATCATGATAAGCTTCTTCCAGGTATGTTTGTTTTTCCGGGTGTTTCTGTGATTTTTCCTTAAAAATAATAGCTAAGGACTTCGTTTGTGAAACAGGTTGGGGCCATTTTGCACAGTTCACGATAGCTGTATCGAACAAGGACCCCAAGAAATCCAAATATTCTGGTTCGTTTTCGTAGTTGCTCCAAAATATTAGCTTTGATTGCGTAAGGATACTTGCTGGTTAACGAGACTAGATTATCACACTTGCTAAATGCATGTTTGCAGACACATTGCATCGGTTTTGGAAGAAAGAACACGACTGGGGATGGAAGAAGTTCATGGAACTATCAAAAGTTGCAGACGGGTTTGTTGAGAATGACACCCTTGTTATAAAAGCTCAAGTCCAAGTTATCAGGTTTCTAGTCGAGACTCTGTTTTTTTAATTAATTACTGGTTAACTTGTCTGATGGAGCATATGAATCACTTGAATGCGGATCTAAGACCAGAACAGCGGTCTTATATAGCTATAAAAGAAACCTTTGATAACAAACATTGAATTGTAGACGTTACAAGGTTTTGAATACCAAATATGTAAATAACCTCCATTGCAATACTTCAGTTCCACATCCCTCTGAAGTGTCTTTCTCTTGACGCGTTCGACTATATGAGAGGAGCATCTAAATTTGTCTTCAGATAGGGCATTGTTTCTCATTAACCAAATCAACCTTATTGCTTGAGGCCCAATAAGCAAATCACCAATAATTTTGTTGCGCTTCATTTTGATCAGATACTGTCATAAGTCTACAATAGTATATCTCTACTAAACGATACCGCTGGTTATCCTTCTCGTTTGACCATACGTCCTATATTGTCTAAAATCTGTAGCCGTGCTACATCAGTTAGTATTAGATTATTTAGTGTTTGATTAGTAAGTATTAGTAATCTTGAACTCGTCACGTGATTTGTAGCTTTTCTCTCATTCAATTATGATCCGGTGTTGGTTTGAGTTCGAAAACATGTAAGTTAGCTAAAAGTGAGATGTTTAATTGTTTTGTAGGGAGAGAGCAGATCGCCCTTTTCGATGCCTTGATTCACAATATAGGAGAGAACTTGTGAGGGTGTATTTTTCAAATGTAGAGCAAATATGTAAGCGCTTCGTGGAAGAAAAGAGAGGAAAGCTTGGGAAGTTGATAGAAGATAAAGCTAAATGGTCAAGGTACGTACTTACTCAGCTTTATGGAAGCCTCGTAATATATAGACACATGGAGGATATTTTTTCACCTTTGTATAATTACAATGCTTTCAGATAAGCTATATATGCGTATTAATTCTGTAACTCTGTTTTTTGGATGTTACTTCATTTTAACTTTGCTGTTGTTTCCAGCTTCTGCACTTTCTGGTCAGAAATGGATCAAAATTCCAGGCGACTCATGTCAAAGGAGAAATCAGATTCCATACTGAAACTAGCTGTAAGACAATTTTTTGTAGAAAAGGAAGTTGCATCTACTTTGGTGATGGATTCCTTATATAGCGGACTTAAGTCCCTTCAAGTTCAGATCAAGAACAAGAAACCCAAGGGAAAAGGCTTGGATGCAGCAACACTACCAGCACCTATTGTCCGGGTAGAGAAAGACACATTTATTCTGGTTGATGATGTATTAGCATTGCTTCAGAGGGTGGCCGTGGAACCGTTGCCTCCCTATGATGATAAAGGTCCTCAGAACCGCACCAAGGTGAGTATGATTGTCTTACTTCTATCCCTTGCATTCCGAGGCGAATTACCGTATAGTACAAACATCCTGTTTCTGTTTACTTTAACTGGTAAAAAATATCTATTCTGTGACCATACAGCAATAACCAACCTGATCCAAATTTACTGTGAATAAACTTAGCCTATTAGTTAAAATATTAATGTCATGGCGCCTTTGCCTATTGTAGGATGGCGGATCAGGGGATGATTTCAGCAAGGAATCTATTGAACGCGATGAAAGGCGTCTTACTAAGCTGGGACGTAGAACTATTGAACTATTTGTCCTTTCACATATATTCAGGTAATGGGCTAGTAGTTTACTTTTTATGTGGAACTGTGAGTGTGATGTGAGCATAAGAGTCGTAGGGTAGAAAAAAAATGCTTGGTTCAGGCATCATCATCAGTGTCTAGGCATATGCAGCACTCCTAAGCTTAAAGTAGTTGTCCGGTTTTGAATTTTGTTAGTTTGGACTGCCTGTAGCGCCTATTTAGCAGTGCATGGTTTTGCTATGCCCCCAAAGCAAATTTTTAGTATTTTTGTATTTTGATGCTTTTGGGCATTTCAGTTTTATAAGTGCTGCCTCTAATTGTAATTTTTCGCATCTCAAATGTGTTACAGCAGTAAAATAGAAGTTGAATACCAGGAGGCCGTTGCTTTGAAAAGGCAAGAGGAGCTCATACGTGAAGAAGAGGCAGAATGGATGACTGGGATTGAACAAAGAGCAAAGCGGGGTGCATCTGAAAAGGATAAGAAATCAAAGAAAAAACAGGTTTGTGAAGCTTTAATAAGCGGCTCAAGTAGGTTTTTGGATCTGAAAAGTCGTCGAGGGATTAAATTGCCTAGTATCTATAAATTTCAATTTTTTCAGTTGACTAAACTTGAATCTCTATCATCTGAACCACACTTGCAGTATTTTGTCCACATGAGTGTATTAATATGTTTTTGTGCAATCATTTTTACAACAATACTCGCTTGCATGAATGTTTGATTCTTTTACCCCCACCTCTGTCTGATACGTTTTTCATTATTATACTTGTCTTCCCACTCTTAAGGCGTCTTAGGCTGTTGCTGGTGTCTGTGTTCATATATTGCTTCACTTCTAGTGTTATGCATCTTTGTAACTTTTTACGTGTTCTTACACAGGGGAAACAGAAAAAAAATAATCGCAAACTAAAGGATAAAGGGAAGGGTGAAATTACTGGTGTTACTGTGGCCGAGGAGGATAAAACTCAACAACAGAACCCAATTGATGGTAGAAAAGGAATTCTGACCGAGGATGCAGAGTTGTTGCTTGACACGCACACGCCTGAGGATGTTTCTGATGCTTCAGATTCAGTCAACTGTGTCCTTGATGAGACACATGCTTTGGCTGATTCAGATGATAGAGATTCAAGTCCTGTGAACTATGACACTGACACATCGGAAGCTCAGCCACACATAGGGTTCGTTGCGCATTATGAAGCGAGGAAGAGTCCATCTATGATCGACGATAGTTCATCGACATGTTCAACTGATTCACTCCCATTAGTGGTTTACAAGGATGATTTACTTCAGAATCAGAAAAGCCAAAGATCACCTACAAGGTAAAAGCTACAGCTTTGTTTTTTTCTCTATAGGTGTGACAGTTGGTCTTACGGTAATTTCTATTTTTTGTAGAGGCAAAAACAAACAAGGACGTGTTCTTAGTGAAGTGACTGGATCTGAGGCAGCAAATTCGCCTGTAGCTGGAAGTTGCAAGATGAATGAACTTGAGTCTGATGTGGTTGCACTCTCCCTGCAGGATGGCATAAAGTCGGTTGAACAACACATGTCAAAAAAAGTGGTAACTCTTTTGCCTTACCAAGTTTATTTGGTGTCTCACTTGCCTTTAGTTTCTGAAATTCAGTTAAAGGTCTGTTTGTTTCACTGCGTGTTTTAGACTTGTAGTTCCTGACGGGTATAGTAACAGTAATAAGTACTTTGTTGGCTAGTTCACATAGTCACATCCATCGATAGAAATCCTTTGTATTGAACACATTTATTTGATGGGAGTCTCGTCTCAAGTCTGTAAAAAACTAAAAATCAAGTATTTTTGTATCACGAATAAAATATTGCGGGACGTACAACCCTCCTTTACCCTAATAAATCCTTTTTTTGGCTGATGTATGTATGCAAGTGTTGTGATTCTCATCTATGCTATATAATTAGTTAAATTGATGGTATTCGCCTGCTGTTTGTCCTGTTTTAAAATGATCTAGGATAAACCATGGTTTGAACCTATATCATTCTTCTACCTTATTTTTAGCGTTGCGTAGTGTGTAGAGTATTGACGTGAAAAGGTATATGTGTTTTTATATTGCAGGAAGATGTTATTACCTTGCAAAAAGATGCAAGTGCCAAAGGTGAAGTTGATCAGAAAACCTTAAAGGAAAGGATAGCGGTTATCGCATCTTCGAAAAACCTGAAAATAAGCACAAGTTCTGATCCTGCCATTTCCAGAAGACCAGTTTTAGACAAAACTCTGAACACCGATAAAGCAGTAAATTCCGCCGCAGGTTCAGCCCCACCCAAACCTTTCGGTCATATGATTGGAACCCAAAAGCCAACCGAAAAGGTCTCCAAAATCGTCCAAGAGTCTATCTCAAATGGAAAGGTCATAAATGGTCCAGGGCCCTCCTTGACAAATGATAAGCCCGTTCATCACCAAGTATCAAAGCCGCCTCCTGTCCGGCAGGTGCCTGTTTCAGCTGACAAATCCCCAGCACAGCCAGTTTCTCGGCCTTTGAGTGCTCCCCTGGTTCCAGGGCCAAGATCTAGTGCTAACCTGCCTGTAGTATCAATGGTGAATGCAGCACCATTTCTACCTCGTTCAGTGAGTGCGGCAGGACGATTGGGTCCTGACGCTTCTGCGCCTGCAATCCAGAGTGCTGTCCCTCAATCATACCGTAATGCTATCATGGGGAATCACACAACTTCATCTTCAACTGCTTTCAGTCAACCCCATTCTCCGAATTTAACATATTCACAGCCTCCTCATTCTCCTATCATATCAGCAACACCCATGTTTCTACCACACAGCTCTGATTCTAGCATTTCATCCAGAAACGGGTTCTCATTGGGAATGGCAAATCACGAGCTATTGCAAAATGGATCCCAGTGGATGGGTATTAATAGCAGCAGCAGAGGTTTACACAATGATCATTCTTTGCTTAACGACATTCAAAACATTGATTTGCGCAACCCAAGATCTCATGATCACTTGAGTAACTACGAGTTTCCTGCTAAGAATCGTCAGGCTCATGGTACATCAGCTGATGATTTCCCTCATCTGGATATTATCAATGATTTACTCGATGATGAGCATGGTATGCCGAGCTCATCAGAAGTTAGCCCCTTGTTTCCAAGTGTCAGCAATGGACCCAACCATATAAGTCGCCAGTTCACATACCCCGGTGGATCTCTTGACCCAAGCTCATGTAGGTTTGAGCCAAGTCGTAGTTACCATGACGAGTTCCCGTTTAGTTATGGTGGTGGTGGGGCTCACTTTGACATGCCAAGAGAGATGGTTACCCGACAACCCAACTTACAGCCTTATATGAATTTTGATGAGTTGACTCACAATCAATGGCAGATGAGTGGTTCTTCTGAGATATCTTATCCCGGCTTGCGGAACATGGATAATGATGGGTATCATCAGTATCCAAATTACTCAAATAACCTGATGATGGGTGCGAATGGTTATACTGTATACCGTCCTTCAAATGGACACTGAATAGTGCGCGTTAGTAATAAGATATGAATGTGGAGAGGTTGTAAGATACCCGTTTGTAAAGTGTTTTTTCCGTCTACTTTTTCAAAGTTATAGATATCTTTTTCAGTATTTGGCTCTTCACAAGGCGTGAGGAACCTGTCGCGTGGACGCAGATGAGGTATGCTGTACTTTTTTTTTAAAGCCCATCTCTTCATGCTGTACAGAGTTCTCTCGTTTGTTTACTCATTAGTTGTTTTGACTTGGTAAGATCTTTTTGTTTAGTTGATAAAACTTCAGTTTTTTCGTATACATGTTAGATCATTTGCGTAATGAAATTTGTATAATGTTACCAATGTTTCTGCATGTAAAGTTAAATAGATGCAAATCCTTAAAAAAATGTATTAGGATCGATACTTTTGGATCACATGGGTCAGGGTCAGGATCGAGCTGATGTTTGAATCAGTCATATGTGCGGTGTGCGTGTGTTTATGCTTTCTTTATAACTAAAATCAGGTTAACATAAATTTAGGAACCAAGTCTTAAAATGTTGATAACCTGGACTGATGGTTAAAAGCAATTCTAAGAAAACAGCTTTTATAAAATGCTTAACCCGTGTTCTAGTTTTTTTTAGCATTAGTATTATCTGTCGTGTATAACATCGACGGTGCACCTATATGGCTATTGACCAACTCAACTGATGTCCTGCTCGTTGTAGCATTAGTCACTGTTTCCTTGACGATTTGTTATCCTAGCTGACTTATTATTCAGGTACGAGCTTAAAAACTCACATTTTAACTGGTAAGCAGGATGGTATAGTTTTTATGCTCAATTTCGTGTTCATCATGGACACACACATTGGCTCGAGAGAATTGCATAAATCGTCCCTGAAGCTTGGTCATTTTCCAGGTTTTGTCTCAAATATTTTGAAAGTGCCGATATCGTTCCAAAATAAAACTATTTTGCAAAAGTTCATCCTTGAGGCAAGCTATCTTGCATGTTTTGTCTCAAATATTTTGGCCATTTTACGTGTTTCGTCCCATGAATTTTCCCCACACGAACGATACTTGCATTAAAGTTTTTAAATAAGGATGACTCTTGCACTTTCGTAACGTTTAGAACAAAACATGCATTTTGGCCAAACTGTAGAGACGATTTATGCAATTTACTCTATCGGCTCTATAATCACAATTTGAGAAGAAAAAAAATGTTGCGAATAGCTGAGCTATTAAGTATTAACAACCTTTTCTTAGGTTTCGTTTTTTCTATATTATCATATAAAGATGCTAACTTCAAACCTAAATCTGATCTTAAAAATTACCAAACCTAACTTCAAGCCAAAAATTAATATAAGAATATTAGATTTAAGCCATTAGATCATATTTGGTAAATTAATCTCATCCATTCATTTCTTAAAACAAACTTTTGTAACAACATTTATAACAAACTATTTAAAAACTTTTATTTTTAAATTAAAATATCTTTTTTTTTATAATCTAATTTCGCTATATTTTTTAAAATTTCGGCCTATTTAATTTAACATCCATTTTAATATATTTTTGTAAAATTTTAATTTTTTCATTGATATTGAGTTTATTTTAATTTGATTTAATTTTTTTTATAACTTTCATTTCACTTTGAATATACATGTGATGAGTTAAAATGTAACATTTGTTCGCTAAAAAATAGTTATTAGGTATCCGCCGCTACATTGCGCGGGTATCATGCTAGTCTTAAAAAAAGCTCCATCTCTACACAGGGGCGGAGCCAGGATAAATTTCCAAAGGGGGCACAAATTTTTTTTTTCCACGACCAAAAGAAGAGGAAAAACCTTAAAATAAGGACGATCTTTTCAATTATTTACAAGTCAGTATGATATACGAACTTGTATACTTTCAGTTTTAGATCTACACAATAAGGATAACCAACTTATCTTTTAATATATCTACCTACAAAAAATGGACTTCCATTTATTATTTATAAACATAGCACTATATTATTTGTTAAAAATTACAGAAATATTTTAGCAGCAAACAGTTTAAAGTTTTAAAAAAATAAAAGATTAGTGATAACTAATTAGACAATTGCTTTTTAGTACTAGTACAGAATAAAATTTGCCCATAGTCAAATTTACTGTATGAATCAGTAAATCACGTGGTATACATGTATTATAATATGCAACAAATACTTCCTCCGTCCCAAAATTATTGTCCCCCAAAAAACACACAGTTTAAGAAAAGTACCACCTTTTCAGCTTTCTCTCTCTTACTTTTTACAGAAAGACAGTTTTACCCTTAACCAATTAATTTAAAACCTTTTAAAAGTTTGTAATTATGATTTTAATTAAGGGTAATCTAGTAATCTTGATCTAAAATTCTTACCTATTTTTAGAAGTTTTATAAGTGGACAATTAATTTGGGACAACCCGAAAAGGAAAGAGGGACTATAATTTTGGGACGGAGGGAGTACGAATTATCCTACTTTCTTTCTCCAATTGCATATGGTTGTCCTCAACAAAAACCTATTTTCTTCTTCAACAAGAACGCTAGATCTACCGTCTAAAGTTTTTCTAGCCAAAATCTGGTTCAAGAAATCACGACAACCCAACAACGACATTAGTTTTAGGGGGGCACAATGACAAAAAACACAAGAATCTCAGAAAATATACACTAGGCCGGAAAGTTTTTTTGGGGGGGGGGGGGGGGGGCACGTGCCCCTCCGGCCCCCTCCGTAGCTCCGCCTCTGTCTCTACATACGTTTTTGTTTGTTTTTCCACACGTAAGTGCTAAGAAGCACTTCTCGTATCTTCAATGAAGACACAAACTTTCACTTGTTTCCTCTTCATACAAAGCCTCCTGTTTCTCTTATTTTCACTTTTGGCTTCCTTACATTTTGCTTCTTTTTTCTCTTCTTTACCTTTTTAATGAAAAAATGTCCTTCAAAAGCACAAAACAAACGGTTAGGGTGTGTTTCGGTTCGGTTTTCGGATTGTTTGGTTTATTCGGTTATTTTTTTTGGTCAACTCGAAAACCGAATATGAATTTGGTTCGGTTCTCAGATTTACTCGAATTATCTGAATTAAAAAAAAATACATAATTATATAAATATTTAACAAAAAAAAATTATTTCAAGTATAAAAATTGTATTTTTATATTAAGATTAAATTTTAATAATTATTAATATATATATATATATATATATATATATATAGAGTGTGGTTATTATAAAACAAATCTTATAATAAAACAAATGAGGTGAATTCTCAGCCCTTAGATCAAAATTACTAAATTTGATAAAAAAAATGGTGTATTTTTGTAAACTAACAAACTTTAGGGGCAATTCTCGAAATAAAAAAAATATTAAACGCGCACAATACACGCAGTTAAAAACCGCTCATTAGACACACAATTAAGGCACTGAAACCGCTCAATAAACACACAGTTAACGCACTGAATCAAAAACACACACTTCTCACAGTGAATCCGATCAAAAAACTCGCATTTCACACTCTGAATCATCTTGAATCAGAAAGTTAAGCAGGCAATCGAGATGGTTCGAACCTTTATTGGACTATCTCCGCCTTCTCAGTCTGGTAATAGATTTGTTAATTTTTAAATTATTGTTTAAAGTTTGTTTAAAGATACTTTTTATGCTTGAAAATAAATGCTATTTGTTAAAAATGCAGTATAATGCACTAGAATTAGACTTAAGTTCATATGAATGATTAGGTTAGATGTTGTTCAAAATTTGATTAAAAGTGACTTTTTAAGCTTCAAAATCACTGCTATGTGTTAAAAATGCACTATAATGCTTTAGAATTAGACTAAGGTTCATATAAATGATTTAGGATAGATGTTGTTCAAAATTTGTTTAAAAGTGACTTTTTAAGCTTCAAAATCACTGCTATGTGTTAAAAATGCACTATAATACTTTAGAATTAGACTAAGGTTCATATGAATGATTTAGGTTAGATGTTATACTAAAATTTGTTTAAAAGTGGCTTTTAATGCTTCAAAATCATTGCTATGTGCTAAAAATTAACTATAATTCTCTAGAATTAGAATTAGGTTCATATGAATGATTTATGTTAAATGTTATTCAAAATTTGTTTAAATGTAAGTTTATATGATTGAAAATTAGAATGATGTTTTAAAATTTGTATTCTAATGATCTAAAATCCGAGTTAGGTTCATATGAATGTTTTCTGTTAGCTGTTGTTTAAAGTTTGATTAAATGTGAGATATCATGCTTGAAAAACACTATAATGTGTTAAAATTTGAACTCTAATGCTCTAAAATGCTAGTTAGATTCATATGAATGATTTTAGTTAGCCGTTGTCTAAAGTATGATTAAATGTGAGATTTCATACTTGAAAGTCTCTGTGATGTGTTAAAATTTGCACTCTAATGCTCTAAAATCTAAGTTATGTTGATATGAATGATTTATGTTAACTGTGTTTATAGTTTCATTAAATGTGAGTTTATATGTTTGAAAATCAGAGTGATGTGTTAAATTTGTACTCTAATGCTCTAAAATCCAAGTTATGTTGATATGAATGATTTAGGTTAGTTGTTGTCTAAAGTATGATTAAATGGGAGTTTTCATGTTTGAAAATCAATGCGATGTGTTAAAATTTGTATTCTAATGTTCAAAAATCCGAGTAAGGTTCATATGAATGTTTTCTGTTAGCTGTTGTTTAAAGTTTGATTAAATGTGATATATCATGCTTGAAAAACACTATAATGTGTTAAAATTTGAACTCTAATGCTCTAAAATGCTAGTTAGATTCATATGAATGATTTTAGTTAGCCGTTGTCTAAAGTATGATTAAATGTGAGATTTCATACTTGAAAATCACTGTGATGTGTTAAAATTTGTACTCTAATGCTCTAAAATCCAAGTTATGTTGATATGAATGATTTATGTTAACTGTTTTTTATAGTTTCATTAAATGTGAGTTTATATGTTTGAAAATCAGAGTGATGTGTTAAAATTTGTACTCTAATGCTCTAAAATCCAACTTATGTTGATATGAATGATTTAGGTTATCTGTTGTCTAAAGTATGATTAAATGGAAGTTTTCATGCTTGAAAAACAATGTGATGTGTTAAAATTTGGACTCTAATGCTCTAAAATCTGAGTTAAGTATATATGAATGATTTAGTTTTAATGTTGTTCAAAATTTGATTAAATGTAAGTTTATATGATTGAAAATCAGTATGATGTGTTAAAATTTGTATTCTATGTTCTAAAATCCGAGTTAGGTTCTTATGAATGTTTCCTGTTAGATGTTGTTTAAAGTTTGCTTAAATGTGAGATATCATGCTTGAAAAACACTATAATGTGTTAAAATTTGAACTCTAATGCTCTAAAATACGAGTTAGATTCATATGAATGATTTTAGTTAGCTGTTGTCTAAAGTATGATTAAATGTGAGATTTCATACTTGAAAATCACTATGATGTGTTAAAATTTGTACTCTAATGCTCTAATATCCAAGTTATGTTCATATGTATGATATTACTTAGTCGTTGTCTAAAGTATGATTAAATGTGAGATTTCATACTTGAAAAAACACTATAATGTGTTAAAATTTGTATTCTAATGCTATAGAATCCAAGTTAGGTTCATATGAATGATTTAGGTTGGTTGTTGTCTAAAGTATGGTTAAATGTGAGTTTATACGTTTGAAAATCAGAGTGATGTGTTAAAATTTGTATTCTAATGCTCTTGATTTTGTGTTAGGTTCAAATGAAAGATTTATATAGACTGTCTGTAAATGAATAGAGTGTGTGATCTTTTCAGGTATATCTCCATCAGTTAAAAAGACCAATGAGAAAAAAAACCCAACGAAAAACAGTGATTCAGATTTTGAAGAAAATACTTTCGATAAATATAAGATAGAAAAAAAGGAAGATAAGGGGAAAAGGCTTGCAGTAAGAAAAGATTATGATGTATATTTTCAGTCAAAAAAGAAGGCAAAAACAAAAGATAATATGATCGTTTGTTATCCACAAGCAATTCAACAAAAGAAGCCAAAAAAGGCTGATCAGGAAACAATAAAATACAGAATGTCACCAAGAAATCTCTAAAAGGTCCTAAACAACTTAAGCCCTCAACAAGACAAGCGTGTTCGAGAAATGGGATTTGGTGATTTTCCTAAAAACTTCAACATATATTATATCCCATCAACCTTAGGTCTGTTTTTAGCTACCAATTTTGATTCAGAAACGCGCACTCTAGGAATGGGAGATGGTAGGAAGATAAAGTTTACCAAACAACTTGTGCATGATATGCTTGGGATACCAATGGGTGATATCCCTGTTGAAACTCTAAAAGAAAAAAATCTATTAGAGCCTACGACTCAGAGATGGAGAAGAAAGGTGAAGCATATTGTCGGTAATGATAAAAAAATCGGAGTATCAAAATTGGAATCATTTTTGTCTGAATACGAAAAAGCCAATTGGGTATTTGATGTTGGTTTCCTATCACTGTTCTTCTCAATAATCGGAGAAGGTAACAAAGATGGAACGATAAATGAGAGGCTTATTCCATTTATTGGGAATAACACTGATAGGATTGAAAAAATGGATTGGTGCTCATATGTATTAGAATGTTTGGTGAGGGAATGCACCAGTTTTGATTCAAGTAGCACCTTCAGTGGACCATTGGTTTTACTCACAGTAAGTACTAATTTAAACTTAAATGCTGTAAATTTTAGTCTTAACTGCTGTAAATTTTTTACTTAAAATGCTGTAAAAATTTACTTTTTAGTTTATTAAATTTTACATAAATTTTGAACAGCTAACTACTAAAAATATTTTTTTTTTGCAGCTTGTGTATTGCAATTCAACTGTGTGTAAAAAAGTAAAGGTCGAAAAAACAGTCCCTGCGTTCAAAGCATGGAATCATCAATTGATGAAAGCTAGAGAATCTATTGAACTTAAGAAAGGAGGTTTTGGACGTTTAGAAATCGTTGATGGTTTAGAATGGATTGAGCCAAAGAAGAAAGATACCAAAAAAAAAGAAATGAGTGAATTTATCAGGTATACATAAAATATAAAATAAATAAATTCTTGAAATTTTGTTATTATATAATAATTTATTTTGTTGATGTTGTAGAAGATGAAGAAGAGTTTTCAGAAGAACTTGAAGAAGCTAAAGATTTTTCATCTAAAACTTTTAAGGTAATAATTTTGAATGAAATATATGTTACGTAAGATGATTTGGTTAAAAAATTAACTAAAATTCAGTAAATTTTCCGGTCTTAAGGCTCACACAATCAAAAAATATTTGATGCATGTGGCTCACTAGGAACAAGCTCGAAAACCTAGTGGGAGCCTTTTGATTCCCCATATTGGGAAGACTCCTTCTTTGTAATGAGGATTGAGTACTCGGTTGATTGAAAATGATAGTTATGATGTTATTTTTTAAAAGTTATGAAAGTGATTTGGCAAAAAACAATTTAATGCATTAAACTTTAAATGATTTTTTATATTATAGGGAATGTGCGATACTGTAAAAGCTAATCTACAGCAAGCAATTAAGTTGATGGAAGATTCTGATAGAAAATTGGATCTTGCTTTTAGATACTATCCCGAGTCCGAAAGGTTAAAAAAACTTGTAAATCATAGAAATAAGGTTTTCATAGTTTATTATAAACATAAGCAAGGTGATGTGGAAGATGAAAATGATGATAGTGAAAAGGGGAATAGAGATGAGGATGATGAAATTGATGGTAGTGAAGACGGGAATGGAGATGAGGATGATGATATTGATGATGAAACTGACAATGATGATGGATTAGATAATGACGAAGAAGATGACGATGATGATGCATTAGATGATGATAATGATGCAGTAAAGGGAAATGTTGATGATCAACATGATGATGCAGAAAAAGGAAATGTTGAGGATCAACATGATGGTATGTCTATAACCTTCAAATTATATTTTTCTATGTTCTACTAAAAAAATTTTTGGTAATAATATAACTACAATGCTATAACATTATTACGTTAATATGGTAAGGTTTGCAATTTAAAAATTCTAACAATGTAAAAATATGCAGATAATGGCGATGATGAAAAAAAGAAACGATGTAAATGAGGAAAAGAAAGATGAGCATGATTGTAAAAATGCTGGAGAGGGGCCTCAAAATCTGATTGCAGGGAAAATAATGGGCATTGTACCATTTGATTATACTTATTTCACTCAGACAACTCCTCCAGAAACACAATCTTCAAATGAAACTGATAAAAATGCTCGGATAGCTTATGTCGTAGAAGAACCTTCAGAAGATAGTGATGAAAGTTTGTTGAGTTATCTAAACACTAGACTTCCCACAATAGAACCTTTATCACAAACGAAGGAAGACGAAAAAGGATATCAAATCAACAAACGAAGAAAGATTGATGTTGAAGATGATTTGGGTATCTTAGGTGCTAAAGTTGTTGATTTTGATGTAGGTCAACCAGGGTTGGATGCATTTGATTTGGTTGACAATATGACCGATAATGTTTGGACTTGTACCTCAGATGTTTTACAAAATCTCAACACTCCTTCCTTTCGTCCTAAATCAAGAAATCTGAAATTAAGCCTAGTACGAAACAATGAAGGACATTTTGAGGCAAGAAAAATGGATGAAGGAAATACAAGTGCCATAGAAAAAAGTGTTGAAGCTCATGAAGTTGCTGAATTGCCTCCAAAACATCTGTTGAAGCTAATGAAGTGGCTGAAGCAACTGAAATTCTTGAAATTGATGGAATGGCTTCAATACTTGTTAATGCAGTCCAAAACACAGACATTAAGACGCCAATGTTCACAAGTAGTGATACAGATAAGAGTTCAGAAAAAGGCAAAGAGAAAGTGGTTACTATTGCAGTTCCAGAACCCTCAAATGAAAGTGATTTTAAAAGGCCTATCAGAAGTATGAAAAGAGGCGCTGAAGTATTAGAAGATGCGGTTTATAGGATAGACTCAAGTGAAAAGTTGTCAGCATATCATGAGAGGAAAATTCATCCAGCTATACCATTTACTAAAGATGAAATAAAGGTTATAAAATATGTATGGAGTGGCAGTTGTCCTGAAGGGTTAGTTTTTACTGCATTAACCTTTAATAAAGTAACTGAATTACATATTATAAATATTTTTTTTTTTGTGATTTGGTAAAAAAAACTGAATTCCTTTTATAATGCGCAGGGAATTTATATTCAGTGGATTGGGCATAATAATTGAATGTATATGGTTCTTGAGTCTTTATCCAAACATCCTAATTTCATCAATGGAGTCTTGTTCTGGCGTATGAGGAGACATTCAAATCGAGCGTCTCATTTAACTCAAATTTGTACTGCAGTACAGGAATGCTGGTGAGTTTTTTGTCTATATATATACTTAAAAAATTGAATTTCTATAGGTTGAAATATTTTATATTTTTTTGTGATTATATACAGCCTCCCGCTCTGGTTGAACAGAAAATGGATGAAGAACACCTGAGAAAAGTTTTTGATGATAACTTTGAGTCTGTTTTACAGAATTAAAAGAAAACAAATTTGGATAATATTAGTATGATAAGTCATAAATAACATCTATTACTAATACTATTTAAAAATTATTTACAGCATTACAGTTAAATTTTTACAGCATTACTATGTTTTAGTTAATAATTTTTTATTCAATTATCTACAGGTTATGATTCCTTGCATTCAGATGATAGGTGTTGTAAACCATTACTATTTATTATGCTTCAATATGATATCTGCTGAAATAGAAATCATGGACAACCTTGATGATGATTCTGAGGATCTTGATGACAGATATGACCCTTATGCCATGACAATGGTAATTTTTTAATTTATGAATCTCATTTGGATAAATAGATATGTATTAATAAATACTAGTTTTTTATAACCTTCAAAATTTTGTTATAATTTTTTTTTTAAATATAACAAGTAAATTTTTTTTATTGCATTACATATTATTTTACAGCATTAACAGCAATCTTGTATTTTTTTTCACAGATCAAATTATTCATTGCTTACCTAGAAAGTGTAAATCATCCAAAACATGCTGCATTCATGAAGGCCGTCCCAAGAGTCTTGAAGATGACTTGGAGGACAAAAAAAAATGCTGTCGATTGTGGTCTATTTGCTATGAGGCATATGGAGATGTACGTCGGTAAAAAAATATGGTTGATGACAATGCCAGATGAAAATAGATATCAAAAATCAACTATTAACACTCTCACAGCAAAGTACTTAGCAAAGATTCTGCTGTTGCCTTGTAACCTTTGGAGAAGTGAGTTACTCAAAGCGGCGGACCAACATTGGAAGAAGCAACAAAAGAAACAAAAGATTATAAGTGGTTTCAATGTGAAAGTTAATATTGGGCTCATGAGAAAGTTTGAAGCAAGAATAAAGAAGGAAATCCTTGGATGAAGTTTAATGAAATTAAGTATAAAGTTTTGAAGAATTTTATTATGTAAAGTTTACCTAAAACATAAAGTTTGTTTCTGTTGTAATTTTATTTCAGCTTGGCCTAAGTACATTGTAAATGCCACTCTGTTTACCTAATATTTATTTTGGTTATCCTTTCCTGTAATGCAGTAATTAACCTTTATGATTTGGTAAACTTCTAATGGAAATAAGTAGATTTTTAAGCATTATACCTTTATATTTAATATTTTTTAAAGAAATCTGATAAAATGGTATATTGATATGATAAAATATGATAAATTTATATATTGATTTGCTAAAATATGATAAAGTTGTATATTGATTTGGTAAAATATGATAAAGTTGTATATTGATTTGGTAAATATTAGTAATAATCTTTCTAGAATGTCTCATTTATGATGAATAAACGACCACCTACCTATTAATCTGTTAAAATTAAATATTGATTTGGAAAAATCTATTAAAATTATATATTGATTTGGTATATATTACAAACTTTAGGGGCAAACTAGTAAATAACCAACCGAGAGCGTCTCATTTATGGTGAATAAACACCCACGTATCTCTTATATTCATCACTTACTAAATATATCTCTAATATTTCTCTCTTCTCAAGTTTACACACAGTAGATCAAAACCAGATCAAAACCAGATGCATAAAATTTGAAATGCATCAATCCAAAAAGATGGTGAATAACAATCTGAAATCCTGTACTCCTCCTCGTAAGCAAATTAATACCTCTATTTATTTATTTTCAATATTATTTATGTTTATAAAAATCTGATTCCAACTATCCTTTCATGTATCTAGAAAATAGGAAAAGTGTTAGGCTGATGATAAAACAAAGAGTAGATTATGGAAACAGTAAAAAAAAGTCGCCGGAAAAATCTATAACTATATCAACCAGTAAGTGATTTATTCTACATCTTTATTTCAATGCGATGTGTTAAATTTGAGTTTTCATGCTTGAAAATAACTATAATTTGTTAAAATTTGTACTGTAATGCTCTAAAATCCGAGTTAGGTTGATATTAATGAATTAGGTTACATATTGTAAATATTTTGTATAAATGATTGTCTATATGCTTGAAAATCAGTTTGATGTGATTAAATTTATACTCTAATGCTCTAGAATGTGATTTAGGTTCATATGAATGGTTTATGTTAGCCATTGTCTAAAGTATGATTAAATGTGAGTTATCATGCTTGAAAAACACTATAATGTGTTAAAATTTGAACTCTAATGCTCTAAAATGCTAGTTAGATTCATATGAATGAATTAGGTTACATATTGTAAATATTTTGTATAAATGATTGTTTATATGCTTGAAAATCAGTTTGATGTGATTAAAATTATACTCTAATGCTCTAGAATGTGATTTAGGTTCATTTGAATGGTTTATGTTAGCCATTGTCTAAAGTATAATTAAATGTGAGTTATCATGTTTGAAAAACACTATAATGTGTTAAAATTTAAACTCTAATGCTCTAAAATGCTAGTTAGATTCATATGAATGATTTAAGTTAGTCGTTGTCTAAAGTATGATTAAATGTGAGATTTCATACTTGGAAATCACTGTGATGTGTTAAAATTTGCACTCTAATGCTCTAAAATCCAAGTTATGTCGATATGAATGATTTAGGTTAGCTGTTGCCTAAGTTATGATTAAATGTGAGTTTTCATGCTTGAAAATCACTACGATGTGTTAAAATTTGTACTATAATGTTCTAAAATCCGAGTTAGGTACATATGAATGAATTAGGTTACAAATTATTCATAAATATTGATAAAATGATTGTTTATATGCTTGAAAATCAGTTTGATGTGATTAAAATTATACTCTAATGCTCTAGAATGTGATTTAGGTTCATATGAATGGTTTATGTTAGCCATTGTCTAAAGTATGATTAAATGTGAGTTATCATGCTTGAAAAACACTATAATGTGTTAAAATTTGAACTCTAATGCTCTAAAATGCTAGTTAGATTCATATGAATGAATTAGGTCACATATTGTAAATATTTTGTATAAATGATTGTTTATATGCTTGAAAATCAGTTTGATGTGATTAAAATTATACTCTGATGCTCTAGAATGTGATTTAGGTTCATTTGAATGGTTTATGTTAGCCATTGTCTAAAGTATGATTAAATGTGAGTTATCATGCTTGAAAAACACTATAATGTGTTAAAATTTGAACTCTAATGCTCTAAAATGCTAGTTAGATTCATATGAATGATTTAAGTTAGCCGTTGTCTAAAGTATGATTAAATGTGAGATTTCATACTTGAAAATCACTGTGATGTGTTAAAATTTGCACTCTAATGCTCTAAAATCCAAGTTATGTTGATATGAATGATTTAGGTTAGCTGTTGCCTAAATTATGATTAAATGTGAGTTTTCATGCTTGAAAATCACTACGATGTGTTAAAATTTGTACTATAATGTTCTAAAATCCGAGTTAGGTACATATGAATGAATTAGGTTACAAATTGTTCATAAATATTGATAAAATGATTGTTTATATGCTTGAAAATCAGTTTGATGTGATTAAAATTATACTCTAATGCTCTAGAATGTGATTTAGGTTCATTTGAATGGTTTATGTTAGCCATTGTCTAAAGTATGATTAAATGTGAGTTATCATGCTTGAAAAACACTATAATGTGTTAAAATTTGAACTCTAATGCTCTAAAATGCTAGTTAGATTCATATGAATGATTTAAGTTAGCCGTTATCTAAAGTATGATTAAATGTGAGATTTCATACTTGAAAATCACTGTGATGTGTTAACATTTGCACTCTAATGCTCTAAAATCCAAGTTATGTTGATATGAATGATTTAGGTTAGCTGTTGCCTAAATTATGATTAAATGTGAGTTTTCATGCTTGAAAATCACCACGATGAGTTAAAATTTGTACTATAATGTTCTAAAATCCGAGTTAGGTACATATGAATGAATTAGGTTACAAATTGTTCATAAATATTGATAAAATGATTGTTTATATGCTTGAAAATCAGTTTGATGTGATTAAAATTATACTCTAATGCTCTAGAATGTGATTTAGGTTCATTTGAATGGTTTATGTTAGCCATTGTCTAAAGTATGATTAAATGTGAGTTATCATGCTTGAAAAACATTATAATGTGTTAAAATTTTAACTCTAATGCTCTAAAATGCTAGTTAGATTCATATGAATGATTTAAGTTAGCCGTTGTCTAAAGTATGATTAAATGTGAGATTTCATACTTGAAAATCACTGTGATGTGTTAAAATTTGCACTCTAATGCTCTAAAATCCAAGTTATGTTGATAAGAATGATTTAGGTTAGCTGTTGCCTAAATTATGATTAAATGTGAGTTTTCATGCTTGAAAATAACTACGATGTGTTAAAATTTGTACTATAATGTTCTAAAATCCGAGTTAGGTACATATGAATGAATTAGGTTACAAATTGTTCATAAATATTGATAAAATGATTGTTTATATGTTTGAAAATCAGTTTGATGTGATTAAAATTATACTCTAATGCTCTAGAATGTGATTTAGGTTCATTTGAATGGTTTATGTTAGCCATTGTCTAAAGTATGATTAAATGTGAGTTATCATGCTTGAAAAACACTATAATGTATTAAAATTTGAACTCTAATGCTCTAAAATGCTAGTTAGATTCATATGAATGATTTAAGTTAGTCGTTGTCTAGATTAAATGTGAGATTTCATGCTTGAAAATCACTGCGATGTGTTAAAATTTGTACTCTAATGTTGTATATGAATGTATTATGTTAGATATTGTTCAAATTTTGATTAAATGATTGTTTATATGCTTGAAAATCAGTGTCATGTGTTAAAATTTGAACTCTAATGCTCTATATTCCGAGTTACGTTTGTATGCATTATTAAGGTTGGCTGTTGTCCAATATTTGATTATATGTGACTTTTAATGTTTGAAAATCACTGCGATGTGTTAATATTTTACTGTATCAATATATGAAATGGATGTGTAATGATTCATTAAATTCTTAAAAGTTGGATAACATTGTTAACTATTACAGGTAAAAGCAATGAAAGACTCTCAGAACCAGAGGGATTTAATACAAATGAAGTATCTTCCAAACGAAAAAAAATATGTGTTAAAAACAAAGTTACTGGTAAAAGAGCAGCAGTTGATGACATCCCAACTGATGAAGGAAGAAGCCAAAACAAAAAAAAGAAAAAGGTTGCAGCGGTTGATATTCCAGATTCAACTGAGGTACTTGACGATGCTGAACAAATTCAATCAGACAATGTTTATACATCAAAGGCATATGCTCCAACTGCTGTGGTAGAGAAGGTAGTGGTAGAGAAGGTAGCTGAAAAAGGTAAGATGATGAGAAATCAGAGGATTAATGCGAAGAAAGTGGTAAAGAAGGTAGCTGAAAAAGAAATTGCTAAAAAAGGCAAAGCAGTCAATATTACAGTTTCAACTGAGGTACTTGACGATGCTGAACAATTTCAATCAGAAAATCTTGAGACATCAAAGACAGATGCTCCAACTGCTGTGATAGGGAAGGAAGTTGTAGAGAAGGTAGTTGAAAAAGGTAAGATGATGAGAATTCGGAGGATTAAATCGAAGAAAGTGGTAGAGAATGTAGATGAAAAAGAAGATGCTGAAAAAAAAGTTTCTAAAAAAGGCAAAGCATTATTTCCCAATATTGTCCCAATAATGTCAGTGCGTCATTTGAATCTTTTGTTAAAAGCATGCACAACAAGACAGCTTAAGGTTATAGAAGAAATGGGTTTGGGACATTTCATCAATAATTTTGAGTATATGTCGGTTCCAACCAAGATGACATATTGGATTGTAGAAAACTATGATCTTGAAAGACACTATAAAGATGAAGGATGAAAGAAGAATTAAAGTAACCAAGGAATTAATTTATGACATTTTGGGTGTTCCGATGGGTGAAAAGAAAGTTATCTCTCTACCTAGCACAACGTCTGAAGATAAGACAACTACAGATTGGAGAGCAACAACACCCTTTGCAGGAGATGATGCAGACAGGATAAATATTTCAAAGCTTGAAGATCATGTTGCTAGCTTGACCGAAACAGATTGGTTTTTCCAAGTCGGCTTTTTGGTTATTTTCTTCTCTTGTCTAGCTGAAGGGAACAAAGATGGCACTGCAAATCAAAGATTCATACCATCGGTAAAACGAATTGAAGAATTTCAACAATTTGTTTGGTGCGAGTATATTTTTGACTGTATTCGATCAGAGATCCAGGATTGGTCACCAGGAAAAACCTTTGCTGCTTCCACAGTAGTATTGGCGGTATGTTTTTTTACAGCATTAACTAATAATGTATTATTTCTTAAATATGATGCAATAAATTTTGAAATATGATACTAATATATATTTTTTCTTTTTTAGCTTATATACTGCAGTTCAACAGATTCGCCTGATCTAAAAGTGGAAAGAACATCACCTGTATTCAAAGATTGGAGTACAGACTTGCTAAAAAAAAGAGAAGCACAAGAAATAGATAGTGGAGGCTTTGGTAAACTTCCTATACTCAAAGAATTTGAATATATTGAACCACCAAAGATCAAATTGAAGAAAAGGAAAGAACGAAATTGTGACAATCCGTCAATTTATGGTTGATATTTTATTCTCAAATATTATTTGAAAATATTATTTTAATGTTACAATATGAACTCACTTATTTTTGGGAAGAAATTTGGATTTACGTCTTGAAGTAGCATCGACTACGTTTATACCGGAGGATTCAACGTTACGTGCTTACGTTTACATACACCGTCTTTGGTGACAGTCCGACATTTCAGAAAATAAATTTGTCCATGAATATTATTTTGGAGTTTTAAATTTGAGTTGGTTCATAAACTCAAAAATTTACGAGAAGAAATTAGGACTTACGATTTTATTTTTACGTCCTTTACGACTAAACCGGAAACCTTAGGATTACGTATTTACGTTTTCGAACTCCGTTTTTGATGAAACAATTTTTATTGGATTCGTTTTGTGACGTTGATTCATAATTTATAAAAACGTTTTTCGTAAAACGACCCGAGGGCACGCAAATCGAGGAAACTAGAATCGAGGAGTACCCGTAAATAAATGGGGATGAGACAAAATAACTTTTGCCCCACCCCCATATATGGGACGGCCAACACATTCCCTATGTGTCAAATGGTAGCTAATAAAACTAACACATGTCACTTGAGCTTAATGTGTAAGCTAAGTTTACACCAAAACCATCTATCCTAAACAAACTAGCTCATTCAACATGCAAACCACTCTATCAAAACTCTCTCTTCCTCTTGTTTGTGCCGTCCCCTTCACCATCCATAACCATTATTTGATCTAAAATTTAACCATAAACCTTATGTTGTTTCTACATATGTTGAAGCCCCTTTGAAACCCTATTGATTGGTGGTGTTTATAACATCCAAGGAGGGGTTTTCATGGTGTATTGAGGCTGATTTTCCACAAGGTTTCTATGAAGAATGGAGGTCATGAAGGTGGTCTTGGTGCATCATAAGTTTCTCCATCCAAAACCATGTCAAACTCATAACCTACATCAAGTTGGTGGTATAAAGATTGTCCTCCTCAACTTCTTGTTATTTTGATTATGTAAACATGTATTTTATTTCCTATTGTATATATATTTATGATGATTATATGATGATAAAAATGTTATGTGGGGATTTGTTGTTGATAATCATGGATAAAAAGGTGAAAAATCATAAGAAACAAGGTTAAAATCTTGGTTAAATTTGATGGCTGTATAAAACAGTAAAGAAGTAAGTCATAAACTGATAAAATGATGAAGTGGAATATATTTACAGTAAGCTATGGGTCTTGTACACATGTGAGAGTTGGCCATGCAATGGAATCAAAATAATGAGTGAGATATGATCAAAACAAGTTTAGGGTATAAATCTGAAATTACTGTTTTGGACGATTTTTAGAAAATACTTAAATGATGATTCAACAGTAGCTATAGAAGAGTTAAATGTAGCACATATCATGTAGTTTATGTGATAAAAATTTGAGCTTCTATCTCCATGTAGAACTCAAGATATGGCAGTTTTGGTGAAGATGAAGTTAAAAATCAGATTTTTGGAAATTAAAGAATAATACTATTATGTAAGCACTCACATTTTAATATATAAAATGTAAAATAAAAACCCACTAACTTATAAAACTTATTTACATAAATATATATATAAGGTTAATCAAATGGATAAATTATATAAATGGTGGTGAAATAATGTTTATAAGTAATAAAAACTATAAACTTGATTTTTACGACTTTTTCGGCTATCGCCGTAAAATTAACGTTTTTGTTAAATAAAACTTAGATGGTTGGACCCGTCTAATGTAAACTTTTTAAAACTTATATACTGATATATAAACATGTATAACAAGTAAAAACTGATAAAACCCGAATTATAGGACATACGGACGTTAACGGACTAAATTAACGTTATTGGACTAACAATATAACAAAAATGGACTAAAACACTTATAAACTTATTATTGGGCTTAACCCATTTGGGCCCAACTTGTAAAGTTTAAGTACTGATAACATAAGTACCAAATGGATTAAAATAAGTTAAATAACTTATAATAAGCTTATTGGACCTAAAACACGTAAAAAGGTAAAACGAGAAAACTAGTATAAAAGTTATCGACACATAACTCTAAAATGAGTAAACGAGAATATGTAAACCCACTTGATCATCATATATATATAATCATCATATGTATACATAATTGATATTTTATAAAGTCATTGGACAAACGTCTAAGACCGATTATTATTTGTCTAGGTTTCCGTGATTGAAGCACGTACCGTACGTCCGAATTGCCGATAACCCGCCTTCCCACATCAACGTGAGTTCATAGCCTCGCACTCTTTTAAATGTTTTTATAAATGTTTTATAAACCCGCGAGGGAGATAACATGTTAGTTTTTATAAAATAGGACACCATTTGTCCCGATTGTTTGTTTATTGATTTTGGACCCGAATGATTGAATGACCCGATTGTATGACCCGATAAATGATTAATGGACCCGATAGATGAAATAAAATGGATTATTAAAGTTAGGTTATGTCACTAAAAGTCCCATTAGCATGAATTGTGAACTATCGGGAGTTGGTAGACGCTTATGCATTTGATAGTACTATTTGGGGACGATCACCCCAGTTCGCGCCTTGACGGTTGATCCCCGTCGTGCCACATTGATTGGTAAGCGAATTTATGTATGAGAAGATTTCCATAGCGTGACCTTTGTGACGACACGCTACTTTAGATGGGCAAAATTGGTATCGGGTTAGCTACCCGTTTTGGTTTAGTAAGGTAACAATGTCATGCGGCTTGTAATAATCCAAAACTAACGAAATACTATTAGACGCATCGAATTACGAAGTATTGCCTGACTAGCAATACGGGGTCATACTATTGATATTATGTTTGTGTTTTGGTTTTCATAACCATACTCATATAACAGTTTTTAATCTATACAACGTTGCAAAACGTATTGTATGATGTTTTTACGACATTGGCTCGTATAATGATTTTTAAGGCTTTGTGTAACCATATTCATATAATGGTTTTATTTAATCTATACAACGTTGCAAAACGTATTGTATGATGTTTTTACGACATTGGCTCGTATAATAATTTTTAAGGCAAATGCCTATATTATGATTTTCGATAAGGATTTATATAAAGTGACTTTGGCTATTTTATGGCCTATTACAAAGATTTGTATAAAATGATTTTGGCTATTTTACGGCCTATTACAATGATTTGTACGAATTGATTTTTGGTACTAATTTTATACCAAAGTTATATTGATGGAATTTATTAAACTCTATGAATTCACTCGGCGTTATCGCTGACCTTTTCTTTTAACATGTTTTATCTCAGGTACTTGAAGGTAATTCTTGGGAAGACAACAAGAATTCATGGCCCGCACTTAAACAATATTTTCCATTCAAATACTTTGTAAAACTTTGTATGAAATATAATGACTTGGGACCGATGTAACTTTGATATTTATGAATGGAAATGATTTATTATTAAACAACGCGATTTTTATGTGTTGTCTATGATGTGAGTAATGTGCTATCCCGTAACACCAACTAGTCTTCCGCTGTACTGAGTTGTATAAATTTGGGGGTATTACAGTTTGGTATCAGAGCTCTCGTTATAGAGAACGAAAGATTTTTAAAACTAAGGTTTTGAATAAAACTTTTCAAAATCTTTTAACTATAAACATTTTTCTAAAAATGTCTAAAAATCTTTTGACTATAACGGTGCCGAAGAATTCCCGAGTTACCGACAAGGCCAAGACTGAGAAGTGTTATTTTAATATATATATAACTTGGATTATATATATATGATGTAATTTTATTACATGATTGTTTGATGATTATTTTGATTTTTATACGAGGTATTTATACGACGTAGATTGTCACAAGTAACCCTAAATTCCCCTAGTAAATTAATCGAAGCTATTCTCGTAGGAATTCTAGCTATCCTAGATCTAAACCAAGTTGTGGATATTTATGATCCCAACAAATGGTTGAATTTCGTAGAAATGTAGATATTAGTTGATTGTGATATTGAAAAAAAATTGGCAAGATTAAATCTGATATCGATGTCATGACGATCTTTTCTTATAGAGTGGAGTTTGACAAAACGTTACCACCTAGAAAGATGTCATCTGATTCGTTGTCATCCAATTCTTAAATTGAAATCGAAAGGGTGAATGTTGCACTTGAGGCTGTTATTGGAACCATTACCCAAAAGCCTCATGCCACTAATACCTTTCCGAGAAGTCTAGTTGAATGATCAAGTCATTTCATATTAATGACTCATTTGATAATTGTTGTTGTAAGAGCTATAGGATTGGAAATTAAGTGTTGATTCATATTAAGATTGTATTGCCTTTACAAGGCCAAAGAATAAGGTTGTAAGTATTGGATAATGAGGTAGGATATCGAATTGAGTATAAAATTGGTTGAAACTTGAATAAAGTAAAATTTAACTCGTATGGAATATGAGATTGTTAAGAAGAAGTTGTTAAGTTCTGTGATTGAATTATAAGGTTTTAAATGATTGTTAGATTGTGTTAAGAGTTGTTCCTAGGCCATTGTCCACTAACGAGGATGCCCAATGTCCAAGAAATAAATTGAAGAAATCTTCTTCTGAATTGAGACCGATGGATCTTCCGGGACATGTGGAACACCTAATGACTCTTGTAGATTAGTATTCATTGTGGTATCTTGTAAAAATAATCCCTAACTTAACTGAGATATCAGTTGGTAGGATGAGTTCTGAAAATTGTATGACATAGTGACACGTAAGGTGTTATGGTACAATTTTGACTTGTTTGTGATTAATGAAAAAGACTACCTTTGATTGCTAAATTCTACATGTATCGATGATATCTATCTTTTCTTGCTTCATCCTAATGTTCGCGTTAGTGATGTAACCGTTGAACAAGTACTCATCTCGAATTGAGTTACGTTGTGGATTATTCTTTCTGAGTGCCATTAAGGTCATGAACCTCATGATTAATTGGCTAAGCTCATTTCCTATTATATTATAGTTAGTTCTTGGTGAACAAGCTTTCATCACTCTTTTGCAGATCACTCATTGTTTTTATAAGATAAAACAGTATGCCTTGAGAAAAATTGAATTTTCATCACTATAAGGATTATTCATAGTGAGATTTATAAGTGATTTTTATTGAAATGAAGTTGTTTATAAAACACTTTGGAAAACCTAATTGTTTTCATAACAAGGAAAATCTTTGTAAATTTATACTTGATTCTTATTTAAGAATTAAGTATGAAAATGTTTTTATTATAAACATGATGATAAAATTTTGACGAACTGAGTATTGCATCGTTAATCTTGAAATTGTATATAGTTGCGCGCCTACATACAATTTGGAATGGACCATGCAAGGCTGATTAGTAGTCACCATAAAACTGATTAATAAACACTACATTTCCTATTGTGAAAGATAAAATTTTATGGGATCTGCAAGAAGTGAAAAATAAGGACATAGTGTTAGGGACACTTACATATGTGCCTGTAACACCCATTCTTCTGAGTCAAATTTACTCATCTGTGGAAATTGTCTTATTTGACAATTGACAATTCTTTCTTATCCAATTCTCCCGTAGTGAAATTCTTAGGAAAAGTATTTGATTACCGAGTGTTGATACCCGACTGGATGTATCGACGTTCCTATCATTTCTTTTGATTTGATTTCATTTGAATGACCTGGGTAACGATCCGAGGAGCTTTCGAATGCGTACTCAAATTATGAAAACATGGGATATATTCATATTCATTAAATGTTTTCGTCTGTATCTGATTTGAAATTCTCTCGCGTAGATTATGCGTTGACCTTACTCTTTTAATGGTAGTTGTGTCTCCATATATCCTTGAATTTGTGAAGGATTATGAATTATTATTAGTCTTTTGAGAAGTTCACATCTTATCGACGGCAATGAAACTGGAGAGTTGATAGTGCCAGTAGAATGGATTGATTGATTATGACATGACTAAATTGTCTTAATGGATGGGAACTCAAATAGAATTCCCCTAACTGATAAGATGTTGATTATCAAAAGTGATCTAAATAACTCTTGATGGATGACCATATCCTGTATTAAGACTTGAAATTATAACGTGAATGGTTGAGAATTAATCATAGATATTATAATCTAGAAGAACCTAATATGAATTTATTAAAAGATGTTTATGTTATCCGAAACTTTAGTAAGTATTTGTTGGTAAATTACCTAGACTTATGCCATTAAGGCAAGTTGAAATTGGTATTGATTATATTCCCGGTGTTGCACTTGTGGCTTGTACACTATACGTCAGCACCATCTAAATTAAAGGAATTACCGTACAACTGAGAAAGTTGTCGGAGAAAGATTTTATTATACCAAGCCTGTCATCCTGAAGAGCTATGGTGTTATCTTTCCTTATATTTATAGATTACCGTGACTGAGTAAATTGACAATCGAAAACGATATCCATAACTCGAAATGGAAGAATTGTTCGATCATTTACAAGGTTCTAGCAAATTTGATCCATAGCATGGTTATCATCAACTTCGCATCTGCGAAAGATATTATCTATTCCAATCACTACATCCGGTGCTTGTAATGAACATTATGAGTTCCATGTGATGTCGTTTGGATTGACCAATGCACATGTAGCATTCATAAATTTGGTGAATCACGTGTGTAGGCTGTAATTTGATAAATTCATGCTTGCGATCATTAAGGACTATTTGTTTGTTAATACAAATAATAATGAGTTAATAATTAGTTATAAATTGCCCTGAATTGGCTAAACAATGAAAACCTATACCTTAAATATTTAACATGTGATTAAGGACTTAATCCTTTATATGATTTAACCGTGTAATTAATAGATAATGGAAGCTATATTGACTTTTCAAAAAATTAGAACCATTAACGCTTAGGGATTAAAAACTTAATCCTTTACATAAAATGACCGTTGGATTAATAATGGTAAGATGTATGCATATAGACTCTTCAAAAAATTAAGAGCCCTTTTAAGACTTTGGATTTTACCAAAAAGAAATGGAAATATATTTTGACAAATATTTTAACAAAGGATTTTAAGGGATTATTCCCTTATACACAAACCATTTAACTAAACTTCTGTTTAGGGGTAAATGTTTGTGTATACCTCAAAATAACCTAAGAGGGATTGAGGAAACTATAACTTATGACTTGAAATTTGAAACGATAATTTTTACTTTTCAAACTAAGAAAACTTTGACCAAAGTATAAACAAAGGTTTTTCGAACATTTACGAAATCTTATTAAATATTTTCGATAAATCAACAAAAATCTTGTTAATTAAATTCAAATTATTTTTGAACATTTTATATAATTGGTCGAACTAAGAAATTTAAAACTTTTACGTTTACGCTTCATAAAAATTAACTAATAATTATTTAATTAATTATAATAATTATCGACGCTTTAGACGCCGGATTAAGAAAAACTGATAAAAATGATAGATGAGACAAAACTAAAACTTAGAATATGAAGAAAGAATTTTGAATAAATAAAGTTATGATATTTATTTCATCAGGAGAAAGTGAACGTAATTACTGACGCTTAATATAGAAAGAATATCTGAGTGAATTGTGGACATGATAATTACATCATCATGAGAATAATATAGATACTGACATATTATATAAAAAGGATAAAGAAACAATTAGTACATGTTTCTTAATAATGAAGGTGCAAAATAAATTGCCGAACAATTTAAATATAAACGATGTTTGTAAGAAGGGATAATATAGATTATAAAAGAGGTTTCACGGCTAATGTGAACCATTAGAATTGAGAAGCCGATAACGTTAAATATTTTAAAGGCCACTTGTGGTTGCCTAAATATGGAAGATCATGAGATATATTTATGTTGGAATTTGTAAGTATAAGTATTCTATTTATATCATTTATGACTAGAAGTATCTTTGTCTGAAGAAGTTGTACTGATGGCAATTATGAAGGCAGACATCGCCTCATACATTAGTAAACGTCTAGCTATTGCTAAGGTCATCATCCGAATTTGATTCGATTTGGGTCATCGTCGACAGACTGACCAAATCTGCTAATATCATTCCCGTTGATGATAAATGCAAAAGAGTTATGTAAACATAGTGTGCCTGTATCGAACATCTAAATCAAGATCCTCGCTTCGCATCGAATTTCTAGAGATTTGCTCAGGAATCATTGAGAACGAACCTTGATGAGAGTACTATGTACCATCCCAAATCGAAGGGACGAGGTAAAGTAACGATACAGAGTCATATAAGTGTTGTTTTATGTTTGAATGAATGACCTTTGGTAATAGACCGTATAGTCGTTTTCCTTTGGAGAGATTATCATTGATAATCATCATATTAGGATTGAGATCAAATCTTGTTAGGATCTAAATCTTAGAGCATCTGTAAGCAGGAGTTGAAATGAAGACATCCGACATACACCCACTGTGAGTTGGACATGTCTTTTTAGGCTTAAGGTTTCCTATGAAGGCGAACCTATCCTTGCAAAATACCTGACCCGCGAGATCTGAAATGATTGTTGAAATTAGGATCTGATTATTGACAGCCGGTAATGGGAAAGAGGTTATGTAAAAGTGAAATGTAGATCTTGAAGTGCCAAATGGGTAGCGAAGTTATGCCACAATTTTTAACTTGGGAAAATGAATTCAATGATCTGACAAATCATGGGATATAAGTCCCCGTTGTATGGGACCATTGAGATGATGCGAAAGATTGGTTTGAAAGGCATATAAGCTGGATCTACCCTAGGACTTCAAAGACTGCGTGAATTATGTTTCGTATATCGAACTTGATGGAATATCTATCAAGTTAAAATCTGAATTCTTCTTAGTAATGTTTAGATCGGCAAAAAGTTGCATTCATCAGAAACCCATGAACATCATGGATAGAGAAAGTAAGTCAACATTTAGCCTGATCTTATTCCCGTAGTTATGCTTGATGAAACTCGCGTATTATAATGGATTGCACTTGTGAGAAGAGACCGAATGTGGAGGAAATACCCACATGGCTTTAACTCTATAAGAAGCGAGTAGTAAGGTAAGATGATCTTTGAGGACAAAGATCCTGTTTAGGGGTAAATGCTGTGACAATCCGTCAATTTATAGTTGATATTTTATTCTCAAATATTATTTGAAAATATTATTTTAATGTTACAATATGAACTCACTTATTTTTGGGAAGAAATTTGGATTTGCGTCTTGAAGTAGCATCGACTACGTTTATACCGGAGGATTCAACGTTACGTGCTTACGTTTACATACACCGTCTTTGGTGACAGTCCGACATTTCAGAAAATAAATTTGTCCATGGATATTATTTTGGAGTTTTAAATTTGAGTTGGTTCATAAACTCAAAAATTTACGAGAAGAAATTAGGACTTACGATTTTATTTTTACGTCCTTTACGACTAAACCGGAAACCTTAGGATTACGTATTTACGTTTTCGAACTCCGTTTTTGATGAAACAATTTTTATTGGATTCGTTTTGTGACGTTGATTCATAATTTATAAAAACGTTTTTCGTAAAACGACCCGAGGGCACGCAAATCGAGGAAACTAGAATCGAGGAGTACCCATAAATAAATGGGGATGAGACAAAATAACTTTTGCCCCACCCCCATATATGGGACGGCCAACACATTCCCTATGTGTCAAATGGTAGCTAATAAAACTAACACATGTCACTTGAGCTTAATGTGTAAGCTAAGTTTACACCAAAACCATCTATCCTAAACAAACTAGCTCATTCAGCATGCAAACCACTCTATCAAAACTCTCTCTTCCTCCTGTTTGTTCCGTCCCCTTCACCATCCATAACCATTATTTGATCTAAAATTTAACCATAAACCTTATGTTGTTTCTACATATGTTGAAGCCCCTTTGAAACCCTATTGATTGGTGGTGTTTATAACATCCAAGGAGGAGTTTTCATGGTGTATTGAGGCTGATTTTCCACAAGGTTTCTATGAAGAATGGAGGTCATGAAGGTGGTCTTGGTGCATCATAAGTTTCTCCATCCAAAACCATGTCAAACTCATAACCTACATCAAGTTGGTGGTATAAAGATTGTCCTCCTCAACTTCTTGTTATTTTGATTATGTAAACATGTATGTTATTTCCTATTGTATATATATTTATGATGATTATATGATGATAAAAATGTTATGTGAGGATTTGTTGTTGATAATCATGGATAAAAAGGTGAAAAACCATAAGAGACAAGGTTAAAATCTTGGTTAAATTTGATGGCTGTATAAAACAGTAAAGAAGTAAGTCATAAACTGATAAAATGATGAAGTGGAATAGATTTACAGTAATCTATGGGTCTTGTACACATGTGAGAGTTGGCCATGCAATGGAATCAAAATAATGAGTGAGATATGATCAAAACAAGTTTAGGGTATAAATCTGAAGTTACTGTTTTGGACGATTTTTAGAAAATACTTAAAGGATGATTCAACAGTAGCTATAGAAGAGTTAAATGTAGCACATATCATGTAGTTTATGTGATAAAAATTTGAGCTTCTATCTCCATGTAGAACTCAAGATATGGCAGTTTTGGTGAAGATGAAGTTAAAAATCAGATTTTTGGAAATTAAAGAATAATACTATTATATAAGCACTCACATTTTAATATATAAAATGTAAAATAAAAACCCACTAACTTATAAAACTTATTTATATAAATATATATATAAGGTTAATTAAATGGATAAATTATATAAATGGTGGTGAAATAATGTTTATAAGTAATAAAAACTATAAACTTGATTTTTACGACTTTTTCGGCTATCGCCGTAAAATTAACGTTTTTGTTAAATAAAACTTAGATGGTTGGACCCGTCTAATGTAAACTTTATAAAACTTATATACTGATATATAAACATGTATAAAAAGTAAAAACCGATAAAACCCGAATTATAGGACATACGGACGTTAACGGACTAAATTAACGTTATTGGACTAACAATATAACAAAAATGGACTAAAACACTTATAAACTTATTATTGGGCTTAACCCATTTGGGCCCTACTTGTAAAGTTTAAGTACTGATAACATAAGTACCAAATGGATTAAAATAAGTTAAATAACTTATAATAAGCTTATTGGACCTAAAACACGTAAATAGGTAAAACGAGAAAACTAGTATAAAAGTTATCGACACATAACTCTAAAATGAGTAAACGAGAATATGTAAACACACTTGATCATCATATATATATAATCATCATATGTATACATAATTGATATTTTATAAAGTCATTGGACAAACGTCTAAGACCGATTATTATTTGTCTAGGTTTCCGTGATTGAAGCACGTACCGTACGTCCGAATTGCCGATAACCCGCCTTCCCACATCAACGTGAGTTCATAGCCTCGCACTCTTTTAAATGTTTTTATAAATGTTTTATAAACCCGCGAGGGAGATAACATGTTAGTTTTTATAAAATAGGACACCATTTGTCTCGATTGTTTGTTTATTGATTTTGGACCCGAATGATTGAATGACCCGATTGTATGACCCGATAAATGATTAATGAACCCGATAGATGAAATAAAATGGATTATTAAAGTTAGGTTATGTCACTAAAAGTCCCATTAGCATGAATTGTGAACTACCGGGAGTTGGTAGACGCTTATGCATTTGATAGTACTATTTGGGGACGATCACCCCAGTTCGCGCCTTGACGGTTGATCCCCGTCATGCCACATTGATTGGTAAGCGAATTTATGTATGAGAAGATTTCCATAGCGTGACCTTTGTGACGACACGCTACTTTAGATGGGCAAAATTGGTATCGGGTTAGCTACCCGTTTTGGTTTAGTAAGGTAACAATGTCATGCGGCTTGTAATAATCCAAAACTAACGAAATACTATTAGACGCATCGAATTACGAAGTATTGCCTGACTAGCAATACGGGGTCATACTATTGACATTATGTTTGTGTTTTGGTTTTCATAACCATACTCGTATAACGGTTTTTAATCTATACAACGTTGCAAAACGTATTGTATGATGTTTTTACGACATTGGCTCGTATAATGATTTTTAAGGCTTTTTATAACCATATTCATATAATGGTTTTATTTAATCTATACAACGTTGCAAAACGTATTGTATGATGTTTTTACGACATTGGCTCGTATAATAATTTTTAAGGCAAATGCCTATATTATGATTTTCGATAAGGATTTATATAAAGTGACTTTGGCTATTTTATGGCCTATTACAAAGATTTGTATAAAATGATTTTGGCTATTTTACGGCCTATTACAATGATTTGTACGAATTGATTTTTGGTACTAATTTTATACCAAAGTTATATTGATGGAATTTATTAAACTCTATGAATTCACTCGGCGTTATCGCTGACCTTTTCTTTTAACATGTTTTATCTCAGGTACTTGAAGGTAATTCTCGGGAAGACAACAAGAATTCATGGCCCGCACTTAAACAATATTTTCCATTCAAATAATTGTAAAACTTTGTATGAAATATAATGACTTGGGACTGATGTAACTTTGATATTTATGAATGGAAATGATTTATTATTAAACAACGCGATTTTTATGCGTTGTCTATGATGTGAGTAATGTGCTATCCCGTAACACCAACTAGTCTTCCGCTGTACTGAGTTGTATAAATTTGGGGGTGTTACAGAAATAATCTACTAGGTAAGTTATAATCTTATATTAAAAAAATATAGATATATGGAATCATATGATGATTTCTAATATTAGGTTTGATCCTTGTGTTAACAGAGGGTGAAAGTACTAGCCGAGAAGAGAATCTACAATAGTTCAAAGAAAAAATTAGTCAGGTAATCATCAAGTCTCTTCTTTATTATTAAGTTAAAATATAAGTTCCATATCTTGATGCATTAGTTTAGAAATTTTAATGAATCAAAGTTAGATTTTAGTTAACATAGACTATTTTGCAAAAAATAAATCATCATATTTTTACTGAATAAAAGTTAAAAAGTTTAATGCATCAAACTCATTTTTTAAATAATTTTTTTTAAAAAAAAGAGAAAAAGTTTAATGCATCAAAGTTATCTTTAGCTAACAATTTATCTTTTTTTAAAACAAACAGGATATGAAGGTTTTCTAAAATGATAACCTCATAAAGCTTATTGAAATGTTTGTAATCCTAAAAATACATATCTTACTGCAATAAAGATTAAAATTTCAACAGATCATAGCTTATATATATATATTTTATTTTATTTTATATTATATTATATTTCTCAAAATAATACAAGCATATATAATTTAAAATATGTTAAAAAGTTTAATGCATCAAAGTTATGTTTTACTAACATTTTTTTTTCAAAAACACACAGATATGAAGGTTTTCTTGAATCATAAGCTCATAAAGCTTATTCAAATGTTTGAAGATCATGACGAGAAGCTAAAAATAGCATTGAATGAATAACCAGTTGACGATGAATTCAAGGAGATTGTTCAAAAAAGAAATACATTCTTAAAGAGAATGTATAACGATGATGATTCTTTGAATCATCAAGATAAGACCGATGCAGATAGAGATAATGTATTGAATGAAGTTGGTTTGAATGAATATGAACAAGAAGGGATGAATGAAGGCGACGACGCCGATGAGACAAATATTACTGAGCCTGTTGGGAATGTGGAAGTTGGAATGAATGAAGGTATAGACGCCAATGAATCTGGTAATGCTGAGCCTGTAGCAACGGATGAAGGGAATTCTACGCCAGACTCAACACCAGAATATGAAAGGCGGACAAGGTCAACAACCAAAGATAAAGCAGCAGCATCATCACCTGCTAAAGGGGGAAAAAATAAACCATCTATTGCCCCTAAAAAACAACAAAAGGAAAAGCCGGAGAAGCATCGCCCACTAAAGCAGGAAAAACCTCTAAAAGTAAATGAACAATGACACTTCTTTGGTTTCTACTAATATTTTATCTTATATCGTATGTTTCGGATATTGAATGTCTGTAATATAACTAGAAGACCTTTAAAACTTGAATGTCTGTAGTATATTCTAATCTAGTTACATATTTAAGTAATATGTAATAACTACATTTTATGCAACAATTTCATCGCATCATAATGTTTATAAACTAAATAGAATTATATTCTATGATATACTACTTAACAAAAGAGTGCAAACTAGATTATAAAGAAATATTAAATCAGCTATTTTCTTTTTTTTTAATTTGATTTTTTGTCAAACAGATTGTTTAAATGCTGAAATATGTTCTGAAGTGTATGATAAAGATGTCAACGAGAGATGTAAAACTCAAAAAATTTGTTTGCATTTTTTTTATTTCATCATTTTGAATATAACCTAAAGTTTAAATAATGAGCATTTTGAAATAAAAACCTTATATTATGATTGTTAAAAGTAATAGAAATATAAAAACCTTAAATAATGAGCATTTTGACTATAACCACTATTTTAATTTCGAGGACGAAATTTTCTTTTTAGAAAGGTAGAGTTGTAAAACTCAAAAATTTTGGTTGCATTTTTTTATTTCATCATTTTGAATATAACCTAAAGTTTAAATAATGAGCATTTTGAAATAAAAACCTTATATTATGATTGTTGAAAATAATAGAAATATAACATAAAGTTTAGAATAAAAAAAATTAAACTTATATATGGCCATTTCTATAATAATAATTAAAATATTAATAAAAACAAAAAAAAATAGTATAAACTAATTGGTAATTAATGAAGCATAAATGCATGCATATTGCAACATCAATACAATTGACGTTGAATTTGAAAGTGAAAACTAATCGTGAACTTAGTCAAATTTACCATATTAATAATTGGAATAATTGGCTCATTTGATTTTATGATTAATATTCAATGATATTATGGGCCTAGTCAACTACTCATGATCTCATAATTCCGTCGGTTACATAAGAAGTGTAAATACATACATATTGTATATTGCAACGTAAATATTCCGTCGATTACGCAAGAGGTGCTTATATCAGAAAAAAAAATTGCTCATTAGCACATCTCTAAAACTCTAAACAAAAAAAAATACACTGCAACAAGAAGGTGCTTTAAAATTTGGAAGCAGGATATCGGTTGATTTGAGAATTTAGATATTGGGTTCATATAAAATCTGGTGCTCGTGTTTAAAGTTCTATATTGAACCGTGGTCGATCCTTTTGAGGTAATTTTACGCCATAGTTGCTAATCATATTTTTACGTCTAAGTATTAATTTGGTACAAGTGATTTTATGAAAAAGACTAAATTTCAGTTTAAAACTTCTCGTCCTTATGATGCACAAACTTGTATTTGTGGTTCTCTAGTGAGTCGAAATCGATACTTTTACATGCAGGAATGATTATCATTGAGATTAAAATTAATGTTGCTTTCACCTAAATGGAACTAATCTTAAAATATTCTAATGTTTTCATACAATTGTTGTACACTTTTGCTACTGTTAATAGCATTGTTCTTTTATTTTATTTTATTTTTGATAAAAATAGTATGTGTAAGCATAGATCATTTAAAAAAAATTGTATCTGATGGTCATTATTTTGCTAAATATCTTGAATGCCTAACGTAGAAAGAAATTATAACTTGCTTTGATAACAAGATAAATGAGTCGGCTTTCTCGGTCATTTTGTAAAACTCAAGCGAATGCATAATATATTTGAACTCGAGCCGGTACATTGATCTCGTGAAATAGAACTAAATCACGATGAGTATTTGTTTCAATGCATCAAAATTTAACAAGTATGGTTTGTGAAGTCACGCTCGATTATTTATTCTAATATAACCACATCAGGCCATAAATTATTTTCATACATGGTTGGGACATTATTGCCATACATAGTACTACGTGATTATCAAGAGTATTTTCAAAATGGGTAAATCTTGGTCTATCCTATTGTATGTTATATAATACTAATGGAATAACATCACTAATATAAATGACATCAATAAGACTAATTGCTAATTGATATATAAATACTAAAGTAATTTATGAGGAATTAACTTTTAGTATTAATTAATTACAAATTTATGTAGATAATTCAAAGCGGGAGTAGTTTGTCTTTTAGGGTGCACGTTGATTCGCTTTTAAGGTACGGACATTCGGTTCTTTATTAAAGAACACTTTTTTACTCTTTCTTATACAACTCCATTTGATAAATCCTTATGCCATTGCTATATTCCCATATGCTTGTTTGTTATATTCATAAAGGTGCTTAGTATTTCTTTTGCCTTGTTATGATTCCATTATTGTTATGCCTTTAAATGTTCTCCATTGAATACTTTTATTCCCTAATTGTTATTTCTTGAAATGAACCCTTAAGCCGAGCCATATTTTGTATCTAGTCATGGGGATACCATGACCATGTCATACGATGCACCGGTGACATGACACTAACTGGGGCGGTGTGATTAGATCCCCGGCGTTCCCTTTTGGTGCACATAATTATTATATTATCGTGAGCGCGGGTGCTAGTCATGAGCTAGTGCACGTGCTATTGACATTTGTTTTGCAGGGAGCGTATGGATGCATCCTAGGTATTTGTTTGATATGATATGATGTGATTTAATGTGATAGGTTTGTGTGTGCAATACACGCCGTCACTTTGGTACATAGGAGTCACAATCCTAATACACATATATGATTATTTGGTTGTTTGGATATGTGATTTGTTATGTGTGCTCGTGGGCTATTCTTGTCTTTCATTAACTTTTTATTCATCCACTTAATCATCCTTATGTTCATACCTTGTGATATCTTCATTATTGTTTTCTCTTTTGCCTTAAACCATATTTGTTATATCCGTTCGCTGGGCGTTTTGCTCAGCCGTTTCTTTTTCCATGCGGCAGGTATTAAGCGGGAGACGGGGCATTGAGAGAGTTTGGACTTACCTAGATTCACCCAAGTTTTTAATAAATCTTAAGACATTTTATGATTTGATACTTTGCATTTTGGACCCCGTTGTTTTGGGGATTTTTGTTTATCAAGATATTACTTTAAGTATTTTTGATTTAATAAAAATTTCATTTTAGCCCTTTTAAAATATGATGTATCTGATGTGACACCAGTAGTAGCACTTTATCTCTTTTCGGAGAGGGGTGTTACAATTATGGTATCAGAGAGTCTACGACCTAGGATTGCCTACAACAATAGTTGGCATGCTAGCATTAAGGCAACCCCGTTTGAGCTTTTGTATGGACGTAAGTGTTGTGCTCCTATTTGTTGGAATGAGGTAGGTGAACGCATTATCGAGGGTCCGGAACTTATCGAGGTGACTAACGAAAAGGTTGCCATTGCTAAGGAAAAGCTTAAGGAAGCTAGGTCTCGACAAAAGAGTTACGCTGATCGTCATAGGAGAGAGTTATCCTTTAGTCCCGGAGATCGTGTTTTTCTGAAAGTTTCTCCGTGTCGCGGTGTTCGTCGTTTCGGTATTAAGGGGAAACTTAGTCCACGTTTTATTGGCCCTTTTGAGATTCTCGATCGTGTTGGGGAGGTTTCTTATCGTTTGGCTCTACCCCCACAGTTATCTCACGTGCATAATGTGTTCCATGTATCACTTTTGAGGGGATACAAGTATCACCCTCTACATGTCGTTTCTTATCCTTTGGATCAAATCCAAGAAGACTTATCTCTAGCCGAGGAGCCTGAGGCCATCTTGGACCGTCAGGAACGTGTTATGAGAAACAAGACCATTCATTTTGTAAAGATTCTTTGGAAGAATCATCCTGAGCGCGAGGCTACTTGGGAAACCGAGGAGTCAATACGCTCTAGGTATCCTCATTTCTTCGCATAGTTTGGTACGTTCCATTCCGTTTACTTCGTTTTCCTTGTTGATTATTCTATTTCAATTTCGAGGTCAAGATTTTTCTTTTAGAGAGGAGGAATTATAAAACCCTTAACCACTATTTTAATTTCGAGGACGAAATTTTCTTTTTAGAAAGGTCGAGTTGTAAAACTCAAAAATTTTGGTTGCATTTTTTTATTTCATCATTTTGAATATAACCTAAAGTTTAAATAATGAGCATTTTGAAATAAAAACCTTATATTATGATTGTTGAAAATAATAGAAATATAACATAAAGTTTAGAATATAAAAAAAAATTAAACTTATATATGGCCATTTCTATAATAATAATTAAAATATTTATAAAAACAAAAAAAATAGTATAAATTAATTGGTAATTAATGAAGCATAAATGCATGCATATTGCAACATCAATACAATTGACGTTGAATTTGAAAGTGAAAACTAATCGTGAACTTAGTCAAATTTACCATATTAATAATTGGAATAATTGGCTCATTTGATTTTATGATTAATATTCAATGATATTATGGGCCTAGTCAACTACTCATGATCTCATAATTCCGTCGGTTACATAAGAAGTGTAAATACATACATATTGTATATTGCAACGTAAATATTCCGTCGGTTACGCAAGAGGTGCTTATATCAGAAAAAAAAATTGCTCATTAGCACATCTCTAAAACTCTAAACAAAAAAAAAATACACTGCTTTAAAATTTGGAAGCAGGATATCAGTTGATTTGAGAATTTAGATATTGGGTTCATATAAAATCTGGTGCTCGTGTTTAAAGTTCTATATTGAACCGTGGTCGATCCTTTTGAGGTAATTTTACGCCATAGTTGCTAATCATATTTTTACGTCTAAGTATTAATTTGGTACAAGTGATTTTATGAAAAAGACTAAATTTCAGTTTAAAACTTCTCGTCCTTATGATGCACAAACTTGTATTTGTGTTTCTCTAGTGAGTCGAAATCGATACTTTTACATGCAGGAATGATTATCATTGAGATTAAAATTAATGTTGCTTTCACCTAAATCGAACTAATCTTAAAATATTCTAATGTTTTCATACAATTGTTGTACACTTTTGCTACTGTTAATAGCATTGTTCTTTTATTTTATTTTATTTTTGATAAAAATAGTATGTGTAAGCATAGATCATTTAAAAAAAAATTGTATCTGATGGTCATTATTTTGCTAAATATCTTGAATGCCTAACGTAGTAAAGAAATTATAACTTGCTTTGATAACAAGATAAATGAGTCGGCTTTCTCGGTCATTTTGTAAAACTCAAGCGAATGCATAATATATTTGAACTCGAGCCGGTACATTGATCTCGTGAAATAGAACTAAATCACGATGAGTATTTGTTTCAGTGCATCAAAATTTAACAAGTATGGTTTGTGAAGTCACGCTCGATTATTTATTCTAATATAACCACATCAGGCCATAAATTATTTTCATACATGGTTGGGACATTATTGCCATACATAGTACTACGTGATTATCAAGAGTATTTTCAAAATGGGTAAATCTTGGTCTATCCTATTGTATGTTATATAATACTAATGGAATGACATCACTAATATAAATGACATCAATAAGACTAATTGCTAATTAATAGATAAATACTAAAGTAATTTATGAGGAATTAACTTTTAGTATTAATTAATTACATATTTATGTAGATAATTCAAAGCGGGAGTAGATTGTGTTTTAGGGTGCACGTTGATTCGCTTTTAAGGTACGGACATTCGGTTCTTTATTAAAGAACACTTTTTTACTCTTTCTTATACAACTCCATTTGATAAATCCTTATGCCATTGCTATATTCCCATATCCTTGTTTGTTATATTCATAAAGGTGCTTAGTATTTCTTTTGCCTTGTTATGATTCCATATTGTTATGCCTTTAAATGTTCTCCATTGAATACTTTTATTCCTAATTGTTATTTCTTGAAATGAACCCTTAAGCCGAGCCATATTTTGTATCTAGTCATGGGGATACCATGACCATGTCATACGATGCACCGGTGACATGACACTAACTGGGGCGGTGTGATTAGATCCCCGGTGTTCCCTTTTGGTGCACATAATTATTATATTATCGTGAGCGCGGGTGCTAGTCATGAGCTAGTGCACGTGCTATTGACATTTGTTTTGCAGGGAGCGTATGGATGCATCCTAGGTATTTGTTTGATATGATATGATGTGATTTAATGTGATAGGTTTGTGTGTGCAATACACGCCGTCACTTTGGTACATAGGAGTCGCAATCCTAATACACATATATGATTATTTGGTTGTTTGGATATGTGATTTGTTATGTGTGCTCGTGGGCTATTCTTGTCTTTCATTAACTTTTTATTCATCCACTTAATCATCCTTATGTTCATACCTTGTGATATCTTCATTATTGTTATCTCTTTTGCCTTAAACCATATTTGTTATATCCGTTCGCTGGGCGTTTTGCTCAGCCGTTTCTTTTTCCATGCGGCAGGTATTAAGCGGGAGACGGGGCATTGAGAGAGTTTGGACTTACCTAGATTCACCCAAGTTTATAATAAATCTTAAGACATTTTATGATTTGATAATTTGTATTTTGGACCCCGTTGTTTTGGGGATTTTTGTTTATCAAGATATTACTTTAAGTATTTTAGATTTAATAAAAGTTTCATTTTAGCCCTTTTAAAATATGATGTATGTGATGTGACACCATAGTAGTAGCACTTTATCTCTTTTCGGAGAGGGGTGTTACAATTATTGTATCAGAGAGTCTACGACCTAGGATTGCCTACAACAATAGTTGGCATGCTAGCATTAAGGCAACCCCGTTTGAGCTTTTGTATGGACGTAAGTGTTGTGCTCCTATTTGTTGAAATGAGGTAGGTGAACGCATTATCGAGGGTCCGGAACTTATCGAGGTGACTAACGAAAAGGTTGCCATTGCTAAGGAAAATCTTAAGGAAGCTAGGTCTCGACAAAAGAGTTACGCTGATCGTCATAGGAGAGAGTTATCCTTTAGTCCTGGAGATCGTGTTTTTCTGAAAGTTTCTCCGTGTCGCGGTGTTCGTCGTTTCGGTATTAAGGGGAAACTTAGTCCACGTTTTATTGGCCCTTTTGAGATTCTCGATCGTGTTGGGGAGGTTTCTTATCGTTTGGCTCTACCCCCACAGTTATCTCACGTGCATAATGTGTTCCATGTATCACTTTTGAGGGGATACAAGTATCACCCTCTACATGTCGTTTCTTATCCTTTGGATCAAATCCAAGAAGACTTATCTCTAGCCGAGGAGCCTGAGGCCATCTTGGACCGTCAGGAACGTGTTATGAGAAACAAGACCATTCATTTTGTAAAGATTCTTTGGAAAAATCATCCTGAGCGCGAGGCTACTTGGGAAACCGAGGAGTCAATACGCTCTAGGTATCCTCATTTCTTCGCATAGTTTGGTACGTTCCATTCCGTTTACTTCGTTTTCCTTGTTGATTATTCTATTTCAATTTCTAGGTCGAGATTTTTCTTTTAGAGAGGAGGAATTATAAAACCCTTAACCACTATTTTAATTTCGAAGACGAAATTTTCTTTTTAGAAAGGTAGAGTTGTAAAACTCAAAAATTTTGTTTGCATTTTTTTTATTTCATCATTTTGAATATAACCTAAAGTTTAAATAATGAGCATTTTGAAATAAAAACCTTATATTATGATTGTTAAAAATAATAGAAATATAAAAACCTTAAATAATGAGCATTTTGAATATAACCACTATTTTAATTTCGAGGACGAAATTTTCTTTTTAGAAAGGTAGAGTTGTAAAACTCAAAAATTTTGGTTGCATTTTTTTATTTCATCATTTTGAATATAACCTAAAGTTTAAATAATGAGCATTTTGAAATAAAAACCTTATATTATGATTGTTGAAAATAATAGAAATATAACATAAAGTTTAGAATATAAAAAAAATTAAACTTATATATGGCCATTTCTATAATAATAATTAAAATATTAATAAAAACAAAAAAAAATAGTATAAACTAATTGGTAATTAATGAAGCATAAATGCATGCATATTGCAACATCAATACAATTGACGTTGAATTTGAAAGTGAAAACTAATCGTGAACTTAGTCAAATTTACCATATTAATAATTGGAATAATTGGCTCATTTGATTTTATGATTAATATTCAATGATATTATGGGCCTAGTCAACTACTCATGATCTCATAATTCCGTCGGTTACATAAGAAGTGTAAATACATACATATTGTATATTGCAACGTAAATATTCCGTCGGTTACGCAAGAGGTGCTTATATCAGAAAAAAAATTGCTCATTAGCACATCTCTAAAACTCTAAACAAAAAAAAAATACACTGCAACAAGAAGGTGCTTTAAAATTTGGAAGCAGGATATCGGTTGATTTGAGAATTTAGATATTGGGTTCATATAAAATCTGGTGCTCGTGTTTAAAGTTCTATATTGAACCGTGGTCGATCCTTTTGAGGTAATTTTACGCCATAGTTGCTAATCATATTTTTACGTCTAAGTATTAATTTGGTACAAGTGATTTTATGAAAAAGACTAAATTTCAGTTTAAAACTTCTCGTCCTTATGATGCACAAACTTGTATTTGTGGTTCTCTAGTGAGTCGAAATCGATACTTTTACATGCAGGAATGATTATCATTGAGATTAAAATTAATGTTGCTTTCACCTAAATGGAACTAATCTTAAAATATTCTAATGTTTTCATACAATTGTTGTACACTTTTGCTACTGTTAATAGCATTGTTCTTTTATTTTATTTTATTTTTGATAAAAATAGTATGTGTAAGCATAGATCATTTAAAAAAAATTGTATCTGATGGTCATTATTTTGCTAAATATCTTGAATGCCTAACGTAGAAAGAAATTATAACTTGCTTTGATAACAAGATAAATGAGTCGGCTTTCTCGGTCATTTTGTAAAACTCAAGCGAATGCATAATATATTTGAACTCGAGCCGGTACATTGATCTCGTGAAATAGAACTAAATCACGATGAGTATTTGTTTCAATGCATCAAAATTTAACAAGTATGGTTTGTGAAGTCACGCTCGATTATTTATTCTAATATAACCACATCAGGCCATAAATTATTTTCATACATGGTTGGGACATTATTGCCATACATAGTACTACGTGATTATCAAGAGTATTTTCAAAATGGGTAAATCTTGGTCTATCCTATTGTATGTTATATAATACTAATGGAATAACATCACTAATATAAATGACATCAATAAGACTAATTGCTAATTGATATATAAATACTAAAGTAATTTATGAGGAATTAACTTTTAGTATTAATTAATTACAAATTTATGTAGATAATTCAAAGCGGGAGTAGTTTGTCTTTTAGGGTGCACGTTGATTCGCTTTTAAGGTACGGACATTCGGTTCTTTATTAAAGAACACTTTTTTACTCTTTCTTATACAACTCCATTTGATAAATCCTTATGCCATTGCTATATTCCCATATGCTTGTTTGTTATATTCATAAAGGTGCTTAGTATTTCTTTTGCCTTGTTATGATTCCATTATTGTTATGCCTTTAAATGTTCTCCATTGAATACTTTTATTCCCTAATTGTTATTTCTTGAAATGAACCCTTAAGCCGAGCCATATTTTGTATCTAGTCATGGGGATACCATGACCATGTCATACGATGCACCGGTGACATGACACTAACTGGGGCGGTGTGATTAGATCCCCGGCGTTCCCTTTTGGTGCACATAATTATTATATTATCGTGAGCGCGGGTGCTAGTCATGAGCTAGTGCACGTGCTATTGACATTTGTTTTGCAGGGAGCGTATGGATGCATCCTAGGTATTTGTTTGATATGATATGATGTGATTTAATGTGATAGGTTTGTGTGTGCAATACACGCCGTCACTTTGGTACATAGGAGTCACAATCCTAATACACATATATGATTATTTGGTTGTTTGGATATGTGATTTGTTATGTGTGCTCGTGGGCTATTCTTGTCTTTCATTAACTTTTTATTCATCCACTTAATCATCCTTATGTTCATACCTTGTGATATCTTCATTATTGTTTTCTCTTTTGCCTTAAACCATATTTGTTATATCCGTTCGCTGGGCGTTTTGCTCAGCCGTTTCTTTTTCCATGCGGCAGGTATTAAGCGGGAGACGGGGCATTGAGAGAGTTTGGACTTACCTAGATTCACCCAAGTTTTTAATAAATCTTAAGACATTTTATGATTTGATACTTTGCATTTTGGACCCCGTTGTTTTGGGGATTTTTGTTTATCAAGATATTACTTTAAGTATTTTTGATTTAATAAAAATTTCATTTTAGCCCTTTTAAAATATGATGTATCTGATGTGACACCAGTAGTAGCACTTTATCTCTTTTCGGAGAGGGGTGTTACAATTATGGTATCAGAGAGTCTACGACCTAGGATTGCCTACAACAATAGTTGGCATGCTAGCATTAAGGCAACCCCGTTTGAGCTTTTGTATGGACGTAAGTGTTGTGCTCCTATTTGTTGGAATGAGGTAGGTGAACGCATTATCGAGGGTCCGGAACTTATCGAGGTGACTAACGAAAAGGTTGCCATTGCTAAGGAAAAGCTTAAGGAAGCTAGGTCTCGACAAAAGAGTTACGCTGATCGTCATAGGAGAGAGTTATCCTTTAGTCCCGGAGATCGTGTTTTTCTGAAAGTTTCTCCGTGTCGCGGTGTTCGTCGTTTCGGTATTAAGGGGAAACTTAGTCCACGTTTTATTGGCCCTTTTGAGATTCTCGATCGTGTTGGGGAGGTTTCTTATCGTTTGGCTCTACCCCCACAGTTATCTCACGTGCATAATGTGTTCCATGTATCACTTTTGAGGGGATACAAGTATCACCCTCTACATGTCGTTTCTTATCCTTTGGATCAAATCCAAGAAGACTTATCTCTAGCCGAGGAGCCTGAGGCCATCTTGGACCGTCAGGAACGTGTTATGAGAAACAAGACCATTCATTTTGTAAAGATTCTTTGGAAGAATCATCCTGAGCGCGAGGCTACTTGGGAAACCGAGGAGTCAATACGCTCTAGGTATCCTCATTTCTTCGCATAGTTTGGTACGTTCCATTCCGTTTACTTCGTTTTCCTTGTTGATTATTCTATTTCAATTTCGAGGTCAAGATTTTTCTTTTAGAGAGGAGGAATTATAAAACCCTTAACCACTATTTTAATTTCGAGGACGAAATTTTCTTTTTAGAAAGGTCGAGTTGTAAAACTCAAAAATTTTGGTTGCATTTTTTTATTTCATCATTTTGAATATAACCTAAAGTTTAAATAATGAGCATTTTGAAATAAAAACCTTATATTATGATTGTTGAAAATAATAGAAATATAACATAAAGTTTAGAATATAAAAAAAAATTAAACTTATATATGGCCATTTCTATAATAATAATTAAAATATTTATAAAAACAAAAAAAATAGTATAAATTAATTGGTAATTAATGAAGCATAAATGCATGCATATTGCAACATCAATACAATTGACGTTGAATTTGAAAGTGAAAACTAATCGTGAACTTAGTCAAATTTACCATATTAATAATTGGAATAATTGGCTCATTTGATTTTATGATTAATATTCAATGATATTATGGGCCTAGTCAACTACTCATGATCTCATAATTCCGTCGGTTACATAAGAAGTGTAAATACATACATATTGTATATTGCAACGTAAATATTCCGTCGGTTACGCAAGAGGTGCTTATATCAGAAAAAAAAATTGCTCATTAGCACATCTCTAAAACTCTAAACAAAAAAAAAATACACTGCTTTAAAATTTGGAAGCAGGATATCAGTTGATTTGAGAATTTAGATATTGGGTTCATATAAAATCTGGTGCTCGTGTTTAAAGTTCTATATTGAACCGTGGTCGATCCTTTTGAGGTAATTTTACGCCATAGTTGCTAATCATATTTTTACGTCTAAGTATTAATTTGGTACAAGTGATTTTATGAAAAAGACTAAATTTCAGTTTAAAACTTCTCGTCCTTATGATGCACAAACTTGTATTTGTGTTTCTCTAGTGAGTCGAAATCGATACTTTTACATGCAGGAATGATTATCATTGAGATTAAAATTAATGTTGCTTTCACCTAAATCGAACTAATCTTAAAATATTCTAATGTTTTCATACAATTGTTGTACACTTTTGCTACTGTTAATAGCATTGTTCTTTTATTTTATTTTATTTTTGATAAAAATAGTATGTGTAAGCATAGATCATTTAAAAAAAAATTGTATCTGATGGTCATTATTTTGCTAAATATCTTGAATGCCTAACGTAGTAAAGAAATTATAACTTGCTTTGATAACAAGATAAATGAGTCGGCTTTCTCGGTCATTTTGTAAAACTCAAGCGAATGCATAATATATTTGAACTCGAGCCGGTACATTGATCTCGTGAAATAGAACTAAATCACGATGAGTATTTGTTTCAGTGCATCAAAATTTAACAAGTATGGTTTGTGAAGTCACGCTCGATTATTTATTCTAATATAACCACATCAGGCCATAAATTATTTTCATACATGGTTGGGACATTATTGCCATACATAGTACTACGTGATTATCAAGAGTATTTTCAAAATGGGTAAATCTTGGTCTATCCTATTGTATGTTATATAATACTAATGGAATGACATCACTAATATAAATGACATCAATAAGACTAATTGCTAATTAATAGATAAATACTAAAGTAATTTATGAGGAATTAACTTTTAGTATTAATTAATTACATATTTATGTAGATAATTCAAAGCGGGAGTAGATTGTGTTTTAGGGTGCACGTTGATTCGCTTTTAAGGTACGGACATTCGGTTCTTTATTAAAGAACACTTTTTTACTCTTTCTTATACAACTCCATTTGATAAATCCTTATGCCATTGCTATATTCCCATATCCTTGTTTGTTATATTCATAAAGGTGCTTAGTATTTCTTTTGCCTTGTTATGATTCCATATTGTTATGCCTTTAAATGTTCTCCATTGAATACTTTTATTCCTAATTGTTATTTCTTGAAATGAACCCTTAAGCCGAGCCATATTTTGTATCTAGTCATGGGGATACCATGACCATGTCATACGATGCACCGGTGACATGACACTAACTGGGGCGGTGTGATTAGATCCCCGGTGTTCCCTTTTGGTGCACATAATTATTATATTATCGTGAGCGCGGGTGCTAGTCATGAGCTAGTGCACGTGCTATTGACATTTGTTTTGCAGGGAGCGTATGGATGCATCCTAGGTATTTGTTTGATATGATATGATGTGATTTAATGTGATAGGTTTGTGTGTGCAATACACGCCGTCACTTTGGTACATAGGAGTCGCAATCCTAATACACATATATGATTATTTGGTTGTTTGGATATGTGATTTGTTATGTGTGCTCGTGGGCTATTCTTGTCTTTCATTAACTTTTTATTCATCCACTTAATCATCCTTATGTTCATACCTTGTGATATCTTCATTATTGTTATCTCTTTTGCCTTAAACCATATTTGTTATATCCGTTCGCTGGGCGTTTTGCTCAGCCGTTTCTTTTTCCATGCGGCAGGTATTAAGCGGGAGACGGGGCGTTGAGAGAGTTTGGACTTACCTAGATTCACCCAAGTTTATAATAAATCTTAAGACATTTTATGATTTGATAATTTGTATTTTGGACCCCGTTGTTTTGGGGATTTTTGTTTATCAAGATATTACTTTAAGTATTTTAGATTTAATAAAAGTTTCATTTTAGCCCTTTTAAAATATGATGTATGTGATGTGACACCATAGTAGTAGCACTTTATCTCTTTTCGGAGAGGGGTGTTACAATTATTGTATCAGAGAGTCTACGACCTAGGATTGCCTACAACAATAGTTGGCATGCTAGCATTAAGGCAACCCCGTTTGAGCTTTTGTATGGACGTAAGTGTTGTGCTCCTATTTGTTGAAATGAGGTAGGTGAACGCATTATCGAGGGTCCGGAACTTATCGAGGTGACTAACGAAAAGGTTGCCATTGCTAAGGAAAATCTTAAGGAAGCTAGGTCTCGACAAAAGAGTTACGCTGATCGTCATAGGAGAGAGTTATCCTTTAGTCCTGGAGATCGTGTTTTTCTGAAAGTTTCTCCGTGTCGCGGTGTTCGTCGTTTCGGTATTAAGGGGAAACTTAGTCCACGTTTTATTGGCCCTTTTGAGATTCTCGATCGTGTTGGGGAGGTTTCTTATCGTTTGGCTCTACCCCCACAGTTATCTCACGTGCATAATGTGTTCCATGTATCACTTTTGAGGGGATACAAGTATCACCCTCTACATGTCGTTTCTTATCCTTTGGATCAAATCCAAGAAGACTTATCTCTAGCCGAGGAGCCTGAGGCCATCTTGGACCGTCAGGAACGTGTTATGAGAAACAAGACCATTCATTTTGTAAAGATTCTTTGGAAAAATCATCCTGAGCGCGAGGCTACTTGGGAAACCGAGGAGTCAATACGCTCTAGGTATCCTCATTTCTTCGCATAGTTTGGTACGTTCCATTCCGTTTACTTCGTTTTCCTTGTTGATTATTCTATTTCAATTTCTAGGTCGAGATTTTTCTTTTAGAGAGGAGGAATTATAAAACCCTTAACCACTATTTTAATTTCGAAGACGAAATTTTCTTTTTAGAAAGGTAGAGTTGTAAAACTCAAAAATTTTGTTTGCATTTTTTTTATTTCATCATTTTGAATATAACCTAAAGTTTAAATAATGAGCATTTTGAAATAAAAACCTTATATTATGATTGTTAAAAATAATAGAAATATAAAAACCTTAAATAATGAGCATTTTGAATATAACCACTATTTTAATTTCGAGGACGAAATTTTCTTTTTAGAAAGGTAGAGTTGTAAAACTCAAAAATTTTGGTTGCATTTTTTTATTTCATCATTTTGAATATAACCTAAAGTTTAAATAATGAGCATTTTGAAATAAAAACCTTATATTATGATTGTTGAAAATAATAGAAATATAACATAAAGTTTAGAATATAAAAAAAATTAAACTTATATATGGCCATTTCTATAATAATAATTAAAATATTAATAAAAACAAAAAAAAATAGTATAAACTAATTGGTAATTAATGAAGCATAAATGCATGCATATTGCAACATCAATACAATTGACGTTGAATTTGAAAGTGAAAACTAATCGTGAACTTAGTCAAATTTACCATATTAATAATTGGAATAATTGGCTCATTTGATTTTATGATTAATATTCAATGATATTATGGGCCTAGTCAACTACTCATGATCTCATAATTCCGTCGGTTACATAAGAAGTGTAAATACATACATATTGTATATTGCAACGTAAATATTCCGTCGGTTACGCAAGAGGTGCTTATATCAGAAAAAAAATTGCTCATTAGCACATCTCTAAAACTCTAAACAAAAAAAAAATACACTGCAACAAGAAGGTGCTTTAAAATTTGGAAGCAGGATATCGGTTGATTTGAGAATTTAGATATTGGGTTCATATAAAATCTGGTGCTCGTGTTTAAAGTTCTATATTGAACCGTGGTCGATCCTTTTGAGGTAATTTTACGCCATAGTTGCTAATCATATTTTTACGTCTAAGTATTAATTTGGTACAAGTGATTTTATGAAAAAGACTAAATTTCAGTTTAAAACTTCTCGTCCTTATGATGCACAAACTTGTATTTGTGGTTCTCTAGTGAGTCGAAATCGATACTTTTACATGCAGGAATGATTATCATTGAGATTAAAATTAATGTTGCTTTCACCTAAATGGAACTAATCTTAAAATATTCTAATGTTTTCATACAATTGTTGTACACTTTTGCTACTGTTAATAGCATTGTTCTTTTATTTTATTTTATTTTTGATAAAAATAGTATGTGTAAGCATAGATCATTTAAAAAAAATTGTATCTGATGGTCATTATTTTGCTAAATATCTTGAATGCCTAACGTAGAAAGAAATTATAACTTGCTTTGATAACAAGATAAATGAGTCGGCTTTCTCGGTCATTTTGTAAAACTCAAGCGAATGCATAATATATTTGAACTCGAGCCGGTACATTGATCTCGTGAAATAGAACTAAATCACGATGAGTATTTGTTTCAATGCATCAAAATTTAACAAGTATGGTTTGTGAAGTCACGCTCGATTATTTATTCTAATATAACCACATCAGGCCATAAATTATTTTCATACATGGTTGGGACATTATTGCCATACATAGTACTACGTGATTATCAAGAGTATTTTCAAAATAGGTAAATCTTGGTCTATTCTATTGTATGTTATATAATACTAATGGAATGACATCACTAATATAAATGACATCAATAAGACTAATTGCTAATTGATATATAAATACTAAAGTAATTTATGAGGAATTAACTTTTAGTATTAATTAATTACAAATTTATGTAGATAATTCAAAGCGGGAGTAGATTGTGTTTTAGGGTGCACGTTGATTCGCTTTTAAGGTACGGACATTCGGTTCTTTATTAAAGAAAACTTTTTTACTCTTTCTTATACAACTCCATTTGATAAATCCTTATGCCATTGCTATATTCCCATATCCATGTTTGTTATATTCATAAAGGTGCTTAGTATTTCTTTTGCCTTGTTATGATTCCATTATTGTTATGCCTTTAAATGTTCTCCATTGAATACTTTTATTCCCTAATTGTTATTTCTTGAAATGAACCCTTAAGCCGAGCCATATTTTGTATCTAGTCATGGGGATACCATGACCATGTCATACGATGCACCGGTGACATGACACTAACTGGGGCGGTGTGATTAGATCCCCGGCGTTCCCTTTTGGTGCACATAATTATTATATTATCGTGAGCGCGGGTGCTAGTCATGAGCTAGTGCACGTGCTATTGACATTTGTTTTGCAGGGAGCGTATGGATGCATCCTAGGTATTTGTTTGATATGATATGATGTGATTTAATGTGATAGGTTTGTGTGTGCAATACACGCCGTCACTTTGGTACATAGGAGTCACAAATCCTAATACACATATATGATTATTTGGTTGTTTGGATATGCGATTTGTTATGTGTGCTCGTGGGCTATTCTTGTCTTTCATTAACTTTTTATTCATCCACTTAATCATCCTTATGTTCATACCTTGTGATATCTTCATTATTGTTATCTCTTTTTCCTTAAACCATATTTGTTATATCCGTTCGCTGGGCGTTTTGCTCAGCCGTTTCTTTTTCCATGCGGCAGGTATTAAGCGGGAGACGGGGCATTGAGAGAGTTTGGACTTACCTAGATTCACCTAAGTTTTTAATAAATCTTAATACATTTTATGATTTGATACTTTGCATTTTGGACCCCGTTGTTTTGGGGATTTTTGTTTATCAAGATATTACTTCAAGTATTTTGTATTTAATAAAAGTTTCATTTTAGCCCTTTTAAAATAGGATGTATCTGATGTGACACCATAGTAGTAGCACTTTATCTCTTTTCGGAGAGGGGTGTTACAAGAGATCTATTGTCATTTATGACGATTCATTCCTTGAAAATCAATCGCAAACGCTATTCTTTGAAAGTGAAGAAGAAGAGATGGAAGTTGATAGTGAAGAAGCAGAGATGGAACTTGACACTGAAGGTGGAATGCAAGATGATGAATTACTAGATGAAAACCTGGGAGCATATGATAGTAAATGAAAAACAAACACTTTCTTATATTGATTATTAATTTCAATGCATCATAATGATTTAAAACTAGTAATGCACTGTTTAACTATAATGCATGACTAGATAAAAAACACTATGATGCAGTAAGAAGTAACTATGCTGTAGTAAAACAAGTTATTCTATTTTTTTCAAAAAAACTGTTGTTTAATTTCTTCTTTTAATAACAGGTTCTAAAAATCTCAAAGAAGCTGGCTTTCCTACAAATGGAATGGAAAATATCAAGAGTTTAATGACCGATTTTCCTTCAATTGAAGAAGTGAACAAAGAGTATTTTGACTACTCCGTTTTGAAACTACCTTTCTTAGCTGAATCAGAAGAGAGTGTGTCAAAAAGTTTCTTAATTGCCGAGCCACCAAAATGTCTACAAATTCAGAAAAAGGGAATTATAAAAAGTTTACATAGTATGAAATTGCGGTTACCAAAAAACAACGCAAGAGAGGTTAAAGGTAAAACACCATTGTTTGTTGCCGAACAACATGAAGAATATAAAGAGATTCCGCTATCTGGTCAACTACGAACTGAAGGAAACAAAACAACTTTTGAGATATAAGGGATAAATTAATGAAAATGAATGTCAGAAAGTTGCAATGCATGAATGAAAAATCAAATGATGAAGATAAAGGCAACAAAGAAGGATATCTGTTAATTGCTAAAAGAAATAAGATAGAAAAAGATAAGCTTGAGCCTGTAAAATGAAAAATGATTATGCATGCATCACCAGTTAGCTGTATTGCTCCACCAGTTGATATGGAAAACGAAAAACGTCAAGTAAAGTCGCCTCCTTCTTTAGTGTCTCCATATTATCAACGGAAAATCATATTGGGCCAACCACTATCAGAAGATGAAAAGAAGATTGCTGAATACATATGGGGTAATAAGACACCTGAAGGGTAAGTTCTTAATTATTACATAACATATTTTTTTTCACAGCATCAATATTATATATTTACTGCATCAATTATATTTAAATTATATCACATAGTAGTTTTTTCTAAAGCATAAAAAGTCACTTTTAAACAAACTTTGATCAACAGCTAACCTATAGAATTATATGAACTTAAGTCGTATTTTAGAACATTATATTGCATTTTTAACACATAGCCTTATATGAACTTAAAATATGAAACTTAAATCTAATTCTAGAGCATTATAGTGCATTCTTAACACATAGGATTATATGAACTTAATTCTAATTCTAGAGAATTATAGTTTATTTTTAACACATAACATTAATTAAAACTTAAGACCAGTTAGTTATTTATTTAATCTTAAATATGAACTTAAGTGTAAATCTAGAGCATTATATTGCATTTTTAACACATAGTAGTGTTTATCAAACATAAAAATCAATTTTAAAACAAAATTTGAACAATATCTAAACTTTGATCAATAACTAAAATAAATCATTCATATGAGCATTAATAAAAAACTAAACATACAAACCATCTCGATTCGCTGATTAAATTTTCTGATTCTAGATGATTCCGTAGGTTTGATTCAGTAGGTTTGGTATCACAGCATTATATATATTACCTTGTCTGAAATATTGTACAGTGAGGTTGTTTTCAAGATGAATAAATGAGTTGGAGTTGAAGGTGTTTTTTTCTTGAGCATGTACCCTGAAATTGAAATTGCTTCCCTCATATTAGACTTATGGTCTATTGTTCAAAATCACGAGGGACAACACAGAGACAAGCTATTAGACGATGGAAATGTATATTGTCATACAGGAATGCTTGTAAGTAATTCAATTATATAATTTTTTTTTATACATAACATTTTACATTATGATATACATAACGTTTTGCATTTACTAAAAACAGTCTAATTACACTGTTGATTCGGGGAAGACTATTGAAGAAAGAATGGAAGTTTTTGATCAAAATATTCGTTTGGTTTTAACTGAAGCAAAACGGAAGAATTTTGACGATGTTCATTTGGTAAGTAGATTAATTATGAGAATAAAATGACATAATTGTGATGTTCTATAGAATGAAGTTGATTAATGATAACAAAAATATCTACAGGTATTCTTTCCTGCAACAAATATATCGGAAGATTCATCAAACCATTTCTATGTAATCTGTTTCAATATGAAGACCGCTGAAATAGACATAATTGATAACATAGATGACGGCATCGATGATATACCAACAAGATGTGGTTCTTTCCCATATGCTCTGGTAAGTCTACTTTTATCTAATACTTAAAGCATTATTGTGCTATTTTTAAAACATCAAACTTATTTGTTTACATTCCTATACCTTATGAATAATATTTATAATTTACTGCATCATTTTTTTTAAAATAGTGCATTACAATGTTGTATCTCATACATTTTATTTTAAATTTTCACAGATTGATTCTTTTATAAATTACTTGGAGAGACAACATCATTCAAAATGCCCTGACTTTCTAGTTTCTGAGCCTAGCATTATTGATTTTGATTGGAAAACAAAATCCAATACTGTCGATTGTGGTGTATTTGTTATGAGACATTTAGAAACATATCTAGGTAAAGGAAACTTTTTACATCCTTTGAAGAAAGAAGGAACAATTCAGAAAGCACAATTAAAGATGCTTCGTGTCAAGTACTTGGCCAAAATCCTTCTCATGGACTTTAATGTCAAAAAAGCAAGTTTGTTGAAAGAAGCACAAGCATACTTCAGGAAGAAGCCAAAATTTTCAAAGATTATAAAGGAGCATGATGTCAGATATGATAAAGCCTTGTGGAAGAAATTCAATACTACTGTCGAGAAGACACTTGATAAATAGAGATCTCAGTTTTAAATCTTTTGAATTGAATTTCTAATTATTTTTTCTTCCAATAACTTGTAAACATGAAGGTTTTTCTTTACCAATTACTATATCATAATGAATATTTTTACTGCATTACTGTGTATATTTTACTGCATTACTGTGCATATTTTAGTTATATAAAAAAGTTATGGAATATGTATTGAGTGGCAGTTGTCCTGAGGGATTAGTTTTAATGTATTAAAAATTGAAATTTTATTAAAGTTTTTCTATATCATTTGATAAAATTCTACTGAAATGCAGTAAAGTTAAATTTAACTGTATCATAAGATCATAATGTATATTTTTAATGCATTACTATGCATATTTTACTGCATCATAGTTTAGCTATAAATACATCAGATGCAATTCATAAGATGAAAAAAAAGTCATAGCATATGAATGGAGTGGAAGTTGTCATGAGTAGTTATTTTTACTGCATTAATATTTGAAATTTTATAGCATTACTTGATAGATTACAAAAAATACAACATTTTATTAAAATTTATCTATATGATCTGGTAAAACTCTACTGAAATGCGGTAGACGTTAACTGCATCACAATGCAGTAAAAGATATAACTGTATCATACGATATCATATTGTATATTTTTACTGCATCATAGTTTATCTATAATACATTAGTTTTAATGCATTAAATTATACTGAAATGTAGTACAATAGATAAATTATATGTAAAATAACTACATCACAATGTAAATCATCAAGTATTAAAAGTCATTGCATCAAAATGTAAAAGTAACTGCATTACATTATACTTTTGAAAAAACCTAAACCTATGCATTTATTTCTAGACTTCTTGTATCTCATTCTCATTTTTTTACAATTTATTTTGAAGAATTTGATCCGAAGTATTTATTAAAATGAAAAATATTAAAAAAAAATAGAGTACTTATTTTGGAGTATTTGATCTCAACCCAGATCTTCTAGGGTAAACAGCTTGATTGTTGGGAGAAATGTGTTGATTCGGAGTAGCTTGAAGATTGGCTCTCTCAGACAAACCTGTAGAAGTTCTTTTATTGTGTCCTGCTTTTTCACCACATATACCACAAGTCCTCCTCTTACTAAGTTCTTCAGCTGTGAATTCAGTTACAGACTTCAACATAGAAAAGCATCATGGACCTCTCGCTCTCCTAAGATTTGGATTTAGAACTTTATCATTCTCATTTTCAGGCTCATTGACACCCAACAATGCACAAATCACAGCTTTGTTATTCATTTTTTGGACCACTAGTACATCAATTTATGCTTGCTTGAGCAACTCTTTCATCTTATCGTTGAAAATATGCAAATTATCAACCTTGTGCACCAACCGATCAATAGTAGATTCAAAAATATGATACAATTCTGTGACTTCAGTCTGCACTGCATCTGATACACCGCTGACCATGCGACGAGCAGAACTTGAAGGCTTTACATTCTTTAACCACCGTTTATGTAAGTACTTTCGTGGAAACTCCTTTACATCATTCATTCTGAGAACATAGAATGCATGACGACAAAGAAGACCGTACGACTCGTAACGGTTACAGCTACACTCAAGCTTTATCTCAGACTTACAAAACTCAACCTATAATAAAAAAAAGTATTAGCAGTCATATATACTGTTTTGCAATCATATATAAACTGAAATGCAGTAAAATAATACATTTGCAGAAAACAAATACACTGAAATGCAGTAAAGATGAACATACCTGATAAATAGGAAACTCATCTGAACCCTTAAAGATATATCACGAACAAAATATCTTTCAGTGTTGCCATTTTCCACAACAGGCATAGCAATACAATACTTGTATGAATTAAACAATTCATCTTGCACATCGAAGAAAATGGTTCTAGTAAATAACTTGCAAGCTTCTTTCTCCATTTGAAGGTCTGTTTTAAAAGCCGGCGTTTTATATCTTGAATCATGATCATTTTTCCTTTCAATATACCTTTGATATTCAATAGCAGTGTCATAATGGCTTAAGAATTCAATAAGAGTAAGACGTGGGTTGGTCCATTTTCCAAAGTAATGATTTTCACTTTCTGATCTTGAAGTTGTACGAATTAGACCAGCCATAGGAACATGCCTCAAATACGCAGGTATCCAACTTTGCCTTAGATCAAACATGTCAGCCAACCACTTGTTCTCGCCAAGATCAAATTCATTTATCATACAATTCCATTCTCTTTCAAAAACCTCAGGCGTAATTTGGTCTGTCCACACAATGTCAGAAATACGTCTCTTAAAATCTGTTCTATTACATAGTTCAGCACCCACCTATAATAAAAAAATAGAATAATTATAAGTAAACATGAAATGCATTATAGTGCATATTTACTGCATTATGGTGCATTATGGTGCATATTTTACAGGATTTTGGTCTGAAAAAATTTCTGAAAAAATTTGTTAAGATAAAATACCTTCGTGCCCAATTTCATCATAATGTGCCACATACAAAAGCGATGAACTGTATTGCAAAAAACTTCAGCTATTGCAATCTTCATTGACGGATCTTGGTCTGTGATGACAACTTCTGGAGCTTTCCCAAATGCTTCTTTAAATTCTTTAAGCAACCATATGTAAGCTAACTTACTCTCATCAGCAAGCAAAGCAGCGGCAAATGTAATACAACGGTTATGATGGTTGATACCAGTAAAGGGAACAAAAACCATTTGATACCTACAGTTAAATAACATAATAACAAATTAAAAAACATAATGAAACTAAAAAACATAATTTTTGGAGATAAAAAAGAAAAAAAATTATACTTGTTAGACCGAAAATTCGCATCAAAAGAAACTATGTCACCGAACGTAGCAAAGTTTCTGATACCTTCTTCATCAGCCCAGAATAGACCAGCCAAGCGATTATCAGGACCTAAAAAAAAGTTAGAAACTAATTATAAAAACTACTTGATAATATCTAAATGCATTAAAACATATGGTTAATTCAGTAAAAAATGAAACATCAAGGTTTATGTTTTAAGTTGTAAAACATGATGCAGTAAAATCTAAAAAGATTAATTTACTAGAAAAAAAAACTCAGATAATAGAAGAAATAACCACCTTTAAATGTTTGACAAAAAAACCAGGGGAGTGAAGTTTCCGACTAATCAACTTCTCTACAGCCATCTGAGCGTCTTGATCACGAATAAAAACAGTAATCTTCTTTTTTTTATTCTTGCAGTCATCAACTGTTACACCAACGTTATCAAACCCACCGTGAAGCTGTTTCATCAATCTAAACCCTATAGCAGGACCAAAATTTGCATTCGAAACTTGATAGAGGAAATGCTACTTTGTATAACCCACATTCCTCGAATTCTTCATAAAAATATGTCTCTTTCAGCTACAAGAGGGTGATTATGACCCTCTGTGAAACTAATAACCTCAAAGATTTTTCCTTTTTTCTTAATAAGAATTGACGCCAAACACCCACACCTAAACGTAGGCTTCCTCCTAATTTGTTTTTTCTTAATATCTCTAAACCTTTGAAAATCACCACTACCACCGCCATCTTCAACTACACCATTTTCTGGTAAATTAACATCTACGTTATCAAAACTAGCTTTATCTTTAGGTTGAAGAAAACCTTCTCTACTACAAAGTAAATACTTTGTTGTCGGAATATCAGAACCTACTGCCTTGTACTCTCCACCTCTCCTAACATCAAACCCACCCTTTTTCCCATAAGCTACATAGAAATTGTACGCTTGATCAATTGAAACAAATTGACATCCTACTATAGGTACTTGACCATGTGGTAAATCATCGGGAAACCAAGTCCTAGTGCCATCTATACCAACTTTATAGTAACCTACATGATCTCTTACGATAATTGTTTCATAATCATCTGCGGCTGCAAAAATAAAAAATAATAAAAAAGTAAGCTAGATAAATTATATAAGTTAAATAAAAAATAAAAACAAAAAAAAGCATAAAATGTTGAAAAATAAAAAAAAACTATGAAGGATTCAGTAAAATATAAAACTTTTAACAAAACCTAAAACCATAATTCAATAAACAATACCTATAATGCAGTAAAACAACCTTGACTATAAAATCAAGCCTATGAACATCAAATCACATATCAATCTCTATTCTGATCAATCTCAATTTTAATCAATCTCTATTTTAATAAATTCATGATTAGGGGTGTTCATTATATGGGTTGACCCGAAAAACCGACCGACCCAAATGAAAGCGGGTGAAATGGGTTTGGCTTCATTGGGTTTGGTTCGGATTGTTGGTTGCACCCGAAACATAATATGGGTTTTTGGATCGGAGTTGGGTTTAATATTCTTGATTCGGTTTTCACCCGAATACCCGATATATATGGAAAAGTCAAAGAATATGTTTTCAGATTTCAGTTACTGATAATTAGGGGTGTTCATTATATGGGTTGACCCGAAAAACCGACCGACCCAAATGAAAGCGGGTGAAATGGGTTCGGCTTAATTGGGTTTGGTTCGGATTGTTGGTTGCACCCGAAACATAATATGGGTTTTTGGATCGGAGTTGGGTTTAATATTCTTGATTCGGTTTTCACCCGAATACCCGATATATATGGAAAAGTCAAAGAATATGTTTTCAGATTTCAGTTACTGATAATATGAGAAAGTCAGCAATCAAATATTGGGAATTAATTTTTTTTCTCTATTTTCTGAAACATCCTTCTGTAACTCATCACACTCAAATAACGCACCCAAAAATCAAGGATTTGTGTCATTAACCATCCCATTTTTTCACCTATAAAATGAGATCCATGCATTCACAAATCACCACACCACTAAAATATTTCAATTTCAAAGTGATTCTAGGTTTTGCTATTATTGATTTGATCCCGATAGTTTTCATTTGATCTCCAGGTTTCACTATGGTTATGGTATGTGTCTTATAAATCTCAAACCCCTTTGCTTTAATTCCTGTTTTTATCAGTTCATTGCTTCAATTTTTTATGGTTATGGAACTGTATGTGTGAACCGATTGTGCTGGACTAAAACATTCTATTTTTCTTTTTGCTATTACCGGTAATGAGTAATGTAATATGGTTATGGTTATGGTTAGAAATTTAGAATGTAAAATGGTTGATATGTAGCTACTGTTCCGTATGAAATTAACAAGTAGATATGTTGTTGCTTCTAACATTGTTATAAGTTAGGTTGGTGAATTCAACCATATCCATTAAACATATTAAGTTATTAACCTTTGCTTTAATGGATCTGTTAGATTAATTTTTAAGGTTCAAGGATAAAAACATGTTAACCTTTGCTTTAATAGATCTGTTATAACTTATAAGTAGATTAATTTATAGGGTTGAACCATTAAACATATTAAAAAATGATTAATCTCTTTTAAACAGAAATATCATCCATTTTTAATGGTTGCATATGTAGGCATGTAGCAAAGGTTAACAGTAGATTAATCTGTTTAAATTGTTGTTCCGATTTAAGTTTACTTAAAGTTACCCAACAAATACTCTTGCATAGATCAGTATGTGTTCTGCAATTTTACTATCTGTATTGTGATTGTGAACTCTAATTTTGAGTATACTGAAAAGTCTACTCATTTATACAAAATATATATAGGCATATTATAGTTAAATTATGCATTGAAACTTGAAAGAACATGTTGGCTTCTCGTATATAGCATTCAAAATGCATCACAAACTTATGATGCTCAATGAAATAAGTGAAAGTAACTAGAAGTTGTCAAATAGTATTCAATAGTGCATTACAAAATCCAAAATGCTAGGTTTATCAAAGGGTTAGTAGATGAAATGCTTCTTCGATGAAATGCTTCTTAGATGAAATGCTTCTTAATATGTTATGAAGATGGAACTCGGTATATGTTTAGATGCGAACAACTTCAGTGGGCTTTCTTTCTAGTAGGATAAGCAAATAACTATTATTATTCTTGTTTCTTAGATGTATCAAGAAGAACGCGAGGAACACGTGAATGTGGAGAATGTGGTAGAGGTTGAAAGCAACGCAGAAGAGAAACCAAAGAAAACTAGGGCAACCCGCAAACGGTCTTTGGTGTGGGGTCATTATGAATCATTTCTTAATGACCAAGGAGAGCAAAAAAGTAAGTGCCGATATTGTGATAAGGAGTACTGATCAGACACCAGAATTCATGGAACAAGTACCTTGCGAGGCCATATGAATGTTTGTGACAAGTTTCCTGGTAACATGCTCGATGGTCAAACACAATTGTCAGTTCAAAAAGGAGATGGTGATGATCGGAAAATAATTGCTTGGAAATTTGACCAGCAATCAATTAGGAGGTCCTTGGCATACATGTTGATTGTAGATGAGCTGCCGTTTAAGTTCGTAGAGGGAAAAGGGTTTAAGCATTTTTTGAATGCTACACAACCATTGTTTCATACTCCGTCCCGAATTACCATGGCTAGAGATTGTGTAAAGCTTTATATCGAGGAAAAGAAGAAAGTTGGTGTTCTACTCAGGGGAAATGTTGGAAGGATCTGTTTGACTACCGACACATGGACTTCTCTACAGCGAATAAACTACATGTGTCTCACTGCTCATTATATCGACAATGATTGGGTTTTAAGGAAAAAGGTGTTGAACTTTTGCCCCATATCTAGTCATCGGGGCGTTGATATTGGAAAGGCGGTGGAGATGTGCTTGCTGAAATGGGGGATCGAGTCTAATGTGTTTACCATTACGGTAGACAATGCTAGTGCCAATGATGTGGCGGTTGCGTATTTGAAAAGTAAGTTTGCTAATTGGGAGAAATCTATTTTGGAAGGTAAATGGTTACATGTGCGTTGTACGGCTCATGTTATGAATCTAATTGTTCAAGATGGTTTGGGTCATATTGGGAAGTCAGTTGACTGTGTCAGGGCTGCTATGAAATACATCAGACAGTCCCCTCAAAGGTTGGCGAAATTTAAGGAATATGCTGAAATTGAAAAGTGTCTAAGTAGCAAAAGTTTGATTCTAGATGTTCCAACACGTTGGAATTCCACTTATCTGATGTTGGACACGACACAAAAGTATGAGAGGGCCTTCAGCAGATATGACAGCGAGGACCGTCATTATAGAGATGATCTTGAGAAGACCAGTGTGCCTATTTCATCTGATTGGGCGAATGTGAGAAGATTGACTAAGTTTTTGGAGCATTTCTATGAGCTTACTTTGAAGGTATCGGGGACATTATATGTAACATCAAACAGCTTTTTGGATGATATTACATCCATCAATGCGGCTCTCAACAATTGTATTAGTGGGGTACCTGATGCAAATCTTGCTGCAATGGCGAAGATCATGAAATGCAAGTTTGATAAGTACTATGGGAGCTTAGAAAGATGAAATATGGCAACAGTTGTTGCTTCTGTGCTTGATCCCAGAAATAAGTTTGAGTATGTGGAAGTGTTATTGGGGGATGTTTATGGGAAAATTGAAGGAAAAGCTATGTGTGCTATGATAAAAGCTTCTTTGGTTGAATTGTATGAAGATTATGTCAGAATTCATGCCTCGCCAGAGAAACATACATTGTTTGAATCTGATGATGCTTCATCATCGATGAATAAGCGTTCTGCAACTGCGACTTCTGTTATCGAGCTGTCGGTCATTTTAAAACAAAAGGTAAGTATTTCCCACATATTTTGTTTTAAACTATAAATTACTTTGTTAAATATTTACTGTTTTGTCTTTTTTGTTCCAACAGGTTCGGATGGAAATGAAAAGAAGAAAGTCTGAAAGTGGATTACATGACTCAAAGTCGGAGTTAGATAGGTATCTGAATGAGGATGTCGAAGATGAATCAGATAAGTTTAGTATACTGAATTGGTGGAAGGTTAACAGCCCGAGGTTTCCTATACTATCCTTGCTTGCTAATGATATTCTGGCAATTCCCATCTCTACGGTGGCTTCTGAATCTGTGTTTAGCACTGGTGGAAGGGTGTTAGATGCCTTTAGGAGTTCTCTAACCACTCCTGTTGTTGAAAGTTTAATCTGCACCCAAGATTGGTTTCGTGAAAACTCTATGTTGTTAGATGTTGCAGAAAATTGGGATGAGATACAAAAGATTGAAGACGGTAACTATATCTATACCATTAAACTTGTACTTTATAATTCATTTTTTCCTTTATACTCTAACTATAACTATACAACCTAATTTTGTTTCTTCGTGTTAATGTAGAGCTTGTGAAAGAAGGAAGCAATGGTGTTTAAGATGGAGCAGTGATGATCGATGGTTTTACTTTTGCGTTTGTTTTGTGGTTTGATGTTTCTTTTGTCTTGAAATTATGCATGGTTTTACTTTCATTTTGGTTTTACATTTGGGTTCTTGTTTTGATGAATTTCGTATGAATAATGATGTACTGGTGACTTGATGTTAATCAATAATCAGCTCCATTTGTTGCAATATAAGTATGGATGTTTTATTAAGTTGTAATAATGTTATAGAAAATATACCATTTATAGATCAGGTTCTTATTTGGTTTTATGGAGAACCAATCCAAATAACCCGATTGTTTATTTGGTTGGATTGGTTTGGTTTTGGTAAATTTGGTTTGGATATTGGTTGTTCAAATTTATTTTTAAAAACCGAAAAATCCAAACCGATTAACCCTGCTAGACCGTAAACCGCCCGAACGTACACCCCTATTCATGATATAATCAACCTAAAAAAAGTAATTCAGTAAAACATACCTATTATGCAGTAAAAACAACATCGACTATAAAATCAAGCCTATGTACATCAAATCACATATCAATCTCTATTCTGATCAATCTCAATTTTAATCAATCTCTATTCTAATAAATATCTAATATAATCAGCCTAAAACAGTAATTCAGTAAAAAATACCTATTATGCAGTAAAACAACCTCCACTATAAAATCAAGCCTATGTGCATCAATCACATATCAATCTCTAATCTGATCAATCTCAAATCTAATCAATATCTATTCTAATAAATATCTGAAATAAAAAGCTTAAAAACTGTAATTCAGTAAAACATAGCTATTATGCATTAAAAAAACCTCGACTATAAAATCAAGCCTATATGAAGCAATCACATATAAATCTCAATTCTGATCAATCTTAATTCTAATCAATCTCTGATATAATCAATCTTTGATATAATCAACATAAAAACTGTTATTCAGTAAAACATACCTATTATGCAGTAAAACAACCTCGACTTAAAATCAAGCCTATGTGCATCAATAACATATCAATCTCTATTATGATCAATCTGAATTCTAATCAATCTCTAATCTAATCAATATCTGATATAATCAACCTTAAAAATGTAATTCAGTAAAACATACATATAATGCGGTACGAACTAAAGAGTTTAAAAGTAACTAAACTACAATGCATCTAATATAAAAAGTATTAAAAAAACGCCATGATAAAAACTTACAAAAAACACCAGAAGATGATGATGATGATGATGATGACGCAACACTACTGAACGAAGATTCAGTAAACATAATGAATCAATAACCAGTGGTTGGAGTTACGGTGGTTACAGTTGTGGTGATGACGGTAGTTGGTTACGGTGGTTGGTGACGGTGGTTCTCGACGATAGTTTCGATTATGGTGGTTAGGGTTTATCAGTTTACGAGATAAACCAAAGAAGAAGAACAAATAAAAATATTAGATGAAAAAAAACTATATATAGTTTCGGTAAAAATTATAAAAATGCCCCTGAAGTTTCTAAAATTATAAAAGTACACCATTTTTTTAAAAAAAGGGGGGGACACATGGCAGCATGTGGTTCAACCTCATTTATTTTATTTTACAATTTGTTTTATTTTACCCCAACTCTCTCTCTCTCTCTCTCTCTCTCTCTCTCTCTCTCTCTCTCTCTCTCTCTATATATATATATATATATATATATATATATATATATATATATATATATATATATATATATATATATATATATATATATATATATATATATATATATATATATATATATATATATATATATATATATATATATATATATATATATATATATATATATATATATATATATATATATATATATATATATATATATATATATATATATATATATATATATATATATATATATATATATATATATATATATATATATATATATATATATATATATATATATATATATATGTATGTATGTATAAAAATTAAGGATGAGCATTTCATTCCGAAACCGAACCAGAACCGTATCGACTCCCGGTACCCAAATCCCGTTATGTACGGTACCGGTACTACGAAATAAGGTAAAAAAAAATCGGTACCACTAATTCGGTACGGGACCGGTACCAAATCTGGAAATTCTCGAAAAAAAATGAGAAATTCTCGATTTCCCGGTACCGGTCCCGATTCCGGTACTGAAATCCGAATCCCGTTCGATACGGTAGCGGTACCATTAGTTAATACTCGGGAAAAATTCGGTATCACTAATTCGGTACGAGATCGGTACGGTACGGTACCGATTATTTGTAATATTTCGATTTTTGAGTCAGATTGTCAAACAAAACCCTATTTAGGTATGTGTGTATTTGTCAACGAAGGCTTTGGACTTGTGTTTCATAGCTTTATACCATTTTTGAAAGAAAGGATGACTGCCATATGCAGTTATGTTCATTTAAAATGACCATAAGAGTAAACGGTGCCACGGCGAGGGGCACTCGTCGGTCTGACGTGGCACCCTCGCCGGTGCTCGTCGTGACACCCACCCCCTCGCCGTGATCAATTCGCCAGTATTCAACGAGCTGAAAAGAGAAAAGTTTGGGCCCCACCTATTTTTAAACCGTTGCCAAACGGTTAAATTTTTTTAAAAACTTTTTTTCTTAATCTTTATATAAACTCTCCCCCATTTAACAATTTTAACAATCATATTCATTCCCTAAAATCAAAAAAATACTACTAGAATGGCTTGTTCGGCTCCACACACTTATGATCAAATCAAAAAATTAGTTGCTAAACTAATTAAGGAAGACAACATTCGACAGAAAGCGATTATGGATTTAGCCCTCAAATTTGAAAGTGCATCCTCTTCAAAATTTGAACTGCATGAGGCATGTGAAAAATGCAAGGATATTCCAAAAGAGTGGCGTGATCAGATAATCGAATTTTTGAAAAAAGAATCGAACAAATACGATGAAATACATGATGCTTTGGTTGAAGAAGGCGTTAAAATAGAAAAACATATGGATTCTAAACAAGAATGGATTAGAGAATTTTAATTTCGGTATTCTAGTTTTAATTTAAATAATGTTATTTTAATTTTCAGTAATGTTATTTTATTTTTTATGTTGTAATTTTAATTTCAGTAATGAAATTTTCCAACGGCTATGTTTAAATTTGAATTTTCCAACAGCTATATTTAACATGGGTTCCAACGGCTATATTTTTACTATAAATACTACTTCCATTTAGTTTATTTTTTTCTCACACAAAACCATACTCTAAAACATGTCTCAAGGAAGCACTTCCGCAAACAAAAAACAAAACAAACGAAAAGCTACTCGAAGCAACCCATCGACATCGGAAAAGGTACCAGAGACAATCCCTCCACAACCTTACCCTCCACAACCTTACCCTCCACAACTTTACCCTCCACAACCTTACCCAAACATGATGGGTGAATCATCCGTCCCTACTATTCATCAACCAGAGAGCCCTGTTGAAGAATACCAGGTACCTGCTGAGTTCCGTCTTACTGAGGAACAAGAATATCAACTACTTAATGATGAAGAAGCATTACGTGAAGCATTAGCAGAAGAAGAACGGGAGAAACAAGAGTTGGCGAAGCAGATCAAGTGGGAAAAGACACGCGAATTCACCAAGAGATTGTGGGGTATTTCATCGGAATCTGATTAGGATCCCGAAACCGATTAAATTCCGTCGAACCGTATCGTATTGTTTTTAATTTTATTCCGTATTTGTAATTTTTATTTTCGTATTTGTAATGTTTTATTTAAGTGAAATAAATTTTATTTTGTGTGAAAAATGAAAAAAGAAATAAAATGGTGAGTGGTAGGACCCAAGTGAAGAGGAGAGAGACTAGTTGTGAGTGAGGGGATGTTTACTTGGTTTTTTGTTTTGGTTAGTTGAGATGATATGACGCTAAGGTGACACAAGTGAAAAGGTTTTGCCTAGCCGTGACACCTTTTACTCTACGTATATAACGACTTTTATGTGTAATAAAGTATTGGGATTTATGACTATATACATCAACATTCATGGGATTAAAGATGTATTGGGATTTATGACTATATACATCAACATTCATGGGATTAAAGATGTAATAACAAGATGAAAGTCAAAAACTCAAAATAATAGTTATTTCGTAATTTGAAAGAATTGAGATTCTCTCAAGTTCATATAAACATGACTCGTCATGTTTACTCATAAACAAAAAAACTTGCCTTTCGTAAGTCTTATCGTTTAATTTGTAACATAACATCATCAATCATGTTCATATCAATCAAGAAGATCTCAACTTAAACGAAAACTATACTGGTCTCGTAATTAGTCGTCTTGTTATATCAAAACTAAAATAATTGATTTCCTTTCAAGTTGATATGAATATAACTGGTCATGATCACTTAGAAGCAAATAAAAATACTTGTCCTTCGCAAGCCTTACGAACGAAATAACAAAAAAAAAACACCCGCAAAACGGCCAACTCACCAACATAATCCCCATAAAAAGAGACGCGTGTAAAAAAAACAAGAGGTAAACTCGTCGGCTGAGTAACTGTACAAGGCCCAAAATCCTTGAGGGGCCTCCAAAAATATTGTATACCCAGGCTGTACGTATAGAGTTAGCGCAATTTAAGAGTCCATTATATTTTGGTTTGATTTCTAAGCAGCGGATGATAAGAATAGAAAAACCAACTACTGATATTGTTTGAAAATTTCGAATTCTCTATTTTAAGAAGTGATATGATCTCATTTTGGGATTATATGTTTTGAATTTTATTATTTTTGTTTTATATGTTAAAAGTAGATAACAAAAATATTTTGTTAGCGTTTTAATCTTTTAAATTATATATGTAAAAATTTTCTTGTGTCGAAATATCTATTTTAAAGTATTTTAAGGGCTTATTTTATGGTTGTGACACAGGGCCTCTTAAAATTATGGGACGGTCTGTGTCAAACATATATCCAACTCGAAAACTAAGTTCGCAGTTTAGTTTCGTTCGGTTATGACCCACAACGTGAATTTATTTTGGTTCGGTTTTAATTTGAATTTGATTCGGTTCAGTTTTTGTGGATCGTGGATCAGACCAAAACAATGGACATGATTAAGAGAGGAAGAAGTAAAGCATCCGAAAAACAACCGATACAATAAGAGTGGATTACCATCTATAAGAATAGAGATTTGATACTTGCCCTCGGTGGCAAAATGGATGGACGAGCGGGCTAAATGGGCGACGGGCTAAACGGGCGTAAAGTAAAACGGAAAAAAAAAACATAGAAATAAAAAAAAAAATTGTTTGAAACTCGGGGATAAAAAATTAAATATAGAAGATCCGTCGAGTAGCCTAATTAATATTTTACATGTATGCTCATTAAACCCATTTGATTTCTTACTACTCTTCTATAAGCTTTTATAAGCTTGTGTGCCAGAAGAAGCTTTTTTTAAAGCCGAAGCTTCTGTAAACATGTCCCCAAACAGAGTGGGTGTCTCAATTTATGAAAATTTAGCAAGTTATAAATATATGAACATGATAAATTTGGCTGGATACCTGCATATTTTGATATGATTGTAAGTCATGTTAGTTGTTGTTTCACAAGGCATACACGTTATAAATCTAAAAATACTAGTATAATTTAAGAGTTACGGACGTTATTATATTGCGTACCTGACTAACCTACCCGTTCTCGCACAGTCTAATCTTTATTTTTGTTCACGATAATGCTTGAAAACAAAGGTATTTAGAGATAAAACAAATAAGTATGCTAGCATCTGGTTTTCTCCCACATAGGCGGATGAACAATCACTCGAGTAGTTTATAACTAAGATCATGATATATCAAGGAAACGTGAATTGTTCTTTCGTGAATAATCTTAGCCATAATCATATTCAAGAAATTGCTATCCGCGTTTTTATTACTTAAGAGTACACGATGTTAATTTCAATGTGAGGGGAATTTTTTCTTTTTATGATGGGAAGGTAAAAATCGATAATCGAAATAAAAAGTTTGAGTATTATAACTTAAAAATTAACAATTTTTAAGCTTTACAGTGTTAAATGTTCGAATTTAATGTGTGAGTGGAGGGGCAATTTGAAATACGAGTGGGAGGCATTTTTAAAAAACGCTCAAAATTTACAAAAAAAATACAATAAAAACTCGTTTTTTTGTCGAGTTATGAGGGGCGCCGCCACCCCGAACATACAATGTATGTCCGCCCCTGCATGCAGGGGTGTGCCGAATTCGGGTTTCACCCACAAAATCCGAAATCTTAAACTACCTCGAACTAAACCGAATTTGCCAAAATCGCATCGAACTGAATTAAGGGGGTCGGTTCTCCGTTTGTATCCCATCGTGTCTTACTCGGTCTCATTTTGAATCTTTGGTTTTTCCAATTTGAACCGAGTTTCATCCATAGATTATTTGTCTTCGAGAGGCAAGTGTTTAGATCGTGGACCGGACCGGATAGACTCGGATCGGACCGTACATTTTTGATCCGGTCATCAGTCCAGGGTTTTATATCATTTCGGTCCTCGGTCCGGTCGGTTCAATTCGGTTTTACCAAAAACCCGGCTATTATGTCTAATAAGACCGAATCGGGCCGATCCGTACCAAAATGAACCATTTCGGTCTGGTGTTTGACTTGGCGTTTTGGACCATTTTAGTCTTCGATTCTAAAATCGGTTCGACTGAGCAACCTTTTGAAAAAAGGAAAGTTTTATCTTGTTTGAGTTTGTGTGACGATAGAGTTAAACCCCATGGATTAGTCCTGAAGAACGAAAACAAAAGCATTGCACGAGATGAAAATAACGCATACAACTCTACATCGCACATGATGTTTAATATAGACTGTTAAGCTCTTGGTTGCAATAATCTGTACACTTGAGTCAGATTTGTACTTAAGAATCCATAAATTATCACGCTATGGTGGGTTGGCTGGTCACCATGGCGCGAAGCCATGGCGCCGTCAACCATACCGTGTCTAGCGTTATGGGTTTTAGGTTGGCTATGGTCAGCCGACGTTATGGCTACGGCGCGACACCATGACGCAGCCAACCACACCGTGGTTCGCGTCATAGGCTGCGTTATGTGTTTTTTTTTTTCTTGAAATTAAAAAAAACTAACAGTTATGTAACTTTTTTTTTTGCTTATTTTGGACCGTTTGAAAGGCTTAAATACCTCATTTTATTTTTTACCGTTATGTAACGTTTTTTTTTTTTGATTATTTTTTTTTAAATTTTAAAAAACTAGCCGCCATGGGCTGCGTTATGGGGATTATTCAACAACCAACACGAAGCTACCAAGTCAGCACACTTAAAAAAAATCATATATTATGTCATCATACTACATTACATGATATTGGAAGACCAAAAGTTCGACATTAAATACGACACTATGTACACTCCGCCTCAAACTAATATCGAACTACTTGGACAGAACGATGTGAGACACATAGAAGGAAAAACAAGAAACTTCGCGATAGGAAATTTCACGATGACCTTCGACGTGATCTAGTTAAGCATTTGTGAAACCTTAAACATTGATGTTTTTAAATTATTGTTATTTTTTTTTAAGTTGTAATTTTTTTTCCGTGTATTTAAAAAAAAAATTGTATTTGTATTTTTATTATGAATGAAATGAGTTTTAGTTTAAAATAAATAGTTGAATTTTAAAAAAAATAACGTGGTGGGGTCACGATAACACTAGAATTTAGGTGTTAATCAGGGAGAAGTGTTGTGGGGTTATGGGGAGTTTTGGTATTATGGGAGAAAAAGCTGACGTGACAGTACTTTTTGCCCACGGCTCAACCGTACCCAGGGCTCTTAACAAGACGCTTTGACTACATAAACGCCCAGACTGTCAGTTGTGAAAGAAGAGTATCAGGTTAACTGCCACAACAAAGTAACAAGTAAACTGCTGCAACAAAGAAAAAAACTACGGCGTTTGACTCTTCGGTCAACTAAACCAAATTTGTAACTTCAAAACCTCTATGAATTCATAACTTTTCTAGTAAACTAACAGATACTACATATAGAATACGGCCGGTAGTTTCAAGTGTGTAAAGGTGCATATCAGAATTGGATCGAAATAGTTGAAGTATGACCTGAGAACTCAACACATGCATTTTTCTTCAATACGGCAGGAACATCATAATTTAAGAGAAGTTAATTAAACGAGAATAAAAGACTAATATTTCCCGGTTGTGTCTACTTGAGGATTAAGAAAGTGTTAAGTAATTTGTGGGATATACAGGCAAGCGTGTTTCTTCTTAATCCACAAAAGAAAACTGAAGTGAAACTTCACAAAATTATACTTGCCTTGTAACTCTCTAAACTGATCCCCACTTACGGCTTATCTACACAAATTTACTTGCTTTCCGCTCCTGCTCCCTCCTTGACTTCACATTCCAAGAGAATCATCTCTGATCATATAAGTCACTTGAAATTAGTATTCAGAAAAAAAGAAAAAATGTGTTCCACGTGTTGATTAGAACTAGCATATAAATGTTTCTGATAATCATAGTTTGGTTATCTTACTCGACGTTTCTGGAAGTTGACCTTCAGTTGTCAAACTTGTGTCATTCATGTCCCCCATGCTAGGATTCTGATCATTACTCAAATTGTGCTCTAACAAGATTTAAAAAGAAGACATAATCAGTCGGCAAAAAAAAGTCAAAAGTCAAAGCCAGAACAAATTTTCTTCTGTTAAATAATTATACGACATAGTTTCTATGGTTTTTGGAGTTTACTCCTTAACACAGAGATTGCAAAGTTTAAGCATTCAGCCATTAACGATATTCTTACTTGATTTATTTCTATTCCTCCTCCTTTTCTTCTTCTCCACCGTGTCCTTGCCGTTTTCAAGAGCATTAGAAGAACTGTTCGAATTTTTAAAGTTAAGTGGTCATTAAGTCCTTTTAAATAGATTTAAAAATAGACAGCTGTAAATTTATGCATCGAGCATCTTTTAAAATAATATTACTGATTCTGACCCAAACTTATCATCCTTCGAAGAACTAACATACCCACTGGCTGTAGGTTCTATGGTACTCGCTTTCCTTTTCCTATTATTCTTCACCTCCTTGTCTTCGCCTCTTTCAAAAGCATTAGTAGAACTGTTCAAAAGTTTCAAAATTATTTGCCTGTAAAGCCCTTTATATAAAATCACCATACACAATACAAGATATAAACACAAGTTGGACTGCCGATATAAACACAAGTTGGACTGCCGATTCTATTTAAACGCTCCGCTATAAGATGGGTAAGAAAAGACAGCTATAAAATTTATGTCTCACCCAATTTCTTTGATTGCTCTTGATTCTGAACCAAACTTGTCATCCTTTGTGGCATTAACATATCCACTGGCCATAGGTTCTGTGGTACCCGCGTCCATTTTCACCTTCACCTTGTCCTCGCTTGTTTCTAAAGCATTAGTGGACCTGTTGAGAGTTTCAAACTTATTTGCCCGCAAAGACCTTTTATACAATCATCATGCAACATACAAGATTCAAAGCAACTGATATAAAAGCTTCCCTATACTATGAGTAAAGATAAAACTATAAATATACGTCTCACCCATTTTTTTTGGTTCGTCTTGCTTCTAACATTTTACTCTCTGTATCACTAACATATCCACCGGCTGTAGGTCCTATAGTACTCGCTTTCTTTTTCTTATTCTTCTTCTTTCTCTTCCTATTGTTCTTCACAATTGCATCACTGATTCATCAAAATAATACAGCACTGATATAAATACTTCGCCCACATTTGACTTTTTTAATTTTTTTTTAAAATTATATTCATAGCTACTTTTAGTAATAAAAAGTGATACCCGTTTTCTTGAACAAGTCCACATTGTGTTTTCTCCTGAACTTCATCGCCATTAGGAACCTCATTGCCATTGTTTCTGATCACATTAATTTAAACCAAACTAGAGTTAGAGATACACAATATTGGCTCATTATAATTGATCGATTTGTATATCTTGTTGAGAAACTCACATTAAAGGGAGATTAACAACAGCAGGAGTTACAAAGTAACCAGCAAGATGAACGCCTCGTGGGCCTTTGACGGAGAAAACGACATCATCGGATTCGTGAAACTCGAGGTCTAGTTGACAACAAGTCAGGTTTGGTATAATCAAAGAACATATAGCTATTTCTGGTTTGTCTCCAATGAAACAGCTTACTGTGCTCCTAACTGGTGAAGTGCGTATAGCTTCTCCAAGGGTAGCCTGTTGACACCCAACATATATATATATACTTTTATTTCTATTCTTACAGAGCTAATTCATGTCACACTTTATCTAACCAATGGAACACCTAAGGACTTCGTAAACACTTGGTTCAAAAATTAACAAATCGATTAAAGCATAAAATAATCCAAAAAGAAAAAGAGAAAATATTGGCGGATGTAAACAGTTTCGGCCCAATTTTGGGAGGGAACAATTCAGACCTTTTTTCTTTTCTTTTCTTTTCCTCCTTAAGTAGTAGAACGCAACTTTTTATCTTTCTTTCCGTTTCTTCCTTAACACTGTGTTCTTAAGTCCTTTTATTAAATGAAAGGAAATGAAATGGAAGTAAATGGTTTCACCCCACTTTTGGGAGGAAACACTTTCCTTCCAAAGTCACCCAAATTACACTAGTTTTTTCTTCCTTTTCCTTTTCTTTTCTTTGTTGAGTAACTCAAGAACACAACACCTTTTTGATTTCATTTCATTTCCTTTAATGAAACAACTCGAGAACATAGCGTAAGTGATACTCGAGAACATCACTTGAGGAAAAATCGTTAATATATCTAGATTCATTGTAATCCTTAAGGGGTGTTTGTTCCGGCTTATATGTGGGCTTATGAGCTTATTTCATTTTGTCTTTTATAATAACACAAGCCCCAATTTTCCGGCTTACTTGGAGACTTATGGCTTATATAAGTTTATCATATCATAATAAACTTATACAAGTCTCATAATAATCCGGAAAATTGACGCTTATAAAACGAAATGAAATAAGGTGAGAAGGCCACATATAAGCCGGAAAAAAAACACCCCCTATAATCTTAAATATTGTTACCTAGTGGCCCAGTCGAGTTGGCCACCAAGGTTCCACTAAGTGGTTTCTAAAAAAGATTGTTGTTGTTACCTGAGTGATGCGAAGTTTTTTAGGAGAACCGTCATCGTTGTGATAGTGCGGCAGGGTGTATGGTTCATACGGCTTCAAGTTTACCCCTATTATTTTCAATTTTTAATTTCATTTTGTCAAAAAAAAAAAATGATAATAATAATAAAAATAAAAAAAGTTAAGAAAAAGAAACATACCCCAGAAAGACATCCCCACCACCACCACCGATGAAGATGATGTTTTTGGCGGGAAAGATGATAAACAATGATTCAGTAAAAAAGGGTTTCACTTTTAGGTTTGGTTTTTTTTTTATCTGTTTGGTTTTGGAACATAAATTCACATAGTCAAGTACGAGTTAAAGTAGTAACTCAACAGTCAGCCCACAGGGACTAGATAAGAGTTTGGCCAAAAAAGTTTTTTTTTTTTTATTTTTTATATTAGCTTTTTAAATAATCTTTACTACATTATAAAGGGGTGTATCCCTTTGGTTAAAAGTTGAAATTTTGAAAGTTAAAAGTTGAAAGTTAAAAGGTAGGTCCTATTAAAATGTTGAAAAATATTGATTATTCCTTCTGGTCAGCCCTAATACACACAACATAATTAATTCACACACACACAAACTTTAATCTCTCTTAAACCCTAATACAAAAAAAAAAAACATACTTTGTAGTGTGGAAATTATTTCAATCGCTTTTGATAGTGACCACAGTATCGTATATCATTAATTATCGTTGCTAGAAAATCCTGTTGCTATGCGCGGGTACCCGTTTAGTTTCTTTTAAAGTAAATACTTTTGTTTGAACGAATAAGCTTTAAGCTTTTATTTTAACAATTATTTTAAAAAAAAAATTTGATTTATAAAACTTTTTAAATTGTTGAAAGTTATTAAAGTTATAAGTTACTAATATATTTATAACCATAAATAATTTATTTAAATATGTTATTTTAATCATTTCACATCTTAATACTTAGTTTATCAAAAAAATTTATTAAAAACACATACAACTTATAGCTTATATTAACAATTTACAACTTATCGTTAACAGTTTACAGTTAATTTTGTCAAATAGTTAAAAATGCATACATTTAAATAAATACGATTTATTATAGTTTTTTATTCTTTATTTTTTTAACAACAGAATGATAATTTTATTATTAAATTAATTATAATGTTTTTAAAATTTTACAATAATAATTTCAAACAAAATAATCTAGTAAATTTGATTAAATTCTCCTAGCTATTTTTATAGACATCTTAAAAAACAAACTACTACTACTTCCATTCCATATTAAATGTTCAATTTTATTTTTTTCGTTCTTTCTTATTAAACTTTGACCGTAAATAAATTTACGTGTGTTATAATATACGTGATGAAAATTATACCAATGAAAATGAACTTAAGACTCAATCTATTCATATATTTTGTATCAAGTATTATATAACACAAACAAAAATATTCATAGGTCAAAGTTGAAAAAGAAAAATCTATTCAAAAGTGTAACGAGTCACCGGATTCAGGACTAAATCCGTTACTTTTTAAACTTTGGAATTAAAATCGTTATACACGATAAATCATAAAGACCAAAATTGTGTAACTCAAACCTTTTTGAAAACCAAACCTCACAAAAAAAGATTAAATTAAAATATACAAGAACAACATATTTTTTTATATGAATTTTTGAATTAAAAAAATTAAACTATAATTTATTACTACCTTTTACTAACTTATCTACGTTTATATTGTTCGTACTTGTGAACCATTTGTTTCCCAACATTGCAAAAAATAAAAAGTTTGATACTTTAAATTAAGAAAAGTTAATATTAGTGTCTTAAATTAAAATTGGACATAAGTTTAATACTTTTTTCTATGTGATTTGCTTTATATAAAATGGTTAAAAGTAATTAATAAAATATTGAAGGTAATAATGAAGTGTTAGAAAACATTATTGTATGCAGTTAGTTATTGGTTCATTAACTTGATCGTGGGTAGCTTGATAGATGAGTCAATTTGGTCGAGTAATTGGATTATTAAATCAACTATCAGATCAATCATGTCTTTCACAAAAGTAAAATTTATATGAATGGGTCGACCAATGTCACTTTAAACCCAACGGTCTAAGTGAGTTTCAAAATTATAAACCCTAATTTAATTCGATAAGTTTTTTAACCAGAAACGCTCAAACCGAGTTTCAAGACACCTGTGTTTAGTTCCCAAAATTCTCAAACTTTTATTAGTTTATGTTTATAACTCATACACTTGTCGTTAAGCAATTTCCATCTCATATGCGTAAATACTCGTCAACGTACAAACGTATTGATAACGTGTTGTGAATAACTTGTTGCACGGACGATGTTCAAAATAACGTGCATAAAGAGAAATGTAATTTGTTCATTTTAACTTAAGTTAGACTTTGTGTTTATGTTCCATACACCTATTATGGCTCATATATTATAAGCTCATAAGCTTATATTGATATTTGGATTAGCTTATCTTTAATAAGCTGACAAATTTAAGTGTTTACTTTAACTTAGGTCGGTAAAGCAGCATTGGTTTAGGCTTATTAGACACGTATAAGCCAATAAGCTCGGAAACCCATCATACAAGCTTAGCCAAACCAAAATCCAGCGGTTCTTCGTTGTTGAACGTACATGTACCACAATTTCCTCATATCTGGTGGGTTTGAAAGAACGAACCAGGCCGAAAATGGTCTGAAACCCAAACCAGGCCGAAGACCGATTTGATCCATAACTCCAAACCGAAGATTCGACCAAAATGTCTGATTTAGGTCCAAGTTGGCCCGGGTCCGCAGTCTATAATCCCGACTATATTTCTTAAAATGCAACATGAAAACACAATACTTGAAATCAATAACATAAATAGCCAAAAGCTTAGAGAACCATCTTGGAATTTTGACGTGTAATTGAACTTTCTATATGATCAAGTAACGCTCTGAAAAATGGCTTCGGCAAAAAAAGATGAATAAAAATCATCAAGAATGATCAAATACATGCGCGGCCAATGTTTATAGAGAATACAACACTGTTCTAATCAAGTTGCTTAGTCCAGTCAAAAGAGTCCCAATCTCGGCGGAAATCTGCAACAGCTTGTTTTTGACTGTCTAAAGACTCCCGTTGGTTGCGTCGATGCATGTCTTCTGCAGGCAAACGAAGCATACCCCTTACAACATTCACACCAAAACTGCTCTTGAACTGTGACTCATCATCGATAACATGAACATACCCTTTCTTCAAACCGAATTCCACATGAAAATATGGGAAGTCTGGGGGTATTGAGTGACGCAACCCCTTTTCACTTGTATCAATTAGTTTCTTGGAGTTGTGTTGACTCCATTCCTCTTCGGCTTCATCTATTGCCTGCAAACAACAACCAACCATTAAACACAAGTCCCGTCACCACAAAAACCTATTGTATTTTACTATTTTATATACACAAACCTTTTTAAAATAAAGAGGAGCCTGTTTAGCAACTTCTGGGGGCAAAGGAATGCACTCTATCATACAATGTCTGCTCTGCTTTGCAAGCCCCATAACCGTTTCAAGAAAAATAACCTCCTTCTCTTGCTTCGCAAACATCATTAAAAGACACTTCTTGAAATTGCGTATTTCATCCCAAACGTTATCGTCAACACTTCTTGTGGCTAGATCGTGCTGCATGAAAAATAGAGATGAGCATTATAGAAAACGCTTGACTAATGAATAACTAGAGATAAACTTGAGCTTGAGAAAAACTAACCTGCATGGGCAATATGCAACAATGCCCTGGTACAATAGGCTGCCACTGAGGTAACATCATATATGTGAAATTGGCGATTGCAATAACAAGATGACGTGGTCTCTTAGGGTTCTCAAAGCAAAAGTTGCAACGTTCCTGTTGGGTCAAAATGCGTTTTTCAAAACGTGCTGGCTTTGGAGCAGCATTGTTGTCACCTTTACCCCGTTTCTTTCTCTTAGGTCCCTCGTCATTGTCATACTCATCATCTGCCTGCCCTGATACACTAAACTTTTTGTTTTGCATAATTGATCGAGCAACATGCATGTCGGCATCTTCCTCTTTATTCTTTTCACGTGATTTTACGCCATGCATAATATACCTATACATAAAAAAGAAAACATGTCATGAAACTATCATACAGGGTATAAACGAGTATATGACAATTGCATATGTAGATAGAACTCGACAAGAGAAAGGTCTATACAATGTTTATAATGATATTTTCTTTCCGTATATACCCCTTGCACATTAAGCCTATTGCTAAAGTGAAAAAAGAAAAATTACCTGCTTGCGGTTCCATCACCCTGTGGACTGCTTCCAACAGTATCAATTTTGTTTTTCCCGTCATTAACCTCTGTCTCTTTCTGAAATAGAAAAATAATAAATTTTGCAAATTAACTTTTGACAACAGATAAGATACCCAACAATAACGGAACTGTTTCAAACTTAAGAAGATGCACAGTAACCATATGACTGAGGCATTTAAAAGAAAGAATGAGTTCAGCCCACATAACAAAGCATGCTTTCAAAACAACCAGGAGAAGCTAAGATCCTTACCAATAGTTTATCAGCTTCGGCATGCTTCCCTTTCATTCGGAGCTGCATAACTTTAGCAGCTAGCTGGTTTGCAGTTAGTGTAGGCTTCATGTCTGCACGAGACGACGGCTCTTCAGATTTGGACACCTCTCTCCTGTCACCACCATCTGTACGAGACAATGGTTCTTCAGATTTGGAATCTCTCATGTCACCACCACCATCTGTAGACGATGCATCGTCATTTTTCTGCTGCTGCGACCCCTTGAATTGATTCAAGAAACTTCCATCATTGCTGAACTTTTGTAAGCTGGACAATGCAGAAGAAATAACACCAGCGTCCTTAACCGACATGCTTTGACCTCTCCGCTTGCCCCATGATAAAGATTCGTCACGTCTGGGCACCCTCATTTTAGTATGCATTCCCTTACGGCTATCGTCCCTTTCAGTTTCCTGATATCAACACATAAAAAGAATACTCAATAACAATAAATTACTTGATGCAACCAGGTGATATCTACATATTGACAAACATTTAACCTGTGACATATATGGCGAATTTTCACAAACAAAAACAAGTTTTAAAATAACATGTCACTAAGCTGAGCTCTAATCAAGTAATAATTCATAATCATCTACTGAATCATAATGTTATGTGTTTACACATTCGCTCAGTCAAGTAGATTGGATAATTCGACCAATAATTGGTTTAATAAATACCAAAAGGCAACAGCGAACTCGCTTTTTTTAGAAGCATGCAAGTGTAAAAAAGCAATCTGTTTTTCATTACAAGGTCAGAACCTAATAGATTAAGGGGACCAACATTTGTGACCTGTGTGTTGACCTTTAAGATTAACGACCCTTCTGCCAAGGTTAAGAAAATGGAAATGCACTAAGGCATGTGAATCACCAGCGACTATTACAGTAATAAAACTTACATTTTGATCTCCTGGCTGGTCCCTATTCTTCTGTCGTATTCTGTCTTTAATGGCATGAAGATGAGCATGAGATGGTGCAGCAGATTTTGATGCCACAGAAACCGCTAGGTTACCCAAAGAACCCCACCGCTCTTTAACCACCTGTAATGATAAATACATATCATTTATACCATGATGATGACAGAAAAGGTAATACATGATGGATTAATTATGCAAGCAAAACACACCTCATCAAGGTTTTTTCCTTCACGAGCTGCTTGCTCTTGAGAACGCTTCATAGCTTTAAGTCTCCAGCTTGCACCTCCATCTCCTACTACAGAGCTTGACAGCAGATTACTACTTCTAGATTTGGTTCCATCCGCCTCTTCTTCCGGATAGCCACTTCCATCATTCCTGAAGTAAGGATTCAGCTCTCTGGGATTCACCTTCTTTATCTAAAAGTATAAACAAACTCTTGCAAGGTGAACAAACGATAGCAACAATTTCAGATATAAAAGATACAGCATACTCTCAACGCCCTAAAAAACTAATGATAACAGCACCTTATGAGATAAAAGCGTAACATGATCTTAAAGTACGTCTGTTGCGTATTACTTGTTGTACAGATAAGCAAACTACAGATTATCGTGATTTGAAAAATACAACCGTAAGAGCACCATAAAAGATAAAACCGTAACATGATTTTAAAGTATGTGTTGTGAATAACTTGTTGCACAGATAAGCAAGCACCTACAGCCTACAAATGACGGAACTTCATGGAGACAAAGAAGGATTGTGCCCCCCTCCCCTTTTTTTTGTTATACCTGGGTTTCCGACTCGACATTGCGAGCCGACTAGTCCCAGGGCGACTATCCTTTTGGAAAGCCCGGAGTCGTCGCAGGTGAACCTCCGTGGCCACCTCCAAATGTACACACCTAGCGAGGTTTGAACCCTTGACCTCTTGTTTGAGAGTCAAGAACCCTTGACCTCTTGTTTGAACCCATACCTCGTTGGCAGAAGATTCTTCAGGAAGACTAGAAGTCGGTACAGATTTCGGTTTGACGTCCTCTTCTTTAGGTCTAAGCATCCACTCCAAACCCATTTCTTTCCGTACGATATTCTCATTATCATTCGTAGAACCACCGTTTCCTGCAAAACAATACAAAGCAAGCAAACAATAGGATTAATTAAAAGTATTTATAAAAATAATAATCACAATAATCTCAAAAACAGGAAAGGAAATCATACCATCTATATCACTCCTGTCCCGTTTCCCCTTTCTCTTATCATCATCGTCATCGTCAGATTCATCACTTGAATATCCCCTTCGTTTACTTTTACTTTTCCTGCTCCTCGATTTCTTTGACTTGTGTCTCCTTTTCGATTCTTTCCCTTTTCTCGTATCATCCTCACTCCCGCTATCCGAGTACGAAGCAGAATCATCGTCATCTTCTTCAGAGGAATACCACTTCTTTTTAGACCTTTTCTTGATTCTTTGAGAACCATCCTCGTCGCTCGAGTTATCATGACGGGACTTGTTTTTCTTCTTTTTGTAGCTTTTACTTGAGTCTGATTTGTCAGTCTAGAAGAAATTAACAGTTAATAAAAAAGCGATAATCGTCGTGTTCATATGATATAAGAAGTAAAATGACGGGAAAAAATGGATATAGAGTAGTTACTTTATCGTCGATTTGATCACGAGGTATGAACTTGAGACCAGAAAGCATGTTGTTGAATTGATAAAATCCTACAAGCAAACAAGATTGTGAGTCCAGTAATTACACAACATAACCAATCGGCACGAGCGAGTATGGAGGGAGGTAGAAATTAGAATGTAGGGAGACCCGAATACAAAGGCAAAACGATGATTCTGATACGAATCTATCCCATACTAGGCTCGTAATCGGTTCATAAGTCCAAGTGTAGAACTCACTCAAAAATCTAGCTTGTTTGAGGAAGGGACACCTAGGCCTTATAAACAATCAACCAATCAATATGGGATCATAACAGATTCCTAAACGGTTTTGGGGTTGGTCTTTGGTCAATTGGACGCAGCGTCGATATGATCCTGCCTAGTTAAAAAGACAAAAATACCCCTACCCCCCAATTGGCTCCTTGACATTACTGTTGAGATTCGAGGATATAAAAATCTATGGGTTGAATCCTCTACTACCCTCAATGGACAAATAATTATAATTTATAGATAAAAACTCGAAATTTGAGATTAAAAAAAACATAGGTATGAATGTTTAAGGATCTCTTACTAATGAAGAATAGAATCTAGGGCTGATAAAAACCAAACCAGCAGACTGGACTGAAAACCAAATTGGCAAAAGGGTAACCTAAACAAACAAACGAGGATCCTTATTTGTTTAAGGGGGTGTTTGTTTCGAATTATATGTGGGCTTACTTAATTTCGGCTTATAATTCATACACTCCAATTTCTAGCTTATTATGGGGATTATATAAGGAGGTGTTTGGTTTGGCTTACATAACGTTAAGCCCATTTCGGCTTATGTAACATGAGCCTTAATTTTGGTGACTTATTTGGAGACTTATTGGATTATATAAATTTATTATATCATGAAAAACTTATACAGCCCCTAAGTCTCCAAATAAGGCACAGAATTGGGGCTTATGTTACATAAGCTGAAATAGGTTTACATTATATAACCCAATAAGTCTCCAAATAAGGCACAAAATTGGGGGTTATGTAACGTAAGGCGAAATAGGGTTACGTTGTATAAGCTAAAACAAACAGCCCCTAAGTATACACTTAAAAAATAAGTCAAAAAATCGATGGTTAAGAAATATAAGGTGAAATCAAATAAGGTGATAAGGCCGTATATACAAGGCGAAAGATAAGCCATATTTCGGCTTATATTTAATAGATTCCAATTTTTAAGCTTATTTTGAGACTTATATAAGTTTATCATGATATAATAAACTTATATAAGCCAATAAGCCTCCAAATAAGGCACAAAATTGGGGCTTACGTTATATAAGGTAAAACAAACAGTCCCTAAGTATATACATAAAAAAAAGTGAAAAAATCGATGCTTACAAAATATAAGGTGAAGTCAAATAAGGTGATAAGGCCGTATACATAACGCGGATTAATATAACAAAAAAAGTGTAGGTTGAATCCTTTACTAACCTCAGCGGAAAAAAAAATGAGAAATTGATCCAAGTAAGTTGGAGATTAAAAAAAAACAGATACGAGTAAGTAGTTATGAATGTTTAATGTTAATTAATGAATGAATAATATAATCTAGGGTTGAACCAAGCCGGACGGAAAACCGAATTGACAAAAAGGGTAAGTTAAAGAAACAAAAGGGGATCCTTAAAGACTAATTGAAACATGGTAACAATAATAAGAAGAGGATTTTACCTTATTATGGATGGAGGGATGATTTAATCTAATTATGTCTGTTTAGAGATCGATCAATCGGAGGAGGTGGAAGGAAGGAAGATGGGGTTTTAGTTTTCCTTCACTTCAAAATTAAATCCGGTTCACGTTACGAGTTTGAGTTTTGGATTCAAAGAGACAATCTTAAATTAATTTTAAGTTGGATTTCAGAGGCTTTCAGCCGACTTAACTCTTTTCAAGTGTTCAGTTAACTCTTTATAACTTTATTATTTTGTAGCAATGTTTTAAAACCCGGTTTTTTAAGTTAACCCGGTCTAGTGACCGGTTTACGGTTTAACCGGTTCAACTGCCGGGTCAACCCGGTTTTAAAACATTGGTTTATATTACTCAAAAGTTACTAAAGTTCGTCAAAAAATTCGATTTCGTTACTAAAATTTAAAACGTTACAGATAGGTTACCAAAGTTTTGGTTTACCGGCTACGCAGGTTACTACGTATGTATTAACCTATTGATACTGGTAAACCATCTACGTGGCAGGGTTAATAGACAGCGATATTAATAAAGTTTGCTAAAAAGTTCGATTATGTTACTAAAGTTTAGAACGTTAGAGATAGGTTATTCAAGTTATTTTTTATTCTTTAGAAATGAAGTTTACGTTTTCAAACCTGATACGCTTATTTACATGTTTGGATTTTTTTTTAACATTTTTAACATTTTTGTTTTACATTTTTATACATAAAAACATACAAAATGAATAATAGTATACTTATATACCTATTTTATTGAAGTAAGTAGAAAATATCAAATATTACGTAATACGTAAAAGCATATAAAAGACAATATTTTTACCACGTAATCGTTATTTTTCGAAGAATTTATAAAGTAAAGCTGATGCAAGGAAATGGAATTACAAGTGAAAGATAAATTGCAGATAATGTAAGAAAAAAGGAATTTAAAGGAATTTTAAATAACTTTGCATTATATTAAAAATGAAAACACATCATACACATACTATAAGAAAACAAAAAAAAAACATAAAACTAATACATAAAAATATCTAGTGTTGACTATTTTTTTTTTTTTTTTTTTTTTTTGATTTAGAAAATATCATATAAACATAATCAAAATACATCAGCAGCAACAGAAATATTTGAATCTAGATGAACAAGACCATCAACTACACAAGAACTATTATTTCCAAGAGCCCATCTAGCAATATTATGAGCGATCGTGTTGCCACCACGCTTAACAAAGGACCAACGACAACCTTCGAATATATAAGCGAGGTCCATGATATCGTGCCACATACTTGAGATCTGTTGGAGAGGTTTTCCCGTTGAGAACGAATGAAAAAGGACGAACGAGTCTGTTTCTACTACGATTCTGGGAAGATGTTTTTCATGTGCAGACTTGATAGCCCACCACACGGACCGAGCTTCTGCTATAAGAGCCGACTCTGAGTGCTCCACATGCTTTGCCCCAGAGAGAACAATCTCACCTTCAGAGTTTCTTACAACGAAACCGAGACCAGCTTGCATACTATTAGTCAACCATGCAGCATCACAATTAACCTTTACAAACCCATTAGGTGGAGATTGCCACATAGGTGTCGGAGGATCAACGTTAGTCCTGGATTCTGTCCCACCACATATAGTTGCATCTTGAAATTCTTGTAAAAGACGTATAGCGCCTTGCCAAATTAACCCACTGCTCTGAGGAGAATGACCATGAACAATCCGGTTACGTTCTAACCAAATACTCCAACATATCATTAGAAATGCTTCCCACTTAGTCTTATGGTCTCGGACTGTAACTGCAAAGTAATCGTTCATACAAGTACTATTTTGGATGGATGATATATTAGTAAAGTTAGCTCCTTCCCATACTTGCCGCGCTTGATCACATTGAAAGAGGGCATGTACAACATCTTCATGAGGGTCATTACAGTGCACACAGAACCCATCACTAACAATTACATGTCTACGTTGGAGGTTATATACGGTTGGAAGTAAGTTAAGCCATGCACGCCAAATAAATAGTTTTACCTTCATCGGAATTGTTGCCTTCCACAGTGATGAGCATATTTGAGTGTCTAGATCGGAAAGATTGTTTAAAATCCCAATACTTGGCAGCCCTTTGTTGTACGCATCACGGACCGTGAAATTCCCATGAGTCGTGCCTTCCCAGAATAGAGAGTCATTCCTGTGAGATGCAATGTGCATTGATAATATACGCTTCGCAATATCATTAGGGAAAATCGTACAGATTCTTGCCTCATCCCACGCGCTTCCATCATCTAACATCAAATCATGAACTTTTTGGAATTCACAGTGCGGCGGGCGAACATCTGATAATGATATACCTGATATCCACTTATCATTCCATATATCAACTGATAGTCCATTGCCAATATTCCACACAGACCCCTCCTTAATAAGCGTAATGGCTGAACAAATGCTTCGCCAAACAAAACTCGGGCGGTAGCCTACCTTGGCATCCAAAAGATAGTTATGAGGGAAATACCTGGCTTTAAGAACTCTTGCTACAAGTGAATCCGGATGCTTAATGAGACGCCATCCTTGTCTCGCGAGCAAAGCTTTATTAAATAATCCAAGATGCCTAAACCCGAGACCACCTTTATACTTTGAAACACATAATCGCTCCCAATTAGTCCAACGAATGGGGTTTCTCTTGTTTCCGTTTCCCCACCAGAACTCATTCAGAGTTTTATGCATATTATCAATTAGCGAACTAGGAAGCTCGAAAATACTCATAACATACATCGGGATAGCTTGAGCCACTGACTTAATAAGTACTTCTTTACCGGCTGTTGACAACATCTTCTCTTTCCATCCGGTAACCTTTTTTATAATTTTATCTAGGATAGCTTGAAAAATGATTTTCTTCGATTGTCCGACTATTGTAGGCAGGCCCAGATACTTATTTTGGCTTGTTACCTCTCGAACTCCCAAAATATTCATTACTCTCATTCGGGTATCATGTGTAACATTTGGACTGAAAGAAACCTCGGACTTATCGTAATTCACAACCTGACCAGATGCTTTGCAATACTTATCAATAAAGTTTTTTAATAGTTGGCATTCTTGTGATGTAGCACGAGCGAAGAACAAGCTATCATCAGCGAAGAACAAATGACTAACAGTAGGGGCATTTCTGCATATTTTGATCCCATGTAAAGCCTTGATCTCCAGCCCCTTTCTCATTAATGCAGATAACACTTCTGCGCATAATATAAACAGATATGGCGATATTAGATCTCCTTGACGCAAACCTCTAGTAGGGGTTACGTGTCCTTGAACTTTTCCGTTAAACTTGAAAGAGAAAGATACAGTTGATATACATGCCATAATCAATCGAATGAAGTGAGGTGGGAACCTCATTCTTTTTAGAATTGAGAATACAAATGGCCACTCAACCCTGTCATAAGCCTTGCTCATGTCTAACTTAATTGCCAAAGATCCTTTAGAACCATTTCGTTTGTTCTTTAGCCAGTGGAATACTTCAAAAGCAATGATTGCGTTATCAGTTATCATTCTTTCTGATACAAACGCAGACTGTGTTTCGTGGATCAATCTTGGTAAGATTGGTTTCAAACGATTGACCAACACTTTTGATATTATTTTGTACAAAACATTGCATAAGCTAATTGGTCTAATATCCTTTAAGGACTCGGGACGGATTGTCTTTGGAATCAAGGTAATGATAGTATGGTTTAGATTTCGAGGCATATTACCTGTTCGGAAAAATGTAGACACTATTGAGACCACAGTAGGTCCAACCACTGACCAAAATTTCTGATAGAATATTGCTGGCATGCCATCTGGTCCTGGGGCCTTCAAAGGTGCCATTTGCATAAGTGCTCCATGAACTTCTTCGGATGAAATCGGCTTTTCAAGACTAACGGCCTCTTCTTGTGAGACTTGAACTTCCAGAGCGCGAGATACATCATCACAGTCTAAAGGTTGTGAGCTAGTGAACAAAGCTTCAAAATAGTTTGAAACCAGATTCCCCATCCCTTCATCACCCTCCACCCAGTTTCCGGTTTCATCTCTTAGTCTAGTGATCTTGTTCCGTCTTCTTCTGTTTGACGCTTTGTAATGAAAAAATCGGGTGTTTCGATCCCCTTCCTTTAGCCACTGAACTCTACTACGTTGGCGCCATAGAATCTCCTCTCGGATTAGCAGTTCTTTGATCTCCCCTCAAAGTTTGGACTCATCTGGAGTAGTATCTCTGGTATGTTGTTCAACCTGTAGCTTCTCCAACTGAGCTATTTTTTGTTTCAAATCCCGTTGAACATGGCCAAACTTAGACCAATTCCATTTAAATAGTTTGTCTCCACAACCATTTAGTAAGGCCACTGGATCACTACTTAGGCCTTTAGCTAGTCCCTCGTTCCATGCTTGTGCTACTACATTTATGAGGCCTTCGTCTCGAAGCCACATGGCCTCAAATTTGAACTTTTTGGTCGTACGATATGAAGACTCATTTAGGTTGAGTTTCATAAGAATTGGTCCATGATCAGAGGCCACACGTGCGAGATTTTGGGTTGAGTGTAGTGGAAAAATCTCTATCCAACTCGGAGATGCCAAAAAACGATCGAGCCTTTTTGCAACATTAGCTTCCCCCTGTCTTCGGTTATCCCATGTAAACTTGATTCCAGTTGCTCGGATATCATCTAGAGAACACCACTGACAAGCTTGCCGAAACGCACTCATCTCATTCGAATTTCCAAGTCGCCCACCTTTTTTCTCAAAAGAGAAGAGAATTTCGTTAAAATCACCAAAACAAAGCCATGGTAGATCAGAAAATGTCTTTAGTGTGCGAAGTAGCTCCCACGATAGATGTTTATCACGAGTAGATGGCCACCCATAAAAACCGGTACCTCTCCACTTGCTTCCACCTTCTTCTTTTACTTCAAAATCAATAAAATGTTTAGAATACCTGGTGACATAAATGTCCACCTCCTTCTTCCATAATAACATCAATCCTCCAGCCCTCCGCGTAGGATTCACCACAAGCAAATTATAATATGGAAAACATGAACGAACACGAACAGCTTCACTATCGTGGATACGGGTTTCCATTAGGAACACGACAGTGGGGCTTAACTCCTTTATTAGTGATCGGAGCTGTCGCATAGTCCAAGGGTTGCCCAGGCCCTGGACGTTCCAACTTAAGAGACTCATGGCTGCCGGCGGGGCTGCATATCAGCAGCCTCCGCCGATCGTTGAGGTTCAGAGTTAAACCGAGATCGTTTGGATTCACTACCGTCATACGTATCTGTATCTGTCATTATAATATCTACATTTCGTTTCCCATGTACCAAAACAGAGTGTACTTCTTGAGAACATGGTACTTGATTGTCTGTTCTAACCTGTCGCTTCCATGGTTTAGGTGGTTTAGGTGGATTATCTGGTTGATGGTTTTGGGTCAGCTTTGAGGGCTCTACATGTGAAGTAGTGACAGGGGTTGACATATTGTTGCTCTTGTTAGGGTCTATATCAAGTGGCGAGGCCACATTATAGTCTATTCGAGTAAGTGCTCCATTAGGCCCATTATAATTTAGAAATGTGGAGCCAGTACCTTGTTTACACTTTGTAACTTCATCTCCTGTATCACAAACTATTTGATTTAGTCTCACAATGTTATTAGAATCCTCATCTCTTACTCTTGTAGTTGTAGCACATTCATTATTTCCATCTGACATCATGATATTTCCTTTGCTAGATTGATTTCCCATTCTTGAAAAAGGCATAGGAGACATATTTCTACTTGATTGTAAGTCCGAAGTCATCATGGGTAACTTAACAGCCCCTGCAAACTGGACTACATTTGGTGGCATAGACTTTCTACCGAAAGGGTCATTTTCATTCATAGGTAAAACTCTTAATGTCTCTGGGAACGGCCAAGTTGTAGTTGTGTCATAGTCTAGATTAGTTGGTTTGTCTAGACATTCCCGCACAGTATGGCCTAAATGACCGCACCAATAACAAAAGTTAGGTAGACGTTCATACCTGAGTGGTATGTCAATACGAGTGTTTCGGCTATTCATAATAGGCAAATGTCGACATAGAGGTTTTGTTATATCAATTGAGACACGAGCCCGAACATGACCCCCTCTGTTTAAGCTGCCTGTGTCAACGTGATGGACCTCACCCAACTTTTGGGCTATTTGTCGGATAGGTTTCTCTCGTCGGTGATTAATAGGTAAGTCAACCAATCTGACCCAAAATGTTACTCTATTCATTGGCACTTCAGATGGTCTCTCTTCACCGCTGACCTGACGTAGCACTACAAGGTTTCTATTGAAAGACCATGGACCCTCTTCCAATACCCGACGGTAATCTACCAAGTGATCAAAACGGATAAGAAACAAGTTGGTATCCAGGTCCTCGATTAAGACTCCACATCGTGGTCTCCATGCAGCAATTAACGCCTTCTTCATGCCTGTAACACTGAATGGCCTATCAGTATACACTTTCCCCAGCAGAGAAAGACCCATACTATTCTCACCTGCATCATTATCTTCATCATGTATGGATATGACCTCATTTTCCCTCTCATTAACAGAGATTTTACCTAACCTTTCTACAACTTCTGTTGTTGTGTCCTCCATTTGAAAACCAAGATAACTATAAACCCACGAATACTACTAATTGATAAAAAGCCCCAACTTAATTTAATATTGTTGGTAGATTGGTGAAGAAGATTTGTGAAGATGAATACTCAGAATTCAGATTAGATACCATGATGGAAACGGAAGACCATATAGGAATAGAAACACCATATAGGGAAAAGTCTAGTGTTGACTATTTTTAATGCATAAGATAATGTAAAAAAATGGGTAAATATACATAATGTTCTAATAAAGAAATACAAAGTTCGGTTAACACAATACAATGAAGAAATACAAAATGTACAAAAACGAAAAAAAAAACACGGAAAAAATGATGAAATAAATATATATGTATAATTATTTATTTAGTGTAACTTTTTCTATTGTTTAGTAACCCATTTAATAAATTGTGAACTATATTAACTTGTTTGTAATGTTTTAAACTTTAGTGATGACGTGGACAAGGGAACCGGTAAATCTTCCGGTAGTCCACCTTATGAGTAACCTAAGGATAACTTTTTTAAACGTTCAGTAACCCATAAAATAAACTCGTACACTACACTTGAGTAACCTATCTGTAATGTTTTAAACTTTAGTAACGAAATCGAACTTTTTAGCAAACTTTAATAACTTTTGTGTATATTAACCCTAGTTTATACAAGTTAAAAAAATGTTTCATTAAACTTAATTTGATTAAGCTTATAATTTGTGAACATAAACGATAAATTAAATAATACTTTTGTTATTGTGTGTATATTATATACTAATGTTATATGTTTGACTATATTGTCGTTTTATTGTGCACCGTGTAAATGTATATAAATTCACTTCAATTTTTATATTTCGAATTTCATACTCTTTTTGCTTTCGATATTTTTATTTTAGATAGTTATATCTTAGTTATAAATCAACAAATCATTTACATCAACATTAACGTACACGATTTATAAATTTATAATTTTGTAATGTCTAATATCATTTTATAAAACAGTATTAACATTTTAATATTTAAATAGTTATGATGCTCATGGACCCACGAGTTTTACATTATTTTTCGTTATGTGATAATATCAATTAATATTTTGAATAAATATTTGTTACACAAGCCACAAAATATTTAACTTTGTTTAACTTAAATATTAGCTATCTTTTTTCTAGACATTGTGTGTTAAGTAACACATAACGATCTTGAAAAGATATATTTTGTTATAGTATGTATAATCTCGTATATTTATTTTCATCTCAAACCGATGTATGATATCCTGCATTTATTTTGATATTTATAATTAGTTAATAATAATTTATGTAAATTGCATTGTTTGACTTTGGTAAGTGTTTAAATACAAATAGACAATAATTTGTGTTTTTATTTGAATATTTACAATCATGTGATGTATTGATTTTTTTTAATTTAATTTATATGTTGTATTTTTAAAATATAAATTTAAAAGGTATAAAGTTTAAGGGGGTGTTTGTTTATTTTATAAAGTTACTAAAAAAATATGAAAAATTATAAATTTACACTTAATTCATCTAATTTATTTAAAATCTAACCACTAAAAGTTTATTATTCCACTCCATCTTTTGTAAGTTTTTATTTTCACAAATTTGACACATATATCTTTGTGTGTTTACATCAAAATATTTAATTTTGACTAAATTGATTTCAATTTTGACTTTTCTCCACCAATCACATCGCTCGATTTAGTTTATGTGTCAAGATCAAGCTATTTGATTGGTCCAGTTATTTTTTCTACAACCTCCACATTTCACTAATGCACGATGAGGTCACGCCTCTATGTATTCATGTCAGTTGATACCTTCATGACCTATATGGGCTCTTGGCAAATTAAAATACAGTTTTCAGATATAAACATAAGTTTTCAGAAATATAAACTAGTTTATAATCATGTTTCAGGTTTTTCAGGACTTACACTTGTTCCGTTGCTTTCCAGTCTTTACTTATAATTCAGTCATTCATATCATGTTATATATCCGTTCACTGAGCGTATTACTCAGCCGTATGTTTTTTTTCATGTCCTAAAACAGCAGGTACCCAGGGACACACTTAGGATTCTGAGAGTATGTGCATTTGGATGGAAGCTATCCAGACTTCTTTACTTTATGCACTTCATACTTCATACATTCATTTCCTTTAGTAGTTATTATTGCATGTGTGAGCTTATGTTTGAACTACCGATGTTTGATTCTGATATTTTCTTTATTGTCATTTAATGTTTTAAGACATATAGTTGTATGCTTTGATGACACGCAATAAATACATATAACGATATATTTGTCAAAATGAAGTGTTACGTTACCTTACAAGAAGACCATCAGTGGAGATGCAAAGATTCATACAACACTTTTCTGAAAGGGACTTAGGGGGTGTTTCTTTTTCTTTGTGTGCCTCTTAGTGGGAAAAGTTGTGGGTCTAAATCACTTTGAACATCTTGTTCCACACTCACATAAAAATGTCACTCTTCCCACTAAGAGGCTAATAAGAAAGCACTTAAAAAAAAGAAACAAGCCCTTACACGGTTCCATGACGAACCCCAACTTCCTAGGCCAATTGAAGAAAATACATACAATTTTAATTGTTTAATTTGTTCCCGAAAAACACGTCCAATAAACATGTTAGATAGGTCGACGGAACTTGACCAATGTTTTAAAATTCAGGTTTTTAACTGACCTGGTCTAATGATCGGTTCATGGGTCAACCGGTTTAACCGGTTGAACCATCGGGTCAACCCGGTTTTATATATATGTATATTTTTTGTATATTTAATATATAATATTGTATAATCTTTTAACGTACGTTAAGTTAAATCGATAAAAAAATATTTAAATTTTTTTTAATAATATTTATAAAATTATAGTAAATGTATGAAAAAACAATTAATTAATATTTATAATTTGTATTAAACCATAATAAAACGATATTAATTTATATTTTAAATTAGTTTTAATTTTATTTTAACTAACAATAATCATCAATACTTAAATTTATCTTTAAAATTTGAAATTTGATGAAATAAAGGTTTAAAAAATTTTTTTTTATAAAAAAATTGTGACCCGGCCGGGTTTATCAAACCGGGTTAATGGAAAACCGGCGGTTCAGTCCGGTTCTTAAACAAACAAAAACCCGATCACATCCGACCTGGTCTCCGAGCCGGTTCACGGTTCAACTGGCCGGGTCTACCCGGTTTTTAAAACATTGAACTTGACAGGAACATATTTTTACACTTGACCCGGAAGTCTCGTGTCAAGTTGTATGCTTTGAACAAGTCGTATCCAAGTATATTATCCTTGGGGCCAATAGTCAACCAGACAACATGGAAAGCGTTTACTTTCCATTGGCATCTCTAACCTAAGTATACAGAGTAATTTACATCCAAAAATACTAAAAACACATAGTAGCTTTATTAAATTTTTTATATTTTGCTTCAATGGCTTCTTTCAATACAATTGCTTATTCATCTTCGTCAGTTGTATCATCCCGAAAATGTACATATGAAGTGTTTTTAAGCTTTAGAGGCGAAGACACACGAAACAACTTTGTAGATCATCTTTATGCTGCTCTAACTCAAAGAGGAGTACATACTTTCAAAGACGATGAGATGCTCCATAGAGGAAAACTGATCTCACCCGAACTCCTGAAGGCGATCGAAGAATCGAGGTCTGCTGTGATTGTTTTTTCTGAGAATTATGCTAACTCATCATGGTGCATGGATGAACTTGTCAAAATTATGGAATGTCATAAATTCATGGGACTGCGGGTGTTGCCAGTGTTCTACCATGTTGACCCATCCGACGTGCGAGGGCTGAGTAAATTGCAAAAATCGTCCTTGTAGTACTTTCAAATTGCATGCGCACTACTTACCTCTTGAAACTGCAGGCGTCGTCTCAGTGAAAAACTATCGGTGCAGATATCAAGGGGGGCGACCCCCTTGACCCCTGCATCTTTGTCCTGGTCGGAAACATATTGGCTCAACTAGTGGGCACTCCACACTTCCCTAACTTGTGTTTGAGCTTAATATGAAATCCCATTGTCTCTAGTAAGTAGTAAACCACAATTACCTAAAGTATTTGATGCCACTAACATTACTAACAGTTTATTGGCTGGAGTTCTATAACGTAGAAGAAAAATATGATGAAACGACCAATTCGCATAACGGTTGTGTATAATGAGTGGTTTACGAATACAAAAGAGCACAATGAGTCTATATCGTATTCTAAGCACGCAAAGTAATTATATCTCTAATCGGTTTGTGTTGCTGAAATGATCAACACCTAATTTGGCTGGGCTCAACCGAAACTAAATCTATCCTACGCCAAGTTCCGGATTTTTTTTACGTCCTTATGCTTAAATGTACATGAGTAAAGTTTTTGACACACATGGTAACATTCTTTTTGCATATAATGCAATGATGATGCTATATATATGCAACTATGGTTTCCTTGTTAATCCACATACAGCGTAGCTGCCTTGTTATAAGTTTTCCGAAAGTATCTCTAATAACCTTTATAAGTTGACCTCAATTAACTTATAAAATCCCAGAAAAAGGTTTCTTAAGATTTAAGAACTCATTTTTCTCTTTAATATCCATTTAATTTTATAAGCTTACAATGCTCGCTCTTAAATGTGCAGTGGCGAGTCACATTTTATCAACAAGATTGTTCTAGACATCTTAGGCCATATAAAGCCAAATGCTATAGAGAACAATCTAATTGGTATCGAGACACATATAGATGCATTGAATTCCCTACTGGATTTAGATGAAACAGCAGAGGTGCGTACGGTAGGTATATGGGGAATGGGGGGAATTGGTAAAACAACAATTGCGCAAGCTATGTTCCGGAGAATTTCTTATAAGTTTGACGGTAGTAGCTTTGTTAAAGATGTACGGCAAAATTGCTCAAGTAAAAAAGATTTATGTGCCTTGCAACAGAAGATTCTGAGCGACGTACTTATGACGAATTATATAAGGATTGAGGATCCTGATGAAGGAGCTGAAACAATAAAGAATAGATTCTACAAATTGAAGGTTCTTCTTGTTTTAGATGATGTGGATAATTCTCAGCAGAAAGAGTTTCTAGCTGAAACAAACACGTGGTTTGGCCCAGGAAGTAGAATCATAATAACCACAAGAAATCAGCATTCTTTATCAAATGCATATGCAACGTATAAACCTAGCATTTTACTTCTAGATCAAGCTGTTCAGCTATTCTGTAGGCATGCTTTCAAAACAAACATCCCCCCAGATGGCTACAAGGAGTTGTCATATCGTGCAGTAGGCTATGCTGGTTATCTTCCTCTTGCTTTGAAGGTTCTAGGTTCTTTCTTTTATGGAAGACACATAGTCGTTTGGGAAAGTTCATTAAATAGACTGGATAAAGAACCAAATATAGAGATTTTTAAGACACTGAAGTTAAGTTATGATGGTTTGCATCTTTCGGAGAAGAAAATATTTCTAGATATTGCATGTTTTTTCAAGTGCAAAGATAAGGAACACGTTAATAGGATACTTGATAGCTTTGGTTTTGACCCGGTGATAGGAATTAGCGTTCTTATTGAGAAATCTCTTATAACTGTTTCAAAGAAACGAATAGAGATGCATGACCTTATACAAGAAATGGGTTGGCATATAGTTCGTGATTTTTTCACCAACAGCAGGATTTGGGAACTCGAAGAAATGCAGAATCGCATCATACAGAAAACAGTAATGAATCTCTATCTTTCTCTAATTTAATTAACCACAACTTTGAAACGGTATGGTTCCTGTTTTTCTTTATTCGCATTTTTCTATCATGTTAGTTAAAGCCAAGTTCATTTTTTCTGTTTCTATTATTATGGGTTCATATTTGGTCGAATTGGTATAAGATTAAAATAATACATACGTTGGTGGTTTGTATTTTTTTTAGTTGGTTTTATTAACAATATACGAAGCTACATATCATCTCTTGTTTGAAGTTTTTGGAATGATTGATTAGAGTAATGTTTTTGTCATTTGTTACAGAAACTGCAATCAGTTGAAGCTATAGTTTTGCGAGACATCGAATATAATGGTGACCTCTACGACAAGAAGCTAACTAGTAAAATTTTTAAAAAATTGAAGAATCTCCGGCTACTTGATATTGACTCAGAATTTCCATCCCACGAACCAACAGTTCTCCCTGATGAATTGCGATGGCTTTGTTGGCATAAATACCCATTTATTGCTCTTCCTGTAGCACGTATGCGTAATCTTGTTGGGCTTGAAATGGTCAGTAGTGCCATTAAATGTTTATGGAAGGGACGAAAGGTATTCTCGTAAATTTTAAGCGTTTCATGCAAGCAAGTTGTACTTCTATTAATTTTAGTAATTATGTTTTTTGATAGATACTACCAAGATTGAAATTCATTAATCTTAGTGAGTCGCAACACATAACAAGAATTCCAGATGTCTCTGAGTCCCCATATATTGAGAGGTTCATCTTAGCTAATTGTACGAGTCTGGTGGAGGTTCATCAGTCGCTTGCATGTCATCGTAGGATTGTTTACTTAGATATGAGTGGTTGCTGGAAGCTAAAGTATCTCCCATCGACAATTGAAATGCAATCCCTAGAGACTCTAGTTCTTTCCAATTGCTATAGTCTTAAAAGATTGTGTAAAGTTATACAATACCATCGTACTTATTAATATGTGCTGACTTTAAACACTTACTAATTAATCTCGTGACTTTATCATTATACTTTCAAATTTGTTCCGACTACACCAATATGAGCTAGAAATGACTGAATTACCCCTTTAAATGACCGAAATACCCTTTTGTCTTTTTCCCCATTCTTATTAAATCACATGTGTACTAGCTTGATCCATCATCCATGTTTCATTTCCCGAGGGCATCCTCAACCCATAGAAATTTTTTGGGTTAAATAGAGGACACGTCATTGCCATGTGCTTACACACATCTATAAACCATCGCCATCACAATGCATTGAACACTCAAAAGTATAATAAAATATTGTTTCAATTTTTTTAATGGCTTAGTTTCAATGTTTTTTTTGTTAATTGGTAGAGGAGGACCCCACTTTTATAGGTTATTGTTCGTATGTTCAGGTAAGAACCCTATTTACACGAATCTGCCACCTAGACCTCTTGCAATGGATTAAACTATCACATGTTCATTCAATATGCTTTTGAACGTACGCCAGTAGTACCCATTGGAGATGCCCTCGTAGAGATTAGAGAATGAAATGCTAGGAAGTTTGGTAAGATTGAATCAATAGAATGGAAATAAAGAAAAAGAATTAAGTCACAAAACCAAATACGTATTCTTCACTTTGGTATAAGTAGAGAATGAAATGCTAGAATGGTCTTATTATTGTTTTCTATTGTTTGGTGTGGACAGAGAATGACAAAAAGTTATTCTGGGTTGGTTTATCTTTATATCGTCTCCACAAAGTATACCAAACCAATCTGATTATGGACAATATAAGATCTTTAAGCAAATAACTGAAAATAAATATATCACAAAGTTGTTTAATAAAACTGCTCAGAAGATCAACTTAAATAACATTAAAATCAAGCTTGTGTTGTTCATATAATGATAATCTTCAAGATAAGTGATAATTAAAGAAACACTCAATAAGAAAGTGAAATATTGAAGTATGTAATATTTAATTATGATTAAATAAGTTTCAATATGATTGACAACTTCCTCAAATCTAATAGGGTTCTAGCTGTATAAAAATTATTAATAAATGATTTTTTAATATGAATATCAATACAAGATGAGAAATGATAGTTTAGGAATGAAAAATAATTAAGTATGATGGATTGAAGAGCAAATCGTTCAAAAGGTAATTCAAGAGCCAATGAATAAGGTTTTGATGTTATGTTAAAAGGATTGTTTGTTTTTTAAATATACAGAGCATTGAGAATGAATATGGAGAATGTTTTGATGATGATATCCACAGCAAAACTGGATCCAATGATCCCCACATGTTAATGGCAAGAGATGTAAATATGTGAAAGAAGACGAGGGTAATAAAGTCATTTTAAGGTAATACGGGTATAATCGAAACAATTTTGAAAGTATAATGGTAAAGTCACGAGATTAATTAGTAAATGTTTAAAGTCGGCACATATTAATAAGTACGATGGTATTGTATAGTTTTTATCCTAAAAGATTCCCAGAAGTCTCGCCATGTATGGTAAAAGTTTCAAACATATATCTTGATCATTGTTATCGAATAAAGGACCTGCCATCCTCATTTAGATATCTCTCTGGTCTAAGCTTCATAAGCTTAGTGAGTTGTGTGAAACTTAAGAACATTCGAGACTCTATTTGTGAGTTAAAGAATACTAGCATGGTACCCGCGTAATGCAGCAACGGATAATAAGTAACGAATTTTTAGCAACCGAATTAACTTTAAAATGTAAAAAAATTGAATTAAAATAAATAAAATCACTAAAAATGAAAAAAAACAAAAAATTTGTAAATATATCAAAATGGATGTTGAATTAAAGAGAACAAAATTTTAAAAAATATGGTGAAATTAGATTATGAAAAAAATAAATGAGTTAAAAGATATTTCAATTTAAAAATAAAAATGATTTTTAATAAGTTGTTAAAAAGTTGTTACAAAAGTTTTTTACAAAAGAAATGGTGGTCAAGATTTCAAGTTAGGTTTGGATTAAAAATAATCTAATGGTTAAGTTATTAAGATGTTTATCTTAATTTTTGGTTTGGAGTTAGGATGTGTATATGCACCTTTATAGATAGTATAGATTAAGAGCCTATATCTTCATGATTGCATAAAACTGGAAGAATTACCATAGGAGGTTTGAAGCATGGAAAACCTAGAGGAACTTTTGTTTGGATTCCGTTGAAAGTTTTATGGACTTATATTTAAATAGTCGTGTGTTAGGATCGAACTCGGGATTACGGGATTGTACACATTACGTAAAGGGCTAATTTTATTTATTAAATATATTTTATATATTTATTAAATTAAACCGAAGCTTAACTAACGATCGTTAATAATTAAAAGTTAAGTATAAACGAAGTTATGGAATTGAATAGAAGAGAAAAGAAGAAAACGGGAAAGTTCCGGAAGACCCCATAGGTGCGCTTCCACCGCCGCTTATACAAGGCCAAAGGGGGGATTTTGTTTCCTAATTGATTTATTACTTGAAAAATAAGATTTGCCAAGCCTATATAAACACCTCATGACTTTTATTATTTTCAATCTCATTCTCTTTTCTTTCTCTCTTCCTGCGACTAAAACCAAAGGCAAACACCTTTTTTAGGGTTCCTTTTAACCTTTGGTTTTGGTTTCTTTGTTTGATCAACTCCAAAGGAAAAATACCTTTTTTAGGGTTCCTTTTATCCTTTGGTTTTGGTTTAACAATAATCTAGTCCTAGCCCCCCTCTCTAGGGTTGTTGGGTAGATATTCCACAAGTGTAGAAGCTCGGTTTACACGTGCTAGAATCACGGTTAGCTCGTTGTATCACGTGTGTACAAGAACGTAATGTAGTCTTACTTTAGACTACACCTTGGTAATGTTCGTCATAAACCCTAATTGGTGATTCATTGATGATCTTGTGGATCTTCACTAGGATAAAAGTATGTAACCCTAATTCGATTAATTATAATTGTGTTCCGCTATGTGTGCTATGATCCATATTAGGGTTTTTAATAATTGTTATAAACTTCATAAACCTTCATTCGTTACAAGCCGGCCTTTGAAATTGAAGAGAAGAGTTTTCCCCGAAACCTTAGATGGAGACAAATTGAAGAGAAGAATTTTCCCCGAAACCCTCACGCATTCTCTTCACTGGAAATACTAAATCTAAGTGGCAACTCGGAATAAACACAGTTACTTACTGGAATCTCACAGCTTTCAAATCTTAAAACCCTAGAGTTAAATGAATGTTCTAGACTACAAATTATAGATAATATCCCTTCAAGAATACAAATGTTAAAGGCTAGTGGTTGCTACTCATTAGAATCGATAAGAAATTTCGCGGAAGATTATGAGTGGCTGTATAAGATATGGCTCTTTGGTTGCCACAAACTCCTACAAAAACAAGAGAATGAAAGATACATCTATACAATGTCAGAGTTGTCATTCATTCAGGTGACTAATAGTCTTTCTCTCATTTTCTCTGTCCACACACACACACATAATTTGTTATTTCTTATTGTAAGATTAATGGTTAAAATGATAGGACATTGATAATCCATGTGTTAAATATTTAATAAGTTAAGCCTATATCAATAATCAATTATACAATTATACAATCAGCCAACCTAAGAAGGTGGCCTACTGGTCAGGTGTCATGATGTTCTCACAGAGGTTCAAATCTTCTTAGGTAACCTGAACGACATGGCAAGGTAAAATCGTATCTATAATGCCCGTATGGATTAGATATATATTTTTCCCTATTCTTTTGATTTATCCCAAAACACCCGTTCACAAAATTTAGCTAGGTTGGTTATTTAGTGGGTGTTTGTATGTGCTTATTGAAAATAAATTATTCATTTTGAAAACTCTATTTTAAAAAATTATCATTTTGAAAACTCTATTTTAAAAAATAGTGTTTGGATTTGATATTCCAGTTTGAAATTGCAATAATCAAATAATCATTTTTTTGAGTGTTTGACAATTTGATTATTTGATAATAAACTTGATGGAGGCCCAAATATTGAAGAACGGACTGACTTGTTTCTGGAGGCCCGAGATCGTGTGACGAAGAGGGGTTTAGTAAAACGGGCATAACTTTTGCATCCTAAGTCCGTTTTCAGCCCGTGACCTGTCAAAACGTGCGTAAAAAGGAGGCCGACGACACTGTAACCAGCTTTTAGCTGGTTGAGGATTTTCCAAGGCCCGAAAATCCTTTTTACTATCAGTTTTTTGCATTTTTATGTTTTTTTCACTTTCTGTTGGACTTTGTCATTGGGCTACGGTCCAGCCCGTTGGATTTTTAGGGTTTTTCTTTGTTTGCAGTCATTATTTAATGAATCTGCTGTAACCCTAGCAAGACAGTTATCAGTTTAATAAAGTTAAACCACTGGCCGTTGTGTTGCCGTGTTTTACCCTAATTTTCGGGCATTCTTCAGAATCAACGATTATTAGCAGAATTGTTGCCCTAAATGGAATCCCTTAGTTACGCTGCGCCCCGACCCGAGTCCCCACGTCCGCTTTTCTCCGCCCGAAACCCAAGAAGTTGGCTTTGCCAACACAACATTAGGGCCGTCCCCTTCATTCTATACTGACCCCGGCCCGGGCTGGCTTTTTGGGAAGCCCGTCCCCACCGTGCTCACGGCCCGGCTGGCCTGCCAGCGGTAGTGGGAATTATCCCGTTCCCTGGTCAAAGACTTGGTTGGATGCGGGATCTACTCCACGAGGAGCGGTACGGACGTAGATTTGGCATTCTTGTTGAATCAACATATCCAATTACTTATCTTTGTTACATTGTTTTTTAGTCTACATCAGTTGGTATCAGAGCCGAAGTTCCTGATCAAGATGCCTCCAAGGAGAACTAGGCCTATTCACGATGTGAATGAACAGGAATTTGAGCAGCGTATGATGGACAGAATGGAGGAGCGATTCGATCAAATGTTTGATCAATTGACCGACCAGATGAACACTTTGATGAGCAATAGGAGGCCTCGTAATCGCCATCATGAGGAAGAAGATGCAGATCTGGAAGAAAATCCGTTTGGTGATGGTTTGTCTGATGATGAACAATCAGTAGGGCGACGGATGAGAGATCGCAGTGGGAATAATGATAGGCGTTGGGAGACTGGAATGAGGGTTAATATTCCCGAATTTAATGGGGACACTTTAAAGCCTGATGAGTTTATTGATTGGCTTGTTGCTGTTGAAGAAGTATTTGAATTCAAAGAAGTTCCAGAAATCAAAAGGGTTTCGTTGATCGCTACCGGGCATCCGCGTGGTGGCAACAATTGAAACTGACGAGGAATAGAGTTGGGAAGTCAAAGATCACGAGTTGGCAGAAGATGAAGAAAGTCATGAGGGATAATTTTATTCCTCATACCTACCAGAGAATGATGTACCAGCGGTTACAGAATCTGAAACAGGGGGCCAAGTCTGTTGAAGATTACACAACCGAATTTTACCAACTAATTGCAAGGAATGACGTTCAAGAGACAGAAGACCAGCTTGTCTCTCGATACATTGGTGGTTTAAGAGTCCAGATCATGGATTCTGTTAACATGTTTGATCCGATGACACTTTCTGAAGCGTATCAACGAGCACTGACTTTTGAGAAGCAGAACCGACGAGTGGGGAGTTCTTCTTATCCTGCAATAACAGGTGCTTCTGGTTCGGGTAATGCGGCATCCCGTTTTTCCCCAACTCAGGCTAAAGCTGTTGGCGAGAATACTGGACCAGTTCCTAAAGCGGCCGGCAGTGGTGGGTTCAAGTGCTTTAACTGTGGTGAACCTGGTCACCGACAGTCGGAGTGTAAGAAGGCTGGGAAGAGGCAGTTATTTATTGAACCTGAGGAAGATGATGATGTGGCTTATGATGACTACGTGGGAGACGCAGGTTATGATGCAGAACCTGAGTATGAGGAGGAGTATGTGTCTGGAGATGTGGGGGTGAATTTGGTGGTAAGGCGCTCCTGCTTAACACCTAAAGCTGATGGTGATGATTGGCTCAAACACAACATCTTTCAGTCAACATGTACCATTATGGGTAAGGTTTGTACTTTTGTATGCGATTCAGGTAGTTGTGATAATTTGATAGCTGAAGGAGCAGTCCAGAAATTAGGGTTGAAAACTGAAGATCATCCCAAACCTTATAAGTTACAGTGGCTTAAAAAAGGTGGGGAGATAACAGTTTCCAAGCATGTCCAAGTTCACTTATAAGGATAATCTTTGGTGTGACGTGATACCTATGGATGCTTGTCACTTGTTGTTGGGTAGACCTTGGGAGTATGACCGTGATGTAACTCACCATGGGAGAACTAATACTTATAGTTTCTTGTTTGGGGGTGTGAAGATTACTTTGATGCCAAATAAACCTAAGGAAGTAGTTAATAAACCCACTGGTACTTTACTAACTCTTTCGCAGTTTGAAGGCGAGCTGGAGGTGGGAGGTGATGTTTTTGTATTAATAGGGAAGGAGGTTTCTGAAGACGGTGAAGTTCCTGAAGCCATGATTCCTTTACTTGAGGAATTCTCTGATGTTTTCCCTGATGAATTACCTGATGGTTTGCCACCATTGCGTGACATACAGCATCATATTGATCTAGAGCGTGGGTCACAGTTGCCTAACAGGCCACATTATAGGATGAGCCTGGGAGAACATGAGGAGTTACGCAGGCAGGTTGAGGAGCTGGTTTCCAAGGGTTATGTTCGTGAGAGTATGAGCCCATGTGTTGTTCCTGCCCTATTGACTCCAAAGAAAGATGGTACATGGCGTATGTGTGTTGATAGTCGAGCCATCAACAAGATTACTGTGAGGTACAGGTTTCCTATTCCTCGCCTTGATGATTTGCTTGACCAGATTAGTGGTGCTACCATTTTCACGAAGCTGGATTTGAAGAGTGGGTATTACCAGATTCATCTTAGACCTGGTGACGAGTGGAAGACCGCTTTCAAGACCCGTGAAGGGTTGTATGAGTGGTTGGTCATGCCTTTTGGTTTATCAAACGCACCAAGCACATTTATGCGTGTGATGAATCAACTGCTCAGGCCTTTTATTGGCATGTTTGTGGTGGTTTATTTTGATGACATTCTTATTTATAGTGCTTCTTATAATGAGCATGTCAATCATGTGAGGCAGGTCTTGACCTTGCTTCGGAAGGACAATTTTTATGCGGCCACGAAGAAGTGTGTGTTCATGACCCCTAAAGTTTGTTTTTAGGGTATGTTGTTTCTGGTGATGGCATACAGGTGGATGAATCTAAGGTAGCAGCTGTTCAGGAGTGGCCAACTCCAACTACCATTACTGAAGTTCGGAGTTTCCATGGTCTTGCTTCTTTCTATAGGCGGTTTATCCCTAATTTCAGTTCCATTATGGCCCCTTTGACAGACTGTATGAAGGGTAAGTCATTTGTGTGGACGGAGGAAGTAGAGATGGCTTTTCAGGTTGTCAAGGAAAAGCTTACTACAACGCCAATCCTGGTATTGCCTGACTTTTCTAAAGTTTTTGAGCTTCATACTGATGCTTCTAAGGTTGCAATTGGTGGAGTTCTTAGTCAGGGTGGGCGGCCTGTTGCCTATTTTAGCGAGAAGTTGACAGGGCCGAAGTAGAGGTACTCTACTTATGACTTGGAGTTTTATGCAGTGGTCCAAGCTGTGAAGCATTGGTGCCATTATTTGTTTCATAAGGAGTTTGTTTTGTTCACTGACCATGATTCCTTAAGGCATATTCGTACTCAAGATAAGGTTTCACATAAGCATGGGCGTTGGTTGGCTTTTCTTGAGAAATTTACTTTTGTGGTGAAACACAAAACGGGTGCTTCCAATCGTGCTGCTGATGCCTTAAGCAGGAGAAGTAGTTTACTTGTAACCATGCAGGTTGATGTTCCAGGACTGGATGTCATTCGTGACATGGTGACTGTGGATCCATACTTTTCAGTTGTTATGCAGGATTTGCAATCCGGAGAGAAGACAGATTTTGTTATGCATGATGGGTTCATATTCAAAGGGAATCAACTTTGTATTCCTGATTCAAGTCTTCGCTTGCAAATTATTAAGGAGTTGCATGGTGAAGGACATGTTGGTCGTGATCGAACTTTACAGTTGGTTCAAGCTTCTTATTTTTGGCCTACTATGAGGAGGGAAGTGGATCGTTACGTCAAGAGGTGTCGTATTTGTCAAGTTTCAAAGGGGACGACTACTAATACAGGACTTTATATGCCTTTGCCAGTTCCTTTGCAGCCCTGGGTTGATATTAGCATGGATTTCGTGTTGGGGCTACCTCGTACTCAAAGGGGTAATGATTCAATATTTGTTGTTGTTGATCGTTTTTCTAAGATGGTTCATATTATTCCTTGCAAAAAGACAACAGATGCAGTTAATGTAGCCCAACTTTTCTTTAGGGATGTGTACCGTTTACATGGTTTACCTTCCTCCCTTGTTTCTGATCGGGACACCAGGTTTTTGAGTCATTTTTGGCGTAGTTTCTGAAAGATGGTGAATACTCAACTCAATTTTAGTAGTGCTTATCATCCTCAAACTGATGGGCAAACCGAAGTTGTTAACAGGTCCCTCGGTAACCTGTTAAGGTGTTTGGTGGGTGATCATGTGAAGGCATGGGATCAGAAGTTGTATCAAGCTGAGTTTGCTCATAATCATGCTGTTAATCGGAGCACTGGGTTTAGTCCTTTCCAAGTGGTTTATTCTGCTCAGCCACGTGGTCCTCTTGATCTTATGACTCCTCAGATTTCTAGGTCTGTTCCGAAGAAAGTGCAGGATTTTGTTGAGGGGTTGCATGATGTTCATAAATCTGTTCGTGACAACTTGGTTCGCGCTAATTCGAAGTACAAGCAGGATGCAGATCAAAAGAGGAGACATGTTGACTTTGAAGTAGGAGACTTTGTGTGGGTTGTTTTGACTAAGGATCGTTTTCCAGTTGGTGAATATAATAAATTGTCTGCTAAGAAGATTGGTCCAGTGGGAATTGTGGATAAGATGAACTCAAATGCTTATCGTTTGAAGTTGCCAAGTCATATTCGTTGTTCTGATGTTTTTAATGTGAAGCACTTGTTGCCTTACCATGGTGATTCTTCAGATGATGATACAGTTTGGAATTCGAGGGCGATTTTTTCTTATCCAGGGGGGAATGATGGAGGCCCAAGTATTGAAGAACGGGCTGACTTGTTTCTGGAGGCCCGAGATCGCGTGACGAAGAGGGGTTTAGTAAAACGGGCATAACTTTTGCATCCTAAGTCCGTTTTCAGCCTGTGACCTGTCAAAACGTGCGTAAAAAGGAGGCCGACGACGCTGTAACCAACTGTAAGCTAGTTGAGGATTTTCCAAGGCCCGAAAATCCTTTTTACTATCAGTTTTTTGCATTTTTATGTTTTTTTCACTTTCTGTTGTACTTTGTCATTGGGCTACGGTCCAACCCGTTGGATTTTTAGGGTTTTTCTTTGTTTGCAGTCATTATTTAATGAATATGCTGTAACCCTAGCAAGACAATTATCAGTTTAATAAAAGTTAAACCACTGGCCGTTGTGTTGCCGTGTTTTACCCTAATTTTTGGGCATTCTTCAAAATCAACGATTATTAGCAGAATTGTTTCTGGCATTCTTGTTGAATCAACAGATCCAATTACTTATCTTTGTTACATTGTTTTTTAGTCTACATCAAAACTCCATTTTGAAAGCTTACTTTTCCAAAACTCCATTTTGAAAATGAAATAAGTAGCTCCCCACTAACTTTTTTAAAACTCTATTTTGGAGCTTCTAAACGCAAATAATCACTTATCTCCATTTATTACCCAAATACTTTTTTTTTAACTTATCTCCATTTTAGAACTGAGATTTGGAGATAATCTCCTCCTAACCGCACATCCAAACACCCCTTACCTGGCAACGTTTGATAATGTTGTAACCTAAGCACACGAATGTCATGTCAGTTATTTAAATTAAGTAACTAGTTTATAATCACCAGTGTAATCCATTGTAATGCATGAGGTTTATGTACAAAACGGGCCATTCAGAAAAGTAAGTTTTGGTTTTGGGACATTCTTTTTGTGATATTTTACTTAACAAAATATAAGTTGGCATCTTAATTTACAGTAACGAAATACTCTATATTTTAGAATTTACATGCTATTTTTAGGTTATTATATGGCTTGAGTGAACTTAATTTCCTGTTGTATACACAAATGTGCTGCACGAAATCATCATTAACTATTGGTATTCCTGGAAACCAAGTGCCAATCTGGTTCAAAGAATCTTGGAACGGGTGCAATGCAGTATTAAAGCTGCCTCCGAGATGTCATGGTAGAATCACGGGGTTTGTTTTATGTGGTGTGTTTCATAGGGATTGGCAATCACAATATGCATTTCCCCGGATCATTTTCAAAATTGTAAACAAGGAAATGGTGATTCCTATGCCAGAGGTAAATTGGCCCAATGCATCTGCTGTAGCTAATAGTGAGAACGTGTAGATTAGTTATATACCGTTTAGTTTCTTTCAGAAGATGTATCATGATCTTCAACCTGTAGATTGGGCACATATTGAAGGTAAGCTAGTCATGACTATTATGAGAACAGATGATACTGAATTGGTAAGATGCGGGGCACATATTGTTATATCTGATCGACGTCGAAGTGTCGGTCAAAAATAACCTAATTACCTTATACTAGATAGGGTAAGCGGGTATCGATCCACGAGGACTATGTGGTTTTAGTTTAAGTTTTGGGGTGATCACTGATCAATAAAGGTTTTGGTTTTGAAATCTAACAACTAAAATACTTTTGATATAAAAATGCGGATTAAAAATTAAAATAATTATTAAGCTAATAATAAAGCTAGAAAAATAAAATAAAGATGTAAACAATTAAAAGAAAAATACAATCCCTTCCAGCTCCTAATATTTATGGTTGATCACACTTATGGATTATTGAAACTTTTTAGAACCGATTAAAAAGATTATTTTGACTTAATATGAATGAATTAATATCGGCATTTATTATGTTTATCAACGACTCGCAATAATAAATCTTATATTAATCCAACAAATAATTATGTTTTAACAATTTATTTAGCTACAATTTATGTTTATTATACGACCATCTTTTTTTTAACTAAATAAAATAAGTATGAATCGTTAACTAATAATAAATTATCTTGCACAAATAATTAAATTAATACCAAATCAAATAATATAATTTATAAATAAATTATAAATCAATGTAATAAAAAATATGACAATCCAAAAGTAATGATCAAACCATAAATAAAGTTATCGGAAGGAATTACAACAAAATTAGCCGGACATCGCGGTGCACTCGAACCAACTACTACTGTTCATCATTCTTTTTTTTTAATTCTTCTTTGTGAATGATGCTGGCGTCTTTTTTTTCCTCTAATGAATAAATTGGCTTGTTTTATATCCACCAAAAAGTGGCTAGTCATTCATACCATTCGTTTTTTGGAGAATTGCTTCTACAGCCGAATATTGATCAAATCTCCTTCTTTTTTTATTCAATCTACGACAGAAAAAATGTCCCCCCAATTCTTTTTTTTATTCGACTCCTCCTTTATTCCTTTATTGTATATATATATAATCCATCGGTGGGTTATTGGGTATTGGGCCCAAAAGATATTATTTTTTTCCTTTTTATTATTTTTTTTATTCTTTTGGCATATAATAACTTTGGCCCAATAAAAAAATAACCCAACATCAATAATTGCTCGAACGAAGCCCGGATAAATGAAAGATGACCGAAAATATTGCGACGCGCTCAAATCTTTTTCTTCAATATTTTTCTTCATTTATCGGCGCTCACAATGTCTTTTCTCCAAAAAATTAATTAAGCGGCCATTTTATTCCATTTCGCTCGTAACCTACATAATCACAAAACACACTCAAAGTACATATATAACGACAAATAAATATACAATTATGCTAAATTAACATGTTATGAGGTGAATGCAAAATACACCGATTAAATCCTCTCAACTTAACTTTTACCGTCTCGAATAAAAATAAAATAAAAATATACAAGCATGTTAATTTCATAATTTTTAATCATACTATTGAAATTTCATCAAAAAGATCACATTCAACCTAATACACTAATAACCATCCTACATGACAAATAATCCAAAATGATTACCAATATTTTTGTCCTTCTTAAACACTTAGCATAACCATTCCCATTAATTCCATTTGCTTTATGTTTCATATAATTAATCATGTGTCCAACGTACCTAATGCACACCTATAATCAATATAAACATTAATCTAAAACAAAATGTGAAAATATCGTACACCTTTTATAACATTGGAGTTTATATACCATAAGAGCGCACCTTAAGCCATCATACTTTAGCTTACTTACTTCTACTTCCTTTCTTCTTCTTTTTTTTCTTTCACAATTTTTTTTTCATTTTTTTTTCATTTTTTTTTTCTTTTTTTTTCACATCACACATAAGCTCTTTTTTTTAGCTATACGGGACCGTTTCTTATACAAGTCATCCCGAACGCTTTATACACTCCTTTCAAGGTTGATATAAAGACCAATTATTCAAAAAAAATGAATATCTATCATATAGGTGCATACTAAGACACATCGGCACATGAGAACCGGTTAATTAAATCTGTTTAATTAAATGGGAACAGTTATACTTCGTGGCTATTGGTACATTACATGATAGAATTATCTACCACATAGTATAATTATACAATGCACTAAATTAAACTGATCTTCCTAATTTCATTACAACAATACAAGGATTGGGTTATCTCACATAAAATTGTCTCAACTAAGTGCAATGCTATCCATCATAAAAATTGGCGTCTGACCCATGCTAACAACTAATGTATCACCTTGCGCGGGTGACGAGTCAGATAGGCAAGCCCAGCATATGACTACCACCAAAAATTATGACAGTTCTCCAACTCTTTTCTAAGGCCACCGTGCGCGGGTGGCGAGCCGAATAAGATTAATTCTAAATGTCCTAACCCAACTATTACATTACTATATTTCATATTATTTATTCAAACTTTTTACTCGATCTAAGCAATGGTAAGTAGAGGAAATTCAACCGGCGTGGTTTGATCATCTAAATTATACATATGCCTAACTACATGCAAACAATCAAATCAATTTAATAACCAAATTATACAATGGAATCGGGTGCACCTGATAATTATGGCCAAATCCTCTAGCTTGCTCCAATAAATCATCCACAAACTAATCTTCAGAATCTGCAAATACTCAACAAACATATATGTAAAAGAAACTTCCACATCTAATTAGCACAAGACTCTTATAATGTGATTTAAAATTTTAAAAATTTTCAATTTTTCCAAAAAATCACATTTTAACCCATTTTGACCAAAATTTCACACAAAAAACATGTAACACATGTGTCACCCCCTCAACTTAAAGCATTGCATTGTCCCTAATGCAAAAACTTTAAATTGAAATTTTGGTTAAAAATCAATTTGACAAACTCACACAAAAAACAAAAACCTAACTCACTTTCGTAGGAATCACGGTTGCATTTAACATATGCAACAAGCCTTTAAACCACTTGGTAGCCCGACTGGACGAGTTTTGTCTCGTGAGGGTTTGTAGTGAAGACACCCACAAAGTTCCACAAACCACGGGTTGCCTCCCGCGAAGCGCTAAGTTTACCGTCTTCAGCCAGACATAACTCGCATGAGCTATTGAGACGGTTGGAGTGGTTCCAAGTAAACCACATCCACCGTTTCCATCTGATCACTCTCCAACTCAACATACGGCTTTAAACGGTGTCCATTAACTTTAAAAGGCTCTCCACCCACCATATTTTGTTGGAAATATGTTTTCCCAAAGAAAGTCTCGGTCACATCATTATTAGCATAGATCACGAGCCATAGAATATTTAGAACTTTGTAACTTGGAGCGACCTCCCTTAGGGGGAGATTGTTGGAAATACGTTTTACGTATTTATGAAGGATCGGTCGCTCCAACGATAATTATGTAATGGGCTCGTGGTCCACTTAGTAATGTATAGTCCATATAGCCCACATGTAGGGTGGGCTATATATATACCCCTCCTAGCATGTTAGGAGGGGGTTGGTTAGTTCATTCATTCAACAACTTTCATTAATCTAATCTTACTTTCTCTCTCTACTTTTCTTCCCTCTCCTTTCTCTCTCTACACTTCATCTTCCTCCTTCCCCATTTCCACCATTAATCAATAGATCCAATCCATCATTTACCAAATCCTTAGATTTCGTAGGCCTACAATTGGTATCAAGAGCCATGGTTGAATCTTAGGATTTGCATTTTTTTTTCTTTTGATTTGGTGGTAAAAATCCTTTCTTTTCTAATTTTTTATCAATTTTTATAAATTTTATCAATTTTTATTTTTTTATCAGATTTATTTTGTTCGTGTGTCAGTTATCAGTCCAATTCAGTCAATATTTTTTTTATCAGTTTTATCGTTTATCAGTTATTTTCTGGTATAACTTTGCCTAATCCTTTTTATTCAGTCACTTTTTAATAATTTTTTTTAATCAGTTTTTTATCATTATTTTTTCTTCTCATCTTTTTATAATCATTTTTATCCAATTGATGTCTAGATACGCAGTTTCAGTTTTATTAGTTTTTTATTAATTTTATATTAATCAGTTTTTTTTTTATCAGTTTGTCATCTGTTATTTTTGTCCAATACTGTCCAGATCTTTCCAGTTATCAGTCCATAAAAAGTGTCATCAGTCCTTCAATCCTTTTTGATCCAAAGTCATCAGTTTTCCATTCTATTCCGAATAAGTTTTCCGCATAGACACAGGTTTTCCGAATGGTCATTTTTTCCGAATAGACATATTTTCCGAATAGGACTAAACTTTCCGAATAGACATATTTTCCGAATAGGACTAAACTTTCCGAATAGACCAAACTTTCCGAATTGACACAACTTTCCGAATAGACCATTTTTCAGAATCAGAAAACTTTCCGAATAGACTTTTTCCGCATAGAAACTTTCCGAGTAGAAAACTTTCCGAGTAGAAAACTTTCCGAGTCGAAAACTTTCCGAATAGAAAAACATTCCGAATAGCTTTCTTTCCGAATAGAAGTCTATTCGGAATTGACTGACTGAACCAAAAATATAACAGACTCAAAAACGGACTCGAAACCAAAACCACACCCTAGACTCAATCCTCACACTGACCCTCACACTCACCCTCGTCTGCCTCAATCCTCCCTCCCACTCGAAGAAAATCTCAACACTAAACCCCCTAGACTCTCGACTCTCGTCTTTCCGTATAGACTCTCAAACCTCTCAGCCTCACAGACTCAATCGACTAAAAATACACCCTCAAACCCTCTCTCTCTATCTCGACACACCATCACCCCGACACCCTCACAAAGCCTCACCATCTCTCGACTACAACAAACTGACACCAAAAAACTCCCCTCGTAACAAATCCACACAACACCCTAACTCCCTCACACCCAAACCCTCATACATCTCGTCTCTCCCTCAACTCTTAACACTAAAAACAAACCCCTCACCCTCTCGTTACGACTCTCTCCCTCGCAACCCTAACACGCATAATCTAACAACCCTCACCCACACAACAAATACTAAAACTGACACAAACACTACTCTCGACTTAAAACCAATTCATATTTCTAAAAGATCTCAGATTAGCTCGTGTGTACACATGCATGGTAAGATCAATTACGATCTATACCTTTGAAACTAATGTCATCATAGATCGATTTTGAAGACACTGGACAAGAATGACACTACAGAAGAGAGAGACTCAAAAACAATAAAAGATAACCCTACCCGAGACCTTTTCTTAAAGATCTTGAAGACTTTTTGGATCTTGATCATTCCTGAGCATATCAAAGGAAGCGGAGGTGAGTTTAGTTTGAGATTGGAGGCGGAGGAGTTTTGATTGAGGAGTTGGTTTCTGCGTTTTTGGTTATCTGAGTGATAAGAGAGAGCGAGATTAAATGAGTTTTGGGACGGAGGCGTTTTAGTTTAGGAGAGAGAAAGAGTAAGTTAAACAAGAAACAAGAAGTGAGTTGACTGGCGGATATAACAAAGGAAAGGAGTGGGGCGGTGGATCCTTTCTTACTGGGCCACGTGGTTTTTTTTGTTAGACGGACATAACAAGAAAAGATTTTTAATTTAAGTAATTTGTTTTTTAGTTAACGCAAAATATATCCGATTTTTTAAATCAAATCAGTTTTTTTTTTAGTTTTCTCTTTTTAGTTTTATCTTTTAAAATTTTATTTCTCTTTCTTTTTTATTTTGAATATTTTTATTTTGGATATTTTAGTTATTTTGGATGTTTTTGATTATTAATTTCTATTTTGGATATTATATTATCAATTCATATTTTTATTTTTATTTAAATTTTTATTTTGAAAAATTTTATGATATTCCGTTATAGCCGGGACAAAGTGACGTGATATAGTGACAAGAATTATTTAGCCGACGGATTGTTAAGGCGGTTATTTTGAAAAGTCAAAGTGGTAAAATAATTGACGGGTTAGACGTTTTTTCTGGCCGGATTTGAAGTCAAATTTCCGAGTGAAAGTGACGGGATATATTTTTAGCAATTACGGATTTTTGATCGGGTTTTATTCATAATCTTTTTGAGCCGATAACAATTTTTGAGCCGAGTCGTATTGTTCAAACCCGACAACAACAACAGCCACATCATTTTTCCTCGATTACCAATGGAATCGTTAAAATCGACACTTAAAGAGGGAGAATCGCATCAAGTGCAAGCCAACGCTAGGGAAAGTGGTATAACTTCATTTCGAATGCTTCAGTATCATCTAGTTAATCTTTCACGGATTCAAGGAGGGAGCGAATTTGTGACAATCTTTGGACAAGATCGTCATATATTCATCGACTTAATTTTCACCACTTTGACCGAACTAGCAGAACAACTCAACCATGACAACTTTAATCACTCTGCATCGGCACTTGCTTATAAGGCTCTTGTGACACAACTCACGCCTTTCCTTCAATTTAATCTCATCAAGTCTGAAAGTTCGATGCTTTGCCAATCTTTTCTTCGAGATACAAATACCGAGCTTCGAGTTTTTCGTGATACAATATTGAAACTCATGACCTCAGTCTCGTCTTCGATATATGAAAGATCTCGACTTCAGCAAACGTATGATAATGGAGTGCAAGAATCAATGCCGCAGATGCAAGAGGAGAATTCTCATACGGTTGAAAATTGGAGCCTATCAATGCCAAGAGCACGGAATCAGGAGGACAACATGATACCAGTGGCATGTCAGGAACTGTTCACGAGATCTCTTTTGCTGACACCTTACCCATTTATGACGAAGAGCCTGCAAACATGGTACAATGTGATGTTGGTTATGATGTATATGCTGATGACATGCCGCATATTGAGCATTCTGAACCTAATTATGACAAACATGGGATGGAAAAGAGTGATAGAAATACCACTTCTGATTCATCCGATGTAAGTCATAATGGGGGAGAGATTGTTCAGAATGCTATAGTTCATCATGAAAATTGTATTATAACTGCTTCATTGTCTGCTGCTGATTCCAAGATTAAAGAGCTCGAAACGATCGTAGCTCGGCAATCAAAAGATCTTGAGGATGCCAAACTTGAATTTTCTAAGAAAACGGTCAAATTTGAAACATACTTTGAAAAACTTGAAAAATCAAACGTTGTTCTTGAAAGAAAATTGGATCAAACTGTTTTAGATTCTAAAGCTGAAAAGGATAATTTTTTGAAACAAATTCAACTGCTTGAATCTAAGTTGGCATCCCAAGGTAACTTGCTCAAAGAGAATGAGACTTTAAAGGCCCAAGTACAGGAAAAAGTCTTTGCTATAGCTGCGTTGAAAAACGAGTTAAGGAAAAATAGAGGACCTAGTGTGGACACTAAGCTTGAAAAACCATCAATCTTGGGGAAACCGCCTACAAATCAGTTCGTCAGACAACCGATTGTCAGACAACCTACTGCATTTAGATCCGAGCGACCACAATCCTCGAGACCGCGGTTTGCCTCCCAAGTTGATTTGGTTCATCTTTTTAGACCAGTCACTCCAGCAACTAGGCCCAATGTGATCACTCCAGCTTTAGCAAGACCAAATCATATGATTGCCTCTAGTTTCCCTAAAAATACCAAGACCACGTCTAGAACTAGTTCAAATGACGTTTGCCATAAATCTGGTCAAAGGGAAGCTATTCAAAAGACACATGTAAGAGATAGCAATGTCCAACCTAGTCAGATGCCTTCTAGATTACCCAACACTGCTAACCGTAGCATGCCATCTTCTAGGAGCATCGATCATTCATCTAGGAATTATTCAGACATTAAATATGCTACTTGTAAAACATGTAGAAAATGTGTCTTTACGGCAAATCATGATGCTTGTGTCAAGAAATTACTTGATGAGGTGAACTCCCGTGCTAGAATTAAGTCCCAGTGGATAGCTAAAATCAAACCCTTTGGTAAAGTTTGGCGCCCCACTGGTAGAACTTTTACTCTTGTAGGAAACGAGTGCCCTTTAACTAGGATAGTCTCTGATTCTACGAAGACTACTAGGGAGGAAATTGCAAAGGATGATACATCACTTAAGCCTGAACTTAAGGTTTTCTATAAAAGGAAACGTTTGCCAGCCAAGACTAGTGAATCATCTACTCAGGTCGCCTCTGACACAAGTAAAGCCAACTGTGAACCCCCATGTGCTTCTATAATTGATATCGCTAACCCACGTCAAAGCATGCAAATTTCTAATGAGATTGCAGGTACCAAAGTTGATGTTCCAAAAGAACAAAGCGGTCCAATCGTTGTGTACCGTTCAACTAAGGACACTCTTAGAGTTTGGTTGCTGAAGAAGCAGATATTAGAGAAACAAATGTCTCAGGGGATTCATGGTTAAGCTGCATCAAGGACTTACAGTCACATAACAGACTGTAACTCGATCTCAAAAGACAGGAAAGTTCATCCCGATGATGACTTATCCTAAAAACGAGAAATTCATTTTTCTCGGGCATGAGCTTATGTTAAAAACATTCCACGTTTTTAAGATCATGCACAAGGACTTACAGTCACATAACAGACTGTAACTCGATCTCAAAAGACAGGAAAGTTCATCCCGATGATGACTTATCCTAAAAACGAGAAATTCATTTTTCTCGGGCATGAGCTTATATCAAAAACATTCCAAGTTTTTAAGCTCATGCATTAAGGCTTATAGATAAATGACAGTCTGTAACCCGTTCTTCAAAGGCAGGAAAGTTTATCGCCGATGATAAACTTATCCTTACAACGAGAAATTAATTTTTCTCGGGCATGAGCTTATATCGAAAACATTCCAAGTTTTTAAGCTCATGCACAATGACTTACAGTTAAATGTCAGACTGTAACTCGAACTTCAAATAAAGGAAAGTTTATTATTAATGATAAACTTATCCTCATAACGAGAAATTCAGTTTTCTCGGTCATGAGCTTGTCTTAAAACATTCGAAGTTTTAAGCTCAGAAAGGAAAGTGTATCTTTTAAATAAGAGAACTTTTCCTCATAACGAGAAATTCACCTTTCTCGGTCATGAGCTTTCCGTTAAAACAGTCAAAGTTTTCAAGCTCATGAAAACGACTTCTAAGTAAATGTCAGCTTAGGACTCGTTCTTCAGATAAAAGGAAAGTTTATCGCCGATGATAAACTTATCCTTAACAACGGGAAGTTTACAACTTCTCGGACTTGAGCTCGTTTTATAAGATATTCAACATCTTAAGCTCAAGTAATTGGTTTTCAAAACTTTGAACACAATTTTTCGAGAATTTCTCAAAAGGTTTTTCTAAATCTTTCAAAATTGTGTGTTCAAAAAATGTTTTGATAAAACGAGCATGTCTTCTGGAATCGATAATATTTACGACCCTAGAAATGTCATTCAATAATGACACGGGGTTGTAAATAAAGTTCGAGCAGAAGTTCAAATTTTTAAAACATGCTCAAAATGGTTTGCTATTATTTCAGATAGCAACCCGCTTTTCATAATCAAGTCAAGCATTTCACCGGAAAGCTTTGACTCAACAACGGGAATTAATTTTCTCGGGGACGTGACGAGGTGACCACCATTCGTGAACAAGAACCATGTGCTTCTTTCATATGTTGTTCTCCATTATTCAGGTCCAACCTCGTACATTGCTAATCTTGTGAAATCATTATTATATATGATCTTTGCACGTAATAAATACCTTACACTTGTGTTTAAAAGGTATTTAATTTACGTTTCAAGTACACCCTCATTAATTTGAGGGGGAGCTTGTTAAAATCATGAAGATTATTGGACTTGCATTTTTCTTCCCAAATTTTCTTAAAATGCTATTAAATCAATTGATATTAAAAACATCGATTGGGTTAATATTTTTAATATGGGGGAGAAAATGTGATTTAATATTGAGATCAATAATGGTTTGACTTAACGTGTTAGCTCATCCCGACATGTGCGAAATGTTTTCGAATATCGTAGCATATGTTAAGGGGGAGCAAAATGGATTTTCACTTCAAAATGGATTTCATGGTGACATACACTTACCCAAAACATCTCTATTCACGACGGTGAAGATTGTGGTGACATAAGGATGGTAGGATAGGTTAAAGTCCAATGATTTCTCTAGAACCGGAGGAATCTTCCCAAGGACATTCCATAGCTAGAAATAGTAGTCCTTAGGAAAGATGGAGAAAAATTGTGAACGTAGCTGAATGCTGACCAAGTACTTAAGTTAGCACTGGAACAATCACAACAAGGTGCTAGTTATGACGTATTGGTAAGCATTGAAGGGGTTGAAGAATGAAAAAGAATTGTAAAGATAAAGGGTGTAAAGAAAGAAGCCCTCCTTACAACCTTAGGCAGAAACCGGGTCAATTCATATGCTATTGAGATCATTCTTAATGATTCTTGATATTGAAGAAAGACATCATGGACCCAGTGATGCAATGCACAACCCTTCCCAGCTAACTCAAATATCTCTCAAAAGGTATTTGTTTTAATCACACGGAGATCAACACATTATCTACTGGTTTATTCACTCCGAATAAATTGGTATTGAAAAGGTGGCACTCCTCTCCAGCCTCCGATCACTAAAAATCCAAAATGCACGATCGAGTCTAGAGCCATTTGAGATCATCAAATATCTCATTAGGACACACTTTCATTATTCCTTGCTTGTTCACACAATGTGAAAAGTAAGAAAGATCTTAAAGAGTCCTACGCAAAATCTTCATGATCTTGCCTGAACATCCGAGTAATACGAAAGTATTTACAATGAAGATGGAAATCCTTCTTGAGCGAATATCAAAAAGCTCATGGTAGGTGACTTGTGCGATTCTTTATGAATCAAACTTGTGATAACTGGAAAGCAACAGTGGTTTAATTCTTAAATGAATTTAAACACGTTCCAGGCCTCTACGCATTATCATATGATCTTGCCAGAACACTCAGAGTGACTCTTTATTGATCACAGTGACGAGTGGAAATCCTTCTAGTGTTAACATTAAACAGCACTTGGTAGGTAACTTGCAAGATTCTTTATGAATCAAGCTAGTGACAACTGGAAAGCAACGATGGTGCGGTTCTTAATTGAATTTCACTTGTTCCAGGAACATGAATTGACGGCTTCAAATCATGCGGATAATATTATCCAAATGATTCACTCTTTACGTTCGCAGTCAGCTTTGGATGGTCGAGTAAAGAGAACGGGTTTACCCGCGAAATCTTGTCAAGGAGGTTCTTTATTGAAACTACCTGTCACAAGTACGATATTTAATATCGTCCAACGGTCTTCACCGACCGGAGGTAAAATGCTACCGAATTAGAATGAAATGTTCAAGGCCATTTCATCCGTGTATATGGTTTGTTGCTAACTGTCTTATGCAGCGTAACAAGAAGGTGGCATTGCGGTGTATAATCCAGAAGAAGTCGTCACCACATGCTTATATTACATACACTTAGTACTTCAACAAATTCAAGAAAGTCTGAAGGTCAAGTCTTCCGCTGTATCAAACTCTGAAGCTTTCAAGAATTTAAAGGTATAAGTATGTGGAACATGAAGTCACAAAGAGGCAAATTTCACAAGTGATGAATGCACAAGGTCAAGGCAAGGAAACATGCTCAAGAACTAAAGTCAAAGATCACTTCAAGCATATTCACAAGAACAAGATCGAAGACTCAAGCATAGATGCTAGGTTTAAGATTTTGTAAAATGGTGTGACCTCCCTTAGGGGGAGATTGTTGGAAATATGTTTTCCCAAAGAAAGTCTCGGTCACATCATTATTAGCATAGATCACGAGCCATAGAATATTTAGAACTTTGTAACTTGGAGCGACCTCCCTTAGGGGGAGATTGTTGGAAATACGTTTTACGTATTTATGAAGGATCGGTCGCTCCAACGATAATTATGTAATGGGCTCGTGGTCCACTTAGTAATGTATAGTCCATATAGCCCACATGTAGGGTGGGCTATATATATACCCCTCCTAGCATGTTAGGAGGGGGTTGGTTAGTTCATTCATTCAACAACTTTCATTAATCTAATCTTACTTTCTCTCTCTACTTTTCTTCCCTCTCCTTTCTCTCTCTACACTTCATCTTCCTCCTTCCCCATTTCCACCATTAATCAATAGATCCAATCCATCATTTACCAAATCCTTAGATTTCGTAGGCCTACATATTTTTTATTTCAATGGCTCCGTATGGAGAGACTTGAGTCACAATGTATGGACCCGTCCATTTACTTCTCAACTTTCCAGGAAAAAGCTTAAGTCTAGCATTGAATAACCAAACTTTTTGACCAACCAAGAAAGACTTCTTGGTGATGTGTCGATCATGAAAAGCTTTGGTTTTCTCCTTATAAATCCTAGAACTTTCATAGGCATCACGTCTAATCTCATCTAGTTCAGATAATTGAAGTTTCCTAGAACTACCCGCTTTCTCTAAATCCAGATTAACGGTCTTAATCGCCCATTCAGCCCTATGCTCTATCTCAACCGGTAAATGACACGCCTTTCCATATACCAACTTATACGGTGACATACCAATAAGAGTCTTAAAAGCCTTCCTATATGCCCACAAAGCATCATCTAACCTCAAGGACCAATCTTTCCTATCACTACAAACGGTCTTTTCCAAAATTCGCTTAATCTCCCTATTAGATACTTCCACTTGTCCACTAGTCTGTGGGTGATAAGGGGTAGCTCTCCTATGATTAACTCCATAATGTTTCAGTAATTTTCCAAATCTTAAGTTCTTAAAGTGAGAACCCTCATCACTAATTATAGCCTTAGGAATTTCATGCCTAGCAAAGATATTCTTCTTAACAAACTTAAGAACTACACTATGGTCATTGGTTCTAGTAGCCTCAGCCTCTAACCACTTAGACACATAATCAACTGCCACTAAAATGTACACATTGCCATGGGAAGTAGGGAATGGTCCCATAAAGTCAATACCCCACACGTCAAAGATCTCAACAACAAGTATGGGATTCATAGGCATTTGATCACGCCTTGAAATTCCACCAACTTGTTGGCAACGAATACATGCTTTTACAAAAGACTGGGCATCCTTGAAGATAGTCGGCCAAAAGAAACCGCTTTGCAGGACTTTATGCCCAGTTTTCGTAGCACCAAAGTGACCAGCACATGCATAAGAATGGCAATGAGCCAATATGTCCATATGCTCATGGTCAGGAACACATCTCCTAACGACTTGGTCAGCACACACCTTATAAAGCTCCGGATCCTCCCAAAAATAATGCTTCAACTGGGAGAAGAAGTATTTTCTTTGTTGTTTGGACCAAAAATCCGGAAGCTTTTTAACTACAAGATAATTAACTATATTTGCGTACCAAGGAACCTTAGAAACCTCAAACAAACTTTCATCCGGAAAGCTTTCCTTAATCACATCAGAAGGGTTAAACAGCGGAGGGATAATTCTAGACAAATGGTCGGCAACTACATTTTCTGACCCCTTTTTATCCCGAATTTCTAGATTAAATTCCTGTAAAAGCAAAATCCACCTAAGCAACCTCGGTTTTGTCTCTTTCTTAGTCAACAAATGTCTTAAGGCACTATGATATGAAAATACTATCACCTTAGAATGCCCCCAAATATATGACCTAAACTTATCAAGAGCAAAAACCACGGCTAACAACTCTTTTTCAGTAGTGGTGTAATTCATTTGAGCTTCTGAAAAAGTCTTACTAGCATAAAAGATTACAACGGGTTTCTTATCGACCCGCTGTCCTAGAACCGCCCCAGCGGCATAATCACTCGCATCACACATGATCTCGAAACGCTTCGACCAATCAGGTGATTGCAGAATAGGGGCTTCTACAAGCTTTTGCTTAAGCATGTTGAATGCATTAAGAGATGATTCATTAAAGTCAAAACGTGCATCTTTTAAGAGTAAATTACAAAGAGGCTTTGATATTGCACTAAAATCTTTAATAAATCGCCTATAGAACCCGGCATGACCAAGAAAAGAACGCACACCTTTGATGGTAGTGGGAGGAGGAAGAGTCGAAATTAATTGAACTTTGGCACGGTCAACCTCAAATCCTTTTTTAGACACAACATGCCCTAATACAATTCCCTCTCGAACCATAAAATAGCTCTTCTCCCAACTAAGCACCAAATTAGTTTCGGTGCATCTTTTTAACACACTTTCAAGCTGATCAAAGCAGCTTTCAAAGGATTGACCAAAGATGGAGAAATCATCCATAAATATCTCTACAGATTCTCCAACCATGTCAGAAAAGATACTCATCATGCACCGCTGAAAGGTAGCGGGTGCATTACACAGGCCAAAAGGCATTCTTCGAAATGCAAACATCCCGTATGGACACGTAAACGTAGTTTTGGCCTGGTTATCAGGATGGATGGGTATTTGATTATAACCAGAGTACCCATCCAAGAAGCAATAGAACTTCTTACCAGAAAGCTTCTCAACTATTTGATCAATGAAGGGTAGTGGGAAGTGATCTTTAGATGTGGCATTATTCAGCTTACGATAATCTATACAAACTCTCCACCCAGTTACTGGTCGGGTTGTGAGCTTTTCCCCATTCTCGGTTTCAACAACGGTGATTCCGGCCTTTTTAGGCACCGTTTGTGTGGGACTTACCCATTTACTATCCCAAATAGGATATATGTGAAAGTCCCTAATCAATGCTAGAAACCCTAAACTTAGGTAATCAACACAAGGTATTACTTTTCAAACGTAATCTTATTATTGTATAATAAAGAATTACAAGTGTTATGGATAACACCGTTTGATGACAATGTGTTGTGCACACTTTGAACAACTATAAACCCTAACTTATGAATACAGTCGCAGCTGTTTGATTCTATAAGTTCTAAGCAATAATGTTATGAATATACTCAAAGTTTTGAACATTAATGCATGGATACACATCCTATTTATAGTGATACGAGGTTGATTTGAATAGTACTTGATGGTGACTACACAAGACTTTCACTTTTCAGACATCAGTCACATGATGCTCTTCTATTCTTGGTAGTCTGCCATTATGCTTTAAGGAAACAGTTGTCGAAACAGTTTCCTTTTTCTTCATAGTCTCGAACACACAAATGGCATGTCCAAAGTGTGCTGAGTGTTAATAGGGTATTGCCACCCCTGTTAACCCTCAACCCCTCAGAGTCCCTGATACATCTTGGCTGTTATCCAACACAGCCAATGAGTATGTCTTCAAGTAATCTTTGACTTCCTTGACAATGTCTCTGACATGGACTCCTCTGAGGTTGCTCATAGAGAATTGAATCTCTGTAAGTCTTGCGATACTTGCCTGCCTCCTAGGCACAGGCAAGGGACTATCTAACAACCTAATTATGTTTAAATCTATGATCAGAGAATCTAACAAGCTTAGATTCCCAACAATCTCCCCCTATTTAAACATAAATATTGCTATATCTATCTAAGTTAAGGTAATTGAGTTAACAGCTTCTTCTTACTCATAACAGATCTTAAACAAACATACCTCATGATTTTATTCATACTTAAAGGAAATTACAAGTACATTACAAAAGTGAAATAAAATGTAAAGGTAAAATTTGGCTGTGAATTTCTTCAATAGTCATCATTTTAATCTTTTCTTCAGCTTCAGCTAAGTCTAATCTGTTATCCAACTCTTACTGCAAAGTTTTTGCAAACCTTTTGGAATAATCTGTGTTGATCTTGAGTGCCTTCTTGTGACAAAGCAGCTGAATTGTTGATGCTAAGCACAACTCATCTTCTCTTTGAAATGCATACTGGCAAGCTCTGTTCATGAATGTCATTCCTCTTTTAGGCTCTGTGTATGTCTGACCATCAACAGGGCCAACTATACCATTTGGTAGGATCAAATCCCTGTGCATTCCATCCACTTGAACATCATCTGTGACAAAAGTTTCCTTAACAAGTTGAGAAACTCTTCTTCTTTTCTTACCAGTCTTTGGGGGTTCTTGTTCAAAAAGTTGTGGTGGGGGATCTATCTTGAGTTTGGCAGCCGTTTCTTTGATCCAGGTAAACTTGGCCTTAAGAGTCTTAAGCAGAAGAAAATTAGCCTGTCCAGTTCTTTTGGCAGCTAAGGCTTCAAGTTCGAACCATTCAGATAACCCAAGTGTTTTTAGCCTGAAGTCGTCAAACACATTCATGTTTCCCTGTTGGTTGTCTCTCCACAAGATCATCTGTGGGGTGTTGGTGGATTTGTGAATTGTGTATTTAAACTTGGTTATCTTGCCAGGTGCATACCTGTTGTTAACGCATGCATCATAATCAGCTTTTACTTTCCTTAGTGCCTCTGCGCATTTAGCTTCCATTTCCCTCAACCTTTGTCTCTGCCTCTCCCTTTCAGGTGGAGTCACCTTCCTCAGAGTAGCTTCATTCAATTCTTTGGCTGTCTTGAGTTCATTTAATCTCTTGAATTCCTCAGCCTGTTTCTCTATTTGTTCAGGGGTTAAAGGATTCTCATTGGAAGGTGTAAAGGTTGAAAATTGGGAAAGGTCTATGGTGGATCCTCCTGTCTCTAGCATCGCAGCTATCTTCTTTAGTTTGGTGTCTGTGTCAACCAAAACTATCTCCTTTCCTTTCTTCGAGACAGAGGATTCAACACTCATGTTTTTCAAAACTTCAGCTCTTCTGATAAATGCTGTCTGAGCCTGAGTTTGTATTGCTTTGGGAAGGGAGCTAACAGTGAACTTTAGCTTCTTGACAGCTGGTTCACCATCATCCCTAGACTCACTGGTGTTAACCAAAGTCAGAGACTTTGATGAATCAGCTCCATCCTGATTCTGTTTCTCCCCCTGAGTGTCATCCTCATCATCAGATATGGTAACAGGTGTGATGACTTGGAGGGGGACAGGTGAAATGGTGTTGACAGCTGATGATGAGCCTTGTTTAGCAGATTCAATGTTAAGTGTTGTATCCTTCTCTCCCTCACGTTTATCCTGTCTACGCAGACGTTTGGATGAACATGTTTGAAAGTGCCTTGCAATCTGTTAAACAGAGGCAACCATAGCACGTTGCCTTTTCCTTGAAGCCCTGGCAATCTTCAGCAGAAGGTTGGAGTTTCCATTAGTATTGGCCTGAATGCGACTAACAATGAAGTTTGCGTGACGGTATTGCCTGTTGCGAACAGCTTCAAACTGCCTGTGCATAGTTAGCTCACGTTCATGGAATAAGGCAGGGACCTCTGCGTCAATAACATCCTTGATTCTTGTGGATAGGTGACTAAGTTCTTGTGCGACACCTTTTCGTGCACCATCCTTGATGGGTTCAGTAACCGCCTCAGCAACAGCCTTTTGAATAATCCCTGGAAATGTGACAGTGAAGTTATGCATTTCAGACTTGATCACATCTAGCTTTCTTGATAAGCGTTCAATGTCAGATTGATGATGAACAGGCTGAAGATTATGGATGTTGAGACTTTGTTGAGCATAATCATCCCCCCTTGGTAACAGATCAAATTTGGTTTGGGCAGGATGATCAAACAAGAGAAATTCAGCTGTTGGATCATAGGCTGGGCGTTGGAAGACTGTGGTTGTGGATGTAGCAGAGTTGGGAGTGACAACAGCTTCCTTGGGAGGAGGAGTATCATTTTCAGATGGCGTGGACACAACTATTTCCTTGGGAGGAGAGACAGATTGTTGATCATCTTCTTCTTCTTCATCATCCTCCTCAAACATCCCCTCAGGGATTTCATCTTCAGGCATTGATTCAAGATCAGAGACATCATCCACTAATGACAGCATTTCTTCTTCAAAATTAAGCAGAGGCTCTTCGTCATTTGTTTGATCTTGAATAATTGTATCAGCCTCATTCTCCTTTTGTACCTGAGATTCAGTGGCTGGCTGTACAATTTCAGCCTGCAAGTTGTTATAATTAGTAACAGGGAAAAAAGAAGGGGAATGGTCGCCATTTCGCTGTCCCAGAGAGGCTGAGGGTGATTACTCAGCCACTCCAAAGGATAAATCCTTGGGATTCTTTTAAGTGTGAAAAATATAAGGTTGATGATCGCCATTCGCTGCCCCTAGGAAAGCTGAGTGTGATTATTCACCCCCCCCCCAAAAGGTTAAAACCGTTGGGACTCTTTTGATTGTGAAACATATGTTGTTTTAGGATCGCCATTCGCTGCCCCTAGGAAAGCTGAGGGTGATCATTCAGCCCCCCCAAAAGATTAAGAAACCGTTGGGACTCTTTTAAGAGTGAAACATATGTGGGTTAAGGTCGCCTGTTACGCTGCCCCTAGGAGAGCTGAGGGTGATGATTCAGCTCCCCCTGAAAAGGATAAATCCTTTGGGATTCTTTTAAGGTGAAAACGTTAAGGGTTAAGATCGTCTTATTACGCTGTCCCTAGAAGAGTTGAGGATGATTATTCAGCTCCCCTAAAAGTAAAACTTTTGGGATTCTTTTTCTGAGGGAACCAAGAGGCTGTGTGAAGTACAGCTGATCAAGGTTGAGACATATGTGTATTCAGGTTGTTGTTAGCCTGAATACTGTCTAGAGGGTGCACGGTCATCGGGGTGCTTTATAAACACAAATGAATCATTCCCTGGTGCAAAGACAGAGTGTACAAAAGTCTTAAAGAGTTCTAAGTGCATAGACAGACTTCTATGGGTCGAGGATTACCCTAACTTCGCCACTCTCTCCTACAGACTTTTGAGAGTGGCTGCTTGTGAACCTCTAAAATGTACACTGATTACCTGTGAGATATCAGCTGGATTTGGCTGGGTTCCTGTTGTCTCAGCTGACATTGAGACGCTAGACCCCTGTTGTTGGTCAGCCGAAGTCTCTGGTTCCACAAGAGTATCTGGAACAGAGGAGGTGTCTTGGTTCACAGTCTTCTTTCCCTTGGCCTTAACAACAGGTTTGGTGTGGGAAGAAGATGGGTTTTTCTTCTTCTTAGGTTGTTGGCCAGTAGAAGCCTTGCACGTTGTAGTGTGTTGCCCAGAGGTCAAAGACTTAGACTTGCCAGACACACTAGAGGTAATCACCTTCTCAGAAGAAGGGAGCAATGACTTCTCAGTTGTTGGTAGTTTGTTGGCAACGTTCATCATATGAGAGGTGACAGGGACATCTTCAGCTCCAATATCTTTGTAGATGGCACCTGTGATGCGATAGGGCTTCAGAGCAGTCAGAGCAGAGTTATGATAGTTGTCTCCCAACAGGATTTCAAAGATCAGCGACAAGAAGCGAACATAGCATATATTCTTTTCCCTGACTTGGTGTCTTCCCTTCAGCTGTTCAACAAGGTTGGAGAAGAGAATGCTTCCTACATCAACATCAGCTCCCCGGATCAGCCCATAAGCTATAGATTGATGGTTAAAGGACATCTGGTCTTGGGATCCCTGCATTCCTCCCAGGGATTTAACAATGTGGGTGAAGAGGACACGCCACATAGGTGTAAAGTACTTAATCTTCAGAGGAGATTTTGAGAGGACCTCAGCGGGTGTAAGAGCAGGTTTTACATCATGGAAGGGTTTGAGTGTGGCCAGGGCATCTTTAACTGCCTTTTTATCAACCACCTTAAGGCATTCATCACCATGTTTCAAACCAGCCACACTCGAGAAATCTTTAAGTGAGAAGGCAAAAGGGTGTTCATTGCATGAAAGGCTAAAGGTTGTGGTGTTACTTTAGCAGAGTACCAGAATTCCCTAAGGTATTCTTGGTAGAAGGTGGTTGGAGATTTGGTGAAGGCTTCACTCACATCACAGTTTTGCATAAAGTTTACCAGATCTGAGTAGGTGTCATTTGGAGCCTTGATCCATCCAATGGAGTTGTTTGAGGCGAGGATGCTTTCGTTGAGCTCGAAGTTAACGTTTGCTGCCTTGGGAACGGGAAAAGCCATGGATTCAAGGTCGAAGAAAAAAATGACAATGGAGGATGGGTTTAGAGAGAGAAGAACTTAGAGAGAGAAAAAGATTTTGTGAAATGAGAATAGTGGTAGGTGAGGAGAGACGAGAGACAATATATATTCTCAAAATAAGTAAACAGTTATTCAACCACATTTAATGCAAAGTGGGAAAATGATTGCTCATGTGGGTCCCTTGACCTTTCAAAACTTATTTGTCTCCTCGTTATTTGAAAAATAAATGATTAAATATTGAGAATGTTTTTAGCATTTACTTGGAAAGTAACTACCTAGTTTCATGTGAAAAACATTTAATATAGAATCAATCATTTAATGAACCCATTTAATATCAAGCCACAGGCTTTGAGATATTGAGCATCCCTACCTCAGCAACTAGTCTGTTGAACGAAGGTTCAGCCAAAGGCTTTGTGAAAATGTCAGCTAGTTGCAGCTCTGTATGTACAAAGTGCAGCTCAATATCTCCCTTCAAAATGTGATCCCTTATAAAATGATACCTGATATCAATGTGTTTGGTACGAGAGTGAAGAACAGGGTTGTTGGAGATGGCAATGGCGCTGGTGTTGTCACAAAATATTGGTACTTTGTCATATAGAATTTCATAGTCAGCCAATTGACTTTTCATCCAGAGCACCTGAGCACAACAGCTGGCTGCAGCGACATATTATGCTTCAGCTGAAGACATAGCCACAGAGTTTTGCTTCTTAGCACTCCATCCAACCAATTTTCCTCCTAGGATTTGACAGCTGCCTGAGGTGCTTTTCCTGTCAATACAACATCCAGCATAGTTTGAATCTGAATAGGCCTTGAGATCAAAGCCTGATTCTTTGGGATACCATAGACCTAGGGATGGTGATCCTTTGAGATACCTGAAAATTTTCTTAACAGCCACTAGATGGGATTCTTTTGGGTTAGCTTGGTACCTTGCACAGAGACATGTGGAGAATTGGATATCAGGACGACTAGTTGTCAGATACATGAGTAACCCAATCATGCCTCTATATAAAGTCTCATTAATAGAGACCCCTGACTCATCAGGGCCCAAGTTGTTGGGTGGAAGCATGGGGCATTTCACTGATGCACAATCAGCTAAGTCACACTTTTTAAGTAAATCCTTAACATACTTTTCTTGACAAATTGAAATTCCCTTAGGACATTGTTTAATTTGAAAACCCAAAAAGTAAGTTAATTCTCCCATCATACTCATCTCATATTTATTGGTCATTAATTTAGCAAAACGTTTACTAAGATTAACATTTGTTGACCCAAAGATGATATCATCCACATAAATCTGTACAATGATGAAATCACTCTTATCCTTTAAGGTAAAGAGTGTTTTATCAATGAAACCCCTGACAAATTTGTTATCAGTTAAGAAAGTAGAAAGAGTTTCATACCATGCTCTTGGAGCTTGTTTCAGCCCATACATGGCTTTGTGTAATCTGTACACATGATTGGGAAACTCGCTATTCTCAAATCCTTCAGGCTGTTCAACATACACTTCCTCAGCCAAATCTCCATTGAGGAAGGCACTCTTAACATCCATCTGATACACTGTGATGTTCATATAAGCAGCATAAGCCAGGAAGATTCTGATGGCTTCAAGTCTTGCAACAGGAGCAAATGTTTCATCATAATCAATTCCTTCAGTCTGAGTATATCCCTGTGCCACCAGCCTGGCCTTGTTTCTGATGATGTTTCCAATTTCATCCATCTTTTTTCTATAGATCCATCTAGTGCCTGTGATATTCTTTCTAGGTGGAGCTGGCACTAGTGTCCATACTTTGTTCCTTTTGAACTGATTGATTTCTTCTTTCCCACCCATCTTCCATAAGAGCCTCAGCTACTCTCTTAGGCTCAATTTGAGAGAGAAATTCAGCAAAGAGACATTCATTGGTTGAGGCAGATTCTGAGTCATGAATTCGCTGTCTAGTGGTAACCCCTGCATTTGGTTCCCCAATAATATTGACAAGAAGAATATGTTGATCTCTTGACCACTTGTTTTGAGGAGCTGGGGACTCTATGACAGGAATACTAGTGGGGACAGCTGGTACTATTTGTGTTTCATCCTGCTGACTAGGAGGGCTTTCTTCAAAGACTACTTCAGTGTCAGTGTCTTCTTCAGCCAAATTGAGTGGTACAAGTTCATTATCAGCAGGAGATTCTTCAGGGATTTGAAGAATTGGTGAGTCATCAATAGCTGTAGAAGAAGAGGGACTACAAGAGGTCTGTGGTTCTTCTTCATCAAGCTCCTGATAGGCGGGAACTTCTATGTTGTGAGTAGACAGAGGGTCAAAGGCAGGAACATAAGGAGTGAGAGTGTTGGAGTGATGATGGTGATGACTGGTAGGTCTTGGTTCTGAGAATTCATCACTTGGGAAAGACACATTTTCATTAAAATCAATTTCATCACCCTCTGTTCCAGTTCTCTCTATGACTTCATCATCTTCATTGAATCTGACATGAAAAGTTTCTTCAACTTCTTGTCTTCTAATGTTAAATACTCTAAAGGCTTTGGCTGTTGGAGAGTATCCCAAGAAGAAACCATCATCAACTTTTTCATCAAACTTTCCAAGTTTATCCCTGTAGTTGTAAATAAACACAGGGCATCCAAAAACATGAAAATAGCTGACATCTGGAGATCTTTTTCTGAAAACTTCATAGGAAGTTTTACCATGTCTTTTGACAATGATTGATCTGTTTTGAGTGTAGCAGGCAGTGTGAACAGCTTCTCCCCAAAATTGCTTTGGTAAGGCTGCACCATTCAACATAGTTCTGGCTGCTTCAATCAAAGTCCTGTTTCTTCTTTCAGCCACACCATTTTGTTCAGGGGTGCCAGCTGAAGAGAAGTTCTGTAAAATACCTTTTTCATCACAAAAAGATTCAAGTTGATGATTCTTGAATTCAGCACCATTATCACTTCTTAGAGCTTTGACTCTAATATCATTCATATTTTCAACCTGTCTGATGAAGGACATGATGGTATCAGCTGCATCACTTTTCCTTCTGAGGAAGAACACCCATGTATATCTTGAAACTTCATCAACTATGACCAAGGTATGTTTCTTGTGATTAATGGTCTGAGGTTTGACAGGCCCAAACAAATCCATGTGAAGGAGATGTAAGCACTTGTCAATAGAGAATGATTGCCTAGTCTTGAATGAAGACCTGTGATGCTTTCCTTTGACACAAGCAGAACAAGTCTTGTCTTTAGAAAACATCACAGAAGGTAGACCAGCAACCAGGTTTTGTGTGGCTATCTTGTTGATGTTCTTGAAGTTGAGATGAGACAGTCTTTTGTGCCACAGCCAATTGACACTTTCAGAGGCTTTAGCAAGAAAACAATTTGAGCTGTCTTCAGAGCAAACAGTCATGTTGATGACATAAACATCTCTCCTTCTAGGTGCAATAAGCACAACATCATTGTTTTTGTTGAATATGGTTCCCTGAGTCTTAGTAAACAAAACCTTGTAGTCAACATCACACAATTGGCTGATGCTAATAAGGTTGTGTTTAAGACCATTCACATATGCAACCCTGGTAAACGTTATCCCATTGCAGTTCACTGAGCCATATCCCTCTGTGTCACCTGAAGAGTTATCTCCAAACACCACTTTAGGACCTGGCTCCTTTGAGTATCTGTGCAAGTATTGTTGAATCCCTGTCATGTGTCTAGAACAGCCACTGTCTAGATACCATACCGATTCCTTGAGATATTTCTATATAGATACATAGAAACAGATTAGTTCCTATGGTGAACCCACTTTCCAGTGGGTTCCCAGAATTGCTGATTAGCAATTCTTGTGTTCCTGTAGAAGTTTTGGCGATGGGAGGGACAATTGGCTGTCTCATGGGTAAAACTTCCACAGATATCACACCCAGGGAAGTCACCACACTCGTCTGAGTGATGGTCTGTGAATCCATAGAATTTACAGGGAGTATAAGGTCTATAGTTTCCCTGTTGTCTTTTTGAACCCTGTTGTCTATCCCTAGAGGGTGTCTGAGCTCTCTTAACTGTCATATGTCTATCATGATCTAAGGTCATGTGGTGAGAGTTCTTACATATATTGCAATAAGGTTTGACTAACCTTTCCCCTTTGGGTTCACCTAGGACAGACTTAGGTTCATGAGAAGTAGAGCATTCAGCGGAAGGCTTAATATGTTGTTTCAAGAGTTCTACTTCTTTCATAAGAGACAACAGGCGTTCTTCAGTGGAAGGGTCAACCTTGTTCACAGCTTTAGTTGAGACATGCTTAAAATCAACTTGCTTACCAGATTGTTTAGCAGGTACATTAAAAACTTTAGCTGGTGGTTTCTCAACATCTTTTCTAATTTCACCCTTAGCAGCTCGAGAGGAGCTGCTAGGTTCAACTCAGGGAGTTTGGGCAAGGGTGGTAATTCAGCCATATCTTCAGAGATAGGGTCATTAGTCAAAATGGGATCAGACATATGAATAGTCTCTGTAGATTTGAAGACAATGTCTTTAGGTTTGGTGAGAATTCTCAGCTTATTTTTCTTAGCAGATATATCCCTTTTAATGTCAGCAGGCAATTCATCATTAAGCAATTCATCTATAGTGAACCTACTACATAACCATTTTTCAATCACCTTGTTTAATTCAGACACTTGATCATTTTAAGGCAATATTTTTCAAGGTTAACCTACTAACTTCATTTTGAAGAGACAGTTTCTCTAGATTAACTCGTCTAAGAGTTTCACATTCAGATTTAGCATTTAGCAATTCATTTTTAACTGAGTGAAACTTATCAAGAAGGTTCTTTCTTTGTTCCTCAACAAAGTGCAAGTCAACAATGGTGTAATCAAGGACATGTTTACGATCACACTTTCAGACATAGATAAAAGCATGTGTACCTTTTTCATTGTGATGTCAACCCATTGTCCTGATCTTGCATCACCTTTTCCAACAGTTGGTTCATCCTCAGCTATAGCCATGAAAGCCCTGACCCTGGTAGTATCTTCCTCATCTGATGTCAGTGTCTCTTCATTCCAATCATATGCTTCAGCTACCAACCCTTTCTTTGTCCTTTTCTCACCTCCTTTCTTTTTGGACAGAGATTCAAGCTTCAAGTTCATCTGTTCTAACTCAGCTTTAAGAGCCTTGTACTTGTTCTTGTAATCCTTCTTCTCATTGTCTGCTGAGTTGGATTGGTGTGATTTGAACTTGTAAGGTTTAGTGGAAGATGATGGATAGGAAGGTGAGGATGTCTTGGTGGAAGGATAGTCTTTTTGAAAGTGTCCAAGCTTTCCACAGGCAAAACAAGTTTCTTTTGATCTGTCAGTTGGTTTACTAGCTGATCCTACTCTCCCTGATCTTTTGAAGAATCTTATTTGATTGGCTAGTAAGGCTCTTTCATGAAACTCCGCATTAAGGTCTGTCAAGAACTCTTGGCTGCTGCGGGTGTCTTCTTCAACATTAGAGTCACTGTCATGATGATGTGGTGCAGAGATCAAGGCTTTGGAAGTTGCTCCTTGAACTACAAATATTTCAGTCTCTGACTTGTATATAGTATCAATCAGGCCTTCTTCATAATTATACTTTCCATAAAGCTGAGCTAAGGTGTCATTCTTGATTGAGTTGTTGGCTCTCTGTGTCTGATTCATACTCAGCCATTTTCTTGGAAGGCTATTGACAAAGGTGGCATTAATCTTTGCTTGACCTATGGTGACATCATTCATTGCTAGGTCATTGAGAAGAATCTTCAGCCTTGTATAGGTTTGTTGAACCTTTTCACCTTCAAGTGATTTGAAGGCATTGAACTGAAGTCTGAGTGCCTGAATCTTTATTTCTCTTGTTTCAGAGGGTCCTTCATGGCCAAGGATGAGGTCTGTCCACATTTGCTTGGTTGTGGGACACTGAATGACAGACTTCATGATGTGTTTGGGAAGACATGATATGATGATGCTTTTGAGACGTTTATCTTGGTTTGCCAATTTTCTATCAGCAGGAGTCCATTGTTTGAGAGGTTTGGGAAGAGGGTTTTCTTCAGTGGAGGTAAGCGCCATGGGAATATAAGGACCATTTTCTAAAATTTCTAGAAGAAATGGTTCAAGTCCATCGAGATACACAAGAAATTGACTCTTCCAACTGGCAAAATCTTCTTCATCAAAAACTGGTACACTTGTGACATGTGATCCACCTCTTGAGTCAAGAAGTTGGGGGTAGATCATCATCATTGGGAGGAGGGGTGAGTCTTGGTGAAGATGGAGTAGTATTGTTATTGTTCCCAGAAGGTGAATGAGGTGGGTTAGAAGTTTCTGGCATGGTGGATCTTGATTATAAAACTGAGAACGATGTTTCTTGAAGGTTTTAATATCAAACCTGACTCTGATACCAATTGAAAGTCCCTAATCAATGCTAGAAACCCTAAACTTAGGTAATCAACACAAGGTATTACTTTTCAAACGTAATCTTATTATTGTATAATAAATAGTTACAAGTGTTATGGATAACACCGTTTGATGACAATGTGTTGTGCACACTTTGAACAACTATAAACCCTAACTTATGAATACAGTCGCAGCTGTTTGATTCTATAAGTTCTAAGCAATAATGTTATGAATATACTCAAAGTGTTGAACATTAATGCATGGATACACATCCTATTTATAGTGATACGAGGTTGACTTGAATAGTACTTGATGGTGACTACAAAAGACTTTCACTTTTCAGACATCAGTCACATGATGCTCTTCTATTCTTGGTAGTCTGCCATTATGCTTTAAGGAAACAGTTGTCGAAACAGTTTCCTTTTTCTTCATAGTCTCGAACACACAAATGGCATGTCCAAAGTGTGCTGAGTGTTAACAGGGTATTGCCACCCCTGTTAACCCTCAACCTCTCAGAGTCCCTGATACATCTTGGCTGTTATACAACACAGCCAATGAGTATGTCTTCAAGTAATCTTTGACTTCCTTGACAATGTCTCTGACATGGACTCCTCTGAGGTTGCTCATAGAGACTTGGATCTCTGTAAGTCTTGCAATACTTGCCTGCCTCCTAGGCACATGCAAGGGACTATCTAACAGCCTAATTATGTTTAAATCTATGATCAGGGAATCTTACAAGCTTAGATTCCCAACAATATGATACCAGCATCTAACCATTTAAGAACTTCCGTCTTGACTACCTCTTTCATATTAGGATTCAGACGCCTTTGCGCATCTCTTACGCGCTTAATATCTGGGTCCGTAACAATTCGATGCATACATAATGAAGGGCTGATCCCTTTTAAATCTGCAATCGTCCATCCTACTGCTGCTTTGTACTTGGAAAGCACTTTTAGAAGTGTTTCCTCTTGTGATTCAGAAAGATAAGAAGCAACAATAACGGGTAACGTATTGTTAGGACCTAGAAAAGTATATTTGAGATTGGATGGCAAATGTTTTAGCTCAAGAGTTGGAGGCACCTCTAGAGACGGCTTTGTGGCCGTGTCAAAAGTAGAAGGCAAGGGCTCCACTTTATAAGACCAAGGTGGTTTTTGATGATCCAAAGAACTGACCAAACACTCTTGAATCTCTTGAACTTCAGCAACATTAAGAATCTCCTCATTCTCACCAGTTAAATATAATTCCAAAGGATCATCCTTAAGCATACGGGATGCATGCTTTTGAACTTCCTCGTCAATCACATCTACTTGGTAACATTCATTCATCGTAGGAGAATTCATAGAATTAAACACATTCAATCGTATCTTCTTATTACCGAATGCAATATCCATGGCACCAGTTCTACAATTAATCCTAACATCTATCGTGGCTAAGAATGGGCGCCCAAGGATAATAGTTGGTTGAACATCTTTGTATTGTGACTCAGTGTCCATAACAAAGAAGTCAACTGGGTAATAGAAGTCATCAACTTTCACAATAACATCCTCTAAGATACCTCTAGGAATTTTGGTAGATCGATCGGCTAAGGAAATAATGGTGTCTGTCTTACGAAGAGTTCCTAAGTCATACTTATCAACCAAACTAGCAGGAAGGATGTTGATACTGGCACCAAGATCAAGGAGCGCCTTCTTAATGGCAATATTTCCGACCACAACTGAAATCAACGGTGCTCCAGGATCTTTGGATTTAGGAGGAAGGGAGCTAGATAAGACCGCACTAACATGCTCAGTTAGGTCAATCTTTTTAGGCAACGACGCCTTCAGCTTCCTCTTTTGGGTACACAAGTCCTTTAAAAACTTGGCATACGCAGGAATTTGCTTGATAGCATCAATAAGGGGAGATTGATTTTAACTTGCTTGAAAGTATCCCACATATCCTCAGAATGAGGACCCTTTTTAGCTAACTTTGCAGATGTCGATTTCTCCAAAGCCGTAGGGTAAGGTGTGCTGGACACACCACCCTCCCCAACTTCGGACGATTCAGTAGCTTTAGGATTCGGTGTTGTTGGTTTAGGAAAATCATTTAACAAATCATTTACCAACTCAGAACCGGACTTAACATTATCAGAATTTTTACCTTCAACAATGATTTCGTCATCAGTAACGAACTCCTCGAGATCAGGGGAATTTGGAATTCCCTTGTCATTGTTGTAGATTTTACCGTTTCGAAGAGATGTCACCATATTCACGTGCTTATTTCCATTTTTCTTGTGTGCGGGATTCATGGTGGGGTATCTCGGTAGCCTTCCCTCATCTCTTTTGCTTAATTGATCCGCTAATTGACCAACTTGTCTCTCAAGAGCCGCAATAGATTTAGTAGTGGTCTCGTGTCTTTGATTAGTGACTTCGAAATTTCTATTGATCTCTTGATTGTTGGTAGACAATGAATCCATAAGCCTATCAAACTTTCGGTCAAGGTTCAAGAGACGGTTGTCATCTTGGCCTTGGCCCTGATTTGGATATTGTTGTTGTGGCCTATGATTGTAAGAATTTTGTTGGAAGTTAGATGAATCGCCACCCTCGTACCTTGGTTTGTAACCATAGTGTTGTTGTTGGGCATTATTAGGGCGATTGTCTTCATCTTTCCAACGGAAATAGGGGTGATTGCGCCATCCAGGATTGTAACTTTCGGAGAATGGGTCATTTCATGGACGGCCACCATAGACTCCATTTACCTCCTCATTTGGTGGCGCCCCCCAACTTTGACAATTATCGATAGAGTGACTTGGATCACCACACATTGAACACCCACTATGCGACACATTAGACACATTTGGAACACCTTTCCTAAATTTTTCAACAAAAGATCAACTTTCTTACTTAACTCGCTAATTTCAGAATTTGTGCCATGTTGGTTAGACACAAAATTGGCGGAAGATGGGTGGTTGTTTCGATCCACTAAAGCTTGGGTCTTGGAACCTTTGCTTAGTTTTTCAAAAAAAAACTACCATTCTTCCTCCATAGGTCGCGAGAAAAACATACCCCCACTCGTGGCCATCACAAATTGTTGGTTGTTATAATCCAACCCATCATAGAAGACTTTGACAAGCTCCCATTTTGGAACATCGTGATGAGGGCATGTTCTTAATAACTCCTTAAGTCTACTAAATGCTTCATGAAACTGCTCGCCTGGGATTTGACGAAAGGATTTAATCTTATTCCTAATGGCAGCAGTTTTACTTATAGAACAAAATTCCTCAAGAAAAGCAGATTGCATTTCAGACCATGAGTTAATACTACCTGGCTCAAGAGATGAGAACCAGTCCTTAGCTTGATCTTTAAGTGAGAAAGGAAAAAGGCGAAGTCTTACCTCATCCTTGGTAATGTTATTAACTTGATGTGTGTCAGCAATTGAGAAGAATTCTCGCAGATGTGCGTGTGGCTCCTCACGACCTCTAAACACTGGCAAGATTGCTATGAGGTTCGGCTGAATCTTGAAGTTACTTGTAACCCCTTTAACCGAATTCGGATAAACGATAGGCGAGGGATCCTCGAAGATCCCCGGCCTGTAATAAGAATCAACACCCTGTGGTGGAGATTCTTCTCCGCTACTACTGCCGCTAGCACTTCCGCCAATATCTTCGTCACCTGGCATTTCAACGAAAAGCTCTGCTAAACCTGAAAAATCAAGATTAGTAGAAAACTGTCGAAACGTCTTCCTTCTTAACCTTGCACTTTTCTCAACCTCAGGATCGTAAGCTAACGGTGATGTACGTCCCGATCTACGTGTGCGCATACACTAACCTGCACACTCACAAGAAACAAAACAACCAAACAAACGAACAAGAAAAATAAAATCTTTTTGTATTTTTTATTTATTTTAAAAAAATATTAACAAAAACTTAAACGAAAAGCTCACTGAGTCCCCGGCAGCGTTGCTAAATTTTTGATCGACGTCGAAGTGCCGGTCAAAAATAACCTAATTACCTTATACTAGATAGGGTAAGCGGGTATCGATCCACGAGGACTATGTGGTTTTAGTTTAAGTTTTGGGGTGATCACTGATCAATGAAGGTTTTGGTTTTGAAATCTAACAACTAAAATACTTTTGATAACAAAAATGCGGATTAAAAATTAAAATAATTATTAAGCTAATAATAAAGCTAGAAAAATATAATAAAGATGTAAACAATTAAAAGAAAAATGCAATCCCTTCCAGCTCCTAATATTTATGGTTGATCACACTTATGGATTATTGAAACTTTTTAGAACCGATTACAAAGATTATTTTGACTTAATATGAATGAATTAATGTCGGCATTTATTATGTTTATCAACGACTCGCAATAATAAATCTTAAATTAATTGATACAAGGGTTTTGCTAGGGTTCAATTTTACTCTCGATATCCTCTCGAATTGATCTAGGTCTTAAGTGGAATGATTGTTCTTGGTTACTAAATAAAGGGGTTGGGTTTTCTAGTCTAATAGAAAGTGGAAATGAAAATTTAAATCAAAGGCAATTACTTTAATTAAGATTAACAAAAACTTGGTTGCAAATTTAAAGTTCAAATTAAAATCAAATTAAAATTAAAGTTAACAAGTAAATTGTGAAATATGAGTAGAGAAACAGTAAATTAATCAACAGTAAAACAATAACATTAAAATACTCAAAAATAATTGATTCGGAACTAACTGATTCGGAAGACACTATTCACTCATCCGGAACTTTCCCATCCGGAACTTACTCATCCGGAACTTTAATAGTTGATTCGGAACCTTCCGGATGAAGGTTCTTGGTTCGGAAGTCTGAGCTTGATCCGGAACTTTTGCTTCGTCCGGAAGTCACTGGTTCGGAACTTTATGACTGATCCGGAACTTTCCGGATGAATAGGTTGATTCGGAACTTCTGATGCGGAAGTAACTGATCCGGAACTTCTTCTTGATTCGGAAGTTTGAAACTTCCGAATGAAGGTGACTTGATGCGGAACTTAAGAACTGATTCGGAACCTTCCGAATGACTACTTCATTCGGAACTTTTTGGCTGGTTCGGAAGATTTTGAAACCCAGAAACAGTAGCAGTTAAAGCGAAGAACACGGGATACAAAATTAATCAAAATCAAATCAAACACTTAAAATGGTTTTACCAAATTAAACACAAATCATTTAGACACCATAAGCAACAAATCCCATCAATAAAAACACAAATCCAAACAACTTTTGAAGATCAAATCAAGAAAAATAAAACTTAAGAACTTGAAGATAAAGATGAAGATGAACAAGATTAATTGGAAAGATTAAATAAGAACTTGGTATTGAATGATTGATGTTTTGACAAGATGAAACAAGGATTAAAATTACAAGATTAAAGAACTAAAAATAAAAATCACCAATCACCCTAGTGGTGATGGTGTTCTACGAACCAGGAGAAAGAGTGGGGAGGAAGAAAGGAAAAACTAGCTAGCCCCAAAAATGTGTGTGGGATGGCCTATTTATAGGTGTTTCCTTTGGTTGGTGAGTGGGCTTTCTCCCGTTCTTCGTGTCTTTTCGTCTTTTCAGAAAAGTTTCCGTTTTCGATTCTGATTCGGGATTTGTTGTCGATTAAATTCAACTCGTCTTTTAATTTCTTCGTTTAATAGACTTGAGTTTCTTCGACTTATATAAATCTTCCATCTTTGGTCCTTTTCTTCGATAAATCTTCGAATAGGCCCAGTGACTTCAAATCTTTTGCATCTCTTGGACAATAGACTTTATCTTGAGCCTTTTTCTTCAGTAAAACCCGTGCAATCCCATGTTTTCTTCAATATTTATCCGGTTGTCTCTGAAAACACAATAAACACAAAAACCACGCATAATTCCAAACAAATGATATTAAATACGTGTTTTGGTCTTGTTTTAGCCCGAATTAAGTGGTAAAAGGATGGGTGTTTACACACCTATCAAATCCCCTACACTTAACCATTGCCATGCCCTCATGCAATGCTTAGTGATAAAGCAAGTTTACACTTTTCTCATAATTAATCAACCTTGGCCTTATTTAAAATTCTACTAAACAAAAATTAAAGAAATAAAACTTCAAAGATAACAAAGGGATAGAAAACCATTTTCACGTGAAAATAGCTACATGGAAGTAACTTGTAGAGAAATCGATGACTTACATTAGGGCTTTGGTGCTGCGAAGATTTATCACCCTCAAGTTTCACGTTCCCCAAACTAAGCTTAAAAACGAGATCATTGTTATTATAAGTTAGCAATTCAAACACTTACACACATGGCTTAATTAAATGCTTAGACTCCCTTATTCCTAGGTGTATCTCTTATATTTTATTTTTGTCTTAGAATGATCATGAAGATGCATTTTTGGACTTATTTCGATAGTTTATTAGGGCTGAAAGCGAAGTAGGACGATTTGATCAATAGTTAGCTAAAGGACAAAATCTCTTAAAACTGCTTCTCGGGATATCAAAAAGTTCATATCTTGGCATAACTTGGTTCACGATTTGAGACCTTTCTCGGGCCGATATTTGGCATGTACTTCATACTTCATATCTTCGAGAGACGTTCTTGAGATAATGGTCTTCTCATCATAATAGAGTTTCTTCACTTGGAGACTTTTGAGGGGTACTCCAACTTTGTTGACCACGACTTCATGATTATTTCTTCAATCTCTATTTGGGATTTTGAGATACAACGATCCGCCTCCTTTTCGGACTTGGATCTATTTATCCTCATACCTTGTTAGGGGCTTTTCGGATAGACTTCTCCATGATCTTTACGGGAGTTGATTGCTTTTCGTCGTGAGTCTTGATCCTTCATATTGACTTTAGGCATAATGCTTTTCACATCACTTTGGATCTTCAGCAATAAAATTGAATCCTCATGCCTTGTTAGGGCCTTTTCGGACTCGCCAATCTTCGCGCCCCGCTTCATAAGTTATGCCTTGGCTATGAACTCTTATCATTACCGAGCAACTTTTAAACGATCTTGGGCTAGAAGCTAAGTAATTTTTCAAATCGTAAGACCTTACTTATTGCAGATAAATTATTAGCAAGTGATGGGAGAATAGGCAAATAATTACACCAAGTGAGCTTGCGCAAGAATACCGACTTATAATTGACTCTATCATTTCTCGTCCTCCACAATTTAAAATCTCAAGTAATGAGACTCGTGGACACTTAGCCTAATAAACCAATTAAGGTCTACATGGTTAAGGATACTAGCTAGAATAAACTTGGATAAGTCTATTCGGGTTGAGTCAAAATAAACGCAACGGGCCTAATATGTCAAAAACTTCTAAACTAGCTACACCACTTTATTAATATTTTTGACTTTATTGTGGAATATATACATATGAAAGCAACGCTAAAAATTTTAAAATTACAACTAAATGGCCAAAGTTAATAAAAAATTTGAAAAATGTTGAAAAATAGGATTTTCCGGTTAATTGAAGGCATTTTCATGGAAAAGTCCACTTAAAACTTCGATAGAAGTCCCCCCTACACTTAAGATAAACATTGTCCTCAATGTTTAAGCATGTGGGAGAAGTCTCCCCTACACTTATGACATTGTGCACGTTGGTTAACTCAAGTTAAGGAAGAGACGACTAACGTGATCAATTTCAAATGTGAGTATGAAGAAAATTGAATCACGATAGTTGAGAGATAAAACCGGATTTCGGATAAACACGGGAGCACGGTTCTTTAAAGATTCCAAGAGTGCACTAATCCCTGTAATCACATCACCACACAAAGGCAAACACATATAGAAGTCCCCCCCTACACTTAGGGGATTAAAACATGCAAGGATAGATACTCGGGCTGCCTCCCGAGGAGCGCTTGTTTTTGATAACCGAGTCACGAGCCTGACTCGACCCAAAATTAGTTCATGGGGAACATGGTGAGGGATGGAATCACCTCCTTAGAGGTGTCCTCACCAAAGTACAACTTCACTCGTTGGCCATTCACTTTAAAATTTGGTCCATTAGGTTGAGCGAGCTCGAGAGTACCATATGGAAAAATTTGGGCAATGGTGAATGGGCCGGACCAACGAGATTTGAGCTTTCCCGAAAAGATTTTCAACCGAGAGTTAAAAAGTAAGACTTTGTCTCCAACATGGAACTCTCGGTTTTTGATCTTGGAGTCGTGAATGAGCTTAGTTCTTTCCTTATAGATCAAAGAATTTTCATAAGCCTCATTACGGAGTTCATTTAGCTCATTGAGTTGGATCTTGCGTAGGTCACCGGCTTTGTTAATATCAAAATTAGCCCACTTCAAGGCCCAATAAGCCTTGTGCTCCAACTCAATGGGGAGGTGGCACGCTTTCCCGTACACAAGACGATAAGGCGTACAGCCGATCGGGGTCTTGTAAGCAGTACGGAAAGCCCACAAAGCATCATCCAATTTATCAGCCCAAGAGGCACGATGCTCTCCCACGGTCCTTTCAAGAATTCGCTTCAGCCCTCGGTTGGATATTTCAGCCTGGCCATTAGTTTGTGGGTGGTAGGCTGTGGAAAGACGATGATTTACACCGTACTTAGCCATGACTCTAGCAAATTGGTCATTGCAGAAATGAGTCCCACGATCACTAATAATGGCGCGAGGCACACCGAATCTAGCGAATAGAGCTTTCAAAAAGTTACAAACCACCCTTGCGTCATTAGTAGGCAAAGCTTTGGCTTCAACCCACTTCGAGACGTAGTCAACGGCTACAAGGATGTATTTGTTTCCTTTAGACGAAGGGAATGGCCCCATAAAGTCGATACCCCAAACATCAAAAATTTCACACTCTTGAATGAAATTCTGAGGCATCTCGTCTTTATGTGTGATTTTGCCTTGCTTTTGGCAAACATCACATCGTTTGACCATATCGTGAGCGTCACGGTATATGGAGGGCCAATAAAATCCTGAATCAAACACTTTCTTTGCGGTGTAGTTGGGACCAAAGTGACCACCGGTGGGTCCTTTGTGGCAAGCATCAAGGATGTCCGACGCTGCCGGTCCATCAACACATCGGCGAATTATCAGATCAGCACATTGTTTGAATAGGTAAGGGTCGTCCCAAAAGTAAGTCTTGATGTCGGTAAAGAACTTCTTCTTTTGCTGGGACGTCAACCCTTCCTTGAGAATTCCACCCGCCAAGTAGTTTGCAAAGTCCGCAAACCACGGGGTTTCATTCGGCTTCGAGTTTATAGACATTAAGGTCTCCAAGGGAAAAGAATCATTGATTTCTTTGGTCGGATGAGCCCCTTGGTAAGGATCCTCAAGTCTACTAAGATGATCCGCGGCTAGGTTTTCTGCTCCTTTTTTATCGCGAATGTCGATTTTAAATTCCTGGAGCAGCAAAACCCAGCGAAGAAGTCTTGGTTTGGAATCTTGCTTTGTCAACAAGTACTTCAACGCGGAATGATCGGTATACACAATGGTGGTGGAAAGGACAAGATAGGGGCGGAATTTTTCAAAAGCATAGACAACAGCTAAAAGCTCTTTTTCGGTTGTCGTATAATGCAATTGTGCCCCAGTCATTGTCTTGCTAGCGTAATGGATCGGTTGGAAGTGTTTGTTCACTCTTTGTCCAAGAACCGCTCCAATAGCAAAATCGCTAGCATCGCACATCAACTCAAAGGGCAGCTCCCAATTAGGGGTAACCAAGACGGGTGCCTTAGTTAGCTTATCCTTAAGTGAGTTGAAGGCTTCAAGGCACTCTTTGGAAAAGATAAAAGGAGTATCTTTTTCCAAGAGGTGGGTCATCGGGCGAGCGATTTGAGAAAAGTCTTTGATAAATCGGCGGTAGAAGCCCGCATGACCCAAGAAACTTCTCACACCCTTCACAGTGGAAGGTGGAGGCAACTTTGCTATAACATCAACTTTAGCACGGTCTACTTCAAGACCGGCTTTCGAAATCTTATGTCCAAGCACGACGCCTTCTTTTACCATAAAATGGCATTTTTCCCAATTTAGAACAAGGCGAGTGTCTTCGCACCGCTTTAGCATACGTTCTAAATTGGCAAGGCAAGATGAGAAGGAATCCCCGAAGACCGAGAAATCATCCATGAAGACTTCCATGGTTTGTTCGACCATGTCATGGAAGATAGCTAACATACACCTTTGGAAAGTCCCGGGCGCATTACATAAGCCAAAAGGCATTCTTTTGTAAGCGAAAGTGCCGTAGGGACAAGTGAATGTAGTCTTCTCTTGATCTTGGGGATCGATGGGTATTTGAAAATAACCCGAGAAACCATCAAGAAAGCAGTAATATTCATTACCGGCTAATCGTTCAAGCATTTGGTCCATGAAAGGTAGAGGGAAATGATCCTTTCTCGTGGCATCATTGAGTTTGCGGTAGTCTATACAAACTCTCCACCCAGTAACGAGACGAGTGGGAATCAACTCGTTGTGTTCATTGGGAACAACGGTTATTCCGCCCTTCTTGGGCACACAATGGATTGGACTAACCCACGGTGAATCCGAAATAGGGTAAATCATACCCGCATCAAGAAGTTTTATAACCTCTGTTTTGATGACTTCATGGATTTTTGGATTCACCCTTCGTTGGCTTTGAATAGTGGGCTTATAGTCGTCCTCCATGAGAATTTTGTGTGTGCAGAAGTGAGGATCAATTCCACGAATATCCGAGATTTTCCACGCAATAGCCTTCTTGTGAGCTTTCAACACAGCAACGAGGCGAGTCTTCTCTTCATCTTTCAAATCCTTTGCAATAATGACGGGTGACTTGTTGTTGTCGTCAAGGAACACGTACTCGAGATGTGGCGGCAACTCCTTAAGTTCCAAATCCGGAGGATTTTCGACGGGAGGCGTTTTCAAAGTCGTGGCATCGATAGCAATGACCGTGGGAGATGGAGGCGAAGGATTGTCTTCGGTGAGAAGATTGTCAAAGAAACTCATGTCTTCATCCCCCTCGGTGGGAGAATCATTAGTAGCTAAATTCGCATCTCCCATGGTAGCTTCAAGATTGTTCCAGAATAAATCACTATCTCCAAATAGAGACAACGATGAATCAATAGAGGACACGGTCTCAACATTGGGAAGAGAGGTAGGAATACTTTTGCAAGCATCATTAAAGTGTTCTTCACAAGCCTCATCAAGAACGTCAATACAATTAACGCTCTCATATGAATAAGGCTGTTTAGACAACTTTCCCATGTTGAAGACTACTTTGTCGTCACCCACTCTCATGATAAGCTCTCCGGCTTCAACATCAATAAGAGTGCGACCGGTCCTCAAGAATGGTCGACCAACAATAAGTGGCACACGGGGGTCCATTTCGTAGTCGACGACAACAAAATCAGCAGGGAAGGTGAATTTGTCGACTCCTACGATGACATCTTCGGCTATCCCCACTGGATAAGCAACCGTACGGTTGGCCAATTCCAAAGTCATTTTAGTGGGGACTAGCTCTGGGAGAGATAATTGCTTCCAAACACTTAGAGGCATGAGATTAATACTGGCACCTAAATCGGCTAGGGCCATGCAATTCTCTACTCCCGGGAAATTGCAAGGGATAAGAAAACGACCCGGATCACCAAGCTTGATTGGCAATTTCCTTAAGAGCACTGCAGAGCAGTTCTCATTAAGTTGGGTGTTGGCAATGTCGAGGAGCTTTTCCTTGTCGCTCAGAAGGTCTTTAAACATTTTAGCGTATTTGGGCATGTGAGCGAGAGCCTCAGCGAAGGAGATATTAAAATTCAGTTGTTTAAACATTTTAAGAAAGTTAGAAACCTGAATATCATCCTTGCTCTTTTGCTTCTCTTTCCTCAACCTAGAAGGATAAGGTATATTGGAAGAAGAGGAAGGCTTTGGGATTATAGGATCACTCACAATCACGGGTGGAGGAGGGGTAGAAAGAAGAGGTGGAGAAATTGGGGAAGGAGAAGGGTGAGGAATGGGAGCAAGCGACTCGATCTCCTTAGTCACAACCACCGGTGGCGGTATAGGAAGCTCGGGTTCCTTGGTACCTTTACCACTTCTAGTAGTGATTGCTTTCATCTCCCCTCTTGGGTTCGCAACGGTGTTACTCGGAAGAGTACCCGAAGAAGAGGGTTGACTACTTTGGAAAAAACTAGCCATCATGTTCCTCAGATCATTAGTCTGGCTATCCAACGTGTTTCTCATATCAGCTCTCAAATCATTTCCTTGCTTGACCAAATCTGCCTTCAAATTGCGCACTTCCTCTTGGAGATTTCCCACTATCACATCATTGGTCCTCATATAGGTGGCGACCTCTTGGTGTAGTGCAGTGTTGGTTTGGTTGGAAGGAGCATTGTATGCAGGTGGTTGGTAAGCAGGTTGTTGGTAGATTTGATTGTTACGTTGAGGTGATTGTTGCTGCTTGTGAGGTGGAATATATGGTTGTCGAGGTTGTTGTTGTTGTTGAGTAGGGCGGTTAAGGTTTTGTTGTTGGTGTGGGTTGGTTGGAGGAAAGCCAGGTGGTGAAAGATAGTTGTTGTTGCGGTAGCTAAGCAAGTTACGGTCACCTTGAGGTCTAGCTTGATAAGCAGTTTGTTGGTAGGTGCCATATGCCGCATTCACATTCTCAGCAGGGTAATCTTGGGTGGCGGTACAAGTTGTGTAAGAATGGGGACCACCGCATATCTCACAAGGTTGGCTGACAGCATTCACTTGAGCGTTTTTGGCGTTGTTGCTGTTGTTGCTGACGGTGTGGGTGACAAGCGATTCAAGAAGCGTAGTGATTTTGTCTAATCGCTTGTCGCTGTCATTAGTGCTAGCACTAGCAACATTGGTCCTAACGCTCTTGGTTTGCACACGAGACTTGTTCTCAATGATGTCCCAAGCAGCATTGGAAGTCTTAGCCAATAAATTACCCCCTGAGGCACTATTCAATGAATCTTGGTCACTCATGCTTAAACCATTGTAAAAAGTATTAATTTGATGTACTTTGGTAAAACCATGTTGTGGGCATTTTCTTAAAAGATCTTTAAAACGATCCCAAGATTCACTGAAAGACTCATCGTACTTTTGTTCAAAGTTTATAATCTCATTCCGCAAAGCGGTAGTACGAGAGGGTGGAAAAAAGTAATTGATGAACTTTGTTTCCAAATCCGTCCACGAGAGAATACTCTGTGGCGGTTCCTTAGCAAGCCAATGCCGGGCTTGTCCCTCTAAAGAAAAGGGAAAAAGTTGTAACCTTATCACTTCTTGCGAAACTCCATTGAACTTGACCGTGTTGGTGAGTTGTAGAAATCTCTTGATATGGTCGTGTGGGTCATCAATGGTTCGTCCCAAGAATGGCTGAGCGGAGACCATCTGGATAAAGCCTGACTTGAGCTCGAAATTGTTGGCAGCAATTGGAGGGATGACAATTGGATCCGTGTTGCCATCAACATGAGCTTGCAGCAATTCAATCATTGGGCGATTATCCGGAAGGTGCTCATTGTTGTTGTTATTCATGTTGTTGAAAGGCGGGTTGTTGTTGTTATTATTGTTGTTCGGAGGTGGTATGTTATTGTTGTTTTGTACACCAGCCATGTCTAAGTTATCGAGAGGCTCGGGCTCTTGATAAGACGTGGATCGAGTGCGCATACACCTGCAAAAGAACGAACAAAGAGAAACAAGGCAAAAATATTTTTGGTTTTTATTGTTTTTTACTTTTTAGGATTTTTGAAAATTTTATGAAAAAGTAACGTTCACGGGGAACGGATCCCAAAATCCAAGTTCTACAAAAAACTTTTGATCTTAACGAGAGGAGCCGGCAGCGGCGCCATTTGATACAAGGGTTTTGCTAGGGTTCAATTTTACTCTCGATATCCTCTCGAATTGATCTAGGTCTTAAGTGGAATGATTGTTCTTGGTTACTAAATAAAGGGGTTGGGTTTTCTAGTCTAATAGAAAGTGGAAATGAAAATTTAAATCAAAGGCAATTACTTTAATTAAGATTAACAAAAACTTGGTTGCAAATTTAAAGTTCAAATTAAAATCAAATTAAAATTAAAGTTAACAAGTAAATTGTGAAATATGAGTAGAGAAACAGTAAATTAATCAACAGTAAAACAATAACATTAAAATACTCAAAAATAATTGATTCGGAACTAACTGATTCGGAAGACACTATTCACTCATCCGGAACGTTCCCATCCGGAACTTACTCATCCGGAACTTTAATAGTTGATTCGGAACCTTCCGGATGAAGGTTCTTGGTTCGGAAGTCTGAGCTTGATCCGGAACTTTTGCTTCGTCCGGAAGTCACTGGTTCGGAACTTTATGACTGATCCGGAACTTTCCGGATGAATAGGTTGATTCGGAACTTCTGATGCGGAAGTAACTGATCCGGAACTTCTTCTTGATTCGGAAGTTTGAAACTTCCGAATGAAGGTGACTTGATGCGGAACTTAAGAACTGATTCGGAACCTTCCGAATGACTACTTCATTCGGAACTTTTTGGCTGGTTCGGAAGATTTTGAAACCCAGAAACAGTAGCAGTTAAAGCGAAGAACACGGGATACAAAATTAATCAAAATCAAATCAAACACTTAAAATGGTTTTACCAAATTAAACACAAATCATTTAGACACCATAAGCAACAAATCCCATCAATAAAAACACAAATCCAAACAACTTTTGAAGATCAAATCAAGAAAAATAAAACTTAAGAACTTGAAGATAAAGATGAAGATGAACAAGATTAATTGGAAAGATTAAATAAGAACTTGGTATTGAATGATTGATGTTTTGACAAGATGAAACAAGGATTAAAATTACAAGATTAAAGAACTAAAAATAAAAATCACCAATCACCCTAGTGGTGATGGTGTTCTACGAACCAGGAGAAAGAGTGGGGAGGAAGAAAGGAAAAACTAGCTAGCCCCAAAAATGTGTGTGGGATGGCCTATTTATAGGTGTTTCCTTTGGTTGTTGAGTGGGCTTTCTCCCGTTCTTCGTGTCTTTTCGTCTTTTCAGAAAAGTTTCCGTTTTCGATTCTGATTCGGGATTTGTTGTCGATTAAATTCAACTCGTCTTTTAATTTCTTCGTTTAATAGACTTGAGTTTCTTCGACTTATATAAATCTTCCATCTTTGGTCCTTTTCTTCGATAAATCTTCGAATAGGCCCAGTGACTTCAAATCTTTTGCATCTCTTGGACAATAGACTTTATCTTGAGCCTTTTTCTTCAGTAAAACCCGTGCAATCCCATGTTTTCTTCAATATTTATCCGGTTGTCTCTGAAAACACAATAAACACAAAAACCACGCATAATTCCAAACAAATGATATTAAATACGTGTTTTGGTCTTGTTTTAGCCCGAATTAAGTGGTAAAAGGATGGGTGTTTACACACCTATCATTAATCCAACCAATAATTATGTTTTAACAATTTATTTTGGTACAACTTATGTTTATTATACGACCATCTTTTTTTTAACTAAATAAAATAAGTATGAATCGTTAACTAATAATAAATTGTCTTGCACAAATAATTAAACTTAATACCAAATCAAATAATATAATTTATAAATAAATTATAAATCAATGTAATAAAAAATATGACAATCCAAAAGTAATGATCAAACCATAAATAAAGTTACCGGAAGGAATTACAACAAAATTAGCCGGACATCACAGTGCACTCGAACCAACTACTACTGTTCATCATTCTTTTTTTTAATTCTTCTTTGTGAATGATGCTGGCGTCTTTTTTTTCCTCCAATGAATAAATTGGCTTGTTTTATATCCACCAAAAAGTGGCTAGTCATTCATACCATTCGTTTTTGGGAGAATTGCTTCTACAGCCGAATATTGATCAAATCTCCTTCTTTTTTTATTCAATCTAAGTCAGAAAAAATGTCCCCAAAATTCTTTTTTTTATTCGACTCCTCCTTTATTGTATATATATATAATCCATCGGTGGGTTATTGGGTATTGGGCCCAAAAGTTATTATTTTTTTCCTTTTTATTATTTTTTTTTCTTTTTATTCTTTTGACATATAATAACTTTGGCCCAATAAAAAAAACCCAACATCAATAATTGCTCGAACGAAGCCCGGATAAATGAAAGATGACCGAAAATATTGCGACGCGCTCAAATCTTTTTCTTCAATATTTTTTCTTCATTTATCGGCGCTCACAATGTCTTTTCTCCAAAAAATTAATTAAGCGGTCATTTTATTCCATTTCGCTCGTAACCTACATAATCACAAAACACACTCAAAGTACATATATAACGACAAATAAATATACAATTATGCTAAATTAACATGTTATGAAGTGAATGCAAAATACACCGATTAATATCTAGTCTTATATTTTCGCCTAAGTCATGTCTAGGGATTAAGAGTCGAGTAGCCTAAGAGCTAAGAATAAAGGTCGGTTGGCAATGTCTAAGCCCAACCCGACCCGTAGGACTTGTAATAGTCGGTTCCCCCGCATCTCTATAAAAGGAGGTGAGGGGGAACAAACCAAACACGCCATTCTTTCAATACTAATCGTTTAGATTAGGGATTTACCTTGTGTGCGTCGATTTACTTTTCTGTCGATTCTGCTGTGCATGTTCTGGATCGATATTCCGCATCTAGATAACCAGGATTGTAGGGATTAAACCCCACAAGTGGTATCAGAGCTTTGGTGTCGAAGATCTCACTGGTTATTAGGATTGATCGAAGAGGGTTTCTTGGTGATCTAGTTTAGATCGTCAAGGTAGAAGCAACAATCATCGACATTGAAAAGGGTTTCTTGTTAGCCCTATATTTTATATAGCCGAACAAGAATGTAATAGGTCATCTTAGTCATTAAAAGGTCTTGTATTGTAATAGGTTAGTCGGGATAACCGGGCTTGGACTTTAAGCTAATATTGTCTAAGTTAGGGGCGTAAGCCCAAGACTAAGCCAAGCCCGGCCTAAGTCACAAACCCACGGCCCATGGAAAGCCCATTGGTTCGTGGGGTATATAACCCTCTTTCACATGTGAAAGAGGGTGTTGGTTCATTTCATTAAACACATAGTTTTAGTGTAAACCTTCCACTTCTCTCTCTACTTTCTCTTTCTACTTTTCTTCTCTTTCTCTCTAAAATTTGGTATCAAGAAAAGACCATAAAAACACACAAAAAAAAAAAAAAAAAAAAAAAAAAAAAAAAAAAAAAAGAGTTAAAATTTTTTAGGTCAGGTAAAATCAAATTTTTTCCCTACTAGTTTTTGGCTATTTCTAACTCAAATTCCAAATTTGGCGATACAAAATTTTTCGGCTTACCGTTTTGTCAGACTGAGGAATTTATTGTCGGACTGAGAAAAATTTTTTTTTGGAAATTTCGGAATTTCAATTTTAACCACACATCATCACAACAAATCCACTAAGATCTGCAATTCATCCACAAGTATTCACCATGTCTAACAACAACATCAACATTGCAACTGCTAATCAAATTCGTTTGGAACAAGGTGGCAACGGTAACCCACCTGTGCTCACTGCCGGTTGCTACGTTCAATGGAGATCTCGTTTTCTTAGATTTCTCGATGGAAAAGAAAACCGAACTGCTCTTCGTCACTGCCTTGAGAACCCACCTCCAGTTTTTGAATTCAAACCAATTACAACACAGGCAGAGGATGGTACTTCATCAACTATACGAGCTATGGAGGATTTTGACACATGTTCTGCTGAGAAAAAGAAACTCCTCCAAGCTGAAGCTGATGCTGTAAATTTCATACTCACTGGAATTGATAATGATATCTATTCCACAGTTGATGCATGTCCTAATGCTATGGAAATGTGGAATGCAATTCATCGATTGAAGCAAGGTGAGTCAATCAATGTTCAAGATCTCGAGACTAATCTACTTTGGGAGTTTGGAAAATTCACATCTGAAGATGGTGAATCCATTGACTCATATTACTCGAGATTCTACAAAATGATGAATGAGCTTGTAAGAAATCGGTGCACCATATCCAATCATCATGCCAATGTTCAGTTTCTACTTCAACTCAAACCGGAATGGCAAAGGTTTGTGACTTTGGTCAAACAAAGGGAGGATATCAAGACTATATCTTACCACAAACTTTATGATATCTTGAAACAACATCAGAATGAAGTGAATGAACTAAGGGCTGAAAAGGCAGAACGGTCTGCTAATTCTATTGCTTTTGTGGCTGCTACTTCAACAAAACCCGTTCCTCGTCAACAACCACCTAATCATTCCTCGAAGTCATCAAGCTCATCCACCAAACCTCTAGCTGCTGCTAAACACAAAGCAAAAGCAATTGTCCCCACTCCACCTCTAAAGTATGACACCGAGTCAGATGAAGACAGTGATGATGAACAAACTTCAAGGGACAAGAAGATTGAAGAACTCATATCTTTACTTACCACAACTTATAAGAAGATCTACAAACCTACCAACAACAACCTCAGATCATCATCCAATGCTAGATATAAGGAAGTTGATCATGCACCTAGGTATGATCGTGATGCTAGGTATGATAATCAGAGGATGCTGAATCAAGTTGGGGCTAGAGATACTGTAGGCACTCCGGTGGTGCAGAAGACTGGGATTCAATGCTTCAACTGCAAGGGATTTGGTCACATGGCTAGGGAATGTAAGAAGCCAAAACGGGTTAAGGATTCGGGATATCACAAGGAAAAGATGTTGCTGTGCAAGAAAGAAGAAGCAGGATTTCCACTCACAGCAGATGAAGTTGACTGGCGTGATGACACCGATGATGAAGCTGATGATCAAGAGTTAGAGGCACATTATGTGTACATGGCAAAGATTCAAGAAGTGATCCCAGAGACTGATGATACTTCTGGACCCATCTATGATTCTGAGCCACTTGAAAAGGTACCATCACATGATAACTATAATGTGTTTGCTAATGAACGACGGCATCCTGAGCAACCCGAAAGCATCAATGACACATATGTAATGGACACGGAGGATAGCAATATCTCTACGGATTCACAGCATATGTGTAATGATGACGGAAAAGCTGTTCAAGATACTGACTCGGATGAGGACCGTGATTTGCTTGCGTCTATTATTGATTCTTTAAAACGTGAAATTGATGAAAACAAAGAAGCTAATAAACGTTTGAAGCAAGCAAACACATCCTTAGCCGAGGAGATAGACAGGCTTAAAGAGTGTGATTATGTAAAAGAAGCTGATCGACGGGTTGCAATAGCTAATGGTTTGGTATATGAACGTAAGGTGCTCAACGAACAATATTGTTCTTGTAGAAATTGATAACCTATGAATCTATGAAGTGGGTTGATGTTTTCTAGTGAGAGAAACTAGAGAGAGAAAGTGAGAGAATAAATGGAAGGTTTTATTAATATGAAATGTTTAGAATGACAACAACCAACCCCTTTCCTTAGTGGAAAGGGGTATTTATACTCCAAGTCATAAGTGGACTTGGGCCGGTCCATGACAAGCCCATGGACCGGTTCTTACTTAAGTTAATAAGCAAATGATACCTAATATCTAACTACGAGCTATTACAACATGAATATTATTGTGGAGTGACCGATACTTTTAATATACGTAAAAACGTATTTCTAACAATCTCCCCCTAAGGGAGGTCACTCCACGTTACAAAGTTCTAAACCTAGCATACTATACTAAGTCTTCGTTCTTTAGCTCGTAGTCTTTTCTTCTTTTCTTTCTTTTGTTGTGAATATGTTGATTTGATCTTTTTGGCTTTGACTTGAGAGCATTGTTCTTTGGCCTTTCACGTGCGATCTTTGTCTTTCTTGTGAATTTTGCCTCCTCGTGACTTCATGTTCCACACACTTACGTCTTTTTGTTGAATTCTTGAAAGCTTCAGAGTTTGGTACAGCGGAAGACTTCATCTTTTACTTTCTTGAATTTTTGCTAAACTTTGTTGCAAAAGACATAAGCATGTGGGAACGACTTTTACCGGTACACCGCAACACCACCGTCTTTACTGGTACTCAGCAACGCCACCGTCTTCAACAGGTACACAGCAACGCCACCGTCTTTAGCAGGTACACAGCAACGACACGAATAAAATGGCTTTGAACATTTTATTCTAATTCGGTAGCATTTTACCTCCGGTCGGTGAAGACCGTTGGACGATATTAGATATCGTACCCGTGACGGATAGTTTCAATTAAGTAACTTCCTGACAGGATTTCGCGGGTAAACCCGTTCTCTTTATTCGACCGTCCAAAGCTGACTGCGAACATAAAGAGTGAATCACTTGGATAAATTATCCTTGTGATTAAAAGCCGTCAATTCATGAAACCTGGAACAAGTGAATTTCAATTAAGATTTTCACCATCGTTGCTTTCCAGTTGTCACGAGCTCAATTCATAAAGAATCTTGCGCGTTACCTACCAAGTGCTGTTTGATGTTGACACTAGAAGGATTTCCACTCGTCACTGTGGTCAATAAAGAGTCACTCTGAGTGTTCTGGCAAGATCATATGATAATGCGAAGAGGCCTGGAACGAGTTTAAGTTCAATTAAGAATTAAACCACTGTTACCTTCCAGTTTTTCACAAGATTGGTTCTAAAAGAACCGCACGTGTAACCTACCATGAGCTTGTTTGATGTTGGCTCAAGCAGGATTTCCATCTTCATTGTAATACTTGCGTATCACTCGGATGTTCTGGCAATATTACAAGAATACTGCGTAGGACTCATGAAAATCTCTTACTTTTCACAGTGTGTGAGAAAGCAAGGAATAAATGGAAAGTGTCCTAATGAGACTTTTGATGATCTCTTGGCTCTAGACTCGATTGTGCGTTTTGATTTAGTGAGCGATGGCTGGAGAGGAGTGCCACCTTTTCAATACCAGTCTATTCGGAGTGAATAAACCAGTAGATTACGTGTTGATCTCCGTGTGATTAAAACAAATACCTTTTGAGAGATATTTGAGTTAGCTGGGGAAGGGTTGTGCATTGCATCACTGGGTCCATGATGTCTTTCTTCAATACCGAGAATCATTAGCAAAAATGACCTCAATAGCATATGTATTGACCCGGTTTCTGCCTAAAGTTGTAAGGAGGGCTTCTTTCTTTACACCCTTTATCTTTACATTTCTTTTTCATTCTTCAACCCCTTCAATGCTTACCAATACGTCATCACTAGCACCTTGTTGTGATTGTTCCAGTGCTAGCTTAAGTACTTGGTCGGCATTCAGCTACGTTCACATTCTTTCTCCATCTTTCCTAGGACTTCTAATTCTAACTAGGGAATTGTCCTTGGGAAGATTCCATCGGCTCTGATGAATCATTGGACTAAACCTATTCCTACCACCCTTTTGTCACCACATCCGTCGTGAATTAAGCGTGTTTTGGGAAGGAATTGCCACCATGAAAAATCATTGAAAATCACCTAAAGTACTTGTGATATTTGAAATCAAAAGTTTTGTACCTTAGGTGTTTTGTTCATCAAAAACGCTCCCCCTTAACACGTGCTTTACACATATTAAGTTGGATAATCTTTAAGTCTTTTTCATCTTTTAGCCAAGTATCATTTACGTCTCCTTAATCCCATTTTCTCCCCTTATCCAAAATGTTAACCATTAATATTTGGGATATTGAATGGATTAACCGGTCTTTGGGTAAAAATGAAATTGTTGTTTGGCCATAGAACAACTGATTGCTCCCCCTTAAGTTAATAAGGGGTAGTTGTAGTGCTTTAATATGATATATTTTGAAAGATTTAGAATCTCGTGAGAAATTCTTGAAAAATTATCATACTTTAACACTACAACAAGCCATTAACGCACATTATTCACAAATATACATATTCACAAATAATACCGATATAGAGTGACCTGAAATGTACGACCCTTCAGATGGATCGTTGCAGTGTCCTGTAGTGCACTCCATATGGTCTACCACCCACAAATCTTTCCAAGCTCCTCATCAATCTACGTTCACGGAGCTTCTGATCGATCTTCTTGATGACATACTTCGCCATCTGCCGGTAACCTGGATGCCAATCCTCCGTCATTTCTGGCAAAGTTCCACCCTGGTTCAGATGCTCCAACTTGTCTCTGACTTGTATAAGAGTGCCATCACTATACTTGTGGAGCTCCCCCATCCTCATAAACTTCATCAAACCTCGACTGTTTAAGTAGAAAATGCCGTAATTCGGGACCGAAATGCCGGTATAAGGACATCTTGCTACATGTTGAGGTAACACTTTGTTCACAGGACGGGTTAAATTGAGCTTCCTCTGATAGCTTTCGACTCCCAACTGAAGGTCTTCAACTCTTGACTTAATGACAACGCTTCGTGTGAACATACGAAGTGCTGTATTCAACGCAATCAGGTCTTCACGAGGAATATGTGTCAGTTGATCTCTGGTCATCAGAAGCAGCATATCTTCGATATCCTCAAGGCGAATGATGGAAAAATCTCCCTGCTGGATTTTGTATTCCCTGTCATCCTCCCTTTTCAAACGAATCTCCGTCACATGATAGTAGCCATTCTTGGCTTCTGTTTTCATCCCTAAAATGCTGGAGATGCGGATATCGGATCTAACTGAGCTTCCAGAATTGACTAAGCAGCAACACCTATACGCCCTTCTGACTCGTTCGTCCCAATGAGATGCACCTATGACAGCATACATATCATAATTACGATTTATCTTAGGGATCCAGAGTCGGTTTACCTTTTCCTCGATGAAGGGTATTGTCCCCCAGTTGGCAGCTTTCAGCAATGTCAGGGATGTTGCGTATTTTGATGACCCCTTGAGTAGATACACCAGATCATTGGTGACAAAGAAGTCAAGGGCAATCTGATTATCTTGATCCATTGGAGGTGGAGCTCTTTCTGATTCATGAAGTCCTGGCCGTTGATCGGTATTCAGAGCCTTCAGGATCTCCTCGGCATAGTATTCGAACTCCATTTGGGGCAACCGGGTTTTGGCGCGAAGTCTTTTATCCTTCAGTATTTTCTTCACCAATGATGGAGTAACCGAAGTCTTATACTCATGAGCAAGAAATGCACATAAGTCAATCGGACTTCGGATACGAAGGTACAAGACTTCTTTGTCGGCGTCGGTGATCGGATCATACTGCGCCGCTGTCATGATCCAAGCCTGTGGTGGAGCAGTCTCGTCGATTTCCAACGTGTCCTCCCAGTTCCTTGTGCTTGGTTCAGGATCAGTGGATTGTGGGTTTTGTTGCAGAGGAGTCGAGATGTGAACATCTGCTTCAGATTCAGACATTTCAGCAGTGTCATGGATGGGTGAGTGTTGAGCAGCTTCTGGTTCTGTAACCGATTCTGCAATCACAGGAGTAACAACACAAGAACTAACGGGGTTAGTGGTAACAGGTATTGATTTATGGATAAATGTACCAGGAATAGATGACCCTGTAGTGGCATTCACGTCATGGCGCCACTTCGATCGTCTGGATTCCGTGGATGTAGATTTCTCCTTTGGTGCTGCATCCTTCTTTGACTTGGTGCCAGACTTAACCACTTTCTTTGAGCTGGCGCCTTTATCCCCTTTCTCACTCTGTTCACCTTTATCCGCATTGCTCCCCTTAACACTCTCCTGGTGACCATCACCACCATCATTACCATCATTATCATCATCTCCATCCTCATCATCATCATCCTCATCATCCTCATCATCATCTTCATCATCCTTATCATTATCATCATCCTCATCATTCTCATCATCCTCATCATTCTCATCATCCTCATCATTATTCTCATCCTCATCCTCCTCCTCGTTCTTATCTTCTTCTTCTTCTTCTTCCTCCTCTCCACCAGTACCCTCGTCTTTCTCACTCTCTTCCCGTTCTTCTTCAGGGAGAATGTGGTAGGGTACCACACTTCCAAACGTCTTGAACAACCTATCATCCTCCATGATAGCGTCATTCAGGGATTTGAAGAGAGCTCGTTGTTTCCTTGATTTATCAAACGAACCAAGTTCCTTCATTCGAGCCTTAAGGATCTTCTTCAGTTCAAAATCCGTCAAGTCATATGCGATCTTGTAGGCGGCTTCTGAAGGATTGGATGACTTGATCATCAAGTTATCAGCAGCAAGCGTCTTCAAGTCATCACGCAGTTTAGGCATTAAGGATTCAACTGAGTCTTTTACTTTCTGCTCAATAGTAGCTTCAAGAGCGTCGTTTTGCTCTTTAAGGTCATCCTTAATAGCTTTAAGTCTTGCAATTCGTGCTTTATGCCTATTAGCTTCATCCCTTTTTACCTGAGCAAGTTCCTCTGCATGAGCTTTACGTGTAGCTTCCATGTCTGCAGCGAACTTGGCAATCAACTCTTCTTGAGCTTTCCTTGATGTTTCTTCACTTTGAGCTCTTTTATTTAACTCTTGGCGAAGTTCATTCATTTCTCTCTTGTGAGCATCCACATGTTTATCCAACATCTCGCCCAACACTATTGCTGCCATTGCAGATGTTGCAGATGTTGTAGAGGTTGATGGAATAGGCTCGGTTGTGACTGCGGTGCTAAGGATGGGCTTTGGTGGTGGTGGAGGAAGTGGTGTAGAAACCTGTTTGGTTGGTAAGGGTTGAGTTGGTGGAGGTTGAGTTGTTAAAGGTTGAGTAGGTGGAGGAGGTGGTGTAGAAACATGGATTGATTGCTCCTTCGAAGTGGAATAATTTTCAGGAGACCCAAACTCATCAACATCATGAGGTTCAATATACTCATCCTCAATGTCTATTCTGACACCTGAACCACTACCACCAGTATCTTTCCTGCTCCTTTGAATGGCTATCTTCATCATTTGTTTCTCAGTTTTCTCAATATCAGGATCAGCAATATTTTCTTCGTCACGCAGACGCATCAAGTCCTTACCCTTTCCCTTCTTACCCTCTGTCTTCTTCTTCTTGGTTTTGGGCTCAGGTAAATCTGCTTGCTTCCTTTTACCTTTGCTTTTAACCGTGGTAGATGAGTCTTCACCTGCTAGAAGGCTTGCTCGTTGTTTCTCAATTTCCGTGAGCAAGTTCGTGTAGGCATCGGAAGCAATAATCTCATCGGTCAGAAGATGACTGGGAATGGGACCAGGAATAACCGTATTCGAATGAGTCTCCTGCCTTAAGTCTACCAAATCATCATCATCTATCATGTGGTGACGATTACCTGCAAGCTTGTTAATGGATGCATCGTTTTCCATAAAGTAATGTATGATCAACTTAATAAACCTAGGGTACTGGTAAGTTTTGATTTTACCCTTAGTGTTAGTGAAGAGTTGAAAAGTAAACTCCTCCCACAGCAGTGATGCATAATCAATACCCATACCTTTGAACATACCATAAAACATTTTGATGATCGGTGGACGAACAGCATCATACCCAGTTGTCTTGGGTGTCAAGCATCGGCTAAGGATCCCAAAGATAGCTTTCCATGGTTGACCAATTTTGGCAGTAGTAAACTCAGACGGGGTTCGAATGTCAAGACATCCAATAGCAGTGAACATCTCCATCATCTGGTCCTTGGTTGGGTTGGGTGAGTATGATGGTAGTCCTTTGAGTAACGGTCGAAAGCCAAAGATCTTCCTGAAGTCTGACACTGTAAGCGTCTGCTGCTTGTTGTCCAAGGAAAAAGTGATCTTGTTCGACGTCCTCTCTTTGGTAGCCCAGAACTCGTAAAGGTAGTCATATGGCACCGAAGCACTTCTCCTTAGCGCATACTTGAAGTGAGATTTATCAAGCATGGCTGTAGCTACCTTAAAGCCATTATGGGTCGAGTGAGATACCTCCTTCAGACGGTAGTTGTTTGGAACAAACTTAAGAGTCTTGGCTTCAGCAATGGCGGCAGCTCTGTCGTCTTGTAGTTGTTGTACGGTAGGGTTAGTCATCGTCTCTGCTTAAGATAAAACACAAGGGTTGATACAAACAAGTATGAATATCATTATGACTTTAAACCTAAGCATTGTACATATGACATAGTCCCTTAAGCTTTGAAATCAAGCAAACATCTTCTATTCGGAATATTCACTCAATTCGGAATAATAGTCCTATGCTGAATATAAGTCCTATTCGGAACATATAGCCTATGCGGAAAACATTCCTATTCTGAATAAAAAAGGCAATTCGGAACTTTTGACCTATGCGGAATAAATTCCCTATGCGGAACATTTGGGCTATGCGGAAAAAATTCCTCCATTCGGAACATTTGGGCTATGCGGAAAATTTCCTTCATTCGGAACATTTGGGCTATGCGGAAAAAATTTCCCATGCGGAACTTTTAGCCTATGCGGAATAAATGCCCCATTCGGAATATTTGCCCCATGCGGAATAAATGCCCCATTCGGAACATTTGCCCCATGCGGAACTTTTCCCTATGCGGAACTTTTTCCCTATGCGGAACTTTTTCCCTATGCGGAACTTTTTCCCTATGCGGAACTTTTTCCCTATGCGGAACTTTTTCCCTATGCGGAACTTTTTGCCCTATGCGGAACTTTTTGCCTTATGCGGAACTTTTTGCCCTATGCGGAACTTTTTGCCCTATGCGGAAAATTTACCCTATGCGGAAAATTTACCCTATGCGGAACATTTTCCTATGCGGAACATTTTCCCTTATGCGGAACTTTTCGCCCTATGCGGAAAATTTACCCTATGCGGAAAATTTACCCTATGCGGAACATTTTCCTATGCGGAACATTTTCCCTTATGCGGAACTTTTCCCTTATGCGGAAAACTTTTCTATTCGGAAAAATTTTCACCATGCGGAAAGTTGTTCTATTCGGAAAGTTACAATCAGTGACGTTTTTTCTAATTGGGCATGCAATCGATTGTTTCAAGTGTTCTAAAGGCCAAATCTATGCAATTAAACCTATTCCGAATCATCCCCAGGCAAAACCCCCAAATAATTAACCCTAATTAATCATTAATTGATTCGTTTTGATTTTCCAATTTAAGCAGTTAATTAACTTGGTGTTAATGAAGAATTAAGCCGATTTAATACCTTTTGTGAAGATCGGATCTAGAAGATGTATTGATTTCAGATGATTGATTGGTTTTGTGAGTTTGTGTGGAAGGTATGTCAATGGCGGCAAGAATAAACTGAAACAGTGAATGTGAGTAGTGAAACGGGGGGGAAGGTTTGACTAGGTCAAATTTTTCCACAAGTTTGACAAGTTGTCAACTTTGCCCCCTCAACTTTTCTTTTTGCTTCATTCATTATTCTTTTGTTTACTAAGTTTTAACACTTGCCATTTTTACCCTATCTTATGTTAACTATTTGAGTCTTAGTGATTAGCTTAACTTAACACAAGCACAAAACTCTCCACGACAAGCTTATAAGTAACAACACTACAAATGCCAAAGCAATCCAACCATTAACATTTTAAGCTTTATGAATTTCCTTGAAAACTTTTTGAAGATCTCTTTTGATGTGAAAGATGACGAAACATTTTCTCCCCCTTAAACGATGACCCGTTTTCTATTTAAAGAGCTGTAGTCATTGTTTAACGAGGCATATGATGATGAAAAACATTTCCCAATTGATTTCTTAAAAAAGTTTGATTCGTGGTGTCAATAAGATTTCTCTTATTTTAACAAATTAATGCACTGAGACGTACACAAATTCGTGTCAGACCAAGTTATAAAGTAAACTTGATCCCTTTGCGTGATTTGGCTTGTAAATCACGCCCGAGAAAATTAATTCCCGTTCTGAGCCAACGTTTTCCAAAGAAATACGTGACTTTAATATGAAAACCGGGTTGCAGTCTGAAATAACTACAAGCCATAATGGGCATGTTTTCAAAAAAAAATGTACAACTTTTATACGGACTCTATTTATGGCACCGTGTCAATATTGATCGACATTTCTAAGGCCGTAAATATTACCGTACTAAAAGACATGCCCGTTTTAAAACGAAAAATATTTTTGGTTTTTCTTGGTTTTATATTTTTTATGGTTTTTCTAGATTTTATATTTTTTATGGTTTTTGTTGGTTTTATATTTACGATAATATACATGATCACAACCAAAGGATACTCTGAATAGTTTACCACGACTATTCAGCTGATTCTTCTGCCAACTCTTTGAGAGTCGCTGGAGTGAATGATTTCATGCCAAGCTTGTCGATCAAAAACTCGATTCGTCCTCGATCTAAGGCTTTGGTGAACATATCCGCCAGCTGATACTCAGTAGTGACAAAATACAGCTCGATCACTCCGTTCTCCACCTGCTCTTTGATGAAATGGTAGCGAATGTCTATGTGCTTGGCCCGGGAGTGTTGAACATAGTTGCAGCAAAGGGCAATGGCGCTCTTGTTGTCACAATACATCGGAATTTTGTTAAATCCAAGACCGTAGTCAGTTAATTGTGATCTCATCCAAAGGACTTGAGCACAACAACCGGACATGGCGATGTATTCAGCCTCCGTGCTAGAAATTGCAGCGCTTTTCTGCCTTTTTGAAGACCAACTGATCAATCTATCTCCTAAGAGTTGCACAGATCCAGAAGTGCTACGCCTCGTATCTTGACATCCAGCATGATCGGCATCTGCGTATGATATTAAAGCAATCGAGGAATCTTTCGGATACCATAGACCACGATGAAGTGTTCCTTTTAGATACCGAAAGATCCTTTTCACAACATGTAAGTGCTTTTCGGTAGGCCGAGCCTGATACCGGGCACACATGCATACAGCAAATTGCAAATCAGGCCTGCTAGCAGTCAGATAGAGAAGGGTGCCAATCATTCCACGGTAAAGTTTCGGATCGACAATAATCCCATCCCTATCTTCATCTAACTTGGTTTTCTCAACCATTGGAGTGTCTACGGGGTCACAATTCTCAAAGTTATATTTCTTAAGTGATTGTAGAGCATATTTGGATTGATTTATAAAGATGCCTCTGGGATTCTGAGAAATCTGTAATCCTAAGAAAAATGATATTTTTCCCATCATCGACATCTGAAAGCGTGTGGACATTATCTTCTCAAATTGTTTAGACAATTCTATGTTAGTGGCAGCAAAAATTATATCATCAACATAAATTTGTACCAGAAGCATGTCGTTGCCGTCCTTGAGAGTGAATAGAGTGGGGTCCACTTTGCCTTTGGAGAAGCCTTCCGACATGAGATATGTTGACAGGAGATCATACCACGCGCGTGGAGCTTGTTTCAACCCATAGAGAGCCTTCTTAAGCTTGTACACATGGTTAGGAGACTCTGTACTCACGAACCCATCCGGTTGACTAACATAAACCTCTTCCCTTAGTTCACCGTTCAAAAATGCCGTCTTCACATCCATTTGATAGACGATCATGTTCATATGAGCAGCAAACGCAAGGAATAGTCTAATCGCCTCCAATCTAGCCACAGGAGCAAAAGATTCCTCAAAGTCGATACCCAAGGCCTGTTTATATCCTCTAGCGACCAATCTTGCCTTATTCTTCAATACCGAACCCATCTCATCAAGTTTAACCTTATAAACCCATAACAAAGTAAGGATGTTAACTTTGTCAGGGCGAGGAACCAATTCCCATACTTCTAGTCTTTTGAATTCATTGAGTTCCTCCTGCATAGCTTCGATCCAAGATGATTGGGTCATAGCCTGCTGCCAATTTTTGGGTTCAACTTCAGAGAGAAATGCATCAAAGTAGCAATAAAGTGCACTCTCTTGTAATTGATGGCGAGTAGAGACTGGTCGATCTAGATCTCCAATAACATTCCTAATTGGGTGATCTTTTGTCCATTTAGTACTATGTTTTTCAATCCTTGGTGGTCTGGAGTGAACAATAGATGGAGCTTCTTCTGAGGTAGAGGCGGCTGAAGGGTTTTCAGGGATCGCAACACCAAAGAAAGGAAGCTCTTGCAAGTGAGCATATTCCAGGTCGTGATCAGTAGTATCCTCTTCTACATCATTAGGCACAAGTAGGGGTGATGATTCAGGTGTAGTTTGTGAATCACTTGGTGAAGGTGCATCAGGTTCAACTTGAATTGTAGATGCATTAGATAAAGGTTCATTAACTTGAGCAACCACTTCAGGTATTGGAGCAATTACTACAGGTACTGGAACTTCATCAGTTGGGGGATCGAAGAATTCATCAAACAACGGTTGAAACAATTTATCCCACTCAGGCCTAGTTGGTGGTAAAAATGATGTAGAAGTAGGATTGTTGGGAACTAATCCGGAACTTATAGCACCGGGTCCCATCTCATGAAGCGCGGGTTCAGAGCTGTGTTGCTCAGAAGCCATCGCTGTCAGCTCGTCGAAATCAGCGTCCATAGTTTCTACAATCTTGCCAAGACGACGGTTATAGATTCGGTATGCTCTTTTGGACGGTGAGTAACCAATGAAAATACCTATGTCGGCTTTTGGTTGAAGCTTACCCAAGTTCTCACTATTGATGTTTGGATAACACAGAGCACCAAACACATGGAAAAATGAAACATCGGGTTTGCGGTCATGTAGAAGCTCATAAGGTGTTTTTCCATGGCGTTTCCGAATGATTGAACGGTTTTGGGTGAAACATGCAGTAGAAATAGCCTCTGCCCACAAGAACAATGGAGCGTTCGCATAAATAAGCATGGTCCTAGCAGCTTCCATAAGTGTGCGATTTCGTCTTTCAACGACACCGTTTTGTTGTGGAGTGCGTGCAGCGGATGTTTCATGTGATATACCAACTCCTTCATAATAATCACGAAGAGTCTGGTTGACGAACTCTGTACCATTGTCTGTACGGATACGGCGGACAGTGGTATTCAAACGTACCTGGATGAACTTCAGAAAAGTAATGATAGCTTTCGGTGCTTCATCCTTTGTACGTAAAAATCTAACCCATGTAAACCTTGAAAAATCATCCACAATGACGAGAATGAATTTTTTACCGCTCACACTTTCAGTTCTCATCGGTCCACAAAGATCCATATGCAGAAGATGAAGTTTTTCTTGATTAGTGTCTTCAGCTTTGGGTTTGTAAGATTTCTTGGTGCTTTTCCCCCTTGAACACGCGGAACATAAATGGTCCTTGTGAAATTTAAGCTTAGGAAGACCACGAACTAACTCGTTTTTAGCCAGATGATTAATAGCATCAAAATTAAGATGAGATAATCTGCGATGCCATAACCAAGACTTGGTCTTAGAAGCTTTAGAGAGAAGACATACTGGAGAAGCGGCCATCATGTCTTGTAAGGACAAAGTGTAAAGATTTGCACCACGAGATCCCTTCAACAAATCTTTTCCTTCCAAGTTGCGGATGAAACAAGTATGTTGTCGAAAAGCAACCTCAAGGTTGGAATCACAAAACTGTCCTACTGAGAATAAGTTATGACCAAGACCTTCAACATAGTATACCCTAGAAATCGTCACGTTTCCAATCTGATATTCACCATACCCCATAATCTTTGCTATATGATCATTCCCAAATTTAACCGTACCAAGAAACTTGCTGACGAAATTTCGGAGCATCGAGCGATTTCCGGTCATATGTTTTGAACAACCGGAGTCCAAATACCACAGGATGATTTGGACCACCTGAAAATATCACCACACAAAGACAATGTAGAGGTATCGGAATCTGAGTGTTCCTTGTTATTAGCAGGTACAGATTTATTAATCTTAGATTTGCTAACTCTAGGTTTCTTAGATTTCCTAGCCTTCTTCTTCTTAATTGGTGGTGTAGATTCTAATTGGCTCAAATCCTGAGGTATTTCTACACTGATAGGCACTAAAGTGGGGGCTGACCTAATTAAAGGGCGCTGTTTCCTTACTTGAGTGCGAGTGTTCCTAACTAAAGGACGCTCAGACCTAACCTCAATGGATGCATTCCTAGTTAAAGGGCACATTTTACCATCGAGAGTAAAGGTCCTACCAGTGGTACGCCATTGCCAGCCAACTTGGGCACGAGTTCTACCCGTTGGCTTCCATTCAAGACCATTCTTAATTGCATTCATTTCATTAACGTGATCAATCAGACACAAATCATGACGCTGTGAAAACATACATTCATTACAATTCCAGCAATTTAAATCAGAATTCACGAATGGTTTAGGCTGCTGCACAGGCGCAGAGCTTTTAGTCTTAACATGATTCGTCTTATTTAAAACTGAACTAGCATTCCTAGTGTGGACTTCTACTTTCTTCTTTGTGGCACTACTAGTGGCGGGCTTGATCTTATCTTTCTTGAGTGGCGATCCTTTAGCCTTAGTAGTTGCTTTTAATCCTGTAGAAGGCAAATTGGGAACATTAGCAGCAGATTTTAAAGATGTCTTACTTGATTGTGCCAATGATGGTTTCGCTCCTGGAGTCTTATTAAATGGAGTGACAGCAATGGGCCTATTATTAAGTAGTGCAGAACCTGGTGTACCTATGTATTGCAAATAAGCCAAGCAATATTGAACTCGCTTAACATATTCATTAGCCGAATAATAGTCGCTACTTGAGGGATCTAAGGCATAAAGATCGTCTAAAATATCCCTAAGAAGATCGACATGCTTAATGGCATTCCTCATATAATCATCGTATACAGCCGGGTTTCTCTTATGAAGCGGATTCTTATAAAGCACTACTTTCTTGGTTGTTGGAGCACTAGTGGACGGTGCAGAGTCGGTAGCTAAGTTATCAACAACTTCTTGTCGGGTGAGAAGAAGTGTCTCCTTTAACTCAGCCAAAACCATATTTTTGTCTATGAGCAGGATGTTCAAGTCAGAGATTTCTTCGCACTTTTGGTTCAGTTGTTCAATATAATATTGTTGCTGTGTCGCATTAAAAGCGAATCGATCTTCTAGTGAACCATAAAGAGCGGATAGTCCCTGCCTTGTCCGATCCATCTCCCCTAGAACAGTTGATAGTCTAATTTCTAAGACTTGGTTTTTAGACTCTACGGCCTCTAGTTCCATTCTTAATGTTTCCTTTGATGATATCTCTCTCTTCAATCTCATGATTTCTTCCTCTAATGTCTTAACAATTGCAATCATCTTGTCACTTGTCTCAACACCGTTTTCACAAACATTTGATATCAAAAGATTTTCATTTTGAGCTTGTTGTTTTAATTCTAAAGATATACAATGTTGTTCTAGTTGATTAAAGCGTTGAGAAAGTAAATTATAAGAATCTTGTAGCTTTAAAAACTCAGCGTTAGATTCGTGACAAGAATGACTATCTACCTCATTTACAGTTTCAGCAACATTTACAGAAATATCACAAACATCATCACAAATATTCACAGCATCACAATTAATCATAGTGGATGTAAGCTCATTCGAATAATTAACATTTACAGTGGTAAGCACATCACACGAGATTACTTCAGACAAGAATCGGTCATATTCGGTTGAAATCTTTTCTTTTTCAATTAGTTGCAGTTCGTAAGCGGTGTCCATTTCATAAAATACTTTTTGAACTTCACCAATTTCAAATTGAAGATTTTCCTTAAGAGATGCAAAACTTCCTTTTAGACTTTCGACAAACGGATTGATCTTAGTTTTAAACACCTCGTTCATGTGTTCGAAAGCCCATTCTCCGGCGTTTAAGCCATTTGAAGTCGTACATTCCAAAATGACCTTGTCAAAGTTAGTAAAGTATCGGTTAATCTCTTTCAAGTTTAACCATACAGTACTAACAGGTGGAAGATTCTTTGGAATTTCCTTAGGACCTTCCATGTTGACAAGTGTAGGAAATGTACTAGGGCGTTCTTCCTCTAACATGTAGGTTGGTGCTGTAATGAGATCTTTATCCATATGGAAGCGAACTCTAAAATCAGTTTTAGCAAGCTCCTTATTCATTTTAAAATAATCACACTCGGGATATTTTTCTGAATTGTATGACCGATCCTCATCAACTAGAACCTTACTTGTTCGATCATTGGGAAAAACAATCGGGTCTAAAGCCAATCCTAATTGAGTTGCATTATAAAGTCTAGGACTATGTCTTAAAGCTTGTTTTGCATATCGTGGATTAGGGGGAAGGCCTTTTAGACGTGATAAGTTAAACTCTTTAAATGAAGCATCAAATAAGTGAACTAGTTGTGAAGCAGCGTATTGTCTTAACAGCAAGTAGTCTAGACTTCTAATCTTATTAGTAGCATTAATCTCCATTTCAGTCTTCTTAGATTCGAGTAATTCAAAATCAGTTTGAAGTTTTTGAAAATTAGTGACCACTAACTCCTTTTCTCTAAGTTCACTAGACAAATTTGCTCTTAAGTTTTCGATTTCTTGCAAGTGACCCATTTGTTTGTTTCTAAAGTGATCATATTCAAGATTTGTGAGAACACTAGACGAAGGCACTAGTTCCAAGGTTTGTACTTTCTCATTGCTTAAAGCAAGCTCTTCAGACAAATTCTTATTCTTAGCTAAGGTTTCTAAGAGTGCAGCATTCATTTGGCTAAGTAGTGTAGCAGGAACCATGACCAAATCTTGTTGAGCAGGAGTAGGCATATGCGAACTGGTTCCCGGTTGTGATTCACTCAAAGTCTGGGGACTCACATTGATATTGCTATCATTGTTTGTCTCCTCGTTTGAAAGACTCACCACCGAAGATTCATTCGAATTAGCACTCTCTTGCCCAACTTGATGTGGTTGAATACTAGCATCAGTGGCATTATCAGTGTTATTAATAAGTACCTCAGATTTCTTATCTGGCCCTAAGCTGGAGAAAGTTGCCATGAAAGCAGCCTTTGCAGTCTGAAAGTCATCACAATCGGAATCATACGCATCAAGATCATCGGCTTGGTAAGCTGCATTTTGTGTAGTGACAACGTCTTGTTCAGCAATCCCTGGGTCAGCAAGAAATGCAAGCTCCTCTTCATCAAGTTCCCTTCCTTGCGCCTGAGCATTTACCAGATAGATCTTTTCTGCAAACCACTGTCCATCCCTTCTCCTCTTGGGTTTCTTACAATCCCTGGACATATGACCCTCTTCCTTGCAGTTGTAGCATGTAATCATTCTCAACTTGCCTGTATTAGCCCGTGGAGGGTTGTTGACCATTGGAGCAGGAGCAGGATTGGCGGTGCGAACATTGGTTGATGTGGAAGTTCTCCCCTGATATGGCTGAATTGGCTGAACCATTACTCTGCCATTCTCAATTGTAGCTTGTTGGCGAGAATTGGATGAATTCCTCAACTGATTGTTGGTAGGAGCTGATCCTCTGAATCCTCGTTTGCTTAAAGTTCTTGTGAGGTAAGCAGACATAGTAGTTAGCACTTCAACTGGGTTAGCTCCTTGTTGGAAGACAGGAACTGGGACTTCCTCATCATCACAATATAATGCTTGATCTGGATGAGCTGCATAATCAGTATAAGGAAGACTCATTTGATCAGGGTAGCTTGTTGGATATGCTGCATTCGCTTGATAAGAAGAATATGATGGCTGAGCATAATGTGCAACATTTGCTGGATGAGGTTGTGAAGCATACTGTGGTGAGGGTGCATTGAACCGATATTGTTGCTGATGTGAGGTGGGTGGTTGTGGTAGAATCGAGTATTGGGGAAAGGCTGGTGTCATGTAAGGTGATTGATGATAAGCTTGATGTCCCAAGATATAGGGTGTGTTGTTGTGAGACAAGCTTGGTTGATTCGCCATCAATGCTAAAGAATCTGGGTGCATACCACGAGGAGAACGGTGCATAATCACATGCTTCTCATGCTGCTGAAGGAAGGCATAGATTTGATCTAAGTTGCACTTATGCAAATCCCGGGTTAACTTCACATCAGTAATGTACTCACCCCATTCAGCTTGAGGTAGAGTATTCAAGAATTTGGTGTTAACCTGGAATGGTGCGATCACAAGATTGTATACATTCAGATCATTCATAAGTGTGGTGAATCTGAAGTAATAATCGTGGAGCGTTTCCCCTGGGTTGTAGGTGAATCTATCAAACAAATCATACAGCTGACACTCCCTTTCTTGTTTGGTGAGAGACGTGCCTTGTAGCAACACCTTAAGACGTTCCCATAGATCCTTTGCCACCGTATACTGACTCACCATCCTATAGATGTCATGGGGAAGTGCTTGGAGAATTGTTTGAAGAGCTTTTTCATCTGCATCTGCAACGAGTTGTTGGGCTGGAGTGAGTTCTTCAAACTCTCGTGGTCTAGTCACGTTGTCAACCGTAATGGTACCATAGTCGAGTGGACCATTCAAAATCGATTTGACCATAAGCCTTCCGTATGTCGGTTTCCCCTTTAGATATTGCATCATTCGACCTTGCCATGCCTCAAACACCTCTTTAATAAGCATCGGTGGACGACTATCAGTCCCCGTTATGATCGAGATATCCGTAAGAGATGTCATCTGAGGCATTAATGAACTTGGATTCATTGTGATCACTTAACAGACTCAAAGATTATCGTTTGATCGAGCAGTGAAGAAAGGTTGAGAATTTGTGTTGTGTTGGTTAAACTCAAGATTAAATCCACTAAAGATCGTCGAAAAAAAAACCTCAAATACCCCTTGAACTTGCTTATACGGAATAACCCAAACTCAGAATAAACCCTTATTCGGAATAATGCCTATTCGGAATAATCCTATGTTGAAAAATACTCTATTCGGAATAAACTCTATGCGGAATAACCCTTATGCGGAAAAACCCCTATGCGGAATATTTTCTTCTATTCGGAATATCTTGGCAATTTGGCTTATTCGGAAAAGACCTCCTATTCGGAAAATTTTGGCTATTCGGAAAACTTGGCTATTCGGAAAAATTGGTGTCTATTCGGAAAGATTGGCTATTCGGAAAAGTTGTTTCTATTCGGAAAAGTTGGTTATTCGGAAAGTTTTTTGCTATTCGGAAAAAATCTTCTATTCGGAAAGATGTGGCTATTCGGAAAGTTTCTTCTAAACAGAAAGTCTATTCGGAAAAAACCCTCTATTCGGAATACTATCCTATTCGGAACTTCTATTCGGAATAAACCTTCTATTCGGAAAATCTTCCTATTCGGAAAATTCTATTCGGAATAAACTGGTGAAATATTTCCGAGACTAAAAAAGAAGCTTTTTACCCCGATTTTTGATCCAAAACCACAAAAAGTTTTATGATTTTTACCAAAATAAGCTAAACCCAATCCTTATCAATCAATCCCAATAACAAAAACACCAAAAATAACAAGATTCAAGATAGATTTTTCCTAAAGATCACTAATAGATTCAAAAACTAAAAAATAACACAATCCTTACCTTAAATCACCCCATAGCTCTTGATACCAAATGTAGAAATTGATAACCTATGAATCTATGAAGTGGGTTGATGTTTTCTAGTGAGAGAAACTAGAGAGAGAAAGTGAGAGAATAAATGGAAGGTTTTATTAATATGAAATGTTTAGAATGACAACAACCAACCCCTTTCCTTAGTGGAAAGGGGTATTTATACTCCAAGTCATAAGTGGACTTGGGCCGGTCCATGACAAGCCCATGGACCGGTTCTTACTTAAGTTAATAAGCAAATGATACCTAATATCTAACTACGAGCTATTACAACATGAATATTATTGTGGAGTGACCGATACTTTTAATATACGTAAAAACGTATTTCTAACAGTTCTGAAGTAACACACGAAATTCATATGTCAAAACAGAAGATATCGGAACTTGAAGAACAACTGCTGCTACATAAACTCCAAATTACTGAATTAGAGTCGGTTAACAAAGAACAAACTGAGCTTTATAAAACTCGTGAAGAAAAGGATATTGAAAAAATTCTTGCTTTGGAAAAGAGAGTCGACACGTTAAACAACATTGTTTACAAAACGGGTCAGTCTATTCAAACTATGAATATGCTCAATAGAAATATGAAAACGAGTTTTGTCAAGCCTGAATATCTCAAGAAAGCTCAAAGTACCAAGCCTGCTCTTTATGATATCGGTTGCTATGTTGATAATCTTGCTCTTATGCTTTCCCCTGACTGCGACGAAATCATTCGTCAACAAGAAGAAAGTCGATCAAACTTAAGTGATTTAATAAACCTTTCTGATTCTAACAATCATATTAAGTTTGTCCCTCAAAAAGAACTTTCAAAAGAACAAAAGATGTATAACAGTGTCCCACCACCAAGTGATGAACCACAAAAGAAAGTTTCTTTAAAAAGGAGTTTCAAAAAGCAATCAATTTTGTTAGAAAAGCGAATTTTGGATGAAAAACGTAAATGGGATGAGAAAAGCAAAAGTGTTCAGCAATTTGAGTTTATAAAACAAGGGGTTTTAAATTTGTACAAAGGTGTCGTCGACTATGAAAAAGTTTCTAGGGATACCATTTGGAATATTAAACCTAACCCACAAGTAGAAGTCGTCATCCAACAATGCATTGTTCCAACCATTGATGATCTTTCAAAAAATGTGGAAATGTTTTATAATGCTCTCACTGAGGAAATGTTAACTGATTTAAGCTATGTCAAATCTCTTGAAGATGAAGTTGATTTTCTTCAAATTAAATTAAAGACACAAGAACACCAACTTTCTAACGAAATTGATCGACTTTCCAAGGAATATTTTTATGCTGACCATATGAATGCTATACTTGGTGTGTATACCGATCTGGATCAATATTGTCATGTAGCATGTCTAGTGTCAGAATCGGACGCGAAATGTCGCAATCTTGAAGTAGAGCTTTCGAAACAAATTCAGTCATATAACAAACTTTCGAAAAGTTTTTCTCAACTTGAGAAACACTCCATTTCTCTTGAACTTGCTTTACAAAAAGATGAAAAATCTCATAATCATAAAAAGTGTCTAGAAATGTCAGCTTCTTCGTTTCGTCTACTAAATGAAAAAGATTTCGAAATAAATGATTTGAAAGCTCAGCTAAAAGAAAGGGACATTGCCATTAGTGAGTTACAGAAACTCATTGAGAAAATGAAAGGAAAGTCTGTTTTGGGTAAACCATCTGCCATTCGTCAACCGAATGCGGTTAAATGCCCTAAAACATCTATTTTGGGACAACCCCCACAGACTTTGCCTAAGATAGGAAATGATAAGAGCACTAATGTGATAGCACCTGGAATGTATAAGATGAACACTAGGTCCACTCAAACTGGAACAACGCAGTTACCTCAAAATACTAGGAAAACTAATCAACGTGTGTCTTCTTCTACAGGAGTAAATCCCACTACTAGTGTTAGCGGACCACAGCTTAAGAGCACTAGAATTGAAGATAGAGTCATGCCTAACAATAGTCAAGGGAAGAAGAATGAAGTAGAAGATCACCGTAGGAATTTTAAGTTTTCTAAGAATAAAACGTCTGTAACTGCATGTAATGACAGTTTAACTGCTAAGACCTCGAATGTTGAATTTGTTTGTGTTGAATGTAGCAAATGTGTTCGTACTTTAAATCATGATGCTTGTGCTCTTAATTATAATGGCGTGAATACTAGAACTAGGAAGCCTATTCGTATGCCCACTAGTACTAGTGAACCCACAAGAACTTTGAACCAATCCACTGAGCAACCACTTAAGAAACTAAGTGCGTTAGAATCCACTACTCTACGTAAACAAAGCAGGTTAAAGAAGCTTTATGAGAACATGATTAGGACATATACACGGGGGTATTCGAGATTTACACCACCCGGATACAAATGGGTACCTAAGACAACCCCCATTCTAATTGGGTCTATGAATGTTAACTTGCCTTTAGAATCTAGGTCCACTACTATTTTGGAACCCGTTTCTATCAAGGGCTCCCATTTGTCAAATGCTACATTGTCTTCTAATTCTTCTGCAGCTCGTCGAACTCATCCTATTCATAATGGACTCCGGGTGCACAAAGCACATGACGGGCAATCTCAAGCTTCTCATTAACTTCGTGGAGAAGTTTCTGGGTACGGTACGGTTTGGAAATGATCAATTTGCACCGATACTCGGATATGGAGACTTGGTTCAAGGGAATATCACTATAAAACGGGTTTATTACGTCGAGGGACTGAATCACAATTTATTCTCGGTTGGTCAATTTTGTGATGCGGATTTGGAAGTGGCTTTTCGGAAATCTACTTGCTATGTTAGAGACTACGATGGGAATGACCTTCTTACAGGTTCTCGTGGTTCTGATCTCTACACAGTAACTCTTCAAGACACATCTTCAACAAATCCAATTTGCTTAATGGCTAAAGCATCATCATCTCAAGCATGGTTATGGCATCAACGATTGTCACATCTCAATTTTGACACCATCAACTTGCTTTCTAAGAATGATATTGTGACCGGTCTTCCTAAGTTGAAATTCGTCAAAGACCATCTTTGTTCTTCTTGTGAGTTGGGGAAAGCAAAACGGAAGTCTTTCAAAACAAAGACTACCCCTAGCTCAAAAGGACGATTGGAACTTCTACACATGGATTTATGTGGTCCCATGCGTGTAGAGAGTATTAACGGGAAAAAGTATATTCTCGTGATTGTTGATGATTACTCTAGATACACATGGACTTTCTTTTTAAGGTCCAAAGATGAAACACCAGAGGTTCTCAAAAACTTTCTCAAGATGATACAACGCAATCTTCAAGCTCAAGTCTTAACCGTAAGAACGGATAGAGGTACTGAATTTTTGAACAAGAACTTGCAATCTTACTTTCAAGAAGAAGGCATCGAACATCAAACGTCTATTGCTCGAACTCCTGAACAAAACGGCGTTGTCGAAAGGCGGAACCGTACTTTGGTTGAGGCTGCTCGAACAATGCTCTCTGCTTCAAAATTACCGCTATTCTTCTGGGCTGAAGCAATTGCAACTGCCTGTTATACTCAGAATCGTTCTCTCGTTATCCCTAGACATGAAAAGACACCTTACCACATCATCAATGGCAGGAAACCTACTGTCAAATTCTTTCACGTATTTGGATCTTTATGCTACATTCTTAAAGACGGTGAGAATCTCGACAAGATGAAAGAAAAAGGTGATGCATGTATTTTTGTGGGGTATGCGACATTGTCGAAAGGATATCGGGTCTATAACAAGAGAACAAAGATCATTGTCGAAACAATTCATGTGAACTTTGACGAATTGCCACAAATGGTACTTGATCACAACAGCTCAAGTCCCGCACCTCAATGTCCAACAATGGCACCTACACAAAACAGTGTACGTCCCGTGCAAGAATGTCAACAAAGTACTCCTACAGCAGACTCGACGGATACAACACATATGAATGAGTTGGTTGACCTATATGATCCTATGTTTGATGAATATTACTATGAAAACAATCAAGTTGTGTCAAAGCCTTCCGCTGTCAATACTGCTGATGCACCTGAACAAAATCAACAAGACACAACTGCCTCTACTTCAGCAACCGTTGCTCAAGAGACTATTCCATTGGTTACTCAACAAACTCACGAAACAATCATACAACCAACATCACCAACCGTCAATGTTGAAGGAGGAAACAACAATCAAGCAGTCGATGCACAACCTGACGATGAAGAATTTATCAATCCGTTCGGTACACCGGTACACGAAGTCGGAGAGTCTTCTAGTCAACATGTTGATCCGTCCAACATGCATACATTCTACCAACCATATCCATCCACTCACCATTGGACACGTGATCATCCATTGGAGCAAGTCATTGGAAATCCTTCACAACCGGTTCGAACACGCAGACAACTCGAAACCGATGGCGATGTGTGTATGTATGCACTCACCGTGAGTTCAACTGTACCTACAAACATCAAACAAGCCATGACTGATCATGCGTGGATTGAATCAATGCAAGACGAAATTCATCAGTTTGAACGCCTAAATGTTTGGGAACTTGTTGACCGACCCTATGGAATGTCAATTTTAGATTTCAAATGGATCTGGAAAAACAAACTGGATGAAGAACAAACCATCATCAAAAACAAATCTCGTCTTGTGGTTAAGGGATACCGTCAACAAGAAGGAATAGACTACGATGAATCATTCGCTCCAGTCGCTCGTTTGGAAGCAGTCAGGATATTCCTTGCTTATGCTGCACATAAGGGCTTCACGGTTTTTCAGATGGACGTCAAAACAGCTTTTCTCAACGGTCATTTGAAGGAAGAAGTGTATGTGAATCAGCCGGAAGGATTCGTCGATCCTCATCATCCTGACAAAGTCTATCGTCTCAAGAAGGCTGTATATGGACTTAAACAAGCTCCAAGGGCATGGTACGAAGAACTTTCAAACTTCTTGGTGTCCAAAGGATTCTCCAAAGGTTCTATTGATCCTACTCTGTTTACTAATAAATATGGGGATGACATAATGCTGGTGCAAGTTTATGTTGATGATATTATTTTTGGTTCTACGAACCCAAAACTTTCAAAACGTTTTGAAAAATTAATGCACAGCAGATTTGAAATGTCAATGATGGGGGAGCTAAAATTCTTTTTAGGCCTCCAGATTCATCAATCCCCACGTGGTATCTTCATTAACCAAGCTAAGTATGCTCAAGAGATACTTAAAAAGCATGGTATGACCTCATGTGCTCGCGTTGGTACACCATTGTCGACCACATCCCTAGACGCTGACTTGTACTCATATCCCGTAGATCAAACGCGATATCGCAGTATGATCGGGTCACTTATGTACCTTACAGCCAGCAGGCCTGATATTCATCATGCCACATGCTATTGTGCACGATATCAAGCCAGACCTACTCAAAAGCACCTCAAAGAGGTTAAACGGATCTTTCGATACCTTAAGAATACCATTCACATGGGACTCTGGTATCCGAGGGAAACCGGTTTTCATCTAACGGCTTTTTCAGATTCTGATCACGCAGGTTGTCTTGATAGTCGTAAAAGCACTTCTGGTAGCATACAATTTCTAGGGGAAGACAAGCTTGTCAGTTGGTCGTCAAAGAAGCAGGATTGCACTTCGCTCTCATCAGCTGAAGCAGAATATGTGGCTCTATCCGCGTGTTGTGCTCAAGTCCTCTGGATGAGAACTCAACTCACGGATTATGGCTTCCACTTTGATAAAATACCTATGTATTGTGACTCAAAGTCGGCCATAGCCATATCTTGCAATCCGGTTCAACACTCCCGCACCAAGCACATCGATTTCAGATATCACTTCATCAAGGAACAAGTGGAACGCGGCATCGTGGAACTATACTTTGTCAGAACTGAGTACCAGCTGGCAGACTTGTTTACAAAAGCTCTATCGAAAGATAGGTTTGCGTATCTCGTTGGCCGTCTTGGTATGAAGTATATGACTCCAGAAGACTTGGAGGTTTTGGCAAATGAAGCTGCTTGATATTCTCTCACAATGACTTCTAGGCGCATCACAGCTTAGAACTCGGACCTCAACTAAGGAAAGTTTATCTCGGATGATAACTTATCCTTCTCAACGAGAAATTCATATTTCTCGGTCATGAGCTTCTCATAAAAACATTCAAAGTTTTTAAGTTCATGAAAACGATTTCTAAGTAAATGTCAGCTTAGAACTCGAACTTAAACTTAAGGAAAGTTTATCACGGATGATAACTTATCCTTCACAACGGGAAATTTATTTTTCTCGGTCATGAGCTAGTCACAAAACAATCAAAGTTTTGAGCTCATGAAAAACGGACCCGAAAGGGGAGTGTACGTTTCAGTGTGCTTTCCCTAATCAATAGAAGAGAAGTCTTCTATCCTGATTATTTTAAAACCGTTGAACACAATTTTTCAAGAATTTCTCAAAAGGTTTTTCTAAATCTTTCAAAATTATGTGTTCAACACTCCCTTCCTCATAAGTGGTTTTTATATCTCAAAATTGTCATATGTTATTTTGATCAATTTTTGAGGGGGAGCGTTTTAAAATCAAGCCTTTTAATGTTGTTAGGTACATCTCTAAAATTGTCATATTTTATGTATCCAACACATTCCGAAAATGATATGAAATTGTCAAATGTAATATATTATATCGGAAAAGGCATCTCAACTCCGTACCTCAACATATTTTGTGGTGTCGTTTTTCTAAAATTTTGTCAAATTTTGTCTCAAGACACACATATATTGTTGAGGGGGAGCGTCCCGACTAAAAATGTTCCATGATTCATGCGTACACACATGTTTCTCTCCCAATCGGTTTTCAGAAATTGTCATATTTTAATCAATTAATATCTCTAATATGATGTTTTTATATTAGAGATAGGGGGAGAAAATGTGATTAAAATGTAATATATCGCAACATGTGATCTTAAAGACTCAAGTGCAACTCTTTCCTTCACATGCCAAACTATTTCGTATATCGATGCATGTGTGTAGGGGGAGCTTTTCGGAAATGTAAAACTTTCAAGTGTTAAAAGTTTTGATTTTTATCAAACACTTTGAATGGTTTTCAATGGTTTATGGTTACGATCTATACCCAAAACAACCTACTATCCACGACGGAACGATGGAGTCAAAAGGTAGTTTAGGATAGGAAACTAAGTCCTATGATCCAACCAGAACCGGAGGGATCTACCCAAGGACATTCCATAGCTAGAAATAGTTGTCCTTAGGAAAGATGGAGTGGAATGAAGCTGAATGCGGACCAATTACTTAAGTTAGCACTAGAACAATCACAACAAGGTGCTAATGATGACGTATTGGTAAGCATTGAAGGAGTTGAATATTCTATGCAACCTAGGCAGAAACCGGGTCAATACATCTATTGAAGACAAGTCATCATGGACCCAGTGATGCAATGCACAACCCTTCCCAGCCATTCGAGTTTCTCTCAAAAGAAACTAGTCTCATTGTCACGGAGATCAACACGTGTCTATTGACTTTCTCACTCCGAGTCAGTTAATATTGAAAAGGTGGCAGTCTGCTCCAGCCTCCGATTACCAAAATGCACTTATTGAGTCTAGAGCCAATCGAGATCTATCTATCATCTCATTAGGACACAATCGAGTCCTACGCATTATCCTTGTGATATTGCCAGAACATCTGAGTGATAAGATTCACAATGAAGATGGAAATCCTGCTTGAGCCAGCATCAAACAAGCTCATGGTAGGTAACTTGTGCGATTCTACACGAATCAAACTTGTGAGAACTGGAAAGCAACTAAGTTTCGATTCTTAATTGATTCAAACTTGATTCCAGGTTTCTTCGCAAAATCTATGTGATCTTGCCAGAACATTCAGAGTGACACTCATTAGTGTTCACAGTGACGAATGGAAATCCTTCCAGTGTCAACATCAAACAGCACTGCGGTAGGTAACTCGCAAGATTCTCTATGAATCAAGCTTGTGACAAACTGGAAAGCAACAATGGTGCGATTCTTATAGAATCAAACTTGTTCCAGGAATTCTGAATTGACGACTCTAATCAAACGGATAACCGTATCCTTTTTGATTCACTCTTTACGTTCGCAGTCTGCTTTGAGACGGTCGAGTAAAGAGAACTGGCTACTACCGCCGGGAAACCCTGTCAAGGAGGTTCTTAATCGAATCTACCTGATCACAGGTACGGTATTTAATACCGTTTAACGGTCTTCACCGACCGGAGGTAAAACGCTACCGAGTTAGGGTGAAATGTTCAAAGCCATTTCATCCGTGTCTATATATGTTGCTGCATATCAAGAAGGTGGCGTAGCTGTGATACCGATGTCGATTCAGAAGTCACAAGAGCACAAGATGGCGATAATCAAGATACCTAAGAATGTAAGAATGTAATAGGTCATCTTAGTCACAAGGAGCACAGATGAAGATCTCAAGCACTCAAAGTCAAATGACAAAGGCTCAAGAGAAAGATCACGAAAGCATGAAGGAACAAAGCTGCTACAAACAAGATCAAGACCAAGATACAAGACCAAAGCAAGAAGATCTCCTCTACAAGAATGTATTCACTCAACCATCTTATGCTTTTTAAGCATTTTAAGATGACCGATACATTGGGGGAGATTGTTAGCCCTATATTTTATATAGCCGAACAAGAATGTAATAGGTCATCTTAGTCATTAAAAGGTCTTGTATTGTAATAGCTTAGTCGGGATAACCGGGCTTGGACTTTAAGCTAATATTGTCTAAGTTAGGGGCGTAAGCCCAAGACTAAGCCAAGCCCGGCCTAAGTCACAAACCCACGGCCCATGGAAAGCCCATTGGTTCGTGGGGTATATAACCCTCTTTCACATGTGAAAGAGGGTGTTGGTTCATTTCATTAAACACATAGTTTTAGTGTAAACCTTCCACTTCTCTCTCTACTTTCTCTTTCTACTTTTCTTCTCTTTCTCTCTCTAAGAATCTTGTGTTATGGATTGATAGGGAACAACATTTCTTCTTGTGGGTTCGACTGGATGGAGTTTTCTTTGATCGAAGGTTTGTGGTGTTCTTGGCGCCATTGTTACACAATGAAGAAAGAGAAGAAGATAGAACATACATCGTTAGTGGTGTGTTTTTTGTTTATATAAAAGTCAACAGAAATATTACAAAGGTTTTATTAATCAGGTTTTTTATTGGCCTAGGTTTGGGCTAAGGGTTTTGGACCTGGTTAGTTTTTATTTTTTGTTTTATTTTAAATAAAACAAGAATTGTTATTTTGTAGTATTATACAAGGGGACTTCGTAATTCGTGATTGTGAGGTTTAACGTATCACAAGGTTTAGCGAGTTACTGAAGGGACTTTTTCGGTTTGTGATTGTGAGGTTTTCACAAGGTTTAGCAAATCAACAAAGGGATTAAAGAATGACGGGAGCCAAGTTTGACATCGAGAAATTCGATGGGACTGGTGATTTCGGGTTATGGAGAATCAAGATGCGTGCTTTATTAGAGGTTTTACCCCCAAATATGGAAGCTGAAGAGAAATCTAAGCTTGAAAGCTCACAGTGCCATGATTTTGTGCTTAGGTAACAAGGTCCTGAGAGAGGTTACCGGGGAGACGACTGCAGCGGGGGTTTGGTCAAAGCTCGAGTCTTTGTATATGACAAAGTTATTGTCCAACAAGTTGTACCTCTAGAAGAAGTCGTATACATTCTACATGCCGACTGGATGAAAGATTTCCGAGCATATAGATGAGTTCAACAAAATCGTTCTTGATTTAGCAAATATTGAGGTAAAATTCGAGGATGAAGATCTTGCTTTATGGTTACTCACTTCTTTACCAGCATCATACGAACACTTTGTGGATACCTTGCTTTATGGACGGGAAGCTGTTAGCCTTAAAATGTGTGCGACTAACGGAATTACATTAGTTTCATAGCCGGGACTTGCAGGGACTAATATTATCATATGTAAAGTCCATGTCCCGGGCTATATAAACCCCTCCATACTTCCATGGAGGGGTGAGGCTTACCATTTCTTTCTTTTCCTTTCTCTCACTAGAAATAAACTCTTTGTTTCTAGTATCTCTTGTTTCTCTCTCTACCATGGCTAAACACCACTTTTATCCTCCCCGACCTCCGGATCTTTTACCCGTGTTCTTAGTGAATCTAAGTTAACAATTGGTATCAGAGCAAACCGGGGGTGTTTCGTGTTTTTGATTCGTGTTTGTGTTCGTCTTTAAAGTCGATTCGTAATTTGTGTTTTTGGGTTTATCAATCTGTCTCAATTCATACGTTTCTTGGAAATGTTTGGAACTGTTGCTTCTTATTGCTGTTGTCTTATCCAATTTTGTCCGTCCCATCATCAAAACATCACCTAGATATCTGTTTCATTTCTTATTCCACTCTTACTGTTTTAAACAACTTTCACTTTTTGTTAACATTTTTAGTAGTTTTTTTAACTGCTTTTGAGCAATTTGCTCTCATCATTTTCTTTTGTCCCATTAAACATTGAACAGATCCATTTTTTTGGGAAAAGGACAGATATAACAAAAATGGACCAGATCCATTTTTTCAGCTGTAAAACCCTTTACGATGGAAGTATTCAGATGGCATATTCAAATGGGGTATCTCAGCTACATTCCGATGGGTTATAGTTATTGAAACATTCTGATGGGTCCGACTGTTCCTAATGCGATGGGACTCATTCTGATGGTTCTCATTGCGATGGGTGGTTTGACCTATCACAATGGTATTTTAAGGCGTCATGTTGATGATTTTTTTTAAACATTCCGAAGGAAGATTTTTGTAATATTACGACGGCCTTATTTATTTTGACCATTGCGATGGGTGGTTTTTGATTTATTGCGATGGGATACATCGAACACAGCGATGGATATTAAGATGATAACATTGCGATGGTGTTATTCTGAAATCATTACGATGACCATGCAACACATTCCGATGACTCAATACCAAACTCACTATTTAAGATAACAGCCTTTTATCACCTCAACACCAAATCTAATCCTAAATCCCATCGACACCTAACCCTCTATAAATCAGAATTTGACTCGAACTCAGTAACTAAAAACAGATCTCAGATTCAATTCATGATTTGACATGCATGTCGAGATCTTTCAAGATCTAACATGAATTAAAATATCATCATAGATCTTTACTGAAAAACACCAATCTGATAATCACAAATCAACACAAGTTAAACCTACCCGAGACCATTTGAATGATCTAAAAGTCGTGTCTAACTCGTCTTTACATGGTTCGAAAGCTTCAGCATCGGAAATATCTAGAACATCATAAGAGTGACCAATATATGATTCGGATGATATAAGTGGTGGGATTAATTGGTTTTAATTTGTATAAAGTGACGAGTTGATTTGTTCATTATTTGTCTTGAGATGGATTTGGTTTGATTGTTGAGATTTGGGATATCAAGAGATAGGGGCGGAGGAAACGATGGCAGCGTTTTAAGTTAAGTGTGAGAGTTATTAGGGTTAAGCTATTTTATATACTCCTTAACCTATGATGGACCAGGGTGAGTGTAATTCATTTTGGGCTTCTCATTTCTTAGAGTGGGTTCGCTTCACTATTGGGCTAGTTATACCGAATACTATGTATATGGCTGGGTTAATGTACACACATGTGCATCTCTCCATCACAAACTTACATTTTGGGATTTTTTGGTATAAATAAAAATGTGATGGGCCAGCCATATGATTAGATTTGGTTACTCTACTTGATGGACCGTACATGCTTAGTATTCGGTGGGCTACGTATTATTTTCGATTTGGGTTAAGTGTATAAGGGTTAAATGGGGTATATTATATCAAGTGGGTATATGATTGATTTGGGCTTCAAGTCAAGTTAACTAGACAAAGTTGACGACTTCTCACTTTCTAGTCACTGTTGTTTTTCTAGTTAACGACAAACTCAACAAACACAACAAACTCGACAAACACACAACAAAAACAAACAAACACCAAAACGATCCCTTTAAGATTCACTGAAATTGTCAAAAACGGCTAGTATTCGGGCAAAGTAATGTCAAGTGATTACGAAGTGGATTTGATATTTATTATTTGAAGGTGAAGTGGAATATCACGAAGACGTCTACTCAATTCATCATCGAGCCTCTTTCACCCAATTCTATCGATTGATGATTCGCTTCAGTATTTATGATTGAGACTTTATTTATCTAGTTTCCACTGTCAAGGGGTGGATGGTCGGCGACATGGACAACTATCACTTAAGGAGTTACGTTGTAGTGCTCAGTGTCACACTCACCGGGAGTTGTGGATACTTCAAGAGGTGTTCTACATCTTATACCTTTCTCTTTATGTATAAGATTCTTAGAGACGTTTCTCTGCACCGTTCGTCAATCAATACAAGTGCCAAGCGTAAGTAACAAATTTGGGAGATTGTACTTCAGTTTCAAGTTTGGAATATCAGGTTTACTTCACCAGTGGTCACTACAGATAGCCGAAAGAATACGAGGTCGGTAAGTTTAGCCACATAGTACAAGTGTAGAGATGTGATCAGCAAATAATTCTCACGAGCAACTTGAGCTACAAAATGTCAACAAAGATTTCTACTTCAGACACGAACATCTCGCGATTCTGATTGTACTTGTCAGATGATGCTCCCGAGTGTTCTTAACCACCATACTCTTGACAAGAACATCTCACGATTCTGAGCGTATACGTCAGATAATGCTTCTGAGTGTTCTTAACCTTCTTACTCCTGATAAGAACATCTCGCGATTCTGAGCGTACACGTCAGTTGATGCTTCTGAGTGTTCGTCACCATCATACTTTCGACAAGAACATCTCGTGATTTTGACGGTACACGTCAGATGATGCTTCCGAGAGTTCGTTACCATCACGGGGGAATAACGTGTACATTGGAGACTTAGTTCCCACTCTGGAGTACTTAGTTCAACTTCCAGGGGGAAGTATTCTACAAACGTGAGAAGATTTGTTGCTGATTTCTTACATGTTCCCCCAAACACATAATCATTAAGACCAAAAATGTCAAGGTAGTAGTTACTTGGTGTGGTTTGCTTCTTCTTCTACAAAATTCCGCTGTGCACTTTAAATGTCAAAGATAGAAGATTGCTCAAGCTACAGATTCTGCTCAAGACAGGGATATTGGTTTGGGGGGAAGCTGATTCAGAAGCTTCGCCAAAAACAAGTCTATGAAGAAAGCTTTTCAAGACATGTGGTATGAATTAGGGGGAAGTTAATCCAGTTCATACATGATACAATGGTTCCTCAACAAGCAAAGACAAAGAGGATTCAAACTGGGGTATAAGTTTTTCTAGAAGACTTGAAGACAACGGTGTCATCCTCAGCATTGGAAGCAAACTTAATACTGTCATATTTTTGTTGTATTTGCATTTGTTAGGAACATTGTAAGTAATTCCGTATGTCACCACATTGGGGGAAGATTGTTAGCCTTAAAATGTGTGCGACTAACGGAATTACATTAGTTTCATAACCGGGACTTGCAGGGACTAATATTGTCATATGTAAAGTCTAAGTCCCGGGCTATATAAACCCCTCCATACTTCCATGGAGGGGTGAGGCTTACCATTTCTTTCTTTTCCTTTCTCTCACTAGAAATAAACTCTTTGTTTCTAGTATCTCTTGTTTCTCTCTCTACCATGGTTAAACACTACTTTTATCCTCCCCGACCTCCGGATCTTTTACCCGTGTTCTTAGTGAATCTAAGTTAACAGAAGCTTTGACTTTGGAGGACGTGATGGCCACACTAAATTCAAAGGAAATCAAAGAAAGGTCCAAGGCGAAAGGGGGATGATGGTGAAGGGTTATACGTGAGGGGAAGAACTGATAGCAGGAATTCGCATCAGTCAAAGGGAAAGTCAAGATTGAAGTCTCGAGGTGGAAGACTCAAATGCTTTATTTGCCAATCTGAGGAGCACTTGATAAGAAACTGTCCGAAGAATAATCGCAAGAAGTCAAAAGATTACGTCAAGAAAGATGATCAACCAAGCTTCAGTGGTTCGATTTGAGACGATTCTGAGGTGATGATGGTGATGAGTGCAGAAAGATTGCAAGATTGGATCATGGATTCAGGAGGTTCATATCACATGTCACCCAGGTTAGATGTATTTTTTGATTTTCTAGAATGCGATGGGGGCAGCGTACTGTTGGGCGAAAACAGGGAATGCAAGATCAGGGGTATTGGCAAGGTAAAGGTACAACAGAAAGATGGGTCAAGTTTTGTGTTACACAATGTCAGGTACATTCATGAATTGAAAAGAAACTTGATATCGCTGGGAACTCTTGAAAAAGAGGGATATACCGTAAAATTGCAGTCAGGCAAAGTCAAGGTGATTAATGGTTCTAGGGTTATTATATCTGGAACCCGAAGGGAGAACTGCGTGTACTCTTTGGATGGCCATGTAGTGGCCGGTGAGCTTAATGCTAGTGTTGAAGGAAAAGACAGTCTTGTGCATGTTTGACATAAAAGACTGGGACATATCAGTGAGGCAGGACTGCAGGTGCTGGAAAAGCAGGGTTTGTTTGGCAAGAAGAGTCTAGGTAAGCTCGATTTTTGTGAGAATTGTATTCTGGGAAAGTCACATCGAGTCAGTTTCGGTGTAGGAAGGCACACTACTCAACGAGTGATAGACTATGTTCATTCAGACTTATGGGGTCTGTCTCAGGTGGAATCATTGGGAGGTAAGAGGTATTTCTTATCTATAGTTGATGATTATTCCAGGAGGGCATGGGTTTATGTTCTCAGGTTCAAACACGAAGCATTTGGGATGTTCAAAGAGTGGAAGCAGTTAGTAGAGAATCAGACTGGGAGGACGGTTAAGAAGCTTAGGACAGATAATGTTCTTGAGTTCTGTAACCGGGAGTTTAATCAGCTATGTATTGAGAGTGGGATTGCTAAACATTTGATAGTTGTTGGGATGTCACAGCAGAATGGGTTAGCATAACAGATGAACAGAACTCTCATGGACAAGGCACACTGTTTATTAATACAGCCTGGATTGCCCAAGACCTTCTGGGCGGAAGCGACATGTACGGCCGCATATCTTATAAATAGATCACCATCGACAACGATTGAGAAGAAGACACCTATGGAGATGTGGTCGGGACATCCTAGTGATTATGGGATGTTGAGGGTTTTCGGCTGTGTCGCGTATTCACACGTTAAACAAGGTAAGCTCGAGCCGAGAGCGGTAAAATGCGTTTTTTTGGGGGATCCTAAAGGTGTGAAGGGGTACAGACTATACAGGCTGGATAATGAATCACCTAAAATAGTCACAAGCAGGAACGTGGTCTTCAATGAAAGTGTCATGAACAAAGACACGTTGAAGGATATTAGTGCAGGTAATGATAAGTTTGTTGAGGAATTACAGGTTGAGGTGGAACTGCAGAGGTTAAATAATCATACGCCTGAGGAAGATCAGACACGCCAGGAAGATCAGACAGACCAGGAAGACCAGACAGATCAGGAAGATCAGTCAGATAAGGAAGATGGCTATGATGAAGATGCAGGGGTTCATGAAATTGATCAACCACCGGATCTCACAGATTATCAATTGGTTCGGGATAAAGAGTCAAGGACAAGAACGAAACCGGCAAGGTTTCGTGATGAGAGTAATATGGTTGCTTACACGTTTGCTGCAGGAGAGGAAGAAGATACTCATGAACCATTGACATACCAGGAAGCAATTGCTTGTGAAGATAGTTCTAAGTGGAAAGCTGCTATGAAAGAAGATATGGATTCTCTGAGGAAGAAGAGTGTTAGTAGATCATTCAGCTGGATAAAAGCTGGTGAGTTGCAAATGGATGTTCAAAATAAAGGAAGGGATTGAAGGTGTTCAAAATTCTAGGTACAAGGCAAGGTTGGTGGCTCGTGGATTCACACAAAGGGCATGTATTGATTACAATGAAGTATTTTTGCCGGTAGTTCGACCCACATCTATTCGGGTTATACTTGCATTGACTGCGTGTAAAGATTATGAGCTGGAGCAGCTTGATGTAAAGACGGCGTTTTTACATGGAAATCTTGAAGAAGTGATCTACATGAGACATCCACCGGGATTTGAACAAGGTAACAAGGTATGTTTGCTAAAGAAGTCTCTTTATGGTTTGAAGCAGTCACCTAGGCAATGGTACAAGAGGTTCGATGAGTATATGCAGAGCAAAGGGTTTAAGCGTAGTAGTTACGACAGCTGTGTATATTGCAGGAGTTATGCACCGGGGGAGTATATCTAATCTATTTTTATATGTAGATGATATGCTGATTGCTTGTAAAAGCAAGGCTGAGATCACGACTACCAAGTCTTCACTTAAAAGGGAGTTCGACATGAAAGAGCTCGGGGAAGCAAAGAAGATTCTTGGTATGGAGATTGTCAGGGATCGGAGTCTCAACATTCTAGGGGTGTCACAATCCGGGTATGTTTCTAAAGTTTTAAATAGGTTTAGAATGAACAATGGGAAGTCGGTTTAGACACCATTGGATGGGCACTTCAAGCTGTCGTTAAAGGATTTCCCGGTTAGGGATTGTGATGTTGAAAGAATGAATAGGGTGCCGTATGCAAATGCGGTTGGGAGCTTAATGTACTTGATGGTGTGCACGAGGCCAGACATAGCGTATGCAGTAAGTGTAGTTAGATATTTGGCAAATCCGGGTAAAATCCATTGGGAAGCAGTGAAGTGGATTATGAAATATTTGCAGGGCACTGTAAACGTGGGTTTGGTGTACGGGACAAATCGTGGCATCCATGTGGACGTAACAGGTTTTGTTGATTCAGACACGCTAAGGATCCGGATAAAGGTAGGTCTCTTACTGGTTACGCATTTTTAATACAGGGATGTGTTGTAAGCTGGAAGGCAACGCTACAACGCGTGGTGGCTCTTTCAACTACAGAGGCGGAGTATATGGCCCTTATGGAGGCTGTGAAGGAAGCTATTTGGTTAAGGGGACTCTTGGAAGAGTTGGGCGTGAAGCTCAACACCGTTGCAGTTAATTGTGATAATCAGGGCGCGATTCACTTATCGCGGAATCATGTTTTCATGAAAGGACTAAGCACATCAATGTGCGCTATCACTTTATCAGAGAAGTCTTGGAAGCAAAGACGGTTGAAGTTCTGAAGGTGTGTACTGAACACAATGCTGCGGATGCCTTGACGAAGGTGGTACCTGGACGCAAGTTACAACACTGCTTGGAGTTGCTGAGTGTTGGGATAGGCTAATATAAGCCTACGGAGGAAACTGTTATATGTAGTCTTATATTTTCGCCTAAGTCATGTCTAGGAATTAAGAGTGGAGTAGCCTAAGAGCTAAGAATAAAGGTCGGCTGGCAATGTCTTTGCCCAACCCGACCCGTGGGACTTGTAATAGTCGGTTCCCCCTCATCTCTATAAAAGGAGGTGAGGGGGAACAAACCAAACACGTCATTCTTTAAATACTAATCGTTTGGATTAGGGATTTACCTTGTGGGCGTCGATTTACTTTTCTGTCGATTCTGCTGTGTATGTTCTTGATCGATATCTCGCATCTAGATAACCACGATTGTAAGGATTAACCAGGAGTGTACAAAGAAGATATGGGAACTTGCTTCAAGTTGATGTCGATGATTACCAAAAACATCCTGCAGACTACGATACTATAGCCACAGGAAATACTTATGTGTTTGAAGAGAAGTTCGATGAAGAAAATTTCAACCCCACACATCTCCGGACTCGCACATATTACTAAGAATATCCTGCAGATTATGATACTATAGCGTCAGTAAATACTTATGTGTAGAAACATCATGGATAGAAGAGTGACCATCACACCATCACCAAGGCAACTTTCTAATTATCACAAAGCTTAAAACAAAAACACATATCCAAATTATTAGATCCACAGACTAAGAAAAGAAACCAAAATACCATAAATGAAATAATTTATTTTTATTTTTTAGAAAGGCAATTTTTTACAACTCACACAACTATCTCACAATTTCTATCTCACATGTCTCCACCGAGACTTGAACCCACAACATTGAGGTTAGAAGGTCACTCACATACCGCTAGACCAAGAGGCCTTTGGTCCATAAATGAAATAAATAGGTGGCAACAAAACATCGATATTGATCCCTGAAACACCAAAATCATAAACGCTCAACTTTTAAAATATGTTTCATGGTATCATGAATCATTGTTGATGTTTTACCGTTTGGATTCGAGTTAGTAGATACATCTTTCTTTTTTTAATTTAAAATCGTATCAATTTGTAATATAATTTTAACTTTACTAACAGGAGCACCGGGTACAATGATGTTGTGCTACAAGAAAAATAGTGTTATAGCTAACACCAATGTATTAAAATCCGGTTTTTAAATGATCCGATTTACTCATCGGTTCATAGGATTACCAGTTTAATCGACAAATCAAACCGGTTTATACCAAAAAATAAAACTAATAATTTGTAGTTTACAACAAAATAATATTAGAAGACTTTAGGTGCAAATATATCATAAACATTATTTAACAAGTACAATAACTCAATATTAAAGTATTATTATTTATTGGCCTTTTTGATTGTGATACAATATCAAATAATACTCTTTGTATTTGACTCTTTTTATTTTTTAAGAAAACATTTAGCAAACTATACTACTTTATTATTACCCATCCGATCATTGAAACTAAAATGGTACCCGCGTAATGTAGCGACGAGTACCTAATAACGAATTTTGAGACTAATAAATATTTAAAACCCTACTAAAATTGAAAAAAGACTAAAAGTTAATAAAAATATATCAAAATGGATATCGAATTAAAAAGCACAAAATTTTAAAAAATATAGTGAAATTAGATTATAAAAATAATAAATAAATAAATAAAATTTTAATTTAAAAGAAAAAATGTTATTTTAAAAGGTTGTTACAAAAGTTTGTTACAAAAGGTTGTTTGTAAAGGTTATAATATAGGGTTAAATTCATATATTAGCAACGTACTTTCAGCTATTTACATATCTAGGTAACAAACTGCAGATATTACTAATATAGTCATTCAAAGTTTTAGATTTATATACATATAGGTAATTTGACCGGTTATTTTTAAAAATGACTTACACGTTAGTTCTTATATTACAAACCGGCTAATATTCAACAATGTTTTACCTTGATTTTGTCGTGGTAAGTTCCTAAACCAATTTTTATGTCAAATTTATTGTTATGGTTTTGGAACATACCTGACAAGATCAATGTAAAACATTTTTGAATATTACGGTTTGTAATATATGAACTAACGTGTAAGTCATTTTTTAGTTTTAACCGAAAATTACCGGTCATATTACCCATATGTATATAAATCTAAAACTTTGAATGACTATATTAGTAATATCTGCATTTTGCTACCTAGATATGTAAATGACCGAAAGTACGTTGCTAATATATAGACTTGACCCTAGAATATATAATATTGATGAAAATATCAACAACTTTTTTATTTAATAGGTAAAAAAATATAAATTTTCCATTTTGCTATTTTAAAAAGATTTTAAATAGTTTATAAAATAGTATAAAAGTATAGATAAGAAGATCAACACATACTCCTTTTCCAATCAACCAGCCGAATCCCATTTCCATCCTTACCGCATACAACAATTCGAAGTATTAAACTAATAAATAATAATCAATTTGATTATATTATATCATCTACGGTCTCAAGAATCTAAACTTACAAAACTAGCATGTCCAATTATACAACCAATATTTTGATTACATGATATATTTTTTACAACATTCAACCAAACATTCTTATTGATTACATGATCAACTGTTTACAATATGAGTCCGGTTATTGTGGATCCTTTGTATCCTTTGGATACAAGGGGACCAATCCCCACCTTCCATCTAATATTGATCAAAGGCACATATTAATTCTTGTTTTTTAATTAAAAAACCGGAGGGGTATTTTCGTCATTTTACCCCTCCCACCTAACACCAAATAACAATTCCACATCTCAGATCTGGATCAAGGTTTCCTTTTTTCTTCTTCTCTCTAAAACACACACAAAAACACACACACGCACACATATTCATGTCGTAATCAATCATCACAAACATCAAATCCGTTGATCATCACCTCGTAAATCGATCATCCACTTCATAAATAAGGTAAAGTTCATTCGATTTATTTTGATTCATCTTTTTTTAGCTTATTCGATGTGAATAAGCTTATTATTCATCTTATTCTTTTATAACTTATTTGAGAAACTACGTGAATTGAAAGCTAACTAATGTGAATAAGCTTATAGATTATCATCATCTTTATTATGATGAATTATAAGCTAACTTATTAGCTTATTTTCGTAAATTATAAGGTTTTATGGCTTAATCTCGCTGAACAGATTTAGTATGACCTGTTTGTGAAATATCATATATGATATACTATATCATATATGATATAAGCTAAAGTATCATATATGATAAATATATCATATATGATTATGTGGTTGAAAACTGAATTAACTCTTATTTTTTATGGCTTAATCTCGTTGAACATATTTAGTATGACTTGCTAGTGACATATCATATATGATATACTATATCATATATGATATAAGCTAAAGTATCATATATGATAAAATATATCATATATGATTAGTGCTTGAAAATTTAATTAAATCTTCTTTTTTTGTGTAGAGGAAGCTGTTTACAAGGCATGTTGAATATCACAAGCATCCAAAAGGCCAAGAAGCTTAGTGAAGAAGCTCATGAATTTTTTACGTTTATTGTTTGTTTTTTCTTTGTAATCTCCTAATGGAGTTTTGAAGTATATGGACGATTTTATAATCCATTGGTATCTGGTACAACGTCTTGTTAATATGATTAACTTTCTTGGTATTATGTCATGATGGTTTGATAAATTAAGCCATATATGATAATGCACTATCATATATGATAAGGCATTATCATATATGATACTCAAAGAAAACTTGGATATATTAAACAAAGAATCTGATGAACTCATGATTACAACAAAAAGTATGCACAATTAATAACTAAACACTTGTTCATAACATAAAATAATGTGCGTTTGAACAGAATAATATATGATAATTCAAACAGAACATAACCTAATGTAAAATTATATATGATATACATCTGAATGATAACCATTTATACAAAATCAAAAGGTGCTAACAACATTATTATTGAAACTACTATTCTTTTTCAATAATACACTATCTTAAAACAAATTATCAAATGATGAATTCGTGAACAACGCATACTTCGTCTTGATCCTTAAAACACATCCGTGCACATCCTCTTGTTATAATCAACATCCCTCTCTCCTTTGCTCCAAATAGGGCAATCACACCATCTCTGTTTGACTGCATTTATAAAAGAAAAAAACAACATATTATGCAAAGTTTTAATACCAAAATGAATTACTCATATACATATGATAGAAGGCAGGTTTCAAGAGTTTATACAGATTTTCTGAAAGATACTCATACAAAATCTGTTTTTTCATATGATTTATTTGATATATCATATATGATATATATATATCATATATGATTTATCATCAGTTATCATATATGATATATCTATCATATATGATAAGAAATGTACATCATATATGATAACATCAGAAAGTAAAAAAAATCATAATAATACAGCTTATTAACATGAAAATAAGCTTATTTATAACTATCTTATTCACAAAAACGTATAACTCATTGAAATAATCTAATAAGCTATCTTATAATGCAACACAATGAATTCAAATCATTTAATTTACAAAGCTTATTCATAACTCTACTCTTATTAATCTAAAAGCGTATTCATAAGCTTATTCAAACTAACTAGCTTATTAATCCAACTTTATAACTTATTCATAACTTCTCATCTAAGAACTTAGCTTATAATTAAGAACAATCAATCCAAAAAGATTCATTCATAATAATCCAGTTAAAAGCTAATGATAATACATTAATAAGCTTATTTAAACCAAATAAGCTAAAAAAACATATTAATCAAACCTGGTGATGGATAAATCAATTCGTGATTATAGATGTTCGTGATGAATTCGTCATGGATTCATCATGATCGCGTTTCGATGGATTCATGATATAGTAGATCGTGATTATAGATCGGGGGTAGAGAGATAAAGTAAATCAGGGGTAGAGAGAGAAAGAGAGATCCGATGTGTGTTTTTTGTGAGAGAAGAAAGAAGAAAAAACATTATATAGTAGATGGTGAAATGACTGAAATACCCTTGCAGTGTAAATTAAAGATTTAATCTTAGTCATTGGATGAAAAAGAGATGAAGGGTGGGGATGAGTCCCCCCATATGTTAGATTAGTTTGGTATCCAAATGAACTTAAATCTTACAATATTCGATCTCTTTCTTTTCAATTTTCATTTTATAGATCGAACCAACTGGTTCCGGTTCACCGGGTCGAGTCAAACCCGACGGTTTAATTCGGTCTAAATTTTTACAAAGACTCGTCTTACGACGGACCGATCACCCTTCTGGTTCTTGGTTCAACCGGTTAAACCGGCTGGGTTAAACCATGTTTTAAAACATTGGCTGACACACAAGTTATGGCACCAGATTGCTATGACATCACATTTAGAGCATAATGCTAAGCCGTAAGCTCGTATCGTACATCAACCACTCACTCCATAACACTAGAATCTCTATAACACCACAAAAGTGGCTTATTGGTTAACACCGGATTTCTGGTGTTATAATGGTATTACTTTTAATAAAAAATAAAAAAATAAAAAATAAAAAACCCATGGTGCGAGCCTATAACGCGAGTCACAGTACAGTTCTCGCGTCGTGGGCTCGTATCGTGGAAAAAGTGCATGACACATCAACCACCCACTCCATAACACTAGAATCTTTATAACACCACAAAAGTGGCTTATTGGTTAACACCGGATTTCTGGTGTTATAATGGTCTTACTTTTAATAAAAAATAAAAAAATAAAAAATAAAAAACCCATGGTGCGAGCCTATAACGCGAGTCACAGTACAGTTCTCGCGTCGTGGGCTCGCGTTATGGCCATCATTTTAGGTTGGCAACTACGGTGCCAAACCCCATGACGCGAGCAAGGGTGTGGTTTATGACGTTTTTGTTATCGCGTTATGACCATGGCTCAAGCCATGGTCTCCCACACCTTCTGCTCTTAGTGGGGGTATCAATGAGCCATAAAAAAGTATTGTCACACCCTTTTAAAAAAAAACTTTAAACAAAATATATATATATATTTAAATAAAAACACATTTTATTCATAAAAAAAATATTACATAAAAAAATATACGAAATTTTAAAAACTAAAAAATTTTTAAAAACACACACGAATAAAAAACAACTAGGCATAACGAGCCTGAGTCTGGGTTTGAGCCGTCGGGTTGTGCTTGTTGAGACACTTTGGCAAATTGTATATTGATATGAAATTGATTATACATCATTTGGGCGTCGGGTTAGCATATGGGTTAAAGTTTGGACAGTATGGCATTTAATTGAAGGGAGGTTGACTTAGATTTAGATTTGAAAAAGAACCGGAGTTTCAAGACGATCCTGGCATTTGGTTTGAAAAATCGTTAAGATCTATTGGGGGTGTTTGGATTATTTTGCGACGAAATAAGAAAATGAGAGTTAATTAAATATATAGAGAGTTGCATAAAAGAATGGGATGTTATGGAAATTTTTATAAAAATTTAAGCGGTTAAATTTTGAAAAGGTAAAGTTTTTTTAAAAATTTAGCCGTTACACATTTTAATCCAACCAGTGGCGGAGCAACATAAGGACCAAGGAGGGCCTTGGCCATCCCACAATTTCATATCTCATGCATAAATTTAACATTTTATATCCGGATACATTTAATTAGTATCTAAATTTACTACTTCGGCTCTCCTAAAAAAAACTTATATACATTTGGCCCTCCTAAAAAAATATTTCTAGCTCCGCCACTGAATCCAACGGATAGTTTTTGAAAGAAAAAAAAACGTGACTTTCGCTGAGCTGAGGAGTACGGCGTGAGACATAACGACGTAAAGGCCAATATGATGCGCCGAGAAAAACTCGCATCAAAAGGTACGACACAAGACACGACGCCATCATACCCTCAGCTCTAAAAAGATAGTTTAGAAAGTTGATACTATAAGGTTACAAACAGTAAGTCAAGTCGTCGGTGGTCGATATTTTGAGTTTTAATGATCCTGGCCTACTACAGCTGGACTACGGCTCGTATTATCAGTTCATTGCAATCTTGTTTATGCCTAAATGGCAAAATTTGACCCCACCTCTACTACGTAGTACTATAGCCATAATTATAACCTCCACCAAACTTTTCTGAATATTTATTCCACATTGTTGAAAAATATTACTCATGGTAAAAACAAAAACAAAAAAAGAGAAACGAAATGGTGAAAGCAAATGCGTAAAGTTCAGGAGTTCAAACAAAAATTCAGGAGATGAAATGGCTTTACTGCCTCCATGTAAAAAATTATTATTCACTGTTAGACGATAAGATAAGAACCAAATTTGAATGTGGGCTCGAGTTCATTAGATTCGTTTTTTTTTTCGATAAGCTACGTATGCTTTATAAATTAATTAATAGATGACCCGCGCGATACAATAGGTATCTTCTGATTAATCGAAAAAAAAAAAAATAATCAGACTTGGTTCACTTATTTGCATAAATTTTGGCTGGTTTTCTTATGTATTTGATTAAACTCGTTGATTTTGTCCGATTTTAAAACCATATGTACCGCTAACTTATAAGTTCGATAAAAGTTTTTTTTTTAATAGTTGTACAATATATATAATAAGTTGTATTAATCAATTTAGATGTAATTTTAAAATATTATTAATTAAGATGTTTAATACATTAACTAATATGCATTTATAACATGTATTAAATAAAAATAATTTTAGGGAAAGTGATGAGAATAATTTTTTACTAATTATTATATGCTAAAATAGTTGTACGTTTAGTTTTTGAACTTGTATTGTTTAAATTATATTTGAGTTGATGCATTAAAAAATATATGTTATGTTGTTTTAGTTGTACAATTAATTTTTATGCATTAATGAAAAAAATAATGTATAAAAATTTGAAGAATATGTAGCATAGTTTAGAAAAAGTGGTGGCTATGTTCACTATTCGCAACCATGACTCATTATCTTTTTGCTAAAAGTAGCACATTACGAATGGGTTCATATATTATGGACGGCCACGAGAATGTCCTAGCAGCAAGCTGCACGCGTTTGCTTAGTAAGCGTGATAAATGAATGAGTCTAGCATAACATTATCATGAAACATATCATACTAGACTGGGGGATATATCGGCGTATAGTTTGGAATGGGCCCGGTCCGACAGACCCGCTGCCCACACCTTACAAGAAACCCTAACCCATGCCTATAACATACAGGGGAATGATCCTCCTACTTCAAAGGTTATCTCTCATACTCACGCCTCTTTTATCATGTATCGAATCGATATTAACTTTATCATCGAAGGTGGACCATGAGGCTCCGGCCTTAGGTCCACTCCTAACCGGTTCTTCTTTGTTTGCAGCACTACTCCGGATCTAGGAAGAAGTCGAACGACTCAAAAAAGTCGTCAAAATTAACACAGCCAAACTATGCTTCAACAAGTTATCGCCATCCGTGAGACCTAACCATGTATCGTGTTCTCACATGACTGAAAAGCAAACATCGGTTTCGAAAGCCGGTAATTCTAAAATCCAGTATTTTTTATTTTTTTTTTCATAATTTGCTATCTTGGTGATATTTTATTGCGAATGCCGATCCTAATATCTTACAAGATTAAGATTAGTTGCCAATATTTCATTCTAGTAGTATGCTAAGCATACAATATCATCTAAAAGATATGGTTTATCAATATCATCATTCGTAAATTTGACATGTTTCAGTCACAATTTTAAATCAAATCACGTTTAAATTTTAAATAAGATATTATCAATATCTATTTAAATCGGTAAAGACATTTACGAATATAATTCTTAAGTGAATAAATATGTTATAAATATCTTTGAAATGGGTAAGAAGATATTACCACTACTTTTTAATTTTATAAAAAAATATTATGGAGTATCTTTGTCAACTTAGGTCGTTCGAGGCGCTTCGTCTGTTTGAATGTTTTTTTTTTTATGTTTGAGGTCATGGTGATCGGTCTGTCCGGACATGTGTTTTTTGTAATAATCATTCACTCGAATGTGTTGTTTACGTGACAACTTTGTAGATAAATTTAAACATTTTGAAATCTTTGTTACGTAAATGATATAGAACAAGTATTTTGTTGTTATCTTGACATTCCGAAAGAAGAGAATACATAATTTGGTGAAATGTAATTTGATACTTTTTGTCCTAAGATATTACTGAAACTTTTTAATTTAGTAAAAGGGTATTTTTACTAAGATCTTTAAGCAAACTTTTGCATCAAAATATTACCGTCAATTATTTTTTACTGGAAATTATTTTTTTTATATAAAAGAAATTATATTTTTTTGCCCGTAAGCTCGAAGTCCGTCATAAGTCGGTTCGGCCTCCTTATAATTATGTCACGGTCCGGATTTGTTTTCTTTTTTGGTATCCGCGGCCTCGAATCCGTCCATGACGCTCTGCCCGTCTGGACGTATTTTCTTTTTTTGATGTCCGAGGTTGTGACGCTTCGCACGTCCAGTCATATTTTACTTTTTATATGCGGTTATGGTACGTCCATCCGCGGGAGTCCGAATGTTTGGACATATTTATTTATTGTCCGCGTACATGATATGTCATATCGCGCTATTCCACACGTTCGGACATAAATTTTTTTAAAACAACGGCCATGAGCCACTTCCTTTCGCGTTAGTTCGCCCATTCAGACATATTTTTTATAATAATAGAAGATATTACCCATATATTTTAAACTAATAACAATATATTATTTATTTTGTAAATTGCTAAAGGTTTATTTCTATATTCTTTAAATCAGTAAGATATTTTTATGTATATCTTGTGGTCATGGCATGTCCATCCGCACTTATCGCACGTCTAGACTTATTTTATTTTTTATCCGCGCCATGGTACTTCTATCCGCGTGATCTTTAGCATACGGGTGTACATGTACTCATCCACGTAATGACTAATAGGCTGAGTGAACCTATTCATTAGCTTGTCGCATAAGAGGGATTGCAACCCAAGCGGCCAAGGGTCACGAACCTTTGTTAAACACTTTACGTTCGAGATGTTGGGTGTAAATCGGTATTAATCACATGACAAGTGAGTGATAATATTAAGACACACTGTGCACGTTTAACAAAACTTGTCCACACGACAATTCATATCGTAGTCATGGTACGATCATATTTGTACACGGTTATGGCACGCCCGTTCGGTTGCTCCGCACGTTCGGACCTATTTCATATATTAGTCGCCGTTATGGTACGTCCAATCGCGCTGGTCTACACGACCGTGATTTTTTGAATACTTGATTAACTTTAATACTACTAATCGAGTGTAACACCATTAAACTTGGGGCTTCCAGGGTATAATAATACCACTATTTTCATGCACATCATGCAAATATCTTCAGATATATTAGGTCCGTAACAGGTATTGTGAGCAATACGAAGACGGACATAATATCTGCACCAGTCGCGGAAGTACCTCTTCCTTCGGCACACTCCTTTTCCGCAAACGTTCCTCTTCTGTCAGCGAATTCCTTCGCCACGGAAGTACGTCTTCCGCTGGCTTATTCCTTTTCTAAGTAAGTAAATCTTCCGTTGACTTATTCCTTCACCGCGGAAGTACCTCTTCCGTCGGCACATTCCTTCGTCGCAGAAGTACGCATTCTACTGGCTTATTCCTTTGTCACAGAAGTATCTCTTCTGTTGTCTTATTCTTTCGCCGTAGAAGTACTTATTCCGTCGGCGCATTCCTTCGCCGTGGAAGTACGCCTTGTTCTAGCTTATTCCTTCGCCACGGAAGTATCTCTTCCGTTGCCTTATTCCTTCGCGGTGTAATTACGCCTTTCGTTGGCTCATTACCTCTCCGTGGAAGTACCCTTATGCGGGCTCATTCCTTTGCCGCAGAAGTACGCCTTTCGCTGGCTCATTCCTTTGCTGCGGAAGTACGCCTTCCGCTGGCTCATTACTTCGCCGTAGAAGTACGCCTTCCGCTGGCTTATTACTTTACCCGGCCACAAAGTGACTTCTCCAAAGATTACATTGTTTGACCTTAATTAGACGGAGCCTGATCAAGTACGTTTAGTTCGGGAAAAACCGTAAAAAAATTTGGAAGTCATTATCGAATGTTGTGGCCAAAAGACGAATGTAATATCCGCATCCGCTTGCCGCGAAAGTACATCTTCTATTAAAATGCTATTTTCGCACTATGTTGCATCATCAGCTGGTACAAGAAGTACGCCTTCAACATGTTCATGTTGTAACATACGGGTTCCACCTCCGTCGTCACAATTATAAAACCTTTTTAGCATCCTCACGTTAGAGATGAACAAGAATGATACCTTGCCGATGCTAGTGTTACCCCAAATATAGAAAACATATTCTTCTTACAGGGTCTTTACCGTCACGTAACGGGAAACCAAGCATTTAAGCACAATCACCCGTCTTATGTATACGGGTTCCGCGTAAGATGGATCATGAGCAGCACAGTTTGACATGATCGATGGAGCTTCATGAGTTAAATATGGATTCCTACTATATGAATCATCTCGGATACGCGTACAGGTAGCGGATATGGTGTAAAGCCTATTAACCTTGGTGATAACCTCGCAAACTAGACCGGAGGAGATGATGACGTATGGTGGTTATGCTCACTGTTCGCAACCCCGACCCATCATATTTTTGCTAAAGGTAACCCATTACGAATGGGGCCATAAGTTACGGATGGCCTACAAGGATGTCCTAGCAGTAAGCTGCACGTGATTGCTTAGTAAGCGTGATATATGTATGAGTCTAGCATAACATTATCATGAACCATATCATACTATACTGGGGGACATATCGTCGTATAGTCCGGAATGGGCCCGCGGCCCGACAGGCCCGCGGCCCACACCTTACCCATCTTATAAGAAACCCCAATCCATGCCTATAAATACAGGGGTAGGATCCTCCTACTTCAGAGATTTTCTCTTACTCACACCTCTTTTACCATGTATCGGCCCGATACTAACTTGACCGTCGGAGGTGGACCCCGGGGCTCCGGCCTCTGGTCCACTCCTTACCTGTAACACCCTATTTAATAGGATAGAATGCTACAGTAAATTATGGCGTTCCGTTAAGTATTAATCATGTAATAGTGTATTATAATACTTGTATTGTAATACTAAGTAACTTTCTAAAAATAGTAGGTTTCCATAAATAGTAAGTTTCTAAAAATAGAAAGTTTCCAAAAATAATAAGTTTCCATAATTAGAAATAAGTTGGATTATAAATAATAACTAAAGTTTAATTAGTACAATACAAGTCTTGGTTATAGTTCATTAATTAAATAACTGGTTAGTTTAATTAAACTCTACATTATATGATTTTAATTAAAATACATGTTTTAATTAAAATGACTAAGTATAATACCTTAGGTTATACATGAAATAATTTAATAAATTAATTAACCTAAAGTTTAATATAACATGACTTATAAAAATAGTTTTCATGAAAAACCCGAATCCCGAGCCCGTGTTTAATATAAGCCGAATCAAATAAGTCACAAACAAAGTCCCATCGAGACCTTGAAAGGGTCTTGGTTGACACTAAATAAATCAACCAAACATGTACATATACCCCGACTTAAAGTCGGGGTCCCTTTAGTCTCGGGTCCGAACAACAAAACCAGCCGAGCCCCTTTGGGGGTCTCGGTGGTGCCTCGGTGCACACAAACCGAAAACAAACACACACCCCGACCCTTGGTCGTGGGTTTCTTGCTGCGCCGAGCCAAACCACACCAAGCCGAGCCCCTTGGGGGTCTCGGTGGTGATGAAGAATAGCAAGCCGAGCCCCATAAGGGGTCTCGGTGTCTCGGCCGAACCACAACCCACACCAAACCAAACCCGAAAACATGATTTAATTAATCAATTACATGTTCTGTTCTTGTTCTTGATGATTAATTAAATTATAACATGAAATCAAAAGAATTAAATAAAAAGGAAAAGGTTTGATTTATACCGAATGCGTGAAAAGAAAACGAGAATGATCACGAACACAAAACCAATAGCAAAAATCGTGTGAATCGTCCTTGTTGTTTGTATATGGCCGACAGCAATAGCACAAAAAGGAGGCATGAAAAACTTTTCTGAAAACCTAAAATATGTTTATGTTTTTCCTGTATATTATTATTTAAAATGGGTTATGGGCCAAAGCCCATCTTTCCTTCTTTCTTTGTTGTAGCCGCAGCATAGGGGAGCCCAACAAGGGGGACCCGTAACTTTTCTGTGTCTAAATAATTAATCGTGTATGCTCGTGATTTAATATTCGTGATTCGATATTCGTGATCGTGTCACATTTATAATATTCATGATTGTTCGTTATTTATTGTCGTGACACGTGTATTAATATTATAAATGAAAAGTTTAAATTTTATCGTGTTTTCGTAAGTTACTGTTCACGTGTACTGTTCATAGGTTTTTAATGCGGGTTTTACATTACCGGTTCTTCTTTGTTTGCAACACTACTCAGGACCCGAGAAGATGACAAACGACACAGGGGAGTCGTCAAGACCGCGCCAACCAAATTATACTTCAACAATCTTTGTTTATTAAAGTCTCTTTTGATCAATTGAAAAATAAAACCTGCTGGCATTTGAAAATATTTTTAATAAATATGAGAATTAAAACTTTATAAGAGATATTAATATTTAGATATCTAGATAAAACTATCAAGGGTAAAACTTGTACCTCTTCCGTCCTATAATTATAGTCTATCGACAAAAAACGGGTAGTATAATAAAAATATCATTTTTTCAGTTTTATCTCTTACTTTTTATAGAATGACAATTTTATTTTTAATCAATTAATTTGTAACTTTTTTATTGTTTTAATAATATTTTTAAGTTAAGTGATATGCTAAACTTAATGTAAATTCTTTATTTATTTTTGAAAATAAACTATTAATTTAGGAGATTTAAAAATAATATATTAAATTATAATTTTAAAACGGAAAGAGTAGTATGACTTAGGGCGTAACTTATTTGCTTATCACGTTTGCAAAATGTGAATAATAAAAAAAAGTGTTTGACAGCTTTTTCTAAATAAGTGCTTATTATTTTGAGGGATGTAAAATGACGTTTTGTAAAAGTTAGACATGAGTAACTTTTTGAAAACGAAAAAATCTTATTTGGTGTGTGGCCCACAAAAACAATACAAAGACTTATACTACCCTCTCATTTAATTTTTATGTGGTATGTACGGAGTATTTATTAATGCAAGTGTCTATTTTTATAATTTTACTTATTGACAAAAGTTCCCTAAGGAACATGCATCCAAAAAATAAAAAAGGAAGCAATCTCTAATAGTGTATATTAATCTTTTTAAATTTAATTAAAAAAACAGACTTTCATCCTATTTCTTAAAAGTTAAATATCTCTCAAACTGTTAATCGTTATGAAAAAATAATTATACCGTCACGACAGGAATTAAATTATCTTTCTATAGATATGCACTTCTATATACTTTCTGTAAAACCCCTGTTTTTATCCCTTTGACTTTGTCACCTTGTGTACACATCTTATTGGACTCAATGTAATCTCACTTCATTTTTATATGAAGCACCAGTCTTTTATTAAATTACACTATCAATTCCAGTATATTATTAAATATATGAGACTGTTGACGTGTTTAATTTCCTTGGCCTTCACAAAGCTACGCATTAAACACCTAACAATGACCATATATCTTGGTTTATAAGATTTAACTTGTACATTATACCTTGCCCTAAATATTCAACCATATTTTTCACCTCGTGTATAAGTATGTGACTAAAAAGTGGACGCATCCCCCTCTTTGAAGCTCCATATCACACGAATTTTTGTCATATACTAATATACTTTGACAAATCTTCCTAAAACATGATACATTACCTAACAAACTTACCACATCACTAGATATTTTTCTTTTTCCCCACATGTGTATATATTACACGGATAGGAACAAACCACACAAACAAACTCAAACCTTTTCCTAAACATAACTAGTACTAGGATTTCCCAATCAATTCTTGTACTGGGTTGTCTCCTTTTTGCCCTTACCTTAGCCGTATACCACTCCCCACATCATCGTACAAACACTCTCCCATTAAAAGCTCACAAGTTTAGTCATCACTTGCCCCTTTAACCTTTGCAAACCGACGGCTAAGTCTCAACCCAAGGGCCAATGTACATAACTTCCATTAATGGCATAGTACTAGGATCCCAAGTACTAGATTTTCCTTGTACTCTAATAACTTGGTTTTACTAAGTTAAAAGTTCGTTTTGATTCGATTCGAATTGATTACAGTTGAATGTGCGATTCAGTCGTCTTTGGTGGATAAAAGAAAAGGTCGTCGTTGATTAAAATAAAAATGCAAACTTTAACGTAAATGACAAAGTAAATAAAGCTATAAATGATTAAAAAGTAAATGGAGAAAAATTAAAGCTTGATAAAAAGTAAATTTGAAAACTTAATAAAAATGAAAACTTGAAATTAAAACTAGATAAAACAAGTTTAAAATAACACTTAAGAAAAATGACGGGAAAGTAAAGGTTTAAAATAAGTCGGGAAACAAAAACTAAAACCTAAGTTGGGAAACCAAATGCTTAACCTAATTCGGAATCCAGATTTTTAACATAAGTCGGAATCCAGATTTAATAACTAAGTCGGAATACTCAATTTCAGACCTAAGTTGGAATGTAGATACTTGACTCAATTCGGAATCCAAAGATTGCACACAGTTCGGAATCCTAATCCTTCACATAATCCGGAATATATATTCCACACCTAGTTCGGAATACCCGATTCACCACACAATCCGGAATAATTATTAGGACTTAATCCGGAATGTGTTTCATAACATAATCCGGAATCCAGGCGATACTTAGTAATTCGGAATAGAGACTAGCAACCTAATCCGGAATAACCAAAATTTGCACCTAATTCGGAATGATGGTTCAATACATAATCCAGAATCTTAACCTCACATACAATCCAGGAAACATAAACTTCATATAATCCGGAATGTGGGCTTCACACCTAATTCGGGTAATGGAGACTTGTACTTAATTCGGGAAAAGTTAAATTGCATATAAGTCGGAATAAAGTAGAATCTATCATAATTCGGGATACTAGGGTTTAAAAACCCGAATAAGGAACAAAATGAGCTAAAATGAAAATAAGCAAAAATCTAAATAAGCACTTATCTAAAAACTTAACCAAATCAACATTAAGAAAAAGCATATAAGCCAAAATTTAAAAACTTTTAAAAACACTAAGTAATCAAAATATTTAAAATCAACTTTTTATAAAGAAAAACTTTTAAAAACACTTAATTAAAATTAAGAAAATCACACAAAAAGCTATAAGATCAATAAGCTAAAACAATCAAACACTAAAAACATAAAGAGCAATCAGTTAAGCATAACAATAAGCAAATAAGCATAAATATTAAACAAACAAGAAAGGTAGAACGAGAATGGTGAAAAGCTTGATTAAAGATTAAGATTCAACAACACAAATTAAAGAGTTACTTGAAATAACCTGAAATTAAAGACAAGTATGTAAATGACAATATCAAAAGTGCATAAAATAAAGTGGAGAAATAATTTGTCAAATTATCTAACACCTCCTAATGTGTCATTAGGAGGGTATTTATAGGAGGGGAGATGTTGGTTGCTTTCTTCTTTCTTTCTTTTCTTTTGTCTTCTCGTCTTTCGTCTTTGACAATAAACTCGTCATTCTCGACTTTGTCTCGGGATTTGTCGATAAATAATTTGAACTCGTCTTCTAATTTCTTCATTAATTAGATTTGGTTCTTAGACTTCGTTAAACTTCCGTCTTTAGACTTTTTCTTCCATAAATTTTCAGAATAGGCCTTTGACTTCCGTTCTTTTTGCACTTTTGATCTTTTGACTTCCTTGTCTTTTTCTTCGATAAAAGCCCATGAAAGCCCGTGTTTTCTTCCCTTTTCACATTTTGGTCCTAAATCACAACAAAAACACAAACCACGAATAATTCGGACTTTTATGACGTTAAATACACGTTATGGTCTCGTTTTTAATTGTTTTAAGTGGTAAAAGGATGTGTGTTTCCACACCTATCAAATCCCCTACACTTGACCATTGCAATGCCCTCATGTAATGCATTAGTTATAAAGCAAGATTTATATTTTTCATTATAATTAACCCACCTTGGCCTTTATTAAACATAAGACATTAAGGAAACTTAAAGAGATAGAAAATTACAAAATATTTGAAGGAAGAAAACAAGTAAAGAGATCGAAGACTTACATTAGGGCTTTGGTTGTCATGAACGTTTATCACCCTCAAGTTTCACGTTCCCCAATACCAAGCTTAAAAACAAGATCATTGTTATTATAAGTTAGTAAGCTAACAATCATTCATGTGGCTCAATTATTCACTTAGATTCCCTTATTCCTAGTTGTATCTCTTATATTTTATTGTTGTCTAGAATAATCACGAGGATGCATTGTTTACTTATATCGATAGTTTATTAGGCTGAAAATAAAGTAGGACGATTTAATCAATAGTTAGCTAAAGGATAAAATCTTTTAAAACTGCTTCTCGAGACCTCATAAAGTTCATATCTTGGCATAACTCGCTTCACGATTTGAGACCTTTCTCGGACCGATATTTGGCATTGACTTCATACTTCAAATCTTGAGAAACGTTCTTGAAATAATGGTCTTCTCTTCATAATAGGAATTTCTTCACTTGAAGTTTTTGAGAGATTCTTCATACATTAGACCACGACTTTTTCATTTTTATCCAATCTTTATTTGGGATTTTGATATACAACGATCCGCCTCCTTTTAGGACTTGGATCTATTTATCCTCATACCTTGCTAGGGTCTTTTCGGATAGACTTCTCCATGATCTTTAGGGGAGTATTTGCTTTTCGTCGTGTGTCTTGATCCTTCATATTGATTTTTGATAAATGATTCTTCACATCACTTTGGATCTTTAGCAACAAAATATAGCCCACATGCCTTGTTAGGGCCTTTTCGGACTCGCCAATCTTCGCATCCTGCTTCAATAAGTTATGCCTTGGCTATGAACTCTAATTAATCCCGAGCAACTTTTAAACGATCTAGTGCTAGAAGCTAAGTAACTTTTCAAATCGTACGACCGTACTTATTGCAAATATATTTATTAACAAGTGATGGGAGAAAAAGCTAATAATCAACTCACATAAATTCATGAAAGAATACCAAACTAATAATTGACTTTATCATCTCTCGTCCTCCACAATTTAAAATCTCAAGGAATGAGACTCGTGGATTCTTAGCCAATTAAATCAAAGTTTTGGGTTTTCAAGTCATCTATAGGATCTTGTAACTCCTTAGACTTTTTCAAGTTTAGAATTCGCATTTTAAAGTTCTCTTGATAAACGACTTTCTAGGATCAATTATATGAACTTGCGAAAAGTTCTTGTTCTTAACCCATAAAAGTTAAGACTTTCGCGTTTTAAAGTTCCCTACATAAAAGCCTAGCAAAACTTGACTTAAACACGTTAAGGATACTAGCTAGAGTAAACTTGGATAAGTAAACTCGGGCTGAGTCAAAAGATTCATGACGAGACTAATATATCAAAGACATCTAAACTTATTAAAACTATTTTATTAAAATTTATTCTAGCAATGAAAGAAAATAAAGATAGCAAAGGAAAATACAACTAGGCCAAAATAGATCAAAATTTTTGAAAAATGTCAAAAAATCAATTTTCCAGTTAAAATGAGGACAAATACAAGGAAAAGCCCACTTAACTTCGATAGAAGTCCCCCTACACTTAATATAAACATTGTCCTCAATGTTTAAGCATGTGGGAGTAAACTCCCCTACACTTAGGACATTGTGCACGTTGTTTAAATCTTGCTAAGGAAGAGACGACTAAAGTGATTCCTATTTTAATATTAAAGAATCTAAAATAGTGAATCAAAAGAGTTTAGTATAAAACCGGGAAGACGGGTACACGGAATCACGAGTCATCAAAAGTCATCAAGAGTGGAACTTTGAAAGCTCAAATCCCTGCACATCATAAGAAAGAAAACAACAAACACATACTAGGGTCTCTCCCTACACTTATTATAAAAACGGATAAAAAGGATAGATACTCGGGTTGCCTCCCGAGAAGAGCTTGTTTTTGTTCACCGAGTCGTGAGCCTGACTCGACCTTGATTATCATGGTAAGAACATTAAAGAACATTGTGACAACCGCGGTTTTGAGGTTTGTCACTTAGTTTTATTTTGTGCAAGTTACGTGTCTTTACGTATTTATGTGCTAAGTGGTGTGTATAGATTATGGTTTGGATATCGTTTCGGGTACGGGGTACCTTGTGAGTGAAACGATGTGTGATGATTTCATGTTCATGAGCTCACATGGCAGTGACTATGAAATGAGATGGTGTTATTTGGTGGTTTTACGTATACGTATATGTATTATTGAAAATCGTATTTTTACGGTTTAGGGTTTCGCATTTAGGGGTCTCAGAAGAGGTACTTAGCCACGGGAGTATTTTTCAGGATGGTTTTAAGTCATTTAGGACTTAGTTAATTTGTTTAATTCATATTTCAATAGTTTTTATAAAACTTTATATTTTTACGTCTTTTACGGTATACGCGTAAAAACTGACTAGTTTTACGGTTTTGGAGGATTTAGGAGCTGAAATAAATTAAGGAAAATTAAGGTAATATTAATAAGATATTACTTAATAATGAAATATATAAAAAACGAAATTTAGGTGGTGTTTGGTCGGTTATGTGACGCAAGAAAAGGAAAAAAAAAAGGAAAAAGGGAACCGGGCTTTTGTATTTGGGCTAGGACTGGTTAGGATTAATTATATAAGGTTTTTATTTCTCAAAACACTTCATAAAATCCCTGGAGATCAATAAGGAGTCGAAATCTACAAGATAAGAATTAGGGTTTTCATAAAAATCTTGGTTTTTCATAAATCAAAGGTAAATCTTTATAACCCTTTTTAATTAAAGTGTTTTAATTCTTTCTCAATCATCTTATGATAGATTTAGGTTAGGGTTTAAATAAAAATCTGTATATTAATGATATTATAATGATTAGGTGAATTGGGGATTGTAATTAGTGGAGTTATGGGTAATTAATTAGACTAATTATGTTAAAATCGTTTTTTAAAAACTGGGTAGGTCAATTGTTTTGACCATATATAGAGTTCTACAAGCTCTTATTTTGCGATCCAAGTATCCTTGGAAAGGTAATTGAGTTGGCTTTCAAATTCAAGAAACTAGAACTAAATTGGAGGTCGGGAAGTGGGTCAAAAACAGGTTACAACAGTCGAAGGTCAAAATAGTTTGGAAATCAGTCGGGTTTAATTTAATGTTTTAAGGTGATTGGGATACTTAGGAGTACACTTGAGCCCTATAATGATCATGGGTGTTGGTTTATATATTAAATAAGAGATATGGAGGAGGGCTAAGTAAATTGATTAGGGTAAGACCCCCTAATCATAACAAACTTTTTGTATGTTCAAAATCAGTAAAACCCGGATAGAGAAAAGTATATATACATATATCGGGGCTTTAACAGTAGCTTTAAGGTTGGGGAAAAAGGGAGGAGTTAGCTAACATATTTAAGGGAATAGGGTTCCCTTTACAGAGGTCATGGGTATGGGTAGGTGGGCTCTTGGCTTATAGTTTGGAGACCTAAAAACCGTGACTTTTTTGGGTAAAATGTTAACGGGACGGGTTATGAAGTAAACTAAGTTAAGGGCTTTATAGAGGGGTGTAATGAGATGCTTAGAGCATATAATTGAGGTATATATATGAGAGAAGGTTAGATGTCCGTCATAGGTTGATGAGCCATCTTAGTGTTTGCTTCATGTTTTGATTGTGTGCTTTTGTTTGTTAACTTTTTGCTAGTGCGCGGACTTTTGAAGAAGCTCAATCAGGTGAGTTTCATTATCCCATGTCTTTTAATGATTTTGAATTCTAGATGGGATGGAAGAGACACTGTTTGGTTTTATAACTTATGATGTGAATGTTTTATGATTGGTAATGGACTTGTGTGTACATTTATGTGATTAATTGGTATGTGATTCTTGATTGTGTTTATGATTTGGATCGGGGGACACGTACCATCTCAATTATTGTGGTTTGACTTGGTACCAAGGGGATGTTGACAAGGCGGGGCCTTGGGGAGGTACATAGATGTGTGAGCATCTATGGGACCAATGGATAATGACAAGGCGGGGCCTTGGGATTGGTACATAGGTGTATGGGCGCCTATGGTACCATGGTGTTTGGTAAGGCTGGGAGCCTTGGATTTGGTTTGGAATGATTGATCTTGAATGTTAGTTGTTAATGCATACTTGTAGCACATTGTTCATATGTTCTTAAACTTGGTTATTATTCACAGCTTATGCTTTGATTTTGGCGTTGAAGTCTAAACCTATGACTCTCACCAACTTTATGTTGACGTGTTTTAGTGTCTCTTTCAGGTGATAAAGTGGTTAAGCGTGAGAACATATGTGGCTAGGATTGGAGTCACGTAGGAGTGCATTTAGAAGGAGATCCCCGTTCCTTCTTAGTTTCTTTTGTTTGTTTAATAGTTGATACTATGAACACCTATATGTTGGTTTGTTTGTTTTATTGTTTGTCTTTGGTAAGAGGTGGGACTTTTACCTACTTACCTAGACTCCTGCATTGTTGAGATATTGTCATGACATTTGTGTCACCTTTTATGATATTTCTTATTTCATTTAGTTATCTCTATAGACACGCCATGTTGTGATGATATCCATACGTCGCGCCCCATATTCCGCCATGGTGGGGTGTGATAGAATGGTATCAGAGCCAATGGTTATAGAGAATTAGGTTGCCTAGTCTAGTAGCCTAGTCTATAGCTAAAGGGTCCCTGTATATAGGCGTCATAGGAGTACGTGTGCATTTTATATTAATTAAAGTTTTCTGGATGTTATTGGTTTTTACTTGCGATGTTTGTTAAGTTTTGACTAGTATGGGTTGAACCATAGTAGTTCATACTTAGCCACATGTTATTTTCTTTTCGAGGTGTGACTAGTGCAGATTGAACTATAATCATCCACGCTAGTCATTGTCGTATTTTGCTTAAATTGTACATTATAGTACATAATTTGGTACATGGTTGTTTCTATCTTTTGTTGGGTTATTTTATGTACCTCAGGTATAGTATTCTTCTTTTGATGTTTAAGTCATGTTCCCTAAGAATCATGTGGTGGTTCGAGTTAAGTAGGTGGATATTAAAGATTTTAAGCTGTTTCCACTCTTATGGGTAATACAAGGCTTTTACCCCAAGTATGAAAGTTCGTTAAACCGATCTTTTCGAATTGACTATTGGTAGAAAGTGCGACTCAATTGTTCTTGGTGGAATAATAAATGGTTTGTTTGATTATCTATTTTAAACTAATAGCAAAAATGTAAATGTCGTTGAGTAAAATAAGAGCTTTAAAGATTAAACTAAAATAACGAGTTAAAAATAAATGATTGAAAACTTAAAGAAAAGATTAGAAAAATACTTGAAAACTTAGTGAAACTAACACTTGAAAACTTTGTAAAAACAAGAAACTAAACCATCGGAAAGCAAAATGTAAATTTGATCGGAATATGTGGTCGGAAAGTGCAATCGGAATGTGGGAAAATATGGCTGATCGGAATATTAAAGATGCTATAATCGGAATATCCAAAAATCGAATCCAAATCGGAATGTTATACAAAAACTCCCAGTCGGAGTATTAAAACCCTATTCCGATTAGGTGATCGGAATTGGAAGGTTGCCAAATCGGAATACAATAAACCCTAATCCGATCTAGATGATCGGAATGAAGATGATCAAATCGGAATACAGAGAGCCAATCAGAAAGCCTAATCGGAAAAAGGTTTACCCTTTTCCGATTAATATGGGATTCGAAAATAAGCAAAGTAATAAGCTATTTTGATAAGCTAATCACCAAAACTTGAACGAATCAAAAGTGAAACAGACTAAATATGTACAAATAACAACTTATCCAAACTAAATTAAGCAAACTTTTAAATCAAACTATAAAAAGATGAACTTTTTAAGAAAACTTTTTAAAAAGTAAATAAGCTAAACATATAAACAAGCCAATAAGCACAAAGATCTTAAAGCTTATTCGTATGAAAACTTAAGTAGGCATAAAAAGATGAACTTTTAGGCACGAAAACATTAAGAACAACACGGATCAAATAGATTTCGCACCAAAAGTAAACTAAAATCAAAGAAAGGTAGAAAGAGATGAAAGATTAAAAGCTTAACTTGAACTTGATTAATGAAATCCAAATACAAAAGGTTTAATCTTGAAAGATTAAAAGAAAGAAAAGACAAAAACTTAGTGAGAGAAAGTTGAGAACTTTCTCTCTCTAAAAACTAGAAAGAAAAATGAAAAATGGAACTAACTACTAAAAACTAACCAACCCTCCTAATGTGTATTAGGAGGGTATTTATAGGGAAAAATGGGAAGGTGTGCATGTGTTGCCTCTTCTTCTTTCTTCTCGACTCGATTTAATTCTTTGTCTTTTCTCGATGTCGTCTCGGGATTTGAACTTGTCTTAATAATTTTCTTCTTTAATTTAGACTTGAGTTCTTCGACTTCATTAAACTTCCGTCTTTAGACTTTTTCTTCGATAAATCTTCAGAATAGGTCTTGGACATCCGTTCTTTAAGCACTCTTGATCTTTTGACTTCGTCTTTTTCCGTTTTCTTCGATAAAAGCCCGTGAAAGCCCGTGTTTTCTTCCTTTTTCATCTTTTGGTCCTAAAACATAATAAAAACACAAACCACGCATAATTCCGACTTTACGACATAAATTACACGTTTTGGTCTTTTTATTATTGGAAATAAGTGGTAAAAGGATAAGTGTTTTCACACTTATTAATGGGCGACATGACTTATAACTAATTATGTTTTCGTTTTGGATTTAGTCTATGTTGTTTTAGCTAAACTATAGATTTATGTATTTCAAGAGTTTGACTATGTTATTTTAATGGATGGAGTTTTGGAATTTTTTTGGTTATGTGGTTATGAACTTATGTGAGTAGATGGATTTATGTGTTATATGTTGTATTGATTCTTATAAGTGTCATCATAGGAGGGAGTGCATTGGGGAAAGGGTAATTGTATAAGTATGGTGGCCAACATAGTTATACAACTACCACAACTTCAACTGGTTCTCAAGTATGATTGCATGAAAGAGGGTTAGTACATGCTTGTATATGATGAGATGTGGATTTTGGGCATATGTATAATATATGGGTTTATGTATAATATATGGGTTTATGTAACGGCTGCCTACGGTATGACTATTTTTTAGTGTGTTATATGTATTGGGTTATACTCATGTTGTGTGATTATGGGGTCACACGATATGGAATGGTTTTAGTGATGGGCTTTATGCCTTGTGGTAAGATGGTGATTACTCGTATGAGAAAACGAGTGTATGACGCGATTGATTGATCTGACATGTATGGTAACGAGTACGTTTTGGGTGATTTAATAGGTATATATATGCGGAAGTATATATACTAGTATGTGTTAAGTTATGATATATGGTCGTTAATAAGTGTGTAAACACTTATCCTTTTGCCACTAAAATCAAGGAAAAACAAGACCTAATCATGTGTTTAATGTCGTAAAAGTCGGAATTACGCGTGGTTTTGTGTAAAATAGGTACAAATGATCAAAAGAAGAGAAAACACGGGATTTTACGGTCAAATGTTGAAGAAAAGTCGAAGACAAAGTCAAAAGATCAAAAGTGTGCCGAAGATCACGAAACCTGACAAAGTCGATACGATTTGAAGAAAAGATCGAGGAAGCCGAAAATCAAGTTCAAATTTGTTCACGGATTCAAGTCTTTGAATGATTTTTGTCTTGTGGGTCCCACAATGGATAGATGGGCTCAAAAGCCCATGTAAGGATTTAAAGTAACTACTTATGGATCAATAGCCCAAAAGGCCCAAAAATATTTATGAATGGATTGAAAAATAACAATGGCCCATAAGTCCAAAATTGAAAACGAATGGAAATGTTTTTTTTTCATTTGGGCCAAGCCCATTAGATGCATAAATATGGGACGGAGGAATTTATTTGGTAGATTGATAAACTTGGCTTGGTCAATCACACGGTCAACACAAACGAATAAACTTTTCACTCCCTCACAAAATAAATGAACTTTATCCATCACCTCACCACACACGTGTAACCTAAAGCTACTCACTCCGCACATTTTCATTTAAAAACGTATTTACCATCCCCACTTTTTCCTTTCGTTAAAAACAATGTGAAATATTTCACTGTTTTTCTTTCTCCTCCACTTTTTACACAGCAAATCTCACAAACCCTAATTCACCCACATAAAAATTACCCATGAAATTTGGGGGTTTTACCCTTAATGGTTAATTCACTCAAAGAGGAATTAAATCCCCATAAGAATCGCAGCAAACACCCACAAGGTGGTCCTCATCTCTCTCCGGCGTGGCCTATCCTTGGCTTGTGATTGGCCAATACACCTCTCCATATCCCCTCCATCCAATAATAATTTGCCACATCACCTCTAAACAAACACAACAAACACACCCATATCCAGCTTGGCAATCCGTGGCTCACAAAGTTATTTTCAGCCGATGATCAAGAGAGAGAAAGAAGAATGAAGGATTTAATGGCTAGGATTGAATGCTTACTATGGAAGCTAAGAAGAAGGTTTCCTAGGGTTTTCCTATAAAAACCCTTAATCTGTAATTTAATTAGCACTTTTTCTTTATTTTTATTTTCTGCAAAATTAGATTAGGTTTAATGAAATTTTAATTTTCAGTTTATGTAATTTTTATTACAATTAATGAAATGTTACTTTTATTAATCTCGTCTCTATTTAGATTTCTGTCAAATTTATTTATCATCTTTAATCTGTTTTATTTTTTATATTACTGTTTATCTTCATTCGATATAAAAAAAATAAAAAAAAATAAAAAAAATAAAGGAAAGTGATAAATATCTTTCCCCACTGGGAAGATTAAATAGTAGCTTGGTTTGTTTGATTCAGATACTGTTGATGATCTTGGTTCGAAAACGAGATGATGAAGGTGATGATTGTTATCAAATCATAAGGGGGTTCAGCACCACCCTTCGTCACAACGGTTTCGACAATAGGTTCTATTCTCCTTTCTCTTTTAAGTTTTAGTTAAGTTTTGATTTAGTTTAATTTTATCTGCTTATTTGATTTGATCTGCTAGTTGTATTGGTATTTAGTTTTTTTGAATCTGCTTAGTTATATTTTATCTGCTTAGTTTTAGTAGTTTTGTTTGGCTTGTTAAATTTTAGATTTGATTTGGATCTGTTTATTAGACTGCTTGGTTTGATAGATATTAGTCGTTAGTTTTTTCTAGCTAGTAGTGCTTATAAGATTTGATTTAGCTTTATCACTGTTTTGTTTTAAATTTTATAGGATTGCTTGTTTGATTAATTTAGTTTATTTAGTTTTTGCTTATTGGATTATTTAGCTTCTCTGGTTTCATTTTGTTTAAGATCTGCTTATTTTCTTGTTTAGAGATTCTGCTAGTTGCTTATTTTATAAATACTATTTGTTCATTTTTAGTTGCTTATTTTAAATACTTATAGATTCTCTTATTTGTTTTTTTTTGCCTGTCTGATTTTTTGCTTATAGCTTATTTGATGTTTATTCGTTACTGTTCTGCATAAAACTCAGACCATTTGGTCTGAGTATTAAAACTCAATAAATAAAAAATTATTAACAAAAAATTTTGTCTGTCGAGGGGTTCGAATCCTCGACCTCGCGCTCAACAGCCAACCTCCATAACCAACTCCTCTAGACCTGTTTTTGTGTAGGAGTACTCGTCCATTAATTAATATAGGGTTTTTATATAGCTGTCAGTTTTAATATAAATACAAGTTTTTAGTGTAAGTAGTTTATTTATTTAATTAGAAATTTTTTTTATTAATTCTCTTTTATTCAGTTTTTATAAAAATATAAAAAGATAAAAAAATATTTTTATTTAAATTACTTTTATAATTTTAAATTAGATTTCAGTATAGTTTTAGTTTCAAAATAGATTTCATTAAAAGTTTTTAAAATTAGTTTATTTCAGTTTATTTAGTCTTATTAAAATTAGATTTAGATTTAGATTTAAAGTTTTATTTCAAAAATTAGTTTTAATTTTTTTAAGTTTAAAATAGTTTTAATTAAAATTAGTTTAAATTAGATTTTGTTTTAATTAGATTAAAAGGTTTTTTATATTAAATAGTTGTTAGTTTAAAATTCCAAAATATATATTACCAAAAACAAAGTAAGTCCACGTTAATTTGAGATCAAATTCGAGTCGATTTGTGGAACGAAAATAGACAATAAAAAGAGTTTGCAAAAACCCTAGCATTAAAATGGCGCCGCTGCCACTTCGCTCGTTACGATTGACGATTTGCCGTGAGACGATTTGGATTTTGGGATCCGTTCGATTTTGAACGTTATTTTTCTTGTAAAAAAATAAAAATAAAAAACATAAAAAATCAAAAAGATAAAAATACATAAAAAAAATTAAAAAATCATCTAAAGCAAATTCTTTCCTAAGATTTGCACCAAAAAAATTAAAAAATCCAAAAGTAATACTTTTCCTAAATTATTACACCAAAAATATTCCTCTTTATCCTCTATTGTGTTTAATTCTTTTCTCTACCCCTCTTATTTTTAATTCTTCATGGATTCGTACTGTGTAAGATGTGGGAGACCATGGAATGGTTATCAAACATGCCAATGGTGTACATGTGAGCGATGCGCCTATCATCTCGACAATACACAACTTGGATTTTGTCCACTTTGTAATTCAGCCAATTCGTACTTCACCTCTCCCATATATGAGGATCCATATCCGCAAAATGCACCGGGTTTTTCTCCATACCCGTGTTGCAACTATTGTGGGGGGCCTCATGATACTTCTTATTGTCAACCGATGAATTATGAGCCACATCCGTGCTATAATTCCGGTTGTCAAAATTTTGGACCCCCACAAAACTCTGTCATTCATCAACCTTCTTTTGAAGAATAACTCCCTAGTTGGGATGAAATTCTTGAAAGCTTAAAGCAACTCAAAGTTAGTTCGCATGACGAAAGCCGACAAGAGCAAGTATCTAATCTTAGTGCTCCTTCTCCTCCTCTTGTACGTTCTTACTATTATGATGATGACGATGAGAATTCTATTTCTTGGAATGATCTTTGTGCTCAATGTCCTAGTGCAATTGTAATTCCTTCTCTCAATATCCCAAATGCATCTAAGGATTGTGATACATCGAGTGAGATTAGTGATTTTGGTCTCGACAAATTCTTTGATGAAGTTTGTGATGTGCCGACTTTTGCAGAGCTTACGGACGCGGTCGCTCCGCTAGTCCATGATCACATACTCACAAATCCACAAGCGATAATTGATTCTCCTAACAAGAGTTCAACATGTGGTGAGTATGATGATTTTGTCTTCGAGCCCGAGATTGAGGAATTTATCAACCGAGAGCTAGCTCTTTTACCTCCACTTCCACCTACGAGTGAAGACGATTTTTCCAATATCGAGGCCGAACTTGATGAGTTGGAACGTCTTATTTTTAATAATAATGACGAACCAACTCACATGACCACGCATCCAATTCTCGAGGAGTTACCTAATCAATACTCCTCTAATGAGAATTACGTTTACCACATTCGTGAGGATTTAACTTATCAATAAATCTCACAAATGAATGATGGTTTCGTACTTGATCGTGATCTCTTCAAGAGAATTTCTAAAATCCTCAATGAGGGGAATGACAAACCTTTTTTTGACGAGCCTATCTATGATGAAGAAATCGAAGAGATTCATGTTCATGAGGATGAATACTTTGACCCGGGAGGTGACATTGACCATTCTATGATTGATACCTTTACGTATTTGCCGAATAGTAACCATTCATTGTCTTTGGGGGATGACAATTTATCTCCTTTACCCACCCCACCTCCCGTGGATCACGATCTCACATACTTCTCGTATGTTGAGCGGACTTTTCTCCCATCCAAGACTTATCCTCCTGCCTTTCCTTTATTAATGTCCTCCGGGAACGAGGACAAGGTCTTTGATCCCGGTAATACATTCGAGGCTTCCCCATGGACCATTTAATTCGGGGTCGAGTCAGGCTCGTGACTCGGTTAACAAAAACAAGCGCTTCTCGGGAGGCAACCCGATGATCTATTATTTTATCTATTTTCTACAATAAGTGTAGGGGGAGCCGTGTGTAGGTTGTTTGTTTGGTGTGTTGTGATTGTGCAGGGACATGTGCTTAATGATCCACTTTTGGTACTTTTGACGAGACCCGTGTTCCCGTGTTTCTCGTGTACCCGGTTCCTTCGATAAGTTTTTGCTATTGTGATTCAATCATGTATATAAATAAGACAAATAAATGTAATCACTTTAGTTGTCCTTTCCTTAGCTCGATTTTAAACAACGTACTCAATGTCCTAAGTGTAGGGGAGTTTTCTCTCCCACATGCTTAAACATTGAGGACAATGTTCATATTAAGTGTAGGGGGGATTTCTATCGAAATTTTAGTGGGCTTTTCCATGAATTTGACCCTATTTAACCGGAAAATTTAAAAAAATTTCAACGTTTTCAAATTTTTGATCTATTTTGGCCTAGTAGTATTTTTACTTATTTTCCTTTTTTCATCGCATCGTAATAATTTCCATTTCAAGAATAAAGTCAATAAATAAATAAATAAAATGGTTTTAGCAAGTTTAGATATCTTTGATATATTAGGCCCGTCGTGAATATTTTGACTCAACCCGAGTTTACTTATCCAAGTTTACTCTAGCTAGTATCCTTAACCATATGGACCTTAATTGGTTTATTAGGCTAAACATCCACTAGTCTCATTCCTTGAGATTTTAAATTATGGAGAACGAGAGATGATAGAGTTGATAATAAGTTTAAGGGTTAATTTTTGCTTATATGATTTTTGTGGCTCTTTCTTCCCGCTTGTATATTGAATTGCTTAATAAATGAGGATTTTTGCGGTGTAGATTCGATATCTTAACTCTTAGCCAAATCTTTATTCTCCTTGTTATTAAAGCATGAACACATTGAGGGTTCCAGCGTTGTGGACTTCCGACTAAGGTGGCTCATAACCACTAAGTAGGAGGTATTCAGACCATGGGACCGCGGAATTTGGCCTACTATATATATCATAATAAGAAAGAATAAGATTAAAACATGACCTCAAGGAGCCTTAGGGTGTGGGGCATGTAGCACGAACCTTGTCATTAGAGCCTTAGGGTGTATGGCATGGTAAGTGTTGAATAAAAATTGATCAAAAATCAATTCCCTCGTTTATCGTTCAAGGAGCCTTAGGGTGTGGACAATATACGGGGAGCATTTTTACATCTTAAAGAGCCTAAGGGTATATGATGTGAACTTGCTAAACTCCACATAAAGTCTACATGACTTTGGAGGAAATAATTAATAAGTAGTACTATTGGCCATATTTTGGGTCCGGGAATTTATTCCCCAAATCGTGTTAAATCATCCTTGATGTGGGCTTACTTTAGTGACAACGTTTTTGAGGACGAGGTTAGGTTTTGAGTGTCGGGATTGCACCGTTTGACCTTCATTTTTGGAATAATAATTATCAAATAAGTCAAATGAGCCTTCGGGTGAATGACAATCAATAAAATCTAGAGATACAACGTAGGAATTGGAGAAAGAGTATTACACAATTGTCTTATATAAGTGGTTTTAACTTGAGGACTTATGGTAAACAATGATCTCGTTTTTAAGCTTGGTATGGGGAACATGAAACTTGAGGGTGATTAATATTCATAACACCAAAGCCCTAATTTAAGTCTTAGATTTCTTTACGAGTTTCTTCCATCTAATAATTTCCAAGTTAAATAAAATTGTTATAACTTTTGTTTCCTTTTAAGTCTTTATCTTTTTATCGTAGTAATAATAGTATATCTTAAAAAAGGCCATGATGGATTAATTATGAGAAAAATATAACTATATGCTTTGAAATAATGCATTGCATGGGGTCATTGCTATGGTCAAGTGTAGGGGATTTAATAAGTGTGTAAACACTTATCCTTTTGCCACTAAAATCAAGGAAAAACAAGACCTAATCATGTGTCTAATGTCGTAAAAGTCGGAATTACGCGTGGTTTTGTGTTTTTGTGTAAAATAGGTATAAATGATCAAAAGAAGAGAAAACACGGGATTTTACGGTCAAATGTTGAAGAAAAGTCGAAGACAAAGTCAAAAGATCAAAAGTGTGCCGAAGATCATGAAACCCGACAAAATCGATACGATTTGAAGAAAAGATCGAGGAAGCCGAAAATCAAGTTCAAATTTGTTCACGGATTCAAGTCTTTGAAGGATTTTTTTCTTGTGGGTCCCACAATGGATAAATGGGCTCAAAAGCCCATTTAAGGATTTAAAGTAACTACTTATGGATCAATAGCCCAAAAGACCCAAAAATATTTATGAATGGATTGAAAAATAACAATGACCCATAAGTCCAAAATTGAAAACGAATGGAAATGTTTTTTTTCATTTGGGCCAAGCCCATTAGATGCATAAATATGGGACGGAGGAATTTATTTGCTAGATTGATAAACTTTGTTTGGTTAATCACATGGTCAACACAAACGAATTAACTTTTCACTCCCTCACAAAATAAATGAACTTTATCCATCACCTCACCACACACGTGTAACCTAAAGCTACTCACTCCACACGTTTTCATTTATAAACCTATTTACCATCCCCACTTTTTCCTTTCGTTAAAAACAATGTGAAACATTTCACTGTTTTTCTTTCTCCTCCATTTTTTACACAGCAAATCTCACAAACCCCAATTCACCCACATAAAAATTACCCATGAAATTTGGGGGTTTTACCCTTAATGGTTAATTCACTCAAAGAGGAATTAAATCCCCATAAGAATCGCAGCAAACACCCACAAGGTGGTCCTCATCTCTCTCCGACGTGGCCTATCCTTGGCTTGTGATTGGCCAATACACCTCTCCATATCCCCTCTATCCAATAATCATTTGCCACATCACCTCTAAACAAACACAATAAACACAACCATATCCAGCTTGGCAATCCGTGGCTCACAAAGTTATTTCCAGCCGATGATCAAGAGAGAGAAAGAAGAATGAAGGATTTAATGGCTAGGATTGAATGCTTACTATGGAAGCTAAGAAGAAGGTTCCTAGGGTTTTCCTATAAAAACCCTTAATCTGTAATTTTAATTAGCACTTTTTCTTTATTTTAATTTTCTACAAAATTAGATTAGGTTTAATGTAATTTTAATTTTCAGTTTATGTAATTTTTATTACAATTAATGAAAAGTTCTTTTTATTAATCTCGTCTCTATTTAGATTTCTGTCAAAATTTATTTATCATCTTTAATCTGTTTTATTTTTTATATTACTGTTTATCTTCATTCGATATAAAAAAATAATAAAATAAAGGAAAGTGAGAAATATCTTTCCCCACTGGGAAGATTTAATAGTAGCTTGGTTCGTTTGATTCGGATACTGTTGATGATCTTGGTTCGAAAACGAGATGATGAAGGTGATGATTGTTATCGGTTCATAAGGGGGTTCAGCACCACCCTTCGTCACAACGGTTTCGACAATAGGTTCTATTCTCCTTTCTCTTTTAAGTTTTAGTTAAGTTTTGATTTAGTTTAATTTTATCTGCTTATTTGATTTGATCTGCTAGTTGTATTGGTATTTAGTTTTTTTTAATCTGCTTAGTTATATTTTATCTGCTTAGTTTTAGTAGTTTTGTTTGGCTTGTTAAATTTTAGATTTGATTTGGATCTGTTTATTAGACTGCTTGGTTTGATAGGTATTAGTCGTTATTTTTTTCTAGTTAGTAGTGCTTATAAGATTTGATTTATCTTTATCACTGTATTGTTTTAAATTTTATAGGATTGCTTGTTTGATTAATTTAGTTTATTTAGTTTTTGCATATTGGATTATTTAGTTTCTCTGATTTCATTTTGTTTAAGATCTGCTTATTTTCTTGTTTAGAGATTCTGCTAGTTGCTTATTTTTAAATACTATTTGTTCATTTTTAGTTGCTTATTTTAAATACTTATAGATTCTCTTATTTGCTTTTTTTTGCCAGTCTGATTTTTTGCTTATAGCTTATTTGATGTTTATTCGTTACTGTTCTGCATAAAACTCAGACCATTTGGTCTGAGTATCAAAACTCAATAAATAAAAAATTATTAACAAAAAATTTTGTCTGTCGAGGGGTTCGAACCCTCGACCTCGCGCTCAACAGCCAACCTCCATAACCAACTCATCTAGACCTGTTTTTGTGTAGGAGTACTCGTCCATTAATTAATATAGGGTTTTTATATAGCTGTCAGTTTTAATATAAATACAAGTTTTTAGTGTAAGTAGTTTATTTATTTAATAGAAAGTTTTTTTATTAATTCTCTTTTATTCAGTTTTTATAAAAATAAAAAAAATAAAAAAATTATTTTTATTTAAATTACTTTTATAATTTTAAATTAGATTTTAATATAGTTTTAGTTTAAAAATAGTTTTCATTAAAAGTTTTTAAAATTAGTTTATTTCAATTTATTTAGTCTTATTAAAATTAGATTTAGATTTAGATTTAAAGTTTTATTTCAAAAATTAGTTTTAATTTTGTTTAAGTTTAAAATAGTTTTAATTAAAATTAGTTTAAATTAGATTTTGTTTTAATTAGATTAAAAAGTTTTTTATATTAAATAGTTGTTAGTTTAAAATTCTAAAATATATATTACCCAAAACAAAGTAAGTCCACGTTAATTTGAGATCAAATTCGAGTCGATTTGTGGAACGAAAATAGACAATAAAAAGAGTTTGCAAAAACCCTAGCATTAGTCGTTCAGTAGTTATTAACTTATTATAACTTGAACGTACCTTGTGTTTGCTCGTGTTTTATGGTGCTAGAGTTTAATGGAGTTCCAACGACGTTTTGAGTCTTTTGATGTGTGTCTACATTCGGGTATGTATTTAATTAATGAGAACTACTAAATTTTCTTACAAATAAGTGTGGCTGATTATAGGAAAACGGTTTTGAAAATAATTTGTAAGTGTATGGTATGATATCGTGACTTACATATTTTTTTAAGTTTGTGGTAGTAAGCTAATAAAAAAAATTGTCTTGAAAATTATTGGATTAGTTTTATGTGTAACATGTGATCATACATTTTAAAGGGGTAAAGAAATTTTACAATAATTTTCTTAAGTGGAGTTAAAATCTTAGAAGTATGTAACTAAGACGGAAAGAGTAAAAAGGGAGATTTTATTATAGTAATGATAATAATAACACCAGACCTTGTAAACGTGTAGTAGTTTAGTTATAACCAGCCTAAATGGATTATATAAAATAATAATAATAATATAGAATAAAAAAACACTGTATTTTATAAACATGTATTGATTTCATAATAACAAGTGAAATAAATTTAATATGGGTAAGCGAAATAAGGGTTAAAATAAGATTGTAGTATACTAACTAGTTGATATCTTGATAAAATGATGAAGATAAAGGATGAGTTTATGGTTAAAAATGAGTATGATTGATTTTAGTAGTATGGGAGTTTGGTTCTTATGGGAGGTAACTAATTGGGGAGAAAGTTTAAAATTTTCTAAGGTATCGAAATTTGGTAATATTAATCGTGACGAGTGATAGGTGTGAAAACACCCATCCTTTTTACCACTTAATTGCAATAATAACGGAGCCAGAACGTGTATTTTATGTCATTTATGTCGGAATTATGCGTGGTTTGTGTTTTTGTTGTGATTTAGGACGAAAAAGTGAGAAGTGGAGAAAACACGGCATTCACGGGCTTTTATCGAAGAAAAAGACGAAAGATGAAGTCGAAAGATCAAGAGTGGAAAAAGAACGGAAGTCCAAGACCAATTCTGAAGATTTATCGAAGAAAAAGTCAAAGGACGGAAGTTCACTAAAAATCCGAAGAACTCGAGTCTTATTTATGAAGAAAATACAAGACGAGTTCAAAGAAATCCCGAGACAAAATCATTTAAGTCCAAGATTTAAGAAGATTAAAGAAAGGAGGGACCTAATGACGCAATTAAGGAAAAGAGGAAAGAGGGAGGAAGCTTCCTAAGCCCCTCCCTAATCACCACTATAAATAGACCATTAGTTTTCATTTTTCTAGTTGTTGATGGCTTGACAAACCACTCTTCCACCATTTTCATTTCTTGTCATTTATTTTCTTGCATTTTAATTCCTTGTTATGCACTTTTAATCATTTAATTTTCAAGTAAGTTTTCATTATTTGTTCTTTAATCTTTATTTTTCTTGTCTTAATCTCTCATCTTCCTTTCTTGATTCTTGTTTACTTTTGGTGCGAGTTACTTATGATCCGTGTTGTTCATTAAAGTTTCGTGCTTAAAAAGTTAATCTTTTTATGTTTTGATTTTAAAGTTTTCTTGTTTTACGTTGGATAAGTTGTCTTTCATGCTTATTTTGTCTTTTTCATTATTGATTCGTCCTAGTTTTGGTGTGAGCTTATTACCATTGCTTATTTCCCTTTGCTTAAATTTCGGATAAAGAGAGTAATCGGAAAGGGTATTAAACCCTTTTTCGATTTGCTCATTCCGATCTGCACCATCACCTTATTCTGATCGCTGGATTGGAAAGGGGTTTTAAAATGTTCCGATTAGAGTTGATTTATCACATTCCGATTACATGCATTTTACTTTATTCCGATTGTGGTGATTTGTTTGTGTATTCCGATTAGTTCCTTTTTGATATTCCGATTAGCAATTCTTTTTCAATATTCCGATTGAGGTAATTTTGGTTCATTCCGATTTGGCCCTTTTAATATTCCGATTAGTATTTTCTTATTCCGATTGTGCTTTCTTCCCCTTATTCAGATTATAGTATTTTTAAAGTATTCTGATTAGTGCATTTTGTAAACATTCCGACTGGTACCTTTTCATTTATTCCGATTGCCTTTTTCTTGTGTATTCCGATCATGGCTCGTTCAACATTCCGATCTTGCATCATTCCGATCAGGTACATTCCGATCGGATTCCGATTGGATTCCGATCGGGTGTATTCCGATTGGGTATTTTGCTTTGTTTTAATATTTTGGTTTAGTTAAAGTGTCAATTTTTCTCGTTTTATTTTTAGTTCATTTTAATTTCGTTTTGTATTTTTATTTAATTTAATTTTCGATTTACTTTTCGCTAAGTTTTAATTTCACGTCATTTCATTTCTCGTCATTTACTTTTAAAGTTTTAAATATTGCACCGTTTTACGTTTCAACTAGTTTTAGTTTTAATTACTCGTCCTTTATTTTATAGTCTTTCACATTTATTTTATCAAAACCAAAAATATTGATTCACCAAGAACAACTAATCTCACACAATTAACCGGAAATCAATTCGAAAAGATACCGAGAAACGAACTTTCAACTAGTAAAAAACGTCATACATTAACGAGTCTAAATTTTTCGTTGTTGGCACACTCCATTGATCTTTCGGATTACATTGTTTCGTTTTCAGTTGTTTTGGCTTGGGTTCATTATGGTTGATCTTTGGGTTTACCCTATATTTTTTATGGGACGAGGTCGTTTGGAAATTCTTTTGGTACAGGTCATGGTTGATTTAGTTATGCGGTTGTGGAAACGTTAGGATGAGAGGATAGAGTTTGGTAGTATTACTTATGGTTAGATATTAGAATAGAGAGATGTATTTTGGTTTAAAGGTTGTGTTGAAGGAATGATTGAGATTTGTGGAGTCATAGAACTTAGATTGGTTACGGGAATAAGGGAGTAAGTAAAGTTAGTTGACTCGTCATGAGAATGAGATGTCATGCTATAAGAAGTTGGTTGAAGTACCATTAGGAGACTGATGAAAGTACCAGCGGATGTGAGGGTAGAGTAGAAATTTTCTACTAAAGATTGGGCAAATAACACGTAAGGGAATTAGTATAGTTATGGAGGCAAGGTATTGGTAGACACGTGAAGGAAAACATGGATGTGAAAGAATGATTGGTAGGAGGCTGATTAAGTGTGATCACAACAAGTAAGGAAGAGTGAGCCATTGAGGGGTTGAAGTACCTTTAGAAATATTGTGGTAGATGAGTTGAAGTTAGAAGCTATTGGGTAGTGTGAAGTTCCTAGGTAACATCATAGAGACGAGAAGGGGAGCCTGAAGAGCTACATCGTGAAGCAAGGACCTGAAAGGACTACGTGCAGGCTGCTAAAGGAAGCAAGAGATTTGGAAGGAGTAACAGATTTTGCTAGGATTGGAAAGGTGACAAGCACTATGAAGGGAATCTCCGTATGGTTCGTGACGAAGGAAGACAGATCGAGTACCGGGGTAGAGCTACAAAGAGCTGAACCAGTGGATCGTGATGAAGTGAATACATAACATGGGAGATTAAGAACTCGTGGAAGTAACAAGGGGAGTCAAGTAACTACGCGGATATAATTTTGTGGCAATCAATATCGAGGGATGAGTAGTGAATCTGAGCTGAATAAGTTCACGGAGAAGTGATTAGAGAGTCGATTTTGTGAAGGTGGATCTTTGGAAGAGATAGCTATGCATTATCCAATGCACTAGCGATTTTCATAGATTTGATGAATGAAGTATGTAATTTCTGTTGGACGGGATAGTGTTGGAATTAGGGAGAACCATGGAAGGAGAGAACCAAGTATTCGTAGAAGATGATGACTGAAAGTACCTCATGTTAGGTGCAAGATCATAATAGAAGTATGATACTTGAGTAATAATTTAGAATAGGGATTGGTTTAGATAAATGGAAACTAATGTGGGTATAAGATGAGAGTGTGATCCGCATGGAATCACAGGAAACTCTAGTCTGTTCCTATTAGGAGGGAGTAGGATAACTGGTCGTGAGAAAAACAAGTGAAGTTACTTGGAAAATTTTGGCGTATAGATGACTTGATAGACGGGAAGCATCACATCGTGATGTATGGTATGAGTTGAGGAAGAAGAAGGAAGTGTGTGTAGAAGCGAAGCATGAATGAAATAGGTCGAGATAGGAACCGAAGTTAAAACTTTGGTAGAGCCTAATGAGTAGAATAAAGCACAAAGCAGGCTAATATTGTCGTAGTGTGGAAAAGGAAATGGCACTGACCTATACTGATTGGTTGGGAGGCTTAGTATCGATAATCAAATGGATGAGGAGTTATAGGTGTGATGTGTCATAGGGACGAAGGGCTTGGTCTAACTGAGACAAGATGAGGAGCAGTATGACCTTGAAGGTAAGACATTGTGTAGGTATAAAGGAAGTGTTGAGTAAAAAAAACCATGAAGAAAAGTGAGAAAGAAGTGTATATGTGCTACTAATGAGCTATCCAAATTTAATGGAAGTAGTTGTAGCATGAGTTTGGATGGCAGTTGATAGACTAACTGGGACAACCGTCCTTTTGGTGATATGTATAGATCATAAGTTTATTTGGATTGGAAGGGCCCTGTTATGACGAACTAATGAATATGTGAAATATCGTCATAGGTTACTTGTGGAAAGAAACTGGAATTTTTAAGTAGTTTGGGGGTACGGACTAAAGGGAGTGGACGAACGTGATTGGATATGAGTATATCCAGCTAATCGGAAAAGGATGGACGAAGTGAGAAATTGCTACAAGTACAGGAGTCGTGTGAGAGAAACAAGGGATGCTATGTAGAAAAGGAGGAAACCACTAGAGTTAGTGACAAAGTTATGTAGGAAGTTTCACCCATAGTAACGGGTGGTATGTTTTGGTAAAATAGAAGAGTTGATGTAGAGTTTTGTAGGTCTATTTATAATCTTTGGGAAGATCAGACCAATAGCTTATGAGCATAGAATTTTCTGGGGGAAATGAGTGGTATACATGTTTAATTTCATGTATTAAGATTGGTAAATGTTGTTTGAGAATGCATATTTGCATGTACGGTTATTCGGGGTTTGTGTTAATTAGAGTTTGTTTTATCAAAGAGTCATTTGTGAGATTTATTGACTGTGAGGTCAAGAGTTTGGCAATGAATTTAAATATTTTTGGTTAGTATATGTGGTAATTTGAGACTTGTACTAAAGTTCATGTGGAAATGAGAAGAGTTCATTTAGAACAAGTATCCTCATGTGATTTGTTGGTTGTGTGTTTGATCCTAAGGAGTAAATCTCGGGACGAGATTTCTAATAGGAGGGAGTGATGTGACAACCGCGGTTTTGAGGTTTGTCACTTAGTTTTATTTTGTGCAAGTTTCGTGTCTTTACGTGTTTATGTGCTAAGTGGTGTGTATAGATTGTGGTTTGGATATCGTTTCGGGTACGGGGTACCTTGTGAGTGAAACGATGTGTGATGATTTCATGTTCATGAGCTCACATGGGAGTGACTATGAAATGAGATGGTGTTATTTGGTGGTTTTACGTATACGTATATGTATTATAGAAAATCGTATTTTTACGGTTTAGGGTTTTGCATTTAGGGGTCTCGGAAGAGGTATTTAGCCACGAGAGTATTTTTCAGGATGGTTTTAAGTCATTTAGGACTTATTTGATTTGTTTAATTCATATTTCAAGAGTTTTTATAAAACTTTATATTTTTACGTCTTTTACGGTATACGCGTAAAAACTGACTAGTTTTACGGTTTTAAGGTTTTGGAGGCTTTAGGAGCTGAAATAAATTAAGGAAAATTAAGGTAATATTAATAAGATATTACTTAATAATAAAATATATAAAAAACGAAATTTAGGTGGTGTTTGGTCGGTTATGTGACGCAAGAAAAGGGAAAAAAAGGAAAAAGGGAACCGGGCTTTTGTATTCGGGCTAGGACTGGTTAGGATTAATTATATAAGGTTTTTATTTATCAAAACACTTCATAAAATCCCTGGAGATCAATAAGGAGTCGAAATCTACAAGAGAAGAATTAGGGTTTTCATAAAAATCTTGGTTTTTCATAAATCAAAGGTAAATCTTTATAACCCTTTTTAATTAAAGTGTTTTAATTCTTTCTCAATCATCTTATGATAGATTTAGGTTAGGGTTTAAATAAAAATATATGTATTAATGATATTATAATGATTAGGTGAATTAGGGCTTGTAATTAGTGGATTTATGGGTAATTAATTAGACTAATTATGTTAAAATCGTTTTTTTAAAAACTGGGCAGCATTTTAGGTCAATTGTTTTGACCATATATAGAGTTATACAAACTCTTATTTTGCGATCCAAGTATCCCTAGAAAGGTAATTGAGTTGGCTTTCAAATGCAAGAAACGAGAACTAAATTGGAGGTCGGAAAGTGGGTCAAAAACAGGTTACAACAGTCGGAGGTCAAAACAGTTTTGAAACCAGTCGGGTTTAATTTAATGTTTTAAGGTGATTGGGGTACTTTGGAGTACACTTGAGCCCTTTAATGAGCATGGGTGTTGGTTTATATCTTAAATAAGATATCTGGAGGAGGGCTAAGCAAATTGGTTAGGGTAAGACCCCCTAATCATAACAAACGTTTTGTATGTTCAAGATCAGTAAAACCCGGGTAGACAAACGTATATATATATATATATATATATATATATATATATATATATATATATATATATATATATATATATATATATATATATATATATATATATATATATATATATATATATATATATATATATATATATATATATATATATATATATATATATATATATCGGAGCCTTAACAGTAGCTTTAAAGTTGGGGCAAAAAGGAGGAGTTAGCTAATATATGTAAGAGCATAGGATTTCCTTTACAGAGGTCATGGGTATGGTTAGGTGGGCTTTTGGCTTATAGTTTGGAGACCTAAAAATCGGGACTGTTTTGGGTAAAATGTTAACGGGACGGGTTATGAAGTAAACTAAGTTAAGGGCTTTATAGAGGGGTGTAATAAGATGCTTAGAGCATATAAATGAGGTATATATATGGGAGAAGGTTAGATGTCCATCTTAGGTTGATGAGCCATCTTAGTGTTTGGTTCATGTTTTGATTGTGTGCTTTTGTTTGTTAGCTTTTTGCTAGTGCGCGGACTTTTGGAGAAGCTCAATCAGGTGAGTTTCATAGTCCCATGTCTTTTAATGATTTTGACTTCCAGATGGGATGGAAGAGACACTGTTTGGTTTTATAACTCATGCTGTGAATGTTTTATGATTGGTAATGGACTTGTGTGTACACTTACGTGATTAATTGCTATGTGAGTCTTGATTGTGTTTATGATTTGGATCCGGGGACACGTACCGTCTCAGTTATTGTGGTTTGACTTGGTACCAAGGGGATGTTGACAAGGCGGGGCCTTGGGGAGGTACATAGATGTGTGAGCATCTATGGGACCAATGGATAATGACAAGGCGGGGCCTTGGGATTGGTACATAGGTGTATGGGCGCCTATGGTACCATGGTGTTTGGTAAGGCTGGGAGCCTTGGATTTGGTTTGGAATGATTGATCTTGAATGTTAGTTGTTAATGCATACTTGTAGCACATTGTCCATATGTTCTTAAACTTGGTTATTATTCACAGCTTATGGTTTGATTTTGGCGTTGAAGTCTAAACCTATGACTCTCACCAACTTTATGTTGACGTGTTTTAGTGTCTCTTTCAGGTGATAAAGTGGTTAAGCGTGAGAACATGTGTGGCTAGGGTTGGAGTCGCGTAGGAATGCATTTAGAAGGAGATCCCCGTTCCTTCTTAGTTTCTTTTATTTGTTTAATAATTGTACTATGAACACCTATATGTTGGTTTGTTTGTTTTATTGTTTGTCTTTGGTAAGAGGTGGTACTTTTACCTACTTACCTAGACTCCTGCATTGTTGAGATATTGTCATGACATTTGTGTCACCTTTTATGACATTTCTTATTTCATTTCGTTATCTCTATAGACACGCCATGTTGTGATGATATCCATACGTCGCACCCCATATTCCGCCATGGTGGGGTGTGACAAACATCCACCGGGATCAAATAGATGGTTTTCGTCCAACAAATAGCACAAGATTAAGGTGAACAAGACAAGCCAAAGAAGAGTAGGCAAGGTTCCCTTAAGCAGTTGTTGAGCATGGTGGTAGAAAGTATGATGAAGTGCAAGCATATCTCCATTGTTTCCAAAAATCTTTCCTTTTATTTCATCAGATAGATACTGAGATGGCTTAAAAACCGTAATACCCGGATCGAACACCTTTTCCTTAAGGGGAAAATAAGACTCAGACTTAGTAGAATTTGAAGAAGATCCTTTCATAAATCGCACAATCTCATCCGACGAAGGTGGATAGAGAGGTGTTAAAACATAAGTACTGCGGATGTCGGTGTCTTCCGGTTTCTTCTCCTTTGCAACGGGTTTCTTAATATCCGAAGGAGGATAAAGACCATAATCAAAGTCCAAAGGAGGAGAATCATTCTCATTTGGAAAGTATGTATTGAGAAAAGTGGCAAAATCTTCCTCAAATGAGTAATTATCCAAAGTAGGATCAAGCATTGTTGGCGGAGGATCTTCATCAAAAATAGGAGCATAATCGTCATTAGGAGACATATACATTTGAAGAATCACTCGAAAGAGTATCAACATCATCAAAGTCATCATAAGTTGGCATGTCCTTATACTCTGAAGAAAAATCATCATAATCATCCACATCGGAACTAGAATCATCATCATAGATTGGTGGAACATCATATATTGGTGGGGCATCCAAATTGGGAAGATGATCTTCAGAATCTTCCACATTTTCTTGAAAAAGTGGATTATCATAGATAGGCTCGAAAAGAGGATTGTTGTAGATGATAAAATCATCAAGCTTTGTTCCTTCCAAAGGAGTTGTGACAAACTCGTCTTGAAGCTCATCAATCATATTAGCCGGTTCTCTTCCATTTGATTTGTTTTTAATCTTCCCTATCTTAAAAATTTGTTGATCATTCCCGACCCTTAAGATTAGTTCACCTTCGGCAACAACGACTAAAGCTTTCTGGTTCTCAAGAATGGCCGTGCAAGTATTAACGGAATACGAGGGTCCATTTCATAATCAACAACAACAAAATCGACCGGAAAAGTGAAGGTACCAACTTTAACAAACACATCTTCGGCAATACCAACGGGGTAAGCGAGAGTTTGATTTGCTAACTCAAGAGTCATCTTTGTTTGTGTAAGATCGGGTAATGATAACTTTTTCCAAGCACTTAATGGCATTAAATTGATACTTTGCCCCGAGATCGGCTAAGGCAGTAAATTCTTCGGTTTTGGAAAATGTACAAGGTAAAACAAAACGACCGGGATCTCCAAGTTTTTCCGGAAGTTCTTTAAGGAGGACTGCAGAACAATTTTCATTTAATCGAGTGTTGACAAACTCAGCCATCTTTTCCTTCTTACTAAGCAAATCTTTAAACATCTTAACGAATTAAGGCATTTGGGCAAGAGCTTCAACAAGACTAATGGTGATGTTCACTCCCGAAATCTTTTTCAAAAAGTTTGTCACTTGAATGTCATCCTTGGTGAGCAATTTACACTTGTCTAACCAAGATGGATAAGGAATATTGGGCTTAGGAGGTGTAGGTGTAGAAGTTGAGGGTTGAGAGGTAGAAGGTTTAGAGGTAGAAGGTTTAGAGGTGGAAGGTGAGGATGATGAAGGGTTTTTCTTTGATACTTCTTCCGTAAGAGGTAGAGACGGTAATGTAGAACTAGTACTAGGCGTGGAAGTAGGAGAAATAAATGGAGGTGGAGGAGGTGTAGATGGAGTAACTAGGGAAGGGGTAGATGGTCCTACTAGAGTTGCTCCACTGCGTGTACTCGAAGGAAGAGAGCCCGAAGTAGAGGGTTGAGTGTTTTGGAAGAAACTAGCCATAATATTCCTCAAGTCATTCGTTTGATTTCTTAAAGAAGTTTGCATATCATGTCTAAGCTCGGTTCGAATATCATTCCCTTGTTTAGTGATATCACCTTTCAAGTTAATGATTTGGCTTTGAAGATTCTTAACCACCTCTCCTTGGGTCCTCATGAAAGTTTCAACATCTTGATTAAATGTCGTGGGTTGAGTGATGGGTGGATCTTGGAGAGCGGGTGGGTGATATGGATTAGAAGCTCGAGGTTGGTTTGGATTGCTTCTATTAAAGTTGTTTGGGTTGTGGTTTTGAGGAGAAAAACCGGGTGAAAGAAAGTTGTTGGAACGATAACTTATCAAGTTATGATCACCTTGAGGTCGGGCTTGATAGCCTTCCGTGGAATAGTCACCGTTAGCCGCATACACGTTTTCCGGATTGGCATGAGTAGAAGGACAATCAATGTATGAATGAAGACGCCGCAAATCTCACTAGAAAGTGCTACAGCTTTAACTTGTTGAAATTTGTTCGTAGCCATGGTTAAGAAATTTTTGTTCATCTCGGCTAGTTGACGGGTGATTTGGGTGAGTTCGGCTATCTTGGGGTTTGATGAAGTAAAAGAAACATTGACTCTCGGATTATTTCTTGAGGATGCGGATGAATCCCAATTTTTGTGATGAGTGGTCATGTTCTCGATAAGCTCTCTACACTCCTCGGGTCTTCTTTTCATAAACGTACCACCGGCGGCGGCATTAATCGTATCACGATCACGAAAAGTTAAACCGTTGTAGAAAGTATCAATGAGAGTGACGGGGAGCATATTTTGATTAGGACAACGATCGATCAAAACATTATAACGTTCCCAAGCATCGAAAAGAGATTCATCAGGTTCTTAAGTGAAACCACTGATTTGATTCCGAAGACTAGTTACCATAGATGGTGGAAAGTAGCGCGACAAAAATCGTTGAGTCATTTCGTCCCATGTATGAATTGAATTCTTAGGAAGACGATCAAACCATTTTTCGGCATGGTGGGATAAAGTGTGTGGAAATAGATGAAGGCGAAGAAAATCCATGGTAACACCGGGAAATTTCATGCTTTGAGTAACGGTTATGAGTTTATCGAGGTGTTTGTTGGCATCATCATCCGGTAATCCGCAAAATGGACAAGTATTTTGAACTTGCTGGATCATGTGATACTTCAACGAAAATTTAGGGGCCGTGATTTGCATCGGCACAATCGGTCCTCCACGTTCATTCATTGTTGGTTGACAAAGCTCCTCCATCGTACGAAGGTCGGGTTGAGGGACATGGTTGTTATTATTCAAATTGGGGTGAGGTGGGTTATTATTGTTGTGCACCCCGACCATATCTAGGTCTTCAAGAGTCTCGGGCTCAGAATAAGACGAAGATCTAGTACGCATACACCTACAAAAGAAAAAGATAGCAAAGAAATAGAGGAAATATAGTTAACGTAAAAATAAAATCTTTTTGGTGCAAAAGAAATGCTTTTTATGAGTTTTTAAATGTTTTTGGATTTTTGAAATTTTTTTATTTTTAGGATTTTTGAAATTTTTTTGACACGAAAAATAACGTTCACGAGTGAACGGATCCCAAAATCCAACGTGTCTCTCACAACAAACCTTTAATCTTCACGAAAAGAGCCGGCAGCGGCGCCATTTTAAAAACTTGGTTTTACTAAGTTAAAAGTTCGTTTTGATTCGATTCGAATTGATTACAGTTGAATGTGCGACTCAGTCGTATTTGGTGGATAAAAGAAAAGGTCTCCGTTGATTAAAATAAAAATGCAAACTATAATGTAAATGACAAAGTAAATAAAGCTATACATGATTAAAAAGTAAATGACGAAAAATTAAAGCTTGATAAAAAGTAAATTTGAAAACTTAATAAAAATGAAAACTTGAAATTAAAACTAGATAAAACAAGTTTAAAATAACACTTAAGAAAAATGACGGGAAAGTAAAGGTTTAAAATAAGTCGGGAAACAAAAACTAAAACCTAAGTCGGAATGATGGTTCAATACATAATCCGGAATCTTAACCTCACATACAATCCGGGAAACATAAACTTCATATAATCCGGAATGTGGGCTTCACACCTAATTCGGGAAATGGAGACTTGTACTTAATTCGGGAAAAGTTAAATTGTATATAAGTCGGAATAAAGTAGAATCTATCCTAATTCGGGATACTAGGGTTTAAAAACCCGAATAAGGAACAAAATGAGCTAAAATGAAAATAAGCAAAAATCTAAATAAGCACTTATCTAAAAACTTAACCAAATCAACTTTAAGAAAAAGAATATAAGCCAAAATTTAAAATTTTTTAAAAACACTAAGTAATCAAAATATTTAAAATCAACTTTTTATAAAAAAAACTTTTAAAACACTTAATTAAAATTAAGAAAATCACACAAAAAGCTATAAGATCAATAAGCTAAAACAATCAAACACATAAAAACATAAAGAACAATCAATTAAGCATAACAATAAGCAAATAAGCATAAATATTAAACAAACAAGAAAGGTAGAATGAGAATGGTGAAAAGCTTGATTAAAGATTAAGATTCAACAACACAAATTAAAGACTTACTTGAAATAACTTGAAATTAAAGACAAGTATGTAAATGACAATATCAAAACTGCATAAAATAAAGTGGAGAACTAATTTGTCAAATTAGCTAACACCTCATAATGTGTCATTAGGAGGATATTTATAGGAGGGGAGATGTTGGTTGCTTCTTTCTTTCTTTCTTTTCTTTTGTCTTCTCGTCTTTCGTCTTTGACAATAAACTCGTCATTCTCGACTTTGTTTCGGGATTTGTCGATAAATAATTTTAACTCGTCTTCTAATTTCTTCATTGATTAGATTTGGTTCTTCGACTTCGTTAAACTTCCATCTTTAGACTTTTTCTTCGATAAATCTTCAGAATAGGCCTTTGACTTCCATTCCTTTTGCACTTTTGATCTTTTGACTTCGTCTTTTGTCTTTTTCTTCGAAAAAAGCCCGTGAAAGCCCGTGTTTTCTTCCCTTTTCACATTTTGGTCCTAAATCGCAACAAAAACATAAACCACACATAATTCCGATTTTTACGACATTAAATACACGTTATGGTCTCGTTTTTAATTGTTTTAAGTGGTAAAAGGATGGGTGTTTCCACACCTATCATACTCAAACATAGGGAACCCCCCTCCTTGCTACTCTCTTGACGTAGGATCACCCCAAGCCACACAAACTCAACCCAACTTGTGTTTATCTAGCTACCAACCTTAAACGCAATCACATATATCGTTCCACTTTCGGATGCAAAGACACACACACATTCAAAACATTTACTCCACATTTATTACCAAATCTTGGTCTTCCAAGCATTTAGAGCTAGTCTAACGAGGGCCGTGGTTTGCTAGGAGAGCCAAAGCCATTCTAGGGCACGTTTAAGGGGTACCCGATGCCTAGGAGTTCCTAACTCTTGACCTCATCATCTCTTCTACAAGACAAGTAAGTAAAACTTCTTCTCGCCATCTTTCCATTTGTTATCACCTCTCATTGCATGACATTCACATAGACTCTTAGAAATCGAGATTAAGAATGCATGCACACGTAACTATGCTAAAATCTAGCTAGCAAACTCGCGGCTTGAATGTTGTGTTGTAAGGAAAACATGTCTTTATGTTTAGACTTGTAAACAACATGGGTAAATGAGTGATTAAATTTGTTTTCCTCCCTAAGAAACTAAAGTATTAGATCTCATTGTATGGCTAGATAAAGCTTCACAAATCTCGACTAAATATCCTAGCCGAATGAAGAACACCTTGTCTTAAGGCATCTCTAGTTAACTTAGAATGGAATGGAAAAAAGAGACTATTTAAAAGTTACTAGATAACCCCAACATGAGCTCTAAACTCTCGGCTTATTTTGTTAAGCCGAGCATGAATCTTGGTTTCTTACACTTTGTGGCTTAAACAAATGTGTAGGAGTGGAAGACCTATTAAGAAACCTAGAACATCTAATACACTACCCAAATAAGCTTTAAGCCGAAACATTATAAGCCCATAAGCCTCGAACCAAATAAATCATAAGCTAAGAAAGCCGAAACGTTAGAAGCCCAAAAGCCCAAGATATATTTTGGTTATATCATTGATGGTTAAGTTAGTCTTCTAAATATTTAATAGCCCAATAACAAGCCCACTAGGCCCTATCAACATAAACGGACCCTTAATGGGCCATTCTAGTCCATTAAGCACCTAGGGTATTTAATTGGGAAACTATTTGGGCCGTTTATGTAAATAATGATTTTTAGTGCCAAAAGTATTGAGTTATAAAACTTATTTAAACTTTTCGAAACACAAAACAAGTACAAGGGCCAAATGTAACAAAAAGGGATAGTCTAGGGTATCAATTATTTATAACCGAGCCATAATTTAAACTCCAAGGGCTAAAATTGTCACTTTGAAAACTAGTTACAAGCCCTAGATACTTTACATGCCCTTTTGAGCTTTGTCCGAGTCTTGGAGGACTTGTTTTGACCTTTTGGGAAACTTGTATCAACCTAGGTTACTCTTTGGGCCACTTTCATATTTTTCCGAAACCACAAGGACCCTTTGTGCCAACTGATGAATCTAAACCGAGCCCTAGGGGCTGTTGTGTAAATTATATTTATACCTTAACCCTAACCGAAACTACAAGGACTCATTTTGCCATAACTTGAAACTTTTGCAAGCCTTAGGGGCGTTTGGAATATTATACCGAGAGTATTAGAAACTTGAGGGACTGGAGTCGTAAACTTCCTAAACTTATATAAACCCTAATTGTATACTTTCCCTAACTAATTAAAAGGCGTAAGTTTAAATAACTCGATAAATACGAAAACTATGTACGTTCATAAACTTGTCTTTTAATTAATATGTATAAATTTTGGAGACTTTATTAATTAAAATGTAACACGTTTTAGTAAACATTATTTATATAAGTTATATATTATGTTTGTACGAATAAATATAGTAAATATGTTATTATAAATCTTGTGCGTTTTTAACTAAATATATAACCCCTTTTTAATATTCTAAACTCACTTTATAATGGCACTCATACGAAAAAGTTAATTAAATAAAAGTAGTAACTTGTACAACATAAATATTTGCACAATTGATGATAATTATTTATTTATCTAAATAACGATAAATTAACTTCAAGTGTCTTAATGAAATACTTAAAACCAGTAGAAGCATATGCAGATATTTTAGTGACTTTTGTACAACCTGTTATACTTTACTGAGACTGTATATTATTTAGGTTGTTGACTATGTGTTGGGCATTACTTTAGATTCTTATGACTGTTACTGTATTACTGAGGTGAGTTCATAGCCCCACTTCACATATATTGACAAACTTTTAAATCCTTTTATGGGGGAGAAAACATGCAACTTACTTTATGGATATAAACTGAACTGTACCAACTTTTGATTGTATGTGCCTATTGTAGAATTCCTCATGACCCGTGAACTGAAACTGTTAAAATTATAGAATTACTTGAATGATATAAATAGATCTATTTGGGATTGACCATCCCCACTTGGGTGAGTCATGCTCACTGTGCCGTGGCCGGGACAACAAGTGTTTACCATGTCAGAACAGAATAAAGGGGTGCCTTTTTATAAGGCGAAGCGCTCTCATTTGTTGAGGGCTCAACTATGTCAAGTGTCAGTTTCGAGCAATAGGCAATATAATTACCATTAAGTATTAATGCTTTGTGCATTACTGCTTCAGTGACTATTTACTATCCAAACCTATTTAATAAACCTATGAATTCACTAACATTATGTTGACCCTCAAAAGCATGTTTTTCTCAAGTGTTTGAAGCAGGTAGTTATTATATGCAATCTCAGCATCAGGGTAGACAACATTCTAGCAAGCATCTAGGGATTTTTCTTAAGGGTAACTCATAAACAATCTTTTATTTATGATGGAACCACTTTTAATAATAATTTGCACTCCTAATCATGTAATAAATGTTTAATAATCTTTTATCTGATGCTCTATGTACTATCTGCTATTGATCCACCCACGTGACACCCAAATATTATTTCCGCTGCATTTGACCTATTTGGGGGTGTCATAGAATGGTATCAGAACAATAGTTATAGAGAACCAGACCAAGAAAATTAATAAAATATAAAAATAATTTTTTTATATAAACTGGACTATAACTGCTTTAAAAATCTTTGAGATTTTTGGGACTAGAATAGTTAAGCATATAGGACATAGAGCATGCATTTCTTATGTGATATATGTGAGCATTAATTATTAACCTTTGGTTAAATGATCTGATAAGTATTAACTAAGCCTTAACGTGTGATGTTAAGATAATACTCACTACAACGCTTTCAACATAAAAATATCATTTTGAAACTTTTTAACTTGTGTAAGCCTATACTTACGTCAATTAAAAATGATGATTATCTCTAGAGTTACTATGACATCACCAGTGACATCGCCGTCGTCCGTGCTTCCAGGATGGCTGTCCGCCTCCGAGTCTGAGGATAGTCAGACTGACGGAGTAGTTCCAGCTATTGCTTCCCCGCCTACTGCTTTGATCCCCCCTGCCGAGGAGGAAGACCCGATGACTCATACCTTGCCGCCCTTACCACCCTCGTCATTTCTCCAGGGTTACGCTCCTGGATCTCTACCCCCTCGTAAGAGGAAGTACGAGACGGTCCCTGCCTCCATCTTTGAGGTCGGAGAGGGTTCTGGGACTAGACAGGTGGATCCTGTCCAGGCTCAGATTGCGGCATTGACGGCTCAGCATGCTCAGGACATGGCAGATGTTCACGGTTTACTGGCAGCTAGTCGGGCTGAGCGTTCTATCTTACGAGAGCGTCTAGATTCCCTGACTTAGACTACCTAGGCAGAAGCCCACGTTGCCAGAGGGACATGGGCTACAGTTTATGATGCCCTACAGTGGCTTATGACGGAGTACGACCACGCCATCCATCGTATCTACACTTTGGAGAGCCGACAACAGCAGACCCATGCTTCCCTCTCAGCCCAGGAGCAGTCATTATCTATGTTCTTTGACTTGGCGTTTGTTCGTCATGATGGAGTTACTTCAGAGACAGCTTATCTTATAGGAGCTTTGGATACCCTCAGAGCTCAGCTAGTTCAGACTCTCTAACACGTCAAGAGGACCCGACTTGCTATGATCGCCTTACAGGACGCTATGCCAGCACCAGTAGCTCCACCAGCACCCTCTACACTAGGCACCTCCATCGGATCTGTTAGACCTGCATAGATTAGATGTACTAGATTTCATGTACATCATGATAAGCTTTTGGGTTGCATCCCAGCTATCATGATATAGGATCCCATGTACTTTTATTTTCATGCATCTTTTGTATCCTATCTGTATCGTACTCTCTTAGATAGGTGTCTGTATATATTTCATTTTAGACTGTGCGTACCACCATCCCAGACAGGCGTACTGTGCTTCTTTCTTGGATTGGTTGTGCCTGATGTTATGTTTACTTTCTACCAAGAAATGACATGTACTCACTCTCTTTTGCTATATCATGTGTTGTGCTATATTATTGAAATCTGACAGGTTATCCAATCTGTTGTAAATATTGCGCACAAGTTGCCCGTGCAAATAATATATAAATTGCACTAACATTGAAGCTAATGATTTCATTTTGTGTATGACTACAGACAAATGGCCATCACTAGGCAAAATCCTGCCAATAATTGTGAGACCCACAAAATCTGACATGGAACAACTAGGCAACGAGGGGGTAACACGTCATAGTACAAGAAACAATGAATCACAGTTCATACAAAGCTGACGAAATAAAAACATGTACATTACATCATAAAAGGTCAGAGTTTTTAAACATAGGTCCCAGAGTTTTAGAAGCGGAAAATTATATTATTTCGTCTCGATTTATAACATAAAGTTTCCAAAAGATAGAATAAACTTCTGACAGTTTTTATTAAAAACAATCTTTTAAAAGCATCACAGAAATCTCCAAGCTGCGATAATATCTTGCGGGCTCCCATCTATGCAAAGCTAAGTAATAATACCTGAGATTAAACATGTAAAATTGTCAACATAAAGTTGAGTGATATTCATAGGTTTAGCAGTAAAGGTGTGGAACACAAGCATTCATTTGTAAAACAAGTAGTATGGAGTATGGTTATATACGTCAACCATAGTCCGAAAACCATTATTATTGCTGTTTAGTTCATGAACCGAAGCTTAACTTACGTAAGTATTCAGCCTAAATACTCAGGTATAAACAAATATTAGTGCGTCAAGGTAATCGGGACGGGGATAGTTAATCCTGATGGATCCGCCCACAACATTCGCGCTTCGCGCAATGCACCAGGACAATTAACGGTTCATGATCGGAGAGATGAAACTCAAGGCTAGCCTAAAAGCAATAATAATATTAAAAACCTGAAAATCATACATGTTCTGGATAGCATACAAGTTCTGGATAGCATACAGTTTTTAAATGGTTGTTTTCCACCATGTAAAATCTCACCCCGTGTTTAGAAACCATGTAAGTAAAAAGGGGCTATCAACTCACCTTATCCATGAGGTAAGACAATCACGGTACTCAGCAACTGAGTAGAAACAATGGTAGTGAGACGATCACCGACGATATGGATGCCCAGAGAAACACAAAAACTGCAACCTATCAAAATAAGGCGCGCGTTAAGACTCGAACTCAATATCTATATATATACAAAATATAATATGACTCAAATGTTTTCAAAGTATTCATGTTTCAAAACCATTGACACGAACCAAATGAATCCATATTAACCGTTTATTCCAACACTACACGTTAAAACACTTGTACACTTGAAACTGACCCATCATAATACGCCAAGTCAACGTAAGTCAAACTATCCTTTTATATCGCTCGGACCAGTAGATAAGTCATTTATATAATGACTAAGCACTTGAGTAAGTCACCATGTCCGATGGTGAATACTCAACTCACGCAACACAAACATTGACCTAAGTGTCCAAAATTAAAATCAGCAAGTACACCCCGAATGTACACACCGATCTACCCTATCTAGAATTGTCTGTTTTAGATGAACATTGGTGTCAAGGTCACTTATAACCTATATAAGACCTCACCAAAATTTGAGCCAAAGTTCATACTTTAAAATCCATCAGCTCAACACTTTACTCGACTCCAAATTTTTGGACAGAATTGTATACTTGTTTTATAAAACCGTTTGGACCACTTTAAAAGTACTAACTCTACAATCCGTCCTTTCAAACCACTACTAGACTCATCAAACAAAGTTTTTAAACTTTGAAAACCAGTAGTTACATTTATCTAACCAAGCCTAGTCCCCGAGAGTCGACCCAAAATCAGCCACAATTTCGGATTGTGCCGACTTGCGTCTCCCGGTACACGAATACTAAAACTAACATAACTTTCGACTCGTAATGAGTTATAAGCTCTATCTTATACCAAAACGAGCGTATTGGAAAAATATACAATAAAATCAAATAATCTCAGCCTTTCTCAGACCTTAAACCCACAAAACAATCTGTTATAAGCTGCTGTCCCAAAATACCTTTTTAGAAAACATGACAAATCAATTTCCAAGCAAAACTACTCATTCCTATACCTATAGAATCACTCAAATAACATACCCATCTACTAAACACTCCTAAAAACACTTGCATGTAAAATTTAACAAAATCAAAGATCAAAATCCAAACTTTTTGTGATCAAAATAAGATGATCTTACAAAAAATAACACATGCATGATGATTAAAACATCATACAACCATGAAATCATAAAGTTTTTGAAAGTTGATGCATGTTCATGATTTTGGTATCAAAAGAATGGCAAGAAGATTTTAAGAATGGGACTTGTTTTTGTTTTGATTGATTCAAGCTAAAAATCAAATTTTAGGGGTGTTTTATGGTGTTAGGGGGTCACGGCTATGGAAGAAAAAGAAGAGGAGGAGAGAAAGTTTATTTAGTGTGTGTTTTTATGTGATGAAAATGAGAAGAAATTAGTGGAAAATGTTTATATAGTGGGATGTAGGGTCTAAACTTGTCACATTTTAAACTTGTGGACTTAAAAACAATTAATAGTTTTAAAGGGTAGAAAATGGTTATTGGTAAATATTGAAAATATTTACGGGGCTCGGGTTTCGTAAAAATACTTTTCAAAAGTTACAATGCATCATAAAAATGATTATACGATTTGTCGACACGACTTAATACGTAATTAAAACGACATAACCGAAAATATTAATTTTCAAAACAATCGATAATAAAGCGTTAAATTTTGGGCATCCGTCGGTATCGCGATCACTAGGAATTCTCGTTGTACATTGATTTTGAATAAACTCGTTGTAAAACGCACGCAAGTGATTTTAAATCAAAAACTTTGATTTAAAATTATATATGGAAAAATAAAATAAGAATTTTATAATTCCAAGTAAAGTATTTATCAATGATCAGAAAATACTTGAAAAGTATAATTTATTGAAATTATTATGATCTTAGGATTTACATATAAAATACAAGAAAACGTAAATAAAAGAATAAAATAATGATGGGAAAGTATGGGTTTTTACAGTCTCCCCCCCTAAAGGAACTCTGGTCCCCAGAGTTCTCCTGAAAACAGTAGAAGATGCAAACAAGAGGAGGTACAAAGTGTAGAACAAAATTCATTGCTTCCCATGTAATTTCTGCATCGCGGGCGAACCTTAACAATTGGAGCTCACTACGCTTCAGTACGGAGAAATATTCAAAAGATAGAATGAACATGAGAATCGCTTAAATGGACAAGGTGCGTTAAGATGAATCAAAATTATTAATCAACAAGGAGTCGCAAATCGTGCAACTGTAAAACGTGACAATCTTAAAATGTAAGAATCTAGTCACAAGCGAAATAGAAGGGAAATATGAATAACATATGATCACTTAAAATACAAGTTGTCACAATCAGTTGTCTAGTATTTTGGTATTACTTTAAAATTCAGTTTATATATTTTCTTGATTAAAAGAAATTTTTTGCAAGGTGTAGTGATTTAAAATCAAACTATCTATATTTAGTGAGTATGATGTTGCTATATCTTTTTCTTGATCAGGATTTTCAAAGCAAAAGTAGAACAATTCAAAACAGTTATCCTGATTGGATTAAGGACTTTTAGATGACTGTATGAAATTTTTGTTAGAAACTCAAGTTTATCGTTACCATTAGAGAAAATCAGATTTTCCAGGTTATTTAGAATCATTGTTAGAAATTATAAATTTATTTAATATTTTCATTATATTGAAGGTAAAGTATGATATAATCAAATACTTTAAAATATACAGCTTGATATCCTTTTTAAATACTAGTTATAAATTTCTCAAAGATGATATGTATATCTGGTATTTAACTTGAAACAATTATTTTGGTAATTTAAACATTTGATAAAATGTATAAAACGTTCTTAAAAATTAATAATAATTTTTAGAAATTCAAGAAGGCGATTAAGGTTAACACGTAACCTTTTCTAGTTTTTAAAAGGTGACAAGACATCAATGAATATGAATCATATAAAGGTCAATAATTTGTATGCGAGCGATAACACAAGGGAATAAAACAAAAATCTTATCAATCCTTAACAAACATGATAGAATAGTCGCGTCAATGATAAAAAAATAATAAGAAACAAGGATTATAGCAATGATTAATTCACGAGTGTGGTTGACATCACCACAACGGCTTATTAAGTTCTCGGTGGTCGATTCACGATCGAAGGAGAAAAAAACCACACAATAAATTTTCGAATCACAGAGAGTTCTTAAGAAGTCACTTGAGAGTAAAATTCAGTAAAATGAACATCATTAGAAATGAGAGGCGAAATCAATACGTGGTTCACACGAATGGATTTTCAAGGCGATAGTGTCTTAAAACATATCATGACAATTACACGGAATTATCGTTCACGTCCAATCGTAAATCATTACATGCGTCCAGAGGTGTTTCGAAGGTCTATCCAAAACAGATAAAGAAGGTTGATCGATGTAGAAGCATAGCAACGTTGAAACTTTCAAGTCTCGTATCACTGCTAAGAATTTAGGCAAATGGTAACGAAAATCGTATCATGAGGATGATGAGGTAACAGGTAAAACAAAGGTCGTTGAGTAAGGAAATATGTGCTTGAGGCATGTACTTTGTTCAAGGAAAGATAAGGGTTCATACGTGTATGTCGTGAATTTTTGCTACTCGCATAAGGTGTAAAAGTTTTCAAAACTATATTTTATCAAACTTTGTAAGGAGCATAGTTAAAAAGTTGATTCTTGGTTAAATATTTAAGGTGACTACTATTTGGCCTTGCATGGCTCCTTCTAAATTAAGCATAGGTGATCAGGCCATGCATAATTTAGGACCAGCAATGCGATGCTCAACTTCGTCAAACCAGTATTACATATCATATGATTTAAAATATGCATATAATAGCGTTTGTAAAAAGAATAGGAACCAAAATAACATATGAAACTTTTCGCCTATAAGTTACTGACTAACTGTTTAAATCAACAATTTGTATAGTTACAAGGGTTCTTTATAAGACCGGATTAGAGCAATTTGTGAAAATACATTGTAAAATTAGTATAAATTAATTTTATAAGATAACCTTCAAGTATCTAATAATGCCCAAGTAAATTATTTTGTAAAATGATTTGCAAACAATATTTGTTTGAGTTTATATGGTAACTTATAAAATAAAGAGTGGGTTACATGAGGGTAATAAAGGGTAGTTCAAGACAGTCAATGAAATGGTTACAAGGTGCTAAGGTTTCAAGAGGTGTAGCATGAATCGTCAGGAGACACGTGTCAAGATGATAACGAACAATATGAAAGCAAGATCTTCAAATCTCGGCCCGAAGCAGTGGTACGATAGAAGCAAAGAAAGAAAAATAGAATGACAAATAAGTCATAAATAAAAGGATAAAGGAATCCGTAGGGGTGCAAATCGTAATTTATTTGACAAAAATACACTTTTAAGAAAGTAGAGCATCAGTTTATCAAATCACTTGGTTCCTAAAAGTTCAAGATTTATGTATGACCGAGCTCAAGTTACTATTCGTAAACGTTTTAAAAAACAATCAATGTTTCATGGTTGTAAAATGTTATTAGTTACAATTTTACGAGCTCGCACGAACTTAAAATGCTTCAAACCATGTTTTTAACTTCTATCAGTTTTGACCTTTTTAGTCAACTTTGAGTTTTGGGTTTGACTAGACCAATTAACTTGCTACATGATATTTTTAAGACTCGAAGTCTCATGCAATTCAATGTAAAACGATGTTTTGAACAACTTTCTAGTTTTACTCGAGACTTGAAACGGATAAAAAATGGACGAAAATGCCATTGCATTAAGTATGTCAACAAAATGAAATTTTAGAATTAATCAGAAAATAACTTCTTAGATTTTACAATCTCAAATGAGCGTAATTTGCTGGAATTTAGTGTTTACTGGTAAGGTATTATGTCCTAAACGAACATCTCGACAGGTAAAAATATATTTTTATGTCTAAGTTTATAAAAATATTTTCTCGACACTGTTAAATTTCCTGTAAAGTTTCTATACAAAGTATATTTTTTGACACGGCTTGAAATTAAATCTAAATTTCATAATAACTCAGAATTAATGTACACACAAGACTTGTGGATTCCATAAAGACGAAAGAGAATAAACTGTATAATTAATCATGTAAAGAAAACACGGTATAGAAATGGTTCAAGAATACCAACGAAAATCTAAGAAATAAAAAACGAAGCATGACATCCGTGTCTTCGGCTGCAAGATGCAATGCAGGAAGGTCTCTTGGCGGCGTGATTGTCCAAAATCACAAGACATACCGAGAAAGAAACAAAATATTAACAAGTCACACTCCTGAGGCGAGGAGGTTTAATGAAAAAGGGAGGATACAAGTAGGATCGTATTCCAAACAATCGTCACATAATAAATGACGATCATGGGTTCAAGGTACAAAGGATGTTGTAAGTCGAAGTCGAAACGCAGAATGGTCAATGAAATAAAATAATCCATGTATAAGTGTCGTGTAAAACGGTGGCGTAAAGGTAAATCAAGATTACGAAAACCCACCATATTATTCAGTACTGATTCAACGAATGCTTCGAGATGTGTGACTCACACGATGTCTTTTAGTCTTTTCCGGAGACACATTGAGTTACACCATGGTCTATAGACTAGACATTCAGTTACGAATGGTCGACAAGCAAAATGGATATCTAAATAGATATTTTAAAGAGATTTAACAATGAAAGCAGCACACACGTTAGTAAAATGAAAATCAGAAGTTTCATCGAAAACAACACTTCTTAATCCCGAAAAATGGTATCACAAGAGTATGCACAACATGTAACTGTGAGTCAAGAAAAACAGACGGTTCAAAACGAACGAGTATACAAGATCAGTCGTATCACGCATAGATGAAATAGCAATAGCACTCAGAAAAGTGAGTATGAAAAGTCGGCAGCATACGTGCTCCGAATACAAGTAGGTAACGTCATAACAATATAAATCATTGTAATAAGATCAAGTCACAAGAATAAGAATTCAAGAAATACAGTATAGGCAGATGTACTCACAATAATATTCAATGATAATTCATGAAGCACATAGGCTTTAAAAAGACATACTAATTATCATCATCAAAGTAAAGTAATATTTCAAAATGAAATCAAGAGATGAAATACTACAACGATAATTAAAAGTAAATAATAAGGATTAGAGAGTTACCCGCGCAGATATCGAACAACAATGGCAGATTCTGTGTTTGACACTTAAAACCTATAATTTTTGAACTTTCGGTTATAGACTAAGTTTTGAAAAACGACTCAGTTCCCTATAACCATCTCTCTGATACCAATCTGTGAGACCCCCAAAATCTGACATGGAACAAGTAGGCAACAAGGGGGTAACATGTCATAGTACAAGAAACAATGAATTACAGTTCATACAAAGCTGACGAAATAAAAACATGTACATTGCATCATAAAAGGTCAGAGTTTTTAAACATAGGTCCCAAAGTTTTAGAAGCGGAAAATTATATTATTTCGTCTCAATTTATAACATAAAGTTTCCCATAAGCTAGAATAAACTCCTGACAGTTTTTACTAAAAACAATCTTTTAAAAGCATCACATAAATCTCCAAGCTGCGATAATATCCTGCAGGCTCCCATCCATGCAAATCTAAGTAATAATACCTGATATTAAACATGTAAAATCGTCAACATAAAGTTGAGTGATATTCATAGGTTTAGCAGTAAAGGTGTGGAACACAAGCATTCATTTGTAAAACAAGTAGTATGGAGTATGGTTATATACGTCAACCATAGTCCGAAAACCATTATTATTGCTGTTTAGTTCATGAACCGAAGCTTAAATTACGTAAGTATTCAGCCTAAATACTCAGGTATAAACAAATATTAGTGCGTCAAGGTAATCGGGACGGGGATAGTCAATCCCGATGGATCCACCCACAACATTCGCGCTTCGCGCAATGCACCAGGACAATTAACGGTTCATGATCGGAGAGATGAAACTCAAGGCTAGCCTAAAATCAATAATAATATTGAAAACCTGAAAATCATACATGGTCTGGATAGCATACATGTTCTGGATAGCATACAGTTTTTAAATGGTTGTGTTCCACCATGTAAAATCTCACCCCGTGTTTAGAAACCATGTATAAGTAAAAAGGGGCTATGAACTCACCTTATCCATGAGGTAAACCAATCACGAAACTCAGCAACTGAGTAGAAGTAATGGTAGTGAGACGATCACCGACGATATGGATGCCCAGGGAAACACGAAAACCACAACCTATCAAAATAAGGCGCGCGTTAAGACTCGAACTCAATTCTCTCTCTATATATATATACCAAATATAATATGACTCAAATGTTTTCAAAGTATTCATGTTTCAAAACCATTGACACGAACCAAATGAATCCATATTAACCATTTATTCCAACACTACACGTTAAAACACTTGTAGACTTGAAACTGACCCGTCATAAGACGCCAAGTCAACGCAAGTCAAACTATCCTTTTACATCGATCGGACCAGTAGCTAAGTCATTTATATAATGACTAAGAACTTGAGTAATTCACCATGCCCGATGGTGAATACTCAACTCACGCAACACAAGCATTGAACTAAGTGTCCAAAATTAAAATCAACAAGTACACCTCGAATGTACACACCGATCTACCCTATCTAGACTTGTCCGTTTTAGATGAAAATTGGTGTCAAGGTCACTTATAACCTGTATAATATCTCACCAAAATTTGAGCCAAAGTTAATACTTTAAAATCCATCAGCTCGACACTTTACTCGACTCCAAATTTTGGGACAGAATTGTATACTTGTTTTATAAAACCGTTTGTACCACTTTAAAAGTACTAACTCGACAATCCGTCTTTTGAAACCACTACTAGACTCATCAAACTAAGTTTGTAAACTTTGAAAACCAGTAGTTACATTTATCGAACCAAGCCTAAAGTCCCCGAGATTCGACCCAAAATCAGCCACAATTTTGGATTGTGCCGACTTGCGTCTTCCGGTACACGAATACTAAAACTAGCATAACTTTTGACTCGTAATGATTTATAAGCTCTATCATATACCAAAACGAGCGCCTCGGAAAACTCTACAATAAAATCAAATCATCTCAGCCTTTCTCAGACCTTAAACCCACGAAAAAATCTGTTATAAGCTGCTGTCCCAAAATACCTTTTTAGAAAACATGACAAATCAATATTCCAAGCAAAACCACTCATTCCTATACCTATAGAATCACTCAAATAACATACCCATCTACCAAACACTCCTAAAAATACTTGCATGTAAAATTTAACAAAATCAAAGATCAAAATCCAAACTTTTTGTGATCAGAATAAGATGATCTTACCAAAAATAACACATGCATGATGATTAAAACATCATACAACCATGAAATCATAAAGTTTTTGAAATTTGATGCATGTTCATGATTTTGGTATCAAAAGAATGGCAAGAAGATTTTAAGAATGGGTCTTGTTTTTATTTTGATTGATTCAAGCTAAAAATCAAATTTTAGGGGTGTTTTATGGTGTTAGGGGGTCACGGCTATGGAAGAAAAAGAAGAGGGGGAGAGAAAGTTTATTTAGTGTGTGTTTTTATGTGATGAAAATGAGAAGAAATTAGTGGAAAATGTTTATATAGTGGGATGGAGGGTCTAAACTTGTCACATTTTAAACTTGTGGACTTAAAAGCAATTAATAGTTTTAAAGGGTAGAAAATGATTATTGGTAAATATTGAAAATATTTACGGGGCTCTGGTTTCGTAAAATAATTTTCAAAAGTTACAATGCATCATAAATTTCAAAAGTTACAGTGGGAATAAGTGTTTCATCAGTGCGATAAATTTAGACAGAAAATAATAGACTTTTATTTTGAGATTAGTGACGGTTTTGTGACACAAATTTCTGTCGCAGAATGGTCATGACATTTTTCTAGACAATTTTTGAAATCCAGTTTTAATGACGCTTTTTAGTGACTCAGATTTCTGTCACTAATTTAAATAGACAGATTTTATATATTTGGTTTAACCGTTTTAGTGCGACCGAGAAAGTGGTATCTCGGTAGGCTCGGGGCATTGTATAAAAATAAAAATAAAAAGATTTTAAATTATACCTTTATATTACTTATGTTTTTATAAATGTTCTAATTGTATTGTTTAAATAAATTAAATTATAATAGCTTTGTAATATTTTTATAAGGGTATAATTTTATTATACGAATTAAATTGTTTTAGAAACTTGCTAATTAGAAACCTTACATTTTAACAAGCTACTTATTATAGTATTTTAATTAACGTCAGAATACGTTTGTATCGTAATAATAGTAGGACGTTAATATATTAGAGTGAATTATAATTAAAGAGCATATTTATCAGTAAAATACGTGAAGAACTTCAGAAATAAAATAAGTAAATGAGAAAAATAAGAACAGTAAATTAAATAATAATCAGGTAACTTATTCACGTATATTATTATTGTAGCTTCCGTGAAAGCCCGAATAGTATTCGTTCAGTCTTCCATTTAGTCAGTTACTGGACTAGAGGTACGGATTTCCGTCCTTTCAATAAGGACTTCCTTTCTATGCATGATTAGGATTCCCCGTCTTCAGCCAAATGTTTTTCCCCAGTATATGTTTAAGTTTATCAGTAATCATGTTAATAACTACATAAATTGCCTGAGCATTATATACAAGCACGACCAGTTTATGTACTAGTTACGGAGGTACCGTAACTACGGCACTAGAGGCACCGGTGTCGTGACTCACATGCAGGAGAGTGATATCCTGCATCGTCCCACTCAGCTCAGCTTGGCCATTTTATCAGTATTATTAGTGGGGCGTATGGATGCATCCTAGGCTTATATGTGTTACAAGTTATCAGGGTGAATGTGGTGTGTGCTCTACATCCTTTACATTGGAGCTGATCCCTCCACCCAGCACAGTTATTTAGAGGTCACCCCTCTATAGCATGACGAGGTCACCCCTCCAGTTATTCATGCACGGTTGTTACAGCACGTGACCTATATAAGCTCTGGCAAATAAAATACAGTAAATGCATGTTATACAGATTTAACAGATAACAGTTCAGCTTCATTATTGATAAATCAGACTTTACAGATTGTTTACAGATTTCCGCTGCAACTTTACTTACCAGTCTTATAGCTCTAGTATTTCATCATCTGTTTTATTTCAGTAATTCCTTATCATGCTTTATATCCGTTCACTGGGCGTTATGCTCAGCCGTAGTTCCCTTTCATGTTCTAACGGCAGGTACACCAGGACGCTCTTAGGATTTTGAGAGCATGTGCATTTGGATGGAAGCTATCCAGACTTCTTACTTTGTGTACTTACATTATTCTGCTTATTTGGACATTGTTTAGTCCTTTCCTTCAGTATTTGACTTTTCTATGCCGTTGGAAGGAGTACATTTTGATGACAAACTCCAGTTCACAGAAGAACCAGTGGAAATCATGGAGAGGATAGTTAATAAGTTCAAGAATAGCCGCATTCCGTTGGTTAAGGTACGATGGAACTCGAGGAGAGGTCCTGAGTTTACCTGGGAACGAGAAGACTCGTTCAAAACCAAGTATCCACACTTGTTCACCTGACCAGTGACGTTAATCTAAGCTTTGAGGACAAAGCTAAAATAACGGGAACATGCTGTAAAATCCCTATTTTTACCCTTTTGACTTTGTCACCTTGTGTACACATCTTATTGGACTCAATGTAATCTCACTTCATTATTTTATGAAGCACCAGTCTTTTATTAAATTACACTGTCAATTCCAGTATATTATTAAATATATGAGACTGTTGACGTGTTTAATTTCCTTGGCCTTCACAAAACACCTAACAGTGACCATATATCTTGGTTTAGAAGATTTAACTTGTACATTATACCTTGCCCTAAATATTCAACCATATTTTTCACCTCGTGCATAAGTATGTGACTAAAAAGTGGACGCATCCCCCTCTTTGAAGCTCCATATCACACGAATTTTTTTATATACTAATATACTTTGACAAATCTTCCTAAAACATGAAACATTACCTAACAAACTTACCACATCACTAGATATTTTTCTTTTTCCCTACATGTGTATATATTACACGGATAGGAACAAACCACACAAACAAACTCAAACCTTTTCCTAAACATAACTAGTACTAGGATTTCCAATCAATTCTTGTACTTGGTTGTCTCCTTTTATCCCTTCCCTTAGCCGTATACCACTCCCCACATCATTGTACAAACACTCTCCCATTAAAGCTCACAAGTTTAGTCATCACTTGCCCCTTTAACCTTTGCAAACCGACGGCTAAGTCACAACCCAAGGGCCAATGTACATAACTTCCATTAATGGCATAGTACTAGGATCCCAAGTACTATATTTTCCTTATACTCAAACATAGGGAACCCCCCCTCCTTGCTTCTCTCTTGACGTAGGATCACCCCAAGCCACACAAACTCAACCCAACTTGTGTTTATCTAGCTACCAACCTTAAACATAATCACATATATCTTTCCACTTTCGGATGCAAAGACACACACACATTCGAAACATTTACTCCACATTTATTACCAAAGTTTGGTCTTCCAAGCATTTAGATCTAGTCTACACGAGGGCCAAGGTGTGATAGGAGAGCCAAAGCCATTCTAGGGCACGTTTAAGGGGTACCCGACGCCTTGAAGTTCCTAAATCTTGACCTCATCATCTCTTCTACAACACAAGTAAGTAAAACTTCTACTCACCATCTTTCCATTCGTTATCACCTCTCATTGCATGACATTCACATAGACTCTTAGAAATCGAGACTAAGAATGCATGCACACGTAACTATGCTAAAATCTAGCTAGCAAACTCGCGACTTGAATGTTGTGTTGTAAGGAAAACATGTCTTTATGTTTAGACTTGTAAACAACATGGGTAAACGAGTGATTAACTTAGTTTTGCTCCCTAAGAAACTAAAGTATTAGATCTCATTGTATGGCTAGATAAAGCTTCACAAATCTCGACTAAATATCCTAGCCGAATGAAGAACACCTTGTCATAAGGCATCTCTAGTTAACTTAGAATGGAATGGAAAAAATTGACTATTTAAAAGTCACTAGATAAGCCCAACATGAGCTCTAAGCTCTCGGCTTATTTTGTTAAGCCGAGCATGAATCTTGGTTTCTTACACTTTGTGGCTTAAACAAATGTGTAGGAGTGGAAGAGCAATTAAGCAACCTAGAACATCTAATACACTACCCAAATAAGCTGTAAGCTAAAATATTATAAGCCCATAAGCCTCGAACCGAATAAATCATAAGCTAATATAAGTCGAAATGTTATAAGCCCAAAAGCCCAAGATATATTTTGGTTATATCATTGATGGTTAAGTTAGTCTTCTAAATAATTAATTAGCCCAATAACAAGCCCACTAGGCCCTATCAACATAACCGAACCCTTAATGGGCCATTCTAGTCCATTAAGCACCTAGGGTATTTAATTAGGAAACTATTTGGGCCGTTTACGTAAATAATGATTTTTAGTGCCAAAAGTGTTGAGTTATAAAACTTATTTAAACTTTTCGAGACATAAAACAAGTACAAGGGCCAAACGTGACAAAAAGGGATAGTCTAGGGTATCGGTTATTTATAACCGAGCCATAATTTGAACTCCAAGGGCTAAACTTGTCACTTTGCAAACTAGTTACAAGCCCTAGATACTTTACGTGCCCTTTTGAGCTTTATTCGAGTCTTGGAGGACTTGTTTTGACCTTTTGGGAAACTTGTATCAACCTAGGTTACTCTTTGGGCCACTTTCATATTTTTCCGAAACCACAAGGACCCTTTGTGCCAACTGATGAATCTAAACCGATCCCTAGGGGCTGTTGTGTAAATTATATATATACCTTAACCCTAACCAAAACTACAAGGACTCATTTTGCCATAACTTGAAATCGTATAATCATTTTTATGACTGTCATAAAGTTACAGAAAAAGCAGTAGTGATAACCACCGTACTTATAATTAATCAGTCAGTAACCATCGGAACTCCGGAACAAACGTGACCAGAAATACAATAGGTCAGTAGTCTAACCGGTCCGCCAATCCTAGCAGTTACAAAAAAAAATCAACCTTGTTCAGATTCATCTACTAAAACACGTGCCAAGACATAAGTCAAGACATAGGTCTCAGGTATCATTTCGTAAGACACATATCAGGTCACCAGTCATGGTACACGTCATTCGAATATCTTCTCAAAGTACGAGTCAGAACTCATAACTCCATATGTTGCTAAATCAGGCTCTCAGAAATTCAGGGTACCCTCCAAGGGGGTATACCCGTTCTATTATGCCACACATGAACCAGATCTTTTGAAATTTTAGCCACCACCACTAGAGTATGATTCAGGTTAAACACGCAACATTCACTCTGTGAGGTTACAGACGAACAGATTCAATGAAAAATCACCATGTTTACTTCACATGTTCCTATGCCAGCTTTATTTTGAATCAGGTAGTTACCTGTCTCTCAGCCAAAAAAGATTCCACAGTACCACCATTTTTATTAAAGTTTTCCTTTCAGTTAACGAAAAGATCCGTCTTACTAAATCCCGAATATATTCATTATACTTCTGTCAGAAAAATCAGTACAAGTTATTTCTGCCTTACAAGCGTGTGACTTATCAGTCCATAGCTACGAAGACTTTTAGCTACCAGTTATAAATTCACTTCTAAAATTCCTCAAATCCATGATCAACATATTATACTAAAATTTCCAGATGTCATTCCAGAAATTCCTTCCTAACTACGAGACATAATTTAACATCGAGCTTGTCTCAAGAATTGCGCCTGTTTCCAAAACTCTTTATTCCAGAGTTGCATCTAAGTTAAAAGGGTTGCATCATTTGCTGCAAGAATTACCGGAATGAGGCTTTATTCACCCTGGCATACCACCAGGAAGTGTGTAGTTTCTGTCTATCAGGAAGAAGACCGGTAACATGAGATCATGTATCGACCACTGATATTTTGAGAAGATCACCATTTTTTAATCGATGTTCATTCCACGAATAACAGGTTTATCTAATCTGCTATGACTTCTTATATATATTTCCAGAACAATTCATGATCATGTCACCATCAGTGGTGAGAGAAACATATTATAGTCACTATAAAATTTTTGAATTATACTTCTGAGCTCCCTAATGCTCCAGCTGTAGTATCAAATTTATGAATAAATTTTTTTATGACTTCGCAGACAAAAATTGTCAGTATGTTCTTTGATAACATTCTGATCTTCTAAATCCTAGAGAGGTACAAGATAACCATCTTCTCACAGTGGAATAGATTCTCCGATAGGAGAAAAATTATTTACACAGCTTTCTAGATATGAATCCCAGTAGAACAAGGTGGCATTTCTGGACCACACTATTTCAGCAGAAAGGAATTTCAGATAATCCTGCGAAGGTGAAGGCCATCACCAGATGGTCACGACCGACGCTGGCGAATGAAGTACAAAATTCCTAGAATTCAGTTGGCTACTACCGCAGAAATTGATGAAAGTTCTCATGATTAGCTTTCTATGGCTAAGCTTTCGCATAAAGGAGAGGACCTACACTAAAATTTTGTATTCCATAAGATCCTACGCTACGAGAGATCCATTTTACCCAGACTCAAAATTCTTTCATGACTAATCACTCAGATTCCACCAGTAGGTATCGTAATCCCAGGCAGAATTTTGATAGAAGCAGTATAACATAATTGATGCAACTATGTTCATATCTGGATGCCTGACATACCTCAGGTTCAAGATAGGACACCGACATGCTAATGAGTTATTACAACCATTAGAAATTTCGTAACGGAAATGAGATAAAATTCCATGGAGGTTGTTGTCAGTTATCACAGACTCAGACAAAGCTTGATGATATCTAAGTCGTTGTTAACCAGTTAACCCAGCCTACACGTCCTTGTTACCCGAAAGGTTTACGCAGTAAGAAATCTGCAGGAAATTCAGCAATAGATCGTATGATTCTAAAGTGTTCCATCAACAATCTTGTTAGATCGAAATTAGTGTTCACGAATCGCGCTCATGTTCATGTTCTCGATCACATGTACGTTCATATTTACGTTCACGTTTATTTTCACTTTCACATTTAAGTCTCATTCGCAGTATGATGCTGGTTCAGTTCATGCTTTGTGATATCTCATGATTTAAGCTCACATTAGCGTTCGTAACATTGTTCACGTTCAAGTTCGTGTGCCATTTCGCAATACACGTTTCACGGTTTATTACCAAATACGAATACGGAAAGCTTGAGAAACCAGACTCAAGTTTAGCATAGCTATTCCATAACCAGGCAGACGTTCACATCTCAGGCCGTATCGTTTGGCATTCCTTCCTTAGTCATCATACGTTCATGATATGTTTTTGTATCACATTCACGATATACTTCATGCATAACATTCCTTTTATGATCGCGAACCACGTTCACAATTGCTCATGTAGTACGTTCATAATTGTTCACGTAGTTCGTCCCTATATGTTTTCAGCAGTTTGCTCAGAGATTTAAATGTCATCTTTTCGGGATATTTGTACGTATTGTTTCGTGTATCCTACATGCTATAGCTCATTCATTCTATCAGGTTCAGAAAATCCATCTTAAGTATGAAACCAGAAACTATTCAGCATCATCAGGACAGGGTCATCAGGACCAAGATTTGTTCATTATGTTTAGACCTTTGAAGGAATCGTTTTGAGCGGGAAGCCACTCTAAACGGAGGAGTCCATCCGGACCTCTCATTCCTTCTCCTTTAATAAATCCAGTAAAGTCCTTTCAGTCATGTCATGTTCCATGTTCTCTTCAGCCATGTCACGTTACATGATCATTTCAGTCATGTCATGTTCCATGTTCTCTTCAGCCATGTCACGTTACATGATCATTTCAGTCATGTCAGGTTTAAACCTATCAGCAGCATTATGTCTTAATTAGAAGACAAATTATCCTTCATCTTATTTGTCTTTTCAGTTTACGTGTTCTTTCAGTTCTTATAGCTTCATCAGCTTATTACCTATAATTCGAGGACGAATTTATCCTTTAGAGGGGAAGAATTGTAAAACCCATTATGGTCGTATCTATAATTCGGGGACGAATTATTATTTTTAGAGGGGAAGAATTGTAAAACCCGATACGTTTCAGAAAACTAAAAAAAAAAATGAAAACTGTATAAGTATAAGTTGGGCCGGTTAAAAAAAAATATATATAGAAGAAAGGGGAATGGGCTTAGGCCCGTTTGGTTTTACTGTAAGGAGAAACGGGGGTTCACCCCTTTGGCCATAATCAGAAAATAAAGAAAAAAGAATGAAGAATTCTAGGGTTTTTTTTTAGGCGCCGAGTTTTAAAAAAAAGGGGGATGCAGTTCGTTCCTTCATCATTGATTCGTGATTTCATTCGTAATCATTAGAAGGTAAATACCCTTGTCTCTTTTCTTTTATTTGATTCAGTCTCGGTGGGTTTATGAATGCACCAGCCGAGACTTTTTAAGTCTCGATGGTTCTTTTGGTGCCCAGCCACGAACAACAACCAAACCCCCAAATCAGAATGATAAACGAACATAAGGAGTCGAGTCTTGGGAAATCAGAAAAACCGAGAGTTAGACTCTCGGTGGTGCTTCTTGTTTCTGGCCGGCCGAAAACAGCAACCCCAATCGGGGTATGTAAATATAGTAAAGGAGGTGTCGGGTTTGGTTTTTATACATGGAAACCGAGACCAAGGGGTTTTGATGTATTTCTGTCCGAGAGACCAGCCGTGGCCACAGGCCGGCTCGGTTTCCTTTTGGCCAGCCGTGAAGCAAGAAAACCCAACCGTGGGATTTTAATAAAAAGGGGGCGTTTGGAAGTTTTAAAACAGTTAGTATTTTATTGGAATTAGTAGAAACCTTTTATAAAACCAGCAGGTAAGTTTTGGACAGAAAAACAGTGAATTTAAAATGAGATTAGCGACAGTTTTGCGACAAAACTTTCTGTCGCAGAATTGTTATATATATGCAGTTTTAAAAGGGCAGCTTTTAGCGATAGTTTTAGTGACTCAGTTTTTCTGTCACTAATTTCATATAGACAGATTTTAATATAGTTGTGGCATTGTTAGTGCGATCGAGATGGGGTATCTCGGTAGGCTCGGGACATAATAATAATAAATAAAATGAAGATTTCTATATTATACCTTTTGTTAATTATACTTTTATAAATGTTTAAAGTGTATTTAAAAAGGATTAAATTAAAATAGTTGTAATATTTAAAAAAAAGGTATAATTCTATTATAGAAATTAAATCATTTTGAAAACTTTATAATTTAAGAAACCTTATATTATTTACGGGTTACTTAGTAAAGTATTAATATCACGTCAGAATACGTTCGTATCGTAATTATTGGTAAGTCGTTAAATATATTAAAAGAATTATTATAAACTCAGATTCATCAGTTAATATAGGTACAGATTTCCAGAAATAAAACAAATAAATGAGAAAGCCAATATGAACAGTAAATAAAATAAAATCAGATAACTTATTCGTGTCTATAATTATTGTAGCTTCCGTGAAGCCCGAGTAGTGTCCGTTCAGTCTTTCTTCAGTCAGTTACTGGACTAGAGGTACGGATTTTCCGTCCTTTCAGTAAGGACTTCCTTTCTATGCATGATTAGGATTCCCCGTCCTCAGCCAAATGTTTTCCCTAGTATATGTTTAAGTTTATCAGTAATCATGTTAATAACTAAATAAATTGCCTGAGCATTATATACAAGCACGACCAGTTTATGTACTAGTTACGGAGGTACCGTAACCACGGCACTAGAGGCACCGGTGTCGTGACTCACATGCAGGAGAGTGATATCCTGCATCGTCCCACTCAGCTCAGCTTGGCCATTTTATCAGTATTTTTAGTGGGGCGTATGGATGCATCCTAGGCTTATATGTGTTACAACTTATCAGGGTGAATGTGGTGTGTGCTCTACATCCTTTACATTGGAGCTGATCCCTCCACCCAGCACAGTATTTAGAGGTCACCCCTCTACAGCATGACGAGGTCACCCCTCCAGTTATTCATGCACGGTTGTTACAGCACGTGACCTATATAAGCTCTGGCAAATAAAATACAGTAAATGCATGTTTTCAGAATTAATAGTTATAGTTCAGTTTCAGCATTTATGAATCAGGTTTCTCAGATTTTATGCAGAGTTCTACCACATGTTACATATCAGTCTTATAGCTTCATTGTTGTCTTCTATTCCATTACTTTCAGTACATTCTTATCATGCTATATCCGTTCACTGAGCGTTATGCTCAGCCGTAGTTCCTTTCATGTTCTAACGGCAGGTACACCAGGACGCTCTTAGGATTCTGAGAGCATGTGCATCTGGATGGAAGCTATCCAGACTTCTTACTTTATGCATTTCTTACATTATTCTGCTTATTTGGACATTGTTTAGTCCTTTCCTTCAGTATTCTACTTTTCATGTTTTGGGGCTTATGTTTGGATTACCGATGTTTGATTCCGGTATTTCATTTATGGTCAGTTAATGTTTTAGGACATTTACCTTATGCTTTGATGACACGCCATAAATACACGTAACGGTCCACTTATCCAAGTGGGGTGTTACAATTATGGTATCAGAGCGCAAGGTTCGACCTGTAGGCTCTAAAACTTGACCTGTGACTAGTGGGTAGTCACCAAGAACTCTCCAGATTTTGGCGTTGTTATCTTTCATGTTTCTCATGGATTATTCAGTCAATTTTCTTCATTTATCAGTCAGTTTTCTTAAAGTTTTGACTAAGTAAAAGGTTGGTACATAACTAGCCATATTTAGTCGCATGTGCTATTTAGCGAACTTTCGTTTTGGTGAGCTGACCATAGGCGTTCACCCTTGCCCGTTCAGATTTTGTATTGGTAAAACGACCATAGGCGTTTACCCTTACTCATGACAGATTCATGTTTTCAGTCAAATATCACTTGGTGAACCAGCCATAAACGTTCACCATTTCTCAAGTCAAATTTCCTGCTTTTCAGTCAAATGATGTTTTGTGAACCGATCCACAGTTGTTCACCTTTGTCATATCAGGACATTTCATTAATTTTGACCAGTATGGATCGAACCAGAATAGCCCATACTTAGTCTCATGTTTTTCTTCTTTGAATTCTGTGGATTGAACCATGGCTATCCACATCAGTTGATATTACACCTCAGTTGATTAGACTTTTATGTTCTTTGTAACAGTCAAATTTTCATACCCTCACGTTGAGGTCGTCTTCATGTTGATTCAGTTCATGTCTCCTTACGAGGATTATGTTTTCAGCAAAGTAATGATGTTCTCATGTTAAGATACAAAAGAATTCCAGTAAAACCCGTTTTCATGATAAATCATGATTGACCTTCATTAATCATGTTTCATACTGACCATTGTTGGAACTTCAATTAAACCATACTTTCGAGCTCTTTATGCAACCAACATTAAATCTACGCAAGAATTACCAAGCTATCATGTTACTCATTTCAGTTCAGTTTACTATCGTTTAGATCAATTTATTTCTTCGATCATGTCAGACAATTGACACCAGTATCAATCATCCCATAAAATTTCCACCAGTGCACGCGCAATATTCCATATATACCCCATGTACAGTGTCTCAGTTATACACCATGTACAGTATTTCATGAGTACTCCACGTACAGTGCCTCAAATATGTTCCATGTGCAGTATTCAGTTTGTACTTCATGTACAGTAGTCCAGGTGTACTCCAGGTACCCTACCACATGGATATTGCTAATCGATCCTCAATCATCTCAGGCGTTGCCACTTGTCGATATCCTACCAAGTGCTGATGCTGCTTGTGAGTTGAAGATTGTACCAGATGCTGATGCTGCTAACACTTTGAAGACCTCACAAATGTTGATGATGCTGATACTTTGGAGATTTCTCAAGATGCTGATGCCGTTTTTACTATGAAGACTCTGCAGAACAAGGACGAAAAATATAAATTTGAAATTACTGACAAGAATAAATTTCAACCATCAGACACTACCATCCTATTCCATGCTTTTGCTTCCCCAGTTAGATGTCACACTTCACTCAGCTCTTTCTGTCAGAAGAGTGGGAACCGGTAACCAGCCGACCACTCAGCAGAAATAATTACATGAATCACGGTCATGATAATGACTGTCATAAAGTTACAGACAAAGCAGTAGTGACAACCACCGTACTTATAATTAATCAGTCATTAACCATCGGAACTTCGGAACAGACGTGACCAGAAATACAAGAGGTCAGTAGTCTAACCGGTCCGCCAATCCTAGCAGTTACAAAAAAAATCAACCTTGTTCAGATTCATCTACTAAAACACATGCCAAGACATAAGTCAGGACATAGGTCTCAGGTATCATTTCGTAAGACACATATCAGGTCACCAGTCATGGTACACGTCATACGAATATCTTCTCAAAGTACGAGTCAGAACTCATAACTCCATATGTTGCTAAATCAGGCTCTCAGAAATTCAGGGTACCCTCCAAGGGGGTATACCCGTTCTATTATGCCACACATGAACCAGATCTTTTGAAATTTTAGCCACCACCACTAGAGTATGATTCAGGTTAAACACGCAACATTCACTCTGTGAGGTTACAGACGAACAGATTCAGTGAAAAATCACCATGTTTACTTCACATGTTCCTATGCCAGCTTTATTTTGAATCAGGTAGTTACCTGTCTCTCAGCCAAAAAAGATTCCGCGGTACCACCATTTTTATTAAAGTTTTCCTTTCAGTTAACGACAAGATCCGTCTTACTAAATCCCGAATATATTCATTATACTTCTGTCAGAAAAATCAGTACAAATTATTTCTGCCTTACAAGCGTGTGACTTATCAGTCCATAGCTACGAAGACTTTTAGCTACCAGTTATAAATTCACTTCTAAAATTCCTCAAATCCATGATCAACATATTATACTAAAATTTCCAGATGTCATTCCAGAAATTCCTTCCTAACTACGAGACATAATTTAACATCGAGCTTGTCTCAAGAATTGCGCCTGTTTCCAAAACTCTTTATTCCAGAGTTGCATCTAAGTTAAAAGGGTTGCATCATTTGCTGCAAGAATTACCGGAATGAGGCTTTATTCACCCTGGCATACCACCAGGAAGTGTGTAGTTTCTGTCTATCAGGAAGAAGACCGGTAACATGAGATCATGTATCGACCACTGATATTTTGAGAAGATCACCATTTTTTAATCGATGTTCATTCCACGAATAGCAGGTTTATCTAATCTACTATGACTTCTTATATATATTTCCAGAACAATTCATGATCATGTCACCATCAGTGGTGAGAGAAACATATTATAGTCACTATAAAATTTTTGAATTATACTTCTGAGCTCCCTAATGCTCCAGCTGTAGTATCAAATTTATGAATAAATTTTTTTATGACTTCGCAGACAAAAATCGTCAGCATGTTCTTTGATAACATTCAGATCTTCTAAATCCTAGAGAGGTACAAGATAACCATCTTCTCTCAGTGGAATAGATTCTCCGATAGGAGAAAAATTATTTACACAGCTTTCTAGATATGAATCCCAGTAGAACAAGGTGGCATTTCTGGACCACACTATTTCAGCAGAAAGGAATTTCAGATAATCCTGCGAAGGTGAAGGCCATCACCAGATGGTCACGACCGACGCCGGCGAATGAAGTACAAAATTCCTAGAATTCAGTTGGCTACTACCGCAGAAATTGATGAAAGTTCTCATGATTAGCTTTCTATGGCTAAGCTTTTGTATAAAGGAGAGGACCTACACTAAAATTTTGTATTCCGTAAGATCCTACGCTACGAGAGATCCATTTTACCCAGACTCAAAATTCTTTCATGACTAATCACTCAGATTCCACCAGTAGGTATCGTAATCCCAGGCAGAATTTTGATAGAAGCAGTATAACATAATTGATGCAACTATGTTCATATCTGGATGCCTGACATACCTCAGGTTCAAGATAGGACACCGACATGCTAATGAGTTATTACAACCATTAGAAATTTCGTAACGGAAATGAGATAAAATTCCATGGAGGTTGTTGTCAGTTATCACAGACTCAGACAAAGCTTGATGATATCTAAGTCGTTGTTAACCAGTTAACCCAGCCTACACGTCCTTGTTACCCGAAAGGTTTACGCAGTAATAAATCTGCAGGAAATTCAGCAATAGATCGTATGATTCTAAAGTGTTCCATCAACAATCTTGTTAGATCGAAATTAGTGTTCACGAATCGCGCTCATGTTCATGTTCTCGATCACATGTACGTTCATATTTACGTTCACGTTTATTTTCACTTTCACATTTAAGTCTCATTCGCAGTATGATGCTGGTTCAGTTCATGCTTTGTGATATCTCATGATTTAAGCTCACATTAGCGTTCGTAACATTGTTCACGTTCAAGTTCGTGTGCCATTTCGCAATACACGTTTCACGGTTTATTACCAAATACGGATACGGAAAGCTTGAGAAACCAGACTCAAGTTTAGCACAGCTATTCCATAACCAGGCAGACGTTCACATCTCAGGCCGTATCGTTTGGCATTCCTTCCTTAGTCATCATACGTTCATGATATGTTTTAGTATCACATTCACGATATACTTCATGCATAACATTCCTTTTATGATCGCGAACCACGTTCACAATTGCTCATGTAGTACGTTCACAATTGTTCACGTAGTTCGTCCCTATATGTTTTCAGCAGTTTGCTCAGAGATTTAAATGTCATCTTTTCGGGATATTTGTACGTATTGTTTCGTGTATCCTACATGCTATAGCTCATTCATTCTATCAGGTTCAGAAAATCCATCTTAAGTATGAAACCAGAAACTATTCAGCATCATCAGGACAGGGTCATCAGGACCAAGATTTGTTCATTATGTTTAGACCTTTAAAGGAATCGTTTTGAGCGGGAAGCCACTCTAAACGGAGGAGTCCATCCGGACCTCTCATTCCTTCTCCTTTAATAAATCCAGTAAAGTCCTTTCAGTCATGTCATGTTCCATGTTCTCTTCAGCCATGTCACGTTACATGATCATTTCAGTCATGTCATGTTCCATGTTCTCTTCAGCCATGTCACGTTACATGATCATTTCAGTCATGTCAGGTTTAAACCTATCAGCAGCATTATGTCTTAATTAGAAGACAAATTATCCTTCATCTTATTTGTCTTTTCAGTTTACGTGTTCTTTCAGTTCTTATAGCTTCATCAGCTTATTACTTATAATTCGAGGACGAATTTCTCCTTTAGAGGGGAAGAATTGTAAAACCCATTATGGTCGTATCTATAATTCGGGGACGAATTATTATTTTTAGAGGGGAAGAATTGTAAAACCCGATACGTTTCAGAAAACTAAAAAAAAATGAAAACTGTATAAGTATAAGTTGGGCCGGTTAATAAAAAATATATATAGAAGAAAGGGGAATGGGCTTAGGCCCGTTTGGTTTTACTGTAAGGAGAAACGGGGGTTCACCCCTTTGGCCATAATCAGAAAATAAAGAAAAAAGAATGAAGAATTCTAGGGTTTTTTTTTTAGCCGCCGAGTTTTAAAAAAAAGGGGGATGCAGTTCGTTCCTTCATCATTGATTCGTGATTTCATTCGTAATCATTAGAAGGTAAATACCCTTGTCTCTTTTCTTTTATTTGATTCACTCTCGGTGGGTTTATGAATGCACCAGCCGAGACTTTTTAAGTCTCGATGGTTCTTTTGGTGCCCAGCCACGAACAGCAACCAAACCCCCAAATCAGAATGATAAACGAACATAAGGAGTCGAGTCTTGGGAAATCAGAAAAACCGAGAGTTAGACTCTCGGTGGTGCTTCTTGTTTCTGGCCGGCCAAAAACAGCAACCCCAATCGGGGTATGTAAATATAGTAAAGGAGGTGTCGGGTTTGGTTTTTATACATGGAACCGAGACCAAGGGGTTTTGATGTATTTCTGTCCGAGAGACCAGCCGTGGCCACAGGCCGGCTCGGTTTCCTTTTGGCCAGCCGTGAAGCAAGAAAACCCAACGGTGGGATTTTAATAAAAAGGGGGCGTTTGGAACTTTTAAAACAGTTAGTATTTTATTGGAATTAGTAGAAACCTTTTATAAAACCAGCAGGTAAGTTTTGGACAGAAAAACAGTGAATTTAAAATGAGATTAGCGACAGTTTTGCGACAAAACTTTCTGTCGCAAAATTGTTATATATATGCAGTTTTAAAAGGGCAGCTTTTAGCGATAGTTTTAGTGACTCAGTTTTTCTGTCACTAATTTCATATAGACAGATTTTAATATAGTTGTGGCATTGTTAGTGCGATCGAGATGGGGTATCTCGGTAGGCTCGGGACATAATAATAATAAATAAAATGAAGATTTCTATATTATACCTTTTGTTAATTATACTTTTATAAATGTTTAAAGTGTATTTAAAAAGGATTAAATTAAAATAGTTGTAATATTTAAAAAAAAGGTATATATCTATTATAGAAATTAAATCATTTTGAAAACTTTATAAATTAAGAAACCTTATATTATTTACGGGTTACTTAGTAAAGTATTAATATCACGTCAGAATACGTTCGTATCGTAATTATTGGTAAGTCGTTAAATATATTAAAAGAATTATTATAAACTCAGATTCATCAGTTAATATAGGTACAGATTTCCAGAAATAAAACAAATAAATGAGAAAGCCAATATGAACAGTAAATTAAATAAAATCAGATAACTTATTCGTGTCTATCATTATTGTAGCTTCCGTGAAGCCCGAGTAGTGTCCGTTCAGTCTTTCTTCAGTCAGTTACTGGACTAGAGGTACGGATTTTCCGTCCTTTCAGTAAGGACTTCCTTTCTATGCATGATTAGGATTCCCCGTCCTCAGCCAAATGTTTTCCCCAGTATATGTTTAAGTTTATCAGTAATCATGTTAATAACTAAATAAATTGCCTGAGCATTATATACAAGCACGACCAGTTTATGTACTAGTTACGGAGGTACCGTAACCACGGCACTAGAGGCACCGGTGTCGTGACTCACATGCAGGAGAGTGATATCCTGCATCGTCCCACTCAGCTCAGCTTGGCCATTTTATCAGTATTTTTAGTGGGGCGTATGGATGCATCCTAGGCTTATATGTGTTACAAGTTATCAGGGTGAATGTGGTGTGTGCTCTACATCCTTCACATTGGAGCTGATCCCTCCACCCAGCACAGTATTTAGAGGTCACCCCTCTACAGCATGACGAGGTCACCTGTAAAACCCGTATTTTAAATCGAGAATTTATAAATACGCGGTTTATTATTATTTTACGCGGGATATTGTTCCTTAAAACGTACACGTAGCATCAATTGCGCCGCAGCTCATCGTCTTGCGCCGCAACTAGTGATCCGCAGCACCATGAACTGTAGCCCCTTCAGTTGCGCCGCAACTTATGGTTCTTGCGCCGCAACTCGTGAAAAGAGTTGGGCCAAGCCCGTGTGAAGAAATAAAACAGACGGGGGTTTTCTTTTCTTTTATGCCGACACATACACTACTCAAACAAAACCCTAATTAGAAAACAATCAGCCGCCACTTCTTGTGCCTCCTCTTCCCTGCCACGAATCAAAAAAAAAAAAAAAAAGGGATTCGAGCTTTGTTTTATTCAAGAAAGTCGAGTATAATCACCTCTCGCTAACTAAATTCGTGTAGGTACATTTTTCCTTTATTTTCCATTGATTATCACGAATTAATAGGTTTGTTAATCCAAATAAATGGGTTTTTAAATAGTTAATCATGATACAATAAACATGGGGTTTCGTGTATGTGTGGTTGCATCAAAACCGAGACATGGTAATGTCTCGGTGGTTTTGTTTTATTTCCAGCCGCGAACCACAACCATCAGGGGGGTTTTCGGTTCATCAACAGGGTACGTTTGGGGTTAAAACGCAGCAACAGGGGGTGTTTGGGATTAGCAGGTCTTAAGGGTGTGTTTGGGTCTGCCATTAATGAAGACAGGGGGAACTTGAACTAGCAGTGGGAACCACTGCATAAGCAGTGGTAACCACTGCACTAACAGTGGCAAATTGCAAGCAGTGGGAACTTTGTTTCAAAAACAGTGGGAATTATCTTGGTTAAAGCATGTTATAAATAAGTTTTTGTACTATAAAAACTATTTGTTATGTAATTAGTAAAATTAAATCGATTCTTAACATTTTCCTTCCACTATTAAAAGTCGGATTTAATTGATGATTAAATTAATAATTTATTTCAAGAAACTAAATTTGGAAATCTTTATATTTTAGGAAACTTTCCATTTACAACAGGTTGCTATTTATAGTAATATCGGGATTGTTGGAACACGGTATAATACATAGTAACCATCAATAAGTATATATTAATCAGTAAACTTTTAAAGATCAGTCAGATTATCAGAAATACACCGGACTATCAGATTAACCAGATTATACATAAATAGTAATACAGAAATAAATTAAATTAAAATTAGAACATATAAGAATCAGTAACAGCAAACGGTATTTAGACGACTTATTTTTCCGTTCGTATTTATGTAGTATCCGTGAAGTCAGAGTCGATCTTTCAGCTTTCTGTCTTATTTCATTTCTGGACACGAGGTACGGATTTTCCGTCCTTTCAGTAAGGACTTTCCTTTCTATGCATGATTAGGATTTCCCATCTTCAGCCAAATGTTTTTCCCCAGTATATGTTTAAGTTTATCAGTGATCATGTTAATAACGAAATAAATTGCCTGAGCATTATATACAAGCACGACCAGTTTATGTACTAGTTACGGAGGTACCGTAACCACGGCACTAGAGGCACCGGTGTCGTGACTCACATGCAGGAGAGTGATATCCTGCATCGTCCCACTCATGTTCAGTTGGCCATTTTTATATGTATGTTTTAGTGGGGCGTATGGATGCATCCTAGGCTTTCAAGTGTTTCATGTTTATCAGGGTGAATGTGGTGTGTGCTCTACATCCTTCACATTGGAGCTGATCCCTCCACCCAGCACAGTTATTTAGAGGTCACCCCTCTACAGCATGACGAGGTCACCCCTCCAGTTATTCATGCACGGTTGTTACAGCACGTGACCTATATAAGCTCTGGCAAATAAAATACAGTAAATGCATGTTTTCAGAATTAATAGTTATATTTCAGTATCAGTATATATGAATCAGATTGCTCAGATTTTATGCAGAGTTCTACCACATGTTACATATCAGTCTTACAGCTTCTGTATTCTATCGCCTGTTTCATTCAGTATATTCTTATCATGCTTTATATCCGTTCACTGAGCGTTATGCTCAGCCGTAGTTCCTTTCATGTTCTAACGGCAGGTACACCGGGACGCTCTTAGGTTTTTGAGAGCACGTGCATTTGGGATGGAAGCTGTCCAGACTTCTTATTTTATGCACTTACATTATTCTGCTTATTGGACATTGTTTAGTCCTTTCTTTCAGTATTTTTGTTTTTCATGTTTTGAGCTTAGTTGGAATACCGATGTTTGATTCCGGTATTTCCGTTATGGTCATTTAATGTTTTAGAACATTTACCTTATGCTTTGATGACACGCCATATATACACGTAACGGTCCACTTATCCAAGTGGGGTGTTACAATTATGGTATCAGAGCCTGGTTCGACCTGTAGGCTCTAAAACTTGACCTGTGACTAGTGGGTAGTCACCAGGAACTTCCCAGATTTTGGCGTTGTTATCTTTCATGTTTCTCATGGATTATTCAGTCAGTTTTCTTCGTTTATCAGTCAGTCTTCTTAACGTTTTGACTAAGTAAAAGGTTGGTACAGAACTGGCCATATTTAGTCGCATGTGCTTTTAGCGAGCTTTCGTTTTGGTGAACTGACCATAGGCGTTCACCCTTGCCGTTCAGATTTTGTATTGGTAAACCGACCATAGGCGTTTACCCTTACTCATGTCAGATTCATGTTTTCAGTCAGATATTACTTAGTGAACCAGCCAAAATCGTTCCTCATTTCTCAAGTCAAATTTCATGCTTTTCAGTCAAATGATGTTTTATGAACCGATCCACAGTTGTTCACCTTGGTCATATCGGGACAGTTCATAAATTTTGACAAGTATGGATTGAGCTACAGCCATCCATATTTAGTCCGAGATTATAAATTTCTATACATGACAGTTCTCAGAAAAGTTTGACCAGTATGGATCGAACCAGAATAGCCCATACTTAGTCTCATGTTTCCTTCCTTGAAGTACGTGGATTGAACCTTAGCCGTCCACATCAGTTAATATTACACCTCAGTTGATTTAACTTTTGTGTTCCTTATAACAGTCAAATTTTATACCCTCACGTTGATGTCATCTACATGATGATTCAGTTTCATGTCTCCTTACGAGGATTATGTTTTCAGCAAAGTGATGATGCCTTCAGGCTAAAATATAGAAGGATTACAGTAAAATCCTATTTCGTGATAAATCATGTTCTGGTCTTTATCAATCATGTCTTCTGTTTTCATACTGAACATTGATGAAACTCTGTTTAATCGTACTTTCAGCCTCTATACAACCAGCATTAAGTCCATGCAGAAATTTTCAGCCATCATAGTAACTGTTTCAGTTCAGTTGCTAACCCGTTAAATCAAATTATTTTCCGTTGAGAATGTCAGAAAATCGACACCAGTATCGGTCATCCCATAAAATTTCCACCAGCCCCATGTACAGTATTCCATATGTACCCCATGTACAGTGTCTCAGTTATACTCCATGTATAATATTTCACGTATACTCCAGGTACAGTGTCTCATATATGCTCCATGTGCAGTATTCATTGTGTACTTCATGTACAGTAGCCCAGGTGTACTCCAGGTATCCTACTCCATAGATATTACTAATCGATCCTTAAACATCGCGGACGTTCCCACTTGTCGATATTCTACCAGGTGCTGATGCTGCTCGTGAGTTGAAGATTTTACCAGATGCTGACGCTGCTAATACTCTGAAGACCACACTGATGCTGACACTGCTGAACCTTGGAGATTTCTCAAGATGCTGACGCCGCGGAACGAGGACGAAAACTATAAACTTGAAATTTCTGACAAGAATAAATTCAACCATCAGACGCTACCATTCGATTTTATGCTGTTACCTTCTCAGTTAGATGTCACACTTCACCCAGCCAACTTTCATTCAGAAGAGTGGGAACCGGAACCCAGCCGGCCACTCAGCAGAATAGTCACATGAATCACGGTCATGATAATGACCGTCATAAATTGACAGACAAAGCAGTGGTGACAATCATCGTGCTTATAATTAATCAGTCAGTAACCATCGGAACTCCGGAACGGACATGACCAACAATACAAGAGGTCAGTGGTCTAACCGGTCCGCCGACCCTAGCAGTTACCATAAATTCTTAATCTTATTCAGACTCACCCATCAAAACGCGTGCCAAGACATCAGTCAAGACATAGTTCTCAGGTACCATTTCGGAAGACACATATCAGGGCACCCGTCATGATACACGTCATACGAATATCTTCTCAGAGTACGAGTCAGAGCTCCTAATTCCAGTATGTTCCAAGCAAGACCCTCAGTAATTCATGGTATCTTTCAGAAAGGGGTATACTCATTCTGTTATGCCACGCATAAAATCAGACCATTAAAATTCAGTTACCACCACTAGATTATTACTCAGGTAAAACACGCAGTATTCACTCTGTGAGGTTACAGACGAACCCATTCAGTGAAAAGTCTCCATGTCCACTTCATGTATCCCTATGTCAGCTTTATCTCAAACCAGGTAGTTATCTGCCTCTCACCCAGAAAGGACTCAACAGTACCACCATATTTATTAAAGTTTTCCCTTCAGTTAACGACGAGATCCGTCTTATTAATCCCAAATATATTCATTATATATTTTGCCAGAAAAATCAGTACAAGCTGTTTCTTCCTTACGAGCGCGTGACTTACCAATACATAGTTACGAAGACTTTTGACTATCAGTTATAAATTCATTTCTGAAATTCCTCGAATCCATGACCAGCAGATTTTCCTAAAATTTCCAGATGTCATTCCAGAAGGTGTTCCAGAAATTCCTGCCTACCCACGAGACATAATTTAACGTCGAGCTTGCCTCAAGAACAGAATCTGTTTTCAAAACTCTTTATTACAGGGCTCTAGCTACGATTAAAAGAGTTGCAGCAATTGCTGCAAGAGTTATCAAAATTAGGCTTTATTCGCCCTAGCGCCCCATCGAAAAATTTATCAGATCACCATTCCTAATCGATATTCATTCCACGAATAGAAAGTTTAATTGACCTACTACGAGGTGTCTTAAACATTCTTCCAGAAAAATTCAAGATCATGCTACCATCAGTGATGAGGGAAGAACATGATGATCTTCAGACCGTTGTTGCACATATTATAGCCACTCTAAAAATTTTTTTTGAATGTTACTTCTGAGCTCCCTAATGCTCCAACTATAGTATGAAAATGTATGAATAAATTTTCCTTGAATTCTCAGACAAATTTGGCAGTACATTCGTTGACAAGATTTTGATCTCCTAAATTCTAGAGAAGGACATGGGAATCATCTTTTCACGACCCCGCAGATTCTCCGATAGGAGAAAATTATATACGCAAGCTTTCTAGATGTATGGTTCAGATGAACAAGGTGGCATATCTGAACCACCCTATTTTAACAGAAAGGAATTCCAGACAATCCTGCGAAGGTGAAGGCCATCACCTGATGGTCCCGACTGACGCCTGTGAGCGTAGTATAAAAATTTCTAGTACCCAATTGACTACTATCGCAGAAATCGCCGACAGTCATCACTAGAAATTCTTTTATGACTATTCAACAAGATTTCCGCCAGAATGTTCCATAATCCCAGACAAAACACTGTTAGAATCCGCATCACACGTTAATGCAGCTATGTTCATATCTAGATGCCTGACCTACTGCAGGTTCAAGATAGAACACCGTCATGTTAGTGAGTTACTGCAACCCTTGGAGTCTGAAACAGAAATGAGACGAAATTTCATGAAAAATTGTAATCAGTTTACCACAGACTCAGAGAAGTTGTGATGCTATCTAAGTTATCATCAACCATGTAATCAGCCTGCGCGTTCCTTTCATCCGAAAGGAGCACGTAGTAGCAGATCTGCAGAAAATTTTCAAATTCAGCAATAAACCGTACGGATTCAAGGCATTCCATCGACCATTATATGAAACAGAATACATGCTCACGATCAAGTGTATGTTTACGTCCACTTTAAGTTCATGTTTATTTCCACTTTCACGTTTACGTCTCATTCGCAGTATGATGCTATTTCAGTTCATCTTTTATGCTACCTCCTGATTTAAGCTCACATTAGCGTTCATAACGTTGTTCACGTTCAAGTTCGTGTGCCATTTCACGATGCACGTTTCTCAGTTATTACCGAATACGGTTACAGAAAGCTTGAGAGAACAGACTCAAGTTTAGCACCACTATTCCATGACCAGGCAGACGTTTCACATCTCAGGCCGTATCGTTTGGCATTCATTCCTCAGGCAGCATACGTTCATGATATATTCTAGTATCACGTTCACAGTATGATTCGCGTATCATATTCTAATTCCATACCAGCGCTCCTCATATAATTATGAACCACGTTCACAATTGCTCACTTAGCATGTTCACAATTGTTCACGTAGTTCGTCCCTATATATATATTCTCAGCAGCTTGCTCAGAGATATAAATATTACCTTTTCAGAATATTTTACACGTATCGTTTCATGTATCATACATGCTATAGTTATTCAGTCTATCAGATTTAGCAAATCCATCTTAAGTATGGAACCAGAAACCAGTCAGCATCATCAGGACAGGGTCAACAGGACCAAGACTTTATTTATTATATTAGACATTTGAAGGGATCGTTTCGAGCGGGAGGCCACTCGAAACGGAGGAGTCCATCCGGACCTCTCATTTTTTTCTTCAATAAATTTAGTTACGTTCTCTTCAGCCATGTCACGTTATATGATAATTCCAGTCATGTCAGGTTTATACCTATCAGCAGCATTATGTCTTAATTAGAAGACAATTCATCCTTCAGCTTAATTGTCTTTTCAGTCTACGTGTTCTTTCAGTTCTTATAACTTCGTCAGCTTATCATTTTTAATTCGAGGACGAATTTCTCCTTTTAGAGGGGAAGAATTGTAAAACCCAGTACGCCGCATTTTAATTCGGGGACGAATTATTTCTTTAGAGGGGAAGAATTGTAAAACCCGTATTTTAAATCGAGAATTTATAAATACGCGGTTTATTATTATTTTACGCGGGATATTGTTCCTTAAAACGTACACGTAGCATCAATTGCGCCGCAGCTCATCGTCTTGCGCCGCAACTAGTGATCCGCAGCACCATGAACTGTAGCCCCTTCAGTTGCGCCGCAACTTATGGTTCTTGCGCCGCAACTCGTGAAAAGAGTTGGGCCAAGCCCGTGTGAAGAAATAAAACAGACGGGGGTTTTCTTTTCTTTTATGCCGACACATACACTACTCAAACAAAACCCTAATTAGAAAACAATCAGCCGCCACTTCTTGTGCCTCCTCTTCCCTGCCACGAATCAAAAAAAAAAAAAAAAAGGGATTCGAGCTTTGTTTTATTCAAGAAAGTCGAGTATAATCACCTCTCGCTAACTAAATTCGTGTAGGTACATTTTTCCTTTATTTTCCATTGATTATCACGAATTAATAGGTTTGTTAATCCAAATAAATGGGTTTTTAAATAGTTAATCATGATACAATAAACATGGGGTTTCGTGTATGTGTGGTTGCATCAAAACCGAGACATGGTAATGTCTCGGTGGTTTTGTTTTATTTCCAGCCGCGAACCACAACCATCAGGGGGGTTTTCGGTTCATCAACAGGGTACGTTTGGGGTTAAAACGCAGCAACAGGGGGTGTTTGGGATTAGCAGGTCTTAAGGGTGTGTTTGGGTCTGCCATTAATGAAGACAGGGGGAACTTGAACTAGCAGTGGGAACCACTGCATAAGCAGTGGTAACCACTGCACTAACAGTGGCAAATTGCAAGCAGTGGGAACTTTGTTTCAAAAACAGTGGGAATTATCTTGGTTAAAGCATGTTATAAATAAGTTTTTGTACTATAAAAACTATTTGTTATGTAATTAGTAAAATTAAATCGATTCTTAACATTTTCCTTCCACTATTAAAAGTCGGATTTAATTGATGATTAAATTAATAATTTATTTCAAGAAACTAAATTTGGAAATCTTTATATTTTAGGAAACTTTCCATTTACAACAGGTTGCTATTTATAGTAATATCGGGATTGTTGGAACACGGTATAATACATAGTAACCATCAATAAGTATATATTAATCAGTAAACTTTTAAAGATCAGTCAGATTATCAGAAATACACCGGACTATCAGATTAACCAGATTATACATAAATAGTAATACAGAAATAAATTAAATTAAAATTAGAACATATAAGAATCAGTAACAGCAAACGGTATTTAGACGACTTATTTTTCCGTTCGTATTTATGTAGTATCCGTGAAGTCAGAGTCGATCTTTCAGCTTTCTGTCTTATTTCATTTCTGGACACGAGGTACGGATTTTCCGTCCTTTCAGTAAGGACTTTCCTTTCTATGCATGATTAGGATTTCCCATCTTCAGCCAAATGTTTTTCCCCAGTATATGTTTAAGTTTATCAGTGATCATGTTAATAACGAAATAAATTGCCTGAGCATTATATACAAGCACGACCAGTTTATGTACTAGTTACGGAGGTACCGTAACCACGGCACTAGAGGCACCGGTGTCGTGACTCACATGCAGGAGAGTGATATCCTGCATCGTCCCACTCATGTTCAGTTGGCCATTTTTATATGTATGTTTTAGTGGGGCGTATGGATGCATCCTAGGCTTTCAAGTGTTTCATGTTTATCAGGGTGAATGTGGTGTGTGCTCTACATCCTTCACATTGGAGCTGATCCCTCCACCCAGCACAGTTATTTAGAGGTCACCCCTCTACAGCATGACGAGGTCACCCCTCCAGTTATTCATGCACGGTTGTTACAGCACGTGACCTATATAAGCTCTGGCAAATAAAATACAGTAAATGCATGTTTTCAGAATTAATAGTTATATTTCAGTATCAGTATATATGAATCAGATTGCTCAGATTTTATGCAGAGTTCTACCACATGTTACATATCAGTCTTACAGCTTCTGTATTCTATCGCCTGTTTCATTCAGTATATTCTTATCATGCTTTATATCCGTTCACTGAGCGTTATGCTCAGCCGTAGTTCCTTTCATGTTCTAACGGCAGGTACACCGGGACGCTCTTAGGTTTTTGAGAGCACGTGCATTTGGGATGGAAGCTGTCCAGACTTCTTATTTTATGCACTTACATTATTCTGCTTATTGGACATTGTTTAGTCCTTTCTTTCAGTATTTTTGTTTTTCATGTTTTGAGCTTAGTTGGAATACCGATGTTTGATTCCGGTATTTCCGTTATGGTCATTTAATGTTTTAGAACATTTACCTTATGCTTTGATGACACGCCATATATACACGTAACGGTCCACTTATCCAAGTGGGGTGTTACATCACCCCTCCAGTTATTCATGCACGGTTGTTACAGCACGTGACCTATATAAGCTCTGGCAAATAAAATACAGTAAATGCATGTTTTCAGAATTAATAGTTATAGTTCAGTTTCAGCATTTATGAATCAGGTTTCTCAGATTTTATGCAGAGTTCTACCACATGTTACATATCAGTCTTATAGCTTCATTGTTGTCTTCTATTCCATTACTTTCAGTACATTCTTATCATGCTATATCCGTTCACTGAGCGTTATGCTCAGCCGTAGTTCCTTTCATGTTCTAACGGCAGGTACACCAGGACGCTCTTAGGATTCTGAGAGCATGTGCATCTGGATGGAAGCTATCCAGACTTCTTACTTTATGCATTTCTTACATTATTCTGCTTATTTGGACATTGTTTAGTCCTTTCCTTCAGTATTCTACTTTTCATGTTTTGGGGCTTATGTTTGGATTACCGATGTTTGATTCCGATATTTCCTTTATGGTCAGTTAATGTTTTAGGACATTTACCTTATGCTTTGATGACACGCCATAAATACACGTAACGGTCCACTTATCCAAGTGGGGTGTTACAGTATTCTGCATCAGCGACTACGCCGACGAGAACAAGGTCAAATTCGCCACATGTACATTACTCGAGAGTGCGCTCACGTGGTGGAATTCTATAGTTGCAACCTTAGGACACGACGCTGCTTACACTCTGAAATGGACTAATTTGAAAGAGAGGATGACGGAAAAATACTGTCGGAGGGGAGAAATGAAGAAGTTGGAAGTCGAACTATGGGATCTTAGGTGTAAGAACAATGACATCATGTTATACAACCAGAGATTTAAAGAATTGACCCATCATGTGAACTAGGATGTTTCCCGAGAAGGAGGAAAAGATTGAGAAGTATGTTGGAGGACTCCCCGACGCCATCCAAGATAGCGTCCTCGTCTCTCGACCCACTACTATCGAGAATGCCATGGAATTTGCTACTGAGTTGATCAACAAGAGAGCCCGCGCCATCTCCGAGAGACATACTGATAACAAGAGAAAGATGGATGACAATGTCCGCAGCCATTACCAGCCAACTCCAAAGAGGAAAAATGTCGGGCAAGTTTACAGTGGTATCTCTACCACCGACCCAATGGCTTACGAAGGTACCAAACCTATGTGTACGAGGTGCCACTTCCATCACAAGGTGGGTAGCCCATGCAAGTCCTGCTACAAATGTGGAGAAATTGGCCATTTTGCTCGCACTTGCCAAGTGAATGTTGTTACCAAGGTCCGACCCAACCCTATTGCTAGAAACAACAACTGAGGCAGACCTAATGCCCGTGGACCCGGGAATGAACAGTCAGGAAACCGCAACACTGCAGGAGGAAGTAACAGTGGTCCAAAGAAAGGAGTCGTGTGCTACGAGTGTGGAGCACCCGGACATGTGAGACCACGTTGGCCCAAGTTGGCTAGTCAGAACAAGAACAATAGAGGACCCACATCCATAGTATACGTGGTAGGCAATGCAAAAGCCAACCCAGACTCCAACATTGTTAATGGTACGTTTTTACTAAATAATCGTTATGCATCCATTCTATTTGACACTGGAGCAGACAGAAGCTTTATTTCTACTGAATTTAGTAACATACTAGAAGTTATCCCTTCCATTTTAGACCGCCGTTTCTCCGTAGAATTAGTAGACAGTAAGATCGTAGAGGCCGATACCATCATTAGGGGTTGTACTCTGAACCTTTCCAACCATCCATTCAATATTGACCTAATTCTAGTAAACATAGGCAGTTTTGATGTTATCATTGGTATGGACTGGTTAGCTAAGTATCACGCAGTAATCGTCTGTGACGAGAAACTAGTCCGCCTGCCATGGGGAAACGAGATCTTAATCATCCAAGGAGACGGTAATACTGACCTTACTGACACTAGGCTCAGTGTTTTCTCTTGTACCAAAGTCCAGAAATATTTGTTGAGAGGATGTCCCATCTTTTTGGCTCATATTTCCCAAGTAGATGAAGAAGACAAGCCCGAGAAGAAGCAAATCAAGGACATACCTATCGTCCGGGATTTTCTCGAAGTCTTTCCTGAAGAATTGCCAGGTCTACCACCAGCCCGACAGGTGGAATTCCATATCGACTTGATCCCAGGAGCTGCACCCGTATCAAAAGCTCCTTATCGACAGGCGCCATCAGAAATGAAAGAACTAGCTGAACAACTTCAAGAATTGTCTGACAAAGGATTCATCCGACCTAGTTCCTCACCATGGGAGCTCCAGTCTTATTTGTCAAAAAGAAAGATGGTTCGTTTCGAATGTGCATTGATTACAGAGAACTGAATAAGTTAATTGTAAAGAACCGTTATCCACTCCCCCGCAATGACGACTTCTTCGACCAACTATAAGGGTCAAGTGTGTATTCCAAGATTGATCTGCGATCTGGGTACCACCAATTGAGAGTCAGAGAGGAGGATATTTCAAAGACCGCTTTCAGGACTCGTAACGGCCATTACAAATTCCAGGTCATGCCTTTTGGGTTGACCAACGCTCCTGCCATCTTCATGGACCTTATGAATCGTGTGTACAGACCCTACCTTGATAAATTCATGATAGTCTTCATAGACGACATACTCATCTATTCCAAAAATGAACAAGAGCACGAGGAACACCTTACTCAAGTACTGAAGGTACTTAAGAAGGAACAGTTGTACGCCAAGTTCTCCAAATGTGAATTCTGGATTCCTAGGGTTCAATTCCTCGGCCATGTCATTGACAACGACGGTATTCATGTAGACCCAGCAAAGGTTGAATCTGTCAAGGATTGGGCATCTCCTAAATCTCCAACGGAGATCCGCCAATTCCTAGGCCTTACCGGATACTATCGTCGATTCATCGAAGGTTTCTCCAACATAGCCAAACCAATGACAAAACTCACACAGAAAGGAATAAAGTTTGACTAGGGAGAGAAAGAAGAGTCAACTTTCCAACTGATCAAGGAGAAGTTGTGTAGTGCGCCTATTCTGGCCTTACCCGAGGGCAACGAAGACTTTGTTGTATATTGTAATGCGTCACACAAAGGCCTGGGTGCAGTGTTGATGCAAAGAACGAAGGTGATCGCTTATACCTCTAGGCAACTGAAGAAACATGAGAAGAACTATACTACTCATGATCTATGTTGATGCAAAAGTTGGGTGATCCTTGCTAGACCCGAATTAGGCTTAATTCGGGTTGGCTGGGCTCCGGCTCCTGCACCAAGTGAATCGTTTGGTTGGGATCCTGCACACTAAACAACACGCGTTAGGCTTACCGTGGGAATGTTTCCCACGATTAGACTCCGACGTAAGAGTAAGTAATCGGTTAGGGTTTTATGTGAGTTGAGAGTATAGAACGTAATACCTTTGTGGAACCCTTGGGGGTTCCTTTTATAGGTAGTGGAACCCTAGTGGGCTGCCACTGATACTTCGGCCCCAAGGAAAGGATAACTATCAGAATTAGAATGATTGTTATCTTCTAATTATGGTAGTGAATACCCTCCTCTTTTGGGGTAAACTTATTCCTAGACAGAGTATGATTCTGTCTAGCCCTATGTCGGCCACACCGGGCCGTGGGCCGCACACATGTGTGCGGTCACTGTTCATTCAAGCCCATAGGCTTGAATGACATTATTCCCACCCATCTGTGATGGGCCGGATACGGGTAGTACCCGTGGGCCGGGTTCCTGACCCGGCTGGGGACTATACGTCATCATGTCCCCCCAGTCTAGTTGTTACAGCCGTAGGCGTAACCTCTAGACTATTAAGTGCTCTCCGGACGTACCAAGAAAGACCTAGGGGAATGAGAAACATTGAAAATTTTGTTTTGGCCGCACGTGACAGCCCACCTTAGGAATATATATGTTTTAGCACCTCAGCCGCACGTAACGGCCGAGACAAATTAAATGTAGCGTTAAATGCGGTCTTACGTAAGAGCCGCATATCCCGACACAAGAATAGAAACATTAATGGTAGTAAACTGTCCAGTCACACGACTGTAAAAGTGCACCATTAATGCCCACCATTGAGCCACGCAAGACTGCCAAGAAGTGACCCATGGGGCCCCCTCTGATTTTGTAGAAGTGTCAGAAATCCTATTCGTTGGATAGGCGTGGTGGCCTACACGTGTCGAACATCCACGTTACCTCGGAAACAGAGGCCACCCTATATAAGAGTTGGTATGTGTGTTTGTTACACACACACAACTCCCACTTCCATCATTGTTATTTTCAAGTTTTTACTTCCAAAATTTTTGCCTTCTTTTCCACGGACTTCCTTCGCCGCAGGTTAGATCATCACGCCCTTAAAAACCTTTTTATAAAACATGGTAAAGGACAACCCACTTATCACGGATGTCCTTAACGTGATGTCGGCGGAAAAATACATCGACTTTCTGTCGAAGTATTATATTCCCGAAAGCGTACACCCCACTTATCCAGGTGATGGTGAAGCGATTACGGATGCACCGGCGGGGAAAATAGGCGTGTACACGCGCCTTTTTGACTCGGCCAACTACCGTATCCCCCTGTCCAAATTCTTGGTAGACCTACTATTGTATTATGACTTCCACATAACCCAACTTCACTGCATAGGGGCGTGTAAAATCAACCAGTTTGAAATTACATGCCATACCTGCGGAGTAACCCCAACCGTGAACCTTTTTAGGGCCTTTTATTTTCCCAGTTAGTGAATGGGTGGCTGTCGTTTAAAAAACGACCCGGGAACGCCCCTATGACGTATAGGAAGCCTCTAGACTCCCTTAAGAATTGGTACGACCATTACTTCTTTGTAGATGAGAAGGTATTTCCTACCCCCTTCGTTCTCAAAACCAAAGCACCCAAAGACTATCCGCCCAAAGCCAAAGAATATAGTGGCAAAGACTCAAAAAGACACTAGATACCCACCGCACAGAATTTCATAGAGGGTTGCCGGAACACTTTCTATGCCTAGTGGGGATAATCCGCCGCTACTTTGGGAGGGATGACTTATACCCGTGCTTCCTGACGGAACAGGGAGAGGGTAGGTCTATTTATACTTTGCAGATTTTCGAATTGTCATGCATTTTTTGTAAAACATTACTAACCCATATACTGGTAAATGTCCGCAGAAATGAACCTACACGGACTAATCCGCCAGGGCGACCCAATGAAGGTGGCCGAAGGGTTCCGGCCTCTGAAGGAGAATGAGCTCCCCCTGCTGGAGGCGACCGCTGATCGCACCATACCGCTTGAAGAAACGTCCGAGCCCCGATCGGATGAAGTAGAGCCCATCATCGAGAAATCCCCATTGGATTTCCATAATGAAGATGGTGAAGAACCTCTGTTGGAAGGGACCGCAACCCATCAGGAAGATGAGAACGATCCTAATGAAGACACCACTCAAGCTTCCGGGTCCGCCCCACCCATATCCAGGAAGAGAAAGACCACCAGGAGGGTGGCAAAGAAGATAGGAGATGAGGCCGGGGCCGCAAATGCTCCCCCAAAGAAACTGAGGAAAGATCATCCGCAATACCAAGAGGGGAGTGGTACCACGACTGCTCAGACCGACCCCACCCCGGACATGGGAGGGCCAGTCTTGCGAGTCACGCCCGTGAGTGCCGTAGCTCCTCTCTGCCCAGACCCTACCATTGATGCCTTGTAAGTATCCTTCAAATATTCAGTCATGTCATTATACTTTGTGAAATATATAATGCTTAGACTAATTTTGCCATGTCAACAATAGGGCTAATCCGTCGGTCGTAGCGCAGGAGGAAGAAGTGGGAAGGAATCCATCCCCCGCACCAACTAACAAACCCCCATCCCCTGCTGCAACACACGCCAAGGAACCGCACCCCAAAGGGCCGGAAGAAAGCTTGCGCCTAGCATGGAACCTGTCAAGCCTGACAAGGTTGGAAGCTGAGTCTGAGTGCTCAGAATTTATTGAGCACATCACCCCGCCAGTCCTTGCACAAGATTTGGACGAGTTGGATCACGAATCCCTCCTTGAGCAATTTGACGTGTCGTCCGCACACCAAGTGATGGTGGGAGCCGCTTTGAGACGCCGTTTGATTAAGGCCCTTGCTAATGTGAAGCGGGCAGATAAGAAGATATCGCATTGTGAGGAGATGGTCGTGAAAAACGAGAAGACCATCACGTCTTTGCAAGCAGCACTAGAGACAGCCGAAGCTACGGTAAAGAAGCAAGCTCATTACGCCGACACCCGAGAGAAGCGCATTGCCGAGCTCGAAGCCCTTGTAGCCGCAGCAAACGAGAAGGTACACTTCATTATCTTTTGTACATATACTTAAACCATGGGTACTCATTTGACCCCAAAAAGTATATATCCTTGTAAAAAATTTTATATGCAGGTGTCCGCGGCCGAAGCTGCTACCAAGGCCGTGACCGTACAATCCTTCAACATTGCCCAAGAGCGTGATGCGCTGAAGGATGAATTGACACATGCGCGGACCAACCTAGAAGAGCAGGCTGCCTCAGCGGATGAGCAGCTAAGCAAGATGGCTGTAAGTTGTGCTGAGAGACTATGTCCTCCCCTACTATCCGCGATAGCTGGACGCATGTGGATAATCGTGCAAGGACTACGACTTGCTGTGGGCAGGGCCTTGGAAGCCCCCCACCTATTGCAGGCATTTGCGGGGGTCGTATCCAATGGAATCGACCGTGGTAGACATGAGGGTTTGATCAAAGCTGCAGAACTGATAGGCAAAAATGAAGACATCATGCAGCATTCCTACCACAATCCCTCAGCCGCGGATAATATGACCGCGTCCATGAATGCCTTGGCGGAGATTCAACACCCTCTCCTGGACGAGCTTGAGACCCTTAGAGACGCTCCAAACGAGGCAATAATATCCCGGCTGACTGCGGATCACATCCCTTTGACCTTGGTCACTTATGACTCCGCCTCCAAAATGATGAAAGGTGAGAAATTGCTTGTAGAAGCATTGGATGCGATTGCGATCAAAGCCCAGGACGGGAAGAATGCTCGTGGGGAGGTCCTCCGTGATCTGATTGAAGACGGGAAGAAGGACATAGGGGAATTCATACCCCCCTCGTAATTTATCTGTGGTGAACATTTGTAATTTTATTCGTCCGTGTATGTACACGGCTAAGACATATGTAAAATGACTGCCTCTTTTATAGAAGTCCGTGATGACCACGGCCATTTTGTTATTTATTTTTTAAACTTGTATATTTTCATTTTGTTTGAACATTGTATGTCAATACCGCATGAGCTGTCATGTCTTACACAAAAAAGGAAGATACCTACAAGCCTATAATTTACTAGACATGCGACGTGCGTCTTTACTATGCGGAGCACTATGTGAGTACAGCATACGAAACTTACCACAACTTCTTGTGAGTAAGGCGTCTAGTAAGGATACATGATCCGTGCGGCTGAGGTTGCATCCCTCTTACGCAGCAAGTTGAATTAGTAGGTTCACTTAATCCTCTTACCCCGCCTGGAGGCGTATAGTACATGTACAGTAATTTGAATGAATGCATACGAATGAAACATGACATATTATAATAATAACTAAAATTCATATGACTGACAAAAAATCTAAAAAGTGATTTGCACGAAACAAGCCGTGGGGCTAGCTAGGCACCACGGCGTTTTATTAGAACGTTTACATTTTTTGTTTTAACAATAATGACAAGTCCTAGAAAACAAGAAAGGAAACTAAACAAAACATAAGAAGAAAAAACAGATAGAATGCATGGTTCTTCATTAAAGCCACATATAGCGAAGCACCCATGCGGAAGCCGTAGCTTTCAAAGATAGCACCTTTTTAGATTGGAGATGTTCCATGTGCGTTCGAGGTCGCGGCCATCCATGTCACGTAATTTGTACGCGCCCCGTCCCAAGGCTTCCGTGACTTCGTACGGTCCTTCCCACTTAGGGCCCAACTTTCCAGTATTCTCTGCTCGACTTGCTTCGTTAGCACGATAGACATAATCTCCCGGTCGAAAAGAAACACCTTTGACTTTGGCGTCATAATAAGCCTTCATTTTAGCCTTGGACTTAGCCTCATTGATGGCTGCTATCTCCCTTTTTTCTTCTAACAGATCTAGGTTGATTCGCAGCTGCTCGTCGTTTGTGACGACGTTAACCTCCGCCGTACGGATGGTAGGCATTCCTACTTCTGCTGGTATAACGGCTTCAGTGCCATAGGCCAATGCAAATGGAGTATCTCCGTTGGCTGTTTTGATCATAGTTCTATGCGCCCATAGCACATGTGGTAACTCATCGACCCATTTGGCACTTCGTTCATCCAAACGCGCCTTGATGCCATTTCCCAAGCTTCTATTTGCTCGTTCCACGAGGCCATTTGTCTACGGATGCTTAACAGATGCGAAGCGCCGCTTGATGTTCAATGATGCACACCAGTCTTTGAATGGATTGTCCGTGAACTGTTTACCGTTATCCGAGATGATTTCTCCTGGTAGGCCAAAACGGCACACAATATGCTCCCAAACAAACTTTTTAACTTGTTTGCCTGTGATAGATTTGACTGCCTTGGCCTCTATCCATCGTGTGAAGTAGTCCATCGCGACAATCAAGAATTTAACTCCCCCTGCAGCTACAGGAAATGGTCCTGCAATGTCGATTCCCCACTTATAGAATGGCCATGGGGACGTGATAGGTGTAAGCTCCTGCTGCGGGTGCCGCGGTACTGGCCTATGCACTTGGCAATCACTACACTTGCGAATCATGTCACGCACGTCCCTGTGCATGGTAGGCCAATAATATCCTGTCCGTAAGGCTCTAGCTACCACGGATCGTGGACCTGCATGCATGCCGCACAACCCCTCATGTATTTCACTGATTACATAGGTAGCATGCCGTGGTCCAACACACCGCAACCATGGCTACAAGAAAGAGCGCTTATAAAGGATACCTTCTCGAAGTTCGAAGTGTTGCGACTTCCTTCTGACACGCCGCGCTACTTTTTCCTCGTCCGAAAGGGTCTCACTAGTCAAGTAGTTGATGATCGGGGTCATCCATGTAGGTCCATCCTCCTCAACTATAGTAGCGACCTCCCCCTCCGCTATAGATTTCTCCTTGAGTATTTCCACCAATACTTGCTTGGACAAGTGAGCGAAGCTTGTGGATGCGATCTTGCTGAGAGCGTCCGCCTTCTTGTTCTCGCCTCTTGGAACCTGCTTGATGGAAAATTTGCTGAAAGCCGCGATTAGTGACTTGAATTTTTCCAAGTATCTGACCATGTTGTCCTCCTTAGCCACATATCCACCTAGAATATGGTTCGCAACAAGCCGTGAGTCCACGTAGGCCTCAAGGTTGCGGACTCCCATTCTAGCGGCGATTTTTAAACCCGCAATTAATGCTTCATATTTTGCTTCGTTGTTGGTAGCCGTGAACTCAAAACAGAGGGCGTACGTGAACTCCATTCCTTCCGGGTTTGTGAGGATGAGACCCTCTCCGGAGCCATCCGTACACGAAGATCCGTCCGTAAATAGCACCCATGGTTCTGTTGGAGTCTCGTCTTGTTTAACGATTGGCCCTTCCTCCTCCGGCTTCTCGACCAGGAAATCTGCCAAGATTTGGCCTTTCACAGCCGTTCTTGGCCTATAAGATATATTGTGCTCCCCCAATAAGATGCTCCATTTTTGTAGCCTCCCTGCCACATCCGGTATAGAAATAACCTGCTTGATTGGCTGGTCCGTGATGACTACAATTGGGTGCGCCTGAAAGTACCGGCGCAACCGCTTTGTAGCAAACACTAGTGCTAACACCAATTTTTCCATAAAGGAGTAATTCAGCTCCGGCCCTTGTAGTGTTCTACTTATAAAGTAGACCGGAGTTTGCACTGTATCTCTATCTGTCATGAGTACCGCGCTTATTGCGCCATGAGTGGCTGAGAGATACATAATGAGCTCCTCCTTTGGCCGGGGAGCTACTAGCATAGGGAGAGATGCGAGATGCTGCTTGAGTTGGCCAAAAGCTTCCTCGGCTTCCTTCGTCCACCGGAAGTCTCCCTTCCTAATGCACTTCTTGAGTGTCTTAAATAGGGGTAATGACTTCTCTGCGGATTTGGATAGGAACCTATTCAGCCCGGCCAGTTTCCCATTTAAGGATTGCACCTCCTTCCGTGTCTGAGGGGATGGCAGCTGTATCACTGCGTCCGTTTTCTCTGGGCAAGGTTTGATGCCGTTTGGATCAATCAAATATCCCAGGAACATTCCTTCCGTTGCCCCAAACGTGCATTTCTTTGGGTTTAGCTTCATGTTAATCCTCCTCAGTGTGTGGAATGTCTCCTGGACATCTCGGAGAAGTGCATCCTCCGTGTGACTTTTTATGACTAAGTCATCCACATAGACTTCTAGGTTGCGGCCTATCTGTGATTCAAAAGCTTTGTCCACAAGCCGCTGGTATGTAGCACCGGTGTTCTTTAGTCCAAACGGCATTTTCGTATAGCAATATACACCCTGGCTTGTATGGAACGCCGTTTTTTCAGCATCCTCCTCCGCCATCTGGATCTGATGGTATCCTTTATATGCGTCTAAAAAACATTTAAAAGGATATCCACATAGGGATTCCACCTTCCAGTCAATTTCCGGTAACGTGTAACAATCCTGTGGACAGGCCTTGTTTAGATCCGTGAAGTCCACACACATGCGCCAACTGCCGTCATGTTTTTTGACCATGACCGGATTGGATAACCACTCGTGGTAGTATACCACGCGCATGATACCCGCGTCCACTAATTTCCGTACTTCCTCCAATATCACTTGGCTGCGCTCAGGCGCCTGGCCGCGCTTCTTTTGCTTGATGGGTTGGTACCCCTGGCGGATCTGGAGCTTATGTTCTGCTATCGCCCTTGGCACGCCTGTCATATGCTTTGGCTCCCATGCGAATATATCTAGGTTTGCACTTAAAAGAGAGCACATGGCCCTTTTGTCGTTATCCGAGAGCGCCCCCCTATGGATATCTCCTGTTCCGGATAGTCGGGATGAATTGCCACTTTCCAATTGGGAGGTGGTGATCCATCCTTGGGTGGAACAGGTGGGGCAGGTGTTGTCACGGTATGACACTCGGATGCTGGTATGATTGTGTTGTAAATGGTGACGATTCCTCCCTCAACAGGGAATTTGATCATTCCGTGCGCCGTGGAGGGTACCACCCGTATAGCCAAGATACCTGGTCTGCCTATGATCCCATTGTACGGAGAATGTGAGCATATCACCATGAAGTTCATCCACGCCGTAGTGGAGTGTTCCTCATTCCCAATGGTTACAAGCAGACGTAGTTGCCCTATCGGCCAGATAGTGTCTCCACTAAATCCAGTGAGCGGCGCCGTGGCCGGTACTAATTGGCTTCTTATTTCTGGGCATAACTGCACAAAACAGTGTTCATACAGTACCTCTGCTGATGACCCTCCATCCACATACATGCGACGAACATTGTGTGTTCCAATGCTTATCTCAATAGTGAGAGGCGCATCAATAACATCGCTTGCTGTGATAGGAGGGAATGAGATTTCTCTGTCGCGCAAAAATTTTTGGCCAACTTTCTGCCTCGTGCGGCGTTGTCTGGATTGGATCATGTATATGGTCGAAGGTTTGTCCTTTTGGGGATCCTTCTTGTCGTACTTCTTGTTATCTTTTCCATCCGTCCAATCCTTAACTAAGTGCTTGAGTTTACCTGATTTGATCAGTGACTCAATGTGCTTCTTGAGCTGGATACAGTCCTCCGTACCATGGCCCTTGTCATTATGGAACTCGCAGAAGCGGTTCCCTTGCCTACGGTCCGACGGAGTTGTCATTGGAGGAGGCCTTGGAAAGTTTGCCCCTTCCGTCAGCAAGATCTCCCGGTAGGACATCTTTAGGGGGTAAACTTATCGTCCGGCCGTCCTCCTTTGTTCTGGCTCTTATAGTCTGAGCCCTTGCTATTGTTCTGATTGCCTTGACCGCCCGACTGTCTCCGTGACTGGTCGTTTGACCGGTACCCACTTCCTCTGGATGGGTAAGCCGCGGCGACAGCTGTTTCCCCTTCTATGAAATTTCTGACCCTTACCATGAGGTCATCATATCTCTCTGGGCGCTTGTCATTAAGGCGCCTGATCAATTCCCTGTCTGTTATGGCGTGCATGTAGTCAGAGATCTCCAGGAGCTCCGACATTGTTTTTGTGCGTGTGCACTCATCATTGAAGCATTCAGTGAAGGCTTCTGTGGACTCCCCCGGCCGTTGTTTGACAGTCTCCAATGAGACCGGATCCCTATTATACTTCCTCTGTGTATAATTGTTCTTGAACGCAGTGCGTAGTTCCGTGAAACTATCGATGCTTCGTGGAGGGAGTCCCTCAAACCAGTCACGGGCGTTTCCGATCAGAGTTGAATTGAACATTTGGCACCATATAGGCATGGGCCATCGCTCAATTTTAGCCTGCGTATCGAATATTTTAAGGTGATCATCCGGATCACCAGTTCCATCATAGGTCTGGACACACGCCGGCATGCGACGTTTGGTGTCCTCGGAGTAGTTTCGTATGCGGAGGGTGAATGGGTCTTCCCTGGGATCCGCCCATGGCCGGGTGAGCCTAGGGTCATCTCATGCTTCACACCACGGGCGGGAAAGATCCTCCGCTTCTGCATCCCGATAATAAGGGCCACCATAATACTCATCATTGTTTGGTGGTGGTGGAGGCGTACGCCTAGGTCGGCGACGCTTAGGCGGATGGTCATCTGAATCCTCCCCTGATGGGTCTGGAGACGGGGGTGGCGCCCCATCCTTTGGGTAAGGACCACTTTTTTGGGACGAGCCAGGAGCCTTTTTCCCAGTGTTCATCCTGTCCCACACGCTCGTGCGGCGTGCGGCTCTGGCCAGCTCTCGATCTGGTCGCTCGGGTGAACCGTCAGACTTTTCTCCCCCTTCTCGAGACTGCATTAGTTCCTGTATGAGGCGATCTCCTATGCGCTCAAACACATACCTAGGTTGAGGGGTTTCCTCAAAGATGCCCTGCTCCTGAGGCCGAGCCTTCCTTTTCCTCTGATTTTGGGAAGAGGTAATTGGTCCGGTGTCCCCAAAATTGAGTCTGGATTGGAGGTTCCTCCCCAGATTCAACCTTGATGCGATTCCCGGGACGATCCTATCAAAGTTCTGCGTGAGAACTCGAGTGAGATCCTCCTCGCTGAGTGGGGACTATACGTCATCAATCTAGAACTTGGATCCGTGGTTTTTGCTTTAAAAATCTGGAGACACTATCTGTACGGAACCAAGTGCACGGTGCATACTGTTAGAGTTTGCAACACATACTGGATCAAAAGGAGCTAAACATGAGGCAACATCGTTGGATTGAATTGCTAAGTGATTACGACTACGAGATCAAATACCACCCCGGTAAAGCAAACATGGTTGCTGATGCTCTAAGCCGTAAGGAGACCGATCCTCCTATGAGGGTCCAAGCACTAGTCATGACGATTAGCCTGGACCTACCCAAGAAAATTCTAGAAGCTTAGACTCAAGCTCAGAAGCCTGAAAACCTCGTGAAGGAAGATATTGGAGGTATGCTTAGGACCAACCTCACCAAAGAGAAATTAGAGCCAAGAGCGGATGGAACCCTATGTTTGCATGGGAGGAGTTGGTTACCTTGTTATGGGGACTTGAGGAACGTAATCATGCACGAGTCCCATAAATCCAAGTATTCCATACATCCTGGATCTGAAAAGATGTATCAGGACATGAAGAAGTTATACTGGTGGCCGAACATGAAAGCAAACATCGCCACTTATGTCCAGAGGTGTCTGAACTGCTCTCGTATCAAGACCGAACACCAAAGACCATCCGGTTTGCTAGTTCAGCCGGAGATACCCAAGTGGAAATGGGAGAACATCACTATAGACTTCATCACCAAGCTTCCAAAGTCGTCTCACGGTTACGACACTATCTGGGTAATCGTCGATCGACTCACTAAATCCGCGCACTTTCTGCCAGTCAGGGAAACTGACTCCCTAACAAAACTAGCAAAGACATATCTTAAGGAGATAGTGACTAAGCATGGAATACCAGTCTCAATAATTTGTGATCGAGACGGTAGATTCACATCCAACTTCTGGAAGGCTTTCCAACGAGCTTTAGGAACAAGCTTAGATATGAGTACTGCTTACCACCCGCAGAATGACAGTCAAAGTGAACGGACAATCCAGACCCTGGAAGACATGTTGCGAGCATGCGTGATTGACTTTAGGAATGGTTGGGTTGATCACATTCCTTTGGTGGAGTTCTCCTAAAATAATAGTTATCATGCTAGTATCAAGGCTGCCCCCTTCGAACCACTATATGGTAGGAAATGTCGTTCCCCGGTGTGTTGGGCAGAAGTAGGCGAATTTCAACTCATTGGACCAAAACTAATCCAGGAAACTACTAACAAGATAGTCCTCATAAAGCAAAGGATCCAAGCTGCCCGCGGCTGACAAATGAGCTATGTGGACCAGAAACGAAAACCTATGCAGTTTGAAGTAGGTGACCGTGTCATGCTCAAGGTATCACCTTGGAAGGGAGTAGTACGCTTTGGTAAACGTGGGAAACTAAACCCACGTTATGTAGGCCCTTTTAAAGTGATAGTCAGGATCAGGGAGGTCGCCTACCGTTTGGAGTTACCCCAACAATTGAGTCGAGTGCACTCCACCTTTCACGTATCTAACCTAAAGAAGTGCTAGGCTGATGAACCTCTAGCTATGCCGTTGGAAGGAGTACATTTTGATGACAAACTCCAGTTCACAGAAGAACCAGTGGAAATCATGGAGAGGATAGTTAATAAGTTGAAGAATAGCCGCATTCCATTGGTTAAGGTACGATGGAACTCGAGGAGAGGTCCTGAGTTTACCTGGGAACGAGAAGACTCGTTCAAAACCAAGTATCCACACTTGTTCACCTGACCAGTGACGTTAATCTAAGCTTTGAGGACAAAGCTAAAATAACGGGAACATGCTGTAAAACCCCTATTTTTACCCTTTTGACTTTGTCACCTTGTGTACACATCGTATTGGACTCAATGTAATCTCACTTCATTATTTTATGAAGCACCAGTCTTTTATTAAATTACACTGTCAATTCTAGTATAATATTAAATATATGAGACTGTTGACGTGTTTAATTTCCTTGGCCTTCACAAAGCTACGCATTAAACACCTAACAGTGACCATATATCTTGGTTTAGAAGATTTAACTTGTACATTATACCTTGCCCTAAATATTCAACCATATTTTTCACCTCGTGCATAAGTATGTGACTAAAAAGTGGACGCACCCCCCTCTTTGAAGCTCCATATCACACGAATTTTTTTATATACTAATATACTTTGACAAATCTTCCTAAAACATGAAACATTACCTAACAAACTTACCACATCACTAGATATTTTTCTTTTTCCCTACATGTGTATATATTACACGAATAGGAACAAACTACACAAACAAACTCAAACCTTTTCCTAAACATAACTAGTACTAGGATTTCCAATCAATTCTTGTACTTGGTTGTCTCCTTTTTGCCCTTCCCTTAGCCGTATACCACTCCCCACATCATTGTACAAACACTCTCCCATTAAAGCTCACAAGTTTAGTCATCACTTGCCCCTTTAACCTTTGCAAACCGACGGCTAAGTCACAACCCAAGGGCCAATGTACATAACTTCCATTAATGGCATAGTACTAGGATCCCAATTACTATATTTTCCTTATACTCAAACATAGGGAACCCCCCCTCCTTGCTTCTCTCTTGACGTAGGATCACCCCAAGCCACACAAACTCAACCCAACTTGTGTTTATCTAGCTATCAACCTTAAATACAATCACATATATCTTTCCACTTTCGGATGCAAAGACACACACACATTCGAAACATTTACTCCACATTTATTACCAAAGTTTGGTCTTCCAAGCATTTAGATCTAGTCTACACGAGGGCCAAGGTGTGCTAGGAGAGCCAAAGCCATTCTAGGGCACGTTTAAGGGGTACCCGACGCCTTGAAGTTCCTAAATCTTGACCTCATCATCTCTTCTACAACACAAGTAAGTAAAACTTCTACTCACCATCTTTCCATTCGTTATCACCTCTCATTGCATGACATTCACATAGACTCTTAGAAATCGAGACTAAGAATGCATGCACACGTAACTATGCTAAAATCTAGCTAGCAAACTCGCGACTTGAATGTTGTGTTGTAAGGAAAACATGTCTTTATGTTTAGACTTGTAAACAACATGGGTAAACGAGTGATTAACTTAGTTTTGCTCCCTAAGAAACTAAAGTATTAGATCTCATTGTATGGCTAGATAAAGCTTCATAAATCTCGACTAAATATCCTAGCCGAATGAAGAACACCTTGTCATAAGGCATCTCTAGTTAACTTAGAATGGAATGGAAAAAATTGACTATTTAAAAGTCACTAGATAAGCCCAACATGAGCTCTAAGCTCTCGGCTTATTTTGTTAAGCCGAGCATGAATCTTGATTTCTTACACTTTGTGGCTTAAACAAATGTGTAGGAGTTGAAGAGCAATTAAGCAACCTAGAACATCTTGAAGGTCTATGATTTCTAAGGATTTGTTAAATGATGGATTGATCTAAGGATTTGATGGTGGAAATGGGGAAGAAGGAGATGGAGTGTGGAGAGAGAAAGGAGAGAAGAAAAGTAGAGAGAGAAAGTGAAATTAGATTAAAATGAAATGTTTTGAAATGAATGAACCACCCCTCCTAACATGCTAGGAGGGGTATATATAGCCCACCCTACATGTGGGCTATATGGACTATATTTACTACAAACTGGATCACGAGCCTAATACAATAATATATCGTTGGAGCGACCGATCCTTCATAAATACGTAAAAACGTATTTCCAACAATCTCCCCCTAAGGGAGGTCGCTCCAAGTTACAAAGTTCTAAATATTCTATAGCTCGTGATCTATGCTAATAATGATGTGACCGAGACTTTCTTTGGGAAAACACATTTCCAACAATCTCCCCCTAAGGGAGGTCACACCATTTTACAAAATCTTAAACCTAGCATACTATGCTTGAGTCTTCGATCTTGTTCTTGTGAATATGCTTGATGTGATCTTTGACTTTAGTCTTAAGCATGTTTCCTTGCCTTGACCTTGTGCATTCATCATTTGTGAAATTTGCCTCTTCGTGACTTCATGTTCCACATACTTATACCTTTAAATTCTTGAAAGCTTCAGAGTTTGATACAGCGGAAGACTTGACCTTCAGACTTTCTTGAATTTGTTGAAGTACTAGGTGTATGTAGTATAAGCATGTGGTGACGACTTCTTCTGGATTATACACCGCAATGCCACCTTCTTGTTACGCTGCATAAGACAGTTAGCAACAAACCATATACACGGATGAAATGGCCTTGAACATTTCATTCTAATTCGGTAGCATATTACCTCCGATCGGTGAAGACCGTTGGACGATATTAAATATCGTACTTGTGACAGGTAGTTTCAATAAAGAACCTCCTTGACAAGATTTCGCGGGTAAACCCGTTCTCTTTACTCGACCGTCCAAAGCTGACTGCGAACGTAAAGAGTGAATCATTTGGATAATATTATCCGCATGATTTGAAGCCGTCAATTCATGTTCCTGGAACAAGTGAAGTTCAATTAAGAACCGCACCATCGTTGCTTTCCAGTTGTCACTAGCTTGATTCATAAAGAATCTTGCAAGTTACCTACCAAGTGCTGTTTGATGTTAACACTAGAAGGATTTCCACTCGTCACTGTGATCAATAAAGAGTCACTCTGAATGTTCTGGCAAGATCATATGATAATGCGTAGAGGCCTGGAACGTGTTTAAATTCATTTAAGAATTAAACCACTGTTGCTTTCCAGTTATCACAAGTTTGATTCATAAAGAATCGCACAAGTCACCTACCATGAGCTTTTTGATATTCGCTCAAGAAGGATTTCAATCTTCATTGTAAATACTTTCGTATTACTCGGATGTTCAGGCAAGATCATGAAGATTTTGCGTAGGACTCTTAAGAACTTTCTTACTTTTCACAGTGTGTGAAGAAGCAAGTAAATATGAAAGTGTGTCCTAATGAGATATTTGATGATCTCAAATGGCTCTAGACTCGATCGTGCATTTTGGATTTTAGTGATCGGAGGCTGGAGAGGAGTGCCACCTTTTCAATACCAATTTATTCGGAGTGAATAAACCAGTAGATAATGTGTTAATCTCCGTGTGATTAAAACAAATACCTTTTGAGAGATATTTGAGTTAGCTGGGAAGGGTTGTGCATTGCATCACTGGGTCCATGATGTCAGTCTTCAATATCAAGAATCATTAAAAATGATCTCAATAGCATATGAATTGACCCGGTTTCTGCCTAAGGTTGTAAGGAGGGCTTCTTTCTTTACACCCTTTATCTTTACAATTCTTTTTCATTCTTCAACCCCTTCAATGCTTACCAATACGTCATAACTAGCACCTTGTTGTGATTGTTCCAGTGCTAACTTAAGTACTTGGTCAGCATTCAGCTACGTTCACAATCTTTCTCCATCTTTCCTAATGACTACTATTTCTAGCTATGGAATGTCCTTGGGAAGATTCCTCCGGTTCTAGAGAAATCATTGGACTTTAACCTATCCTACCATCCTTATGTCACCACAATCTTCATCGTCGTGAAATAAATGGGTTGCGGGTAAGTATAAATCACCATGAAATCCATTTTGAAGTGCAAATCCATTTTGCTCCCCCTTAACATATGCCACGATATCCGAAAACATTTCGCACATGTCGGGATGAGCTAGCACGTTAAGTCAAACCATTTGTGATTAATCATTTCCCATATTAAATCACATTTTCTCCCCCATATTAAAAATATTAACTCAATCAATGTTTTTAATATCAATTGATTTAATAGCATTTTAAGAAAATTTGGGAAGAAAAATGTAAATCCAATTATCTTCATGAATTACACAAGCTCCCCCTCAAATTAATGAGGGTGTACTTGAAACGTAAATTAAATACCTTTTAAACACAAGTGTAAGGTATTTAACACGTGCAAAGATCAATATATGATAATGAATTCACAATATTAGCAATTTACGAGGTTGGACCTGAATGATGAAGAACATCATATGAAAGAAGCACATGGTTCTTGTTCACGAATGTTGGTCTTCCTCGTAACTTCTGAAGTTATCTCTTGACTCCATGTGTATGATTGATATCGTTGTCTTAACACCAATATGTGAACTTGGCACTCTCGGCATCAAGGATTCTGAATGCTGGACAATTGCTCCCCCTCAATTGTTGACCCGTGTTCTATTGAAAGAGCTGTAGTCACCGTTTGAGTAGTCGCATCGTCGAGTATGTAGATATCAATTGCAACGAACTTTGGATTGTGGAGTTGATAACTTCGGATTCTGAAGTCAAAGCTTTCCGGTGAAATGCTTGACTTGATTATGAAAAGCGGGTTGCTATCTGAAATAATAGCAAACCATGTGGAGCATGTTTTAAATCTTTTAAACTTCTGCTCGAACTTTATTTAAAACCCCGTGTCATTATTGAATGACATTTCTAGGTTCGTAAATATTATCGATTCCAGAAGACATGCTCTTTTTATCAAAACATTTTTGAACACACAGTTTTGAAAGATTTAGAAAAACCTTTTGAGAAATTCTTGAAATATTGTGTTTAAAGTTTTGAAAAAACCAATTACTTGAGCTTAAGATGTTGAATATCTTAAAAGCGAGCTCAAGTCCGAGAAGTTGTAAACTTCCCGTTGTTAAGGATAAGTTTATCATCGGCGATAAACTTTCCTTTTATCTGAAGAACGAGTCCTAAGCTGACATTTACTTAGAAGTCGTGTTCATGAGCTTGAAAACTTTGACTGTTTTAACGAAAAGCTCATGACCGAGAAAGGTTAATTTCTCGTTATGAGGAAAAGTTCTCTTATTTAAAAGATACACTTTCCTTTCTGAGCTTAAAACTTCGAATGTTTTAATACAAGCTCATGACCGAGAAAGGTGAATTTCTCGTTAAGAGGATAAGTTATCATAAAAGATAATATTTCCTTTATTTTAAGTTCGAGTTACAGTCTGACATTTAACTGTAAGTCATTGTGCATGAGCTTAAAAACTTCGAATGTTTTTATTATTAGCTCATGCCCGAGAAAAATTAATTTCTCGTTGTAAGGATAAGTTTATCATCGGCGATAAACTTTCCTGCCTTTGAAGAACGGGTTATAGACTGTCATTTATCTATAAGCCTTGATGCATGAGCTTAAAAACTTGGAATGTTTTTTATATAAGCTCATGCCCGAGAAAAATGAATTTCTCGTTTTTAGGATAAGTCATCATCGGGATGAACTTTCCTGTCTTTTGAGATCGAGTTACAGTCTGTTATGTGACTGTAAGTCCTTTGTGCAGCTTAACCATGAATCCCCTGAGACATTTGTTTCTCTGATATCTGCTTCTTCAGCAACCAAACTCTAAGAGTGTCCTTAGTTGAATGGTACACAACGATTGGACCGCTTCGTTCTTTTGGAACATCAACTTTGGTACCTGCAATCTCATTAGGAATTTGCATGCTTTGACGTGGGTTAGCGATATCAATTATAGAAGCACATGGGGGTTCACAGTTGGCTTTACTTGTTTCAGAGGCGACCTGAGTAGATGATTCACTAGTCTTGGCTGGCAAACGTTTCCTTTTATAGAAAACCTTAAGTTTAGGCGTAAGTGAAGTATCATCTTTATCAGTTTCCTCCCTAGTAGACTTAGTAGAATCGGAGACTATCCTAGTTAAAGGGCACTCGTTTCCTACAAGAGTGAAAGTTCTACCAGTGGGGTGCCACATTTTGCCAACGGGTTTGATTTTAGCAACCCACTGGGATTTAAGTCTAGCACGGGAGTTCACCTCATTAAGCAATTTTTTGATACAGGAATCATGATTTGCCGTAAAGACACATTTTCTACATGTTTTACAAGTAGCATATTTAATGTCCGAGTAAGATCTAGAATCCCTAGATGATTGATTGATGCTCCTAGAATTGGACATGCTACGGTTAGCAGTGTTGGGTAAACTAGAAGGCATCTGACTAGGTTTGAAATTCCTATCTCTTACATGTGTCTTTTGCTTAGCTTCCCTAAGATCAGATTCATGGCAAACGTCATTTGAACTAGTTCTAGTCGTGGTCTTGGTATTTTTAGGGAAACTAGAGGCAATCATATGATTTGGTCTTGCTAAAGCTGGAGTGATCACATTGGGCCTAGTTGCTGGAGTGACTGGTCTAAAAAGATGAACCAAATCAACTTGGGAGGCAAACCGCGGTCTCGAGGATTGTGGTCGCTCGGATCTAAATGCAGTAGGTTGTCTGACAATCGATTGTCTGACGATCTGATTTGTAGGCGGTTTCCCCAAGATTGATGGTTTTTCAAGCTTAGTGTCCACACTAGGTCCTCTATTTTTCCTTAACTCGTTTTTCAACGCAGCTATAGCAAACACCTTTTCCTGAACTTGAGCTTTTAAGGTCTCATTCTCTTTGAGCAATTTATCTTGGGATGCCAATTTAGACTCTAGTAACTGAATTTGTTTCAAAAAATTATCCTTTTCAGCTTTAGAATCTAGAACAGTTTGATCCAATTTTCTTTCAAGAACAACGTTTGACTTTTCAAGTTTTTCAAAATATGTTTCAAATTTGTCTGTTTTCTTAGAAAATTCAAGTTTGACATCCTCAAGATCTTTTAATTGTTGAGCTACAATCATTTCGAGCTCTCTAATCTTGGAATCAGAAGCAGTCAATGAAGCAGTTATAATACAATTATCATGATGTACTATATCATTCTGAACAATCTCTCCCCCATTATGACTTACATCGGATGAATCAGAAGTGGTATTGCTATCACTTTTTGCCATCCCATGTTTGTCATAATTAGGTTCAGAATGCTCAATATGCGGCATATCATCAGCATATACATCATAAAGAACATTACATTGTACCATGTTTGCAGGCTCTTCGTCATACACGGGCAAGGTGTCATCAAGAAGGATCTCGTGAACATTCCCTGACGTGCCACTGGTATCATGTTGTCCTCCTGATTCCGTGCTCTTGCCATCGTTAGGCTCCAAGTTTTCAACCGTATGACCAGTTTCCTCTTGCATCGAAGAGTCTTGCACTCCATTATCATACCCTTGCTGAAGTCGAGATCTTTCATAAATCGAAGACGAGACTGATGTCATGAGTTTCAGAATTGTATCACGGAAGACTCGAAGTTCAGTATGTGTATCTCGAAGAAATGATTGGCAAATCATTGAACTTTCAGACTTGATGATATTGAATTGGAGGAAAGGCGTGAGTTGTGTCACAAGAGCCTTATAAGCAAGTGCCGATGCAGAGTGATTAAAGCTTTCATTGTTAAGTTCCTCGGCGAGTTGGGTCAAAGTGGTGAAAATTGAGTCGATGAATATATGACGATCTTGTCCAAAGATTGTCACAAATTCGCTCCCTCCTTGAAGCCGCGAAAGAGTAACTAGATGATATTGAAGCATTTGATATGAATTTATACCACTTTCGCTAGCTTTGTCGTGCATTCGATGCAAGTCTCCCTCTTGAAACATTGAATCTAATGAATCCATTAAAAATCGAGGAAAGATAAAGAAAAATGATGTGGATGTTGTTGTAGTCGGGTTTTTACAAGTCGACTCGGCTCAAAAAAAATGTTGTCGGCTCAAACGATTATGAACTAAACCCGATCAAAAATCCCGCCACGTTGACTCGTCACTTTGTCGTCAAATCCGGCCACAAAAACTTTTAACTCGTCAAATATTTTTCCACGTTAACTTTCAGAATAACCGCCTCAACAATCCGTCGGCTAAATAAGCCTTGTCACTATATCACGTCACTTTGACCCGACTATAATGGAATATCACAACATTTTTTTTTTAAATAAAAAAATAAAAAATTTGAATAAGAATATAAAAATAAAAGTTAATATCCAAAAAAAAAAAATTTCAAAATAAAAAAGGAAAAGAAATAAAATTAAAAAAAAATAATAATAAAAGGATAAAACCTAGAAAAAAAAAACTGATTTGATTTTGAAAATATATAAAAAAAATCGGATATATTTTTGGAAAATTAATTTTAAAATTTAGACAAAATCTAATAAATTTGCGTTAACTAAAAAAAATTACTTAAATTAAAAATAAAATCAGATAAATTTATAACAATCTTTTCTTGTTTTGTCCGCCCAATATCTTAGATTTGACCCAGCCCCTTGGAAACTCCGTCTGACCTTTGCATCTATATCTTACACAATCTGAAAAAAAAAAAAAAAAAAAAAAAAAAAAAAAAACTCTTCCGTCTCTTTCTTCTAAAACCTCTCTCTCTCTTTCACAGAAACTTAAACACACACCCAACTAAATCAAATCTCTCTCTCTCCTCAAGTTTCTTTATCAATTCCTATCAAGTTTCTGCCTTTATCAATTCTTTATCAAGTTTCTTTATATCTCTCTCCAAACCTACACATCGCAGCCACCAATTTTCTTGAAACCGCCGCCCAAGTTTTTGATCTTATACTCAAAAACCAAGTTTTGATAAACCAAGCAAACGTGAAGATCTTCAAGATCCTGTAAATGGGTCTCAGGTAGGTGTCTCCTTTTAATTTAAGTCTTCTCTCATCTGTAGTGTCATTCTGTGATGTATGGGATTGAGTTTGTAGATCGATGAAGGTTTGAAAATGAAACTGAGATCGAGTCTATTGTTGATATTCGAGAGTTTTGTTGTTGAGTCTGTGAGTTGGGTGAGGGAAAGAAGAGTCGAGAGGTGTGAGGGTCTTGAGTGGTTGTCGAGGTCGAGAGGGTGTGAGGGAGGGTCAGTGTCAAGGTGGTTTTGATGAGGTTGAAAGTTTTCGAGAGGGTGTGAGGGTCGAGAGGGTGTGAGGGTCGAGAGGGTGTGAGGGTCGAGAGGGTGTCGGTGAGGGAGTGAGGGTCTTTCAGTCGAGTGTTGGGAAGAATCGAGTCAGTTTTTATGAGTTGTCCGAGTCTAAGTTGAGAGTGGGTTTGTGATTCGAGGGAGGGTGTCGAGTCGAGAGATAGAAGAGGTGAGGTTTTGATGGTGTAAGTCGTAAAGATTGTGTGTGGTTTGTGGTGTCAGTTTGAGAGGGTGTTGGTTTTTCGAGTCTTGGGTGAGGGTAAATTGTGTGAGTCGAAGTCGAAGTTTTGTTTTGTAAGACGAGAGGTGTGAGAGAGGGTTGTTTGGGGGTTGTTGGTCAAGGGGGAGTGATGAGTCTAAATCTTTTTGGTGTCAGTCGAGAGGTGTCTATTCCGAATAGACTTCTATTCGGAAAGTGTCTATTTAAAAAAATCTATTCGGAAAAAAATGTATTTGGAAACCCTATGCGGAAACCCTATGCGGAAACCCTATGCGGAATCCCTATGCGGAATCCCTATGCGGAATCCTATGCGGAATCCTATGCGGAATCCTATGCGGAATCCTATGCGGAATCCTATGCGGAATCCTATGCGGAATCCTATGCGGAATCCCTATGCAGAATCCCTATGCGGAATCCCTATGCGGAATCCCTATGCGGAATCCTATGCGGAATACTTTGTCTATTCGGAAAACTGTGTCTATGCGGAAAACTGTGTCTATTCGGAATAACAGCCTACGCGGAAAGATTGGAAAAAACTGATAAGAAAAACAGATAGATTTGGATTGGTTTGGACAGATTGATGGGATAAAAGCCAGAGACTTTGGACTGATTTGACCAAAAAAGAAAAATAGAAAAACTATAAGCAAACTAATTAGACAAAGTTGTGATGATATATAAAAAAACTGATTATTTAGACAGGAAAACACTAATTGGACTGATAAAAAAATGAGAAACTGAGAAACTGATTAAAAATGATATGATTAAAAATGATATGATTAAAAAACTTGATAAAAAACTGATAATAAAAAACTGATAGAAGAAAAAACTGATAATAAAAAACTGATTATAAAAAACACACGTAAAAATAAAAATAAAACTGATAAAAAATAAAAATTGATAAAACTGATAGAAGAAAAATAGATAACTTTATTAAAAAAAAAATTGATAAGATTTATAAAAATTGATAAAAAGTTTATCGAATGATGAAAAGATTGATAAAAAATTAGAAAAGAAAGGATTTTTACCACCAAATCAAAAGATAAAAAATTGCAAATCCTAAGATTTAACCATGGCTTTGATACCAATTGAAGGTCTACGATTTCTAAGGATTTGTTAAATGATGGATTGATCTAAGGATTTGATGGTGGAAATGGGGAAGAAGGAGATGGAGTGTAGAGAGAGAAAGGAGAGAAGAAAAGTAGAGAGAGAAAGTGAAATTAGATTAAAATGAAATGTTGTGAAATGAATGAACCACCCCTCCTAACATGCTAGGAGGGGTATATATAGCCCACCCTACATGTGGGCTATATGGACTATATTTACTACAAACTGGATCACGAGCCTAATACAATAATATATCGTTGGAGCGACCGATCCTTCATAAATACGTAAAAATGTATTTCCAACAATCTCCCCCTAAGGGAGGTCGCTCCAAGTTACAAAGTTCTAAATATTCTATAGCTCGTGATCTATGCTAATAATGATGTGACCGAGACTTTCTTTGGGAAAACACATTTCCAACAAATACACTACCCAAATAAGCTGTAAGCTAAAACATTATAAGCCCATAAGCCTCGAACCGAATAAATCATAAGCTAATATAAGTCGAAATGTTATAAGCCCAAAAGCCCAAGATATATTTTGGTTATATCATTGATGGTTAAGTTAGTCTTCTAAATAATTAATTAGCCCAATAACAAGCCCACTAGGCCCTATCAACATAACCAAACCCTTAATGGGCCATTCTAGTCCATTAAGCACCTAGGGTATTTAATTAGGAAACTATTTGGGTCGTTTACGTAAATAATGATTTTTAGTGCCAAAAGTGTTGAGTTATAAAACTTATTTAAACTTTTCGAGACACAAAACAAGTACAAGGGCCAAACGTGACAAAAAGGGATAGTCTAGGGTATCGGTTATTTATAACCGAGCCATAATTTGAACTCCAAGGGCTAAACTTGTCACTTTGCAAACTAGTTACAAGCCCTAGATACTTTACGTGCCCTTTTGAGCTTTGTTCGAGTCTTGGAGGACTTGTTTTGACCTTTTGGGAAACTTGTATCAACCTAGGTTACTCTTTGGGCCACTTTCATATTTTTCCGAAACCACAAGGACCCTTTGTGCCAACTGATGAATCTAAACCGATCCCTAGGGGCTGTTGTGTAAATTATATATATACCTTAACCCTAACCAAAACTACAAGGACTCATTTTGCCATAACTTGAAACTTTTGCAAGCCCTAGGGGCGTTTGGAATATTATACCGAGAGTATTAGATATTTGAGGGACTGGAATCGTAAACTTTCTAAACTTATATAAACCCTAATTGTATACTTTCCCTAACTAACTAAAACGCGTAAGTTTAAATAACTCGATAAATACGAAAACTATGTACGTTCACAAACTTGTCTTTTAATTAAAATGTATAAATTTTGGAGACTTTATTAATTAAAATATAACACATTTTAGTAAACCTTATTTATATAAATTATATAATATGTTTGTACGAATAAATATAGTAAATATGTTATTATAAATCTTGTACGTTTTTAACTAGATATATAACCCCTTTTTAATATTCTAAACTCACTTTACAACGGTACTCATACGAAAAAGTTAATTAAATCGAAGTAGTAACTTGGACAACATAAATATTTGCACAATTGATGATAATTATTTATTTTTCTGAATAAGGATACATTAACTTCAAGTGTCTTAATGAAGTACTTAAAACCAGTAGAAGCATATGCAGATATTTCAGTGACTTTTGTACAACCTGTTATGCTTTACTGAGACTGTATATTATTTAGGTTGTTGAACGTGTGTTGGGCATTACTTTGGATTCTTGTGACTGTTACTGTATTATTGAGGTGAGTTCATAGCCCCACTTCACATATATTGACAAACTTTTAAATCCTTTTATGTGGGAGAAAACATGCAACTTATTTTATGGATATAAACTGAACTGTACCAACTTTTGATTGTATGTGCCTATTGTAGAATTCCTCATGACCCGTGAACTGAAACTGTTAAAATTATAGAATTACCTGAATGATATAAATAGATCTATTTGGGATTGACCATCCCCACTTAGGTGAGTCATGCTCATTGTGCCGTGGCCGGGACAACAGGTGTTTACCATGTCAGAACAGAATAAATGGGTGCCTTTTTATAAGGCGAAGCGCTCTCATTTGTTGAGGGCTCAACTATGTCAAGTGTCAGTTTCAGGCAATAGCCAATATAATTACCTTTAAGTATTAATGCTTTGTGCATTACTGCTTCAGTGACTGTTTACTATCCAAACCTATTTAATAAACCTATGAATTCACCAACATTATGTTGACCCTCAAAAGCATGTTTTCCTCAGGTGTTTGAAGTAGGTAGTTATTATATGCATGGATCTCAGCATCAGGATAGACAGCATTCTAGCAAGCATCTGGGGATTTTTCTTAAGGGGAACTCATAAACAATCTTTTATTTATGATAGAACCACTTTTAATAATAATTTGCACTCCTAATCATGTAATAAATGTTTGATAATATTTTATCTTATGCTCTATGTACTATCTGCTATTGATCCACCCACGTGACAACCAAATATTATTTCCGCTGCATTTGACCTATTTGTGGGTGTCACACTTTCGGCGAACTTTTTTTTTAAATTTTCGTAAAAAAAATCACATGTGATTCTCGAAAAATTACATGTGATTCTCGAAAACTCATGTTTGATTTATTATTTTAAAAATCACATTTGAATTTGTAACGTCACATGCGATTTGTGAAAATCACGTGTATTTTTTTTGACAAGAATTTCAACATTGTAAAATCGTTAAAAGTATATAAAAATAACCGTCTATTAAATGACAAAAATATTTTCGTTGTTACTTTAAAATCACATGTGATTTATGTGAATTACATTAAAATCTTTGAATCACATGTAATTCTGTCAATATATTAAAATGTTTGTTTCCATTAATATAAAATATGTTCATTTTACCGGGGTGGAGTCCCCTTTACCAAAAAAAATATATGTAAAACAAATTGGCTTCTGAATTACATGTGATTCGGTGATAATTACATGTGATTTTGCTTTCATTACATGTGATTTAAGTATTCCGAAACCATAACTTTTTCTAACAAACCCACATTAGATGAATCACATGTGATTTTTTTAATCACGTATTATCTGTTTTCATTTATGTAAAATATGTAAAAAAAATTGGCTTCTAAATTACATGTGATTTTGTTTGAATCACATGTCATTCTGCTTGAATTGCATGTGATTCGGTGATAATTACATAAGATTTTGCTTGCATTACATGTGATTCAAGCATTCCGAAACCTTAACTTTTTTTAGCAAACCCACTTTGGATGAATCACATGTGATTTTTTTAATTATGTATTATCTGTTTTCATTTATGTAAAATATATAAAACAAATTGGCTTCTAAATTACATGTGATTTTGTTTGAATCACATGTAATTCCGCTTGAAGTGTATGTGATTATGTGATAATTACATATGATTTTGCTTGCATTACATGTGATTCAAGCATTCTGAAACCTTAACTTCTTCTAACAAACCTACTTTAGATGAATCACATGTGATTTTTTAATCACATGTAATCTTGTTAATATATTAAATTGTCTGTTTGAATTACATGTAATTCGATGATAATTACATGTGATTTTTCTTGCATTGAATCACATGTAATTCGATGATAATTACATGTGATTTTGGTTGCATTACATGTGATTCAAATATTTCGAACCTTAACTTCTTCTAACAAGCCCACTTTAGATGAATCACATGTGATTTTGTTTGAATCACATGTAATTCTGTCAGTATATAAAAATGTTTTGTTGTCATTCATATAAAATACAGAAAGTAAGCTGGCTTCTGAATTACATGTGATTTTGTTTTGATCACATGTAATTTTACTTGAATTACATGTGATTCTCTATGTGTTTTTACATTTGATTCATGTAAAATATATAAAGCAAATTTGCTTTTGAATTAGTTATGAGTTTATTTTAGTCACATGTAGTTTTGCTTAAATTACATGTGATTTAATGATAATTGCATGTGACTGATCTGAATAACAAGTTACTTATACTAAATCCAAAATCATAATTTTCGCCAAACCGTAAGAAATTTTTTCAAACACTTGTGATTTGTGTCAAATGACATGATTTTTACCAAAATCACATGTGATTTGTGATAAATTTTCTTTTTAATGATACGTACTTCTATATACTTTCGACGATTTTTTTTAATTTCCGCACTCACGGATCACATGTGATTTATTACTTTATAAAGCACACGTGAATTTGTAAAATCATTTACAATTTAAGGATTTCTGAAATCACACGTGATTTGTTACTTTAATATCACATGTAAATTTATGAAATCACATGCGATATATGGAATCACACATGCATTTTAGAAATACAAATCACCACTGATTTTACAAATTACTAGTGATTTTACAAATTATGTGTAACTTTTTTGACGAAAATTTCAACAAAAAATCATCGAAACTATATGAAAAAGCTAGTGACGTAACTTGTTACGTGTTTACATTCGACTATGTAAATAATTACACTAATAAATAATAATAAAAGTTATTTATTTACTCTGTAAAAAAATTTAATTTTTTATAAAAAATCACAAGTAATTTTTTCGAATCACATGTGATTTTTATAGTCGAAAATCGCAATAATAAAAAATCGTCAAAAATATATCAAAGTGCATATCTACTGAAAGATAAGAATTTTTTCGTCGCAATGGTAAATTTTTCGTAATCTGACGATTTATCGTTTGAAAGATATGGTGTTTTTAAGAAAAAGATGAAAGATGAGTTTTTATTTTTTTATGGAAAAAATGAATGGTTAGATCGATTTTTTTTCTTCTTTTATTAGTTCATGTTATATGTAAAACTCACATCTTTACTTATTAACTAACAAAACTAGTTAAATTTAACAAACACTATTACAATATAAACTAGTATAAGCAAATTCAAACACTATTTTTTAAAATTACGTTTTAAGAAAGTTGATTTTCTCATTATCAATTTTCAAAATGAATAAGTTATTTTAAAGAGAAAAGTTATTTTGCATCCTTATTTTTTGGCGGAAACAAAGGGACAAATCCCCACCCTTCATCTCATTTTAATCTAATGGTAGAGATTAACCTAAGATTTAAAAAGAAACACGGAGGAGCCTTTTTTGCCAAAATGTCCAAAAGTTGAAAAATTGGGCGGAGGTACCAAAGTTTTAAATATGACGGAGTAATGAATTATCACTAGTGGTATTTCACTAGCGAAAATCAATGAAATATCATTGTTGACAAAATAATGAAATATCACTGGGATATTACGCAGTAATTATGTTAATGAAATATCACTAGTGATGTTTCATTAATTATCTCTAGTGATATTTCATTGTTTTTATCAGTAATGAAATATCACTTGTGATAACCGATTATTGTCATATTTACAATTTAGTCCTTCCGCCGCTTTTTTGCAAATTTTGGACATTTTGACAAAAATGGTCCCTCCGTGTTTTTTTTAATCTTAGGTAATGGATGGCTAGAATTAGGGGTGAGCATGGGACGGTTTGGGGCGGTTTTATGCTAAAACCAAAAACTAAACCGTAAAATTCGGTTTTTACATATTGCAAACAATTTGAATTCGGTTTTTTCGGTTTCGGTTTTTTGGTTTTTTTCATTATAACGGTTCGGTTTCGGTTTTTTTGGGTTTTTTTTCTCCTTTCATTTTACGCATTGGGTCGTTTTCTATTTACAAAAACCACATTAATAGTCGATCACTTTCGACACAAATTAAACTCGTCATAATTGCAAGTTGCAACTAAAAATAATAATTTCAATCAATTATGTACAATACAATAATAGCAACTTTAGCTACCATCAAAATATAAAAAAAACTAAAAATCATAATGAAAACTCGTATATAGGAATCACAAATCTAACAAAGTTTAGGTAAAAAAATCATGATCTATTACTTTAAAATGTTTTACAAATGTGTATATTTAAACAAAAAGAAAACAACTAAACATAAAAGTATATTAATTTTGAAGACCTAAATGGGGCGGGGTGGTTTTTTTGGTTCGGTTTTATACATGCAACAAAAAACCGCCCCAAACATTGGTTTTAAAAAAATATGAAAACCATCCCTTCGGTTTTTGAAATAGGGCGATTTTTTAGTGCGGTTTCTTTTCGGTTTTTCGGTTTTTGGTTCGATTTTTTGGTTTTATGGTCACCCCAAGCTAGAATTTGTCCCTTAGATTCCAACAAAAAACAAGTTTCTAAAATAACCGGACTCTATTTTAAATAAGCAATCTCAAATGGAAATGGAAATGGAAATGATTTCCTTTCCATTGTTTGGTTGGTATAAAAATAAAATGGAGGGAGAGTTGAATTCTTAAAGAGTTCATTCTTTGTAAATTTTGTGGAAATCATTTCCATTATATTTGGTAAGGAAATCATTTCCTAGTATTATTATTATTATTATATTTAAACCATCATTTTATTAGAAACAAAAAGGGATTTACAACAAATTGGATGGGAGTCGAGATACTATCTGCGCTCCCACCCCTTTAGCAATGGTAAAACCTATTCTATGGAAAATATGTACAGCAGCGCGCGCTCCAATGTCTTGAGCCTTAGAAAATCTCTGGATCCGCTTCAGCAACGCAACTGCATCTTCCTGTAACTCCCCTAAAGAAGAAAAGTAGAAAGGAAGAAACCCATATCCGAGAGCTGCACACTTAGCCAAATACTTGATCGTTTACGTTGTGCAGCATCAATCACAGCTCGGCCAGGAACAAAGTCATTCATCCCCGTACGAGTCAAAGGAGAAGAATCAGTCAGATCAACGCACACATCTTTACCCCCCCCTCCCAAGAATAAAACAAAATATCTGTTGGACGTAAGGCATTATCAGGTCCTCCATCTAATCCAATATTAACTTCCTTTCCGACAGATATCCCTGAACGGTAACATATATCAGCAAGAGTATCACGTACTAAATTGTCACGATGCTTAATCCCAACAATGCCAGCACACGATACCGCATGATCCCCAAATACATCCCCATCAAATACTCTCGAACAAGCTGAACAGGGCTTCGAAGCAGAGAACAAGGGAATGTGGAAACCTTGGTTTCCGGATCTTTTAAGCAACTAGGAATGCATCATGTTCATATGATTAAACAATCAAAGCGGAATAAGAACATAACACATTAACAAGGTGTTTAGGCACAATAACATGAATTAAAACAATAGGGATATTCATTATATTAATAACAAACATCCACTAGACGTGTATACATTGAATCCCACGTCTAGTCGACACACACTTTAGGTTTACATTGTGAATGAATTGAATGAATAAAACCTATGACCCTTGGTTCCTTTTATAGTGTAAGGATTAGGGTTTACAAGAGATCAAATCAAATAAACAACTAAATATTCTATTTCTATAGATATATACTGAATATATTATTTAGAATATATCCAATATATTCTGTAAATAGAATTCTCCATCAAATCCATCAGCGTTGACTTTTGTTGACTGCGTTTGACTTTTATTGACTTCTGTCAACGCCTACATTGCTCTTGTCAACTCTTGTATTACTCTTGTCAACACTTGAGTAAATGTTCTTCGATTTTGAGTTTCTGCCACATCAACTTTTTGACCCAACAATCTTCCCCTAGTTGATAGTGGCAAAACTTCTATGTGTATCTCTTGTAAGTTGTACATGATCTTCAAATTGCTTCCCCTCAAGTGTAGCATGTATTTCTTCCCCTTTTTGTCACATCAACAAGGAAGTAAACAATGTATGCAATGTTGAAGATTCTTCATATGTAGCTCTATGTAATGATCTTGAAGAAAAATAAATTAAGTATTCTTGATGTAGAAGTAGAATAACCCAACCTTGTGTTCCATGTCTTGTACTATCCATGTGATAAAGAACTTATACCTTTAGCAAATTATAAGTAGACCTCGATCCCTTGTCAATATTCTCATCCTTTGTGAGACACTGAGCACGATAATGTAACTCCTTCAAGTGTTATGACAAGTCTTCATCACCAACCATGTAAAGCACGAACAAGTTACCTTTAAAGTCACAAGTGCATGACTTTAAGATATGATAGAACACAAACTCGCGAAAATCTTCTTCAATCATCAAACTTACCATAAGAATTCTTCCCCTTAAGCTAACACCTCTTCAAGACGAATTTAATGGAATAACATCTTCATACCATATGTAAAAGTTTTGCAACGGATAACTCTTTTACAAGGCTATCCCGATTACATAGTTTAAAATATCCATCAAATTCTCATGAACAATTGCTAACTCGCTTTAAGATCATTAATCCCTTTTAAAAATATCCGAGCCATAAATATCAACTTGATATTCTAAATTAAAATGGAGATTCCATGTACCTTCGTGTGTAATTTCCACCTTTTTGTGTGCTTAAAACGTACCATTTTCTCAAACAGCAGCCTTCCTTGTGTTGTCCAATATCCGCTTTATCCAAGATCTTTATCAGTTGTATTGTCCGATATCGGACAATACCTATCAGCGTTTGAATGAACATATATCGGACAACACTGTCAACTCTATCAGCGTTGACTTATTCTGTCAGCGTCAAAAGTACATACGTCAGCGTCAAAATTAATCCTATCAGCGTCTCTGTTTCTGCTGACCTCATCAAGGGCTATAAACTTCAACAGTAACTTAATCAATACGTGTTATATCCCACGTAGAATATCCCACATATTTGTAACAGCAAGCCAAATCTTGATCATCCTTATTTGTAGGAGAAAATAATAAAAAATCAATCATAATCCTACAAATCAGAATTATAACCAATGGATATTAGATTCCCTTTTGTCTATTGTGTACTTCCTATCACGTGAATGTTACTGACCTTGCCTTTTTACTCATTTTCCTTGCAGCAAAATAACGCATAGCATCCTATCATTCTGACTTTTCTTTTGGCAGAATCACAAACTTCGTATGAACAAAGAAAACTTTCCACCAATAAGAATGCTAGAACCGTGTGAACACATTTTTCTCTAGCAATAGGATATCTTGCATCGTGTGAACACACCATTAAGAACCAATTAACACGTCCTTTTTCCCTTATTAGGTCATGTGAACGCAAACCTTAATCCTAGATCATGTTTACATTGTGAATCCCACGTCTAGTCGACACACACTTTAGGTTTACATTGTGAATGAATTGAATGAATAAAACCTATGACCCTTGGTTCCTTTTATAGTGTAAGGATTAGGGTTTACAAGAGATCAAATCAAATAAACAACTAAATATTCTATTTCTATAGATATATACTGAATATATAATTTAGAATATATCCAATATATTCTGTAAATAGAATTCTCCATCAAATCCATCAGCGTTGACTTTTGTTGACTGCGTTTGACTTTTGTTGACTTCTGTCAACGCCTACATTGCTCTTGTCAACTCTTGTATTACTCTTGTCAACGCTTGAGTAAATGTTCTTCGATTTTGAGTTTCTGCCACATCAACTTTTTGACCCAACAGGGAATACCTAAGCGATAACACAAAACACATCGATAAGACCTCCCATTCATAGTCTGACCTAATCCGGGGATAGGAACCGTCCTAAGCCAGTCAGACGTATGATCCTCCCTCTGAGATGCCCATAAAGCCAACTGACGAGCAGATAAAGCAAAAGTGGATTTTGCATTCTTAATAACCCGAGCAAAATATATATCTGCCATTTTCTTCATGAGTTTGGGGGTAGCGACCTCACTCGGATTACTTAGAAAATCAATCTTCATAACCGAGTTAAACACACGTAAGGCATCATCAAACTGGAGTCCATAAGATCTAATATCAGTGTGTTGAAGTAACTTAGACTGTAAATCAGCTGACTGTAAGCGAGAAGCAAGAAAAGCATAATGCAATACATCACCCGCAGAATAAACACCCAACCCTCCAAAGGAAAAGGGCAACGTAGCAAGTATCCACTGCCAATCACCAAATCCCGGTCCAGAAGCAACAACGATACACTCCAAAGAAGAACGGAGTGCCAAATCAAAAGAACTTTGGGCAGACTTGAAAGCACAAGGTGAACAAGTACGCATAGCAAAATATAGCTTGGAAATATCGGCACATGAACGAAGAAGCGGCAACTCACATTGAGGGTCATTAATTTTGGCCACAACATCCATAAGCTCAATAGTCTTAACCGCACGCTTCAACACAAGCTGACTACAAAAATCAAGATCTACACTCGCAGGCCCCCCAAGTAACTTAACACCGCTTGTAGGTCGAGCAATATTATCTGGGAACACACCAATAAACTTGCTGCGAGGATCCTCGGTCGGCCAAAAAACTTCAGTCTTATCAATATTCAGATGCAGTCCATACACTGGGCCTTCCTCCATGATGCACTCCAAAACTTTCCCCACAACCAAAGTATCCCCAATAATAGTACCATCATTCAAATACCAGGCATGTAAAGAAAGAGAGAAGGAGTCCCGAATCTTACATATCAATGGTTGAAGTACAAGAGCAAAGAGTAACGGACCAAGAGGGTCACCCTGTTGTACCCCCTGACATGACCTTAATACATGTTCCCCGTAATACAACCTTGCCGGACTAGAATAAAAAAACTCCACCCAAGACGAGATAGAGGGACAACGAAGACGAACCTCTCGCAACATAACCTCTCGATCAACCAAATTGAAAGCATTTTTAAAATCCACAAGTAACATCGCCAAACCGACATCATCACCATATCTCTTAAAAAAATGATTCATAGCATGAAGAATAGCCTCACTCCCTCCCGACACCCCCACCCCAAACTGCAAATCACCAAAGTACCCATCCAAAGAATGACCAACCTCATAAGCACATACCTTGGAGACAAGCCGTCTCCAAACAGTACCAACAGTAATGGGACGAATCTCACCACCCGGCTTAACCAACGGAGTGAGGGGAGCACTGGCGATAAACTCGCCCAACACCTTGGGACACCACCCATCAAGAAAAAGGTTCACTACTTGGGTGATAGAAGAAACTAAATCATCAGAAATAGCAACCGAAGAACCACTCAAACAATCTAAAAGGTGTTGGGCCCGCAACCCATCCCGCCCACAAGACGTACCCCGGGGAAAACTCTTGATCATGTCAAGAACCCTAGATCGAGAAGCAACAAGGAGATGATGGTCAAGAGAAATATCTGGCAAAGAAGGAGCATGAACAAAAGGATGTTTATTTTTTAGGTCTTCAAGAGTAATATCATTATAAGGAGCTACACCAGAAGAGGAAAGAACTCTAACAGCAGCAGAATAATGCCCATCAGAAATCTTCCGTCTACACTGCTTAATATTCTGCTCAACCAACCCACTATCCTCACTAAGAACATCAGACAAAGCGGGGGAAGGTTCAGCCAAACACTCTCTAAGAAGCTGTAAACTACCATCAAACGTCTCCCAAGAACGAATAGCATTAATAATATACTCATCTTGCTTTTGTCTCTTGATAACGGACCTACACTCCAGATTACTTCTCGGACGAAAGGTTTTAAGCAGACAAAGACGCAAAACAAGCAAACGAATCCAAGAAGATATGTCATCAGGCTTGTTAACCACCCTGTCAATGGCCCCTTTTAAAGCGCGAGAAAAACCCAAACGACACTTTGGAGGGATAGATTTAACAGTACGCAACCCTTTTGAAAATAAGCTATCAAGAGTCCCCAAATCAAAACCACAATGCGAGTCACGAACTTCATCACCACCACTAATAAGATGCAAAGTACATAATGGAACAGGAGGCTTAGGGAGGTCATAAAGAACAAAGTGAACAATACCATCACCACAATCAGGAGGTGGTACAAAATCCGAACCCTTACCATGCCGACACTTAGACCGAAACGTGTGCGTAGTGAAACAAACACCACATAACCAAATCCCCATACTCTTAAAGGTTAACTCGGCCCTCTCATAAACAACCAAATCGGATAGAATGAAATGTTTGGTCCAAGCTAGCCCATCACCTCTAAAATGTTTATCACGAAGATGAATAATCAAAGACGACTTAGTAAGCCCATTCCCACTACCATCTCGACATCCGTTAAGACCAACAAACGGGCAATGAAACCAAACAATCGCCATGACACCATGAACCAACAATCCCTAACCTAACACAGCAAGCAACCAAAAAAAAATAAAAAATTACTAACAAACCACACCAATCGACACAAACACCACGCCACTCGCCAAACGCCAAACAAACAAACAACCCCTAAGCCACAAACAAAACAAACACCCTAACCTAATCTATAAGGAACACCACAGCCGCCTTAAACAACCAAGCTCAACGAACCAACTAGACCCAAGCCAACATCACAACAACCAACGAATCACAAATAGCCTAGCCCAACGAACCAACACGATCAAACAACACCCAACGAATCACTCCAGCCTACCAACCCAACGGCCAAACAACCAACTGAACCCTGTTCTTCTCTGTGGTACAGTCCGAAAACCAAGAAAACACCCCAGCCTACCAACCCAACGGCCAAACAACCTACATAACCCTGTTCTTCGCTGTGATACAGTCCGAAAACCAAGAAAAACACCCCAGCCAAACGAACCTATTGCCAAACAACCTACAGAACCCTGTTCTTCGCTGTGGTACAGTCCGAAAACCAAGAAAAACACCCCAGCCAAACGACCCTAATGCCAAACAACCTACAGAACCAATCACAAACGAGCCAAACAACCCAGTTCAACCCTGTGGTATTGTGGGCGATAAAAACGAGATAAAAGAATGAAACAGAGAAAGAAAAAAGGATGGAATCTATAAAAGAACGAGACAACAAGATAAGAGAATCAGATAAAGGATGGATATGGGATTAAAAACGAGAAACAAGAATGAAAGCAGGATAGAAACGGGATAGAATCTAATCCAAGAACAAGATAAGAGAAATAGAAAAAGGGTGGGAGGGATAAAATCGTGATAAGCGAATGAAAAGATGAAAGAAAAATGGATAAAACGAATGAAAAGATGAAAGAAACAGAAAAGGGTGAGAGTGATTATTATTATTATTATTATTATATAAACCATCACTTTATTAGAAATAAAAAGGGATTTACAACAAATTGGATGGGAGTCGAGATACTATCTACGCTCCCATCCCTTTATTATTATTATTGTTATTATTAATTTTTTTTTCTTTTTTTTTTGTTATTATTATTATTATTATTATTATTATTATTGTAATTTATTATTTATTTTTTTTTTTATAGAAATTAATTTTATTAATCACACAAAATTGGAAGGGAGCCGCGAAACAAGCTGCGCGCCCACCCCTTTTTGAATACAAAAACTAAGTCTAGACATCAAAAAACCGCCACTCCTCGCGTCATTAGAATGACAACCAGCTAACCGCTTAAGACGCGAGAGAGTACCCATCGCCTCCTCCTCAAACTCCCCAAAAGTCGAGAAGGCGAATGGAATAGACGAGTAACCATGCTCAGCACAAATAGAAGAATACTTCCTCTTCTTCTTCTGAACAGCCGACTGCAAAGCACTCCCAGGAACCCACGAATCCAACCCCGTCCCTGCAAACGGAGAAACCCCTGTAACATCTAAACACGCATCTTTGCCCTGGGACCAATTGTGTAGCAATAAATCTGCTGGCCGAAGATCACGCCCACCATCAGAAACAAAACCCATATCAGCTTCTTTCCTCACCGACACACCAACCTTAGAACAAATATCAAACAACACATCACGAACAACAACCTTATAGCTTTTTTAGGTTATGCAATAGAAGGGGGCTTGCGCTCGAATTTCAGTAGCGCCTTTGGAATATGAGTAGGGCTCCTAGGTTGCGCGTTCGTGGAGGCAACCCCAAGAAAGAGCAAAAAGAAGGTTGGGTGCTTGTGGGGAAAGGCCACCCGGCCTCGAATAGGAGGGGGCTTAGCTCTGGATCCTCCCTGCTTGCAGAAAAGAATGGATCAGAAGGGGGCTGGATTCTCTATTTCTGGGCTGGGCGGGAGGTGAAGGCCATAAGAGAAGATTGCCCTCCCGGTAAGGAAGAGTGGAAAAAGGCGCTGTCATCTATCTCGACCAGTTTCCTGAGATGTTGGAAATCCAGACCGGCTTAGAGAATCACTGGTCCTATTTAGCCCTTCATTTCGACAACAAAGAAGTCATCTTTGACGATTTCCCATTCCTTCCCTGCCGAGCCGCCTCTCTTCGCCATTCGATGCCTCTGCCTTCCCTTTCTATAACATAGCCAAGCGCCCTCCTTTACAATCACTAAGAAAAAAGAAATACCAATCAAAGCCCTATCGTATCAGTACGTCTCTGTGATTTTTACGGCCCCACGGGGCTTTACTCGACCCGTTCCCCAGTCTCCCGCACTGCTCATGGGCAGCTTATCTCTAATTGGATTTCCTTTTCCAACTGGATTTTATTCCAAAGATGTGATCTTAGAGCTCGCTTACACTAAGTATACCATCAGTAGGAACTTTGCTTTCTGGTTGGGAAGTGTCTCTGTCCTTTTCACTTCTTATTACTCTTTTCGCTCACTTTTTCTAACATTTCTAGGACCAACTAATTCATTCGGGCGAGACATCTTACGAGGTCATGATGCGCCCATTCCTATGGCCATTCCTTTAATACTTCTGGCTCTCGGGAGTCTCTTTGTAGGATACTTGGCCAAAGTGTGACCTGTTAGCCCATAAGTAAGTACTGTGACGAAGCGGCTGTTGCTCACCCGACACGATTGTACGAGGTCACAATTCACCCGACACGATTGTAATTTATTATTATTATTATTATTGTTATTATTATTATTACGTAGTATTATTTATTATTTAATTCTTATTTGTTAGTTATTATCTTTTATTTTATTATTAATTATTAATTATCATTTTTATTTTTATTGTTATTTATTAATATTAATATTAATACAATTATTTATTATTATTATTTTATTTTTAAATTATATATATATTTTTTTATTTTTTATTATTATTATTAATGATTAACTTTTAATTGTTATTTATTAATATTAATATTATTGTTTATTATTATTTATTATTATTTTTATTATTATTATTATTATTATTATTATTATTATTATTATTTTTATTATTATTATTATTATTATTTTATCAAAAATTCCAATTTTATTAATCACACAAAATTGGAAGGGAGCCGCGAAACAAGCTGCGCGCCCACCCCTTTTTGAATACAAAAACTAAGTCTAGACATCAAAAAACCACCACTCCTCGCGTCATTAGAATGACAACTAGCTAACCGCTTAAGACGCGAGAGAGTACCCATCGCCTCTACCTCAAACTCCCCGAAAGTCGAGAAGGCGAATGGAATAAACGAGTAACCATGCTCAGCACAAATAGAAGAATACTTCCTCTTCTTCTTCTGAACAACCGACTGCAAAGCACTCCCGGGAACCCACGAATCCAACCCCGCCCCTGCAAACGGAGAAACCCCTGTAACATCTAAACACGCATCTTTGCCCTGGGACCAATTGTGAAGCAATAAATCTGCTGGCCGAAGATCACGCCCACCATCAGAAACAAATCCCATATCAGCTTCTTTCCTCACCGACACACCAACCTTAGAACAAATATCAAACAACACATCACGAACAAGATTATGCCGAAACTTAACCCCCGAATCACTAGCGCAATGAACAACATGATCACCCCACAGATCCATCCAATGTACATGGCAACCCGAGCACAAAGAACCATCAGGAAATAAAGGAATCGACAAACGATAACACAATACCGCACGAAACTGTCTCGGGTTCATCCGCTGTCCCAGCCCATCAATCGGAATAGCGAAGAGGTAATCTTGCGCATGAGGAGCACGCACACAGCTGAGAAGTGCTTCCTGACGACGACTCAACCCGAAACGCGACGTCAAACAACCATCAATGAAACCAAAGTAACTCTTTGCTAAAGACTTCATAAACTGGGGGACAGGAGAGCTAGTGGTGACAGAGAGAGGGTCGACACCACAACAGGTCGAGAAAGCATCAAGAGCAGACTGAAAAATAGGGCCAGGCGAAACAATCCCAGACCTCGCCAAAATCCGATCCTACAAATCACCAGACTGTAAACGAGAAGCAATAAAGGCAAAGCACCTGACATCCTCAGCACATAAGACCCCAAGGCTACCAATACTAATAGGAAGAGTAGCAAGACGCCACTGCAAATCACCAAACCCAGGCCCTGAACCCGTAACAATCAACTCCAAAGACGCGCGTAAGGCCTGATCAAACTGTGACAGAACACCCTCAAGAAACCCAGGGGGCAAGTCCTCAAAGCATACACCAACTTTGAAACACCAGCACAGTAACGAAGGAGAAGAAGTTCACATTGCGGGTCATCAAGCCCCCTAATAGCCTCTAACAAAGAAATAGCCTTAGAGACCCGACGCGCAACAAAATTACCAGCAAAAACTAAATCACGACTAATAGAGCCACCAAGAAGCTTAACACCAGACCTCGGACGAGAAATAGAAGCAGGGAAGAGGCCATCTGCCAACCCCCGAGGATCCTCCACCGGCTAGAAAAGCTCAGATTTATCAACGTTTAGATGAAGCCCACGAGCCGGTCCCTCCACACTAATAATATCCAAAGCCTTGGCAACCATAAGAGTATCGCCAATAATAGTGCCATCATCAAGGTACCATGCATGAAGGGAGAGCTCACACGCCTGAAGAATAGCATGAACAAGTGGATGCAGAGCAAGAGAGAATAATAAGGGACCCAATGGATCACCTGTTGAACCCCCTGAGAAGACCAAAGAATAGAATCCCCATAATAAAGCCGAGCTGGCTGAGAATAGCAAAACTCCACCCAAGGCGAGATAGCCGGACACCTCAGCCGAACTTCATGAATAATGGTGCTCCTATCAACAAGATTAAAGGCATTCTGAAAATCCACCAAAAGCATAGAAAGTCCGGCCTCATCCCCTCTCCTCTCCACAAACCTGCTGACAGAATGAAGAACCGCCTCACACCCACCTGGCACCCCCACACCAAACTGAAAATCATGCCGATAAGAGGTCATCGATTCCCCAACAGAAGAAGATGCAACCTTAGAGACAAGCCTCCTCCAAACAGTACCAATAGCAATAGGCCGAATGCCCCCTCCAGGCTTAACAAGCGGAGTCAAAGGGGCACTGGCAATAAACTCACCAAGCAGACTAGGACACTTACCAGAAAGAAACAGATTAACCACACCAGTGATAGAAACCAAAAGATCATCAGCCACAGCAGAAGCTGCTCCTCCCAAAACATCTAAAAAATGTTGAGCTCTAAGCCCATCTCGACCACAGGAAGTACCTTTGGGAAAACTTCGTATCCGATTCAATACCAGATCCTTACGAACAAAAAGCGTGTCCACCCCACAGGAAGAAGAAGGCACAACAGGAGGAGAAGCAAAGGGATGCTTAGCCTCCAAATCCCCCAGGGTGTCAGGAGAATCAGGGGCAACACCCGAAGAAGTGAGGACCTTAATAGCCGCTGAAAAGTGGCCATCACTCAACTTACGCTTGCACTGAGAAATATTAGCCGCCATAGCATCTTGCGACCTCAAGTACCTACGCGAAGAAAAGGAAAGACCACCTAAACGATCTCTAATCAAACCAATCCTCTCCCCAGGATCCCTCCACCGAGCAATGGCACTAGAAATACTAACAAACTGACCACGCTCCCTCTCACCAGATCGCCGCTGAGCCCTGCAAGACGGTACGAACACCGCCAAAATACAACCCGGTAAGATGAGAAGTTCCACCCACGCTGCAATATCACTTGGGCTAGATAAAACTTTGTCAAGAGCACTAAGAAAAATCCTAGAAAAACCAAGTCTCAACTTAGGCGGGATGCACTTGACCGTGCGTATGCGCGTCAAAAAGAAACGGTCAAGGAGGTCAACATCTAAACAAAGTGAACCCATCCCTAAGCCAGTTCTAACAGAACCCTCGTCACAATCTGTAGGAGGCCCAGAACCTGACAAAGAAACCTGACCTCGATCAACATCAACATCCACACTAGGCGAACAAACCGGCAAAACAATCCCCCGAATCGCACAATCCTCAAAATCTGGAGACTCAACCACAACACCATCCATGTGTCTACAATTCTTACCAAAAGTATGCGTACAAAGACACTCACCACAAAGCCAAATCCCCGCTTGATGCAAAGCAAGATCAAGGGCCGAAAACAAGGAAAAATCATTCGCGATACGCGCTTTGTAAACTCCCTTCAACACATCCGTCTTAAAATGGCGAGTACCCAAGTGGTCGATAAAATACTTTTTAGAATGCCCCCGCCCACCTCTACCAGCTCCACACCCTTCACCCCCTTGCAAAGGGCAAGAAATTCTAAGCGAATCTCCCATAATCAACACAATAAAACCCAACACAAAACAACCAGTAGCACACGCAAACCCCACAACACAACCCCAAACCAACCAATAAAACAGACCTACAGCAGCGACCAAAACCAACCTCCACAACAGCGAACCAAAACAATACAGCCGTGAACAAAAGAACACTAACCGAACAATAACCAAACCCCTACCGAACCATACACCAAACCACTCACCCCCGAAGCCTCACACAAACAGTAACCGGCACAGCCCACTACAGCGAACCACAACGAACCACTACCGAACCACTACCGAACCACAACGAACCACTACCGAACCACAACCCACACCAAATCCAACGAACTACAACCGAACCACAACGAACCGAATCCAAACCTACAACGAAACCCACTACAACAAACCCACCTGTAACGACACCCAATACAAACCCACCTGTAACAAAACTATGTCGGATACAGTAACGGATTTATTTTATTTACCCTCGTTGTCGGAAAGTTGTCTGAAAGTGGTGGCTGATGATGATAGCGGCGCCGGCTGTTGAGAAACCCACCTATAACAAAACTGAATGTATCAGTTTACGCAGCAGGAGATGATGAAAGTTTCTGCTACGCAGCAAATGGAGGATTGGTGAAGAAGGTTATGGTAATGGAGGGATGGTTATTTTTATTATTATTATTATTATTATTTTATTATTATTAATTATTAACTTTTAATTGTTATTTATTAAATTTATTATTATTATTTTATTATATTTTTAAAGTTCAAATCTCCGACGTTACCAAACAAAGGAATTCAATAAATCATTTCCTCGGATTTCATTTCTAAGAATTCAATTCTTTATTTCATTTATAATCTCTGAAATTCTCTGTACCAAACGTGCCCAAGGGTGTGTTTGGTACAAAGAATTGGAGGGAGGGAAATGGAAATAATTTCATTTCCATTGTTTGGTTGATATAGAAATAAAATGGATGGAGAGTTGAATTCTTAAAAGAGTTCACTCTTTGTAAATTTTGTGAAAATCATTTCTATTATATTTGGTAAGGAAATCATTTCCTAGTTATATATACTTATTATTATTATTATTATTATTATTATTATTATTATTATTATTATTATTATTGTTTTTAAATAATAATAATAATAGCATCACGATTGCAGTCTGCTAGCCTGCAGACTAAGCTTCTTCAGCATGCTGGTATTATAGATTATGGACCGAATTTTGATGATGCTTTGTGTGTGTTTAACACGTCTATGGAGACTGACCTTTTGAGTAATCCAAGTGAGATCGCTGCCCCCAAACTTATGAAGAAACTGGCAGATATATATTTCACGCGGGTTACTGATACTGCAGAATCCACATTTTCTTTATCCCCTCGACAGGTGGCACTGTGGAAATCTCAAATGGAGGACCACACTTCTGACTGGCTTAGGGCAGTTCCTATTTCTGGTTTGGGACAGACTATGAACGGTAAGACTTACCGTTGTGTGTTATGTTATCGTTTAGGTGTCCCTTTATTTTCAGTTTTGAAGCCTTGTTCAGCTTGTTCCAGGGTGTTTAATGGAGATATTTACGGAGATCATGCTGTATCATGTGCTGGTATTATTGGTATCAAGCATCGCCATAACGTTGTTCGTGACACCCTTGTTGACATATGTTATCGATCGGGGATTTCAGCTGGTAAGGAGGTTGATATTGGGTTGGATGGCGGGCGTGAGAAACCCTTACGTCCAGCAGATATGTTGCTTTATTCATGGGATAGAGGACTTGATGTGTGTGTGGATCTGACCGGGTCTTCACCTTTGACACAAACTGGGATGACGGATTTTATGCCTGGTCGTACGGTGGTTGATGCGGCACAACGTAAACGTGTAAAGTACGGGACCAAGTGTGCAGCTATTGGGTATGGTTTTCTTCCTTTTTCATTCTCTTCTTTGGGAGAATTAGAGGAAGATGCGACTACCTTGCTCAAGCGGATCCGGAAGTTCTCCATGACTCAAGATATAGGGGCTCGTGCTGCTATTCATATCTTTAACAGGATCGGTTTTGCTATAGCTAAAGGAGTGGGGGCCCAGATAGTATCTCGGCTTCCCACTAATTTATTGTAAAACCCTTTTTGTTTCTAATAAAATAATAATAATAATAATAATATTTTATTAAAAAAAAAAAATAATAATAATAATAATAATAATATTTATTTTAATTTATTTTTTTTTATAAAACTTTATTTATTAGTTATTTTAGTAAAACTGAATTAATTAATTAATTATTAAAAATCGTTTTTTACTAATATTTAAATTCGATGTTGTTTTTTCCTTTAACGACGACTGGCCTTCATTAAATAAAAACCATAGCCCCGCCATGTATAAGTAATTGTAAACTTACGATAACAATAATGGCTCTGTTTTTATGTTTATGAACACATGGGTTACTTTAGTTTATTGTTTAATTCAATGACAAGATACAGTTGGGTCTATTTATTGCTTCTAGACTGTCGTTTATGAATGGGGGACCTTTGTATGATTCATGTGTAAAGTTTGTTCATTGCTTAACCACGTTTTTGATAAAAATCACGATCGTAATGATTGAGATACTTGACTGGTATTGTTAAAAAAAAAATACTTGACTGGGTATATTTAAAGGTATAAAGATGGATATAGTCAAGTTGAGTAACTTATAATCAATAACAAGTCAAGTGAAATTTTTTGACACATTTGATTATTAATGTATTCCAAAAAAATACCAGTCAAGTATCTCAATCATTATGATTGTGATTTTTAATGTGATAAGTTACTAAAGCTATTTAAATGATCAATCGACAGTGCTCAATTTTCAAATCTTCAACTTGTTTTGGTTTGATAGGGGTTTCTCTTCTCGTGGAGTTAGGCAGTCGAGATTTTACAGCGGGTCAAGCTGCTATAAAAGCCGCTTCGTGCAAAGTGACTAAACATGAGAAAGCATGTGTTGAAAATCAACACGTGTTTATTCCTTTCGCGTTTGATACATTTGGTTTCCTTACACCTGAGGCGGTAAAGCTAGTTACCAGAATACAACGTGTTATGAATAGTAATGTTTTTACTCTTAAATCACAAATGTTGTATTTAATAGACTTGGTTTTGCAATACAAAAAGGGCTAACGGCGCAGCTTGTTATCCGTTTATCTTCTCCTAATATGTAAATTATAATTATTGATATATAATTTTTGTTTTTGAAATGTAAATAACCTCAACTTGTTAGTATATTTTTTTATGAGCAGAGTTATTTTGGATACAATATTTATCTTGCATACAAAGGGACTCATCCCCACCATCTATTTCTACCTATCTAATGGATAAGATTAAATGTACTTAATTATTTCACTTATTTTTATATTTAAATATATCTTAAACCGTTAAGCGTTAAACGAAAAAGAATATATCATTGCGACGAGCATTTAATAAGCTTTCTATAAATATATATTATGATATACTTTTAAAAAAATCGTGTTTTTTTGTTTTTTAAAATTTGCGTAAAATAATATATATGATAATATTGTTTCATCATATATGATATTAGTGTTAGGTTACAAATTATTATTAAATCATATATGATATTGGTTTATATCATATATGATAAGTTATATCATATATGATACTAGTGTTACTATCATATATTATATTTAGTATCATATATGATATTTAGTATCATATATGATAATTTTTTACTACGAAAAAAATAGTGAAAAAAACAGAATTTTTTTTGTCGAAAGTATATCATATAGCATATCTGTAGAAAGATAATTAAATGCCCGTCGTAATGGTATATTTTTTTCGCATAACGATTAACGGTTTAATAGATACTGATGTTTGAAAAAAAAATGGGTTTTTGATTTAATTTTATCTATTGGATTATGATGAAGATAGATGGTGGAGATTAGTCCCTTGATATCTAAATAAATTTTTAGTATCCAAATGAACTTAAATGATTTTTTATTAGAAATTGAAACATGATATTAAATATTTAAAATACATCTTATCTCTTCCTTATTTACTATTTGATTTAAGTTCATTTTGATACCAAACTTATCTAAGATATGAAGGGACTCATCGCACCATCCATCTCTCTACCATCTAATTACTGAGATTAAATCCTCAATTTATACTGGAGGGGTATCTTCGTCATTTCACCTGCTCACTATATAAGCCATTTTCTCCTTTCTTTCTCATAAAAAACACACACACCGGCTTCTGTTTCTCTCTCTACCCTGATCTAATTTCTCTCTCTATAATTAATTGATCGAAACTTATAATCACGCATCCCTCAAGAACATCATTAGAAACTCATCACGAATCGATTAGTTAGATCAATAATCAACACGAATTCATGATTAGGCACGAATCCATCATTAGGTTTTTATTAATATCTATTCTTATTTTTAGCTTATATGATTTTGAATAAGATTATTAATTTCTTATCATGTTAACAATAAGGTTTTAATTAGCTTATTTTGAACGAATTATTTTGATTGATTGTTCTTATTTATAAGCTAACTTCTTAGGTGATTTATGTGAATAAGCTTATTTTTTTGAATAAGCTTTTTATTTAGATGAGAGTTTAATAAGCTTGTGAATTAGATGATTTAGATTTATTGTGTTGAATTATAAGCTAGCTTGTTAGCTTATTTTAACGATTATAAGGTTTTATGAATAAGAGAGTTATGAACAAGCTTATTTTCGTGTGAACAAGCTGTATTATTAGGATTTATTATGTAGCTGATGTATGTTGAATTAAGCTTAATTTATCATATATGATACCTTATTTATCATATATGACAGATATGTGATATATGATATATGCTATATGATAGGTGGTTATCATATATGATACACGGGGTATCATATATGATGTTTCTGAATAAGGTTAAGTTAGTGTGAATAAGTTGTATTATTAGGCATTTTAATTATGTTGTTGATGTAAGCTTATTAGGTTGGATGTATCATATATGATACCTCATTGATCATACATGATAGTTATATGATATGGATATGTGTTATATGATAGATATATCATATACGATATATGATGTATCATATATGATGTATCTAACAAGCCATAGTAAAAAATTAGACTTTTATATTGTACATGATTCTCTACACTTTTGACCTATCGTGCATTTGATATTGTTTGCTACATAATTCACTTGTTGATAAAATGGTGTCTAATATGTTCTTTCATCTTTTTTATAAATACAGACTGTGGGAACACAACAACGAGCAGATGTGGATGCAACAATTTCCCGGTTGGAGCAAAGCATGAGGACGTACACGCATATATGTAAGGATAAGATGAAGTTGTCGTCGAGGCCAAAGAAGATTTACAAGAGAAAAGTAATTTGGTTGAAAATGAAGAAGAATTTATCGAAGATGAGGGAATAGTTCCAGTAATAAAAATGTTATGGTTTTTGTTGTTCCCATTTAATCCATAACACAAGATTTAGAAGAGATATTTAGAGAGAGAAAGAGAAGAAAGTAGAGAGAGAAACAAGAGAGAATTTGGAAGGTTAATGTTTACTAGAGAGAGAAAGTAAAATGAACCAACACCCTCTTCCACATATGGAAGAGGGTATATATACCCTTGGCATATGGGCCGTGGGTTTAGAATCCTTGGGCCGGGCTTGGCTTTGTTTTGGGCTTACGCCCTTAACTTATACAATATTAGCTTAAAGTCCAAGCCCGGTTTTCCCGACTAACCTATTACAATACAAGACCTTTAACGACCAAGATGACCTATTACATTCTTGTTCGACTATATAAAATATAGGGCTAACAATCTCCCCCAATGTATCGGTCATCTTAAAAAGCTTAAAAAGCCTAAGATGGTTGAGTGAATACATTCTTGTAGAGGAGATCTTCCTGCTTTGGTCTTGTATCTTGGTCTTGATCTTGTTTGTAACAGCTTTGTTCCTTCATGCTTTCGTGATCTTTATCTTGAGCCTTTGTCATTTGACTTTGAGTGTTTGAGATCTTCATATGTGCTCCTTGTAACTAAGATGACCTATTACATTCTTACATTCTTAGGTATCTTGATTATCGTCATCTTGTGCTCTTGTGACTTATGAATCGACATCGGTTGCACAGCTACGCCACCTTTTTGATATGCAACAACATATACAGTCACGGATGAAATGGCTTTGAACATTTCACCCTAACTCGGTAGCGTTTTACCTCCGGTCGGTGAAGACCTTTAAACGGTATTAAATACCGTACCTGTGATCAGGTAGATTCGATTAAGAACCTCCTTGACAGGGTTTCCCGGCGGTAGTAGCCAGTTCTCTTTACTCGACCGTCTCAAAGCAGACTGCGAACGTAAAGAGTGAATCATAAGGATAAATTATCCGTCTGATTGGAGTCGTCAATTCAGATTTCCTGGAACAAGTTTGATTCTAAAAGAATCGCACCATTGTTGCTTTCTAGTTTGTCACAAGCTTGATTCATAGAGAATCTTGCGAGTTACCTACCGCAGTGCTGTTTGATGTTGACACTGGAAGGATTTCCATTCGTCACTGTGAACACTAATGAGTGTCACTCTGAATGTTTTGGCAAGATCACATGGACTTTGCGAAGAAACCTGAAATCGAGTTTGAATCAATTAAGAATCCAAACTTAGTTGCTTTCCAGTTCTCACAAGTTTGATTCGTGTAGAATCGCACAAGTTACCTACCATGAGCTTGTTTGATGCTGGCTCAAGCAGGATTTCCATCTTCATTGTGAATCGTATCACTCAGATGTTCTGGAAATATCACAAGGATAATGCGTAGGACTCGATTGTGTCCTAATGAGATGATAATTTGATCTCGTTTGGCTCTAGACTCAATAAGTGCATTTTGGTAATCGGAGGCTGGAGCAGACTGCCACCTTTTCAATATTAACTGACTCGGAGTGAGAAAGTCAATAGATACGTGTTGATCTCCGTGACAATGAGACAAGTTTCTTTTGAGAGAAACTCGAATGGTTGGGGAAGGGTTGTGCATCACATCACTGGGTCCATGACACTTGTCTTCAAAAGATGTGTTTACCCGGTTTCTACCTAAGTTGCATAGAATATTCAACTCCTTCAATGCTTACCAATACGTCATCATAGCACCTTGTTGTGATTGTTCTAGTGCTAACTTAAGTAATTGGTCCGCATTCAGCTTCATTCAACTCCATCTTTCCTAAGGACAACTATTTCTAGCTATGGAATGTCCTTGGGTAGATCCCTCCGGTTCTGGTTGGATCATAGGACTTAGTTTCCTATCCTAAACCACCTTTTGACTCCATCGTTCCGTCGTGGATAGTAGGTTGTTTTGGGTAAAGATCGTAACCATAAAACCATTGAAAACCATTCAAAGTGTTTGATAAAAATCAAAACTTTTAACACTTTGAAAGTTTTTACATTTCCAAAAAGCTCCCCTACACACATGCATCGATATACGAAATAGTTTGGCATGTGAAGGAAAGAGTTGCACTTGAGTCTTTAAGATCACATGTTGCGATATATTACATTTTAATCACATTTTCTCCCCCTATCTCTAATATAAAAATATAATATTAGAGATACCAATTGATTAAAATATGACATTTTCTAAAAATCGATTGGGAGAGAAACATGTGTGCACGCATGAATCATGGAACATTTTCAGTCGGGTCGCTCCCCCTCAACAATATATGTGTGTCTTGAGACAAAATTTGACAAATTTTTTAGAAAAACGACACCACAGAATATGTTGAGGTACGGAGTTGAGATGCCTTTACCGATAATATATGATAGATTTAATATTATTTTCGGAATGTGTTGGATACATAAAATATGACAATTTTATAGATGTGCCCAACAACATTAAAAGGCTTGATTTTAAAACGCTCCCCCTCAAAAATTGATCAAAATAAAATATAACAAGTTTGAGATATGAAAACCACATATGAGGAAGGGAGTGTTGAACACACATTTTGAAAGATTTAGAAAAATCTTTTGAGAAATTCTTGAAAAATTGTGTTCAACGATTTTAAAATAAATTCCGATTTACATGAGCTCAAAACTTTGAATGTTTTGTGACTAGCTCATGACCGAGAATAATTAATTTCCCGTTGTGAAGGATAAGTTATCATCCGTGATAAACTTTCCTGAAGTGGAAGTACGAGTTCTAAGCTGACATTTACTTAGAAGTCGTTTTTCATGAACTTAAAAACTTTGAATGTTTTTACGAAAAGCTCATCACCGAGAAATGTGATTTTCTCGTTAAGAAGGATAAGTTATCGTCCGAGATAAACTTTCCTTAATTGTGGTCCGAGTCCTAAGCTGTGATGCGCCTAGAAGTCATTGTGAGAGAATATCATGCAGCTTCATTTGCCAAAACCTCCAAGTCTTCTGGAGTCATATACTTCATACCAAGACGGCCAACGAGATACGCAAACCTATCTTTTGATAGAGCTTTTGTAAACAAGTCTACCAGCTGGTACTTAGTTCTGACAAAGTATAATTCCACGATGCCGCGTTCCACTTGTTCCTTGATGAAGTGATATCTGACATCGATGTGCTTGGTGCATGAGTGCTGAACCGGATTACAAGATATGGCTATGGCCGACTTTGAGTCACAATACATAGGTATTTTATCAAAGTGGAAGCCATAATCCGTGAGTTGAGTTCTCATCCAGAGGAATTGAGCACAACACGCGGATAAAGCCACATATTCTGCTTCAGCTGATGAGAGCGAAGTGCAATCCTGCTTCTTTGACGACCAGCTGACAAGCTTGTCTTCCCCTAGAAATTGTATGCTACCAGAAGTGCTTTTACGACTATCAAGACAACCTGTATGATCAGAATCTGAAAAAGCCGTTAGATGAAAACCGGTTTCCCTCGGATACCAGAGTCCCATGTGAATGGTATTCTTAATGTACCGAAAGATCCGTTTAACCTCTTTGAGGTGCTTTTGAGTAGGTATGGCTTGATATCGTGCACAATAGCATGTGGCATGATGAATATCAGGCCTGCTGGCTGTAAGGTACATAAGTGACCCGATCATACTGCGATATCGCGTTTGATCTACGGGATATGAGTACAAGTCAGCGTCTAGGGATGTGGTCGACAATGGTGTACCAACGTGTGAGACCCCCAAATTCTGACATGGAACAAATAGGCAACGAGGGGGTAACACGTCATAGTACAAGAAACAATGAATTACAGTTCATACAAAGCTGACGAAATAAAAACATGTACATTACAACATAAAAGGTCAGAGTTTTTTTTTTTAAACATAGGTCCCAGAGTTTTAAAAACGGAAAATTATATTATTTCGTCTCGATTGGTAACAATAAGTTTCCCAAAAGATTGAATAAACTTCTGATAGTTTATATAAAACAAATCTTTCAAAAGCATCACAAAATCTCCAAGCTGCGATAATATCCTGCGGGCTCCCATCCAAGCAAACCTAAGAAATAATACCTGAGATTAAACATGTAAAATCGTCAACATAAAGTTGAGTGATATTCATAGGTTTAGCAGTAAAGGTGTGGAACACAAGCATTCATTTGTAAAACAAGTAAATAGGGAAAATGGTTATGATCATTAACCATAGTCCGAAACTATTATTATTGCTATTTAGTTCATGAACCGAAGCTTAACTCAATGTAAGTTCCTCTAGTGAGTATTCAGCCTAAATACTCAAGTAACAAAACAAATGCAATGCGTCAATGGTTAAACAACCGCAACATGGGACGGGGATTGTCAGTCCCGATGGATCCAACCACAACATTCGCGCTTAGCAACACTAGTAAATTAACGGTTCATGATCAGGAGAGGAAACTTAAGGGCTATAGACTAAAAGCAATAATAATAATGGTAATCTGTTCTGGAAAGCATACAAGATCTGGATAGCATACAAGTTCTGGATAGCATACAAGTTCTGGATAGCATACAAGTTCTGGATAGTATACAGTTTTAAATGAATGTGTTCCACCATGTAAAATCTCACCCCGTGCTTAGAAAAAATGTATAAGTAGTAAAAAGGGGCTATGAACTCACCTCGAAGCAACAACAACGGTAAAATAACACAATGTAGAAGTGGAGAAACATAGCTCGAAACAATTCGTAACCTAAGTTAAATAAGATATGTAATACTATACATGCAACACGGAAATAAACTTAGCATTTAGTCCCCTAGTATGTGCTTGAGTTTATTTGAATAAATCGATAGTTTTAATACTTGCGAAAGTTTATCGTTTTAATAAAAGTGTAGTCATTTAAGCGGTATATATTTAACAATATTTGACACTTCGTAGTCGGAGCAGTTTATTTAGCCAAGTCGTTTGATGGGTCGAATATCTTAAATACATTTTACATTTGTATTATAAAAATATATTAAATAATATCTAATTAAAAATTAATAAATATATTAATTATTAGTTTATTTAAAAAAAACATGTCTCATGTTTTCCTACATGAAACACAAGAAAAGAATTTTACAAACACATTGAAATTCCATGTACGTAGTAAAACCGTTTAATACTTTCGATACGGTAGTAGTTTTCTCATTTTTTTTAAAAGAATAGTGGACTCGTTAGTAGGCCGCGGAGCAAACCACAAGTACCGATAAATAGCTGACCGTGTCATCTATAGACCCGTGTTTTAAGTTTTATAAACCGAGGTCGTTTGATGGGTCAAAATCGTGTTCGAAGTAAGAGTTGTGAAACTATTTCGAGTGTTACAAGGTCTACCGAGTCAGTTTCGACCTCGTCTACGGTTCTCGATAGTGACCTTCGGGTCGAACCAAAAGTAGTCTCGTGTTGGGGCAAGATCGTTTCGAGGGTCAAAATTATGTCAGGATATTTCAAAATCAGGTCACTTATATCGTGTGTTTATAAGAACGCATTGTATACTTGTTTATAATTTCATTACTCGTCTTGCAAGTTTACATATGGATTCATACAAAACTTATTAGTATTGTTAACTTTTACGACATTGAACTTTATTCATTTGTTAGCTATGTTAGGTGTTTTAATTTGCAACAAGAAATAAGACATGTCATGTTTAAATACCAAGTGATTATTAAAATCATGGTTAAAGTTTTACAATAGAAATGTATCCAAAGTGACTCCCACAGGCTGCGTGTTTACAAAGCATATTTATTTACTCTTTTTATACTGAAAACTTGACGGTATAAACAAGTTACACAATATTCTGTTTACACAAAGCCTAGTACACTTTTAACAACAACATATTCTAAGAATCAAAACCAAACATAAGCTTCACATCTAAAGTTGTTCCGGCGTGGTGCAAAAAGAAGAAACATGTGGCCATGGTGTCGTTTCATATACGTTGTTAATAAAACTCAGAATATTTTCTCAAGCACAATAACTAGATGGGTTTCTGCATATATGATAAATAAGAGAAAAAAAAAACGAATTGACTCACAGTAAACTAGAACGCGGGCGAGTACGCCATGATCACAACGAAGCCCTTGTTGTGTTCTTGCTCCTCAACGAGCCACAACGGACTCAAAACCAAGCTCCTAAAATCTTTTCAAGATATGATGTTGTTGATGAAGATTTATAAAAGGAACAAACCAAGGATTATACTAGTAAATCAAGACTTTATTGTAGTATAATAAGATTTTTCTAGTTTTTAAATGAATTGAGGTTTATGGCTGAATGACGTTAAGAACAATAGGGGCAAGATAGATATGTTTTTCTTTTGTTGAATGTGGAAGTTCTATACACATGAAAGACAAACCAACACGTGTTATAGACATGATATACAACGGACATGTGTGTTAAGATGTGTGTGACGTGAGGATAAATAAAAGGATGATTGAAGTTTTATTTAATATAACTTTATTTGACAATTTTCGAAAGCGGGTATTATCGAAACCCAATATTTTAAAAGTTACGCGATTTAAAAAAATACTCGTTAACCACAAGAAAATAAACGTTCAATAAAAACTAAAAACTTTAACATTTTCGATAAATAAATAAAAAAAATATTATAATTTAATAAACGTTAAAGCTCTATATAAACGAATGACGCTTAAAGGTTTGACGTAAAATAAAAGAACACACATAAACCGAATAATTAAATGACGACAATAAAAGTATTTCTATGTTATAATGAGGATGTTTATGGAAACACAATAATTTTGACTTCTTAGAGTCGAAATAGCCATCGGTTCTCGTTCCATCGAATCGAATAAACTTTTTTTTTTATAAAACACGTGCAAATGCTTTTAATACAAAACTTTTTGATTTAAATAAATAAAAATAATAATAATAATTCCAAATAAATTGTTTTAAATTGTTAGAAAAATAATGAAAATACAACTTAATTAAAATTATTGAATTCTCAGGATTTACATATAAGAATAAAAGAAAATGTAATGCGTTGGAAAATTCAAGAAGCACGAATAAAAAGAATAAAATAATACTGGGAAAGTACGGGTTCTCACAGTCCTCCCCCCTAAAGGCACTCTGGTCCCCAGAGTTCTCCTGAAAATAGTAGAAATTGCAAACAAGAGGAGGTACAAAGTGTAGAACAAAATTCATTGCTTCCCAGGTAATTTCCGTACCACGACGAATCTTAACGGTTAGAATTCGCTATGCTTCAGTTTCTTAACTCCTTTTCGTAAAACTTTTCAGTCTTGGATTAGAATAACGATCTTTCAATACGGAGATACATCAAGAGATAGAATTGTTGGAAATACGTGCGATAAACTAACAAGAATGAACACAAGAATCGCTTAAACGGACAAAGTGCGATAAAATGAACCAAGATTGTTAATCAACAAGGAGTCGCAAATCGTGCAGCTGTAAAAACATGACAATCTTAAAACGTAACAATCCGGTTACAAAAGAACTAGAAGGGAAAAAAATGAATTACATATGATCATTCAAAATATAGGCTGTCAAAATCAGTTGTCTAGTATTTGGGTATTACTTTAAAACTCAGTTTAAATATTTTCTTGATTAAAAGAAAATTTTACAAGGTGTCGTGATTTAAAAAAAAATCAAACTATATATAAAATGAGTGGGTAAACAGTTGTCAAATCTTTTTCTTGATCAGGACTTTCAAAGCAAAAGTAGAACAATTCAACATAGTTATCCTGATCGGCTTAAAAACTTTTGGGTGACTACATGAAATTATCGTTAAAACTCAGGTTTATCGTTACCATTAGAGAAATTTCAGATTTTTCCAAGTTATTTAGAAACATTGTTTAGAAATTATAATTTAATTTAATAATTTCATTGGGTTGACAGTAAAGTACGATATAATCAAATACTTTAAAAGATACAGCTTGATATCTTTTTTAAATACTAGTTATAAATTTACCAAAGAGGATGTCCAGATTCGATATTAAACTTGAAATGGGTATTTTGCCAATTTAAACATTTGGTAAAATATATAAAACGTTCTTAAAAATTAATAATAATTTTTTTTTTGAAATTCAAGAAAGTGTCTAAGATATCAAACGATAAACACGTAACAGTTTCTGGTTTTCAGAAAGTGACAAAATAGCAAACGATTATGAAACGAATATCGATCAACAATTAGTATACAAGCAATATCACGAGAGAATAAAACGGAAGTCGTATCAACTCTTAACGAACATTATAGAATAGATGCATCGATGATAAGGACAATAAGAAACAAAGGATTCAGCAAGATTAATTCACGAGTGCGGTTGGCGTCACTAATAACGACTTATTAAGTTCTCGGTGGTCGAAATACGATCGAAAGGGAAAAGCCACACAATAGAATTTCGAATCACATAAAATTCTTAAGAAGTTACTTGATAGTAATTCTAGTAAAATGAACAACATTAGCAAAGAAAGGCGAAATCAACACATGATTCACACGAATGAAATTTTCAAGGCGATAGTGTCTTAAAACACATCATGACAATTACACGAAATCATCGTTCACGTCTAGTCATAAATCATTAATCGCGTCCAAAGACATTTCGTAGTTCTACCAAGATAAATAGAGAAGGTCGATCGATGAAGGAGCATAACAACGTTGAAACTTTCAAGTCGGGTATCAATAGTAAGAATTTAGGCAAATGGTAACGAAAATTGTATCATGAGGATGATGATGTAACAAGTAAAGCAAAGATCGCTGAATAAGGAAATCTGTGCTTGAGGCATGTACTCTGTTCAAGAAAAGATAAGGGTTCATATGTGTATTGTTGATACTCGCATAAGAAGTAAAAGTTTTCTAAACTTTATTTATCTAACTTTTTAAGGAACATAATAAAAAGTTGATTGTTGGTCAAATATTTATGGCGACTACTATTTGGCCTTGCATGGCTCCTTCTAAATTAGACATAGGTGATCAGGGCGTGCATAATTTAGGACTAGCAATGCGATGCTCAGCTTCGTCAAACCAGTATTACATATCATATGATTTAAAATATGTATATAATAGCACTTGTAAAAATAGGAATCAAAATAACATATGAAACTTTTCGCCTATAAGTTACTGACTAACTGTTTAAATCAACAATTTGTATAGTTATAAGGGTTCTTTATAAGACCGTATTAGAACAATTTGTGAAAATACATTGTAAAATTAATATAAATTAATTTTATAAGATAGCATTCAATTATTTAAGAAAGCCCAAATGAAACTGTTTGTAAAATGATTCGCAAACAAGACCAGTTTGAGTTATATGGTAATATGACAATAGTTTATAAAGTAGCAAGTGGGTTACAAGAGGGAAATAATGAGTAGTTCAAGTCAGTCAACGAAATAGTTACAGGGTGATAAGGTTTCAAGGGGTTTAGCCGAAATCGTCAAGTGACACGTGTCAAGATGATAACAAACGTTACGAAAGCAAGATCTTCAACCTCGGTCCAGTTCAGTGGTACGATAGAAGCAAAGAAAGAGAAAGTAGAATGACAAATAAGTCGTATATAAAACAAATGAATAAGGAATCCGTATGTGTGCACATCGGGATTAATTTGACAATAATATACTTTTAAGAAAGTAGTGTATCAGTTAACAAATAATACAATCACTCCCAAAGGTTTCTATATTAGGAAGTTACCGAATTTCAAAAGTTGAAGATCTATGTATATGTATGACCGAACTCAAAGTTACTATTTTATACTTGTTCAAACGCAATCATTGTTTTTAGTTTGCAAAATATCATTAGTTAAAGTTTTACGAGCTCAACGAACTCAAAAACGCTTGAAATCATATTTTTAAAGTCTATCAGTTTTGACTTTTGGGTTTGACTAGACCAATTAAATCACTAAACGATATTCTAAGACTCAAAGTCTAATGCATTTCGATGTAAAACAATGTTTTGAACAACTTTCTAGGTTTACTCGAGACTTGAAACGGATTAAAAATAGACGAAAATGCCCTTGCATTAAATCTGTCAACAAAATGATATTTTAGCATTATTCAGAAAATAACTTCTTAGATTTTACAATCTCAAACGAGCGTAACTTGCTCGATTTTAAAGTTTACTGGTCAAATTTTATGTCCTAAACGGACGTCTCAACAAGTAGAAATATATATTTTTATGTCTAAAGTTATAAAAATATTTTCTCGACACTGTTAAACTTCCTGTAAAGTTTCTATACAAAGTATATTTTTCGACACAGCTTGAAATTAAATCCAAATTCATAATAACCCAGAATTAATGTATACACAAGACTTGTGGATTCCCTAAAGACGAAAGAAGATAAATTGTATAATTAGGCATGTAAAAAAAACACAGTATAGAAATGGTTCAAGAATACCAACGAAAATCTAAGAAATCAACAACGACGCATGACACCCGTGTCTTCGGCTGTAAGATACAATGCAGGAAGGTCTCCTGGCGGCGTGATTTTTCCAAAATCACAAGACATACCGAGAAAGAAATAAAATATTAACAAGTCACACTCCTGAGGCGAGGAGGTTTAATGAAAAAGGAAGAATACAAGTAGGATTGTATTCCAAACAATTGTCATATAATAAATGACGATCATGTGTTCAAGGTACAACGGATGTTGTAAGTCGAAGTCGAAACGTAGAATGGTCAATGAAATAAGATGAAATCCATGTACAAGTGTCGTGTAAAACTGTAACGTAAAGGTCAATCAAGATTATGAAAACCCACGATATTATTCAGCACTGATTCAATGAATGCTTCGAGATGTGTGACTCACACGATGTCTTTTAGTCTTTTCCGGATACACATTGAGCTACACAATGGTCTATAGACTAGACATTCAATTACGAATAGTCGGAAGGAAAATCTGCGTATCTAAATAGATATTTTAAAGGAAATAAACAATGAAAGCAACACGCACGGTAGTAAAATGAAAATCAAGAGTTTCATCGAAAACAACACTTCTTGATCCCGAACAATGGTATCTCGAGATTATGCACAACATGTAACAGTGAGTTGAGAAAAACAGACGGTTCAGAACGAACGAGTATATAAGGTCAGTCGTAACACGTATAAACAAGATAGCAATAGTACTCAGAAAAATGAGCATGAAAAGTCGGCAGCATACGCGCTTTGAATACAAGTATGTAACGTCATAACGATATAATATCATTGCAATAAGATCAATTCACAAGAACAAGAATTCAAGAAATACAGTATAGGCAGATGTAATCACAGTAACATTCAATGATAATTCATGAAGCACATAGGCTTTGAATAGTCATAGTAATTATCGTTATTAAAGTAAAGTAATATTTCAACATGAAATCAAGAAATGAAATACTACAACGATAATTAAAAGTAAATAATAAGGATTAGAGAGTTACCCGCGCAGATATCAAACAACATTGGCAGATTCTATGGTTGACACTTAAAACATGAAATATTTGAGCTTTCGGTCATAGACTAAGTTTTTGAAAAATGACTCAGTTCCCTATAACCATCGCTCTGATACCAATCTGTGAGACCCCCAAATTCTGACATGGAACAAATAGGCAACGAGGGGGTAACACGTCATAGTACAAGAAACAATGAATTACAGTTCATACAAAGCTGACGAAATAAAAACATGTACATTACAACATAAAAGGTCAGAGTTTTTTTTTTTTTTACACATAGGTCCCAGAGTTTTAAAAACGGAAAATTATATTATTTCGTCTCGACTGGTAACAATAAGTTTCCCAAAAGATTGAATAAACTTCTGATAGTTTATATAAAACAAATCTTTCAAAAGCATCACAAAATCTCCAAGCTGCGATAATATCCTGCGGGCTCCCATCCAAGCAAACCTAAGAAATAATACCTGAGATTAAACATGTAAAATCGTCAACATAAAGTTGAGTGATATTCATAGGTTTAGCAGTAAAGGTGTGGAACACAAGCATTCATTTGTAAAACAAGTAAATAGGGAAAATGGTTATGATCATTAACCATAGTCCGAAACTATTATTATTGCTATTTAGTTCATGAACCGAAGCTTAACTCAATGTAAGTTCCTCTAGTGAGTATTCAGCCTAAATACTCAAGTAACAAAACAAATGCAATGCGTCAATGGTTAAACAACCGCAACATGGGACGGGGATTGTCAGTCCCGATGGATCCACCCACAACATTCGCGCTTAGCAACACTAGTAAATTAACGGTTCATGATCAGGAGAGGAAACTTAAGGGCTATAGACTAAAAGCAATAATAATAATGGTAATCTGTTCTGGAAAGCATACAAGATCTGGATAGCATACAAGTTCTGGATAGCATACAAGTTCTGGATAGCATACAAGTTCTGGATAGTATACAGTTTTAAATGAATGTGTTCCACCATGTAAAATCTCACCCCGTGCTTAGAAAAAATGTATAAGTAGTAAAAAGGGGCTATGAACTCACCTCGAAGCAACAGCAACGGTAAAATAACACAATGTAGAAGTGGAGAAACATAGCTCGAAACAATTCGTAACCTAAGTTAAATAAGATATGTATTACTATACATGCAACACGGAAATAAACTTAGCATTTAGTCCCCTAGTATGTGCTTGAGTTTATTTGAATAAATCGATAGTTTTAATACTTGCGAAAGTTTATCGTTTTAATAAAAGTGTAGTCATTTAAGCGGTATATATTTAACAATATTTGACACTTCGTAGTCGGAGCAGTTTATTTAGCCAAGTCGTTTGATGGGTCGAATATCTTAAATACATTTTACATTTGTATTATAAAAATATATTAAATAATATCTAATTAAAAATTAATAAATATATTAATTATTAGTTTATTTAAAAAAAAACATGTCTCATGTTTTCCTACATGAAACACAAGAAAAGAATTTTACAAACACATTGAAATTCCATGTACGTAGTAAAACCGTTTAATACTTTCGATACGGTAGTAGCTTTCTCATTTTTTTTAAAAGAATAGTGGACTCGTTAGTAGGTCGCGGAGCAAACCACAAGTACCGATAAATAGCTGACCGTGTCATCTATAGACCCGTGTTTTAAGTTTTATAAACCGAGGTCGTTTGATGGGTCAAAATCGTGTTCGAAGTAAGAGTTGTGAAACTATTTCGAGTGTTACAAGGTCTACCGAGTCAGTTTCGACCTCGTCTACGGTTCTCGATAGTGACCTTCGGGTCGAACCAAAAGTAGTCTCGTGTTGGGGCAAGATCGTTTCGAGGGTCAAAATTATGTCAGGATATTTCAAAATCAGGTCACTTATATCGTGTGTTTATAAGAACGCATTGTATACTTGTTTATAATTTCATTACTTGTCTTGCAAGTTTACATATGGATTCATACAAAACTTATTAGTATTGTTAACTTTTACGACATTGAACTTTATTCATTTGTTAGCTATTTTAGGTGTTTTAATTTGCAACAAGAAATAAGACATGTCATGTTTAAATACCAAGTGATTATTAAAATCATGGTTAAAGTTTTACAATAGAAATGTATCCAAAGTGACTCCCACAGGCTGCGTGTTTACAAAGCATATTTATTTACTCTTTGTATACTGAAAACTTGACGGTATAAACAAGTTACACAATATTCTGTTTACACAAAGCCTAGTACACTTTTAACAACAACATATTCTAAGAATCAAAACCAAACATAAGCTTCACATCTAAAGTTGTTCCGACGTGGTGCAAAAAGAAGAAACATGTGGCCATGGTGTCGTTTCATATACGTTGTTAATAAAACTCAGAATATTTTCTCAAGCACAATAACTAGATGGGTTTCTGCATATATGATAAATAAGAGAAAAAAAAAACGAATTGACTCACAGTGAACTAGAACGCGGGCGAGTACGCCATGATCACAACGAAGCCCTTGTTGTGTTCTTGCTCCTCAACGAGCCACAACGGACTCAAAACCAAGCTCCTAAAATCTTTTCAAGATATGATGTTGTTGATGAAGATTTATAAAAGGAACAAACCAAGGATTATACTAGTAAATCAAGACTTTATTGTAGTATAATAAGATTTTTCTAGTTTTTAAATGAATTGAGGTTTATGGCTGAATGACGTTAAGAACAATAGGGGCAAGATAGATATGTTTTTCTTTTGTTGAATGTGGAAGTTCTATACACATGAAAGACAAACCAACACGTGTTATAGACATGATATACAACGGACATGTGTGTTAAGATGTGTGTGACGTGAGGATAAATAAAAGGATGATTGAAGTTTTATTTAATATAACTTTATTTGACAATTTTCGAAAGCGGGTATTATCGAAACCCAATATTTTAAAAGTTACGCGATTTAAAAAAATACTCGTTAACCACAAGAAAATAAACGTTCAAAAAAAACTAAAAACTTTAACATTTTCGATAAATAAATAAAAAAAATATTATAATTTAATAAACGTTAAAGCTCTATATAAACGAATGACGCTTAAAGGTTTGACGTAAAATAAAAGAACACACATAAACCGAATAATTAAATGACGACAATAAAAGTATTTCTATGTTATAATGAGGATGTTTATGGAAACACAATAATTTTGACTTCTTAGAGTCGAAATAGCCATCGGTTCTTGTTCCATCGAATCGAATAAACTTTTTTTTTATAAAACACGTGCAAATGCTTTTAATACAAAACTTTTTGATTTAAATAAATAAAAAAAATAATAATAATTCCAAATAAATTGTTTTAAATTGTTAGAAAAATAATGAAAATACAACTTAATTAAAATTATTGAATTCTCAGGATTTACATATAAGAATAAAAGAAAATGTAATGCGTTGGAAAATTCAAGAAGCACGAATAAAAAGAATAAAATAATACTGGGAAAGTACGGGTTCTCACACAACGCGAGCACATGAGGTCATACCATACTTTTTAAGTATCTCTTGAGCATACTTAGCTTGGTGAATGAAGATACCACGTGGGGATTGATGAATCTGGAGGCCTAAAAAGAATTTTAGCTCCCCCATCATTGACATTTCAAATCTGCTGTGCATTAATTTTTCAAAACGTTTTGAAAGTTTTGGGTTCGTAGAACCAAAAATAATGTCATCAACATAAACTTGCACCAGCATTATGTCATCCCCATATTTATTAGTAAAGAGAGTAGGATCAATAGAACCTTTGGAGAATCCTTTGGACACCAAGAAGTTTGAAAGTTCTTCGTACCATGCCCTTGGAGCTTGTTTAAGTCCATATACAGCCTTCTTGAGACGATAGACTTTGTCAGGATGATGAGGATCGATGAATCCTTCTGGCTGATTCACATACACTTCTTCCTTCAAATGACCGTTGAGAAAAGCAGTTTTAACGTCCATCTGAAAAACCGTGAAGCCCTTATGTGCAGCATAAGCAAGAAATATCCTGACTGCTTCCAAACGAGCGACTGGAGCGAATGATTCATCGTAGTCTATGCCTTTTTGTTGACGGTTTCCCTTAACCACAAGACGAGATTTGTTTTTGATGATGGTTTGTTCTTCATCCAGTTTGTTTTTCCAGATCCATTTGAAATCTAAAATTGACATTCCATAGGGTCGGTCAACAAGTTCCCAAACATTTAGGCGTTCAAACTGATGAATTTCGTCTTGCATTGATTCAATCCACACAGGATCAGTCATGGCTTGTTTGATGTTTGTAGGTACAGTTGAACTCACGGTGAGTGCATACATACACACATCGCCACCAGTTTCGAGTTGTCTCCGTGTTCGAACCGGTTTTGAAGGATTTCCAATGACTTGCTCCAATGGATGATCACGTGTCCAATAGTGAGTGGATGGATATGGTTGGTAGAATGTATGCATGTTGGACGGATCAACATGTTGAGTAGAAGACTCTCCGACTTCGTGTACCGGTGTACCGAACGGATTGATAAATTCTTCATCGTCAGGTTGTGCATCGACTGCTTGATTGTTGTTTCCTCTTTCAGCATTGACGGTTGGTGATGTTGGTTGTATGACAGTTGCTTGAGTTTGTTGAGTATTCACTGGAATTTTCTCTTGAGCAACAGTTGCTGAAGTAGATGCAGTTGTGTCTGGTTGACTTTGTGCGGGTGCATCAGCAGTATTGACAGCGGAAGGCTTTGACACAACTTGATTGTTTCCATAGTAATATTCATCAAACATTGGATCATATAAATTAACCAACTCATTCATTTGTGTCGTATCCGTCGAGTCTGCTGTAGGAGTACTTTGTTGACATTCTTGCACGGGACGTACACTGTTTTGTGTAGGTGCCATTGTTGGACATTGAGGAGCGGGACTTGAGCTGTTGTGGTCAAGTACCATATGTGGCAATTCGTCAAAGTTCACATGAATTGTTTCGACAATAATCTTTGTTCTCTTGTTATAGACTCGATATCCTTTCGACAATGTAGCATACCCCACAAAAATACATGCATCACCTTTTTCTTTCATCTTGTCGAGATTCTCTACGTCTTTAAGGATGTAGCATAAAGATCCAAATACGTGAAAGAATTTGACAGTAGGTTTCCTGCCATTGATGATGTGGTAAGGTGTCTTTTCATGTCTAGGGATGAAGAGAGAACGATTCTGAGTATAACAGGCAGTCGCAATTGCTTCAGCCCAGAAGAATAGCGGTAATTTTGAAGCAGAAAGCATTGTTCGAGCAGCCTCAACCAAAGTACGGTTCCGTCTTTCGACAACGCCGTCTTGTTCAGGAGTTCGAGCAATAGACGTTTGATGTTCGATGCCTTCTTCTTGAAAGTAAGATTGCAAGTTCTTGTTCAAAAATTCAGTACCCCTATCCGTTCTTACGGTTAAGACTTGAGCTTGAAGATTACGTTGTATCATCTTCAGAAAGTTTTTGAGAACCTCTGGTGTTTCATCTTTGGACCTTAAGAAGAAAGTCCATGTGTATCTAGAGTAATCATCAACAATCACGAGTATATACTTTTTCCCGTTAATACTCTCTACACGCATGGGACCACATAAATCCATGTGTAGAAGTTCCAATCGTCCTTTTGAGCTTGGGGTAGTCTTTGTTTTGAAAGACTTCCGTTTTGCTTTCCCCAACTCACAAGAAGAACAAAGATGGTCTTTGACGAAATTCAACTTAGGAAGACCGGTCACAATATCATTCTTCGAAAGCAAGTTGATGGTGTCAAAGTTGAGATGTGACAATCGTTGATGCCATAACCATGCTTGAGATGATGAAGCTTTAGCCATTAAGCAAATTGGATTTGTTGAAGATGTGTCTTGAAGAGTTACTGTGTAGAGATCAGAACCACGAGAACCTGTAAGAAGGTCATTCCCATCGTAGTCTCTAACATAGCAAGTAGATTTCCGAAAAGCCACTTCCAAATCCGCATCACAAAATTGACCAACCGAGAATAAATTGTGATTCAGTCCCTCGACGTAATAAACCCGTTTTATAGTGATATTCCCTTGAACCAAGTCTCCATATCCGAGTATCGGTGCAAATTGATCATTTCCAAACGGTACCGTACCCAGAAACTTCTCCACGAAGTTAATGAGAAGCTTGAGATTGCCCGTCATGTGCTTTGTGCACCCGGAGTCCATTATGAATAGGATGATTTCGATGAGCTGCAAAAGAATTAGAAGACAATGTAGCATTTGACAAATGGGAGCCCTTGATAGAAACGGGTTCCAAAATAGTAGTGGACCTAGATTCTAAAGGCAAGCTAACATTCATAGACCCAATTAGAATGGGGGTTGTCTTAGGTACCCATTTGTATCCGGGTGGTGTAAATCTTGAATACCCCCGTGTACATGTCCTAATCATGTTCTCATAAAGCTTCTTTAACCTGCTTTGTTTACGTAGAGTAGTGGATTCTAACGCACTTAGTTTCTTAAGTGGTTGCTCAGTGGATTGGTTCAAAGTTCTTGTGGGTTCATTAGTACTAGTGGGCATACGAATAGGCTTCCTAGTTCTAGTATTCACGCCATTATAATTAAGAGCACAAGCATCATGATTGAAAGTACGAACACATTTGCCACATTCAATACAAACAAATTCAACATTCGAGGTCTTAGCATTTAAACTGTCATTACATGCAGTTACAGACGTTTTATTCTTAGAAAACTTAAGATTCCTACGGTGGTCTTCTACTTCCAACTTCTTTCCTTGACTATTGTTAGGCATGACCTTATCGTGCATTCTATCGCTCTTAAGCTGTGGTCCGCTAACGCTAGTAGTGGGGATTACTCCTGTAGAAGAAGACACACATTGATTAGTTTTCTTAATATTCTGAGGTAACCGCGATGTTCCAGTTTGAGTGGGCCTAGTGTTCATTTTATACATTCCAGGTGCTATCACATTAGTGCTCTTATCATTTCCTATCTTAGGCAAAGTCTGTGGGGATTGTCCCAAAATAGATGATTTAGGGCATTTAACCGCATTCGGTTGACGAACAGCGGATGGTTTACCCAAAACAGACTTTTCTTTCATTTTCTCAATGAGTTTCTGTAACTCACTTATGGCTATGTCCCTTTCTTTTAGCTGAGCTATCAAATCATTTATTTCGAAATCTTTTTCATTTAGTAGACGAAACGAAGAAGCTGACATTTCATGACACTTTTTATGATTATGAGATTTTTCACCTTTTTGTAAAGCAAGTTCAAGAGAAATGGAGTGTTTCTCAAGTTGAGAAAAACTTTTCGAAAGTTTGTTATATGACTGAATTTGTTTCGAAAGCTCTACTTCAAGATTGCGACATTTCGCGTCTGATTCTGACACTAGACATGCTACATGACAATATTGATCAAGATCGGTATACAGACCAAGTATAGTATTCATATGGTCAGCATAAAAATATTCCTTAGAAAGTCGATCAATTTCGTTAGAAAGTTGGTGTTCTTGTGTCTTTAATTTAGTTTGAAGAAAATCAACTTCATTTTCAAGAGATTTAACATAACTTAAATCAGTTAACATTTCCTTAGTGAGAGCTGTATAAAACATGTCCACATTTTTTGAAAGATCATCAATGGTTGGAACAATACATTGTTGAATGACGACTTCTACTTGTGGGTTAGGTTTAATATTCCAAATGGTATCCCTAGAAACTTTTTCATAGTCGACGACACCTTTGTACAAATTTAAAACCCCTTGTTTTATAAACTCAAATTGCTGAACACTTTTGCTTTTCTTATCCCATTTACGTTTTTCATCCAAAATTCGCTTTTCTAACAAAATTGATTGCTTTTTGAAACTCCTTTTTAAAGAAACTTTCTTTTGTGGTTCATCACTTGGTGGTGGAACACTATTATACATCTTTTGTTCTTTTGAAAGTTCTTTTTGAGGGACAAACTTAATATGATTGTTAGAATCAGAAAGGTTTATTAAATCACTTAAGTTTGATCGACTTTCTTCTTGTTGACGAATGATTTCGTCACAGTCAGGGGAAAGCATAAGAGCAAGATTATCAACATAACAACCGATATCATAAAGTAGGGCTGAGCAACAGGTCCGGACCGGACCGGACCGACCAAGACCGGACCGGACCGAGGACCGAAATGGTCCAAAACCCCGGACCGAGACCGGACCGAAATATTTCGGTCCGGTCCGGGTCGGTCCGGTCCGGTTCGGTCTTCGATCCGGTCTGGTCCTATTAAGCATAATCAACATGTTTTAGGTAAGACCGAACCGGACCGGACCGGACCGAGGACCGAAATTAGCAAAAACCCTGGACCGAGGACCGGACCGAAATTGTCCGGTCCGGTCCGGGTCGGTCCGGTCCGGTCCGGTTTTCCGGTCCGGTCCGGTCCGACGGTCCAAATGCTCACCCCTATCATAAAGAGCAGGCTTGGTACTTTGAGCTTTCTTGAGATATTCAGGCTTGACAAAACTCGTTTTCATATTTCTATTGAGCATATTCATAGTTTGAATAGACTGACCCGTTTTGTAAACAATGTTGTTTAAGGTGTCGACTCTCTTTTCCAAAGCAAGAATTTTTTCAATATCCTTTTCTTCACGAGTTTTATAAAGCTCAGTTTGTTCTTTGTTAACCGACTCTAATTCAGTAATTTGGAGTTTATGTAGCAGCAGTTGTTCTTCAAGTTCCGATATCTTCTGTTTTGACATATGAATTTCGTGTGTTACTTCAGAACAATATTGTTCGTTGAGCACCTTACGTTCATATACAAAACCATTAGCTATTGCAACCCGTCGATCAGCTTCTTTTACATAATCACACTCTTTAAGCCTGTCTATCTCCTCGCCTAAGGATGTGTTTGCTTGCTTCAAACGTTTATTAGCCTCTTTGTTTTCCTCAATTTCATGTTTTAAAGAATCAATAATAGATGCAAGCAAATCACGGTCCTCATCCGAGTCAGTATCCTGAACAGCTTTTCCGTCATCATTACACATATGCTATGAATCCGTAGAGATATTGCTATCCTCCGTGTCCATTACATATGTGTCATTGATGCTTTCGGGTTGCTTAGGATGACGTCGTTCATTAGCAAACACATTATAGTTATCATGTGATGGTACCTTTTCAAGTGGCTCAGAATCATAGATGGGTCTAGAAGTATCATCAGTCTCTGGGATCACTTCTTGAATCTTTGCCATGTACACATAATGTGCCTCTAACTCTTGATCATCTGCTTCATCATCAGTGTCATCACGCCAGTCAACTTCATCTGCTGTGAGTGGAATTCCTGCTTCTTCTTTCTTACACATCAGCATCTTTTCCTTGTGATACCCTGAGTCCTTAACCCGTTTTGGCTTCTTGCATTCCCTAGCCATGTGCCCAAATCCCTTGCAGTTAAAGCATTGAATCCCAGTCTTTTGCACAACCGGAGTGCCTACAGTGTCTCTAGCCTCAACTTGATTCGGCATCCTCTGATTATCATACCTAGCATCACGATCATACCGAGGTGCATGATCAACTTCCTTATATCTTGCATTGGATGATGATCTGAGGTTGTTGTTGGTAGGTTTGTAGATCTTCTTATAAGTTGTGGTGAGTAAAGACATGAGTTCTTCAATCTTCTTGTCCCTTGAAGTTTGTTCATCATCATTGTCTCCATCTGACTCGGTGTCATACTTTGGAGGTGGAGTGGGGACAATTGCTTTTGCTTTGTGTTTAGCAGCAGCTAGAGGTTTGGTGGATGAGCTTGATGACTTCGAGGAATGAGTAGGTGGTTGTTGACGAGGAACGGGTTTTGTTGAAGTAGCAGCCACAAAAGCAATAGAATTAGCAGACCGTTCTGCCTTTTCAGCCCTTAGTTCATTCACTTCATTCTGATGTTGTTTTAAGATATCATAAAGTTTGTGATAGGAGATGGTCTTGATATCTTCCCTTTGTTTAACTAAAGTCACAAACCTTTGCCATTCCGGTTTGAGTTGAAGTAGAAACTGAACATTGGCATGATGGTTGGAGATGGTGCACTGATTTCTGACAAGCTCATTCATCATTTTTGTAGAATCTCGAGTAATATGAGTCAATGGATTCACCATCTTCAGATGTGAATTTTCCAAACTCCCAAAGTAGATTAGTCTCGAGATCTTGAACATTGATCGACTCACCTTGCTTCAATCGATGAATTTCATTCCACATTTCCATAGCATTAGGACATGCATCAACTGTGGAATAGATATCGTTATCAATTCCAGTGAGTATGAAGTTTACAGCATCAGCTTCAGCTTGGAGGAGTTTCTTTTTCTCAGCAGAACATGTGTCAAAATCCTCCATAGCTCGTATAGTTGATGAAGTACCATCCTCTGCCTGTGTGGTAATTGGTTTGAATTCAAAAACTGGAGGTGGATTCTCAAGGCAGTGACGAAGAGTAGTTCGGTTTTCTTTTCCGTCGAGAAATCTGAGAAAACGAGATCTCCATTGAACGTAGCAACCGGCAGTGAGCACAGGTGGATTACCGTTTCCACCTTGTTCCAAACGAATTTGATTAGCAGTTGCAATGTTGATGTTGTTGTTAGACATGGTGAATACTTGTGAATGAATTGCAGATCTTAGTGGATTTGTTGTGATGAGGTGTGGTTAAAATTGAAATTCCGAAAATTCCAAAAAAAAAATTCTCAGTCCGACAATAAATTCCTCAGTCTGACAAAACGGTTAGCCGAAAAATTTTGTATCGCCAAATTTTGAATTTGAGTTAGAAATAGCCAAAAACTAATAGGGAAAAAATTTGATTTTACTTGACCTAAAAATTTTAACTCTTTTTTTTTAATCTTCGTGTAAACGATGTTCCTAAACTAGTCTAGACAGTGGCTAAGTCTAAAAATTACTCAAACAAAATATCCATCGGAATGTCCATCGGAATAACCTTGTCGGAATGACCTTGATCGGAATACCCTTGTCGGAATGACCTTGATCGGAATACCCTAATCGGAATGTCCTTGTCGGAATGCCAAATCGGAATGTCAAATCGGAACCCTAATCGGAATGTCCTTGTCGGAATGCCAAATCGGAATATCAAATCGGAATACCCTAATCGGAATGTCCTTGTCGGAATGCCAAATCGGAATGTCAAATCGGAATGACCAATCGGAATGTCCAAATTGGAATACTCAAATCGGAATGTCAAATCGGAATGACAAATCGGAATGTCCAAATTGGAATGACCAATCGGAATGTATAAACCCTATTCCGATTACACTGATCGGAATAACTGTAAGCCCTTTTCTGATGACCTGATCGGGATAATTCCCACTTTTCTCGGACAAAACTCAACCAATTCGTGATTTTATAGATCAAAATGACCACGAAAAATTAAGAACACACCACACGAATCTTCAATCACCTATCCACTATAGGCTCTTGATACCAAATGTTGTTCCCATTTAATCCATAACACAAGATTTAGAAGAGATATTTAGAGAGAGAAAGAGAAGAAAGTAGAGAGAGAAACAAGAGAAAATTTGGAAGGTTAATGTTTACTAGAGAGAGAAAGTAAAATGAACCAACACCCTCTTCCACACATGGAAGAGGGTATATATACCCTTGGCATATGGGCCGTGGGTTTAGAATCCTTGGGCCGGGCTTGGCTTTGTTTTGGGCTTACACCCTTAACTTATACAATATTAGCTTAAAGTCCAAGCCCGGTTTTTCCTACTAACCTATTACAATACAAGACCTTTAACGACCAGGATGACCTATTACATTCTTGTTCGACTATATAAAATATAGGGCTAACAGTTTTAGTTATAAATTCATTAGACTCTTTTGTTTTTATATCCTTTTCATCAATTGTATGCTCTTAAAAACACTTTTATTTTATGAACAATTGTTTAGTCATTAATTCAGCAAGCTCTTTGTTTTAGTCATGAAGTCATCAAACCTTTAGTTGAATGTTTCAAAAAAAGTTGAGTATCATATATTATACTCATGAAAAGAAATACTCTTCTTATTTTCTAGACAAGTGAATCCAGCAGACTCCTTGTTTTAATCATGAACTCAACAGAGCATTTGTTCAATATGTTAAATTATTTTTGAGTATCATATATGATACTACATTATCATATATGATAACGTAGTGTCATATATGGCAAAATTTAAGAGTTACAGGTGTTATCATATATGATACTAAAAAAAGTAGAAACTATAGTCCAGTAATATGATAAAAACTTTAACAAAATAACCATATAATCCAAAACTTACATCTACAGATGTTTCGCCATTTCATATTAAAAAAATGATAAAGATTGAGTACCATTGCAAAGTTAAATCATTACATCACCATAAACAAATTACTAAGAGATAAACTATTCAAATGTTTAAGATAATAGATGTTGATCTCCTTCATCAACATTTTTGTTGCAAATTTGGTGCTCGTCTTCTTATTCTTCATGCACCTAATCTTGTTATTTCAGTCGTGAATCCAATGTTCCACTTTTTGGCCCTGAGATAATTGAGTTCTTCAAAATGCATTGAAAACAACTTTCACTATACAAGTAAAAATATTTGGTTTTAGTTTCAAACAGATTATCATATATGATATACTACAGAAGTTGAATTTCAATCAGATTATCATATATGTTAATATACACACAAGTAGCTTTTAGTTACCCAACAAGAGATCACAAACTTGCTTGTATTTGTTTTGAAGCATATTATCATATTATCATATATGAGACATGCATATATCATATAAGAATATTTATCATATATGATAATATAGAGGTATCATATATGATTGATGAGACTGCTTTTATACATAGTCTCTTCGTCCAAATTGGGCTTAAAATGCATTAAATATCATCAAAATACCCAAATATATGCTTGTGTTTGTTGCTTGTGTATTTTAGGTACGGATATTGAGAAAATGACAAAAGATCACAAGAATCACGCAAAAACGAACACGGGAAACGAAGCCGCACGATGAACCAAGCCCTAATGAAGGATTTTCCAAAGAAAACCCTTGAAGATTTGAAGAATCATGAAGATTGGTCCTCCAATTTTTAAGAATTGACACTTTATACCCTTGTATCCTCATAATTACAAGTTTGGTCCCTAAAGTTTGTCAAAATTACAAAAAGGGCCCTCCACTTTGAAGAATTGGCATGTTTAGCCCCTCAACAAAGCTAAATTGTCAACCATTATCCTTCATGAAGTCAAACATATCATAAAGTCCTTCAAAGAACAAGAAATTACAAGTTTGGTCCTTTGAAAATTCCAAAATTACAAAAAAGGACCCTCAACTTTCAACAATTGGCAAGAATGATCCCTCATCTTTGAAGACTTGTCACTTTAGGCTCTTGTAAAACTCATAAATACAAGCTTGGTCCTTAAAGTTTCAAGATTATGCAAGAAAACCCCATGAAGATTGCCAAAATGACAAAACAAGCCCTTGTATAAACTTTCCTAAAAGTTTTGGTGGCAAAAATGAGAAGTTTGGAACTTGTTATAGCACGGATAAATGAAGTTTGTGCCAAAAGTAAAAGAAATAAGACTTGAGGACTATTGCTGGCAGACAACCAAACCCTTAACCACCAATCCCCATCCTCCACGTCACCCCTCCCACTAACCTGTTTTAATTTATTTAATCCCTTTTAAAAAACACGCGCTAAACATCTGGTTTAAATCTCAACTCGATCAAAACCCTTACTGTTTACATAAACCCTAATCATCAAAACCCTTAATTACTTGAAATTACACTTCAACCTTGTGCAGATTTAAGATTAGGGTGGGGATAAACCTTTTTCCTCACTAAAACCTCCTGTCACTCTCACCTAGAACCTTTCCCCACATGCCATTACCCCACCTTGCACGTCCAAACAAAACCAGCACAGAGAATCAACGGTTTTGAAGTGTTTTCTTGCTCACTACTTTCCCTTAGATGGACAAGATTGATCTCCATTAGCTGTCTCACTAACAAACTGCCAAAAACTCATCACATGGGAAGATTAGACCAGGACTTCATATTCAAACAAGGCATCAAATTGGCATATTCCAGATTCGACAAGGGCATTTAAGGAAGATTACACATTAGGGTTTAGATTGTTTTTAGAAGAAATCTAAGGCTATATAAAGCCATAGGGACTTAGCACTTTTTCTTAGCTTTTCTTTTCTCCATGTTCATGGCCTTGTAAATCCGTTTTATGTTATAAAATTGGTATTGAGTTATTGAAGAGAAAGAGACTAGCCATTTTACATTTCTGCATTTAATTTCCAAGTTCAATTTCTATTTAAGTTTTCTGTTTTAACTTAAGTTTTTTTAAATTTCTGAAATTTGTCCAAGAGCTTAAAGCTCTGATCATAAACCTGATAATCTTGTAGATTATCAAGTTTAAGTGAGGGGTTTTAGCTTTTGTTGATTAGTTATTAGTAACATTCAAAAGTTAAAAAAAAGAAGAAAAATCAGTTTTTACTATTTTGTCCAATAGGCCATAATCAGCTTAACCAATAAGCTTGTTTATAGCTTATTGGTATTGTGAACAACAACCTTGTGCTTTACCTTTTTCTTAGCAGCATTTCACAACCATCCAGTAGAAGATATTAAGGGGTGTGTGTGTGTGTCAACAGTGACCACTCCCCCACTCTCTTTACTTGGCTTACTTGATTCATCAGACCAAGGTTTAGCATCAGGCCCCAGCCTGATTGGAGGTGGTTTATCAACCACTGAGGGACTTGGATGTAAGTCCCTCAAGGTAGAATCTTGTTCTATTTTTAGTTCTCAAAATTTTGTGGTTTAAATGTCTTGATGAATTTGTATGACAATCTGTTTAGGTGTTTGTTAGTTGTTTGATTATGCTGGTTTATGCTTTGAATGCATGTTTAGATAGCTTTAAATCAGATTTGGGTAGATTTGTTTAGGGTTGCTTTGTTAAAAATTGGTTTTCAGGAAATTAAGGGGTGTTTGGATACGTGTTCAACTAGAAATTGTGATAAACTTTTGGGTTAAAACTTGTCTAGACTTACTCAATAGGGTGATAATAGATTGTATGTTAGCTGGTTTTCAATTTGGTAGGGTTTAAATCACACTTGCATGATAAAAATTTGGTCTAAGTAACTCAAATTAGAAAGTGCTTTGTGTTGACTGTTTCTGTTGAATTAGCTCATCAAATCTTGTTATATGTTAGAGATTGGTATCATTTAGGAGTATGAATCAGTTTTATGCCATGTCATTGATTTGTGTGCAAGATCTTAGGGTTTAAAAATCACTTTTGTGCATTATACATCAGCAAACTGTTCATCAGAAACATACATCCTTCATCAGTAACTTGGTGTGCTTCTTGTGTGAAATTTTGCTAAGTGACTTTGTGTTTTTCTTGTTGATTTGACTTCCCACAACCCAACTGGTTGTGGGAGTGCCCTTATTGCCCAAAAAAGCTTTCAAATAAGCTTCCCTAAGCTTATTGGTCAACTGACCATTGATTTGCACTAGCAGTGGGAAGAAAGTTTCCCCTGCTAACACACTTGTTACCCCTGCTTCACTAGCAGACAAACACCAACACATGTCACTATCTGATTTCTTTCCTTTTTTATCTTTAGTGCTTAAAAAGTTGAGTTAGACCTTCAAACCAGTTTTATTATTTTTCTTATTTAATTAAGGATTTTTCTGTTTAATTAAATTTTTATTTACTGTTCATTTGGTAATTTTTAGGTTTTATTGCATTTTAAATTAACTTTAATATTTCTGTTTTTGTCTTTTAGTGCCAAAAAGTAATATTTTTCAGTTTAATCAATTTTCTTGAATTTAGAATATTATTTTAAGATTTTTGGTTAAAAAAGATTTTACTGTTCATTTTTTATCAATTTTTAGAATTAATTTAATTTAATTAGGGTTTTAATTAAACTAGTTTTGTCATTTAGTGAAAAATTTAATATGTTTCAAGCTTTTTCATTTTTCTACTGTTCATTAGAGTAATTTAGGATTTTTAAAATTGGTAGATTATTTTTAGCATTATTTTATTATTTTTAATAATTATTTTGGTTTTAAAATAGTTTTTAGTAATTTAAAAATAGAAAAATAGTATTTAAAAATTATAAAAAATACTTTTTAGTTTTTAGATAATATAAGTAAGTTATTTGTTCAATAAAATCATATTTTGGACATTTTGATTAATTATATTTAATTTTAGGGCTTTAATTAGCATTTAAAATTGAATATTTAATTAATAAAAGGTTTTAAAATATTTTTATTGGATTTTATTTCTTATTTATATTATTTTGGACTTGTTTTAGCTTATAATTAATTTTTAGGTTAAAATTTTAAATTTTGTAGTTTTTTACGGTTTTATGTGAACGCGTTTTTCGTCTTAGCTCGATCCGTCTTCGTAACCGTCTTTTCTTTTCTAATCCCATTTCTTTCTCTATCAATATAATCACAAATCAATATCAACTCTTAACACAACGCACTTGCCTCCTCGAGAACGAACTCACTTAGGGTCATTCACACACGGTTTTCCTAAATCGTCGTGCACGCTTGTCCTATTTTTACGCTCTTTTTCCTAAAAGACGTAATTTTACAACAATCATTTTGGCGCCGCTGCCGGGGAGGCGTGTTGTGTTTTGGTTGAACCATTGTTGTTTTTATATATAGCCATAAAAGTAATTGTATTAATAGCACTCTATTAATACGTATTATCGTTTTTTGTTTTTTTGTGTGAATATTATTACTATACTGTATACGTAGAACAATAAATTTACAAGTACTCCAAATACGTGAGAAATCACAACCTTGACTTGGGAGGTCATTACCCAATCATTGTATTCGAATCTCAAACCAAAGAAAAAGGCAAAAATAGATAAATACTTTCGTGAAGCTCGATTTTGAGAAATACAAACTATAAGGTGGGTATAAGGCGGTTGTATTTCACGACCTAAAGGAAAAAGGCTCTTAAGTGCTTCGCGCCGCCTCGTTTCCTCCGCTTGCTTGTGCGTATTTTGATTTTGAAAGCTAATCGAGGGTTTTGCCGCCCAAAGTATTACTAAGTATCATATATATTTTCTTGGTTTATTTGATTAAACCCTCTTGAACGATTTGGTGTTCCACCATCGTTCTAAAGTCATCGAAGGCGTTCACTTCACGTGATCGTTTTCATTCCTTGAGGCTTCTTTAATCGAGAGATTTGATTAAGGAGGAGATTTGTAGATTTGTGTCTACTAATACATTCCAAAAATCCAAAAAAGTTAAAAACAATCAAAAACCACAAAAAAATTGAAAAAGTAAAAACACCAAAAAAAATCTTCTTTGCTCGCCTTCTCGTTGTACGTGACGTTTATGCAAACTCGCTCTAAAGCAAGACGCGCTCGTAAACGAAGAAATAAATCACTCACTCCTACTAGTGAGGAGTCTCCTATTGACGAACCCATTGTAGTGAAAGAAGCACCCATGGCTAATCGAACTATGATGGAGTTGCTTCAAGCACCCACCGAGGGTTATGGAGAAGCGATTGTGATTCCCGCTATCCTTGCGGAGAATTTTGAGGTTAAGACGGGTTTGTTGTCCATGATTCAAAACAACAAGTTTCGAGGGGACGAAAAGGACAACCCTCATAACCACATTCGCCAATTTAATCGTCTCACCGCCACATGCAAGTTTAAGGATGTTTCAAACGACTCGATTAAGATGATGCTTTTTCCGTATTCCTTAGCGGGGCCCGTAAAAATTTGGTTAGAGAAAGAGCCACCCAATTCTATATTGACGTGGAAGGATCTCGTTTCAAAATTCGTGAACCAATTTTTTTCGCCCTCTAAGACTACGCACTTGAAAAACGAGATTTCAAAGTTTTCGCAAGAGTATAATGAGAGTTTTTCAACGGCTTGGAATAGATTTAAGGAAATGTTGCACGAATGTCTTCATCATGGTTTTTCCGACTTGCATCAAATAGACACGTTTTACAATGGCTTGAACGATCATGAGCGTGATTATCTTAATGCCGCCGCGGGTGGTAATTTTTTGTGTAAAACGGTCGAGGAAGCATTGTTAATCATTGAGAATAGGTCTAAGGTGTATAGTCCTCGTAGCACGTCGAGTGTTCGTAAGGCTTCGTCTTCGTCTTCGCCTTCATTGTCACACACCGTTGATGCTTGCCAAGTCGAGGCTAATTTGGAGAACAAAATTTTTGATATAGTGAAAGGATTGTTAGTTGAGTTTAAAGTTGGTGAACAACCCGCTCCCGCTACGATTAAAGCGGTTGAGGTTTCTTGTATGTATTGTGGTGGAGCTCACGATTATTCCGAGTGCATTACCAACGGTGGTAACACTTCGAGTGCCTTCGCGGCCGCGGGAACTTATAACCAAAACGGTCAAGTTCCTCGCACTAATCAATTGACTCCACCGGGTTTTTCACCAAATCAAAATGCTAACAATTATCGAAACAATCAAGTTGGTTACCAAAGCAATCAAAGGAACAATTTTAAGGGTAATAACAACTATGGGAATCAAGGGAGTAGTAGTAGCCAATTGCAAAATCAAAATCAAAACCGTAATTTTCAAAACACGGGTCAAGGTCTTCAAAATGCTTACACTAAAGAACTTCCAATGGACTTTGTGAATTACGCCACGGTAAATTATAAGATTTTGGAAAACATTCAAGAGCAATTGGCTAATCAAGCTAGGGACACGGCTAAGAACGCAAAGGAGTTAGCTAATTTTGTTAAGGAAAATCTAGCCATGAGAAATGAATTGAAAAATGATTTTAACCAAATTCGAGGTCAAAACAACAAGATAGAGCAAAGTCATGCTAGGCTTGAACAAAGAATTGACCAAAAAGCCGCTAGCCAAGATTTGAAGTTTAATAGTCAAGATGCTAAGCTTAATGCAATTTTAGAAGCCGTCATAGGGAACAAAGCCTCTACTTCGAGTAGTTTGCCTAGTAACACCGTTTCAAACCCGAAGGGAGAGATGAAAGTGATTACCACACGAAGTGGTAAGACACTTAAGGAACCGACTCCTCAACCAATTACTCCAACGGTGGATGAAATTGAGGAAGAACCCGAGGTGGTGGTCGAAAAGGAGCATATTTCAATCCCACAAAGTACCGCTCATGCCACACCTACGGTTGACCCATCACCCATATTGGAACCCGAGATTCCAAAGGCTATGCCTATGCCCCAACCCACACCACCCTTGCCTTACCCATCGAGACTTAGGAAGGAGAAACGACAAGAGCGCGACAACTACCAATTTGAGCTTTTTATGAAAATGTTTCGTGATTTGCACTTTAATGTGAGTTTCGCCGATGCTTTGGTCATGATGCCTCGATTTGCCGCTAACTTTAAGAGTATGTTGAACAACAAGGAGAAATTACACCAAATATCTAGTTGTTCGTCGGTTTATCTTAATCACATACCTCAAAAAGTCGGTGATCCCGGTAAATTTTTGATCCCTTGTGCCATTCAAGATATGGAAGAATGCTATGCCTTGGCCGATCTTGGTGCTAGCATTAACTTGATGCCACTTGCAATCTACAAGTCGCTCAATCTTCCTAATCTTACTCCTTCACGAATGTCTATTGAGTTGGCCGACCATTCCACGATTCTTGCATGTGGTTTGGCGGAAGACGTTTTTGTGAAAGTGGGGAAGTTCTACTATCCCGTAGACTTTATTGTTGTTGACATCCCCACGGATCCTCAAGTTCCTCTTATTTTAGGTCGTTCGTTTTTAGATACGTCTATGGCTTTAATTGATGTGCATGCTAGAAAGATCACCTTACGTTTCAACGATGAGGAACTTGTTATAAACGCAACTCAAAATTCTCAATTTTCTCATGTTTATTCCGTTGCTACCATAAACCTCGTTGATATGATCGACGTGGTTTGCGAGGAATTTTCACAAGAAGTTTTAGGGTTCGGTGATGAAGAAACTAGTGGCAATCCCACTATGTTAGATCCAATTCTTGATAATTCGACACCAACCTTCACTCCTTTCGAAGGTGGTGGTTTTACGTTGGAAGAATTCGATGTTCCACGTACTTGTGACGAAGACCTCGACAACGATGAGGACTTCTCGATTATCAAGGATTTTCTCAACGATTTCCCATTGCCTCCACCCGAGGAGGTTATGAGTATCGAGCCCAAATCTTCACTTGAGGAACCACCTATTCTCGAGTTGAAAGATTTACCTCCTCACCTCGAATATGTCTATTTGGAGGAGGACGACAAGTTGCCGGTTATTATTGCGAAGGAACTTTCGGATGATGAAAAAACCGCACTTGTCGATGTTCTTAAGGATCACAAAGGGGCGATTGCGTGGAAGTTATCCGACATTAAGGGAATCGATCCCAAGTTTTGTACCCACAAAATCTTAATGGAGGAGGATTTCAAGCTAACAATCCAAAGTCAAAGGAGGGTGAACCCCAAAATTCACGACGTCATCAAAAAGGAGGTCCTTAAACTCCTTGACGCGGGAATGATTTACCCTATTTCTGATAGCCCTTGGGTGAGTCCTATTCATTGTGTCCCTAAAAAGGGAGGGATGACCGTTGTGCCAAACGATGCCAACGAGTTGATTCCAACTAGACTCGTGACCGGATGGAGAGTGTGCATTGACTATCGTAAGTTGAATGAAGCCACTCGAAAAGACCATTTTCCCTTGCCCTTCATGGACCAAATGTTGGAGCGTCTTGCGGGAAACGATTTCTATTGCTTTTTAGATGGTTTTTCCGGTTACTTCCAAATTCCCATCGATCCTCGTGATCAAGAAAAAACTACGTTTACGTGTCCATATGGAACGTTTGCCTATCGTAGAATGCCATTCGGACTTTGCAATGCACCAGGAACTTTTCAACGATGCATGATGGCTATTTTTCATGATATGATCGAGAAGACGATGGAAGTCTTTATGGATGATTTTTCCGTGTTTGGTGATTCTTTCACTTCGTGTTTGTCTAATCTAGAGAGAATGTTGAAACGTTGTGAGGAAACCAACCTTGTGCTTAATTGGGAAAAATGTCATTTTATGGTTAAGAGTGGAATCGTCTTAGGGCACAAGGTCTCGAAAGCGGGGATTGAGGTAGATCAAGCTAAGGTAGACGTCATCGCCAAATTACCTCATCCCAAAACCGTCAAGGGAGTTAGGAGTTTCCTAGGCCACGCGGGCTTTTATCGACGATTCATCAAGGACTTTTCAAAGATTTCTCGACCCATTACACATTTTCTTGAAAAAGAGGCACGTTTTGTCTTTGACGAAGATTGTGTACGAGCCTTTGAGATCCTTAAGAGGAAACTTACCGAAGCTCCCATTCTTGTTGCTCCAAATTGGAACCTCCCCTTTGAGCTAATGTGTGATGCTAGTGATTACGCTATAGGGGCCGTTTTGGGGCAACGTCATGATAAGCACTTCTTGCCTATTCACTATGCTAGCAAGACGATGACCGAGGCTCAACTTAAATACACTACAACGGAAAAGGAGTTCCTTGCCGTGGTGTATGCATTTGAGAAATTCCGACCTTACCTCGTCTTGACAAAATGCATAGTGTATACGGACCATTAGGCTATCAAGTATCTCATGGCTAAACAAGATGCAAAGCCGAGATTACTTCGTTGGATTCTCCTCCTTCAAGAATTTGATCACAAAATCGTTGACAAAAAAGGAGCCGAGAATCTAACGGCCGATCATCTCTCTCGTTTGGAAGATCCTCACCAAAGTGTTTACGAGCCAAAGGAAATCACCGAAACATTTCCGCTCGAGACACTTGGTGTAGTGAATTCCAAAATTGATTCTTCTACCCCATGGTTTGCGGATTTTTCAAATTACCATGCGGGTAACTTCATCATTAAGGGTATGACAACTCAAGAAAAACGAAAATTCTTTCGTGATGTCAAGTTCTATTTTTGGAACGACCCTTACTTGTTTCGAAATTGTGCGGATCAAATCATCCGATGTTGTGTATTTGGCACCGAAGCTTCTAACATCCATAGAGCTTGCCATGAGGGACCCACGGGTGGTCACCACGGTGCTAATCTCATGGCTAAAAAGGTGTTTGATGCCGGCTTCTTTTGGCCTACTATTTACCGAGATGCACAAGATCTTGTGAAGTCTTGTGATTCATGCCAACGACAAGGAAAAACCTCACAAAAAGATGAAATGCCACAAAATATCATTCAAGTATGTGAGATCTTTGACGTTTGGGGCATAGACTTTATGGGGCCGTTCCCATCATCTCGTGGTAATAAGTACATTCTCGTTGCGGTTGACTACCTTTCTAAGTGGGTGGAGGCCAAGGCTTTGCCCACCAATGATGCTCGTGTGGTAGTTAAGTTCTTGAAAAGTTTGTTTGCTAGGTTTGGAACCCCTCGTGCTATCATAAGCGATCGTGGAACCCATTTTTGTAATGACCAATTTGAAAGGGTTCTAAGGAAATATGGGGTTACACATCGTCTTTCTACGGCTTATCACCCACAAACGAGTGGGCAAGTCGAGGTTTCAAACCGAGCGTTGAAGAGGATATTGGAGAGATCCGTGGGGGAAAACCGACAATCTTGGTCGGATAAGTTAGACGATGCTTTATGGGCCTTTAGGACCGCTCATAATACGCCCATTGGGTGCACTCCCTATAAGCTTGTGTATGGAAAGAATTGTCATTTGCCTATCGAGTTAGAACACAAGGCTTATTGGGCCCTAAAGCATTGTAATGATGATATGGAGACCGCGGGAAAACACCGGAAAATGCAATTAAATGAATTGGATGAATTAAGGGACATTGCTTATGAAAATTCATTGATTTACAAAGAGAAAACTAAAAAGTTGCATGATTCTAAAATTAAAAACCGGGTTTTTAACATTGGGGATCAAGTTTTGCTTTTTAATTCAAGATTGAAAATATTTTCCGGTAAATTGAAATCCCGTTGGTCCGGTCCATTCACCGTGACTCAAGTGTTTCCATATGGGACCATCGAGCTAGCTCAAGATGATGGTCCTAACTTCAAGGTGAATGGACATAGGTTGAAGCACTATTTTGGCGGGGAAGTTCCATCCTTGAACTACCTCGACCAAGTCACCTTCCCTAATGATAATTAATATTGAGGGGATCGAGTCGAGCTCATGACTCGGTAATCAAAAACGAGGTGCCTCGTGGGGGAGTCCCATGCTTATCCTATGTACATATTATCGCTTTCTAATGTAGCTTATGTGTGGGGATTTGTGCCCTTCCAACCTTTGTTCCGTGGTTGTTTGTGATATGTGGTTTTTAGATCATGATCTTCACGATTGGAGCCTCTCGTGTTCGTTTTATGGGAGCACTCGATCGTTTGCTTTGGAGACATTTCTCAATATCCATGATATATCCTTTGATGTTCTAACCTTAGGTTTTTAGCACACTTCATAAACGGCTATTAATTTATTGGTTACACCCTTTCCATGCTAGATTAGGCATTCGACTACGTCTCTAGTATGGGGGTGTTTTCACCCCTAGACTCGAAACATTGAGGACAATGTTTAACTTTAGTATGGGGGGGTGAATAGATACTTGCCTTGCCAAACCTTCACGCTTTCCAAAGTTTATCTTTTTTTTTTATCGTTTTGTTGCAAAATAAGGCTAAAAATGGCCAAATTTTAAAATTTTTCTCATGTTTTATAAGTGTTTGAAGACACGAATGTAGGTTTTCCGATGGCGAGAATAAGAGTAATTTTTGACTTGACCGTGCGTGTTGAGCACTTAGCTTTGATTCCTTAACTACACATTAGGCTAAGTCTCTTAAATGAGGACGAGAAATGATAGAGTTAATTATAAGTTACTATGCTAAACGTAGAGTACTCGTATTCTTTCAAAAACTCATGTGTTCTCGTTGTTTGCTTATTCTCCCTTCGCATGTAAATATTTTTTGCTTAATAAATATTGACTTAGCGGTTTAGTTAGGATTGTTGGGTTTCTAGTCTTTTCTAGTAGCTTCCGTGTAATTAAATTGGGAAGACATTAAGGTATCGCCAGCGTCACGGTTTTGAAGTATTGGCAACCCGAATAATCGAAAGCTTCACCCAATAATAAGATTTCAAGTGCTCACCTAAATCAAGCAAACAATTTGAAAGCCCCACAAGGCCTAAAATCTATGCAAAATTGAAAGTGAATCAAGCCTTAATCTTCGAAGCTTTAAAGATCCAAAATTCGCTTTAGCGTGAGGATATACGTCTTTGGCTAATAAAACCACCGATGAGGAGGATAATAAAAGGCAAGGCAAGACCGAAGTCATAATAAAAGCTTCATGGCGAAGTTGAATAAAAGATGGAGGTAAACGAAAGATAATAAGGTCCTTCCGTTAGGGGGCGTATAAAAGTCTTGGTAATAAGTCTCATGTTCAAACCCGTTATAAAACCGTGTTTATCGATTCTTCCTGTCAACTTAATTTTTTAACATCGTTGTCTATTAGGAGGAGTTATTGATTTGATGGTCTTAGTTACACCGTTAGGACTCTATTTTTAGACCTAAATCTCTATTATCGCATAAGTCAAAAATGTATCCTCGTGAAACATTAAGACAAAATAAAATATAAGAGATACAACTTAGGAATAATGGGAGAATAAGTACGTGATTAGGGCATATGAGTAGTGTTAGCATTACTAACTTATAATGACAATGATCTCGTTGCACGCTTAGCATGGAATTAAGGTGAAAATCGAGGATGATGAAATTATTTCTAACGAAGCATTCACGTGTTCTTATTCTATGAACCTAAACGTCCCATTTTGCGATGAAAATCATACATTATGTCTATAACACATGTAGTAGTAATAGTAGTAGTGTAGCTAGTTTATCATTCCAATAAAGTCCATAAAAATGAATTTTGGAGATGCTACGATACTTTATTCTAGCATTGTGTGAGGGTACGGCAATGGTTTAGTATGGGGGAGTGATGAGATTGCTTTTATACATAGTCTCATCGTCCAAATTGGGCTTAAAATGCATTAAATATCATCAAAATACCCAAATATATGCTTGTGTTTGTTGCTTGTGTATTTTAGGTACGGATATTGAGAAAATGACAAAAGATCACAAGAATCACGCAAAAACGAACACGGGAAACGAAGCCGCACGATGAACCAAGCCCTAATGAAGGATTTTCCAAAGAAAACCCTTGAAGATTTGAAGAATCATGAAGATTGGTCCTCCAAGTTTGAAGAATTGACACTTTATACCTTTGTATCCTCATAATTACAAGTTTGGTCCCTAAAGTTTGTCAAAATTACAAAAAGGGCCCTCCACTTTGAAGAATTGGCATGTTTAGCCCCTCAACAAAGCTAAATTGTCAACCATTATCCTTCATGAAGTCAAACATATCATAAAGTCCTTCAAAGAACAAGAAATTACAAGTTTGGTCCTTTGAAAATTCCAAAATTACAAAAAAGGACCCTCAACTTTCAACAATTGGCAAGAATGATCCCTCATCTTTGAAGACTTGTCACTTTAGGCCCTTGTAAAACTCATAAATACAAGCTTGTTCCTTAAAGTTTCAAGATTATGCAAGAAAAACCCATGAAGATTGCCAAAATGACAAAACAAGCCCTTGTATAAACTTTCCTAAAAGTTTTGGTGGCAAAAATGAGAAGTTTGGAACTTGTTATAGCACGGATAAATGAAGTTTGTGCCAAAAGTAAAAGAAATAAGACTTGAGGACTATTGCTGGTAGACAACCAAACCCTTAACCACCAATCCCCATCCTCCACGTCACCCCTCCCACTAACCCGTTTTAATTTATTTAATCCCTTTTAAAAAACACGCGCTAAACATCTGGTTTAAATCTCAACTCGATCAAAACCCTTACTGTTTACATAAACCCTAATCATCAAAACCCTTAATTACTTGAAATTACACTTCAACCTTGTGCAGATTTAAGATTAGGGTGGGGATAAACCTTTTTCCTCACTAAAACCTCCTGTCACTCTCACCTAGAACCTTTCCCCACACGCCATTACCCCACCTTGCACGTCCAAACAAAACCAGCACAGAGAATCAACGGTTTTGAAGTGTTTTCTTGCTCACTACTTTCCCTTGGATGGACAAGATTGATCTCCATTAGCTGTCTCACCAACAAACTGCCAAAAACTCATCACATGGGAAGATTAGACCAGGACTTCATATTCAAACAAGGCATCAAATTGGCATATTCCAGATTCGACAAGGGCATTTAAGGAAGATTACACATTAGGGTTTAGATTGTTTTTAGAAGAAATGTAAGGCTATATAAAGCCATAGGGACTTAGCACTTTTTCTTAGCTTTTCTTTTCTCCATGTTCATGGCCTTGTAAATCCGTTTTATGTTATAAAATTGGTATTGAGTTATTGAAGAGAAAGAGACTAGCCATTTTACATTTCTGCATTTAATTTCCAAGTTCAATTTCTATTTAAGTTTTCTGTTTTAACTTAAGTTTTTTTAAATTTCTGAAATTTGTCCAAGAGCTTAAAGCTGTGATCATAAACCTGATAATCTTGTAGATTATCAAGTTTAAGTGAGGGGTTTTAGCTTTTGTTGATTAGTTATTAGTAACATTCAAAAGTAAAAAAAAAAAAGAAGAAAAATCAGTTTTTACTATTTTGTCCAATAGGCCATAATCAGCTTAACCAATAAGCTTGTTTATAGCTTATTGGTATTGTGAACAACAACCTTGTGCTTTACCTTTTTCTTAGCAGCATTTCACAACCATCCAGTAGAAGATATTAAGGGGTGTGTGTGTCAACAGTGACCACTCCCCCACTCTCTTTACTTGGCTTACTTGATTCATCAGACCAAGGTTCAGCATCAGGCCCCAGCCTGATTGGAGGTGGTTTATCAACCACTGAGGGACTTGGATGTAAGTCCCTCAAGGTAGAATCTTGTTCTATTTTTAGTTCTCAAAATTTTGTGGTTTAAATGTCTTGATGAATTTGTATGACAATCTGTTTAGGTGTTTGTTAGTTGTTTGATTATGCTGGTTTATGCTTTGAATGCATATTTAGATAGCTTTAAATCAGATTTGGGTAGATTTGTTTAGGGTTGCTTTGTTAAAAATTGGTTTTCAGGAAATTAAGGGGTGTTTGGATACGTGTTCAACTAGAAATTGTGATAAACTTTTGGGTTAAAACTTGTCTAGACTTACTCAATAGGGTGATAATAGATTGTATGTTAGCTGGTTTTCAATTTGGTAGGGTTTAAATCACACTTGCATGATAAAAATTTGGTCTAAGTAACTCAAATTAGAAAGTGCTTTGTGTTGTCTGTTTCTGTTGAATTAGCTCATCAAATCTTGTTATATGTTAGAGATTGGTATCATTTAGGAGTATGAATCAGTTTTATGCCATGTCATTGATTTGTGTGCAAGATCTTAGGGTTTAAAAATCACTTTTGTGCATTATACATCAGCAAACTGTTCATCAGAAACATACATCCTTCATCAGTAACTTGGTGTGCTTCTTGTGTGAAATTTTGCTAAGTGACTTTGTGTTTTTCTTGTTGATTTGACTTCCCACAACCCAACTGGTTGTGGGAGTGCCCTTATTGCCCAAAAAAAGCTTTCAAATAAGCTTCCCTAAGCTTATTGGTCAACTGACCATTGATTTGCACTAGCAGTGGGAAGAAAGTTTCCCCTGCTAACACACTTGTTACCCCTGCTTCACTAGCAGACAAACACCAACACATGTCACTATCTGATTTCTTTCCTTTTTTTGTCTTTAGTGCTTAAAAAGTTGAGTTAGACCTTCAAACCAGTTTTATTATTTTTCTTATTTAATTAAGGATTTTTCTGTTTAATTAAATTTTTATTTACTGTTCATTTGGTAATTTTTAGGTTTTATTGCATTTTAAATTAACCTTAATATTTCTGTTTTTTGTCTTTTAGTGCCAAAAAGTAATATTTTTCAGTTTAATCAATTTTCCTGAACTTAGAATATTATTTTAAGATTTTTGGTTAAAAAAGATTTTACTGTTCATTTTTTATCAATTTTTAGAATTAATTTAATTTAATTAGGGTCTTAATTAAACTAGTTTTGTCATTTAGTGAAAATTTTAATATTTTTCAAGCTTTTTCATTTTTCTACTGTTCATTAGAGTAATTTAGGATTTTTAAAATTGGTAGATTATTTTTAGCATTATTTTATTATTTTTTATAATTATTTTGGTTTTAAAATAGTTTTTAGTAATTTAAAAATAGAAAAATAGTATTTAAAAATTATAAAAAATACTTTTTAGTTTTTAGATAATATAAGTAAGTTATTTGTTCAATAAAATCATATTTTGGACATTTTGATTAATTATATTTAATTTTAGGGCTTTAATTAGCATTTAAAATTGAATATTTCATTAATAAAAGGTTTTAAAATATTTTTATTGGATTTTATTTCTTATTTATATTATTTTGGACTTGTTTTAGCTTATAATTAATTTTTAGGTTAAAATTTTAAATTTTGTAGTTTTTTACGGTTTTACGTGAACGCATTTTTCGTCTTAGCTCGATCCGTCTTCGTAACCGTCTTTTCTTTTCTAATCCCATTTCTTTCTCTATCAATATAATCACAAATCAATATCAACTCTTAACACAACGCACTTGCCTCCTCGAGAACGAACTCACTTAGGGTCATTCACACACGGTTTTCCTAAATCGTCGTGCACGCTTGCCCTATTTTTACGCTCTTTTTCCTAAAAGACGTAATTTTACAACAATCAATGATACATCTGTTAAGCGTAGCCTACGTTTTCAATATAACTCTCCTAATAAACTTATTTACATAAGTCACCTTATGCTTATCCTACAGCTTCAAAAACTCTATTTATAACCTCATTCACATAACTCTATTCTAATTCATAAGCTTATTCATATAACTCTACTAATAAGCTTATTCACATTAAGCTTAATTATAACACATCAAATAAGCTTATTTATAAGACATCAAATAAGCTAACACATCCACAATCACATCAAAATAAGCTAAAAATAAATAAATGGATAGGCTAAAAAAAGTTATCATCTTATTCACACCAAATCAACTAGTATATAAATTTACGTCATATAAGCTTAAAAATAAGCTAATTTACATCAAATAAACTAAAACAAGATATACATCATGATGATGCTACCTGATGTTCACGAATTGCTAAAGGAGGTGATCGAATACGAAATATATGATGAGATAAGAGATCAAAGATGAACTCGAATTCATGTTTTTTAAATAGGAATTTGTGTGTGTTTTTTATGAGTAGATCTGAAAAAGACGGGGTATGAGATGTGGTGGGAAGTATTGTTAGGTGGGAGCACTGAAAGACCAAATTGCCCCTCGGCTTTTTATAATTAGTGAAAGTAGGGGATTAATCACAGCTTTTGATTTTTATGGATGGATAATGATGATTGGTCCTCTTATATACAAGGGATATAAAATATCCACAATAACCCTTCTCTCACCATTTACCTATTTTTTTTTCTCATTTCACTATTCATCATTATCACCGTACCCACCACCAAAAATAGCAACATGTGGTAGTTGAAAACATAAAATTATACATTTATGCATCATAAGTCAAAGTTGATTTGCTATTGGTTTGTCTTTTCTTTAATATATGTGATTTTTATGTCAATTCCAATTTTGCAGCTTGTCCTGACGTAAGTTCTGGAGGAAGCTGGGTACAAGAAAGATTCACTATTAACTTGGGGTTTGTGGGTATAGACACCCTTGACATAGTATCCAAACGCCTTAATCATTTTTGTATGTACTTTTCTATTGCCTTAATCATTTTTGTATGTACTTTTCTATTAGTTAACTTCAGTCCATTAAAAAATACTAAATTACAAATTTCTTTCTCGCTCTTCTTGAACCAGAGATCTCAGATTATAAAGACTAAGTATTCAAATTAAAGAATCTGGTGGTGCTAAATCACATAAATCTATTTAACAGAACCCATCTCAAAATTAATAGATTAGGAATTTTACTTTTCACACATCAATCTATTAACAGACCAAATAAATATTCAAATTAAAGAATCTGGTGGTGCGTCAATTCCAAATTAAAGAATCCTCAGTGAGGGAGAAAGAGAAAGCCGCGGTGGTTGGACTGTTGTAAATAGCCATGATGGTTGGAAGGTGGTGGATGGGCCGGATCTTGATGTTGTTAGTGGCCAGATTTTGACGATGTTAGTGGCCGGATCTTGATGATGTTAGTGTCAGATCTTGATGTATTAATGGCCGAATTTTTATAGTGCTGAAGATGGTGATTTTAAGAGATCCTGATATTTGTGAAAATGGAGAGAAACCGGGGATCTGATAATTGTGAATGAATGGGTGATGTTGAGAGAAAAATGATAAAATATAAAATATTTATGTACAATATCACATAAAAAACCAATGATGTTTCTGACTGTTTTGTTTTTTTACAGTTTTTGTGGGTCCCAAAGGTGTCGAAACCACATAACTCTTAACTTGTTACTAATTCTTATCTTGTAATTTTATTATTGTTGTTATTAAAGATGATTAAATTGTTAAAAAAAATAGCATCAAGCTTTATGTGCAATACCGTCCGATAACAGAAGTGGTCCAAAATACAGTGCCAAAGCTTTCCTTGTGAATAGGGCTGTAACCAAACTGAACGTTCAGTGAATATTTAATGAACTATTCGATAAAAAATTCGTTTATATTCGTTTATTTATTAAATGAACGAACATGAACAAAATTTAACGTTCGTTTAGTTAAATGAACAAACATGAACAAAAGTCACGTCCGTTTATTTATATTCGTGAACGTCCGATTATACGTTCGTTAACGTTCGTTTATGTTCATTTATTTGTTTATGTTCATCTATCATATCTTTTAACTGTATACTTATAAAACTGATATATTAAACAAAATAAAAATTATGAAACAAACTTTATGTATATTTTGATAAATTTTATATTTTTTTTCTTCGTTCATTTATTTTTGATCTTTTACGTTCGTTTAAAGTTCGTTTAGTTTTTTAATGAACGAACATAAACAACTTATTTTCTTAATAAATGAATATGAACAAGAAATTTCGTTTAAGTGTTCGTGTAGTTTATTTGACCAGCTAAAATTAAATAAACGAACATGAACAAGACTCCGTTCATGTTTGTCTGATTCATTTACAACCCTACATGTGAAGGACAATGAGAGTAGCAACATCGAAACAACCTTAGATCTGCTATTTTTTTATGAAAGAAAAAGAAACAAAATATGAGAAAGATAAGGGTATTTTAGACATTTTAATAATTTTAATAATCTATACTATATATAACGGGTGTATATAAATATCTTAACTCCAAACTAAAAATTAAGATAAACGTATTAATAACTTAATCATTAGATCAATTTTAATCTAAACCTCGCTTCAAATCGATTATTAATTTCTTTTATAACAAATTTTTGTAACAACTTTTTAACAACTTATTAAAAAACCATTTTTATTTTTAAATTGAAATATCTTTTAACTTATTTATTTTTTTTCATAATCTAATTTCACCATATTTTTTAAAATTTTTTTGTTTTTAATTCAACGTTCATTTTAATATATTTACGAATTTTTTATTTTTTTTAATTTTTAGTGATTTTATTTATTTTAATTCAATTTTTTACATGTTAACGTTAAATCGATTGTTAAAAAAATTATTTATTACCCGTCGCTGCATTGCGTGGGTACCATGCTAGTATAATAAATATAGGTCAGTGGACACATGACAATAAAGTAGTGAAGTTTAACGGTTGTACAATTATGTATGACTAATTTTATCAATTCTTTCCACTTGACTTATAATTAATGTGAAAGATTAGAATTTTGACCAAATTCTTCTTTTTCCTATATTTAAATGTATTGGGCAACAGTGTGATGATGACCTAAGAACTTATTTTTTTCATAAACAAATAGATTCTTGTCATTTTATTATAGAGATGAAGAAACTAGTCATGCTTCAAATAATCTCGATCTATTTCCTATTTTTTTCATAATATTAACAATTTTAGATATGTCGTTATCTAACTTGTGAGCATTGCTCATTGTTGATGCACAGGTTTGGCTAACTCTTAAATGACTCGAATAGAGGACTATTCATTATTCGGGTTTGAGTTGTTTGAGTTTTGCATCAAGTGAATTGGTTTGAGATTTCGCAAAAGAATGAATATGTCGTTAATTTTATTATGAAGACAGATCTTGTGATTAAACTCCAACGTGAGAGTAGGTAGATATAAGAACGAACTAACGTAACTAAAAACTCTCCCATCCCATCTAGCACCCAAATCCATCTATCTGACATACAAGACACCAAAGTCGATGGCAGACGAGAAACGAGGGAGTCCATTTGAGAACTTTCAACCCCCTCCCCTAGGTAATCTTCTAAACGAATGCGACAAACCTTCCTTTACTTTATCGTGAACATATACCTCTTTATTTAATTCCAATGCAAATAATCTTGGAAACATGCTTTTAAGATTAATGTCTCCAAGCCAAGAATCACACTAGAAATAAGTATCACAACCATCCCCGACTTTCTTTTTGCAATTAGACAACAAATGAACTCCTTTCTCACTAAGTTGTTGTGTACATTTTATAATATCTAACCATGTAGATGTGTAACACCCCATTTGTTAAGATGGAATGCTACAGTAAAATATGGCGTGTCATCAAATCATGCAAGATAAATATCTAAACATTCATGACCATAAATAGAAATACCGGAATCAAACATCGGTAGTCTAAGTAACTCACACACAAGCAATATTAAGTACTGTAAATAAAAGGACTAAACAATGTCCAAATGAAGTAAAGTATGAAAAAGTAGGAATAAATGCATAAGGTAAAAGAGGTCGGATAGCTTCCATCCGAATACAGATACTCTGGAGATCCTACTTGCGACCTTGGGTACCTGCCGTTTGGGAACATGGAAATGGAAAACGGTTGAGCATAACGCTCAGTGCACGGATATATAGCATAGCATAAAGACATAAAGGAATGAAAGCATATAAAGCATGAATTGCAGCGGAAATGAATAAGTCCTTGGAAAACCTAGACTGGTTTTAGTTCTGAAAGCATACATTATGTTATTTATGAAAATCTGTATTAGTTTAATATACCAAAAGCCAATATAGGTCATGAGGTCAACAACGTGCATGAATACTTGGAGGGGTGATCTCGTCATGCAAATTAGAGGGGATGCCTCTAATTAATTGGTAATGGGTAGGATGGATCAGCTCCTTGTGAATGATGCAAGGCACACACCACATTCACCATGAAATCCTGACTAAAACTGAATCTAGAATGCACCCATACGCCCCACAGGATAATAATAATATAATATGGTCAAATAACTGAAAGGGACGCCACGAGCTATCACTCCGCCGTGGTGAAGTCATAACACTAGTGCCTCTAGTGTTATGGTTATGGTACCTCCATAACTATGTGAAACTGGTTATGCATGTATATGGCTAAGGTAACTAAGAAAACATAAGCATTTAAATCATAACTACTGGGGAAAATAGTTGGCTGCATACGGGAAAATCCTAATAAAGGAAGAGGTTGTCCTTACTGAAGGACGGAAAATCCGTACCTTATGTCTAGTAGAAGCTAAAGGAAACGCTGAAGAACCTACTCCGCCTTGACGGATAATACTACATAAGAATGGGAACGTGTATGAGTTGTCTGAATTACATGTGTTTTACTAGTTCTATGTGTTATTAGCTTGTTATACTTATTATGTCATGTTTTAGTGTTTTACTGTGTTATCTGTAGTTATACTGATGCTCTGTAGTGTATTATGCATGTAATAATATATTATAATACTTAGATTGTAATACTAAGTAACTTTCTCAAAATAGCAGGTTTTCAAAAATAGTAAGTTTCCATAATTAGAAATAAGCTGAATTAATAATAATAAGTAAAGTTTAATTAGTAAATATAAGTCATGGTTTAAAGGTAATAGCTTATTAATTAAATAACTTGGTTAATTAATTAAACTACACGTTATAAGAATTTAATTAAAAATACATGTTTTAATTAAATTAAGCTAAGTAAAATGCTTTAGGTTATACATGGAATATTAATTTTAATATTTAACCTAAGTCATGAATTTAATTAAATTAAATAGTCTAAGAAATAATTTAATTAAATATATTTTCTGTTTTTAATACTTTCCCGAATCCGTGTTTTAAAACTTAACCCGAGCCCGAAACCCGTGGTCACATATAAGCCGAGCCAAAACAACCCTACCAGTGGCTAGACCGGCTAGCCGGTTGCCACTGGTGGCTTTCGGTTCCCACTGCCGAGCCACGACAGCCACTGCCGAGCCCGGTTCACAGCGGTTCCCACCGGTTGTGACCGGTTCCCACTGTTCTTATTTTGTTCGGTTCCCACTATTAACAGAAAAGCCCCACCGAGACCCTATTGGTCTCGATTGGCACTCGATCCAAGCCCAAAAGCATACCCCGACTCGTGGTCGGGTTTCCCTTGTGTCGTCCGAGCCTAAACCAACCAAGCCGAGACCCCTTGTGGTCTCAGTGGTGGTGATGAAGACAAGCCGAGACCCCTAGTTGTCTCGGTTGTGTCTCGGTCGAACCAAAACAACATTAAACACCCCCTTAATCATATTTTAATTAATCTCATGTTTATTATTACATGTTTTTATGATTAATTAAAATAAAACATGAAATCATAAAGAATTAAAAAAAAGAAAAGGAAGTGTTTTGATTTACCGAACACGTGGAAGAAAGGTTTAAGATCACGATCACGTACACACAATTAATCAATAATCAAAATCGTCCGGATCGTCCTTGTGGTTTCTCTATGGTCGGCGGCAAGAATGACAAAAGGGAGGCAAGGAAAACTTTTTTGTAACCTAAAAATTATGATGAAGTTTTCCTGTGTTTTTGTTTAACATGTTTTAAGTTGGGTCATGGGCCAAGCCTATCCTTCTCTTCTTTCTTGTCTTAGCCGCGGCCTAAAGAAAGCCCATGGGGAACCCCGTAGCTTTTCCCGAGTCATTATTTACGTGTTCATTCATGTTTAATTATCGTGCATTTATATGTCGTGTTCGTAATACATTTATAATATATATACGTAATTACATGTTATTAAATATCGTGACACGTGAATTATATTATAAATGGAAAGTTTTAATTTTACCATATTTTTGTATGTTCACTGTTCATGTATACTGTTCATGGTATTTTAATGCGGGTTTTACAACTCTTCCCCTCTAAAAGAACAATTCGTCCTCGAATTGGTGAAAACATAAACTAAAAGAAAGCATACCCGAATCAGAACTGGAAATGAGGGTAAGAAGTCCGTATAGACTCCTCCGTCTCCCAATTGGCTTCCCGCTCAGGATGATCCCTCCAGAGGATTTTGACGAAAGGGACCATCTTCCTCCACATGACACGATCTTGTCGTTCAAGAACTCTCTCGGGTTCTTCGACATATGAAAGATCCTCTCGAATCTGATCAAGCATATACTGGAAAACATGAACGGGATGATAGTTGTATCCTCTGAGTAAGGACTAATAAGTGTGAAAACACTTATCCTTTTACCACTTATTTCCAATAATAACAAGACCAAAACGTGTAATTTATGTCGTAAAAGTCGGAATTATGCGTGGTTTGTGTTTTTATTGTGTTTTAGGACCAAAAGATGAAAAAGAAAGAAAACACGGGCTTTCACGGGCTTTTATCGAAGAAAACGGGAAAAGACGAAGTTAAAAGATCAAGAGTGAAAAAAGAACGAAAGTCCAAGGCCTATTCTGAAGATTTATCGAAGAAAAAGTCTAAAGACGGAAGTTTAACGAAGTCGAAGAACTCAAGTCTAAATTAAAGAAGAAAATTATCAAGACAAGTTCAAATCCCGAGACGACGTCGAGAAAAGACAAAGAATTAAATCTAGTCGAGAAGACGTGAAGAAAGAAAGAAAGAAGATGCAACACATGCACTCCTTCCCATTTTTCCCTATAAATACCCTCCTAATACACATTAGGAGGGTTGGTTAGTCTTTAGTCTTTAGTTTTCTTTTTTTTCACTTTTCTTTCTAGTTTTAGAGAGAGAAAGTTCTCAACTTTCTCTCACTAAGTTTTCATCTTTCTTTCTTTTATTCTTTCAAGATTAAGCCTTTTCTATTGTTGATTTCATTAATCAAGTTCAAGTTAAGCTTTTAATCTTTCATCTCTTTCTACCTTTCTTTGATTTTAGTTAACTTTTGGTGCGAATTACATTTGATCCGTGTTGTTCTTGATGTTTTCGTGCTAAAAAGTTAATCTTTTTATAGTTACTTAAGCTTTCATACGATTAAGCTTTGAGATCTTTGTGCTTATTGGCTTATTTATATGTTTAGCTTATTTACTTTTTAAAAGTTTTCTTAAAAAGTTCATCTTTTTATAGTTTGATTTATAAGATTGCTTATTTTAAGTTGAATAAGTTGTTATTTGTGCTTATTGAGTCCTTTTCATTATAGATTCGTTCTAGTTTTGGTGATAGCTTATCAAAATAGCTTATCACTTTTGCTTATTCTCGAATCCCACATAAATCAGAAAAGGTATTAAACCCTTTTCCGATTGGTACATTCCTACTACACACCTCCCTTTATTCCGATCGTTTGATCGGAAAAGGGTTTTAGAACTTTCCGATTTCATCATATGTATTCCGATCACCTTGGATCGGAATGGGGTTTCATTATTCCGATGGTATGCTTTGTTGACATTCCGATTGGAGCACCTTGCTAAACATTCCGATTGGTTGTATTCTTGTACATTCCGACGAGGGTATTTCTGATATTCCGATTGGCTTGGTTTTAACATTCCGACTGTTGTCTCCTTGGCACATTCCGAACAATGTTTCCGACTACACATTCCGATTAATGCACTTTAGATATTCCGATTTGGCAGTATTCGATTGTTTTCTAATTGTTTAATTTCTTATTTTTGCAAAGTTTTCAAGTTTAGATTTATTAAGTGTTCAAGTATTTTTCTAATCTTTTCTTTAAGTTTTCAATCATTTATTTTTAACTCGTTATTTTAGTTTAATCTTTTAAACTCTTTACTCAACGACATTTACATTTATTTGCTATTAGTTTAAAAATAGATAATAACCCAAACCATTTTCATGTCCACCAAGAACAATTGAGTCGCACTTTGAACCAATAGTCAATTCGAAAAGATTCGGACGATAAGATTTTATACTTAGCCAAAAGCCGAGTATTAAATGGCGCCGCTGCCGGTTCTTTTCGTTAAGATTAAAGGTTTTTAGTGAGAGACGCATTGGATTTTGGGATCCGTTCATCTTTGAACGTTATTTTCCTTGCTTTAAAAATTTCAAAAAATCCTAAAAAAATATAGAATTTTCAAAAATACAAAAAAAAAATCGAAAAACCATAAAAACCAAAAATATTTCCTTTCTATTCTTCAAATCCTTTTGTAGGTGTGCATGCGTACTCGTGCTCGTAAGAAGAGAGTAGCTCAAGCCGAAGTCATTACTCAACCAATTGTCACCATGGACAATCAACCAATGATCGAGCTTTTGCAATCGCACGTAGAAGGCAACACCGATGCAATTGTCATCCCTGAGATTGGAGCCAACAACTTTGAACTCAAATTTGGCTTTATACAAATGGTCTCTGCTCAACCTTTCTTGGGCCGCTCACTTGATGATCCTCATGACCACATTAAAAGGTTTCTTCAGCTTACCAATACGGTTAAGTACAATGGGGTATCACAAGAAGTGATTCGCTTGCAAATTTTTCCTTTCTATTTAGAGGGACAAGCCCGGAATTGGCTTGATAAGGAACCGCCACAAAGTATTCTTACGTGGACGGATTTAGAGACCAAGTTCATCAACTACTTTTTCCCACCCTCACGTACTACCGCTTTGCGGAATGAAATTATTACCTTTGAACAAAAGTACGGTGAGTCTTTTAGTGAATCTTGGGACCGTTTTAAGGAAGTTTTACGAAAGTGTCCACAACATGGTTTAACAAAAGTACATCAAATCAATACTTTTTACAATGGTTTAAGCATGAACGACCAAGATTCACTAAACAGTGCCTCGGGGGGTAATATTTTGGTTAAGTCTTCTAATGCTGCTTGGGATATTATTGAGAACAAATCTAGAGTACAAACCAAGAGTGTTAGAACTAATGTAGCAAGTGCTAGTACTAGTTATGCCGACAAAAGAATTGATAAGCTTACTTCGCTTGTGGAATTGCTTGCTTTACAAACTGCCAACAATGCCAAACAATTCAATGCCCAAGCTAATGTTTTGAGCCAATCATGTGATATATGCGGGGGATCTCACTCATACACTGATTGTCCTTCGACTCACGACAATCTGGAAAATGTGTATGCCGCCAACGGTACCTATGCTACAGGAAGCTATCAAGCACGTCCTCAAGGTGACCGCAACTTGCTCAGCTATCGCTCAAACAACTTTCTTTCACCACCTGGTTTTCCCCCACAAAACCCAAACAACCTCAATCGCAACAATCAAAACCAACCTCGTGCTCCAAATCAATATCCAAACCAAAGAAACCCATATCCACCTCAAAGAAACAACCAAGTTTACCAACAACCTGCTTATCAACCACCCGCCTACCATGCTCCTCCTCTCAACCAACCAACAGCCTTACACCAAGATGTTGAAACCTACATGAGGACGAACGATGTGATCGTGCAAAATCTTCAGCGGGAAATGGCCAACATGAAAGCAGATATGGTTAAGCAAGGGAATGATCTTCGAGATGATATGCGAAACACTTTGGCAAGTCAAACGAATGACTTGAGGAATATGATGGCTAGTTTCTTCCCTAGTAATCAAGCCTCTAGATCGGGTTCTCTTCCGAGTAACACCGTTGCTAATCCAAGAGGGGAGATGAAAGCAATCACCACTCGCAGTGGAAAAGGTTTAAAGGAACCCGAGCTTCCTACACCTACACCGGTGATTGTGACAAAGGAAAACGAGTCTCCTTCTCTGAATCCTCCATCTTCTATTCCTCCAACTTCTACTTCTCCAATTCCACCACCTTCTACTTCTACCCCTCCACCACCCAAGGATGTGAGTGCGAATTCTATCCCAAAGCCTTCATCTCAACCTAATATACCTTATCCTTCGAGGTTGAGGAAAGAGAAATTGAAGAACAAGGATGATATTCAGGTCTCGAACTTCCTTAAAATGTTCAAACAACTGAATTTCAATATCTCCTTTGCTGAGGCTCTCGCTCACATGCCGAAATACGCTAAAATGTTTAAAGATCTTCTCAGTGATAAGGAGAAACTTCTCGATATTGCTCAGACCCAACTTAATGAGAACTGCTCTGCAGTGCTCTTAAGGAAATTGCCCACCAAACTTGGTGATCTGGGTCGCTTCTTGATTCCTTGCAACTTCCCGGGAGTAGAGAATTGCATGGCCCTAGCCGATCTAGGTGCCAGTATTAACTTAATGCCATTAAGTGTTTGGAAGCAATTATCTCTCCTCGAGCTAGTCCCCACGCGAATGACTTTGGAATTAGCTAACCGTACGGTTGCTTATCCAGTGGGGATAGCCGAAGACGTCTTCGTTGGTGTCGACAAATTCACCTTCCCGGTGGATTTTGTTGTCGTTGACTACGAGATGGACCCCCGTGTTCCATTAATCGTTGGACGTCCATTCCTGAGGATCGGTCGCACTCTCATTGATGTAGCCGTTGGCGAATTAATCATGAGAGTTGGTGACGATAAAATCGTCTTCAACATGGGTAAACTTTCTAAGCAGCCTTCGGAAAACGAGAGTGTTAATTTCATTGATGTTCTTGATGAGGCTTGTGAAGAACATTTCAAAGACGCTTGTAAAAGTGGTTCTTCTTCTCTACCCAATGTTGAGACCGTTGCCTCAATTGCTCCGTCATTGACTCCTTTTGGAGACAGTGACTTAGATGATTTTGAAGCTAGCTTGGGTCCTCTCGATCTTAAGTATGATGGTTCTCCCACCGATTGGGATGAAGAAATTCGTACCATTGAAAAACTTCTCAATGAGGACCAAACTTCTCCACCATCTCCTAAGGATATCTCTACCGATGATCCGAAGTCGACTACGTCGTCCATCGAAAATCCTCTGGCTTTAGAGCTTAAGGATCTTCCATCTCATCTCGAGTACGTTTTCCTTGAAGACAACAAGAAGTTACCGGTCATCATCGCTAAGGACTTGCAAGAAGAAGAAAAATCCCGACTTATCGCCGTGCTGAAGAATCACAAGAAAGCGATTGCTTGGAAGATCTCTGATATTCGTAGAATTGATCCTCATTTCTACACACACAATATTCTCATGGAGGACGATTTTAAACCCACTATTCAAAGCCAACGAAGGGTGAATCCTAAGATCCATGACGTTATCAAAAAAGAGGTTATCAAACTTCTTGATGCGGGAATGATCTATCCTATCTCGGATTCACCGTGGGTTAGTCCCGTCCATTGTGTGCCTAAGAAGGGCGGAATCACCGTTGTTCCCAATGAAAACAACGAGTTAATTCTTACTCGTCTCGTTACAGGGTGGAGAGTTTGTCTAGACTACCGCAAACTCAATGATGCTACGAGAAAGGATCATTTTCCCCTTCCTTTCATGGACCAAATGCTTGAACGTCTTGCGGGTAATGACTATTACTGCTTTTTAGACGGGTTCTCCGGGTATTTCCAAATTCCAATCGATCCCAAAGACCAAGAAAAAACCACATTCACTTGTCCTTACGGAACATTTGCCTACAAAAGAATGCCTTTCGGCTTATGTAATGCTCCCGGGACTTTCCAAAGGTGTATGATGGCTATCTTCCATGACATGGTTGAAGAAACTATGGAAGTCTTCATGGATGATTTCTCGGTTTATGGTGATTCTTTCTCTGCTTGCCTTGCCAATTTAGAACGTATGCTTAAGCGGTGTGAAGACACTCGCCTTGTTCTAAATTGGGAAAAATGCCATTTCATGGTAAAAGAGGGCATCATGCTAGGACACAAAATCTCCAAAGCCGGTCTTGAAGTGGACCGTGCTAAAGTCGATGTTATTGCTAAATTGCCTCCACCTTCAACCGTGAAGGGTGTGAGAAGTTTCCTCGGTCATGCGGGCTTCTATCGTCGATTCATCCAAGATTTCTCTAAAATCGCTCGCCCGATGACCCACCTCTTGGAAAAAGATACTCCTTTCATCTTTTCCAAAGAGTGTCTTGAATCCTTCAATCTTCTTAAGGCTAACCTAACTAAGGCACCGGTCTTGGTTACCCCTAATTGGGAGCTACCTTTTAAGTTGATGTGTGATGCTAGCGACTTTGCTATTGGAGCGGTTTTGGGCCAAAGATTGAACAAACACTTCCAACCAATCCATTACGCTAGCAAGACAATGACGGGGGCTCAATTGCATTATACCACTACTGAAAAAGAGCTTTTAGCTGTAGTGTATGCTTTTGAAAAATTCCGCCCCTATCTTGTCCTTTCTACCACCATCGTGTATACCGATCATTCCGCGTTGAAGTACTTGATGACTAAGCAAGATTCTAAGCCAAGACTTCTTCGTTGGGTTTTGCTCCTTCAAGAATTCAACATTGAAATTCGTGACAAGAAGGGAGCCGAAAACCTAGCCGCGGATCATCTCAGTAGACTTGAGGATCCTTATCCAGGGATCATCAGAACAAAGAGATCAATGACTCTTTTCCCCTTGAGGCCTTAATGTCTATCAATTCTAATCTCGATGACACCCCGTGGTTTGCGGACATTGCAAACTACTTAGCGGGTGGGATTCTCAAGGAAGGGCTCACGTCCCAACAAAAGAAAAAGTTCTTTAAAGATATTGAACATTATTTCTGGGACGACCCTTACCTTTTCAAACAATGTGCGGATCTGATTATTAGTCGATGTGTTGATGGGCCGGCAGCGGTACAAATCCTTGACGCTTGCCATAAAGGACCCATCGGTGATCACTTTGGTCCTAATTACACCGCGAAGAAAGTATTCGACTCTGGATTCTATTAGCCCACCATTTATCGTGACGCTCACGATATGGTTAAACATTGTGATGCTTGCCAAAGACAAGGCAAGATCACACATAAAGATGAGATGCCTCAAAATTTCATACAAGAATGTGAAATCTTTGATGTATGGGGCATCGACTTTATGGGGCCATTTCCATCATCCAAAGGGAACAAGTACATCCTCGTAGCCGTTGACTACGTTTCTAAATGGGTTGAAGTCAAGGCTCTCCCTACGAACGATGCGAGGGTGGTTGTGAACTTTTTGAAGCAGCTCTTTGCTCGATTCGTCGTCCCTCGTGCTATAATAAGTGACCGCGGGACTCATTTTTGCAATGATCAATTTGCAAGAGTCATGGCTAAGTATGGTGTCAATCACCGTCTTTCCACCGCCTATCATCCTCAAACCAATGGTCAAGCTGAGATTTCCAACCGTGGATTGAAGCGAATTTTGGAGCGTACTGTGGGAGAGCATCGCGCCGCGTGGGCCGATAAATTAGATGATGCTCTGTGGGCTTTCCGTACTGCTTATAAGACCCCGATCGGTTGTACACCTTATCGTCTTGTGTACGGGAAAGCATGCCACCTCCCTATCGAGTTGGAACATAAGGCGTACTGGGCCTTGAAGTGGGCTAACTTCGACATCAACAAAGCCGGTGATCTTCGCAAGATTCAACTCAATGAGCTTAATGAACTAAGGAATGAAGCTTACGAGAATTCACTAATCTACAAAGAGAAGACCAAGATCATCCATGATGCAAGAATTAAGAACCGAGAGTTCCACGTTGGTAATCAAGTCTTACTTTTTAACTCTCGGTTGAAGATCTTCTCGGGCAAGTTGAAGAGCCGCTGGTCTGGTCCATTCACCGTCGCCAAAGTCTTTCCATATGGGACCATTGAGCTTTCTCAGCCAAATGGGCCCAATTTCAAGGTGAATGGCCAGCGTTTGAAGCTGTACTTTGGTGAGGACATCTCTCATGAGATGATTCCATCCCTCACCACGTTTCCCATGAACTAAATTTGGGTCGGGTCAGGCTCGTTACTCGGTGAACAAAAACAAGCGCTTCTCGGGAGGCAACCCGTGATCTATCCTTTACTGCTTTCATAATAAGTGTAGGGGGGATCCCCGTATGTGTTTGTTGTCTTGTTTCTTATCTTGTGCAGGGATTCAAGCTTCCAAGCGCACCTTGATGAGTTTTGATGAATCGTGATACCGTGTTCCCATCTTCCCGGTTCTATCCTAAACTCTCGTGATTCAATATTTCATATCTTATATGTTCACATTGAAATCACTTTAGTTTTCCTTTCCTTAGCAAGATTTAAACAAAGTGCACAATGTCATAAGTGTAGGGGAGTTTACTCCCACATGCTTAAACATTGAGGACAATGTTTATCTCAAGTGTAGGGGGACTTCTATCGAAGTAAGTGGTCTTTTCCATGAATTTGCCCTCATTTTAACCGGAAAATTTAATTTTTCGACATTTTTCAAAATTTTTAATCTATTTTGGCCTAGTTGTATAGTTGTATTTTCCTTTGTTATGGTTATTTTCTTTCCTTGCTAGAATTAATTTTCAATAAAGTGGTTTTAAATTTTTCTAGGTCGTGAATATTTTGACTCAACCCGAGTTTACTTATCTAAGTTTACTCTAGCTAGTATCCTTAACGTGTTTAAGTCAAGTTTTGCTAGGCTTTTATTTAGGGAGCTTTAAAACGCGAAAGTCTTAACCCTCACGGGTTAAGAACAAGAACTTTTCGCAAGTTCCTATAATTGATCCTAGAGAGTCGTTTATCAAGGGAACTTTAAAATGCGAATTCTAAACTTGAAAAAGTCTAAGAGTTTGCAAGATCCTATAGATGACTCGAAAACCCAAAACTTTGATTTAATAGGCTAAGCATCCACGAGTCTCATTCTTTTAGATTTTAAACTGTGGAGAACGAGAGATGATAGAGTCAATTATAAGTTTGGTATTCTTTCGTGAATCTATGTGAGTTAATTATGAGCCTATTCTCCCATCACTTGTTAATAAATTTATCTGCAATAAATAAGGTTGTACGATTTGAAAAGTTACTTAGCTTCTAGCCCAAGATCGTTTAAAAGTTGCTCGGTATTAATTAGAGTTCATAGCCAAGGCATAACTTATTGAAGCGGGATGTGAAGATTGGCGAGTCCAAAAAGGTCCTACAAGGCATGAGGGCTACATTTTGTTGCTAAAGATCCAAAAGTGATGTGAAGAATCATTTATCGAAAATCAATATGAAGGATCGAGACACACGACGAAAAGCAAAAACTCCCCAAAAGATCATGGAGAAGTCTATCCAAAAAGGCCATAATAAGGTATGAGGATAAATAGATCCAAGTCCTAAAAGGAGGCGGATCGTTGTATATCAAAGTCCAATATAAAGATTGGAGAAAAATAAAGAAGTCGTGGTCCAAAGATGAAGAATCACTCAAAACTTCAAGTGAAGAAATTCCTATTATGAAGAGAAGACCATAATTTCAAGAACGTCTCTCAAAGATTCGAAGTAAGAAGTCGCTGCCAAATATCGGTCCGAGAAAGGTCTCAAATCGTGAAGCGAGTTATGCCAAGATATGAACTTTATGAGGTCCCGAGAAGCAGTTTTAAAAGATTTTTTCCTTTAGCTAACTATTGATTAAATCGTTCACTTTATTTTCGGCCTAACTAACTATCGAAATAAGTCAAACAATGCATCCTCGTGATCATTCAAGATAGAAATAAAATATAAGAGATACACCTAGGAATAAGGGAGTCTAAGTAAATAATTGACCCATATGAATTCGTGTTGGTTTGCTAACTTATAATAACAATGATCTCGTTTTTAAGCTTGGTATGGGGAACGTGAAACTTAAGGATGATAAACATTCATGGCAGCCAAAAACCAATGTAAGTCTTTGATTTCTTTACTTATTTTTATCTTTTTATCTTCCCTAAATGTTTAGTATTTAATAAAGGCAAAGGTGGGTTATTTATGATGGAAAATGTAAACCGTGCTTTAAAATTAATGCATTGCATGAGGGCATTGTAATGGTCAAGTGTAGGGGATTTAATAAGTGTGAAACACTTATTTTTACCACTTATTTCCAATAATAACAAGACCAAAACGTGTAATTTATGTCGTAAAAGTCGGAATTATGCGTGGTTTGTGTTTTTATTGTGTTTTAGGACCAAAAGATGAAAAAGGAAGAAAATACGGGCTTTCACGGGCTTTTATCGAAGAAAACGGGAAAAGACGAAGTCAAAAGATCAAGAGTGCAAAAAGAACGGAAGTCCAAGGCCTATTCTGAAGATTTATCGAAGAAAAAGTCTAAAGACGGAAGTATAATGAAGTCGAAGAACTCAAGTCTAAATTAAAGAAGAAAATTATCAAGACAAGTTCAAATCCCGAGACGACGTCGAGAAAAGACAAAGAATTAAATCGAGTCGAGAAGACGTGAAGAAAGAAAGAAAGAAGAGGCAACACATGCACTCCTTCCCATTTTTCCCTATAAATACCCTCCTAATACACATTAGGAGGGTTGGTTAGTCTTTAGTTTTAGTTTTCATTTTTTTCACTTTTCTTTCTAGTTTTAGAGAGAGAAAGTTCTCAACTTTCTCTCACTAAGTTTTCATCTTTCTTTCTTTTAATCTTTCAAGATTAAGCCTTTTCTATTGTTGATTTCATTAATCAAGTTCAAGTTAAGCTTTTAATCTTTCATCTCTTTCTACCTTTCTTTGATTTTAGTTAACTTTTGGTGCGAATTACATTTGATCCGTGTTGTTCTTGATGTTTTCGTGCTAAAAAGTTAATATTTTTATAGTTACTTAAGCTTTCATACGATTAAGCTTTGATATCTTTGTGCTTATTGGCTTATTTATATGTTTAGCTTATTTACTTTTTAAAAGTTTTCTTAAAAAGTTCATCTTTTTATAGTTTGATTTATAAGATTGCTTATTTTAAGTTGAATAAGTTGTTATTTGTGCTTATTGAGTCCTTTTCATTATAGATTCGTTCTAGTTTTGGTGATAGCTTATCAAAATAGCTTATCACTTTTGCTTATTCTCGAATCCCACATAAATCGGAAAAGGTATTAAACCCTTTTCCGATTGGTACATTCCGACTGCACACCTCCATTTATTCCGAAGTGTTTGATCGGAAAAGTGTTTTAGAACTTTCCGATTTCATCATCTGTATTCCGATCACCTTGGATCGGAATGGGTTTCATTATTCCGATGGTATGCTTTGTTGACATTCCGATTGGAGCACCTTGCTAAACATTCTGATTGGTTGTATTCTTGTACATTCCGACGAGGGTATTTCTGATATTCCGATTCGCTTGGTTTTAACATTCCGATTGCTGTCTCCTTGGCACATTCCGATCAATGTTTCCGACTACACATTCCGATTAATGCACTTTAGATATTCCGATTTGGCAGTATTCGATTGTTTTCTAATTGTTTAATTTCTTGTTTTTGCAAAGTTTTCAAGTTTAGATTTATTAAGTGTTCAAGTATTTTTCTAATCTTTTCTTTAAGTTTTCAATCATTTATTTTTAACTCGTTATTTTAGTTTAATCTTTAAAACTCTTTACTCAACGACATCTACATTTATTTGCTATTGGTTTAAAAATAGATAATAACCCAAACCATTTTCATGTCCACCAAGAACAATTGAGTCGCACTTTGAACCAATAGTCAATTCGAAAAGATTCGGACGATAAGATTTTATACTTAGCCAAAAGCCGAGTATTAAGGACACATGGAACACGTTGTGAACGTGTGATAGCTGAGGCGGTAACGCTAAACGATATGACACTTCACCAACGCGTTCTATGATCGAACGGTTCGATGAAGCGAGGGCTGAGCTTCCCTCTGATTCCAAAACGTTTAACTCCTCGTGCAGGTGATACCTTGAGGAAAACGTGATCACCTACGTTTAAAGATACATCTCTACGACGTTTATCAGCATAGCTCTTCTGACGAGCACAAGCTTCCTGAAGCTTCGCCTTGACGACGATGACCTTCTCATTAGTCACCTCAATCATCTCTGGACCCTCAAGCAGTCGTTCACCCACCTGATCCCAGCAGGTTGGGCCGCGACACTTCCTACAATACAACATCTCAAAAGGAGCACACATGATACTAGCGTGCCAGCTGTTGTTGTATGCAAATTCCACTAGAAATATATAATCATCCCAGTTTCCTGACCACTCTAGAGCACACACCCGCAACATGTCCTCCAATGTCTGAATGGTACGTTTCGACTGTCCGTCGGTCTGAGGATGAAAGGCAGTGCTGAGCTTAAGTCTGGTGCCCCAAGATTTCTCAGACTCTGCCAGAAACGTGATGTGAAACGAGGATCTCTGTCAGAGATGATTTCTGATCGAGTACCATGCAGTCTCATGATCTCCTTCTGAAAAGTGTCTGCCAATTTGTTGACCGGATGCTCCTTGCGGGTCGGCAGAAAATGAGCAGATTTAGTCAACCTATCAACAATAACCTAGATAGCGTCATTCTTCCTTTGAATCACAGGAAGACCATTAACAAAATCCATGGCGATTTTTTCCCACTTCCATGCTGGAATATCTAATCGTTGTAGTAACCCACTAGCTCGTTGGTGTTCGATCTTAACTTGCTGGGAGATCATGCATTTAGAAACGAAGGGGGCAACATCCTGCTTCATAACACTCCACCAAAAGTGTTACTTGATGTCGTGGTACATCTTGGTAGAACAAAGATGTACGGTAAATGGAGAGCTGTGAGCTTCAGTCAGCACAGCTTTCCTGAGTGTGGAGTCATCAGGAACCACTAGTCTAGTGCCCTGCCATAAGATACCGTCATCGTCAACACGAAACTCCGTCTGCTGATCAAGGTTCTGAATGATAGCCCAAATCTCATCATCGTCCTTCTGAGCTTCCTTGACCCTAGAATGTAAGTCTGGTTCCACTCTAAGTTTAGCCCAGTAACCATGCTATCCTCGTACGCAAAAATCAATATCAGTCATCTCTAGGTCATGGATGATCTCCTTTACAATCCAGATGCCAGCAATCATGACCTTCAACTTAGAGTATCTGCCACCACATTCGCCTTACCAGGATGGTACTGAATGTTGGTGTCATATTCCTTTAGTAGCTCTAACCATCTCCTCTGTCTCATGTTCAGTTTCTTCTGGATGAAGATGTACTTGAGAATCTTGTGATCGGTGAATATGTCACATGATTCACCATACAAATAATGTATCCAGATCTTCAATGCAAAGACAACTGCTGCAAGCTCCAAATCATGAGTAGGATAGTTTACTTCATAAGGTTTCAGCTGCCGTGATGCGTATGCAATAACCTTCCCATGTTGCATAAGAACGCAGCCTATAACCTTTCCTGAAGCGTCACTATATATCTGAAATCCACCTGAGCCAGATGGGAGAGTAAGAATAGGTGCAGTCACTAACTTCTACTTAAGATCTTCAAAGCTCTTCTCTCGCTCCTTCGTCCAGACGAATTTCTCTCCTTTCCTCATCAGCTTAGTCAAAGGTAAGGCTAACCGTGAAAAGTTCTCTACAAACCTGCGGTAGTAGCCAGCTAAACCCAGAAAACTTCTGACCTCTGTTGAAGATGTAGGTCTCGGCTTGTAGAATTGAGATAATCTTTGATTTCAAGAGAGTTGATATTTTTCTAGAGAGAGAAACAAGAGAGAGAAGTGAAAGAAAACTATGTGTATTACTAGAGAAAATAAAACAACCAACACCCCTTTCCATGGTGGAAAGGGGTTTATATACCCAAGTCCTTAAATGGACTTGGGCCTCCGGCCCATGAACATGATCATGGGTCGGGCTAAACATAAACATTACTTAAACACTACTACGAGCCTATAAATATATTGTTGGAGTGACCGAGGATTTCTTTATACGAAAAACGTATTTCCAACAATCTCCCCCAAAGGGAGGTCACTCCAAATCTACAAAGTCCTAATCTAGCATGTTAGATCTTGTTCTTGAGCTCGTAGTCCTTTCTCTTTTATCTTTTCCTTTTGTTGTGAATATGTTGATGTTGATCTTTTTGGCTTTGGCTTTAGAGCATTGTTCTTTTGACCCTTCACGTGCGATCTTTGCCTTCTTGTGATTCTTGCCTGCTCGTGACTCCATGTTCCAAACACTTATGTTTTTTTTTGTTGACTTCTTGAAAGCTTCAGAGTTTGGTACATCGGAAGACTTCATTTTGAACTTTCTTGAATTTTGCTGAAATTGATGCAGAAAAACACAAGCATGTGGGTACGACTTCATCTGGTACACCGCAACGCCACCGTCTTCAAATGCCGCAACATAACAAGACATGAACGAAATGGCTTAGAACATTTCATTCTAAATCGGTAGCATTTTACCTCCGGTCGGTGAAGACCGTTGGATGATATTAGATATCGTACCTGTGACGGATAGTTTCAATTAAGTAACTTCCTGACAGGATTTCGCGGGTAAACCCGTTCTCTTTATTCGACGATCACTAAGCCTGACTGCGAACATAAAGAGTGAATCACTTGGATAAATTATCCTTGTGATTGAAGCCGTCAATTCATGAGCCTGGAACAAGTAATTTCAATTAAGATTTTCACCATTGTTGCTTTCCAGTTGTCACGAGCTTGATTCATATAGAAACTTGCACGTCACCTACCAAGTGCTGTTTAATGTTAACACTAGAAGGATTTCCACTCGTCACTGTGAACACCAAAGAGTGTCAATCTGAGTGTTCTGGCAAGATCATAAGATAGTGCGTAGAGACCTGGAACGAGTTTAAGTTCAATTAAGAATTAAACTACTGTTTCTTTCTAGTTTTCACAAGATTGGTTCTTAAAGAACCGCACGTGTCACCTACCATGAGCTTGTTTGATGTTGGCTCAAGCAGGATTTCCATCTTCATTGTAATACTTGCGTATCACTCGGATGTTCTGGCAATATTACAAGAATACTGCGTAGGACTCATAAAGATCTCTTACTTTTCACAGTGTGTGAAGAGTCATGTTTTAAATGGAAAGTGTCCTAATGAGACTTTTGATGATCTCGTGGCTCTAGACTCGATAGTGCGTTTTGATTTAGTGAGCGATGGCTGGAGAGGATTTCCACCTATTCAATATCAGTCTATTCGGAGTGAATAAACCAATAGATAACGTGTTGAACTCCGTGTGATTAAAACAACCATCTTTTAAGAGATATTTGAGTTAGCTGGGATGGGTTGTGCATTGAATCACTGGTTCCATGATGTCTATCTTCAATATCGAGAATCATTGAAAAAGATGATCTCAATAGCGTATGTATTGACCCGGTTTCTGCCTAAGGTTGTAAGGAGGGCTTCTTTCTTTACACCCTTTATCTTTACAATTCTTTTTCATTCTTCAACCCTTCAATGCTTACCAATACGTCATAAATAGCACCTTTTTGTGATTGTTCTAGTGCTAACTTAAGTACTTGGTCGACATTCAGCTACGTTCACAATCTTTCTCCATCTTTCCTAAGGACTACTAATTCTATCTAGGGAATTGTCCTTGGGAAGATTCCTTCGGTTCTGATGAATCATTGGACTAATACCTAATCCTACCACCCTTTTGTCACCACATCCGTCGTGAATTAAGTGTGTTTTGGGTAAGTATTGTCACCATGAAAAATCCTTGAAAAATCACTTAAAGCACTTGTGATATTATAATCAAAGTTTTTGTGCCTTAAGTGTTTTGTTCATAAAAAAACGCTCCCCCTTAACATGTGCATTACACTTATTAAGTTGGTTTATCTTTTAAGTCTTTTTCATTTTTTAGCCAAATATCATTAAGTCTCCTTAATCCCATTTTCTCCCCTTTTCCAAAATGTTAACCATCAATACTTTGGATATTAATGGGTTAACCGGTCTTTGGATAATAAAATGAAATTAGATGCTGGCCAAAGAACATATTAATGCTCCCCCTCAAATTAATGAGGGTTAGCTGTAGTGCTCGAGTATGATATGTTTGAAAGATTTAGAATCTCGAGAGAAATTCTTGAAAAATATCATACTTTTACACTACAACATGCCACAAAAGCTGATTAGACATAAATTAACATATTCACAGTAATAGACATATGGAGTTGACCTGTTATAAGACGAACCATAATTAAATGAATAGTTCCGTGAACCTATGGTGAGCTCCATATGGTATTCCACCTACGAATCGTTCCACACTTCGTAGCAAATATTAATCGTTCCATATGGTGAGACCCCCTTTTTGCAAATATTGCAATATCAGTCCCCCAGTTAGTAGGATGGTTAAGAACACTATGATTAACCGAATGACTTAACGAGGTACTAACCCGTACATAAACACGAACACTTACACTTAATGCTAAATTGCAAACAACCTATACCTCAAACCACATAAAGCACACAAAGCATATAATAATGAGAATGATCGGTTTATATTTTCTGAAAACCCTGTTTGAAGACCAATTTTAATACCAAGAAGATTTAATATTTGCTCCCCCATTAAACACGGGCCCGTTTTCTATTTAAAGAGTTGTAGTTAATGATTTTAAAGAAGCAAATATCCATGAAGACATTTTCCGGTTAAGTGATTGGTTGGAAACGATTCTGGTGGCAATAAGATTTCTCTTATTTTTACAAAATAAGTGCACTGAAACGTACACTAATTTGTGTTAGACCAAGTTATAAAGTAAACTTGATCCCTTACAAGGTTTTTAAGTAAACCTTGCCCGAGAAAATTAATTCCCGTTGTGAGCCAACGTTTTCAAAAGAAATACGTAACTTTAATGCGAAAAGCGGGTTGCAGTCTGAAATAACTACAAGCCATAATGGGCATGTTTTAAAACATTTACAAATTTTATACTGACTCTATTTATGGCACCGTGTCAATATTAATCGACATTTCTAAGGCCGTAAATATTACCGTACTAAAAGACATGCCCGATTTAAAATGAAAAATATTTTTGGATTTTCTGAATTTTATAATTTTTATAGTTTTGTAGGTTTTATATTTTTGTATTTTTCTTTTGATAATATACAAGATCACGATAAAAGGATACTCTAGAATAGTTTACCACCACTATTCTGCAGATTCTTTTGCCAACTCCTTAAGTGTTGCTGGAGAGAATGATTTCATGCCTAGCTTTTCGATCAAAAAATCGATACGTCCTCGATCTAATGCCTTTGTGAATATATCCGCCAGCTGATACTCAGTGTTGACAAAGTACAGTTTGATCACTCCATTTTTCACTTGCTCTTTGATGAAGTGGTAGCGTATGTCAATGTGCTTTGCCCGGGAATTTTTAACGTAGTTGCAGCAAAGGGCAATTGCACTTTTGTTATCACAGTACATCGGGATTTTGTTGAATCCAAGACCGTAGTCAGTTAATTGTGATCTCAACCAAAGAAATTGAGCACAACAACCGGACATAGCAATGTATTCTGCCTCTGTACTTGATATCGCAACACTTTTCTGCCTTTTGGATGCCCAACTAACCAGTCTATCTCCAAGAAGTTGCACACTGCCAGAAGTGCTACGTCTAGTATCTTGACACCCAGCATAATCCGCATCTGCATATGATATTAGTGCAATAGAGGAATCCTTCAGATACCACAGACCACGATTAAGTGTTCCTTTAAGATACCGAAAGATCCTTTTCACAACATGTAAGTGCTTTTTGGTAGGCGGAGCATGATACCGGGCACACATGCATATAGAAAATTGTAAATCAGGCCTGCTAGCAGTCAGATAGAGAAGGGTGCCGATCATTCCACGGTAAAGTTTAGGATCGACAACTATCCTATCCCTATCATCATCTAACTTGGATCTCTCCACCATTGGAGTATCCACGGGGTCACAATTTTCAAAATGATACTTCTTTAATGATTCAAGAGCAAATTTGGATTGATTAATGAAGATGTCTCTGGGATTTTGAGAAATTCGCAACCCTAAGAAAAATGAAAATTTTCCCATCATTGACATCTTAAAGCGTGTGGACATAATTTTCTCAAAATGGTCAGACAATCTTTGAGTAGTGGCGGCAAATATTATATCATCAACATAAATTTATACCAGTATCATGTCGTTGTCCTCCTTGAGAATAAATAATGTTGGGTCCACTTTGCCTTTGGAGAAGCCTTTTGAAATGAGATAAGACGATAGGAGATCGTACCACACGCGTGGAGCTTGTTTCAACCCATAAAGAGCCTTCTTGAGCTTGTACATGTGATTAGGATACTCCGAGTTGACGAATCCATTTGGTTGGCTTACGTAGACATCTTCCCTTAATTCCCCATTAAGAAATGCCGTCTTAACATCCATTTGGTAGATGATCATGTTCATGTGAGAAGCATATGCAAGGAAGAGTCTAATCGCCTCCAATCGTGCAACAGGAGCAAAGGATTCTTCAAAGTCAATACCCAAAGCTTGTTTGTAACCTCTAGCAACCAATCTAGTTTTGTTCTTTAGCACTCCACCTAACTCATCGAGTTTAACCTTATATACCCACAACAATGTAAGGATTTCAATGTTGTTGGGTAACGGAACTAATTCCCATACACGTTGAAATTCATTAAGTTCCTCTTGCATGGCTTCAATCCAAGATGATTGTGTCATGGCTTGTTGCCAATTTTTAGGTTCAATATCTGAAAGAAATGCATCAAAGTAGCAATATAATGCATGTTCTTGGAGTTGGTGGCGTGTTAAGACTGGTCTATTGATGTCACCAATAATATTGCGGATTGGGTGATCCTTTGTCCATTTGGTGTTGTGATTTTCAATCCGTGGTGGTCGGGAGTGAACGGTTGCAGGAGCTTCCTCTGAAGTAGATGCACCGTTAGGTCCCGTTTGGTAGAAAGAATTTAAGTGAAATGAAATAAGGTAGAGAATGGAAATGAAGGTAAATGAAATTGGTGGAGAAATTTGATAAATTTCTAATGTTTGGTTGCAATAGAGAATTGACCAAAGATTTTGAAATATGTATTTTAAAATCTAATATGAAACTACTTTGTGATCCTAAAAATTGTTATGAACACCTGAAAATTCCAAACACGATTGCCATTACCAAATCAGGTTTAATATAAAACTCATAAAAATCAATTTTGCTTTCTCAATGAACTACAATTGAATAAAAGGAACCGTGTTTAAGCAAAATTAGACAACACACCACATGTAATCTTGAAAACATAAATAATTAAAATTTCAACATAAATACAATAGATCCATTCAACAATATTATTAGAAAAAGAACAGACCGAGGAAGAATCAGAGAACCATTGTGGTTTGTGTTTGATAAGCTTTGAAGATGTTGTAAAAAATGTGTGGACAATGTGAGTGGCACGTGATAATTTTTCTATACCTCATTTTTTAGGCATTATTTTTAATTTAAATTATAGGGGCCACTGAGAATTCCCATTTCCATACTAAAATGGGTGGAAATCAAATAACAAAGGATCCAACTCTCGAGAATTGGAATTTCTCCACTTTCTAATTTCTCTAGCTTACCAAACAGAGGAAATTCCACCATTTCTATTTCTTTTCCTTGAACTCCCTCTACCAAACATGCCCTTAGGGTTTTCGTGAACCAAAGAATGGAAGTTCTTGTAAGTGAGAAATTTCTAAATCGTGATCAAATAGATCCTCTTCAACATCATTAGGAACGAGTGGGGTGATGATTCAGGTGTAGTTTGAGAATTGGTGGGGGATGGGACATCTGGTTCAACAGTAACAGTAGATGCCTCGGACTGATTTCTATTATCTTGAGCAACAACTTCGGGAATCGGAGCTACTGCTGCAGGTGCCGGAGAATCATTACTAGGTGGATCATATAATTCATCAAACATAGGTTGAAATAACTCATCCCAATCGTGCCTTGTAGGTGGTGTAAATGATGGAGAAGTAGGATTGTTAGGAGTTAATCCGAAACTAATTGTACTGGTTCCCATCTCATGAAGCGCGGGTTCAGAGCTGTGTTGCTCAGAAGCCATCGCTGTCAGCTCATCAAAATCGGCATCCAAAGTTTCTACTATCATGCCAAGACGACGGTTATAAATTTGGTAAGCTTTCTTTACGGGTGAGTTACCAATGAAAATTCCAATATCAGCCTTCGGTTGAAGTTTGCCCAAATTCTCACTATTAGTATTTGGATAACATAGTGCACCAAACACATGAAGAAATGAAATATCATGTTTATGTCCATGAAGTAGCTCATATGGAGTTTTTCCATGGAGCTTACGAATGATGGAGCGGTTTTGGGTATAACATGTTGTTGCCACTGCTTCAGCCCATAAGAATAAAGGAGCATTCGCATAAATCAACATAGTTCTAGAAGCTTCCATTAGTGTACGGTTACGTCTTTCTACGACACCGTTTTGTTGTGGAGTGCGAGCAACAGAAGTTTCATGTGAAATACCGACCTCTTCATAATAGTCTCGTAGAGTTTTATTAATGAACTCAGTTCCATTATCAGTGCGAATGCGGCGAACAGTAACATTAAGGCATACTTGAATCATTTTTAAGAAGGTAACAATATAATTTGGTGCTTGATTCTTGGTTGCTAAAAACTTTATCCATGTAAACCTTGAGAAATCATCCACTATGACGAGGATGTATTTTCTACCACTCACACCAGCCGTACGCATTGGCCCGCAAAGATCCATGTGCAATAGATACAGTGGTTCTTGGTTGGTATCTTTAGCTTTCACTTTATATGATTTCTTGGTGATTTTCCCCAAAGAACACGCGGAACATAAATGATCTTTGTCGAACTTAAGTTTTGGAAGACCACGAACAAGTTCGTTTTTAGCCAAATGGTTAATAGCATCAAAGTTAAGATGAGATAACCGGCGATGCCACAACCATGACTTGGTCTTAGATGCTTTGGAGAGAAGGCATACAGGAGAGGCGGCCATCATGTTTTGAATGGACAGTGTGTAGAGATTATCCCCTCGAGAACCTTTTAACAAATAATTTCCTGCAAGATCGCGAATAAAGCAAGTATGTTGTCGAAAAGCCACCTCAAGGTTTGAATCGCAAAATTGTCCCACTGAAAATAAATTATGACCAAGTACCTCTACATAATATACCCTTGAAATCGTAACATTCCCAATTTCATATTCACTGTAACCCATGATCTTCGCTATATGGTCATTGCCGACATTCACCGTACCTAGAAACTTGCTGACGAAATTTCTGAGCATCGAGCGGTCTGTCATATGTTTGGAGAACCCCGAGTCCAAATACCAAAGAATAATTTGGACGACCTGGAAATATCACCAAACAAAGACGATGTATCGGATTCTAATTGTTCCTCTGAGTTAGCAGGTACAGATTTAATTATCTTAGATTTGCTGTCAGAAGAGTTTTTAGGCTTCCAAATTTGCTTACTAGTTGTTGGCTTAGATTCTAGTTGTCTAGTATTCTGAGGTACTTTTTGACTAGGGACTTCATCACTGGTAGGCACAATAGTGGAGGCAGACCTTGTGAAAGGGTGTTTTCCATTTTTTAGTGCTTGTGTTCCTTTTTAAAGGACGCTGAGACCTAACTCCAGTGGATGTGATTCTAGTTAAAGGGCACTTAGTTCCATTTGCAGTAAAGGTCCTACCAGTGGGTAACCATTTCCATCCAACCTGGGTGAATTTCTTCCCCGTTGGTTTCCATTCAAGATTGTTTCTAATGGCATTCATTTCATTAACATGGTCAACAAGGCATAAATCATGACGCTGAGAAAACATGCATTCATTACAATTCCAACATTTCAAATTAGAATTCACATTTCGCTTAGGTTTCCATTCAGAGGAAGAACTTTTTATCTTAGCTATATGATTCTTTTTATTTAAATCTGATATAACATTCCTAGGGTGAACTTCTACTTTCTTCTTTGCAGTCCTACTGGTGGAAGGCTTGATCCTATCTTTCTTGTCTTGAGATCCTTTAGCCTTAGTAGACATAATTACTCCTGTAGAAGCCAATGGAACATTAGTGACAAATTTTGACTTAGCCTTGATGGGTGTGTTTAAAACAGGCTTAGCTCCTGGGGTCTTATTTAATGGAGTTATGGCAATGGTGGAGGTTTGTTGTTTAAGTGGTGTAGAACCCGGTTGTCCTATGTACTTCAAGTGCTCTAAACATTGTTGAACCCTCTCAATGAAAGCATGAGCATGGTAATAGTGACTATTCCTAGGTTCAAGTTCACAGAGATCATCTAACTCTTCCCTAGCAAGATTCATGTACTCAACTACATGCTCCATATATGACTTATATGATAGTGGATTGTTCTTATGGTACGGGTTCTGAGTGATCACCACCTTGTTAGTTTTTGGAGCACTAGAGGTCAGGGCAGAGACTATAGCTGGATTATCAACACCTTCTCGTCCTTTGAGTTGAAGTGTCTCCTTTAATTCAGCTATAACCATGTTTTTGTCAATGAGCTGAATATTTAGGTCAGAGATTTCCTCACATTTCTTGTTCAGTTGGTCAATTAATGACTTTTGCTCTGTCGCATCAAAAGCGAGGCGTTCTTCTATTGAACCAGAATTTTGTGAGTCACCCTGCTTTACTTTTTCATGCTCTCCTAGCATAGAAGTAATTCTATTTTCTAGGACATGATTTTTAGTCTCTGCAGCCTCTAGTTTCGTTTTTGTTACTAGTAATTCTCTCTTAAGTCTCATAACATCTTCCTCTAATGATTGCATCACTTGAATCATCTTGTCACTTGTCTCAACGTTGTTTTCACAAACATTTAGTTTTGAAAGAGTTTGTTTTTCAAGTTCAAGAGTAATAGAGTGTTTTTCAACCTTGTCAAAACGTTCTGAAAGTGAATGATAAGAATCTTGAAGCTTTAAAAATTCAGCGTTAGATTCGTGACAAGAATGATTATCTACATTATTCACAGGTGCAACAATATTCACAGAAAGATCATGCACATCATCACATTTATTCACAGAAGATGTAATCTCAAGAGCATATTCATTAGTAACAACTTACATCACTTCGAGAGACACTATATGTTCCAAGAATCGGTCATATTCGGACAAAATCTTTTCTTTTTCAAGTAGATGTTGTTCATAAGCATCATCCATTTCATTAAAAAAATTTCGAACTTCACCCAATTCAAAGTTAAAATTTTCCCCAAGATCTAGAAGACCTTCTTTAACATTGTTTACAAACGGAACGATCTCTTTATCAAACACCGTTTTCATGTGTTCAAAAGCCCATTCTCCAGCGGTTTGATCCTTTGAATTCGTACATTCCTTGATGACCTTGTCAAAGTTGGTAAGATATCGCTAAATCTCTTTCAAGTTTAGCAATACCGTACTTACTGGTGGAAGATCCTTTGGAATTTCCTTAGGTGCATCCAAATTAACAAGTATAGGAAGTATACTAAGACTTTCTTTAGTAGGCATGTAAATTGGTGTTTGGATAAATTCCCTTTGCATATTAAAGCGAATCCTCAGATCTATTTTTGCATTTTCTGCATTAAGTTGAGCATAATCATACTCAGGATATGTAAAAATCATTTTTGACCGATTCTCTTCATGTAGTGATGAATTCTCGGATTCATTTGGAAACACAATCGGATCTAATACCAAACCTAACTTTGTAGCATCGTAAAGTCATGGGTTGTGGTTAAATGCTTGCTTTGCATACCCCGGGAATCACTAATACAACAATGAAGAAGGTATACGACTATGAAGAACACTAAAAACACAAAAAAGAATTGAAGCTTTGGTAAAAACAATCAAAAAACTCACGAAATGCTTAAATAAGCATGAACAATACAAAGACCAACCTATATTTCATCCCAAAGCTCTGATACCAATTGTATAATTGAGATAATCTTTGATTTCAAGAGGGTTGATGTTTTTCTAGAGAGAGAAACAAGAGAGAGAAGTGAAAGAAAACTATGTGTATTACTAGAGAAAATAAAACAACCAACACCCCTTTCCATGGTGGAAAGGGGTTTATATACCCAAGTCCTTAAATGGACTTGGCCCTCCGGCCCATGAACATGCTCATGGGTCGGGCTAAACATTAAAATTACTTAAACACTACTACGAGCTTATAACTATATTGTTGGAGTGACTGAGACTTTCTTTATATGAAAAAACTATTTCCAACACGGCCATTTGGTGATAGCTTCAACCTTTGCAGGATACATGGTGATCCCTCTGCAGATACAATATGGCCAAGAAATGCCACCTTGCTTAACCAGAACTCACATTTGGAGAACTTTGCATACAACTGCTTTTGAAGAAGAATCTGCAAGACGGTACGAAGGTGTTCCTCATGTTCCTCCTTAGATTTGGAGAAAATCAGGATGTCATCAACGAACACGATAACGAAATTGTCCAGAAACTCATGGAAGACACGGTTCATCAAATCCATGAAGAATGCTGGTGCATTTGTGAGACCGAATGGCATGACTACGAACTCGTAGTGCCCATAACGTGTACGGAAAGCAGTCTTAGAGATATCCTACTCCTTGACCCGTAACTGATGGTATCCGGACCTTAGATCGATTTTGGAGAAATACTTGGCGCCCTGAAGTTGATAAAAAAGGTCATCAATTCACGGCAAAGGATAACGATTCCTGATCGTGATCTTGTTCAGCTCACGATAGTCTATACACAAACGCATGTTGCCGTATTTCTTCTTCACGAACATTCCCGGTGCACCCCATGGCGATGCACTGGGATTGATGAAACCTCGCTCCAGAAGTTCCTGTAGCTGATATTTTAGTTCTTTAAGCTCTATAGGAGCCATGCGATAAGGAGCTTTGGATATTGGCTCTACACCTGGGATGAGCTCAATTCCAAACTCGACTTCACGAGCCGGTGGTATGCCCGGAAGTTCATCAGGAAAAACATCAGGAAATTCTGACACAATAGGCTGATCTTGGATCGATGGTGTGACAACCGTGGTTTTGAGGTTCGTCACTTGGTCCTATTTTTAGGTTAATTTATGTGTGACTATTTGATTTGTGTGTTTACATGTTTATTTTGCGTGAACGAGGTTAGTATGGATATCGTATATGGGTATTAAGTACTCATAAGTAAATCGAGGAACGGTTATTTCATGTTCATGAGCTCACAATGTAGTGACTATGAAATGAGATGGTGTTATTTGGTGGTTTTAAGTATACGTATATGTATTATAGAAAATCGTATTTTTACGATTTACGGTTTAGCATTTGGAGGTCTCGGATGAGGTAATTAGTCATATGAATATTTTTCGGGATGGTTTTAAGTCATTTAGGACTTAGTTATAAAGTTTATTTCAAAATTTGAGATTTTTATAAAAGTGTATATTTTACGTCTTTTACGGTAAAACGCGTAAATTTGACTAGTTTTACGGTTTTGAGGTTTTGGAAGCTTTAGAAGCTGAAATAAATTAAGGAAAATTAAGGTAATGTTATTAATACAAATATTAATAATAAAAAGAAAAAAAAATCGAATTTTAAGGGGTTTAGGTCGGTTTAGAAAGAAAAAAAGGAGAAATAGTAGGGAATTATATATGGCAATTATACTTAGGCTAGGACTTTATACATAATTATATAAGGATTTTAAAGAGGAAAAAAAACATAAATCCCTGGAGGAAAGTAAAAACCGACGGTCACATAAGAGAAGTTAGGGTTTCTTCAAAAATTTTGGGGTTTTCATAAATTAAAGGTAAAACCTTCATAACCCTTTTCAATTAAATTGTTTTTATGTTTTCTTTAATCATCTTATGATGGATTTAGGTTAGGTTTTAATGTAAAAATAGTAAATTAATGTTATATTAATGATATCATGATGATTACATAAACTAGGGCTTGTATTTAATGGGGTTATGGGTAATTAATTAAGTTAATATGATTAAACCCGTTTTTAAAAATTGGGCAGAATTTTGAGTCAATTTTTTTGATCATATCGGGAGTTCTATAAACTCTTATTTTGCGATCCAAGTATCCCTGGAAAGGTATTTGAAGTGGATTTCCAATGAAAGAAACGAGAACTAAATTGGAGGTCGGGAAGTGGGTCAAAAACAGGTTACAACAGTCGGAGATCAAAGCAGTTTTGAAGTCAGCTTGTTTTCTTTTTAAGTTTTGGGTTGTTTGGGGTACTTAGGGTTGCATTGGGATCTTCTAACGAACACGAGAGATGGTTTATATATTATAGTAAGTATCTGCATTGGGGCTAAGGTTGTGGTTTAGGGTAAGACCCCCTAATCATAACAAACTTTTTGTATGTTTAAAATCAGTAAATCTGGAATGACAAAAGGATATATATATATATATATATATATATATATATATATATATATATATATATATATATATATATATATATATATATATATATATATATATATATATATATATATATATATATCGGGGCCTTAACAGTAGCTTTAAGGTTGGGGAAAGTGGGAGGTGTTAGCTAACATATGTAAGGGTATAAATATTCCCTTTACAGAGATCATGGGTGTATTTAGGTGGGTGTTTGGCTTATAGTTTGGAGACCTAAAACTGGGACTGTTTTTGATAAAATGTTAACGGGATGTGTTATGAAGTAAAACGAGTTAAGGGCTTTATAGAGGGGTGTAATGAGATGCTTAGAGCATATATATGAGGTATATATATGGGAGAATGTTAGATGTCCATCATAGGTTGATGAGCCATTTTAGTGTTTGGTTCATGTTTTGATTATGTGTTTTTGGTTGTTAGTTTTTTTGCTAGTGCGCGGATGTTTGGGGAAGCTCAATCAGGTGAATTTCATAGTCCCATGTTTTCTAATCTTTATGACTTCCAGATGGGATGAAAGAGACACTGTTTTGTTTTGTTATTTATAAATTATGCTGTGAATGGTTTGGCATTGGTAATGGACTTATGTGTGCATACTTATATGATTAACTGCTAGTTGATTCTTGATTGTTTATGTTTTGACTTGGTACCAAGGGGTTGTTGACAAGGCGGGGCCTTGGGATTTGGTTCATAGGTGTTTAGATGCCTATGGGAGTATGGTGTTTGGTATGGCTGGGAGCCTGAGTTTTGGGTTGATTAGTTAAATCTTGAATGTTAGTTTGTTAATGCATATTAGTATCACATTGTCCATATGTTTTTAACTTTTGGTTGTTACTCACAGCTTATGGTATGATTTTGGCGTTTGAGTCTAAACCTATGACTCTCACCAACATTATGTTGACGTGTTTTAGTGTCTCTTTCAAGTGTGAATGTGGTTAAGCTTGAGGATAGAAGTGGCTAGACTTGGATGCCTTAGGATTGCATATAGAAGAAGATCCCCGTTCCTTCTTAGTTTACCTTTATGTTTTTGTTTTTGATAAGTGATACATGTTGGCACCTATATGTTTGTTTGGTTTATGTTTATTGTTAGTCTTGGGTAAGTGGTAGGACTGTTACCTACTTACCTAAACTCCTGCATTGTTGAGATATTGTCATGACATTTGTGTCGCCATTTATGACATTATATTTGCATTTTAATTTTCTCTAGATAGACACCATTTGTTGTGATGATATCCATACATCGCGCCCCATATTCCGCCATGGTGGGGTGTTACAGAATGGTATCAGAGACAATGGTTATAGAGAATTAGGTTGCCTAGTCGCGTAGCCTAGTCTATAGCTTAAGGGTCCCTGCATATAGGCGTCATAGGAGTATGTGTGCATTTTACATAAATTGATGTGTTGGGATGTTATTTATTGCGATGTTTTGACTATTATGAATTGAACCATAGTAAGTTCATACTTAGCCACATGTTATTTTCTTTTCTGGTTGTGACTAGTGCAGGTTGAACCATAATCATCCATGCTAGTCATTGTTGTATTTTGCTTAAATTGTACATTATAGTACCTAATTTGGTACAAGGTAGTTTCTATCTTTTGTTGAGTTATTTTATGTACCTGAGGTATGTTATTTTTCTTTGATGTTTAAGTCATGTTCCCTAAGAATCGTGTGGTGGTTCGAGTTACTCGGAGTACATGGGTAGGAAGGATTTTTAGGTGTTTCCATTCTGATGGGCGACATGACTTATAACTGATTGTGTTTTCGTTTTTGATTTAGTCTATGTTGTTTTAGCTAGACTATGGATTTACGTATTTCAAGAGTTTTACTATGTTATTTTAATAGATGGAGTTTTGGACCTTATTGGTTATGTGGTTATGTGCTTAGGTGAGTAGATGGATTTATGTGTTATATGTTGTATTGATTCTTATAAGTGTCATCATAGGAGGGAGTGCATTGGGGAAAGGGTAATTGTATAAGTATGGCGGCCAACATAGTTATACAAGTACCACAACTTCAATGGGTTCTCAAGTATGATTGCATGAAAGAGGGTTAGTACATGCTTGTATATGATGAGATGTAGAATTTGGGTATATGTATTACATATGGGTTTATGTAATGGCTGCCTATGATATCACAATTGTTCTTTTTGTGTTATATGTTTTGGGTTATAGTTTTGTTGTGTGATTATGGGGTCACACGATATGGTTTGGTTTTGGAGGTGGGCTTTATGCCTTGTTATGGAACGGTGAGATGGTGATTACTCGTATGGAAAAACGAGCGTATAAAGCGATTGATTGACTTACGTGTATGATAACGAGTATGTTTAGGAGATTCAATAGGTATACATATGCGGATGTATATATATACTAATAGATGTTATGTTATGATTTACGGTCGTTCAGTAGTTATTATAACTTGAACGTACCTAGTTAATAAGTGTGTAAACACTTATCCTTTTGCCACTAAAATCAAGAAAAAACAAGACCGAATCATGTGTTTTATATCATAAAAGTCGGAATTACGCGTGGTTTTGTGTTTTTGTGTTAAAATAGGTACAAATGATCAAAAGGAAAGAAAACACGGGATTTCACGGTCTAATGTTGAAGAAAAGTCCAAAAAGAGACGAAGACAAAGTCAAAGACCAAAAGTGTGCCCAAGTTCACGAAAACCGGCTAAACCGACACGAGTTTGAAGATAATGAACAAGAAAGCCGAAATCGAGCTCGTTCTTAGTGGATTTAATATTATTTGAGTTTAATGGGCCTTGTGGGTCCCACATTTTCTTATTGGGCCCACAAGCCCATTTGGAAAATTGAATTATATGCTAAATGGAGAAAAAGGGCCAACATAAGCCCATTTGCCTAAAATAAACGGAAGAAGTAAAGAGTTTGGGCCAAAGCCCGTTTAATAAACAAAATTTAGGACGGATAAGTGTAATTCACTTTTTACCATTTGTATCACACTAGTACACAAACCCTGGTCAACATTTAAAACTCGGTCAACCCCCTCCCAACTTCACGTCTTGATTTGTTATATCCCAATCTCACAACCCCTCACACGTGTTTTATTTTTACCCAATAAATTACCCAGCCCACACTTGTCCCTACACCTCACCCACACGTAACTTCCCCCACTCACCCAAAATATATAAACCCATTTACTCACACTCATTTAACCATTCCGATACAACCAAGAATAAATCTTCATCTCTCCTAAACGCAACCTTTTTACCCCACTTCAAACCCTAAATTTACAGCACATAATTTACCAAGGATTTTTTTTGGGCTTTTGTTTCAAGTGTTTAATTCACACAAAGGGAAATTAAATCCCCATGAAAACCGGGAGATAACACCAACTGTGGTCCTCAATCTTTCCCCTGACGTGGCTAAATCTTCCTTTTTGATTGGATAACCAAATCACCATCCCAATCCCTCCAATTAAATTGCTCCACGTCACCTATAAACAAACACAAGAAGCACACTACTCATCCACGGTGGCAATCCGTGTGATGGGTAGTGATTTTCCACCATTAGATGAAGAAAGAGAAGAAAAAGAAGTGTTGAACGGTCCGGATTTAAAGCCTTGCTCACGAAGATTCAAGAAGAAGGTTATGGGGTTTTGCCTATAAAAACCCCCACCAAATCATTATGTAATCAACACTTTTTTCTTTATTTTATTTTTCTGCAAATTAGATTAGGTTTAATATTGTATTTCTTTAATTTCCAGTAATGTAATTTTAATTAATTAATGAAAAGTAATATTTTTTATAATTTTCGTCTCAATTTAATATTTCATGTCGAATTTAATATTTCAATCTTGAATCTGACTTTTATTCTATTACTGTTAGTGTTTCTTTTATTCGATTAAAAAAAATATGTTTTTATTTTATTTACTTTTGTAAATTTTAAATTAGTTTTAAATTTACTTTTATTTAAAATAGTTTTCTTTTATGTTTTTAAATTGAGTTTTTAAATTTAGTTTCAATTTTACTTTCATTTAAAAATAGATTTTTATTTAAAATGTTTTTAGTTTAAAATTAATTAGATTAAATTTTTTTATTATTAAATAGATTTTAATTAAATAGTTTTAGTTTAAAATATCAAGTACGACTTACCAAGAACAAATATAGTCTTACGTTTAGTCCGATTTCAATTCGAGTGAGTCGAGGAAAAAAACGAACTTAATTGCAATACATACATACAAAATCTCTGCATTAAAATGGCGTCGCTGCCGCTTCGCTCGTACGATTGACGATTTTTCGTGAAAACGTTTGGATTTTGGGATCCGTTCATCCTTTGAACGTTAATTTTCTTGCACACAAAATCAAAAATTCAAAAAAATCAAAAAGATTAAAATACAAAAAAATTAAAAAATCACAAAAGCAAATTCTTTCCTAAGATTTGCACCAAAAAAATTTTAAAAAATCCAAAAGTAATACTTTTTCCTAAAAGTATTACACCAAAAATATTACGTATTAGTGTTATTTTTTTTAGTTCGATTTCTTTCGATTTTTCTGGTGAATATATATTTTTCTAAAAAAATACAAAAAGATTTTTCTTTTACTATAGTATATTACGTAGCACATTAATTTACCTACTTTTCAAATAAGCCTTAGTTGGGATTTCATCACCTAACTATTGTATTCACATCCATAACGAAATAAAAAGGCAAAATAGATAAATACTAGTAAGACGTTTGAACTCGACATATACAAACTATAAGGTGGGTATAAGGCGACGCGCTATGAAAGGCCGTCTAAGGAAAAAGGTTTTTAAGTGCTTTGTGCCACCTCGTTTCCCCGCTTGCTTGTGCGTATATTGAGAGGGACGACCGATTATTGGTTTGCCGACTCAATTAGTACTTAAGTATATATTTTTGTAGCTTTTTCATATTGCTCCTCGAGAGGGAAAATCCTTTTCCTCTCAAAGTCGACCGAGGTCACCTACCTCATTCCAAAGTTTTAATTGTATGCGCACTCGCGCGCATACATACATACATACCGATTGGTGTACCAAATACTTCTAATTCATCTAAAAAGAAGAAGAAGAAAAACAAAAAGACCGTCATTCAAGCCGATCCCGAGAATCGTGCTTTCGACAACACAATGGAAACGGATAACCGACCTATGCTCGAGATTTTGCAATCACACGTTGAGGAATCGATGACGCTATCGTTGTCCCCGCAATTGGAGCAAATAATTTTGAACTTAAATCAGATTTAATTAAAATGGTTTCCGCTATCCCATTTTTGGGTCGTTCCCAAGATGACCCCCATGATCATATCAAGAGATTTATCCATTTGTCTAATACCGTCAAATACAATGGGGTGCCACAAGAGGCTATTCGTTTACAACTCTTTCCTTTTTCCCTCGAGGGACAAGCCCGGATTTGGCTTGATAAGGAACCACCCCAAAGTATTACTACATGGATTGATTTAGAGTCCAAGTTCATAAACTACTTTTTCCCACCATCACGGACCACCTCTTTACGGAATGAAATCATTACTTTTGAACAAAAATATAGGGAAACGTTTAGTGAGTCTTGGGATCGATTTAAAGAGCTTTTAAGAAAATGTCCACAACACGGTTTCACTAAAGTGCATCAAATAAATACGTTTTACAATGGTTTGACTCTAAATGACCAAGACTCACTTAATAGTGCCGCGGGGGGCAATATTCTTGTGAAAACCATGAACGAGGCTTGGGCCATAATTGAAAACAAGGCTAAAGTACAAACCAAAAGTGTTAGGGCCACTATGGCGAGTGCTAGTTCTAGTGAGAGTGACAAGAGAATCGATAAACTCACTTCGCTTGTTGAAACACTTGCTCTAAAAATCGATGCCCTCAATGGTCAAGTTAATGCCTTAAAAGAAACTCGTGAAAAGTGTGAGACTTGTGGTGGACCACATTCATATTTTAATTGTGACAAGGTTTACAATAATCAACAACAAGTTTGTGCTTTTAATGCTAATGAAAGGGTTCCATTTAAACCAAATGTTGATGTTAACCATTTGTCTTACAAGAGTACTAATTATTTGGCTCCCCCGGGTTTTGTAGCACCGCAAAGACCATCGCCACCCGCCCAAAATACCCAATACCAAAATAGGAACCAAGGTCCTCAAATGGGTAATTTTCAAGGGAATGCTAATCAAGGGAATTTTAATGGTCAAAATCAAGGTTTTCAAAATAATAACAACGGTTTTCAACCTTAATATCAAAACCAAGGTTTTCCTAATCAAGGGTTCAATCAAATGAATATGCATAATCCTCAAATGGACTTGGTTCTACAAAAATTGACCGACCATGAGCGAATTATGAAAGACATGCAAGAATCGACCGATAAGAAATTTTTGACAATGATTCAAGCCCTTAGACCCCAAGGAGCCTTACCTTCTAATACCGAGATTAACCCTCGTGCTAATGTGAGTTCTATCAATACTTGAAGTGGAGCCACTTTAGTGAGACCTTCCATCTCTTCGCCCATAAAGGAGAGACAAGGCCCGGAGGTCATAATGAGTAATCCTACTCCCCCTTCGGTGATTCCTCCCACTACCACTCCCAGTACTAGTGCTCCATTGCCGAAAGAGCCTATCCCTACGGTTGTTCAAGAAGCGAGTCCTTCTCCTTCTCAACCTTCTAAGTCTAAGCCTAATATTCCTTATCCATCTAGGTTAGACAAGGCTAAAGTGCTCACCAAAGATGACGTTCATGTCTCTAACTTTTTGAAAATGATTTCCAATGTCAATGTTAACATAAGCCTTATTGAAGCACTTGCTCAAATGCCAAAATTTGTGAAAATGTTTAAAGATTTGCTTAATAAGAAAGAAAAAATGGTTGAGCTCGTGAACACCCGTTTAAATGAGAATTGTTCCGCGATTCTTCTCAAAGAGCTTCCCGAAAAGCTAGGAGATCCCGGACAATTCGTGTTACCTTGCTCGTTTCCTCAAATCGATGATTGTATGGCTTTAGCGGATCTCGGTGCTAGCATCAATCTTATGCCACTTTCGGTTTGGAAACAATTATCATTACCCGACCTTGTGCCGACTCGCATGACTCTCGAATTAGCTAATCGAACTCTCGCATACCCCGTTGGTATTGCCGAAGATGTTTTTGTTCGAGTTGGTACATTCACTTTCCCCGTGGACTTTGTCGTCGTCGACTATGAGATGAATCCTCGTATTCAGTTAATACTTGGTAGACCATTCTTACGATCCGGAAGAGCCTTAGTTGATGTGGCCGAAGGGGAGTTAATTCTTAGGGTTCGGGATGAACAACAAGTTTTTAAAATGGGAAAAATCACAACAAAATCAAATGGAAAAGAGTCGGTCAATATGATTGATGTTCTTAATTATGATAATGACGATATTTTTATTAATCCTTTTGGAATTGAAAAGTCTAATCAAAATGATTTTGTGATAAACTCATCCCTTCCCTTAGAGCCAAAAATTTTTGAAACTCCTATTTATGACACCTATAGTGATGACACTTCTTCAAGTGATCACACTATCTTCGGTTTAGACGACTCGTCTTTTGACCCACCCACTTTTGACCCACCCATTTTTGATCAACCAATCTTTGATACTTACGATGATGACACTTCTTTAAGTGATCTCATTATTTTTGATGACCCACCCCGTGATCTTAATGAACCTCATATCCCTATGAGTGATTCTTCCATGGAAACTCCTTTTGACTTTTATACTCCAATTTTAGAAGTCATGACTTTTGAGGAGGATCCTCCACTCTTAGAGATCATACCGACTTTAGAGGTTATTCCATTTGAGGAGGATTTAGATATCTTTCTAAATACCTATTTTCCTCATGAGGATGAGTTTTCCTATGACTCCGATGATACTTATGTTTTCACATCGAGTTTGGAAGAGGATGACCTTCCCACTTTGGATTTTGATGATATTTTGAGCTTAAATGTCAATACCTCTTGCTATTTTCCCGTTAAGGAACCAGTGTTTGATCCCGGAATAGAGACTTTTGTGCTTTCATTGTCTTATCACCATAACACCTTTCCTTGTAAGAGACTTTTGCCAAAGGATACCCCACTTTTCTTTGACTTGCGTACCACCTTGGGGTTTATTTCCTTTTGTGATGGAAATTGTGTTTGACCCGGGTGGATTTTCATGGGGTATGCCTTATTTGACTTTGTTTTCACCCCTTTATCATGGAGAGATTTTCCTCCCTTGGAAATCTTGGTTTTTCCATGATTTTCCCATTTGAATGATGACATTCGGGAATTCGAGTCGAGCTAGAGACTCGTGATGAAAAGTCAAGCATCGTTTAACTAGGTTAGATTTTTACCCTTTCCACCCTTTTTCCCTTTCACCCATATTCACCAATAAGTGTAGGGGGAGCCAAGTAGGTTGTTTGTGTTGTGATGTTGTGTGTAGGGACATGTGCTTAATGATCCACTTTTGGTACTTTTGACGAGAACCGTGTTCCCGTGTTTCCCGTGTACCCGGTTCCTTCGATAAGTTTTTGCTATTGTGATTCAGTCTTGTATATAAATAAGACAAATAAATGTAATCACTTTAGTTGTCCTTTCCTTAGCTCGATTTTAAACAACGTACTCAATGTCCTAAGTGTAGGGGAGTTTATTCTCCCACATGCTTAAACATTGAGGACAATGTTTATATTAAGTGTAGGGGGGATTTCTATCGAAATTTTAGTGGACTTTTCCATGAATTTGACCCCATTTAACCGGAAAAATTTAAAAAAATTTCAACGTTTTTCAAATTTTTGATCTATTTTGTCCTAGTAGTATTTTCTTTTATTTTCTTTCCTTTTTGTCATCGCATCGTATTTATATTTTCCATTTCAAGAATAAAGTCAAAAATAAATAAATAAATAAAATGGTTTTAACAAGTTTAGATATCTTTGATATATTAGGCCCGTCGTAAATATTTTGACTCAACCCGAGTTTACTTATCCGAGTTTACTCTAGCTACTATCCTTAACCATATGGACCTTAATTGGTTTATTAGGCTAAGCATCCACGAGTCTCATTCCTTGAGATTTTAAATTGTGGAGAACGAGAGATGATAGAGTTAATAATAAGTTTAAGGGTTAATTTTTGCTTATATGAGTTTTTGTGGCTCTTTCTTCCCGCTTGTATATTTAGTTGCTTAATAAATGAGGATTTTTGCGGTGTCGATTCGATATCTTAACTCTTAGCCAAATCTTTAATCTCCTTGTAATTAAAGCATGAACACATTGAGGGTGCCAGCGTTGTGGACTTCCGACTAAGGTGGCTCATAACCACTAAGTAGGAGGTATTCAGACCATGGGACCGCGGAATTTGGCCTACTATATATATCATAATAAGAAAGAATAAGATTAAAACATGACCTCAAGGAGCCTTAGGGTGTGGGGCATGTTGCACGAACCTTGTCATTAGAGCCTTAGGGTGTATGGCATGGTAAGTGTTGAATAAAAATTGATTCAAAAATCAATTTCCTCGTTTATCGTTCAAGGAGCCTTAGGGTGTGGACAATAGACGGGGAGCATATTTACATCTTAAAGAGCCTAAGGGTATATGATGTAAACTTGCTAAACTCCACATAAAGTCTGCATGACTTTGGAGGAAATAATTAATAAGTAGTACTATTGGCCAAATTTTGGGTCCGGGAATTTATTCCCCAAATCGTGTTAAATCATCCTTGATGTGGGCTTACTTTAGTGACAACGTTTTTGAGGACGAGGTTAGGTTTTGAGTGTCGGGTTTGCACCGTTTAGCCTTCATTTTTGGACTAATAATTATCAAATAAGTCAAATGAGCCTACGGGTGAATGACAATTAATAAAATCTAGAGATACAAAGTGGGAATTGGAGAAAGAGTATTACACAATTATCTTATATAAGTGGTTTTAACCTAAGGACTTATGGTAAACAATGATCTCGTTTTTAAGCTTGGTATGAGGAACGTGAAACTTGAGGGTGATTAATATTCATGACACCAAAGCCCTAATTCAAGTCTTAGATTTCTTTACGAGTTTCTTCCATCAAATAATTTCCAAGTTAATAAATTGTTATAACTTTTGTTTCCTTTAAAGTTTTTATATTTTCATCATAGTAGTAGTAATAGTAATAAAGGCCGAGATGGATTAATTATGAGAAAAATGTAACTTAATGCTTTAAAACTATGCATTGCATGGGGTCATTGCAATGGTCAAGTGTAGGGGATTTAATAAGTGTGTAAACACTTATCTTTTTGCCACTATAATCAAGGAAAAACAAGACTGAATCATGTGTTTTATATCATAAAAGTCGGAATTACGCGTGGTTTTGTGTTTTTGTATTAAAATAGGTACAAATGATCAAAAGAAAAGAAAACACGGGATTTCACGGTCTAATGTTAAAGAAAAGTCCAAAAAGAGACGAAGACAAAGTCAAAGACCAAAAGTGTGCCCAAGTTCACAAAAACCGGCTAAACTGACACGAGTTTGAAGATAATGAACAAGAAAGCCGAAATCGAGCTCGTTCTTAGTGGATTTAATATTATTTGAGTTTAATGGGCCTTGTGGGTCCCACATTTGCTTTTTGGGCCCACAAGCCCATTTGGAAATTTGAATGATATGCTAAATGGAGAAAAAGGGCCAACATAAGCCCATTTGCCTAAAATAAACGGAAGAAGTAAAGAGTTTGGGCCAAAGCCTGTTTAATAAACAAAATTTGGGACGGATAAGTGTAATTCACTTTTTACCATTTGTATCACACTAGCACACAAACCCTGGTCAACATTTAAAACTCAGTCAACCCCCTCCCAACTTCACGTCTTGATTTGTTTTATCCCAATCTCACAACCCCTCACACGTGTTTTATTTTTACCCAATAAATTACCCAGCCCACACTTGTCCCTACACCACACCCACACGTAACTTCCCCCACTCACCCAAAATATATAAACCCATTTACTCATACTCATTTAACCATTCTGATACAACCAAGAATAAATCTTCATCTCTCCCAAACGCAGCCTTTTTACCCCACTTCATACCCTAAATTTACAGCACATAATTTACCAAGGATTTTTTGGGGCTTTTGTTTCAAGTTTTTAATTCACACAAAGGGAAATTAAATCCCCATGAAAATCGGGAGATAACACCAACTGTGGTCCTCAATCTTTCCCCTGACGTGGCTAAATCTTCCTTTTTGATTGGATAAACCAAATCACCATCCCAATCCCTCAAATTAAATTGCTCCACGTCACCTATAAACAAACACAAGAAGCACACTACCCATCCACGGTGGCAATCCGTGTGATGGGTAGTGATTTTCCACCATTAGATGAAGAAAGAGAAGAAAAAGAAGTGTTGAACGGTCCGGATTTAAAGCCTTGCTCACGAAGATTCAAGAAGAAGGTTATGGGGTTTTGCCTATAAAAACCCCCACCAAATCATTATGTAATCAGCACTTTTTTCTTTATTTTATTTTTCTGCAAATTAGATTAGGTTTAATATTGTATTTCTTTAATTTCCAGTAATGTAATTTTAATTAATTAATGAAAAGTAATTTTTTTATTATTTTCGTCTCAATTTAATATTTCCTGTCGAATTTAATATTTCAATCTTGAATCTGCCTTTTATTCTATTACTGTTAGTGTTTCTTTTATTCGATTAAAAAAAATAAAAAAAATAAAAAAAATAAAGGAAAGTGAAAAAAATTATTTTCCCTACTGGAAAATAAAAAAGGTTACTGTTCAAGTTCTTTGTTCGGTTTGGATATGGAATCTGTTCGAGGCTACTGTTTGTTTGAACGGATGAAGATCCTCTTGGTTCGAAGCTGTTGATGTTCAAGATGGTGTTCGGTTAGTCATTAAGACGGCTCAGCGCCGATCTTCGTTGCAACGGTTTCTACATTAGGTTTGAATCATTTTTTTATTTTTCTGATTAATATAGGTTAATTGTTTATCTGCTTATTTTTATTTATTTGGGTAGTTATTTTTATTGTTTAAATTTTGAGTATATTGGATCTTGCTTTTGAATGTTTATTAGATAGATAGTTTGTTTAGATTATCTGCTTAAAGTTTATTTGGATCTGCTTACTTTTGATTTATCTGCTTTTTTTTGGGTAATATTGATACTGCTTTTTGATTTAGTAGCTTATATTAGTTTGTTTATTTAGTACTGCTGATTGGATTTAAGTTTAATGTTTGCTTATGCTTTAGTTTTTTTGGATTGCTTAATTAGAACTTTTGCTTATTTGTCTTCAACTTGTTATGCTTATTTGCTTCAGCTTATTTTCTAGTTTTTTATAGCTTATTTGATGTTTTCTTGTTTGCTGATAAAGTTCACAGACCCATTTGGTCTGTGGGTTTTTATGATTGTTCTAATGTCCAAAAAAGTCAAAAATAATAAATATTAACAAAATTTTGTCTGGGGTGGGATTCGAACCCCAGACCCCTCGCACAACAGTCGAACACCCTTACCATTTGTAATTGTGCCTTTCTTGTGTTTATCTTCTCATTATTAAGTTAATATAGGGTTTTTAGATCTAGCAGTTTATTCAAATTAGTCTAAATTCAAGTTTTGAAGTTTATTTAATTTTATTAGTTTTCTTAATTTCAGTTTAGATAAATCTAAAAAGATAAAAAATCTATATTTTAATTTCTTTAATTAAATATTTTTATTTATTTAGTTTTAAAATATAGTTTTCATTTAAAGTTTTTTATAAGATTAAGTTTTTAAATAAACTTCTTTTACATTTAAATTTTTAGCTTTATTTAAGTTTCAAATTAGTTTTATTAGATTAAATTAGACTTCAAATATAGTCTTAATTAGTTTTAAAATATTTAAATAGTAAGTTTTTTTAATTAAATTAGATTCAAATTTTTAAAATAGATTAATTAGTCTTTTATTAAGATTTAAGTTTTAAAAATACCAAAATTACGTTTTACCAAGAACAAGCAAGTCTTACGTTAAACCGGATATCAATTTCGAGTGAGTCGAGGAAACGAACTTAATTGAACAAAATACCTATATTACTAGTGCTCTCTTGTGTTTAAACAATTTATTAGTGCTCGAGTTTGGTGGAGTTTCAATGACGTTTTGAATCTTTTGAAGTGTGTCTTGTAGCGTATTCTTTGAGTTTCATATTTCACGTGTACGTTTTAAAATGGTGTTCTTAGTTTTAAGTCTATTGAAATAACTTGGGATTTCTTTTGAGATAATGAAATCTTTTGTGTTGAGTCTGACATTTCTTTTGGTTGGTATATGGAAAAAGGGGACTTGGAAATCTATTATAGGGTTAGATAGTTGGTTGTATTCGGTAAAATAAAGGTAAGGTGTTGGAGTCGTGTTTGAAACAAGATGTAACATAAGATTTCTTTTTAATCAACACTTATTTATTTCAAATTCTAAAAGACTTTCTTTAAAATAAAGCGTAGTAAAATTTCCTTCTACTTACATAGTTTATATAATTGGGTTTAACCGATTCACGTCATTTATAATTATTAATACAAGGTTAAATTGATTTTATGAAGATTTCACATACATTTTTATCTTTCATTAATATAAAACTGTTTTGGTCATAACTTATTCGTTTCTAAAGTTTTTGGATGATTCAAAAGCCTAATATTATGTACTCGGAACGTACTTTTCAAATATTCAGAATGTATAGTCATGGGAGGTCAGTATCCTGGCCGAACTTATTGTACAAGTGTCGGGTTAAAGGTTGAGTTTGAATAGTAGTTTATTTTTATGATTTGGGATGCACGGGATACCGAGTCTTTGAGTTGAGTTTTGATTTCGTCAAGAGGGTTGTTTGTAGATTGTTTGAGTCACATAGATGTGGGGAGGTAAAGAAATATATATATATATATATATATATATATATATATATATATATATATATATATATATATATATATATATATATATATATATATATATATATATATATATATATATATATATATATATATATATATATATATATATATATATATATATATATATATATATATATATATATATGTATATATATATATTCTTTTGGAAAAGTCGATCTTTTCACAGTTTAAGTAATATGTTGCGGGGCGTAATATGTTTTGGTTGCCATTGGGTGTTTCTAGGATTATTTTTCGTTGTCATGCGTCATCTTGAATTGATACACGTTTTGGGTTTGAGTTTTCTCTTGAGTCTCGTGGTTTTTGACTGGTTTTAATTGGTGCACGTGAAATGTCGTTAGTTATCCGTGAGTTTGATTCGTTGATCGTATCTGATGGATTCAGGATGTAGTTTTGGTTTCGTATTGTTCGGGAGCGTTGAGGTAGTTATATGAAATACTTGGTCGCGCCTACACGCTTAAGTAGGTGACCATGAGAGAACGGTCGGAATACCCTTAGTGGGGAGGAAAGAGGTTCGTAGACGAACTAATGTGGTCATGAGGTCTATTAGGAGTGCCAAGGGAGATGAATAGAGATATATGTGTAATGTATGGATATTGGCACAAGTAACTGTTGGGAATAAATTATGGGTCAGTTCACTAGACGCTGTTAAGAAGAATTCAAGCGTTGATAGGATGACATTGGACGCTGACAGCCAAGCGTTGACACTTGAAGAAGTCAACGCTGACAGCCTTGAAGATTGACACTGATGGAATATATCTTCATACGAATCTTTTTGTTTATTTGTTTCTTTATATGTGTATGGTAAAGATAAGCTCGACATTGTATTTTCTATTATTATCTTTACCTAGAATAGTTGATTCGTAGCTTATTGTACAAGACTTCTTAATCTATAAAAGAAGATCTTTTAGGTTAATGTTAATCATCAGTTTTCATAAGTTTTCACAAGTTAAACCTCTTTCATTGTAATCAAGTTCGATCATTCTAATACAAGTGAAAGTTTGTTTAACATCTTTGTGTTTTAGATTAAGTGTTAATTCCGCATAACACTTAGTTACTTTATTCATAAGCAAAGGTTTCTCTACGTGTATTACTTGATCTAATCTCGTATACACAAAGCTTAATCGATCTAAGTTTGGGATCAACAAGTGGTATCAGAGCTTGTTGAGAAACTTTTGATCTTTAAGTAACGCAAGAACCCTAAAACACCTAAAACCCTAAAAACCCTAAATTTCTCAAAACCCTAAAAACATCATGTCTGGCACAAATCAGCCTTCTGCTTTGCTACAAAACAACTCCACAAATCCTAGTATCAAAATTCCCATGTTTGATGCCAGGAACTTCGAGCTTTGGAAGTCTAATTTTGAGCAATATATAGCCATCCATGACTACACTCTTTGGGAGATTGTTGAATATGGGAACACATTCAACAAAGCTCAAAAGATTGCTAATGCTATTGCCGCAAGGATAGCTCTTCCTAATTGTCCTGAAGCTGATAAGAAGGAAAAGCCTGAAGATGGAAGAGCTGTATCTGCTGATGATGTAGCCAAGAAAAGGGTGGACATGAAAATCTTGAACATCATGAAACACGCCCTAGGTCATGAGAATCAGCACAAGTACAAACGCTTTGAGTCTGCAAAAGAGCTTTGGGAAGCTCTTGAAGTAGCACATGGTGGCAATGCTGACACAAAAGAAGAAAAGAAGAAGCAACTCATGCATGAGTATGCTGTCTTTAAGGCTCAACCCAATGAGAATCTCAGCAGTGTGAGAAGTAGACTGCTTGACATCACAAGTCAACTTTCCTTCATGGGAACACAGATTGATGACCCTGACTTGAATGCTACTTTTCTCAAAAGCCTTGGTGATGTATGGAAGATTGAGACAAGATCCATTCTTGTCAATAACACCCACAAGACCTCCAGGTTTGATGACATCTTCAACAAACTAAGACTGTTGGAGAATGAATGGCTTTTGGATAGTGATAATAAATCTTCCAGTAGCAACATGGCCTTCTTCTCACAAAGTGAAGGTCAATTTGATTCCATGAACTCCTATGGACATCCAGGCACTGGATCTCAATGTGTCAACGCTGGATCACAGCCTGTCAGCGCTGGATCATATCCTGTCAACGCTTTATACTCAAGCGCTGACACACACAACTTTGGCGCTGATAGAATTAAACCTGCTGGTTTAGATCTAGATACTGTGTGTGCATTCATTGCTTCTTTGCCCAGTGATTCAAGGATTACATATGAAGATCTTGAGCAGATAAGTGATGAACAATTGGAAGAGATGGACATCAAGTGGACTATGGCTCTTGTAAGTTTAAGAGCAAACAGCTTTAATAAAAGGTTCAAGAAGAAGATGACCTTTAATGCTAAGGATGTTGCTGGATTTGACAAATCCAAAGTTGAGTGCTACAATTGTCATAGGATGGGGCACTTTATGAGGGAATGTAGATCTCCAAGAAGATCTGATGCTGGTAAGCCTTCAAGCCAAATGGTTAAGAACCAAGATTCCAAGGCCATGGTTGCTGTTCAACAAATTGATGATGTTGGAGGATGGGACTGGAGCTGGAACTTTATGGCTAAGGATGAGGAAGAGGACAGAGCTTTGGTTGCTGAAGTTAAAGAAGAGCATGTTGAATATGCTCTCATGGCACACTCCTCCTCTTCATCAGACAATGAGGTATATGATGATGTTTTCTGTTCTAAGGGTTGTCGTTTAAATACTGAAAAACTAAATCAAGAGATAGTAAAATTATTAGATGAGGCAAGTACTGAAAGATGCAAAGTATCTAATTATCAAATTGCTCTTACCCAAACAGAAAAGACAGTAGCTGAGTATAAGAAAATGGAGTTTGATTTAAAGGATCAAATAAATATCTTAAAACATGAGTTACATCAAAGTAAAGATATTCAAGATATCACAAACAGGGTTAATCTTGATTTGATAGCTCAGTTAGAGGAGGCTAACAAAAATAAAGATAATGTGAGTCTTAAAATCCAGAGATTTGATAAGGCCACACAATCCTTAGGAGAGTGTGTTAGTAAACAAAGATACTCTAAGGACATGAGTGGGATTGGGATGAAAGATTATACTGGTGTTCCACCACCAGCTGGGGATTTCTATGGTGTCCAATCAAAGGACTTATCTTGGACTGGCTTGCCAGAACTTCAAGAGAAGGAATTCATTCCTCCACCTAGAGTGACTTCCCCAGTTGAAGAATACAAACAAAAACTGACTGACCTAGATGAGTGGAAGAAAGCTAACCACACTTTGTTTGTTAAGGGAGGGTTGTTGTGTGAAAGTCCAAATGAGCCCACACCAATCACGAGCCATAATATTGTGGAGTCCAATGATCCTACACCTATTAAAATCACACACCCTACCACTGGCAAAGCTGTGGACCTTGGCCCACAAACTGTTAGAAAACCTAGTGTTAAGTATGCAGAGATGTATAGGAATACTAGGTCACCAAAAAGCCAAGTTAGTAACCATGGAACAGGCTTCTTTGCTTCTAGGCCTAAGACTATGTCTAGAAAAGCTTGTTACTCATGTGGTAGCTTTTCACATTTGGCATACAAATGTGTCAACGCTTCCAATGTCAACGCTGATTGGAACCATTTCAGCGCTGACAAAAGTCAACATAGGTCAAACACTGTCAGACCCAATACCTTTGTGAACAAAAGTTCACAAGTTGTTAGACCAACCCCATTCTTTTCTAGAAGGTCTAACACACAAGGCCTAAGACCTTTTCAAAAGTCAAACACTTGGTCCAATAGGCAATGGGTTCCTGTAGCAAACCCTAGGTTCAACGCTGATAAAGGCAATCGGGGCGCTGACAAGAACAATTTCAGCGCTGACAGACATACTGCCAAACCTAGGTATTTGCAACCACAGGGAAATAGGTCTAAAGCTTCTATTAGCTTAACATGGAGACCAAAACAAGACCAAAACCCTAATTTTACTGGTCTTTCTATGACATGCAACAGGTTTCATTATATTTCAAAGGCCATGTCAACACCAATTGGGGTTAACTGGGAATTTCATTCAAAAAGGGATGAAAATGGGGTTGTTATGAGAACCAAGTCTGTTCTTGTTGAACAACCAGATGAATCCAAGTCTTCCAAGGCTTGGGTTCCCAAAGAAAACTAATGTGTTTTCTTTATGTGCAGGGCATTCAGAAGAAGATCAATGATTATGGATATTGGGATAGTGGATGCTCAAGGCACATGACAGGAAAGGAAGACTATCTGACAAACTTCACTCCTATTCAAGATGGTGATAAGGTATACTTTGGAGGGGGCTATGGCACCATCACAGGAAAAGGAACCCTTATTACCAATAATCTACGTTTTGAGAATGTCTTCCTGGTAAAAGAACTGGATTATAATTTGTTTAGTGTATCACAAGTGTGTGATAACAAAAATAAGGTTCTTTTCACTGATACTGAGTGCTTGGTGTTAAGCAAAGATTACAAGCTCCCTGAGGAGAAATACATAGAATTTAGAACACCAAGGCATAAAGACATATATAATGTGAATCTTAATGGAATTAGGATGAATAATAAAATGATGTCATGTTTTTATGCTAAAGCCTCAGTAGATGAAAGTAATCTTTGGCACAGGAGATTAGGGCACATAAACTTTAAGAATATCAATAGACTTGTGAGGCTTGGTTTAGTTGATGGTTTGCCTGAAAATGCTTTCCACAATGACCACTCTTGTGTTGCATGTCTTAAGGGCAAGCAGCACAAGGTCTCATTCAGGTCTAAACAGGTGCACTCTAGTTCTAAACCACTTCACTTATTACATATGGACCTCTTTGGTCCAACTAATATAGAAAGTTTAAAGGGTAAATCATATTGTTTTGTCATCACTGATGATTTTTCCAGGTTTACATGGACTTTCTTTTTAGCCAAGAAAAGTGAAACTGCCCAAAGTCTGATTAATTTCATTACCCAGATTGAGAAGAAGAATGGTAATGAGGTCAAAATTATTAGAAGTGACAATGGGGGTGAGTTTAGAAATCAGTTGTTAGATGATTTTTGTGCCAAGAAAGGGATTACTAGGCAGTTTAGCATAGCTAGAACCCCACAGCAAAATGGGGTTGCTGAAAGGAAGAACAGAACCCTAATTGAAGCAGCCAGAACCATGTTGGCTGATGCCCACTTTCCTATAGCCTTTTGGGCTGAAGCTGTTAACACAGCTTGTTATGTTCAAAATAGGGCATTGGTCAACAAAATACATAATAAGACACCTTATGAGTTACTTTGGGGAAGGAAGCCAAATATTTGCTTTCTCAAGCCTTTTGGTTGTCATGTAGTTGTTTTAGAAACTAGTGAAGCCCTAGGTAAATTTGATTCAAAAGGTGATGAAGGCTACTTCATGGGTTATTCAGTGCAGAGCAAAGGATATAGGGTTTACATTAAAAAGGAAAAACGTATACTTGAAAAAGTACATGTTAGGTTTTTAGAGAGTAAACCTAGTGATCCTGAAAGTGGTCCAAATTGGTTGTTTGACTTGGAACCTTTATCTAGAGCTTTAAATTATATGCCTGTTACTGATCCAGACATTGTGAAGGTAACTTCAAGTGTTTTGGAAAAGAGAATTGGTAATGTTTCAGGTATACAGGTTGCTAAGGAGGATGGACCACCAGCAGTTGAGTCATCTCCCACACAAGAATATGTTACACTTCCTATATGGACAGATGAGTATTATGCTGCTGCTGCTGCTGCTAGAAAAGAGAATGGTGGTTTCCAAATACCACCAAATACAAACATGCATGGTTCTTCAGGCGCTGACAAAGGGAAATCAAGCGCTGACAAGAGCAATTCAGACGCTGATGGATCAGACGCTGACAACAACAGTTCAAGCGTTGTTAGCCCAAGCGCTGACAAACAAGGTTCAGCCTTTGATGACACCTTTGCACATCTTTTCTCTTCACATTTTGAACAAGGTGGACCTTCCAATGTCCATGAAGAGATTCCTGTTGATCAAAGAGAGTCTGATGAAGAAGATATTGGTAACATGGAGCGTGAAATTGAGGACACCAGACTTTTTGAAGGAGGAGTTCTCACTTCCACAGCTAAGGATCACCCCTCATCTCAGATCATTGGTGATGTTATGGCTCCAGTTCAGACAAGAAGATCCCATCAAAATCTTGGTGGATTTATTGCCAATATACACAAGAAGGTTGATACCCCTCTTGTACAAGCATGTTTGTTTGCATGTTTTCTGTCACAAGAAGAACCCAAGAAGATTTTTGATGCTCTCAAAGAACCTAGTTGGGTGGAAGCAATGCAGGATGAGCTTCACCAATTTGCTATACAGGATGTTTGGGAGCTGGTTGATTGTCCTAGATATGTGAGACCAATTGGGACAAGATGGGTTCTAAGGAACAAGAAAAATGAAAGAGGCATTGTGGTCAGAAACAAGGCACGTTTGGTAGCTCAGGGATATACACAAGAGGAAGGAATAGATTATGAAGAGGTCTTTGCTCCTGTTGCAAGAATTGAAGCTATAAGAATTTTCCTAGCTTATGCCTCTTGTATGAACTTCACTGTTTATCAAATGGATGTGAAGAGTGCTTTCCTCTATGGGACAATTGTTGAGGAGGTATATGTCATGCAACCTCCTGGTTTTGAAGATCCTGAGAATCCAGACAAGGTTTATAGAGTGAAGAAAGCTATGTATGGACTTCATCAGGCCCCAAGAGCATGGTATGGTACATTATCCACCTACTTGGTGGAAAATGGTTTTAAAAGGGGCAACATAGATCAGACATTGTTCACAAAGAAGAAAGGTAAGGATGTCTTACTTGTCAAGGTCTATGTTGATGATATCATTTTTGGATCAACTAATCCAAAGATGAGTGAAGACTTTTCCAAGCTTATGACAGATAAATTCAAGATGAGTGCAATGGGTGAGATGAACTTCTTTCTAGGCTTACAAGTTCAGCAGAAAGAAGATGGTATCTTCATCTCCCAAGACAAATATGTAGCTGAAATCTTGAAGAAATATGGTTTTTCTCCACATGAAAAGGATGCTTCCACTCCTATGGATAGGGAACACCCTTGGGGAAAAATTGGAGCTGGAAAGGATGTGGATGTTAGGCACTATAGATCAATGATTGGTTCATTGATGTATCTTACAGCCTCAAGACCTGACATCATGTTTGCTGTGTGTGCTTGTGCACGCCATCAAGTGACTCCCAAAGAATGTCACCTTTTTGCTGTGAAAAGAATTTTTAGGTACCTAAGATGTTATCCAGATCTTGGCTTGTGGTACCCAAAAGATTCTCCATTGGAGCTTATTGCATATTCAGACAGTGACTATGGTGGGGACAAGTTTGATAGGAAATCCACAACTGGTGGATGTCAATTTCTTGGGAGTAGATTGATATCTTGGCAATGCAAGAAACAAACAGTGGTGGCAAACTCTACAACTGAAGCAGAATATGTGGCTGCAGCTGCTTGTTGTGGACAAGTTTTATGGATTCAGAACCAGCTGTTGGATTATGGGTATAATTTTATGCATACCAAGATTTTTGTAGACAATAACAGTACTTTATGCATTATTAAAAATCTTGTACATCATTCTAAAACCAAACACATAGAAATTAGACATCACTTTATAAGAGATTGCTTTGAGAAAGGTTTAATACAACCAGATAGGGTAGCCACAGAAGATAATGTGGCTGATTTATTAACTAAACCTTTTGATACTGGAAGATTTCAATATTTGGTAACAAATATTGGAATGGTTAATCTCACTTAATATGTGTTTTGGAACCTTTTTGTAAAAGTATGTACAGGATAATGTATTGTTATTGGTCTTTGTGATGATTTAGATTTTTTCCACTTTATTTTTCTAACACTGACAAAGGTAAATGTAACGCTGATAAGTGTTATTTTGCCGTTGTTAGAGATATTATTGTCTAACGCTGAAAAGAGTTCCTTCAACGCTGATAAGTGTTGTCGGGGCGCTGTCAGCAACAAATGTTAGTTTTGTGGTTTTCAATCTAAATGTGTAGGTGGTGGTAGCTTTATGCCATTGGATACAGAGTTGCTTATGGATCTTTGAAGAGCTATTTGGACATGTTTTTGTTTATGGATGATGGTTGGAATATTTATATTCCTATCTTGACATAAATTTTTAATGTTCATATATATTTTGAGAAACTCATGTATCATAGTTTGAGGGGAGGTTTAAGGAACCTTTAAGACTTTTGGGTATTCTTATAATACTCTCATCACAATTCTAGATTGTGTCCACAGGTGAGTATGGGTTAGTTTTACTAAACCATGAGGCACTGTAGCATGCAAAGTTGATAAACTATGCATGCTGCCAAGACATTTTTGGCCTAGAATTGGTTGTGGTCTGATGGGAGACTTGGGAATAGTTTTGTTATGGGTTTACCTGGGAGTTACAAAGAATTTTGTGAAATAACTTTGTTGGTAAGTATTTTGGTTAGCAAGGGACACTAGAGGACGTTTGTGTCTATCTTGCTTAAGCAAGTGTGCATAAATGGACAGTGCTTGCCGCCCAGTAATTATTATCAACTTGTAAGATATTTCCCTTAGGATAAATTACTTTGTTAAGGTCTTTTTCTTTTTAAATATTTTTATTTTTGTTTTTAGACGCTGACAAGTTTTTCTCCAAACGCTGTTACGTCCAATCGTGACGCTGACAAGGCTTTATGCAAACGCTGACAAGAAAATATAGCCGTTGGGCGCTGATGGGCTATTTTTGACCGTTGACACCTAGTGGGTCCTACCCAGTTGTTATTTTTTTGACTAATCTTTGGCCGTAATTTTGGGGAGTTGTTACTTTTAATTAATGCATGAGATAAGTTATATTTGATTCAATATTTTCATCATTACTCTTTGAATATAACTGCCTCATTTTTGACCAATCAAACTCATGCATCTCTCCTATAAATTTGGCTAATCTTTTTATTCTGGGTATTCATATTTTCTTGTCTAACATTTTTCTCCTAGATTTTTCCCATATCACATAACCTAAACAGCTTTCAACATGGCACCAAAGTTCAACTCAAAGAAATTAACATTGGAGTTCAAGAGCCAACATAATATGGTAGCTTACTTGACTGCTGATAATGATTTGTTCCCTCAGTATTCACAAATGGTGGCATTTTTAAATGCATCCTCATTAAGGTATGCACTTTCTCATACACCATTAGTCCCTGTCGCACACATTAGACAGTTTTGGAATAATGTTAGTTCCACAACAGCTAATGGAGTGACCACATTAACATCTACTGTTCATGGAAGAACATGGGTGGTCACTGAAGCCTTGGTTCGCCAAGCTTTGCGTCTTGATGACGCTGATGGTGTGACTACCCTTGCCATTGCAACAATAGAACAAGGTCTTAGGGAATTGGGTTATCCTATTCCTGCTGATGTCACTTTAAATAAATATCATAAGCAGGAATTTCCCTCTGACTGGAAATATTTGATACATGTCCTTCTCCAATGCTTAAGTCCAAAATGTACTTCTTTTAATGAAATAAACAGGTCAATTGCAAGTGCTTTGGTTTGTATAACACGTGGGCTTAAGTATAATTTTTCAAAAATGATTTTTGAAGGGATGTGTAAAAATAAGGGAAGTAAAATGACTTTGACTTACCCAAGATTTTTGCAAATGGTGTTTGATTTACAAGAGTATTGTACTAGGGATCATGACACTTTTTATGAGATCCCTAAGCAACAGAAAACCATTTTTGCCAAAATGAGCTCCACAAACAGATCTATACCTCTTACTCAAGCCATGCTTGAAGTAATTCAGGCTGCTCAACCACAACCAGACCCTGCACCTCAACTTGAGCCTATTCTTGAACCATTACCTTCACCTGACCACATGGACGTTGACCAACCCAATGTCAACGCTGACACTCAAAATGTTGGCGCTGACACAGCCAATCTCAACGCTGATGACATCCCTGGACAATCCCAAACACCCCTTAACCAACCAACACCCACACAATCTACCTCATCTTCCACCCCATTACAATCTAGGTTGAATAAACGCCAAAGGACTACTGGAGTGTTCTCCTCTAGTGATCCTAGCCTTGTTGCAGAGAGAACCACCTCCACAAGTGTGGCTGGTGCCATGGATGAGGCTGGGGCTATTGACACAAGCTTAGATGCTGGTCAAGACAGTCCCAACATCATTAAGACCTCATCCATGCCCTATGATTCTATTTTGGGAGGTCAAATCCCCATTCTAGCTGAGGGCAGATTGGAACCTATGACATTGACTGAATTGACGGCTGCTGTCATTAGCTTGCAAAAGCAAAATGTCAGCCTTGTACAAATTGTCAACAAACAGGGCCGTGAACTCCAAGTATTGAGGGAGTGGGTAACTGTTTTGGAGAATCCAAGTAGCAGGAGTAGGGTGGAGGAATCTTCCAAAGGGGAGGATGAAGAGGATGAGCTGATTCATACAGCCAGTGAGAAGAGTTCACAATTTAGTGAATCTTTAGGTATTGCTGAAGCTCTTACAAGTCTGAAGCAGCATCCTGTTATTGATACATCCAAGGTGACACCATTAAACTTGGAAGGATCTTTCACAGAAACAATGGGCGCTGATACAGGTTTGAACGCTGACACATCCAGCGCTGACAAAGGTAATCGAGGCGCTGATAAAGGTAACTTGAACGCTGACAAAGTTGCAGGTGGTGTTGATGTATTCCAGTCATCAGCAATCATCAAATATGTGTCCACATAGATTTCTTCTTCTACCTTACCTATTATTGATCCAAAAGACAAGGGTAAGGGGATTCTGGTTGAAGAAGATGTTCCAAAGAAGATGCAGCACAAATTGCATTTGATGAACAGTTGGCTGCACAACTTTTGGAAAGAGATTTGAAGAGGAGTGGTAGATCACCATTTGTTGCCACTTCTGAGAGTGAGGAAGAGAGTGGTGGTGAAAAAGAAGAAGATAGCTCAGATTCAAGTGTTCAAATTATTGAAGATCCAGAAAGACTTGAATATGGGGATGAGTTAGCAAAGGAAAGATTGAGTGATTTGAAGAATCAGATTGATTGGGACCTTCCAGAAATCACCAGAATGTACCATGCTTGGGAAGACAAGGTTATGGACAACCCAGGGATGAGTTTGTCAGATCAAATTTGGGGGTTGGAAGTTCTTCTCAGGGTACAAGATGATATAAAGGTGATTTTGAGGTTTAATGCACAAGAGGTCAAGACTTGGCTTAAAAGAGATAGAAGGCAGTTGTATTACAAGTTGCTTAGATGCCATCAACCTAGATAGACATACAAGAAGTTGCTGGCTTTATCTTTTGAGGAGCTAGAGTATAGGGCACATCCTATTTGGAGGAATGTGCAAGAAAATAATGTCTACCAGTTTCTTTCAGAAGAAAGGAAACAAGAGCTTGCTGAGGAAATGCAGATTCAAAAGGAGATGAGGATTGCTCAAAGACCAGTGAAGAAAGGAGATCCTCTCCAATTTCCCAAAGATATGGATGTGTATTATCCAACTGAAGGTGTCATAAGGAAGCATCTCAAGCTTTCTCCATTGGAAGCTTCAGATTTGGTTAATGTAGTACCTCTAGATGACAGAAATCCAATCATCAGTTTTGATGAAGATGAGTGTGGATTTTGGAAGATTGGCAGGTTTGGAAAGGAGGTACATACTTTCACTTCAATTATTTCTATCTTTGCAAGCATAGACAGAGAAGACTTGGTGCATCTATGGAGATTAATAGAGGCCAAGTATACAGCTGAAGCACCTACTTCAGCAAATGGAATAAGACTTTGGAACACATTTTTGACTTTGTGTGGTCCAAGAGAAGCAGATCCTGCCATATGGAAGGATCTTGAAGATGATCTCAGTAATCTTCATTGGAGGCTTTATTCTACTTGTGGTGTATTTCATTTGAGCTCTACAAAGTTTTCAGAGTATCTACTTGTGGATGCTGACTATTTCTTGTCCAAAGAAGTATTGGAGAAGATGAAGGAGACACCCTTGGAGATTGATTATACTAGTGATGTGGCCAAAGACTTGATTAGATATGTTTATCACCAACATAAGAAGTTTTTGCAAGATTCCTCCTGAGCCTTAAGTTTTTATTCAGAAACTTGATCATTGGAATAGATATCAAGTTTAGGGGAGGATTGTTGGGAATAAATTATGGGTCAGTTCACTAGACGCTGTTAAGAAGAATTCAAGCGTTGATAGGATGACATTGGACGCTGACAGCCAAGCGTTGACACTTGAAGAAGTCAACGCTGACAGCCTTGAAGATTGACACTGATGGAATATATCTTCATACGAATCTTTTTGTTTATTTGTTTCTTTATATGTGTATGGTAAAGATAAGCTCGACATTGTATTTTCTATTATTATCTTTACCTAGAATAGTTGATTCGTAGCTTATTGTACAAGACTTCTTAATCTATAAAAGAAGATCTTTTAGGTTAATGTTAATCATCAGTTTTCATAAGTTTTCACAAGTTAAACCTCTTTCATTGTAATCAAGTTCGATCATTCTAATACAAGTGAAAGTTTGTTTAACATCTTTGTGTTTTAGATTAAGTGTTAATTCCGCATAACACTTAGTTACTTTATTCATAAGCAAAGGTTTCTCTACGTGTATTACTTGATCTAATCTCGTATACACAAAGCTTAATCGATCTAAGTTTGGGATCAACAGTAACGTGCCATAGAGAGTGTTGGAAGGGGATATAATACCTCAAAGGTATTTATGATTGTGCGTAAGGCATGTAAGTTTTCCGAAAATTTCCTAAGATTTAGTAGGTTTGCCTATTACTATGAGGTAGAACCATAAGTAGAGCAAGTAGGAGAAGTGAGAGGAGTTGTAGTTAGTGCCTTTCCAAGGAAACTGTTGATGGAATGATTTCAAGAACAAGAGTTGATGGAAATTGCAACGGATGCAAGGTAAAAGTTGAGTTGCTTAGTAGTAGATTGGATGTGGAAAGCGGTTGAGTGGTCTGATGAGAGGAAGCATTGGTCTTTTAAAATGCGTGTAGAATTTTGCAAGTAGAACGAGGTAGGAATTTATTCGTATTGCCGCTAAGAGAGGGTGAAAGGAGGACATAGTTGAAACTGCTAAGGATGTTGTATGAACGCTTTGGGTTTATGGTTATGCATTTGGCTTCGCCAAAGCACTAGCGGTTTTCACGGTGTCAATGAACCAAGTGTGCATGAACGTGTATGAACGAGTTGTCATCAGGAGCATCGACGACATCTTGATCTACTCAAATCTGAGAAGGAGAGTGAGGCGAATTATGTGTTGGTTTTGGAGTGGAGTTATACGTGAGATTTTCGAGTGTGAGTTTTAGTATTAAGTTTACCATGATGAGTAGTTAGAGATGATGACATATCATGGAACCAGCAAGGGGCGAAGTGAAGAAGGATGAGGAAGCATTTTGGAGGCTGAAGAAGTGGATTGGATAATGAGCCGATCTTGGCATTATCGGAAGGACTGGATGAATTCGCGAAGCATGACGATACGTGGAGCAAGGATTTGGACGCGTACGAGGACGAAAAAGAAAGGCGATCGCTTATACGTTGCAGGAACTGAAGATTTGGAAGAACTGGATAGACTTAGTTAGTGGAGCTGGACTGTTATATCTGCCTAGAATGCTAGAGGCATTTGGTGTACGAGACGTGGAGAATGATCTATAAGGATCATGAACGTCTCCAACACATATTCAATCATCTTGATTGAACATTTGGCAAAGGTAATGGGTGGAGTTAATTGATGGAAGAAAATTGCAAGGCCTAGTACCATCTGGGAAAGGCAAGTATGGTTGATGAGACATGGAATAAGAAGAATGAAGTGAAGCTGAGACGAACTTGAACTATATGGATGACGTATTAGGGTGATTTGGATGAAGGATGTAGGTTGCACGAGTTGAGTTGTCTAAAGCAGAGAACGCGTCAACCTGTATGTTGCGTGGCTTGGACAATCGTATGAAGAAAAGGGACGTAGACTATACTTCCTACATAGATAGGAGTAGCTTAGAAAGGTCGATGTAAAGACGAAGTTGGTGGAAGGGATACATAATGCGGTGGAGGATTAAGTACGATGAGAGTTGGGTGATAGTCGATAGACTGACTAATTCATCACCTATTTCAAGAGGAACGAGAAGTCACGTAGTTGAGAAGTTGGAAGGATTGCATACGGATGTGATGGAATAGAGGGTTTTGCGTAAAAGTTAGCCTAATATGCATGGAATGCCTTATGAAGAATTATGGCAAGGGAAGAAACGATGGGAAGCAAGCGTAGTATACCGTTGATAGGCTAATGGTTGGTATGAGTATACTATAGGGGTAATTGAGAAAGACGCCTAGAGCATTGGCGTGAGATTTGGAGATAGTTGGAGGACGCATTATAGTAGGAAGAACTCTTCTACAAAGAGAGGGTCACCGGTGATAGGAGCATATTCCCCATTGATGAGAATGTAGGGAATAAAGGAGGAAACGCCTAAATTATAGGCTGAAGACGCGATATAAGATGGAATGGAAATTAAGATTGTGGAGAGACAAGCGAAAAGTAGAATGAAGGAAGAATGATTCGAGGAAGCAAGAGGTTGTGAAGATAGTGGGGTGATATTGAAGAGAAATCATTAGATCAAGAGGTTGGTAGTCACGAACAATGGACCGTTCACCTAGAGAAAAGGTGTAACATATGCTAGTATGAAGGATGGTTAGTTACTTGGTGCCGAGCATGGGAAATCAAGGATGAGGTGGTGGTTATGACATGTTCCTTGTGAATATTATGGGAAGATTTTGGTTATGCAATCCTGCATATACCATTGGATGTGTTAAGGTTGGGAGAACTTTCGAATGATGGAAAATCCATAGAGGATAGAATCCATTAAGTCTGGTGATAGGAATTGTAGTAGAAACTGCTGGAGTTGATTCATAGGAGATGAGGTGGATCACCGATACAGTGGGATGAAGTTAAAAGCGGCCAACGTATTGGACCAGAGGTGGATCGGAAAACTATGGAGGTGGCAGTGGCTAAGTAGAGGTTGTAAATAGCAAGGAACCGACAAGAGAGCTATGCGGACAAGAGGCGTAAGCCGTTGAGATTTGGGATAAAGTTATGCTAAAGGTTTCACCATGGAAAGGGGTGATGCGGTTTGGGAAGAAAAGGGAAGTTAGCACCTAGATTTGTGGGTCCATATGAAATCCTTGAAAGGATTGGGCTAGTGGCGTATAGGTTGAGATTACCGGAGAAATTGAGTAGTGTGCATGACGTATTTCATGCGTAGCAAGAACTGACTTGCAGGTACCGTTAGATGATATTAGTATGGATACGAGTCTTCGTTTTATCGAAGAGCCGATAGAGATTTTGGTTTGTGAAGCTAGGACGTTGGATAGAAAGGGTAATATACCGTAGTTATGGGTAGATGGAATTTGGAACGTGGACTAGAGTTCACGTGGGAACGGGAAGGATTTATGAGGAGCAAGTATCCTCAGCTAAATTGATAATGACGATCCTAAGGAGTAAATCTCGAGACGAGATTTCTATTAGGAGGGAGTGATGTGACAACCGTGGTTTTGAGGTTCGTCACTTGGTCCTATTTTTAGGTTAATTTATGTGTGACTATTTGTTTGTGTGTTTACATGTTTATTTTGCGTGAACGAGGTTAGTATGGATATCGTATATGGTATTAAGTACTCATAAGTAAATCGAGGAACGGTTATCTCATGTTCATGAGCTCACAATGTAGTGACTATGAAATGAGATGGTGTTATTTGGTGGTTTTAAGTATACGTATATGTATTATAGAAAATCGTATTTTTACGATTTATGGTTTAGCGTTTGGAGGTCTCGGATGAGGTAATTAGTCAAATGAATATTTTTCGGGATGGTTTTAAGTCATTTAGGACTTAGTTATAAAGTTTATTTCAAAATTTGAGATTTTTTATAAAAGTGTATATTTTACGTCTTTTATGGTAAAACGCGTAAATTTGACTAGTTTTACGGTTTTAAGGTTTTGGAAGCTTTAGGAGCTGAAATAAATTAAGAAAAATTAAGGTAATGTTATTAATACAAATATTAATAATAAAAAGAAAAAAAAACGAATTTTAAGGGGTTTAGGTCGGTTTAGAAAAAAAAAAGAAGAAAAAAAAGGAGAAATAGTAGGGAATTATATATGGCAATTATACTTGGGCTAGGACTTTATACATAATTATATAATGATTTTAAAGAGGAAAAAAACATAAATCCCTGGAGGAAAGTAAAAACCGACGGTCACATAAGAGAAGTTCGGGTTTCTTCAAAAATTTTGGGGTTTTCATAAATTAAAGGTAAAACCTTCATAACCCTTTTCAATTAAATTGTTTTTATGTTTTCTTTAATCATCTTATGATGGATTTAGGTTAGGGTTTAATGTAAAAATAGTAAACTAATGTTATATTAATGATATCATGATGATTACATGAACTAGGGCTTGTATTTAATGGGGTTATGGGTAATTAATTAAGTTAATTTGATTAAACCCGTTTTTAAAAACTGGGCAGAATTTTGAGTCAATTGTTTTGATCATATCAGGAGTTCTATATACTCTTATTTTGCGATCCAAGTATCCATAGAAAGGTATTTGAAGTGGCTTTCCAATGCAAGAAACGAGAACTAAATTGAAGGTAAGGAAGTGGGTCAAAAACAGGTTACAACAGTCGGAGGTCAAAGTAGTTTTGAAGTCAGCCTGTTTTCTTTTTAAGTTTTGGGTTGTTTGGGGTACTTAGGGTTGCATTGGGATCTTCTAACGAACATGAGAGATGGTTTATATATTATAGTAAGTATCTGAATTGAGGCTAAGGTTGTGGTTTAGGGTAAGACCCCCTAATCATAACAAACTTTTTGTATGTTTAAAATCAGTAAATCTGGAATGACAAAAGTATATATATATATATATATATATATATATATATATATATATATATATATATATATATATATATATATATATATATATATATATATATATATATATATATATATATATATATATATATATATATATATATATATATATATATATATATATATATATATATATATATATATATATATATATATATATATATATATATATATATATATATATATATATATATATATATATATATATATATATATATATCGGGGCCTTAACAGTAGCTTTAAGGTAGGGAAAAGTGGGAGGTGTTATATAACATATGCAAGGGTATAAATATTCCCTTTACAGAGATCATGGGTGTGTTTAGATGGGTGTTTGGCTTATAGTTTGGAGACCTAAAACTGGGACTATTTTTGATAAAATGTTAACGGGATGTGTTATGAAGTAAAACGAGTTAAGGGCTTTATAGAAGGGTGTAATGTGATGCTTAGAGCATATATATGAGGTATATATATGGGAGAAGGTTAGATGTCCATCATAGGTTGATGAGCCATTTTAGTGTTTGGTTTATGTTTTGATTATGTGTTTTTGGTTGTTAGTTTTTTTGCTAGTGCGCGGATGTTTAGAGAAGCTCAATCAGGTGAGTTTCATAGTCCCATGTTTTCTAATCTTTATGGCTTCCAGATGGGATGGAAGAGACACTGTTTTGTTTTGTTATTTATAAATTATGCTGTGAATGGTTTGGCGTTGGTAATGGACTTATGTGTGCATACTTATATGATTAACTGCTAGTTGATTCTTGATTGTTTATGTTTTGACTTGGTACCAAGGGGTTGTTGACAAGGCGGGGCCTTGGGATTTGGTTCATAGGTGTTTGGATGCCTATGGGAGTATGGTGTTTGGTATGGCTAGGAGCCTGAGTTTTGGTTTGATTAGTTAAATCTTGAATGTTAGTTTGTTAATGCATATTAGTATCACATTGTCCATATGTTTTTAACTTTTGGTTGTTACTCACAGCTTATGGTATGATTTTGGCGTTTGAGTCTAAACCTATGACTCTCACCAACATTATGTTGACGTGTTTTAGTGTCTCTTTCAGGTGTGAATGTGGTTAAGCTTGAGGATAAAAGTGGCTAGACTTGGATGCATTAGGATTGCATATAGAAGGAGATCCCCGTTCCTTCTTAGTTTACCTTTATGTTTTTGGTTTTGATAAGTGATACATGTTGGCACCTATATGTTTGTTTGGTTTATGTTTATTGTTTGTCTTGGGTAAGTGGTAGGACTGTTACCTACTTACCTAGACTACTGCATTGTTGAGATATTGTCATGACATTTGTGTCGCCATTTATGACATTATATTTGCATTTTAGTTTTCTCTATAGAGACACCATTTGTTGTGATGATATCCATACGTCGCGCCCCATATTCCGCCATGGTGGGGTGTTACAGATGGATACTCGGTAGTAATGTCATGAATATTGGTTATGAAGCCCTGACAGTCGTGTGATAATAAAGCATGCGCCTCCATGGATGAAATAATTTGTACCGACCTACCTGGTAGAAAACCCTGGTGTATGTACTCTGGAGATTTAACATCACCGAAGATAACCCGATAAGTGTGGCAGTTAATCGTAGCCTGGTGTTTGGATAACCAGTCCATGCCCAAAATCAAGTCAAAATCGCACATGTCCAAAGGTAGTGCATCAACTCAGCGGATCTTATCATCAAATTATAGGGGAAGATCTATGTACACCTGAGTGATTCGTATAGATTCCCTAAGCGGCATGGAAATGCATAAGGCATTATCTAATGGCATAGGGTAAATCCTAACACGTACAACATAAGTAGTGGATATGACTAAATGAGTCGCTCCATTATCAAATAGAACACATGTTGCCAATCCATTCATAAAGAGATTTCCGGTGATGGTACCTGAAGTCTTGTTCGCGCTGATCTCTAGTAGTAGTGAACACACGACCAGAAGTAGGAGGTGGCTTGGAGTCGGCATGTCTAGAAGTGCCTTCTATCTCACCCTGGCGACAGTCCTTCTGCTGATGGCCTTGTTGGCCACACTTGAAACAACCACCAGTACCTCGGCGACAAACACCAGAGTATCTGCGCGAACAAGTAGGATAGATAGGATGCGTGAATCCTCCAGCAGGCGTTCTAGTTATCTGAGAGCCTGTTTCAGCATTACATGCATGAGACATGATCGTGGAACATAAGCATGAATACATAGAAGGTTTAAAAATTACCAGATGAGGTAGAAAGGTTATGTTGTGAACCTCTACGGTCCTGATCCCTACCGTTGTTGTTGTTGTTAATGAATTAAAATCGTTGGAGTGTAAAAATACCATAACATAAGATAGTTTAACATGAAAGAAGGTTAATGTAGGGACCTGCTGTTTTTCGAGTTATTAGCGTTTTTACGGTAATTATCACTACCGCCACGCCTCTCTGAACCAGAACGGTCGTTGGTCTGACCGTTTCCTTAGATGCTTGCTGCTAAACGGTCGTAGGCTTACGGTCGTCAGGCTTCTGCTTGAAATATAAAGTTGAACAGAGGATGATATGAAAATGAAAATACTTATGGAAATGAGTGGTTTACAATTGGTGATTGAAGATACCACTTCACTGCTCTGTCATCACCAAACTCCTCTCGTTCCTAAAGCATCTCAAGCTTACGGGCTGCATCGGCCACCTGTGCTACTGTGGTGAACATAGCACAAACCAAACTGTTGGCAACCGAAGTGCGAAGAGCCCAACAAAACTTCTCAGCTTGCTCCTCAACTGTACCAACTGTTGCTCCCAAGAAACCAGCCAAACGAAGAAACTTCTGCATGAATTCGTTGCTATTCTCCCCAGCAACCTGTCGGATATTATGATAATCCCGCATAAGCTTTTCCTGTTCAGCATGTGGAAAGTACTGGTTAAGGAAGAGCTCCTTAAATTGGTCCCATGTCAAAAGTGCAACCCAATTATCACCACCATTGGACTGCTTGACAGACTTCCACCACTGCAGCACATCACCTTCAAACTTATAGCAAGCCAGTCTTGCCTTGAAAACGTCGTCACAACCCATCGCATCGAATATCTAATCGATGTGAGAAATCCAAGCCTCAGCCTAATTGGGGCTGTCAGTCTACTCAAACGAACGGGGTCGCTGTTTGTTGAATCGCTCCAACCAAGTCATAAAAGTAATAGGTGGTGGTGGTGGAGGATTGTTGTTGTTGTAGTGGTTTTCTGGATGAGGGCCAAATTGAACGCCCTGAGCTTGAATTTCAGCGTGAACTTTGTCCGTGATTTCATTACGAAGTTGGGGAAGGATGGCTTGCAGAGCTGCACTGACAGCTACAGCCAACTCTTGAGCATTGCGTGTGTTCACCATCTGACAGTTTAAAACAAAATGCAACATAATTGATAAGTCTGAATTGAGATGAACATAAAAATGCATGAACAATGTATAAATCAATGAGGCAGTTTATAATGCATGAAACAGTGTAGAATGCATAATGTAGTTTATAAAAACTTTTATATGCGCGATGGTAAACGCCTATGGTCAGTTCACCCAAAACAAAAGACATAGCGACGGGACGCCTATGGGTCAGTCCTAAAGTTAAAAGTTTAGATAAAAGCACATGCGACTAAATAGGGCCAAACCTGTACCAACCATTACTTAGTCATAAACTTGCGACAATGATATGAATGCATGAAATGAAATGAAAATGAATGAATGCATGAAAACCAACTGTCAGTTTTAGGAAGACGCTGGTGAGTACCCGTAAGTCACAAGTCATGTTTTACAGGGTCGAAACCTTGGGCTCTGATACCATAATTGTAACACCCCATTTGTTAAGCTGGAATGCTATAGTAAAATATGGCGTGTCATCAAAGAATGCAAGGTAAATGTCTAAACATTCATGACCATAAATTAGAAATACCGAAATCAAACATCGGTAGTCTAAGTAACTCACACACAACCAATATTAAGTACTGTAAATGAAAGGACTAAATAATGTCCAAATGAAGTAAAGTATGAAAAAGTAGGAATAAATGCATAAGGTAAAAGAGGCCGGATAGCTTCCATCTGAATGCACATACTCTGGAGATCCTACTTGCGACCTTGGGTACCTGCCGTTTGGGAACATGGAAATGGAAAACGGCTGAGCATAACGCTCAGTGCACAGATATATAGCATAGCATAAAGACATAAAGGAATGAAAGCATATAAAGCATATAAAGCTTGAATTGCAGCGGAAATGAATTAGTCCTGGGAAAACCTAGATGTATGTCATGTTTACTAGTTTTAGTTCTGAAGACATAGCTTATGTTACTTATGAAAATCTGTATTAGTTTAATATACCAAAAGCCAATATAGGTCATGAGGTCAACAACGTGCATGAATACTTGGAGGGGTGACCTCGTTATGCAAATTAGATGGGATGCCTCTAATTAATTGGTAATGGGTATGAGGGATCAACTCCTTGTGAAGGATGCAAGGCACACACCACATTCACCATGAAATCCTGACTGAAACTGAACCTAGTATGCACCCATACGCCCCAAATGATAATAATATAATATGGCCAAATAACTGAAAGGGACGCCACGAGCTATCACTCTGCCGTGGTGAAGTCATAACACTAGTGCCTCTAGTGTTATGGTTATGGTACCTCCATAACTAGGTAAAACTGGTCATGCATGTATATGGCTAAGGTAACTAGTAAAACATAAGCATTTAATCTGTAACTACTGGCGAAAATAGTTGGCTGCATACGAGAAATCCTAATAAAGGAAGAGGTTGTCCTTACTGAAGGACGGGAAATCCGTACCTTGTGTCCAGTAGAAGCTAACGGAAACGCTGAATAACCTACTCCGCCTTGACGGATAATACTACATAAGAATGGGAACGTGTATGAGTTGTCTGAATTACATGTGTTTTACTTGTTATGTGTGTTATTAGATTGTTATACTTATTCTGTCATGTTTTAGTATTTTATTGTGTTATTTGTAGTTATAATGTTGCTCCGTAGTGTATTATGCATGTAATAGTGTATTATAATACTTATTGTAATACTAAGTAACTTTCTAAAAATTGCAGGTTTCTAAAAATAGTAAGTTTCCATAATTAGAAATAAGCTGAATTAATAAAAGAGTCAAGTTATTTTAGATACCATATCTATCATGGATACTAAGGGACTCATCCCCACCATCCATCCTCATCATATCTAATGGTTGAGATTAAAAGTATTTAATTATTTCACTTATTTTTAAAACTTAAATATCTTTTAAACCGTTAAGTGTTAAACGGAAAAAAATATATCATCGCGACGAGCATTTAATTAGCTTTCTACAGATATGCAATATGATATACTTTTGAAGAAAAAAAAATCGCTTTTTTTTTAAATTTGCGTAAAATATCATATATGATAATAGTGTTTTATCATATATGATATTAGTGTTATGTTACAAATTATTACAGAATCATATATGATATTGGTTTATATCATATGATATTGGTTTATATCATATGATATTGGTTTATATCATATATGATAAGTTATATCATATGTGATACCAGTGTTACTATCATATATGATATTTAGTATCATATATGATAAATTACGGAAAAAACAAAAAAAAATAATTTGTCGAAAGTATATCATATAGCATATCTGTAGAAAGATAATTAAATGTCCGTCGTAATGGTATATTTTTTTTCGTATAACGATTGACGGTTTAAAAGATATTAATGTTTGAAAAAAAAGAGGAAATTGGTTTTATGTTTAATGTTATCTATTAGATTAAAATGGAGATGAGTGGTGGAGATTAGTCCCTTAGTATCCAAATAAAGTTTGGTATGCAAATGAACTTAAATCTTAATAAAAATAAGTAAAGTTTAATTAGTAAATACAAGTCATGGTTTAAAGGTAATAACTTATTAATTAAATAACTTGGTTAATTAATTAAACTATATGTTATAAGAATTTAATTAAAATACATGTTTTAATTAAATTAAGCTAAGTAAAATACTTTAGGTTATACATGGAATATTAATTTTAATATTTAACCTAAGTAATGAATGTAATTAAATTAAATAGTCTAAGAAATAATTTAATTAAATATATTTCCTGTTTTTAATACTTTCCCGAATCCCGAACCCGTGTTTTAAAAATTAACCCGAGCCCGAAACCCGTGGTCACATATAAGCCGAGCCAAAACAGACCTACCAGTGGCTAGACCGGCCAGCCGGTTGCCACTAGTGGCTCTCGCTTCCCACTACCGAGCCACAGCAGCCACTGTCGAGCCCGGTTCACTCTGGTTCACATCGGTTCCCGCCGGTTGTGACCGGTTCCTACTGTTCTTATTTTGTTCGGTTCCCACTGTTAACAAAAAAGCCCCACCGAGACCCTATTGGTCTCGGTTGGCACTCGATCCAAGCCCAAAACCATACCCCGACTCGCGGTTGGGTTTCCCTTGTGTCGTCCGAGCCCAAAGCAACCAAGCCGAGACCCCTTGTGGTCTCGGTGGTGGGTGATGAAGACAAGCCAAGACCCATAGTGGTCTCGATTGTGTCTCGGCCGAACCAAAACAACACTAAACACCCCCTTAATCATATTTTAATTAATCCCATGTTTATTATTACTTGTTTTTATGGTTAATTAAAATAAAACATGAATTCATAAAGAATTAAAAAAGAAAAGGAAGTGTTTTGATTTACCGAACACGTGGAAGAAATGTTTAAGATCAGGATCACGTACACACAATTAATCAATAATCAAAATCGTCCAGATCGTCCTTGTGGTTGCTCTATGGCCGACGGCAAGAAGGACAAAAGGGAAGCAAGGAATACTTTTCTGTAACCTAAAAATTATGATTAAGTTTTCCTGTGTTTTTGTTTAACATGTTTTAAGTTGGGTCATGGGCCAAGCCCATCCTTCTCTTCTTTCTTGTCTTAACCGCGGCCTAAAGGAAGCCCACGGGGAAACCCGTAGCTTTTCCTGAGTCATTAATTACGTGTTCATTCATATTTAATTATCGTGCATTTATATGTCGTGTTCGTAATACATTTATAATATATACGTAATTACATGTTATTAAATATCGTGACACGTGAATTATATTATAAATGGAAAGTTTTAATTTTACCGTATTTTTGTATGTTCACTGTTCATGGTATTTTAATGCGGGTTTTACAAGATGAGTGAGAAGGCAAAGAGATATAATCAAGATACGCTTGCTTACCGTGGATCGCCTTCACAATCTTAACCCATAACGCTCCTTGTTCAATTTTGAAACGCCAAATCCACTTGAATAAAAGAGCTCTATTGAATGCAAAGAAACTACTAACTCCAAGACTACCCGAGTCCTTGCTCCTTCAAACTTTGTCCCAACTAAACCAAGACATCTTTTTTTCCTCGCCCTCTGCTCCTTTAAAAAAGTTGCTACTCAAACTTTCTAACTTTTTCAAAATAGCAATTGGAACATTATAAATAGATCTGTAATAAGACGGAATCGCCCCCAAGACTGATTTTAGCAGAGTAAGTCTTCCAACAATGTACAAGGTCTTAGCCTTCCATCTTGAAAGACGAGCAACCACGTTGTCCACTACTACCTCCCATTATCTAAGTCTTGACATAAGAGCTCCCACCAACATCCCTAAATACTTAAAAAGGCAGTTTTACAAGTTTTATAGGTTCACACCCAATCAAACCTGCAACCCTCCTTACCTCATCAAACTCGACACGAACACCAACACCAACACCAACACCAACACCAACACCAACACCAACACCAACACCAACACCAACACCAACACCAACACCAACACCAACAACACCAACACCAACACCAACAAGACTACACTTATGCAAGTTAATCTTCAAACCAAAAGCTAGAAAGAAATCTTGAAGGATACGAATAATATTCTGGAAGTTGGAATCCTTCCATTGACCAATAAAGACAGTGTCATTAGCATAAAATAGATGTGATATCATAACCTGCCTAGAACTACCAACATGAAGACCTGAGAAGAAACCATTATCCAAAGCCCTCGAGAAAGAAACATGAAACGCCTCCATAAACAAAAGGAACAAGAATGGAGATAATGGATCCCCTTGTCTAAGACCTCTAGAAAAACGAAGTTCTTGTGTTGAACTACCATTTACCAAAATAGAGGTACTAGGCGAAGACAAACACGCTGCTATCCACCCCCGCCACCTACTGCCAAAACCAAACCTCTGCATTATATCCTCCAAAAAATCCCACCTCACTGAGTCGTAAGGCTTTTCAATGTGAGACCCACAAAATCTGACATGGAAAAACTAGGCAACGAGGGGGTCACACGTCAAGGTACAGGTAACAATGAATTATAAATGGCTCGAAAATGACATAATAAAAGACGTATATACTACATCACGGTTTATTAGAGTTTTAAAGCATCGGTCCCACAAGTTTTAAAACATAATAACGTACCATTACATCATGGTTTGAAGTTTTAAGATAACAAAAGATAAGCGGAAGACTTTGACAACGTCATTTATAAGAAAAGCATAAATATAACACAACACAGATCTTTCCAAGCTGCCAACATCCTGCGGAACCTCATCCAATCATATTAAGCATTATTACCTGAGATTAAAACATGTAAAACCCGTCAATAAAAAGTTGAGTGATATTCATAGGTTTTGTAAACTAAGTAATGGAACACAATAAAGTTTGTAAAACAAGTAATGGGGGGATGACTATGTACATTATCCATAGTCATGGTATATATTATGCTATTTAGTTCATGAAACCGAAGCTTAACAATCATTGTAAGTTCCTTTAGTGAGTATTTAGCCTAATACTCAAGTATAAACAAATGTAAGTGCGTCAAGGTACTCGGGACGGGGATTGTCAATCCCGATGGATCCACCCACAACATTCGTGCTTAGCGCAAAGCATACGGGACAATTAATGGTTCATGATCAAGAGAGGAAACTTAAGGCTATAGACTAAAAGCAATAATATCATTGAATTCATTTGACAACATACAGTTCTGGATAACATAGAGTTTAAAATATTGAGTTCCAACATTATAATCTCACCCCGCGCTTTGAAATAATGAACAAGTAGCAAAGGGGCTATGAACTCACCTTAGCAATAAGGTGAAATCAACACGGAACTGGAGGCCTTAGTATAAATCAGTTCGCTAATATTTTTGCTTAGTCTAATGTTCCAGTGGGTTAAGCGTTAAAGATTTTTAAGGTAGGCAACATGACTCGGGGGTGGTCGGACTAATGGATGCCTATTAACCGATCCATGATCTACAACTAGTTGACCCTAAGCTTGGAGCAACCCACCATGGGTTCTCCTACATGCCACGTACCCCTTTCCAAGGCTAAGCAAATCATAAGTGTTTAAAACGAAATAAAAATATTACAGACGAATTTAAAAAAATAAAGTCTTAAACTGTTTTTTGTTTCTGGCTTTTGAAGTGTTCAAATGGCGCTCTTGGCGACATCCGTTTGTTGTTCTTCCTTCCTCCTTTTAATTTCATCATTCACTACATTGCGCTTTGCGGGTTGCATATGGTAGTTTGTTACAACTTCGTATGCTTCCTCTCTTACCGCCTCGAAGCATTCTTCTCATGTGTGAAGATCTTCGTTGCGATTCTGAATCTTAGCTTTAAGAGCTCTTTCCTTTGTTCTTCTGGGTCAGTCGGGAAGTCTAACACCCATGTTTTTATAGTTTCCACGTTGTACTGCTCCATGTGCATCATGACAAAGACACCACAGTAAATTTCATTAGGCAAGGTACCCCAGTTTGGCCTTATGACATTAAGTTTCTTGAGTGCTTTTGCTTTCTTGTGTTGAATGCTCTCTAGGTACATGGAGAACATTTTGAACTGCAACACAAGTCCAAGTTTATCATATATGGTGTGTTAGTTTTTAAGTTTTTAAGTGTATCATATATGATGTGTTAGTTTATCATATATGATGTTCATGTTTTATCATATTATTGAGCTTATTGATTTAGTAACTTACCAGTAGGTCAAAAAAGTTTTTGTATTTGGCTTCAAAGCTAGCCATTACTTGTGAATTGTTGATGATTGATACAACTCTAGTTTTGAGATTGAAGACAACCAAGTAATAGTGTTGACGAGAGATCACAGGGAAGAACGCCTGCAGAGTTTCATATTATTATATTCTCTGAATCTATTCTTGTGACAATCCGTCAATTTATGATTGATATTTTATTCTCAAATATTATTTGAAAATATTATTTTAATGTTACAATATGAACTCACTTATTTTTGGGAAGAAATTTGGATTTACGTCTTGAAGTAGCATCGACTACGTTTAAACCGGAGGATTCTACGTTACGTGCTTACGTTTACATACACCGTTTTGGTGACAGTCCGACATTTCAGAAAATAATTTTATCCGTGAATATTGTTTTGGAGTTTTAAATTTGTGTTAGTTCATAAACTCACAAATTTACGAGAAGAGATTGGGACTTACGATTTTATTTTAACGTCCTTTACGACTAAACCGTAAACCCTAGGATTACGTATTTACGTTTTCGAACTCCGTTTTTGATGAGACAATTTTTATTAGATTCGTTTTGTGACGTTGATTCATAATTTATAAAAACGTTTTTCGTAAAACGACCTGAGCGCATGCAAATCGAGGAAACTAGAATCGAGGAGTACCCGTAAATAAATGGGGATGAGACAAGTGGGACACTTGCCCCACCCCCATCAAAACCGGCCAAAAACTCACCAACACACCATTGAGGTGTCAAAATGTTAGCTAAAACTTACACATGTAAGTAAGCTTACAAGGTAAGCTAAGCTTACCTCAAAACCAACAATCAAAACCACTTCCTCATTCTCCACTCATGCAAACCACACACATTTTCTCTCTACTCTCTCTATGATTTCGTCCATACTTCACCAAAAACACCTCCATTTGATCCAAATTTAACCACAAACTATTGTTATAACTTACATATGTTAATCTCCTTCAAAAGAGATGAAGATTAGTGGTGATTATAACATCCAAGGAGGAGTTTACATGGAGTCTTGGGGCTGATTTTCCACAAGGAGTTTATGAAGATTGGTGGTCTTGAAGATGGTCTTGGTGCATCACAAGTTTCTCCATCAAAATCCATGTTTTGATCAACCTACATCATCATGGTGGTATAAAGATTGTCCTCCTCATCTTCTTGTTATTTTGATTATGTGAACATGTATTTTATTTCCTATTGTATATGTATATGATGATTATATGATGATAAAAATGTTATGTGGGGATTTGGTGTTGATAAACATGATTAAAAAGGTGAAAATCTATAAAGAACAAATCTAAAATCTTGCTGAAAAGTGATGGCTGTATAAAACAGTAAAGAAAAAGGTCATGGACTGATAAAATGATGAAGTAGAATCCATTTACAGTAAGCTATATGTCCTGTACACATGTGAGAGTTGGCCATGCAATGGAATCATTGTAATGAGTGAGATATGATCAAAACAAGTTTAAGGTACAAATCTGAGTTCACTGTTTTGGACTATTTTTAGAAAATACTTAGAGGATGATTCAACAGTAGCTATAGAAGAGTTAAATGTAGCACATATCATTTAGTTTATGTGATAAAAATTTGAGCTTCTATCTCCATATAGAACTCTAGATATGGCAGTTTTGGTGAAAGTGAAGATAAAAATCAGATTTTGGAAATTAAAGAATAATACTATTATATAAGCACTCAAAATTTAAATAGTATAAAATATAAATTAAAACCCACTAACTTATGGATTCTATTTATATAAATATGTAAAAGGTGGAATAAGTGTATAAATTATAAAAATGGTAACTTGTTAAGTTTTATAAGTTATAAAACTATAAACATGATTTTTACGACTTTTTCGGCTAATACCGTAAAATTAACGTTTTTATTAAATAAAACTTAGATGGTTGGACCCGTCTAATGTAAACTTTATAAAACTTATATACTGATATATAAACATGTATAACAAGTAAAAACCGATAAGACCCGAACTATAGGACATATGGACGTTAACGGACTAAATTAACATTATTGGACTAATAATACAACAAAAATGGACTAAAACACTTATAAACTTATTATTGGGCTTAACCCATTTAGGCCCAACTTGTAAAGTGTAGATACTGATAATATAAGTATAACAAGGATTAATACAAGTTAAGAACTTATAATAGGCTTATTGAACCTAAAACACGTAAATAAGTAAAACGAGAAAACTAGTATAAAAGTTATCGACACATAACACAAAAATGAGTAAATGAGGATATGTAAACCCACTTGATCATCATATATATAAAATCATCATATGTATACATAATTGTTATTTTTATAAAGTCATTGGACAAACGTCTAAGACCGATTATTATTTGTCTAGGTTTCCTTGATTGAAGCACGTACCGTACGTCCGAATTGCCGATAACCCGCCTTCCCACATCAACGTGAGTTCGTAGCCTCACACTATTTTAAATGTTTTTATGAAATGTTTTATAAACCCGCGAGAGAGATAACATGTTAGTTTTTATAAAATAGGACACCATTTGTCCCGATTGTTTGCTTATTGATTTGGACCCGAATGATTGTATGACCCGACTGTATGACCCGACTGTATGACCCGATAAATGATTAAAGGACTCGATAGATGAAATAAAATGGATTATTAAAGTTAGGTTATGTCACTAAAAGTCCCATTAGCATGAATTGTGAACTACCAGGATTTGGTAGACGCTTATGCATATAATACTACTATTTGGGGACGATCACCCCAGTTCGCGCCTTGACGGTTGATCCCCGTCGTGCCACATTGATTGGTAAGCGAATTTATGTATGAGAAGATTTCCATAGCGTGACCTTTGTGACGACACGCTACTTTAGATGGGCAAAATTGGTATCGGGTTAGCTACCCGTTGTTGGTTAGTAAGGTAACAATGTCATGCGGCTTATAATAATCCAAAAAAACTAACGAAATACTACTAGACACTCCGAATTACGAAGTATTGCCTGACTAGCAATACGGGGTCATACTATTGATATTATGTTCGTGTTTTGGTTTTATATAACCATATTCATATAACGGTTTTTATTTGATATATACAACGTCATAAGACGTATTGTATGATATTTTTACGACATTGGCTCGTATAATGATTTTTAAGGCAAACGTCTATATTATGATTTTCAATAAGGATTTGTATAAAATGATTTTGGCTATTTTATGGCCTATTACAATGATTTGTACAAAATGATTTTCAGTAATAATTTTATACTGATATTATATTGATGGATTTTATTAAACTCTATGAATTCACTCGGCGTTATCGCTGACCTTTTCCTTTAACATGTTTTGTCTCAGGTACTTGAAGGTAATTCTCGGGAAGACAACAAGAATTCATGGCCCGCACTTTAACAATAATTTCCATTCAAATACTTTGTAAAACTTTGTATGAAATATTATGACTTGGGACCTATGTAACTTAGATATTTATGAATGGAAATGCTTTATTATTAAACGACGCGATTTTTAAGCGTTGTCTATGATGTGAGTAATGTGCTATCCCGTAACACCAACGAGTCTTCCGCTGTATTGAGTTGTATAAATTTGGGGGTGTTACAGTTTGGTATCAGAGCTCTTGTTATAGAGAACGAAAGATTTTTAAAACCAAGGTTTTGAATAAAACATTTCAAAATCTTTTAACTATAAACATTTTTCACAAAAATGTCTAAAAATCTTTTGAATATAACGGTGCCGAAGAATTCCCGAGTTACCGACAAGGCCAAGACTGAGAAGTGTTATTTTAATATATATATATATAACTTGAATTATATATATATGATGTAATTTGATTACATGATTGTTTGATGATTATTTTGATATTTATACGAGGTATTTATACGACGTAGATTGTCACAAGAAACCCTAAATCCCCTAGTAAATTAATCGAAGCTATTCTCGTAGGAATTCTAGCTATCCTAGATCTAAACCAAGTTGTGGATATTTATGATCCCAACAAATGGTTAATATTCGTAGAAATGTAGATATTAGTTGATTGTGAAATTGAAAAAGAATTGGCGAGATTAAATCTGATATCGATGTCATGACGATCTTTCCTTATAGAGTGGAGTTTGACAAAACGTTACGACCTAGAAAGATGTCATCTGATCGTTATCACCCAATTCTTAAATTTTAAATCGAAAGGGTGAATGTTGCACTTGAGGCTGTCAATGGAACCATTACCCAAAAGCCTCATGCCACTAGTACCTTTCCGAGAAGTCTAATTGAATGTATGAGTCATCTCATACTAGTGACTTATTTGATAATTATTGATAGAGGAGTTATAGGATTGGAAATTAAGTATTGATTTATATCGAGCTTTTATTGCCTTTTTAAGGCCTAAGAATAAGGTTGAAGTATTGGATAATGAGGTAGGATATCGAATTGAGTATAAAAATTGGTTGAAACTTGAATAAAGTAAAATTTAACTTGTATGGAATATGAGGTTGTTAAGAGGAAGTCGTTAAGTTATGTGATTGAATTATAAGGTTTTAATTGATTGTTAGTTCGTGTTAAGGGTTGTTCCTAGGCCATTATCCACTAACGAGGATGCCCAGTGTCCAACAAATAAATTGAAGAAATCTTCTTCTGAATTGGGACCGATGGATCTTCCGGGACAAGAAGGACACTTAATGACTCTTGTAGATTAGTATTCATTGAGGTATCTTTTAAAAATAATCCCTAACTTAACTGAGACATCAGTTGGTAGGATGAGATATTGGAATTGTATGACATAGTGACACATAATGTGTTACGGTACAATTTGACTTGTTTGTGATTAATGAAAAGACTACCTTTGATTGCTAAATTCTACATGTATCGATGTTATCTATCTTTCTTGCTTCATCCTAATGTTCGCATTAGTGATGCAACCATTGAACAAGTACTCATCTTGATTTGAGTTACGTTGTGAATTATTCTCTTTTGAGTGCCATCGAGATCATGAACCTCATGATTATTTGGCTAAAACTCATTTCCTATCATATCGTAGTTAGTTCTTGGTGAACAACTTTTCATCACTCCTTTGCAGATCACTAATTATTTTTATAAGATAAAACAATATCCCTTGAGAAAAATTGAATTTTCATCACTATAAGGATTATTCAAAGTGAGATTTATAAGTGATTGTTATCGGAATGAAGTTGTTTATAAAACACCTTGGAAACCTAATTATTTCCATAACAAAGAAAACCTTTGTAAATATATTTTTGATTCTTATTTAAGAATTAAGCATGGAAATGTTTTTATTATAAACATGATGATAAAATTTTGACGAACTGAGTATTGCATCGTTAATCTTGAAATTGTATATAGTTGCGCGCCTACATATAATTTGGAATGGACTATGCAAGACTGATTAGTAGTCACCATAAAACTAATGAATAAACACTACATTTTCTGTGAGGATTGTGAAAGATTAAAATTTATGAGATCTGCAAGAAGTGAAAAATGAGGACATAATGTTAGGGACACCTACATATGTGCCTGTAGAATCTATTCTTCTGAGTCGAATTTACTCATCTGTGGAAATTATCTTATTTGACAATTGACAATTCTTTCTTGTCTAATTCTCCCGTAGTGAGATTCTTAGGAAAAGTATCTGATTACCGAGTGTTGATACCCGACTGGATGTATCGACGTTCCTATCATTTCTTATGATTTGATTTCATTTGAATGACCTGGGTAACGATCCTAGGAGCTTTAGAATGCGTACTCAAATTATGAAAACATGGGATATATTCATATTCATTAAATGTTTTCGTCTGTATCTGATTTGAAATTCTCTCGCATAGATTATGCGTTAACCTTACTCTTTTAATAGTAGTTGTGTCTCCATATATCCCTGAATTTGTGAAGGATTATGAGTTATTATTAGTCTTTTGAGAAGTTCACATCTTATCGACGGCAATGCAACTGGAAAGTTGATAGTGCCAGTAGAATGGATTGATTGATTATGACATGACGACATTGTCTTAATTGATGGGAACTCGAGTATAATTCCCCTAAATGATAAGATGTTGATTATCAAAAGTGATATAAATAATTCTTGATGGATGACCATATCCTGCATTTAGACTTAAAATTATACCGTGAATGGTTGTGAACTAGTTATAGATATTGTAATCTAGAAGAACCTAATATGAATGTATTAAAAGATGTTTATGTTATCTGAAACTTTAGTAAGTATTTGTTGGTGAATTACCTAGACTTTTACCATTAAGGCAAGTTGAAATTAGTATTGATTATATTCCCGGTGCTGCACCTGTGGCTTGTGCACTGTACACCAGCACCATCTAAATTAAAGGAATTACCGTACAACTAAGAGAGTTGTCGGAGAAAGATTTCATTATACCAAGCCTGTCATCATGAAGAGCTATGGTGTTATCATTCCTTATATTTATAGATTACTGTGAACTGAGTCAATTGACAATCGAAAACAATATCCATAACTCGAAATGGAAGATTTGTTCGATCATTTACAAGGTCCTAGCGTATGTTCTAAAGATTTGATCCACGGCATGGTTATCATCAACTTCGCGTCCGCGAAGAAGATTATGTATTCCAATCACTACATCTGATACTTGTGATGAACGTTATGAGTTTCACATGATGTCGTTTGGATTAACTAATACACATGTGGCATTCATAAATTTGGTGAATAACGTTTGTAGGCTATAATTTGATAAATTCATGCTCGTGATCATTAAGGACCATTTATTTGTTTATAAGAATGAGAATGAGTTAATAATTATTTATAGATTTCCCTGAATTGGCCGAACAATAAAAACTTGTACCTTGAATAATTAACACGTGATTAAAGACTTAATACTTTACATGATTTGACTATGTGATTAAAAGGATAATGGAATATAAATTGACTCTTCAAAATTTAGAAGTCATTTAAAACTTTGAGTTATACTAAAAAGAAAGTGCAAATATATTTTGACAAATGTTTTAACAAAGGATTTTTAAGGGATTATTCCCTTATACACAAACCATTTAACTAAACTTCTGTTTAAGGGTAAATGTTTGTGTATACTTCTAGACAACTTAAGAAGAATTGAGGAAACTATATAACTTATGACTTGAAATTTGAAACGATAATTTACGCTTTTCAAACTAAGAAAATCTTGACCACAGTATAACCAAAGATTTTTTGAACATTTACGAATCCTATTAATTTTTGATAAATCAACAAAAATCGTGTTAATTAAATTCAAATTTATTTTTGAACATTTTATATAACTGGTCGAACTAAGAAATTTAAAACTTTTACATTTACGCTTCATAAAAATTAACTAATAATTATTTAATTAATTATAATAATTATCGACGCTTTAGACGACGGATTGAGTAAAACGGATAAAAAAAATGATAGTAAAGACGAAACTAAAACATAGAAGATATGAATAAAGAATTTTGAATAAATACGGTTGTGATATTTATTTCATCAGGAAGGTGAACGTAATTACTGACGCATAATATAGAAAGAATATCTGAGTGAATTGTGGACATGATAATTATATCATCATGAGAAGTGAATATAGATACCGACGCATTATGTAGAAAAGATAAAGAACCAGTTAGGACATGTTCCTTAATAATGAAGGTGCAAAATAAATTGCCGAACAATATAAAAATAAACGATGTTTGTAAAAAGGATAATATAGATAATAAATGGAGTTCACATCTAATGTGAACCATTAAAATAAAGAAGCCAATAGCGTTAAATGTTTTAAAGGCCACTTGTGGTTGCCTAAATATGGAGATTGTGAGATATAGTTATGTTGGAATTTGTAAGTATAAGTATTCTATTTATGTCATTTACGACTAAAAGTATCTTTGTCTGAAGAGTTGTACTGATGGCAAATTATGAAGGCAGACATCGCCTCATACATTAGTAAACGTCTAGCTATTGCAAAGGTCGTCATCTGAATTTGATTCGATTTGGGTCATCGTCGACAGACTGACCAAATCTACTAATATCATTCTTGTTAATGATAGAATCTCGATGAAGAAAATGACTCTTTTGTATTTAAAGGAGTTATGTAAACATAGTGTGCCTGTATCGAACATCTTTATCAAGATCCTCGCTTCGCATCAAATTTCTAGAGATTTGCTCAGAAATCATTGAGAACGAACCTTGATGAGAGTACTATGTACCACCCCAATCGAAGGGACGAGGTAAAGTAACGATACAAAGTAATATAAGTGCTGTTTATGTTTGAATGATTGACCTTTGGTAATAGACCGTATAATCGTTTTCCTTTGGAAAGATTATCATTGATAATCATCGCATTAGGATTGAGATTGAATCTTGTTAAGATCTAGATATTAGAGCATCTGTAAGCAGGAGTTGAGATGAAGACACCCGACAAACACCCATTGTGAGTTGGGCATGTCTTTTAGGTTTAAGGTTTCCTATGATGGCAAACCTATCCTTGCGAAATACCCGACCCGCGAGATTTGAAATGATTATTGAAATTAGGATCTGATTATTGACAGCCGGTAGTGGGCAAGAGGTTATGTGAATGTGAAATGTAGATCTTGAAGTGCCAAATGGGTAGTGAAGTTATGCCACAATTTTTAAACTTGGAAAAAATGAATTAATGATCTGACAAATCATGGGATATAAGTCCCCGTTGTATGGGGACCATAGAGATGATGTAAAAAGATTGGTTTGAAAGGCATACAAGCTGGATCTACCCTAGGACTTCAAGAGCTGCGTGAATTATGATTCGTATATCGAACTTGATGGAATATCTATCAAGTGAGAATCTGATTATTCTTAGTAGAGCTTAGATCGGCGAAAAGTTGCATTTATCAAAAACCCGTGAACATCATGGATAGAGAAAGTAAGTCAACATTTAGCCTGATCTTATTCTCGTAGTTATGGTTGATGAAACTCGCGTATTGTAATGAATTACACTTGTGAGAACAGTCCGAATGTGGAGGAAATACCCACATGGCTTTAACTCTATAAGAAGCGAGTAGTAAGGTAAGATGATCTTTGAGGACAAAGATCCTGTTTAGAGGTAAATGCTGTGACAATCCGTCAATTTATAATTGATATTTTATTCTCAAATATTATTTGAAAATATTATTTTAATGTTACAATATGAACTCACTTATTTTTGGGAAGAAATTTGGATTTACGTCTTGAAGTAGCATCGACTACGTTTAAACCGGAGGATTCTACATTACGTGCTTACGTTTACATACACCGTCTTTGGTGACAGTCCGACATTTCAGAAAATAAATTTATCCGTGAATATTGTTTTGGAGTTTTAAATTTGTGTTAGTTCATAAACTCACAAATTTACGAGAAGAGATTGGGACTTACGATTTTATTTTAACGTCCTTTACGACTAAACCGGAAACCCTAGGATTACGTATTTACGTTTTCGAACTCCGTTTTTGATGAGACAATTTTTATTAGATTCGTTTTGTGACGTTGATTCATAATTTATAAAAACGTTTTTCGTAAAACGACCCGAGGGCATGCAAATCGAGGAAACTAGAATCGAGGAGTACCCGTAAATAAATGGGGATGAGACAAGTGGGACACTTGCCCCACCCCCATCAAAACCGGCCAAAAACTCACCAACACACCATTGAGGTGTCAAAATGTTAGCTAAAACTTACACATGTAAGTAAGCTTACAAGGTAAGCTAAGCTTACCTCAAAACCAACAATCAAAACCACTTCCTCATTCTCCACTCATGCAAAACACACACATTTTCTCTCTACTCTCTCTATGATTTCGTCCATACTTCATCAAAAACACCTCCATTTGATCCAAATTTAACCACAAACTATTGTTATAACTTACATATGTTAATCTCCTTCAAAAGAGATGAAAATTGGTGGTGATTATAACATCCAAGGAGGAGTTTACATGGAGTCTTGGGGCTGATTTTCCACAAGGAGTTTATGAAGATTGGTGGTCTTGAAGATGGTTTTGGTGCATCACAAGTTTCTCCATCAAAATCCATGTTTTGATCAACCTACATCATCATGGTGGTATAAAGATTGTCCTCCTCATCTTCTTGTTATTTTGATTATGTGAACATGTATTTTATTTCCTATTGTATATGTATATGATGATTATATGATGATAAAAATGTTATGTGGGGATTTGGTGTTGATAAACATGATTAAAAAGGTGAAAATCTATAAAGAACAAGGCTAAAATCTTGCTTAAAAGTGATGGCTGTATAAAACAGTAAAGAAACAGGTCATGGACTGATAAAATGATGAAGTAGAATCCATTTACAGTAAGCTATATGTCTTGTACACATGTGAGAGTTGGCCATGCAATGGAATCATTGTAATGAGTGAGATATGATCAAAACAAGTTTAATGTACAAATCTGAGTTCACTGTTTTGGACGATTTTTAGAAAATACTTAGAGGATGATTCAACAGTAGCTATAGAAGAGTTAAATGTAGCACATATCATGTAGTTTATGTGATAAAAATTTGAGCTTCTATCTCCATATATAACTCTAGATATGGCCGTTTTGGTGAAAGTGAAGATAAAAATCAGATTTTGGAAATTAAAGAATAATACTATTATATAAGCACTCAAAATTTAAATAGTATAAAATATAAATTAAAACCCACTAACTTATGGATTCTATTTATATAAATATGTAAAAGGTGGAATAAGTGTATAAATTATAAAAATGGTAACTTGTTAAGTTTTATAAGTTATAAAACTATAAACATGATTTTTACGACTTTTTCGGCTAATACCGTAAAATTAACGTTTTTGTTAAATAAAACTTAGATGGTTGGACCCGTCAAATGTAAACTTTATAAAACTTATATACTAATATATAAATATGTATAACAAGTAAAAACCGATAAGACCCGAACTATAGGACATATGGACGTTAACGGACTAAATTAACATTATTGGACTAATAATACAACAAAAATGGACTAAAACACTTATAAACTTATTATTGGGCTTAACCCATTTAGGCCCAACTTGTAAAGTGTAGATACTGATAGTATAAGTATAACAAGGATTAATACAAGTTAATAACTTATAATAGGCTTATTGAACCTAAAACACGTAAATAGGTAAAACGAGAAAACTAGTATAAAAGTTATCGACACATAACACAAAAATGAGTAAATGAGGATATGTAAACCCACTTGATCATCATATATATAAAATCATCATATGTATACATAATTGTTATTTTTATAAAGTCATTGGACAAACGTCTAAGACCGATTATTATTTGTCCAGGTTTCCGTGATTGAAGCACGTACCGTACGTCCGAATTGCCGATAACCCGCCTTCCCACATCAACGTGAGTTCATAGCCTCACACTCTTTTAAATGTTTTTATGAAACGTTTTATAAACCCGCGAGGGAGATAACATGTTAGTTTTTATAAAATAGGAAACCATTTGTCCCGATTGTTTGCTTATTGATTTGGACCCGAATGATTGTATGACCCGATTGTATGACCCGATAAATGATTAAAGGACCCGATAGATGAAATAAAATGGATTATTAAAGTTAGGTTATGTCACTAAAAGTCCCATTAGCATGAATTGTGAACTACCGGGATTTGGTAGACGCTTATGCATATAATAGTACTATTTGGGGACGATCACCCCAGTTCGCGCCTTGACGGTTGATCCCCGTCGTGCCACATTGATTGGTAAGCGAATTTATGTATGAGAAGATTTCCATAGCGTGACCTTTGTGACGACACGCTACTTTAGATGGGCAAAATTGGTATCGGGTTAGCTACCCGTTGTTGGTTAGTAAGGTAACAATGTCATGCGGCTTATAATAATCCAAAAAAACTAACGAAATACTACTAGACGCTCCGAATTACGAAGTATTGCCTGACTGGCAATACGGGGTCATACTATTGATATTATGTTCGTGTTTTGGTTTTATATAACCATATTCATATAACGGTTTTTATTTGATATATACAACGTCATAAGACGTATTGTATGATATTTTTACGACATTGGCTCGTATAATGATTTTTAAGGCAAACGCCTATATTATGATTTTCAATAAGGATTTGTATAAAATGATTTTGGCTATTTTATGGCCTATTACAATGATTTGTACAAAATGATTTTCAGTAATAATTTTATACTGATATTATATTGATGGATTTTATTAAACTCTATGAATTCACTCGGCGTTATCGCTGACCTTTTTCTTTAACATGTTTTGTCTCAGGTACTTGAAGGTAATTCTCGGGAAGACAACAAGAATTCATGGCCCGCACTTTAACAATAATTTCCATTCAAATACTTTGTAAAACTTTGTATGAAATATTATGACTTGGGACCTATGTAACTTAGATATTTATGAATGGAAATGCTTTATTATTAAACGACGCGATTTTTAAGCGTTGTCTATGATGTGAGTAATGTGCTATCCCGTAACACCAACGAGTCTTCCGCTGTATTGAGTTGTATAAATTTGGGGGTGTTACAATTCTAATTGAGAATAGTTTTTTATGGAATCAAGTTTTTACCACTTTTATTTCTTTCATTTTCAGCAACTCGTCATCATTTCCCAATGCGTTTTGCATGTTTTCTTTAAAAGCTTTGAATTGCTTGCCAACGTCATACTTTCCATTATTATATCCATATATCTTTTTAGTTTCTAGACGTAATTTTTTAATCATATATGATATAAGATAGAGATTCTTACAATCATTGTTGACATAAAATATCGTTTCTTCTTTTTACCTCCCATGAGTGTCTCCTCTTCAAAGTTTAGTAGCTGTGAGTATGTGTCGATTACTACTGCTTCCAGTTTCAAACCTAGTGCTAGTGTCTCCATGTTATCTCTCATGCACGTGTACCTTCTGTCTTTGGTTTCAAATATGAAATCTCTGCGATGCAAAAAACATAGTTCAAGTATTTTTATCATATATAGATGATGCTACTTTAATTACAAATGAATTTTTTAGTATGTTAGTTGTTACTTACAGGTCTTCTTTAAGCATAGAGAAGAAGCTCTCTCTGATCATCAACTCATCTGCCGTTACCTTCCCCTTTGGTGGTGCTTTTTGGTTGATGTAGTTTGAAACAAGCAATCGTGATGGCTTTTTGTCTTTTTTTTCTACCTTGTCTTCTTTCACCAGTTTTACTATCTCTTTCGGTGTTGTCTCAGGAGTCGTTGTTATCTGGGAAAATGATGGTGTCATTTTCTGAGATTTTACTTGCCTTGTGCCTATTTTTCTTTTCGCCTTCTCTTCTTCCTCCTGCTTTTTCTTTTGACTTTCAGCTGCTTGGCGCTCTAACTCTGAGCAATATTGATCCAACTATTCATCGAATTCAGGGTCATCATAAAACAATTCTGAGGACAGAGCGTCGGGGAAAAGTGTTTTCTCAAGCTTAAACAACATTTTTGCCTCATTATTTGTCTTTGGTTGGTTGACCAACTCTTGTTCTTTGACGAGTTTGTCATTTGTACTTTCTATTTCTTTGTTGATTTACATTTGAGCATTTTCCTTGGCCTCTGTTTGAATACTTTAGAGGGTAACTTGCATTTTCTCTGAAGTAGTTGCAACATCTTTTATGTTGCCTTCATCCACAAATGTTTCCTGCCAGCCATGAAGTCTACATAGACTCCATCGTCCCTCTCTTTCTTGAAGACCACATGGTATTCTTTGCATAATCCAAGAAACAAGTCATTCTCTCCAAAATTCTTTATGCCTTCTTTGAGTGTTTCAACAAGAACTTTTCTTGCATCATAGATTAGTGTGAATCGATCGATACTCTTCTAAAAAATTTCCTGCATAGAAATTATAACAGTGTAAGTTTAGTATTGTATGATACTTGATCATGCAATATATGATACTTGATCATGCAATATATGATACTTGATCATATCATATATGATAGTTCATACTATCATATATGATATCATGTATCATATATGATATCCATAAAGTATTTATGATAGATCATATATGATACATGTGTATCATATATATCTAAAAAATAGACATCAAATATGATACATTAAATCATATATGAAAATCAAATTTTTGTTTACCTCAACTGTTTCTGGGATTCTGTCTTTAAGTGGTTCAAGATAGAAATCATTGTTTTGTTACACATCAATCCCCATATTGAGATCATCCTTGTTGTACTCCTCTTGATGCGCCAGGTTCCCCAAGCATTGAATTTTCATTTCTTCTTGTATTCTCAACTTCATCAACCGACTGTTCCAACTTCTAATTGCTGGTCTTCTACGTTTAACGGCCATGTTTGGGAAGTAATTTGAGTCCAAGTACAACAACTGTGAAAATTAACAAGTGCGTTTGGCTAAAGACAATCAAAACATACAAAATAAGTTTTAAATTTAAAAAAAAGTTGGTTTTACTTACACACAAGAAAGTAGCAGGTCCATAGTACCATTTTTTTCCACCTTCTTTGTGCCACTTGCTTTTGATTTTATTCAAGAATTCTAGTATATAGGAAGACCAGTCGATCTCATTAATGTTGTCTTGCTCTCTGACCCTTTTCAAAATCTTCAAAAAGACCTTACCGCCATTGTCTAAGTTGCCCATCGTGACACCAAAGAGCATAAGAAAGTTCATTATGAAGTTGACGTCTGCTGCCTTAGTCGATTGGATCCTTTTTGCAATTATTGTTGGGCTTGGTCTTAATGTGTTGTATTGAGTCTTCCATTCGTCGATGTAAGGATCATCCTTTTCCCTTTCCGGTATTTCATCAAGAGATATCGTCCCCATCGGAACACCAAGCATTTGTTGCACCCTTTCTCTTACTATTTTGATCGATCCTTTGAGGAGACTCAGTTCCATGCTTTGTGGATGGAACTTCTCGACAACATGGTACAGAAGGTGTGAAGACAGCTTGTCTATGGGAAACTCAATGTACCTTTCAAACCCGATTTGTTTTAGAACTTTCTTTCTCTCATTTGATAATCCCGAGGTTGCTTCGAACAATGATTTAGGCGAGCATATGGTCAACACAGTAGGGTATACCTTTTCCTGCTTCTTTTTTGTCGGACCTCTACCCTTCTTTTCTTTTACCACAATCATTTGGTAATCCTCGTCATCTTCTTCAGTTTCATTCTTTTTTGACTTTTTGCCTTTAGAAGGCGAAGCGTTGACAACTATCATCTTTGATGTGCCAACTGCATGAACATGCGCGTTCTCCTCCTCAACGTCAGTTTCGATTCTCTCAACCATCAGCTCATCTTCTTCTCCTTCACTTGATTCTTCCAGCGGAGGTGTTTCTTTTTTCCAGTTGTTTTTTTACCACTGTTGTATGTTTGCTTTTGTCTTTTTGTCCTTTTTCTTGTTGGACCATTTCTTCATGTTTTTCTTCTACTTTCCTTTTTGTTTCTTTGTTAACCTTCTTTTTCGGGTCTGTTGCTCTTTGTGGTTGCCGCTTTTTTACCTCAGCAGAGGAGCGTGCTCCATGTCAAAAAATAAAATTACAATGTGTTAAGGAACCTATAATTTTTGTATTATTTTACATTTTTCTTCAGAGTGCATGCAATATCATATATGAAAAAATATATTACATGTACCTTTTTTTAGTGGTGAAGGGTTGATGACCTTTATCTTTGTTACTTTCTTCATCACTTTTTGCACCTCCTCATTTTCTTTTTCCGACTCAGTCTCATCATGTTCTTCATCTCCATCATCGTCCTCGTCTTCTTCTTCCTCGTCTCCCTCTGGCTCATCTTCCTCATCGCTTTCCTCTGGCTCTTCTTCCTTGTTAGATTCTTCTGAATCAGGTTGTTGAGACTCAGGTTCTTCCTTCTCCATTTGGATTTCAATATCTTCATATTCTTCCCCGCTGCTTATTTTTCATCTTCTGATTCACTTTCTTCTTCTACATTTTTACAAAGCAAAGAGTTGTTCAGTAATGTATGTTTTTTCCTAATGAACAACCTAATTTTTTTAATCAAATAATATGATACATACTATATTTTCACTTACCTTGTGTACTCTCGATTGGCTTTTCCACTTTTTTTGGTCTGACAGTCTTTTTTTATTTGCCCTTCGCTACAACCTCTTCCTTTTTTTCTTTAGCTTTGTAGGTCTACGGTTTCGTAGGATTTAGCAATGTCAGATTTATCTAATGAATGGAATGAAAAGAAAGAACTAGAGAGAGAAAGGTAGAAAGAGAAAGGAGAAGAATAGAAAGAAAGATGGAAAAATATGAAATATCAAAGTGTTCAACCCCTCCTAACATGCTAGGAGGGGGGTTTATATAGCCACCCTACATGTGGGCTTTGGTGGGCTATATCTTAATACATTGGATCACGAGCCCAATACTTTTATCTATCTTTGGAGTGACCGATCCTTTCTAAATACATAAAAACGCATTTCCAACAATCTCCCCCTAAGGGAGGTCACTCCAAGTTACAATGTCCTAAATAGTCTATAGCTCGTGATCTGTGCTAACAATGATGTGACCGAGACTTTCTTTGGAAAAATGTATTTCCAACAATCTCCCCCTAAGGGAGGTCACACCATTTTACAAAATCTTAAACCTAGCATACTATGCTTGAGTCTTCGATCTTGTTCTTGTGAATATGCTGATGAGATCTTTGACTTTAGTCTTGAGCATGTTTCATTGCCTTGACCTTGTGCATTCATCACTTGTGATATTTGCCTCCTCGTGACTTCATGTTCCACATACTTATACTTTTATAAATTCTTGAAAGCTTCAGAGTTTGATACAGCGGAAGACTTGACTTTTAGACTTTCTTGAATTTGTTGAAGTATTAAGTGCATACAGTATAAGCATGTGGTGACAACTTCTTCTGGATTGTACACCGCAATGCCACCTTCTTGTTATGCTGCATAAGACAGTTAGCAACAAAACATATACACGGATGAAATGGCCTTGAACATTTCTTTCTAATTCGGTAGCATTTTACCTCTGGTTGGTGAAGACCGTTGGACGATATAAAATATCGTACTTGTGACATGTAGTTTCAATTAAGAACCTCCTTGACAAGATTTCGCGGGTAAACCCGTTCTCTTTATTCGACCGTCCAAAGCTGACTGCGAACATAAAGAGTGAATCATTTGGATAATAATAGCCGCATGAGTTGAAGCCGTCAATTCATGTTCCTGGAACAAGTGAAATTCAATTAAGAACCGCACCATCGTTGCTTTCCGGTTGTCACGAGCTTGATTCGTATAGAATCTTGCAAGTTACCTACCAAGTGCTGTTTGAGGTTAACACTAGAAGGATTTACACTCATCACTGTGAACACTAAGGTATCACTCTGAGTGTTCTGGCAAGACCACTAAAGATATTGCGTAGAGGCCTGGAACGTGTTTAAATTCAGTTAAGAATTAAACCACTGTTGCTTTCCAGTTATCACAAGTTTGATTCATAAAGAATCGCACAAGTCACCTACCATGAGCTTTTTGATATTCGCTCAAGAAGGATTTCCATCTTCATTGTAAATACTTTCGTATTACTCGGATGTTCAGGCAAGATCATGAAGATTTTGCGTAGGACTCTTAAAATCTTTCTTACTTTTCACAGTGTGTGAAGAAGCAAGGAATTATGAAAGTGTGTCCTAATGAGATATTTGATGATCTCAAATGGCTCTAGACTCGATCGTGCATTTAGGATTTTAGTGATCGGAGGCTGGAGAGGAGTGCCACCATTTCAATACCAACTTACTCGGAGTGAATAAATCGATAGAAGACATGTTGATCTCCGTGTGATTAAAACAAATACCTTTTGAGAGATATCTGAGTTAGCTGGGTTGGGTTGTGCATTGCATCACTGGGTCTATGATATCTTTCTTCAATATCGAGCATCATTAAAAATGATCTCAATAGCGTATGTGTTGACCCTGTTTCTGCCTAAGTTGTAAGGAGAGCTTCTTTTTTTTCACCATTTATCTTTACAATTCTTTTTCATTCTTCAACCCCTTCAATGCTTACCAATACGTCATAACTAGCACCTTGTTGTGATTGTTCCAGTGCTAACTTAAGTACTTGGTCAACATTCAGCTACGTTCACAATCTTTCTCCATCTTTCCCAAGGACTACTATTTCTAGCTATGGAATGTCCTTGGGAAGATTCCTCCGATTTTAGAAGAATCATTGGACTTAACCTATCCTACCATCCTTATGTCACCATAATCGTCACCGTCGTGAATAGAGATGTTGTGGGTAAGTATATGTCACCATGAAATCCATTTTGATATCCAAATCCATTTTGCCCCCTTAACATATGCCACGATATTCGAAAACATTTCGCACATGTCGGGATGAGCCAGAACATTAAGTCAAACCATTAAATTAATTGATCTCATTATTAAATCACATTTTCTCCCCTATATTAAAAATATTAACTCATCGATGTTTTTAATATCAATTGATTTAATAAAGTTATAAGAAAATTTGGGAAGAAAAATGCAAATCCAATTATCTTCATGCTTTACACAAGCTCCCCCTCAAATTAATGAGGGTGTACTTGAAACGTAAATTAAGTACCTTTTAAACACAAGTGTAAGGTATTTATCACGTGCAAAGATCATATATGATAATGTATTCACAAGATTAGCAATTTACGAGGTTGGACCTGAATGATGGAGAACATCATATGAAAGAATCACATGGTTCTTGTTCACGAATGTTGGTCGCCTCGTCACGTCTGAAGTTATCTCTTGACTTTATGTGTATGATTGATATCGTTGTCTTGACACCAATATGTGACATTGGCACTTTCGGCGTCAAAGATTCTGAATGCTGTACAATTGCTCCCCCTCAATTGTTGACCCATGTTCTATTGAAAGAGATGTAGTCATCGGTTGAGTAGTCGCATCGTCGAGTATGTAGATATCAATTGTAAATTGCTACGGTTGGTGGAGATGATAACTTCATAAAAACAAGATTTCTCTTGTTTTAACAAGTAAATGCACTGATACGTACATATATTCGTGTTAGATTGTGTTATTACGTAAACACAATCCCTTACATGGTTATAAAGTAAACCATGCCCGAGAAAATTAATTCCCGTTGTTGAGTCAAAGCTTTCCGGTGAAATGTGTGACTTGAGTATGAAAATCGGGTTACTATCTGAAATACTAGCAAGCCATAATTGAGCATGTTTTGAAAACATTTGAACTTCTGCTCGAACTTTATTTACAACCCCGTGTCATTATTGAATGACATTTCTAGTATCGTAAATATTATCGATTCCAGAAGACATGCTCTTTGTATCAAAACATTTTTGAACACACAATTTTTGAAAGATTTAGAAAAACTTTTGAGAAATTCTCGAAAAATTGTGTTTAAAGTTTTGAAAACCAATTACTTGAGCTTAAGATGTTGAATATTTTACTAAACGAGCTCAAGTCCGAGAAGTTGTAAACTTCCCATTGTGAGGATAAGTTTATCATCGGCGATAAACTTTCCTTTTAACTGAAGAACGAGTCCTAAGTTGACATTTACTTAGAAGTTGTTTTCATGAGCTTGAAAAACTTTGAATGTTTTAACGTAAAGCTCATGACCGAGAAAGGTGAATTTCTCGTTATGAGGAAAAGTTCTCTTATATAAAATATTCACTTTCCTTTCTGAGCTTAAAACTTGGAATGTTTTAATACAAGCTCATGACCGAGAAAATTTAATTTCCCGTTACGAGGATAAGCTATCTTTAAAAATAAGCTTTCCTAAAATTAAAGTCCGAGTTACAGTCTGATATTTAACTGTAAGTCATAGTGCATGAGCTTGAAAACTTCGAATGTTTTTAATATGAGCTCATGCCCCAGAAAAAATAATTTCTCGTTGTAAGGATAAGTTTATCATCGGCGATAAACTTTCCTTTCTTTGAGGTCCGGGGCATAATCTGAAATATAATTATACGCCATTGTGCATGAGCTTAAAAACTTCGAATGTATTTAATATAAGCTCATGCCCGAGAAAAATTAATTTCTCGTTGTGAGGATAAGTTTATCATCGGTGATAAACTTTCCTTTCTCTGAAGATCGGGTCATCGTCTGATATTTAACAATGAACCATGTACACGAGCTTAAAACCTTTGAATGGTTTTAGGATAAGCTCGTGTCTGAGAGAACTTAATTTCTCGTTTTGAGGGTAAGTTATGGTTGCGTAGATAAACTTCCCTTTCTCTGAAGTCCGGGTCAACGTCTGTCATTTAACGAGGAGCCATGTACACGAGCTAAAAACCTTTGAATGGTTTTAATGTAAGCTCGTGTCCGAGAAAAATTAATTTCTCATTTTGAGGGTAAGTTATCGTTGACGAGATAAACTTCCCTTTCTCTGAAGTTCGGGTCACAGACTGTGATTTAAATGTGAGCCATGGTGCATGAGCTTAAAAACTTAGAATGTTTTTTATATAAGCTCATGCCCGAGAAAAATTATTTTCTCGTTGTAAGGATAAGTTTATCATCGGCGAAAAAACTTTCCTTTCTTTGATGAACGAGTTACAATCTGTGATGTGACTATAAGTCCTTGTGCATGAGCTTAAAAACTTTGAATGTTTTTAATTTTAGCTCATGCCCGAGAAAACTTAATTTCTCGTTGTGAGGATAAGTTTATCATCGGCAATAAACTTTCCTTTCTTTGATGATCGAGTTACAGACAGTAATGTGACTGTAAGTCCTTGTAGACTGTAAGCTTAACTGCAAATCCCCTGAGACACTTGTTTCTTAGATATCAGCTTCTTCAGCAACCAAACTCTGAGAGTGTCCTTAATTGAATGGTATACCATGATTGGACCGTTTCGTTCTTTTGGAACATCCTCTTTGGTACATGTATTCTCATTTGGAATTTGTATGCTTTGATATGGGTTAGCGATATCTATCTTAAAAGCAAGTGGGGGTTCACAGTTTTCTTTTCTTGTGCTAGAGGTGACCTGGGGATATGATTCACTTGTCTTAGCTGGTAAACGTTTCCTTTTATAGAAAACCTTAAGTTCAGTCTTAAGTGATGTATCCTCCTTTTCAATTTCCTCCCTAGTAGTCTTAGTAGAATCAGAGACTATCCTAGTTAAAGGGCACTCGTCTCCTACAATAGTGAAAGTTCTACCAGTGGGGCGCCACATTTTACCAATGGGTTTGATTTTAGCAACCCACTGGGATTTAAGTCTAGCACGGGAGTTCACCTCATTAAGTAATTTTTTGATACAAGAATCATGATTGGCTTTAAAGACACATTTCCTACATGTTTTACAAGTAGCATATTTAATGTCCGAGTAAGATCTAGAATTCCTAGATGATTGATTGATGCTCCTAGGATGTGACATGTTACGGTTAGCAGTGTTGGGTAAACTAGGAGGCATCTGACTAGGTTTGAAATTCCTATCTCTTACTTGTGTCTTTTGCTTAGCTTCCCTTAGAATAAATGTATGGCGAACGTCATTAGAACTAGTTTGAGACGTATTCATTGGACTATGTCTAGGGAGACTAGAGGCAATCATGTGATTAGGTCTTTGAAAAGCTGTTTTAGTCACATTGGCCCTAGTAGGTGGAGTGACTAGTCTAGAAAGATGAACCATATCAACTTGGGAGGCAAACCGCGGTCTCGAGGATTGCGATTGCTCGGATCTAAATGCAGTTGGTTGTCGAATAACCTGATTTGTAGGCGGTTTCCCCAAGATTGATGGTTTTTAAGCTTAGTGTCCACGCTAGTTCCTTTAGTTTTCCTTAATTCATTTCTCAAAGCAGCTATAGCAAAAACCTTTTCCTGTACTTGAGCCTTTAAAGTCTCATTCTCTTTGAGCAAGTTATCTTGGGATGCCAATTTAGATTCAAGCAACTTAATTTGTTTCAAAAGATTATCCTTTTCATCTTTAGAATCTAGAACAGTTTGATTCAATTTTCGTTCAAGAACAACGTTTTACTTTTCAAGTTTTTCAAAATATGTTTCAAATTTCTCCGTTTTCTTTGAAAATTCAATTTTGGCATCCACAAGCTCTTTGGATTGCTGAGCTAAAATCGTTTCAAGCTCTTTCATCCTAGAATCAAAATTATTTAAAGAAGCAGTCATAAGACACTTATCATGATGTTTAGCATTTTGAACACTTTCTCCTCCATTATGACTCACATCGGATGAATCAGAAGTGGTATCGCTATCACTCTTTTCCATCCCATGTTTGGCATAATTAGGTTTAGAAAGCTCAACATGCTGTATATTGTTGAAACTTGGCACCTGAACAGTTGGTGCTTGTGACTTGCTGCTCGTTTCATGCGTTCCTCCTGATTCCTTGCCATTGCTTACCTTGACGACCAAACTGGCACCTATTTCTTGCACGGGACAGATGTAATCATCTTTTGACGACAACTTGAAGCATGTATCTCTCTCATGTTCATGAGGTATTGCTGCAATCAATGACTTAGACGACTCCTTGGTTCTTTGAATCTGACCCTTTTTCAACCGTATCTCGTTGTAATTAACAAACCTGACCTCAATACACTTCTCAAGTATATTGATGTGATTGAGTAAACCACTTCTAAAGGTTTCAGTCTGGCAACCCGTATGCAAGTTGAAAATCTGGTGAAGGATTGGAGTCGAATAATCAAAAGGAGGTTCCATTGTTGAGGCAAAGAAATCCTTAAATTGTGTGCGAAGGATTTCTAGACATATCTTCGCTTTAACCTCATGAAGATTGTCCCTTTCAAATTGCAACTGTAATGTATCCAAATTACTGAAAATCTTCTCTTTGAAAGTATCCACTTTTCCAAAGAACATTTGAACTATGGCTGGAAGTTCGGTCATGTTGTTCGGATAGAGAATTGCAAGATGTGTCTTGAGCTCGTGAAAGATTTCCAATGTTTTTTGACGCAATTTGAGCTCTTTGAGTTGCATGTGTTGCAGTTCTCCCTCGTGAACTGTCGAATTCAACGATTCCATTTCAAGTTCGATGACAATTTGATGAAATATGATGTAAAGGATTACTGATCGATAACAATCCGTCTTCAAATCCAAATATTAATACCCGATAAAATTCGTAGTCACAAACAAAAATTCAAATGTAGCCAAATTTCTCTGTCTCGTGAAAAGAATTTTGTCACTTTGTCTCGATATTTGTCTTCAAATCTTGTCACAAGAAAAAAACTTTTTACCCGTCAAATATTTTACCACTTTGATTCTTTCAAAATACCCGTCTCAACACGATGTACCAAATCCAAATATATATTGACAAAAATACAAAATTAACTTAATTAAAAAAAATTAAAATATCTTCATCGAAGTTACTCATATACGTGTTTGTATACTCCGCCCCACACTCATAAACAGACACGTATTTTTTATATCAATTTTTAAAATGAAGCCTACTTGATCTAACGTGTCCAAAATTCTAAAAAAACAAAATGCCAAAAAAAACATGGCAGTCTAAAAAACAGGCACTTAATCCTAAAACTTGAGTATAAAACAACACCCTAAATTAACTCATTTACTCCTACTTATTCTCCTTGTATCCTCCGCCCTAAATATACAACCCATAAACAACTCAAAAACACGAGTTGAGTTTACCCTAAAATTCACTCTCTAAAAACACGCAGCCTCCATCTTTGACTAACCAGCCACACCTCCATGTTAAAACAAATATTCAAATCCAATCAGCGAACCCTCATTACCTCACTTATATTCATTAATTGAATATAGAATAACTCTCAACACATCAATACATCACGAATCACAGATCATTTCATCATAAGAGAAACCCTTTGATCATTTGTAGCCGTTCGAATCATGCAAAGCCCGAAGGGAAATTAAGTATACATGGCTTCAAGGTCTTGATATCGACATCTCGGGTAGGTGATGAATGGTTTTATGTTTGCATGTGTTGATTAAACGAATCAAATAAGGATTATAACAAAATTGTTATTAATTTCTCTTTAAGTTTCGTATATCGAAAGAGGGTTACTCTCGATATGGATCAGTGAAGAAAGATGGTCAAAAACACAAGATCTTCGAAGATCTTCAATTGTTTAGACTTAATATGAGATCAAAGTATTTTCTGTTTTT